>OY728121.1:854632570-863945567 GCA_963277665.1 Viscum album
TGAAAAGTTTTTTAAAAACCTTCTATAATATCTTGTTAATCCTAGTAAACTAAGAATATCATTTATTGTTATAGGATTGGGCCACTCCTCTACAATTATTTTCTTTTCAGGGTCAACTGTGATTCTTTCATTGGTTACAATGTTCCCCATGAAAGCAACTTCTTGAAACAAGAATTCACATTTTCTGAACTTCCCAAAAATCACATCCTTCCACAGAGTTTTCAAAATAACCCTTTGATGATCATCATACTCTTTGAAAATTTTGGAATATATCTGAAAATCATCAATAAAAACTACCATAATGTTATTAAGGTAGTCCTTAAAGACTTTATCCATCAAATCCATAAAAATAGTAGGTGCAGTTGTTATTCTGAAGGGCATCACAACAATGTCATAATGCCCATATATTGATCAGAAGGTAGTTTTTGGAATATCATCTTTAATCACCCTCAATTGATGATAACCAGATCGAAGATTAATATTTGAGAATAATTGAGCCCCGCGAAGTTGGAAAAATAAGTCATCAATTCATGGAAGAGGGTATTTGTTCTTCACTGTGATCCCAGTCAATTCTCTATAATCAGTTTATAACTGCACTGATCCGTCCTAATTCTTCACGAATAGAACTGGTGCTCCCCAAGGAGACACACTCAGTCGAATTAAACCCTTCCCCAAAAGATCTCGGAGTTACTTCTTTAATTCCTCCAGCTCCACATTTTCCATCCTATATGGGGTCTTTGATATTAAATGTGGTCATGTTACGAGTTCAATGGAGAACTCTACCTATTTTTCTAGGGGAGTTCTGGGTAACTTCTCAGGAAATACCTCAATGTATTCTAGGATGATGGGGACATTTTCTATCTTCAAACTCTGATGTCCTTCTTCTTCTTCACTGATCAACTCTATAAAGAAGGATTTAGGGGGTTCTTCTAGACAAAGATCTTGTTGAGATATCTCTCCTTAAAAGATAACTATAGGTTTTCCATTCGAGAATATTGAGATTTCCTTGATCCTATATTTGATCATTTCATTATACCTTGAGATCCAGTCCATCCCTAGTATAAGGTTGAATTCCAACCTGGGAATGACAACTAGATTTGCGATAAGATTGTGCCCACAAAATTAAATACTAGAGATTCCAAAATATGAAAATTGTTGGATATTCCCACCAGGTGTCTTTACTGATAAATCGACATTTATAAAATTTGGGGTTGATTCTAAAATATATGAAAACGTTAAAAAAATAAAGGAATGAGTAGAACTCGAATCAAACAAACTACTTACTAGATCTGAGAGAACAACAAGAGAACCTACAACCACATCATTTGGCACTTCAACTTCAGCCGTAGTGATAGATAAAGCATGACCTTCCTCCCTTCGTCGATGCTAAGGCTGATGGGGATTCCCCCCACTGCCCTCGGATTTGGATAGTTATTGGAAAAGTTTCCATGTTTTCCACACTTATAGCATTGAGCATCATGTAGGGGATGCACCATCTTCCCTTTGACATTAGTGTTTGGGAGTTGAGACTTCACCTCCCTACGAAAATTACATTCAATATGGCCTTCTCTACCACACCTGTAACACTTCCCGCTTCTGTGTTGGAAGTTCCTTGAATGGTTATTCTCAAATTTATTACACGTGGGACGTTGTACTTGTTTTCCTCCTCTTCCCTGATCTAAGCTCCTCCCTAAGCCTGGCTCCATTGATCTTTTCATGTCATTGGATTTATGAGACCATTGCATCCCACCAAACTCCTGTTTGAATTTCATCATACATCATAGGATCTCATCATAGCAATCATACTCTCGTTTGGAAAGATTCTTCCGCAGATGAGGTCTTAGTTCCCAAAAGAATCTATCAAACTTTCCATTTGGATCCATGAAAAGGCCAGAGGTGTAGCATTAAATCCTTGTGAATTTCATCTCCTAGACTCCCATAGATACATTATCTTTCTCCTTCAACTCAAGAAACTCCTCATCCATTATTGTTCTCATCGATCGAGGGAAATAATTGTTGAAGAATGACAATATGAACTCTTCCTGATCCATGGATTCTACTTCCACTGTTGGAATTGTGTTTTTAATCAGTTCCCACCACTGATGAGATTCTCCCTATAAGTAATAAACTACCAAGGTAACCTTCTCTTAATCAGAATAGTGGAGCATTGAAACGAAATTCTCAATAGCGCTGATCCACTATTCAGTAATCAATGGGTCGGTAGATCCACTGATGTTTGGTGGTCGTTGAAGCATAAAGGATTCAATAGGAAGTTGTTCCCTTCATGGTGAAATAAATCTCTCATCTTGATTCAAGTCATTTCCCATAACTTGAGTCAGTTGGTTTATCTTTCGTATGAATGTTTCCATTCCGACTTCCATCGGAGAGCTGTCAGTGCATGGTCCATTGCGGTCACTATTTTGCATGGTTCCTCTGATTTCGCACCATTTTATAAAAGAATAAAACCACAGTGAGAAGATTATTTCATTTATGAATCTTTTAACTATAAAGGATTTTATGTCTTAAAACTTCATGATTTAATCAATTACATTTCTCTATAAATCCTTCATAATGATTCATAAAAAGCTTATGATTAACTAAAAATATCCCCCAAGAGTGTTGTAACCAAGAGTGAAGAAAGGCTCATTGTCTTGTACCAGGATACCCCATGTCAATCCCAAAACTCCTTTTCAGAGTTTTCACTCCAAGGTACATATATGCTAGAGCTGCCTCTACCTGCTTGTATCCAAATAGTAATGTATTTACTTGATACACTACGGGAAAAAGTGGTATTAGCGACGGGAATATGTCCCGTCGCAAATAACCCCCGCAGTCGGGGTATTGGCGACGGGGCATAATCCCCATCGCAAATAAAGAGTTAATTGTGATGGGATATTCCCACCTGTCACAAATGGTTTGGCGTGAATGCGTGCCAAAACGCGTGAAATATATTTGCGACGAGATCCCCTTCCCGTTGCAAATAACCGGCAGCGGTAACAGGTTATTAGCGACTGGAAGGGGTTCTCGTCGCTAATAACCTGGCGGTAGGGGTTATTTGCGATGGGCCCCGTCGCAAATAATCCCTTTTATTGTCGCCCATAATAAATGCGGCCAGGGTTATTTGCGACGGGCCCATCGCAAATAATACCAATTGTGACGGGAATATCGTCGCAATAAACCCCATCACAAATAATCTAACCTATAAATACAACCAGCCTTGACAATTTTTCTGAATCTGAACTACTTTTTACTAGTTTATATGTGTTGAGTGAGTTTTGTTTTGCATGTCGATTTCAAGGAGGTTGCGGGGATCATCCTACAAGTACAACAAATCGAAAGCTCGAAAACCAGTTTAAGGTTTTTTTAGAATTTTATTTTAATATTTATTTAATGTTTTTTTTTTATATTTTTACATTAGTTTTTATTATTTCTTATTAGATATAATTATGTTGTATTAAGGTTTTAAATTTGATTTGTTGGATTTCATTATTAGTAATTAACAATATTTAATAATTAAGTGTCTGCAATTAGTAATTAATAACTTTAATTTTAATTAAAGATAGTAATTAGTAATTAATGAATTCAATTAGTAGTTAATGAATGTAATTTGTAGATAATGAATGTAATTAGTAATTAATGAATATAATTTGTAATAATTGGAATAATTCAAAAAATAGTAATAATTTGAAAAAATTAACAATAATTAGTAATAAGTGACATTAATTAGTAATAATTAGTATTAATTAACAATAATTACCAATAATTACCAATAATTAGTAATAATTAACAATAATTACCAATAACTAGTAATAATTAGTAATAGTTATCAATAATTACCAACATTTACCAATAATTGCCAATAATTGTCAATATTTTCCAATAATTACCAATATTTACCAATATTTACCAATAATTGCCAATAATTGTCAATAATTGCCAATAATTGTCAATATTTACCAATAATTAGGAATATTTACCAATAATTAGGAATAATTACTAATAATTAGGAATAATTACCAATAATTAGGACTAATTAATAATAATTAGGAATAATTGCCAATAATTAGGAATAATTACCAATAATTAGGAATAATTGCCAATAATTAGGAATAATTACCAATAATTAAGAATAATTACCAATAATTAGGAATAATTACCAATAACTAGGAATAATTACCAATAATTAGGAATAATTAGTAATAATTAGCAAATTGGAAAAAACTAGCGAGATCATTATCTTTCTCAATTATCTTTTCATCTCTGTATTGGTTTTAAGAAATCTTATATCTCCACATGTAATATTTCCATTCTTTTTTAAAATTATCAACCTACTCAACAATAGAGAGGTGAAAGTGAATGAAAATATTATATGTGGAGACATAATGTTAAACACGCAGATGAAAGGAGAAGGGGATCCCATCGCAAATACCAATAATTAGGAATAATTACCAATAATTAGGAATAATTACCAATAATTAAGAATAATTACCAATAATTAGGAATAATTACCAATAATTAGGAATAATTACCAATAATTAATAATAATTACCAATAATTACTAATAATTAGGAATAATTACCAATAATTAGGAATAATTAGTAATAATTACCAATAATTACCAATAATTAACAATAATTACCAGTAATTAGTAATAATTACCAATAATTACCAATATTTACCAATATTTACCAATAATTACCATTAATTGTCAATATTTAGTAATAATTACCAATAATTACCAATAATTCGTAATAATTAATAATAATTACCAATAAATAGTAATAATTACCAATATTTACCAATATTTACCAATAATTACCAATAATTGTCAATATTTACCAATAATTCGGAATAATTACCAATAATTAGGAATAATGACCAATAATTAGGAATAATTACCAATAATTAGGAATAATTACCAATAATTAGGAATAATTACCAATAATTAGGAATAATTACGAATAATTAGGAATAATTACCAATAATTAGGAATAATTACCAATAATTAGGAATAATTATCAATAATTAGGAATAATTGGGAATAATTAAAAATAATTACCAATAATTACCAATAATTAGGAATAATTAGGAATAAGTAAAAATAATTACTAATAATTACCAATAATTAGGAATAATTACCAATAATTAGGAATAGTTAGTAATAATTAATAATAATTACCAATAATTACCAATGATTAGTAATAATTACCAATAATTACCAATAATTACCAATAATTAGGAATAATTAACAATAATTACAAATAATTTCCAATAATTAGTAATAATTGCCAATAATTACCAATAATTAGTAATAATTAACAATAATCACCAGTAATTAGTAATAATTAACAAAAATTACCAATAATGAGTAATAATTACCAATAATTACCAATAATTACCAATATTTACCAATAATTACCAATAATTGTCAATATTTACCAATAATTAGGAATAATTACCAATAATTAGGAATAATTAGTAATAATTAGGAATAATTACCAATAATTAGGAATAATTACCAATAATTAGGAATAATTATC
Source organism: Viscum album (assembly GCA_963277665.1). Taxonomy (NCBI): domain Eukaryota; kingdom Viridiplantae; phylum Streptophyta; class Magnoliopsida; order Santalales; family Viscaceae; genus Viscum; species Viscum album. The sequence goes on from OY728121.1 coordinate 854,638,111, forward strand.
AATAATTAGGAATAATTATCAATAATTAGGAATAATTACCAATAATTAGGAATAATTACCAATAATTAGGAATAATTACCAATAATTAGAAATAATTACCAATAATTAGTAATAATTACCAATAATTAGTAATAATTACCAATAATTAGTAATAATTACCCCTAATTACAAATAGTTACCACTAATTACCGGTAATTAACAATAATTACCAATAATTAGTAATAATTAACAATAATTAGTAGTAATTAGTAATAATTACCAATAATTACCAATATTTACCAATAATTGCCAATAGTTGACAATATTTACCAATAATTGCCAATAATTATCAATATTTACCAATAATTAGGAATAAACACCAATAATTAGGAATAATTACCAATAATTAGGAATAATTACCAATAATTAGGAATAATTACCAACAATTAGGAATAATTACCAATAATTAGGAATAATTACCAATAATTAAGAATAATTACCAATAATTAAGAATAATTACCAATAATTGGAATAATGACCAATAATTAGTAATAATTACCAATAATTAAGAATAATTACCAATAAATAGGAATAATTAGTAATAATTAGCTAATTGGAAAAAACTAGCGTGATCATTATCTTTCACAATTATCTTTTCATCTCTGTATTGTCTTTTAGAAAACTTTTATCTCCACATGTAATATTCGCATTCTTTTTCAAAATTATTAACCTACTCACCAATATAGAGGCGAAAGTTAATGAAAATATTACATGTGGAGATAGAATGTTAAACACACAGATGAAAGGAGAATTGTAACATAATATAGAAAATTATATTATTTTAATATTAATAATAAAAATAATAATAATGTATTAATGTTATTATTATATAATTAATATTTATGAAAAAATAATATTAGTATTATTAAAATAATAAAAATTTTATAAAATATTAAAATTATCTATATTTGTAACACTTTTTGCTTTATTCGTAACATGTTCAATTCTTAAAGGGTCAATTTTTAGGTCTATCTAAATAAAAAGTTTGCGTCAGTCGTGTCTGATGTAAACTCTATAATTATCCTTGCTTGAGTGTTTTTTCTAACAAATTATTCAAAACTAATAATGCTTTTATATTTTATAGAAAAATATGGAACAACGAGGTCGTCAACAGTCATTATTAGATGACCACATATGGATAAATCAACGTAGAAATCCAAATGGTTCTAGTTTAAATCTAGTATATATAAAGGGTGTGGTGACTTTTTTAGCATTTGCGGTATCAAATCTAGAATTTGTTTCAGAAGGAACAATAAAATTTCCTTGTAAAAAATGTGCACTGAGAACATTTGAGACGTTTGGCAATGTTGGGGGATATCTCTTGCATTTTGGTTTTCAACCGGATTATGTTTTTTGGTATCAACATGGTGAACACGGTTCTACAGAAGGTGATACTAACTTGATTTCGGATCCATCCCGGTTTCAAAATTTAGTACATGATGTTGCAGGTCCATCTATTCAATATAAAGAAACTCAAGATGATATTGATTCAACTCCTGAGTTGGAACACTCTGAATTTTATGAGTTTTTGAGGTCTGTTGAGGATGCGTTATATCTTAGATTCATGATAAGAAAATTAGAAGTAGTTGCAAAATTTATGGCTATCAAATCAGATAATGGAATGTCAAACACGTGTTTTTATCAAATATTTTTTTGGTTAAAACATTGTTACCCGAAGGAAATATTTTTCCTGCAAATTATTATGAGAGTAAGAGGCTGGTTTGGAATTTAGGACTTAGTTGTCAGAAGATTCATGCATGTTTGAATGATTGCATTTTATATTTTGGGGAAAATGATTCGTTGGATAGTTTTCCCACTTGTGGGAAATCGAGGTATAAAGAAGCTCAACATGGAAAGTCTGGCTTGATTCCTGTAAAACAGTTGAGATATTTTCCTCTTACATCCAGACTTCAGCGTTCATTCATGTCTGAGAATACAGCGACAATGATGTCATGGCACAAAATGAATATTTCAACCGGTAAAAGCTTGAATCCTTCGGCCGATGCTGATTCATGGAAACATTTTGACAGAGTGTATCCATCCTTTGCTTTAGAAGCCCGAAATGTGTGACTGGGTCTTTCCACTGATGGTTTCTGTCCATTCGGATCTTATGGTAGTCAGTATTCACGTTGGCCTGCCTTTTTAACTCCGTATAATTTACCTCCATGGATGTTGATGAAGGAACCCAATATCTTTTTGACAATACTAATCCCAGGACATCCGAAGAAAAATATTGATGTTTATTTGAAACCATTGATTGATGAATTAAATATACTGTGGAGTGCTGGTGTCAGTACTTATAATGTTGCTGCAAAACAGAATTTCATACTAAGAGCAGCATTGATGTGGACAATCAGTGACTTCCCGGCTTATGGCATGTTATCTGGCTGGAGTACACATGGGATGAAATCATGTCCTTACTGTATGGGAGAGAACAATGCATTTATGCTCGTCCATGGAAAAAAACCTTTCTATTTTGACTGTCATCGCAGATTTCTTCCAGCTGATCATCCTTTTCGCAGAAATAGATCTCATTTTAGAAAAGGCACAGTTGAAAGGGATGGACCTCCAAAAATGCTATCTGGTACAGAGTTAAAATATTTTTTATATTCATTACCTCCCATCACATTTGGACCCACAATAAACAAACAGAAAATTTCTGGTTTTGGGAAAGAACACAATTGGCTAATACGTAGCATATTTTGGGATTTTACATATTGGTCTGATTTGCTGGTCCACCACATGTTGGATGCCATGCATATTGAGAAGAACTGTTTTGATAATTTTTTTCATACAGTTTTGGATACACCAGGAAAGAGAAAAGATAATGTAAATGCACGATTAGATCTTACTCAAACTTGCAGGCGTCCAGAACTCGAGCTGTTTGAGAATGTCTGAACAGAAAGGTTAATGAAACCAAAATCAGTTTATAAATTGTCCAAAGAAAGCCTCTTATTATTTTGTCAATGGATTGCAGATTTGAGACTTCCAGATGGATGTGCTTCCAATTTGGGTAGATGTGTAAATAATGGTCATATTACCAGATTAACAAGTCATGATTGTCATGTTATAATAGAAATACTTCTACCCATTGGATTAAGAGGTCTGTTGAATTCTATGATACGGGATTCCATAATAGGCTTATCATATTTTTTTGGGGCATTTGTGCGGCGATAATAGATTACGAAGCTCTATGAAAACTTGAAGAAGATGTTTTTGTAATTATATGTAAACTGGAAAAAATATTCCTACCATCTTTCTTCGACTCAATGGAACACTTGATATTACATTTTCCATATGAAGAAAAATGTGGAGGTCCGATACAGTTTTGATGGATGTACCCATTCCAAATATGCATGCATAAATTGAAAAAAAAGTACGTAACAAAGCATCTGTTGAAGGATATATTGCTGAAGATTATTTGCAGGAGGAGATATCTCTTTTCTGCTCCCACTATTTTGAATCTGAGTATCCTTCAAAACAAAACTGCATGGGACGGAACGAGGGGAATATTGATGAAATCGACAATCAATTATCTGTTTTTAACCATTCAGAGCTTGGTTTTGGTGGAGTTCATGAACGATGGCTTTCAGATGATGAACATCACAGAGCTCATACGTATGTTCTGCTCAACTGTGAAGAGATGACATCATTTGTACTATAAGTGCTTCTATTACTTATTCTAATATTTATGTTACAATAAATAACTTTTCCTTTTATAGATTATATGATAATCATATCAAGAAACAACTTCCACAAATTACAGCAGCTGCTCTCGAAATACGCAGAAAAAAAAATTTTATCAGTGGTTTCAAATACTAGTAACATAAATTTTTCATACTTTAACATCTCCTTCAATTTATAGTTTACTATATTGATAATTATTTCACAAATTTTCAGGTGTCTCGACATGCTGATAAAATTGACAAATGACTTTGTATATTGAGTAACCCACCATCCAAAATGGTGAAATATTATAATGCATATGTGGTGAATGGTTTTCGATTTCATACACATGCATACAGGCAATCAAAAAAATAATGAACAGTGCAGTTTGCTTGAGAGGATCTCATCATAGAGAAAATGAATTTGACTTTTATGGCATACTTGATAAATAATTGAACTCTGTTATCTAGGAAACCATTACATAAAGATGTTCAAATGTCGGTGGTTGGATACTGAGAGAGGCATGCTTCTTCATCCGACTCATGGAATCATCGATATTAAATGTAGAAGTGTTCTTGCAATAAATGAACCATTAATACTGGCTCAACGGGCACATCATGTTTTTTATGCAAAGTACTGTGCTACGTCAAGAGACTTGACTGATTGGTGGAGCATAATAAAAATAAAAATTCGAGACAATCAGTTTAGTCAAAGTGAATGTGCTTTCACTGATGTGCAAGGAATTGAAGATTTTCAAGAGATTACTCAAAATCAATCTTTGTTACAAAGAGACATGAGTATCGATAATGACACCCCTCAATTAAGAGTCAGTGATGATGATGATGACGGTAATGAAGTCCCAAATGAATTTGAAATGGTATGAGATGAAGCAACTGGAACTCAAATGGATATCGATGATATTGAGGAGGAATATGAAGATGACATTGACAGATATGAAGATGATGATGAAGCTGAACATTGATACAATTCAATGGTAGTTATATATAATCATAACTAATATATATGTATATATAATAATAATAATTAATTATTTTCTAATAACATTTGTTTTCTGTTTTAGATGGACGAGGACACATTTCGTGAGTTGGTGGATGTTGACCTATCTTTCGATGCAGACGAGTTGCTAGCACCTGACCCTCAGCCTGATGGCGCTTAAGGGAGTACGCGGAGGGGGTATGGTCTTGCACGAATGATGATTCCTGACCCCATCCCCAAGCGATGTCCACATCTTGGGTTCGATCCATGCACCCGGAGGTGTGATAACCTGTTCATTTTACTAAGATTTCATTAATCTATTTACATAATAAATGTTTGATTATTTTTTTACATTTTTCTGCATATAGCAGTTGGGCAGGGCATCACTATTTTGCGCAACTATTTTTCTCAGCCATGGATAACTTGGGAGCCTATTCCTTTTGATGTGCAGCAGGCCATGTTCGGTCATTGGTTGGTACGTACGTAAATAAATAATTTTTAGTTTGAAATTTATTTCATTTATAAATTGATATTTTGAATTATTTGTAGGGTTTATGGTATCCGATCGAGGATACCATGCGTGACGCCATCCACGACGCATGGGAGGTGGCCATGCGTGATCATTTTGGTCAGTTTTTGCACAATTTAAGAAGATCTGCCATGAAGAAAGTAGGAGTGCCAGATTTTGACGATTCATGTAGAGCACACCGACCAGAGTACATTTCATCCCATATATGGGATGGATTATGTGCACACTGGTTGAGTGGTGGCTTTCAGAGGAGATCATTGGTGGGGAGGCAGAATCGGGGGAGACAGGAGGTGACTCATCAAGCTGGGAGTCGTACATTCAGTTCTCATAGACAGCATTTGGTACGTACATTTTTTATAAATATTTTATATAACTTTAAATATTAACAATTTATTTTATATTATTATAGGTTGTAGAGCACCCTGATATTATGTAGTACGACGTATATCAGAGGATGTACAGTGATCCAACTACTGGGGAGCACAGAGGTGATCACCAGCGTCACATCATGTTCAGTATTATTTGTTTTCACATTTAAAAATTAACTTCATATAATATATTCACAATTTTAATTTTAAATTGCAACTACAGGAGTCATATGAGACCGTAGTGTTAGAGACCCGACCTAAGGGTTAGACCGAGGCATCAGATCAGACCAGTGGACATCAGTTTGATGAGGTGGCATGGATGCAGGTGACCCAATATGCCTTCGAGAAGGGCCAGGTAGTTGGTTTCAGCTCTCGACTGACTCCTGAAGATTATTATGACAGTATTGCGATGTCGGCATCCAGCTCAAGAGGAGCTCGTGTGTAGAGACCCAAAGCTTGACGTACATTGACATTACATTACATATTCGGAATACTTAGTACATAAAAAAACACACACACAAGGACCGTAATAGTTTAGTGTCTTTGGAAACCCGGAATATAATCCTCTAATCCTGGTGAAAGATCTTCAACATCTCCCATAAAGATCTTCCTTTTTATTATACCTAAAACCTTTCTTTATATCCTGGGGAAAATAAAACATAAAAGGGTGAGCTCAAATGCTCTGTAAGGGTAAACAAAATAAATATCAATCACATCATATACATAAGCACAGAACATTTTGGAAATCTTATCCTGAAAAAGAGAGCATAATTTCATAACATGGGATAAATCATAGTAGTGAAATGAAATCCCAATAATCATAACTTAAAACATGAAACATTGTGGCATAAACACATAATAATAGAGAATCATTTCTTATTATTCAAGACTCATTGCCAAGACTATCATAGTGGACAAAGTCCCTTTCTGAACCGAGTCACCCTCGTTTCAGTCCTGTTTCACTGAACCGGTATAACCTACCATTCCAGCCATGTCTATCTCATGAGATATAAAATCTTTACCCAATGCATTGGAGGGAGATATAGGTCTCACCCATCTCATAATGAAACCATTCTTATGTGTGCCACAAAATCATAAATCATACATCATTTCATAACCCATGTAATAAAAATGGGAATCTTAAACATCCTGACATCATAAAACAATTCATATAAGATAAAGGAATTTATAAAAATATAATTCCATCACAACATAATCAAATCAATGTAATAATAGGGAAAAAAAAGAACCCTATATTATCTTAGATGGAAAATAATTTTGATAAAACACTTGAACTCCATTCTTGTGGAAAATATCCTTTCTGCTTCAAAAACACTTTTCCTTTCTTAACATGTCGTACAATTAAAAACTAAATGAAGTTGATTAAAAACATGAAAACTTGTAAAGGAAGCTTCTTTGAAATAATTTTTTAAAAATCCATTCATGCCGTATAAGTTAAAAAAACATCCTTCTCGTACTTTTTCCGGAAAAGTCAAAAAGTACCTCGTACGAAAAATGACAAAAGATTGCTTTCATATCTTTTACTAAAAAATCACCGAAGGGTAAAATTGGATTTAAACAATTTTAGGTGGATAGAAATAATATTACATATTGAGGAGACATGGATGTGGATGATAAAATACACCCCAGTAAATACCAAAGTATAAACAATCTCGGATAAAAATGAGATTGTGATATTTTCCCTTACCTTAGGTCCGATTTGCTTCGTAAGTGTCCGAACCTCCTGTATAATGATTTAAATAATGTCATTGAATTATTAAAGGATCATATTCATTTTCATGATATCATATATGGTTCACTTATGACTTTATATTACCCGTTCTTTTGTAAATTCCATGTTAAAGAGCGTTTTGGGTAAAATTGTTTCATTTGTCATCCGTGTTTTGACTTGTAATTATTAATATGATTACTTAGATCATAATTACTTAATTCCAGAATATAAAACATGATTTATATATATATATATATATTCATAATATACATATATATAATAAATCAGTAAATGGAAAGAAATACACCGTTCATGGAGACGGTAGGCTGTACGTACGCATGAACGCTGTTTTCGTTTCTTTATTGAGTTGAACAGAATTAAGTAGATGACATTCATATATATAAACATAAATCCAGAAGCTTTATAATGTCATATATTTCATTATTATTTCTTATATATACTTTATAATCATTCTTAAATGGTTAACATGGAGAATGAATCTCATCGCATCGTGGAGACGGTAGTCCGTACGTACGCACGAGCGATGATATCGTTTCTATAATTATTGAATTAAATTGGAGTAGATGATACAATATATCAGAATCAATAAGATGTTCTAATAACTATTTATAGTTATTCTTTACACTATTATACCCATCCATGTAAGGTGGTGGTGGAAAATAGATTACACCACGGCGTGGAGACGGTATTCCGTACGTACACACGCGCGGTGATTTCTTTTTCCGTAGGATGAATAGATGGTGAAATAGGGTTGTTTCATACATATAATAACATATCATTATATGAGTGATACTGATGTTATTACTTCATAATGAAACAACCTAATAAGAATAAGTGGAAGAAGAAATAAAGATGAAAGAATCGGTAAAGGACATTACCTCTTCTTTGATGTGCTTCTTTGAGACCTCCTTTTAGGGAACTAAAATGGGTCTTTGAAGAATACCAGAACCTCTAGGATGTTTCTAGGGAAGTGGAGAAGTGAATTTGGTAGGGGTTGGATGAGCTTGAAGGCTCAAAGTTGTGTGAGGAAGAGAGGGAGGAGGTTCCCTTTTATAAGGGAGGAGAGGGGCTCCTTTGGAAAAACTAAAAATATTATTTTATTATAAAGTCAAGTTCGGTTTTAAATAGCTCCCAATTGATTTATTTAGAGGCTAAGGTGGGTATGGGTCGAAATCCTATCATCCAATATAATTTAGACAAGTTTAGGTTCCTATTTTAACCTTTTCATTTAGATTTAACATTAAGTTAAATAATTTTACTTTTACCGTGTCTTCTTGTGTTCTTACACTATAAGGTTAATAAACTTACTATAAGAAGCCAAACGAACCCCACGTTGTTTATTATTAATATATATAACCTTATCTAAGTCATTTGGCCTAACCTTAGATTTTTAGGAATAAAATATCAATTAATAATATAATATTTGTTTTAAAAACTATTTTATGTCAATTTTGACACTATTTAGTAATTGATTTTTGTGAAAATCATAACAGAATGATAATTTCAAAAAACGATAATTAAATCAATAATAACATGTCATATTAACCTAGAAAATTATTAGAATTCATAAAAAGTCTCAAATTATATTTATTTGGGTATTTATATCATCAATTATGTCAATATTTCATTAATAAGATAATTACTACATCATCAATGTGTCATAAATAATTTAACTTATTTAATGTCTAAAAATTACAAATAAAATACCATTATTTATGAAATCTTTTTGAGCTTTCTAATGAATATTTATAGTCTAATTTATCGTATGTATAACCCCATATTAAAAATGTTTTAGTAAATAAACTGTGATTTTAACTCTTTTAACCCTTCTTTAAATAAATTAATAATAAATGTCCTAATCTAATCCAAGTGGTCCTAAATGGTCATATTTTATTCCTAAGTTTGTTTTTGGTCGAATTACCCTTGTCCAATAGAATTAGGATATGTGTTATTGTAATAATAATATCATTTCTACCCTTAATTACCCTATTTACTTTTAGCCGTGGTAAAAAAAAGTAAAAAGTTATTATTCACCAAAAATTATTTTCATCTCATTGAACCAAATTTTACTTACTGAAATCAACCGTGTCTCTCGGATTTTTGAAATTCCACTAACAGAAGCGGTAAAATTAAGTTTTATGAACAATTCAGTTTTTTTAACTACCACTTAGTGGTTTCACTATTCATCAAAAATTGAAAGTTTTCAGAAAAATACCAAAAAATAGGCCTAAGCTATATTTGATATTATGAACTCAAAAATGATTTCTATTTTACCAAATTCAAAACATATCAGTTTCATTAACTAATTTAAAAATTAATTCCCGTTGTTAAAACAAATAGCGTGTTTTTAAGAGATAATAACTATCAAAAGATTGATACTTGTTTATAACTGGTTTAAATGTGAAATTACATCCAATGACCATCATGGTATTAAATTGTAAAAAAATATTCTAAATATACTTTAAAATCACTAAAATTAATAATTTATCACTATTAATTATTTCGATTGAAAAAGTTGTTTTTAATTAAAATTTAGAAATTTCCACTATTCATCAAAATATGAAAGTTATCCGAAAATTACCAAAATTTCACCCTAAGAAAATTTCAATATTCCGAATCCAAAAATGAAGTCCATTTTGAAAAATAAAATTTACAAAATTTCAAAAAGTGGTTATTACTATTCATAACGGCTAGTTTTAATAATATTTTAATAGCATATCATTGTTTAGTGAAACTCGGTATTGCGTACTACACACGCTTTCAATGAAGGTCGTGATTGCGTGTAATGAAAGGCAAGTCAAGGATGCGTGTTGTGAAAGCTCCTTTTGGTGCAGCGTACAACACAAGACATTAATGAAATTAAAAAGAATAAAATCTCGGGGTGTTACATTCTACCCCCCTTAAAATGAATTTCGCCCTCAAAATTCATCGGGGTTATAAATGGTTTATTATTTGAAATTTTCTTTAATCGAAACCCACATCGTAAAAAGGAATACTAAAACCAATCTTTAAAAACAAAAGTATGAAACGTAACGGTTACCCAAATAAACTAATCATTGGGTTTCCACATAGGTGAAAATGTGGATATGGAAGAGAAATCTAACCATCATGTTCTGATGGAGAGTGGTAGAGAACATAGCTATGGAAAAGCTAGCAATCACAAAGCCATAAATTTGTGACGATCTAAGGTACCATCTGATTCATCAGATATAAGAGCACTAAGACAACATTTTTGGTTTTCAAGATCATTTCCCTAAAGTTGATGAAATTGGAATTAGAAGAAATACTTTCGTGATTTTGGTATAGTCTCACCGTTTGACGTTCTTTGGACAATTTCCACTTCATATCTTAAATAAATGAAGTTGAATTTGTCATTCGTGATGTGTTAGCAGATCATGTGATAGAATGATGGGTCATTCCATCTCTTTCAAACAAAAGGATAGCAAAAGTTATAAGTCCATCTTATGGTTAATCGTATATAGTTCCAAAAATGAACTTATACTTCATATATCATACCGATTAATAAAATAAAACTAGTTTCTACTAACCAGGGACTTCCTGTAGGACAGTGGTAGGCGATAAAGGCCAGTCGCACTTCAGTTATGGGTTCGATTCCCACAGCCTTGTCCAACGCAATGGGCTGTCGCCCGTCCTACAGGTTGTCCTTTTTCTAAAACTATATTACTATAACATCCCATCAATAATATCGAAAAAACTTCTATCCTTAAACAATACTAACTTCTGTCCAACATAATCAATTACAATCTTTAGGCTTATCCATAATACTTCAGTCCACTCTCATAACATTGTGAAAATGATTACCAGAGATTTAATACCATCATTGATCCCTATATATCATAAGATATGTCTTTTTGGTCACATTCCAAACATTCAAAGGCCTTAATCATGTATTCTCTTGAATACCCATTGAACCGTAGTGAAAACTTGAATGCAGTTAAAAGTTAACACTTTTCACATACCAAAATCCTCAAAATTTTATATACTCAAACCATGATATCACTTAGTCCTTATATCAATCATGAGCTCATGAAGACTGTTAAACATTTCATTTTCTCATTTTCCCTTCATTATGCGCATATAATCTTATTTCCAAAAATATCTCAATCACTTTGAATACCACATTAGACCAATACATAAATATTCCAATACTTTATGATACAACATTATTTTGGAATCCCATTACATAAACACTTAACCATTCCACCACATCGTTGTCATATTCAAAATCACCAATAGTGATCGCATGTGACTTCCCTTTGTCCTTTGCCTTAAGTGGTTGCTCATGTTGATCATCACTAACCCTTGGATTAGGGAATTTATTAGCATAATGCCCCATTTCCTTGCACTTGAATCATTTAAGTGTTGGTGGTGAGTTCTCTGCAGTATTTGCTTTATTCACATCATTAGAAACCCTTTTTTCATTACTTCGACACTCAGCTGCTCGATGACCTTCTTTTCCACACTTAAAACATTTTGTAGTCCCTTTAAGACAATCTCCACCATTCTTCTTTCCACACTTTGAGCATAAGGAAACATTCATCTTCTTTTCACCATTATTCTGAGATTTCTCCTTGAACTCCATCTTTCGTTTCTTGTCAAAACCATGAGATGGATATGTAACACCAACTTCCATTTCTACCTTGATGGCACAACACACAATTTCTTCATAGCTACTGATGTCTCTTATAGCTAATGCCCTTCGAAGACTTGGTTTTAAACCACTAAAAAATCGATCAACTTTACTTTCAGGTTGGATGATAATGCCAGATGCATACCTTGCAAGTATTTTAAAATTCGCTTGGTATATACCAACAGATTCATCATCCTTCTGCTTCAGCTCAAGAAACTCCTTTTCCATCTTTGTTCGAAGAATATGAGGGAAGTAATTACTGAAAAACAAGTTCTTGAACTCATCCCATTCCATGGACTCAATTTCATCTCTTGGCCTCGTATTCTTGATAAGATTCCACCATTGATCAGCTTCACCTTCCAAACGATATACTGCAAAGATGAATTTATCATGTTTAGAACATTGAAGAACTGAAAATATCTTTTCAGTGGTACTGATCCATTGTTCAGCAATAAGTGGATCGGAAGACCCATTGAAAGAAGGTGGACGTTGCCTCATGAAGGACTCAATAGAATATTGTTCCCTTCTTTGCTCATTTGGAAGTCCAGAATGATTCATAGCTTATGTAAGTATAGTAATAAGATTTTGCACTCCATCTCCCATAACAATTGTTTGTTCAGGAGGGCAATCATTGCATTGTCCATTGCATTGATCATCATGGTTCCTTCGGGTTCCAGCCATCGTCTAAAACCCAAAAAGAATTGTGTGAGAGGCAAAAATCATTCTAGGGAAAACAACATATTAAAGGGGGAGTACCCTCAATATCTAACATCTTAGGTTAAATTCTATGATCGTTAGAGCAATTCTAGGACTATAACCTATACGTATACTTAACCTTAGAGACATCCGTAGACATACCTTAGAAATATCTCTAGGGATCTCACTAAATATCTCGCATCCTAGTTTCCAAAGGTTGACTAAACCATTCCTCTGATACCAACTGTAGAGACCTGAAGCTTGACGTACATTGACATTACATTACATTTGCGGAATACTTAGTACATAACAAAAACACACACACAAGGACCGTAATAGTTTAGTGTCTTTGGAAACTCGGAATATAATCCTCTAATCCTGGTGAAAGATCTTCAACATCTCCCATAAAGATCTTCCTTTTTATTATACCTAAAACCTTTCTTTATATCCCGGGGAAAAGAAAACATAAAAGGGTGAGCTCAAATGCTCAGTAAGGGTAAACAAAAGAAATATCAATCACATCATATACATAAGCACAAAACATTTTGGAAATCTTATCATGCAAAAGAGAGCATAATTTCATAACATGGGATAAATTATAGTAGTGAAATGAAATCCCAATAATCATAACATAAAACATGAAACATTGTGTCATACACACATAATCATAGAGAATCATTTCTTATTAGTCAAGACTCATTGCCAAGACTATCTTAGTGGAAAAAGTCCCTTTCTGAACCGAGTCACCCTCGTTTCAGTCCTGTTTCACTGAACCGGTATAACCTACCATTCCAGCCATGTCTATCTCATGAGATATAAAATATTTACCCAATGCATTGGAGGGATATATAGGTCCCACCCATCTCATAATGAAACCATTCTTATGTGTGCCACAAAATCATAAATCATACATCATTTCATAACCCATGTAATAAAAATGGGAATCTTAAACATCGTGACATCATAAAACAATTCATATAAGATAAAGGAATTTATAAAAATATAATTCCATCACAACATAATCAAATCAATGTAATAATAGGGAGAAAAACAGAACCCTATATTATCTTAGATGGAAAATAATTTTGATAAAACACTTGAACTCCATTCTTGAGGAAAATATCCTTTCTGCTTCAAAAACACTTTTTCTTTCTTAACATGTCGTACAATTACAAACTAAAATAAGTTGATTAAAAACATGAAAACATGTAAAGGAAGCTTCTTTGAAATAATGTTTTAAAAATCCATTCATGCCGTATAAGTTAAAAAAACATCCTTCTCATACTTTTGCTGGAAAAGTCAAAAAGTACCTCGTACGAAAAACGACAAAAGATTCCTTTCATATCGTTTACTAAAAACTCACCGAAGGGTAAAATTGGATTTAAAAAATTTTAGGTGGATAGAAATAATATTACATATTGAGGAGACATGGATGTGGATGATAAAATACACCCCAGTAAATACCAATGTATAAACAATCTCGGATAAAAATGAGATTGTGATATTTTCCCTAACCTTAGGTCCGATTTGTTTCGTAAGTGTCCGAACCTCCTGTATAATGATTTAAATAATGTCATTGACTTATTAAAGAATCATATTCATTTTCATGATATCATATATAGTTCACTTATGACTTTATATTACCCGTTCTTTTGTAAATTCCATGTTAAAGAGCATCTTGGGTAAAATTGTTTCATTTGGCATCCATGTTTTGACTTGTAATTATTAATATGATTACTTAGATCATAATTAATTAATTCCAGAATATAAAACATGATATATATATATATATATATATATATTCAGAATATACATATATATAATAAATCAGTAAATGGAAAGAAATACACCGTTCATGGAGACGGTAGACCGTACGTACGCATTAACGCTGTTTTCGTTTCTTATTGAGTTGAACGGAATTAAGTAGATGACATTCATATATATACACATATATCCAGTAGCTTTATAATGTCATATATTTCATTATTATTTCTTATATATACTTTATAATCTTTCTTAAATGGTTAACATGGAGAATGAATCTCATCGTGTCGTGGAGACGGTAGTCCGTACGTACGCACGAGCGATGATATCGTTTCCATAATTATTGAATTGAATTGGAGTGGATGATACAATATATCAGAATCAATATGATGATCTAATTACTATGTATAGTTATTCTTTACACCATTATACCCATCCATGTAAGGTGGTGGTGGAAAATAGATTACACCACGGCGTGGAGACGGTATTCTGTACGTACGCACGCGCGGTGATTTCTTTTTCCGTAGGATGAATAGATGGTGAAATAGGGTTTTTTCATACTTATAATAAATATCAGTATATTATTGATACTGATGTTATTACTTCATAATGAAACAACCTAATAAGAAGAAGTGGAAGAAGAAATAAAGATGAAAGAATCGGTAACGGACATTACGTCTTCTTTGAAGTGCTTCTTTGAGACCTCCTTTTAGGGCACTAAAATGGGTCTATGAAGAAGACCAGAACCTCTAGGAAGTTTCTAGGTAAGTGTAGAAGAGAATTTTGCAGGGGTTTTCCGTTCTTAAAGGCTCAAAGTTGTTTGAGGAAGAGAGGGAGGAGGTGCCCTTTTATAAGGGAGGAGAGGGGCTCCTTTGGAAAAACTAAAAATATTATTTTATTATAAAGTCAAGTTCGGTTTTAAATAGCTCCCAATTGATTTATTTCAAGGATAAGGTGGGGATGGGTCTAAATCCTCTCATACAATATAATTTAGACAAGTTTATGTTCCTATTTTAACCTTATCATTTAGATTTAACATTAAGTTAAATAATTTTACTTGTACCGTGTCTTCTTGTGTTCTTACACGATAAGGTTAATAAACTTACTATAAGAAGCCAAACGAACCCCAAGTTGTTTATTATTAATATATATAACCTTATATAAGTAATTTGGCCGAACCTTAGATTTTTAGGAATAAAATAACAATTAATAATATAATATTTGTTTTAAAAACTATTTTTTGTCAATTTTGACACTATTTAGTAATTGATTTTTTTGAAACTTATAACAGAATGATAAGTTCGAACAAAGTTAATTAAATAAATAATAACATGTCATATTAACCTATAAAATTAGTTTAATTCCTAAAAAGTCTCAAATTATATTTAATTGGGTATTTATAACATCAATTATGTCAATATTTCATTAATAATATAATTACTACATCATCGTTGTGTCATAAATAAATTAAATTATTTAATGTCTAAAAATTACAAATAAAATACCATTATGTAGGAAATCTTTTTATCTTTATAATGAATATTTATAGTCGAATTTATCATATCTATAACCCCATATTAAAAATGTGTTAGTATATAAACTATGATTTTAACTCTTTTAACCCTTCTTTAAATAAATTAATAATAAATGTCCAAATCTAATCCAAGTGGGCCTAAATGGTCATATTTTATTCATAAGTTTGTTTTTGGTCGAATTACACTTTTCAAATAGAATTAGGACATGTGTTAGGGTAATAATAATATCATTTCTACCCTTAATTACCCTATTTACTTTTAACCGTGGTAAAAAAAAGTAAAAAGTTACTATTCACCAAAAAATATTTTCATCTCATTGAACCACATTTTACTTACTGACATCAACCGTGTCTCTCGGATTTTTGAAATTCCACTCACAAAAGCGGTAAAATTAAGTTTTATGAACAATTCAGTTTTTTTAACTACCACTTAGTGGTTTCACTATTCATCAAAAATTGAATGTTTTCAGAAAAATACCAAAAATTAGGCCTAAGATATATTTTATATTATGAACTCCAAAATGATTTCTATTTTACCAAATTCAAAACATATCAGTTGCATTAACTAATTTAAAAATTAATTCCCGTCGTCAAAACAAATAGCGTGTTTTTAAGATATAATAACTATCAAAAGATTGAAACTTGTTTATAACTAGTTTAAATGTGAAATAACATCCAATGACCATCATTGTATTAAATTGTAAAAATATATTCTAAATATACTTTAATACCACTAAAATTAATAATTTATCACTATTAATTATTTCGATTGAAAAAGTTGTTTTTAATTAAAATTTAGTAATTTCCACTATTCATCAAAATATGAATGTTATCCGAAAATTACCAAAATTTCACCCTAAGATAATTTCGATATTCTGAAACCAAAAATGAAGTCCATTTTGAAAAATAAAATTTACAAAATTTCAAAAAGTGGTTATTACTATTCATAACGGCTAGTTTTAATAATATTTTAATAGCATATCGTTGTTTAGTGAAACTCGGTATTGCGTACTACACACACTATCAAAGAAGGCCGCGATTGCGTGTAATGAAAGGAAAGTCAAGGATGCATGTTGTGAAAGCTCCTTTTGGTGTAGCGTACAACACAAGACATTAATGAAATTAAAAAGAATAAAATCTCGGGGTGTTACATCGTGAATCTTCTTTCGCTACACATTATGAGGATCGGTTGCAATCTCAGACTGAGTTGATAGAGAGTCTCCAAAAGGAGCAGGAGGAGATGCGTCGACAGTAGTAGCAGCATGAGGAGGAGCGCCAACGACAGCAGCAGGTGTACGAGGAGCAGATGAGTCGGTGGCAGCAGCAGCAGCAGGAGGAGATGGAGTACATGAACCAACTCACTCATGCCTTAGGGATGGAGTTTCCTCCACCAGCAGATCCCCCCCTCCCACTCCTCCTTCATATTAGTTATTTTTTGATGTTATAATGTTTTTAAATTTAAATTAAGACATTTTTTCTATTCAGAGTTTTTGTCTCTCTTATACTGGTGTCAATATTGTATTATTTGATTTCTATTTATTTTTAATACTTTATTATTTATTATTGGTAATTATTTTAATGTTTGTTTATTTTATTAATAATAATATTACTCTTAGTATTTTATTATTTTTTTATATTTCTTTTTGAAAATGTTGATAATTTTCATATTTTTATTTTCTAATTATTTTAATAATATTATATTCAGTATTTTTAATACATAAAAAGATTCAAAAATTTAATTAAAATTATAATTTTTTAATTATTTATAATAATATGAATTCGGTATATTATTATTTTTATATAATATTATATTATTTATATTACAATATTAATATGATTAATAATATTATTCATATTTTATAATATTAATTTTTTTATATATATTTAAATTTTTTAATATTTTAATTTAATTATAATTTTTTAAATATTTGAATGATTCTTTGTTATAATATTTGAATGAATTATAATTGTATTATTACTATTATAATATTACTTAAATGTTTTTATTAATAATTTATTTTTTTTTTAAATTTTTATACATATTTGCGACGGGATAATCATCCCGTCGCAATAGGTAATTGCGACGACACGGTATGCCATCGCAATTAATTTTTTTTAAATTTTTTTAAATTGCCTATTGTGACGGAAATATTTTCCCGTCGCAATTACTTATGTCATTTTTTTTGAAAAAAAAATTAACTCTTTCGCGACGGTATTCGTTGCCCGTCGCAAAAATGTTATTTAAGGTTTTTAATATATATATCGATTAGTATTTACGACGGGACATATTACCATCGCAAATAATATTTTTAGCGACGGACTTAGTTGTGACGCCATTTACCGCAACGGGTCATTTGCGATGGACCCCCGTCGCAAATAGCCTTTTGCGACGGGATTCCGTCACAACTGACCCTTCACAAATGGGCTTATTTCCAGTAGTGATAAACCACTTACTCAATACTCACCAAAATATGTAGATGTATTCCTATATTTAAACTTTTCTATAGGGTTATTCCTAATTTTTTCATATCCTAATTTCCATTAATAACTAAACATTAATTTGATTCCATCTATATCATCCCACCTTTTTATTTCATAACTTTTTATTACATTTCACATTCAGGGGATCTTTAAAGTCTAGTGTCTTAGAAATCTGGAACATAAAACATGAAAACATGAAAATATTCTTCTAATACACTTGTACGGATTCATCATAAGTTCATCCTAAGTAAAATTATTTCATATCATAACCTATAGACATACATCGAAGGAAAGGGTGAGCAGAAAGCCCATTAAGGAAAGCAAGGGATTCAGTTTAATTGTGATATCAATAACAACTTGATAAAAAAAATAAACACATGGGAAATGGATGTAGAGGCATAAAATAATGAAATTAATGTAAACCATATCATGAATATTTGGATACAACGTTATTTAAATTATACATTCATGAACATATCACCATGGTTCATCCCCATGGTGTCATAAATATTTCCAAGGTTATTCACCAACGTATCGTGAAACTTTTCATCTCTAGAGAATAAATTTGTTACCCAATGCATTGTAGTGATATTATGTCGCACCCTTAATATTTATTTATATTCATTTGATCCACATAGATCATAATCAAAGATTTCATAAATAACCCATTGAGAGTAAAAGTAATGGGTTTCACATCAAAATCGTGATGTTTTAAAAGTATATAGAAACATGATCGTTATGTCTTTTATAACCCTTGGAAACGGAAAAGGGGATTCATATATGCAGATTCTAGAATCAAAATGATAAATTTTATGTCTTTATGAATACCTCTTGAAAAGATAATATATTTGGGTATTCAGATAAATAAAACAAGAGAATTTCCAGAGAAAAAGAGAGATATTTTGAGACAAAATTTCCACATCATATCAGCTATATTAAATGGTTTTAAAAAACAATAAAAAAACAGGGGACAGGGGTCTCCAATAAATAAATGAATAATTTACAATAGAGGTAAAGAATAAAAATAAATAATATAATGGTGTGAAATGACACACCACATGAAAAGTGAACTTGAAAGAAAGGAGAAAAAAGTGATTTCTTTTATAACAATTAAGCAGCCTAACAACGTCGCTTATAATTGAGAAAAAAATAAATTGATGAGAGAGGAAAGGGTCACTCATCAAATGGAAATTAAATGGACAGTAATAATTATATATAATGATATACCCCCACATAATGAAATGGAAACTAGAATACATATCAAAAAGGAAGTCATCACTTAAAAGAGGAGGGTGAAAGGTTCCCTTACCATGATGAGTAACATCGAAAGCCTAGAGGTTGGGACCTTGGGGGGATTTAGGGAACCTTGGGAGGAAAATTTGGGTGGAAAAAATACTATAACTTCTTTGAGGGGGATTTTGGAATTAGTTGAATGAGGTAACGTCTTGGTATTTATAGGAAAAGTGAGGGAATATTTAATTAATTTCCATGGGACACCTCATCGGTGTCATTGGAAAAACCATGGGCTTGACCATGGTATTTTCCCATGGTATTGGACACATGGGACACCTCATAGCATATCGTACTATTAATAAGTCAACCAAAATGATTACATCATTATTAAATAATTATTGATTTCATTAAACACCTGAAACTCCAAACTATGTTTTCAATATTCATTGAAAAACCAAATATTTTATAAAAATATCATAAATTCACCCAAACCTAATATAGATGCTCTGAATGAAAAAATGAACTAAATTTTATAATAATAATTTTCTAAATACATTAAATTTAACTTTTAAATAAAATCATTATTTATTCAAAAAAACAACTCTAAAACTATAACTTATTTTGTAATACCTTGTAAAAGTAATCAAGATCCCATAAACTTATCGCATAACCATAAGAAAATAAAGTAACAATTTATTATTATATTTTATGAAAATAAATTTCCATTTTAAATTATTAAATTAACTATAAAATTTTAAATAAAGTATTTCTGAAATAAAAAATAACAAAACTTATACTATTATCGAATTTTCACTTTTAAGATGTCTAAATTGTATTTATACATTCATGGGTGAAGTTTCTAGTTTTTTTGGCCGATTTACTATTCATTACTATTCATAACGATATTTTACTATTCATACTTTACTATTTACTAAAAATAAAGTTTATCATATAAGACTCTAAATGTCTTACTTATCAAGACTATATAAGTTCATTTTATTAAAATCATTTCACATTATTAATTATTTAATGTTTACATGAATATTTTTAAACATCATTTTTTCAAAATGCATCAATAATATTCATCCTTTATTTATCTAGACATTTGTAAATCACAAATCTTACCATAATAATAAATGAAAATTTTATTTATACCAAGGGATTACAAAAAGTATTTAAGGCCTTGTTACATATCCCTTTAAAACACATGCATAAGACTTAAGTGTAAGGTGTGCTATGGTGATAGAATCTTGGGGTGGCTCAAAAAAAATTACCCGTGTGGTGATTTCTATCAGCTTAAAATTCTCCCTAAGGCGATTCCACTCATGCTTAAAATGTGGATGCTCATCTTGGGCTTGGTCCAGAGAAAAGCCCAGAGATTCTACCTCCTTCCAAAGCTCTGACAGATGGGCTTCGTACGGCCCGAGTCTACTGGATGAGGCTATCAACACTTGTTTCAGTATTAGTTAACCAAGATCACATTTATTCATAAACAATAATTGTAATGTTATGAGTTTAGTTTCCATTGGTCATATTGACCAACATTCATATAACTGTCGAAACCCAATGGTATCACTTAATTAATTAAAGGATATAGTTTTGTGGAGTATAAAAAGAAATAACACACAAATTTAGGAAGCAAAATTTATTCAAAAGTTTGGGTCATTAAAAAACCATAAAGGTATCACCCATTTCCAACCAACAAAGATGAGTATGACATAGAAACTAATACAATGCTTCAAACAGAGACATATGTATCGAGTCCTAATGAATTTTATTATCTGAGAACTCCATTGATGGAAATTTCTCATTCCATGAGCCAACAAAATCCATAAAACAATCCCATAAAATATCTTCCAATGATTATACAAGTCTTTCTGATTTCCCATTCATCTGAGGATGGTACGTCAAACTCATGGCCAATTGGGGCATGATGGATTTTGGTAAGGAAATTCAGTGATAAGATGTAAACCTCGTATCCCTATCTAATTCAATCAAAACTGGAACACCCTTCCACTTTTCCACATAACATATATTGATTTTGGACATATCCTCACCTGTTTGAGATTCACAAATTTGGATGAAATGGTCCGAATTTTTGATACGATCCACTATCACTAATATAGAATTATGCTTTCTGACTATTCTTGGGAGACCTATAGAAAAATACATATCTATCAGTTCCCACATCTAGATAGTGATATGTAAATATTACAAAATACCTTCCAGCCAATGATGGTCTTCCATAACATACTAAAAAATCAAGTATCTCAAATAAAACTCTACCACTTCCCTTCTTATTTGAGCCCACCAAAACCGCACAATCAGTTCCTTATACATTTTCGAATTTCAAGATGTAAATGTCATCTGTAATGATGACACGCCCTATGATTTTCCTTTAGAAAATCCATCGGTACAACCACCAGATTCCAATAAACAAAAAACTGAATACCCAATCGATTCCCATCCCTCAACGGTCTCCCCACCATTGAGTTTCAACGTCATTACAATATTGTCAGAATCAAACATTTACACCACTTTAACCAATCCAACCATGTCACAATCCAATGATACCCGAATAAAAATAAATCTATCTTCGAGGTCCTCACATTCTAACATCATGTCATCTTTAACTAAAATCAACTTCAATTGATATGATGCATGTTTCAACACCTGATTATACAAATTTCTACTTAAAGCATCCTCCATCAAATTTCCATTACCCAGTGTGTATAGTAAGTCAAAGTAAAACATCTATTGATACTCGATCCATATAAATTTCCTCATGTTCAACTATCATTGTGAGAAAATATTTTTTAAACTCTTATGATTGAAAAATATCATGAATTTATGATCAAAGAGACAATGACACCACATTTTAAAAGCATAAACTACTACCACCAACTCCAAATCATGTTTTGGGTAGTTAACCCCATGAAACATCAACTAATATGATCCATATGAAAGGACATGATCCCCTTTCATGATAACACATCCCAAACTTGATCCTGATGCATCCTAATACACCATGTTCCCTTTTCATTGTTCTATAAAAACCAAGATTGGTGTTGATTTAAGGCAACCCGTATTCTCTTCAAATGATTTCTAACAGCGTTACTTCAATTGAAAATGAATATTATTCCTTGTCAAATATGTCAATGGGGAGGCCAATTGTGATAAATCAAGAAAAAAACGTCGATAATATCCGGCTATACGGAGGAAATTCCATATCTCAAAAACAATATATTTCGGTTTCCTTGAAATAATAGCCTATATCTTTTCCGGATCAACTAAAACACCCTTTCTAGGAAATCACCATTCCATGAAAATGAATTTAATATATTAATAAATAAAACATTGAAAAGTTGTCATATAATAGGTGATCTCTCAAGATCCCAAACACTATCACCATGCGATGCCCATGCTCCTCCATTGTCCTAGAATAAAACAATATATCATCAAAAAATACAACTACAATAGATTCTAGAAATTTCGGAAATATCTAATTCCTAATTTCCATAAAAAAACTAGTGCATTTTTCATAC
Source organism: Viscum album (assembly GCA_963277665.1). Classification (NCBI taxonomy): domain Eukaryota; kingdom Viridiplantae; phylum Streptophyta; class Magnoliopsida; order Santalales; family Viscaceae; genus Viscum; species Viscum album. The sequence goes on from OY728121.1 coordinate 854,661,366, forward strand.
TAAAGGGAATAACCACATATTCATAATAGCCCTATATACTCCTATTGTTTTTTTTGAAATATCATTATTCCTAACTCGCAATTGATGATATCCTAACCACAAGTCAATCATGAATAATGATAGATCTCCCCTCAACAAATAAAATAAATCATCAATGCATGGAAGTGGGTATTAGTTATTTATCATGATTAGATTTAGAATTCGATAATCATTGTAGAGACACAATGTTCCATACACCTTTTTAACAAATAATGTCATTTTTTCCCATGGATACATGCTATTCCGAACGAACTCTATATTTTCTAACTCCACCAAAACACATTAAATTGCCTAAATTTTTTTATCTTCCACCTTTTCATATGGAAGTGAGATAAAAATGATCCTTGAAATGAGATCAATCATATACTCAACTACTCTCATAGGTGGTAAACTAGAGAATGTTTCAGGAAAGACATCTACAAACTGATAAAAAATAGCTAGAAAACACTATGCTTAATTCCTTTGATTGATGTTAATAAAAGTGCTAATAAATAATATGAGATCATTCCAATAGTTGGATCCAATAATCAGGATTCACCAAGAATGTTTTTATTCTCTCCTCTAAATAGATGTTCGAAACCATCCTCCACCATGAAACTAACCTTTTTCTTTTAACAGTCGATGTGGGCTTTACATATTTCCAACCAACTGATTTCTAGGATTATATCATACGAATCCTTCTCTAGCACTATAAAATCTCACATCAACTCAACCCTACCCACAAAAATACATCTTGTTCTATACATGATGGTTTGACAATCTCTTTGACATATAAGTGTTTGATGTTTTAAAAGTCGTGGAATCATTTACATAGTCAAGCCAATAAAACTAACATCTCAAGAAGCAATAAAATAATGAAAATCACCGTTATCAAACAAAGATTTCACCAATGTAGAATTTACAAGAATTTTACCTTGCACAATGGATAGTCCTGACTGATCATCCATCACAACTTTCTTAGCTCCAAACAACTTATTGCATGCTGAACAACTCTCTTTATTCCACTACTGAGGAGTCATGGTATTCCTTGAATCTCCATGAATAAAATTATTCTACTTATGAGGGGTATAATGCTTCACCCACCCTATCAAGTGATAAAACAACTATGACCCTTGAATAACATCATGAACACCAAACCTTGGAGAATTATGACAATAATGCTGAAGATTACCCATCTACTTGTGGTTATGACATGCTTGAGGTTGTGCCATAAATTACGGCTTGATGTGGTCCTTAGAGCCACACTGAAAACATATCGGCTTACACTTACCCTTCCAATGAAGATTCACTAATCCTGTTGTCATATTCTAAGCCATACTTCCATCATGGAAATGAGATCCCCTCTTCCTCTTGATCCCAACAATAGAGTTCCCACGATTTCCAATGGGTACCAACACCATTCCACCTTATATTGCCCCAAAAATATCTCATTCATCCACTGTTTCTCTAGTCACAATTTCATGTAATCAATTATACATAACACCGCTATTTTAGATGTAATTTCCTACATTAAACCATCTTAAAAAATACATTCCTTCAATGATGTACTAACTGGATACTCATGTTCAAATCTCACTATGTTCATAAACATAGCTTAATATTATGATATTGAAAGGATATCCAACTTTAAACCAAAATAGACCCATTTTTCATTGAATTGGGAGTGTTTGAGGGTAGAATTGTTTGTTAAAAAATTCCTAAAACCATCCCATGTCATCATTTGGGTTGCTCCTGCTTAGACCGCCAAATCCCACCACTAAATCAGATATTGTTCCAACATGTATGTATCTAGCATCACAATAAGTCCCACTGGCATTCCTAGAAATTATAATATCATATTCATTTATTTAAACCAAACCTCTACCTTTTTTGTTATGGAATTACCACTAAAAATGGGGGATTCTTCATTTGAAACTGAACTGTATGACCTGCATAATTTTCCTCATTAGGTTTATTGTCACATTCCACAGCTTGTAAATTTTTTACTATACATTGCACCAAATGATAGTTCCCCTAGGGATCAGGTGCAACCACATTTTTAGCAGCCTCATATGGTTGGGCTCTATGATGCATTCCAAGTTCCATTCCTACCAACAAAAAAATCATAGGCTCAGTCCCTTAGAAATAATGGCTTATATTATAAAATTAAATTAAATTGCATCAATCATAACCAATATTTCCATAAGGTCACATTTCACATGTTGCGTCACTTTTCAAAATACACCATGTTTTGAAAATTTACTCATTTTCAAAATTATTAGAAGAATCCTCATTTTAGCACATTTGAAAATAATTTATAGATTTTTCACAAATCCGTATATCGATAGCCCGATATGAATCATTATCCCAATGAAATATGCATCCTAGGGGTATGTCATTTCTATCATTCATGACATTATCATATCATTAGCTACACCCATGAAAATGAGATTTCCAATGCCTATAAGTGTCTCTAAAAAACATATGTACCCAAATCCTTGGTAAATTCCAGTTCAGCAAGAAAGGGTTAGATACACACTTTTATTCTATAAATTTATTGTTCTAATGATAATATTCCTTAAAAACATCCTAACTAATGGAACATACCATGAACGAATGCCAACAATATGAACTAGAATCAACTTCAATGAACTGAGCATACATGAAAATCAAGGGCTGATCAAAATGATACCACTTGTAATGTCTCTCCCCTTCCTCATTGGCTTGAGAAGGTGATGAGATAATAAATAGCCTTAGGTGACATTCCCAAGGTGAAAAAGCGGGTTATAAATGCTTAGGGATAAATGAAAAATTAGTTAGTGGTATTCCCATCGAAAAAAACAACCAAATAAACAAGGTATAACCAAACATAACAACATGATTCATTTTAACTTGGTATACAAAAAACAATAACTTACCAAACTATTCTGTAACAATTCCAATTAACCCATCCAAAAACCCACTACAAAATAATATCATAGTAATAAATAGAAGACTCAAAAAATGAACCAAAAAACCATGACACACTCCATAACTCCACACCAAGATCCATGCTCCAAGAACATCCATACCACCCATGTATAATAACAAACTGCTAGATAAATGAGATGCTTTACCTTTACCTGTGTCCTTGAATACCACATCTAAAAAAGAACTCATGTTCCAAAGTAGGGGGGTAATAATACTTAGTAGGGTTTCCCCAAATAATTTTCCTACACATTCCACTAGGATAGCCTTGCAATCACAATTATATAAATCATTTTACATAAAACCTAAAATAGTTCAATAATTTCCCAAAATCAAAACACACCCTTACTGAGAAATTTTTCTCTCAAGTTCACACAATGCAAGTGAGATCCAACCAATAAGCAATAATACTTTTTACTATAACATGTTATCAGAAAAATTTCTTATTTCTTATCAACACATATAATCAATCATATCAATAAAGTTTCACACACTCAAAATGGTCGAAAAATCATGGTGGATCTTCCCGTCCAAGACCATTTACTCCTTTCCAAACATAGTGGTACTTAACACCCACTAAAAATTGATGGTGTACCTTCTATCCACTATCCATCCCATTTTTATAGTGGTACTCCACACACACTTCTCACAACAATCAACACACTCATTAAATTCATAATCCCATAACAGACATATACACATGCTAAAGCCACAACAATATGAAATCAAAAATTTCAAAACAAAAAAAATACCCTAGGAATTAATACATTCAGAATCACATATCAAAAAATAAACCCCTTTTTATTGAAAACCATTTTTATAAACCATTTTTTTAAATCAACCCAAGCTACCAATTTTTAAAATCAACATTTTAAAATCCTAAAACAAAAAATATTTCCACGCAATAACCCATTCTCCCCAAAAATTCATAAAAATCACAAAGGGAATTTACATCAAGATTAGAACATCATAATCATGAATAAATTCAAGAAAATAAACTAATTTAAATCAAGTCTTCTAGTTATAACAAAATTAAGTTGAATGAGAAGCCACCTACCTTAGGGATTTGGTGACATAGACCAACTCCCAACCGCCCCACAAATATCCGTGAAATATCAACCAAAATTACCTTATATCGATTTTAATAACATTAAAAAGACTCAATATCATCATTTTAGTAAATGAAAACCCTAGATATCAATTGATCAAGTGTAGATCTAGAAAAATGAGAGAATGGGATAACTAGATCTATAGAAATCAAAGAAAGATCTGAGACTGAAGGATTACCCGAAAAGAATCACCTTCACCACACTTTTAAAACCCTTAGAATCAATTCCAAAATGAGAGAGTGACCCCATAAAACCATCTAGAACAAGAAATACCGTGTTGGGTTCTTATTGGATAAGATAGTAAGAGTTTAGGAAAAATCCCAAGTTGTAACATTTTTAAAAAACAACTTATTATTGTTGTACACAGTTAGGAAATTTGTGTTCTAATCAAGCTTTACCTATTATCTCAATATGGACCCCTTGTAGTATTCTCACATGTTTAGAAAAAAGTTTTGAAAACATTGTGAATCCTATTCCCTCTGCTTGCACTATTTCCAAGAGATCATGCATGCTTTCCCTTAACAATGCTCAAACTTCACTCCCTTAAAAATCCCCCAAACCACTTTGAATCCTTAAAAAACTCTCCCAATAAAAACCCATGCACTTTTCATAAATAAAAATGCTTAAAAAAGGATACATACCTCAAACTAGAGGTTCTACCTATATATTTTATAGTTATAATTATTTAATATTATCTGATAATGTAAAACTAGTTGAGTTCTTGGTAAATTGATAATTGGGAATACATGTGATCAAGGAATATAACAACAGTTTTTCATAAAATAATTTATTGTATTTTATTTCTATGAGGCTATGTTAATATGAATTAATAAATTATTATGGGTTCATAGTTCTCATATCTATAGTAACCAAGTACATTTTCTGTTGTGATAGATCTTATGAAGGAATTGTTGAAATTATTTATTTAATTTTATTTCATGCCATAATTGAAATATTATTATAAATTTTAAGACTTTTTTTGAGAATGGTGTTATTAATTATATAATATTTATGATAGGGGAAGAATAATTGGATACTTATTATTTTTTGCGGGATATTAATGTCAATGTATGATGTGTTTTCACACGAACATGAGTTTATTCAAACCATATCCATAGATACATGGTTGTCCGAGAGGATATAATACATACTGTGTAGAAACTTTCCAAATAAATGAGTACTAACCAATCATTCTCAGATATATCTAGTCATAGTTGGTGTTTTTTGTAGTTGGTTCTCTATAACCAAAAGGTTTGTATTTTATGATTACTTATATCCATGGTTTGGAAAATTAATAAAGTTCTTATCACATCCAAATTGTTCTACTGTGTAACATTATATGTGATAATGTACTAAGGGTTTTTTTCGTGCATAATGGTAACACAAATTCCCTGTTATGATGAGGACATAGAGGTTTTTTTTGAAAATACTCCTAAATAAATATTCTCTTGCATGAAGATGACATTTGACATGACGTGAATGATACATGATTTTGGGGGTAGAAATATCATAATTCATTGAGATTTATTCACATGTTTTTCTCCCTTAATAATCTCCAATATAGGAGGTTATGAAAACATGACCCTCCAATTGGAATTACCCATTTATATGTGTAATTTGATGTTCCTATATGCATGCATACGTAATGGTTCATAGTGATTAATATTATAATCAATGCATAACATTAGTCTTGTAATTAGATCTATTTATGAAAATCATGATGATATATTCTCACGATGAGAGGAAATATAATTGGAGAATAATGAATGATATTTTATCAATGAATAATTTGATATAGGATTAATCCCGTTTTATCATTCATAGAAGTTGATATTTGAAGCCCTATGGTGAGAATAGAACTACACGATTATGTCAATGTCTATGGAAATCTGTAAGTAGGTTAATTTATATAAATTAAATGAATAATACATTAAGAGAATAGGTTGATGACACCAATATGTGATGTGATTTACTAGAGATATCCTGAAAAATGGATTACATTATATGGTGTACATTGACATGAGACTATTTTCCACTATGGAAACAACACCATTATCTTTGGGTGTCTTTCCTTTTATCTAGATATTAACCATAGACATTAAGAATTACTTAATAAATCCATGGAGAAAGGAACTAGAGGGTAACACGAATTGTGTATCTATAACATCAGTTAAATTCTATATGAATGTAACATGTTAATGAAATTTTATTCTCATGTGATGTTTAATAACTATTCTTGTTTTATTGATTATAAATATTATTTCACCACTTATATGAGAGATAATCTATTATTTGAATATTTAATAAATATGTATTCATTAATTTAGTGAATATAATATGTATTTATTTATAGGTAAATAATAAAAATAAATTTAATAATTTATTTAAATAAATATGAAATATTCAAAGATTGGTAAATATTGAGGATAATAAATGGGCTATGTTTGAGGCCCCTCAGACCCACACTCCTAGATTTGGTGTAAAAACACAATTATTAGTCATTAGATTTGATACCATGTGAGAAAACTCAACACAGTCTTATATATGATTCCATAATTTAAAAACACAATACTACATGACCAAACATCATTATGTTTAATATAATTACATCCTAGAAACATAAAAACATATTTTAAAATAGTTTTGAACATTTTTTTATTTGAATCACAATATTAATCTTTTTATACTTCTTATAGGATATACATGTATTTATAGCCTTGGGAATTTAAATATAAGAAATGGCTGAGCTCAAATTCTCAGAAAGGGAAAATATATCAACATGACATTATGTGTTCTATCATAAGAATATGAAATGTCATTATTATGGGATAAACTTATTTTAGAAAATAATATTGGAAAATAAATATAAATCCATATGTGATAACATAAAAAAATGAAATATAAATACATCATACATATACCATATACTAAGAGTGTGGAATCATGAGAAAAAAATTGTTGTCCTTCAATCATAACATTTTCATATAACATAATATTGTGGAATAATTTTTTAAAACATAACATTTTGAACATATCTTTCTGAATCCAATAAAAATTAAATTTTATAATCATTATTAACAACATCATGTCCATTATCAGCCGTTTGAAGATATCTAACTGCATCTTTTTCATGCTCAAACTTGTGAACACAACTTATCTCAGCATTTCCTTGATCAAACATATGATCATAGTTACCAATATTGTGTCCACATTCAATATCATTATCAAAAATGATATAAAACCATAACCAATGAATTTAAGGGAGATATAGAACCCCTCTCATTAATCTTATATACTTATGTGTGCCACCTAAAATCAATCATTCATCATATCCTGGAGATGCCTAAAAAATAAAATGGCTTCTGAATTATTTCCAATTTTTTTTTTCATAAACTGAATTTAAGGATTTTATTTCCTAAGTCCAACATTCAGTCACCCAGATTTATTATTTCGTAACTAAATTTAAATAGTGATTCATTAAACATAACTCCATATTATTTTGATCTCTTAATGGAGAAAATTAATAGAAACCCTGAAAAAAAGATTTTAAATAAAAGTTCATGCATCATCGTAAGAGTTGAGATTATGAATCACTTTCAAAAAAATTCAAGAAGGAGAATGGATTATCATTGAAAACAACATTAAATAAATCCAAGAAATAGATCCCGGAAAATACATAAAGGGTTTATATGGATAATGTGGATGGAAATATAAAAATGTGAACTTAAAAGGGAAAGTCATTTTAATATTATAAAAATACCATTATTGAATCCCACATCATAATGAGAGAGATAAATACTTAATTTCACAATTTTTTGAAATATGTTTGGAAATTAAAATAAATAAAACATATTTATATTTTAAAATATGAAAGGAGAACATTAAAGAGAATATTGAATATGGATATAGAGGAAAAAATATATTATTTAGAGAGAATGTGAATCATTTTAAACATCATCATATCATATAAAGAAATAATTACTTTAATTTAATTTCCTAGACAATAATGCTGATATGAATGATAACATCATCATAGAATATAATAAAATCAAATTGTAAAATCAATGTAAAGAGGACTCATTAATACTTAGTAATGAAGTTGTGGCATAAAAACCACATAATATCATTCTAGACTTTTGTGAAAGTGGATTAATCTCCTATAACATAAACATGATCATCATAATAACCTATTTTATAACCATATCTATATAAATTAGAATTTTTAATCCATAGTTATGATCATTTATTATACATCAATTTTTTTGTTATAGATTATTTTAATTATTTGATGTTAGTGATTCTAATTATATTATGGATGATTTAAAGTGTCGATGTTGATTCAGGATCATTTATACCATGTTGAGCACTTTGAGATTACCCAATGTTGTATATTACTTAATTTTATAATTTTTTATAATTTTTATTTATTTATTACATGTTAATTTTAATCTTTATTTATGAATATGGGTTCAATGACAAGTTTGTTTTGATTACATTTGTTGAAAAAAATTCCTATAAAAATAATGTGTTAAACCATAATATAACCCGTAAAAACAATAAACATTTAATAAAAATCATCTTAAACCACTATATGAATTCTTATAATATCCCATTTTGGGTGGTGATGAAAAATAAATATGTCCTTTCATTGAGGTAGTTGTCTGCTTGTACACATGGGCGAAATTTTAATTTTTCACTAAACTGGAGATAGTTAGAAAATGGTTGAACATTTTATAATAATAATTAGGTAATAATATCATTTCCAATCATTAAATATCATTTTATAACCATCCATTTATTGTGGTTATTTTATGTAAAATATGTTTCTTCGTAGAGGCGATATTCTTCACATATACTGAATTTTTTCATGGAGAAGGGTGTATAATGATTTTACCATTAACAAAAAAACATTTTATTAAATCAATAACAAATTTTAATTATATTATGACTAGAAAATTGATTTATTGGATTGAAATAGAGTATCATGTGGGTTATGAAGTGATTAATACTCATGTTAAGAGTTTAAACCATCTCTTGGAGTGCCTCTTGGAAATAGAGGAATTATATATTATCCTTGGATAAAGGGGTTTACCAAAGTGATTGTGATATTTAGGGAAAGTAAAAGGGGGAAGGGGGTCATGAAAAATTAAATTTATTAAATTTTTAATGAAGGGATGATGGAATGGATATTTTATTAGTAGAGGGAAAAAACATATGGAACTAATATTTCATAACATCAATGGGAGGACATGGTTCACATGGAAAATAAATTAAAAAGTGGAAATTAATAGAGAGGAAATACTGACTGATTGATCCAAACCAAAACCATTAATTTGAAAACATTTTTTTTAACATGTTTTAGGTCTTTTCCATTCTGTAAAACAATTTTACCCTTTTTTATAGTTATCGTGGTAACTATTTTTTGAACATGGTAATTTATTTTAATAAACATAATTTAGATTGGATTTATAACTTAATAAGAATATTATTTTAAAAAATATGACAACAATTCCATAATATTAAAAATCAAAGTGGAAAATTAATTTTAAAATATTAAATTTAAAACGCTTCAAAATAGTTTTAGAAAAAAATATAACTGTAAATTGTGAAATATATATATTTAAATTTAAATAAATATTTTAAAATGTATAATATTAAATTTGAAATAAATATTTCATTTGTAATAGTTTTAATCCCTGATTATATCCTAAACATATCATAAAAGTCATGGCACGTGAAAAATCCATAGTTTTTACTGATCAATTATTATTATATATTTACAGAAAAATCAAAACATTTCATCATAAGATTAAACTTTTTTGTTGAATCAAAAAAATAATTTTTATTTTTTTCAAATTTAAATTTAATCAATTAGATAATTAACATTTAAATGAAAAATATAATGATTTTTGTTTTTAAAAAAACAATTTTTTCAATTATAAAATGTTCTTATTCTTATATCATATATATTATTAATTAAAAATACCTGATTAAAGGTTTACCAAAATATCACCATAATAAATTTAAGTCCTTCAAAAAAATTCAATTTTATAATAAATCAACTATAGAATATATATTTTTAGCATAACATGAACTTATTTGTATTTTATCAATATAAATTGAATTTCTATAATGCATTCATCTGAAAAGTGATCATTATTTTTTCTATAAGTTTTAATTAATGCCTCATATTTTATTATTAAAAATTTAATTATTGATTACATAAAATGTCTTACTGTGTGTTTCGGTCTGTTGTTGTGTTTGGAAGAAGCTATTTCATGTAATTTTATTTTAATGTAGAAATTCATACTATAATTTCAGGATTTTAGAATGTTTAGGTCTTTAAAGGAATGATATGTTAAATATTATTTAATGATATTTATTTATTTATGAGTTTGGAACATTTCATGTATACCATAATAATATATTTTTATTATTTATACATAGGGTCTAATTGTAATAAAGTTATTGGCCCTAATTTTTTTGGTAATTTTCAACCTTTGTCTAGATTTATAAATACAAATTTATTTTATTTGATTTGGTTATGAAAAGAGAAAACAATGCACACAATTCATTCTAGAGTGAATAACCTCAAATCCTTAGATAGTGGTTATTCTAGAACATTCTCAAGAAAAAAAGTGATTATATTCCCTTAGACACTTAACGATTGGTAGAACAAGAAGAAGAATTATTCCTTGAAGTTATCTATATGAAGATCATTGATTAACTTCACATGCAATAGAATCTTTCACTCACGCTCCCAATTATAAATTTAGATACATTGGGTGGTTTTTGGGGAACATGTGGTATCTTCACTAGTGGGATTAAACTGATGATTCCTCTTATGTGAAGACATTATTCATTGAAGCTATCATTTTATTAAATACTCAATAAATAATTATAATATTAGTTAATTCTAAATTTACATTAATTAATTATAATTTATTTGTTATGATATTATATTAGGGATTCTAGGATTATCATTAAACGAGTATAGAGGGGAAATATATCAAATTTGTTTAATTTCAATTATTGGACCTTTACAAATCCACTTCCATTATTCCCCATAATTCTATTAAATACCCTAATATTGGAGTACAATGATGCATGTGGACATGAATTTTTTTCGTTCCATTATGATAAAATCCAACCACGATCTTGTTTCATCCCAAAATTTTCTAAACATGTACAGATAACTAAATAAAAAATAATTACACAATCAATTCTCCTACATCCTTCATTTATGTTATCACACCATGGTTCTCTACCTGATACAAAATTCATGTCCCAAATATGTTCATATTAGAGTGGGATTCCAATAAAAAACAACATTCTACATTTTATTACATTTATTTTCATATAAGTGAATATTAAATTAATTATTTTATCAAATATTGATTACTATTCCATATACCAGGGATGTGATAATTTCCTAGAAATTATGTCACGTTGTCATGTTCAAAGAAGTTCCCCTCTATGATGAGAACCATGGGATTATATGAAGATATCTATTAAATACATATCTTCAGTCCACCAACATATTATGATATGGATGACAGTATATAAAATATATCTTATGAGTTCTTATAAGTAGATGAGGATTCTTCTCATTATGTGAGTACTTTGTAGTCTCCATGATTGGATATTATGAGAACACAGTGGCTAGTTGGAAGTCTACATGATTTGATGTCATCTTATATTCCTATCTATGAGCATGTTTAATAGTTCATAGAATTTAATATTATCATTGTCACATGTCAAGACTCATGCTCATAGATTTATTGACTTAAATCACCACTCTACATGTTGGTGGAAAGTAAGGTATTTTGGGTGTATCATGGAGGACATGTTATTAATGTATAATTCCAGGAAATATTTTTCCATTCCATCATTATGGAAGCTTATATCTCATACCTTTTATTGGAGTATAACATTCACATTAAATTCCATGTTCATGGTGTAATTATGTGTTTATTTAAAATAGTCAATAAATGACATATCTAGAACATAATTTATTTACATTGATGTGAAACCTAATTTATGATATATTGAGATAAGAATATTACATTATACATTGAGAATTGTTATGTGGTTTTAGATTTTACATCATTATATAATTTCTCTTGGGTACCTAGACCCATTACTAGACAATAATCTTAGGCATTTGGCGTTACCACCCAATGTCGACAATAATGAATCCAAGAGGGTCATCCACTATGATTTTACATTCATCTCAATTAAAATATATTCTAATTTAATTAATAGAATACATATTACTTTCAAGACTGATGAATAATTTTATTGATATTTTTGTGATCACTAATATTGAATGGGTAATAAATAATTATTTATTTATTAATAAATAATTTATTTTATTATGTGAATTTTTGACAACTACTTATACATGGGAATGTGAGTAAAAAAAATATTATATTTATTTAATATTTAATGCATATTAATTCACTGTATCATGAATTAAAAGAAATTTATGAATAAAATATTTAATTAAATATTAATTTCGGTTATTCAGTAAATTATAATGAGTTCAAAACACTAAGACTGTGTCTACCAAATAATAATAATTTACAAGAAGGTCAAATAATATTTTTTATTTTTCAAGAAATTGTAAACTCCATAAATTAAAAAGTAATATTATTATGTGGCATGGGGTATAATAAAGATTATAATATTAATTAATTGCAGGATTGAAAATAAATAATATCATAACCAAATACATATCTATATAAATATATTAATATATATAATATTTATGGTCAATTGAAAATTGTAAATAGAGAAACATTATGCTCAAGAAATACCTCTCTTCCTTTCGAATTCCTCATTTTTTCATCTCAATAATGAGTTTATATTCATTATGTCTGAAATACATTTGAGTGACCAAGACTTGAAATGGATAAACAGTTTGATTCACCACACTATCACATGGAAATAAATAGTATATAATTGGATATCAAAGGTTCGCATATGGATCGCCACTATAGTGATTCTACAGTAGGATCCTTCTAATGAAATTAATGTAAACTAATATGGGGTTTTTAGAAGATGAACATCATCATTGGAGAAAGTTCCTTAGACTGGGTGCTAATTTCACCAGATATTAGTAAAATTAACTACGAATTTAACATGAAATATCCTTTGCTGGGGATTTAGGAAACATTTTATTAAAATAAATTTTATTATAAAACCCTCCATATGTGCTTCCACTACACTCATAATCTCTATGTGGTATAACATGGATCAAGTTAAAATGTATAATTATTTATTATATTGATACATTTTTAGAATTTAAATGATTATATTGATTTCATGTTTCAATTTTTTCCTTACATATCATTGTAAACGCCTTCTTCCTACTATTTGTTTCTCAATAATATTAAAATGATCAGTTAATAATTAATGATGTGTACATTTAATGATACTATCTAGATGTTACAAGAATCCTAGAGGTATTATAAATTACTACGGGGCATACACTAATTTTTTACATGTTGTTTATCCTTGTAAATTTCATAAGTATAACTATGTGGATTTTAGGAAATCAGGAAATATTTGCATGATTCATGAAAAAAATTCACCTTGTGTAGACCAGCTAAGGTTGCAAACTATTTTTCAAGAGTACACATTCTTTAGTTTGACTACAGGGCATGTAGTTCATGCGTTCTAAAACCAAAAATTCTAGATTCAAACCGCATAATGTACTTAATACAACATGTGTATTGAATACGCAACACCTATAGATTAAAAACAATTTAAATATATGCACATTTCATTAATCCTCTACACATTTAATGTAAATATTAATTGTCTACAAGAAGTACATTCTGAGTCCCTCAATGTGTACTATTGATATCCAATAAAGAGACATACATGGTGTGTGGATGGATTTTACACAATATGTAATTTAACATTTTATGTGGAAATATTAAAATTTAATCATTACAAAATTAAACCCCATTGAAATTATTTCCCTATTTTTTGTTAAGTTTATTTTACACTTCTGTCATTTTTTTATAACATATCTTGTCCTTAATTGATTTTGAAAATATATGATATTATGAATCATATATCATTACAATATATTAAATAATCAGGCAATTAAATTTTACATGATACATAATTTTCATGTGTCCCATGGGAAATTAAATTGGATGTACAACCTATGTAATTATAATACACATGAGGTACAAAATATTTTATATGAGTGAATTATTTACAATTAAAAAATACTGAGTAGTTCGGAGAATTTATCAGGTAGTTGCATCAATGTACAATATTGTGTATTATTTTTTCGTGTTTTAAATAAAATAAAATAATTATTTTTATTTAAAATAAAATCATATGGGAGTTTTAGGATCACATAATGAAATAAAATAAAATATATTGATTAATTAATAATATAATTATTCATTTAATTTTTTTTCATTCTGTCTTATTAAAGAACAAATTTAAATGAATGGTAGCTAATTATATCAAATAGGTAATTGTTTAATGTTTATAATAAACTATGATCTTGACAAGACCTGTGTATTATATGTAATTAGTTAATTTAATTTATTTTATGGGTTTTTAATGATTTAATATAAAATTAAATTTTATGGGTTATGTGTTATCCCTCACACTATTAATATGTCAGACCTATGTTTCCAATATTATTTATATATTTCTCCTTAATATATTCATTGGTTCCTATCACCTAAATTTGAGTTATATATATATATATATAATTAATGCTACATTCAATGGAACATGGAGGATTATCAAGAAGGAACCTTGTCAATTCCATCCTAGGTGATACAGAGGTGGACATATAGAATGTTGAAACTCATTTTATGACCAGAGTAAGGAGATATTCATATTGGTTAGTGATTGATTTATTATATGCACAATAATTCAACTATTATATACGATCATGATCTATTCATTTAGTTATGTATGTATTTGAATTATTATTATTTTTATTTAAGAGATTGATCACATTAATAACTAAATTAATGTGTAATGGTAGAATTTAAATAATTGGATTATGCGTAAATGTTTTATCCAACATAGTTAATTAATTAACTAATATATGCATAAAATAATAGACAATTAAAAGGATAAAATATCATGAAATTTATTCAGAATAAATTAAAATACCTCTCCTAAAATATAAAGTCACACATTTCCTACATTTATGTGATTAGGAATGAAATCCTTATAATTAATTGTTTGACCAACCCATATTGGGACACATACTATTATTTTCCAATTCCTATGGAGGTTAGGGGTTGAATTAACTATCTTACATAAAGATAAGTATCTCTGTATGTAATTAAAGTATGTTGGGGAGTCCACTAAATAGATAAATGATCTGTATGGAAGATGTAGGAAAAGACACACCTACCAACATAACCTCATATAGTTTGGCCAACCCTAATTAGGGTAATGCATTGGAGAATACATATATTTTCTACTATAATTTATAATAAACTATAAATTCCAATTTCAATAGTGAGGAAAATCATGAATTTTTAAAGTATTGGGAGAATTATTAAAATTAATTTCTATTATTTCTCATATATTTTATAATCATGTAAAGTACTAATCTTTTGTTTTAATTAATATAGAAAATGGAAATCGAAACCACAAGAATAGTGTGATCATTCCTCAACCTTGGGTATATCTTTAAAAATAAAAATTCCAGGATATTGTACATATATTTTTTTGATGCATTATTATCAAAATACTTGTATTATTTGTTGGAACCCCTACTCCAGTTATTCTACCTGAGAGGGTGAGTGATGGTCAAAAGAATTCCTATCTGATATATGTTCAGGATGCCTCATATATTTTTTGGGTTATATTATCAACTATGTTCATCAAAATTATTATACAAAATAAATACAAGGAATCATACAACATAATATATCCTTATATTTCTCTTGATAAATACTATGAAATGATTGAAATACATAAATTTTTCAATGCACTATATCACTGTAAACTAGAAGAACGAAATAAAGATAATGACTATTATTTTAAAATGATGTGGTATATTGATTAGTTAGAGATTTTTGAATTCCAATTGGATAATAAATTATTCATTAATATTCTATTATCATCCGCAGAAGCATGATTTTTCTTATTTTTCCGATCCTGAATAAAAAAAAGGATGAATCATTTCAGAAATTTTTTCACACTTCAAAAAGTGGAAAAGTACTTATGGAGACCAATTTATTGACCCCTTATGAAGAAATGTTTTATATAAAAGGATAAACATCCCATGGATAATATAATTCAAAAATATGTTTTATTATTTCCATTAAAGAGACATATGGTTCAAATTTAAAATAATGAATAAAACCTTGCTTTCTTCTTATGTGGAAAGAATATACAATGGAACATAAATTGTAATTAATTGATGAAGCTAACAGTTTTATCCACATGAGGTGTATTAATATTGTTTCTATTAATATGTTTCATATTATTATACAATATATTGAAAAAATACATGTATTAGAATTCATTAAATAATCAATAACTAAAAATTTATAGAGTGAACACAAAATGAGATGAGAAATTTTGATTTATACATCACCCAAGGGGGCTAAATACTTCTCATTTTCAAATGGATTGATTCTTGGTTATAATAAGTGATTCCAAATCCTTTATCTCAGTGTCTATCTTGACATAGTGAGATAATATTTCACGTTTTTAAACAATTTTGTTATAAAACATCAATAATAAAATATTTTTTCTCTAACACTTGAAACATAGATATCTATCATTATTGATGTTGATTATAAAATAGGAGACTCTAACCATATTGTGGAATGAAAATTATTTTTCAAATAAAACTCGAATCATTTTATTTTTTTATACCAATACTTTTTTAATTCTGAATTGATCTGAGATACTGGATATAGAAAAAATGACAATCTTGATTTATTAAATGAAACCTTTGTTAGTAATGGTCTGCCACAATTCCTTTAGATTTAGATCAATATGGAAGAAATAACTATTCTAAAGCTAAAAGTAACTTCATATACATTATTATATTCCATTAAGAAAATTTAGAAATTAAAAAATAATCTAAATGAGTTTACATGGTAAAGATAGTGGAATCTATACTATAGGTTATCATACAACATCTTATCAGAGTACTCATTGATCAAATATCTAGATTAAAGGTAATACCAAACTCACGTTTTATTATATAAATAAATGTAATTATGGATATAAAATGACAATAAATAATGATTGTTATATATATTGAAAATCTTCTATAATTTCATCCAATACATGTTTGGGAAATAGAAGAGAATTAAAACCAATATTCCATCTATGATGTATAATTGATATCATATCAACTGTGATATGATATTAATATATTAAGAAAATACCATATGATTTGTTGAAATCTATTTGTTAATAGGTATCCTTAGCTAAAAACGGGCATAAATATGCTATGGTGAATCTAGGTTGACATTAATATAGATAAGAATAATATTAACATCTATTCAAGATCAATTATATTTCTAGAAATTAATTCTATCTCATTGATGATTATGGGAGCATAACTATGTTCTACGAGTAAATATTTAGGGTGCACATTAGTTAGAAATAGAATACAGAAATCCACTAAACATAGTTTGAGAAGTAAGTACAAAAACACATACTACATAAGAATACAAATAAACAAGGATTCATTATTTCTCATAGAGGTGGGTGATACATATATTATTCATTAAGAAAAAGATTCCAACAAAGATTTAGTAATTGGTAAATTTATAATGTAGAAAATTATATATAAATTTACATAATGGACAACACATGTCATTATTCAATTAAAACATATTATTAATGTCTCTAATACATTATACTATTATAGAGTATTCAAGTGAAACCTAACATGGATGGTATAATATGGTACCAATATAGAATAATAGATTAATGAATGGTTTATTGTGTGAGAAAACATATTCACCACAAATAATGACCAGAATCATTTTGAATTCTACTTGACCAATAAAATTTCTATGATGATCAAAATGACCTATTGATTATAAAGGCCACTTCAATTGGATGATTCATTGATGAATATGTATGTATTATGGGGCAAAAATGAGAACCAATAGTATATGTTTACTAAGAATAACTAAACGGTTCAGTGAAATCCATAATGTCTAATAATATAGGAAGATTTCCTAAATTCATTTTTGAATATGTAATTCATAGTGAGGATAGAACATTTATTTAGAAAGTATTAATTGATAAATTTCCCTAACTGGTTATTGGGGCACTATTATTTTTTACGATAATTTTTTTGGTAGCATGAGGAAATTTTTTTTATCTTCACAAATTTATTAAGAATATTAAAATATATTTATCCAATTATGAATTAGTGTATAAAATATGTTCTACAAAACTAATAAATCGATCCATGGTTATAATAATTCTAGTCATAGTACATATATTAACAATTTATGGAAAAATTAATGTTGAAACAACTCAGTACCGAGTTATTGTTTTCATATAATACATCTAGTATAACATACATGGGAACATGAATGGATTATGGAGGTCGAATCAGTTTAAAAAAATTATGTTCTATGATTTCATCTTAAACACCATGATATGTACTAGTATTTCATATTACTAATTCAAAATTCATTGTAGGTGAGTATCAAATAGATCTAACATAATTTAATTGAGTTGTAGTAAGATAGAACCAATATTACATGGAATAGATAAACTAGATGAGTTCCTGGTGTCATGGGAAGTGGAAATACAAGTGTTAAAGGGTATTGAAAACTTTTCTTCAGTTATTTTATTTTTATCCATAATTGCAGAAAAGGTTAATATAATATGGGAAAACTATATTGCATCTAGTGGTTTCTATATCTATAATATTCAAGTATGTTGTGGATTGTGTGGTAGATTAAAATTTGGTTTTGAAATATCTTGTTCTAATATTGGGTTTTAACCAAAGAGATATATTTATCTTTTTATGATAAATGATTACCATGTATTTTTTAGGAAGTTAGGATTCTAACATGGGAACAAGTGGTGGATACTCGGTTATGTCACTGCCTAAGAAATTTTATAATGGAATTAATGTTTTTTAAGCATATTTGTCACATAGACATGTGGTTTTACCAATCCAATCCAAGGAAACATGGTAGACCTATTATATATAGTCATATTTAGTAGAATAATGTTTTACATGTGAGAAAAAACTAATATTTATTCATTGTATCTACATAATAATTGATTTATTTTGAGTTGTTTACCTATAACTAACTACATTATACATTGAATTACATTGATATTCATATATGTGAGTATTAATAAAAATATCTTATGAAATATTTTTTATTATTTTATATAAAAATGATGAGATAATATCATTGAGAACTTGATGCATTAACAACATCATAACATCTCCTTTCTATGATGAGAACCTTTACATTCTATGATGATATCTATCAAATAATGATATACCTTCTGATAACATACTATTATGGGGAACATAGTACATAGGATATTAGGAATGAGTTCTCATAATCCGTTAAGCCTTCTTCTTATTATTTTTGCATGTGGTAATATCAAATATTGGTGATTTTGAGGATTGACCTTCCATTATGAATTCTGATTTTTGGGTTCATCAGATATTCTTATCTTCAAGCTTGTTCATAGACTATAAAAATATCTTTGATGCATTTCATGACATGCACATGTGGATTTACTAAAAATATTGGTATGCCATATGTTGGAAGGAAGTAAGATACATTGGGAAGATCATGAATGAAATGTTATTAAATTATATGTCCAGGAAGGATTTGTTTCATCCATTTTTATACTGGATTATATCTCAGGATTTTTATTGGAATAAAACCATATCACTAAATTTTATTTTCAGGGTGTAAAGATGTGATTATTTTAGATATTCAAACAATGACACGTCAAACACATAGGATAAGGAAATAGAAGTGAAACCTACATGATGAGATATTGGGTAAAAGGATTACATTACACATTGAGTGTTCATATATGGTCGTTGATGTTACGACATCATGTTCATTCTCTTCGATGACATGATCCATTGCTAAAAAGTAACTTAGTTGTTAGTCATAACCCCCTAATACGATAAAGAAAAATCCTAAAGAGTCCCAAAGTAAGTGTTTACATTTATCTCTATTAAAATCATTAATAAATTAATTAATTGAAGAAATATTATTCTCAATATCAAGGATTTATTTTATTCAAGTTTTATAGATTACTATTATTCTCAAGGTAATAAATAATTATTAATTCATTAATAAATAAATTAATTTTTTTGTATTTTTGATAAATATTTATTCATTAGATAGTGAATAAAATTATTATTCTATTTATTTAATATTAAATAAATATTATTTCACTGGATAATAAATAATTTTTTTTATTAAAATATTTCTTTGAGTGTTCAATTAATATTGAGGTGTAAAAATATTCCAAGATCACATCCGGTGATAAATATTAATGTAGAATCATGTAAAATAATATTTCTTATTACACAAGTATATGTGAACCATAAAAAATAATGTTATTATTGTTATGTGGCATTGGGTTTAATAAAGATTAAAATATTATTTAATGTTTGGTTCAAAATTATGTAATATCATAAGATAAACATTAACACAAAAAATATACATATTTGTATATTGTGTAGGGTTAATCAAAAATTGACAATAGTTTATTGTTTCACAAAAAAAATATTCTCTCTCTACATCTCTCTCTCTCATGAACAAGATTAACTCCTTAAAACATGAATGATCTTATAGTTATCATGATGATAAATTCAGTGATGTTTCATTTCACCGATCTATCACTAAGAATTAATTAATCATTTCATGGAGATCAAAGGAACACATATGGATCACAAGAAGAGGGATTATACAATAGGACCTTCCTGAAAAAAAAATATAAATAAAGATGGGTATTATGAAATATCATTATCATCATATAAGAATGTTCATAATACAATGTATTAATCTATCCAAATCAAAAATAATTTATTTATAAATTTATCATGTATGATCTTCTATTGGTGTATTTAGAAACTCTATATTAAAATATATTTTAATTCCACACCACCCCAAATCTCCTCCGCTGTGCTTAGAACATTCAAATCCAACTCTCGAATATCTATTTTCAACATTCACTGACACATTTATTGGGGCCAAATACAAATGGTTGATTTGATATTGGACTAAAATTACCACACTCAAATAATTGTTCCATTATAGTGGACATGATCTATGAGGGGAGTGGTTTAGGTCTGGGGGGAAGACATAGAGTGGGGAAATTCAATCTAAATTAGTTTGTGTACGAGTGAGTACTAATTAACTATTGATATTATTCACACTAATAACATTTAAATTATTTTTTCTCATGTCTTCTTTGAAGAAGTTAAAATTTATCAAAGATGGGGATTTTATATCACCAAATTCTTCCAACATAATAACCATTGGATGGTGTGACTTTCAGAGGATTAATACCCTGAATTTCGAAGGTATTTTCTATTTCACATATAATTTAAAACATTATTTTTTTCCTTTCAATAGAAAATTTTAGTTATATGATTAAATTCATATTGTTGGTGTTATTATTTTTGGTACAATTTATCAGACAACAATTATTGGTTGTTGTTGTCTGTTATGAAAATTTTCAGTATTGTATTATAATTAAATGTTAATTTATTCGATATCACTTATATGATTTGATTTGAACATATATATATTGGTAATTTTTTTTGAATGTACAATAAATATTTGTAATCTATAAATATACTAATTATGTAGACTCAATGAAATCCTCATTATTTAATAGTTAAGGTATAAACCCTCGTTATTTTTTAATAGTAACACATGTACAATTTGTGGATCCCTAATAAATGTTGACATTGAGACAATATATAAGACTTCTCTTTGTAATTAGGTGCCATTTTTTAGTATCCCTTTTTAATAAAATTAAATATATCGTCTATTATTCGAAATACAATTCATATAAGTAAAAACATTATTGATATGAAATTACATTTAAAAATATGTCATTCATATTTGTGAAATATAATTTTACAATATTCGAAAATAATCTAAAGCAGTGGGGGCAGGTGAATAGGGACGTGTCAAGATTAATAAATAAACCACCATATGGGGTCTTTGAGTGATTGGTAGAGATTTGAGATACTATATTCAATGCATTTTATACAATATTTGGGTAAACAAATAAAATTTTGAAATATGATTTAACAAAAAAATGAAAATATAAAAATAAATATTGAATATTTTTTAACCACGACTATAATTTTAGAACTAAAATTCATTACAATATAGTTACATCAAAGTTGATAAGGAAATGTTAACATTATAAGAATATTTTTAAATTAACAAAATTCCATTACTATAACACTACCATACACTATAATCATTTATTTTTTATTATGTTATATCTATAATCATATTTAATAATTATAATTTTTTAACTATTATAATTTAATTTTTTAGTTATACTATAAATTATTTAGTTTTTAACAATTGTGCTTAAAATATATATTTTTACTATTTTACTATATAAAAATAAGAATTTCAATTAACAAAAAATATTGAGTTATACTTTGTCTTCATGCATTATATTTTTATTTAAAATCATATTTTATGTATTGGATGTTTTTTTAGTGGTATTATTAAATTTATTTTTTTATATTTTTCAATTACAATATTTTTTTTGTTGTCGGTGGTAGGAATTGTAACTCACAGACCCAAGTATCGGCTGGGACATACTATGTATTGTCGCATATGTGTTGCTAGATAAGTTATCCCAATATAATAATTTTTAATTCCCCATGGTCCCCTTCCTGTGGGAATTACCAATAGGTTTTCAATGAATTTGAAACCTCCTATGGTCTATAGTCCTTTAAAACACGTCTTAGAATCTAATTCTAGTTAATAATTATCCTTTTATAGAACTATGACTACTATAATTTTCAACTATAATAGTACATTCTATAGTACCCTCACATTGGAATAGTACATACTACATTTCCTAACAACTTCAGTATTCTATAGCATGATGGATTAATCATCATTCTCTATATGATCCTATAATTTCTTTCATAAATATTCTATTATTTTATTTTATTTGCATATATTTCAATCATCACCCCACTTATACTCTAGAATGACATGAATCTTATAGTGGTTTGATTGCTTATTTGATGAAAAACATTGGAACAGTTCACACCCATACCATATCCTCAAATTGAATCACTTTATCACACAATTTATTTGACTAATTGTTAAATTTCACAATGAATCCATTTCACATTTTCAATTCATTTTTTCACTTGATCTTTTCCACTTGCTTATCTATATATATAGACTTCTCTATACAAAAAATCATATATTGAAAAATTATTTATTTCTATATACCATCAGAAACTCTATCAATGTCATTTTTTTATCCCAATTATGAGTATAACTATCTTTTATCTATAAAATTATAATCCTAGATTTAGAAGAATATAGTCATTACTCTATTGAGTATCACAAGTATAATACTTTTAATAATGTTTGTAAGATACATTACAATTTCATTAGTATTATCACATGTATGATTCACATTTAATGGAATAATTCATGTGTACCTCCAATGATAGTGTATTATGGACTATTCCACAAAGATAATGATGCGCAAAAAAGATATCATGGACTGTGGGTTTTTGTTTTCCTGTTTCTTTTTATTTATATTCTTCTTTACTCGAATGTTATGTTCTGTGTTTCTGATAGTATATTGTTCCCAAAAAAATATGTTTTACTTTTTGAATTCCATGTTATATTTCTATTTATTATTATCTCATAATGGCTGGTCTTCTTAATTAAATTATGGAGAATATGGCCTTATAATATTTGTTGCGTAAAAATGTTATAATAGTTCCCCATTATTATGAGAACCATGAAAAGTTATAGATATATTATTTATTTAATATGTTTTAAGGTATAGATACATATGTTTGAGAAGATATAAATGATGATTTATTATTTGGTGTTGGAAACTCATAAGAGAAAGATACTTCTTCTCAAGTAGGTCATACTTGGTTATATCATATATGGTATATCATTAAGAAAAACCTTCTATTAGGTATTCCACATGTTTTAAACGTATTGGGATATTCCAATTTTTGATTATGTGTTTTGGTCCTTATAATTGAGATAATTATTAATGTGCATCATGAATCTCGTAATTTTATGTTTATACAAAAACCATGATTATATATGTTCATGTCATGGTAAAATATTTTAGGAGAATAAAGTTATATATCACTAATTGAATAAGTCACATGAATAATTGTCCCTTCTATATTAAGTGAATAATGTATACCTACCCCTTTGATTAAAAAATGACATTCATTTGTAATCCAAGATAATGGGAGTTTATAGAAGATATCATTCCATAAATTCAATGGATGTTATGCTAGGTTACATTTTAAAATTATCTTTAACTAAGTTAACATATCTCATATATAATTTTATTGTTAATGTTTTTTTACTTGAACCAGAGGGTGGAATTTAAAATGGAACCATAGACCTTTAGAAGATGATTTTTGAGTAAGCAGTAACGAAATTAACAACTTGATCCAGATTATGGATATGTAGAAGAACAATTCTGTCTTATAGGAATAACTCCATTGGACTCATGTATGTGAAACCTTATGGTTATCAATGTTCATGTAATGTTCTTCAAGAGGGTTATGTAAGAGTGAATAAATTAGATTCAACTATTAATTGAGAATTAGATTTTAAGGTAGTTAATTGTATAGTGCATTTTACAAAAAGATGTACTGATCAATTAAATTAGAAGGAAATTGTGATTGTCTACACATATTAGATATAAATGGAACAATATATTTAAACATCGGTGTTCTATAAGTATTAGAGTAAGATCATTTTTTATTCTAATATTTTAATTCTTCTTTTTTTTATTTAAAAAGGGAAACAAATTTCTCATATTGGTTAAGACGATGTTTGAAAAACATAATAACTTTGTTGCTATATATTATTGTGAGTTTATGTTATTTATTCCACAAGTATATATGTTTCACATGGTCTATGAAGTCATTTTCATTTTTCATGATATTTGGAATGGATGTTCCCTTATGTGGAAATTAACATCAGGTGTTTCCCAATATGATATATTTGAACTATATTATATATGTTAGGTTCCGGAAGAAGGCATGATCTGGATTGAGTTATTATGTGGCTTAGACATTGGATTGTGGAAACAATTTTTTATACATTACATATAAATATATATATCATAAGAATTTTACTATTATATTTAAGGAGAGAAAACTGATTAAAATTGATAAAGTTGAATGGTAAATTATAGAAAAGAATATTGTCTAGGAACATTGAGTAACATTGATTAGGAATTTGGCCTTAAATACTTGATAGGTGAAGAAAATATCTAAATTTATGGGAAATACTATAAACATGTATGATAATCCCTTCACAATGAACAAAGTGTTTATGTCATGGTGAATATTCAGTACGATTCTATCAAAAATAATATTGGTGAAAAATCATAATAGTTAGTTCGACATGATCTAGAGTTATCTGAAGTATGTTAGTTTTATGTTCTCTAAAAAGGTATGAGTCTTAATTAATTATTAATATATTCTATAATATTGGTATGTTATGGTTACTATAATTAGTATTTCTTGTGGTAATAAAAAAATATTTCCCAAGGAAATCTATGATTTGGTTTAAAATATAGAGAACCATAAGATAATAGTCCACAGTGATACCAGAATAGATATAAATTCAAATAGTATGTGCCATTTTACATGGAGGGAAAACCAAATCCAAAATAATGGGAATGTGAAAAGAGAAAATAGATGTTGTAAATCAGAAGGGATTGATCTCTCATTTTGGAATTATGGTAATAAGGGTGACTTGAAGAAGGATTTTAGATATTAGAGTAGTAATTGAGTATGTTTTTTATTTAGAAAAATATTTTGAATTAAGAAAACAGAGTATTAATCAAATTTATTTTTATGAGATGTTAGTCGATTAGATCCACAAATTTTTGAGTTCGAGGATTCATTTCACTCAATATCCAAAATAGGTAGTATGAAATATTATGTATCTTGTATATCCAAAAAGGTACATAGTTTTCATGGTGAAATAGTTGAGTGAGTTAGAAAGGTTAAGGGGAATGTACTAATAGGAATAATATTCTTACTAGAGACGCACCTGGTGAAAATAATATTTAGGATATGTAAGAATTTAATCTCAGCGCGTTAGATGGATGACGTATGTTTTATAAAAATATTATGGTAAGGTAATGCAAGATGACAAATTGTTTGGTATTGGTAACCAAAATAGGGAAATATGGAACATTTTATCTTAAGGGGATTCCATAATATTTAAATATACAACTGATAATGTTGTGACATGATTTTCTAGGGATCTTGGGTGGAGAATTAATGATGTCTATTACATCAAATGGAATTAAAAAAATAAATCATATGGATTATGATATATTCTATGACTGCATCCTTTGGATATTAAAGAATATGCCTTTCAATACCTAAGGAAAACATAAATGAATAAGAATACATAGATAGTTCATATGTATGTATATGTCTTGCTATGGTTCATCTTCATAGAGGGTCATTGTATTTTATTTCCTTCACCGACAATGTGATAAGTAAGGTATAGTTGTGGGGTTTTTCTCAAACATAATTCTATAATTTTCATAACCACCATTCTATTATGGGTCATGGTGGAGAGATAAATTTATTTAAACAAATTTTTTATGAGGTTAGACAACTGTGGATAGTTTTTAAGAAGAGAGTTCTAATAGTTTTACTGGAATAAATAAATTCATTTTAGAAGATGGTGTATGGAACTCCAGGATAAAATAGAGTGGTAGAGTTTATGATGCATACAATATTTTTGGAATCCATAAGAATTACAATTTGTTTTCTATTTAAAAAGGTTATTTTTTTAAGATTCTATGAAATATGTATCATGTACCGTTAAAAAGTTCCCTTTCATACTACTATGGAACCAACTTTTAGATGATTTGGGGATCTGAATAATTATTAGTGTATCCCACCATAATGTTTTTCTACATGATTCCTATGACCATGTTGATGTGAGTATAAGGGAAAAAATAGAATAAAATTACCATGAATGTTAATTAGTGTGTATGTAAATGAAGACATTAAATTTCATCTATGAAAAAGTGACCCCAAAAAGTTCATTAGAATCTGAAAAATTTCCAATATGGTTGGGATCCCATGGGTGGATCAGAATCAAGAGGAAGATGAAACTATGATAAAAGAATATTTGTAGAATGATAAAGTTTATTTTAATGGATATTTTTAATTCTTGATCCATTTAGGAAGCACTCATGTTCTCGAAGTACCCAATAGACTAGAATGCAGAGATTCTTATTGTGGTAATATTTTATTAGTTCATCCAATTCTATTCATTCTGGAAATATTGTGGTCCATGGTGTCTTAGATTTTTTTTAAATATGTTGCTTTTTAAGTAGTACAAAAATTAGAGTTTGGGAGGTCTACCAAATTCTTAATACATGTGAAATTGTTTAGGAATGATTGGAATTATAGGCATCTTATGGATGGTGGAGAACATTAATTCCGGGAAGAGTTAAAAAGTAAAAACAAATATAAAATTATGGGATACATTGATGAAGGAGTAGATAAAAAATTATAATATTATAGAATATATAATCTTTTAAAACATTCACTTGGTAAGAATGAATTATATAATGAATTGGTTTATTGATCAAATATATAATTAGATGACATGAAATTGTATAGTGAAGTGGTTGAATTTAGAAAAAAATTCACTCCATATGTTAATCACACAACAACGTATAGGATGATTTGAATTATTATGGATGAAGTCTTTTATTATGAATATGTAGATGTGAAAACAACCCTTCTATATAGGGGAATATATAATGATATATACATGATGGAACTAGAATAATTCAAGGAGCTGGGAAGCAACCTTCTGTGTAAACTCAGATGGAGTTTGTATTGGTTAAAGTAAGAACTTGGGAAGTGTAATAATATTTTTTATGTATATATTAAAGAATGAAATACAATGAAATTCAATAAAGATGTATTTTTATTGATGAAGGGTTTTTATTATGGGAGATTAAACATACATATCTTGTATGTGGATGACCTACTATTGCGGGGTCCAGAAAAAGAATTGATTGTTGAGATAATTAAAGGGTTAATGATAGCTAAATGGTCAAAAATTTCTTCATCCAAACTAGTTTATAACCGGTTAGGTAGCGACTTCAAAATATACAATGATAAGGTACAATTAATGGAATATTAGATGATGTACATGGAAAATGTTCCCTTTGGATCAATGTTTTTGTGTTTTATGTCTTCCAAGACTTA
Source organism: Viscum album (assembly GCA_963277665.1). Classification (NCBI taxonomy): domain Eukaryota; kingdom Viridiplantae; phylum Streptophyta; class Magnoliopsida; order Santalales; family Viscaceae; genus Viscum; species Viscum album. Next base: position 854,689,953 of record OY728121.1, read on the forward strand.
TAAAAGTACAGACAATATACAAGTATTGAAATATGTTATTAGATTCATGGAAAATCATGGAATGGATTAGTAAGAGGATGTGAACATGATACTCTAGTATCCCATGATTTCATTTTGACAATCCTTATATTTTAGAATGGCTGATAAATTAAATTTTTTGATTTTGTTGATTATAGTGTAGTTACAGTCACTCATAGAAATATGATGATAATTTTTGTTACTAGTGTATATAAATTAATAAGTAGAATGTCAAGACATCAATTAGTAGTTTCACTATCAACCACATAAGCAGAGTATGTTTCCATAATAAATAATAGATGGAGGTGATATTGTTGAAGGGTTTATTAAAGGATCATATATGGAAGAAGAGGTTCATAACACTATTCTATGAAAATCATAGTGGGATTTATCAAATAAATATTCTAATGTTTTACCCAAGAAAAAAAATAAAGATGAAATATCACATCATCAAGAAGAATGTAGGGGAATGATTTTTAGGGTTATAGAAGATAAGATGAAGTCAAAATATGGATGTTTTTCTAACAAAAGACATATTATAAGAATGTATGAGGTAGTTCCATTCCCTAGTGGGACATGGGTGGTCACAGAAATAGGATTAAGACATATTACCTATATTTATGCGATAAATCCATGATATTGTTTTCTTAAATGATTCTTAAGATATACTAGTGAATCCTATACAATAATTATCAAGTGGGGGATTTTTTTTGAAAAAAATAATTCCCACTAATTCAATAAATCATTTGGATGGTTTCATTCCTGAATAATGTTAATAAAACTAGATCATATAATGGTTGGAAAAATTTCAGTTTTCTTCTAGGTGACGAAAGAAAATGAAATAGTGAATGTGACAACTGTATCTATATAAAGGATGTATATAAATATATTTGGATCACATTGGAAAAAAATAATGCACTTATATAAGAATAATTTGTTTATTTTAAAAAAAATTATTTAGATTCATTAAGACAAATATGTAGGAGTAAATAAATTATCTATTACCCTTCACTATGAATAAGAATAGATGGGAGTGTGCCATTATGCTGCTATGATCAGATAATGGATAGCTTGTATAGAATAGAAGGCAGTGTAGATTTTATAAATTGATCACATGGAAGTGGAAACCTAAATACCAGATATACTCTTTTATAAATTGGGGATGGAGAATATTTTTTTGTAACTACAATCATGTAATCATTCATATACCATATTAATAAATAGTATTAGTGTTTCGATCATTTAATATCACTTCCCTTGTCAAGAAATTGACATTCCGTGATGCCAATTTTTTACCTTTTAAACATTGTTCCTTAAGTAAGGCTATGGAATTTCTAGAATTTGGGTTCATCAAATGAAAAACATAAATCAATCATATTAGTTGATAACACTAGTTTTCATCCTACATGATGAGACATAGAGAAGAAAATAGCCTATATTAAACAATAGAGTACATAATATGGTTGATGTTGTTTCTATATTGAATCATTTATCATGGTGTCCATGATGCATTTATAGATGATAATATTAGACATTATCTAATTTCACATATTAACAATGAGAAAGAGGCCTATAGTGTTTCCAAAATAAGTATTTCCAAAATGAATTTAATTCAATAGAATTTATTTATTAGAATAAATTTATTTCTAACTTGCGGAATATTATTCATAAAAATTAAATGTTAATAGTAGAAATACATTTTTAATATATTCAAATGTAGAATATTTGAGTTGAATTTTATCACTTGTCTAATTATTCAGAATTTATAAATAAATATTTATTTGACAACCAGTTTTATTCATTGATTAGAAAAATTATTTATGCTACAAGAATATTAAAATAAATATTTAATCATAACAATGGTGAATGTAATATTTTTATTATTATGTAAAATGAATTTATAATTTATTATTATTCGATGATTGATAAGTTCAATAGAAGGATCTGGATCAATTTAAATGAATTGATAAAAATGATATATTTTATATAATATCTATTTTATTATATATTAATAACATTATTTATGAAATTACAATTGAATGAACTCTTGTGTTGTAGTTGATTTGAGTCATTTATACCATTACTAAATCCCAAGATCAGTGCATGAAAATTGGACATTTTCTTAACTCAAGCTAAACAATGAAAATTTGTTATAAGAATGAGGTTGATCTCAATCTCGATCTAGGTCATGATTTAGTCTCTCTATTAAGAACAGATCTTTTTATTAAAACACAAAAACATAAATTTTATTCTAATCTTCAGCTCCACTATGTCACTCAATTTTTTTTTACTGAAAACAATAACTCAATATTGAAACTTGATAACTATATATTTTAAAATAATAATATATTAAAATATGATATACTTGATTAGGATCATGAGATATTCATTTATGGAATTTTAGTACTCCAACATATGTCGATTTAGTTCTCAATTATCTCAAGAACTATCTTTTCTCAAACCATATCGAGGTAAATGGAGTATTCTTTCACCTTAGATTATGTTGATTGGAATTATACACATGAAATTTACAACCATAATATACACAAGACATTGTATATGATATCAACAACATTATTATTATTATTATTATTTTATATGTTTAATAACATAGAGTAAATAATAATATTAGGGTAACTGGAAAATTATTGTTATTTAACCATAAATAATTATATAAGGGTAATTGGGATATTATTATTATTCCTAAACATATCATTTTCCAAAGTGTTAATGGGGTTGGTACAATAGAGAATATATATAATGTTTTATCAAACTGTAGAGAGAAAATCATCCCTTACTCCCTCTCAAGAACATAGATTGAACAAGAGAATTTACTACAATAAATGATGAACAGTGTGGATCTTTTTACTCTTCCATGCTATATCACGGAGTTTTAAGAACAGGAATCAGAAAAATGTAATGAATGTGTGGGTATGCCTAGAGAAATAATCACTAGGATTCTATACCATAATAAGCAATGAAACTAGAGTGTAAATGGAAATTTGATCAAGGATATTACTATAAATGGGGTAATTGTTTTTTCATTTTTATAAATTAATTTCCCATGAACTTTTATATGAGATTTTATGGTTGTGTTCATTTAGTAAATAATTTTGGTTTGTTGGTAATAAAAAATAACTAATACTGGGAATCCTTCCAATACATTCAGTATTCCCTGAAACCTTGAAGTGGTATTAATGTAGTCACATTATATTTTTTTAATTATTTATCATTTAGGTTATCAATTTCATGGTTTGGTTTGTTAGTATTCATATTTGGATTTTAATTATAAGTCCAACAGTCAACAAGACACATTAATCTCAATTTTCATTTCTATAAATAGGCAAAAATGCAATAATAATTCTTAAGAGACACATCTTGACGTTCCATTATCAGTGGATACACAACACAATTACACGATATTTATCTCCATATTACAGACCGTGTAAACATGGCCAACCTAAAAATGGTAGAGTCCACGTACATCAATGTATTTCATGTGGATAATACACATCATTGGTATATGTGATGTATTGAATTTTTTCTTGGTTCATGGATTGATAAAATGTACATTACATATACCTCACATTTAGATGTCCTATAAACAACATGAATTATAAAAATTTAATTTTCAATGATTCATGTGGGTTAGTACATCTTATGATTACAAGATATGTATTGACTGAAAACCCATAAAAACTTCGATACATAGACTACATGATGTGTATAAGAATGTAAATGTTGTCTAACATGTGTCATAGCTCACTAGATATATTTTGATATATTTTTTTTCATTTTTTCAGGGTCAATACATGAAGTAATTATATCTTGAATTATACTACATCACTGTAAACTGGTGTGCATTCCCGATGATATGTTTCATTCAACACGTGGAACACGATGAGTGGTTTTGAATGTATAATTTGGGTTAACAAAACTATATGATCACATTCGATGTATTACCTGCTAGTACACAACATGTAACTACCAGTTATAGGTCACAAAATACACACACATTCTAATGATAAATGATGCATTCCTTAAAGGAATGCCTTAGGGTTATACAACCTAAAATGATTTCACAGTTTGATCACACACAAAAACAATCCATGTATATTGGTACATGTCGCGTGGAATTATATGCCATTTAGTAAAAGGTAAATGAAATAAATATTCATTGGTATATAAATTTCAAAAATATATTTAATGTTAGGAAGACTATCCACACATTGGGGATACCATGTGTCTATCGTGCAATTATTTATTTTAAATTTTAAATTGATTTTAATTAATTTATTTACCGGTCACTAATGGGATTTGTAAAATGTATCAACAAGGATAATTTTAAAATAATATTAGATAAATATATATTTTGTTAATTATTTTATTAATTTAATAATTCAATTCAATTTATCAGAAAGGGGATGATTAGAAATTAAGGCCTACAATACTAAATGTAGTTTCTATTGAATGTTCACAATGATAAAGAGATATAACTGACTTCAGTATGTGTTAGATTTATTTAATATAATTAATTAATGTATTTTTATGGGGTAATTATTATAAATAAAATATTATTATATTATAGTCTTCACTTGATCATTTATTATGTATGATCACATGTATTAAAGGACTATTTAATGTAACCCTAAAACCATGGAACCCCTCAATTACACGTGATTACTCAATTTTAAAGGATGATGTTCATATCTTGATGTGATAGTCCTGGAAAAGAGATGAAATGAATCCAACCATGGAAATATAGTTGAATGTTGGATGGTGTGATTTCTGTTAAACTACGTATAAATGAGTTATTTTTCTTACTGTTGTGATTTGTCTATCACTACTTAGTTAACTAACATATAGATAAAATATGATGATCATATCACAACATTTTTTTATTTTCCATCACATGGTTATTTATTTATTTATATTTTTATGTGAATAAGGGTTGATTTGTCTGTCTAAATAGAATCACATTATATAAATACATTTATTGGAATTCATAAATAGAATGATATATAATGTATATGATATATTATATTGTGTATAATTATTTAATTTTCAAAGTTCCAAAAAAAAATCTATTAACAATTATTAAATTGATTAACTATGATAAATTATACAACTTTTATTAATATGAATAAATTAGATTAGTTTATGTTATTCCACCCATTAGGTCCTCTCTCAGGATGACGATAAGCTAAGTGTTTACCCTGAGCCTGCATCTAATAAGCTAGAGGCCTATGACTAGTAATGAGTATGAATATCACACAATATGGGAGGGCATATCCTATATCAGCTCGTAATAGATAAATATCTTCAATCAATAAATATAACAAACACTACCCAAATTATATATATATAATGGAACAGTGTAAAATACATGCATAAGACATCAAGTAAATGAACAACACTAATAGTAAAATACTAAAGGAACTATAAATATTCCAATCCTCGGAATCTAAAATCCATTGGACTATACAAATATCATCCATGATGTCTATACTCTATGTTTTATCTCCACTCATGCCACGACCCGACCCAACGGGGCTCGAGCCACAATTCCCCAAGCCCGCCTCCAATAGGCCAGGGGCTGGCGACCAGCGCCGAGTATGCTATCACACACATGGGAGGAATTAGCCTAAGGTACCTGTACACACGCACCCACAAACACCTCCATACAACAATGTAGAGATTTAGAAAACTGAAAAGGAAAACCATGCCTACAATCTATCCTAAACCAGAGTGCAACACCAAAAGTACAAAAGGGAAAAACAGGGCCCACCAAAAGGAAACTACAATGCGTGTCCAACCTGCTCTGAAGAAGGGGAATGCTGCCACAAACACCCGCTGGAAAGCTCCTCGACACAGCTCCGGTAAACACCCTAGTCAAACACGCTCACTAAGATCTTCCTGCTCTGGGTCCTCCAAGGACTCCGTCGAAAGGCATGTGGTCTGCACAAGACACAAACATGTGTGGGAAAATCCCATGCAGGGGTGAGTATAAACATACCTAGTAGGCACCCCAAAAACCCAAAACAAAAGAAAGAAACTGAAAGGAAACAGTCCGCTCATCCCAGCCAGAGGGAACCCAGACAAGAGAGAAACTCCATATCATGACCATCCTCGGCTAAACACAACTAGTCACCTCATCTTAGGTGTATGCCCATACATAGACCATGAACAAACCAGATATACCCAGCTCACGCACCAAGCCACAAAAGGTACCGACCTCATCACCAGCAACTTTCCACAACCCCAAGAGTACACCACACGATCACTGTCATCCCAGATGACACTCATCCGAGAGATACACTCCATCAGGTTTCTCTCAAACCTCTGAGACGCTCACCCGAGAGATCATGCTCGTCGGATAGCATCACTAGGGAAACCTCGCTGAAACAACATAACCACCAAACTCCTCGAATAGGGGATCACTCCTAGGGTCCACTAGGGGATACTAGAACCCACTCAAGTATACGAATCTCACAGACAGGGGATCACTTCCAGGCTCCGCTGGGGGATACCACGACCCGATCCAGCATATGTAGTTCTCACAGATAGTGGATCACACCCAGGATCTGTTGGGGGATACCACAACCCGATCTAACGCTCAACATAAGCACATCATTCAGATAGATGATCATCGCCCATATAAAGGTGGTCACGACGATACTGGAACCCTATCTGGTATAACTCGCGATGTAGGGGATCAAACCGATGATGCCGCAACACTACCGAAACCACGCGCTGAGTAGGGGATCACATAACCAACGATACCGCAACCCTAGTGACACCAAGCGTTGAGTAGGGGATCTTATAACCAACGATACTGCAACCCTACTATAAATCTCATGCTGAGTAGGGGATCGTATACCCGACGATGCCACAACCCTACTGAGCATGACCCACTGCCCAGGGGATCCAATTCCTGATGATGCCACAAACCATACGAGGTTAACCTGCTAGATAGGGGATCGCCACCCATAGATAAGCGGTCACAGCGATACCAAGAACCCAATCTAGGGAAAAGATGCTAGAGGATCCTGCTCCGGGCCCACGGGAGGGATGCCACATCTCTAACAGTTAAAATATCCCATCGAGAGGATCACAAACATATACGAAGGTTGTGATGCCACACGAACCCTTGTGGAAACGAACCAAGGGAGTACCCTCAACCATTTCTGGTCTAAAACGTCGCTAACCTGAGTGACCCGCAACAACGCCACACTGCGCACCTCCAAAGCCAATACTGAGGCAACCATCTCGATCCATGCGGAAAAACACGTAGGATAGGCAACTTACTTGCCCGAAACGGACTACCGGTGAAAAAAGAACTATTCACCATAGCTAGCTTGTGCGGGGTCCTCACAACGATCCTGAAAACCATAGAGCGGATCCTACCACGACGATCCCCTCAAAAAATAAAGCGGAATCGACTACTCGCTCGTCTGAAACGGACACCCGGTGAAAAAGATACTATTCACCAAAATTAGCTTGGGTGGCGCCCACGCATCGATCCCAAAACTCATCGAATGGATTGCAACATTGCGATCCTATTGGTAAAACACACAGGATCGACTATTCATCCATCAAAATCGGACACCTGGTGCGAAAGCTACGTTTCTCTGCAAACGCCAAAAATCGACACCATGGGGGCCGAACCTCATTCTCAGTCCCAACACCCGGAAACCATCTCACAAAGTCCGTTGTACCAACAGGATCTCAATGCCACTGACGACACGTCATTCGGACGCTCCGGGTAGAAGATACAACGGCCCGAAGTTGAATAATAACAAAATATCATTACTTTCTTCGACTTTTCAAGCTCCCTAGCCACGATCCTGAACCCTTAAACCCTCAAACCCACAACGGAGGGTTCGCCTCGTCCTCAGGGTCACGTCGCCGGAAACGGCACGTGAATCCGACTCCCGGATTGCAAGATACGAGGGTTTAAAGAACGCCTGGAAAAACCTGGCCGGACCACCGTCTGCCTCGCCAGAAACCACCGCGACGCCACCAGATTCCACCGTGCCACCACCGGATTCCGCCGCACCGCCGCCGCGCCATCGCCGGATTCCGCCTTGACCGCTGATCCTCGTCGCCAGGAAACTGGGATTTCGCAGGAAAACTTCTGGGAGCCACCGGGAGCACCCCGGTGCTCCAAATTCAGATCCGAAACATGTTTCAGAAAGCTCGGGACCCGAACTATACAACCCTTATGAAAAATTGATGAAAAACAACAGAAAAACGGGATCTGGGATTTTAAAACTCAAATTGCCGACCTCGCGGGCGAAGCATCGACGCTCTGCATTAGATCCGCGTTCCAAAGCATCCGTTGCACACTCCTGGAACGTCCGCCGTCGAAATCCGAGCTCGTGGGCGCTTAGTTTGCTCGATTCGGCAGATCGGCAGCGAAGAACGCTGAGAGGAACGAAATGGAGGGGGGCATGCTGATATTTATATCAGCTTTCCGCCGGCGCCAAACCCGCCTCGGACCCGACGCCCGATGCGAACAAAGGTAAGGTCACCCCTAAAGTAACTGTGCGGTTCTGAACGCAACGACGGACACATATTTTCCATTTGAGACTCCGTTCAGAATTTATTCGAGCCGATGCTCGAACACTAAGATCTCCATTTAATTACGAAAACGCCCCTGGTGGCATTTCTCACCGCAGGCCTGCGCCAGCAAACCTTACACCTTGCCTAGGGTAAACGTCACATTCCGGACACAACCGTGCCCTCAGATTCCCATTCTGATCTACCATGTAGGAGATATCACACCCCATCCACGTGCGTAGTATAAAAATACTTAATATTTTTATCAAATTAATTTCGGGCACACCGGGCCTCGGAATCGCATGCCATCTTCAAGCCTAGCTCTGTAATTCTTCGTAGAAATATTCCAATGTATGACAGCCAAAAACCTGAGTCTCTACATCCTCCCCCCATAGAACATTTTGTCCCCGAGAAGCCCTAAGCACAAGGAATGTGACTGGACTCTCAACTGGGTCCTGTAAACCAGCGAGTTCAACCACAAACGTCCATGCCCGAACACATAAATCAGACGGACCCATCCACCACACCTCGATACTATCCTCTTTGGGAGGCACTGACTCGCCCGCACGGTTTTAATCACGTCACAAAAACGCGTCTCGGTGGGGTAAGGATCTCTCTTCCTCACGCATTCGAAGCATGCCAAACAACACCCACACAGGGTCTTACCAGCGCCCTGAAAAAAACTTGAGCAAGAAATAAAAAAGAAGGGTACCACTAAACAGTGTCTATCAAACTACTTTAGTAAGTATAAAAGACACAAGGTGTACCTCTATCCATCCGCAGAGCCTCTGGGTCAATAGCCTCCAGGGCATGCAGTTGTCCTCGCCCTCGGCCACCAGCTCCCTGAGCTTGGCGTGGACCACCTGGGGGTGGGGGTGGTCGCAACTGATACCGCCTACCACCTCCTCCTGATGCACCCTCTCCGCCGCCATGTTCGCCTCCCTGCGGACCTCCTTGCTTGAGACGTTGCCTCTGCCAAGGCAGTCCATCGACCGGATCCCTCTCAGCAGCACGTCGGGTCAGACAATCTCTAGCAAGATGTCCCCGACCGTTGCAAGCGTAACACCGCCTCTCCTGTGGCTGACCAAAACTGGCTTGCGAGCCCTATGAGCCTTGTGAGCCCTGAGCCTCAGATCCTCTATCCTGGGGTCTCCTCCTGAAACGTCGACTACGTCCTGACCCCTGAGTCTGTCGTCGGCTACAGATGCCGAAGTCTCATCCCTCATGTGCCCAACACTAACAGGGGGAAAGTGATCATCCAGAAAACTCTCTACCACCAATGCTCGCTCCAGCACTCCAGCATAGGTGGGCAGGCACAAGGAAACCACACCTGCCCGGATGTCCCTGCGTAAGCCCTGCTCGGAGGTCTGAGCCCTAAAGAACGGGTCTCGAACCATATCCAGGGAGTAGCGCGACAGGTCTGTAAACCTTGATGAGTACTCCGACATGGACATGCCCTCCTTTCGAAGCTGTAGAAGCTCTTGAATCTGCACTGACCTCAGCGTCACCAGATAGAACTCCTCCCTGAAGATCCGCTCGAACTCTACCCACGTGAGCGGCTCCTCCTCATGGGACTGCGTCACCAGGCTCCACCATCTCCCGGCCGAACCATGCAGAAGGCTCGCCGCAAGGACTAACATCTGATCATGAGGTGTCCTCACTAGGTGGAAAAACTCAGGTGACTACTTCGAGCCAGCAATCAGATGCCTGGGGGTCTGGATCACCCCGAAACCTCAGAGGTCGCTACCTCTGGAACTCATGCAGCGCACTCAGCCTGCGCGCAACCTCATCCTGCCCTGCCGGCACAACCAGCTGTTCGACAGGTGGTGGCTCAACTGGCGAATCACCTGGAGGTCCAGCTTCAAAACCTGCGCCCTGGTCCACAGCCTCTGCACGAACGGATCGTCACCACAATCCTACTACGGAACCCTCACTGGCTGTCATCATGGAGGTATCCCGAAATACATTCATGATGCACCACAGTCAAAGAGTATATCTGGTGAGCTGACACAAGAAGGACAAGGAAAACCAAAAAACCCAGTATTATATGATGCATGTACCATTATGTCCCTACGACCAGTGTACGAATGTACCGAGTCAAAAGTCATGTAATCAGAGTCCTGGTGTATGGATACGTCGGCCTCCGCACTAACACTGGAGTCCCTAGCCTGAAAGTCGAACTCATAACATCATAACACTGCTGCTATGCAACCCAAACCAGACTCACAGTTAGACCACCTATGCTCTGAGATCCCAAAGGTGGAACCTCCTCTGATACCACTCGGTCACGACCCGACCCAACGGGGCTCCAGAAACGACTCCCCAAGCCCGCCTCCAATAGGCCAGGGGCTGGCAACCAGCGCCAAGTAGGCCATCACACACATGGGAGGCATTAGCCTAAGGTACCTATACACACGCACCCACAGACACCTCCATGAAACAGTGCAGAGATATAGAAAACTGAAGAGGAAAAGCATACATAAAATCTATCCCAAACCAGAGTGCAACAGCAAAAGTACAAAAGGGAAAAACAGGGCCCACCAAAAGGAAACTACAAAGCACATCCAACCTGCTCTAAAGAAGGGGAACACTGCCCCAAACACTCACCGGAAAGCTCTTCGGCACAGCTCCGGTAAACACCCCGGTCAAACATGCTCACTATGCTCTGTCTGCTCTGAGTCCTCTTGGGACTCCGTCGAAAGGCATGTGGTTTTCACAAGACACAAACATGTGCGGGAAAAGCCCTTGCAGGTGTGAGTATAAACATACTCAGTATGCACCCCAAAAACCCAAAACCAAAGAGAGAAACTGAAAGGCAACAGTCCGCTCATTCCAGCCCGAGGGAACCCAGATGAGAGAGAAACTCCATCTCGTGACCATCCATAGCTAAACACAACTAGTCATCTCAGCTTAGGTGTATGCCCATACATACACCTTGAAGAAACCAGATATACCCAGCTCACGTACCAAGCCACAAGAGGTACCGACCTCGTCACCAGCAACTGTCCACAACCCGAATAGTACACCACATGATCACTGTCATCCTAGATGACACTCATCTGAGAGATATACTCCATCGGGTTTCTCTCAAACCTCTCAGATGCTCACCCGAGAGATCATGCTCGTCGGATAGCATCACTAAGGAAACCTCGCTGAAAAACATAACCACCAAACTCCTCGGATAGGGGATCGCTCCTAGGGTCCTCTAGGGGATACCAGAACCCACTCCGGTATACGAAGCTCACAGATAGAGGATCACTCCCAGGCTTCGCTGGGGGATACCACGACCCGATCTGGCATACGTAGTTCTCACAGATAGGGGATCACATCCAGGATCCGCTGGGGGATACCAAAACCCGATCTGACGCTCGACAGAAGCACATCACTCAGATAAAGGATCATCGCCCATATAATGGTGGTCACAATGATACTGGAACCCTATCTGGTATAACTCGTGATGTAGGGGATCGAACTGATGATACCGCAACCCTACCAAAACCATGTGCTGAGTAAGGGATCGCATAACCAATGATACACAACCCTACTGACACCAAGCGCTAAGTAGGGGATCGTATAACCAACGATACTGCAACCCTACTATAAACCTCATGCTGAGTTGGGGATCGTATACCCGATGAGGCCATAACCCTACTGAGCACGGACCACTATGTAAGGGATCATATTCCGGATGATGAAACAAACCCTGCGAGGTTAACCTACTAGATAGGGGATTGTCGCGCATGGATAAGTGGTCACAACGATACCAAGAACCTGATCTAGGGAAAAGATGCTAAAGGATCCCGCTCCGGGCCCACCGGAGGGATGCCACAACTCTAACAGTTCAAATATCCCATCGAGAGTATCAAAAATGAATACGAAGGTTGTGATGCCACACGAACCCTCGTGGAAACGAACCAAGGGAGTACCCTCATCCACTGCTGGTCCAAAACGTCGCTAACCCGAGTGACCCGCAACAACGCCACACTGCGGACCTCCAAAGCCAATACTGAGGCCACCATCGTGATCCATGTGGAAACAACGTAGGAAAGGCTGCATACTTGCCTAAAATAGACTACTGGTAAAAAATCCACTATTCACTGTAGCTAGCTCGTGCAGGGCCAACACAACAATCCTGAAACCCATCGAGCAGATTATACCACGACGATCCCCTTGGAAAAACAAGCGGAATCGACTACACGCTCGTCTGAAACAGACACCCGGTGAAAAAGGTACTATTCACCGAAGCCAGATCGGGTGGGGCCCATGCCTCGATCCCAAAACTCATCGAACGGATCACACCATTCTGATCCTCTCGGTAAAACACACATGATCGACTATTCATCTGTCAAAATCGGACTCCTGGTGCGAAAGCTCTGTTTCTCCGCAAATGCCAAAACCCGGCCTCATGGGGCCCGCACCCCATTCTCAGTCCCAACACCCGGAAACCATCTCAAAAATTCCTCCGTACCATCTGGATCTCAACGCCACTGACGAAACGTCATTCAGACGCTCCGGGTAGAAGATACAACGGCCCGAAGTCGAATAATAATAAAATATCATTACTTTCTTCAACTTTTCAAGATACCAGGCCACGATCCTGAACCCCTAAACCCTAGAACCCACACCGGAGGGTTTGCCTCGTCATCAGTGTCACATCGCCACAAACGGCACGCGAATCCGACTCCCGGATTGCATGATACGGGGGTTTAAAGAACCCCTAGAAAAACTTGGCCGGACCACCGTCTGCCTCGCCGGAAACCAACGCGCCGCCACTGGATTCCGCCGTGCCGCCACCGGATTCCACCGCCGCGCCGTCGCCGGATTCCGCCATGGCTGAGCCCCTCATCACCGGAAAACCGGGTTTTCGCTGGAAAACATCCGGGGGCCACCAGGAGCACCCCAGTGCTCCAAATTCAGATCCGAAACATGTTTCGGAAATCTCAGGACCCGAACTATACAACCCTTATGAAAAATTGAAGAAAAACAACACAAAAACAGGATCTGGGATTTAAAAACTCTAACCGCCTACCTCGCGGGTGAAATGCCAACGTTCTGCCATAGATCCGCGCTCCGGAGCTTCCGCTGCATGCTCCTGGAACGTCCACCGTCGAAATTCGAGCTCGTGGGGGCTTCGTTTGCTCGATTCGGCGGATCGGCGGTGAAGAACGGCGAAGAACACTGAGAGGAACGAAAAGGAGGGGGGGTGTGCTGATATTTATATCAGCCGTCCGCCGGCGCCAAACCCACCTCGGACTCGACGCCCGATGCGAACAAAGGTAAGGTCACCCCTAGGGTAAACACGTCGTTCTGAATGTAATGGCGGACTCAGATTTTCCATCCAAGACTCCGTTCAAATGTTATTCGAGCCGATGCTCGCACATTATCTTCTCCATTTAATTATGAAAATGCCCCTGGTGGCGTTTCTCACCGCAAACCCGCACCTGCAAATTTTACACCCCTCTTAGGGTAAACGGCACGTTCCGGACGCAACCATGCCCTCAGTTTCCCGTTCTGAGCTACCGTTTCGGAGATATCACACCCCCTCCATGTTCATAGTATAAAAATACTTAATATTTTTATAAATTTAATTCCGAGCACACCGTGCCTCGGAATCACACCCCGTCTTTGTGCCTAGCCTTGAATTCTTCGTAGAAATATTCCAAAGTCTGACGACCAAAAACCCAAGTCGCTACATCCTCCCCCCTTAGAAAATTTCGTCCCCTAAAAGCCCTAAGCACAAGGAATGTGACTAGACTCTCAATTGGGTCCTTCACACCAGCGAGTTCAATCACAAACACCCATTCCCAAACACATAAGTCAGAGGGACTCATCCACCACACCGCGATACTATCCGCTTTGGGAGGCACTGACTCGCCCGCACGGTTTTAATCGCGTCACAAAAACGCGTCTCGGTGGGGGAAGGATCTCTCTTCCTCGTGCATTTGAAGAATGCCGAACAAAACCCACACAGGGTCTTACCAATGCCCTGAACAAAACTCGAGCAAGCAACAAAAAGGAAGGGTACCACTAAATAGTGTCTATCAAGCTACTGCAGTAAGTATAAAAGACACAAGGCGTGCCTCTATCCATCCGCAGAGCCTCTAGGTCAACAGCCTATAGGGCATGCAGCTGTCCTCGCCCTCGGACACCAGCTCCCTGAGCTTGGCGGGGACCACCTGGGGGTGGGGGTGGTGGAAACTGATACCGCATACCACCTCCTCCTGCTGCACCCGCTCCGTCGCCACGTCCGCTGCCCTGTGGACCTCCTTGCTCGAGATGCTACCTCTGCCAAGGAGGTCCATCGACTGGCTCCCTCTCAGCAGCACGTTGGGTCGGACAATATCTAGCAAGATGTCTCCAACCATCGCAAGTGTAACACCGCCTCTCCTGTGGCTGACCAAAACTGGCCTATGAGCCTTGTGAGCACTGAGCCTCAGATCCTCCATCCTGGGGTCGCCTCCTGAAACGTCGACCACATCCTGACCCCTGAGTCTGTCATCGGCTACCAGATGCTGAAGTCTCAGCCCTCATGTGACCAGCACTAACAGGGGGAAACAGATCATCCAGAAAACTCTCCACCACCAATGCTCGCTCCAGCACTCCAGCATAGGTGGGCAGGCACAAGGAAACCACACCTGCCCGGATGTCCCTATGTAAGCCCTGCTCGAAGGTTCGAGCCCTAAAGAACGGGTCTCGAACCATATCCAGGGAGTATTGTGACAGGTCTATAAACCTAAATGAGTACTCCGACACAGTCAGACCCTCCTTCCGAAGCTGTAGAAGCTCCTAAATCCGCACTGACCTCAGCGTCACCGGATAGAACTCCTCCCTGAAGAGCCGCTCGAACTCTACCCATGTGAGCGTCTCCTCTTCATGGGACTGCGTCACCAGGCTCCACCATCTCCCAGCCGAACCATGAAAAAGGTTCGCCGCAGGGACTACCATCTGATCAGGAGGTGTCCTTACTAGGTGAAAAAACTCAGGTGACTTCTTCAAGCCAGTAATCAGATGCCTGGGGGGTCTGGATCAACCCTAAACCTTAGAGGTCTCTGACTCTGATACTCGTGCAGCGCACTCAGCCTGTGCGCAACCTCATCCTGCACTGCCGGTACAACCAGCTGCTCGACAGGTGGTGGCTCAACTGGCGAATCACCTAGAGGTCCAGCCTCAAAACCTGCGCCCTGGTTCACAGCCTCTGCACGGGGCGGATCATCACCACAATCCTGATGCGGAACCCTCACTAGCTGTCGTCGTGGAGGCATCCTAAAATAAATTCACGACGCACAACAGTCAAAGAGTATATCTGATGAGCTGACTCAAGAAGGACAAGGAAAACCCAAAAACCCAGTCCTATATGATGCATGTACCGTTATGTCCCTGCGACCAGTGTACGAATGTCCCGAGTCGAAAGGCAGGTTATCGGAGTCCTGGTGTATGGATACGTCGGCCGCCGCACCAACACTGGAGTCCCTGGCCAGAAAGCTGAACTCAAAACATCATAACACTGCTGTTATGCAACCCAAACCAGACTCACAGCTAGACCAGCTACGCTCTGAGATCCCAAAGGTGGAACCTCCTCTGATACCACTCTGTCACGACCCGACCCAATGGGGTTCGAGCCGCGACTCCCCAAGCCCACCTCCAATAGGCCAGGGGCTGGTGACCAGCGCCGAGTAGGCTATCACACACATGGGAGGCATTAGCCTAAGGTACCTGTACACACACACCCACAAACACCTCCATGCAACAATGCAGAGATATAGAAAACTGAAAAGGAAAACCATGCATACAATCTATCCCAGACCAGAGTGCAACACCAAAAGTACAAAAGGGAAAAACAGGGCCCACCAAAAGGATACTACAAAGCACGTCCAACCTGCTCTGAAGAAGGGGAACGCTGCCACAAAAAGCCGCCACAAAGCTCCTCGGCACAGCTCGGGTAAACACCCCAGTCAAACACGCTCACTAAGCTCCGCCTGCTCTGGGTCCTCCAGAGACTCCGTCGAAAGGCCTGTGGTCTGCACAAGACACAAACATGTGCTGGAAAAGCCCGTGCAGGGGTGAGTATAAACATACTCAGTAGGCACCCCAAAAACCCAAAACCAAAGAGAGAAACTGAAAGGTAATAGTATGCTCATCCCAGCCAAAGAGAATCCAGACGAGAGATAAACTCCATCTCATGACCATCCTCGGCTAAACAGAACTAGTCAACTCAGCTCAGGTGTATGCCCATACATACACCTTGAACATACCATATATACCCAGCTCACGCACCAAGCCACAAGAGGTACCGACCACATCACCAGCAACTATCCACAACCTGAAGAGTACACCACAAGATCACTGTCATCCCATATGACACTCATCCGAGAGATAAACTCAATCGGGTTTCTCTCAAACCTCTTAGACACTCACCCGAGAGATCATGCTTGTCAGATAACATCACTGAGGAAACCTCACTGAAACAACATAACCACCAAACTCCTCAGATAGTGGATCGCTCTTACGGTCCACTAGGGGATACCAGAACCCACTCCAGTATACGAAGCTCACAGATAGGGGATCACTCCTAGGGTCTGTTGGGGGATATCACGACCCGATCTGGCATACGTAGTTCTCACAGATAGGGGATCACACCCAGGATCCGCTGGGGGATACCACAACCCGATTTGACACTCAACATAATCACATCACTCAGATAGAGGTTCATCGCCCATATAAAGGTGGTCACGACGATACTGGAACCCTATCTGGTATAACTCACGATGTAGGGGATCGAACCGATGATTCCGCAACCCTACCGAAACCACGCGCTGAGTAGGGGATCACATAACCAACGATACCACAACCCTACCGACACCAAGCACTATGTAGGCGATCTTATAACCAACTATACCGCAACCCTACTATAAACCTCATGCTGAGTAGGGTATCGTATACCCGACGATGCCACAACCCTACTGAGCATAAGGGATCATATTTCCAATGATTCCACAAACCCAACGAGGTTAACCTGCTAGATAGGGGATCGCCGCCCGTGGATAAGCGGTCACAACAATACCAAGAACCTGATCTAGGGAAAAGATGCTAGAGGATCCCACTCCGGGCCCACCGGAGGGATGCCACAACTCTAACAGTTCAAATACCCCATCGAGAGGATCACAAACCTATATGAAGGTTGTGATGCCACACGAACCCTCGTGGAAATGAACCAAGGGAGTACCATCAACCACTGCTGGTCCAAAACATCACTAACCCGAGTGACCCGCAACAACGCCACACTGCGCACCTCCAAAGCCAATTCTGAGGCCACCATCACGATCCATGCAGAAAAAAACGCAGGATAGGCTGCTTACTCGCCCGAAACGGACTACCAGTGAAAAAGGAACTATTCACCGTAGCTAGCTCATGCGCGGCCCACACAACGATCCTAAAACCCATCGAGTGGATCATACCACGACAATCCCCTCAGGGAAAACAAGCTGAATCGACTACTCGCTCGTCTGAAACGGGCACCCGGTGAAAAATGTACTATTCACCAAAGCCAGCTCAGGTGGGGCCCACAACTCGATCACGAAACTCATCGAATGGATTGCACCATTTCAATCCTCTCGGTGAAACTTATAGGATCGATTATTCATCCGTCAAAATCGGACTCCTGGTGCGAAGCTGCGTTTCTCCGCAAACACCAAAACCCGGACTCGTGGGGCCCACACCTTGTTCTCAGTCCCAACACTTAGAAACCATCTCAAAAAGTCTTTCGTACCATCAGGATCTCAATGCCACTGACGGCACGTCATTCGGACGCTCCGGGTAGAAGATACAATGGTCCGAAGTCGAATAATAATAAAATATCATTACTTTCTTCGACTTTTCAAGCTCCCGGGCCACGATACCATACCCTTAAACCCTCAAACCCATACCAGAGGGTTCGCCTCATCGTCAGGGTCATGTCATCGCAAACGGAACACGAATCCGACTCCCAGATTGCAAGATACGGGGGTTTAAAGAACCCCTGAAAAAACATGGTTGGACCACCATCTGCCTCGCCGGAAACCACTGCGCCGCCACCGGATTCCGCCGTTCCGCCGTCGGATTCCGCTGCACTATCGCCGCGCCATTTCCAGATTCCACCATGGCCACCGCCCCTCGTCACCGGAAAACCAGGTATTCGCTGGAAAACTTCCGGGAGCCGCCGGGAGAACCCCGGTGCTCCAAATTCAGATCCGAAACATGTTTCGGAAAGTTCGGTACCCGAACTATACAACCCTTATGAAAATTGAAGAAAAACAACACAAAAAAAGGATCTTGTATTTTAAAAATCAAACTGCCTACCTCGCGGGCGAAATGCTGATGTTCTATCTTAGATTCGCACTCCAGAGCATCCGTTGCACGCTCCTGGAACGTCCGCCGTCGAAATCCGAGCTCGTGGGTGCTTCATTTGCTCAATTCGGCAGATCGGTGGTGAAGAACGGCGAAGAATCCTGAGAGGAACGAAAAGGAGTGGGGGGTGTGCTGATATTTATATCAGCCGTCCGCCGGCGCCAGACCCGCCTCGGACCCGACGCCTGATGCGAACAAAGGTAAGGTCACCCATAGGGTAAACGCGTCGTTCTGAACGCAACGGTGGACTCAGATTTTCCATCCGAGACTCCGTTTAGATGTTATTCGAGCTGACGCTTGCACACTAACTTCTCCATTTAATTACGAAAACACCCCTGGTGGCGTTTCTCACCGCAGGCCTGCGCCAGCAAAGTTTACACCTCGCCTAAGGTAAACGGCACATTCCGGACTCAACCGTGCCCTTAGATTCCCATTATGAGCTACCATTTAGGAGATATCACACCCCCGCCACGTGCATAGTATAAAAATACTTATATTTTTATAAAATTAATTCCGAGCACACTGGGCCTCGGAATCGCACACCGTCTTCGCGCCTAGCTCTGGAATTCTTCGTAGAAATATTCCAAAGTCTAACAGCCAAAAACCTGAGTCTCTACAACTCACTGTAGTCACTGTGAATATCAAGAACCACAATTAAATGACATGCATCGTCTTGAGCCAACTAGTGTAAACATCGAACAAAATACATGATCTCTAGTAAGACCATATCTATATTATGATTTATCAGAACATACATAACAATTGTGATGATATATAAAATTTACAGGTGGGTAGAAATACATTTTTGGGGAAAATATTTTGTTTCAGTCCACAATGGGTTGGGTTTTTCAAACAAAACATACATCCTTTATTGAAGGATCATTCCATTAATGATATGGGAAGGGAATGAATGATTCCAAGGGAGTGAAGATGACTCCAAACTGCTGCACACGAATCAGAATCTCTAACATAGATCTGATGATTGAATTCATTAACTAAAGCTGAAAATATGTTAATATCATGCACACACAAAGGAAACACAACGCGCACAAGAATGAAAGGATTCATGAAACCTTTTTCAATCCAAATATTATGAAATTTGATGGATTCTAGTTCCCAAAATCATACTCATGTATATAATATGAATAGATCACCTCTTTTCAATCAAAATTTTCCATAAACATCATCAATTATTTAGGTTATAAATAGAATCCCTCCCTTACTCGAGGTGATTCTCTAGAAGATCAGGTGTCACTCTTCTATGCATAAGTTATATCTTCTATGGAATGGGGAATCATGGATCTCCCTAGTGAGAGAATCTAGTATGATAGGCCTCAAGTGGGCCCACATACAATTGTTGAGTAGTCCTCACCTAACCTCGATCAACCTAAGTTAGGTTAGCTAAAAATCACATCCTTAAAGAAAACATGACCTTGCAAGAAGACTCCAATATTTCGCATGCCCCATCCCTGAAGCTCCATGGTATCACCTTGTGTTAGAGAACCATGTTTGAGACACTATTATGTGAAATACCCATACCTTGTGAATGACTCTTGCGTATATCCCTCCAAACATGCACACAAAAATTTCAAGGTCCCTCTCATGGTGTCACCAATTCCTCTAATCCATGTGTTTCTTTACCTTTTTAATGTCATCATAGGTTCTATATCCATATTTCTTCTTAGTAGAGGAATTATGTCATAGACCAAGTGATTGACCACTCCTTCAAGTTGTTTCACCCTAGAATTGTAAATCTATGCCTTGCCCAATGGTGTTTGATCTATGGTTATGTAACACTAATGGTTAAGGATTGTGTCCAACACAACTATGGTGAATGATGTGAAATTTCTAGGTCTAATTATCTTCCACCCATTATACTAGAATTTGTCCTTACCCTTTTCATTAATCACATGTTTCTTATTGTGTATGTAGAATTTGATGGTCTTCGCACCACCGACCCTCATAGGGAATTGGATCCTTATCAAATATAATAAGATAATCCCCAAACTATATGAAATCCCCATTCTAAAGAATTAATTCATAAGCCCCACACCATCTCTCATTGGAACTTCTTCGATGAAAGTAGAATCTAGTTTATTGTTTCCTTTGGTTTCTCACACTGATCAATATAGACGTGGGATTAGAAGTTAGAGTATATCATGAATGCCTTCCCAAAAGACCTAATGGGATTCCCTCTTTAATAAAGCCCCAATTATCCACATTGAATGAACCAATCCAATGCATAATCTCTAATAACCATACTCACCCTACGAGATGATCCTATAATATTACCCCAAACCACATGATCCACCCTTATCAGCATTTTCCTTAGGTGTATGACCCAACCATTCGGAACTACATGAAAATTGATGCCAAACTAGCTGGGAAGTTTTTGGAAGCCAGCCTAAGGTCCAAACCCAAATCCACATCAATCCAGATGTTCTATAGAAAACACACCCAGTCAGATCATACCCCCACCCAGATAAAACATCTAATTTAGGTCCTTTTGGCATGTTTCCATGTGTATTAACCTTCTAAATCATCAATACTCCTAGAATCCCCTGTGAATCTCAATGTTTAAATCCAACACCATCCAACCAAGTGAGGGAATCTCACATACATAATATACAAACCACCCCTATCTAGTGTATCACATTCAATGTGAGTTTCATTAGCACATGATGATAAAATTCATGGAATGGTCATGTCACCCAACATTAAGTTGCAGTATGAAACTGTGTGGGTTTTGATCCATGTATTCTTAACAGAGTATGTAGGTCACCTCATTGAGGTTAAATATCCATCAATGGTAATATCATGTGATCCCTCATAGGGATATACCTTCATGTTCCACATCCAATGGTGTCTGATATGACTTTAGGGTGTTACATATTCCTTTTATGGGACACACCTCTACAATCTACCTCTAAAGGGAATTTTGATCCATCCATTGGTAAAACTTTTAGTTTTTCCCTTCTAGGGATGTACATAATTAATCTACCTCAATGGGTTTTATTATTAACCTATATGGTGTGACATCATAACTTTATGGAACACACCTCCTGTATCAACCTCCATAGGGAATTCCAATCCATCCTCCTTCATAGTGTGAATTCATCACTTTATGGGACACACCTCACAGATCAGTCTCGAATGGGCGTTCCTATAAATCCATCGGTAAAACATCTAGGATATCTCTACAAGGTGTGTACCTCTTTAATCAACCCCAAGGGTTTTCATATCAACCTTCATGGTGTAAAATCTTCTTTTAATGGGACACACCTCATAGATATACATCTAAAGGGTGTTTTGATCCATCCTTTGGAAAAAAACGGGGTGTGAAATTTTACCTCAAAAGGGAACACCTCCTTAGTCAGCCTCCATATGGTTCTATTATTAATCAACATAGTATCTACAAGATGTTAAACTCATTCCCCGATCCATCTCTATAGGATGTTACGGTTCATATTCTTAATATGTTAAACTTGCGACCTGTCTCATAAGGATACCTCATGAAAAACACGGGATCTAGGAAATAGAAGCCAAATAATATATGTTCCTATGGAATCAGAAAAATCATGTAAAATATGTGATATCTTAGGTTTATAATTGGGATATACACACCCTCATTATTAGATATCTCTTGATCGACATTGGATTCATTAGAGTCTGCAACAAAGATGCCTCCAGGAGATACCCTCATACAAGGAGAAATAGAGTTTACCAATGTTCTCAGCATCTGGACATGAAAAACGATGCACAATGTGACTACTATCCTTATTAATGGTTACTACCCTTTCAATAACAAAAATAATATCTGGATAGAAGAAACTTAATTAACCGATGTCCACAAAAAGATGGAATTTGGAATGAGTTCCTCAAACATAACTCAAATCAATGAGGGACACCCGGTATAGATAAGAATTCCAAGGATGAATCCATTAAAGGTGGAACTGACATACCATTATCCCGATTTTATCAATGATAATTTATCTATAATGAATGTGATGAATGATTCCTACCATTGGAAAATAGGAATGCTGGGTAATGAATCATATGATCACACATTAACAGGTATAGGGGTGGAACCTAGTGAAATCCTAAAAAATAGAATTGGTGAACCCAATGTGAAACTCTTATCCTCAATATGGGGACTAGTATAATTCATGATATCAAAAGAATCGAATTACACCAGATCCTACTAAGCAATTCCAGGACCCACCAGGAATATAGTTGTACCAGCTTATAACTCACTAGGAATTAGGTCTATAAAACATTGGGAATTCTTGTTCTATGACATTGGTAGCATAGATCTTGCATAGCCTTAAGAATATTGGAAAAATCTGGTGCACTGGAAATCAATTTCCTAAAACATGTATAGATGGATGAATCCACCAGATTTGCAGGACCCCAACTCTAGGAATTAAACCTCCCAATTCTCGAAGATGCTGGTGCATGTGGAATGTTAATTCAGTAATACCACACAACTCCCACTCTTCCAGGGCACTCACCACACTAATAGCTATTGGGTTCCCATGCCCCATTTCTCCAAATTAAATTATCCAATGAAGGGTTATGGAAACTTAAGTATGTTGGTATAAGTACAATGGGGTCATTCCCATAAGGGATAATTCCTATCAAGAATTGGATCCTTGAGAGCCTCATCTATGGCCCCTACCCCATGGGTTATGAAATAATCTATTACTCCCCACTCAATCATCGAATTGCCTCAAGAACCTCTCACTAGACTGAATCTATGACTCATTCCCCTCTTCTGATATGGTGGGGGTGTTTTAGTCATCAATTCCATGAATACCACCCAATATCCTACAAGGAGAACTCCCACTAGGCCCTCTCAGCATCACTAGAGACTATACATTTGTCCTAAAGAACATGGGGTCTATACCCCATCTCTACCGTCCACGCTCTGATAAAACTTACATTATCATCGTGGACATGGTTAAGAAAATTCCCAAAATCAGATTCAACTTCCATGGATCAATTTGATCCTTCCACCATAGGACCATTCTACAAAATCTTAATGATATACGTGTAAGGATCCATATTCACCCATTTGGGAATGAAAAATCATCCACCCTACAAGCAGGATGGGTTGAAATTGTTTTTAAATTGAATAAACATCATCCCTTATGAGCTTACCCATAATGATGATGTTATGTGTGGAGTTCCTCTTCATACAATCAACAAACAATGCGGATGTCCTCCCCACTCTCACAAAAAATATGGAGGTCCTCCAAATGTTCCCATAAATCAAAGATGATTCTATCCCATATTCATTGACATTTGGTATGTAGGTCCTCCCTATACATATAATTCCTAGCATGGACATTCTGAAAATTCAGGATCCACTCAGACTGAAGGTCCTCCTCATGTTGTTTGTAGCTAATGTTGAGTTCATCCCCACACAAACATCAATCAATGTGTAGTTCCCCCATAACACTACAACCTCTAGTACATAGGACCTCCCCATGCAATCTCCACCAACAAATTTTGATGTCCTCCCCATGTTTTGGACAATCAGAGTGGATGTCCTCCTCCCACCTTAAATAGTCAACATGGAGGCCCCCTATGTTTCCCCTAGGTGAAGAGGAGGTACTCCCCTCTCCGATATCAATCAGTGTTATAGTCCTTCTCATGTATCATCCTATCAGTATGGAGGTCCTCCTTGTTCAATTACTACTAATCAGCCTGGAGGTTCTCCACATGTTCCCACAAGACAAAGAAGAGGTCCCCCATTATATAGATATTTCCATATTAGAGGACCTTCGTAATTGCTTCAACAGTCAAAGATATGGTCCTCCCCACTTTGACAACAATTGATATGGAGATCCACCTAATATACCAACTAAAAAATGAGTCGTTCCTTCTCACACTATAACCCACTAGAAAAGATGTCCTCCCCATGCTGATGAAATTACTTTCCCTAAATTACAATCTCGATGTAGAAGGGTGAACCACCACCTCTGAAGGTAATATCCAACCTCACGAATTATGAGGGTGAACGTGATTTAATGATGGAGTCTTAACCCAAGTGATCAACATCAGATTTTGGGGCAAGATCCCTACAGGTGAAATTTATCATTCCCCAAGGTGTGATCCACAATATCCCAAAATCCCTCTATAGGTACATGTAGGTGGAGGATGATTTGGGTCCTTCTAGGGGCCTGTAGAAAGACATCTCAATTATCACTAGTTTCCCAATCCATATCTACCGAAGATCACATAGAATTATTCTTGAATGGGATTGATGAACATCAACCAATTGAGTCAATAATGATTTTTGGTTCCCTTTCACATGATGATGCAGTCACTGATCAGTCCGATAAGGATGTGATGATGTGATTGGTACCACCATACAGTGGAAAAATAGAATCTATGAAATGGATAATGCAGGAAATGGATCCTCTACCATCCAATCATCCATCGCACAAGACAATATCAGTTTCACTGCATGTATCCTAGCTAGCACATATCAAAGATTAATCCATCCAAGAGAAGGGAACAACTTATGAATAAAAAAAATATTGTGGGAGGCTTTGTCTACTAATTAGTTGTTAGTGTTATTCTGGCCAAACAAATCTTCCTACATCATTATCCCAAAGTCTCTCACCAAGGGTTGGGATATCTATTTTCTCCATAATATCTTGATGAAAATTAACCACCTCAAGGATGATATTTTGTCTACCCAGGAAGCTAGGAGTAATTCCACATCATTGATTAGTATATCTAAATGGTTGAGTTAGAAGCACTCCCAGTGTCCTAACACCTATTATCACGTTGATACCACCCTTACATCAAAAATTGATGCTACATGTGCCTTATTATCCCCCACATAATCATTGATAAGGTATCCCCACATTTGAAAATTAGGGGATAAGGACGATGTGATTCTCTACACATCAGCCCTATCCTAATGAAACCTTACATAACCATTGATATAGAGGACTAACCATTAGGTCTAGTAATAGTGAACAAGGTTATTCCAAAGTTACAATGAAACTGGGACTTTGACAATGAGTATGATGAGGAAAACCCACCACTAGGGAAATTAAGTGTCAAATAGAACCTCGTGTAGATGTATGTACTCACCTATAATGACTGAAATTTGTCCTTGGGATCCCATGGTATCACTGCCTATTAGTCAGGAAACAAAAAACTGAAAGAGAACACTCATAAACTTTAATCTACCTGATATTGTGTAGAAGAGATTGGAGGATCCTGCTATCTCTACCTTACATTAGTAGGTCATAGGTCCGAAGGGGAATATTGACGAGTTCCTTTCTAAGAGATGACCCAACTATGGTGCTACTCAAAATGATCAAATTCCTCTTTTAGTGTGGCAACATTGGAAACCATAATTCATCATTGGATAGTTTCTCCCATTTTCACCCATTTATATCATTCATCCCGACAGAGCATAGGAGGGATTGTAATTCAAGTGACCATGATATGAGATTCCTAACCTGCATGAGTGGAATAATCACATTCCTATAGACCCTAATCATGAATCATCATGAACTACACAACCTGATTTCCAAGTTAATGATACTTTCTATTAATTTGTGTTGAGGGATCCTCGTTAGAACATGAACCATCACTGGGAATATTAGATATCCACTCTCACCATATTCCTTGAAGACCTAGATACATGATAGATGGTAATCCCACTAGATGAAAATCAGTACTTGACATGGTTGGATGACATGTGAGAATAACCAGATTTCTTGAATCCTTGATTCGACCGCTTCAATAGGATGGGTGATTTGCTATAGCATATGGCCCACTTCATCTTATTGTTGTGACACATTTTTGGAACCCCATATTAGAAGGAGGTATCCATTCTCTGATGATTTATTCATATACTATAAAGTCACGTTTTCATATGGTTGGACCATTTTCCCATTGTGTACATTACATGTAGGGAAGAACATCACAAGATGTTTCTCTACCAGTTTATCTACACCACGAACAAAAAAATAATTTTAGACCTCTTAAAAATCTAGAAACGTCCTGATGAGAATGTTGCAGACATCTTTTCTTTGTTGAATAAACTAACATATTAAATTGATATGTCACTGACTGTAGAGAATCAAATAATTATGTTTCTGTGGAATTTCACGATGATTTGATACCGACCCTCATCACTAAAAAAATCTCTGCAGGATTCTAGGATTTTTTTTATAAGGGACGGTACCTAGATAGAGCTTCGTATTTTTCTAAGAAGGTTTGTCTGCTACCTCTCCCATCGCTTGTAAGAAGTACCACCAAAGAATAACCTACCTCTACCATACATGTAGATTACCCCATTACAGTAGAGATTTTTTCTATCATGATAAGATATCCTCATCCTGATCACCACCATATAGTGTGGCATCCTCACCAGGTACCACTTCACTAAGCATGGAGTAAAAAGTTACCACCTCACCATGAAAAGCCTCCAATAATTGAGAATGTGGATCCAACACCCCCTCAGGATCGAAAACCTCTTTAGGGATAAGTGTCGATAGTTCCCTTCCTATATAGAAGTAATCCTGCATATTATTTCAAGAATTTATTTGTTTTGGATTACTTCCTAAGTGTCATGGAATAGGGGATTCAACAATATACAGAGTCCAAGAATCCCCTTGAAGACGAGCGCACTGATCGCCCCAAGACATGACCATTCTAAAGGATCATTGGAAATACCATTAAGAAATTCTTTAAGTTCAAGGATTAGCTTTAGGACCAGGTGGATAACTATTTGATTGAATTGGTAAATATACATCCAAAGTTCCACCAAGACTGATAATTATTGTTAGGGAACAAGTAAATTGAAATATGTTTCCTATCATTATATTGAGATGTATGATGATTGGTTGGCTAATTGGGTAGTCGTCCACACCCATGACACTAGTCGTGCCCTCTTAGGTTGGCCCGATCCTCTAGAAGTTTCCATACATTCAACATATGATTCTTCAATATCCAACTCATATCCTTCAATGTCTCAATAAAGTATTCCCCAATGGAACAGGGGAATTAAAAGTCCTCTGCTAGTGCCAATTCCATCCCGCACTCTGGATGAATCCATTCCACCTGTGTTGTGGATCACACCAAAAATCTAGCAAACACTACTAGAACCCATTGATAATGATAAGGAATATGCCTCTATTATCATCTTCATGGTGTTAGATCCCTTCACAGTCCCTGATGATGACGATCATCAAGAATTTCCTCCAAGTACACATGATCGATGCTGTCGTGGTGGAAGTTAGGCTATTGTGAACCATTGGACTACACAAAACAATTAACCAAGCTATGTTTTATAAGCTACGAAGGCCAGGAATCTAGTTTTATTTAAGTCCTAGATAGCATTGTCCCTTAGCAGGCTCCACCAAACACATTTCCACAACTCACTTTGTTAACTGACTAGGATGATGAGCTGTATTCGCATCCTAGATGGCTATGTCCAGCAAAATCTAGGCCTCAGCTAGCCGAAATTAGATAACAGTTGTTTTTGGAGAGTTAGATGTTCAACAACATGGAATTTCTAGCACAATCTAGATACCAATGGGTTAGACATTAGTTATTTTCATGCCTCCCACCAAAGAGAAACCCCATGCTGGTAGAAACATATATATAGAAAAGAAGTATGATGTGTTGAAACATCTCACCATCATACCTACAAGGATATAAATCCTCAAGGCCCTCCAATATTATAATGATATCCGTGAAGATCTCACATAATCCTTTAATACAACCCTCATTTTTAATGTAGATCTACCATCCATGGACCCATATATGTTGATAAAGATGATCAAATAGAACTCGAATACATTATATGATTCTATATAGAGGATGATGACTCTCTCGTACATTGACAAATTCATCTATTTTACATCACATTCTAGTTAAATGCATTCGAGATGAATTAATATCTAGTCAAAAAAGGTTCTGAGATCAATCTTATATAGAACTAGATGCTCCAAAATATTGGATTTACTGAAGAAGACCATACTCCCACTAAGCTGAAGATTCAAAGCTATGAAAGGAGAGAGAGAAGAACATGTTTCAAAATTCAATTGAAGGCCCAATTAAGTTTATTGGTTTTAAGTGTTGTTTTCGTGGTTTACAATCATAGTTTCAATTATAAAAAGTTGATGGGTGGGCCCTGGATCAATTTTTACGTGGCAGTTCCCTCCCAATATCACTAATGCCATAATTACTCCCTCAACGGTTGAGTAGGGGTACTCCAATGTGATGTGTCCCCCTTCATTTCCTATGAAGTTCATTACGTGGATTAAAGATAAAAAAATAGAAATGGATATCGTGCACATAATAATGAGATTAATCAAAAAACCACTATATATTGTCTTAGATTATAATTTCATCCTATAGACTCACTAGTTGGAAGCCAAAATTCTACACAACATATGTTGTTTCTCTATTTCTGGGAGAAAGAGGATTTGTGTCCCAAAATGAATGGAACATCTGTGTTTTACCTAACACTAAATAGTAGAGGACCTTGTAATACCAAAAACACCTTCCCCTATGATGTACAAATATGTTCAACCAATGGACCCCATTCTAAAAAATTCTCATTTTCTTTTTCTAGGAGGGTTGAATTGCTAGATATTGGCATGCCAAATTTGATTAGACAAAAAACTTGGATCCCTTGATTGAAGGAAAAATGGAGTCATCTTGACATCATCTTTCATCGTAGTCCTAACTAATCCGGAGTCCCCCTAGTAAAGATTCCACATCCACCCAAACATGCACCATCATTCCCCCGGAATTAGTTGGCGTGGATGAACCTCCTACCACTGATTCTCCGACATTGAATTATGAATAGTATTTGGAAGATGATCCTCCCTCATTTTATGTTGGAATATCCACCATTTTAAATGAGTTTATGGTGGTGAACCACTACATTTTTGGTATAACCAATAATAAAAGTGATCTGTGTAACCTTAACTTCTGAGGAACAACAAACAGATGTGGATTTCTGGAATAAGCACAGTGATGTCTTCACCTGGATTTACAAATAGATTCCAAGACTACTTCCTCATGTTTTCATCCACCATCATGGTCTCCCAGTTATTTATCACTAGTTCATGTAGAATTCAGGTAAAATGAATCCTTCAATGGTTCCTTGGTCATTTTTGAGGTTGATAAACCTATCAAGGCCAACATTTTCCAGAATGGTCAGTACCCCTTGTGGCTTCAAAATGTAATCCCAATCAGAAAGAAGATTGAGTATACCAGGGCCCTTTTGTAATTTTACATCCTCAACCTCCATTTTGTGAAGCATTATTTTATCCTTCCTGTGATGGAGCTACTGATCGATTTTCAGATTGGGTTTCGGGCTCTCTCATTCATGGATGGATACCTGAGATTCAATTATATCCAGATTTATCCCATTAGATGAAAACTATCCTTCCGTCAGAGCACTGCAAGGGACCTTATAGTATCAGGTAGTTCCCTTTCATCTGAAGAATGTAAGAGAAAAATATCAGTGGTCCATGAACCACATATTCAATCTATTTGTCAAGATGTTAGTGCAAATTATGTCGATGACTCGATGGTCAAATCCAAATAGTCTATGGACCTTGTCAAAGATCTTGAATTTGGTTTTGACTTCCTATGATCTATGAATTTGAATATAAATCCCTTGAAGTGTGACTTTGAGGATACATCACGAATGTTTTTTTGATTCCTCATTAGATATAGAGGTATTAAGACCGACATGGTGAATATAAATTCCATCAGCTGGATGCCTCATTCAGGCATCATGAAGGAGAAAGAAGGCATTCGAGTCCTCTTTTACAACCTATAACTATTCACTACAAATATGAGGGAATGTATATGAATGTTCATAGGAACATTTATAAAGGTACCATATACCAATTGGATGAAAAGTTCCAAACCACATTTGTGGAAATCAAGTAATGTCTTCTACAACTGATGGTTCTGATTCCACCCATCTCATGGAAATATTTAGTCCAATATTTGACCACCATGGATTGATCCCTTAGTCCCCTTCTTACCCAGAAGTACAATGATAGTAGAGAGAACAATTTACACTATATGAGCTTCATGTTTCTCAATATGGAGGCTAGAAAAACCCTTGTTGAGAATTGTTTCCTAGTGCTGGTACTTTCATTGAATGGTTGGATACATTATATGTAGCATAATGAGATAAAAATAGAGTCCCATGTGGACCCACTAAAGTAAATATGGAATCTCCACATACTGGTACGACATATGGAATTATGGGTGGTGATCCTTTAACAGGTCAACATCATATTCAATCCATAGTAATCCATAAAGTTTCATGCATTGTAGGATTCCTATATTCAAATCCCACCCTTTAAGAGTTTCACTTAGATGTTAATCTCCCAGATAAATCCATACTCTAAATAGATCATACTATACCAAGTTGCCTGACTCATTTTGATAGTGCCTTATGAAACCCATCATGTTGAAAGCTCAGAAATCCCAATCATAGAAGAGTATGCCCGGGGATTATCTTCATCACTAATTGATATGATGTTTTCTCCTAATCCATCCTTCCTTTAAATGTTGTCACTAACAATTAGAAAATGTATCAAGCCTTCCATAATAGTATTGATATTGACCTTTAGATTGATATCCTTCAATTGAATATTAATAGAGAATTCTAGTTAGTCCTCATGCATATCAATGTTGGGCACATCATTAAGAAGCCAAAGCTTGAACAATTACTAGTGTGCTCCCACTAGTACATAACCCATTTTCCATCAAATATATATGTGAATCATGTTCCCCATTCACAGAATGGTTGAGACAATGCCCAGTCCAATCTAGCTATGTCTCATGCATAGCCTAACCTAGTTCACCTGTTCATTAATGTGTCATATCATAGTGTCATCGCTCCAATCATCTTAGATGATAAGGGCATCCAACAGGTAAACAAGTTGAAGATTGATGCCTCTACATCAGAACTATCAAATATTCCTACCATATAAGAAACCTCTGGTTTTACAATACTATTCATCATGTATCCCCATCATGGATCTCTCCCGCTAGATCGATCAAAATTTCAATGAATCTGCTAGCATGTAGCATATTTTGACCTCCTAAGTGGGCCTACTCTCAAGAATACTATCTATAGATGTGTTTTAAGGTAATTATCCTAAATTTCATTCAATGAGATGAGATTACCTAGGCTGTGAAGAAATTTTATGATGGGACCTTTGGTTTCCTTCTGGAAGGATTAAATATCACATATTATATTTGAAGGATGGTATAATTCTGGCCCACCATGGTTGATGACTATATCGAGTTCTCTAATAGGATCCATGCCTGTTTGATTCCAGGTAATTTTATGCAACAACTACTTGAGTCGCCCCATACCAAAAACTATTCTTAGCCCATTGTAGAACGGGGACTCACCGTCGTGGGACCATATCCATCCATGATATCTCACTAGTGTAGATTCATTATGAATGCAAAGAATTTAGTCTCCTATTAGGTAGAGATGATTACCCTTATGGAATTCATGTTCTAGTCTATGGTTGAATTTGGGCACTTCCACATCATCAATCGATTCATATTTCATTTCTTCATTCTCAACAAAAATGGAACCAACTTCAGGGATGCAATGATAAAAATATTGTATGATTATTACAGTATATGTTAAAATTATACATCCATGTATAATTCATAGGAAATGGATTGATCAAGGTATTAAAAAACCCCTCTATAATATTACGAAATATATGGTGGGATAGAACATGAACTATTTTTTGAAACGTCACCCTAATGCCGTCTTGGACAATCTGACGATGATTTGAAATTCCACCCAGGTGACTCCATATTCCCTAGTGTATGGAACACATGTATCCTTAAAAATTTAAATTTTGTATCCATCACTCTAGATATCTATCTATGATTAGAATATCCCAAACTGAATGGTAGAAATCCATTTTACTGATCTATAATTTCTTGAAGAGAATAGGCTGGAGGCCTTGGAAAATCTATATATGCACCAGAAAAATATAACAATAACATTCAACAAGAAGGTTATCCATGGATATTTCCTCCATGATGACCTGATATTGTCCCTTAGAGAACCAATGATACCAATAAATAATCAACCAATGTTGGATCCCATGTGGGATGAACATTAGGTCATTCATAAGGTCTATCCCAATGACACATACTCTTCGATCACTCTGGATGGAGGGCCCATTATTCCTATATCAAATTACATGTTTCTTATGAAATACATCACATGAGGGGTCCAGATAGTCATAGTTTCATGACATCGAACTATGTAACAACCAACATCCTAGTAGAATGATGTTAAACTAAACACCCATCATTATCCTTTCTAAATGAAAACAAACTAAATAGAAATTATGTACTAGATTCAGGATTTTAATCATTGAAATAACTAACTTCTTATTTTCAAGATGTTAATCCATACACACATCATTATCTAGGAGACACAATGACAAAATTCATAGAACCTATGTCTAATTTTCAGATGTTAAACTACATAAAAATATATATACTAGATTCATTTCATTAAACTGTACTCCCATCAATGCCATAATAGTATGATGTTAAATTCTGTGTCCACATCATAGGAACACAACATAAAACTATTTTCTTGGTTAATACAACATGACCTTAATCATTGAATCCATGTTCAGGAATCATGACAATAAACTATATTTAGGCCTCCTTAGGAATTTATAGGCCTTGTGTGGGACTCCATGGTCCTCATTCACAATGGGTTTCTTAAGACACCACATTATCCTTATCCTATTTAGATCTCTCAGCCCTATGGTTTGATCTTTAAGTCCACAAATTAATATACACACTATAGTATGTGAACCATGAAAATAATCTTTTGATGAGGGTATGAACTCTTGGAACATAGACTATGAATAAAAGTCAATGATTTATGACATTAAAAATTATGTGAGTTTTCTTTGGGATTTGTTGTGTGTTGTTGGGCCTCCTTGGCCCACCATCAAATCAGTTTTTTCATTACACCACACTACACATACCGATTTTTGGTATTCCACCATTATGGTTTGAAAAAATTGTCCATAAACATTGAGTTAAGAACTCAATTTATAATATTATGCTATGATGTTAACCTAAAACGTTTATGGATGCCTCATATGACTATTATTATATGGTTTACAGTGGTTACCCCATTTCCAGAGCATGTGATTCCTAAGGACAATGATGGGAATCATCAATTCCATTACCGTAGATGATTTCCCCCACCAGCATTGGTCCATTGCCATTCTATGTTACAATACTATATATGGATTGATTCTCATCCTTATGATATATGTAGCATTTTCCATAATTATTTTTCACCCTGATGTAAATTCATTAAGCTTTAGGCCCCATATTATTAGTTAATATCCATGAATTATGACGTTAAACTATACACCGTCCACTACACGGTGTGTATGTGGTATATGGCCCTCCATGGATCCATTCACACTAGGCTTTTCCTCTCTCATGCCATACAAATTCTCTACAAATTGATCATTCATGGTCCATTTAATATGAATTTAAACTGTTAACAAGGACCTGAACATTATGACCCCTAACTAGGGGTTTGAGTAAAATAATCACAAAGTTTTATATTTTTCGGGTTTTCTATTAATATGAAGTGTGGCAGAAAACATCCCACGATCTCATTCATGTATGGTTTTTCATAACATCTCAATATATGTGTCCTCTTGAGGAACTCCCCCACCCCTATATAAACTAAACTAT
Source organism: Viscum album (assembly GCA_963277665.1). Lineage (NCBI taxonomy): Eukaryota > Viridiplantae > Streptophyta > Magnoliopsida > Santalales > Viscaceae > Viscum > Viscum album. The sequence continues at coordinate 854,724,702 of OY728121.1, forward strand.
ATTAAATTAAACTATGAACCTTTGTCTATGGATCTTGAATTTAAAATATGTGCAAGCCATCTTGGGAAATTTTATTGTGGCATCAGGACCCCGTGTCTCCCATTTATAATAGGGTTTTCGCTCCACTATGACACTTTATGCATTTTGGGAAGCCCCATTTCCAATTTCCAAACACAATAACCATATCCCGTGGTTCCAAAATCATAGACAAACTATTTAAAATAAGACCAAGCATCATGACTTGGAACTATATATAGGACACCCCTCAATAAAATGTGCAGCACACGATTTATTGGTCCTCATTCACACCAGGTTTTCAATATGCCTCACAGAAAAAATCTATTTGAGAAAACTACATGTAGTATGAGATTTACAATTCTAATCTAATATCCATCTTATGATCTATGAAATATGAACTCAAATTTTTTTGATTAGGTCCAAGGATTATGACATTAAAATATTTTTATCACATATAGTGTGAGTTGTATGATTTTAAATAGCATGACCTAATTCCCACAACACATGACATTAAATTGTGATTCTACCCCATATTGAATCAAGATTTTACTTAGTAATAGATGGTCCCTACCCCATCCTTTGAAGATGGTATTACATACAATAACCTCAAGACACATCAAATTCCATCATCAGAGAGGATCAACTATACCAACATTCTTCTCTCTAATCATCGAGTTCAACAACTACCAATGTCTTTATTCCCATTCTCATGGGATATGAAGAAATTATTAGGCTTCTAATATATGATCCTATCCATATATTAATTAACATTTTGGCCCCATGGCCACCCATTAAGGTCCACGTGTTATGAAATTAATCTGATTGTTGTTCACCCTATGGTGTGTGTGAGGTATGTGTGCCAATTTGGATCCATTAACGTCTGTTTTTATCTCTTTTGTTCAATGTATATTGCCTTAGAGTTAACATTCCCTCTATAGTATGAGTAACATGCCATTAAAATGCACCATTGTTTATGAACACTATGACCTAAAACTAGGAGTCAAAGTTTGTGAATCTGGAGTTTAAAACATGTCTCAACCATCCATGAATTACATGGTTCTATGCTTTGCCTCCTAGGGCCTTAGTCACATCTCGTTTGTTACTATTCCACACTATGCATATCCCCTTTCGGGATACATCCCATAGAAAATGAATTATAATCATAAAATAATTTCTTAGGCATAAAATTCAATGATCTTAACCTAAAATAAAATTTTCCAATCTTTACGACCTATAAATATTTGTACTCTTGCATTCAAAGAAAAATGACTTTAACGTATTTTCCATGGTCTAAAAAATATGACCTTAAACTATATGCAACATTTGGGTCATATGATGTTATACTATAGGATGCATCCTCACCACAAGATGTTAAACTATAACACACTCCACGTTCCCCATATGATGTTAAAATACATTTCTATCATCATAATTTTAAGATATAAAACATCATGGAACCATATTCCCTCACGTGAGAGGAAATATCTTTCGTTGATGGTAATATATTGTATCACTCGTATTTTTAGTTGTCACTCGACATTCAAGAGGACAGTTTCCCAAAGGATGATATTGAAATTTTTTAGACCAAGATAATTACACTAATGTTCTATGAACGATGGTGGTGTAAATCTAGATGTGTTGGAACCCACTCAAACATTCCATCACTTCATTCCAAAGATTCATGTACCCTTATTTGGACCATCATCCTCATAAAAGTCTAAAGGGTCCCCCTAAAATAATGGTCTCATGCCATATTGGTTCACAATAAATATTAGTCCGATTTCCAAGAATATTTTCTTGATAATCTGAGACATGTACCATGTTTTTAACATGTCCATCGATCAACCCTCATTTTTGTTTTCCCCATTCTCAGCTAATGGTAAAGATGTTTTTTTCTTAACATGGTAAGATGAAATTTGGTATTTCCATTCCACTGTCCCTCTGGTCGAAATTTTGGGCACATATATTCAAATTTTATATTCTCCTTGGTCCAGGTAAAATTTAAGTCCCCTAGAATTTTCTATTTCTTGCGATAAAACACTTTGGAAATATGATATTGGCTATTCTAAGAGCGCTTTTTTCTGGCCAAAACCATTTTCATCCCAAACAATCATAGTGGCCATTCAAAAATAGTAGACCTTGAGTTCTCGATGAATGTCTAGCATTATCATATGAAAAGAAATAACATGGTGTACTCTTGATTCTCCCAATGAAAATTAGTCATGTGTTCTTAGTTATTGATCATTGATTGTCTAAAAAATAAGATAGATGTTAGATAATTAGATTAGAAATTAAATGCATCCATGCATGGAGTAAATTTTAAATAGAAAAAAAGAAAATTTTTTCATTAAAAAAGATCATCCACATCTTGGAGCCTCAATTGAGTCCCTAAAAATGGAACCTATAGCTCCAACTAGACAATAAAGTGATTTGACTTCTCCAGCCTCCGTCATGTGGAATCCAAGGATTAATGTCACATCCAAAGATCTTTTACCTCCTCCTCATATATCAGACAAAGCTCATCATCTTTGTCTTATTTTCCTTCATTCTCATAATGGAGGTTGGTAATTTGAATAGTAACTATCTTAATTTCATTCACATCCTACTCTTGTTGTTCCCACATTCTGATATTGGTATCTAATTGAGTATAGAGGTAGGTAGCATACTTGTTTTATTTTGATTCCAAATACTGGATCACCCTTTTGAAATTTTTGAATTTTTTTACATATTCATACATCTTCAAAATCAAATAAACATCCATATTTTTCCTTCCAACATGCATATGCTCAGTGAGAATGTTGCAGACCATCGCATGAAGAGCATGACCATCCACCCATCCAATTCATAGATTATGAAACCAAAGGAGAAGAGAACACATTTGAACTATTAGTTTTTTATAGTCTTTTTGATGAAAAACTATACACACATCCTCTCTTGGAATCATATTATAAAATTTTCATAGGCATCACCATGGAAAAAGTCTTCCAGCACTTCATGTAGTGCATGTTCATACTCTGGAAAATACATAAGAAGGTTGGAAGTAGAACATTCCTCAGTTATTCTCTTAGATGATCTATGACAAAAATTAGGAGTTTCAAATCCTAACATGATCCTTCCTTGACATATTCACCCGTTCAAGCCTCATGTTCCACCGCACCATTGGAATTAATCACCGTTACAACCAATAATTTGTCTGTGATCACAATTCCATCATCTTGAATGATCAACTCCTAATTAACAAATGTGACTATTATGGAATGTCCCTAGATGTCTGGGCCTCATCCACTCACTTTTCATGAAAACTTTTGATCACTTATTTAATTGTAACAAATCAATCAATATGGTCAGAAAAGTAAAAGTGGATTTGTGAAAGAGAATTACTTGTAGGAGGTGATCATCAACTAGTTGAGCTACTGAGTCACATCAGGGATTTCCTCCAAAGGAGCCCCTTGGAGCTATTTGGTACATCAATAACCAGAAAAGTTCCATTATGTGTCAGTTGAGTAGGTTCTGCATAGAGAAATAATACATGTTGATAAAAAGGATCCATGAAAGTACTATTATAGCTAATTGACATTAAATGTGATCTTACCATGAGGTGGAGTGATTTTGATGATATACCAATTCATATGGACAACCCCTCTAATAGTGGGAACCGTAATTGGAATTCCAAGATTCCTTCCATAGTAGATATCATGGTGGACATCTGGTTCTAGAGTAATCTCCCTATCTTCCTCGACTAGACCTCCAGCCACATCATCCATGGGAACAGGCCCCAGAGCCTCCCCATCAGTACCCGTCAGTGAACCATAACCCCCTCTAATGGGCCCCCCTTTTTTTAATCATGATACTCATATACAAGAAAAACATAAGTTAGTTAATCCAGATAATGAAAATGGGAGGGCTCAAGGATGGTATGTGTGATTAGTCTTACCTATAAGATAATAGATTACTCAACATTAAAGGATACAATTTGAACACTCTCATGGGGAATCCCTTGATAAGAGACTAATATATTGGATTTTTTATTTTCTATAATTCACCACTATCATCTCAATGATCCTCATAAGTTGATGCCTCCCCACTTGAATTAATGACTGGTGGGTTATCCTCAATTATTAAATTACCACATAACATCACACGCTCTAGGGTGGATGGTTGGATATATTCTCTTTATTAACATGATATTTCATCAATGGTGATAAAATATGTGTATACCTCATTAATTACCATGTTTCCCATTTTCATTTCAAGACCAAACACCTCCAGCTCGACCTGTTTTCAGATCAACATCCACCACATGTCATCTATTGAAATTGATGTCCATAGAGTCATCTAGGAGGTCCAGAGAGAAGGAATGAAAATGTAAAAATATAGATTTAAAATGTTCCTCAGTATTATCCAAGGATTCTATTTATCCCAAATCATCTTATCATTAAAGCCTCCAGCATTCCGTATGGACTTCTACTAAGCCCGTTCTCATCCAGGGGGTGGGTGTCGAATAATACCTTGCACTATCATCACTTTAACTCGAGCATGATAAACCCTGAATGTATTGAAAGATCCCCTAAAGGAATCCATATAAAAACTTTTTGACTCTTCTAAATCAATTATATATATTCACTTGTTCATGATTGACTTTAGATATGATGCCATATAATTTTTATCATTGTTCGCCAATAAGAAACTATCAATATTTGTTTGAAGGAACACAAATATTCCCTATGAACCCACATTCACCTGCATGAACCATAACATATGAAGTATATAGGGATTTAATTATTCATGATACCCTATTTAGACTCAATTTGATATATTTTTCTAGAACTAAATCATCTAGGAAAAGTGGGACGATGTGTATGTTTCACTATAAACATCGAATTCAGTTATGGCACTCAATACTCCTCCCATGATGCATTTTAGGTAATCCTTCTACTATTGTTTCCCATACATGTCACCACCATTTTACCCTCCATGGTTGATATGGGATGAATATTGGGGACCTCATGGTTACTAATTCTAATCATGTCATCAACCACTATTACTGTAGCCCTCGAGATATTCAGTAGAGACAACCACATTCTGAAGTGTATTAGTGTGGTAGAGTGATGGAGTGATGGAGCTCTGGAATTAAAAACCCATAACATGAGTGATGATCCAACCATGGGAAAACAAAAATAGATCTCATAAACTCTTCATTTTTATCCACCATAATACATGGCCTAGTAGACTATTTAGGTGAGTCGACACAGGTGCCCCCAGGTTTACCCTATTACTAGCTGCTCGGATTGTCTCCATCACCAATGTTATTTGGAACATTCCCATCTGCGTGTCACTAACCAAGAGTATCCAAACACTAAATTACATGGTATATAATACTATATAGTGTTTTATAGAATCAAAAAATTCAACCATGTAATAACTCCAAACCTAGAACTTCCATTCGTCTTGGATCATCCAACAAGATATTGGTTATCTCCTTTATGGAAATATTTTCATCTTCTTCCCTTGACAAAGAATCTTCACATATGGATTCTAATATAATAAAATCTCAAAACATGGCTTGAAAATGATGTCCTTATTCAAAAATAGGGAACACACTAGATTTTCACATCATTGCCACCACCAGATGTCTTGTTGGGGGAGGAGACCCTTAGTTGTCACCAGAATTGTTCTTTAATGGATGTTACCCATCATATTGGAGCCCCTATAGTGGTATTACACTAATCTAATGAATATCCCACAAACTATTTCTCACTTCCACATGAAATATAGTGAAGGTGTTTGTATCTAGTGACTAGTGGCATTGTAACTACATCACTATCCCCTGTTGGAAGTAGAAATATAATTTCGATGTCCACAACACTTCATATAGTATGACATTGTAGAACTCCACATCATACAATAAAAATGTATAGCATACCTAATACTCACATTACCATTCACTGGTTAAGTTACATATGTATCATATGTCCCAATACTTGTTCTATCATCATCTATTTTCATGTATGATTCTTTGAAATGTGTGGTCGTAATGTGCTGAGGATTCTTCTTTTTTTCTCATTTCCTATGACTATCCTAGTCCACCCATTCAGCACATAGATATTAATTCCCCCATGGTCCCCAATAGGATGTATGTGAATTGAAATATTCCAATGGTTCATCACATCTTCACGTGTGAACTGTTATCCCCATGTATTGGTATTAATTCATTGGATATTCACCTCTTCAACCAGTATAATGATCCCCTATTGGTGGTAGTCTCATAGTGTATAATATTTCTATGGTTCTGTAAACATTATCATGACCATATGGTTATCATATATGACTCTCCTACACATAGGATATTATATTTCTAACAAAATTATCTCTCTACGTGGTGGCAGAAGATTCAATTTCAGTCAAGGTCTTTTGATTGTCAATTTTTTGATGAATCTAAAAAAAAATAGATTCATAATCAATAATAGGGATGTACGTGAAAAAAAGAAATTTGGAGAACATGTTCAGAGAAGTGAACAAAAATGGACTCCTTGTAGGAGTGATAATTGAGTGAAAGTATTCTATTTAATATAAATATATTAATCTTGTGATTCCATGAAAGGGGAGACTTACCCGCATGAGAGAAATGGATTATCAAGTAGAAATTATATGTATTGTATAGAGGTATTTTCAACCTATTTATTTTAATGGAACAGAATAATGTGTGAAGATTCTAAAGAAAATTATGTGACCCACCACCCAACATACATGCACTTTCATGAATAAATCCATCTCGTCAGTGTTTTGCTTTGAACATGACTTTATGGTCCCATTCCAACTCCTATTCTGAGGGGATAATTTCATGTCACTAGAGTCTAATTTGAGACAAAAAAGGGTTGGTTTTTGAAAAAAAAACATTCATCCCAACCCAAAATACAATCCCATGAATGGAAAGGGAGTGGGAAGAATGATTCCCTAGGTGTGCACAAGACTCCAAACCAGTACACAAGACTACTACCTGCTAATGGTGATCAGATTTATCACTTCATCAACCAAATCAAGAATGTTGGTGAGGACAGTAACGAGAAAAGGGAACACACTACATTTATGAAAAAAAATTCACACATCCTTCTTTCACTCCAAATAAGATGAAAAATTATATATATTTTTTTCTTGGAATCCATCCCAGGTAATGGAGGATTCATGGAACACCGTTTCCATTATAAAAATCATACGCCCACATTACTGAAGATTTTAGATATATATAAATGTTCACCCCCTTATTTTTGGTGACTCACTAGAAGAAAACCCACCCTTATTCTAGGAGTTTGATTCATCATTCATGAAAATTAAAAGCATGGATATCCATAAGTAGATAATGTTTCATGATGAACCTCATATATGCGAATGGCACATATTGGAGTATTCCTCATCTGTCCTCTATCAAATGATTCCAGATGTGCTCAAAGGATTCTATTGTGTTCATACATGACCCTGCACCAAGACACTAATTTTCCACCCACCCCATATCTGAAGATCCATGGTATGATCTTGTGTTAGAGCACCAAGTTTGATACACCTTTGCATGAAACACCAAACATTGCATGAAACTCTTATAAGATTCCGTATGGAATTGCACACAATGATTTCAAGGCCCCTCATATGGTGGCCCATATACCTTTAGTTCATGTATTTACATAACTTTTAATTCTCTTCATAGGTTAAATAACACCTATTGCTTCTCAGTATAGGGACCATAACATGGACCCTGGGATTGAACACTCATCCCCATCATTATATCTTGGAATTTCAAATTCCATTCAGCACAAAAGGTTCTATGAGAAATGGTTATGTAAGACTAAGGGGTAAGGTGTAATTCCCCACCAACATAGCTATATTACATAGTCTTACCTTGTCCAAATTTCCTTAGATGATTCCATTAAACCATAGACTTACCTAGTGAAATTACAACAAGATACTCAATATGTGGGTGGCATGGGATGGACTCCACACTGCCTACCCTTAGAGGGAATAAGATCCTACTCACATGGAATTAGATCCTCCAAATAAGTAATTCTATACCCCTAGAGTACATATATTTCATAATCCCCTCACCATCTCATTTTGGTCCTTCTTCTACAGCATGAGCTTTAGGTCTTCTGGTCTCCTCTTGTTTCTCACACTATGCATGACTCACATGGTCTTATAAGTTAGTAGAGATCCAGAAATACATCACAATCAATCTAATGGGTATCCATACTATAGTAGTCACCAATCTCCACCTTGATTGGTGTGCTCCTATGCATAATTCCCGACCACCATACTAACCCTATGGTCAACTCCTATGCATAATCCCAAAACACATGCTCCACCTCCATGGGACTCTTCCATATGTGTATGCCCCAACCATTTTGAACTACATGGGATTTGATTCTCAACTAACTAAGATACATAGGAATACTCCTTGAGGTCCAAAATATATATGTACATCCTTATGGATTTTCCATAGACCACATACTTGGTAAGATCACAACCCCTCCGAGGGACCACAACTCTTTTGGGTCCTTCTAGACCACTTCCATGCATAATCCCCATCTGCATCATCAATCCTCCTAGAATCCCCTAGGAATATCCATGTGTAATCCCCACATCATCCAACCATGAAAAATCATAATTTGATTGAATGATTACATGTATAATCCAAAACTATCTCTCATTAGTGTGTTACTAATGAAAAGTGTTTCCTTTCCATGTGATGTTAAAATCCTTGGACCGTTCATGTCACCCAAGCATAAACAATGGATTCAAATGACATTGTTTTTTATCCATTTCCTCTAAAAAAAGGTATGTATAAGGCCCTTTTGAGGTTCATACATGGTCAATGGATTATTTAGGTTCTCCATTCTAGGGATGTACCTCATTGATCAACCTTCATATATTTATGTTCTGCCTTTACAGTGTGACATATTCTATTTTTTGTCGAACACATCTCAGATCCACCTCTAAAGTGTGTTCAGATCCCACCATTAGTAAACCGTTCTGATGAACCATCCTAGATATTTATATCCTTGATCCACATTCATGGGTATCCCAATCAGTCTTTACAGTGTGACATATTCCCTTTATGGTAAACAGCTCATGGATCCACCTCCATTGGGCATACTGATCCATCATCCTTCACAATGTGGCATCATCCCATTATGGGACACACCTCCTAGATCTAACTCTATAGGATTTTCTAATTAATCCAATGGAAAATAATTCAGGTGCACCATCCAAGGGATGTACCTCATAGATCCATCTCCTTGGTTGTTCTTATCATACTTCATAGTGTGACATGTTCCATTTTTTGGAAACAACTTACAGATCATCTTTTAAAGGGAGTTCTGATCAATCCATCACGAAACATATCGGGGTGAAATTTTCTATCCTAGGTATGCACGCCCTTTGTCTACCTCTATGGTGAACTTTAATCAACAATATTTTCATGCATAAGACAACAAAATCAAAAACTAATCCATATCTTTAGGATGTTACTATCTATCTCCAGTTGAAGTTAAACTGCTGGTGTGAATCAGGATGCTACCTCATGTAAGAAATTTGACTCTTGAGCTTTAAGACATGGAATATATGTCCATATGGCATTAGATACCTTGTAATAAATGTGGTATTCTGAAGGTGAACACCTTGGAAGATATATTACAGCTTTGTTAGATACATCATGATCGACATGAGATGCCTTTAGTTCTATACCAAACATTAATCCATGAGATTCCATCCAATGAGGATGAATACACATGACCAATATTAATAGTGTCTAGACGTGCAGATCGATTCCCAACATAAATACTCTCCAGACGAAAGGTTATTTCCATGGAATTACCCACTGGAATTTCAAGACAGATGTATCATAATTAACCATTTCCACAAAGAGATGGAAAGAGGAATAAGTTCCATGAACATCACTCAAGTCTATGAGGAAGACCCAAACAAGGTAAAAAATTCCAAGGAGGAACCATTATATAGAGGTTCCAACATCCAATCATCATATTTCGATCATGGATTAGACATCATCATTGAATGCGATTAATGTAACCTGCCACTAGAATGTAGGAATGTGGGATAAAAAATTATGCCATCGTAAGTTAATACACTCAGCATTGTCCCTAGAAAACACATCAAAAACACATAATCTATGGGATTACTCAAGAATACAATGAAAATACAATAGAACAAGTAATTTCAAAATAATGTTATATTAATTTAATTAAGAGTGTGAAAAGGAATGAAAAAAATATAGTTAACCCCTATAAATCATAGGGTCACATATAATTCATCACCATATCAAAAACAAATCCATGATGGTCGCACCTGAAGAGAATGTAAGGATACTCAGATATCAGAAATCACTCAAATTATAATTTCAATAAAATGGATTCATGTCGTATCATGAAGGAAACCAATAAATTCATTGTTATTGAAAAATAATCAAATATATAATATATTATATCTTTCACACACAACACCACTAGAATAAACTATGAGAGATAACTCCTTCATGAATCACACACGTCACTCTAGGGGTGAAACACCATACCAGACATCCACTAACATGAAACTTCTCTAGATGCCAATATGGTGAATTGATTATTGATCATGTATAAATATTTTTGAAGGGATAACTAACCCCATATATGATAACTATTTACCTATGAGGAAACCACCATTACTTATTTGTACTAGAAATAGAGGAATCATGAATAACTGAGTGATATGTATTATTTTATGTTGTAATCAACCGATGTGGAAGAACCATTCACTATATAAGAACTTATATGGGAGTTGTTGACTATCTTGGAAGAAAATGGTCCTTCAACTCAACTTTATAGGGGGATTCTGATGATAACGATGATGAAATGGACTCACTCTATGATATAAAATCTCATATAGGGAGTTCTAACATGGAGAATGATCTAATCACCACACTCAGGCTCCATTGTCGAACTTATAGAATAAAATCTTAATACTAGATATAAAACCTAAAAAACCTCATATGAACGAAATAAATTATACCATCATAATTTTTGATGAAAATAATTATGATAGGATATTTATTTTTCAAACCTGAAAAACTACAAAATTTATATGAAAAATAATCCACATAAGAAAATAGGGACACATGGAACTCTGTGAGGGGTTGGGAACCCCACCCCAATAGGAATGTAACACTCAACACACATGAAAATTATTGTGAATTTTGTTACCACATGAACATTGGAGTGTAAATCTCTCTAGGCCATGTGAGGTGGACTCGACTTGACTCGGCTCCATGCCCAACTATGTGTCTTTTTCACTTTATGGGTTTGACCCACATGTTATTCTAACTAGTATTTCTTGGAAAGTATACCCCCTATCCCATTAGGTATGAGTAATTATTATAATACCAATGGGGCATGTCCACAACTTTTGTGAAACCACCCTCTATTTGGAATTTAGTTTAGCATCTGATCTACTATGATTGGATGACTGGGGGAGGTGACCTTGACATCCCATTCCTCCTCTGTGTCGTGTTGCGGACACTTATATGATTACCCTCTACTAGGGATCCATATATATTTTCATTAACAAATATGTATAACCAGCATATATCCATCTGGTAAAATCATATGTTTTCAACATAAATATTTTAAATATATTAGGGAGTATTTTTTATCTTGAAAATGAGACAATATTATATTCTAAGTCCTAGTGATCCATGTAATGATATTTTAAAAATATGTTGTATATTATTATCACTGACCTATAGTTTTCCTAAAAAGTGGAATAACTCTTTAAAATGGCTCAGATGGGAAATTGTAGACAACCATTCTTCCCAGAATGTGAGTTTTACCCTACTCTTAACATAAACTTCTTTGACACTATTCATTTTGGTAACATTATATTACATGAGAAAATAATAATTTAAATTAAATAATTATATTACATGTAGTAACTGATATATTGACATAATTTCTTCTATATGTTTTTTCATAGGCCTAATGCATTGTGATATAATCATAACACTAGGATTGATTAGATTCAATGGAGGATACAATGGGGGATATATTTTGTGAATTTCAATATATATTATCAGTACTGATCGGATCCCATATGCCCACAGAGTTTTTGGATCTCAAAAACGACATTGATGTATGATATTTTTTTCATTAGTAATCAACCGATACTTTAGGTAGGACATTTTCTTTATATTTATCCATCCAGTTCTATTATCTTATCCCAAACAAAGATCATTTCCTATAACAATATTTGAATCTAAATTTAATAGTTGATATATCTATTATTTATTGGGTTCTTTTTTGATCATTATAATGATTAAGAATCTATTCCAACCCGAATAATGGATGAGTTTCATTCAACATTCATTATTTTTTTCATTTTCCCTAGTTCGTTTCACATTCATTAGAGGTACCTGTTTTCTATTGTGGTTCGAAAAATACCAAATATTTGATACTTGAGAGAATATTATTTGATTAAAATAATTGATATCATAGATTTTATAACAAAATTTATGCATAAATTGATGTGGGATTAAGGTAGCATAAAATATGTGATGGATCGAGATTAGATGGGAGGTTTTTTCACATTTGAGTTTTTGCATTTCAATGAGGCGATGTGTTGGTGGGAATTTTCCAAAAAGATTAACGGATAGATTCTAGTTTCTAATGGGAGGTTAATAATACTTAGATGAAGAGTTTTTTGGTAAATACAAAATTAATATGATGTAATCATTTGTTTGGGATGAAATCACATGAAGAACCTATAAGATCTATGAAAAAACATACTAAAATGCATGTTCTTCGGAGGAATGAAAATCATGAATCCCATTTTTGTGGTGGATAGTGTATATGTTTTATGTTAAGGAAAAAATGACTTGTGACCAATTTTACTTGCTATAAAACCACAAGAATGATTACATGTATTCCTTGGGGGAATGATTAGTTATATGGTTTGGCATAATTGATAGTATATGGGAATGACTAGGAACATGAGAAGGTACATGAGCAGAGCCAGATTTATATGGGATCATGGTTCTTGGAATGGGTAAGGACATTCCCTATTAAAAATTTCATGGGAAAAATCAAGAAACCCCATATCCTTATCGTGTACATTATTTTAGGTAGATTGATACTCTTTGATTCTTTAATTCAGGCCAGTGTCAGTTGAGTGAGTCCCCTTGGTCATTATAATGACCATACATTGTAGTATTACATCATGAATATTTGATTGTGATCCCCACAATAGGATGATATGTATATGGGGATTTTCCCCCCCTGAGAGGTCATGGGAGAAATCCTCCACCATTATCTATTTCACCATTTGTGTGGTTAGTAGTGTTATCATGACCAACAAACAAATAGAAAAAATCAACTATTTATTAGGTAACAGTGGTAGGGTTTTCACTATCACCTGGAAAACATGGTAGTGATCCCTTATCTATGTTTTGGGGTCATGGATATACAATTAATAATTCCATGGTGATACCCCAAAAGCATTACATCTCAGATGAGAGTCATTAGTTACAACATGTATTGTACGAATGGGTGTTCTGCCAAACAAGAATTACCCAAATCCATGAGCATAATCCTTTTTTTCATTTGGATGTTGTCAATTTGGAATGTGGTTTCCATCATTAGTTTATATATGTTGATATGATATTCTGTCTTATATCTATGATTGACATATCTTAGTGTTTGTGGGGAGACCATATATAATGAATCATTATGTTTTCTTATTTTAGAGGGTCCAAATGGGTATTGTTAACCCACCCCTACACAGGATCTACCCACATGTGAAATGTCTTATGTGTAATACATACTTTTAGATGGAATACTAGTGGTACTAGGACTAGAAAGTGCATTGTGAGCTATAAAACATGACGATTTTGTCAGCTGTTATATTTGATAACAGTCCCCTCCTACCAATAGGTTGAACATCCTTATCAATATTAGTGGGCTTGTATGTGTCCCTTACGCTTTTAGGTACTATGTTTTGTACATTTATTGTGGTATATTTATGTATAAATATGTTTTTATCAATTTTACTTTACCTTTCATCAATTTATGATTTTTTAGGGACATCTTTATATAGGTACAATAGGACAATGTCACCCATGTGGTATCAATCCTACTTTGAACTGATATACAGCCCCTAGCCTATTGGAGGCAGGCATGAGTTAGTCAAATATTAGGCCCCAGTGGGATAGGTGTTGATAGTATTTTGATGGATTATTTAGTTATACCATATAAACCGAATCTATGACATTGGTTTTTGATATAAGGAAACCATGTTTTGGGTTTTCATGTTTCAAACATTGTGTAGGTTGTATATATCGGTGTGGCGTTCGATGTAATTGTTCAGCAGGACTACGATGGAATTGTTTTCTACCCGGCACATATAGGAACTGGTTGGAGGGAAAACATTTAGTACATGTATTGTATAGGAATGATTTTTTATTTCTATGTCCTTATTGGATCACCCCTACATATACTCTTAGATTGTAGTATGTATTTATTCTATTTTAGGATACTTCCATGAAGATAGTTAACCATGATTCCATAGTGTATTCACAAGGATTATCCTCCATGTGATGAGGATTATATGGAGGGTCATGCATATTATGAGGCATATTCAGATGGTTTTCCAACTCCTCCTCCACCTGTTGAGTAGCAGGTTACGCCGATATTACATGTCGAGGATATGTGTAGGAAAAGAACACCACATGAGTTTTAGATTTAGTGACCAACATAGTTTTGGTGTCACCCAGACTCCTAGGTAGTTTAGGAATGGATTTTGGTAGTTACATGAGGTTTCAATATTCTACGGAAACATATATATCATATGTTGTTCATAAAGGTGAGTCATTTTCAAGGCACCATGGAATGAAGGTGGATTCTGGTGAGTCATATACAAGATGATACAACTCTTTCATGGTGATATTTTGAGAATATATTTAGTTATGACTTATATCCCATCACATTCCAATCTGTGTGTATCTTGGAACCGTTACAACAATAGTAAGTCATCACGAACATGGATATGTTTTTGTAGTGTTTTATTGTTTTTTCATGATACTCTATAGATATGTTTTATGATTCATACATTAGAGCCCATAATTATCATCTTGGCCTATATAGAAATATCATTTTTGGATTTACTTATCTTATCATTACCACTTATATTGGATGGAATGAGTGGTCATTACTAGTAGGGAGATTCATTATATAGAATTTTCCAACAACTGATGGTATTTGTAGGAATATAAAATCAGAGTCCTCATTATATGGTATTAAATGAAATACACAAGGATATATGAATGTGAGATACATCAGGATATGATCCCAAGATATAGAATCTATGGATTAGGCCTATTAGGATGGTTCTAGTCATCCGAGAGAGATATAGTGTTTCACTTGTGACTGACGGGGACATATCCTGTGGGATTGTTTATCCACCATATAGCTGATAGGGAGAAAATCAACGAACCATTGATGTTGTTATAGTTTGTTGATTAGAGAGGTATATAGGGTGTAGACGAGACGATGAAGTAGGGAGAGTAAAAGGATGTGGAAGGAAGTGCGACTTGTTGCCACTAATAGACCAAGGTGTTCCACACTTGGCTCAAGGAGCTTATGGTTAGAGACAAGGAAAGGTGATGGAATTGGAGTGCTATGATCATGAGGCTCGAGGGAGGATTATAAGTTTTATCTTTACCTTTTATAGTTTAGCTATAGTTTTGATAGACAAGGTTCAAAGCCACCCACTTGTGATGACGTCCCTTGTTCAAGACAATGATATTATGGTGGATCCCTTAACCAAACCCTTCTACATGGAGGCTCCATCAGGATGTGATTCAATGATTTCACACTTCTGTCAATAGTTTTACCTAACACTTGATGGTGAGTAATTAATATGTGATTTATTTGTATCATCTATCAATATTTTGGTATAAATCTAGGTATAGAATAATTTCATATAATTCTGGCGCAGATCAATCATTTTATGTGGAGGATGTGATGTATCCTGGGTAACTGGATGTTTATTTCCTTCATGTTTGAGAATAAAACCAAGGTAGTGAAGGATGTGCTCATGTTGAGGAGGATATATATGATTAATAGTATTTTGGATAGTGTTACACTTGGAATAGGGGACATTTCAAGATTACGGTTCCCTATAGTGGTGGAGAAGTATGAAGTTGTATTTCCCAATGATGTTCCAAGACTACCTCTTTACTAGTAGATTTACTTTTATGTAGACATTAACCAAGGTATGGCTTCAATATCAACTCATGTATATCATATGGCTCCTATAAATAATTTATGGGAAAGGGTGATTTTAGAGGACATATAGAGAAAGGGATTTTTCAAACACATGTTTTCCCCTATGTAGTACCTATATAGATTTCCAAAAAAGAATATAAGAGTATGTGGAAATGTGTTGATTATCTTTTCCAAAAATGGTTGTCCATGAATAATATGTATCCAATAATGAGTATTTAAGATTTGTTCGATTAGTTGATAGGGGAGAAATTTTTCTCAATGATAAACCATCGATCAAGATATCACAAGATTCAAGTAGTTTACGTGGAAATACCAAAGATGACATTATGTTTTCTCTAGGTTTATTATGATTATATTGTCATTTCTTTTCTATATGATGAATTCCATAGTAGTGTTCATGAGGATCATGAACTATATATATCATCCTTTTATAGACCTATTCATGGTGGTCATCATCGATGATTTCCTAGTGTACTTGAGGTTTTTGGAGAAGCATGTGAGACACCTAAGGATGGTTCAAGATGTACTCTAAAAGAAAAAAGAGTTATAGTTCACTTAAAAGTTCAAGTTCTGGGTTTAATAGGTCCACATTCTCAAACGCATTTTCTCAGTAGTGGGAGTAGTAGTGGGACATACATAGGATGATGTAATGTTATATTAGTATCCAGCTATGAGTATAAACGGGGAATATATTTTCTATGGGAATGTAGGTAACAATCAATGCATTTTATAGGAATTATTCAGAGTTGTAGAGAACATGGATACATTTAAATGAAATGACCAGCCTTTTGTGAGGTCAGAAAGGTGCCAACAAGATTTTTTGGAGTTTAGGTAGGGTTTTATAAGATCTCCTTCATGAGATTTATATTTTAGGGTGAAATATACATAGTGTTTTGAAATGACTTAAGGAAATCTCTTGGATGTTGATTATTTTAGAGGTAGATAGTGATTTTATATTGTATCATGTAGTCATAACCCCTTATGCAGAACTACATGATGCATGACCTTGATTTGGGAGTTTTAATATTCTCCCTGAATATGTGGTAACATTACAATATGGATGAGTGGTTTATCATATAGCCTGGTCATAAGTGTATGATGTACATTTTCATATAAGAAGATCACAACATGGGAAGAATTTAGTGACTTTGAGCTCACACTAGATTATAACTTCAAGATCTCATGTACTCCTAGGAAGGGGACCATGGAAGGAGACACTCCCTATAGGAGATCATGTTTTTAGTTACTAATAATGGTTTTAAAGCTTCTATCATAATTTCACTTTTAATTTTTTTATTATGATAAAGAAACATACTTGTAGTTAATTTATTTTTCCCCCTCAACTTCTATAAAAATTCATGCAGGACCAAAAAGGAGATGTCAAATGTGAGACCCAATATGTTGATATATCCACCAGACATAATCCTTTTTGATATTCAAAATATCGAAAGTGTGATGTTATTTTCATAGGATGGGAAAGAGTGGGAGTTATGCTGATAGAGGATGTGGTAAGTGACAGCATAATTCACCCATAGAAAAACATACATGTGTTGAAAATATGTAATAGTATCATTAATGGTTTTTCTGGTGTCTTGGGATAAAGATAAGTGTTGTTGAGTTTCCCCCTCAATGTCTTACTTATTCACAAGTGAATGGTATTCACATTATTCTAGTGGGTTCTTCTCCACACCTTCAGGTTCTAGTGAATATGTTTTATGGTATATGTGTCAAAATCATTATGGGGTTAACATGAACGTCTATAGGAAAAAATTCCATCAGGGTGATCATAAAATGAATCAATAGGTCACAGAGATACTAGCATGATGAGAGTAGAGTTCAATAGAGAGAAGGGGATTCCTATATGTTCAAGAGATAGTCAATATTCATGATGTTCCCTTGACGGTTTTTTTAGATAAAGATGCTAACTTCATTTCATGATTATACAGAGGATTATAGGAGCCATGTAAGGAATGGTTATATTTGAGATTGACGATTCAACCCCAGAATAATATCCAAATATAGCTGACCATATAATTTCTTGAGGACATGATGGGGATTTCTTGTCAGACATTGGTTGTAGTCAGGATGGTCATTTTCCCATTATGGAAATTTTTTTATATTTCTATCATTCCACGATGTATATGAAATCATTAGAGGCCTTATTTTTAAGACCCTATACTTCACCACTATTTTGGTGTTATACAGGAGAGTCAACACTTATAGTGATAATGTTTTTTGGAATGGTGGTGGAGAATGATCGTATAATCCGTGGGTGTATGGAGACTTTATTGAGCCTACAAAATTCTTATGGTGACTGAAGATGAACTCTTTTGGAGTTAATGGAAGGAGACCTTGAGTTCCTGATGTTCAAAAAATGATTTTTATTACTGAGATCTGGATGAGGTGGGATTTTATCTCTGGGGTTTATTGACCCTTTACAAATATCACATAGACTTTACGATATGGAATACCAAAAATCATTAGTAACTCAGTTTTACTAGATAATTATCATTTTCCATGTGTCAAATATGAGTAGGTAGTTTCCCAACAAGACACATGATATCAAATGGGGTAAGCATGATATTGATGATGGAGCTATCATTATAGAGTACCTGATGGAGATTGAGGATTGGTGGGAGATGATCCTTCATGGAAGAGAGATTCCCATTGTGTAAGTCTATGTAAAGTACATAAATATTCATAAAGGAACCTAAGAGTGGGGGACCTTGATATGAGCTCAAACCCATCACTTGTTATAGTAGGTGAATATTTTGGATCCTCAGGATAAAAACACCAACATTGGTGAGAATGTAATGTCATTCCATGTAAATCTTGGAAGTTTAACAGACAATATTTTTAGATCCAGGTGCCAATACAATATATGATTATGAGGCCTCATGATCCCTGTATTGAAATAAAAATATAAATATGTTAACATCACAATCACTCAATTTTTCTAAAAGTGCGCAATAACTCATAAATGGGTACCCAGATGGGAAATATGAGACCACCATGGGGTCCCATATTTGGGTGTTATCATTGTTGTGACAAAAATTTTTATTTATCCCTAAAATAATATCATTTTAAAGACAATAATTACCCAATTTCATAATAACATATGATTATTTTTATGTGAAAATTAATTTTCCATTATATAAATCAAATATTAGATAATATAAAGGAGTTCAGTTAGGGTAAAAACTCAATTAACATCATGCAATATTCTATTGAATATTATTGCATAGATGCACTATGTTAGTTTGAAATTTTGAGGACCATAGATCCATAGAAAATGTAAAAGAATATTTAGTATTTATTATAATACATGAATGTAATTTTACAAAAAAAAATTAATATCACCTAAATAGTGCTTTGTATGGGAAATATGACATCACCATTAGGACCAAGGTGAGGGGTTTGCATTTGGAACAACATAATATTTGTTTTTGTGAGATGTTTGGGTATATCTCATGTTAGGATAAATTATTTTATATTCTGGTTCAATAGTTTTCCAAAAGTAAATAAATATCTTCTATATGGTGCATCATATTTGTAAAAAGAGACCTCCATTAGTATAAAATAAGGGCTTTACCCCACATGTGACAAAATATTTTCAGGTGATGAGTTTTTTGTAACATTACATGTAAGGGTAATAATAACTATATTATTATTGTTACTTTTTTTGAGTGAAAAAATAGAAATTACATAAGTAATTCAATTTTCTTAACTGAAAAGTGATGTTTCACCATGGGTGAATATTTATTGGGAGGCTAAGTAATAATGGTGACATTATTTTTTTTGCGACATTTATTAAAATATGGTGTTATTATTATGTTATTACCTATTATGAAGATTTTTTGGATTTTTTGGTTAAAATGTTAATGATAAAAATTATGTAACATTAATAATAATAATAATTAATAATAATAATAAATAACTAATAATACTATGATTATTATTAACTTGGAAAAAATAATATTTTTTTACTGAAAAATAAATATTCTGTGAAAATATATATATGAGGGATCAATATATAATTATATATATATACATATGTGGGTGTATACATGTAAAATACAGATGTGTATATATGTATATGCATGTGTGTAAATATATAAATAAATATATATAATATATTTTGGTGGTTCTATACATGTATATGCAGATATGTGTGCAAATATATATTTCATATATATATATATATATGAAATTTTAGTATACATTAAATGTATGATTTAATATGTTTCAAATGGGAAAATTAAATAAAAAAACATGAGTTTAAGGGGGTGAGGTTTGTGCATGTGGGGAAATAGAAATAGGAATTTAATTATATTAAATTGAACTAAAATTAAATTGATTAATAAATTTATATATCACTAAATGGGGGATGTTGTTCTTAGCTTTATTTCCATGGTATTTTCCCCATCTAACTCCCCATTCTCCCTCTCCAATCACTTTATATTTTATTTTTTTACGTAATTATTTGATTCATACATCCATCCTCAACATCTTCTCTGATATTGATCTGATTTATGTGATGTTAGTGTTGTTGGATATGTTTAAATGAGTAGAATTTTAATCTTATATTTGTTTTCAATGATGGGATAGAATGTTTTTCGGATTTAAATTAATCTTTATTTTTTCAAATTTAATTTATCAAGGATAATTACACATATTAGTGTATCATAATTATCAATAAGTAACAATAATTAATTTCACTATATTTTTTAAGGATAAAATTTTGAAAACTTATGAAAATATAATATTATGAAAGTAAAATTTATATGAATTTATTAGATGATAAATATGATATTTTCAAGGATAAACATCTGTTTTTGTTAAATAATATTTAACGGAAAATGAAAAGTGTACTTGAATTAATTTAGATATAAATGCTATCAATAATTTTTTTATAATTATTCTTGGTAATAATATTATGAGTGCATGCATTTGTAGAAAACAATAATTTAAAAATTATCTATGAGAGAGAGACCCTATTATCTCATATGATATTTTATTTCTTTTTGAAATAAATTATTTGGTTTTAGTTTTAGGAATTATTGATGTGTGACTATATTATTGGTTCATGAGGTAAGATGGTTCAGTTTACAAAACATTTTATTGACCTTATGTTGATGTTGATGACTTTATGTTATGAAGTTCTTTTCCATTTTGGTCCATGTATATTATGTTAGAATGATATGTGATTTATGATTGACTGACCCAAGACTGTTATATGAAACATGTAGGTTCATGTGTAGCCATGAGGATTTCTTGATTTAAACAATATTAATATGCTTGGGGATTTGGATTAGAAAACGTCTAGATTCTCAGATATTTGTATGCATGACTTTTCTCTCACACATAACATGTTATATACATGCGATTAGGAAATTTTCATATGCTTCATCTATGCTATATTTTTATGTTATTAATTGTACCAAAGTGTACATGTGATTCCATCATTGCTCTATTTTTCTATTGGGGGAGAATGTTTAGATGTTACATGTGCATATTGATGTGACCAAGATAGATGATGGGTCATGAATAACTACTGAGACCTTACCTAGGGAAGTAAATATCATGATTGATCAAACTCGTATGTGATGACCCTAATGAGTCACTAATATGAGTGATAAGTCCTTCATGGAAATAGTGGGTAATGATGATAAATATGACCATACCTAGAGATAGGGAAAATGAAATATTATCTAGTGTGGCTTGACTATATGTCCATGGGAATTTGTAGCTATTTGGAGTCTTGATGTTGGATATCACATTGAGTCATTTCCATTATAGTTCTGATGTTTTTTGAAATAGTGATAAATAAGATATTATCATGTTTTTTGGAGGCTTAGTTAGCACATTAATGATAAGAATAATTTATTATTGTTTTTACATTTATATATTATTATGGTATACACTCTTATACATATACAAGCATGGTAATGACATAACGGTGGTGTCCAAATGAGCCATTTTATGCACACCTTACTCTGGAATTTCAGTGTAGTTGTAGATTTTAGGAATCAGAACTAGGTGAAGGTAAAGATACCTATAGTGTCTCTTTGAGAAGTGGAGAATGCAGTTGTAGAAAAAACATATTGAAACCAGAGGACCCTAGTATTTATTTTTTATATTTGTTTCTATAGTAGTTTCTCTATTTGTTCTACCACATTGATAGTCATTTATTTGTACAACATGATTTTAATTTTAAGTTTTCTGTGTGACAATATAATTATTTAATATTTTTTATGATTTATTATCGATCTAATGACCTGATAAAAATGGAATTCTAATACACTAGAAGATTTAGACCCTAGATTATAATTTTAAGCCTCTTATGTATGAGGTGTCACACAAGAGGCTATGTGACACTCCCTCTTATACCAGATGGTTCAGATCACGATGTTATAGAATGGTATCAGAGGATCAGGATTCACTAACACATTCTTATAATTACCAAGGGATGAGATATGATATACAATAGGTAGGATAACAAATACTTGAGTTGGGTAACTTTGTCAATTCGTATCCATCACAGTATAGTAGACCTA
This sequence comes from Viscum album, assembly GCA_963277665.1. Taxonomy (NCBI): domain Eukaryota; kingdom Viridiplantae; phylum Streptophyta; class Magnoliopsida; order Santalales; family Viscaceae; genus Viscum; species Viscum album. The sequence goes on from OY728121.1 coordinate 854,747,593, forward strand.
CGAGTTACCATACATGGGAAATTATGATGTTCTATTAATGTTGATTGAATTTTCCTTGGGTGATACACATGATGTTGATATAGGATTTTGACTATAAACATTCATAATGTCTAGGAACATCAATTTAGATATTATATATATATACATGTTGTTATTCTATAAAACAGTTCTTTAATAAGATTCTTGGATTTATCTATCTGTTTGGGATGGTTTCATTATTGTGTGATATATCAATGTTTCCATGCCAATAGGATATATCCATATAGTCAGTAATTTATTTAATTTAGTATGATATAGGGTTGGAATTTATATATATATATATATAGACTTTCAAAAATGGGTTGGGATAGAGATCGGGTTTATAATTTGGATAGGTATACATTTGGATGAATGTAGAATCCTAGGAAAACCATATGTGATCCGATAGACCTGTTAGCATTGTTAATGATACTAAATTCATTTATGATGTAGATATTCTTCCATAGATATGGTTGAAAGGACTGCTAGCTCAGGATTCTTAGCATATACTTTTTCCACCACCCATAGTGCAGGAGGACACTCCATAGTACACTCTTGTACTGGTGTTGATGATCCAGGTTACAGAGCTCATTTATCCGGGACTCTTTCGACTAGTCCCCATCCAAGGGGTATTCACTCAGAGGACTATGATTCACCATGATCAAGATATCCAGCTTCAACATCTGTCATTATTCCATTATACTTGTGGCCCATGTGATGTAGAGTATTAGATGGAAATCACTGTCAGTTTATTTGAGCTAGTCCATATTATTGAGGAAGAATGAGTTATTCTAAAGAAAATATTGTTCGATGAACTGTCCATGAGATGGTGTACATCCATGAATCAGTATGGGAGATGAGATGGTACTAGTTGGATGACCATCAAGGAGTTGTTTCTGGAAATGGATTACATTTAGAGGTATGTTTTCCCCATCATATCATTCTTTCAATACATCATTGAATGATGATGCAAAACCCTAGTATATGAGAGAGTGGTAGTCCATTTTTCAATCAGCGAGACAATGATATGGGACTTCCATATCACTAGGTGGGGGGATATCATGATGGAAATTATAATGGGGGTAAACTAGGAAACTAAATAGTCATGAAATTTCCTATATAATTGATTATCAATTGATAAAAGATGCCAACATTTAACTGAATAGGTAGACTTACCCAGTAGTTGAACATGGAGATCTATATGTCCATGGGGAAATCTATTGATGAGTTCCCATTTTTATTGTTTCAGGAAAAGACACTTGTTTTATATTGCAGTTTTGGTAGTGAATGTAGAATACCCTTGAGAAACATTTGAGATTAATCAAAATATACAATCCATTGATAGATGGATGGTCTGAGTTGACTATACACATACATGAGTATATGCATTGAGATTTCATCCACAAAATTGGTGGATCATGGCATGATCACCTATCCATAGTAGAATAAGAGTATTTTTATAGGTGGTCATGTCTCTCACCACCTTAAGGGAGTCAGGTGAGTGATGTCATGGTTATGGGACCTATTTTGGTTTAGAAGACCTCAATGGGAGTCAAAATGACTCACAAGAGGTTGATCACTGCTCAAATATACCATAGGTCATATACCAACCGTAGGACAGGGCCTTTGGATTTTATTCTGGGTAATCAAGTTCTTGTTGTGAGTGACTCCTCCATTGGGGAATGATTCTCTTAGATATAAGGAAAATACAATAGCATGTTTTTTGGGATGTTTTGAGGGCACCAAATTGGTGGGGACAATGGTGTACCCTATGTAATTTCCTCCATGTTATTCATAAATGAATGGTATGTTCCATGTTTTTCACCTTTAGAGGTACATCCTCGATCATTCATAGGTTCTAGACTATAAGGATGATGAGTTGAAACCTGATGCATCTTTGAGGAGGGTCCAATGCTAATTATTTACTCATGAGTGAAATTTAAATGAATAAAGGTGTCTCAACTAGTTCAAATTTTTAGGGAAACATGGATTAATCAATTTGGATGCATGGGACCATGAGCCTTATTATCTATATTAGTGGCCTTAGTTGTTCAAGAAGGAATTCTATAGTTACTTATCATGGAAGGGAAGTTGATATATGGTTAGAATTTTCATGCCCTAATTTATTATAGAAATTTCAAACCACAATTGATAATAATTGTTTATTATTGTTATGTGAAAATGTATTTTTCACAAAAAAATCAACATAATTGGTGATTTTAAGGATTTCTATGACGGTAAAATCCCATTCAACACCATTGAATATTCTGAAGAATTTCATTGGTGATAGGTTCTATGTTAGTTTGGTATTCAAAGGTATATATAGCCTTGGTGATGAAGGAAAAAAATAATAAATTTATGACATTACATGTATGTTATTTTACCAAAATAACTAAATAGGTCCCAAATAGTGTTCCATATGAGAAATATGAGAACACCGTTAGTTCTGGGATGAGGGATATACCATGGTCAAATCATAACAATAGTGTTATCAGTAATTTGGTCATATCACACATGAGGATAAATTATTTAATATTTTTATTATATATTTTGTAGAAAATAATTAAATATCTCTTGAATGCTGTGTTGTGTGAGAATATAGATAATTTCATCTGGTCTAAAATACAGGTTTTACCCTAGTAATAACATAAGTATTCTACATTTCTAGTTTTTTGTTATGTCACATTCATGTGTAATAATAATTATATTATTTTATAGTTTTTTGTTGATTAAATAAAATTTAAATTATACATATGAATAAATTTTTGTAATTGTTATGTGTCATTTCTCTAAGGGTGAATATTTATTGGGAGTATAGGTCATTATAATTATATTAATACCTTGTTCTAATTCAATGAAAATATGTGGTTAAATTTAATTTAAAAACATCCATTGACATTTAATGGAATTTTTTATTAAAATTTTAATGATAGAAATGGGGTCAATTTTTTTAATAATAATAATTAATATTGATGTTATTATTATTTTTATTATATTAGGGTAAAAAATTATTGGTTCATGAAAAATTAAATGGTGTGTGTATATATATATATGAGATAAATACATAATTATATAGATATACATATGCATGTGTATATATTTATAATATAGATGTGTATATATTTATCGTGTATATATATATATATTTGTGTGTTAGTGTAAATGAATAAATATTTTTATATATAATATATAAGTGGGTGTATACATGTATATGGGAATATGAGAGAGATAGAGAGAGAGAGTGTGTGTGTTTGTGTATGATACAAACACACACACACATATATATAATGACATTTTTATATTTATTAAATGGATTATTATATAGGAGTCATAATGAGAAGATCTAAAAAATGCATGAGTTTAAGTGGGTGAAGTTTGGGTTTATGCTAAAATGGAAAAATGAGTTTAATGATACTGAATTCGAAAAACAATAATAAATAACTAAAAAAATTATTTTTATATATTGTTTAAAGGGGGAGGGTGCACCTTCCCTTGTATTTCGGGGATTTTTACCCATCTCACACCCCTCTATCCCTCCCCATCCCTTTCTCATATATATTTTTCATTTATTTATTTATTTATATCATAAATCATCAAAATAAACTCCAATATTGATCGAATTGACCTTCCACTGATGTCGTAGGATTCTTCTCATTGAGTATAATTTTAATCCCAATTTTTTTGTAGGCGATAAGTTATATTTTTCAGATCTAAATTAATCCTTAATTTTCCACATTTTAAATATGAGGATGATTATGTGTATTATCTAATTATAATTATCAAGAATTTTAAATAAGTAAATCCACTATATTATCATAAGAGAAATCATAGAAAAATTATCAAACGATAATCACACACTTTTTCATAGTATATTGTTTTCAAAAATTATTTAATTTCAATTATCCAATTACCAATGAAAATTATATTTTTTTTATAAATGAATTTTTATAATTCATTCAACATGTGTTCTTGAATTAATTTAGAGATAAAAGTTTTGGAACACTGATTTCTAATTATTCACTAGGTGAATATTATGAACACGTGGATTGGCCTAAAGCGTCAATTTAGAAGTTATCCAAGAGAGTTATAGTATTATTGCCATTGGGAATTTATTTATTTTTCAAATAAAATAACTTTTTTGGTTTTAGTAATCCTTAACATGTGATCATATATCTTTTTAGATTGTGAGAATGGTATAGGTGGTGAAACATTCAACTGAACAACCGTTGATGTTGAAAACAATAGAGTAGAATGTTCCATACCATTTTGGGACATGTATATGATATAAGAATGATTTGGGATATATGAATAAATAAACAATTATTGTTATGTGATGCATGTTGGTGTATATTTAGACCTGAGGCTTGCATGATTTATATTATATGAATATGCATGTTGATGTGCTTTTCTCCATGTTGAGTAACTCACATGTCTGTATGTATAGTTTTTATCACACTCATTCCATGTTTTGTATGGTTCCAATATTTCTTTATTTTATTATTTATATATAATTTTTTTGTTTTATTAATCGTAAAAAATTGTGTAAGTGAGCCTATAATGTCCTGTTACCCATTGAGGGGGTGTGTGTTTAGACGATGCATGTGAAATAATAATGAGACAGAGATGGAAAAAATGGCATGATTGCCTACTGTGGTCTAAATCTAGGTAAATAAAATCATGTTTGATCATACCCATATATCATGAGAATGCTGCATGATGATGTTGTGTGATCTTACCTACATAGGAAAAATGGGTCATGGTGGTCTAGATGACTTGATGTAGATACAGTGCATGGGAATGATGATATAGTGTTGTTTTATGTGAAGTACTATGGATTGTGAAGCTATTGAATAACATAAGCTTGCTTCTCATGATGAGATGTTTCCATGATTTTTTTGATGTTTTCTGATATCATTTCCTAGTCGGTAAAAATGGGGTTTGTGGCAGCATAGTTATTGTCGAATGTTTGATATAATTATTTTTGTGTGAAAATTTATCTATTGTTAAGTTATAAAATCTTATGCATGTGAACACTTTTTAAGGACTCATTGGTGTTGTCCTAATATGAAATTTTATTCACCATATAATTAGGAATATAGGTATTATTTTATATTTAATTACTCAGAACTCGATAAATGGAAAGATCCATTTGCTGGACGACTATGTAGTAGAGCATAGAGTAAGAAGAGACCAAGGAAACTGGAGAACTCCATATTAATTTATGTATTTATTTATCTCCACTGTTTACTCTATTGGGATTTCCACATTGGGAGGTATTTGTTTGAATGATACATATTCAATATTTAGTTTTCTATATGTTACTCTGATTATTTATTATTTTTCATAATGTTTAGGATTTACTATTGATCCTATGACATGCTACATAGGGTATAGTGTTCCCACTAATGTAATTAGGCCCTCACTTCAAGTTATAAGCCTCTTGAATGTAGAGAGGTTTGTGTTATTTCATGTGACACTCTGTATTGGTACCAGTTTTTTGGGACACAATGATAAAACATTGGTTGTTTTGGTTAAGTGCTATCATAATCGAAAATAATAAATTAAGTCAAATTGGTTATTTATTTATTTTATATATCCCAGAAACAAAAGTTTCTCTACATATTAGTCATTATTACTAATACCAATGGTTGGAAACATAAATCTGGATTCTAGTTGCCTATGGAAAATTAGGGTCGTTCAACCATAGATCCATATTTTATGGCCGAAATTCATAAAGGATCTAAAGGAATCTAAGTTGTAAGATGAAACTGCCCGAATAACATATGAGATCTATAAAAAATAGGACTAAACAATGTGTTATTTGAAATAATAAAATCCATATATCCCCCTTCAGTCATCGATAGGGTTTACTAGTGATTTTATTGTTAAAAATTTGATTGACCTCATGATGAAGGATCGACATGTACCCTAGGGTGCATGGGATCTAGACGTCAAGGCATAGGGGAAGGTATATGGGAACATCTTGGAACATTGTAATGACCATGTACATGGGATGGTACACAGGTACGACCATGTGTACTCGGGAATAAGGATCTAGGCACGGGGAATGACATGGGCTATCCCAACATTCACGTGACACTCATTATAGCCCCCTATTTAAACATTGTAAATTTTTAGGGTATTTTGTAGAATTTTTTTACTATAGCTTGGAATATTTTTAGTTGAGTAAGTTCACTAAGTCTATCCCTACAAGGGTAAAATGTTGAATTAAATTATGATCATAGGATTTTTAGACCGCCAAAAATATGATATGTGTGTGGAGTTTTTGGTGTCCCGTAGTGGTACAAGGTGGGATCCTATATAATTATATATTTTTATCTAGGTTGGGGTTTTGGTATCTTCATGACTGAAATACAAAAAAAAGTGATCCCCAATATAGTTGGTTAATATGGTAGGGTTTGTGGTGTCCCTCAATGGACATTTGAGTGATCTACTATTTGGAAGTTTGGTTCATAGGTATCCAACGAGTACTTCATTGGAGAGACATGATGAACATGACTTCTTATAAGACATCCATCATTGATATCTTGGTTTTTGGAGAGAGTTTGATCCAATATTAGAATTTCCTTAAATCATTGAGATGTATTTTATGGCTGGTAGTTTGGTTTGGACTTCGTTAGAGCATGGTTTTCATCCAAAATATATAATGATTTTTTGTTCTGATTTGTCATATCTTGGATTGACATGAGATGAACATGTATCTGGACACATTATTTTGGCTTAATATGATGCCTACTAGTAGGTATTTTTATACTTACCTCTGAATGGGCTCTCATAACATGTTCATTGTCATATGAAAATGACATACCTTTTGATAAAGTCCTAAAGGAACCAGTACTTGGGGGTGCAATTTGATCTTGAAAAACTAATGTTCTTTACAGATGTTTAATTTGACAGTAGTCCACTCCAACTAGTTGTATGGGATTATTTATCATCTTTTATGGTATTGTATTTTAACCCCATTATTTCCATTACATTTTTTCATACTCTTATTGTGGGATATATTTATTCACACATTATTATTACTTGTACATTTCCTTTCAATATTGTATGGATTTGGGGATGTATGTGTGTGTAAAGGTATATTAGGAGAATGTGTTATATGTGTGTCATATGTCTACATTTCACTAGTTTCCAAACCCTGGACTATTAAATGTGGGATTGAGGTAGCGACGACATGGGCCCATATAGTTGGGTCATGACATATCCACCCAGTGTTGGAATACCCTGCTAGTTCTATCATGTTGACAGAACACCTTCCTTACATAGACCTCCTCTCTTCAATGACACTACTATCTACCTTTTTGGATATCCAAAACATCTATATTTATTTTCCACACTTATCTACATCTGTTCCATAGTTATCACTACAAAAAATTCGTCCCATCACTAGTGTTATCTCCTAAACATCATGGTTTCCCCTGAGCATCATTACCTCACATTCATGATATCCCAAGAGTTGATCCACCTTCAAAAAGATATGTTCTATGGTGACCATCGACTATAAAATTGAGGAAGTAACATTACATAACCATGGATGATGAAAATACCAACCACTGCATAACTCCTTCTCAACAGTCCTCATAAGATACAAAAAATAAGATAGAATACAGAAGAGGAAAAATGTAGGGATGTTCGACAAAAATTTCCCCATATAATAATTTCACAAATAATTACCCATTTTTTTAAAATTCAATTATGAATGAATAGCCATAATAATATCATATTCTTTATTCTGTAATAATATATATTGTAATGAAAATCTATAATAGAATTGTGGGGTTTCATGAATTATATTCCTATCAGGAATTAATATACTTGAATACAAGAAGGAGGCCCTAAATCATGGAACATCAATCATAAAATTGAAACAGTTTTTAATTTCATGTGTTTGTTCAACATCACCATTGGATTAAATTGTTAGTATCTTCCTAGATAAAGTCGGGTTTTCTTGATATGGTGTTCATTCTGACAAGATCAAGTCTCTCCCTATGTCAAACCTTTTCTACCTCCCTCAATCTAGGGTTTTTGGTTACTATACACAGTTAGAGATTATAAAGATCATTATATAGAGTACTTCTTGGTGAATTAATTAATTTATTTATTTATTTATTCAATTAACCAAATTAATCAATTCCACCTATGATGACATGGTCTATGGGACCCTGGTGGGGAAAATAATTTAGTACTACTATAGTAAATCTCATATTTTAGACATAACCAAATCATTGATTTTCCCATATAATGACATGTTCTTTTGGTAAATAAAATTTCCCCATATCACATTGAATAGACTAATTATTATATTATATTTATAATATATTATTATCAAGGCTTTGTGATTCAATAAAAAATCACAATAGCTATGGGACCCAACTCAATAATACTACTTATGATTTTTTAATGTTAAAATATTTAATATCAATGTCACTACTTCCTCCCCCGCCTTTTAATAGTTTTCCCTAAGAAGGAAATAACATTGGATCTCTGATAAGGAAGATAAAAAAACTCATGAAGAAAATAAAAAAACGTCAAACACACTTCCTTATTCGTTAGAAGCCCATGTTATAAATGAACACCATACATGACCACCAAGTAAAGGGACATACTCCTTCATCACCATCATTATCATCTCTAACTCCTCTTGAAGAAAGACCATAATTAATATATTCACAAACACTATATGACTATTTCTAGTCCCCAGCACACAAAAAAAAGTTTCTCATCCAAGGGTTTCCCCTCCACATGGGATGATGTGAATCCATAAACCAATAAAATCTATTTAAAAATTGTTTTTATACAAGTTTATATTTAGTTGGAGAACATTACTTCCAAACATTAATGATCATTCATGATGGTTGGTTTATGAGTGCAACCTGTCTATGCCACAGTACACCATCAGTCACTTCGTAAGATTTCACACTGACATGAAAAGAGTTTTAAGGAAATATGATCATCTAGACCCATATAATATTTTTTTTATATTATACTAGAATTTAATTGGATCCAATGTCATTAACTCATGAAAAAAAGTGTACGCGGACCAACATCCACAACTCCTTCACAAATACCAATGAGATTCCACTTTCTATATACAGATCTATAAGAGATCTTCATCCCCTATCGAAGAAATCCTAATTGTGTTGTTTTAAACCTACTTCAAAAGCTACTAAATAGAACATCTAAAAAGACTTCAACACTATCAATCTACTCATCATCACATCACCACTCATCGAGTGCCCCAATCTGATACAATCTGGGGAGGATGTTCATGGCCATTCAAATGTCTCTTATCTATTATCTAAAAAGCCTAGGATGACACCCACACAAATTATAGTGATCCAAAAAACAACCTCTAATTTAATCCTCTTCATATATATCATAATAAGAGTTACCTTGTGATGAGAATATCCACACGAGATTTGTTTCACAAACCACAATGAGGGTAGGGCTACACTACGGAGGACCCTCAATCTGGATGTCCATACCAATAATTAAAAAATACAACATAGATAATCCATTATCCACCTAGGGAAGAATATGATGTAATCCCCACATTTAATGAAACCTCTAGGTTCCCCAAATAAGATCAGTTGTCCAAATAGGACCATTAATTTGACAACCCCATCGTGAGACTCTAAAACAAACGATAAAAGTGTGGGGATTCCATCATTGATTAAAGGTGAGTATTATCTCCCTCTCTACACAAGAATCAAATGATCAAAATATAGCCTCTTTTGTGCCTATTCTCTTATCTGAACAATGATTCCTCTTCTAGAATAATATACCACCATGACATTACTTTGCCACTCTGATCACATCGACCAACATAGTATTAACCTCATGAAGGCCAATAGTGACTCCATAAATATTGAATCCATTCTATGTGATATTTCTACATAGCTAAAACAATATTATAAAGGATAGGAAATTTCCTTAAATACCTAACAAGTTCCTCCCAGGTCTTACAATAATAGAGATTTATCCATTCATTTCAATAAGTAGTACTAGAATGTAATCCTCAAAATGAAATATGATTCATAAACTGGTTTCCCATCAAATAAAAATCATGGAGTTTCATTTTGAAGAACATATACATTAGTACACATTCATATGAATTCAATTATCATCCATGAATATACTGCATAAAACTATGAATACCTTCTAATGGGTTGTTAACTATAGATTCTTGAGGGTGGAATATGATAACCACACATAAGGGAATTCCAGTCACCATCAAGGGCGTACCCCTACTCATTTACTTAATGATGTATCACCATGAAATAGTAGAATTGGTAACCAATCCTCACTATTTTAGGTACTCATGGATCTCATCTATTCTATGACAGAATCTTATGAAGGGATTCATTCAACATAAATGGAAAACTACATTACCAATGGGGGTGAGTGAAAGAAGGTTACCATTAGTGGAAATGAACTAGCTAATTAGCATTTGGTTAGGGGTTTCCACTTGATTCGATAAATACCATGCATATATTGTAAGAAGAATAAATCTCACTTGTGCTATCTAGTGTGAGGGTTTATTATGAGATTAAATGAATAAGACTCTTAACATCCCCCATCATTGTCTGAATATAAATATTCATGATACACCTATTTTCAATGCTATAACAGTCATAATTTCACTTAGGATAGTAATTAACTAGGGGTGATGATAATGGGAGAGGATGGTAGTATTATACAATACTATCTTCTATTGAACCACCCACATCCAAACCGAAATTTCTACAGTTCAAAACACTACCTCAATAGGAAAAAAATTTATTTTCATTCAATCTTTAACATGGAAATCAATCTCTGGTAGTACTTTAACATTCTTTATGTGAATTGGTGGAAATAATATAGATCTATGGAGAATCCCTTCCATGAATCCCCCACATGGTAATTCATTCTCTAGGGCCTCTAATATAGGTGGTCTTTTGTGAAAACACATCTACAACATGAAAACCCTTACTTTGGTTTCTCTACCTCAACTAATGAATCTGAATAATTATACCATGAAACACTACTGGGGAATGCTTCTTGAGTTATATCAGAATCAATGTGAACCTAGACATTATTGGGGTACCTATAGAGGGTCAAACATCATTGAATAATTATCCATTATCAAAGGGTTTAAAATCCTATAATGATAGTGAAATATCATAACAAGTTTGAGAAAACATCATCATCCATTAATGGATAAATATACCATATAGGGATCTCAATGCCAAAATATTCACCTAGTTTGTGAAAGTGTAATATATATTGGCTAGATAGAGTTAAAATATTGTGAAACCAGTATCCCTTGAGGACCAGTATCTCATCTCAGACCCAAGAGGCCTATTTTTTCAAAACATATGAATCATATCAAACATGTGGGTAGTTTCATCCATCTAAATGCGTGATTTCATATGTTGTATGAGAGTATTTACAGTAGTTATGATGGTGAGAGAAAATTATTTTGATTGAGGTACAAGAATATCTCTCAACTAGGTCTCAAAAACAATACCTCATCACTCACTAACATGTGGTTATATGGAAAACTATAGGAATGGGTTCATATCAACCCTACCTCCAATCAAAAATTAGACATCAATGCCTAGTACCAATCATTTGATAGGTTAAATCCCAGAGGTATAGAGATATCTATATGAACTAAAACATGAGGTACATGAAATATCATTACATACTATTATATGGTTTCAAGAGAAAAAACTCATGTACCATGAAATAATTTCATATAGATCCATGTTCATTAAAAGTTTATCAGATATATTGAGAAAAAAATACATCGACCATTACACTGTTTCTAGTCTCTATATTCTGATTACTAAACTCAGGACCCTATTATCATCATTTACCAAAACTCCCAATCAAATCATCACATAAATTCTTACTCAATCCACTTTCCATAAGACTCAAATACATTGATACCACTCGGACATGAAATGATCAATCAAGGATCTTCCCGTTAGATTAGTATGATATGTGTACTACTCAAACGAACCTCCAATGGGCTTGGGATGGAGAGTATAATAGAGTATTCATACTACACAATATGGGAGGCTATATCCTGCATCAAATATTTATATACACATATCAACAAGCCATAATAAATAATCCCAAACATTAGTAATATAAATATATATGTACAATACATGAATGATTCAAAAAATACAGGAGAAACACTACATACACACATACCAATGAAACTATACATCAGTCAGGACTCTGAATTTTATGTAAAAGCCTATGAAAATATCATCCTAAATATTTATTACTTATAAATAGATCACCATCAATAATAGTAGTCACCAAAATCATAAAACACTATTCCCACTATGAGTTTTCAAGAATCATCAATGTCACCTTATAATAATCCATTCTAAATCTACATCCACCAAGGCCATCTCCAAATAGTTCATCATAAGAAATAGAAAGAATTCACCTCAAAACAATTGTATAGTATAGTATTTGTGAAAAAACAATGAAATATCTTTATATTGAAAATCCCATTAAGTCATAATTATACAATGAACTCCTTACCATACCACTTACAACCCCATTAGTTTACTCCTCACAAGAAGAGGAGGATTCAAGTAGTAATTAAAATTCCATAATGTCTAATGTCAACAGCTCTTCCACACTAAACACCCCATGGATTCAAATGAGTAATTGAGTAGTCAAAAGTATCAAAAAAATACAAAATACCCTTCCTTTATATGATACCAACACTAAAATCCAAAAATGGGGACTATGTTCTCACAAAATAGTGTTCCTTATCTGAGGGGGTAACACAACATACCATCCAATATTCACAGTTACACTACATTATAGGTTCATATTGGAACTCACACCATGAAGAAAGTTAAATATAATTCATTGGAGCTCTAACACCTTCTATTACAACACCACTAATAAGATAATACTCATTTCAGCTCTCTATAAATCTAATAGCCTATTTGTTCCTCACGTAGGGATAATTATCATCATAGTGGGAAACAAATCCTAGTAGAAGTCCCATGCCCTATATCTTCTCTTAGATGGGGGATGGGTTATTGATCATCGAGATATAGGAACCTCACCTCATGTATGGGGGGGTAATAACCCTATCTATGATGAAGGGGATCCATTACTAGATATTAACTCACCTATAGAGGGGTACCAACCCAAAGAGTGATTTGATCTCCTTGAGTTCACACCATCTGCATCCCTATGGTAATAAATGCTAAAACTAAATATATCTCCTAATATATTTCCTTGAATCACAAAAATAATTTTACCATCATACTCTATGTTGGAAAAAATTATGATATTCTATTAATTTTCCCAAAAACAATAAATAATGAATGTTCCATGGAAGAAATATCGTACATTCAATGAGAGCTATTTGTCTACCCATAAAATATTCAGAGGGGTGGCATGTTCATCCTCATTCATAGTGTCACACATGGGAACATGCTAGCGGAGTTATCTATGGAGTTCTAAACAACCGTGTTTGATTTGGGAATACTAGACCAGGGTCAACACTCTATCAACCCATGTGACTGGTTCAACAAGCGGGTTGAGCCCATGTGTTAGGCTGTCTAGGATATCTAAGTCCATGGGCCACCCAACCCAATGTGGGTGAGGCCTATTTTCATTCATATCCCACCATCTGGTTGTGGACCCCTCAACCATATGGACGGTGTGATGTCGTCTGATCCTAGTGGGACATAAGTCCATGGGAAGTGATATAGAAACACCTACATCGTTCTTATTGTATTGTGGTTGAGAGTGCAACTGATCATTATCCAAACAACCACCCTCACCACCATCTATCACTATACATGGAATCTATACTTCCATCTATCCTATGTTGTTGACACACTCCACTTCCATCTTCCATTTTGATTGTCCATGCAAATACCATTCCACATTGGCCCTACTATGTCACCACATCATATATTGGCTAGAAAAGTGTCCCATTAACCATTCCATTCAATAAACAACATCATCACTACTAAATGTCACTATCTACCCATTAAATTCATCCCCAATTCAATAATTAGACCAAATGAAATGTCTAGTGGATATGTTACGATGAATGGAGGAGGACTAGTGATTGGAGAATAGTGGGTAGGGTGAATACCAAACACATGATAATTCATTCAGAATATAATAATTTTAATGAGAATGAATCCTAGTAAATAAAAAAATTTGGTGATTTAAGTGACATTATTTAGAGAGTCATTCTAAAATGCATATTAAATATTCATGAAATTGAATTCACAAATAATAATTGTAAAAAAATAGATGTGTATATTTCATTATTATTTAGATGGTGATAATAGTTAAAAATATTTGTTTATATAAGAAATTTTTATATCCTGAATAATTTTCATAGGATTCAGTAAGAAAGTTTTACCTCATGGAACAATGACTGTGTATTTGATCTATTATTTATTTCATAGTTTATCACTCCAACAAAATGTGATTCAATCATCGATGTTATCAATGATTCAGTTCAATTTTGTTGATCTGATTTAGATTCATCCTAGATTGGGTCTCACTATATATCCCCATATATCTCCCTCTCTCAAGGCAGAGTTTTCATATACTAACTTGGGTGACAGAATATTAATGTTCTTAAATAGAGAATTTATATTTCAAACATTTAATTACATAATAAATAAATTCAATTAAACTAATTAATAAATTCCAACTAGAATGGTCCAATCGGGGGGGCCTCATAGTGAATAAAAAAACATTGATCCAATGGTAAATAAATTATTTTGGATGAAACTACAACATTGATTTTCTGAAACAATATTCTATTTTTTAGGAAAATGAAATTTTCCAAACACATTCACCGTGAGGAATACAAATAATATAATATTTTTAAAATATCATAAAAGATTTTTTATGCTAAAAATGACACACTAGATTTTTAACCCATCTTCTAAATATTATTTTTAATATTTTTAAGCTCTAATTTACTAGAAAACACATCACTACATTACTAAACCTAGTTAATTATTTATGTATGATACATTTAAAATTAATAATAATACTTATAATAAAATAATATAATTAAACCTATTTGTTAATAAAAACCCTAAAATAAAATAAGAATACATAAAAATGACTTCCATCATTTAACATAGAATAAAACTATAGTTAAAGGTACATGTTTTGTTCTTTTCAGTATACTTTAAATTATCAAGGAGTTCCAATGAAATTAATGGGATGAAATATCCATGTCAGCCTCAAATGATGATTTCCTTATAATTTTATTGAATATCATTGAAAAAATTGTTAATGAAATCCAAGTATAACATTTCATGATTGTATATTCCATCAACCGATCTTGGATATTAATGTTAATACTCTTGGAAAAAATATATTTCTTAAATAAAATTGAATAATTTGATAAGGCCAACTTCCTGGTTATTTTACGGGAAATATATATTCTTAAAAAATTCATAAAATAGAATATTTATAATCTAATGATGTGGGATATTGGTATTTTATAATATTGTGGGACATTAATTAAATTATTAATTATATTAAATTTTCTAGTCAATATAAATAACTAAAATATGGTTTATTAATTATATATAATGGTATGATACTCAAACACATTAGGTTCTTTATGATAAATATTGAGGAAAGAGAATATGTTAATATGTACACACATATTGAGGTTTTATAAGTGATTTCTAATCATATTAAACAACGAGGGCATGTTATAAGTGATGGAGTGCTTTATACTCAATAAAAATTAGTAAGATTTGAATTATGGTTAGAAGGATTCATATATAGGGAACATAGAGGACACATCATATGTTCATTAAATCATCTTATCTTTTATGTATGGAGAGTTCATTATATGGTATTAGGACTTGGAGGGATATAATATGTTGAGTGATCACCATGATCTTGAAAGGGATAATGTGTGGGAAATGACAATTAAGATTATCACTGCACCGTACAAGTATTAATTAGAATTAGATTTTATAGTAAGTGATCACATACTGGTGATGAATAATACCAATCATTAAAAAATCCCAGGGTTCCAAGAATATAATAAATGATTCATTGAACTCATATTTTCATCTAGACCCCAGCAGATACTCCAAATTTATTAAAACTAAAAAATTAATTATATAACTATACCGCTCATGAATTTTTACTATTTATTTTCTATGATGATGTGGATATGTAATAATTTTGATCCTAAAATTTTATGTTTTATGAACTGAAGAATATTTTTGAAATAACTATAATAAATTTAAATTCATTAGTATCTTTTCAATTTCAATTAATGAAATTAAATTTTCAAGGGGAGAGTAATAAACATGAGGTTATTTTCTTCCCATGAAATAAGAATGGCCACTTGAAGAGAAAATATAATAAAATTATAAGGAAAAAATAAAATTCATATACTTCTTATTTATCTATAATTAAGTATAATATTTTTTTTATCTTGTGTATTAAATAACATACATGAATCTTATACATTAATCAAAATATAGAAACCAACAAATACCTAGAATACTAATATATTTAATGTGAACCATAAGGTATATAATGGGGATTGAATCCTATATCTGTTACCAAAAACTAAAAAAAATTAATTTACCATTTTATATCGTATAATATTTAAAAAAATTGTATTTGGTGTTATCAAAAAATTATCTCTATGTATAGTGTAGATATAATGAGAATTTATTTCATTTCTGGGATAAATGTTGTCATGTTATACCATACATAAATCAAAAGTTTAATTGTACTCGAATTATATATGTCCAATATCATGAACTATAGATTAATATAAAATATATGGAAAAAATAATACATAGTTAGTGATTTGTGGGACCCCAAATTCAAACAAAGGAATGATGTTGATGTGATGGAGGTCGATTAATTTGGGATCTATGTTTTTTGAAATGATAAAATAATTTTGGATTCCATGTGATGTACTACTAAAAGGGAGTTAAGCTATGAAGTATGAAAACCATCTGATCCATGGATGACTTGTTCACATTATAATATTTGGATTTATCCTATTGTAGGTAACCTTTTATCCTATTTATCCATTATATTTTTTTAGAATAATATTTATTGTATTTACACTCAAAAGTTCATTGGATTTGATTCCACACATTTTGTGTTAGTAAAGAAGATTCTTAGTTCAACAATGTGGTGAAAGTGGTACCAATTTATAAAGGTTAATATGTGTATTTTTTTGGATTCTCAAAATATGCTAATAGTGTGATGTAAGGTACGTTTTTCCTAGTTCTTCAGGGTTGGTGTTTAGAATGGGACGTAGGTCCTGGTATTATGACCTTATTTACTAGCATCAGTATCTGTTACATTATTGGGATAAATATATCATGAGTTATGAAAATGTTATGCTATATTCAGTTGTATAACTAGTTCAGTTTATTATATATTATTCCAGATATGTGTGTATGTTTATAGGTATATAGGGTGAGACCACCCACCAGTGAAATATTATGTCATGATGTTTTTATAAGACTCAAGCCTATTGGAGGTGGGATAGGGGTGGCACAATCGATTTACTAATGAACCTGGTAGGGTCTCAGTGGGACATGTCATGTCAGAGTGAAATAAAATATGTTTGACTCCAAAGGATACAGTTTGGAGTTCTTAATATTGTGATAATGTGTTCGGGATGATTTGGGATTCAATGTAATGAGCCATTGAGTTAGGTTAATAGACCTAGGTACCCCGTGTTTAGTGTGAGTGTCTAAAATAGCCATTCACCAGGACACTGATAACTTATTTTTTCAAATCAAAACTCTAATAAATTTTTTTATGATATAAATAATGAAATTATTAGCTAAAGGATAATACATGGTTTATTGTTTTAGGCTATATTTTTTATAGTCTTTGGGTGTACCATTGAATAATGATGGTTATAATCTCATTGTGGTCATGCATGCATATTTTTTATTACATTATAATATAAAAGATTGATCATATTCTCTCATAAAAATTATATAATAGTTAGTTATTTTAAATTATTGAAAAATATTAGAAGTTTAAACATGTAAAATAATCAATTATTCATTAAATGATAATGACAATAATTTAATCATGTATTTCAATAGAAGAAATTGTTTGAAAATTTAATGAAACAAATCATAAATATTTTTGAACATTTGATTCTATTTTATGACCACATGAATGAATTAGACCATCAAAGAGTGTGTGGAATCAAAATACTAGATATATATTTGGATGAAAAAAACTATGTCTCCGATTTCTTATTTATAATTTAAACATAATGTTATGGAAAACTGTGGATTAAGATAGCCCATTCTATAATGTTAGGGGATTCACATAATCTATAGGTACCCTTGGAGGGAGGAACCAGTAGTTTCACTTCAGTGATTTATAATAAATCCATGTTGATTATCTTGGACAAACTGGTGCAAGGTATTCCATTCGTCATTCATTTTTTATTCATTCCAAATGTAACGATAGAACACTGTTATTATGGGATTTTCTATTATTATTTTACTATATTTATAATTATTATAATCTGTATGAAACCCTTCTTTTTGAATAAAGAATTTTTATAATTTTTTAGATTTATTTTTGGATAAATTAATGAAATAAATAAATTGAGTTTTTCTTGGTATAATGAAATTTCCCAATTAAAAACAAGATTCTTGATTTTATATTTCACAAGATCATGTTATTGAAATCCTTGAAATTGGTGAAGTAAAATAAATTTTATAGGACCACTAAATTGTACAATGATAAATGAATATTTCAATAATAACAAGAAATTCACTTAATATAGTGCATTTTTTTATGTTACTAATTTTTTATATGGATTTTTATACATTATATGAATCTATTACGAGGTTTAACACCAATATGGTGGAATTTGAGAACCCTATTTGAATGAAATTATTATTTTATGGAATTTTATTCCCTAAAAACACTAATTGAAAACAGATTCCACCATGATATGACCCTCTATAAAATAGTATGTGAAAAATATATAATATGAAAAACAACAAGGTCAATAGTCACTATAAATTATATTTTTAAAATTCACCGAATGACTTGAAATGGATTGTAATTTGATTATGATTTATTATGATTTTATAGGAAATTGTTTCTATAAAAACTGGTTGTGTTTTGAATCCAATTATATATATTCTTAATGAAAAATAATTTTTATTAAAATTATCAAAATCCCTCTAGTGTATAGGCCCAGGGATTAATCAAAACAAATTTTTTTTTGGTATATGTGATTTATTTTTAAATATGATTTAAATAGGGTATAACGTAAAAAATGTTAATAAATTAAAATATGATGAAATATATGTGTTACAATTGATTTAAAAATATTTAATAAATGTATATATAAAATAATTATATTACTATCCTTGAATAGAAGATTAAATGTTATTAATTTAAATAAATTATGTACATAAAATAAAAAAATTAATTTTTTGATAATAAAAGTGATCATAGAAAATCACATATTTTAGAATATAAAAGTATTTGTATCAGAAAAAATTAATTGATAAAATAAAATTATATTGAATGAAAAATAACCATTCATTGTTATATCTGTTTATATTATAATGTAATTATAATTTTCTATAAACTTTTAATAAATGAGTAATTCATGTCAAAATTTATAAATTGTTCATTTATTTAATATTTTTACCTTTGTTATTCTTAATTAATATATATGCTATATTATGAGTCATGAAATATTATTTACTTTAAAAATGATTAAATTACATCGTTAAATTATCATACATTCATTTAATGAGTCTCATGCTATTGATAATTGATTTAAATTCCATCAATCCTGAATTTGGATTATATTTGGTTATATTATTTATATTAGAATAAAATTACTTTTTATATGAATTAGGTGATAGAATTTTGATGGAATATTAATCCTTATTGAGTAACGAACAATGGTTAGGGAGAGTATGGTTTATAAAACTAACATTTTTGGAGGATTATGCCTTGTTCATAAAAATGGGCTTCTATGGGTTTATGTGTGAGGGGGGGGGGGTGTAGGATCGAAATATGAATGTAGATGCTCAATTACCAGAGGGGTGGGGGGTTAATTGAATGTTTAAAGACATTCATTTTTAACCATAAGGAAAACATTGATTAACTTTGTTAATCAAGGTAAATTCACAAACCCTAAACTAATTCTATAAGAAAAAATTGATAGGTTCAAGAAATATGGTTTCAGAAATGATTCTTAAGGAATGTTTACTTACGTAATGATTCTACCTTAAAGTGTATAGAATCTTATTTATCACAGTACATAAAATAACAATAAAGTATAATAAGGTTATATATTCATCCTTTATCCGAATACAATGGAAATAAACTTGAAAAAAAAATATTAACAAGTATGAAATCTTTTAACCCAATTAGTAGGGTATCAAAAAAACATGGATAATGGTCCATGGAATTATACATTCAAGAAAGTATGTCTTACTAACACATGGGTAAGCCCTTGATAGGAATATCGGAATATGTTTTCTTACCTCCTCAAGCCATCAGTCATTAAGGTTGTCGGCACCTCAGTCTTCATATCCACTGAATCCCTCGAACATTAATGTAGTCGACACTTCTATCATCCTATCCCTGTAATCCCTCAATTGTACTCAGAAACAATTAGAGTCTCACAAAGAAAGATGAATAATATGTTTAGTATGCATAAGGTATTAGAGTCTCTCTCTCTCTATGAATCACTTCAATAGAATGCAATCCATAGAGTGATTGAATGGTTATTTGATTTTGATATCATTCAAATGAGATCCAATTTATAGGCATAAATCCAACAGTCGGCTCTCTCCTCCAACAGTCATATTTTTCCATGAATCCTGGAGGGACCTATACCCATGTCACTTAACCAAATGTTAGTTAGAAAAATATTACACTACATTATTTCATAATAATAAAATGGGTTAGGAAAATGAATATTCTAAGTCAGAAGAATTTTTTGGAGTCTAAAGAAAAATAGAATTCGGAGACTAAACAAAAAAACATTCAGAGTCTATATGACATGGATTTTTGGATTTTTTTATCAAATAATTCAGAATCTGAATTCTCTAGATTCCTGAGTCTGAATTTTAATGAATTTGGAATCAGAATTATGTGGAATTCAGAAATTGAATTTTGAAGAATTCAGAATCAAAATTATAAGGAATTCAATGTGTGAATTCTGAGAAATTCATAGTCAAAATTCGTAGGAATTTAGAGACTAAATTCTGAGGAATTCGGAGTCTTAATTTTTCGGAATTCAGATATGAAATCTTGAGGAATTTGGGGTCAGAATTATAAAGAATACATATTCTAAATTCATAGGAATTCAGAGACCCATTTCTAAGGGATTCAAAGTCAAAATTTTGAGGAATTTAGATTCCGAATTCTAAAGAATTTAGACTCCGAATTATGAGAAAATTGGAATATGAATTTAAATGAATTTAGAATCTGAATTTCATAAAATTCAGAGCCTAAATATTAGAGAATTTAGAATCTGAATTTTAGAGAATTCAAAATCTGAATTTATAATAATTTGGAGTCTGAATTTCAGAGAATTCAGAGTCTGAATTTTAGATACATCGAACTATGAATTTCAGAGAATTCAGAGTATGAATTTTAGAGAAGTCAAAATATCAATTTCAGAGAATTCGAAGTCTGAAAAAATAACACTCTATATCCAATGAATTATAAGATTCTGTGGTTTTACATAAGAATCTGAATTTTAGACATAGTAATAAATTCAGTTCAATTTAAGGAGATTACAAAAATGTATAATTGAGAAAAAAGGTAAGGATAAAATTTCCTTAAAAAGGGAAATTTTCCTTATGAAAATAATCCTTATGGAAAAATAGTTTTCCTTAAGATAAATTGTTATTGATTTTCAAAACATAGAGGAATGGAAATGTCATAAGGAAACCATATTGACTCAATAATCTCCCACTTTATTGAAAGCACAACCATCCTTATGAATAATATCCCAAGGACTAATAATTTTTCTTTATTAATTTAAAAGAAAAACTTAACTCCCATTACTTATAAATTATGATGAATATGACTAACTCCAACTTATGTTTTGAAATCACTAAGGATAATATTCTTGAATTCCTAAAAGTGATTTATCTTTTTCCTGAATAAGAAAATCTTATTTGAGTAAAATCCCCCTTAGACACACTCCCCCTTAAATAGGGAATTATCTTCTTTACTTAGTGTTATTTGTATCATTCCTTTCTCCATCATTGTGATTTTTAAAAAGGAATAGAGAGAATGGTAAAAAAAATATGGTACCTGAGTGATTATAACTACAAACATTAAAACAAATTAAGAACAACAAGAGTTTTTCATTATGGTCCAAAACATTAGTACAAGGAATGTACAAAAAAATATCGTATTTCAAAAAAAACATCCTTTTTTTTTCTTTCGGAATGAATTTATTCACAATGGTTTTTATCTTATTAAGATCCTTTTGATATTCTTCAAAATATCTGAGAAGCTATTTGGGATCTTCATTTTTCTTCTCCTAAGCATTGATATTCTAATCCAGAGAATTTTGGATTCCTCCTTGAAACATCAAAATATCTTCTAACTTACTAAAATTTTCTTCGAATTCAATTCAGATATCTAATTCCCTCTTTAAATTAATAACAATTGAGTTCATCTTCCCATTCTGATCATTGTCTTCCTACTTCCGAACTTTTTGTTCTAGATTCAGCTTCTCAGAAAATCTTTTTGTAAGCTCCTTCATCCTCACATCATCTCTATCAAAGGATTTTTTCACAGATTCTTGAAAGTCATCAAGAATTTTCAGGTCTTTAATCACCTTATTGGAACACTTAGTGATTTACTTATAAGACCTTATGTGAGCATTATACTTGATATAGAAAGTTATGAAATAAGAGTCAATCTTAATAAATATTTCTGTAAGCATGATAACAGAATCTGATTTCTGATCAAATGAATGCTGAAGCATTTGAAACCTCATGTCAATACTCCGAATTAAAGGAATGATGTCAACTAATTTCTTCAATGATTGAACCACAAAGCCCTGACCTAAAGAGGACGATTCTGAATTATATTATGTTATTAGTGAGGATTCTTTTTATATCTCCAAAAACTTTATTTTTGAAGAACTACCAACAAATTTCATAGCTACGATGACTTTTTTAGATGTATCAACAATTATTTTCTTTCCTTTATTAGTATTACAATTGGTCTCCACAAATTTTGGGGATTCATGTTCACTATCTAATAGTTGAATTTTTTTTCCTCATTAACCATTTCCTTATCAACATCTACCATAATACCATCTGGTTGAATGAAGTCATGATTTCTGCTCTCATCATCAGAAGGTTTGTTATCCTCTTTCTGATCCACATCATTTACTCCTAGTGACAGAATTTCGGTTGATTCACCCTGAAAAGTATGGATCGACAATTTTTTCAAAGGAATTTCCTTCTTATGATATTATTCAAATTCACTTATCCTATCATCAGTTTCATCCCTTCCTTCCTCTTCTTCTTCTACTATTTCTTCTTCAACTTCCTCTTCATGAACAATTTCTTCTTATTCAGGTTCTGAAATTACAATCTTCTTTCACGGAGTCCCTACTGATACTGGTTCTTTGAGAAATGTTTTCGGTACCTGAATAATCTCAGAAGCTTCTTCAATATCCTTGAGAAGATATTAAAAAATCGTAGCTCCATACATTTTATATTATTTCTTCATTTCTTTTTCTTCTTTTTCATACTCCTCAGTAGCCTTAATTTTTATATCTTTTGCCTCGGAAGGATCCAGGACAATGTAAAGATCTCATTCCTTCTTGTTATTATTCTCTTCTCTCCACTTTTCAATGTATTTATCTGGATAGTTTCTTCTTCTTAAACACAGGGCTTTCTAATTGAGTTTCTTAAATTGAATGATTTTCAATGACTACTGATTCCTTCATCGTTCTCTACTTCTGACCCTTCATGGAAGTCTCAGTTACTTCCAAATTCTTGGATAAGGATTCGATTTCACTTTATGATAAGTCATATAATTCTTTTAATTTTCATCTAAATCTAACCATCATCCACATCAAGTTATCCTCACTAAGAAACATGACTATGAAAGATCTACAATTTGAAATAAAATTGATTTTGAAGGATTCTAGTCATAAAAATGATATTGGATAGAATTTCCATATATATAATGATTTGATATTTCAGGGTGTCATTTTTGATATTTTTGATTTTTAGGAAGACGTACTCAACTAAATTTATATTCCTCATGTTCACCAGAAAATCCATATTAATGATATCACTCTTCTTCAAGTTTTCCTTATCCCCTTTTCATAGAATTAGGAAACCCTAATCACATTAACCTAGTAACCTAATGTTTGTAGATGGATGATTTATATTTTTTTTGACTCCATTGAGTCCGAGACATTATAATTGCTTCTCCTTCTCAAAGCATCCTAACTCATCTGGTAGTCTGTGGGTGTAAAAAATGGTTTCTCCTTCATAAGATATTCTAATGATACTAGATTTCATATTCAATGAAATATAATACGGTTTCCCATTACTTTTAAACGAGAATTCAACTCTCCCAACATCATTGAAAAAACCTACATACTCAAATAACTCAACCAGTAGATCTTGATAAACTAAATTTTCCCTTTCAGTTTGGATACGTATAGACTCTCCCAGCCATTTATCTTGATATTTTTGGTAATGATAGAATTATACAATGCAAAGAAGTTCAGATCTACTAACCTTTCTCTGTATATATTCCTCTCTGAAATTTCCCTGGATGAAGTCACTTTCTACTGTGGAGATGATTCCATAGATATTCAGAGTTTAGCAAAACCAGAAATGCGGAATGAAACTTATGCCAATAGGTAGAGATTCAGCAAGAAAAGGATTGAAAACTGATGTGGTATGAAGAATAAGGGGGCCTTTATATAGGTTTTGAAGAGGCTATTCATATTCCTAAATTAATCCAATGGT
Source organism: Viscum album (assembly GCA_963277665.1). Lineage (NCBI taxonomy): Eukaryota > Viridiplantae > Streptophyta > Magnoliopsida > Santalales > Viscaceae > Viscum > Viscum album. The sequence goes on from OY728121.1 coordinate 854,772,663, forward strand.
TTAGAGAAGTTTGATATGATCTGATAGTTGTGGTGAACTCCAATTTTTTTTTAGGTTATGATCTTTTGTTGTTTTTAAGAGAAAATTGGTATTTATGAAAAGTGAATATGAAAAATTTTCATCAAGGAAGATGAAAATAACAACAAGTAATAAATTTAATTACAAAAAACCTATGTATGAAAACATACCTTCTGGATTTCTAGGAAAATTGCAAGTAAATAAATATATTCATCATCTGAAAATTTTGATTCCAATTTTTTTTTAAGGAATTAAAAATTAATATTCTAATTATGAAAATTTTGATTATAATAAAAATTTATATTATGAAAAATTTCTATTATAATAAATTTTGATTACCTAAAATGATTTATTAGGAAAATAAAATGTGATTACGATTTTTTTTATTAATCAAGAAAATGTACTCTCCCTATGAATAAAATATTCCTAATGTAAGAAGATAGGATTCATAAAAAATTCTATATGTAAGTTTATCTTTTAGTGATCATTCCTACCTCTTTTAATTTATTCAAATATATTAGAGGGTAAATATTTTGTAAATATATCAGCAAGTGAATCTTTGCATTCTGATAAAATAAAGAATGATATCTTTTTTAAGTGTGTGATCCCTAAGAAAGTGATGCATAATATCTATGTGTTTTTAATGGGAGTGATGTGCATTGTTTTTACTTATGGATATTTCACTAGTATTATCACATAATATATGTGTTTTGATAAAACTCAAACTATAGTCTATGATTGTGTGTTGCATCCACAACACGTGGGAACAACAACTTCTAGCTACTATATATTCAGCTTTAGCAGTAGAAAGTGCTACTGAGGGTTGCAATTTGCATTACCAAGAATAAAATGAATCTCCGAAAAAATTATAAGGTCCAGATATACATTTCATATACATTCTACATCCACCAAAATCAGCATATGACATTCTTTTTAGAACAAAATCATTTCCAGAAGTATAAGAAAGTCTTAAATCCATGGTTCCCTTTAAATGAAGAGAACTTATTTTCAATTATATTAAATTATATTTCCTTAGATTAGATTGATATCTAGCACATAAACATAATGAAAACATTATGTTTCTATGATTAGCTATTAAGTATAAAAAAATTCCTATCATTCCACTAAATGGTGTTTGATCTACTAGTTTCCCAGCATCGTCAAGATCAAGAGAATTTGGGGTACCGATCAGAGTGATTATACTTTTAGTGTCATCAAATCCATACTTTTTAAGAAGATATTTAATATACTTATGTTGAGATATATATATGTTTCTTCTATTTTTTGAGAAATTTAAAATCCTTGAAAAAATGTTAACTCACCCATCATACTCATTTCAATCTCAGATATCATTATATTTGAAAAAGAATCATTTTGAGATTTCTGAGTTTAACCAAATATAATGGCATAAACATAAATTTGAAAAATAATTTTTTTTATTATATTTCATTATAAAAAGTGTTGGATCATCATTTCCTTTAACATAATTTATTTTTAACAAAATTATGTAAGTCTATCATACTAGGCTCTAGGGGCTTGTTTAAATCTATATAAAGCATTTGTAAGTTTGAAAACATGTTTAAGATGTTTTTATCTTCAAAACCAAGAGGTTCTTTAACATAAACATCTTATTGAACATATCCGTTAAGGAAATCTCATTTTACCTCCATTTGTAAAAGATTAAAATTAAGTAATTCTACAAAAAATTTTGTAATGTGAATAGATTCAGGTATAACTATTGGAGAATAGGGTTCTTGATAGTCTATTCCTTCTTGATGATAATAGAATTTAGAAACTAATCTAGATTTATTTCATAAAATGATTCCATTTTCATCACATTTATTTCCGAAGACCCATTTTACTCCAATTATAGAAGCTTCCTTAAGTCTTTCAAGAAAGGTCGAGATTTAATTCTTTTCAAATTTATTTAGCTCATCTTTCATGGATTTAATCTAACCATCATCACCAAAAACTTCATCAATGATTATTGGTTCTAATTGGGAATGGAATGAATTTTGTTCTACATAATTTTTTAAGGAACCTATAGTCCTTATAGGTTTATTTACTTCCCCAATGACACACTCACTAGGATGATTCTTAAGAAACAACTGATTTTGGGTTTTGTAAAACATGTTCATCAACATATGGTAGGACATCTTCTAGGGTAAATGATTCAGAAATATTTTTCATAAAATTTTCCTTATCAAAAGGATCTTCTATCATTCTTTGAAAAATATTTTTTCAAATAACATCTAAAGATGTAGGTAGGCCTTTTTTTAAAACAAAAGGAACTATTTTAGGAAATTTAACTTCCATAGTTTCTTCAATAGTAATATCATTTTTATAAAAAACTCTATAAGCCTTAGAAGTTGTTGAGTATCCTAGGAAAATTCCTTCATTTGATTTGGGTGAAAATTTATGTATGTTATTTTTATTATTCAGGATAAATACTTTGCAACCAAATACTTTGAAGTAATAATGTCTAGATTTTCTTCCATTACACAATTCAAAATGAGTTTTTTTAAGAAATGGTCTGATTAAAACTCGATTAATAGTATAAAAATCAGTACTAATACCTTCAACCCAAATATCATTAGAAATAGAATATTCACTAAACATGGTTCTAGTTATCTCTGGAAGAATTCAATTTCTTCTTTCAACAATAACATTCTGTTCAGGTGTTCTCGGTGTAGATTATTTATGAGTAATGGCATTCCTACCTCAAAATGTTTCAAAATAAAAATTTTGAAATTTTCCTCAATGATAACTATAAATAATTATCGAAGGATGGTTTTTCTCATTTTTAACATGGGATCTAAAAAGTTTTAAATAAGAAATAGCATCAGATTTTATTGCTTGAAAATAGACCCACATATATATAGTATAATCATCTACTATAAAAAATTAATAATACATTCCTCCAATACTTCTAGTTTGTATTGTACCAAAAAGCTCCATATTCACTAACTGTAACGCATCAGAAGTTGAGACATCATTGATTGATTTAAAACATGATTTATGTTTCTTTCCATATTGATAATGACAAAAAAATTTAATGAATCAAATATAAGCTCTGGTAGATCCTAAAAATGTATTTTATTTAATAGTTTTCATAGGTTCCAAAGGATAGAATTTCATAACCTTCTATTCCATAACAATTATTTTTCTTCCATTTCACTAGGGCAAGGTAGATCTTGGCTCTTGAGGTCTACTAATTTTAGTGTGTATACGTTCTCTTTCCTTTTTCCAGAAATAATCAACTTTTCATTGGAATTGTGTACTATGAATTTATTATTCCAAAAATTCACAAGGTAACCTTCAGCACATAATTGAATTATGCTACTGGGGTTGTGCTTAAGACCCTTAACAAATAAAATATTAAAAAAAAATCCAAGAAGAACAATGTTAACTATACCAACAACTTCCCCATGATCATTATCTCCAAAAGTTAATTTTCCCCTTTCATCATGATAATATTTTCAAATAAGTTTTTGTTACTCGTCATATATCAGGAACAACCAAAATCCATGTACCATGTATTTATTTTGGTACTATATTTATCTTATAGAAAAATAAAATATCTAGACATTCTGAATCCAAATTTTATTGGATCTGGAAATTTTAGAAATTAAGATGTTAGGAATCCACATTTTCATTGAAAAATATGCTTTATGAAAACCTAACGATTTGATTTTGTTTAAAGAAATTTTTTTTCTCCCAATGTCCTCAATATTGGAATTTAGTGAAAAATGGAGATCTTTGGTGAACAAAATAGTTATTACTAACAACTGGTTTAGAATAGGTATAACCAAATCCAAAATGATTTCTTAAAGGAAGAATTTAGGAATAAATCTTGTCAAAGTTTTTCTTACTATAGGTATAGATTGAAAGACATTTCTATAAGGAAAATATTCATGACATTATTTTAATGACCAAATTTTGATCATAAAAAAATTAGTTTTATATCTTATGTTAGCCTCTAAAATATTTTTCTTAGAAATAACATATTCTAGATCCTTAGAAAGATTATCCATCTCAGAATTAACTTCCTCGAGGTTTTTTAAAACACTTTAAAAATTATAAATTTCCTGATCAAGATCCTTAGAATGAACTGATACTTCAATAGTTATGATTGATAATCTAGAATTTTATTTTAGTAACTTCTTTTTTATTCTACAATTTTAATTTTAAAGTAGTTAAGAATATATAGGAAAAAATCATAAGAAGGTAACTGATTATCATCTGATGAGGAAGATTCATCATCTGAAGAATCATATTAATTTTCATTAGAAAAATATTCATTCAAAGATACATTTGTAATAGAATAAGCATTGTGTGCCTTATCCATAAGAAAATTATTTTCAATGGGTAGTTTGTCTAGTAGACTGAGATTCTTATGACTAGAAGATTCATAATTTGAAGAATCATAAGATGAGACACCACCCCTCGAACTCTATGTGTCATTTTCATTCAAAAAATTCTTATCCTTAGTCTTGTAACACTTCTTCCTATTTCTCTAAAAATGATTTTCCTTTCTATCTTTTCATTTGAGAATGGGACAATCTAGGATGATTTGGCCATCCCTTTTAAATTCATAACAAGTGAATTCTGATTCTTTCTTGTATTTTCTTTCATTCTTCTTATATCTATACTAAAATAATTTCATTCCCACTATCTTGTTCATCCTTCAAGTGAGATTATCTAGATCATTTTAAGAATGGTCACTTTTGTTTGATTCAGATAGAACATTGACTTTATTTCACTTGGATTTTATAACCCTTTCAGGAGTCACGACTTTAGTAGTAATAAAGGCCACACATCCATTTTCATTCATCTTCTTATTCATATCAGCATCTCTATTAATTCTGGTTTCTTGTTGAATAAGTGTTCCAAAAAGATGATCTAGAGAAATTTGAGGTACTTTTATATTCTCATCAATAACTATAATTTTTTGATTCCCACTCATATGGAATGATATCAATTATCTTATCTAGAATGGAATCATCATCAAGAAATTTCTCACCCATATATTGTAGACTATTGACAGTGGTCATAAATCTGTGTTTCACATTGAAAACTAGTTCTCCATAAAGAAATAGAAATCCATGATATTCTTCTCAAATCATAGAACATCTAGTTTCTATCACTTTAGAGGTACCAAAATGAGTAACCACAAGTTTCATCCAGATGTAGTAAGTAGTTTCAGAAGAAGTAATTTGACTATATATATTCCTGGTCACAGAACATAACAAAGTATTGCATACCTTGTAATTTAGTTGATATTCTTACTTTTGGTGATGTTTTTAAATTTCTTGTGAGGAATTTTCTAATCTCTAGTAGGAATTACAAAATTTTCTACTCTAGTGTTGATAAAAAATGACTTCATTCAATATCTCCAGTAATCATAATCATTTACATATTAAATAGGCGGTCTAGTAGGATTTAGATTTTCAACAGAATGAATATACATTCCTTCCATTCTATAAGAAAATATATTTCCAAAAAATTGTTAATATAAAATGTTTGTAAGAAAAGATAAAAATCTCTAAGAAAAACATAACAAGAAAAGTTAAGTAAGAATTAATTTAGAACCATAAAAATTTTGACCAAGAAAACATATATGGGAATATAATTATTTCATATGCCTCCACTGATACAAATTGTAGTATCTAAATTCAAATGTAGATGCTCAATTACAATGGGGGGGGGGGGGTGAATTGTATGTTTAAAATCATTGGTTTTTAACCATAAGAAAAACTATGTTAAAAAAAGTTAAAAAATGTAAATTCCCAAATCCTAAAATATTTATATAAGGCATGATTTCTAGGTTCAAGAAACATGGTTCCAGAAATGAAACTTGAGGAATGTTTACTTAGGTTAAGATTCTACCTTAAAGCATAAATATTCTTATTTATTAGAGTGTAAAAAAGAATAATATAGTAGAAGAAAGTTATAATTTCTTTCTTTATCAAGATACATCAGCCATAAACATGAAACAAAACAAGTAACAAGTCTGAAATGTTTTAACCCAAAGGTTAGGATATCCAACTACCATGGCTAAAGGTCCCTTGATTTATATTTTCAAGAAATCTTGTTTTACCCACAACAGGGGAAGCCCTAAATAAGAATATCAGAATATATCATTCTATCTCGGCAAGCCCTCGGTCATTAATGTATTTGACAGCACTGTTTTCCTATCCCTGGAAGCCCTAGAACATTAAGTTAATTATAATCTTTGGATTTCTATCCTTGGAATCCCTCAATTTTACTCAGAAAGAATCAGAGTTGCACAATGCAATATGAACAAGATGCTCAGTATGCACAAGGCATGAGAGCATCTCTCTAGAAATCACTTCCATAGTATATAATCTCCAGACTGATGGAACAATTATCCAATTTTGAGCTCGTTCAAATGAGATCATATTTATAGGCACAACTCCAATGGTCGACTCCCTCCTCCAACTATTATATTTTTCCTTGAATCTCATAGGGACCTATACACGTGTCAATTAACCAATGTTTAGTTAGAAATAGATTACATGAAATCATTTTATAATAATAACATGTGTTAGTGAAATGTAGATGTTTAATAAAAATATTTTGCGGAGTCTAAGGAAAAATAGAATTCAGAGTCTAACTAAATTAACATCCAGTGTCTATATGACATGGAAATTCAGATTCTGTTTAACAAAGAATTCGAAATATGAATTATAAAGATCTTTAAATCTTAAATCCAATGACTTCAAAATCTAAATTCTGAGGAATTCAGAGTCTGGATTCTAAGGAAATTGGAGTTTTAATTTTTAGGAATTTGAAGTCTGAATTAAGATGAATTCCTAGTCAATATTCTAAGGAATTCAAAGTCAGAAATATAAGGAATTAGGAGTTGGAATTCTGAGGAATTCAGAGTCTGGACTCTGAGAAATTCATATTTGCAATTATGAAGAATTCAGACTCAAAATTCTAAGGAATTTGGAGTATGAATTCCGAAGAATTCGGAATTTGAATGTCAGAGAATTCAGAGTCTGAATTTCATTAAATTCAGAGTCTGATTTTCAGAGCATTCCGAGTCTGAATTTCATAGAATTCAGAATCTGAATTTTATAAAATTTGAAGTCTGAATTTCAGAGAATTTGGAGTCTAAATATTAGTGAATTATGAATATAAATTAAATAGATTTTGAAGTCTGAATTTCAGAGAATTCAGAATCTTAATTTCATGTAATATTGAATCTGTGAACAGAACACACTATATCCATGGAATTATAAGATTCCAAGTTTTTACATAAGAATATGAATTTTATACTTTGTAATAAAATGAGTTTGATTTAGAGAGATTAAAAAATAAAATAATGAAAATAAAGGCAAGGATACAAATTTCCTTAGAAAAGGAAAATTTTTCTTAAGGAAAATAATCTTTAGGGAAAATAGTTTTCCTTTTGATAAAGTGTTGGTGATTTTCAAAACATAGTGGATTGGAAAAGTCATAAGGAAACCTTATAGACTCAATATGGGGTGGTAGATACATATCCCTTTGTTTATTATTAAGGGGATAATTTTATATCATATTAGTTTAAAACATTATATTAAATGCATTCATATAACATAGACATGGGATGAATTTTTATATTTATAAATTTTATTGTATTTTTATTTGTGTTTTTAACATATGTTATTTGTTTTGTAAAGGGTTATGCATCATGATGTTATAAATATATTGATTTTTGGAAGGAATAATGACCCAAAAATGAGCCATTATATGAATGTACACATTTAATGGTAATAAAAAGAGATTATATTGTGATATTAAATCCCCTATAAAAATTTTACGTTTCACATTCCTTCAAAACCAAATATTCATCAGTATCATGATCATCTAATTGAGTATATTCATAAGAAATATTTGTGCCTATGGATAATAATGTGAAAGGTAAGAATATAAAGTGGCCATAAGAAGTGTTATATTGCATTTTTAATCATTTTATTTCATTTACACTTAATTGGGAATCCATTTAGAAGGATACTAGAGGAATTACATTAGATTAAATCATATGATGCATTGGATATATAATTGTATTCCCAATTATCCAAGAGAATTATATGACGTTATTGGAATGATGAGAAACATAAATAGAAAATATAATGAGGGTCGCAACAAATTAGGGTTTTCAATTAGTGAAATATGTTTCATTTCCCACTAATGGATATGATATACATGAAAAAGGGATCATCATTTATGTGGGATACCATTTAACAAAATTCCATATTAAATGAATTTAAAATATTAAACTCATAGGTTTAAAGAATCTATTGTAGATATAATGAAATAATCATCATATTATATCCAAACATTATGTTCTGTCTTAGAGAAGGAAAAACATATTTGAATCTATTTCTTGTATAGGTATGAAAACGTAAGAATATTATTAAAAATTAAGGAAGGATACATGTGTTGAGAAACATCTCCTTGGGCCATTAACTATTTATTTCATCCAAAAAATGAACTTAGGTACTTATGGTACAAATTTAATGGATTACTAGATGCCTCTAATCACATATGTCTATCCATGGAACTGAAGATACAAAATTAACATGAGAACATGGATGCATTTGAAATGATAGACGACCTGAAAAAGGCCCTCTTAAGAAACACTAAAGCATGAGTTGTAAGAGGCATCAAAGTCTATCATTTAATAAAATATCTAATAAGGTAAGTTAGTCTCATCTTATATAATCAAGATGATTTTTTATTCTAATAAAATTGAAACATGTATCGCTTCTTTGATTTAATCTAGCTATAGATGTCAATCTATAGTCAATGATAGAATAGTTTCGATAGTTCATTCTAAATTTCAATATGATTGAGTTCAAAAAACGATTAATTTATCTGCTCAATTATATAAGAATTATTTATATATACTTATGTATTCTGGGATCATGTTCTAGAATTATGATCTAGAAATGGAAGGGTATGAGTTTTGGATAGATCTAAAATATGAGAGGTCATGTAGATTAAAAACCTATATATATTACAAAAATAGAGGGAGGGGTAGTGCTTCCATTATGGATAACATAATTATTATTTAAGAAACCATATATGTTTCTTAATGGGGTTTAACAAGCTCAATAGAGATAAAATATTAGGAATTGGTGTTCTATAATTAAATTTATTTATTTCCAAGTTAACATGATAATAAATATACATTAAAAAATTGTGTGGAATTTGTATAGAAGTTAAAAATTAAAAAATAGTTGATATAAATTGATTGAATAATTCATTAATGTTATAGCTAATAGAGTTACTACATATTGGGGATATATTTGGTAGATTACATCAAATCGTGGATAAATTTGGACTAAAATATGTGTATTTTAAATATCACTTGTATTATATTACATGATAATATATGCCTATAAAAAAATTATTGTTTGATAAGAAAATGATATTATTAAGCCTGATTCACTAGGTTTCTTACTCATAAACCTCTATAACATGTATGAAGGGATTATAATGAAAATATGTATTTTACCAAGGGTAAAAGTGGTTTCTCAAATTTATTTATCAAAATATGAATAAATGAGTACTAACAATGCTTTAGTGGAATATTTTAATGATTTAAGTACTTTTTAGAATGTTTCTCAAAAAAATGAATATCATATATAATATGGATATAATAGATTATTTATTAAATATCACCCTAAAAATAAATAAGTTATATTTCCAACACCAAAATGAGTTTGTGTATGTTATATTGATATTTTAGGGGGATTATTGTTTCTAAATATCTAGTTGGTGTATGTTTGGGTATACATAAATTAATTATATAAAAAATAAATTAATTATCCATTAAAAATAAAAAAAATTAATATAAATTAATATCCTAACATATTTTATAGGGTGTTATTATTTAGAAATGTAAAGATTTATATTTAGTAAACTATAATGAATTCAATAGAACATTATATAATAAAGTTATTACGGGAAAGTCAATAAAGATTAATAACAATTTAATATTTTACAATTTTGTTACAAAATTATTTTAAAGTAATATATTTAATGGAAGTGTTCTAAGATGGCAGTGATGCAATTTAAAGGAGATAAAATTGGTCATTATAAGTTAATATAATCATTATAAGGTATTTTATAAAGAAAAATTGTTTTGATACTATTTTCAAAGTGTGGGAAATTAGGAATATTTTTCCTATGTATATATATTATTTAAATAAATTTCTTTATAGATGTTAATAACATAAATAGTTTATTAGAAGGGTTTTATTATATTGTCATAGAGAGATGTGATAGGAAATACATAAATATGTATTGTGTTTAATGAAGCCTTGAATTTGAATTATAAATAATGAAAATCTAGTGGACAATAATATAAAATATTATTAAATGGGTTCTTTTTTTTTAATTTTTTAGAATTCTTAAATGTGTTTATGAATATTAAATATATTATTTAATACAAAATATAGTCTTTAATATATCATTCATTCATTTTAGTCTAATAAGTTTCACATTGTGATATGATAATTCACCTCTCAATGTATTAATTTGTGTTATACCTAATTGATTTTGGTCATAGAGAATTGTAGTTTATGATAATATGTTATGATCATTATGGGATGGATTTTATATAGGGATTTGAAATATGATCATGAGACACAAAATGAGTTTTACGCACTGACCTACCATTTATACAACGTTGATTTTAAAACATAATGACTTTTCCATGCTAGGGATTTAGGTTTTATATTTAATTTCCATAACCAAAGTTGGAAAAAAACATAACAATAAAATATTTATAATCTGATACCATTTATAAGTAATCCTTGAGGTATAGCTAAACAGGGGTGTTTATGTATGTTATTGATCATGAAATGAGTTGAGGCTTAACTAAGATAATAATTTTAATCTATTATGATGTGTATGAAACATTTTCCCTCAATTGATATAAAATGAATAATGTGATGTTATTTTCTATTTGGTAGAGAGGTATACAATGTTATAATCCTCTTAAATAAAAAATATATGATATATTCATTGACTAGGCTAGTAATATATTAGATAATAAATAATATATGAGTAGACTATATGAGATTTAAATTATCCATGTCCAATGGTCACTTAATTTATAGGAAAAATATATGATATGATTATAAATAATTTCATACCATACATGGTCAATATATATATTAAGGTATATAATTTTTATAGAGATAAAACAAGATTCAATTATAACTTGTGTATAATAGATGCATTGATCGAGGAAAATCCTTCCAAATATTTATGAATTAGGAAAACCATAGTTGACTCCACTGATAATAATGACTATAGATCCAAAACATTATGATTGTGTGAATGAGGGTCAAATTTATGGATCTCTGAGTGAAACCATAAAAGTATTTTGAAGGATATCCATATATATGACTTTATTTATTTTTATAAGTTTATATAGATGATAAAATATAACATTTAAGCTAATGTTTTATTATTTAAAATGATTTTTGAGAAATATATAAATTAATTTTTTGATTTGACTGAATAGGCTTCAATATAATATGTTATATATAGTTAAATTTCACCAATTGTTTGCAGTTTCACTACATGTGGGATATCACTTAAATTTTGTACAAAAGTCTAAACCTTGACATGGTTGTCCAGACCATTCCATGAGTATTATTTCTATAATCCAGGACATTATGAAAATAATTATGCAATCATTATCAATAATGTATTGTATGTATTATTTGACAATACATACAGTCAATCATCCATATATCTCAAATTCTACCATGAATTGTTATTTTTTATGAGATAAAAATTATCAAGAGTTTAAATATGTATAATAAATATTAATGAACTAAATATTAAATATGAGGACTTATTCATACATTCCCTATGTTGAAATATTTTTATGTATTTATGAATCATTTCTTAAATATGTGTAATCATTTTATTCTCTTTTATTTTTGTACAAACTAGATAGATCATGAAGGAAATAGGGTACCAAAATAATATAAAAATCATTGAATAAATTACTCTATAGATATCATTTTATCATTATTATATAAACTCAAGGTAATATCAAACTATATATTGAGAAATATCCTTCTTGATTATCAAAATATTCAAACAATATATATATACCCTTGGATGGTGGAACCCATCTAATACACTTCAATGATAAACTTATGACACATATGTAATTGCTCATAATATGTGGGGAAATATATTTTTTTATTTCTTTTTTTACAATTCTATAAAAAATTTATGTTATTGAAATTAATATATGGGTTTTGTTGTTGTCAATCAATGTGTTTAAGAAAATGGTCATCCATCTAAAATAGTTTAATAGTTTTAATATACATTATTTAGATATGGGATTAGGTGTGTTTCAATCCATGTTTTTTTGCTAATATATTTCAGATATGATCTAATTAATATGAGTAAGTATTGATAAATTCCATATTCCACAACATAGAAACCCATCACAGTTTTAAAGGGAGAATCAGGAGGAGCATATTTCTAAGATTCGACATCAATTCGTTGCATAATTGAGGAGTAAGTCCATAGTAAAATGACCACATAGGATGGTGTCTCCCCCCTGATAGATCATAGAGAAGACAATTCCAAAGTGAAGATAGATGTTTTTATATGGTGGGATGGGACTACTCAATGTTTGACTGCACTTTATGATTTCTAGTGAGATAGTATTCTATGGTATTTACATAATATTGATCTTCAAGAATATAAGGATTGGTTGGAGTGCATTTATCATATTTTATATCTATTTAAGACACCATATAACTATGTTTTGTTTATTATTCTTAGACTAGATCATGTAATGTTAGGATAGTTTTATATGTTGATCATGTTGATTCACCATGAAGCCACATGACCATGTCTAGAAATTGAGCACCTAATCTAAGAGGATCAATTCCCAATGACGTGGAGGATGGTATGAGTAAATGAGGTCTTGAACTCAAACATGGATTCATGTGTTTGTATTTGGATAATATCAGGTTCATAAATTTCATGAAGTACTTCTAGGATATGTTTTGGGATGATTATATCTGTGCTCTTGATTATAGGTGAGGCCATGAATGAGTGATTCAACTGCGGTCATACTTTTGTTAATTACAACTTGTGATAGATTTTTAGAGAATTCCTTATTTATTGGGAGTTTTTTGTAATAGTTATTGTGAGGAATTGGAGTAAAATCTATATTTATTAATGTCATGTAATTGGTGATATCTATAAAAAGACAACCTATAAGATATTTTCATCAAAAGAATGCATATAGATTATCCAAGTCATGGAGGAAGGAAACAGAGGGTCCTAATATTTTTTCCACTCAACTCGAAGATGTAACATTATATTCCCATGGTTGTAGAGGATAAATGTCTTATGTATACCTCACCAGGTGGGTAATAGAGGAATTTAAAGGTGCTTTAATGGATAAATATCATTGATAAATATAGATCATATACTAGGGACCTCCATAATGTCCATTAGAATTACTCCAATAGTTCTCAAATACGTATCGGGTGAAGGAGTTTATGGAAGAGGATATATGTAGGAAAAGAATGATTCTTTATTTTTAAAAACCTAACATGTTATTATGATACTCATCAACATTTTCAAGATCTATTCTTTTACCGCTGAATCTATTTTTTAGTATCGAGAGATAATAGTAGAGCTCCTAGGATGACCAATTTAGCTAGAAAAACATACTAGGGATGATCTGGTTAATAATCACATTTTTCATCAGTGGGAGAATACCCTTTAGATAGAGAAATTTTCTTGAGATCATCTTTTGGAAAAGATTGGATCCTAGGAAATTATCCTTTGTAGAGTCCATTTATCCATAGTCTAGGAATTGGTAGATTTTTATCACTTTTAGGGGACACGTCCTTGATAAAATTTGTTGTGGATCCCATTTATAGGTGAGTGATACCATTATAAAGAATGAGCGTGGTAAACCCTCGTGATATTTTAGTTGATCACCCATTAATTGGTGATATTCAAACTATATTCTATCAATATTTATAAGATTAACTACCAGATGTAGTAGATATGTATATTGAATTTTTCCATATGATGTATTGTGATTTCATATAAATTGAGAGGATTATTTTTATATCAACATACACCATACAAAATCATAAATATCCTCATGATCATATTATATGGTCTCATCTGAGCTCAAAGAGATAATGGTATAGTTATAGAATATTTTAGAGAAATGATATATTTTAACAATTATGTCCCCTTAGATAGCTCATGTTCTATTATCCATGATATTAGATAAGAGGTTCATTATTTTTATTGTCTTGAACCAATTAAATCAGGTCAAAGTATAAAACCAATACCCTCTTACAATGATTATCAATAAAATTAAGTTATTGAGATTAGAAGATTTGTTTCCCAATATTGATGTTAGGTTTGGTTATCCCCAACATTGGGTTCATGAGGAGGATATCAGAAAGATGTATTCTATCTATAATTATGGTTTCTATGTGTGAATAATATTTCCCTTCGAGGTGAGAAATTCACCTAAAGGGTTTTTTGGAATCATGAATAGAATCACACATACCTATATCGATTGGTTTATTGTGTTTTTCATTAAAGACATCCACATCATGTAATGAATGGAATAACACTATAGTGAGAGTTTTTTTAATAATCAGGTATTAACATCATGAGAATAAAATCTATAGAAAACTTTTGACGATCATGGTCAAGATTCATCATGGAATCATCTCAAACAATGTCATATTATAAGATATAGTTTAATTTCATTCCAATAATATCGAGTTTGTGGAAGCTTAAGAGCCACACAAGATGGCATTTGAGATGAATGTCTTCCTTATTGTAACATGATAATACTTGATATTCATAGTGGAATTATCTGAGACAATATCCCAGGAGTTTACCCTTACCCAAAATAGGAATCCTTTAATCTAGTTTAATCATTTTCAAAATCTTTTCTAGATTTGAAGAAGTGAATGACTAACACTTTAGTTTTACATCTTTTTGGGGAAGGAGTTGAGTACGAGGTTTCCAACAACACCTCTAATCCTGGTTTGGATTCATGATAATATAGTTGTGTGATATGTTTTATGGTGGGAATTTTATGCTATGACTAAATGATAAAAATTATTTAATCCATGACGAGAAGTTATCAATATTTGTATTTTCCAAAAATATTTTGACGCACTCTCTTCCTAATGAGTGGTATATTTTATTTTCATATCACAAGTATCAAGTATATATTATCATAAAGAGATATTATTATGAGTAAGAGGCATTGGTTAGAGTTCTTATATAATTATGAAAATTATATTATCCATACTATAGGATATGGTAATAAGGTGTTTGATTCAATTAGTAGTAAAACGTTCGCTCAATTGATGGATAATCCTTATGAGTAGTTATTCTCATAGTTGTTGGATATCATAGAAGATGCATATGTTTATAAACAATGGTCAATGGTGGTGGAACCTACACATCCATGCTGGGTGATGGAAGCCAAGCTAAGAGACATTAATTTGGAGTTTTTATGTGACTATATATCCTCATGAGATTCTCCTAACATATTTTTTGAATCTTGGAAGAAAATAATAATTTTTTGGGTGAATAGTATGTCTTGTTGAAATGTAAGATGGGATATCAAGGGAATTGAAAACATATCCCTTAGTAATATATCATAGAATAAAAAATATGCACCTATATATTATGAACCATTTTAGGTTTTAGGAATTAAGTGGAGTATTGTTCAGTCTGTACGAAGCTACATCACTTATTATTATCTAGTGGTTATGCACTTTGTTACAAATTATTTGAGACATCCTCTAGAGATACCCAATTTTATGTGGAATTGTATAATAATAAATCCTTTAATTATACGTTAATTATTATTGATGGTTCATTAAACTGTTTGGTTGATCATGGAGTGCATAACGGTGTTAGCTCATTTCCATCCCATTTATGATCAAATTACTATGGAGATCATGGGTCACATATACAATTATGAGAAAATATAGTTTTATGGGGTACCATTTATGATTTTATCTAACCAAAATGATTTAATCATGTGTTGGTTATGGATGAGTTTGTTGGAATATTTTAATAACCATTTTAATTAGAATATGAATATCCATCCCAATCAAACTTTTGACATAGAGAACCATTAAATTTATAAATTTTATATTTTGGATTTCTGTACATGAATTGTTTTAGTTTTGGGGATGATCAACTTATAGTAGTGGTGTTTCTATACAAAAATAACTACCACTATACTATATGCATGGATATATTGGAGGCCCTATATGGTAGAACCTATATGTAAATAATTTATTGGATGGAGAGTGGAGGGACATTTGTCACTGGACATTGAGAAAAAGAGATTGTTGAAGATTAATATGAAGTAAATATGAGAGCATATGAGGATATCCCTGAAACAGTTTAAATCATTCAATGATATTATATGGTAATATTAGGTGTTATATTAGAATAACCATGTGTTTTTACAGGTATTACCATTATGGGATTTTAGGAGGATCCAATTGGGTAACATGTTATCCATAAGGATCATCAGTCCATTATGGATTTGAAGAATGCTGGGAAATGTTTCTGATTTCATAACATTACCTCAACAAATATACCATGTAAAAATAATTTCCAACATGTCACTACTGAGGTAATATGTGCATGATCCATCACAAATTATTAAATATGGTGACATAGATTATGGGGATGACCCCACCTTCATAGAGTACCCTATCACTATTTGGGATTATAAATATAAGAATATTAATTAGAGAGATAATCCATTAGTGAACCTGTAATGGTAAAATGAGAATCATGAGTAGTGATTATAGAAATAGAAGATTCATATGTGATCTTAGTACCCTCAATTATTTGAACTAGTTTTACTTTTTGAAAAAAAAAATTCAAGAAGGTGGGAAGAATATATAAACATATAATTTTTTTAATAATTTCATTTGAATATTTTTAGTAGTATTTATTGCGGTTTTTGGGAAGGTAATTTATTTATTTTTGATAATTTTAATTGATAAATATATGATGAATTAAATATATTATTTTTTGTTGTGAACAATTATAAAATTAATAATTTATAAATATATTTCCAGATAGACATTCTAATATTTTGGTTATATCTAAAATATGAATCATTTCTTATGTATTTTTAAAATTTTTGTTTTGGATTTTAGAAAGAAGTTGAAAATTATTATATATTTAATTGGGATACTATTGGTTGATATACTGATCATTTTTTATTATTATAATGTCATTATTGTTTTTGGGGGTGATTTGCCCTTCAATAGTGGCAGAAAACCCTATAGAAAATTGGGAATTTTTCTTCTTGAACTATGTATGAATTATCCATGGTGTAGTCGATGAATTTTGTGGGTCAATATTGATTTCATGAAGAAATTATGATTCACCATTGAGGTAAGATAATCCTCTAAACTCAATATTTCCACAATCCAATTATAATTGTATTATTAGAATCCATTATTTGATATTTATTTTTTTCCATGGTCATCAATATTGTCCTACCCTTAAATTCTGTTTTGATTGAATTATAATTAATTTAATTCTTTGAATATTAGTATTATTTTTTACTTTTTAGTTTGTCATATTTGAAAAACATTTTAATGGAATTTAGTTTTTGGAATCAGATTCTTTAAATTTTTGGAATTTAATTTTCAAAATTTATTATATCATACTACTGAATTATTTTCATTTTAAAAATTTATGTTTTTTTGGATTATTATTTAAATTATTCTAAATGTTTTATTGACTTGAATTCAATGTAATGATATTCTTTAGTCTTATATTATTTTATATTTAAGGAAATACTACCACCCCATTATTTTGTGAATGAGAGTGCATACATAGACTTGGTTGTTCATTACATGACCAAGAAAAAATTAATTATTTTCTCCCTATTTCCCACCTCTACCCAGGATGTTTTTTCAATGAGTGATCAATAGGTGTGGGATTATGGATAAAAGGAATGGGAGAGTTTTAATGATAGAAATAATCAAATCGTAATAAGGCAATGGTATGAAAAAAATGAGGCATAAAAGGACATGTAGTTGGTGAATGTGGTAGTGGTTTAAGAAATTTATAATAAGGTGATGGTATCTAGAGATATAGTTGATGAGGTATGGTCTTCGATTCTTTATTGATGTTCAACAAATGATTTTGGAAATTTAGGTCTTGGTGATAATGGATGCATAGTTGGATGTGGAGTATATAATGGTAATAATTGTGTGAAATACGGTGGAGAAAAGAACATGTACCAAGATTATATAACTACATAAAAGTAGTTATATGTGGAACATATAGTCTATTACACTCCATGTAGTTCTATATTTTACACTATATTATTAATATCACAAGGTTTTAACCTCTGGTAAAATTATGGGAATTCCAAAACAACACTTCGAAATTTTTTTCAAGTAGATGGTGAGATAAGAATATAGACTCACATAAACAATGGTCTAATAAGAACATTGGTTTTCTAAATGACTCAAATAAATAACCCCTTCCAATACAAAATACAATTGTCTATATACTCTACACTCCTTCTGGAAAGAGTACATGACATGTGATTTAATTACATGACATGAACTACATTCAAATTATAAACATGACTAGGCTATTGTCCCCCAAAACTATTCACCCCAAATGTAAAAACTGTGTAGGTGTATCACATATTCATTATATTATAGTGGAATGTACCCAAATATTATTGAGGCCTATACTTAATGTATTCTAGATCATATATTTGTACTAGATAGTGTTCAGGGTTATTTTCACCATCTCATTCAGATGTTAAAATCAAATTCATAAGTACTCTATGTGAATATTATTTCTATATAATAAATTATAATGTGTATGTCCACAATAATTTAAATAATTTCTATAGGAATACAAATAGATATTGTAAATTAACTTCATATTGATATGGAGAACACTCAATTTCAGTAACACCCCTGGAAGTATATCTATTTAAAGGAACAATGCCTCCACACAATTTGTACAATATGTATACTCTATTTGTGATGTGACATGGGTGATGAACTTGTAGGGTAAAATCCCACTCAAGTGATGGATATAATATATATTGAGTTGTGGGAGCACTTAATGGAATGGTACTCCCTAAAATAATGATCAATATTAAACATGCAGTTAGACGCCAATGAGCCCGTACCCGAGTGGTAAGGGCTCCTGCTTGGCATCCAAGAGACCTAGGTTCAAAACTGGGTGGAGGAGAATTTCCAAGGGGGTACTGTAGCATTAATGTAGTAGGAACTGTATCAGATACTGTTCGGTGCTGTAGCAGCCAGAACTATTCACCCGATTTGGGCTTTTGGGCCACCAGTTTGGGCCTATGGGTCTCAAGGGCCTTCGAGCCATCAAAGGCCTTCGGGCCATAGGGCCTTTGGGCCATTGAAGACCATGAAGTAGCCTAATTCACACAGAGTAGGCCCTAGAATAGGATCTGAGAACCAGTAGGAGTCCCCAGAAGCAGAGCTAACTGGATTGGAAGAATGAGAGGGTATGACAAACCACCATTGGGACCAGACACCGTACAAATGTTTACAGGGAAATTCTAGACGGTTAGCAATGCAGGTGGGGAGCTAAAGGCAATCAATGATTCAGAATATGGGGAGTGGAAATTCTAGTGGAATGGGCCTATGAGTCATGTTATGGGAATGGTATGCCTCTGGGCCTTCAGGTCATGTATTACGGGTCATGTCGGGCCTTGTGCCTTTGGCCTATGGGTTGTGTACGGGTTCCCCTTCAACCCCTAAAGGGGGATTATCTATAATAAAATTTTAAAAAATAAGGCCTTCAGGAAATTTAGAGAGTGTTAGACCACATACTATTGAAAAATAGAGATGATATATATGTGATGGTGTTTAATTAGTTGACCTGTTATCGGTCCTAAAAGTTTTGGAGTACTTTAGGTTCTCTATATAGTACAACATTAATGTAGCTATAATCTATTAATTGACAACCTTTTAAAAAAAATTGGACTATTATCTTAATAATATCTGGATTTTTAATATTTGAGCTATCCTGTAATTATATTTCTCATGTTTTTTATCGGGAATTCCATCTATGAATGTTTATACTCACCTATATATGGGAAAACATTCAACACATCTTATGTATATGGAAATGATGTATAGTTCAGTGGAGAATTAGGTCAGTATGGTGGTATTTTTTATTTTACATGGAGAATCTTGTGGGTGTTTATTACTAGTGGAACATTAGATGGTTCCTGCATAATGTTGAGTACATATATCCCATTTATTAATAAATTATCATTACTATGGAATGTTGGGCCTTTTATTATTATTTTTATTTACTTTCATCAATACTTGTTAGTTTTTTCAAATATATATATATATATATATCATCATACATATTTATATTGTACTATAGTGGGTTATATATATGGTTTTCACTATGATATATTTTAGGATTATATGGGAAAAACCCTTTTCTTCTTTTTTGGAAAGGAATAATTCCACAATTTTTTTGATATTAAAAAATATTGGCTCAAAAAATTTATAGGTCCAAACATATTAGAATGGTAATCATGGAGAGGAACATGGGGATTGGTTCGTTATGTTCACACTATTCACCAAAAGAAATAGTGGAGTTGGTTCATTAAGTGAATAGCTGTATATAGAATGGATTTATTGGAAACTATATGTATGGAACAGATTACAGTGGAAAAGATTATACTAGTTCGATTAAATGAAGATCCTATATAAATAAATGGGTGGGTTAACTTGTATATTGTGACATATTATAACAAAATTTCTTTGTTATTTTCCATATTCTCTTGAGTTGTATCCCTGCATTAAGGTAACTTGAAAGTCAATAAAAATTTCCCTTGTTATCTTTATCAAGATAATATTTACATTGTTTCAAATAGAGAGGAATTTTACATAACTATATAAAAATCTAGTGTTTTTTTGTATTTTAAAGTACATATTTTTAATTTTTATTCACTTATATTTTGGATTTTTAACAGTTCATTGTTGTATGAGGGTGGGGTGTGAGTCATTTTAGTTTAGATTATCTATTCCATGTGTGCATTCTATTTCAGAATATCCAAAACCATGATCAATAAGATATGTTCTATAAGTAATGTTCCAAAATGTAATGATTTCTACATAATAATTTCTATTATAATTAAATGGTACAACAGTAGAAGAATCCTAAGTATCTTTTGAAAATAAATTTCTAATATATTATTTTTATCAATCAGAGGGGCCAATATTTCGAATAATAGTGTTATAAGTGGGGAAGTATTGACAAAAAAAGATCAACATGTCAAATTTCTAATTTTGATGTTTTTTGGGAGAAGACTATATATTTTAATATGATCTATATAATTCATTGAAAATATTTTTTCTAGAAGTAACAGAAGAATTAGGATTAGAAATTTACAACAACAAGGCTTTTGGAGTTATTTAGATTATTTTGAACTAGATTACATCCTTGAATATCCTTGAGGAGAAAATGATTTAAATATTGTTTTCCCTTCTTGTTTAAAAATATTAGAGGTCCTCTATAACGAAACTTTTAAAAGGAATTTAATTTTTAATAATGATATTTCAGATGGAATTATGATGTCTAATATTGTAAATTAATTCATCATAATAAAAAGTCTACTGGAGTCCATTTAGGTGTTGTTCACTAGAGGCATGTGGGAACTAAAAATTTTCTTATTTCTTCCAAAATTATTCAATGTTATGGATAAAAATATAAGAAATTTTAATTGTAATAATGACATAAAAGTTTGATAGTTTTTCAATAAATTTATAAGGAATTATAATTTTTTAGAATAATGAAATTATAATTAAAATTTATGATGTAGTCTACATGGAGGAAAATACATATGAATAAAGAAGATGGGAAATAAAAGAGAATAGAGAAATTTTTAGGCCCAATTGAGTTTAAATGAAATAATTAATGAAATAATGGGAATATGAAGAATTACATTATGGAACATAGGGATAAATCTAAATTTAATTATTCCACTTATTCTAAAAAATCCACCACAGAGGAAGATGATTCATTGAAGTAAAATGTTACAAGTTTGTTAGAGATAAGGATTCTCGATTCTAGCTAATAATTCCACTAAAATTCAGAAAGGGTATTCATGGGAAACATTATGGTCAAAAGATTCAACATGGTCATATTTTGTATGGATATATTATTGAGTATTTTAGAAAAGGTGATGTGAATGTTTTAATTAATAGCACGTGTGTTCTTTTGTTATATGGAGTTTTTCATATATTTCGATTAATAAATAACATAATTTTTATTGGATAGATAAAAAATCTATGGTTTACTAAAACCATTTTTTATATAATTTTTAAACCCAACCAAGGTTACACGATGGTGTCCATGGGTGATAAAGATGGAAAATATTTTTTGATTCAGAATTAATAATAGGTAATGGTTAATGAATAAATAAATTATAGAACTATGATGTGGTGGCTTGACCATTTGAACCACATTGGTGTGAATTAGTTGAGAATCTTAGTAATATGGGAATAATGAAACATGAACATATGGATTTAAAAACATCTAAGGAACATTTCCTTAGGATATTAGGGAATATGTACGTTATATCTTTAATAAAGGGCTCACTATAATTGAAGGTGTATTATGTTCATATGGATGTTTGGGGTTAAAATTTTATATGTTATCAATAAGATAAACTATAGTAAGTTACTATCATTGGAATTTCCACAAAATAGGTGTGGGTATTTTATTTTAGTGAATATAATAAATTTTCAGCACATTTTTAAATTAGTGAGTCATAGTGGTAAAAGTGAATAATGAAAAAGAAAATTATATAATGCCATATAATGATGGATAATAAAACATCAAAGTTTTATTAAGGTTATAATCAATAAAAAGAATCCATATGGTGAATATGTTCCTAGAATATCCAATAATAGTTGTTTTTTGACATAAAGTAATTGGAATTTTAAAGAGAGATAAAAAAATAAATGGGTCACATTCCATCCTCCTGAAGGAATTTTTTGTGGATCTAGTGAAATGTATGTCATTATATGTGAATCAATGTCAATATATACCAATGAGGCCTGAAATTACACTTGAAATCTATATTAGAATATGGTATGATGTATCTTGATTAAATGTTTTCAAGACTTCCACATACACCCATATTGATTCTAATGACTGGGGAATTTTGGAATCAGTTTTCTCAATGTGTTTCCTCTGTAGGGTATAATGATGATTTTTTTGGATGTTGTATTTACAATTAAATTAAATGATTGGTTATCAGTGTTCAGAATATCCTCTTTAATATGAAAATACTATTGATGGAAGAAAACATATTAAGTGTGTAATTGGGAAAAAACCAACATATTATGAGGTTGATCAGAATGGAATTATCGTGATTCAGATTTATTTTGGGATGAAAAAATTTTAAAGTTATATAAAAGGATAAATATATAATTTTTTGATAATGTTCATGAAATACATATGACCAATGTACTATACTTACCTTGGAATATAGATTCTCAAGGAATATTTATTGAAACATAAGGTCCAAAATGTGAATAACATCATGGATTGAGGGGGTATATGTGTTTCAAATGATTAATAAAGAGCTTTGAGTATATAATTCAATAATTTATTATTCAGGATTGTAGAGAACATGAAATCCTAAATAATGTAAATTAACCCAGTGACCCAAATGGTTGGATCACACTGTCAATTATGAGATGAATTCTATTAAAATAATTGAACAATGTGAATTGAAAATTGCACTACTAGGGAAAAAAATCTTAAAAATCAGTGGATATAATGTTTAAGTAAAAATATATTTATAAAAAATGGTATAATAAAAGGCTATATGTGAATGGTTATCAATTAATAGTGGGTGTTGAATTTTACCAAATATCCTCTCATGTTGTAATAGGATCTACAAGAAGGATGTTGCCCTGTCTAGTTTTTTCAAATGTTCTTAATCATGATAATTTGGATTATAAGGTTGTGTTGGTTAATTGTGATTTGTATGAGTAAATGAATATGAAACAAATAATTATTTCATGGAAAATGGAAGGCATAGTCCAGTGAGTAGGATCCAGAGAATTCTATATTGGATGAAGTAGGAAACCAAAAAGCTGAACAAGAAGTTTTATGATTCTATAGTTTGGTAAGATGCCATATATTTTATTGTACATAACTGGTAAAAATGATAGGTATTTGAGGAAATGATTTTCATCATCATTCATATTTACATTGATGATATGAGCTGTGGTGATCCATTGATGGAATGTCTATAAGAGTCAATGGTTGATTTGCCTATAATGTTCAAGATTAAGGGTCTTGGGGTTTCAAAGAGGAAAATAGGGATGTGAATTAGAATGAAAACTAGAAAATTAAATTTTAATAGTCTGAATAAATTTGAATGGTGTTAAAAATGATTAAAAATTATTGATACAGACCCGTTACCTCCAATTTGGAAATAAATTTCATTTTATCAATGTAGAAATAACTATGAATGGATGAAGGTGATATATATATGGTATGGATTATATATGGGTAAATGATATATTCATAATGTATTCCATGGTTTTACAACTGTCTATCATTGTTCAAGATTTTTTTTGTAGTCATTATGTACAAATAATATGTAGTGAGTGAAGGGGGATGGATGAGCGCGAGACGAAACCCTCACCGAGCGGCGACTAGGTAGACCTATCCCACCCAAGAGGATTTAATCTCTTCTCGTATGACGCTCGACATAGCTTCTCTCCCTGGATTCTAAAGGACACGAATAAGGTTCGGGCTCTTGAAGAACATCTCAGTCTCTTCTCCTCTTCTGGTATTCCTACTGGTTACTTCGTATTTCTGGAAAATCGCATCCCGCAACGTATTATTCTAAAGGGCTCTACGGCTCATGTCTTTGCTACGGATGGTGCAATCACGCAAAGGTTAGAACTATGCAAAAATTCCTTCATCTCCCGCATTTACCATACCAAGGGAATGACCCCTTGTAAAATTACTGACTTTGTGGTCCCTCTTTCTATGATTTGGGGATTTAGTGACTTTAAATGTATCTCTATGGGGAAGGTTTTCTTCCATGTATTGATTCCTTACTCTGAATCGAAAGGCCGTGCTTGGGGATCTGGGTCGGTAAACCTCAAACCAAAAACACTTAGGATCTACGAATGGAAACTGAACTTTAGTATTTATGACTTTAAGGAGAGTTTTGCGCAAGTCTGGATCATGATATATAGTTTAAATTGGGTTTTATGGCATTCTGATATTCTATTTGACATTTCCTCTGCAATAGGCATCCCGATCCGTATGGATTATGGAACTGAGAAAGCTTCCTTTGGCCTTTTTACCAGAATTTTAGTTGAGGTTGATTTAATATCTACCTTGATTGAAAATTTTGTTCTCTACACCCTTAAGGATGAAATCAGTCTATGAATTGTGTATGAAAAATTACCTATGTTTTGTGAAATCTGTTGCATGATAGGACACTCCAAATCCAACAGTCGATCAGGTACTAAATGTACCAAATACATGCTGAGAGGACATGATAACTCTCAATGCAAAGGTAAAGAGGATCTCAAGACCTCCCAAGATATTTCTACCCTTCCGAATCAACACCCAGGTGCACCTCCAATTCCTACTGGTCAAATCTATACCTCTGAGAATGTCCAGACTGGGAGCCTGTTGCCCCTTGTCTGGATGGAGCAAAGAAAGCCAGTCGGGCTGATATAGTAGAAGGAACTAGAAAATCTGAAGGAGGTACCTCATTTAAAGATACTTTGGTCAATGTTATGGAAGAAGAAGAACATAATTTGGAATCGGAAGAAAGTAAAATAGAGAAGGAACTCTTGGCTCAAGCAATAGCTGATGACAGAGTATGACAAGAGATGCATGCTCTAAAATGGAGAAAGGGTATGATTGTTCTAGATGCTGCAACCTCATAGAAGGTTATGCCTGATCAGAAAACGGTAAAAATAAGGCCCACTACTGATATTGAAGTTGATATGCCATCTTTCCATTCCAATTCTCAAATACCAGCTAAAGAACCTATTTGTCCCGCACATGGAAAAGCCTCAATTTGTTATGATTTGACAAATATTACTGGATATAATTCATTACCGCAGGATTCAGTTGTACAAAATGATTTTTCACCCAAAACCTTGAACTATATTGCAATCTCCTCTCCCATTCAGATTGATACCATACTTCCCACCCCCTTGCGGGGCTATTGTATAGTGATGTTATGCAGCCTGATAAGGCCACCAGCCATGAAGCGGAAACTAGGAACGACTCCATCAGCAAGGAAAATGTGGCCCAGTCCACTGCCATGCTGAAGCTGGATAAGACCGATGACAAAGGACTAATGGAAATGCAGAACATTGCATCCCCATGTGAGAAGGTACTTTGTAATGTTAACATTTCTAACACTTTTAATGTGCTCACTGCAATTTGCGAAAAAGTTGGATCAAAGAATGATGATCCCTCTTCGTCTACTCCCATTACTGCGGAGGGTGCTGAAAGTGGTGCGTGGACGCAAGCACAGACTGGGAAGAGAGGCGGGCATCGTCGTGGAAAGGGTGGGCGATTGCCTTATCAAATTAAGAGTACCCGCTTGAGACCCAGGTGAACTCTTTTTCTGTTTTCTGATGTTCCTTTATGGTTCTGTTTTGTAGCCCGGACATTTGACTTTTCTTTTTTCTTTTCAATATAGAGGCCAACACCTCAAACATTTAAAAAAATGAATATGTAGTGATGGAAGATTGTGAACTTGTTAAGATGGTCTTTTGTCATCTTATTGGAATAGAAGTAATTTCATTATGTTTTTGAATATATGATTAATTATGGGTATATGTTGACATTTAATTTATTTATTATCGTAATCACATAATGGAACCATTGACTTTTTGTTTACATTTGGAGGAACATCCATTGGATAAATATCTCGATTTCACCCTATTATAATAATATGAAAATGGATATAGAGTAAATTGTGATTATGAATGATGGGAAGATGTTGATTTGGATGAGTGTTTATTAGAGGAACTTGGAAGACATATTGAATTATAATGTTGTTCTTCATTATTCAGAGTGTGAACTATCTTTTGATGAATATAGTGGATCACTCAATGAAAAAAAATTCAACCATTGTATCCATCAATTTTAAATCATGTGGAAGACAAGGTGATGTTGTTCTAAATGATTGAAATATAGATGAATTTGAAGAAAATGATGACCAATGTAATAGTATGTTAAACTATATATTGGCACTATAACTCAGTGGGTTTTTGATTAAGGGTAATATAAAGATCAAATAAAAATTATCATTAGAGAAAGAAGAGTCAAATAGGTATTTTGGAACATGTTCATGGAATTGGTTTATTCCATGGAAGTAGTTATTTGGTTGGATATTGTTAGGATTGTGTGATAATGTACATTAATCCCACTCCTAGAAGAAGTGATTCTAGAATTTTTTTTCCAAATATGATGTACTAGATCATGAAACTTTTAGGACTGAACATAAAAACAACCGATTTCTAAACTGGTTTGGGAGGATATATTTTTTACTAGATCAACATTCATCAGATGAAATGGTAATGCCAGTCAAATATTGGGTTTGTGGGATGTAGCCTTTATTAATATACATTCATCCTCACTGAATATTTTCTAATGAAGTTCATGATAAAATATTATTTTTTAGAAATAATTTAAAAATTTAGTCATCGGACCAATTTTATTTTGTGGATGAATCAAATGAATGTTCTATATTGTTCTTCCAATTCGCATGAATATTGTTTTTTATTAACGATACTTGTAAATAAAAAATAATATCTCTTTTTCTCCAAATCAATAGAACATTTAAAATGTTTTCCATAGAGAATGATTTGTTTTGAACTATTTAAGTCTATAGTGTTTAAGGCGTTTTTGTGTTTGGGATTATTTCTATTTGTTACTTGTTTGGTCTCTATGAGTTATTAGGCTATGTCATGTTTAATAGTTTTGGTGTAATGAATCCTTACATTAATACACCATTTAAATTTTCTTCTTCTATATTAGAACTTTTGAGACCACATTAAAAAAATACAGGATCTTGGTGGCAATGTCCAGAATGTTAGGTTTTTTAAATAACATTATATCATCCAATATACACGTGGTTATCTGCTATTTTATTGGCTAAGGACTATGATTTGTGTGATATTCCTTTGTAATGGTTGTTAATAGACATTGGTTTAGTAAAGGTGCTCCTAGGATGGAACATCTGACAAATTTTTACCCCTGTGGAGGTCTTAGTGTGTCATGTGATTTAGATTATTGACCTAATTACATAAATATAATGTGTTTTTCATTTATGATTAATACTATTTGAAATCATAAATCACCAATATGTATATAATACTATCAATGTGTAAAAATTAATTTAATTGGTTTCTTTGGTAATAAAAATCCATTTTTTATTTTTATATGGGAAACAAGAGTTTTTTATCATAATGAACTCCAACATCAATTTTTCTATCAATAACACTTCATGAACACAATGTCTAACACTATGGTCAATATGGAAACAACCCATTTTTTTCAAATAATATAAAATTTTTATGTTTTATTTATATTCTTTTTATGGATACATATTTACTATCATCCTTGTAAAAGTATTTTTTTAAAAAATGAAGTCTTTCTCTATATCATGTTACAATATATGTTTTATTATAAATTTGGTAATCAGTTATAGATTAAAAATACTATTTTTTGATAAATTTTTGAAATTATGTAATAGTTCATGGATAAATAATGCTTCTCATTTAGATTTTATATTTATTAGTATTTAAAGAGCTTATTTAATTGTAACATTTATGAAGTACAATATTCATATTCATGGATTAATTTTTAAATTTATAATTATGAGTATTATATAAACAATTATGACATGATATGAAATAATAATGTGGTTTTTCATTCGAGGTGAAATATCTATTATTTATTAAAAAATTATAATTTTTATCTATGAATTAAATTTATTACATTTATAGACTGATTTCAATTAATTCAATATTTTAAATTATCATGTCTAAATTATGTGTAAATTATATTATAAAGAGTATATAAGTAACATTATTTGATCGAAAATAGTAAAATTTATATGTAATCATAATTTTTTTATAAACCCATGTTAAATGTAGTACCACAAACATTTTAGGTTATGTTTCTCTAGTCATCACTGAGTTACATTATAATCATCATTGTGTTCCATTAAAACTACACTAGTTTTTTAGGATATAGTTAAAACCTATCCATTAAACATAAATTTCTCACTTCTATGTTTTGAATTTCGAAAAATGGTTATCTAGAGTTATGTTCAGTAAGTTATTTAGAGTCTGATAGAAGAAACATACTTTTTGGTGAATAGTAACATACCCATATGAATAGTAATATGAATATTAACATACCCTTATGAATAGTAAATATTAACATTATTTTATTTTCTTAAGGAAATAATATAATGAGATCTTAATTAGTTTTTCAAAGAGAAATAAATCTAGTTGCACTTTAAGATTGTTATTTTTTGAATTAACTATGACCTTATTTAAAAATTAAGTTAAAAATATTCAGAAAATTATTTTTGAAAAATGGATTTCACTTTTTAAATCTATAGGTTGATATATGGTTAGGGTGAATTTTGGGAATTTTTCTGAAACAGTTGATTTTTCAGTGAATAATAAAAAATACAGTTTTTAGTTTCGGTGTGTTAATGACATCATTAATGATATAATAATGATGTAATAAATCTTGTAGACTTGTGTATAGTTAAATAATTTGTGAGGTGTCCCATGTGGATTATACCATGGGAAAATTCCATGGGAAACCACATGGTTTTGCAAAAACAACTCATGAGGTGTCCCTTGAAAATTATTAAAATAATCCCTCACTTTTAGTATAAATACCAACTCTTCCCTTCATTGAATTCATTCCCAATTCTTCCTCAACGAAGTTCTAGCCTCATTAACTCCATATTAGTCCTCCCAAGGTTTCCTCATGTTCCCATGGTCCTAACCTTCATGTTCTAAGTGTTACTCCACAAGGTAAGAAAATTCCCAATTTCTTTCTTTTTTCCTTTCAAGTTCTCTTTTATGTGGTATATCATTCATGTTTCATTACCATGTTCTTATTTATCTTCCTATTATTGATCAACTGTATATTATGATTAATTTATAGATAGGTGACCCTTGTACCCTCTCTTTTTAATATTTTCTAAAACCATGTTGCGTAGCCGTTAGGCTGCCGAATTTTTGTAAGTGATTTCAAAATTATTCTTTTATCTTGACTTCTTTATTTATTCATTCTTCATCTCTTCTTACACAAGAGGAATGAAATCTCCAGAATATTTTATATTCTGGATGTTCTAATATTCATGGGAAATTCATCATCAATCTTCTTCTTTCCCCCACTTGTTCAAGGAATTAAAAACATTGTCTGTGATGTGTCGAATTACCAACATCGTAGACGAAGTGATTTCAATTTGCATTAATTATTTCAAGTATGTTCATGAAAACATTTATATGGTTTAACCAGGTTATAATATTTGTGTTATGATTCATCCACGGTTCTGTAATTCTTTGGTACTCATGGTTCTAATTTATAAAACAAAATGAGGCTGCTGTTATCAAAGAACCACTAAAACGATCTAAACGAACATCATTAATGTTTTATCTAATGAATCATCATCATGGTATATAACCCAAAATCATTATAAGATCATTTATATCTCCATAATTTCATTAATAAGATGTATAAAAAGTTCTGTATGTTTAACCTTGTTTCAAATGAACTTCCATTCATGTAAACAAGTAAACAAACCATGAAAACCAAGGAAGAAAATGCTTCCAAAACAAGAAAATTGACCCAATTAAACCCATAGATAGGGCCATGAATGAACCTAATAAGGTTATAATAAAAAAATTAAATGTTTATGAGGTTCTGGAAATATTAATTAATGAAGCTAAATTTTATTATTCAGGACATTAAAACAAATGAAGAACACACTCGAGCATAAGGTAAGGGGTTTCTCATCCCACTTTCATTTCTGTGGGATTTTCATTCTTCACCATTTATTTATTGTATTTGGTATATGTGTTCTTCTATTTGATATATAATAACATTATTCTCTTTATATTCATGTTATTCAATGATTCACTTGATATTTAATAAGTCCGGGTCATATGATTCGACCGATCACATTGTTGCAAGGGACTTTGTCTCAACTACATTTTCGTTGTGACTAACTTTGTATTGCGCACCCAATAATCCTTATATGGTGTACCTAATTCCCATTTGAGATAACATTTCATGTGAAATTATATTTATATTAAATATCCCTAATCTCAAATCATGTGTATGTTTTTTGTCTAAACCGTATACCATTTTACGTATGACGTTTATTTGGAAAGTTATTTTAGTATTGATGAATCCGTTTACTCTAATCTATACAGATATTGAAAAGGAATATTGCTATTGTACTGAATCAATGTATAAATAATTCTTTGGACATGTAGTGGAAGGTGGGGCCTGCTATAGCCCCTCGATGCATCGGTAGGTCTCATGAGACAAAATAGTTTGGCGACAAACCCTTCAAGTTTGTTTCCAAAAATCATAATGGTTTCTAACCATAGAACTAAACCATTTTTATGGTAATATGGTTTCACGTGATAGATACATGAGGTCCAATTAATAAGAATTCTCTTTATTCATTATCAGTTATTATTATTATCCATGAGATTTTTTTTATGTCAAAATCTATTGTTTCATTTTCATTTTTAGTTATTAATGGCATTAGTTATTCATTAATTCACTATTCCCTTTTGATTATGTCAGATTGTTAATGATTCATTTATTATTGTACTCATGATTCTGCTATTTGTAACCCGTACTGAGCATTTTAGCTCACCCCTTTCATTGTCTACATTCTACAGGTGAAGAAGAGAAGGTCTTCTTTTGAGTTCCTGGATGCAGTTTTTAGTTTTTGTTCTGTATTGTATTTTGTAACAATTTTTCCAATGTAATTTGAGTTACATCTATGTATCTAGTTTCTTCAAGACTACTAAACTGATCCTTCCCTTGGGATTTTCATTCCATCTAACCATGCCAATGTCACAAGTAATGCACCGGCTCTAGCCTAGAGGGGTCGGGGTGTTACAGTTGGTATCAAAGGAAGTTTAGAAGAAAACTTGGAAACTAGAGTAGGAAATGTATAGTTGGGAACAGTTCCCTAAGGTAGTATCTGAGGATTAACATACAAGAACGTCCTGGTATTTTGTTAAGGAATAGATTATGTGTATATTTTAAGCAATACATCCCTGTCTGGATACGAGCAGGTAGAGGCGGCTCTGGCACAGATGTATCTATGGGTAAAACCCGAAAACACTGCTTTGAGTTAGAATCGAACAAGAATGGGTGCGTGAAAATGGACCTTGCTGCTCTCTTGGTTACGACACTCCTGGGGGATATTCTTAGGATAATTCATGTTTTATTTACAAGCCATTATAAAATAGTTAATGTGAATTTTTCCATAGAGGAACCATGTTTATAAGATTAGCTATGCATTGAATTTCAATCTATGTTGAGTGCTTTTCTATTTGAGATTCATAAACTAATATAGTGTATCCCATTATTTAGAAATGATGTCTAATGGAATAAGGAGAATCAATACTCGTGGGAAGGGTAGGGATCTCTCTACTGAGAAAGTCAACAACGTCAACGTTAGAGCAGATCAGATCATATCCATATTGGGAAAAATTACTCAAGTTGTAACGAATAACCATTCAACACCTGTGTTAGATCGTTTCATGAGGAAGAAGCCCCAATCTTTCAGTGGGACTACTAATCCAGTGGTTGCTGAGCAATGGATCAAGTCCCTTGATAAGATACTCATGGCGTTAAGATGAATTGAAAATGAAAATGTAGTACTGGTGGTATATTGTCTCAAGGGCGACGCTGATCAATGGTGGTCCCTGATTCAAAATACCACAGAGGAAGAAGAAATAGATGATATAGAATGGAGGGCATTTAAACAAATATTCTATGAAAAATATCTCCCTCGTGAGCAAAAAAACTGAAATGAAGGGAAAATTCCTTGGTTTGAAACAAATGGAAGAAGACAGTGTTGCAGAGTATGAGGCTACCTTCACAAGGCTAGGCAGGTATGCCATGGATTACATTTGTGACCCAGTCGACAAGATTGATCATTTCTTTTAATGTATCATGCCAAGTCTTCAAAGGGAACTGGCTTCTCAATTATTTTCATCATATGATGAAATTGTATCAAGTTCCATCAAAAGAGAGAAAGAATTTTCTGGATCAAATTTTTTCAAATAAATTAAGATAAGAAGTGGTATTATGATAACAATGGAAAAGGAGAATCACCCAATAAGAAAAAGGGAACGAATAGTTTCCCATTATGTGATAACTATGGAAAGAGTCATCCCGGGAAATGCTTCAAAGGAAAGGGAGTCTGCTATAACTGCAGAGAAAAGGGTCATTGATCTGATGAATGCAAGGGGAAGAAACAATTCAATGATGTTCAATAATAAAATTGCAGAGAGATGGGACACTATTCAAATGAGTGTCCTAAGCGCCAAGGAAACATGCCTCAGAGAAAGCCAAGAGAGCAAGGGAGAGGCTATGCGATTACCACCACGGAGGTTGATGTTCCTAGTGACGTGGTGGCAGGTACTTTAATTGTTTTCTCAAACATAGCCAACACTTTATTTGATTTTGGATCATCTCATTCATTTATATCCTCTATGTTTTCCAAGAAAATTAGATATGTTGAATTTAATTTTAGAATGGAGCTGTCAGTCAAAACTCCCATGAGATGTATCATTGCAACAAAGGCATATTGACTAGTCCCCCTCCAAACACCGAAACCTGCTTTAGTTGCTAGCCTTATCATCAGACCCATGATTGAATTTGATATAATTCTCGGTATGGATTGGATTTCAAATTATGATGTGAAGATTTGTTTTTATAAAAAGGTAGTTACAATTTTTGAAAATGGTGAAGAATCTCTTATCTTTAGAGCAGAGACTTAGCCATCTGAATCTTATCTAGACCCACCCACAGTAGCTCTATTGAATGAAATTCTTGGAGAGGATGAGAACCAAATATCTACGGGTGAAGAAATAAATATTCAAATCGAAGATGTGCATATAGTGAAAGAATACTTTGATGTGTTTCCAAAGGATTTACCTGGACATCCTCCTAAGCAGGAAATTGAGTTTTCCAATGACTTAATTCCTGGTGCAAGACCTATATCCAGGACCCCGTAGAGAGTGGCAACTGTAGAGTTAGTGGAGCTGAAGAAACAACTAGAAGAGTTGAGTGACAAATGATTTATTTGACCCAGTGTTTCTCTATGGGGATACCTGATCTTGTTTGTAATGAATAAAGATGGATCCATGAGGCTATGCATTGATTACAGAGAAATCCATACTATTATAATAATGAAAAAGTATATTCAACCCCAGATTTATGATTTATTTGACCAAATTCATAGAGCTCAATACTTTTCAAAGATCAACCTTCGATATTGATATCATCAATTGAGTGTGAGGAAGGAATATATTCTGAAGAAAACATTTCGAACTAGGTATGGGCATTACGATTTTATAGTGATTCATTTTGGACTGATGAATGCACCATTTGTTTTCATATATTTAATTAATATAGTTTCAAGGAATATATCGATAAGTTTCTTGTGATATTAATCGATTATATCCTTGTATAATAAAAAATCTATGAAGGCCATGAGAGTCACTTGAGAGTTATTCTGGGAACTCTTAGAAGAAATGAGTTATATGGGAAGTTTAGAAAATGTGAATTCTGGCTTCAATCAGTTTCTTTTCTGGGCCATATTGTCTCTACGATGGAATCCTAGTTGATCCTATGAAGACAAAGGCAATCCAAGATTGGCCAACGCCAACAAAGATAATTGAGGCACAAAGTCTTATTGGCTTAGTAGATTATTGTCGATGTTTCATTCAGAATTTTGCCCGCGTGGCTAATCCGCTAACCAAGATCACACGTAAAGGGGTTAAATTTGATTGGAAAAAATATTGTGATGAATGTTTCGAAGAACTAAAGATAATATTAGTCAATGCTCCTATATTGACTCTACCATTAGAGAATGACGAGTTTGTTATTTATAGTGATGTTTCAAACAAAGGACTTGGTTGCGTCTTATGAAAAATGATAAGGTTATTTCGTATGAATCACGATAGCTAAAAGTTCATGAGAAAAACTATCCTACTCATGATCTTGAGTTATCTTCTATAATCGTTTCTTTGAAGATATGGAGACATTATCTCTATGGTAAAAAATGTGAGATTTATACAGATCACAGGAGTTTGAAGTATATTTTCTGACAGAAAGAACTCAACATGAGGCAAAGAAGATGTCTTGAACTACTCAAGGATTATGATTGCATGATACACTACCCCCCTGGGTAGGAAAATAATGTGGTAGATTCTTTGAGTACAAAGGATCATGGAGTTTTTAACAAGATGAGAGTCGAAAGGGATCCTATTTTCATGGATCCACTAAAGATGGATTTGGGAATAACCATGGAATGCGAAACATCAATGCTTTTTCAAATGGTTGCAAACCATCTTTACTAGAAAGGATAAAAAGTTATCAAGATTATGATGAGGAGTTTCAAAAGAATATTAAAGCTGTGAATGATGGGAGATTGAGTGACTTCATATATGAAGACGGAATTTTTGAGATTTGGGAAGAGAATTTGTGTTCCTAATATAAATGATCTAAAATTGAATTGTTAGATTGTGCTCATAGTTCATGTTTTCTCTATACACCACAGTAGAATTTATATGTATAGAGATTTGAAGGAATATTTTTGGTGGGACAACATGAAGTGGGATATTTCTGATTTTGTGTCAAGATGTATGGTTTTTCAAAAAGTGAAAGCTAGAAGGAAACAGCCAGAAGCAGTATTGAAACCTCTTCCCATACCTGAGTGAAAATGGGATAATATCACGAGGGAATTTTTCATGGGACTACCAAAGACTCCTACAAGGAACGATGCAATATTGGTCATTGTTGATCATCTTACCAAGTCATCACATTTTCTTTCTATAAGAGAAAATCTACCACTTGAATGTCTAGAAAGAATATATATTAATGAAGTGGCGAGACATCATGGAGTACTCCTATCAATTGTTTCCTATTGTGATCCATGTTTTACATATTGATTCTGGAAAAGTCTTTAGAAGGCCCTAGATACTAATCTGCAATTGAGCACTGCCTACCACCCACAAACTGATGGACAATCAGAATGGACTATTCGAACATTGGGAGAAATGATGAGGTCTTGTTCAATTGATTCTCAAGGCATGTGGGATCATTATTTACCTCTCGTAGAATTTTCATACAACAATATCTTCTATTAAAGTATTCTGATGGAACCATATGAAGCATTATATGGGAGGAGAGGTCGTACACCAACTTGCTGGGATGAAGTTGGTGAAAGAAAACTCATGGGACCAGAACTTGTTGAAGAAACAACAGAAAAGGTGAAGATTATCAAGAACCATATCAAAATAGCTCAAAGTAGGCAAAAGAGATATGTAGATAACCGAAGGAAGGATTTGGAGTTTCAAGAAGGTGATCACGTTTTCTTAAAGGTGTCTCCATGGAAGGGTATTATACGATTCGGTAAGAAGGGAATGTTAAGTCCCAAGTACATCAGACCTTTTAAAATTATTGACCAAATTGGAGCCATAACTTACCGTTTGGAAATGCCGCCAAGTCTCTCCATGGTTCACAATGTGTTCCACATGTCAATGTTAAGAAAGTACATTCCAAACCCAACACATGTACTCACTTTTGAAGAAGTAGAACTTGAGCTAGATCTATCTTATTGTGAAGAGACTATCAAGATTATTGATACTAGAGAACATGTATTGAGTAATCGGACAACTCTTCTGGTGATGGTTCTATGGAGGAACAATAAGATGGAGGAAGCAACATGGGATCTAGAGGAGCTTATGTTAAAGATATACCCGAA
The DNA here is from genome assembly GCA_963277665.1 of Viscum album. Lineage (NCBI taxonomy): Eukaryota > Viridiplantae > Streptophyta > Magnoliopsida > Santalales > Viscaceae > Viscum > Viscum album. The sequence goes on from OY728121.1 coordinate 854,809,858, forward strand.
TCTTTTTAGGTAATATTTTGTAAATTACGAGGACGAAATTTCCCAAAGGAGGGAATAATGTATTACCCCAAACATTTTATGTTATTTTTCTCTATTCATCACTGAGTTACATTCTATTAATCACTGTGTTCCTTTGAAACAACACTAGGTTTTTTAGGAGATAGTTAAAACCTAGCCATTAAACATAAATTTCTCACTTCTATGTTTTGAATTTCAAAAAATGGTTATCTAGAGTTATGTTCAGTAAGTCATTTGGATTCTGATAGAGCAAACTTGATTTTTGGTGAATAGTAACATAACCATATGAATAGTAACATACCCATATGAATAGTAAATAATATTATTATTTTATTTTCTTATGGAAATAAGATAATGAGATCTTAAATAGTTTTTCAATGAGTAATAAAACTAGTTGCACTTTAAGATTGTTATTTTTTGAATTAACTATGAACTTATTTAAAAATTAAATTAAAAATATTTAAAAAATTAATTTTGAAAAATGGATTACACTTTTTAAATCTACACATAGATAAATGGTTAGGGTGAATTTTGGGAATTTTTCTGAAACAGTTGATTCTTCAATGAATAGTAAAAAATACAGTTTTTTGTTTCAGTTTGTTAATGACATCATTAATGATATAATAATGATTTCATAAATTTGGTTGACTTGTGTATAGTTAAATAAGATGTTATGTGTCCAAAGTGTCTTAGAACATGGGCAAATAGCATGGGCAAGCCCATGGTTTTTCAAAAACCACTCATGAGGTGTCCCTTGAAAATTATTAAAATAATCCCTCACTTTTCTATAAATACCAACTCTTTCCTTAATTGAATTCATTCCCAATTCTCCCTCAACGATGTTATGGCCTCTATACCTCCATAATAGTCACCCCAATGTTTCCTCAAGTTCCCAAGGTCCCAAACGTCATGTTCTAAGTGTTACTCTACAAGGTAAGAAAATTCTCAATTTCTTTCTTCTTTCCTTTGAAGTTCTATTTTATGTTGTATATCTTTCAAGATTCCATACAATGTTCTTATTTTTCTTCTTATTATTGATCTACTCTATATTATGATTCATTTATGGATAGTAGACACTTGTCTCCTCTCTTTTTAAAAATTTCTAAAACCATGTTGCGTAGCCGTTAGGTTGCCGAATTTTTGTAAGCGATTTCAAAATTATTCTTTTATCTTGAGTTCTTTATTTATTATTTCTTCATATATTTTTACCCAAGAGGAATGAAATCTCAAGAATCTTTTATATTCTGGATTTTCTAATGTTCATGAGAAATTAATCATCAATCTTCTTCTATCCCCAACTTGTTTAATGAATTAAAAACATTGTCCGTGAAGTATCGAATTACCGACATCTTAGACGATGTGATTTCCATTCTCAATTATCCTTTCAAGTCTGGTCATGAAACCATTTATATGGCTGAACCAGGTTATAATATATGTGTTATAATTAACCCATGGTTTTGGAGTTCTTTGGTACTCATGGTTCTAATTTATAAAACAAAATGAGGTTGTTGTTATCGAAGAACCACTAAAACAATCTAAACGAACATCATTAATGTTTTAAATAATGAATCATCATCATGGTATATAACCCAAAATCATTATATGATCATTTATATATCCATAATTTCATTAATAAGATGTATTAATAGTTCTGTATGTTTAACCATGTATCAAATGAACTTCCATTCATGGAAACAAGTAAACGAACCATGAAAACCAAGGAAGAAAATGCTTCCAAAACATGAAAATTGAACCAATTAAACCCATAGAAAGGGCCATGAATGAACCTAATAAGGTCATAATAAACAAATTAAATTTATAGGAGGTTCTGTATATATTAATTAATGAAGATAGATTTTATTATTCAGGTCATTAAAACAAACGAAGAACACACTCGAGCATAAGGTAAGGGGTTTCTCATCTCACTTTCATTTCTATGAGATTTTCATTCTTCGCCACTTATTTATTGTATGTGGTATATTTGTACTGTCATTTGATATATAATAACATGATTCTATTTATATTCATGTTATTTAATGATTCACTTGATATTTATTAATTTCCGTTCATATGATTCGACCGATCACATTTTTGTATGGGACTTTGTCTCATCAACCTTTTCGTTGTGACTAACTTTATATTATGTACCTGACAATCCTTATGTGGTTTACCTACTTACCATTAGAGATAACTTTTCATTTGAAATTATATTTATATTAAATATCCATAATCTCATATCATGGGTAAGTTTTCTATCGAAACCATATACCATTTTACATACGGTGTTTATTTAGAAGGTTATTTTAGTATTGATGAATCTGTATACTCTACTCTATACGGATATTGAAAAGGCATATTGCTCTTGCATTGAATCAATGTATAAAGAATTATTTGGACATGTAGTTGCAGGTGGGGCCCGCTATATCCCCTCAATGCATTAGTAGGTCTCATGAGACAATATAGTATGGAGACAATCCCTTCGAGTTAGTTTCCAAAAATCAGAAGGGTTTCTACCCATATAACTAAACCGTTTTTACGGTAATATGGTTTCATGTGCTAGATACATGAAGTCCAATTAATAAGAATTATCTTTATTCATTATTAGTTATTATTATTATCCATGAGATTTTCACTATGACAAAATCTATTGATGTAGTTTCATTTTTAGTTATTAATGGCATTAGTTATTCATTAATTCACTATGCCATTTTGATTATGTCAGATTTTTTGTGATTTATTTATTATTTTACTCATTCTTCTGCTATTTTTAACCCTTACTGAGCATTTGAGCTCACCGCTTTCATTGTCTACCTTCGACAGGTGATGAAGAGAAGGTCTTCTTTTGAGTTCCAGGATGCAGTTTGTAGTTTTTGTTATGTATTGTATTTTGTAACCATTTTTCCAATGTAAATTGAGTTACATATATGTGGCTAGTTTCTTCAAGACTACTAAATTGATCATTACTTCAAGACTTTCATTCCTTCTAACCATGAAAATATCACAAGTAATTCATCGTCTCTAGCCTATAGGGGTTGGGGTTTTACATTAAAGTTTATCAATGTAATTTTTATTTAAATTAATATTTTTGAAGATTTAAACCATTAATTTTTATAGTCAATATACACATTTAATGTTGTTTTAATTTTATTTATACAATTAAATTTCTCTTAAAAGCAATACTTTAGGTTTAAATTGAATTATACAGCTCATTATTTAAAAATTATTTATAATGATTGTGGATAATTTATAAATATATGCATTATGATAGAATATAAGAAATATAAGATATTAAATTTTTACTCTTGAATATAAGGATTCCATTTGATTAGGGTTTGGGTCGTAGAGTTGAATCCCTTTTAAATATAAGTTTTTTAGCCCAATTTGATCATTACTACCTTTTATTATAAATATGTTCTGAAATATATGGATAAAATGAAAATGATATAAAAGATTTAAGAAAAATAGATATAAATAAAACAATTAATTTTAAATTGGATAGATTAATTCATATTTATTAGAGGCTGAGTAATGAATTTGAACTACTTTTTAAAATAAGACCGTAAGTTTATATTGAATTTAATTTCCAATTTTTATATTCATATCTACACTCTCATGAATTAATATAAAACATATATAACATGTTAGATAATATTATATATTAAAAATATGAAATAAATATTTTCGAATAAATATAAATCAATTTATTTTCAAAGATAATCATGCCAATTCATAAGAAATGTAGAACCCATACATGCCCTACATAATAAAAGTAATGATTGGTGGACCGGTTGTTTTTTCATGGTTTAAATGTGAGGAAATAGAATATTATAAAATTTATGATATATAATATATGACTAATAAAGTACATTGTAGTAAAATCTTGATTTCTAAAATTATATAAATAGGTAATTATTCAAATCATAGGTAATATTGATCCAATACGTATGCATTGGATGGAAATAAAATAATTATTATCTTAAATAGGTGTCTCTAATAAGAAAAAGAGATAAGACTATGTTAAGTGTGTTATTGAGATAAATTTTATGAATAGTAAATTATTTTAAATATTTAGTTAATTTTTAAAATTATATATCATGATAATTAAATAAAATATTATATAGTACTCACTCAACATTTTTCGATCATATAAAATGTAAAATATATTGGATTGTTTTATTGAAGATAAGTATAATCCATTTAAGGTTTTATGTCTAATTAAATATTATTATGTATTCATTTAAATGATAACCCATAATTCCAAAGTTTTCATTATATTTTTAAATTAAATTTATTGTTCAACCCTAAAAAATCTATAAATAGTGTATTTTATCTCACTTAAAAAAAATTACATAGAGGAATGGTTGAATTTTATAAAATATATCTATAAAATTTTATAATTTATCCATATTCCTTTACAAGTACACAATATAGTAATTTTCACCACTACGAATCAACTAATGAAGGAATTTTCAAATAATGAAAATGGAATACAAATGTTTTTAGAATACATGAGGGAATTCATGACTCAATATCCGATCTTTGAATAATAACATTTCTTATTTTAAAATATTATTTCAACAAATATTATATCACATAAATTTATATTTTATATTTTATTCTCTATTGTATTGTATGGTTTTTAATTTCATTTTATTAATATATATTAAATTGATTCTTACCATATAAAATATTTCGTAGTAATGGGTTTTATCTTGATCTCTATTTTTAAATGATATTATATATGTCTAAACATACCTTTATAATTTTTATATATATTCCATATAAATATCCACATTTATTAAATTATAACAATATTTAGGTATTCATAAATTTTTTCTATTCCCCATAATTTATTCATACTTAACCCTTATATGAATTTGGTACATGTAATTTTATTTATCTCAATTTTAAATTATATAATACACTTCCATATAAATGTTATTAATGTATGTCACATTTCCTAGATTCATTAATTATAAAATTATCAATTTCTATGCTTTTATAATGTCACCATATATTAATTATTTCTCACATGGAAATATGGTAATGGAATATTTATCTATTTCCCTTTCATTAAATTTGAAAACTGATCTCTTTATTTCACTAGTTTCTTCAAATTTATATAGATGGATTAATATAAAATATTTCATTTTCATGGTTATTATAATGTTATTATTTTTATTAGTCCTTAGGATTCTATTTAATCATATATTAAATGTTGTGAAGATATTTTCCTTTTAGAGTTTAATAAAATTTCAAATCTTCCCTCAATGATTTTACTTCTATGTTAACATCCTTTTAATTAATAATCAAATTAATCATATTCTCATTATACTAATACCAATATATATAATTTTATATTATTCAATTAAATTTCCTTTTAATGGTGTTTTTTGTAAACCCATTATATTTAATTTATTTTATTTCCTTACGTTAAATTTGAGGGTTATACATCTTGATTGAATTTCCACTTACGCTGGGTTTTATTTCTCACATGGGTTATGAAAAAAATATAATATTATGTTTTTTTATTCTAATTTATTTTTTGAATTCATTAGGCCGTGATTTATTCTCTAAGTATTATATATAGAATGTAATAAATTATGTTACACCATTATGGGTGATAAATATTGATTATGAGTTATATAACATGGACGTTCCAAGAAACTATTATAACAACCCACAAATTTGAAGGTGTGTTATAATTTATATTATTATTAACATACAGGTTTTAAGGGTTTTGTGTTGTTGTATTTTGTATGTTTCATGGGATTAGGAGTGGGGGAGTGTTGTCTCCACCTGTAGATAAATGTTTTTGTAGGCATCCAGTTTGGGTGTGGTACTAGGGGTTGCGACATGGAAACTAGAGAAATAGAAAGCCTACAACATAACTATGGAATTTATTTCATAAGTATATTTGTGGTATATTCCTTTCTTTATCTCCAATGGACCATAACATAAGGGAAGTCTATAGTGAATTTTCCCAGCTACCAATTTTGGGGTGTTTAATATATGTTCTTAGAGAAACACCGCCATGTCCCACTTACTGGGGGTCAATCCCTCTATAAATTTTCGGGATCCTTCATCATTTCTCAATGAGAATATCATAGTATTCCATAGTGGGAGGCTCCATATAAAATCTTTTATCGCATCATCATGATCCTCTCTTTTAGTGGTATTTAAAGAATAGTTCAAAAAATTTCCATGGACCCCATTATTTACATCCCCAAATTCCTCCCCAGCCCAATTTTCAATTTTATTATTGCAGGGTAAATATTTTGGGTGATTTTATCTCCTCCATCTCATCTATTCATATTTCAATATTTTCTTTATTACAATGGCTCTCTCTTGGTATTATTAAGTGCATCAAAACCCTATATTTCCACTTCAATATCAAATTATTATACCCTCTAATTATAAAATAAATTTGATGATTTTGGGTTAATTTTAGGTTTTTAATTTTTTTGATTTAATCGAGAAGTTCAATTAAGTGATTACACTCCATTAGGGTTGAGGTTGGAAGCTTTTATCAGGTTACTAATTTCTTATAGGGTTGTATAATTTATATTTCATGTATGTGCATGTGTTTATCTATGAGAGGATTCTTTTTTATCATGATACCAGGTAGGTAAGAAGGGTTGTGGTCCAATAATTTGTGGGTGGGTGATAGAAATGAATTAAAAATAATTTCACCATTCCTCACATCATTGTTATGGGCAGGGATGTCCTAGTGGCGGATCTAGACATTATATATCTACTAAGGGAGCATGTTTATATTTTATATTACTATTGGTATTTATTATTATTGTTTAACAATTAGAATGTAATGATTTTTAACGGTTACCACATCCTAGGTTATGGGAAGATGATTATGTTTAAAGAGTGATATTATGGAAAACTTCCCTAGGTCAGAGGGAATGATCCATGCCAGTTTATATGACCAGCATTCAGTGAGAGGGGGAGGTCTGAGAGTGATATGAAAAAGATGACGTATATGAATATATGTGGAGTGAGATGATTTGGATGATGGTAAGACATAAACTCAATGAGAGGGAATGGATGGAAATATTCTATGGATTAGTTTGGGGGTTCCAAATGACAATTCCATCCATAATTGTTCTCAAGTTGTTATATATGGTAATTAGAGGAATCTCGGATAGTGTACTGTGGCTTGATGAGTGATGTATATTATTTAATTAATTAATTATTTCAATTAATATAAGTTCATGCATCTTATACCCTTATTTAATGAGATTTAAGTTGGTGTCCTACTATGTTTTTACACATACCCTACATGGTCATCTTGATGTGTATACATACTTCATTTTTAGAGATACTACTTAGGGAAAAGGCCCTATTGTGGACAACTGACCAGACCATGGAAGTTCACATAAATCTGACACTAACAATTATTTTTTAATATTATTATACTATGACTCATTAGTTATTTTATTATTTTTAAATTGTGTATATATTTATCCACCACATATGGGGATCCCTGTTGACATGACGTACATGCACTTTTATGCCATCATGATATTTCAATTGATGATATAATTTTGGATCCTATGATTTACTTTATTTTTCTGAATATTTATTACTATTTCTCCCATTATATTCATTTAATCTAATTAATATAAGATACTGAGGGAATATCCTCTCCATGATTTCATTTATCCCCCCACAAATAGTTTGAGCCCTCTTGCATACATGTAGGTGTTCTTGAGAAATCATGGCCCACCAGAACATACCCAACGATCCAGGCCACGGTGTTATTAAATGTTATTATAGAACATTTATTTTTATTTATTATTTAGATCCATGTAGAATGAATATAAACTTGTTCTAGCACAACTATGCCTCTTTTCCTATGTCTAGAAACATTGGTATAGAGGAAAATCAAGATACTAGGGTAGTGGGATTTCATTTATAGATGATAATTATTTATATTAATATGTTATTAAAATAATTTATCTACTCCCAGTTTGTATTTTTAATTTAAATTGAATAATTGGTGTGAAATTATCATGTTTTAATGTTAAAAATTACTAGTGATAATTGAGTGAATTTATAATGATTCGATCATGTTAACTATTATAATCATAAATCACTTTCTTTATACTGATAAAAATTGTACGATTTTTATCTTATAATGTTATGAATTACCATTACAATAAGTCACTCAACTAGAGATTTGGATACTTCCTAAATTTGAAGGGCCATGTGGATCACAAAATAAGGCCCTATAAGTCTATGATGAAAACTAGACCATCCATGATCATTAGATTTCCGATCATAGTCTAAGTGATTTATTTATTAAGTTGATGAATAATTATGAGGGCGTTCATATAAAAATATTTATTAAAAAATGAAGGAACAAATCAATATTAATGTGGCTCAATATATTTATAACATTCTATGACACAATTTTCCTAGTTATGATGAACAAATCACTATTCTTGAAAATTCATCTAATACTCTGTCCAAATTGAGAATAAATTTAGTGGGAATAAATTCAAGATTAAGGATTATACATTGATGAATATTGTGATTTTAAATGAATTCATAATCCTATCCTAAAACCTATTCAAACATTGACATTGGAATAAATTGGAATAAATTGGGTAAGCATCACATGGATTGAGTAGCAGTCTATCAAACTCGAATGGATGTTTTGTAAAGAAAAAAGATCACCCCCTTTGTCTATAAATATATACTCATTATCACCCTACAAGTTGTGGTAAATGTAACTCCAAGTGGATACATTAGCATCATCAAAGACATATAAGAGACCTAAAGTACTCAAGTTCCCATTAACTTCAATTTTTTTCAATTGTAATAAGGTATGCTCAATTTTAATTTCATTTCATGTTTAGTGATTGAATCATAATTATATTATTTTATTATCATCCACCATATGTTGTGCAATGTTCATGATCTTAAAAGAGATTAAATAAATTCATAACCCTTAACTATTCCACATTATCAATCGACTATGAATTTCTTGCTCCTCATTTTTGATTTTTCGATGCACAATTGTTTTCTCATTATATTCCCTGCCATTTTTCAAATCATCATAATCCTCACAATTAGAATAATTACAACTAAAATGGATGACCCCATCTCCCATTGTGGTTATTCAAAAAAATTTGGCGTTATGTGATTAATATATTTCACTCTTTTAATGTTATTTGAATTAAAATTGTGTGTGTAAAACAATCAGTGATATAGATTAATGACATGTTTTGTTCGACATGTGGATTCCAAGTATTATTGGAAAAAAACTCCCAATGGTTTATAAAATAATTAACCATTTATAAATATCAATTTATATTGATAATAATCCATTTTATGAATTTGGACAATTTTAAAACAATAGGGAATTTTGATCGAACTCATCAGGTGAAGTGCAAACTAGTTTAATGAAATGTTTTGAAAAATCACAAGGATATTATAAGATTATGATAAAAAATTTCATGTCTATAAAATATTTATTACACAATTAAGTTAAATTAACAAATCAACTCTTTCACCCAAGATCTACACCCCCTCCCCATTCCATACAAAAGACCGATGAAAAAGAAATGATTATAAAAACAATATACCATCATCAAAGATTTTACCTGAGTTTCAATGTACACATTATATTATAGCACCTGATTGTGTGAACAGTTGATATAGGACCAACATCCAGGATTCATATGGAACTATTTTTTAGGATGGATCAATTTACGGTAGTTGTTTTTTTATTTTCATTAGTAATATAATGAAAAATAATACAACAAAAAAATGAAAATAAAAAAACGACGAAAACCCAACTTTAATAAAATGAAACATGATAAATATCCACAAAGAAATACCACTCATCTCTATGTTTCCTATCATTCACCTTAAAAGTAAATTTATAGTGTCCCTGAATTCCTCCTAACCTCCAAAGATATCCCTCATATTTATTTAACACTAAAATAATGTAGACCCTTCAGCATCTAAGGAGTAACATTAGGGAGAATAAATTCTCAAAAGACTCATTAATTCCCCAACCAATTAATCTTGATATGTCCAGTTATAGGTAAAAGCACATAAGTGATCACTTCCACTGATATGAATTACCAAAAACATAGAATTCAATATTCAATCAATGAGGTGGATTTGGATCTAAATTTGGGTTTGAATATTTTACATCATCTACATGGACTAGTTGGTGAGGATCTCCATCTTTAGAAGAAATAATTCCATGTGATACACTCAACCATGAACCCTAGAAGGGTTTAGAAAGAAAAAATAAATCTTACATAATTTATATTTTCCCTATATGACTCCACCCATTCATGGATCTAACACCTCCATCTTGAATCTGTAAAATCCTTGAACGATAAGAAGCATCAATTTTTAGAAAAAAATTGATACTTCCCAAACTTCGAGAGACTAATGTTAAATAAATTGCATCCATAATTCCCTAAATGAAAAATTCCATAATTACTTGGATACGTTTAAATTTTTTTTCAATATTAACACATCATTAGATCCCTGACCAACCCCTTCTATAAAAAATATATGAGCAGTAATTAGTGATCAAGATAACACTAATTCATGCCTTAAGTGGAGGGGGTAATGTTGATGAAATAGTTGTAGATTAATATAATATCACAAGAAACATCATTGTAAACATAATACAGTTCCACATTCGAGCACATGCTCAATGCAAAACAATATAAGAGAATTAATTCATACAACCCTGAAAGAAGAAATATTTAATTATAGATCTTAGTACTTTTGTGCGATAACTACAGGTGTGGAACCTTTTGAGGCCATATATGTTAGATTGTACATGTAACTCATTTATTGGATGGGGATTAGAGATACATCTATCATGGGACCTGAGCTAATAATACTGATTATGATTAAGATGATGGTGATTTATGAGAACTTGAGGATATCCAAGTGATATCATAAATCATACAATAAAATATTAATATTATATTTAGTTACATATAATGGTTACCACATGTTCATAGTGGAATTACCTAAATCTGATTTTATGAGGTTTAGTTAGGGTAACATGTTATCCCTAAGGGTAATCGGTACATTTGATATTCCAAGAGAGGTGGGAGATGTTTTTTATTAGAAAGAACTAACCCCACAGACAGACCAAGTAAAAAAAATATCCAATATGTCAGAGTTGAGGAGATATGTACATGATTCATCACACATTTTTAAATTAGGTGAATTAATTTGGGATGACACCACCTACATAGAGTATACTATTTCTAAAATGGATAATTAGGAAAAGAGCCATCATTAGTGAGAGAATCCATTAGTGCACCTCTAATAGTATAATGGTAATCTTTTTTATAGATTCTATGAATACAAGAGTCAAATGTGAGATCATTACCCCCCACTTATTTAAAAAAGTTTTTATTTTTCGATAAAAAATTCATGAATGTGGGGAGGATATAACAACCAATATTTTTTTAATGAGATTTAATTTGAACATTTTAAATATTATTTTTATGTTTTTTTGTAAATATGTTTTATTTATTTTCACTTAATTTTATTGAGAATTATATAATAAATTAAATATATTATTTTTAGTTGTGAACATAAAAGAAAATACTAATTTAAAAAATTATTCCAGAATAAATATTATAATATTTTGGTTGTAACTAAAATTTGAATGTTCTCTAATGATATTTTTAATTTTCTTATTGGGATTTGAGACTGAGAATGAAAATTATTATATATTTTGTTGGGTTACTAGTTGTCAATTAATTATAATTATTTTTTTAATAAAATTTTCATAACCAAATTTTAGGGGGGGTTTACTATTCAACAATTAGAGAAACCCCTGGTTAAATTTGAGAATTGTTATTCATGAACTATATTGGAATTATAAATGGTTCCATCAATGAAGGATATGTGTAGTTGTGGATTTATTAAAGTAATAATGATTCACCATTGAGATAGGATAACCATATACTTTCTCTCATTCCTTAATCCATTTTTTTGGATTACAAAAAATTCGATAGATTATATTTATTTTTCCATGGTCACTAGTATATTTCCACTTTTGAACTCTATTTTGATTCTATTATTATTAATTTAATTGTAATAATTTTTCTATTATTTTTTACAGTGTAATTTATGAAATATAAAAATTTTTATCATGGAATTTAGTTTATTTGAATCTCATTCTATAAAAAAATGGAATGTAAGGATTTGAAATTTATTAAATCATACTATTGAATTATTTTGACTTTGATTATTTATTAATTTTATTCTTATTTAGCTACTTTTTAATTGTTTGTTGACATGAATTTATGTGAATTTTAACCTTTAGTTATAGATTATAATTCATTTAAAGAAATATTTCTTCCACATTATTGGAATAATGTGAATGCTATATTAGACATGGGGGGTCATTATTTGACTGGGAAATAATTTATTAATTCCTCCAAAATTTCCACCTATATACATGATGGGTTTTCCATGAGTTATTGAGAGGTGTGTGGTTAAGGGGAAAATTAATGGGTATGTTTTATTAATAGTGGGACACAACTCGTATAATGGCTACTAAGAGAATAAAAATATGCATACAAGAACATGTAGATAGAGAATTTGGTAGTGGTGTATGAAACATGGAAGATGATGATGATGTCTAGATATAGATCTAATGACTTATGGTATGAGATTATTTAGTGTGGTTCCGAAGTGAATTTGGGAATTTTAGGTTAAGGTGATATTGTATAAATTTCTATTTGTTGAATATATACTGGTAATAATGGTATAAAATATAGTGGATCATAGAATATGGAACATGATTATATAGCTACATGGAATGTAGTTCTCCATGTCACACACTATGTATCACTCTCTTTGAAGTGATATTTATTAAACTATATTATTAATATCATATGGGGTGAATCCTCATGTCACATTCTAATTATTCCAGAATAATTTGTCTGAATGTGGTTACATGTATATGCTGAGATAATACTCTAGAATTACATTATCTATGGTCCAAATACACACATTTGTTATTATAATTAATAAAATTTGGTAGAAATTCCAAAAATCAATCTGGTTGTCTGAAGACTCAAAAATACATATGGAAAGGGTACATGAAATGTGATTTAAATACATGAGTTGAGAAAAATTCAAATTAAATTCCTAACGTGTCTATTGTCCCAAAAAACAATGCACCAAATAAAGTCAAACTATATAGGTCTATTTCAAAATGAATTAAATCATAGTGGTGTGTGCCCAAATTCTATTGCGCTTATAATCATTGTATACTAGTGAACTTGTGATGTACTAGATAGTTTTAAATGTTATTTTCACCTTCTCGTTTAGGTGTTAAAATCATATGCACAAGCAGTGAATTTGAAATTTTTTTCTATATTGGACATTATACTTTGTATCTCTTAATCAAATAAGGAATTTTATTTCAGAATTATAAAAGATATATTTCATTAGACTCATATTTATATAGAGAAGTCGCGAGGTCGATAATACCCCTGGATGCATTTGGATTAAAGGGAACAAGGCCTCCACACACATTGTGGAGTATTTAAACTCTTTTAGGCATGGGGAATGGGGGAAAACATGTAGGGTAAAAACCCATTTAGTTGATGGATATAATATATTTTAAGGTGTGGGTCCTTAATATGGAATGGTACACCATAAAATAATGTTCAATGTTGTACATGTTGTTAAACCCCATACTATAGAAAAAGAGGGATGCTATATATGTGATGGTGGTTAATTAGTTTACGAGCTATGGGTCTATAAAATTTTTAGGGCATTTAAGGTTATCTATATAGTAAAAAATCAATTGATATAGGCTATGATGATTGAAAACCTATTTATTCATATTTTTACAATTTTATGAAGCATATCTGGATTTATACTATTTGAGAAAACATATCATACAATTTCTCAATTTTAGGTGGATTCCATGTAAGAATGTTTATACTCACCCATACATGGGACTTATATCAATAGATTTTATGTTTATGGAAATGATACATAGTTCAGTGGAGACATTGGTGGGCATTTTGGTAATTGTTCTAGAATATAGAGGAACTTGATGGTGATTATTAATTTCGGAACATGAGTTGTCGGTTTAATAATGTAGAGAATATATATCCCATTTTTTCATGCATTATCTTTACAATGGGATGTTGGGCCTTGTACTTTTTTATAATTCACATGCATCAATACATGTTACTTTTTTTAATATATATATATATATATCATAATTTACATTTATATTTAACTACAGCATATGTGGTTATGATTGTGATATATGTTATCCTTGTATGATAATCTCTTTTTTTAAATAAGGAATAAAAATATTATATTTTAAAATTAAAAATAGTGGCAAAAAAATATGTAGTTTCAAATACAACATCATGATAGTCTGCAAGTGGAACATGGGGATTTGTTCTATATGTTCACCCTATTCACCAAAATAAACCATGATGTCTATGCATTCAGTGCGTAGAAATATGAATCCTTGATTTATTGGTGACAATTTGTAAGGTATATATATTTTTGGAAATAATTATAATTGAACGATGCTATGAATATTATCTATAAATTAATGGGTGGGGTAACATGTACTATGTTAGTTACTATACTAGAAGATCTTTGTTATTATCTAGATTCCCAATAGTATTGTTCCTATATTATGGTATATGAATCAAAATAATAATATCTATTTTATATTTTTCAAGAGAATATTTATAGTGTTTCCCATGCAGTAGTATTTGTATTGAACCAGGAACATATCTTATGATTTTTGTGTGTTCTTGTGTGCTTCATTTGAATTTTTATTCATTTATATTGGTGCATTTTTATGGTTCGTTATGGTGTGTTGGCAGTGTGGGAATATTTTAAGTTTTTTCACTATTTGATTTGTCTTTTCCATTTGATAATTTCAAAGAACATGTTTCACAAGAGTGTTTCTAAAAGGAAGGTTCCAGTGTGTGTGGATCTCTGCAAAATAATTTGCCTTATAATAATATTGCATGGAAGTCGAAGCATCCTAAAAAAATTTTATAAATCAATTTAAAAAATTTTAATTTATTTCTTTCAGTGGAATTGATATTTTGACTTATGGTGTTATAAGTGGGGTTGGATTGACCAAAAATGTTCAACAAGTCTTATTACTAATTTTTAAGGATGTAGGTAGAGGGTTAGATATTTTAAAAAGATATATATAATTCATTTAAATTATTCATTCTAGAAGTAATAGTGTAACTAGGATGAGAAATCTTAAACTATAATGATCTATTTGTGATTTAGATGATTCTATACCAGAACACGTCATTAAATATTTAAGGGGTGAAAATTAATTCAAGAATCATTTTCCTGCTTACTAACATGTATAAGAGGCCTTCCATAATGAATAATTTTTTTATGATGAATTTAAATCTTGCTAAATATTTTTTTAAGGAATATTGATGTCGAATCAAGTGAATGACTTCAACATGGTAGGAAGTCAACTATAGTCCATACGAGTGAAGTTCATTTGAGGAAAGTGGGAACTGATACTTTTGTTACCATATCCAAAATTATGGATTCTTATTGATAATAAAAAAGAAATTACAATGGTTATAATTTCATATAATTTGGGGAGTTTTAGGACAAATTTATAAGGAAATGTATTTTTTTAAAAGAATAAAAATAAATTATAGTGGTAAGTGGTAATCTTCTGGTGGAAAATAAATTAGAAGAATGAAGATGGGAGATAAAGGAGATTAACTAAATTCCTAGGAATGGATGATTCTTTATGTTATATTTATTGATAAAAATGAAATATGAGGAATTATTTTATGGAACATATGGTTAAATCTTGATATAATTATTATACATATTCCACAAAACCCACACCTGAGGAAGATGATAAAATGAGATAAAATGTTACATGTTTTTTAGAGTTAATGATTCGTGATTCTAGATATTCATTCAAATCATATTTTTCATGGGGATTCCCAGGAAACATTATATTTAAAAGTTTCATCCTAGATCATCTTATATATGGATATGTTCATTAGGTTTTTTGGAAATGGTGATATGAATTTCTAAATAAAGAACATATGTGTTTTTTTTCTATAAAGATTTTGTAAAATATTGTGTCTAATAAATTACATATTTTTAGTATGTTATATTGGTGATGTATGGTTTAATAAAAATTTTGTGTATACTATATGAAAACACAAACAACATTCCATGGTGTTGTCAAGGGATATTAATGATGGAAAATTTTATCTTATTTGGAATTTATATTAGGTGATTGTTAATGAAATAATAAAATCCAGACCATTGAAGTTGTATCTTGGCCATTTGAACCACATTGGTGTGTATGAGTTGAGGATCTAAGTAGAAATAAGAATATTGGAACTTGATCATATGGATTTCAAATCATATAGGTAATATTTTTATAATATTTTCATAAATATATCCTCTTTGTCTTAATAAAACGAGTCACTGAACTGGAAGCTGTATTTAGTTCATATGGATGATAGGTGGTAAAGTATTGTATGTTCTATTGAAGATTAACTTCACTACATCACCATAATGTAAAGGTAAACAAAATTGTTTTGGGTATTTTATTGTAGTGAATATATTAAAATTTCAAAATATATTATAATTATAAATTCATACTAGAAAAGGAGTATGAAGAAATGAAAAATTATTTAATGATAGTCAATCAAGGTAAAAAAAATTAGAGTTCTAAATATTCTATTATATAGAAATAATCCTGATGGAGAAGAATGTTTCTAAACTAACCAAGAATAATGGTCAGGTGGAATGGATGAATCATAATTTTAAGGAGAGATCCAAAATCATGGGGTAACATTTCAATCAAAATTTTTTTAGGGATATAGAAAACTATGTGTCATACCTTGTGAATAATATTACTTATATACCAATGAGGAATGAACATATATAGGAACTCTAGATAGGAATATAGGCTGACATATCATGATTTAATGTTTTCAATAGTTTGAAATACACACCTGTTGATTGCAATGAATGGGAAAAATTGGAATCATTGTCCTGAATGTGTTTTCTCTTTGGCGTAGGATAATGAATTATTTTTTTTGATTTTTGATTTAGGATTACATTATGTGAATGTTTATCAATGTATAGAATATCCTCTTAAATTAATAAATCTTATGGATGGATAAAAACCATATTAAATGTGTTGTTGGGTTAAACCATCATTTTTTAGGTTTATCAATATTGAATTAGAGTGATTCTGATATGTTTAAGGAAAATTTTCCAAAGGTAAATAAAATATTCAAAATAGAATATGTTGATAATGTTATATAAATACATATAAACTATGTACAAAAAATATATTTGATTAAAGATTTTCAACGAATTCATTTGAAACATAGTGTCCATAATGAGATTAGCCTCATGGATTGAGGTGGTCTACCAGTTTCAAATGACTAATAGAATGGTTTGAGACTATAATTCACTACATTCATATTATTTATTATAGAGAAGTTGAAATCCTAAAGAATGTATATTAAATCAGTGAACCAAAATAACATAATAATACGATTTAGAAAGAGATGAATTCCATTCATGTCATTGAAATATGGGAACTAAAGAATTTAGTCCTATGTAAAATATATAAAAACACTAGTGGGTATTATGGTTAATGTATGATGATAATGGTATAAAATGGTACAATTAAAGGACATTTTTAAAGGGTTATCAATAAATATAGTGTTTTTATATTTTAAAATCATCCTCTCATATTGTAAAAGGATATACAATATGGATGGTGCTCAATATAGATTCTTCAAATGGGTTCCATCTTGATCATTTTGAAGCTAAGGCGATGTTACATCATTATGATTACTCGAAAGAAAACATCATGAAAAAATTATGATTTCATGGAAAATGGAATTCATGGTCCAATGTGAATGTTTAAATAAATTTTTTATTGGTTTATATAAGAAAAAAAGTGTAACTGTATGTTTGGTTCCTCAATTTTTTGGTGAATTCCCTTATTTTTATTGTAGATCATTAAAAATAATGATAGGTGATTGAGTATGTGAGTTTAGTTATAATTATTATTTGTGTTGATGAAATGATATGTGGTGAACCATTGATGTAATTTCAACCAGAGTTGAAGGTTTATGTTCCTACATCATTAAAGATGAAATATATAGGGTTTTTAATGAAAAAAATAGTGATAATATTTTAAGGAAAACTATAACATTGGTTTTTTCATTGTCTGAATAATTTTGAAAGGTTCCAGAAATGTTCAAAATGTCTTGATGAAAACTTGTGACCACCTATTTTGAAATAAAAATAATTTTAACAATGGATATATCCATCTGAATATTTGAATTAGATAAATATATGGTAAGGATTATATATGGGTTAATGATCAGTTACTATTGTATTCCATTGTTTTTACATAATCCATTATTGATCAAGAATTTTTTGAAGTCATCTGGTTCATGGAATATCTAGTGAAGGAACACTTTGAAGTTGTTAAGTGGATCATTTGGTATCTTAATACAATACAATGAATATCATTGTGTTTTATAATAGATGATCTATTATTGGGATATATTGATATGGAATTTATAGATGATAGGAATCATATAAGAGAACTAGTAACATCGCCTTTAGTTTGGGAGGAACATTAATGTGTTGGATATTTCTATTTGACCATATTATTGAACTATCAAAAATATATTTAGATTAGATTTTGGATTATGAAAGAAGGAAAGTACATGATTTGGAAGAACAATTATTAAAAGAACATTGAAGCTATATTGAAATATAATTTTCTTCTATGTTTTTCATATTGTGAATATTTTTGTGCTGAATAATGTGGGTTCTATATATATCACACTCAATAAATGTATCCATTAATTCAAAATAATGTGGAAGAATATGTGATATAGTCTCGAATGATCGATATAGAGTGGAAATTTATGAAAATAATGACCCATTTAATAGTGTAGTAAATCCTAGAGAAAAATTGAAACTCAGTTGGATTTAGATTATTGGTGATATGAAGATCACATAATAATTAAAATTTTATACGAAATAATGAAATATATATTTTTTTAAGTGTTCATGGAAATGGTTTAATCAATGGAAGTAGATATCTAGTGGGTGATGTTTGGATTGTGAGAGAAAAATCATTTATCCTCATCCCAGAAGAACGAATTGTAGAATTTGGTTTTGATATATCAATCATTATATTATGAAACATGGATGTATGAACATAATAATAAAATATTAAAAATGTTGTTTGGGGGAAATATTCATGACACATTCACCATTCATTAGTTGCAATAGTCAAGTAAGTGAATTCATGGGGTAATTGGATGTAGACTTGATTCAAAGAAATTCAACATCATTGATTAAATGGTAAGGAAACTAATGGCACAAGATTAATTTTATAGAAATAATTTATACATTTATGTGTTGAAACAATTTTATTTTGCGGCTGAATAAAATATAAGTTCTATTTTATTATTCCAATTCCCATGAATAGTGTTTTTCTATTAATGATACTTGTAACTCCTTAAGAATTTCTCTTGTTCATCACATTAATAAAACATTTAAAATTTTTCTCACATAGCATGAATTTTACTAATCCATTTAAATATCTAGTGTTTTTTATTTGTATATGTGAGAGTTTCTTTATATTTGTTAGTTTTTTTCCCTATGAGTTCGGAGGGCGTGTCATGGGGAATATATGGGGTGTAAACCATCTTTATTTACACACAAAATTTTATAATTTTTTTTATTTTAGAAAATATATGACCTAGTTCCAAAAGTGAGTATCAGTAAGGTAATTTCCAAAATGATATTTTTTTGACATAATATTATATTTTTCCATAGACATGTGGTTATATGATAGTTTATAGGCTAATATATCTGCATTGTGTGATATTTCATCTTATTATTGTTGAATATACCTTGGATTATTAAAGGTGGTCTTGGGATGATGCATACCACTTAGTGATGGACCCAGTGAGGTCATATTGTGTCAAGTGATATTAGTTGTTTACCCAATTACAACAACCTAAGGCGTTTTTTATTCATAATTATTTCTATTTTTAATTATAATTCACCAATATCTCTATAATATGTTAAATGATTAAAAATTAATTTCATTTTTTTCTTTTTAACCACATGTTTTTGGTACGGGAACTAATATTTTTTCAACATATTGAACTCCAAAATCACTCTTTCTATCAAGGAATATTTTTCATAGAAATGTCTTACACTTTGATTGAGAGTGTATCAACCCAATTTTTTAAAATAATATGTCATTTTAATATTTTACTGATATTAATGTTATGGATTCATAAGTGATATTCTTGAAGTAGAACTACATTTTTAAAAAACCGAATTCTTGGTCAATATCATGTTATAATGATGTTTTATTATAAATTAAATGATCAGTTATAGATTAAAAATAATTATGTTTAATTTATGATATAAAGTTTGTTATTGGTAAAGGATAAACAATGATTCACATTTTGATCCCCTATTTTGTTATATTTATAGAGTTTATTTAAATTTTATATTTATAAAGTTAACTATTTAAATTCATGGATTTATATATAAATTTTCTATTATCATTATAAAAGAAATAATTTTGAAATGATAGGTAATAAGAATGTGGTTTTTCATTCGATATAGAACATATTTTTTTTAAAAAACATATCATGTTTTCCCAAAAAATATATTATACATAATTTAATGAATAACTATAATTAATTTAATATTTCAAACTATCATTTCTAAATTATGTGTAAATTGTATTATAAATAATATGAAAGTAACTTGGTTTGACAGAAAATTGAAAAATTTCTATATAATGAAAAGTTCTGTTTATAATCACATGGTATTTTTTATCAATTAAATTTATAATTAAATTTATGTTTGTATGGATTTAAAAATATTATTTTTATTGTTAATATCCAAAATTAATAGGGCATAAATTTTATAAATATGATCGAATTTCCTATAAAAATAAATGTTTGATTTTCAATACAGACATGCAGCTCATTATTTTATAATTATTTATAATGTTAATGGATTTTTTTGATATATATGTAATGTGTTAGAATATATGATATATAAAAAATTAATTTCTTAATTTAAAATGTAAGGATTATATTTTATTATAGTTTGAGTCATAGTTGTGAATTCATTTGAAGTACAATAATTTATATCCAAATAGATATTTACTAAATAGAAATAAATATATGTTTTTGAAATATATAAATCACATGAGAATTATATAAAACATTTTGTAAAATTTCATATACCTAAAACAATGATTTTTAAATTGAATAGATTAATTCAAATTTGTTTAAGGTTGAGTAATGCATTTGAAATCCTTTTTAAACTAAGAACATAAATTTAAATTGAATTATATATCAAATTTTAAAATTCATATCATGATTTTGACAAAATAATTTAGCGGCATTTATAACATGGTAGATAATAATATATAATAAAAATATCATAAATTTTTTTATAATAAATATAAATGAATTTATTTTCTAATATAATTACTCGAATGCTGATGCAATTTGGAATTAATACATGAACACTATAAGAAAAACTTAAGATTGGTGGTTCATGTGTTATATGATTATAAATACTTGAGGAGATAGAGTATTATAAAATTTTCATATAGAATATATGAATATTGAATTACATTGAATTCCACTCTTTAATAATAAAATTATTTTACTCCATAATTATCCAAATCTAATTTAATATTGATCCAATGCATATGTATTGTATAAATATAAAAATTAGTATCTTAAATAATATTTTTTAATAAGAATACTAGATATGAAAATATTGGAAGTGTTTTAGATATATGTTTTGTTAATATTAAATTATTTTATATAATTACGAAATTATTAAATATATATATATTGATTATTATATAAAATCTTATATAGTACAAATTCAAACACTTTGAATCACAGAAAAGGTAAAATATATTGGATAATTTTGTTCCTGAGGATAAGTAGAATTCAACTAATTTTATATGTAAAAGTAAATATGTGTATGTATTAATGTAAATGTCAAAACATGAATCCCAATATTTTTATTATATGTTAAAATTAAATTTCAAGTTTAAACCAAAAAACTCTATAAATAAGGTAATTTTTCACACTAACCAAAACATTAATGAGAGGAAATTTATTCTTTTAAAACATATCTCAATAATATTTTTTTTATTTTTCCCACATCATTTACCAGAACTCACTAAAGTAATTGTTCACCACTATGACTTACTTAATGAAGTAATCCTTAAAAAATAAAAAGGAATACAAATGTTTTTATAATTTATTAGGTAATTATTAACTCAATATCCTGTCATTGAATAATAAATTTTATAATTTTAAAATATTATTTTAATAAATATTATATTACTCAAATTTAATTTTTATATTTTATTTCCTTTTGTTTTATATGGATTAGAATTACATTTTATTATTCTCTATTTAATTGATTCTTCCATGATAAAATATGTCATAGTAATGGGTTTTTTATTGATCTCTATATTGATTTGTGATTATATATCTCTAAACATAAATTAAATAATTTTTATATAAATTCTATATAAACCAAAAAAATTATTCTCCTCTATCCATTTTCATGTATTTACATGTCTTTTTTTATTTACCCCTTAATTTATTCAAATTTCACCTTTATGACATTGGTAAAACTAATTTTTTCTATCTCTCATTTAAATTATATATTCATCTTCCCTGTAAATGTTGTTAATGTTATGTACCATTTCCTTGATTCATTAATTATCAAACCCCTCTTTCTGTTGCTGAATAATTCCACCTTCAATTAGTTATGGTTTATCAAAAAATTTGATAATGGAATATTCTTATATTTGGTTTTCATAAAATATCACAATTGATCACTTTATTTAATATTGTTCTCCTATTTTCATAAGAAGGATTACAATAGATGCTTTAATTTTTTTATTGTATTAATTTTATTTCCCATTAGAAATATTTTTATTTATATATTCCAAGTTTTGAGTAGATTCACCTTTATAAAGTTTCATAAATTTTTTTATCTTCTCTCAATGAATTTAATTCTATGTTAAAATACTATTTTAATAATTATCATTATTATCTTCTTGTTAACCTACTACCTATATTTATCATTATTACATTATTATATTTACTTTTTTCAATATATAATGGGTTAAACCATTATAATTTATTCATTGAATCTCATTACGGTAAATTTTATGTTTATGCTTATAGATTGAAATGTAACATCCTGTGTGTTTTATTAATGTTATGGGTTGTGAAAATTATATATGAGGGTGTGTGTGATCAATATTCATCTGACCAATAAATTAGGTAATGATATATTCTTTGAATAATATATACAGTGATTAATTAATTTGGTTACTCTATTATGGGTGATTATGATTTATTTTGAGTGATATAACTATGATGTCCCAGTAAACAATTATTACACCCCTCAAATTATAAGTTGTGTTATATTTTAAATTAATATATATAATAGTTGTTTTAATGGTTATATGTTGTTTTGGGTATTGTAAGTGGATTGGTATATGTATTTTATATGAGTTTTCAAAACTTGTAGTTAAATTTATGTTGTAGGAATGCAGTTTTGGTGTGGTACTACGGGTTGTGACATAAAAGCTAGAGAAATTGAAGGGATACGACATAACGATGGTAGTTGTGTCCTGGAGATCATTAGGATACATTTCTGTCAATATCTCCCATCGGACACAAGATAATGGAAATTAGTAGAGGAGATGTACCATCAACGTATTTTGGGGTACTTAATCTATGGTATGAGGGAAAAGCCCCGAAGGTCCACCTACTAGGGGGTCAATCCTGATATCAAGTTTATGGATCCTTCTCCATGGTTCCATGACTATATGATACTATTTTCTTATGGGGATTCACTATAGTGTATATTATACTATTGTGTTGTGATGTAATCAGTGAGAGGTTGTTAATGAAAGCTTCATAATTATTCCATGGAACTCAATTTTTACTTTACAAATTCATCCATCAAAAATATTTTCAATTTAAGAATTTTTATAGATCTATTTTTGATGATTTTTATAAATCCATATCATTTAATGTTATTCCAATATCTCATGTATTACAACGTTTGTCCCATAGTATGATTTAGCAATTCTAATATCTAGATAACATTTTGATTTATATTTACTAGACCCTCTTATTTAAGACCTAATTATTATGACTTTAGGTTTATTTTAGGTTATTAATGTTTTGGGATTGAAATTAGGACTGATGTTAGGTGATTACACTCCATTAGGGGTTTGGATGGAAGCTTTTACCATGTTATTGGTCTCCTATATCTTGTGTAACTTATATCTCACGTGGGTTCCTATATAGCACTATGTGAGCCATATTTTGTATCAAGTTACTAGGAAGTCCTTTATGGTTTTTGTTAGATCCTTGTGGGTGAATAATCTGAATTTTAAATAATTTAACATACCCCCACATCATAGTTATCAGTATGGTTTTCCAAGTGTGTGTTCTATACTATGTAGAGCTGTTGAGCTTGCATGTTTCTATTTTTTATTCATATTTCTATTTAATATTGTTGTTTTTAAATTTGGATTGTGGTTTTTTTGTGATGAAAAAATCCTATGTGAGATGATAGTGATTATGTTTATAGATTTATATTATGTATATCTTCCTTTGGTGTGACAGAGTGGTCTAAGATAGGTGATATGACCTCGATTCAATGAGTGGGGACCATTTGAGAGTGGTCGGATGATGATAATAAATGAGACTATATCTGGAGTGATTTTATTGGTAATATGGTGTGTCCTTACCTAAGTGACAGGTAATGTTTGGAAATATATTATGAATTATTTTCAGTGTTCCAACTATCAAATCTATCTATCATTATGCTGATGATTTTAAAACTGGGAATTCATGGAAGCCCAGTTAGTGAACAGTAAACCTATAACTGTTGTATGTTTTCTATTTATTTAATTATGTAAATTAATATGCAATTATAAATCTTCTAAATATATTTCAATTTATAGAGGATGGAATCCTACTATGTTTTTACTCACACCCTGCACATGCATCTTGATGCATGTGCAGACATCAATGTTAGTGATCCATATTTGGGT
Source organism: Viscum album (assembly GCA_963277665.1). Taxonomy (NCBI): domain Eukaryota; kingdom Viridiplantae; phylum Streptophyta; class Magnoliopsida; order Santalales; family Viscaceae; genus Viscum; species Viscum album. Next base: position 854,835,074 of record OY728121.1, read on the forward strand.
AAAATCCCATTGATGGACAACTAAGTAGAACATGGTAGATGAGATTAATGTGATATTAATATTTAATATAGAATCTTTTACTATCATGCCTAATATATTATTTTAATAATTTTTATATTATATGTCTATAGATCTTCCACACATGGGGATCCCTTTTGACATGATTTAGTTATTATTGTATACCATCTTGATACTTCATTTGATGAAATTAATTTTATCCTATGTTTTCTTTTTTATTTTGATACTTCATTTGATGAACCCCCCTCTTTTCCTATATTCACTACCATTCACCTTAAATGTAAATTTAAAATGTCCCTGAGTTCTTCCAAGCCTCCCAAAAAACCCCTCATTTATAATTTACCCAGAAATCATGTGAACCCCTCACCATCGAAGGTGTAATATAATAGTCAATAAAATCAAAAAATAAAAATTATTTTCATATAAAATTGTTCTATACATGGATAATAATATGGGAAAAAATTTAATTGATCGCATCCATTGAAATGAATTACCAACTATATAGTATTCAAAATTCCAAACATTGAGTTGGATGTCAAACTCATATGGGTTTGAATCATCTTCTACCACATTTACAAGGGCTAGTCACTAATGATCTCCATATGTATCTAAAATACTTCTAATTGGTGTGATCTATAAAAAACATGCAAAGGGTATAGGAAGAAAAAACCAATTTTATAGAATTTAGATTTTCCCTATATGACTCCCAAATTCTTGGCTCTAATACCACCATCTGGATTCCATAAAACCATTGAATGACTTGAAGCGTCAATTTTTATAAAAAATCATTCCTACTTCTCAAATTACGAGAGCTTGAAATAAATTAAATAAAATTTATCATTTTCCAAAATATCCACTCCACGAAAAATAATAACTAATTTTTTATAATATTTACCACACCATTATATCCCTAAAGAACCCATTTTCCAAATCTTCTATGATATGTAATTAGTGATGGAGTTAACACACATTGATTCCTCATCTGGGGGAGGTACTATTGAAAAAACACCAACAAATGAACATGATCTCATAAAAAACATGTCTAAAAACACAAAAAAATTCAATACTTGAACACATGCTCAATCCATAACGTTCAACGAGAATTAATACACAGAGCCCAAAAAGAATACAGATTTAATGAGTGATCTTACTGGTCTTGTGAGATAACTAGTTTGGGTTTCAAAATCACTAACTTAATATTCTCCATAAACAAAGTTACATTTAACTATAAAAAATAGGGGATATTCCACCCACCAACTCATCCGTCTAATACTAATTATCAATTTCTAGATGATCCATCAGGTTCATCTGGACTAAGGAAGATCAATGATATTAAAACTATGAAGAAAATAAACCCTCAACAATAAGTCTAGTTAATTAGAAACTCCAACCATCTCTACAATGATCCATTTTCTCTGACATATATCCTAGAAAAAAATTCCATCCATGATTTAGTTTTGGTAATCCTATCACCACACCCCTTAGTTGTTTTACCAAAATCCAAATTAATTATAACATGGTCAAGGTGGGAGTAACATCTAACATCAATATCAATTTATTCATAAAAATTAAAGAAGAAATCATCCTCCTACTTATTTCCAAATTCCCTTGAGAGAATTCCCAACGACCAAACCAATGTAATCAATTTCCAAATAATCCTATTCAAGAAAATTAAAATATTGGACAATACCTTTCTTTTGAAAAACCATTGGTATGTTTTTTTGAAGATAATTCTTCCTTGATTTATTTTATCATAAAACGCATTGAAAATATAATTTCATAGCACTAACCCCACCTTATTAAAGAGAAAAAATCTCATTCATCCCATATCCATAGTCATCCATTTCCATAACCAAATGGTAATTTAAGAAAAGATAAATATATATTGGCACAACAAATTTTTTTTCCTCAAGAAAATTCCTAAAAATAACCATTTAATATTGTCCTAGTATGAGAAAAAAAACTAAATTCATGATAAGGAACATAAATCCACTTTATCACCTCCATAAATTCCTCAATGTCAGCCACTTACATTTTATCAGTCCATCTATAAGCTTATGAATCCCCTTGAACCAAATTACAAGATTCTCAAAATATTTAAAGATGTTGAAATAAACAGTCCTCTTTTGGATTCCTTAAAAGAAATTCCAATTTATGTAAAATTTCTTAAAGGATTTTTTACACATTAGAGATATATCTATACCACTAAAAAAATTTCTACTGAAAAAACTATTCCCATAATGTGAAAATATCTAGGGACCTTTCTTATTCCATGAATAATAGGAAGTTACAACATTGATGATTCACACATTGACTAAGGAGCCTCAATAAATGTAATGTAAAAATATAACTTCAAAAACCTAGGTCTCCATAACTTGGAAAAAATGAGTTTTTTCATTCCATTAGTTAATCGATTCATTTACAGTAATGATAAAATATTTTTATATTTTCACACCTGAGTAAATGAACTTATCACACGTACTAATTTCTATATCCACGAAATGTATAAATAGATATGTTATTATTGAACTCAAATGATTCTAGGAAGACCCTTTTGTATGAAATATAGAATGAAAACATATTTCTATGTTAAAATATTATTTATAGAATTCAGTGAACAAAAAATCATGTACAATATTTATCAAATCCATGTTATTCCTATTAAATAATCAATATGTATTCTCAATCCATGGTTCTGAAATTCTCCCTAAGAGTTTATTGATCCGGAATCCATCAAGTTTTTCCTATTTTAATGATAGATGAGGTTGTGATTTTTTACATCATCATTCAACAAGTCATAAAAGGAGAAGTTGATGTTTACCTTTTATATGTAAACATCATAGAGTGAAATGATCATGAAAATGCACATTATTTCCATGTCACCTCTGATATCTTATCCACCACAGTGTAAATAATATATTTAAATGATGATAATATATTTTATTTCCCTTTATCAGATCCAATGCATACTATCCCACACTTACTATCTATAATTCATGATTTTAAAAATTACCTAAGAATTTTGGTGAACTCTAAACAATTATTTTTATCTTGTTCTAATTAAAATGAATTTTTTGATATTTTTTCCCTTTAAAAAATTGATTGTTTGAAAGATGAAATTAGACATTAATTGTAAAAACCATTCAAATTAGTAAAAATTAAAAATCTATCAATTCATATTCCCCTTTGATCCTAATTACTCAATATTATAATGGGATGAACAATATATCTAAAAAAGGTGTCTTATTCTTCGATTTCATGTTCTTTGAACCACACAAAAATGAAATAACGAAATTGAATCTTTTTTCTGCACATAAAAAAATAAAAAACCAAAACTAAGTGTACTATATCATTCCTCTATTTGAAGAATAATGGGTGGATACCAACCTTATCTTTCAACCCCTATTGAAATATAGTCAAATTAAAAATGATGTGAAATTTTATTCAATTAAAAAATTTTCCCTCAAAGAATAATTTCTCCTAGAATAACATTTGATAACAAAAATGATGTCTGTATATTATTGGACTATGGTTTGTCCACATAAATTATAAATCTATTAAAAATTAATTAAACCCTTATTGGGAGGAACAAATATTTTTATTTTTAATTTTTTAATTATTGATTTATTTTGGTTTTTTATTAACAAGAAAAATATTTTATTCTTTTTATTTTATTAAATGTAATGTTTTTTGTCTTAAAAATCTCCATAAGGGAAAAAAACCTTAAAAATACAACAACATCCCCCAAATTCTAAACTTCTATAGTTGACCCACAATTATAGGGAGATAAAAATAATAATAAATCCAAACTAGGAGTGTATCTATCCATTTAAATTTATCTCCATTTGTCTCTTTTTATTATTTTAATTTTATTGCACTCCCATTCTAACATTTTCCCAAAATAATTATATTTTGAAACTTTATTTATCCACAATTGTTCTCTTAATTTTTTGTGTGCATGTATATTTAAAAATAAAATAATATAAAACATACTTATTCAAAATTAAATATATTAAATTTTATCCATCCATTTTGGGAGTCCAATGATGGGTTTTCCTGATTTTTTTTAAATATTCAATATAAAATTAGAAAAATGATAATTTTTAATTTCTAATAATTTTTTATTTCCCATTTATTTATTAATATATATTTTTCCACAATTTATGAGAAACAATGTAATAATTCATCCTAATGTCACTTATGAAATTATTTTCATGTTTTTTTCACCCTCAATTTTTTTCCTTGAGTTTGTGGACCTTTGAGAAGAATTTACTACTTTTCCTTTCATGAATATGATAGATATATTTTCTAAACCAAATTAGAATCAGAAAATATTAATGGAAACTATGTGCCCATTCACTAACAGTCATTTGGGAAGACCCCTCACTTATGTGAAGAAATTATTTATATCCAAATTACAATTCAAAAACATTATCCCACAAAAAATCTACATGGAATTTAAATTCATTATTTTTTTGAAATTTATGATTGAGTGGAATAGATATCACTTTTAGTGTATATTTCTAGATTTAACTATTTTCCATCTTATACTTGAATGAAATCATCCATTTCAGTTTTCTAGAGTTATTTTTATTCATTGTGGATTGGGATTGGAATTATCAAAATGTTATTTTGTTTAAATTTTAATTACAAGTATTAAATGTTTTTAAAAAATGGGTCATGTCTTGGTATGTTCACTTGCTATTATTGTCATGAGGGGATCAAAAAAGGGTTTAAATATGAGTGTGAGATTTTTTCCAAATCAAACAACTAATGAAAAAGGTAAATGGAATAAAAAAACAAGAAATGTTTTTTCTTGTCTAACTGTGACATGTTTTTCATTTTATACTTATTTATTATTTTCACCCTCTTAAAATATTATGTACTTATAATGTGTTTATATTAATATTCAAATCCTTAAAAAATTATAGTTTGCATTACCTTTAACGTCTCTATTAATAAATAATGTATTGATTTTAATATGTTGGTGTGTCCCCCTATTTTAATTAAATTTGGCCATTATATTCCCACCATACTAGAGCCTCTAAAACCCTCAAAAAGGGACCTATTGAATCTTAGGAAATTTATTATACGGAATAGTAGATGATATCTCTAATATAATTTATTATTTTTATTTTTTGATGCTGAGTGAGTGATCCTATGTGACTAAATTTACATCATCTTCATTATAGTGGGTTTTGTGTCACGACACATTCAATTTAATATTTTCAATCTGAAATATGATTTTTACACATTAATATGATAATTTATTTTCAGTGGAATTAGTTAGGGATGAATGAACTATTTTATACCCCCTGATTGAAGAAAATAATATTTTATCATCATCTAGTTTGTGAAAATGATTTTTTTTGTTTTGATAATTTTTTCTAGTTGAAATTCACAAGATTATGTATTGGGGATTTGATGTTATTAATTTATTAATAATTTTTTATGTACTCCCCTAATGAACTAAAATTAAAAGAAAATAATTGGTATGATATCTCAATGTATTAAAAAACAAAATATTTTATCATTTCTTGAATTAATCTAGATTTGAGGTAGTATCCAAATGAAGTCATGGATATCTCCATACTCTTCCAAATACGGTCTTTTTTATGGTTACATATTCCAATTACTACAAATAATTAATCTATAACACTGGCCAGTTCAACCATGTGAAAAGATATATGGACCACAATATAAATCACAAAAAATCATTGATGAAAACTAAATGATACTTTATGATTGAATATGTGGCTAAATCATAAATAATAAATTTTAATGAAACTGAATAATTAATTCCATGACATCAAGAAAATGCATGGATAAAATATCAAGGAATATATCATAAATAATTGGTTAGAATATATGCATAAAATTAAAGCCTATAATTCATCCTAGTATTTAAAAAAATCACACATCCTAACTTTTCTGTCAATACCAAAACCCAACTGAAAGGAATTTTTTGTCTGAAATTCAATAGTTTTGAATAAATATTTTTAGAATATTGTGAATAAAAATGATGGAATGTTTCTAGAATCATCCATATTCTACTTTTTTACATTTAATAATCATGATAATTCTTCAGTTTAACACATGGATTAACAAACCATCCATGTCATTTGATCGAAAAGTCCAATGGAATACAAATTTGGATGGGGAAATTCCCACTTCAATTTTTACACTATTTGTTACGAACATTAATCTAGATTAGTATTTTATTATGGTCAAATGGTTGTGATAAATCCACAGGTTGTTTTGGAAGGATAATAGTCTAATACATTTGGTTATAAATAGATACTCAGCATCCCCTTTCTAGGGGTGATACATCAGAACATAGGAGGATGAATTTTCAAGACCAAAGCCTTTCAATTTTCCAAGGACCTACCAACAAAAAATATTCCACGTGGGATAACTCTCCTCCAATATTTCATTTTATGATCATCAATTGTTTTTCACAATAATAATTATTGTTTTATTGTAATTTAATTTTTTGTTTAATGCCCAATTCATCATAATAAGACCTTATTATCAAACACATTATGTTTTATAATATCCATGGTCTTAAATAAAAATTAATATATTCAAAAAATATTCCGTATATACAATTATAATTTATTTAAAAAATTAAATTTAATTATCTTTATTTTTACATGTCTGGTACACAATTGTTTTCACATCTCACTCCATTATTTTTTCTTTTACCGAAACATCATTAAAAAAAGACCATATTATTAACCACCAACATGGATGAGTAAATATCCCATTGGATTCAGTCATAATGTGGGGATGTTAAGGGATTGAGACCATCCAATCATTTAATATTTTTATAATTAATATGGTTAATGTAAAAATTAAATTTAATGAATTAATGAAGTGTTTTGTTTGTCTAGGGGATTCTTTGGATTATTGATACCACATATATACATGGTTTCATGAAATATTGAACCCTATTTCAATAAAAATATATAATATTTATAACTGTAGTTATGGATTGCATTAAATACATACCAATTTGAAATTCTAATTTAAATAATATTTTGAAGTGAATGATAGTTTGATGAAATGTTTTGAAGAGCTCAAGTATATCATAAGATCAAATCCCCAATAATGAACTCCCATGAATATTATATATTTTTTAAATAAAATTAAACAATCAATCAGTTAACCTATTCCCCAGAACCCCTTTTGAAAAATCAACACAAATAAAAAATATTCAAAAAAATATTAAAACATTCAAAGAATCAACCTAAGTTATTCTATAAACATTATAGCATAGAACCATAACAATGAATAGTCTATAAGAATCAACCATCAATGATTCAATTTTATTATTTCATTTGGATTGCATTATTTTTTTATGTTATGGTTTATGGGATTTCTATTGAATCAATCATAAATAGCGGGTGAGTTTATACATCCTTTTTAGAAACATAGGTTATCATGTAATGAAAATATTTTCCTATGATTGATATTGTCTTAAGTGAATCATTTTCCATAAAATACATATTCCATTTTCCACAAATAAAGATAGTAATAAGGAATAAATAGTAACATTAATTGTGGAAACTAATTAATTTAACCAGATCATGATAATATTTATTTATTATACTATGACTGAGGTTTGGGAACTGAATACCTAGGATTCAGCCTAAAGGGATTACATTTGGGCAAGGAATATTGGTCAGGGGTATATCTATCTAATGGTTTCTACTATGTGTGCTGATTATATTCTTAAATATTGTGGAATTTGATATACTAATATATTTTATGAGCATATGTTTGTAATTTAATATAATTCCAACCCATTAACACCTTTTGATGCCACATAGGGAATGGATATTGGACATAACCAATGAGGGGAATGCTGTTGTTGTATCTCTAGTGGACTAGGTGGGACAGGCTTAGTATGTTCATGTTGCAACCCTAGTGGGTTATGTTTTAGAGACTCCCCATCTGATAGATTATTTATTAGTTTAGTTGGGTAACATAAGTGACCAATGGAGTGGGAAAATGTTAGTGTATTATTATATATATTTTCAATTAATACAGTAACAAACCGCCAATTCTCATTGTCATGGGAGTACAATGAGTCATTACTAGGCCTTAAGCGACATCCCCAAGACGCTAAAGTCTAGAAATAAATGCCAAAGGGTTTAAAATAAAAGCGGAGGAAAATATATCCTTTAGGAAATAAAAAAATAAACCTACCAATCATAACTAAACATTCACTATATGATGCATGAATAGATAGAAGACAACTCAACAACTCCATGATTCTCAAAATCTCATCAAAGTAAGAAACAACATAAGAATAACCAAGAATCAAAGTACACAATGGATAGACTATTCAAGACTTTCCAAAGAACTGAAGACATCATTCTCAACAAGATCCAAGGTCCAAAATCTCTGAACAACCCAAAAATCATGAGGTAGAGCTAAGCACTTGAGAAACATTACCTTTTCCTTTGTCTTGGAAGATAGCATCTATGAAAGCACTGAAGTCCCAAAGCATGGATGAGTATAAAACCCAGTAGGTTTTCCCCAATGACTTTTCTAATCATGCCACTAGGATTGAAGAGTTAGTAACAATTATATAAATCATTTTATATAAAAAAATTTCTCAAAAACAGTTTATAACTAAATATAAACAAGTTTCCAAAACCATTCATTACCAAAAACATAATAGTGAAATTGAAACCAATTTTCCCATCAAGATATTTTTCCATAAAAATAATTAAACAATTATTAAAACAATTTCAAAATATCATTTTATCAACATTCCAAACCATTCCTAAAAACAATGAAACCAACCATGCATGCTACATTGTGATAGTTCCATACTCATTAAAGGTTTCTCATTGATCTACCAAGTCTTCACAAGTTAATTGTTTACTATTTTCCATTAACCCTTTAGCACCGAGCACATTTTCATATTTCAACCAAGCCCCGTGTATGAAATTCCCATGTGCTATTAAACCTTTGGAACTGAGAACAATGTCATATTTTAGAAAATCCCCTTATATACAACTTGAACACACACCACATATTCCCAACGATCATGCCAAAAAAACCCATTGAATAAAAACACCTTTTTATTGAAAACCATTTCCATCAAAAACATTTCAATGCCAAGGAATTTAAATTGAAAACCATTTCAATAAAACTCCATTTTTATTGAAATAAATTTTTATTGAAACTATCCTTTTCATCAACCAATTATAAATTCTAGAAAATCCATAATTTAAAATCATCGTTTTAAATTCAAGAAGCTAAAACCCATTTTTCACAACTATTCACCAAGATCACGCAGTTTCACAAAAACCATAAGTCATCATAAATGAATATTATTACATATATTTAATATTCGATAAACCAAATTGAATATCAGACAATCAATTCTATAAAGAGAAGATGAGAGTGAAGTCACCTACCTCTAAGGTTCTGATGAAACTTTGACAACTGACGAAGAACACACAAGAAACCGGGTTGATTCTCCAAGAACGACCTTAGTTCACTTATCCTAGCAAGATCACGACTCAAAGTGGAATTATTTTTCAAAAAAAAAATCTACCCACTATATGTTTAGATATGGGAAATAATGAAGATCATAGAAGTAGATCTAAGCAGATCTAAGAAAAAGATGACCAATCCAGAATGAATGGTGACATACCTTAAGAATCGGACTCAAAATCACCAAGGGAAGACTCTAGGTTGGATCCATCTCGTGTGGGGAGGGTTCTACATCCTTTTAGGGTGATTAATCTCAATATAGGGGCGTTTTGAAGCTGAAACGAAATATATAGACCAAAAAACGAGTAAACTCCTAGAAAATTGGATCTAGATTTGACCTATGAAAAATGCTTGACCACAAGGTTTGGCCCAACTTTGTACGAATAATGCGACCTTTCTTTTGGTAATAAAACTCCACATAAAAACCCAAAGGTCTGCCAAACTTCACGTTTAACATTTTTATGTAAACAAATTTTTTATGGAAATATCCCACTTTATGGAAACACCCCACTTTATGGAAATAACCCACTTTACGGAAACACCCCACTTTATGGAAAAAACCCCCCTTTATGGAAACACCATGATTTATGGAAACAACCCACATTATGGAAAAAACCATCATTATGGAAACACCCAACTTTATGGAAACTTTCTATTTTATGGAAACTCTATTTTATGGACTCGCAATTAAAGACAAACCAGTTAAAAAATGTGGGGAAAGGGGTTATGTAACTGAAACTGGGGGTACTACATTCTCCCCACCATTGGTATTTCATTCTCTAGAAATTAAAAAACCCTCGCTTTCCAAAGAGAGTTCGATCCATTGATCTTTCATATCCATCTCACGTTCCTATTTATCTTCCTGAATCTGAACATGTTGCCATAAAACCCCCACTAGGCCGATGATTTTCCCACACAAGACTTTCTATTGTCTATCCATGATCCGCTCAAAGATATGTATTAGTGAAGCATCTGGTTCTATCTCAATGTTATCCTATCTGATCACATGGCCAGGATCAGGGTGATACTTTTCCAACTGGGATATATGGAACACATTATGCACCGAACTAAACCGTGTTGGTAATGTCATCTGATATGCCACCTCTCCAAACCGGTCCAGTATCTCAAAACGGCCAATGTATCTAGGAGATAACTTTCCCTGAGTCCTGAAGCAATTTTGTCCAAGCCTTGGAGAGATCCTAGTGATGACATGATCACCCACAGCAAATGACCACATTATTCAATGATGATATTCATAAGATTCCCGATGACTCTAAGCCGTCTACATCCTATTTCTAATCAACTAGATCTTCTCCATTATTTCGTGAACAAGTCTTGGCCCAACTAGTGATGTTTTTCCCATTTCCACCCATCATAGTGGAGAACGACAATGATGCCCCTACAATGCTCGAAAGGGATCCATGTGTATCGATGCATGATAGTTGTTATTGTATAAGAACTACAATAATGGTAAATAATCCTCCCATGAGTCACAAAAATCCATTACACAATCCCACAACAAGTCTTCCAACGTTTGTATCGTCCTCTCAGATTTTCCATCAGTATGAGGTGATACGCCATGCTCATAGTCAACTAAGTCCCAATAGCTTACCGTAATGTATTCTAAAAATGATACATGAACATCTGATCTCTATCTGAGACTATTGAAACTGGTATACCATGCCTTTTTACCACTTTTCAGATACAGATTTTTGAAAGATCGTCCACCGTATGAGCTTCACGAATTGGTATGAAATGGGCTGACATGGTTAGATGATCCACTATCACCCATATGGCATCAGGTTTCTGGACCGTTCTGGGGAGACCTGTAACAAAATCCACTAATATCATATCCCATTTCCACACTAGAATGGGTAAATATTGTATGATACCAGCTGGTCTCTAATGCTCTCCTTAACCGGCACCGAAGTTAAGCACTAAAAGACGAAATCGGCAACCTTCCTTTTCATGTCACTCCCCCAAAAATTATGCCATCATCTCCTTATAAATATTATGTGTACATGGATATACATCCCATATCGAATAGTGGTAAGAATGAAGGAGTTTTTCCTGAAAACCCCTAGGTACAACCATCGGATATCTAAAACACAAAACTAAACCCAAAACAAGATACCATCCCTCAATGGTCTCCACACCATTGATTATTGAACTTACCACCATATATTATTCATCAGTTTTTGTACCTATTTTATCATTTTTACTAAATAAAGAACACACGTTGCTTAAATTAAAACCACAACATCACCTTAGTCTTCACATTCCACATGCATGGCGGCTAAGACCAACTTCAACTGCCATTCATCTGATGCTTCTTTCGCCATATGAGCATATGACTTTCTAATCAATGCATCTGCCACTGAATTTTCATTCCTCGGTCTTTATATCAAGTCAATGACAAATATTTGGAGATACACCATCCATCTCATTTTCCCCATATTCAAATCTCATTGTGAGAAACTGTGTTTCAGGGTTTTGTGATCTGTAAACACAATAAATTTATCACCAAAGTGATAATGTCTCAGTGTATTCAAAGTATGGATGACTACAGCTAACTCCAAAACATAGGTTGGGTAATTCTTCTCATGAACCCTCAAATTCCTTGAACCATAAGCAACAAAATTATCTCTTTTCATGAGAACACAGCCCTGACTTGATATTATAGCATCATAATACACATCATAACCCTATCCTGATTCTAGAACGATTAAGATAGGTGCCGATGTAATCGAACATTCAATTATTGGAATGACTTCTGACATTCCTTCATCCATTGGAATGGATAATTATTATTTGTCAGTGCTGTCTTTGGTGAATCTACTCGTGAGAAATCGCGCACAAGGCGTCGATAGTAACTAACTTGACCAAGAAAAATTCGTATTTTGAAAACATTCTTCAGTGGTTTCCAGGAGATAACAGCTTCTATCATTTCAAGATCAACAGAAAATCCTTTCTCAGAAATGAAATTTCCAAGATAACATACTTATTGTATCCAAAAATTACACATTGATAATTTTCCATACAAACGATGATCACTCAGGATTTGTAACACTGTTTCGAGGTGCACCACATGATTAGACCTTGTCTTTGAATAGAAAAAAATGACATCCAGAAAGACCACAATAAAAGAATCCAGATATTGTTGAAATTTTAAATTCATCATTGTCATTAAGACTGCTGGTGCATTTGTTAGACCGAAAGGCATGAATATATATTCATAGTAGCCATATCAACTTTTGAAAGCTGTATTTGGAATATCCTTTTTTCCAAACTCTCAATTGGTGATATCCTAAACGCAAGTAAATCAGAGAGAACCACAGAGCTCCCCTTAATTGATTAAACAAATTTTCAATGCATGGATGTGGATATCTATTATTTTTCGTAACATAGTTAAGCTAAAGATAATCAACATGCAACCGAAGAGTTTCATCTACATTCGTCATGAACAAATTGGTGCTGCCCATGTAGACGTACATGGTCGAATGAAACCCTTGCTTTCCAGATCCTCTAACTTCAATTTCAATTCAATAACTCTGTTAGTTCCATTCTATAAGATGGAAGGGAAATAGGGCTGGTCCCCAGAAGGAGATCAATTGTAATCTCGACTTCCCTTAGAGGTCGTAACCCTGAGAAATTATTGGCAAGACATATAAAAATTGTCCAAATAAATAGAAAAATATTTTCCTCAACCTCTTGCATTGATTCCAAAGTCAATGCAGTTAATTGGTAAGATATCGTTCCAACCATTGGTTCCAACAATCTCATTGCACCCTTTTCACAATCCTCTCTCCTCTAAAAAGATGCTTGATGTCATCCCCAGTCATGAAACTAAATATTCTCCTATAATAGTTGATATGAGCCTTGAACATTGTCATCCAACCCATAACCAGGATTACATCATAGACATCCATTTTTATCATCGAGAACTCCCATTTTAGCTCATCTCCATCAATAGTTATAACACATGGACTGCACACAAATGCTTGACATTCTCTTCCACTAATATGAGTTTTTAGTTTCAAAACATAAGGCATCATTTCTAGTTTTAATCATAAAAATCCAACAGCATGAGAAGAAATAAATGAATGTGACACACTACTATCAAATAACACTTGCACAAAGGTAGAATTAAAAATAATTTTACCTCTCACTGTAGACGGTCTAGCATGATCATCAACAATCATCTACTCAACTCTATAAAATTGTTTCTTCACTACATTGTTCTCCTTGTTTTCTTGATCAGGTTTCCCTGGTAGATGAGTCATGGTATTTCTATAATTAACATGGAAAATCTGCTCTATTGAAAAGGTTGATTCTACTGTCCTCTTCCAGTCGAAGCATACGATGCTTGCGACACCTCCGAAGTGTCTCAGACACCTGACCTTTGAGCACTACGACAATAACGATGCAGATATCCCATATTGCTACAATTATGACATGATCTAGCTTATTCCATACAATAACGATTTATGTGGTCAAGAGAACCACAGTGAAAACAACCTGCTTTTCTCTGGGGTAATGGAAGAAAGATTACTAATCTAGACTTCTAGTTCATATTTCAACTTGCACTTTGCGAATAGGTGTCCCTTTTAAGAGTGATCCCAGGGGTTGAGATCCAATTGTTTCCTATAGGTATCATCATGAATTCTCCAATATATCTTGAGATATCACATTCAGTCATAGTCATTCTGGTCACTATCTTGGTGTAGTCTGTAATACAAAGTACTGCAATCATTGATCGAACCTCCTGTCGTAGCCATGATTCAATGACGTATCCCTTCAAAGAGGCACTTGCCGCAACTTCTGGTGAAAATCATACCATGTTCAAGAACATAGCCGCATACTCTGTGAAAAAGGGAATCTCTTCTATTAGGATGAATAATCCTGTAATTTTTTGGATCTTGAATGCGTGAGGATAGAATTGTTTGTTCAACAATTCCTCAAATCCTCCTATGTAAGTCATTGATCCAATTTACGATGCACTGTTAAATCCCACCACTGGCGTGATAGATCCTAGAGCATATACATCCCCAGTTTGACCATTAGCTATGATGGTGTGCTGATGAAGTTGAAGATATGATTCATCCTAAATAGCCACACCTCCACCTTCTCAGGTTCAGAATCACCCTGGAAATTTGGTGGACTCTGCTTCATGAACTGGATGGTATGATCCATATGTCATGGAACGTTCCTTCGGTGCCCTATGTCCACATCCAGAAAAGCTTGGACAATACTCTGATCCAGCTCTTGGTTCACACTTGGTTCAGGTGCAACCACATTCTCTGCAGCTTCTTCAGGTTGGTTTCGATGACACCTACCAGGTGAAATTTTCTAAACTAACAACAATCTCCATTAATCCCACTCTCTAGAAACTGTTGGATTTGAATTTCAAATTCTATCACTTCAACTATCACGACATTGTTTTCCAAAACAACCTTTTTTCCATGTTCAACCATTTTTGAAAACACTTCACACACTTTTGAAAATTAAAACATTTTTTAAATATGATAAGAATTCTCTTTTTCAAAATCTTTCATTTGAAAACAAATTCCATTCATTAAAAAAAAAATTAACACTATTTTTTCACAACATGAATCATTCCACAAATTGATGTATGCACTCCTAGTGAGAAGTCATTACTCTATAATGCATTTCATGCTTGTCTCATTGGATAAACCCATGACAATGATATTTCAAAATTGTAGAAGTGTCTCCAAAAACATATTTACCCAACTCCCTGGTAACATGAATTTCAACATAAAAGGGTTATCTACGTCCTTTTATGCTATACATTTCATGTTCCGACAATCCTACTACATTCTAAGATTCCCACGCAAGGAATAGACAAGAAGGTATTTCATCTCCAAAACTAGGAACATTGATAACTACTTGTTAGGAAAGGACTGAACAAGTTGATACCATTTGTATTGACCCTCCAATTCTCATTGTCTTGAGAGTACAATGAGTCATTACTATGCCTTAAGCAACATCCCTAAAACTCCAAAAGATGGTAATAAATGCCGAAGGGTTACACATACAAGAGGGGGATGATATATACTTTTATAAATAAACCAATAAACATAACAACCATAACAAAACATTCACTATATGGTGCATGAACAAATGGATGAAAACTCAACATCTCCATGTATCTCAAAATCCCACCAAGTAAGAAACAACAAAATAATAAACAAGTATCAAAGTAAAATGTGGATAGACTACAAAAGACTCTCTAAAGACTTCATGAATCTATACTCAACAAGCACCAAGCTCCAAAATCTCTGAACTACTCAAACATCATGAGGTAGTGTTAAATAGATGTGAAACAATTCCTTTTAACTTGTCTTGGAAGATATCATCTGCAAAAGCACCAAAGTGCCAAAGTAGGGGTGAGTATAAAACTCAGTAGGTTTCCCCCCAATGAATTCTCTTCTCATGCCACTGGGATATAAGAGTTAGAAATAATTATATAAAATAGCTTATATAAAACAATTTTGCAAAAACAGTTTATAACTAAATATAATAAAGTTTCCAAAACCATTCATTACCAAAAGAATACAAGTGCAATTGAAACCAATTTTCCCAGCAAGATATTTTTCCAGAAAATATAACTAAATAATCATTACCACCATTTCATAATATCCCTTTATCAGCATACCCAACAATTCCTCAAACCCATGCAACCAAACATGCATGCTACATTATGACACTTCCACACCCATGAACGGTTTCTTGTAGATCTACCAAGTCATCACAAGGTAATTGATTCCCATGTGCCATTAAACCTTTGGCACCGAGCACAAGGCCATATTTCAACCAAGCCCCGTCTTACAAATCCCCATGTTCCATTAATCATTTGGAACTAAGAACAAGGTCATATTTAAACCAATCCCTGTATATTAAACACGAACACACTCCAAATATTCCCGATGTTCATGCCAAAACAACCCTTTCCATAAAAACACCTTTTTATTGAAAACCATTTCCTTCAAAACAATTTCAATTCCAAACCATTTCAATAATACTAAATTTTTATTTCAAACCATTTAAATTGAAAATATCTTTTTCATCAACCATTTAGCAATTCCAGAAAATCAATAATTTAAAATCAACATTTTTAATTCATGAAGCTAAACGCCCTTTTCTACAACTGTTCAACAAGATCATGCAATTTCACAAAAACCATATATCATCACAAATGATGATTTTTCCATGAATTTCATAGTAAATAACTCAACTTGAATCTAATACATTCAATTCTTGTAGGAGTAGATGAGAGTAATGCCACCTACCTTGAAGGTTTTGACGAAACATTGACAACAGACGAAGAATGCACAAGAAAGCTGGTTGATTATCCATGAACGACCTTAGTTCTCTTATCCTAGAAAGATCAGAACTCAACATTGAGTTATGTTTCATCCAAAAACATAGATCTACAAAATATAGGTACAAATCTGATAATGAATGGAGATAGGAGAAGTAGATCTAAGAAGATCTAAGAAAATATGACAAATCCAGAAAGAGTGGTGGCATACATCAAGAATCAAACCTGAAATCACCAAGGGAAGGATCTAGGTTGGCTACATCTTGTTTGGGGAGTGTTATACAGCCTTTTAGGGAGATTAATATAGATATAGGGGAGTCTTAAGCCAAAATGAAATATATTGGGCAAAAATGAGTAATCTCCAAAACATTGGATCTAGATTTGACCTCTACGCAATGTTTGACCACACGGTTTGGGCCAACCATGAATGGATTGTGCGACCTTTCATTTGATCCTAAAACTACCTATAAATCCCCAAAATTCTCCCATGATTCACCTTTACCCTTTTTAGGGAAACACATTTTTTATTGAATCATTCTACTATATGGAAATACCCCACTTTATGGAAACAAAACACTCTATGGAAACACCCCACTTTACCGAAACAACCCATGTTGTTGAAACACCCCACTTTATAGAAACAACCCACTTTATAGAAAAAAACCAATATTATGGAGACAACCAACATTATGGAAACACCCAAAATTATGGAAACTATCTATTTTATGGAAACTCCCTATTTTATGGAAACACTATATTAAAGACACACTAATTAAAAAACTTGAGGAAAGGGGTTATGTACCCAAAACTGAGGGTACAACAAATACACCCTCAATTATTTTAGTGTTTAAGTGGTCCCCAATATTTTAATGATTGTGTTGAGATCCCTAATTTGATATTTTACCTAGTTTATATTCCTAATGATTAGTAGGTGAAGCATGTATAGTATTCGCTATAGGAACTACCCAAGAGTTGGTTGGACATGATAGATTAATACTTGAGACATGATGGTCTATCATGGGTATCCTTCAATGTCCTATTTTTTTAAGATTTATATCTAGGGATTGTAGTGATATATCATGATTAAGTGTTTTTAGATATTAAACTATGAGAATATTTTGTGAAAAATTATGTGACCCATTTATGCTATTTGATATTTTTTCATCATTGATGTCTAAGAAAGAGGCCATGAAGGTAAAGTTATTTTTTATAGTCCATTCACTTGATACCGGGAATTTTTTTTGTAAATATATACTAATGAATTACTATGGTTTATTCTAAAAATAAACATTCTATGGATAACAAAATTTAAGAGGAAAAAAAGCTAATCATGTTCCTCATACTGGTGGTGTAGGGGTGGTGCTTCCAAGAAGATATATTGAAGAATCTTCTAGAGGGAGGAATAGTATATCATAGAATATGATCTAGGGTAAGGATAGAAATTTGTGGAAGGGTAGGGGATTATTGGTTTCAATTACAAGAATATTCCCCTTCATTGTTATCAGTGCGACTATGTTCAATATTTTCATAGTGTGTCCCCTTGTCCACCAATATAGTTCCACACAAATTGTAAGATGGAGAATGTATATCATAATTTACTATGGTGTCATAGTTGAGATCATTCAAGGGGTCAAGTAAGGTTCTGAACCAATGGACTTGTCTTGGTGGACCTTATATGATTAATAAGGTTTCATTTGGGAGGCCAGGATGTTGAGTTGTTCGAGGCTCCCAGGGGTAGCTACAATTACAAATGTCTTTGAGATCATTTTCATTGGAGATCAATGGATCATAATGGAGGGAACATAGATTTTATGTATGAAAACATTATTATTTGGACTAGGCTCCATCTATCATAGATGAGGTTCCTTTGATGGTTAGAGTAATGGTTCTCATCACACATATGTTTTCATATTTTTTATTTTATAGAGTGGACACTCACTTCATTATTTATGAATGAGTTGTATCTGAGTTTGGGTTTAAATTGGAGTTTTTTTAAGGGGATTTTGAACATGATAACCATATTATGAAAAGGGTAGTTAATATTCTATATATCCATGAATTGGATATAGTGGAGAGAGAATATCTGTATTAATGTGATTCTTAGTCTTCGATATGATGTGTTTCGATGAAATTTTTAGGATCGATTGGTTAAAGTGATTCTGGGATATCACTAAAAAATTCTATGGATGGTGACATAAACACCATTATGGGATGTGATTATATTCTGACGTGGTTTGGGGGATGCCGAGAAAAGTAGATTTTGACATGATTTCAGATGAATGGTGTCCATTACAGCAAAGATTTTGCTGTTGTTATTATAGTGGTTAATTTTACGGCATCAATTCTTTTAGTAGTGGAGTATTAGTTATATAAAATCATTATAGTGGATTAATATAATGTCCTCCATAGAGGGTTAGTATGTTTGGGTTATATTTCATGTTGCGTGCGGAGCCTATATCAATTCCCCTTGTAGTAAGCAACTGATTGAGTTGAGGAGATGGAGGCATGTATCAAGGACTTTGATGCAAGAGGATTTATTAATATGAGTACCACTCAATGAGGTGCTCTAATATTCTCCACTATGAATTTGTTTGATGGAATTTGGTTGTGTGAAGATCAATAGATGTTGGGCCCAGTTTTGGAAGAGAAAAATTTTTAAATTCAAAAAATTAATTACTTGTTCTATGAACTAAGGGGAGTTTGATTGTTCTCTATGATTGTCCCATGATCGGGTTACTATTAGTTATGGTCTAGATAGAGTGTATGTAAAATTTTATTCGTTGTAGTGGATGCGGGTTATATTAGAGCCACATAATTTATTTTAGGTTAGAAGATTCATTGGTGAAGTTCACACCTCTTATGTACCATATCATTCACCAACAACATTAATCTTTTTGGGAAGTGGTATCTGGTGGAATATTGGTATACTCATGGACTAAAATTTTTGATCCTAGTACATTGAGATTATATTTACCACTCTTCACGTACACAAAAATTATTCCAACTACTAGAAGTGTTACTTTTGGATTTGGGAGGTGAGGTTTCTTAGTAGGGTGATCTCAAAGGCCGGGATCCCCATCGATAAATTGAATGTGGAATTGAAATGTTCATAGGATTTTCCATGTAATATATTCATGATTAAATGTTTTATAAAACTAGATATATGTTTTGCGTGATTCGTTCTGTACTTTTCTAAGTAGTATGATACTATGTCTAGGATAAATTTGAATGGGTAGATTATATAGTGGACTATAAGGTGTGAAGATACCTTCTTGAATTTGAATATGAGTATGAATTAGACACTAATTATGATTCCACCAGAATTAGGGATTATGAATATGTTTTATTGTGATTCGATGGGAGTCTAACTAGGATATGTTATTTTGAAGATGGAAAAATATGTCATTTATTGTTCTCATCAACTATGAACCCATGA
This sequence comes from Viscum album, assembly GCA_963277665.1. Lineage (NCBI taxonomy): Eukaryota > Viridiplantae > Streptophyta > Magnoliopsida > Santalales > Viscaceae > Viscum > Viscum album. The sequence goes on from OY728121.1 coordinate 854,855,383, forward strand.
CCCCATCAAACAAACCCATAAGATAAGGAAATATGTTCTTTCTCATGTTCTGAAATGTTAGAGCCATTATATCTATATGAAAAAAATCATCCATATAGAATATATGATAAGGTTTTATATATTATCCATTTGAAACTAGATATTTTGATAGTGGTTTTTGGTTATGTATCATAAATAATTTGAATTTGAGATGGTGTATTCCACTAGAAAGGGGAATGTTGTTGTGGATGTTTTGTGCTAGAAGAATCAAGAGTATGGAGTTCAAAATTTAGATTAACAGTGGAAACTGATGAGACTACATGTGGACTAGAAGAATAATGTGTCAGATTAATGAGATATGATGGTTTTTACTCCCATCAATATTACACCTTCAAATGAGGACTCAGTGCATGCCATCAAGAGTTCGGATTTAGATATTTTTTCTTATGCATTAATGACATGTGTATTGTGATCCTATACCATGTTGGACTCCAAATTTATATGCATTTGGAACATACATGGTAATATAGTGGTACATACCTCAATGAGGTACTACATGATAATAGACCCCCATATCTAATAGTGTATAGTGTATCCAGGCCTGACTATGTTGTATCATAATATCTCATGGCATTTTCAATGGCTGGGTATGACAGAGGATATTGTTGATTTTTCCAATCACTACCTTATGTAATATGTTGGGTATTTGTATTAGTATTTCATATTGTGTATTATCTTAGAATGTGTATGGGGATGTATTATAGGTGCTTTAAATGTTTTTATAGGCCGTGGAAGGAGCCTTTAGAGTTTCCCAATGTCCCGGAGTTTAACTTTTCTAAAATTGTTCAATATATATTATGGTATGAGTCTTTATTTATTTAAGGAATTTAAGATGTTTAGACGGCTAAAAAATGATATTTGGAAGATTGTCATTATTTTTGGGAGTTTATTGGATCTTTAATAATGTTCATTTTATCATTACTATATTCTATAAATGCCATTTTATTTATAATGGTTTGAGAGAGGATCATTTATCCCAAATAGTTTGAATAAGGATCAATTTATATGAATAGTTCCTCCAGGTTCTTCATCAGATTATCATGTCTTAGATCAGCTCAGGAACCGTGTCAATAGTGTTCACTACTGGAGGGATCCAGGATGGGAAACAGCCACGGCTACCGGAGAAGAGGAGTCAGGATGGAGAAGCGGTGATGACTTTGACTTGGATGATATGTAAGTTTGTGTTGTTAAGTTGCCTTATTCTGGTATGTCTGTTTTTTGGTTTAATTTTTTTGTTGTACCTTGGGTACCGGCAACCCCTTAAACCGGCAGCAGAAAATGAAAAAAAATGATTTTCAGTCTTACCCCTACAATATTGTATATGGATCATGTTATCCATACTAGAATGACTATGGATCATTTTATTCTATATTGATCATGTATAAAACCATGTCTTAGTAAGGAGAGATTCATATGAACAATTTCTCTAGAATCTTATTTATTGAGTACAGATCATTTTACCTGTAATACAGTGAGTAAAAATTAATTTTCCATTATTTTTTGAGTAGGGATATTTTTATCTTTCTATTTTGAGTAAGGATGGTACAAATGAAAAGTGTTCCCAGAACATCTTAAATATAAAATAAATTACTTAAAACACATATTTAAATTGAATTATGGCTCCCTTGTGCCTTGAACATGACACCAAAATCGTCTAACCCCAACATATTTCTCTCCACTTATTTGACGTATATATCCCCATTTTATATTAAAATCACATACCATATATTGTAGGATAGTTTTATAGGTAAATCTAACCATCAACATGCGACAAATGTTTAGATTTCTCACCATTTCTCCGTCCATTATCAAAAATCCTATTTTCAGTTCATTTGATATATTTTACTAAATATTATTATTATATCTAGATAAACTTGTGGTTTAAAATTATCATAAACCTATAGAATATAGGCATGTGTTCCTTATATATTTCTTATTTATATATGTTTAATGTTTCCAATGATAAATATGAATGGGTTAGTTCATGGTTAAGAGGTCGGGAATGGAACCACATATGGTATCCACGGATCCAATGAAATACCTGGGGTAGTAATTTGTGTCAAATTATTTGATTAGTATTGTATAGATTAATAATATTATTTTAGATTTTTATGGGCATGGGGTTTCAAGTAATTCATTTTTTGTTTTGGAGATGAAATTTTGTTGATGATTTTTGATGTGGAACTGATGGTGTTGACCCTTTTTACATGTTCAAACAGAGGTTGTTCAATGGTGGGGCCTAATATATTGGTTATTACCACTCATTATTGTTATTTTATGAGTCCGTTTGGTTCATGTGAACATATAGAATGGTCTATTAGATGAATAATTCAACTTTTTATGGATGGTGGCATCTATCAACTCAGAAAATTTGAGGTATAGTGTTAACCATCGGTATAGAAAAGGTGCACTCTATAGAGTTAATACTCATTATTGAGATTTACTACCTAATTGGATCATGTTTCTAATTATTCTGAGAGATATGTTGGTAAAATATTATATAAACAATTATAAAAGTGATAATGTGTAATTTTGGAGGACCCGTGATGAATATGTTTTTTATTAAGGATTTATATATTGTGTGACATGAGTTATATTAGGAGTATATGGTTTCCTTTTGAATAATATATTGTTTATGTGTCATTCCACATTGACTTAAGTAGATATCGGAGAATACTGACCAAGGTTTGATAATTATTGGTGGAGAATGTGGTGAAACTTATTATTGATGACTATTTATTTTATTTTTCATACACTATTTTGTGTATGGATATTATGTAAGGACTTCATCAGATTTTTGTTATATTGTGTTCATTCTCACCGAATGCATGTGCCCAATAAGATGGCTACACACATTATAGCTCATGAAATAGGAAGGGTAAAATGATCATCACTAAGAGTTTATAGGAAAGTGATGTTCATACAATTCATGTGCTATCTTCAATGATTTTATAGGTATTCCCTCTGGTTCGTCAATTTGGGGATGATTGTTCTTTTAAATTATTTTGTAAATGTATATATATGACTATCCCACTATAGGTCATGTATAATGTTTTTTATAGAATAAAATATAATTTTTTAATCAAATTGATTGTGTATATTTTTCTAACATTTTAATTTATTTAATTTCATTCATTGTCTTTTGTTGTTGTTATCATATTTGACATCACCATCATCACCAAATGTTATAGTCTCCCCACTATCACTGAATAAACCTATACTACCAGTCGACATCATTTTTCATACAAAGAGTCACACCTATGGTCCTGTGGTAAAAAACTAATCCAGACACATTTAGATGGTTTTTTAATGGGAAAATAGGATGTGATTCTAGATATAGGGTATTATAAGGTAATACCTAATAATGATGGTTATAAATTTACAACATTGTTTAGTTTCTATTAGGTGGTATTAAATAAGGGTTTTAGAAAAGTATTTTTTAGTGGTGGTATATTGAGAATATATGAATGTGTAGGAAAATGGGATGGTTGTCCTATTGTTTGTTAGAAAGAACCAACATGAGTTGATTTAAATGTTAAAAAGGGAAATGGTACCGTTGTTTGGTTTTCCCTGTTATAGCTTGTCAATTTTAAACGGATAAATTATTATTTTATTTCATTTAATTTTTTTTTGGAGATTTTTTTGAGACTCATGAGGGAGTACTCGTGAATCATATTAGACACACAAGTCCCACATGATACATGTGTGGTGGTTGAGATTTTTGTTGGAAAACAGAATGAAATAAAAGGATTTTACTACTTAATGTGTTTAAAGTGGGATAATGATTGTTTTAATATATAGTATTATGGTGTAATTATACTCAACTGACTTGGGAATGGATAATGGTTCTCGATTATGAAGTTGTTAGACTAGTTAAATAAATAGTAAAAACCTATATATAATTTTCTAATATAGATTATTTGATAAATTATACTCCACCAGAACAAGTATTTGACTCTTTTATGAAAAATTATTTGAATCTAAATATTTCTGATTTTTTTGTACGAGACCCTGATATGAGAAATTAGGGAAATGACGCCAGAAGATATGGGAAATGGGTATTCCTGAGAAGTTTAAGGGATAGAGTTTATGTTATCTATTTTATAGTACCCTATCTATGATATCTGGACTATGATATCTATATTGATTATGAATTTAGTGTTGTGGTTCCAAGGTATCTTGTTCAGTAAGTGAGGATTTAGTGGTTTGTTAGTGGATGGAAGAGTAGCTTAGGATGATATTTGTGGGAGTTATATATAGCATTGATCTGGGAGAATAAAGTGATGATCCATAACATGAACACCTGATGCAAGAGTTATAGTAGAAATAACCTTCTTTGTTTTAGGGAGTGGGTGTATCCTAGGTGGAAGAGTTTTGGATAGAGGATGTACATTAGATACTTGACTAGATCGAGACACCTCAAAATAATGGGGTAATATTTTCGACATATATTCTTTGAGGATTAAAAGAATACTGATTGGAGGTATAAGTACATGTATATGGGAATGAGGGGTAGGAAAGGGTCCCAAAGGTGGTGTTTTTTAAGTAATGATTCCTTGAGAAACTGAGGGTAGACTGAGAACATGTTATAATGAATATATAGTAAGGATAAACAATATTAATGTATTAATTTATGAGTTTCAAAATTTTCATTCCAATTTTAATTGAATATAGGGGAAAATAATATCACCATGGTTCAATTATTTATGGATGGATTACAATATGATATCCAGGTGTCGGTAAATATTATTAGATTATGTTCATTCTCAGAAGTGGTGAAATAATTTATCTTTATGTATTAAATCTTGGAGGGTAGGAGCACACAAATCTAGAAATTGATGTTGGGGGACATTGGTACTTGAGATATGGGTAACTAGAAGTTGGGCCAAGAGGATACATAGTAGGGAAATTACAGTGGCTGTAAAATAATTCCCCATAGAGTGGGTCAACATAGACATGATTCCAATGCGGGAAGACAATATATGATTAGGAACAATGTAACTCACCATCAAAGGAGTGCTGATCATTTTTAAATATGGGAACTTTTACATGTTATATCAGTTGAACTCCCAAATAGCAAAGATTAGTTTATAAGGGATGAATTAGTAATTTTAGATAGGATTGGTTGTCGTACTGGGAGTTGATTTATTTTATAAAACAAAGCATATGGTATTTTTCATTGGATAAGGCACCGAATATAATGGCTTGTGGCCAAAACTGGGTACAACATCGCAAGGCGGACTTGCATCGAATAATCTAGTATCAAATTAGAAATATGTGATCAATCTGACCATCTGAGATACATCTTGATATATATATATATACATTTATTATCACACCTTGAGAATTTTGATAATAGTTTTTTATGATAGTTAGGGATATATGATGTGTGTATGTGATATATATGGGATGTGTTGGCTTCGAGTATCAAACAGGGTCATGTATGATGTAGGATAAAAAATGGAATTAAATTTTGATAAATGGTGGTGTATAATGATATGTGGCTATATATGGATTGATGATGTGCACATAAAAAATACATAGGATACCATAATTATTTTAGAACAATTTGGTGTTGTGAGACCACATATTTAATTTCATTGTTAGGGAGTAACCATGGATGGAATTGGTTTATTTAGGTTATTAATAAGGGTATATTTGTTATTTCAGAAAGAGAGTGATGAATTTATTATTGTATTATAATTTTTCAAATTTTATTTCTAGCGGCTTGGGTTTTAGCTAAGAAATAGATGGATGGTTGAAATGACAGTTCATGAAAAATATATCATATTATTTTGGAGGTTATATGGTCTATGGTGTTTGAATTAATGATTCAAGATTGGTATTGGATCTTCCATGTGTGTTGGGACTTAATATAGGATTTGAAGTGTTGGTATAGGTGGATGAATGAGCCTTGGGAGTTATATAAGAATCAATTTTTTAATAGTTTTATTATTTTATAAAAAGTGTTATCAAGTAAATTTTATTTATTTGGGGGTTTATAGCTGTCTAAAATGCATAAATATAACTTTTAGAGTTTTTATGTGTTTTTGGAGTTGTATAAGTTTTGGGTAATGGTCATTTCATCCTTTCTAGATTTATTAAGGATTATATTCTACTTTTGGATTTATTATGTATAATTTATCCTTATTATTTTGTCTATGGATCAATTTGGATGAATGTTGTTTATAGATATTTTTTGTTTCGAGTAAGGATCATTTTAACCTTACTTAAATATGTAAGGATTTTTTATGATTTCATGTTTATGTAAAGATCAAGTCATATGTACAATGTAACCAATTTTGGTTGTTTTGAGTAATGATCATTTTACCCTTACTATTTGGAGTATGTATAATTTCTCAATTCTATTGTGAGAAAGGATTACTTAATTTTACTATTTTATATAAGTTTGGATCATATGAAAAATATTTCCAAAAACCTTTTAGATATTAATTAATGGTCAAATACCTATTAAAATGAATATAAGGATCCCTTGCGTCAAGAAATAAAAGAAAAATTCCAACAACCCCGCTTATTTATCTCTTCTTCTCTGAGGGAGAACTCTTCTGTTTCTTGAAGGAATCATGTCTTGTCTTATGAAAGATGGAGATATAGGTTGGGATTAATGTACACTGTTGAGTTGGTGTGGAGTATGATAATCTCCTATGATACCAACCGAAGTATCAAAATGATATTGTACATACTCAATATAAAATAGTGGGGGCTGAATTGGATATGCATTTCCCTTAATGTAATTATTTTGAAGAAAAAATCCATCAAGTTTTCATACAAAACTAGAGGGGATTTTTCAAGTCCATACAAAGCTTTGGTATGTTTAAAAACATTTTCAGGATGTTTTGTATCTTCAAAACAAGGAGGTTGTTCAACCAAAAATCGTCTTTAACATAACCATTATGGAGAGAACATTTCAAATACATTTGAAAAAGAATGATTTTGAAGAATGCTGCAATGGAAAGTAGAATACAAATAGATTCAAGTCTAGATACTAGAGCATAGGTTTATTCATAGTATATTCCTTCTTGTTGATTATATAATTTAGAAACCAATCAAGCTTTATTTCTTACTATGATTCCACTTTCATCACACTTATTTATGAAGACCCATTTTAATCCAATAATAGAAGTTTCCTTAGGCCTTTCAACCACGGTCCAGACTTTATTGCTTTCGAATTAATTTAGTTCATCTTGCATAGATTTTATCCAATCATCATCATCTAGAGATTCATCGGTTATTTTTTGTTATAATTGAGAAATGAATGCTAGATGTTCTACTATATCTCTTAAGGAACTTCTAGTCCTTAGTGGTTGATTTAAATCACCAATGATACTATCACTGGGATTATTCTTAAGAAATGACTGATTTGAGGTTTGTAAAACTTGTTCATCAACAAAGGGTAGGAAATATTGTTTGGTAAATTCTTCAAAAACATATTCTTGAACATTTTCTTTACCAGAACTATCTTCTAACTAAGGTTGACAATCAGTTTTTGAAAACACATCTGAAGATGTATGTTTGGGTTGTTTAAAAACAAAGGGACCACTTTCATCAAATTTGACATGTATTATTTCTTCAACAGTACAAGTGTTTTTATTGAAAACTCTATAATCCTTAAAAGTTGTGGAGTAGCCTAAAAAATTCATTAATCAACTTTGGTGCGAATTTGTGTAAGTTATCTTTAATATTCAAAATGAATACATTGCAGCAAAAAACCTTGAAGTAGGAAAGTATAGGTTTTCTACTATAACATAACTCATAAAGGGTTTAATTAAGAAAACGTCTGATCAAAACACGATTTATAGTATAACAAGCAGTACATACAACTTTTCCCCAAAAATGTTTGTCTATAGAATATTCACACAACATGGTACTTATTATCTCGTGAATAATACTATTTCTTCTTTCAACAGCACCATTTTGTTGAGGTGTTCTTTGTGGTGAGAAGTTATGAGTAATCACTTTTCTACTACAAAAAGTTTCAAAATCATAATTTTTTAATTCTCCTCCATGATCACTATGAATATTTATCAAAAGAAGGTTTTTCTCATTTTTAACATGGGATCTAAAACTTTTGAAATAAGAAAAATCTTCATATTTCATTTTCAGAAAATAGATCCACGTAAATCTAATGTAATCATCAACTAAGGAAAACACATAATATTTTCCTGTGATGCTTCCAGTTTGTGTTGGAACAAAAATATTCATATTCACCAGCTGTAATGCATCAGTGGTTGAAACTTCACCGGCTGATTTAAAACTTGATTTATGTTGTTTTCTATATTATCAAGGATCACATACTTTTGAATAATCAAATCTAAGCTCCGGTAGATCCTTAAGTAATCCTTTCTTAGAATTTTTTCCTAGATTCCTAAGGTTATATTTTCATAACCTTCTATGGAAAAACCAAGAATGATCTTCCATTGCATGGAGGGAATGTAAGTCTTTACTCCTAAGGTCTTCTATGTTTTGTGTGTAAACATTCTCTTGCCTATGGGTAGAAAGCATAAATTCTTTCTTGGAATTTTTTACTAAGTACTTTATCATTCCTAAAATTCACAAGGTAACCTTCATCACATAATTGACATATTCTAATGAGTTTGTTCTAAAGACCCTTAAAAAATAAAACATTTGAAATCAATGTTTTTCCCAGAATAATAATGTTACATATGCCAAAATTTTCTCCCTTAGCATTATCTCTTAATTTTACTTTTCCTGCTTTCGTCTTGATAATATTTTCAAAGAAGTTTTTGTTAAAATTCATATATTGGGAACAAACACAATCCATGTACCATGTATTGCTATTGGTACATTCCTTATTTTCCTAAAAACAGAAGAGTTAGACTTTCGGAAATGAAACATTCAAGGATCTTGAAATTCAAGAAAAAAAAATCTTAGGTACCCACATTTTCTTAGGAAAATATGCTTTATGAAATCTAAAAGACTGGGTTTTGTTTAAGGGGCAACTTTTTTCCCAGTGTCCACCACACTGATACTTGGTACAGAATGGAGGACTTTGAGGAACAAAATAATTGTTTCTAAAAATCGGTTTTGATCTTGTATAACCAAAACCCGAATTATTCCCAAGAGGTCGGATTTGAGAATACATTTTATCAAAATTTTCCTCAACTAAGGTAAAGTTTGACAAAAACTTCCTCAAAGAGAAAATTTCTAACTTTAGTCTAACAACTAAGTTCTTATCTTCCAAAAGATTAGTTTTAGAACTAGAGTTAGGCTTGAAAACGTTTTTCTTAGAAATTACATTTTCTAGATCCTTAGAAAGTTTATCCTTCTCAGAATTTACTTTCTCAGGATTTTTTTGAAATATTTTCAAAATAAAGGGTTTTATTACCAAGAACATTAGAAAAATTTGATATTTCTTTAGTATGTCTAGAAATCCAAGAATTTTCCTTATCAATCTTTTGGTTGAGTTTTGAATTTTCGTTCTCAGGAAGCTTAGAAAACCTAGAAGATTCTTCATTGGTAGTTAAAGTATTGTATTCATCATAAGAAGATTCTTCATCAGAAGAGTTATAATATTTTCTATCACTATAATAATAATTCAATGATACATTGGTCATGGATTCAGCATTGTGTACCATAGCCATTATGCAATGATTTTCAATAGGTTGTCTGGCTCTTAGACCAAGATTCTTTTATCCATAAGATTCATAATCTGATGATTCATCTGAAGAGTCACCACCACTGGCACTCCGTGTTTCATTAGCTTTCTATACATTTTAGATTTAGATTTGTAGTACTTATTTCTGTTTCTCTCAGAATTATTTTCCTTTCTTTCCATTCTTTTAAGCATTGGAAATTAGGTACTATATGTCCTTTTATCTCGCATTCATAACATGTGACTTCTAAATCTTTCATATCTTTCCTTTCTTTCTTCTTATATCTGGAGTGAAATTTTTTTTGTCCAACAATATTTTTCATCCTTCGAGCAAGATTGGCTTGTTCATTTTCTGAAGATTCACTTCCACTATATTCGGATTGTATAACAACCTTCTTAGATTTGGATCTTATAACTCTCTTAGGAGTCTTGGACTTCATATGATTTGATGTTTTAGTAAAAGAAACACTGCCATTCCCATTATTCTTCTTTACATTATCAGTATCTCTCTTCATTCTAGATTCATATTGAAGAATATTTCCAAATAGTTCATCAAGAGAAATCTGAGTAACAATTCTATTATCATAAATAATAGTCCTCTTGGATTCCCACTCATTGGGCATGATGTCTATGATTTTCTCAAAAATAGCTTCATCATCTAATCCTTTTTCTCCCATGGATTTTAAGCTATTAAAAATTGTCATAAACGTTGTTATAATTTTCTAATGGGTTCTCCATAAGGAAATTTAAAGCCATGGTATTCATCTCTTAACATAGCTCTTCTTGTCTCTATAACTTTAGAAGTACCAAAATGTGTAACTTCAAGATTCTTCCAGATACTGTTTGCAGCTTCACATGAAGATATTTGAGTATACATGTTCCTAGTCCTCGAACATAGCAATGTATTTTGTACCTTATAATTTAGTTGATATTCATACTTTTCATGATTGGTGAATATACTAACTTCCTTGTTAGGGATTTTATATCCTCCAGTAAGCATAAAATAATTATCCGCTATAGTATTTATAATAAATGTCTTCATATGATCTCTCCAATACTAATAATCATTCCCATCAAAAATAGGAGGTCTTGTTGGATTCAGGTTATCTATGGAACCAACATTTATTTCGGCCATCTTAATCAAAATATCTATCCACAAAAACTTGTCAGTAGTAAATGCTTGTAAAAAATAGAAAAAAATATCCTAATAAAGGAAAATATAACTAGAGTATCTCTAAGAAAAATATGAATCCGATCTTTATGATTCTAGAAATTCGATTCCGAAAATAAGAAGAAGAAGAATTCTCTTCTGAATCTAATCATTAGATTAATTAAGATTGAACCTATTCTTTGATACCAATTATTGAGTTAGTATGGAGTATGATAATATCCTATGATACCAAAAAATCAACATGATAATTTAGTTACTCAATATAAAAGAGGGGTGAATTGTATACTTTAAAAAATCCTAAAGGAAATTTTATATAAACAAAACTCACAGAACCTTTAATTCTACACACATGCCTGATTCTGGAAATATGATTCCGAGAATGCAAATCTAGAAAAGTGAATCTGGAAATGAAACTAAACCAAAATATACACAGTTAAAGATTTTACCATAAATCATATAGAATCTTACTAAATCAAAGTGTACAAGTATAAATAAGTATAAGAAATTTATACTTTCCTCTACAAAAAAAATGCAGCAGAAAACTTGAAAAAAACTAGTAATGAGTAGTAAATATTTTAACCCAAAGAGATGGGTATGCAACAACCTTGGATTAAGGTCCCATGATTTATACTTTCAAGAATGTCTGTCTTACCCACACTAGGGTAAGACCTCTATATGAAGATCAGAGTCTATCTTTCAATCCCCACAAGCCTTCAACTTCAATGTAGTCGGCACCTTTGTCTTCCTATCCCTAGAAGCCCTCAAATGTATTCAGCAACATTCAGAGTCGCACGAAGCAGTTCTGCACGAAGAAAAGATTAAAGAAGTCGTTCAAAAATTCTGTATGACGCATGGGAGTTTATAAGAGCCTCTCCCTCTAGAAATCACTTCAACAACAAGTAAGTATGTTCAGCCAATAGATAAAGTTCTAAGCTCATTCAAATAAGCTCCTATTTATAGGCACAGCTCTAACAGTCAGCTCCCTCCTCCAATGGTCATATTTTTCCATGAATTTCAGAGGGACCAGTACACGTTTCACTCAAACAATGGTTAGTTAGTAATTGAAATCTCAACATCATTTTGTAATCAAAACATGAGAAGGAAAAAATATGGTTACATAACCAAAATCAAATATCCGGAGGGTAAGGAAAAATAGTACGATGCCTAACCAAAAATAAATTCAGTCTCTATAATACAAGGATATTCAGATTCTATTTTCCAATTAATTCGGAACCTGAACTTACAAAGTTCAGAGACAGAGTTCATGAGAATTTGGAGTCAGAACATACAAACTTCCGAGTCATAATTAATGATAATTTGGAGTTAGAACTTACAATGTTCGGAGTTATCATTCATGATAATTAGGAGTCTAACTTACAATGTTCGGAGTCTGAATTTATTAGAATCCAGATTCATAACTCATAAAATTTTGGAGTCTGAATTCAGATAACTCCGAGTTATAACTCAAAAGTGTGCAGAGACTGAATTCAGAGAACTCGGAGTCCGACCTCATAAGAGTTCGGAATCTGAAAACATAATGCTCTTTATATATGTATTATACGATTATCAGGTTTTATACATGAAATCAAATTTTACACTTAAAAAAGATAATGAACAATGAAAAACATGACAAGGATAAATATCCTTGGGGAAGGAAAATTTTCCTTATGAAAGTAAAGCAGAGGGTTAAGTAAAATTTTCCTTGACATAAGGTGTTTTTGATTTTCAAAACATGAGAATTGGAAAAGTCATAAGGAAACCTTATTGACTCAAAAATCACCCCAAATATGAAGGAATGGAAAATTCATAATGAAACATTATTGAATCAACATACACATGTGAGTAATGTTTAAATATATATCCATTTACATATATCTCACCTAAAAATAATAATTTTAGGGATTTGTCATATTTTTTCTAAATTATTTCATTAAGTAAAAACTAGCTTGATATTTTAAATGAGTGTACCCTAAAAAAATCAAGTGGGTTGTCTCAAAATATTTTATATTTATACATGTGTTATAAATAATGTAATAAATAGGGAAGAATTGTGTTATAGTTTATTGACTAGGAACTCAACTACTTGAGGTGCACATTATTCCTAGAAGATGTCAGGGGTAGTCTCATGTGGGAAATATTGAGTTTATTATAATATGTATTGTTTGTGAGGATTTATATTTAGATGGGATTTGGAATTAAGTTATTATATATCAAAAATAACATATCAATATATGGTAACTAATTAATTTATACTAATATTATGGTTTAATTTTATGAGAAGGAGGTGTAAGATGAAACAAAACAAAAAATTATCGGTTAGGAATGATGAAACTTATTCAAATCACATCATTTGTACAAAACCCAAATCATTCCTATATTATATTTTTGTTGATAAAATTTATCTAATAATTATAGAGTGATGTTAAGATGGTATTTGGGTTAATATATTCCAAACCACATGCCTTTAGAGGTTTTAATGGAGTCGATAAGATGTGATTTTTAGAAGTGAGATGGGATGATATTTTTGAAAATACCCTAATATATTCAATAATGGGAAGTCACTCTTACTTAATGTTCATAAATAATTTTAGAGGTTATGTGATTAAACTAGACATGAACCTTTAAAAAATATACATTTCCTAAACCTTTTTCTCTTTATTACATTTATGCCCACTCACTTTTACCAATTTAGTTTTTCATTATAGCACCTATTTTTTTATTGTTTTTTACTATTCATTATACCAAAAAATAAAAAATAAAAATATTAACTAATATTAATTATTTCAAAACTAAATGAGGTATAAATTTTCTAAACTTCAAATAAAATAAGTTGAATAATTAAATTTCAAATCAAACATAAAAAACATGTCAAAAAATTGTTTTTAAAAAAATATATTTTTCAAAAAATATATGATCTTATATAGAATCAAATATTATAAATGATAATGAAATGAATTTAATTTCATAAAAATGGACATAAAATATATAAATATCATATAAATATATCAATAAAAGGGGTTAGTTTATTAACTAAAGTGTGTAAACATGATTCACTTCAAATTAGTTAGTAAAAAACTAAAATTTTAAGCATACAAATTAACTTATAAAAAAATCAAGAATATTAGTGAATAAATGAACACAATTATATTATTATAAATTAAATGGTTCATATGTAAATTTAACGCAATATCAAAAATATTAGGGAACATTTAAATTATTAAATTTGATGGAATGTTTACAGTATTTTAAAAATCATTAAATTTTACTATTAATTGAAAGGTAAATAATTTCAGAAAAATCTATAAATTTATCCTTAAATTTATTTTTATATAGTTATTTCAAAATTATTTTCATTTAATCGAAATATTATTCTATTATTTATTATATTTTCTCATAAAAATAATTAAAAATATTACCTGAATAAAAAATATTTTTGATGTATAAAATGAATCTATTGAAATTAGGGTAAATATTTAATATGAATTAATTAATAAATATATATTATATAAAATATTATATATATATTTTCAATAATATTTTTATTTCTATTCAGACCTCCAATTTTAATGTATATGTTATAATGATCATGTATAAATAATTATATTTTAATAGTATATAATAGTTCTTTTAATCTCATTATTATGTGTTTTATATACTATTGAACATATATTTATTTTAAAATCATGAGGTTTTACATTATACACCTTTTAATAATTTTCATCCTCCTAATTTGATCATGTTTTTAGTAATCAAGGGGTTGAAATTCAAAAAATCATTTACGGAAACCCACATCGTAAAAATGGTTGATAAAAAATTCATGTAAAAAGTAAGAATATAAATTATGAAGGTCATTTATAATAAAAAATAACTACATTTCTACATGTGGAGAACATTTTGTGGGATGTGAAAAATTGATTTTGGGAAAATATCCATTTAAGAGATAAGATTATACCTTTTCCACTTTTTTGAGAGAGTAGTGATCATAAATTTATCGAAAATGAATAAAATTTTTATTTAATGATTCCATTACCAATGTTGGGGAGTGAATATAAAACATAGGCCTTTAAATTAAGAAAATTTACTTTCTTTAAAATTATAATTTCAACCCAACTCAATTTACCCCACAATATCCTCTTTTCTCCAAACAAGGAGTATAAAAGTTTAATTTTTCAAAGCAATAAACACTATAATTAAATTCTTAATGGATCACATAACCCTTCAAAATGATAATTGAATATTACTCTAATCATAATACAATATCCATTAAATATTTATTATAATAAGGTAATATAATTACCAGAAATAATAATCCTTCATATGACTAAATACAAAAATTAATCTCAACGTACTAAATAATAACATCTAAAGTTCAACATATATCATTTTCTAAATAAATAAAATAATAAGTCTACAAAATATTCAAAAATAAGTTCAAAACCCAAAATTAAAAGGATTTGTTATCACATTCATTAAGGATTAATTTTACATTTATCTTCAAATAGCAATAATCACTTATAATCTCTAATTCTAAAAAGAAAGGTGCTTTAATTATATAATATTTCATATATGCTAATCATTTCCCTATATAACCATAATATTAAAAGAGTCTCAATAAAATCTTATATTATTCAAAAATTTAATTCAACATTTATTCAACCATAAAAATCACACAATGATATGTTTTCCTTAATCATAAAATGTTCCCAAAATAGTAAAAAACTTTGGAAATAACATTATTCACCTAATCACAAAATCAGTTTTCAAACCCATGGTTTAACATATACTCTAAAAATAAAACTAACCATTAAATTTAAAGTGAATTAAGTTTAAAAAATCATAAAAACTAAGACATTGTGTAGGCTACTACTATAAAATACACCAATGTAACCCTTTAGTAATTGGTTTAAACAATCTGGTCTTGTCAGATGTGATTGGTTTTCACCTATCTTGCAAGGTATCATTTTCCTTAAACCATGGGAAAAAGTGATAATCCAATTCATAATTCACATTGATCGGATAAAACTATCAAGAATATAATGAACATCCACCAAAAATAAGATTAATAAACATATCTTTTTTTAATCTCTACCATTTTTTATCCAGCTCATTCCATTCAAATAATTCAAATAATTTTAATTATCAATAATCACCGCAACATCAGCATATATCAAATATTATCTTTCAATAAATCTTGTGTTTCTATAAAATTTCACTTTACCATTAAATCATATTTATATGATATTTTAGACATTAAATGTATTTTTTTTAAATTCATAAAAAAAAATCTACTACAAAATAATACATATAAGTTTCAGTATTTTTATAACAAGAATACCGATTATAAAAATATTTCCATAAACTTATTTTTTATTTACAACACCTAAACACTTTAATCATTCCATTTAAATGGTTTTCATAAAATATTACATTGGGAATGAATCCTTATATTAGTTCACTGATTTAGAAAAAGAACAAGCTCCCCATATCAATGAAAATGATCTCTTAGTGTTGACTTTGGTGGAACATTATTTACCTCTTACATGTTAACCACACTCTTTGTTTTTATTTTCTATTTAGAAAATTTTTCACCACCACTTCCATAAATAATTCATCTACATATTCATTTATAGAATTTTACATGGTTTTTCTTACCTCATTATTCACATGTAAGAAATTGATTATTCATTGTTTTTAATCATTATCACTACAACTTCCATGAGACATCATCTTTATATTCAATGTTTTGTTTCTAATTTAAACAATGTTCTTAATTATTAATCATAATTTAAGATATATTAATTATAAGGACAATAATATTTCTATATATTATATCAATTAGGTTAGGCATATTATTAGGTATGTCATTTATTTTTCGATCACATTAGTTTTTTGGATTTATTTCTCATATTTCCCCATATTTACTAAAATGAATTAATGAAAAAAATACGAAAAATCCATTATCAAAAAAATAGAAACTGATAATCCAATAAAAAATATCTTATAAATAAAAAATATATGATGACTTATGAGTCTCTAGGTTTCTGTGTAAGTAATCTATTATTATATTTCAATTAGGATTTTTATCTGATTTTTTTAGTTAATTTACAATAGTTCATAAAAATTACTTGAATTTACTAAACATATCACATGGGAGTTTCAAACCATGACTACAGCAAGGACAATTGTCAATCACCAGTTGATGATCATGTAAACACTAAATTGCCCTTTTCTCGGTGATTACCCCTATTTAAATATATACCAAAGCCGCATCCACTTATAGAATCTAAAAAGGGATGCATTTTCTTATAACCCTCTCTCTATTTACCTAACTAAAATTATAAGATAATTCTATGTACTTAGTATTATGTTGATCTGCATCCCTATGGTTATCACTATATTATTATAGTATTAATCCCCCAAAATAAGGAAATAACGAATGGAAAAAAATGGTGTCCTAAACCATTTAATCATATCATTGCTTCATTTTTTTACATAAATAACCATTAAATACAATGTGGGGATCATATTTCCATGTTTCATTTGAACACTCAGTACGTAATACAGGATTGTAAGGCCAAAATAAATTGAATTTATTTTATTATCCATGATTCACTCGTAAATCCATTGATTTCATTAAAAATCATAGGTTTACCTAGGGATGAAATAACATAAATTGGTGAGTAAAAATCCTTACAAGGTAATAACCATGACAAGAAAACATTACAAGAGATTAAAATTTATAACATTATATCATACAAGATATGGCTTACGAGTAATCACCTTCAAGAGAAAAGTAAATGACATGGTATCACAATATCATGAAAATATATTAAATTTTGTAGAAACATATAACATGAAACTAATATGATTAAAGGATAACTTACTAGATAATATCACATGGTGGAAAATTCCCATAATGAAATAGGATAACTCCTTAATCCTTTCCAAAATCTCTCATGATACTAACACATTACCTAATGCATTGGAAAACTATCTTGAAAAAACCCCTCATAACATGTTCATGATTATTTTTAATAAAAAATATGAATCAACTCTAAGGAATAAAATTAATAATTTCCCATGGAGAAAATGGGTTGTATAATCATTCCTTATATCATAATCAATGGAAATTTCATAAAGGAGTGATTTGGGAAATGAAAATAAGAGAAGTATTACCCCATTATTGGATGAGAGAAAAAAGGTTTTTATATATGTGAAATGAATATTTATTTAATTTAAAAAATATTAATAACATTAATATGAGTGATAAATCTTGATATTGTGAGATTCATCATAATCTAAATGAATGGATTTTTCAGAGGGAACCCTTACACCAATAATTAAAACATTTCTATATATGAAAGTATTCATTCCATTTAAAAAACATTATGAAAATACATAAAAGGGAGAAAGTAATTTTTTATATAGAGAGTAATAAATCATAGGAATAATTCCATACACTCTATAATGGTTTTAATAAAAGTAAATACATTAACATCATATACATTAGTATAGGACATTCTATTTTTGATTTATAAATAAATTCATATCATTCCATGTAGAAATTGTTTAAAGATTCATTTTGAAACCATTTTAAATTAAATTAAAAATAGGAAAATTAATTCATTTATTATTAATTAATATCCATATAAATACATATAAAATGTATTTATAATTACATTTTTTCTCAATGAAAAATATTTAGAATGATGAACTTTAAAAGATGAGTTCTAAAATAAATGACCCATACTATATTGGTAAAATTTAAATCATACTATCCATGAAAAAGTAAAATAAAATGAAACATTAAATATTATGAAAATAAGGATTATCATTATAATAAATTTCATTGTAAAATTATATATTCCAAACAAAAGTACCAAGTTGATGATATGGAATAAGTCTCCTACAGATAATACTGAGACAAGAAAACACTTACATTGAGTCTACACCTGTCATAAATTTCCTTTATCTATTGAATAATAAAATTACATAAATATTTTAATATCTTAAGAAAATCATATAATTTTAATTAATTATTGTTAAGAATTTAACATAAAATATCTAAATGACATATTTAATTACATAATCTAATGTGTGTGCATCGGGTGTTTTGAGGATGTTCAGTTCATTAATTAAAAATCTGAATCAGTGTGTTGACCATTATTAATGGAATAATTATTAAATCATATATAGAGTAATAATAAATAAATAATGAAAATTTTATTACATCAAATATTGTTTTAAAATAAACCATTAAACATGTTTCTGAAAAATGAATGAATTTACAGTCATTAAGACGGTTTGTTGTATGTATGCATGAGTATCATTTATATTTTTTAATGATAATTATTGAAATATTGTAAGTGTTATTTTTTCATTATATAATTAGAATTATATTATAAATATAATTTTATTACTTTAAATTCATTTCTATTCACAATCCATGATATTTCGTAATGGAAAATTAATCTCATTTTTTATGAGGTGGTAGTCCATAGCACGTGTGATAAATGTTATCATTTTCAATTCATTTTATTTTATGAAATTATATGATATAATGATTTAAGAAAATGATAAATATTTTATAATTATATGATATATTTATATATGAAATCCCTCAATAGAATCATCTATTAGAGTCAATGGTGTAAATTAATTACATCGATTCATGTGGCGCACATTTTCCTTACACATGATAAATGGTTTCATTTCTCATTCGATGGAGGAAGAGGTGGAAGTATGTTAACAAACTAAAATAAAAATTTCTTTGAATATTTTGATACTTATTTTAATATAAAATCTTGGTTTAATAAATTTTTATTTATGTGGAATAAGAATCAAAACAAAAACATATGGCTAAGAATAATACATCTACTTTAGACCAGCAATTTATCATTTTACATAGAGACTTCCTATATTTTATTTATGCTTTTTACCCTGGTAACTAGCTTTTTTTACTATTTCTTGTAACAATTATGAAAAAATATGCTTACAATATTTTAGAATATTAATTATTATGTAACAACTCGACCCCATAATTCTAGTGCAGGTGAATTATTTTAATACACTAGCATGATTACAAGGAATCAAGTCCCAAAGGACTGATCAATTTAGCAGTCTTGGAAAATAGATTAAATACATGAACGTTACATTACACTTTCTAATATATATATTTCTGCTCTAGGGAAGGCATGTAGGTTGATGTGAGAAAAGTTGAGAGGATATTTTGGCAGAAGGTGGCTGAGAAAAATGGCATTGGAGATGTGATTTGGGGATAAGGGGACTTACCCTTTTATATGAGAGGTTACAATCACTTTTGTAAATACTTAAAATATTAATATATTATATCATCATATTCGGTTTGTAATGTATCCAAAATTATTCAATTCTAGGATAAGGTGGGTTTGGGTATAAAACCTCTCAAACAATAGGTTTTATGTAGGTTTATGTCACCATATTAACCTTATCTATTTGATTTAACTTTTAGTAAAATCGTTTATCTTTTACCATGTATTCTTGTATTATTATAAGAAATGGTTAAAAAAATTACTATAAAAATCCAAGAGAACCCAAAGTGGTTCATTAATGATTTATCTCTCCTTATCTATGTACTCTGGTTGATCGTTAGATTTTTATAAATATTATATCAATTAATAATAGTGTATTTGTTATAAAAACTAATTTATGTCAATTTTGACACAATTTGATTTTTTTTTATGTCATAACAACTTTATCACCTCAAAAAAATTATTTAATCAACCCCGAAATGTCATATTAACATAGAAAATTCGTGGATGACATAAAAGTCCTCAAATTACATTTATTTTTATTTTATAATATCAATTATTTTATTCTTTCATTGATAAAGTAATTACTACATCATTATTGTGTCACAAATAATTTTAATTATTTAATCTCTAAAAATTATAAATAAAATACTATAATGTAGGAAATCATTTATGATTTCTAATGAATATTTATAGTCAAATTTATATTTTTTATATCCTTATATTATAAAGAGATTAGTTATTAAAATTTGAATTTAACACTTTTAACACTTCCTAAAATAAAATAATAATAAATGTCATAATCTAATCCAAGTGGACCAAAAAGATCATATTTTATTACTTAGGTTTTTTAGTCTAAATACACTAATCCATTAGAATTAGGACATGTGTTAGGGTAATTATAACATCATTTTTATATTTAATTACCCTATTTACTTTTAACCTTGATAAATAAAAGTCAAAAGTTACTATTCAACAAAAATTATTTTCATCATTTTGAACCACATATTACCTAATGTTGTAAACCATGTGTCTTGGATTTTTTAAAATCAATTCACATAAGCGGTAAAATTACATTTTATGCAAATTTTCAAATGTGCCTAGAAGGCGGGTAAAAGACGTTAAAAATATCAAAACAATTTTATACATATAATTTTATTATAAAATGACTCTAACGGATTAAATTGAACTTATATAGTTACTATATATCTATTTTGACTAAAAAATAATTTAAATAAAATAAATTTATATTTAAATAAAAAGTCAATTATAAACTATAATGCAGTGTTTTTCACAATTCAAAAAAAATTGATACTATTCAAAAAAAATACCAAAAATTCACCCGAAGCTAATTTTGTTATTAAAAATTCAATAATGAATTCTATTTTACCAAATTCAAATCATAGAAGTTTCATAAATTAATTTAAAATTAATTTCCGTTGTCAAAACCAAAAAAATGGGTTTTTAAAAAATAAAAAATATCAAAAGATTGACATGTGTTTATGTCAAATTTAAATATGAAATTACATATACTAACCCACATTATTTTAAATGATAAAAATATAATCTAATTATACTTCCAAACCATTCAAATGTATAATTTAACAACATAAATTATTTTTATTAAAAAATTTGTTTTCAAATAAAATTTAGATTTTTTCACTATTCACCAAAATATGAATGTTATCAGAAAAAACCATATTATTTATCAAAACTAAATTTTTATATCCCAATTATAAAGAAGAATATTATTTTGTCAAATTGAATATATAAAAGTGTCAAATATTGGATTTAAAAATGGTTCACCATTAAAATATGGTAAAATTGCATTTTCTGAAAAACACATCCTTTATCCAAAAATTTGAATTTGTTCTCATATTTTTTCTATGAAACACATCATATAGATGTTAAAATTATATGGAGTATATAAAGATCCAATTGTAGTTAATACTATGTATAACCATTTTTTGAACTACTAGTTTGGAATGTCATGGTGCGCTCGAACATGGTGTTGTGTGTAGCGCAAGTTATTGAATTACTTTGAAGAGATAACGTACTATGAAATCATAGGGTGCTACATTCTACCCTCCTTCAATAAATTATTTCCTCGCAATTTGAAAAAAAATTTAGATAATAAATGGTCAAAAATAGAAAATACATTCATGGAAAATCCATATCCGAAATAGGGTTAATAAAATTTAGTCTTAAAAAGAGAGAAAGGAAATAAAAACTTCACCTGGAAATTTGGGTTTTGAATAGGAGAACATCGATGGAAATTATAGACACATAATTGGTAAGAAAATTTAAATATTTATAGGGAGTGATTCAGGTCATCAATCTCATACCAGTGTAAAATTGAGGGCCTCAAAGCCATCAATCTAAGATGATCTAAAATATCATCATTTCAAAAAAAAACCTACGGTACTAGGATAACACATATTTTGATTTATGATCCCTTACATTATGTTTGAGAATTAATTTCTTCATAGAAGAAGAGAAAAAAACATGACAAGTAGTGTTCCATCCTTTAACTAATTTCTACCACAAACTCATCATTCACTCTAAAAGATAATAGAACATAAAAATATTATATTTATCCTAATAAAATATGGTCAAAAAAAGAATTTATAATTCATATATCCGTCCTTTCTAAAAAAACTACATTATACAACCCAGGACATCAGGCAGGTTAGTGGTAGGTGATTCCCCCTTATCGCCCTTCGGTTGTGGGTTCAAGTCTCATGGCCTTGCCTAACACGACAAGTTTTCACCCATCCTCCGGGTTGTACTTTTAATAACTGTCCAAATATAATCTTATGAAATATTTCAACCTTAAACAATACAATCAAATTTTAAACATAATCCATTCTACCCATTTGACTTATCCAAAATACTTCTGTCGAAACTCACAGTCCAAAATTTATAATGAATTAAAACACAATGAAGATCATATTTCCCCATAATAACATGTCAATATGTTAATAATGTATTCGTTTAAAACAAGGTAACACCCTGAAATACCATAAAACCTTATTGAATACATTCAATCTCCCTTATTCATTATAAAATAACGAATATTCTCATTATAAAAAAATGTTGTAAAATCCAACAATGATGGAATAAACAAAAAATTAATTATTATCAAAGTAGTCAAGAATATCCAATATACTTTATCAAAGTCAATTATATCTTATTCCAAAAAAATTATCCTAGTTTCAAAAACATATTATGGTTTACATTTCCCCTAACCATATATTTTCCAAATTGTTTAACTAGAAACTGTGTCACTTTACATTGTACCATAAAATCTCAAATCCTTAATGAAAATATACTGAAGTACAATCCTTATATACTTTATAATTCTTTTAAATTGTAGTAAAATGATACAACTATTTAATAAAACTTAATAACCCTAATCATTCCTATTCATATGTGGTAGTATCATTACATGATTTTTATCTAATAACATCATTGTCACAAACCGTCCCCTAGAGCACGTGCCGTTACTACCCCAAGCTCGCCTTCTATTAGCTAGTGGCTGGAAACTAGCACCGAAGGTGTATTCCATAAAACTGGGAAGTCATTTATTTTATAACCTATAAAAAAACTCAACCAAGCACATAACAAGATGCCAACTCAAGTAAACTGAATATTAAACAGATTGAGTGCAGTAAGAAAAAGGGACCATAAAACAAGCCCAACTGGAAAGCTCCAGAAACTGAATAACAAGTAAACTGGAATATCTCTTGTGAATACCCGCCAAAGATCCTTCCTGAAGGCTATGTACAGATCTCGATCGGTCATCTCTGTGGTACGCCTCGCCTAAGGTCCACCTCCGAGAAACCTCCAGTACTAGTACTCACATCCCCAGTCATCACTATCCCTCATCTACACCAAACACAATGAAGTGCGGGCTTAGCCCGTACAGGGGTGAGTATAATGATACTCAATAGGGATCCCGAGACCCTCAAGGTCTCACAAAATCCACAAAGTAAGAATCAAGAAGCAAGGAAACAACTGATAACCCAACTTATGTATATTCCCATACATATACCTATGTTATGATGTAAACTTATCTCAATCATAAGGAAAACACAGAGTCTAACTCTAAAACCCAAAGCTCAACCGTTCCACAAAGGACGGAAAACCATGAAGTTAAGTACCACACAGGTACGCCACACAGAAGAATACCACCAAGGTATTACCATGAAGTAAATTACCATAGAGGTACAAAATAATCTCACACCAGTAATAACTTTGTAAAATAGTAGAGATGATTAGATGTAACTACTGAATCGTCTTAGTCTGTTAAAAGGCAGACCCACATATGATCTCTCGGTGCTGACACCCACAGTATTGATCGGTGCTGACCCACACAGGATCGCTAGGTGCTGACCTACACAGGATCGCTAGGTGCTGACCCACACAGGATTTCTAGGTGGTGATCCACACAAGATTGCTCCGTCCTGAACCACATGAGATCGGTCTTTATTCTTCACGTAACAGCCAGGTATTGGGTTTCCGTACTAGGCTTTCTCGTCTCAGGGAGGGTCCGCTCCACAAGCCACTAGTCGATACTAAAACTACCACATAGTCTTGTGAAAAAGTATCTCAAAGGATGTCCAGGTCATAGAGGTCTGAACGCAACAGATGGTGCCTCAATCGGACGCCTGATCTGTGAGTTTTATTCTTTTAGTCTCGAGGGCCCGGTTGGATTCGTTCTCGATCCAACCCGACCATATTCCAACTTTATCCAAATATCTTATGGGGTATACTCAAAGGGAATGTTTCACTCTATGTTTTCCAAGGCCATTGACGATTCATCAAACGGACGTCTAGTGCCAATGTTATTGCCAAAGGAGCGTAAATGGGTCGTAGTGGGTCCGGGTCCGGTCCAACCAGGTCTGACTGACCCGGCCTGACCTAGCCTGAGCCGACCTAGTTTGGGTCGACCGGGTCCGACCCATAGGGTCTGGCCTGGCCTGCAGGGTTGCCCAAGTTGCTGGATACGGCCTGGCCCGGCCTGTGCTGGGTGGCCCGGCCCGCAGGGCTATCAGGCAGGTTGCGAGGGCCGTGAGGGGCCACAGAGGGTGGTGCGATTCCACGTGGTCCGCGAGGGACGCACGAGGCCATGAGGGCCACGTGGGCTACGCAAAATCCGCGGGGGCAGCATGGGTACGTCGATGTCATGGGGCCGTGAGGCCGTGGGGCGGTGTGGACAGTCATAAGGCAGTGAGGTCGCGAGGAGGCATGGTGAGGCTGTGGGGAAACGTCAGTAGTGGGGTGGTGCAGACAGTCGTGGGGCAGCGCGGCGAGGCCGCTGGGCAGCACGAGGATGCCGAGGGGTTGGGCCACATGGACGCGTGATGGTGCAGGGATGTCGAGGGGCTGCACAGACAGTGGCGGGGTGGCGAGGGGAGGTCACGAGGTGGTGGAGCACCGCGGGGCTGCACGGGGAGGTCATAGGTGGTGGTGGCTGCAGATAGAAAAGGTCGTAGGTGGTGGTGTCCGTGGAGTGGTGTCGTTGCGCTGTCGCCTTTGTCACGGCATGCAATGGTGCCTGATGCCATTCTTGTTCCCCTTTTTGGTTGGTCACCGACCTACTCTATCGCAAATAACACCACAAATCATCAAAAGAATTTTGGAGAGGATGAGCTATGTTTGTTTGGCCCACACCTTCCGAATTAGAGCCGTCAGAAGCTGCTATAATCACTCCTTGAATTATGAAGAGTTGTCAAGAACGAAAATGTGATGAAATTCAAACAACCACCCTACCTTGTTTGTTTGTCTTCATCAATGAGGATGGAAAGACAATCGTCAATTGAAGACATCCCATGTTGGAGGATGTCCTGAGGACAAAGTTGAAGTCGTGCATCAACATTCTTCATTGGAGGAGCATTCTTCGTGGAAGAATTTCTTCATTGGAGAAAGAAATCCTCCTAGAGCTCTCCCCTTTTCCAATACATTCCACCAAGTTCAAAATAGCCAACTGTTGTGTTTCCCCTATATTAATTGTTGGAGAAATTTCAAATTGGATTAATTAATTACATAGTGGTTTCCATAATAAATTAAAGGGTGTGGAACCATTAAAGTGGGTGAAGTTTAAGAGGCTTCCCCACACATAATAAGGAGTTCAAGGGGTTTTAGCCTCAGTTGGTCCACACCACCATAACCTCTCATGGGAGGTTAGTTCAGGTTGTATCCACCACCATAACCTCTCATGGGAGGTTTAATCTAGGTGGTCCCAAACTATGAAACATCCACATGGATTTTTCAAAAGAAAAATAAAAAAAATGTTACACCATTTTATTTCATTTTCTTCTTTCACGAATAAGTGAAAAAAAACTTCCACCCATGACCTACTACAGTCGAGGTGAATTTCTCCTTAAGCGAAAACTGGCGCTGCGAGTTCAATGGTGCCCTCAAATTTCAATTCCATGAACTATTTCAAAAGTTACGAAAACTTTCTCGCACGTTTACTAAAAGTACTTGAAAAAAATTTCAAGGAAAATTCGGATGTTTATATTCCCCCCAACTCAGGGATTTTCTTCCCCAAAAGCCTCATCACAAAACTAGGAAAACAAGTAGGAGTACTAAGCACAAATCTGAGCCTCCCGCTCCCATGTTCTCTCCTGGAGGTTCCCGTGCTACCAACGAATGCGCACCAGAGGTATCGACTGCCCATGAAGTAATAGATCTTTTCGATACTTAATCTCCACTAGAACCTATGTAAAAGTCACCTCGCCATCTATTTCCAGCTCGCTATGGTTGATGACGTGGGAAGGGTCGTGCACGTATCTCCTCAGCTGGGATACATGGAAGACTTTGTTCACCCAGTGAAACTAAGGTGGAAGAGCTGAGTATTATGCCACCTCTCCAACTCTGCTGAGGACCAGAAAAGGTCAAATAAATCTCAAAGATAACATGTTAACTCTGCTAAATATCTGCAAATCTCATCGAGGTGAGACACATAGAATGATGTGGTCTCCATCCTTGAGCTCCAGAGGTCTCCGTCTCCTATCAGCATAAGAATTTTTCCTTCTATGTGTTGTCTTCATCTACCCCTGGATGATCTCCACCTTCTCTGTGGTAGCCCATACCATCTCTAGTCCCACTAGTGCTGACTCCCCTGGGACAGTCCAGCACAAAGGTGATCTGCAAGGTCATCCGTACAACGACTCAAAAGGTTCCATCCCAATGGTGGAGTGATAGCTGTTGTTGTATGCAAACTCCACCAAAGGAAAGTGATCCTCTCAGCTGTGACCGAAGTTAAGGACACAATCACACAACATATCTTCGAGGGTCTGAATGGTCTACTCAGTCTAGACTTCTGTATGAGGATGGAAGGGGGTACTCAAACGAAGCTGCATCCCGAAAGACTCCTACAACCCCTTCCATAGCAAGGAAGTAAAACGTGCATCATGATCGGAGACAATCGTCGAGGTCACTCCTTGTAGCTGCATAATCTACTACACATAGAGGCATCCCAAGCTCTCTACTGAACCCTGCTCTCTATTTGGTAGGAAGTGGGCCGACATGGTGAGTCGGTTGATGATCACCCAAAGAAAGTCATTTCCCATGGATGTACATGGAAGTTCTGTCACGAAGTCCATGGATATATCGTACCACTTCCACTTTAGGACCTCTAAAGGCTGAACCAATCCTGCTGGTACCTGATGCTCCACCTTAACTTTCTTACATGAGAGGCACCGAAGGAAAAACTCTGCAACTGCTTTCTTTATTCCCGACCACCAGTGCTGTTGTCGGAGATCCTGGTACATCTTCGCCCTCATGGATGTACCGGTAGGGGGGATGTGTGGAACTCCCTAACACTTCCTCCCAAAGAGAAACTGGTACCATAGTATGTCCTCTGAAAAGGATGACGTGCTCCCCGCCATCAAAAAATCCATCAGGTTCATGTCATGTGGATATCTAAGCACGTCACATCTCGCAATAAGCGTCCCCATGTTGCGACTCCCTGACTCACTGAAGAAGTGTGGGAGTGACTGTAAGAGATTGAAGAAAAGATGCTCCATCTCTATCCACAAAGGATATCTATAAAGTGTCCAGCTGCTCCATCTCCTCACCTAGAAGCTATATACCTGACCTCTTACTAAGTGCATCTGCTACAATGTTCCCTTCACAAGAGTATAGACTCTCTCGAAGTCGTAGTCCTAGAGGAACTCAAGCCAACATCACTATCTTAGGTTCAAGTCCTTGTGAAAGAAGATATACATGAGACTCTTCTGATCTATGTAGACTGTAAAACGCTCGCCCATCAAGTAATGTCACCACATCTTCAAGACGAAGACATCTTCTGCTATCTCTAGGTCATGAGTAGGATATTTCTGCTCATGTTATCTCAGTTGTCGAGAACCATATGCGATAACTGCTCGCTCATGCATCAGGACACACCCAATTCCAGTTCCTAATGCATCACAGTAGACTATATACCCTATGACCACCTATGGTTTCCTCAAATGGGGCACTAGTCAGCTTCTGCCTCAACTCCTAAAAACTTTGTTGGCATCTCTCTGACCACATGAAGGGTTTCCCCTTCTTCGTCAACGCTGATAGAGGTGCTGCAACTCTGGAGAAATCTGGCGGAAATCTCTAGTAGTAACCGGCCAAACCCAAGAAACTTCGTACCTCTGTCACACTCTTGGGTGGCTCCCAAGAAAGTACCACCACAATCTACGCTGGATATTCTGCAAATCAAGCCTCTGATATGACATGCCCCAGAAAGTGAACCTCTCAATTCCACAACTATCACTTCGAAAGCTTACCATAAAGATGGTACTCTCAGAGTGTGTCCAGTACTACCTGCAAATGATAGGCATACTCCTCCTTAGTACCCAAGTAGATCAGAATGTTGCTGATGAAGACTAAAACAATGCGATCAAGGTATGGCTGGATGATTCTGTTGATGAGTCCCATGAACACTTCCGGAGTGTTATTCATGACGAAATGCATAACCAAAAACTCATAGTGGCCATACAGACATCTGAAAGCCGTCTTCTGCACATCCTCGTCTTGTACTCTATGATGGTGATTGCCTGATCTAAGATCTATCTTCGAGAACTACCGTTCTCCCTTCAACTGATCAATGAGGTCATCAATCCTCAAGATTCGGTACTTGTTCTTCACAGTCACCTAATTCAGTTGTCGATAATCAACACAAAGCCTCAATCTCCCATCCTCCTTCTTGGGGAACAAAATCTGGGCTGCCCAAGGAGAAACACTGGGCCAAATGAACCATTTCACATGTAAGTCTTCCAGCTGTACCCGCAGCTCACAAAGCTTCGAGGGAGCCATTCGAAACACTGGTGTAGATATCGGTGTCATCCTGGGGTAAAATCCAATGTAAATGTACAGATCTATATGAGGAGGTAGACCCAGAATATCATCAGGTAAGACATCTGTGTACTAGTCCACCACTACATGATAACATGGACTCTACCCATTAACTACTCTGAGGCTATGGCTAGACAACTGATGAGTGATCGACGGCTTTCTACTCTAGGTAAGTCCATCGTGTGCTGCGAAGGCTCCCTTCTTGCTGGGGAAGGTAAACATGATCCCATCCGTGAAGACACACCACACTATGCGCCTAATATATTCAATCTGAACATGAATAGTAGATAACTAGTACATACACAATATGACGTCGTAAGGCCATGAAACTGCTACTTGGAGATCCCAGACAAAGATCTCATCTCCTAGAGTAGTCTCACACTGCTGACACCAGTGCATAATCGTCAAATCCGCTCCCATAGGATTATATAGCCGTAAGGATCGAGCCTATGGCTCCATCGGAATCTTCGTTATCTAAATGAGGGTAGTGGAAATAAAAGAGTGACCGGAACATGTGTCTATAAGTACTACAACTAAAATGGAGTAGGCATAGATCATACCTCGTATCATCTCCGGAGCGTCGTGATAGTAGGTCTCAGTTACGTGGAATTGGGGTCACCCTTTTCCACCTACTCCCTGCAGTCGGGGTGGACCTCCTAGTGGTGGTGGTGGTGGTAACATCTCGATTCGTCTTCCACC
This sequence comes from Viscum album, assembly GCA_963277665.1. NCBI lineage: Eukaryota > Viridiplantae > Streptophyta > Magnoliopsida > Santalales > Viscaceae > Viscum > Viscum album. The sequence continues at coordinate 854,885,570 of OY728121.1, forward strand.
ACCAGATGCAAGGCCTGCTCCTCTGCCACGTCTACCTACTCCTTGCAGACCTCCATGGTTGAATCCCTATCTTGGCATGGGCGGTTATTCGAACATATGATGATCATCCATAAGGTGGGTCAGACAGTCACGAACCATGTGACTCAACCCGCCACATGCGTAACAATTCCCGCTCCTGGCATGACTAGCTCTACCTCATGGGCCCTACACAACCGACCCTGAATCTTGTAGTCGTCCACCTATATGTCTGTTCCTCTTGGAAATTTGTGGAATCTGTTTGTTGCCAGTTATAGAAGACTCTACAACATGATTTTCGATGGTGGGTCTCTCTACTGGTGATTTTTTGGTAAGAAACTATCCACTAAGAGGGCTCTCTCTAACACCCCTGCATGCGTCGGGATGCTAAGAGAAATAATCGAAGCCCTAATCTCCCGCTTGTGCCCCTTATCGATGATCTAGGGAATAAAGAATGGGTCCCACTCCATACAAATGGAGTAGCGTGAGAGGTTAGTAAACCTCGTTGATTATTGAGCCATAGTCATGATTCCCTACTGGAGATGAAGCAGCTCCTATATGTGCACTACGTGAAGAGTCGTTGGGAAAACTCTGCCCGAAAGAGGCTCTCGATGTCTGCCCAGAGAAGCATCACCTCGCCGTCAACATGGAACATGAAGGTCCACCATCTTCTTGTTGGTTCCTATAGAAGGCTGGCAGCAAGTATCCTCATGAGATCCGCTGGTGTCCCTACCAGTAGGAAAACTCTCACCACGGCCTCTAGCCAATCCTCAACTTCCTGTTAGACTGTCTCTCCCCTAAACCAAGGAGGCCTCTGGTGCTGCATCTCATTCAATGCACTCAAGCGGCGTACACCCTCTACTGATGGGGATGGTGGAATCGGTGGACCAATGGGTAATGATACCACTGGAGCCTCCGCTGGTGCCTCTACTAGAAGAGGGCCCTACACTGAGGCCTTGTTGATTAGTGGGCTATCAGTGCGTACAAATCTCGGAACCATAGCTGGTTGTCTGCATGGAGGCATCCTGAATTGAAATAGGTGTTCCATGGTCAAAAATTTATTCATAGTGAGCTGAATCAAAGAAATAACAATGAAATCTCTTCAAAACACACATGCAATTAGTGTTTCTGTGCACTGGGTAACAAATCAAAAGTCTGGGTCTTGGTGTATGGATACGTCGGCCGCCGCACCAACAATGGATTCCTTAAACAGATAACCACACTGAGTATACTTAAATATATTTCTGTTAAAAAGAAATATTAGAGTCATATGTTATAAAGTATAACCGACTCATTTGATACCAATTTTTCAAGACCCGTCCCCTAGGGCCCGTGTCATGACTAACACAAGTTCGTCCTTCAATAGGCTAGGGGTTGGCGACTAGCACCAATGGCGTATTCCCTAAAACTGGAAAGGCATTGCCTTTATAATCTGTAAACACACTCAACCAAGTACACAACAAGATACAAACTCAAGTAAAATGAATAGTAAATAGAGTGAGTGCAAGAAGAAAAAGTTGTTGGAATACAAGCCCAACTGGAAAGTACAAGAAACTGAAGTACAAGTAAACTGGAATAGCTCCAATGAACACCCACCCAGGGTCCTACCTGAATGGTAGGTATAGCTCTCGATCGGTCATCTATATGGTATGCCTTGTCTAAGGTCCACCTCCAAGCTACCTCATGTCTTGGTAATCACGTCATCAGTTAGCGATATCCATCGTCTGCACCAAACACAATGAAGTGTGGGCATAGCCCATGTAGGGGTGAGTATAATGACACTCAGTAGGGACCCCGAGACCCCCAAGGTCTCAAAAAATCCAAAAAGGATGAACCAAAAAGAAAGGAAACAACTGATAACTCTACTTAGTTATATCCCCTTACATATAACAAAGTTATCATGTAAACCCATCTCGATCAGGAGGAAAACACAAATTCCAACTCCAAAGCCCAAAGGTCTATCGTTCCACAATGGTAGGAAAGCCACCAAGATAAGTACCACATAGGTACACCACACAGTATAATACCATCACGGTATTACCACAAAGGAAATTTCCACACAGTTACAGAATCATCTCACACCAGGTATTACATATGTATAGTAGTAGAGATGATTAGATGTATCTAATCAATCATCTTACTCTATTAAGAGGCAGACCCACACAAGATCACTCAGTGCTGACCCACACTGGATCCCTCAGTGAGGACTCATATATGATCTCTAGGTGTTGACCACAAAGGATCGCTAGGTGCTGACCCACACAGGATAGCTTGGTACTGACCCACAATAGATCGCTCGATGCTGACCGACACAAGATCTCTCTTCATTCTTCACGTCACAACCAGCTACTAGGTTTCTGCTCTAGGCTTTCTCGTCTCCGAGAGGGTCCGCTCCACAAGCCACTAGTAGATTCTCCACCTTTTACATAGTCTCGTGAAGAAGTATCTCAAAGGACCGCCACATCATAGGGGTCTCAACATAGTAGACGGTGCGTCAATCGGACGCCCAGTCTGTGAGTTTTTAGCATTTTAGTCCTTAGGGCCCAGTTGGATTCGTTCTCAATCCAACCCGACCATATTCCAAAATTATTCAAATCTATAGTGGGATATACTTAAAGGGACCATTTTTCTCTAAGGTTTCCAGCACTGTTGACGGTTCTTCATATAGACGTCTAGTTCCAAAGTTATGGCCAAAAGAGTGTAAATAGGTTATCGTGGGTCCGAGTCATGTCCGACCCGGCCCGAACCAGTTTGGGTCGACCCGGTACTACCCGCTGGGTCCGCCCCGGCCCGCTGGGCGGTTTTCCAGTCCACGAGCGGCCATGGAGGGTGGCGCGATGCCGCGAGTGCCGAAAAGGAAGTGTGAGGCTGCAGGGTCCATGACTGCTAGGCGAAGGCAGCGGGCGCCACATGGGCCGCACGATGTCGCGGGGCCACGGGGCCGCATGGTGAGGCCACATGGAGATGCAGACAGTCGTTGGCCGGCATGGCCATGGGGTGGCATGGAAAACCGTGGGGCGGTGCGGATAGCCACGGGGCTGTGCGGATAGCAGCAAGGCAGCGAGGCGAGGCCGTAGGGCAGCAGAGCACCGCAGGGCAGCGGAGTGCTGCGGGGAGGTGCGGTGAGGCCGTGGGCGGCTGCAGATACTAAAGGTGGAGGCTGTGGGTAGTAGTGGCCATGGAGCGGCACCGTTGCATCAGCGCCTACATCGCTGCCGGTGGCGGTGTTGGCCATCGTTCTCGTTCCCTTTAATGGTTGGTTGACAATATCCTCCATCGCGAAGAACACCACAAATCATCACAAGATTTGAGGATAGGATGTGCAATGTTTTTTTGGCCCGCACTCTCCACATTAGAGTGGTAGCAAGCAGCTATAATCTCTCTTTGAATTACGGAGAGTTGTCAAGAATGAAAAAGGGAAGAAATTCAAACCACCACCCTACCTCATTCAATTGTTGTTGTCGATGAGAAGGGAATGAAGAGCTTTGATTGAAGACGTCCTAAAGGTCCCAGGTGCAGCAGAAGCTCATTGGTGGATGTTACCACTTGTATTTTTGTCATTTCCAATGATCAATCTGGGATCAATATGATGATAAATGCCAGTCTCCATGGATATAATCATAGAAATAGACAAAGAAGAAGAAAAGTCTTGAAACCAAAAAAGAAATATCATGATAGGTTGATTATAATTAATTTAATTAATTGAAAAGAAGTACCTTTTATGGTGTTCATTATTCATTGATATTTCTGATCATGTTCCGAGGTGATTCATTGTTCCATCGTAGAATCCATGTGTATACTTCCTCTAGGGTGATCCACACATGCATCGCGTATCTATGGATGTCTCCAAATGAATCTTGAGGTGCTAGCATGGAGAAGACTTTTCTTGCATTTTCCACCATAGATCGCCTTGATCTGATGGAGGTGGATCTCTCTTAGTCCTAAGAGTGTTCTAAGAAGACATAGTTCTTTCATTTTGGAGAGAATTATCTATAATTGTTGTGCACTATGATTCTGTTAGGAAAAGAGTTGGGGTTGTGAGGATATTTATAATTAGGTTTGAGTTTGTAAAGTTATGAAAATAAATAAACGTGTTATGTGTTTTATTTATTTCATTAACTCTTTTGAAAACCCCATGTCGAGTCATTAATTCCTTCACTTGCTCCCACACTTATTATAATAAATATCATTTAATAAAACGATATTATTTCCTCAAAATCCTGACTGGAAATACTACACAGTGTGTAATCAAAAATACACAGCGTGTACATGTTTTTCAATGAAAACTACATGGTGTGTACATTCAATGTACACAATATATATATCTTGTTTTGAATTATTCATTTCCTTTCCATAATGAAAACTACCCGGTGTATACATTGAATAATACACAGCGTGTACTTGTTTTCAAAATAAAAACTACACGGCGTGTAATCCTTAATACACGTTGTGTACTTGTTTTCATTTTATTCTTCATCCAACATTAAAACGACTTATGATTCCATGAATAATTATTAAACCACGTATGGTAATAATTTTTAATCTACTTGAGATAATTGGATACACTTAGTGTGTGACCCTCTAGGCCTCTTTCTCGTTGGAAGTATGCGGGATTTCCAAAAGTCCATGATTACTATCAAGCAACGGGTCAAGGCACCCAAGAGAAATAATTTGACTTCGCATTGACATGTCACCTCATACGAATTCTAACTATGTAATTTAATCCCTTTGTCTCAATATCTCATCAAGCAGGTTTCATGGTAGTGTCATAAATCTATTTGCTTGATCTTTCATTCTTTGACTTTCAGAAATAAACTCATCCTGTCACCAAGGCCATAGAATTTGTTCGACAGTTCTGTTTCAATCAAAGAACCCAAGATATCGACTTCCATAAATATGGAAGGGAAAAATCCTTCCTCGACTTATCCATTAACAACTTGTCATTCATGACGCACCCAATGTACCCAACTTCCCGCCAACTCTCTTCATGAAGGTTTTCATCCGCAAATCTAAGTGTGCAATTCATGTCATGAGTTATGATAATCTTCCTGTCTAAGGACCATTACACATGCTAATAGATAGCAATGTACAATGACACCATGACATGTAGAATTGCTACTGGCAGGTCTGTTCTCATAAACTCCCATCTTCACGATTACCAAGTGCGAACTACATGAGAGATAGTCTCACCTTCTTACAAGTACACTCACATAATGGTCTGTATACTATGTGTCCAATCATAGTATGTCATCCAACCATAGAACATTATTTAAGAATTTTTATATAGCATTTCAATGTTTTTATCATAGAGGGGATCTTCCATGACCTTATCAATGCAACAAATATTCCAGAACATTATTATATTATAGTCATGCAGAACAATGAACAAAATATTATAAGTGTACATTCATGTAATCAAAGTACAAAACCGTTGGTTCTCAGGACACCAACCCTTACAAACTCCCCCTTAGACTAGAGCCAAATTCCTACAACTTTTAGTATTCTTGACCTCCCATGATGACCATGTATCTACTGAGTCAAGGCTTTAGTCAAGGGGTCCACCACGTTTTCTTTCGTGGAAATACAGCTCACTCCAACTTCACCTCTCTGAGAAAAATCCCTCAAGATATGATACTTCCAAAGTATGTTCATTGTTCGCTGATTTGACCTTAGCTCTTTTACAAGTGCCTCCACTACAGTATTATCACAATAGAGTGTGACTAGATCTTTACTTCTAGGTATTACATCCAACTCTTGGATGAAGCTTCGCATCCATACTGCTTCTTTAGCTACCTCAGAAGATATGATATACTCAGATTGTGCTGTAGAATCTGCGATCACACCTTGCTTTGAGCTCTTCCAGTTCACTACACCTCCATTCAAATTGAAGATGTATCTAGTCTGTGACTTCATGCCATCTTGATCAGTCTAGAAACTAGCATCTACATATCCTCTGATGACTAGTTCCTCATCTCCTCTATAAACCAGGAATATATCCTTAGTATGCCACATATACTTAACGATATTCTTGACTTCCATCCAATGGTCATCTCCTGGATCAGCTTGATATCTTCCTACCACACTCAATCTGTAAGAAACATCTATCCTTGTACATAGAATTGAATACATGACTAACCCAATCGCGAATGCGTAAGGGGTCCTTGCCATTTTATTTCTTTCCACATGTGTCTAAGGACACATTTTCATGGAAAGATGAATTCCATGTGACACTGGCAACAGTCCCCTATTGGTATGTTCCATACTGAATCTCTTCAGTATCTTGTCATTGTATGTACTTTGACTCAGGCACAAAATTCCCTTGGATCTATCATGAGGGATCTTAATCCCAAGAATATATGTTGCCTCACCCATGTCTTTCATATAGAATCGTTTATCCAACCATTCCTTAACTAATAGTAAGACAGGTAGTTCATTTCAAATGAGTAATATGTCATCAACATATACTATTAGGAAAACAACTTCACTTCCACTAAAATTTTTGTAGACAAAAGGATCACATTCGATCTTAACAAAGCCAAATTCCATTACAGCTTCATCAAAATGAATGTTCCATGACCTCGATGCTTGATTTAATCAATAAATGTATTTCTATAACTTTCATACCTTGTTGGCATCCTTTGGAGTCCAAACCCATCAGGTTGTGTCATGTACACATCTTCCTAGAGGTTCCCATTAAGGAATGTTGTTTTTACATACATTTTCAAAATTTCATATTCATAGTAAGTGGAAATCATCATTAGGATTATGATGGATTTAAGCATCACAACCGGTGAAGTGGTTTCATCATTGTCAATTATTTGACGCTGTCTAAAAAATTTGCAACCAGTCGTGCCTTATAGGTGATGACTTGCCCCTTCATGTCTAGTTTCTTCTGGAATACCCATTTATTACCAACATGCTTTACATCTACTAGAGGATCTACCAAAATCCATACTTGTTTTTGGTACATTGAATCCATTTCAGAATTCATGACTTCTTGCCACTTGGCAGTATCTGTGCCTTCAACTACATCCTTGTAGGTAAGAGGATCATCATTCTCATCCAATAATGAGTCACCATCCTTGGCGACTAGAGAACTATATCATTAGGTTTCTCTCACCTCTCTCGTGCAATTATGCAGTTATTGTGTCTCTGGAATAGATTGTTCTTCCATGGGGCTTTGTGGAATCTATTCTTGTACCAACTCTTGTGTATGTTGAGCTGCAACTTCATCGAAGTCTATCTCACTCCCACTATCTCTTTTGGAGATGTACTCCCTCTTAAAGAATATGGTGTGTCTTTACACTGTTACCTTTTTATCTATGGGATTATAAAGGTAATATCACATTGTTTCCTTTTGATATCCTATAATGATACACTTTGTGCCTCAGGGTGCAAGCATGTTACTTGAAGAGGACTTAACAAATGCTTCGCTACCCCACGCATGTAAATTTGATAACACGGATTTGCGTCCACTACATAATTCATATGTAATACCATTTATCGATTTAGATGGTACTTGGTTTAGTATGTGTGCTGGTGTTTGTAATGCATATCCCCAAAAGGATAATCGAAGACTCGCATGACTCATCATTGATATCACCATGTCCAATAGGGTGTGGTTCCTCCATTCACATACGCCATTCCACTGAGGCATGTAAGGAGGAATGAGTTGAGATAGAATCCCAAACTCCTGTAATAAATCAATGAATTCATGATTAATATATTCTCCTCCTCTATCTGAGTGGAGTTTCTTAATATTCTAACCAATCTGGTTCTCAACTACATTCTTGTATTCATTGAATTGATCAAAAGAATCTAACTTATACCTCATTATGTAAATATATCAATATTTACTAAAATCATTATTAAAAGTTATGATGTACAAGAACCCACCCCTTGCTTCAACTGGAAATGGTCCACACACATCTATGTAAACTAATTCTAGAAGCTCTTTATCCTATTCACCTTTCCCACTAGATTGGGCTTTGGTCATTTTTCCTTGTATACACGCATGACATACACCAATTGGTTTGAGTTTGAAAGAATCTAAATACCCATATTGATGTAATTTTTTCATTCGTTTCTTCTCGACATGACCTATTCGATGATGCCAAAGTTGGGTGTGTTATGAGTCATGTGAATTTAATTTTTCATCGATTTCCATTACATTGTTTGTGTAGTCTAACACATAAATGCCATTATATAAATGTGCCCCACCAAAAAAATACTATATTTGTAAAAGTAGAAAAATTTATTTCCAAAGATGAAGATGAATCCATCAGTATCTAATCTGGATACTGAAATAATGTTTTTAGTAATAGATGGCACATAATAACAATCCTTTAACACCAAGATCATTCCAGTTGGCAATTTTAGGTGGTAGATCCCGACAGCTACAACCACATGTTTGGCTCCATTGGCTACACGTAGATATACTTCCCCTTGATCAATCTTCCTGAACTTACATGGTTCCTATATTTAGATACATATGTCATCACAAAAAGTTATATCTAATAACCAATTTGTAGAAACAGATAGATTTCATTCAACATCAAAAACACTTGAAGCTTCCCCTTTCTTCCTTGGCTGGGTGCAGTTTTTTTTCAAGTGGCCCTTCTTACCACATGAAAAACAAACAACATCTTATTCTCTTGCCTCCCCTTTGATCTTCCTTTTCGTGGATGGCCTTGAAGAATCCTTGGGCTTAAATCTCTTCACCTTAAATTTCATTTTATTTACCATAATGATAGATGGTTTTTCACGCTTCATATCATTTGTAATGGCCCGGACCCCTCCAGTCCATTCCTTGTTGAAATCGATGTGGTCAACACGACGTGCGTTATAATGATAATTTTTTTATACTGATGATAACGTAAAAATATGTTAAATAATAATGATGATGACATAAATTGTGTGATTAATTAAACTAAAAAGAGAATAATCATGATAAAATGATTTAATGGGTGTTATTATTATTAATGATGTGAAGTGGGAAGGTGTGTGACCCATTATAGGTTGATAAATGAAACATGTGGTTGATTACTAATTGAGTAATTGTTGAAATTAAATTTGAATAATAATAATGGGTGTTGTGTTATTAATATTATTCATAATATTAATGAGAAATTAATAAAATGAGTTATGATATTTATTTCAAACAAATAAATGAAGATGCACAATGGAAGCATGGTGGTGCGTTAATAAAATTAAAGGTGAGTTCGTTATTATTATTATGTTAAATAATGATAATAATGGTGGTGTAAAAATATGTTGGGTTTATTAAATTGAATGACTTTAATTTAATAAAAGTGGTTTCAATTTAATCAGTGTGAAATAAAAATAAATAGAATTAAATAATTAAATTGACGGATGTTACGCGACATTGATGTGGCATGGTCAGATTCAGATATCCAACGGGGTTGTTTAACGTGGTCAATGCGATGAGAATAAGTATTATCATTATTAAAAATAATAATGGTGATGATTTAATAAAATAAGTTGATGAATTGTTATTATTATTGAAAAACAATAAATAATAATGATGGCGTAAAACTATGTGCGAGAGGTTAATGAAATTAAATGTATTAAAATGGGGATGAATATGTAAGTTATATTAATTTCATTTTGTCATTTAATTCAATTAAATGAAATGGTTTTAATTAAATGGAATGGTTTTAATTTAATATGAGAATAACCGTGGTAAACTAATTTAATGAGATTAAATTAGAACATTAATGATGGGTGTTATTATTAAAAATGACATGGAAGAGTTAGATTGGAGAGAGAATGATATAATAGAAAATTGAGAAATAATAAAAGAAAAAAAGGAAAGGCAATCAAGGAGGTGGGGCGTGATTGACATGGAGCCAAGGAGGCGCCACTTTTGTGGTGGCGTGGGTTTGAGGAGGTTCTTTTGTAAGTCATTATTATTATATATTATAATAATGATTATAAGGTATTAATGGGAATAAAATTAAAAGAGAAATAAATGTAAAAGGAGGGACTATTTGCTTCCAACGTGAAAGAGACCAAATCATGATTTATTTGGAGTTATAAAAATAAATAAATAAGTAATTATAATAATAATAAAATAATAATATTATTATTTTGGGTGATCAAAACTTAAAAAGTCTATAACTTCTTCATATGGTGTCTGAATGACGAACCGTCAGCGGCAGTGTAATCCTGTAATTAAGACGGTCATTTTAAGACCAGTGATGGATACCTTTTTATGAGTTATGTCTCGGGTCAACAAAACACACATATTAATAAAATTGACGTCTTTTTTTTAAAACGTGTGGAAACCGCGTGACGTGTCATGTGTTGACCAGTCAAAACACGTAACAGGTGTACAGTCACACCGTGTATTCATCAATACACGCTGCATACCGTTTTACCTATTCGTTGGCTATATAAGAAAGGGTCGCGGATTATTTCCAGACCAATCGCTTCTTCTTCGCACGACGACACTCTTGGATGATCAAGAATTCTTCCTCCTCTAACTTCTTTGTCCGAGCTCCGAATTACGATCTGTCAGCGGCCACAGGATCGTAGCGACGAGACGAATATTCTAAGCCCGGACTTGTCACTTTTCCTTCCGGCCTTCCTTCTCCAGCTTCCATCCTAGGAGGCGTTTGTCGGGTTTGGCGAAGGCGGAGGACACCGAATTACGTCGTCGGAAGCGACGTGATCGGGACCTTTTGAGGTAGGGATCTCACCTTTTTCTCTCTAATTTGTGTATCATGTGTGGCGGGTATCCTTTTGTTTTCATGAGAAATGGTTGAACCTTTCAATACAGATAATAACTGGTTAAAGAATGGGGTTGGGAAGTTAGTGATTGTTGTTACCTTACTTTTTATATCCTGTGATATTATATTTGTGAATTGAATGAGCTTCTACCTACTGAAAATCACAGTCGTTGGGGGCCTTTTCTTACGCAATTAAATGTTTCCCTCTCCTTCTGTATTTTCTTATGGATGGAAACTTCATGAAATGTGGAAATTGGTTAATCACGTAAAGTTGACTTTTTAATTGAAAATCTAGAACCCTTGTGTGATCACCCCGGTTGAACCAAAATGGAATAATGAACATGTGGGTGTCGGCTTGGTAACGTGGCATGTGTTGGTGGTGTTTGGTGGGATGTTGTGGTTTGGGTGAGCAGCGGGGCTGCGATGTTTGGGTGGTGATCTTATTGGAATGGTTGATGGTGGAAACGTGGAGGTGTGAAATGTAATGTAAACGATGGGGTTGAAATGGGAAGTGGTTGGTTGTGGAAAATGCCTTTATTTATGAAAAGTGTTTTGATTATGAAAAGTGTTTTGAAGTAAAAAAGGTTTTTTCAAATGTGGAAAGGTTTTGTGTGTGGAAAGGGTTTTATGTGTGGAACTTTGAAATAAATGAATGATGGAATGTTGTATGGTTGTGATAATCTTTTGTAAATTAAATGGCATGTGGTTGCTTGCGTTTTACCTAACCTTGGTTGTGGATGGCGGGGATATGTTTGTGAAAGGTTTTGTCTGGATGATAGTTGCCCAGTAGTAATAATTTTGTTAAACCATTTCATGAAACATGAAAACATAAATGGGGTTGGGGGATGATTGTTTGGTTGTTGATGCATGCTTCGTGGTAGCAGTGCCGAGGCACATGCTCGGTTTCTCTTTTTAAGAAGCCATAGGTTGGGCTGTGTGTTTGGTATATGTATATATATAATTGTATCTTTGTGTTTTGTCGCACCACACCCATGTCAAGCACCTAGTGCCGAACACTCCCATTTTATGGGAGAGGGTGTTCCCCCTTAGTTACTAGCTCCTTCCTGCTCCTTCTTCCATAGGCTATGATGGCTTGAGGTGACCTTACACCCAAGACTCTTCGGGTAGGTCTCGGAGGCTGTGATGGCTTGAGGCGACCTTTAGCCCAAGGCTCTTCGGGCATGATTACCATTCCTAAGAACCTTCGGGATGAGGCCCAGGTGTCTGCGGGCGGGTTAGTGGTTGTGGCCCAGGTGTGTGCGGGCGAGATGCGTGGTTGTGAGGCCCAGGTGTGTGCCGGCAGGATGCGTGGTTTGGCCCAGGTGTGTGCGGGCGGGAAGAGTGTGGTAGCGTCAGGACGTTTGCCGTTAGGAAGATCAGCATCTAATTAAGTGGGAAATGGTGCGGGGTACCCAATACTTTTGTTCTATATATATAATAAAATTGTTTGTGTTACTTGGTGAGTGTGACCAGTGAGGCTGGGTGGATAGTTTTTCCTTGTTATTTTATGGTTCTTCTATTTTCTCACGGGACCTTAGGGTGTCTCCCCACTTGTGCACGAGTGCTTTAGGTTTCCCTACTGAGTATACTTGTATTCTCACCCTACGTTTACTTTCAGGTTTCCAGGAGGACTACCAGGGCCGTGCGGGACCCTACTAGTCGGGCAGTTGGAGTTGTTGCAGTTGTTGTTTTCTTGTTTTCTTTGGCATTGTACTTTTGAGCTTCCTTGTACTTGTACCTTGTTAAAAAAATTGTTTAAACATGAATGTGGGCTTGGTTTGGGTTTATTTTTATACACATGTTCTTTTCCTTTTTTGGTGGTTGACTTGTCCTATTTCCCGATCCAAAATAATAAAAAGGGTAATGCCTCCCATATTTGTGAAAACTCATACCCTTGGTGCTAGTCGCCAACCCGGGGCCTACTGGAGGCGGGACTCGGGGGTCATTATCTCCCTTTCACCATTGCTAGCTCAGGAGGGGCATCTTTGGTGGGAGGGGGTCGTGACAGAATGGTATCAGAGCTGATGGTTGAGAGATAGGATGGAGTCTGGAGTTAGGCACAGTGAGAATTTCATGGAATGGTAGGGAAACAGTGTTCGTTAATCTTGGTGCGTGACATAGGCCAGGGAAGACCGGCTAGGACATGGGATTTTAGGGCCCCCCGTGATCCGATGCAAGGACTCTGAGCCTACCGAACGACCAAGTGAGACTATATTGATTGCAGGGTAGAGACCCTAGGGAAGGTACATGCATCATCATGTTTGTGTTTTACTTGATTTGGGTGTTCTGGGAAAGAAATTGAAATAAAATGATAATTAAAACTTTGAGTTTTTCCTTACTACTTGGGCTTAGGCGATCCTTGTTTACCGTACATCTATGGAACTTGGACGTTAACAGAAATGCAAAGGAGTGGGACACGGACAATTTCATGCAACAGAAGTGGCAACCCCAGCAAGGAGAAAGATCGAGAGAGATGTTTCATGTTTTACTTAAATAATCTCGTTTATGTTTTGTTTAAATCCAGGAGCATCACACTCAATTGTTGAAACTCATTCTTGCCCATGCTTTGGGCCTGGACCTTGTTTTCCATGAGTCTATAATGCTATGTTATTTCCCTCTTTCCTTTAAATGTGTGTGAAGAGTCCTTACATGTGGGGAGAGGAGGACCTGATCCCTAATCGAGACACATTAATGTGGATGCGATTAAACCCATGCAGGAGAGTCAGTGCCGCCTAAAGCGGATAATACCTCGACATGGGAGAAGGAATTCCTCAATCCATGTGTTCGGGCAATTTATTGTTGTTGTGTATGGTGTTGGGGGTAGTGTAAGTTTGGAAAATCCTAATATATGGAAGTCGGAAGACCTAATTCCTAATCGAGACGCATTAATGTGGATGCGATTAAACCCGTGAAGGCGAGTCAGTGCCGCCTAAAGCGGATAATATCTCGGTATGGGAGAAGGAATTCCTAACTCATATAATTAGGGTTGTCGGTTGTTTCCTGTTATGACAAGAGCCCTGAGAGGTATCTTGCGGGGTGGTTGTTCGGATCCATTCTTTTTCTGGGTTGGTTTTTAATTCTCGAGGACGAGAATGTTTTGAGAGGTATCTGATGTAATGGCCCGGACCCCTCCAGTCCATTCCTTGTTGAAATCGATGTGGTCAACACGACGTGCATTATAATGATAATTTTTTAATACTGATGATAACGTAAAAATATGTTAAATAATAATGATGATGACATAAATTGTGTGATTAATTAAACTAAAAAGAGAATAATCATGATAAAATGATTTAATGGGTGTTATTATTATTAATGATGTGAAGTGGGAAGGTGTGTGACCCATTATAGGTTGATAAATGAAACATGCGGTTGATTACTAATTGAGTAATTGTTGAAATTAAATTTGAATAATAATAATGGGTGTTGTGTTATTAATATTATTCATAATATTAATGAGAAATTAATAAAATGAGTTATGATATTTATTTCAAACAAATAAATGAAGATGCACAATGGAATCATGGTGGTGCGTTAATAAAATTAAAGGTGAGTTCGTTATTATTATTATGTTAAATAATGATAATAATGGTGGTGTAAAAATATGTTGGGTTTATTAAATTGAATGACTTTAATTTAATAAAAGTGGTTTCAATTTAATCAGTGTGAAATAAAAATAAATAGAATTAAATAATTAAATTGACGGATGTTACGCGACATTGATGTGGCATGGTCAGATTCAGATATCCAACGAGGTTGTTTAACGTGGTCAATACGATGAGAATAAATATTATCATTATTAAAAATAATAATGGTGATGAGTTAATAAAATAAGTTGATGAATTGTTATTATTATTGAAAAACAATAAATAACAATGATGGCGTAAAACTATGTGCGAGAGGTTAATGAAATTAAATGTATAAAAATGGGGATGAATATGTAAGTTATATTAATTTCGTTTTGTCATTTAATTCAATTAAATGAAATGGTTTTAATTAAATTCAATGGTTTTAATTTAATATGAGAATAACCGTGGTAAACTAATTTAATGATATTAAATTAGAACATTAATGATGGGTGTTATTATTAATAATAACATGGAAGAGTTAGATTGGAGAGAGAATGATATAATAGAAAATTGAGAAATAATAAAAGAAAAAAAGGAAAGGAAATCAAGGAGGTGGGGCGTGATTGACATGGAGCCAAGGAGGCGCCACTTTTGTAGTGGCGTGGGTTTGAGGAGGTTCTTTTGTAAGTCATTATTATTATATATTATAATAATGATTATAATGTATTAATGGGAATAAAATTAAAAGAGAAATAAATGTAAAAGGAGGGAGTGTTTGTTTCCAACGTGAAAGAGACCATATCACGATTGATTTGGAGTTATAAAAATAAATAAATAAGTAATTATAATAATAATAAAATAATAATATTATTATTTTGGGTGATCAAAACATAAAAAGCCTATAACTTCTTCATATGGTGTCGGAATGATGAACCGTCAGCGGCAGTGTAATCCTGTAATTAAGAACTCATTTTAAGACCAGTGATGGATACCTTTTTATGAGTTATGTCTCGGGTCAAAGAAACACACATATTAATAAAATTAACGTCTTTTTTTTAAAACGTGTGGAAACCGCGTGACGTGTCGTGTGTTGACCAGTCAAAACACGTAACGGGTGTACAGTCACACCGTGTATTCATCAATACACGCTGAATACTGTTTTAACTATTCGTTGGCTATATAAGAAAGGGTCATGGATTATTTCCAGACCAATCGCTTCTTCTTCGCACGACGACACTCTTGGATGATCAAGAAGTCTTCCTCCTCTAACTTCTTTGTCCGAGCTCCGAATTACGATCTGTCAGCGGCCACAGGATCGTAGCGACGAGACGAAGCTTCTAAGCCCGGACTTGTCACTTTTCCTTCCGGCCTTCCTTCTCCAGCTTCCATCCTAGGAGGTGTTTTTCGGGTTTGGAGAAGGCGGAGGACACCGAAGGACATCGTTGGAAGCGACGTGATCGGGACCTTTTGAGGTAGGGATCTCTCCTTTGTCTCTCTAATTTGTGTATCATGTGTGGAGGGTATCCTTTTGTTTTCATGAGAAATGGTTGAACCTTTAAATAAAGATAATAACTGGTTAAAGAATGGGGTTGGGAAGTTAGTGATTGTTGTTACCTTACTTTTTATATCCTGTGATATTATATTTGTGAATTGAATGAGCTTCTACCTACTGAAAATCACAGTCGTTGGGGGCCTTTGATTATGCAATTAAATGTTTCCCTCTCCTTCTGTATTTTCTTATGGATGGAAACTTCATGAAATGTGGAAATTGGTTAATCACGTAAAGTTGACTTTTTAAATGAAAATCTAGAACCCTTTTGTGATCACCCCGGTTGAACCAAAATGGAATAATGAACATGCGGGTGTCGGCTTGGTTACGTGGCATGTGTTGGGGGTGTTTTGTGGGCTGTTGTGGTTTGGGTGAGCAGCGGGGCTGCGACGTTTGGGTGGTGATCTTATTGGAATGGTTGATGGTGGAAACGTGGAGGTGTGAAATGTTTTCTAAACGATGGGGTTGAAATGGGAAGTGGTTGGTTGTGGAAAATGCCTTTATTTATGAAAAGTGTTTTGATTATGAAAAGTGTTTTGAAGTAAAAAATGTGTTTTCAAATGCAGAAATGTTTTGTGTGTGGAAAGAGTTTTATGTGTGGAACTTTGAAATAAATGAATGATGGAATGCTGTATGGTATTGATAATCTTTTGTAAATGAAATGGCATGTGGTTGCTTGCGTTTTACCTAACCTTGGTTGTGGATGGCAGGGATATGTTTGTGAAAGGTTTTGTCTGGATGATAGTTGCCCAGTAGTAATAATTTTGTTAAACCATTGCATGAAACATGAAAACCTAAATGGGGTTGGGGGATGATTGTTTGGTTGTTGATGCATGCTTCGTGGTAGCAGTGCCGAGGCACATGCTCGGTTTCTCTTTTTAAGAAGCCATAGGTTGGGCTGTGTGTTTGGTATATGTATATATATAATTGTATCTTTGTGTTTTGTCGCACCTCACCCATGTCAAGCACCTAGTGCCGAACACTCCCATTTTATGGGAGAGGGTGTTCCCCCTTAGTTACTATCTCCTTCCTGCTCCTTCTTCCATAGGATATGATTGCTTGAGGTGACCTTACACCCATGACTCTTCGGGTAGGTCTCGGAGGCTGTGATGGCTTGAGGCGACCTTTAGCCCAAGACTCTTCGGGTAGGCTTACCGTTCCCAAGAACCTTCGGGATGAGGCCCAGGTGTCTGCGGGCGGGTTAGTGGTTGTGGCCCAGGTGTGTGCGGGCGAGATGCGTGGTTGTGAGGCCCAGGTGTGTGCGGGCGGGATGCGTGGTTTGGCCCAGGTGTGTGTGGGCGGGAAGAGTGTGGTAGCGTCAGGACGTTTGCCGTTAGGAAGAGCAGCATCTGATTAAGTGGGAAATAGTGCGGGGTACCCAATACTTTTGTTCTATATATATACTAAACTTGTTTGTGTTACTTGGTGAGTGTGACCAGTGAGGCCGGGTGGATAGTTTTCCCTTGTTAGTTTCTGGTTCTTCTGTTTTCTCACGGGACCTTAGGGTGTCTCCCCACTTGTGCACGAGAGATTTAGGTTTCCCTACTGAGTATACTTGTATTCTCACCCTACGTTTACTTCCAGGTTTCCAGGAGGACTACCAGGGCCGTGCGGGACCCTACTAGTCGGGCAGTTGGAGTTGTTGCAGTTGTTTTTTTCTTGTTTTCTTTGGCATTGTACTTTTGAGCTTCCTTGTACTTGTACCTTGTTATAAAAATTGTTTAAACATGCATGTGGGCTTGGTTTGGGTTTATTTATATACACTTGTTCTTTTCCCTTTTTGGTGGTTGACTTGTCCTATTTCCCGATCCAAAATAATAAAAAGGGTAATTCGTCCCATATTTGTGAAAACTCATACCCTTGGTGCTAGTCGCCAACCCGGGGCCTACTGGAGGCGGGACTCGGGGGTCATTATCTCCCTTTCACCATTGCCATCTCAGGAGGGGCATCTTTGGTTGGAGGGGGTCGTGACATCATTTTACACTCGGTGAATAAGGATTAGAAGATCAGATAGAGACTTCTCAATGTTGTTCATGTAGAATTTTGCAACAATGTTAGAGAAGCTCTGGGGGAGTGATGTGAGAATGAGATCTGTACCCTATTCCAAGGGGAGTTTAAACCCTAGAACCTCCAAGCGGTCAATGTAGACAATGAGCTTGACTACATGAGGCCCAGCTGGGGAACCCTCTCCAAGCTTTCTCTAAAATAGATCCTTGGAGATCTCAAACCTTTCTTGTCTTTCCATCTCCTGGTATAGAAAAGGGAGGTGCTCGAGCATGCTATAGGAATCCATTTCCTCATGTTATTTCATGAGCACACTTGACATTGATGATAACATGAGACATTGAACATCGAGTGCATCCCTCAAATGTTGATCATAAACCAAAAAAATATGCATCACTCGCCCCTTGGTTAGGAGAATCAAGAAGTGAGGACTCCATCACGTAATACTTTAATTCATGGCGTAGGATAACCTGAAGTCGCCTAAACCATTCCAAAATTTATTTCCGGTGAGGATATTGTCTTTTTCCAGAATTGATCACAGAGAAAAGGTGTTTGAAAAGTTTTTCATATTGATTCAACAAATTAAAATAGCTGATTTATCAGTACTTTTTTTATTACATTTTATGAGAAATAATAATGTTTATTAAGTCTCCCACTATTTTATCAATTCCCAATGGCCCTCACCATTGAACTTGGAATGTCCAGTTTTTTTTGACATTCTAGTGTAAAGGATCCATATTATCCTTCCCATAACCCCAACAAGGGTTGTTCAATCTATTTGTTGGTATTTAGGTAGGCATGTCTTTTCCAACTGTGAGCATACAGTTCCTTGATCTGTTGAGTGGACTCCCCAATCCTGATATCCTGACTTGGATTTCCTCAACACTTGCCTCCATTTTACAAGAATTCTACCAAGGGCTACTCCTGTTGATATAAAATGTTTAAGTCAACCTGAAACGTTCATAAGATTTTTCTTTATAAAAGTAAGTGTCCCAACAAGGGTTGGTTAAACACATTGTTTTATTAAGTATTTCCCTTAATCAATTAATGAAAGGCTTGGTCTAACATAATATGGTATTTGAGGTATTTTATTATTTATTCGTAGTTTTTCATTATCACATGCATGTTAATATTACGTGATGTTTGCTTAAGTGAATAACCATGTTTTGATAATGCTTATGCAGAGTCCATTTTTTATTTTATTCTATCTTTGCATGCTTGTTTATTTCATTAATTATGTGAACATGAAAAAACATAAATAATAAATAAACCATGAAATCAGATAGAAATAAAATAATATGGCATGATCATGAGATTCTATTGGTGAGCTTATCTAGTGGTTTTGATAAGCTAACCCTGCCCTAGAAAAAACACCTTGAACCAGATGGTTCGTGTTTTTCATATCCCATCTATCCACATTTTCATATTCATGGGTTGGTTTTTCCTCAACTTTGGATTTTTGAACTGTCTCCACTAGCTTGGGAGATCCTCCATTACATGGGGTTTACATTAAAGAAACCATGGGCACGCATGCCCTACATTTTATTGGAAGAAGGCTTGCGGGCCATCGAATTTGAATTAAACAAATTTAAATGGAACCATACACACATAGAAAGGGTCTTTGGTCTATCTCATGATAGTATATAGCATGAAACAACATTTACACATATTTAGAGTTCATATTATTTTAATCGTTCTATTATTCAAGATAAGTCGTGGTTGAATTCAATTAATTATGATCTTATAATTAATCAATTCATTATCATAAATTTCATTATGAATTTCCTTGATATTCTTCTCATCCATATTCCTTGTACAGTTCTTTGAACTTTTGGAGGAAAACTATTGAAATTTCATTTCTGGAAAGTACACGGCGTGTATGCTATATTACACGGCGTGTATTTTTCACCCTTTATCCAAAGTACACGCCAGGGGCTTTGTCATGTTTTTCTATAATTTGGAAATTTTTGAGTACAATGCATGTAGATTAATCTAACATGGTGTATACTTCCTTGTTATGTAGTTATAGGCCTGGTAATACCGTGTACGTGGAACACGGCTTCTCCTTGTACACAGTTTCACTTGGGCCGGATCAGACTACACGACATGTTGATTCAACATACATGCCATGTATTTCGGTTCCCGCGTGCCATTCATTTTTGTTCAACAAGGTGTAATAAATACTTAGGTATACTCAATTCACATGGCATGGTTTGGAAGACCACTACCGGTTCATTGAACCTAAGTACACAGCGTGTAGTTTTCACTACAAGCCGTTTATTCTTATGATGTACATACAGAATTAGCGGCTCCTTCAGATGAGTTCCTTGTTTTTTAATTTTATCAAAATTAAAATTAAAAGTTCGATTATGTGAGGTGAATATAGAAACGAATGAGGAAGAACAGATCTCGTTCATTCAGTTTTATATAAAGATTTATCTTGAATTGAATCAAATATAAATGCGCAAATTATCAACGAAAATTAAATAACTATAATCAAAGTTGTGACCTCCTCTGATACCAATTGAAGGTAATGGGTGCAGAGAAACCCATGGGTGGATGTGTCCACTTGGATTTTTGTCATTTTCAATGATCAATCTAGGATCAATACGATGATAAATTCAAGTCTCCACGGATGGAATCACAGAAATAGACAAAGAAGATGTAAAGTCCTGGAACCATAAAGGATGGATCATCATGGTTTGATTATAATTAATTTAATTAATTGAAAATATGTACCTTTTATGGTGTTATTACTTCATTGATATTTCTGATCACATTCTGAGGTGATTCATCGTTGTATCACAGAAGCCATGTGTAGAATTCCTCTAGCGGTGATCCACACGTGCAACACATATCCCTGGACGTTGCCAAAGGTATCACTGGGTGCTAGAGTGGAGAAGCCTTTTCTTACATTGTCCGCCTTAGAGCACCTTGATATGATGGAGGTGAATCTCTCTCAGTCTTGAGAGTGTTCTTGGAGGAAGGAGTTCTTTCTGTCTTGATATAATTCTCCACAATTATTGTGCAATGCGATTCTCTTATGAAAAGAGTTGGGGTTGTGAGGATATTCATAATCGGGTTTGAGGTTGTAATGTTACGACAATAAATAAATGTGTTACACGTTTTATTTATTTCATTAACTCTTTTGAAAACCCCATGTCGAGTCATTAATTTATTGACATGTGCCTACACTGATGATAAAAAATATCATTTAATAAAATGATATTATTTCCTAAAAATCCTGATTGAAAAAACTACATGGCATGTAATCACAAATATACAACGTGTACTTGTTTTTCATTTAAAACCACACGGAGTGTACATTTATTGTACACAACGTGTATTGCTTGTTTTCATTTATTCATTTCCTTTCCATAATGGAAACTACACAACATGTACATTCAATAATACACGGTGTGTACTTGTTTTCAAAATATATACTACACAACATGTAATAATTAATACATGACGTGTACTTGTTTTCAATTTATTCTTTCTCCAACATTAATACGATTTAGGATTCCATGAATAATTATTAAACCATGTATGGGAATAATATTTATTATACTTGTGATACTTGGTACACTAAATGTGTGACCCTCTAGGCCTGTTTCTCTTTGGCATTAGGCGGGCTATCCAAAAGTCCAAGATTACTGTCTAGTAACGGGTCCAAGCACCCAAGAGAAATTAGCTGACGTAGAATTGGCGTGTCACATCATAAGAATTCTTACTATGTAATTTAATCCCGTTGTCTCAATATATCATCAACCAGGTTTCATGGCAGGGTCATAAACCTATATGTTTGATCTGTCATTATTTGACTTCCAAAAATAAACTCGTCCTGTCACCATGGCCTTGGAATGTTGTCAACAGTTCTATTTCAATCAAAGGGACCGAGATATATACTTCCATAAATCTTAAAGGGACAAAATCATCCCCGACTTATCCATTAACAACATGTCATTCGTGACACACCCAACATACCCTACTTTGCCTAACCTCTCCTCATGACGGTTCTCATCAGCAAATCTAAGTGCACAAGTCATGACATGAGTTAATGATAATCTTCCAGTCTAAGAAAATTACATATGCTCATAGATAGTAATGTACGATGACACCAATACATGTGGAATTGATACTAGCGGGTATGTTCTCGTAATCTCCCGTCTTGGAGATTACCATGTGAGAACTCCATGAGAGAGAGTCTCGTCTTCTTACGAGTACTTGCACATGATGATATGTATTCTATGTGTCCTATCATAGTATGTCATCCTACCATAGAACTTTATTTAATAATATTGTTATAGGATTTCAAGATTCTCATCATAAAGGCGATCTTCCATGACCTTATCAATGAAAAAAATATTCAAGGACATTATTATATTATAGTCATGCAAAACTATGAAGAATATATAATATGTGTACATTCATGTAATCAATGTACAAAAAATTTGGTTATCAAGAACCCAACCCTTATACGTACCACGTTAGAGGATTTACCGAGGAAGAAGTCAATGTTATGCATCGACATTCTTCATTGGAGGAGTGTTCTTCGTGGAAGAAGTTCTTCGTTGGAGAAATAAATCCTCCCAGTGCTCTCTCCTTTTCCAATAAATTCCCCCAAAATCAAAATAGCCAACTGTTGTGTTTCACAAATTTTAATTGTTGGCACAATTTAAAATTGGATTAATTAATTACATAGTCGATAGCATAATAAATTAAAGGGGGTGGCACCAATAAAGTGGGGGATTTTAAATAGGTTTCCCCCAACTTAAGAGGGAGTTCAAGGGATTTTAGGCTCGGGTGGTCCCACCACCATAACCTCTCATGGGATGTTAGTTCAAGTGGTCACTACTACCATAAACTCTCATGGGAGGTTTAGTTATGGTGTTCCCCACCTATGAAACACCAACATCGATGTTTTAGAATAAAAGTAAAAATAAAATGTCACACCATTTTATTTAATTTTATCCTTTCACGAGTAAGTGAAAAACTAACTTCCACCCTCAACCTACTGCGGTCAAGGTGAAGGACTCCTTAAGTGAAAACCGGTGCTGCGAGTTCAACAGTGCCCTCAGATTTTAATTCTGAGCAGTCGTTCAATATATAAAGAAACCCGCTTGCACATTTACTGAACATACACAAAACAAAGTTCAAAATTCTTTTTGGGCACACTGGGCCTCAGAATCACGCACCATATATTTTCACGGAATCGTAGAATTCCAAAATATTTAAAATAAATTACATGGAAATTGTAGGTCTTTACAATCATTTTGGGTATTCCCTGTTGATTGGGATGTTGATTAGTGTAGTGTCCCAACTCCTTGCAGATGATGCATTGTACATTTGAACCCTTTTTCTTACCTTTGAAATCACGAACTTGGTGTAATTTTTCTCCACACTAATAACAAACTCCAATTCCATTCAAGAACATACCGGGGTGATTCTTTCCACACTTATCACATATGGAAAAATCCTTTTTCCCTTCTTCTCTTTATCCATCTTTGTCACTACCATCCTCTTCTTCTATGTCTTCCCTTCAAAGCCATTTGAGTCTGATAATTAATTACTTATCTTATTAACACACAAATATTCATTCTTTATATGACAAGAATATGTTGGAGACTATTTCCTATCTAAATGTTTTCATAAGTCCATGAAATATATGACCCTTCTTACTCTTTGGATCACTCGTATTTCTAGAGTTCTCATTCCTTCAAATGGGCTCTATTTCTAAATAATGGAATACACTATGTTAGTTTATGAATCATAGTGAATAATTAAAAACTTGTAAAATAACTAATATAAATTTAAAAGATTATTCATATAATCTATAATCATAAAAAATATTTTCTTTAAGAATGTATTTACTTTAAAATCCTTCATAATGGCTTGTAATGAAAATGTGAATTATCCTAAACATATCCCCCATGAGTGTCATAACCAAGAGTATAGCAAGGCTAATTGTCATGTACTAGGATACCTCATGTCAAGCCTAAAACTCAGTGTTGAATTTTTCACTCCTTGGTACATATTTTCCAGAGCCTCATCTACCTGCTCGTATCTAGACAAGTATGTATTTCATGGAAAATACACAAAATCTCTACATTACCAATATTCTAGAAACTTCATCTATACTAATCCTCAAAGTCTATCTTAGGGTATTGTTCTCTAGTAAGAGTTTTTCTAAATCGATTTTCCAAGGTTTGTGATAAACTTCCTATGATAACAACAATAATGCCACTACACCAGAATCCCAGAGCCAGTGCATTATTTTAATACATTGGCATGATTGTAAGGAATCATGTCCCGAATGACTGATCTATTTAGCAGTCTTTGAAAATAGTTTTGATAAATTAATGTTACATTAAACTTTCTAAAATACAACCTAATATATATAATCCATTGATAATAACAATGTTACCTTAGGTTAACCCTACATATCAATCATAAAACACTTTTTGAAATCCTGGAAAAACAAAACATTAGAAAGGGGTGAGCTCATATCCTATGTAAGGGTAAATAATTTAGTGGAAGCTATAAACTTTTAAGGAAAGATATGTAATAAAAAAAATTCTTTTAAATATAAAATTGAACAAAATATAGAGAAAATAAATCAAGCATTACCATATAAACATGCACATAGATATTCTACTAGTCAAACAAAAACATGTAATAATTACTTTCAAAATGAGGGAATTCCTAATCCCAAACATCATTAGCACATATTCAAGGACATTTTCCAATACTACAAATAAAATTTTTGTCAAGGCCTCATGCCAAGACACTAGTTTGTCTAATTATACCTATCAATTCCTTGAGGAGCTATAGATGGATCCACCCATCACTTAATAAATCCACTGCATTCCTCATATGAATATGGTGAAACATAACATAATCATTCTTATTAAAACTACCATATGAAATGTAAAAACTTAAACCTTAAAACATGAAGGGAATAAAAATTGACCATCCACAATAAAAAATATCTATACTCATTCAATACAATATGGAAGATTTTATTATAACAAATAAACCTTAATCAAGAATAATATCTTGTAAAGGATGTTGACGTAGGTGAAAATGATCAGTAAAACGTTTTGAGAGAAAAATCCCTTTTTTTGAAATCATTTAAATGTAACACATTTTTAAAGGAAGTAATTTAAAAAATATTTTTGAATCAAAGTGTACTATACCACTTTGAAACTTTTTAATGGATGTATCATTTTAAAATAATAATTTTCTTATAAATAAATTCATAAAAACATTTTGAAAGCTTTCACATTAATGAGAATGATTTAGAAGAATAAATATTTAAAACATTTAAAATTATTTTTTAGTTAAATTGAACCTTATAAAATCATTTTGAAATGTATTTTATGAATCATTGACAAGGATAATAAATATTTCCAAGAATATAATTACACATGAACAATCTCGGAGAATAATGAGATTGAGTAATTAACCCTTACATTGCACTTTTCTTTAG
This sequence comes from Viscum album, assembly GCA_963277665.1. Taxonomy (NCBI): domain Eukaryota; kingdom Viridiplantae; phylum Streptophyta; class Magnoliopsida; order Santalales; family Viscaceae; genus Viscum; species Viscum album. Next base: position 854,910,950 of record OY728121.1, read on the forward strand.
TCGAGGGAATGTTTAACCTCCTGTATAATGACCATAGTATGCTATTAAATTATAACAGAACCATATTCATATTTAATATATCATAAATGATTCATTTATGACTTTATAATACCTATTTAATAATGATTTCCATGATAAATTAACATTCCAAGTAATAATCGCTTTCCTAATCATACGTATTTTAACTAGTTATTCTTGATTATATCACTTAGATCATGATTTAAAAAATTCCAGAATATTTAACATACGTAAATATTCTGGAATTTTTATATATTACATACTTATTAATAATATATATTTTTATAATCCTTGTTGAATGATGAACCTGGAAATGAATGTCATCGCGTCGTGGAGACGGTAAGTTGTAGGTACACATGAGTGACGATATCATTTCCGTAATGATTAAAAGGTGTGGAATTGGATGGTATATTAATTGTAAAAAAATTAGAATGTTATTTTCATTATTTATATACATATTACTCATCATTATATCCATTCAAATAACATATTGTAGAATAAAAAATTACACCACGTCGTGGAGACAGTAAACAGTGCATACACATGCATTGTTACATTATCATTCAGAGAAAGGATAGAATAACGAGTACATTTATACTGTATTTAAAATAAAATCATAGTATGTAGATGGTACTGGAGTTATAATTTTGGTATGGAAATAAAAATGAAAGAGAAAGTGGAAGAAGAAAAAAACATTGAAAGGGGTGATAAAATATTTACCTCTTCTATGGGTGTTTCCTTTTGATTTGAACAAAAGGGATCATTAGGATGGATTTATGCCCAAGGGAAGGACTATAGGTTTAAGTGAGGGATGTTGGGAGGATATTTGGGTAGGTTTTGGCTGATCCAAATGGCTTTGGAGGTGTGATCTTGAGAGGAGAAGTACCCTTTTATAAGAGAGGTGAGGGTCACTTTAGAAAATTTTTAATATATTAAATTATTATAGATTAATATTCAGTTTTTAATGGCTCAAAAATGATTTAATTCGATGATAAGGTGTGGATGGGCCCGAAAAATCTCAAACAATAGTTTTTAGTCAGGTTTAGTTCACCATATAAACCATAAATTTTTGGCATAACTCTTAGTTAAGTAGTTTAACTTTTACCATGTATTCTTGTATTATTATAAGTAGTGGTTAATAAATATACTATAAAAATCCACGAGAACCACAAGTGGTTCATTAATGACATATATATCCTTATATATGTACATTAGATGAAAATTATGTTTATAGAAATAAAATATCAATTAAAAATATAGTATATGTTTTAAAAACTCATTTATATCAATTTTGACATTATTTGGTATTTTGTTTTTGTTAAAGTAATAAAAACATTATAACTTCAAAATAATTTGTTTAACCAACCCAAAAATGTCATATTAACCTATAAAATTTGTGGATGGCATAGAAAGTCTCAATTTACATATATTTTTATATTTATAAAATCAATTATTTTAATCATTCTTTGATAATGCAATTACTGCATCATCGTTGTGTCATAAATAAATTTAATTATTTAATCTCAAAAAATTGAAAATAAAAAACCATTATGTATTAAATCATTTTATCTTTCTGAATAATATTTATCTTCAATTTTATTTTATGTATAACTCCATATTAAAAATGGTTTCATTATTAAACATTGAATTTAACACTTTTAACACTTCTTTAAATAAAATAATAAAAAAATTTAATCTAATCTAAGTGTTCCAAAATGATCATATTTTATTCAGAAAGATGGTAATAAAAATAATATTATCTAATTCAATTAGGACATGTGTTAGGGTAATTATAATATCATTTTTATCATTAATTACTTTATTAACTTTTAACCATGGAAAATAAAATTCAAAAGTTACTATTCAACAAAAATTATATTCATCTTATTGAACCAAATTTTACTTACTAATGTCAACCATATCTCTTTGATTTTTTAAATTCAGTTCACAGAAGTGGTAAATTTAGGTTTTTTTCAAATTTTCAAATGCGCCTAGATGGTGGGTAAAAGACGATAAAAATTGCAATAAAATTTTATAAATATATTTTTATTATAAAATGACTCTAATGAATTAAATTGAACATTTATAGTAATTATATATCTAGTTTGACTTGAATTTTTTTTAAAAAATAAATATATATTTAAATAAAAATTTGGTTTTAAACAATAATGAAGTGTTTTTCACTATTCATCAAAAATAGAAACCTTTCAGAAATATACCAAAAATTTATCCTAAGCTAATTTTGTTATTAAAAATTAAAAAATGAATTCTATTTTTCAAATTAAAAACATAGAAGTTTTAATAATTAATTTAAAATTAATTCCTGTTTTCAAAAAAAAAGCACGTTTTTAAAAAGTAAAAACTATCAAAAGATTGACATGTGTTTATGTCAAATTTAATTGTGAAATTACTTATAACGACCTAAATTGTATCAAATTATAATAATATAATATTATTATACTTCCAAGACATTCCAATGCATAATTTAAAAATATAAATTATTTTTATAAAAAACGTTATTTTCAATTATAAATTTTAATATTTAAATATTCACTAAAATATGAAAGTTATCAGAAAAACACCAAAAAATTATTGAAGCTAAAATTTTATGTCCCGATTCTAAAGAGGAATATTATTTTGTAAAATTGAATATATAAAAGTGTCAAATATTAGATTTAAAAGGGTTCTCCATTAAAAGGCGGTAAACTGGCATTTTCTGAAAATACACCCTTTATCTAAAAAAATGAATTAGTTCTTACATTATGTCTAAGAAATACATAATATGGATGTTACAATTATGTCGAGTATATAAAATTTAAAATTTGGTTAATACTATTCAGAACCACTTTTTGAACGGCTAGCTTGGTTAGTCGTGGTGTGCTCAAACTCAATGTTGTGTGTAGTGCAAGTTTTTGAATTACATTGAAGAGATAATGTACTTTGAAATCATGGGGTGTTACCTTGTACCCTCCTTTAATAAATTGTGTCCTCACAATTTGAAATTTTTCTTGAAAAATAAAATGTGGAAAATAGAAATAACCTTTGTGGAAAACCCACATTAGAAATAGGGTTAATAAAATTTAGTCAAAATAAGAGGGAAAGTGAAATGAAAAAGTCACCACCAAAATATGGTTTCGAATAGGAGAACATTGGTGGAAATTATAGACACATAATTGGAGGATAAAAAAAATATTTATTGGGAGTGATTGAGATCATCAATCACAAACAAGTGTAAAATTGAGGGCCTCAAAGCCATCAATCTAAGATGATTTAAAATATCATCGGTTCAACAAAACATATGGTATTAGGATAACAAATTTTTAGGTTTGAGATCCCTTACCTAAAGTTTAAGAATTAATCTCTTCATATAATAAGAGAAAGAAAAAATATTCTTGATAAGTAGAGTTCCATCCATTAACTAATTTCTACAAGAAACTGATCTTTTACTATAAAAGATAATATAAAATAAAAATATTTTATTTATCCTAATCATATAGGGTTCAAAAAAATGAATTTATAAATAATCTATCAGACCATTATAAAAAAAGAAACATTATAGAATCCAGGACTTCATGTAGGACAGTGGTAGGTGATGCACCCTTATCAGCCTTCGGTTGCGGTTTCAAGTCTCGCGGCCTTGCCGGACGCGACTAGTAGTCTCCCAACTTCCAGGTTTTTCTTTTTATAACAATCCAAAAATAATCATAAGAACTATTTTATCCTCAAAAAATAGTACCAAATTTTAAACTTAATCCATTCCAACCATTAGACTTATCCAAAATACTTTTTTCCCAACTCAAAGTCCAAAATTTATAAGGAAGGGAAACACATGGAAGATTATTTTTCCCCATAATAACATCTGAATACCTAATCATGTATTCTTTTAAAACACAGTAACACCCTATATTACCATAAAACTATATTGAATACGTTCATGATCCCATATTCTTTATAGAATACCAGATATATTCCTTAAATTCAAAAATGATGTAAACTCAAACATTGACAGAATAAACACATAATTAATTTTTTTCAAAGTAGTCAAGAATATCACATATACATAATCCAAAATAATTATATATTTTTCCATAAAAAATATCTCATTTTTTGAAACATATTAAGGGTTATATTTCCCCCAACCATAAATTTTACAAAATGATAAACTTGAAACTGCGTCACTTTACATGGTACCATAAAATCTCAAATCCTTAATGAAAATGTACTGTAGTACAATCCTTATATACTTTATAATTCGTTTAACTGGTACTCAAATGATACAATTCATTAATAAATCCTAAGAACACTAATCATTACTCTTTATCAGCATTAGTATAATAACATTATTATTATCCAATAGCATCATTTTGGGTATACCCTAATGATTGGGAGATTGATTCGCATAGTGTCCCAACTCCTTAAAGATGAAGAATTGTACAATTTGAAACCTTTTTCTTATCCTTGCAATAACGAACGTGGTTTCCTTTTTCTCCACACTTATAAAAAACTCTAATTCCATTGAAGCACTTACCAAGGTGATTTATTCCACACTAATCAGATATGTGAAAATCCTTCTTTACATGTTTCACTTTATCCATCCTTTTCTATACCATCCTCTTCTTCTCTAGATTCCCTTAAAAGACATACTAATTAAAGAATTATTTACTTATCTTATTAACACCCAATATTATTTCTTCATATGATGAGAATACATGGGAGACTATTTCTCTTCTAAATGATGGCTTCATACCATGAAATTTAGGACCCTTATTACTCTTTGAATAAAGCATATTTCAAGAGTTCTCATTCCTTCTACTAGGAACCATTTCTAAAAAATGGCATACAATAGGTTTGTTTATAAATCACAATACATAATTCAAAACTTATAAAATACCTAACGTAAATTGTAATTATTATGCATTTAATCTATAATCATAAAAAAATGTTTCCTTTGAGGAAGTATTTACTAATAAATCCTTCATAATGGATTATAATGAAAATGTGAAATATCCTAAGCATATCCCCCGAGAGTGTCATAACCAAGAGTGAAGCAAGGCCCGTTGTTGTGACCCAGGATACCATGGGTCAAGCCCGAAACTCTTTGTCAGAGTTTTCACTCCTACGTACATCTGTTCCAGAGCCACCTCTACCCGCTCATATCCATAAAGGGATGCATTTCTAGGAAAATACCCAAAATCTCTACATTACCAAAATTCCAAGAACCTCTTTTATACTAATTCTCAAGGTCTGTTTTAGGGTAATCATCTCTAATCACAGTTTTTGTAAATCTAAATTCAATGGATTGTACTAAACTTTCTCCAATACCAACTATAACACCACGTCCCCAAAATCCCGGAGCCAATGAATTATTTTAATACATTAGCATGATTACAAGGAATCATGTCCCAAAGGACTGATCAGTTTAGACATAATGGAAAATAGATTACATAAAAGAACTTTACATTACTCTTTCTAACATACATCACAACATAATTAATCATTTGATAACGCCATCACCCCCTTAGCTTAACCATATATATCAATCATAAATTTTTTTTTGGAATCATGGGGAAAAAAATCATAATAAAGGGGTGAGCTCTGATGCTCAGTAAGGATAAATAATTTATCGGAATCCATAAAAGTTTTAGGAAAGATGTGTAATAAAAACAATAGACTTTTAAACATAAACCTGAAAATTATATGGAGAAAATAAATCAAACATTACCATATAAACGTGAACATGGAAATTCTAATATATGAATAATCACATGTAATAATTAATTTTATAATGAGGGAATGCCTTACACTAGATATCATTATCACATAGTCAAGGCCTCTTTCTAAGACTACAAATAATTTTTTTTCAAGGAATTATTCCAAGATACTAGTTTGTCTGATGAGAACTACCAATTAATCAAGGAGCTATAATGGGATCCAGTAGTCACTTACTAAGTCCAATGAATTCCTCATATAAAAATACTGAAATTGAACATAAATATTCGTATTAAAACTGGAATACAAAATGTAAATACTTGAACCCTAAACCATGAAGGGAATAAAAATATCCGATAAACTGTAAAAAAATTTATAACTAATTTAATACAATATGTAAGATTTTATTATAATAAAACAACTTTAATCAAGAATAATATCTAGTAAAGGATGTTGACATAGTTGTAAATGATAAGTAAAATTTTTTGAGAGAAATATCTCTTTTTTTGAAATAATTTAAAAGTCACACATTTATAAAGGATGACATTTAAATGATATTTTTGAATAAATGTGTCCCATTACACTTTGAATATTTTTAATGGAATTAGCATTTTAAAACAATCATGTCCACATAAATGAATCGAAGGAAACATTTTGAAAGCAAGGACATTTATGAAAACAATTTAGAAGAATGAATATTAAAAATATTTAAAATGATTTTTATATAATGATTTACTTAATAAAATATTTTTTGAAATTTCTAGAATTAAACATTTACATGTATAATAAATATGTCCCAGAAAATACTTACTGATAAAAAATCGTAGAGAATAAAGAGATTGAGAAATTAACCCATACCTTGCACTTTACTTTGGTTGAGGGTACGTTTAACCTCTAGTATAATGACCATAATGTGTTATTAAATTATTCCAAAAAAATATTAATATTTATCATATCATAAATGATTCATTTATGACTTTATACAACCATTTTAATAATGATTTCCATGTTAAATTATGATTTCGGGTAATACTCTCTTTCTTTATCGTGCGTATTTTATCTTTTTATTCTTGATCTTATAATTTAGATCAAGATTTAAATAAATAAATAATATAAAATATTAATTATATATAATATATATTTTTAATATAAATATGTATAATAGGTAGATATATGTAATGAAAAAAACTATATATGGAGACGATAGACCGTACGTACGCATAAACACAATTTCCGTTTTCATATCATACTGAACAGAAGTAAGTGATTAAGATATTTTTAAGTACATATATATATTTATATACATATATATCAAGAAGAATTATTATTTCATATATTACATTCTTTTTATAATATATATTTTTATAATCATCTTTGAATGATAATCCTGGAAATGAATCTTATTGCATCGTGAAGACGGAAATCCGTACGTACACATGAGTGATGATATCATTTCCTTAATTACTAAAAGGTATGGAATTGGATGGTATATTAATTGAACTGAGAAATTATAATGTTAAATTAATTGTTTTTATATATATTACTCATCATTATATCCATCCAAATAACAAAGTGTTGAATAACAAATTGCACCATGTTGTGGAGACGGTATGCGTTGTATACGTACGCATGGTGAAATTATCATTTATAGGATGGATAGAATAAAGAGTATGGTTGTACCAAATTTATAATAACCAAAAATTATGTTGATGTTACTGGAGTTATTATTTTTGTATTTAAATAACATAGAAATAGAAAGTGGAAGAATAAAATAACTTTGAAAGAGGGGATAATATAATCATCTCTTTTATGGGTATTTCCATTTTATTTGAACAAAATGGTTTCTTCAGATGGATTTATGCTCAAGGGAAGGCTTCTAGGTATAATAGAGGGAAATTGGGAGGAGATTTAGGCATGTTTTGGCTGATCTAAATGGTTTTTGTGGTGTAATGTTGAGAGAAGGTGAAGTACCCTTTTATAAGAGAGGTGATGGTCACCTTAGGAAATGCTAAAAATATTAATTTATTATAAAATAATATTTGTTTTTTAATGTCTCAAAAAATATTTAATTCGAGGATAAGGTGGGGATGGGTCAAAAACCACTCAAAAAATACATTTTAGACTGGTTTAGGTCCCCATATTAACCTTATCTTTCAGATTTAACTCTAAGAAAAATAGCATAACTTTTACCATGTATTCTTGTATTATTATACAAAATGGTTAATAAACATACTATAAAAATAAAAAAGAACCCCAAGGGGTCCATTAATGATATATCTAATAATATCTATGTACTTTGGCAGAAACATAGATTTTTAGAAATATTATATCAATTAATAATATATTATTTCTTTTAAAACTCATTTATTTCTATTTTGACACTATTTGTTATTTTGTTTTTGTTAAAGTTATAACAATTTTATCACTTCCAAAAAAAATATTTAATCAATCCAAAAATTTCATATTAACTTAAAATATTCGTGGATTTCATAAAAAACCTCAATTTACATTTATTTTTATATTTATAATATTAATTATTTTAATCTTTCATTGATAAGTAAATACCGCATCATCATTGTGTCATAAATAAATTAATTATTTAATCTCTAAAAATTGTAAATAAAATACTATTATGTAATAAATCATTTTATCTTTATAATTAATATTTATAGTCGAATTTATCTTATGTATAACCCTATATTAAAAATGGTTTAGTTATTTAACATTGATTTTAACTATTTTAACTCATTTTTAAATTAAATAATAATAATTTTCCTAATCTAATAAAATTGGATTAAAATGGTCATATTTTATTCCTAAGGTTGGTTTTAGTCGAAATACACTTATCCCATAGAATTAGGACATGTGTTATGGTAATTAAAATATCATTTTTACCTTTAATTGCCATATTTACTATTAATTGTGGTATATAAAAGTCAAAAGTTAGTATTCAATAAAAATTATTTTCATCATATAGAACCAAATTTTACATACATATTTCATCCATGTCTCTTAGATTTTTTTATTTCAATTCACAGTTTCGGTAAAATTACGTTTTATGCAAATTTTCAAATGTGTCTCGAAAGTGTGTAAAAGACGTTAATAATTTCTAAAAAAACTATATATCTAATTTTATTATAAAATGACACCAATTAATCAAATTGAAAAAATATAGTCATTATATATCTATTTATATTTAAAATAATTTTAAATAAAATAAATATATATTTAAATAAAAAGTCGGTTTTAAACTATAACGTATTGTTTTCCACTTTTCATCAAAAATTTGAAATTTTTAGAAACATGCCAAAAATTTACCATATGATAATTTTGATATTCAAAATTAAAAAATGAATTATATTTTACCAAATTAAAAACATTGAAGCCACATTAATTCATTTAAAATTAATTCTTGTTGTTAAAACAAAAAAAGCGGGTTTTGAAAATGTTAAAACTATCAAATAGATTGACATGTGTTTATGTAAAATTTAAATGTGAAATTACATATAATGGACTAAATTGTATTAAATGATAAAAATATAATCCAATTATATTTCAAAACCATTCCAATGTATAATTTAACAATATAAATTATTTTGACTGGAAAAGTTGTTTTCAAATAAAATTTTGTATTTTTCACTATTCACCAACATATGATGGTTTTGAGAAAAAAACCAAAAATTTATCAATACTAAATTTTTATGTCCCTATTATAAGGAAGAATTTTTTTATTTCAAATTGAATATATAAAATTTTCAAATATTGGATTTAAAAAGGGTTCTTCATTAAAAGCTGGTAAAATTGCATTGTCTGAAAAATACTTCATTTATCGGAAAAATTGAATTTGTTATTATATTATGTCTAAGAAAAACATAATATGGATGTTAAAATTATATGGTGTATTTAAAATTAAAAATTTAGATAATACTATTCATAACCTTTTTTGAATGGCTAGTTTCGTAAGTCGTGATTCGCTCGAACTCGGTGTTGCATGTAGCACAAGTTATTGATTTACATTGTAGATATAACCTACAATGAAATCTTGGGATGTACCTATTATGAGTCCAATTATGTATTTTATTGTATCATATTCCAATAATATATATTTAATACTTCAATGTAAAATTAATCCCACAAAATGTGTCAAAAATTGTTTTTCAAGAAATGTATTTTTGAAGCAATCACTTATATTATATTTACACAATGACAAGAATAAATCATTATATGAATTTAAATTTATAAAAATTTGATTTTAATATAAAAATTTAATTTAAAATTTTCAAATAATAGCGGTTATTTTAATTATTTTAATTTTTTAAATATTATACACATAAAAAGTTTTTTCCAAAACAATATTATTAATCATAAAAATTATATTATACCAAAATCATTAAAATATTTTGTTAGAATGAATTTAACTATATTATTACAAAAAAATCATATATAAAATTAATAATAAATCAAAAATATAATTGGACTTTTATATTACTTAATATAATCAAAAAAAATTAATGTATTCAAAAAATCAATAATTTTCCATATTCACTAAAAACAATTCATTTCTAAAAGATTACAAAATTTTAGAGAATGTTAATTTTTATATAAATTTAAAAAAAATCGTTTTAGAAAATATATTTTTTAAAACTTATAATAATTAATAATAATATTTTCTCATAAATATAAATAAAAATCAGTTTTGAATTAAATGTATTGTTAATAGATAAAATAACTTTACTAATACTCTTGTGCATATTTATTTTAAATCAATAATAAAATTTAGAATACATAAATTCGTTACATGTATTTTTATTTTTGTAATATTCTTATTCATACATACAATTTTAATTGCTAGTTTTTAACAATCATGTTTAAAAAATAGTATTTTAATACTATACCAATTTTCATTTAATGTCAATGTTTCTTGTAGTGATGTTAGTTGAATATAGTGTTCGATTAATATAAAAGATTTTTATAATGAGGATTTTAGAGTGATTTGATAGTTTTATTGGTTATGTGATTGGGAATAGTCGGGGATAGGTGACGTGACCATAACTCAGTGAGGTGGTATGGTTTAAAAAAGAAGGAATAATGATGATGGTTATGATATTTTCATGAGTGAGTAAACGTAGATGATGGTATAACCCACCATGAGTGACAAGAGGTGATCCATTATATAATATGGATTATTATAGGGGTTCTAACTTATTCTTACTTCTCTAATAGAGTAAAAATAGTTATGTATAGGAATTCATGGTAGCCTGGTTAATGCACAATGACCTAACAGGTGTTGCAACTTTATTATTTATTTAAATATATGTATGTTTACAACATTATACATTTTCTCACTTATTTTATTAGGTATTTAGTGATTTCGTGCTATTTTTAAACTCACACCCTTTATGAAAATATTGATGGATGAGTAGACTTCATGGTTAGGGGTAAAATTAAGGTAATGGTAATGATAAAGGATTATTGAGTAGACAGTGGTGGATATGATTGATGTAATTTTGGGAAATTATCTTGGATCATTAACTCCTACCACTAAAATAAATGTTTAATTTTTTATATTATAGGTATATTGATAAGATTTTTTTGGGTTCCACTTTTGACTTCTGATATTTGTGATTTGATGTAATCCAACTAATACTTGTGAGGGAATTATTTAGTTTTTTTGTCTTTTTTTTTATTATTTTTCATCATTTTTATGTTGTACATATTTACTCTAATTATAATATGATAATAATATAATAATATTTCTAAATATCTTTTATTCATTCCCAACTATTTGACAACCTCTTATGTATTTGGGGGCACACATCATGTCACATGCACCTCAGCTCAGACCCAACGATTTGCCCTGGGGAATCATAACATTCATGTACATTATATATAAATGAATATGGGGTTTTATTATTATTATTTTTTGAATCCCATTGATATGATATAGTAAGATATTACCCTATTGATTACTAGATTGATTATTTTTATAATCTTATATTAGTTTATCTTATATTACAATGATATTGACATAACATGTATTTAACAATAATGGTTCTCATGTATTTTATGTCCAAACAAGTTTCATTATTTTATTTCTAATTATATAGATTTATAAACCCTTTTTTATGATATTCACAAGGTTTATGTATGAGTATGAATGATAAAGAATTCAAATATTATGTTTCGGTTTTTCCCTAAATGAATAGAGTGTATGTTCTATCAATATGATTTTTTGGAAAACATTTGCACTAAATAAGTGGAGGTTTTGGTCTTGTTGGGTAGTGTTTTGTAAAATATTTATTAATACTAAATAACCTAATTGAAATGGTTTATGGATTTTTACTGTTTTTGTATTTATATATAATATTTTATTTATAGGATATTTATGTTTGACAATTCATAGAAATTGAAAATGTTTACTAATAATATATTTTAATGACAAATTTTTTTAAAATAATTTCACTTTTACAATAACAAGTGATTCATTATGTGATGGTATAGAAATTAATATATTAGCTACCTCTGTAAAAGGAAAATTTACCACATTATATTTGTATATCAAAATTTATATTCTAAAGAATTAACAATTTAAATTTTTTTGATTATTGGGTGAAAATGTTTTATGAGAGCGAATAATGTGGCCCCATAAAGTTAAACAGAAAAACCAATATATGAATAAGTATTCAATTATTGGAATATATATGAATGTAAAATGTTACAACTTTATCATATAATATGGAATTTTAATTCAATATTATCTGAAAAATTTTGGATAAATTTTTCGCAGCCTTATTGACCTTAACATTCAAATTGAAAAATATATTAAATTAATTTTTTATTATCATTTATAAGTAATTTAGATACATGTGTTAAAGGGACTATGTTTTATGATCTCAAATTTTTCCTTCCATGGGAAGTAAAATTAGTACATTATTTATGAGATATCTAATAAAAATGGATTTAAATGCGATAAAATTTACTTTTATACTTTTCTGGAACATTAATATTCAGTTTTTGGGTATTGGATGTATTGAGATGATGTATGGAGGTGAATAAGTGAGGGGGTGTGGGGTATATAGTGATTTTTTTTATTCTAGTATGATCGCTCTATGACCATATAAATTTCATTGTGATTGGATGGAAGTCTAGAGGACTTGATAATGTTTAATGAATTATGATATGGTCAATGAACATGAATCATGAGGAGATGTGGTGGAATTTAGGGAACATGGAATTAGAATTTGGTCCACATATGGTTGGATGGGATTTTTTTGTTTCACTATGATTTTTTATATTATGATGTAAAAAATCAAGTGGGTTTTTAGGGTAAATCATATCTGGGATCCAAAGTACCATGTTGATGGCTACTTCATAGTGTTGGATTTGGATATAGAATAATTTGGTTATTCTGTTACGCGTATCCTTTCACCATTGTGAGTGTGATGTTCCATGTTTATTACTAGGGGAATTATCATGAGTGAATTTTAGGAAAATATTTATACTATATTCTATTTAGTTCGATAATTATAGAATTAAGAAACATATTGTGATTTGAACATTAATGGTTACATTTAATTTAAATGGATTGAATCTCTGATATTCAGGGAGGTTTTTACTATGATATCAATATCGTTTCACTATTACATCATTGCCATTAATTTCATAATGTAATGTTATTTTTTCCGATGATTACTATATATTATAGGGCTTCGTGAAATATACTCAAATTACATTAACCACAATTAAAACCAAGGTATATTGTGGTTTGGTTTTTAGTTTTCTACACATTCTTTATTGATTCTTGATCATTTCCTTCATTCAAATGAGATATTTTGATATGATGGATTTTTTATTCCTTAGATAATCTTTTCCTTATAATTAAAAATTTCATAAATGGTGATGAATGTTAAGTTCCTTAATTTGAATGATTCCATGGTCGATCGTTCGATGAGGTTTTAGTGTGGTTGGATCTTATATGAGATCCCTCTAATTCGAGTGTTGTATCATCAGTGTTTTTGTATATTCTTTTTAAATTTTTTCTAAATCATCATTTGAGGTATTCTATTAATAACATCACATTCCATATTTATGCATAAATTTTGAATTATCATTCCAGTTTATTCCATATAAATATAGAAAAAATTATACTAATGTAGATTATAAAACATATTGATTAAAATTGAAAGTGGAATTATGGTTATTTATAACATTTTTTTTATCATTTTCTATGCATGATTGTTTTTATTGTCAAATTTTATCCTGAAAAAATCATTTTATATTATTGATGTTCCATTCACATTCCAAATTTTCCAACCACAAAAATATGATAAAGAAAAAGAGATGCATGGAAATATAGATTTTACTTTCATATAGGCAATTCAAGATGTATATAAATAGTAAGGAGGTATGAGTAAGGTAGATTAGTAGAAATTATTTACACATATGAATAATATTTTGTTTCATTATTTATAAAATTAATCTAACTATGTCTATGATAGGCGTTATGACATGATGTGTTTTTTCATTATAGAAGTGGTATGAATGGTAGATTTGAATATTGGTTGATGTTGTGGTCGTAGTGGTTATGCTTAATTGGTTATTGGTTGAGATTGATTGAAGGTACATGTGGTGGAGTGGGGATGTTTACTTCTAGATGTTTTGTTAACTAATAAATTAATATGTTGTTTTATAATAAAGAATGAATTAATTAAAAAGGTATGAAATTAAATTGGAATATGATTAAATTTAATGTGGTATGGATATAAAAAATAAAATGTATTATGAATGAATAATATGATAAACATGATCACATGGGGTGATTGATGGAATATGGGAAATTATATAGTTTATATAAACTATTAATGGATTAAATTAAAGTAATTAAATGAATTTTATGTGGTTATCACTAGAAATTTAGAAATTAATATTGATGTCATCAAATTAGATGTTTATTTTTTATGCAGCTTTTTGGTGGTGGTAGTGTGGTCAGTTGTATTGTGATAACTCAATAAAGTAGTAATATGGGAGGGTACTACATGTGGTGTGTTTATAACCATTCATAGTAATAAATTCATTGCATTTGTTGTTAATCCATAATTTTTTTTTAATTGATCCACTATATTTGGAATTTTATTTCACACAGTCCATCTCTAGATTCATTTAACAATAATGATGCCTATATATGGACACAAGTTCTTGGTATCACCCCTAGTATCTATGATTGAGGGGACATCGAAATATGACCACACCCATTCCCTTTTCTCTTTTTTAGACATATTATTTTCTATGATGGAATGAGTTATGTATATTTATATGGGATGTAATCGATTGAGGTTTTGGTAAATATACATGGTTGACATGGTTTTGTGGTTTTGATGTGAGTACATGATAGGGTATGCACATGGGATGAGGAGGGAATATGGTTTATTTCCTTAATGTTTATGACACACTACTATGATGAGGATATGATACACGGATACGATATTGTGTTATAGCATGCAGTTATTATATGATATGTATGACCATTGAAATATTGTTTTAGTATGATATAATTGCTTTGATATGTGGATATAGACATTATGAGAGCACATTAAAATATGATTTTGGGGAATGATGTTGTCTTGTTTAGTGGAGAAGTGGATGTTGGGTACATTCTGGATAATGTTTTTTACATTATATTAGAATTCATATATATAGTTGTGTGAGTGAGTCTTTGTGAGGATGGGTGATAGTTGACAAGGTGTAAGGTATGAATTTGTTATAATATTTATTCGTCGAGAAAATAATACTCTTCTTTCACATTTACATTAGTATATTTGGAGAATAAATATAATATATATATACACTCACCCCTTTATATATATATATATATCTATGTGGGTGTGTTTTCATATTTTTTGAGGTATTTATTGTCAATATGGACTGTACTAGCTCATGGTCATCATTAATGTTTGTAGATTCACAACCATATCAGTTTAATCAAGGAATTTTATTTAATAGATTGTTAAATACATTAAATTACTTGTATTATGGGGTTATGGGATATTTAAATTTATCAAATGTATATGTGAGGTGTCTTTAATTTCATATTCATGGGATTTATGAGGGAAGTTCATCTATGTATGTACATTTTTTATCTTCAGTACTAATCTCCTGCCAGGGGACTACTATAGGAAATATTTTGCATCACTCCCTTTTTTTCTATTGGTCCACGAGGGGTCATACTTTGGATGGGTCATGATAGAGTAGAATAAGATATTTTTTTGGATGGATATGATGGATTTTGTGGTTACATACATGTATGGATTTTATGGAAGGGAAATGATTTACATAAGCTTTGTTATGATGTAGTGAAGGGAGAGAAACATGGACATGTGGATTTTGAGTACCATGAGATCCATTGAATGGAATTAAATCTTATAATTCATATCATGCTAGAAGTCATTGATTTTGTAGTAAGAAAATCATTGGTACACATTTTATGCTTTATTTCACCCTTGATTGAATTGGGGAGATTGTTTGGAGAATTAAGACGAATCTAAACATATAATATTGAATATATTTCACATTCCATGGTATTTAATTTTTTTTATTTTTCATTATTCAGATGGATTTCATGTTTCAGCTTTGAATGGTTCGTATTGGAGAGGTATTGGAGGATTTTCTGGTTTAACTGAACAGTTATTAATCAAGAGTATATGATTTGTTGTGCAAAATAATACATCATTTCCAATGTTATATCATGGGTAAGTATGAGGAAACTATCGCATATCAATATAAATTGTTGTTTTTATAGGATATTATTATTTATTTCAGTCTAATAATTGCATACAATGTGATATGATTATTTTAGTCATGAATTTATTGAGTGATTCTTATCATGTGTGGTATTTTTTAATCAACTGTGGGAATGAGGAGTATGTAGTCTCATGGAATTATATTCAAAAGTATATATATTTCTACTTCCATTCCTTAATGTAAAAGATGTTTATGATATAATAGTTTATCTCTCTTAAGTAGGGGTTCTTTGAGAAAGTAATAGATTTGAGATCATGTTTAGGAATCCGAATAATTTTTCTTTTAGTCCTCTCTAAGATGAAGAGGCTTCAACAAAACATTTTAATGAGGTATTGGATCTAGAAACCCAGTTCCAATTAACACCATTTACCATACTAAAAAATAATTAGGTACACTCTATTGATGAGGTGACAAATAAAAAGAATGTATTGATAGATACATCTTGAGAGGGAAGAAACTGAACATGTTAGGTAGTGGAGTTGGAGTTAGAGGCTCTCCATTGTACATCTACTTTAGTTCACGAAATATATGGAGTATTTTTTAGCCTTTACCTACTCATATTTCTTTTCTATAAGACCATTGGTATTAATTGAATGTTCCGTCATAGAGCAGTTTTCATACATATAATATTTTCATCAATAGTTTAAATTATTGATCATTCTCGATGGTTAGTATAGTGCGGTTGAATAAAGTTTAATATACACTATTTAACAGTCTATTTCATTCCCTTAAAATCAATATTAGGTCCATCATGCATGTTTTTAACATATTTTAGAGAGGTATTCGATAGTAAATTCCCATTATAGTCCTCTACCTTAGGTATGTATGGTAGATTAGGGTTATGGAAGTTCTTAATATCAAGGGAAGTGGGGAAGAAAAGTTAAACAAGTTAAATTTCATACAATTGAGTTCCAATAGTTAGGTGATCTAGATATCCTCATAGGATATATGTATTTATTTTCATCCATATCTTACACATTAATATATTATATAGAATTATAATCCATGAAAACCCTTACATTGGTACATCAACTAGTAAAATATTTATAAATGCTCCAAATTACCATGCTGTTTTCTACAGTATATGGAGGTAAGTCTAAATTAATTGAGGGGTTTTAGGTTTGTAGGATAACAAATCAAGTAACATCGGTTTTTTGAATACTTCTTTCTACAAATAGTAAAATTATATGATGTTATTCATGACATGAATTTTTTGTTTTCTATATATATTATTATTTATTCCTTATAAATTATGGTGGTTCTCATTAAAAAGAATGTTGAGTGAATAGTGACTATTAGTAAGCTGGATCATCATGTGGGTCACATGATTTTAGATCACTTTTTTTACCAAAAATAATTACTCTAGGGATTATTAGAGTTTTAAAAAGTGGTGTTCCATAAAATTATTGTTGAGTTATTGGATGGGTTTCTACAAACATTTATAGTAAAATCCCCTAAACATGTAATCGAGTCTGATATAGAGCTATAGCTCAATATATCATTTTTTATGGATCTTTTTCAGATTTAACCATCAAAGTTAAGGGAGTTCCCAATTCAGATAGAATATATCCTCTATAAAGATCTCATTCAATCAAGTTTGTTTCCAAGGAGTACTTCGATATTATTTTCTAATAAGGAGAATGTAAGTCTGAAGAGGTTTATAGACTAATAATTTCTAAACATGTCCATATAGAAGAAAAGTTAAAACCTATCATGGATAAATGAACATTAAAATCCAATGGAAGAATATAGTAGCATCTCAAATTTCAATCTATGATCTAGGTATCACCTAATGAGTTTGAATGTGGTAGATAAACCAAATATGGTATTAATATGTGATTATGGGAAGTTCATATTTGGGGTTATATAATCCAGTGTCATTACTACCCTAATTACCTTCTATGTATTAGTTAATAATGCGATCCATGAGTTATTAGACTAATTTATAGTTATGTTAATCAATGTTGTTCTATTATACTATAGTCCAAAGGAAACAATAAATCTATAATCTAATTTGGAGGTTATTGAACAATAGTAGTTTTATGGTATGTTAACCAAGTCAATATTTTGGATCCCTAAGGTCTTTTTCGTAGGAATGTTGTGTCTTAGTAAGATGTATATGTGGATCATTTAATGAATTTGGTAGATTTTTTTCAAGTTGTTTCTAATAGTATTGTAGATATTTATAACTCCTTGGTTCTCTAATCTATTAAAATAGGCTCATATACATTTTATCTCGATTTTTTAACGCTTTTATATCTATTACTAGTAAAGAACATGAATCCTTATAGAATGATCAAAGTCATGATGAATTTGAGTTCCATAAGAAGTTTTTTATTAGTGATTCTATTACCCACCTTCCAGATTAAGGATTCACATCAAGTATTTTTGTGAGGAATCACATCACAGATTGGGGTGAGTTTTTATATATATAATAAAAGTTATATATTACAAGAATATGATGTTTAGTCCCAAATAGCCTTACTACACTATCCATGATCTTGAGTTTTTCATAATATCATTTTCAAAAAATATTGGAAGCATCACCTCATCAAAAATTACATTTTTCATCAATGATTACGAAATACTAAGGAATATTTTCTCTTAGTGATGTTTAAATATGTGTCAACAATAGTTGATGGAGGTATATTTGGACTATGAGTTCTTGATATATTATAAACCATTTAAAGTTACCTTATTCAGTAATGAACTGAAAAGGAATCCTTATAGTGGCATTATTCATGATTTTGGGATACATGGAATGTGTTTAAGGATCATACATCTTTTCATCTTAATATAGAAGAAGTTAGTGGAAAAAGATTACTACATGAGATGATATACCATTAAATATTAATATAGTAAGTGGAGGAAATATAATTTTGTGACCATGAGGTGATGGTTTTGGGTGATCATGTAATTTTTGTAGATTATTATTTAGGGTGTTTATAGGAGAATCCACACTCGGTGTGGGTTTAAGGGAAAATTTTTCTTCTATTATCAATGTGTTAGGTGTTTCTTCAAGTGCTTTATAGATACCACATAACTATTCATTATAGTGTCTCCAAGATATGTCATGCGTTGATAATTAAGTTATAATGGTCATAGATGAGGTGGTTAGTGTGGTAATTTATGTCTTCGTGTTCAGTATACCAGGAATCCAATTCTCAGCGACATGCTCTAAGTGGTTTTCTAAAGAAATTAGTTGATCCTATGTAGAAGTGATATTTTATTTGGTTGGATTTCATCACTTTTATTAAAAAGTGTTAGGGATAATGTGATTATGTCTATTTTATTATATATAATCTAAAATGATATATCAATTTATAGTGACAATGGATTCATTTATTGTGGATTTTATGGTAATTATATATATAGAGGATATTTTTTGTATTCATGGGGATATGAGGATGGCCATATTTTAACATGATCTTACTTTTAGATTGTGAGTTTAGAAGGTCCATTGATTATATTTTGGCTCTCAAATAGTCTTTAATGCCACATTATATTCTTGTATGGATGATAATATGATGTGCACCATCTATAAATTGGATAAAATATTAAATTCACGTGTTCTATATTTTAGATGTTCATATAAAATCACGTACATTTATTTTAGTTTATCTGCAATAACTTTTATCACTCTTCCATTAATATAGATTCATTCAGGTTGTTTTATGAGAAACCTTACTTGCCTTATTTTTTTGGAGATTAGATTAGAGACCAATTTATTCTTACAGTATATTTTGTCTAAATAATTACTTAGATGTTTCATGTGATTCATTAATGGGAAAATGTAGTTCATGGTTTTCTAAAGTCTTATAGTAATTATTAGAGGTTGACATCTGAGACTGAGGTTAGTGATCTTATGTTCTTGATTCGTTCTCCTCATCATATGATATTGATATTTGATTGAGGTAATACTCTTTATCCTTGGTTAATTGGGCCTTTTAATGTGATAAATCATGTTGGAAAGCTATTGTGTTAGTTGTCTTTGCCTATGTCGATGAATAAAATTCATGTAATTTCCCATGAATTGAGGATTTTTTGGTTTTTTCATGGAGACTGCCATCTCGTTGATTTTTTAAATATATATATATTAAAGAATATGATACATTCATTGAGTTGTTGATAGATATTTAATATCTTCGGTAGGGGTTATGTGTGGGTGTTTCATTCATTTGGTCCATGTATTTTCATTACAAAATACATTGTTTAAAATATCCATGTAATCATGAGAATGAAATGTGTAGCAGTTATCTGGAGTTGTTTGGAACCCTATATTATTTCCCCATTATGTTTATGTTCTTTATTATATTCTTGTATGATTTTAGTTATTCAATCGTTGTTTTGTTTTGAACATTTCTTGTTGGAAAGATTCTTATTTGAGAGGTATCTCATATATTGTGTGTATTGGTTAGTGTTTTGTATCTTATGAGAAATGATTTCAATTCATGAGGATGACAGTCATTTTAGAGGTATCTAATGCAATTTCCTTGACATTTCTATACATTAACATTGCATTTTCTGGGGTTTGGATATGTTAAGAGAAACATTAGTGGAAAATAGTGCATGTGAAGTGGGTTTTTGGATAAAATTTTATTTTCCAACATAGATCATGTCCTAACCATATGCATTGCCCTGAGATTTTATTGGTGTGGAGAAATTTTATTACAGATTAGTGCATTGATCCATTATTAGTTATGTTTCATAATGAGGAGATTTGTTACATCCCCCAATCTAGAACCCAATCAAATGGGAAAAAAGGTTTGTTATGGGACATCCAGTATGCCTCCCCGTAGTCTAGAGGCTACCCAATAGAAGTGAGGGTGTGGATATAATAGTGGGGAGACTATATCCTCATAATATAATGTTTCATTTGGATTAATTAATTCAAATTAAAACAGAAATAATTAGAGTAAACAATGAGGTATAAAAAATAAAAATAAACATAATAATCTAATAGATAATATGGAATAATATAATTCCTAGCAGAATTTAACAACAATTCACGCTAAAGAACAAGGAAAATACTAACATAGTAAAATAAAATACTAAATGTCCTGAGTCCTGAACCCCATGTCAGTCCCAACAGCAAAATCTATCCCAACAAAAAATAGGAAATAAAAAGCATGAACCAATGTCCTTGTCTAAACTAGCTTCGACAAAGTCTTCTCAATTTCCTAATGGATTTCTAAATAGGGTGTGAGTAAAACTCAGTGGGATAACTCCATAGTGTCCAAATAAACTTACATGATTAGAAGTGTATTCCATAATATGAATAACAAGTGTATTAATTAATTTAATAGTAAAATAAATACTACAACCTCCCTTGGTTCCATTCTAGAATGTCTCTGATATTTTCATACAACCATGCCAACCACAACTATATAACCATGGTAAATAACCATTTTAGGTACTAATCCATAATATCTTTGAGAATGTATTAAAACCATGGAAAAAACAACCAAAACAAAGGTAATTCCACAATAAGTAATATGTGTCAAATCACTACAATAAAAACATCATGGGATTGGAAAAAGTGATCTCTCTATCATAATTATATCATGGAATGAGGCAACCATGCTCATAATCAACATTATAGCATATATGTGTGCAACTTCCTGGGTTTAGTCCATTATATAAGCATCTTGACATTGAACACAATTCATGTCATACATCATGGATATCACAATTACACATCATATATCACAATTTTTAATTATGTGAATTACCATTATTATGACATATTCCATTTTTAATTAAATTCATAATTTTTTAACAATTACTTCAGTATGGAATAATCCATATTTTAGGGATTCAATAACAAAAAACCACCATAGGCCACAAGTCATGCTAAAAACATCATAATAAATTATCCAATTTCAAATCCAATTAAAACGAATGGAATTAAAGGGCTAATCTCATTCAATTAATTAAATAATATTGGGCACACACCTCATTGGTGCGATCATGATATTTTCATAAACAAGGAAATAATCAATCCACATGGTTGAGATTTAGAACTAATACCATAAATTGATGATCCAAAAATGCTTCCAACAACTAACACCCATGATGATGATGGTTTTAATGATTGAAAATAGGTTCCTAGATCGGGATTGATAATGATCAAAATCGAAAAATCAATTAGGTAAAGGATTATACCGCAACAAGTGGGAGAAGAATGAAGAGAAGAAATAATTTTACCAATGGATTGTAAAAATGATACATCATGTGAAAAGGAGGGTTGTAGATGTTTTTATAGCCCCAAAATTGCCTATATTATTCCCTAGGATTGAGAGATAAGAGATTTAGATGATTGGAATCTAAAATAGGACACATAAAAAAATTTAGAACTGCATATCGTGCATTTACAGTACATGTAATATGGTTTCAAGTCATGTAATATTATTTAATGGTACCCTCTAAAAATCCCATATATCAAATTTATTTTATTAAAACCCATGAAAAATTTTTCAATTTGTAATCCCTTTATATGGCAGGTAAATGTTCTTTTGTTGATTATTTCATCCCATCTTCCCATTAATGCTTCTAAACATACCAAGAACCAATTTATCACTTAAACCCATTTATACCCTAACACCATTTATTAAAAAAAGAATACAAACCTAAAAATTATTGAATGTTCACCTATAAAGTCTCTTTATCATTAAACAAAACTTGTCCACTAAGGTTCTAATCAAAATCTCAGAGATTAACACAAGGGAAAAAGGCATAACATCACGACCTTCCTACCCTATAACAGTTAATCCATGAGCTACCCCATGCATCAATATGAAGTCGCAGGGAACAATTCATGCCACTATGTTCACATATTAGCTCATGTTTTCAAGTATATTCCTGCATTTTCCCATGTTTACACTACACTCGAACCAATGACCCTGATGTTATTTCTCACTACAATCCATAACCCATATAGATTATACTCAATGGATGAATCGTCACAATGTTCGAAATCATATATGTCTATCACATGGGAAGTGTCAAGATTTTATCTTCATAGTTATGACATGTGGAACAAATCTTTTATGGAACAATAGCATTGTGGAAGGGCTATATGTTACGCCAGTAGACCAACCCTTTACACTATTTAAAACAGCCTGAAAAACCATAGTACATGCTTCCCCAAATTCATAGTATATTTTCCCCAACATAATCAACACACAATGGAATACATGTTGTCTATCTCTGAATACCATAGCTCATCTCTGATGATTAGAATAGTATTTCTACCTGCTCTACTAAGTCACCAACCATTATATAATCAACTGAACCTGTTTAGATGTATCCTACACAAGAATAGGCCCATAAAGAGAAGAATCACCTACCTCTAGCCAACAAAGATTCAAATGACATGGACTATCATACAAAGCCTCAAAATATTCCATCTGGATTGATGGATAGAATTTATTATTATATGAAAACTCCAAAAGTTCCATATGCTACTCCCAGAACAACCAATATCCAAAACATATACTAGATGAATAACCTCCATTACATGAATACTCTACTCATATTGATCATGAATGTATGGATTATAGGATTATATTAAATGAACTCGCAATCCTAGGGATTTTTGAGAACCCTTATTGAAACATGATGTCAAATGATGATCTATTTCAGAAATGATACTCCTTAGAACACCGTGAAACTGAACCACCCTACACATATAATTATTTCCCGTATCTTTAATTGATTTTTTTCTTATTGGAAATTAGTGGGATACAATAGTAATTCAATACACAAAAACCCATCAAACAACATTATTACAGGTTATCCTGGGAAATCCAGTCACAAAATCCATTGCGACATCATCCCATTTCTTCTGGGGAGTGGATAAATGATTCAAAATCCCAGCTGGACTTTGATGCATGGATTTTACCTGATAAATAGTGAAGAATATATCCATGAATCTTGCCACCTACTTCATCATTTTCTAACAACCAGTACATTTTATGGAGATCATGACACATATTTCTTAAAGAAGGATGTTCTTACCATCTAGAATCCTGAAAATCTATCATTATATCCCCGTGCAAGACAATAGGAACCCATAATCATTCATGAAAAATAAGTTAACTGCTACTACCAAGAGAACTTCATGATGTTGTCTCCCCGCCATATAATTTTTCTCTCAGAACTGTTTCCTCTTGATTGGATAACTGATCGGTCTTATTCCCATCCAAAAGAAATGGTATAACTAATGTTGATGTCAGAGATACACACCCCTTAGATTCTTGAATATCTAGATGCATGTTTGAAAGGAGGTCCATTATCTTCCACTAGTCACAAGACGCCCATACTTATTCTATCAATGTATTTTGACTCAATTTGTGAAAAATGACCTTTCCCTTTCATTCTGTATAATCATTTTCAATTTCCAATGAAATTAGATAGTCAGACTTCAACATTACTAAAGTATAAGGTCTCACTAAGAGAAGTTGTACTTGAGTCTCCTATGATCTATGTATACCACAATCCTCTCACCCATGAGATAATATCTCTAACATGTCAAGTCATGTTACACAACTTCTAACTCAAGATAATTACTAGGGTAATTACTCTCTTATGATCAAAGCTACCCGAAGCCATAAATAAATACACAATCCTCTTGCAATAGAACAACTCTGAGTCCAAATTTGGATGCATCACATAACACAATATATTCATTACCACGCATAGGAAATCTAATGATATGTGCTGAGTTTATACTTCCTTTCAACTATTGTAATTATCTTTCTCTAGCATCTTACAAAAAAAAAATCACCAATTTCTTGGTCATCCCAAACATTAGTACTTCCAGAAAGGATAAATATTGTAAAAAACATCGACAATAATCTTCTAAGACTAGAAATATCCATATTTCAAATACATTTTTGGGATGTTACCAAGTTATCATGGAAGTGTAACTCATTGTATTCAAAGGAATGGATCAATGTGGATAATCCCATTTCATGTTTTCGATGATCGAGGTGTTCGGAGGAGGATTATAAGTGGTTTGTAAGAGTTATGCCACTAGTTTCAAGAAGTATGGAGCTTTCACTTCGTGAAAGATATAACAAGACATGAAAGTGGGATTCAAAACAAGTAATATTTCATAGATTGAAAAATAAATATAGTGTTGAGGTGATATTTTTATCATAGGAAACCATGTTCTAAGAGTTACACAACTAGAAATTGGATTACACATCATGTAACCCCCCTATGAGGTATGTTATAAAACATTCTATCTGGTGTGATTTTATCAAACCCTATAGTTTCATCAGCTCTCCCTCAACTCTAGGTGACCTAGAGACCCCCTCTTCAAATTGTTGGGGATTCCTTTATCAAGGAATGATCCCTACTTCCATCCATCGGTTTGTATCGATCCATCTGTGATGCTAGGATTAATATTCCTCTATTTGTGTTGTTTATTCGATAATTTCCCTCCCATTTATCTTTTTTATGTGATGCAAAGTGATATTCAATTCTTCTAATGGGGTTTCCCTCAAATGTTGTTGGGGTAGTGGTGCAACAAAATCCTTTGATGGATGCATATCTTGCAGATGTGGTGATCAGTTTATGTTACATTTATCTATTCTTGTGTGAATAATATCGGAAACCTTTTTAATTAATAAACTAATTTTTTTAAAAATTATTCACATTAAAATGTTGAGTTATCATTATTTAGACCCTTATAACGCAATGAAAGTTTCTTAATAATTACCTGATCTGGATTAATGAATTGGTATTGATAAAATAGCGATGTTTTTTTACAATTCCAAGATAACTGTTTTCCTCTTGATTTTCTAGATAGTGTTATTTCAACTCATTTCATGGTTTATCATAATGTCCTAGATTGAAATTTCCGAATAACTTAAATCCATAATTAACTGATAATTAATTGGGTAATTTATTTAAAGGGTATGTTTAATGATTCCATTTGTTGTTTTAATTCGGTGATAATCAAATAGATGAGTATAAGCATGTTTAATTGAATTTGTTAATGAACATGAAATATGATGATTCATGTTGATAAAAAAATAATGGTATGTAAAATTTATTGTATAATTAATTTATGATAGCTTTTTATAGCTTTTTTCATAAGTTTTCCATGGGTGTAACCAATTCATAACGAATTGGATAATGGAAGATAAAATAAATAACTAGTTTTGGGGTAAGGATAATTATATTTTGGGTCCTGAGATTCCCACTTTCATGTAAAGGACAAGTTCTTTTTGTTTCAGAGCCATGAGAGCTCACCATGTGTGAAGGATCAAAGCATTATTTTAGGGACAATAGATTGGTTACTTTTACATTCCATACTTCTTATGATGTGAGGTGAGCCTGATATGGTTGAGCCTGGGGGATGTAGTTATTATGGGATTAGGGAGGGCTAGATGTAATGTGAGCCTTAGTTGGATGAGCTTAGAGGGTTGTTGTGGTATGAGGGGCAGGGAGGCCCAGATTTTTTCACAGCAGTGTATTCATTAAGTGGTGAGATATATAGGTTTATGAATGGGGTGCCATGGAGCACACATGAGATGATGGAATGGTTTGAGGATGGGAATACCCATTTATTTGAAATAAGGATGCTTTATAAATCTGTTGTTTGTTTATCTTATTTAACATCCCCATTATTTGAGGCAGATGTTTTTTTTTCATAATCTCTTTGCATGGGACATGAAGACAGATGGTGTATTCCATGTGCTTTTTGTGATTATCTTCTCATGGTTGGAAGGGTCTATGCTCCTTGTATTGGTGAAAAATACTTGAGGGGTAGTTCATCTTCTCACCGTGTTGATCCCCTTGTGTTGGGTAGAATATAATGGTTTACTGGAATACCTTGGATATGGAAAGTGATAAATTTGAAAATAAGTGAATAATGTTTAGACTATGGGGTTGGATCTTGCTGGGATGCAATTCTAAGGCTATATTTGTGAGAAACCATAGACTCAATTTTTTATGCCTAAAGGGCATGGAACTTGTTGTAATGATAATATAATGAATTGTGAAAATTTTAATTGTTAATTAATAGTAAAGAATTAATTAACATAATTTTACACTTATAAAAATGGATAATGTAATTTAATTTAGTTCTTTATATGGTTCTGTTCATATAGTATATCTAGTTATATCAGTGGAATCTGGGAGTCTGAGATATATTAGTTGTAGTTGAGAATGAGACAAGGTTCTACCCATATTATAGTTTTGAGCTATATAATATCATGTGTGTTTTTTGTTTCTATACACTAACCCACCCTTTCAGTTTTGGGGAATGACACTATAGGGATTCTAATCCAAAATATGTGTTTTCCCCAATATACCATTGGGAGAATGGATGGATAACTACCCCATTTGGCCTCTCTCTTTTCTCTTGATAGTTACTTGTTATGGTTTTCACCATGGTTAGTTACCTGTATATATCTATGCAAGGGGTTGAAATGGCTTTTGGATGGTCCATGAACATGTATTTTGGATATAGTTTCCTATGGACTACTATAGGTATAACATGTATGGGCTATGATGGCTTGATGATTTTTATAGGTTGTATGGGCTTTAAAAGATTATCGTATAATACATGACGATCTAATACAAGTTCTATGGGATTTGGTGGATCCAAAAAACTATCTTGTTAAATTATATTATATGGATGTGGTGGTCAATTTCATGGGGCAGATGTTGTGGTGCTTATCCCTGGTGTCTCTGGTCTTGCCTTTTTGTAGAGAGATGCTCAAGACGCCCGATGTTGGGGAAAAATGAAAAACCAGATGGGAAGCTGTAGTACGGTAGATGTGATATTCATTATTACATTATATTCTATGGTATGTGATACTTGGTGAGATTATCCATAGTAAGGTTGGGAACATAGTATATTTGTTTGGGTGATAAGTCAGTTTCACTTGTTGTTCTTTGTGCTTTAGCATGGTTTCATTACTTTTTCACAAGGGGATTTGGGGAGGATCCTACTAAGTATAATGTTATACTCTCCCTGTATTTATATATAAAAAAATTAGGTTAGTTGGAGTATGTTTTATATCAGTCTAGTAACTACTAGATTACATGTTTTGCAGGAGCCATTTGAGCTATGTGGTCACTATTGTTTTACCTTCTTCTGGTACTTGTATTTTTCCCTTTCATTTGTAGCAGTTCTTGGATGAAATTAAATTTTTTACTTCAGTTTTCATTTTATGTTGTATTCATAGCTATAGTTGGTTGGTGTCTATATTATCTCACTCGTTTTCATGTGTTATCCAAGATGGAAATTCCTCTCATATGTGTTTTTACTATACCCTCAGTGCTAGTTGTCATCTCTGGGCCTACTAGAGGTGGGACATGGGCATCACTATCTCACATATCCCTTTTCAAGCTGAGGAGTGGTACTCATTGAGGGTAGGGTCATGAAAAATTTGGTACTAGAGATCTAGTAGAGTAATAGGATGGATTTTGTAGTTAGTAACAAGTTAGGATGCATGGGTTATTAGGGAAACGATGTCAGCCAAGTTTAACAATTTTTTTTAAAAAGAGAGACTAGCTGAGACATGGGTATTAAGGGACCCATGTGATCTGATTCACAGAACATTAAACTTATAGTGGATACTGAATAAGGAGATGCTGGTTGTAGTGTAGGGATGTTGGAATGAATCATGCATCATTCTTCTTTTCATCTATGTTCCAATGCGTAGACATTGAGATAGGTTAATCTACAAGGAATAAAATAAATAAATTAATTAATTTTAACTTCTTCCATATTATAGGTTTAGAAGTTCTAACTATATTATATTTTTTAGGTGTGGATCTATTTCAATAACCTCATCATATTTTTGCATAAGATGTTAAATATGATGCACTAGAAGATCATCATAGGGTATAGGTTGACGAAGACAACACATGGTGGATGAGACTTTGAAAGTTTCAGCACTAGTGTCTGTAGATGTATGAGATATCACTTTTAGACACAATCAATGAATATTAGTTTGAGGTGGTTGAGATTGCCTTCAGTTAGATCAGTGCACATATGGATCACTATTAATCATTGGTTGTGATTATGTTGTGTGGGGAAGAGAGGTATTGGTGGTTGATATTACTCAGATACCATAAGGAATCAGTTGTCTCATTGGAAAAGTTACAAGACTAGTTATGGGTCGAGTTTCATTATTTGACCGTGAAGGCGGCTAGTCTCTTAGAGCTGGTTACCATTCGGCCGGGAAGCTCCAGTGTGTTGGAGTTTAGAATCCATTTCAAGAACCTTCTATGATATGTTTTATACTTCATTGTAGAGGATAAGTCTTGGGTGAGGCATTTCATAGAAGATTTGTTTCTAGATATCCAATTTTAGGTCACCCATTTAATTTTTTATTCATATCATGAGGTTTTTGAGAGAGAATAGGTCATTGAGAGACGATATCTTGGACCTGATCACCAAGATAGGGGAGTCATCAGGTTTCCTCAAAATGTATAGATGTGGTCTAGGGTTCCCAATTTTCAGGGATGAAGAGCTTCTGACTAGCTAGGGGTAGGTCCCATCCCTCAATGTATCATTTTTTCAAGGGTGACATCTCTGAGGCATATCCTAAGGGATCATACACATTTTTCTTATGAAAGTTGAGTTCATCCGTATCGATAATGCCACACCTTTCTGATCATCCAACACGCATGATGTGTTCATCTTCAAGTTCCTCCATTAGGGAAATTCTAGCCGAGATAGTAGCAACAGGTTGCACTAATTTTCAACAGGTAGAGAGAATATTGAGAAGTTAATGGATAACACTTGGATTCTCCCCATCCTCGAAGAGCATAGGATAACCTTGGAGGTGGTGTTCAAAAGGACCAGAGAGTTCATGGAGCTAGTCGTGGTCATCTTCATGGCATACCATATCTAGTGCAGGTCATGCCAGACTCTTGGAGGCATGTTTCACTCTTATTTCATGGATTTTTGAGGTTCTTGGATAAGGAACCTTCCCTTGGTATATTTCACATAAAACAATAGTTTTCAGTATACCATCAGTTTAGTGCCCTTTGAACCAATGTTTGGCTGACATTTACTTTCTTTGTTGTTCTGGACTAGGGTCGGACAGTTATCAATTCTATGACTAGAACCAGTACAGAACATGATTGATATGGTTCAGGTGATTCTTGAGAGGTTGAAAGTATCACAAGATCATCAAAACTTCTATGTTGATCATAAGAGACCTCTGGAGTTTTAATTTTGGGATCATGTGTTCTTAAAGGTGACTCCTCGTCGTGGGTAGAGAGGGTTTGGTCATGGGGGTAACAATTATCCCCTATTATTTTAGGACCTTCGAGGTGTTGTCCTGTATTGGAGTTGTGGAGCATCGAATAGAACTTTCCCCACTGATGATTCACATACACAATGTTTTTCACAAGTTTCAGCTCCATTGTTATTTTCATGACAACTCACATGTCATTTATTGAGGAAAGAAAGATGTTAATGATTATTAAACCTTCATGGATAATCCTATAGATATCTAGGACTACCGATAAAAGGTGTTGAGTGGGAAAACTCTTCCCTTGGTTTATGTCTTGTGGGGGCATGGTGGTGTGGAGGTGCGTACGTAGAAACATGAGTCACAAATAAGCAATAAATATCCCAATAATTTTGATGTTTAGATCTTCCCTTGTAATGTTGTTCATTTGGTGGTTGTATAACTTTTCTGTTTTTGATTTGGATTTATATTTTTTCTTGTTGTGGCATGCTCTCTTTTGAACGGTATTTCCCCTGTGAGAGTGTTTAGGAAATGGTTGATATTGTTTCAGAGTTTTACATTGTTTAATATATGAAGTGGTTGATATATTATGGTGATGAGTGCCTTAAGAGGTATCTCTGATGGTGGTTATTCAGAAAACCCCTTTTTATATTTCCTCTTTAGGTTAGTTTTTTATTCTCATGGAATATGATTTTTTGAGAGGTTTATGATATAAGGGAATAGATCCAGGGGGATCAACCATTCATGTGTTTTCGAAAACTGAGGTTTTCAATGGAGTCTCCGAAACATTATAGATGAGTTTGGTCACTAGAAGCTATAAGTATGGATCTTACATATTGTGAAGGACTATTACACAATGTGAAAGAGGGTTATAAAATATGTACTATTTTAGGTTTGAAAAACAAATAATGTGCTGAGGTGATTCATCTTTCTTTAAAATCAGTGTTCTAAGGTTTACATGACATGAATGTCGATTACACATGGTTTAATCCCCTGAATCTATATTTTTTAAAAACATATAACTAGTGAGTTTTTTCAAACCCTGTGGATCCAGTGGATCTCCCTCCACTCTAGGTGAATTGGTGACCCCCTCATCAACATTTTTGTGATTCCATCATCATGGAATGATCCCACCCTCCCACCTTTGATTCATATCAACCGATCTTAGATACTAGGTTCGATATACCACCATTCTTGTGGTTTCGTCAATATGTTTCCTCCCATTTATCATTTCCATGTGATGGTACATGATCTCATATGGTCTTAATTGGGCTTCTGTCACTTTTTTTAGTGAGGTGGTTCTACGACTTCCTCATATGGATGAAAATCATGCTGGATTTTTTATCAGGATCTGTGGAGTTGATTTGTTCTCATGCGAATAAAATAAGTTACCTTTTTTATTTATAGGATATTTTCTTCTCTATTTATTTACATTCAATTATAGAGTTTTAATTATTTATCACCTTGGATCTCAATGATATTGAAATAATAAATAATAGAACTGAATTAATGAATTTTCATTGATCGCATAACGATGTTGTTACATTGTACCTGACAACGATTTGCCTCTTGATTTTCAATATCATGTGATATTGATGCCTTTATTGGTTTATTATTTTTTCCTTTATAGAAATTAGAAAATATCATAATGTTGTAATTAATATATAATTAATTGGATAAGTTATTTAAATAGGCATGTTTAATGAATCTAGTTTTTATAGTAAATTAGTTATAATCAAATTAATTCAAGTACACATGTTTAATTATATTAGTTAATGAACCTGAAACCTAATGATTGTTGTGGATAAAATAATTAAAGGAATGTTAAATTAATTTTTTAATTAACTTGTGAAATCATTTTTCATAGGTTTCTGGTAGTGGCATCCTATGAATAATGAATTTATTAATTAAATATGAAATAGTGAACAGATGGTGTGGTAATGTTAATGCTTTTGTAGGGAATGAGTTTCCCTATTTTTTGTAATGGCCATCTTCCTTTTGTTTTGGAGCCCAAATAGCTTGTTTTTTGTGAATTTTTTGTTCCTTGTTTTTGGGACAAGACCCTAGTGGCTTGTTTGTTTCCCACTTCTTGGGATATGACATGATCCTGGGATGGATGAACCTGAAGCACTATTTTGGCTGTTGGGGAATGGAATCCCAGATGTGATGTGAGTCTGAGATGGATGATCCTAGTGGGATTTTGTAGTATAAGGGTCATGGAGGACCATTTTTTGTTGATTTAGTAGATTCTTGTAGTGGGAGAGATTCATAATATTATACATGTGGTTTCAGGAGGATAGCAGAGATGAATGAACAGTTTAAAGTTGGGCTTACCCATTGATATTGAAGTTGGATGCTTGTTGAATATGTTATTTTTTTAATCTTCTTTTCCTACCCCATTACCTATGGAATATGGTTTTTTATTATTCTCCTTTGATTTTAGGTGAAGATTCATGGGTATTCAAAGTGATTTACTTGTTTACCTTCTCATGGTTGGATTTTTCTACACTACTTCTATAGGTGGAAAAGACTCGACGTGTAGTTTATCAACTCACTATGTTTATCCCCTTGTGTTTGGTAGCCTAGAATTTTTTCCTAGAATAACTAGGAATATAGAAATTGAAAATTTTATTAATAAATTAACAATGTCTTACTAATGGGATAAGAGCTTGATAGGATACAATGATAATGTTATATTTTTGAGAAATCATTTACTTAGTTTGTTATCCCTGAAGCGAATGGAACTTCATTTTAATTCTAATGTAAAGAATTGTGGGAATTTTTAATGTTAAATTAATGGAATATAATTAATTAACATAAAGATAATCTGATAAAAATGGATAATGTAATTTAATTTATCTCATTAAATGTTTTTGTGTTTACTTGATATCTAGTCTTAATAGTGGTTGTCCAGAGTTTGAGAGAATATAGGTGCAATTGGTTCTGACACCAGGTTCTTACTATTGTGTCGTTGTGAGCTATAATATATCAATTAATTTTTTTATATACACTACACTACCCTTTCAGCTAGGGAGACTGACACCCCATGGATTATAAGCTCGGGGGGTGTATTTCCAATATCCAAATGGGAGGATGGATGGTTGACTACTAACTTTTTCACAACTCTATTCTCTTGGTAGTTACTTATTCTAGTATGCATAATATTTATTTTTCCCCATATATATGTATAGAGGGTTGTAATGGCTTGTCGTTATTTCACACACATGTATTATGGATATAGTTTCATATAGTCTAATAAGGGTATAATATTTATTAACTATGATGGCTTGTGGATCCTTAATCAGTGTATGGATTGTAATATCTTGAGGTATGATACCCTATTTATGATATAAGGTATTTAGGATGTGGTGGATACTAGAAAATATGTGGTCACTTTTTTACATTTGAATGTGGTGTGTGATGTGTTCCTTTTCCCATGAAATGTCAGCCTAGGATTTTTGGAGTGATATTCCCAAGACATGTGTCGTTAGGAAAACGAAAAACCAGTGGGGAAGTGTTAGTGAGGTACCCTTGATAGTATTTCTTATATTGTATTCTCTTGTATGTGATACTTGGTGACGTTATCCATGGTCAGGCTGGGAACATAGTATAACTGTTTAGCTGAACAGACAGTTTCATTTATTTTTTACTATGCTTTAGCATTCTTTTGTTACATTTTAATGAGAGGCTTTAGGGAGGATCCTACTAAGTATACTGTTATACATTCCCACTATTTATATGAACTGTTTTACAAGACTGTTGGAGTAGGTTGGTCATTTGGATGGTTACTACTATCTTACGGGTTTTTAGGATCTATTCGAGCTTCATGGTCACTATCGTTTTACCTTCTAATGGTACTTTTAGTATTTCCTTTCAATTTTATTTGTTCTATAAAGTCATTGCATTTTTTCTTTTGTGTTTTTTTATATTGCAATATCATTAGGAGTTGGTTGGTGTCAATATTATCTCTCTCATTTTCATGTGTTCTTTAGATGGTAATTCCACCCAACTATGTGATTACTATACCCTTAGTCCGAGTTGGATACCCATGGCCTACTAGAGGCAAGAATCGGGTGTCACTATCTATCTTCTCCCATTTCCGACATAAGAGGTGTACATTTTAAGGGGATGGGGTCATGGAACTCGATCTATTAACAAAACTACCTCTTAGATTACATGTCTCAAAAAGTGAACTTCATTTATCTAGAAAAATCATTATGTTAGCTTGGGGAAATTTTGATTCTCTATCAATATACTTAATATGATATCAATATGTTTGGCCTGATCATCTGTTGAATAGTAGTATAATAAGAAATAATCGATGAAGACTACAACAAACTAATCCAAAAAAGGATGAAATATCCAATTAATTAAGTCCATGAATACCACTGGTTCATTAGTTAACCTAAAATACATCATTTCTAATTGGTACAATCCATACATATACCTAAAAGTAGTTAGATGTATGTCTGATACTATCACTGGTAAATGAAAATATCATGACCTGAAGTCAATCCTGGAGAAGGTATGATCACCTCTGAATTGATCTAGAAGATCATCGATGATTGCAAGAGGATACCAGTTCTTGGATGTAATTTGGTTCAACCTCTGATAGTCCACACATAATCAAAATGATTTATCAACCTTTTGAGAGGAGAACTATAGAAGCCCAAGGAGATGTACTTAAATATATGCAAACTATTAATTCTAGATCTTTCAAATAGCCAATGACACATTAATATTTGCTAGATCCATTTGGTATGATGGGATATAAACGGTTTGTACTCCTAGCACAATCTCGATTGTGAATTCAATCTTTCGCATGGGTGGTAAGACATTGAACATTCCAGAAAAAAACATCTTGAAAATGGTATACCATTGGAGGAAAAGAATCATGCAGAATTACCCCATTATATAGAGCATGAATTGAGATTTGATCCATGAGGCAGTCCAATATTCTCTAAATTAGTCCTGCATGACATGCTAGAAGGTCCCACTCACCCTGGTGAGAATAAATAGTTTCTTATGAAGATAGGAATGTAACACTCCTCCTGTTACAATCGATAAGAGCCTAGTAATGTATAAACAAATCCATTCCAAGAATCATGTCGATTCCTTTAATTTAAACCAAGTACATTTCCCCAAAAAATATTAACTAAAAATCTCTAGAAAATATTCGTTGCAACATTGGATATTTTCTAACCATACTCAAAATGTTTTGCGGTTGATTAAAAATAAATATAAGCTTTCCACATCCAAGATAAAACTATTTTAAAAAATTACTGATAGAAAAAAATGTGATGATCCTCTATCAAACAAAAATGCTATTGTAGATGATAAAAGAATCTTACCTTGGACAATATATGGTCCTACATCCACATTATCTTGAGTAGTATTCATTATGTTCAAATGACTTGTCCCTATACCCGAGGATCCAGTCTGACTACCCAATATATATCCATTTCATGTAATTTTAACCCATGCACTAGGGTTCCACATCCCATACCTCATTTGGAAGAGCCTATAGATTCCACATACCAGCTTACAAAGGAGTAGTTGGGCTACATCCTGATTATGGTTCTTGTCGTGATCCTTTGACAGTAGTCTATTACAAAAATTTCAAAAAGAACCCCTAAAGATGACATAGTCTTCCATAGTTACCACACTCAACTATGATTTTAGGATACTGCGAGTTCTTGTGAAAAACATTTTCACACTAATTTCACTGGAATGCAATACGATCATTATATGGTTGTCCACTACCACGACTGCTCTCATCACTACTTCTCTAGAAGAAATTTTCATGTCATCATTTCATACCACTCAAAGAAGAACTCAATGGTTTTTCGTCTGAAATAGCCTAGACACTACTCAAATCCTCCGTTAGATTCCATTTTGTGATGAGAGCCTAATTTGTCACATCAAAAAAGATGTTTAAATGGAAAATTTTCACCTGTGACAAGACCTCATAATGACGAATGTCTGGGATGTTCCTTGCCCTATAGATATCATTAGCTGTTAATGATGGTGCAAATTATTGTAGGTTAGAAATTTTTTTAGCGTAGTCTATCATTTATAGACCTCTGATCCTCATATGTTTGAACTCGTTAACTTCTTCAACTCTTAATTTTTCGAGATATAAATGACTTTGGAACATCCTCCCAATGTCATTCCAAGATATATCAACCTACATCCCATCTTCTCCCATAATATCCTTCCAATTCCTTGCACGTCCACAAAGCATACATAAAGTAAGATTTATTGTCATATCTTTTGGTGTCTAGAGAGCCTTGATGATTTTTTAGGTTTAATAAATCCATAAAACTCCAACTAAGGTTAGCCATTGAACAGTAAAAACATGCAAATGTTGAAGTCAAAACTATTTTTTCAGCTCTGACATCGATGGAAAGATAATAAGAGTTTTCCTATACATGGATTGAATGACCCTCATGAAGCTATCATAATGATGAACATCCTTCTACCCCTCCTGAACTACAAGATGTTCTATTTCTGCTACTTTAGGAGGGTGTGGATTTCCACTATCCGGATGCTCAATTCAAAGAATAAGAGGTTTCATTTTATATACAAGACAACTGTACACCATAGAAAACTTGCTAGAAAAAAGGTTTACCAAACATGTGACATTAGTATAGAACCATTAACTATTGTTCCATATAGAAATGAATAACATGTACTTTAGCTTTTCAAAACTAGAAATTTTATTTATTCAATGAACCAGATAACTCATAGAATAGTTGAACATGTTAGTATATATTACATGAAAAAATAGATATGCCCCTATTATGAAAAATGCATGTCAATATATCTTTATGAGAATATAATGATTGATTTATATTTATCTCGCTTCATACTGGACCACTAGAAAAAAATATCAAGAAATAATAACATCATAAACAATAATCATCACAGGACATGTGAATCAAAAAAGGTGATATAAGATCAACTATAATAAGAACATAACACAAATAGCAATATCATCCCTGGGTAATCACATTTTCCATTGTACATTTTTAGCTACTACATTACGTAAGATCATTACCATGCCCCAACACATCCTAGTCTCTATTCTACCCTTCAAAAATAGTATAGAAAAATAAAAGTGAACCAGAAGCTATAATCCCACATTGTAATATCCCCCAATATCAAACACTCAATCTTGGCCATAAAAGGTTGGTTACGTGAACTCAAGCATGAATCCCCATTCTCTAAGGGCTTCCTACATGTAGTGGGGGTGTGGATTGAATAATGGAGATACTATCCCTCCTTGTAAAGAAGTTTCATTAAAACAGTAGAATTCATATTAAAAAATAAATAATTAGAGTGAACAATGTGTAAGACAACAATTAAACCAACTAAATATTCAAATAAAAAATCAGGAATAATATAATTATATGTTGGTGGGTAACTAAAAGTCTTGTGAAAACAATAATAGAAATAAAATAGAAAACTCAAATGAGAGACTCAATGTCCTGGGCCCTAAACCCCATGCCAGTACCATCTACAAACTGAAGAGAAACAACAACCATGTAATAAACAAGAATCCCCAATCCCGTTTTCCGAACTAACATCCACAATGTCTAATCGGGTTCCGAATGGCAGCCCGAATAGTGTGCGAGTAAAACATAGTAGGTCGACACAATAATGTCTAAATAAACTATTCTAATAAGATGTGTACGAAATAAAGAGAATATAATGTGTATTATCTAAATTAATAAATAAATAAATACAAAAACCTACTTAAGTTCCATGCTAGAATGTCTCTGAGAAAGTCTTATAACCATTCACATGACAACCATATAACCAAAGTAAAAAAACGGCTTTGGATTCATTTCATAATGTCTTTCATCTTTTCAGAAAACCATGCCAACAAAAACCACAACCAAGATAAATTCATAACATGAAATCTTGGTCAAATACATATAATAATGAAATCTTGGAACCTGGAATGGACTTCTCTAAATAAGAATTACATCATGGACTAATCTGAGCATCATGACTACCAGAATTCCAATATATATATATGTGAACGTGTCTGGGCCTACCCCATTATATAAGAATCTCATCATTGAAAACAATTCCTGTAATATAGAATGGATATCATAATATCACATCATATATCTAAATGGTCAATTATGATAATTACCATTATTATTAAATGTTAAATTTTCAATTCAATTCAAAATTAGTTAACTGTTATATCAAAAAGGAATAAGCCAAAATTTAGGGATTCTATAATAAGAAATGAACCTAGTTCACATGTCATTCTAAATACATATCAAGCCACTGTCCAATTAAAAATCTAATTGGAACAAGAGGAATTCAACGGATAGTTTCATTCAATTGATTAACTAATTTTGGGCTCACACATCATTGGAACGATCCTGATATTGAATAATGTTGAGAATAATCCATCCACATGGTTGAGATTTGTAATCCTAATGTTAAACAGAAGATCCAACAATGATTTCAACAACCTAATCCCAGGAGGAAGAAGGTGATGATGATTGAAAATAGTTTCCTAGACTGGTAATGATCGTGATAAAAAAAACAAGAGAGTCGTATAAAGAATTTCAAAACAATGTCTTGGATAAGAATGAAGAGAATGAAAAATCTTACCAAAAGAAATTACCAAGGATTGATCGCTTGAATGGGGCATCTGAGAAGATGGCAGAACCTCAAAATTTCATTGAGGATGCCCTAGGGATGAGAGTGATGAAGTTGTATACTTTTGAAAATAGAATCACAATCATATAAAATTTTAAAACTACAGATTGGGAATTTACCCAGTATGAAATATGGTTTCACATAGTGTAAATTT
Source organism: Viscum album (assembly GCA_963277665.1). Taxonomy (NCBI): domain Eukaryota; kingdom Viridiplantae; phylum Streptophyta; class Magnoliopsida; order Santalales; family Viscaceae; genus Viscum; species Viscum album. The sequence continues at coordinate 854,950,541 of OY728121.1, forward strand.
TTTTCACGGTTTCTTCCAAAAACCCTTCACCTAATTTTTATTTTATTAAAACCCATGAACAATTACATGATGTGTAATCCCTTTACATTGCTTGTAAATGTTCTATAGTTGATTTTTTCTACCCAAAATCACTTTAATACTTCTCAACATAACAAGAAACCATTTAAAACTAAACCCATTTATACCAAGACTCGATTAATTCAAATAAGCATACATCCTTGAATAAGATGTAATTTTCTCCAAAAAGGTTCTTCGTCTCAGAAAAAGACTTTTATACTATGGATCCAATGAAAAACTTGGACAGAGATGTACCTTGATTAAGATGGGATCTCATAATATGTCACGTATAATGTAAGATGTCACCTTAGATTATTTTGAGATTCTAAATGGTTATTGTTTAATGGTGTCACATTGATTTTTTGGGTTCTATCATGATGATTATTGGGGTTTTTTTAGTTTAATATTAAATGGGTCTCATTGAATCGTGTTGATGGGTTGTGTTCTATGGATGATTCAACTATATATTACCTTGATTCATCCATTTTTTATTGTTGTGTCCTAGAGGATCAATTTTTTCATGATCATCATTTGAGGATGTAATGGTTTTAAAGATGAGGATGTGGATTTCATCAGGATTCTTAGTAGTTCTAGTGTTATATTATAAATAAACATATTAGATATGGAAATCCATGGTTAATTAAAATAACCGTCGCAAATACCCAGCGATGGTTAATAACTTTTTGCAACGAGATGTCGTCCCGTCGCAAAAAGACTGTCGGCATGAAAAATTTGCGACGGGTCCCGTCAGAAATAACCTTTTAACCACCAACTGTAATTAATGCCGGCGAGGATATTTGCGATGGGCCCCATCGCAAATACCACCATTTGCGAGGGGAAACTCGTCGCTAATAACCTCGTCGCAACTAATCTAACCTATATATCCCATCTGTTTTTCCCAAATTACTCAGATCTTGCTCTCTCCCTCTTTTCATTCATTAGTGTCAAGGAAAAATTTTCATTTAGTTGAAATTCTTAATACGAGAGCAATTGGAGGGGGTCAATGTCTTCAGAATATCGAAGATTAAGGTATTTATATTTTATTTATTTTTTATGTTAATTTTAATAGTTGTTTATTAGTTGTAATTAAATTAGATTTCAATTGATTTTTATTTATATCAATTTTTAGTAAGAAATTGATATTGTTAGGGATAATTATAAATAATTAGTATTAATTTGCAATAATTATATATAATTACATATAATTAGTAATAATTAGAAATAATTAGATGCAATTAGTAATTATTAGATATAATTAGTAATAATTAGATATAATTAGATATAATTAGTATTAATTAGCAATAATTAGATATAATTAGTAATATTTAATATTAACTTGCAATAATTAGTAATAATTAGTATTAATTTTCAATAATTATTAATAATTAGTAATAATTAGAAATACTTAGCAATAATTAGTAATAATTAGTAATAATTAATAATAATTACTAATAATTTGTAATAATTAGTAATAATTACTAATAATTAGTAATAATTACTAATAATTAGTAATAATTAGTATTAATTAGTAATAATTATTAATAATTAGTAATAATTAGTAATAATTACTAATAATTACAAATAATTGGTAATAATTAGTAATAATTAGTAATAATTACTAATAATCACTAATAATTAGTAATAATTACTAATAATTACTAATAATTATTAATAATTAGTAATAATTAATAATAATTACTAATAATTACAAATAATTACTAATAATTACTAATAATCAGTAACAATTAGTAACAATTAGAAAATAATTACTAATAATTAGTATTAAATAGTAATAATTTGTAATAATTAGTAATAATTAGTAATAATTAATAATAATTACTAATAATTACTTATAATTAGTAATAATTAGTAATAATTAGTAATAATTACTAATAATTAGTAATAATTAGTAATAATTTCTAATAATTATTAATAATTAGTAATAATTAGTAATAATTAGTAATAATTAGTAATAATTAGTAATAATTAGCAATAATTAGTAATAATTATTATAATTAGTAATAATTATTAATAAATAGTAATAATTAGTAATAATTAGTAATAATTACTAGTAATTAGTAATAATTAGTAATAATTAGTAATAATTAGTAATAATTAGTAACGATTATTAATAATTAGTAATAATTATTAATAATTTGTAATAATTTGTAATAATTAGTAATAATTACTAATAATCAGTAATAAAGAGTAATAATTAGAATAATCACTAATAATTAGTAATAATTAGTAATAATTAGTAATAATTAATAATAATTAGTAATAATTAGTAATAATTAGTAATAATTAATAATAATTAATAATAAGTACTAATAATTAGTAATAATTAGCAATAACTAGTAATAATTAGTAATAACTGGTAATAATTATTAATTATTAGTAATAATTAGTAATAGTTAGTAATAATTAGTAATAATTAGTAATAATTAGTAATAATTAGTAATAATTAGTAATAATTAGTAATAATTAGTAATAATTACTAATAATTAGTAATAATTATTAATAATTAGTAATAATTAGTAATAAATACTAATAATTACTAATAATTAATAATAATTACTAAGAATTTGTAATAATTTGTAATAATTTGTAATAATTATAATAATTACTAATAATTACTAATAATTAGTAATAATTAGTAATAAATAGTAATAATTATTAATAATTAGTATTAATTATTATTAATTAGTAATAATTATTAATAATTAGTAATAATTAGTAATAATTACTAATAATTAGTAATAATTATTAATAAATAGTAATAAAAAATTTTATATTATCAATATTTATGAAAAAAACAATATTATTATTATTAAAATAATATAAAATTTATAAAATATTGAAATTATCAAAATTCGCAACAGGATTTGCTCTATTCTTAGCAGGGTTAAATCTCAACGGGTCACCAATTATCAGGTAATGCGTAATAAAAATTTTGTGTGATCCATGTCCAATGTAAACTATATAATTGTCCTTGCATGCTTGATCACCTCGCAAGTAGTGTTGCAATATGACAACCCAAGTCATTCCCTTCTCATCTATAAGAATTATCTCACATAACCCTTTACACAGACCATTCATTCTTTAAAATTTAAGGGACATATACTGATATCCCCTCAAAATTTTAAAGAAGAATGATCTATGTGAACGGAGAGAGATGATTCTTATAGACGAGAATGAAATTACGTTGGTCGTCCTATTACAACACTACTTCTGAGGTGATCAACAATGAATGTACAATTATAGGGTTTACATTGGGCATGACTGACAGAAAATTTTTATTGCGCATGACCAGAAAATTGGCGACCCTTTGAGATTTGAACATGTTATGAATATAGCAATGTTTGTTGAGAATATTGATTATTTTAATATTTAATATTTTTTTATTATTTTAATAATATTAATATTGTTTTTTCATAAATATTGATAATATAATTTCTTTATTAGTAATAATTAGTAAATGAAATCTGCTTGGATAATAAAGGGAAAATTTGTAATCATCTCCACAACGATGATTACCAAATTTCCATTCATTATTCAAGATGTTTTCATTTTGCTATGTATTGATAACTATTGCTAAATTAGTAATAAATTGTAATAAATTGTAATAATTAGTAATAATTTGTAATAAATTGTAATAATTAGTAATAAATTGTAATAATTAGTAATAAATTATAATAATTAGTAATAATTAGTAATAATTAGTAATAATTTGTAATAATGAAGAATAATAAGGAATAATTAGAAATAATTAGGAATAAATAGGAATAATTAAGAATAATTAGGGATAATTTGTAATAATTAGATATAATTAGTAAGAATTAGGAATAATTAGTAATAATTAGCAATAATTAGAAATAATTATTGTGAGAAAGATGCAATTAAATGAGCCATAGAACAAAAGAGTAACCGTCCATCCATTGGAAATTGTGTCGCCCTTAATTAATGGTAATTATTAAGTAGTTGTAATTAATTATCTTCTTTTTTCAGATTATGTTTTTATAATTTCAAATTATTCAAAAACAGTGTTGATTTTATATTTTATGTAGAAAAATATGGAACAAGGAAGTTGAAATTAGTCATTATTAGATGATTGCTCTTGGTTAAATCAGTGCAGAAATCCAAATGGTTCTGTTTTAAATCCTGTATATATTGAGGGTGTTGTAGCTTTCTTAGAATTTGCATCATCAAAACCAAAATATGTTTCAGAAGGAACAATTAAGATTCCTTTTAAAAAATGTGCTCTAAGAATGTTTGACACATTTGACAACGATGGGGACATCTTTTGCGTTTTGGTTTTCAACCAGATTATGTTTTCTGGTATCAACCCGGTGAATGCAGTTCCAGAGAAGATCCTAATTACTTGATTCTGGATCCATCACAGTTTCAAAATTTAGTACATGATGTTGCAGGTCCATCTGTGCAACAAACTGAAACTCATGATGATATTGATTGAACTCCCGAGTTAGTACCATCTGAATTTTATGAGTTGTTGAGGTCTGTTGATGATGCATTATATCCTGGTTACAAGATAAGAAAATTAAAAGCTATTACAAAATTTATGGCTATTAAATTAGATAATTCAATGTCAAAAAACTATTTTGATCTGATATTTTCTTCGGTTAAAACACTGTTACCTGAAAGAAATGTGTTTCCTACAAATTACTATGAGATCAAGATGCTGATTGGTAATCTGGGCCTTAGTTATCGAATGATTCAAGCATGTCCAAATGATTGCATCTTATATTTTGGGGGAAATGAGTCATTGGATAGTTGTCCCACATGTGGATAATTGAGGTATAAAGAAGCTCAACCAGGGAATTCTAGATCGATTCTAGTAAAAAAGTTGAGATATTTCCCCCTTACACCCAGGTTGTAGCTTTTATTTATGTCTTAGAACACGGTGTTAATGATTTTATGGCACAAAAAAAAAGATGTCAACAGATAAATGCTTGAATCATCCATCTAATAGTGATTCATGGAATCATTTTGACCGTCTACATCCGTCTTTTTCAATAGAATCCTGAAATGTGTGATTGGGTCTTTCAACTGACAATTTCTGTCTGGTTGGTTCTTATGGTAGTCAGTATTAATGTTGTCCTATATTTATAACTCTATACAATTTTCCTCCATGGATGTTGATGAAGTATCCTTATATCTTTTTGACTAAATTAATCCTAGTAAATTCGGAAAATAATTTTGATGTTTATTTTAAACCATTGATTGATGAGTTAAATGCATGATGGAGTGATGGTGTTAATACATATGATGTTACTGTGAAACAAAATTTCATATTATAAGCTGCTTTGATGTGGACGATTAGTGAATTTCTTGTATATGGGATGTTATCTGGTTGGAGTACACATGGTCCGAAATCATGCCCTTAATGTATGAATGAAAACAAAGCCTTTATGCTCGTTACTAGAAAAAACCTTTCTATTTTGATTGTCACCGAAGATTTCATCCAACTAATCATCCTTTTCGGAGGAACAAATCTCATTTTAGAAAAGATACAGTTGAAAGGGATGAACCTCCAAAGATGATCTCAGGTATAGAGTTAAAATCAGATTTATTTTCATTACCCCCCATCACATTTGGACCAACAGTAAACCAACATAAAATTCATGGGTTTGGGAAAGAATATAATTGGATAAAATAGAGCATTTATTTGGATCTTCCGTATTGGTATGATTTGTTGGTCTGCCACATGTTGGATGTTATGCATATTGAGAAGAACTATTTGGATAGTTTATTTCATACAGTTTTGGATACACCAGGTAAGACAAAAGATACTGTGAAGGAACGATTTGATCTTGCCTAAATTTGCAGGCGACCAAGAGTTGAACTATTTGAAAATGTCAGATCATAGAGGTTAATGAATCCAAAAGCAGCTTATACACTGTCCAAAGTGAGTCGTTTATTATTTTGTTAGTGGATTTCAGATTTGAGACTTCCAGATGGCCATACTTCCAATTTGGGAAGATGTGTTAAGAATGATTATATTATTGGATTAAAAATTCATGATTGTCATGTTATAATGGAAATACTTATGCTGATTGGATTCAAAGGTTTGTTAAATTCTATGATTCACGATTCGATAACATACATATCATATTTTTTTCGTGACATTTGTGCAGCGAAAACAGACTATGATGCAATAAGAAAACTGGAAGAAGATGTTACTATAATTATATGTAAACTGGGAAAAATATTTCTGCCGACTTTCTTTGACTCAATGGAGAATCTAATATTACATTTTCCACATGAAGCTAAATGTGGAGGTCTAGTACAGTTTTGATGGATGTACCCATTCGAGATATGCATGTAGAAATTGAAGAAAGTAGTACGTAACAAAGCATCAGTTGAAGGCTCAATTGTTGAAGCTTTTTTGCAAGAGGAAATTTGTTTTTTCTGCACTCATTATTTTGAATCTCAATAACCCTCAAAACACAATTGCATGGGATGAAATGAGGGGAATGATAATGAATAAATGTATAATCAATTAATAGTTTTTAATCATCCAAATCTTGGTTTCAGTGGAGTTCATGAACGATGGCTTTCAGAAGATGAACATCACAGAGCTCATACATAAGTTCTGCTCAACTATGAAGAAATGAAATCATTTTTCCTGTGAGTGCTTCTATCACTTATTCTATAATTTATGTTACAGTATTTAAAATTATTTTATTTTTAGGTTATATGATAATCATATCAAGAAACAACTTCCACAAATTACAGTAGCTGCTCTTGAAGAACAAAGACAAAAAAAAATTCTCAATGGTTTCAAAAAATAGTAACATAAATTATTAATGGTTTAATATCAATTCCTTTTATTATTTATTATATTGATAATTGTTTTAAAAAAATTTCAGGTGTCTGAATATGCTGATAAAATTGATAAGCGACTGTGTATATTGAGTAACCCACCATCCAAAATGGTTAAATCTTATAATGCATAAGTAGTGACTATTTATTGATTTCATACACATGCATACATGGAATAAAAAAATGAACATTGGAGTTTTCTTGAGAGGATCACATCATAGAGAAACTGAATTTGTCTTTTACGAAATTTTGGATGAAATTATTGAGCTGTGTTATCTAGGACATAATTACATAAAAATGATTAAATTTCGGTGGTTGGATACTGAGAGAGGATTTCATGTTCATCCAACTAATGGAATCTTCAATATTAAATATAAAATTATTCTTGTAGTAAATGAACCATTTTTACTGGCTCAACATGCACATAAAATTTATTATGCAAAGTACTGTGCTATTTCAAGAGACTTGAGCGATTGGGGGAGCATAATAGAAATGAAATCTAGGGAAAATCAGTTTACTCAAACTGAATGTGGTTCCACTAAAGTGGAAGGATTTGAAATTTTTCAAGAGACTGATCAAAATCCATATGATTCACAAAGAGACGTGAATATCGATGATGACACCCCACAATTAAGGATCGATGGTGATGCATATGTTAATGATGTTACAAATGAATTCTAAATGACAAGAGATGCTGAAACAGAAACTCATATGGATATTGATGATCCTGAGGAGGAGGATGAAGACATTTACATTGACAGCTATGGAGAGGAGGAGGAAGATGAACATTGACACAGTTAAATGCTGGTTATAATCATAACTAATATATATCTATAAATAATAGTTATTTTCAACTATCTACTAACAACAATAATTTTTGGTTTCAGATGGACTCCGATCTGTTGTGTGAGTTAGAGGAGGCTGAGCTACCTTTGTATTATGGGAATGTGGGATCATCTGACCATCATCCTACTGGTGGTTCAGGAGATACGCAGAGGGGTCACGGTCTTGCGTGACTGATGATTCCTGACCCTATCCCCAAGCGACTTCCACATCTTGGTTTCGATCCACGCACACAGAGGTGTGGTAACCTGTATATTTTAGTTATATTTCATTAATTTATTTATATATCTAATAATTGTTTGATTATTTATTCATTTTTCATAGTTTCCAGCATGTAGCTATTGGATAGGGGAGCGCTATATTGGGCAATTATTTTTCTCAGCCATGGAACACATGGAAACAAATTCCCATTGATGTGTGACAAGACATGTTCAATCATTGGCTGATACGTAAATAAATAATATTTATTTTGAAATTTATTTTATTAACAACTTGATATTATAAATTATGTGTAGGGTTTATGGTATCCTATTTATGATAGCATGTGTGACGCTATCCACACGGCATGGCGGGTTTCTATGCGTGACCGTTTCCGTCAGTTTTTGCATAATTTGAGAAGGAAATACATTAATAAAGCATGAGTGACAAAATTTGATGAGTCGTGTAGAGCCCACCGACTAGAGTACACTTCATCTCACATTTGGGATTGATTATGTTTACACTGGTTGGGTGGTGGATTTCAGAGGAGATCTTCAGTGGGACGATAGAACCGGGGGAGACAGGAGGTGACACATCGAGCTGGTAGCCATACATTTAGTTCCCATAGAGATCATTTGGTAAGTATATTTTTTAAATATTTTATATAACATTAAATATAAACAGTTTATTTTATATTTCTGTAGGTAGTCGAGCATCCCAATATTACGGAGTTCGACATTTATTGGAGGATGTATAGTGATCCAGCCAGAGGAGATATTAGAGGTGATCGCCGACATCAGATTGTGGTTAGTATTTTTTTCAGTTTGACAATTAACTACATATAATATTATCACAATTTTAATTTTAAATTGGAATTGAAGGAGCCATATGAGGCTGCGACCCCTCAGACACAGGCTGATGATCAGGACGAGACGACTGATCATACCAGTGCGCACCATTTCGATGAGGCGGCATTGATGCAGGAGACTCAGTATGGCTTTGAGAAGGGCAGAGTAGTTGGTATCGGCTCGCATTTGACTCATGGTACTTATTATTGTACTTCTGTGATGTCGGCATCCAGCTCGAGAGGAGCTCGTGGAGAGGCATCATCATATGGCTCACAGTATCAGGATCAGTTGCGAGCTCAGGCTGAGCTTATATAGACTTTGCAGAAGCAGCAAGAAGAGATGAGTCGGTGGCAGCAGCAGCAGGAGCAGCATCACGAGGAGTATATGCATTGATGACAGCAGCAGTAGCAGCATCAGCATGAGGAGGAGATGCAACGATGGTAGCAGCATCATCACGAGCAGATGGAGTACATGCGCCGTCTGACTCATAGTTTAGGGATGGAGTTTCCCCCACGAGCTCTTTCAGCTCCTCTACATCCTGTAGAAGACGACCCCCAGTGATTTTTTTGTGTTAAAAACATTTGAATTTAACATTTTAATATGAATTATTTACATTTTCTGTCTTTTATATCGGTTCAAATATTACAAAATTTAATTTTTAATATTTTACTATTTTTTTATATTTTTTTGTGAATATTGAGAATTTTAATATTTTTTATTTTTTTAGTATTTTAATAATAATATTATTATTTTATTAAATATATTTTTTAGTATTATATTTTTTAATGTTTGGTTATTTACTAATAATAATAATAATAGTTTTTTATAATTTTTATAATTTTTTTTGTGAATATTGAGAATTTTAATATTTTTTTAATAATAGTAATATTATTTTTTCATTAATCATAATTATATTAAATTTATTTTTTAAAAATTAATTTATTATTTCGACAGGACCTTTTGCGACGGGACCTCGTCTCAAATATTCTAAGTAAATATTTTAAAAAAACATATTTGTGACGGGACTACTTACCCGTCCCAAATACTTTGTTGTGACGGGACGGTGGACCCGTCATGAAAATGTTTATGTATAAATAATACATATAATCGGAGACTTATTTGAGATGGTGATGTTTCCTGTCTCAAATATTATTATTAGCGACGGGCCCATCGTAAATAATGGTATTTGCGACAGCGTTTTCTGCATCGGGCTATTTGCGATGGGGCCCCGTGGCTAAAGCCTATTTGCGACGGGATCCCATCACAAATAGGCCATCACAATTACCAAGATTTACAGTAGTTTTAGAATTTATTTTTACGATTTAATCCAATGGTGGTCATTATAATTAATTTCACTTTCAAATTGGACATAAATAATTGTCAATCTTTTGATAAATATTGTTTCTTAAAAACATGCTATTTGTTTTGACAATGGGAATTATTTTTAAATTAATTACTGCAATTTATGTGTTTTGAATTTGGTGAAATGGATTCCATATTTGGAATCATAAGGTCCAAATTATGTATTAAATACACTTTTGTTTGTGGACATTATGAATAGTAACTACAGTAATTATCTTTAATTATTGTGATTAATTAGTAATCGGGTAGTTAAGGGTAATAAAAAAAATCATAATAATATAAAATGACCACAAAATGTGTCTGAATCCTCTTTTTTGAGTCATTCCAAACCATGGGAAGATTTTTACTGAACTTGAGGGCCCATAGAGTCACATGGGTGTGATAGTGACATTTATGAATTTTTTTAATGAAGAGAAATTAACAAAGGTTTGTATATCCTAAGTAAAACAATTTTAACCTTTTTACATAAATGATCTCTTAGAAAATAAATAGTCATCAGAAAGATAAAAATATTTCCTACATCATGCTATCTGTTTTATAATTTTTAGACTTTGAGTGAATAAATTTATTTATGACAACATGATGATGCAGTGATTACCTCATTAATGAAAGATTTAATAAAAATGAAAAGTTAAGGTAAAATATAAGACATACACTTGTAGAAATCCTATTGTGTGGGTTTATTTCTAATCCTTATCACCTTATCCTCAAAATATATCATTGTGGGACCTTAAAAATCCGAAAAGCATTTTAAAATAAAGTAACATTTCAAGACGTTCCAAAAGTGACCCTCCTACCTCTTATAAAAGGCCCCCACCTCTACCCCCTTACCCACATCTCTGAAGCCCTTGGATCATCCAAAATCTTCTCATATTATCTCTCAGAATACCTCTCTTACTCCTAGAGTCCTCACTTTGGGCATAAGTCTTTCCAAGGAAGCCTTTGGCTCAAATCAAAAAGAGTTACCCGATTTAGAGGTAATGTCTTCTCTCGATTTTCTTCCTTTTATTTTCCTTCTTCACTCACCTCTATATTCTTATTATTTGATCCCATAATAACAACATAATCCTAAATATACTAGGATTTTTTTATGATAAGGATAATACTTTCACTTACACACACCTCCGTCTAATGGTTTAAGAACATACTATTTCTGTGGGTGGTGAATTACTGCCTCACGAAACGATGATTGATCAATATTCTTTTAACACCTTTAATGGTGGCCATTATGATGTCACTGTATTTATATATGATATGTATGGTATTTATATTTTCTATATTCTTCTGAATTTTATTTTTAAATCACATCATTATGCTTTTCATGTTGTGGAACTGCGATAATTTCATCCGAGGAATTGTGGACTACCGCCCCCTCAAGTGATATGACTCGTTCATGCCAAACATGGAATTTATAGACAATGTAATTAATGAACTTATGTTATCTATATAAAATATATATTATACTATAATGATAATATATATATCTCTCATTTAGTTTTAATTTTTTTTCTAATATGACAAAGTAATGAAAGTAGCATTCATGCGTACGTACGGCCTACCGTATCCATGAACGGTGCATTTAATTTTTATCTAAAAATGTTATTAAATAATATAAAATGAATATATACAGGATATATATGATATTTAAATCATTAATAACATCCTGAAGATGATTTACTTATAACTACATGGACAATTCTCTTCAAACAAATTTATTTTTGACTCATGTACCGAGCATCAACAAAACGTATGATATGAACTCACATAATTGACTAATTATTATAACATGATAATATGTGATATGAATTGAATAATAAACTTTAAAGGAAGTCCTTGTGCAATTATAAATTGACCAATGTTTTTTATTTAGTAATATAAAGAAACAAACAGGACAAGTCGGACTTGAGGTAAGGGACTTCGTCACAATCTTTTTTCGTTGAGGCATAGTTCAATTTATATACGACCTTATTTTATTAGTTTCATAATAAAACCTTTTGAATTTTAATCTCATTCAAAAGGAATCTTTTTAAATGATGTATTTTAATAAATGAAAAATGTAATGTTTTTGTCTTATGTATGCGGTGACACCGACTTCTCCACCACCATGACCATTATTTGAGTTTCGGCTTCCTCTACATGCCATAACTTTTTTAAATGAAAAATAATTACGATTTCATACTCTTATATTATTTTTGAATTGAAAATGGTTTTGATAATGTTTTGATTATATCAATGTGTTGTATTGATATCTTGTGATTGAAATGTGGAAATGTTATGCTTCCATTATGCATGTTTTATGTGATACGATGATGCTATGGTTCATGGGAATTCTTTATGAAGTCGGGTGGTTCTGTGATAAACTAAGGGTGGGTGAGCTCGAGATGGCTCTCTAATGCATTGGGTAATGTGAAGGAGTTAAATACTAAGGTTTCTCTGAAGAGATTTAGGGAATATATTTTGATGGGTATTCCAAACGTAACCATGAGGGTTACTACCTACATAAGAATGTTATGAATGCCTCAAGTTCCCTTTATGTCTTATGATTTATATGAGTTATTCTTAAATCTTATTATTTCATGAGGTATGTTAAATTGATTACGTTTTATTAGTAAATTATGATTTCATTGATTTTTATGTATACATGGACTAATGTTTTTTTTCCATATTTTTTAATGAGATTTTTATGCTCATCCCATGTTTTTGAAATGTTTTTCACAGGTCAAGGGAAAAGTACATGATCTAATGATAGTATCGAGGAAGTGTCAAGAATGAAACCATGTTTTATTTTAAATATGTTTCCTTTGGTGGAAAAAATGAATATTGTCTTTGATGTAACCACCTTGTTTAAATGTGGAATGTAATGCATGATTTATGATCTAATTCTCTAAAACTCTAAACCTAAAAAGATCCTCAATGTGAATTATTGAAATAACCCAAGATTAAGTAATGATTAAGGCTGGGGCCTTGTTGTTGGTATCAGAGGACTGTTTAGATAACTTTAGGAGTTATAATTCTGTTAAATGATTATCCAAAAATATTTTTTTTACACATTATGGTCAAATTGAAATGATATAGCATTTGAAGATTACCATGTTGCATCATCTAATACATGTTTGTTCAGAATGTTTTTCCACAGAGGAAATAGTGAATTAGTGCTTGGAAGGTATACAGAAGGAAATGTCCTTTCAAATTAGCATCGTGAGATGGTCAGAATTGGAACTGAACAATTTTTTGCAGTAATGGCGCAGTTGACTCAAGCGATATATGGTGGTGGTATCCATGCCCGAGATAAATGTATACCCAAAATAAGACTTTTAGGACGTGTGGAGGAATATTGGGATAATATTTGAGTAAATTTTGGGTGACAAAATGGTATTTATAAGTGTGGACAAGTGAGAGAGTTTAGTTCCTTTTAGAGATGAGGAAGAGTGGAAACCTTGTAAATTTTTGAAATGGGAATTCATCGCATGATTTTACCATTGGAAGTGGAATAAATAATGAAAAGAATTATAATTTTTTTTTGTAAAAGGTCTTTACATATTCATCCATTGGTTTTTGGAAATGATCGTAGTTCATTTTCACCCTTATGATTGTCGTTTAGTCCCTTGTTAAGATATTTTTTCTCTTAATCATTCTAATTAATTATAATACCTCTAACAAATATTATTGGTAAAAAATAAGGTTAACATATTAGAAAAAATTTATAATTATAATTCCAAACATGGATTAAATTTTCCAAATTATTATCATAAAATTGGTAGAAAATAATAATAAATGTATTCCCATAAAAGGGACAAACATGCAGGTTTTAAGTGTAAAAGTGTTCAAATATGAGATTTTTTATATTAAATTTCAAATAAAAACTTATTCCAATAAAAAAATTAATAATTGATAAAAAAATTATCTAATTAATCAATGAAACATATTACAAGTTACATTTATTCATAATAATAAATTATATGAAAAATTAGTTTTGGATTAAAAATCAGTATTTTTCACAATTCAGCAAAATATGAAATAATTACCAAAAATAAAAAAAATCATCATAACATAATTTTTCTATTAAATTTTAATGTTTAGGTATATTTTAACATATAAAATAAATTAAATTTCAATTTTTTTAATAAAATAGGTTCCCAATTGAAATATGTTAAATCAAACATTATATAAATATTTATATTTTGTATTAAATGAGATTTTTTTCTTATGCCTATAAAATCTATTATATGAGTATCAAAAATATTATATTGAATATAAAAGTTAAATATTTCATTTATATCAATCATTAATAGAAATTAATTTCTTTTTTTACGACAGAACAACATTGTGGGAATAAAAATAAAAATACTTCCATTATATTTAATTGGTTTATATTTTTGTTTCTAATTAATTGGAAACCAATGAATTCTTATATTATTTGTATAAAACAAATATTTTCATAATTTATTTAATTAAATTAATAACCAATATTTTATCATCTAGGATATATCTTATTATATTAAATGATAATTTTTCTTATAAAATATTATTGTTCGATAAAACACAATCTTGCAGGTAACGAAAACTACCAAACTAAGACACTTTTTCATGTAATTAATTCTAACTCGATGTTTCATGGATTGAAATATATATAAAATATCATATATATTTAAAATATTAAATTTATTTTAATGTCTCGAGTTGTTATATTTTCTTACGTTCTTCGAGACGTGTGTCACACATGCTATCAAATACAATATTCTTACTTTAATATTTCAAGTCATTACATTTGATCCCCCGTGATGACCATAAAACCTCCAACCATGCATAAAATACATATTTTAAATCATTAAAACTCTAATAGAATGATTCTAAATCTCGGTTCAAAATCTAATTAAACCACTAATTCAAATATATGAATTCCCTTTGAATTTCAATGTCATGTACGGACATAGTGTGTTAGAATCTACCCACCATAACACTTATCATCCCAAAAAGTCTCAATGGTCACCGATTCACCTTTCTCGACCCATCTTATTTACCCATACACTACCAAATAAAATAATTCTGACTAGATGCATTAGATGCACTCTTTATGTGGATCTTTTTATTTGTTTTTCCTAAACCACTAAATCATTATCCAATTCACATAACCATAATCAAAACATTTATATAACACTTTTTTGAGCCCATCCATCACATGAATCTATTATTTCATCAATTTCCCATTATACACTCAATCGATGGTGCTCCCCACGATAGGTCTAAGCTCACAATTGAAAATTTTCATATTTTTTGCACCTCCTGTATTGGAATTTCCAATTGGAATTTCATACCATTGTTCCATTAAAGTAGCTGACGTGATTTCCATCCAACCACGCCTAAACATATGAAAACCCACCAGTGCAACTCTAGTGCCTCTGTTTATTATAAATTTACAAAATAAATGGATGATCCTCCCTCCTCTAATCACATCACAGTCATATCATATCTTCCATAAAGACCCATTTCCATGGGATTATACATCATGTTGAATCCAAAATTATATACTTAAATCATTTTTTATAATAGTATTCTATGCCATATGAAAAAATCTTTGAAGCCTCCTCTTTCTAAACATCTTAAAAAACACTCACCTCCAGCTTCTGCTTGTCAGTACCTACTCGATCATAATGTTATTATACCCCATGGTGTCCAATAATCATCCAAACACACCCCTGAAATAACATAAATTAATTTTTTTTTCAAATTCCATGGATAATAAATCAACCAATCAAAGACATATTAATGCCCTTACACACATTCCAATACACTGTTGATCTAATTTACCTCAAATCTACAAAATTATAACTTATGTTATAATTAAATGCCGAAACTCTACTCCTAATTAATTCTGGTTTCCAATATGTAAATCATTGATGAATCCATAATATAAGGGAAATAATTTCATTATATAATGAAAATTACAAAATTATCTTCCCATGACGGACCCAATAAACACACAACCCATATCTTAATAGGTTAATATGCTCGCGACAGATAATAAACTTCCCATAATAGGGGAATCATTTTAATCAAAAGGCTGAACAATGTTCTATTTTATCATGGATCATGCCTCATCTATCACCACATATAATGACTGCATCGACAAACCAACTCATTTTTTAGCACCATCTCACCATCATCACAACCCACTCCTAGATTCTATAAACAAAACTGAGGACATTTGCAAAGATCCAACTCATGTGTGCCACTCATCCTGGGCCACGTTCGACTCCATCCAATCTCCGTGATTTAAAATGTTCAAGAATATCAAAAAAATCTATTTATTCTTGATCCATAGAGGTTCATCATAGATCTACAATGCCATGCCACCTGATTCATCACCCACCCCACATTCCTATGAGTCACATGTCCTTTAAACTTACTAACCTAGCCCAATGACATGCCATCAAATTAATCCAAAAGAATCCAACCTTTAATATTCTAATGGCATAATATCTCAACCATATTAAAGAAATAATAATATTTTCTACCATCTAGTACTTTTCCAAGTTAGTAAATTCACCTCATACTCTCTCAACTAACCAAATGCATTTTTGTTCAACAGGGTGAGAAACACAAATAGTCCAACTCTCAATGTCTATCCTCAGCACTAGGGATATCATGATGCCTCATAAAACCATATGAAGTAATCATTCCTATACCGTACATGGTATAAAATCACATGCATTGATCAAACAACCCAAAACTACTCACTTGTGCTTCCAAACTCGAAGGCCCAAATGACCCCGACCCAAGCCATTTTGTTGGTTCCCCTCTATCTTTTAAAGACATTGAGTCAATATACACATGATCATATCTATAGGGTATCTATGTATCACACCTAGAACAATGTTAAATTCTTATCTATGGTCAAAACTGTTGGTATTTCATCCACATTCCAATATCAAAACCCATGACAACATATGTTCTCAATATACTCCTAGGGTCCTCCCAACAAAATGACCTCACATTAAAAAAACCATAAACCCACTAGGAATCAATTAATAATGATAATATACATATAGTACCACTCCCCAAAAAAACATGATCTTATCAGTATATACTACCAAATATGAAAACATCATCCTTGGAAATTCGTACCAAGGGAAAACCCCATCCACTGGATCGGTAATGAAAATTTCCATTAAAATCTATTTTGGAAAACTATATAAAGGTTGTATCTATACCTTTATGAAATCGAAACTAAATAGAAACAGCCACTGGGGTTTTCATATAAGGAATAAAAATCCCTACATACTAATTAGGGTCACCCCACCTCTGATTCACGTGAACTATTTCGTTGTTAATGAGAATCTATCCATAGATCTAAATAACCCTCCTTTGGAAGGAAATATATATACAAGTCGACTTATATGATTATAATTTCACAATGATCAATATTAAAAATGATGGTATGAGCAGTTAGAGAAAATTTAAAATAGATAAGACTCAGTAATTAGTGGAAACAACCACACATTCATGCTTATATCATGGAGATAATATGTGCCATATATGATGCTTGAGATGACTCTATCCTCTACAGGTAAGAGAAAAATGACTAGAAATTGGATTCTTACCAAAGGTCCAAGAGCCATAATATATATAAATTAAATAATAAAATTCAAACATAATGTGTAAAAAACTATGGGAAATAACAAATAACCATAACAATGAAATCCTAAAACATCAAGCTAGTACCCATGTTAACATGGAATTATATTTGAAAAGGTGTTCATGAAGCCCCAGTCCATATTCCATCACAAGACCTCATAAATCCCTATCATTCTCATTTACCAAACACCTATAATGTAATAAAAAACCCATTCATACCCATTTTTAATTCTCAAATATGGAGGCCACATGGCTTGTTCCATGATCGAGTTCTCTATAAGAACTCATACGCTCCTCCCCAATCTTCA
Organism: Viscum album; assembly: GCA_963277665.1. Lineage (NCBI taxonomy): Eukaryota > Viridiplantae > Streptophyta > Magnoliopsida > Santalales > Viscaceae > Viscum > Viscum album. Next base: position 854,968,635 of record OY728121.1, read on the forward strand.
GAGTACAACAACTAGTAGCATGGGTCATAGGAGATATAAAAGTGAGGATATAACCTTATGTTAGAGTGAATAGTAGAATAATAAATAACTATATATAATAAATTATATATAAAATAGAATAAAAAAATAATGTTAAAAACAAGTCTTATAATAAAGTTAATATAAAGATGTTCTGAAAAATGATAACATAACCATAATAGTTTACCACAACTGGGCTAGTAATGAATACAAACTTGAATAAAAATGTTTCCTCCTGGAATGAAGCAAGCCTGACCACACCCCAACCTCCAATCTCATCTGATTCACCATGATTTTATCATTCCCCCTCTGGCCTCTGCCTAAACCTGTTCCTATGATATCCATGTGAGATATACTAAGGCACCCATGTGAAATGTTGTCCCAAATAGGGTGTGAGTAGAAAACAGAGCAGGGAACCACCAATGTGGTAATTTAATAAGTTGTATATGTTGTGATATTTTCATGAGATATACTCAATATAAATAATTGAACTACTCAATAATAAATAAAATAATCCATAATTAACATTTTTGACAAAATACCAAAATCTCTCTGATCATCTTCCATTGACTATTCCAATATATGATCCAAAACAATACCATTTTTATTTTTAGGCCTAGGAACATGATTGAGACTACCAATTCTTACTAGTACCTGGGAGTATCTAAGAACATTATAATAATTTGACAGCTATAATTATATCAGATTCTATTGAAACCCATGCATCCCTCATATCTAGGATCAATGAAAATCAATTCAAGATAAATGGATCAACATGAAAATTATATAAATCCAGGACATATTTCTTGAAAATAAGTATAATTATTGGCACAATCATGATTTCTAAAATATTATTAAATCGCATAATCAAAATCACCCCCGAATCAACGTGAATAATAGTCAACAATTATGAATCTCATGAATCATAGTCAATAACACGTAAATCACCAGGCTTGACAAGGTAGATTCTACTATTGATTTAGAAATCATCATCACAATATTAATCATTATAAAATAATCTCTAATCATATACAGTTTCACCCTAGAAATTCTAGACATCCTAGTGATATTTTCCATCTAAGGCATCTGATACGGACAAAAGGTTATGTCCTGACATTATGGGAATACATCCCCTGTCTTAATAACCAGTTTTCATGATACACATCCGAAATAAAGGATTAAATCCTAAAATACAATATTTCCCATAAACATATCACATAAATCAGAAGTTAAATCCAAAAATGAACCTATGAAAATTCATTATATTATTATCACATTAGGCCTACGATCAGATTCCAAGAAATGCATACGGACATCAATCATCACTAAAAATAACCATGTTAAGATTTTATAAAATAAAGGTGTTGTTTGAATTCATAAATTCATTCTCATCATCACAACCCCTTTAGGAATATTATTTATGGATGGGTTATAATGTTACACCTACTAGAATCTTTACCCAATACATACACACTACTCAAGATCAGTCAGTTACTAGGGCCCCCACTTGGGTCCCCTATGTCACATCTTTTTAGAGGCACCCTAATGTTTTTATATAATCATATATTTTGTATTATAAAAATTAATGTTTCTATAGGGACATCACATCCCAATACACCATCAACAACACAACACATCCATGTCTCTTATATGAATTCCTCCAAAAAAACAATTAGGATATTCCACATAACCCATCTTAGAACTCATTGTTTTACTCAGCCAGTTTACTCTATTAAGACATCATCAATAACTTGTGTTTTATCCTCCTATTAAAAACAAGACTCAAATTAGGGTGTTAATAATTTATGGATGAGGTAAACCAGCTAGTACAAATTTCCTTTGAGGTTATGGAACCATTTATATTCTAGTCCTTGAATTTCAATTAAATTAATTAATGTATTCAATTAATTAAGGGAAGTTAATTAATATTTTAATTATGTGATTAAAATAATTTAAACATGATAGTCCCTTCATTGGTGAAACCTCTATAGATTGGAATAAATGAAAATCATTATTACCATTTGGGAAAGTACATAGAACAACAACCTCAATTGGATTTTTTTCATAGTTATCAGCAAGGGTTGATACCTTTGCTAAACCCCCCAATCCCATGTAGCCACTCTCATGTCAACCAATATCATCACATTTCCCCATATTCCTAAATCAATTGAATCATCAACAATTAATTATTTATAAAATTAAAAATTTATTAATTAATTTAATTACATCTTGTCATAATGAAAGATAACTCACTACATCGCTGTGTATCTTTTAAGATTCAATGAATGGAGAATCGTGAACATAGTTATGGGAAATTTTATCCTAGGATAGAAAAAGACACCTTGTGGTTTCAAAAAAAATTATAATTCCCCAACTACAACATAAATGACATTTTTTAAATAATCACTAAAAACTAATAGAATCTTCAAGAGGAAAGAGGGGTCCCATACCTTACGTAATCTTAATAAATGAACATGAAAATCACCCCTACCAAAGGGAAACCAATTGAGGGAGTGGAGGGGATGATCTTATCATGAGAGGGAAAAACAAGGGGGAGAGGTGGATAACCCCTTTTTTAATCAAAGGGGGGAAGGGTTATTATAAAAATTTTATGATCCAAATGAAGTGTTTTTAGAGGACACTTTATGTATGGTGGACCTGCTCCATATTTGGCTACAAAATCCACCCACCCACTCCCAAAGCTTCATCGATCCAACATGATCACTGTCAAGCCTCCAAAAATTTCTATAACATCACATTAAAGGTGTTAAAACTCTTACATATTGATTCTAAATTTTATTAATAAAAAAATGTCCACTAAAATGATAATTTAATTTACTGCCTTCAATTACAATTTCTTATATAGACATGTGATCCTACATGAAATGGAATCCAAAGATGATAAATTCTCCTATAACTACCTACACAATACTTGATTCTTTTTATATCACTAAGAATGAATATTGATACATCCTAACACCTCATAGGCCACTAATTCAAGAAACCCAACACCTTTTAATATGTTTAAAAAATTACCACTATTCATAAAAAATATAACCTCATTACTATAACAACAATATAATCTGAAATTCAATTTATAAAATTTAATATAATATAACACATGGATCATAAAAAAATTAACATTATCTATAATCCAATTAGAAAATAGAAATAATAAATATTTTCTATTAACATGGGATTTTGTTTATAATTCAATATGAAAGGAAAGAATTCATTCATACAATACAAAATATAAATGGAAATCCATCTAATGGTGACTTCATATACATTATTATAAAAAAATTATTTTTATAGTTTTTTTCATGAGAAGAACAAAAACAATAAATCTATATTTCTAGTGATATGTTCTTGACATTACTATTTTTTTCAACATGGGAATTCAGATTATCATAACACAATATTCATGATATATGAAACCTCTACAAAAATTGATAATTTTTTCTATTCAATGAGATAAACTACATATATTATTCCAGGATTATAATTTAGTTTTCTGAAACATTTAACAAATATTACATCCATTGTTAAACAGGATATGCCAATCCCTCTATTTGAATATATTGGAAACTCTGTGAATGAACTCTATAAATATTAAATCCACACTAATTTATAGATTATTAATATTTCTTTAACAAAATACCTATTAAAAAAATCACCAATCAAAATGAATTAAAATATTATTATGAATTAATAACAAATAAAAAATCCCTAAATTACATCGACAGTTTCTCTATGTAAAATTATCAAACAATTAGTGATCCTCCTATATAAATATACCTATAGAGAGTACTCCATAAACCAAAGGGTTAATATAAAAATATGAAATACATCATAAGATAGATAAATACATATTAAATATATTAATAATATTAAAGGATTTGACTTCATAGTTTATCTTATGTTTTTTGTATGATGGATTTCTTAGTGTTTTAATGAGTGTATCTTCTAATATATAACTAATAGGTTTCTATTTAAAATTTACTTGGATCTCTAACATTTTATTGAATGAATGATATATGATATATATTATCTATTTGATCTATCCTAGAGTGTTGAATAGGATTCATAAATGTATTGATAGAATAATTATTATCATAGATAATTTATATAGGCATATTCAATATCTTATAAAAAAATTAGGTACATTATTTATCCATATCATTATAGATTATAGTAATATATAAAAATATATATTAATATTATAAAATTATTATGAAAATACTCCCTTACTTCATACATATCTAGTATAAATAACTACCACCCATGATGAAGTATTTCCCAATGCTTGACTATCAAACATCAATTGGGACAATATAATCAATATCACTGTATAAAACCATGTTATATCTAATATATTCATAAAAATGAAGTCCATATTAATTTTAAGTTGTGATATATATTATAATAATTGTTTACTTTATCATGATGACACATATTTAGTTAACTATGATATCTAATATCATGGATTATAATGACCACAATATATAGGATAGATATAGTTATTAATTGAATAATATCAATGACTGTACTTTGTTTTTTCATTATATTATATTATTATATTCATCCTATATTATATTAGTTGAAGTAACTATTAGAGTTATCAATGTATTATATTATTCTATAGAATGACTAATAATAATTTCCTTATTTATTTTCATAATGATATGAATATCAAATTAAGATTATGTAGAATCACTAATACAACAATGAACATATATTTATTTTTCTGATACATATCAAAATTTTTCTACATAAATATAATAAATATATTATAATAATTAATTCATAAACAAAAATTTTTTATATCATATACAAATATTAGTATTATAATATTACTTAAAAATTTCATAATAACATTGATGTTTTGATTTCCTCCTCCATTGGTTAACTTCAATTGAATCTCATAAGAATAAAGCCATCAGTATGAATCCCTTTCTTTACTAATTTAATAAATACATACATTACTTAACATGGACACCCCATATTAATAATTTTAGAAATATACTAATTTATCAATATAGTCTTTCATATATAGTACTCAATTTATAAATGTAAAATTAACAAATATCTAGTATTCCTATAATTAAATATTTAAAATAATTTGACAGAATAATGTGATAACCTTCAATCCCATAACTGTTGAAAATAACTCATCCATATCTAAATTATCAATCTATGAATTCACATTTCACACTATTATTTCATTATCATTGATAACTTCTACATAGTTGTTCATCTCTTTCTAGTAAAACCATTTAGATCATATGAAATCTTAATCGATATTTTGTTACTATAACTATATATAATTGTTCTTATCTAAATGGGATAACACCTAATTTAAAAATTTAATCATATTTTAATCACTAAGATAATTTTAAAACTATTTACATTCAATTAAAGACAATATAATTTTATATTGGATTCTATTCACTCTCATTATTTAAACTAGAACTAATTTATCTCCTGTAATTTTCTCCTTGGTCACATGTTTTCATCTATAGACTCTTTTAAAAATAAAATAAAGATCAATTCCTTTACCTTTATTGTCTTTATCATTAATATAAACAATTTATTCTTTATTTTCATTTTTCATATAAAACATTCCGTTATCCACTGATTACTATATTTATAGTCTTCACACTCTTATCACAAAATTCTTTCGTCTCATAATCAGTTGTTATATATGAACTTTTCACATATATTGTTCATCCTGTTATTATAGAATTTTTATGTCATGGATTTTAAGATATAACCAAGTAATATTCTGTTATTTCATACATAAAAATAAATCCCAATATGGAACACTTATTGTAAAAAAATTTGAAAAAAATCCATAGTTGGTTTTATTTTTAGCAACTATTCATAAAGAGTCAGCATTTCACCTATTAAAAGAATATATATATAGTAAATATTAAACAAATTAGAAAATTTCATCTCAATAATGCCACGAACTATTCAATTATGATGCTCAATCCTTAAGTGTGGATATCATTATTGTAATGATTTGATCTCATTCAGTGACCCTAGGTTGTAGTATTGCATTAGCTTATTTTACCCCATAAAATATATTTTTCTTAATTCCTTATGTAGAATTGGATATTGGATTCCATATAGTTTTTTATTATTTAGAATTTTTTTATATTTTAATGAGTTTCTCCGTGCTCTATTGATAGGTAAATCCCATTTTTTGTGCCATTAGTTAATTTGGTCCGTATAAGACTGCAGTCTGACTCCATCATCTACATCTCCTTTGAAAAAGTTTCCATGAGTCTTCTAATCTATCATAAAATAATTCCTATACATTCCCATGACCATTAATCTAATTTTACATTAGTTTATATAAATAGTATATTATGATTATTTTTTAGTTATAAGATAGCTTTATGGACATCTACAAATAGAACACCATGTTTGGACATCTCGTGGACATTAACATTTAGTCTCCATGTACTGTTTATTTACAATTCACTATCAATATAAATAATAAATATTCCATAAGCCTTAGATAATATATATTTTAATACTTTTATGTTAAATATAACATGTTATAACCATTTTCTATGTAATATATGGTTTATGTAATTATCACTTTATTTGAAATAAACTTACAAAAATTTCATTCATATTTCATTTGTGTTAATTTCCCCTCTTTTGATTATAAAATGTGTAACATGTGTTTCTAGTAACTTTTATAGTCTTCACCTCATCTGATATTTATTCAAAGTCACTATGAATAGAAAATAGATTATATATTCTTAAATTATTAGTATAATCATTATTTTATTATGATCATGATGAGAAATATATTTACTGAGCTCTCCACCTATGTGTTCTTGGATGAAATGTTATTGAATTAGCACACACTAAATATGTATAACAATTTTCATGTTATTAATTAATATTTTTTTTCTAATATATTGTATTAAATGAATATTAATTTTGAAGAAAGTTTTTTTCTCAATATTTTCTCAAAATATTTTCTTATATACCATATCAATTCCACATAACTGTTGACAGATAATTATTTACATTGTATTGAAGAAAAAATCATTAAAAAATCATTTAATTGATAATTTTTTAGACGTTATTACTTTTATTATCATTTTTAAAATTATATAGATAATAGAATTATTTACCATTACCCATTATACTAGATCATTCTGTATTATGATAATAATTAATCTCCATAGACCCACACAACCATTTTTTAGTGTTTGTTAATTTTTTACACTCCCAAACATACTATAAATCATACCCATGATATATTGTCTTTTAACATCCATAATTATTTTAATATAAATTAATTCTAATAAACACTCATAAATTTTAAACATTGTAACACCCCGAGATTTTATGAAAAATATTATTTTAATTTCATTAATGTCTTGTGTTGTATTGTACACCAAGATTACCTTGCGCTATACGCAACATCGTATTAGCTTGTAGTATACGCAACACTATTCTTGGACCGTGTTACACACAATTTTGATAATAGTTTTTCTACGCAACATTGAGTATATATATATATATATATTCAATGTATAAATGAAATATGGTTGGATTCTGTTATACGAAACAACAAAGGATTATTTCACAACACGCAACCCTGACTTGGCTTGCATTACACGCAATCACGACCTTCCTCGATAGCGTGTGTTGTACGCAATACTGGGTTTTAATAAACAACGATATATTATTATAATATTGTCATGAACTAGCCTTTATGAATAGTGTTAACTAAATTTTGAATTTTATAACATTATTATTCATCTTACACATTTCTAGAACGTGGTATAAGAACAAAATAAATTTTTCGGGTAAAATAAGTATTTTTCAAAAAATGCAGTTTTGCCGCCTTTTGATGGAGCACCCACTTTAAATATTGTTTTTAACATGTTTATAAATTCAATTTGACAAAATAAAATTCTTCTTTTGAATCAGGATATAAAAATTTACATTAGATAAAGTTTTGATATTTTTCTGATTTCTTTCATATTTTAATGAATAGTAAAAACATGCTATATTTTAATTAAAAACAACTTTTTTCATCGTATTATCTTATGTGGTTAAATTATAATATTGAATTGTTTTAAAGTATAAATAGAATATATTTTTACCATTTAATATAATGTATGACATTAGCATAGATTTTACCTTGAATTCGTAGGTTAAATCAATTCAATCTTTTGCAATGTTTTAAAGAAAACCCGTTTTCTTTCTACAACGGGATTAATTTTAATTTAATTTCTGCAACTTTTGTGTATTGAATTTGGAAAAATGGATTCGATATTTGGAATCAGTGGATCCAAATTATATTAATAATCTACTTTTTATATTTGGTAATTATGAATAGTAGCTACGGTAAATTTTATTTACCATAGTTAAAGGTAAATCGGGTAATTAAGGGTAAATATAATATTTTAAAATTACCCTAAAAAATGTAAAAATCCTATTGGATGACTCAAAGTCGACCCATATCACCTAAGGGTCGGATTAGATTCATTTAATTAAATTTTTTCAATGAAAATAATTTAATTATTATTAAAACCAAAGAATGTGACAACATGTCACTTTCTTAAATCTTATAAGTATAATAATTATAATCTAGTGATAAACTTCATGAAACTTCGAACATGAATAGTCTCCAGAAACATAATACATGTATCTAAATCATAAGAATTTATTTATAATTTTTAGGGATTAAATGATTATCATTTATTATGACACAAAGATGATGCAGTAATTGTCCTATTAATGAAATATTGACATAATTGATCTTATAAATGCCCAAATAAATGTAATTTGAGACTTTTTATGACTTAAACTAATTTTATAGGTTAATATGACATGTTATTGTTTATTTATGTAACTTGGTTAGAACTTATCATTCTGTTATAAATTTCATAATAATCATGTACCAAATAGTGTCAAAATTGACATAAAATAGTTTTGAAAACAAATATTATATTATTAATTGTTATTTTATTCCTAAAAATCTAAGGTTAGGCCAAATGACTTAGATAAGATTATATATATTAATAGTAAACAACTTGGGGTTCTTTTGGCTTGATATAGTATGTTTATTAACCTTATAGTGTAAGAACACAAAAAGACACGGTAAAAGTAAAATTATTTAACTTAATGTTAAATCTAAATGATAAGGTTAAAATAGGAAACTAAATTTGTCTAAATTCTATTTTATGAGAGGATTTCGACCCATACCCACCTTATCCTCTAAAGAAATCAATTTTTAGCTATTTAAAACCAAACATGACTTTATAATAAAATAATATTTTTAGTTATTCCAAAGGTGCCCCTCTCCTCCCTTATAAAAGGGCACCTCCTCCCTCTCTTCCTCACACAACTTTGATCCTTCAAGCTCGGCCAAACCCTGCCCAATTCTCCTCTCCACTTCTGTAGAAACATCCTAGAGGTTCTGGTCTTCCTCAAAGACAAATTTTAGATCCCTAAAAGAAGGTCTCAAAGAAGCACTTCAAAGAAGAGGTAATGTCCGTTACCGATTCTTTCATCTTTATTTCTTCTTCCACTTCTTCCTCTTTAGTTGTTTCATTATGAAGTAATAACATCAGTATCACTCATATACTGATATGTTATTATAAGTATGAAACAACCCTATTTCATCATCTATCCATCCTATAGAAAAAGAAATCACCGCGCGTGCGTACGTACGGAATACCGTCTCCACGCCGTGGTGTAATCTGTTTTCCACCACCACCTTACTTGGATGGGTATAATGGTGTAAATAATGACTATATAAGACTATTATAAAGTGATATTTATTATGAAATAGTATACATATACTCCAATGCAATTCCATGATCATAGGAACGATATCATCACTCATGCGTACGCACGGAATACCGTCTCCACGATGTGATGCGACTCGTTCTACATGATCTTCATTTCATAATGATTATATAAATGAATTGAATTGAATGAATATGATATATATTACACTAATACCATTCTGGAAATGAGGTATCAATAACCTAATGAAAAGAATAAGAATTTATTCAACAAAACATGCATAAGAACAAAAAATTATAAACACCCGAATAACAAGTAGCAATGAAATATTACTACTAAGAAGCTAAGAATATGACCATATATGATATCATAAAAATAAGTATGATTCTGGAATAAGTCAATAACATTATTTAAATCATTATATAGGAGGTATGGACACTTACAAAGCAAGTCGGACCTAAGGGAAGTGAAATATCACAATCTCATTTTTATCTGAGATTGCTTATACTTTGGTATTTACTGGGGTGTAATTTATCATCCACATCCATGTTTCCACAATATGTAATATTATTTCCATTCACCTACAATTGTTTAAATCCTATTTTACCCTTCGGTGAGTTTTTAGTAAAAGATATGAAAGGAATCTTTTGTCGTTTTTCGTACGAGGTACTTTTTAGACTTTTCCGACAAAAGTACGAGAAGAATGTTTTTTTTAACTTATACAGCATGAATGGATTTTTTTTAAAACATTATTTCCAAGAAGCTTCCTATACAAGTTTTCATGTTTATTTTTAATCAACTTCTTTTAGTTTAGAATTGTATGACATGTTAAGAAAGGAAAACTATTTTGGAAGTAGAAAGGATATTTTCCTCAAGAATGGAGTTCAAGTGTTTTATCAAAATTATTTTCCATCTAAGATAATAAAGGGTTCTGTTTTTATCCCTATTATTACATTGATTTGATTATGTTGTGATGGAAATATTTTTATTAATTCCTTTATCTTATATGAATTGTTTTATGATGTCATGATGTTTAAGATTCCCATTTGTATTACATGGGTTATGAAATTATGTATGATTTATGATTTTGTGGCACACATAAGAATGGTATCATTATGAGATGGGTGGGACCTATATCTCCCTCCAATGCATTGGGTAAGGATTTTATATCTCATGAGATAGACATGGCTGGAATGGTAGGTTATATCGGTTCAGTGAAACAGGACTGAAACGAGGGTGACTCGGTTCAGAAAGGGAATTTGTCCACTAAGATAGTCTTGGAAATGAGTCTTGACTAACAAGAAATGATTCTCTATGATTATGTGTGCATGCCACAAAGTTTCATGTTTTAATTTATGATTATTGTGATTACATTTCACTGCCATGATTTATCCCATGTTATGAAATTATGATCTCTTTTGCAGGTTAAGATTTCCAAAAGTTATGTTCTTGTGTATACGATGTGATTGATATTTCCTTTGTTTACCCTTACTGAGCGTTTGAGCTCACCCTTTTATGTTTACTTTTCCCCAGGATATAAAGAAAGGTTTTAGGTATAAAAAAAAGAGGAAGATCTTTATCAGAGATGTTGAAGATCTTTCACCAGGATTAGAAGATTATATTCCGAGTTTCCAAAGACACTAAACTATTATGATCCTTGTGTGTGTGTTTATGTTATGTACTAAGTATTCCGCAAAAGTAATGTAATGTCCATGTACGTCAAGATTCGGGTCTCTACAGATGGTATCAGAGGAAAGGTTTAGTCAACCTTTGGAAACTAGGATGCGAAAACGTTAGTGAGATCCCTAGAGATATTTCTAAGGTATGTCTAGGGATGTCCCTAAGATTAAGTATACGTATAGGTTATAGTACTAGAATTACGCTAAAAATCATAGAATTAAACCTAAGATGTTAGATATTGAAGGTACTCCCCCGTTATTATGTTGTTTTCCCTAGCATGATTTTTGCCTCTCACACTATTCTTTTTGGGTTTTAGACGATGGCTGGAACCCGAAGGAACCATGTTGATCAATGCAATGGACAATGCAATGATTTCCCTCCTGAACAAACAAATGTTATGGGAGATGGAGTGCAAAATCTTATTGCTATACTTATACAAGCTATGAATCATTCTGGACTACCAAATGAGCAGAGAAGGGAACAATATTCTATTGAGCCCTTCATGAGGCAACGTCCACCTTCTTTCATTGGGTCATCCAATCCACTTGTTTCTGAACAATGGATCAGTACAACTGAAAAGATATTTTCAGTTTTTCAATGTTATGAGCATGATAAAGTCATATTAGCAGTATATCGTTTGGAAGGTGAAGCTGATCAATGGTGGAATCATATCAAGAATACGAGTCCAAGAGATGAAATTGAGTCCATGGAATGGGACGAGTTCAAGAACTTGTTTTTCAGTATGTACTTCCCTCGTATTCTTCGAAAAAAGATGGAAAAGTAGTTTCTTGAGATGAAGCAGAAGGATGATGAATCTGTTGGTATATACGAAGCGAATTTTACAAGACTTGCAAGGTATGCATCTGGCATTATCATCCAACCTGAAAGTAAAGTTGATCGATTTTTCAGTGGCTTAAAACCAAATCTTCGAAGGGCATTAGCTATAAGAGACTTCAGTAGCTATGAAGAAATTGTGCATTGTGCTATCAAGGTAGAAATGGAAGTTGGTGTTACTTATCCATCTCATAGTTTTGACAAGAAACGAAAGATGGAGTTCAAAGAGAAATCTCAAAATAATGGTGAAAAGAAGATGAATGTTGCCTTATGCACAAAGTGTGGAAAGAAGCATGGTGGAGATTGTCTTAAAGGGACTAGAAAATGTTTTGAGTGTGGAAAAGAAGGTCATCGAGCAGCTGAGTGTCGAAGTAATGAAAAAAGGGTTTCTAATGATGTGAATAAAGCAAACACTACAGAGAACGCACCACCAACACTTCAATACTTCAAGTGCAAGGAAATGGGGCATTATGCTAATAAGTTCCCTAATCCAAGGGTTAGTGATGATCAACATGAGCAACCACTTAAGGAAAAGTACAAAGGGAAGTCACATGCAATCACTATTGGCGATTTTGAATATGACAATGATGTGGTGGAATGATTAAGTGTTTATGTAATGGGATTCCAAAATAATGTTGTATCATAAAGTATTGGAATATTTATGTGTTGGTCTAATGTGGTATTCAAAGTGATTGAGATATTTTTGGAAATAAGATGATATGCACATAATGAAGGGAAAATGAGAAAATGAAATGTTTAACAGTATTCATGAGCTCATGATTGATATAAGGACTAAGTGATATCATGGTTTGAGTATATAGAATTTTGAGGATTCTGGTATGTGAGAAGTGTTAACTTTTAACTGCATTCAAGTATTCACTATGGTTCAATGGGTATTCAAAAGAATGCATTATTAAGGCCTTTGAATGTTTGGAATGTGACCAACAAGACATATCTTATGATGTATGGGGATCAACGATGGTATTAAATCTCTGGTAATCGTTTTCACTATATTATGAGAGTGGACTGAAGTATTATGGATAAGCCTAAAGATTGTAATGGATTATGTTGGACATAAGTTAGTTTTTTTCGATATTATTGATGGGATGTTATAGTAATATAGTTTTAGAAAAAGGACAACCTGCAGGACGGGCGACAACCCATCACGTCGGACAAGGCTGTGGAAATCGAACCCACAACCGAAGTGCGACTGGCCTTTATCGCCTACCACTGGCCTACAGAAAGTCCCTATTTAGTAGACACTAGTTTTATTATATTAAGCAGTATGATATATGATGTATAAGTCCATTTTAGGAACCATATATGATTAATCTCACTATTGAATGACTTATGTATATTTAATAACTTTTGCTAACCTTTTGTTTGAGACAGATGGAATGACCCGTCATTCTATCACATGATCTGCTAACACTTCACGAATAACAAATTCAACTTCATTTATTTAAGAGATGAAGTAGAAATTGTTCAAGTCATGAACAACAGTGAGATTGTACCAAAATAAAGTAAGTATTTATTCTAATTGAAATTCTTCAACTTTAGGGAAATGATCTTGAAAACCAAAAATGTTGTCCTAGTGCTCTTATATCTGATTAATCAGATGGTACCTTAGATCGTCACAAATTTATGGATTTGTGATTGTTGTCTTTTCCATAGCCATGTTCTCTACCACTCTCCATCAGAACATGATGGTTAGATTTTTCTTCCATATCCATATTTTCACCTATGTGGAAACCCAGTGATTATTTTATTTGGGTAACCGTTACGTTTCATACTTTTGTTTTTAAAGATTGGTTTTGGTATTCCTTTTTACGATGTGGGTTTCTATTAAAGAAACTTTCAAGTAGTAAACCATTTATAACCCCGATGAATTTCGAGTGCGAAATTCATTTTAAGGGGGGTAGAATGTGACACCCAGAGATTTTATGAAAAATATTATTTTAATTTCATTAATGTCTTGTGTTGTATTCTACACCAAGATTACCTTGCGCTATACGCAACACCGAATTAGCTTGCAGTATACACAACACTATTCTTGGACCGTGTTACACACAATTTTGATAATAGTTATTCTACGCAACATTGAGTATATATATATATATATATTCAATGTATAAATGAAATATGGTTGGATTATATTATACGAAACAACGAAGGATTATTTCACAACACGCAACCATGACTTGGATTGCATTACACACAATCACGACCTTCCTCGATAGCGTGTGTTGTATGCAATACTGGGTTTTAATAAAGAACGATATATTATTATAATATTGTCATGAACTAGCCGTTATGAATAGTGTTAACTAAATTTTGAATTTTATAACATTATTATTCATCTTACACATTTCTAGAACAAGGTATAAGAACAAAATAAATTTTTTGGGTAAAATAAGTATTTTTCAAAAAATGCAGTTTTGCCGCCTTTTGTGGCGCACCCTCATTAAATCTAGTTTTTGACATGTTTATAAGTTCAATTTGACAACATAAAATTCTTCTTTTGAATCAGGATATAAAAATTTACATTAGATAATGTTATGATATTTTTCCGATAACTTACATATTTTAATGAATAGAAAAAACACGCTATATTTTAATTAAAAACAACTTTTTTCATCGTAATATCTTATGTGGTTAAATTATAATATTTAATGGTTTTAAAGTATAAATAGAACATATTTTTACCATTTAATATAATTTATGACATTAGAATTGATTTTACCTTGAATTCGTAGGTTAAATCAATTCAATCTTTTGCAATGTTTTAAAGAAAACCCATTTTCTTTCGTCAACGGGATTAATTTTAATTTAATTTCTGCAACTTTTGTGTATTGAATTTGGAAAAATTAATTCCATATTTGGAATCATTGGGTCTAAATTATGTTAATAATATACTTTTTATCTTTGGTAATTATGAATAGTAACTACGGTAAATTTTATTTACCATAGTTAAAGGTAAATCGGGTAATTAAGGGTAAATATAATATTTTAAAATTACCATAACAAATGTAAAAATCATATTGTATGACTAAAATTCGACCCATATCACCTAATTGTCGGATTATATTCATTTAATTAAATTGTTTCAATGAAAATATTTTAATTATTATTAAAACCAAAGAATGTGACAACATGTCACTTTCTGAAATCTTATAAGTATAATAATTATAATCTAGAGATAAACTTCATGAAACTTCTAAAATGAATAGTCTCCAGAAAGATAATACAATTATCTACATCATAAGAATTTATTTAGAATTTTTAGGGATTAAATAATTATCATTTATTATGACACAAAGATGATGCAGTAATTGTCTTATTAATGAAATATTGACATAATTGATGTTATAAATTCCCAAATAAATGTAATTTGAGACTTTTTATGACTTAAACTAATTTTATAGGTTAATATGACATGTTATTGTTGATTTAAGTAACTTGGTTTGAACTTATCATTCTGTTATAAATTTCATAAAAATCATGTACCAAATTGTGTCAAAATTGACATAAAATAGTTTTTAAAACAAATATTATATTATTAATTGTTATTTTATTCCTAAAAATCTATGGTTCGGCAAAATGACTTAGATAAGATTATATATATTAATAATAAACAACTTGGGGTTATTTTGGCTTGATATAGTAAGTTTATTAACCTTATAGTGTAAGAACACAAGAAGACACGGTAAAAGTAAAATTATTTAACATAATGTTTAATCTAAATGATAAGGTTAAAATAGGAACCTAAACTTGTCTAAATTCTATTGTATGAGAGTATTTTGACCCATACCCACATTATCTTCTAAATAAATCAATTTGGAGCTATTTAAAACCGAACTTGACTTTATAATAAAATAATATTTATAGTTATTCCAAAGGTGCCCCTCTCCTCCCTTATAAAAGGGAACCTCCTCCCTCTCTTCCTCATACAACTTTGAGCCTTCCAGCTCGGCCAACCCCTGCCCAATTCTCCTCTCCACTTCCCTATAAACATCCTAGAGGTTCTGGTCTTCCTCAAAGACCAATTTTAGTGCCCTAAAAGAAGGTCTCAAAGAAGCACTTCAAAGAAGAGGTAATGTCCGTTACCGATTCTTTCATCTTTATTTCTTCTTCCAATTCTTCTTCTTTAGTTGTTTAATTATGAAGTAATAACATAAGTATCACTCATATACTGATATGTTATTATATGTATGAAACAAACCTATTTCACCATCTATCCATCCTACGAAAAAAGAAATCACCGCGCGTGCGTACGTACGGAATACCGTCTCCACGTCGTGGTGTAATCTGTTTTCCACCACCACCTTACTTGGATGGGTATAATGGTGTAAATAATGAATATATATGACTATTATAAAGTGATATTGATTCTGAAATAGTATACATGTACTCCAATGCAATTCCACGATCATAGGAATGATATCATCACTCGTGCGTACGTACGGAATACCGTCTCCACGATGTGATGCGACTCATTCTACAGGATATTCATTTCATAATGATTATATAAATGAATTGAATTGAATGAATATGATATATATTACACTAATACCATTCTGGAAATGAGTTATCTATAATCTAAAGAATAGAATAATAATTTATTCGACAAAACACGCATAAGAACAAAAAATTGTAAACACCCGAATAACAAGTAACAATGAAATATTACTACTAAGAAGCTAAGAATATGACCATATATGATATCATAAAAATAATTATGATTCTGGAATAATTCAATAACATTATTTAAATCATTATACAAGAGGTTCAGACACTTACAAAGCAAGTCGGACCTATGGTAAGTGAAATATCACAATATCATTTTTATCCGAGATTGCTTATACTTTAGTATTTACTGGGGTGTAATTTATCATCCACATCCATGTTTCCTCAATATGTAATATTATTTAAATTCACCTACAATTGTTTAAATCCTATTTTACCCTTCGGTGAGTTTTTAGTAAAAGTTATGAAAAGAATCTTTTGTCGTTTTTCGTACGAGGTACTTTTTAGACTTTTCCGACAAAAGTACGAGAAGAATGTTTTTTTAACTTATACAGCATCAATGGATTTTTTTTAAAACATTATTTCCAAGAAGATTCCTTTACAAGTTTTCAAGTTTATTTTTAATCAACTTCTTTTAGTTTATAATTGTATGACATGTTAAGAAAGTAAAACTATTTTTGAAGTAGAAAGGATATTTTCCTCAAGAATGGAGTTCAAGTGTTTTATCAAAATTATTTTCCATCTAAGATAATAAAGGGTTCTGTTTTTATCCCTATTATTACATTAATTTGATTATGTTGTGATGGAAATATTTTTATAAATTCCTTTATCTTATATGAATTGTTTTATGATGTCATGATGTTTAAGATTCACATTTGAATTACATGGGTTATGAAATGATGTATGATTTATGATTTTGTGGCACACATAAGAATGGTATCATTATGAGATGGGTGGGACCTATATCTCCCTCCAATGCATTGGGTAAAGATTTTATATATCATGAGATAGACATGACTGGAATGGTAGGTTATACCGGTTCAGTGAAACAGGACTGAAACGAGGGTTACTCGGTTCAGAATGGGACTTTCTCCACTAAGATAGTCTTGTCAATGAGTCTTGACTAATAAGAAATGATTCTCTATGATTATGTGTGAATTCCACAAAGTTTCATGTTTTAAGTTAGGATTATTTTGATTACATTTCACTGCCATGATTTATCCCATGTTATGAAATTATGATCTCTTTTGCAGGTTAAGATTTCCAAAAGTTATGTGCTTGTGTATACGATGTGATTGATATTTCTTTTGTTTACCCTTACTGAGCATTTGAGCTCACCCTTTTATGATTACTTTTCCCCAAGATATAAATAAAGGTTTTAGGTATAAAAAAAAGAGGAAGATCTTTATAGGAGATGTTGAAGATCTTTCACCTGGATTAGAAGATTATATTCCGAGCTTCTAAAGACACTAAAATATTACGATCCTTGTGTGTGTGTTTTTTTTATATACTAAGTATTCCGGAAATGTAATGTAATGTCAATGTACTTCAAGATTCGGGTCTCTACAATCATTATCCCCTTTTAATATCCTGTTAGGTCAAAAATAATTTTATCTACCCACCACCCACATAATAATTTAATGTATAAAATTTAATCTCTAATCCTTAATTTATTCATAATTCTCTACATACACTTTATTTTACCCCATTTTTATATCACTAATATTTTTTACATTAAATATACACTTTTTAATATCCTCTATATCACATACACGTTAATTCAATAAATCCACAACACCAAAAGACTTCTCTTCAACATTAGTAACTTTATTTGTGACTTGCTATTAATCCATAAATATGATACAAAATTATAATTATAATTTTCAATTACTTACACTTATTCCATTACTTAATCTCCACATTCTCTTTCTCCATTAAAAAGAAATTGTTTCCTTTTTAATTAATCTGATATTATGTTAATATTCCAAAATTGAGGATTCATTTCTACCCTATTTTTAATGTCTTATATAAAATACTAGATATAATATTATAGGGAAAACATACCATCAACATCTCCAACCCTCCCACAATAAAGATAATTTAAAGATATCTTCCCATTGTATAATTACATTACTGATTTAATTCTTACTGGTTGATATTTTATTAAAATATAATATTTTTCCATCATGTATATTTTGTTTCTCTATACACATGAGAAAAATTTCTATTGAAATGTATTTCCTCCTTTTGAAAAATTTCATGTATCCACATTTTATATGAATCAAATTTAATTTTTATATTGTCATTGTAATTTACTATGTCATGAACTAGATGAAAATGTGATGGAAATTAATTTTTTTTATGTTAGCTGGTCTGGCCAGTTTTAAAATATAGCATAAGAAAAAAAATTTCTGATAGGTGACAATGAGATCTGTCTTTTAAAAAAATTGAATTCAATTAATTGGATTAAATTTAAAATTTAAATAAATTAAATGATTGTGAAAATCATGCTTTAAAACTCAGAAATATTTAGTGAAATATTTTTTTAGTTAAACACATAGTCATCATGGGATTCCGAGACCCATAGTCCCTCAATGTTGATAGAATAAAAATATTAAATATATTTTATTCCTAGAATTGTGTATTTTTCTTTTCAAAAAAGATCATAATATAACCTCCAAAAGGAGAATCATATGATAAATATGAGACAAATGTTAGGTCTAGAACTCTTGGTATACCCTAGGTATGTTATAACTTTGATGCCCGTTAGTTGTTTGACAACCTAGCACTTGATAATTCACTTTTTATTTTTAATTAATTAATTATTCCATTTTTATTTAATGAAAAATAATTTATCAGAAATGGTTAATCTTATGGGAAACTTAATACCACCATCATTTCTGGTACATGGGGTTTACCCTATGATGGGTATTAATTTTTTTAGTGTTAGACGGTGTATCAAATCACATGAGAAGATAATTTAATTCATTTATAAATATTTTAATGTATATAATAAGCAATAATAATAATTTTATTATTAATATTATTAATTGAATTGAATGTATAATACTGAAATATACTTGTAAAATTAATAAATTGTGTTGCAGTAAAAATAATAAGTGGACAGTGTAATAATTATGATATTATTAATTGTGAAAATGAAATGAAAATTTGCAATGAATATTATTTTTTATGTATTATTAGTTTTTAATGGATCTGGTTGTTAAAATAAGAATGGTTTCATTGATGGGTTATATTAAAAAATAGTAATATTAATTATAGTTAATATTATTATATTGGGATAAAATTTTTGTATATATGTATTGAGGTAGATATATATATGGTGATCAAATATATATATATATATATATTGAGGGTATATATACACATTCAGGTGTATATATATTCTTATATAGATGTATGTGTGTTTGTGTCTATATTTATATATATAACATGTGTATATATATGGGTAGATATTTAATGTTAGGTTAGATAAAACATTAATAAATTCCAACATTATTACTAGTAACATCTGGCCATAAACCATGGTACAGATCATTTAAATTTTCTTTTAGTCAAAATCCTTAATGTTACCTAGGGAAAACTCCTATGTACCCTTTTGTAGGCCCCGTGCAGATATTAAAATTATTTAAATAATATCTTGGGGTTTAGGTAAAAAACTTTTACCTGAGGCACTTGAACAATGTTCGGGTCAAAAATAATAAATAAATGGAATTAAAAAAAATTTAAATGCAATTTAATTAAATTAAAACTAAATAATAAGAAATTTTAATATAAAATTCGAAGGGGTTACAAAAAAATTAACAAAAATTAAAATGGGCATTATCCCATTTTTTTTATTTCCATTCCTTTTCCATCCCTTTTATCCTATTTATTCTTTATTATTATCCCTTTTTTATATTTTTTTATATTTTTCTTATTTTTCCATCTCATTCTTATTTCTTATTTCTTTTTCCTTTATCTCTTCTTCTCTCCCTCTCCTCTCCCATGGTGTGTAGCCCTATGTAGAGCCCCCTTTTGGTGCACCTCCTCCTCCTCTTATCCTTAATCGGTAGCCCGCTGTGACTCCGTATCTCATCCGTTTACTTTTCCATATATTTCATAGTAATGAAATCTCCAAGGATAACCTCATTAATAAAGATCATAGAATCTGATACCCTATTTTTTGTGGAATCTTTCGTGAAAAGTTATTACAAGAAATTGGGGTTTTTAAAAAATTGTCTGATTTCATCCTTTTTATGTCAAATCAAAGATCAACATGGAGTGTTGGATCTATTATGAGTATGAGGTAGTGTTTTAGGGCTCTTTCCCCATGTTTCATTGCATTTTTTAGATCAAACATTTTTCTATTCTTCAGTGTCTACTGGCGATCTTTAATTTCACCCATTCTAATTTAATTAATTGTTTTTGATAAACTATTGTACATTTGTTTGAGAAAAACTAGTTTGTTTAAATGTTTGCAATGTCATTAGATAAAACTTTGGTTGTGCTAATATATTAGGTCTATTTTTCAATTTCCCAAATAATTAAATTATTAATTTCATGTGTTTCATGTTTTATTTTTTTAAGATTTAATTGATAAATAATTTAGGATAATTTTGAACCATTATCATTGTGTTTAATAGGTTTATTTAAGAATAAAGTTTTTTCCCTTGTAATAATTGTTATTGGGTTGTGATATTATAGAAGGGGAATGTTTTTTTGCCTATTTTCACTGATAATGTACTTTGGGTGTCACTGTTTGGATTTAATTATCAGAAAATACGAGGATTTTTGTTGCCTAATTGTTTTATTGAAATTATAAATGCATACTCTGTAATATCTTATTCATTGAAATCTAATTAAATTCAGGGTGGTGATAGAAAATGGTATCCATATTATGGACCCACATGGGGACTCTCTGTTCCTAACTGGTTACCTCACTATGCGCTGGGGGCGATGTATTAGTTTCTTCCAATCAATGGATTTCCTGATATTTTTATATACTTATCTGTCATATAGGTACCTAAAGGGACCCATGAGGAATGAAAAATTTAAAGAGTCTACACCAAGACCTGGGTGATAATCGACCTATTATGTCTGATACCGGGGTGGACTCATGGTAAATCCATGCCTGGAGAGATACATGGTCTTTTGGAAGATTTCCTTAGACGAGCTCAGTGTAATTGGATAAATTGAAGGATTTACTGTAGCATTTCCTTGGTGATGGTCTTATACTCCAATTCTCAACATGAACATAATAATAATTGTAATATGGAGAAATTTTTTTATGCTACATTGAGTTCCTTGTGAAATGTGATACCTATCTACTACCTTGAAGCACACCTTAATGACACATAAATTATACCCATAGATAAAGCATATTCTTGGTGGTATGTTGTTTTTTTCAGCATTCGTCTTTTCTAGACTGTTATATATATATATATATATATATATTCCCTATCATAGGAACCTTATTCAAATTCCAAGATTAGGATGAAGGAGGTTATATATGATGGGTACCATTGATAACCAAGACCAAGTTATATATTGTTATGATTATTTAATTGATTACATTTATTATAAAATGGTACACTACTTATGTTTACTGCATAAAATGGAATGTCCTAGACATTGTGGGTGTTATCCTACTTATATTATTTCTCACACCCTATTCTAGTTCCAGTTTTTACCTGATTAGACTTTATGGTTGCCGATATAGATATTGGGAAGCATGCTACTTCTTGTTTCTGAGTGTTGCTTACTACATAGGATTGAGATTGGGGGAAGAGGACCTAGCCATTTCTCAAGATGTAGTTGTTTCACTTTGTGTTGTTTTCATTAAAGCATTGATATCATGATTTTATTCCTATTTTTTAAGTTCATTTACATTATTAAATATATCATAGAATGAAACCATTATGTATCTGTTTTTATTTATCAGTATTGAAACTTTTCATTTATTTAGCTAGGATTATTTATTTTCTTCTCACGTAGATTGTTTTATTTATATTCTTCTGATATTTGATATAAATTTCTTTTCTTCTATTGTGTTTTAAATTTTTCATATGAGGGAATAGTATCCCACATGGAAACATTATAAAGGCCCTCACTTCTAGTTAGTAGCCTCTAGTGTTTGGGGATATGCGCTTGGGGTCATGTGGGTAACCTAGCTCAGAGAACCTTCCCTGGGGAACCCAGTTCATGGACCTTACAATTATAGGTAAAAAATTGATGATATTTTTCTTATATTATAGTGACATTTATATTTAAAGGATAATGAAAAATACATTATATCAAATTATTATATAAATTTATAAAAAAATCCTCTAAATCCCACTCATATATGTAAAAACTTCAACCACTCTATTACCAAATAAATTATATGAATCATCCCAATTAATTTTGAGATCCAATTTTTTTCATATAATACAATGTTTAAAATCAAATAATTTAGAATAAACGTCATAGATATTAATATAATTTATCTCAATTGATTTATATTATTCTTATTCCATGACATTAATATAAATAATGTTTTCTATGTATCCTTTAAGTACTTTAATTTCTTTTAAAACAATCAAAATATATTTCTAATTAGTATCTTAAATTTCCATAAACTTTTCATTTTAAAAATTTTATTAAATATATGGAGTTGAAAAAAAATTACATTCATAGTTTTATAATGTTTTTTCAAATTCAAATATTCCATAGTAGTATCTTTTAACATCCACAAAATTGTTTTTATAAATTGTAGCTTGGCCAATTTTTATAAACCGTGGATGTAACATTTAATGTTTCATTGGGTTATATTTTAGTTAGTGTTGATTAATTGGAGTACCTATAGAATGTTTTGTAATTTTTTTACATTCTTATAAAAACATGGGCCAAATTCATTTATTTTTAATGGATATCCTTTTAAGACAAGTCAAATATTACTGGAAGTGAGATTTAGATTAATATTATGAGTCGGGAAGAGATTATAAATAAAGGATAATTTTATGTTCATTACATGACTCTCAATGTTTTAGTGGACTAGAACTAGAGTTCTAGTGTCCAAGGTGTATGGGGTAGTATATTTCAAGGATTCTAATGAATTTTTGTTACATCAAAACATGATTTATAGTAGTATAAATAAGTAGTTCTTTTCAAATGGTTATCTCATTAAAATGCTTGTTGCTACCCCATGAGGTTCTGATGGAATTTTAAAAAAAATTATATATTTTGACAGAGTGGAATGATTAAATCATTTAAATATAACTCACAATCCCATGATCATATATATTCTGATTTAATGGATAGAACAACATAGATGTGATAGATGTCAATGTAATTTTATGGATGTTCATGGTTATCGAAACTAAAACTTATTTTTTAACATGAATTTAATAATTCACCAAGGGATATCAATTTTAATTAATGTGTGATGGTTTTATTTAATTTTATTAGTGTATTAGTTAAATAATGTGAAAGATATTATAATATAATACGAATATATAAATTATTATAATAATAGATAAAAAACCAATGAATATATAAATATTATTTTTGTGTTTTTTGAAGTGAATAACATCATTCTATTGATGTGTGTTGACAATGATAATGGATAAAGAAACAATTTTGTGGATTTATGTTTATAAATAAAACATTATATAATTTGGTGATAATAAAAATAACATGGAAGAAATATAGATTCATACCTTGTTTAAAAAATATGACAACATTGCAACATGGATTATTTTATGAAAACCCTATATTAAATTGTGTTTGGACAAAAAAATATTGATTCATATATTATGATTATAGTTAACTTCCCTTATCCATGTATTACATATGGTTTTTAGTTCTTATCACAGGGTATTGGATAACTCCCACCTTTATAGTGATAGAAACATTCATTTTTAATGGTTATTATTCTACTTCAAGTGTATTCATGGTGATCGATATTAGTTGGTGACAAATATTTACATCATGGTGATTAGTCACCATAATAAGAGAGATAAGTTTATTTTTATGAATTAATATAATGAAAAACAAAATTTTGGCTCGTGGATTCAACCCCACCTAGTAAACACTCATTTTAATTATTAGATATCAATAGTTATTAGTATATACCAAGTATATATTTTAATGATTTAATAATTTATAGATGTTGTTATTATGAGGAGAGATAAGAGATGATAATCATAATGGTTATAGGGTTTCAGAGAAAAAATTCAATTTGAGATACATAAAATAATGATTTTAGAGAAAATTTTAATGTTAAACCAGATAAATAATATATTTTTCATTTAATATACAAATACACATACATTTCCTAATATTAATCATTCAATGAATTAATTATAGGATACAATGAGGTAGTTATGACTATTATAGGATTTAGAGAGACTATTGATAATTCCATGATATTCAATAAGTTACTTCATATCTTTTAAAACATATTTTATGGAATGATATCAACACATAATAAACATGAACATGAATCATTTCATTTTTATTACAGACATAACATTTTACATTGTAATGAAATCAGGATTTAAAGACATATAAATTAGAAGAGTAAAGATGATAAATAAGTCGTTATTGAATCACCATTGAATTAAAATAATTTTAAAAATGTTAAGTAAGAATATGTAAATTCATATATTTATGATAATTTGGATGTAATTTCAAATGAGGCTATTTTACTAATATTTAGATGTGTTTTGGAATTTAAAAATAAATTTCATAAAATATTTTCATTGAAGTACAATTTAATGGATGAATTGGAAATTTTGTGGTATATTTTTCAATTCTAAAGGAATATTAAATTGATTAAAAGTAGGAACATGAATGTGAATATTAATAAGATCTCCCTCATGAAATTTTAGAAATGTATCCATATAATTAAAAAAGGGTTTTTTTCATAAAAACATTGGGGTATGGTATTGCATACTGCCTTTTTCTTACATAACTTTTCTTTACATAATACCAATATTACATATTGGAAGATCTTTTGGGTTTAGTGTCTTGGAAATCAGGAACATAATACCTGAAAACAACATAAAACATCATTATAATACAGTTTTAAGGATTCATCATAAGTTCATATAAAGTACAATTACTGTATCTCATGACCTAGAGACATATATCAATGGAAAGGGTGAGCAGAAGGCCCAGTAAGGAAAACAAGAGAATCAGTTTACTTGTGAAATCAATAAGAACTTGAAAAAACAATACATGAGAAATAAAAGTAGAGGTATCTCAGAATGAAAATAACATGAAACATAACATTAATACATGACTACAACATTCAATTTATACATTCATGATCATATCACCAAGGTTCATCCCCAAGGTGTCATAAAAATTACCAAGGTTATTCACCAAGTTATCGTGAAACTTGTCATCTCTAGAGATTAAATTCTTTACCAAATTCATTGATTAGATATCATGGAACAACCTTAATATTCCTTTAGTTTCATGTGATCCACAAATATTATAGTCAAACATTTCATAAATAACCCATAGAGAAAAAAATAAATGGGTTTCATTTCAAAATCGTGACGTTTTAAAAGTGCTTAAAAATAAGATCATTATGTCATTTATAACCCATGGAAAGGTTGTTAATGTAACATCCATGGTAAATAAAGAACATGAAAATTTTCATATTTAATAATATTTTTGAATTAAATAATATTTATTATTTAAAGGGGATTCTATGTTCGATGGCCTACCCGATACACAACAATGTGTTTCTTTGAAATCTTACATTGCACACTAATAATATAATATTATTATTTTAAATGGTAGTTAACAGCTAGACGTTGTATTGGAAGGAATGAATTGAACTCACTAAAATGTGATTATACATTTTTGTGGAATATTTTTACATTTATCCAATAAATGTTAGAGGCTTGAAATAAGTAAATAATTCGATTTTAAGCATAAATACTTCAATATTCACTAAAAGGTTGATTGCCATCTTTTAATGGAGAACCATCATTAAATCTAGTTTTTGTAACTTTTATATGTTCTATTTGAAAAAATAAAATACTTCTTTAGAATCGGGACACCAAGATTTACTTTGGATAAAATTTTGGTATTTTTCTGATAATGTTTATTTTTTAATGAATATTGAAAAATAATGTATTTTAATTCAAAAATGCGTTTTAATCTTATTTATTTTGATGGTTTGTTTATATTTTTAATTGGTGATAAAGTTTAATTATAATATATTTTTACCAGTTTATCCAATGTTGTACATTGGAATTAATTTCACATTGAAATTATACATAAATAAGTGTCAATCTTTTTATAGTAATTATTTCTTAAAAATACGCTTTTATTTTTAACAGTGAGAATTAACATTAAATTAATTTTTGCAACTTTTGTGTTTTGAAGATAGAAAAATGGATTCCATATTTGGAATCAGTTGGTCCAAATTGTGTAAATTGGTAACTTTTATTTTTAGAAATTTTAAATATTTACTTCACTAAGTATTTTATTTACAATGATTAAAGTGTAAAATAATAAATAAGGGTAAAATATAATATTATAATAATTTTAAATTACCATAAAATGTGTCATAATCCTATTGGATGATACATATCCGACCATGGGCATCCTTAGGTAGAATTTGGGATCTCATTAAGCCACATGGGAGTCATAATTACACTTTATATTAATTAATTTAAAGTAAATACAAAAATGACATAAACAAATATCATTTAGTAAATCAATTTTTACATGGGGTTATATAAGATATCCTTTAAAATATAATTATTCATTAGAAATATAAAACTATTTCCTACATCATTATATTTGTTTATAATTTTTTCACATCAAATAAATTAAATTATTTAAGACACAATAATGATTCATTATTTACCTCATTAATAAATGATTTAAATAAATAAGATTATAAATATTAAAAAAATATCTAAAACTGGTCCAATTCTTATTGGATTATTTTATTTCGACCATGAGTCATCTTAAAATTGACTTTAATTATTTTTTGACCTTTTCAAACCGAATATGAGTTTATAATAAAATAATTGTTTCAAACTTTCCTAAAGATCCCCTCCTCTCCCTTATAAAAAGCCCTCACTTCCTACCCATTTTTGACAAATCTCAAGCCTTTTGATCATACAATGTCTACTCCAATAATCTACCAAGATCCCTATATCCATCCTAGAATCATTACCTTAGGTTGAAAACACTTCAAGAAACCCTTTTGGTTCAAACCAAAGGGAGTTATCTTATTTAATGGTAACATCTTCTCTTAAGTTCTTTGGTTTTATTTCACTTCTCCAACCCCTAAAAACTTTTTATTCCTTTTTTTATAATAACCCCAGTATCCTCAATATACTATAATCTTGTTATGAGAAGTATTCTAACTAAACTTACACACCCCTCCATATAATGGGTGAAGAACATACAATTTCTATGGATGGAAAACTAATGCCTCACGAAGCGATGATTGTTCAATAATCTCCTACCGACTCTCATGGTGGCCATTATGATTGAACTGTATTTATATTTGATATATATTATAGTTTTTTTTCTATATTTTTATCTAATTTTTATTTACAATCATACCTTTATTCCTTCTAATATGTTTAAACATGATAATTTCATTTGAGGAAGTGCGGACTACCGCCCCCTCAAGGTGATATGATTCGTTCATGACATACATGGAACATATAAAGATGGAGTTAATGAAATTATGTAACATATATATCATATGATATTATACTGTAATTAAAATATACCAATGTAAAAATATGTTTTCATTCCATTAAATACTAAATAGAAATGAAAGTAGCGTTCATGCGTATGTACGGCTTACCGTCTCCATGAACGGTGCATTTCATTTCTTATCTCCAAATGTTATGTACTGTTATAAATATATATATATATACACTGGATATATATTATTAGTATGATATATAAATAATTAATATCATTCTGAAGATAATGGTTTTTTGACCACATGGACAAATTGTAATTATAACTAATTCATTTTTAACTCAATTTCCGAACAGCGACAAAATGTCTGATATGAACACAAAATTTTAACTAACTGTTATTGAAAGGTAATAAGATATATAAAAGTAATAATAAAAATTAAAAATTTTATTAAGAAAGTATAAATTAACATATTTTATTATTCAGGAAGAACAAGGAACATACTAGTGAAGTTGGACACGAGGTATGAGATTTCTTATCACACTTTTAATTCTATGAGATTTCTATTGTTCACCACTTATTTATTGCATGCGGTGTGTTGTGTACTGTCATTTGATATATATTATCATGATTCTATTTATATTCATGGTATTCCAGGATTCATTTGGTGGTTATTAACTTTTTCTCATACGACACGATTGATTTCAAAGTGGTAAGGGTTTTTCATCTCACTTTTTATTCCCACGAGATTCATGCTATATTAGCTACTATTTCTTTTTGTGTGGTGGATTTACTGCCCATGATTGTATTATTTGTGTAATATACATTAATTTATAGGTATTTAAATATTCATTATCTGTTTATTCTTTCATGGGGTGTAAGTTTCGTAAGTTACCAAATCTATAAGGGAACCATTCACCCTCCATTTTATAAAATACTTCTTTTTGTTATGTCCTTTAATTTACATATTATTATGTTGGGATATGTTATTATATATCCTTATTTATGTAAATTTTATGTCCAAGTGATTAGATATACTTTCCCCCCTAGTAAACTTATTTTCTGAAGTTTAATGTGATGCCATTAGGCTGTCGAATTTCTGTAAGAAAACATCATTACCCAATTTCAATTTTTGAGTTAAACATCTACATCTTGATTATGTCGTGCTATGAATATGTTTGAATAACCTCTGATTGTTTTACACATAATATATACATATATTGGGTGTATTTATATTTTTCACACATAATTATTTAATTGATGTATCCTTAATCTAAGGATACCATCTTTATAAGAGACTTCATCTCAATCTCCTTTCATTGAGGCATATTTTGTTTTATTTTCTACATACTTGTATAGCCAAAAAGTCCGAGAGACAGGAAAATCCTGCTCCCACCAAATTATTAATAAAAAATTGATAAACAATAGAGTATAGCTCAAAGAAGTGGATCATTACAATGCCTCGTATAGACAACACCAGCACTATCATCATGCGCTAGGACATTGCAATAACTGGGTAACACAAAAGACCAGCTGGAAATGACCTCCATAATTTCTCTTTTAGAAAGAGCATCCGCAACATGATTTTCCTCCCTGTAGACATGTGAGACATCAAGAAAAATCCTCTCAACAAGCTTGAGACACTTTATCCAAGCTGGTAGCATTCGCCATGGGACATTCCGGGACTGATCCTTCAGGATCTGCACAGCAACAGAGGAATCCGACTCGAGCCATAACATTCTACATACATTTATATGGTGTAAAAATACCTATGACTTTGACTTTAATTTAAATGTAATATTTTCCTATGAGGAATTTTACTAAGTGACATAAAAAATGTTTCTTCTTAACGTAATAAGTGACAACGATCTTTTCTGCCGCTGTGAGTACTATTTGATCTTTGGCTTATTTAACTAGCCATAATGTTTATTAAAGGAAAATATATACGAGATACTATTTTTATATATTTTGGTATTTAAAATGGTTTGTATATTGGATTTGTTATTTTAATATATTTAAAGTATATATAGTGATTAAAATGTGGAAATTTTATCTTTCCTTTATTTTATTATGTGTTATGAATATGTTATAGTTCTTGGGAATTGTTTATGCATACAGGTTGTTCTGTGATAAATCTTGGGTAGGTGAGCCCGAGATAGCTCTCCAATGCATAGGGTAACGTGATGGAGGTAAACGTGAATGCTTCTCCTAAGAGATTTAGGGAATATAATGTGATGGATATTCTAAATTTGAATCCCTATGTAGTTGGGATAGCTACAATATATGTTTGATATGGATTCCACTAGTTACCTTTATAATTTATGATTTATGATTTGTGTGTGTTATTCATAAATCTTATGATATAATGAGGTATGTAATGATTGAAAATTATGGTTTCATTGTATTTTATTTATTTATTGGATAATGTTTTCAGTCCTTATTTTATATCCCTTACTGAGCTTTTTATGCTCATCCCATGTTTTTGAAATGTTTTCCACATGGCTTAAAGATGAATAAGGGTCAAGGATGGGATCAAGGAAAAGTCATGCAGTCTAAAACATGGAACTAGACATGAATATTTTTTCAAGAGTTTTTATTTTATGAAAAAATGGATAATTAGTAGAATTGTCTACCTATAATATTAATGTTGTCATGTAAATGTTATGACCTAATTATCTAAAACTATAAACCTGAAAATATCCTCAATGTGAATTATCAATTTAATTAAAGATTATGTAATGTTTAAGGATGGGTCTTATAGTGAGGTTTTATGTATGTCAATTCCAGAATCAAATATATCCTTTTGAGTATTTATGAGCACCAATAGAAATGAAATAGGTCTGGGTATTCACATAAATAAACAAGGTAATTTCAAGAGAAAAAGAGAGAGATATTTTGAGCTGAAAATTCTACAGCATAACGACTATGCAACATACTTTTAGAAAACATTAAAAAGATAGGGTACAAGGGTAAAAACTCCTAAATTACTTATAATAAAGTATAAACATAGAAAAAAATGTATATTAGAACATGGTATGGAAATTTTAATGACATACCACATGAAAAGGACACTTGAAAGGAAACAAAGATGTGATTTCTTTTAAAAAAAATTGGCGGCCTAACAACGTCACTTAAAAATTCAGAAAATAAATTGCTGAGAGTGTAAATGGTATCTAATAATTTGGACATGAAATTTAATGTAGTAAAGATAGATAATAACAAGCCCACACATAATAAAATGCAACTATAACACATAACATAAAGGTAATCATGACTCAAAAGAAGAGGGTGAAATGTTCCCTTACCTCAAAGTGTATCTTCAAATGATTGAAGGTTAGAACCCTATGAGGCTTCAGGGAACCTTGGGAGGACTCCATTGGAGGTAAAATACCATAACATCATTGAGGAATATTTTGGAATGAAAATAATGAGGGAATGGAATGGTATTTATATGAAATGTGAAGAAATTAATTATTAATTTCCAAGGGACACCTTATCGGTGGTGTTTGAAAAACCATGGGTTTTCCCAAGATATTTGCCAAATGTATTGGAAACATGGGAAAAATCATAACATATATTACAATTCATAAGTCGAACAAAATAATTACATCCTTATTACATCATTAATGATGTCAGTAAACACCTGAAACTCAAAGCAATATTTTTACTTTTCACCGAAAATTCAACTAATTCAGAAAAATCCCAAAAATTCACCCTAACCTAATATCATTGCACCAAATTCCAAAATAAACTCCATTTTATGAAGGAAATTTTTAATTTTTTTTAATTTAATGTTTAAATAAAATCATTTTGTATTCAAAAAAACAACTTTAAACTATAACTCAATTTGGAACACCTTAAAAAAGTAATCAAGGTCCCATAAAATTATCATATAACCACAAGACAATAAAGTAACAATTTATGATTAAATTTTATGAAAATAAATATCCATTTTAAATTGTTAAATTAATTATAAAATTTTAAATAAAATATTTATGACTTACAAAAATACCAAAACTTAAACTATGATCATTTTTTCAATTTTTAGATGTCTAAAATGTATTTATACATTAATGGGTGAAGTTTCTATTTTTTGGTCAATTTATTATTCATTACTATTCATACAGGTATATTACTATTCATATTTTAATATTCAATAAAAATTATGTTGATCTTATTAAACAATAAATTTCATACTGAAAACAACTGTAGTAGATCATTTTTTGAAAATCATTTCACAAAAAAATATTTAATAATAAAATATTTTTATAGTATTCATTAAAAGCACTATTCATCGAATAAAAATTTATTAATACATTTTTAAAAATTCATCCAAGGTTAATTTTAAAATTTGGAATTCAAAAATGATGTTTATTTAACAATAATAATTATCTGATTTTGAGAAATTTGACTTCTATATATGAAAATATTTAGTTATTAAAAATAATTGCGAGTAAAAAATGAATAGTGAAATTGCATTATGAAATTTATAACATAAGAAAAAGTAAAATTATTTTATCATTTACATTTAAAAATATGTGTTTTTAATCATACTATTTAATTAAAATAATCATTATTCCATATAACTTAATTTTTTATAATAATTATATCATTTTTGAAAACTACAATTTGGGTATGAAGTAATTTTATGTGATTTTTTTGTAAAACATAATAAAAATTTACTAGGAGAAAAGAGATCCCTAAATAAAATATGTACATTTTTCTGGTCGTTACATTCTTCCCCCCGTAATAAAATTGTGTCCTCAAAATTTTCTCTTATTAGAAATTTGTTACTATTATGAATCATATAATTATATATTAATTTAATGTACTAAAAGTCATACTTAAAATAAATATTATTCTTTAATACCAATATAATTTTCTATAAATCCTTCATAATTATTCATAAAAATATTTTGATTAACCAAACATATCCCCATCGAGTGTCAATCCAGGAGTGCATCAAGGCATGTGGTTGTGTACCAAGATACCTCGGGTAAAGCCTAAAACTCCTTTTCATAT
This sequence comes from Viscum album, assembly GCA_963277665.1. Lineage (NCBI taxonomy): Eukaryota > Viridiplantae > Streptophyta > Magnoliopsida > Santalales > Viscaceae > Viscum > Viscum album. Next base: position 855,002,178 of record OY728121.1, read on the forward strand.
TATTCTCTCATAGGTACATCTATGTTAGAGACAAATCCACTTGTTCGTATCTAAGAAGAGATTTATTTGTTAGGAAACAACTTACTTAATATTTCACCAAAATACCAGGAAGTATTCATATATTTAATCTTTTCAATAGGGTTATTCCTAAAATTTTTATATCCTAATTCCCACAAATATCTAAACCATCATCTAATACCAATTATTGCATCCCTCCTTTTTATTACATAACATTTCTTTACAAAATAAAAATTTAACATATTGGAAGTTATTTTGGGTTTAGTATCTTAGAAATAAATAACATAATACATGAAGAGAACATAAAACATACTTCAAATAAACTTTAATGGTTTCATCATAGTTCATCCTATGTACAATTACTGCATCTCATAACCTGGAGACATACATCAATGGAAAATGTGAGCAGAAGGCCAAGTAAGAAAACAAGGGTATCAGTTTACTAGTGAAATCAATAAGAACTTGATAAAAACATAAATACATGACAAATGGAATTAGAGGCATTTCATAATTAAAAGAACTTGAACCATAACATTAATATGTGGCTAAAACATTTAATTTATAAATTAATGAACATATCACCATGGTTCATCCCCAAGGTGTCATAAAAATTACCAAGGTTATTCACCATGTTATCGTGAAACTTGTCATCTCTAGAGATTGAATTCATTACCCACTTCATTGGAGTGCTATCATGGTGCACCATTAACATTTCATTACATTCATGTTATCCACATACATCATAATCATACATTTTATAAATAATCCATAGAGAATAAAATTAACGGGTTTCATTTTTAAATTGTGACATTTTAAAAGTGTTTAAAAATAAGATCATTATGTCATTAAATCCCATGAAAAGGGCGTGAGGGTTATATGTATGTCAATTTTAGAATCAAATATATAATTTTTTGTATTTATGAACACCAATAGAAATTAAATATGTGTGGGTATTCATATAAACAAACAAGATAATTTCAAGAGAGAAATTTTGAGATGAAAACTCTGCAGCATAACGGCTACATAACATCCTTTTAGAAAACATTGAAAATATAGGATACAAGGGTAACCAACTCAAAAGAAACTTATAATACAGTATAAAGATAGAATAAAATTGAGATTAGAACTTGGTATGGAGAATTTAATGACATACGACTTGAAAAGGAAACTTTAGAGGAAAAGGAATATGCGATTTATTTTACAAACATTTCAGTAGCCTAATGACGTCACTTAAAATTTCAGAAAATAAATTGATGAGAGTGGAAAGGTTATATCATCATTTGGAAATAAAATGGAAATTTTTAAATATATATAATAACAAGACCCCACACAAAAATATTGAACTATAAGACATAACATAAATGAAGTCATGACTTAAAAGAGGAGGGTCATAGGTTCCCTTACCTTGAAGAGTAACTTCGAAAGACTGATGTTTGGAAACTTGTGAGGCTTGAGGGAACTTTGGGAGGATTCCATGGGAGTTAAAAGACAAGAACTTCAATGAGGAATATTTTGGAATGAAAATAATGAGGGAATGGCTTGGTATTTAAAGGAAAACTGCGGGAATAAATTATTAATTTCCAAGGGACACTTCATCGGTGGTCTTTGAAAAACCATGGGCTTTACCATGTTATTTTTCCATGGTATTGGCCACTTGGGACACCTCATAGCAAATCTTACTATTCATAAGTTAACCAAAAGGATTACATCATTAATGATTCCATTAAACACCTAAAACTCAAAACGATATTTTTACTATTCACATAAAATTCAACTAATTCAGAAAAATCACAAAAATTCACTCTAACCTAATATCGATGTTCTGAATTCGAAAATAAACTCCATTTTATGAAAATAATTTTCTAAATATTTTTAATTTAATGTTTAAATAAAATCATTATTTATTAAAAAAACTACTCTAAAAATATAACTCATTTTGTGACACCTTAAGAAAGTAATCAAGGTCCCATAAATTTATTATATAACGATATGAAAATAAAGTAACAATTTATGATTAAATTTAATGAAAATAAATTTAATGTAAAATTATTTAATTATTTATAATATTGTAAATAAAATATTTATGACATAAAAAATACCAAAACATAAACTATGATCATATTTTCACATTTAAGATGTCTAAAATGTATTTACACATTCATGGGTGATGTTTCTAATTTTTTGGTTGATTTACTGTTCAATACTATTAATTACTATTCATATAGGTATGTTACAATTCATACTTTTCTATTTACTAAAAATTAAGTTCATCTTATTATACAATAAATTTCTTACCGAACAAAGCTATGGAAGACCATTGTTTTTAAATAATTTCACAAAACAAAGTTATTTAATAATAAATTATTTTTTTACTATTCATAATAAAACTATTCATCAAATACTATCTGTCAAATTGAAACTTATAAAATTTCTAAAAATTCATCATAGGTTATTTTTGACATTTGGAATTCAAAAATGATGTTTATTTAACCATAATATTTATCTAAATATGAGATATTTGACTTTTAAATATGAAAATACATAGTTATTAAAAATAATAGTAGATAGAAAATTAATAGTGAAATTACATAGTGAAATTTATGAAATTAAAAAAGTAAAATAATTTTAACATTTAAATTTAAAAAAATGTGTTTTTAATCATACTATTTTATTAAATTAATCACTATTCCATATAAATTAATTTTTTATAATAATTATATCATTTTTTAGAACTGTAATATGGGTTTGAAGTAATTTGATGTTCTTTTTTTTAAAACAAAATAAAAATTTATTAAGAGAATTGAGATCCATAAATAAAAGAAGTACATTTTTAGGAAGTTATATATATATTCTAAAATTAGTAAATGGATGGATTAAATTATGATAGTAAATATTTAATAAAGGTTTGAAAGGGATATTAATGGACTATCAAGTGGTAGATTTATCAAGATTATAATTACGATAATGAATGTTATGTAGTTATGAAATGATTATATATTAAATTATATTTAATTAAATAATGGGGAAGATAGTTGCGATAAAGTGGGACGTAAATCTCTAGTAGTGGTAGGGATTGAGAATAAGTTTATACTATTAAAATAATTTTATATTAATAAATATAATTATCATGAATATCTCAATGTTATGTTTTAGGAAAAAAACAATGTAAATAATATTTTTTAAATTTTATCATATCCAAGCATGAAGAATGACCATGATTAATGGAAGATAAGCATGTAATATATATAGTGAGATGTGTATACTATTTTAATCAACACAATTATCAAATTATGATCATGAAATATAATTTAATATTTAATAAATCAATCTACACAATCAAATATTCGTAATGTGATGAATAATATACAAAATTAAACAATTAAATTTGTTTTCTTCAGAAAGACATTCGTTGAAAAAATATATTCTATTGTGTAGAAATTAAATTAAATAAAAACATTATTCATTGTATTGTAATTTGGTGGTATACCTGGCCAAATTGAATTCATATTTTTTATATTTTTATTGATAATACCCCTTTTATTTTTCAAGGGGGACCCCAAAGAGGAGCCATTATCCCGAAGAAACATGGATGATTACATGACCCGATGTCCTAGAGGTAGAAGGCCCAATACATGGCCCTGAAGGCCCTATACATGACCCTGAAGGCCAAAACCCTGACTACACATAGATATTATCCTCAAAAAAAAATATTTCATTAAACAGATGTCAAAAATACATTTAGAATTATTAATTTACTAGTAGTGTTGCTACAAGAAATATTTATCATTTAGGGAAAATATTTCCCTTTTATTGCTGTTATTGAATTTATAGATGCTACAGGAACATGATGTTATGTTTTCAATTCATAGGTAGAAAATTATATCCTATTATATGAGTTGATAGAAAGAAATGTTGGTGTATTGGAAATTAAATATGAATAATGTTTCTTGAATGTTATTAAACAATGATGTGTCAAGTTGATGAAATATTATAATAGTTTTTAAGAAGTGTGTAGATGATGTGAACAACATAATTATGTTTTTGATTAGTTTTGAATGACCTTAGTAACTCAACACTTTTAACAACATAAGAAATTAATAATTTTTTAGAATGATACAGGAATGAAATTAGGGTAAAAAAATTGTCCACATAAGAGAACCAAGAATGTGGATGTGTTTTCATTGGGGGATATTTGAATATAAATATTTTGTAAAAAATTTTATATTAATTAATGAGTGTGAAAAAGTGTTCTCATGTGGAAAATATAGATCAATAATTATAGAAAATATTTTGAAGAAGATATTAATGTTTCAAAAATATGTTGTTGTTGTTCATAAAAAATACAACTAACAGAATTGAAACCATAATAATGAGTCCTTGGAGTGTTTTATTTACAAATATTATAAGAATAAAAGTTCTCTATTTCAAAATAATAATAATATAATATGTTAGATGATCCAAAAATAAATCATTCATAGATTTTTTTAACTACCAAAAATTCGGGGTTAATGAATAAAATATATCCTTCACCATTCAAAGGATATTGAAGGAATTTTTATTCCATCATTGACCTATATATGAGTTATTATTGATAAGGGGGAATGTAATATCATGAAAATAAATCAAAATATTAAATTTATTTTATTTAAATGATATTTATTTCTTTTTATGTTGAATTGTGTAATTTGTGACTATTTTTCTAAAATGGGTGATGTATTTTTTGTGTCTACATTTATTTTTGGATTGTGAAAATTATTAAAGTTTTGTTTATTATATGTGATGGATGTTTGTTTTTAATGAATACATGGATTGTATTATAAGAACATTACATGTGTTTATAAGAGTAATTAATGTAAATTGAATGACTATTTATAAATATATTAGAATATACCATAATAATTTTTATCCTTGATATTGAGTACACTCAATTAGTCTGATAAATGATTAAATGATAACTCTATTCTACGGATAAGAGAAAATTTCATGTGTGAGAAGTATATGGAATGTTTGATTAAAAAACAAAAGGGATATTATTAAATACAAGAATGTTATGTTTCCTTCTTTTTCCTATATATTAATTTTTGTTTGTATTGATTAATTGGGTTGTATATTGGATTCTATTATTGATATGTTCTAATAGATCTTATCATTGAAATACCATAATAGAGAGTATTCCATAATTTATTGGGGTTAATGAGTGGTTTCCTAAAACAAAAACTCATAATCTTTATAATTACCATAAATTGTTAGTTATACTTGATCCTGATGATGATTTTCTGGAGATAATAGATTGAGCATGAATGAAAACACACTTCACTTGGGTAAATACAAGTTTCCCCAAACCTTTTTTCAATTTAATAATACTTAGGGAGTAATATTTGTTATCCAACTGTGTGTTCAATGATTTTATTTTCAAGATGAGTAAGAAAATTAGTTCGGATATAGACTTAATCTCTCTTGTGCATGAAATAATGAATATAACCAACAATTTTACCAATCATCACTTCCCTTTGTGTCAGGTTCCACTTACATTTGGATTTCATGTTCCCCCTTTTTCATCTTCTCAGCTTCCATTAAAATTCTCCTTGGGATTGTCCCTAGAATTTCAATACAATAATTTTAAAATATCATTGAGTGTTTTTACAATTAAATCTTATTGGTTTAGGAAAAAATCACACAATTTTATATACATTTATTATAATTTGATGTTATGATCATGAATATGGAATGAACATCATATTCAAAAGGTATGAAAATAGTATACTATAAATTTCACATCTCTCTTTCTAACATTTTGGAATGACCTGGTGGGTTACATTGAAATTCCATCATTTTCCTTATATCTAGTAAAGCACTATACTTAATTGGTCTACTAACTGTAGTGTGTACTTTTACATTGTGGGGTGAAATAATGATTTTTTGCATGACATCATTTTCATTCCAATTAGAAAAACACCAATAACAACCAAAAATTATTTAAAATAATTTTCTCTCTTATAATTTTCTGTTGTAAATTATTTATGATACACCTATATAAAAAATGACTTATAACTCATTCATAATATTAAAATAATTAAATCATTAAATTATTCACAATACAAAAACCCTTATTTTAGCATAATACTTCAAAATCAATGTAAATATATATTTCTAAAACAACTAGTTTGGATGTGATAAGTATATAGAACATAGTTATGTTATTTATATCATTATATCATTATTCATTTTCACCATAACTGAACATAAATGAGACTTCAAATCATTTGTGATCATCATTTCAGCAAACAAAAATTAAAAACAATTCATTATCAAGAATTAACTAACCCAAGAAATAACTCATATGGTTTTTCTAATGTTATGGTTATCTATACACCACTACATAGTATTAAAATATTCTTTTAAGACAAATACCACTCTCACATAAACAAAAATGGTTATTTTACATTGTATCAACTAATATTAACCCACATATCACCATTTTTAATTCAATTCATTCGGAACATATCCATTTATCTATTTCTATAATCTCCAAGGGATCTTTAGACTCTTTAATGGATGTCTAATAACTATTTTTTTATCTATGGGAATTATTGTAATTAGTAAACCATATATTCTTTAATCATTAACCATATACTCCTCATGTGTCCTCCATGATCATTGTAATTAAAGAAATTTATTCACCCTTACTATGTTTGTATAACTTCTTATACATTCTCTGCAATTTTCAACAAATGCATATGAATGAAAGTGATAAAAGACAAAATAAAACCTATAGATAATTTTGGAAGAGAACGCTCTCTATATAACACTCTCAAGACATATAAAGATTATATTCTTAGGGGTTTTATAATGTTTCCATGAATTTACATTTTTTAAAATAAAACTCTAATAGAATATCCCTATGCTCTATCATCTCATTGATGAATAGTTGTTTTACATTTGTATCATTTAACCATGAATGTATCACTAGATTTTCAGACAGTTTAATTACACTCTAGTTATTATACACAATCACAAAAACGTATGTAATATTACCCCACATGTATTTTAAATATGAATTTATCAAGTTATATTTTTGTTTCTTGAGAAGCCACAATATACACAACATTCATTGACCTAAACATTATGGAATTTTTCTTTATTTAGTTCCAATTAATACACCATTTTTGACATATAAATAACCCCGATAAGAAGATGTTTTTTAACTAACATTTCCTTCCCAATCTATATCAATTTAGGCGTAAGTATAAAATAATATAATCATTTACACCATAATACATAATCAATATTTAATATTATGTATTTAATGATCTATTTCATAACATGAATATGCACATCCATAAGATTAATCTAAAATTGTGTAAAATTTGGGACTGAAAATACAATTTCCTCTCAATATTTCATTATGTAGATAAATCTTCCAATTATTCTTCACAACTCTATTAGAACCACACACCATCATTATTCATCAATGGACTAATTGGAAAAATGTTATATAAGATTAGTGAACTCACATTATTATTCAATGAAAATATATTTTTAGTAAATCATGGCCATACATATATTTTGAAAGAATGATATAATCTAATAAATTTATGAATTTAAAACCTATGAAAAAATGAGCCCACATTAAAATTAATCATTTGGAAGAGTTTTCTTATCTACAAAGAAAAAACCTCACAAGTTTTCTCTTGGTTTCCATAAAAAATGATGTCCTCGACATAAAAATTTGATTTTAGTAAATTTCGGTCATCTCCTATAATGAAAATATTTTAATCTACACTTATTTTTTTATGTAAATGCACATACAGATACTATTTTATTTAAATACCATGATTGATGCACTTTTTTATTCTAGTTTAAGGATTTATTGAGCATGAAAACATGAGAACCATCACTAAGATGGTTAATCTATTCCAATTGGGTACTTAAAACAACTTCTTCTTATTCCTAATTTAAAAGTATTTAATTCACATACATTTAAAAATATTTCACCTCAATTAATCTCATATGAGAAAAAGTATTTGGATATTATTAATCCTTATAACATGAGAAAAGGTACCAACAAAATCAACACATCAATTTGTGATTTCCCTTTTCAAATTGGATGATATTTGTACCATAAATCATCAATTTATTATAGAGTTTATTTATTTATGACCCACATCATACTTATCAAATTAAATTATTTGTGAAGAGAAATAGATTAATATGTATCATTCTTCTATAATATATTTATTTATTCATCCATAAGAATAAACAAATATTCATGTTCTAATGACTCAAAAAAATTTATTTAACTCATAAATGTGTGCTATTATGATTATAAATAATCAAACTTATATTGCATTTACAACCCTTGATAATACTTCAATGGTAATTTTTAGGATATGCATTACTCATAAGCCCTATAAACATTGTTTCTTCGTACCTAAGTCATCATTTATTATTGAATAATGTAGAATTACCATGTCTATTTTTAAAATTTTAATTCATCAATAACCAATTTCTGATCTTCCCCGATGTCTTATTTATGATGTTCATCAAATTCATCATAAATGGGAATTATTGTCTATCAAGAATTTATTTTTTACAATCCGATGCTATCAAATATTTAAACATTATTCCATTTTTTCTTAGTATTACATGGTTAACTCCTTCCACTATGCATGTATCCATGCGTTCAATGGCTCTTTCATCAATCATGATCACATTTTTTTAACTTTTTGTTTATATAACATGGGATGAAAAAAACCATAAAACATGTTATGTTGGGATACATTCCAAACTATACAACATGTGGTTTTTTATAGGAATTATCTCATAGAATGTTTTTTTATGATGTAAACAAAAAATATTATATATTACCCTTAAAATAATTTTGTGTTTCCAAATTCCTCAAATATGGTTCTACCCTTATCCTCCATAATTTAGTTATTCTAGTCTCATAATTCATTTTTGTAGGGATTATACTGATCACTATATCCATGGAATATTATATTCTTATCTTGATATGATTATAATTACAAATTATTTTTTTTATATATCACATCCTAACTATAATTCAATAGAAATCTAAAATTTCTTCAATTACTAAAGATTTTTTAGCAGAAATTAAATTAAATAAAATTATCTATAATAGTAAATTAGTTAAAAAAATTAATTGATATCCATTATTTTATGTCAATCACTATTTACAACATATATTAGACTGTATAAACTCAAGAGGTTTATTCATTTCAATCTCCACTAGATTATGAATTTTGGTCAACATATTTATTTTACCCACATTTTACAAGTGTGAATAATTTCATTATTTATCATCATTAATATCTACAAAGATTCATGTTGGAGGATCCTAGTAATCTTCCTTTTCCCTAAATGACAATGTCTCTTCTTCCATAACTGGTTTTATTTCTTTATCCACAACCATCATATCATCTTATTTTTTAAATTTAAATAGGATCTCAATTGTTTGAATCTAATTCTTATGAGTTGTTCCATCATTAAAAATTTAAATGGAAAATCCATTATTCTAAATATCACCACATTTTCATTGTGAAGAATATGAGGGACATGTAAGATATTTTACATTAACCAATTTATAATGTGGACATCATTCGACTGAATATTCATCACATATATTTTAGTGACTTTATATCCAGTGAGATTGAGTGATTTTTTATTTATAAAATTGACAGTTCTTCCTTTATTTTTTGATATTCATCCAGAAATTTTAATTTTCATTCATATAAGGATATAAATCCCTATTTTCTATCCAAAAATTTTCACCATTTATGGATTTATACGTGACATCATTTACTATCACAATATCGTTATTATTATTTATATTGGGAGATTGAGAGTTCTCCAATTTCTTCAGTTCATTTTGTAGCTTTGTAAGGAAATTATTGGTGGTATGACTATACAGATCTCACATAACATAATTTTACTAAATATAATATAAATAATTTCGACATTTTACATTCCCTTTTAGATATTTTCTTCACCGGCCTATTAGAGATCCAATTTTACTCCAACATTTTTCAATGGATTTCTTTTAAAGTGTTAGTGACATGTCGTATTGGTTTATATATATTTTATGTTTATTGAATCTATAGTAAAAATACATTATTTCAAATTGAAATACTCTTGAATGGAAAATATATCCTTAAAATTATTCTTTTTTTAGCCTATCTTTAACTATAAATTCACCCATTCTCATTCATCTCTTTCTTTTCATCTACCTCTTTTATATTTAATTTTTCTTTAGACTACTTCCCCATATTAGTCATTTCTAAAACATCATTGATGTAATTTTTTTGATATCCATCCCTAGTTTTGTCATTATTTGTGTTAATATTTTTTGGTTACATGACAATCTTATCATCCACATGTCACCACTTTCACTATTTGAATTATAATCTTGGGTGTCAAAAAAATATCTCCATGGTGCCATTGAACTATATTGATTTTTTTATGGTAGCATTAAAAACATCCAATTTTATCATTTATCTTTAAAGAAATTCATTAATAGAATATTTAGATAGAATGTGAGAGATCCTGAATGAATTTTGTTTTCTACATCTAACATTTCATCATTTAATTTTAACTCTTGATTTATTGCAATGTGATTCTTTATGATAACATCATGTACATTATTCCAATAATAAATTATTTTAATAATACATTCATTAACATCTCGAGATATTATAAAATATTTTTTCCAAAAATAATGTAAATTTTTCAATTGCTTTTGTTATATGAAGAAATGAGTTTAGCATGTGTTATATGCAACAATGAATTTCATCGAAAGCATGCATGACACATAAATCGATCTTTAATGAACAATAAAATAATATCATTATTAATGTTTTTATTATAACTTAGCCATTAAATCTGTTTGTATGAATAGTATTATCTAATTTATGTAATATAGATATAAATTCACTTCTCTATATACATTTATTTATAATTTTTAAGTAAATAATCAATCATTTTTCATAAAATTAATTTTTTTCACAAAAAAAGTGATTTCATAAAAAACAAATTTTCAATGATGATTATGAGAAAAAAATATTTTATAATTACTAAGTTTTAAGATAATTTATTTTATAAAATTAACATTATTTTTGAAATTAACATATTGAAAATAACTTATTATTGCAATTTATTATTTTTCAAATAATATTAAATTTTCAGCGAATAGTTGAAAATACATATTTTTATAAAACTATCATTTATTTAAAATAAATTAATTAATTTATATAAACCATTATTTTTTAAAATCTAATAATTATTCTTTATTTTTATTTATTCTTCATAATTACTTTTTAATCAATATTATATAGTATTTTTTATATGTTTAATTTGGGTTTTAAAAATGGATTTTTTCTCAAAACATTATTAAAATGAAAAATGTTTCTCTATTTTTAATAATAAAAACAACTTATGTAGATTAATATTTAAATTTAAATCATTATATTATATATCAGTTAATTAAATTTATATCCATACGTTTATTATTATTATAAATAGAGTTAATATAAATTAACATTTTCATGAAGATTACACTTCTCAATAACACTCTTTTTCGTCGTATTTGTAGGTTTTGTTTTATAATTAATATTTCCGCTTAAGTTACTCGAATTTTTTAAAATTGATTAAATATTTATTAAAAACTATATATATATTATCAAATAAATTCAATATAATTTTCTCCCATAATTAATATTGAAAATTATAAATATTAAGAATTATTGTAATTGTAAAAATGTGTTTACCAGTGGGTTAAAATAAAATTATAAGGGTAATATTACTATTCAGAGTTGTCTAAATCCTAATTTTTGGCAATATTTCCTACTAAGACATCCCATGATTGAATATAGGGTCATTCAAAAGCTTTTTGAATGGTAAAGAGTATCATTTTAAACAATATTGTGAAATTTCCTTATAGTTTCCTAATGGGTTCCTCTCCCTAGTTAGAAATGGATCTATCCCCTACCCTACTCTCTACAACCAGAAATCCTTTTCGATCAGCAAAGGCCTACCCAAAAAAAACCTAACATCCCAAATCAGCATTCAGAAGAACTTTTTTATTTTGGATGCTATCATATGCATGATTTAGGTGTAAACCTAATTGAGATCCCAGAACAAGTGGTGGTTTGAACATGTATGAACGAAATCAAGAATAACGGAAAGGGATATTCATCTCATGTTGAATACCTATGAGGAACATGCCGAATTCACCACTTATTCATTTTAGTGGTTATTATACTACCCATGATTTTATTTCATAATTATTCTCATGATCATTATGAGGCTTTATACATCTATTTTAGGATATCTCATTCAGGGGGTTTATGATTAAAAAGTTACCAATGTGCTAAGGGTTTTATGGAACAATATATTTTTGTAATAGTATTTTTTATGATTATGATTCCAATTATATATTCATATGATCTAGCTCTCAATAATTATCCTAAAATTCCTTTTTAATATATTCATTTCATGAGAATATATATTATCCATTCATTTTCATCTATTTATGTACTCAAAAGATCAAAAATAATAATAAAAGTAATGATTAATTCATTCATTGATAAAAAACACACTTTCATATACATCAATATTTTTCCATTTTTTCAAGTACATCCTCATAAAACTCAAATGGTTGTTTAATAGAATTTTAACCTGGTTTGACTATTTATGAAATGTTGTAAAAGTATTATTATTTTAGCATTCCAAACATAGACCATTTATCTTTTACTAATAATGTGAAAAATAATATTTTTGTTAAAATAAACTCCAAGATCATAACATACCCCTATCATGACTTCAAAAAAATTTAATGCATCCATTACATGATTTCAATGTTATTTTCAAAAAAAATGTTTATTTTTTAAAAAATAGATTTAAATTATCTATAAATGAACCTTATATTTTTTCCATTTTATTTTAAATGTAATTTATTTTAAATTTTTTTTATAAAACTAGTTTCCATCCCATTGGTTATGTAATTATTAAATGAGTTTGAATACTGTTTGTTTTCAATAGATTATAATGAAATGTTAATCAAACCCATTTATTTTCAGGGGTTCTGATATATTGAATGGTTAATGATCTTATAGAACACATAATTATTATTTTTATTATATTAAGGTTGGTAATTATATCTCCCTACAATGTATTGGGTAATGATGTATAGCTCCTGAGTTGATCATGGTATGTTTGATCATGATTTCATGTTCAAATTTTTATTCTTGAACCTATTGTGTTGACTATTTTTCAGGTATATTTGGTTATGCATGGACCATACATAATGTCCATGATTTTATTTGATGACCTACTAACATTTCCCAATGGATATGTGTGATCCCTATTTCAAGTTTACAATGTTATGTGGGTACCTAGTTTCATGTACAGAAATTTATTCTAGGGTTTGGTTTTATGTTCATAATTTATTTAGTGTGTTTTTTATTTAAATATCTTTAGAATGTTATAATAATATTATTTTCCAAATTCCAATTCCATTGTTATACACTAGTGGTTTGTGATCAATAATTTGTTTTTTATTCATGCCTTATGAACATCCATGATTTACCCCGTGAATCTTATTTATGATCTGTGTAAGATGGGGAATGATATTTTTAAATTATTCTAAATGTCCTCATATATTCATACATATATAAGGATTTTATAAGATTATATTTTGATATCTATAATGTATAACCTAACGGATCATCAGATCCCTCCCTTTCAAATGGTTCCTTTCCCAATGTTTTGAAGAAAGGTTCTATGAAGGGTATCTATATGATGAATAATAAATTGGGAGATATTTATTTGTGATGGTGAATATCATTAAAAAAATTTAGAAGATTATTTATCTAGTCTCTTATGTTACGTAACCAATATGGTCCTCGAGCCTGTATTTTATTAATTTAATGAATATTTATCTGAAAATATGTGATATATTTGTATGAAAATCCTAGTTCATTTATGTTTGTATCCCATAAAAGGATTACAAGTACATAGGAAATTAGGATGAGGTAAAATTATTGAAAACCATTAAGAAACTCATTGGTATATGAGAAACTCCTTTGTTATGGTTGCAAATGGATTTTTTACAAGAAATGAATCCATGTCTAGATACTAGTAGTGGAAATGGTGCATGAACATAGGTATGTAAGAGAAATATATCTGAAAAGCTTATCTTGGGAATGACCCGGGTATTACCTGGTACATAATAATGGGATTTTCTAAAGACCAAGTATGACACTATTAAGTGACATGCTTAGGTTAATCATGTTTTTTATGAAAAATCATAAAGGATTTGAGAAGATGATATTCTTAAATATCCTATGTAAAACATATGGTGTCGTACATTTAAAATATGTTGTCTTGATTAGGATTACCTAAATTATTCCTCTTGGATACATGGTTCTCAATTGTGATAACAATTTCTCACACTATAATTTTATATTTTAGAGAATGAATGGAACATAATAGAATCATGTTAATATGGAATGACACAAAAAAATCCTTTGATTTTCTTCAAAAGAAACTCAATGATATAAAAGATGGAATAAATAATATAATTTTTGTGAACGCACAAATTTATAAACCTTTGAATCAAGATGGAATTATAAAAAAGAAATGGAAAGAACAAGATTCAATTGATTCCTTCATGAGGGAACATGCACCATATTTTCATTATTATTTTAATCGTATAGTATATAATAAATGGATCAATACCGTTGAAAGTATATTTAATGTAATAAATTTCACATAAGATGTGTATTTATTTTTAGAAATATACCATTTTGTAGGTGAATAAGATCAATGGTGGACTGTAATATATAATATGAGGCAACATGATGAAATTGAATATATGGAATGTGATGAGTTCAATAAAAAAATTCATTTCATAAATAGATTATATTAAAGTAAAAGTATTTTGTACAAAATTTCATGATCTTAAATAGAATAATAATGAATATATTGGAACCTATGATGTTAATCATAATATACATGCAAGTTATGATTTTGGTTTAATTATCATTAAGGAATATAAAATTGAATGGTTATTTATTGACAAAAATACAAGTAATTTAAAGGCATTTTCTATAAGAGAAATTATTAGTTACTAAGAAGTATTTAAATGTGAACTGAAGGTAGAAATGGATATTGAAGATTCCCACCATTACCATTTCAATAAAAATAAATGGAAGATCAAGTATCATGAAAACTGGAGTAAATCAAATGGGGGAATGATATTATAGCCACCAACATGCAACAAATGTGGGAAGAAGAATCCAAGGAATTTCATGAATAGAACTATTTTTTTATCTAAATATGGAAAAGATAGTATTAAAGCAACAAAATATTGAAATGTGATTAATGGACTGGTTAATTAAATGTAGGAGAAATTTATGCCAACTAATTCACCAACCACACTCCAATGTTTCAAATGTTATGATTTTGGGAGTTATACAATTAAATTCTATAATCAAAGTGGAAATAATGATGATAGGCCAAACAAACATTTAATAAAATATAAAATGGGAAATATTAATAAATACAAACAATTAATGAGAATCCTGATAATTAGGTAACACCATAATGGGTAATTTTAGTTTTGATTTTCTATGAATAACCATTATGAAAATATTATTTTTCAAATGTTAGTTAAATTGGATGTGATTTTGAGCAAGGATTATCAATCCATACATTGTGTTTATAATGATGAAATCATATTTAATATTCTAAATAAATATTCTTTTTCTATAATTGTAAGGATTAACTCATATTCCCAACTGGAATAGTTTGGGAAATCAAAAGCATGTATTTAAGTAATAAGATGTGAATAAATTTTTGAAGCATATATAGTTTTATTATGTATTTTTTGTTGTTATTAATTTATATATATTTTTGTATTAGAGTTTGTGTATTATTAAAATTCATTATAATTTTATTGTGGTAGGATATGGGATAAAGTCAATAAAATTATTGGGATTCAATTTTGGGCACCCATATTTTCGTGGATAATTATGGTTAATTTTTTTTGGAATGATTTATTTTAATGATTGGAAGAGTTTATAAGTTTTGTTTAATCATATCAATATTTATCCATATTGGATAACATGTTATAATAATTTTATAATTTATGTAAATATAGATAGAAGGAAATAATTATTATCCTATTATGGATATTATGATTTATTAATTCTTAAGTAATAAAAATTTAATATTTATTTACTAGAGTAAGAGATGAAGTGGAAATTGGTCATTGAACAACCAAAGTATGATATTATTCTTTTGAAATATAATCAAATCCAAAAACTATATATTCTTTTTTAAATTATTCAACTCAAGGAAAAACAAAATAAAAATATATTATCCTATTACCTCCATTTCAGATGATATAAATGGAATTTTTCATACTTATTTAGTATATAGTTTAGAGATTTAAGATTTTCACATTATCATTTTCTTTCTAATGATCTAAACTCTCTATCTCTATTTATCAATATTTGGACAATATATTTTTCATCCATGAAAAAATAATCATTTCACAACAATTTTATCATTATGTGGAACCCTATTTATTTGTTACACTAGGTAACTTTAATGATTACCATTTTCACCATTTTTGTGAATATTTTTTAGTTGTTTTTATGATTTGGTTTTCCATGAAGGAATTTGTAATTTTTTTATCTTTGATAACCGAGAAACATTTAGGGGAAATGAATTTTAAAGGGGATAGAATATTACATCACTGTATTTTATGACATATATTTTTTCTATTTGATTTACTTTTTTCATAGCTTTCATTATATGCAACAACTATCTTATCATGGAAAACATGTAACATCTTGTTTTTGGATAGCGTGCATGACACACAACACCTAACATTAAAGAACCATTATATAATATAATTTTAAATTTCAAAATTATATATTGTCCATTAAATTGTTTCGTATTAAAATTATTACACAATTTTTTAAATATAAATATAAATATTATACCCCATATGACTTTATTTTTAAATTCATATTAAATTATAAATAACTTTTTAATAATGTAATTGTATTTATAAAAATATGTCTTTGTCAACAATAATTTTCATTTATTTTTATGAGAATATTTTATAATTATTTTATAATGAATATATAAATTATATTTCATAAAATTAAATTCCATTTTGAAATCATCATATCAAAATTAACTTTTTGTTTCTAATTTTTTAATATTTTTTAAAATATTAATTTTATAATGAATAGTTAAAAATTCATATTTTTATAAAATGGTTTTCTTATTTTAAATAAATTTTGTAATTTATATTCAACATTATTTTTGAAAGTAAAATAATAATAATTTATTCATATTTTATCAATTAAGTTACTTTTTAAGAAAATATTTATTGGAAATTTGTATATGTTTATTATTTGTTTAAGAAATAGTTTTTAAAAAAATTCTATAAAATGCATAATGTTTATTCCTTTTAATTAATAGAAATAATATCTAATGAGGAATTTTTAAAATGAAATGTGTATATTATATTTCAACGTATTCTAATTGATAATCATAAAATTATTATTATTATACATAGTGTAAATATAAATTCATCTTATGCCTGAAAAATGAACATCTCAAAATCATGTTTTTGTCATCCCATATGTGTGTTTTGTTTTATATTAAATATATTTACATATTATATTTGAATTTATAAAAATGGATTCTATATTTTTAATCATCATAATTTTTATAATCTAATATTTTAAATAGAATGTTAACCAAAATTAATTGTGTAAATCGAGAAAAAAATATTTTTAGCGGTTAAGGTAAAAATAGTTTTACTATAGGGTTAAAACAAATATATAAGGACATGATATCCATTTAAATTTATATAAACTTCTTTTATGGCCATATTTCCATCATTTCATTCCTCTTATATTATCATGGGTTATTAATATGCTTGTTTAATGTGAATGATATTAACATTTTGGATTCATATGGGGAATTTTCATATAGTTTTCAAATGGGTTCCTTTCCCCAGTTATAAAATTACATCTCCTCTACTATACCCCCACCACAAAAATATCTTTTTGGTTTTCCCATTCCCTAAAATTAATATTATATACAAACGTATTCACATCCTACAAACCATAGTTTGATTTTGAATTTATCTTAAGAAGGCTTTAGGTGTGAACATAAAAGAGTTCCCTAATTAATAGGATGTTTGAACATGGTCGAAGGAAGTAAATATTTATGGTAGGAGATCTTCATGTCACTTTCCATTCCACTAAGACACATTCCATATTCACCATTTTTCATTTTTTTGGTGTATATTCTACCGATGAATCTATTTTGTGATTCATCTCATTAAAATTTTGGTGATTTACATACCCATTTTAGGATGTCTCTTTCATGTGCTTTATTCATCAAAAAATTACAAACATGGTAAGGTTTTTAAGTCATGATCTCATTATTTAATAGGATTTTATATGATAATACTTTCAATGATTAAATATTATGATCTATATAATAATAATTCACCTAAAATTACATATCCTATTGATATATTTTAAAAACAAAAGTTTTCCATTGATTTTCCTCTCTTTATATACTAACAAGATTAAAAATAGTTTGTTAATAAATTTTTAAATAACTTCATTCTTTGATTGAAAAACCTATTTCTTTTCTAATCATGTTTTCTAAAAAAAGTATCAATTTTTTTCAATATTATCTTATTATTTTATAAATACATTCTTAACATGTTTTACTTTTTACTAATTTATCCAAAATAAATTTTCATATCACCATAAAAATAATTTCAATATTCTGTGTATCAAAAATATTAAAAGGATCACTATTTTCAAAATAAAAGACATGAAACATACATCCTGGTAAAATGAAATTTCAATTATTTTAATATTTACTTACATGTTTTCAAATTTATTTAAAAATAATTTTTTTATTTTCTTGAAAATGATTCAAATTAAATATAAGGATTCTATTAAATGTATCTAGTGTTATTTTCAATGAAAATGATTTTGAAACTGTTTTAGGGTTTCATAAGTGTTTTTTGTTGTGAAAAATTTATTTTTCACATGATATGTTCTATGTTCTATGTAAAAGAAATATTCAATATAATATTTATACTTTGATGATACTTATTGTTTACTTAGTATATAATCCAACAATACTATTATTATTCTTTATCTAAATTGTTTGTTTTTATATTGGAAACATTTTAATGAAACCAATTTCATTTATATGTGTTATATTATTTTGATCATTTTATGAAGCAGACTTCCTTTTCCTAGGGTTATCCTTTGGTGAAATGATGAATGTATTATGGAACCCATTTCATTTCTTGGGGTTAATATAGGAATAAATGTTTATGAAACATGTTTCTTCTCCACATGTTATGAGGAAATATTTATGAAACCCATTTCATTTCATGGGTACTGATATGATGTATTTTTTATGATCTTATGTCACAAATTTTAATTATTTTAATTATGTGATTAGAGTTAGATATATCTCCCCCAATAATTTGGATAATGATGGCTAAAACATGACTTGATTATGTTATTCATGAACCTGATTTCATGTTTAAAATGATAGGTATTAAATTTTTTTCATGTCTATAAGATTATGTGTAGACCTACATTTATTTTTATAAGGATATGTGTGGACCTGATTTCATGTCCCTGGTTTTGTGAATGAACTTTTATACTTGTCCATAAGGTTATGTGTTATCCTGATTTCATGTTCACCCTCCAATGTGTGTACATGATTTAATGTCTATAATATTATGAAAGGGACTGATGTTATTTGAATAATTTAATGAGTTATCCTGTTTATATTTATTGATTTTAAAGCTATTATACAATAAGGTTTTTCTACATTATTATTCCAATGTTATACTCTCATGGTCCAGGCTCATTAATTTATTTTTATTCTTGTTCTATGAGATAAAAATATATATGAATCATGGTATTGATCTATGATAGACTGGGTATGATGTTTGTAAATTATTCTTCATGACCACAAACCATTACACATATATTTTAATTTCATATTATCATAGATTAATATATCTCATGTTCAGCCTCAAATATAATATATGCCCCCACTTATTATGTATCCTTTTTCCAGGTTATGAAGAAATGATCTATGTAGGGTATGTTTTTGGAGAGTAATAAACAGATATATCTTTATGGAATCTCTATATGATACATCCCAATAAAAGAACAATGTTTTCCCTGTATCAATAAACACTAAAACTATAAAATCCTTGGGTGTGTATTTATGTAATACAATAAATATTCATCTATAATTATTTTTAATTTATCAATGAGAATCCTAGGTCATTATATATTCAATTTCTCAAGTGAACACCCCCTGCATGTCAATTATATATTATTTTTTTCTAATTTATCAATAGATTTATTTAGTGAGTGATTATCCAATTTCAACTCCTTATTCTCTATTTCTCTCTCCTTGTGTCTCAATCTAAATATTCCAATACGCTTTCCAGAACACAATGATATTTATTCATCTTTGAAAATCTTTATGTCATTCTTTATCCCTGGATTTCTCTTTATTAAATATCTCTTATTCTTCTCCACTCAAGGGTGTCTTTGGGATAATTTTATTTTCTTATGAAAATCATTATATCTCTATCCTCTCTCCAAAAAATAGTTAATTTTAAAAATAAATATTTATTTTGAGAAAATATATCATTTTTTTTAAAATTAGTAATTCCAAAACATGATATGTTTAATTGGTATTAATTTTAGGTACAAATATATTTCTACAAGAATATTTTTTATTGATAATTAAATACAAAAAAAAACATTTACCAACGTTTTAATTAATTTCTTCATCATATTATCCCATATTTTCTCTTTCAATAACCCATAATTGTTTATTTAATTATAACTATTAATAATAAAACATTCTTCCAGTAATAAAAATTATTATTAAAAATATTAAATAAAAATAAATTCTTTATTAATATCTAATTAAGGTAAAACAAAATATATGTTATTTTTACAACCACTATCAATAGTCATAATTTGAGTTATATTAAAAATATATCACTAATTGAATTTAAATTTAAATTTTACCAAAAATAAAAATACTTTCAATTTATCAATGTTTTCCATTTGATAAATATTTTAATATGTTTTGTAGTGAAATCAAAAATTTATATATTTGATATATTTAAATATATGACCAACAATGTATATATAAAATAATTTAATTTTTATATTAAAATTTATGAAATAGAAGTAAATCTATTCAAATATAATTTAGCCAAATTATTTATTTATTTTTCATAAATATGACCAAAAAACCAATTAAAAAATATTATTTTAGTTACAATTGATACACACAAAATGAAATTTTATTTTACAGTAAAAAAGAATATTTTATTAAAATTTTATACTATTCATATCTATACTGATTAAATTTTAAATTAAAAAATATTCACTAATATTTTATATTTATTTTATTTTTTGGAATGATTTTATATATACTTAAAAGGATACATATTATCCATAATTTGTCCCCTACATTCCACCCATCCCCAGACATTGATAAACTCACCCTTAACCACGATCTATACATTTTAGATACATTATTCTACCTTGAAATTATTCATGCATCAATTAAATCACCCCATGTTACAAATATTTAGAATGTATGTACCTGCACAATAAAATCAAACCCATTTTCATTCCTTACAATGTATTTTGAAATACTTAAATGCACTTCTTACTTTTAGTCATTAGTTATATCTCGTTTGATTATACACTATTCATCGTCACCAAGGATTTGTTTTGTTTCCGGACAATTGGTTCATTTTAGAATATTCTTATTCATATTAATAAGTCAATATATATTGTGACCCACTTTAGTCCCATATTATACAACAGTAGAATAAATTTTCAGTTGAACTATCAATTTCTGTTATCTAATTCACTAAGATTGATGAAACAATTGAAAAATTAATTTTCCCTTCTGGAATATATTCTATGACATTCATAATATATATTTAATATACTTATTAGTTAATTTTATTGTTTATATTAAATCATAATAGGGTTTAGTCATAATAATTTTTTATTGAATATCATTAAATAGAAAATAAATAATACATAAGAACACCCATAATAAATATGATTAATGATAACAGCTTGGGGAAGATATGGGGAACATCCCAGTATTATTTAAGTGTAGAAGATGTATTCTTTAATATTTATTTTGAAACCTCTATAACAGGTACAATGATTTCTTTTTGAAATTAAATATGAATAAATAAATTTTTTTCATCAATATGTTCTAAATTTTTATCTCATTATGATGTAAATGTATTGTAATTACAAAAAATGTATTTTTAGTTTTCATTATCCAAGGCCTCTCTTTTATTTTGAATAACATATAGTTTAATTACATTAAAAACACAGAAAGATTTTCTTTTAATGAGTGACATAGGGAGATAGGGGTAATCGTGGGTGCTTGGGAATAGTAGGATGATGCTTGGGAATCTAGTCTATGGACTACATAGCCATCGGATAGCTGGTAGCAGTTCACCAACAAGCTAGTGGGATTCTAGTAGGCTATAAAACGAATGGAATCCCAACCAGTGTGGCAGTGGGTTATGGATTGATTTTTTTAGGTAGTAATTTACCTATTCAACCCAATTTCATATAATCATATATTAACCCAGATTTTTTGTAGTCATAGCTATGCATGTGGCATCCAATCCTCCATAATATTCTAAGGGGGTCTCTCTCAACCCACCTATGATTTTTATTTTTTCCAATTAGTTGGAAGGATCTATCTAATTTGATAACTACATTACCTTTTATTCTCTTCTAATGATTCTTTCTAAATCATTTATGATATGTTTACCATAAATATCCAATTTTTATTGATTTTTATTTTTTTATTTTATTCCATTTTATGTTATATGAAGGACCAATATTGGTTGAGTTGAAACTGTTTGATCTAAGGTAGATTATCTCAAGATTTCCCCCTAATGTATCTTCATATATTTCATCAATGGAATGTACAGTCATTTTAAACAATAATATTTTTTTAATAAGATTAATATAAATTGTTTAAACATAATTATTATGTCTTAAGAAGCACATTTATAAAGTCCAAACTTTATTTGAGTTTGGTAGACCCATGTTTAATTTATTATAGATTTGATATAGGCCTTATGACATGATAGTGGTTAAACTAAAAAGGGTATTTAGGGTTAGACATAATGTCATTGTGATTTAATTTGGTATTTTGGATGCCTATCAAGACCAATAGCCCCACTAAATATTTATGGAAATGATTTTTAATTTTAAATTAGAATATAAACTAATTGATGAACAAGGATTTTATTATAATATTATATATTGA
This sequence comes from Viscum album, assembly GCA_963277665.1. Taxonomy (NCBI): domain Eukaryota; kingdom Viridiplantae; phylum Streptophyta; class Magnoliopsida; order Santalales; family Viscaceae; genus Viscum; species Viscum album. The sequence continues at coordinate 855,025,632 of OY728121.1, forward strand.
GTGATTTTTTGAATAATAGAATAAATTAAATTATTTATTAATTGTTTTATGTGTGAAATTACATGTGGACCACATTGGATTCTTTATGATTTATATTATCATAGAATGACATTGAAGATCCTAATATTAAATTATGTTATACATTTAATTTATCTAGCTTTTATATTATACATAGATTCATTACCAAAAATAACCCAAGGTTTCCCCACATTAGATTTGGGTAATGTTTATTCCTAATAAATTCAAAAAATTAATTTTCTGGATTCCTGAGTGATATCCTTCATGGCTGTTGTTAGATTAGAATCACATATTCTTATTAATTATATTGAATTATAATTCCATGGGTTTCATCCTTTTATTCCCAATTAGCTATGCCTCTGGGCGTTGTGGAAGGTCCCTTTAATTTAGAAAGAACTATTTTTTTTTCTGATTTAATAGAAGGAAATTATAATTTTATTTTGATGGATTCCTTGGATTTGTATGATCATGGATGTCGTAATGTAATACCATGGAATAATATTAGTCCATGGATACTTTTATGTGTTTAGGGACTACTGTTTTATGCAGAAGGTAGTAGCCGCCCAGGTAATATCTTTGAGAACCAAGGCATGAATTGGTTACTGGAATTTACACATATTTATATATATATATATCACTCCATTATATCATACTTAATAGAATTGATTTTAATTTTCACTCTTTTGGTGGACTTCATATTTTTTCACATTCCATGTTTGGGAAACATTTTTCTAACAGGTATTCTATGGGTGAACATGCCAAGATAATGGAAAAAACCTTTCAACTAATTCTTGATAATAAGACTAGGTTTGGAGTTAGGATATGGGAGTTAGACTAGAGATTGAAACATATGGGGTTTTTATCTTTTTTTTCCAGTTTGGTTTACTTTTGGGATTATTTTACTTTACATGACTATTTTATAATCCTACCTAGTCCATATCAACCAGCAATATGTTATTTGAATGGTTCGACTGAGGCTATATAGTGCACAATCTCAAGGAACCTATACAGAGGATTCTAGGCCAATGTGTTAAAAAAATTGTATTAGTTCCCTTCCTCTTCTTTTACTTTTTTTCCCATGATGATAGGACAAAATGACAAGGTAGGACATTGTAAATGGGTATTTAAAGGATGTAATTAAGCAATTTTTTTGGGGGAAATAGATGTTTTATGGGTTGATATTGTTTTTTTCATCACTCTTTTAATGTTGATCTATTTTCACCTTGAGTGAGTCATTTTATGGTGGTTATTTCTTATGGGGATTTCATTATTGGGAGGTTCAGGTAAAGAGCATGTGCATCATGAATTATATTAGGAAGACAGTTGTCTACATTCCATTTCTAGTAGTAATTGATTTATTTTATGGATGTTCGTTGTTTTAAAATGGGATTATGCAATAAAATGTCACTTTCAACATAATTTTTTCCCTACATTTTTTAATAGTGGAATCCTATCTTACAAATCCTTAAAATTCCAATGGTTTTAAATTGGGACGTAATGTATGTTATTTAAACTCGTGGTAGTTAAATTTGGTTACAACCATAACTTAATGATTGTTTTTCTCCATATCATGAGTTTAACACTTCATATAGAGACACTAGAGTTATGGCTTGGGAATTTTAGAAACCTAAATGATAATGATACATGATAATACATTTTCAGGTAATTCAGTTCTTAGGTTAAAAAAAACTAATGAACCTATACGGTGTTTTCCCTCATCTTTGTCAATGAAATCATATTTAACCAATCCTAATGGCATGAGGATTTTCGGTATATGTTAATTTATCATAGAGGATATATATTGGACTAATTAGAGAACCCATGAAGTGAGGTTTGAAATATATTCATGTTACAACATTATTTTTATCTGATATCATGAAATAAGTTAGTAATTTGTTCTTAGTGGTTCCATGGAATATTTAGTTTAATGTGTCATTGTCGAGGACTAACTATGCATCGAGAGGGAAATGTAAAGGACATCCATATGGTGAAACAGACTAGGACACATGTTTTAATGTCCATGTATAGGATGATCATCTCAATGAGATTATATTTTATATGATAAATATTAGGGGTATAAAAACATATTCAGTTTCCCAAATTATGTCTATTTTTAAATGTGAGTTTAAACAGCATCATCCACCTTCATTCTCTAAGGAGGGAAGACCTAAGGTGTTAGATACATGTCTAGAAGATGTGAAAATTATCTATGGTCATATAGATTCTCTTAATCAGAATACAGTTAAGTGTTTTCTACTATATGATTCATGGCCAAGCCAGGGGATGGGGGAATTATGATTCAGGATAATCAGTATGTGGGTATGCTCTAGTAGGATTTCCTAACCAGCTTCTTCAGAAACTTCTTCCGCAAGGCCCTGTAGGCTATTTGGGTTAATAAATTTATGCACCAGATGTGGAGGATCATATTTTTGTCGAGTATTACAATCGATTTACTGAGTTATAGAGGTTATATATATATATATATTCATAGTGATGTGTTACCTTCAAAAAGATGATTTGATTAAGGCCTTCGATATAATACAAGAGTATAGGTGAACGTGTTAGATTAGACCAAACACTATGGGATGTTGAATCATGACTTGATTTCAAATATGAATCAGAGAGATGTCCATTGTTTAGCATGGAAAATAATAGTTAGTAGTGAATCTTCTATTGTATGAAATCACCATTTTTATGGGTCCCCATAGAGAAGTTGGGGTGTTAATAGCCAGGGAGGTTTTGAAATCAAATTTCATAAGTGTGATAGAAAACATGTTTATTTCATATCCTACAATAAGGTAATAAATCATTAGAGGTTTTATAGGACTTCACAAAAACCCTATGATAGAGAATATGGGCTATTTCATCACTTTCCTGCTGAAACATCTACTTTGTGGTATGTGAGTATTGGGAGATTAACTAGTCACACTAGTTGATGGGGGCGGAATGGGTCTATCGAGTCTGATTGAGTATCACATGATGGATATTACATCTCTGTGGAGTCCTTCTAGAATATATTTTTAGGGATTTGGGAATGTACATGAAGTGTGAACTACTCTAGTAGATCAAGATGTTGTGCCTTCTACCAAGATGGGTTTTGTTCTTATGGGTTTGAATTCAGATTATGATATTTTTGAAAATGGGTCCTTTTCTTCTATCATGTCCACATATATTTTCACTATTTTAGGTTTGGATATAAAGTATGTGTATGAGGTGATTTCAATTGTCAACCTGTTGGGAGTTTTATTTGATGGTTTCCAATGTTGTATGGATTGTTCCCCTGATATTATAGGTTACTAATTGTAGTGGGACGTTTTCAAGCTAGATATGAAAAAGTTTGACATAATTCTAGGAATGGATTGGTTCATTAACTTTTGATACCATATATATAACTCAATTCTCTACGGGTGGGAATTTTGTCTCTTGAAGGAATCATTTATATTCATATGGGGGAGTGGGAACTCTAGGTTGGATGAGTAGGTACTGGTTATTAGAATATTAGGATAGATTCAATCCAATTCATTAGACTTGTTTTCATGTTATAGGGGAGAAAATAGTAGTTTACAGTACCACGGTGAAACATTATATGGATAACATTATAAACTAGTTATCAATATAGTTCACTAGACTGGAGGTGTAGTTCACTATTGATCTCATTGTAAGATCTAGGTCAGTTTCTATCTTTCCTTATTAGATGGATCCTATAATGCTCCATGAGTAAAAGAATAAGCTCAGGGTATTACAGTTTAATTTTTTAACATGTCTGTTACATCCCATTATTTCTCTCACTCCATCATTACAAAGATGGTTGATGACACCATATGACATTATGTGGATAGTTGGTGGTCTCTTCAATAATCTATTATTAACTAATATCCACTATCACATATCAAGGATTTCAATAATCATCTGACAAGTGTCAAATCTTCTTCAACCTCAAACTAAGATCAGGATGTCACTATATGACGTTGAATCCTCCTAACACACCACATAATGATTTTTGAGGAAGGCATGATTTCTACATGTACCTAGTTAATTAGTTTGGATTGAATACCATACATGTAATGTTTATAGACTTGTTTAATAAAATCGTATATCCAAAACGTGATGTTTTCATGGTGGTTTTTATAGATTATACCCTCATGTATTATTTCACGGGGATAGAGCATTGAAAAAAAGAGGATATCCTTTTAGGAACTCTATGGAATTATTGGATATACACGAAGCTCTTGTACTATCATTTTCTTGAAAAACTATCTCCAATTATTTGAAAATATAATATCAGAATCGGGTATATCAATCAACCATGAGGAAGTGGTAGTTACAGTTTAATGAAATAATCTTAATAATATATTTTTTTATAGTTTTATAGTCTAGGGAGTCTATTATCAATTTATCATATTATATATACCCCATTTTGAGGTACCTTATATAAGGTTGATAAATAAGAGGTAAATTTCATTTGGTATAAATATTTTAATAATTCCTTCATGGAGTTAATGAATAGGATGACCTCACAACAAATATTGATTATCTATATCTATGCATGAAGTATGTTTTGTAAAATTATGGATTATATGTCGAGATCATTGTAGTTCTATTTTTGGGAGATCATTTCATGTATTATGCATCTCATCAATATAGGTCTCTTGAACAGAAGTATCCACTACATGACCTCTAGTTTATATCTCTAGTGGATTCATTGATGTTCTATTTATACAATCTATTGGAAAATGTTTTTTGTTCTACACAAACTATAATAGTTCAAAGTAAATTTATATTCATTTGGACTTTAGCCTACCATAGTGAAGGTTGGTCTTGTAACTAATGTCATAATACGTCAAACTACACTATAAAATAGGGAATGCACTATTATTTTCTTATTCATTGATCAAGTAGTTATAGCCTTAGGTTTTCCAAGAGTCATATAACGATGGACAGTTGATTGAAATTTTTTTCTGAAATGTATCTAAATTTTTATAAGGACAAGGATCATGCAGTTCTATCATATTTTTTTATGGTTCTTTGAATTCAGTTTTGAGTCAAAAGAAATAGGCTTTCTAATCCATAGTGTCTCACCCATATTGTAATATTTGTTGGATGAAAGAAACCCCAAAAATGAAATATTGGTAAGGATGATTTCATCTATGTTAACATATGTGTTTTGATTCCTACTAAAATCTGAGATAATTTGGTTAGGGAATCTCACACATCCATATCTGTTGTAATCATGAGATATATGAATTCATATCATGGTTTATATCATAAGTATTGATGCTTATACACGATGAAATTGATAGAAGGTTTTGTTACACGGTGTTCCATCCACCAAGTGAACGATGATCATTAGTGGTCCGTTGGTCTCCTTCAATATTTCCAATTCCATAGTGGAATTTGGATGATGAAACTTTGGAATTTGTTATATGATTTTAGAATATCCCCCTAGGGATTGAATATGTATGGATCAAGAAGAATCTAGTGATTAAAAATTCCCATATTCTACCAATCCGAGGGATAGATTCAATTGGTGAGTATAGTAGGTGGTATGAATGTGATATTTTATAACTTTACAGAATAAAATGGATTAAAATATATGATATGGACACTCAATTTAAATCATGATTCTAGTAGGGGTTTTTGAAATCAATGGGCACTTAGGTGATTCTCAGTATAACATACCACACAAAAACCAATGTATGGTATGATACGACTTTTTAGGTGTTAGGGAATATGTTAATGGAATGTTTAATTTATTTTTTTGATCCATGAGATAATATTTGGTGCCTTTTTATTTCTATATATATAAATAGTTACCGATAAATGATTTGGATGATGTATTATAATTAATATTATGGTAGGTAATGTGGTTCACCATTATATTATCTAGTGGTAGGTGACACGGAAATGGTTGGGACAAGTCTCATTCAGGACATAACAGATAATGACTAGCCATTTCCAAAGTGGATGGATACTATTTATAATTGGTATAAATGATACAAAAAATAGTTTAATAGACCCATTTTGTTTGATATATGTTATAGGGTGGTTTTGTGTGTGTCACCATGGCTACGACAGAGTCACATATGGAGGTAGGGAAAGCATGTTTTAGGGTACACGTGTCGATTGAAAACTATGGATAGGGTTAGCCTAGTGGTTTACCAACTCACCCTCCCAAAGTTATTTATTCCAGTACATGATATATTCTATATATCATAACTTCAATGGTATTATCTTGACCCAAATCAAAAACATGATGTTGATGACATCGACCTCATGATGGATTCATCCTTTGAAGAGAAAGTAGTTGGTATCACTGAACATAGTGAGAAGAAGATTCAATAAAAATATACTACTCTATGTTTTCTACTTTTGAAACATAGGAATATTCAATATGAAATGTGGGGCCATGAGTCATATATGTAGGCCTAGTGGAAAGGACTTTTCATCAACGAGGAGGAGTAATTTACATGGTTAATTCTCGAGGAGTGTCTATTTTAAGTCGGCGAGTTTGTGAAATACCACTATTATTTTGAGTAATATACCCTATAATTTCATACAAAGCCTATTTTTTCATTTAAAGATTGACCAACGGGGTTCATTGGGTAACATTGATTATTGGGAATAGAGGGAAGAGTCCATGTCATGAAATATATAGACTACATTTCCTCAACCATTTTTATAGAATTCTACTAGAGAGTAAGTGGGATTCCTATAGATTGAATAACCCTTGAAAGACCCACCAAATTTCTGGTGATACCCATCATCCTGTAAGTATGTTCTATATGATTTTTAGAAAATGTTACAATATCGACTTTTACACTTTTCCCCATTATTTCATCTAACCCAATTTTCACCCAAATTTTGTGAAGTATCATCCATATGAGAGACATCCTCTCCTTCAGTGTAATTACAATAGCCTAGAAGCCCTAGGACAGTGCATTATTTCAATACATCGGCTTGATTATAAGGAATAAAATCTTAAAGGTCTGACCAATTTATAAATAATGTAAAATAGATTACATCCATGAACATTACATTAAAATTTAAAACATAAAATACAACATAGATAATTCATTAATAAGGCCATTATTCTATAAGATTATCCATGCATATCAGTCCCAATATACCTCTTCAAATCCAATGAAAATAAAACAAAATAATGGTTTTTGCTAAGATGCTGAGTAATGGTAAGTGTAAAATGGAATCAATTTTGAATATATAATCATAAATCTTAAGGAAATATTTATAACTAAAACAAAATACCTTTATACATAAACTTCATCATAATATGGAATTAATAAATAATACCATATAAAATATGAATAACCATTGATATTCTACTATTTGAATAACCAAATTTAATAATAATAAATAATATCACAATGTAGGAATGAATAATGATAGAATTGTACACCATCAAAATATATCCTCAAAATATATATTTTCAATATATTTCCTTATGATAGTTTAAATCAGTCGTAGAAAACCATCGGATTTGTGTGATGATCTATCCTCCTCACAATGTTAAACTTCATGGAAAAAAATGAAAAGGGAATTTCTGCAACTAATCTCATCGTATGAGACTTACTTGTGCATATAGGGGAAATAGAGGGACCTTCCCATCACATACAATGTCTAACACATTGTTCATGTGATAATGGTGAATCATAAACAACCTAATCATTCATATTAAAAACTAGTATTCAAAATATGAATTCACTAACAATAAACTAGGAATTATTTATAAATATCATATCCATGATCATACTGATCATAAAACATTGATTAAAAGATGTTAAATGATATCATAATATATAAACCTAAAATAACCATAATATTCAACAAATGATGTTGACATAGACGATAATACTATAATAAAATCATCAAAAATATCGTAAGACAAATATCTAATTTTCTTTGAAATAATTTTTTAGAAATACTTACACTTATAAAAGTTATTCAACAAATATAAACATGAATCAATGTGTCCCATACCACTTTTAAACATTTGAAAGGAATGAACATTTTTAAAAATTCATGTCTAAATAAATAAATCCTTAAAAACATTTTAAAAAAATTGATATTAACTAGAATGATTTAAAAGAATAAATCATTAAAACATTTAAATTTATGTTTTAGTTAAATAATCCCTTGAAGGAAACCTTAAAAATATTCTTTTTGATTTTTTTAATAAATGTGGAAAGGTGATAAATATTTCCATGTAAATACATACATATAGAAAATCTTGGATAATAATGAGATTGCGAAAATAACCCTTACCACCTTGAAATTTTAAATAATAATCACAATATCTTAAAATGAATATTTAAATACCCTGAAGATAAATGTATTAATGATATGAAATATAATAGGGGATGTGCATACACAACACCAAAGAAATAGTTGGTTAACATTGCTTATATCTCTTGAAAATTAAAAGTTAGACGGAATTCCCCAACCATAGGTTTGATGCCCTCTATACATGTATAAAACTCTTATATAGTAGTTTTAATTATATTATGATATTTTACGAAAATAACAATAATATTTATGATATCATATATAATTCATTTATGACTTCATATTACTTTTTAATTAATAATTTCAATGTTTAAGAAACCTTTTGGATAATAATTTCTTTGTTAATCGTACATGTTTTAAATTTTTATTCTTGATATTATTACATATTTCATGATTTAGTTACATAAAATATGTAAAACATGATTTATATATCATGTATATTTAGAATATATATATATATATTATAGATAAATAAATGAAATGGATCACTCAATTTATGATGACGGTAGGTCATACGTATGCAGGAACGATATTTCTGTTTTATTATCGTATTGAAACAAAGAAGGTAAATGAAATATATATTCCTATTATTATAATAGAATTAATATGTCATATATTTCATATTTGTTGAATATATACATTTTTATAGTCATTTTTAAATGGTTTAAATAGATGATTATTCTCATCACATTGTGGAGAACGTAGGCCATACGTACGCATGTGCAATGATGTCATTCGGTTAATAGTTAAATGGAATATAATTTGATGTAATATTAAAGATAAAATATTATTATCATGTAATATTCATTATTTATATACATTATACTCAACTTTATTCACATCTAAAAAATGTTTAGATGAAAAATTGTTTACACCATTCCATGGAGATGGTAAATTGTACGTACACACATAGGGTGATATTATTTTTTATTGGATGGGTAAATGAAAGAATATGGTTGTCCCATAAATATAATAACATCTCAAAACATTTTATATACTGAATTTATTCCATTATTATGTAAAATATTTATGAAATGTTTGTATAAGAATAAAAAACATTGAAAGAGTTGGTAAGACAATTACCACTTCATGAGTGTCTCCATTTGATTTGTAGAAATAGACTCTTATGGATGGATTCATTACCAAATTATGGCCTCTAGAATGAATTTATAGAATTTATAAGGCAAAATGGGATGGTTTTGGCTGAGATAAAGGGCATTTGGGGGAGAAAAAATAAGATGTTACCTTTTTCAAGATAGGGGAGGTGCACTTTAGTAAACTCTAAAACTCTTTATTTAATATAAATTGATTTTTGATTTGAAATATCTCCAACGTGAGTTATTTACAATTTGATATGAGTGTGGGTCTAATTTCTCTCAAAAAATGAATTTAATCCAATTTTAGTTCACAAAAGTAACCTTATCATTTGGCATTAACACTTAGTTAAAAAAATTTAAATCTTACCATGACAACATGTATTTTGAAAATATAGGGTTAATATTGTGACTATAAAATTTCAAAAGAACCCCAATTGGATAATTTATGACGTATTTATCATTTGATAAAATAATATTTATTTTTAAATCACTTTATATAAATTTGGAAACTATTTAGTACTAGAAATTTTCAAAAATCACAACAACACTATTACTTAAAAAAACTACATTATATCATACATTAATTTTATTTTCATCCAAAAAATTGGGGATGGATTAAAATATTTCAATTGATATTTATTTTAATAATATTAATATCATTTAATTGATTCTTCCCTTAATAAATTATTTACATCATAATTATTATTCAATCCATTGTTTAATTTATTTCGTCTCTAAAAATTAAAAATAAATTATCACGATGAAGGCAAGTTTATTATATTTATAATTAATATATATTATTGAACTTATATTATGTATAATCCTAAATTAGAAATTATTTTTTTAATAAATGTTTTAATATTTCATTTTTAACATGTCATTAAATAAAACATAATCACTATCTAATTCTTACCCATGTGGCATAAAAATATCATAATTTCAACATAATCCTAATTTTAGTCGAAACCTGCATATCCAATGAAATTAAGAAATGTTTTATGCTGACTTTTAAATATTACAATATTATTTTTACCTTTTATTACTTAATGTACCGTTAATAATGTTAAATAAATTAAAAAATTCTGACATTACTATTAAAAATAATTAATTTGGTCCTATTAGATCAAATATTTCACAGTAATTATAACCATGAATTTATGTTTTTTTTAAATTCCAATTATAGATGTAGAAAAATTAGGTTTAATCTTGATCCTACAAATGTTTCTAGAAAGCAGGTAAAAGAGATGTTCCAAATATTAGTAATATATCATATATATTTCTATTATAAGAATAATTACAATGACATATATTGGATTCAAATAATAATTATTTGTATATTTTTTCATTAATATCAATTTATGTTAAAATAATTATTTAAATAAAACTTTTGTTTTTAACAATTATGTAGTAATTTACTCTAATTGTAAAAAATTTATACTTTTCATAAAATTCACAAAACTCACCATAATATAATTTTCATTTTAAGAATCCAAAAATGATTCATATTTAAAACAATAAAATTTAGAATATCAAAATATGTTTAATAGTATTTATAATTTCTTTTCAAAGGGATAATTTTATAGATCATGGTGCACTCGTACTCATTGTTCTTTACCACAAAACTGGTTTAATTTATTTAAAACTAAACATACTGTGGAATCATGGGGTGTTATGTTATCCCCTAATTCAAAATATTGTTTCCTAATAATTTTCAAATTTTGGTTTGGTAACTAGGGTTTCACTATTCAAAAATTATTTTTTGGAAAATCTATATTGGAACAAGGGTTGATAAACGGATAATTTCAAATAATGAATGGGAAGTACAATAATTACTTGAGATAACACATACAAGGGTTCAGTGTAAAAAAATGGATATGATAGAAAAAATATAATCATCATGTTCTAATTGAGAGGGATAGTGAACATGATTAGGTTAAAGTCAAAAATCATGAATCTCTAAATATGTGATGATCTAAGGGACTATTTGATTCATCAAATGAAGTACTAGGATAACATTTTTTATTTCAATATTCCTTCACACTCTATGGATATAATGAAATATATGTTTCTATAAACATAATCTTATATTTTTATTTCACCATGAAATATTTATACTTCTTTTCTCAGCACATATTTTATCATATAATAAAGTAATAAATCAACCTCAAAAATCATATCGAATGTTCAATTTTCCATTTTATCAATGCTGAATTTTCCAAAATAATATGAGTTTTTCATATAATTTTTTTTCGGAATATTTCTTGAATGTCTATGTTTTCTAGAAATGTATTAATAAAATTTATCCCTAATATCCAATGATTTATTAAATATATTTTTAACATTTTTTTAATTTTTACAAATTGGTACAAAAAAAATCTTCCTGGTATTTTTCCAAATGGGTTTCTTTTACTTTTTACTTGAAATGTGAAGGGAATATTTGTATTAAAGTGTATGTCTTGAATCTTATTTTGATATATCAGGAAAAAAATTGTAATGATTCATTTAAAAGTATTAATGACTATTTTAAATTATATATATTTTCAAAATTTATTGTGTTTTTTTAATATTTAAAATTTATTTTCAAAGTAGAATTGGTAGATTCCTTATCAAATTTTCCATGTGGTCTATCAAAATCACTTTACATAAATGATAACATAAATTTAAGTTACTTGTGGTTTATTTGGTATATGAACTTAGGATATAATTATTATTCTTTCTCTAAATGGTTTATATTTATGATGACATGATTTTATTGAAACCAATTTATTGTATATGGGTTATTCTTTGATGAAATTTTTATTAATCCCATTTTTTCATACGTTCTTATATGATGAATGTTTTGTGATCATGTGGAAAAAATGTATGGTATTTGTAATGGGTAGGACCCATATCTTCCTCTAATGCATTGGTTATATATATTTATCTCATGATATAAATAGGACTAGAATGGGGAGTGAACCTAATTCATTAAGGGACTTTGTCTACAATGATGTTAAAGGGAGAGAATAATGACTACTATGATGGTTTTGGGAGTTTTCCCAATCATCTATGATTGTATTAGGAGTGAACCTTTAATAAATAGATGTTATAAGGTATGAACCCATTCCACCATTATATTCTTAGAAATAAGTCTTGACTACTAAGGAAATTATTTTATATGCTTATTTGTATACATATAATCTATGTCTTTAGGAAATGTTATATTCATATAGATCAAATTCTTTGATTACTTTATGATCCACTTCTTAGGAACTACAATGATTTATTCCATGACTCACATTTATAATCTATGATATGTAGGCTATTGTTTTCCAATGTAATTATCATGCTCTCATATCCCTTTTCTAATTTTATGTTTATATCTCCATTATTTACATATGATGAGAATTTGACCTCACCCTTTCTTATTATTCCATACCCCTTAGTTATAAATAAAGGTATTATGAATGATATTTCTATGTTTGGTAATAGTTATGAAGATAGTAGTGGAAGATGAAATAGAGAACCTATGAACTAGTTTTTTATGCATTATAGTTTTCAAAAGTAATAAAACTTATCAATTCTATAGTGGATCATTATGTTATGTAGTGAATATTTATATATTATAATTTAATACCTATATCTAAAAATACATTATTTCCATATATTTTATCATATAATGTTTTAGTTAACCAATGGAAACTTGGATGAGAAAATATTAATGATAATCATTCATATATGTATATTTATAAGAAAATATCCTCAAATTTTGGTGAAGGATAGAGTGAGGGGTTTCGAAAAATTACATCCCCATATGGATAATAAAATTTAATGTAGGTTTAGAACAGTTGAAAATAGTGGTAATAAATATGAAAATTGTGCATTGATCTAGAATATATTTTCACATTGACTTTGAAAAAGGGCCTTGCAACATGAAATGTTTAACACTCCAAGGTGATATTTTTTGTTGAAATTCCGAAACACTTTTTTAAAAATCATAAAAGATTTTTAAAATGACTATGAATGACCATGGTTAAACCTAAGGATTGATATATTAAAAAGTATGTGTTTGGATTTATACATCTTATAATTGATATTTCATGATTATGTAGTTTTCCCCAATGATTACTGTTTCTCACACTTTTATTTTTAGTTCTAGTCAATATGTGAATCATAAGGAAACAGTGTTAGTATAGAGTGTGATAGGAAATGAAAACATCATACTTTTGATAATCCAAAAATTATGGGTTTTGTAATTTAGAATCATGTTTCTATGCTCACACAATTTTTAAAGATTTGAATCATGATGGGTATCAAAACAATCAATGGTGGGAACAACATTCAGTTCAGTCCTTTATGAGGAAGTATCCACCTTCATTTAGTTTTTCAATCAATCCACTATTTACAGATTAATGGATCAGGACCACTGAAAATGTATTTTTCATTCTCCCATTTTCGAAGCATGAAAATATCAATTTGGTTTTCTATCATTTGGAAGGAAAATTGGTTCAATGGTTGAATCTTATCCAGAATATGATTTAGAAAGATAAAATTGTCTCCATGTAATTATAAGGGTTTAAGAAATTAATATTCCATAAGTATATTCATTATATTCTTGAAATGAAAATATATAATTAATTCCATGAGTTAAAGAAAAAATATGGAATATTATTTTAGACCTATGTGGATAATTTTATACAAAATTCAAGGTACAGGTCTGGTTTTATCATCCAACCTGAAGGCATGGTTGATAGACTCCTCTATAGATTAAAATAAATTCAGAGAATGTATTTTATCATAAGAGACCTAAATAGATATAAAGATATAATTCTGTTTTCTATCAATGAATAAATGTACATTTGAGTTACCAATCAATCAAATTGTTTTTATAAGAAAATAATGGAAGAATTAAGAGGAAAATCTAAATACCATGGAAAAAAATCATTTCATCCTTCTTTCACACTTAATGTGTTGATTGAAACATGGATGAAATTATCTTAAGGGGAGATATGTTTTAATGTTTTGTATGGATGGCCACCAAAAAATTTATTTTCGAAATGATTGTATGAAGTTATAAAATTATTTAAATAGTGAGAATGCTCCCAAAAATTCACCACCCACTCTCAAGTGTTTCAATTTTACGGAGTATGATAATTATGGGAACCAATTACCCAATAGAAAGGATAATGATGTTGATAAGACACAAAAACCTCTAAAGACTAGTGATAAAGGGAAGACATATGAAATCACAATAGTTAAGGATATTCAAGATAATTAAGGAACCCATATTCTCTAATAATTTATTATCAATTACAATTTTGATTTTGTATAAAAGAGAACTATTAATTTCTTGTCAAACAAACTTTTGTAGAACTTGAAATTATTCTTGGAATTTAGTTTCTCTAACTACATAGATTCTCGAATATTAAAATCACATTTGATATTATGTGTCATCTTATGACTTTATATCTATGTATGTATGAACGAGTAAATCCACTAGAAATGTAATTAGTCCATTAAAGGATATTTTATAATTAATAAAGGGTTATTTATATTTATTAATCATATATATCCCCATGTATGATTAAAATAAAAGTTTGGGATATAATATTGGAATTATGAGTTTATGGTCGATCATATATTTAAAGTCTTATTAACCATTTTGAGGATATTAGTGATGGTATTTTATCAAGATTGAGGATACTTTGGTATAAATTTATTGAAATAAAACACTTTGGCTTTATATATATTTTAGTGGAAAATTTATTTGTGAATGATTTTATTTACGTTTTATAGACATATGATTAAATGTATTAGTAACCATTTGGGTTTATCATATCATTTGTGTTGGGTTAATTTTAGGATATTGAAATTTGGTAAGGTAAATGAATTTATATTAATACGGAATTTGAAAAATGATAACCCACTTGTTGGGTAACAAACCATTGCATCCGGAAAGGCCACATGGCATGAACCCATTTTGAATGGGGGAAAACTTATATTGACGAAAACTATCTTATGTGATAGAGTTTTTATGGTGTGAAAACATGAAGAGAGATATAGTTTAGTATTTGGGCCAAATATTGGCATACTATTAAGTTAATGATAATATAAAAAAGTTTAAGGATATATTACAAACATTACTCATAAACTAATGGAAATAAGTAAAAAATAATAAGGATTTTTTCATTTCACTCACAAAAATGTCTATACAGAACAATTATATATGAGTATTATTCGATCGCTAGAAAAATTTAGAACACATACATGCTATCAGGGAGGATTTTTTTGGGATCGGCATTCTAGAAAATAATTTAATATTATGGTAAGATTTGAAGGAATACCATATTATATTATTTTTTAATGGGATCTTAGGTTTACATAAAATATCTATCAATTTATTCAGTTGGAATTGGATATATATTTTACTTTTAACTATGTGTATCATCATTATAATGATGGTGAATCTAATAGAATAATTTATACACTAGTGAATATGTTGAGATATTTTTCTGTAAATTTATAATGGGGTCGGTATCAACAACTTCTTTTGGTTCATTTTTTTCAACAATATCTTTCACTCTAGAATTTAGAAGGGTACTTAAAAAGAGTTATATAAAAAAGAAGTTTAGAACTCAAATTATCTATAAATATCATGTTGAAATAAATATATTTTTCGAAAAGACGACGGATGAACATTACAGAGATGGCCAACACCGTTCAACAACACATAAGGGAAGCACAATGTAAACACAAGAAATATCATTAGAATTTTCAATTTAAACATGAATTTAAATTTAGTGAGTTGATGTTTCTACGAATTTATCCATTGAATAAGGTTATGATATTCTCAAAAAAATGAAATTTTATCCCTAGGTAAATTATCCCCTTTAAGATTATTGATCGAGTATGTATGGTTTCTTATCACATGGCTCTTCCATCAAACCTATCTAAAGTCGATGATGTGTTCAATGTGTCTCCTATGAGTAAATAAACACCACATAATTAAACTATAATAAAATTATAATCCATAATAATGGATTATGATCAATGATATAATGAAAAATTGATGGGATTCAGGATCATATAGATAATGTTTTATGAAAAAAGACCACTCATATTGTCAAATTTTATTGGTGAAACCACTAGCTTGAGTATGCTATATAAAAACCCAAGGATGTAAAAAGGAAAAATCATCCTAAACTATTTGATCCAATGAGTAATAATTTTTAGGTTTAAATTAATTTTAATTTACTAGATTGTAACTCCCCTATTTTCAATTAATATGTTTTCCATATAATATATGTTTTTTGATAGTTTGGGTTACACACACCACCGAGTTTTGAAGACCCAGGACATACTATTAATATTATTATTTAAAAACTAATATTATAACCTATCCATTTCATTTAGTGGTATAAATAGTAATTTTGATAAAAAATATTCTAGGATATTATTTTATATAAATAAATCTGGTTGAAATAAACAACTTAATTTTTTGTAAAGTATTAATTCGTTTTGAAAATAATTTTTTATTAAAAAATTGATCCATTTGGATACTAAAATAATAAAATTTGGATTTGGACCTTTTAGAAAATTTATTTGAAAAAATAATTTTCATTTTTGAAATCATTATGCCAAATTTATCATCAATTGAATATTACAGAATTTTTTAAAAAGACTAATTTTTTTAATAGTATAAATGTTGAAAATTATAAAAAATGACTTTTAATTTAATGTATTCACAATGTAAAATCATATTTAATAATTTTTTTTAAAATAAATATGAGTTAAACAAAATATTTATAAATCTAATTTATTCTTTGGAATCATTTTCATATAGAATTTTGATATTAGAACATTCTATAGTTATTGAACCTTTCTTATTGAAAAACCTTTTTTTGTTATGATTGAGTGATTAATATTCAAATAAATTTTTTAAATATAATTATTAAAACTTGGATGAATTGATTACATATTTGAAATTAGAAAATTTTCAATTTTAAAATTTGATCAACATAATTTTTGGTCAAAATGAAATGTAAAAACAGTATATATAATTACCATGTTTAATGATATAATAGGTTTACTAAGGGATTAAGCTAAAATGATAAGGGGTAAAATTACATAGATACATATGAAAGTAATATTTTATTTGAAATATTTACACCCTATATCCTATAATATTTTAGTATTTTGATATTTTCATCAAATTTGAAAAAGAAAAATGTGGGTACACTATATTATTTTAAAAAAACCATGTGTGTCCTTCCCCTTAATGTTAAACGGAAAACCCTTAACCTCTCATTTTAACATAGAAAAATAAAATTTATTCAAAGAATCACTACCAATAAAAATTCTTTACATTCCTGCTCACATGAGAAATCAATTGTTTTTAGTAATTCTTCTTATTAATTATTTAGTCATAAAACTAAAGAGGTTCTATGAAGAAGAGGTAAATTTCTATAAGATGCATTTTTTTAATTTATACTTCCAAATACTTCATATCTCATAAAAAATTATGATTTAATAAATAATATTTTCTATAATATATTTAAATGTTATTTTTTAATATATAAAACTTATATCCATCACATCGTCCATCAAATGGGAAATAAAACTGTTGACCCTGTGTAAGGCAGACTACCGCCTCACGAACTAATGTATTTTATTTTCCAACACAACCACTCACGTCTTAATATAATGATGGATTTAATATATTTGAATTATATTAAAGAAATAATTTTATTTCGAGAATTATGATATCACATATTCCTTTTTTACTTTTCATTATTTGGGAATATGATAATTTCGCTGATGTCAACGACTGACTACCACCTCCTGAAGTGTGGTGTTTAGTTTTCCACTTATGAATTACATTGAAGGTAATAAGGATATATTTAAATAAAATATGAGATATATATGAAATAAATTATTCTCTTTAAAGGTGTTAGATTTTATACCATCATTTCGATCATTTCATAAAAAATGGAAAGATCATGTATGAGTACATATTGTCCACTGTCACTATTAACGGTGTAATTCATTTTCTATTAATAAAATTAATGGATTACCCAAAATACATATATTATGAATTTTAAATATATTTATATTTTGTTTCAAATTATATATATTATTTAACCATTATCAAATAAAAGTATCTATAATATCAAATTGAAATGTATAATAAAAATGTAGTAGTAATTACCCGAAACATAAAATCATCAAGGAATTGTTACTAAAAGGGTAATAAATGGTCATAAATAAATAATTTATGGTAATATATATAAATTTTGTTCTAAAATAGATCTATAATAAATATATGTTTACTCTATTTTAGTTTTTAATGAGTATGAAGTAAGTCCATACTTAAGGTAAGGGATTTTCATGTCACTTTATTTATGTATAAAAGATGCATTATTCACCAATAATTTCATTTATATGGTGAATATAATGAATATGAATGAATTTTTTGATTATTATCATAAAAATATAGAACATAAATATCCATGAACATTTATTTTGTTATTGGGGATTATAATTCAAAATATAAAATAGTGGTAAATGTTATTTTGTTACAATCTCATTATTTATCTAGATCATTTATGATTATGTTCTAGATGATGAAATGTAATGATATATCTATAATGAGACTATTGAATTTTATTATACAATATTTATTTCATGAAATTAAATTTTCCCAATAAATTTAAACCCATTATTTACTCAATTGTATTAAATAATATTTTAAATAAAAACGACATTATTTCACTCTTTTGTTTAAAATATTTTTTAACGTCTTTTCATGTTTTATAAAAAAATTTTAAAAAAAAAATTTAATAATATAAATTGATTTAATAGGGATATTGTTTCCCTAATTCTAAGTTATAATAAATTTATTAGAAGAAACATATTTTACATTTTCGGAGTGATGTTTCTTTAAAACATTACCTGAATTTTGAAATAAATCATTGTTTTAACATTTACAACATGAATGTTATTTTATGTTTCTATAGAATAATTTTTTTAATATTAAATTATATAAATAATATATTTTCACCATTAATTTATATTTTCACAATATTTGTTAAATATTTAGTTTTTTAAAAAGATTTTTGAAAGTGGAAATGTTATTTTCCTTATGAAATGTTCCATGCGAAATTTCAAAATAATGTTTCATATAATATGACATTGATTGATGTCACAGAAAGTTTACTTGGTATATTATCCAAGGTTATTATTATTGTTATTCCACTAAATGGTTTATTTTTTTACAAGATGTCTATGAAGCTCATTCTTTTTCCATGAATTTTTCTATTACAAATTGTTTCCGAGACCAATTAATTTATATGGGTTTTTATATGATGAATGTTTTATGATCTTTTGGAAAATAAATTTACGTATTATGTGATGATTTGAACCTATATATCACTACATTTCATTGTTGAATTAATATGATCTAATGAGATAAATAGGGATGGAATGGAGAGTGAACCCAGTTCATTAATAGACATTGTCCACTATGATAGTCTTGGGAGTAAACCATTACGTGTATATTGGTTTGTGTTTTTAAAAAAACTATATTATAGCATTTTTAGTTAACATTTACTAATATTAAGGAATTTGGAGTGAAAAAAATAAACTATGGTAGTCTTAGAAATGAGTATTGATTTTTATGGAAACAATTTTCTATTCTTATATTAGTGCCACAAATATATATTTTAAGCTAATGTTATGTTATCATAGCTCATTATTCTTTTTAATTTGTGATTCATGTCATATAAAATATCTTGATTAATTCATGACTCATTTTTATGATATATGAAATGAAAGGTTTGTTTTTTAGATGTTATCATAGTGATTTAATACCCTTATGATCATGTTATATTCATATATCCCTTTTTACCCTTAATATGATTATGGAATCACCCTTTCTTATTTTTACATTCCCTATTTATATAGAAAGGTATTATTTATGTTATGTCTAAAAAGGGTTTCAACTATGAAGAAATTATTGGGGGAATATATTTCTCACTTTTAAAGTAGTTGTTTAGTTATATATATTTCCGTAGGTACTAGACCTAAATGATGAAGATGTAATCTATATATATGAAAAGGATAGGTCATTATAATGGAACCTTATCTAATAAATTTAAAAAAAATTAAATATATAGAACAATAGTTACATAAGATGATACATTTAAGTGGTTATAGTTGAAAGGAGTTTCCAATTGAAATTTTTATTGTTATGCCCTAATAATTTGGGAATTACAATTTTTATAACTGAGTCGTCATATATAGTCTTGTTACATTCAAACATCAAATGTAAAGTCTGTTTGTGATTAAATTGAATTATATTGGTATCTTATAAATTCTATGAACTTATAAATTTGGATTGAAAATTTTATATAATTGAACCATTATATAGAAACTTACATAAAATTAAATTTTTAATGATAACAAATGGTTTATATTATATATATATTTACATTATGAATTTACTATTTTTCTTTTATAAAACATATTAATAAAACACTATATAATAGAAGCCACAAGACTTTGACTTGGGAGAATACATTTAGAATTAACATTTGAACTGGGCAGTTTCGTATGTATAACTACTAGTTTGAGTCCATGAAACTATCTTTGTTTCATTATCTATAATCTCTTCTAAATTAGAATATAGTTTTGAGGAATTTTCTTTGAATTTTAGATTTATGCCTGCATCATATCCTTGGGTGAAATAATATGTTGGTGGGGATGACAATTCTATTTAGGTGGTGGGGCCAAATCCATATGTAGTGCCACTTGAAACACTTCTAGTTGTATAACCCATAGTTCACAAACTATGAATCAACACTCAAATTTGGGATAATGTTTTATATCCATTGTAGTCCATGAATGGGGGGGGTATAAAACATGTTCCCCCTATGTTTAAATTTATGAGTGCTTAAAAAAAGAAAACACACCTACATTCTCAAGGGGAGGTGGAACGAAAGCTACAGAATCCTGGATATAAGGTAAGACTACACTCTTTGGGAATCATGATATTACTCTAAAAATAAGGGTTAATCCCATATCATATCTTTATTGAGGATCTGAAAGATTATGGTGGGTCATTTTTACATATGAATATAATCATTGGGGCTTGTTTTGGTGGGATAGGAAAGCTAATTTCTAAAAGTATTTCTTCACCGAGACACATTAAACTGGTTGAGGAAGAGAGTTTATTCATCATGAAAATGGAGTCATCTCTATCATGGATTAATCATCTCGTTTCAAGGAGATCTTGTTCTTTGTGACATCTTTTTCAAGAGATGATCTATATAGGGTGAGATTAATGATGAAAATCGTTATCCCATTTCATCTCAGGTGAATGTCTTCCAACTGACTAACATCTCTGAGATGGTTAACAATGTGCTTTTCTCTGAGCATAATTTGAGGGAATATGAGGGTATGGGGCATGGTATATTGGCATAGTGATGGGTAATTGTCTTTTCCTAGTGGATGGAACTATCATTTTGAGACATATTTCAACCTAAATTATAGTTATAAAATACACAATGGATTATATATAGTATTTCATCGGTTAAATATGGTATGTTATTTGAATCCTTAGTGTAGGAGTGACTCGGTAGAGTTCCATGCCTATGTTAGAATGAGAAATTTACAAATATTTTTCATGACCTTTACCATGGTTCCTATTGAGAGAGGGAATACACCAACAACATATTATTGAATTGGAGTTATTGAACAAATATAGGAAGTATGTTTGAGTACCATAGGTCATTCAATCCAAGAACAAGTCAATGTCATGGAATCCAAATGATGGTTATAAAGCACCATAAGAGTGGACCTTTCATGGTGGTCAGGTTATAGCTCTGAGCTATGGATTGGGTCACATATGTGAAGTGTATCATACACCATAGGAGTATATTTTCAGATTATTAAAAGTATGGGGAACAATAGTATTATCTTAAACTTTATTATTTCCCATTTTGGAAAACGGAACTATAAATTCATCTATATCATGCGCTTTAATTAGTAGTCATGCTCTTGAAATTGGATAAATTTTTGGGGTATGTATCATGAAAGACCATTGAAATTTCATTATAGAGTAGTTGTTGATTCATGGAGTGTCATGTTGAGATATCTGGCTATTATTTATCCTCAGTCCTTGTCAACCTCTAGATGATAGGAAAATACATAATTATTTTTAAAACACAATGATTATCAATACAATAAATTGTATTTGATAATGTGTATGAAATAAATAATATAATGTAATATAATACACTGAGGCATTAAACTATATTTTATATATTAAATAAATTCAATGTATGATATATATTTCAATTCATGTGACACTAATTTATCTTGAGTTAAACACCAAAATGAATTTATTCAAAGTCTAGTGTTATACACAAGACAATGTATTACCAAATACACATAACAATTATATTTAATATGAAAATTATCATCAAAAAATTAAACTTTTCGTAATAAATATGATTCAATATGTTATGAAAATATATTTTTGAGTTCATTGGTCACCAATTAAGTAGAAAATGAATATAAAATACAATTTAACAAAAAGTTAATATTAATAACAAGGACTACAATTATGTGAAAAATGTGCTTTATCATTCTAGATTAAATTAATACCTATTAGTGGTTGATCATAAAAGAAATTATTTATTTTGTATACAGTAAAAATATATTAATTCATCTAATTTATTTTAAGGGAATGTGATAAGAATAAATACAATATTACACATAAGAACATTATTTTTTAAAAGGTAGTTTTTCCTTTTTATGGAGATTCAATTTTAAAAATATATTCTGATACATTTATATATTTTATTGGAGAAATATACTTACTTTTTTAATGAATATTTTTATAAATATATTATTCTGAACATTTTTTTTATTTTTTTGGTATGTTACTTTTTTAGTTAAATAGTGACGAATAAATATTTTTAATTGAAAACATACTTTTCATCTAAATAAAATGTAAGGTTAAATTATATTTAATAATTGTTTTAATGACTTATTAGTTCAATTATCAATATATTAATCCCATATAGGTAATTATAATCATTTTTATTTTTAATTTTGATATAAAAATCTAGTAAATGTTTGAACTTTTTCACATTAAAACCCTGATTTCCCATCCCATTTGTGGGAGTAATTTTTAATTTATTTTTTCTATTTATCTAAGAAGAATATGGAAAATATGGATTTAATATTAGAATCATTATATGTTATAATATCTTCAAAGGTAATCATTGATTTTAAACATAAATAAATTTGTATGTAATTAAAAATGATTACAATGATATTGGTAAAAACAAGTTTACTGGTGGTCATACTTTAATCGTAAGGGGTTAAATGTCATTGAAGCATTACCAAAACCCATTGGATGGAAATATTTAGACAATATCACATATTTTATTAATAATTATTCATTATTGGAGTCACATGACTTATGATAGACCACCCAATAGTGTTTACCATTTGGTATTTACAATAATTCCACACCTCCTCAATAATAGGGCACTCACCCCGGACTTATTAAAACTTATGAAGACTCTTGAATCATCCAAAACCTTCCCAAATCAACTCCAAACATGAACCACTCAACATTTAAGCTTATATTGGGTAAAAATAAATCCCTTCAATGATTTACTTCAAACATAATGAATAAATTTGACGAAGATCTAATGTTTTTCTAAAACCCTTTTCATTTTATATCCTTCTATAACCCCGTAATTTTTTTATATCATGATTATTTATTAAAATATTTATAAAAAATATATTGATATTTTTTTATTAAGGGTACAACCAAAAACACCATACACTTCCACCATCCGGGATACACAATCATCATTCATGTGTATGGTGTACTACCACATTCCAAACTGATGTTATTCGATATTCCATTACCAAAAATTCATGAATTTAGATAATTATATATTTTTATATGATTTATAAAATATTTATTATTTACATGTTCTTATAGAGTTATTATATAACACACACCTTCATGCATTCCATTTTATGGGAATATGATAACTTTGGAAGTGGACGTGTGGACTACCGCTTACTCAAATGGATGTGATTAGTTTACCCTTTACATCGTATTTATGAAGATTGAGTTCAATAAATATGTGTAATGTATATGAAATAAATATGAAACTGGAATTATAATATACATATATATCATTTACCATTCTTTCCCTCAATGGGAAAAGACGATGGAAATAATTTTCATATGTATATACGCCCTACTATCTCCATGAGAGGTGTGTTTAATATATATTAATAAATATTATGGATTTATCTAGATATTTATTTAAAAATATATAATATATTTATATAAATTTTAAATTTTTCTTGATTAATAAATCATACTCTAATTAAGAGCACTAAAAAACAACAAGTCAAAACATACTCGAAAAATAATGTAGGTATTTCCTGAAATGATGAAAATAATAAAATATTATAAACGATCGTGAAAGAATATGTGATATAAAAGATCTTATAAAATATTATAAATATTAATAAGATTTTCTAAAAAGTTAATTCCATTATTAGAATAGTTATATAGGTGATCAAAAGATGATTTCCTTAAAAGAAATGAAAGGTAAGGGATTCTGTTTCAATTTCCATTCATTGATTCAAATATTTATTTCATGGAACAATATATGTTATATGCTTTATACACTACCCATTTTACATTTAATATCGTTATTAATTTATTTTTCGTTTAATATATAGATTCGTTATGAATTAGTTCATTTAATGTGATTTGAATTAAAAGTTACCAAGTGGTAATGATTTCTTCATTCAAATTATTTTTCATTGTGTTATATTAATTACTAATTATCATTAATATTATAATATGATATATGTAATGAATTTTAGAGATAGATTTTTGTATCTTGATATTTTTTATTTGTATTTATAGTTTATACCCATTATCAATTATTTGGTTTATTCTCACATCAATGTTATGATCTTTGATAGGGTTCAGTTCACAATCCCATTTTATATGGAATTACCCAATCATAAATTTCCATTGAAGGAAATTATTTGATACTTGTACAAATAAACCATTTAACTTCCATGTCCTCTAGTTATTCATGATCTTTTCATGTAATATTTACATTTTACCACTTTTTGGAACTAAAATATATTTCTGAAACACTTCCAAAAAAACTCGTCTTCATTTCTCAATTTGGTCAGAAATAACTTTTCAATTAAAACAATTCTTTCTAAAAGGGTTTTCAGAAATGCTATTTAATCTTTTAAATGTTTTATTAAAGGAGTTTAGAAATTTTATTCTCAATGGATTCCTATTATCATCTTTTGAACATGAATTTTTTTTAAACATTTTACACTTAAAATGGAATGATCTTTTCACCTGGACTGACATGTAGGGATTTACCCACCATTTTTTATTTGAGGATTAATTTTTTTTAAAAAAAAATTAAAATATAAAATTTTAAATCAGTGAAAATTTTTTTATATTTTTTTCAAAAAGGTAAAGTATAATATCCCCAAGAATTTTTTTTAAAATATTCCTCTGGTATTTTTAATAATAAATGACAATAACCCTTTAATTTTTCTCTAGTTGGGATATATTGTATTTATACAATATTTATTCATTATCTGGGGGATTTATTATTTATTTGGATAAGGATTGTTTTGTCATTAACTTCCTTGATTCATTTTTTTCCCTTGAAATATCGACATTCATTTGATCATTCGGTATTAAATATACCCTAATTTACCATATCAATTATAAGGGATGTGTTTATTGTTTAAACTATATACCAATTTTTAATAAGTTGTTTACATTGAATTTTATTTTATTAATAGGGGATGTATTGGTATATCTGTATCCATTGTTCAGTATGTATTTTTTATTATAAGGATGTTTTTTATTAAATATATAGACAACTCAATATATGATCAATTCTTAGGAATAGAAATAAAATGGTTGGGGATCATTTGATATAATACCCTCGATATATGAGTACTCTCATGAGTTAAATCAAGTTAATGACATACTATTGGTGCTTATTTCCATGAAGAATTATATGGGTTTTTTCTATAGATTTAAACTATCTTACGAATGGTCTCGATGCTAGTTTTTCATGTGACAGATACATGATGTTCAATAATTAAGCATTTCCATAATTTAATTTATTATTATCCTTAGGATTCTCACTTTAAAAAATCTATGTTTCCATTTCTTAAACAGTTTATTAATTTCAATACATGTATGTTCAGTTCCGTACCATTCTTTGTTGGTTATTCATTATTGAGATGTTTAAATGGATTGAGTTTTATGGTATTTAAGTTAATATATTGATTATAATACATAATATTTTCACATTGATATTATCTATGGATGTAGTTCATTATTAGTTTGTTGGTTAAATGGTATGTTTTCTCAATTATTTAACATACCGTATTAATTATTCTCATTTAATCATTATTGCTTCCATAGTAGTTAAAATTTATTGAGAATTTGAGATCACCCTAAATTATATACCTTTCCCTATAAAACATGAAGTTTAAAGTGAATTATATATAGGGTTTTGATAGTGGGAATAAATTTATTCTCATAAAAAAGTGATTAATTTTTTGTTGAAGTTTTTGTATTCAAATGTAATTCAAGACTAATTCTTGTATTTTGTTTACTAATACTGCTATACTATATATTCATTTGGGATTTGAATCCTCATATCATATGACAATATAATTCTAAGACGCACTGGGTATGATCCTTTCGGTTTTGGGTCTCTATAGTTGGCATCAATGGATGTTTATTATCAACATGGATAACTAGATTTATGAAAACATAGTTTATCATAATGAATCCCATGATATAATTTGAGGATAAGTATCGAATCACATTATAATGTTTTTATATGGAATTTATTATTTGTTTTTTCCTATATAATACTTCAACTTTTAGAATCTTTTAGTGTATGTGGTTCGAGAATACATTTACCTAGGGGTAACAACCCCATCAAAAATTTATTTTGATGGACTTAATCGGGAACTCAGGCATGTAAATAGGCGTTACTATACACCTCATGTGACACTCCCTACATATATTCATTGGGTAATTAATATTTTTATATAAACCATTATGAATAATTTGGATAAAAATGATATCACTAAAGAAACTATATATTTTATTACAAGATTACATATTCCTAAAATTTTCAATTTATTCATTTCACTAGTTTTGGGATTATACATTTATTTTTTTAATTTTATGATCTAATATAAAATGTTTCATTATTTATAAATGAATCCAATTGTATGTGAATGTAAATGTATCAATGAACATATCTTTTAAAGGTTTTCCCTCATGATAAATATAATGAGGAATTATATGGAGCTTGAATTGGAATGGATGAAATTATAACCATATTCATGAAGATGACATATGTTATTAGTAATAAATTTTCTTATTTGGAGATTCTCATTGATCCCCTGCATTGTGGAACAATGATATACCACTTTATACATTAAAAACCTCTATCATTCTATGAGACTAAAAATCAATTTTTTTGTTGAAAAAAAGGATTTGTTCCATAGATAAGATATTTCTCTCTCTATAAAGTAGTGATGGAGATAAAATTTCCATGTTAGTTTATCATCTCTTAGGATATGTCGATCAGTGGTGTTTATCAATTCAAACCCCTAATTATGAAGAGTAAATATCAATCATGGAGTGGAAAGGCATAAAGAAAATCATAATAGGAAAATGTTATTCTCAAGAGAAAGAAAATGATAGGTAAATATTATTTTTTGAGACAAACACAGAAACAATAGGAAAAGTTTTCTAAGGGTAAATACAAATTTACAAGGATCGGAAGGCATAATTTGAAATATATATATTATCAAAATATAATTAATTACAATTTCTTGGATGGGTTTAATATAATTCTTTCATGGTAACTATTCTCCCAAACATTCTCATTGTATGAGGACATTGTTTCATGTCATTTAAGAAAGATGAATAATTTTATAAAACCTATTCCATTCAAGGGAATAAAGAGAATAATTGGATATAAGAACATGGAATATATAAATGGAATAAGAGAATGATGGATTTTCCAAGACGTGATACACGTTGAAGGAAAAATGTTGGTGCATGCTTAAATTGATGAATAGTTTTTTTCACATGTGGAGAAAAAATCCCCCATGATCATAATTATAAAGACATGAAATAATTTTCCAATATTTAGTGCTTTAATTTTTAAGATATAGAGCACTATTAAAATGAATTCACTTGATTCAGGTGAATATACATCAAGAGAAGCTAATCGATCATGTTCAATCTTTGGTTATTACTACTAATGATGTGGAATGATTAATGTCATTGTATTTTGATTCAATAATTTTTTTGGTATGTGTATATTAATGAATTATATTATGGTTGTAATAATTGTGAAATTTATAAGTATTATACTTCAATGATTTTTCATTATGTATTTGAATGTGTGTGTTGAATGGTATTGATGACCAAGAAAAGTGATTCAGTGGAATGTTGAAGTATGTGAAAAAAATAATGAATGTGGGAAATATAACACAATATATGTTCATGATAATGAGATAATTATTATTGGTATTAAAAGATGATTGATATCAATTGAGTTAATTTGATGGTACTTAATCTCTTGGAACTGAATAATTATTTGTTGAAAAACTGGTTTATGATTCCACTTACAGTGTTAGAAACATTTTTTATATTATTTTATTAAATAAAGGGATGAATTAAAAATTTATCAATGAAAAAAAGTTTGAAATTGTTTTTTTGAAATAAAAACATATTAATTCAGTATGTTTACTCATTTAATTTTGTACTAAACTAATTACAAAAAATTTGGAATATTATATTTAATAAAACAATTATATTTATTCATTCATTTATTTTGTATTAATTTCCTTTTAAATCATCACATATTTATTTTTTAGGCCCCTAACATTACACAAGTCACTTACATTCATGTGATCAATGACCTTAATCACCCTAGATATTTTTTTGTCTTTTCTTCCCTGTACATATCTTCACTATCCAATATTATTCTTTTATCTGGATCCCTAGTTATAAGACTATTCTAGATGAGGTTCATACTTCCTTTTCTATATTATTAAT
This sequence comes from Viscum album, assembly GCA_963277665.1. NCBI lineage: Eukaryota > Viridiplantae > Streptophyta > Magnoliopsida > Santalales > Viscaceae > Viscum > Viscum album. The sequence goes on from OY728121.1 coordinate 855,055,212, forward strand.
TGGATATTTCATTAACCCTTTTACGATCTGGGTATTCAAATAAATTTATTTTTAAATAACAATACCTTGATTACTGAAACATTGGGTTATCGGTGCCAAGCATGTGCTTCTCTACACAAGAAATCTATCCGAACAACCATGCAATGGTGCATAGCAGATCATGTTGTAGAATCTAGGGAGGGGCGGTTTCAAGTAGTCATAGACTGTATGATTTCCTTATGTTCTATGGGTCCTGTAATGTATCCTAGCCTACAGGAAATGTAAACTCAAATATTTTGAGCCTTGTAAGGGTTCCCCCTCATCCCTTGAAATGGGGGTTATCAGAAATCCAAAAATAAGAAGGCCTTCAGTCCATTCAAGCATGTCATTTAAGGTGGGGATAATGAAACACCACAAGATTTTAAAATAAGCACATTGTAGTGGATATCATGTATGGCACATAAAACCAAAAATATAAGGGAATATAAAATCATAATAATGAAAAATGTTTTTAATATTTTAAATAAAGTAATTCTATGATATATCTTGAAATTCATGAAACATTGAGTTATCTTGTATTGCACACAATAATGACTTTCATTGATGTCATACATTACACGCAAGAAAAATTATTTCCAAAGACTATTAAAATTATTTTTTTAAAATAAAATTATCTTATAACAATTATTTTTTTTGTTATAATAATTATTGACTATGTAATGAAATTATATGGTCTATTTTATTGGTTACCAATTATCTAGAAATGAATAAAAAAAATAATTTAAAATAAATGGAATTTTTATATAGCGAACTATTTTTATGTGTCAATGGTTTTTTAATAAAATAAATTAATTAATATTAGTGGAATATGTTAATAAAATATATATATTATATACTAAATGAATTTTTACACTTATATAATGGGTTTTAGAGTCATATGATAAGAAAAAGTCCAATATCATGAATAAAAAGCAGTATTTTTCTAAAGGCAGTTTCTCTATCTTTTAATGGTGCACATATTTTAAAAATAAATTTTGAAAATTTTATAAATTATATTTGAAAAAAAATTAATTTTTAAAATTGTAATTTAAAATTTATCTTTAGGTGAATTTTTCATATTTTAATGAAAAGTTTCATTTTTTTATTAATTGTGAAATATATTAGATTATCATTGAAAAATTCTAGTTCATCTAACTAATTTATATATATAAAATAATTTTAATAATTGGATTTGGAGTCACATTAGTAAAATTTTACAACTATTTATAGAACTCTTAAAATTTAAATCGTTTTTATTTGGAATTTATATATAATAACATAGAACTATTTTGAACATTTTCACTTTAAAAACCTTCATTTCCATCCCGTATGTTTGACTATTTTAAAATTATCATTTTCCAATTATGTAACTCGATTTCGGAAAATGGATTTCTATAATTGAATTCACCATAATGTTTAATTTCTAATAAGTTCAACTTATTTTTTACAAATAATATTATTGGATGAAATTATAATGAATTATAATGATTAAGGGAAAACAATTTTACTTGTGATTAAACATAAATCATAAGAGGCCAAAAGACGTAGAAATATTACCAAGACCATTTTAATGTCTATATATATAAAATATACCCTATTTTATCAAAAAAGGATCATTATTAGAGGCACATGATATTGGGGTCTTTTCTTAATAGTGTTTACTGTTTGGTATTTACAAGAATTCCACTCCACCACCACTATGAAAGGGAACCCCTCCCATATTAACTCTAATTAAACCAATTGGATGATTAAAGACCTAATCAAAACAAAACCAAACAACCATCCTCATATCCTATAAGCCTTATATTTGGATGAAATCAAACCTTCCATGGAATTACTTCAAACCTAAGGACCAACCCCAAGAAGAGGTAATGTTTTTCTAAAAATGATTTCATTTTATTTCCTTCTCCACATCCATAAAATTTTATTATATGATGATTTTATATTAAAATAAGTATATTAAATATAATTATACTTTTTATGATAATTTTATGACCTGAATCTTCACTCACTTCCATTAAATGGGTCACACAATCATCCTTCGTGTGTATAGCGAGCTACCAGCACATTAACTGATGTCATTCATTCTTAAATTATCACCATTAATGGTGGGAAATGATGATGGATTTATTATTTATATATGATATCTATGATATTTATTATTTATTCATTCCTTGGGTAATATTATATAACACACACCACCATCCTTTCTATTTTGTGGTAATATGACAACATCGTACATAGACGTATGGACTATAACCTCTTAAAAGTTCTGTGATTCATTAATGCATTACATGTAATGTATTAAGGAAAAATTTAACAAAATTTTATAGTCAATAATACATATATTTGATAATTTATTTATAAAATACTTAAATATCATTTAAATTTAGATCATTCAATACGATAATAAAATGGAAAAATCGTTCATTTGTATATACGGTATAACATCACCATGAACGATGTGTTTCATTTCTATCCCGAAATATCCTGGATTGAAATAAATATTTTTATTTAGATAATATATGATATTCATATCATTAATAAAATTTAATATATTACTAAATCATGATCTATGTAATAGAAATAAAAAAATAATAGTCAAAACCAACTCGAAGAACAATACACATAATACCAGAAATGGTGAATGTAATGAATGATTATTAGTCAACATGTAATAATATTCATAAAAGGATCATATATAATATCATAAATTTTAATATGTTTAAGTCATTAGTCAATTAAATTATTAAAAATAGTATATATGTTCTTAAGAGATGTTCACATAAAAGGAAACACAATGTAAGGGATTTTTTCTAAATTTACATTCATTGAGGAACATTTTCATGTCATGCACCAACATATTTTATATCATGTATACACTACCCATTTTAAATTTAATATCTTGAAGAAATTATTATACATTTCATTTCATGTTTCAAATTAAATTATCTTAGTTATGTTCACTGGAATCAAACATTACCAAGTAGTAAATATTACGAAATTGAATTTCTTTTTCATTGGGGAATATTATGTCCTCGCTGTAATTAATATTCTAAGATTATGTTTGTAATGGCATTTATCTATTTATTTTTTTCCACTTGTTTAATAAGTATTTACATATGATTCACATAATTTATTTTTTAATTGGTTCTAAATTCAATGGTATGATCATTACAAGTGATTACTTCACAATCGCATTTTATTCAAGATTGTTAAATGTTGAACATACATTGAATGATATTACATGATAATTGTTCAATAAAAACATTAATTTTCTTATCCTCTTGATATTAATGATCATTTTATTTTATAAGTACAATTTTTCTACTTTTTTGTGCTTCAATGTTTTTTCGAAAATGTTTTATGAAAACAAACCTTCGATTTTTTCTTTGGTCAGAAATTTTTTTTCTTTTAAACCAGGATTTCCAAAATTATTCCCATTTTTTTTAAAAAAAATTAAATGATTAATTAATATATTTTTTACTAATTTTTTTAATATAATATTCATTTAATATTCTAAACAATTAATTTTAATAAGAATTTTATAGTGAAAAAATAATGTTATGTTCACCTTGTAAGACTCAAATGAATTTAAATGTCTTCATTTCATTAAAGATTCCATTGAAAATTTATATGGTTTCACCATAAAAAATATGTTTTAATAGTTATTTTAAATGAAAAAGATTTTCAATATGATTTTAAAAATTAAAAGATAATTTTACTCAGGAATGTTTTTAAAATACTTATTTATGTTAATTATATTATATGGCAACAAAAATCCTTTATCTGTACTCCACTTTGGACATGTTGTATTGATATCAACCTCATTATTCCTCAATATGATGTATGCTTGATTTTCCTAAGGATTATATTTAAATTCATATCCATGATTCATTTTTACACTCCCCTTTAAATATTCACCTTCTTATTGTCATTGGTTATTAAATTTTACCATAATTATCTATATATATTATCATTGATATGTTTATTCTGAAAATTGTAATAATTTCATTCATATAGTGCTTATGTTGATAGTTATTTTATTATGTAGGGATTTTTTCATAAATCTGAATCCTTTATTTAATTTAGATATGTGATGTTAAGAACATTGTTTATTAATTAAATTTATTACTTGATATATGATGAATTATTGGGACTGGTAATACCTTGGTTGGTGACCGTTGGAAATAAGGACCTCGATGCATTGGTAGCCTCATCAGAAAAAATCAGTTCTTGGAAAACCCTTTGTATTTTTTTTCAATGAAAAACACGATGGGTTTCTACCCACAAACATAAATTTTCCTATGAATTTTTTGGTGTAATTGGTTCATGATCAAAGTACATGAAGTTCAATTATTAATAATTTCCTTCCTTTTAGTTGTTTTTATCCAAATTATTTTCACTATGTTAAAACTATTGATTTATTTCATTCTCATTTTATTCATTACATGGAATTTGAGTTTAGTTATTTCACATTACATATTGATTATGCCTTATAAAATTGGTTAAATGGCATGTTTTCAGTTATTTACCATTCAATATTGATTATTTTCTATGATTTATTATCATTAGAATTATTTCTTGATGCAGTCCATTCCCAATTCTTTAATTACATGGAATGTTTTTTCAATTATTTTTATTTCCATATTGATTATTATCATTTATTAAATGTTGCATCTATTGTAATTTAACATTACTGAAAATATTAGCTCATAATTATTTTTTCTGATTCCCCAAGAACCCATCAAGGATACGGTTTCTAATAAGTAGTGTTATTCAAGTGGGATGAATGTTATTATAAAAAAAGAAAGGGAAAAAATTATGTTGTAATTTTTTTATTAAATTGTAATTCAACAATAATATATGTAACTACATTACCATGAATTCAAAACTGATTTATACCTAGAGATGTTATTATTTTTATCCTATGAAATGTAACGATAGTAGGAACCATCTCTGAGCTATTGGGTTCTAGTTTTCTAAATTCTGAGGATGAACTTTTTTGTAACATTACATACCCATAATGATTGTAATTTTTAGAGGGTATATTTCTCATCAATGGAGTGTGGTAGCTATGTTTATAAGGTAGAATGGGGTGTCCTCAAAATAAGAAATTTGGTTTATCACCATGTGTTGAGAAGCTTGTTAGATAATACTTGAATAATCTTTCATGGCTATCAAAAATAATGGGAGACAACCTTTCCTCTAGTGGTGGACTGATTTAGAGATCCCTTTCTTGGAGACTTATCGAGGATACCTACAAAGTGAAATTTATATTTGACCATCAAACATATTCCATCAATAGAACCAATATATATTCCTCCATATAGGATATCTCCAACTGAGCTTCAGGAACTCCAGAGGTAGTAAGAGGTTATGGAATCCAAAATAATTTTATGACATAGTAATTCTCTATAAGGTTCACTAGTACTATTCTAATAGAATCTACATGGCACCCTAAGGGAATTTATGGATTTCTGATGGTTGAACCGACATAATATTAAAAATATTTACCAACATCACTATATATAAAATCTCTTTGATCAGTTAATAGGATCTAGGATATTCTCAAAGATTCCATTGAGATTGATCTATCCTCATGTGTGTGTTATTCAATCACATATAACATGTACATCATTTTAAAATAGGTATGGATACTATTGATATTCGGTGTTGATTTTTTTCCAAACAAACACATCCTCTATTTAAATGTCCAAATGAATTGGGTTTTCCACACATATCTAGATTCCATCATGGATATTTTTCTGGTTGATATCATAGTGTACTCTCAGGTTTGACCTGATCATGAAAAAAACCTTGAAATTATTCTTATTAAACAAAGAGATCATCATATTTATGTAATGGTCACAAAGTACTATTTTTAGATCCAAAAATTTCATATCTCGGGTAAAATTATCTCCCAATATGGGGTACCTCTAGACAAAGATAAAGTGAGAGATATCATTATTTCATCTAGTAATTTTAATTCCCTAAATCCACAAATTTAGGTTTTCCCAAAAAGGTTGTAATGTTTACATTTCATCAAACATATTGGAAGACCATTGAGGAGTTTAAAGGATAAATTACCTCATCACTGATATTGATCTTACCTAATCATGGAGGATAATATACAATTTATTTCAATGTATAAAGTTTAAGGATAAGAGAGATTTTGATGTAACAAGACTAACTTATAGTGTACAGGTCTCACAAGTTGAGGCATCATTATTGAAATTAACCAACATAAAAAATCAAATTAGTCTCTATTATACATGCATTTTATTGATAGATACATTTTTTCTGGGAGAATGAAATTTCATATACACAAAATCGAATGGGAGAAGAATGGATTGATATACCATCAGAAGAGGCCTAAGAATCTAGGGTAATTTTTTAAAAGAAATAATTTCCTATTTTCATTGTCTGTGAAATTTTTATTTAACCATGAAACTTGTCTATATGAGGTGAGGCCTCCTAGATTATGGTTATCACATGTTTGGAACAAAATTTTAGAGTATATGACCAAAGAATGAACCCCATTAATTTACTTGAAATTATATTGTTACTCCCACTTCCAAAAAATCTAAAACACCACTTTTCTAGTCCCATTTGTACACAACAATCATAGAAGCTCTACCACTTTCCCCTTTGAATATTTTGGTGGATATACCTAATCCAACACTTGTTTCCTTAAATGAGATTGGTTCACCCTCAACATTTCAAACACTTTTTTTACCTTCCTTCCTTAGTATCGTTCATCATATTTGATGTTATCTCCCTTTAAACTAATATACAATATTTTTTAGGATTCATTTTGTTGGATTCCAATTTCTCTCAAACCATCCCAAATATAAGGTCATTAATGGATCTAGAGTCTCCTACATAGCTAATGGTGGTGGTCTATTACATTACCCTAAAATTATCATTGTTTTTAATAAGGGTCATTGTGTAATACACCAAAATTTAATTATGTTACCCTTAAAACATCTAAATGATTAAATTAATAACTTTGTCCATAGTTTTGATGTTCCTTTAAACATATCGACACCATCGTTTGTTGAAGACTACAATTGGATCCACCCCTAATATGTGCTCAATTAAATGGTCTTAACATCTTTTCCTTTATTTTAGTTAAAGCACCCCACATATTTGTTTTGTTTGACACTTTTAAAAATGAAGACCTAAATGAAATAATAGGATTGTAAAATTCATTTAATATATCGGTTGACCTATAATAACATGTTATATTATTCATGATATTTATTATTTACCTCGATCACTATACATGTGTGGCCTACCATGAGTATTACATACTTTCCTAAATTGGATATAATTTGGAAAAAGAATTAGATTTCAGACGATTCATTGATGAGTCTATAAAATTTTCATAGGACACATGGATTTGGTAATTGTATTAGATTCATGAATGTATCACGTAGACATCGACCATTTAGCAGCGTACTCTAGATAAAATTAATATCATGGATGAGATACTAGGATTCTTCTCGATGTACTTGGGAAAATACTACATTGGATGAAATCCATGGAATCCAATAATATCTATCCTATGATTACATTGGATTTTCCTCACGATTAGATTGAATCTTTTAGAGTAGAATTACAAGGGTTTCCCACTCGGATTACACTTATACCCCATATCCCAATATCTCAATTTGATCATAATGACTGGGTTTGACTTTCCAATTTCATGGATTTGATGTGTATCACAAGGATACCTTGTGATTATTATACCGAGAAACCATGGGTACATGCCTATGGTCCCTAAAAATGATGAAAAATATGCTCACAGTCATTCAAATTAGATAGACGTTGGAAAGGTTGGCCACGTATCACATGAGGATCCTAGGTTCAACATGATCTATATTTTTAATTTTGTTAATTTACATTTATTATACTGGCACACTATTTCATATTATATTCACAAACTAGTTTGGAATTAGATACCATTGGAGGTGGACAACTTTTTTTTAATCACACCTTATTCGGGCTGCCATTTAGTACATAGACAGACTTCATGGATCGAAGTAAGGATAAAGGAAATCACAATACTATGGATTCATAATTTCATTTTATGATCAGAGAATGGGATAAAATTAGTGAGCCAGTGATTTAGATAACCATGATGATAAATTATTTTTTCTTTATTTTCTTTTTTATATGATGGAACTATTGTATGCCTACTACCATGACTTTCTAATTAATAGTTTAATTTCCTTGTATTATATTTAGACAGCATTGGTTACACCCAATCTGTCTTACTTTTTATTTTTTGGATTGATTAATTTTTCATTCCTATACATCTGTTGTTGTGTTTTTTATTTATTATATTTTTCTCCTTCATTTTTTATTTAATGATATGATGAACTTTGATAATGAGGGTAATGTATCCCCACTATACCATTATACACCCTTGATTCTATTGTTTTCCCTCTAGGAAATTCAAATGTGTTCTTCAGACCATATGGCCAACTATGTCGATAATTTAACTAACAAAAGATCCTAGGATGTCACAAAAAGATTTAGTTGGAAGTTAAACATGTGTGTGTGTGACGGACAATTTTGAGGGGCAAGATTTAGATTGAGTTTTCAATAGTTTAGACATCCTGAAAATTATTTTAATAAAAAAATTTCAAGTTTGAGGTATTTCTTTAGGATTTGGGTGAGTTTTGATGGAGTGGTTATAGGAGAAGGTTACTAAAAACACATTTGAATGTGATTCATAGTGTAAATAGTTCATTCAAACTAAGAATATGTTTCATGGGGGGTATTGGAAGAATTTTGAGAATTATATGATGCTAGTTGAGGGCTCCAAGGAAGATTCCCATGTATTCTTGGTATGACCCCTATTTTCATTTCATGACACTCAAGCTGTCATATTTTTAATTGAATAGTGGAATCCAACATTATTTATTGAATGAACATGGAATTTAGGAATTATTGGGTTGGAGCTACTATCCCTCCCTTATCCTCTACATTGAGATGTTTTAGGTGTGATTCAACTATTCTAGAGGAATGTTTTCCCATCATCTTTCTCTTTTACAAGTCATTTATATATCATCATTAATTTTGGGTGTTTCCATTTAAGGATTTTTCTTCAATTTCACTAAATTTGGGTGGAATCTATAATTCATAATGCTTATTTTTCTTATCCTATCTATTGGATATCCTAAGGAAAGCATATCATGTCTTCACACATCATTAGGTTAAGTGATATCATTATATTTATTGTCTTGGGGTTTTTAATAAAATTCATTACTGGGATATTAAATCTTAATTATTAATTAAGGCATCTGAGTTTCTTATATCAAGAGGTGCATTGGTGCAGGATTTCCATCATTCTTGGTAGTTTTAGTATGATGATAATTCCCATTGTGTTTTTGTAAAGACCCGTAAATTTCAAGGAAATTTTTTTTCTTAAATTTCTTTGGAATTTTTCAAGAGCGCAGCTTCTGACGGCACCTGATTCCGAGGCCCGGTGTGCCTGGAATCATGTTTTGATGTTTGGCTCGGGTACGTTCAGTGAACGGACGAGCGGGTTTTTCTAACTTTTGAACCGGTGCCCGGAATCGAATTCTGAGGGAACCGATGAAATCGCAGCGCCAGGTTTTGCCTAGAAACGCCTCTTCCGGAGTTGCGTTTGCTCAGGTGTGGTTTTTAAATTTTGGGACTTAAGGTTAAGAAATAAAATAAAGTTGTTACGACAACTTTATTTTTATTTCACTTGAAGCCACTTGAAAGCCACATTAAGCTGGTTAAGCTTAGTTGAAGCGGATAGGGTGCAACTGAAATATCCTATCCTCTTGATAGGATATTTGTGGGTGGGGCCTGCACGAGCCCCGCCGTTTCTTCCGCTAAGTAACGCACCCGCGAAAACCCGTCAAAGAAACTGAAAGTCAACTGACGCGGTTTCTTAGTTTCTTAACAGACCATTAAATTGGGCTGTTTCTTTCGTCCAATTAATTGGGCGGTTTCTTTGGTAAATTAATTCTTGGAATTAATTGTTCGTTTCTTTTTTTTAATCGTTGCTTGTTCGTTAATAAAATAAGATTACTCTTATTTTATTTTGGGTGGAAGCTTGTGGTGTGGGGAGAATTTGGAGGAGAGCGTTCTTCTTCGGCGAAGAACGCGAAGAACGCCGGCCTCCGGCGAAGAACGCCGAAACCGCGGAAATCAACGACGCTTCTTCCGCGACGTTTCTTCCGCGACGATCGTTCCTTTCCAAGCGACGTTCTCCCTTCGGACGCACCTCGACGACAACGGAATCAACGACGTTTCTCCGACGACGTTTCTTCCGCGACGATCGTCCTCTTCCGCGACGAACTCGCGAGCGACAACGCTTGAGGTAGGGGTTTTAAACCGTTTTAAAGTTGTTGATCTTTCCTTCGATCTTGAAGGTTCTTTTTTTTTTCGGCCCTTGTTTCCGAATCTTTTTATTTATTTTTAAAAATATTGTGATGGATTATCGTTCTAGAAAGCCCGATTGTTATCAATCTAATGCGAGGGGGGTCGGGCCGCACAAACACGGCCGAACCCCCCCCCCTCCTTTATTCTTGTTGTTTCTTGCAGATGGAGCGAGATGGCGTGGTGCCGTCACACCACGCGGGAATCGTACGACAACTATTGAGCGGCGCCGTCGCGCCGCGCTGTGGAACGAAATCAAACAAGATCGAGACGCCTTCGCGCCACGCCGAGAAGTCGATCAAGCACGCGACGTCGTCGCGCCGCGCCAAAGAGGCCGCAGATTAAATTAATTTTATTTTGTTCTTGAGCGCAGATTGACGGGCGATGACAAACGAGGCCGCAAGTTAATTTTGAGGCCTCCGCAGTGAAGGTCGGGTCCCGGGATGACCGTAGGCGCAGACGGGAAGCAAATCGGACCACCAGAGCGTCTCCGGTGGCCCGCGGAAGCCGGCGGCCGGAGGCGGCGGCACCCCGCGGGTGTCCAGGGTGGCACCCCGCGGGTGCCGCGGGGTTGTCTGGCGACACCCCGCGGGTGTCCAGCGCGACACCCCGCGGGTGCCGCGGGGTTGTCAGGCGGCACCCCGCGGGTGTCCAGCGCGACACCCCGCGGGTGCCGCGGGGCTGTCAGGCGGCACCCCGCGGGTGTCCAGCGCGACACCCCGCGGGTGCCGCGGGGCTGTCAGGCGGCACCCCGCGGGTGTCCAGCGCGACACCCCGCGGGTGCCGCGGGGCTGTCAGGCGGCACCCCGCGGGTGTCCAGCGCGACACCCCGCGGGTGCCACGGGGTTGTCAGGCCGCTCGGCCGAGCCGAGCCGGACCGGCCCTGGCCGGGCGGGGCCGGGCCAACCGGGTCGGACCCGGTTCGGGCCGACCCAGGGGGGGTCGGGCCGGGTCGGCCCGGACCCGGACCCCCCCCCCCGTTTTCGGACCATTTCGGTCAAATTCACATATCTTGAGCTCCGGACGTCCGAATGACGTACCGTCAGCTTTGTTGAATTCCTCTCAGTGAGACGGAACTTTTGGCTTACTCTGCTCGAGGTTTGGATGCCGACGGAGTACGGTCGGGTCGGTTCGTACACGAAACCAACCGGGCCCCTGGAACGAAAAAGCCAATAACTCACAGACCGGGCGTCCGATTGACGCGCCGTCTGTTTCGTTGACTTTCTCTTGATGAGACGGAACTTTTGACATACTCCGCCCGAGTTTTGGATGTAGTCGGAGTATGGCCGGATTGGATTGTACCCGAAATCCAACCGGGCCCCTGGAACGGAAAAGCTGATATCTTTCAGCCAGGACGTCCGTTCGACGAACCGTCAGCGGCGTTGGTGATCACGTTGAGAAACGGTCCCTATGTGCTTACCCTATGAGAGTTCGGGGTACAGTTGAGATATGGCCGGGTTTGGTTTGCTCACGAAACGAACCAGGCCCCCGGGACGAAAAGGCTAATAACTCACAGACCGGGCGTCCGATTGACGCGCCGTCTGTTGCGTTGAGACCCCTGTGACGAGGCGGACTTTTGTGACACTTCTTTGAGGGACCTTGTGATACTTGGAGTATCGACCAGTAGCTCGTGGAGCGGACCCTCCCGGAGACGAGCGTGCAGAGTACGGAGACCGTGTAGCCGGCTGAGACCTGACGACTGCTTGACCGACTCGACTTGGAGTGAGTCGACTAGCCCAGTGGACGGAGCGCCCGGTATTTGGCGACAGACCCACGGCGGACGGAGCGCCCGGTAGTTGGCCGCAAACCCGCGGTACTCGACAGGAGGAGTACCTCTGTAGGCTATTGGGGGGAGCGCCTGGTATTTGCTGACAGACCCACAGCGGACGGAGCACCCGGTAGTTGGCCGCAGACCCGCGGTGCTCGACAGGAGGATTACCTCAGCAGTCTTAGGTTAGTGAGCAGTACCTCAGAGTCGTGACAGGACCACTGTACACTCCAGAGACGGAGCTCTTCAGCAGTTACGGTTTCGATAATGAAAATCCTGGTTTGAGCTGAGTCAATGAATCTTTGCGTTTCCTCATGATTGAGATGGGTCGCTTGATAACTTAGGTATATGTATGGGCATATACCTGGGTGATGGTTATCCGTTGATTTCATGATTTTTGTGTATCCTTGTGATTGGATGGGTTACTTGATGACTTAGGTATATGTATGGGCATATACCTAAGTAGAGTCTGATGTTACTTCGTGATTTCTGTCTTTACTTTGTGGATATCCATGTTGGATTTAGTGAGACCTTAAGGGTCTCGGGGTCCCTACTGAGTAGCTTATACTCACCCCTGCACGGGCTATGCCCGCACTTCGTTGTGTTGGTTGCAGACGACGGACAGCGCAGATCGCAGTTGAGGCTTGCGGAGCAGGTCGGTACCCGGAGGAGGACCACTGGGCGGACGTACCCGGAGTAGACGACGGGACCCGAGGAGTAGAGGAGCTATCTGTACCTACCCTTCAGGTAGGATCTGTGGTGGACGATCCAGGAGCTGAGCCATCTGTACCTACCCTTCAGGTAGGAATCGAGGAGGACGACCCAGGAGCCGCTTCGTTCTTCCAGCTGCTGTTTTTCCCTTTCGAGTTGTACTTTACAGTTGGGCTTGTATTTCCGGCCCTTTTACTTTTCTTCGCTTGTGTTTACTTTTCCGCTTGCTTACTCTGTGATGTTTGTTTGCTTTTGTAATGGCAATGCCTTCCCAGTTATCGGGATTTACGCCATTGGTGCTAGTCGCCAGCCCCTGGCCTATGGAAGGCGGGCTTGGGGTAGTCACGGCACGGGCCCCGAGGTCGGGTTGTGACAGATTGGTATCAGAGGTGGTCGGTTCTACCGTAGACTCTGATGTTTCCTTTTCTGTGAAGCAATAGTGTTAAGAGTACCGAGTATGGTTTTCAGTTCAGGGAGTCCAGTGTTGGTGCGGGCGGCCGACGTATCCATACACCAGGACCCTGACAACTGAATTCCGACTTTGTGCACGGAAACAATGATTGCGTGTGTATTTCCAAAGTTTAAAAATGTCAGCTCAACCCAGGTCATCTCACCAGGTTTAATCGTTTGACCGTGTTACGTTGTTTCCTTCAGTATGCCTTTTTTCGGACGACCAACTAGAGCCCAGAGGGATGTGTGTGCTGACAGCCTGCCGACCGACGAGGCTTCGGTTCAGGGCCCTCTTGCAGTCGAGGCACCAGCAGAGGCACCAGCGGTACTACCATACGTTGGCCACCGATGCCACCAGCCCCAACGGTAGGCGATGCACGCTACTTGAGAGCGCTGCACGAGTTCCAGCGCCAGAGGCCACCCAGGTTCCAGGGAGAGACGGACCCGCAGGCAGCTGAGGTTTGGCTGGAGGCTGTGGTGGGAGTCTTCAGGCTAGTGGGGACGCCAGCAGACGTTATGGCGATCTTTGCGGCTAGCCTTCTTCAGGCAGCAGCAGGCAGGTGGTGGAGCCACTTGTTCCAGTTTTGCCGTGGGATGGCCTTCTCTTGGGAAGACTTCGAGACCTCCTTCAGGTTGGAGTATGTGCTAGTAGCTCTACACCCCGAGCGTGTTCGGGAGCTGATGCCTTTGTCGCGTGCTTCTCGATCAGAAGCCGAGTCATCTGTGGGCAGTAGACAGATAATGCAGAGGCCCAGAAAGACCAGACCAGCAGTTAGACGGTCTCGGGTTTTACGACCGGTGGTGCGAGGCAGCCGGGGTGGGGCCAGAGCTAGGCGTGCCAGAAGCAGACTGTGTTACTCTTGCGGCGGAAAGGGTCACCTGGCACGTGACTGTCCGACGCCTCGAACAGATGATGCGCAGGTTTTGGAGGAGCCACTGAGGCAGAGGCAGCGTTGAGCGCTTGAGCAACAGCCGAGCAGTGGACGGGAGCGGAACTAGTGGATGCTTCCCTTGTACTTCTAGTTCCTTTATGCTGTTGTATTCGTGTCTTTGTATTATGAGCTGAAATAATAAAGAAGACACTTATCTCTTTGATGTTCACTTCCCTGTCCTTTGTTTGGTTAATACTGAGTGGTACCGGTTAAAAAAAAACTGTTGACTTGACCCTCACTTTCAAGATTTCTACTGGAGGAGACCCAGTGACCTCACACTGATGCCGACAGTGTGACTCGACCCTTGGAGGCGAGAGTGACAGTTGGATCTCTCAGTAGTTACGTCGAGGCCTTACGACGTCGTCCATGGCATGAATGCGAAATTTATGTCAGGATTGATTGTATTAGGCAATGGGCGTGGTTCATCCAGGGGATGAGACCGGGTTTCTCTTTTCGGCAAAGGAGAAATTTTAGCAGCTCTTTCAGATCGCAGGCAAAGAAGGTGCAGATCATCCAGGAGCGGATGAAGACTGCACAATGCAAGAAGCAGGGAACCGACTCCAGTCTTAGAGACTCGAGCGTGTTAAATGTTTAAAGATGGGGAAGCTTAAAGGACAGATGAATCTGCGGAGTAGCAGACGTGGAAGTGGGGCCTTGAGAGCAGTAGGTGGTGGTGTACATCTCAACATGTTACAACCACCCGCCTTTGAAATCCCTGCCAGGCTCAGGGAGCAGGAGGGCTGGGAAGGAGAGTAGCTGCATGCGGTCAAGTAGTGTGACCCAGGGGCTCTAAGAATGATTCGGGGTACGGGCTATGTCTACTATGAGCTGCCATATCTTTAGACATAGGTACCAATCATTCTTTCCTTCCACGAATCTTGTCCCAGACCTAGAGGTTCCGGGTAAGCCGTTGACTTGACCCTCACGTCTGGAGATACCTTTGGGAGGAGACTCGATAATCACACTTACTCCGACAGTGTGATCTGACCACGAGGAGAGAGTTTCGGTTGGAATCTCTTGGTGGCAGCGTCGAGGCCTTGCGACGTTGGTCTAGTTATGGATCGAATTCACAGATCATACCCAGGTTGACTGTTTTAGGCAAAAAGGTTGTGGTTTATCTACAACGTTGGGATAGGTTTTCCTTGGTCGGCGAAAAGGAAACCCTGGGCAGCTCAAGATAAACTCATGCACAGGAGGGTGTAGCCGATCATTCTTGGGTCGACCCACCTTACCTTCGTGGCAGCAGGAGTTTTGAGTTTCAGTTCTAATCAGGAAGTAAAGGCCTCTGGAGTTTGAGGGTGGCAGACCACGTTCTTATACGGGTCTCACCTCGACGAGGTTTATGGAGTTGTAGCTGAGTTGACAAGTTACTTCCGATGTTCGACGGACCTTCTGGTCTTTAACAGGGTAGGTGAGGAGGTTTACCGCTTGACCCTACCACTTCAGTTGCACTAGGTTCACGACGTTTTCCACGTATCCCAACTGAGGAGATACGTGCTCGACCCCTTAGCATATCATCGACCATGAGGAGCTAGACGGTGGCGATGAGTGTCTTATACGGAGGTTCCTGTGGAGATCGAGGATCGACAGGAGCGGATCCTAGGAGTATGGTCGATTCCTCTTGTGCACTTTCTTTGGCAGCGCGGGAACCTCCAGGTGAGCACATGGGAGCGGGAGGCTCTGATGCGTGCTCAGTACCGCTTTGTTTCCCTAAGTTTGCGGTGAAGCTTTACGGGGACGTAAAGCCCTGTGGTGGGAGTAATGTAATGACCCGTAAATTTCAAGGAAATTTTTTTTCTTAAATTTCTTTGGAATTTTTCAAGAGCGCAGCTTCTGACGGCACCTGATTCCGAGGCCCGGTGTGCCTGGAATCATGTTTCGAATTTTGGCTCGGGTACGTTCAGTGAACGGACGAGCGGGTTTTTCTAACTTTTGAACCGGTGCCCGGAATCGAATTCTGAGGGCACCGATGAAATCGCAGCGCCAGGTTTTGCCTAGAAACGCCTCTTCCGGAGTTGCGTTTGCTCAGGTGTGGTTTTTAAATTTTGGGACTTAAGGTTAAGAAATAAAATAAAGTTGTTACGACAACTTTATTTTTATTTCACTTGAAGCCACTTGAAAGCCACATTAAGCTGGTTAGGCTTAGTTGAAGCGGATAGGGTGCAACTGAAATATCCTATCCTCTTGATAGGATATTTGTGGGTGGGGCCCGCACGAGCCCCGCCGTTTCTTCCGCTAAGTAACGCACCCGCGAAAACCCGTCAAAGAAACTGAAAGTCAACTGACGCGGTTTCTTAGTTTCTTAACAGACCATTAAATTGGGCTGTTTCTTTCGTCCAATTAATTGGGCGGTTTCTTTGGTAAATTAATTCTTGGAATTAATTGTTCGTTTCTTTTTTTTAATCGTTGCTTGTGCGTTAATAAAATAAGATTACTCTTATTTTATTTTGGGTGGAAGCTTGTGGCGTGGGGAGAATTTGGAGGAGAGCGTTCTTCTTCGGCGAAGAACGCGAAGAACGCCGGCCTCCGGCGAAGAACGCCGAAACCGCGGAAATCAACGACGCTTCTTCCGCGACGTTTCTTCCGCGACGATCGTTCCTTTCCAAGCGACGTTCTCCCTTCGGACGCACCTCGACGACAACGGAATCAACGACGTTTCTCCGACGACGTTTCTTCCGCGACGATCGTCCTCTTCCGCGACGAACTCGCGAGCGACAACGCTTGAGGTAGGGGTTTTAAACCGTTTTAAAGTTGTTGATCTTTCCTTCGATCTTGAAGGTTCTTTTTTTTCGGCCCTTGTTTCCGAATCTTTTTATTTATTTTTAAAAATATTGTGATGGATTATCGTTCTAGAAAGCCCGATTGTTATCAATCTAATGCGAGGGGGGTCGGGCCGCACAAACACGGCCGAACCCCCCCCCCTCCTTTATTCTTGTTGTTTCTTGCAGATGGAGCGAGATGGCGTGGTGCCGTCACACCACGCGGGAATCGTACGACAACTATTGAGCGGCGCCGTCGCGCCGCGCTGTGGAACGAAATCAAACAAGATCGAGACGCCTTCGCGCCACGCCGAGAAGTCGATCAAGCACGCGACGTCGTCGCGCCGCGCCAAAGAGGCCGCAGATTAAATTAATTTTATTTTGTTCTTGAGCGCAGATTGACGGGCGACGACAAACGAGGCCGCAAGTTAATTTTGAGGCCTCCGCAGTGAAGGTCGGGTCCCGGGATGACCGTAGGCGCAGACGGGAAGCAAATCGGACCACCAGAGCGTCTCCGGTGGCCCGCGGAAGCCGGCGGCCGGAGGCGGCGGCACCCCGCGGGTGTCCAGGGTGGCACCCCGCGGGTGCCGCGGGGTTGTCTGGCGACACCCCGCGGGTGTCCAGCGCGACACCCCGCGGGTGCCGCGGGGTTGTCAGGCGGCACCCCGCGGGTGCCGCGGGGTTGTCAGCCGGCACCCCGCGGGTGTCCAGCGCGACACCCCGCGGGTGCCGCGGGGCTGTCAGGCGGCACCCCGCGGGTGTCCAGCGCGACACCCCGCGGGTGCCGCGGGGCTGTCAGGCGGCACCCCGCGGGTGTCCAGCGCGACACCCCGCGGGTGCCACGGGGTTGTCAGGCCGCTCGGCCGAGCCGAGCCGGACCGGCCCTGGCCGGGCGGGGCCGGGCCAACCGGGTCGGACCCGGTTCGGGCCGACCCAGGGGGGGTCGGGCCGGGTCGGCCCGGACCCGGACCCCCCCCGTTTTCGGACCATTTCGGTCAAATTCACATATCTTGAGCTCCGGACGTCCGAATGACGTACCGTCAGCTTTGTTGAATTCCTCTCAGTGAGACGGAACTTTTGGCTTACTCTGCTCGAGGTTTGGATGCCGACGGAGTACGGTCGGGTCGGTTCGTACACGAAACCAACCGGGCCCCTGGAACGAAAAAGCCAATAACTCACAGACCGGGCGTCCGATTGACGCGCCGTCTGTTTCGTTGACTTCCTCTTGATGAGACGGAACTTTTGACATACTCCGCCCGAGTTTTGGATGTAGTCGGAGTATGGCCGGATTGGATTGTACCCGAAATCCAACCGGGCCCCTGGAACGGAAAAGCTGATATCTTTCAGCCAGGACGTCCGTTCGACGAACCGTCAGCGGCGTTGGTGATCACGTTGAGAAACGGTCCCTATGTGCTTACCCTATGAGAGTTCGGGGTACAGTTGAGATATGGCCGGGTTTGGTTTGCTCACGAAACGAACCAGGCCCTCGGGACGAAAAGGCTAATAACTCACAGACCGGGCGTCCGATTGACGCGCCGTCTGTTGCGTTGAGACCCCTGTGACGAGGCAGACTTTTGTGACACTTCTTTGAGGGACCTTGTGATACTTGGAGTATCGACCAGTAGCTCGTGGAGCGGACCCTCCCGGAGACGAGCGTGCAGAGTACGGAGACCGTGTAGCCGGCTGAGACATGACGACTGCTTGACCGACTCGACTTGGAGTGAGTCGACTAGCCCAGTGGACGGAGCGCCCGGTATTTGGCGACAGACCCACGGCGGACGGAGCGCCCGGTAGTTGGCCGCAAACCCGCGGTACTCGACAGGAGGAGTACCTCTGTAGGCTATTGGGGGGAGCGCCCGGTATTTGCTGACAGACCCACAGCGGACGGAGCGCCCGGTAGTTGGCCGCAGACCCGCGGTGCTCGACAGGAGGATTACCTCAGCAGTCTTAGGTTAGTGAGCAGTACCTCAGAGTCGTGACAGGACCACTGTACACTCCAGAGACGGAGCTCTTCAGCAGTTACGGTTTCGATAATGAAAATACTGGTTTGAGCTGAGTCAATGAATCTTTGCGTTTCCTCATGATTGAGATGGGTCGCTTGATAACTTAGGTATATGTATGGGCATATACCTGGGTGATGGTTATCCGTTGATTTCATGATTTTTGTGTATCCTTGTGATTGGATGGGTTACTTGATGACTTAGGTATATGTATGGGCATATACCTAAGTAGAGTCTGATGTTACTTCGTGATTTCTGTCTTTACTTTGTGGATATCCATGTTGGATTTAGTGAGACCTTAAGGGTCTCGGGGTCCCTACTGAGTAGCTTATACTCACCCCTGCACGGGCTATGCCCGCACTTCGTTGTGTTGGTTGCAGACGACGGACAGCGCAGATCGCAGTTGAGGCTTGCGGAGCAGGTCGGTACCCGGAGGAGGACCACTGGGCGGACGTACCCGGAGTAGACGACGGGACCCGAGGAGTAGAGGAGCTATCTGTACCTACCCTTCAGGTAGGATCTGTGGTGGACGATCCAGGAGCTGAGCCATCTGTACCTACCCTTCAGGTAGGAATCGAGGAGGACGACCCAGGAGCCGCTTCGTTCTTCCAGCTGCTGTTTTTCCCTTTCGAGTTGTACTTTACAGTTGGGCTTGTATTTCCGGCCCTTTTACTTTTCTTCGCTTGTGTTTACTTTTCCGCTTGCTTACTCTGTGGTGTTTGTTTGCTTTTGTAATGGCAATGCCTTCCCAGTTATCGGGATTTACGCCATTGGTGCTAGTCGCCAGCCCCTGGCCTATGGAAGGCGGGCTTGGGGTAGTCACGGCACGGGCCCCGAGGTCGGGTTGTGACAGATTGGTATCAGAGGTGGTCGGTTCTACCGTAGACTCTGATGTTTCCTTTTCTGTGAAGCAATAGTGTTAAGAGTACCGAGTATGGTTTTCAGTTCAGGGAGTCCAGTGTTGGTGCGGGCGGCCGACGTATCCATACACCAGGACCCTGACAACTGAATTCCGACTTTGTGCACGGAAACAATGATTGCGTGTGTGTTTCCAAAGTTTAAAAATGTCAGCTCAACCCAGGTCATCTCACCAGGTTTAATCGTTTGACCGTGTTACGTTGTTTCCTTCAGTATGCCTTTTTTCGGACGACCAACTAGAGCCCAGAGGGATGTGTGTGCTGACAGCCTGCCGACCGACGAGGCTTCGGTTCAGGGCCCTCTTGCAGTCGAGGCACCAGCAGAGGCACCAGCGGTACTACCATACGTTGGCCACCGATGCCACCAGCCCCAACGGTAGGCGATGCACGCTACTTGAGAGCGCTGCACGAGTTCCAGCGCCAGAGGCCACCCAGGTTCCAGGGAGAGACGGACCCGCAGGCAGCTGAGGTTTGGCTGGAGGCTGTGGTGGGAGTCTTCAGGCTAGTGGGGACGCCAGCAGACGTTATGGCGATCTTTGCGGCTAGCCTTCTTCAGGAAGCAGCAGGCAGGTGGTGGAGCCACTTGTTCCAGTTTTGCCGTGGGATGGCCTTCTCTTGGGAAGACTTCGAGACCTCCTTCAGGTTGGAGTATGTGCCAGTAGCTCTACACCCCGAGCGTGTTCGGGAGCTGATGCCTTTGTCGCGTGCTTCTCGATCAGAAGCCGAGTCATCTGTGGGCAGTAGACAGATAATGCAGAGGCCCAGAAAGACCAGACCAGCAGTTAGACGGTCTCGGGTTTTACGACCGGTGGTGCGAGGCAGCCGGGGTGGGGCCAGAGCTAGGCGTGCCAGAAGCAGACTGTGTTACTCTTGCGGCGGAAAGGGTCACCTGGCACGTGACTGTCCGACGCCTCGAACAGATGATGCGCAGGTTTTGGAGGAGCCACTGAGGCAGAGGCAGCGTTGAGCGCTTGAGCAACAGCCGAGCAGTGGACGGGAGCGGAACTAGTGGATGCTTCCCTTGTACTTCTAGTTCCTTTATGCTGTTGTATTCGTGTCTTTGTATTATGAGCTGAAATAATAAAGAAGACACTTATCTCTTTGATGTTCACTTCCCTGTCCTTTGTTTGGTTAATACTGAGTGGTCCCGGTTAAAAAAAAACTGTTGACTTGACCCTCACTTTCGAGATTTCTACTGGAGGAGACCCAGTGACCTCACACTGATGCCGACAGTGTGACTCGACCCTTGGAGGCGAGAGTGACAGTTGGATCTCTCAGTAGTTACGTCGAGGCCTTACGACGTCGTCCATGGCATGAATGCGAAATTTATGTCAGGATTGATTGTATTAGGCAATGGGCGTGGTTCATCCAGGGGATGAGACCGGGTTTCTCTTTTCGGCAAAGGAGAAATTTTAGCAGCTCTTTCAGATCGCAGGCAAAGAAGGTGCAGATCATCCAGGAGCGGATGAAGACTGCACAATGCAAGAAGCAGGGAACCGACTCCAGTCTTAGAGACTCGAGCGTGTTAAATGTTTAAAGATGGGGAAGCTTAAAGGACAGATGAATCTGCGGAGTAGCAGACGTGGAAGTGGGGCCTTGAGAGCAGTAGGTGGTGGTGTACATCTCAACATGTTACAACCACCCGCCTTTGAAATCCCTGCCAGGCTCAGGGAGCAGGAGGGCTGGGAAGGAGAGTAGCTGCATGCGGTCAAGTAGTGTGACCCAGGGGCTCTAAGAATGATTCGGGGTACGGGCTATGTCTACTATGAGCTGCCATATCTTTAGACATAGGTACCAATCATTCTTTCCTTCCACGAATCTTGTCCCAGACCTAGAGGTTCCGGGTAAGCCGTTGACTTGACCCTCACGTCTGGAGATACCTTTGGGAGGAGACTCGATAATCACACTTACGCCGACAGTGTGATCTGACCACGAGGCGAGAGTTTCGGTTGGAATCTCTTGGTGGCAGCGTCGAGGCCTTGCGACGTTGGTCTAGTTATGGATCGAATTCACAGATCATACCCAGGTTGACTGTTTTAGGCAAAAAGGTTGTGGTTTATCTACAACGTTGGGATAGGTTTTCCTTGGTCGGCGAAAAGGAAACCCTGGGCAGCTCAAGATAAACTCATGCACAGGAGGGTGTAGCCGATCATTCTTGGGTCGACCCACCTTACCTTCGTGGCAGCAGGAGTTTTGAGTTTCAGTTCTAATCAGGAAGTAAAGGCCTCTGGAGTTTGAGGGTGGCAGACCACGTTCTTATACGGGTCTCACCTCGACGAGGTTTATGGAGTTGTAGCTGAGTTGACAAGTTACTTCCGATGTTCGACGGACCTTCTGGTCTTTAACAGGGTAGGTGAGGAGGTTTACCGCTTGACCCTACCACTTCAGTTGCACTAGGTTCACGACGTTTTCCACGTATCCCAACTGAGGAGATACGTGCTCGACCCCTTAGCATATCATCGACCATGAGGAGCTAGACGGTGGCGATGAGTGTCTTATACGGAGGTTCCTGTGGAGATCGAGGATCGACAGGAGCGGATCCTAGGAGTATGGTCGATTCCTCTTGTGCACTTTCTTTGGCAGCGCGGGAACCTCCAGGTGAGCACATGGGAGCGGGAGGCTCTGATGCGTGCTCAGTACCGCTTTGTTTCCCTAAGTTTGCGGTGAAGCTTTACGGGGACGTAAAGCCCTGTGGTGGGAGTAATGTAATGACCCGTAAATTTGAAGGAAATTTTTTTTCTTAAATTTCTTTGGAATTTTTCAAGAGCGCAGCTTCTGACGGCACCTGATTCCGAGGCCCGGTGTGCCTGGAATCATGTTTCGAATTTTGGCTCGGGTACGTTCAGTGAACGGACGAGCGGGTTTTTCTAACTTTTGAACCGGTGCCCGGAATCGAATTCTGAGGGCACTGATGAAATCGCAGCGCCAGGTTTTGCCTAGAAACGCCTCTTCCGGAGTTGCGTTTGCTCAGGTGTGGTTTTTAAATTTTGGGACTTAAGGTTAAGAAATAAAATAAAGTTGTTACGACAACTTTATTTTTATTTCACTTGAAGCCACTTGAAAGCCACATTAAGCTGGTTAGGCTTAGTTGAAGCGGATAGGGTGCAACTGAAATATCCTATCCTCTTGATAGGATATTTGTGGGTGGGGCCCGCACGAGCCCCGCCGTTTCTTCCGCTAAGTAACGCACCCGCGAAAACCCGTCAAAGAAACTGAAAGTCAACTGACGCGGTTTCTTAGTTTCTTAACAGACCATTAAATTGGGCTGTTTCTTTCGTCCAATTAATTGGGCGGTTTCTTTGGTAAATTAATTCTTGGAATTAATTGTTCGTTTCTTTTTTTTTTAATCGTTGCTTGTGCGTTAATAAAATAAGATTACTCTTATTTTATTTTGGGTGGAAGCTTGTGGCGTGGGGAGAATTTGGAGGAGAGCGTTCTTCTTCGGCGAAGAACGTGAAGAACGCCGAAACCGCGGAAATCAACGACGCTTCTTCTGCGACGTTTCTTCTGCGACGATCGTTCCTTTCCAAGTGACGTTCTCCCTTCGGACGCACCTCGACGACAACGGAATCAACGACGTTTCTCCGACGACGTTTCTTCCGCGACGATCGTCCTCTTCCGCGACGAACTCGCGAGCGACAACGCTTGAGGTAGGGGTTTTAAACCTTTTTAAAGTTTTTGATCTTTCCTTCGATCTTGAAGGTTCTTTTTTTTGTCGGCCCTTGTTTCCGAATCTTTTTATTTATTTTTAAAAAGATTGTGATGGATTATCGTTCTAGAAAGGCCGATTGTTATCAATCTAATGCGAGGGGGTCGGGCCGCACAAACACGGCCGAACCCCCCCCCCCCCTCCTTTATTCTTGTTGTTTCTTGCGGATGGAGCGAGATGGCGTGGTGTCGTCGCACCACGCGGGAATCGTACGGCAACTATTGAGCGGCGCCGTCGCGCCGCGCTGTGGAACGAAATCAAACAAGATCGAGACGCCTTCGCGCCACGCCGAGAAGTCGATCACGCACGCGACGTCGTCGCGCCGCGCCAAAGAGGCCGCAGATTAAATTAATTTTATTTTGTTCTTGAGCGCAGATTGACGGGCGACGACAAACGAGGCCGCAAGTTAATTTTGAGGCCTCCGCAGTGAAGGTCGGGTCCCAGGATGACCGTAGGCGTAGACGGGAAGCAAATCGGACCACCAGAGCGTCTCCGGTGGCCCGCAGAAGCCGGCGGCGGCGCGGGTCGCCGGCGCGGCGGCGCCGGCGGCCGGAGGCGGCAGCACCCCGCGGGTGTCCAGGGGGGCACCCCGCGGGTGCCGCGGGGTTGTCTGGCGACACCCCGCGGGTGTCCAGGGTGGCACCCCGCGGGTGCCGCGGGGTTGTCAGGCGGCACCCCGCGGGTGTCCAGCGCGACACCCCGCGGGTGCCGCGGGGTTGTCAGGCGGCACCCCGCGGGTGTCCAGCGCGACACCCCGCGGGTGCCGCGGGGTTGTCAGGCGGCACCCCGCGGGTGTCAGCGCGACACCCCGCGGGTGCCGCGGGGTTGTCCGGCGGCACCCCGCGGGTGTCCAGCGCGACACCCCGCGGGTGCCGCGGGGCTGTCAGGCGGCACCCCGCGGGTGTCCAGCGCGACACCCCGCGGGTGCCGCGGGGTTGTCAGGCCGCTCGGCCGAGCCGAGCCAGACCGGCCCTGGCCGGGCGGGGCCGGGCCAACCGGGTCGGACCCGGTTCGGGCCGACCCAGGGCGGGTCGGGCCGGGTCGGCCCGGACCCGGACCCCCCCCCCCGTTTTTGGACCATTTCAGTCAAATTCACATATCTTGAGCTCCGGACGTCCGAATGACGTACCGTCAGCTTTGTTGAATTCCTCTCAGTGAGACGGAACTTTTGGCTTACTCTGCTCGAGGTTTGGATGCCGACGGAGTACGGTCGGGTCGGTTCGTACACGAAACCAACCGGGCCCCTTGAACGAAAAAGCCAATAACTCACAGACCGGGCGTCCGATTGACGCGCCGTCTGTTTCGTTGACTTCCTCTTGATGAGACGGAACTTTTGACATACTCCTCCCGAGTTTTGGATGTAGTCGGAGTATGGCCGGATTGGATTGTACCCGAAATCCAACCGGGCCCCTGGAACGGAAAAGCTGATATCTTTCAGCCAGGACGTCCGTTCGACGAACCGTCAGCGGCGTTGGTGATCACGTTGAGAAACGGTCCCTATGTGCTTACCCTATGAGAGTTCGGGGTACAGTTGAGATATGGCCGGGTTTGGTTTGCTCACGAAACCAACCAGGCCTCCGGGACGAAAAGGCTAATAACTCACAGACCGGGCGTCCGATTGACGCGCCGTCTGTTGCGTTGAGACCCCTGTGACGAGGCGGACTTTTGTGACACTTCTTTGCGGGACCTTGTGATACTTGGAGTATCGACCAGTAGCTCGTGGAGCGGACCCTCCCGGAGACGAGCATGCAGAGTACGGAGACCGTGTAGCCGGCTGAGACCTGACGACTGCTTGACCGACTCGACTTGGAGTGAGTCGACTAGCCCAGTGGACGGAGCGACTGGTATTTGGCGACAGACCCACGACGGACGGAGCTCCCGGTAGTTGGCCGCAAACCCGCGGTACTCGACAGGATGAGTACCTCTATAGGCTATTGGGGGGAGCGCCCGGTATTTGGCGACAGACCCACAGCGGACGGAGCGCCCGGTAGTTGGCCGCAGACCCGCGGTGCTCGACAGGAGGAGTACCTCAGCAGTCTTAGGTTAGTGAGCAGTACCTCGGAGTCGTGACAGGACCACTGTACACTCCAGAGACGGAGCTCTTCAGCAGTTACGGTTTCGATAATGAAAATACTGGTTTGAGCTGAGTCAATGAATCTTTGCGTTTCCTCATGATTGAGATGGGTCGCTTGATAACTTAAGTATATGTATGGGCATATACCTGGGTGATGGTTATCCGTTGATTTCATGATTTTTGTGTATCCTTGTGATTGGATGGGTTACTTGATGACTTAGGTATATGTATGGGCATATACCTAAGTAGAGTCTGATGTTACTTCGTGATTTCTGTCTTTACTTTGTGGATATCCATGTTGGATTTAGTGAGACCTTAAGGGTCTCGGGGTCCCTACTGAGTAGCTTATACTCACCCCTGCACGGGCTATGCCCGCACATCGTTGTGTTGGTTGCAGACGACGGACAGCGCAGATCGCAGTTGAGGCTTGCGGAGCAGGTCGGTACCCGGAGGAGGACCACTGGGCGGACGTACCCGGAGTAGACGACGGGACCCGAGGAGTAGAGGAGCTATCTGTACCTACCCTTCAGGTAGGATCTGTGGTGGACGATCCAGGAGCTGAGCCATCTGTACCTACCCTTCAGGTAGGAATCGAGGAGGACGACCCAGGAGCCGCTTCGTTCTTCCAGCTGCTGTTTTTCCCTTTCGAGTTGTACTTTACAGTTGGGCTTGTATTTCCGGCCCTTTTACTTTTCTTCGCTTGTGTTTACTTTTCCGCTTGCTTACTCTGTGGTGTTTGTTTGCTTTTGTAATGGCAATGCCTTCCCAGTTATCGGGATTTACGCCATTGGTGCTAGTCGCCAGCCCCTGGCCTATGGAAGGCGGGCTTGGGGTAGTCACGGCACGGGCCCCGAGGTCGGGTCGTGACAGTTTTAGGGTTTTTGTACCAACTTAAAATATTTTATTAAATTAAATATAGTATTTCACAATAAATTACAAATTAACACATTAGGATTTTTACTATACTATTGGGGCTTGGGTGATGATGCAATCTTTGAATGCACATCTTCTTCTTGTATGAACCTAGAAAATCTTTTAAAACTATTTTTCTGATCTAAAAAATAATCTAAATCCATTGATAATGGTAGGTGGTCTCATATTATATCATTATTTATTATGTTCCTTTTTGTATATCATGTGGATGCTTAGTATTTCCACTGAGGATGAAACATTAGTAAATTTATTTAAATTTAATTTTTTATATAATAAAATTTGTCGTATTAAATTAAAATTTTCATTATAATAAAATTCATTAATGAGAATGATGATCTTCCCAGTCCACATATGGAATAGTATCCAGGATTGATTCATTGGATACCCATCGATGAGGTATGAACTATAGTATTAATTTTGAGTTCTAGAACCCTAATGGGATTGACCGGGTTTTAGGAGACTTGGTCACACTAGTGAATGTTCAATTGATCACCTCCTAAGTAAGAGTTGTGTTGTGACTTTAGACTACCATCCAAAGTGGTCCTGGAGGGAATTCTGAGAAACTTGGTGGAATCTATAATTATTCCAATGTGAGGGTAGACCCAATGTGTCTTTTATCCTCTATATAGGCCAATGTGGGAAGAACATAGGTAGTGTGGGACTATGATGGGTGGTAAGTCCATCATAGTGAGGCATGACAGTTGATATTGGTCTACGAATATCTTTATGGTATCACATATCTTTTATAAACCATTAAATATGAATATTTACATAAATATTATTATTATAAAATACAAAAATATAGATAAGCCTAGTGACTTAGGGTAATATGATACATATCATAATAATATAAAATAAGGATATTGTAACAGTCATGAATCATGTTACCTAGTGCCTGGATCAAATTTATTATATAAGAACAAAATAAAAGGAATTACAGCCCAAAGAACCAATTGGATTATTATTTTTCACAAAAATGTTAAAAAATTAAAATTCACATTACAATTGAATATATTAAATACAAAAATTGTTGTTTAGAATTCTTTTATTCCACATAGAATATCAATGCCTATTAATCAAAAAACAATAACTTGTATCCTATATAAAATAAAATAAATGAAATTGGTGATCCCATATTAATAATAAGGAAAAGTGTACAACAGAATCTTTCCGGAATAAAAAATAATAATCAATATGAAAAGGTAAATAACTGAAACATAGCCCATTTAATCAATAAACTGAGCATAATATTATATAAATAAATGACAGTCAAATAATTTAATTTAAATAATAAAGTAATATTGAATCTTATCTATGGATATTATAACTATTCAAATTATCACATAGAAATAAATTATTTCATAATGAGGGAATGCATAATGTCCGACATCTAAGTTATAATATAAAGACATTACACAAGATATTTTGAATATATGGGTAGAGACATGTGTATTTGGCTAACTGATTTTTATCATGAGGCCTATTGATGCATCAAGTGGATATCTATATCAATGACCCCCCCCAAAACATACAACTTTAAATTTATTCTTCATTTAAAAGTATTGAAATATATTCAACATAATTTTTTTTATTGAAAAACTAATCTATTAAATGATAATACTTATTGAAATCAAATAGATATAATTATAAATCATCCAGAATAATATGTTGAATGGATATAAACATGTACATCCTTAGTCAAACTTATAACAAACCATCCAAATAAAGAATAATGATTATAAAAATAAAACATAAGCCAAATGTATCATAATTACAATTAATTATTGATCCCATCAATGAAAATAAATACCATAAAGTCTTCATTAAAATTTTGTTGAGTAAAATACCCCTTTCACTTAGAAAATCTATTTTTTAAACAAAGGGATGACAAATATTTTTTAAATAATTGTAATTGATAATAAAAATTTAATGTTTTTCAAATAATATTTAAATCATTGATAGGTCCTAACATACCAATATTCAATTCACGCAGTATATGTTAAAAAATATATTCCATTGACATTGTCATTAAAGGAAAATGGGCCTTTTTTGAAATGACATGATATTAATTACAAAAAAAAAATACAAAAAATTAAAATAAGTAATATTTTATTTAATAAATTATTTCATATATCATAAAATTATTTTTTAAAATATTTCTTGAAAACATGTATTTCGATGAAAAAATTTTCCATTGGAAGAGAGAAATTGAATCGAATTTTACAAAAAAAACATTATCTCAATCATTTTAAGTACAATAGAGGGAAAAATTTGTACAATTACACGAAAAATTTCATGAATTACTAAAGGATAATAAAATATATTTGTATTAAGATACATATATCAAATAATTTCACTACATGATACTTGAACATAAGTCAATCTCGAATAATAATTAGATTTTGATATGAATAGTTACTAGTTTACTAATATATGAATAATTAGAACCATATAATAAATTAATTAAAATGAGACATTAAATACCTTGAAGAGAATATTATTAATAATATAAAATATAAAAACTTCATTATATACAACACATAATGGAAGCATTTTTTAATATGGCATATGATTCACATAGGTAAAAGTGAGATGAGAAACCTTTATCTAATTTTTGAATTCCTTCATATGTGTCAAAGAATAATGTATAATAAATATAATATTATTATAAAGATATTATATAACTACAAACCTATAACTCATTCCATATATGATTTAATTATATCATTTTACCACCATTTTATTAACAACACTATGTTAAAAATACTATATCTTTGGATAATTGCTTTTCTTTTCGTATAATTGTTTGTTTGGTAATTTTAGTCCTTTTAATTTGATAATTTTTACATAATATCTATAATGATAACCAATATCATATATTTCATATATTTCATATATATTTATTTTATATTTATTTATATTAATCTATTATTGTTAGAGGTAGATAATAGACTACACCTTTCTTGGAGACGGTATGTTATACGTACAAAAGAATTTTGTTTCCATTTTCCTCAAATATTAGACGAAAATGAATATATATAATAATTATCTTATTTAGATTAATTATTATTTAAAATATATCATTTATATTAAAAAAATATCCTTAAAACAATCCATGTAAAAATAAAATGAAAAAAATTTCATATTGGTATGTGGATGTGGTAGTCCACATGTATGCAAAAGTGACATTAATGTTTTCCAATAGATTTGAAGGTAAGAAGTTATATTTGATGTCATATATATATATAATTATTTTTTCAACATAAATATAACATATATTCATTATATATATCCTTACTACGTATCATTTAAAAGTGTAATTAAAAATTAATCACATCGCTTCATGAGGCTTTAGTTTAGCATATACACAAGTGTTGATATTATATCCCTCATAGAATGGAATTTAACAATATATAGGATCTAATAATTCCATAAATTTTATAGTATCATAAATATATTATAAATACATTAAATACATTATTATACCCAACATTTAATGTTGGTGTTAGAAAACCAATTACATTGGTTCGTGAGGATATAGTTCATTGTATACACAGTTGATAGTTTAATATCCCATTTGATGGAAGTGGAGATAGATTTGGGTTATGATATTACAATTAAAATATCATAGTATATTGTACTAAAATATTTAATTATATTATCATAGTTTAATATGTTTTTAATTATAGGGAATAATAAAAAAATAAGTCTAAGAATTTTAACTCTTGATCGGATAACCTCTTTAGGTTTATACCTAAATGCATATTAAAAGTGATTTATAAAAATATCCTATAGGATGAGGGGGGGAATTAATGATTTTTTTTGGTTTTTATGTTTCCAATAAAAATGGTTTTGGAAGATCGAAGCGGGGAGGATATGGATGTCCATTTATATGTGGGGGAGAGGACACACAAGATGTTTTTGAAAATAATTGATAGAAACATTTTTTACATTCCTTCAATATTCAAAATGTTTCATTATTGATATTTTTTTGTGATAAGGTAGTTATATGTCAATTAAGTTGTTTTTTAGTGTTTTTTTCATTTTTAACCATTATCTTCTTAGCTTAACCCCTAATAAATTCATTTTTTCCACAACCATAGTTATTAATTTTTACCATTTTCACTATTTATTATTGTCAAAAATTAAGTATCACTTATTTTATATTATATAATATTCTGTTTAAAAATATATAATCCATTTTTTCAAATTTAATTCATATTAGTGAAAAACATCAATTTAAAATTGAATGATATATACATCAAAAGATAGGTTTTCCAAAGAGAAACATCCCAAAAGTATATAATGTTTTAATGTAAAATTCAATATAAAATTGATTCAAATCACCTAAATTAGTTAAAGTTTAATATAATTGAATGAATTATTGTTTTAAAAAATAATTTTATGATATCTTTTGAAATAATTATTACAAAATGGATGTATTTGATAAAAAAATAATTATTTTTTAATATTCCTCAAATGAAATAATATTTTTAGAAAATTATTTAAAGTTCTTTAAAATATAATTTTTATATATAAATTTAAAAAAATAATTATATATATTTTTTAAAAAAACCTATAATTATTTAATTTTAATTTTAAATAATGTGCTCAAAGCTTGACCTGACCACCTGTTAAAAAAATAAAATTTCTCTAAAAACATTTATTTGTGTTTTAATTGGTTCTAATTTTATATTTAATCAATATGTAACCATTTAATTTATTTTTTACATAATAAAACCGTATATGTTTTTATTTAGTAATTACTATTGGGACCCTCCAACATAATATCATGGTTATAATGGTCATGTTTAAATAATAATACTTATATCAAGTATTTCATTCCATTCAAACCATGTGTTGGGTGTATTAAAAGATACCCAAGAGATAGAATTTATTGAAATATAAGTATATTTTAATGTCTTGGGTTGTGACATTATCTTCTATTCTTATTATTGCGAGTGATATATGCTGTCAAAATTGATATTCCACTATTAAAATCAAAGGGTGTTACATTGTACCCCAATTAAATAAAATGAGTCCTAAAAAATTTATTATTATCTTAGAAAAAAAGGGTTTGAAATTTTAAAATAACTCACATTAAATCTCACATTGTGAGAAGGGTTAATAAAATTTCCTATTGATAAAAGTTAAATGAAAGTATGATTGTTGTAACACCTTGATATTTTATGAAATATTTTCCCCCTATAAATTTAATAGTTTTGATATTTTTTATGACATAAAAAATGATATTATCTTGTGTTATATTTATAACATAGTTTAGCTTTAATTAGATTCAGTACCATGTTTTTATATCATTACATAAAACACCTTGTATAATGGAGACATGGAATACTTTTAAAATATTTTTATTTAACAGGATAGTTATCTCATAGAAGTTATAATGGAGGGATTGAATATAATTAACAAAAATATAAAAATATAAGGTTTTAGAATATATATAAAATCAATTCATTTGGGTTCAATTAATTAGAAATTAAAATAAGAACTAATAGGAAATGAAGTGAATGTTTTTTTTAAAAACTAGTTTTATATATAGAAACAAATTTTACATCAATAAATTTAAGAAATAACATTTGATGAATTATTTAAATTAAATATATATATATATATATTATATACTCGATATAGTCTTTCGCATTATTCTTATTAGTTTTCTAGGCATGAGATAAGAATAAATCCAATTTAATACAAAAAAACAGAATTTTTTTGAAAGAGTAGTTTTGTAGAATTTTGGACACATATTTTAAAATTATTATTTTCCATTATTATATATGTTATTGAAAATAAAAAAACTAATTTTTATAATATAAATTTAAAATATATTTTTGCATTAATGTTTTATAATTTTTGGAAATGAAAATATTTTCAATTATTAATGAAAAATTCATGATTTTATTAGGAGTTTTCATTTCTATTAAATCTTTTAAAATCGTCCAAATTTTTATAATATGGTTTTAAAAGAAAAAATATTATAATTATAAATATCATAATCCAACATAAGTCTTTGTAATCAATTACTTATTGAATTTTTATTTTAAAAAATCCCCACTTATAAAAATTTCTCTTTGAATCCCTGATTTCTCATCATATTTGATGGCTTAAGTTGAAATTAATTTTTATAATTCAATCAATGGGCTCCAAAAAAATGGATTCAATATTTGGAATCGGTAAATTATATTTTATCTAATAAGTTCAACATATTTTTTTACCACAAGAAATAGTAAAAACATGAACAATTATTTACCCCATCTAATGCAATAATGAGTTTAATAGTACATAACTTTTTCAACAAGAATATAATGGATATATGTTGACCTTACATAGTAGATTTAATAAAATTGGCCAATTATTCTCATTTTTCATTTGAGAAATTTTGGTACACGTTATTCTTTTTGAATTAATTCAATTGTGGCACTCTCCTCAATTATAAAAGGTCAACCCTCTCTTCTCCTCATTACACATTCAAAACCCACTAGATCATTCATTACCTTTCCAAATAAAATACCTAATTATTTATTCTAATCCTAGAATCAATAAGTTTTTCATAAATATTAACTATGAATTCTCTTCATTCAAAATAAAATAAGTGGTTCAATGAAGAGGTAACACCCCTCACATGGAATTTTATTTTATTTCTACCTACACCTCCATCGATTTTTGTTAAAAATATTATATAATATCCTAAGTAAATTTAATATACTGATATTTTATTTTTTATTTTTATGTCTGATATAAATCTCCACTTCCATCAAATTGGATAAAAAATCATCGTTCTTTTTTATGGCAGACTACTACTTCACAAACCGTTGTTATTTTTTGCTGTAAACACCTCTCACTGATTTATAAAATTATGAATTTAATTTTAATATATTTTTTTTATTATATAATTATACTTATGATATTACATTACAACATAAACCTTATTACCTATAAAACTATTGGTATAAAATAACATCACCTGTGTGTTTGATGGAATGCCGCCTCTTGAACTGATGTGATGTGTTTATCCATTTTGATTTCAATGGATTGTAATAAAGAAACATTAAATGAATAAAAATGATAATTAAAATATAATTATAATTTTAAAATTGAGAGATCGCATATAATATCTAGATTTCTATTTTCTCGGGCACATGATAACATTGTTCATTTTTATGGAAGACTAATGACTCGTGAAGTGATGTGATTCGTTTAAGCCTTACTTGGTAAGTAACAAGTATTTTTTTAATGAAAATATGTAATATATATGAAAAAATGATTATTTATTGTTAATATATTAATTTTCCTTATTTATTTATTTCCTTTCGAAAAATGAAAAAAAAATATTGTGTATGTCCGGTCTACCATCTCCATGAACGTTGTATTTCATTTTCTATTTGAAATATTAATGGTTTACTATAAATACATATATATCGAATATATATGATATTTATATCATATTTAACATTTTGTAGATGTTGGAATCATGATCAACGTACGATGACAAAAAATACCAAACAATAACATATGTGAAAAACTAAACCATTTTTACCCTAAAAATTATTTTAAAAAAGAATTGGCAATAAATCAGTAATAAAAGGAAGTAATTTTTTATATAGAGTATGAAATATAAAATTATGTAAATACAATATATTTATAATAAACTAATATTTATTCTAAAGGATGGTAAAATGAATAGAATGGATGTTATGACTTTTATTAAGGTATTTTTTGGAGCGCTTTTATATTCATGGATAAATTCCATATTCACCACTTTTTCTTATATTTACTATACATAATTCCCATTAATGTATATCTTATTTATATTTTTATGATTTTACATTGATTTACATATCAATTTTTTAATCTCTCTTTTACATGGATTATGGTTCATAAAATATGAATATGGTAAGTTATTTCTGTCTCATTTTTTTACATCATTGAGGAACATTTCATATGCACCACTTATATATTTTTAGTGGTGTATATAAATCCAATTAATTTTTTATAAATCTTATCCTGAAAATAGTTTAAATTTAAGTATCATTTTATTTTCTCAATTTCTTGGGTTTTATGATTTCAAAGGTCAAAATTTAGTAATATATTTATTTCTTAAAATTTATTTCATTATGACATATGTTATTTGATAAAAATTTCATGATTTTTAAGGAGTATATATAGCCCTGTTTACATGTAATATCATGAGTTTATTCAATATCATCATGTTATATTTTTCATTTAACCTTATTATTTCATGGTTCTCATTATTTAATGTGACCAAGGTGGTAAGGTTTTCATGTAATATTGGAATCATTTATAGATATTTCTTTTAATTGTTCTTCTAATTAGGATATATTATTATTTATCTCTCATTAAACTAATTCATTTTGTTCCCCACTTTTTATTTTAGGAGAATAAATTTTCCCCTAATTTTCCTCTCTTTATATAATAAATATTTCAAAAATATTTTTTAAGCAAAAAGCATCTTTGTTTCTCTCTTTGGAAAAAAATCATTTTTCTTCCAAATGTTTTTATAATTCCCCAAATTGACCTATTAAATACATTTTTACTCATGTGTAAATTTTTAAATTTTTTTATAGAATATTCATGTTTTTTCCATAAAATACCCATTTGCAATGGAAAAAAATGTTAAAGGATGATTTATTTTTAACATCTATGAAATTTAATTTTGTCATGACCACTAAATGTTTTAAATATGACTTTATAGTTTTAATAATTTTATTTTAAATGAAAATGAATTTGAAATTTTTTTATGTTTTAATTTTTTTCCAATTGGGAATGATATTTTCCACATGGAAAGTTTTAAAATATTTTTAGAGATTCTTTTATAGGAATCATGGTCATATTAAATGAAATGGATTTACAATATTCTTTTTGTTTTATATAAAATTTTACAAAGGTGAATGCATATTTTCTTTAAGGTTTTTTTAAATACTTCTTTATATTTTTTCATGTTTATTTTCAATGAAAAGTATTTCCAAACTCTTATGAATTTATAGTTTTAAAACTATATTTTTTTAAAAAGGCCATTTCCTTTAGAATTGTTTCCAATGACATTTCAAATTCATTTTTCATATATATTTACATCATTTGTCATTAATTATGATTTATTGGATATATGAAAAACATTTACCCTAATTATACGTTCTTTGGATGGATTGGGATGACTTTTTTTTATAAAATCCATCTTCCTTGTATGGGATAAACCATGCTAAATTGCCTATGAATAATTCTTCATTTTATAGGGTATTCTATTATTAAATGATTATTAAACCAATCAATTTTCCAAAAATTATGATATAATTAAATTTTTATGAAACCCATTTCACTACATTTGTTACGATATTATGAATATTTGAAAATATTTTTCCACACATACATTTTATTTTCATTGTGTTATAGATGGGACCTATATCTCCCTCCAATGATTTGTGTAATGATTTATATATCATGGTATATAAAACTAGAATATGGAGTGATCCTTCTTTAGTAAGTGAATTTTTCTCCTATGATGGTCTTAGGAGTAAACCTTGAAAACTATAATGGTTTAGGGAGTGAACCTAGTAAACTATGATATCCTTGGATGTAAGACTTAACTACTATGGAAATAATAATTCATTGTTATGTGTATTCCACAAATCTATGTCATATGACAATTTTTTTACCTAATGGATCATGGTCGTTGATTTCTTTGTGATCCATGTATTATAAACAGACTATACTTATTCAGTGAATCATGATTGGGATATTTAATATTTAGGATATTTCATTCAAATATTATTCTTGTTATAATACCCTTAGGCTTAATATATTTTGATATATCCCTTGTTTACCCTTAGTGAGCTTCTTATTATACCAAATGTTATGTTTTTCCATTACAGTGGTCATAAATAAATTTTCTAACATGGGTATTTCTTAGAAGAGTATTGTTGGGGACGGTTTTTATGGAATATATTGAAGATCATTGAATAAATAAGAATATTTTCACTTTAGTATCCATAGGGGCTATGTAATGCCTCATACCAAGTTTCCCAGAGTCAGTGCATTATTACATAACATTTTCATGATATAAGGAATCATGTCCCGAAAGACCAATCAGTTTAGTATCTTTAGAAGTACCAGAAAAATTCATATGTTTTACATTACATCTTGAAATAAATACATAAAAAGAATTTTTACCCCTTTTTAACACACTTATATCCTTAGCATATCCCTTCAGGTCAGCCATAAAATATTTCTTCACATAATGGGAAAAATAAAACATAGAATGGGGTGAGATCATATGCTCAGTAAGGATAATAATATATCGAAAACTTTCATATATAAGAATAAATATTTAAGGTAATGTATTAGACTAAAACAAAATACGTTTAAACTTAGACATCAGCATAATATGGCAATGGTAAAATCAAATAATTCCATTTACTTATTCTCATTGATATTCAACTAGTCTAATAATCACATGCAATATCAACATCCACTTTCATAATGACGGATTGCATAATTCCAGTCTTCATAACCACATAGTCAAGGCCTTATGACAAGACTAAAAATAAGATTTTTTCAAAGCCTTATTACAAGACATTAGATTGACTCATGAGACCTATCGATGCATCGTTGATCAATAGAGGTCCCCACCCATCACTTACTAAATCCAATGCATTCCTCATATGAAAATATTTAAACATAACATATACATCCGTATTAAAACTAGAATATAAAATGTCAACACATTATTCATAAACCATTAATGGTATAAAAATAACACACCCAAAGTCAAACATATCACAAAACCTTCAATAAAATATGGACGTTTTTTATCATAATAAATCAACTTCAAACATGCTTGAAATCCATTAAAAGGATGTTTACATAGAAGAATTGACAACTTTTTTTAGAGAAATATCCCTTCATATTTTGAAATCATTTAAAAGTAATATAATTTTAATAGAAAACATTTATTTTTAAAATATTCTTATAAGAATGTAAGGGAAGCTTCAACGATGTTTAGAAAGAGGAAAATAGCCGCACTCGCCGTATAAGTTAAAAAACATTCTTACAATAAATTAGTCGAAAAGGTTATAAAGTAACTTGTTTGGAAAATTAAGGAAAGGTTCATTTAAAAACATATAAGTTAAAATATGGGTATAAATGACTTTAAACAGTTGTCTAGTAAATAGTAAAAATGTTTGGAAATAAATTTTTAATTAGTCATAGATGTGGATAATAAAGATGTTTTTTAAAGATAATGCTTTAGTCAAAGACCAAAGAACAATTTATTGATAAACAAAAAAGGATTAAAAGAGGCGAAAGGATGAGATTTTTTAACAATATCTATCAAAAATGTGTAGTAAGTCAGAAGGAATAGAGTCCAGCCAAGTCATGCTTGGATGAACTCCTTTGTTGGCAAGAGCATCAGAAACAACATTTGCTTCACTGTAGGCATGAGTAGCTATATAATTGATCCCATGGAGCAAGTTTAGAAAATTCATCCAACGAGTGGTAAGTGTCCAGGCCAGATGGATATTGCCATTCCAGATGGCATGAATGATAGTGGTTGAATCAATTTCAATCCATAGCATTCTCCAACCACTTTGAAGCGTAGAATCAACAGCATGAATGACCCCCAACATTTCCGCCTCCAGAGATGAAGAGTGACCACATCCAACATAGACACAGCCCTGACACTGGCAAGCTGAGTCTCTCAAGATATCACCACAACTGGCAGGGCATGGATTGCCTTTGGAAGCACCATCAATGTTCACATTGATCCATCCAGGCATTGGTGATTTCCAGAAAACTTCAAAGAAGTGTTTGGGCTTTGGGTAGATACCAAGAACACGGAGATGACGAAGGATCTCAAAGTCACCAACCGAGTTGTTGCAACAGTCTTTTTTCCATCAATCGCAAGAAGAATCCAAGATTTCCCTGCATTAAGATTGAGAGAGTGATTATTGTTAATTAGATCATTTCTAACGTACCAGATCTCATGCAGGAGTTCTTCCACTGCCAAAAGGAAGAGATTTTTAACCTATAGTGAAACTCCATGTCTAGTACAATTTTTTAATAACAAGTAAATTGAGTCATTAAAGAACCATCTGCAATTAAATAATTCAAAAATATAATTCCATAGGGTAGAGGCCATTGCACAAGATAAAAAAAAGATGATTGGAATCCTCCCTATGCTGATTACACAGGAAAAATTTAGAACAGAGTTGAACACCAAATGTTTGTAGACCAGTTTCCGTTGGTAATCTATTATGGGAAATGCGCCAAATAAGGCTGAGCCTAGAAGGTTTGATCCAGGGTTTGTTAAAATGATTCACCCATAGAAAACTAGAGTCATTTTCAGAGAAATTATGCTTATAATAGTTTTTAAAATCTATAATTCTATTTGTTGATGGTTCCCAAACAAGGAAATCACAATCAGAAGAAAATAGATGATTATCAATAATTTGTGCAATATTATCAGGGAGATCATGTTGATGAGATTATAAGACCACCTTTATAGTCTGATTAATATCTTCAAGGAGATTATTATGGGGTAAAAATGATATCAGAGGGTTACCACACCATTTTTCACACCAAAAATTTATGGAGGAATCAAAACTGACTATCCATCTCGAATCTTGCATGATCTTGTGATAAGAGTCCTGGATAGAAGGCCAGATGTATGAGTTGATGAAATTAGAATTCCTTTTTAAAAGCTTAAATAGGAATCTATGGTTCAAAAAATCAGTAGCTTTAGAAGTGTAATTAATAATGTTCCATGTAAGGCGGGCCTAAAGAGCATCATTGAAAAACTATAAATTTATAATGTCAATTCGACCATTAGGAATGTGATTACAGCATGATTTCCAAGTTATTGTAACAAGTTTCTTTTTAAAAATGATTCCAGAGAAAATGAAGTTTTTAATATATGTATTAACTTTTTTAAAAATGCTGACGGGCCATTTTTAGATCATAATGGAATATACCATTTTAGAATAAATTGTCGATTTAACCAAAAAAAATCTCTTAGCCATGGAGGGGGATTTCCCTTTCCAGCTAGAGAGTTGATTTGTGATTTGATCAATGATGTTAGCAATATAATTTGCTTTGGTCCAACCCCAAAATATTGGAACACCCAAATAAGTGAAAGGTAAAATACCCTCTTTAATACCCAGATATGTGGTGATATTGGCTTTCCTTCTTACAGGGAAATTCTTTCCAAAAAAGATATACGATTTGTTCCAAGTAATTGGTTGACCTGAGATTTCCTCATAGTGAGAAATAGCTTGCTTGAGAACATAAAGATTTTTTGGATCCCATTCTATGAATAAAATATTATCTTCAGCATATAAAAGGTGGGTATGGGAATTTAAATCCGGGAAACATGAATTGGTTTAAGAATATTTTGATCAACCAGATTGTTAAGAAGCCTACATAGGTAATCCTCAGCAATAAAGAAATGTATGGCAGAAAGCGGGTTTCCCTTCCTGACACCTTTTGAGCAATTAAAGAAACCTCTAGGGGTACCATTAATCAGCATAGATATTAAGGCTGAGCGAAATAAATTCTTAAGTCTACCAATGAAGTAATCATTAAAGCTAACATTTTTTATAACTTTGATAATAAAATTCCAGTCTATGGTGTCAAAAGCCTTTCTGATGTCCAATTTGATGGCCACACAACCCCCTCTTGTGTTTTTATTTTAACTATTGGTACATTCAGAAGCAAGAAAAATACAGTCTTGGATGGACCTTCCTTTAATAAATCCAAATTGGTTCTAAGAGACGATTCTAGTGCTGATAAGAGCAAGTCTATTTGCAATAATTTTTGTAATGATATTATAGATTGTGTTAATCAAAGAAATTGGTATGAATTGATGGATCTCAGAATCATTCTCAACCTTAGGTATTAAGGTAAAAAATTGAGCATTGATTCCATGAGGTAGTGCTCCATGAGTGAAAAATATCTTAACAAGGTTACAAACATCATTTGGTATTATATCCCAATGTTTTTGGAAAAAACCATTATTGAATCCATCTGGACCAGGAGCACTATCTGGATTGAGACCAAAGACTGTGTCTTTAATTTCATGACCAAGTGGAGTACTTAAAAGAGACTCATTGTCTCTTTCATTCACCATTAAAGGAATAATATCATGTTTAAGATCAATATTTATATCAGGACCATTAAAGATGTTATAAAAATACGAGGTGACATGATCCATAATGGATTATTCAGTATCAATGATCAAGTCAGTATTAATGAGCATAGTTAGAGGACGGTTGATCTTTTTAATTCTTTGAAGGCAATTATAGAATTTGGTATTGCGATCACTATCTGCAATCCATTTAGTCCTGAACATTTGTTTACGAATATTGTCCTTAAATATGAGTAAGGAATTAAGTTTAGAAGAGATATTAGCTTCCAATTGTGGATCCATATTAAAATCTGAATTAGTGTTCTGAGTTTGGATACGACTGAGTTCATCTTCATGATAGGATATATCAAGATCTATTTGAGAATTTTTATTTTTACACCATCCTTTTAGATCCTGCTTGAGAATTTTCAATTTTTGAGGACAAGCAAAAGAATCTTTATGATGATTCATAGAATTCTAGTTGTTATAGATAAAGGCGACACAATACGGATTCTTACACCAAGAATTATTAAATTTAAAAGGAACGACAGGCTTTTGATCATTCATAAGCATGCTAACAAGGATAGGATGATGATCAGAGTTGAGTCTCGGAAGAGTTACACTAGATATTTTTTCCCAGTTATCAAGAGACTTCATGTTAACAAAAGCCCTTTCAAGTTTACTAGAAACGTTTTTGTTGTAATGTTTCATGTACCAAGTCTATTTTTCACCAATAAGAGTGATTTAAAAGAGGTTAGAATCCTCAATAGTATATTTAAATTCCTTAGAGGATATAGAAAGGTGTGAGGGTCCAATTTTTTCAGAAGGAGTAAGAATGGCATTGAAGTCTCCCAAAACAACCCAAGATTCTTGAGTGTGTTTAGCCATATCAAGAAGTTCATGCCATAAAACTCTCCTATCTTGATATCTATTATTGGAATAAACCATAGTGAAATAGATATTCCGACCATTCCATATGAAGTCACAGGTAAGTTCATGTTTAGAAATTCTAAAAATGTTGACATTTTTTAAAGTATTAAGGAAAAAGATCCACATAGAGTCAATTTGCGGTCCATTTTTACAAGAACCTAGAATACTGTAGTTGAGAGAGCCAAATCTCATGTAGTTCATTTTAAAATTGACTTTAGGTGCAGTAATGGAAAAGAGTAGGGGTTTAAGAGTGTTTAGAAACCTTCTATGTTTTGTAGAGGTTTCATTGTTAGCCACACCTTGACAGTTCCAATAAAGGATATTCATTTCTATTTGCGGTTTGGGTTAGAGCCCATCTTTTTTTTAGATTTACCAGATCCCTCTGTCTTTTGGGATCTCGTAACCATTGAAGAAGAAGTAGATTTTTGTCGACTCTCATAAGTTTCCAAAAGTTGAGAGGAATCATATTTCAGATCTGTGTTTGGATTGGGAGCAGAAACTGTAGTACTCATAAGGTCAGTACTATCCAGTGTGTGATTTTTTTCAGCTCCCTGAACATTGGCCTGTTCAAATGGAAGCTGTTTCTCATATCTAACCAGAGTGAGATTATTATCTGGTGAGAGATGAGGTGGGTTAGGCGGATCAGAAGGGGAAGTTTTTGAGGAGACAGGGGGCACAATAGGACTTGTATGGATGATCTCTAAATTAGCATCCTGAGCAGAAGGTTGCTCAGGATAAGAATGAGTTCCAGTCTCAGTCTAGACAGTTTCAGACTCTGTAGGTTTCAAGGGGTCTGATACAGAACCAGAATTAAAAACAGCATCCTTCTTGTCAACATGAGGGTTGGGCACCATCCTGTTAACCGAACAGGAAGAAGGTGTTTGAAAAGTTTCAGTATATGAAACAGCAACAGACAGTGTAGTGTGTGACATGCTATGTTCCAAATGAATAAAAGCAGGATCAACATTAGCAGCATGTATGACAAATTCATTAGCAGGACTATAAATATTTTCAACATATATAGGAGTATAATTATCAGACTGATGCTGCAATATAGCAGAAATCTGCATGTCCACCAGAGTATTAGACACCTCCTTGTTGACCGAAACAGGTTCTATGAAGGCAGAAACAAGTGTGTGTGATGATTTGTGAGTAGTGGTAATTCCAAGAGAGGCAAGATTATCAGATTGAGTCTCTATTATAGGATCTTCAGAAACAGTAGTAACGGATTTAACATCATAATTGAAATGCATAGAGTTACTTGGGTCTTCAATGTTTTCATTCTTACCTTGTGACTTGTTAGATGTAGGATTATTCTCCTTGAGAACTGAAGGTATTGAGGCCTCCAAGTCCCTACAATGATTCTCATTTAAACTTGAAGTACCAGAGGAAGAGGCATTAATAGCAGGATTGGAAATAGTAAAAAGGTTGCTCTTGTTTGAACTAACTTTGTTACCTTCAATAACTATTTTTTAAAAACCATTTGGATTATCATTGTTTTGTAAGGCCTCTTCTTCCGTAACCAAGTCACCCCAAGATTTTCCTTCTAGGGATGGAAGGTCTCTAGATTTTTTAACCTAGATACTTTGCTTTATTGGAGGGGGCTCAGATTTATCTATGAAATTCTTCCCTTTTTTAAGATGATTTTCCTCTTTCCAATCATTATTAACAGGAGGGTCCATTTGTTTCCTAACTACCCTACAATTAGCCAAATTGTGCCCAATCAGTTTTCACATTTCACAAAAGGGTGGCTTTTTTTCATACTCAATGTTGAGCTTCAATCTATGATCAGGGGCATTAAATCCTTTGTTAGATGGTAATTCGCTAGCTAAATTTACCTCAACCATAAATCTAGCATATAGGCCTACATCCCCATTCAATGTTCTATGATCTATTTTAATAGGGGATCCTATGCAAGAAGCAATGTCATTTAAAATCTTCGGATGCCAATAAAACCAATTAAGCCCATGAATTCTAACCCATACGTGTGCCATATAATTTTTGTGTGTCTATGGGTTTAAAGTAAGATCCCAATCCAAAATTCTATGAAATCCAGGCTGAATATGCAGATTACCACGCTTCCATACCTGATCGAGCTCACCTTGAGAGCTGAAGAGGATGTGATAGTAGCCTTTACCTAGGGGAAAAATCTTGCATTTTGGAAAATTCTAGCAGTGAGAAATCTTGTTCTTTAGCTCGAAAAGAGGCCAAGGTCTGTCTCCTATGTTGTATGAAACTCGGCCAAGGACCGAGTACTTTCACAGTTATTCACTTTGCTTCAGGGCTTCCGGATCAGCATCAACCAAGAAACCACCATCTTCCAGCATTCTGTAGAGAGGTTCCTTGCATTCCTTCTTGCTACTAAGGTCATTACCTTTTAGCGCATTGCAGAAGGGGATAGGAAGAGAGCGAAGAGGAATGTGAAAGTTTCCTACATCGATTTTTGAATAATCAGAATCTGTAGAAGCAAGAACAGGAGGGGAGGCGAGTTCCCACTCCGGATCGAAGCCGGCCATTAGAAAGCTCAAGGAGAATCAGCGAAGAAAACTAGGGTTTGGAGTCTCCTATTGGAGCATGGTTCAAGAGCTCCCATCCTCCAAACCGCAGTGGATGATAAAGATGTCTCAGTAGATACATACATAAAAACCACCTCGGATAAGAAATATATTGTGAAATTAACCCTTACATTATTATTTTCCATAGTCGATGGTATCCTAATATCCTATATAATAGTAAAATAATTTTTATTATATTATAAAAGAACTATATACATAAATATTTAATCATATATTATCTTATAATATTGCTTCATTAATAATATTTTAGTAGTATCATCGTTTAGGGAGTTAAATAATTCGTTTTCAATGAAATGATTGGTTGAGAAAGAATTTTTTGTTATGGACAAGAAGTATTTAATTCATATACAGAATAATATTATTTTTATAAACCTTAATTTTAATCATAAAATTAAAAATTATTCTTTAATTATTATGACGAAAAATGAATCTCATCTCGTTCGTGGCGATGGTAATCCGTACATAAACACGAGCGACAATATCATTATATTGATGGTG
This sequence comes from Viscum album, assembly GCA_963277665.1. NCBI lineage: Eukaryota > Viridiplantae > Streptophyta > Magnoliopsida > Santalales > Viscaceae > Viscum > Viscum album. The sequence continues at coordinate 855,100,064 of OY728121.1, forward strand.
AAATAGTATGTAATTGGATGTTATTTCATATATAAAGAATCATTAACATGTTATATTTATTATTTAAATCAGTTATAATCATTATTATACCCATACAAATAATTAAGTGTTTGAATAACAAACTACACCCCGACGTGGAGATGGTAATCCGTACGTACGCACATATGGTTGCATTATCATTTATACAATGAATAGAACAATTAATATGATTGTACTATTTTTATAATAATATCATTGTATATAGAAGATACTGGATTTATTATTTTAGAATGGAAACAACAAAGAAAGATGAAGTTGAAGAAAAAAAACATGAAAGAGGTGATGAACTATTTACCTCTTCATTAGGTTCTTCCTTTTTATTTGATCAAAATGGGTCCATAGGTTGGCTTTCTGACCAATAGATTGCCACTAGGATTTAGGGAGTAATGCTGGGAGGATATTTGGGCTTGGGTTGGCTAAGAAAAATGGCATTGGAGGTATGAAATTAATATAAGGTGAAGTGCTTTTTATAAGAGATGTGAGGGTCACTTTAGGAAAAGCATGAAATATTATTTTATAATAAAATTATTTTCTATTTATAAAGGCTCCAAAATAAATTATTTAAAGGATAAGGTGGGTATGGGTCGAAAACTTATCAAAAAATAGGTTTTAGAGAGGTTTAGGTCACCATATTAACATTATATTTTATATTTACCTCTTAGTTAAGTAGTTTGACATTTACCTTGTCTCTTGATATTTTTATATTATATAGTTAATAAACATACTATAAAAATCTTGGAGAACCCCACGTGGTTCATTATTAATATATATAACCTTTTTTATTTCCTTTGGTCGAAAGTTATGTTTTTAGGTATATTATACCAATTAATAAAATAATATTTGTTTTAAGAGCTCAATTATGTCAATTTTGACACTATTTAGTGTTTAAATTTTTGAAAGCCATAAAAACTTTATCACGTTGAATAAAATTTATTTAAACAACCCTAACATTCCATATTAAAGAATAAAATTAGTGGAATTCATCATAAGTCTCAATTTACTTTTATTTGGTTTTTATAATATCAATTATTTTAATATTTCATTAATAAGGTAATCACTACATCATCATTATGTCAAAAATAAAATAACTTATTTAATGTATATAAATTATAAATAAACAACCATTTATGTAGGAAATATTTTTAACTTTCTAATTAATATTTATAGTATAATTTATATTGTTTTTAACCCTATATTAAAAATGATTTTGTTATTAAACTTTGAATTCAACTCTTTTAACTCATCTTTAAATATAATAATAATAAATGTCCAAATCTAATCGAAGTGGACCAAAGTTGATCTTATTTTATTCATAATGTTTTTTTGGCCTAATTACACTTATCCAATAGAGTTAGGACATATTTTAGGGTAATTATGATATCATTTTTACACTTAATTAACCTATTTACATTTAACCGTAGTAAATAAAAGTCAAAAGCTACCATTCACCAAAAATTATTTTCATCTTATTGAACAACATTTTACTTTCTGATATTAACCGCATCTGTAAAACCCCGAGATTTCATGAGATATATTATTTTCATATCTTCTGTCCTACGCTACACCAAGATTACCTTGATCTATACGCAACACCGTATTAGCATGAAATATACACAACACTATTCTTGGTTCAAGTTAGACACAATTTCAAGTTCATTTGATAGTATTTATTCTACGAAAAATTGAGTGTATATATATATTCAATATATAAATGAAATATGGTTGTATTATGTTATATGAAACAACTAAGGAGTATTGCACAACACGCAACCCTAACTTGGCTTTCATTACACGCAATCATGACCTTCCTCGATAGCGTGTGTTGTACGCAATACCAGGTTTCACTAAACAATGATATATGGTTATAATATTATTATGAACTAGATGTTATGAATAGTATCAAATAAATATTGAATTTTATAACATTATTATTCATCTTACACATTTTCTAGAACATGGTATGAGAACAAACTAAATTTTTTGTGTAAAATAAGTATTTTAAAAAAAATGTTGTTTTACCGCATTTTGATGGCGCACACACACTAAATCTCATTTTTGACATGTTAATAAGTTCAATTTGAAAAAATAAAATTCTTCCTTGGAATCCGGATATAAAAATTTAATTTGGAAATTTTTTTCATATTATTCTGATAACATTAATATTTTAATGAATTAGTAAAAACACACTATATTTTTATTAAAAACGAATTTTTTCATCGCAATAATTTATATGGTTAGATTATCTTTTTAACTGGTTTTAAAGTATAATTAGAATAAATTTTTACCATTTAATCCAATGTTGGTCATTGGAATTAATTTCACTTTGAAATTGGACATAAACAAGTGTCGATCTTTTGATAGTTATTGTTTCTTAAAAACATGCTAATTTTTTTGATAACAGGAATTAATTTTAAAATTAATTAATTCCACTTCTATGTTTTGAATTTGGAAAAATAGAAATAATTTTTATATTCGGAATATCAAATATATCTTAGGCTGAATTTTTGGTATTTTTCTGAAAAACATCAATTTTTGATGAATAGTGAAACCACTTAGGGGTAGTTAAAGAGCTAACTCTTTCATTTAAATGAAAATTTTCCACTTCTGTTATTTGAATTTCAAAAATCCGACATGCATTATTGATAAAAAGAAGTAAAATTTTGTTTAATAAGATGAAAATAATTTTTGGTGAATAGTAACTTTTGACCTTTATTTACCGTGGTTAAAGGTAAATAGGGTAATTCAAGGTTAAAAGAATATTATAATAATTCAAAATTACCTTAACACTTTTACAAACCTTATTGTTTGAGTCATTTACGACCATAGGCATCCTTTGGTCGATTGTTGGACCCAATTGAGCCACTTGGTAGTGATAATGACAATTTGGATTACTTATTTTAATGAAAATATAAAATTGACATTAAAAAAAATATTTTAGTAATTAATTTTTATAAGGGGTTATATAAATTATATATTTGAATATAAATATTCATTGATAAGCTAAAAATATTTCCTACATTATGGTATTTTTTTATAATTTTTAGACATCAAATAAATTAAATTATTTACGACACAATAATGATGCAGTATTTACCTCGTTAATAAATTATTTAAATAAATAAGATTATAATGATTATAATATTATCCAAAACATGTAAAATTCTTATTGTATGATTTTATTTCTATCATGAGTCATTTTATCTTCATATTTAATAATTTTTTTTCTTTTGAAACTAACAACAAGTTTATAATAAAATAATATTTTCACACTTTCAAAAAGAGCCCCTCCTCCCCCTTATAAAAGAAGACCATTTCTATCCAATTCCTCAAACCTATAATGCCATTTGGATAATCCAACCTCTGAATAATTATGCTTCATACATCCCTCTTCTCCCTCTAGAAGCCTTACCTTAGGCAGAAGGCACTTCAAGAAGTCCATTTGGTTCAAACCAAAGGAAGTTCCCCAAATTTAAGGTAACGAATTCTCTTAAATTGTTTTCTTTTATTTTACTTCTCCAACCCCTAAACTCTTTTTAATCCATTCTTTTGTAACAAAAAACGTATCCTAAATATACTAGGATGTTTTTATGAGAATTATTATAGATACACTTACACACACCTCCATCTAATAGATGAAAAACATTATGTTTCTGTGGATGGAAAACTAACGCCTCACGAAACGATGATTGTTCAATTTTCTCCTACCGCCTCTCATGGTGGCCATTATGATGGAAATATATTTATATATGATATATATTATGATTATGATTTCATTATTCTTCTTCACTTTACAATTATATCATGCCTTTATGGTTTCCATAGTGGGTAAATACGATAATCTCATTTGAGGAAGTGCGGACTACCGCCCCCTCAAATGGATGTGATTTGTTAATTCCCTATGTTGGATGTATAAAGGATAGAGTTAATGATATTATATATGATATTATATTTTAAGTATAATATACCTAGTTATCATTATGTTTTAATTCCATTAAAATAATAAATATAAATGAAAGTAACGTTCATGTGTACGTACGACTTACCGTCTCCATGAACGGTGCATTTCATTTCATACCACCATATATTATGTACTATTATAAAAACATGTATATTCTAGATATATATGATATATAAGATATGTAAATCATAAATATAATTCGGGATATAATGAACATGTTACCACATGAACAACATGTAATTTTAATAAGTCCATTTTTGACTCAAGTACCAAATATCGACAAAACGAACGTTATTAACTTAAATGGTTACATAATGTTTATCACATGGTAATAATTGATATAAAAGGAATAATAATTTTGAAAAAGTTTCTTATGAAAGTAGAAATGAACGTAGGTTTATTATTCAGGAGATTAAGGAATGATCGATTCAAGTCATACACGAGGTAAGGGAACTTCTTAACCCAATTTCTGTTCTATGGGTTGGTCTTCTCTTTATTGTTTATGTCGTTCTTTGATTATGCGAGAAATGAATTTTTATATCTTATCATGTATTTATACTTTCATTATGTGAACTTATAGTGAATACACATAAGTGATCTATTTTATTTACAAAAATATCTTTGTAAGGGATAACTTTTCCAATCTTGTTTTTATCCGAGATTGTTTCTTCATATGTATTTAATGGGGTTATATTTATCATCCATGTCCCTATTTTCTAAAAATGGTTTCATGTATGTTTAAAGTCATTTTTACCAATTTTTTACTTTTACGACATGGTATGTAAGGAATATTTCTTTTTTTACCATATAAGGTACTTTTTGATTTTTTTGGTAAAAGTACGAGAAGAATGTTTTTTTAACTTATACGTTGTGAATGGAATTTTTTACGGTTTCATAACGACTTATTTCAATGAACCTTACATTACAAAATTTCATGATTATTTCAAAAAAAATCATTTTCTTTTAAAAGTTCATGTCATTTTGAGAAAATAAAATGATTTCGAAGAAGAAAGGATATTTTCCTCATCAATTCATTTCAAGTGTGTTATCAAAACTATTTTCCATCTAAGATGGAATTATTTAGTATATTTATGTTTCAATTATAATGTCTTTATTGTTTACTTGGTTTTATTTTTCGTATGATGAAATGATATCCACTTCTGTTATATGGATTATGTTATTATGGGATGATGTTTATGAAACCCATTTTATTCGTTTGGTTATTATGAATGATTTATGTTTATTTTGTGGCACACGAAAGAATGATTTCATTATGAGATGGATGAGACCTATATCTCCCTCCAATGCATGGGGTAAATATTTATATCTCATGAGATATACATGGATGGAGTGGTAATTTAATCTGGTTCAGTGATGTAGGACTAGAACGAGGAGTGAACTCGATTCAGAAAGGGACTTTTTCCACTAAGAGGGTCTTGCTAGCAATGCCTTGGCTACTATGTAAATCATATCATGTGCTTAATGGTTTTCCACAATTACATGTTTTATTCCCGTGCTATTTTATCAAGATTAATGTTTCTTTATGATCTATGCCTGACGTACTGTGAAGATTTACTTCTCAAGATTTGGATGTTTTAACATTATGTTCAGGTTTTTTTACGTTCAAATGTATATGATTTGTTTCATATGTTCCATGCTTACCCATACTGATCATTTGAGCTCACCCTTTATATTTTTTTCTTTTCCCCATGTTTTAATGAAAGGTTTTAGGTAAGAAAACAAAAAGGGGAAGATATTTATGGGAGATGTTGAAGATCTTTCACCACAATTTGAAGATTATATTCTGAGTTTCCAAAGACACTAAACTATTATGGTCCTTGTGTGTCTGGTTTTTTTATTTATTAATTATTCTACAAAATTAATGTAATTTCCATGTACGTCAAGCTTTGGGTCTCTATAGTTGGTATCCGAGGAATGTTTTAGTTATCCTTTGGAAACTTGGATGAAAAATATTTAGTGAGATCCCTAGAGATATTTCTATGTTATGTATAGGGATGTCCCTAAGGTTATGTATAAGTATAGATTATAGTCCTAGAATTATGGTAAAAAACTTCGAATTAACCATAAGATGTTATCTATTGAAGGTAATCCCCCTTTATTATGTTGTTTTCCCTAGCATGATTTTTGCCTCTCACACTATTATTTTTGGGTTTTAGATGATGGATGGAACCCAAACGAACCATGTTGATCAATTTAATGGACAATGCAATGAATTTCGTCCTGAAAAAACCAATGATATTGGAGGTGGAGTGAAAAATATTATTACTATACTTACACAACCTATGAATCATTCTGGACTTCCAATGACCAGAGAATGGAAAAATATTCTATTGAGTCTTTAATGAGGCAACATCCACCTTCTTTCAGTGGGTCTTCTGATCCACTTGTTGCTGAACAATGGATTGGTACTATTGAAAAGATATTTTCCATACATCGCTGTTCGGAACATGAAAAATTCAATCTGGCTATTTACTGTTTATAAGGTGAAGAAGATCAATGGTGGACTCTAATTAAAAATACAAGGCCCAAATATGAAATTGAATCCAAGGAATGGGATGAGTTCAAGAACTTATTTTTCAATAAGTACTTCCCTCGTATTCTTCGAACAAAGATGGAAAAGGATTTCCTTGAGCTTAAGCAAAATAATGATGAATCTGTTGGTATATACAAATAGAATTTTACAAGGCTTGCAAGGTATGCATATTGCTTTATCATCCAACCTGAAAGTAAAGTTGATCGATTCTTAAATGGCTTAAAACCAAGTCTTCAAAGGGCATTAGCAGTAAGAGACTTCAGTAGCTATGAAAAAATTGGGCGTTGTGCTATCAATGTAGAAATGGATGTTGTTGTTACATATCCATGTCATAGTTTTGACAAGAAACGAAAGATGAAGTTCAAGGAGAAATCTCAGAATAATGGTGAAAAGAGGATGAATGTTTCTTTATGCTCGAATTGTGGAGAGAAGCATAGTGGAGATTGTCTTAAAGGGACTAGAAAATGTTTTAAGTGTGGAAAAGAAGGTCATCGATCAACTGAATTTCAATGTAATGGAAAAAGGGTTTCTAATGATGTGAATAAAGAAAAGACTGCATAGAATGCACCACCAACACATCAATGCTTCATGTGCAAGGAAATGGGGAATTATGATATTCAATGCCCTAATCCAAGGGTTAATGATGATCAACATGAGAAACCTCTTAAGGAAAAGGATAAAGGGAAGTCACATGCGATCACTATTTGTGATGTAGAATATGGAAATGATGTTGTGTAATGATTAAGTGTTTATGTAATGGGATTTCAAAATAGTATCATGGAATCTCATTTATGGCATCGTGGAATTTTGGAATATCTATGTATTAGTTTTTAATAATTATATGGTACCAATAACCATGAAAAGTGATTGAAATATTTTTGGAAAGAAGATGATATGCGCATAATAAAGTGACAAAGAAAAAATGAAATGAGCTCATGACTGATATATGGAAAAAGTTATATCATGGTTTCAGTATATAGAAATTTTTAGGATTTTGGTATGTGGAAATTGTTAAATTTTGACAGCATTCATGTTTTCACTAAGGGTCAATGAGTATTCATTTTTCAAGGGAATACATTATTAAGGTATTCACATGTTTGTAATTTTACAAACAAGATATATCGTATGATATATGGGGGATAAATGATGGTATTCACATGCTCAGCAGATGACATTTATAGTAATTGTTTTCATTATACTATGATCTTGGACAGAAGTATTTTGGATAAGCCTAAAGATTGGAATAGATTATGTTAGACATACATCAGTATTTTTTAAGGGTAAATTTTTTTTCGATATTATTTATGGAATGTTATAATAACGTTGTTTTAGAATAAGGAGAACCTTCAGGACGAGCGACAACCCTTCACGTCGGACAAGGCTGTAGGAATCAAACCCACACCTAAAGTGTGACAGACCTTTATTGCCTACCACTATCCTACAAGAAGACCCTAGTTAGTAGAAACTAATTTTATTATATTAAGCAGTATGATATATGAAGTATATGTCCATTTTAGGAACCATATATGATTAATCTCATTATAGATGGACTTATATATTTTTGATAACTTTTTCTATCCTTTTGTTTGAGACAGATGGAATGACCCATCATTCTATCACATGATCTGCTAACACTTCATGAATGACCAATTCAACTTCATTTCTTTAAGAGATGGAGTGGAAATTTTCCAAGTAATGAGAAACGGTGAGACTGTACCAAAATCAAGAAAGTATTTCTTCTAATTCCAATTTCTTCTACTTTAGGGAAATGATCTTGAATACCAAAAATGTTGTCCTTGTTCCCTTATATCTGATGAATTAGATGGTACCTTATATCATAAAAAATTTATGGATTTGTGATTGTTGGATTTTTCATATCCATGTCCTCTACCACTCTTCATCAGAAGTTGATGGTTATATTTCTCTTCCATATCCATATTTTCACCTATGTTGTCCTATGGGGAAACCCAGTGCTGAGTTATATTGGGTGACTGTTATGATTCTAACATCCCTTTTTAAAATTATGTTTTAGTATTCCTTTTTATGATGTGGGTTTCTATGAATGAAACTCTCAAGTAATAAACCATTTATAACCCCGACGAATTTCGAGGGTGAAATTCATTTTAAGGGGGTAGAATGTAACACCACGAGATTTCATGAGATATATTATTTTCATATCTTCTATTGTATGCTACACCATGATTACCTTGCGCTATATGCGACACCGTATTAGCTTGCAGTATACTCAACACTATTCTTGGATCATGTTACACACAATTTCATGTTCGTGTGATAGTAGTTATTCTACGCAACATTGAGTATATATATATATATATTCAATGTATAAATGAAATATGGTTGTATTCTATTATATGAAACAATGAAGGAGTCTTTCACAACACACAACACTGACTTGGCTTTCATTACACGCAATCACGACCTTCCTCTATAGCGTGTGTTGTTCGCAATACCAGGTTTCACTAAACAATGATATATGGTTATAATATTATTATGAAATAGCAATTATGAATAGTATCAACTAAATTTTGAATTTATAACATTATTATTCGTCAGACACATTTTCTAGAACATGGTATGAGAACAAACGAAATTTTTTGGGTAAAATAATTATTTTAAAAAAAATGCAGTTTTTGATGCCTTTGGATGGCGCACTAACTTTAAATCTAGTTTTGACATGTTTATAAGTTATATTTGACAAGATACAATTATTCCTTTGAATAAGGATATAAAAATTTAATTTGGATGAAATTTTCATATTATTCTGATAACATTCATATTTTAATGAATAGTAAAAACACGCTCTACTTTAATTAAAAACAAATTTTTTCATCGCAATAATTTATACGGATAGATTATATTTTTAATTGGTTTCAAAGTGTAATTAGAATACATTTTTACCATTTAATCAAATTTTGTTCATTGGAATTAATTTCACTTTGAAATTGGACATAAACAAGTGTCGATCTTTTGATAGTTATTTTTTCTTAAAAACACGCAATTTGTTTTGATAATGGGAATTAATTTTAAAATTAATTAATTCCACTTCTATGTTTTGAATTTGGAAAAATATACATCATTTTTAAATTTGGAATATCAAATATAGCTTAGGTAGAATTTTTGGTATTTTTCTGAAAAATGTCAATTTTTGATTAATAATAAAACCACTTAGTGGTAGTTAAAAAACCGACTCTTTCGTTTAAATGAAATTTTACCACTTCTGTGAATTGAATATCAAAAATCCGACATAAAAGGTTGTCATCAAGAAGTAAAATGTGGTTCAATAAGATGAAAATAATTTTTGGTGAATAGTAAATTTTTACCTTTATTTACCAAGGTTAAAGTTAAATAGGGTAATTCAAGGTTAAAAGAATATTATAATAATTAAAAATTACCTTAACACTTGTCTAAAACTTATTGGTTGAGTCATTTACGACCATGGTCATCCTTTGGTCGATTTTGGGTCCCCATTGAGCCACATGGTTGTGATAATGACAATTTGGATTAATTAATTTAATGTAAGGACAAAATTGACATTAACAAAAATCTTTTAGTAGTTAAATTTTATAAGGGGTTATATAAATTATCATTTTGACTATAAATATTAATTGGCAATCTAAAAATATTTCCTACATGATTTTATTTTATTTAAAATTTTTAGACATCAAATAAATTAAATTATTCATGACACAATAATGATGCAGTATTTACCTGATTAATAAATTATTTAAATAAATAAGATTATAATAATTAAAATATTATCCAAAACTTGTCCAATTCTGATTGGATTATTTTATTTCTACCATGATTCATCTTATATTCATATTTAATGATTTTTGTACCTTTTTTAACCAAAGATAAGTTTATAATAAAATAATATTTTCACACTTTCCAAAAGATCCCCTCCTCCCCCTTATAAAAGGAGACCATTTCTATCCAACTCCTCACACCTATCAAGAAATTTGGCTCGTCCATACTCTACCCAATTAATCTCCCTACATCCCTATCCTACCCCTAGAAGACTAACCTTAGTCAGAAGGAATTTCAAGAATCCCTTTTGGTTCAAACCAAAGGAAGTTACCCAAATTAATGTTAACAATTTCTCTTAAATTGTTTTCTTTTATTCTACTTCTCCAACCCATAAAATCTTTTTAATCCTTTATATTGTAACAAAAACAGTATCCCCAATATACTAGGATGTTTTTATGAGAAGGATTCTAACTACACTTACACACACCTCCATCTAATGGATGAAGAACATAAGGTTTCTGTGGATAGGAAACTAACACCTCATGAAACGATGATTGTTCAATTTTCTCCTACCACCTCTCATGGTGACCATTGTGATGGTACTATATTTATATATGATATATATTATGTTTATGATTTCCTTATTCTTCTTTAGTTTTCTATTATATCAAGACTTTATGGTTTCCATAGTGGGTAAATACGATAATCTCATTTGAGGAAGTGCGGACTACCGCCCCCTCAAAGTGATGTGATTCATTAATGACTTATGTGGGATGTATAAAGGATGGTGTTAATGATATTATATGTGATATTATACTTGAATTATAATATAACTATGTATCATTATGTTTTAATTCCATTAAATTACGAAATAGAAATGAAAGTAGCGTTCATGTGTATGTACGACTTACCGTCTCCATGAACGGTGCATTTCATTTCTTACCTCCATATGTTATGTACTATTATAAATACATGTATATTCTGGATATATATGATATATAAATCAATAATATACTTCTGGAAATAATGAACCTTTTACCACATGAACAACATGTAATTATAAGAAGTCCATTTTTGACTCAAGTACCAAATATCGACAAAACAAACGTTATTAACTTAAATGGTTACATAATGATTATAAAATGGTAAAAAGTGATATAAAAGGAATAATATACTTGATAAAGGTTCATAAGAAAGTAGAAATTAACATTGGTTTATTATTCAGGAGATGAAAGAACGATCCAGTCAAGTCAGACACGAGGTAAGGGAACTTCTTAACCCAATTTCCGTTCTTCGGGTTGATCATCTCTTTCTTGTTTTTGTCGTTATTTGATTATGTGAGAAATGAATTTTTATATCTTATAATGTATTTATAATTTCATTATGTTAACTTATAGTTAATACAAATAAGTGATCTATTTTATTTACGAAAAGATATTTGTAAGGGATAACTTGTCCAGTCTCATTTTTACCCGAAATTGTTTATTCGCAAGTATTTAATGTGGTTATATTTATCATCCATGTCCCTATTTTCTAAAAATGATTTCATTTATATTTAAAGTAATTTTACCCATTTATATATTTTATTTCATGGTATGTAAGGAATATTTCTTTTTTTACCATACGAGGTACTTTTTGACTTTTCTGGAAATAGTACGAGAAGATTGTTATTTTAACTTATACGGTGTGAATGGATTTTTTACGGTTTCATAACGACTTATTTCAATGAATCTTCCTCTACAAAATTTCATGATTATTTCCAAAAAAATCATTTTATTTTAAAATTTCATGTCATTTTGAGAAAAAAAATGATTTCGAAGAAGAAAGGATATTTTCCTCAAGAATTCATTTCAAGTGTTTTATCAAAACTATTTTCCATCTAACATGACATTATTTAGTATGTTTATATTTCAAGAATAATGTATCTATTTTTTAAATGGTTTTATTTTTCTTATGATGAAATGATATAAATTTCATTTATGTAGATTATTTTATTATGGGATGATGTTTATGAAACCCATTTTATTCGTTGGGTTATTATGAATGGTGTATGTTTATTTTGTGGCACACGAAATAATGATTCCATTATAAGAGGGGTGAGACCTATATCTCCTTCCAACACATTGGGTAAAGATTTATATCTCATGAGATAGACATGGCTGGAACGGTAATTTAATCTAATTCAGTGATACAGGACTGGAATGAGGAGTGAAATCGATTCAGAAAGGGACTTTGTCCACTAAGATGGTCTTGGTAGCAATGTGTTGGCTACTATGGAAATAATATCATGTTCTTAATGGTTTCCCAATTTTACATGTTTTATTACCATGCTATTTTATCATTATTAATTTTTATTTATGATATATTCCATATGTACTACCAAGATTTACTTCTCAAGATTTTGATGTTTAAACATTATGTTCATGTTTTTTAATTTTCAAATGTATATGATTAGTTTTATTTTCTCCATGATTACCCTTACTGTGAATTTGAGCTCACCCTTTATATTATTTCTTCTGCCCAGGATTTTAAGAAAGGTTTTAGGTAAGAAAAAAAGGGGAAGATCTTTATGGGAGATGTTGAAGATCTTTCTCCACGATTACAAGATTATATTCTGAGTTTCCAAAGACACTAAACTATTACGGTCCTTGTGTGTCTACTTTTTTATGTATTATGTATTCTGTAAAATTAATGTAATGTCCTTGTATATAAAGCTTTGGGTCTCTATAGAGTCTCTTGGATTTTTTAAATTCAACTCACATAAGAGGTAATATTATGTTTATGAAAATTTGCAAATGCTCCTAGGAGGAGGGTAAAAGACGATAGAAAGTTCAATAAAATTTTTACGTATCTAAACCTATTATAAAATGACTCCAATGAATTAAATTGAACTTATATAGGTATTATGTATATTTTTTTAATTGTTGGAGTTGAAGCCTCATTTATTATTAAATCAAAGCAATTTCCTCTTTAATCAGGTAGAGGGAGACCCATTACATATCCCAAAGGCCCAGTGGGCATTTATCCCATTACATGGCCTGTAGGCCCATTTTTTGACCCAAATATCATTCTGTGAATTGTACTACTATAGTACCCACACTACTACAGTTATGCATAGTACCCACCTCCACAACAGTACCCATCGTCGCTATAGTGCCCACCGTTGCTACAGTTCGCAACAGTATTGCTATAGTTCCTGCGCCCAATGGGTTTTGAACCACCATTTTTCATGTAGAAATAAGGGGTTCTTACCACTAAGAAAAACTCTAACTACATAGGTATTATGTATCTATTTTGAAATAAAATAAATTTAAATAAAATATGTTATTATTTAAAAAATCTCCATTTTAACCAATAAAGCTTTGTTTTTCACTATTTATCAAAAATGGAAATTTTTTAGAATGAAACCAAAAATTCCCACTCAGCTAATTTCGATATTCTGAATTCAAAAATGATATCCATTTTAAAAAATAAAATTTATAAAATCATAAAAAGTGGGTATTACTATTCATAATGGCTAGTTTGACTCGTCGTGGTGTGTTAGAATCTCAAAATTGCGTACAATACAAGCTATTTCATTATTCAAAGGGGAACATACCGTGGAAACGTGGGGTGTTACATTCTACAATCATTAAAATAATTTCTTCCGGGAAATTTCTATAATACTACCACACAAAATGATTCGGGTGGTTCTTTATCATAATTTCCTATGGTTCCCCCATTGCCTCTTTCATCTTATGGATTCTTCATAGAAATTTTACCAGATGAGTCGTATGGTTTCTCAACACTTGTTCTCTAGTATCAAGAATCTTGACAGGATGTTCACAATAAGACAAATCAGGTTCCAGTTGAATTGCCTCATAGGTGAGTAAGTGAATTAGGCCATACATGTATTTTCTCAATATTAATACACGAAACATGTTGTGAACTTTATAGAGACTCGGTGGAATTGCCAAACAGTAAGCTATAGCCCCAATTCGTTGTAGAATTTCAAATAGTCTAATGTACCTAGGAGTTAATTTACCCTTCTACTGAATCGTATAACTCCCTTCCATAGAGATACTTTCAAGAAAACATGATCCCCTACTTCAAATTCCAAATCATTCCTTCAGTTATCAACATAGCTCTTTTGCCTAATTTGAGCTGCTTCGATTTAGGATTGGGTAATCTTTAAATTTTCCATTGTTCCCTCAACATGTTCTGGGCCTATGAGTTTTCTTTCACCCACATCATCCCAACAAGTTGGTGTGCGAAATCTCCTTCCATATAATGCTTCATATGGTGCCATATGAATACTTGAATAGAAGCTATTGTTTTAGGAAAATTCTACCAAAGGAAAATATTGATCCCACATACCTTGAAATTCAATTGAGCAAGATCTGAATATGTCCTCTATGGTTTGAATAGTCCATTCTAATTTTCTATCAGTTTGAGGGTGGTAGGACGTTCTCAAAAGAAGTCCAGTATCTAGGTATTTCTGAATACATTTCCAAAATCATGATGTAAAATGGGGATCATAATCAGAAAGAATCTACATGGGTACTCCATGAAGTCTTACAACTTATTTAATATATAGTATTGCTAAACTTTCAAGTGATAAATCATATCTTATAGCAATAAAAATTGATGACTTGGTGTAAAGATCAACATTGAACCATATTGTTTAATTCCTTCTAAGAGTCTTTGGTAGCCCCATGAAAAATTAAATCATAATATTATCCCATTTCCACTCAGGTATGTGAAGAGGATGCATGACTCCTCTGGGTTGTTGCCTTCCAGCATTCAATTTTTGAAAAACCATACATCTTGACACCAAATCATTAATATCTCTCTTCATGTTTTCCCAACAAAAAATGTTTTTTAAAATCTCAACACACCTTAGGGATAATAGGATTTATATAGAAATTGGAGCGATGAGAGTCATCAAAAAATTCCCTTTTTAGATCAGGTATATAAAGAACAAAAATTCTCTTCCAAAATTTCAAAATTCCATCTTTATATACGAATTCTATCAATCTACCATTATTTACAACTTTAATTTTCTTTTGAAATTTCTTCATCATCAGTTTGAGAACTTTTTATACTTTCTAGTAAAGATGGTTTGGCAACCATTTCAAAAAAAATGTTGTTTCACCTTCCATGTTTATTCCCATATCCATCTTCACAAGATCCATGAAAATAGGATCCTTTTCCATTATCATCGTATTCAAAACTCTGTGATTTTTTCTACTCAAAGAATCAGAAACCCTATTTTATTTCCCTAGGTGGTAGTTTATAGTGCAATCATAATCCTCAAGTAGTTCAAGCCAACTCATTTTCCTCAGGTTGACTTCTTATTGTGTGAAAATATACTTCAGACTCTTGTGATCATTATAAATCTCACATTTTTCACCATAGAGATAGTGTCTCCATATCTTCAAAGAAATTATTACAGCTGCTAACTCAAGATCAATAGTGGGATAGATTTTCTAATGAATTTTTAGTTGTCATGAGGAAAATGCAATAACTCTATCATTCTGCATAAGGACACAAGCATGTACTTTAATTGAAGCATCACTATAAATAAAAAACCCATCATTCCCCCATGGTAGATTCAATATTGGAGCATTAACTAATCTTCTCTTCAGTACTTCAAAAAAAATTTCACACTCTTTTTTCAAAACAAATTTAACCCCTTTACGTGTGAGCTTGGTTAATGGGTTATCCAATCGAGGAAAAATCTGAATAAAATGATTATAATAACCTGCTAACCCAATAATATTGTGTACCTCGGTTATAATCATTGGTTCTGTCCATTATTGGATTCCATTATCCTAGAAGGATCAACATAGATTCCATCCTTAGAGGGAATATGGACATGAAAAGGGATATCTTGATGCCAGAATTCACATTTTCTAAACTTCCCATATAATTAATTTGTTTTAAGAGTCTTCACAATAATGCACAAGTTATTTTCATGATCTTCATAGATTTTTTATAATTACAAGATATCATCAACAAATACCACTACAAAGTCATCATGATATTCCTTAAAAACTCTATTCATTAGATCCATGAAAACAGAGAGTGCATTAGTCTACCCAAAAGGAATTACTGTAAACTCGTAATGCCCGTACCTGGATCAAAATGCTGTTTTTGGAATTTCTTCCTTCTTTATACACAACTGATGATATCCAGATCGAAGGTCAACTTTTGAAAAATATTGAGCTCCATGAAGTTGGTCGAATAAATCATCAATTTGAGGTAGGGGATACTTGTTACTTATTGTAAAAGAATTGATCTACTTATAGTCAATGAACAACCTCATAGATCCATATTTTTCTTAGAAAATGGAATGGGGCTCCCCATGGTGAAAAACTAGGGAGAATAAATCTATTAGTACTCAATTCCTCTGGATTTTTCTATATTTCCACTTACTCCACATAGCTAATTCTATAAGGGGTCTTAGATATGGGTCGTGAACAAGGAATTAAATCAATGGAAAACTCAATTTCTCATTCTGGAGGATGTCCAAGTAATTCCTCTCTAAACACATCAACATATTATTTCACAATAGGTATGTCCTCTATTCGAACATTCTTTTCCTCACCCATAATTATTTCATTATCATCCTCCCCAATAATAAAATTTAGTAGAGAAACTTGGGTGGATCTAGATAAGAATATGATGATAACGTTTCTGCTCTAAAGATAAGGTACTCTTATCATCATAGAGAATTATAACCTCCTTCTTCTTATAATAAATTTTTGCATCATGGTTGAAAATACAATCCATACCAATGATTATATCAAATTCAATCATGGGTATGGCGATGAGATTAACAGATAAAGAACATTTATATGCCCTAATGGGAAATGATTCAAAAACCTTTTTTTCGATGATACTACCCTTAGGTGTTTTGACTGACAACTCCTTTGTTAAATCAAATTGAAAATATCTACTTTTCATAGAAAAAAGGGAATATATGAAACAATGTGATGATCCAGAGTCAAATAAATCATTCCCTAAACTTGAGGTAACCATTAAATTACCTTCCACCACATCTTTTGGAGCATCAACTTCAGCAGTAGTGATCACATAAGCTTTTCCTTGAACCCTTGGCCTTTTCTGAGTTATGTTCCCTTAGAACTTAAGAAATTCATTTTCATAATTCCCCTTTTCTCTACAATTGTATCATTCAACTGCCTCTTTCTTCCCCTTGAAATCAAAAGATTGGTGGCCTTTTTCACCACACTTGTAACAAAATCTCATTCCATTCAGGCAAGTACCGGGGGGTTTCTTCCCACATTTACCACAGGATGGATATTAAGCTTTTCCCTTCTTCCCCTTATTTCCATTTCGAGAGTGTTCAATAGATATCTTCTTCTCTTACTATGCTTGAAAGTCGTAAGACATAAAGAATTATTTTTCATTCTTGATAGCACATGAGACAATATCTCTGTATGAAAATAAGTATTGTGAGACTAATGCTCACCTGATGAATGGTTTTAACCCATAAAATAATCATTCAATCATACTCCTTGGGTTACATATATAATTTGCAGCATTCCTTACTATCCTGGTAAAGTTAGCCTCATATTTTGTGACATTCTCATCCCCTTTTTGCCTCAGACTCCAAAATTGCCTTTCTATATCTGCTCAATGGTCATGAAGAAAGTATTTTTTGTTGAAAATATTTTTGAAATACCTCCATTACATATTTGATACTTCATCATATTCATTTTTTTGAATCAATGACCACCATTTTTCTGCATCTCCCATGAGGCGATAAACTGCCATGAAAACTTTCTCCCTTTCACAACTCCCGAAAGTGTGAAATATTTTCTCTAAGGAATTTATCCATTGCTCGGCTAAAAATGGATTTATACTACTACTATATGTTGGTGGTTTTTTCCTCATGAATCGGTCTGATAGTGATCCTCCATGTTGTGGATCGGGGTGCTTCATATGGGTAAGGTTATTATTCATAACCAGAGTGAGTTTTCCCAGTATGGTGATAAGCTCATCAACACCAGTTGTGTCACTAGCTTCGATATAATAATCATGAGTAGGAGGGAAATCCCTACATGGATTACGTGCGTTGATAAGGTTTCCATTCCTTCCTCTAGGAAACATTTCTATACAATGGAATACACAAGTTTAGTTTATTAATCTCAATACATAATTCCAAACATTTAAAACACTTAAACATAAATTGAACAATTTATGGATATAATCCATGATCATAAAAATGTTTTCATTGAGAAATTATATACTCATAAACCCTTTATAATGGTTTGTAAATAAAAGGAGAATTATCCTACGCATATCCCCTGAGAATGTCGTAACCAAGAGTGCAACAAGGACCATTATCGTGCATCAGTTCCATTTCGAGTGTAACTTAAAGTAGTGTTTTCCTAATTAACCCCTAGGTACATTTTTTCTAGATCCACCCCTACCTAATCATATCAATATAGGTATGTATTGCTTGGAAAACTAAAAAAATCACTACAGTACCAAAATTCAAGGATGTTCTTAAATACTAACCCTCAAAGTCTATCTTAAGGTAGTGTTCTCAAATAAGTGTTTTTCTAAATCTATTTTTTATGGTTTGTACTAAACTTACTATAATACCAACTGTAATGCCCCGACCCAAATTACTTAGATTCAACGCATTATTAAATAACATTGGCATGATATAAACAATCATGTCCCAAAATATGATCAGCTTAGTAGCCTTGGAAGTACTATATACATTCATAAGTTTTAAATTATATCATGAAATAAAAACATCAACAAAATTTTGTCCCCTTTTGAACACACTTATATGATTAGCCTATCCCTACAGGTCAATAATAAAATACTTCTTCACATTTTGGGAAAAACAAAATATAGAAAGGGGTGAGCTCAGATGATCATTAAAGATAACTATATAGCAAAAACATTAATAAATAAGCATAAACATTTAAGAAAATGTTTTAGACTAAAACAAAAGCCTTTTAAACATAAAAATCAGCATAAAATGTCAAAGAAAAATTCAAATAATTTCATTTACTTATTTGAATGGATATTCTACTAGTAGAATAATAACATGCAATATCAATAACTACTTTCATAATTATGGAAAGCATAATGCCAGACTTCATAACCACATAGTCACGACATTGTGCCAAGACTACAAATAATATTTTTTCAAGGCCTTATTCCAAGTCACTAGATTGTCTCATGATACACACCAATGCATCTAATAGATATAGCGAGTTACACCCATCACTTAATAAGTCAAATTAATTCCTCATAAGAAAAGAACTAAACAGAACATAAACATTCATATTAAAAGAAGAATATAAAATGTAAATACTTTATCCACAAAACATGAATGGTATAAAAATAATACATCCACAGTAAAACATAACACAAAAAATTCAATAAAATATGGAATATTTGTTTCATAATTAATAAACTTCAAGAAATCATAATATCCATCAAAAGGATGTTGCCATAGATGAAATCAAAACATTTTTTAGGGAAATATCTCTTTCTATTTTGAAATCATTTGAAAGAAATATAATTATAAAAGGAAAAAATTATTTGGAAAATATTCTTATAAGCTTGTAAGGGATTCCTCAATGATGTTATAATGGTAGAATATAGCCGCACCCACTGTATATGTTAAAAAACATTCTTACGTTAATTTTGTCAAAAATAACATAAAGTAACATCTTTGAAAAACGACGAAAAGATTCCTTTAAAAACATATAAATTCAAAAAAGGGTATAAATGACTTTAACCAATTATATTTTAAATTTTGGAAATTTTTTGAAATAATTTTTTTGAAAACATCGATGTGGATGACAAAAAGGTCTCAGTAGATACTTACGTAAAAATAACCTCAGATAATACAGAGAATTTAAAATTAACCCTTACCATGTACTTTTCCTTAGTCTATGGTATGTTAACCTCTTTTATAATAGTTAAAACATTGTTAATAAATTATAAAAGAACTATATACATAAATATGATATCATATATGATCTTATAATATTGCTTTTTAATAATATTTTAGTAGTATCATTGTTTCGGGTGTTAACTGATTCGTTTTCCTTTATATGATTACAAAAGCCATTTTTTTTTGGATAGAATTTATTTGATTTATATAAAGAATGATATTATGTTTATAAAAAATATTTCTAATCAAAAAAAGAAAATTTTTCTTGAATGATTACGATGGGGAATGAATCTCATCGCGTTTGTGGATACGGTAATCTGTACGTATGCACAAGTGACAATATCATTATATTGATTGAAAAATCATATTTAATTGGATGTTATATCATATATAAAAAATAATTAACATGTTCTATTTATTATTTACATCAGTTATACTCATTATTATATCCATCCAAAAAATGAAGTGTTTGAATAACAAACAACACCACGACGTGGAGACGGTAATCCGTACATACGAACATATGGTGACTTTGTCATTTATAGTATGGATTGAATAATGAATATGGTTGTACCATTTTTATAATAACATAACAGTATATAGAATATACATGATTTAATATTTTATAATGGAAATAACAATGAAAGAGGAAGTGGAAGAAGAAAATAACTTGAAAGAGGTGAATAAGTATTTACATCTTCTTCGGGTTCTTCCTTTTGATTTGATCAAAAGGGCACCATAAGTTGGCTTTCTGACCAAAGGTAGGCCTCTAGAATTAAGGGAGGAAATATGGTATGATATATGGGCAGGGTTTGGGTGAGACAAATGGCTTTAGGTGTGAAATTAAGAGAAGGGGAAGTGACCTTTTATAAGAGAGTAGAGGGTCACTTTAAGAAAAGCATGAAATATTATTTTATAATAAAATCAAGTTAGGTTTATAATGGCTCAAAAATGAATTATTTTAAGGATATGGTAGGGATGGGATGAAAATCTATCAACAAATAGGTTTTAGATAGGTTTAGGTCATCATATTAACCTTATCATTTATATTTAACTCTTAGTTAAATAGTTTGACATTTATCATGTCTCTTTGTATTTTTATATTATATGGTTAACAACATACAATAACAAGACAAGAGAACCACATGTGGTTAATTATTAATATATATAACCTTATCTATGACCTTTGGCCGAATGTTATATTTTTTAGTAACATTATATCAATTAATAATATAATATTTGTTTTAAAAACTCAATTATGTCAATTTTGACACTATTTAGTATTTGATTTTATTGACAACCATATAAACATTATCAATTAAAATAAAATTTATTTTACCAACCCTAAAATGTCATATTAACCTATAAAATTATTTTAATTCATCATAAGACTCAATTTACAATTATTTGGATATTTATAATATCAATTATTTCAATATTTCATTAATAGAGTAATTACTGCATCATCATTGTGCATAAGTAAATTAAATTATTTATTGTATAAAAATTATAAATAAAATAAAATTATGTAGGAAGTGTTTTTATATTTATAATTAATATTTATAGTCGAACTTATATTGTGGATAACCCAATAGTAAAAATTCTTTAGTTATTAAACATAGAATTCAACTCTTTTAACTCTTCAGTATATAAAAATAATAATAAATGTCCTAATCTAATCCAAGTGGACCGAAGTGGATCATATTTTATTCATATGGTTGTTTTTGGTCTAATTTAATTTATCTAATAGAATTTGGACATGTTCTAGGGTAATTATGATATCATTTTTTACCTTAATTAACTTATTTACTTTTAACTGTAGTAAATAAATGTCCAAAGATTCCATTCACCAAAATTTATTTTCTTCTTATTGAACCAAATTTTACTTACTGATATTAACCATTTCTCTCAGATTTTTTAAATTAAACTCACAAAATTGGTTAAATTATGTATTATGAACATTTTCAAATGCACCTAGGAGGTGGGTAAAAGACGGTAAAAATATCAATAAAATTTTTATATGTCTAAACTTATTATTAAATGACTCAATGAATTAAATTGAACATATATAGGTATTATGTATCTATTTTTAAAAAAAAATTAAACAAAATTAATAATTTTTTAAATAAAAAGTTGGTTTTAAGCATTAACATAGTTTTTTTCACTATCCATTAAAAATTGAAAGTTTTCAGAAAAATACCAAAAATTCACGCTAAGCTAATTTCAATATTCCAAATTCAAAAATGAAGTCCATTTTGAAAAATAAAATTTATAAAATCTAAAAAAGTGGGTATTAATATTCATAAAGGCTAGTTTGATTGGTCGCAGTGTGTTAGAATCTCGAAGTTGCATACAATGCGAGCTATTGCATTATTCAAAGGGAAATGTACCATTGAATATTGGGGTGTTACAGGCTATACATTTATGATCCTCCTACATGAATTTAGTTAATGTGATAAATATTCAACTAAAAAGATATAATATATATGTATGAGAAGAAATGTTTTATATAGGTGGTATTTGAGGATGTGTTTAGTTATCCATTGGAAACTAGGATGAGAAAACATTAGTGTGATACCTTAGGGTATTTATAATTATATATTAGGGGATATATTTATAGATAAGTATAACGATGAGCCAGAGTATAGGAAAATGTCTTGGAATGTTGGTAAAGGATTTATCAAGTTGTTTCCATAAAAATACATCAATTTTTGGATACTAAAAGTGGATGTGAATCTAGAACACAAGTACCCAGGTTTAATAACACAAAAATGGAGTATATACCATGACTCAGTCATCACCTGGTGTACCATAACGAGCCTTTTTAGACACCAGGATTGACAATACCAGGGGATATTTTTTGTAAATTCACATAGTCTTTATGTACCATCACAAAGTGTTTAAATATATGGTGACCATTAATGTCATTAAGAAAATGGGGTCATATATTGAAAATGAAGTTTCTTGATTTAGATATCCAATAAGTGAATTTTCAAGATTATGTGGTTTCCCACTATGAAAATTGTTACTCACACCACGTAGTTTGGTTCATTTAAATTTTTAGAACTGTATGGAGTCGTCTTAACAATGATTATGATATATAATCATATGATAAGAAAAAAATGTGATGATGACTAGAGTGAAGTCTATTGTGATTATTGTTAAATAGTTATCAAAATACATGATTAAAAATATGCACCTCAAAAAATACTCATAATCACTAAAGAAGAGATTTATAGTGTTCACCAAGTGCTAAGGAGGTGGAGGTCATAGAAGAAATAAGACTCAAATTCCTATATGTCGATAATGTGGGATGAATCACTCTAATTAACAGTTGAGAGGCATTAAAAGATGGTATCATTGTAGAAATGAAGGATACAAAGAAATAATTTCCATTTAAATGTATTTTTAAGGTAAAAAAGTGGATGCAAATAATGGTTTTCTTTAAGGAATAATCAATTGTTAAATGTTTAAAAAGTGGAATTTATGGGAAATATATAAATCAATGTTGAAGGGGGAAATTTTAAGAATATAATCTGAATGGTGGTATGATTAATGGTTATCTTACTAATGATAAGATGACCACAAATGAATTTTATTTAAATGGGTTGTTATAATTTTATTTTTAAGTTAAATGGGGGATATTTATTAAATTTTTATTATTGAATGTTAATACATTATTCGTATTTAATATTATAGGAAAGAAATATTTAGGAATAATATGTTAAAGATTATTTAATGGCTTAATAATGACAATAATTGATTTAAGTGTCTATGTATTGGAAATCAATAACATTTTGGGATGAATAATGAAATATATATATACTTTTCTATAGAATTTTTTCATCAATGATCTACAATAATATGTTTAATACAACTATTCTCCTAGAAAAGTGATTTATTTAAAAGGTAATATATTATGGAAAACATGTGGTTAAGGAAATATAACACTTTATATACTTATGATGTTGAGAAAATATTATTTATTATCGATAATTATTTGATTGATATAGATATTTTAAATTACATAGAGTTGATGACCTCATAACTGATAAATGATTTGAAACATTCCTTATGTTATTATTGATGTAGTTTAAAAAATTATTGATTCTATAGAATATATTCAATAACCTACTATTTTATTAATGGACTAAGGATGAATTAAGGTTTCCATTGATGTTTTATTGAAATTGGGTTATTACCAAGCATCGGTAGAACATATGACATTTGTATTTAAATATATTTCTTGTGATCATAATGTTCTACTTAATGATATTTTGTTGATTTATGTTTTTTTAATTTATAAAATTTAGTGAAATTTATTCTTAATTTAAAATTTGGGATGGGTTATATGTTTAACCATTTATGTAATGATTAATTTTGAGCATAGTATGAGGTTTTATATATTAATGTATCACATAACCCTGTAATATTGTATGAATATTGAAAACGAGTTCTATCCATTTTTGTTATGATTATAACTATAGATAAAATAATGATGTATCATTCTATTAAGGATATATTGATCCATATGTGATTCAGACAAAATAAGTTCATCTTCATTTCTTGGAATAAGTGATGAAGTAGAAATTAATTAATGCACAACCAATGGAATAAATTGTCCTTATAATATAATTTTAATCTAATCCCCATATAGATCAGTCATTTTAAAATACATAATTATATAAGGACAATATCTTATCATTTTTCACATCCACTATAACACCCTAATGTTTGTGATGTGTTCCATGTATGTCTCTTGAGGAACTAAATACCGGATCCATAACATATATTGAATGAAGATGTCCTACCAATGGAGTAAGGTATTTCTTATCAGGACCAATCAGTAGAGATTTTGGATCATACCAAGAATGTAAAATGAAATAAGACCACTCACATAGTCAATGTTTTATATTGAAACCACCATCTTGAGTAAGTTACCTATGTAATGATGATGAAATTTTATCATTTATTAGAAAAATTATAAGGCCCTAGCCATAAAAATTATATAATCTTGAGTTATGTCAAGAATTCACATTGAGGATCTTTGTGGGTGTATATTTTTATAGAATTAGTCTGTAACTATTACATAACAACTCAAATATTAAAAAGTATACTTTTCTACTCATTTTCCATATTTTCAAAAAATAAATCTATTTAATATAAATCAGGATTTTTTTTCTTGATAAAAATATTCATAACACTCATCATGACTTCTTAAGTTATCTTACCCATCCTTATACACTATAGAAAATAATTCAAAAACATAGGAAAAGAAAAAAATCTCTGTAAGGGACATAAAAAATAAAGAAAAAAATTATTCTATTTAAAAAATAAAATCCCATGCAATTTTTTAAAAAACTCATTACCAAGAATATAAAAATGACTTCGGTTCATTTGGACATCATTAACGTATCACTCTTATAACCACCCTTACAAATGGAATATCTATATGTTTGAATTACACCTATAGAATACCTAATTCATTATGTATATTTAATGGGGATCACCCATTCTATAAGATATATTGGGATTACTTGTCTTTGATGAGCTACAATGGGGCTCAACCCTTAGTTTATGTTATATCAAGCTCACCCGTAAGCTATAATGGGGCTCAAACCTTTGTATAAACTATATCAGGATCTCTCAACATTCATGAGATTTAATTCAGATCAACCCTTCATTTAATCTAGATTAGTATCACCAAGTAAATTTATAAGTGAAAAAACATAAAATCATTCAATTTAAAACATTTCACACAAAAAATTTTAATTTCATTTCTACGATAACATATAAATTTTCAAAAACAAATTTATTGCATTTATAATAGTTATTTTTGAATCAAAGTGTCCAATACAACATTGAATATGTTTAAATAAATTGAAGAGTTAAAATTTTAAAACATTTTCATCCATATAAATGAATCCAAAAAATCATTTTTAAAACAAGGAAATTTATAAGAAATATTGAGTATAATAAATCATT
Organism: Viscum album; assembly: GCA_963277665.1. Taxonomy (NCBI): domain Eukaryota; kingdom Viridiplantae; phylum Streptophyta; class Magnoliopsida; order Santalales; family Viscaceae; genus Viscum; species Viscum album. The sequence continues at coordinate 855,126,296 of OY728121.1, forward strand.
AAAACATTTAAAATGATGTTTTAGTTTAAGTGACCCTTACCACATGAGAAACACTTGAATAAAAATTATTAAATAATAACATTAAAAAACATTAATTATCATTAGAATATAATTATTCATGATATAACATGTAAAAAAGGGTTGTATGTACACCTTAAAATATAATAAAGGTGTATAATATCAAGATATTCTTCAATGAAAGAAGATTGAGACGATGTACCTTACCTTGAGTCCTAATGTCTCGTACACTATTTATCATCTTGAATAAAAATAATATGCATATTTATATTTTTATAAAAACTTTTTCTATTTTATTATCCATTTTATATCACTAATTAACTTTTAATAACAAATAAATAATTATTTAAGTTCACATAGCACATTTTATCGATATTTGGTACATTAGTTAAAAATAAACTTGGTATAATATAAGTATTCCATGAGGTAATAAGTACATCATATACCGTGAATAAAACATTATTTTAACATATATATATATATTAATTATATGTTTATTTTTAATAATCTTATGAAAAAAAATATAAAAACATTGTTCATAGAGATGGTAGGTTGTACGTATGCATGAACTCTATTTTTTCTATCGTATTGAAAGAATGAAATTAGATGAAATGTTTGTAATTATCTATAAATTTATAATATAATTAAAGTATAAATAAAATTTAATTTTTATATTATATTTTTACTATAAATATCCTTAATACATTCCATATTATTTGTGAACGAATCACATAATTTTGAGGAGGCATTAGTCTCTATTTCCCCGAATGAAGTTATCGTATAACCATAATATGGAACACAATAATGTATGTTTAATAAAAAAATTAAAAAATGCTAAAAAGTTTATAATATACATATTAAAATTTTATCTTAATAGAGAAATATTTTTAAGAAAAACCATGAAGGTGGTAATGCAAAAAAGAACAAAAACATTACTCATAGAGGTGATTAACCATCATAACTTGGAAAACAATATTATTTCATTGAATAAGAAGAGATAAGAAATAAAATGAATATGAGACATTAAATTTCAGACATAAAACTCAAGTATGTACATAATTATGTATTTATCCGGCATTTATTGATGAATTAGGTGAGGATAATGTTGAAAAAGATCATAAATTAAGAGAGGTTCTTGGAAAATTAACTATTGAATAACACCACCTTGAGAGTCCCTTGAGGAACTTGGATTTAGTCGTTTTGTGTATATAGATGCACATGGATGTGGGGACAGTTAGGATGAGATGTTTGGTCTGAGGTTTAATGAGCTAAAAGGATTTTTTTTTGGGTTCAAATAAGGGTGGTGGATAGGTTCAATCTTTACTTGAGGAGAGGTTGGTTCAAGTGATTAAATTATTGATTATTTTATATTAGAAGCTAACCATATAGAGATTTGATTAAATTCCATGACATTGGATTGTAATTAATATTTTATAGGATGGTTAGGGTCAATCCATACATAAAAGTTTTTAAATGTAGTAGTTTCTTGGTATGTTAATCTTTTAACCATTAACATTGACCATTGCCAAAATTTTACTTTCACTACATTAAATAATTTTTTTGACCATGTTAACTTATTTATTCCTAAAATTAATATTGACTATACAAACTTAATTTGACGTTATAATCTCAAATACAGATTCCATTTTATATAATTTAGTTCAAATAATCGGCGTGTTTTAATTTAAAATCAAATTTGCAGATAAAACTAAAAAGAGAATTTTAATGTGAAACAGTAAAAAGTATGAAATGATTTTATATCTAATATAAATTTAAAATTGATTACAATGAACAAAATTAGATTTAATGATAAAAAATTAGATAATTATTCTTTTAAACATATTATAATTGTCTTCTAACAATATAAATAAATTATAAGAAAGATAAATTTTTAATTAAAACGATGTATTTTTCATTATTCGTCAAAATAAGAATTTAATGCGAAAAATTTCAAAACAATATCCAAACTAAATTTTGCTGACATGACTCAAAAGAATACATTTATTTTTCCAAATAGAATATATATAATTTTCAAAAATAATATTTTAAATAGATTCCCCCTAAAAAGGGGGAAAAACTGAATTTTTTGGAAAAATATATTTTTATCTAAAAATTTGTATTTATTATTATATCATGTCTGGAAAACATATAAGATAAATTTTGAAATTAAAATTTAACATATTAAATATGTATTTCATAATAAAATCTATAAAAATTGATTTTATTATCTTATAAAATTTCTTATTTTCATCTAAGTAGTTTTTTTAGAGAAAACCACCCTTTACATTCAAATGGTTTTTATTTAATTCCCAAATTAATTTGGGAAAAAATTAATCATTATATAAACATTTTTAAACTGTATTTTTATAATTTTGTTAATATTTTTCATTCCCTTGATACTAATGGCCAAATTATAAATATCATATTGAATAATAATATTCATTTTTTCATTTATGCTAAAAGTGGTCTATCATATATGATATCGAAAATTGTGTTTCCTTGTAAAAAATAAGGATTTTACAACCAATGAGATAGATTTAAAAAGAGAAATTCATTTTATGGATAGTATAATTTAATAAACCTATATTTTTTGAAATACTTTTTTCATTAATTTATTCTTTTATATTTTTTGTTACACGTAAAATTGATTTGATATTTTTTTAAGAAACTAAGTTTATCTTGTGTTTAATGAAACAATATGTGTATATTTATTTGAATACTACACCGATTTTAAACAAAACATGATATACTAGTAAAATATTGTTATTTAGTATGGTATTTATCATCTAGAAATTCCAATGAAGGGTATTAATAAGATTATGTAAATTAAGAAAATATATGGTGTACATAAATATATAAAATGAATTCTGTAGTGACCAATTAATTATAAATGAATATAAAAATGATGTGAAAATAAATGAAATCTTATTATACAACACTATTTTATAGCCACTACTTGTTTTACGTGAATAAATTAAACAAATCAGTTTTTAGGAATGATTATAATTAAATAAATATATTATATATTGAATAATTTTTTTAACATTCACATACATGTTTTCTATGAATGAGATAATAATCTATGCATTTCAATACTTAAAAGCGGTAATTTTCTAAAGAGCTGTTTTATCACATTTTATTCTCTTATTTAAAAATTAAAAATTTTTAACTTGATGAAAACATATTTGAAAAAATAAAATAATTTTTTGAAATCTAAATTTATATAATATCATAGGATGGATTTTTTAAAAATGTTATAAAAAGATATATTTTTCCATAATTTGAAATAAATAATTGCATTTTTTAAGAAATTTCACCAATATTGATGCAATTAAAAATGTAAATTTATTTTTATGATTGTTTAAAAAGAAAAATGACTTAAATTATTTATATATATATTAATCCAATTTATTTCATTTTAATCAATTACATCTTGAAATTTTATATATAAAATTACACTGTTTATAAATTTTTTTTTGGATACAAAAATTCTCATTATGTCAGTATGATTAATTTAAATTACATTTTTCAAATTCTATAAATGGAATATATATTTTAAACAGTCATAATTTATATTATATAATATTTTGAAATTAATTTTTTAACATCATTAACAGTAATAATTTTGAAAAATATCTGCCTTGGATAAGGTATAAATGTGTTTACAAGGGGTTAAACAAAAAAGGATAGGGGTTAAAAATGGCCCAAAACATTTCCAACACCCACTAGATGTCCATATTTCTATCTTATCTCTTATAGGATATATTATGGCATGTTTTTATCCTTTTTCACACATGATAAATTTGATTATATTTTATTCTCATCAAAAAAAGTGTGTCACTCACATAACATATAAAAGGTCACCCCTATTCTCTCATCTTCACACAGTAAATTAGAATAGGATTGGCCAATATATACCCAAATCACATACATAATTCCCTAATACAATACTACATTACTCATATTGATCATAAATCCAATATAATAACCATTTTGGTGAAAACCAAAATAATATGTCTGAATAAAAGGTAACACCCCAAACAGAGCATTTCATTTTTTGTCTTTCTCAAACTCATTTAATTATTATAAAACCATGATGATATAATAACCTCTATATATTCTATATAATGATAATTTTTATGTTAATGTAATTACATATAACCAATTCTTATTCCATTAAATGGTTTATTAAATCAATTTTCGTGTGTACATGGGACTATCTCTTTGAAAATTGTTGTTTTTTACATAACCACCTCTCATGGAAATATATAATGATGGAATTATAACAGCACGAGTATTTATGAACCTTTTTTTGAATAAAGTAAAATTTTCTTCATAACTTTCAATGAATTTGGTAAAACATTCTTTTTCACATGGAAAAAACATGTAATGTGTTACACTATAGTTTGGGTTTGGCTTAGTGGTAAGCACCCCTTAAATCTACACCAAAAAAGGGGGTTCAAAACCCATTGGGTGCAGGTACTGTAGCAGTACTGTACCAGAACTGTAGCAGCGGCGACACTGTAGCAATTTCAGGTACTGTAGCGGCAGCAGAGCACTGTAGCGGCGCCAAAGCACTGTAGCAACGGCTGGTACTGTGCAGTACTGTAGCAACGCGGGTACTGTAGCAGTACTATTCATAGAATGGGCTTTGGAACAAAAAAATGGGCCTATGAGTCATGTAATGGGCTAAATGACCACTGGGGCTTTGGGCTATGTTATGGGTCTCCCTCTACCCAGTTAAAGAGGTATTTTCTTTGCTTTAATAATAAAATGAGGCTTCGGCCCCAACCTTTTAAAAATAATGTAATGTGTTACACAAAACACTACCATGGAGTACATTATATGCAACCCTGACTTGGTGTATGATACATGCTACATTGATTTTCTATGATTCATCATTTTTTATATAATTATTTAAATGATATGATTATTACCTATCCTTTAAAAGTATTTATATGAATAATAATTACTTTTTTTCCAATATTTACTATAATATTTTTTTATAAATAAAAAATATTTTTTAAAAAATATTTTAATTTTTTTTAAATTCTTTTTATTTTAAAAATGCGATTTTCATAAACACACCACATTTAATATCATTCTGTGTAAATTAATAAATTTAAATTTAGAAAAATTTATAAATTCTATTTGATAAAAGAAACTTCATTTTTGAATTCTTAACATCACAATAACCAATGGGGGTTTTTTTGTATTTTTCTGCGAAACATTATTTATTTATGAATAGTTAAAAATACCTGATATTATTTCAAAAATTATTTTTTATTTAAATTATTTATGAGGTAAAATTATATTTTATATTTATTTACAAGTTTAATTAGATAATATTTTTATCATGTAATACAATTTTTTCATTCGAACCAATTTCACGTTGAATTGGATATAATGACTTAGCAAACTTTTGATCATTTTTACATTAAAACCCCATAGTGTCATCCCACAACAGGATTAATTTTAAATTAATTTTTTCCACATATATGATTATAATTTATAAAAAAATATTATAAAATCATAATCATCATAGTTTATAAGATTTAAATTTTTATCTTTTTATGACCAAAAATAATAATAAACGTGATTAAAATTTTTTACATCGATTAAGGGAAAATTATATTAATAAAGTACTATAACATAAATATGAGACCCAAAAATTCCAATAAACTTGTGCTGAAACCATTTAATGGTCATTATTCAGCCATTAAACTTAAACTCTTATGTTTTTTTTGGTTTGGTATGAATTATGTTATGTCAAAATGTGGGTACATCTAACTTGTTTTAAAAAATGCCACGTGTGTCCTTTCCCTTCTTTATAAATGGCCAAAAACTATACCCACTTCCACACTACTCTTAATTCACTTTTATCACCCATAATATTCTCAAATAATAACCCCATTTTTTCCACTTCCACATAAATTCCTTCCCTTGTGTAGAATCCAAATCATGGAAGCCTTTCTGGAACAATCCAACAAGAGTTGCCCGATTAAGAGGAAATGACTTTTCTCAAGCTCATTTAATTTATTTTCCACGTCCACCTATTCCCCATCAACTCTATTTATTAAATTATTTTATAGCATTAAATTTATCCTAATTACACTATAATGTTATTATTATATGTTTTCACCCTAAACATGCACACACCTCTATCTATAGGATATTGAACATACTATTTCCATGTATAGGGAACTACTGCCTCACCAAACCATGATTGTTCATTTTTTCCATTAAAAATAATTATGGTGGAAATTATGATTGAAATTATATTTATATATATTATATGTGATACTTATTATTTCTTTATGTTTTTTGATCTTTTTAAAAACACCTACCTTTCTACATTCCATTTTATGTGAATACGATAATCTTGTTTAAGGAAGTGTGGACTACCACCCCCTCAAATTGATATCTTTTTTTCATATAATAAATGGGATGTTTTAATGTTATGATGATGTTAAATTAATATATATATATAACATTATAATTAATATTTATTGTTATAATATACATATACACTTATATGTCATTATCTTTATTTTTTTCAATATGACAATTAAAACGGAAACAACAATCATGTATACATGCGACTTACCATCTCCAATGATGGTGTATTAATTTTCACACCTCTATATTCATTATATTATTACAGTATAAATATACTTTATTTACATTATATTTAAATCACAAATTAAATTCTAGAAGTCATGATATAAGTATAAGGACCAAAGATATAACTAATTAAGACACATATGAAGAGCAAAGTGAATATTAACGAAAGTGAAACATTAATATAGGATCATTAAAAAGAGGGAAATATATGGTCTTTATACAACTGTATATGGTAATTTATATAATAATATGATTATTTTATTATTTTTAATAGACTAATATTTATTATACTGAAATCTTCTATGAGTATGAAGAGAGTCAAGACACAAGGTATGACTATTTCATCTAAATTTTAATTTCAATGAGATACATGTTATGATCACCACTCTATCCTTTTTTGTTATATATACATCCCATGATTGTTTTATATTAACCTTATACTTAAATTAATAGATATTCAGATTTCTATTTTATGGTCATTCATTCATGGGGTTTATGTTTCAAAAGATACCAAATAGGTTAAATGTTTGGTCTCAATTTTACTTCTTTGAGACTCATTTTTTATAATGTACCAATTTTTTTTTGAGTTTTATATACTTCCATTATAAATGATATATCAATAATTTATTTATTTTAATTATATATTAATCTTAATGAAATTTTTTTTTCTTACGTGGAGAGTATGTTCCCAAGTCACCATGTTATAATAGTTTATTGAGAAAATCACATCCCCTTTATAGATTGTTTCTATATTTGATTACATTGATGGTATATTATGATCCATGTCTCATGAAAATTCATGAGTTTCCTTCTCCTCTATTTTTTGAACATATCCACTTTTATTAGTACCATTTTCCCACTCTTTGGTACTTAAGGTTATGTTTTAAAGAAAATATGATGGTATTTCTTTTCTCTCGAAAAGCTATTGTATTGAAAATGACTACTTTAAATTTTTTTTTCCAAAGATCATTGAATATCATTTTCAAGTGAAAAATAATATCAATTTTTTTAAATTCTTACCTAATAATTTTTTATATATATATTCAATGAAAATGATTTTCAAGAGGATTTATGATATATAAAAAATACTAAAGAAGAAATGATATATTTCTTCAAGAACTATTTTCAAAAGACCTTGAAAATTATTTCCCCTATGAGATAACATATATTGATGTTACTTATTCCTTTATTGGTAAATAAATAAATGATTACAATCATATTAATTCCCTTAATATATTATTTTTTATGGCATGATTTTTATGGAACTCATTTCTCTTTAATGGGTTATATGATTTCGAACCGCACTTATTTTCACAAGTTATGTTAACGATGAAATTTTTATGAAACCTATCTTTTTACACATGTTATGATAAGTTTACATGTTTTTAAAACACATTTCAGATCATGGGATATGTTATAAATTTTAATAATATTCCAGACATGTATGTATGATTTCATTATGAGATCGGTGGAACCTATACCACCTATAAATACACTGGGTAAATATTTATATCTCATGATATATTCTATGATATTATTATGAATGAACCTTTACTACTAATATAGCCATTGGAGTGAACCATGACTACTAAGATGGTGTGAGGGGTGAACTCATGCTAATAAGTTGGACATGGTATTGAACCATGACTACCGGGATGGTATAGGGAGTGAAAGCATACTACTATGATGGTCTTTGTAGTGATTTATTGGGTACTATAAAAATCATTATAATCAATTGTGTATTCAACAATTCCATGTTGTATTCTTATGTCATTATTTCATGTCTTATGTTATTTATTTCATTTTGATTCATGTATTATGAAGAACTAAGATTTATGATAAGATTCATGTATATTATCTTTGATATGGAAGATATGATATTTTATATTTTTAATCTTGTTCTTGTACCCTTATTATCATGATTATTCTTACATGTCTCACATGTTTACCCATACTGATCATTTTATCTCCCAAATTTTTATGTTTCCTTCCCTAGGTTCTGAAGATATGTATTATTTTTTATGTTTCTAAGAAGGTTTCTAGTAATGAAAAACCTAGTGGGTGAAAATTTAACTCATTAATGTACCAGTGTTTGTGTTTCTATGTTCCCAAATGAACTAATCAAGTATGATCATTATGCTTCTGTTTGTGTTATGTTTTATGTATTCCATAAATTCAATGTAATTTCTATGTTTAAAAATTTTGGGTCTCTATATTTGGTATCAAAAGAAAAGTTTAGTTAACATTTTGAAACAAGGATGAGAAAACCATAGTGAGAACCATAAGGACATGTCTCAGTATAGGTCTAAGGATAATGAAAGTTATAGGAAACATACAAGAATTTTGGTGAATGATTTTGTTTGTGGTTTCTTAGAAACAAATACATGTCTAGATACTACAAGTGGATGAGCCTCTAGAATAGATTTACCTTGGGTTAAAAACTCCATAAAAATGTTTTGATTCTAACTCAGGGTATTCTAGTACATGAGAATGGTCCTTCCTGCACACTTGGATTGAAACACTCTAGGGATATGCTTAAGGAATTAACAAACTCTTTACAAACCATCATGCAGGAGTTAAATATAATTCAGTTTCGAATAACCTAGGATAAACATACGGTGTCATAAATTAATGAATATTTCATAAGTTATACATCATATAAGTGATTTTTCATGATTATGTGGTTCTTCATTATGATAACTATTTATTACCTCATAATTTTAGTTTTAGGAAATAGTTGGAACCTAAAGGAACCATGTTAATGGTTATTAGGATGGAAAATACACCAATTTTCCACCAGAGAAACTGAATTATATAGGATAAAAAATTAAAAACATCATTTATATGATCACACATATTTCTAAAGAAATGAATAATGGTGTACCACCAAAACTAAAAAGTTAAGAGCAACATTTGGTTGAGTCATTCATGAGGAAACTTAAACCTTCTTTTAGGGGGACTTCTGATCCAATTTTTTATGAACAATCTCTCAGTAATACGAAAAAGATATTCTCTGTTCTCTTGTGTTTCTAAAATGATAATGTATTTCTAGATATCTATCGGTTAGAAGGATAAGAATACCAGTGGTGGACCCTAATCAAGAATACATGATAGAAAAATGATAAGGAATCGTTGGAATAGGGTGAATTCAAGAACTTATTTTATTACATGTACTGTTATCTAATTCTTCGAACTAAGATGGGAAAATAGTTCCTTTAGTTGAAGAAAAGTTATGATGAATCTATCCGTACCTAAAAGGATATCATCATGATACTTGAAAGGTAAACGTTAGGAATTATTATACAACCCGAATAAAAATTTGATAGGTTCTTCAGTGGCATAAATCAATGTCTCAATATGGAATTGGACATTAGTGACTATATTATCTATGAAGATATTTTTCATTGTGAAATCAGAATTGAAAATTAGGTTTGAGTCATGGATCAATCTAACGGTTTTGACCAGAAGAGGAAGATGGAGTTCAAAGGAAAATATAAAAACCATGAAGATAATAAGATGGACATTATTTTATTCTCTATATATGTGGAGAGTCGTAGAGGAAATTTCCTGGGATCTAATATATGTTTTTAGTGCATAATGGAGGGTCACTGAAAATTAAATTTCTAATTTTATGGGAAGAATTTACCTCAGAATGCTAATAGAGAAAGATGTGTATATAATAAAACTTCCATGATTCTGTTCGACAAGTATAATGAGAATGAGAATTATGCTAACAACTTCCCAAACCAGATCTCTTGTAATGATGATCGACATAAAAAAACTATTAAACTAGAGGATACGAGGAAATATCATGCAATATCTATTTCTGATGAGGGCTTTGATAATGACATGATGAGAGATAAACATACCATCCACTCTATAACTGAAAATGTCATATTTGATAATCGATCCACTCAGACTTTCATATCTAAAGAGTATTCATAGGGTGTTAAGATTCTACCAAAACAATTAGATGTGGGATTATCAGTGGAAACCTCTAATGGTATTATGATCTCATATCATGTCTATGATCCATCTCTAGTTGATTTTTTTTGAAATTTTCTTCATGAAAATCATTTCATTCTTCCATTGGTCAAATTTGATGTCATCTTAGGCATGTATTGACTTGCAATATATAAATTTCATATCAATTATTGTTGAAGAGATGTTATTTTAGATACTTCAAACACTCCTATGATCATCTGTAATTGTGATGGTATGTATGTACTTCCATTAGATATTACATTCATTTAATGGGTATTAATTCCCCTTGAAAAGGGTTGATTATCTCAAATGGTTATTTAGATGATCGAAATATATGATATGGCTATTATTTGGGATTTTTTTGGATGTATTTCTAGAAGGGTTTTCTATTCTTACACGCAAATGTGATGTTGAGTTCCCAATAGAACATATACTTGGTTCCACAAAAATTTCAAATACTCCTTATAGAATGTCCATGATTGATTAGTAATAGTTAAAGAAGAAACTCTTAGAAAACCATGATAATAGATTCATTCATCCAATAGTATAATTTTTGGATACTGTGGTTCTTTTGCGAAAATGAAATATAGAACAATGAAACTCTACATTGATTATTGGGAGTCAACCCAGAACAGAATAAAAACAAGTATCATATTCCCTATAATGATCACTTGTTTGATCAATTTCATAGAGAACTGATCTTTTTAAATATTGACCATTATTATTGATATCATAAATTGAGGGTCAAGATGGATTATATAGTAGAGATTGAATTAAATAGAAGGTATTGTCACTATGAAAATATATTTATTCCTTTTTGTCTTACTAATTCCAATGAAATATTCCTGGATTTAATAAACATAGTGTCCAGAGATTACCTAGACCAATTTTTGGTAGTATTTATAGAATATTCTTAATAATTCAATGAGAAAGGAATATAATTAAGATCATTTTATAGTTATAATAAATACTATAAGGACGGAGAAGCAATTTGAAAAATTTAGAATGTGTTAATTTTGGATGAAAAAGGTTTCATTTTTGGGTCACATAATCTCAATATATTTTATAGTGGTACATCTAAAAAAAGAAGTCTATTGAAAGCTGGACTAGACCAACAATGGTGACTTAGATCCATATAATTCTTTGTTAAAATGGATTTTATTGTTGGTTTGTGGAGAATTTATCATGAAAATATAATTCTATGACCATGTTAACTCGTAAGGTTTTCATGTTCTTCTGGAAATATGAATGTGAGTAAAATTTCATGGAAATAAAGAGAAGGTTGGACAATGAACAAGTGTGTACATTACCATGTAGTGTTCAAGGGTTTGTATTCTATAGTGATTCATACATGATAGAGTTGGGTGGTTTTCTTTGAAAAATAACATGGTTATAGCCTATGGATACAGATGGTTGAAGATTCATTAGAAAAATTACCCAACTCATGATCTGGAGATAGTAGTGGTAATTTTTTCATTAAAAATATGGATTCATTGCCTTAATAGAGAAAAGTGTGATGTATGTATAGATCATAAAAGTATAAAATAAATATTCACATAGAATGAATTGGAAATGTCCCATAGAATATATTTAGTGTTGATAAAGGATCATCACACCTAATAACATAACCTCCCGGGGAAAGAAAAAAAGGATGTCAATGCTCTGAGTTATAAGAATCATGATGTATTTTCAATAATGAGGATCACAAAAGATCAAATATATATGGATTTTAAATGGATGGATATAGAAAACTAGATAAAATGGGAAAAGTGTTATCTTTATCAAATAAATTTTCAACCCTCCATCCATGTGATGATTAAGGATGTAATGAGGGAAGATCAAGAGATGTAGAATAGACTCAAAAAAATTCTCAGGTTTAACCATGATCGGGATGGAATGATAAGGTTCAAAAACCATGTATTTTGTCCTTCCATACAAAATTTGAAGAAGGATCTATAAGATAAGGATCACAGTTCTTCATTATATATTCTTCCTGGAAGTAATAAGATCTATATGTAAATGAATGAATACTTATGGTAGGATGGAATTAAGAGAGATATAACAAAATTTGTATCTCTGTGATTTGTATGCCGGCATGTTAAGGCTGATAAAATAAATTCTAAAGTGATGTTGTGTAACGACCCAAAGTTTCATTAATGGAAAACCCCTCTTGATCCAGTTAAATGTTTATTTATGAAAAATGTTTTTATAAGATATCAACTTCTTTAAGTTTTACGTTAAGATTTGTGACCGTTACTTTTATAGCCGTTGAACAGTGATCATCTGGGTAGTTTAAATATAAGTCTTTAACGAACCAATTTTCTACTCAGACAAAGGAAGAGATGGCCTCATCCAGTAGAATTGCCCCTTACTAAGCCCATTTGTCGGAGCTCGGAAAGGAGGTGGCGTCTTTGGGCTTTGCCCTTGACCAAGCCCAAGCTGAGCTTCATCAAGTCAAGCTCGAACGTGATCGTCTACGGGAAAAATGGAAGTTGATAGAGATTACCAACCGAGCGATGTTATCTGAGCAACCCCAAGAGTCTGTCACCATCGCACATCTTACCCTTAGGTCTTATGCGGCTATTTTAAGGGGTTATGTAAAAAATAAGTAGCACCATGTTCATGTACATTATTTTGTATATAATAATGAATATAATTTCTAGTCATTTTCGATGCATTGTAATTAGTTTTTAAAGTACAAATGATGATTTTAGTTATTATTTAATTAAGAATTATATTTTATTAAATTAAAGGATTTTTGAATTAAATAATTTTTTAATAAAATATTATTATTAATATTAAATTAATTTTTATTAAATATAAATTATCTTATAATTTTATGAATGCAATTAAAATTTTTATCAAGGTTTGAAAGCCATTTCTGTCAAAACCCGTGAATTTTTTATAAGTGTCGGTTTTTATTTTAAAAGTGAAAATTAACATATTTAGAAAATTATTTAGATAAAATAAATATTATTTTTGGAATCAGGACGTCGAAATTATCCAACGGTGAATTTTTCATAATTTTCTGAGACAGTCAAGTTTTTGGGTAAAAATTAAATACCATTTAAATATATAATGTGTTTTATGACATCATAATGACCCAATGGTGATTTAATAAAATACCATAATCCTTATGTTCGGCCAATATGTGTTTTATCATTAAAATAATGAGGTTTTGGGTTTTTTTGACTCACTTTTCAAAGCATTAATGGAGCCCTCAAGACTTATTCAACACTTTGCCTTTTTAAATTAATTTCCATGGGAGTGTGACTCACCTCCACATAAGCAACCCTAATTTTTTAATAAGTTCTGACCTTGGCCTTGTAAAATATTTTTTTCCTCTTTCCTTTTCCAGAAACCATGGGCAAATACCATGGGATGGTTTGTGGTTTGGATTATTTTAATATAAGGGGTCCCAAACCTAAATAATAAAGAATTCTCTCACCTTTCCTATATAAACCCACCCAAGCTCCCACTTTCTCCTCACCCAAAGCCCTTGAAGTTCGTCCAACCTCTGCCCTACTCTCTCTAGAATCCTCTCAAGGTGACCCAAGCTCCCAAGAAGCCTCTCACAAGCCTCTCTCTAGCCTTTGGAAGCACACTTCCAAGTAAGGGTTTTTCTTCCTTTCTCATTTTTTTGTCAATTTTCTTTAAGTTGTATTTCCCTTTTTATTTCAATTATGAATGTTGGGGTATGGTTTCGCACCTCCCCCATACTTCCCTCTTATTTTTTGAATGATGGGAGAACCCTTTCTCTCTCATTAAATGCCTCCAATGTACACCCGTTACTATGCCGAAATTCCGAAAGGAACTTCTCTCTCTTCTTTTACATTCAAGCAATACTTTTGTATCATGAATCTAAATTCCATTTCTATTATTGGGACATGTATATATATGATCTCCTTACTGTCCATTACATGTAAATATGATGAGGAACCCCTTTCTCTCTCATCAATTTTTTTTTTTGAATTCTTATGTCACGCCGTTACGCTGCCGAAATCGCACCGATTTTCTAAGCCAATGTCTTTGTGTAAGTGAATACCATGCCCATTTCTCCATCAAGGGTATTCACCTTTATGCACATTTACATATTGATTATAAAGTTTCATGTATGAATTCCACTTTCCTTTATCGTGGAAGAAATGATTATGTTTTATGAATCCATGTTTTATGATCCATGTGGCACACTTATGCATGAAATGAAATGTTTAAGAAGGGTGCGCCCTTTATAGCGCTCTAATGAATTGGGTAAAGTATAGTATCATGATACGTCATGTGCAATGAGTGTTTACTCATGCTAATTCAAGTGCAACGAGGGTTTAATCATGCTTCAAGTGCAATGAGGGTTTACTCATGCTCCATGTGCAATGAGCCTTGGCTCATGCTAATTCAATGTTAAGTGTTGTTGCCACATTTCCATGTTATGATTATCATGATTTATCATGCCTTTATGTTCATGTCTCTCTTATGCTCTATTGATATGCCTATTGCCTAACATGTATTGTACTCCTCATGTTATTCATTATGTACTCCCTTACTGGGCTTTATAGCTCACCCTTTTCTTATGCAGGTCCTCAGGTTATCCCATGCAATGCTAAGTACGAAGGAATGTAGTGTTCATGTAAAGGAAGTTTTCAATAAGGATGTTGTGTTTCAAGTTTAAAGTTTTTATGTAATGATCCTAAGCCCCAAAGACACTAAACCTCTCGATCTTCTTTTTTGTATCAAGTGAAGTTTTATGTAATAAAGCATGTTTAAGTTGTAATAAAAAGCAGGGTTTTCATATGTTGCATCCATTAGCAATATCAGAATGTAAATGAGAGAACATCACTATGTATTTTTTTTGACTACACAAAAAACTAAACTAGTTTAATGCTATAAGGGTTGTAGTTAATCAACTTACTAAGTCATCACACTTCATTACTATCAAAGAATATTTTTATCTAGATTATCTTTCCCATATATACATCAATGAAGTGGTAATGTTACATGGTTTACCACATTCAATTGTATCAAATTTAGATCTGAGGTTCACCATAATGTTTTGGAGAAGTCTTATGAAAGAACATGATACAAAATTGAGTTTCAATACTTCATATCATCCCCAAACATATAGTCAGTATGAAAGGACAGTTTAAACCCTATAGGATATTTAGATATCGTGTTCATTAGATGTTAATGGTTGTTTGGATAAAAACATAATCTATTTGGGTTTTTGTACAATAAAAAATTTCACTGAATCATTTATATGGAACCGTATGAAGCCCAATATAGGATGGAATGTGGTGATCCAATATGTTGGTATGAGGTTGTAGAATGAAAGTAATGGGGACCAGATATCACTGATGAAATGGAAGATGCGGTTAGAGCCAATTAGTATCATATCAAGGTAGCTCAATGTTGGTATAAAAGTTATGATTATAAACATCAGCATAATCTAGAATTTGAAGTTGTTGGAAAGTGGTTTCTACAAATCATTCCTTGGAAGAACATTATGATATTGGGGGAGAACTAGATACTTAATCCCTATGTATACCTGCCCTTTGAGATTATTGATCATATTAGGATGGTATCCTATTGATAGGAACTTCCTCCAAGTCTCTCACAAGTCCATGGTGTGTTCTATATATCTCTTTTGAGGATGTAAATACCGAACCCTTAACATGTACTGAACTCAAGGGTTATACCGCTAGAGCAGGATCTTTCTTACAAGGAGAAACCTGTTGAAATTTTGGATTGATTAGAGAATGTTCTACAAAACAAGACCACTCACCTAGTTAATTTTTGGTAGAGAAATCACTAGATAGAAGAATCTATATGGGAACATGAGGATATGATGAATCAAAAGTATCCTCATAATTTTTACCTAAGTGATGGATTTTGAGGAAACAATTCATTTAACACGGGGTAGAATGTAACACCCTGTGTTTTTATGGACCTATTTTTTTGAATAAATAAACATTTGATTTGTATTATTTAATGAACTATGAAAAATATTCCTTTCATATGGATCAAAATTGTTGTACATTACATAAAACACTGACATGGTGTACGTTACATGCAGCACTGACTAGTTTTACGCTGCACGCAACCATGATTTTCTATGATACATCCTTTTTTATATAATTCATTAAAGGAGATAATTATAACCTAGCCATTAAACGTATTTATGTGAAAAAAATAAATAATTTTTCAATATATTTTTTTACTTATTTTATATAAATAAAACATACTGAAAACTCAAGATTTGATATTTGGTAAATTCATTTTATATTTAAAAGTATTGTTTTCTCGAATAAATATATTTTCATGTCCTCTTGTGAAAAATAATATAATTAATTTAAAAAACATTTATAAATTAAATTTGATAAAATAAACATCATTTTTTAATTCATAACCTCAAATTTATCCTAGGGTGAATTATTGGGATTTTTCCTGAGAAACAACAATTTTTTAAATGAATAGTGAAAATAACGGATTTCATTTTAGAAATCCTTTTTAATATACTTTATTAAAAATTTTAAATTATATTTTAAATTTATTTTATTGCTTAAATGGATAATATTTTAACAAGTATTCCTATTCTTCTCATTGGAAACAATTTCACATTGAAATTGGATATAAAGACTTAGTAAACTTTTGATCATTTGATGTTTAAAAACCCTAAGTGGCGTCATGTTAGTGGGATGAATTTAAAATTTATTTCTGCCTCATCAATGATTATAATATAGAAAAAAAGGATTCCATATTCGGAATCATCATAATTTATAATGTCAAAAATTGTCAAAAATTGTTTTGACAAAAAAAATTAGTGAAAGTGTTTAAAATTTATTACATAGGTTAAAGGGAAATATTTGTTTAATAATGTACTAAACCATAAATATGAGACCCAAAATGACCATAAAATATGTAAAAACCCATTTTATGGTCATTATTCAGCCATGAACCTACCATTATTTAGTTTTTTAGGTTTGTAATGGCTTTTTTTAAAATCAAACATGGGTACACCTAACTTGTTATCTAAAATTCCATTTGTGTCCTCTCCCTTCCAAATAAAAATCCCCAAACTCTACCCACTTTCTCACACCTCAAATTCCATACGTCTCACCCATACTCAGCTAAAATAATATTCCCACTTCCCTCCCATCCATCTATAATCCTTCCCTTGGGTAGAAGGAAACTCAAGGAATCCTTTTGGAACATTCCAAAAGGTGTTACCCGATTAAGAGACAACATCTTTTGTCAGGAACCTTTCCTTTATTTTCCTTCTCCAACCCTCTACTCCCATTATTCCATTATTTCGTGAAAAAATAGTATCCTAAATATTCTTTGATGTTGTTACTAAATTTTTTTGACCAACACTTACACAAACCAACATCTAAGGGATATTGGAAATATTATTTCTATGTAGGGTGAACTAATACATCATGAAAAAATGAATATTCATGTTTAATTTACCACCATCTATGGTATAAATTATGATGGAAAATATATTGATATATGTAATATATGATATTTATTATTTATTTATGATTATTTATTCTTTTTTATAACCCCTACAATTTTTACTTTACATTTTGTGTTAATATGATAATCAAATTTGAGGTATTGTGGACTACCATCCCCTGAAAGCGATATGATTCATCGATACAGTACGTAGAATGTATTAAGTATGTGTATAAGTGATATTATAAGATATATATAGCATTATAAATCTAATTTAATGATATTATATATATAAACACTTATATTTGATTGTCATTCTTTCTTTCAATATTCAAATTAAAACGGTATTAACGTTCATGCGTACGAACGACTTATTGTCACCATTAATAGTTTATTCAATTTCATACATCTCAATGATAAAAATTATTTTAATATACTTATATTGGATAATAGAGATATTTATATCATGATTAAATCCCTAAAATCATGATATATGTGTAAGGACCAATGATATAAATTTTTTTCACACATGTGAAGAACATATTGAACATTACCCAAAGGGAAAACTTATGCCACAACCGATCTTCTAGGGCCCATACCATGACATACCCCAAGACTTCATTCTGAAGGCCATGGGTAGGCGACTAGCACTGAAGGCATCATCCTGAAAGTGGGGGGCATTTTCCTGGGTACCTGTACGCACACACCACAACCACATCCCAAATCCTAAAACGTAAACATGAATGCCATTAAACAACCACTAAGTAAAAGAAAAAACAGTAGGTCAAATAGGCCAGAATAAAAACCCGATAGAAGATAAAATAAGAACAAGAATATAAAAGGGAAATGAAGAAATATTTCTACACGAAACCCTTCCGGATGGGTAATTATAGAGTAGCTACAAGAATCCATAGAATTATGTCTCGCCTGTCTAGTCTCACATGGCACTACATGGTCCTTGGCTAGCAAGTCCTCAATCCAAGAAGCGTTATTCTGCACTAGACACAACACGTTTGGGCGAATCGCATGTAGGGGTGAATAAAAAAATACTTAGTGGGGACCCTAGGAAAACATGGAATGTCCATAAAGAAATCCACAACCAAAAGACAAATCATGAACACAAAACATGATCACGAATAAATACAGCTCACACCAAGTATATTATATAGTAGGAAAATAGATCCATTAGCCCCATCATCAAACACCATGGGATGCTGGAGAACTCCCCAATGAGTACAGTGGGCCTATCAGGTCTCACAGAAGATGCATCCCTCTATCCAAGAACTATTATGGTACTCGTCTCTGATGATTATTATGGTTATGTATGGTCAAACAGAAGCCACTCTCTATTGTGGGCAATATGGGTCACACAGAAGTCACATCCCATCTTGTGCACAATGATATACTCCTCTTATCGAGTACCATGGGTCTGTCAATTCATGCAGAAGATGCTCCCCTCCGTGGGCCTACCAGGTCACACATAAGTCACTTCCCACTGGGCCATAGTAGTCGATCCACATAGTGTCTCTTGCCAATGGTCTTTATGTCTCAACCAACCGTAGGGTTTCGGGAAATAGAACGCCTGATATCGGGAGAACTGATCCCCAATCCATTCTTCTAATTTCAATATCCATGAAAATTATACAAATAGTATTCCAAAATATCTGCCTCATCACAAGGGTTCAAACTATGCAAACAGATCATCAATCAGATGCTGGGTTTGAAAGATGTTGGGTTTTTTTATATTGGGAAACTATTGGGTCTAGGTATGCCCTAACCCGGTCTAATCGACCCGACCAAAGCCATCTCGTGGTCCGCCGACCCGACCCAGGTCTGTTGACCTGACACAGACCAAGCCAGGACTACACATTGTCTGCTGGGGCGGCCTGCACCCTACCCGGTCGGCCTGGTCAGGACATGGATGGAAGCCACGTCCAACTCCCCATCACCCCTTGGGTCGTCAATAGTGCCATCTTCTCTGCGACAATCACACAACTGCAGCCTTTTCTACATGGGATACAACATTGTACCATGTTCATGGTGTACCGTCGTAACTGGTTGGCCGCATCCACCCATAGCCAGCCACCATCCCTGCCAGTGGCCCTTGCAGCAATTTCACAGTAAATTGACCACGGTGCTCTTCTGGTACACCATCATCGCACTCCACGGGCGTGTCTTTTCATGGGCCACTGATTCTGCACCCATGGTTCGTTTTTCTCACTGATTACACCTCCAACCTCCATGGGGTTTCATATTTTCTACAAATTCCTCGAGTTTTCCTTCAATCCATTCCAAATATTCATCCAACAAGAATGCAGAAGGAGGATGGGTACAACCTTGTTCGTGTCAGCCTACACCATCTAACATATATGTTTAAAAACATGAGAGGCATGGGGTCACATTTCTATCAACAATAATTAAATCCATGTTAGATAACCCATGAAATACACCCTCATGCAAGAATACATGATCCCCAGATCGATATTTTTGTGGGATGATCCACATTCATCAGTTTAGAATATGAATGTGGAAAACATAAATAAAAAAACCCAACCTCGATCAATATTTGTCGTTGAAGTGCACTTCACTTGAGGATTCAAGCTCTGTTGGCGTTCATTGCATCTTGGTCCCATTCTTCGTAAAGCATCGATGTTGCTAGCAATCCTACAAGTGGTCTTTATTCATCATTAGAGGGAATCCTTAGCATAGTTTCGTCAAAGAATTCCCATGGATTAATTCTCAACTCTCCAATGTGTTAACCAATTAAAAGAAAATAGGTCGCAATATTTCTATTACACTATGACGTCATGTAATTACAATATTTCATTTATTAAATAGAATATCTGTTAATCTATACAAAAAAGACATTAATGATCTAAAGTTAATGATCCTTGTCACTGAAACATACTGTCATCGCCCGCCACTCAATAGTGAGAAAATAAAATAAAATAATTCTTATGTTATTTTATTGTTTTCCAAAAAGTTTGAAAACTAACTTTTCCGTCCGACCATTGTTAGTCAAAGATAGGTCCTTTATTGGAGAATCTAAGTGTTTCTAGTTCAATGATGCCATAATTGTTTTTATTTGGGAACCAGTTTAAACGTTAGGTAAACTCTTTTACTTGGTTACTTAAATTAATGAAAAAAGGTAAAAATTTCATTTTTGGCTCACCAGGTCGTGGAATCATGTGTGGTCAAAGCGTGCGGTCATGAAATAATTCCATAAAATTTAAAAAAAATATGTAGAAATTCAAGACCATTACATTCTCCCCGTCATAGGGTTTTATTACCTCAAAAGAAAAAATAACGGCTAATCAAATAAAGGGGGTACTGAGAACAAATTTGAGCCTCTCACTCCCATGTTCTCTTCTGGAGGTTCTTGGGCTTCCACTGAACATGCACTAGAGGAATTGACCATCCACCAAGGACCTGATAGTATCGCTATTTTTTCTCCACTGGGAACTCTAAAAGAGTTACCAAATCATCAATGTCCAGCTCGCCCCACCCGATGATGGGCGATGGGTCATGCATATACCTCCTCATCAAAGACAAGTGGAAAATATCATGCACCTGCTACATGATTAGCAGAATAGCTAGGAGGTACGACACCTATCCCACTATAATATGGATTTTGAATGACCTGATGATCCTTAGAGATAACATGCTAGCTCAGCCGAATCTCTGAAATCCCCTTCTGGGTGAGATTAGATAGAAAATATGGCCCCATACATGAACGCCAAGGGCCATCGCCTCCTGTCTGTATACGATTCTTGTTGGCTCCGTGCAGTCCTCACCCTCTCCAGGATGATCTTCTCCATCTCCATGTTAGCTCATACAAACTCCGGATCCATGAGTACAGACTCCCCTGGGTCTATCCAGCATAGAGAGGCCACCTGTAGAAGGCCTCAAATGGTTCCATGCTAATGGTGGAGTGATTTCTATTGTTGAATGAAAACTCCACAAATGGTAGTTGGTAATCACAAATGCCACCAAAATCATGGACACAAGACCAAATCATGTCAAACAAGGTCTGTATAGTTTTCTCCATCTGACCATCTATTTGAGGGTGAAATGCTGTTCTCAAGAACAACTAACTCTTGAACTCCTCCTATGATCCCTTCCACAACCATAATGTAAAACATGTATCGCGGTCTGAGACGTTTATGGAAGGAACCTTGTGAAGCCAAAATACCTCTAGGACATAGTGGTTTCCCAATCTTTCTACTTATCCCTGCTTCCAAATAGGTAGGAAGTGAGCAGCCTTGGTGAGTCACTCAACAATCACCATGAAATAATCGTGGCCCCTAGTCGTGTGTGCTAAACCTATCACAATGTCCATGGAGATACCATCCCACTTCCATTCTGGTATGAAAAGTGGTTGTTCCGAGCCTAATGGGACCTGATGCTTGGGCATCACTTTTTGAAAAGTGAGGCATGGTGAAAAGAACTCTGCCATCACTTTTTCTATCCTAGGACTCCAGTAAAAATGTTGGAGGTCCTGGTACATCTTTTCCACACTAGGATGTGTGTCCAATGGGGATGTATGGAACGTACTTAAATATTCCTCCCTCAACATCCCCGGAACTATGGTGTAACCTTTAAAAAGGATGTTGTGATCCTAACCTATCAAAAATCCATCAGGAGCATTTCTTGAACATAACATTCCAAGTCGGGCCTCAAAATCAACATCCACAGTCTATGCCTTCCTAACTCACTATAATAGTGGAGGGGAGGTAGTCATTGATAGATGCTAAGATACTCCATCCCCATCGACTAATGATATCAACATCATGGCTAGAAGATCTGTCACATCACTCAAAATATGTAAACCATACCTCTTGTTGAGCACATCTGCCACCATATTCCCCTTCTCATAAGTATAATCTATTTCAAAGTAATAGTTCTAGAGTAACTCCATCCATAACCATAGTATCAAGATATGGTTCTTCTATGAGAAGATATACATGAGACTCTTATGGTCTAACTAGGTAGAATATTGTTCACCAATCATGTAGTACCACCACCTCTTCAAGGAGGAGACTACTACTGAAAACTCTAGGTCATGGGTTGCATAGTTATGCTCATGCTCCATCAACATCCATGAGCCGTAGGTGATCACCATTCACTCATACATCAGGACACAACCCAGTCTAGTTCCTGATGCATCGTAGAAAACTATATACCCATTTCCCTTT
Organism: Viscum album; assembly: GCA_963277665.1. NCBI lineage: Eukaryota > Viridiplantae > Streptophyta > Magnoliopsida > Santalales > Viscaceae > Viscum > Viscum album. Next base: position 855,149,566 of record OY728121.1, read on the forward strand.
TCTGGTAGTCTCAAGATGGGGGCAGTCTTCAGTCTCAGCCTTGGCTCCTTGATACTCTACTAGAACTTCTCCATCCACAAGAAGGGGTTTTCCTTCTGAATCAAGGATGATAAAAGTGTGAATACTCAGAAAAAGTTAAACAAAAACCTACAGCAGTATCCATCCTACCCGAAGAAAATCTATACCTCAGTCACGCTAATGGGTGGCTCCTAATAAAGCACTTTCTATATCTTCATCAGATCCACAACAACCCCAGTCCTCGAGATTATGTGTACAAGAATGTGAACATTTTGAATCCAGAACATTAATGTCGATATTTTGTCGTAAATTCGGTTCTCTCATACTGTATCCAAAACTATTAGTAGGTGTGTATCTTGATTCTCCTCTGAAGTTGGGTATAACAATATGCATAAATGAAGACCACCATAAAACAACTGATGTAAGGCTCTAAGTTCATACTCATGTGTCCCATGAAAACTATAGGGGAATTGGTCATTCCAAAGTGAATCACCAAGAAATCAAAGTATATGTACTGAAATCTAAAGGATGTATTCAGCATGTACTGATCTCTTACCCAAAGCTGATGATAGCCTTATCTGAGGTCTATCTTCGCGAACCACCTCACTCCCTTTAGCTGATCAAAGATTTCATCAATCCCCAATAGTGGAAACATTTTATTCATGGTCACATAATTCTGGTGATGTAAGTCCATGCATATCCTCGAGCTCTCATCTGCCTTCTTGGAAAAACATAATTGGCCTACCCATGGTGAAATGTTGGGTTTCACAAATATCTTCAACTGAAAGTACTCTTGTTGTGTCCTCAATCCACGAAGCTTTAAGGGAACCATCTGATATACCAGTGTGGATTCCAGTTCCATCCCCAAGTACAAATCAATTCCTTAGTCTACCTCCCTATGATGATGTAGTCCTAGAATATCCTATGGAAATAAATCCTCATACTTGTTCAACACTATAGAAATCTTGGACTCCTCTTGTCTACTGCACTGATGGTGTGGCAAGCCAATTGGTAAGTGATTGGAAAGACCCTCCTCTAATAATGTCCATCCTATTCCGAAAGAGTTCCCTTCCTACTGGTGGAGAAAAAATCGGTCCCATCTTCATAGACACAATGCACTTTGATCCTAATATAGTTGATCTGATCATGGAATGTTGATAACCAATCCATACCAAAGAAGGTGTCGTTAGGCCTTGACGCTGCTACTAAGATGTCCCAGCCGAAGCTCTTTCCTACAAGGGTAAGCTCACATACCGGGTACTAGTGTGTAAACATAAAATCCCCTCCCTTAGGAGTCTCTAATTGTAAGGATTGAGCCAACGACTCCACTGGAATCTCTGAGCCCTAAAGGAGGTCCATGGAATGGAAAGAGTGATCGACACCATTGTCTATAAGAATTTCATGTAAGGTGGAGAACATAGTAATCATACCTATAACCATATCTGGAGAATCATTGTCATATGCCTCCATCACCTGAAGCTGGCATTGTCCCTATCTTCCGGCTCCCAGAGCTTGTGGTGGGCCACCAAGGGTGGTGGTGGTAGAACCTTGAACCATTGTCCACTGTCTGCCACTCGTACTGCTACCAAACCACTTCTGCCACCCTGTTAACCACCTCGCTCGAACCTCCACCTCTACCTTGGTAGTTTCCCAAATGTTTGTTGATCCTCTATGGGGTGGGTTATCTTGTCATGGGATATGTGTCCATGCCATCTTCATGTGAAGTACATCCTAGATCCCTACTGACTCCCTCTACTATGGGAGCCTCGTACTACCGACCCCGAGTCTTGGGGTCGTCCCCTCAATGATATGGCCTGCATTGTCCCCCCCCCCCCCCCGTGTTTGTTTTCTAGTGCTCACCCCTGAATACTGTACCACTTAAGGTACACTTGTGGATCAAGCTATAAGTTCATGCTATGCTAGGAAGCGCTTCACAACAAGGGCTCACTCCAACACTCTAGCCTGAGCGGGGATACTCAGGGACACCATTGTTTCCCTGATCTCTGATCTGATTCCATGCTCAAAGGTCTAGTATAAGAAGAATGGTTCCTGCACTATGTCTGTGGAGTAGCGAGGGAGGTCTTTAATCCAAGTAGAGTACTTGTCCAGAAACATGATTCCCCGCTATTGATGAAGTAGCTCCTGAATGCACATAAAGCCAAAAGTCACGGAGAAATAATCCTCTTGAAAAATCCACTCGAAGTATATATTTGTTAGGGTTTCCTCATCACATGTTTGAATGGTCAATCACCATAATCTCCCTATTGAGCCCAACAAAAGGATTGTGGCCAATATCCCCATCTAGTCAGTATGTGTCTTCACTAAGAGGAAGACTCACGTCACTTCCTCCAACCGAACCTAAGAGGTCTTTGCCTCTGAAACTCGTTCAAGGCACTCAGTCTGCGTACGTACTCTACCGTTCATTCAGTAAATAACTACTAATCAAATTTTACTTGCAACACCAGTGCACCACCTAACAGGGCCATCTCTAGGACTAGTCTTTGAACCGATGCCTCATCACTAGGCTGGCTTTCCACATGATCACGGATCAGAAGCCAAGCTGGCTTTCTATGTGGAGGAATTGTGAAATAGTTAAATATGTAATATAGTAAACAGATTATACCTCGTGAGATGAAAATTATTCAAGAAGATCATGAAGAGGCACTTATGAAACTAGTGTTTTCATGTATTAAGACGAAAAGTAGAATGTTGGGTCCTAGTGTATGGATACGCCGACTGCTGCACCAACACTAGACTCCTCGAATCTGAAATTAAAACTCAGAACATTCAACACTATTTCCCCCAAAAACAACATACTCTCTTTCTTTGAGGTAGAAACATCCACCTCTGATACCAAATTTTTCGCAACCCTTTTCTCGGGGCTCGTGTCGTGACATACCCAATTCCTGCCTCCCGATGGCTAGGGGTTGGCGACTACCACTAAAGAAGACATCCTATAAGTAGGAGGAATTTTACTGAGTACCTATATGCATGCCCACAAACAAACCCATCCCAAATCTGTAAAATCAAACAATAATTACATTAAACAACCACTCAGTAATTGTAAAACTATAGGGAAAATGGGCCAGATTACAAACCCAATAAAAAAAATATGAAAAATAGGAAAGTACAAGGGAAATACTATTAGTTGTCCACTGGAAACCCCACAAGATGGGTATGTACGGAGTAGCTACCAGATGCCGTAGAATTATGGCCTGCCTGTCTGGTCTTGGTGGGCACCACTGAGTCCTAGGCCACCATGTACACCGTCAAGGTGGCAGTCATCTACACCAGACACAACAGGGGTCGGCCAAGCCCATGTAGGTAGTAGTAACAAAATACTAATTAGGGACCAAAAAAAGGAAACTCCATGAAAAACCCACATCCAAACAAAATAAAACATGATCACCCATCGAGATCATGAAGCAAGTCATCTCAAACTAGGTATATTCTATAGTTGGATAGTAAAAAAATTAGTCAAATCAGCGAACACCATGGGTTGTCTTTGTACTCCTCCAAAATGAGTACACTGGGCCTAACTATTCATATAGAAGCTTCTTCCAACTAATCTAGGACTATTTTGGTACACATACCTGAATAGTACCATGGGTATGTTGGGTCAAAAATACGTCGCTCCCCACTATGGGAATGCCAGGTCACCGAGAAGTCGCTTCCCACCATATACATACTGAGGTACTCCTGCTATCGAGTACTGTGGGTCTCCAAAGTCACACAAATGCTTCTCCCCATCATGGACCAACTATGTAACATATAAGCTAATTCACACTGGTTCATAGTATTCGATCCACCCAAGGTCACTTTTCAGTAGTCTTCATATCCCTGCCAACCGCATGATTTCTAAACAGAGCAAACATGATCTTGGGAGAACAACTCCCCAAGCCATTCGATGAATTTAAAAACCCATGTAATATTTTGTATAGTATTCTAAAAGATTTGGCTCGCCGCGAGGGTTCCAATGCAACAAACAAATCATCATTTGGATTCATGTTTTTAATGATATTGGTGTTTTTATTAAAAGGGGAATGTGGGGTCAGGGTTTGGTCTGACTCGGTTAGGCCAAACAGACTTAGACCTGACAAGGCCTGGGTCTAGCCTCACGGGGTGGGTCCTTCCCGACCGGGCAGGTCTGGCCCACTGGGGCCGCCCGTGCCTTGCCCCATCCGCCCGGCTGGGACGTGACGTGAAGCCGCGTCTCTCTCCCCATCGCCTCAGGGGCCATCTGTGGGGTCTCCCTCTTCCTTACTGCCAAGAATTCATATCCTTTACCACAATGAATGTGGTGTGGTTCCATTTCCACGGTGCACTGATGTGGCCGGGTGGCCATGTCGATCTGGTGGACCTTGCCACTCCGCTACAGTCAATTGACTACAATGCTCTTTTGGAGAACTTTTGGGTATTTCCTATGGCCATAGGGTCCTCACCGATGGTCAGTTCTTCGCATAGACTACGCCTTCGGCCTCTTCGGGATGTTTCCTTCCCTATGAAGGCCTCAAATTTTCTTTGAAACCATTTTTAATGTTCTTACACAAAGAATGCCCAAGGAAGAGGGTGGTTGGCCTTGTTTGTGTCAGAACACACCCTCTATGTTAGATGTTAAAAAACTAGGGAGGCTTTTGATAATAGTTCTATAGACAATAGTTAAATCCCTGATTGAAATCCAAAGAAATAAATCATCCTATAAGAAAGTAAGATCAACGGATCAACCTATTCGTGGATTCATCTGTGCTCATCATTTTTGAATAAGAACAGGGAAAAATTAAAAAAACCTACATCAATTTAAGTTTTTGTTTGAAGTGCTCTGCCCTCAAGGATTCATGCTCTATTGGCGTTCACCACTTCCCAGCCTCATTCTTCATAAAGCATCGAAAATCCTCGTGATCATGCCAACAATCATTATTTTTTGTTTGAGGGAATCATTGATGTAGGTTATTTAGATAATTTACATGGATTAATTCTAAACTATCGATAACGTTAACCCAATAATATAAAACACATTGTTGCATCTCTGTTAAGCTGTGATGTAGTTTCATTATGATGTTTCATTTATGAAACAACTTATCTGTTAACATTCACAAAAATTAGCAATTAATTATCTTCATTTAATGCACCTCAATGCTGCACCATTGCACCATCGTTTGTCCCTTAATGGGGAGAAAATAAATTAAATTAAATTTTAATGTTATTTTATTTTTTTCTGAAAAGTCCGAAAAATTACATTTTAATCCTACCCTTTTGGGTCTAAATTAGGTCTTTTCAAGGAGAATCTCGGCATTCAAGGTTCAATGTTTCCCTCAAAGTTTTGATCTGAACACCAATTTAAATGTTACATAACCCCACAAGCACATTTACTTAAACCTACTAAAAAAAGTTCTAAATTCTATTTGGGGCTCACCATGCCTCAGAATCACATCCCGACAAAGTGTGTTGTCTCGAAATAATTCAATACAATTTAAAAAATTAGGATTGTTAACAAGTGGGGTAATATATGGCCATAATACAAACATATATGATGTTATATTTAATAATATTATTATAAAAAAATTTAATAAACATATAGTTATTATACAGGAAGATTCTATAAGTACAAAAATGCTCAACACACAGGGTAAGGGGATTTTATCTCACTTTTAATTTCTGTGAGATACGTGTTGTGTTCCCCACTCTTTCCTTTTATGTAGTGTTTTAACTACACATGATTATATTCTATGTAACATATGATTAAATTTATGGGTATTCAAATTTCTGTTTTATAATCCACCTTTCATGGGGTTTATATTTCTAATGTTAACAAATCAATAAAATGTTTTGTCTAAATTTTTCTACTTTGAGGCTCGTGTTTTGTTATGGGCCTCAACACTTTTTTGACATGTATATAATCCAATTTTTCATGTTATATAATGAATCTAATTATTTTCATGATATTTTATGCTTTAGGTCATTTCCTTTTCTAACTTGTAGAGTATAATCCCATGTCACCATGTTGTAAGAGTTTATTTTGACAATCTCATCACTTTTCATGGATATTTATGATTATGCTTCCATTGATGAAATATTAAGATACATAACTAAAAAAATTCATGAGTTAAACCCCCCTATATATTTTTTAAAATATCAAGATATATTAGTACCATTCTCCCAATCTTTGGAACATAAGGTAATGTTTTATGTAAAATTTGACCATATCTCTCTTTGGTTGGAAAATTATTGTATTCAATTCCCATGATTTTAAAAATGTTTTCAAAAATGTTTTAAAATTACATTTGAATAAAATTTTAATGTGAAAAGTATTTTCAAAATATTTTCAAGGCATCAATTCTATGTTTTCGAATCTATCTTTTAAGAAATATCCTTTAAAGTGTTTTTATGTTATAAAAACCATTTTTCAAAATAAGAAAGGATATTTACCTCAAAAACTATTTTAAAAAGAAAATTCAAAATTTTTTCACATCTTTGAAAGAGTAATTTGGTGTTACACATGAATTTAATAGAAAATTATTCAATGTTTCTATTTATATTTTTTTCTTCTAATACATTATGTTTTTATGGAATGATGTTTAGGAAACCTGTTTCCCATTCAATGGTTATTTGATTCTGAAACCCACTTCTTTTCACCGATAATGTTTATGATGAAATGTTTAAGAAATCTGTATCTTTTCATAGTTTATGATATGCTTACATGTTTATGACACCCATTTCATTTCATGGGTTATGTTATGATTTTTAATGATCATGTGGAACATGTTTTTATGATTTAATTATTAGATAGGGGTACCTATATCTCCCTCCAATGCATTCTGTTAAGATTTTTATATCATGAGATAGAATAATATGGTCTTGGTAATGAAATATGACTACTAAGATGGCCATGGGTATGAACCATAACTAGTAAGATGGTATGTGGAGTGAACTCCTACTACAAAGATGGTCATGGGAGTGATCCATTATTGCCAATATGGTGTGGGGACTCAAACCATACTACTAAGATTGTCTTGGTAGTAGTGCCTTGGATACAATGGAAATAATTATATGAGTCTTTTTCTTCCACAATTACTTGTTTCATTCATATGTTAGGATTTTAAGGATTATGTTCTTTATTTCATTACAATTCATGTATTATGAACTACTATGCTTTATGACATTATTCATGTATACAATTAAAGGTTTCTCTTTAGATGGTTTATCTTTAAGATGAAATGATGATTATGAAACCTATTTCTCTTCTATTTGATATACAAAGATAAAATTTTTATGAAATATGAATATTTTGATAGGTTAATATATAGGTAAATAATTAAATAATGATTAAAATTGTATATTTTCTATAGGATATGAAATTATGGAATGTTTTACAAAACATTTCATTTCATGGTATATGTTATGATAAATGTTTTACGATATTGTAGCACACATACATATAATTTTAATTATTCGAATGGTCTGAAATATATATAAATATATTTAATTTTGTAAATATTTATATCTAGGTAGATAAAAATAATAGAAAGGGGAATGAACACAATTTAGTTAGAGACTTTTTCAAATAAGATGGTCTTGGGAGTGAAGGATGACTACTAAGATGGTTTGGGCAGTGAACACAATCTTCTATGATATCCATGGATGTGATCCTTGACTGTTATTGATAATAATATATATTATTATGTTTTACCTTGATTCCATGTAATATTCCAAAGTCCTAATTTCATGGCTCAGGTTTTTTATTTTCTTGTGATCCCTATCTTATTAACTTCCAATCATTATACAATTGCTCGATATTTTTTACATTCATATATAGGGTATGGAATCCAAATATTATAATAATATTATTATAAAAATTTGATTATGAAATGTTGATATCTACCTTTTTTAACTTTACTAAGCATCTGAGATAACTAGTTTATTGGTTTATTTTCCCACGTTGTGAAGACTATTTTTAATTTTGGTATCTCTAATAAGAGTAATATATTGGAAGATATTTATTAGATATATTGAAGATCATTAAACAAATAATTTTTTTTGTATATTATTTGGAGGAACTGTAACATTATGATCATTGAGCATATATTTTTGTAATATAATCAATATTCAAATAATAAAATTTAATTTCTATATATGAGAAGCCCGGTTCACTACAAAGGTCATCTAGAATAATCACATAACTATTTTCCGAAGTATGAGAAAATAGGATGGAAGTGTTGATATGGAAATGGAATAAAAGTACACTTAACAATACATGATGAATGGTGAGAGAGTTCATTGATCACAGAAAAGTCAATGATCAAGATAATTTCAACAACTTGAAAACCATAAATTGATTATGAATAAAAAACCATGGATTCATCGAATATGAATGAAATGGGATGACATTTTTGGTTCAACAAACTTTTCTTAATTTTAAGTGTTTAATTTACAATATATAACAAAAATAAAGATAAATATACTTAATTTACAATTATAAATTTAACATTTAATAATTTTCATCACAATCTCACCTTTTTACTATGTAATGAGTATTCAAGATGAAATTTTCATTCTAGAGGATCTAAAATTGAAATTTAATATATCATTATCTCAATAAAAGAATGAAAATTCATATAATATATATACATTATCTACGAAAAAAAGTATTTGGACATTTTATCAAATAAAACAAAAATATAAAATTAATATATTCCTTAAATTGTAAACGTTAAGGCTCCTCAAAAATATGTCTCACAAAATTTAGAAGTAAGTTCACAAAATCAAAATAATATTCCCTCAGAAAATATAAATTATCTCTCAATTAGTCATTCAAAATATGTTATTACCTTGATAAACATAAAACCCTATTGAAAACAAGCCTTTATGCAAAATAAAATTTCATGTACTCCAATATATTACATCAACCCAAACATGAAGTAAACTCCTTTAAATAAAACGTAATCCCTAAAACAACTAAACAATTTATTGTAATCCAATACTATCACATAAACATATATTTATCATTATTATCCCCACTTAGAGAACATAATAAGGGTTATCATCCCTAAATAATTCTTTTTATATGAATACCATCTTCCGATGAAATTTATTTTCTTTTACATCTATTCCATTCAGCATTTTATCTAAAAAAATCAAAGAAAAATTACTACTATACAATATATATACATTTTATAATTATTATTACCAAAATATCATGGATAATAATACTTCTATAACATAATTTAGGATTCCATACAGAGGAACATTAATCATTCTAATTCTTTTTTAGTAATAACATAATCTTGACATTGATGCCTTAGCATCATTTTAGGTATATATATTTTTACGCTTGGGGAATTCAATTTCATAGTTCCCTATTTCCATAATTCTTGTAAACTAAACATAAAATGATTCATTATTATACTAGGATTCACAATACTATAATCATTTCTACACACACACGAATCGAACTCTTGTTCACTTCAATAAAGTACCATGGTGTTTTTTTCTAAAATTTTCATTTGTTGGAAAAACAATTTTCCACTTTTTCATTTATCTATCAATTTATCTTTCATACACTTCTTATTTTTCATCGATTAATTCCCATAATAATTATATAACTCTTCATACCCCATGATTTCACATGATATTATTTCCTCACATAATGGGAATGTTTTGGAGACTCATTTCCTTCAAAATATTCTCCTAATATCATCAACGAAATGATTATTATTACTCATTAGATTGTATTCATTAATACACATGTAATTCCCTCTACTTGGGGTGATTTATAAATAATTTAATATTATAGATTAAATAATAAAATTATATAATATAATTTATAATACCAATACTAGTGAAATACTTAATATAATTTGAAAAATATATACATAGCATATCTCATAATCCTAAACCTGGTTTGTCTTGGAATTTTATCAAATAATAAAAACATTTTTAAACCCTTTCATAGGATTTTTTTTTCAGAAAATGGGAATTATCTATATAATATCCTCCTTGAGTGGTAAAATAGGTGTATTATGAGACTCATTTTCAAGTACTAGGTAAGGCTCATGTCAAGCCTGACATTCCTTTTTAATAGTTATTACCCCAAGGTATATCTGCTCTTGACCCACATCTAGTTTTAGTATCCCAAAATGGATGTATTTCTAAGAAAAATAACAAAATCTGTAACTTTCTAAAATATTATGATTTTCTTCTATACTTATCATAATTTTAAACCGTATGGTTATTTTTCCTAATCTATGTTTCCTAAAACTAGTTCTTATAGATTTGACTAAACATGATCTGATACCAACTATAACAAACCAAAATCTTAAAACCCATATCGAGTGACTGCATTATAAAATTGTAAATAGGAATAATTAATAACATTTATAAGGACTCAATAGTTTATTAGTCCTAGTAAACATGATACATAATATAAATTCACATTACAATTGAAAACATAAAATATATAATGTTTTTTATTTTAGAATGCCCTCATTTCTAATAGTGTATCTCTTCATATCAATCATAAAAAACTACTCATATCCAATAGAAAATAAATCATATGGAAGGGTGAGATTTTTTTCTTTGAAAGGGCATGACCAAAATAATTTCATTTCCTAGAGATTTTATACTAGCATTATCTTATCAAAATTCTGATGATTTATTCAGTTTAGGGTTATAGAGAATTAGGACAAACACATACAATGTAAACTCATGAATTACCATTGTATAAATCTATAAAATATATATTTGATTCAATTAATGGAATCCCTTTTAATATAAAACATGATTTCTTTTTATGTATCATCCTAAATAATTTTATGATGACATCTTCTTTTTTCATACCAATCTCTAAGACATTTAAAAAAAATTTCAAACATTTGGTGAGAAAAAAATATTCATAAGGGACTTAAAAAATAAATTAGGAAACCATTATTAAATTAATTCCTATAAACCCATAAAAATATTTATAGGAGGTTATACGTCTCACCAATAAAACATAAGGTCTTTATATTAACTTATTAAATCATATGATTCCTATAAAATACATACAAAAAACAAATATTAATGGTAACCTGTGGAATAATTTCCATACGATTCAAACATTTATTATATCTCTCATGGATACCTAAATAGTAACCTTCACGGAATCATTTGGAATAACAACTATAGAATGTTCCCTTAATCTATTAGAAGGAATCATATTAGTTAACTCTATCCTATTACCAAATGCATTGAAGATATAAAATGGGATCCCATACCTTCTTTTTATAATGTATCTACCAAACTTAATAAAAAGATTCTCATGAACCATAACATAATAATATGAAATAAATATAAAATATAAGAAAAACTATTGAGTAAAATATATTTTCCATTCTTTAAATCTCTTTTTATTTGAACAAATCCATGAACTCATAATTGAAAATATTTATTTGAAAAAAAAATTTTAAATTGTTAAATGAATAATAAAAACATTTGGAGACGGTGGTAGGATGATCCTGTAAAGGGCATATCGACGTTAGGGTTCATCCCGCGCCACCTTCCTCTCCTACATCGCGGATCAGCTGTGGATCTCGCTTGGGTGATCCTATTCGATGCATTCGTGGTGTGATTCACCCTCTAGTGGTTGCGTCGTGGGGGCTCTTCCATTTGGAAGACTCAAACAATTTCATTGTTCCATGGCGGAGTGGTTTTGGTTCGGAGGTCGAGCTCCAGATGCCATGGCCGGAGGTTCTCGTCGTGTTTCTTGTCGGTTGTGGGGGTGCTGGGAGGATCTGATCTCTCTGCGTGGGATTGACGGTGATGGAGGGATCTGTGACTCTGGTTCTCTATGAGGAATTTTTTCAGAAACGTCCAGAAGGTCCTCTTTTTTCTTTCTCTTATTCTACACTTATTCCTGGCGGTGGATTTTCCGGTCGAGGTTGGTGGTTCCAAGCGTGGTCGTGCTTCTTCGAGAGACCATCCGGCTTCAAACTCTACTCTGGCATCTTGCTCCTTCGTCGCTCTCCGAGTCAGTCTACGACAATGGTTTCAAGATGCTTTGGGAGGTTCTGTTTGTTTGGCCTTCAGTGTTTCAGGAGGAATGTCCGTCATCGACTTCTTTATGTGCTATGTTGTGTTTGTTGCAGCTTCATCGATGTTAAGGTTTTATTTTCATTGGTTTTCATTCTGTTTGATTCATGAAGGGATTTTGTTGGAGGTGGTCTGGTTTTCATCCTTGATGAAGTTTATGTTGTTGGATTATGTTATACACTTTTTGTTTCGATTCGATGGTGAAATCATGGACAATGGAAATGATTCTATTCTGAGGGATTTGGAATTCTTGTGACGTGATGATGTTGAGGTGTGGATCTCCGGCTATGTGCCTCGAGGATTGAAGGATTGAGGCGATGTTGTGTTTGAATGTTGGATCATGTTTTTTAATTTGATTTCTGAATTTTTGTTTGATGTTTTGGGGTGGTTTTTGGAGCATGTTTGTGATGTTTGAAACTGGGTATATTTTCCGTTTGAAATTTGGCCAATTGTGAGGTTCCCACTCACCCTTAAAGTGGATTACTCAGAAAATGAAAAAACTATTTCAAGCATAAAAACATTAAAATGTCATGAAAATGAGAAATTATATTCATGTTGAATATTACAATAAATAATTCCTTTAGTTTTTTTGTAAAAATAGTTGAATGGATAACATTAAAATAGTACTTTTAAAAGAATTTCCCAAATAGAAAACCTTAATAATATCTATTTTTGAAAGAATTTGAGTGAAATTTTTTAATTTCCACTTTACAAAAATTCATTTCCATATAAATACATTCCTAAAAACAAATCTTCTAACATAGACATGAAAGGGAAATGTTTGAAAAAATAAATCATTAAACTATTTAAAAGGTTGTTTTTTAGTTAATGAGTATTTTTACTTGAGTGTGACTCTTCATGTATATTATCTATCTTCTAGAGTAATTAAAAAAGGACAATTATTTACATTAATAATAAAAAATTCATTTTTATTATTAATTTTATATCACTTACTAGAATGTTATAATAATTACTTAATTATTGGAGTTCACATAAGATGTGTTGATGATAATCAATATGTGAGTCCAAAATAACAATTATAGGATGTATATAGTCCAAGTGGTTATTAGTCTATAATCTATAGACTAATAAAAATTAAATAATAATTATTATTATAAATAATTTATATTTTTAAATCAAATCATTAAATATTTTTATGAAAAATGTACTATGTTAAAATTTTGGAGACAGTAGGTCATATGTACTCATGAGTAACATTTCCAGTTTTATAATGATCATTATGGAAAGAAGATACATATCATTTTAAATATATAGAATTATAATAATCTCCATGATATAAATTTAATTACATTAATACACTTATATATATAATCTAACTGTTGTGGGGATAATAAATGAATCACATCGCTTCATGTGAGTGATAGTTCACATGTACGCAAGATTAAAGTTATCCTTTTTATGTTCATTGAAAAGTTATGAATAAAATTATTAATTATATTCTAATAATGAAAAAAATGTAATGAATATAATATTTAATCTTTAATAAACATACAATTACTAGTATTGATAGATTCTAATTGAAAATGAATTATATATGTTCATAAGTCGGAAGTTTATTGTAATATTGTATACATGGACGATGAATTCTATACCCATTTGATTGATGTGGAGAAATATATGAATAATGAAACAAGTGTAATAATATATTAGTATATTCCAGAAAATGGATTTAATATTTTAACACTGTTGAATACAAAATCAAAGATGTTGAAGAAGAACTAGAAAAAAATACTCGATTTTATGTGATACCTCTTCTTTTGAAAATGACTTTTTCTCAACTACATAATAAAACTAAGGGTGGTGTTCATAAAAAACTATGAGATCTTGAATTTTTTGAGGGATTATAGTAAGGTACTTGGGCAGATATTAGTATAACCAAATAGGGGTTTGAGGCTGAAAAAAATAAGAAAAAGTTCCCTTTTATAAGAGAGGAGATGGGTACTCAGGGACGTTTTCAAATTATTAAATTATTATAAATAAATTTTATATTAAAATAGTTATATACGAGTTTATATTTTATATAAGATTATTTTGGGTCAAAACACATTATTTCCATGAAAATTAGAAATTTTTTGACTTTATAATCCGTATTTTTTGGATTTAACTCTCATTTAACCTCTTTATTTCTTACAATAACAACATGTAGTTTAACTCATTGTATGATAATATAGGTACTACAAAAGGCCAAATGAAACATAAATTGTTAATTCATGACATTTTAAACTATATCAAAATATGTTGGATGAATTTTATTTTTTTATGAATTTTTTTTTATTTAATAAAATAAATTTTTTCTTAAAATATCATTGATATCAATTTTGTAAATATTCAATATTTTGTCATTTTTAAAAATCAAAAAACATGATTCATCAAACCAAATATTCTTAAAAATCACTAAAATTTCAAATTCATCTATACAATTTAGGTATAAAAATAATTATCTCAAATTATATAAATTTTATCATTCTAAATTTCATTTATTTGATATTTTCATAAATAAATGTATTACTACATCATCATGTGAAAGAAATTACGGTAATTATTTATTACATAATATTTCATATAAATACCATGATCAAGATAGATATTTTTTTCTTTCTATAATATGAGTGTCACATATTTATTTTTTTTCAAAAAATAAAAAACTATAAGGGGCTTAGTGTCCTCCATGTGGCCCCAAGAGGTCAAAAAAATAGCCCAAGGATGATTTTGGTATGTACTCATGCATAAAAAATATTATAAGTGTTACAGTAATTCAATAATATTTATAATATTATAATTACAATAAATTACTCATTTTACCCTTACCGATGGGAATTAAAATTACAATGTTTACTATTCATATTGTCAAAAAAATAATAGGAAACTATTAACTAAATTAATACATTCTGATTCCAAATATGCAATCTATTTTTAAAAATTTTACAATTTGAAACCTCGAAAATTCATATAAAATACATTTCATGGACCAAACCTGAAACATGGTTTTAATGTTAAAAAGATCCAAATATTGGAATAATTTTTTATTAAATTCAGTACATAAGATATTGACATGAAATTAATTATATTAACATATATATTATTTATCTAATTTTATTGCAATGTAATTTAATATAAAATTTAATATTATAAAATAATTACAAAAGTGTTAGTTTTCTATTAAATTATATAATTTTTTCACAATTCATCAAAAAATGAAACATATAAAAAAATTAAAACCAAATAAACCAAATGAAATTTTGATATTATGATTTATAAAATGATATTTATTTTTTCAAATATAATTTATAAAATTGAATAAATTTAGGTTTAAAACATATGTACCATCAAAAGGTAGAAAACCCTTTTTATAAAAATATATCTTTTATGAGTAAAAATTTATTTATTTATATATCATACGTAGGAAACACATAATAAAAATGTTATAGAATATATTGAGTATATTATATATATATTCTATTAATAAAATCCAACAAGTGTGATTTTTATATTTTATTATCATAAAACACACTTGTGCGCTTTAAAATAGTATTTTTATGAAAAATATTTCCTTTTATTTTCAAAATTTTTATAAATTAATTTTAATTAATTTGTAAAAAAAGAATTTATTTTATATACAAAAGTAAGATATATATTAATAGTTTAGAAAATTATGCTCTTTCCCACCATTATTGTGGTAATAATATAATTCTATCTTTTAAATAAAAATATTTAGTTTATCATTTAAGCTTGATGTGTTGTATCTTGTATTGTATAAAACATAGTATTTCTTTTTTAAATCTATGAATGTTACATTATCTCCCTTTATTAAATTAAATCCTCAAAATAACTTTATAGGAATCCTAAATCATAAAAATGATTAATAAAACTTCCACTTTTAATGTACGAAAGGGAAGTACGATTTTCACCTGAGATAACATATACAAGGGTGTCATGAACGAAAACATAGACATGAAAGACAAAAATAACTGATGTGTTCTAGTGGATAGTGAAATATAACATGTTCATTATAATTTTAACCATCACAAAAATGTAAATTTTTGGATTGGTTAAAAGGACATTGATTTCATAGTAAAAAAAGTTAATAGATAATGTTTTTGTTTCACTCTCTTTTTCACAGAGTTGATGAAATATTTTACTACCTAGACTAAAAACATAAGAAAATATACATACCAAAAAATTATTGTTTCATACCATAAGTAATTTATACAAAAAACACGTCTATATGTCAAATTTAATAGTGTTTAAGAACAATATTTCTCGCATGTAGCACTAGAATCAACTTCTATGAAATCACATGACCCACAAAATATTAATTTTCTATTTCTATATTCCTAGAAAATTATCCAAAACACAAATAGTTAGTAAAATATAGGGTATTTCTTAAAAATTAATTATCCTTCATATGATAAAAAACAACTCTAATATCCAAAATTAGACATTAATACCCAAAGATCAACATCCAGCATTCGGAAAATAGTTGTGCTTAAAATTTTCTAAAATAATCCAAACTAGGATTATAGCCATAAATCCAAAAGGATTTGATCACACAGTCATCCCAGATAAATTTTAGTAATTATCTTTTCACATCATAAATTACTTATGAAGTCCCATGTGAAAAATTAATTTTCCTAATAATCATCATGAAATGATAATAATTTCAATAACTAATTGGAATCACCATAAATCTAAAATATAATAATATATTATTTAAAAATATAGTTTCACATTTATTATTCAATTAAAATCCCACATTATTCTATTTTCCTTAATCATGTTTTTTTTTTCAAAAACGTGAATGTTTTCCAAAATAACATTATTCTCCTAATCACTAATTCACGTTTAAATCTCGTTGTTATCTCTCTAATAAAGCTTGTAATCTGAAATTATAACAACCCATAATTACCTCAACTTAAAATATCATATAAACTATAAATTTTAATAATACATTTGATCTTATATTATTTAAATTAAGGGAATTCTTAGTCAATTAAATTTTTTCATACAATAAACATAATGGTAAAATATACCTCCAACATTTATAAAAACCAAAATATTTCCTCCAAAACCATTGATGAAATACCACAATCAATACATAAACACATCATTTTTCTTATTCTATAACAATTATATAGAATATGTCTTAATGATTTTTAAACATCACTCAATCATGATTTATACATTGATTATATTATTATATGTATGTTATATAGAGACATTAGGTTTTTTCTATATGTTATTGATATCCCATTTATCTTCTAGTAGGTAGTACGAATCTCCCAAATTCAAATACATGTGTCCATCATTGTATTCTTCTTATTGAATGTGGTGTATGAGTCTCATATTTTAAATAATATAAATGAAATACCATGATTCATAAAAATTATGTGGAAATTAAAAGGTGTTGGATATATCAAAATGTTTCTTACATGTGATTTGGATACTCAAAATGCTTTCAAGATCATATAAAGAGGCATTATCCCTGATATTGA
Source organism: Viscum album (assembly GCA_963277665.1). Lineage (NCBI taxonomy): Eukaryota > Viridiplantae > Streptophyta > Magnoliopsida > Santalales > Viscaceae > Viscum > Viscum album. Next base: position 855,167,160 of record OY728121.1, read on the forward strand.
TGAATAAATCATCTAGAAGGGACAAAAAGTTTGGGTGATATTCTTCTTTTTATATCCTAATAAAGGATATTTAAATCAATAGAAATGAACAACATTAAAACTTTAAATGATTTATTGTATGTTAAAACAGAGTCAATACCCACATAATTTCTATATTAATAAAACCTTAAAATATATTATAATTTGTTTGATTACCATTCTAAATCCAATATCAAAAAATATCATTAATCTCCTCAAAATACATCACTTAAAATCTCAATAGAGTTTTCGAAGACCTTGAAAATGTAATAAACCATAAACATGTGAACCTAAGATGATATACATCACTATTATGAAAACCTCAAAATAAAACATTTGAATCTCTAATTTTGTCTATAACATTATTTTTATACAAACTATATGGACCTATACTCAATAATTAAATATTATTGTGATTTTTGACTGCAATTATCTTCATCAATTTTCAAGGATAAATTAATTTTAGAAATTTAAATAATTTGGACAAACTATTACATAGTAAAATCATATATTGAAAGTGGATAATTAGATATTGAATCAATTTTTCCACAAAATGAAACTATTTCAAAATAAAACATTATTTCCTTTCATAATACATATTTAATATGGTCATCATGATATTTTTTTCATTAAAAATATTAATGATCTGTGAAAAATAGTTGAAAATTGGGATAATCCCCAAAAGGTCATTAAGGTACAAAAATGAATGAATTAAACAAGAACATAGTGAATAATTATAAATCCATGACATTATTTTCATAATGATTTATATTATACTAATAAAACATAAGTTCTTTAGATAAGCTTAATAAATCATTAGTTTCCTATAATAGGAATAGAAAACATATATCATAAAGTTAGGTTGTGGTATAATGTCAATAAAAATCATATATTTATTTTATCTCTCAATGGTCTATTGGTAGTAAGATTCATGGTTACATTTATAATAACCACTATATTATATTTCCTTAATCTTTTAGGATAAACCGTATTGGTTAACTCCTTCCATTAAACCAGTGAATTTGAGAGCTATAATGGGATCACCCACACTCCATTTATTATATAACCAACAATCTTCATAAACATTTCCCATTAACCATAACATAATCATAACAAATAAATAATTCATAAAATAATCATTCAAGAGAAAACTAACCTTTCAATTTTTCAAATCTCATTTCATTGTTACAATGATGTGCACTAATAATTTAAAAAGAAAATTCGAAAGTAAAATTATAAAAATGTAAATGTGGATTCAAAACATTAAAGTGACATAAAAGATTTAAATTATTCCTAATTTAAATATGTTAAAAAATAATTCATTTAGGTTATTGTAAAAATAGTTTAATGAGTGACTAGAGAAATCATTTTTAAAAGAATGTTATATACGTAAAACCCAAAGAATATCTATTTTTGATATAATTTCATAGAAATTAGAATATTAAAATTTTAAAAAAATTCATGACCATTTAAATACATTAATAAAAACAATTTATAAAATATGGACATTAAAGATAATGATTTATAAGAATAAATAAATAAAATTTTTAAAATGAGGATTTTTAATTAAGGAGTTCCATACCTTAAGTCTGAATCATTGCGTACATTATTTATCATTTTGAATGATAAAAATTTAATTATTGTTTAAATTATTGAGAAACATTTATCATATTTTTTATTCCTTTTAAACTATTTATTATAATATTATAAAAACTATACAATTATTTGAGATCAAATCAGACGTTTTGATGGCATTTGGTACTTGAGTCAAAAATTACATTAGTACGATGTGTATAGTCAGAGTCTTCATTAGTAAATAATTAAAATAATCATAATCATGAAATAATTATTATTTTATCAATCAATTATAATTTTAAATCCATCTATTAAATATGGATATGAAAAATTGAACTATGTTATAATCATGGATACGACAAGACGTACATACACGTAAGTTAAATTTCCATTTTTTAATGATCATTTTGGAAAAAATGTAAAAATTTTCTTATATTTTCATAATGATGAAAATATAATTATTATAATATTAGTAATTTAAATAAACATATATATCATCCATGTGATTAGGTGTTGAAAAACAAATCCAATAGCTTCAAGGAAGTGATAGTTCATGCCCATTCAAGGATGATGTTATCATTTTTATTTGAATGTAAATGTGAGAAAAAATGATAAAATATCTTTTAATAATGATAAATATGTAATTAATATCATATATAATCTTAAAATCAACTATTATAACCAGTATTTAGAGATGGTGATAGAAAAATAATTATATCTGTTCATGTTTCGGTAGTCTATCGTACACTTGGATGAGGAATTATGCTCTAAATTTATGGTTATAGAGATGGATAAGGGCCATGAATATAATATAAAAATTTTTTAGGATAATTATGATACTGAAATTATTATTTTATCGTGGGTGAAAATATTTTATGGATTTTTATAAAGAAATAAAAGAGAAATACTTTATTAAAAATGATACCTCTTCTTTGGAAAAAATCCATTTCATAACACCTTAATACCACTAAAGGTGGTGTAATCACAAAAATAGTATATCTATAATGATTTTATGAATTAAATAAATTTATTTTTCAATATATCATCCAAATAATAGGTTTTTAGGTGTGATGCTAAGTAAATAATAGGCCCCCTTTTATAATAGAGGAGTAGGGCACTCGTGGAATTTCTCGAAATTCTAAAATAATATAAATGAATGTTATATTTCAAATGGATTCAATTTTTTTTGAATCTATGATGCTTATATATTGAAATAAATTCACATAATAAATAAAATTAATTTTTTTTAAAAACATCCTTATCTTCTGGTTTTAACCCTTTTTAAACCACTTTTACTCGTACCGTGAAAACCATTGTTTTTAATCATCAATGTTTAATAGAATGACTATAAAAGTCCCCAATACCCATAAATTAATAATTTATGACACAATAAACCATATAAAAATCCATTTTAGGAATTATACATTTATATCTATTTTATATCATTTAAAAAATTAATTTTTTTAAAAAATATAACTGTTGTCCATTTTGACCATATTCATTTTTAATACTTTCAAAAATATTATAAATACATGATGAAATTGAAAATATATTTTCATAATTTAAATAACATGTAAAATAAATCAAAAAAATTAATTTGTGGCATTAATTATTTCATATTATAATTATTTTATTGTTCTTAAAAAAATTTATTTGATATTTCCTTCAATTAAATAATTACTGCATCATCATTGTGCTAGCCTTTAAGGTAATTATTTCATCCCTAAATATTAAAAATATATTACCATGATGAATATAAGTATATTTTATTTCAAAAAACATTTAATATTAGTATATATATTTTGAATAACCACATATTAGAAATGTTATACTTTGTAAAAACATGAGTATGATATATTTGACATTTCATTAAATAAAAATCTATAACTTGATTAAATTCATCCTAGTGGATAAAAGAGGTCATAAAATTGTATTATGTATGTTTTAGGTCAAAAATAACAAATAAAATAATATTTTTTCAAATTTTATGATAATTCCCTAATATTTTTATAATATTTTCCCCTTAATTACAAGTTTTAACCATAAACGTGGTAATTAAAATTTCCATTTTTACGATTCAAATTTTCCTAAAATTAAAGGAAAATATTTTACAAATATAGATATTCTAATTAAAAATTTATATTATTATTTCAAAATTAGAAACATATAAATGGATTAAATTAATTAAAATCAATTTCATATAGGGGGAGAAAATTAATTTTTAATGTGAAAACATTCCGAAGGTTGAAATATTTATTATCCAAATTTAATATAAAATTATTAAAATGGCCATATTTTGATTAATAGATTAATTAATGATTTATTTTTTCTATAAAACCAAATTATCATAACATTTAACAGTATAAATTGTTTAGATGAAAATTCAGTTTTCGTTTAAATTGCATTATTACTTCATTCTTCATAAAAATGAATTGATTCCGAAAAAAATAAAATAGAACCAAAGAAAATTAAAATAATACTATTTAAAAATGATAGTTTATTTTTTCAATTATAATTTACAATAGTGTCATATTTTAGTTTAAAAGATGTGTTTCATCAACATGTGTAAAGCTGTCTTTAGATGAATATTTGTTTCTATGTGTAAAATTCAAATTTTTTATATCAATTATAAGGAAAAAATAAGATGAATGTTAATGATTATATTTATAATATTATATATATATATATAATTTTTAAAATAAAAAAACTATTATTAATTTTTTAAATTGGTATAAAACACACATTTACGCATTTTAAAGTTTTTCAAAAAAATATTTCCTTTATTTTTATGACAATATTGTTTTCTTTTATATTTAATTGGTCACAAAATAATTAATTATAAATAGATGTGTAAAATAATTTCATAATTATATTAATCATTCTTATTCAAACCATTCTAACGACTAGAATATACTATTAACTTTTAGAAAATAATATTTAGTTTTTCAATTAAACTTATTGTAGTATATCTTACACACTATTGAACATAGAATTTCGTTTTAAAATATAAAAATTTTACATAGTATGGGTCATATTAGAGTATCGTACATGAAGAATAAATAATAATAATCTATATGGAATGGTTAATAACTGAGACACATTCCACTTAATAGATACACGATAAATAATATGGAAGAAATAAATGATGATCAAGTAAGGAAATATAAATAATCTCGTAGTGTGGAATCTTATCCATGGATATTATAATTAATTGAATATTGGAACGAAAATAAATGATATCGGAATTAAGGAATTCGTAATTTTCGACATCTTAAAAATTATATCAGAACCTTTCAATAAATAGTTTATATCTGCGTGTGAAAACCTGTCTAATTTGGCAAACTAGTTTGTCTCAATAGACCTATTGATGCATTGGGGGCTATCTATAATTTTTCCCCAAAAGTCACCTATTAAGTCCAATTTATTTCTCATAATTAATTGGTTAATAATAATAATCATAAACATTAATATTAAAAAACATACATAAGAAATTTTAATTTTTACCTTAATTAAATAAAAAATCATAAATCATCTAGAATAATATAGTGAATAGTAATAACATTTTACAACCTCAGTAAAACTTATCCAAAACCATCCAAATAAACAATAAATATGATATCAATTAAATATTTCACAAGTGGATCATCAGTATAGTAAAATATTTATGTCATCAATGAATATAAATACCATAAAATATCCATTAAAACCATTATTTAAGAAATTATCAATTTCACATTTAAAATCAAAATTTTAAACAATAAAATTAGAAAAATATTTATGAAAACTATATATTTGAAAAAAAATTACTAGGTAAATAATACTCAAAACATTGAGTTTTATTAAAAATCAAAATATTTTTCTTTCCCTACATGTTAAAATACACATTCCTTTCAAATTTTCAGTGAAACCAACTGGGCATTATTTTGAAAATTACATTATGATACCTTTTAAAACATTTACAAAAAATGTAAAGTAGGTAAAAATACCTTTAATATCACCTTTTAATGTATTTAAAAACAATTTTGAAATCATATTTTTATAAAACCTGGATTTTTATGAAAAGGGATTTTTTTACCAAAGATAGATATAAAGTCAAATTTTCCAAAAAATTGTTTCTGAATATTTTTAAGTACCAACAAGTTATAAATTTTAATTAATAATATTGATATTTCCTGAATAATTATATTAAACGAAAATATAATGATATTAATATATAAATATCAAAATGGTTCCCCCTTGGTAGACATAAACATAAACAATCCTGGATAATGATGAGATTTTGAAATAAACCCTTATAACTTTGGTAACATATGAATCACAAGCCCCATGAAATTAATAACATGATATAAATAATTAAATACCTTGAATAAATATATATTAATGACATAAAATATCAAAATTGTTAGTATATACACTACATAAAGTAATAATTGATGTATATTGCATATATCTCTACGATGCAAAAATGAGACGAGAAACCCTAACCTCAAGTTCCACTTCATTTTTATGTGTCTGACCCTCCTTTATAATTATTATATGTCTATTATAAAAAATATTTTAGATCTATGATCACATATATAATTACATATATGATTTAATCATATCCTTTTATCCCCTATTTTTTAACAACTCTTTGTCAAAATTACAGTTTCTTGTGATAATTGGTTCATTCAGCATGTATGTTTTAGTTTGGTAGTTTTGGTCCTTTTATTTCAATAATTGATACATAATATATATAGTTGTAAACAAGATATAAATATAATATATATATTAATTATTTAATTATTTATTAAAATAAATAAAACATATATATTTATAGATATAATTGATTAAACAGTTCATATAGATGGAATGTCATATGTACACATGAACGATGTTTCTATTTTTATCAACAAGTGGAAAAAAATGAAAATAAATATTAATTCACTATTACCGAATAATTATTTTTTAATATATAAAATATCAATTAAAAAATCCATCCTTATTATATTCCATGTAAAAAAAAATGAAAACAATTCATATCATTACGTGGAGCCAGTAGTCCACACATACATACAAGTGACATTATTATTATATAATATATTTGAAGGTATGATTTTATATGAAATATTATATTTCTAGAAGTATGATTACATATTAAATATCATATATATTATTTAATATTAACATTTCTACCTTTAAATTAATGATTACATGAAAAAACGAACAACATCACTTTGAGAGGTAGTAGTCAGTTATAGAAACCCTAGCCTTTTGCGCATAACATTAAATAATCTTAATCAAAATTAAAAATCATATCAATTGACAAGGATAATAATTTCTAGTGTATTGGAATACATGGTATATAAAACTGAAAACATGAAACTAAATGAAACATTTTTTAATTTAATATTCATAAAAAGGTACTAACATCCATTTTTCTCAAACATATTTATAGGATAAACTGGGGACAATATGTACAATGTGATGTGATAAAATTATTATTAAGGTAATAAACATAATAATAAATCTTTAGCACATGGGTTAGAAGGCATGAAATAATGATTTAAGAAGACATGGAACATATAGAATTGTAAAAAAACATGGGATCATATAAACACATATTCATTGTAATGTGGAACCAATGTAAAACCGAACACTAGAATGGTTCAAGGATTTTTTTCACATAGAGTATCACAAGTCATGGTTTACCTCCAAGACCATTTCACACAGTAAAATGAGTAAAGGCAAACTGCCAAGACTGCTGCACAAAAAAAATCATGAGGCTCAACTATACCAATGCATTTGAGAACTATCTGGGCACAACAACTATAACATGTTCATGAATATATTTTAAACCTTAAGATTCATACAAAATCAATCATACATAAACATAAGGTACCCATGGAATGAAATGGGTATCATAATCATTCCCTAAAGCATAATCAATGGGTGTATCATAGAAGTATCCATAAAAGAAAATAATTAAAACTTAAATGGAAATTCATAAGTAAAATAATCATATAATATGGTATGTGATGTCATATATAATTGAAAACAAGTATGAAAGGTATTTAATAAATTTTAGTATTTAAATATTTTAGTTCTGTTTTAAAGAAAATAATAAAGAGCATTTAAAATAGAAAAGGAGAAAATATTATATATAAAACTACAAGTGAACCAATAAATATTTCATAAAAAATGTATTATTTTGTGAAAAATTGTTTCTTAAAATAGATGATAAAGTGAACATGAAACTTGGATATAATTCCGGATGTTCCCTTAAAGGGGTTTGCTTATCGAGAAGTATTGAGGATGGAATCATTCAAAAAAATTTATATCCATGAAAAATAATTATGAATAGATATTGATAAATGAGTTTATATAATATTAATAGAATTTATATGATGTATATAAAAAAGAAAAGATATCATTTTCTTAGAAATAGAGATAGAGAAACCCAACAGAATAGTGGAGGTTTTGGTAGAATCTTATACCTTAAATACGATGGTGTCCTTCTCTTGATCATAATGTCCTATATAAAAAAATTAAATTAATTAATTATTATTTTCAAAACCTCTTATTCATGTAATTGATTTATTATAGCCTTATTATGTTCATTTTTCACCTTTTTTGGCATAAGAGGTTTAATTTCATTGTTTGGGAGCATTAGTTTCCTTGGTTTTAATGATTGGTTTAATTATATACATGTTATGATAAACATGTAAGATGAAAATGGTTGTCCAAAAATGAAGTTTTATGTTATTATTGAACATTCATAAGATTTTATGGTTATTAAATTCATTTGGTTAATTGGAGTGAAGATGAATCATTATATAAAACAGTATTGTTAACTATTTTGGTTATGTTGTTCTTTTTTGATCACAACAAAGTCATTTTTATTTATAAATTAATATAATGTATAAAAAAGAATCTATATCCTTAAATAAGACATAATACATATATTATTTTCTGTTGTAGTTATATAAATGGTTTCATAACCATAATTAATAAGGGTAAAATAAATTTAAATCTCGTTGTCCTTGAATGTGATCAATTAACACATCTTGGACGGTGTTATCATTTCTAGTATAAATGGAGGAGAAAGGAGAGATTATGATGAATTATTACATTATCCTAACAAAATTCTATCAAATATAAGGTACTATTCTTATCATAACATTTGGATTAATGTTGATGAGGATAGAAAAATAAAATAATGAAACATGAAAGTAAATAAAAGAAATGAAATAAGGAATTCTCTTCATTAATATATATTGTTTGAGAACCTATTTAGGGGAGAGGATTTAGTCTTCTGAATAGACCAAGGGCTGGTGAACGTGGGATATAGGATTTGGGATATATTTGAGATGAATTTGGACTAGGAACAATTCTTTTGAGGTGTTGAAATAATATGGGGTGAGGGTAGTTTTTATATTGGAGGAGAGGAGGGTTTTCTCAATTTTTTATTCACTATTTTATTATTTTTCTCTAGATAAGAAATAGTATTTATTAATGGGAAAATTTATTAAAATGTTTATTAGAGTTCTAACCCAAGGTTGTTTCATTATCCATGACTCAATAAATAGTGAATTTAACATATAATGTATATATACATCAAATTACCGTATTTTGCTATTCACCAAAAATTCATGTATTTTAGAAAAATCCATAAAATTCACCACAAACATTTTTTGGAGATTTATAATTCCAAAATGAACTTTTATTTGTGAAATTAATTTTATAAATATGTGAAAATGAATTTATAAAAAAATAATAATTTAATTCAAAAATACAAATTTTATAAATAAAACTGTCATTCTAACACTTTAATGAAATAATTAAGGTCTATTAAATTTATTATATAATCATAAGTCATCAAAATAATCATTTATAAAAATATTTTGTGAAAATAAATTTTCTTCCAAATTATTAAATTAATCATAAAATTATAATAAAATATACATGACACACAAAATACCAACACTAGGATATAATTATACCATAGTGTCACTTATAAAATCGATAAATTTTATTTATGCATTCACTGGTATGGTTACCTATTCACTTATATGATTTAATATTCTTAAGGGACATATTAATATTCATAAGAGAAACATTACTATTCATAAGGGTCAGTAACAATTCACCAATAATTAAGTTTGTCTTATCGAACTCCAAACATCTTACTAATTGCAACCGTGTATGTTAGATTTTGGAAAATAAATTCATAGAAGTGAAAATATTATTTTAATGTTCACATAGTACATATTAGTCTATTATTTTGAGATTTCATTTGATTGTACTATTTGAAAAAATTATATGAAGAGAATTTTCATCGATTAAACTTTGGTTCATTACATTCCTCCCCACTTATGAAATTTCTCCCCATAAATTTTTTTTTACATTCTATGTTGTAATCAGGTGAGGCTACTTTTTCTTCAATTCCTCCTTTAGTTCCCGTGTTCCCTGTTTGTAATTATGGTTCCACCATAGTACTTGGACAAGGTGGGTAGTCTTATTGCATAGAAAATTATCTCTATGATCTGAGATCTCCATTGGATGATCCTCATAATAAGGTCCATTCTCAAACATTACCACATCTTATGAAAGTACCTGTGAAGGGTTTGGTATGTACTTCCTTAAGTAATATACCTGGAATAAATCGTGTACTTTGTGTCAGGAACCATCCTGGGCTGACCTTAAATCGGAAACCTGAACCAATCCATGGCATGTGCCTAAGGGCGTACCCGATCCCCACCAACTAGAAACTATTTTCAGGCATCATTACAGTAGACAAGGGAATTATTTTTACAAAATATAAACAAAAAAAACAGCATAAATAATGTACAAACCAACACGCATTTATATAAATTTCCAATGAACATTATTTATACAAGAAACAAAAAGAAAAACTAAACAAAACAACTAACTGACCAAACATGATGACCAAACTAACACCACGTGACCTCTTTGGTCACTCTCCAACACAATGATCACATGTGTCTCAAGGTGATCAGACACATGCTGAAACATGCACAAGGGATAAAAATAGAAGAAGACTATAGGCATTAGTACTAAAAATAAGTTGGTTATTATGATATTCTTTTACCAATTCACATAATTTAAAATAAAAGAAAAAAATTCAATGTTTGGAATATAATATATAATAATATGTTTTCCAACTGAGGTTCTATTCTATAATAAATATCAGACAAAAACAATCCAGTTTTATAAACAAGAATGTTAATAACAATTTTTCAAAGAGGTGAAACATTAGAGTGAAAATATTTTAAAATAGGGTTGATTTAAAGAATGTAAAATTTTAAATAAAACACAGACAATGATGAATTAACCAACTAATCACACTATATGTTGATGGTGAGTAAAAATTTTACAATGAGAAAAAGCCACAAGAACTCCCTGAGGCACAAGTTCATTGTGCGCCCTACATACCTTGTATCTCAGTATAAAAGTAAACATAACAAATAACTGTTATCATGCACACCAGAAACTAGTAGGAGAATTATCCATAACGTAGTGGTCCTAGAAAAATCTTCATCAATGTTCATTTACTGTTGTCATCGTCAACCATGCTATGTGAAAAAGGTCAGAAACCCCTCTTGATCACTAGCATACTAGTACTTGTCTTCCCACCTATATAACCTATTTTTCCCTTTTTGCGCCCAAAAAAGTTAGAAATATATAAAATACTATTTGCTCATGAATATTACATTTAAAAATAATATAAATATCAAATATCCCACACTTATGTCTCACATTTCTTCAACAAATCAACAAATCACCTAAATTTTCATAAAACAATTTCAAGAAGTATAATGAGGGATTACAAATAAAATGGATTCAATAATGAATTTTTAATGGAAAAGACCATCAATACCATATCAACCAAGATTTTTCATCCCCATAAACATTTAATAAATCAATTTTATGGACCATAAAATGGCCCCAAAGGAAAGAACATTAAATACACATGGAAACCATTTTTACAAGAAAAATGCTCAACGGTCCATTAACCCTTTCTCAAAACTAACATTTTACAAATGTATGAATATATTTTTTGTTAAGTAGGTGTATAAATACCATTTATAGTAGAAAACCAATTTCATAGTTCCCTTAAAACTCTCAGTTTACCTCTTCAAAACACAACCATTTTTATAAGGATGTGAAATGGGCCATTTTCCGGCAACTCGGGCCAAAACATGTTATAAACCAAAACCTATTTCTTTGTTAAACCTAATACACATTGGAAATACATATAAGGACCCATAAATACCCATTTTCATTCTTTAAATGCATTTAGAAATCCAAACAATTAATTATTAAATCACATATAACACATAAAATCAACCAGGCAATTTACCGAACACCTGACTTTCACATTTATGAAAAACAATTTATTTTAAGCACGTGACGAGGAATAAAACATAAATTTAATTCCATAAATATATTCATTCAATGGAAAAATGTTCAAATTACCATAAACCATGTTCTAAACCTCACAAAATATTTGTTAAATAGAACTGAACATTTAAGCAAACACATGGTGTGCAGTTTCTTGAAAAAACAACACTACTTTTCACAAAACAAGCACTAAAAACCTTTTTTAATAACAAATAAATTATCCAAAGGATGAAAAAAATTGATAAAACATATATATATTAGGTTTCAACATTAATAAAATGAATTCTCTTAAATTATTAAGGCATATTCAAGGGATATCCAACCTCAAATCATTGGCGAAATGAAACACACACTTGATATCACCATCCGAGGGCATATAAACCCTAAACCTATGACGAACATCCCCAAATGAAAAAAACCCCATAAAAATCATGTTACAACTATACCATAGGATTATAATAACTAGGGGAGAATTTAAAACTAATAAATAATGCGTGGAGGAGAAAGAGGGAGGAGAAAGGAGATGGAATATCACCATGGAAACTAGAAAAATATTCATATTCCCATTAATGTACACCCTTAGATGAAAGGGAATGTATTATAACACCTTTTAGAGTCTCCTATGGTCTGGAATTACCACAGAAGGAAGATTTGTGGGAAAAATAGTATGAATTTAATTATTTATATTTGAGACAAATTACCTTTGGAAAATTTGGACGATTTAAGAAACATTGAAATATTTTGACCTAATCCTCATCTAAGTGGAGATCTAATGAGAAAAAATGGAACATGGTTGTGAGACTAAGGATATTTGGCTTCATTTGGAGGTATAATAACAAAATATTTCAAAAAATGAATAGAAAATAAAATAAGAAAATTATTTTTTAATAAATTGAAATGGGCCCGTATGCTAGCCCAATAACTGAATAAATAACCCAAATTCACCTTGCTTGTGAATTCCTTGGGGGCCCAAAAGGATATGCTTGTTTGAATATGTCAAGGTAAAACAAGTTATAATTTGAAGGTGTGAAAAATTCTGAAAATAAAAGTAGTTATAAAGGAAACTAAGTTTGTTCTTAAATCAGGAAATGTGCTCATAGTTTGGACCCAATCATGAAGTAACCACCTTTTCTCCTGAAACACCCAAAAATTCAATGGGGCACCCAATGTAAGACGATCAGAAATATATGGAAGTTCAAAACTAAAAATTAATGTCCCCAAAAATCAAATAAAAGGATTAATATTTCCAATTAATCGGATCAAAACCAAGACATGAAAAAAAACCAGGTGTGACAATTCTCCCCTCCATAAAACCATTCCACCCCTGAAAATCCAGATCACTTTCCACTTGAATGAATAAAAGGTAAGTATTCCTTATAAATATAACACATCCTCTCAATCCAAGGAAATATCGTCCACCATTAATGGAACATAATCCACATTCCCAAACAAAACAATAACTCACAACCATATTCTGAGAATCAATTGAATGATCAATCCATCACCTCCACAGCCAAGCTAAGAACCAGATTGTTGGACCTTCTCATGATGACCCCAATGATCACCCAAACCAAATTTCACTCAAAAAATCCAATGATTTTTGGGGGAGCCCAGAATGTTCACCGCACCATTAAATGAAAACTACGATCAGACAAATCCTTAATGTAATTATCTTCAAGACCCGCAGTGTGTCTCCCCACTATTAGGGACTAACTAAAAATGAAAAAAATATTCAAAATGAACTAGAATAGGGTGTCACCCGTACAGGACCACCAATACTCTCCCACAACAACCTAAAAACCCATTTTATGAGGGTTACAACATGAACTTCTAAACCACCCACTCTATAATGGAGGGGACAATAACAGGTCCAACATGTTCATCACTGATCAAATCTCCCACCACTCGGGGCGGGGAGGGAAGTCGACCCATTATTTGGGCCACCATAACCACAAAACAAATATGTGAACTACCCAAAAATCTCCACCTATGAATAGGTAGATCCATGATCGCACCAGATTAACATTGGCAGTCCACATAGGGTCATTGATCAAAAACCAACATCTGAGAAGGCATAACCAAAGACATTGCATGAGGGGTAAGTGAACCATGCTGTTTATCATAAGGGTAATTTCAAAGTTTTGGGGAAACTCAACAGATTCATAGAAACTATGTCACCACCATAGTGGAGGATAGAGATTATTTGAGCTCCCCACACCTATTTAGATTTCCAGACTGTGTGAAAAGCATCACTCCAAGGCCTATGGATGGAGCCCTGATATTTGATGCATCTGTTGTACGACAGTCAGGAGCTACAAATAACATTACCTCACGAAAGACTCTATCTCAAAAAACACAAATACACAACAGAAACTGATGGATACACGCCACCATGTTAATATACCGATAATTAGGAGTGAAATGAACAAGGAAAATGGTCCAACACACCATGCTTCACCGAATACAACCTCTATAATAGAGAGAATCATCATAATAGGAAGGAACTATAATTATATACCAAACAACTCTTAATTTAAACGAACGACATGAATAATTATTTGATGAGATGGATCTATCTTGTAAAACATGAGAAAAAATCCTTAGTATGATCGTTGGGAATTCTTGCAAATAGAGAACTATTCATGTCCATAACACAACATTTAACACAAATTTGGAAACCCACTTAACATTTCTCCAAAACTAATCAACCTACAAGATCCAATCTCAAGACACAACAAGAGTTTGACTCTCAGATCATAAGGAAGTATACCGAATAAACAAACGTCTACGAAATAAGAAAAACCATCCACCTAAACATCGGTTTATAAACAAACATCAAAATATTTCAGCTCAAAACACTTTTGAAAAACAATATAACATGGTGAATTTCCACTTTCACCAATGGTGTTCCATCAAGTTTCACACACATGCACATTTCTGTGCAACCCTGGGAACTCAACCAACATTCCATACTAGCCATTCATCCATATATCCATAAAACCATTCATGTGAGAACCCATGAATACACAAAAGGATAAAACCAAAACACCATTATTATAAGGAAAATTATTCAACACATTTAAAAATCATGCACCTTCCAAAGTCACAATAACCACTAATTCAAAAACCATTTTTTAGATTTCACAAAACAAAACACACTTCATCAAGAACCATTTGATTAAAAACCCAATACATTTCATTTAATAGAATATCTAAAAACAAACATTCTATTCTAAATATCCCATTCCTGTTTTAAAAAATTCAGCAAGGCCTCTTTTAATAATCTAACTACCACAAAGGATAAAACCACTTTCTAGAGAAACAATAGCTGCTCAAAACCAAATTTCCAATACCAATTCATCGATTGAAACAATTTTCAATTACCAAAATATCCACCTTTAAAAAAAATATCAAAACCACAATAAAATATTTCAATCACTTCAAATATTTCATTTCAAGAAACCACATGTTTGGATTATGTAAATTTAATCCCATTAAATAATTTCCTATTTATCCCCAAGATTTTTTTAAAAAAACCCAACATTCAAAAACCATTTTCATATTAAATTTTGAAAACCCATTTTATACTTTCATCAACCAAAAATTCCTTTAAAATCTACTGTCACAATTCTCACATGAGTATTTTTAAAACAAAATACTGAATTCAATAAAATTTCAAGATACCCACAAAATGGAACTAGTGTCTGTGGGTGACTCGACCATATGGTTGGTGGCTATATGTCAAACACACAACTGACATAGAGATCCTTCTTAGGACCATTAGTTGGCTCCACATGGAGTTCTAGGCCTTGCATGATCTTAGAGACCACTAGCCTAACTCCACTTATTGTATCCCACCACCAAACAATCAATAAGAACCAAGGACACTAATAAAACCAAACTACCCCTTAACACCTAAGGGTTAGAATGATCAAGATTTTGTGATGCTCTTCTCGAAACTACCCCTCATGTTCTGAAAATCCTACCCAATCAACCATGACATCCAAAAAATAAAAAATTCATTCTAAAAAGATAGGTCTGCTAAGAGAAAACCTCCTCTAATACCATTTTGTCACAAACTATCCTGGGTCGACCCCGAACTAGGCACCCTAATCGATCCATGGCATAGACCAAAGTGAATTCCTGATCCCCAGGGGATGGAAACTAGTTCAGGGCATCATTAGTGTAGACAAGGGGATGATTCTTCCTAAATATTAACAATAAGGGAAACAATTGAATGAATGGACAACACAATACACATTCATATAAAATTTACTGAACATTATTTATACAAGAAATAGAAAGTACGGCTAAAAAATAAAACCAACAAAAAAACCCTAATGACCAAAGAAATACTATGTGACCTCACTGATCACACTCCAAAACAACGATAACACTTCGCTCAAGGTGATCAGACTCAAGCTGATACTTGCATAAGGACTAAAAATAGAAGAAGACTATGGCGTGAGTAATAAAACTCAATATGATAGGCCAATATACTATTACCAATTAACATAATTTAAAATAAAACAATTATCAATTTCATTTTTGTGATAAAATATAAAAAAATATTTTTTACAAATGAGGTTCCATGCTATAATAATTATCAGACAAAAAATTGCACGTTTTATAAACAAGAATGCTAGTAACAATTCTTTAAAGAGGTAAAACTACAAAATTAAAATAGTTTTCAAGAGGTTTGATTTAAAGTGTGTAAAATTTTAAATAAAACACACCCACTGATGAATTTAACATCTAATAACACTTTATTCCAACGGTGAGTACAAAATAGAAAATGAGAAAAAGTCAGAGGAACACCTCTAGGCAGTAGTTCATTGTGGGCTTGAGGTACCTCATATCTCGGTGTAGAACTATCCACAAAAAAATATCCATTATTGTGCACAAAATACACTAGTAAGATAATAATCCATAACCAATTGGTCCCCAACAACATCATAATCATCATAGATTAGTTTTTATTATCATCGTCAAACATGTTATGTGAAACAAGGAAGAAATCCCTCTGGTTCACTGGCATACTAGTAAAGGTCTACCCACCTAGATACCTGGGTTTTCCCTTTCTGTGATCAAAAAAGTTACACATATATAAATTAAAATTCTATCATGAAGATTTATTTAAAAAATACTACACACATCAATCTTCCCACACACATGCCTCACATCTCTTTCATAGAACAATAAACAACCTAAATTTTCAAAAAAGAATTTCAAGAATTATGATGAGGCCTTGCCCATAAAATCCATTCAAAATGCTCTTTTCAGCCCAAAATAACATAAATAACATATATAACCATATTTTAAATCCAGAATTTTTTTTTATAAATAAACTTCTTTGACCATAAAATGGCTCCAAAAGATAGAACATTAAATACACAAAAAAAAACATTTTTACAAAAAAATGCCAAACTGGCCTATAAGCCTTTCTCATTACTAACATTCGACAATGGTACACATTTAACTTTTATTAAGGAGGTATATACACACAATTTATATAAGAATCCCACTTTAATAAATCCCTTAAATCACTCAGGATTCATATTCAAAACACAACCATTTTCACAAGGATGTGAAACGGTCCATTTTCAGGCAACTCGGGCCTAAACATGTTGTAAACCAAAACTCATTTGTTTATAAAATAAAATAAAAACTTGAAAGAAATAGAAGGAACCAAAAGTCACATTTTTATTGCATAAAATTAATTTATAAATACATACAATTAATTTTTAAATCACAATTAACACATTAAATCCAATCGATCAATTTACCAAACACAAGACATGCATTTTAAACAAAACAATTTTTTTAAGAACATGAAAATGAACAAAAAAATTGAATTCAATAATTTAAATTAAGATCCAGAAACCTTTTCAAATTACCATAAACAATATTCTTAACCTCACAAACCAGGTGTGAAATATAACCAAACATTTAATAAAACACTTGGTGTGTACTTTTATGACAAAACAACACTACTTTTCACAAAACAAGGATGAAACAACTGTTTTGGACACCAAAAAAATTATCCAAATGCTAGAAAAAATTATAAACATATATATCAGGTGATTAAAATTATAAAATGTTGATACTTAAATGGTAAACTCATGTTCAAGGGATATCCTACTTCAAATCCTTGGCAGAATGGAAACAAACACCCGATATCACCATCTGAGGGTTTATAAACACTAAAACTATGACGACCAGCCCCAAATGGGAAAAACCCTCATAAAAATCATGGTATAATAGAACCCTCGTTATATAATGGCTAGGGGAGAATAGAAAACCAAAAAATAATGAAACGAGGAGGAAGAGGGAAGAGTAATTAGATGTAATCTGGCTGTAGAAACTAGAACACTCTTAGTATTCCCTTATATATACACCATTAGAGAAAATGACATGTATGGTAACTCCTAGGATAGTTTTGTAAGGTCTATGAGAACTAGGTAATGAATACATGTGGGATAAGTGTACAAATTGAATGATTTGTGAATGAGAAAAATTACCTTTGGGAAATATGGATGATTTGAGAAACATTGAGATTTTATGCCCTAATCTGCGACTAGGATGAGCTCCAAAGGGGGATAATGGAGCATGGGGGTCACATGTGGTTCTTGTCCTCAAGTGGGAGGTGTAAAAACAAAAAATTATTAAAAAATGAATAGGATATAAAAGAAATAAATTATTTTTTAAAAATTAGAAATGAACCCATTAGCAAGCCCCACACCTAAATAAATAACCCAAATTCACTGTGCTTATGAATTATTAAGGGGTACAAAATGATATTTTGGTTTGAATATTTCAACTAAGGATAGGGGAGAAGTGTAATGGGTGAAAATATTTGAAAACAGGGAGTTATAAGAAATTTTTTTAAATCTAGAAATGGGCTTGCAGTTTGGCACAAATCATAATGTAAACACCCATTCTCCAAAAACTCCAAAAAAGGAATTGGGGATCACAAAGTGGGATGAATAGTAATATATGGAAGTCTAAAACACAAAATTAATATCACCCAAAACCCATGAAATGTATTGGGACTTCCAATGAACTGGAACAAACCTAAGACTTGAAAAAAAATGGGTGTGACACTTTAGACATGGTACGTGGTTATTCTAGTCGATATGCCATAACTCTAACATGATCAAGAATATAAAATGGGATGATATACCCGGGACATATATTTCTTTTCTTAACAAACCTCATGACCTTCCTCCATATTGATATGTGGTGGAATAACATGTCATTAACATTAAACTCAAGGTCCCATCGATGATTCTCTACATAGCTCTTTTGTCGGCTATGAGATACCTTGATGTGATACTGAATGGTTTTCACTTTTTCCACCATTTCATTGACCATTTGAGGTCCTAGAAACATAAGCTCGTAGGCTTCATCCCAAAATTCTTGTGTGCTACCCCTTTTCCCATAATGGGCTTAATATGGTGGCATTCATATGCTTGAGTGGAAACTGTTGTTGTATGAGAATTTGACCAGTGGAAGATGTTGGTAACAACCAAATTTTAATCCCATTTAAAATAAACTCAACATATAATCCAATGTATAAATTTTTTTCTCATTATGTACATCATATTAGTGATGATAGGCCATACTGATGTTCAGTTTAGTTCTTAGAGCACGTTGGAGACTTTTCCAGAACATTGAGGTGAATCTCAGATCTCTTTCAGATACAACAGATATTGGAACTCCATAAATCATTATCACATCTTTGATTTATATCTATGAAAGTTAATCCAATGATAATTCCTCTAAATTTTTTATAAATTGAGTTTCCTTTGTAAGACAATCTACAAGGACCTTTATAGCATTGTTTCCTCTAGATGTCCTTGGAAGTCCTGTGAAAAAGTCCATGGTGATGTTCGCCCATATATATTCAAGTATTGGTAGTGGTTTCATCCTATACATAGACTAATATCTTTTATCCTTTTCTTGTTGACATACCAGGCACGTTGACTTAAATTCATAAATATTCCTCTTCATATTTCCCCGCCAAAAGTTGTCTCGGAAATCTCAATAGATCTTTGTGATCCCATGGTGAAAAGAAAAGGTTGAGTGATGTGTTTCAATCAAAATATACTTCTTTATCATTGGATCATATGGAACACATAATTGTTACCCAAATCATACATCTCCTTCCTTATAAATCCTGATTTCATAGGATTTCCCATTTCTAATAGCTTCTGCCATTTTCATAATTTCCACATCATTTCTATGGGAATCGTTTATTTTCTCCATGGGGCATAGTTCAGAAATAATTTGAGGAATTATTTATTATGTTCCACTATTAATGATTCCCATTATATCCTCTAAAAATATTGGGAGATTTGATCCTTTTCAATTTTCATCATTGATAATGATGCATGATCTTATCTACTTAGAGCATTTTCCCCTTTATTTGCCTTACTAGAGTGATAGTGGATTGAGTAGGAATAATAAGAGTTGAGATCTAACCATCCGCACATGAAAATGTTAATATCTTTCTATTTGAGTTTATATTTGACACTATAGTGATTAGTATATATCTCACACTTATCCTCATAGAGATAATGTCTACATATTTTCAACACAAAGATCACAGCTTTCGACTCCATATAATGTGTGAGATAGTTTTTATAATGTATTTTCAGCTTCCTTATGGTGTAGGCCATCACTTTATCAATTATCATTATCACATATCCTATTAATTTCTTAGAAGCATCACTATACACCAAAAACAGTTCTCCACTTTTTTGGTGTGTTAGTACTCGCATAGTGATAAGCATGTTTTTCAACTCCTTAAAATTGTCTTCACAATCCTTAGCCCATAAAATTTTTCCCCCTTTCATGTAAACATGGTAATTGGGATTGAAAATAATGAAAAGTTCTTCACAAAATGTCAATAATACCCATATAGTCTTAGAAATATGCGGACCTCCATTATAGATGTGGCCCTAGCCCACTCTTCAATTACATTTGTCTTGGAAGGGTTTACATATATCCCTTCACTGATGATAACATTCCCTAAGAATGATACATATTCTATCTAGAACTCTCATTTACTATACTTTTCATAATTTTTCTCCCTTCACAATGTCATCAGTATAGTATTTATATTCTCCCCATGTTTCTCCATGCTCTTGGAGTATATCTGAATATCATCGATAAAGACAACCACAAATTTGTCAAGGTAATATCTAAATAAACAATTCATTACATCTATGAATATATATGGAGCATTAGTGAGTCTAAAGAGAATCACATTGAATTAATTTTGTCCATACCTCATTCGAAGGTATCTTTAGAAATATCTTTGTTCCTCACTTTTAATTGGTGATATCCGGACCGAAGGTCCAACATAGAGAAATAATTGGCCCCATGAGGCTGATAAATCAAGTAATCTATCTATTAAAGGGGAAAAATGTTCTATAATATGATTTTATTGAGTTCAGTATAATAAATGAAGATGAGAATTGATTCATCCTTCATCTTGTTGAAGAGGACTAGATCACCCCATGGTCAAGCACTTAGGCATATACAACCTTTCTCCAGATTCCCCCGTAACAACTTCATCAACTCTTCCAGATATATGGTGGACATTATTTAAGGTGTATGTGATATAGGAAGAGGTCCTAGAATAAGTTCAATTGATAACTCAACCTCTCTTTTTGGAGGAATTTGAGTCAATTCATTAGGAAGTACATCAGTGTAATCCCTCATGATGGGCATATCTTCAAGAAGTATCATCTCCTTTATCCCAATCATTTTATTTAGAAATTATTTCTCATAATTCATTAATATCCACAGGTGAGGCCATGTCTATAAAAGATATTCAACTTCCTCCTAACACTTGTAATGAATTGGATGATTCTTTGGGAGGTGAAAATAATCTCCCTTTCCGGAATGTTGATGTTGTATTTTTATAAAAATATCCAATACGTTCCCAATATAACATGGAACTCCACTAGAATAAGTATAAAAATATTTGTTGGGAGGTTTAGTGTAATTCCACGACCCTAAAAGGCCAGATTTGGGGCATTATCTTAATACATTGGCATGATTACAAGGAATCTTGTCCTGACAGACCAATCGGTTTAGCAGTCTTGGAAAATATATTACATACATCAATGTTACATAACAAATTATAAAATAAAACACGACACAAATGATACTTTTAGAACTCCATTAATCCCCTTGATTAACCCTTCATTTAAATCATAAAATACTTCTTGGAATCTTGGGCAAATAAAAAATAAAAAAGGGCGGAGCTCAAATGCCCAGTAAGGATAAAAATATAGTAGAAACATTAATAAATGAGAATAAAAATTTAAGGAAATTTAAAAGACTAAAAAATCCTTTTAAACATAAACATCATCATAAATAGAAAAAAAACCAAATAATATCATTTACTTATTCACATGGATATTCTACTAGTCGAATAATCACATGTAACATCAATATCCAATTTCATAATTATGAAATGCATAATCCCAAAATTCATAACCACATAGTCAAGACCTTGTGAAAGAATAAAAATATGCTTTTGTCAAGTCCTTGTGCCAAAACTCTAGTTTTTCTCATGAGACCGACCGATGCATTGAGGAGATATAGTGGGCTCCACTCGTCATTTACAAAGTCCAATGAATTCCTCATACGAAAAGGATTAAACATAACATTAATATTCATATTAAAAATAGCTTAATAAATGTCAATAATTTATCCATAAACCATGAATGGTATAGAAATAACACATCCACAATAAAACATATTACAAAACCTTCAATACAATATGGAATATTTGTATCATAATAAATCAACCTCGATTAAGAAAAATATCCCATAAATGATGTTGAAATAGTTGAAAATGATCATTAAAAATCATTAATAGAATATCCCTTTTCATGAAATCATTTAAAAGTCACATAATTTATAAAAGAAGTCATTTAATAGATAGTTTTGAATCAAAGTGTCTCATACCACTTTGAAACTTTTTAAGGGAATTACCATTTTAAAAAATTTATGTCTATATAAAAAAATCATTAAAACTATTTTGAAAACATTGAAATTAAGGAGAAATGATTAGAAGAATAAATATGTAAAACATTTAACATGAAGTTTTAGTAAAAAAGTCCCTTAAAAATAATTCCTTTCAAAAATGTTTTTTGAAATATGGACACAGATAGAAAATATGTCCATGTAGATACTTAAGTAAAAACAACCATGGATAACAAAGAGATTGTAGAATTAACTATTACCTTGTACATTTCCTCGGTCGAGGGTACGTTAAGCTCCTGTATAATATTTAAATAGTAGTTATTAAATTATACAGGAACCAAAATACCTAACTATTATATGACATATGATCTTCTAATATTTCTTTGTTAATAATATTTATGTAGTATCATCATTTCAGATGTTAACTGATCTATTTTCCTTTATATGATTGTTTACGTAAGCCATGTTTGTTATGGATGGGATGTATTTGATTCATATCCTGAATGATATTAAGTTTTTAAAAATTATTTATAATCAATAAATGAAAATTATCCGTGAATGATTTCGATGGGGAATGAATCTCATTGCGTTCGTGGAGCCGGTAATCTGTATGTACGCATGAGAGACAATATCCTTACATTGATGGTGAAATAGTATGAAATTGGATAGTATATCATATATAAATAATAATTAACATGTTATATTTATTATTTACATCAGTTATAATCATTATTATACCCATCCAAATAATGAAGTGATTTAATAACAAAATACACGATGATGTGGAGACAGTAAGCCGTATGTACGCACATATAGTGACGTTGTCATTTATAGGATGGATAGAAAAACTAATATGGTTGTACCATATTTATAATAACATAACAACATGTTGTAGGTAGTAGAGTTATTATTTTTTTATGGAAACAATAATGAATTTGGAAGTCGAAGATGAAAAGAACTTGAAAGAGGGTGGTGAAATTATTACCTTTTCTTCAGGTGTTTCCTTTTGATATGATCAAAATGGATCCATAGGATGGATTTTTGATAAAATTAAGGACTCTAGGTTGATTTTAGGGAAGTTGGGAGGATAATTCGGCTATGGTGGGTGGACCAAAATGGCTTTGGCGGTTTGATTTTGAGAGATGGGGAAGTGCCCATTTATAAGAGGAGTGAGGTTCACTTTAGGAAAAGATTAAAATATTAATTTATTATGCAGTCATATTCAGTTTATAATGGCTCCAAATGTATTTATTCCAAGGCTTTGATGGTTATGGATCTAAATCATCTCTTCCAATAGGTTTTATACAAGTTTAGGTATCAATTTTAACAATATATTTTAGATTTAACTCTTAGCTAAATTGTTTAACTTTTACTCTATCATCTGGTATTCTTACACTATATAGTTAATAAACAAACTCTAAATATCCAAGAGAACCTAAAGTTGTTCATTAATGAAATATATAATATTATTTAATCCCTTTGGCCGAACCATATATTTTTATTAATATTATATCAACAAATAAAAAAATATTGTTTTAAAAACTAATTTATGTCAATTTTGACACTATTTGGTGTTTTTTTTGAAAGTCATTACAACATTTTCACTTCAAACAAAATTTATATAATCAACCCAATCATTTCTTAGTGACCTATAAAATTCTTGTATGGTATCAAAAATTTCAAAATCTATTCATTTTAATATTTATAATATAAACTATTTTAATATTTCTTTAGGAAGGAAATTACTGCATCATCATTGCGTCATAAATAAATTTAATTATTTAATATCTAAAAATTATAAATAAAATACCATTATTTAGGAATTCATTTGACCTTTCTAATTAATATTTATAGTCGAATGTATCTTATGTATAACCCAATATTAAAAATGTTTTAGTTAATAAACGTTGAATTTAACACTTTTAACTCTTCTTTAAATAAAATCATAATAAATTTAGTAAACTAATCCACGTGGATATAAAGGATAATATTTTATTCCTAAGGTTTTTTTGGTTGAATTACACTAATATAATAGAATTAGGACATGTGTTAGGGTAATTTTAATAGCATTTTTACCTTTAATTATCCTATCAACTTTTAACCGTGGTAAATAAAAGTCAAAAGTTTGTATTCTCAAAAAATTATTTTCAACTTATTGAATCAAATTTTACTTAAAAATGTCAACCATGTCTCTTGGATTTTATAAATTCAACTTACAGAAGTGGTAAAATTATGTTTTATGAAAATGTGCAAATGTACCTAGATAGTGGGTAAAAGAGGTTTAAAAGTTCAATAAAATCTTATACATTTAATTTTATTATAAGATGACTTCAATTAATTACATTGAACATATATAGGTATTATATATGTATTTTTACTTAAAAAAATTTAAATAAAATAAATAATTATTGAAATAAAAAGTCGGTTTTAAACAAGAACGTAATGTTGTTTACTATTCATCAAAATTTGAATGTTTTCAGAAAAATACCAAAAATTCACCCTAAGATGATTTTGATTTTACGAATTAAAAAATGAATTCTATTTTACCAAATTTGAAATATAAAAGTTTCAGTAATTAATTTAAAATTAATTCCCACTGTCAAACCCGAAAGTCTGGTTTTTAAAAATTAAAAACTATCAAAATATTGACATGTGTTTATGCCAAATTTAAATGTGAAATTACTTATAATAACCTAAATTGTATTAAATGAAAAACATATAATCTAATTATACTTCAAAAAAATTCAAATTCATAATTTAACACTATAAATTATTTCAATTAATAGTGTTTTTTTAAATTAAAATTTATTATTTTTCATTTTTCATCGAAATATGAATGTCATCAGAAAAGTACAAAAAATTATTCAAAAATTAATATTTATGTCCCGATTCTAAGGAATAGTTTAATTTTATTAAATTTATTATATAAAAGTGTCAAATAATTATTTTAAAAAGCATTCCCCATTAAATGGGTGGTAAAATTGATTTTTTTTTGAAAAACACATCTTTTATCTGAAAAATTCAATTTGTCTATATATTATGTCTAAGAAACACAAAATATGAATGTTAAAATTATATAGGATATATATAATATTCAAGATTTGGTTAAAGCTATTTGTAACCACTTTTTTAATGGCTAGTTTGGTATATTGTGGTGTGCTCGAACTTGGTGTGCTGTGTAGCACAAGATATTAAATTATATTAATGAGATCATGTACTATGAAATATTGGGGTGTTACATTGTATTGTACTTCAATAAATTGAGTCCTCTCAATTTAAAAAAAAATAAAAGGCTAAAATAGAAAAATCACTTAGTGGAAGTCCCAAATCAGAAATTGGGTTAATAAAATTTAGACTTTTTAATAGGGAAAGGGAAATGAAAAAGACACCAACAAATTATAATCTCAATTAGTAGAACATTGGTGGAAATTAGAGACACATAATTGGTATAGAAATGTAAATAATTATAGGGATTGATTGAGTTAATCAATAAAAAACAAGTGTAAAATTTAGGGCCTCAAAGCCATCAATCTAAGATGATTTAAAATATCAATGGTTCAACAAAACATAACATATTAGGATAAAAACATTTTGTTTTAAGATACCTTACATGAAGTTTATGATATAATTTCTTCATAGAATAAATGTGATAAAATATATACTTGACAAGTAGAGTTTCATCCTTCAACTAATCCCTACCACAAACTCATATTTCATTCTAAAAGATAATAGATTTCAAAATTATTATATTTCTCCTAATTGTATAGGGTTCCAAAAATAATGAATTAATAATTCATTTGTCAGACTATTTAAAAAAACCAACATTATACAATCCATGACATCACGTAGGATAGTGGTAGGAGACGCAACCTTGTCACCCTTGGGTTGTAAGTTCAAGTCCCACTGCCTTAACGAACATGATAGGTTGCCTCCCAACATCCAATTTTTTCTTTTTATAACAATACAAAAATAATCTTATGAAATGTTTTATTGTGAAAAAAATATTTCAAGGCATCATTGAAATATTTTTGAGGTGATTGGGTTTGTTGAAAATATGGGCCTCCATGTTTTGTTTCTTGACAAAGAAGAACATGGTGTATGAGTGTGCTGACAAAGGGGGAATAAATGGCGATTTTTCGGGTTCATGGGATGCTTTCAAAAATCCATGATTTATTGAAGAACCTCGACAAAATAATGAATGATCTGGAGGCGGTACAAAAAGAGCTGATACAAGGTGGCACCGTTTTCCAGTGTTTGCCAAATTTTTGGGTATGAAAATTAGAAAATGGAGAGATGTGTTTTTGGAAAAGGGCGGTGCACGCAAAAACAGGTTGGTGCACGAAAAATATAGTGGAACACGAAAAATCATCATGGTGCATGAAATATCAGCGCAGTGCATAGAGAAATAAAGTGTTACGTGAAATATTTGTGTCGTGCTTGAAAAAGGATAGTGGTGCATGAAATATTTGCAGGATGCACGCAATAAAGAGATAAAGTTTTTCTTGCAAGAGGTGTTTCGAGGTCTGAAGCTCAAAAATTGGAAAAGGCATGAGGGGAGAAAAATATTGGATTCATGCGTGAAAAATGGTGTTCCACGGAAGATTTGTTATTCGCGCTCGAAGTGAATTACGTTCTAAAGGAAGGTTTTTCATGAAGGGTAAATTTTTCCTATAAAAATGAAGTGACCCCCCTCCATTCGTAGTAGCTCAAGACATAGAGATTATCCAATCATTGGCACACAAAATTGGAGTGAACAAGTGAGTTTCGCGAGATGAATACTGTTGCACGAAAAGTGAATTTCATGAAAAAGAGGTGAATTACATGCAAGGTAGTGTAGAGGCTACGTGTAAAAAAGATTTCCTGTAAAATAATTTGTTCTTCATAAAAGGAGTGTTTCTCGTAAATGGGGTGTTGCGTGAAAAGTGAATTGGACGCAGAAGCGTGGAATTACGTGTAAGGCTCAGTGAAGGCTGCGCGTAAAAATTGGGGTTGCCCGGTACACCCAGTGTAAAGAGAGATTCATCTGTGGGTGAATGTTGGACATCAACAGAGCATCTAGAAACAGTTAAGGATGCAGATTTCAATAGAGATAATAAGGAGACCTACAGGTCTATAAACAGTGAGTGGATATTCTGAAGAATTAGTGAGCACACTTTAGTTGAGAGAGTAGTGATCTTTCATATTATGAGAGGTTGTAAATAGGAGGGACAGTGAGTCCGCTTCAAACTTGTAAACAGCAGTGCGCATATAGTGGAATTGGTAAATCAGCACACTACTAGTGTATTCTTCTTGGACGTAGCCTAGTGAGTGTGAAACAAGTAAAAATCGTTGTGTCATCTTCATGATTTAAGGCTTATTCATACTCTACATCGAGAAGGATAGAGAATATGGTCTTGTCTAATAGAAAAACAAGATCAAAAGGGGCAGTTGATTTAGTTTTTCATCCCCTGAATCACCCTCCCTCTCATGGTATCTATCCTAGTGGATCTAACATGTTTTAACCATAAAAAATAGAATCCAATGTAGAAAATAATTCGTTCTAACCTTTAGACTTATCAAAAATACTTCAATCCGAACTCACAATCCAATTTTTTGAGGAATGTAAAATAATGATGATATATTTTTCCACGTAATAAAATATGATTAACATCATCATGTATTCGTTTAAAACATGTTGAAACCATGAATTACCATAAAATATTATTTATTACATTCACGCTCCCTTATTCTTTATAGAATACTTGATATATTACTTATATCAAAAAATGTTGAATATTCCAACAATATTGGAATAAACTAACCATTAATCAGTTCCATGGTAGTAAAAAATATCCAATATAATTTATTCAAATAATAAATATCTTATTCCAAAATTACCACCTCAGTATCAGGACCATATTATGTTTTACCTTTCCTTATATCATGTATTATACAAAAATATTAACCTGAAACTATGTCACATTACTTGGTACCATACAATCTCAAACCCTTAATTAAATAGTAATATAGTACAATCCTTATATACTTTATAATTCTTATAAAATTTACTCAAACAACTCAATTATTTAATAACAACTTAATAACACTAATCATTCCTCTTTATCATGGGTAGTATCATAACATTATTATTATCCAGTAGAATCATTTGGGGTATACTGTGATGATTGGGACATTGATTCGCGTAGTGTCCTACTCCTAGTAGATGAAGCATTGTATATTTGAAACCTTTTTCTTACCCTTGAAATCACATACATTATGTCCTTTTTTCTCCACACTTATAACAAAATCCCATTCTCTTCAATCTTTTACCAAGGAGATTCTTTCCACCGTTTTCATATTTTTGAAAATCATTTTTTACCTTATTCCCTTTAAACATCTTTCTCTCTACCGTCCATTTCTTCTCTGGCTTAACTTCAAAGCCATAGGACTTAGAGAATTGTTTACTTATCTTATTAACACATGATACTATTTCTTATTATGATCATAATACATGGGGGACTATTTTATTTTTAAAATTTGTCTTAATACCATGAAATATTAGATCCTTCTTAATATTTCGATCATGCATACTGTAGGAATTCTCATTCCCTCTCCTAAGGGATATTTCTAAACAATGGAATAAATTAAGTTAGTTTAGGAATGGAAATGCATAATTCCAAACTTGTAAAATACCTAACGTAAACAGAATAGATTATTAATATAATCTATAATCATTAAATGTTTTCTTTGAGTAAGTATTTACTCCAAAATGCTTCATAGTTTCTTGTAAATAAAATGATAATTATCCTAAACATATCCCATGGGAGTTTCATAACCAAGATTGCATCAAGGCCCGTTGTTCTTTACTAGGATACCCAGAGTCAAGCCCGAAACTCTATGTTAGAGTATTCACTCCTAGGTAATTCTGTCCCATAGTCGCCTATACCTACTCGTATCCAGACATGGATGTATTGAATGGAAAATACACAAAATCTCTACATTACCAAAATTATAGTATGTTCATCTATACTAATCATCAAAGTCTATTTTAGGGTAATGTTCTCTAATCATAGTTTATCTAAATCTATTTCTATGGTTTTTTCTAAACTTTTTCTAATAAAAAATGTAACGCCCCGACCCTATAATCCTAGAGTCAGTGCATTATTTTAATATATTTGTATGATTACAAAGAATGATGTCCCAAAAGACCAATCCGTTTAGAAATATTGGAAAATAGATTACATACATGAATGTTACATTTCACAAAAGAAAATAAAACACATTATAAATGATCCTTTGAAACTCAATTAATACCCTAGCTTAACCCTTCTTATCAATCATAAAACACTTCTTGGAATCATGGGAAAATAAAATATAAGAAAGGGGTGAGCTCAGATGCTCAGTAAGAATATCAATATAGTATAAACTTTCATAAATGATCATAAACATTTAAGGAAATGAATAAGACTAAAACACCAGCCTTTTAAACATAAACATCATCATAATATGGAAAAGATAAATAAAATAATTCCATTTACTAATTCACATCGATAATTTACTAGTCGAATAATTACATGTAATATCAATAGCCACTTTTATAATGATGGAATTTAAAATGCCAGACTTTATAACCACATATTTAAGGCCTTTTTCCAATACTATAAATAATATTTTGTCAAGCCTTATTCCAAGACAGTGGCTTCTCTCATGAGACCTACTGATGCTTCGAGGAGCTATAACGAGCTCCACCCATCACATTCTATGTCCAAGCATTCCTCATATGAAATGGTTTCAACATAACATAAACATTCATATTAAAACTAGCATATAAAATTTCTATACTTTATCCATAAACCGTGAATGGTATAAAAATAACACATCTATAGTCAAACATATCACAAAACCATAAATACAATATGGATGATTCGTATTGTAATAAATCATCATCAATCAAGAATAATATCACATAAAGGATGTTGACATAGTTAAAAATAATCAGTAAAAATCCTTGAGAGAAATATCCCTTTTCCTTAAATCATTTAAAATTCTCAAAATTTATAAATGAATTCATTTAAAAGATTGTTTGAATCAAAGTGTATGATACCACTTTGAATATTTTTAAAGTAATTAACATTTTAAAACAGTCATGTCTATATAAATAAATCCTTAAAACCATTTTGAAAACAAGGAAATTAATGAGAAAGGTTTAGAAAAATAAATATCTAAAACATTTAAAATTATATTTTAGTAAAAAAATTCCCTTAAGTTGAATCCCATTGAAAAATCTTTTATGAAACATGAACATGGATAATAAATATGTCCCAGCAGATACTTACGTAAAAACAATCTCAAATAATAAAGAGATTGCCGAATTAACCCTTACCTTGAACTTTTCCTTGGTCAAGGGTATGTTAACCACTTATATAAAAGTTAGATAACTGTTAATAAATTATAAAAGAACCACATACTTAAATATTATATCATATATGATCTTCTAATATTGCTTTGTTAATAATATTTATGTAGTATCATGGTTCCAAGTGTTAACTAATCCATTTTCTTTTATAAGAATGGTTACGTACGCCTCGTTTGTTATGGATAGGATGTATTTGAATCATATCCAGAATTATATTAGGTTTTTAAACATTATTTTTAATCATAAAATGAAAATTATTTTTGAATGATAATGATGGGGAATGAATCTCATCGCGTTAGTGGAGATGGTAATCCGTACATACGCACGAGAGACAATATCATTATATTGATGATGAAATCATATGTAATTGGATTTTATATCATATATATACAGAATCATTAACATGTTATATTTATTATTTACATAAGTTATACTCACTATTATTCCAATCCAAATAATGATGTGTCTGAATAACAATCTACACCATGACGTGGAGATGGTAAGCTATACGTATGTACGTTTGATAACATTGTCATTTATTGGATGGATAGAATTATGAATATAGTTGTAAAATTTTTATAATAACATAGAAGTATGTAAGAGATATTGGACTTATTATTTTGGTATTGAAACAATAAAGAAATTGGAAGTGGAAGATGAAAAGAACCTGAAAGAGGGT
Organism: Viscum album; assembly: GCA_963277665.1. Lineage (NCBI taxonomy): Eukaryota > Viridiplantae > Streptophyta > Magnoliopsida > Santalales > Viscaceae > Viscum > Viscum album. The sequence continues at coordinate 855,199,235 of OY728121.1, forward strand.
GGTGAAATTGTTAATTCTTCTTCGGGTGTTTCCTTCCGAGTTAATAAAAAGGGCTCATTAGGTTGACATTATGATCAAATTAATAACTCTAGGTTGATTTGATAGAAGATGGGACGTTATTTGGTAAGGGTTTGGATGAGCCAAATGGATTTGGAGGTGTGATTATGAGAGAAGGGGATTTTCCCTTTTATTAAAGGGGTGAGGGTCACTTTAGGAAGAGATTAAAATATTAATTTATTATGAAATCATATTAGGTTTATAATGGGTCAAAATGAATTTATTTCAAGAATTAGGTGGTTAAGGGTCAAAATCCACTCATCCAATAGGTTTTAGACAGGTTTAGGTTACCATTTTAACCATATCTTTTAGATTTAACACTTAGTTAAATAGTTTACCTTTTACCGTGTCTTCCTGTATTCTTACACTATATAGTTAATAAACATTTTATAAACAAAAAATATAACCTCAAGTGGTTAATTAATGAAATATATAATATTATTTAATCCCTTTGGTTGAACCTTATACTTTTAGTAATATTATATCTGACAATAATATAGTATTTGTTTTAAAAACAAATTTATGTCGATTTTGACACTATTTGGTAATTTTTTTTGTGAAAGTCATAACAACCATATCACATTGAAAAAAATTATCTAATAAACCCTAAAATTTCATATTAATGTATAAAATTCTTGGATGATATCAAAAATTTAAATTCAATTTATTTTAATATTTATAATACAAACTATTTTAATATTTTATTAAGAAGGTAATTACAACATCATCATTATGTCATAAATAAATTTATTTATATAACATCTAAAAATTATAAATTAAATACCATTATGGAGGAAATATTTTTATATTTCTAATGAATATTTATTGTTTAATTTATCTTATGTATATCCCTATATTAAAAACAGTTCAGTTAATAAACATTGATTTTAATACATTTAACTCTTCTTTAAATAAAATAATAATAAATGTCCTAATATTATCCATGTTGTCCTAAAGGATCATATTTTTTTACTAAGGTTTTTTGGACAAATTAAAATTATATAATATAATTAGGACATGTTTGATGGTAATTATAATATCATTTTTACATTTAATTACCCTATTTACTTTTAACTGTGATAAATAAAATTCAAAATTTACTATTCAAAAAAAAATTATTTCAATATTATTGAATTAAATTTTACTTACTAGTGTCAACTGCGTCTCTTGGATTTTTGAAATTCAACTCACAAAATCAGAAGAATTATGCTTCATGGAAATTTTCAAATGTACCTAAATGGTGGGTAAAAGTGGTTAAAAAGTTCAATAAAATTTTATACATATAATTTTATTATAAAATGACTCCAATGAATTACATTATACATATATAGGTATTATATATATATTTTTACTTAAAATAAATTTAAATAAAATAAATAATTATTTAAATGAGAATTTAGTTTTAAACAATAACGGAGTATTTTTCACTATTCATGAAAAAATTGAATGTTTTCAGAAAAATACCAAAAATTATCCGTATGATAATTTGGATGTTATGAATTCAAAAATAAATTCTAATTTACCTAATTCAAAACATATAAGTTTAATTAATTAATTTAAAATTAATTCTCGTTGTCAAAACCAAAAACATGGTTTTTAGAAAGTAAAAACTATCAAATGATTAACATGTGTTTATGTCAAATTTAAATATAAAATTACTCATAATGACCAAAATTGTTTTAAATGATAAAAATATAATCTAATAATACTTCCTAACCATTCAAATTCATAATTTAACACTATAAATTAATGTAATTAAAAAAGTTGTTTTCAATTAAAATTTAATATATTTCACCATTCATCGAAATATGAATGTTTTTAGAAAAGTACCAAAAATTAATAAAAACTAAAATTTTAAGTCTTTATTCTAAAGAATAATTTATTTTCATTAAATTAAATATATAAAAGTGTTAAAAATTTGTTATAAAAATGATTCTCCATTAAATAGGTGGTAAAATTGTATTTTTTGAATAATATTTCTTTTATCTGAAAAATTGAATTTGTCCTTATATTATTTCTAAGATCCACAATATATGAATGTTTATAATATTTAGGAAATATATAAAATTTAAATTTCTATTAATACTATTTGTAACATCTTTTTGAATGGCTATTTTGGTAAGTTGTGGTGCGCTCGAACTTGGTGTTGCGTATAGCGCAAGCTATTGATTTACCTTAATGAGATAACATCCTATGAAATCTTGGGTTTTTATATTTAGTCCAAAAATGATAACCGAGGGAGGGGTTATTTAAAATGGATGCAAGAATTGACCCATTTTCCATTCTCTTGGACAACTCAACATAAAAATCCCGAGGTGGTGTTTGAATAGAATTATTAAACATTCATGATATGAAAGAATGTGTAGAAGAAAATAAAATAGTACAATATCGATTATCGAATGAATAACTAGAATACATGTTACAAAATCTTTGTGCACCTCCACCTTAATAGTAGTGATATCATATTCCCTTCCTTTTTTCCTTTGAGGATTTTGTTGATTTCCTCCGACAACCCTTGGCTTCGTGAAATTAATCTCATAATTCCCATGTAACGTGCAGTTGAATCAATGAACTATAGGTTGAGCATTGATCTGATGCATTATTTTTTATTCCACATTATTTGTATTATTCGTATCACTCCTATTATTCTTATGATGAATTTACTTTATTCCACATTTGAAGAAATTCTTGATCCCTTTTAGAAGGTTCCCAGGATGCTTCTTCTAACAATTTTTACAAGTGGGATGTTATATCTTCTTTTCCATCATGGGATTTATTTCTACAAACCACCCATATTATATTCCATATTTCGCTATTTTTTATCAGTCCCAATAGACCATTCAGAGTCTCTAGCCACTATTTCATCCTTGAGGGAACAATGGACAATCACCTGATAACTCTCAAAGTCTACAACTGCCACTTCTTTTTGTAGACTCGGCTTCGGTCCTTTAATGAATTGAATCACCCAACTTTTGGAGTTCAGGAAAAAACTGGAGGCATATCTTGAGAGCCTTGTGGAGCTTTATTCATATGCCTCTATGGACTCATCTTTCTTTTTCTTATGTTTGAGAAAATATCTCTCAATATTGAGTTGAAGGGTTTAGGGAAAACATTTACTGGAAAACATTTTTTTTCAATTCCTCTCAATCGAAGGAATCAATTTCCTATTGGTACGTCATATTCGTCATCAATTTCAACCACTGATTAGCTTCCCCAAAAAAATTATTGACCGCCAGTACAACTTTATCTTCATTAGAGAACTAGAACACAAAAAAAATCTTCTCAATGGAGATAATCCAATGTTTTGTGATGAGGGGAATGATAAATCCAATTAACATCGGGGTATTTTCCACATGAAAAAATTGAAGACATCATTATCATTCGTTGGAGGAGGTAATTCTAGATTAGTCATGTTATTATTGATAACATTAGCTAGTTGGGAAAGTACTGGAATAAAATATTTAGAAACTATTCCCATCATATTGGGCCTATAATTAGTGAAATCGTAACATTTCCTATGTCATTGATTGTTGACACATGTTATTATATTTCCTAAAATTATCTAAGAAGAATAATCTACAATTATTGTGATTGAATACATAGAAAATAAGCCACAAAGAACCATTGAACGTAAAAGGATAAACTATTATTGGAAAATTATATCTTATCTTGTGATTCCATAGGATTAAATCTAGGTTATCCTTAATCAATTTCACAACTTATATTCTTATGGTCTATTTTCCCATAATAATGGTTTGTACTATGATTATGAATTTACCAAATAATATCTTCTATGAGTGTCAAACTATGAGTGTAGTAAGGCATATTGGCATGCACAAGTTCTCATTCATATCTTTATCAAAGAAGGGTTTTTAGGTTTTACCCCTATATACATTTTTTTATAGCCACATCCACTAGTTTGTATCCAAACATGGATGTATTTCTTTGATAAACCACATACTCTATTCATGCCAAAATTTTGTTATGTTTTCTTATACACAGTCTCATACTTAAGGATCGTACTAAGGTGTTTATTTCTTATATCTAAAAATTACTAAATTATGATCTGATACCAAATATAGAGACCCTATCCATTTATACATAACATTACATGAGTTTAAGCATAATTAAACATCATATTACCAGATAAGGATTGTGAAGTTCAGTTTCATAGAATACTAGCTACAGAAAACTAATAATATGAAACTGAAAAAACCATTTACTTATATAGCCTTCATAGTGAGCTCCTAACACAAATTGAACTCATACAACCTCAACAGATAACATGGGGATAACATGAAAAAATAGATGATCTAAAAATCATAGTATGGGAATAAACATAAGAATAAATCTTTGGTGCAAGGGTTAGGAGGCATGAAATAATGAGATAGGCATGGAATAAATGGAATCATAACATATAAACACTGGACCATATAATCATGGATTCCTAGTAATGTGGAAGGAACATAAAACATGACTTTAACATGAGTCAATGATTGTTTCACATAGAGGATCACAAGTCATGGTTTACCAAAAAGAGTGTTTCACATGGTTGCATGAGTCAATGGTATCCTCTAAGACTACTGCACGTAATATATCATGAGACTTAACATTACCCAATGCATTGGTGCCCTATATGTGAATACCCATCTTAACATGTTAAAGAATATTTTTTCCACATTAATAATCATTCATAATCAATCATACATCAATATATGGGTACCCATGGGATGAATGGGTAACATAACCATGTCATAAAGTATAATGAAAAGGCGTATCATAAAAGTGTACATGAAAGAAAGAAATTAAAACATACAAGGAAATTCATAAGTTAAAATAAGAAAATATTATGGTATGTTATTTCATACATAATTGACTACTTTTAGGAAAATTTTTTAATAAATTTTATCATTAATACATTTTAATGTGGTTTTATAGAAAATACTAAAGAGCATTTAAAATAGAAAATAGAATAATCATTTATATAAAAAAAAGTGAAAAAGGATGATTTTAATAATATAATGGTTGATTTTATTAAAAAATGGTGGCTTAAAATATATAATAGAGTGCACTTGAAATTAGGTAAGAATTCAGGAAGTTCCCTTAAAAGGGTTTGATTTTCGGGAACTATTGAAGGGGGAGTCATTAAAAACATGTAAATACAAGAAAGATAGTCATAAATGGGTGTTGATAAATGATTTTGGATAATATAAATTTCATTTATAGTATTTACATAAAATGAAAATATAACTTCATTTGGGTAGAAAGAATGATTGAGAAACCTGAAGGAATAGAGGAGGTTTTGGTAGAATCCCCTACCTTAAATCCAATGATGTCCATATCATGATCTTCATGTCCTAGATAAAAAAATTACATCCATTAATTAATATTTTAATAACATATAATTCATTTAATTGATTTATTATAGCGTTATTATGTTCATTTGTGACCTTTTTGATGGGTTATAAGGTACAAATTCATTGATTTGGACCGTTTGATTCCTTGGTTTTCATGATTTGTATAATTATATACATATAAGGATAAACATTTAAGATGGAAATGGTTTCCCAAAATTTATGTCTTATTATATTGGTTAACATAAAAAATAATACATGGTTTTAAAATTAATTTTTTAATGGTGTGAAGATGAATCATTATATAAAACATTAATGATAAATTTATTGGTTAATTGTTGGTTTGTCTATCCCAAAAAAAAACTTTTAGATTTATAAATTAATATCACATGTACATAATGTCTGACAACCATAAATTAGACATAATACATATATTATATCCAAGTACAACAATTTTTTTTTTCATGGCCATAATTAACAATGGTTATAGAAATTGAAAACTCATCGTCTTTTAATATGATATATTAACACATCTCGGATGGAGTTTCCATTTCTAGAATATAAGGATGGGAAATGATAGATGATATTGAATTATTACATTATAATAAAAAAATTACATTATATTTAAGGTTCTAGATTTATCATAACATTGGGATGAACTTAGTTTAGCAAAGAAAAATAAAATAATGGAACATGAAATAAAATAAAAAATGGAAGGAGGAATTTACCTCTTCAATATATCTTCTTTGAGAACAACTTTAGGGGATACGATTTGGTATTTTTAAGAGACCAAGGGTTGGTAGACATGGGAGAGGGGATTAGGGAGGTATTTTATAAGAATTTGTAGTAGGCACAAGTCTTGAGAGGAGTGATGAGAATATGGGGTGAGGGTGGTTTTTATAGTGGTTGAGAGGATGTTTTTCTCAATATTTTATTCATTTTTCATATTATTTTGATCAAGACAAGAAATATTATTGACTATTTTGAAAAACAAAATTCCTTTCATTTCAAAACCAAGGTTCTTATGACATCCATGACTCAATAAATTGTGTATTTAACATATAATGTATATATAACCAATTAGTGTATTTTACAATTAACTAAAAATTCATTTATTAGAAAAATAACATAAATTCAGCATTACCATTTTATGACATGTAGAATTAAACACTGAACTCTTTTTTATTATTATAATTTTTTAATTTTCTAAATTTTAATTTTAATTAAAATTTTAATTTAATTGAAAAATAAAAATTAAAAATTAAAAAATATACTCTATCACTTTAAAACATTAATTATGGTCTTTTAAAATTATCATATAATCATAAGTAATCAAAATATATATTCATAAATATATTTTTTTAAAATAAATTTCCATTTCCATTATTAATTTAATCCAAAAACTATAACTAAATATACAAGACTCACAAAAATACCCACACAATGATATAATTATATCATATTGTCAAATATAAGATGGATAAATTTTATTTATACTTTCATTAGTAGGGTTACTTATTCACATAGATGATTAACTATTCATAAAATTCATATTACTATTCATAAGGGTAACATTACTATTCATAAGGTTTAGTTACTATTCACCAAAAATTAATTTTTTCTTATCCATATCGAAACATCTTACCGATCGAAAGCATGTTTATAAGATTTATGAAATTCAAAAAACATAAGTGAAAATATTATGATTAAAGGTAACATATTACATAGTAGTTCACTATGTTATTACTTAATGTTATTATAATATATGACATAATTATAAGAAGGGAATTTACATTGATTAAATATTAGGTCATTATATCTATCGTTCACACGACTGGAATTATAATTCCCACAACGGAATGGAATGTAAGAAGGTATATGTGATATTACAGTAATAAAAATATTATAACTTATAAAATATAATATAAGTATGTTCAATCCATCATTTTATATATCCTTGAATGGTGGTGATGGAAAATGATTTACATTAGTTCACGAGGGAGTAGTTCTCTGTACACACAATGGATGATTTCATTTCCCATTCGATTAAGGTGTATTTGGATAATCCTTAATGGGATGAAGGCCTTCTTTTAATTAATTTTTGATAACCCCCCTTTCAAGGGATGAGGGGGTACTCTTACAAGGCCCTTAGGATTAGAGATTACATGACCCTTAGGTCATCGGATATATATAAACTATATTTGGATCTTCTTCCCCAACTTCTTCACCATGATATTATCTCTCTTCCTTCGCAAGACTGTTCGACTAGGAATCCCATGCAAGCACAGGCTGGTCCCGATCACAATTCCATACCCTCTCTTTCTGAAAAATCATCTTAGATTCTAATCAAGGATGTATTTCTAGAATTATGGAACAATATTTTGTTGGTAATATCACAAACAGAGTGTTTTGGTAGTATGAAGAGTGGAAGATATATGGTAGCCTTTTATAATTGTGAGAGAGGTTACAAATGGTAGTCTGAAAAAGATATAGTCATTCCCAGATATTTATCATGCCAAATGCTTCCAAAAAGAGTCGTTATAACAAATGAGTTCTTATATTTATAAAAAATATTTATCTAATGGGTGTTTCAAAAAATATATATCATTTTAACCATTTTATTATTTTTTTACTCCCCCTCTAGTAAACCTATTTTTATCTCAGCCATGGTAATTAATTATTATTGATTTCAAAATTTATTATTATCAAAAAAAATTGAACATATTCAATAATATAAATTTTTTTGACTAAATTTATGGAATATATATTTTTTATTATTCAATTCATTGACATCGAATAATTGAATTTAAAATTAAACTATAGAGGCAACAAATGAGTAGTTATCTGTAGAGAATATTCACATTACTGTTAAATGTTTTAATATAAAAATTAAATAAAAAATTGATTTCGAGTACCTAAATAACATAAATTTAGATAATATATTTTGTCTAATATTACATTAAATCCAATTTAAAATATTATTTATCTTTGTAAACAATTTAAAAGGTAATGAATTCTTTAATAAAAAATAATATTTTTCACAATTCATCACAAAACTAATCCATTCATATATGTTTTTCAAAAAAAATTCACCCAATGATAATTACGGAAATTATATTTAAAAAATATATAATTTAATAAAATTTAATATTTAAATTTTTTGTAAATTTATTTTATATTATGGGTGAAAATCATGAGTAGAAAATATTTTATAAATAAACAGATTATCTGAAAATTATTATATTACATAAAAATGGTTCTAATTATTTTCTAATGAATATATAACCATGGAATTTATGTTATACTTATATAAAGTATATAATTTTTATAATTTTTATTTTACTATTCATGTCCATCAATTTAATGGCTATGTTATAATTGACATGTTCAAAAAATAATATTTTAATAGAGTATCATGTTTTGTTCAAAACCAATGTTGTGTACATTGAATACTATTGAGGGAATTGAAATGTTAAATAAATTAATATAAAGTAAATTATTTTTTTTAGAGTTCACTTCAAATATATATTTTTGGGGTAAAATATTATCCTAGATTTAATGGTCCTCCTTTATAATATCAGGTTGTTATAGGTTGAATGAAATTATACTAAACTCCTTAAATTTGTGTTAAAATTTTATCCCTCTTCTAATATTGAATGGGAAAACCTTTTGATGTACACAGTAAATGGGTGGGCTATACATCCTAGTAATTGTATACTAATAACATAAAATTATAGACTTAAAATTTATGAGTAAAGAGGAATATCATTATTATATAAAAGGGTGAGAATCTTAAATTTTACAATCCATGATTGATATATGATGATAACGTTTAGGAAAAATAGTAATGTGAATGGAACATAAAACATGACATCATAACCATATGTCAAGGATAACTACTCATACATCATAATATATCAAGCATAGTATGTCCTATCATGCATGATACATGGTATATCATCAGACAAAATAATTATCCAATGCATTGGAGGGATATAAAATATTGGGCCCAATCGTCACATTCATTTTACAATCATGCATTTTTGCACCACATAGATCATACAATATATGGGTAAAATAAAAATATATAATTATTATTATCAATAATTTTGGGTTACATACATGGAAGTCCCTATAAATTGATGTATAGGTATATCTAGGTGGATACCTTGAGAGGAAATGTGGACTGGTATTCGAAACACAATATTTTAACTTGGATAATCATGGTATAATTTTGGAAGCCTAATGGGGGTATATAAAGGATAAAGGAATTGATTAATGAGAGATAAATTTATTCAATGTTACTATTTAATATGGAGGAATATAAAGGGATGTGTAAAAAACACTTCAACAAGATTTATTAGAAAACATTGGCCTTGGTAAAAATAATGTAATTTAATAAAAAATAAGAGAATGGATTCCCTTATCTAGAGTGGATGATTCTAAAATCGTGGAAGGAAGTATAACATATATTGGGAACACATAGAGGAGATTTATATATTTATGTGGAGAGTTAATATAGTATTATAGTGTATTTTGTGAAGAGTAGTGTGAGTTTGGAAGTGTATTTTTTGAAAAATAGATGGGAATTCATTATTGATATATAAACTAGTGTTTTGGACTCTATATTATAATATAATCGCAACCATAAATACTCACATTATATTCCCTTGGTTTCTCCCATTGAGGACTATTTTTTTTATTATTTTTGTCCAATATCCAATCATATTTAAATAATAACTTTGGAGATGTGGAAGTTATTGATGTTTATATGGAAATAATTTTAAAACCATAAAATAAAACCTAGGTTTTTAAGGATTCATTAGAGGTTTGTAAAATAAAAAAACAACCAGAAAATGCATTATCTTCTATATGAAATTTATATAATGGTATTTCTTCATTTTATATTGTTTATTTTATCACTTATGGGCTATTATTTTGTCATCATACATTCCCATTAATTATAAAATATCTAATTTTTAACCAAAAATTGATTCTCATAAAATATGAACAATTCACCATTAGCTAATATAAAAATTATAATAATTTTTCCAAAAAAATTGATAAATATGATAGTCTATAGTTTTTAATTAATAATTATAATTTATAGTAAAATGTTAATGTTTATGACGTGAGAAACATTTTTTACCCTTCGATATTTTCATTGGACCTCATTAAATTATATAATAATATATATTTGATTACATATTATTTAAAAATAATAATATTTTATGTAAAGAATATTAATTCAAAAATTCATGAATTTATATAAATGTGTATTTTAATTGAAACTATATATATTCCCAAGATACAATTTTATATTCTTCATATCAAATTTTTTTTATCATAATTAGTATATAATCATTTATACACTAATTAAAAAAATTATAAAAGTAATAATTATTTTTCCTAAAATAAAATATAAGAATCCATACAAATGATATCTAGAAACATAACTCATTTTTACACCAATGTATTCCCGAAGGGTTAGGTGTAAAATAGTGGTACATTATTGTGGTCGTTCAATGGAAATGGTTTTTAATGTGAAATCTAAAATCATGAACTTCTCCTATTAATGGTTTCTCTAAAGTTTCAGTTGTTGAGTCTTGGAATGGGATATTCATCGGTAAATCCCAATAATTACTTCTCCAACAAAATCTCTCATTAAATATCTTCAAAAGGTAATATCCTACTAGTTTAGTCTATCTCTACTTCCATTAGTGCTAATTATAATTCAACAAAACCCTCAATATATACTAATAAAAATGATAATAGTACAATAATAATGATTATTAATGGTATTTTATAGGTGGAAGAATATATTTTATAATGATAAAAATAACCAATGTATTACATCTGTATTCAATAGCTACATTTCTTAAGGGGAAATTTATAAATATTAAATGTGAATTTTATTTTTAAAAGGAATATTTGTTATATTTCCATCCCTATTTAAATTTCACCATCCAAATTTTATTTTATAGACTAAAAAATATGAGGGTACATTAATTGAATCCCTGCTTTTAGATCACATGATTCCTCCTCAAACATCTCTTTCTACCACAAAACTTTTACATGGTGGGTTTTTGTATATCATAGTTCATTGTATCTATCATAAATGATCTTCAACAGATAATAATTATGTGAATAATCATTCCCTATGGGTACCACATCTTTATTTAGTACATATGAGGGGTATATTATGTACTTCCTCAATAAAGATACATGTAATGCATCATTCGCATTAGAGAGTGTAAGTTGCAATTCTATTTGATAATACCCATCTCTAATATGATCAAGGACATCCATGGGGTTTTCTATATACAAATATGATTTCCTGTGTTCCCAAAATTTATAAAATTCTTCTATGGTGATATATGATGGAACCCCTTATCTTTATTCAAAAACACCATGTCATGTAAACAATTATTAAAAACATATTCGGTATACTTTTTACAAATTTTGTATGATTTTTATGGTTTTTAGAAATCACAATAATATATTATATATGATCATGACCCATAAAAAGCTTCTCCCTAACTTCATCCCAACACATTATAGTGTAACATCTATTCTCATACATAGCCTCATAAGGATCCATTTTAATTATATATTGGAAACAATTATTTTATTCGAAATTTTGAAGGTGATGGTGTAGACCTTGACATCATTGGAAATTAATTAATCATGATCTAAATGTATCCTTTGGCTTTTGATTAGTTCTCTCATATTGAACATCTTTTTGTGGGTGATAATCATTACTAAAACACAACTATGTATCCAACACTTTTTGAAGGCTTATCCTAAACAATAACATAAACCTCAAATGTCAATCGGATATAATGGAGAGTATCACGCCTTGTACACTTACAACTTACCTTATGTATATCAAAATGGGTTGATCAAGAGATAGATATTCATTCATAGAAATGAAATATACTAATTGTTTACGGTGATCGACTACCACTGTGTAGGATTTATATCTCTTAGATTTATAGGTTATTCATATGATGAAATATATGGTTATGTTTTCCCATTTCCATAATGGTATGGAAAGTGGCTGTATCCAAACATAAATTTTCATTTATTCAGCCAATACTTTTTTTAATAGAAATCATTAAGACAAAAATTCTATAATATCTATCTCCATGTTATCCCATCTAATTTTTTCTTTACTCCCTACTCATCCAAGTGATTCCTAGATGAATTGTGAATTCTGATCCATGTATATCGTCTTGAATTTTCATCATCATATATTTTTTAGGGGATACAAATATGGGTTATATACCATTGGACCCCATGTTTGGTACATCTAAACATCAGAATATTTAAAAAATTTATATTTATCTCCTCATCATCTTTTTGGGCCTCCATGATCCTCTAAAGAATGGATGGTTAAGGAGATATTTGATTAAGGATTTAAAAAGTTCCTTTTATTATTCCCATGTCCATCACTTTCATGTCCAAGAATACTGCACTACTTTTTATCATCATCATGGAAAAAAATTTAAGATTCATTCTACATAGATCATCTTCCACATTATTCAACATCACGTGATGGTAAATGATTTGACAATTATAATCCTTGACCTACTCTAACCACCTTCATTGGGAAATATTGAAGCCTTTTTGTGTGAATATATATATAGGGTTTTTATTGTCCACATATATATCACACTTATACCTAGATAGGTAGTGTAACCAAATATTTAATGTGAATATCACTATAATCAATACTATATCATGTGTTGGATAGTTATTCTCGTGGATTTTTTTATTAGAAAGAGGAATAATACATCACTTACTTGACATTCATGAGTAAACAACTCAATCCCATTTTGAAAAAATAATTATAGGTCACAAATCATTCCCCACTTGTTGATAATTTAATAATATGTGAAGTTATTATCCTCCTACATAACTCTTTAAAGATTCCATTTCATTAATCATTTTTACATACATCTGTCCCTTCTGTGTTATATTTGTTATATTTATTTATAATCATGATAAGTTTCTCAAAAATTGATGATGGTACTCATATAATTCACTAAATATATTGATAATCATCATGTTTGATGGTATGGGATATTCATCAATTGTCTCATTTATTGGAGGTTCCATTTATATCCATTTATTTATGATAACACACCCCATTAATTTTTCATCCTCTATCCAAAACATTCATTTACTATACATACAATTTAACTTTTACTTTTTCAAGTTTTGGAGTATTTCATTAAAATTATCATATTGTTCCTAATTACTTTTGGATTGAATATTAATATAATATATAAATACTGTGAAAAATGTTCATGGTAATCCCAAAGTATCAATTCATTATGTCCCAAAATGGTGATGGAGAAATGGTGAGTTCAAAAGGTATCACAATAAACCTAATCTTATTGTACCATAAATGAAAATAATCCTTGAGGATATTTTCCTTCTTCATATTTAAATTATAATATATCAATAGAAGTTCCATTGTAGTTAAGTATTGGGATATACAAAGCTGACCAAACAAGTCATCAATCTATGGTATAGGATATATATCCTTTATCAAGATTTTATTAATCTCTCGATAATCAATTTAGTGTCACATTAACCCATCATTGTTCATTACCAACATAAAAATAGTACACCATGTTTAATCCCTTGTGTGTATAAACCATTTATCTAGATTCCCTTGTTGTTTCAACTTCATCTTATGAAGTTCAATTGTGTCAATTCTATATGGATTACTGAATATTGGAAAACCACTACGTATGATTTTGTTTATGAACTCATACTGTATATTTGGTGAAATAATATACAATTATTTAGGAAGCACATTATAGTATTCCATCACAATATTAATATCATCAAGGATGATCATTCCATTTTTCATTATTAATTGAGAAAGATACAAATTATCACAAGGAAATAATATCCATTAATAAGATGATGATTCAAAATTGGAGTCATTAATGTAACATCCCAGGTAAATAAAAAATAATAAATTTTCATATTTATTAATATTTTCGAATTAAATATTAATTTTACTCTAAAGGGGTTTCTATGTTCGATAGCGCACTCGATACGCAACGATGAGTTTCTTTGAAAACTTACGTTACACACTAGTAATATAATAATATTATTTTAAATGGTAATTAACACGTAGCCATTGTATTGGAAGGAATGGATAGAAATAACTAAAATATGATTATATATGTTTTTTAAAAGTTTTTACATTTATTCAATAAAAGATAAAGGCTTAAAATATGGAAAGAATTCAATTTCAGGCATATATACCCTAATTTTCACTAAAGGTTAACTTATTGCCTTTTGATTGAGATCCTTTCTTAAATATAGTTTTTTTTACTCTTATACATTCTATTGGACCAAATAAAACTCTTCTTTAGAATCGGGACATCAAAAATTACTTTGTGTAAATTTTTGGTATTTTTCCGATAAAGTTCATTTTTTGATGAAGTGTAAAATGATGTATTTTAATTCCAAACATCCTTTTAATCTAATTTATTTATATGATTATATTATCTTTTTAATTGGTTTTAAAGTGAAATTAGAATACATTTTTATCATTAAATCCAATAGTGGTCATTGGAATTAATTTCACTTTGAAATCGGACTTAAACTAGTGTCAATCTTTTGATACTTGTTGTTTCATAAAAACACGCTATTTGCTCTGACAGCGGGAATTAATTATAAAATTAATTAATAAAACTTATATATTTTGA
Source organism: Viscum album (assembly GCA_963277665.1). NCBI lineage: Eukaryota > Viridiplantae > Streptophyta > Magnoliopsida > Santalales > Viscaceae > Viscum > Viscum album. Next base: position 855,214,380 of record OY728121.1, read on the forward strand.
ATTTTGTAAAATGGACTTCATTTCTGAATTTGGAATATAAAATATAGCTTAGGGTGAAGTTTTGGTATTTTTCTGAAAAACTTCAATTTTTGATGAATAGTGAAACCACTAAGTGGTACTTAAAAAACTGATTTTTTGTTTAAATTAAATTTTACCACATTTGTGTTTTGAATTTCAAAAATCTGACATACATGGTTGTCATTAAGAATTAAAATATGGTTCAATGGGATTAAAATAATTTTTTAGTGAATAGTAACTTTTATGTTTTTAATCGCAATTAGAGGTAATTTGTGTAGTTTAAGGTAAAAATAATGTTTTAATAATATGTAATGACCTAGAAACATGTCATACCCTTATTGGATATGTCATGGACGACCAAGAAAATTCATGGGTCAACTTGGGGACCCCATGGAGTCACTTTGGTAGGAAAATAACATTAATATCGTTTTATTTAATGTTAAAGTAAAAATGTCAAAAACATGAGTTGTTTTACTAAAATAATTTTGAAATTGGGTTATACAAGTCATATTTTTGACTATAAATATTCATTAGAAAGATAAGAAGATTTCCTACATCATGATATTTTTTTATAATTTTTATACATTAAATAATGTAAATTATTTATGGAACCATGATGATGCAGCGATTACCTCATTATTTAATGATTTAAATAAAATGAAAAGATAATGTAAAATATAAGACCTAAACTTGTCAAAAACCTATTGTTTGGGTATATTTAGAACCCTTATCACCTTATACACTACTTATATCAATGTGGGACCTTTTCAATCCGAAAAGCATTTTAAAATAAAGTAACATTTCTTTACTTTCCAAGAGTGCCCCTCCTCTCCTCTTATAAAAGGCCCCCACCTCTACCACCTTACCCACACTTCCAATCACTTTGGCTCGGCCAACCCCAGACCATTTTGTCTCTCCGCATCCCTATATAACGCTTAGAAGCCTCCTTTGGGAAGAAGTCTTCCCAAAGAAGCCTTTGAGCTCAAACCAAAGGGAGTTACCAGATTTTAAGGTAATGTCTTCACTTGAGTCCTTTTGTTTTATTTTTCTTCTCCAACCCCCTAAACTGTTTTTATTAATTTCTTTTGTAACAACTACAGTATATTCAATATACTAGTATGTTTTTATAATAAGCTTTCGAGATACACTTACACACACCTACATCTAATTGTTAATGAACATACTTTTTCCGTGGATGGCGAATTTCGGTCTCATGAAATGATGATTGTTCAATATTCTTCCAACACCATCAATGGTGTCCATTAAGATGTCACTATATTTATATATGATATATAATATGTTTATGTCTTCCTTAATCTTCTGTATTTTTCATGTATGTCACACCTTTATGGCTTCCATTATGAGTATACGCGATATCTTCATTTTAGGAAGTGCGGACTACTGCCCCCTCAAAGCGATTTGATTCGTTAATGCCATATGTGGGACATATAAAGGATGGATTTAAAGTTATTATATATGATTTATGTTACATATAAATTATGAATATAATTATGGAATTAAAATATACATACCACTCATTTAGTTTTAATTCCATTAAGATGACAAATAAATGAAAGTAGCATTCATGCGTACGTACGGCTTACCGTCTCCATGAACGGTGCGTTTCATTTCTAACCTCTAAATGATTATGTTATATTATAAATAAATGTATTTTATGGATATATATGATATATAGGATATCCAAATCATGAATATCATTCTATATATAATGAACCTTTGACAACATGAACAACATGTAATTGTAAGAAGTTCACTTTTGACTCAAGTACCGAATATCGACATACGACCGTTATCAACTTAAATGACTAAATAATGTTCATAACATGGTAATAAGAGATATAAAATGAATAATTAACTTGAAAAAGTTTCTTAATCAAGTAGAAATTAACTCATGTTTATTATTCAGGACGTTAAAGAACGATCGAGTCAAGTCGGACCCGAGGTAAGGGACTTCGTCTCAATCTCCTTTCATTGAGGCATATTTCTGTTTTATACACCACTTTCTTTAATATGATGTATAAACCCCTATGACTTTTAAGTTTATTCAAAAGGAATCTTTTTATACGAAGTGTTTTACTAAACGACAAAAGGGAATGTTTTTGTCGTACGTATGCGGTGACAACGACTTCTCCACCGCCGCAAGTATTTTTTGGTATTTGGCTTCCTCAACAAGCTGTAATGTTTTTTTAAATGAAATAAATAGAATATACTGTTTTATGTATTTTGGTATTGAAAATGGTTTTTATAATGGATTTGTTATATCAATATATTTAAGTGATATATTGTGATCAAATTGTAGAAAGGTTTTCTTTCCATTATATTTGTTTTATGTCTTATGATTTTATAACGGTACTTGGACATTTGACAGGTGGTTATGTGATAAACCATATGACGTGTGATGCCTTGAATTCCAGGATGGGTGGTTACGTTATAACCTCCAATGAATTGGGTGTGGAAGTCGGCCGTATGGCTATTCCATTAAGTGATATGTGTGGAAGTCGACCGTATGGTTATTCCATTTAAGTATGTTTATGTCCAAAGTTACCTTTATATGTTATGTTATCTTTATATGGGTTTTATGGTAATCTTTTGGTTACAAAAGGGTAAGTAATGATCTTTTACTCAGTGAAGAGTTTTTACTACTTCATAAAGGTGAAATGTATTACTTTGATAAAGTAAACATGGTTTACTTGTTGTTTTGATAAACTAACAGTTTTCATTATTTGTGTATCCCTTACTGAGCTTTTTATGCTCACCCCAAGTTTTTTGAAATGTTTTTCACAGGACTTAATGTGGAATTGGGTCAAGGATGGGATCAAGGGAAAGTCATGCTATATAAAACGTGGAACTAGACATGCTTATTTTTAAGAGTTTTTTTATTCTATGGAAACTTAGTAGAAGTGTTTACTTTGTAATATTTTGAGATGTAATAGTTATGTTCTAATTCTCTAAAACTCTAAACCTGAAAAGATCCTCAATTTGAATTATTCATTTAATTCAATATTAAGGAAGGTTTAAGGCTGAGGCCTTATAGTTAGTATCAGAGGTTGGTTTAGACAACTTTAAGAGTTAGAAGAGTGTTAAATTATAAGTTAATTTATGGTATGATTGAAATGATACCGCATTTACGGATTACCATGTTGCTTTCCCTAAGATATTTCTGTGTTCGGAATGGTTTTTCGCAGATGAAACAAAGCAGATATGTTGGGACGACATCAGGAGGAAGACAACCTTCCAAATCAGAAACCTGAGATGGTCAGAATCGGAACTGAACAGTTTGTTGCAGTGATGGCACAGTTGACTCAGGCTATAAATGGTGGTGGTATCCATGCATGAGATCAGCCAGATCAACCGCAGAGGAATATGTCAGTGGTGGAACATTTTATGAGGCAACATCCCCCATCATTCAGAGGATCATCTGACCCTGTGCTAGATGAAGGGTGGATTAAAGCACTGGAGAAGATTTTTGATGTCATGGGGTGTTCATAACATCAAAAGGTTAGTCTTGCTTTTTACCGTTTTGAAAGAGAAGTTGATCAGTGGTGGTCGATGGTGAAAAATATTAGGGATATTGATTAGATTGATGATCTTCACTGGGATGAATTCAAAGGTATGTTTCTTGGGAAATATTTTCTTAAGGTGGTTCGTCTTAGGATGGAAAACCAGTTCCTAGAATTGAGGCAGGAGGATGACTCTGTGGCTGCTTATGAAGCAAAGTTCACTCGATTGGAAAGGTATGCTCCAAACTTCATATGAGATCTTGATTGTAAAATCAACCGTTTCTACTCAGGATTAAAGCCAAATTATCGAAGGGCTTTAGCTTCTCGTGAGTTCAGAAGTTATGAAAAACTTGTACGATGTGCAGAAAATGTGGAAATGGATTTTGCCAATGATCAGGTGTTCTTTGACAAATGACAGAATAAGAGGTCCAGTTGGCAGGCAAAGGGGAAGAATTCCTCAAAGAAGCAAGGAGGATAGAAAACCAAATATCCATCCTATGAGAAGTGTGGTAAAATGCATCCTGGAGAATGTTTATCCAAGTCTGGAAAGTGCTTTCATTGTGGAAAGTCAGGTCATATTGCTCGTAACTGTATGGAAGATGATCAAGAAGGCAATGAAAAGTCAGCGGTAAGATGTTTTAAGTGTAATGAAATGTTTCATTATGTAAATGAGTGTCTAATGAAGAACTCAACTGAGGGAAAGCAGCCAGACTATAACAGAAAGGGGTGGTGAAATCCTTTGCAACTACTTCAGCAGATGTTGGGCCATCGAGTGAAGTATTATCAGGTACACTGTTTGTTTGTTCAGATTATGCCAATGTGTTGTTTGATTCAGGGTCTACACATTCTTTCATTTCTGAGAAGTTTATTAGTAAATTGAAAATTCTATCTCAAGATATGAATCCTGAACATATGGTAAAAACACCCGGAGGGAACGTTGAGACAAAAATGAATTATAAGAACCTTATTATCCTTGTGTGTGGAAATAATCTACCAGAAAACCTTATTGTTTTGCCTCTAGTAGAGTTTGATGTTATTTTGGGCATGGATTGGATTTCTATTTATCATTCTAAGATTGACTGTGGAGCTAAAATGGTTTCTTTTTAGAAAGATTTTTAGTTTGTGTACAAGAATGAACCCTTGATCTTGATAACATATCAGGAAGTTGAGAAACTAGTAAAAGATGGAAATGAATGTTACCTTGAACATATTAATGAAAATAAAGGAAATATTTAGATTAATGATGTGCCAGTGGTAAATGAGTATCTTGATGTTCTTCCTGATGAGTTTCCTGGCATTATTCATGATCGGGAAGTTGAATTTACTACTGACTCAGTTCCTGATTCTACGACAATTTCAAAACCCCCTTATCAAATGGCTCAAGTTGAACTTTTAGAGTTAAAGAAGCAATTGTAGGAGTTATTAGATAAAGGTTTCATTCGACCTAGCACATCACCATGGGGTGCTCCTGTCTTTTTTGTTAAAAAGAAAGATGGATCAATGAGACTTTGCATTGATTATAGAACCTTAAGAAACACTATTGTTAAGAACAAGTATCCTTTGCCTCATATCAATGATTTTTTTGATCAGCTCCAGGGAGCTCTGTATTTTTCGAAAATCGACTTGAGGTCAGGGTACCATCAGTTGAAAGTAAAATAAGCAGACCTTCCAAAGACTACGTTCTGTACTTGATATGGCCATTATGAATTTGTAGTTATTCCTTTTGGGTTACCAATTCACCTTCTGTATTGATGGACCTTATGAATAGAATTTTCCATGAGTTCTTGGATAAGTTTGTGGTTGTTTTCATTGATGATATTTTAGTGTTTTCTAAAACTAAAGAGGAGCATGAAAGTCATTTAAGGGTTATCTTCCAAACCTTAAAATAAAGGAAACTATATGGAAAATTCATCAACTGTGAGTTTTGGTTACAACAAATTTCTTTCCTGGGTCACATTGTTTCCATAAATGGAATAACTGTTGATCCTGCTAAAACAAAAGTTGTTGAAGAATGGCCAAGGCCCACAAATGTAACCAAGAACCATAGTTTCCTTGGTTTGGAAGGTTACTAATGAAGGTTTTTTTAAAAAATTTCACGGCTATCTAGTCCAATTAATAAACTAACTCGGAAGGGTGTTAAGTTTATCTGGACAAAAGAATGTGATTATTGTTTTCATGAGTTGAAAAGAAGATTGGTGAATACTCCAGTTTTGGCATTTCCTTCTGGGAATGGTGAGTTTTTTATCTACAGTGATGCTTCGTTGAAGGGACTTGGTTGTGTCCTTATGCAGAATGATCAGGTAATTGCATATGCTTCATGTCAGTTGAAAAATCATGAGGTAAATTACCCTACAAATGACTTGGAATTAGCTGCTGTTGTTTTTGCACTAAAAATATAGAGGCATCATTTGTATGGAGTAAAGTGTGAAATATATACTGATCACAAAAGTTTAAAGTATATATTCACTCAGAAAGAATTGAACATGAGACAGAGGAGATTGCTGGAATTAATCAAGGATTATGATTGTACAATTCATTACCATCCGGGAAAAGAAAATAAAGTGGCCAATGCTTTGAGTCGAAAAAGTAATGCTTCATTAACCATGCTTTGTTTGGAACGAGATCCTTTGGTTTTTGATTTGATGAACTTTGGAATAGAATTTTTTGGTGCATGAAGTTCTTCTGTTTTGTTTCAGGTATCAGTGAGATCATCCCTATCAGACATAATTAAGCAAGCACAGAGGGAAGATAGTGAGTTACAGAAAAAGGTAGAGCTAGTTCGGAAGGATAAGTTGCCTGAATTCGACATTGATAATGATTGTGTTTTGAGGTTTGGGAAGAGATTATTTGTCCCTGGTGATTCATAGTTGAAGAATGTGTTGTTATGTGAGGCTCATAGTTCCCCGTTTTCAGTTCATCCTGGCAGTACTAAGATGTACAGGGATCTACGGGAGTATTACTGGTGGGATGGAATGAAAAGTGATATTTCTGATTTTACTATGAAGTGTTTGACATGTCAACAGATTAAAGCAGAGCGGCAGTTACTGAAAGGGATGCTTCAGCCTTTACGAGTTCCAGAGTGGAAATGGGAGAATATATCCATGGACTTCGTTGTGGGATTGCCGAAGACACCTCGAGGTAATAATGCAATCTGGGTTATTGTTGATCGCTTGACTAAATCTGCTCATTTCCTTGCCATACGAGATAATTTTTCCCTTGATAAACTTTCCCATTTGTATCTAAAAGAGATAGTCAGGTTACATGGATTTCCTCTATCCATTGTATCTGACCGTGATCCTAGGTTTACTTCTAGCTTTTTGAAAGGCCTTCAGAAGTCATTGGGTACTGAATTAAATTTTAGTACAACTTTTCATCCGCAATCAGATGGGTAGTCAGAATGAACAATTCAGTCCTTGGAGGATATGCTATGAGCTTGTTCGGTGGATTATCATGTAATTTGGGACCAACATCTTTCTTTGGTTGAGTTTTCCTATAAGAACAGTTTTCATTCCAGTATACAGATGGCACCATTTGAGGCATTATATGGGAAGCGGTGTCAAACACTAGCTTTTTGGGCTATAGTGGGTGAAAGGAAGCAGATGAAACCAGAATTGGTAGAAGAGATGGCAGAAAAAGTATAGTTGATTTAGAAACACATGAGAATAGCTCAGACCAGACAGAAAAGTTATGCGGATAACCAGAGGAAGGATCAGTCTTTCGAGGTAGGTGATCATGTTTTTCTCAAGGTTTCTCCATGGAAAAGTGTGATGTGATTTGGTAAGAAAGGAAATCTGAGTCCAAGGTTCATTAGACCATATGAAATTCTGGAGAGAGTTGGACCAGTTTCTTACCGAGTGTCTTTATCTCCGAGTTTATCTAAGATACACAATGTTTTTCCTGTTTCGATGTTGAGAAAGTATATGCCAGATCCATCTCATATTTTGATCCCAGAGGTAGTTAAGTTGGAAGAGAATCTCTTTTATGAAGAACAACCAGTCCAGATTCTTGACCGAAGAGAGAAAGTGTTGCGAAATAAGGTAATTCACTAGGTAATGGTTTTGTGTAAAAACCATATGGTTGAAGAGGCAACGTGGGAATCTCAAAATTCTATGAGGGATAAATACCCCCACTTATTTTGATAAGTGAATAAAATTGCGAGGACGCAATTCCCAAAAGGGAGGAAGGATGTAACATCCCAGGTAAATAAAGAATAATAAATTTTCATATTTATTAATATTTTTAAATTAAATATTAATTTTACTTTAAAGGGGTTGCTATGTTCGATAGTGTACTCGATACGCAACGATGAGTTTCTTTGAAAACATACGTTGAACACTAGTAATATTATAATATTATTTTAAATGGTAGTTAACACGTAGCCGTTGTATTGGCAGGAATGGATAGAAATAACTAAAATATGATTATATATGTTTTTTAAATGTTTTTACATTTATCCAATAAAATATAAAGGCTTAAAGTACCGAAAGATTTCAATTTTAGGCATATATACCCTAATTTTCACTAAAGGTTCACTTATCGCCTTTTGATGGAGAACCGTCATTAAATATAGTTTTTTTCACTCTTATACATTCTATTGGACCAAATAAAACTCTTCTTTAGAATCGGGACATCAAAATTTACTTTGTGTAAATTTTTGGTATTTTTCTGATAATGTTCATTTTTTTAATGAATAGTGTAAAATGTTGTATTTTAATTCAAAACCTCTTTTTAATCTAATTTATTTATATGATTATATTATATTTTTAATTGGTTTTAAAGTGAAATTAGAATATATTTTTACCATTAATTCCAATAGTGGTCGTTGTAATTAATTTCACTTTGAAATCGGACTTAAACTAGTGTCAATCTTTTGATACTTGTTGTTTCATAAAAACACGCTATTTGCTCTGACAGCGGGAATTAATTATTAAATTAATTAATCAAACCTATATGTATTGAATTTTGTAAAATGGAATTCATTTTTGAATTCGTAATATCAAATATAGCTTAGTGTAAAGTTTTGGTATTTTTCCGAAAAACTTCAATTTTTCAAGAATAGTGAAACCACTAAGTGGTACTTAAAAAACTGATTTTTCGTTTAAATGAAATTTTTCAAAATTTCTGTTTTGAATTTCAAAAATATGACATACATGGTTGTCATGAAGAAGTAAAATGTGGTTCAGTGGGATTAAAATAATTTTTTGGTGAATAGTAACTTTTATGTTTTTAATCGCGATTAGAGGTAATTAGTGTATTTTAGGGTAAAAATAATGTTTTAATAATATGGAATGACCTAGACACATGTCCTACACTTATTGGAGATTTCATTTCCGACCAAGACAATCCATGGGTCAACTTGGGGACCCCATGGAGCCACTTTGGACAGAAAATAACATTAATATCTTTTTATTTAATGTTAAAGTAAAAATGTGACAAACATGAGTTGCTTTACTAAAACAATTTTTAAATGGGGTTATACAAGTCATATATTTGACTATAAATATTCATTAGAAATATAACAAGATTTCCTACATCATGATATTTTTTTTATAATTTTTAGACATTAAATAAATTAAATTATTTATGGAACCATGATGATGCAACAATTACCTCATTATTTAACGATTTAAATAAAATGAAAAGATAATGTAAAATATAAGACCTAAACTTGTCAAAACCTATTGGTTGGGTATATTTTGAAACCTTATCACCTTATAATATAATTATATCAATGAGTTACCATTTAAATCCGAAAATCATTTTAAAATAAAGTAACATTTCTTTACTTTCCAAGAGTGCCCCTCCTCTTCTATTAAAAAAGGCCCCCACCTCTACCACCTTACCCACACTTACAAAGCCTTTGTCTAGGACAAACCCTGCCCATTTTGTCTCTAAAAATCCCTCTATAACTCTTAAAATCCTCACTTTGGGCAGAAGTCTTCCCAGGGAAGCCTTTGAGCTCAAACCAAAGGGAGTTACCCGATTTTAAGGTAATGTCTTCACTTGAGTCCTTTTGTTTTATTTTGCTTCTCCAACCCCCTAAACTCTTTTTATTCATTTCTTTTGTAAAAACTGTAGTATATTCAATATACTAGGATGTTTTTATAATAATCTTTCTAGATACACCTACACACCCCTACATCTAATGGTTAAATAACATACTGTTTCCGTGGATGGCGAATTTCTGTCTCACGAAACGATGATTGTTCAATATTCATCCAACACCTTCAAAGGTTTACATTAATATGTCAATATATTTATATATAATATATAATATTTTTATTTCTTCCTTAAGCTTCTGTATTTTTCATTTATGGCACACCTTCTTGGCTTCCATTATGGGTATACGCGATATCTTCATTTTAAGAAGTGCGGACTACCGCCCCCTCAAAGTGATTTGATTCGTTAATGCCATATGTGGGACATATAAAGGATGGATTTAAAGTTAATATATATGATTAATGTTACATATAAATGATGAATATAATTATGGAATTAAAATATACATACCTCTCATTTAGCTTTAATTCCATTAATATGACAATGAAATGAAAGTAGCGTTCATGCGTACGTACGGCTTACTGTCTCCATGAACGGTGCATTTCATTTCTTACCTCTAAATGATTATGTAATATTATAAATACATGTATATTCTGTATATATATGATATATATGATATCCAAATCATGAATATCATTCTAGATATAATTATCCTTTGACCACACGAACAACATGTAATTGTAAGAAGTTCACTTTTGACTCAAGTACCAAATATCGACAAACAACCGTTATCAACTTAAATGATTATATAATGTTCATAAAATTGTAAAAAGTGATATAAAAGGAATAATGAACATGAAAAGGGTTCTTAATCAAGTATAAATTAACTCAAGTTTATTATTAAGGATGTTAAAGAACGATTGAGTCAAGTCAGACCTGAGGTAAGGGACTTCGTCTCAATCTCCTCTCATTGAGGTGTATTATTGTTTTATACACCACTTTATTTAATATGGTGTATAAACCCCTTTGACTTTTACGTTTCTTCAAAAGGATTCTTTTTAAACGAAGCGTTTTACTAACCGAAGAAAGGGAATGTTTTTGTCGTACGTATGCGGCGACAATGACTTCTCTGCCACCGCGAGTATTTTTTGGTCTTTGGCTTCCTCAAAAAGCCGTAATGTTTTTTTTAAAATGAAATAAATACCATATACTGTTTTATGTATTTTGGTATTGAAAATGGTTTTTATAATGGATTTTTTTTGTCAATATATTTAATTGATATATTGTGATCAAAGTGTGGATATGGTTTCATTACATTATATTAGTTTTATGTTTTATGATTTTATAATGGTACCTGGACATTTGACTGGTGGTTACATGATAAACCATATGATGGGTGGTGCCGTGAATACCAAGACGGGTGGTTACGTTATAACCTCCAATGCATTGGGTATGGAAGTCGGCCGTATGGCTATTCCATTAAGTGATATGTGTGGAAGTCGACCGTAGGGTTATTCCATTTAAGTATGTTTATGTCCCAAGTTACCTTTATATGTTATGTGATCTTTATATGGGTTTTATGGTACTCTTTTGGTTACAAAAGGGTAAGTAATGATCTTTTATTCAGTGAAGAGTTTTTACTACTTCATAAAGGTGAAAAGTATTACTTTGATAAATTAAACATGGTTTACTTGTTGATTTGATAAACTAACAGTTTTCATTCTTTGTGTATCCCTTACTGAGCTTTTTATGCTCACCACAAGTTTTTTGAAATGTTTTTCACAGGACTTAATTTGGAATAGGGTCAAGAATGGGATCAAGGGAAAGTCAAGCTATATAAAACATGAAACTAGACATGTTTCTTTTTATGAGTTTTTTTATTCTATGGAATCTTAGTAGTAGTGTCTACTTTTTAATCTTTTGAGATGTAATAGTTATCTTCTAATTCTTTAAAACTCTAAACCTGAAAAGATCCTCAATGTAATTATTCATTTAATTCAATATTAAGTAAGGTTTAAGGCCATGGACTTATATTAAACTCCTTTAATTCATACTGAATCAACGTTAGTTCATGAAACATATGTGGATTTCCTTTTATATGTTATTTATGTTTTCTATATAATATTAATTTTAGTCCAAACATGTAATATCATCACATTTTTATTTGATAGTATCAAAAGGTGTACTTAGAACATAGTACAAAAAATATGAATATGGAAGAATTTATATAATTTCGTTGTGAGAATTTCTACCTTTTTTCAAAAATAAAATCACTTCAATATTTTGACGTTTTTTGAATGGTTATAAAAAATATGCATGTTATGAAAGAATTATTGGAACCTTAGATGGAAATCCTGTCTAACACAATTTTATTTTCATTCTAAAAATTTTATTCATCATAAATAGATAGAGGGATTGTAATTTATAAACTATTTAACATATAAACTAGAAATTATGAATATATAATGGATAAATTAAAAATTATATACATTTGTTATCATATTTATTTAAAGGATTCAATTTATGTTTTCTATGGTCTATTTCGCAACATAAAATTTTATGGACATTTTTGTTCCCTTCATAATGTGTTTTAAAAAGATTATAAATTTAAAAAATAATATCCCTCAACAGTGTCAAACAAGGTGTGTAGTAAAAGTTCTTTTTCAAAGACTTGGTGACGATTGAGTTAAAATCCATTGAGCCCTTTTTGGGGTGATAACCCATAGGGATATCTTTTTCAAAGACACATCCATTTATTTTATTATGACATGTATTTTCTTTCTTAGTACCCACATACTATATAAAAAATATATATGTATGTTTTATAATGTTTAGTTTTATCCCATAATATTTCCCTACAGTTTTCAAATCTGAATACCAAAAATAAAACTAAACCAATATCTGTTACCAAATATGACAATGCATATATTTTATAATCCTCAACTCATGATTTGTTACATAAAAACAAATATAATAAAACTTCAAAATATAGATAGCCATACTATTTTTTGTATTTACATACATTTAACAATAATATAAAACATTGATAAACTAGAATTATTTAAAACATTATGACAAGATCTTAAAATCCCATCTCTCTTCTTACACTGCATGGGATAACATGGAGATGTAAAAAGAAATATGTAATCCATAAAAAAATAAGGGAATATTAACTGCTTGAAGAATGTTAAAAAGGTTATTCAAGAGGCATATATAGGTGACATAAAAGGTGTGATAATCATATACATGAACATGGAAGCATGATATAATATGAGAGCATTAAGGCAACAATGGAATGTGGAAACTATATGAAACATGTCATCATAAGAAAAAGTAAAGGCTATACACTAAGAAAACAAAAATTATTATTTTTAGTATAACCAAATAGTTATCATACATGGTATATCATGAGAAAAAAACATTACCCAAATAATTTTGAAGACTATATAATTTTGGTCCAACCCTTCACAATCATATTACGTTCATGTGTTTATATGCCACATAGATTTTGAAATGAAACAATTTCTCAAATCAATTTTAATCCCAAAATTATTGAGTGTGTGTTTTATATGACTAAGTAACCAATAAATGAAGGACAAGTATATCTTTGTGAAAATCCCTGACATTAAATGAGTATTTTTAATCACAATAAAAAAATTCAAGGAAAAACATAGTATAAATTTTTCAGCATAACAGGTGTATATAAAGGATCAAATAATGGTTTAATGATATTGAATTTTTATCTATCATTTAATATGAATCATAATGATAATAAATTCTTGTGTAAAAAACATTATAACATAATAAAAATTATGTCAAAAGGTTTAGTAAAAAAAACTAGAATAAAAATGAAGATAGAAGAAAACCTTATCTTGAGATAGAAATTATACAATAAGGGGGTAGAATCTTAAGAGAATTTGATGTTTAAGGAGGGATTTTGAGTGAAATAAAGATTGAAAATTCATAAAAAACTAGTTTTTATTTAAGAGGAGTTGGTGGATGGGTGGATTTTTATTTCAAAATACATGGTATTTCTTTATTAATTTCTAATCATTGGTTTTGGATACTATATAACAATTTAATAAAAACCAAAAATAGTATCTTGGTATTTCCCTGGGTTTTAACCAAATGTGTGTGGTTCTAAATATTTTATATTGATAATAATTGAATATAGTTAAAGAATACATTTTATGGGTATTTTAGTCATGTTTAAAAATAATTGATGTAAATCATTGAAACAAAATATATACATTAGAGGATTTATTAATGGATTATAAAATTATAAGTCATACATCAAACTAATTTATGTTAAAGGGGAAATATATTTTCAGACATTTATTATATTTATATTAGTTATTATATAACTTTTTTAATATTCTAATGTCTTACAACATATGAAATATTTCCATCATATTTAATTTTAAACTGAAAATATGACTATCTCATAAAATTATGAGAAATTCATCATCAAATAATTTAAAATTTATGATTTTAAAATTCAAATAAAATTTTATAGAATAATTTTCTAAATATTATAATTTAAAATTTTATATGAAATTTCTTTTTTATAGAAAAATACTAGTTTTTACAATGTAGAAAACATTCAGGACCTTATAATAATTTACTATATTCTATTTTAATATATATTTAATTAAATATTAATAAATTAAAATAATATTTGATGAAAAATACTTTTTTTAAAAAAATTCTTGATTTTATATAAAATTTTCTTTTAATTGAAATAATATATTTCACAGGGAAAATAAATTTGAGGCATTTTTCCAAAATCATTATTTTATCATACTCATTTTAGAATCATATATAATGTAACACTAAAACATTATTTATTTTATAATTAATTTTTTAAAAATAATATCTCAAAATTCATTCTAATAGGTTCCTGATATGTAACCCCTTATTATACTATTATATTCCCTAAGGGAAATATTTTTAATGGTGGTACTTTCATGCGGTGGTTCATTGAAAATGGCTTGGGCCATGATATCGATAAGAATAAACATTTTCCATAAATAGTTTCATTCTTTTTTTTTGTTGAATCTCATCTTAGTCTTATTCAAGGGTAAATCTTAGTGATTAAACATACATATAATTATTTATAAAATGTAATTAATTATATATAGTCTTACTAGTCGAGGTCTTCTCTTCTTCTATATAAGTTAATTATACATTATCATAGCCCTCAATATTTACTAGGCCTAATAGTTGATGTATAATGGTTATGACTCTTTTTGGTATTTTGAATCTTAAGGTCTGTATTTTATAATGGTCCAACATATCAAATATAGTGTATGTGTTTTCTAAAAATAATTTAATAATGGATAATTTTTTTCATATAAAATGTAATTTCACATTTAAAAGTCTATATCATTAAAATATTCTTGACTGATGACATTGTGGTATATCTCATATAGCCAGTTAGGATGCACTATCTTGTTAGTGATGTAATGATAAGTGGAATCCCTAATGCTTCGATTATTGACTTGGGATCATGATTGTGTCCATGGAATGATGTGAGGTTGCCTCTTTTATATTGTGATCTATCAAATACTCAAGGGTTCTCTATTGAAAATCTGATCATATTCTTGTGCATAGGGATATGGGTAGATATGGTTTCAGGTTTTGCCTAAAAACATGAATTTACATGGTGTCTTGATGGGGATGAAGTGTTTATGATTGGTATTGGTGTTCTTATAGCCATTCATCCTTCATTTTCTATGTATAAAGCAACCAATGGGTGGTGAAATGTTCTTGGACACCAAAGTAGGATGCCATAAATTTGGGTTTGTATATGAATGGATCTTACATATACGTAGAGCTTGATGCTTGGAGAATTGATGGTGTTGAAGAATGTTTTATGCTCTGGATAAAATTATTTAGACATCGACACATGAACTACAATGGGATGGGTCCCTAGTTCAATTGGATATATGGTAATAGTTGTCATATATTTGGATCTAGTCGCATGGACTTCCCTGTGATGGTTCCCATGATATTTTCGAAATATGGTTATGGGTGCAATGGATTTGGGACTGAACACACAAACTATCATGGGATGGGTCCCTAGACCCATTAGATTTAAGGTTATTCCTATAATTATTTTGTTCCAAATTATCATTCAATAATGGTATGTGACCTAATTTCATGGGATATATTGTTATATATTCTTTCATGACCCATCCCAGTGGGGCCCGTGCTTTGACCACCCCAAGCCTTCCTTCGATAGGCCAGGGGTTGGAGACTAGCACCATGTAGGCATATCTCACAAATGGTATTCCTTATCCAATGTACATATACATACACGTATGTCTCCCTATCCACAAATAAAAAACTAATGGAAAACACCAACAACCAGGCATGCAAACCACTAAACATAAAACTAAAAAACCAAAGTGAAACTAAACACTAAAGTGCAGGACTCCAATCTGGGGAAAGAATACAAGCCCAAAATGAAAGACAACTATAATGACTAACTAGTTAACGAGGGTACTGAAGAGGTTGTAGAAAACTATCGGGAATTATTTTTCCCTTCCGATCTCACATGGTACCATTTAGTCCTAGCCCTAGTCTGGATCCACCTTGATCTCTATCAAAGAATCTATCATCTACATAGGACATGACACGTGCGGGAAAATCCCATGCATGGGTGAGTAAAACAATACTCAGTAGGACACCCAGAAAGCACAAAAAAAGACACAATGTAAATCACATTCATCTCTACACAGATATATTACCATACATATACCTAGGATATCTAGATATACTCATAAGAAGCAACGAGGAAAGAAAAAGGTAAGATACCACCCAAACATAGTCAAAAGACTCTGCTAGGATAGGCCCTTCCTAATTAGGAAATGCTGGTCAAGGGTTATGATATACAGATAAGGGATTTTGTAGAATACAATGAACCTAATTTGTGTCTTCCCACACCGTATGTGATTCTCAGAGAACACCATGAACCTGGTGGTGTGGATCGTAACATAGGGGATTTCAAAGAATACCATGAACCCTACGATATAGACAACTATATGGAGGATTAATGACCGATGCTCGAAGGTCATGTCAATACCCAACAAACTCCATATGGGGTGATAGAGTAATGTTTTCATCCCAAGGTGGATTTACAACTATATTCATGACTCGTCACTTGAGGGGGTTTCCATACAATGTCATACCACACCCTAGATGGAAGATCAAAGGTGGAACTCTGCACCTATAATGGTCTTTGTTGATTACCCATCAAGAGGTATAAAACGTTTTGTTTTATCTCGAGGGTCCCAACTCCACAAACAGCTCAGCAATTGGACTTACAGATTGAATGTTATGGCCCTTTTTTAAGAAGGGTCGGTTAGGTTTTGATCTTGTTTGACCTGATCGAACCAACCTGACCCGATCTGTGGGTGTGATGACCCGATTCAGGTCCATCATCCTGAATAGAACTATGGGTCTGACCCAACACAACCCACCAGGTCAACTCAAACTGGGCTGACCCAGACAGGGTTGACCCGGACTGGCTGGGTGAGTCCTTAGCCACTTTACCAGCCCAGCCCGCTGGAGAGGTCCAGCCCAATGCCAGCCAACCCGATCAACCTGTCCAGCAAGAGTGAGCTAGTCTAATCCACCTGAGATGTGGAAACCATGATGGTCCAGCTGGACTGTGGCCTCCACAACCGAGCTGGATTGTGGCCTCCGGCTTCACATGCCCGCTCTGCTGCTGGTTTTTTCTAGCGGCCCTTGTCTGCCTCCCTCATCATATTCATGGGCCTCTTCATCCATGCCCCATATCCAACCCCACCATCTCCGTCAAAATGAGACCCTCGTGCACCAGCTATGGACTCCTTCCATGGGCCTCCTCCACCGCTATGACCTCCTACCATAGTATCCATCTTTCACCACTGTGGTTCCCACCTAAAACCCAGATTTTTTCCTCCATTGCAATCATGGATTTCCATCTGTACTGTTATGGGATTGAAGATTGAGAAATTAATGTACAGGGAGAATGAAAATTAACATGAACCCCCATGGTGGACAGATCCATCCTTGTTCGTGTCGGACTCGATCCATCCACATTATAATTTTATCATTGGTAAATCATGTGCCATTCTAACCATGGAAATTTTTTAACATGAGTCAAACTAGACAAAAATCAATCTAAACATGAATTGATTATAGATTAAGATCCCACGACATATATCCTATACCATGAATTCTGCATGATCTGTGAAGCAATCCATTTTCGACTAATTCTTATTCATCAAAGGAGAATGAATGAATACTGAGGATGGAAACCAATAAAATCACACACCCAACCTCTTGGTTGGATTAGTCGATAATGAGGGTTCACATTCGTCATTTGTCAATCCGTCATTGAGCGATCCTGATCCTTGAATCCTAGTTCATTACTTTCCAATGGCTTCTCCCATGATTTCCTCTCCCTAAGGATACCAAAAAAGTTCTTAGGTTAATAACCTATAACCGTGGACCCATAAATCTGGGGTTAATAAAAAATATAAAACATAATATTTTATGTTCCAACAGAAAAATAATTTATATTAAAATAATTTTAATATCTGTTGAAACAAAACTCTAATATTTTCATCAGTCTACCGTCGTATGATGTTAGGACTAACCTTTAGTAAAGTCATTATTTCTGACTCAATGGTGCCCTCAGATGTTTTTTCATCCCACCCATTTGAGATTTATAAACATTCTATGTTAGTCACTGAGTATTTTTAAATTTTAAAGTGGGATAGAATTACGAAAAAATTCCCAGGAACACCCAGCCTTATATTATTGTGCCATATTAAGATGTAGTATAAATATTTCCACATTTAATTTATTAAAAAAAATCAGAGGAAAATATGAGTTCTTATTTTCCCCCCACCTTAGGGATATACATCACTAAAATTCAAACCAAGGGATACTCAAAAAAAGATGATGTTTTTTAGCACGCATCTGAGCCTCTCTCTTCCAGGTTCATTCCTAGTGGTTCCCATTCTTGCATCATATGCGTACTAGAGGAATGGACCTCCCATGAATGGTCATCTCCTATAAAACCTCAATCTCCACTAGAATGTCCACAAATGGCTCTTTATCTTCAATTTCATTCTCACCGAATTCAATAATGTGTGATGGATCATGCATGTACCACCTCAAATATGACACGTGAAAGACATCATGCACTCAGTTCAACTATGGGGGCAGAGCTAGGTGCTACACCACCTCGCTGACTATGCTAAGAATCTGAAAGGGGCCAGTGAACCTCATGGACAACTTGACACACCAAACAAGTCTTTGTAATCCCCGTTGAGGGGAGATCCAGAGGAAGACATGGTCACCCTCCTTTAAGTCCAAGTACATACAACTTCTATCCATGTAAGACTTATTTAAGATCTATGCAGTCCTCATCTACTCCAAAATGATCTTTTTCTTCTTGGTGGTAGCTACACCTACTCATGGTCTACGAGGGCTTACTCCCATGCATTAGTCCATCATAATGGGGATTTGAAGGGTCACCCATTCATGGCCATAAATGGTGAAATTAAAACGATGGAGTGGTAGTTTTTATTGTAAGAAAACTCCACCTGTGGTTGGTGGTCCTCTGAAATATGACTGATGTACAAGATGAAAGCATCTAGCATGTCCTTTAGGACCTGAATGGTCCTCTTCAGCTTCCCATCCATCTGAGGGTGAAAAGATGTACTCAACTGCAACTGGGTATCAGTAGCTTCCTGCAAACCCTTCCATAGCCGAGAAGTGAAACAATAATCACGGTCTGAAACAGTCATCGATGGAACCCCATGAAATATAACTATCTCTAGGACATAGAGGCATCTCAAACTCTCTACGAATATCTTCTATTGAATAGGTTGGTAGTGGGACGACATGGTGATTCGTTCAATGATCACCTAGATGGAATCTTGGCACCCAGATGTGCATCATAATCCAATCATTAATTCCATCAATATCCCATCCCACTTTCAGTCTCGCACCACGAGTGGTTGATTTATGCCTACTAGTACCAGGTGAGCTGCTCTATATTGCTGAAAAATGAGTCACCGAGAAACGAACATTGCCACTGCCTTCTTTAACCGTGTCCACCAAAGATGGTGTCGGAGATCCTGGTACATGTTTTCCACTCCCTGATGTACCTCTATGGGAGATTTGTGAAACATTCTTAGGGAATCCTCCCATAATATCATCGGCACAATCGTGCGCCCTTTGAAGAGAACGACGTGCTCCCCACCTATTTGACATCCATTAGGGGCCTACCCATTTAACATCTAAGTAAGTCAAGACATAGAGTCGACATCCACAAACTATGGCTCCCTAACTAAACACAATAGTGTAGGGGTGACAACCATCAAATGGAGGAATGTGGTTACACCATCATCCATGAAGGATATGTATAGCATGACCAACTACTCTAAAACCTCACCTAGGAACTGTAAGATCGACCTCCTACTAAGTATTTCTACCAGCAAGTTTCCATTCCAATGAGTAAAGAAAATCTCAAGGTCATAATACTTTAAGGAAAGATAGAATTTAGGATCTTATATTCTAACTACATAGTAAATTTCTCCCCCATAAAGTAATACAACCAAATATTCAATGTGAAGACAGTTGTTTCTAGTTCAAGATCTTGCGTCACGTAGTTCTATTTATACTGCCTTGGGTGACATGAACCATAGGAAATCACCACTTTCCTTTAAATTAGGAAACATCTTAGTCTAGTTACTAATGCATTTCATAACACCACATACCCAACGCCTTCTTCTGTTAGGTTCAAGATGGGAGTGCATTTCAAACTCCATCTCAACTCCTGGAAATTCTTCTGGCATTTTTCTGACCACACGAAGGGTTTTCCCTTTTGTGCCAAGGCCTTAAAGGGTGATGCAAACCTAGAAAAGTCATGAAAGAACCTATGATAATACCCTACCAATCATTGAAAACTCCTTACCTTAGTCACACTCCTTTGTGGCTCCCATGAAAGCACAATAACAATATTTGTTGGATCCACCAAAACTCCAACCTCTAAAATAACTTGTCTCAGAAATTTGACCTCCCGAATCTAGAACCAACACTTCATGAACATTACATAATGTTGGTGCTCCCGGTGTGTATATAGGACCATCCATTGGTGTAAACATGTTTCTCCTTGTTTTATGAGTAATCTATAATGTCATTAGTGAAGAGCACGATGAACTTTTCAAGGTATGGATGGAAGATCTTATTCCTGATTCCAATGAACATGGAAGGGGCGTTGGTTATGATGAAAATCAGAACCATGTACGCATAGTGGAAATACTGAAACCTGAATGATGTCTTTGGTGCATCCCTTTTCCATAAATGATGCTGATGATTTCCTGATATGAGGTCTATCTTTGAGAACCACCTCGCTCCCTTCAGCTGGTTGAAGAGGTTGTCAATTCTCAGTAGTGGATACATGTTCTTCAGGGTCACCTCGTATACATAGTTGAAGTACACCCATAGCCTCAAACTCATATCTTCCTTGTTGAAAGACAACATTAGGGATGCCCATGGTGAGACCCTGGACCTCATGAAGTCCTTCCTCTGCAAATCCTCCAGATGTACCGTCAAATCATAAATCTTCGTAGGTACCATCCTATATGTCGGTGTGGATATCAGTACCATCATGAGGTACAGATTGATACAGAAGTCAACATCCTATGAAAGAGGTAATCCTGGAATATCCTTGGGTAATTTATCCTCGTACTAATCCATTAATGTTGGAAACTAGGGAATACACTCCTCCATCACACTGAGGGTTTGGATATCTAAATGATAATTGATTTGTTTCACCCTCCAATGAGAAAGTCCCTCTTGTGCCGCATGCATTTCCATTTCACCAGTAAAAGAAAACCTGGTCTCATCCCTATGGATACACAACACTATGCACCTAAAGTAGTCAATCTATGCAAGGCCTGTGGATTACCAGTCCATAACTAGAATGATGTCGTAGGGCCTTGAGGCCACAACTATGAAATTACAATTGAATCTCATAACTCCAAGAGAAATCTCACACTATCATCCCAAATGGGTGATCATAAAATCCCCTCATGTATGAGTCTCTAAATGAATGGTTAAATCCATTGGCTCTGATCTCTAAACAAGGTTCTTAGAGAGGAAGCAGTGACTAGAACCGATGTCTATTAGAACTGCAGCTTTGGTCGACAAGACCCATATCGTACCTCTAATCGTCTCTTGAGCGCTGGGGTCATAAGACTCTATCACCTAGAGCGTCCCTCTCCCCTATCCACCATCTCCTGGAGCATTTGGTTGACCAACATGGGGTGGTGGTGGTAATACCTCAAACCACAACCTCAAACCCTTAGATATACCTCTTCCCTACCACGTCTGCCACCACCTTGTGGTCCACCATGTTCAAACCTCTATCTCTACCTCAGAGGTACATCAACCATCTGTTGATCATCTATATGGTGTGTCAGAAAATCCAGAGCCAAGTGTCCCCAACAATCGAATGTGAAACACTACTTGTCCTTCAGCTATCCAACTCCTCATTGGGATCCTCACACAAAAAATCCCATATTCTAGGGCTGTACACTAAAGGATCTGGCCTGATTGGGCCCCTTCATCTGATGTCGGTTACCCAACGCTGAAGACCCAACATCGTGGTTCCTAATGGTAGCCCCTACGACTGGTGTCTGTTCCATCAAAAATATATCCTTGAGAAGAGATCACTCTAGTGCACATGCTTGAGTAGTGGCACTAAGGGACATCATAGATTCCATGATATCTTGATGTAGTCCCTTCTCAAAATGACCGTGCCCTGATGAATGGGTGTTGCACCATATCTATGGAATAGCGACAAAGCTCAATGAATCACACAATGTACTCTTCTACTGTCATGATACCCTATTTTAGGTGCAGTATCTCCTGTATACGCACAGAGCATAAGGAATCCAGATTGAAATCCTCCCTAAAGAGGCACTCAATGTTTGTCCAAGTGAGGGCCACATTGTCATGTGTATGGATCACTAAACTTCTCTATGGTTTTACTGAGCCCTGCCAAAGGCTCACAACTAATATTACCATCTTATCAAACAGTGTCCTTACAAATATAAAGAAACATGTAAATGCCTCCACCCAATCCTCAACTATATACGGGTATATCTCACCCCTGAACCTGGGAGGTCTGTACCTCTAAACATCATGTACCACCATGATCTTGCATGCATTCTCTATCAATATCACCGATAAGAGCTACATCTTAATGGGTGGCACTAAAGCAGTAAGACCACCCAGGAGTGACATGTATTGCTTAAGACCCTATACTTACGCCTAATCGATAAGAAGATCATCCCTGCGATCTTGTATTGGGAACCACAAGGACTGTCTATGTTGAGGCATCCTAAAATAGGTCTGGGTGAACCGTGGTCAAAAGAATATATCTAGATCACTGACTCATGAAGGAAATGGAAAACACAGTTCATTCCAATATGATCCTTGTGCCATTCATTTCCCTACAACATGTGTATTCATGCACCGAGTCAGAAATCAGGTTCCAAGAGTCTTGGTGTATGGATACATCGGCCGCCGCACCAACACTGAATTACCTGGCCTAAAATCTGAACTCAAAACACTCAGAACTGTTTCCCCAAACCAATCTTACTCACTCCCAGTCCCAAAGTGGTATCAAATCCAGCTTTGATAGAACTCTATCATGACCCATCTCAGTGGGGCCCTTGTTGTGACCACCCAGATCCCACCTCTAATAGGCCAGGGGTTGGATACTAGCGTCGAGTATGAATCTCTCAGAAATAGGTGACCTTAGCCTAATTACATGTACAAACACACATGAGTCTCCCATCCCATGAAGGAAAATGGAATGGAAAACACCAACCACCATGTATACAAAGAAATAAACATAAACGTAATACAAACAAAGTGAAATTGGAATGTAAAGTGTAGTGCTAAAAACCGGGGCTAGAATACAAGCCCAAAAGAAAGAAAACTATAATGCCTGACCTGCTAGCATGGGTACTGAAGTTATAGGAGAAAACTATCAGGAACACCTCGGTACTTCTGATCTCACAAGGCACTATCTGGTCCTGGCCCTGGTTCTGCTCCTCCTCAAACTCCATCAAACCATCGGTCGTCTGCAGAAGACACGACATGTGCGGGAAAAACCGCTGGATGAGTGAGTAAAACAATACTCTTATGGACACCATGAAACCATAATGGAAAGACATAAAGGAAATCAGAGTCATGTCTACACATGTATACGACCATACATATTAAAAGGATATCCAGATATACTCATATGTATCCATGAGGAAATAAAAGGGTATGACACCACCAAAAGCATGTCAGAAGACTCCGCTAACATGGGTCACAAACAATTAAGAAATCCTGGTTAAGGGTCATGATATATAGATAGGGTATTCCAAAGAATACTGTTAACCCAATATGTGTCACCCCGCACCATATTAGATTCTCAGATAATACCAAAAACCTTATGTTGTATCTCATAATATAGGGGATTCCAATAAATACTGTAAACCCTATGATACGACCAAAAAGATGGAGGGTTAACGCCTTATGCATGGAGGTGATATAAATACCCAATGAACTTTATATGGGGTCATATATTAATGATCCTGTCCCATGGAGGATTTATAACTATATCTAGGACTCTTCTCTCAAGGGGGTTGTGATGCACTGTAATACCGAACCCTCTAGTGAAGAATGAAGTGGGAACTCCTTAACATTAGAGGAATTTTTTATCTGCCCAACATGCCATCCAAAAAGTTCTACCTCATTGAGAGGGTCCCAACTCTGCAAATGTCTCATCAATTGGACTTACCATTTGAATTTTATATCCTTTTTTCTACAAAGGGGCCGGTTGGGTCCAGGTCCAGTCTGTCATGTTCAGACCGACCCGGCCCGTTGGGCCCGGTCTGCTACTCCTCTCCGACTCACTGGAGAGGCATGGCCCACATGATCAAACCATCCTCTAGGAGAGAGCTGGTCTGATCCACCCGAGATGTGGGGGGTGCCGCATCCGACCCGCGGCTGTGGTCGTGTTGCACCCGTGGTTGTTTCCAGGTAAGCCATCACTATTGTCACCATGCACCGCCTTTTACACCACTACGACCGTCGATCCACGACCCCCTATGCGCCACCTGTGGCCTCCTACCCTAAACCCCCTCCTCCTCAATATATCACCACATGCGCGTGCCACCATAGCCAATGATCACATGACCCCTGCTACCTCAGCTTCCTTCGGTGATGAAGAACGATAAATTAAAGGATGGGGAGGAATAAAATTCACATGAACACCCAAGGTGGATATAATGAACCTTATTCATGTTGGCGTTGATCCATCCACATT
Source organism: Viscum album (assembly GCA_963277665.1). NCBI lineage: Eukaryota > Viridiplantae > Streptophyta > Magnoliopsida > Santalales > Viscaceae > Viscum > Viscum album. The sequence goes on from OY728121.1 coordinate 855,239,313, forward strand.
AGAATTTGAAAATGGGGAAAGGATTTGAAATTATAACCATAGATAAATTCAAACATAAATCAAAACAGACATAAATCATTATAATCATGAATCGATTCCCGATTAAGATCATGTGACATAAATCCCCAACCTAGATCTGCGTATAATCTATGAATCAATCCATTATCAATTTATTCATGTTATTTTTAGTAGAGTGAATGAAGATCGAGGATAAAAACAAATAAAATCACATGATCTAACTCTGGGTTGGATCGGTAGATGAAGAACGTTCATGTTCGTTGTTTGTTGATCTGTCATCGAGCGATCCCAATCCTCAAATCATCTTTCATTACTTGAAAATGGATCCTCCCAAGAATTAATATCCCCAAAGATATTAGGAAAAATCTCAGGGTTATGAACTGTAACCCCAAACCCATACATACATAATTAATAAAAAATTAAAACAGAATCTTCACTATGCCAACAACAAAAATATTTTTATTAAAACATTTTTAATAACATTTGTATCCAAAATATAACTTTTTCACCAAGTCCATGATAGAAAACAGTAGGCCCACCTAATGTAAAATTATCTATTCCTAATGAAATGTTACCGTCATACTTTTGATCTGAGAACCCGTTTGGGAGTTATAAAATTTCAATGTTAGCATCCAAGAATTATTAAATTTCTAATTACGACTTTATTTTAAAAATTTATTTCATGTACACCAGGCCCCAAAATCTCATGTCGTATCATCACATGGTCTAAATATTTTACGAATTAATTTATTAAAATAAATAAGAAAAAAAATATGAGTCGTTACAGAATCCTTGTATTTAGATGCAGAAAAAAAAATTGTTAAAGGATGGGTCCTCAAAGTAGTGGGATATTTAGTTATGGATTCCATGGATTTGGATATGGAATCACATACTATTATTGGATGGGTCTCCAGAGATATGGTTGAGTTCCCAAGATACATCTACATCAAGTAAATGATACATCCTGGAACTATCACACAATGCACAATCTATAGAGCCTTTATTCATAAGTATATTTAAATGATTAATTTTAAAATCATATAATCTAGTTTCAAAATAATAAAAAACCTACTAGAAATCGTAATAAAATTATTAGCATAACATGAAATTTTTTGGATTTTTTTGAAATAGTTTATTTTTTATAAAATATAGAAAAATAGAGTTTTTAACAAAACATGAAATTTTATAACCTTATCATCAATAATCAAATTCTTATAAGTATATAAAAAATTCTAAACCGTGAAAAAAGGTTTAAATTGTGTAAAATTATATGTTTCAATAATAAAATTCTTAAATTATATTAATTAAAATTTTCCAAGAAAGAAAATTATTTTTAACATTTTATTTTAATTCTATATTATTTTGGAATTTTTTTATCCATATAAAATTTATTTGTTTTATAAAAAAAATAATTTTTCTCATGTGAATAAAAATAATTGAAAATTTAATACTATGAATAATTTTATACACTAAAATATAATTTTATATAAAATTTATTTTATACATGTAAATGTTAAAATTAATTTTACCAACACATTTTATCATTAATAAGGAAATTATATTTTGAATTAGTATATACAAAATATATAACAATGAAAATTTTATTTTTAGTCAAAAAAATTAATTTTATTTGTATAACCACTAATCCCAATGATTAAATTAAAATTATTTTTTTCATAGAATTAATTTTACAATAGTTATATATATTTTATATAGTTCAATTATATTAATATAAATTTACATATTATAGAAATATTATTTTTAAAAACATTAGGAAATATGAAAAAACTCATTCAATTCATAAACAAATTAAAAATTAATGAAAATAACTTAATATATAAAAATAAATTCCTCTATAAATTAATTTTATCATATATCTTATATTTTAATTTAAATGTTAATTATTCATATTTAGAAATTTAAATAACGACAATCCTTCATAAAAAATAATTCATGAAATTCTTGTTTTTATTTAATTATTAACATAAATATTTTTATGTGATAATTACCATAATTAATTTTTAATCAGGATTATTTAGGGAAAATTGTTAAATGAGGTATTATTATTTTTTAGTAATTATGATCTCATATTAACCTTCTAGAAAAACTTGTTAGTTATACAATTTATACCCACATGTCTCACTACAATTTCTTGACCTAATTCTCTGAACAGACCCAACCCACTTAACACCCTTTTGATTCCATTCTTAACACTTTAATAACTTTAGTTTCTAGGAAAAGCACAACTTTTACATTTAAGAGGATATTACTCACACTAATTCTCTCATTTTACTCTACCCCAAATAAATCAATCTTGAAATTTCCTTCAACCCCCTCTCTAAATCCCTCCCAAAGTGTTCCTATGGTTCTATGGAATCCATAAAATCTTTAAGATTTTAATTATCATAGTAAGTGTTTCCAGTGATTATCTATCTTTTTAACTTATTTTTTATTCTATGACCTTTAATATATATTTTATTAATTATAATAACCTTTTATTATCTATAACATTATATTTTGTTAATGGGAGACTAATTATCACCTTTAATTATAGAAATTTTCCTATGTAGTTATTATGCCAACTTAAGGGCTCACATTCCCCCTTCTTTTATTACTGAAAACCAATTATTATAATTACATAATTTTTGTAATTATGTGACATTAGCACCCATTTTGTAAATGTAAAATTATATTTCCTTTTATTAATTCGTTTATGAAGACTTAATCAAGCCTAAAGTCTTAAATTTTGGGAAAAGTGGATACTTTATGGTTTGACAAGAAATGGATTACTCATTTGGATAGTAGAAAGTGGATTAGGTTATGGATTAGATGAACCATTGGGTAATCACCCTGAAAATATTTTTTTGAAATGCTAACTCAAACATCACCCTAATATATAATGAGTGGGCATATTATTTCAAACTTTTCTCAAAACTCCAAGGGTATATACATTTTCAGATTCCAATGATCTTTATGAACCATGATTAAGAACATTGTCAACTAGTGAATACTATTGAACTCAATTAATATTCCATATTTAAAAACAAAAACAGTAATGCTACCCTTCACCACTACTATATTTTTGTTTCATTGAAAAGGGTATTTTATTTTATATAGAGAATAATTTATATATTCTATGTTGATTATGTATTGTTTATAAATCCACCAACTATATCAGGGTGGTTTATGTTTAGTTTATCATATTTATTAAGATGTTGGATGTTACTAGCATTACATATGTTATTAATCCAACACTTATGATTATTGGGAAGTTGACCATGAATTTTGTAACAATCCACCTTCTCTATCTGGATGGGTTATTGTCATTTATCCCCTGTATTGGCATATAGAAATGTAATGGAATTTTTTATATTAGTAATCTAATAAAAATTATTTTTGTAAAGTTGTTTATGTATTGTTTAAAAATCCACCTTCTCTCCCGGGAAGGTGTGGGATCATAGAAACTCATTTATAAACATGTGTTAAAGTACATGTATTCTATATTTTGTTATTCCAAAATATATGATTATTGGAAATGATGATTATGAATTTTTTATTCATTTTATCACATGATTAATACATTAGACATAAACATGTGACTCGTGGAGCCCGATATTATATATTCCCTTGATGAATCAGAGTGTCGTATAAGAAAATCATGTTTGTATATTTTTCTGTATGCTTTACTAAACACAAGATATTTCATTCAATTTCATATCATGATGCCTAAGATCATGATGTATAAGATTATGGTTTTCAATTAGATGTTTGAAATTATTATTTGTATCACTAAGGAATTAGTTATTATTATCCAAAAGATCTATATAATTTCATTCATTTCCTATGATATATTATTCTCATGATTTTGGATGAATATGGATTAATATTGTTTATTTTTTCCTACCATGTGTCATGTTCAAATTTTCTGGTTATGATAAGTTTCTATTGAATATTACCCATTACTGAGTATCTAAGATCATCATTTTTTTATTTCCTTTTCCCAAAAAACCAAGATTAGAATTATCTATGATTTTATGGGATTTGATGTAAGGGATACTAATTTTCTAACCATATGATCATGTTTTATCTCATGATTTGAAATGTAATATATATATATTTGTAATATTTCAATAATAATATGGTATTCAATCATGGGATAACTCTTTTATTTTTTTTACCAATAATTGTATATAAGTATAATCTATTGGTTTATAAATTCTGGGATGTTTCATTTGGTATCATTGATTGCTCATTGGAAATCATAGTGACTAGATTTATAAGTAACTAGTTTGATTGAAAAAAATACTATGAAAACACATCAATCTGTATAATTAAAACTCTTGAAAACATAATAGATAATGCATTTTAGATTTTAATATAATTATCTAATAATGTATGTAATTATAGAAACATGGACAATAACATGAGGCATGGGATCTATATGAACATTATTCGTCAATAGGGTATGTTCACTGCTAAATAATTTAATGAAGCTAGAGTATAAGATAGTTTAATAATTACTATATTTAGGTAGTCAACCCAAGTTATAATTAATAACATCACATGTATGGAGTGACACGTTGATCCCTAACATGGTGTTACATTGTCTGACCGGTTCATATGAATTAAAACAACAGTATTCAATTGAAATAATAATCTATTTAGGGATGAGAAATTCATAAAATACCTCAATGAGATATTTATATCTTTGAGAAGTAGTAAAAATGAAAAATTCATCAGGGTGATCCATCATCTGAAGGTAGATTCAAACCAATGGTGGTCTCAAATCCAAAACATGAAGGTGGAAGATGATATAAAGTTCATGAAATGGAGAAAATACTTTCCTCATGAAAAAATATATGAAATTGAATGAAAGTTCATAAATATTGTATAAAAGTTGGAGGAAAATATTTCCAATATATGAACCTAGTTTTTATTTTGGATGTGGATTAATTTATTTTGATAAATAATTTTATATTTTTGATCTTATATGGATTCTAATGTGGTGTCGAGTGGTTTGTGGTGTCTGTGTCTTTTTCATATCCTTTAAACAACATTCATGAAAAAAAAAATGTCTACAATGTTTGGAGTGACTTTTTGGGGAAGGCCACATGATTTCCCCTACCAGAGTGTGGATTGATAGTGAGCATCAAGGGGATGAACGGTTTGAGGAAACGAAGAATTTTTGGCTGCACAACCATGAAAAATGAATAAAAAGAGTATTAAAGCTTATTTACATATTTTTCTCATATTTTCCCTAACAATGCAGTCAAACTATTCATGTGCCCTCCTTATGTAGTGAGAAATTCATGGTTAGTGAATGGTTTGGACAACTACGTGACCAAACCATTCAACGACTATTTGAGGGGAAAATGAAAAAATTTCCCTTAATGAGTTATGTTTTAAACCCTATTCTAGTTTTTATATTCCAATGGATAGCCTCATCCATTTCCACCATTAGAGATCACATACACTCCATCCTATTTTGAGTGATTAAACATGCATATGGAATAATTTTTTATCCTCATCTAACTCATTAGATGTGTGCTAGTAATATCAGTATTAATATTTATCTTTCTTTATTTTACTTTCTCAAGATAGAGTTATTTTGGTTGGGGCCCTTATTCCCAATTTTCAGGGTGATCGTCAGTATTTCCAATTTCACTCGGTCTAAGAAAAATGAATTGTAGAAACATTATGAGTGATCCTCTATATTCTTCATTTAGTTGTACAATATTTACCCCTTTAATTCATGATGTAATATAACATATGATAAGTTCTACATGCTATTTTTACCTTTTGATTACATTAAATTGGATATTTATTAAATTTTTTGTCCTTCATGGAACCTATAGACTTATTAGAATCCATATCTATATTGAGATCATCTACCTAGGTGTGATCCATCACTTTTGGTGATCCGTCATACAAGCTTAATTTTCTTTCAAGATTTCAATATAAAGAACTTACTTGTCTAATTTCTTTTCATTCAAAATGATGATGTACTAATTGGTAATGGATGAATTAGTGTTCTAGTATTCCTAACACTCATATCAAATTTATTTATACTAATAGAGGTGGGTGGTTCGACTATGTCACAAAATTAAATAGAAAAATGGTTACTCCCTTTTTATTATTTAATATTAAGGAGTTATGAATTTTCTATTAGGTCATATTAAATCCATTTTCCACTTATCACTATTGATATATGGGAATGGTGACACTCGCTAATTATGGTAAATGGACATGGAAACCCTAATTCATGTTTTTTATATATGGCCATGGTGACCCATGCTCATTAGGGATAATGGAAATGGATAACCTTATTCATGTTGTATATAGACATATATGAGCATGGATATCCTTAATTGTGATACTGGTCCTGGAGTCCCTTGTTATTTTTGTGATACTAGTCTTGGAGACCATATTCTATGATATTGGGCATGGAATCCCTTATTTTGTGATGTTGGTAATGGAAGCCATTATTTTTTTATATTGGTAATGGAGTAACCTACTATTTTATATTTGTAATGGCTTCTTTATCACAAGGATACTATGGATGGATACCTTGTATAAATTTTATACTTATGATAGGGATAATGGATTCTTGATTTATTCCTCTTGTCTAGTCTAGTAGCAGTATCCACGTTTATTAATGTTATAGTCACTGCGCCTTTAGTCCATACAAATGTATACATTTTATTACACGTAAAGATTTATTACGTCGTGGGCCAAATCAGGCACTACCAACCTATTTTCCTTATTGAACTAGAGCTGACCAATATTAAAATTATCGATATTTTTATATATTATTTTACATGCATAATATTGTATTATATGCACTAACTAGATATATAAATATTTTATTGGTTGTGGACTACTAATTATATCTCAAACAATATCTGGGCTACTGATAGTATGTGGGAGGATTATAAGATTTCTGGTGTATATAAGGGGAGGTTCCCTCTTGTGGATTTGTGCCTTCTTTCATGACTTATGATGGGAGCATGGTAGCCGATGAATATGATGAAGTTCAAGATTCATGGATAGGTTTAAATTTTTGAATTATTATTATATAGAATGTAATGTAATGGATGCATGTTCGAATGAATCTATGTTGTCATATTTTATATAGATAAGAAATATTCTATTGAATATGATTCAGTATACTTATTTTGATTATTATTCAATTCATGGATGTTTATGCACGACTCCTCTATGGCAGTTGATAGTTCATGTCATATTATGTTCTTATTCCATTATTCTATCATTTATCACATTAATTAATCTTGTGAACAATGTTAAATTGCATTATTATCAACACTGAAATGAGAGAATAGTCTTCCCCCGGACACACCCAAGGCCCTCACTGGTAGTCATCATCCTCTGGTGTATAGGGTGGTTCATTTGAGGCCATATGGACTACTAATTCAGGGAACCTCTGAGTGCACCCAGGATGATATGTAAGAAAGTTGTATCAAATGTTTTCTTTTCATTCCTTAATATATTGAGATAATATATAGTAGATTAAGAAGGATTGTAATTTTCTAATGATCAATACCTAGGTGTAGTTTACACATTCCTAGAGAAATCTAAATTTTCGTGGATGGGAGTTATCATTTGTATTCATTTTTTCTATTATTATTGATATTATTCCCCAAGTTGGGTGATTCATATAGTATATGATGTTATTTTTATTGTCATTTATGTTTAAAATACATCATTAAACCGATCATATGAGGGAATAGAAGCACTGATTATGCATAATTTTTGTTACCTTGTAGTAAATTCATATTCCATGCATATTCCATTCCATATAAGATAACGTTTTCATTAATTTATTATAATATCATGGAGTCTATTGACTATTACATATTATAAATGTTCTATCATTTTATACAATGGATTGAGAAACATAATTGGGACTTAATGTTCCTGCATTATCCTAACAATTGTTTCCTACATAGCTTAATGTGGATACCATGAAGATTTAATTATTGAATGTTTATACATGAAACTTTGTTTTCATGAGAGAGAATTTTGTTAATGTTGGAATTTAATGGACATTTTATTTTAATTTATAGAGTGTGTGGGCCTTTATAAATTGGAAGTGGTCATCTATAAGATTCATCCATTAATGAATTTCTGTATAAATCTGTTTGAACTCTAATAAAATTAAATGTAGAAATGAAACAAAAAAACTTTATTAAATGGTTATGTAGTTGAAATTACATAAATAGAGACCATTTTATCTAAACACATAGATTCACCAAGAACCGACCTTAGTAGTGGGTCATTGGTTTTGTCTGTTTTCTTCTATATGATAAATATAATCACCTAGACCTAGGATTATGTGTAGGAAGATGGATGTAAAAATTACATTGGAAGGCCTATACATATCATATTCATGTATCATTGATATAACTCGTGATAAACTTATATAAGGCATGTTATTTTTAATTCTAGAGCTATTCTACCAGGACATCCTTGTGTTTTATATAAAGGGGGTGGAGATGATTTTGATCCATAGAAGGTGGGACCTTAGCTGCCATTGAAACCTCTACTTTTGAATCCTATAGAACCTCTTACATTTCCCTAGGTGGGTAAGGATTCTTGATTTTAAATTTTTTTGAGATACATACTATTCAAGGAGTTCTTCTCTCTTCCCCTTTTATGTTAGAGATGACTCTGTTGGTCAAGTAGTAGTTCCCAACTACTTTTCTAGGGTATGGTGGACCTTAAGACATAAATCTATTTCCCAAGATAATTATTTCTATTTTTAATCATCTAGAGATAGATCATGTGAGGATAGTTAAAATTAGTAATTATACTCTTGAATGATCTACTAAACACTACTGGGACACTCTGAACCAGGATAGTCAGGGTTAGGATGTTATTTATAGATATTTACAGTCAATAATTTATGTCTACTTCTTCCCAAGACATGAATGGTAGATCATGCTTGGATGTTCTAGATCTTGAATTAGGGTTCAATAACATTTATGTACTGTTCTACTCATTTTACATAGCATCATTGCTTTCGGCCTATCTATACAGCAGATGATCCAATGAAAGAATGATGATATGAAGAGGGTCTAAGACATCATATTCATTACAAGGTGAATTTGTTTTCATTTTAATAACCTATATGATATAATAAACCAAGATCTTTTTGTAAAGAAAAACCTGAAGGAAGTCGATCGTGTGAGCTATGATGATTCAGAACCTAGACAGGATAGTGGTTCCAATAGTAGTCCGATGCGACACATTGAGAATACATGAATGAGAAATAGTGGCCAGATAACACCGTTAGATAATTACATAGTGTTCCTCGAGTGTGGGAATCATGGGAATAAAAATCCCTATTGTTTTGGAGACCCTATCATGTGTCAATGATACAAAATATTAGTGAATATTCATTGTTTATTCATGAAATATCCATCATTATAAAGTAATAGAGGAATCATGCTAGCTCCACCTTCAGGAGAATGATCAATGCATCCTCACCTGGAAGAAATTTTGTGTACTATTGGTTGTATAGGAAGAGAATAAGTTGGTGGCCATGGTTTCTAGGCATAGATATGTAATTCCAGATTAGAAAACCCTTTTTTCATATTTAGGGTACAACACAGGGTTATGGGGAATGCCAAATCTATTCAGTGAAGTAGATAATAGAGGATCATGATTCCAAAACATCTAGTGTTCATGGTTCTATTCAAGTATCCTCAATAATAATTTCATCCATATTTTATATTGTTTCATAACATTCCTTTATATTTTTTTATTGATTTTGAAATCTTTGGGCTTGATGCTTAGTTATCTAGTGGCATAATGATTCATGAATCACCTTTTGGTATACATTCATAGAGTGTACATTAGTATATTAAATTCCCCAATGAGTTAGGTAGTTTTCATTTACTATGTGGAATCTTCTTTCTCAAGATGAAGGGATTATATGTCGTTCTTTGAATGGAATACTTGGTCTCTTTCCAGGACAATATTGATTTTTATAACCATATGGTATCATTTACATCACCATAGTGGTTTACATATATTCATAAGGGTGAAGTACCATTCCATTAAGGTGTAGATGGAATTCTACATCTTGGAAAAGGTGGTGTTACTGCCTATATTTATATCCATTATATATTTGATCAGGGGATACCTCTAGATGAGTTCACTCTGATAGTCGATTGATTCAAGGGTATTTTACCTAATAAATTTTTTGGACTCTATCCATTAAGATAGGTAATGTTTACGATCGATATATTGCATGGAAATTCACCAGTATCTAATACTCCATAAATTATGGACCCTACTTAGTTGAAGGATCTTAAAGGGTGGTAAGTAGATTTAGAGGAAAAGCTTTTATATAGCTCAACACTTCACCTTTGGGTTCATCGGTCCTTTTCCCCAAGAAGATGGATTGCTCCATCAGGATTCGTGTGGATCATCGAATGTTAAATAAACTTAATTTGAAAATCATTTAAATCTTATCTTGTAAATCTGATCTCTTCGAAAAGTACTTATGTGTGATAGTATTCTTGAAGATCAACCTAATATTTGGATATCAATAGTTTTGATTCAAACCTTCAGATATTTCACATATGTATTTCCATAGTTGGTATAGTTTATATGAGTATCTCGTTATGTTGTTTGGTCTTATGAATGTGCCAGCCATAATTATGGATTTTTTGAATGGGTTTTCCATAACTATCTTGATTCATTCATTATGGTTATCATAGATGACATATTGGTGTATTCTCATACTTAAAGAGACCATGATACAGATATTGATATCATTTAGAATACCGTGATAATGAATTGTAGGAATTATATGCTATATAAATATCACTTTTTTATTAAGATACAATTTTTGGTTCATACTCTCTCAGAGGTAGGGGTTTCAGTATACCTAGAGAGTGAAAGTGATGTAGTTACCATGGAGAATCCCAACAAAAAAATTAGAATCAGGGATTAAAGGGGATATCTATATTTTTAATTATTTTTATAAAACACCTATCACATGTTATATCACATATTATTGGTTTAACTAAAAAAAGTGATGTTAATATTGTCAGAAGAATGTGAGATAACCTCTCAGGAGCTGAGAGGGGGAATTACATTAGCACAATTCATGATTCCTCCAAAGCTGGGAAAAACCTATACTCTACATTGTGATATATCATGAAAAGGGATAATAGTTGTTCCGATGTTTGATGATTGGGTCGTGGAATATGAGTCCCGAAATCTGAGGCCTCATGAGTGGAATTACCTGACACACAGTCTTGAGATGGAAGCTATTGTAATTTCCTTGCATTGTGGGATACATTATCTACTATGAGATCATTTTGTGGTGTCTAGAGACAAACAAAATCCTCATGTGTATTTTCTTGTTGTGTGACATAAATCTCAGAGATTTATGGTTGCTGGAATACTAATAGTTCTTTGACCTTTAGCTATATTATACTCCTGAGAAGGGAAATATTATTATGAAAGCTCTGGGTAAGAGGAATCAATCACTGATGGTACCTGAGGCCAGTTGTTAGTGGCAATATAAGGACTTATTTTCTATGATAAACGTATATGTTCTCATCCTTTGTGGGAATACTATACTTCCATCATTATCAGTAAACTCTTCAATTCTTCATAGAGTAATAATGAAGATGTTTTTAGATCATGATGGAGTGGTTATAAGATATATTATTCTTGGTGAGGACCCACCTCTGGATTGGTCTATCAATGATGAAGGCATCAATTTTATACATGAGAAATTCTGGGTGCCTCAAGATATGATAGTTGAGATTATGTGAGATCTTCATGCCTCACGAGGGGATATTCACCCTTGTTTCTCTAAGATGCATCATTTTATGAGATAATAGTATCAGTGATCAGGGATGAAAAATCAGATATCATGTTATTTAACATGATGTTCCACTTTTCATCATGTGATTATAGAGAACCAGTGACCTAGTGGATTGTTACAACTATTACCAATATTGTTATTAAAATGGGATGATTTTGATATGGGTATTTTTAACTTACCAAAGAGGTGGAATATTGGTTGAAATTATACTTGGGTAATCATATATTGAGGGAAGAAAATTGCACGCTTCATTCCTATATAAGAGATATATTTACTTGGTGATTTGGGTACACTATACATCTATGGGATCATATGGATACATGTGGTATCTCATGTTATCTTTTTAAATAGGTATGCTCATTTTACATAATTTTTTCAAAATGGGTTGTAGAGATTAATGGGTGCACATGTACTTTTGAAAACATATTTTCACCCTCAGACCAGTGGGAAGTCGAGAATGGATGATACTAGCATTCTACAACATGTTTTGACCATGTGTCCTTGATTTTGATAGTTCATCGGAGATGAATGTACCACTTATTGGTTTATCCAAAAAAACAGTTATCAGGTGACGATTAAAATAGACCCTTATGATCCCTTGTATGGTAGACCATGATGTTATCCCATGCACTGGCTTGTGGTAGGAGAGGTAGTGCTACTAGGTCCTCGTATCATGGGGGATAATTAGAAGTACGTTCATATGATAAGGTAGTGTATTTATATTGCTCAAATAATATGTAAAACTAATTACTATTTTTTCTAATGACCTATGGAGTTCATGCTTGGGATCATGTCTTCTTACAAGTATCACCCAGACTTGGGTATATAATAACTAAGAGGTAAGGGATGCTGTCGTGGTGAGTCCTTAGGCTATTTGACATTCAGGATATAATTGGTCTTTTGTCCTATTAGATGATAGGACCACAGATGTATCATTACATGGAAATGTTATTCTGTGATTCATTACTTCATCATTATCTTTCTAACCCAAGTCACACATTTCCCCAAGGATATAGAGCTAAATGTTTTTGATTCATTTGAGGAGTATCCTATATGAATATTTATTCAAAGAACAAGGGCTCCCGAAGTTGATCTATGGAAGAAATTCAAGGTACTGGATGAGACTTGGGAGCGGGAGGGTGACATATGTACTCTTTGGTCGAAGTTATTCTCAGACAACATTTATCTTCCCTGGGATGGGAAACTCGTGGATGATTTCCCTAAAAGTGATAATACTATAATAACTAATTTTTCTATGTAGTTTGGATCCATTATTTTTTAGTTTAATTAATTTTTTGGAACTAATATTTAGACCTCATGAAGTATCAAGTGTTTTTTGGGGTGTTTGAGATTTTTCCCGTGCCTGAAATTGAGCTTTTTGGAATATTCTGATTGGTCACACAGTTACCCCAAACCGTGTGGTGCATTACAATAATCATTAGGGGGTTGTGTGGTTTAAGGAATATATGCATGCTGGTCTGCAAATACATGAAAAATATTTTCAACTTTTAGCAGTGGTGATTTTCAGGATTGGTGAATGGTTTGCCTAACCCTTTGGGTACCCTCCATTAGGAGTGATCCGAGCGCTGTTGGACCATAGTTTGGCCAACCGTGATCCAAAACCGTGTGACTGGTATGTTGAAATGAAAATGAACAAATATAACTTAATGATTTGTGTGTTTAATAAATATTCTTCTTTCATAATTCATGCATACAACCACCTCCCATTTCATTCTATTTGAGCCCTAAACCCTCCAACCTAGTTTCATTGATTTAACATCCATTGGGACTCTAATTTTTCATAATTCTTCTCATTGGATACACATCTACAGTATCAACATTCATATTTCACCTTTATTAATTTTCTATTCTCTTAGTAGATTTATTATTAGTATGGGCCATTATGGACTATTATATAGGTCATTATCAATTTGGTCAATTTCTCTCGATCTGATCCAAACGATGGGTTTAAACTGGAATTGTTCTCCTTCACCCTATTGAAGAATGTTGTCTAACAGTTATCTCTTCATGTCACTATTTTTTATAATTTGTGATATATTATTCTCATTAGTTTAACCATGCAATTCAATTTATTGGATTTATCTTGAATAGGTTGTCCTGAAGGTAACCTCATAACTTTTTAGAACCCAAATTAATATTATGATATTCCACCTCAGCAGGATCCATTCCTTTGGGGTTTCCATCTAACATTCCTACTTTTAATTCATTAGTGTGTGTCCAAATCATCCATTGGAGTTATTGGTTTTACTTATAAATGATGATATCAGAATTGTTAATAGATGAATTAGTGTTGTAGTATTCCTACCACTCTTTTCAAATTGAGATTTTTTAGGGATTCTAGTTGTATGACCATGTAACCAAATTAAACAAAATAATATCCACACCTTGGTTAGTATTAAATTTAAATGAGTTATAAATTATCCTTCAGATTCTATTAGTGAAATTCTATACCTATAACTATTGATATATGGGCATGGTGTCCATAAAAAATTTGGGTAAATGATAATGATGAAAACTATTTGAGTTATATATATAGGCATAAAGACCATTGAGAATGATTCTCGACATGTTGACCCTTTCTAATTATCCAAATTGGGTATGTTAACTTTTATACATGTATTGTATATGTATATATTAGCATGGAGACCCTTGATTATGGTAATTGGCATGGATACCCTTGTAATAACTAGGTTAATGGGCATGGAGACCTTATTATATGAAACTGAGCATGTTGTCCCATATTTTGTGATATTGGGCATGGATTCCCTTAGTCTGTGATACTCAGAAATGTGTCCTTTACACTGTGACACATGGAATGGTGTCTATTATGTTGTCATACTAGGTACAACGACCCTTGATACTTGTGAAATTAATTATACACCTTATGGATGTCTGAGTAATTCTATGGTTCTAGGGTATTAATAGTTTCCATATATATATATGGAAGTATCATTATTACTTCAGCCCATATATGTGTCCACATCTGGTTACCTGTTAAGAGTTATTCTGTCACTTGTTGATGTAGGTACAAGCTTCCTGGTATCCTTATAGATCGAGATTTTATCCATTTTATATTTATTATTATTCATTTATAATATTATAACTACACATTACCATATTATATTAACTAATTGGATATTTATAAATGACATTGTTAAAGGCATACTGTGTTATCTCACACACTATACGGGCTGCCGATGGTACCCAGGAATAATATAACACCCCAGGTAAATAAAAAATATGTCATTTTCACATTTATCCAAATTTTTGAATAAAATATTAATAAAACTTTAAAGGGGACGCTATGCTCGATGGCGTACCCAATACACAACAACGAGTTTCTTGGAAATCTTACGTTGCACTCTAATTATAAAATAATATTATTTTAAATTTAAGTTAACGCCTAACTGTTGTAATGGCGGGAATGAATAGAACTAACTAAAAATTGATTATATATGTTTTTCAAATATTTTTTATTTTTACAATAATTGTTAGAGGATTAAAAATGCGAATGAATCCAATTTTAAGCGTAAACATTCTAATATTCTTTAAAAGGTCGATTAACCGCCTTTTGATGACGAACCTCTTTTAAATACACTTTTTGAAAATTTTATGTGTTATATTTGACAAAATAAATTTCTTCTTTAGAATCGGGACATCAAAATTTACTTTGTGTAAATTTTTGGTATTTTTCCGATAAAGTTCATTTTTTAATGAATAGTGAAAAATGTTGTATTTTAATTCAAAACCTCTTTTAAATCTAATTTATTTATATGATTATATTATCTTTTAAATTGGTTTTAAAGTTAAATTAGAATATATTTTTACCATGTAATCCAATAGTGGTCGTTGGAATTAATTTCATCTTGAAATTGGACTTAAACTAGTGTCAATCTTTTGATACTTATTGTTTCATAAAAACACGCTATTTGCTCTAACAGCAGGAATTAATTATTAAATTAATTAATGTAACTTATATGTTTTGATTTTTTTTAAATATACATCATCTTTGAATTCATAATTTCAAATATATCTTAGTGTGAATTTTTGGTATTTTTCTGGAAAACTTCAATTTTTGATGAATAGTGAAACCACTAAGTGGTACTTAAAAAACTGATTTTTCGTTTAAATTAAAATTTACCACCTCTGTGTTTTGAATTTCAAAAATCCGACATACATGGTTGTCATTAAGAAGCAAAATGTGGTTCAATGGGATTAAAATAATTTTTTTGGTGAATAGTAACTTTTAAGTTTTAATCGCGATTAGAGGTAATTAGTGTAGTTTAATGTAAAAATAATGTTTTAATAATATGAAATGACCTAGACACATGTCCTAACCTCATTGGATGAGTCATGGCCTACCAAGACAATCCATGGGTCAACTTGGTGACCCCATATAGCCACTTTGGTTGGAAAATGACATTAATACCTTTTTATTTAAAGTTAAAATTAAAATGTCACAAACATGTGTTGTTTTACAAAAACAATTTTTAGATGGGGTTATACAAGTCATATTTTTGACTATAAATATTCATTATAAATCTAACAATATTTCCTACATCATGATATTTTTTTTATAATTTTTAGATATTAAATAAATTAATTTAATGATGCAGTGATTACCTCATAAATAAATGATTTAAATAAAATTAGAAGATAGGGTGAAATCTAAGTCTTACACTTGTCACAAACCTATTGTATGAGTGGATTTCGAAACCTTATAACCTTATCCTCTAAATAGTTCCTTTTTGGACATTTTAAATCCGAAAATCATTTTATAATAAAGTAATATTTTATAACATTCCAAGAGTGCCCCTCCTCTCCTCTTATAAAAGGCCCCCACCTCTACCACCTTACACACACCTCTCAAGCCTTTGGCTCAGCCAACCCCTTCCCATTCATCTCTCCACATCCCTTTCTTAATAATTGAAGCCTCACTTTGGGCATAATCCTTTCCAAGTAATCCTTTGAGCTCAAATCAAAGAGAGTGACCCGATTTAAAGGTAATGTCTTCCCTTGTGTTCTTTTGTTTTATTTTTCTTCTCCAAACCCCTAAACTATTTTTATTACTTTTTTTGTAACAACACCAGTATCTTAAATATACTAGGATGTTTTTATAGTAAGGATTAAAGCTAAACTTTCACACACCTCCGTCTAATGGTTAAAGAACATACTGTTTCTGTGGATGGCGAATTACTGCCTAACAAAATGATGATTGTTCAATATTATTTTAACACCTTCAAAGGTGGCCGTTAAGATGTCACAATATTTACATATGATATATAATATGTTTATGTTTTACTTAAGATTCTCTATTTTTGATTTATGGCATACCTTTATGGTTTCCATTATGGGTAAATGTGATATCTTCATTTTAGGAAGTGCGGACTACCGCCCCCTCAAAGTGATTTGATTCGTTAATGCCATATGTGGGACGTATAAAGGATGGAATTAATGGTATTACATATGATATACTACAGGAATTATAATATACCTTTATATCATTATTATTTAATTCCATTGAAAACAAAAAAAAAGAAATGAAAGTAGCGTTCATGCGTACGAAGGACTTACCATCTCCATGAATGGTACATTTCATTTCTTATCTCCAAATGTTATGTACTATTATAAGTACATAGATATAATGGATATATATGTAATATATTATATATAAATTAGGGGTATAATTCTAGAATTATAATATATATATCTCTCATTTTGTTTTAATTCCATTAATATGACAAAAAATGAAAGTAGCGTTCATGTGTACATACGACCTACCTTCTCCATGAACGGTTCTTTTAATGTTTTATCTCCAAATGATATGGAATAGTATAAAATGAATATATACTGGATATATATGATATTTAAAACATCAATACTATTCTGGATATGATGTACCTATAACTACATGGAAAATTCTTTTCTAACAATTTCGATTTTTACTCATGTACCGAACATCAACAAAAACGTCTGATATGAACTCACTTTATTAACCAATTATTATAACATTATAATATGTGATATTAACTGAATAATAATCTTTAAATTAGTTCCTTAAGAAATTATAAATTGACCAAATTTTATTATTTAGGAGATTATAGAACGATCGAGTCATGTCGGACACGAGGTAAGGGATCCTGACCCTCTCTTTCTTTTTAAGTACACTCTTTTATGTCATTACTTTTAAGCTCAACTTTCTTATGATTGGGATGTTATTTTATATTACTCATACTGTACTTTTTATTTTAATATGATTAGAGACCCTATTTTCTCTCATCAATCCATTTTGGAAGTTTTGAGTGGCGTTGTTAGGCTGCCGCATTTTCGTAAGAGATCTAACCTCTCTCATTCTTTTTAAGTACTCTCATTTATGTCACTTATTTTAAGCTCCTCTTTGTTATGATGGGGGGATGTTCTTTTATATTCCTCTTTCTGTACATTTTATATTAATATGATGAGATACCCTATTTGATCTCATCAATCCATTTTTTGGACGTTTTAAGTGGCGTCGTTAGGCTGCTGAGTTTTCGTAAGGGATTTTTCATCTCACTTTTAGTCCCGTGAGATTTATGCTACATTTGCCCCCATTTCCTTTTAGTGGTGTATGTAATTCCCATTATTATACTCTTTGTGTAATATAATATCATTTATGGGTATTCACATATTCATTTTATCACCCTTCTTCAATGGGGTGTATGTTTCGAAAGTTAACCAAGTCGGTAAGGGAACCTTTCACCCTCCTCTTTTTAAAAGACTTATTTTGTTATGTCTTTTAATTCACATACTATTATGTTGGGATATGTTCTTCTATATCCTTATTGATGTAAATTTTATGTCCAAGTGATGAGATACCCTTTTTATCTCTCATCAACTCTTTTTCTGAATTTTGAAATGACGCTGTTAGGCTGTTGAATTTTTGCAAGGTATCTTCTTAACCCAATTTTGATTCTTTGGGATAAACTTTTACTACTTGAATATGTCATTCTATGAATATGTGTGAATGTCCTATGATTTTTTTTACACTTAATATCCACTTATACTTGGTGTATTCGTTTTTCACACATAATTATGTAATTGATTTATCCTTAATCCAAGGATACCGTCTCTGTAAGGGGCATCGTCTCAATCTCCATTCATTGAGAAATATTTTGTTTCATACACAAATTTATTTTATATGGTGTATAAACCCCTTTGAATTTTCATTTATTCAAAAGGAATCTTTTTATACAATGATTTTTACTAAACTATAAAAAGGAATGTTTTTCTTGTCGTACGTATGCGACGACAACGACTTCTCCGCCATCGTGACCATTATTTGAGTTTCGTCCTCCTCTACAAGACATAACTTTTTTTAATGAAAAATAAATACCATGTTTTACTCTTATTTTATTTTGGTATTGAAAATGGTTTTCATAATGTTTTTATATCAATGTGTTTTATTGATATCTTGTGATTGAAAAGGGGAAATGATATGTTTCCATTATACATGTTTTATGTGATACGATTATGTTATGGTTCCTGGGAATTATTATGAAGATGGGTGGTTCCCTGATAAACTAAGGGCGGGTGAGCCCGATATAGCTCTCCAATGCATTGGGTAACGCAAAGGAGTTAAACGTTAAGGTTTCTCCGGAGATATTTAGGGAATATACTGTGATGGGTATTCCAAACGTAACCAAGAGGGTTACTCCATACGTAAGAATGTTTTGAATGCCTCAAGATACCTTTATGCATTATGATTTCTACGATTTATTCATGATTTTATGAGGTATGTTAAAATTCTTATATTTTATGAGTAAATTATGATTTATTACATGGACTAATGTTTTCTTTTAATACTTTTATATCCATTAATGAGCTTTTAATGCTCGTCCCATGTTTTTGAAACGTTTTTCACAGGTCAAGGGAAAGGTGCATGATATGATGATAGTGTCAAGGAAGTGTCAAGAATGAATCCTTTTTTTATTTTAAATATGTTTCCATTGATGGGAAAAAATGAATACTATCTTTTATGTAACCACTTTGTTTAAATGTGGAATGTAATTAATGATTTATGATTTAATTCTCTATAATTATAAACCTAAAAAGATCCTAAATGTGGATTATTCATTTAATTCAATATTATGTAAGGTTTAAGGCTGTGGCCTTATAGTTGGTATCAGAGGTCAGTTTAGAAAAATTTAGAGGTTAGGGTATTCTCTAGGCATAAGTGACATTACCATAATGGTTAGGATTTCAGAAAGAGTCCTAGTTTTAGATAAAGTGAATGAGTATGTATATCTTAGTGTTTATCTTCCTCATCAGTACATGATGGTTTTGTTGATATACTCACACAGAAATTTCTGTTTTTAGTGAATGGATGGATCTAGCAAGCACTAAAGTGACAATAGGTTTGAAGGAAACTGTGGTGGTTCTCTGATTAAGATACTGGATGAAATGGGGGATTCAATGAGGAAACTCGTGGTTGTTCTAAACCAACTATCAAGGAGTCATGATCAACCACTTGTACCTTGGTATGTTCTGTAATTCATCATGTACAAGATGACCAATCGATGTGGAAGTTCAGGTAATAATTATAAAGTTAATCATTAGGGTTTATATGATCCTTACTCTTGAGGTAATTATGGGTTATTATATATTATGATGGAAAATGAAAGGCATGAGATAAACATGATGTTAAAATATGTTATGATTATTTTTGAAGATTTTATATCATTTTGGGGAATGTTTTGAGAATTATATTGTTTTGGAAAAAGGACAACACACGGACCGTGTGACAACCCATCACATCGGACAAAGCTACGAGAATTGAACCCACAACCTAAGTGTGACTGGTATTTATCGCCTACCACTGGACTACGTGAAGTCCCTGGTTAGTCTGAATAATTTTTTTTAGTTAGATGATTTTAGGAATCAAGAGTATGTTTATTTTGGGTTATCTATGGATATTATTAACCTGTCATCGAGGATATGTGATTAGGTTAATTACTTTTCAATATGAGAATTTAAGAGCAACTGATGTTATTTGGAGATAAAAGTTAATTTGTACCTTGGAAGACTATGTGATTAAATCCCTCAAATATTTGGGTTTCAATCTTAGTTTGGTTTACTTTGAATAATTTTATGGACAATTGTTTATTGAATGGTCATCGTTGAAATTTCGGTTTTTTTGGGACAAATTTTGGAGATAAAGAATAGATTTTCTTTTTATAAAGGATTATACTTTTGTGTATTATCTGATCTCATACTAACAGTTTTGGTCTTTGATTTTGTCTAAAGACATGGGAAATATATAGTTCTCTTTTGTGTGTTAGGTGGTTCTCAAGAAGTTGATTATAGTACTTTTAATGCGAACAAGTCTTCCTAAATACTCGTATTTTGGAGAAAATATGAGTTTGATTAAGGAATCTAGTAAAAGTTGAAAGTCTACATGACAAGTAAGTATGTTTCATTATGATTTAGTTAAGCTCAAAAATAAATTCCTCAATGAATAATAACTTAAAACAAAAATGTTTTCTGTTAACTTTTCCTACTGGGGAATCGAATACCGTTTAACTCATCCCATGTTTGTGATCTCGTTATGGTTAACTTTCTCCTAGACATGATTATTATCACTCTCCCTCAGAACATGACCCTTTGTTTTTTACTCCATATCCATGTTTTCCTACATGGAATCCTAGTATGGGTTAACTCAGGTGACTTTTGTACTTCTCTTTCTTTATTTTAAAGTGATTGTTTTACTGACTCTTGTTCCGATGTGGGATTTTCAATGAAGTTTCCAAGCCCAATTTTAAAATTGTGAGGACGCAATTCCTAAAAGGGGGGAAGGATGTAACACCCCAGGTAAATAAAGAATATGTCATTTTCACATTTATCCATATTTGTAAATAAAATATTAATAAAACTTTATAGGGGATGCTATGCTCGATGGTGTACCCAATACGCAACAACGAGTTTCTTGGTAATCTTACGTTGCACTCTAATAATAAAATAATATTATTTTAAGTTGTAGTTAACTCCTAGACATTGTAATGGTAGGAATGAACAGAACAAACTACAAAATGATTATATATGTTTGTCAAATATTTTTACTTTTTACAATAAATGTTTGAGGATTAAAAATGTGAATGAATCCAATTTTAAGCGTAAACATTCTAATATTCTTTAAAAGGTCGATTAACCGCCTTTTGATGACAAACCACTTTTAAATCCACTTTTTGACAATTTTATGTGTTATATTTGACAAAATAAATTTCATCTTTAGAATCGGGACATCAAAATTTACATTTTGTAAATTTTTGGTATTTTTCTGAGAAAGTTCATTTTTAAATGAATAGTGAAAAATGTTGTATTTTAATTCAAAACCACTTTTTAATCTAATTTATTTATATTATTAGATTATATTTTGAATTTGTTTTAAAGTGAAATTAGAATATATTTTTAACATTTAATCCAATAGTGGATGTTGTAATTAATTTCATCTTGAAATTGGACTTAAACTAGTGTCAATCTTTTGATACTTATTGTTTCATAAAAACACGCTATTTGCTCTGACAGTAGGAATTAATTATTAAATTAATTAATGTAACTTATATGTTTTGAATTTTCTAAAATATACATCATTATTGAATTCAGAATATCAAATATATCTTTGGGTGAAGTTTTGGTATTTTTCTAGAAAACTTCAATTTTTGATGAATAGTGAAACCACTAAGTGGTACTTAAAAAACTGACTTTTCGTTAAAATTAAATTTTACCACCTCTATGTTTTGAATTTCAAAAATATGACATACATGGTTGTCATTGAGAAGAAAAATGTGGTTCAATGTGATTAAAATAATTTTTTTGTTGAATAGTATCTTTTATGTTTTAATCGCGATTAGAGGTAATTAGCGTAGTTTAAGGTAAAAATAATATTTTAATAATATGAAATGACAAAGACACATGTCCTACCCTCTTTGGATGAGTCATGGCCTACCATGAAAATACATGGGTCAACTTGGGGACCCCATAGAGCCACTTTGGGTGGAAAATGACATTAATACCTTTTTATTTAAAGTTAAAATTAAAATGTCACAAACATGTGTTGTTTTACTAAAACAATTTTTAGATGGGGTTATACAAGTCATATTTTTGACTATAAATATTCATTATAAATATAAAAACATTTAATGCATCATGATATTTTTTTTATAATTTTTAGATATTAAATAAATTAATTTATTTATGACACCGTGATGATGTAGTGATTACCTCATAAATGAACGATTTAAATAAAATGAGAAGATAAGGTGAAATATAAGTCTTACACTAGTAACAAACCTATTGTATGGGTGTATTTCGAAACCTTATCATCTTATCCTAGAAATATATCCTTTTGGGACCTTTTAATTCTGAAAATCATTTTATAATAAAGTAATATTTTATAACTTTCCAAGAGTGCCTCTCCTCTCCTCTTATAAAAGGCCCCCCCTATACCACCTTACACACACCTCTCAAGCCATTGGATCGAACAACCCCTTCCCATTTCATCTCTCCACATCCCTCTATTAATAATTGATTCCTCACTTTAAGAATAATCCTTTCCAAGGAAGCCTTTGACCTCAAATCAAAGAGAGTTACCCGATTTAAAGGTAATTTCTTCCCTTGTGTTCTTTTGTTTTATTTTTCTTCTCCAAACCCCTAAAATCTTTTTATTACTTTTTTTTTGTAAAAAAAACAGTATCTTAAATATACTAGGATGTTGTTATAGGAAGGATTAGAGCTAAAATTTCACACACCTCCGTCTAATGGTTAAAGAACATACTGTTTCTCTGGATGGTGAATTATTGCCTCAGGAAACGATGATTGTTCAATATTATTTTAACACCTTCAAAGGTGGAAATTAAGATGTTGCTATATTTATATATGATATATAATATTTTTATGTTTTCCTTATGCTTATGTATTTTTCATTTATGGCATACCTTTATGGTTTCCATTATGGGTAAACGCGATATCTTCATTTTAGGAAGTGCGGGCTACTGCCCCCTCAAAGTAATTTGATTCAACAATTTCATATATGGGATGTATAAAGGATGGAATTAATGATATTACATATGATATCCTACTGGAATTATAATATACCTTTATATCATTATTATTTAATTCCATTGAATACAAAAAAAAAGAAATGAAAGTAGCATTCATGCGTACGTACGGCTTACCGTCTCCATGAACAGTACATTTCATTTCTTATCTCTAAATGTTATGTATTATTATAAGTACATATATGTAATGGATATATATGTAATATATTACATATAAATGATGGATATCATTCTGGAATTATAATATATATCTCTCTCGTTTTGTTTTAATTCCATTAATATGACAAAAATGCAAGTAGCGTTCATGCGTACGTACGACCTACCGTCTCCATGAACGGTGCTTTTAATTTTTTATCTCCAAATGCTATGGAATAGTATAAAATGAATATATACTAGATATATCTGATATTTAAAACATCAATACGATTCTGGATATGATTTACCTATAACTACGTGGAAAATTCTTTTCCAACAAGTTCACTTTTTACTCATGTACCGAACATCGACAAAAACGTCTGATATGAACTCACTTTATTAACCAATTATTATAACATTATAATGTGTGATATTAACTGAATAATAATATTTAATTTAGGTCCTTATTAAATTATAAATTGACCAAATTTTATTATTCAGGATATTAAAGAACGATCGAGTCATGTCGGACACGAGGTAAGGGATCCTACCCCTCTCTTTCTTTTTAAGTACACTCTTTTATGTCATTACTTTTAAGATCATATTTATTATGATTGGGATTTTCTTTTATATTACTACTAATGTAACATTTATGTTCATATAATGAGAGACCCTATTTTCTCTCATCAATCCATTTTGGAAGTTTTCAGTGGCGCCGTTAGGCTGCCGAATTTTCATAATAGATCTAACCTCTCTCTTTCTTTTTAAGTACTCTCCTTTATGTAACTTCTTTTAATCTCCTCTTTGTTATGATGGGGGATGTTATTTTATATTCCTATTTCTTTACATTTTATTTTAATATGATGAGGGACCCTATTTGATATCATCAATCCATTTTTCGATGTTTTAAGTGGCGTCGTTAGGCTGCCGAGTTTTCGTAAGGGATTTTTCATCTCACTTTTAGTCCCGTTAGATTTATGCTACATTTTCCACCATTTACTTTGAGTGGTGTATGTAATTCCCATTATTATACTCTTTGTTTAATATAATTTCATTTATGTGTATTTACATATTCATTGTATGACCCTTCTTCAATGGGGTGTACGTTTCGAAAGTTATCCAAGTCGGTAAGGGAACCTTTCACCCTCATCTTTTTAAAATACTTCTTTTGTTATGTCTTTTAATTAACATTCTATTATGCTGGGATATGTTCTTATATATCCTTATTGATGTAAATTTTATGTCCAAGTGATGAGATACCCTTTTTATCTATCATCAACTCATTTTCTGAATTTTGAAGTGCCGTCGTTTGGCTGTCGAATTTTTTCAAGGGAAGTTCTTAACCCAATTCTGATTCTTTGGGATAAACCTGTACTCCATGAATATGTCGTTCTATGAATATGTGTGAATGTCCTCTGATTGTTTTACACTTAATATCTACTTATATTTGGTGTATTCTTTTGTCACATATAATTATGTAATTGATTTATCCTTAATCCAAGGATACCGTCTTTGTAAGGGACATCGTCTCAATCTCCTTTCATTGAGTCATATTTTGTTTTATACACAAATTTCTTTTATACGGTGTATAAAACCCTTTTAATTTTCGTTTATTCAAAAGGAATATTTTCATACGAAGCATTTTACTAAACTACAAAAACGAATGTTTTTCTTGTCGTACGTATGCGGCGACAACGACTTCTCCACCGTCGTGACCATTATTTGAGTTTCAGCCTCCTCTACAAGCCATAACTTTTTTAGAATGAAAAATACAAACCATTTTTTACTCTTCTTTTATTTTGGTATTGAAAATGGTTTTCATAGTGTTTTTATATCAATGTGTTTTATTGATAGCTTCTGATTGAAAAGTGGAAATGTTAGGTTTCTTTTATACATGTTTTATGTGATACGATTATGTTATGGTTCTTGGGCATTATTATGAAGACAGGTGGTTCCATGATAAACTAAGGGCGGGTGAACCCGATATAGCTTTCCAATGCATTGGGTAACGTGAAGGAGTTAAACATTAAGGTTTCTCCGAAGAGATTTAGGGAATATACTATGATGGGTATTCCAAACGTAACCAGGAGTGTTACTCCCTACGTAAGAATGTTATGAATGCCTCAAGTTACCTTTATGAATTATGATTTCTATGATTTATTCATGATTTGATGAGGTATGTTAAAATTCTTATGTTTTATGAGTAAAGTATGATTTCATACATGGACTAATGTTTTCTTTTCATACTTTTATATCCCTTACTGATATTTTTATGCTCATCCCATGTTTTTGAAATGTTTTTCATAGGTCAAGGGAAAGATGCATGATATAATGATAGTGTCAAGGAAGTGTCAAGAAACAATCCATGTTTTATTTTAAATATGTTTCTGTTGATGGGAAAAAACGAATACTATCTTTTATGTAACCACTTTTTTAAATGTGGAATGTAATTCATGATTTATAATCTAATTCTCTATAACTCTAAACCTGAAAAGATCCTCAATATGGATTATTCATTTAATTCAATATTAAGTAAGGTTTAAGGTCGGGGCCTTATAAAAACTATATGCTTGAATGTGTAAAAAATTGAAGCATCCACGTATGTATTCATGACATATCTCATGAATTAGGATTGGAGCTCAGTAGTAGATGTGAAAGATCAACCATGGGATGCATGGACCAAATTTTAATTTTTTTCTTCAAATTGTATTAAATATTCCATAATAACTACCAGCAACCATATATCTATGATATCCGATTTTATAGATACATGAAATAACCTATTTTATATTATTCATTTTTTCGATTTTGATTATTATTCGGTTCATGGATGTTTATACATGCTTCTGCTATGGTGGGTTAATAGTCTTGTCATTCTATGGTCTTCTTCCATTGTGTTTTATTTTATTACATTGATAACAATTATTATCTATGGAATATAACATTGTTCTCAACCATGATATGAGGTAATATTCTTCCCACAGACACAACCTAGGCCCACACTGTTATTCATTAGCCTCTGTTGTAAGGGGTTGCATGCTTGAGGCCATGGGCCATAATAATTTGGGGTTCCTCTGAGGGGAACCCGAATTGAGATTTCATGTTTCAGTATGGGGATAATGTTAAATGGCTAGTTAGGTTCGATTCATAAAATGTACATTGATTGGAAAATAATTATGATCATTTTTATGATGGTATAATTTCAACCCTTCAAATTGAATTGGACTCTTAACCATTTCCATCAAATTAGTATATTGTATCAAGAACCATTATGATAGAAAATAAGATACGTAAGATTTTTATGTATAATAAAAATCAAGATAATAATTGGTTGGTTTCGCATCATTGGAATAATATAATGTAAATGGGAATAAAGGAAGGATGGAATTTCCCACATATAATAACTTTGTGTAGAATCACACTGGGGCTTCATGGAAAGGAATAGGATTTCATTACAAGAGTAGAGAAAATTCCATGAATCTCAAGAATGTAATTTTAATGAATATGTTATTGTGTTAAGTGGTTCATATATAATGATAAGGGGCATTATGTGTTCCAATTACCAATAAATATTTATAATTTACCTCAAAATGGCTAGAGAAGAAAGGAAAATATTTTGTAATAACTAGATTTAATGTTGATGTTTTCTGGCAGGCACCTTCTCCTGGTTGGATTAAGGTAAATGTGGACGGAGCTTCAAAGGGAAATCCTGGTCTTGCTGGATGCGGGGGAATTTTCAGAGACCATCAGGACCGGATCCTCGAATGTTTGTTTGGAAGCTGCGGAACTGCTTTTGCGCTGGAGGCCGAAATGCTTGCTACCATTCATGTTGTCTCCTATGAAAAGCTCTTCAACTGGAAGAATATCTGGATAGAGAGTGATTCCACTACCATTGTTCAAGCCATCTGGAAGGGTGACGTCCATCTGGCATGGCCTCTCACCCCCATATGGATGGATTGCCTCGCTACTCTCAACGACCTCAACATTATTTCCACGCATACCTATCAGGAGGCTAATATGATCGCAGATGGGCTTTCCAACATGGGATTCTCTCATGAGATCACTTGGATGAATGAACTCCCGCTAGATTTAATCCCTTCTTTTATTAAGGACTCTAGAAAATTTCCCTCTTTCTGTCTGTTGTAACTTGTTTGTGACATTCTCTTTTTGAATAAAGCTCTAAGTTCTGGTCTTTTGACCAGAACCCACCTTTCAAAAAACATATGTATGCCTTTGAAAAGATCCTTGGTATGGATTGGAAATCAAAGTATGATGGGAAAAATTCCAATAGAAGGAGATTAGGTTTTGTGATGGTGAAGTGTAATACTTTTTCTTTAGAGTCAATATTTAATTATCTAAATAATATATAGAACCACCTTTAATTTATCTTAATATTGAATTGATGGAGGCGAGGATGATCTATAATGGCCTTAGGATAAGGTATATATGACAATAATATGGGATGTACATGTATTAAATAAATTCATATAATTTTTTGAAAGAGGATTTACAGATTCATCAACCAGAGTATGAAGTTGAGTTCTCCATTGGGTTAAATCTTTATTTAAGACCCATATATAAAACTGTTTATATAATGGATTTGTTGGAGTTATAAAAATTGAATAAATTTATACAAAATTTGTATGATAATGTATTTATATGCCCTATTGTATCACTATGGAGAATCCATTGTTTTATTCATGAAAATTGAGGATTTTTGTATGAGATATTGCAACGATTATTGGGAGATAAATTCCATTAATATAAAAAATAAGTTTCATTTACCATAAATTGATGACATATATGGTAAAACTAATTCATCCCAATTCATTTTCAAATATTGATCTTAGATCTGGTAAACCTCAATTGAGGGTGGAGGATTATAGAATAATGAATATGGAACATTAAAAATTCTATATAAATTACGAGATATGGTCATCTATATTGGATTTAATAATGAACCTTCTATATTTATGGATATTAGGAGAATATTATTCAAGGATTTTGATGTAAAATTTTTTGTTCTATTTCTTGATGATATCATTTTAAACTTTAAGAGCTATGAAGAGGTTGAGAGTCATCAAAAAAATAATTCTAGACACCCTTAGTAAAAATATATAGTAAATATTGTATGTGTGAATTTTAGTTCGATGGAGTTAATTTTCATAATCATATTCTATAAAATGATGTAATATCTTTCGACCCTTTAAAGAAAAATGTATTCAATAAATATAGTAAACCAAGGAACATAACTATGTTTTAATATTTTCTTGGATTTTTAGGTTAACATTAGATATTTTTTCAATATTTTCCCTAGTTTTTCAACCTCTTAACCATGTTAACATGTTATGTGGATAGAATTACATGGTAAAGGGAATGATAGGATAGATATGAAGAGGAAAACATGAGATAGAATAATACACCGATATTAGATTTACCATAACATTAAGATTTATTTATATTTATTTATTCATCAAATAATGCAATAGGATGTGTCATTATTTATAAATATACTGTTATTACATATGAATCTAGAAAAATAAAAATTGAAGAGAAGAACTATCCACCATATGACCATGATTTGGAAGCTGTATTATTTTCTTTGAAAATATGTGGGAACTACCTCAATGGGGAAATAAGAAATATATAAGTGAACTACATGAGTATTAATTAAAACATATCTCATAAGGAGGTCAACATGTAGACGGGAAGGTGGTTGGAACTATTTATGGAATAGGATTTCTCGATACAATACCATCATAAGAGGGGAAAAGGCAGTTGATTTATTGATTATAAGGGTTTATATAGTCTTGACCATTAAGTGGTTTAACAAGAATCATATATACCATGATCAAGTAAAAATAGATATGATGATTTATAGAAAAATAGAATCATTATTTATTTTCATAGAAATTGTTATACTACCCTTAGTTGAAATGAATGATATGTCATATAAGGATGATGAGGACATTCAAAGTATTATTAATGTGGTATATGATGGTAAATAAACATAATTAATATATAGAGATGGAATATTGATGTTTGGGAATAGGTTATGTGTTCTATTTATACCATTGTTAAAAAATAAATTGTTAGATGAAGCACATAGCTCAATGTTTTTAGAAAGCCTGGTATAATAAATATTAATACAGATTTAAAAGGCCATTTTAAGTGAGATGCTATGATTTGAGAAATAGTGAACAATGTATCCAGATGTATAGTTTGGAAATAGGTAATAGCACAAATAATACATCTAAAGGTAGTCATTCAACTTATTCGTATAACTATATAGATGTGGGATAATATTATATTCGTCTTTTTTACTAGACTCGAAAACAATAAAAGGGGAACTGAATATATATGGTTAATCAATGATCATATCAAAATGTTTTCTCATTTCACTATAATAAAATATCTTCCCCATTAGTGCCTTTTAGGCACTATATCTATGAAATCATAAGGATTTATAGGGAACCTATATCAATTTTATATAGTTATGACTGTTTGTTCAAATTGATATTCTAGAGGTGTCTTCAATGGGATCTCATCACAATGATACTTTTAGGCACCACAATTCATCACATGAGTGATGGGACATAAAAAATTAATATATAGAATTTAGAAGACATGATGGTATCATGCTCTATTGACTTCCAATGTCAATAGGATTAGTATCTACCGTGGTGGGATTTACATATATTGATAGCTTCCCTTCAACTATCCAGATGGAACCATAAAAATCATTATACCATAATAGGTTTCATACTCTAACCTGTTGGGAATAATTTGAAAAATAATATTAGTTTTCTAAGAGAATATTAAGAAGTAAACTATTAACATACATGCTATTCCAGATAATATTAAAGCATCACAAAGCCGATAAAAGATCTCTGATGACACTCAAAGGGAAGGCATGAAATTTAATGTTGTCTAACATGTATTATTAAATGATTCACCATGTAATTGATTTTTATGATTCAGTAAAAAGGTGATCTTAATCCCTATGTACATTGTTTCTTTTGAAATACTAGAAATAATTGTACTTATAGCATATCGATTGGCTATGAAGACCATCCTTTCTAAAGTACATAGCATTTTCCACGTTTCAGTTATGAGGAAATACATGCCAGATCCCACACTTGTGCTCATAAATGATTGGGTAGATTAAGATCCCTACTTTTCACATAATAAAAATCCTATCAAGATTCTTGACACAAGAGAGCAAGTGTTCTAGAACAAAAAAAATCGATTGTTTAAATACTATTGGAAAATTCGCAAAATTGATGTAGAAATCTAAGAACCTACAGAATATATGAGTATGGAATACCCAAACATGATAAATAGATCTAATATACCATAATTTATAGTTTGAAATTATTTAAGTGGGTATAATTTAATACAAAATTGGTTGTTATTATAGGAAAAATGTTGCATCCTAAAAATATCAGACAATGCACGCTCTAAAGAGCCTTTATTCTTATGTATATTTCGTATTTTAATTTATTAATTTTAGAAATTAATTTTAATAAAATATAATTTATATTGGATAATTTAAAAATTAAATTAGAATAAGATGATTATTTTGGAAATTCTTGGTATATATGATTTTAAAGAAAATATTAAAAAATATGATTTTCCAAAAAAAAATGATTTTTTAAACATGTCATAATATAATATATTATTACACTTATATAAAAAAAATTTAATAGTGTAAAATGTTATTCAGGGGTAAAATAATATGTTTCTTAAATACTAATCTTAAATTATATTAAATAATATTTTCAAATAAAAAAAATTATTTTGTCTTTCATTTTAGTCAAAATTTATTATGGAAAAATTAGATTATGAAATCCCTGTAATTTTTTTTATTTTTTTAATAAAAAACATAATTTATTTAAAATATAAATCATTGATAATTTTATTCAACCCATAATTTTATGCTTAAAAATAAATCTCTTTTCTAAAAAATGATTTTTATGTTCAGAAATTCTAATATTTTTCCTTACACATTAATTTTAAATTGTAATTTATATTTTTAATTAATATGTAAAAATTATGAAACTATTCCATTTTTAATTTTAGTCACCAAAAATAAATTAAATATCCTACAAATTAATTACCCTGAGAAAACAAAAATGGCTCTTTCTAAATTATTAATTTAATAACAGTATAATTTTTCTAATAAATATTATATAATATTCTATAAAATATGACTATAATAATATGTTTAAAAATGTAACATATATATATATATATACTAATTTGATTTTTTATTAATGGTAAATAATAATTAAAATTAATAAATATATAAAAATAATTTTTTTATAGAAATGATTTTTAATATATCTTATGTTTTAATTTAAAAGTTTATGTTCTCATATTTAGATATTAAACAAGGTTAAATAGATCCAAAATATAGATTCATCACATATTAATTTTTTAAGAATACTTATTTTTTATTTTAGTAAAAAATTATTTGTTAATTTTCAATGAGGATTAATAAGGGTAATATAGATAAATGGGGTATATATAATTTTAAATAATTTATATCTCATATGCACCTTCTTGATTTCATTGCTAGCAATGACAGTCATACCCACATATCTCGCCTACATTTTCTCCTCCTAACACTCATGTGATTATATTCTTACCCATTATGTGACTTTTTGATCCATGATTTAAAAATA
Organism: Viscum album; assembly: GCA_963277665.1. NCBI lineage: Eukaryota > Viridiplantae > Streptophyta > Magnoliopsida > Santalales > Viscaceae > Viscum > Viscum album. Next base: position 855,272,132 of record OY728121.1, read on the forward strand.
TTTTTAATCTATAAAAGGGCCCCACTCCCACCAATTCTCGCATTCTACTCCACCATGAAGTATTTAATCATTATCATCATTTCCCTCTCCCTCTCTAAATAAATACAAAGGATTTATTAAGGTTATAGGGGTTCCTGCCAATCATTGAGAAGCTATTTAGAAAGGTAAGGGTTCACAATCCCTCTCTTTCTTTTTTAACATGAATTATTTTGTCATAATAAAATTTCAATTTATTTAACTTATTTTAATGTTAGGTTATTATCTCACATTTAATATGATGTTAATGACATACTACTTATCCCCTTTTACTATAGACTTTTATATTATCCATATTATGTTGAAAAGGGGATTTGATTCCCACTACCATTGTCAACTACAAACCATTATTGTAATTTAATCATAAATGTAAATATATGACATTAAAAGAAATTTTTTACATTTAAATTGATATTCCCTGTCATTTAATCCTTTTCTAAAGCCATTGTAATTCTAGAAAATCCATTCTTTTGGAAAATTAAAGGTTGTATGGTTTTCATAGAAATGAAATCTCTATCTTGATATTATTAAGTGGATGTGGCTGTGGAACATATACATCTATGGGAAATCGACCAGAAAATGTTATATGAAGCATTATATCATCCATAACCCATATCAAGTATGAGTGGACCTAATGCTGCACACTAGTCAAGGCACTCCATGGGGTTATGCTTTGGGTTATTCACACACCCTTTTTGAACCATGAGGGTGGATTTATCATCCTAGTAAACACTATTGAAATATGTTTCTGATTTATATTGATAACATACCACATTTAAGGTACCCACACTACTACCATATCATTAATTCATTAATAATGGTACCTCAATCAACATTTATAATTCCCCATAGATTATATGATAATTATGCATTGACTAACAATCTTCCTATTATCTATTGATTGGTTATGATCATATTTTATTTCCTATTATTGTGGGTAAAAGTGTTTTCCTAACATAAAATATTATTTCTATATGGATGATTATTAGAAATTTCGCTATATATTATTTCTCCAAACAACTTCAATCTTTCGATGGGTTATGATCATGTTATACCCTTTATTGAAATTTTTAAATTATTAGTATCATTTATGTTATTATTATATTGTGGAAAATTATTAGAATATTGACTCTGTATTGTTAAATGATCATCCTTCTATCTATGTATGTTATCTGATCATGTTATCCAATTTATTGATATGAGTAAATGTATCAGCATTCCGTAAGTTTTACTTTCAATATGGATTATTATTGGAAAAGTTTATTATGAATTGTTTATCAATTTTTTAATATTATGAATGCTTTATACATACTCATGTAATAGGTAGTGCCTAACATTATATATCCCCTTGATGAATTGGTATGTTTAATGAGATGAACATGTTTGGGTATTCTACTGTATTCCTTCAAAGAAGTAGATATTTCTTTGATGATGAGATAATGAAATATAAGATCATAATGTTTTATCTTATATTATAGAATAAATTTTCTATTTTTATAAATTTATAAATTAAGTAATGAGTTATTATTATCGATGTTATATATCTACTTTGAACTTCGTCCATGGATATAGTGTTCTTTTAGTTTCAGTTCATTATGGTTTCACTTTTTTATTTCTTCCCTCTATATCAGATGTGCCAATTTTTTGTTATTAAAAGATTCAATTCTATGTTACCAATTACAGATCAACTAAGCTCACCCCTATTTTTTTCATTCCACAAGAAATATATATGAGAACTACCCATTACATTCATAGATATCATGGGTGCGAAAAAAAATTTCTTACAATTCTTTTGGTGGTATATTATCTTTTCAAATGAAACATATGTATATATGAAGTACTTCAATAATAATAAGTTTTTCAGTCCAATGGGAACAATTGTATTGTGGAAAAATAATGTAATATAACTATTTTGTTGGTTTTCTATAGTCTGAGATGTTACACATTGTGTTTAGGGTTATAGGTTCCATGATTTAGAGCAAGGCTCATTGTTTTCTATAATGGGATGGAGCTACCCTAGATCATGATCTCGGTATCTATGAAACATTTTTTGTATCGGTTCCAAGAAACATTAGGACATAGTTTCAGATACCATGTATATGAATCCTACTTGTTACTTGGGGGGAATGTTCCACATGATATTCTCATAAACACCTCATCACTAGTCTAAGTAGGTATGTTTGATTGGGGTCACATACCAAACAATCATTGATTTTTTTTATTGATGTATATTCTGAAGTTGTATATTATTTGAATATATAATATCACATGAACATAACAATACATATGTTAGTTAGTATGGGAACATGTTGATTGTTTCCTAATGAGTTTTTTACTCACACCTGGCATGGGATGACACTTCCCATGGGTACCTAAGAAGACATTTATTTTTTTAATGGAACATATAGATTTGGGCTCTGGCATCAGGTCTAGCATGGGTAGGTTGGACAGATCAGTTGATATTAGTTGATCAGGATATGTAAGGCCTAGAATGGTAGTATAGGCATATTTTTATTTTAGTAATATTTTAATTTATTTTTATATGTGATATTCCTAGTGGTTGGTCAGTTATATAAATGAGATGGATGTTTGGGAATTATGTTATTTCATTGGTTATTAGTCTTTTTATATTCAATACTTCAAATTTTATTTTATATTGTGATGTATAAAACTTGGTTACTTTATCTATTATTTTAAACTATGATACCTTGGGAACAGTCTCCATAGAGTACCACCTCAATCCCCTCTTCTATCTAGAAACCTCTATTATCTGGGGAGGCATTACTGAAGGGATTCATTGTTAAAATCTAATTATTATTCTCGGAGTGAGCTAGATCATGACATTAAATCAAATAAAGGTCCTCAAGAGATTATGAAGGGGTCATTTCCCCTTAGAAAGTGGATGAAGAAATAAATCTGAAAATAAAAAGGAACCACTAATTTCTATACAGGTCATAGAGGGATGTTGGTTTTATTTTTACATTATAAGGTTCAGAATATTTCTAAATTCTATGATAGATAATTTTTGAAAAATAGCTCTGGATGTTAAAGCTGACAATTCATACCTAAAATCAGTTCTCAAAAACATATTTTATTGGTATAAGTATTGATACTTTGGAATATTAATCAAAATTTTCAGTCGTGATTAGAAGAAAATATCATGGGTGATTTTAGTGGCAATATAAAAAATAAATAATTATAATAATTATAATGGTTAATATAGAAATATATTTTAAGGGATGATTCAGTCGTTAAAAATATTAGGATCATGAGAAGTTCGTGAAACTAAAAATCATATATATTATCTATATTTTATTATACAAATAATATTCCTTGGATGTTAAGAATATAAAAATTACAAATTGAGGAAATAAAAACATCAATATTATGAATTAAAAAGTTTCAACTTGATACTATAATAAATTATGGTAAAATTTATGTATCAAAGGATGAGGAATATAAATAATATTAATAGTTATTTATCTTGTGTAGAGGTTATATATTTCATCTTTGACCATTCTACAATGTGAATAATTCTATTATACTAGTGACGATTTGAAACTAGTGATGAGAAACCTTTGTAATAGGTACAAGGACATACCCTTTCTTATATATACTTTTTGATAGTAAGAGAGGAGATGTGCACTCTTGGAATACACATAAGATGGTGTAATAATATTAGGCGGGATTTTTTTTATAAAAATTTTTGTTACGATAAATTAGTAAACACCAAAGACTGTTGATAGAATTATATTAAATAAACACGATAATAATTATTTTTGAGAAATATTATAAACAGTAATTCACCCCCCCCCAATCCACTTACTCTTAGTCTACCCACAAATGATCCTAACCACTAGTATCCTATTAAGTTAACACTATTTAGTTTATATCTTAATATTATTATTTATAAAAACAACTTATTTCACACTAAGGGAATTCATATATTCTATATAATATGGTTTCATAATGGGAAAGAGATTATAATACCTTAAATTCCCTAATTGGGACTTGATGTGATCAATTTTGGGGAATATGGATTCACCATTACAAATAATACCTCAATGTGGTATTTTTTTAATAAATAAATATTGATATAGATGAAAATGTAAGAAATGTACTATTTATCTCCCTATCAGAATAGTATATAACATACGTTATCGATTATAGAAATGGATGTTCCATTTAAATGATTTTTATATCATCTAGGAATGAAAAAAAGGTTATGGGATTCAAATTACCCATCAGTAAAACGATGTTTGAAGATAATAGAATGAAATATGATTAAACAGTTGAAAAAATCATTTCTATGGTTTTATTTGTTTTCTGTTCCAATAAAGGGTTTGGATAGAGTCATTAAGATCATATCAATGTGAAGATGCTTATGACAATTTTACAAGACATTTTCTATAAAAATATCTGAAACCTTTATGATAAAAATTAGTATTATTAATCCATTAATGAAAATTATAAAACTCTCTTAAATTAAAGGATGATAAGAAGGCATGATCTCCAATCCAAGAGAAATGAACAGAAATCAATTTCATTTAAATCATATAATGTTTTGAAGATGTAGAATAATTTATGTTTCTTATGGGAAGAGGATAGTGTGGAAAACTATGTGACACTCTAGAACATATGTTTGGAATCATCAAATGGGGTAGATGTAATTAAAAAAGTATTTATTACATTAAATTTATTTATCTATAAGAATGTTGGACCCTTATCTACCAAACATCCCTTGAAGATCATTGGTGAATTTGATATTGAATATGTATCTTTTATGGTTACCTATAACACCCATGTTATGAGGTTATTTATAATTTTATTATGTATATTGAAGTTATATAATGGTTTTTTTGAGTTATAAAACATAATCAATTATGTTGGATCGTTTTGGGAGTGTTTTTGAGGGTGCATGGTTGGAGCGTGATTAGGGGAAACTATGTTCCTTCTCGGTGAAAATATGTGGCATGATTAAGAGGGTAGGATTGTCCGAAGAACTAGAAAATGGTTTTTCAAAACGATATAGGTTTCAAATAGAAATTGTTTGAATGTAAATAGTGGTAAAATAAAGATTTGAACATCATTTTTCAAAACATGCATGGAAGGGGTTTGTATATAGTGCATGAAAATAATTAGCACACATCGTTCAAAATAGTTCCCCTTAACCATATTACATGTATTTAATACTCAAAAATTATTGTCATAACTCATATTTTGTCCTTCAAATCCACATTTATCACCTCTAACCTCAGGATCTTGAACTTCAGTCCTCTCTGATGCGTTGTTGATGATTCCACTGGATTCATAAGTATGTTTTCATGGATATAAGTGCATCACATCTTTGAACTCAACTGTGTGTCTTTTTTCCTTATTTATCTCTGTATAACTTTATCAACTAACACACCACATTATAGATATGATCTATTATGGTTACATATATTATTTGTATTGTGTGTTGACGGAATTTTATTGGGCGTACTGAAAAATATGAGTTTTCAACTAAAATCTAGTGGTTTCATTGGGTTTTTAATGGGGGTTTTCAATCATTATGATGTATGTCGTATTTCACTCATTCAAAATTTATTGGAATATATTTTCTCTTGGGATTCGTTAATGAATTTTTTTATACCTTTCAATGGTTTTACCATACCAAAACTATTTTTCAATATATCCAAATTGTTGGGTTTTGAAATATGGGTTTTCAGTGTCTCCCACAATGTGTTTGAAAAATTGAATAAATAATTATTCAATGAAATATTGTTTTGTAAATGTTTTCATTGAATATTTCGATTGTCTATTTTTATGTGCATATAGGATAGAGTTTTTAAACAGTACCCCAATCAAATAAAGAAACATGGTATAGATAAGGGTAAGAGGTATTATCATCAAATAGGAAACAATGTGATGGATTATTGTCACATGTACCACCATAATATTTGGAATCATGGGATAGATCATGGTAAGAATTACCACTATCATGTTTTCCACTAAAATATGTCCTGGTGAAATAGAGAATCACCGATTGTTATTATAGGTATGCATATGTTACGAATTTATGTGTGTGGGTGGGTTAAAACACGGATGGGTTATGTGAAAATGAAACTATTGAATTTATTATGTTACATGAATGGAAATCTCATTAATAGAAATATATCTTCTAGAAAATATTTTCGTTATCTTTATTTAATATTATGGAAACCTATATATATAATTTTTATATACATCCTATATATTCTATAATTATTTGAGATAACTTGTTTCTGGTCTTAGTGGCATTTTGTAAAAGACACATTGAGTTTTAATACTAGGTATTATTACTCAGAACATTCATATGAACATTGGGATAAATTAAAACATTGGTTAATATGATACATATTAGGGGAGGTTTATCAGTTTTTTGGTGGAAAATAGGGGATGTGATGGTCTATGGAATGGATCTTCATTCTCAGTGTTTTTTGTTATGTTAACCTAGAAGAATTCCAAATTTGGAACATTGATTTCTATTTTGGGTTTATAATATTATAGTCTTATTTTTTTAATGTTTTTTCTTATGTAGTCTGATATTATTATTTTGATTGTGTTTATTTTATATTTATTATTTACACTTCATGCATAATATCTTTTTATTTTCATTTTGGATTTTTTCTATACTTGTTCTAGTTTTTATGGTAAAATCATCCCCCAAAATTTTAGTAATCTCTTTTAATTTATTGTCATCCTTCATTTACTTGGTCAGGTCACCTATTTCTAATAGTACAATATCTATCTGTAGACCAATTAAAAGGGTCAATATGATACAAATGTATCGGTGTAGTATTATCCAAATATCAAAATGGTAGTTCATGATATATGATTTGTTACCACATGAAATACAGAGTACAAAAGGTATAAATATCCTATTAATACTAAAATTCATATTACCAGGGTGGTTCATCTAGGAAAAGTGTGGGGAAATAAATTTTGGGTTTTTATAACCCCATATTCATGGTTGTTTCTAATGAGATTTTTGTATCATGCATTAGTAAAGAGATTTTCCAATAGGTTGAAATCCTTCATGTTGTATTTTTTACTTATTCTTGGGAAAATAGTGTCATGAAAACCTTGATTTTTGAAATAGATGCATGTCATTCTATTGAAACAGATGTATTCTAAGAAAATATTCAAGAATGTTGCAAATATTTTATTAATTTGAGTTTTTTTTTACGTTTCACAATTGGTTTTTAATTTTTTTCTTGTATTTTTTTATATTGATTTCTTCATTATAAAGTATTTTTAAAATAAAATAGTTATGTAATTGATATTAGACTATAAATGGCCCTAATAATCTAATATTGATTAATAAAAATAATATTCTATGATATTTTAAGGAAATGATCATAATTTTAGAACACTCAGTGAAAATAATAAATCTATTTTTTCTGTAATTGTTAACTATTACATGTTATTATCAAAATTTAACTTCAGTCACGTTTAACTATATTTTTTAGCAATAATGTTTTTTCATAACATGATAGATGATTATTTACATTTTTTTATTTGATATTTTGACAAATATTTAAAAAAACTCTAAAAAAATAATTCAAGAACCTTGATTTATTATTTCATTGGTTAATTCCTCAATATGTTTAAAGATATGGAATTTGATTATTATTCCAATTTATATTTTAAATTTGTTAACCATTTCTAGTACCATGAGCATCATATATTACAATCCAAATTCAAGTATTCTACAGTATGTGTCTACTTTATTAAATAATAATAGATATAAGGGATAAAATATTGAAAGACCAATTAGTTTAGTATCTTTGTAGAACCTGATATATACATGATACCCATTTTACATTGGGAATAAATTATAAACCAATTAATATATAAATTGAATAATAATTTCACACGTTTAATGAAATATTCTTCATATCATATGGGAATGAAAAATGGTAAATAATAATCGTAGATGCTCAATAAAGGTTATATATAGTAGAATCTATAATAAATAAATAAGGAATAATAAATATGGAAAGTAAAATAACTAGAAACATATTCAATTTAGTTAAAAAAATTAGTATGAAGTGAATCAATGGATAATATCTATGCCCTAATCTCATGGATAATAGTAATAACTAAATTATTAATGATATAAATGAATTATTTTGAACTTCAAGATCTTAGACATCATGATATCTCTACATTCAATACCATTTATAAGGACTATTTTTAACTATTGATAAATGTCAATTTCATTCAACTAGCTAATGTTTCTCACGAGACATGTTGATTCACCATGAGGCTCTCTATTTTTAGGCCCCAAACATCAATAAATTTCCAATTATTGACACAAATATCAAAAGAAATTCAAAATTTATTAACAATCTACCTTACCAACAAATATCTTTATTAATTAAATAATTTGATATATCAATTTTTCTAAGTCAATCAAATAAAACTAAAATTAAAAAAATTTATGTATAAATGGTATATGATCAAGGAAATAATAATATCAAAGATATATATATAATGTAAATTTATTTTTCAGTTATCATAAGAAAGTGAACTATTTATTAGAAATTTAATAACGACGACATTAATAAAATATGAATGATGACCATAAATTTATCAGACATACAAGTTATGAAATGAATTAATCTATTTTAAAAGTGGAGATATGAGAAAATGATCTAAGAAAATCTCATTTTGGAGAATACATTAAATATAATAGAAAAATCTAAAGAGTTAAAAATGGTTATGGTGAAGTGTTGGTCTGTTAATGATGTATAAGTAAAAAAAATATCCATTTTATGTTTTTTTAAATAAGGATGAAATTGGATCCTTTTGTAAAAAACTAAAACTAATCCAATAATACCATATAAGAATTAGTAGAAAATTTTAAATATACTTTTATAAAAAATTCATGAATATAAATATTATTTTCATAATACAACTTTGAGAAATATGTATATGGAATAAAATGACTCCCAATTAAGAAGAGAAATAATATCGACTTTTCAAATTTGCATTCCTACAAAATAAGTAACATGAATTGAATCATTGATAATAATGAATAAAAATATATTAATGTTAAATAAAAAAATTAATAGTATATACACCATATAAAAGTAAATAGGTTGTTATTAAAAAATATGTCATAATGGATTAGAGATAAAGATGAAATCGCATACCTCATGTTTCTTATTAGATGAAGACAATTTAACATCATATATAATGGTTTTAAAAATGTTATTAAGTTTTCATATAATAATTTTAATATTTAAATATCATATATTATCCCCTTATAATATCATCTCACCCTTTTTTAGTAATATTTCATTATTATCATCGTTTTCTGTGTTAACAGCTTTATTTTCACTTACATATTTTGTCAGGGAAGTTCAGGTCCTTTTACATTGATTACAGTTATGTGTTATAAATAATTTTAATCATGATATATATAATATATATACATTAAATATATTCCTATAACCATCTATATATATAAAATATAAAAATCGGATCACATTGATTCATTGAGGTAGTATTCCACACGTATGCATGAGGGACAATATAGTTTTACAATGTATTGACAGGGAAGATGTTTTAAATGATATTATAATTAAAGAGGTATATTTATGTAATTTATATAATATATATTAATTACCTTCATATTTACAACAACCCAAATTATGTGGGGATGAAAAATGAATGACACTCAATGTAAAGACAATATGTCATTCAAACACACGAGCGATGTTTCAAATTTTAATAGGATTTAATGGTTATGGAAAATAGTTATATGATAATAATGATAACTTAATTTTCTATTTATGATATTGGAGTTATTATTTTAGTGTTTTAATAACTAATTTAGAGTATGTTTAAGAATAAATAAATATGAAAGTGTAGGAAAGCATGATTATCTCTTCTTCGAAAGAGCATCTTCATATCAACTATTAGGGTACCCTATATTTTTATATACTGAATACTATAACTATAATAGTATAACTATGTATTTTGGTAAGAGAAGTGATCACTATTGGTACGCTACACGAATCAATGATTTGCGTTGAATAGAGAGAAGGTGTATTATTAAATAAGGGATGGAAAGGAAATTGTTCAACTCACCGGAAGAAATAAATTAATATAATTTCTTTTTTAAAAATAAATATAATTATAAGATAATATTTGGTTGAGTCTAAAACCATTAATCCAGTAAAATTTGGACAATTTTATCTTTTGTTTTTACCTATATATTTTTAATTTAACACCCCCATTGGGCCTTTTGGTAATTACCAAACTATTAATGTTTTCTATCTATTAAGGGTAAAAATGTTTCAATAAATTGAAAAAAGGAACAAAAATTGATCATTATTGATGTTTTATACAATAATCATTTCATTTTTATAAATATAAATTTTTTATAGATTTTAAATATTTTAGAAAATATTATTTATTATAAAATATCATTAATGTCATTCATGACATTATTAATTTCATTTGAATTTCAATTCATCATGGAAAAGTGGTAACTCAAATATAATCATTTCACAGATAACTAGAATGTTATATTTTTCTAAAATATTTATAGAAGAAAATAACTCTTTCAAAATATATTATTGTTTCTTTATAAAAAATCATAAAAGTTTTTTATATTAATAAAATAAATATTGTGTCGACGTTGTGCAGGAATTTGAGGTAATTATTTAATCAGTAAAATTTAGAAATAAGTTACTATGATAAAAAATTATATTTGAAATTAATATTTATAATTATCTATAATAAAATATTTTCGGTATTAAAAAATAAAAATGAGTTTTTTATCTAGATGCCTCCCATAAATATTATAATGGTCAAAATAAAAGCTATATAGATCAATTAGGTCATATTATCAAATTCCAGATTATTATGGAAGAAATATATACGTAAAATGATATTAATAGAAGTGTTTTAATGAACTATAATTCCTTTCCAAATTATTTTTAAACATTATTACCCCATTTACGATTACAGTGGTGACATTTAATTATTGTGGTTAATTTTCAAAATGAATATAAATAGATTTTTCCTATTTAAAAAATATAGTCATCATAATCTCAATTATGGAATCTATTTCTCAATGATAAATTTCAATAATTGGATGAAATTAATTTATGAATATATTAAAAATGGAATGAAAAACTATTTTGTAGAAAAAACTATTTTTTAACTATACAAATATATCAACACCAAATTCAAGTACAGAACCTATTACAAATAATATATTTGGATAATTAATAATATATTTGAACTAACTTCTAATTGAATATATTTGAAAACAATATATTACGTAGTAATTTTCTGACATAAAAATTTTGACTTCAATAAAATGATTTATTTTTCATTATTCCTCAAAAAAAATCGACAAAATCCCAAAAAAACAATATCCTGATGATGTTCAAATGATGATTCAAAAAATTAATTTCATATTATTGAATTATTTTTATAAAATTGAAAGAAACTATTTATATTATTTTTTCACGTTGAGTAATAATAAACTTTTCAAAATAAAAATTAATTTTGAGGAATAAAATGACCTCTCTAAAAATGATTTTTTATTAAAAAATAAATAATAATATGTTTTTATTGAGTATGAACATCGTATATATTTCCAAATTTTGTTATTCTAATTCACAATCGTCAATTCGACTTGTAGGTTATAATTTTAATTCTTAATTAATAATATTTTTTGGTTTTTTTAGGATTGGTTTTCCATGTTGTATATGCTATCAGGCATAGTGTTCTATCAAAAAAATGTTATACCACATCCTAGATCATAAAAGTTTTCTATTTCAAGTGTAATAGAATTTAATACTTATTTTTAACTCGTTAATTTATCAGATCATGGTCCATTAAATTGTGCTAAAAATTAATGGATTTTGTTAATTTAAAATCCTAAGAGGAAAAATCCTGCTGATATCTGTTCATGTAACATATGTTATTAATGAAACATGTTGGTAAAAAATTGTTATATTAATAGGTATATTTTATGGAATATTTTAATCTATTTTATAATAATTTAAGTTAATTTCACCTTGGTTATGGAAGCATGTGAAATTTAAGATTTATTACTTATTATTATTTTTAGTTTCATTTTTAGTCTTGAATTCATTTGTGTTAAATGACTGTTTCTAAAAAATATGCTTAAATTTTTAACATAATGTGAATAAATATGGTAGAAATTATATTCATAAATAATAAATTCCTTTTTGTAAATATTTTCTAAAGGGAAATATTTTGGTATAAAACATAACTACATTCAATCTTAAGCGAGTTGATTAATTAAGAATTAATAATATATTGGGTCACCATTTTAAGGATATGACATGACTAGTACATGTTTTGTTTCTTATTGGTGGTTAAATGATTTGGTTAGTCATGTTTATATGGTCTGAGTTGATGATCCATGGTTTGCTGAAATATATTTTTTTCAAATTACAAAATCAATTTGGAATACTTTATTTTTTGAATTCACTCCTAACATACATAAAAATTTAACAAAATGATTTTTTTTTCAATTATTATAACTTTTTGACATTATTAGTTCATTAAAATATTTAAAAACCATTATTAAGCCGAATTTCATAGAAGGTGTTGAAAAAAATTAATCCTATTATTGCATTGATCTTTAAAATTATCTATATTTTACTTGTTTTTCTTTAATATAGATGAAATTATTTCATTCTTGTTTTAAAATAATTTTTATAAAACTAATTTCGTAAAATTTATACCTATGTTCAATTTTTAGAAAATATTTCTAGTAATTCAATAAAAGATAATTCATAAATACAAATTTATAAAAAATATTGTAATTTGTTTTAATATTTATAACTTTCCATGCAGTTCATAGGGAAGTTGGTGCATTCCAAATTGGTGGATTAAAACCTTCTTAATGTAAAATAATGGTCAATAATGAGTCACTATTCCTTGAAAAAATGTGTCAGGAAATATTCCTAGTTGAATGGAGGGAATGGATATTGTATCCATTCTAAATATTCTAGTTTTCATGATATATTCATTTTTTTCTTGTTTCTTTACTTATTGTGATTTTTATTCAGATGGTTTTTGTGTTCGATTTCTACATATTGTGCTTCCATCCAAGAGGTTTTCTTATTGTGATGTTTATGATTGTACATTATTATCCTTATTGTGCTAGTTATTTCTCTTTCTTAGTGATAAACCTAATCATTAGAAGAGATTTATAATTTAGTTAAAGTGATATATCATGTGATAAGGATCATAAAATCTCATGAATAGTGTGATATTTTGGATACTATTGAACCTTTTGAAGATGTTATTAATCATCTCATAAATTTTGATACATGAGTCATCTATGATTAGATGACATGTATTAGGAACCATATATTGTACTTTTCCATCTATTTTGGCTCAGATATCTAGGTTTAATGTGGGAATTCAATTGTATTTTAGGCTTGATACAATCAGTTTTTTATGGGATGTTTCTTTCATGATCTTTTGTCATTATTTATAAATGAGAAGGTTGTTTTATTAGATACCTTGTATAGTATTATCCTTTGTGTTCCATAGGTTAATTTCAATTACTTTTTCTAATGATCTCATGCTCGGTTTCATAAGCATCCACTCAGTCTAGGTCTCATATTTCATGATCGATTTTATAGTGGTTTTCTAGTCTCACTAGACTCAGGGAACTTGGATAAAATGTTTTATCGCATGAAATATTCAGGGATTAAACCACTATAATGAACATGTGTCATACAAATAATAATGATGTCATGGTTTTTTATCGAGTGGATCTCATTTCTTCCTTGGGTGAAAAATTATAAGAATGTTCCCTGGTAGACTCTTCAAATTATTACTATTAGGTTAAACAATGTTGCGATGATATTTACACACTAGTTAGTGGTTGATAAATCTTTATCTAGTGTATCGGGGTCAAATTTAGGTTCCTCCTTATGTCATTAAAATCTCATGTAGATTTTCCATGTTTATATAGAAAAGGATGTCATATTAGAGAATATAAAACACTTCTGATTGGGCACATTAGGATGATATATATACCATTATAGTTTGGGGGGTGAATTCTATAACACCGCTTATTCAATCTAAGTGGATAATATCTATAGTGGTCGGGTATAGGGGTATATTTTGGATGTGTTGTTGTTTTCATATGTATAAACTATCAACATCATTAACCGAAGCAGAGTATTTATTTCTGGGTTTGTGGATAAAACATTTACCCATGAAATATTTTTACCTATGATATTTATAGGACAATAGGAACATTTCATAGAGTATTTATAAGGTTAATATTATTATTAGATGCTTTATTAAATTATTTAGAAAATTAAACCTTCATATGTTTCATCCTCTCATATTTTTAGTTGATGTGTCATTGGGTCTAGTATCATTTCGCAATGATCTTTTTTCTTCACATATCATAGGGGATGAAGAACCATTAAGTGTGTAAGTATAAGAGTTTGTTTCATTAGTACGTGGAACCATTCATGATTCTCAACCATACTAGTGGTGTTTTTTGATGGTTTTCATTATACTCTGAATTCAATGTAATTTTTGTAGACATGCTTTTTCAATATTCCCAAATGAATATTCTATTACTAGTTATATATGTGATGTGCACTTATTTATTTTGAGTTGGTTCTTCCCATTGGATCACTTTGTCCTCCCTGTCTTGGGACATGCATGATAAGTCCTTATATAGATAACATGTACCTTTGGTATGTCTGGTAGACTATGACTGTTAGTTTCACTATTTGATTCATCACAGATAGTATCCATATTTTGAGGATAGAAGTCCTTATGGTGGGAAGAGTTTAGCACCATTGGTTTGAGTAACATTACCCATTTTTAATATATGATAATATTATATAATGGTTTTATTGAGATTTTTGAATTTTAGGATAGTTTTGTTTTTTATGTATTTTAAGGGTATATGATATGATAATTATTAGTGAAAAACATGCACCTTCTCCATGAATCATTGGGATATGAATAAGGGGACAGGCGGGAGCACATGGTTATAGAATGTTTTTTCAAAACAATAAGGGTTCCCAAGAGATTATTTGTGAATATAAACCAATGGAATATAATGGTTGGTAAATATTTTTCAAACGATGTGAACAAACATTGTGAAAATGGGGATTTAGAAAGTGTAAAGCACATTGTTAGTACACAATTTCTTAAAAATATCACCAGAATTATACATTTTATATTTAAGGTTATGAAAATTGGATCTTATCCCAATTTTTATCCTTGAAACCCTAATTTTCCCCTCACCTATTAGGATCTGAAACTCAAGTACTCTACAAAGTATTGGTGGTCAATCCCTATGATTTGGTTATTATTTTTGTTGGATATTATTGTGTTGGATCTCAAAAATCAATGATAATTCTCTGATATTCCTTATTTTTCTCTTTATCTCCTATACTAAAGGAATATTGAATGGTAGAAATAATATTTTATAGAGAGATTTATAATTTATGATTTTTATTGGATATTGGTTGGGTCTAAATAATTAAATGAGTTTCCAAACCATGTCTAATGGTTTTTTATATCTTTTATTAGTTGCATAACGTATTGTGATGTTTGATGTATTTTCTTCTTTCAATTTTTAATATAATAAAATGACTCTTAGGTTTCATAATAGAATTTACTTTTAATATTCCATAGTTTTACCATAATGAAACTTTTTTGTATATTATCTTGATGATTCATTCTTGAGATTTGGGTTTTGGGTGTCACATAAAAAGTGTATGAAAATTTGAGTAAATGGTATTTCAATGAAATATGGTTTTCAAAATGAGTTCCTGGAATAACTTGGTTACATGTGTATACATGTTTATATGAGAGACCATGGTTGGATGTTCCATAATTGATAAGATACCATTAGATGGATCATGGTTAGAAGTTCTACCTTAAAATAAGAAAACAAGGGATGAACTATGTTGATATGTACCAATATCAAATGGGAAAATATGGGATGGATCATGGTGAGAAATACCATCAGTTTATTGGATCACTAAGTGATGTCTTGGTGAAATCATGAATCTCTACTGATGAATATATATATATATATCTATTTCTTGACTTTGTTTTTGTTTGTGGGTGAAAACTTGGTTGGGAATTAACAAATTAAAATTAATGAAATTTTTATGTTAATTGAAAGGAAAACTCATCATTCGATATACTGATTTTTTAAAATCTAGTCCTTTAGTTTTATTAATGTTGTTGAAACTAATTTATATTCTTCTAATATTATTCCTATCAATTTTATAATCCCACGATCTTACCTCTCTTTGTAATTTACATAATAGTCTCTTAGGGTATGATTACTGTGTATGATTACTCACCCCATTGATATGAACATTAGTTTGAATGTTGGCATTGATTAATATACTATAGAATATGGTAGATATCTCAATTTCTTAAAAGAGTATGGGAGATGGTATGGTATTTTGTATAGAACATGGGGCTTAGTGGACATTATTATGTGGATCTTGAGGTAATTCCTCATTTGGACCAATGTTTTCCATTTTGGGTCTATCATCTTGTAGTTTTAATTTTTTTACATCTATTGGATACACAATCATAAAATTTTGTTTTTTATATTTTATTATTTTATTTTGTCAAAATTTCATGAATCATGTAGTCTGGTTTGGTTTTTTATCTTATATATTTATTTTTCATGATTATTTAATGGGATATTTCCCCCCATAAAAATCATTATGACCATGGATTTTAATTATTGGCTTCAGTGTTATGGGGATGTCACAAATGGTTATTATGACCTAGTAACTCTTTACACTAATCTATAGGGTTATAATGTTACATTATGAATATATATATATATTATGAAGTGATATAAATCAAATCCAAGAACTATATTACAAATTATTATTTAGAATTTAATTTTTATTAGTTAATTAAGCTGTATTGTATAGTGAAAATAGTTTTAATGACTAAGAATAATCAATAAGAAAAATATTAAATATTTCTTATGGAAAAATAATTAAAATAATATAACTTGTTATAATGTGACTCAAAAATTAATTGTATATATGATGAAGATTAAGGAAAAATAACCAAGGAATGCACTCTGAAAATTAAGATTAAAATATTCGTGATGCTAATAAGAATTCTTGGAGAAACAAATGTTCACCTAAAAAATATCATAAAAATGAAATTAAATTTGAATATAGTTACTAATCAAGGAAATTGGTAATTTCATAATTTATAAAGCATCTAAATTGAAAATAATAGATGATATGACTTCCACAATTATTTATGGAAATAAAGAGATTAGAAAATTAAAGACGAAGATCGGTGAATAGGTATGACACAAAGGGAAACCAAATAATTTAATTTAATAAGTCAGTTCTATGAACATGTGAATGTTCCAAGACAAAATAATCAACTATATATGAGGTATATAATTAAATAAATGAGGATGATAAATTTATAATTTCTCTTCCAGAGTGGAAATTCACACTTTCAGAGGAATTCATAGAGGAATAGAATTACAGTGTGACTAAAATATCAACATTCAAAAAAACATTCCTCGGTTTATCAAAATAAAAAATATAGTATTTTATTCATTATAGGTCTCCAAGTTTCTAGGAATAATACAAATAAAGGGTTTGGGGTGGTCAACTAAATTATTAATTGTTAATAGAGCTTGAATTTAACCCAAACCACAACATTATTTTTATCAAATATTGAGGTTTCATTATTATGAAATTTGTTCTGATGTATATGGACCCAAATATTAAATTTTTTATTGAATGTATCTTGGTAGTCTAAGAAGTGAGAAGATTTCAATGGGGTGACTACGACAAAAAATGATAACATTTCAAATGATTCAACAACCAGTAAAGAAATATAATGTGGTAAAACATTTTTGGAGTTTGAAAGTGATTGTTGGGAGGTGTGATAAAGGATGATTAATCCCACATGAATGTTCTATATTTATTCTATCTGACATAAATAATTTTCATTTATTTTTAAATGATGAAAATCAATAGCATAATATGAATTAGGAAAATTTGGTGTATAATTCATTTAATGTATGTTAAACTTATATCCTTATATAATGGATAATGGTTGCTCCCCTCGCGTGATAGGTGGTTTGGCATTATGAAAAAT
Organism: Viscum album; assembly: GCA_963277665.1. NCBI lineage: Eukaryota > Viridiplantae > Streptophyta > Magnoliopsida > Santalales > Viscaceae > Viscum > Viscum album. Next base: position 855,290,342 of record OY728121.1, read on the forward strand.
TACATAACATATAAAAAATATCTTTCATCATTGGTATTGATAAATAATTAAATAGAAAATGAGTTGTAAAAATGAATATTATATAAAATCAGATTTAGAAATAATTTTACTAATTGACAAAAGCATGAAAAAATGCGTGTTTCAGACCTATTTTATACATTAAATGAAGTTATCTATGAGAAAAATAGTTTCTTAATCATAAGATTGATATACGATCAATCATAGTAAAAAAATTTGGAATATCGTAAACATTATCTCATGTTCCCAAATACAAGATTTATAGTTACATGAAATTATAAGAAGAAAATAATGTGTACCACATAATACATTTCATCAATGGTTAATATAACATTATGATTCCTTTTAGATATGTAGTTTTTAGGAATATATATATATTCTAAAAAAATACACTACTATACTGTTTAAAATATGTTATAAGGGAAAATGATTAATTAATGTCACAAAATATGTGATATTCAAACCATGGATCATTTATATCAGGTCCATTATGTTATTTATTAACCAATGTATTTGAAGAGAAAACTATTGAGAACAAATATAACACTAAAATTGATTAATTCATTAGAATGAAATGTACTATTATTAATTCAAAAAATTCTTAATCAATGCAATTATATAAAATTTTTAAAAGATGAGCATAAAAACATATAATTTTGTCCTCAAATTGGTGATGATATAATAATGGAACTGAGTGTTACCTCAAGAAATTATCTATGTATTTAGGTAATGAAGATATCACACTTATTTTTAGTTCTCCTAGCACTCCTCAATAAAAAGTACTATTTGAGGGGGGGGGGATAGAATCCAGTCAGGTATGATTAGAAACATTTTATGTGAACATGACATGTCAAGATACATCAGTTTGAGGCTATCAACACTACAAGAATAATTCATATTTTACACCCTATGATATTTATTACAAGAATGATACAAAAGATTAATATTATTGATTGTTTTGGATTCTATTTAATATTAATAAGAATTACATAAATAAATTATAAATTGATGAAAAATCAAAAGATGAATCAATCAATGGGTTCACACCAAATCCATGTTCACATGAATATTACAATATAAAATTTGAAAAATCTATTAATAGTGATGATGTTATAGTTTTTTTAAAATGAAGAAGAAATCAAGAACACTATCATGGAATATTATGAGGATAATTTTCCTTCAGATAAAGTAGTTTCATAAATTATATAAAACAAAGAGAATCAAGTTAAATATATAGGATCATTTTAAACCATTGATAGTACTAAGAATGTGAAAATCACTGGAATAATAATATAAATAAAGAAGAATGTTAATTTTGTAAATATTAATGGATAAAAAAATAAAGTTTCTCACACAAGAAATAGTTTCATAGTCACTAGTTTGTTTCCAAAAATTGATCATTAAATTTCTCTATAAAAAATCATATGTTATCTTGAGTTATATAGAGGCTAAATATGTTTTTGTAACACAATGAGAAACTCAAATGATTTTTTTGAAGACACAACATAAGAATATGAATAATGAATATATAAATCCTATATTCTTTGATTATGATGATCAATACGACATAAATACATCAATAAATCTTTTACAATATTTCATATATAAACACATTTACATTAAATATAATTTAATGTTTGAAATGGTGGATAAGGAATCATGAAGCTTTATTTTGTTCTATCCAATTAATTGAAAAATGATAAACCAATTAATACACTCACAACTATGTCTTATTATAATCTATGTCCATAAATGAAAGTGAAAAAAAATTCCCCATGCTGATTTATGTAATTATTTTATTTTCTTCATCGCATTAATATTTTAAAAACCTTTCTTATATAAGATATGTAATCTATTGGGGGAGGGAACCACTCTTTAATTTTATTATCTATTCAAATGTGTTTCTAGAATAGATGTGTAATAGTGGTTATGAAATCTATTTTCCTTGTCATTATTTAACTAAGATGGGTAAATTTAATTTTTTAGAATGACTTACTTATCGAATGTATTAATGCCTTAACTATTTAATAATTTTTGATAAACTAAACTAGATCATGTAAGAAAAGAGTTGACTGATTTATAGCTCTTTAATTGATGGGATAAATTTTTACTCTATCAATTATTCACTTTTTTTTTAAATGTAGATATTTCATGGATAGTATTGATAACAGATTCATAGGGTGATATTTTTACACCTACTTGAATATTATGTTTTATTTGATGTCAATACATCTTGAAGATCTATTAAGAATTTTTTTGTACTAATATAGATTGGTCAGACGTATATTGTGAAAAATTAGGTATGTTGTGTGGCTTCATGATTATATATATAAATATTCTTCATGAAGCTATTAAAATTTATATGTAACTTATTTTCCATATGGTTAATTTACCCTATCGATGATAGTGCTCAAAAATTGATAAAGGGGAGAGCCTCAAAGTTCTCATAATGGCCATTTATCGATATTATGTGAATAAAAACTGAAAAAAATGATTTTTTAATGAGGTGCCATATTTTGTTGTGGTTATCTCCACATACAATGAGTGTTAAAGAATTGATTATGTAAATAAATTCATTGTGTTCAAAAAGGCCATCTGAAATTACCTAAGGTTCATTTACCCTTATGATGAGTGATGGTAAAAAAAGAATGGAATATATGATACCTAAGGAATATTATGGTTATTTAAATTTAATAATGTTTATTTAACCATATGAAATAGAATATCAATAGAAATTGGACAAATTCATTACCATTATTTTGATTAAGAAACATTTTTACAGTCATCATATAAGGTCCCCTAGGTGATCCTGTAAGGGTAAGTCACCCATAAAAACATAGTGATACTAGAAATGTGACAATATAAAATACCCACCGAGTTTTATAGGGAATATGGAATTCTTCATTGTTAATTTTGAATCTATATGGTTTATTAATTTACAATATTTATAGAATATATATTTTTAAAATTGACTCTTGAAGATAAATCAAGCGATGATTGTCTAAAAAATCATAAAATTACATGGTGTTGGTCATAACCATTATCGTATCCAAGATTCATGAGATGTTTCAATCAAAATTAAAAGTTAAGATCATGGGTTATATTCATTAGAATTTTAAATTGAAATTTTATAAATTCATTGTAATAGTAAATTTAAAGATATAGTTGAGATAACTATACTTGAAATTTTATTTTTATGAGAAAATTATGACAAAAAAATGATGCAGTGTTTCTACATTTTTTATTGAAATAGTATTCATGATATGGAGTGAGTTTAAAAATGATAAAATGATGAAATGAAAAATATTATGATTAATAATTGATTTGTGTTAGCCATATACTATATATATGAATAAGAGAAAAATTGTATCAAAAGATGATTAAGAAAAATAATATTAATATCTATTTAATATGTAAAGTTGGTTGATCTTTCCTGAGTGATTATTCAACAATTGGAACCATTCTACATGTCATAAATTTTAATTGGTTAAGACCATAATTTTTAATATGAATAATTTTATACCCCTTCCTATAAATACTTCAAGACAATCAGAGAAGTTATATGGGATTTTAAAAATGACTACACACCTGGGATATAGTCTTCTATTCAGGATGTGAACCTAATTAATAAATATTTTCAGTTCATATTATTTCATTAAACAATAATATTATTAAGAGAACTACATTGAATAAGTATAATAGCGATTGGGTCAGAGAAATGTATAAAAACTAAATCACCCTCCCCTTATTTTGTTTTCCACCCTCTCTGTAATACTAAAACATACCACTCTTCCTAGTTATATTTCTTAAGGGATATACTAGAATTGGTTTTGGGATGATCTTATTTAATTCAATATATGAATTTTTATATTAAATTAACTTTTAACTTAAATTTTATTATATTTTTCTGATGTTGGAGTTAGATTTGAGATTATATTTCATTATGACCATGCATTTGATGAATTTCATGATTATTTTACTTGTTGTTTCCAATATATATGTTCATTTTTAAATTATATATTGCCTCCATTATTTTAAAAAATAATATATTATATTTCCAAAATTATATTTTTAAATTTTACTACAAGAATTATTATTTTTTCCTTGTATAATAGTAATTAGAGTGATTTCAACATGCCACAAGATGTTGGGTTATATATTAGAAATGGATTTTTTTATAAAGATATTTATATATCATGTTGGAATAATGTAAATATTTAATGATAATGGGATAGTACCAGAATTCATTAATTATTTTTACGCCTTCTTCCATTCCATGAGATGGGTTGAGGCCCAAAATATGTATACGATTTCATTATTCCAGGGGTTTGGTTTATCCCTAACAATAATTTTTATTATACCTAGATGTATAAGATTTAATATTTCTCTACCCATATCTTGAAATATATGTTAGGCTATCAATTTGAATGTATGTTAGGGTATGTACCCTCTTTGGAGATAGAGTTTTGTTCTTAATTTTTATATATAATTATTTCTAATATGATAAATATGTTAGAAACATTACTTTTTCTCTTTTTATTATATACTAGCCATATATTTTTTCATCTGTGAAATTACTTTTATGATAGGAAAATAATAGTCTAATAGAAACCACCAAAAAAAATTCCATACTAACATCATGGTCATGACCCTATGGGAAATGTGTAGAACTTGTTTTATGTGACCCATGAAAAAGAAAAAATCCTTTTCATGGTTGCTAGTACCTTACGTACTGTAGTTACGTTATCTAATTTTTGTTCCTTTTGAGGTTTTATATAGTTATGTTTTAGGATTTTCCATAACCTTTAAATGTTAATTTAAACATGGGTTCACATAATTTATCGATCGTTGGTCAATGTTTGGTTTAGGAAATTCAACAATAAAGTATTTTTTATAAATTTTCCCATATAAGCTCTATTTGGATTGTAATATATATATATATATATATATATATATATATATATATATTGGACCACTATCTATATGTAATGGTCTATCTAGACATTTCATCCCTAAATATTAATTACATTTGGACACAACATACCTTTCTATATGTATGGTTATATAAAATGGTACACATAGGGAAACCTCACATGAGTTGGGTTCGGTTGTTTATTAACCCTATGGGTCATGATGAATCTTCTATTAGAATAACCCTTTGTTATATTATTCAGAAGGGGGGAAAAACATCCCACATTAACATTGTCTAACAAGTAGAATTTACTATTTCCTATAGAAACTATGAGGTGCACCTAAGGAGTTATCGTAGCCTAGCCCAATGTTAGATTTGTGATTAGGTAGTAATACCTAAAAATGGTATCAAATACTATTTTATGTGATGATATTTATAAAGTGTTAGAGTAGTTGTCAAAAAATAATTATCATGAACAAATAATCAAATAAAAAATACACTTAGTCATCCTTAAATTTTTTTGGAATTTTGAGTTTTTATGGGTAATCAGGGAATTCCACTTTACTCTATCTCCCTTGAGTTATCCATAGGAATTCTAGTCAAATTAATCATTCTAGTAATTTATAGGTAGAACTAATTTTAATTAATGTTTTCTTATATTCTTATGTTTCATTTTGATAATATACTTTTGAATCAATAGAAGCATCCTAATTTGATGTACAATAATAATAAATAAATTTTGATTCCATATAAATTTATTAATAATTATTTAGTTAATATGAACCAATATTTTTCTTATGATAGAAAATATTCCTATTAAATGTGTACCATTTTTACTATCCATTTATTCTTTGTTTATTATAATGTATTATGTGCTATAAATATCATTTAAATATTGTCTTGCATAACATCCAAATTTTTTATGTCATGAATAAGTAAGATAAATGATTGGCAAAAAATATTATAAATATAATTTTTTTGTAACTAATGGATGGAGGGATCCAAAAAATATGGGTTGGTTATAGAATTGTTAATGTAGTTTCAAACCAGGTTTATTAATAAAAGGTATGTGAATGATGTATTTATTTACTTTCTTATGAAATCTTCCACTGAGGTGCCCATCACAGGTTGAGTTAGAAGGAGTAGATGAACATAATCTACCCACCAAATCTATAGTTGACCCTCAAGTATATGATGGTAATTTTCAGTTATTAATGAATTCCACTAATTTTTGTCCATGAAAGGACCAGTAGTTTCTGATATCACAAATCAATACATATTCCACCATCAAAAGAGCTTTTGGGGTCTTTCATCCCCTTTGAAAAATTAAGATTAGTATATTGATGTACACTATATAATTGAGAAAATTGTGGCCTTGAAACAACACCTAGTATGTTTAAACACATTCATTCAAGAATGTGAAGAAAATGTTTTGTGATATTTTTTTATCAACTTGAATATGGATCAATCCTTTATAAGTATGAACATCTATAATATCATCTTTTCGAAATTATATCTTGGTGTACACTACCATGTAATGTAAAATGAGTTTATGAATCTCTAATAGTGATTTTTGGACATTATAATGTTTATATCCATGTTCATTAATATTATACTATATTCTCAATATCTAAGTGTGTACGAAGATTATAAGATATGGCTTTTAGAGATGTTCTTAAAAGATCCCATATTCATCAATATGATTCACTTAAATATTCCTACATTATTTGATGTGACTGAAAATATCATACTATTCTACATAGGTTCTAATGGATTTAAAATACTATATAGCTAACTCGTAGTTTAGGCTTCTGGTGTTTCTTTATATAGTGATATGGAGGAATTATAGGAAGGGTTTGAAAGGTTTTATTTATACCATGAGATTCTAGGAAGCTAATTACCTTCATCACCTAGTTTTAGGAGGCCTATGGTATATTTCTATCTATCTGGGTGTATGGGGAAAATGAAGGAATATTTTATTGTGAATGGAATTTAGTACCTATCCAGTTGTGGGTAGGGTGACCATTGTTGAGTCAATAAGGTTTTCCTTATGACTTTTCCATTCCTTCTTGTTTTGAAAATCACAAACACCTTATCTTTAAAAAAATTTCTTTTATAAGGAAAATTTCTTTTATAAGGAAAATTTCCTTCTTAAGGAAAATCGCTTTTATAAGAAAAATTATCCTTATCATATTTTCATTCATATTTTTCTTAAGTATAAGTTTCGGATTCATTTTCTCGGAATCATTGAAACTTTGATATAAAGCATTCTGTTTTAGGGTTCGGATTCTGAACCAGAACTATAAGGAAGTTTCATTCCGAATTCCGGATATGAACTCTGACTAAGTTCTATTCCAGATTCAGGATATGAATTCTGAAGAAGAATTCTCATTACGAATTCCAATGAAGAATTCTCATTACGAATTATAATGAAGAAATCCCATTCCGAATTCTCATTACGAATTCTGAAGAAGAATTCTCATTACGAATTCCAATGAAGAATTCCCATTACGAATTCTAATGAAGAAATCTCATTCCGAATTCTCATTACGAATTCTGATGATGAATTCTCATTACGAATTCTGATGATGAATTCTCATTACGAATTCTGATGATGAATTCTCATTACGATTTCTGATGACGAATTCCTATTCCGAATTCTCATTCCAAATTCACCTATTAAACAGAATCTGATTATCATTGTTTTATACACTCTGAATTTATTCACTCCGAACCTTCACTCCGAAGTTTTCATTCCGAACCTTTTTGTTAGAGTTTAAAACGATGTCGTACATTCTGTTACACTTGTTTTGTTATAAAACGATGTCGTCTGTTTTGTTATAAACTAACCGTTGTCTAAGTGACACGTGTACAGGTCCCTCCGATCTTTAAGGAAAATATGACCGTTGGAGAGGAGCCGACCTTACCTATAAATAGGAGCTCATTTGAAAGAGCTCGGTGCTGCTGGCTGAATGCTGATGGCCGATTGTTGAAAAAGTGCTTACATGCTGTTGAAGTGATTTCTAGAGAGAGAGTCTCTTATAAACTCTCAAAGCTTCGTGCGACACCGAATGTTGGTGATTACATTCGAGGGCTTCCGGGGATAGGAAGACAGAGGTGCCGACTACCTTAAAGATCGAGGGCTTTCTTGCTGAGAAAGACAGAGGTGCCGACTACCTTAAAGATCGAGGGCTTTCTTGCTGAGAAAGACAGAGGTTACCAATTACCTTGAAGTTGAGGGCTTGCAGGGATAGCAAGACAGAGACTCCGATCTTCGTATCGAGGGCTTACCCTGGTGTGGGTAAGACAGACTTGCTTGAAAGTATAAATCAAGGGACCTTTATCCAAGGTTGTTGGATACCCTTCTCTTTGGGTTAAAAGATTATTATCTTGTTACTAGTAGTTTTACTACTTGTTGTTATTCCGCTGTAATTTGTATCTTAAGGAAAGTATAACTTTCTTATACTTCCTTACTTACTATGATTAGTTTAGATTCTATACGCTTTAAGGTAGAATCTCATATTGTAACTTTTGTTAAGTTCCAAATTCCGGAATCATATTTCCGGAACCTACTTTTGGAATCACTTTCCAAGTTCAGTTCGGTGTTAGAGGTGTTGTGAATTTACTTAGTTTAACTTTGTTAAACTTAGCCCTTTCCTTTTCTTAAGGAAAATCTAGTTATTCATAACTAACTTTAAAGGTTCCAAAGGAATTTTTAAAGTATACAATTCACCCCCCCTCTTGTATATTGAGCATCTCATATTATATTTCGATCCTACAATTGGTATCAGAGGTTGGAAACCTCTTACTCTATAACATCCTTACATTTGGTATCAGAGCCAAGGTTACTGAATTACTTGTACTCACATACAGGTTTTTCTTGCTCACTTTTCTATTCCGAACTTTTTCATTCTGGATTATCCATTCCGAACTTTTCTCATTCCGAACTTTGTGATTACGAATCTTTGCTACTAACAAGTTTGTGTGCAAAGTTATTTTTAGTATGGCAGGAATTAATGTTGGATCTATTGACAATCTGAATCCTACAAGGCCACCAATCTTCGATGGTAATGATTATGAATACTGGAGAGATCGTATGAAGACATTTGTTAACACTACTGGAGTAGACAACTTTGTGATGCTTACTGGTGATTATAAAATTCCTGACAAGGAAGTCAGAACCTTCACTAACCAGGAGAAACAAGAATATCAACTCAACTATAAGGTACGCAATACTTTACTATGTTCAATGACTAGAAATATATATAGCCAAATTTCTTCTTGTGAAGGAGCTAATTGTATATGGAAGAAGTTAGAGGTTACACACTTTGGGACTACTAAAGTGATTGAGACTAGAAGAGCTATTCTTAGAGCTGAATATCATGGTTTCAATTTTCCTTATGGAGAACCTATCTGTAAAGTTCAACAAAGATTTATGACAACTGTCAACAGTCTAAAATATATTGGAGAAAAAGGTTTAGATGATGAAGCTCTTGTGGACAAGATAATCGATATTATGCCCAATGAGTGGGAATCCAAGAGAACAGCTATAGATGAGAACAGGAAGGTTACTCAAATTACTCTTGATGAGATTTTTGGAACTCTTCTACAACATGAAACTAGAATGAAGAGAGATGCTGACAACATCAAGAAGAAGAATGGAAATGGTACTGTTGCTTTTACTACAACTTCAAATCAGATGAAAGCTAAGACTCCTGAGAAAGTAACCAGATCCAAGTCAAAGAAAGTCATTTTCCAATCTGAATCCAGTGAGAGTGAAGTTTCAGAAAATGAATTAGCCAATCTTTCTCGAAGGATGAACAAGATAGCTGAACAGAGAAACTTTCAATCCAATTATAAGAAGAAGGATAGGAAAGATAAGAAAGATGTAGAAGTTACTTGTTATGAATGTAAAAGAGCTGGACATATTAGACCAGATTTCCCTATGCTCAAAAAGAAAGAAAGGAAGGAAAGACATTCAGAAAGGAACATGAAGAAGTATTATAAAGCCAAAGCTAAGAAAGTTCTGAAAGCTAATGACACCTGGAGTGCCAGTGGTGGTGACTCTTCAGATGAATCTTCTGAATATGAATCTTCAGGACAGAAGAATCTTGGTCTTATAGCCAGATTACCTATTAATAATCATTGTCTTATAGCTAAGGTACGAAATGCTGAATCTTTGACCAATGTTTCCTTAAATCCTAATGATAGTAAGTATTATAACTCTTCTAATGAAGAATCATCTTCTGATGAGGAAAATACTTTACCTACTTATGAAGAAGTCTCTAGATTTTCTGAACTTCTTGAGATTGAGAATTCCAAACTCAACAAGAAACTTGATAAGGCAAACTCTAGGAATTCTATTCTTACTAAAGAGATATCAGATCTTTATAAAGATCTTGATAAGAAAAATGCTGATTTTGAAAGTATTTCAAAAAATCTTGAGGAAGTAAGTTCTGAGATGAACAAACTTTCTAAAGAATTAGAAAAAGTAATTTCTAATAAAAATGTTTTCGAGCCTAACTCTAGTTCTAAAACTAATGATTTTGAGGATAAAAACTTGGTTGTAAAACTCAAGTCTGAAATTTTTTCCTTAAAGAAGTGTTTATCAAACTTTACCCATGGTAAAGAAAATTTTGATAAGATGTATTCCCAAACACGACCTTTAAGAAATAAATCCGGATTTGGTTATACCCATGAAAAACCAGTTTTCAGTAACAATTATTTTGTTCCTCAAAGTGCCCCATTTTGCACTAAATGTCAATGTGGTGGTCACTGGGCAAAAAATTGTTCCTTAAACAAAACTCAATCCTTAGGTTTTCATAAAGCTTATTTTTCTAAGAAAATGTGGGTTCCAAAAATTTTATTGTCTGGAAATCTCAGATCCAAGCAAGTTTGGATTCCGAAAATCTAACTGTGTTCTTAATTTCAGGAAAATAAAGAAAGTTCCAGCAACAATATATGGTACATGGATAGTGGATGTTCCCGGCACATGACTGGTAACAAAAACTTCTTTGAAAAGATTATCAAAACGAAAGGAGGAAAGGTAACTTTCGGAGACAATGCTAAGGGAGAGATTGTTGGTTTTGGTAATATAGTTCTTTTGGGTAAAACTTTGATTTCAAATATTCTTTTCGTTAAAGGTCTTAAGCACAATCTCATTAGCATAAGTCAGTTATGTGATGAAGGTTACCTTGTGAATTTTAGGAATGATAAATGCTTAGTTCACAATTTCAAGGAAGAATTTATTCTCTCAGCCAATAGGCAAGAAAATGTTTACACCTTAAACTTAGAAGACCTAAGAAGCCAAGATTTACCTTGCCTAAGTGCAATGGAAGATCACTCTTGGTTATGGCATAGAAGATTAGGACACTGTAATCTTAGAAACCTATGTAAACTCTCTAAGAAGAAACTAGTTAAGGATCTACCGGAGCTTAGATTTGATTCTTCTAAAGTTTGTGATCCTTGTCAATATGGCAAGCAACATAAATCTAGTTTTAAGTCAATCGGTGAAGTCTCAACAACTGATGCATTACAGTTAGTGCACATGGATCTTTTTGGTCCAACACAAACTGGAAGCATTGGAGGCAAATACTATGTGTTTGTTCTAGTTGATGATTAAACTAGATTTACTTGGGTCTATTTTCTAGCAAGGAAATCTGAAGCTTTTTCTTATTTCAAAAGTTTTAGAGCTCAAGTTAAAAATGAGAAAAATCTTCCATTGAAAACTATTCATAGTGATCATGGAGGAGAATTTCAAAATTCTGATTTTGAAACTTTTTGTAGTAAGAAAGGTATTACTCACAATTTTTTAGCTCCTAGAACTCCTCAACAGAATGGTGTAGTTGAAAGAAGAAATAGAATTCTTCAAGAGATAACTAGAACCATGTTGAGTGAATATTCTATTGCTAGACATTTCTGGGCTGAAGCTGTAAGTACTGCTTGTTATACTATAAATCGAGTTTTGATTAGACCTTTTCTTAATAAAACTCCTTATGAGTTATGGAATGGTAGAAAACCTAGACTTTCCTACTTCAAGGTTTTTGGTTGCAAAGTATTCATTTTGAATACTAAAGATAACTTACATAAATTCGCACCAAAATCAGATGAAGGAATTTTCTTAGGTTATTCCACAACCTCTAAGGATTATAGAGTTTTTAATAAAAACACTTGTACTGTTGAAGAAATAGTACATGTAAAATTTGATGAATCAGATACTTTTGTTTTTAAACCATCCCAACTTACATCTTCGGATGTGTTTTCAAAAACTGATTATCAACCTTTGATAGAAGAACCTTCTGATAAGGAAATTGTTCTAGAAGATACTTCTGAAACATTTACCCCAGAAGACATTCTACCCTATGTTGATGAACAGGTTTTACAAAACCCAAATCAGGTGTTTCTTAAGAATCATCCCAGTGATAGTATCATTGGTGATGTAAATAAACCTGTAAGGACTAGAAGTTCCTTAATAAATGAAGTAGAACATCTAGCATTTCTTTCCCAATTAGAACCTAAAAGCACTGATGAAGCTTTAGGTGATGATGATTGGATTAAAGCCATGCAAGATGAACTAAATGAATTCGAAAGGAATAAAGTCTGGACCTTGGTTGAAAGACCTAAGGAAACTTCTGTTATTGGAGTAAAATGGGTCTTCCGAAATAAATGTGATTAAAATAGAGTCATTGTTAGAAATAAAGCTAGAATTGTTGCTAAAGGCTATAATCAGCAAGAAGGAATAGAATATGAAGAAACCTATGCTCCAGTAGCTAAACTTGAATCTATCCGTATTCTACTTGCCTTTGCAGCATTCTTTAATTTCAAACTTTTTCAAATGGATGTGAAATGTGCTTTCCTTAACGGTTATGTTCAAGAGGAAGTTTTTGTTGAACAACCTCCTGGCTTTGAGGATACAAAACATCCTGATCATGTTTTTAGACTTACCAAAGCTTTGTATGGCCTTAAACAAGCCCCACGAGCATGGTATGATAGACTTACTGGATTTTTGCTTCAAAATAACTATGTTAAGGGAAATGCAGATCCAACTCTTTTTATAAAGAAAGAAAAGAAAAATGTTTTGATTGTTCAAATTTATGTTGATGACATTATATTTGGTTCAACTCAACAATCTTTGACTGACTCTTTTGCTAGTCTAATGAAATCTGAGTTTGAAATGAGTATGATGGGTGAGTTAACATTTTTCCTTGGTTTTCAAATTTCTCAAAAACCAGAAGGAACATACATATCTCAACATAAGTATATTAAAGATCTTCTTAAAAAGTATGGTTATGACAACACTAAGAGTATAAGTACTCCCATTGGTACCTCAAACTCTTTAGATCTTGATGAAGCTGGGAAACCAGTAGATCAAACATCTTTTAGAGGTATGATTGGAAGTTTACTTTACTTAACAGCTAGTCGACCAAACTTAATGTTTTCAGTATGCTTATGTGCAAGATATCAATCCAATCCTAAGGAATCTCACTTAAAGGCAGTTAAAAGAATTTTTCGCTACCTTAAGGGAACCATGGATCTAGGATTATTTTATACTTCTGGAAATGATTTTGTTCTAAAAAGCTTTTCTGATGCTGACTTTGGTGGATGTAGAATGGATAGAAAAAGTACATCCGGAACATGTCATTTCTTAGGAGATTCATTAGTTTCTTGGTCATGCAAGAAGCAACATTCTGTTGCACTCTCCACTGCTGAAGCTGAATATGTAGCAGCTGGAAGTTGTTGTGCAAAAGTGTTGTGGATGCAACACACACTCACAGACTATGGCTTGAGTTTTACAGAAACTCAAATGTTGTGTGACAACACAAGTGCCATTGCCCTAAGCAAAAAACCTGCACATCACTCCCGTGCAAAACACATAGATATTAGGCATCACTTTCTTAGGGATCACACACTTAAAAGAGATATTATTCTTTAGTTTATCGGAACGCAAGATCAACTTGCTGATATATTCACAAAATCTTTGCCTTCTGATATATTTGAATATATTAAACAGAAGTTAGGAATGATAACCGTAAGGTAAACTTTCTTAATTAACTTTCTGCTGGAAAAAAAATCTCCTTACAGTAATAAACTCCTTTTCATAGGGGGAGTACATTTGGTTGTTTAAAAAAAGTTTTTCAAAATTTGTTTTCAAACTTTTCGGAACAAAGATTTCCGGAATGAAAACTTCCAGAATGAAAATTTTCCAGAATGGATATTTTCGTACAGAATACTTCTGGAATAGAAGTATTCGTATTGAAACTTTCCGGAATGAAAAACTTTCGTACTAGTATTTTCATAACAAAACTTTCGTACTGAATCTTCCATAACAAGTTTTCTTTTATTGACTTTTTCGTATTAACTTTTTCGTATTGAATTTTTCGTATTAACTTTTTCGTATTGACTTTTTCGTATTTACTTTTTGAGTTTTTCGTATTTAGTTTTTCGTATTGAGTTTTTCGTAGTCGTCTTTATATTACCCATTACGAATAACTTTCTTAAGCTAATCTGAAAGGTATGATTTCCTTACTGAAGTTTTCGTAATCATATTTTACTTGCTGGCAGTTTCTTATATTTTGTTTTCGGTTTTTGGATTTCTTAATTCTTTACTTTAATAAAAACCTCAAAAAGATCGGATTCGAGCTCTCAACCGTCAGATTTGATCTCAGATCATTCTAAACCGTTAGATCAACCGAGGAAGTTGAACGGTCATCCCATTTCCTATATAAAGGGGACCCAATTTCTTGTCCCACATCGGTTTCAAGCTCTTGCGTCCTGAAGCTCTGACTCTCCGATTTAAGGTCGTTCCGAACCACAGTTTTCTCCACTCCGAACTTCAGTCTTTTCCGTTCCGAACTTCCCAGAGAACTTCTAATCCGAATGTCTGCAGAGTTAGCTTCTCAAGAAATGTCTTCAACCAAGCCTATATCTCAGTGGTTAGTATACAGAGAAAGGTTAGTACATCCAACTTTCTTCAGCAACTACGATTCTATCATTTCGAAGAATATCAAGTTGAATGGCTGGGAGGATGTTGCGGTATCAAAAACCGGCAACCAAGATGAAGTGTACTCAGATTTGCTTGTTGAGTTTTATGAGTCAGTTGCTTTCTTCGAGGAAGATAATAGAGAAAAATTTTCTTTCAAATCGTATGGCAAGACATATAAGCTTTCTTACACCAAGGCTGCAAGCTTGGTGGGGTTAAGTTATGAAGGTGAAGCTGAGTTTATTTCTCACGTATTTCCAGACTCCAAGGGTAGTTTCAACAAAGAGAAAGCCTTAGAAACTCTCGGACTTGCTGATGACAAGGCTCCAAAAATTGCAAGTCTTTCTACTAATTTTCGGATTCTGGAATTATGGGTGCAAGGACTTATCGTACCGAGAAAAGGTGATAAGGATATCTTGAAGAAGAGTGAGATATATATCTTAGATTTCCTGATAAATATAAGGAAGTTTAACTTGATGAAGCATATTCTTCTTAATATTGAGAATTTGAAGAAAGGGAATCTGAGAGCTCAGATCGTAATGTACCCAGCAATATTATCAAAGCTCATAGTTTGGTGCCAAGAATCTTTCAAGGTAGCTTGCTGTTCTAAGCCGAAAGTTTGCAAGATCATGTTGCTCAGCGATGGCACTCTTAAAAGGATGAATATAGCTTTTGACAAGAAGTCTGGTATGTTTATTGATCTACCTCCTCAAGTAGAAGTAGCTCCGAAATCTGCTGATCCGGAATCATCCAAGCCAATAAGGAAGAGAAAGCTGAAAGAAGTGGTAGTCGAAGCCGAGGAACCCAAGTCTAAGGAAGTTCACTCTGCACCACCAAAGCCTAAGAAGAAGAAGACCTATCCTGATGAGGTTGTTTCTAAGTGGAGAGCTGATAAAGAGAAGAGGAAAGAAGGGGATCCGCAGTTCGGTTTGGACCCTGCGGAAGCTAAGGCTCTGAAGGAGAAAACCGCTGATGAGCTTGAGAAGCAAGCAAAGGAGAAGAAACTTAAGAAGAAAATGTCAGAAGTCGAGGCTGTGCAAGCGTTGTTAAAGTTCAATGAAATGGTTTCAGCAACAATTCCAGTTCCGAGATCTTTCTCTCTGGAATCACTACCTGAGACTCCAGGAAAAATCTTGATGCTCCAGAAGAGAATGTTGCTAAGAATTCTGAAGAAGTAGAGCAAGTGGAACAAGTTGAAGAGGCTACTGAAGGAAGTGGTGAGACAGGAGATGTACTAAAACAAGTAGATGAATACAAGGGAACTCCTTCGGAACACTTGTCACTCCGAACATCTGAAGCTCATTCTTCGAAGCTTGTTACTCTGACTATGGAAGAAGAGAAAGGTGAAGAAGAAGTTTCTTATCTGAGAGAAGAAGAACATCTTTCACTTGATGTTGCTCAGAAGGAAAATATAGAAGTTGCTGATGAGGAAGATAATATTGTTCAAGTCTCTGATAGTGAGAAAAAATATCTGGAACAGGTTTCAATTCCGGAAAAAGATAAGGGGAAACAAATTCTTGCTGATACCCCGAGTTCAGAAAAGAGGATGAGGAAGGAAGCTGGTAGTTCTTCGAAAAGAAAGTTGGAGCTTATTGAGGAAGAAAATTCTCCTAGCAAGGTTTCGGATTCGGAGTCATCCTCGTTGGGGCATGATTTTGTTGTCCAGTCTTTGAAAAAGTTGGTGGGAACCATTCCGACCTTCTCTAGCATTGATTCACGATGCCAGATGCTCCAACATACGCTGAATCAGAAAACCGACTCCATATCGATGGTTATGGATAAGTGTGTTGATATTGAAGATCAGTTCAAAAATTTCTTTATTGGTTACGAATCCCATAAAAGATCTTGCAAGAGGATGACAAGCTGGTCTAAGAAAACTATGGAAGAGATGAGGCTTTTCGATGAATTTCAGGATAATGTTAAGGATGCATTTGAAACCGAGGACAAGAAGTTTCATGAGCTAACTGCATCATTCGAAGAGAAGTTGACAAAGGAAAAGAACTTTCGGATTCAGGAAGTGAGAGATCTGAATGGAAAGCTCAATTCCGTTAATCAAAGTTGGAAATATGAAAGGGATTATCAGATCGAGTTTGAAGAAAGGATGAAGACTCAGGAAGAGAAGATGAAAGCTCAGGAAGAAAAGTTGAAGGCTCAGGAAGAAATAATTGAAGCTCAGTTAGCAAGAATAGTCGTCTTAGAGAAGCAAGCAGAGGAATATCACAAAGACTTAAAGAAGATCAAGATGATTCTTAAGGGGCTAATGTCGAAGGATAATGATCCGAAATAACCAATCCGATATTTTTGTTGTATTTTTTTTCTTTGTTGTCGAGATTCCAATTTTAATGAAAGTCGTACTTGTTGTTTCTATTGTTGTCATTACTAATTTTTCAGGTACTTTGTTAAGTTTTTCCATTCCCTCCAATTCTTTTTGAAAATCACAAAGGGGGAGAAGGAAAAGATCCTTAAGAAAAAGAGGAACTCTAATAAGAGTTTATCAAAGGGGGAGAAAGAAAAATACCCAAGGAAAAAGAACTCTAATAAGAGTTTGTTTAAGAGGGAGTTTTTCTTAAAGAAGACCTTCTTATGAAACATCACTCCGGAAATATGAATACGATCCATAGAGTGTCAAAGCCTAAGGGGGAGTTAGTCGTATTCATCTATATCCTTAAACCGAGGGAGATAAGCTTTAATGTGTTTCTTTCTTCTTGGAATAGCTTTTTCGTAAGGATGTTTGTGCTTTCCAAAAAGGGGGAGATTGTTGAGTCAATAAGGTTTTCCTTATGACTTTTCCATTCCTTCTTGTTTTGAAAATCACAAACACCTTATCTTTAAGAAAATTGCTTTTATAAGGAAAATTGCTTTCTTAAGGAAAATCGCTTTTATAAGAAAAATTATCCTTATCATATTTTCATTCATATTTTTCGTAAGTATATGTTTCAGATTCATTTTCTCGGAATCATTGAAACTATGATATAAAGCATTCTGTTTTAGGGTTCGGATTCTGAACAAGAACTATAAGGAAGTTTCATTCCGAATTCCGGATATGAACTCTGACTAAGTTCTATTCCAGATTCAGGATACGAATTCTGAAGAATAATTCTCATTACGAATTCCAATGAAGAATTCTCATTACGAATTCTAATGAAGAAATCCCATTCCGAATTCTCATTACGAATTCTGAAGAAGAATTCTCATTACGAATTCCAATGAAGAATTCCCATTACGAATTCTAATGAAGAAATCTCATTCCGAATTCTCATTACGAATTCTGATGATGAATTCTCATTACGAATTCTGATGATGAATTCTCATTACGAATTCTGATGATGAATTCTCATTACGATTTTTGATGACGAATTCATATTCCGAATTCTCATTCCGAATTCACCTATTAAACAGAATCTGATTATCATTGTTTTATACACTCTGAATTTATTCACTCCGAACCTTCACTCCGAAGTTTTCATTCCGAACCTTTTTGTTAGAGTTTAAAACGATGTCGTACATTCTGTTACACTTGTTTTGTTATAAAAAGATGTCGTCTGTTTTGTTATAAACTAACCGTTGTCTAAGTGACACGTGTACAGGTCCCTCCGATCTTTAAGGAAAATATGACCGTTGGAGAGGAGCCAACCTTACCTATAAATAGGAGCTCATTTGAAAGAGCTCGGTGCTGCTGGCTGAATGCTGATGGCCGATTGTTGAAAAAGTGCTTACATGCAGTTGAAGTGATTTCTAGAGAGAGAGTCTCTTATAAACTCTCAAAGCTTTGTGCGACTCCGAATGTTGGTGATTACATTCGAGGGCTTCCGGGGATAGGAAGACAGAGGTGCCGACTACCTTAAAGATCGAGGGCTTTCTTGCTGAGAAAGACAGAGGTTACCAACTACCTTGAAGTTGAGGGCTTGCAGGGATAGCAAGACAGAGACTCCGATCTTCGTATCGAGGGCTTACCCTGGTGTGGGTAAGACAGACTTGCTTGAAAGTATAAATCAAGGGACCTTTATCCAAGGTTGTTGGATACCCTTCTCTTTGGGTTAAAAGATTATTATCTTGTTACTAGTATTTTTACTACTTGTTGTTATTCCGCTCTAATTTGTATCTTAAGGAAAGTATAACTTTCTTATACTTCCTTACTTACTCTGATTAGTTTAGATTCTATACGCTTTAAGGTAGAATCTCATATTGTAACTTTTGTTAAGTTCCAAATTCCGGAATCATATTTCTGGAACCTACTTTTGGAATCACTTTCCAAGTTCAGTTCGGTGTTAGAGGTGTTGTGAATTTACTTTGTTTAACTTTGTTAAACTTAGCCCTTTCCTTTTCTTAAGGAAACTCTAGTTATTCATAACTAACTTTAAAGGTTCCAAAGGAATTTTTAAAGTATACAATTCACCCCCCTCTTGTATATTGAGCATCTCATATTATATTTCGATCCTACAACCATTAGATATTCTATCATGGTAGTTCATCTAAAAGAACAAAGATGATACTATAGTAATCTTAGAAATAATAGTATCAGTTAGCTGTGAATTCAGTTGGTGTTAGTCAGTCACCATCATAAATATCATTTCAATGGTGTCTCTTGGGTTGTCAAGACCAGTTAGTAGATGTTTATCCTTAAATATAGGGATATAAAACCCACAGTAAACAGGTGATACTAATATTATAGAGTGGTTTCCTACTGATAATAATACAGGGACACTTAATATTAGAGATGCGATTATAGTGTCTTCCAAATTGTCTTATCCACTGTTTCATACAGGTTCTAATGTTGATTTACTATTCAGAAACTAATTTATCTTATTTCTCAGAATATGGATGTTCCATTAGCCTATATGAGACATCACGCACCTCAAGGGAAGAGAATATATAATGTATAGGATATTTTATCATGTGAATGTTTAGTGGATTCATTTGGAAAATTATGGTATCTTAAGTATTTCATCACAAACCCTTTAAATTTCATTATAGGAATGGATTAATTATCCTATTTCCATGTTTGAAATAATTTTCGTCCCGAAAAGTATCATTTTTCCCTCCATCATATTTCTTCAATACTCCTCAAGATGGGTGGAGAGATTTATGCTATATATGAATGGAATTCTTGTGGATAAGTGGGGATAATAAGTATTGATTTATATACCCTTATCATTAGATCATTGGAGTATAGAGGGTAAGAGGTTTTTCCCTAGGCATTAGATCATTTCCAACAAAATTTTCCAATTATAATTTTTATGAATACATCTAAAGATATAGTTCTATTTAAGTATTGAGGTATTATGTGGCTCTAATCCTTTATCAATCATACAAATTAAAGTGGATCATATATAATTCATGGTAATTAATAAATACGCATTGGATATTTATGATAAGAGATTTATTACACTAATCACTTTTACATTGGGTGATATGGTTTTTTATCAATAAATTGGATGGGGGTTTATGCCTCATATTGGATTATCAGAAGATAAACCAGTTAAAAAACGTGAACGATTACCCTTTTTAGGATTAATGATTTGTCTGATCATATTAATGATGAATTGTTTTTTTCAATTGCCGACTATATTTTTGAAATCGTGATCTTCTAGTTTGGATAGAAGATGTCAAAAAAATATGATCAAATTCATTATGATAATAAGATCCCTTCATAGAGAATAATCTATGTAGTTGAAAATATAATAAAAATGATAGTAAATATTTTTAAAAATGTGAAGAAATTATAAACACCTAATTTTTCATTATCTATATCTATCAATGCCTTTGGGACTAACTAATTTATTAATTTTATTTATATCCATGATATACTAGTATATTCATTTATTCTTAGACCATTTTTTTGTCAGTATTTACGGACAAAATTTTATGAAATCATATGTGAAAAGATGAGCATAATAAACACCTTAGTGTGGTTTTAGATATTCTATAGTATTACTATATTTATATAATTTTTTCTAAATTATTTTTATCAATAAAATAAGATCACAACCTTGAATATGTAATTTCCAAATTGGGCATATCGTTTTATCATGAGAAGAAGGAATCAACAATTTATTGGAATATTACATCTGATTAATTTTACAATAGATATTTTATGGAATTATGGGGTATTATTACGAATTTATTATTGAATTTTCAGGTATTGTGACTCTTATGTTTTATTTAATATACAAATTGGTCAATTGTTTTTGTCAGAACACTATGTATGAAAATTCAATAAATTCAAAGAAGTGGTTTTCATAAACTACTAGAATTATCGTAAATCAACCAATTGAGGGGTTTGTGGGGTGTTTTGATTTAACCTATATTTTCCAAAGATGCTTTCAAAAGTATCATCATCAGGTGTTGTCTTATTGTTCTAAGAAAATCAATCACCATGAGTTGAATTATCTAACCCATGAAAGGGATTGGGCTACCAATGTCCAGGCTCTAATGTGGAAGAGTCATTATCAGTTTATTATCTTCATTGTGGTTTTTATAAACAATAGGTTCCCAAAATATAACTATTAATTATAGGATATAAATATTAGGAAATTAAGTTGGGTTGAATACCTTTAGATATATTATTTTGATATCCAATATTAACGTGGAAAGGAAAACATTATATTTTATTCCCTTGGATGAATGATTCATCCACAAAATGTGCAAGAATCTAAGGATATGATAAGAATATATCATTAGTATTCAAGATAAATATACATGCGGTATGGATATGAATTAATATTCCTTAATACAGAATTATCCTTATTTATCTATATTTGAGTTTGTTAGGGACTCGTATGTTTCAAATCCATATTCTACAATTATTTGTGAGAGACTCATAGGTGGGGAGATTATTGATATATTATTACAATTATTTAATTAATTCATATATATGAATGAAATTCTTATGGTATCCAGGTGAATGAAATAGGATTTTAGAAATTTATATTATAAGTCTATATGGGTGATTAACCTCAATAACACAAATATGTACCATAATAATCACCACTAGTTTTAGTTTCCTGGAAGGAAGAAATAAATTTTGATATTTATCAAAAAATTAGATACTTATCATTGGGTAATATAATATTACAAATAAAATACATGTAATCTTTACTCAATACCTTATATTATATGAAAATCATATGAGGTATTCATGGATATTGTTACTAGATTACTTAAGTGCTCCAAATGGAAAGATAAAGTTTGAGATATAGTGGATAATTTGACATAGGTATATCACATTTTACTTATTTGATAATCATCCATATTTGATGTGATTAGAAAGATATATGTTTGGGGGTTAGTAAAGCTTAATATAATTCCATCTATAACCTCATTCGAAATAGTTCTATGATTTATTTCTCAAATTTTCAAGGTATTCAGCATATATTGGGGTTTTAGGAGAATATTAGTAGCACCTCTCATCCAGAGACTGATGAACAAACAAAGTGAACTATTCAGATGTTAGATGATATTCTTTGAGCTTATATTCTAGACTTTGGTTTCTCATTGCAAAATCCCATTTTCTTTATAGGATTTTCTATAATAAAATATTTCAGTCATCGATATCGATTTTTACATATATGGACATATATAGGATCCAATTAAACTCACCTATCTATTGGACATGGATTTAAAAATCTTTTATAATTATTCCTTGTCTCATTTAAGAGATGTTAAATTAGGTTAACATGTTAAAAAAAGTACTCATACTTATTAAAGCTATAAATAGTATTATGTCATCCATTTTAGAATATAGTTTCATTTAATATCAATTGGCCATATATTATTATTTATTTCACCAATGTTGGGTCACCACCAAATCTCCAAAAAAGGTTAATTAACCTTGAGGTATGTCATGTTATTGGAAATATCCATTTAAGGATCAGAGATGTTTCTTTTCACCGAAACATACATTTATTATTTAGTTTAATTCGTAACACTATTTAGGCATCTCAAATGAGGAAGTACATACCGGATCAATTAAATGTGATTCTATATGAGGGATACATTTCCTTAATTCTTGGGAATAATCATTTTGGGGGTGTGAAGCCTGATTGTGGGGATTCTATTAAGAAATAAACGCTAAAATATTATTATTAAACATATTTTTGATGTTATGTTATAATTGTATATATATTTTGGAATGTAATATGATTTTTAAGTGCTTTATGAAGGCCCAACTTCCATTTTAAGGGAATGAGAAGTGGTCTAGGATTTATTCCTAGGAATATAACCTCCATTAGAATATTATTGAAAGCCAACAATTTTTCATGGATTCCATAGTTGTTGCATTGGGTGATTGAAGATTCTATTTCAAATTATTATTAAACAATAATAGGTGCCCATTATTATGTTTTGAGAATCATACTATATTATTTGAAATTGTAAAATTGGAAATTTTTTATCTTAAAACCTCTAAATAATTGCATGAATACACTCCCTTGAGATTGTCACACCCATTCATCTTTGAATCCCCTCCCTCATTCCTTCCCTCTCTTCGCTTCCTCATCAAGTGGACTATATATCCTCCATTGAATCCTAATACATTGATATTTTTTGGAAGTTATAATTTTAAAAATTAAGGATGAGTCCTCCTTATAATAATTTTCATTCTTTTTTTGAAAAAATTATTGAATTAAATATTCTTTCTATAATATATGGGCTTCTAAAATTCCTCATATCCTCATGAGATTATTTTTTTTGTTTATAGTGAACAGTACTATTCGATAATTTCAATGATATACAATGATTACCTTCATTGATTTCTCCTCCCATGGAAAATAACTCTCAATCACTTATTTCATTTTTTAATGGTTCTTAATATCAAATTGTTTCTAAGTCTCTTTCCAAAGACATCGAGGAAGATAAGAAATATTTATTCGGATTGAATACACCACTTTCCAGTCCTGATCCTTTAGGTTTGGATGAATATAAATATAGGGAGGAGAGGATTTAATAAGAAATATTTCTTTTAAAAATAAATTAATATTTAAAATTTATCTTAATGATATTTTCTGTTTATTTGAGTTCAATAAAATATCCTATTAATTTTTTAGAATTATTCTATTTAATTTCATTTGTATTTCATGAATTGGTTCCATTATATGAATATGTAATTTAAAATGAAATATTTCTTACAATATATTAAAAAATATTATTCTTATATTTTTATATCGTTGAGTTTTAAATTCGACAACAAGAATTATTCTTTATACCTTTGGTTTTATTTGTTAAAGTGATTCTGACATATTACATTATGACTATATTAGTAGTTGGATGTGGTTTTTGGATTCCATATAAATATATATTTACTATGTAAAGCTTCAATGGATCATAATTTAGGGGTAGCATCTTATTCCATAGTACATGTTAAGGCCCTAAATTTGTACAAACTTTCCCATTTACATAACATTAGTTATTCCCTAACTTTTACTTGTGATATACTTTGATGGTATGAGATCCAATATTTCCCAAGCTAAATCTTAACATCGATATTTGGCTCTCCCAATGCTAGAATATTTTTTTAGGACCATACTAGTATATATTGTAACTTATTAATTATAAACACAGTCCATTTCGATGTGAAAATAATGTCAATAATGTTACATTTTATATTTTTCTTTCAAATTAGAAATAAATTTTTTCATACATGCACTTATGTTTATGAAGTATAAGTAGGGATTGGGTGGAAATTTCACAATGAGTTCTCAAAATCATTCATAGAATGTTCCCTAAGAGTAAAAGGTAATGTAATATTTTAAATTATCATGTGAATGTACGGGAAGAAGGGCATGGAGGCTAGAACCATATACACCAACGTAGATAAATATACTTATTGGTATTTTGGGAGAATTTAAGGAGTTTTCTTCAATAGTTATTATTGGATTGAAGTTGAGAGTTAACATAAGGGAGAACACCATATTTGGATATTTTTTCTATGATGGGTATGGAAACATCTACCATACCAAATATTTAAGTTTACTCATTGGTCCTTGTTTGGTAAGTCCTATATGTATATAGAATTTTTCTATTTTCCAAAAAATTTCTGGTTTATTTTGTTAAATTTTGAGTGGATCATCACTATATATGTATTTCATATAGGCACAACATCTCCTTACATGTGTATGATTAAATGTATAAGAACTGGAAGAGGAATCTAACATGATTTGGGTTTGGATGGTCTTCTACCACGAGGGTCATGGAAATATTTTTTATATGAATTAACATTTGATAAATATTGTTCTAATAAGATAAAAATACCTTAAAATTTTCAATATCTAACATGCACTTTATTCCCTAGCCACTGGTTAGAGGGGTGTTCTTACAGGGTTGTGGTGGTCAACCCTAGTATCATTTGGGTGATTGGTTCATGGTCATTACAAGGAAAATTTCTTTTACAATTCCAATGTATGACTCCGACAATATTGTTTGATTTGGTGAATTAGGACCAAATTTGTGTACTTTAATTTAATTTATATTTGATATAAGAATTATTAAGAAAATTATTTTTCATATAATTATAATTATTCCCATTATTCTAAAGTAAAAGTATTCTTGAGTATTAATCACATTGATAAGGTCATAACAGTTTCCGTCTATGATGAGAAAATTGAATTCCCATGAAGATATTCAAAAAAATGTTCTCTTCAATGATAAAAATCATTGACTTGTCGCATATTACAAATAATTTTTGGTGTGATTACACATAATTGGATGAGGCTTCTTTTCATGAATTTTTCACTTGGAAATCTCCATGATTGTTGATTTTTAGAATACAACTACCAGTATGAGTTCTGTATGTTTTGGTGTCATCAGATATTCTTTTCTGTGATCATTTGTATTGGTCCTTAACATTTAATATTATTATTATTTCTATTTATGACCCACATACATAGATATATTTAATACACATCAATGAAAAAATTTCATGTTAATGTTGGATTTGATGGGTGTGTCCTGAGTGGAATATAATAAATGGATAATATGAGGAAGGTTTTGTACCTTCAATCTTTATAGAAAATGATATCTCAAACATTATATTGGAATATAACCATCTACATAAAGTCTATGTCTATTGTGTAATGTCATTTTAGTTTTTGATATTCAAATAAATACATATTGATGACACTGTTATTCAACATAATTGATGATATATTTTCATAAAGTGATTATGTTTCATAGTGAAAACTCTTATTTAGTTGTCAACATTGATATATACTGTTCTTTATATTGGTTTCCATGACCTATTACTATACTATAATCTTGGACATTAAGAAATCCTATATAAGTATAATGTGAAATAATCCTATAGGGTCACACACAATGTGATTCTATTAATATCGATTGAATTATAATTAAATTTAATAAGTGGAGTAAATATTATTTTTTGGATAGTAGAAATTTTTTATTAAAGTTATATTGATCAAATAAAGAAAATAAATGTTAATTTTTTACGGTATAAATAAAAATTCATTTTTTAGTATTTAATATATATTTATTCCCTGATATGGTAATGATGTATTTATTTATGAATAAATATATTTATTTGGTTATTCAATAAATACCAAGGATTTCAAACAGAAAAACACATCATTCAATGATAAATAATTATTTACAATCCATTAAATGATATTTATAATTTAGAAACAAGGAGAAAAATATAAAATATTATTATTTATATGATTCAACATCAGTTATATTAAATATTTTACTATTATTTAACGGTCTCCATGAAATTAAACAATATTCAAACATTAACCCTACCACTATAAAGAGATAGTTAGGACTACTGTATATGTAATCAAAAAAGAAATGATTTTTTGAATAGATAATTCTATTGGTACACATTGTATCTCTATATCTCTCACTAATGATATTGAAAGATGTATTTCATCAAGACTAAAGAATGAGTGAACAAGAATGAACAATGAAAATCATTTGAGTCATCATGATATCGCCTGGATATAAATAGGTTTTTCTTAGAGATCAGTGGAGGATTTTTGGATCATCAGTTGAGGGATTATACCCTTTGATCATAAGAAAGAAAGAATACAAAAGTGTATTTTTAGATGATCGACATTGTCTATGAAAGTAGAAACCTAATAAAAATTAATTTATTTCATCAAATATTTTTAAATTAATTATAAAATTTACATGAAAGATAATCTATTTGGGTTCTATTGAAATTAAATTAAAAAACATAAATATCACATCACATATTGCACACTTCTGATGTGCTTGGAACATTTATGTTATGACACAACAATGATGTTTAAATTTATAATTATTTGTTTGTTTTCTTATCTATGCAGAATAGATGTTATATTTTCATTTCATGTTATTCATTAATTAATCCCATTTGAGTTAACATGATTCGACATATTAGTCATGTGTTTTTAGTTTTTCATTTCCATTATGGTTTAATTAAAGAAGAAGAATGTTCAGAGATGCAATCACGATTGATGAAATTTTTTTAGGGTAAGATAGGGTTACATGACATATACTCGAAATTACAAAACTTATACCTTTGTGAAATATATATGAATGTGTGAAGAAATTCATATCACACTATGTAGTTACTACATGTGGAATATTTAATTCACATCATGTGTATACCAGGCCATTATAGAACAACGGTTTTCTGATTACATGGCGTGTAATGTTGTATTAATTGGATAGTCTACAAGAGTTAGCAGCGTAAATTAAATAATCAATGTGGTCATTATACATGATAAAACTATGTGACATTGAAAACATAAATAATTTATGATATATACAACATGTATGATTTTCACACGGTGTTTAATTAATCAATTACCACATCTAAAGAATATGTTGATTCACTCTCTGAGAACGTAGACACACAGTGTTAAGAGGTACACTATGTTTAGCTACTCTATACACATCATGTATTCCATCGAGATAAAAATCAATGTCTATGGTATGATCATCTGAAACCTAGAAAGTGGAACATGAGGTGTGTAGTGGGTCAGTATATGTCATGTAGTCTGGCTGAGATACACACCACAAACCCAGGCATGTATCGTTGGAACACGAAAACCATCATACATGTTGTGTAACTAGATAAACACCCTATTTAGTCTTTTATTAATGTAATTATTTAAAAAATACAATAATTTGAAATATACAACATTAAAAACATGTTTTATAGATTGAAACATCGTTGTGTGTTTGGAAATTCAATAATGGGTTTAATGGATTTTAAATAGTTATTTTTTATATTAAAATTAATATGACATTATCGGATCTTCTATTTACTATCCATTAGTTCTACAAATTATGTTTATATCAAATTAATTTCATAATTAAATTAAGTTGACATGGAATTGATTTATACATTATGTAAATAGTTAATGAATTTGGGTCCACATTAATTGTAACACCCCGAGATTTTATGAGATATATAATTTTTTAAATTCTTTGATGTCTTCTATTATACACTACACCAAGATTAGCTTGTACTATACACAACACCATGTTAGATTGCAGTATATGCAACACTATTCATGGCTCGTGTTACACACAATATCAAGTTCGTTTTGCAGAAATTATTCTACGCAACATTAAGTATAGATTTTGTTTAATGTATAAATGAAATAAGTTTTGATTATGTTATATGAAACACCAAACGAAGCTTTCACGACACGCAGCCCTGACTTGGCTTACATTATACGCAATCAATACCTTCTTCGATAGAGTGTGTAGTACGCAATACCATGTTTCACTAAATGAGATATTATTATAATATAATTATGAACTAGCCGTTATGAATAGTAATACCAACTTTTGAAATTTTATTAATATTATCTTTCAAAATGGAATTTCATTTTTGGATTCATAATATCGAAATTATCCTAGGGTGATTTTTTGGTATTTTTATGAAAACTTTCAATTTTTGATGAATAGTGAAAACACAGGGTTACTATTTAAAAACCGAATTTTTATTTAAATAATTATTTATTTTATTTAAATTTATTTTATGTCAAAATTGATACATGATACCTATATAAGTTCAATGTAATTCATTTGAATCATTTTATAATAATTTTATATTTATAAAAATTTTATTGAACTTTTCACCGTCTTTTACACACCTCCTAATAGAATTTGAAATTTTACATAAAACATACTTTTACCATTTCTGTGAGTGGAATTTCGAAAATCCGAGAGACATGTTTAATATCTAGGAGTAAAATGTGGTTCATTAAGATAAAAATAATTTTTGATGAATAGTAACTTTTTTATTTTGTTTACCACGGTTATAAGTAAAAAAGGGAAATTAAGGGTAAAAATGATATTATTATTACCCTAACACATGTCCTAATTCTATTGGATAAGTTTAAAATCGACCAAAAACAACCTTAGGAAGAAAATATGAAAATATAGATCCACTTGGATTAGATTAGGACATTTATTATTATTTTATTTATTGAAAAGTTAAAATAGTTAAAATCAATGTTTAATAACTAAAACATTTTTAATATAGGGTTATACATAAGATAAATTCTACTATAAATTTTAATTAGAATGATAAAAAGATTTCCTACATAATGTTATTTTATTTATAATTTTTAGACATTCAATAATTTAATTTATTTATGACACAATGATGATTCAGTAATTACCTTATTAATGAAATATTAACATAATTGATGTTAAAAATTCACAAATAAATGTAATTTGAGACTTTTTATAAATTCCACTAATTTTCTAGGTTAATATGACATGTTATTATTGATTCAATTAACTTTGTTCGAACTAATAATGTTTTAATAATTTTCACAAAAATAAATTACCAAATTGTGTCAAAATCGACATAAAATAGTTTTTAAAAAAATATATTATATTATTAGTTGTTATTATATTCCTAAAAATATAAGGTTCATACAAATGACTTATATAAGGTTATATATATTAATACTGAACCACTTGGGGTTTGTTTGGCTTGTTATAGTTTGTTTATTAACCATATAGTGTAAGAAAATAAAAAGATACGGTAAAAGTTAAATTATTTAACTTAGAGTTAAATCTAAATTATAAGGTTAAAATAGTAACCTAAACTTTTATAAAACCTATTAGTTGAAAGGAGTTCGACCCGTACCCACATTAGCATCTAAATAAATAAATTTTGAGCTATTATAAACCTAATATGACTTTATTATAAAATAGTAGTTTAAGTTTTTCCAAAGGTGCCCCTCTCCCCCCTTATAAAAAGGGCACCCCTTCCCTCTTCTCTTCACACACATTTGAGACTTGAATCTTGGAAAAACCCTAACAACTACTCTTCTCATCTTCCCTAGAGAAATTATAGAGGTTATGGTATCCTCAAAATACCAACTAAAGTTCCTTAAGAGGAGGTTAAGAAGAGGCGCATCAAAGAAGAGGTAATATCCTTTACCGATTCTTTCTAATTTATTTCTTCTTCTACTTATTCTTCTTTATTTGTTTCATCATAAATTCATAACATCAGTATCACTCATATAAGGATATTTTATTATAATTATGAAACAAACCTATTTCATCTTCTATCCATCCTACGAAAAATTAAATCATCGTGCGTGCGTACGTACGGAATACCGTCTCCACACCATGGTGTAATCTGTTTTCCACCACCACCTTACATGGATGTGTATAATGGTGTAAATAAATAACTATATATGGTTATTGTAAATTGGTATTGATTATGAAATATTATACATACACCTCAATACAATTCCATGATCATGGGAATGATACCATCGCTCGTGCATACGTATGGATTATCGTCTCCATGAACGCGATGAGATTCATTTTACAGGATTAACCATTCAAGAGTGATTATAAAGTATATATAATGAATAATAATGAAATATATGACAAAATGAAGCTACTGGATTTATATATATATATATATATATATGTCATCTACTTACTTCCATTCAAGTCAATAAGGAAAAGAAAACCGTGTTCACGCATACGTACGACCTACCGTCACCATGTACTGTGTATTTAATTTCATTTATCTATTTGTTTTATATATATATACTTAATACATATGATATATAAATCATGATTTAAATTATGGATGTAATTAAATAATGATATAAGTAGTAATAATATCATGAACAAAAAGTCCAAACACGTACAATAAATAAAACGTTTTACCCAAAATGTTGTTTTAACATGAAATTTACAAAAGAATGGGTAATATAAAGTAATAAGTGAACCATATATGATATCATAACAATGAATATAATTCTATAATAAGTCAATGACATTATTCAAATCATTATACAGGAGGTTTGGATACATACGAAGCATATCAGACCTACGGTAAGGGATAATTATTCCAATCTCATTCTTATCCGAGATTGTTTATTCGTAAGTATTTACTGGGGTTATGTTTATTATCCATGTCCATATGTTCTCAAAATGTTTTCATAAAATTTTTACTTTTATTCCATGTATGTTTAAAGTCATTTTTACCCTTTTTTTACTTTTACTATATCGTATGGAAGGAATCTTTCTTTTGTTTACCATACGAGGTACTTTTTGACTTTTTTGGAAAAAGTACGAGAAGAATTTTTTTTAACTTATACGGCATGAACAAATTTTTATAGTTTCATAACGCCTTATTTTCATTAAGCTTACTCTACAAGATTTAATTACTCTTTTCAACAAAATCATTTTCTTTTAAAATTTCATGGCATTTTGTGAAAAGAAAATTATTTTGAAGAAAAAAGGATATTTTCCTCAAGAATTCATTTCAAGTGTTTTATCAAAACCATTTTCCATATAAGATGGAATTATTTCATATGTGTATGTTTCAAGTATAATTTCTCTCTAATTTACATGGTTTCACTTTTCTTATGATGAAATGATATCCATTTTGTTTTTTACGGATTATGTTATGATGGAATGATGTTTATGAAACCCATTTCATTCTTTGGGTAATGATGAATGATTTATGTTCATGTTGTGGAAAAAGTAAGAATGATTACATTATGAGATGGTTGGAACCTATATCTTCCTCCAATTCATGGGTAAAGATTAATATCTCATGAGATATACTTGGCTGGAATGGTACGTTAATCCGGTTCAGTGATATAGGACTGGAATGAGGAGTGAGCTTGATTCAGAAAGGGACTTTGTCCACTAAGATGGTCATGGCATCAGTGCCTTGGATACTATGGAAATCATATCATGTGCTTAATGGTTTTCCACAAATACATGTTTTATTCCCATTCCATTCCTTTATGATATATGCCTTACGTACTTCCAAGATTTATGTCTTTGCTCAAGATTTTGTTGTTTAGATTTTATGGTCAAGTTTTTTCATTCAAATGTTTATGGATTGTTTTATGTTCTCTATGTTTACCCTTACTGATAATTTGAGCTCACCCTTTTTATGTTTTCTTTTCCCCAGGATTTAAAGAAATGTTTTAGGTAAGAAAGCAAAAGGGGAATATCTTTATGAGAGATGTTGAAGATCATTCACCACGATTAGAAGATTATATTCCGAGTTTCCAAAGACACTAAACTATTACGATCCTTGTGTGTCTGTTTTTGTTATTTATTAAGTATTCCACAAAAAGTAATGTAATGTCCGTGTATGTCAAGCTTTGGGTCTCTACATTAATAAAGTGGAAACAATAAATAAATGGATGATGGCTAGTTACTTTTCTGTAATCATTGAATGCATTACTACATATGGGTTTAATTTAATTAATTTAATTTATTTCATCGATTTGAAATTATTTAACATTAAATAATATAAGTGCCTTTGAGTCATTTTTACCCCATTATTAACTAGGACCTTCATGTCCATGGATATTTATGTAATCCCCTATAACCAATCCTTTGGTTTTCATCACCTACATGTGAGTAATAAATATATGTAATTAATGGAGAATCCCATGTTTCATAGAGAATGTTCAATACGGAAAAACTATGAATCCAACTCATTCATTCATAGGTGTATAGGTGGAATGTTGTCACTAATGCCCAGACTATAAAATAGAGTTATTACCATAAGTAATAGGATGACATAATGTATCCTCATTAAATTGACCATTAGATAAGCTCATTGTTGATTCATTTACATTTTGTTCTATTCATAATTTATAATATGAATATATCACCATATTCTCATAAAATCATTAATTAACAAGAAAATATAAATTTTTAATAAATGGAATATTGATCATTTTTTTATCCAAAATGGTAATCTAATTAAGGAAAATAATATTAATATTAATAATACATGTAAAGGATAAAACATGACAAAATTTATGATTAATTAAAATAAAATTCATCAACCTAATGTTATTTCATACAAAGACTTCAAATACATGATTGGGAAAGAAACCATTTAACTAAGTTTAGTACATGGCCGATTTCTAGACACTTACCTTAATCAGGGAGTTCTAATGAGGGTTTTGGGTTGACATAATAGAACCTGTATATATTTTAATTTCCAAATTATATTAAATAAATATTTTATTGATGTGTTGAGGTAATCAAAGTTAGGATTTCAGTATAGGGGAATGTTCTCAACGGATCATGGAGATAAAAGACCACGGTTGGAAAGAACACCTAACTAATTACATTCTTATGGATTTCTTAGAAAAATTATGGATCATTTAGAAAATTAACGAGTATCATTTTCATAGGAATGTTATTCAAAATTAGAAATTCAATAATAAATGGTGTGAGATATTGGGATATGATAAAATAGTGGGATATTTAATAAGATAATAATTTATTGTATCTCAAATAATTTTTAATCAAGAAAAGTTCTAAAAATATTCCCATAAAAAATGTTGAAAAAATGGAAATGTCATCATCCACACTATCCCTATGATTCATATTATTGAAATATCATCTTATAAAAGGAATTTCAATTCATGATGGGTATACACAACCCTATTTCGTCATACATGATGAATAGAAATCATACATGCTAGAATAATCACATATAGAACCACCTTCAAAGGACGAGAGTGATGAAGTTTTCCAAAACTATGAGAAACATATGAATGATGTGATAAACGCAAATTTTTTTATTATTTTACCTATTTCAAGTGGGGTCATGATGTCTCTAGAAAAAATTGATGCGTACAGAATAATTGAGACCCTCTTTGGTCATTACGAGGGGAGATCAAGAGGGAAACTGTTTTTTATTTCCACAAAACTCTTTCAAGGAAATCCTTGATAGGGTACCCCAGATGTGAATCATGTAGTTATGGTCATTGGATACAATGAGAACCTAGTTATTTTAATGTATAAACTCCCTAAATAACTAGGCATTAATCCCGTTCCAGCATCACTCCCTCAAAGATTCTTTAGTTTTATTATGAATCTTATTATGAAAAACATTGAGTATTATGTTCCATATATTCATAATTTTATTCTATATAGTTATATGGAGATGAAGTGTGAAAATATCTCACTCCTTATGGTGAACAAATAGAAAGGGAAAATGAAGTTATTTAAGCCAAAATATTCTTCACTCCCATATAATAAGATGAATACGAAGTGG
Organism: Viscum album; assembly: GCA_963277665.1. NCBI lineage: Eukaryota > Viridiplantae > Streptophyta > Magnoliopsida > Santalales > Viscaceae > Viscum > Viscum album. The sequence goes on from OY728121.1 coordinate 855,324,779, forward strand.
TAATAATAGGAATAGGACTCTGTTTACATAGCCTGGGGAAAGAAGGTCCACCCAATGAAAAAATTCCCCCATCCAAAAAAGTATGGTAAAGATTTAAGTGCATTTGCGATCGAGAGAAATTTAACTTTTTGTAAAATTTCATAGTAGATACACCATATGTTTCTAACATATGTATTCGAGTATAAAAATCATGTATATTTAGAAGTTTTGGCCAATGTGAGGTAGATCTACGAGTATCCAACATCGCTAAACTTATTTTTTTCTATTAAAGTCTACCACCTCATGTTGTTTACTTGCATGATCTTGGTTTTGAAGGGTTGTAATTATGTTCCATTTATTACAAAAAACATTATTTTTTTATCCAAATGAGAGAAAAATGGTATTATTTTATAATTTGGTAATAAATAATGCTTCTTTTATAAATATATAATTTTTAATGGTAGGAAACATTTAAATTACTATCATTGGGTGTAGTATTTCATGAACCAAGAAATGGGAATCAAAAACAATGTTACATCACTTGAATCACAACACACCAAACATTGGAATCACCGCCAAGGTCATGTAAATGAAAAATGATTGAATAAATTACATCATGAAGGATATTTAGATTATTTTGAACCAAAACCAATTCATGTATCTCACATATGTTTAAAAGGATAAATGAATATATCCCTGTTTAGTGAAAATTGTGAAAGGGATAAAGGGATTCTTGATTTTTTCATACCGATGTGTGTGGACCATTTCATATGGAAGAAATAGTTGATTACTCATACTTCATGAATTTTTCTAACGATTTTAGTGGATATGTTTATCTCTACTTAATGAACTCTATGTTTAATTGTTTTCATAAAATCAAGGAATAAAATTAAGTTGAGAACTATCAAATTAAGAAGATTATGAAGCTTTACTCAAAACATGGTAGATAATTTTTTAATAATGGTTTCATTTTTTATTTATTATAGTTATGGATACTCTCTCAAATCACTCGTGTTTATAAAACATAGTGGAATAGTGTAATATTAATGAGGAACACCGTATTTATTTAAATATTCAAATAAATGATAAGAAATATAAGTCTTCAATGATAATATTTGAGATATGCGTTGAAAATATTATCATACATACTAAACCGGGTTCCATAAAAAGTGATAGCACATATTCTATAACAATTATAGAATGTAATGTAACCCATGTTGTCTAATATACATGGGTGGGCTTAATTTTTTTTCATAAGTTCTCTTTAGGTAACAGACATTCACCCCATCACAGAATGTGTATCTTTATAGAATATTCTAAATGAATAAATGGAGACCACAAATACAATCCTTCATATAAATTGGTTATTGTTAAAATAAGAACCATATTTTTTGATAAAGATCTTTAATCTAAAATATATATAGTGGTATTGATCTAGACATCAATGAATTCCATGATAATTATAACCTTGAGTTGGAACAAGAACAATGTATACAATTTCTATTTAAGGAAATGTTGTTCTAGAGATACATGTACAACATAGGAGTACTAGAGATATTAGGTAACTTAAATAGAATAAATTTATTATCATTGATGATGGTGACCCATTATTATTTTTTAATAGTGATCATCTATCTTTCAAGGAATATGTAGGTGGAAAAAATGATTCCATGTTAAAAAAACCTATGAATTCTAAAATTGGTCTGACATGCCAAAACCACCAATAGATTTTGTCTGATCCTCTTATGGATGTAAATCATATAGGATAAAAATGAGTAATCAAGATGAATATATACATGGAAGTAAAATTCAATACATCTATGGAATGAATGGTTGGAAAATGGTTTAAACAACATCCAGGCATTGACTATAATGAAATTATTTCACCATATTCAATGCTGAAATCCATTAAGATTGTACAATACATTTGTGGCTTACCATGATTATAAGATTAGGAAAATGGATATCAAAATAGACATAGTTAATGGGATCCTACCAGAAAATTTTCATATGACACAACCTAAAGGTTTTTACTGTACAAAAGAAGCCAACAGAGTATAAAAATTTCAAAACCCCATTTCGAGATTATATAAAGCATCTAGGTCAAAGAAAATTCGTTTTCTTGAACCTATATTTGAATTTAGATTCATAATGAATGAATGTGACCCTTTGGTACTTAAATGGTTTAGTAAAAGTGCAATAAATATTATAATAGTACATATTGATGACATATTATTCATGAGAAATGAAATACCATTTTTATAATCTTGTAATGTGTGATTCAATAAATTTATCTCTTTGAAGGACTTCGACGAAGCTACATATATTCTTGGGATCAAAATCTATCATCACATAACCATAAAATACTCAGCCTATGTCAAAGTAAATACATTTACAAATAACCGAAGAGATTTATTATAGAACAATCTAAGATGGTATTTTTTCCAGCCTCCCATAGAATTCAACTTTACTAGAAAATGTTCCCTCAAAAACATGATAAATGAAATATAATGTAATGGAATGCATATAAATCATATATTAAGTCAATAATGTGTTAAATTCTATTCAATAGACTAGATGCATCCTATTAATTATTTGTTTAAGCAATATATCAAGCCAAATCAGGTGATCGCCATTGGATGGCAGTGATGAATATCATTAGGTATCATAGGAAAACTAAGGATATATTCCCTTTTTTTGGGTGACATGAGGAACTAGTAATCATATGATTTAAATATTCTAGTTTATAAACGGATCAAGATGACATGAAATAACAAACTAGATACATATTCACTTTTAATGGAAATTTCATGAGTTGGAGGCTCTCAAATATGGCTTTGGTTGCTGATTCTACATCAGTGCAAGAGTATATAGTATATTCTGAAGAAGCTAATGAAGCAGTACGAACTCAAAAATTCATCCAATAGTTTGAATCATTCCTAATATTAAGGATCTTATCACACTCTAAAATGATAAAACTATAGTTTAGGATCTCGAAAAAGTGATAAGGACACATCAGTCGATGAATCACATAATTGAATGAATCATCTCTTGAGGGTTTTTCATTAGAGAGGTGATGTTATAGTTATAATTATTTCCATGAATGAATATGTGGTGTACCCCTTGAAAAAATACATTAATCAGCAACAAATTACATGTATGTGAGGTATAGGTGAGTGAAATTCATAGGTAGTTGTGTCTTGTCCATTTGAGAGTTTGTTGTATTTGGTTTCCTAGGAAGGACTATTTATACATTTATTACATTTTTATTCAATGTAATGAATATTAATAAAAATTATTGTTATTTTTGGTTTATTGTAATGTATTACTCTAATATAATAATGTCTTACTATATGAATTTCATTCTTAAAGTAATGGTAGTTCTCTTTCAAGATTAGAACCATGATGTGTTATGAACACATTATTAAATAATTTATTTTGGTTAGATAACTATAATGGGACAAATAGTATAGACTGTCAATTATGGGTACCCATAAGTGGGTAAGGATACATCTCATAATGTTATCACTAGGTAATCTCCATGATGGGATATTATGAGAATACACCCACTAATAAGAATCATATATGATTTGGGTGATTATACATTCTTTTATATGAGCATATGTGATAGTCCTTAGACATTATTATTGTTAATACATGTCATGAATCAAATACAAATATGTATTTTGTAATCCATGATGATAACATTTCATGTAAAAGTTGTATATGTTGGGTGTTTCATTATTTACAGGTCTTTAATGGAAATTATAATGAAGGATTTTAACCATCCATTTTTATGGTAGACGATATGTCGTCCCTTTGAATAGAATAGAATGGTCCCCCTAAATTCCATGGTCATGCCGTAACGACATGTTTATTTTAGGTGAAAAAATAAATATGTATTGAGAATATAGGTTTATGACACTTTCAAGAAACATTCTTAATGATATATTATGAAAAAGGGTTTACAATAAACAGTGAGTATTGGTATGTTGTTATTGAAATTGTGACATTATGGTCATTCATTTCAGATCCTTGATCCATTTCATGATAGTTATTTGTAAATTAGTCATTCCAGCCTAATTCCAACAAGAGTGAAACCTAGAGTGTTTATATAAAATTAAATTATACTAGAATTTAATTTATTAATTAATATTCAGTGGTTTAAGTTATTATTTTGTTCATGTTATATTCATCACATAAATTCAATGAATTTTTATTCACATTTATGTCAATAAATATATATTTATTGAAAATTTTATAATATTTATTCCCTTGTATGTTAATGAAATGTTTATTTATGAATAAAAATCGTTATTTGGGTATTCAATAAATAAATATGATTTTGAGAATACCGAGAACCCATATAGTGATAAATAATTTTTTACAAGCTAGTGAATAATATTTATCATTTTCTCTAGAGATCACACGCACAAAAATATTAATATTTTAATTATTATTTGACATGGGTTTTATTAAAGGTTTTAATATATTTTATGAACCAACTTTTAATAATCAATATTCTAACCTAAAAAATACCTCTATAAGTATAGCATTATGGATATTATATAGGTAATCAAAAAATAAAATAAATTTTTTTTTGTGCAAAATGAATTCTCATTCGAATCCTCCATCTCTCTACATCTCAAGAATGAGGTTGGAAGAGTGATTTTTTTAAGATTGATGAATGAGTGATGAAGTTCATATAATGAAAGGCATTAAATTCACTTTTCTATCACCTAGATATCGAGTTTCATTGATCGATGTTCATTAGATCATGTCATGATATACCCAAGAGATATTATAACCTTAGATCCTCACAAGATTAATAAATAAATCCAAAAGTGTCTTTTTAGAAAATTAACATCAACTAGAAATAATGAAACCTTAGATCATGTAAATTATTTACTCTAATATATATAGATTAATTATAATCATAACATGAATTATCCTCTATTTGGTTTTGTGGTAATTTAAATTAAAATAAATTTTAATTATCACATCCCCCACCGTGTACTTCATTTTCACCCAGAACCCTCAGAAATACCATATAAGAACTATTTAAATTCATGTAGTAGAAGTTAATATGAAAATTTAAACACATTTCAAAATATAATGGATTTTTATAAAAATTAGTGTAAATAATATCAATACATGAAAAAAACTACATAATTTATTTCACAATAAAGTATGCTGAGATCAACTATAAAATATTCAGGAGACATGATTATTAAAAAAACACTCATATCACGAATCTTCCTATTATCCTAATACATACATATCATGGTTCATTACCCTCATGATTATTTTCAAAAATCCTAGGATCTCCCAATTTACATCACACATAATGGAACATCTCATCCAATTTGGTTACCCAATGCTTCCATAAATACTCAAAACTACTCAGTTATTTATCATTCTCAACCCTCAAATCAATGGGTTAAAATCCATAGAACCAACTATATTTACCCAATTTTGGAGGGTAATTCTATAACACATGTGTTCATGTGGGAATCATGTTAATAGAATGAAGTTCTATATAGGCATGGATGAGTGAGAATTCATGATAGAATTTTTTGGGGAATGAATATGTGAGGGTTTGGGAATTTGGTTTTGGTGATCATAGAGTAGGATAGGGTGTGAATTGTTATAGGTAGGGCACACGGGGAGAGTCACACAACGTTTCCCCTAGTTCTTTTAGAAAAAAATATTAAATTGAACTTGTAGACCATGTAATTCCTTTGATCATTATGTGTTTGAGATTTTTCAAAATTCCCTTTTAACACAAAGAATGAGGATTATAATGATTTAAAAATAAAAATGAAATTTGTGTAATATCATAAAAATAGATGATTTAAAAGAAAAACATTGAATTTTCACTACAACTATCAATTTTATTATATTCTCTCAAGATTTGATAAAACGTACTTACATATAAATCTTCCCCAACTAAGAATGATTATTACTTACAAATCAACATTATAAGTTCATTCAATAATGAAAAAAAGTGAAAATAACCCAAAAACATATCAGTCATAAAAAATCATAATCAAAATCCCTCATGGGGAGAATAACATCCATGTACCATAGTTAACGAGTACTTACGATTTATATAACCCTATATTTATGTTTATAAACCATGACCCAGTCCTTTGAAACCTTACATAATGAACCTCAATTCATTATTGTTCAATTCATGATTTTAAATCCATAATTTTGATGCCCTATATCTAAATCAATTAAACTTTCCTCTAAAGAGAGAGAAATATGAAGGAAGAGAAATGGTTTTATCAAATAACTAGTAAGATCATTAAGATAAACCATTTTATTTTATATATCAGAAATCAAATAGAATAATTATGTTAGAAAAGACATCATAATGTTGCTCTTATGAATTCTTGGAGTCATACAAATCAAATTTATGGAGATAATGAAGGTTTATTAGAGGTTAATAAAAGTTTTCGAAAAACCAAAACATGAAAATAATACCGTAATTCATTGATAACCTACATTGTACATGGAGACATAAATGAGACATTGAAATTTATTTTACTAAAAAACCTATAATTCATAGCCTTGTTTTATGGTCCCTAAGACAGTACAAGCCTCACAGGACAACAAATTAACCTACCATTAAACTGGAAGACCATAAAAAATCAAGGGAGAACATACTTATGGAACTATTATTTACACCATGGACTGGAGACTAGAACAGAGGTTTTATAACATGATATAAGGAAGTCATTAAGAATTGAAATAAAAATAAAAAACCTAATAATATAAATATTACATTCATTACATAAGCTATTTTTTTGAAAATGAATGAAACATGAATGAGTATAACTACAACAAACCAAATTCAACGTCAAAATTATATACGAGAAAACTTGATTTTTGTTATTATACGTATACCTAGTATGTTCTCTACACACTATAACTAATGTTTCATTGAAACCCCCTCAATATGATCATGAAATTCAGAAAAAAATAACAATAGGGTGAGAAAAAAGTATACTCAGTATGTTCCTCCTCTATCCTTTATTATTTCATGTGAATTTGTATAATATAGACTTAATAAAAGAATAAGTAATTATTAATTAAATTAACATTTATATATGAATAATAAAAATAATTTTAAATCTATAACACATATCATAAACCAATACATCCTTCAAATAAACACCACCTTAGGATATCCATATTCTAATGATAATAAATCTAACTAAAACTTCAACATGCCACTATGATAAGGACCATGCATACATTACAATAACAGTATTATGATACTACTAAAAAACATATCAAGGGGGGAATATAACATCCATATTTTGAATCATAAATAAGGAATACAACATCTCTCATAAATCATCTATATAATGGAATGCCACATCCCTCCAAGTACCAAAACAGAAAATTCAGAATAAGGTTAATGTAAAATCCACATGACAAAAACAATACTATATTTTAATCTATATCAATTGATAAAATCAAATTTATTATTAAAAATAACATATAATTCCCATAATCAAAGTGTTTTAAATATAATGTCTTCATCAATCCTCCATATATTCAATCCAATGTCTTATACAATAGAAACATGTCATTGAAATAATACTCTACATATCCTTAACAAAACCCCATATATCGTCAAGTAAAAAAGCACACCATTACCATGTAAAATCCATCATTAATTAATATCAAGTCATTTTAAAAAACTAGTAAGTCTAAAAAACATTTCTAAAGGTAAAAAAACTATTCCAAAAAAAGAACCACCATTTAGAATAACATAAATAAATAAATCAAATTATTCTACAACATAAATACCAATTAAAATTCAATTTATCAAATTTAAAATATTTTCTATTGATCCATTATTATTTATCTATTACAGAACAATATTCTCAAATACCATCATATAAAATTTAAAAATTACCTACCATCAACACAACCAAATTATATAAATTCATTTCTGACACAAACAAAATCATTTTAAATCGCATATCAGACTTCATTATTAATGAATGAATTATTATATATCATAACTCACAGCAATTTAAATAATAAAATGAGTAGTTAAATCATTTCTCACATCATTGAGTAGGTAGAGGAATTCAATATTTGAATAAGTACGGAATAAAGAACACATTACCTTTCATTAATTCAACTACATGAAAAATGGAACTCTAGAATCCATAAAAAGAATTCCAAATTCATAAAGAGATTAAACTTTTCAATATAAGAAATATATGAAGAGTGAAATCTCAAAGGAGGGGTAAAAAATTTGAATTTATAATAATATCAGTTGACTAAGTCCTAGAATGTCACAGCCTAATTTTTATTTTCATCTTTTATTCAAGTTTATATTATTTTATTTATCTTCTATTTTTAGTTTTTTGGTGTTACGGATTTAAATTTTTATGATTGGGATTTTTCCTTCTATTTAATGGTTTAGGTGCACAAAAAAAGGGAAAATAAATTGATCACATGTGGCTGAGTATATTTTTAGTTCATTTTAAACTTCAATTATTTGAGTTTCAAACATAGATTGATCCAAACTATATGGTACCAGATGGAAATTGTATGGGTCCTTGGGTATCTATGGTTGAGGGTGCACAACCTATCAATGGTAATCCAAACCATGTGTTAGTAAGGATCTTATATATATAATTTTATACAGAACCAAGTCGCATGGTTGGCGTACGATTTCCCAAACCATGCAGACAAACAATGTGGGTGTCATGTGCATCCAAAAAGTGTCACATGGATGGTGTATGGTTATTATTTTGTTTTTAAAGGTATATGGAGTTTTACTATTGAAACATTGGGTGTATTTATAAGGATTGTCTTGTCAAAACATTATTTAACAATCATTGGGTTACCATAGAAATTTGTGGTTTTTCTGACATGTTTGGTACTTGTGGGAAGTTTTTTGTTTGGTAACTGTCATGAAATGTCACCCATCAACAAAAGATTCTCCTTGGTGAGACTATTTTGGATCATTTTGATCTGGGGTATGGTTTTGAAATACTTTTTACAAGTTTTGAAAAACTAATTTCAAGTAGTAATTTCTTGGTTAATAAGAAATTCGTGATCGGTTTTCAAATTTATTTCAATGAATGTTTTAGGAAATATTTTTTGAAATAAAATTATTTTTGATAAAATTGGTTTTTCATTTAATTATATGGGTGAAATAATTTTTTTATGGGTGAGGGAATGGGATGAATTGTGTTTTTGGGTGAAATTAATGGGATTATTCAATGGAGAGGAGTGGATTTAAGTATAGATTTTGAATATGGTTTCTAATTTGTTGGATATTCATATTTTTAAAGTGGTATTTGGAAATTTTTGAGTTGGTTAATTTTTTATTTTGCGGTTTCTTGTGTGGATTTTTTGGTTGCTGAGTTGGTTTTGATTGAGTTTTGATTTATTATTTTACAGTTTCCACCCCAACATATATTATATGGATGTTTGATGTAAAACTATGGGTTGATCAACATTAGTGAACCCCCCAACTGAATAACCTAAACACTTCCTTCTTGGTTTTTTAAATATTTACCCATATTTCTTTTATGTTCCACAGTATAATTTTGAAGTGGGAGAGTGGATAAGAAAAATAAAAAAGGATCTTCATTTCAATTGAGTTTCCTTAGCCTCAAATGGTTATCATTTCTACATTTATAATCAATGGTCTAAGCTAGATGTGTTGGAAATCAGATGTTAGGAACAGGCCTTGTGAAGACCTCTCTTAGGATTTCTTTAAGGCTTAATTTTATTTGTGGTACATTACTATGTTTGTGGAGGTGAGGAAGGTAATGGAGATGTGATGCCTTCATCAAGGTGATAGATGTGGGTTGGAGTTCAAATGTTTTTTCATGGATAGATACCTTTATCATTTAGAGTGGGATGATGATGATTCTGTAAATTCTATAACTTTAGAGAATAGTCTTTATGATGATCTCAAGATGAAGGTGTTTAATTTCTGTCTATCATTTTTGTCGATGTTGTTAGGAAAGCCATTATAATAGAAGATATGTTTTCATGGGTTCTCGAGACTGTCGATCATCCGTTATTCTTTTTATGCTTTTAAGGTAAACCCATAGTAGAGATAAAAATATGGCTTAAAGATAGTGATGCGAGTGTTGGAATAAAGAGGCCTCTAGATCATTTTCTATCCACATCTAGAAATAGGATACCGTTTGGTCATCAATGTGGTATGTTGGGTATCAATAATCTATCGTGTCCAAATTCTCCAAAGTAATATTGATCATGTGGAAGCCTAGGTAACTTGTCTTGGTTTTTTTGGGTTGTTTCTAGGATGAAATGTGGAACTAGGTCTACCCCTTGAGAAGGCACCCCAGTATATTTAGAAAAGTACAATGCTATTTTGGGTTATGTTTAAATTTTATTTTTTGTATATGATGTCTTTATTTATAATGTTTTTAGTGGACCCTATTTGAACATATGTTTTAATGGAATTTTATTTTGGTAAAACTCGTATTCTTCCATCTTAAGTAGAGGTATGTCTCATAGTGTTCCTTGTTATTACCACTTCTCATTTTGGGTGGAATACTTTGATGTCTCTATATCTTCAAAATCCTTGTTTTGGTGAATTTTACTTATTGGATTAAAGTGAGTCTCATGGTGTTCCATGTTAGTCTATTTATTTTTGTGGTATTTGTCTAGTTTTTCCAGTCTAGAGTGTCATTATTTGGGGATTTATGTGGGTTTGGAACATGGCTATAACTCTAATATTGTAGGGAGTCCATTATATCCTCTTATGATTGAAATTTTCTTTTACCTCTTTTGTTGGCATAGAAATAGGTCATTTACTTTGGAGTTTTTTCATTCCAATTATTTTTTATCTAGGTGGATACTGGGATTTTGGATTATGCCCAATGTTTTTTAGGATCCATTCTTGGGGAGGTTTTCATTCTAGTTATGAATCATATTTTAAGAAGTGGTTTCGTTTCTTTGGTTTTTTAGTAGGATGTGTTGGTTTTAAATTTAATGGTTACTAAGATATTTTCTAGATTAAGGAATCATATTCTGTGGGTTACTGAGCCCTCATATATTTATTAACTAACTGGAGACATTATGGGTTTTTGGGGACATAAAGATAAATGGTGGGGAGAATTATCACACCCCTATTTTTATTTTCTACTTTTTTTGCCAATCTTTTTGTCTTTGGATTCTCTTTTCAGTTTCTGGTGCTTCTAATTTATATTCATAGTTTCTATAATTTTTCCTCGGTTGTATAGTTTACATGAATGGTTAAGGGGAAACTTTGCCCCATCTTGTTGTTGAGTAACTTATCTTTTAATTTTGATGTATCAGAATTTGTGTTGCACAACTTGAACACAGTTTCATACAAACAATACAGTTCCTACAAGAATTGGTGCTGTTAATTGGTTGTATCTTCTTGAGGGTGCACATCCTATGCATGGTTAGCTGAACATTTTTGGAGGCATGGCTTTTCTATGATATTTTTGACAAAACCATGTCACCTAGTGGGTACATGGTTTCCCAAACCATGAGTCTATGCCATACGGGAGCCCACTGTGACTAAAAATATTAGTGCATGATTGGTGAATGGTTTTGGAAATGGTGTGGCATACCTATATATGGATCACAGGTGACATAAAAATGTTAAATTCCCCATATATCCTATTTAAATTCTATCCCCAAACTACTGAATTCATCCTCATATGGCTCATGTGACACCAAGGGGGACCCTCACTTTCACTCCAATAATATCCTCCTCTTACTTGGGTAGAATAAAGGGTTTTCATCCTTATTTTGGGATAAATCATAAATGTAATGTTCCTTTTTCTTCTTCCTATTCATTTTCTTTACATTTTCATTATGAATTTTATTAACCCATTTCATTGGGGGTCATGGGTTATTTTTCAACACAATAATCCCACCTAGTATTCACATAAATTATACATTGCCAATATAATTAGTTCTTTTCACCCCTCAATGAATTCAATGCAACCCAAAAAAGAAAAATAAATTGTTATCATTAGAACATTACAATTTCAACACCTAATATTTATATTGTACACCCCCAAGGCATCACAATATTTTAATTTTTGAATAAATTTGATTTTTTTCCATGAATGATTTATACACAACAAATATTTAAGACTTCAATACACAAAACTCTAGAATTTTTTTATGGTACACACAAAACTAAGTTGACTTGTGAAACACACAACACTGAGTTATATTAATATATTTTAGTACACACAAGACTCAGTTTTACTTAACTATAATATACTATAAACATTATTGTTTAATATTATAGTTATTTACTTCCCATTATAATAGAGTGTATGAAAATTATTAACACATTTTGTAATATAATATTTACACATGTTTATATAATTCTTTGGTGAGAAACTGATTATAAATTATTGTAAAAACCAATTGAATATGAAGGAAATATTTTTTTATAAAAATATATATTTATGTAGCAAAAGGAGTATCATAAAAAAATTAAAATTAATTAATATTAATGAATTATGTTAATAATATTTATATATTATATATTCAATCATTTTTTTACATTCAACCAATATATTTGATAATCATAAGATAGGAAGAAGTCAAATTGTAATCCAAATAAGCTATATTTTTTTAAATGTGGGTTTTCCAGTTTTTAATGGTTCAGTTGTATTAAAAATAAATTTTGACAATATGAAAAAATTTAGCTCAAAATATTAATTTAATTTTTAAAATAGTATCAAAAAAATTATATTGTCGTTAATTTTTTTTATTTTCTAAAGAATTTAAATTTTTAATTAATACTAGAAAATACTAAATTTGAATTGAAATATGAACTTTCATCTAAATAATTTGTATTGTTAAATTATATTTAAAATTATTTATAAATTAAAAATAAATCAAATATACATATATTAATAAAATTTATGTTATTTATTCATTTTTATATTGATTCTATATATTAAATCTTGGTAAAATTATAAAAATTCTCACTTTCAAATCCCACTTTCTCATCCCGTATAAGAGATTTATTTTAAATTAATTTTTTCTAATTATATGAATTTAATTTATAAAAATGGTTTTAATATTTTAAAATAGAATAATTAATAATTTTTTATACATCCAAATTAATTTCTAACCATTTTTATTAGTGAAAAAATTTACAATTAATTAGGGTGATTAAGTGATAATGAGTTTACTAAGGGACTAAACATTGATCATCAATGGCCAAACGACCCATAAACATTCCCAAACCCATTTTTTTTAATATTCTAACATAATACCTTATTGTATTGATTTTTTTACCTTATTAGATCCTTTTGGTAGGTAAAATATTTGGGTTCCCCAAGCATTATTTCCAATAATGCCAATTGTGTCCTCTCCGCCACTTATAAAAGGCCACACCTATCCCCCTTATTCACACCTCCCAGTCCACTTTTTCATGTATAATACAATCCCAGATAATTTATAGAATTTCACTCCCACATTATTGAATGATTAATTTGGTATAATTTTATATTATGAAGAAATTAGTGCATACCTAATGATGATACGCAAATAAGATGTAAGGTTTTTCAAATATCATTTTAAATTTCATTCCTTATGCACCTAATTCAATTATTATTATAAAAATATTGTATAATAACCTCATTATATTCTTTATAATTATATTTTATAAAATTATATTTATTAAATAAAACAACACATACATCCATCACATGGGATACAAAATCATCATTCATGTGTATGACAAACTACCACCTTGGGAACTGATGTCATTCATTCATTCATTTGCAATTTTCAAGGATGAGAATACTGATTAAGTAATAATTTATTCATAATTTTTTTTATGTTTAAATTAATAATTAATATCTATTTTACACATAAAATATTGATTTACATTTTGTGAAATTATGTTAAAGTCAATCATGTGCATAGAAGACTATCGATTCACGAAGCGATGTGATTTATTCCTGTCATACATGGTATGTATAGATGATAGCTTTAATGACCATACGTGATATATATGACATAAAAATGATATTTAAATGATTATATATATATATATATATCTTTTACTTTTATTTAATTCAATACAGTATAAAAATGGAATAACGTTAATGTATATGTACAACCTACCTCCTCCATGAGCGGTGTATTTCATTACCTATTAGTGAATATTATGGATTACTAGAAATAAGTATATAAAGAATATATATGATATTTATTTACTGTTATATATTTTAATAAGTACTAAATCATTATCTAAATAAGGGAAATAAAAAAAAATTTAATGTCAGAACATACTGAAAGAACAAATCCCTTAATACCCAAAATAAATAAAATAATGAGATATTGTTATCAAATGGGTTATAAGACGCTATAAAAGTATAATATATGGAATTATAAATATTAAAATGGTTATAATTAAAATTAATAATATTCATAAAACCATTATATATTATCTTAAATTATGTTCTTCCAATAAAAAAAATACACGGTAGGGGATTTTTTCTAAATTCCATTTCATTGAGAAATATTTTAATGAATATACCTAATTTAATTTATAAGGTGTATATAAATACTATAGAGGCCTGAATCTCGACGTACATGGAAATTACATTAGTTTTGCAGAATACTTAATACATAACAAAAACAGACACACAAGAACCGTAATAATTTAGTGTCTTTGGAAACTCGAAAAAATAATCTTCTAATCGTGGTGAAAGATCATCATCATCTCCCATAAAGATCATCCCCTTTTCTTTTCTTACCTAAAACCTTTCTTTATATCCTGGGGAAAGGAAAACATATAAATGGTGAGCTAAAATACATAGTAAGGGTAAGAATGGATAAAATAAAACAAATCATCTATATTTGAACTTAAAAACATGAACATAATTATTAAACATCAAAATCTAGAGCAATGACATAAAACATTGTTGTACATAAGGCATTGATCATAAAGAAACATTAATCATGATAAAATAGCATGGGAATAAAACATGTAATTGTGGAAAAACATTATGCACATGATATGATTTCCATACTATCCAAGGAAATGATTCCAAGACCATCTTAGTGGAAAAAGTCACTTAGTGAACCGGGTTTACATGTCGTTCCAACCCTATATTACTGAACCAGATTTACTTATCGTTCCAGCCATGTCTATATCATGAGATATAAATCCTTACCAAATGAATTGGAGGGATATATAGGTCCCACCTATCTCATAATGAAATCATTCTTACTTGTGCCACATAATACACTTAAAACATTCATCATAACCCAAAGAATAAAATGGGTTTGATAAACATCATTCCATCATCACATAATCCATATAAAACAAATGTATATTTCATCATAAGAAATTTGAAACCATGTAAATAATAGAGAAATTATACTTGAAACATACACATATGGAATAATGTCACCTTAGATGGAAAATGGTTTTGATAAACCACTTGAAATGAATTCTTGAGGAAAAAATCCTTTCTTCTTGAAAATCATTTTCTTTTCACAAAATTCCATGCAATTTTAAAAGAAATAGATTTTTTAAAAATAGTCATGAAATCTTTTGGTGGAAGCTTCATGAAAATAAGGCTTTATAAAACCGTAAAAATCCTTTCATTCCATATAATTGTTAAAAAACATTATTCTCGTACTTTTTCCGGAAAAGTCAAAAAATTACCTCGTAACGTAAAAAAAAGAAAGATTCATTACATACCATGTAGTAAAAGTAAAAAATGGGTAAAAAGGACTTTAAACATACATGTAACCATTTTTAGAAAATAGGGACATGGATGATAAATATAACCCCAAGAAATACTTACGAATAAATAATCTCGGATAAGACTGAGATTGGAATAATTATCCCTTACCTTAGGTTCGATATGCTTCTTACGTATCCGAACCTCCTGTATAATGATTTAAATAATTTAATTGACTTATTACAGAATATTATTCATTGTTATGATATCATATATGGATTACTTATGACTTAATATTACCCGTTCTTTTGTAAATCTCTTGTTAAAGCAACATTTTGGGTACAATCATCATATTTATCGTACGTGTTTGGACTTTTTGTTCGTGATGTTATTATTACTTATATCATGATTTACATAATTACAGAATGTAAATAATGATTTATATATCCTATATATTCCTTATATATCCAAAATATACATGTATTTATAATAGTACATAACATATGGAGGTAAGAAATGAAATGCACCGCTCATGGAGACGGTAAGCCGTACGTACGCATGAACGCTACTTTCATTTCAATTTATTATTTTAAAATAATAGGTATATTATAATTACAGTATAATATCATATATAATATCATTAACTCCATCCATTATACATCCCACATAAGTCATTAATGAATCATATCACTTTGAGGGGGCGATAGTCCGCACTTCCTCAAATGAGATCATCGTATTTACCCACTATGGAAACCATAAAGGCTTGATATAATTGGGATTTAAAGAAGTATAAGGAAATAATAAAAATAATATACACCATATATAAATATATTTCCATCATAATGGCCACCATGAGAGGCGGTAAGAGAAAATCGAACAATCATCATTTCATGAGGCGTCAGTTTTCCATCCAGCGAAACATTATGTTCTTCATCCATTAGATGGAGGTGTGTGTAAGTGTAGGTTGAATAATTTTCATAACAACATCCTAGTATTTTTAGGATACTATTTTTGTCACAAAAGAATGGATTAAAAATATTTTAGGGGTTGGAGAAGTAGAATAAAAGAAAACAACTTAAGAGAAACTATTACCTTTAATTAGGGTAAATTTCTTTGGTTTGAACCAAAAGGACTTCTTAAAGTGCTTTATGCCTAATTTATGGCTTCTCGGGGGAGTAGAGGGAAGTAGGGAGCTTATTTGGGAAGAGTTTGGACCAGCCAAAAGGCTTGATAGGTGTGAGTAATTGCATAAAAGTGGTCTCCTTTTATAAGGGAGAGGAGGGGATCTTTAGGAAAGTGTGAAAAAATTATTTTATTATAAACATATCTTTAGTTTCAAGAGTTCCAAAACACATTAATGTCTAAGATAAGATGGCTCATATTTTTAATAAAATCATCCAATATGAATTGGACAGGTTTTGGATAATATTTTAATCATTATAATCTTATTTATTTAAATCATTTATTAATGAGGTAAATACTGCATCGTTATTGTGTCATAAATAATTTACTTTATTTGATGTATAAAAATTATAAAAAAATACTAACATTTAGGAAATATATTTATCTTTCCAATTAATATTTATAGTCTAAAATATAATTTATATATCCCCTTATAAAAATTAATTACTAATGGATTTTTGTTAATGCACATTTTGTCTTTACATTAAATTAATTAATCTAATGTATCATTGTCATTCATAAGTGGCTCCATGGGGTCCCAAAATCGACCCAAAGATTCCCATGGTCGGCCATTACTCATCCAATAAGTTTTGGACATGTTTAAAGGTAATTTTCAATTATTATAATATTCTTTTAACCTTGAACTACCCTATTTACTTTTAACCGTGGTAAATAAAAGAAAAAAGTCACTATTCACCAAAAATTATTTTTATCTATTTGAACCACATTTTACTCCCTAATATTAACCGTTTCTCTCTGATTTTAGAAATTAAACTCACAGAAGTGGTAAAATTATGTTTTATGAACAATTGAAAATGCTCCTAAGAGGTGGGTAAAAGACGGTGAAAAGTTCAATAAAATTTTTATAAATCTAAAATTATTATAAAATGATTCCAATGAATTTCATTGAAATTATATAAGTATTTTGTATCTATTTTGACCTAAAATAAATTTAAATCAAACAAATTAATATTTAAATAAAAATTCGGTTTTAACCAAAAACTCAGTGTTTTCACTATTCATCAAAAATTGAAGTTTTTTTTAGAAAAATACCAAAAATTCAGCCTAAGATATATTTGATATTCCGAATTCAAAAATGATGTCTATTTTTCCAAATTCAAAACATAGAATTGGCATTAATTAGTTTTAAAAGTAATTCCCATTATTAAAACAAATAGTGTGTTTTTAAGAAACAATAACTATCAAAAGATCATCACTTGTTTATGTCAAATTTCAAAGTGAAATTAATTACAATGACAAAAATTGGATTAAATGGTAAAAATATATTCTAATTACACTTTAAAACCAATTAAAAAGATAATCTAGCCATATAAAGTATTGCTATGAAAAAAGTTGTTTTTAATTAAAATATAGCGTGTTTTTACTATTCATCAAATTATGAAGGTTATCAGAATAATATGTAAAATTTATCCAAATTAAATTTTTATATCCATATTCCAAGGAAGAATTTTATTTTTTCAAATTGAACTTATAGACATGTCAAAAACTAGATTTAAAGTGGTTGCACCATCAAAAGGCGGCAAAACTGCATTTTTTGAAAAATACTTATTTCACCCGAAATATTTATTTTTTTCTCATACCATGTTCTAGAAAATATGTATGATGAATAATAATGTCATAAAATTCAAAATGCAGTTAATACTATTCATGATGGCTAGTCCATAATAACATTATAACCATATATCATTGTTTAGCGAAACCTGGTATTGCGTACAACACACGCTTTCGAGGAAGGTCGCGATTGCGTGTAATGAAAGCCAAGTCAGGGATGAGTGTTGTGAAAGACTCCTCCATTGTTTCGTATAAATGAATCCAACCATATTTCATTTATACATTGAATATATATATATAAACTCAATTTTTTATAGAATAACTACTATCAAAATTGTTTGTAACATGATCCAAGAATAGTGTTGCGTATACTGCAAGCTAATACGGTGTTGTGTATAGTACAATCTAATCCTGGTGTAGTGTATAATAGAAAACATCAAAGAAATTAAAAATAATATATCTCATAAAATCTCGGGATGTTACATTCTTCCCCTCTTAAAATTAATTTCGCCCTCGAAATTCGTCGGGGTTATAAATGGTTTACTACTTGAAAGTTTATTTCATAGAAACCCAAATCGTAAAATGGAATACCAAAACTGAACATTAAAAACTAAATTATGAAACGTAACTGTTAACCAAATTAACTAATCACTGGGTTTCCACATAGGAGAACATAGGTGAAAAAATATGGATATAGAAGGGAAATCTAACCATCAAGTTCTGATGGGGAGTGGTAGAGAACATGGCTAGGAAAAATACAACAAACACAAAGCCATTGATTTGTGATGATCTAAAGTACCATCTGATTCATCATATATAAGAGTACCAGGAAAATCTTTTTGTTTTCAAGATCATTTCCCTAATGTTGAATAGTTTGAATTAGAAGAATACTTGCTTTATTTCGGTACAATCTCACCGTTGTTTGTGCCCTAAACAATTTCCACTTCATCTCTTAAAGAAATGAAGTTGAATTTTTCTTTCATGAAGTGTTAGAAGATCATGTGATTGAATTATGGGTCTTTCCATCTGTTTCGAACAAAAGGTTAGAAAAAATTATCAAACATACATTAGTCCATCTATGGTGAGGTTAATCGTATACGATTCCAAAAATGAACTTATACTTCATCTATCATACCACTTAATAAAATAAAACCAGTTTATGCTAACCCATGACTTCTTGTAGGCCAGTGGTAGGCAATAAAGGCCTGTCGCACTTCTATTGTGGGATCAATTCCTGCAACCTTGTCCGATGTGATGGGTTGTCACCCATTCTGCAGGTTGTCCCTTTTCTTAAAATACACTATTATAACATTTCATCAATAATATCGAAAAATTTCTAGCCTTAACCAATACTAACTTATGTCCAACATAATCCATTCCAATATTTAGGCTTATTAAAATACTTCTATCCAAGATCATAGTATAAAGGAAACAATTACTAGAAATTTTATCTTCCGAGCATGTGAATACCATCATTTATCCCCCATATATCATATGATATATCTTTTTGGTCACATTACAAACATGTGAATACCTTAATCATGTATTCTCTTAAAAAATGAACACCCATTGAACCTTAGTGAAAACATGAATGCTGTCAAAATTTAACACTTTCCACAGACCAAAATCCCAAAATTTCTATATACTCAAACTATGATATAACTTTATCCTTATATCAGTCATGAGCTCATTTCATTTTTTCTTTATCCCATCATTATGCGCATATCATCTTCTTTCCAAAAATATTTCAATCACATTTCATGGTTACCGGTACCATACAATTATTGAAAACCAAAACATAGATATTCCAAATTTCCATGGTACCATAAATGAGATTCCATGATACCATTTTGAAATCCCATTACATAAACACTTAATCATTACACAACATCATTGTCATACTAAACATCACAAATATTGATCGCATGAGACTTCCCTTTATCCTTTTCCTTAAGAGGTTTCTCACGTTGATCATCATTAACCCATGGATTAGGGCATTTATTACCATAATTCCCCATTTCATTCCACTTGAAGAATTGATGTGTTGGTGGAGAGTTCTCTGTAGTCTTTTCTCTATTCACATCATTAGAAACCTTTATCCCATTACTTCGACAATCAACTGCCCGATGACCTTATTTTCCACACATAAAACATTTTCTAGTCCCTTTAAAACAATCTCCACCATGCTTCTTTCCATACATTGAGCATAAAGAAACATTCATCTTTTTTTCACCATTGTTCTGAGATTTCTCCTTGAACTCCATATTTAGTTTCTTGTTAAAACCATGATATGGATATGTAACACCAACTTCTATTTCTACCTTGATAGCACAACGCAAAATTTCTTCATAGCTAATGAAGTCTCTTATAGATAATGCCCTTCGAAGACATGGTTTTAAGCCACTGAAGAATCGATCAACTTTACTATCAGGTTGGATGATAAATCCAGAAGCATACGTAGAAAGAATTGTAAAATTCGCTTCATATATACCAACAGATTCATCATTCATTTTCTTAGTCTCAAGGAACTACTTTCCCATCTTTGTTCGAAGAATACGAGGGAAGTACTTATTGAGAAATATGTTATTGAACACATCCCATTCCATGGAGTCAATTTCCCCATGGGCCTTGTATTCTTAATTACATTCCACCATAGATCTGCTTCGCCTACTAATATGTAAATTGCCGAAATGAATTTTTCAAGTTCTGAACAGTGAAGTATGGAAAATGTATTTTCAATGGTACTGATCCATTGTTCAGCAACAAGTGGATTAGAAGACCCACTGAAGGAAGAGGGATGTTGCCTCATGAAGGACTCAACAGAATATTGTTCCCTTCTCTGCTCATTCGGATGTCCAGAATGATTCATAGCATGAGTAAGTATAGCAATAATATTTTTCACACCATCTCCCATAACATTGGTTTGTTCAAAAGGACAATTATTTCATTGTCCATTACATTGATCAACATGGTTCCTTCGGGTTGTAGCCATCGTCTAAAACCCAAAAAGAATAGTGTGAGAGGAAAAAATCATGATAGGTCAAAGAACATAATAAAGGGGGAGTAACTTCAATATCTAACATCTTAGGATTAATTCTAAGATCTTTACCATAATTCTAGGACTATAACCTATACTTATACTTAACCTTAGGGACATCCCTAGACATACCTTAGAAATATATCTAGGGATCTCATTAATGTTTTCGCATCCTAGTTTCAAAAGGTTAACTAAAACTTTCCTCTGATACCAACTGTAGAGGCTTGAAGCTCGATGTACATGGACATTACATTACTTTTTCAGAATACTTAATACATAACAAAAACAGACACACAAGGACCATAATAGTTTAGTGTCTTTGGAAACTCAGAAAAATAATTTTCTATTCATGGTGAAAGATGTCCAACATCTCCCATAAAGATCTTCCCCTTTTCTTTTCTTACCTAAAAGCTTTCTTTATATCCCGGGGAAAAGAAAACATATAAAGGGTGAGCTCAAATTCTTAGTAAGGGTAAGCATGGATAAAATAAAAACAAATCATAAACATTTGAACTTAAAAACATGAACATAAATTTTAAACATCAAATTCTTGTGCAATGACAAAAAATATGGTAGTACATAAGGCATAGATCAAAAAGAAACATTAATCATGATAAAATAGCATGGGAATAAAACATGTAATTGTGGAAAAACATTAAGCACATGATATGATTTCCAAAGTATCCAAGGCATTGCTGCCAAGACCATCTTAGTGGACAAAGTCCCTTACTGAACCGGGTTTACTTGTCGTTCTAGCCCTGTATTAGTGAACGGGATTTACTTGTCATTCCATCCATGTCTATCTCATGAGATATAAATATTTACTCAATGAATTGGATGGAGATATAGGTCCCACCCATCTCATAATGAAATCATTCTTACTTGTGCCACAAAATAATCTTAAAACATTTATCATAACCCAAAGAATAAAATGGGTTTCATAAACATCATCCCATCATCACATAATCCATATAAAACAAATGGATATTTCATCATAAGAAAAGTGAAACCATGTAAGTCATTGAGACATTATACTTGAAACATACACATATGAAATAATTTCAACTTAGATAGAAAATAGTTTTGATAAAGCACTTGAAATTAATTCTTGAGGAAAATATAATTTCTTCTTGAAAATCATTTTCTTTTCACAAAATGCCATGAAAATTTAAAATAAAGAGATTTTTTTGAAAATAGTCATGAAATATTTTGGGGGAAGCTTCATGAAAACAAGGATCTATAAAACCGTAAAAATACTTTCATGCCATATATGTAAAAAAACATTATTCTCATACTTCTGCCGGAAAATTCAAAAAACTACCTCGTAACATAAACAAAAGAAAGATTCCTTACATAACATGTAGTAAAAGTCAAAAATGGGAAAAAAGGACTTTAAACATACATGAAACCATTTTTAGAAAACATGGACATGGATGATAAATATAACCCTAGTAAATACTTACGAATAAATAATCTCGGATAAGAATGAGATTGGAATAATTATCCCTTACCTTAGGTTTGATATGCTTAGTACGTATTCGAACCTCCTGTATAATGATTTAAATAATGTCATTGACTTAGTAAAGAATAATATTCATTGTTATGATATCATATATGGTTTACTTATGACTTTATATTACCCTTTCTTTTGTAAATCCCATGTTAAAGCAACGTTTTGGGTAAAATCATCTTATTTATCGTACGTGTTTGGACTTGTTGTTCTTGATGTTATTATTACTTATATCATGATTTAATTACTTCCAAAATGTAAATAATGATTTATATATCATATATATTCATTATATATCCAGAATATACATGTATTTATAATAGTACATAACATATGGAGGTAAGAAATGAAATGTACCGCTCATGGAAACGGTAAGTTGTATGTACGCATGAACGCAACGTTAATTTATATTTATTATTTCAATGGAATAGTTATATTATAATTCCAGTATAATATCATATATAATATCATTAAATCCATCCTTTATACATCCCACATAAGGCATTAACGAATCACATCACTTTGAGGGGGCGATAGTCTGCACTTCCTCAAATGAGATCATCGTATTTACCCACTATGGAAACCATAAAGGCTTGATATAATTGGGAAGTAAGTAAGAATAAGTGAATAATAAACATAATATATATCATATATGAATATATTTCCATCATACTGGACACCATGAGAGGCGGTAGGAGAAAATCGAACAATCATCATTTCGTGAGGCGTTAGTTTTTCATCCACCAAAACATCCTGTTCTTCATCCATTAGATGGAGGTGTGTGTAAGTGTAGGTTGAATAGTTATCAAAAAAACATCCAGGTATTTTTATGATACTGGTTTTTTCACAAAATAAAGGATTAAAAAGACTGTATGGGTTGGAGAAGTAGAATAAAAGAAAACAACTTAATAGAAATGATTACCTTTAATTTGGGTAACTTCCTTTCGTTTGAACCAAAAACACTTCTTTAAGTGCTTTATGCCTAATTTAATGCTTCAAGGGGGAGTAGTGGTATTTAGGGAGCTTATTTAGGCAGAGTTTGAACAAGACAAAAGGCTTGAGAGGTGTGAGGAATTTCATAGAAGTGGTCTCCTTTTATAAGGGATAGGAGGGGCTCTTTAGGAAAGTGTGAAAACATTTTTTTATTATAAACTTATATTCGGTTTAAAGAGGACCAAAACACATTTATGTCGAATATAAGATGACTCATATTCGAAATAAACTCATCCAATAGGAATTGGAGAGTTTTTGGACAATATTTTAACCATTATAATCTTATTTATTTAAATCATTTATTAATTAAGTAAATACTGCATCATTATTGTGTCATAAATAATTTAATTTATTTGATGTCTAAAAATTATAAACAAAAACCAATATTTAGGAAATTTTTTTATCTTTCCAAGGAATATTTATAGTCAAAATTATAATTTATATAGCTCCTTATAAAAATTAATTACTAAAGGATTTGTGTTAATGCCAATTTTGTCTTTACATTATATTAATTAATCTAATGTGTTATTGTATTTCATAAGTGGATCCATGGGGTCCCAAAATAGACCCAAGGATGCTCAGGGTAGGCCATTACTCATCCAATAAGGTATGGACAAGTGTTAATGTAATTTTTAATTATTATAACATTCTTTTAACCTTGAATTACCCTATTTACTTTTAACCGTGGTAAATAAAAGTAAAAAGTTACTATTAAGCAAAGATTATTTTTATCTAATTGAACCACATTTTAATCATTGATATTGATTGTGTCTCTCGGATTTTCGAAATTCAACTCACAGAAGCGGTAAAATTATGTTTTATGAACAATTGCAAAAGCTCCTAGGAGGTGGGTAAAAGATGGTGAAAAGTTTAATATAATTTTTATAAATATAAAATTATTATAAAATGATTCAAATTAATTTCATTGAACTTATATATGTATGATGTATCTATTTTGACCTAAAATAAATTTAAATCAAATAAATGTATATTTAAATAAAAAGTCGGTTCTAACCAAAAACTCAGTGTTTTCACTATTCATCAAAAATTGATGTTTTTTTAGAAAAATACCAAAAATTGAGCCTAATCTATATTTGATATTCCAAATTAAAAAATGATGTATATTTTTCAAAATTCATAACATAGAAGTGGCATTAATTAATTTTAAAAGTAATTCCTGCTATCAAAACAAATAGCGTGTTTTTAAGAAACAATAACTATCAAAAGATCATCACTTTTTTATGTCCAATTTCAAAGTGAAATTAATTCGAATGACCAAAATTTCATTAAATGGTAAAAATATATTCTAATTACACTTTAAAACCAATTAATAAGATAATATAGCAATATAAATTATTGTAATGAAAAAAGTTGTTTTTAATTAAAATATAGTGCGTTTTTACTATTCATCAAAATATGAAAGTTATCAGAATAATATGAAAAATTTATCCAAATTAAATTTTTATATACTTATTCCAAGGAATAATTTTATTTTTTCAAATTGAAATTATGAACATGTCAAAAACTAGATTTAATGTTGGTGTGCCATCAAAAGGTAGCAAAACTGCATTTTTTTGAAAATACTTATTTCGCCCGAAAAATTTATTTTTTTCTCATACCATGTTCTAGAAAATATTTAAGATGAATAATAATTTTATAAAATTAAAAATTTAGTTAATACTATTCATAACTTCTAGTCCATAATAACATTATAACCATATATCGTTGTTTAGTGAAACCTGGTATTGCGTACAACACACGCTATCGAGGAAGGTCGCGATTGCGTGTAATGCAAGCCAAGTCAGGGTTGGCTGTTGTGCAAGACTCCTTCGTTGTTTCGTATAACAGAATCCAACCATATTTCATTTATACATTGAATATATATATATATATACACTCAATGTTTCATAGAATAACTACTATCAAAATTGTGTGTAACATTATCCAAGAATAGTGTTGTGTATACTGCAAGGTAATACGATGTTGCGTATAGTACAAGATAATCCTGGTGTAGTGTATAATAGAACACATCAAAGATATTAAAAATAATATATCTCATAAAATCAAAGGTTGTTACAAAAACCATTTTACATGTAATATCATTAATACTTAAATATTCAAGGTAATTTATTCTTCAATTTGAAATTCCTTATCCTCGGTTATTTGACTTGAAAATTTCTTAGTGGTAAAAGTTATTAAACAATATTTCTTTATTTTTTTTATTTTTATCTTTATCTTGAAAAAATCTCATAAAAGTAATCATTTTTCATTGTTAATTTTTTAAAATTCCAACATATTTTATTCTCCATAGGTTATTAATGATCATTTTAAAATAATAGTACCATTTTTCACTATTTGTTAAATTTTATAGTAATTCTTTCAAGAAAATAAAACATCATATCTCTATTTGGTCAGAAAACCATTTTCAAACAGAATAATTTTTTCTAAAAAAATATCTACTTTTTAAAAAATTAACTTTTACTTATTAAGTTATTTTTTTTCATTTTTACTCTTTAAAGAATGTTTTCAATGGAATCTTATGTCATTTTCAAAAAAAATGCCTTTTTTTCTTTTACTGAAAAAATGAAATGAAACATTTTTTAATGTGTACAACATGAATGGAATTTTTATCCATCCTGAACACTAAAATTATATTTAGATTGATTTATATGATTAAAATTTTATTTTAAAAGAAAACATTTTTCATATTTTTTTAAAAAAATTCAAAATTGACTTTTGGAGAAAATATTTTTTAAAAATGTTTTGAAAAAAAATTATCAATATCATTTTTAAATATATATATTTATGGTATTTATATTCATAAATGACATCAAACCCATTATTCTTAAACTATTGGGAATATACCATAGTTTTTCATCCTTGGAATTGTTATAGATTATTTTATTCAAGGATAGTATTGTAATTGACTTCCTTGCTTTATTTTGAATTAATTAATACCCCTTTAAAATATTCACTTTTTATTAACCATTAAACGTTAAATTTTCTATAAATATTCCAATTATTTATCGTGGATATGTGTATTTGTTAAAAATTATATCATTCCTGCATATGTTTTTTAATTTATTGTAATTTTTTATCTTTGGAAATATTGATAAATTTAAACCATTTACCCAATACCGATATTTGATAAGGAATGTTGTTTGTGAATAAAATTGATTATTTGATATGTGAAGAAATATTTGTACTGGTAGTGAAAGGATGGGATTGGGAATTATATATCCCATTGAATGTAAAAATAGCCACCTCATATTAATTCTATTTTCTACAATCTGTTCTTGTTTATTACTATGATGTTTTTAAATTTCTTCAAAAATGTCGTGATAGCAGAATGTTTTAAACTATCTTATGAAATGTTTTAATATTATTATGATAAAAAATCTTGTAAAATGTATTTCCAGGAAATGATTCATGTTACTGAAAAAAATGAAATATGATAATTAAGAATTTACTTCATTTCATTTATTATTCGGATCCATGATATTTTCACTTTTACAATATCTATGGCGGAATTGCATTCTCATTTTATTGATTAAATAGAATGTCCTGCATTATTTACCATTCCAAATTAATTCTTCCTTATCTCACCATGATATCCGTGTATCTTAAAAGGAATGTGTGTTAATTCCTTTATCATTCTATATAGATTATTCTTATTGATTTATGATAGATTCCACTATACGTTTACCTTATAGAGAGTTTGGGCTCACTGTTATTTTGTTTCCTTTTCCATGTTTATAGTTATGAATTATTTGAAAGATATTTCAAGGAATCCAGTCATTTAAATTTTTATATATCATATTTTATTTATTATTACCATTGTAAAATGGGTTTCATGTATGTTCCTTTTTCTCCAAACCTTCTAAACAATTACATCCTTAGGGATTTGATTCATTGTATTTATATCCATGTAAAAATGTATGGTACTCACTTCGGGATACTGGGGTCAGGTTAGTTATAGTATGTATCAAAGGAAATTTAGAAGAAACCATGAAAAATAGATTTAATAAAAAAAATATTACATAAAATATCCCTATGGTTGAAATTATGAATAAATATAAAAGAACATCCCAGAGGAATAATGTTTCTATTTATGTGATTAAAAATGAATAAATTTTTCAATTTATGTTAATTATTTCAATATATTATGGATTATAAAGTATTTTTCACAATTATATGATATAATTTACTATACATAATCATTTATAAATGTAATATAGAACATGTAATGGTAAACTCATCAATACACGTATTCTAAAGAGTAAGAATGATCATATCTTTGATAGGATTAAGCAACAATTTCATAGGTAATAGTCTCTAAAAATTTCTCACCCTATGAAGGAATAGTATAATCTGATAAAAATATAGACAAATAATTACCTAAGTATTACTACCTTTAATAGAATCAAGGGAATAATTGGAAGATAGAGATAAAGAAGGATAAAAGGAATTAGGGAAATAAATACTTTCCCACATGTGATAATTGTGCATGGAAACACCTTGGTATATGCATAAGCAGAATAAGAGTTTTCTTAATGTGTCGAAAAAACCTAATATAATCATTATTTAAAGTGAATGAATTTTTTTCCAATGTTCAGTGCTTCATATATAGGGATATGGGGCACTACGAAACATAATTCCTTAGTATTAAAATTAATATACTCAAATATAATCCAAGTAATCATGGTGAAGGTTATGATATTCCCATAGAAAATGTTGAATGATTAATGTAATTGTGTTTAGATTCAATATTTATTCCATTTGAGTATTTTTTTTTCAATGAAGTGATTTTTCTATGATTTATGTGACTTTTTAGGGCTATATTGTAGTAAATTTTAATAATGATTTGAAACAGTATGCTGAACAGTTAAAATAATCAAATAAAAATGATTTAGTGGAAATTTTTACTTCTTGGAAAACACATTATTTAGGGAAATATAATCCTTATCATATTCTTGATTTTTATATAATGATGGTTGGATGAGAATATGATTGATATGGACATTGTATTTTGAATGGTACTAACTACATTGTAACTGATTAATGATTTGTTGACATAGTGGTTTATACAATCATTAATAGAGATTAAATAATTTTTGGAATGAGGAATAAATCAAATAATCTAGGTTTTATTTAAGGAATTTTAAAAAAATTAATGTTCTAAATAAGTTTTTATGGTAATTCATTTTCTTACAATTTTTTCAGAGATTATTTGATGAAGATATACACATGTTTAGTATATGACGATTTAGAGCAACATCATGTTGTTTTCAGTAATGATAATTTCATTTTGTAAAATAAATTACCTACTAATGTTTTGGATCATGATATATTGGATAAGACATATAGTTGACCATCTAGTAAATGGGTTAAGTTGATCTTTGGATGAGGTTATAGAGATTGATGTGTTATATTTGTTACCCAAAGATAAATATATTTTATTTAGAAAATATTTATTGAAAAATGAGATGAATTTTCTCTCTTTTATTGATCTTACAATTTGTTCAATGTAAATTTAATTGCATCATTAATATGAAATTATTTTTGGATATTTATTTCATTGTGTAAGAGGTGAATTTAAATTTTTTTGGCACAAAAAATGGATGATAATGTTCTTAAGGACTGGAATGAAATTATGTATTTATATCTTCTTATAATGTTTCATCAACCTTTGGAAAGGAATTTGTAATAAAATGTTATTCTATTATCATCATTCCAAATGATATCAATCACCCATTTATAGTAATTTGGTTTATGGACATGTTTTTATTAACCTACTATGAATCACCATGTTTCTTATGATGAATGTTATTTATCATTCTCCATCACTATTTGAGTGTTGGTTCTCTCTTTTATTACAATATTTTCACTTTACATCGATATTCACCATCATTGAAACCTATTTATGATATCATTGTACTTCAATTGCCCCCATATTATGGTATTTTTTATTAATTATTTTATGATGTATATTCCTTAATAACATCATTTTAAAATAATAATACATTGATAACAATTATAATATTTTATTTTTGAATATGCAATTTATTTAAGGTGTAGAGACTATAACACCACAGGACATAACAATATTTTATTTTAGAATAAATTTAATTTTACTACAAGATTTATTAATATATATATCCATGTTTATATTTAAATATACACTACACTAAAATTACTTTTAGTTACATGAAACATTAAGTTGGATCGTGTTACACACAATACAGAGTTCCATTCATAGCTTGAGTTACATGTAAGACCAAGTTTTAAAAAACTATAATATACAATTATTATTATTATTTAATATGATAGTTATCACCTAGTCGTTGTAATGGACTATATGAAAAGGATTATCGTATCTGGACATTATTGGTTAGACATGATTATATTTTTCATTGGTGACCTATCAATTAAAAATAAACACAAAATCAAATTGGATATAAAGGAAATGATTTAAAAAAACAATGCTTATGATCCAAAAGGATTTTTATCCTAATAAAGTAAATTAATTAATTTTTTAAAATTATTTTTTAATGATTTTATGTGAAAGTGACTAGAAAAAAGGATTGTTTATTAAGAAAAAAATGGTCAAAAATACAAAATTTTAAAAATGGGAAATTTATGTTGATCCCGCTGCAATAAAGGCCAAAGATCCTCAGGTAGCTGATCATACCATAAGAATGTATCAGCATTGACACCCTTATTTACAAGACTATTTGCCACCACATTGGCCTCCCTATAAACATGTGCGATAATATGGTCCATGGAGGAGAGAGAATCTTGGAAATTGATCCATCAGTCGGTGAGCATCCAGGACAAATGAGATGATCTCATCCAAGTTTTACGCATAAAAGGATATATTTTTCTAAAGGTAGTTCTCCGCCGTTTAAGGTAACACTTATTTAAAAAATACAATTTGATATTTTTATAACTATTATTTGAAAAATGGATCATTATTATTAAAATCATAACTTCATTATTTTCTTAGGGTGAATTTCTAGTTTTTTCTGTGGAGTTTTTTTGATAAATATTGAAAATACTAAATTTTAATTGAATACCAAATTTCATTCCAAATTATTTATATTGTTAAATTATTATCTAAATTATTTTTTAAGTAAAATTACTTCAAAAATACATCCTTTAATACAATTTTAATAATTTTAAAAAAAAATTCATTATTATTTTAGCTATAATATCCAAGTATGCTTTTTAACATTCTCATGTTAAAGCCATGATTTCTCATCCCATCTACACAATTAGTTTAAATTAAATTTTTACAATTTTTTAATTTAATTTGGAAAAATGTATTTAATATTTATAATAATTAGAATGTACAATTTCTAACAAGGCAAAATTAATTTTTTACCAATGTGATTAGTGAAAACAGTTAAAATTAATTACTCTAAGTTAGAGAAAAACATGTTTAATAAGGGATTAAACATTAATCATAAGGATGAAATGACCCATAAACTTATAAAACACCCATGTTATTGAAATATTTAGACCTAATACAATCAAAGATATATTGGTGTAAATTATTGGAGAATTATGGTGGGTAAAACGTGAGTTTACAAGAAATTATTTTAAAAAATGCTAGGTGAGTCCTCTCCCCCAATTATAAAAGGCCTCCCACTATCCCTCTTATTCACACAACTCAATCCACATTGGATCATCCCATACCTACCAAAATAAATTATAATCTACCTCCCTTAATCATATAATCCTAATATAATACCTACTTCCAACTTAGTATGAAATTAGTTCAAAACTAGGAAGGATACCTGAAGAAAACTTAATGTTTTTATAAAAGAATATTTATGTTATTTCTATATCCATCTCCTTAAATTATTATCATATAATGATTATATAGTTACCATATTATCATAAGTATACCTATATTTTTTATGTTATTATTAAAACCAAAAGAAACACACACATACATCAATTTGGATGCACAATCACTGTTCGTGCCTATAGAACACTACCGCCACACAAACTGATTTCAATAATTCATCCATTAAAACCATTCAAGGTTAATATAATTTAAATATTTATAATTTATAAATTATATATATATATTATTATTTTATGATTATAGAATTATAATATTATGCATACCTTTATGCTTTCCATTTTATGGGAATACAATAGCTTCGCACGTGCGTACGACGTGTTATTACCTCATGAAGTGATGTGATTCATTCACACTATATATGGAATGTATTAATGGTGGGTTTAATAAAAATATGTGATATATATGAAATAGAAAATATTATATAATAATAATATAAATATATATCATTTACTATTCATTCATTCAATACAATATGATAATGCAAATACAGTTCTTGAATATGTACGACATGTCGACTCCATGGGAAGTGCATTCCATTACATATTACTAAATGTTATTGATTACTATAAATATATATAAAAATAAAATATAAGATATTTATATATTGGTTCTCATTATTTATATTACTAAATTGTTATATAAGTACTATGAATAAAAAACCAAGTCAAAACAAACATGACAAATAATGTAGTTATTACCCAAAATAATGAAAATAAATATAGATTGTTAAAGAAAATGTGATAAGATGTTATAAAATAATAATATATGATATTATAAATTTTAATACTATTATATTTTATTTTTTTATAATTCTTAAAACAATCATACATGAGTTTAATAGACATCAACCCAAAATAAATAAATGGTAATGGATTTCATATCAAATTAATTTCATTAAAGAACATTGTAATGTATGAACCTGATATATAATATAAGGTTTATATACTTCCCAATTATATTTATTATAATTAATAATTCATTATTCCCTGTAATTTATATTGAAATTTTAAATCATTCATCCAAGGTGATTTCACATGAAAATTACCATGTGGTAAAAGTTATTGAATAATATCACTTTCTTTTGAGTCTATTATCATTCTCTCGAAACAATCACATTCATGCGATCATTTTCAATTGTAAAATGTTTGATAAAACCTTTACTGTTCTATTCTATGGTTATTCATGAGAACTTTAATTAAAAATTTCCATTTTTTCACTTTTTTCTAATTAAAATGTTTAAGAAAATGGATTTAATAAAATATGACATCATTTCCCTCTTTTGTGGAAAATAATTTCTTACAAAACCATTCGTTCTAAAAATGTTTTCAAAAATATCTTGTTTTCAAATTTAGAAATAATTTATTAATCACTATTATACCATTATTACTCTTTATAAAAATTAAATGCAATTTTTTTTCATTTTCAAAACAATTCATGTATTACTTTTAACAAAAAAAAAGGATTTCAAAACAATGTTTTATAGTGTATAAAATTGATAGAATTTCTAGTAGTAATGAACAAGAAAAATTGTCAAGATTATTTTATATGTTTCAAAGGTTATTTTAAATATAAATTATTTTCAATATTTTATCTGAAATTTTACTCTTAAAATTTATTTTCTATGAAAATAAATATTCAAAATGCTTTTCAAAATAAAAAAAGATATTTTCCTCAAGATTGTATTTCTATTCATAAATGACAACATCCCTTTATTATTATTCCAATTAGATTATGACATCCTTATTCTTCCACTAGAATGTATTCTATTATTTTTAAAAAGGATATTTTTATATTCCCTTCAATTATTTTTTTGGTAGTCATTATTCCACTTGATGTATTCACTTTTCGGTGATCACTATCCATTAAATTTCCACAAAATAACCATATAATTTTTCATAGATATTTTTAATTTTAAACCATATTTAATTTATAAATAATGTTTTTATAGTGATATTTATCTGATTAATATTAGAAATATTGATAAATTCTTATCTATTACTCAATATAGATATTTGACAAGGGAAATCGTGTTTGATTTAAATGGATTATTTAGTATATGAGGAATTATTTTTAGGGGAAATTATTCTTGAGGCCTAATCTCTAAATAGAACATCAATTCATTAGAAATATAATTACATTAAATCACCAAAAACCCCTTCACATTTTATTCCAATCATTTTTATGTTTCCATGTCGAAGATCATGATATTTGTATGTTTAAAATAGTCTTATGAAATGTCTTGATAGCATTATGCTAAACCGTTGTGTGAATAGTATTGAAATAAATGTTTTCATGTCCTTGGGGAATAGGAAATCTAATAATTAATCATTCCAATCATTTTATTTATTTTTATTATCCAAGTTATTTTCTTTTTAGCATTATCTATGGGTGTATTTCCATATCAGTTTTTTATTAAATGGACTGAATATCTGTTATTTACCATACCATGTTTATTCTTACTTATGTCACCATTATAACCATGTTATTTAAATGAAATCAATTTTCAGTTATTTACCATTTCATATAGATAATGTTTATTGGTTCATGACAGTTTCTGATGTACTTCACCATTACTAAGCATTTTATATCACCTTTGTTTTGTTTCCTTTCTCCAGATTCTAAAGATAAATCCTTTGAATGATATTTCAAGGATTATATTCACTCAAATTTTTTATGTATCAGGTTTTATAACCTATTCCCATTATAAAATAGGATTCATGTATGTATCTTGTTCTCCAGAACTGCTATGTTATTTTTTACTTTGGTATTTGATACCTTGTATTTTTTTCCAATGTAATAATGTAAAGAATCATCTCTAGGATATTAGGGTTTCCATCACTACACATCTTAATAAATCATGTGAAACCTATCATCATCTCATGATTTCAAAAATCATTAACAAAAATTCTTCCATATCAATACCAAAATAAAATTTTTATTCCACCATAATAAGTTCATCTTATAATTAAAAGTCTTATTTTTTACCACATATAGTTCAATATTTTTTCATAAGATTGATGAAATAATTATTATATGTTTTCTTTGTTATTACTAGAGAGACTATATTTATGATTATAAATTAAAACATTGTTGATGAAAATTAGAAAACACTCCATAAACATTTTATATGTGAACTAGTAAAATTAAAATATAATATTTAACAAAAATTACATTAAAAATATTATTTAGGTTTATGTGGTTAGAAGAGGCCCAACACAACATTCCCAATAAAAAAATAGGCCCTCATCTTCACTCACATATAAATTCAATTTCTAACCAATAATGGTTTAACGTAGAATCCCAACACATGTATTCAATAACACTAACATTTACTTCATGCTTGTACAACCAATAATATATTATAAAATTATTATCTACTAGTGTCATGCCTCTATAAACACCACCCTTTATTTACTGGCAGTCACCCCATATAATGATCACCTGTTTAAAATCCATATAGTCATATCCCTATACCCACAACCACATAAAAAAAGTGGCTACATGGCTATGTGGTTGTGATATAATTTATATATTCAATTTGAAATTAATTTCCATGTTGTGTATAAATATCAGATGAAATGAATTGATATGTGGTTTTTTCATAACTATGTAATCGTGTGTTTATTGTATTTCATGCCTCTACCCTCCTGTTTCTAATCCACCAACATAATCCCCCATTTTTTTCACCACATATGGTGGATATATTAATATAGGAATAGCATATTTTACTGAAAATTTTCAAAGTACGTTCATCCCATAATGGGGGTACTTAAAATAATTTTTTTCGACCAAATTATTTTATTTAGAAAGTGAAATGATAAAGAGAATGTAATATAACAAAACGTCTCTCTTCTATATCCCATAATTCATTATTATATCATTACATTCTATATATAAATCAATTAATATCTTTGATAGCTTCACATCGATATATAATATAGGTCATTATTATAACTAAATATAATTTTCTCTATATTTTATAAAAATGAATATTAAATATTCTCTCAAAAATATCCTTAAATCTTATATTTTAATTCTCAGGATTCATTCACCCACATATATCCTTCTGT
Organism: Viscum album; assembly: GCA_963277665.1. Lineage (NCBI taxonomy): Eukaryota > Viridiplantae > Streptophyta > Magnoliopsida > Santalales > Viscaceae > Viscum > Viscum album. The sequence continues at coordinate 855,360,711 of OY728121.1, forward strand.
AAAAGGTATTTTTAGTATTTTCAATGTTAAATTTTTTTATGATTAATATGGAACATTAAAAAGGAAAAAAATCAATCCATGAACTATATTCAAATTTTATAATTCCATATTTTGATTAGAATAACACAAAAAATGAAAATCAATTTTTATTCACCATGTGTTGCCAAACTACTTTTACTCGCTTTTCAAGAATAATGGGATACCTCAACTTTGGAGTTTTTGTTGGTGTTGTATCTGGTTTTCGTCCTACTATAGATAAAAAATCCTCACCACTATGAAATATTAAGAAAAAATGAACCATAACATAATGGAAAAACCAAGTATAAAGCCAACATTGAATCTTCATTCCATGACATACCTAAACAAATCCACCAGCTAGAATATTTAAATCATTTTAAAAAACCTTAACTTTAATATTAATACTCTGGCCATAAAATTATTTTCATCCTTCATCCATTACATTTTCAAACAAAATCGATGAACCACAAAGTTTCCTCATTACAAAACTGACCAACAAAAACATGAAACACCAAAATGAATCCACAATATAAAAACAAATTACTAAAATAAAAAAATTCCAAAAAGAATATTTCTATAATAATATACCAATAAAATAATACAATAAATGAGAAGTGTCCAGAAAACCCTAGTATTTATAAAAATAACAAAGGGGAGATCAATATCTGTCAGAACATCAAAACATATAACATATCAAAACCTAAATCAAATTATCTAATCATGAAAAACACAGACAATACTGACAGAACTAAAGTCATTAATGTATCTGATCCCATCAAAAAGGGGAATTAGTGTAATTCCACATTGATTATAGAATACCATAACTATGTCCTATTGTGAACCTTGAGGATTACCCCTAAGACAACCTACAAATATATCTACTACCATGATCGTACCATTAAACTACGAGGGAGAATACTGAAATCATAGATCGGTGATGTAAGAAAAAAATAGAGCATGAAAATAATGAAGGAATAAATCGTATATTTTTTATCCAAGATGATGTAGAATGGTTTTTGACCCTGATTATATAGAATAATTACAAGATGGGGTGTATAATTCCAATTATTATTAATGAGTAAAGTTAAAAATTAGAGGATGAAACTGGTCATGAAATTTCCATTTTCATAGACCCTTTATAGATGTGAAATCCACTCAACCATGCATACTTGGTGAAGATAGATCTGTTAGGTATAAAATGTACTCCCAAATTATAGTTTAATATTAATATATTATACAGCTTTTGAATCAATATATTATTAAATTTCCTAAAATATAATGATAAATGACATAAGATAATTGTGGGAATATGCTAGTGTTAATGAACACTATCCTTCCTAAAACATTCTCCGTGATATTCAATGATTCCTTCCTCCCATATATTTAACACTATTCATATAAAATAATTATGAGACATAGGTTATTCCAAACCCTTAAAATAATAATATATATAGATTAATTCTATTTATCATTATTTAATTTATTTTATTTAAAATTAAATGCTAATAATAAAATTATTAACTATGAAAAATCAATAAAAATGTTTTAATATAAACACCCCATCCTAGAACCAATGGAAAAATACATTTTCTAATTAGCTACACCATTTTTGAGAAAAAAATGTAAAATCTTAATGGGCCACGATAATGATATAAAGTATATATTTTTTTGGTAATTCATTATATTTAAACCAATTTGATATATTAAAATATAGGTATACATCCCACTTTAAATATATTACCCTATTTTGGAATTAAATTCATAATTACCCTGCATAAGATAATTTAAAAAAATTTATATTTTTTAGGAAACTGATTTTATATCTAATATTTTTTTATATTTTCATGGGAATATTTTGAGATATAAATGAAGGGTTAATATAATTATCAAATAAAATTTTTATGTTTGAATTTTTTTGTACCTTCTGATAAGAATATTTTTTATTAAGTTTTTATGTAATGTAAAAGAAATATAAGGAATTAACACCCCATACATAAGAATAATTAGATATCATTGAAGTCTATAAATTGATATCAGTGCATATGATTAGATATCTCTTATTCAATAAAATTATTTTGGTGAGCAATGATAGTGGAAATCAAGGGAGAGTTAGTTATCATCATGTATTCCATACACATGTAATCCTATAGATTTCACTTGATTCAAATGGAAAACTATATCATAATATACGAATAAAGATTCATTCATCATGCCTCATCTTAAATCAATCCCAAAGATGTTTTAATCCCCAAAAAATGATCATTGTGTGGTCCAAAATCCATTTAAATCTTTATCATTGTAAATCAATCATCACTGAGTTCATCCCTTAATATATTTAATTACTCCATTCATAGAACACCAACATAATCTATTAAATCCATTGTAGGATACCATCAACAACCAAACCACAATCACATAGAAAATAATAAAAAATATATAAGGAGGGAGTCCATAATTATATAGCTAGGAGGATGCATTATAAGAAATAGTGTTCTCTCTTTTTGTATAGATACAACTATAGGGGTAATTTGAGACAAATAAATTATCAATAGAATATTATATATACATAGTGTAATCATTTAAATTTTAACTATCAATAATAATATATGATCTAAAGATTAATGCAGTTATTTGATATCATCCAACAACCAACTACAGCATGTAAGGTTGTACAAAGTAGTGTTTTATGGTGGATTATCTGATGCACTAATATGATTTTTATATGTGTAAGGATGGGTGTGATTGAGATTCTATAGTGTCAAAATGTATTTATAATCTTGTGAAAACAAAAAATCTGACAATAAAAAGTAATTTTGGTATTGTGATAGTGACACACATGTCATAATCAATTCCATGTGGATTTTAATAATTCAGGAAGAATCATATTTTCAAATACAATATTAAAAATTATCACCAATGTATGGTAGTATAGAATGAATTGTTTTTTTATCATTGATAATTACATGTTTCGTCATAGTTAAAAAATAAATAAAGACATTATATATCCATGAATAATAACCCTTCGTTGATTTTTTTGGAGTTAAGGTACAATTAATAATGAAATGAAACATTATGAAAGATCGTATCGATGTATGTGAGTGGTGATGTTTCCGGAAAGATATTTTTGTTTATATAAAAATTTAAAGGATCATTATTAAGAAATAAAATAAAAATTTTATACAATGTATATGTGACATAAGGATCCATGACATGTACATGATAAATAAAAAATATATAATTTATAGTGAAAAATTAGTATAATTTGGATCATTAATTGTTGTAAAATTTCAAACATCCCATATTTGGAATGAATATTTTTAGGAATTTATCATCCTTAAATTAAATATTTGAAAATTAAATGAATTTTTTATCCCTCGTTTTTTTAATATATGAATCAATAATACTTAATAATTGTTTTATTCATGACATTATTAAATACCAGTTTCCATAATAAATATTAACTTAATTAAATAAAAGTACTACCACGAAAATATTGAAGGATACACATAAATACACAAACATAATTTTATTTTATAGCCATTAAACATTATATATAATGTATAAATATACTCCCTAAATTTAAATAATGTAAAATTTGAAAATAATCCCAAGAAAATAATTGAAACCTAGATGTTCTATCTATGGAATATTATGTAAAACTGAAACCAAAATATAAAAATATAAAAAATACCAGATCTTGGTCTTGTGTACCAAATCACTCCCACATCCTTACCCATTTCAATCAATCCATCTACACCATCAATCATTTGGACCTTTTATTACATATTCCAGAAATCTTAAGGTGTTATTGTGTAATGTAGTGTCATAGTTTCTATAGCGTGGTCTTGGTACAATTCTTTAATCTCTCACCAACATTGTCCCCAAAAAATCCAAAATATACATTTCTTGTGAAATATGATATATTTAGAATAATAAAACATAAATAATTTAAAAAATAAAAAAATTCAGGACCACATGTACTATACAAGTCACATTAGAGTGTCCACACCTTCTTTGGTCAATGTTGGGTTGCCTTTAGACTTGTTGCATACCAGTTAACAGGCTCAGAGTGGTTCACACATATATTATTAGTTGAAATCACAAAAACCCCCTGCTTAGATAAGTTCTTGACTTGAATGAAATCATATACCATCGTTAATGCTCACATGATCGATAGGATTCCCATAGTGTTCCATAATATTTCATCACTAATCACAACATGTTAGATTGGTGCCCACCCCAGGGAAAGGATTCTGTCATCATTAGTCCCTGTGAGTTGGATAGGTTCCCACCCATGCTACCATATAATGTCTTGACCAATTCCTGTGGGTTAAATATAATACCAACTTGGGTAGAATCCCATGTCATTCACTCTAAGGGTTTAGTAAGATATGAACCTTGATACTTTGGTATATCATTAATAAGAATGTTAAGATTGGTTCCCACCCATATTATTTCCCCAAAGAGTAAGTAAATTAGCAGGTATTGGTGCTCACCCCTAGTTCCCATTGGGTGAATCAATAAACCTTTTCATAGTGTTGTATTACTGTTATTCCATCACAAAAAATCAACATAAATGATAGAATTGGAACATGGACCCAATTCCATCAGACATAATCAACAATATATTGGGTCCAAATGAAGCATTCCCCATGATTCGTCACATATAATCAATAATACTCTATGTCTGAATGACAAACACATGTGACATGATCCCACATCAACATTATAGTCTTGGGGAATCACCCACAACTATGATCATCCAATGAAATTAGTATTTTTACATAAAAATCTTTTATCATCATATTATTATCCTAATATAACACCAAAAAAAGTGTTGGAATATTTCCCACCCGGGGTTCCATCTCATGAAAAAATGTTTGTTCATAGTAGGGCCTATCATACTTTACCACTATAATAATTGACCTAATAATAATCATATCTTAAATTAAATACATAATATAGAGCAATTATCATAAACCCATCAATAACATGAGGGTCAAATAAGTTTGAAACTCATATGAGCTCAATACACTTTTCAAAGGATATCCACCAAAGAACACAATGTGTTCCTCTCATCTCATTCTTAGTAGTCTACAAAATATTTATTCACCTTGTTATAATAATCAATAGAGTTAATAAAATACTAGTTTAGACAATATTCTCCACTATGTCACATAAAGGTCATGACACCAATCATGGTTTCTTCTTCTCATTCACTAACTCTAAGTTCAAATCTCTTCAATAAATTTTATAGTATCCCAAACTAATCCATGATCACATAATGGCATAATAAACCATTTATGTAGTAAAATATAAGTTAAACAAAAAAGGGGTTATATAATGACCATATTATTTTAAAATTAATGTCAAACTGGTCCTCTCACAACAAACCAAGATATATATCCTTTCAAATCTATACCCACCGAAATACTCACATACCAGAGAATGGGATACTCATCCCACCAAAAAATCAAGTATTCAATAGGCTATGTGGTATCTCAAGGTTCAATAGGGAATTTTTTTATGATAGTTACACCCAATACATCATGATCCCTTTTGCATAGGGGACTAAGTGCTGGAGAGGGTTCCCTAGAAATATATTATATGTACATTATGATTACCTATATATAAAATTTTAAACATTTATAAACATATTAGCACATCCTATGTTTTCAAGTATATGATGTATTATGTGATAATGTCCTATGATTAACGGTTATTGTTCCCTACTATGTTGATATCCAACAGGTTCCATGAACATATTCATAAAATATATATATAGTAAATTGTTGGATGATATCATTTGATTGGAAATAAATTATATATTATATTAATGTTGGAGATTAAAAATACATTAAGGAACATTCTAATGGCATTATCCCTTGGAATTTTATTATGTGAGAGATTATGAGAAAACAACCATCAATTAAAAAATCATTATTTATATATTTAGTTGGATGTTCCAATCTTTATACATGTGAATTGATCCATTGACTTTAATATTATTATTAATTCATATTTTCAGTGGTGTACATTGATGTGAAAAATGTAATGAAATATGTTGGCGGTAAAGTAGGATATATTGGGTTTATCAAGAATTATATTTCATTAATGAATAAAGTGAGAAAACATTTGAACCCTCTGTTATTTTATGAAATTTCATATCTCAATCCCATTTATGGAAATGAAAAACCTCAAATAAATCCATGGACATTATGTTATATTGGTATGTTCATTTCTATAAATTCAATCAAAGATGCATTGAGCACATCAGTTAATGACCCATGCTTTAATCCTAACTAATTATATATATCATGATAAAATGTTTAAATTAAACAGTAAGATTTAATATTTGGTTTCATTTATTTGTGACATTAAATTATTTCTCATTATGTACATTGGAATTTTGGAAGATTCTAACCTTGTACTTTGGGTGGATCAACCAATTGACATTGAGAATGAGGCTTATAGGGACACACACTTTGTGTATCCAAAATCTAAATTAAATATTAAATATTATTTATTATTTAACATTTTTATTAAATATTAATGTTATATGTGGTTTAATAATTATTCATTTTTGTTTGATCCCATATTTTCAGTCACTAATTATTCTAGATAATATTTATGATATGAATATTTAATAATTTTTTATTTTTTATTTATAATATTACTTTATTTATTGGGGGATAAAGAAATAATTATTATTTATTAGGTAAACATTCAATATATAAGGCCTGATATATATTTTAGGGGAATGAAAGACTGTAATTAATGATTAGATGAGATTTAATATATATTAATTATTATATGAATAAATTTTAAACAATCTATTCAATAAAGTACCCTTAATTAATTTTCTCATATTTCACACGTTAATAAATAAACATATTATTATTATTATATTCATCTTGTTTAATAAGGAATATAGAGATATCAATGGTGAATATAAAATTATTATTCTATAACCCTAAAATATTTTAAAAAAATTATATTATTTCTATCCCAAATGCTAGTAATTTATTTTAATTGTGCACAACAGAAACAATAGAATCCTCTCAATCCCAATAGAGATCCTCTCAAATAAATCCCTCATGAATATAGAGTGATACTCCTCCACCACCCATGTTGATTCTAGGGAGGTCATAGGGAGTATTTATTTGAATAGATGTTCATTGAGATCATAAATGAATTGTTAAATCATTTTGATCTTGCATTATAGAAATGATAATTCCCAAGGCATCAACGAATGTTTTGTGGTTCATGTGTAAATCATCACAGGACATAATCTATATAGTATTTATGATATTGAATAATGAGATGAAATGGAGATTTAATCTTTATAAATGATGAAAGAGTTAATAATAAGGTGTTACTTTAACATCCTATGTTGATTAGAAATAATTTTGTGATTATCCTATGATTTTTTCAGGCATTATCATTTCAATTAATCATTTATTCAATTCCATTTTTCGTAGAATAATTCATCATGTACATCTCAGGTTTATCATTGATTGTGACAAAAAACAATGTTTGGAATGTACAACTGGCATTTCTTGTGTTCTTATCACCTACAAATTGAATTCGATCAGTCAACTATTAAATTAAAATTATTCAATGATAATATATAGATTTATGAATTTATCGGGTTTTTTTGATTAATTATAATCATTCTTAAAATATGAATCATAATATATAATCCTATTACTATTCATTATGATAAATATAATCCAAAAAATGAATAATTGTTAATGAAAAAAATAAAATAATTCATATATAGGTTTCAATGTGTCTAGTTGCATAATATATGAATACATTGCATGTAAACCATAGGTACATGTTGTGTACCTTTACATAATGTATCAAGAAACATCATCAATTAATTTGGATCAAATTTCGTTGAAATCACATTGTGTATAATTAATAGACACCATTTTTTGACTAGTAATTCCCAAAAAGTGGTTAGATAGCTACAAAGAATATAACTTGCACAAGTTATGTTTATTCACTTGATCAAAGAGAGTCATGTGTTTTTTACATGGGATATATGACTAGTAACCACGTAACTCAGAGTCCAAGGATAATTATAGAGATAATATTTTCATAATCTTTCATATGTTTTTCAATAATTTAACCCCTTCCAATTAATCAATTTGATCTGATTTGTATCATTTTAGTATTTTGGTGAATTATGGGCTTAATTCTGGAAATTGGTTAATTCTGGAAATTTTGCAGTTTTGTGGAGCTTCTGTATTTCGGTCATATCTTATATATTGTTGATCCAAATGGTATGGTTCCTTTTTTTAGGATTTCTATTCTCGTGGGCTTAATTGTATCTTTTTGGACCCAAAGCTCAATCAATCATTTAAAAGCTCAAATTCAGCTCACAAACCAGGCCTCGAAAACTGTTTACAGATTTGGAATGTTTTAATGATGATATTTTACCTAGAATATGACTGATCCAATGGAGATGATATTCTACAAGGAGATGTAAAAGGAATTAATGAACATCTTTCATTAAGGAGGCCAGGTCTGAATCGGCTGTTTGCAAGGTCTTAATATCATGAAAAGTTGGAGTTGTGGAAGACGAAGAGTCAACTGGACAGAATTAAATATCCGGAGTAATGTGACCATATATCCTTCATACGTGGACCAATTAGGCTCAAATTTTGTGGGTCGACAGACGGGATGAAGGGTAACAACTGTAAAGAAGGAACAATTCTCAAAATCGGTCATGTACTATGCCAACCGGACTCAATCTTTCAGGGGATTAATTTTGGAGGGAAATTTTCTACTCCCCAAGCCTATAAATAAGAGTATTCACTTCCATTCAAAGGGGTTCAAGAAGGTGCAAGAAGGGCTGTGCTAGAGGATTGAGTTCTTGATTTTCTTTTTATTTTCTATTTTCTTTTTAATTATTTTGATTATGATCTCTTCTTCCCCTTTCAACTCTAATACCCTTCACATGGAAGGGTAAAACCTTTTAGTGATTGGGGAAGGGGGACTTTATCTTTTGTAATGTTGGAGTTTTGTGCTTAAATGTAATACCTTATCATTCTTCTGAATGACATCTATTATCAGTGTTTCCCAATTCACTTAATGAGATCGTGTTTTGAGTTTGGTGTATTCATTTTTAATATCTTTGGTTAAATACTTTTTATCTCCCTCCGCCTAGTGCAATTTGTCTCGATCGAGCAGATTGTGTTAGGTGGTGAGTGTCTAACGATCATTGGCACGTGTGTGAACTAGTAAAATTTTTCTAGAGTTCTAAGGAGCAAAAATTCCTGATCGGGACTTGCCTCAGTTTTTTATGAATTGTTTATGAACTTCCATGCACATAGGAGTGAGTTCAATTTTCTTCTTTAACCAAGGGTGATAGATGACTTGATCGAGGAGTCTTTCATTTGTCATTCAAAAGGAAGAGATGTGAGATGATATTTGTGACTATGATGACATTACAAAACGTGATCCTAACCTGAACCCATCACTATCTTCATCCATTAGTGTTCAACCTTTATTTTCAATTTCTTGTTTTATTTTTCAACTCAAACAACTTTCAAAAAGAACCTCTTCTTATTTCTTTAATTTAAGTGACAAACGTAATTGTTGTGCACTCCTCTCTGGAGACAACCTAGGTTACCCACTTTTCTACATTTTAACTTAGGTTTTATTTGTTTTTGTCACACCCCACGACAGGCACGTGTCAGATAACAACCTCGTCCATGGGCTTGTGTTGTGGATAGATGGCCAATAGCAATACAAAATGTAACGGTACACTCTATGTATATTACGTGATTACATGATGTTTACACATTATTTTCTAAACTGGTTATGCCATATAAAATTGTAACATGTTATAATTTATTTGGCACATTCACACCATGTTAAGGGTATTGTACATATTAAATATATAAATAATTTTATTGTATTATTCTGAACTACATTTTTTATAAGTTATGGTACATGAATTAATCTATGTGAATTAACAGATAAAACACAACATAAATAAAAAAAATTATGTTTCATTTATTTGAATGTACACACAATAATTTTATGTAATAAGACATGTATGTTACATGCTACATGAGTAAATAGTTTATGATTTCTTTTGATGTTGGGTAGTTTAGAAGGGTACTCATCATGTTTCATCCAGGTTATATGTTTTTCACATAACCAATTTTAAATAAATGAAATAATTTATTTTTAATAATTATGACTATAAATATCCAAAATATTTGGATGAAAATTAATGTAAAATATTCAATTAATTAAATAAACTAATTAATTAATTTTTGTGTGATTTATCTTAAATATGAGTTATTTATAATTAATTATATATTATATAATTCAGCTAAAACAGTGATAAGAGGTTTCCCAATAAAAATAATCATAAGAAAGCATTCCCATTCTATAAAAACCTAAATTCCTAATTTGATGTACGAACACCCACTCTCTTACAAACCTATGACATGAGAAAACCCAAAAAAGGTATATTTCTTTAAAAATAATCAACTCGACTATAACATCATAACCAAGTATATAAAATCTAAAATCCTTAGTAACTCAAAATTTAGCTTATACTGGTTGTGGCCAACTAGATAAATAGTATCAATCACATGATTAGAGTATTAATATCTATGGTTTACAATGTCTTGAAAAAAATAACAACTAAAGCATGCCTCTTACAGAACATTATATGTTCCCAACACATCTCACACTAAAATAACTAGACTAAAGCACCGCATGACCCTATATATTTCTCCCCATATTCCAGAGGTAGCTGAATTGTAGTGAGGGTCTAAGGTGATACTATGGAGATATTATATCATTTGGTAAATAAAACCATAAATCATACTAAAAATAGTAAACAAGTCATTATAAAAATATAGAATAAAAAGTAATATTACAACTACACCATCCAATATAATAAAACTGACTACATGATATAACATAACGAACTATATAAAATTTCACATGAGTAAGGTAGACATAAAAAATGTCCCTAGAAAATATCATATAAAACTCAAATATAAATATGAAAAATTAAAATGACCATAACTTAGTCTTGGTTCCAAAAATTCTCCCATAATCAAAAATCATCCCAGATTTCCAACTCATCATTTCAATGCCAGTCCTCTACCATAACTCTTTATAAAATTAGGAGGTCTTCTAAGATACAAGACTGTTAGTGCTACAAGATTCCAGTGTTAAAAACAATTAGTAGGCCTCCATAAATTATGTATGTAACATATCAATTATATCCTATAAATGTACAATTTTCAATGAATATAATAATAAAATAAAAAAACTATAAACATAAAACATATAACAACTATGGTTACTATTAATGTCCCCATTGAGTGACCACTTCATCCAGTTTTAGTGCGTTAGTAAAAATGTAACCAACTAAAAAAAGGTCTGATTGGTTAACACCCATAATATATTTAAATATCAATAAATCCTATGTTTTATATAAGCACCCAACCAAAATACCATCATATTCCACCATCAATCCCCATGTGTCATATTGTTTCCCAACCTAGGTTGAATAATTTTTCATCACCAAATTTTATGATTTTAATAAGTTACCACCGTGGGTACCATCGTATGACATCATCTACCCTCATAGGATGGAAAGGCTCCCACCATGGGTACTATTTTATGTAAATATAATTTCCCTGGGGGTCATATAGGTGATAGTATCGGGTAATAACTCGCAACATATAATCTAAGGTTCAGATAAACACCCATCCAAGATATTATTACATTTAATCACTACCAAGGGTCTGATTGGATCCCAGCCATAATTCCATTTCATATAGTCACAACATTGAGTCGGATTGGAACCCACCCATGGTTCCCTCACAGAACAACAATACATAATATTTTGATGGGAACCATCCCATTTTTCATCTTATAAATTTACCATAACAGGTCATATTTAAACCAACACATAGTTATACCAAACATAATATACAATACCGCAATCCAATTTGGATTTTTCACCTGTTGACAACAAATATAATCAATAATACAAAGATTCAGAATGCATATTATCCCTAGATCTATAAAAAATCAACATACAAGGTTCAATGTTGTTACATAACTAATATCATTTCACAAAATCAATTCCCAAGGGTTTGTATGGTTCACACCCATGAAACCAATTTATATCAATAATATATTTATTCATAGTAGTTTTCAATACACAATCTCACTAAAATAATTCAAATAATAATAATCAACTCTTTAATAAAATACATAACTATTGGAACATATGAATAAAAAATATATAACAGAAGGGTCATATTGGTTAGAAACTCATGTAAACCCAATATAATTTTCCTAGGTTGGCCTCACAAGAATAAAATCTATTTTCATCACTACATTCATTCTAGATGACAAACAAGTTTTCATGATTATTATAAAACTCTCTTGAGTCCACAAAAAGGCAAGCCCACACACTATGGTCCCCTTTGTCACATTATGATCTGGATATGCCTCATAAGTTCCTTTAACTAATTGAAAATTATAGGGTAAGATACCATCGCTAAATGGGAATATAATCACTCAACATATTAATAATCACAAAATTTCCTAATTAGCTACAAATTCAAAACAGTATGATAATAACACAAATGGGATGTCATAAAGAACATATCACATTCAATGTCATTTTTTGTTTTTTCTCTTGCACCCATCATACACATAAATTCATTCAATGTCATACCCACCTAGATACTCACATACTAGTGATGGGGGAGTAATCATACCAACCACTGATCAAATAGTCAAGTGGATACAAGGAAACATAGGGTTTTATATGTTCTATTCATATTCCAACCATTCCCAATACATCAAACTCCCCTAATAGAGGGTGATAAATTAGAGGTGGTGTATTTTTAACTTATTATTAATTTTTATAAATTTACCGCCTTCACCTATTTATATATTATTTATATTATTATATTATTTTTCCTTCTTTCGTTATCATACACACAATGTGGAAGGGTTATATAGAATTTCTACCTTTCAATAAGAATGTTTATTCAATGGTCTATCTAGGAATCACTCGGTGATGGATTGTGGCACTAAAATGATATTTTTTTATAGTGGTTTGTGTGGAAAAAACATTAAACTAGATTTTTTTACCCTATAATCAATATGGGGATATAAAACTATCTAGAGTCCCTAGACATGTGATAAACGGGTCCATCCATAGGAACTTATTGGATCGTTATACATCATTTATATACAATCTTCAATTTATTCAATTGATATGTGATACCAATAAATCCCCCACCTATTGATAATTTTATTAAATGTTTAAGGGATACATTCTTATTTTATTCCATCTTCTTATGTTACTTACATAGTATAAAAGATGAAATTTATATTATTCATATCTTGGACAGATATTAGTACACACACACATTTCTCAGTAGTATGTTAGAGTGTTTCTCCTTTATTTCTTCTTCATGGGTAAACGGATTAACACATCCCCTTCTTATTATCTTATCTTCACCCCTATTTCTTCTTCGGTGAAAAAAACTACAATGGATCTATTCTTAATTCATCAAATCGTGGGGATGTAAATGAATGTTTAGAGTGGAGCCTCACTATTCTTATTCAATACAATCAAATATTATATTTATTTATGTATTGAGTCTCTTACACAATACAACATTTATCTTCGAAAAACATCAAGAATATATATATATATATATCTATTAATAATAACTAAAGCATTAAATACTTTCTTTCATTTATTCTTCATCAGTTCTATATTTTTAAAATTGTGTAAATACTTTATTTTATTTACTATGTACTATAGTAATTTAGAACACATGGATCATTAGACTCTTCCATTGATAAGATCAAAATTTCCTAGAATTATCTTCTTATAATAATAATTGAAGACTCAAATTGAACTCATCAAATGATAACAAAAATTATCTCACAACCTCTCTTCTGATGAAAAAAAATTTTAATTGATATGGTTTGTCGTTATTCAACAAAAATTTTCCTCCAATAAATGAATTACTTATTTTAATTTAAATTAGATATATAGTCATGGATCCTCCATCATTTTTCATATAAGATAATACTTCAAATCCTTGATTCATTACTCAACAAAATATTCTTTATGTTTATTGGCTTGAATGCATGAATGCATGAATTTTCAAAAGCTGTGAAATTTCAATTACATTAAAAATGACATGGTACGTCGCCAAATTTATGAATGAGGAATAAATTCTATATTCCATTTATATTTATTTGTACATAAATTAAAGGTTAAAATTAATACATGGGATTAAAATTCCAATAATTTTTATCTTATATTGAATCTTTTGAATTAGATGCTAATTTTTAATGTTAATCAAGTTTTGAACATCCTTTTCTCCTCTTATATTTGAATTTTTAATAAATTCATTATGAAAAAATCACAATAACCAATATAATTAAATGTGGAACTTATCAAGATCATTGTTCCAGGAATCATATGATGTTTGGATATCTTCTCCAATTTACTCTTCACACTTTGTCTAATAAATCTTGACATACATAGTAATTTTTCTACATAAACAATAATTGTATATAGAAGTTCATAAATGCACATGATTTATTCAGATATGTGATCCATTTCATTATGAATATTAATTATCATACATGGTCCATTCACATAATATGTACATTTTCTTAGGTGGCCTATTCATATACGCATTAGGGTATTTGGCTATACAGAACCCCTTATACAGAAAAACCAATACTTGGATATTCCATTTGTAGTAGTGTGTTCATATTTATAGATTCATATATATTGAAAATCATGTACATTTATATTTACATAAATGGAGGACATTGTATATTCACATATGTGGTTATGAAATTCTTCCACTACTATATAAACATCATCTATTTCAATATTCATCACTTATTACATTGTTAATTATTCAATCAAGAAACTCTTAATGAGAGAATTATTTTAACCAATATAAATATATTTTATCTTTAGAATAACCCCTCACTTATAATCAACTAATTTTTTGGTATTTCCTCAACCTATATTTCCAACCATTATCCAATTCATGGATAGAACATTAAAAATATTTCATCATAGAGATATATAAATGTCTTAATTATAAATTTCATCCTCCATAGGACACATCAAACCATTATCTTCTCTTTTACCTTTAATATTTAATATTCTCTAAATTCATTCAAATGAATGAACATGATTTTTCTTATTAAAATATTATTGGAAACATAAAATACAACATCCATGTTTTATGCCAATCCCAATCGACTATACATAATGTTAGAGAATTATTGAAAATATCATCACAACCCCCAATCTATTCTTATTCATCAAAATATATACATTCCATTATAATAATTCATTTTAGAAAATAAATCTCTCAAAAATTTAACCCAAAAAATATAAATAATTAATGCCTTGAGAATAATCAAAGATCAAATCTTGTGTGATAAATCATTTTTTAAACCCGCATGCAATGATTTGTAGGTCAATCCTGGTACACCCTTGATCTCACATCCAAAATAAATCACTAACCTCATATATCAATTAATTATTTAATTAAATTCTATTTAAAATTTCATACCTAAATGAAACTAAATAAAACTTTTTGTGTTTATCCTCCTAGGAACACATCTAGCCATGTTGAATTAAATCCCTATCTTATAGATGGTATTTCAACAAAATCTGATGGAATATTATCTAAATACCAAATCATTAGACAGTTGAACAATAAGTGGGGATGTGAAACAAGAAAATATAAAGACGAAATAAGAAAATTACCCTAAATGATGAAAAAATACACCTTTAATCACAATTGATCAAGGAGGCTAAATGTATGAGGATAAATTATGAGGCGGTTAACCCCCTATTCAAACATCCCTAAATTTAATATCCTTGAAGGGAGATTTAAATTTAAAATTATAAAATACCAATTCCCCAAAGTTTTTATAAATTTGAGAAGAGTCGCAATTTTTTGTGACCCATATTTCCCACGACTTAGTTTCATATCCCTGACCACTACTCATGGAATGGCCTCTTTGATGACAACACGAAAAACCTCCCTCTGGGCCAACAAGAACCCCTATTCATAAACCCTGTTTCAGAAAGTCCTCTGAGATTGTTACTAATTAACCAATTAATCACACTACAACACTCATCATGTTGAAACCCTCTACATTTTATTGTGATCTACTACCAATAAATTAATTTAATCAAAAACTAAGAATTTTTATTCTTCTAAAACATCCATCATGATGCATCACACAATGTTGAGACATGATCTACTACCATCATATAAATTAAAATTATAATAATCCTAGATTTTATTATGGGACACCCCAATATATTAATTCCCCTAGTATCCATATGGTCTTTTACAATCCAGAAAATATATATTTATATAGCACTTTTCATGTGAGGCTAATTCATGGATGTGGCATGACAATCAACTAACTTAATCATTTTTAATCTCATGTAAATTTTATCCACACCACAACCTCATTGAATTTTAGCATGATCCTATAAGATAGAATTTAAAATAACATAAATGATCTATTGAATGATAATCATCCTTCCCACGGAAACCATTTACCTTTCTAAAAACATTAATCTCACACAACACACTCTAAGCCTCAATTCCCCCATTTTTTGAATGATTTCATAAATGTATTAGAAATTTAATTCATGAGTTCCTTGACTAAACATTGATACTCACCCAACCACATGAGGCACCATTTGGGCCTCAAAACATGATTAAGACTCCTCTTAGGGAATCATTAACTCTATAAATCCCAATCCTACTACAAATTCGCAAAAGGTCCTATACAATGGAACCAAAAACACAAATTCCCCTTAATTTAAAAAATTATTAATGAAATAGAACATTAAAATATAAATATTTAAATAACATAACATTATTCCAAAAATTATATAACTTGATTGATATATAAGTAATTTTTTTGTAACAAAATTTTCACAAAATTGCAAAAAATGATATTAAAATTTATATATTGGGATTATTTTATTTAGAAAATTATTTTGATAAAATAGACTAAATATTTGTAATTATCACAACAAAATTTTCATAAAGTAAATTATTAGTATTTTCATAAAATGTTACTTTTTTATGCATAATAAACATACTAAATTGTGTATATCATAAGTTTTATTATGCAATAGTGATGTAAAAATGCCTAATTTATTTATAAATTTTTTTCACAGAATTACAACAAAATTAATTAGTAAAATAATTTATCTAATAATAATAAATATAATTTCTAAAAAAATAAATTAATTTCAAAATTCAATTTTTTTTTTAAATAGAAAATTTTGATTATTTATCTTGAATTAAATATATAAAATGAAATTTTTTTAGATATATTTAAATTTAAATAAAATAATTATTTTATAATCCAATAATATTATATTCCTCATTAACCTAAAAAAATCTTATTCTTGGTCAAAATTTTAAAATTAATCAGATTGTTATTTAGAAACACTCCTCTCCTTCACCTATAAGTGAACCCCTCCTCTACCAAATAATATCCACTAAAAACACCTTACCAAGTCTATATTATTCAAAAGTTTACCCTTAGACCTTACATGCAAGATACTTTTGTCTTCATCCTAAAATATATATCGCATATAAAATCCTTAAGGTGAATAAAAATGGTGGTTTCATAGAGAACACGGTAAGGGTAAATTATCTGACACCTTTCTTCTGAAAATATTTTAAAACAATGTCTTTTAAATATATTTTTTATATAATTCAATGATTATAATTATATATAATTATCATCTTTTTTATGAATTATGTGTAAGAAATTTCTCATTATCTATCATTTACCCCTTTTTATATGTTTTTTACAATGTTTTAGTGAATATTTAAAAACCATTTTATTTTTTCTTGGATTTTCCTACATCTCGTTCTATCAAACAAGTGATCACAAAAAGTAAATTTTTTCACCTATTTTAATTATAATCTAGCTTTTTTATTGTTGTGAAATGTTTATTGCTTTTCCCTATTTGAAAAAACCAATTTAGAAAACATAATCACCATAGTGGTATTATATAGCCTTTGTGAATGATGATGTATTATTTTCATATATGTATATATTGGGAATTAATAAAAAGTTATTTTGAGATTAAATATAGCATTAAAAATAAATTATTTTCATGGTTATGATTATATAATGATGATATTTCCCAGAAAATAATTATATTAAAATAAATCATTCGATGTCATTTTAACTGTTTAATATATATTATTCAAAATTACATATTAATTTGGAACTACTTTGTTTAATATATTAAAATATTAAACTCCATTGATTGTTGAATTACAGTAAAAATATATCATGAAACATATGTATAATATTTAAATATTATGAAGTTACCACCAATATTACACCCAAATACTTCAGAATATAATTTTCTTCATGTAAATTTTCATTGTTTGATAACATCATTGGCACACAACACCAAGCATAAATAAAACATTGATATATTATAAACACTTCACTAAATATATGGGTAGTAAATATATTAAACATTTTATGAAATTTATATATATATATATTCATAATTAAAATGTATTGATTAGTTTACAATAAATATGTGATAATTTCTTTTAAAGTCATTTTATGCTTCAAAGAAATATGTTTTATTCAAATATGGGTTTTATTGTTCTTTTTATAATGATATTATAAATAATTTCCTATATTTTTGAGAAATTTTATTTCAAGAAAATAATTTCAATCTTGTAATCATAATTTTATTAATTTTTGGGTGATTTTTTTTACTTTTCTAAAATGATTTATTTTTCAGTGAATACTAGAAATACCTTTTTTTAAACTATCATTCATTTTAATTAAATAAATATTAAAAAAACTCCTTTTAGGTTTTTAATTTCATTATATAGTACCATAAGTATAATTTTACTATATATAATATAATTAATTATATTTGAATCAGGATTATACATGATTTAATTATATGTTCATTATTGATCATAAAAATGAGTTTTCTGAAAACATTTTTTTGCTATGTTTTACACATTTACATTAATATTGATTTAATCATTTTTTAGAAATTTAATCTTAAAAAATGTATCCCATTTTATTAATATTCAGAAAAAAAATATGATAAATATTATAACAACCATACTCTTTATTACACATTCTAACATGATTTACTACATAATAATTCCCTTAATACAACTCAGAAGACCGAGAGGCTTAGTGTCTTGGGGCATAGGAACATTTCATAACAACATAAAACATGAAATACGTGTATTTATTGAAAAATTATTTTCAAAAACGCATCATTCCTTCATACATAGCATTTCATGGGATAACCTGATGACATACATAAGAAACAATTTGAGCTATAAAGCCTAGTAAGGGAGTAAAAAAGGCATAACATGATGAATACAATACTTGCCCAAATGTAGGTATATAAATGGATAAAAAGAGTAACATGAACATGAAGTAATGATATAGAATGGTTATCATAACCTAAAAATGTAGAAACAATATAAAATATGATATTATCATGAGCCAAGGCTCATTAAACATGGATTATAATGAGTAAACCCTCATTGTATATGATTTAGCATTAGTAATCCCTTATTTCACAAAAAATCAGCAAGAATAAACCATAATTACACATGAATTAGCATGATTAAACACTCATTGAAAATTAATTATCATGATTAAACCCTCAGTGAACATATATTATATTGATACTAAATGTTACCTAATGCATTGGAGCGCTATCAGGGCACACCCTTTATTAACATTTTATTTTATGCATAAGTGTGTCACATGGATCATATAACATGGAATCATTCAAAATAAAATTTTATTACAATATTATAGAATGTGGAATACATAAATTTAATTAGAATTCGTCAAATACATGTGAATAAAGGTTAATACCCTTGATATAGAAATGGGTATGGTATCCAGAACATGATCATTTTGTCTTGGAAAATCACGGGGCAATTTCTGCAGCATAGCGGCGTCTTATGGAAATTTGTAAGTTGTCTTGATGGGAGACAAAGGGGTCTATAACCATTATAACCACAACTATATAGAAATTGGATCATGGGAGTGAATATTATAACATATGAAAAGGAATTCATATGTATAATATAGAATAAATTCTTGAATGGAAATAAGAAGAGAGAAATCCCTTATGGAATTTTGGCATGGTAACAAGTGTACACAGAAGGCATCAATGATAGATAAAGTGTTATCTTATCACTCAAAATTGAGGAGGGGAGTATGGGGGATGTTTTAAATCATACTAAAACATTTTTAATTGAAAATAAAATGGTATAACAACATGAAGAAATATGGATAAAAATCAGAAAGGATAGAATCCATTATGAAAATTCAGTATGATAAAGAGTGAGCTTAATGGGGGGATTTATGAGAGTGAAAGTAATATATCATCACTATATACATCAAATGGACATTATGGGGTGTCTTGTAACATAATAACCAAACATAAAAATATGGAACACTGAATCATAAGGTAAAGGAGTAGCTTGAATGGAAATTAGAAGAGTTATATCCCTTACGATATTTTAGTATATTAATGGATTAGGTAAAGGTAAAAATGAGGGAGCATAAATAATACCTAATTAAAATAAAATAAAATGGAAATTTATATAATTATTATAAAACAATCACATTATATACATTCTAAATTACAAGAACTACATTCAGATAAGATTATAGAATTTGAAAGGAGGAGAGGAAAGTGAGGATTCTTTATTTGGAAGTGTGATCCCAAAGGCATGGGAATGGATTCTTGAGAGATTGGGGGTTTATTTGGAGGAATCTAGGGAATATGGGATAGATTTTGGTCAAGCTCCAAATGTTTTTAGTGATGATCTAGTTGATGTTGGGTGGGTTTATATTGGAAATGAGAGGGAATTATTTATTATTTAGGTTTTGTTCCCTACACATTAAACTTATCAAATCCACAAACAATCTCATGGTTTTATCCCATGTTCTCTACCAAAGTGGAGTGGAATTAAATATTTCATAAGGATAATGTGATAAATTATTTAAATATTAGCCTTTATTATTGGGTGGAGAGTCGCACTCTCAAGGAAATCATTTTATAATGATAAAATAATTTATAGGCCTTGGAGGGTCCACTAAGGCATTATAAAATTACTAAAACTAATTTAAAATCACATTTTTTTTAAATAAAAAACGTATATTGGCCAAACATTCCTTTTATAGGATTTTATTTCATCACTATTGGGACATTATGATGTCATAAAACACAATATTTATTTATACTATATTTAATTTTTTACCCAAAAATTTGATTGTCTTAGAAAATTATGAAAAATTCACCATTGGATAATTTCAATGTCCTTATTCCAAAAAATATATTAATTTTATCTAAATTGGTTACTAAATATTTTAATTTTCACATTTAAATTAAAAACTGTAATTTATTTAAAATTGATGGGTTTTAACAAAAATAGTTTCCGAACCATATTAAAAGAAACATTTGACTTTATAAAAATTATATGATCATTTATATTAAATAATATTATATAAAAATAATATTTTCTTAAAATATTATTTAGTCCAAAATCCGTTAACTCATCAAAAAAATTCATTAATTAAAAATAAACTTTCAATTTTATCATATGAAAATATAATTCTTATCAAACTAAATACTTAATAGTTTATGGAGTAAAAACAATAAGGAGTAAATATAATCATCACTTATAATTAAAGGTAGTGTTCTTATAAAACTATTATAAGAAATATACTAATAAATCCTCAGTTTAATATGATAATTTATATATTCATAAAATGTACCATTTTACCTGAAAAATCAATTTATCAAAATTATTATATTTTTAAGAAAAACTATTCTCAGAAATGGATTGATGGAAGAAGACTTCTATAAAAATGTATTACAAAATAAGTAACTAATTCATTATAACATATCAACTTATAACACCCTCATATGACATAAGTGTAAGTTGTGCGATGGTGAAAAAATCTTGAGGCTACTCGGATAACATCTCCCAAGTGATAATATCAATTAACTAGATCTTCTCTCGTAGGAGATTTTGTTAAAGCTTAACATGTTAAAGCTCGGTTTGGATGTGGTCAAGTGAGAATACCAGTGATTCTACCTTCTATCCATGTTCTGAAAAATAAGCTTCATGGGGCCCGAGTATAATAGATAGGGCCATCCTCCCATTTTTTTGTGCTTAGAGGATTTTTTAAAAACCATAAATATATATCATTTTTGTGATCAATGTTCAACAGCTATATTATCAAAGGTAATGAAAAATAATGGTAATTTAAACCCTTTAATAATAAAAGATAATTCATGTGTTTTCTATATCTATAATACATTTAATTAAATAAAATAACGGAAATTTTATTCATGAATGTTCGGGTCATTGCAACCTTCCCCTATTAAGTTATTTTTCCCTCAGAATTTTATTTTCCCTCTCTAAAACATATGAGGGTAACTTTTCCTCATCACTTCCTCTGGTTCCCAAGATTATTCTTCATACTTGCGGTTTTTCCATAACACTTTGATGAGTGGAATTGTCTTATCTGATAGTAATTTTTCCTTAGGAAATAATATCTTTACTAGCTTCTCTTTATAGGAGAAGTCATCATGCAATGGCATCACTTCTAGATTGATTACATGAGATGAACCAGGTCTGTAACTCCTCATAATTGATACATAGAATACATCATGTACTTGAGACAGGTTCTGTGGAAGTTCTAGTCGACATGACAGAGCTCCAATGTGATCAAGGATCTCAAAGGGTTGATGTACCTTGGATTATGATTTCCCTTCATCCCAAATCTCATAACTCTCTTCAATGGTGATATGCCGAGGAATACCATGTCTCCAAAATCAAACTCTAGGTCTCGTCAATGATTATCATCATTTATCTTTTTCCAAATTTGAGTAGATTTTCTATTCTTTTGGATGGACTTAACCCTCCCCACCATTTCTTCGACCATTTTTGGACCAAAGTGTTTTAAATACCCAGCTACATCCCAACATGCAGGTGTTCTACACCTCTCTTAATAAAGTACTTCATAAGGATCCATATGGATTCTTGAGTTCACACTATTATAGTAAGAGAACTCAACCAGGGGAATATGTTGATCCCTTCCTCCACTGATGTCCATTGAGCATTCACTCGATATGTCCTCAAGTGTTTGGATAGTCTTCTCTGATTGGCCATCAGTTTGAGGATGACAGTCCATATTGAAGTTTATCTCATTATTCAGATCATGTTGGAGACTCTTCTATAAGTGAGTGTAGAATCATGGATCTCAATCGAATACAATCGAGTGTGGTACTCCGTGAGACTTAAAACTTCTCTGATGTATATCTACATGAGTTAATCAAATGGGAAATCCTTCTGAATTGCAATGAAATGAGCAGTCTTAGTTAGATGATCCATAACAACCCAAATAGAATTGTTTCATTTAGATGTCTTTGGATGTCCAGTGACAAATTCCATGGTGATGTTCCCCCGTTTCCATATTGGTATGGGTAATGGTTGTATCATCCCCTCAGACTTCTACCTCCCAACCTTCACTTGCTCACATACCAGGTACTTTGATGTATACAAGGTGGTCTTCTTCTTCAAGTTGTCCCACCAATAACACTCTCAGATATCTCAAAACATCTGTGTTTTTTCTAGGAGAATGGAGAAATTAGAACTATGTGCATCATCCAAAATATCATTCTTTAACTCTGGATTTGATGAAACATATAGTCTTGACCAAAATCTCACAAATACTTCTTCATTAACATTGAAATCCAAGGATTTACCTTTTCTAATAGTTTCCACATTATTCTAAATTCCCACATCATCCTTTTGAGGATCCTTTATCCTTTCCAAAAGAGACAGTTGATCAATCATTTGTGAATGGATTGAAGAAGATCCATTATTTGTGATTCTCATATCCATTTCCATAAAATATAAGAGGATTGGATCCTTTTCAACTCTTATCAATGATTGAATCACCGGTTCCTTTCTACATAGATCATTCGCCACCTTGTTCTCTTTCCCATGGTGGTAATGGATTGAGCATACATAGTCTTTGATCAGATCAAACTATCTTCATTGGAAGATGTTCACCTATTTCTGTGTGAATATATACATGAGACGTTTGTGATCCGTATATAATTCAAACTTCTCCCAAAAGAGATAATGGCGCATGGTTTTTAATTCCAAGATCACTGCTTCCAACACCAGATCATGTGTGGGATTTTTTCTCGTGCATTTTCAAATAGCTTGATTAATAAGAAGTAAATTTGTCTTTTTTCCTAAAATTATATCAAAGGGATACTTATGAAATTTTCAAGAGTAACATTTCCACAACCATCAAATAGTGATACAACACTTGTAAAAGTTTTTTTCAAATGATTTAATTTAATTTCTACTGGGGACTCAATGTTCCTAGAAAACATTAATGATATACTAATATGACATGAATTTAAATACATTAAGACATACACTACTTTGGGGTTAGGGTTAAATGTGATTCATTCATCATTATCCATCTTAGCATGCGAATTCTCATGCTCCCTTGATCATATAGAAATTTGATGCTCATCATGCTTCTCAGACTTTGAAATAGAGAATTGTCATAGGTAATTCAAGACTTACCCACATTTATAGCATAGAACTGTGCATGATGCCTTAGATTTAAATTTGTTTCCATCCATCACACTATCCATTATTTCAGAGAAATTTGATAATTTGTGCCCTTACATCCCACACATAAAATATCTAATAGTCCCTTTGTGACATTTCGGTTGGTTACTCTTTCCACACTTGTAGCACAACAGAAATTGGGTGTTCCTCCCCTTATCAACTATAGTTGATGGTATTTCATGATATTTCCTCTTCCTCTTCCTTGATTTCCTTGGTTATTCAACAAGGTGAAAATTGTTAATCGTGATTTTTGAACACTTGTTTGAAATAATCACGATATGTCCTACTTGAGATCCCATTTGATTGGGAATCTCACAGGTACATTCATTATGTTACCCTTCGCATCGGTTATTAACCATATTCCTCATATTATCATCTATTGTATAGAATAAAAGTAAAATGATAGATGGTTATCTTAATAATTTTAACCCATAAATGGGAATCCAATGAAATTAAAGGGATAACATATAATGTACATTTATTTTATGAAATTATGAATTTATAGGTTTTAATCGATGTTATCCATGATCTAATTCCAAACATATAATCTTAGGGGAATTTTTTTATTCCCATAATAGTGGTTCATACTAAGCTATTAATTTACCAAAGCATATACAATTGTATTTTCAATCCAATTGTGTTGTAGTGCCCGTTATCGTGCACGTGTTCTCATTCGAGTCTAGCTCAATGCGGTGTTTTCAGGTTTTACCACTAGATTCATATATGCTAGAACCACCACTACTTGTTCATATTAAGACATGGATAAATTTTCTTCATAAACCGATTACACTATAATCACCAAAATATAGGTATGTTTTAATTATAATTAGTCTTATACATAAGGATTTCACTACGGTTTTATGATCCTAATCCCAAAAATAACTAATCCACCCTGTGATGAAAACAATGTCAACACTACTCTTTTTTATATAATTTAATAGGATTTATTACATAAAATTTCACTTAATACAACTCATGATATTGATATTTCTAGTGTCTATGGGTCTTCCTAACATTACATAACAACATGAAACATGAAATACACAACATTATTTAAAAAACATTTTTTACATGACCCCAACGTTCCTTCACACATAGTATTTCATTAGATGATATAAGTATCCAGCATTAGAACATTACATAATCAAGAATTAAATGAATAATTAACACATAGGACATTTTCAGGTTTAGAGTTTTAGTGAATTAGGACACAACTATTACATCTCAATAGATTACAAAGTATACACTTATACTATGTTTCCATTTTTTTCATAAAATAAAAAAAACATAAAAAGAAACATGTATATTTCCATGTTTTAGATATCATATCTTTACTTAATCCCATACTTGACCCTATTTATCATTAAGTCCTATGGAAAACATTTCAAAAACTTGGGATGAGAATAAAAATCCCAGTAAAGGATACACAAAGAAGGAAAATTGTTAGTTTTTCAAAACTATAAGTATATCCTGAATATATTATCATAAGTAATAAATTTCACCTTTATGAAGTAGTAAATACTCTTCACTGAATAAAAGATCATTACATACCCTTTTGTAACCAAAAGATTACCATAAAACCCATATAATGAACACATAACATATAAAGGTAACTTGGGACATAAACATACATAAATGGAATAACCATACGGTCGACTTCCACGCATATCACTAAATGGAATAGCCATACGGCCGACTTCTATACCCAATGCATTAGTGGTTATAACGTAACCACATGTCCTAGTATTCATGGAACCACCTGTCATATGGTTTATCATGTAACCACCTGTCAAATGTCCAAGTACCATTATAAAATCATAAGACATAAAACAAATATAATGGAACGAAAACATTTCCATATTTTAATCACAATATATCACATAAATATATTCACATGATAAATTTATTATCAAAACCATTTTCAATACCAAAATACATAAATGAGTATATGGTATTAATTTTCATTAAAAAAAATTATGGCTTGTTAAGGAATCCAAAGATCAAATAGTACATGCGGTGACAGAAAAGGTCATTGTCACCGCGTATGTTAAAAGAAACATTCATTTTGGTCATTTAGTAAAATGCTTCATAGAAAAAGATTCCCTTTGAAAGAAATGAAAAGTAAAAGGTTTTTATATATTGTATAAAAGAAAGTCTTGCATTAGAACAAAATATGCCTCAATGAATGGATATTGAGACGAAGTCCCTTACAAAGATGGTACCCTTAGATTAAGGATAAATAAATTACATAATTATGTGTGAAAAATATAAATACACCCAACATAAGTGGATATTAAGTGTAAAAAAAATTAGAGGTCATCCACACAGATTCATATCACTACATAATCAAGGAGTAGAGGTTTAACCCATAGAATTGAAATTGGGTTAAGAAGTTTCCTTACAGAAATTCGACAGCCTAACAGCGTCACTTTAAAATTCAGAAAATGAGTTGATGAGAGATAAAAATGGTATATCATCACATGAAAATAACATTTACAGTAATAAGGATATATAATAACATATCCCAATATAATAATATGTAAATTAAAAGACCTAACAAAAAGATGTCTTTTTATAAATAAGAGGGTGAAAGGTTCCCTTACCGATTTTGGTAACTTTCAAAACGTACACCCCATGAAAGAAGGGCCATACAATGTTGATGTAAATACCCATAAATGAAATTATATTACACAAATGGTATAATAATGGGTAGTACATACACCACTCAAAGGATGTAGTGAAAAATATAGCATGAATCTCATGGGAATAAAAGTGAGATAAAAACCCCTTACCTCGTTGTAATAAATTGAGTTGTATGACCAAAAGATAAAAAAATGAATCTTTGAATACCATGAATATAAATAGAATCATGATAATATATGGCAGTAAAATATACAAGACATGCAATAAATAAGTGGTTAATAATAGAAATATCAATGAATTAAAAGTGAGATAAGAAATCCCCTTACAAAAAATCAACAGCCTAACGACGCCACATAAAAATTATTAAATGAATTTATGAGAGTAAGTGGGGGTATCTCATCATATGAAAATAAAAATTACATTATGTTGAGTGTAATATAACATCCTATAACATAAGAACATGGAGCATAGAATAAATGACATAAAATAGAGTACTTGAAAATAAAGAGAGAGGTCGAATCCCTTACCTCGAGTCCAAGTTGTCTTGTTCGTTTCATTATATTACTGAATAATAAACTTTTTTCAATTTATAATTTCATAATAACATCCTTTAGATTTTATTATTCAATTCATATCACATATTATTATGTTATAATAATTATATTATTTTTTTAGTTCATATTAGATGTTTTTTTTCTATGTTCGGTGCATGAGTCAAAAATGAACTTGTTTGAAGAGAAATGTCCATGTGGTTATAAGTAAATCATCTCTAGAATAGTATTAATGATATAAATATCATATTTAACCAGAATATATTCATTTTATACTATTAAATAACATTTGGAGATAAAAAATAAAATGCACCGTTCATGGAGACGGTAGGTCGTACGTACGCATGAACGCTACTTTCATTTCATTGTCATATTAATAGAATTAAAAATAAATGAGATATATATATATATATATTATAATTATAGAATAATATATTTGTTATATATTTAACATAATTTCCTTAATTTAATTCTTTATACATTCCATGTATTGCATGAATGAGTCACATCACTTGAGGGGCGGTAGTCCACACTTCCTCAAATGTAATTATCGCATTTTCAAAACATGAAAAGCATAAAGAAATGTATTAAATATAAACTAAAGAATAATATATAGGACATAAATATAATTTATATAATATATAAATATAGTTCCATCATAATTACCACCATGAGAGGTGTTAGGAGAAGATTGAACAATCATCGTTTCGTGAGGTAGTAATTTTCCATCCACGAAAATAGTATGTTCTTTAACCATTAGACGGAGGTTTGTGTAAGTTTAGCTCAAATATTTCTCATAACAACATCCTAGTATATTTAATATACTGTTTTTGTTACAAAAGGAAGGAATAAAAAGAGTTTATGGGGTTGGAGAAGAAAATTAAAACAAAAGAACATAAGAGAAGACACTACCTTTAAATCGGGTAACTCCCCTTTGTTTGAACCAAAAGGGTTTCTTGAAGAGATTTATTCATAATGTAAAGATTATAGGATCAAGAGAGGGATGTGGATAGATAATATGATCAGGGTTTGGACGAGAAAATTTCTTGAGAGGTGTGGGTAAGGGGGTAGAGGTGGGGGCCTTTTATAAGAGGGAGGAGGGGCACTCTTGGAAGGTCATGAAATTTTACTTTATTATTAAATGTTTTTTCAGATTTTAAAGGTGGAAAAAAGAAATATTTCAAGGAAATGGTGATAAAGGTTCTAAATCCACCCATATAATAGGTTTTAGACAAGTTTATGTCTTAGATTTTACCTTATCTTTTCATTTTATTTAAATTGTTCATTAATGAGGTAATCGATGCATCATTATTGTATCATAAATAAATATGTTTATTTAATGAAAAAAAATTATAAAACAAATTACCATGATGTAGGAAATATTTTTATCTTTAAAATTTATATTTATACTAAAAAATATAACTTATATAATCCCATGTAAAAAATGTTTTAGTAAAACAATACATGTTTGTGACACTTTTATTTTTACTTTAAATAAAAATTTATTAGTGGCATTTTCTTACCCAAGTGGCTCCATGGGGTCCCCAAGTTGACCCATGGATTTTCATGGTCGTCCATGACTCATAAAATTAGTTTAGCAGAATTGTAATGGCAATTTCATATTATTATAACATTATTTTTACCTTAAATTACACTAATTACCTCTAATCGCGATTAATAAAAAGTAAAAGTTACTATTCACCAAAAAATATTTTCATCCCATTGAACCAAATTTTAATTACTAATGAAAAAAATGTAAGTTTTATTTTTAAAATTCAATTCATAGAAGAGGTAAAATTTCATTTAAATGAAAAAACGGTTTTTTAACTACCACTTAGTGGTTTCACTATTCATCAAAAATTAATGTTTATCAGAAAAATACCAAAAATTCACCCTAAGATATATTTGATATTCTGAATTCAAAAAATATGCCTATTTTAAAAAATTCAAAATATATAAGTTTCATTAATTTTTTTAATAATTAATTCCCGTTGTCAAAACAAATAGCGTGTTTTTATAAAAAAATATATACCAAAAGATTAACACCTGTTTATGTCCAATTTCAAAGTGAAATTAATTCCAATGTCCACCATTGGATTAAATGGTAACAATATATTCTGATTACTCTTTAAAACCAATGAAAAATATAATCTAACCATATAAATAAATTATATTAAAAGGATGTTTTGAATTAAAATACAACATCTTTCATTATTCATTAAAAAAAGAACATTATCGGAAAAATACCAAAAACATACCCAAAGTAAATTTTGATGTCCCAATTCAAAAGAAGTATTTTCTTTTGTCATATATAACATATAAAATTTTCAAAAAGTGTATTTAAAAAGGGTAAGCCATCAAAAGACGGTTAATCGAACTTTTAAAGAATATTATAATATTTACGCTTAAAATTGGATTCATTCCCATTTTAAGCCTCTATCATTTATTGGATAAAAGTAAAAATATTTAACAAAAATATATAATAATTTTTTAGTTAGGTATTTTCATTTATTCTATTATAACGGCTAGGCATTATCTACCATTTAAAATAATATTATTATATTATTAGTGTGAAACGTAAGATCTCAAAGAAACTCGTTGTTGCGTATTGGGTACGCCATCGAACATAGCATTCCCTTTACAAATATTAATAAATATGGAAATTTAATATTCATTATTTACCCAAGATGTTAAATCCTTCCCCCTATTGGGAATTTTGTCCTCGCAATTTTAAAATTGGGCTCTGAAACTTCTTTAAAAGTCCCACACCGGAAAAAGAGTTAGCAAAACTATCAATTTAAAAGAAAGAGAGAGAAGTACAAAGGTCACCGGAGTTAACCCATACTAGGATTCCATGTAGGAAAACATGGATATGGAAGAGGAAACAAAGGGTCATGTTCTGATGGAGAGTGATAGAAAATATGTCTAGGAGAAAGTTAACCACCAGAAAATCGCAAACTTGTGATGGGTTAAATGGTATTTTATTCCCAAATAGGAAACATTAACAGACAACATTTTTATTTTAAGTAACATTTTATTGAGGAATTTATTTATGATATTAACTAAAACATAAGGAAACATACTTACTTGTCATGTAGACTTTCATCTCTTACTAGATTTCTTACACAAAATCATATTTTATTCAAAAGATGAGTATTTAGGATGACTTGTTTACATTAAGAGCACTATAATCAACTTTTATAGAATCACATAATCCACAAAATTGAACTATATATTTATCATGTCTTTATACCTTTACCAAAGCCAAAACCAAAATTGTTTGTATAAGATCAGATAATCCCCAAAAAAATATACTCTTTTACAAATATAAAAAACACTCTTAATCTCCAAAATATGTCAAACAACCCAATGTTCAACAAAGACCATTCAATAGAAAATTTCCCTCAAAATTCATAAATAATAAACCAAACTATGATTTAAACCCAAATCTCTAAAGGATTTAATCACATAGTTTTCCCAGGAAAATCTTAACATTTATCTCCAAATAACATCAGTTACTCTTAAAGTCTCATACTGAATAGTAATTAACCTAATCACATATCCTCCATGATAGGTTAATAATTTCCATAGATAACACAAAATCAAAATATTCATGATTCATAAGATCATATAACTAAAAATAATTAGTCATACTAACCAAGGACTTAACGTAGTCCAGTGGTAGGCGATCAATGCCAATCGCACTTTGGTTGGGGGTTCGATTACCGCAGCTTAGTCCAACGTGACGGGTTGTCACACGGTCTGCGTGTTGTACTTTTTAGAAAACTATATAATTTTATAAAATTCCTCAAAAAGAGATAAATCCATAAAAAATAACCATAACATATTTTATCCTCAATATATAGTAACCCAAAATAACCTCAAAAGTAAGGATTATATAAACCAAAATGGTTACCTTTATAATTATTACCTGAACTTCCACACCGAGTTGGTTCTCTCATACATGGTGCATTAAAGAACTCACCAGGGTTGAAGTGGTTAATCATGACTCCTTGTTATTTTGTTTAGAATAACCTAATGATTCCTCATTGAATTCCCCATTTCATCCAGTCTCTTAATTAGAGAACCACCACAGTTTCCTTCATACCCACTGTCACTTTGGTTCCTGCAAGATCCATCCATTTACTAAAACCAAAAATGTCAGTTTGTGTATATCAACAAAATCATCATGTAATAAATAATAAGATAAACACAAAGATATACTTATCCAAGTTATCTCAAACTAATTAAAACTTTCAAAAATAACAATGACTCCATCTAATAAAATAACCATTGCGGTTGTACACAACTTGTCACTTTTTCTTAAACAACACTCTAACCTCTAAAGTTATCTAAACCGTCCTATGATACCAACTATAAAGACCTGACCTTTAAACATTACATAATCATGAATTAAATTAACAATTCACATAGAGGGTCTTTTAGGGTTTAGAGTTTCAGAGAATTAGGACATAACTATTACATCTCAAAATATTACAAAGTAGACACTTCTACTAAGTTTTAATTTTTTCATAAAATAAAAAAAACTTTAAAAGAAACATGTCTAGTTTTATGTATTATATAGGATGTCTTTCCTTGATCCCATACTTGACCCTATTCATCTTTAAGTCATGTGGAAAACATTTCAAAAACTTGGGATGAGCATAAAAAGCCCAGTAAAGTATAAACAAAGAAGGAGAACTGTTAGTTTTTCAAAACAATAAGTAAATCCTCAATACTTTATCATAAGTAATAATTCTCCCCTTTATGAAGTAATAAATACCCTTCACTGAATAAAAGATCATTACTTACCCTTCTGTAACAAAAATATTACCATAAAACCCATATAAGGAACACATAACATATAAAGGTAACTTGGGACATAAACATACATAAATGGAATAACCATACGGTCGAATTCCACACATATCACTAAATAGAATAGATATACGGCGGAATTCCATACCCAATTCATTGGATGTTATAATGTAACCATCTATCCAGGTATTCACGACACCACCTGTCATATGGTTTATCACATAACCACCCATCAAATGTCCAAGTACCATTATAAAATCATAAGACATAAAAAAATATAATGTAAAGAGAACATTTTCACATTTCAATCACAATATATCACTTAAATATATTGATATAAAGAATCTATTATCAAAACCAATTTCAATAAAAAAATACATAAAAGATTATATGGTATTTATTTTCTTTTAAAAACATTACGCCTTGTTAAGGAATCCAAAGATCAAGTAATACTCGCGGCGGCAGAGAAAGTTGTTTTCACCACGTACGTTAAAAGAAACATTCCTTTTTTTCATTTAGTGAAACACTTCGTAGAAAAAGATTCCCTTTGAAAGAAAGGAAAATTAAAAGTTTTTTATACAGAATATAAAACAATGTCTTGTATTAGAACAAAATATTCCTCAATGAAAGGATATTGAGACGAAGTCACTTACATAGACAGTACCCTTAGATTAAGGACAAATCAATTACATAATTATGTGTGACAAATATAAATACACCCAATATAAGTGGATATTAAGTGTAAAAAAATCATATTTCATCCACACATATTCATAGCACGATAGAATCAAGGAGAAGAATTTTAACCCAAAGAATTTAAATTGGGTTAAGAAGTTCCCTTACAGAAATTCAACAGCCTAACGATGTCACTTAAAAATTCCGAAAATGAGTTGATGGGAGATAAAAAGGGTATATCATAACATGGACATAAAATTTACAGAAATAAAGATATATAAGAACATATCCCAACATAAGATGATGCAAATTAAAATACCTAACAAAAATAAGTCTTTTTAAAAATAAGATTGTGAAAGGTTACCTTACCGATTTGGATAACATTCGAAACGTACCCCCCATGAAAGAAGGACCATACAATGTTGATGTAAATAACCATAAATGAAATTATATTACAAAAAGATTATAATAATTGGTAGTACATACACTACTCAAAGGAGATAGTGACAGATATAGCATGAATCTCATGGGAATAAAAGTGAGATAAAACCCCTTACCTCGTTGTAATAAATCGAGTCGTATGACCAAAAGATAATACAAACAAAATGAATCTCTGAATACCATGAATATAAATAGAATCATGATAATATATGGAAGTACACAATACAACACATGAAATAAATAAGTGGTGAATAATGGAAATCTCATGGAATTAAAAGTGAGATAAGAAATCACCTTACAAAAATCTGGCAGCCTACCGACACCACTTAAAAATTATTAAAATGAATTGATGAGATTAATAGAGGGTCTCTCATCATATTAAAATAAAAATTTCAGTATCGTGAGTATAAAATAACATATTATAACATAATAACATGGAGCATAAAATAAATTACATAAAAGAGAATATTTGAAAAGAAAGAGAGAGGTCGGATCCCTTACCTCGAGTCCAACTTGTCTTGTTTCTTTCTTTATATTCCTGAATAGTAAACTTTGGTCAATTTATAATTTCTTAAGAAAATATTTTAGAGTTTATTATTAAATTCATATCACATATTATCATGTTATAATAATTATATTATTATGTTAGTTCATATCAGACGTTTTTGTCGATGTTCGGTACATGAGTCAAAAATGAACTTGTTTGAAGAGAAATGTCCATGTAGATATAAGCACATCATCTCCAAAATAGTATTAATGATTTAAATATCATATATAACCAGTATATATTAATTTTATACTATTCTATAAAAGTTGTAGATAAAAAATGAAATGCACCATTCATGGAGATGGTAGGTCGTACGTACGTATGAACGCTACATTCATTTATTTGTCATATTAATGGATTTAAAAATAAATGCAATTTATATATATTATAATTCCAGTATAATATATATCTTATATAGTTAACATAAATTCCTTAATTTATTTCTTTATACATTCCATATATTGCATGAACGAGTCACATCACTTGTGGGGTGGCAGTCCACACTTCCTCAAATGAAATTATCGCATTTGCACAACATGAAAAGCATAAAGGTATGTATTAAATATAAAATACATAAGTATATAGAGGACATAAATATAATATTTATCATATAAAAATATAGTGCCATCATAATGACCACCATGATAGGTGGTAGGAGAAGATTGAACAATCATCGTTTCGTGAGACAGTAATTCGCCTTCCACGGAAACAATATGTTATTTAACCATTAGACGGAGGTGTGTGTAAGTGTATCTCGAATAATTCTCATAAAAATATCCTAGTATATTTATTATACTGTTTTTGTTACAAAATAAAGGTATAAAAAGAGTTTAGGGGGTTGGAGATGCTAAATAAAACAAAAGAACATAAGAGAAGATATTACCTTTAAATCGGGTAATTCCCCTTTATTTGAACCAAAATGCTTTCTTGAATAGCTTTCTGCATAAGGTAATGATTCTAGGATTAATAGAGGGATGTGGAGAGATTATATGATCAGGTGATAGACGAGCCAAGGGATAGAGAGGTGTGGGTAATGGGGTAGAGGTGGGGGCCTTATATAAGAGGGAGGAGGGGCACTCTTGGAAGGTCATAAAATGTTACTTTATTATGAAATGTTTTTAGGATTTTAAAGATCCAACAAAGATATATTTCTACTATAAGGTGATAAGGGTTCGAAATGAACCCATAAAATAGGTTTTAGACAAGTTTATGTATTATATTTTACCTTATCTTTTCATTTTATTTAAATCGTTCATTAATGAGGTAATCGCTGCAACATCATGGTGTCATAAATAAATTTATTTATTTAATGGTTAAAAATTATAAAAAAAATTAACATGTTGTAGAAATTTTTTTAGATTTCTAATTAATATTTATAGTAAAAATGATAACTTATATAACCCCATGTAAAAATTGTTTTAGTAAAACAGTACATGTTTGTGACACTTTTATTTTTTACTTTAAATAAAAAGTTATTAATGTCATTTTCTTACCCAAGTGGCTCCATGGGGTCCCCAAGTTGACCCATTAATTTTTATGGTTGGCCATGACTCGTTAAATAAGTGTAGGACAAGTGTACTTGTAATTTCATATTATTATAACATTATTTTTACCTTAAATTACACCAATTACCTCTAATCGCGTTTAATAAAACTCAAAAGTTACTATTCACCAAAAATTATTTTCTTCCCATTGAACCACATTTTACTTAATAATGAAAACAATGTATGTAAGATTTTTAAAATTCAATTCATAGAAGCGTTAAAATTTCATTTAAATGAAAAATCAGTTTTTTAACTACCACTTAGTGGTTTCACTATTCATCAAAAATTGATGTTTTTTAGAAAAATACAAAAAATTCAACCTAATCTATATTTGATATTCCGATTTCAAAAATGATGTCTATTTTAAAAAATTAAAAACATATATGTTTAATTAATTAATTTAATAATTAATTCCTGTTGTTAAAACAAATAGTGTGTTTTTAGGAAATAATATATATCAAAAGATTGACACTTGTTTATGTCCAATTTCAAAGTGAAATTAATTCCAATGTCCACCATTGGATTAAATGGTAAAAATATATTGTAATTTCACTATAAAACCAATTAAAAAGATATTCTAAACATATAAATAAATGAGATTAAAAGGTGTTTTTGAATTAAAATACAACATCTTTCACTATTCATTAAAAATGAACTTTATCGGAAAAATACCAAAAACATACACAAAGTAAATTTTGATGTCCCAATTCTAAAGAAAAATTTTATTCTGTCAAATATAACATATAAAATTTTCAAAAATTGTATTTAAAAATGGTTCGCCAACAGAAGGTGGTTAATCACCCATTTAATGAGAGTGAAAGGAATATATCATCATATACAAATCAAATTTAAATTATGGGTTTTTTGGAACATCATAACCCAACATAAAATGGTTTGAGTGAAGAGGAATTGGAGGACTATAGGGAGTATGGGAGATGTTGGTTGATCTCAGAATGGTTTGTGTGAAGAGGAATTAGTGTTTGGGTGGGTTTTTATTTGAAATGAGAAGGAATTCCTTATTATTTTGGTTATAGGCACTACACATTAAAATAATCAAAACCAAAAACCATCCTAGGGGTTTTTCCCATGTTTTCATCCAAAGGGGAGTGGTTTAAAAAAATTTATAAGTAAATGGACCTAAAATATAAAAAATATTAGGGTTTATTATGTGGAATTCAGTCACACACTCAAGGAAATCATTTTAAAATGTTAAAATACTTTATAATACTTAGAGGGTCCACTAAGGCATTATAGAATTAATAGAAAAATCTGAAATCAAAATATTTAAAACATAAAACATAAATTTTATGAATTAAACTTTTATAGTATATTATTACCTCACTATTTGGCCATTTTGATGTTATAGAACACATTATATATTTATACCGTATTTAATTTTTTACCAAATAATTCGATTGTCTCAAAGTTTTTTGAAAAATTCAATTTTGGAAAATTTAAATGTCTTGATTCCAAAAATGATATTCATTTTATAAAAATAATTTTCTTATTATTTTAATTTTAAAATTAAATTAAAAGGCATCATTTGTTGAAAATTAATGGGTGTTTACAAAAAAAATTCAAACCATAATAAGAGTTACATTTGACTTCATAAAAATTATATAATATTTTATATTTAATAAAATTATAAAAGAGTAATATTTTATTAAAATATTATTTATTTCAAAAATTCATGAATTCATCAAATAAAAGTTTTTAATTAAAAATATAATTTCAATTTTATTGAATGAAAATATAATTCTTATCAAACCGAATATGTAATCAATTATAATGTAAAAAAAATTAAGAATAAATATAATCATAAATTATAATTTAAAGGATTGTTAATATAAGACTATTTTATTAACAATATTAATAAAACCCCAATTTAATATAATAATTTATATGTTTCTAAAAAGTACCATTTTACATGAAAAATTAATTTACATAATCTATTATATTTTTAGGAAAAAATATTCTCAAAAAGTAATTGATGGAATAAGACATTCAAAAAATGGATTACACAATAAGTAACTAATTAATTTTTACATAACCCATTATAATTCCCCCAGAAGTCTTAACAGTAAGGTTTTTAATGGTGAAAGACTCTTGGGGCAGCTCAGATAACATTGATCGAGTGATAATCTCAATCAACTTGAACTTATCTCATTAGCGATTGCGTTCAAGCATAATGTGATGAAGCTCATTTTGGACTTGGTCAACATTGTATCCTAGTGATGATACCTCCTTTCTAAGCATCGATAAATGAGATTCTTACGGCCCGATTCTACTAAATGAGGTCATACTCTTCATTGTCCATGTCGAAAGGATTATTTTCTAAACCCTTAAATTTAAATTAGTCATGTGATCACTATTCGACGAATATATTATCAAAAGTAATTATAATTTATGGTTATTTAAACACAATAATAATAATAAAAATAGTTCCATTGTTTTTTATATCCATAAGAGATTTCATTAATAAATGGTGGTAAATTTTATTCATGAATCTTCAGCTAATTACAAATATTCCACTATTATTTTTTTCCTTAGGATTGGTAATTTTAATAACTATGTGTCACCTCGGTAAGGGTAAAATAGGTAAAAAAAGATCACAATTATGTGATATGGCCTACAATAATCCATGAGACTTATATATAACTGATTTTATGATTTTTTGTAACAAATACATCATTGATATGAAAAAGTTTCAATATATTTCAACTTTCCTTGGATTATAATATTAATATTATTTTACGAAAATGATAAATACAAAATGACGTCTTCTTGATTTTAATTTTCCTTATATGCGTTTAATGTAATTAAAAATGTTATGAATTAATATAAATTGTTATTGAGAATAAAAAAATAATGTAATTAAATTTTCATAAATTTTATGTGATTATATAATTATTTTATATACCTACGCCACACTACCACAGTCCTTGCTCATGTAGAAGAAAAATAAAGATAAATGGTCAAAAAAACAATAAAATTAATATCTTGAAGGTAATGTATTATATATAAAATATTTAATAGGTGCATATAAATTTTAAATGATGATAAATTTTTTAAAATTGAAATTATATTTATGTCTTGATAACTTTAATTTCATCTTAAATGAACAGTCCAAAATTGAATTTATTGATATTTTAAGTTAAATAATATTTATTAACCAATTTAAAGGGTAACAAAAATTGTTTAAAGATGTAATAGTGAATTTTGAATAGGCTGACATGTTATACATGGACCATTTTGGAGACGATTTTTATCATATATGTAAAATTATGACCCTTAAATTCTAAAACATATGATTCCATTTTTAGAGTGGAAAATAATTAGCGAATTGTTTATATCAAATAATAAAGTTTAAAATTACACCAAATACTTTTTAAATATTATTAGAAGATTATATTTTCCCTTATCCCATTTTTATCTAAATCCTTCTCCATTTGTATTCAATATACATGATAAATAAATTAATTATATTTAAATATTTTAATTAATTCTGAGTGTGTTCTCTCCTCACTTATAAAAGGCCATGTCATATGCTTCCTTCCTCACATTTAATTAGCCTTATATCCCAGAAAAAACCTGCCCAAATCCATTAATAACATCCCTCCCATGATCTTTAGATCATATTTTTATCCAAATAGCTTCTTTTGAAATCATAATAGGTATGTCAATGGATGTTGTCTAATGAAAAGGTTTAGCTCTTAACCATGTGTATTATTTTTATTTTTTATGTCTCCTTAAATTATATTCTAGCCATGATGAAATAATATAATAATTATATATCATATATATGTGTGTGTGTTATTATGTTGATCATGAATCATTAGTTTATCTCTTTCTCTAAAATATTGGTAACAAAAGCATTGTTCATGCATTTGTGTACACTACCTCCACATGGAGAAATGTTTTTGGTTTTTCATTGTACAATTCATGGTTTGATATTACAATGGATTCGTCATTTCTAAATATATTTCTGAAATAATTATTCTTATATAATTATAATATCTCATCTACTTTATTACCACCCTATGTATTGGGAAAAAATAATGTCACTCATGTGTACCTTTGGACAACCACCCCAATGAAGTGATGTGATATCTTTTTCATTTCAACATTACATGGTTTTTAATGAGGATATTCTTGATGAATATATATTATAATTATGTTATATTAATTTTTTATTTACTATTTTACTATTTCATTCTATAAATTGAATAGTGGAATTTTAACTCAAGTGTATGAACAGATTACCATCTCCATTAAGTGATATAATTAATTTTTCATCCTAATTGTTGGGATTTGTAATAAAAGTGAATATAATGACTATATATGATAATTGTATCATTTTATGTTTCTATATATGATTTAACCATGTCCATGTTTTCATGTACCGGAACTTTCATTCTGAATCATTCTTAATAAACCCAATAGTTATCCCTTGAAATAGGGATTTTAACAAAAAGAATTAATAAATCGGTAAATGATGTAATAAATAAATCCTATATTGTAAGATATGAATGAATATGGTTCTATATTAGATATATAATATATCTATATTTATTATATATGATGTTTTAACCCAAATAATGTATGATGAGAGTTGTGGTAAGGGTTTGTCATATCACTATTATGTTTTTGAGACATATGTTATATTCACCACTTGTTTCATTTTGGTGGTGTATATAATTCCCATGAATGTATTTTTTAAGTTTCATAAAAATTATTATTATTTAAGATTCCATCTATGGTTATCTCTCTATTTAGTTTATTATTTGGATATTACCAAGGTAGTGAGGGGTTTTTGTTTGAATATCATTAATTTTTAGGATTTTCAAAGAAAAATTTATATTGATAGAATTATATAGATTTTATACATTGATACACATATTTATATTTTCTACTCTATATATTCATGTAATTTCTATGTAATAGTAAAATTTATCCCTATTTGGTACGTCAAATTATTGAGAAAGTTTTTTTAATAAAACAATTGATAATATTTCCTCTTTTGTTGGAGAAATTTTTTTCCTTGTTCGTGTTATTATATATATTTTCCTAGAAGTATTTAACTATACTTGAAATTTTTTATAATGGTCATATTTAATTAACTATTACTTTATTTTAACAAAATTATAATAATTTTGTTAAATTTTTTTTCACAAAAGTCATTTTTAACTTTTTTGAATAGTGTGAAAAAAGTTCCCTGTTAGGATATATGGTGTGAAGGGAATTTCCTCTCATCATGACAGTTATTTTCTTTGAATCATCCTTTACATGTTTTAAGGGTTATTTTCATTGAAAATAATTTTCTCAATATTCTCGAATTTTTTAGTTAAAATGTTTTATAATTGATATTTTTTATCTTCTTTTCATGGAATAGTTTGAATTGTATTTTAATGGTATTTTGTCTATGTAAACACCATTTAGGGATATTTATTATTTAGTGTGGATATAATTTTATGAGACTATCATAATTCTATAACTATATGGGTTCAAATTACAATGATTTGAGGTTCATTCTATGATACACTTTTCATTACCATGGGTTAATTTTGTCATGAAGAAATCATTATGAATCATTATTCTCTTCAATGGGTTATTCTGTAATTAATGGATTTAATATTACTGATACTCATTTATTATCCATGGTTTATTTAATGAATAAATGATAGAATGTTTTTGAAACTCTCTTTAGTTTGATTTTTTACGGTATTATAAACTTATGTTTGTTTTATGATATTATGGAATTTATATGTTTGTTTTTAATTATCTAATGGGTGGGCCTAGAATTATATATCCCTCTAATGCTTTCAGTAATTATTTTAGTCATATTTGATAATATTGTTTCGAATAGAGAGTGAAAGTAGTTAGGTACAAGTCTCTATCCACTATAATAGTCTTGAGTGTGCACCTTGACTAAATAAATGATTGATTTAGGAATGAACACAATCCACAATGATAGTCATTGAAGTGATCCTTAACTAGGGAATTGATTTTCTGTTGTTATTATTATTTTAAGAGAATTATGTCTTATTCTATTGATATGTACTTATTGATCATGATTGATTGTTGTGGATTCTATTATAGTATGTCTTGTATCCTTTCATTGGAAATTCCTTATTCAATGATTCATAATTAAAAATATTTGACTAATTTGGTATGAGTTTCATATGTTTTGGTCATGTTCTTAAACACATATTCTTATTACCAATTATGATCTATGATTGATATCTCCTATTTTTACCTTCATTGTGCATCTAAGCTCACCCTTTATAATGTTTTATTATTCCCCAAGATATGAATAGTGTTGTTATGTAAGATTTTTCTAGTAATGTTACATTGATGGATAAACCTTATGAGAGATGTTGACGATATTTTATGATTTATGAGGATTATGTAGATAGTATCCAAATACAATAAGACTTTATAGTCCTTTGGAATGTATTTTTATGGGATTTAATGAATATTATTCTATATTGATAAAATATTTATGTATTCTATGATCTGATAACATCATTTGATATTGTAGAATGGTTTTGTTATTTTTATACTTTATTATTAAATAAATATATTTAATACCCTATGGATAATTATAATTATAGGATAATATTCTTGATAATTTATATGATAAATATTACGTAGTTTTCCAAGAACTAAATATCTCTCCGGATACTAGAGTGTGGATGTGGTTATAGACAAGATTAACTTATTTGAAACAAATTTGAATGGATTGAATATGTTATTTTCATTATCATCACTCACTCAAACTGATTAGGCCTAATAATGAATGCCTAGCTAGACACACATAGGAGATATCCTTCAGTTAATTACAATTTTCAATATAAACAACATTGATGAAGTAAATGATAATTTCAATGAAAAACTATTATATTCCATATTGAAATGAGAAATAACTATATTTTCGTGGATTGATAAGTATAATGATGATAATAAGTTTAAATTAATAGATTCCCTTTTACGGTTTTTAGTGATGGTATTTTAACATGTAAAAGTATATTTTGGGAGACATTTATTAGAATACCTACCTTTGGTTGAATATGTGTTTTAGTGAAAATGTTATTTTAGGAATAATTATTTGGTATTTTTTGGAAATATGTTGAAAGGTATCGATGAACTTTATGTTTAATATGATCTGTGATGTTAGTATGGTTAACAAGGTTAAAATTTTATCATATTTTGATAACATTATATTATTAAGGTAATGATTATTTTAGGAATGATAAATGAGTTAATTTATTTATGAATATATGATTTTAATGTTGCTTAAATTTGATTCGTCTTATTTTGGGTAACAATTGTCCTATTTTATGATAATATAAAATCATTGTATTAACTTGTCTTGTATGTGATGTAACATTACGTTACTTTATTATAGTGATATATTGACCCCTATTTTTACCATACATTGGTTGGGTCCTTCATTGGGGTCATTTCATGAGTTTTCCAAATCTTTTGGAAGCTCGTGGGGAAGTTCATAATTGGTTCATGGTTAGGGAAAACCATACTGTTTGGACAAGGAAACCATGCGTCCAGGAATGGTCTACTAGAAGAGGGTGCAAGGTTAGTCCAAACCATGTGGAAACCCCTAAAACCAATGTGAAACTAAGTAGATAGTTTATTTAGGGATGGTTAATGGTTAATG
Source organism: Viscum album (assembly GCA_963277665.1). Taxonomy (NCBI): domain Eukaryota; kingdom Viridiplantae; phylum Streptophyta; class Magnoliopsida; order Santalales; family Viscaceae; genus Viscum; species Viscum album. The sequence goes on from OY728121.1 coordinate 855,404,405, forward strand.
TAACTATGTTACCAAAAAATTCCCTCATAAGGGATGCTCTCTATAGGTGAATGATTAAGTCCAATGGTTACTCCTAACTATATAGCCTCTCTAGCTATCCATTTGTCTTGTCATTTATGGATATAAATTTTAAATTAAAAATACTTAGGACCCTATTTTAACAAATAATAACCCCCCTAAAAATATTGTTTTGACCAAATCCTTCCCCAGTGTTCTATAAGATCCCCACTTGGGATTTTAGATAGATACCCTTAATTCTTGATAGATCATATAAAGGTATATTGTGTTTCTAATCTGTTTTTTGTTTTATTATTAGATCCCCATTAGGATATACTCATATCATATTATGGAACTAAATGGAACCAATTATTCTAGTTCTATGGAGTCATATAGAATATTAATGTGTTCCTTCTGGATATAGTATTATGAGGACCTGATCTACTCTTCTATAGTCTCCTTTGTCAAAGTCAAATAATTCTACCTATGTAATTAATGTAGGTGTTTCTATACAATGGTATAAAAATTTTAATTTTTTTTAATTATTATTAAATTAATTAAGGTTATTTATTTAATTATTGTGATGTTTTGTTTCAAGGTATTTCTTGTAATGATACATATTTTAAAATTGTTTTTAATTCAAAAAAAAAATTCTGCACACAGAGTGATTGATTGAATGGATGATTTGCTTTAAAAAGGGTTTGAAACAAAAAAGTGGATTATCGTTAAATTGAATTTTTTTTTAAATTTTTTCACTATTCTAAAATCATTTTTGAAAATAATGGCACATTGGGAGCATTGGGTGCATCTAGAGTCATCCTGTCACTCGTAGTGTGTAATTCCAATAGAGGTTTTTTATATTGAGATATTGGGGAAGGAATCTCTATTTATTGTTACAAACATATTCAATGTTTAGTATTATTTTATATTTAATATATATTACAATTATCTAGGAAACTATATGGTAGACATTTTAATTAAAAATTTTATTATTGAATGATGTATTTTTTTCCCAGATTATTTCTCACTTGTTTTAACCTGAGGTTATATAACATGGATTTTCATGATGGATTATTTTAGTGATTTTTTCTTATTTTGTGACCTTATTGTGTATCGATATGTATTATTTTTTTATCACATATACTATTATTATTATTATTATATTTCAATATGAAAAGATTTTATGAGAATTAAAAGAAATTATTTACAAATGGGTATGGATTTATTAAATACTTTATAAAAATATTTTTTAAAATCTCTAAATGATACATTCTTGTTTTTGGAAACTGTATAGAATATATTGGGGTATCCTATTGGGATTGTTTCTCACACCATACTGTTTTTCATTAGGTTATTATATAATTTTTATTTCAAGATATAGGTAAAAAATAGAATCTGGTAGCATGCCAGTTTCTCAAATTCTCACAACCTTCATAGCAATTAGTTTTTGTGGTTAATATTTATTAAATTTAGACTTATTGGAGTTTTACAGTAATAGTTTTATAATTTAACCTGTTTTTAAGGGGTTTTAGGGATTATTTTTATATATATCACATCATCATTCTTACCTAGTAGTATGTATTGTTTTGGATTTAATCCTGAAATGTTAATATTATCTTTTTTATAACTCACACCCATGATGGGATAACTAGGGTGGCTTTTCTAGTTGATCTATTTAGGTTTATTATAGAATGTAATTAAAGGTAATTATCATCCATATGTGGGTTAACAAAACCTTAGTTTGTTTTTGTTACATGGGAGGGCCAGATTTAGGATTGTCAAAATTTGGGTATTATGTACAGGGTGGTAATTGGCCAGCTCAATGCCATGTCTAAACTCAAGTTACATTCGGTGGTAAGAAACATTTTACAAGGATTGAGACCTGTTTTTATGTCCATTTGAATGAATGATTTTTGGTGTTCATATAACAGGTTTTTTGACATTTTAATGTGTTTTTTTTCTATAGTATAATTCATTATTATTTTCCACACATTATTTTTTAAGTCATTGATAAGATTTCTTGAGGTTGGTCCTAAGATTTTAGAACAAGATCTAATGATAATTGGTCATTGAATTATACTTTAAAAATGATTCCTTTGATAAAATATCTTCTAAATCTATGAGTGGAAGCTGCAATACTAGATACATAGGTGAGTCCTCTTGTAATCCCTTCTTTAGATAATGTTTTATTCCATTCAATTCAAACACTAAGTCTAGTGGATTTTGGGAACCCGAGATGTATGTTAGGTCGTGGATATGAATTAAATATGATGTATCCACCCATGATACCTGGTGACAAAGGAGCCTAGGAATTTGGAAAGTGAGCATAGTGGATTGAGAGAATCCTCAACATTTAGAAAACTATTGAGGGCTATATGGTGGATTTTTTCATTTAGATTATTTAGGGATGAGAAAGAAATGTTGGGAATTTATTGCATAAGATACCCTTCTTGAGGATTTTACCTCTAACAATTTCAAGAAAATATTTATTTATCTATTTTACCTTGAGACAGTACATGTAGTAAGGACCCAATAATTTTTTACCTTGGTTCAAGGGGAGTGTACAATTATTTAGTATTCCTCCCATTTTTCATAGATGTTGTATTTATCACTAGAGATTCTAACTAATGAAAAACTAATGGATCAAAGTCAAGAGTTAGTATTGAGTTAGGATATTCAATCAATGATGAATACCCAGTGTCTTTTGGCCTCCATAGATGTAGTTGAGAAAACATCATGTTATGTGGTAGACAAAGCTGGAATGAATAGTTTTAGTGGACATCAGTTCATGATGTATTTAGCTGTGGTGTATTTTCAATCCCAAAATGGAATCACAAGGGTGGTTGGTTTCCTTCATTAATAGTTTTAGGAAATTATTTAGGGAAGAATCCATTCTTCTACTACCCATTTGAAATACATGTGCCTTCTACTCCTGACCATGCATATCATTCTATGACCTATCATTGTTGTATAAAATCTGGTTAACAAAAGAGTTTTTTAAAATGGATATCTGAAGGTAGTAATGAACTACTCTCACCAATGGTTCAATTATTCATAATAATTGTTCCATCAGTGGTGGCCTAATCTAAAGAAAAATGTGGATGTACAAGTGGTGCAAAGTAGATGAATTTATGAGACAGAGTATATGCCAATGGAATCTCATGTAGGGCTAGCTATTGTTAGATGTATGGTGATTATTTCTCTTTATATGGTGTTATCTCTAATTTATAAAGGTTGAAATTGCTATGAAATATTTTTAAATTTATTTCATGTATTTTGAATATATTTGGAACTTATGTCATACATGTTGGACATTTCCACGCCATTTAGAAAGAGTTATGAACAATATTTAATGTGTCCCTCTTGTCAGGTAATGACAGCTCACAATATGGTGATATCAGAATTTTTTTTCATTATATTAAATATTTTACATAATAATTACAATGGATTGGATGATTAGTGTTAATTTCCATATTGAATATTTTTTTCATTAGGTTCGGTTTCACTCTTCCAAATGGGTAACTCATGTTTTTCAAGGTTAGTGGAACCCTAGATTGAGAAGGGTAGGGACTGTTGTTCCTTATACAAGGGTAATATTGTGATAATTATCATTGAAGTTTATTGATTGAATTGACAATTATGTATTAATTAAAATTCATATGGTTGTATGTACATACCCTAATGTCAATCCAGATTATTTTTATGGTTTACCATTGTAGAGGGATGTACAGTTCACTACTTACCTTCTCTAGGATACTATGGAAATTTATGGGCCATCTTATTAAATGATACATTCTTTGTTGCTAGAATAAAAGTTATATCTTGAGGAACTATAATATAGGTTATTTTTTAATTATAGTGATTCATCATGGGCTTCACATTTCATATTGGATAATTAGTCATACGACGATCTCAAATTATTTTTTTGATTATCAAATTTTGAACAACGAGACAGTTATGACCAAAAATCATTTTCCAACAATTGGTGACCTCTTTGAAAATCCTATAGGGTAAAATATTTTTTCATTAACTAGAATATGGTTAGGGTATTATCATTTTAGTGTGAGAGGATAAGATATTCCTAAAACATCTTCTATGTATCGTTATTTGAATTTTGATTTTATGGTAATGTAATTTTCTATTAGAAATTATCTCATGGTTCTTATGGATTTGATGAACCAAATAATTCATTGGTTATAGAACTCCATGGATATTGTATTCATGGTTGATATTTTGTGGTACTCCACGTCAAAGGGTAAAGATATGGATCATTTGGATATCATTCTTTCAATATTTAAGGAACATTAACTACATGATAATCATACTAAATGTGAGTTTTGGATCTAGGAAGAAAAATTTATAATGAAAAGGAACTAATATTTTTAGTGATCATTAAGGTAAGTCAAGTTCAGGTAGACTTTGTCACAAGTTTGATTCTTCTAGAACCTTCTTCGATTTTTGATGTTTTTGGGATGCTTCAAGTTTGGTTTTAGGATGTTTCTTGATGTAGGGGAAACAATTGGTGGCATATAACTCTTTCCGGTTAGGAACTCATGAGAATAACTACCCTACCCATGATCATGAGATGCTATTGTTTATAGATACACCCCAAACATTATGTCACTATCTATTTGGGGTGAGATTTAAAGTGATTCCAAACATTAGTTCCTGAAATAAATTTTTACTCTTGGAGATATGAACTTTTAATGGAAATACTAAGTACAACTTCATTAGAATTTCTATTTTGATACTATATATACTCCTAGGTATAGGAATGTGGCTGTTAATGAATTATATATAAAATTTCTAACACAAGCAATGATATGATTGGTTAAAGTGTGGTCTCTGAAGAGTTTTTTGTTGAGATGGGGCTAGGAGTAAAAGATATTGGTGGTTATGTGTTCTTCCATTCTATAAAAGTTGAATCATCTATTTACAAGTGATTTTGGCATGATAAAGTAACATAAATAATCTTATAACACTTTTAAAAATCTTTTATAGTATGTATACCCAAGGTGAGTGGTCTTGAACTCCTAGTGGAGCTTCGTGCTTCCATAGCAGGTTGGTTGTCCCATTTTTACTATAGTAAGAGTTAATGGATAGTGGGGATTTCTCCTCTTGGTACGTACAACCTGGGAATACCATGATGTTTTAATACATGAGATGTCAGTAATGGTGTCTTTGGATAAGCTGGTACATTATAAATTTTTTTCGCAGTGTTACACATGTTTGAAAATTATGGGGGAACACTAGAGAACCTTTGGTTTTCTACAATAGTAACCCATCCTAGTATAGAAGTGAGATGATATTTCCATATACATAGTCGTTGTTTTTCCATATAATAATAGTAGGAAACATGTGATTTGTGTGGTCATTGATGAAATATTCAAATATTCAAATACATTACCAATCCATGATATGTTGAATCTGAAATAACTGAAAGACATCTACATCCGATAGATTGTGATACTTTTTGGGGTTCCCTATACAATTGTATCTGATAGGGTCATGAGGATCAAATCCAAGTTCTGGAATGGTTTTCAATAAATTACAGGTATCTATTTGAAATTGAGCATATCTTATCATCTATGAATAGACAGACTTATAGAGAGAGAAATACAAATTATAGAATATATTCTTTAGGCTACCACAATTCATTTTGGCCGAATTTTGGAAAGGAATTTTCCATTGGAAAACATTTTGACAAATAATAGTTATCATGAATTAATAATGATGGTTCACTACAAATAATTGAATGGGATGATTTGAAAATCTACCTTTTTCTTTGTAGAGATAGGAGAACAGTCCATTTTTTGGCTGAGTCTCATTCTAATGATAACAAAAATGGTTTAGTTCATCTGGATGATGTTTCTTACATCATGTAGCTATCATAAAAATACTTTATAAATTTATTATAAAACATTTGAGTTTGAGGTTTGTGATTAGGTATTTCATAGAGTTTCACCTCACTTGGGACATCATCGGTTGGGTATACAGGGTAAGATGGCACTAAGGTTTGTTGCCCCATTGATATACTGGTGGGACATGGAATGGTGGAATATCGGTTGGAATTAACATATTTATTAACATTGATTAATGATGTGTTTCTTGTATCTTAGCTGGGGAGGTATCTCCCATATCCTTCCCATGTGATTTAAGGGGAGGATGTTTATCTTCATCTAGATACCACCATTTTTGAGAAACGAGTTCTTCTTAAGGATCTCCATGATAACATAATGTGTGGTAAAAAGGTTCATTTTGTTCATGTAGTATAAAATTAAGGATAGGAAATACATGATACCTAGGAGAAATAATTATTAATGAGGTAGTGGTGGCCTTCCCTTTTTCTGATTTGGGAATCTTGATCACTTTATAAAGATAGGAATCCATTATGGTTGGGATATTGTATTTTATGTTAAATTAATATATTTATTTCATAACCCTTGGTTTGAATGTTCATTGGTTTCTTCCTTATTTGGGTAGTTTTGGGAGTTTTTTGGAAATGTTTTTAAGACCTAGTGGTCATGAACTATGGTTTCACAGTCATGGAAAACTATGTAGTTCAGACTAGAAAACCAAGTGTCCAATCATTGTATACTATAATGGGAATCATAGTCTTTCCATACCATGTGGCCACCCCTCAAAACTCTAAATCTTTAGGAATAGGAGTTCTGGATATATGTTTCAAATTTAATTTACTAGGTGGAAAAACCATGCACTCCAAACATAGGCTTTGTATAGGGTTCCGAGTTAAGGAGTACACTTACTCTTAACCATGCAACCTCTCCAGCAAACCATGAATGTATAATTTTAAAGAGCTATATTATTAATCATAATTTATTGGGATTTTATTTGAACTAATAATGACCCACTAATCTCATATTTTCTTGACTTAATCCTTCTTTGTTTGTCTAGAGGATTCTCTCATGGAATTATAGGGGGTCTTCTTTATTCTTGATGCATTATCTCATCGAATTTTATGTTTCTTATCTTGTTTTGACTTTTATTATTATACCTTTGTTGGATTTATTCTACTATTATTTTTCATAACTGAAAGGGTCTGTTTATTCAATATAAAATTGATTTTTCATTTGATTTATGTTTTTTGTGGATCTAGGGTCATGAGTACATGATCTACTCTTCTCTTGTCTCTGATGTTAAAAAAGAATAATTCTAACGCCATTATTGAGGTATCAATTTCCATACAATGGGTTAATTATATGAATATATTTTCATTATTAAATAATTAATTTGGTTTATTCATTAAATTTATTAAATTTGTGATTTGAATAGATTTATATGAATGATAAAAGTTTCTAATGGTTTTTTCATTATAAATTTATTTATTCACACCAAGTGTTTAATTGAATGACTGAATGGTGGATTTGGTTTGGAAATACATTTCCAAAAATCGAAGTAAATTTGATTGGATTTTAAAAAATATATAAATTATAATAATTTTTTTAAATTAATTTTGATGTAATTGTTACATTTGGAACCATGGATGCATCAGAAATATACTAGATGCTCTTAATATGTGAAATGTCAATAGAGGTTTTTTGATATCAAAAGGATAAGGTATACATTGATATCAATTGAAAAAAATATATTCTAAGTATTGGTTTCTTTTATTTATAGTTTCTAATCCATAAACTTGGTCCCAATACAGTGTTCTATTTCATTTATCGGTTGTTTATCAATTGAACAATTTTTTCATGGATTGTTGCTAATATTTTTTCAAAATAGGTTTCATCATAGGGCTTCACATTATAGATTTTTTCAATGATTTTTATTTATTTTTAATACCTTATGGTATACATATTTTTATTCACATTTTATCACAGACATGTTTCATATTCCTGTCTAATTTAATATGAAAATACTTTATGAAAATAATATAAATTATTTCTAAATGGGTCTAGATTTAGGAAAATGCTTAGTAAAAAATTTATCATTTTAAATATTGTTATTATATATTATTTTTGTTAGAAATTGTAAAAACGTGGTGTTTTTATCCTACTAGGCATTGTAATCTCACTCATTTTTTCCCCTGGGTGGCTCTATGTGTTGTATTATAGCATCTAGGTAATGTTAAGGGTATCATGTAGAATTTAGGTTCCCTTCATTGTCATATCCTTTATAATGGGATGGTTTGATGGTGAAAATTGGTCATATAATCACCTCTTGGATTCTTCTGGTTATACATTTTTTGATTTGACTATTTGGATTAGGTTGTATTGTTTATTATTTTATCTATTTCTTCATCATTTTATCTATTTTATGTTTTTTTTTGTTTTAATCAAGACATTTTATCACTATTATTATTATACCTCACCACCGTGATGGCCTAACTCAAGTGGATTATCTTGTTGAGATTTATTTTCTCATTATATGTGACATTGTGGTATAGTTTTTATCTTTTGGAGATTAATGTTAATTAAGGAATATTATATCATCTAATCATTCTGATCATTGGGTTTCCATTTTGGTCTCATTTTTTTAGCGCTTTAAGGTCAATGTTTTCTTAGTATATGTAAAGACCAGAAAAATTCAATGAATTTTTTTTTTCTTAATTTTCTTGGGAATTTTACAAGAACACAGTTTCTCACGGAACCTGATTCCGAGGCCCGGGGTGCCCGTAATCATTTTCTGAAATTTGGCTTGGGTACATTCAGTGAAGGAACGAGTGGGTTTTTCTAAATTATGAACCATTGCTCGGAATTGAATTCTGGGGGCACCGATAGAACTACAACGCCGATATTTTCTCAGAAACGCCTTTTCCGGAGTTGCGTTTTCTCAGGTGTGGTTTTTAATTTTTGGGGTTAAGTTAAGAAATAAAATAAAAGTGGTGCGGCACTTTATTTTATTTCACTTAAAGCCACTTAAAGCCACTTAAGCCAGGTTAAGAGGATAAGGTGGGACCCACGATATCCTACCGACTTGGAAGGATATTTGTGAGGTGGGGCCCGCACGAGCCCCACCGTTTCTTTCCCTCTAAGTAACACACACGCAAAAACCTCTTTTAAATGAAAGTCAACCGATTAATTTTCTTAAATTCTAAACGCCCCTATTAATTTGGCAGTTAAGTCGTTACAATTAATTCATCAAATTAATTGTTTGTTTCTTAACTTTGAATTTAAATTATTGGCATGAGAATAAAATAAGACCAACACATGTTTTACATGAGGGTGGCTTGTTGAGAGGATTTGGAGAAACTCTAAAACTTGAAGATCTTCATCCTCCTTCGCGATGAACGCGAAGAAAGCCGGCCTCCGACGAAGGGTGATGAAGAACGCCGAACCCTCAGAGATCGATGACGCAACGCCGATGATCCTCCTTCCGCGATGCTTCTTCTGCGACGTTCCATTCCCACGACAATCTTCGATCAAAAACGGATTAAGGTAGGGGGTTGCGGTTCTTTTAATTATTTGTGAATTATATCCTCAGCATGGGTTTTAATGGTGCAATTAAAATCCGTGGGATTTTAAATCCTCGGAGTTTGACTGCGCAACGACATGTACCGCGACGACAGCAACACCCCTTCCGCGACACGTTGATCCTCTTCTTCCGCGACGGTCAATTCCGCGACGAACTCACGTTCGACGACAACATTGAGGTAGGGGTTTTTGTTCATTTTAATCCATGTGATTATATATGCAGTTTGGTAAAATTATTGTTGTGAGACTTTTGAAACCTCTAGCGTGGTGGGTGCGGACCAACAAATATGTCCAAACCCACCGCCCTTTCGTTCTTGGTGTGCGAAATGACGGACGACGAAAAAACAAGCCGCATGGACGATGTGAGGTACTCGCAGTGAAGGACGGACCCTGGGAGGGCCTTTGGCGAAGACGTAGCGCAATTCCGACCACCGGATCTCATCCGTTGGTCGGCAGAGCAACCCGCCGGCACGCCGCCGGGAAGAACTGCCGCGGCTGAAGCCGTGGCGGTGGGCCGGCAGTCCCGCGACCGCGCGGGACCGGTGAGGGCAGGAAGCGGCAACCCGGCCACGTCTTTTGGTGAGAGGCGGCCCCCCATGCGGGGCCGTGAATCATTCAAGGGGGCGGCGCCCCCCTTGCGCACCGCGCGACCGTTACGGCCGAGCCAACTGGCGACCGGGCCGCGCCCGCGCCGGCCGGGCCGGGTCGCGCCCAGGCTGGGCCAGGCCGTGCCGGCTGGGTCGGACCCGGACCTGGGTCGGGTCGACCCGGTTCGGGCCGACCCAGGGGGGTTGGGCCGGGTCGGTCTGGGCCTAGACCCCCCGTTTTCGGACCTCTTCGTTCTTTTGCCCATATCATGGGCTACGGACCCTCGATCGACACACCGTCAGCGGCGATGTGATCATTGGATCGAGACGGTCGTTTTGAAATATTACACTCAAGGTTTTTGAATACTTTGGGTTTGTCCGGGTTGGTTCGTGCACGAAACCAACCGGGCCCTCAGAGCGGAAACGCTTATAACTTGAGCTCCGGACGTCCGATTATCGTGTCGTCAACTTTGATTGATTCCTCTAAGTGAGACAGATCTTTTGGCTTACTCCGCCCAAGGTTTGGACGCAGGTGGATTACGGTCGGGTTGGTTTTGACTTAAAAACCAACCAGGCCCCGGGGACGAAAAGGCCAATAACTCTCAGACCGGGCGTCCGATTGACGCACTGTCTGCGAAGTTGAGTTCCTATTGACGATACAGAACTTTTGGATATATCATATCTGGACTATGTGTCAGTTGATGTATCAGCCTCTCGGCTCGTGGAGCGGACCCTCCCGAACGAGCTTACTGCGTGCGGGAACCCTAGTGCTGGCTGCGACTGTGAAGTCGACGACAGTACAGAGATCCTCAGTGGATTCGACGGCGACAACTTCAGCACTCAGTGATCCTGCATGGATCAGTGCTACAGATCCTGTGTGGGTTCAATCCTGTGTGGGTCAGCGCTCAGCGGTCCTGTGTGGGCCAGCGCCTACAGATCCTGTGTGGGTCTGATGCTGTGAGGGTCTTTGCGGTGGTTAGTTACCTATCGATCACTTGTGGGTCAGATCCTTTGTGGGTCATTGCGGGGGATAGTTACCTATCGATCCTTTTTTGTTTATATCCATTGTGGGTCATTGCGGGGGTTAGTACCTATCGATCCTTTGTGGGTCCGATGGCTTAGATGAATTAGTGGAAATATCTGATCATCTCTATCGTCATACAAAGAAGTATACCTGTGTGAGCTAAATCCTGTTTTGCATTCCTATATAGATTGTGATGTGCTATCCTGTGTGGATTTACGTTTTGCTTTCCTGTATGGACTGGGTTGTAATTGGGCTCGGATGTTGGAGCCGAACGAGAATTGATGACTTAGGTATATATATGGGCATATACCTAAGTAGTGACAGATGTTACTTCGTGATTGTATCTTTCCATTGTGGATTATCCTTTGTGGATTATGGGAGACCTTCGGTGGTCTTGGGGTCCCGACTGAGTAGCTTATACTCACCCCTGCATGGGCAATGCCCGCACTACGTTGTGTTGGTTGCAGACGACGGACAGTGCTGATCGTGGTTGAGGCTTGCGGAGCAGGGCCGTACCTGGAGGTGGACCACTGGGTGGGACGTACTCGGAGCGGTCGGCTGGACCCGAGGAGGAGTCGAGGCTATCTGTACCCACACTTTTGGTGGGATTTCTAGTGGACAGCTCGACGTTGTGGCTTTACTTTTCAGTTGTTGTTTTCCCTTCCGGTTGTACTTTACTTTCAGTTTGGTTTTGTATACTGGCCCACTTACTTTTCTGCACTTACTGTTGTACTCAGTTTTTACTTAGTGTTTACTTCTACTACTTGCGTACTCTGTAGTGTTTGTTTACTTTACAAAGGAAATTCCATCCCTTTTTACCGGGATTTACGCCTTGGGGCTAGTCATCAGCCCCTGGCCTATGGAAGGCGGGCTTGGGGTAGTCACGGCACGGGCCCCGAGGACAGGTCATGAAAAATTGCTATCAAAGGAGTTCGGTTCTACTGTAGAACACGAGACTCTGATCTTTTTATATGTGAAGAAATAGTGTTTAGCGTATTGGGTGTGGTTATCAATTTAGGGAGTCCAGTGTTGGTGCGTCGGCCGACGTATCCGTACACCAGGACCCTGACTTCTGATTTCCGACTTAATGCATTAAAACATTGATTGCATGTGTGTTTCAAGTTTTCCTTGTGATTACTTTATGTCAGCTCACCAGGTATACTGCTTTACCATGGCGCATCTATTTCTTTTCAGGATGGCCCCACGATGGCATCCAGCTAGGGTTTCGAGAGTTGTGCATGACGATAGCCCACCAAGCGACGAGGCCTCGGTACATGGCCCTTTGATAGCTGAGGCACCGGCGGTACCTCTACCCGCTGAGCCACCGATGCTTCCAGCCCCAGCCGCTGACGATGCACGTCGCCTTTGTGCACTGCACGAGTTCCAGTGCCAGCGACCGCCCAGGTTCCGTGGGGAGACGGACCCCCAGGAAGCCGAGGATTGGCTGGAGGCATTGGTACGAGTTTTCAGATTAGTGAGGACACCAGCAGACCTCGTGGTGATCCTCACCGCAAGCCTACTGCACGTGGCAGCATGCAGATGGTGGAGCTTGATGCTCCAGGTGCACGATGAGGCATCTCTTCTCTGGACAGACTTTGAGAGCCTCTTCTGCTCCGAGTTCGCCCCGACCACCCTCTGTGCGGTGTTCATCCAGGAGCTTCTTCAGCTGCGGCAGGGCAGCTTGACGGTCACCCAGTACTCGGCGAGATTTACCGATCTCTCATGCTACTCGACAGACATGGTACGAGACCCATTCTTCAGGGCCCGGACCTTTGAGCACAGATTGAGACATGAGATCAAGGCATCGTTGATCTCCCTCAGCATTCCGACTTAGGAAGGAGTAATGGAGCGAGCCCTTTTGATCGAGAGCTTCCTTACTGGGCCTTCATCTGTAGCGAGACCTACCGCGGGGCGGCACGTAGGTGAGTCTTCTGCAGCAGGCAGTCGACAGATGACTCATGGGTCCAGGCAGACCAGACCCTTAGGTAGAAGACCTCAGGACACTGGCTCAGCAGTGCGGGGCACACAGCACGGAGCCAGTCTTTTGAGAGGCAGACAGTGTTACACATGCAGCGGGTAGGGTCAAATGGCTCGTGACTGCCCGACCCACCGTGTCGAGGAGCAGAAGACTGTTGAGGGGCCACCCAGGCAGAGACAGAGGGTCAACTGTGGCGGTCCGCAGGGAGCAGGTGGATGAGGCAGAGGAGCTGGACGAGCAGCAGGTGGTGGGTGACGCTTTGATGCTCTACCCCCACCACCACCAGGAGGTCCACCCTAGCCACAGGGAGCTGGCGGGCAGAGACAAGCACAGCTCCAGGCAGCAGAGGCCTATGACCACGGCGCTCCCGAGATGATTCGAGGTACTATATGTGTCTATTACACCCTTGCTGCAGTTCTTATAGGCACAGGAGCGAGTCATTCTTTCATAGCCGCTGCCCTTGTTCGGAACTCGGAGATTCCGACAGAGCCGTTGGCTCGATCCTTACGGCTAGAGACTCCTACGGGAGTAGACTTGATGATTACGCACTGGTTCCGGCAGTGTGAGCTTACTCTAGGAGGTGAGATCTTCAGCTCGGATCTTCTTGTAACAGCGTTGAGGCCTTACGTCGTCATCTTGGGGATGGATTGGTTATCTACAGTCCATGCTCAGATTGACTGTATTAGGAACAAGGTGTGATGTGTACGCACCGACGGGAGAAGGTTCACCTTCACCGGCAAGAAGTGAGCCTTCGCAGCACAGGATGGACTTCCGAAGAGGAGAGGACATCCCATCACTAATCAGTTGGCTAGTCTCATCCTAGGATCTGTTGACGTGCGAAGTCCTAGTTTTTCTGCAGTGGTGGATCAGTATGCAGACGTCTTCCCCGGCGACGTTCCAGGACTACCTCCTCGCAGGGAAGTAGAATTTTATATTGATATGTACCCTGGGAAAGCCTCGATATCCACTCCAACATATCGGATGGCCCCCGTTGAGCTTCGAGAGCTACGGGTACAGTTGGAGGACTTGCAGGGCAAGGGATTCATCCGACCAAGTGTTTCACCCTGGGCTTCCCCGATATTGTTCGCCGAGAAGGCGGACGGGAGCTTGCGACTTTGTGTCGACTATCGTCACCTGAACCAGGTGACAGTGAGGAACAATTATCTAGTACCGAGGATTGATGACCTCTTCGATCAGCTCAAGGGAGCACGGTGGTTCTCAAAGATAGACCTTAGGTCAGGCTATCATCATCTCAGAGTTCGGGACGAGGACATGTAGAAGATGACCTTCAGATGTCGGTATGGCCACTATGAGTTCTTGGTTATGCCATTCGGCGTAACCAATGCTCTGGTAGTGTTCATGGGCCTCATGAACAGGATCTTTCAGCCACACCTCGATCGATTTGTTGTGATCTTCTTCGACGACATTTGGATATACTCGATGACTAAGGAGGAGCACGCATACCAATTGCGGGTTGTACTAGACACACTCCGAGAGCACCAACTTTATGGAAAGCTCTCGAAGTGTCAGTTTTGGATATGTAAGGTCCAATTATTGGGACACGTCATCTCTGGGGCAGGAGTTGCGGTGGATCCTGCGAAGATCGAGGCAGTGCAAGCTTGGGAGCCACCCAGGAGCATGACAGAGGTGAGGAGTTTCTTGGGACTAGCTGGATACTACTGGAGATTTGTGCCAGACTTCTCTAGAGTTGCAACACCACTCTCAGCTTTGATAAAGAAAGGGAAAACCCTTTGTGTGGTCAGAAAGATGTCAGCAGAGCTTCCAGGAGCTGAGACAGAGATTGACCGGCGCACCTATCTTGAGGTTGCCGGAGGAGGGAGTGGGGTACGTAGTCTACTGCGATGCATCAGGGACCAGACTCGGATGTGTCCTGATGCAGGAGCAGGCAGTGATCTCATATGGATCACGTCAGTTGAGGATGCATGAGCAGAACTATGCTACCCATGACCTGTAGTTAGCTACAGTGGTATTCGCTCTGAACACATGGCGACACTACCGGATGGGCGAGTGCTTTACATTCTTTTCTGACCATCAGAGTCTCAGGTACATCTTCTCTCAGAAAGACTTTAACCTGAGACAGCGGCGATGGATCGAGTTCATCCAGGACTATGACTTTGAGATAGTTTATAATCCTGGAAAGGGGAACGTGGTAGCCGATGCTCTCAGCAGGAGGACGATCATTCAGCTACTTGAGGAGGCGACAGAGCAGCTAGCCGCATTGAAGATATCCTTCGTGGATAGAGATGGAGTAGCCTTCCTTAAGTCTCTCATAGTCACCCCTCCACTACTTCAGCGGGTCAGAGAGGCACAGCGTGGGGACGCTGACTGTGAGACGCGGCGTGCGCATATATCCCTAGGACAAGCACCCGATGGTTTCTCCTTTGGATCAGAGCACGACATCCTTTTCAGAGGAAGTACCTTGGTACCAGTTGCTTTACGAGAGGAGGTGTTGAGAGAGTTTCACACTTCCCCTTTGGCGGTACATCCTGGAGTGGCGAAGATGTACCAGGATCTCAGATGACAGCACTGGTGGCCGGGCATGAAGAAGGTTGTGGCAGAGTTCGTTTCTCGATGTCTCGCCTGCCAGCAGGTGAAGGCTGAACACCAGGTACCAGCAGGCTTGGTACAGCCCTTGGAGGTCCCGGAGTGGAAGTGGGACGTGATATCTATGGACTTCATGACTGGACTTCCACGCACTTCCAGAGGTCACGACTCCATTTGGGTGATTGTCGACTGACTCACCAAGTCAGCTCACTTCTTACCCATCAGGGAGCATGGCTCTATGGAGAGTTTGGGACATCTCTACGTTCTAGAGATTTTACAGCTTCATGGTGTGTCATCATCTATCGTCTCCGATCGAGATGCTCGCTTTACTTCCTGGCTTTAGAAGGGGTTGCAGAAGGCGTTTGGGACGCAGCTACGTCTGAGCACTGCCTTTCACCCTCAGACAGATGGTCAGACGGAGAGGACCATACAGACTGTTGAGGACATGCTCCGTGCATGTGTCCTTGACTTTGGTCGTAGCTGGGAGGACCACCTACCCTTGGTGTAGTTTGCGTACAACAACAGCTACCACTCCACCATCGGGATGGCACCATACGAGGCGTTTTACGGCCGACCTTGCTGATCTCCTTTGTGCTGGACAGACCCTTGGGAGTCAGCACTTGTGGGACCGGAGATGGTCCAGGCCACAATAGAGAAGGTCCAGGTCATCCAGGAGAAGATGAGGACAGCTTAGAGCCGGCACAAGTCTTATGTTGACAGAAGGCGGAGGCCACTAGATTTCGAGGATGGCGACCACGTCTTCTTGCGTGTCTCACCTCGACGTGGATTACAGAGATTTGGTCGAGGCGGAAAGTTGTCTCCATGCTTCATCGGACCATTCCAGGTCCCCAGCAGGATTGTCAAGGTGGATTATCACCTGGATCTACCACCTTAGTTGCACCGGGTGCACGACGTCTTCCACGTATCTCAACTGAGGAGATACGTGCACGACCCTACACATATCATTGACCATGGGGAGCTGGATGTTGATGATGGGGAGACTTTTGCGGAGGTCCCCATGGAGATCGAGGATCAACAGGAGCGGTTCCTACATGGACGGTTGATTCCTCTAGTGTGCATTAGATGGCAGCACGGGAACATCTAGGAGAGCACTATGGAGCGGGAGGCTCAGATGCGTGCTCAGTACCAACATTTGTTCCCCTAGATTATGATGTATCTTTACGGGGACGTAAATCCCTGTGGTGGGAGTGATGTAAAGACCCATAAAATTCAAGGGAATTTTTTTTTCTTAGTTTTCATGGGAATTTTACTAGAACGCGGTTTCTGACGGCACCTGATTCTGAGGCCCGGTGTGCCTGAAATCATTTTCTGAAATTTGGATCAGGTACGTTCAGTGAACAAACGAGCAGGTTTTTCTAACATTTGAATCGGTGCTCGGAATCGAATTCTGAGGGCACCGATGGAACCACAATGCCGGTATTTTCTCAGAAATTCCTTTTCCGGAGTTGTGTTTGCTTGGGTGTGGTTTTTAATTTTTGGGATTAAGTTAAGAAATAAAATAAAAGTGGTGCGACACTTTATTTTATATCACATAAAGACACTAAAATCCACTTAAGATAGGTTAAGCGGATAAGGTGGGACCAACGATATCCTACCCACTTGGTAGGATATTTGTGAGGTGGGGCCCGCACGAGCCCCACCGTTTCTTTCCCTCTAAGTAACGCACCTGCGAAAACCACTTTTTAATGAAAGTCAACCGATGCGTTTTCTTAAATTCTAAATGCCCCTATTAATTTGATAGTTAAGTTGTTACAATTAATTCATCAAATTATTTGTTCGTTTCTTAACTTTGAATTCCAATTGCTGGATTGAGAATAAAATAAGACCAACACATGTTTTACTTGAGGGTGGCTTGTTGAGAGGATTTGGAGAAACTCTAAAACTTGAAGATCTTCATCCTCCTTCGCGAAGAATGCGAAGAACGCGAATAACACGAAGAACGCCGTCCTCCGACGAAGGGCGACGAAGAACGCCGAACCCTCGGAGATCGACGACGCGACGCCGAAGATCCTCCTTCTGCGATGCTTCTTCTGTGACGTTCCATTCCCGCGAAAATCTTCGATCAACAACCGATTGAGGTAGGGGGTGGTGGTTCTTCTAATTCTTTGTGAATTATATCCTCATCATGGGTTTTAATGGTGCAATTAAAATCTGTGTGATTTTAAATCCTCGGAGTTTGATTGTGCAACGCCGTGTTCCGCGACAACAGTGACGCCCCTTCCGCGACACGACGATCTTCTTCTTCCGTGAAGGTTAATTCCGTGACGAACTCACGTTCAACGAAAATGTTGTGGTAGGGGTTTTTGTTCATTTTAATCCATGTGATTATATCCGTGGTTTGTTAAAATGATTGTTGTGAGACTTTTAAAACCGCAAACGCGGTGGGTGTAGACCAACGAACAAGTCCGAACCCACCGCCCTTTCGTTCTTGGTGTGTGAAATGGCGGACGATGACAAAACAAGCCGCATGGGCGATGTGACGTCCTCGCAGTTAAGGACGGACCCCGGCAGGGCCTTTGGCGAAGATGACGCTCAATTCCGACCACGGGAACATGTCTGGTGGTCCGCAGAGCAACCAGCCGGCGCGCCACGCCAGCACGGTGGCGGGAGGCGGCGGCGCCCGGCGTGCCGCCGGGAAGAACCACCGCGGCGGTGGGCCGGAAGTCCCGCGACCGCGCGGGACCGGTGAAGGCGGGACGCGGAAACCCGGCCTCGTCCGTTGGCGAGAGGCGGCCCCCCACGCGGGGCTGTGGATCATTCAAGGCGGCGGCACCCCCCTTGCGCACCGCTCGGCCGTTACGGCCGAGCTGCCTGGCGACCAGGTCGTGCCCGCGCCGGCCGGGCAGGGTCGCGCCCAGTATGGGCCGGGCCCCCCTAGCCGGGCCGCACCGCGCCGGCCAGGTCGGACCCGGACCCGGGTCGGTCCGGGCCCAGACCCCCCGTTTTCGGACCTCTCCGGTCTTTTTCCCATATCTTGGGCTACGGACCTCCCATCGACGCACCGTCAGTGGAAATGTGATCCTTGGATCGAAACGGTCGTTTTGAAATATTACACTCAAGGTTTCAGAATACTTTGGGTTTGGCCGGGTTGGTTCGTGCACGAAACCTACCGGGCCCTCGGAGCAAAAACCCTTATAACTTCAAGTCCGGACGTCCGATTGATGTGCAGTCGACTTTGATGGATTCCTCTAAGTGACACGGATCTTTTGGCTTACTGCGCCTAAGGTTTGGACGCAAGTGGAGTAATTTTGGGTTGTTCTTGACTTAAAAACCAATCGGGCCCCTGGGACGAAAAGGCCAATAACTCTCAGACCGGGCGTCCGATTGACGCGCCGTCTGTGACGTTGTGTTCCTGTTAACGATACGGAACTTTTGGATATATCAAAACTAGACTATGTGTCAGTTGATGTGTCAGCCTCTCAGCTCATGGAGCAGACCCTCCCGAACGAGCTTGCTGCGTGCGGGAACCCTAGTGCTGGCTGCGACTGTGACGACGACGACTGTACATAGATCCTTAGTGTATTCGACGGCGGCGACATCAGCACTCAGCGATCCTGCGCGGATCAGTGCTACAGATCCTGTGTGGGTCCGATCCTGTGTGGGTCAGCGCTCAGCGGTCCTGTGTGGGCCAGCGTATACAGATCCTGTGTGGGTCCGATCCTGTGTGGGTCTTTGCGGGGGTTAGTTACCTATCGATCCTTTCTGGGTCAGATCCTTTGTGGGTCATTGCGGGGGTTAGTTACCTATCGATCCTTTGTGGGTCAGATCCTTTGTGGGTCATTGCGGGGGTTAGTACCTATCGATCCTTTGTGGGTCTGACAGCTTCGATGAATAAATGGAAATATTTGATCATCTCTATCATCATACAATGAAGTATACCTATGTGAGATGAATCCTTTTTTGCTTTCCTATGTGGATTGTGATGTGCTATCCTGTGTGGATTTAAGTTTTTCTTTCCTGTGTGGACTGGGTTGTACTTGGGCTTGGATATTGGAGCCGAACGAGAATTGATGACTTATGTATATGTATGGGAATATACCTAAGCAATGTCGGATGTTACTTCGTGATTATAATAAATTTCATTGTTTATGATAGTCAACTATTTTTCTAGATAAAATACTAAAAATTGAAAAGTCTTGATGTCATTCTAAAATTCAAGTGGCCATGTGAAAGTAACTGAATGTGGAACCCTTTGTGACAACATGAACATTCAAGGTACCTTGCATCTGATGACATAACAATATAAATTTCATGAACTAAACATGTGTTGTTGTTCAAGTGATACCAAATGTATATAACCTACCACATGTTTAATATTATGTTGTCTCGCAATGGACTCTGCATACTTCATTAATACTCATGGAACCATACATCATGTGAGAATATTTTTAATAAGTTTTAATTTAACTCTTTGTTTAATGTAGTGATCACATAAAAATATGTGTGTTGTTTTTTAAGTAGAAAATAGAATACATCAAATATGAACCCACTATAAGATTAAAAGAACCTAATACAAGAAGAAATAAACCTACTCCATAAAGGGATGATACTACCACAAGAAAAAATGGGGTGACCCTAAGAAGAATTGTTGTGACCATGAGAATAAAAGATTTTACAACATGAATAATGTAAGTGACCACAAGAAGAAGTGAGGTGACTATGTGATGAATAGAATTTACCATAAAAATATTTCTATCAAAAGTGAATATGGAATATTGTCATGGAATGTGACCATTATAGAAAATAGTGCCATGTAACCATCAGAAAATGTAATTGTGCCTAAATGGACACTGTGGGGTCTTCTCTGGCTTAAATAGTGAGGTATTTTAAATCTCCAAAATCTATATTTTGGAACATTTATTGTAAACCTAATGGATTTAATTATTCATGGATATATTAATGTGTATGGGGATTAATTTATTGATATATGATAATAGAGAGTTTATAGAACTTCTCTCTTAAATAATAAGATCATCTCATGGAAAAAAGTGTTTGGAAATATGAGTGTTCTTAGAGTGTCATAATGAAA
The DNA here is from genome assembly GCA_963277665.1 of Viscum album. Lineage (NCBI taxonomy): Eukaryota > Viridiplantae > Streptophyta > Magnoliopsida > Santalales > Viscaceae > Viscum > Viscum album. The sequence goes on from OY728121.1 coordinate 855,425,043, forward strand.
TTACATGCTACAACACTAAACACTACCATGACACTCTATTTTATAAACTCTTAAGCTACCTCAGTTAGAGGTTTTTGAGAATATATTTAACAGAAATTGATCAATCAAATACAATCCAATTGAGATACTTTAAACACTAACCCTTTTTATATTTTTCTCTATCTACTTTATCTTACATTTCATGTGTGTTAGTTAAAAAATATTTATTCTCTATCATAGGTTTATATATTGTATTAAAGTGATCTTTAAATTGTTCATTCATTCTATTAAATATATTATCCAACACAGAACTTTATAATATGTTGTGTATAGAATTACCTACTATAGTGTAGTTTTTTAACTTCATAGTTGATCAAGATTATAGATTAGTTTGTTTTTTATTAAACTGATTAAAGCATGTGATCACCAATTGGATATGACTATGATTGAACTTGAAACTGAATCTCTTGTTCTATTCTTATGATCCTTTTTTATTTTATCAATTATAAAAAAAACTATTATTTTTCAATACTCAATAAAAAAACAATGCCATTATAGTTTTCTTTAAAAAGTGATTTAAATTTGATTTTTCAAAAAGTTATAATTATTTGAAAATTTAATATATATTAGAAACATATTTTAACAATTCATTGTTGGAACTTTTTATAATCCTTTTGAAATATTTAATTATGAACATATACCATTTCAATTAACTTGTTCATTTTTCATAGTGTATGGGATACAATTTAAAATGTTTTTAAATAAAAAATTTAGTTAATTATTCAATTCACCCCCCCCCCCTCTGATTTGTTCACTTCAACCAACATTTGGTATTATATTATTTCTATTTATTTATATCGTATATTTAAATTTAATCTTGTTTTACCAAAAATATTAAAATTTATATTATTTTGAAATTTATATATTTATGGATAATAATAGGCATTACGGGACTATTGTAAACATGAATCCCTATTTTAAGGGAAAAACATTGTTGAGTGGAAAATTCAAAATTAAAATTGATATTGAGGGCATGAGATTTGATATTGTGATTGTATTATAGGAAAACTACAAGAAATAAAATGTTGTTAGAATGTATTTTAGTTATTATACTAAGTATAATTAAGACTTTAATTATAAATCTATGAATAAATTCTATTATTCATTAAGATAATATGAGTTTAAATAATTTTCTTCATGTTCTGCTGCTTATGTTATTTGAGATACACCTTCTATCTATCATGATGGAAGATAAAATATTAAATTGATGTTCCAAAAAAACTATGCCGTTAAATATGATTCATTTTAGTTGAATCATGATGAATATATTTCTGACATGTGCCTTGGGTTCATGTTTTTTGAATATAATTAATGAACAAGGAATGAAAATTGATGTTAATGATCAAATAATTAGACTACTATATTTATTTCCTGATCATTGTAAAGGAATCTATGTCATTATTAGAGAAACATTTGATATTGGAAAACCATCTATAAAGGGGATGAATAAAAAACTCACATTTTATGATGAACAAATGAAAGTGAACAAAGGATATGATGAACCTTCCAAAAACATATATACTTTTAAAACATCCAAGCCAAAGATAATGGAGAAAAATAATAGAGATAGTTCCGGTGAGGATTCATCACTTACTAATAGGGATTAATATATTTCCAACATAGATAATATATTTATTAAGTTATATAGGAAGAGTAAATTCATTCAGGAATAGATTTATTAAGGAAATTATGACACGATAGAAAGTTGGATGAAGTAAAATCCATCAAGAGGAGAGACTTGTAAAGTATTCAATAGAAAATTTCATATCAAAGTAAAATTTTCAAAATTAATGTATATTAAATGGTATGAAGAAAAGGTAAAATTTTGTAATAAATATATCTTCTTGGAGGGAATAAGGATATTTCCATAGAGTCTAAATTGAGAAAGGAATAAATGGTTAATAGAGAATACATTTTCTTTATGAAAAATACATTTGAGTTAGAAAATATTTTCTTTAATTATCTGATACATATTTCTAATATTTCTAAAAATAAAAGTAATTGTAACAACATGTATTGTAAATAATTATAAGAATTCTGTAATATGTAAGAAATATCCTGAAATTAACATAATGATATGTATAAAAATTTAGTGAAACATAATAGTTTTTCCATTCATATTAAATCATCTATTTTTATCGAATAATGAATAATTATCACTTATTAAAAGAGATAAATAAACATAGAATTTAAAAAGATAAACTGAAAATTTATTTTTAGAGGTTTAAAAATTATAGATAAACCTTGACCAGTTTTCTTAGAAAGCTAACCACAAACATATATATGACTATTATTGTTTACCATAATGAATAGAAGAAAATTTATAAGAATAAATTTATTCTTTGAGAAATATCTTCCAATACTATAAATAGTTAACATTAATATTGAAATAATATAGTTTTTATTTATAAAATTTTAAATTCACTTTAATTTTAAACCAATTAAATAAATTTAGATTTCAAAATAATTTATTTCTAATATTTTGTGGAACCAAGAAAATGTGGGTGAAAAAGTCTTATCTTGTTTTATTTTTTTGTAGGAAACTTTCATGATGACTACTAGTAAACATATGTAGCATCCTGATAGAGGATTTTCATGAAATATATCTACAGAATAGTCAAGAATTTAGATCATTATAGAGGTAGATGGTGGGAAATTCACTTCTGGGGGATACTCCAACTTATAAATAATTAGACATTTTCAAATAAAATATACTAATATTTTTTTAATTTCTAATGGATTATATATGGATGGTTTAATGAATAATCTTCTTATAATATTATAATAATGTAATAATGGTGACCATTTAAAATTTAAAAATAATGACTAAGAAATATGTTATGTCCCTGACCATAGTATCTGAGGGACCATGCATACCGTATTACATTAGCACCAGATACAAGTGATCACATCAAAGTGGGCTTAATAGTTTAATAATCATATAATTATAAATCCAAACATGAATAAAACATTAAATATGAAAGAATAATATACAACATAGTATTTTTCTTGATAACATAAATATTCCAATTATAATATCCTATAATATTAATCATCATATATTTCATATAATAACGGGAAAAGGAAACATATGAAATGGGTTGTATCAGATTCTTAGTAAGGGTTACATAAAATGTAATTTAACATGATTAAATAAGTAATTATCAATATAGAATTTTAAATAGCTGAACACACATTCCATTTAATCAATTAATTGAGCATGAAAAATAATATTGCTGGAATAAATGATAAAAAAATGTCATATTAATAAGCACATGAACTTGAAACTAATCCATTGATAACATAACAATATAAATAACAAGATAGATGAAAATAACTTATTTCATAATTATGGAATGAATAATGACATACATCATTATCCTCCCATCATGGAATTGTGATAATATATTACATATAAACAGTTAAGGTCGCGATGAAATAACCAAACTAATTTGTCTCATGTCACCTACTAATAAAACAAGGGGATATAATGGGCCCCCCTGTCACATACTATGTCTAATCCCATCCTCATATAAAAATACTGAAATATAATCAACGAAACCCATCATATTAAAAAGCTATAAATTGAAATTATAATACATCACATAATTAATAATCTTAATCATATTCAATATATATTATTATTGTTAATGGTATCAAAACCGTATATCTCTTTTAAAGCATAATATGTACCTAATAATGTTTAAATGGATTAATATAAATTAAAATGATCAATGGAAGACTATGTGAGTAAAATATAATTTTATCATTGAATCTAACATTTAAAAAACTAACAATTCCCAAAATATTATAACATATATTTTATTTTGAATGGACCATGGAAACATGTAAATGAAGATCCAAAGGGAAAATCAGTCATGACTCTGAGAAATTCCAATCTATTAAAGTATGTTAAAACAATGATTCCTTCCACACTATTATAAGAAAATACCAAAAGTACCTAATTAGGAAAATGAAAAGAAGATTCATTTTAAAAAAAATATAAATGTAGAATATTTGTAAAAATATATTTAATTTATAATTCATGAATTTTAATGAAATCCCTAAAAACATTTTACTAAATCATGGGCATTTAATGAAAAAATTCCTGACTAAAGATGAAATATATGTCTATTTTTCTTAACAGAAAATGATCTTTTGAGTACATAAATGAAGCAAATTAATGAAAAACATATAATTTTCAAAAATAAATAGATGGGAAGTAAATATAGGAATTTTAATTTAGAAATATAATATAATTCCCCAAGTAGAGACATAAATAGAAAAAAATCCCAAAATAACTATGTGATTCAAAAATAAATCCGCACCATTTTGGAATACTTCGAATCATAAACCCCATTAAATAAGTAAAATGAAATGAAACATCAAATAACAAGAATGTAAACAGATTAATCATAAAACATATCATATGGTTAGTATATACACCCCATAAAATAATATAGTTGTATAACATAACAAATTTTCCAATGAAAATTTTAGATGAAGAAACCTTACAATAATCAAAACGATGAAGTGGTAATTAGTAAATAAACTGATTAGGTCATCTAAATTCAAATAAAAAAATTTAATTACAAAATAAATTAAAAAAATTAATTTTACACATAATCTTGAAATAATCTAATTAATTAATAATTTATAAAACCCAATGAAAAAAATTGTGTTATGAAACACTTTATCTTGGAAAAATTCAATTCAAATCCCCTTGGATGTGATAAATTAAATTTAATTTTAAAATACCATAATTTATGAAGGATTCAAGTAATAAAATGTACAAGGGGATGTATTTATACCAAATAATTCAGATCAAGTTTGTAATGATATTTTATGTCTCAATAAATGAAAAATTGAGACAAAATGCCTTACCTCAGGTCTCACATCATTCGTATGATTCTAAAACTATATTATAATAAATATAAATTTATTATAAATATTTAATATTAGTATAATATTAAATTTCAAACATTATTTTATTTATGTATTGTTATTTATCACCTCTTTATTAGAAATTCATTTTTAAAATCATTGTTCTGTGTAATAATTTCTGGGTTTTTTATGTTTGTTTTCATTCGTTACTTTCAATACATGTATATTTATCATGGACCCATCATATAAATGTTGTAAATAATGATTTTAGTATCATATATATTCATAATATATAAATTTATAGTCACCCATAATTAGAAGAGATGGAAAATTGAATTATTCCATTCATGGAGACAGTTGGTCGTACGAACCCAAGAAAAATCTTTTTATTTAATTATGGATTGATTGAAATGAAAATAATAATTCACATTTATGAAAACATAATTAGATAATTTATATCTTATATATTCATTAAATAAATAATTATTACCCTCTATGTCAAAATGAAATGAAATATTATCACATCGCTCCATGTTAGCGAGAGTCCACATGTACGCACGAAAGACATTATCCAATTCTAATGTGATGGAATATTATAAAATATATTTTATATAATAATTATAGAATTATAATAATATAATAAGTATAATATATATAAAATAAATCGAACATTGTATCCATCTGTGAGAGGTGGTCATGGAAAATGAATTACATCATTTTGTGAAGCGTTAATCCTCTGTACACTTGATTGACTGTTTTTCCCATTTGATGGTAGAGGTGATGGATATAGATTATTACATTAAAATAATTAAATATAATTATATGGAAGTTGTTTTTGTTATTATTTTATTATATTTTTATAATATTTTGTAGGGGTAGAGGATTAAATATTATGAACATGCATGATTAGGAACTAGACCACTTCTTTAAATAAAATCATTAGGTTTATACCTAATGCCTTACTAGGAGGGTTTTATAATAAAATTAGAATCTATGTAATTTGGAATTATTTAAGGAATTCAAATGGTAATTTATCAGTTTAAAAGTTTACTTTTATGTGTGGATAAAACAGGAGAAGGGTGTCCATTTATCTATGGGGGACCGGTCCCTCTTAGAAATTTCCTAAAATAAATCTAAATGATAAAGGAATTCATAAAACAATTCATCAAATTGGAAGAATGTTATAATTTTAGATGATTTCAGGTTGAAATATGGACGTTCAATTGGATTTATAAAAGTAAAATTTGTAAAATAGCCTCGTCTTTTAGTTTACCCCTGATCTTAATCGTGTTTGAACCGTAACGACATTAATTAATGTTTTTTACAAATTTCTGTATTCAAAGTAAAAAAATAAAGTTAAAAATATTACATAATATTATTTTTTACTATTCCAAATTTGTGTTCCATTTTTATAAATTCATTACCTAGAAGTATAAGGATTTAATCTAAAATTTAACTCATAAGCATGACGAAAATGTGGTTTTGCAAGGAAATGTTTTTTTAATGACAAAAGGATTTTTTTAAAATTTTATAAAAACATTAACTAAAAGGATAAAAATTTTATTAATATTAGAATTATTAAACTAATTAAACATTAAAAAATTAAAAAAGTAAATGGGTAGTTTACAATTCTGTTAATGAAGAGTCATTTCTCAATAAAAACCAATATTTTCAACTATTTATCAAAAATTATTAATATTTTATGAAAATTCACAAAAAAAAATTAATTTATATTTTGAAATGTTAATTTCAAAAATAAACTTCATTTTTTAAAATTATTTTTAAAAAATTTGTGGAAAATAATTTTTAAAAATTTTCTCAAAATATTGTCGAAACTCTTTTTAGAAAAATCTATCTTGTAAGCGCAATACTAGATTTATAATAATCCCATTTTTAGAAATAAAATAGTTGAATATTAGAAACATTAATGAGTATATATAATATATAAATTTTATTACTATCATTAAAAAATAGTGGTTAATTAACATTATTAAATTGAAAATACATTTGATATATAAAATTATTTTTTCTTCAAAAAATATATTTTACTTTCAAATTATTATTATTTTCACTTATTATCGATTTTTAACCAATGATTTTTTTATAAATTGTTAAAATATATTCTTTAAATAAATTGTTTATTCCTATGCATACCCACCAATTTAGTTGTAATGTTATAATAAAATATTTTCAATATTTTAATTGTATATTGTAGTTCATTTGAAATTAATATTTCTTATAACATTTGGTATTTATGATGTGAAATTTGTATAAAAGGGAAATATATTAAAAAATAGGGTCATTCCTAGTACCCACCCTGAACATATTTCCCCTTCACAATTATATTTTTTTCATAAAAGGTAAAAACATGTTTGAAAAAAGAAATCATACATAGCAGTACTAAATCTTCTTTTAGAAAAACAAACTATAAATCATAAAGGTTACATGAAATTTCACATATTTATCTTCCTAGAAAAGGAAAAAATTGTTGGAAGTTAAAATATATACATATATGAAATGAATAATATCCAATTAATAATATAGAGTGATTGAGAACACGGCCATGAGAAAGTAAAGTTCCACAAAACTATAAATCAATGAGTGGTGAAAAGAAAATTCATTCCATCAGAATGAATGTAATATGATAAAAAATTTTCAAGACAATTTTCCTAGAGTTATAGAATCAATTTTCCAGACATAATAAGAACATAAGGGATTATAGTAAATTGAAAAGAAAATTTTCATCGTTTAATCACATTATAATACAATCTCATCTTTTTCTAGAAGGAATGAGTATTCAAGATGAATTTTTTTATCAATGGAACTAAAATAAAACTCTAATAGATCACATAATACACATAAGAATAACTAATTATCAGTCCTTTATTTAATTAAACAAAATTCTCAGCACAAGTTAACCAATATATCACATTAAACTTTAAAACCACATTCGCAATGTGAAAAGTTCAACTTAATCTATTATTCTAGTATTTATGCATAAAACCCTTTAAAAATATGTACTTCCTAATTGAAAAAAATAAAATTTGGTAAATAACCTCACTATATTTCATGAATTAACATATCATTAGTCCGCCTAAAATTATAAAAAAAATTATTTTTACTTAACTAAAATTTTAATACTATTATAACTATAAAATATCAATAAAAATGTAAATTCTTCTCAAATTATTTATATCCATATTCTGTAAATAAAATCATATAATATAAAATATATTCAATTAGTCTAAAACTATATTAGGCTCCATCAACAATTACTTTGTCACCAAAGCACCGATAATTTTCAATGTCAACATTGTTTTTTGATGTACTTCATCAATTTTATCCATCTCTTTTTCATAACTAAACCTTATTTCATAATGATAAAGAACATAATGGGGGTTATATTTCCCTTAATAATGTGTTATCCATAAATTATCACCCAATATTTAACTCACTTTTCATGTTCACCATTACCATTCAATGTATGATTTCAAAACCAAAAATAGAAAACTACTATATAAAAATTACAATATGATTGATGATTCTTATAAAAAATGTACTTAACCTAACATTTTAAAATTATGAGTATCAAATATCAATATATAACTACTCAAAAGCTTCATCGTCAATGATTTTCATGGCACAGTTCCTTCCTTGTTCAGTTATATAGCCTTTAGAATATGGAATTGGGTCAGATAATTCCTAGGTGACCCACATTTAAGGAAATTAACAATCAAATAATCTCTAGGTTAAAATTAATTTCTCACCATTGATGACCTTATTTTCCCTTGATAATTTTTTGTTATATCCCCATCATTTCAAATAATAAAATATTTTCCTTTTCTTTGGAGACATTCTCAATTATGTGTCTCCCCACATTTTTGACATTAAAAATATGGATACGTTTTTCCTCCATGGACTCCTCCCCCAAATCTCTTAGAATGTTCTATCCTTCACATCTTTACTGAGTGTGATATTTCATTAAGGTATATATTTTAAATCATATACCATATAAATGATTAGGAATTCTCAAAATAGATTTCACTCCTGTCATCTTTGAATTTTGTTTTGAAAAATTATTGCATTTTCCAATATAATCAGTGATAAAAAGATTCCTCCAAGTTATATCCATTTATTAAAACAAAAAATCATAATATGTGTAGAAATAATCATAGTGGGGAACCACATAATCATTTGTTGGATGTATAAATCATGAAACAATATTTTTAATCTAGGTCATGTTAGGTTTAACCTAGGTCATTCCTTATCATTATCTATTCATATCCTTTATAATATTTCATATAGAAATGTGTATTAACCCAAGAATATCCCCCAATAGTGTTAAAGAAAGTTCATAGTATAGGAACACTAATCATTCCCTACATTGTTGGCTGAGATATATTGAAACCAAATATTTTCAGAGTTATTACCCATAGATTCCAATATTCCAAAACCTCGTCCGATTGTAGTATCCAGTCCTGGATGTATTACTAGGAAGCCAATATAGTCACTACCATAAAAAAACCGTATGATATTTTCTTGTACCGAAAACTATCCCCAATGTTAGTCATATGGATATATTACATATTCATTGATTTTATAAACATTGTTCCAATGATTTATACTAGAATTACACTTATATAAAATGTAATAACCCCATACTCAATATCATAGGTTTGGTTCTTACATTATTAAATTATTACTAGATTCAAGATATCACATCCCAAAAGACCAAATAGTTTATTAGTCATGGAAAACAATATACATACTCAAACATAAAATTGTATTTGAAAAAATAAAATATAACATAGTATTTTTGTTTGAGAACATCATTATTTTCCTTTTCAAATTCCATTATATAAATATATATACATTTCATGAAATCTCATGGAAGGGAAACAATTGAATGGGGTGTACTGAAATGAATCCTAAGGGTTATATATAGAAGAATATATCATTATAAAATAAAAAATAATTAACATTGAAATGTAAATAACTGAATGAACATATCATTTAGTAAATAACATGAGAAAAAAGAATAATATGGTAAGATAGAATTATGATCAAATAAACCCATATAAATAATCACATGAACTTGAAGTTGATTCATGTTTAACATAAGAACACAAATAAGTTCATGGATAAAAAAAATTAATCTCATAATAATGGAATGAATAGTTTTATACATCATAAACTAACAATAATTTACTTTTTCTATGACATCATACATAAATAGGTAAGGCTTATATAAATATGAAAACTAGTTTTTCTCATGAGACATACAGATTCATTGGGTTCTAGATAATTACATGACTATAACATACTAATTCTAAGAATTTATCACATGAAATGGGTGAATCATAATCAGTATAAATATTAATATTAAAAAATACATGTAAAATGTTAATACACTCTTCAATCAATAAACATAACCATAAACCACATGGAGTAATATATTAAATGGTATTAAAATAGTATATCCCTAAAAAAACATAATAACAGCCAAAGAATGATGAAATAGATTAATACAATTTATAAAGATCACTAGAACATTTCCTTATGAAAACACCATTTTCAAATTTAATATAACATAAAAAACTAAATATTTATAGAATATTTTGAATGAAAATTACATTTAAATGAATCATGAAAACTTGTAAAGTAAGATTCAAATCAATGAGATGTCTTTTTTATGGGAATTTTTTTCATGAAATGTACGTTAAAATAAATATTCCATCAATGCTTTTCTAAGATATTTAAAAAGGTACCTCTCTCATAAAATGGCACAAAGATTACTTTTAAAAAAATAATAATTAAAACCTGGTTACATATTACTTTAATAATTCATTGGAGAATATTAATAATATTCTTTTAAACAATTTTGAAAAACCACGTATATGGGTGGGGAATACCAACTAAATATAAAATGAAGTTATTTTTTCATAAAAAAGATCATTTAGATATTTGATGTACAGAAACAGAAAATTTAAATGAAAACATATAGTTTTAAAAATATCTATTATAGAAAAAATTATATTTGGTTTAAGATAAAATTATCATATAATTCCCATATTGGAGTCATAGACGTACACAATCGTTAATAATGATGATATTGGGAAACACAGTATTAATGCTTTGGTAATATTAAAATAAAAAACCTCCATGAAATAAATAAATAAAATTAAAAATTCAATACATTTTATGTACATATATTAATTATATAACAATATAAAAGAAACATTAGATACTCCTCATAAAATAAGAAATTTGTATAATATAACATATATCCCAAAGAAGGAAACATGAGTGGAAGAACCCATACAATGATAAAAACATTGTTGTGAGAATTAATCAATGAAATGATCATGTATAAAAAATTTCAATCAAAGAAAAACAAGTGTAATTATAAGAAAAAATCTCACAGATAATATTTATATAATATAATCAATGAAGATGTTATATAACCCAATAATCAATGTTATGAAACACTTTCCAGTTTGTAACACACAATTTAGAACCACATGGATGAACTAAATTGAATTTAGACGTAATTTAAAATGAATTATGATGTATTTATGATGTAACATTTAAATGTGGTAGTATGTACACCATATAAAAGGAATTCGTTTTATAATTATAAAATCTTCTTCAATGATGGAAAATTGAGACGAAATCTCTTGCCTTATTTATTAGTTATTGTGTATGTGTCTGAACCTCCAATATATAAAATATATAATTAATATAAATCTATTACAAAAATATAATAATTAAAATAATACCCTAATTTATTTACCTATATTCTTTTATCGTCGATTTAGTAAAAATTATTTGTTAATATCACTATTTCGGGTGACTACTACTTTATTTTTCATGTACGTTTTTGTTTGGTACCTTCAGTAATTTTACATTCATTATGGTTAAATAATATAAGGAATTTTAAGAATTATTTAAATATAATATATATTCATTATATAAATATTCAATGTCCTTAGTAAAATTTATATATGGCCAAATGATTTACATTGTTCATTGAGATGGTTGGTCGTATATACGTAAGAACATTGTTTTGATTTTTTTAATTGATGGAATAAATGAAAGTTAACTAATAATTAATATTTAAAAAATAATTACTATATCATATATATAATATATATCTATTAATATCCTTATTCCAATCTATGTTAATATGTGATGAAAAATATATCACATCGCTTCGTGTATGTGTGAGTCCACATGTATGCATGAGATACATTATCATTTTCTAAAGAATTAAAAGGTAATAAGGTATATTTGATATTATAATTAAATATTTATAATTATTCCATATATAACATATATACATTAAATAGATAATTATATCAAACCTTGAGATGTGCTGATGGGATCCAAATAAATTTGGTTTTTGAGGCGGTAGTTCACCGTACACAAGATATATAGTCTCATTTCCCATTTGATGGAATAGTGGATATATAGAGGTTGTTCAATTAAAATAATAACATTTAATTATATGAAATATAACACGTTTATTATTTTGTCATATATAGAAAATATTTTAATGGGGTAGATGATGAAATAATACGAAGATGCATGATAAAGACTATACATCTACTTTAGAAAACCTCTTTAGGATAATACCAAAATCCATCATATAATGGTTTTTTCGTAAAACTATGGGATCAAGGTAATTTTGAAATATTTAAGGAAGTTATTTTGTAATTTCATAGCCTAACCAAATGGAATTTGAGTTATTAATAACTGAGTATATGGGGTATCCATTTATAAGTGGGAGAGGGGACCGTCTCAGTATTTTCCTAAAAGAATAAAAAATTGTAAATACATTCCCAATAAAAATGAATATAAATGGTTTTATATTTTATTTTAAGATATTATAATGTCTAAATTGGTACAAATAGAATGATTTAGAGAATTTGAATTGGAAAACAAACAGTGATCTTTTGGTTTACCCCCCACCCCCCCACCCCCTCTATGAAACATGTTTTAGCCTTAACTACATTAATTAATTTTTTACCTATTTTAAATATGAATAATGAAAAAAAAGATGAATGAATTAAATATTTATTATTATATTGCTAAAATTATGTAATACTTTTTTTAAAAAAAATATCACATAAGTGGCAGAAATTATATTTAAATTCATCCAGTAAATAAGATGATAATGTTGTTTTCAAAATATAATTATTCTAAACTACAAAAATATTTTATATAAAATTTCATAATAATATTTATTAAAATGATATATATTTGATTAATAATATTATAATTGAAATAAATTTTCATTTAAAATTTTAAAATAACATATTTAACTTTTGAAGAACACTAAACGAAGAGCTATTTTTCAGTAAAAACTATTAATTTTCACTATGCATGAGAGAAATTAATATTTTTTGAAAATTATAATACAATAAATACAAGATAATATCAATATTATTAATTAAAACATTAATTTACTTTTTTAAAATACATTTTATATATTTGGAAAAAATATGTATTTTTACTCCTACTGTGAAAAAGTGACGGAACCGTTTTTTACAAAAATACAGTTTTTATGCATAAAAAAGACTTATTCATATTCCATTCTTAGAAAAAATTTACAATGAATTATAAAACATTATATTGAATTTATAATATATAAATTTAATTAAAATCATTCAGTAATAGTGATTAATTTATTTTGTTAAGATAAAAACACATTTCATACATAAAAATGGTTCTTCAAAAAAATAATTAATTTACTTTCAATTGATTTTTATTTTTATTTCTTATCAATTGATAAAAAATTAGTTTCTTTTATACATCTATAAACCATATAATTTTCTGAATTTAGTTAGTCCTATTCATATTCACTAATTTAACATCTAGGTTTTAAAGATCATGTTTAAATATTATAATTGTCTATCACTGTTCATTAAAAATTGATGCTCTATGTAAAAAAAGATATTTATTAAATAATATTTATTTATAGAGATATATACTCTGAAATATTATGTTTCAAAAAAATATATATGATTCTAATAATGTGTTATATTTTAATTCTTTACATAATTTTTATGTTTATGCAGTTTAATTAGACAATTTTTGTCATAAATTATTTCTTTATAAAGTGGATATCTCAAACAATCTTGGCTATGGGATTGGAGACAAGGTCACTATAACCATAACTCTCTTAAAAATCTAATGAGGAATGGTTTAATTAATTTATCTTCCTTAAATATAATTCCAAAAAAAACATTCTATAATCCTTATGAAAAAGGGAAACAACATAAGATTTATTTCAAACAAAAGTAATAATTTTAAACTTCTAAGCCCCTATTGTTGGTTAACATTGACATTTTTTGAAACTTCTATAGTTTCTAGATTAAATGGGAGTTTTTTTCCAATGATATTATAGATGGAAATTCTAGACACATTTTGTTATTAATTCTATCTCAAAAAATTGAAGCTCGTTCCTATTTTGAAAAACATACAATGTCAATATAAAAAATCAATGGACTAAATATTATGATATTTAGGTATGGCCTTGTCCATGAGTTTGAAAATCAAAACATTGAATAATTATGCCCAAAACATGGATGCAATCATAAATTTTCTGCACCTTGGACTCCATACTATAATAATGGTTAAAGAAGAAGTTATAGTCCTCATGATGCGATTTCATGGATAATGTTCAATTATTACAACCTATCAATTTATTTTTTTGAAGAATATGTCAATAATTCATAAAATGTTACCAATTTGGATATTCTTAAACAAATTATAAAAAAACAATGTGATTTATGTAATATAAGAAAACAAATTCTTAATTATATTATATATTTTGGGGTAAAGGTATTTATATGAAATAAAAAGAATAATTTCAATAAATATTAACCCAAAAAGTTATCAAGGAACATTACTAAGTTATTAAACCTCCTAAAAATAATATAAGGTGTTCAATAAAAGAAATATTTTTTTATAAGTATCATTACATTAAAAATTTGATGAATCATATCCAAATAAGACTAATAATTCTTTATAAAACCATGAAGATGACCTTTAAAAGTTAAAAATCAATACCTCAACCAAGCCTTGTGAATAATCTATAATGCCTACTATAGAAAATCCTCCAAGCATAGAGAAACTAATTGAACAAGTTACTAAAGTGGAAAATGATTTAATAAGTGAATATATCCCTTAAACCATTTTAACTCATTGAGAACATCGATTAGATTATGTAGTCGTAGATCTAGATGTAACTACTCATACTAGAGATTATCATAGAAACCAGGCTAAACAACAATCATTATTGTCATGAAATGAACCAAAACACATAACTGAATCTATATATGGTGAATTTTGGTAACAAATATTATGGAAGATTTGAATAATAATGAATAAAAAATGAATGATAACTATTTCAAAGGCCAATTGACATCCTCAAAATTGACCATAAATTGGTGTTTTGTAACAAGGTTGAGGATCCTTGCACAATAATTCAAAAAATATCTAGAATAGTTGTATAATGATATTCTCAATAAGAATGTATTGAATATAAAGAAACCCTAGAACCAGTAGTATTACATTAACATATTATACTAATTTCTTCCTACTAATAAAAAAATATTTTCACATTATATCAAATTTATGATAATATTTCCTTGCAAAAATCGTTTTGTTACTGAGTATTTTGCTAAAAAAACTTCTTGATTTCTATAACCTAATTTTATAAATAAGGTGTTTAAACTAACCAAAAACATTGTATGGTTTAAATATGCTCTTTTATTTTGGTATGATATGATCATATCATTTTTTATTTCTGACGCTTTTTCAAAAGGTATGAATGATCTGACAATATTTATGAGAAAAACCTTCAATGAGGTTTTATTAGATCAAATCCTTATTAATGATATTATTTTTGGATTATCCAATGATTCCTTGTTTACTAAATTCATAAAATTTTTGAACTATAAATTTATAATGAGTTTAAAGAGTGAGGTTAAAATTCATCCTTGGTTTTTATGTTTTTTCAGAATAATGAATGAATTTCATTACATTAAATAATGTAAACTATAGATCTTATAAATTTTTTAGTATAGATAGAACCAATGGTAGTGACACTCCTATGAGTAGATTTGGTATGTTGGATCTTGATGAAAATAGGAAACAAGTTTATCAATCCATATACAGAGGTATTATATTAAGTGTACTATCCTTACCTATTAACAAACCAATTTTTTTTCTTAGTGAGGGTATATTTTCATTTTTTCCTGAAAATCCAATGGAATCACATTTCAGTTGTATTAAAAAAGTTAAATATAAAAAAAGAATAATAATTTTTGGATTGTTATTTTTTAGGGGAAAATTATTGGGCATAGTTTGTAATTCATATGTTGATTTTGGTGATAGAATGTTAGAGATGAAAAAATACACTAGAAAATATCACTTTTTTGTAATGTCTCCCTTTTCATGGTGTTGTAAGATATAGAAAAATGATGTATTATGAACTACTAAAGTTGAGTATATATATACATGTTGTTCTTTTCTGAATATTATATCCATGAAACACACATTTTTTATTACATAAATCATTATCCACATTTTTAGATAAAATATGATAAAATAAGTGTAATAAATAATTATAAAAAATCTACGTATTGTTCAAGGATAAAACATATTTATATAATACATCACTTTTTGAGATACCATTTTGAAAATGGTAGTATTACTCTTGAATTAATTAATTATAAACATCAACATGATGATATTTTTATTAATAAATTGAATATTTATAGAATGAATTATATCATACATGGGTTAATAAGGGTTAAATATTACTTAATATTTCAATGTACTTCTAACTTTTTATGTTTCTCAGAGTTCTTGTTATAAGTTATCAATTTATGTAAAAGTTAAAAATTGTTTTATTAACTATGAACATTAATTTAAAAAATTAATTAAGTGACCATTAACAACTGGTCATGTGGTAATTATTCCAATGTTGAAAATATTTTCACAATACCTACCATGATCTTTTACTCATTTCGTGCCTTAATTTTCTTGAATACAAATTTAAAATACATACTTTGACTATTTTTTCATGAAATTTTTCTGTAAGTTGTTTTTGAGGTATCTTCTTTGTGTTTATTAATATTTTAATATCTAATTATTGCATTAAAATTAAAAATTATAATATGTATCATCATAAATTTTTTCCTAAAAATAAAGTATTATTTTCAAAAATATTCATGATCTCTCTCATGAAACTCCCTTTCTCAAACCTTTTTCTAGAACCCAACATAATAGAGTTTGAATTGTTGTGTGAAAAGGAAAAGGGTGATATTAATTAATGTTACTTCACCTCCTATAGAATCGCCTCATGAAACCTAATAGAATAATGAAAATTGTAGCTTAGAAGCTATAGGGAAACCATGATACTCATATCTGATCTTTTCATCATGTGTGTTGAGAATAGGAAGTTGATTATTAGTAGCTTCAGTCTTGAAAATATATATTTATTAAATCAATTAGGATACAATACTTTAATTAATTGTTAAAAATAAAATATCAATTCATTCTATATATTTTTTGTTATAGTATTTTATTTTCATTTGGAATAAATTCCCAGAGATAATAAAGTCACCATTTGGATAATATTATATGGAGAAAATTTTAGGTTTTTGTCAAATTAGTTGCCCAAGAGAAAAATTGTGCACTATAATGGGGGTCATGAAGAATATCAAACATAATATCATATAATTCAGGCATGTTTTGTGTAAAAAAAGAATTTTGATGATTTTACTAGGAGTAGTACACCATGGAGGATGACTTTATTAGAGCTTAGGGGGGAATTCAAATTACTGGTTACATTTATCCCACATTGGATCTGTCTTATGAAAGGAAGTTTTATTATCCTAAAGCATTGATACATATTATATATATTATTGAAAAATAATTTTATTTTTATTATTTTTTAATATCCCATTATTTTTTAAGGAAATACTATGTTTTATAGTGTACGACATATGCAACACCGAGCTTAAAAAACAATGCAATATTATCATTTATATGTGACTGTTATAACCTAACTATTATATTATAGGGTATTAATATAAATAATAGATTTATTTAGTCAATCTAGATTTAATTAAAAATAAAAATCTATTCATAAATTATTATAAAATAACTAGAAAAAATTAAAGTGATTTTATTCCATAAAAAATGGGTAGTCTAAAAAGATGTTTTTTCTCGATTTGTATGAGTAAATATTATCATTAATTTCTAAAAGTTTTAGAACATTTATTTAATAAAATTAATTACAATTTTTCATTCATCATGGAAAATTTATCTTCAGATTAATTTTCTAGAATATTCTAAAAATACTGATTTATCAATGAATATTGGAAAAAATTAGATATTATAGAAAACTTTGTTTTTATTTTAATAGAATCTAAAAAGTGAAATTTTATTTTGGATTATTTTGAAAATATTTTTATTTCATTTTTATTATACGTATTCTAAAAATTCTATTTGAAATAATTTTAGTCAAGAATTTATTAAAAAAATATTTTATAATTAAAAATGGCATTTTTTTAAAAAAATTTATTCTTTGCATTTTTTAAATTTAATTTAAAAATAAATTATAGGACATCATTTTTTTGAATTATAAAATATTTAATACAATATTTTGATTCATAATTTCCAAATATATTAAATATTTCCGTTTTATTCTTCACCCATATAAATGGAAACCTTAGTGATTTTTGTTTCAACGATAAAGAGTAAATAGGGTAATTAAGGTTAAAAATAAAATGATATGGAATATAAAGTGACCCTTAATGTCACGACCTGTCACCTAGGGCCCATGCCGTGACTATCCCATGTCCTCCTTCAATAGGACAGGGACTGGTGACTAGCACCAGAAAGAAATATCCCAAAAAGGGAAGGCATTGCCTTTAAACGTGTACAGAGAAAGACAGGGAATACTACCCAATGAAAACTACAAAGTAATGGAAAAATAGTGCAACCACTACAAAGTATCACTACTTAGAGTAATGTGTGTAAAATTAATCTAAAGGGGGCTGGAATACAAGGTCGATTGAAAAGAAATTATAGAAAAATAGGTACAAGATTCAGAGGTTGTCTTCCAGGGATCATACCTAAAGGGTAGATACAGCTCTCTGTCAGATGTCACTACATCACACCACTCCTATCGATCCACCTTCGAGAACTATCCATCCCTATTTCCCCAATGTCCCAGTCAATTTTGTCTTTTGTATGCACAAGACACAACAGGTTCAGGTGAAGCATGTGCAGGGATTAGTATAACAATACTCTGTAGGGACCTCGAGACCAACTTGTGTCTCGTAGTATTCCACTATGAAAAACACCACATAGTAAGATCTTAAGGTAAGGCACGAAGAAAACCACACATCTCACACCCGGTATAACATAAGTAAAGATGTAAATAAGAAGATTCACAAATCTATGGAATCTTATTCTATTTAAGGGATCTATTATAGATCCACAAGGGGGTGTTAGGTGTTGATCCACATAGGGTAGCTACGTGCTGACCCACACATGGTCGCTAGGTGTTGACCTAGACAGGGTCGCTTGGTACTGAGCCACATAGGGTTTCTAGGCGTATATCCACACAATGTCTCTAGATACTGATCGAGAAAGGGTCGCTAGATTCTGATCAACATAGGGTTTAATGAAGTTGAACCACAAAGGGTTGCAATATGTTGATCCACACACGATCACTATTATGCTTCACAACACAACCTGCCAATCGATTCCCGCACATAGAACGCATTATTTACAGAGGATCTTCTCCTCAAGACATTGGTAATATCTCAACCACCATGAAGTCCCACATAGTGTAACCCAAAGGACCATCTTGTATTAAGGGTCCTAATTCCACAGATGGCACGTCGAACGTACGCTTGCTCCGTATGATATGGGTGCTTTTGTAAAAAGGGTCCGGTGGGATTTGTGTCTGATCCAACCCATCCATACACCAACATCCTCCAAAAATCACGTAAATTATCTCAAAAGGAATTCCTCATCACAAGGTTCCCAACACCACTAATGGTGCATCAATCCGATGCCCAGTTTGAGATATACAAGCGTTTTAGTGAAATATGGGAAAGTTGGGTCCGGGTTCGGTCCTACCTCGTCGAAACATCCATACCCAACCCATTCTGGGTTAACCCAACCAGACCTGACCCAAATCAAGTCCGGACTGGGGTCTGCCCATTGGGCCACGGGTCTTTCCCTCTCTGCTAGGGCAGGTCCAGCCCGCTAGGGTGAGTCCGGATCTGCAGTGCAGGTCTGGACCTCAGGTGTAGGACAAACCCACCAGTTCAGGTCAGGCCATAGTTTTGGGGTGGCTCTCCCATCCGGATGTGGCACAACCACATACGATCATCAGCATGCGTGGTCGGTTTCACTGGTTGCACCCTCTACGTCACCCACAGACCGAGTCCCCGGGTTTGATACAGTTAATGTTGCGCAAGTGTTGCACCTGGGTTCTCCTGCACCACGGCTGCAGTAGCTGCAGCCTCTATCATTCTCCCAGGTGGCCCAAGCGTAGGCCGTCGACTCCATGCCAAGCCGACATTACATGAATTAACCCATGAAAAATAGACATGTGGTGGGGCTCAGTCCTTGTTTGTTTTGTCCCGTACCCTCTGTGTTAGAAGTCTAAAAACATGGGTTGGTCCGGTAATTTTAATTCAACCCACACAAGTGATAATTTATTCCAAGATAGAGAAAACCAAAAAGATGTCACCCTCCCACAAAATTGCATGATCTGCAGATAAAACTGTTCATGGGTTAATCTGTGTTCGTCGTTTGGAGTAAGAATGGGAAAATTTAAATAGTTCGAACCCCTACCTCTTTTGACGTTAATTTTCTTAATTTTCCATCCTTGAGGGTTTAATGGGATGACATTGTTCATCGATTTCTAGGTTCATCCTTCATGGTACGTTGAATTCGATGAAATTCCGCCAGCATTCATAATTATTAATTGGAGAGGAAACTCTCTAAGGTATTGTCGAAGAATTTATTTTGGTCTAATTCTCAAATCTCCAACGCGTTTGTACAATAAAAACAAACACAAAAAGATAATATGCCAAGTGTGAATGGACCAACCACAAGAAAAAATGAACCTTTTTCAAGAAGAAATGGACCTACCACGAGAAGAGATGGACCAACCACAAGAAGAAATGAACTTACCATGACATGAATGTTTTAATCATGAGAAGAAATAATGTGATCACATTATGAATGAATATAACAAAAATGATATGTTAAGTGACCATGTGAATAAAAGAAGTGAAAACAAAAACACGAAAAGATATTATGCCAACTGTGAATAGAATGTTATCATGGAAAGTGATCATGCCACCTGACCATGCCCAGTAACTATGAACTAAAATAACTATGCCTAACTAGAGACGAAGTAGCCATGTATGAGTTAATATGTTGGGTATTTCCAAAACTCCTATATATATATTTTGGATAATTTTTTGAATATCCAATTCATTTTAGGAGTCTAGGACAGATTTATGTGTACAAGGAATAAATTATGAATATCCTGACATGGATTGTTAATAGATGTTCCACATTTAAGAAGAAGTGATACACATGAACCAAAAAGAGATGGTGATTATTTTTGTGTTAAAGAGACATAAAAAATTCCATTCCATAGAACTCCACACTCCCATTAAAATAGGTTTTTATAAACTCTATGTGATACATCATTTTAATAGTTTTAAGGAAATATATAAAATATCTATCATGAAAAGATTATAAAATTGAGATGCTTCAAGAAATCACACTTTTCATCTTTATCTCTCTATATTTTAGTATAGTTTTCAAAATATGTTTATTATAGTCATTTATTATTTAGAAAAGAAAATTGTATTGTATTTAAGATTTCTATACACTCATTCTTTCACCCTTTAAAATCTATTATAACATATAAGGTTGTTGGAGAGTACATTTATCGCATGGACATACAAGGTGGAATTATTGTATTTAAAAATAAATATATCTTGTGAATTAGTTCATTTATTTAACAAAATTCCTGGAAATGGGTTATATCCAAGTTAATATAACTAGTTCTTAGTTTGAGACGAAACCTTTTATTTTATTTTACGATGTGTTTAATAGTTTTTCATTATTCATTAATAAGACCAATATTAGTTTCCAAAACTATATTTCAATGATATAAATTGATTGTTAGATATTAATAAGTTTTATATGGTGCATGATGAATGTAAATTTTTTTAGAATATATAATAGTTTTAAATAATATTTTAAATGAGTTTTGATGGAACTATTAAGATGTATGTTGAGATTTAAAATTATATACTTCTCCTATTTTATATATCTTCTAATAACCATTTTGTTATTGGAAAATATCTAAACATAGAAGGAAGGGCATTTCATTATTTTCTAGATTTTATAATCCGTTAAATGTTTTGATTTAGGCATAAAAAAAATCATTTAATTTTATCACGTGGATTAATAAATGAAACTGGGATGGAAAACCACTCAAAGAAGTATCAAACCATGATATTATTCTTATTGGATGGAAATAAATCAATAAGTATGTTATATCATAATATCTACCATTATGGTAAATGATTTCTTAAACTCATGTAATATGAAGATAAATCTATCGAGTCTTATATGGAAAGTATCAATAAACATTCATGGTATGTTATTCTAAACTCATGAGTGTTAAAATTATATATACATGGTTTTAGAAATAATTTATCAGGAAATACTAAGTTTGATAGTAGTGAAATAGAAATTAGTTATCATTATAGAATCTACAATTTATTTTATTAATATTCTATGATATAATTATTATTGTATGTGATAATTAAAATTTAAATTTCATAATTTATCTATGGGGGAAGTATGTAACACCCAGAGATTTTAGAATACATTTCTCATTAAATAAATATCAAGTTCTCGATAGTTTTATTAAAACAAAACATCTAACTTAAAAATTATTGTGATATATTATACCAAAGCTATTAAATTGATATCTATGAATAGTATTAACCAAGTAAAGAAATATATATTGAAATTTTTTAACTAATTGAAATGTATTTATTAATTCATAATAAATAAGAGAAAATATTTTCTTAAATTCATTTTACGCTTCAAATAAAATAATTTCTTTAAAAAACGGTATTATTATTAATTTTTCATGAATATAGTTTTAAATTTATATCATTTTTATAAATGTTATTTCAATAAATGAATTTTATATCTTAAAATCACCATCTTATTATTATAAAAGTGTGAATTTTTGGGATCATCCTGAAATGTTACATTTTTATGAGAATAGTGAAAATACCGATATTTGGAAAATTGTCATTTATTTCCATTAAATAAATTAATATAAAAGCCACATTATATTTCTAATATTATATTTATGTAAAATATATATAATTTAATTTCAATTTATCTAATTATTTACATTGGAATCATCATTAAACATAATTTTTTATAAGTTCATTTTTCAGATTAAAATCACATTTCACTAAAAACTGTTTTTCCAGGCATATTACACATATATATTATAATTAGTTTCTATCATTTATTAATACTTAATCTAGAAAAAAGGAATAAATATATTGAATTCGGATTTCAGAATTTTGTTAATAGTTCCCTTTCATTTTTTGTTCATTATGAATTGTAACCATGTTAAATATTTTTTATCTCAATAAGGGAAAATATGTAAAAAGTGATCAAAACAATGATATGAAGCCCAAAATAATAATAAAATATTAATTTATCCAATTATAAGAGTCTTTTACAACAAAAACATAATATATACCAAAATATTTAAAATTAATTCTACATTCCAATAATTATATCATTTTTTTTATTTTAAGAAAATATTATATATAAAATGTCACTTTCTGAGTTTCAATTTGTCTTATATGTTTTCATATGGATATTAATAAGTTATGAATTAATATAAAAGTTTTTTTAACAAAAAAATATTTTTATTATATTAATTTATTCAAAACTTTTACTGTGGATATAATTACGTTAAAAACTTACACCGTGTGGATACTGTGCTATTGTATGTAATAGAAAAATTGATGAAAATGATTTCATAAAAACTAAAATTAAGGTTTTTATTTTTTATTATTTTGTTAGAAATTTTTAATATGTAATTGTAATGTATATATGATCATAAATGTATTTATATTCTTATTTCATAGTTTTTTCTAAAATTAAAGTTAGATTAAATAAACTATCTCAAGAATGACTTTAATTATATTTTATGTTTTATAATATTATACAACATGATTAAAAAATAAAAATTAATTAAATAAGACATTTATATTGTAAATTTAATACAATTTCATTGACATTCCATTTATGGGCCAGTTATCCCCTTAAAACTTATATTATTACCCGTAAAGGCTAAAAAACTGCTAATATGATTAAGGTTAAAAAGAGTTAATGGATGGGTAAAACCAAAAGATAATGTTTAAGATGATAAAAAACCATTAAATAGATTATTGGATGATTATAGTCTAACTTATCATCTTTAAATTCAAATATATTTAATTTTAGATACTTAATCTTGAGAATGACATTAATTATATTTAAATATTTTATGTAATTCCATGTGTGTCATCTCATCACTTATAAAATGGTACATCATTGCCTCCCTTATTCATACTAAATGTGTATTATATAAAATTTACTACCTACTTAAATTCCTTCTTAATATCCTTCCCTAGGATATCTAAGTCTTTATTTGATCAAAATTCCAACCATATAAGTCTTAAGGTGTTAGCAAAAGGATGTTTTCTGAAGAATATGTATAGTTCTCAACCATGTGATTTCATTTAATGTCTTATTATACCTTGATAAATTTTGTGATAAACATGATGATATATTAAAATAAATGTATATAATTTATTATTTATATGGATAATCCATTATTAATCCCCTTCTCTCTCATATGAAAAATGAAATAAGCATTCATACATACAGGCAGAAAACCACCTCTTGAAGCACTATATTTATATTTTCATCTCCACCATTCATTATTGGTTATTATGATAGATAAAATGTATACATACTATATTTATGAAATAATTATTCTTTTATAACTATATATTTATCTACCTCATAACCTTCCAATCTACTGGGAAACAATAATGTTTCATGTGCATATGTATAGACTACAACCTCTATAAAGCATTGTGAATCATATTTAATTTTCACATTACCTGGATGGTAACATGGATAAATTTAATTAATATATATTATATTAATAATATACTATTGATTTTTTAAAGATCAATTATTATTTACCTTTATTTCTCTCTATCAATATAAAAGTGGAAACATAACATGTGTGTTCATACATATTACTCTCCCAATAAGGTTTTTTGATTAATTTTTCATTACCACTTTATATGATGTATTATAAAGGTGTATATAATTAATAAATATTAAACTTAATTCATGATTATGCTTTAGTATATGAAAAAATAATTACCTAGGTACAATGACCAGAAATAAGAAACTGAAACATTCATTCAATATAAACTAGTTATGACACGAAGTACTGATTTTAATAAATAATTTATAATAAATCATTGATAGTTTGTTAAAGGTAAATCAATCATTTTATGGCATGTCTAAATTTGTTTTTGAAATATGTTTTTTATAAATATATTTTTATTCTATATCATTTTTGAACCCTTATGAATCTATGATACTTGAGGCAATAGAGTCTCATTTCACTTTTATTTTTTGTGAGATGTATATCACATTCATCATTTATTTATTTATTTATGGTGTACATAATTTCCAAGAATGTATTTTTATGAATATTATTATGAATTTTATGGGTATTTACAAATACATATTGGGTTCACCTCTTTCTTGATGTTTTGGTTCGACATTTACCAAGGTGGTATGGGGTATCTCTTATAATCTCATTTCTTTTCAAATTTTCCTATTATAAAAATTCATTGAGGGAGATTATATTAATATTATACACTAAACCCCGTATATTTGTTTATCCCCTCATTATTTATGAAATATTTAGATAATTCAACCATTTCCCTCTCATTGATATATAATATTTATCAGAAAATGTTTTAAAAAATCAAATTTAATTGCACATTGTTCGGTGAATTTTTATTCCATGTCAAAGAACTAAAAAATGGAAGTTTTTATATGATTTTTATCATATGAGTTTAAAAATAAATACATGAAAGGATGAATTGTTTTCTAAAAAATTAAACTAGTTAAAAACTCAATCAAATTTTTTATAGTTAATCTTATTATATTTTTTTTAATTAATAATAATAACAAAATAAAACTCAAAATACATTTGGTAGTACCAAATTTAGTAATGTTGTGATAATTAAACATTCTAAAATTTTCGTACTATGAAATAAGACAACTTTTATAAACAATACTATTGTATCATAATTAAAAATTAGGAATTAATTGCTAAAAATGTTATAAAAATTTATATATTCCATAGTATTAATAGTTAGGGAAGTCGCAAACACTAAATTTAGGTTTCCATGTTTTTAAACCAATCTATAAGGTTATTCTTTCTTCAGAAATAAATCCCTCAATCTAAAAGATAAAGGATAAACACTTTCATCCAAACCCCTAAATCCCTTGATCAACTTGATTGGATCTATCCAACTTTTTATACACATAATTGATCGATATATACCCATATTGAACATAATGATTAAAATTGAAAAAATGTTCTACAGAATTTACAGGCCACAAAATGATTTTATAGAACAAAAAAAACCTTTAAAAATTTTACACAAAAAATGTAATGATTGGTTACAACACATAGATATATTATAAATATTAATTTTTGAAATTTATCATCTTTTATATCCTTTAAAAAAAATTATTTCTATGCATCTCTGTCATGGTAAAATTTCAGTGAATCCCTAAGTTACTTGTAACGACCTCGGATGAGCTCCAACATGACAGCTAAGAAAATACTTCATCATATGAAGTTGTTTTGGAAGAAACATTTTAATCAGGAAATATTTATTCCATATAATAATTGTAATTCTGACCCTGATTATAAACGTTATTATTTTTATGGAATGAAACATGTCAGTTTGATGGACTAAAATACGTCAAACTGATAAACTAAATATAGTCACACTGATAGAAAAAGCTCTATTATTTTGATAGGCTAAAAATTTTAATATTAATATATAATATTATTCATTATCAATATACTATATACAATCATTCAGATAGATATGATTTCCCACATTAATAAACTAGATTCAGACATATTGACATACATGATTTTTTCTCTTCAATAGAATTAACACTGGTCATCCTCATGAACTGGACTTAGTTCAATCAGATGGACTTGACTTACATGAATATAATAGAATGTATTTAGGTTAATCTGATGGAATAGTAATAGGTCAGTATGATGGACTGGACATAGTTCAACCTGATGGACATGACTTATGTAACTCGGATGGACTGAACATGGGCCAGTATGATGGACTGGAATTTGTTCAGTCTGATGGACTGGAAATTTTTCATCTTGAGGGACTAGTATATGGGTAGTCAAATGGACTATACATTTTCATGTCTGATGTTTTGGACATTTTTCGGTTCGATGGACTGGACATTGGCCAATCCGATGGATGAGACTTTGGTCGGTCTAATGAACTCAACATTGGTTAGTTCAAAGGGTTCGAATTTGGTAAGTCCAACAGACTAGACTTTGTTCAGTCTGATGGACTAGACATAGTTTAGTTTAATGGACTTGAAATAGTTTACTCTGATAGATTGGACATAGGTTACTAAGAGGGATTAGACATATGTTATTCCAATGGACTAGAAATTTGTTAGTCCAATAGACCAGCCAAAATAGAAATTTTATATTATCATTTGATAAATATTTTTATGATTGTTTGAATAAACTATTTTCTAAAAAAATATTCTAAAAACATGGTAAATATAATGTTTGTTATAAATATTTCTTATGTGTCGGTTGTGATTTTCAAAACTAAAGGTATAGATCAAAAAATTTAAACATTTGACTCAATAATCACCACATTTTTTGAAAACTACAAAACAAAGAACATATATATAAGAACTACGATTTTTAAAAACCATACATATCATTATTCATTTATTAATGTTTCTCCATTTCTATCCCTTAACTAACTATTTCTTTTTTATTCTCTTAATTATAACATCATTTATCCTGAAGACTATGATTACAATTTTTATTAATAATATATCCCTTAATTTTTTATCTTCTCTATAAAATGACTTCGTAAAAAATAACCCCAATAGATTTGTTCTCCATTTGAAAAATTTCTCCCCCTTTAAATAATTTCATCAAATTATTGATTTTATAAAATGAATAAAGTTGGTTTAAGGTTTCTGAAAAGTTAGTATAACAAATAAAAAAAATTATAATTCACCAAAATTCATCCTAAATAAAATATATAAAGAACATTCATCTGAAAAAATTGTAAAACATTCAATAAAATATTTATTTGGAAGAACATTAAAACATTTATTCAATAAATATTTTTTGAATAATAAAACATAAGTGTTCATGGAAATGATATTAATCTTACTTTTGTAGTTCCTTTAAAATTTTATTGATTCCTTAAAACTCCTCTTGGTTCTTCTCAATTTCTCGATATGTTGCCTTCTATTTTTCTAGTCTTTCTTAGAGAATATAAAGCCTACATACTTCTTACATACAATTAAAAACTTATTTCTTGATATATTTTTTTGGAATTATGATCATCCATCATGTTTAAAACGTATTCTTCATGCACTAAATTATTCTATTTGTCTTCTAAAATTACATAATCATGAGATTATGATAAGAATTTGAAGTGTTCAACAAGATAAAACATTTTTTTAATTTAAGAAGAACAATTTTGAAAATATTCATCAATTTACAATTATTTTTTCTTAAATACATCTATTTTTTCATCATGTACACTCGTATCTCATTCATAAATAATTTTTTATCAACATCAAATGAAAAAAATTATACTCTGCCTCATTCTACACAATAGTTCCAACCAACTCATTTAGAGTGTTTGAGTTTCCTAACATATTTAACCTATTATAAGTGTACTTTGTCTTAGATTCTATTTTTATTTAAATGAAAATTAATCCACTAGTTTCTTCAAATATTCATTGAAATATGTGAATCATATTTTCATTTCTTGATCGGAATGAGTAGTGTATGGATATATTGAATCTAAAGAAAAATAATAAACATTTATCCTTGATTGTACAATAGATACCTTTTTTTTCTTTAATTTTTTTATATTTTAAAAAATTTAATACATGTACAGTATTATCGGTCTAATATTTTTCTGAAACACTTTCCTATGATTATTGATTTTGAATATTTTTCATAACATTTTTTCTAAAACAACAATATATTCCTCCTTCTTTGACTAAGTACTAAATAAAGATGTTTCTAATGAACAATTATATTGTTCTTATTCTTCTTCCTCTCCTTATTCTGATGAATTGGATGACATCTCTATTAATTATTTCTCTAATTCTCTAGTAAATATTTCTTCACTTATTATGCCATCTTTCATAGGATTCATGACACTATTATGAACATTATCTTGAATAGATTTTGTAAAAATAAACTGGAGTTTTAGAGGTCCCATAAAATTCTAGTTCTGGAATAGACTAAGAAAGAATAACTAGAGAATGAAGTGGTTATACCATAGGTAAAGGAGATATAAATTTTTCATTGTTACCTTCCTCTCCAGTAGATGTATCAATATTAAAATATGTTCTTTGAAAACTTTTCAACAAACATTCAAAAAATCTTTCCATTTCTAATATCATTTTCAGTTTTTTTCTTCTCCTCTTATTTTAAAATGTCATCATCCAATTTTAAAAATAAATGGAGTTTTATTTTTCTAATCCAAATTTAGGATCCACAGACTTATTTTCTTATTATATTTTCATCATATATTGAAATACTTCATTAGACATAAGTTTTAGTTTCTTCTTCGTCAAGGGAGGTGAAGAAATATATATTCTTTTCTCCTATAATTTTTCATTCAAATATTGGACAGCAGCATCATATGAAGCCTTGTTCAATTTATCAACAAAATTTTTCAATTTTAGCACAAAAAACTAATTTCATTCTTATAATAGTTTCCTCACTTATGAGAGAAACTTTCTCACTCGTGGATATTTCTTGATTTTTAATATTCATTAACAAAAATAAAATGTATCAACATATTTCTCCTAGTGAAAAAAACTAAAAAATTATAATCATCATATGAATTTTCATAGTAATTTAATTGAAAAAAAACTTGCTTCACTGTGTTTATTTATCTCAAATTCATATGAATGTCGAAAAAATATTTTTGCAGTTTTATGATATATCTATCAACCATCCTTACTATTAAGATACCTTGAATCCATAACACGATGACTCCTGATTTGGGTTTCAAAAGATAAAACCTTCTAAAATTAATATACTAATATAATAAATAAGCTTTAGCCATAGGAGTTTAATACTAACCAAGTAGTTCGAGATGATTATGCGTTAGATATTAAGTGTCTCTATCTAATAGTACATCAACCAGTTCCAATTTTTTTGGATATTATAATATAAAGTCCTTTAAGAAATATTGAAATATATAAATTCTATATTATCATACAAAATAAAATATACAAAAGAAAAAATAGTTTCACAATAGTCAGGTAATAAAGAACAAAATTTTCCATTTCAAAACACACTAACACGCAACCTTGAAATTATATAATTTCATTTAACAGAGAATCAGTTTTATCATATCAATACATCTCTATAATTATTTCTTTTACACCCTATCTATTTTCAATATATTCTTGAGAAACATTTTTCAGATACAAATCTAATTATAGAGACATTGTCGAATAAAGGAAAAATCAGATCATATGAACTGTAAATAATTGCACTGGCAAGAAATTTAATGGCCAAGAGTCATAAAAAAACTATGAAATTGATGTGGGATGTGGTGAACCACTCAAATTTTTTGGGATCTGGGTGAGGATTTTATATCCATAGATATAACACCTCTTATTTAGTCCCATATTTAATATGATGGTCAATAAATATCCTTATAAAATTTAAATATACTTCTGAACTCATATTGTATTTTGAAAAGAATATTTCTAATTGATAAAGGAAAATTATAGAATATTTTGTAAACAAAATTATGAAAATAGGAAGTAGTAATCACCAATAAAATTTATAAAAATTAATGATTATAAATTATCCTATCAGTGAAAAAAATGTAACATAATATTGAAATTTAGTACGTTAAAATTTTCTCCTTATTTTTATGAAAACTAAAATTTATATCAAAAAAATAATGAATACTAAAATTGTAAGAAACAAAAACGTTTTTAGGGAACATAAATTTCTATAAAATATGATATATATATTTTTTAGAAAAACTATAAGTTTTTTTAATCTAAAAAATTCAAAAAAATATTTTTTTATCAATCAATAAAATTTTGAAAAAACAATTTTTTTAGTAAAACGTATGTTTTTTGAAATACAAAAAATATTTACTCCCCTTATTAAAATAAGTTCATTAATTAAATGATATTGGTAATTTAATAATTATATATTAATTATCACTTGATATTTTCCATTATTAACTTTTATTTAATATATTCAAATCCATTAGAACAAAGATGTTTCATTAAAATATCAAGAATTTTTACTTCAGATCTGATGAATTATAAAATGATATATCTATTTTGTTTGTGATATCTAAATAAATGGTGACTTATGTCAATGTGTTTTAATATTGAGTGATGTGATGGGTTTTTACATAAATCAATGGCACACATGTTTTCACACAAATTTGGTGGTTTATTAAAATTCATTCCAAAGTCAGTGAGTGTGTATTGCAACCACAAAACAGGATCACAATAACTTCCAGCTACCACAGATAAGGATTAATCAGTGGAAATTGATATTGACTATTATTTCATAAATGAGTAATACGCTAAATATTATCCGAACATATGAAAATTCCGAAAATTACTTTTTCGATCCATTTTATATCATCTAATGTCAGTATCAAAAAATTCTCCATTTCAGAATCATTTCTAGAAAAGTAAAATAAGTCTAAATCCATAGTTCACTTAAGATAACAAAAAATTAATTTTACATATTTAAGATGGGACTCTATTATATTTTCTTGATACCTTGCACATGAGGATACATAAAACATTATATATGGATAACCATATATTAAGTATAGTAAACATCCAATCATTCCACTAAAATTATTTTGAACAACTATTTACCTATATGAATAAATAATTATCTTATTAGAGATCATGATAAGAGTACTTATACTTTTATTACAATCAGATATATATTTCTAAATAATATCTATAATATAATTATGTTGAGATATAAAATTTTCTTCTGGTTTGTTTTTTAAATTTTGAAAACCTAACAAATAATTATTTTTCCCCATCATGATCACTTCAAACATATATTTATTAATATCATAAATGGAATATATTAATTTTTTTTCAAATAAAAATAAATTTCATATAAATAAATTTGACCAATGATTATTCTTATACAAACTTATTTTATAAAGTATTTAAGATCCACTGCTCCCATGATAATTTTGATTAGTAATAAAAATTCATTTAATCTCAATAGAAGGATCTAAAGAATTATTTAATTCCATAATTCTCTGTAGTGATTTTAAATACCTATTTTTTTTATTTTTTACTTTTCAAAATATTGGTTTAATCAAAATAAATATCATGTTTTACATATCCATTAACAAAATCACACATCATATCAATTTGAAATAGATTAAAATTCAGAAATGGTATATATTATAGAAGAATACAAATATCTTTAAGTCAAACTACCAAAGAATATGTTTCTTCATAATATATAACATCTTATTGATTATATCCTTATGCAAAAAGTCTATATTTGTTTTATAATAGGATCCCATTTTTACGACACTTATTTAGGCAAACCCATTTTTCTGAAATTACAAAAGTAACATTAGGTTGTTCAACTAATGTCAGAAAATGATTCTTTTCAAATCCATTATGATCATCTTGAATAATTATTATCCAAAATTAATCACCTAAATCCTCATAGGGTGTATTGATATTTAATTATGGAAAAAGCCGTTATTTTCAACATCATTCCTTAAGGAACACCTTATTTTAATAGGTTAATCTAAATCACCCCTAGTATTATCAAAAGGATTATTCCTAAAAGTCAAATATTTTATTGGGTTTCCAAAAATATGTTCTTCAAAAAATTGTTGAAAATATTATTAATTTAAAATTTTATAAACATTTTATTTAGTTATTCTCTCATGAGAAGAGATTTCCAATATTTTTTGAATATCATCATTCATAATAAAATATGATTATGGGAATTTAGGTTGTATAAAACATGTATTTTTTTCATTAAATTTAACGTGTGTAGTTTCCTCAATCATACATTTTACTTACTAAAAACCTTAATAGCCTTATTGGTTATACAACAACAAAAAAATATTCCTTCATCATATCTTTCTGTTAACATATATAGTATATTTTCTGTATTTAGAATGAATAATTTTCATTAAAAAACATTAAAATAATAATTTTTTTTTCATCTAGTCTATAAATTATCATGTTTTAAAAAAAATATTATTAATATATAATTATTTAGAGAATACTATGTTGTGGTATCTAAATCAATACAAAAATATTTAGAAATTGAGTATTCACTCAGTATGGTTCTTGTAATGTCTTGAATAATTATATTTCCTTTGCCAACTACACTATTTTATATTGAGATCAATGTTTTGAAAAGTTATGTATTATACATTCTTTAAAAAAATTGAATATATAAATTTTCCAGTTCTACCCTATGGAATCTATGAGGAGTGATAAATGATAGATTTTTATCATTTTTATCCCAGGAGACATAATTTTTAAAAAAATAAAAGGATTTAGGCTTCTTTTATTGAAAATAGATCTATATATATCTAGTGTAGTCATTAATTAAAAGATATACGTAGAATTTTTCACCAATAATTCTAATTTGGGTTGTAATGAATTAGTCCATGTAATCTAAATTTAAATACTCATATGTTTATACATCACTAATTTATTTAAAACATAACTTAAGTTTTCACCCAAATTGTTAGGGATCACAAACTATTGATGTGTCCAACTGATTTTCTAGTAGATCTTCAACATTGCATTTCATAGATAGTTTATCTAAGGTTCTAAAAAAAGATTCCTAATATGATAGTTCATAAGTG
Organism: Viscum album; assembly: GCA_963277665.1. NCBI lineage: Eukaryota > Viridiplantae > Streptophyta > Magnoliopsida > Santalales > Viscaceae > Viscum > Viscum album. The sequence continues at coordinate 855,459,332 of OY728121.1, forward strand.
CTATTGGTGTTCAATAGAACTTAGGAAAGGTATATCTTGGATCCAAAGGTCTTCATTGTTATGTGTATAAACATTATCATGTCAATTGGAATAAAACAAATATTCATAATTTGAACTATGAATATTACATTTATCATTCCTTATGTCACAAACCAACCTGGGTACCCTGGTAAACCGACAGCTGAGCCGATCCTGACATAGCCCGAAGGGTGTTCCCGATCCCCACGGGTCGGTGACTAGCACGTAACATCATACAACAAGCAATTGGTAATGATTTCTGCCACAAGAATGCGGAAGCAATAGACAACGAAACAATATGCATTACAAAGGAAAAATCCACTAGGAGTGATGTACCGGAATACAATTTGGCATAAAAAAGCCCAAAGTACTACAACCCAAGTACTAGAATGGGAGAACAGCCCCAAGGTCCCTATGGAAACAACTCACCAAGAGAAGATCAACAATTGTATCCACCTCCAGGAGATTCCTTACCATTTCTTGAGCCTGGAAGAAGGAAGTCTACAAACACCCGAAGGCAAAAGTAGGGTGTGAGCCTAAGCCCAGTAGGATACCACCAAAGATTCCGTAACAAATTCCAAATATATATTATCCAATGAAAATCATTCAATTTTCAAATAAATAGGTTTGGAAACACAAAAGAATATTTCAACAAACATGCTATACATTTCATATGATGGAAAAATTACTTTAAGCAAAGGCTTTACAATGATGTAATATTTCTAAGACAATGGCTTAAATAAAACATTTATATAAAACAGATTATATAAATTCAGTAGGCATGTAAGCTGTTCAAAAGAATTGGCATACATTTATATCTCAAATATAAACATACAAGCGAGCAACATGGTCATCTGCCCAAATGTATGATAGTATTAACGAGTTATAGGATTCCGCACTCTCTATGTGAACTCGATAAAATTTGTATACATAGGTTCCTATGACACTAACCAAAGGAGACTCGTCACCAATCCGTCGGGGATGTGACCCGATGCATGTATGTTATAGAACGTTGTCATAGCATAGAGTATATCAAAATAACTTACTAACTACTTAAGGCGTGCATGCGCCCTTACATTATGGGAGAACTATTTTAAGAATGCTTAAAAAACGATCAATCACATTCTTCAATTTCAAAGTGGAAATTCCATTCCATTTAAAACCACAATAGGTTTTATTCAAAAACATTCCTTTTTCTCAAGATAAAACCAATGGTTTTCTATCAAAAAATTTTATGCCATTTTCATATGATTGAAATCCATTAAAAACAAATTCCATCGTTACACATTTCTTTTCCAAAAATAAATTCAAAAATTTTATTAAAAAAATTTCCATCAAATCCGCAATTTAAATTCAACAATTTAAATCGACCAATTTTCCATAAACACACCCAATTCAATGGAATTGGGGTTTTTCCCAAATTTCTAGGCCAATACCATTTCAAATATCTCAATTCAATGGAATCGAGTTTTTATCAATTTTATTGAAAACAAGCTTGAGAAATTTTATTTAAATAAACAATTGAAATAAATCAAGAATATACCTCGATAAACAATTTGGCAAGTCGGGACGGAACCACCTACCTCGAAGTTTTTGACCAAAACCACAAAGGTTGAGAACGCTCAAGAAAACCGGGTCACATCTTCAAGAACCCGCCATAGATCTCTTCTCTTAGAAATATTAAGACCAAACCTCATCAAATTTGGTACCACACACTTATATCTACCCATAACGGGCATAGATCTAAGAAACCGAGAGAATAGGAGAAGTAGATCTAAGTAGATCTAAGAAACCAATCATGAACGAAGCAGAATGATCACCTACCTTAATAATCCCACTTTGATTCACCAAGAGGAGCCTTTGGATCGCCTCCGGAACAAAGGGAGAACCTTATCTGGCCCTAGGAGAAGACAAATCCCGAGTTAGGGACACTTAAAAGGAAAAACAAAGCATTTAGAGGAAAAACGGCCGAGATCCACATTTTAAGGATCTAATTTTAAGTTATTGTACGGTTTTTCTGCACGTTTTTTAAACCGTGCACCCACCGTGTGGATCTCACGGTCCAAGGTTGCTGTTTTGCACAGTTTAGTCACCCGGTTTACCAAACCGTGCGCACACCATGCGTACCCCACTGTCCAGCGCTGCTTGGTTGGCACAGTTTGATCGCACGGTTTATCAAACTATGCGCTAACCATGCACAAGCCATTGCCTTTTTTCATTACTTAAAAAATTCACCCAAACACACCCCCAAGTCACTACTCCAAAACAGAGGCACTTAGAGACATCAAAAGTACCTAAAAACATAACAGGATGTTACAACCTCCTCACCATAAGACCTTTCTGTCCCCAGAAAGCCTATGAAGAAACCTGCACACCAAAAAGATGAGGCCACTGCTCTCTCATTAGTGCCTCCCTTTCCAACGTCTCATGATAATCTGAACCATGCTGCCAAAGTAAATGGACCAGAGGTATCGTTCTCCCACGAAGTACCTTGGTCTCAGAATCAACAACCCTGACAGGTCGTTTATTAACAGATAAATCTGGTTCAATCTCAAGATCACTCCACCTCACAACATGAGTTGGATCGGAGAGATACTTTCGCAGCTGTGATACATGGAACACGTTATGTATCAACATCAGCTATGGTGGTAGAGCTAAACGGTAAGCAACTTTCTCCACAAGACCAATAACCTCAAAAGGTCCCACAAAACGAGGAGCAAGCTTCCCTTGCCTCCCAAGTCGTCGATGACCCAATCGGGGTGAAACATTCAAGAACACCTGATCACCAACAAAAAACTCCAAAGGTTTACGACAACGATCAGCATAAGACTTGTACTGACTCTGTGCTGTCGACATTCTCTGATGAATCAAATGGATCTTAGTTGTCGTCTCTTGGACCAAACTTGATCCTACTAAAGCACTTTCACCAATCTCCATCCAACATAAATGAGATTTACAAGGACGACCATACAAAGCCTCAAAAGGATCCATCTTGATCGCAGATTGATAACTGTTGTTATAAGAAAACTCGAGTAGCCCCAGATGATCATCCCATGACCCACCAAAGTCGAGAACACAAGCACGGAGAATATCTTCAATGATCGGAATAGCTCTCTCTATCTGACCATCTGACTATGGATGGTAGACCGTGATCAAACAGACCTGAGATCCCACTGCCTCCTGAAGGCCTCTCCAAAAGCGAGAATTAAACCGAGGATCCCTATTAGATACTATTGCAGATGGAACTCCGTGCAAACGAACAATTTAATTCACATTGATATTTCCCAACCCCTCAACTTTGATTGTATCTCGAATAGGTATAAAGTGAGCTGACTTGGTCAGTTTTTCGATCACAACCCATATCGCATTCTTCTTCCTCTAGGTTTGAGGTAACCCAACCACAAAGTCCATTGAGATTTCATCCCACTTCCATGTAGGGACTAGAAGTGGTTGAAGCAAACCCGAAGGTTTCTGGTGCTCGGTTGTCACCTGCTGTCATGTATAGCAATGAGATACAAACTCAGCCATGTCTCGTCTCATACCTGGCCACCAGAACTGTCGCTGCATATCATAGAACATCTTTGTGGTTCCTGGGTGAACAACCCACTAGGAGTTATTGAAATCCCCCATCACATGCTTCCTTGCTGATAACGGTACAAAGTAACAATTTCGACAACACAAAACAACCTCTTTGGAGAATGAGCACAAGGTGTCGGTCTCCCCACTATAAAGAGAGTCCCTATTACCACGAAATTCATCATCCAGCTTCTTTTCAGGATGAATTAACTCAAGGAGAGAAGAATTCAGCTGAACACTAGCTAAATAAACTTCATTCCTCTTCCACTGAATTCTAATATGCAACTGAGAAAAAAGATCCATCAAACTCCACTCCTCTAAAGATTCTTTCACATCCTGAATTGGAATTTTCCTGCTTAACGCATATACAACTACATTCCCTTTCCCTAGGGTATAGGTAATGTCAAAGTCGAAGGACTGCAGGTACACCACCCAACTCCTTTGGCGGAGATTTAAATCTTTTTGAGAGAAGATATAACTCAAGCTCTTGTGGTCTGAATACACAGTAAAATTTTCTCCATAAAGGTAATGTCTCCAACACTTAAGTGCATGCATTACATCTACAAGTTCAAGTTCATGGGTAGGATAGTTCTTCTCAAGAGGCTTAAGCTGACGAGATCCATAGGCAACAACATGATTACCCTGCATGAGTACACATCCCAAACCTGAACCCGATGCATCACAGAAGACTACATAAGCTATCCCAGCCCCAGGAAGAGTTAACACCAGAAAAATAGTCAAAATGTGCTTTACCTTAACAAAATAACTCTGACATTTTTCATTCCAGGAATACTTCACTCCCTTTCGAGTCAGAGAAGTCATTGGAGAAGCTAACTTTGAGAAGTCTTTAACAAACCGGCGATAATATCCTGCTACGCCCAAGAAGCTCCAAATCTCGAAAACATTTTGTGGTTGTTCCCAAGTCATAACAACCTTCACCTTCTCAAGATCAACTGATATTCCTTGTTTTGACACGACATGTCCCATGAATTTCACTTCCTGAATCCATATATCACACTTTGAAAGCTTGGCATAAAGTCGGTGATTCCTTAGATGACATAGAACTGTTATCAGATGATGCACATGTTCCTCTATAAACATGGAGTAGACAAGAATGTCATCCACAAAGACAACCACAAAAGTATTAAGATACTCATAGAAAACATGATTCATCAGGGCCATGAAAACTCTAGGAGCATTTGTTAGGCCGAAGGTCATGACAAGGTACTCATAATGGCCATACCTACATCGAAAAGTGGCCTTAGGAATGTCAGATTCCTTTATCCTCAACTGATGGTAACCAGATCGAAGATAAATGTTTTAAAACCACTTTTCCCCTTTCAATTGATCAAACAAATCATCAATTCATGGTAGCAGATATTTGTTCTTTATCGTAACTTGATTGAGATTTCGATAATCAACACATAAGCGAAGAGAACCATCATCATTCATGGAGAAGAGACTTGTGATGCCCAAGGAGACACACTTGGGCATATAAAACCTTTCTCAAGAAGATCGTCTAACTGAGTCTTCAGTTATTTTAGTTCAGTTGGCGCTATTCGGTAAGAGGGAATAGAAACTGGTTGAGTACCAGGCATTAAGTCAATAGTAAAATCAACCTCTCTTACTGGTGGAAAACCAAAGAAGTCTGAAGGAAACACATCGGGAAACTCAGCGACGATTGGAGGGAGATCACCACACAACGAATTTCTATCTAGATAAAAAGAAAACATTGATATAACTTTCCCCAACTACGGGGAAAAGGGTCAGGATTTGCTTGACCTTGGGTACCATTGTCCTTGAAAAACGAGATACACACCACTAGGTGTAGTAAGGTCGACCTGTCGAAGATAACAATCAATCCGGGCTTTATTGGCAATGAGCCATCCCCTCCAAAATTTGACGTCAAAAAATTTCATATCGAGAAATATGAAACTCCAAACATGATCAACATCTGATAGAGAGAACACACAATAAGTACTACAGAGACCCTTCTCTCTCATTACACCAAGGGGTGTCGTAATATCCATTTCACAAGATAAAAGTTTGATAGGTAGATTATGCAGATTAACCAAACGAGTTGAAATAAAAGAGTGAGATGAACCAATATCAAAAAGAGTTGTAACTAAAGACGAAGCTATTGTAATGGCACCTCTCACAGTTGCAGGACCTGCATCAGCTACCTCTGGTGACTGTTCCACTGCGTGAAGAACCTTTGTTCCGGATGCCTGTGGCTGGAACCCTTTTGTACGTGAAGTATTTTATTTCCTCACAATATTTGGAGGTGCTGAAGATATTGTTCCACAATGTGGAGTAGAGAAGTGATGGCAGAATCTCTGTAGGTTCCTTAAACCTCCGTAGGAGCTACAGTTTTTGGGTGCCTCAGTGCAAACCCTCTTAGAATGTCCTAGTTTCCCACACAGATAGCAAGTCAAGGAAGCCCCTCCTGGTGCTACCAGAGGTCTGGGATGACTTTGCTATCAAGAGATACCATGACAAAAGTCACGCTTATGTTTTTTAAAGGAACCAACACTGCCACTAGGAGGAAAAACAACCTCCTTCGACCCTGAATTTCATACCAAGTCCATCTCAACCATCATCTCCATATCCAACACATCAGCATAGGTGGGTAGCTTCAGTAGGAAAACATGAGAATGTATATCTGCTCGAAGTCCCAACTCGAATCGTCGAGCTTTCATCCTCTCATTGGATACAATCTCAGGATCAAACTGTACCAGCTCAAAAAATGATTTGAATACTCAGTCACAATTTTGTTGGCCTGCTCAAGCTTGAAAAACTCCATAGCCTTGTCCAACACCATTGATTCTGGATAGAACTGGTTAGTGAAAATAACCCTAATGTCCTTCCACTCCAAACCATCATGTTTCCAAGCCATCACCATCATGTCCCACCATCTCCTACTTAGTCCCTCCATCACGAAGGTGGTACACTTCACCTTGATCACTTCAGGTGTCTCCAAGAATCCAAACATTCATTCAATTTTACTCAACCATTCCTATGCATATTGAGGGTCAGTGGAGCCTTTGAAAACTGGTGGCTTCTGGTGTAGGAATTCATGAGAATGACTTTGGATAATATCACTATGAGGATCTGTAGCTGGAGTCTGAAAGTGAACTAGAGGTGGTTCCTGTCCCAGAACATGAACAATGCGAACAATCACCTCAACCAAACTCGGATCCACAATAAGACTCTATTTCTGAGGTTCAGTACCAGCCTCTTTTTGGATCTGAGCTTCACGTCTTCTCGGAGGCATGATGCTACACAGCATAAAAAGACAGATTAAAACCCAAACCGAGTAACATGGAAAACTATTCTTAATAGAAGTGATTAATAATATTTGGATTCCACTCTATCCAAATCAAAATAGGGAAATAATAGAACTAACCCACAAGTCGTATTTCCCTAACTACCCCTGGTGAATTAAGGTTCATTACGGTGAGAGCTGGCCAGGCACTCAATCACAACTACCTCCTAAGTCCTGAGAAGAATACTCAAATGCATTCTGTCATCAAGGCCAGATGATTAACCTCCCTTGGATACCAATTTGTCACGAACTAGCCTGGGTACCCTGGTAACCCGATAACCGAGCCGGTGATGACGTAGCCCGAAGGGCGTTCTCGATCCCCACGGGTCGGTGACTAGCACCTAGAATCACACAACAAGCAAGTGGGAACGATTTCTGCCAAAAGAATGTGGAAGAAATAGATAACAAAACAGTATGAATTACGAAGGAAAACTCCACCGGGACTGATGTACCAGAATAAAATATGGCATAAAAAATCCCAAAGTACTACAACCCAAGTACTAGAATGGGTAAACAGCCCCAAGGTCCCTAAGGACATAACTCACCAAGAGAAGATCAACAACTGGATCCACCTCCAAGAGATTACATCCCTTTGCTCGAGCCTGGAAGAAGGAAGTCTACAAACACCCGAAGGAAAAAGTTGGGTGTGAGCCTAAGCCCAGTAGGATACCACCAATGATTCCGTAACAAATTCCAAATATAGATTATCCAAAGAAAAGGTTTCAATTTTAAAATAAACAGGTTTGGCAACACAAAAAGAATATTTCAACAAACATGCTATACATTTTCATATGATGGAAAAATTACTTTAAGCAAAGTCTTTACAATGATGGAATATTTCTAAGATAATGGCTTAAATAAAACATTTATATAAAATAATTTATATAAATTCAGCAGGCATGTAAGTAGTTCAAAAGAATTGGGATACATTTATATCTCAAATATAGACAAACAAGTGAGCAACATGGTCATCTTCTAAAAGGTACGATAGTATTAACCAGTTATAGGATTCTGCACTCTCTATATGAGCTCAGAAAAATGTGTATACACACGTCCCTATGACACTGGCAAAAGGAGACTTGTCACCAACCCGTCGAGGATGTGACCCTCTACATGTATTTTATAGAACGTTGTTGTAGCATAGAGTGTATCCCAATAACTCAGTAACTACCTAAGGCTTGCATGTGCTCTTGCCTGATTGGAGGACTATTTTAAGAATGCTTAAAATATGATCAATCAAATTCTTCCATTTCAAAGTGGCAATTCCATTCAATTTAAAACCACAACAGGTTTTATTCAAAAACATGCCTTTTTCGCAAGATAAAACCAATGGGTTTCTATCAAAACATTTTATTCCATTTTCATAAGTTTGAAATCCATTCAAAACCAATTCCATCATTACACATTTCTTTTCCACAATTTCATTGAAAACATTTCCATCAAATCCTTAATTTAAATTCAGCAATTTAAATCAACCCATTTTCCATAAACACACCAAATTCAATGGAATTGGGGTTTTCCCAAATTTCTATGCCAACACCATTTCAAATATCTCAATTCAATGGAATCGAGTATTTATCAATTTAATTGAAAAAAACTTGAGAAATTGGATTTAAATCGAAAATTTAAATAAATCAAGAAAATACCATGATAAACAATTTTGCAAGTCGGGACGGAACCACCTACCTCGATGTTTTTGAAGAAAACCAAAAAGGTTGAGAACGCTCAAGAAAACCGGGTCTCTTCTTCAAGAACCCACCTTAGATCTCTTCTCCTAGAAAGATTAAGACCAAACCTCATCAAATTTGGTACCACACACTTAGATCTACCCATAATGGGCGTAGATCTAAGAAACCGAAAGAAGAGGAGAAGTAGATCTAAGTAGATCTAAGAAACCAATCAAGAACGAAGAAGAACGATCACATACCTTGAGAATTCCACTTCGATTCACCAAGAGGAGCCTTTGGATTGCCTCCGGAACAAAGGGAGAACCTTCTCTGACCCCAGGAGAAGACAAATCCCATGTTAGGGACACTTAGGAGGAAAAACAAAGCATTTAGAGGCAAAACGGATGAGATCCACAATTTAAGGATCTAATTTTATGTGACCGCAGGGTTTGTCCACACGGTTTGTTAAACCGTGTGCACATCGTGCGCATCTCACTGTCCAGGGTTGCTGGTCTGCACGGTTTAGTCGCACGGTTTACCAAACCATGCGCACACCTTGCGTACCCCACTATCCAGTGCTTCTAGGTTGGTATGGTTTGATCGCACGGTTTATCAAACTGTGCGCTAACTGTGCACAAGCCATTTCCTTTTTAATTTACTTAAAAATAATTCACCCAAACACACCCCCAAGTCACTACTCCAAAACAGAGGCACATAGAGACATCAAAAGTACCTGAAACCGTAATGGGATGTTACACTTTAGGTCCACAAGATATCTACAATCACATTATCAAATTATTCTAAACAAGTTGTTTTTAAGGCCCAAAAAAAATAAATTTTTTGAAATTTCTGTTTTACAAAGAAGTACAATATTACCTAATCTGATAATTTCTCCTTAAGCTTTGTCACCAAAGGTAACTTCACCACCATTATTCATGATTATATTCTTGAAGAAATATATGTTTCTAGTCATATGTTTGGAAAATTTAATTTTTATGTACCATACATTATTATTGGTTTACATAATATTTTCCATCAAATAATAAGATTATTATTTCAGAACTCAATCCTTTATGGGTCTGGAATTATTATAAAGTAAAAAAAATTTATGTCCATATTTATCTAATTTACCCATGTTGAATAAATTTGATTTCTTTAGAAAAATAATATTTATTAATACATAAATATTTATTTCAATTTATTGAACTCATATTTTTCCAATTTTTTCAACTATAATATTTTTGAAAAATGGTATATTTTTTTGAATAAATTAGTTATTCTAAAAAAACGATTCTTATTAGTATAATCCATTCTGGATACATCTATATGAGGTCATATATGTTTATACATATTAAAAAAATTTATTTCCAAGAATTGTAATTTCATAAAATCTTTTTAGACTTTATATTTCTTAATTTAGTTTAATAAAAAAATTATCCTCCTAAAAAATGTTGTATTTGATTTTTTTTTATAACCTTTTCAAAAAATAGTTTTTTATAATTACATTTTAATAAATGTTTTGACAGATGAAAATTATAAAATTTATTTTAATTGAATTATTTTAAAAAATATTTTCATTAGTAAGAGTAGAATTTTATAAGTAACATTAATCATGTTTTTCTTTATAAGTATTATGATTTTTAGTAATTTTACAATTCTTACTTTCTAATCATTTTTCAAATCAAGATACCACTTTAAAAATAAGTAATTAATTATTTCTATTATAATGAAGAAGAACCCTCATTGTAAGATGTAGAATTATTTTTTATTATAATGAATTTCTTGATAATTTTAATTTAATGTTATATTAGTTAAAGATTCAATAGTTACCTTTTCCATGATACAACTAATTTTCATGGGAATCTCATTATAGGATTCAGTATTCCTCTTATGATCATTTCCACTATCAGAAGAACTCTATGGTGAATTATATCCTCTAGTATAACTCCATGTTTTTGATTATTTCACACACTTATTATTTTTGTACTTAATGTATTTATTATAATTCATTTCTAAATTTCTTTCCATCTTATTTTTCTTTTTATGATTTATATAGTCAGGTCTAATATGGATAACCTTTTTTCATTCCAAATAGATAACTTCATATTAATCCTTATAATCACCTCTATTTTTTTATTCGACTTATATTTATATTAGATATAATTTTTTCTAACTATCTTATTCATTATTTGAGATGACTTGGAATGTTCATTCTGACACTATTTCTCAACTCTCAGGTTATTCTTCTAAGAATACTTAGATACCTTTTCATGAAAAATGTCTTTACAAAGAACATTTTATGTGGAAACATGATAAAATAACCCACTTTTATTTTCTCACATTTCCATATCTCTTTTTAACCTTCTCTCTTAATGCATGAGAGTTCTAATAGGATCTCCCAAAATCAATTGCAAAATTATTGTAGTATCATCCAAAGAAGCCTATTTGGATTAACATTATCTTGGAATTATGTAAAAAATATTTTCAAATAAAATTATATCTGTGAGATATTTATCTCCATGATATTGTATCCAATTATAAAAAGTCATTAATCTTTAGTTCATCTTAGAAACACTTTATCCAAGTACGAAATTAATTCCTAATTATTTTCTCTTTCAATTTCCCTTGTAATATCAATAATTATTGATGTTTTGAAATTATTTACTTATAGGATCTTCAAAATAGAATTAGAGACTTCACAAAAATAAATCTTACAATAAATATTTCTTTTTATTAAACATAAAAAATTGTTCCTTACTTTGTAACTTAATTGATACTCTGACTTCTCATGTGTATTAAAAGATGAAATTTATTTATCTAATATCTTGTAATTACCCATCCGTATAATGAAATTAACCACCCCAGTGTTAATAATAATGGTTTTAATCATATGTCTTTAATTATAATAATCATCACAATAAATGATTTATGGTATACTAGGATTCCGATTTTCAAGAAATCCAACATTCATCCTTTCTATTATTCCGAAAAAATACTCTTCCTAAAGAATACCAATTAGTATAAAAAAAATTTATATAAAATAATAAAAATATATTATAATAGATTGTAAAAATTAAGAGTCCTACACAATATCCTATAAGTAAAACTTAGTAATTAAATCTAGTAGAACTAACCCTAATACTAGTTGTTGGTTTGAAATATTATAACAAAGGCTACAAGAGGGGGTGAATTATAGTTTAAAAATTAAAAAAAAATTAAAAAAACAATCCAAATTATTATATTTATCAAATATTATATACTTTTCAATGAATTGAAGTAAATAAATATGACTAAGAATATGTTTGGTAAAATAGAATTTAGTAAATTTATAATAAGTACCCTTAATAAATTAATTTCATAGCGTAATAAAAAAACATGTATAAAAATGTATGATGTAGAATAATACAAAAAACATAATGAATTACTATATAAATATAAATAATATACTCTATAATTTAACATTAAGATTTAATGATGTCACAATCCTTGACTTTAGGTATCCATGGTTTTAACCCTATCTATAAGGTTTTTCTTTCTTCACTAAGAAATACACCAATCTAAAATATAATAATTAGATCTATCCCCCAAGCCTGAGAATCCCTTTAGAAGCCTGGTCGAATCCATACATATTCCTACCCCCAAAATCTCTTAATCTATTCTCAGATCAAACACAACAATTAACAATTGATAAAAATCTCCAAATAATTTACATTCCTCAAACCAATTCTATAAAACTAAAAACGCGTTAAAAACATTAAAAAAATAACTACCTATTGAAAAAAAAAATATAATATTGGGTGAGTCATAAAAATAAACATCACCCTTCTCTCTGAAATAACATTTATTTATAATAATCCATCCATTATTCATATTTCTATGATTCTCAGAGTTGGTTTCAATGGCCTTAAGTGTGTTGTAGCATAAAAACTTAGAAAATACATCATCATCTGATGTCATTTTGATATCACTATTGTAATTATTCAAAATTTATTCAACCTAATATGAATATTTCTAACATAGATTATAAAATTTATTATTCCAATTCAATAGAACATGTCAATTTGATTGAGTAATATCAGTCACATTGATAGACTCAACTCAGCCACAATGATAAAAGAACTTAGTTGTACATATAGACTAAAATCATTAATATAGATATAATATTTTTTTCACACTAATAGATTAGATTCATTCATATAGATAGACTAGATTTTGTCACACCAATATACTATATTTAGTCATACTTATAATCTATATTTTTTCACTCCAACATACTAAACTTATTTTAACCCGGTGAACACGACTTTGGTTAATCTGATGGATTAGAATTAAGTAAATCCCATTGAATAGATATAGTTAAATCCGAGGAACTAGACATAGGAAAATATATTTTATTGGAATTAGTCCAATCTGATAGACAGGACTAAGGTCCATCTAATGGAATATAATTCGGTCAGTCCTATGGATTGATCTTTTGTCAATCTGATGGACTGATCTTATGTTAATTTAGTGGACTGGACTTAGGTTAGTCTAATAAACTATAAATTGTTATGTCAGATGTATTAAACTAAATAATAAATTTTTATATTATTAGTTTATAAATATTTCTACATCAGGTGGAATAAATATTTTTCTAGAGGGAAATTCAACCAACATTTAAATATAAAGTTAGTAAAACACAATTTTTAATGGTGCATTATGATTTCTAAAAATATGGATAGATATAGTTTAAAGTAATATTTTTAATAAAAAAACATATTATGTATTAAAAAAGCATTACATTTTAATTTATTTATATGTATTTAAAATTAATCTTTGTTAGGAAATTTTTTTACCAATACATTTTTGACATTTTAAAAAAGATTAAATGAGTTTTTATATTTTAAAATATACGAGTTTAGTGGATTATCTTGTTGTTAATGCTATTATTATTTAACAGGATTCCATAACAAGGTTCCTGGGTTATATTAAAATATAATAATTGTATCAATATTCTAAAATCATTTTAAAAAAATGTTATAAAAAATGATATTTTTATCGTGCTATCTTAGAATGGTTGTAATGATATTTTAAAGGTTTTTTAATATACGTCAACATCCTTTAAAGATTATTATAATCTATTTGGGATGTAATATTATGATAACAACCACTTTAATTTTTTGAATGGCTTATGATGTTGATGATTTAAGGTTAATTATATTAAAATCATTTTTTAACAAGGGTTAAATAAGTTAGGATAAAATATTTATAAAACCTATTTTTTCAATGGGTTATATTATAATAAAATGATATACTTTTTTAAAACATACTTATTATCCATGGGTTCTGCTGTGATGACGTGATGACATTTTTATGAAAACTATTTACTTTCCATAGGTTATTATATGATGATTATTTTAATGTTTCATTATTTTATGGGACACAAATGTATGGTTTTATATTATATCACTAGTGGGACTTGAGTTATATATCCCTCCAATTACTTTTTGTAAAGATTAATATATCATTTTATAATATTGTATGAAATAGATGGGGAACCCTATTTATTATGGGTCTCTATCCACTATGGTAGTATTGGGAGTAAACTATGACTATAGAGATTATGGAATGGGGAATGAACTAAATCCACTCTGATAGTCTTTTTAGTGAATCTTTATAAAGAAAATGACTTTATAAGATTATGTGTATACCACAAACAAATTTTTTATTATCATTATATTTTCTCATGGATCATGATTAATTGTTGATGAGTCTTCACTCTTAAGATTTATGTATTTTTATTATTTTTTCTTATTCCATGATTCATGGTCAGATATCATTGAATTATTGAGAATGAGTTTCTTAAGTTATGATCATGCTTAAATATATATATCCTTATTCTCACTTAGGATCATTAACTTATATCTCTTATGTTTACCCATACTAATCATATATGATCAACCTTTTGTATGTTTCCATTTTAACTAGGTAATGAATAATGTTATTATATAAGAATGGTTTGAGAAGGTTACTATAAGAGAAGATCCTTATGGGAGATGTTGAAGTTATTTTATAAAATATGTTGATTATATATCTTGTTTTCCAATATAATATACCATTATATTTATTTTTCTAGTATTCTTATTTTATGTATTTAATATTCAACTAAAATTATGTAATATTTATAAATTTCAAGCTTGTATCTCCTCTATATGTCATCACCATTAAATTGACAAGATTTTGAATCATGAACTGAAAAATCATTTTTTAAAACATTTTTTTCATCTTTTAGAAATATTTCCATAAGGTGACATATTTTCCTATCCATTGGAAAACATTACAAATTTATATTTTAAAATATTATTATAAATATTCATTTTTGAATAAAATATTTATATTCAATATTTTAATAATTATTCCCTTTTAAAATATCATTTATTTTTATATAATATAAAATTTCTTCATTCTCTAAAAAATGACATTTCTGATATTTTTTCAATATTATATAATAACTAAGACATTGAATTCTGAAAATAATTCTATTTACTAACATCATATTAAGAATTATTTATATATTTTAATACCCTTTTGTAATTACTTCATTTTAAGGTTACTTATGTTATCTTCTCTCACATTATATCATTGTATAAGTTTTATGATATTGAAATAATTCCTTAATATATTATCTGAAAATATGATGTTTTCATGGAATTGTGCTATTAAAATACCTAGGACTGTATTCATCTATCACTAACCTCACCTTACCTTATCATCAATTAAACATAATCATAATTGACAATTTTGTTTTATTTAATTTTTAATTTCATCAAACTCTTTCTTATAATTTTTAGTTTTTCACATAGACATATAAATCTGATTGACTAAATAAATTATTGATTATACTATATTCCATTAATTAAACATGGTGAGAATTCCCTATATCATATTATCCATATTGAAGGTTATTTATAATTATATCCACTTTATTTCTATATATTCCCATTTTATTTCAATGGGAGATATATTATATGATTTTGTTTGATTTATTATTGTTTTTATTCAAAATCATGTGGCATATATATATATATGGATATATCATTTTGTGACGATTTGTCCTAAAATTATATATCCCTCCAATGAATTGGGTAAATCATTGTATTTCATATGATAACTCTATTTATGGGACTCGAAGTTAAGCCCAATATAATTTGTTTATGGGGCATTAGAGTAAAACCCATCCACTATGTTGTGAGGGTATTTAATATTGGCTTCCCAAATGTTATAATTCTTAATTTATTTATATGTGCCAAATTTATATTCCCTGAGAAATTTTTTTTCATTAGGGTTGGTGGTTAGATTATCACCTAGGAGGTCTATATACCCATAAATACCTCTCATTAATGTATTTTATTATTTTATTATTGTTCTCTTATAGATTTTATTCCATGATTTATGATTATTATATTAGGATCACTTCATTTAATTTCACAATATTATTTCATTAATAATTTCATTTTGACCAGAGTCATGTATCCCATTATTTATTGTAGAGACCCAAAGCTTAACGTAAAAGGACATTACATTAATTTTGCGGAATACTTATTACATAAAAAAAACACACACACAAGGACCGTAATAGTTTAGTGTCTTTGGAAACTCGGAACGTAATCTTCTAATCATGGTGAAAGATCTTCAACATCTCCCATAAAGATATTCCCTTTTTTTCTTACCTAAAACCTTTCTTTATATCATGGGGAAAAGAAAACATAAAAGGGTGAGATCAAATGCTCAGTAAGGGTAAACAAAAGAAATATCAATCACATCATATTCATAAGAACATAACATTTTGGAAATCTTAACCTGCAAAACAGATCATAATATCGTAACATGGGATAAATCAAAGTAGTGGAATGTAATCTCACTAATCATAACATAAACCATGAAACTTTTTGGCATACACACATAATCATAGAGAATCATTTCTTATTAGTCAAGACTCATTGCCAATACTATCTTAGTGGAAAAAGTCCATTTCTGAACCGAGTTCACTCCTCATTTCAGTCATGTTTCACTGAACTGGTCTAACCTGCCGTTCCAGCCATGTCTACCTCATGAGATATAAAATCTTTACCCAATGCATTGGAGGGAGATATAGGTCTCACCCATCTCATAATGATACCATTCTTATGTGTGCCACAAAATCATAAACCATACATCATAGCATAACCCATGTAATAAAACTGGGATTCTTAAACATCGTGACATCATAAAACAATTCATATAAGATAAAGGAATTCATGAGAATAATTCCATCACAACATAATCAAATCAATGTAATAATAGGGTAAAAAATAGAACCCTTTAGTATCTTATATAGAAAATAATTTTAATAAAACACTTGAACTCCATTCTTGAGGAAAATATCCTTTCTACTTCAAAAAACACTTTTCCTTTCTTAACATGTCATACAATTCTGAACTAAAAGAAGTTGATTAAAAATAAACGTGAAAACTAGTAAAGGAAGATTCTTGGAAATAATGTTTTAAAAATCCATTCATCCTGTATAAGGTAAAAAACATTCTTCTCGTACTTTTTTCGGAAAAGTCAAAAAGTACCTCGTACGAAAAATGAAAAAAGATTACTTTCATATCTTTTACTAAAAACTCACCGAAGGGTAAAATTGGATTTAAAAATTATAGGTGGATGGAAAAAATATTACATATTGAGGAAACATGGATGTGGATGATAAAATACACCCTAGTAAATACCAAAGTATAAACAATCTCGGATAAAAATGAGATTGTGATATTTCCCTTACCTTTGGTCTGATTTGCTTCGTAAGTGTATGAACCTCCTGTATAATGATTTAAATAATGTAATTGACTTATTCCAGAATCATACTCATTGTTATGATATCATATATGGTTCACTTATGACTTTATTTTACCCATTCGTTTGTAAATTCCATATTAAAGAGCGTTTTGGGTAAAATCGTCTCATTTGTCGTTCGTATTTTAACTTGTAATTACTCATATTATTACATAGATCATGATTACTTAATTCCAAAATATAAAACATGATTTATATATAATATATATTAAGAATATACATATATATAATAGATCTATAAATGGAAAGAAATACACCATTCATGGAGACGGTAGGCCGTACGTACGCATGAACGCTGTTTTCGTTTCCTTATTAAGTTGAATGGAATTAAGTAGATTACATGCATATATACATAAATCCAGTAGCTTTATAATGTCATATATTTCATTATTATTGCTTATATATACTTTATAATCATTCTTAAATGGCTAACATGGAGAAGGAATCTCATCGTGTCGTGGAGACGGTAGTCCGTACGTACGCACGAGCGATGATATCATTTACATAATTATTGAATTGGATTGGAGTGGATGATACAATATTTCAGAATTAGTATAATGTTATAATAACTATGTATAGTTATTCTTTACACCATTATACCCATCCTTGTAAGGTGTTGGTGGAAAAACAGATTACACCACGGCGTGGAGACGGTATTCTGTACGTACGCACGCGCGGTGATTTTGTTTTCCGTAGGATGGACAGAAGGTGTAATGGGGTTGTTTCATATTTATAATAAAAAATCATAATATTATTGATATTGATGTTATTACTTTATAATGAAACAAATAAAGAAGAATAAGTTGAAGATGAAAGAAGCTTGAAAGAATCGGGAGAAGAAATTACCTCTTCTTCGATACGCCTCTTTGAAACCTCCTCTTAGGGCACTAAGATTGGTCTTTAAAGTAGACCAGAACCTCTAGGATGTTTCTAAGGAAGTAGAGAAGATATTTTTTCATGGTTTGGCCGAGCTGGAAGGCTCAAATTTGTGTGAGGAGGAGAGGGAGGAGGTTCCCTTTTATAAGGGAGGAGAGGGGCACCTTTGGAATTCTTAAAAATATTAATTTATAATAAATCTAACCCCACATAAAAACCTCCAAAAATGACTCATATCAAAATATTAGATGCGATATGGTTGTAATATAATCAACCAATTAAATTTAGACATGTTAGGTATTTATTTTAAACATTATCAACTTGATTTATCCATATTTATTCAATTTAATTTTATTTGTGGTAATAACATTTTAAAATTTAAATTATAACAAATAATTACTTATTGGTTGTGAATTGTCCAAAATTGGATACTTTATGACATTTTCTACCATATAAATTTAAATTTATAATTTTTAAATATATTTGTGATTTTTAAACAATTTTAAAATATATTATTTTTATAAAATAACAATAGTGTCTATTTTGACACTATTCATTTATTTGAATTTAAATAAAATATATACAGAATATATGTTCAAAATAAAAGCTTAAATAGAATCATAAACGGTCATATGTATCTAGAAAATTATTGTAGCATATTAAATAGTTCATATAATATTTATTTTAATATTTTTAAAACAATTTATTTGATATTTTAATTAATAAAATAATTTCAACATCACTATTGTGTCATAATTAATGATAATTATTTAATACCTAAAAATACTAAATAAATTCCAATGAGGTATATAATTGTATTAGCTTTCTGGATACTATTCATGTTCGATGTTTCATTAAGTTTATCACCATATTAAAATTATTATAGTAGTAAGATTTAAGAAAGTGACATGTTGTCACATTCTTTGGTTTTAATAATAATTAAATTATTTTCATGGAAAAAAGTCTATTAAATGAATATAATCCGACCCTTAGGTGATATGGGTCGACTTTTAGTCATCCAATAGGATTTTGGCAGGTTTTAGGGTAATTTTATAATCTTATATTTACCCTTAATTACATGATTTACCTTTAACTATGGTAAATAAAATTTACCGTAGTTACTATTCATAATGCCCAAAAATACAAAGTAGTATATTAACATAATTTGGACCCACTGATTCTGAATATGGAATCCATTTTTTCAAAATTCAAAACATATAAGTTGCAGTAATTAATTTAAAATAAATCCTGTTGTTAAGAAAACGGGTTTTAGAAGTTAAAACATTACCAAAGATTGAATTGTTTTTACCTATGAATTCAATGTGAAATTAATGCTAATGAAAAAAATTATATTAAATTGTAAAAATATATTCTATTTATACTTTAAAACCATTAAATATTATAATTTATCCATATAAATTATCTCAATGAAAAAAAGTTGTTTTTAATTAAAAATTAGCGTATTTTTACCATTCATCAAAATATGAAATTTATCAAAAAAAATATTAAAAATTAGGCCTAAGCTATATTTGATATTATGAACTAAAAAATGATGTCTATTTTATCAAATTCAAAACATATCAGTTGCATTAATTAATTTAAAAATTAATTCCCGTTGTCAAAACAAATAGCGTGTTTTTAAGAGATAATAACTATCAAAAGATTGACACTTGTTTATGTTTGGTTTAAATGTGAAATTACATCCAATGAACAACATTGTATTTAAATTGTAATAATATATTCTAAATATACTTTAAAACCACTCAAATTAATAATTTATCACTATTAATTATTTCAATTAAAAAAGTTGTTTTTAATTAAAATTTAGTAATTTTCACTATTCATCAGAATATGAAAGTTATTCGAAAAGTACCAAAATTTCACCCTAAGCTAATTTCGATATTCCGAATCCAAAATTGAAGTCCATTTTGAAAAATAAAATTTACAAAATTTCAAAAAGTGGTTATTACTATTCATAACGGCTTGTTCATAATAATATTATAATAATATATCGATGTTTAGTAAAACCCGGTACTGCGTACAACACACGCTATCGAGGAAGGTCGCGATTGCGTGTAATGTAAGCCAAGTCAGGGTTGCGTGTTGTGCAAGAATCCTTCGTTGTTTCGTATAACAGAATCCAACCATATTTCATTTATACATTGAATATATATATATATATATATATATACTTAATGTTGCGTAGAATAACTATTATCAAAATTGTGTGTAATACGATCCAAGAATAGTGTTGCGTATACTGCAAGCTAATATGGTGTTGCGTGTAGCGCAAGGTAATGTTGGTGTAGCATACAACACAAGACATTAATGAAATTAAAAGAATATTTTTCATAAAATCTCGGGGTGTTATATTCTACCCCCCTTAAAATGAATTTCGCCCTCGAAATTCATCGGGGTTATAAATGGTTTACTACTCGAAAGTTTGTTTAATAGAAACCCACATCGTAAAAAGGAATACCAAAACTTGGCTCTAAAAACTAAATTATGAAACGTAACAGTTACCCAAATAAACTAATCACTGGGTTTCCACATAGGTGAAAATATGGATATGGAAGAGAAATCTAACCATCAGGTTCTGATGGAGAGTGGTAGAGAACATGGCTATCAAAAATCCAACAATCACAAAGCTATTGATTTGTGATGATCTATGGTACCATTTGATTTATAGGATATAAGGGCACTAGGACAACATTTTTTGTTTTCAAGATCATTTCCCTAAAGTTTAAGAATTTGAATTAGAATAAATACTTACTTTATTTTGGTACAATCCCACTGTTGTTCGTGACTTGAACAATTTACACTTCATCTCTTAAAGAAATGAAGTTGAATTTGTTATTCGTGAAGTGTTAGCAGATCATGTGATAGAATGACAAGACATTCCATCTGTCTCAAACAAAAGGTTAGCAAATGTTATTAAATATACATAAGTCGATCTATAGAGAGATTAATCATATATGGTTCCTAAAATGGACTTATACTTCATATATCATACTACATAATATAATAAAACTAGTTTCTACTAAACAGGGACTTTCTGTAGGCCAGTGGTAGGTGATAAAGGCCAGTCACACTTCGGTTGTGGGTTCGATTCCCACAGCCTTGTCCGACGCGATGGGTTGTCGCCCATCCCGCAGTTTGTCCTTTTTCTAAAACTATATTACCATAACATCCCATCAATAATATATAAAAAACTTCTATCCTTAATACTAACTTATGTCCAACATAATCTATTCTAATCTTTAGGCTTATCTAAAATACTTTGGTCCAAGCTCATAGTATAAAGAAAATGATTACTTGAAATGTCACATAACAATCACGTGAATGCCATCATTTATCCCCAATATATCATAAGATATATCTTCTTGGTCAAATTAAAATCATGTTAATACCTTAATCATGTATTCTCTTGAATAATTAATACCCATTCGTTGAACCATAGTGAAAACATGAATTCAGTTAAAAGTTAACACTTTCCAGATACCAAAATCCTCAAAATTCTATATACTCAAAACATGATATCACTTATTCCTTATATCAATCATGAGCTCATGAATACTGTCAAATATTTCATTTTCTCGTTTTCCCTTCATTATGTGCATATCATCTTTTTTCCAAAAATATCTCAATCACTTTCCATGGTTACTGGTACCATAAAATTATTGAATCCCACAATAGACCAATACATAAATATTCCAATATTCCACGATACTATATACATCATTAATTTGGAATCCCATTACATAAACACTTAATCATTCCACCACATCGTTGTCATATTCAACATCGCCAATGGTGATCACATGTGACTTCCATTTGTCCTTTTCCTTAAGTGGTTGCTCATGTCGATCATCACTAACTCTTGGATTAGGGAATTTATTAGCATAATGCCCCATTTCCTTGCACTTTAAGCATTGAAGTGTAGTAGGTTCATTCTGTGTATCCCTTCCTTTTTTTGCATCATTAGACATCTTCTTCTTATCATTGCGGCATTCAAATGCCCTATGACCTTCCTTTCCACATTTGAAACACTTACTTGTCCCTTTAAGAAAATCTCCACCATGCTTCTTTCCACACTTTGAGCATAAGGAAACATTCATCTTCTTTTCACCATTATTATGAGATTTCTCCTTGAACTCCATCTTTCGTTTCTTGTCAAATCTATGAGATGGATAGGTAACACCAAATTCCATTTCTACCTTGATAGCACAACACACAATTTCTTTAAAGCTACTGATGTCTCTTATAGCTAATGCCCTTCGAAGATTTGGTTTTAATCCACTGAAGAATCGATCAACATTACTTTCAGATTGGTTGATAAATCCATATGCATACCATGCAAGCCTTGTAAAATTCGCTTCGTATATACCAACAGATTCATCATCTTTTTGCTTTAGTTCAAGAAACTCATTCTACATCTTTATTCGAAGAATATGAGGGAAGTACTTATTGAAAAATAAGTTCTTGAACTTGTCCCATTCCATGGACTCAATTTCATCTCTTGGCCTCGTATTCTTGATAAGATTCCACCATTGATCAGAATCACCATCCAAACAATACACTGCTAAGATGACTTTACCATGTTCAGAACATTGAAGAACTGAAAATATCTTTTCAGTGGTGCTGATCCATTGTTCAGCAACAAGTGGATCAGAAGACCCACTTAAAGAAGGTGGATGTTGCCTCATGAAGGACTCAATAGAATATTCCTCCCTTCTCTGCTCATTTGGAAGTCCAGAATGATTCATAGCTTGTGTAAGTATAGCAATAATATTTTTCACTCCATATCCCATAACATTTGTTTGTTCAGGAGGACAATCATTGCATTGTCCATTACATTGATCAACACGGTTCCTTCGGGTTCCAGCCATCGTCTACAACCCAAAAAGAATAGTGTGAGAGGTAAAAATCATGCTATGGAAAACAACATAATAAAAAGTGGGAGTACCCTCAATATCTAACATCTTAGGTTAAATTCTAAGATCTTTTGTGCAATTCTAGGACTATAACCTATACGTATACTTAACCTTAGAGACATCCCTATACATACCTTAGAAATATATATAGGGATCTCACTAAAGTTCATCCTAGTTTCCAAAGATTGACTAAACCTTTCCTCTGATACCAACTGTAGAGACCCAAATCTTAACGTACAAGGTCATTACATTAATTTTGTGTAATACTTATTAAATAACAAAAACACACAGACAAGTACCATAATACTTTAGTGTCTTTGGAAACTCGGAACGTAATCTTCTAATCATGGTGAATGATCTTCAACATCTTCCATAAAGATCTTCCCTTTTTTTATTACCTAAAACCTTTCTTTATATCCTGGGGAAAAGAAAACATAAAAGGTTGAGCTCAAATGTTTAGTAAGGGTAAACAAAAGAAATATCAATCACATCATATTCATAAGAACATTACATTTTGGAAATCTTAACCTGCAAAAGAGATAATAATATCATAACATGGGATAAATCAAAGTAGTGAAATGTAATCCGAATAATCATAACTTAAAACATGAAACTTTGTGGCATACACACATAATCATAAAGAATCATTTCTTATTATTCAAAACGCATTTCCAAGTCTATCTTAGTGGACAAAGTCCATTTCTGAAACGAGTTAACTCCTCGTTTCAGTCCTGTTTCACTGAACCGGTTTAACCTGCCGTTCCAGCCATATCTACCTCATGAGATATAAAATATTTACCCAATGCATTGGATGGAGATATAGGTCCCACCCATCTCATAATGATACCATTCTTATGTGTGGCAAAAAATCATAAACCATACATCATAGCATAACCCATGAAATAAAAATGGGATTCTTAAACATTGTGACATCATAAAACAATTCATATAAGATAAAGGAATTCATAAAAATAATTCCACCACAACATAATCAAATCAATGTAATAATAGGGGTAAAAACAGAACCCTTTATTATCTTATATGGAAAATAATTTTGATAAAACACTTGAACTCCATTCTTGAGGAAAATATCCTTTCTACTTCAAAAACACTTTTCCATTCTTAACATGTCATAAAATTCTAAACTAAATTAAGTTGATTAAAAATAAACTTGAAAACTTGTAAAGGAATATTCTTGGAAATAATTTTTTGAAAATCCATTCATACCATATAAGTTAAAAAAACATTCTTCTCGTACTTTTTTCGGAAAAGACAAAAAGTACCTCATACAAAAAATGACAAAAGATTCCTTTCATATCTTTTAATAAAAACTCACTGAAAGGTAAAATTGGATTTAAAAAATTATAGGTGGATGGAAACAATATTACATATTGAGGAAACATGGATGTGGATGATAAAATACACCCTAGTAAATACCAAAGTATAAACGATCTCGGATAAAAATGAGATTGTGATATTTCCCTTACCTTAGGTCCGATTTGCTTCGTAAGTGTACGAAACTCCTATATAATGATTTAAATAATTTCATTGACTTATTACAGAATCATACTCATTGTTATGATATCATATATGGTTCACTTATGACTTTATCTTATCCGTTCTTTTGTAAATTCCATGTTAAAGAGCGTTTTGGGTAAAATCGTCTCATTTGTCGTTCATGTTTTAACTTGTAATTATTCATATGATTACTTAGATCATGATTACATAATTCCAGAATATAGAACATTATTTATATATAATATATATTCATAATATACATATATATAATAGATCGATAAATGGAATGAAATACACCGTTCATGGAGACGGTAGGCCGTACGTACGCATGAACGCTGTTTTCGTTTCCTTATTGAGTTGAATGGAATTAAGTAGATGACATACATATATACATAAATCCATTAGATTTATAATGTCATATATTTGATTATTATTTCTTATATATACTTTATAATCATTCTTAAATGGTTAACATGAAGAAGGAATCTCATCGTGTCGTGGAGACGGTAGTCCGTACGTACGCACGAGCGATGATATCGTTTCCATAATTATTGAATTGAATTGGAGTGGATGATACAATATATAAGAATCAGTATGATGTTATAATAACTATGTATAGTTATTCTTTACACCATTATACCCATCCATGTATGGTGTTGGTGGAAAAACAGATTACACCACGGCGTGGAGACGGTATTCCGTACGTACGCACGCGCGGTGATTTTGTTTTCCGTAGGATGGATAGAAGGTGAAATGGGGTTGTTTCATATTTATAATAAAAAATCAGTATATTAGTGATACTGATGTTATTACTTTATAATGAAACAACTAAATAAGAATAAGTTGAAGAAGAAAGAATCTTGAATGAATCGGGAGAAAAAATTACCTCTTCTTCGATACGCCTCTTTGAAACCTCCTCTTAGGGCACTAAGATTGGTCTTTAAAGTAGACCAGAACCTCTAGGATGTTTCTAGGGAAGTGTAGAAGATAATTTGGCAGGGGTTGGCCGAGATTGAAGGCTAAAATTGGTGTGAGGAGGAGAGGGAGGAGGTGCCATTTTATTAGGGAGGATAAGGGCACCTTTGGAATTTTTAAAAATATTAATTTATAATAAATCTAACCCCACTTAAAAACCTCCAAAAATTACTCATATCCGAAGCTTAGATGATATATGGTTGTAATATCATAAACCAATAAAATTTAGACATGTTAGGTATTTATTTTAAACATTATCAACTTGATTTATCCTTATTTAGTCAATTTAATTTTATTTGTGGTAATAACATTCTAAAATTTAAATTATAACAAATAATTTATTATTTGTTGTGAATTGTCCAGATTTGGATACTTTCTAACTTATTATAAAATATAAATATAAATTTATAATTTTTAAATATATTTGTGATTTTTAAACAATTTTATAATATATTATTTTTATAAAATAACAATAGTGTCAATTTTGACACTATTCATTTATTTGAATTAAAATAAAATATAAACAGAAGATATGTTCAAACTAAAAGCTTTAATAGAATCAAAAAAGGTCATATGTATCTAGAAAATTATTTTAGCACAATAAATAGTATATATAATATTTATTTTAATATTTTGAAAACAATTTATTTGATATTTTAATTAATAAAATAATTTCAACATCACTATTGTGTCATAATTAATGATAATTATTTAATCCCTAAAAATTCTAAATAAATTCCTATGATGTATATAATTGTATTATATTTCTGGAGACTATTCATATTTGAAGTTTCATTATGTTTATCGCCAAATTAAAATTATTATACTTATAAGATTTAAGAAAGTGACATGTTGTCACATTCTTTGGTTTTAATAATAATTAAATTATTTTCATGGACAAAAGTCAATTAAAGGAATCTAATCCGACCCTTAGGTGATATGGGTCGAATTTTATTCATCCAATAGGATTTTGGAAGGTTTTAGGGTAATTTTATAATCTTATATTTACCCTTAATTACCCGATTTACCTTTAACTATGGTAAATAAAATTTAACGTAGTTACTATTCATAATGCCCAAAAATAAAAAGTAGTCTATTAACATAATTTGGACCCACTGATTCTGAATATGGAATCCATTTTTCAAAATTCAAAACATTAAGTTTCAGTAATTAATTTAAAGTAAATCCCGTTGTTAAGAAAATGGGTTTTAGAAGTTAAAACATTGCCCAAGATTGAAATGTTTTTACCTACGAATTCAATGTGAAATTAATGCTAATGACATAAATTATATTAAATGGTAAAAATATATTCTATTTATACTTTAAAACCATTCAGTATTATAATTTATCCATATAAATTATCTCAATGAAAAAAAGTCATTTTTAATTAAAAATTAGCGTATTTTTTTTATTCATGATAATATGAAAGTTATCAAATAAAAAATAAAAAATTAGGCCTAAGCTATATTTGATATTATGAACTCAAAAATGATGTATATTTTAAAAAATTCAAAACATATCAGTTGCATTAATTAATTTAAAAATTAATTTTCGTCGTCAAAACAAATAGCCTGTTTTTAAGAGATAATAACTATCAAAAGATTGACACTTGTTTATGTCTGGTTTAAATGTGAAATTACATCCAATGAACAAAATTGTATTTAGATTGTAAAAATATATTATAAATATACTTTAAAACAACTCAAATTAATCATTTATCACTATTAATTATTTCAATTAAAAAAGTTGTTTTTAATTAAAATTTAGTAATTTTCATTATTCATCAGAATATGAAAGTTATTCAAAAAGTACCAAAATTTCAACCTAAGCTAATTTCGATATTCCGAATCGAAAAATGAAGTCCATTTTGAAAAATAAAATTTACAAAATTTCAAAAAGTGGTTAATACTATTCATAATGGCTAGTTCATAATAATATTATAACAATATATCGTTATTTAGTAAAACCTGGTATTGCGTACAACACACGCTATCGAGGAAGGTCGCGATTGCGTGTAATGCAAGCCAAGTCAGGGTTGCGTGTTGTGCAATAATCCTTAGTAGTTTCGTATAACAGAATCCAACAATATTTCATTTATACATTGAATATATATATATATATACTCAATTTTGCGTAGAATAACTATTATCAAAATTGTGTGTAATACGATCCACGAATAGTGTTGCGTATACTGCAAGCTAATACGGTGTTGCGTATAGCTCAAGGTAATCTTGGTGTAGCATACAACACAAGACATTAATGAAGTTAAAAGAATATTTTTCATAAAATCTCAGGGTGTTACATTTATGATCCATCCAAAACAAATTTCGGTATCGTTATAATATATTTGCCCATTATCGAGTGTTTGAGTCCATTATTTTCTAATATTTATGTATTTCCCAAGATGATCTTCAGTGTTAAAATGATTTTGATCATTTAATAGGTGGCATATAATAGATGATTAAATATTATTTTCTGGTATTATATATCTTCATGATGTATTGAGTTCCTTATTCCTAATGATACTAAACAATTAATATTCATAGTTTGATAATATTGATGATACTTGTATTAAATTAGGTATTTTCCACCCAAGATCAATAGGTGTAGGTCCATATAATCTCATAAGTGCAACATGTTGAAAAAATAATATTGAAGGATAGTTTGTGCCTGTATAAGATTTAGTAATATTCTGTCTATATTTTGAGGAAATTTATCACATCATTATAATCCATCCACCCTGGAACACCTTTAATGCCAATAGTGAAGCAAAGTGTGATTCAAAAAAAGACCCCATCCAGTAGGTCATGCATTGGATACTAACACTGTGGGTATAAAATAAATATATGAGTGTTATTCCCATAGAGAAATATAACATAATATAAAACAACCAAAACTTTTCTCAACCTCCATAAAATGGGAAAAAACGTTATCTATAATTTGAATGATGGAATATCATATAGAACGAGGTCTCAAAAATAAATACAACACTAATAAAAAGATAATTTGACCACTACTCCATCTCTAGAAACACTACATAATGATGATTTAATGCCTAGTCAAATACATAAATTCATCCTGATGATTTATAAAAAAAATTAATATATAGCAGGGGTGAGAATATAAGTATACTTGATAAGTTCCTCACCAAACTATACCATAGAAAATTTTAAGATTCATATTGTTGTATCCATGAATAAATAGAATATCTAAATCATTACTAAAATTAGGTCCAATACCCCCAACCTCATGAAGTCCCACTCACCAAAGTCCGTATACATGATACTGAAATAATAATCTAGTGAATGTATAAGGAAATGTTCCCCATACTGACATTCCCACTAAACTATTCACCCCACACCCTAATGGAATACATTATTGAACACTTATCTCATCCATATCCACCTATACAAAAACCACTTAACACATCCACATAATCATATATGTATAAAATAAATCACTTCCCCTTTATCGCATATCAAATCTACATATCACATAATGATGGGGATTCAATTTGACTGATGAAAACCATTTTTCATCCTACTATGAACTTACCAACTATATATATAAATCATATTATAGATAAATACAATATATCATAACTTCAACATCACTAGGTACCACAACTGTATAAAATCAGAGCATATATTATGCCTCAAAGAGAGAGTGGCGAAGGGGCATCAGTCTACCATCTATATCACCCATATCATGGATGTTTGTGGTATACTGAGAACCTAAACTATATATATTCCATGGAAACATTTATTAACATGGTTTTTCGATTATTTGAAATAATATATTATAAAGTAATAAACAGATAATAAAAAATACCCAACCTATGTCCCACTCATTATTACAACACCTCAACTCCCATAGATATCAACACAACACCACCACCTCATTACAATAACCCTTTACTACTTTATCTAAGTCATATTCCATTTCCACTACTACTACATTGAAAATATATGATAGCTAAAAAACATCACAAATGATATTACATTAGAAATTCAAAAATGATAAATTTCTATCCATATAAATCATTACTCAGTCTTTTAATTTATACTAATCATATTCATTTTTTTAACTAAAAATCTTCTTTCTCATTGGTATTTATAAGTTACCCAAATTCAATTACCACATTTTGTCTTGCAACTTCATTTTAGAAATGTACATATTAATATAAACACCACTTAATATATCAAAACCTAGTCCCATTTTTCTTATGATTAATTAATTTATTAATTTTGAATCATTATATATCCCATCAAATAGACACGCATAAAAACATCAAATGCTCACCATAACCATATAGAAATAATAAAACTACCACCTTCTCCTCAACTGTAAGAAGATATCCAAGTAAAGGAGATAAATAATACCATAAAATCAATCACAAAAACAGTATAATAGGATCCAACCCAATTCTCAATCAAAAGAACACCAAAACAAACACATAATATATAAAACAATAATATGATTATTTTATTTCTTGGAAACATATTTAAAATTTAATTAAATCACATTAACTAAAAAATGTAGTTTAATCCCAATAGTAATAAAATATTTAACATAATTAATGATTTATATTTTATTTATTAATTATGTGCCTTATGTTATCAATTAGAACCTCTAGATATCCATTCCTTATTCTCATTACCAAACATATTATGTTTACTATAATTAAATATATATTTTAAATAACACTAATTATCATAAACCCAACCACATTATTTTAAATAATTACATCAACAGATGAAAAATAAAAAATAAAACATAGAAATCATGAAAAGCATGAATGGAATTTGTTCCCCTTGGTTTACTAATATCTGATTCTTTATATTATGTAAGATAATTCCAACCATCTACAAAAATAAATAATAATAAGTTCAATTACACATCATATATTAATTTATTAGTGAATCATTGAATCACCTAAATCTAAATGAAGCTTCAAAAGTGGTAGAGTAAATACTAAAGAAGAAACTAATGATGAACATCCAACATCACAAGAAACATTGAACAGATTATGACATACCATTCCCCATTAAAATAGTTCATCAATCATGAATCAAACACTCCAAAATTATTAAATTAATAAATAATAAGAATAATAAAATAGAAATAGCAGTAAATTACCTTATTCAAAGAATTCCATTTCAATGAAAAGGAAAGAATCAATTCACATAAGAGACATAGAATTATAAGTATTCTACATTATAATTATAACAAAAAATGGTTTTGTTCGAATAAAATAATATTGAAGGAAAATAAGAATACACATGAATTTATAATAAAAAATGGGATAACAAAATCATAGAATACCACATGGTGCCCTGGTGAAATCATGTTTAGTTTTTGAAATATCTAAAAACAAGGTGAAATATATAATATTTTCTCCCATTATTATACTCATCATCCAATAAATGTTTTTGATAACACTGAATATTATGGTATAAATATATTTTTCATTCTATAATCATTTGATCTACTAATTTCAAAACATAAACATTAGCTTAACACTCAGGGAGAGAAATAATCCTTTAATGTTGTAACAAAACTGTTCATATTGAAACAACTAGAAATAAATCCCTTGTAAAACATCTCCCCTAAAACTCCACTATCCAATGAATCATTACTAAAAACTTATGCATCACAAAACAATTAAGTTGACGGTTGAAAATCACCCATGATCACTTCTCCACTTTTTTCATTCACCTCTAAAAAACATTATCAAACACCACTAACACCTCAATAACTTAAATTATTAGACCAGATAATGATTGATCACTTATAAAAGATATATTCAAAAATATTATCATCATTGAAAATAAAAAAAATTTATTAAAAACAATAATGTGGATAACCATGACACCTTGTGAGATATAGAAAAAACAATGAGCTTTCCAATACAATAGATAATATAAAAAATGGAAATATAATAAGATCAACTATTTCAATATGACATATAATATAAAAATAATAACAAGAACTACAATAATAAATATTCTCATTCTAAGATAAAAATTATGACTCTCACAAACTTTCATATTCTGAAGAAATTCATTTTCTCCCAATGATTGATTGCAAGGGGACAGATTGTGTTAAATAACTAACATTAGGTGCGTAATATTTGAATTATATCCAATGAGATTTGTTCACAGAGAAATAAATACCCAAAGAATATTATATATGTGATGACTCACGTAATTACTTTCTGAAGGAAGGAATTATTTAGGTAAATTGGTCAACAACACTTAATTACTCATACTGGACTAGATGATGGGGAATCTGGATCATCACAACCTTTTGGGGGGAATTGTTTCCTATTCTAAAACTCTCTTATAGAATTATGATATATTCATGAATATTATATTTATTCCCAAGTATGTATACATAGATCCCCATGAGTTAGCGATCAATTATGGACATGGATGGTTTCATAATATTTTTTATTTATTTAAGGTTATCCGTGTAACGACCCGAAATTTTGAATAAATCTTATTTCCCAATTTTTTGTGTTATTTTATTTTTCATACTCAACAAAACTGTTTCATTTGATAACATGAGTATAATAAAAATGAGACTGTTGGGTTTTGACTATTATATGATCGTTAGTCAGTATGACCGTTGAAAACTGAATGTTGCGACTTTTGTCGCTAAATACAAGTGACCTTGGTTAATTAATATAGAAATGAGATTTGATGGCCTCATCCAGTAGTCTCAGGCCAATCGAAGCTCATCTAACGGAACTTGGGAAGAAGGTAGAACCATTGGGATTTTCTCTGGACCTAACCCAATCCGAACATCATCGTGTGAATCTAGAACGGAATCGCCTTCGTGAGAATTTCAAACTGATAGAAATTACTACTCGTGCAATGTTTTCTGAGCCTCCCTCGGATTCTCTCACCTTAGCACACCTTACACTTAGGTCCTATGCTGGTGTGATAAGGGGCTATGTAAGAAGATCGTAACTGCGTTGTGTAATCCTTTGTTCTAAATAAAAATTTTGATTTCTTCTTATGATGAAGTTTATGAATTTTCAAATGTCCGGATAAATATAGCATGCATATTTTTGGTGAATTTTAGAGAAACTATATTTTAAAAAATGTTTATGTAAACCTTAAATACTTAAAAATTTGTATTGATTTTTAAAAAATGGTCTTCTACAATTATGTTCAGTACGAAATTTAGAGTCTAATAAGATCAACATAATTTTTGATGAATAGTAAATTATGAATAGTGATTTTATGCTTAGGATTAGTAATGTAACCAAATGGATTAGTAATCTCACTTAAATAAAGCATTAATATAATCTAGGCACCTTGACTAAGTAATGTGATTCAATAAAATGGTTAAATAACGGTTTCATAAATTATTAATCAAGTATTAGTTTTTTCGGGTGAATAGTGTTTTTTTAATTAAAATTTTAATTAAAAAAATTTAGAAAATTATTTTTATAAAATGGATTTCATTTTTGAACTTAGAGCATCGATAATATGTTAAGGTAATTTTGGGGATTTTTCTGAAAAAAATGAATATTCGGTGAATAGTGTATTTATTTAAAAATTAAATTAAAATTATTTAGAAAATTATTTTTATAAAATGGAGTTCATTTTTGAAATCAGTGGATCAATATTTGGTTAAGGTGAATTTTTGGGATTTTTCTGAGAAAGTTGAATTTTCGATGAAAAGTAAAAATACAGTTTTTAAGTTACGGGTGTATAATGACATCATTAAATGATGTATTAAGTATGTAATAAATATGGTAGACTTATGAATAGTAAGATAAGGTATGAGGTGTCCCAAGTGGCCAATACCATGAGCAAATACCATGGGCAAGCCCATTGTTTTTCCAAAACCACTTGTGTGGTGTCCCTTGGCCATTAATGCCTTGTCCCCTCACTTTCCCTATAAATACCAAGTCATCCTATCATCCATTTGACTCACAACTCTTCCCCAACGAATCTCTGGTCTCATTACCTCCCAAGGAGCCCTACCAAGGTTCCCCCAAGCCCTCAAGGTCCCAACCTTTGAGTTTTAAGAGATACGTTTTAAGGTAAGGGATCCAACCTCTCTCTTTCTTTTCACGTAATCTCTTTTATGACATTTCTTTTATGATCCATGCTCTTATGTTGAAGGATGTTTTTTTATATTCATCATACTGCCCTTTTCATGTTCATATGATGAAATACCCCCTATTTGTCTTATCATTTGATTTTAATAATGTTAAAATGGCGCAGTTAGGCTGTCGAATTTTTAAGGGATTCTTTCACCCTTCTCGTTTTCAAGATATATTTTCATGTCAAGTCATTCATGTTCCTTTTTATTATGTTGGGGTATTATCTCTAAATCTATCATACTAATATAATATGTTCATATTATGAGAGACCCTATTTGATCTCGTCAATTCATTTTTTTTTGGATTAAGTGGCGTCGTTAGGCTGCTGAATTTTTAAGGGATTCTTTCACCCTTCTCGTTTTCAAGATCTATTTTCATGTCAAGTCTTTCATGTTACTTATTATTATGTTGGGTATGATCTCTAAAACTATCATACTTATAATTTATATTCATATTATGAGAGACCCTATTTGATCTCATCCATTCATTTTTGATGAAGTTTAAGTGACTTCGTTTGGCTGCCAAATTTTCATAAGAGAAATCTTATTTTTGTCTTCCTTTCATGTTCTTCATTTCATATGGTATGTATTTCAAATATCATTAAAGTGTTCTTAAATTCTTTATTTTCTGTTCCCCTACTTTTTTATGGATCATTTATGAGTGGGTGACTCATGTCCCTCTCTTTTGAATATTTTCTAAAACCTCGTAACATAGCCTTTATGCTGTAGAATTTCCATCTCAAAATGTCTCTCTCTTTTTCTAAAGTTCATTTATTTTTTTAAGTGAATACTAAAAGATATCTCTTCTATAGGGGTATTCACATATATAACATGTTGTTCTATTTTAAATTCTGGGATTAACATACATGAGACCCATCTTCCTTTTCTGTGGGTTTTAAAGTGACACAAAGATCATGTCTTTAAAGCAGTTTTTAAAACATTATGATTATGAAATGAAACCCTTTCCATTTATGCTATATGAGTTGTTTATGAAATTATTGATGATGATATATGTGGCTCACATTATAATAAATTCAAATATTAGGGTGCACCCTGATAGCACTCGAATGCATTGGTTAAAGACTTAATCTCTAGAGTTGAACTTTTAGACTGATACCTTGGTGAATAACCTTAGTAATTTTTATTGACAACTTGGGGATGGACCTTGGTGAAACGGAAATGATTGTATTTGTTAAATTTTGTAGCCACATCTTCAAGTTATGAAAAACGTTATTTTTATTATGATATGCCTCCTAATTTCTTTCTCATACCTTAATGTTCCTTTTCATGACATTGTTGATGTATCTCAAGTTCACATGTTAAATGTTTCCCCTTGTTTTCCCTTACTGGTCCTTCTGCTCACCCATTCTTTTGATGTATGTCCCCAGGTTATGTGATGCAGTAATGAACCTAGGATTAACATAAGGAGAAGCCTTTCAAGTTTTTAAGAAAAATGTTTTTTTTGTTTCATGTATTATGTTCTTGGTTTCCAAAACACTAAACCTTAAAGATCATCAGTTTTGTATAATGTAATGAAAGTTTATGTGAAAAAAAATCGGGATGCTATAGTTGGTGTCAAAGGATGGTTTAGTTATTTGTGGAAATTAAAAAATGAAAACATTAAGAAGAACCCTGTAGAAAGGTTTAAATATAATAAATCTTCTTGGTATTTTGGTGAGTATTGAGTAAGGGGTTACCAACCAAATATATCCATGTCTGGATATGAGCAGATAGAGGTGGCTCTGGCACAGATGTACATTGGGGTAAAACCCGAAAACACCGCTTTGAGCTAGACTCGAACGAGAACTGGTACACGACACCGGGCCTTGCTGCACTCTTGGTTACGACACTCCCGGGGGATATGCTTCGGTAAATTCATAAGCTTAGTATGAACCATTATTAAAGTAACAAAGATAAAATAAAATAAAGATTAACATAAGAATATATGGTCATGGATAACCTAGTTTGGAACCTAGGGGATCACAAGTTAGGGTATAATTTTCTTCTACAAGTTATCCTTCTATGCTTTAAGTTCATTTTCATGATTGTTGGCTAGGTATTTAAGCCCCTAATTGTACTTTATTTTCATAGTTAATGGCGATAAATGGAAGAACATGTCCCAGCAACCAATGAGATAGGAAATGTGACGACTGCCATATTAATATGACCGAGATGATTAGGGGATTAAAATATGATTATTATTTTGGAATATGTTCACTATTTTGGGAACCCTATTTGATCGAGGTAAATAGATTACTACGGTATTTTCTTTGAGGAGTAAAGGTTGACTTATATTTTGAAGAATCGATGAATTTAAGGCGAACTTATAGTAATTTTGGTTACATATGGAAATTATTGACCTATCTTAGGG
Source organism: Viscum album (assembly GCA_963277665.1). Lineage (NCBI taxonomy): Eukaryota > Viridiplantae > Streptophyta > Magnoliopsida > Santalales > Viscaceae > Viscum > Viscum album. The sequence continues at coordinate 855,495,581 of OY728121.1, forward strand.
AAAATATGTTTAGGTTAGTTACTTTTTTTAAAATATGTTAGGAGTGTTTGATGTTGTTTGGAGATGAACGATAAAGTTTATCTTAGAAGACTATGTTATCAAATTATTCTTGTATTTGGGTTTCAATATTAGTTTGGGTTATTTTGAGGAATTTTAAGGACAGTTATTTATGGAATGGTCTATGATGAACTTTGGGTAGTACCGTGGAACTTTGAGGATTTAAAGTAGTTTCCCTTACCCTGGGGTTCATTATTTTGGAAGAGTTGTTTTATCTTACCCTTTCTATTTTTGGGATAATGTTTAAAGATAGAAGAAATAGATAGTAAATCATTGGTGGATTATGTGATTCTATATAAGATGATTCTTGTTCTTTGATGAGACCAAGTAGTTTTGAATGCTCATCGTTTGGAGAAAAGATTAGTTTTGGTAGAAACTTATTAAAGGATGAAACTCTACTTGAAGGCAGGTATATTTCCTTATGTTTTTATTCTATGTAGTAAATGAATTCCTCAAAACTATGAAAAGGAACGTAAAAAACGTTGTCTATTAACATTTCCTACTGGTTAATCAAAGTCCATTTATACACATCATAAGTTTGTGATTTTCTTATTGTAAACTTTCACATAATCATGTTTTCTATCACTCTCCCCCATAACTTGACCCTTTTTTTTCTTCCATATCCATGTTTTCCTACATGGAATCCTAGTATGGGTTAACTCGGGTGGACTTTGTACTTCCTTTTCATTATTTTAAAGTAATAGTGTTACTGACTCTTTTTATGATGTGGGACATTCAATGAAATTTCAAAATCCAAATTTAAAAATTGCGAGGACGCAATTTCTTAAGGGGGAAGATTGTAACGACCCGAAATTTTGAATAAATCTTGTTTCCTAATTTTGTGTGTTATTTTATTTTTCATACTCAACAAAACTGTTTCATTTGATAACATGAGTATAATAAAAATGAGACTGTTGGGTTTTGACTATTATATGACCGTTAGTCAGTATGACCATTGAAAACTGAATGTTGCGACTTTTGTCTCTAAATACAAGTGACCATGGTTAATTAATATAGAAAGGAGATTAGATGGCCTCATCCAATAGTCTCGGGCCAATCGAAGCCCATCGAACGGAACTTGGGAAGGAGGTAGCACCAATGGGATTTTCTCTGGACCAAACCCAAGACGAACTACATCGTGTGAATCTAGAACAGAATCGCCTTCGCGAGAAGTTCAAACTGATAGAAATTACTACTCGTGCAATGTTGTCTGAGCCTCCCTCGGATTCTCTCACCTTAGCACACCTTACACTTAGGTCCTATGCTAGTGTGATAAGGGGCTATGTAAGGAGATCATAACTGCCTTGTGTAATCCTTTGTTTTAAATAAAAAAATTTATTTCTTCTTATGATGAAGTTTATGAATTTTCAAATGTTTGGATAAATATAGTTTGCATATTATTGGTGAATTTTAGAGAATGTATATTTTAAAAAATGTTTATGTAAACCTTAAATACTTAAAAATGTGTAATTATTTTCAAAAAATGGTCTTCTACAATTATGTTCAGCACGAAATTTAGAGTCTAATAAGATCAACATAATTTTTGATGAATAGTAAATTATGAATAGTGATTTTATGCTTAGGATTAGTAATGTAACCAAATGGATTAGTAATCTCACTTAAATAAAGTATTAGTATAATCTAGGCACCTTGATTAAGTAATGTGATTCAATAAAATGGTTAAATAACGGTTTCATAAATTATTAGTCAAGTATTAGTTTTTTCGGGTGAAGAGTGTTTTTTTAATTAAAAATTTAATTAAAAATATTTAGAAAATTATTTTTTTAAAATGGATTTCTTTTTTGAACTCAGAGCATCGATATTATGTTAAGGTAATTTTTGGGGATTTTTCAGAAAAAAATGAATTTTCGATGAATAGTGTATTTATTTAAAAATTAAATTAAAATTATTTAGAAAAATATTTTTTTAAAATGGATTTCATTTTTGAAATCAGAGCACGAATATTTGGTTAAGGTGAAATTTTGGGATTTTTCTGAGAAATTTGAATTTTTGATGAATAGTGAAAATACAGTTTTTAAGTTACGGGTGTTTAATGAAATCATTAAATGATGTATTAAGTATGTAATCAATATGGTCGACTTATGAATAGTAATATAAGGTATGAGGTGTCCCATGTGGCCAATACCATGGGAGAATACCATGGGAAAGCCCATGGGTTTTCCAAAACCACTTGTGAGGTGTCCCTTGGTCATTAATGCCTTGTCCCCTCACTTTCCCTATAAACCCCAAGCCATCCTCTCATCCATTCGACTCCCAAATCTTCCCCAACGAATCTCTGGTCTCATTACCTCCCAAGTATTCCTACCAAGGTGCCCCCAAGCCCTCAAGGTCCCAACCTTTGTGTTTTAAGAGATACGTTATAAGTTAAGGGATCTGACCACTCTCTTTCTTTTCAAGTAATCTCTTTTATGCCATTTATTTTATGCTCCATGCTCTTATGTTGAAGGATGTTATTTTATATTCATCCTACTTCCCTTTTCATGTTCATATTATGAGAGACCCCCTCTTTCTCTCATCATTTCATTTCAAGAATGTTAAAGTGGCGCTGTTAGGCTGCCAAATTTTTAAGGGATTCTTTCACCCTTCTCGTTTTCAAGATCTATTTTCATGTCAAGTCTTTCATGTTCCTTTTTATTATGTTGGGGTATGATATCTAAATCTATCATACTGATCTATTATTTTCATATGATGAGATGCCCTATTTGATCTCTTCATTTTTTTTTTGAATTTTAAGTGTAGCCGTTAGGCTACCGAATGTTTAAGGGATTCTTTCACCCTTCTCGTTTTCAAGATCTATTTTCATGTCAAGTCTTTCATGTTCCTTTTTATTATGTTGGGGTATGATCTCTAAATCTTTCATAATGATATTTTATTTTCATATGATGAGAGACCCTATTTGATCTTGTCAATTCATTTTTGTTGAAGTTTAAGTGATGTGGTTAGGCAGCCGAATTTTCATAAGAGAAATATTATTTTTATCTTCCTTTCATGTTCTTCATTTCATAAGTCATGTCTTTCAAATTTTATTACTGGGTTCTTAAATCCATTATATTCTGTTCCCCTACTGTTTTATGGATCATTTATGAGGGGGTGACCCATGTCCCCTCTCTTTTCAATATTTTCTAAAACCACGTAACATAGCCTTTATGCTGCAAAATTTTCGTCTCAAAATGTCTCTCTCTTTTTCTAATGTTCTTTTATTTTATTAAGTGAATACTCAAAGATCTCTCTTCTATAGGGGTATTCACATATATACCATGTTTTTCTATTTTAAATTCTTGGATTTACATACATGAGACCCACCTTCCTTTTCAGTGGGTTTTATAGTGACACAAAGTTCATGTCTTTAAAGCAGTTTTTAAAACGTTATGATTATGAAATGAAACCCATTCCTTTTATGCTATATGGGATTTTTATGAAATGATTGATGATGATATATGTGTCTCACATGATAATAAAGGAAAATTTAAGGGTGCGCCCTGATAGCGCTCCAATGCATTGGCTAACGACCTAATCTCTAGAGATGACCTTTTTGACTGATACCTTGGTGAATAACCATGGTAATTTTTATTGACACCTTGGGGATGGACCTTGGTGTAACGAAAATGATTGTATTTGTTAAATGTTGTATCCACATCTTCATTTTATGAAAAACTTTATTTTTATTATGATATGCCTCATGATTTATTTCTTATGCCTTAAAGTTCTTTTTCATGACATTGTTGATGTATCTCAAGTTCAAATGTTAAATGTTGCCCGTTGTTTTCCCTTACTGGTCCTTCTGCTCACCCTTTCTTTTGATGTATGTCCCCTGGTTATGAGATTCAGTAATGAAACTTGGATAAACATAAGTACAATCCTTTCAAGTGTTTAACAAGAATGTTGTTTTTGTTTCATGTATTATGTTCCTGGTTTCCAAGACACTAAACCTTAAAGATCCTCAGTTTTGTATAATGTAACGAATGTTTATGTGACAATAAGGCGGGATGTTATAATCCATCAATGGGAGATATATATGTGTCTGAGGTTCTAAATAATTGGACCCTTTTTCATATAGCGATCATTGATTCTTCGATCCTTCATTAGGAAGATGCTAATTTTAATCCATATGGTGGGGCACTATAAAGTGTATTCTCATCCTGGGAGATGGAAGTTGTTATGATGTTGAGATCAAACCAATGAGATAGGCTTCCTTTATTTCCTTATGAGATGAATTTGAACCCATGTAGTTCAGTTCCACTTAATTGGACACATCACATTTAAATGTCATGTGACGAGGACCTTACCCTTCCTTTTAACATCATGTTGTAAGGACTTCTTGATGAAGGGTGCCTTATCAAGGATAGTGTGGGACTTATAAAGAGGTAGTTCAAGGGACCTTAAAGAGAGGTGGTCACCCAAGTATATATGAACATACCAACAATATGGCCTGTAGAACATTAGGGGGAATTTGGGTGTTTGTTTCGGAGCTCAGGAAGGCTTCCTACGTATCCCAATTAAATGGAAATAAAATACCATGTAATATAGATGATCTAACTTAAATATTATATTAGGCACCTTGGAATACAGTTTGGGTCTTGTATATATGGATAAAGACCATTTGGATGGGTCTTACACTCAATGGGATTCCCATTTCACTTGTTTCATCTGTAATGTGACCCTTTGAAGATATCATGTTGGGGATTATACCTATGAGGATACCCATTTGAGGTTTGGGACTGTGTGGATGTCATGGTCACCACTAATCTCCAAACCCACATGAGTCATTCTTCGTATGAGAAACAAGATTTAGTAGTATATTGGAAGGCCAAACAATAAACTTTTCATATTTATAGATGGATGTTGATTCCCAAGGGGATAGGGAGAGGGATTTGAGTGTTTTTGTTTCCTCTTTGTTCTGGCACCACAAGGACATGATGAGGAGGAATATCAACACAACTCATAAAAAATACTAGGAGAATAATATAGGATGAGTTTCCTATTGTTTGCTGAGTAAAAAATGGATTTATCAAAACATTCCCATATCGAAGGGATAGGCATGTGGGTCCCCTCAATCCCTAGACCTGGGAGATTCACCAGGGAACCTATGAGGCCATGGGATCTTCCATGTTTGGGACCCTTGTTTCCATAGAAATTTATAATTTAAAACATTCCAAGGGTCCATCATGTTATGGATGCTTCCAATATTAATCCACTTACAATAGGTATGTAGACTCGAAAGGACATACAGATGTGACATGTGATCTAACCATACATGTCATGTGGATATGTAAGAGGCTTTTACCTAATTATATTAGACTTGTCCATATAGGTTCCATAGTGGGGCCTAATGATACGACTGATTGGATTGATGGGAGGTAGAGATAATAATTCCCTAGGATGCCCAATTCCTTGTAGAATTTTCTTATTCGTCAGGTCGTTCCCTCCACATATAATTTCACTAATTGGATGAGGTTATCTTCACCCAAGTATTGTGAAACATGAAACTAGATTTTGCTAGTTTATCATGTTACTATGAAAGACTATGTTTCGTATGAGTATAATTTTTCAATGTGGAGTCATTTTCCTCCCGCATAGCATTTTTCTACATGGGTCAGGGTTCTTCCCGCATAGAGTATTTATATAAGGCGTACTAGGATGCAATGTGGGCATCCATTTGTGCCTCATATAGGGTAATCCTCTTAAGGGGTTTTTTGTTTTTGATCATCCTAATGATTTTTACTTCCATGTTCATTTTATATGGTGAATTTTACCTTGTGGGAATTGATGGATCTCTATCGATTCATCTTGGAGGATCGGATTTTTTCATCTCCTCATCCCTCATATCCTCTTCCACACATCTCCACCCCCCTTAGGTTCTACTTATTGGGGAATTTTAAGACTAGTTTCTATAATGGACATTCATCCATGGTGGTACATGGTGATTATTTTATGGTATCCCAAGAAGGATACCCCCGCCTGTGAAGTGTTTTGTTAATGGGTGAAATTATTTGTGGGGGGGGATCACCATCCAACATCAGAAACCACATAGTTTCGTTCATAGTGTTCATAATTACCATACAACCCCATGAACTGTTTCAGTCATGGGGGTAGTCATTCATGGTTTTATAAATCACCTCTTATCCCTGGAAACATTTGTGGTATCATTTTTTGGGGTCGGTGGTACATTCTCATCCCATGAATTATTTTTTTCATAGGGGATGGTCATTTTCCCAGGTATTTATCATCTTGTAGACCGAAAATATATTATATTTTCATTCATGGTTGTTTATGGTACCATCTCATCAAGTGAGAAATTTCATTCATGTAGTGGTTTATGAATCCAATGAACTCCATAAGGATTGGTGGTCTGTGTAGCAATTTTTACAACACAGACTCAATCCTTCTATGAAACATCATCCCCATGGATTTTTTTTCATAAAAATATCTTTTTAGGTTTCTTTATAAACTTTTTCAAGTTAATTATACTCTCTTAATTTTGATTTTCAAATTTTTAAGAACAAAAAAAATTCCCCTCATTTGAATGGGATCTGATCGGTTTGAAGGAGAGGATGTTCTAATGCAGATATTGGACATGTTTTGACTGGTTTTTTGGTATGCATGAGCATGCACAATTTCTTAATTTGTTGTTAATACAACAGAATTAGAGATCATAGTTCAAACTATTTCTAGGACAATGTGGAAAATCCTAAAAACATTGTTTAATTTCTCTTAGAACCCTAATTTTTTCCTAAGTCCACTATGGGGCGGGATTAGAGGGCGTAACGTGAATTTTTATTATTCCACCCTTTGAGGGTTTTAGCCAAACATTATTTATTCCTTTTTATTTTGATTTCATGATTTTTTTTCAAAACCATGCAAAGAATATGTTTAGAAAGCTGGTACTCAATATTAACAAAATGTTTTATTTGTAGGTTTGCAACTGGGTGAGCTTTATGTCTACTTGTTTAGTCAGTTTAGAGTCTTAAAAACTAGACTAATTCTACTGGAATTTTAGGTTGAACAACTTCGACAATGAATTATTCTGTGAGGATTCAAATTGGGATTACTGGATGAGAATTTCCCAATATTTTTCATACATGATTTTGGGAATTATCTTGAGCCTAGTTTTTTTATTTCTAAATTTGAGACATTATATGGAAAAAGTACACAAAGAGTAACCATAAGAACTATTTGAATCAAAATGTTATCAAATTTTATAGATTTATGAATATCCTATCATGGGGATGAATTTACCTTTGGTTAATTGTAAATTTTTATGGGTGACTTATGTAGTTCTAATTAGGGAATATTTTTCATTATCAACAAATGATTTCCTTATGATGGTTTCCCAGATCTGAAATCTGAGGGATCAATTGTGTTAAAGTTGGAAGATTTACCCTAGGAGCGACTTATGTTTAGTCAGAGAAACCCTCTAGTGAGAAAACCAGAAAATTGAATAACTCTAAATAAAATAATTAAATAAAATTATTTTATTTTTCAAATTCTATAACATGAGAAATATGACTTGGATTAAAAATATGATACTATCACTGAGCCTGTGAGGGTATGCATTCCTTTTTCTGATCCTATAATTTTCTAGTGCGGGCCAATAGTGGAAGTTAGTTTATGGATGTAAATAAAATAATTAAGTAACAATAATTTTATTGTCAAATATTTATAACTTTTATACAGTAACTTGGATTGAAAATATGAGATTACCATTGAGATTTTTTGGTTGTGTTCCCTTTAGGAAAAGCCTAACCATGATCGGTGCAGGTTGAGGGTGAAATTTAGTTTTTGAACTCTTTTTTTATTGTACGTTCTGTAAATGTGGGAGCGGGATTTTCTATCTTTTGATCTGGTTCTCTGATCGAAAATTAAATAGCACTGTTGAATTCTAAATTCTAGGATTTACCTAGAAATTACATAACATTAGCTGGTAAGGGCATAGTGGAAAATTTATTTTTCATAAACTTGTGAGAAAAAATAATAAAATAATTTAAAGGAATTATTTTATTTCACTACTAACCGTTGGGTGGCGGATGGTGAGGCTGTGGGGCAGTGACCAAAGCGCAAAGAGGTGAATTAATGAGGCTTATTAATGGACCATATCATGCACAATAATGACGAAATAAAGTAAGTTTAACAATGATGATAATTCATAAATGAAACAGTGTAATGACGCCACGTCGCTATATAACAAAAACGTTGTGACATGATTCTTTTTATTAAACTAGTATGTGGGAGATTGGTGAATTTAAACTCTGGGGATTCTCGAATGAACCTCTGGAAATTTTCCTCTCCAAGGAGGAACAAAAAACATCGGCGAGACTTCATCTTCTTCGATGTGACTCAAAGAGCGGAGCTGAAAGCAACATCAACATCATGAAACCCCAATAATGAATGCTTCGTCATCAAACATCAAAAAGGTATGGGTCTGATTTATTTAATAATTATTCCTCATTATTGAAAATTGACAATGAACATGGATCAAACGACTAATGGGTTGGTCTGGGAGTCTCTCGTTCTTGAGGGTGGATATTATGTAGCGATTCAATTTAGTGTTTTTCATGTGGTGTGGTTATCCTCAAGTTTATCCCCTTGAATAAACATTATGTCGGAGGGTACGAGTTGATCCGAACAAGGCCTGGTCCCTTTGCAAATTTTTTTTTTGTAAAATATTTGAATTTGATTTGTTAAATAGAAAGAAAGGCAAATTTGAGACCATCACAGTGTAGATGGAGATCTATGGGGGTCATAGAGGCATGCGACGTGAAGAACGAACCACCAGACTGTGTCTGGTGGTCTGTCGAATGTTATGTCGTCGCACCGGCAGCAGCACACAGCAGAACCAGTCTCTGTTGTGTGAAGGAGCAGCCCACTCAAGAATCTTAGGTGCACTAGAGGCACACAATCCTAGTCCCGCGTGCATGTGAAATGGCCGACCATCCTGGCCGGCCGCGTGGAGCCACCGCGGTCGCTTGACCACGGTGAGGAGACCACCCTGTGCTAACCGTGGGGCGGATGGGAGGCCATGCAGTGTTTCCTACAACATCCCAGAATAGCATATCTGTCCACGAGTAGTATATTGAGTTGGCCAATGTTTCGGACCCACGTCTCAACATGACAGACTTGCACTGCCGAGTGGGACCCTCACCGCCAGGCCGGACCCACAACGTCAAGCCAGACCGACCACCGGGCCGGACCCATTATACCATGCCAAAAACATGATCTCAATGGGCTGGATGGGCTGGACCCATTCCAGACCCCCTGACAGGGTCTGGCAGGTCAGTCTGATGGGGTCAAATCAGACCCAGACCCGACCAACCCCTTTTCCAAGAAAGGATCAAAACATGGAGATCAGACATCTGATCTACGTAACATCTACTGTATGAGAACCCATGTTACCGGGTATTCATTTTGAGATACACTAAATTATTTTTGTTGGATGTTGGAGTACATCCAGTTTAGATCAGGCTCGAATCCAACTTGGCCCTTTTTACTAAACAACCTATAATTTACAGACTGGATTTGTGAACGACACATTGTATGTTGTGTTGGGACCCTTACAATGAGATAGTATTTTGGGGTTACTATATGTGGGACTCATGGAGGTTGAGATATGGATGAGGGATTGAAGAAAATATCCTATGAAAATCATGTGTGCTCAGTGAGGGATTCCAGTGGCTGGTTGTAACCTAAAGAGGAGAATAGAGATCCTCTATGGGTCAGCACCTAATGATCCTATGTTGGTCAGAACCACGAGATCCTCTCTGGTTCAGCACCTAGCTATCATATGTGGGTCAGTACCTATTGATTCTCTACTGATCAGAACTTATCATTCCTATATTGGTCACCACCTAGAAACCATGTGTGGGTTAGTATCAGATCCTCTCGATAGAATAAGATGATCAAGTTTTACGATGAATCATATTTATTTCTGTACATATGTTATACCTAGTGTGATCAATGTATTTTACTTTGTTCTATGTGGTTGAAGTATTTCATGGTTATATGACCTCTACGGTTTTTCTTTGTGGTGTTTTCCATCTTGAATTATGGAGAGACCCTCAGGTGTCTCGAGGTCCCTAAAATGTGTTATTATACTCACCTCAGCATGAGCTTCACCCACACATGTTGTGTCTTGTGCAAACAATCAATGTTTAAATAGAGGTGATCAAAAGGGCAGTACCGAAAGATGCTATGATAGTGGACTTGGTGTAATAGGCCCAGGTGGGGCCCAATAGGGTCAGGTGGGAATGGGATACTACTTCGGATTCCAATAGTTTACTTAATCTCACAATCATGTGGAGTTTCCATAGATGTCCATTAGAGTTTCCTTTAGGTACTTTACTGCTTTTAGTTCCTTGTTGGGTTTTTATTCTGGCCCACTTACTTTCACTGGAACATTCACTCAGTTTTGTTTTAGTGGTATACGTGTTTCACCCTTTTCAGCGTGTTAGGATGTGGTTGGGCGTGTGTGTGCTTGTATAGGATTAAAGACAATGCCTTCCCTTTTGGGATATTACATTCCAGTGTGGGTCACCAGCCCCTGGCCTATGGAAGGTAGGCTTGGGGTAGTGACGATATGGGCCCTCGGGGATGAGTCATGACATCCACTTATGATAACATGGTAAATTGTGAAAAATTATATTTCTCAAGAAAATGTATTTTTTCATGTAAATGAAATGATGTATAAAAATGATGAGGCCAACTGTATTAGCACATTCCATGAATGAGAAACCACTAATATTTGAATATGTCTTTTATAAAAGAAGGAATAATAATTGTGCAATTTAATGTCATGCCTCAAGAACAAGGACCACGAAGTTTAATTTTAGGAACAAAGTGCATCATAGGCCTGTGAATTAAGGTTACATAGCTTTTGTTGAGGGATAACCAATTTTCCCTTTTCATGGTAAGCTGTTCAATAATGCACCATCATTATCAAGTATGAAGGCGGAAGGTTGCAAACATTAATATAGGGATTTCCTAATCTAAGTGGTGATATGGTATGAAAATTTTATTCATGAATATGGATTAAAAAATGACCTCTATAAAAGAATAATTCTCATTTGTTTCATAAGACATTATTGGTGGAATCATATGTAGCATCAACTCAGACATATTGTGCACAGTCAAACCATGGTTTCCTCATGACACTAACAATCCATTTCTGATGGATGGGGTGGTTTATGGATATTTGGAGTTCCCCATACTTATTGTTATTCTTGTTAAATGATTTCACCTAAATATGAAAGGATCATTTCATGTCCAAATTTCCTAGTAAAGGGTATAAATGTTTCACTTATGCTAGTATGACCCATATGTAGGAATGAATTTTTATGGTTGTCCCTATGATATATTGTCATGGAATTACTAGGTATCTCATAAAAATTAGAATAAAATCATACCCAGTTTTGGTAAGGTTTCTCCAAATGTCGATCAAACTATTGTGTCAGAAGGGGGGATTTTCCGTTGAATACGCATTCATGAATTGGGTGTGGGACAAGTTGAACCGAACTCCTAGTATGCAAATTTAGCTCATGTATAGAAGGGAGAGGAATTTTCTTAACATACTGAGATATAAGATCCAGCTATCATAATGTATCCCATGTGGGAAAGAATTAAGACATACATATTTCTTAAAGGGTCCCCCATTCTGGTCTAACAGATTCTCAGGGAATGTAATTTTTTTACATTTTTTGTGGTTGGACCGAAAATTGGATATTCAGGTGTCACTATGTATCCGATGATGGAACGAATGAATCCGCTTGTAGTTTTTGACATAAAAAAATATATTTCAATTATATTAGGACATCTGTGTTGTAGTTTAACATCATTTGGTGAGGATAGTATGAGGTATTTTATTTTTAGTTTATACAGATCTGACCATTTTTCATATAATAGATAAGTAACATGAGTCTCATTAGGATAAGACTTTATAATATTCCTCATATGTGAAGGAGAAAGAAATTGTAATCCATGATTCAAGGGATTGTCTGATGAAGAGAAATGATATGTTATAAAAATTTCATTAGGCCTTATAAATATAGAAGAGGCCACTCTTGGGAATGAATTATCCATGGCTTGAAAATATTTTTGAGGGAAACTTATCCAAAGTGATTTGTGGCATATTGTTCATATTATAACAATGTATTCCTCATGACTCTATCCCCCCATCTATGATGGAAAGAGTAATGTCTTAAATTTCACAGGGAATAAAATATGATGGTCGTAAGGACTCTATATTCATATGTAAAAAAACATTCGGACTGTGATGGACCATTGAGTGTGAAATTACTTACCTAGATATCATTCATATGTAGGGTATCATTTTTTTCCTTGATAGATCCCTGAAGTAGGAACCATAACTTAAGATCTCCTATAGAGATCTTTTTTATACTGAATATGGGGAATTTTGTTTCATTACCTCATGGTTGGGACTAGAACATGGGGTCTAGGCATCACTACATGTCTCTTATAAATGAGAATCAGTCCACATGTAGTTCTTGAAGTACCATGAATATTAATTCCATTCATGGAGGATAGTATCCAAGTATTTTAACATCATATATTAATGATATAGGTTCCCTGATGTGAATAGTAAATATCATTTATAAGCCTAAGATTAAAAAAATAAGTTTCACTACGTATCCTATGAAGGAAGGAATCAATCCATACATGGTTCTTATTGTTCATGCAGGTAATCCCCTACTGAAACTCCTAGTCTCATGTGAGATATGCACAATGTGCAAATCAATGGGCATCAAAGGTTTGTTTCTCCACACATAGGTGACAAAATAAAGGATTTGGTCATTTTGAATTTCTGTTGGATGGACTCGAATTTAAAATTTGGGAATCACTACATATCATATTGTTTTCAAAATCAATCTGTACATATTTCATGAACTATCTCCCGATGTAGGTCTAACCCGTATAGTGGGAGGGCATCATTTTTCCATTTGATTATTCTTATTGTTTTAGATAGACCTATAATTAGAGACCGAAGCACCACTACATATCCTATGTGAATAGTAATGAAGCCACAAGTAGTTTTGGGATCCAATAAAGTATAATTCCATGTGGTGAGGATGATGGTGAACTGACCTAGAAGAGGGGGGCTGTTGGGGTTGGACCCAGAATCAGAGACCTAGGAATCACTATGAATCCTATGTGGGAAGGAATCAAGCAACATATTTTCCTTGAGGAAGAGACTCCGTATGTGTATCTTACACTCATTTGAGTATAGAGGCATTTCAACTTTCACCCAAATTAATGTGACTCATTTATCATGAATCGTCTATTGAAACGATGATTCGCATGTTATTAAAAATCATATGGGGAGGATGCTTGTGTCTTGTAGTTATAGAAAGGATGATTTTTTATACCAGCAAGAAACATAATCCTGATGGTACAATAGGACTTCATGCAAATGGCTGGTATGAAAATCATCCAATGAATGGAGGGGATGTTATGTTTGGGCCAAACGCAAGGGCTCTAGAAATAAAAACCTCTCCAGCGATAATAGGAATCAAGTGAAATGTATGTATCGAAATGTAATTCTCTACACATGTTTGATTTGTACGCATAGGGGTAATTTTTTCGATTAAATGTTTAATTTTTAAGTTTTTACACGGGATTGGATATACGAGTGTCATTATATATCATTTTTCTGCAGGAATCAAGCCACATGTTGGTGTTAATACTTATCCCTACATAGATCTGAGTCATGTGTAGGGAGAGAGAGCTTTCTATGAAATTGACCTATAAATACTACCTTCCACATAGTCTCCTACATTGATTTATTTTTCATTTAGGGGATGGGACATTTCTTGTATTTTATGGCTAGGCTCAGGAAATGAGGTTTGGTCATCACTATATATCCCATAGAATGAGAATCAATCCACGTGTATTTCTTGATGAACCATGTCATTTAATATCATTCAGTAAGGATAGGGGTCACCCAATGAGAAATAAGTATCATCATGGTTGGGTCCATGAATAGTGATTTTTGTGTCAAAGGTATCTTAAATGGGTAGGAATCAATCCACTCTTAGTTCTTCATGGAAATATCCCTTCATAGGTCTATCCAATATGCAACAATGGGTCATTTGTTTACTATTTGAGTGGATGGTCTATGATGTAAAATCCAGGAATTGATGTGTATCATATGTTGACAGGAATCAAGACAACTATAATGCATTAATACGACTTGGAAGATGACCAGTGTCGGGGTAAATTTATTCTCTAGGTAGAACATTATAGTGATACGTAGATTAATATCATACAGCAAGGAAATTTGTGTCATGCAGTTTACTATCTTGTCACGTGGATTATTTACTGTATTTTTAACACCATAAAATTAGGACTACTGTTTCTTGTTATTACACTATATATTTCTCCAGGAACCATTCATTGGTGGGATTCATGGTTAGTTGTCCATAAATAGAAATCAAAGAATAATCACCATTGTAATAGAACTTATGTATTGTGTATGGTCCCTCCCATATTGGTTCCAACCATAGAGGCCTATTTTTGGGTATCATCGGGGTCTTGAGAACCAACACCATATCTCCATCGAGAAACGATCGGAGGTGAAATTTTTTGTTAAATGATTATTCAATCCAGTTTTGGTGGAAATCCTAATGATGAATGGTATGAAATATTTTCTCATCCAATCACTTGAATTCGAATATCCATTTATAGGATTTCATATATATGGATAACTAATAGTAGAAGGAAAGGTGGAATGAGGGAAATGGAACCTCAATGGGAAGGATAGCCTATGTACTATATTATAATGATTATGGGGTTTGGGTGTGGTAGTTTGGGTCATGGTCCAGAAATCCTACAAGGCATGTGGGATCATTTTTGGATAATAGTTTTATCCTTATCTACCATATTCTAGAGTATATTCGATAAAGTCTTTTTAGGGCCCCTATCATTCTGTTAGCTACACCGTGGAAGTGTGATAAATCGTTGAACATGATGTAATAATCCTAATATAGCATCTTCAAATCATAAAAATATAAATTGTGGATATTTTTAATCAAAACTTTTTGTGGGACATAAAATCTATTAATGTGGTCAGCTTCCCCAAAGATAACAATGATCATTGCCCCCAACTTATTTTGTTGGTACAACTTTGACCCAGATAGAGAAGAATTGGTTGTAGTAAAAATTTACATGAACTATGTGGCCATATTGGGTGGATATGGTCCCATGGAATCCATTCCCCATATGAAAAATGTCTAGGAGAAAATGGATGTGTGCAGAAACTCTTGTGGTTGGTGAATGAATTTGTCATGAACTCTGCAGGAATGGTACCTTTGGGTGACTCTAGTGCATTCCTTTGTTATAGATTCGAAGTTTTACCCTAGCCTTTTGATTTTGTGGTAAAGTGTATGTTATAACTATTGAGTTCCATAAGCTCTTATGTCAATATCATTCATGAAATCCGTATTCTCTTCTAAATAAATTCATTTAAGAAGGACCCCATTAAAACTCCACTTATAGAGGAGCATTTGGGGATTAGTTCTATCCTGTAGAAAAAAATTAATTCTATTCATTGGATTGTCAGCCTCCTAGCTTTATTTAGATGAGATATTACTTTCTATGGAAGCCCACAAAGGTTTATATCTATAATGTGGTAGGACTTTATGGTCCATGGATGGGGATAATCTCATTGAACTATTCTATGTACACTTGGATTAATGGTAAGACCATCATGTGGGGTGAAATGATAATGATTATTTCATCCCACAGTGGATTAGCTAGTGTTGTGGCTTAATTTTTCTAAGCATTAGATTGTGAATTATACAACAATGGGATGTTATCCAGAGTCGGTTCCAAAGGGAATTACACCATTAATCCCTAGACACGTATTACCAAGGGGATTAGTTATTACTTTTTGATGAAATATTCCTCATTGGCCTACTTATTAACAAGTTGTGAATATCGTTTTACCATCCACTAATTAAATTGTACCAGAATTACAATATCTATACCTGTATTGAGAGTATGATATTCAACATCATTTTTTATTCATCCCTCTGATACAATGAATGATTAAGGCATGACATCCACTTCTAGAGATTTAATCATGACACCTTGCCCCACATTTTGTGATTTGGGTCTTCCATCCACTTTCCTGTTAGGATTCTAGATACACCATCAATATAAATATGCCACATTATGGGGAATTATTGAAAAGATAAAATATTTTCATTGATAATTTTGATATCCAATGATGTCAACTCTTTTGAGGGGTACCTGGTCAAGTGATATGCTAATGTCTAGACATTCACTTATTTTAGGGGAGGAACTGAAGGCCAACCTATTTTAGGATGAACACCCACTCTAACTGATGTCCATTAAACATCAGATCGTTGATAATGTTTATGATTGTGTTACTACATGGTACTAAATGAACCTTGTGATGTTGTAGGTAGTGCCTATGATTTTTTTAATCCAAATATTATCACCATATAGAACTTCTTGATATCATAGTAACAAGTCTCATCATTTCTCATGGTTATACTGAGGTTGTAAAGTCTAATTTCACTGCAGAAGTCAATGTTTTACACATGGAAGGAACCAACATATCACTATAAGGTTGTTTCATAAAAAATATGTGGCCTTCCATCAATATACAGTAGTAGCACTAGAAAGATCAAAATCCATTTTTTGAGACTCTCAAATACTTCAAGACAATCTTCTATCAACTAACATATAACACACTTTTTCTTTAACCTAGCGAAGGGAAGACATTTTCCCTCAAGAATAGATATGAAGCATCGAATGTAGGATAACTTCCCTTGAATTCATTTCTATTCTATAAGGTTGTGATGAGGTGACAATCCAAAGATACCCTTGGTTTATTTTGGTGTTGACTTTGATGTCATGATAGAACATGATGAATCTGAGGATTTTCCCCAAGATGATGCCGAAATCCCATTTCAATTGATTCATTTTCAAGTTTTACTACCACAATATATAGAATATGGTCTCAATATCTTCTAGGTGTTTAGAGAATGGTCAATATTTAACTGCCAAGTCTTTATTGTATAATTCAAAATACATTCCCATGAATGGTTTGAAGATGCAGTGAATGGCATGATGGTACGTAGAACTGATTTTCATCAATATTAATGGAATTACCCTATATAAAAGAACTCCCTATGTGGATTTAGTGGTAGTGTATTATTATTCTTCAAGTTCCATTTCGATTTGATTGTATCCTAAATATCCATCAATGAATGATATGGTTGATATATGGTTGTTTCACATATCAGTAGTTCATTTATTGGGATTGGAAATATTCCTTTTAGAAGTGTTGATTAAGATCACTAAAGTCCATGAAATCTCTAATTTTTCATTAATTATTCTTAATGGGGACATTATTGGCTATCCCATTGGATATTGGATCTCCCGGTTGAATTTTTCTCTTATGATCTTTTCTAGTTTAGTCTCAATATTTGAAGCATGTGTCAAGTGAATCCTTCAAGATTTCTGTTTATATCCCTGGTGTTCCTCTGGTAAGCCCATGTGGGAAGTGGCTTCCTCAGGATCAAGGCCAAACATTTATTTGGAGTTCCAGGTGAATAAATCCCATTTATTCTTTAGGATAGACTTATTTACCTATTTATCTTTTGAATACATGGCCACAGTACTCAAGGTTGGTTTAAGGTCTTCTACTACACTGAGATTTATTTCACTGAGTTCATCGATGTTGGTGGAGACACATTACTCAATTTCTGTTTGGGAATCCCTAAGGTCCTTCTCCACTTCATCTTCTTTCTACTATCCATCATCCTCTACATTTTCCAAAGGGGTAGAAAGTAGTGGGATAATTTCACTAGATTTTTGGGATGATTAAATATCTAGGAATTCCGAATATGAAATGACTTCCTATGACAGAGATGAAATATGGAATTTCCTTGAAGATCTATAGAAGAGGGAGCGAGAGAAATAGGGGGAGAATATTCATCAACATTGGGTTGCGATATGACCACCTATACCACTGTTAGTGAGGAATGGATTTATTGGAACCCTAGGGATGGAATGAAGGTGTGTTCATCCGGTCATTCACTTGTTCAGAAAACATTTTTTACAGCGGTTATATTTTATTTTTTACATCGGCTTTTGGCCGATTTTATTACAGGAGACGTTGTAAACATTGTTTTTTACGTTGGTTATTTTAAAACCTGTGTAAAAAACACAAATCCGAAGCAATTTTCAAGTTAGTTGATCAAAAACTAACGTGGAAAGCTGTTCAAAGTTGTGGTTTATTGGGTTGGTTATTAAATAACCAACATGGTATATAATTTTTCACGTCGGTTATTATATAAACCACATTCTAAATAACTTATCTGAGGTGTTTATCACATTGGTTATTTTCATAATTGTCTTGATTAACCTGTCGCCCAAGCGGTTTCCCATGTCAGTTAAATAATAACTGACGTGAAAACATATCTACTACATCAGTTATAAAATAACCGATGTAAAAAACTATTCATATCTATTTATTACCTCGGTTATGAAATAACTAATGTAAAAACCATTTCCCATGCATTTATTACGTCGGTTTTCAAATAACCAACATTAAAACTAATCCCAACACATTTTTTAGGTCGGTTGTAAAATAACCGTCGAAAAAACATTTTTCTTAATAAAATAGATCAACAACTTCTATGCCCTTCCAATAGACCTGAAACAGACCAAAAACATACCAAAACCCGACCAAAAACATACCTGAACCCCCCCCCCCACTGGATAGCCCTCACCACACCCCTAGACACCCCCACGCCCTAGGAAACCCCCTAACCAAAACCAAAAACAAACTAAAACCAAAATACACCTCCACCCCCACACCCCTAGAATGCCCCCCCCCCCACCTGGACAGCCCCCACACCCCTAGATGACCCCCCCACCCTCCTAGACACCCCCCTGGACAGAACTCGCACACCCCTGGACAGCCCTCCCACACCCATAGACCCCCCCCACTGGACCCCCCCCCCCCCCCCTCACACACACACACACACCCCTAGACACCCCCTTGACATCCCCCCACTCGCCTGGACATCCCTCCCACCCACCTAGACAACCTCCCATCCCCCTGGACTGCCCCCCCCCCCAATGGACACCCAAGACACCCCCACCTCACTACACATCCCTACCACACACCATTGGACACCCCCACCCTCTTGGACTCCAAGGAACCCCCCCCCCCATAGACCTGGAAAGCCCTCCAACCTTCCTTGACACCCCCACCCCCTGGAAAACACTCCCAGACCCCTAGACAGACCTCCCACAACCCTAGACCCCCCCCCCCCCCCCGACCGACACCACTAGACACCCCCTTGACATCCCCCACTCGCCCGGACATCCCTCTCACCCTCCTGGACACCCTCCCACCCCCATAGACTACCCCCACCCCCATCCCCATGGACACCCAAGACACCCCACCCTACAGGGTAGCCCTCCCACACACCACTAGAAACCCGCCTCACCCCATAGGACACCCCCACCCTCATGGACACCATGGACACCCCCCCCCCACACCCCTGGACAGCTCTCCCACACCGATGGACAACCCTCCCACCACCCTGGACACCCCCACCCTCATGGACACCATGAACACCCCCCCCCCCCCCCACACCCCTGTACAACCCTCCCACAACCCAGGACAACCCTCCCACACACCACTAGACACCACCCTCCCACCCTCATGGAGACCATGGACACCGCCCAACACCCCTGGACAGCCCTCCCACACCCCTGGATAGCCCTCCCACCCCCTAGACACCATGTACACCCCCACACCCATGGAAAGCCCTCCCACACCCCTGGACAGCCCTCCCACCTCTTGGACAGCCCCCCCCCCCCCCCCCCCACACACACATCTATATGCACCCCTTGGGCATCCCCCCACTCACCTGGACAACCCTTCCACCCTCCTGGACACCCTCCCACCTACCACAGGACCCCCCACTGGAAATCCCCCACCACACCCCTAGACACCCCCATCACACTGGACACCCCTACACCAAAACAAAAAAAGACCAAAACCAGACTAGAACACCCCAATAGACCAAAATCTGACCAAAAATAGACCAGAACACCCCCCCATTGGACAACCCCCACCACACCCTTGGACACCCCCCCACAGCACTGGAAACCACGAAACCAAAAAACAAACCAAAACCTAACCTCCCACCCTCCTAGTAATGATCCCACCCTCTTGGAAACCCTCCCACACAACACTGGACCCCCCCCCATTGGACAGCCCCCCCCCCCACCCCACTGGACAACCACCACCCCACTGGATAGCCCTCCCACACCCCCATGTAAACCTCCCTCACCCCACAAGACCCCCTCCCCCCCACACACACCCCCTAGACACCCCCTGGATAGCCCCCACTCCCCTGGACAACCCTCACACCCTCCTAAAAAACGCTCCCACCCCTTGAACTACCCCCACCCCATCCCCATGGACACGCAAGACACCCCTACCCCGCTGGACAGCCCTCCCACACCCCTGGAAACCCCCCTCGCTTCCCAAGACACCCACACAACCATGGACACCCCCTAAATAGCCCCCAATCCCCTAGACATCCCTCCTAGAAACACTCCAACCACCCTGGAATCCCCCCCCCACACACTCTCATGGACACCTAGGACACCCCCCCCCACCAGATAGCCCTCCCACACCCCTGGATACCCCCACCCCACTAGACTCCCCCCACACCCTTTGAACCTCTCCCCCCCCCCCAGGCCAAAATCCATACAGAAAAACCATCACAAGTAGACCAAATAAATCAGTAGAGATAAATTTAACATTCACTTATATAACATTCAAAACATACAATGTGAACTTAAAAAAACTAAATCCAACCTAAATGACTAGAAAATACACAATTACAATGAAAATATTCAAAATTACATTTTACACTATAAACAACATAAATTAAATCAAACCTGTAAAATAATTTGACCATTCCACTTGTAAGTGTTTGACGTCTTGAGAACTATAGGGGTGAGGGTAATCAATTAGATAAAAATTAAAATGATAGTAGATAATGTGTACAGTGAATAAATAAAATGAAATATTATGACATTGTATAAAAGGAAATCTTACCAGGTCAAATTTCACAACTGTTCCAGTTGTAATTATTTCATATATAAATCTTAACTTATAATATCAGCATTTTATGATGCCTTGTTGTTCATGAAAATTTTGTTTGAATGAGTGTAAATTTACAATATTATTATTATGTAATAATTCAAAAAGTACAAATTATAAATGGATATTTACCATTACATTTACATATTTGATCTTCGCACTCCTTTTCTTTTTGTTCTTTCGAATGTAGACCCATCCCCTGTTAGAAAATAATATGAATTGGATAAATTTAAAATTCATTATAATATATAAAACTATTGAGAAAAAGAAACATACTTTTCCAACATTTTCTTAATACTTTCCCGCACCTTGGCATGGATAAGCATATCCAACAAAGTGTTTTCTCCCTTGGGAAAAGAACACCTAATATCCAATGATCATTGATAAAGAAATTTTAATGTTAGTTTTTTTTATGTTAAAATATAATTAACTATTTTCCATAGATATGTTTCATACCTCTCACCAAAAGGAATCATCCAACATTGTGTGACTATATTCTATTCAAATCTTTCAGCAATATAAAGCATTCTTGGTTCATCATCCAATTCATGTGCTTCAGGAGAAATCAAATGCAGGTCTATGAATCCATATACATCTTTCCGCTCATTCTTCTCATAGATGTTATGAAGATACCTAATACAAAACAGACATAAGTATTCATTTTTAATAAACATAATATAATAAAAAGGTCTTAAGACTTACATGGAAAAAAATTGCACCACATTGATTTCAAACTTATCTCTAGTAATAAGCTCAATGATATCAGTTTTCACAATCCCCATTGTTATTTAACGTCAAAAAACATGACCTCCCATTGGAAACCGATAATGATCCGCCCACAAATTTGAATATCTTGACAATTAGTCAAGACTACTAGAATCTGTATCTGATGTCATAGTAATTTGTTTGTGTTGTTGTCTGTATAGTATTTCTTTACCTTTTAAGTATTCCATTAAAAATAAATAGAAAAATATAATAGTTTTCAAATATTAAACAACTTTAATAAAAAAAAAAAAATAGAAGATATAACATACATACCTCTATGGTAATGAGTCATAGAAGTCTGGATGGCCAAATTAAAAAATGGTTGATACTATGTCCAACTGTCATCACCTCATCTGTAGGTAATGGTACTCGAGATGATCTATATTTAATAACCTTTTAAGTGACCCTTAGATTCCATACCTCTAATTGTTGATGATAAACTATATCTCTTATAAAATATACAAGCCCATATGAAACTATATGATGTTGAGGATCATCAACATACAACTCGCAATAAGTAGAAAGCTGCGGCGGAGGAGTAGGATAAAAAATGGGGTCTGCAGGATAATGTAGGGGTGTGGGAGCTGCTGGCAGAGGTGGAGGATAAATGATGGGGTCTTCAGGGGGAAGAGGAGGAGTGGGAGCTGTAGTCTGAAATTTTCTTTTCATGTATTCAATCATAGAATGTACCGATACTCTAATTGTTTCCTCCATCGTCGCATTAATTTTATGAACTTCAGCCTCCAAGGATTCTATTTTTTATAAACACCCTCAACAAAATAAGTTGAAGAACGTGGAAACACTTTTTTTAACGATAAACATGTCAGATATCCTCGTACACAGCCAGGATGTTCAGGATTTCCCAATGTTGTAGATAAAATATCATGCCTCCCAACAGCTATAAATACACATTGTGAGCACTGATCCTCAAGAGAAGCTTGTATTAATTAATTGAACATTTCTATAATGATTGATATTATATGAATAATATAGTTAAATTTAATAAATAAAATAGATATCTTACAATCCTCTCATCTATGATTCTCAAATCTTCCGAATGAAAAATCCATTTTTTGTACATCTGATCTCTCTTCCATTTTTCATGTCTAGATGAAGGGGATAGAGGGGCCACCTCTCTAGAGCTTAAAGGCCCACCTCTTAGTTTTTTTAATTTTTCCATCATCATTTGTTCTTCCAATAATGTATACCCTCCCTGAGATAAACTTTGAGAGTATACATTTTATGATTTGACCTCCTAATGAGATATCTGTGTTTTCTATAAATTAATAATAAGAAATCATTCATAAAACATTAATAAGATCATTTGTATAAGAATACATACAGAAATTTTATATTTCCCTTACTAAAAATGAATCTATTCTTCTACATTCAACAAACTATCTACATGTGTCTTCATCTATTAAAGGATGTATATTACATGGATTGTCATGACTCCTATGACCAAAAATGAAATCAGATGAGAGGGTTTATTTGAAATCCATCCATCTCTTAGAAGCCATTGATAATAATTTCTTCCTGACTCCTCCAGTGTCAAGAATATCAAATTTCATCTGATAATTTAGAGTTTAAACATATTATATATACTATAAACTTTTAAATAATAGGCAAAAAATAGCAAAAGATCTTACCAAAATCATCTCCCACAACTGAGATATTATTGCTTTGTCCGCATTTCTCTAGTCATCATAAAAAATTATTACTTTTATCTTACCCTAAGTTGATACAAAACTCTTAAAATATTTTTCATTTTGACCTCTAGAAATATCATCCTCATCAAACACAATGAGTATCCTCTTGTCCGACATACAGGAATGTGATAATTTTGGTAAACATGTGCACCCACGTTTATCAACTCTTAAACTCTTTGTCGTAATGGGAGCCCATGAGGAAGATTGGGGAACATCGGGAGGATCATGTGAATGATCCTCCCCATAGGTATGACCAATATTCTCATCTCCAGAATCATGTGGTTAATCAATTGATTGATCTGTCATTATCCTTCAAATCAAAAAAGAAAACATTTGTTCACAAATATACATATTCGAATATTAAAATAATAATGTAAACAGAAAATAGAAAATTGTACTATGTTACAAAATAGTAATTATTATTAATATGGTAAGAATGTTGATCAATGTTAAAATGGTAAAGATGGTAAAGATGGTAAGCATGGTAAACATGGTAAACCTGGTAAACAAGGTAAACATGGTAAAGTAATTGTCATTGAAAAAAACTAATTGATATAAAATTTATGTAATATTATGCATGATAAAGTAAACTAAACAAAATTAAAACACAGAAAAACATATACTTATTTGTTTTAATACATGTTTTAATAAAGAAAAAACATACAATATCTAACATTTTATTAAAATAATAAATGTAAACAAAAAATAAAAAAAAAGTTACCTGTAATTTTAGGAATGTACAAATAGATTTTTTTTCCCAATTCCTTCATCTTGATCGTTCCTTATGGAAAAAACCTTATCTTCAACATGCTCATAATTATGTTCTATTAATCTTTCCATGGAAGTAGGGATCTCACATAAATCAACATCTTCATCAAGTTGATACTCACCAAAATATTTTTTCCTCTAGTAAAACAACATCCCACTACATATCTGATTGATCTACTATATATAATTTTTTTTCATGTGTTCCCATTATAAAATAATCATATGTTTCTTCCAATCTATTCAGATTAACAACTTCCATTCCAAATTCATCGTGTCTGAAACTGTTGTTACCGATAAAACATTTACAGTTAAAAATAAGAACATAAATTTTAATGTAATCAGCCTACCATATTTCTTCAATCACACCATAATATGCACTTGATGTAAAAATTGGGTTTTTGTCTTTAGAACTCAAAAAATTCATTACTTCTACAAACACCAATACACCACTATTCTAGACTGCACTTCTATTGTCCTAATATTTCATATGAAATGTATATCCATTAATGTCATAACTGGACTATGTTATCACATTTAAACATGGACCACCCACTACCCATTTTAATGTCTCTAATACATCTGATCTACCAAGAAAGGTCTTTTTAGACCATAAAAAAATGTTTTTTGTGCTCATTCAAAATCCACATTTCATTCTTCTTTGGATGGAAATGTTTCAACTCATTAATATGCAATGTGATATACGATTGACCATCAGATATGTTATTCAAGATGTATAATTCTAACTTCATCATCTATTCAGCTGACAAATATTTTACTTTCAAGCCACAAATCCACATTCCCTTATTATTAACTCGTTCATGGTGAGATGGAGGCAAACCTATTTGTTGTGCCACAGCCAAGTAGATCGTACCAAATACTGAAACCTCTTTAGAAATATACTTTTCAATAATGGAGGCTTCAGGTTGATATGGATTCTTGTCATACCCCTTCAATATTTTCATATACCATTCAAAAGGATACATCCAACGAAGATATACATGTGCACAAAGCTTTATTTCTCAAACTAGATGAATCATTAAATACACCATTATATCAAAAAAAGATGGTGAAAATACATTTCCAATTGAAAAACTATACAAAATTAAATCCTTTTCCAAAATGTTCAAAGCATTCACATCAATAAAATTATTGCAAATTGAATTGAAAAAATAACACAACTTCAATTATAGTCTTTCTGAAACTGATGGGAAGTATTCCACGTAATGAAACTGGTAGAAGTTGTTGCATCATGACGTGACAATCATTAGATTTCATACCTATCAACATAAATTCCTTCAATGAGAATTTTTTTTTACATTTTAAGAATAAACGTGAGGCACTTTTATATCATGAAGACACATTAAAAAGCTCATTTTCCCCCTCTAGGATAATGTCTGACAAGCTAGGTGGAAGAAATGTTCATCTTCCATTTGAAGTGGGAGCTAACTCCAAACGTATTCCCATTGATAGTAAGTCTAATATTTCATTCAACCCATATTTTTTTGTTCCATTAATTTCTAAAAATTGTCCAATAAAACTATCATAGATATTATTCTCCACATTCAAGACATCAATATTATGATTAACATCATGATATCTCCAATATGGTACCTCAAAAAATATTGTCCTTTTCTTCCAAATATGTCTATCATTACCAAATTTATGTGTCATTCCCAATGTCACATCAAGGTTTTGCACCCTCTCAAAATACCGATTAGGGGATAATGGTTTTGGAGAAATATCAAATTCTTGTGAGCCATTGAATGCCTTTTCTAGTCTTATATATGAGTGATCCATAGGCAAAAACATTCGATGACCCATGTACACTGTTTTCCTCCCATGATTCAATTGACAGTATGATGCTTGTTGTTCGCAAATTGGACATGCTTTATGCCCTTTAACACTGTACCAAGACAAATTTCCATATCCTGGGAAGTCATTTATAGTGAACATAAGAACTATATGCAATTGAAAATATTCCATTTTATAAGAATCATACACCCTAATAACATCCTCCCATAAAAGTTTCAAATCAACAATCAATGGTGACAAGAAAACATCAATATCATTACTGGGTTTCTTCAAACTAGAGATCATTATACTCAACATGACATATTTGTGCTTCATATAAACTTTAAGATAGAGGTTGTAAATTACCAATAAAATAGTCCATGAACTATGTGTGCTACTGAGGGTTCGGTATGGATTCATTCCATCAGTGTACAACTCTATTATGAGATTTCAAATTTCATTTCTAGATGTAGGATAATTCTCATCAATTTTTATCCATTGTCAACATTCATCTAGATGACATATTTTTAATCACTTATCCGCTCATCAGCATGCCATCTTAACCTTTTTTGATCATGTGAATTAGCAAATAAATGTTTCAAACGATGAATTGTAGGAAGATACCAAAATACCTTAGAAGGGATATTTGTAATCTTTATAAGAACATGTGATTTTTCATTCACCTTATTCCGTGATGTCCCAAATTTTGGACACTTTGACAGAAATTAATATTCCTTTCTATATATCATAAATTCATTCCGATAGGCATGTATTTTCTTGTATCCTAATCCCATCAGGCATAATATTTTCTTGTCCTTATAATGTAAATCTTAAAGATCGTTATCTTTTGGAAGAATATCTTTCATCAATTATAGAAGCAATGTAAATATTTTGTCACTCCATCCAAGTTTCACCTTCAGGTTAATCAATATTAACCCCACCGACAAAACCATAAAATATTTACAACCAGGATACAATGGTTTTTCAACATCACCATATAGATGCACAACTTTCGGTTCTATCTAAATTTGTTCTGCTATAATACTGCGAATCATTTCTTCAATTCCATAGGCGTTACCATCATGAGAATAATTATCATCAGTAGATTTGACATTCTATCCAGTTTTACCATGCCAAATCCAAGGGCTGTAACTCGGATTAAAACCATGAAAAATCAGATGATCCACTACGGGAAAAAAACACTTCTTGGGACGGGGTATTTGCGATTGGAATAAAGCCCATCGCAAAAACTCAGATGAAAAGCGTATTTACGACGAGAATATATTCCCATCGCAAATGGTCAGTTATTTGCGACGGAAATACAGGAACCGTCGTAATTGCAATGACGCGGTTTGCGCGCCAAAACGCGGGAATCCTATTTGCGACGGGTAGAAGGATACCCGTCGCAACTACCCGGCGATGGTAAATACTATTTGCGATGGGTAAATTGTCCCGTCACAAAAAAATATTCACCATGTGTTATTTACGATGGGTCCCATCGCAAATACCGGTGGCAGTAAATAGGAATTTGCGACGGGGATATCCGCCCGTCGCTAATGGTGTGTCGGCAGGAAGATATTTGCGACGGGCCCGTCGCAGAAACCCTTTAAACCGTCTCCAATAATTAATGAGGGAGAAGGTATTTGCGACGGGGACCATCTCCAATACCGGTGGCGGTAAATAGGAATTTGCAACGGGGATATCTGCTCGTCGCTAATGGTGTGTCGGCATGCATCTATTTGCGACGGGTGTGTTGCAAAAAACCTTTTAACTGCCGCCTGTAATTAATGCGGGCTAAGGTATTTGCGACGGTATCCCGTCGCAAATACGACCGTCACAACTAATCTAACCTATATATACACCCCACCAGTTTTTTTTCAATAAAATTCAGATCTCTCTTCCCCTCTCTCTCTAACTTTCAGTTCTGTGTAGAATTTTCTTTTGTTTTAATTTTTTCTTTCGTGAAGCGGAGATAAAAATTTATAAGACACAAATTACTTCAAAATATCGAAGGTATTTATATTTTCTTTTTATTTTTTAAATTATTTTTTATTGTTAGATTATTTTTAATAGTTAATTTTAATTTTAAATTGTTAATTTTAATTTTTTTTAATAGAATGTTCAGTAGCTAGATAGTATAATTAGATTAAGTGGTTGTACCAAATAATCATTGTCTGGATACGAACAAGTAGAGGTGGCTCTGGCACAGATGTACCTAGGTGTGAAAACTCTGACAATGTGTTTCAAGCTTGACTCGGGGTAACCTGGTACACGACAACAGACCTTGCTGCACTCTTGGTTCGATAATCTTGGAGGATGTTTTCGTAATAATTAAAAATAAATATATAATTATTATATAATTAGGAAATAATTAGATTTAATTAGATTTAATTAGATTTAATTAAAATAATTATCATATAATTAGGAATTAATTATATTTAATTGATTAGAAATAATTAGAAAACAATTAAAATAATTAGGAAACAATTAGATTTAATTAGGAAACAATTATATTTAATTAGGAAACAATTAGATTTAATTAGGAAAAAATTATATTTAATTAGGAAACACTAAGATTTAATTAGGAAACAATTATATTTAATTAGAAAAAAATTATATTTAATTAAGAAGCAATTAGATTTAATTAGGAAACAATTAGATTAAATTAGGAAACAATTATATTTAATTAGGAAACAATTAGATTTAATTAGAAAAAAATTAGATTTAATTAGGAAACAATTAGATTTAATTATGAAACAATTAGATTTAATTAGGAAAAAATTATAATAATTAGGAAACAATTATTATATTTAGGAAACAATTATAATAATTAGGAAACAATTATAATAATTAGGAAACAATTATAATAATTAGGAAATAATTATAATAATTAGGAAACAATTATAATAATTAGGAAACAGTTATAATAATTAGAAAACAGTTATAATAATTAGGAAACAATTATAATAATTAGGAATCAATTATAATAATTATGAAAAAATTATAATAATTAGGAAACAATTATGATAATTAAAAAATAATTACAATAATTAGGAAGCAATTATAATAATTAGGAAATAATTATAATAATTATGAAACAATTATAATAATTAGGAAACAATTATAATAATTAGGAAACAATTATAATAATTAAGAAACAATTATAATAATTAGGAAATAATTATAATAATTACAAAAACAATTATAATAATTATAAAATCAATTATAATAATTACAAAAACAATTAACATTAATTACGAAGACAATGAAAAATAATTACGAAAACAACTAAAAATAATTAGGAAACAATTAAAAATAATTTGGAAGCAATTAAAAATAATTAGGAAACAATTAAAAATAATTAGGAAATAATTAAAAACCGTTATGAAAGACTTAAAAAGAATTAAGAAAGACTTAAAAAGAATTAGGAAAATTAGAATCCGTGATTGACCACTCATCTACCTCAATTTTCTTTTCATTTGTGTGTTGAGGCTTGAGAGGAAACTTCTGCCTCCACATGTAATATCTACTTTTACTGTCAAAATTATCAACCTCCTCGCCAACATAGAGGTGCGGAGGTTTATAATTTTGACAGTAAAAGCAGATATTGCATGTGGAGGCAGAAGTTTCCTGTCAATCCTCAACACACAAATGAAAAGAAAATTGAGGTAGATGAGCGGTCAATTACGTTTGTTTTTCTATTCAATGATTGATTAACCACTCGACCTATATGCATATCTTCGCATTTCTAATTAGTAACATAATTAGTAATTCAATTAGTAACTGAAATATTAACATAAATAGTAACATAATATAAAATATTATATTACTCTATTATTAATAATTAAATAATACTAATAATACAATTATTTTATTATTGTATCTTAAATATTTATAAAAAAATATTAATATTATTAAAATTATAAAATATTACAATTATCAATATTTTCAACAAGTTTTTCTTTATTCTTAACATGTTCAAATATTAAAGGGTCGCCAATTTTCAGGTCATGCCCAATAAAAAGTTTGCATCAACCGTGTCCAATGTAAACTCTATAACTGTTCTTGCTTGGTTGATCACCTCACAAGTAGTATTGAAATAGGAAAACCCAAGTCATGTCTTTCTCATTACTTGTTTCATCCTATTACAACACTACTTGAGAGGTGATCAACCATGTAAGGACAATTATATTGTTTAAATTGGACATGGTTGACGCAAAGGTTTTATTGGGCATGACCTGAAAATTGATGAATCTTTATGATTTTAACATGTTAAGAATAGAGAAAAATCTGTTGGAAATATTGAGCTTTGTAATAATTAGTAATAATTAATAATAATTAATCAAAAATAAAATAAATTCAAGTACATGGTTATAAATTGGCACAATTTTCAGCGAATTGGTGGCTACCTTTTGTTCAAAGTCTCATATCTCTGCTACTTTCTCCCACTGAAATCAGTATGAAAAATGTGCTCTAACATATGTCAGATCAAGTTTTTCATACTGATTTCAGTCGGGAGAAAGTTAAAAAGAGATGAGCCGTCAGTAAAATCAGAATAATTAGTAATATAATCTCCACAACGATGATTACAAAATTTTATTTCATTATTCAATCATATTTCATTTTGCCAAGTATTTTTAAGTATTGCTAAATTAATAATAATTAGTGGGGATTAATAAAAACTAACTGTGTCTCCTATAATTATTGGTAATTACTAATAAATAACTGTAATTATGTATCTTCTATTTTTAGGATATTGTTTTTCTTATATCAAATTATTTAACAATAATAATGGTTTTAAATTTTGTGGAAACAAATATATGAATATGGAATAAGGAAATCGACATCAATCATTATTATATGATCATTCTTGGATAAATCAGCGCAGAAATCCAAACGGTTCTAGTTTAAATCATGTATATGTTGATGGTGTTGAAGCTTTCTTATCATTTGCATCATCAAACCCAGAATTTGTTTCAGAAGGAACAATTAAGTGTCCTTGTAAAAAATATGCCCTGAGAACGTTTGAGACATTTGACATCATTGGGCAATATCTCTTGTGTTATGGTTTTCAATTAAATTATATTTTTTGGTATCAACACGGTGAACGCAGTTCCAGAAAAGATACTAATAATTTGATTCCGGATCCATCACGGTTTCAGAATTTAGTACATGATGTTGCAGGGTCATCCGTTCAATAAACATAAATCGAGGATGATGTTGATTTACCTCTCGAGTTGGCACCATCTATATTTGCTGATTTGTTCAGGTCTACTGAGGATGCATTATATCCTGGTTGCAAGATAAGAAAATTAAAAGCAGTTGCAAAATTTATGGCTATTAAATCAGATAATGGAATGTCAAATAACTGTTTTGATCAGATATTTTCTTTGGTTAATGCACTGTCACCTGAAGGAAATGTGTTTCCAGCTAATTATTATGAGAGCAAGAGACTAGTTCGTAATTTGGGCCTTAGTTATCATAAGATCCATGCATGTTCAAACGATTTCATCTTATATTCTGCTGAAAATGAGTCGCTGGATAGTTGTCCTACATGTGGTAAATCTAGGTATAAAGAAGATCAATCAGGGAAGTCTAGATTGATTCCTGTAAAACAGTTGAGATATTTTCCACTTACACCCAGGTTGCAGCGTTTATTTATGTCTCAGAACATAGAAAAAATGATGTCATGGCACAAAACCAATATTTCAAATGGTAAAATATTGATTCATCCATATGATGGCGATTGATGGAGAAATATTGATCAAGTGCATCTGTCTTTTTCTTTAGAATCCTGGAACGTGCGATTGGGTCTTTCTTCTGACAGTTCTTGTCCATTTGGATCTTTTGGTAGTCAGTATTCTTGTTGGCCTGTCTTTGTAACTCCGTACAATTTTCCTCCATGGATGTTGATGGAAGAGCCTTATATCTTTTTGACATTATTAATCCTAGGACATCTGAAAAAGAATATTGATGTTTATTTGAAACCATTGAATGATGAGTTAAATTTATTGTGGAGTCATGGTGTTGGTACAGATGATGCTGCTACGAAACAGAATTTTGTAATGAAAGCTACTTTGATGTGGAAAATTAGTGACTTCCCGTCATATGGCATGTTATCTGGATGAAGTACACATGGTCCAAAATCATGTCCATACTGTATGGGAGATAAAAAAGCATTTATGCTCATGAATGGAAAAAACCTTTCTATTTTGATTTTCATCGCATATTACTTACAATCGATCATCCTTTTCAGAGGAATAAATCTCATTTCCGAAAAGGCATAATTGAAAGAGATGAAGCTCCAAAAATGATCTCAAGTACAGATTTACAATCAGTTGTATTTTCATTACCTTCTATCACTTTTGGACCGACAATAAACCAATAGAAAATTCAAGGCTTTGGGAATGAACACAATTGGACAAAATGGAGCATTTTTTGGAATATGCCATATTGGTCTGATTTGTTGGTCTGACACATGTTGGATGTCATGAATATTGAGAAGAACTGTTTTTATAATTTATTTCATACAGTTTTGGATACACCGGATAAAACCAAAGATAATGTCAAGGCACGATTAGATCTTGCCCAAAATTGCAGGCGACCAGAACATGAATTGTTTGAAAATGTCAGATCACAGAGATTAATGAAGCCAAAATCAGCTTATACATTGTCCAAAGAGAGTCACTTATTATTTTTTCAGTGGATTGTAGATTTGATACTTCCAGATGGCTATGCTTCCAACTTGGGAAGATGTGTTAAAAATGGCCATATTACCAGATTAAAAAGTCATGACTGTCATGTTATAATGGAAAGACTTATGCCTATTGGATTAAGAGGTTTGTTGAATTTTAAGATTTGGGATTCGATAACAGATATATCATATTTTTTCCGAGACATGTGTGCGGTGAAAACAGACTACGATACACTAAGCAAACTGGAAGAAGCTGTTGTTATAATTATATGAAAACTGGAAAAAATATTTCCGCCGGCTTTCTTTGACTCAATGGAACATTTGATATTACATTTTCCACATGAAGAAAAATATGGAGGACTGGTTCATTTTTGATGGATGTACCCATTTGAGAGATGCATGCAGAAATAGAAGAAAAAAGTCTGTAACAAAGCATCAGTTGAAGGCTCAATTGCTGAAGCTTATTTGCAAGAAGAAATTGCTTTATTCTACTCTCATTATTTTGAATATGAATATCCCTCAAAATTTAACCACAAGGGCCGGAACGAGGGGAATGTTGATGATGATATGAACAATCAATTATCAGTTGTCGATCAGCCCGAACGTGGATTTGGTGGAGTTCATGATAGATGGATTTCAGATGTTGAACATCATATAGCTCATACATATGTTCTACTCAACCGTGAAGAAATGACACTAATTTTATAGTGAGTTCTCCTATCCCTTATTCTATAGATTCTATTATAGTAAATTAATCATATTGTATTTATAAGTTATATGATGATCATATCAAGAAACAATTTCCACAAATTACAGCAGCTGGCTTAGAAGCACATCGGCAAAAAAAATTTGCCTACTGGTTTCAAAAACTAGTAACGTACATTATTTTTTGGTTTTACATATAAAATCAATTTATTACTTGTAATAGTGATAAATGTTTTAAAAAATTTCAGTTATACGTACATGCTGATAAGATTGATAGTCGATTGCATATATTGAGTAGTCCACCATCCAAAATGGTTAAATATTATAATGCACATGTGGTGAATGGTTATCTCTTTCACACACGTGCATATGGGGAATCAAAGAAAACAATGAATAGTGGTTTTTGTTTAAAGGGATCACATCATATAGATATTGAAGTTGACTTTTATGGCATGCTTGAAGAAATTATTGAACTGTGTTATTTGGGACAGAATTATGTAACAATGTTTAAATGTCGATGGCTGGATACTGAGAGAGGCTTGCGTATTCATCCAACTCATGGAATTGTTGATATTAAACATAAAAGTCTTCTTTCAGTAAATGAACCATTTTTATTGGCTCATCAGGAACATCAAATTTATTATGAAAAATATTGTGCTACTGCAAAAGAGTTGGATGATTGGTGGAGTATAATAAAAGTCAAATCTCGAGAAAATCAGTTTACTCAAACTGAATGTGGTTCCACTGAAGTGCAAGGAAATGAAATTTTTCTGGACACTCCTCAAAACACATCTTTTTCACAAAGTGACATGAATATCGAGGATGACACCCCACATTTAAGGGTCGATGGTGATGATGTTGTCAATGATTTTACAACTGAATTTGAAATGACAAGAGATGATGAAAGTGAAACTAATATGGAAACTGACGATGTTGATGAGGAAGATGAAGACATTGACATTTACAACTATGAAGATGATGATTAATATGAACATTGACACAGTAAAATGCTGGTTAGAATCATAACAAATATATATCTATACATAATAGTAATTTTCAATTGTTTTCTAATAACAATCATTTCATGTTTCATATGGACTTGGAAACATTTCGTCAGTTGATGGAGGATGATCTACCTATGGATGATGAGGTTCTTGAGTCATCTGACCCTTAGGCTGTTGGCACTACAGGGAGCACTCAGAGGGGGCGTGGTCTTGCCAGATTGGTGATTCCAGATCCTATCTCAGAGCGACGTTCACCTCTTGGATTCGATGCGCACATGCGGTGGTATGGTAACCTGTGTATTTTCGTTATCTTTCATTATAATTTATTAATATTCTAATTGTCTGATTATTTGTTATTTTTCCACTGTTTTACG
Source organism: Viscum album (assembly GCA_963277665.1). Taxonomy (NCBI): domain Eukaryota; kingdom Viridiplantae; phylum Streptophyta; class Magnoliopsida; order Santalales; family Viscaceae; genus Viscum; species Viscum album. Next base: position 855,530,638 of record OY728121.1, read on the forward strand.
CATATAGCTATTGGACAGGGGAGCGCTATCTTGCGCAATTATTTTTCTCAGCCCTGGCTCACATGGGATCAGATTCCCGCTGATATGCAGGCCGCCATGTTCGATCATTGGATGGTACGTAATTAAATATTATTTATTTTGATATTTAATTAATTAATAACATTATATCAGGTTTTATGGTATCCCATCGATGAGAGCATGCGTTCCACTATCGACACGGCATGGGTGGGGTCTATGCGTGACCGTTTCCGTCAGTTTTTGCATAATTTGAGAAAGACGGTTGTGAAGAAAGCCATAGTGACATAATTTGATGAGTCCTATAGACCCCATCGACCATATTAAATTTCATCTCATGTTTGGGATGGATTATGTACACACTGGTTGGGTGGTGGGTTTCAGAGGAGATCTGCATTGGGTCAACAGAATCGGGGGAGACAAGAGGTGACGCATCAAGCCGGTAGTCGTACATTCAGTGCGCATAGAGAGAGTCTGGTAAGTACTTTTTTTTAATACTTTATACAATTTTAAATATAAAAAATTTATTTTATATTCATAAAGGAATCCGAGCTGCCCGGTATTACGACGTACGACGTTTATCGGAGGATGTACACTGACCCGGCTACTAGAGAGATTAGAGGTGACCGCCAGTGTCAGATTGTGGTCAGTATTATTCTCTTTTCAGTTTTCAAATTAAATACATATAATATTTTCATTATTTTAATTTCTAATTGAAACTTAAGGAGTCACATGAGGCCGTGACCTCTCAGACACAGGCTGAGAGTCAAGATGAGATGGGTGATCAGACTAGTGCCCACCAATTTGATGAGACGGCATGGATGCATGCGACCTAGTATGGCATCGAAAAGGGCCGAGTAGTTGGTATCGGCTCTCATTTGACACCTGCAGCTTATTATGGTACTGCTGCGATGTCGGCGTACAGATCGGGTGGAGCTCGTGGAGAGACATCATCTTCTGCCTCCCAGTATTAGGAGCAGCTGGTGCTCAAAGTTAGCTTATAGAGGATTTGCGTCAGGGGCAAGAGCAGATGCGTCAGCAGCACGATGAGGAGATGCGTCGATGGCAGGAGCAGATGCGTCTGCAGCAGGATGAGGAGAGACGTCGATATGAGGAGCAACATCAGGAGCAGATGGAGTATATGTGTCGTCTGACTCATAGTTTAGGGATGGAGTTTCCTCCTCCACCTCCTCAAGGTCCTCCAGATTATCCACCCCCCAGGGATTTTTTTAGATATAATAAACATTTGAGTTCGTAGTTTATTGCCATATTAACTATTTACAATTCCTCTTTCATATTGGTACGAATATTGCATGTTTTTATTTGTTTTTATTTTTTTAATATTTTATTACTTATTAGTATTATTTTTAATGTCTGCTTATTTTAGTAATATTAGTTTTAATATTTTATATTTATTGTTAATATTGAGAAGTTTATAAATTTATAATTTTTTTAATATTAATATTATTAATGTTATTTTTTCATAAATATGTATGTATATTTTAATAATAATATTATTATATTAATTTTTATATTAATAATTTTATTACGATTATTATTATTATTTGATATTAATATTTAATAATATATAATATTATATTATTTATATTCATATTATTATTATTTTTTGATATTAATATTATAATAATATAATTTATTTATATTATTAATATTATTATTATTATTATATACAGAATTTAATAATAATATTATTATATTTATTTTTTATATTATTAATATTAATATTATTACATTATATTATATTATTTATATTCATATTATTATTATTTTATATTAATATTTCATAATTATATTTTATATATTATATTATTTATATTATAATAATATAATTTTTTTATATTATTAATATTACTATTTTTTTATATAATATTATATGATTTGTATTATTTATTTATTTTTTATTTTTTTCGTATTTGCGATGGGAATATTTGAGATGAGATTTCCCGTCGTAAATATTTTTTTACTGTAACATTTGTGACAGGGAGAATAACTATCGTAAAAACATTTCTGCGACGGTCCCTCGCAAATACCTTTTTTAAATTTCGCATTTGCGACGGGTCAGAAACCCGTCGAAACTAATATATCTACGAAGGCCCGTCGCAAATACCATTTTAATATATAAACGAAACCCATTTGCGATGGGGGAAAAATATCGCCGCAAATACTCTTTTTGCGATGGGACCACTGCAAAAACACCTATTTCCGACGCCGTTTTCGGCAACGGGCGATTTGCAACGGAGCCCCGTCGCAAAATACCTTTTGCGACGGGATCCCATCGCAAATAGACTGTCACAAATATTCAGTTTTCCTGTAGTGATATTTTATCTCTCTACTTTTAAACTTCATCATATTCAAACATTTCTAGGATGGACGGAAAGAAATGTCACTGCTTGGAACATTTTGTTTAGAAAATTCCAAAAAGGCATCAACACCTTCCTTATATTCATTACTCATTCCATGTGTTGTAATCCAACTTCGACTCATTATTACCTACAACAAATATCAAAATTATATATCTTTATAATATAAGACAAATATATGTTTATATCAAAAATATCATAATTTGAATGTAAACAAATTTGGAAATATAAAACAAATCTATGCGTATTTAAAAAAAAGTGTTAGAAAATGGTTTTAAAAAGAAAATATAGTTATATCTAAAAAATTTTAATTCATCTTAGATCCTTTCTTATTAAGGTTCATAAAGAATACATCCTGTTGCAACTAGAAACCAAATTTCCCATTCTGTAAAAAATAAATATGAAGTATAAATATTAAAATATGTATACATTCACTACTAAAAACTACACAGATCCCAATGATTTAAAACCTTTGGACAGCCCCCCCCCCCCAACCTCCTGGACAACCCCACCCCCTTGGAACCACCCCCACCCCGTGGACACCACCCCCACCCCTAGACACCCTTAACCCCTAGGACAAAACCCCCAACCCCTTGGAAACCACCCCCACCCCTCCCCCCTGGACACCACCACCCACCCCTTGGACACCTCCTAGACACCACCACCCCCTTGGACAACCCCACCCCACCCCTCCGGACAGCACCCCCCCAACCCCTGGACACCCCTACCACCTTGGAAAACACCCCCACACCCTTGGACACCACCCCCACCCCCCCGGGACACCACCCCCACCCCCCTGGACACCCTTGGACACCACCACCCCATTGGACATCCCCCCTCTCTTGACAACCCCTGGACACCCCACCCCTCCTGGAAACCACCCCCACCCCTACCGTTGGGGACACCCCCCACCCCCACAATCGTGGACACCACCCCCAACCCTCACCCTAGACACCACCCCCACCCCTACCCCCTGGACACCACCCCCCCTCCGCCTTGGACACACCTCCTGGACATCCCCCCCCCCCCCATCCAGACATCCCCCGCCCCCTGGACACTACCACCACCCCCTTGGACACCACCCCCATCCCCCGAACACCCCTACTCCCTTGGACAACACCCCCACCCAACTGGACACCACCCCCACCGCCTCCCCCCTGGACACCACCCCCACCCCCTTAGACACCCCCTGGACACCACCACCCCCTTGGACAGCCCCCCCCCCCCAAACCCCCTGGACACAACCCCCACCCCCTTGGACACCCCCACCCCCTTGGAAAGCCCCCACCCCTCTAGACACCCCCCCCAGACAGCCCCCACCCCTTTGGACAGCCCCTGGACACCCCCACCCCTCCTAGAAACCACCCCCTACACCCTTGGACACACACCTGGACACCCCAACCCTCTGGACAGACCCCCCCCCCCCCCCAGACAACCCCCACCCCTCTGGACAGCCCCCCTGGACACCGCCACCCCTCCTGGAAACTACCCCCTACACCCTTGGACACACCCCTGGACACCCCAACCCTCTGGACAACCCCCCCCCCCTTGGACAACACCCCCACCCCCTGGACACCACCCCACCCCCCTGTACAGCACCACAAACCCCATTGAACACCACCACCCCCTTGGACAACCCCCACCCCAACCCCTTGGACACCCCATAGACACCACCACCCCCTTGGAAATCCCCCCCCCCACCCCTCTGGATAGCCCCCCTAGACACCCCCCCCCCTCTAGACAGCCCCCACCCCCACCCCTTGGACACCACAACTCATCCTGGACCCCACCCCCTACCCCCTTGGACACCCCCCTAGAGACCCCCCAACCCTCTGGTCAACCCCCTTGGATAACCCCCCAAACACTCTGGACATGCCCCACCCCGTTGGACAAACCCCACCCCCCTCGACACCCCCCCCCCCCACACACACCCCTGGACTGCCCCCCCCCCACCCCATGGACACCCAACACACCCCCAACCCTCTAGACACCCCCCTTGAACCCTCTGGACAGTCCCAACCCCTCTGGACAACCCTACCCCTCTAGACAGCCCCCACCCCCTAGACACCCCTACCCCCTTGGAGAACCCACTCACCTTCCTAGACACCCCCACCTCCCTGGACACCCCTATCTCCTTGGATAGCCCCCTCATCCCCCAGGAAACCCCCACCACCTTGGACACCACCAACCCCCTTGGACAGCCCCCACATCCCCCTGGACACCACCCCCAACCCATTTGACATCCCCCACACCCCCAAGACACCGCCAACCCCCTTGGACAGCCCCTGCACCCCACTGGACACCACCCCCACCCCTTGGACGACCCCCCCCAGACACCACCCACCAACTTGGACAGCCCCCCATCCCCTTGGACACCCCCTGTAAGCGCACACACACAAACAAACAAAAACCATAAACATGCATGATATCATTTCAATGGTTTCTTTCACCAGAAAAGAATTTAGCATCGTATAAATGAACACTATGAAACTTACCATGACAGCAAGAACCGAGATAGAAAAATAACATCTCAAAAAATTATATTATGGAATCACGAAAAATAATAACTAAAACCGAGCAGTGTGAGGATTACTTGAGTATTGCAAGTTAACCTAATAGATCTGGTGACAATAAATGTGATGAATGATGTTGAAAAAATGAGGCTTCAAGGTACGACATTGAATAATCCTTTCTAGGTTTTCCACACGGGAGAGAAGAGTTGTTGGTCGCCCAATTGAAGAATACATAATGACTAAATATGAGGCATGATAAATCATTTAAAAGATTTATAATGTTGGTTATTTAATAACCAACGTGACAATCTAATTTGTTTATTTTTTATAAGGTCAGTTATTTAATAACCGACATAGAAAATTATTTATAACATCAGTTATAAAATAACCAACGTTATCAACGGAGCTTTATCATGTCAATTTTTTATAACCGATGTGATAAAGTGTTCCATATTCAATTTTCAGGTCAGTTATAAAATAACTGATGTAAAAAATCTAATCTCATTATGTTTTACGTCGGTTATAAAATAATCGATGTAAAAAAAGGATCCCGATTGATATATCTAGTCGGTTATAAAATAACTGACGTGATATATTGATTTTTATAGCTTTGCATGTCGGTTATATAGAACCGATGTGAAAAATTCAAACGTTTTAAACGTTATTTCCACTATTTTTTCACCATTTTTTAAGGATTCATATAACATTTCAACCCTGATAAACTCTATGGTCATGACTATAATCATGTATATATCTAAATATTCATCTAAAACTGAACTCATTTTCTCGATCTGATTTATGGGTAACCCATATTCCTCGCTGATATGTGTAATTGGGTTTCCATAGATCATTTTAGACAGCTCAATGTAATGTTCCAACAAACACCATTGACTAGGGGTTGTTCCTTTTTTCCATAGATAGAATCTCATGTAGAAATAGTGAACACTATACGATTTGAAAATCGCCTTATCATCATAAAACATACATATTGTTTCATTAATTTATTATTTGTTTCATTTATGGTATGGGGAGGGGATTTAAACATGTTGATGCATTCAGGTCCTTCAAAATAGAAATTTTAAGGCTCTGTTTTTTCAAACCACTTAGAATTTTCAGTCGGCTCTGAGGTCCCCTAATTGGACCTTGATCATTATATGGACTAATATCTTTTTCCCACTATTTCCATAGACATGTATTGTTATTGAATAAGGTTATGGGTTACCCCCATTATATCCCATCCATCAATGTGTTCTTATGGGGATGGGGTTAACTCCAGATCCATAGTCAATGAAGACTTTGGGGACATCAAAACCATTCATCCTACCAGATACATACAAGGGTATAATGGGTCCCTGTATAATCAAATCATCATCTTGATCTATGAAGGATATTATGATGATTCACTCTGTAGGATCATTATTTGACTAATAGGCCTCAACAACAACAACCATGGCCTCAAACACTTGAGGGAAGTGCAAAGATTCTATGAGTGCTTCCCTAAGGTATTTTAAAAAACATAGGGAATCAAGGTTTGATAGATTATCTGGTACCAAGGATAAATATTTTACGATTTCATACATATAGTCTAATGTAATTTATATCCCTAGTTATTGATACCCATTCCTAGGAACATTAGGGGAGGGATTATTTGATATAGATGGATCAGACCTTCTGAAATATGTTAGAGTTACTCATGTCCTTCGGGGGTTGGGTTGGTAAGGTATTTCTTCCTATTGAGGGTGATCTAACAGATATTCCCATAAGAATTGATATTATATAGTGATATAATCAGTTTGGATCTTGTCCAATGTAGTATTATTTTACTATTCCTTGTTAACTCATCAATTGGATTATCCATGAGTTTCTACAATACTGACAGTACAAGTAGGGGTGCAGCTAGAAGTCAATATTCATCCATGGTTATGCCTTCCCTAGTATCCTCTACTCCTATGTCCCCTTCCAATTATTCCACAATTGGATTTGGGGAGATGGTATTCATATTAATAATAATCATTGGTGAAGGGATCCATTAAATAGATGAAATTAATGGAACAAAAAATTATCTCCTCTTCTGGTCCTGAATTTTCATGGATGGTGGTTTCAGGATGTACCTTTTGGTGGTTCAGTGATCATTGATTCATATCTAAGGGAATAAAATCAAAGAGGGTCAAATGTGACATGGACTTGAACTAGGCTCATCTTCCTATTTTTCTCCCTATCTTTCCAATTAAGATGCTTTTTTAAAAGTTGTTCTTTGGCGGGTTTTTGGGATGATGATACTGGTTTTGTTGTTTTAGAAACAGTTTGGGTAGAATTGATTATTTATACATTGCATGGATGATATTATAAGTTTATCTGAATATATTCCAAGTCATCCAACTATCAAACATACGTACCCTCATACTAACCAGTTATTTTAAATCACATCCATTCGGAGGGGAATTGGAAGAAACTTATGCCATGTGTGTTAATGGACATCCATTATTCAACTTTCTAGATTGAAATATTTTCAGTAGGATGTCATAAAATATTAAGAATTCTTGAATGGTTTTTCCATGTATCTAGGGAATGTGGGAAAAATTCGGTTGTTCATTGAGTCTTACTTGGTTGAGCCTCTTTGGTTCTAGAAGGTAAAGTAAATCATTTTCCATAAAGGCTATAATATATCCACATACTAGATTGTATCAGAATGAGTAAAATTTATTTCTTTACTCCTAGAATTAATTTTTCTTATGACACCATTGCTCATCACGATAAGGCATGGTTTTCTGTTGATTCGTAGGTGTTGCTACATGATTTTGTGTAGGTGTTCGTGCTGGTGCAGCCATTGAGGATGGTTTTTGGGTGATGGATGTCACCTCTACCATTCCAACTCTATTCTATGGTATTAATAAAGTTATCTAGGACTTGATAATAATCCATTGTATGTATTCCACTTGAATATACTCCTAAGGAAGCGGTGGGTTTACATATTAATTCAACCCATTCCATCTTGAAATGAAATATGAGACTCTCTAATTTTAAATTTTTTTTCAAGTTGATAGGTAGAAAAAATATCATATATTTCATCATTGAGAAGATGTTAATGAGAAACTACAGATTAATATCTCCAATACTGTGATTTACTATTTTGGAAAAATAGTGTACCATTCGAAGGTTAACCCTTGAATATTTCATACTAAATATCTATGTTTCACTACTTATTTTTTCCAAGAGTTCCCATCAAATGTTCTTATGGGATGAAAAGTGAATTACATATTTCTATGGGTATCCTATGATTTTTAATATTAGAAACTTAAAACTGTTGACATTTGGTGGTGGCGGAGTGATTCACACCTAGTCATAGTAATATTTTTATTATGTCTATACTGATGCATGTCACTCTTCTACAGATTCTAGTAGAGTTTACAATGACGCAATGGCATAGATAATCCCTTGATGAGTGTTTGGTTAGATAGGATCTTTTACAGGTGCAGTGATCAGTAGGATTTTATGTGCTTGTTCTACCACTATTTGAGGTGGATATCTGTTTGGGGATATCATTTGGGGATTTTCATGATCCCACTTCAATTTTCTCCTTAATGAAGGAAAATCATGTAATTCATCAATGACCGAATCTCAGTGAAATGATGGTTTGTACTCTACGTGTCGAGGATTTCCGGGACCTATGCAGTCTTTGGGATGAACTCTTATTGTTGAGGTACACCTACAAGAAGTGTACATAAGGTTCTTCCTACAGATCATATTTGATCAGAATACTACTTTAGAGAAACTCATCTATGATTCTCCTTTACTCTTTCATTTCATCCTCATTCTAATTGAATCTTTCATCAAACATATGATGATCTTCCTCATTAATAGGAGGAGGTTGTTTGTATGAAATATTTCCTTTATTATTTACATTAGTAGAAAATATATTATAAGGAAGTGAGGGGTTGGTCAAGGGTGCATCTAAATTTACGATGATCCTCAATATCCATGTATACACACCTTCATACATAGTGTTGACCATATTCCAGATGAAAAGAGCCTCTCCTTTCTCATCTACATCGGCATAATTTGTGGTTTCATCTACTGGATTGTAATCTATGATGATCACTAATTCATAATGCATTATAGGTGTTCGGGTGGATTCTGAATGATATGATGGTTTATTTTGGACTCTTTGGGTCTGCACCCTTCCTTTACAGTATCCTTTTAAGGCTTCTGGGTGAAGGGTGTCTCAATGAGAACCACTATGAATCCTAATTGTATGCCTCACTTTTTGTAGAAATGGGTCACAATATGGGATGAACTGGAAGAACTCATTACTTTTCATCCTCCCCTAAATGGAAAATAATTCCTTCCAATTAGGGGGTCGTTGAAGTAAAAAATTAATCGATCCTTGCGGGAAATAATTTATCTTGTTCTCTTGTTTATAGGACTAAGGATGAGATTGTTGGACTTTGGGGAATTTTGTGTAAAAAATCCAACAACACTATGTGCTTGGACTGATCTTTTACTATGGAGGCTGCTTCTTTATCACCACTCTATTTATCTTTTGTATCATTGATTGAGAATGATCAATTTATGATGTTGAATCTCATAATAACTATGTTCTTCTAAGGACAATATTAGTTCATGATGACTGGATTCACATAGGATATATTTTCATTGGATGTTCTCGGTTTCCTAGTTAAGGGGATTTTCAATGTCTTTATCTCATTGTTCTTAATGATTTTAAGACATATTCAAGGATGATTCTTCTTGACTGTGTTGTATTTCTTGATGATAGGTTTTTTGATAAGCTCTTCAGAATAATGACATTATAAAATGCCATCTCAGGTGCATTCTTTTGAATGGGGAAATAAGTGAGATGAAATGTTCCATGTTCCCCACATCATCAAATATAAACACTGGGAGTGGAATCAACAATTAGATGACACAACTTATTTAATGCATTGAGGTGTGACTATTGATGATCATTCCAATGCTTCTCTATTAATGGTCACCGTGCAGATTTAAGGGATTATATGTTAATTTAATTATGATTTTATCTCAATATTTTTACTTGTAATACATATGTTTTGTATGAAATGGATTTTTATTTTATGTGATGGATAGTTTTCCATAGATTTAGATGGATTTTGTTTACACATTCATCAACAATTACTTTATACTATCAAATTGAGAAGTTGTTGAGAACCAAAACAAGATGGGTATTTCATCCCTAAAAAAACAAATTAAATTCACTACATATACTTTTTTTCTCCTATTAGATACTCCTCTACAGGATCAGCCCAACATTGGATCTTCTTTCCTAGTTTTCACAAGTAGTAGGGCCTTTAGGGGTCCCATTGGTTTGGGAATAGTCAGTGGTGTCTCAAACGATGATTTTTTCCCGAGCCCATCTTCTAGCTGAGAGATGATGTATCTTATCATTAAAAGGGTTTCTATCATGTATAGACCCATATTTAAATGAAACATAGAATATGGGTGAATTAACATATATGACTCTATAAGGGATGTTCCATATTTAAACATGATATGTCACTATGGGGAGGACCTTAGCGTTGAATTTTAGGATACATGGAACTACCATCATAATGTAGTGTCTGACTTTAGGGAGAAGTTATGTTGTGTATACCATGGGGAGGACCTTCATGGAGGAATTGAAAAGGAGAGGAAATTATTTATATTTTATCTTCATTCTATGATGAGGTTTATCAATAAACTCATCATGAGATAATATTTCATGATTGATTGACTTGTTTCCTCAATAGAAGATTTCATGGTATATACTCTAGATAGGACCACCAGAACTCCTGGAAACAATGTTGTAGGGAGGACCTTCTCAACTACTAGTTCTCCATCAGTAATTTGGTAATGGATAGGAAAGATCATAATCCACCATTACAAAAAAAAATTATGGCCTCAAAAGCATCATCTTTTTGTAGAGAAGGGTTATGAGTCTTCTCATTATTATCTGATTTCCATTGGAATGATTTACTTTTAGACACTCACCTATAATAGGCTAGGCCCTGTTTCTATATGTTATGTCCTTATTATACAGTTTCCTATTCAAGTGGCTCCAATTTTTCAATCGATACATGCTGGTAAGATTTTGAGATTTTGGCAGGCATATGTTCCTTCACTAGAGTTTCCACTGAAGTGGACCAGTGTCCCCCAATTAGGAAGCATATTTGTGCCCAATATTGTTGTCTAATTTTCATGGGATATTTTTGGTGACCCTAAATTATGGGATAACGGATGAATGTATACTCCTAAATGACCACCCCATTGTGTGGATGAGTGTCTCCACATAAGGATGTGTGGTTTTGGGACCAACTCATTTCTACTACAACTAACATGATTAAAATTTGAAATGTGAATAGGATATGGTCAGGGATTGATGTCTAACCCTCCATAATTTCATAGAAATGTTGATCGATGATGTTGGTGGGAACATGAATATATTCCCATTCCGGTGTCAGAGCAGGAATATATGCCTAATCAGATCCTCCATTTCCTATTAGTATGCTAGGGAATTCCTCTTATGAGGGGGAATATTTACTAGTATACCTATTATATTCAACTGGGATACATTAGATGCTTTCTTCCATTTCCTCTCTATCTGATAGATGGCCATGGTATTAATCTGCATGAATATATATTTTCTTATTGATTTCCACAAAATTTTCATGGTGGTCTTGATATGATTTTGTATGGATAATCATTTTCATGTTTGTGGGAAATGTATTTGACTGATGATCATGATTTTCATTAGTAGTGATATCCTTCTTCTCATTGGTTTGCACTATTTTTGACGGATGGTCCCAATATGCATTCAAAATGATATACTTCTACTAATTTTCTTCCATAGTATTTATGTATAGGCATTGATATGAATTAGCATTAATTTTCTTATTCACATTTTTCACTATAATTTCATGACGTGTCTCAGAAGAGTGTGTATGAATGTACATCATCCCAAGGGATTTCACCATATTTAAGGGGTGGGATTATTTATTAGGAATAAGGAAGATGGCCATTTTCTTATTATCTGATCATTTCCCTCTATGGCCACACTAGGGACCCTGGTCCAAATAACATTGGTTGCGGCCTGCTCGGCAATATCCTATGCATAGTGGGGATATTAAAATGCATTATGTTTAAGAAGATGATTACTGGTAAGGAACATTGATAAGAAACCCTTTTTTGAGGGATGATGTTTTTCGTGACCAATTTATCAATCACTCTATGGTAAGGTAGGAACTTGTTATCATGTTCTAGGGACAAGCCCCTGAAATGGTTTGTGGTAGCTACTAGGGTCGCCGGATTCTTGACCACCTACCGTCACTGGGTAAACAGTTGGTGGGACTTCTTGAACTGGATCGCCTATAGATCTATCTCAAGGGTGGGGAGAGTACCATCCTAGAGGTACTCCCAAACCAGTGAATTAGTGGTCCATCATTGAAGTTGCATGGTCTGTGATGGTGTCCTCTATGTGCTCATTGATCCATCATGTACACCAACTGACGTGCATGTTCAAGAAAACTAGTCAGATTCCATTGGATTGAAGAGATTTCTGGTGAAGATTTCCTATAATATATGGGTCATGAACACACACAAAACCCATCAAAATAGTATTTCCAAAAACAATAACATGCTCCACTAATCATTTTATTTTTCTGTATTTCAGTTTGTGATCGAACAAGGACTTATTGGTGGATCACATCATCATCTTCATTATGGATTAATCTATAGTTCACCATTATTTCACATGAAATAAATTTTTTCTCGATGATTAATTGTAAGGGGTTGAACTGTGTGAAGTCACTAACAGCGGGTACATAAACATTGGACAGTCTCCAATTGTTTTTTGGGGATAAAATGACCAATGGATCTTATATCAGCGATGAATCATGGACCAACTTTCAAAATGTATAATTTCATTAGAAAACTGGGTCTACTACACTTATGAACTCACATAGTTTAGGAGGATAGGAAGTTGGTCTCATCACACCCTTTTGGTGGGAACTATTTCCAATTTTGGGACTCATAAATTTATGATATTTTCGTGAATCCTTTTTTCCTTCCCATGTATATATACATGGATCATCTAGAGTTAATGACCAATTATGTAAATGGATTGTTTTGTAATTATTTGTATGTTTTTGGGTTCTCCATCAATGAATGGATCATCATGAATCCATGGTTCCCTTTTCATATAGGGATCATAGACTATTTGGTAACTCATTAGGAAAATGTTGATTTTAAGCCATACGGTGGGGTTCTCATTATTGTATTTTCATCTAGAGATATGGATGTTTTATTGATTTGCAGATCAAACCAAGGAGATGGGCTTCCCACATATCCTCGTGAGAGGAATTAGAACCCACAATATTCGATTTCACATAATAGGAAACATTACCTTTTAAGGTCGTGTGACAAGGACCTAACCAAGAAGTTTAACATCATATTGTAAAGATGTATAGATGAAAGGGTCAAGGTCATTGATAGTGTGGGACTTCTAATGAGGTATCCTAAAGGTCCCAAAATAGATGTGGTCCCTTAGGATGATATGAACATACCAATAATATGTCCTACAGACCATTTGAGTGAATTTGGTCGTAAGGTTTGGACCTCGAGGAGGCTTCCTATGTATCCCAGTTTGTTGGTAACCAAATCCCTTATAGTTCGGATGTTTTGGTAATATACATTATAGGAGGGCCATTTGAATATAGGTTGGTGGTTACATCTATGGGGAAGGCCTATTTGGTTGGGGCTTACACACAAAGGGATAACCATTTTATTTTCTTCATTGGAAATATATCCCTTGGAAGATATTTGTTTTCAGCATACACCAGTAAGGATTCCCATTTTAGGTTTTAGATTGAGTGGATGTCACGATCGCCACTAACCTTAGAGACCACATGACTAATCATCAGTGAGAGAAACATGAGGTAGTAGTAGATCTAAAGAACACAAAATTTACTATGTCTAATAATGGATGGATGATAAATCCCAATGGGATAGAGATATGGGTTTTAGTGTCTATGTATCCTCTTCATTCTAGAACATTGGGGACCCTAAAAGAAAACAGTGTTTTAGCGGCAGTTTTTTTCACAGTGGTTTTAAAAACCGCTGCAAAAAACCGCCGATATTTTTTTTAAAAAAATATTATAAATTTTTTTATAATATCTTCTAAATATATAATTATCATTTCTTTTGGGTGGTTTTTTAAATAAACTACCACGAAATAGCCGCAGATTTTTCAAAACCACCGCAAAATTTAGGAAAATTTAGAAAAATAATTGTTTATTATTATTTACTAATTATTAATTATTTATTATTTATTATTAATTATATACTATGAAATATAGTTTATTATTTATAGTTTTAAATATTTATAATGTTTTAATTAATTAATATTTATAATTATTAGTTAATAATATTTTTAGACTGAAAAAAAATCTTCAATTAGTAGAAGAAAAGACTTCGACATCAAATGACCATAACTTCTGATATGAGAGTCCATTTCAGTTCCAAAACCAGTCAAATAAATTTTAATAAAATGAGAAAAAATAAATTTAGATTTAAATCATGTTATAAACAAAGGAAAATTATATATTCAAAATTCAAAAGATGAAAATCGAACTTGAACTTCAAACGACCATAAATTGAAATCCGGGTGTCCGTTTGTGTTATACCACATATCAAATCGAGGCTCGTGATGAGCTCTACAGTTCTATGGTCTAGTACCAACTCTTTGTGTGTTGTACCCCCTTTTTATTCAGCCATAAAGGCACCAAAGGCCTCCTAAAAATATTTTTAGTTATAGACATTGATTTCTTAAAATTCAGACGGTTATAACTTTCGATCGAAGTGTATGTTCGGCCTACACCACATATCATATCGAATTTCATTTTATGATCATTGATTTGACTCGTAGTGGTACTAATAAAGTAGACTCAGATCATACTTTATTGGTCATTTTAGTGTTTTTAGGGTTTTTAGAGGTTCTTAACGTTTTATGATTTATTTATTTTTTATTTTTATTTATTTATATATTTATATTTATTTATTTATTATTTAATATTTATTTATTTATCTATTTTTTATTTTTTATTTATTTATTTATTTATTTAATATTTAATGTTTATTTATTTATTTATTATGTACACATTAATTTTTAATTTATTATTATTTTATAAATTAATTAATTATTAATTATTAATTATTAGTTTATTATTCATTTGTTATTTATATATTTATTTATTTATTATTAATTAATTATTAATTATTTATTAATTACTAATCAATTAATTATTAATTAACTATTAATTAATTAATAAATATTAAATATTTATTGTTAAATATTAGATATTAGATATTAATTTTTAATTTAAAATTATAAATTATTAATTATCTATTTTTAATTATTAGTTATTAGTTATTATTAATTATTAATTATTTATTTTGTTATTTCTCTATTAATTAATTAATTAATTAATTAATTATTCAATATTTATTATTTAATCATTATTATTTAATCCTTATTATTTATTATTTATTATTTATTCATTTTTTATTATTATTTATTAATTTATTTGTAATATACTAAATATTAATTTATTTTTAGTTTATTATTCATTTATTTATTTATTTATTTATTTATTAAATATTAAATATTTATTAAATATTAAATATTAAATATTTAATAATAAATATTAATTAAGAATTATTAATTTTATAATTATAAATATTTAATTATTAGTTAATATTAATTACTAGTTATTTATTAATTATTAATTAATTATTTATTATTTATTTATTCGTTAATATTTATTCTTTAATATTTATTAAATTATATTTAATTTACTAAACATTAATTTATTAATTTATTATTATTTAATTATTAATTATTATTTATCATTTGTTATTTATTTAATAATTTATTAATAATTTATTAATAATTTTTTAGTTATTTATAAATATTTAAATATTAATTATTTATTATTTATTCTTAATGATGAATTATTAATTATTAGTTTTTATAAATTATAAATTATTTATTATTTATTACTGATTATTTATTATTTATAATTTATAATTTATAATTTATAATTTCTAACTTATAACTTATAACTTATGATTTATAAATTATAAATTATTATTTTTATTATTATTATTTTTCTATTATTTATTAATTTGTCATTAAGTGGTTATTTATTTATCATATATTAAGTTATTTTGTGATTAATTTATTATTTATACATTACTTATATATTATATGTTATATATTATATATTAAATATTAAATATTATATCTTATATATTATATCTTATATCTTATCTATTATCTATTATCTATTATATATTACAAATTATAAATTATATATTATAAATTATATATTATCTATTATGTATTATGTATTATGTATTATGTATTATGTCTTATATATTATAAGTTATATATTATAAGTTATAAATTATAAATTATATAATATATAATATATATTATTAATTGTTAATTATTGATTAATAATTATTGATTAATAATTTTAATTGATAATTATTTAGTCTGTATCTATTTGTTAAGCATTACTTGTTTTTCCAATACATATGTATTTGTATAAGTATATTAAATTCGATTTGTTGACCACACGAGGAGCCTGCTGGAGTGTCAAAGTCTTTGGAGAATAAGCAAGAGGTTAGGGGTTCAAATCTCACCAAACGCAGAATTTCTATATAAGGCATGGGCATGTGCATGGACATGGACTAATACATGGAGATGGGCATGAATGTGGAAATAATAAATAAATAAATAAATAAATAATGAAAATATATAGAAAATAATAAAAACAATAATAAATAAAATAATAAATAAAATAAGTTAATAAATAAATAAATAAATAATTTACGAAATATAAAAAAATAAAATCTTTTTAATAAAAAGTTAAAAAAAATAACGATTTAGTGATGATTTAACCCAAAGATAAAAAACGCCGCAAATTATTTCCCGAAACACGATTTAAAGTCAGTTTTTTGAAACCGCCACTGAATGATTGAGTGGTGGTTTAAACCACCGCAAAATACAAACTTTTTGGCATAGTGCGTGGGGAAGTGTATCAAGAGTTCCATCTATCAAAATAATGACAAGGGGAAAACTCCATGAGGGATTCTCTATTAGTCCCCAGGGAAGAGAGGAGTGATCATCACATGCCCTCATTAAAGGGAAAGGATAGTGATTCACCTCAATCTCAAGAACGGTGAGGATCACATGAAAACCTCTAAGGCCATGGGTCCTTCCAAGGTAAGGACCCTCATTTCCATAGGATTGTAGACTTGATTACATTTTGATGGTATTCCTCTTCATTGAGGCTTCCAACATTTCCCTACTTACCATAGTTTTGTAGAATCAAAAGGACATGCTGATGTGATCAATGATCTGATCATACATGTCATTTTTCATTGGAAGAGGCCTTGGCCTGAGGTTGTCAAACTTGTTCATGGAGGTTCCAAAGTGTGTCATGATGAAAAAAGGGAAGGGAGTGATTGTTGGTAGAGAGTAGAACGCCCTTGGATCAACCATTCCACATAGCATGTAATTCTGTTGGACAAGATACCTCCACGTAACTTGTTTCTGTGTCGGTGGGGGTACCATCCACGTAGCATATTGCTTCATGGAATTGGGTTATCCCCATATAGATTGTTGCTACGTGGGTCTAGGTTCAGCACATGTGGCATTTTTCTATGTATGGATAAGTTCCACCCATGTAGCATTTTTTTATGTGAGGTAGGGATTTAACTACCTTGAATTTTTATATGTGAGGTACTAGGCCATAAAATGGGGTATCATTTTGTGCCTCACAGAATTATATTCCCTTATTGGATTTTATGTTCATAGTTAGACGAATGATTTCAATTTCCTAATTAATGATATGTGGTGGGGTTTTCTAACATGGAATCAACAGATCACTCTTGATTTGTCTCAGAGGCCACACTTTTTACATCTCCTCATCTCTCCTCTCCTTTAGCTCCCTTCCCCACCCCAGTGGTATTTTTATATAGGAATGGATGGATTGTATTCTGGCATGTCCATTCATCCATGGTGGGTCACGTCGATTCTTTTTATGGAGACCATAAAGAAATACCCATCCCATTAATGGTTTCATTCATGAAGGGAATTCAGTTTTGGGGATGAAAATCACCATTTGATAACTCAAATTAAATGGTTTAATTTTTAGGGGATCGTGGTACAATCACATCCCACCAACTATTTCATTCATGGGGACCATCATTAATTGGGGTGAAATCACCATCCTTCCCTTCAAAAAATTGTGGTTTTATTAATGGTGGTCGGTTGTACTGCTCCATCCTACAAACAATTTCTTTCAGTAGGAATGGTCCTTCCTATGGGTGGAAATCACTATCCAACCTCAAAAATGATTCTAGATTTATTCGTGGGAATTAGTGGTTCAATCAATTTCTATAAACGTCTTCATCCATGAGGTGCTTCTCCAAGTGGTGGAATTCTATATAGAGTAGCAATCTATTTAGATATTTTTACTAATAAGTCCCGACCCTTCCTTCTCGGCTTCATCCCCCAATAACATTATATTTCAAATTCCTCTTCTGGTTTTATTTCTACATTTTCTATGTTAATAGAACTCTCTTATTCTTGTATGAGGAATTTTTGAGGACCTAAAAGTACTAATAAATAATCTATAAGTCATTATAGAGGTAGCATTGAAGCATTAATACATGGGAAACATAATGAATAAGAAATATTTGAGGTGGAATCACTGACCAATATGAATCCTAAAATAAAATTTTCATCGCGTCAATGGGTTTTATAAAAAAGAGAATGATTAATTCGATAACCAAAAACCTTTTTTCCTATTATGATTTTAAACATTCAGAAATTCATGATCAGTAATGTCTAACTAAAGAGGCCTCCTATTCCAATAAATATATAACTTTGTTGATGCTCCTTTTCATCACATTTTATAAATGAATGGAAAGGGAAATGATGTAGCACAAATTGTTTCATTCTTTGAAGAAAAAATAGAAAATCGACAAAGGAATGAACAAGGGATCAAAAAGCACATGTGCCGCACAAGTTCTATCACTATCGTGCAAGTCCACTTGCGCGATGCCTAGTGGTCGCACAGGTGACTTGCGCGACCTATGTGATAACTGCATGGGGTCTCCTCCTACCTATAAATAGACCATTTGGGCCCCCCATTAAGGGATAATTTTTTCCAGAAACTCAGATTTGAGCTCCCAACGCCCTAGTCTCTTCTCAAAGCTTTCAAAACACTTCTAAGGTAATTTCTTACCTAGAACAAAAGATCTAAAGAGGGGGAGGAAGTCCTAAGAGTTGAAACTCATCAACACTTGCGCGCCTAAGTGGCCAACCCTTAAGGGAAATGGCCACACTTGCACGACGCCTTCCTCCTTCAATAGAACTTATGCGACCCTATTCTGGAAGAACCTCAAGATGATTCTAAAGGATTTAACCAAGTGTCGCTCAAGTATTACCATGCTGGTTAACCGTCGCGCAAGTTCCCATTTGTCGCACAGCTATACCTGCGTGACCAGGACTTGCGCACCCACGTTGTACCTACGCGCCTGCCAGGACTTGCGCGCCCCTGCATTTTTGGGTTCCCTTCTTTCCCATTTCACCCCTCTTAAGCCATTCCACCTCTCCTATTCAAGATTCAATCTCCAAGACACTCTTCAATTCCATTTATGGAATGATTTCTTGATTTGGATTCCTTATCTGAAAGGAACTCTGTGGAATATCTCTCAAATCCTAGTGATTTACACATCTTTATGTCACTAAAAAAATTGGGATTTCATTCATTCAACCTCATCCTTTAAGATGAGAGAACCCCTTAAACTGGGCATCCTTTTCAGGAATAATCCCCAGTCATAATTCTCAAATCTGGGCATCCTCCTTAGGAGTATGTCCCAACCATAATTCTCTTAACCTGGGCCTTCTTTTTCAAGAGTAAGCCCCAGTCTCAAATATGGGCATCGTCTTCAGGAGTAAGCCCCAAGTCCCTTAATTTTTCAAATCTCTTAACCCGGGCCTCCTTTACCAGAGTAAGACCCAGTCTTAATTTATCTTAACCAGTCCTAATTTACCTTTGATCTGGGATTCCTTTTCAGTAGTAAAACCCAATTAAAAGTCCTCTCTTAATTTGGGCCTCCTTTTTAGGAGAAAGCCCCAAGTTAGAGTATTCAAAATCTCTATGAAGCACATATACCTTTATGGACCCTGTTCCTGGATTTCTTCTCTAAAGTAAATCATAACCTTCATTTATCTGGGCAGTCATACATACATAAGCCCCACCTTATTTCTTATGATTGCATCTTTCATGGCATAATTGTCTAATTTTTACCAATACCTCTTGTTTCTCACACCGAGCATGACTCACGTGATCATAGAGGGTAAAAGTAATTATGACATCTTTCTCTGAGCCATAAATCATAGAAATCATATTCCCTTACTCGAACTGCATGGGTTCTGATTCCTTTTATAAACAATGGATACGTAGGTAGCCCATTTGCGGGTTCGATCCCAACTCTGAAATAATTCATGTCCTTTTGAATGACAATAAATATCAAGTGCCCCACTGAGTGGCTTTAAAACCAGTATAGTCATCATAAATACCAAGTGAATTTTACGTATCAAAGGATACCATTGACTAAGAATCACTAACAAATACAGATGATTCTTTATTCGTGAAGAACCTCGAATACATATAAAATATTCTCTAAATTTCCTACATATCAATCATTGATTGTCAAATATAAAGGAAAACTCATTTTATATTTGGTAATGTAATAAGGATTCACGAACATAACTTAAATATATAAAGAGAGTCCCGAAGTAGTCATTAGTTCCCCTCAAAAAGGTGTGATAAGTCCAACCTCCCATCCTCTCGACCAATGCAAATTCCTAAGCCTCATCAGTCCATAAACTAACGAGCACCTACCATTGGAAAGTAGGTCCAAATGGATGTGGAATCATTAGATGTTTCTGGTTCTACGAAGAAACCCATTATAAACCAATCGGAATGTTTGAACCTCCCATCAAAGGAGGTCATCCCCAAAATCTAAGGGAAACAAAAATGGTGAACCCGATGTGAATCCTTAACCAAGTTAAAATGACGTTTTACCTATTTGTCAGGCCCCTATTTAAAACTCAATAAGAGGGCCAGCAAAAAAAATCATTGACATATGTGATCATCCAAAATATTTAGTGGCTAAATTTATCATGATTAAGTCTATTATATAAAACAGGCACTATTTTCCAAGATCTTCTGCATTTCTTGAATGGATGCTCTTAAGTTCACACCTATGAATACTGCTGCTGCAAATGCCACTACTGCTACTCCTGTTGGATCTTCGTCCGCTCTAAGGACGATATCACCTACTCAGTGTCTTCAACGCTGGGTATCAAACGCGCTAGTTAAGGAGTACCGTCAACATGGTACCATCCCATATCTGGATACTGCCTGAGAATCCCTCCAAGTGAACAACTCACACCGGTTGTCTGGACAATGACGAACAGTGATCAAGAAGCAGGCGATGATGACTACTGTCTGCAACCGTTTCGGGTCGTTATCCCCAGAACGCAATCACCATTTGCTCCCTTATTCTGGGGAGGTGAATGAGCAGGTCCCTCTGGGCCTTAATTCAAACAGACAGAAGTTCTTTATGAGGGCTCCCACCAACAATCGCCGCCAGACTCATGCGACAGTGCGCCCTCAACATGATGAGGGTACCGACTCCAGGCGTTCGGCTTAGGTTCCTCAAACCCGAGCAGGAAAGATGAATCGCCAGAGGTTATGTCCGTTTAACAGTGAGCAGGTTCTCATCTCTGCCATCTCCAGAGAATTCCACCAACCTAACTTGGTTGCAAGCAATGAGCAGGCACACACACCTTCCCGTTTTAATTCCGTTGTCTAGTAGACTCGTCTGGCAACATCATGTCAATCCCACCAGGCAATTCCGGCAGAGTACTATAGGTAGGAACATACACCTTTTTATACATAACCAGCTAGTCAGCATGCTCGTTTGACTACATATGATGGATCTCGTCAACCACGTTCGGTGAAGTGCAATCAGCAGGCACATACACCTGCTAATATTGATCAAGCCTACCAATAGTCTCGCTTGGTAGCATTCCGAGAAGTCAGTCGGAAAGCACCGGCGACAAACAGAAGGCAGACTCAACTTTCTTCCCCCACATTTGAGTACTGTCAGGATTCACTGACAAGAAAAAGAGGAAAGGAACAGGCACATACACCTACTCCAGTCACGGAATGGACGTATATCCCCGTTCCGGAAGCTGAAGTCACCAAGCATATTCTATCAATTGTGAAAGAGCAGAAGAAAATCCCTACTCATATTCTGGATGCCTGTGAGGATATTATAATAGCTTCAGCAGCATCTCAGGAAAGACACATAAATCTATCCCTACCAGTGGAGTAACACATCAACAGTTCACTCCAAAACAGACACAGAAATCTGTTCCAGTCCAAGAGGGTTGTGGGGCATACTCCCCCATATCATACGGACATCCAAGTCAGGCACATACACCTGAATTGAGTGGATATCATAAGCATAACCTGGCCATCTCTCATGATTAGGCACATAAACTTGCTCATAGCAGTCACATTCATCAACAAGTGGTTTCCAATGAATGTAAGAAGGCATCTAAGAAGAAGACCCGCCCAGCACAGTCAAAAGAACAAGAGCCAACCTGTAACAAGGCCTTGCTCGATGCTGGAGTTCTTGAATCCCTGAGACAATTATCTGTTGGAATCCAATATTCTACTCCCTCATTTAATAATTTTGGGAACATTAATTCTGAAAGTCTTCAACAGAAAATTCCTCATGAAGGCTTGCTTCATGACAATTCAGTCGATCTCGAAGTTTAATCTTTAGATGAGAGCTACAATAACCCTCTCTGTGGCCAGAAGACCATGGAGCAACATATCTCATCGTTTGTTATAACCCGCCATGGTGGTCCTCCCCATGATGATGAATTTCGCTGTGAAAGTCCACTTCGTATTAGTGATACACATTGCCCGGAAAATGCTCCAGTGGAAAACGTAGTGCCGAGAAATCCCTCTTATCTTGAGGCACTTGAAAATGCGAAACCAATCATGTCTAATGTTTCATTGCTGGCAGGTGAAATAATTTATCAATCGGAAGATAGACCAAGGTGTAGGTAATTCTCCGAACCACCCCTAAGTCATACATATTCTAGTTTAATAAATTATTTCTCTACCAATCTTGTTGAATCTGATGAATCAACTAGAAAACACCAACTCTGGTCAAATATGGTAGAAGAATCTTCATTGAATGATAAAGAGGAAATGCTGAACATGAGAAAACAACTCGCGAAAGGTGAAGTGCCAGTCATGTTTTGGCCTCTGGCTAACTCTCAGTATGACATTCCAAAAATGTTGACGGAAGATGGAATTCATGATATTTGTCTCAACATATTGATAACTCATTGTTAGTTGAAAAAGAAATTATTATCTTATTATGAATATGAAAATAATGTTAAGATAATAGAAGGGTTACAATGCCAAATTGACTTGGCATCTCTATCAGTATCTCGATATCCAAAGGCTTAAAAGCAGCAGAGAGCCCTTCAGCATTTATTCCTTGGCGCATTAAGAAGATTGCGTCAGTTAATTGCCAATGCCCCATCTGGTATTCATGTTGGAGGATGGGATTTTCATGGAGCACTACATTTCACGGTGTTCTCCAGTCAGCAAAGCCCGCCGAAAATGGTATCATGCAATTTTATTGCCCATGGCCGGCCACAGTCAATGGGCTTTGTTTGTAATCAAAATCTTTCCCAAGAACAGGCTTAAACTAGTTCCTCTCAAAATCAAGAATACAGAGAACAAGTTGTTGAATTACTCTTGCTTCAAGCAAACAAGAATATTGAACAGGCCTCTCGTTTGGAGCAAGCACGTCACCAAGTGACAGAAGTGTCAGAAATCATCCAACGGTCTTTTGAACCAGGTGATAAAAGTGGATATAGGTTAATGCATCCAGCTAATTTCCTGACTAAAGTTCGCAAGATCAAGAGAGATTTTAAGAAATTCTTAGATATAGCATGTCAAGAGCCACCCCAGCTCGCTAGACTAGGGACTCTTTTAAACCAACCCTGGGAATCAACAAATAAGATTCGAGGAGTTGAGAAGGAACAACCCTAGTCCACTGGACTTGGGACTTTTTCAAATCATCAATCCCCTCCTCAGAGAAAGCTGGATTTTTCTCGATTGGGGAAGATGCCTCAAGAGGAACCAAAAGCCAAATTATCAGGAGATTCCCTCAAAATTACGGTTTTTCAAGAAGTTCCTGAGGGATCGAATCAACAAGAGGCAATGTATCATCAAATACATGGATGAAGACAATATCACAGAAATACTGATAGAAGGGATGCGATGAGTTATGCATCAATCAATGTCATCAATGCCACTGTTGCTGATCTACCAGATGAGGCTCACTCAGGGGACTCAGATGATGAGGTTCCTACTCAAGAAGATGTACATGCCAACAGAAATGAATAAGGTGTGCGTACATGAAGTGAAAGGATTACTCAGAACCTTGGTAATCCTTCGAGTAACCCACTTCCCCCTCTCCGAAAAGGATCCAACAATGGGAAGGGAAAGAACCATGTTACATATCCTTCCTCTGGAGAAGGTAAATCTCTCTCACTAGAGGAAAGTTTTGCAAAAAAGGAGGAAGAAATGAAGGCATTAAGAAGGTTGAATGCAGAACTACTTCAGAGTAGTCTTCTTCTTAAGCATGCTGGAGTCAGTCAGCCAAAATAATTTGTTGTATCTACTGAGATGGATCAAGAATATCCTCCTCTATTAGTACACACTCACAGGTCTAATCCTACGGGTCAAGTACAACAATAGTTGGCAGTTCTACCATCAGTTGCAGCACCAATCGCCGCATCTGTCCATGCTCCAGTCATTGCACCTACCCAAGTCCAAGTTCAACCGGATGTTTCTCAAAAGTTAATAACTACTATTGAGTCATTAACAGCTCGGTTATAAACTATGTAAGGGAAAAGTGCGCAAGTTCAACCAGAAAAGAAAGTTTACCCCGAATGGGTAGATTCAATCCCTCCTCCATCCAATTTTGGGAACCCTGTATTACCTATTTTCAATGGATCAGGTGATCCTGAACAACATTTGACACATTACGTTTCTTGTTGCGATCCTATGATGGGAACTCCGAAGCAGTAAGAAGCAGTGAAACTCAAATGCTTCATGCGAACCTTGCAAGGACCATCTTTTGATAGTTATACAAGCTTTCAATCCCGGTCAATTACCGGATGGGAGGATCTTCTCAAAAAATTCCTCCTTCAGTTCAGCTCAACTTTGCCAAAGACAACATTTTTCGATCTTACAAAATGTAAGCAAATGGAGAATGAAAGGGTCTCTGATTTCATTGCTCGATGGAAGGGATTAACATATTCCTTGAGTTTAACACTCCCTCAAGAGGAATTGTTACTAATCTGTGTGGAAAATCCGCGTGAAGAATTACGCACGCCATTAATCCCTGTGAAATACACAGGAGGGTTTCGAGACCTTACTTTAATCGCTCAACAGATTGAAGATTACCTTATACAGGCTAAGGATAAATCTTGTGTAATTACATCAGCTCCAGGAAGGATAATGGGTAAAGCAGAAACTGCTACAGTTATGCTTAAACAAGCACCTGTACCTGTTTCTACATCAAAACCTTCATCTTCTCGAAGGGCTCCACCTTCTGAGCACCAACAACAAAGGTTGTTTCATCCAGACAATAAAAGAGATCAAAAATGAAAACAATTTGAGGATCTGAAAAGAAAAAAATACTCTTTCCGAAATGAACAAGTTACTGGTTATTTCATTTCAGCTCTGGAAAACAATTTGGTTCAATTTCCAATGCCCAAGAGGCCAAACAAGAAAGGAGATGAAGATCGTCCCAATTATTGCCCTTTTCATCAAATGTTGGGGCATCCCATACAGGAGTGTTTTGTATTCAAAGACCTCCTACAAAATATGGTCGACTCAGGACAAGTCAAACTGAATGGTTCTTCAGCTCAGGTAGCATGTGTTACTGCTACAGTTCCAGAGGAGAAAGGAGGATGTTAAGAAGTCAAAAGAAAAAATGCACAGAAATATGATGATTGGATGGTTAGAAATACAATCAATCAAACTCATGCTATTTTTGCGAACATAATTGAAGAAACCAATTGTGTCTTCTACCATGAATGTTGCGGCAAAACCCTCTTCGTCAGAGGGAAAGTCCTTAAAGAAACGACATGATTCAATGAAAGAAAAAGAATCAGAAGAAAATGAATATGTGTCAAAGCCTAAGTTGTCTTTGACTTTGGTGGACTTCATGCCATCTACTTCAAAGCCACGGGAACCGCCCCACCAAATGGCACAGCCCAAACAGGCCAATCAGGTAGATTATTCATCAGACGAAGAGTTAATATTTGGTTCTTTATATGATACAATTAACAGATCCATATGCCAGTCACAGTTTCGATTTCAATGAGCCTGAATTCCCTCTATCAAACAGGGGAATCAGAGGATGTTCCAGGGTCTCAGGATATAGGGGAATATGTGGATCTTTCAGAAGTCACTATTCCAATTCTATCCCTGCTAGAACTGTGTACGCAGTAGAAACTCGTGGTAGAGACCTTCAACGAGCTCAGAAAGAACAAGAAAGTTCAATTACCAATAGAAAATTCAGTCCTGGCACAATTATTTTGGACGACCGGTTGAAGATTCCATCTTCTTCCTCTTGGCATGTAAATGGATCTAATCGGTCTAATCTTCCAAACCATGAATATTGCCAACTCCTATCCTAATACAAGATGAATCAACTTCCAAAGCATCTGATTCCAAGGCACCTGCTAAACCACATATTCCTGTTGGGAAACGCAGACCTATGGCTCAAAATAATGATTTATTGAAACACTTGTCCCACGTACTAGCCATGTTATAAATTCTGGATGCTTTGAATCTGTCAAAATATCTTCGGGAAGCACTCATCGAGGCTTTGTCACGTCCTCAAGAGTTTGAAACTGAAATTGCTGCAGCTGAAGTCTATCACATAGAGAATAATCCTGCAGAATACCATGCAATAATATCTTTTACTGATGAAGATGAAGATGATGTTGTGCATGGACATATTACACCATTGTACTTGTCTGGCAAGGTCAATGGTGTAGACGTCCGAAGAACTTTCATGGACAATGGTTCAAGAGTCAACCTCATGCCCATTCGTACACTTCATCGATTGGGCCTCATGAAATATGATTTATCTCCTTCTACCATGATGTTACAAGGATATGATAAAAATGAACAAGAACCACTGGGAGAAGTCACACTCAGAACTCAGTTTGGAGATCTTGTATCCAATTCATATTTCATGGTTGTTGATCAAGACTCAGCCTTTAACATTTTGCTTGGAAGACCTTGGCAACACCAACATGTGGCTATCCCTTCATCTTACCATCAATGTCTCAAATATTGTTTTGAAGGTCAAGTTGGGACATTTTATGGTGATAAGGACCCGTTCAAGACATGCGAGTCTCAATAAATTAAGGTAGAATTCTATCACATGAAGGGAAGGGAGAAATCCACAACAAAAGAGATTACCAAAGTTAATGCTCCATATGGTTTAGAGAAAATTCCAGTAAATCCATTTACACATTTGAGTAAAGATTATGTGTTGCCTATCAGTCAAATTGAAAAGATAGACCCAAATCAAAATACTCTTATTGAAATATCCATAATGTCAATTATGGAAATCAAGCCAGACAACATGGGAGAAATTGGTAATCTACCAAGCAGTGATGAAAGCACAAATGGTGACGTCTTCATTTCATCTGCTGAAATCCAACAAGTCTAGGCTTCTCCAATTAGGCCAAAAGAAGTTATAGCAACATCAGAGGTGAACAATGATGTCAATTCTCAATCCATCATCTCCTC
Source organism: Viscum album (assembly GCA_963277665.1). Classification (NCBI taxonomy): domain Eukaryota; kingdom Viridiplantae; phylum Streptophyta; class Magnoliopsida; order Santalales; family Viscaceae; genus Viscum; species Viscum album. Next base: position 855,558,574 of record OY728121.1, read on the forward strand.
TTTATTACCCAAAGAAGACCCTTCATCGTCAATCGGGTCGGAAATGGAAGCTTCTTCTTCAAGATATGGAAATTTTGACATCTCTTCGGATCATGAAAATTCTACTTTATCATCTACTATGCAAGTATAAATAGAAGAAATAATACATGATGATGAAGAAGAGGAAAATCTCAGAGATGATCCTCCAGAATTTGAAGAAGGTATCTCTACCACTGTGGATGAACTCAGAGAAATAAATCTGGGTACAAAAGAAGATCCACGCCCCACTTTAATCAGTGCGGCCATGAATCTTGAAGAGAAAGAGATGTATATTTCTTTTCTAAAGAAAAATAGAGATATATTTTCCTGGAACTATACAGAAATGCCCGATCTTGATCCTGATGTTGCTACTCATCATTTGGGTTTACCAGAAGAACATCGAGGATTTAAGCACGCCGTGAGAAGAACACACCCAACTTTTGATTCCAAAATTGAAGCTGAAGTAGATAGGCTTATCAAATCTAACTTTGTTAGAGAAGTTAAATATCCCAAGTGGTTGGCAAATATTGTCCCTGTAAAGAAGAAGAATGGAAAAATTAGAGTTTGCATCGATTTCGGAGATGTTAATGGGCATTGTCCTAAGGATGATTTCCCAGTTCTGATTACAGAACTTTTATTTGATGCAACAGCTGTCTATGAAGCACTTTCCTTCATGGATGGATATTCTGGATATAATCAGATCTGAATGTCCCCAGAAGACGAGGAATCTACAGCCTTCAGAGCACCTCAGGGTTTGTTTTTCTACCGGGTAATTCCCTTTGGCTTAAAGAATATAGGTGCAACTTATCAGCGTGCCATGCATCGTATCTTCAAACCCTTCTTAGGGAAGTTTGTTGAGTTCTATGTAGAAAATTTGGTAGTTAAATCCAAAAAACGTTCTAATCACTTGGATGATTTGGAAGTCATATTCCACAAGCTTCGACAACATAATTTGAAGATGAACCCCTTAAAATGTGCTTTTAGGGTAACCTCAGGAAAATTTCTCAGCTTTTTTGTACGCCATCATGGTATTGAAGTCGATCCTGAGAAGACCAAGTCAATCCTTGGTATGTCACCTCCTCAAAATTTTAAATAATTAAGAGGACTTCAACGACACTTAGCCTATATTCGGCATTTCATCGCCAATTTAGCAGGAAAAAGTTTACCCTTCACCAAATTGTTGAAGAAGGGAGTCACTTACTAGTGGACTGAAGAATGCCAAGAAGCATTCGATATTCTCAATAAATACCTCTTGAGTCCACCGGTACTCATGCCACCTGTTGAAGGAAGACCACTAATCCTCTATATGACAGCTCTAGAGCGATCATTGGGTGCCTTTCTTTCTCAAGAGAATGATGCTGGGAATGAAACCAGCCTCTACTATCTCAGTCGAACCATGATTGAAACAGAAACCTTGTATTCAAGTATTGAGAAGTGCTGCCTGGCATTAATATTTTCAATTCAGAAGTTGAGACACTACCTGCAACATCACGAGGTCAAATTGGTATCTCACAATAACCCGCTCAAATTTATCATTAGTCGTCCAATGCTTACAGGACGCCTGGCAATGTGGGCAGTTATTTTGCATCAATTCGACATTCAATATGTGTCTCAAAAGGAGATAAAGGGCCAAGCTCCGGCTGATTTCCTGGCTGAACACCCTTCAGTGGAAAACACATCTTCAGATATTGAACTCCCTGATGAGGAAGTCTTCTCTATTCAAGAAACTACTCAGGCATGGGAAATGTATTTTTATGGTTCTTCCAGAAGTCCAATAGGGAGGAAAATGGAAAATCCAAAATTCAACAAAGTTGGCTTAGGAATTGTGCTCATTTCTCCAGAAAAAGGTAGTGTTACCTTTTTTCTTCTTATTGTGGGAAGGTGGTACCAATAACGAAGCAGAATACCAAGCTCTCATCGTAGGCTTGGAATTAGCACTTCAAGCACAAGTGAATCACTTAAAGGTGAAAGGTGATTCAGACCTGGTAATCAAACAAGTCAATAGGGATTATGCCATCAGAAAAGAAGAACTAATCCCTTTTTATTATTACATCAGAGAGTTAATTGCGGAATTCCCTTTGGAACTGACATTTTCTTATGTCCCAAGATCACAAAATGGTCAAGCTGATGCACTGGATAATATAGCCATAGCTCTCGAAGATCCAAATTGGGACAAGACAACCATAAGTATTTCCCATCGTCGTGCAATTTCACCTTACGTTCGAATCATAACAAAAGAAATTAATGAAATCTGTCCCATTCTTGAACCGTATGGTCATACTACAGGATGGATGTCACCTATCAGGTAATACCATCAAAATGGAACACTTCCACCTGATAGAGCTGATATAGAACAAATCTGGTGACGTGTGGTCAATTTTACTCTTTATGATAGCCCAGATCACCTAGAGAAAATTATCCACAAACGTGGTTTTAATGGAGTTCTCTTGAGATGCATTGGTGGTGAAGAGACAATGGTTGTCATGAAAGAAGTGCATGCAGGAGTCTGTGGTGCCCACCAGTCTAGACATAGAATGTCTGATCAGATTTGAAGGCATGGATACTTTTGGCCTTCAATGATATGAGATTGTGTTGATTTCACAAAGAAGTGTCATTCATGCCAAGTACATTCCAACATCATTCATCAACCTCCAGAGTTGCTTCATACAGCTAAATACTCATGGCCATTTGCCACATGGGGAATGGATGTGGTGGGACCTTACCCTTCGGCTACGGCCAAGAAGTTTAAGTACATTCATACTGCTACTAACTTCTTTTCCAAATGGGAAGAGGCAATACCTCTCAAGGAAGTCAGTTCTAAATGCGTCTTTAGCTTCATCAAGTCTAACATCATTACCATATTTGGTGTCCCTCATACCATATTGACGGACAATGGCACCAACTTCTGTTCATATGAGGTGAAGAAGTTGTATAAAAAATACAACATCAAATCCAACCATTCATCTCGGTATCATGCAGCGGCCAACAGCCAGATAGAAGCCTTTAACAAGAGTCTTTGAAATATACTACAAAAGATGGTGGATAAAGATAAGAGGTCATGGCCTAATAAACTCTTTCATGCTTTATGGGCTTATCGGACTACCACCCGCACTGCAACTCGGTCAACTCCATATTCAGTGGTATATGGAACAGAATCCGTCTTTCCCATTGAAGTTCAACTACCCTCGCTCAGAGTTTCCATTTGTGATCAATCATATACAAATGAACAATCTCAAAAGAGATTGAATGAATTGGAACGGTTATATGAGAAATGATTGTGCACTTTTCACCACTTGGAAGTCTATCAGAATCGAATAGCACAAGCTTTTAACAAAAAAGTTCGTCTTCATTCATTCACTCAGGGAGAATCGTTATTAGTTCTCAGAACTCCAATGATACTAGGAAAGAAACCTCCCAAGCATGAGCCAAAATGGGAAGGACCTTATTCAATACATAGGATCTACTCTAATGGAGCTTATTCATTAATCTCGGTGGATGGAGAACTCATCACTACTCCAACCAATACAATATTTTTGAAGAAGTATTTTGTATAAACACAAAACCACTTTCGTCCTCGCTATATGACGTTAAACTATACAGCAACGGTCTATACATATGACCTTAAACTATTTGTATTAATTTCATCCCACACGACGTTAAACTATGAAAAAAAATTCCCTAATTTTTCCTCACTGCATGACATTGAACTAAAAAGTCCCTCTTTCTTCCTTGAAATATGATGTTAAACTATACAGTAACGGTCCATACGTATGACCTTAAACTATTTGTATTAATTTCGTCCCATACGACGTTAAACTGTGAAAAACAAATTCCCTAATTTTTCCTCACTGCATGACATTAAACTGCAAAGTCCCTCTTTCTTCCTTGCTATATGACGCTAAACTATACAGAAACGGTCCATACATATGACCTTAAACTATTTGTATTAATTTCTTCCCACACGACGTTAAATTATGAAAAAACAATTCCCTAATTTTTCCTCACTGCATGACATTAAACTGCAAAGTCCCTCTTTCGTCCTTGTTATATGACGTTAAACTATACAACAACAGTCCATACATATGACCTTAAACTATTTGTATTAATTTCCTCCCACACGACGTTAAACTGTGAAAAAAAATCCCTAATTTTCCCTCACTGCATGACATTAAACTGCAAAGTCCCTCTTTTGTCCTTGCTATATGACATTAAACTATACAGCAATGGTCCATATATATGACCTTAAACTATTTGTATTACTTTCGTCCCACACAATGTTAAACTGTGAAAAATTTCCCTAAATGGTCCAGTATGACCTTAAACTGCATCATCAACGGTCCATGCATATGACCCTAAACTATTTGCGATTCCCTTACGTCCAGAAAGACATTAAACTGTGATGTCCTAACTACATGATGCTAAACTGTATAGAAGTCCCTTTCGTCCTGAAAGATGTTAATCTACATAATCATCAAAGGACCTATATGACCTTAAAATACACTTTTGTCCAGCATGACATTAAACTGCACCATCCATGGTCCATGCATATGACCTTAAACTACTCGCACTTTCATCCAACATGACGCTAAACTGTGGAAAAAATCCCCAATGCGTCCAACTTGACGTTAAATGGGGTACTCTTTTGTCCTCACTGCATGACATTAAACTTCACAGTCCCCCTTTCGTCCAACATGATGTTAAACTATGTTGTCCCCATCGTCCTAAATACCTTACGCTAAACTGTACAGAAAGTCCGTGATACGTCTTATATGACATTAAACTGTACTTTGTCCCTACTACATGACACTAAACTGTGCCGCACCAATAGTCCTAACTGCAAGACATTAAACTGCATAGTCCCTTTATATGTCCTACATGACATTAAACTATGCATCGTTAAGGTTGTTGTTACCTCTTGTTTCTCACACCGAGTATGACTCATGTGATATTAGAGAAAACCTCAACCATAACACTCTCTTTGGGCCCCAAACCATGTGTAAGTCCCAACAACATCATTTTTTAGGTCATTGTCCCCAAGAACAACTTGATCATTAATTAATTCTTTAATTGAACTACAAGGACATTGATCCTTCCCTTCTAGGCTGGGTATGTAGGAAACCTCCCAAGGTTCAATCCCAAAACCAATCTCTTCACGTCGGTTCATCTCCATCTCATACGATGTTAATTCGTGAAACCGCCCGTAGAATCAATATCTTTACATTGGTTCACTTTTGTCCTTGCTATACGACGTTAAACTATACAACACTTTTCTCCAGTATGACAACAAACTACAATATTCTTTGATACCCTCACCTGGGAGGGAACCATTATTTACATTGATTTTTCAATCATGTTTCATTTCAAAGACTCTGTGCATACATGGCAACGCCCAATCCTTTTATCTTGGGTTAAACCATCATTGTACTAAAGTCCCATTTCACCCTTCATATGTACGAACAAAATTTGTACAAAGGGTATTTCTAGAACTACGTGGGCTTGATTCCAATCCTTATGGGATACGTAGGAACGTTCAAGTGTCCCTCGAATCCAGCCCCAAGTCTTGGGGCCTAACCCCAAATTCCACTTTCAGTCCCTTGGCTGAAAAGTCCCCATGAAAACACACACTGTGTATTTCTTACAATGGTCCAAGCTCTATGACCCTAAACTAAGATCTCTAATCCTTTTGTCCCACACGACGTTAAAGTATAATTTAAGAACTACGTATAAGCTTGATTCCTATCCTTATGGGATACGTAGTGAAGTCCATCATTTCAATTCAGGACCCAGCTACAACATGATTATGGTTAGCATTGATCTGTGTATCTTTGTATAAATTGAACAATACCCGTCTTTATGTGTCATAATCCTAACCTTAAATATTTTTAGATCTTCATAAACCCTTTTCATGTCTTCTAGGTCACAAAAATGTCAAACTTCTGAGAATTCTTTTGCCTGACTATGCAGCACGTGCCCATAGGCGGCCTTGCAAAAACAGTCTACATAACAGACTTGTTAGCCAAAAGATACTATTATCGGACTATGCATCCAATTCCCCTAGGTGGCCCTGCATAATTCAACCCCCTAACGGGTTTTTCAGATAGTGGTAACTTCATTCATGGGAAGAATGCCTCTTTTGTCCTTATTTGTCTTAAATGACAGTATGTAAGGATCCACAAAAACAACCATCCTTAACATATTTGTCGCATATCCTTTTTCATGATCTGAAAGTATTCAAGTCTATGGTTTATATTCTCCTTCCCTACATTTGGGTCAGACCTTCGTAGGAGTGATATTCATCTAGTTCTTCGATAATCTTGTTTGGAAATATCTTCTCCATATTCAAGTACCTCTTTCCATACAGCAAACTCTATAATTTGGAAGATTTGAATATCCATAAAATTCACTGGATTTTAGCACTAGGAAAGTAAATTTCTAAGAGTTATTTTGCCTAACTATGCAGCACGTACCCACAGGCGGCCTTGCATAAACAGTCTACATAACAGACTTGTTATCCAAAAGATAATATTTATTTTACTATGCAGCCAATGCCCTTAGGTGGCCCTGCATAATTCAACCACCTTACGGGTTAGTTAAATAATGGTAACTTCATTCTTGGGAACTAATTCTTTTAATGACTTTTAGCTCTTTTTCATATCATTCCTCAGATTCAAATATTCTTAAGTCACAGATTACATTTTTCCCTCATACTTGAGTATGGTACTTTGTTTTCAGATGAATTGTCAATGAATTGAGTCAATTTTAATTCATTTCAGTCAAATCTATTTTGACCTTAAACATTAGCCTCTTTATGTCCGACGTGCATGACTTTAAACTGTCCACAAAAGACAAAGGAACACTGAATAAAAGTCAAGTTCCAAGCTCACTAAATATACATTTTTTATGATTTAGGTAATATTGAGCAATTAAAAGGTTCGAATATTGTAGGGTTATTTACATTAATCCTAGTAAAAATCAATCTATGCTTACTAGCCCCATTGTCTTAAGTAAAATATAATGCATGTAGAAAAAGAGAATGCAAGTATAAATGAGTGAAGGTGAAAGTGTGTTTCCTTAATGAATAGAAGATAGAAGGACATCCACAGACTGGAGTCTCTTCTTTTTTTCAAGAATTACAAGGGGCTTTCAACATAATTCTTCATTTGATTTAGGGAATCCCGATCTTCATCAGAACCCACTTGGAATTCATTCATTCAACCGGATACCATAAGAGAAGCAGTGATACCAGCTCTTCTTGGAAAAATTGTAAAAGAATGTTCTTGAGTGCAGTTTGAGAAAAAAATTTGCTGATCAAACAGTGACTCTGTTTCTGTCCAAGAGAATAGGAAGATGGATACATGGAATTGAGAATGAAGCATTGGAAGTAAAGATCCATTTGGAGAGAGTACTCTTTTCAGATATTTCTCTAATGCCATGTTTGTCTTCTCTCCACCAACCGAAAGCGGAAAACATTTCAGCCCATGGGTTTTCCATTTTCATATTTGCAAGGAAATGACATGGAGGAAGAATTTGAAAGTTCACACCATTGTTGTTGCTCTTAATGTACAGTATAACTGAAATAGAGGATTAGAAATGCATCTTCATTTCAGGCATATAGTTCTTTGCATTTGGAACATTGACTCCTTGCCGATGACCATGCCCATACAGGGATAGGGAGATTCTCTGTGGGAAATTAAGATGATATTTCTTCAAGTAATTTGCCGAATCTGGGAGAGTGTTGTCGCAGATATCATAGTAATCATGGCCAAAAATATTCATCATGTCATCAATCTTCTTGCTATCCAGTTCATCAGCCGTTCTGATTCTCCTAAGAGCCATTGAATCTGCACAAAAGTTGAACAAAACTAACTCTTAAATGGGTTTATTTTTTCATAAAATTTTTGAAGGAATTCAGAAAAATGGAAAAGGCGTTAAGGCGTGCAAGTCTAAACATGGAACGCAAGTGTTAGTGTGCCGCTCTAGGTTTTGATGTGCAAGTATAAACTACGCAAGTAAAAATACCTATAGAGCAGCGTGGTAGCAAAGAAACATCGGAGAAAAGATCAACCTGCGCGGCTAAGGTGACCTGCGCGGCGAGAGCTCGACGGTTCGATATCCGGAAATCTGGATGCTTTGTACAGAATTGAGGCCCTCTATTTATAGATGCGGCTAGAACCCTATGCGTCAAACCCCTGCGTGCCAGGCCCTGTGCAACGCACACTTGCACGCCGCCCTCTGCGCCATCAAAACTTGTGTGCCGCCTTTCCATTGGTTTTCTTCCTTTCCTCAGAGTCAAATCCACATTTCTTTTGGATCCAACTCTGAGGGGGGACTTTTGTTGACGCTCCTTTTCGTCACATTTCCTAAAAGAATGGAAAGTGAAATGACGTAGCAAAAATTGATTCATTCTTTGAAGAAAACATCAAAAATCGACAAAGGCATGAACAAGGGATCAAAAAGCACATGTGCCACACAAGTCCACGTGCGCGACGCCTAGTGGTCGCGCAGGTGACTTGCACGACCTAAGTGATAACTTCCCGACACCCTAGTCTCTTCTTAAAGCTTCCAAAACACTTCTAATGTAATTTCTTGCCTAGAACGGAAGATCTAAAGAGGGGGAGGAAGGCCTAAGTGTTGAAACTCATCAACACTTGTGTGCCTCAGTGGCCAGCCCTTAAGGGAAATGGCCACACTTGCGCGACTCCTTCCTCCTTCAATAGAACTTGCGCGCCCCTATTCTGGAAGAACCTCAAGATGATTCTAAAGGATTTAACCAAGAGTCTCTCAAGTATTACCCTGCTGGTTAACCGTCGTGCAAGTTCCCATTTGTCGCACAGGTATACTTGCGCGACTAGGACTTGCGCGCCCACGCAGTACCTGCGCGCCTGCCAGGACTTGCGCGCACCTACCTTTTTGGGTTCCCTTCTTGCGCATTTCACCCCTATTAAGCCATTCCACCTCTCCTATTCAAGATTCAATATTCAAGACACTCTTCAAAACCATTTATGGCATGATTTCTTGATTTGGATTCCTTATCTGAAAGGAACTCTATGGAATATCTCTCAAAACCTAGTGGTTTACACATAATTATGTCACTAAAAAATTGAGATTTCATTCATTCAACCTCATCCTTTAAGATGAGAAAACCCCTTAAACTGGGCCTCCTTTTCAGGAATAATCCCCAGTAATAATTCTCAAATATGGGCATCCTCCTTAGGAGTAAGCCCCAACCATAATTCTCTTAACCTGGGCCTCCTTTTCAGGAGTAAGCCCCAATCTCAAATATGGTCATCCTCTTTAGGAGTAAGCCCCATGTCCCTTAATTTTTCAAATCTCTTAACCTGGGCCTCCTTTTCGGGAGTAAGCCCCAGTCTTAATTTCTCTTAACCAGTCCTAATTTACCTTTGATCTAGGATTCCTTTTCAGGAGTAAAACCCAATTGTAAGTCCTCTCCTAATTTGGGCCTCCTTTTCAGGAGTAAGACCCTAGTTAGAGTATTCAAAATCTCCATGAAGCACATATAACTTTATGGACCACGTTCCTGTATTTCTTCCCTAAAGTAAATCCTAACCGTCATTTATCTGGGCAGTCATACATATATAAGCCCCACCTTATTTCTTATGATTTCATCTATCATTGAACAATTGTCTAATTTTTACCAATACATCTTTTTTCTCAGACCGAGCATGACTCACGTGAGCAGAGAGTGTAAAAGTAATTATGAAATCCTTCTCTGAGGCATCAATCATAAAAATCATATTCCCTTACTCGAACTAAATGGGTTATGATTCCTTTTATAAAAAAAGTATACGTAGGTAGGCCATCTGGGGGTTCGATCCCAAATCTAAAATAATTCATGTCCTCCTGAATGAGAATAAACTTCCAGTGCCCCACTGAGGGGATTTAAAACCAGTATGGTCATCATAAGGACCAAGATACTTTTACGTATCAAAGGATACCATTGACTAAGAATCTCAAACAAATACAGATGATTCTTTATCAGTGAATAACCTTGAATACATAAAAAAGATTCTCTAAATTTCCTACATATCGATCATTGATTGTAAGATCTAAAGGAATACTCATTTTATATTTGGTAATGTAATAAGGATTCACGAACATAACTTAAATCTATAAAGAGAGTCTCAGAGTAGAAAATAATTCCCCTAAAAAAGGTATGCTGAGTTCGACCTCCCATCCTCTTGACCAATGCAAATTCCTAAGCCTCATCAGTCCATAAACTAATGAGAAACTTCCTTTGGAAATTAGGTCCGAATAGATGTGGAATCATTGGATGTTTTCGGTTCTACGAACAAGCCCATTAGAAACCGATCAGAATGTTTGAACCTCCCATCAAAGGAGGTCATCCCCGAAATCCGAGGGAAAAAAACATCTAATAGCCCAATGTATCTTTCATATATTACTGAATTTCATACACGTTTCACATCATTATTTTCAATAAATATCGTCTAATAATCGTGGACTCTCTAACCTTTTTAAATTAAAAAGGATATATGTAAAGAGGGGCATAAAACACTTAAAACGGATCCATTATATTGTATAACATATTTTTATTCTTAGGGGAAAACTCAACAAAAGGAGAATTATTTTCAAATTGATTAAAATAAAATTTTCCTTAAATTGAGGTAGTTCAAAAAATATTTGTGTTCTTTTATTGAAATTTTTGTTTATATAGTAGTTTATATTTCTTAATATATTATGGGAATCTGAAATTCATATTGGGAATTTATGATATGATATTTATTCAATCAAACTATATTCTTAATCATTATTCATTTGGTCCAATTCTTTGAAGAAATAAATTTTTAAATACAAGGAAGTAGTGTTGTATGGGATTAAATGAAAAACTCAGAGTGTAATATGTGATACTCCAATAATACATGGGGATAGAAATCGTCTATTCTTTCTACATATATGATCCACCTAGAAGACTCAAAAGACCAAGGTTTTCATCCATTCTATGAAATATATCATTTGAATAAAAAATATGTATTCATCAAGGACTAAGAATGAATCAAAAAACAATTATAGACTATGAAAAACCTTGAATGTGTGTCAAATTCAATACTTCCCTGTATTCAATTTAATTATTATCAACACACTTCATTATTTTTTATCATTAAAACTTGAAATAGAAAACCCATTAAAATATTAAAATATAATCTTAAGGGAGAATCAATTTACTTAATCTTTTTAAATATACATAATAGAACATCATTAAATGGTAAATACATCAGACTTTAATACTTGGAAAAGTGATGGAATCCAACATAAAATATATCCAAATGCTAGTAAAAAATCAGTCTCTATTCTAATTATTTATTATAGCGTTGTATCCATATAATGTAAGAACCCAGATCTTCTTTTCAGGTACGTTTTCCCTTTTTATGTAGTTATTGGGAAAAATGAATTTTCTGGAAATTTCAGAAGTACACGCTGTGTACTTTCTGAGTACATGCCGTGTACTCTTCCCCGGCTCAAAGCCTTGTGATGGCCATGTCCGGGCCACACACACGGTGTGTAAGGCTGAGGTGGAGGCCTGTTAATTCGGAGTATGGAAAATTGAAGTACACGTCGTGTAATCAAGAACTACACGCCGTGTACTTTCTTTTTTTTCATTAAACAGACTGGGGTCACGCCAACCCCCCAGTTTCGTCTTCTTCTTCAGTTTTCGTCCGTCGGAGAGCGACCGTATGACCAGATCTTTGACGGGCTCCCGCCTCGCCGACTATTCTCCGATTCGAGCACGATCGATTGTGTTGGAATCATAGCGGTGAGTTCTTCCTTCTGCCTTAGCCTTGTTTCATGATTCCTACTCATTTCCATGTTATCGTGGGATGAACATTTTGTGCGTTTTCTTAGATCTATGTTGTTTTAAGAGGAATCTGTCTTTGCAGTTCATGTATATCGATCTCCTCGGATCGAGGTAGGTGGTTTGTGCCTTTCTGTAGAAAGTTGATGAGTACTATGTGCAAATTCCACCAATACCCGTGAACGGGGTATTGCGTGTTTCCGGTTTTCCTCCTGCTGTTTTCCTAGTTTGCTCATTTGATTTAGTAGAGGTTATTGATTTTAAGTAGAGTAATTGTTTTTGTTCTCAGGTTTCTTTTCCATTCTTGTTTTTCCTGTTGGGTATTTTTCCAGTTTCCATACCTTGTTGTAGGATAGTAGAACTGTCTCTTTTGTTGTTACTGTTGAGCCTTAGTTGTTAGACAAGTAGTTCTTGAGGTTTACCTGGACGATACATGCGTGCTGAGTATGTTTAGTTATACTTAGTACTGTGATAACCTAGAGTAGTAGACCAAAGGGAGAATTGACAGAAGGGATTCTCCATAGTGACTTTTAATTACGATGTCAGACTATAGGGGGAATTGACATTGAGTGATTCCCCAGAGAGTCAGTAGATCCTAAACGCGGGCCACAGGGGAAATTGACATTGAGTGCTTCCCAAGAGAGCCTTTAGCAGGATATGAGACTATATGGGGAATTGACGGTGAGTGCTTCCCAAGAGAGTCTACTTAATTACATAGCTGAACCAAAGGGGTGAGACAGTTTGTGCCTCCCATAGGGTTTCTCGTACCAGAGTTTGAACCATAGGGGTTAGGCTGTGAGATCTACCCAGAGGGTTATCTGTTTTCTTCTTGTTTTTGGTTGCTTACTTGTGTACTTTACTTGTTCGAACTGTGGATTGTAGCTGCTTGGGCTTTCCTTTTTACTTCTTCTTGTTTATTTACTACCATGTATTCATTGACTATTAGGCACAAATCTTTGGGTGATTTCCTACTGGGATTGTATCTCACACCCTGTTTGGGAAATTCTTTTGGGCCCAAGAAGACTATGTTTTTGTAGGTATAGAAAAGGGAAAGCGCCCTTCTACTTCAGGTTCATGATTGCACTGGAGCTGGGGAGCATGGGGCCGAGCCATGTCTCACGATGCTGATGAGCTTTCTTTGTTTTTCTTTTTGACATGGTTTCAGTTGTATTCCAGCACGTTGTTGTGTTTTCTGCTTTCCATAGATACTTGTACCTACTGCATTATTGTCATCATTGTTATATATCGGCATTGCTTCTACTGTTTGGTTTCTTTTGTTATGCATGTTGTTTATTGCTTCCGCTATTTATTGTTGTTACTATATCTTATATACCTTACCGAATGAGGGAATAGTTTCCCCACAGACTCAACAAGGCCCTCACTGCTAGTTGGCAGCCCCTGGTGTTTGGGGAAATGCTCTTGAGGTCATGTGGTGCACCGGGTACGGGGAACCAGTAGAGGGGCTTCAGATTCGGGTCGTTACAAAGAGGTATCAGAGGAGTTCTTTTCTCTTTCCTTACTTTTTGGAGACTTTAGCCAGGGATATGATGGATTCGGTACATGGTATTAAGTAGTTCCTAGGAGTAGCTAACCCGTTTACAGGGAAAAGCCATACTACCTCGTTAATTGCAGTTTTCTGGTTTTGAGATTTTATAGTTGATCTGATTTCACCTAGAGTGATTCACATGACTTGTGCAGTTATTGTTTTGATATTTCGGTTCTATTTCTGTCATAACCCGATGAGATGAGGGTATGCCATCTCATGCATCATATAGGCACTTGTTGAAATCACTTGTCATGCATTCTTTCCATTCCATATAGGGTGCATTAGCGATTTCATGCTGTTGTGATAGACTTTGTGTAGATTATGCATGCTATTGTAATAGTTTATTGATAGATTCTCTGTTGCTATGTTAGAAAACCGTTGTTTTGTTCTTTGTTTAAAGTGAACACTAAAATTTGGTTCTTGAGGTGTCATGGGCCCTCATGAATCAGAATTTGGCATCTTTTCCCTCATTTTAGTGTTTCTGGAATTCTATGCAGTTTCTGAGATACTACCTAGAAAAACACAAAATACCTGTCGTGTTCTTTTTAAATACATGTCGTGTAGTTTTCAGGCCGTGTCACCGACCGTGTGAGCAGAACACGGTGTTGTGGGAGTAACTTCGGGCACACGTCGTGTACCATTGGTACACGTCGTGTGAGTTCGGAGCCATATACCTGGTCGTGTCACTAACAACACAGGTCGGGGAAGCTCGGGTAGAACACACTGTGTCCATAGGGAACACACAGTGTAGTCTTGTCCAAGTACCCGACCGTGTCACGAACAACATGGTCTGGCGTTACCTTCCTTTCCACATGCCGTTTTTGTTCGGAACATGCCGTGTAGTCTTTCCCAGGTACCCGGTCATGTCACGAACAACACGGGACGGTGTCACCTTCACCTATACACGCCGTGTTTCTTTGGAGTACGCCGTGTAAGGTCCAGCCGTGTAGAAGGTCGTGTACTCAACAACACGGACCGTCGAAGCCTTGCCTAGTGCACGCCGTGTTTGTTTTGAACACACCGTGTAGTCTCGGGTTGAGTTGGACCATGTGGGTTAGCCGTGTAAGGAGACTTGGGCAGGGGAAAAGTTTAAAAGTACACACCATGTGTGGGGGTCAACACGCCGTGTAGTTTGAAGCGTACACGACTTGTAGGGTGAGAGTACACACCCATGTCAGTGGTTTAAGAAGACATGTCGTGTAGTTTTATACACGCTGTTCAGTTGTGTTTTGCAATCTTGTGTGTTTTTCTTCCCCTCTTCCCGTTTTTTACTCTTGTGTTCTCTGTCCTTGTTTTCCTGATCTAATGTGTGCTTTTGATCTTTCAGATCTATGCCTCCGAGACATCCTCCGGTCGTACGTCTGTCGTCAGGAAGTGATCAGACGCCAGACAGGGATGATCAGGGACTTCCTGTCGATCCCCCAACCGAGCCAGCCTTGGCACCGGTTGTTGTACCAGTTGCGGGCACTGATGCTCATTTCAGGGAAGTTTTCATGAGGATGATGCATGTCTTCCAGGGAGCACTACCTCCTTCCTTGTCTATGGCAGACTTGACGCGGGTCTTTCAGCAGCAGCATACTCCCACGTTCTCGGGGGAGGGAGGACGTCAAGCTGCAGATTCATGGCTGGAAGCCAAGCTGAATATATTCGAGCATCTAGAGACACCTCCAGAGAGGCAGGTCAATCTTGCCACCTACATGTTCCAAGACTCCGCAAAGAGGTGGTGGGACATGGTCTCACAGGCGGGTCAACAGCAGGCTATGGCTTGGGAGGAGTTCCAGCACGTGTTCTACGACTACTTCTACCCAGAGGCTCTGAGGGCCGATCGAGCTCGGGAGTTCATGAGTTTAGAGCAGGGTACTCTATCTGTCATGGAGTATTCCTCCTGTTTCACTGAGCTGCAGCATTTTATACCCCTTCAGGATGGGAGCGGGGTGTTCTTGGCAAGGAATTTTGAGGATGGGCTCAGGCGAGAGATCCGCTCGCAAGTGAACATCTTCCAGATAACTTCCATTACCTCCATCGTTAACCAGGCACTGATTGCGGAGCACAATCTGAGAGACTATGGAGCTGCGAGTCAGGGTAGTTCTACTTCCAGAGCTAGCTTTCCTTCAGATGATAGTAAAAAAGCGCCGTAGGGAGCCTACGTGCGGTGATTCGAGGAAGCGAGATGCATCATCAGGCAGCCAGGTGACATGCTACTAGTGTGGTCGGACAGGGCACACGAGGCCGTAGTGCGAGAGATACCCCATGGAGTGCCAATCTTGTGGAAAAATGGGTCACCTTCAACGTTTCTGCAAGGTTTTCTCACCAGCAGCAGGTGACCGGGGTTCTTCCATGACTCCTCGTTCAGGAGCAGCCCCACTAGTTTCTCACCAGTCGGGAAACTGGAGTTCTTTCGGCCGTTTGGCCCGAGGGAGAGGTCGAGGCCATGGAAGACAGCCACCAGTTCCTCAGCACCAGCAGGGAGGATTAGCTCAGAGTGGTTATCCAGGGGCGCAGGGCCGCGGCACGGGCCAGTCTTTCGCCGTGGAGCAGACTTATCCGGAGCAGGATCTCAGCCCTTTTACTGTTTGAGGTACAATTTTAGTAGCCTCAGTTTTATCTTCATCCCTTTTCAATACTGGTGCTACGCATAGCTTTATCTTTGTTTCCGTTTTGGAGAGCCTTGGACTCTGCATCTTTTCTTCTGCCGACTCGTTGACACTAGACACACCATTGAGAATGAGTACCTCTAGTGTACGCCAGTGTAGAGAGTGCCCTCTAGAGGTTGAAGGGTATCACTTCTTATGGGATCTCTATGTCCTTGAGATGATAGGATATGATTTCATTCTCAGCATGGAAATATTGATTCCCTTCCAGGAAGTCATTGACTTTTATCACCGCAGAGTCAGTTTCATTTCACCAGAAGGTGAATCTTTCCTTCATAGAGGCGAATGGGACGTTTGGGTGAGTCGGGCGGGACTCGAGTATCTTGGGCTAAGAGGGGTGACAACCCAGATTGCTAGCCTTTACCTGGATGATCAGGGGACTCCACAGTTGTACTTTCCTCCAGTGGTGGATCGCTTTAGGTATGTCTTTCCAGAGGATGTTTCGGGTTTCCCTCCGGAGCGTGAGGTAGAATTCTATATTGAGATCGTTACAGGAGCGGCACCAGTGTCTATTCCTCCATATAGGATGGCCACACCTGAGTTGCAAGAGCTCAAGAAGAAGTTGGAGGAGCTATAGGCTAAGGGTTTCATTCGACCCAGTACTTCTCCTTGGGGTTCACATGTTCTGTTTGCGAAGAAGGAAAACGATACCCTTCGGCTTTGTGTGCATTATCGGAAGCTGATCCAGTTGACGATCAAGAACCGATATCCTTTTCCGAGGATTTATGACCTTTTCGATTATCTTTGAGGATCCCGGGTGTTCTCGAAGATCGAATTCAGGCCCGATTATCATCAGTTGCGCGTTAGACCATCACATATACATCTGACAGCCTTCAGGAGCAGGTACGGTCTTTACGAGTATACAGTCATGCCTTTCGGACTCATGAACGCACCTGCAGTTTTCATGGCAATGATGAACCGAGTATTCCATCCATACATGGATTCCTTCGTCGTGGTCTTTGTTGATGATATCTTGGTGTACTCTCACACTCAACACGACCATGCCACACATCTTTAGATCATTCTGAGTACACTGAGAGAGCATCTTCATTATGCTAAACTCTCGAAGTGCCACTTCTGGATGGATCAGATTCACTTCTTGGGTCACGTCATCTCAGAGGCAGGAGTATCTGTGGACCCAGAGAAAGTGAGAGCTGTAGTTTCCTAGGAGCAGCCGAAGAACGTTTTTGAGGTACGGATTTTCCTAGGGATGTCTGGATACTATAGACGCTTCATTCGAGACTTTTCTCATCTAGCAGCACCCTTGATAGGTCTGACCAAGAAGGGGGTGAAGTTCTTATGGTCAGATTCTTGTGAGTCATCCTTTCAGGAGAAGAAAGGGAGGTTGATGTCAGCACCAATACTAGTCTTTCCAGGGCCAGGCAAGAACTACACTGTTTACTGTGATGCTTCGGGTATCAGGCTGGGAGCTATTCTTTTGCAGGAAGATAGAGTCATTGCGTATGGGTCTCGGCAGCTGAGGCCACATGAGAGGAACTACCCTATGCACGATATGGAGTTGGAAACTATTGTTCATGCATTGTGCTGTTGGAGACACTATCTTCTCGGAGAGCACATTGTGGTCTCCCTGACCACAAGAGTCTCAAGTATATCTTCACTCAGTGTGATCTGAATCTGAGGCAGTGCAGGTGGGTCGAGTATCTTCAGTCTTTTGATTTCTAGATTGCCTATATGCCAGGAAAGGGCAACGCTGTGGTAGATGCATTGAGCAGGACAAATCAGATTTCGGCAGTTCATGAGGCCAGTAGTGAGTGGAAGCTGATGGCTCTGTTCTCTGAGATGCATCTGGAGTTGCACGACAGACGGGGACATACCTTTCTATCTTCTGTAGCTATTACCTCCACACTACTTGATCGGGTACAGATGAGGAAGCTATCAGACTCGGAAGGCTTAGTCCTGCTGGAGAGTGTGTTAGGAGGGGACCCTCCTCCTGGATGGACAGTGGGCGAGGACGAGATCTTGTGTTTCCAAGGACGCGTATGGGTGCCAGTAGACATACATGAGGAGCTGATGCGGGGTTTCCATTCCTCAGTTTGGGAAGTTCATCCTGGTGTCACCAAGATGTATCAGGATCTACATCGCCAGTACTGGTGGCTAGGTATGAAGAAAGATGTTGCTGGTTTTTTCATGAGATGTTCTAATTGTCAGCTGGTGAAAGTAGAGCATCAGTGACCAGCAAGCCTTTTATAGCAGTTACCCATTCCAGAGTGGAAGTGGAATGATGTTGCGATTGAATTCATGATCGGATTGTCGAGATCACCTCTAGGGAACGATTCTATTTGGGTTTTCGTCGACAGACTTACGAAGGTTGCTCACTTCTTACCGATCAAGGAGACCTTCCGTGTCGATGATCTGGGATGACTTTACATCAGAGAGATTGTTCGTCTGCATGGAGTTCCTCACTCTATTGTTTCAGACAGAGATGTATTCTTTACCTCTCGGTTCTGGAAGGGACTTTAGATGGCCTTGGGTACACAGGTACTTTTGAGTACAACATACCATCCCCAGACTGATGGCCAGTCCGAGTGCACAATCCAGGTGCTTGAGGATATGCTCCGAGCTAGTATCCTTGACTTTGGGGGTTCTTGGGCGAGGCATATTCCTCTGGTGGAGTTCGCCTACAACAATAGTTTCCAGGAGACCATTCAGATAGTACCATATGAGGGTTTGTACGGTAGGCCATGCCGATCACCCTTATGCTGACTGGAGGCAGGTGAGGCAGCTTTGCTGGGACCTCATCTTGTTCAGGAGACTTCAGAGAAGATAGAGCTGATTCAGAAGAGGATGGCTACAGCGCAGTCTCAACAGAAGTCTTATGCTGATCAGCCGAGAAGACCTTTGGAGTTCATGATCAGTGATCAGGTTTTCCTATGTGTCGCCCGAGGTTGGGACACAAAAGGATTCAGAGATAGTGTAAGCTTTTACCGTGGTACATCAGGCCGTCTGATGTCATGAAGAGAGTGGGGCCAGTCGCCTATCGGTTGCATCTACCTCAGAGGTATCTGGCCATGCATGACGTCTTCCACATCTCTCAACTCCGACATTACTTTTCAGACCCTTATCACCTATTTTAGCCAAAGGAAGTCGAGCTTGAAGTACATGCGTCGTTCGAGGAGCATCCTATCCGGATTATCGATCGTAGTATGAAGGTTCTCCGTGGGCGGTCTGTTCCTCTGGTACGAGTGATATGGCAGCACGGGCGAGTACAGGACGATACCTGGGAGAGGGAGGCCGATGTACAATCGCAATGGCCGGAGCTGTTCGGGGTTTCTTCTTCTCGGACTCGTTAGGGAAATTCAGGGATGAATTTCTTTAAGGAAGGAAGTTTGTAAGAACCCTGATCTTCTTTTCAGGCACGTTTTTCCTTTTTCTGGAGTTTTTGAGAAAAATGAATTTTCTGGAAATTTCAAAAGTACACGCTGTGTACTTTCTGAGTACACGCTGTTTACTCTTCCCCCGCTCGAAGCTGTGTGTTGGCCGTGTCCGGGCCACACACATGGTGTGTAAGGTTGAGGTGGAGGCCGGTTAATTCGGAGTACAGAAAATTGAAGTACACGCCGTGTACTCAAGAACTACATGCCATGTACTTTCTATTTTTCATTAAACGGACTAGGGTCGCGCCTAACCCCCAGTTTCATCTTCTTCTTCAGGTTTCGTCTGTCCAAGAGTGACCATACGCCCGGATCTTCGACGGGCTCTCGCCTCGCTGTCCTTTCTCCGATTCGAGCATGGTTGATTGCGTTGGAATCGTAGCGGTGAGTTCTTCCTTCTTCCTTAGCCTTGTTTCTTGATTCCTCCTCATTTCCAAGTTATCGTGGGATAAACGTTTTTGTGTGTTTTCTCAAATCTACGTTGTTCTAAGAGGAATCTGTCGTCGAGGTTCACGTATAACGATCTCCTCGGATCGAGGTAGGTGGTTTCAACCTTTCTATAGAAACTTGATGAGTACTATGTGAAAATTCCACCAATACCCGTGAACGGGGTATTGCGTGTTTCCTATTTTTCCTCTGTTGTTTTCTTGTTTTACTTTTTTGCTTTATTATAGGTAATTTCTTGTGAGTAGAGTAATTGTTTTTGTGCTCAGGTTTCTTTTCCATGCTTTTTTTCATGTTGGGCGTTTTTGTAGTTGTCATACCTTATTGTTGGATAGTGGAACTGTCTCTTTTTTTGTCACTGTTGTGCCTTAGTTGTTAGCCAAGTACATCTTGAGGTTTACTTGGACGATGCACACGCGCTGAGCATGTTTAGTTATACTCAGGACTGTGAGAACCTAGAGTAGTAGACCAAAGGGAGAATTGACAGAAGGGCTTCTCCATAGTTTCTTTTAATTACGATGCGAGACTATAGGGGAATTGACGTTGAGTGCTTCCCCAGAGAGTCTGTAGATCCTCAACGTAGGCCACAGAGGGAATTGACGTTGAGTGCTTCCCCATAGATCCTTTAGAATGATACCAGACCATAGGGGGAATTGACGGCGAGTGCTTCCCCAGAGAGTCTGCTTAATTACGTAGCTGAACTAGAGGGGTGAGACTGTGTGTGCCTCCCATAGGGTTGCTAGTACCAGAGGTTGAACCATAGGGGTTAGGCTGTGAGAGCTACCAAGAGGGTTACCTGTTTTCTTCTTGTTGCTGGTTGCTTACTTGTGTACTTTACTTGTAAGAACTGTGGATTGGAGCTGCTTGTGCTCTCCTGTTTACTACTTCTTGTTTATTTACTTCCATGTATTCATTGAATGTTAGGAACAAATCTATGGGTGATTGCCTACTGGGATTGTATCTCGCACCCTGTTTGGGCCATGCTTTTGGGACAAAGAAGACTATGTTGCTGCGGGTATAGATAAGGGCAAGCACCCTTCTACTTCAGGTTCTTGATTGCACTGGAGCTGGGGAGCATGGGACCGAACCGTGGCTTGTGATGCTAAGGTTGTTTATTTGTTTTTCTTTTTCACTTGGTTTTAGTTGTATTCCAGCACGTTGTGGTGTTTGCTTCTTTCCATAGATACTTGTACCTACTGCATTATTGTCATCATTTTTATATATTTGCATTGCTTCCGTTGTTTTTTTTCTATTGTTATGCATGTTTTTTACTGCTTCCGCTGTTTATTGTTATTACCTTATCTTGTATACCTTACCGAATGAGGGTATAGTTTCCCCACCGACTCACCACGGCCCTCACTGCTAGTCGGCAGCCTCTGGCGTTTGGGGAAACGCGCTTGAGGTCATGTGGTGCACCGGGTATGGGGCACTAGTGGAGGGGCTCCGGATTCTGGTCGTTACATATAAGATATCCAAACAAATGTTATTTACATATTAAACAAGGGAGATGAAATTTGTATAGCATATCCATCATATGAATGCATTATTTTCGATGAATTTTAATGGATAAAATGACCAACCAATAAAATCATCCCAATGATAATTTGACATGAATTAAATCCATGATAGAAATTGATTAACTCTATATAAATAAACATGCATAGTTTTATCTAGATATTTCTAATGTTTTATGTAGGTTTAAAGTGTTGATAGCCGATGGTGGAATAACACCTAATTATAAAATTATTCCAAGGGTATCCAAAACATTTGTCTATTTTTCTAATTTTCATCCCAATTGTTTAGAAATTTACATGATGATATATAGATGATAAATAAATAATAGGAGAGGAACATGATAACTTTATGTTGTGGATAATGATTTATGGACATGTGGGAGTAATTTAAAACCATAAAGGAACATGGGAATCCCCATACATATTTTTTTTATCCTACTCATGTATTAAAATTACGATTTTTATTAAAAGAAACAAATCCCGATGTGAGATAAGAGGATCGATGGAGGAACATAAAGAAGAGATTTTGTGGGAGAATGTAATGTTAAATTATGAAATAGATAGATATTCTCTTCTAATTCCCTTGTTGAATGATTAAAAACCATAATAAGGTATAATATAGAGTAGAAAGTAAAAATCCATACACTATAGTGTGGGTGAACATTTTAAGAGTGGATTTAATAGGGAGAGATTGATATATTTGGAGGAGTGCATGATGATCATGATAGAGAATCCTTATTGCTATAATATTCATTTTAGTCGTTTTTTCAAGGGATTTAATGGATAGTTAAATAGTTTGAGTTAGTTGATTTTGTGTTTTTTTATTAATTTTAAATCCTGAATGTATTGATATAATTCAATATTCCTCATTTTTTCTTAATGTATCACCTTCATGAACACTTAGTGCATCATATTAATGTATTAGATGAGTCAATCAACTAGAAAACCGTCCTATGTAATAGTGAGAGGACTTAGTTCATTGAATAATTAGGATCTCCTAAGAGGCTACAATGTGTCCTTGTTATAGAACTAATAATTAAACTCCCATATTATAGCTATAAAGAATGAAATTATGTGAACCAGTTGTTTTTTATAAAGTTAAGGAATGTTTTTCAAGGGTTAACATTAAGGAAATAGTAATTTTGAATGATACAGTTAATGAATTCATGTTTAAATATAATGATATAATAAAAAAAAGCTAATATCATCACTAATAATCAAAATACTTCTTCAATTATCATGTTTCAATCTTCACTTGAATTTTTATAAATTATTTTTCCACATTTTTACGACATTTTTTCATTAAAATTCACATCCCAATTATTCATTATGAATTTAAATGGAAATAATTATGGTCAAAACCTATTTACTTTTTTAATAGTTGTTTTATATTTTTTGAGAATTTTGTTTGTTAATGTATTTTGGTTTTTAAGTAGTGTTCGGGTGTTTAGAAATGGTGGTTTGGGTTAAATAATGGATTTTCATGTATATTACGACCCTATAGTGGAGATTGGAGTGTTTATATATTTTAAAGGTCAAGTTAGAGGAGTTGTGTGGGGATATGGGTTATTCTGATGTAAGTTTTCCGACACATACCCTATAGAAGATATTCTACATGTGCAATAGGCATAGGATAACACTTTAAATTAAATATATTAATATTTTCAAGTTCTAGTGATTTATTGAAATGATTTATAATTAGGATAACCGATATGAATATGGTGAGGTGACTTTAACAATGAATATTCTAAATATTTTAAAAAGTAAAACACCCCTATTTATTAGGTTGATTGAACTATATGTATGGATATTTAAAAGATTTAGAAATTATATAACCATTATATATGGGAAGATATGATCCTTAAATATGATATATAAGATGCTTACAAATACAATTTTATCACCCAATGTGAATTTTTAGTTACTACTGGGAAAATAAAATTTAATAGTTTATCAAACCCAAATAATAGTACCTAATGAATGTTGTATGTGGATGTTTAAAGATGATACCAAGAGATAGTTTTAGTGAATTACATGAATTAAAATTTAATTAATGTGAAACAATAATGATAGTGGATTAATATGAAATCAATAAGAGTCATCTTTAAAGATTTTTAATTTGTAGTTTTGTGAGTTTAGTTGAAAAGGTAATAAAATTAGTTTATCAATGATTATTTTTAAATATAATTAGAGGTAATTCCTTGATCTTGGTGTTTTTTCTCAAATTAAATAATTTCCCTTTTGTATGGTCAACTATAATCGGTGTTTTTTAAAAAGGTGGTATATTTTTTTAAATATAATTATCTAAAAATCATGTAATGGTCATGAAATATCCCTATATAATATGTTGATGCATTTAATTAATATTCTTTCATTTACTTGTTAATAGTTTTTTAATGATAAGATGAATGTGATGAAAAATATAATGTGTATTCAACAATACAGTAATAAACTAGAAAAATAAATAATATAAATTTCACTACACACATTTCCCATTCAATTAAATTACAAGGAACTTAGAACATTCTCCCTTATCTTTCCCATGAGTGGATATGAATATTTGAAATATCCAAAATTAAATCTAGAAGCATCATGGAATAACGGTCTCTCAAACCTCTTAATACAGCACCAAGGGTCCATATCTAGTTCCCTTAATGGTATATGAAGCCATTATTTTATAATCTTCCAAACCCCAAGGATCATATAAATAATCATAAAATATTCTTCTTCATGTTATGAATTCAAACTTTGAGGATTCGCAGTGAATCCATTTGAATTTTTTAAAATAATAGTGGAATAAATTTTTTTTTATTTTTGGGTGACTATGCATTCAAATATGAAACTATGTTTAGGATGTGAAATTTATGATTTCTTCTTCTGGATTCATGTATGACACACTAATCACATTGTTTATTCTCATTCAAATAATGAATTTATCATGATCCTATTAACTACTTCTATATGTTCAAAAAATATATTTTGAACTACATTCAAGGTGTCAATGTGTCGAGATCTTTCTTTTACCTCGATAGCGGATCTATTGTTTTAGGCATGAATTATTTGTCTTAATAAGGGTTTCTTCAGTGACTCTCTTGATCACTAGTGGTTCTACCATGGTATTTTTCAGCTTCCTTGGATTTAGAGTGGCTTGATCCTAAGATTCGAATAGTGGTAATGGTGGTCATCCGTGATATAAGTAGTGGAAAAAGTGGTTGGCAATGAGGTGGTCTGGGTGTGGACTATTTTAAGCATGTGATATGGGAGAATCATGAAATGTACTTGTTTTTCTAGGTGATGAACCAAGACCTTTCTCAGTTCTCTCAGGACATTGAATCCTATGGTTAGGCTCTACTATTTCATATTAGAAGTTCCCTTCACCAATCCAAACATGTCTGAAAATTCACTGATGATCATATATCAACCATTGTGCCACCCCATACTAAGAGGATATTCTCCATGATCCATCATTCATATCCACACACACCTATCTATGTCATGCCTCACCTATGCTTCTCATCCTTCATGGTTATTATTGTACATCATAGGTTTCTTGTCAGCATCCCTTTTGGATGGACATGTGGCTTTCCCTAGTTCAAGAGTTGTTATCCACATGCTAGTTTTTTTTCCTTCTTCCCTTTACCAAAATCTTCCTTTTCATTATTCTATAATAAAATAAATTTTTAAAGTAAAATTATCCTTCAAAATTTTAAACTATTAATTCATTTTTCTTATTTTTCAAAAAAAAATTAAAAAGTCTATTTACCCATAATCAAATAAAACATAGATTAATATGGAAAAAATATCAATTTAAATCACTATTAAATTAAATCAAAACATAAATAAATATACATGGATTATATACATCAAATTCCCCCTCACATAGATTGGTACTTGTACGCAAGTATAAAATCTCAACATACTACAATGGAAACTCACTCTTCCATAACTAAAATTCAAATTTCAATAAAATGAAATAATATAATGGGGAATTGTATGTTCCATATTCACACAATAGAAATTCACTAACTCCTCAATTCATAATGAAATATGTCAAAAATGGATTTTAATTTCTCCACTTTTGAATTGAAAATTACTCTTCTTTCTCATCAACCTTTGTAATAATGTAAATGGAGTTCAACTCATAAATTTAATCTTTTTTCATTCCATATGTGGGAAATGCAGCTTCTCTCTTTACCTTTTAGAGAGGAAAATCTAAAAAATTAAGCGGCATAAAGTTAAGGTTCAATAATCTCTACGGATTTAGGGTAGGTAGTCAGTTATGTAAGAGTAATGAAATCTCAAAAATGAGTTAACTCTATGTAATTTAACATGATATTCAGAATAAGATTGATGAATTTAAACATTTAAAACGTACACCTACCCTTCCTATAATCTCCAAGAATGTTCATGAAGCAATAATTTTTAACGAACATTATACAACCTATTAATTTATTTCTCTCTCTCTCTTTTTCTATTTTTATTATTTCACCTAGGATAAGTCTCACATCCCCCACTCTAATTAAAATAATAAAAATAATTGGTCACAAAGTGATGATTTTGGACCTTCCAAAGATACATCCCATTTTTCATCACTATATATATATATATATATCAAAATGGGTAAAAATTCAGTGTAATGAAATAAATCAGGAAGCTTTATCCAAATCCCTAGAAATTCCCACAATGTCACTCCTTAGTGTATAACATCCCTCCACAAACTACAACCCCTACCCCACACTTATTTAACTTACTATAATGAAAAATATAAATGTGGTGTTAGAATGAAAAATATTATATTATAATATTTTACATTCGCATATATGTTCATTCATTTCTTATACAGGACAATAGGAGTATAAATGACATGTTTCGTCCAAATATAAATGGATTATGAAAAAATTACATAGTCATTTTAAAATTGATTTCATATAATCATAGAATTAGTAAGTTGAAAAGACTATTCTATAAGAAAAAAATGCTTGATCATATTAATATGTATTCTCATTAGATGAATAGAAATATTTGGCTAAAAAAACTTTTGTCAATGGGAACATAAAATTCGTAAACTAATTCTTGTTAGTTCACACTAATAATAAATCAATGAACACAAATTTATGAAATTCAATGCATTTCAAATCTACGAAAAATAACATCTACATAATCAATAAATTCCCCCATATCATTTTTTTAATTCTAAATCCCCAATATTATCATATCTAATTAAATCCCTAATTTTAATCTATCTAATTTACTGAAATAATATATCAAAAAAAATATGATATTTATTCTAATAATTTTTTGTCTCCTAGATCAGTTATTAAAAAAAATTCTATGTGTTGGTTATTTAAATTTAAATTTTAAAAAATACAAAGTATAAATACAAGGGACTAAAATGAAATAATAAAACATAAAATCATACTCAGCTATTAAATTGATGTTCTTTGGATTGTTTCCATAAAGTATTATTATCCCATTATTAAGGTTTTGTTCTTTCACAGTTCATGTTGTGAACTCACCTTTATAGTTGAAATCCCCTTCAAAGAGACTATTTAGTTTTCTTCATGTTGAATTCATTATGACTTTTCCTCCATGAAAAAAATAGTGGAATTAATCAAGTGTAATTTTTATCCCATATTAATTCAGCTCAATAATAATAGTGGTATGTTGTTCTATTCCGAAAAATATCAAATTTTAATCGTACAAACATGGGTTTCCTCATATAAGAACATAATTTTTTTCTTAAATATATAACCTGCCTATTTTTATGATCAAATGATGGAGTATTGAAACATGATTCATGGTTATGATTTAAAAATGGTTGTGAAATTTGTTTCTCTATATTGGTGTACCCCTTTATTTTCCCCAAAATTTACTTCACTCTTCCTGTGGGTACCACCTAGTCTATTTCAATCAAGACAATCCACCGTTGTTTGATCAGCCTATAAAATTCAAAATAAAGATCATGGTCAATCCAAACCTATGGGACCTCATAAAAATTATTTTTTAAAAAAATTTCTCCATCATCATAAATTTTATCTCATAGAATTTTTTTCTTTTTCACATCATTTGAAACTAGTTCTTATTTCTACGTAGTTTCCACCTCCATTTTTCATTTACAATTAAAAAATATTCAATATCATGGTTGTATTACACTTCAATATAATTATCTTTTACATCATAATTTTTCATTTTATTATGAATTTAGAATCTCACATTCATACTAGTAACTCTACATCAAGGCTCACTACTTTTTATGAAAATAAAATATCTTCTAGTTTCCATGAATTGCGTTTTTATGATGAGTTGTATCATTTATTATTCTATGTATTGCATTATAACATTTACCATGAAGATGAATATATCCACATTAACCTGAATATATTCAATCATACTAGAGAGGTACATTAATTTCAAGTATTCCAACAAGAGTGAAACTCAGGGGTTATACATTTTTCCAATCCAAATATTTTGAATGTGGCATATGACATTATGTTCTCACCTAAACCAATGTCACATAGTTCATTCTTGGTTTTGATAGACCGAAAATTTATTACAATTGAAAATTGACTTATGTCTTGTTTATTCTTTAGTAAATATTTTGAAGCCACCCCAGAGCATTCCATTGTCATAATAGTGATTCAAAACTCATCTAGCTTCTTCTTACTAGACATAAAACCTTTCATGATTCTTGTGTGTGTTTCCATATTTTTGGGGGATTCAATATTAGCGATGTTAATATGTATTTTTTCAAAAAAAATCATAAACATACATTTTTTCAGTATATAATTTCTATTGTTGCAACCTCTTTGGAAATAGTGATCATGGATTATACATGGGGGACTTTTTTTCATTATTCTTCCTTATATTTCCCATTTCCCTTATTCTTTTCTAGTGATTCTACATATTTTTTTCCTTTTTTTATTTCTACACTCTTGTTATTTTAGGGTTATTTCTTATTGTTTAACCAAATTATAAATGTTATGGATTTAACATCGCCTTGTGCATTGAGTTTTGAATTTCCCAGCAGACCTCCTTGTGGTCTCTATTTATTTAAAACTATAATTTTGGCCACATGTAACTATAGATTCCTTAAATAATCCTTCAAAACCCAAGAATAATCTTATAACTAATTGATTTCCACCCCCTTCATCTTTTGAATATTTCATCAATTCATTTGGAGAAGATCTGGTGATAGTCATGATCGAGGAAAATGTATAATCCCGTAAATTTAATATATATATATATATATATATATATTTTATATAAACAGATTAATATTAAATATATATAACAAATACAAGATGTAATACCACAATGTATTGGTGTCTTTGGATACTAGGTACACAAGATTCATTTTTCAGGAATGATCTTCAACATAACCCATAATGATCTTCCACAACGTAATATTATTTGATATTCTATACATAAACCCTTACATCAATACATGTTGAAGGGAAAAGTAAGATAGGATGAGGTCTAATTCTCAAAAATAATAAACAAGGGAGATACCAATGATCATATAAAAATAGTGTGAGCATAATAGTATGAGATCAAGATCCTAACAATCAGAAATCCATACATAGGATATCATAAACCATAATCATAAATCATGGAATACATATTGGTATTTAATAATACATTAATCATTATGGAATAAAAGAAAATGATCAAAGAGATCATACAATTTGAATAAGACAGATGTTTGTGAAATATAGATAAACCAAGAAATTAATTTCCTTGGTCAAGGATCCATAATAGGAAAGTTATATTTTATTGGGCTCACTCTCCATTTATTAGAATATTTATTTAAGGATAACTCTAAATTGTATCACAATAGTACTGGGTTCTCTCCCAATTCCATTATATCTTTAGTCAAGCTTCACTCTATTGATTGTCATAGTAGACAGAGTCACATACTGAATTGGTTTCACTCCCCATTCCAATCCATATTACCTCCTGATAAATCTATCATTATCTAATTAACTGAAGGGATATATAAATACCACCCGTTAAATAATAATAACCAATTGATATTTTTAGCACAAGATTATAAAACATTTTTATTTCATCATTTCATATCTCATGAAAAGAAAAAGTTTTTCATAAAAACTTTATCACCATAATAATAAACTATCCATTGAAAGATCAAAGATATTATCATTGGATCATACCCCCAATAAGTCATTTGTAACATCAAAATATATTTTTATAAATAAATTTTTTTAAATGATCACTTTTAATATTTCTTGTCGAAAATACCCTTTTAATTTGGGAATAACTTTTTAAAATATAAAAAGATATAAAATATTATCGAAAAACACATTGAAAATAACCATAGTAATATTTAAATGAATATTACATTGATTGATAATTCTAGATGTTTGTAAATTCTGTTCCAGAAATATTCATTAAATAAAAATATATTGTTCACATTTTCGATACAAATCTAAAAAGTACCTCATTTAGAAAATGATGAGAAAATTCCTATTAAACAATTTTTTTGTCAAATAGAGATAAAAATGACTTAAAAAATAATTTTGGAAGAGTTATAACATTTATGAAAACTTTTATAGAAAATATTGATATGGAAGAAAAGGATTTTCAAATGAAGTGAAAAATAAAGACTATTTTCCTTAAAAATATTCTTTTAGTCTTATGAGTTCTTAATGTGAGGAAAATAAATTAAGAAATTTTAATCTCATGAAAACACCATAGGATAATAAAATTATTCATTTTATTTAGAGGTATATAAAATAAATTCATCATATTAAACTTAATCATAAACAATCCCAATAAAAAATATGATTGTAACATAAATACCTTACAACTTAGGTAACTTTTTAGTCCTAAACCCCCAAAAAATGTTATCTTCATATGAAACATTAAATTTCGGGATAAAATTTATATTATTGAAATAATATTTAAAAAGTTATTTCTATACCCCTCACTAAGTAAGATATATTCCTAACATAACCTATGCCCCAAATATGACATTATGAGATGATAAACCATTGCCACATTGGTAAGCTCTAAATCAAAAGTGCATCAAAGGGATAACATTATATGTATTTATAAAAACCCATAATTTTCATGAAAATAATAATAATATATATTAATGGGAAATATATTCTCAACATAATAGAAACAAGTTGTGAATATTGCATGTGTCTCATAGAAATAAAAGTGAACTGAAAATACTTTACCACAAGTTCGACTAGATTTGAAGGTGTTATAACCACATGTTTATTAGATTTATATTTATTATAAAAATATATAATAAAAAATTACCTTCTTATAATATCATATATTATTCACTTATAGTAATTTATTACCAATATATAAATAGATCTTTATTAAAATCAACATTTCCGGGTGTTAAGAGTTTTTTCATGAGAATTTTAAATAGGAAGATCTTATTCTTGTACATTGGTCATGGTTCCATAATATAAATTTTTTAATCGAGATATAAATAAAATATAAATTAATTATATATGAATATATATATATATATATAACTACAAAATTTAGATATAGATATATGAAATACATAGTTCTTGGGGATGGTAGGTCGTACATATTTATAAACGTTATTTTCACTTTTCTTTTAATAGAACATAATAACAGTTAATTATAATTTAATAATTTTGAATAATTATTATATAATATATATTATAAATTTCCAAAGAAACTACCGTTATTAAAATCTTTTTATTGGGGAATGTAAAAAATTATCACTTCGCTTCATGGATGAGGTAGTCCACATGTACGCATAAGCGGTGTCTTCTTTTTTCAATGGATGAGAAGAAGGTGGATAATGGTTTTTTTTTATATTAATAAACATTAATTATATTTAATATAATAATTTAATAATTTAATAATTCATACCATTTGTTTAAATGACATATAATTATAAATAAAATGAAATTCCCTAGTTAAGAGTTATACCTCTTGTTTTAGAAACAACTTTGGGCATACTACTTAATCCTTACATAGATTTTCTTTTGGAAAGACCATAATTTCTATAATGTGGTGAAATATGATTTTATGGTATTCTTATAGGGTATTTAAAATACATATGGCTCCAAATGTGTGAGTAATATAGGATAATATGCAACCTTTTCAAGTGAGGGGTGGGGCACTCTAGGAATTACATAAAGTGTTAAATTAAAGTAAATTAATTTTCATGTGATAATTGATAAAAAATTTTATAATGAAGAAGAAAATATTTTATTATTCTATATCCAATCATTATATTAAATTTTTTCTTGTTTTGTTAATTTTTCACTCTTGACTCTTTGTTTTAACCCACTGTTAACCCTCTTGAAAATTTCTGAGATATGGATGTTTTTTACTCATTAGGGTTCAATAAAGTTACAATAAAAAGAAAAGAGACCCATAAATGTACCATGGATAATATTTATTTCAATATCCCATTAACATGAATAAATTTAGGATTTTTATGAATTTTAAACTATTTAATAAATTATTTTTATTATAAAATTTCATTAATGTCATTTATCGAAATACATGACATATTATAACAAAATATTGGTATAAATCTTGTAAAATTGTTCCAAAATAACATTTATTCAAATATAATAAATATATTGTATTACGTTAATGATAAAATATTGTTTTTATAGGTTTAGATATCATTTTTAAGCATATATTCTCACTTAACCCCTTGGTCAATCAAATTTAATCATTACATTTTTATGGAATTTTTTAAAATTAAATAGTTGTAATTTTACGTAAAGTGTAAAAATAAGATAATAAATGGAAATGTGAAGAAATATTAGACCATTTATCTTAAAAATTGTCCTATTTCATTTTTTAAAAATTTTAAACAATTTAATTAGATATATTTAACCTAAAATACTATTAATAACCTTTTAGAAACTATTCACCAAATTTGACATTGAAACAGCATGAATGATATAGAATTAGAATATAAAAAATTAAAGAATCTATATTATATTATATGTATCATTAAAATTCATAGTAAACACTAAATAATCCAAAAACTATTACTTTTATGGTTTTTAGAGATATTTTAATTGCCTTTTCTACTACTTTCACATGCACATATCAATATTTCATACGGATTTAAGGATATTATGTCATCACTAAATATTTAAAAAAATTACAATAAATTAATTAATTAATTTGTAAAAAAACCATTTATCAACGAAGATATTTTTTAATCCCTATCGCAAAATATTATTGACATTAAATGCGAGAATGTTCCATTTTGGACATTAACTTTTACTTAATTATTATAAAGGTCAAAATGAAATAAAAATTGAAGAGGGTAATATTTTTGAATTTTGGATGATTATGTATGATATAGAATTATAGAATGAAATAAATTCATGTCTTTTAATAAATTTAAATCCTTATCACATTAGTTTTAACCATTACTAACCCATTTTACCTTTACTATGGTAATAAAAACATATTATGATTACAATACATATTGATCAAAAATAAAGTTAATCATTTTACAAAATATTAATTATTATGCTTCAAAACAATAAATCACTTTATCAAATTCAATTCATATAAGTGGAAGAAATGAATTTAAAATTAAATTCAGAAAATTCTATTAAAAATGGGTTTTTAGAAGAATGCCTTGTTAAGTAAAAATATATTTTTATTATCAATTAAACCATAAAATTGATTCAAATAAACTTAATTATATTATTTATAATTTAATAAAACATATTTCATTTTTAAATGAGAAAAAAGAAACTTTTTATATTCTTGAAACAGAATATTGATATCAATATAATTTACTATTTTTCACTATTCAAGGAAAATGAATATTTTCATAAAATTTTAAAAAATATATCTAATATAATTATGAAACTATATTTTTGAAAGTTATTTTATTATTATAAAATAAAATTTCTAAATTTTTGAGAAATTTAATATAATATTCTATCAAAACAATTTATTTAAACCATTTTTTAGGAAATCATAATTTGAAGAATAAATTGACCACTAAAAATGGATTCCTTATATCCTATTAAATAACAAATAAATTTTTATTCATTATGAACATTATCTAAATTTCATAATTTATTTAATTACATTGATAATTCCAAATTAATGGCTATATTATAAGATTCATAGAATAATAATATTTTCGGGTTTATTTATGCTCGGTGTTTCCTGTTGTATACCCTATCGAACATAGTGTTCTTTTAAAATATCATGGTAATATAATACTCTCATTAATAAATTTTTCCCTCACAATTTCAACCTGTGATCCGTAATCAAGGGAATATACTGATATTTCATTTGTTGAAAACAATATATTAAATGGTGGTTAATAAAAGTTCTTCTTGAAAAGATGGAATGAGAAATATGAAGGTCTTTTAGAATAACACATAATTAGGTTTTTATGTTGCATAATATTAGTGATAAGTGAAAATATAGACATGTTGGAAACAATTAATGTCCAGAAAAAGATATATCCTAATATAGAACATCCTTCATTAAAAAATTAACGATCATCAGAATGATAATGATAATAAAAATTATAAATAAATGAGGTTTGAAAATGACCATTAATTCAACAAAAATACATGTAAGAGGATAAATTTTTTATGGAATGATAATATTAAATGTGTTTTGGAATTACTTTAAAATTTTTACTAATCACATAAGGATGTATACATACTTGAAAAGTAAAATAAGATTCTTTAATCAAATTCTTCCCCAATCTTAATTTTTCCCAAGAAATGACTATTTTATAATAATTTTTCATTTTTGAAGAACTAAAATAAAATTCTAATGCATCACATAATCCATGAAAGGATAAATATAAATTTCTAGTATCCTAAAATATTAACCAAAACTGAAATCTCTACCACATGGTAAGATAATATCCAAAATGTATGAATCTCTTTATGAAGAAATAATACAAATTACTTTAAAAAATATATAATAACACAAAAGGTTCAACCTAGATTATTCCACAAATAAATAAACCTACATCCCAATTAAACTTAATTAACATTAAAATTAATGAATTATTTAACATCAAAGGTGATCTTATACCATTCAAAGAACTTCCCTAAAAATGTAATTGTGCTCTTCCTAAATAATATTTCATATTTGAAATTGAGGGTTTCATATACCTCAACATAAGGAACCATCACCCAAAATATCACTATTCACTATGATAAATAACTATATAATATTTTAATGTAGTGTAATTAATCAAACTATCATTAAAAAAATTATATACTAACCTAAGACATCATCCGTATCTTGACAAAAAATTTATTTGAAAATTTATCCTTCAAAATGAATCAATTTTCAACCATCACGATGTTATATATTCTAGTATCGAATAGATAATAAATAATTTAACAAAAAATCATATACAATAAAATGGTTATTTGAACCCTAATATAGTTTTCTTCTTAAATCATAGAAAAAGTTCTGAATCACATCAAAATCCCTTCAAATAAAACCTTGAAAGGCGTATTTATACCTCTGGACCTATGTTCAACCTTAAACATATAAACACGTGATGGTTTCCATAACTCTTAAGTTAACCACTCATGAAAATAATATACTCTCCCAAAAACATACACATTCCATATTCATCAAAAAAATCTTATACTGATGAATATATTTGATAAATTAAAAAATATAACAAACTTTATCAAATTTGATGTGAATCACTTTTTCTACAAATCAACAACCAATTTCTTGTTCACTAATACTATCCCATTTAATTAATAAATTTCAATCACATTAATCCAAACTAAACGTTATCACTTTACCGCTAAATTATTTTTCTTTGTAATTGTTCCCATTTATCATATGATTTCATGTCAATAGGGGAAAATAATATTTTTATAAAAATCCATAGTTTTTTTATGACTCTTATATCCATAATATCATTTATATAACACGTCTAAAAACTAATTCTTGAATCCCAACTCATAAAAACGTCAACCATTTCACTATAATGATTGCTATAGCATAGGTCCTTCATTAGTATGGGAGTTAACACTTGGATTAGGGCATCATATCAAATACTACCCATATTCCCCACAAATAAGAAATTGGTCTATAAATGGAACCTTAGTACGAACATAATTTAACTCCATAAAATATTTCATTTTTTCATGAAAATTACCTACACTATGACCTTATATTATACTAATAAAAATCTTTTCATTCCACTAAGACATTTTCCTAAGTGATTCTTCCCACATATTTTACATGTAATAAGATGAATCTTATTCCATCTATGGTATTCCTGAACTCCATTTTTATCATATATGTTGGTCAATAAACTCACTAATGTTAATATTTTTAATCACAAAATGAGATAGTATATTGGGATTAATCACAAGGTAACACATTACTACTTCTGTTTTATTTGGTTTCCCACAAGGACATTAATTCCATTGTCTGTCACATTCTATGTTATCATGAATTCTCATAGTCTTAGAAATTGAGTTAAACAAAGAATTGTAGTTTGAGAAAAAATATTCATACTGAGGAATAATATAATCAT
Organism: Viscum album; assembly: GCA_963277665.1. NCBI lineage: Eukaryota > Viridiplantae > Streptophyta > Magnoliopsida > Santalales > Viscaceae > Viscum > Viscum album. Next base: position 855,594,511 of record OY728121.1, read on the forward strand.
GAATCCTCATTAATTGGTTGTCCAAATCATGATACAATATCTTTAATCTATATCAAATTAGGTTTAACCCATTATATATTTTCTTATAACAAATTAATTTCCTTTATAAAGGATATTAAAATGAATTAACCCATTAATATCACATATTAGTGTCAAACTGAGTGTGCAATAAGGGCACACTCACCATGCATGATAATGATAGTCAAAGTATACATAGACTAACTCATTTCAAGATTATCACCAATATATTATTTGGGTCAAAAACACCTCCAAATATAGTTACCAAATAGGGATGTACTTCTAGGAAATCCAAAAAATCTCTATCTTGACAACAAATTTGGATCTTATCCTATACTTAGGATTATCCCTTTTTTTCCAAAATTATATAATAGTAATCTATAAACATTGACTGAACCTCCATTTTATACCAACCATAGAGACAGATAAATTTCTTACATATTTATTGCATCTAAATTTATGAATATTCAATATATTTTATAAATACATTCTTGATGGCTATATTGGATTAGTTTCATTGGAAGACATATTAAAAAATATCTTGTTTTTTGAAATGTCATCGATATATCCCAAAAAGGTATTCCCACATAATACACTTCATAGATATTGCCTATATAAAATCTATCTTTACAACTTGAGGAATGGAAACATAAGAAATGGTGATCTCAAATACATGGTTAGGTTAAAAAGGGAGATATCAATGATCATTTATACATAACATTATCATAATGTTATGAGAACATGATCTCAACAATTGAAAACAAACACCCAGTATATTATACATCTTAATGTTGAATCATGGAATAAATATTGGAATTTTAGATGACATTAATCATAAATGAATTAAAGACCATGGTCCCTGAGAGCATAACATTAGAATAAGACATAAGATTCTGCCATACACCCAATCATATAATGTATTTTTCCATGTCAAGGATCACTACAATCCTATCATAGATGATTGAGTTCACTCCCCATTCCAGTTATTATTATCACCTTAGATATTTATATTTACCGGATGTATTATAGGGATATATGATTGTTGGAAAACTAATATCTTAATTATAAGACATTTATATGTGTTCCACATGATCATAAAAAATCCCACATTTTAGAATATTATAAATGAAGGAAAGAAAATAGGTTTCATGAAAACATTATCACCGTTATCATAAACCATATAAAGAAAAAATAAGGATTGTATCATTGTATTATATATCCATAAAATTATATTTAAAATGAAATGATTTTTTAATAAATTAACATTAATTTAAAATATCACATTTAATATTTCTTGAGGAAAATACAATGTCCATTTCGGAATCACATCTTCAAAATATTAATGTTTTGAAAATATTATGAAAAATTTTTAATATGAAACGAACCATGGAAACATTTATAAAATACATAAAATAATGTATTGGTTGTGAATGAGATAAATTCGGTTCATTCCATAATTCATAAAACCAATATTATGTTATCATTTTCTGTAAAATTTTCAATAGTATCTCATTCAGAAAACAATAAGAATATTTATTTTAATCCATTTTATAAAAAATTAAAATATGGATAAAAATGAAATTAAAAATTTATATTATATATTTAAAAATAGTATAGAAAATATTGTATGAAATCATGGATGTGGGAGAAAATTTATTTTTCCCTGAAGGGTGAAATAAAGTCAGTTTTCATGTAAACATTTTTTCATTCTATTGGGTTCATAAAGAGGATAAGATGAAAGGAAAAAAATGAAATTTTTATATATAGAAATGTGATAATAAAATTCAAGATATAATATATAGATATATAATAAAATCTCATCATCCAAAATTTAGTCATAAACAATCCCAACAAACAATGTGATTTCAACATAAATCCATTACCCTTTTGGTAAATTTTGAATCAAAATCCCTATGAAAGAATTAAATCAAATGAAAGAATAAATATCATGATAATAATGTTAACATTGGTATAAATTGTAAAATATTATTTATATACACATCATTAATGAAAATAGGTTTATAGCATACCTTATGTCTCAAATAACACAATTTGAGATGATAAACCCTTACTACTTTAGTCATCTATGAATCAATACCTCATGAAAGGGAAAAACATATAATAATTTTTAAATGTATATAATTTTCATTAAAATAAAAATAATGGATATATCTATATTTATAAAAACCACATAATATAAAAAGTGGTGACTAAGGTATGTTCCTCACTGAAAAATAAAAGTGAGGAAAAAATTTGTTTCCTCAAGTTTGACATTCGTTATTGGTTTTCTAAACTCATGTGTCATAACATAAAATTTATTATTATTATATAAAGGAATCATTTACATACTTCTAATATCATATATGATCCATATATAACATTTCATCCGTAACATATTAATAATTAATTATTAAAATACTCATTTCATAGTGTTAACTGATTCGTTTTTCATTAGAATTTGGGTTTAGTAGTTTTGGTACATTTACTTTGATCCTACATACATAATCTCAAGATTATTATTTATGATATAAATGTCATATAAATTTATTATATATATATATATATATTCATCCATTAAGGGTTAGAGATATTAAAATGAGTTACACCATTCATGGAGATGGTAGGTTGTAAGTACACATGAACATTTTTTTATATTCAATGGATGAAAAAAAGAAAGGTAAATAATAATTCAGCAGTATAGAATAATTATTATATAATATATATCATATATATTAATTATATCTATCTTTACATCCATTTATGTAAATAATAAATGAGAAACGGGTCACATCAGTACGTGGAGGTTGTAGTCCACAAGTAACCAAGAGCGACATTATCTTTTTCCAACATATGCGTAGAAGGTGGATAATGGTTCTTCCATGATCATAATGATAATTAAATATAATTAATATAATTAATTCCATATTCATTATTGGATATGATGGATTATATTAGGTATAAGAATATATAAAATTGATAACATTTGGATAGGAGTTATATATCTTCATTGAGAAACCTATTTTGTACTACACTTTAAGGCTAGAAAGGATTTTATTTTGGAATGAAATTAATCTATTTTCATGACTCAACTTCTATAAGATGAGGTAAGGGATAGAAAAGTTCCATTTTCATCCATTCAAATGATTAGGGAGAGATAATGACCACCATGTCCCACCTTTAATAGCCCCCGAAGCAGTGAATAACACTAAGGGTATAGAATATAACATAATATGGAATGAATTACTCTTTTATAGAACACGATTGGGAGATAAGATGGTAAATCTGAAGCAACTCCAAATACCAAATGAATAAGTAAATCCAAAATCCATTCCCACATGCATGTTCCGAAGTAATGCTGATTCAAAGTAATACAAAATCTCGAACAGTAGAGTACCAAAATAAAAGAGACAAAGAAGCAACAATAACTAATCCCGATGCCTGAGCTAGTAATGTCATGCATGTTCTTCAAAGTCCTCCTAGAAACATGATAATTGTTTTATATATACAGGTTGAGTACACAATTATACCCACTAGGAAAACTAAATCCACCCATGCACAAGTGAGGGAACATACTAACACCCCTATGAGAAAAGAGAAAAAACTCAAAACACCTACCCATGAATACTAACATGTCTGGCCTCACCATGGCACACTCACCAAATAACACAAGTCAAGTAATGTTGTCGTATAATAACATCGATACTTGGGTACCCCGCACCACTTTCCCACTGGCTAACTGATCATCCCGAATGGATAAATTCTTGATGCTATCACTATTCCCATACATAATCCCATAGCCGTAACCTACCCACACACACATGGGCCTCAAACCGCACACAATACCTCCCATAGACACCTAGGCCCTAACAACCACATATATTGCCTGAAGATACATGGGCCTCACCCTCAAGATACTTGGGAAAAACCTAGCATGCAAACACCTAGGCCTCTCATCCAAAAACACCCTTTCCCGAAGGATCTTGTGCTACAATAAGCCTCAATCCATTATAGCATGCACGGATATGCTCGAGCGGTAAGAAACTAGAAGAGGGTGTGAGGAAGAAAATAAGTAGCCAGCCATCCATCCTCCCACCAGGATGTTGGGAAGGACGTCGTCCCATGTGAAATAGAGGTATTCTGTACATAGTTATCAACAAGGGTGTGGTGCAAATAAAATCACAATGAACTACAATTAATACATATATATATATAAAAACTCACCCAAACCTATGGGTTTCCAAACAAACAACCATCCCACTCTGATTCAATTTCACTACATCCCCTATATGAAAAACAACACAAACCCTACCCCTTTCAATTAAACCACATTCCATTTTTTTAAGGGGTCCACTGTAATTTGTTCCAACACTTCCAAGATAATACCAACCACAACCACACCAAAACCACATGAAAAACCAAACTGTAGTCCCACTACACAACATTAAAAAAGCCATATTTACAGTCCACTACACAAACCCCCAATATTCCTTGAAACCTTCTCATCTGTTTCCAGTAATCATTCTTCATAAATTTACCACATGATCCTTCTCTAATAATACAAACCCACTACCCCACTGCCTATCAATTCCAAAATACAGTCCCACTACATAAATTTTCATATCCACACCACAATCCCACTACCCAATATCATTTGATAGCCATGATACAATCAAAGGCAGTTTTGCAGCCTACAATTCCATCCATTCAATAATCAATCACTCTCTCAAACTGGGATACAAACACACCCACTATAATTTCCCAAAAAAATTCCACAGCACGTACTATTATTGAATAACCCCACTGTACACACATATCACACCCTTATCGCAGAACAAACTCCTCTGTACAAACTTGTACCCACAACCGTTCTCCCAACAGAAACACCCCACAACCCACCCAAAGTCACAAAACTCAACAGAACACAGCACTCAACCACACCTATCAACAAGTTGTGTGTATAAATTAATATTTAACTAGCATATGTTATTTTATCCCAAATAATTATAACTAGGGTGATCACAGAATATATTTTTTCCTGGGGAATCCACTTATTTAACCATGTATATGTGTTTTAATAGTTTTTCTTGTTACGATTGTTTTATTAAAGCATTGAAACAAAAAAAACGTTACTAGTTCACAAGAAAAGTCCCCCAATGGTCATGATTTTTGGGATGAATAACATTACAAAAATCCATAAAACAATCAAATATATTGAATAAAATATGTGATCAACATCAAAAGACTCCATGGGAATTATTTTATTTACCCCTTTTATTGTTGATCATATACACTTCTTGTTAATTTCATATTTTAATAAATTTATTCAATTATTCCTCATAAGGAATCATTAGTACACCAACCCCACATGAAGAACGTGTAGTGAGAGATAGAATAAATACCTACTTAAATGATAAAAGGATAATTGTTCCTCCCTGTGCAAGGATCATGGGTCTCGTGAGCAGAAGGAAATATTTACAAGGAAATTGAGCAGAAGAGCTCTAGCATAGCCACACCACTCGTCTAGGGAGGAAGCATCTAGGTGCACAAAGGAGAAATATAAAACACACAAGGAATGTACGATCTATGATTTGACAATTCATATCCTATTTTAAACGAAGAATGGTTTCCAATAGTCCATAACATGGGATTGTGGACAATATCACATGGTTTGGATATCTCAAATATCCTGGAAAAATATGATGTTTACTGATATAATTAATATCCTTTGAAATGACCATTAAATGCTTGAAGAAGGATTTAAACACATTTTATGTCAAATCATATGTAAGATGGGTTAAACTGGAAAATAGGGAAAAATGGAAAAACTAAAAATGAGTCACCATTGTGTGATTCACCGATAGGAAAGCTACTAAGGTAACATACAAATGCTGATCCATCGATGCTGAGCTATCAATGAAATGACCTACCGACACCTCGACCTATCGATCCCTTGACTCACCGACACCTCATCCTAACAATTCCATAACTCATCAACACCTTGACCTTCCGACACCCTAACTCACCAACACTGATGCCTCTGACTCACCGATGTCGATACCTCTGACTCACTGATGCACTAACATAATGACGAACTAATATGTCAGTGCACTAACATGCCGACACACATAATTTTCAATGTATTGACATGCTGACACACTATCATTCCAATCCACTAACATGCTGACACACTGTCATGTTGATGCACTGACATGCCAATGCACTAAAATGTGATGGAAAACTAGAAATTTGGAAAACTCATGAAATGAGCTGCCATTGCCTCCCAGAACAACCTAAACATTGGTTTTTTCACAAAGTACGGTCCCAAGGAAATTTTTTTCATCACATCAGATACATCTCAAACTATTATCACCCTCAATAATTCAAAACTAATCCAGGAGCGACAGGGTCCTAACAACCACCCCTTAAGATACCTCTCAAGAGAAAACCATGTTGTGTTTTTCTATAGTAGGATTGAAAACCTCGACATCCCTGAACACCTCCTTTTCATCTATATCATGAAATAAATGAAAACACTATGGTAACACACTTCCCTAAACATCCACGCAAACACCAAATGTCCCCTTTTCCAAACACATGGATTAAGGATCTCCTTCCTCCATGTCACGATATTATCCACTTTGGGTTTCACTGTCTGGCCCGAACGGGTTTAATCACATCTTCATTGATGAGTCTTGAATTTGTATCAAGTTCATACCTCCCTATAGTCAGGAATTATCACAAAACATCAAAGAATAGGGAAACAACTTATCATACAACAAGCGAAGTCAAACATTACATCATAAGATTGGTACAAGAAAAAACACAAGAGGAAAATCAAAATCGTTCTAGGTACTGGGAATGCATATGTGATTATTTATCCCAAGTACTCTCCTAGAGGTCCCCATGACTCCATAATACACGAACCAATGGAATGGTCCATCCATGCAACACCTTCTCCTCATGATCATCGATTCTTACTGTTCGCTCCACGAACGTCACATTGTCCCCTTAATCCAACTATCCCCATTCTATGATATGGGAGTCATCATGTAGATACTGACGGAGCCGAGAGACAATAAATACATAACAAAATATCTACAAATGTGGTGGCAATGCCAACTAATATCCCACCCGACCAACTAACCCCAACACCTCTAAATGTCCTATGAACCTGGGAGAATGAATTCTTGCTTTTCTGAACCTCCATTTTTCGTGTCGAGGAGAGACCTTTAAGAACACGCGGTCCCGAAAATCAAACTCCAAGGACATTCTCATGTCATTATAATAAGGATTCTGTCAATCTTGAGCCACCTTCATCCTCTCATGCACAAGTTGAACAATCTCTATTGTTCTTTTCTCTACCTCTTGTACATGAAGGGTTTCTTCCACTACTGTTGTCATGTATTTGGGAGAGCAACATGGTCTATAGTACAAGGATTATAATGGTTCCATGAAAATGGTATAGTGATATCTAATATTATAGGAAAACTCTACCAGGAGAAAGTGGTATTACCACGATCCTCCAAAGTCCATAACACATGCCCGTAGCATATCCTCCAACATCATGATAGTCCCAATGGTTTCTCCATCTGTTTTAGGGTGGAAGGAAGTTCTTAGGCGTAACTGAGTTCCAATGGCATACTACAATCCCTTCTAGACTCATGACATAAAATTTGTATCTTGATCCTAGTCAATGGATATTTTTACTCTATGCAGCTGTACCCCCTCATCCACATACCTTTATGTCATGGAACCCATAGTGCTTGACTCCTTGATCACCAATAAGTGAGCCGACTTTATCCAATGGTCCATAACTACCCAAAGAGCATTGCATCCTTGCTGACTAATGTGTAATACTGTTAAATATTCCATGTATATGTCATCCAACTTCCACTCTATAACATTCAAGGGATGTAATAGACCACTGGAAACATGGTGTTGGACGTTCATCTGTTGACACAATAAGAATCATTCCATAAACTCTTCCACTTCTCTCTTCACCTTGGGCCATCAAAATTGATCCCTCATGCCTCAATACATATTGTAAACTCAGGGATGAACCACTAGGGGTGATCTATGGAACTCGTGGTGAACTCCCTCATGTATTACGATTGGGACAAACAACTTCTCCTAAAATTGCATCTGATTCTATATATCCTCTTACCATCCTTCCATTGAATCACCCTAGAAAATGCGATCACACATTTACTCGGACACTGAGTCACCCCACTTAGACTCTTATACCTATATCACCAAGGAATAATTCATTTTAATCTGAAGTAGATATCCTCTATGACTATCCTATCCATCATTCAGGAACAAAGTGGACAAATCCTCTATTTCATTCCAAGCATCTATGGATTCCTGATCTACCTCATTCTATGACTTCCAACTTATTGAATCAGCCACCACATTCTATTTTCTTGGGATGTAAATGATATTGATGACATAATCCTACAGGAACTCCATCCACCTTCACTACTCCAATTTCAGGTCTCGTTGGGAAAAGTTATACCTCCAACTATTGGGATCTATGAATACCAAAAAGTGCTCCCTGATGAAGTAATTCTGTCACAACATTAGTGTGAACACGAACACTATAGGTTCCATAGTAATGTTTGTGAGGATGTATCTTCTAGGACCCATAAGAGATTACTCCCCACTAATTCATCACCACACATCATAAGTGTAGGACAGAAGCATAATAGAACACCTCGAACATCACCCCTTCCTCTGGAAACCTAATCATTGGGGCACTGACCAACTTCGACTTTAGATAGTAGAATGTTTCCTGACACGGGTCACTCCATACAATGGCCTAGTATTTTCTAGTCAAAGTTGTCAATGTAGCTACAACTCGACAGAATTCGGGTATGAACCTCCGATAATAGTCTACAAGGCTAAAAAACTATGAACCTCCACCATATTCTTGGGTGATTCCAATGAAACAATCAATTTTTAATTTTAATGGATCCACTGTTACCCCTTGCTGAGACACCATGTGTCCAAGGAAGTTCACTTCTTAGGTCCAGAACTTTCACTTGAACAACTTTCCATCGAGTTGGTATTGTCAGCGGACCTCCAAGAAAGTCCTCAGATGCCTAGATTTATCCTCTTCTAACCTTGAGTAAACCGTGATATTTTTTATGAACAAAATGATGAACCGGTTATGTAACTCATGTAAAATATGGTTCATGATCCCCATGAACATTGCTAGTGCATTCGTGACACCGATGGTCATGAACACGAAGTAGAAGTGCCCATAAATCCCACGGAAAGCAGTCTTTGGGACATAATGCTCCTTTACACTCAACTGGTGATATACAAACCACATGTCGATCATAGAGAACCAAATTTCTCCCTTAAACTATTCAAAATTATTTTTGATCCTTGAAAAGTAGTAACAGTTTTTGAAAATAACATGATTCAGTCTATGGTAGTCTATGCACAGTCTTAGGCCACCGTCTTCCTTCTTCGTGAACAATACTGGAGCACCCCGTGGAAACATCCATATCTAGATAAAGCCATTCTTCATCGAGTCATCATCCGTAATCTGCAACTCAAGCAACTAAGAAGGATCCATCTGATAGGGATCCCTCAAAATTGAAAGGGAACCAGGTTGAAAGTATATTCCAAACTCAACACCACATAGTGTAAGTAGAGTCACAAAATAATCGAGGAATACATCACCGAACTCACAAAAAACACTTAAAACATCCACCATATCTGTATCTACTAATTCCATTGACATATCAACTAACAAAGAAAGTAGAGGCCCACCACGCCATCTACCCTCCGGACAACTCTGGTCGCCAAAGAAAGATACGTACTAGTTTTCCATATCAGAGAACACAAACCATATCCAAAATCAGTCGAAAAAAGTGTTCGTATAAAACAACCATTCGATTCCTATGATGAAATTGTATGGTTTCATATGTAGAAGAAGAAGATCCCCAGTGCACTAATGTGACCCCAACATCAGTCTACATCTTCAAATAATATCCAATAGACTAGTCTGACCTACAACTTGCGTAATCAACACCAAGGTAATGGGAAATATCTCTATGTCTTGTCACTGAGAATGGTCTTGACTGGGTGAAAAAAGGAATGTGAAGTTCCTTAATCAAACTAAACACCGAAAAGGGTACTAAATAGACTGATCATACCTTAAACAACCTCTAGCCCTGCTGGAACTTCTACCTCTATGGCATGAAACAACCCACACCCTACACTTATTCCCCTTGACTATTGACTGACTCCCTGACCACACCATGGTATAAGTCCCTATGGATCTCCCTAAGGTCGGCCTCTTTTAGAACTCTCTACCCTCGGTGGAGAGGGATTTCACTACCCCTACTACTATACGGGCCTAACCGAAAACTGTTGAGGCTGAGGTGGGCGCTGGACCTGGCCACCCCCACTGTACGATGCTCAAACTGAGAAATGGTTCTGAATGTGTTCATGGAATCCACATACAAAGCACCTCAATCCCAGAACCATGGGGAATAAAGTAACAACATACTTAAGAGAAGGTCGGAGTGCATCCTCAACGCCTCTCTCTTGGGATTCCTAATCTGGAAAGAGATCCAAGGTGAAGTGTAGTAGATCTTTCAACATTATCACCAGTTCCCTTAACAACATACTCCCATACTGGAGGGAGAGATTATCTGACCTCTTCTCAGTTGTTATTGTGGAACAAAGGAATTCCACCAAGAAAACCTTCTCCATGTTAGTCAATGAAACCTCGGTTTCCTTCCTCTATCTGAGGTAAAGCATCCACCATAGAAGCACTGGTCCTCATATCCGCCTCATTGATAGAGGAAACAAATACTCTATTGGAGCCCTAATCACGTAGAAAGAGATCACTTGCTCCTCGATCCAACTCTCTATCTCCATGTCTGAGACACTGCCTCATACTTTGCTAGACTCTGCTGCTAGAAGGCACAAAGTGTCTTCTACCACTGTAAATCTTCCTCCACTTTATCGGCCCACTTCTAATCAACTAGGTCAACTTTTCAGGCCTAAACATCTTGTACCACACGTGGGTGACGTGTGGGTTCTATCGCTGAAAAATAAACAAGGAACTCATTAGCCTAGGTAGCGTGGATGTTTTTTCCTAAGTTCATTTTAACTCATTATTTATATTAACTTCCCAAAACACTAGAGACACACAAGATCATAGTCATTATCATACATGTACCATTTCTATGGTCTCTACCCTATAATCAGTGTAACCTCACATGGTCATTAAGTAGGTCCCGAGTCCTTTCATTGGATCACAGGGGTGCCCTAAAATCTCGTTCCCTAACTGTTCTTCCCTAGCCAATATCATGCACCAAGATATCCTAACACCGTTTCACAACCATTCCATGAAATCCCCTATGTACCAAACTCTAAACTCCATCTTACGTCTTAAACTCCCAAAAAAACCTTGCATCTGATACCATTTTTTCATGAACCTCCTTATTCAATATGAGGTAAGGGATATCAAAGTGCCACACCCTTCCTTCCACAAGATGAATGAGAGATAATGACCCCCAAAGTCCCCCCTTTAATAAGACCTGGAGCAGTGAATATAACCATTGGTTTATAATCTCACATATTATGGAAGGAATTACCTTTTTTATAGAACAGGATCAGTAGATAAGATGGTAGATCTCATGAAACTCTAAATACAAAAAGGAAAAGTAAATCCAAAATCCATTCCCATATGCATGTTTAAAAGTAAAGATGATAAAAAGTAATACAAAATATCCAAAGGTAAAATACCAAAATAATAGATAGTAAAAAGAAATGACAACTAATCCCGATGATCCACCTAGTAAAATATGACACAATCCTCAATGTCCTCCGGGAAACCTAAAAACAGTTTTATATACATAGGGTGAGTATGAATGTATACCCAGTAGGAAAACTAAACCCACCCTTGCACATGTGAGGGAACGTACTAATGTCCCTATCAGAAAACAACAGAACCTCAAATCACCTACCAAGGAATACTAACTAGACAAGTTTTACCATGTTATACTCACTAAATGACCCAAGTCTTGTAAAGTAGTAGTATATTCATGTTGATATTTGGGTACCCTGCACCACTTTCTCAGTGGTTAACTGCTCATTTCTAATAGCTAACATCCTGATGCTACCACTCTTCCAATACATAGTCTCACAGCCACAACCTACCAGCACACACATGGCCCTCAAACCACACACATTCCAACATGTAGACACCTAGGCCACAACAACCACGTCTCTCACATAAAGTCACATAGGCCTCATCTGGAATATACATGGGGAAAAATCCAATCCTGTAAACACCTCAGCATCTCATCAACAGTAAACCCTTGCCTAAAGTATCTTTATCTATGGTAATATTCAATCCGTTACATCTTTCCTGGATACGCTTGACCGGTAAGAATCCAGAAGTGGGTGAGAGGAAGAGAGTTAGGAACCATCCATCCGTCCTCCCACCAGGATGTTGGGAATGATACAATCCCCCATGAAGTGAATATTTTTGGCACAAAGCTTTCAACAATGTTTAGGTTTATATATAAATATCAAGGAACTATAACTTATACATATAGATAAGAAAAAATGCATCCCAACATATGGGTTTTCAAACAAAAAACCAGCCCAATCAGAACCACTTTCACTAGTACCCCTATATGCACAACCAAACAAACCCCACCACTTTTTATTTAACCACAATACATTTATTTATTTAAGGGATTCAGTGTAATTTATTACTACACTACCCTAAAACTACCCACCACAACGACAAAAAAACAAAAAGAAGAACCAAATTGGATTCCCACTGTACAACAACAACAAACAATATTTTCAATCAACTGCCCAATCCCCCGATCTTCCTAGAAACGTATTCAGCTATTTTGAACAATCATTCTTCAATATTACACCAGACAATATTTCTCTCACAACCCAGCCCTTCATCCTCACATCATAATAAATTCCAAATGATGTTCCACTACATTCAAGTTTATAACCACTCCATAGTCCCATTACCTGACATCTTTCAACATCCACAACACAAACAAAGCCTATTTGCCTGCCTACAAGTCCATCCATTCCACAATGAATCGGTCTCTCAAATTGGGATACTAACACACCCCCTTGTACTACCCACACACAGAACTACAACTATTATTATCCCACATCCCTGATGTGCACACAAATCACACCCTTCTCATGGAACCAACACCTTGGTCTAACTTTATACCCACAATTGTACTCCCAACAGCAGCACCAACCAACTCACACAAAGCGAAAGAAACTCAACAGAACACAACCCTCAACCACACATATTAGTCATATTTATATATATATATATTTAGATTTAACTAGTAAAGATTCATTAATTCTAATTAATTTTTATCAGGGTGATTACATGATATGTTTGATATTGAGGCATCAATATATTTTAATAAGTATATGAGTTTTAACAATTTTTCATATTACGGTCATTGTATCAAAGCATCAATACAAAAAAACATCACCAGTTGAAAAGAAAATACGACCAATGGTCTTCATTTTTAGGACACACACAGTCATAAAAATACATAAAAGAATCAATGAGAATGAATAAAACAGGTGATCAACATCAAACCAATACCTACCCGTTATTTTATTTACCCATGTTTTCTTTTGATCGTATTCAGTTCTTGTTTTTTTTCTCGTTTTAAGAAAAGTATTCAGTTATTCATCACAAAGAATATTTTGTACACCCACCACCCATGATACAAAAATAAAGGGTTATAGAATAAATCCCACATTTGATGATCAAAGGATCACGTTTCCTCCTTGCACCAGGAACAAGGGCCACACAAGTATTTGGGAAGAATTCAAAGGAAACTAAGAAGGAGAGCTCTATAATAGGTGTACAACTTGTCTAAAGAAGAAGGCTCTAGGTGCACCAATGGGAAATGGAAAACACACAAGGGAAGATCCCAGCTTTGAAGAGCCATCTCTTTTATTAAAGGAAGAATGCTTCCCAATGTCATTAACATGGGATTGTGGTCAAGACCACATGGTTTGGGTATCTCAATTCAGTCGGTACATTAGGATGTCTAAATATATAATTAATTACCTTTGAAATTCCCTTAAAATGCCTGAATAAGTCTCAAAACAAAGTTTATGTCAAATAAGATGTAAGAGGGGGGAATGTAGAATATTGGGAAAAACTAGGAAAACTACAAATGAGTCACCAATGAGTGATTTTCTTATGGGTGAGCTGCTAATGTGACCTATCAATGTTTAGATACAGAAGCAGATATATAATGAAATGATATATCGATGTCTTGGCCTACCGATGCCTCATCCTACGGACTCCCTGACTCACTGACGCCTCGACCAACAGATGCCATGACTCATTGATGCCTCGACCTACTGACGCCCTGACTCACTGAAAGTGCCTCTGACTCACTGATATTGACACCTCTAGCTCAATGATTCCATGACATGCCAACACAGTAGATTCTAAGTCTCTAACATGCTAACTCGCTGACATGCCAATGCACTGAGTTCTGATAGAAAACTAGAAATTGAAAAACCCCGTAAAATGGTCCACTTTTGCGTCTTAGAACACCCTAAACATTTTTCTTTCACAACGGGTTGGCATGGGAAACTCCGGGTCATAAAATTTATAAAATGTGGTGAAGGATTATATTAGTGTATTATTTTATCAATATTTTGATTTATAAGGGTCAAAATGTGTGAGGAAAAGAGGAGAAGAGGATCGCTTTTATAAGTGAGGGAAGATGCACTCTTGAAATTACTTAATATATTAAATTAAAATTAATTAATTTTCAGGGGAAAATGATAAAAAATGATTTAATTATATTAAAATATTAGGATTACTAGAAATTTCCTCATCTAATAGTGTTTGGATATGTTTTTTTGCCTAATTATTAATTAGTTTTAACCCTATGTTAACCCTTTTGATAATTACTGTGATGTCAATTTGTTCACATTATGGGTCAAGGGGGTTAC
Source organism: Viscum album (assembly GCA_963277665.1). Classification (NCBI taxonomy): domain Eukaryota; kingdom Viridiplantae; phylum Streptophyta; class Magnoliopsida; order Santalales; family Viscaceae; genus Viscum; species Viscum album. The sequence continues at coordinate 855,609,535 of OY728121.1, forward strand.
CATAAAAAAGAAAAATGACTTATAAATGGGTCATGATTGATATTTTAAACCATATTCAATTCATTTTTTCAAATACCTGATATTATATAATTATAAATTATTTAATAAAAAATTTATTATAATAAATCATTAATTTCATTTTTTGAAATACATGAAATATTATAATATAACATGTCTCTAAATCAAGTAAAATGCATCCAAAATGATAGGTATTTGAATATATGGATGATATGGTCTTATTATAACCATAAAAAAAATATTTACTAGTATATATATCATTTCAAACAATGTCTTTTGTTTAACACCTTGGTTAATTACTACAAATATTGACCATGGTAGTGGATTATTTAATATTAAGGGGTATAATTTTACTTATAAGGTACAAAATGGCTAAAAAATGGACAATTGGTGTAATATTAGACCATTTATAATCTCTTTTTTCTTATTTATATCTTTTTATAAATTTTAAATAAATTAAAAAATTATATATAACCTAAAACACTATTAATGTAATTTTAATAATAATTTACATAATTTGATCTTGAAATAATCCTAAATGAAAAAATGTTAGAATATAAACATTTAAATCAAATTTAATATGTTATATTTATCTTTAAAAATTATTCTAGAACACAAAATCAAACAAAATAATTACTTTTAGAGTTTTTAAAAACAATTTACTAGATTTTTTCACTCCCAGAACAAACACTTTGTCAACATTGCGTAAGAATTTTACATATTTATTTCCACACTAAATATTAAAAATAAATTAACATAATAAAAAATCATTCATATTTATATTAAAAATTTGAAACTAAAAATATGATAATTTCATCCCTACCTCATAATATTATAGATCTTAAAAGTAATAAAGTTTAATTGTTTACTTTATCGTAAACTAAAATTTTATAAAAATTAAAATCAAATCCAAATGGAAAAAACATATTTCGAGGTTTGAAGGATTTAATATAATATATACACATCCAAAAAAATAAAGTTATTTCTTCAATTGAATTTTAAGCATAATAATATTAGTTTTAACCCAAATTAACTCATTTAACATTTACTATGTTAATAAAAAATTACCTGGGATACTATTCGTATAGAATACACATTAAGATGACCTTATCCTCTAATATTAATTACTAATCATAAAAATATGGAATCCATTTAATTAAATTAAACTAAAAATGGGGGTAATATAATGTAAAATTAAATTCAAAAATGCTATAGAAAATGATTTTTCAGAAAAATTAATTATTATATATAAAACTATTTTTCTAAAAAATTAGAAAATAAAATTAATTCAAATGAAATTAATTGGATTATTCACAATATTGGATAACTAATGTTACTTTAAAAAATAGGTACTTTGGATATTATGTAACAAAAGATAGTTTTCAATAAAAAATAATATTTTCTATAAATATTGAAAAATAAAACTTTTTATAAAATTCCCACAAAATATATCCTAGCTAATTTTAACAAGATTTAAAAAAAATATATTATTTTTATAAAAAAAATTCAAATAGTCCCATAAATTAATTATAAGATTCTCTTACAAAAATAAATAAACCCCAATTTGAAGAAAACATATTTTGAAGAATCAAATGGCTTTATTTAAAAATGAGTGTTTGTTTAAAAAGAATTTATCAATATGTTTTTATTTATTGGTAGCTTCATATCTATTTCATAAATTGGATACTTTTATTCCTTCATGTGAATTCGGATGTTATGTTAAAAAGGTGAAAAAAATAATATTTCATGTTTTGTTTAGGCCTGGTTTTTGGTGTTATGTACACTATTAAACATTTTGGTCTTTTATAATATGATGGTTTTACTAACTAGTTCCCATATAAGGAATTAATTTATCTTTCCATTGATGGACCATATTGTTATTCCTGTACTAGTCCACTATGTTGATAAACCTGAATATGTTTTTGTTGTGGCCACCCACCATAAAAATTATATTAATGATTATGTTCTGTATAATTTGTCCTCATAGTTCACATACCTGGGGGATGTTGGTACACTATCATGGTATCCATCTTCTGGGTCAATTCATCCATATATGCTACCATCAAACTCTTTTTGGCAACCATTCAGATTAATCTCCTTTGAAATCCTTCAAATGTAAATTTAAAAAAATTTCTCCTCATTTAATCTTATAAATAATTACACTTTTCCAATGGCTTCTTTATCTAATATCCTCTTATCAACTAATCTACAGCTGAACCTTTTTCTTAAAGGAAACCAGTATACATTTTTTGATTTAATTACCAAATTTCAATTCCATAATGCAACAAATTTCTTATTAAATAATTTCATATCTTTTATGAATTTTATATTTATTAATCCTCCAAATGATTTAAATTAATAATTGTGATGTGAATATCCATTTACATTATGTCACGGATGAATTAGGTCATGAATTTTTTCCCTACTCATGTCATTTCATGATTGAATGATATTATAATCCTTGAATCCACTCATGTTCTTTTTTTTATTAATGAAAATATAGTTAATAACTACCTCACAACAAAACATTAAATATTATATATTGTGAAAGTATCACGGAGTTCCATAAAAAATTCTATTGTGTGTTTGGGTCTTCATATGGTTTTCCAGAGAATTATACAACATTAGAGATCATCTGGATAATTAATTTATTTAAAATGTTTTGATGCTTCTTTCGGTTCTATAATAATTGGTTATAACCAAACAATTAATGGTCCTTTGTATTCCACGGTAACACATAGTCTCATTTCTCCGTATTGTACACCTCTAACTACTCCTTATTCTATTTCGGCTAGAGCCATCTCTTCTTCACCATTATTTTATTTTCTTAGGGTCCCTTCAAGCTCAAGGTTTTAATTTTGATTATATTTCCCACTTGAATGAGTTGAGTGGCTATTCATAAAAAATATTTCCTAAAAAGAGCATCATGAGCACTCTAATCAAAGAAAAATTTAAATTAAAAACAATTAAAACTCATAAATTACTAATAATTCATCACCAGTAATGGTTCAAAATATTTAATTTCTCAAGGGTGTCTATAGTTTCTATAGGGATACAAAATTTTATTAATTTATAAAACTCAAGAAATATTAACTATAAACAAATTATATATAATATCGAGTGTGAACCATTGAGATGGTTTCAGTAATTTATAGAAATTTTAACTGATAGATTAGGGATAAAAATAAAATTAGATCTGTAAAAAATAAATATTATAGAATATTCCTTGATTATAATTTCTAGGTATTTATTTTTAGTGAAGAAAGAAATTAACAAGGTTTAGAATATATTGTTTTCATAGATATGTCTAAGAGAACCATTAATCTTAATATTATCTCTCAAATTCATTAATTCACCTTTTCTATGGTCAACTACTTTGGGTTATTATTAAATTAGATGACTTATTACCCTGTTTAAGAATATTTACCCCAAAATAAAGAAATGGTCTTTGTTATATTCATATATAATGAGATGGATAATTTAATTTTAACACTTTTATCCACATTTGAAATCTAATTTAATAACGATATGAAATATATGAAAAAGGGAATGCATTTGTGACAACCCAATCATGATATATAAGAATAAATAAATTATAATTCACTAAACACACACCCCATTCAATTAAAGATAATGTAATGTAGAACTTACCACCTCATTATGGTCATGATGGAATATGAAAATATTAATGAACCTAAATACAACCTAGTGGTTTCCTGACATGGTTGTTTCTCTAGATTCCATATTCAACAGCATAAGTCCAAATCATTCTCCCTCAGTTATGGATGTATGAATCATTTTATATGCATCAAAACCCCAAGGAATTTCCAATCAATCATAATATAATACTCTTCAAGTGGTAAAATCCATGTTAAATATTCTGTATTTAGACCATATTAATTATTCAAAAATCATGATGGATTAATTAGTTTTTTATTGATTGTTCTTTCATGTCCAGTATTGTGTTTGGGATGTAAAACGTTTTATTTCTAGTTTTCTATACACATATCAAACAATATTCATGTTGTGTATGTTCATTCAAGGAATCAATTCCTTGTGACAATATTCTCTTATTTTCTATTCAAGTCAAAACATTTTTTGAAAACTATTCATTTTCGTAGTGCATCAGTCTCTTACTTCAGCATTGGCAGTGGCCCTCTTGTTTCATTCATGGCTTCTATGTCTTCTTTACAGTATCACGGTGACTCAATAGTGCTCTATTGGGGATCCCCATAGTGTTTTCAGCTTCCTCAAACATGGATCGGCTTGGTCTTGAGATTCAAGTGGTGAAAATGGTAGTATACAATGATAGATGTAGTGGTTATAGTGGTTCCAATGAGGTAGTGATGTCCTGGACTGTCTGAGGAGGGGGATGCAAGAGTTGGACAAAATGAATTCAATTTGGTAAGTTATGAGTAGTTTCCAATTCCATCTATCTCACATTATAGAATCTTAGGGATGGGATATTATGTTTAATATTATATTTGGGATTCACCATTTAGAATATTTTGAATGGGAATTAGTGATTTTTTATCAGTCGTTGTTCCACCCATCTCTAAGAGGGTAATCATCAAGGTCCCTCACACTTACTCATGTGAACCTATCATTTCCATGACTTAATTATGTCTCTACTTAATCGCAGTTGTTCTTGTCCATCCCATGGGACATTGATATCTTCCTATTAGGGTTTCCATATGGCATTCTCTGGTGGAGTGATGGCTATGTACTTTCCTTTTTCCCTTCTCTCCTTTTCAAAAATCCATCATTTCTATCTCTTAAAAACAAATATTTTTTCAAAAGTAATATCCTTTTTCAAAATTATAAAAAACTTATTCAATTTTTACCTTTTCAAATAATTATTCAAAAAAATTATTTTCCCATAATTAAACTAATTGAAAAATATTATGGAAAAATAAGAAATAAATTTCACTATTTAGGCAAATTAATTGATAAAAATATATATATTAATTATAGGCATCACCCCTGTTAATAAATTATAAATGTGTTGAAACTTATGTATTGGGACGTTACAATAATGTGTGGGGTGTATCAACCATTATGTAAAGAATTTAAATAACTTTTCTAAGTGTTTACCCAGTGATCCATTAATTTTTGTGTTAGACCTTAAATCTGGTGTATATGGACCTTTATTTATTGACTAACGAAGAATATAGAAAATGTATGACCCATATGTGTGGGGTGAAACTCCTACATATAGAGTATGGTGACCATCACATATCATTTTCTATAATTAAGCTATTTTGTGGAACTTTATATTGTGTTTGGTTACCTTTTTTATCATTCTTATTGGCCCTTATGTATTCCTCTTCCAAAATTTGATAAATGTTTTGAGGAAGTGTGACCCTTATATTTCATGGCCCTTTCATATTCCTTTATAAATTTTTCAAATTATGGTGAACCTTACATATTGAGATTTTTTACTATTACATTGGGACTCTATTCGAATTCCCCAAAGTCATCATCCTTATGCACAATAACCCTTAGGAATAAGAATATATCCCTCATGTATTAACTTAGAATAATAAATAGGTGAAAATTAAAAATAATATACATTATTATTATAATAAATTAGAAAAATTGGGTATATTAAGGCTAGAAAATATTAGTTTCTCATTGACATTAGTGACATAAATTTTTTTTCCTTTTTCACCAATTAAATCATCTATCATCTATAGTGGGATATCTTTTTTCCATTAACCAATTTTAGTTGTTTTTATTTCAATTCACAGCTAAAAGAAAAAATATCACCCTTCATTATTTTTATCTTATGCTCAATCATAGTACAGTTGTATTATGCATGTTATAGAAATTTATTCCCCACATTTGGGTTTCTCTTAGATTAATCAGTTTCTTTAATTTGAGATCATATCAACATAAGATATCTAACCAAGAAACCTATATGACAATTATATTTAAGGTCCCTAATATATCCATAAATTATTGTCTCAATATCTAGGTGGGTATGATGTATGGTCACGCCAATATAATGAGAGATTGGTATGAAAATTAATAAAATGGTTTACATATTTCTTTATTTGAACATTTATATATTTAAACCATGAGTGGTATGTTAATAAGAGTAAAACATAAACCACAGATTCCATGAAAGTAATGCCGTTAAGAAAATGTAATGATAAATATTTGAGGCATCCTAAGGAGTTCCCTAGATGAAATTTTGATGAATATAGAGGAAGACCAAAAAAAATCCATAAATTTATATGAATTAAGTTACTATTGATTGGTAAAATTTATATGATATGGTCAATGCATTAATGGTTATATTCTAATTGGTAATATGTTGGAATTTTTATCCAATTATTTATATTCAAATGGTTCTAGTGTAGGACATGGTTCCCCCTGTGTGGTATTCTAAATGTTTTATGAAAGAGTGTGGTTTCCACTATGTGATATTATAACGGTTTTGGGAAGAAAAGGGTTACCATTGGTTTTTATTCCAATGGTTTTAGGGTAGGAATTTTTTATCCTATGTTATCATCAAAAGCATATAGTGAATAATGTGGTTCCTTGGGTGAAATTAAAAAGGTTCAAAAATTGTAATGTTATCCTTGTGGGTTGTGTTATAAAGCTATCAAAGTTTAGATGTGGTTCCCCCTATGTGACAATAAATCTAGTTCATAGTCATCTGACTCTAGTCAATGTTGATACGGTCGATATCGTGTTCCACCATAGATTTTTAGTATCTTTATGCTTTATTTATTAATTATATCTTTTTTATTATGAAACAATATTGTGAACATTATTTTTTAAAAATATGTTTTTTTAGAGTCATCATTGGTTGTGTACTCCTAATTTGAACTCACTCTCATCAGGCCTTCAAGAGTAATTGAGATGAATCCATGGTTATAGATCAATATAATTGAATTTTCCCTAAAATTACTAGATGATTTTGGAATTCATTATGGAGTATAAAGGATTGGATCATCCAAGTACTCAAGGACAGTTTTTTGTTCGTTCTCCCAATTTTTTATTTTTTATTATCCTATATCCTAATATATATGACCCACCCTCTAGAAAAAATGTTTATGTATTTGTAACATATATAGAATTTGAGGTATTAATTTTGACATATAATGGGTTTTATATAGGGTTATTTTAGTTAGATATAATTTTGACTTTTTTTAGTCTATATTTAAGACATTTATTTTTTATACTTATCTTGTTATTTACAGTTATCTGGTACATTGTGAATAGAATCCCCACTTTATTATGAAACCCCCAATACTTATTAGAAACTTCTGTCATACAACTAAGAATTCTTGAATTTTTTTAGGGATCAAATGTTATGACTGTATAGTGGTTTTATCTGGGTAGTTACAATGTTCTATCAGATCTTAGATTTTTTTCATTGCCTTACTAATTTTGGTAAGGTAAATGGAATATTGGATATTTTTGCGGATTTGTATGGATGATATTTCTAGGAGTACATAACCAATAGATGAGAAAATTTTATGTTACCATTAAATGGGCTATTATTCTAGGTTTTTTGTTTTATGGTCGAGTTACTTCACCTAGTGTGATGAGCACTGATTTTTCATATTTGATTTATGGGGTTTATCTCTTAACCCATTGTAGCAATAGGGTTTTCATTCATGTGTCATGATAAGAATGTATTATTGAAATAAAATACTTATGTTTTTATATTATTGGTTATATTGGTTATTTAATGTGTTAATATAATCTTATATAGTGTTTTCATATATAAAATGATAGTGTCATATTATCTAAAAAATTCATATGTGGGTTTATTATTATTGATTGTAGTAAACTATATGGCTTACTGATGGTGTCAGTTAAATAAAATGATAATAAAAGATTATAAAATATCATATTTTATTATATTTTATTAAAAATTACTTTAATTGTTCCAAAGTTTTAAAAACAATGACAAATAAAAATGTAAATAAAATATTGGGGATCTTATGAGTATATGTTAAGGACCCATGGAGAGGGTAAAAATAAATATACAAAGAATCTATACTATTTAATAGTATGATTCGGGGAAAGTATATTGATTAGTGAGAATTCAATGGAATAAACATTTTTATTAAAATTATACGATCATAAAATATTATAAAATGTGTTTTGAATCATTTTTTGAAATTATAGAGACATGAATCCACAAAAACCCATCAATGGAGCTCTTGGAGGGTGGGTAATATCATTAAACACCATCAGTTTGGTCTAAAACCCTTATAGTTATAGTACCAATGATGAATAATCTTTTTTATTATGGATTAATATGTTCAAGACAATCTATATAGAGAGAGAACCCATGATTTTATAAATGTTCCAAAAAGGTTGTTCTATATGGAAAAACACCATTTATATATAGTTGAGGGTGTCCCCTGGGGTACTAGGCACATGTTGGAGTCAATCCAAGATATATTAAACTACATTGAGACAAAAAAAAGATAGGGTAAATTTAAAGTTTTATATGTTATATTGGAAAGATAAAAACTTTTGGTATATTCTAGTAGGTGAATAACAACATATATTATTGGATTTGGAGGATTTTACGACTTGATTTTATGATCAATCCTTTCCAAACACTATAAGGTAGGATATAGAATGAGATTAAACTTATATAATGTAGTGTATAATATCATTCATGGTGTCTAATGCACACATTACTGAGAAATAGAACATATTATCAGTATTTGAGGGGGATATAGTAATCAGGGTGAGGCACCTTTAGGATGGTACCCAATATCTGATTTGGGTATAGGTAATTATTTTTTTACCTATAATACTTCTAGGAGGTATCCAATTAGACCCTCATCAAATAGAGGAACATAAACTAGGTTAATGGTAAAAGTTAAATGCACAATGATATGTGGATTGATAGCTGATCCAATTGATCCAGGATGCACCTGATTGACGGTTCATAAAAGGCTAGAGATTGATTGAGAATCCATAGATGTGTATTGTATATTCGTCTTCAATGAGATGGTTTGTTTGATAAATTTCAATGAATAAGGCACAATTATGTTTGATCGTAGTGTAGTTTTCCACCTATCATGTGTTTATTTGGTGGGAGGACAAGTCGCCTGCAAATGTATTCTAGGGTTGTGTGAATTCAGCTAGTGTTATAGGACCTGGGAAAAGATATTATTCCAGATATGAATCATGAACACCATTGTATACTTGTAGAAGTATTTCCATTATCCATTCAAGTAAAGGTGGAAGACACAATGCATAGGTACATGGGAATTTGTTAAAAGAGAGGATTGTAGTTCAAGGGATTCTGGTAGGGCCTTTGGGCCAATGTTATGGCTAGTTATATGTAATTAAGCCTACTCCAACTGATTGAGTTGATGTGATATCTACTATTTGATGAAAATTTTTAGTTTCTTCTACATTGGAATCATATCTATTTCATACATGTTCATTACAATACATTATATCGTTTTGGTTTATTGATGGATTGGTTATATTAATAGAGAACCAATATGGGGTGATATCTTTTGATGTTCTATTATGGGAACTTTTAGTGGGTATTCAGTGGTTTCCGGATTTTCCCATAGTGATTGAAAGTTATATATGCCTTTAATATTTCTTTATACTAAATATGGGTAGTTTTTACATGATCCTTGGGATGGATTATCTAGATCATAAATAATTCCATATTGATTACTATAAATATTGAGTCTCATTTAAATTTATTAGGGTAAATAGTTATAAGTATCTCATGGGGTGGGATATTCGTGTGGTCATCTATTACAAAACACTCTCTTTTTTGATGGGATCATATCCTGGGTATAGAGTCTAATTTTTTCTAATAAGGAGGTGTGGTAGGTGATGTTTTCATCCATGGTTGACTAGTTTAAGGCTGTATTTCAAATTTTGTAACACTCTATAATCAAATAAACCCATTATTTCACGATTTATGATAACAATTTTACATTCATACATTCCCATGACCTTTTACTTTTAATGTTTTATATAATTATGAATAATAGTTACATTATATATGAATGAATTACACTCAATATCCATTTTTCCCAAAAAATATAGTGATGAAAATTTTAAAATCCAATTTCATTCTTTTCGAGCATGTTTCATTTGAAGAATGTTTCCTATATTTGGGGAAATAATTCATAATAGTTCCTACTAATATTTTGGACATATAAAAAAAATTCAAAATGTTATATGGATACAAAAATGACTGCAAGGTATTTTAAAATAATGTAACCACATTAATCCCTTTAAAATTCATGAAAACCCATAAGGAATATTTCTAGTTTTATATATTAAATTTTTGAGTAAAAAATAATCATTTAAATACTCATTAAATAATTTTCAAATACTATTGTTTTCATTAAATATTTTGTAACCATAAATAAACAAAAAAATGTATTTCATGAATGATTTACTATGAGAACAAACCTTAAACCTTTAGAAGATCATAAATTTTACTTTAAAACATAAACATGTTATTTACCTTTTGAAATAAAAATATTTCCTTGAAATCCAATTTTCAAGAATAATGAACACTTGTAATAAAATTAGGGGATAATACATTCATCATGGAATTCCCTGATAGGATAATTTCAACATTCACATACTAGTAAATTAAATTAATTAAATTTGTCACTTCAAATAATTAATTAACTATATATAGGTTATAATAGTAGTAACATACATCAATTAATTTTGTAGAATTACCAAATGCATTGATGGAATTTAATATACCCACCTTTCCCATAATGAATATAGTCCCGTAAGTGTTTGGGTTCACAACCCATTCCAACATTCTAAAATAATGAATAAGTTACTTGTTTTAAGATGAAAAATTTTAATAACTTAACCCTTTCTTAATAAAAACCCAAAAATTAGTATTTCTATCCATAAAAAAAATGATTTCTACAAATCTCTATAAAATTAGAAAAAAAATATTATTTTCCTTTGAACTTTTTAAAAAATGAATAATTCCCAATAAAATTATGAACAATATATTCTTTGAAAAATCATGTAAAATTATATATGAATATTTATATTCAATAAAAGATAAAATGGAGGAAAAATATTTTCATGTTTTATATATTAAAAACATTATTTTTTCACTTTAGTAAAAAGAGTCCTAATTGAATTGTATAGAAAAAGTGAAGAAAATTCCTTTTTAAATATTATAAAATAAATTAAAATGAAATTTTAAATTAACATTAACACCATTTTATATATTAATATGATATGTCTTTAAAAATATAAATGAAAATGTTTTTTAAATAGTTTAAAACATTTAAAACAACATTTTAAAGGAAGCACCCTAACCAATTAAGAAATTTTTAAATCAATAGATCATTGAAGGTGATAAATTGAAAGGTATTTTTAAACTACATAAATTTTATAAAATAAATGATTATATACATCGATATGGTTTTATATAAACTAAAAAAAATAATGTTGTTAGAATGGCATAAGCACCAAATGGAGGAATTTGAGCCGAGAACCTCTCTTACATTGAGTCTGACTCACAACTTACTTTATTTAACTCCTGTATAATACAATTATATTAATTAATTAATTAATTAATAACCCATTTAATTTTAATTAAATTATCATAATATAGTTTATCTCATTAATTATCATTTCTTATATAGTTACTAAGAGGATTAAGTTCATGATGGACGTTTTGATAGTATTAGGTTCATAATCCCAAAACAACTCCTGTATGTTTACATACATGAAAAGGTTAGATGTTCCAAAATATATAGAATACTAATCATGATTTAATTATCATGATTTAATTTTTAATATAATTTTATAATCATTCATAAAATAAAAACATGAAAAAACAAATCACATCTCTTTTTAGAGGTAGTATTCCAGATATACACATGAGTGACAGTATTATTTCCATAAGGAAGACAAAATAAGATGGTAAGTAGTATATTATCAAAAAAAATAAAACATATTTCATTAATATCAAATATAATCCATAAACCTATCATAATGGCCAACCTTGATAGGTGTTGATGAAAACGTAACACATCACTTAATGGAGGTGGTAGTCCGCACATACACATGAGTGATGTTTTCTTTTCAAATATGATGTAAATGTTGATGAAAAGTGTTTGTGAGTAATAATAATTACATATAAATATATTTAATATATTTATTTTATCATATAAGAATGAATTTATAATATTTAAAGGAGGAGTAAATGGAAATAAAATTCAAAAAACCTAGCCAAGTGATCTACCAATTCTTGGAGAAACTTATTTTAGCTGATACATTATGCTTCTATGGTTAGTATTTTGGTGAGAAAAAATCTCTATGAAATGGTTATGAATTTTGGAATGGTATTCAGTGGGATATTTTTTTCTATATCAATCAATAGTTTCCTAGAAAGGAGTTGAGGATATTCCCTTTAGAAGGGAGGGGTGTGGCCGTCTTGTAAACTAAAAAAAATATTAAAATATAATATGTGTAAAAATAAAGTAAAATTGATCACAGTTTAGAAATATTTCTATATAAAATCTGTAAGATTTAAATATTGTCAAAATTTATATTTGGATAGGTTTAGGTGTTATTTTAAAACATATCATTTGGTTTAGCATGATGTTAAACTTCTTTAACCTTGACTAAATTAAACAATATTTCACTCATTAAAGATCAATAATGTAATTTTAAAAACTCAAAGTGGAACACATATTAACCATTTTTTAAAACATAAAATTTACTATCAACATAATACAATATAGGATTCTTAAAATTTTATAATTATTTAACAATTATTTTATTACATTAAATACCATTTAAGGTCATTTACAGATAATTAACAGTTGAATACTTTAAAGGCATCATCATAATAGTAGAATTAGAATATAAACTCTTTAAAATTAATAATACATTATATATATGCATGAAACTTTTTGGACATCATAATTAATCCAACATTTATTATTTTTAATGCTTTCAAGATCATTTATCGGATTTTTCTTCCGGTAGCACAAGTGTTGAGTTAGTTTTCCATAACCCTTATGTAAATTATAAAATCTATTTATTTTAAAATTAAATCAATATCATAATAATAATTTATTTAATATTAAAAATAAACTTTTTTTAATCATTCTTATTTTATTTTTATCACAACAAAAATATATTACATATTTTAAAAACAAAGAGAGTTATATTTTAAAAAATTTCATAACATAAATTAATAGAAATGCCAAAATCAAATTCAAGTGGAAAAAGCTATCCAATTTAGAAACGAAGGTTATAATAGTAAAGATAACTCATATAATTATATTTAAGATGAAATTTTTTGGCCTTATAAAAATGATTTTATTATAATTAACTTGATTCAACATTTGTCAGAGTGACACATTTTTATAATTGTTACAATTCCTAATGACCACAAATGAAATAGAAATAATTTCTAAATTTGAACCACATAATTAAAAATATGTAATTAATTTTACAATATTCAATTTTTATAAGTTTCATTAATTAATTTATATAAATTTTTGGACAACAGAATGGAAAATAGTTTTTAGAAATAAAAATTATGCATAAAAATGAGCTTATACCAAAATAAAAAATTGTGTTTGATTCTTATAGAATTATTTATATTAATTTTAATTAAATTAAATTTATTTCAATTTAATACCCATTAAAAATGTAATGTTACATTAATGTAACATTATTTAAATAAAATAATTGATATTTTTCAAAAAAATTACAAAATTTTTCACTATTCACTTAAAAATTAGTTTTTCATAATAATGCAAAAAATCCTTCCTATTCCTATTACGATATGATTATTTAATTAATTATGTCAATTTTCTAAAACAATTTATAAATTTTGAATAAATAATTTTTTATATCGTTTGATAAAATGTAACAAAATACTTTTTTTATGAAAATGTATTTTTGAAGCATAAAATGACATTATTTTCATTCTATGATAAATAACCATATTTATGTGAATGTGAATTAAATAAAATGGGTATAAAATTAAATGTTTTTATTATAATCATGTAACTATATTGATGAATTTAATAAATTACGATTAATGTAAATTATTCAGATAAAAAATTATGAAACATACCTTTTTAACATTAAGAAGATTTTATCCTGATTTCCATGCAATAAATTATCAATTGATGATTTAATATTAATATTTTTAATGAAATTATTTAAATATATATTTATTAATACATTTTTTCATATGCATTCCCACCAAACCAATGACTTAGTCAAATAGTCATTATTTAAAAATAATATTTATGTAGTATATCATGGTTCCTTTAAGCTTAGTGTCTTATATACCACAGGATATTGAATATACTATTTAAAAAATTATAAAATATTTGGTAGTTACATTTTACCCACTTAAATATATATATCATCCTATCAATTTTAACGCATCTTCAATAAAAAGTGTCTAAATTTTTTTAAATTTAATTGTAATGAGTAGAAGATAGAACATGAAATCCTTAAATGAATTACATGGAAAATATATTTAAAATATATATATATTGAAAACCAACATCAGAAAATGGGATAATAAAACTTCCTTTTGAAAATAGGAAAATTAAAATAGGAAGGACCCAAAAAATACAAAATAATTGAGTTCCAAAATTAGGCGAACGTTTGTGGCACGTAATAACATGAAGCTTGGAAGTAAATCCATTTTGGAGATAAAATTATACATTTCGAATAAAAAATAGAAAATAAATTAATTGGAAATGATCATAAGAGGTTTAAATTTTTATTTTCTCGATTATATTCTACTATTGTGGTATTTGTTTACCATCTAGATGGGGAACATGAGAAAATATACATACTTTATTTCCTTACATTCCAAAAGAATAATTTCAATCACTGGTTTTTATTGGAGATGTTTTCCCACTAATATCTCAAATCTTCCTCCAAAAAAAGAATATTCAATATGGGTTTTCTATTACCAAAGAACTAAAAACTACTAATAATAGATGATGTGATCCATTAACATATAAAAAGTTATTCCTACATTTTTTTTAGATTAACAAAAACCAAAATTATAAGCATAAGGTATGATTTTATCCAATATAAAGATATACAAAATTAATCTAAAAGGCTTCAATAATACTACACAATATTAGGAATTAATAAATCCATAAATAACTAACCTTGAATTTCTTTGAAAAATGCCTAAACAAATTTAAATCCCAATGTTCAGAAATGTTTTATCACATATTCTTGTGAGATCAACCAAACCTCAATAAAAACAATTAATCACCCTTAATTTTTTATTACATATTTTATAAAGTAAATTATTCTTCTCAAACTAACAAGAATCACTATAAATACAAACTAAAATAATATATTATTCCAAAAGTCAAATTAACCATTATTAATCAAATGAAATACAATTTTGTCCAAAAAATAATTGCATTTACCTTATTCATATAATTTTCCCAATTTAGTGAATTTATTTAATGTCAATTTAATCTCTTAATCACAATATAAATTCTAATTGCCATGTTTATCAATGGGATAAAACATATGTTTCGAAAATGAAATAACTATTTTATATCAAATAACCATAACTACCTGAAAATTTAAGAACATATTAACCGTAAACGTAATCAATACATTTCAAATTATGCCTATAAATATAAAATAATTCTTCTAAAAAAACTCACAAAAACATGTAATAGTACAAATAGTTTTATTCCCAAAAATTTCATACAAAATATCATTAATCATCTTAATCCCTCATCACATAAAAACTAAAAAGGGGTATCTATGACTTTAAAATTATGATCAACCATATAATCATTTACCTATGGTGGTTTCTAAAACTCATAAAATATCCTCATCCATATTATAATAACCTCCAAATCTATATAAAACTTTTCTATTATTCCCAACAACAATTCCAAGTAATATAATTCTCCAATGATTACATGACTTATAACAAGTTTAGTATTTCATAATTTGATATGATTTTTTAGGATTAAAATTTTATTGAATTTGGAAAAAACCCTAAATAAAATATGGAATTATGACACTCAAAGTCCATTTTCTCCCCCCAAAACAAGATTCATAATATTAAACCTGTGTTTCATTTCAGACACACCTTCTTCGTTCAATTCTAATTTCATTTTTCATAGATATATTTTATAATAGTTCATACTTGTCTTTCGGCCCAGTGAAAAGAATTTAAAAATGTAGGATAATGGCAAAAAGTATAATAAGGGACATAAAAATAAATTAAACAAATTAATTCATTATATTTTCTAGAAAACCTATACGGATATTTTTATTATTACATAATAATATTATGAGCACAAAATTAATTATTTACCAACTCATAGAGTCAAATTCAAACCCTATTGCATAAAATATTTTATAATCTTGAAGGAATGGAAATTATAAGTCATGGAATCATTAAAACAAACAAACCCTTCACATTAAAATTAACATCATGTTTTTTTAAATAATTAAATCATTAAATTCCATTTAAAATTATAATACTTACATGAAAACCCAGTTTCTATCATAATGAAATCAGGTATAAAAATTTGGGCAGTATACATTCATCAGGGTGTCGGCTAATAAGAAAATTCAATTATTCTATACGGAGTAAATTAAATCTGTTAACTCGATAACTTTATATTGTTAATTAAATAAATATTAATTATCTTTTTAAGGAAATTAATTTGTAAACAATATCATTTTACCTTATACATTGTAAAGATTTAATAGACCCACCCATCAAATAAAATACATAGTCCCACAATGGTTTTAGTTCACACCCCATTCCAAAATTCATCAATAATAATAAAGATTCATGTTTTAAAATAAAAACATTAAATAAATTTAACATTTAATCCTAAAAAACATAATATTATCATTTCATTCTATAATAAAAATCATTTTCATTTATCTTAAAAATGAGAAGAAATATCATTTTCTTTTCAAAACTCCAAAAGATAAATAATTACCTATAAAATAGGAATATTATATAATTTTAAGTAACATAGAAAATAATATGAAATTATTTATAATTTAGAATTTATATGAAGGTGGGAATATCCATTCATGTCATATATGATAAAAACATTTATATTTCACTTTGGTAAAAATAATCCAAAGTGGTTCGTATAAAAAATGTTAAAACTATTTCTCTTTAAACATTTAAAAAAAACTAAAAATTAGTTAAAATGAAAATTGAAAAAATAATTATAAAATTAATATCATTGAAAAATGTAAATGAACATGTAAAAAATGGATTAATTCATTTAGAATGGAATATTAAAGAAAAGCCCATTAACATATTGGTATTGAATCGAATGATCATCCAAGAGAGAACCTGAAAAGGATTTATAATAATTTAAATTTAATTAAAATAATTATATTACTCATATATATGGAATTATATAGATCAAAACAAATGAATATGATTTTTAAAACTGGAATGAGTATAAAATAAATGAATTTGAGATGAGAATCCTCTTTCCAAGAGTCTGACTTGCCACCAACATTCTTTAACTCTTTTATAAAAGAATTAAATTTATTTATTTATTAATTTTGAATTATTTTATGGTTGATTACTATATCATAATCCCTTTAACATCATTTATTATCATGTCTTATGTATTTATTAAATCTATTAAGTCATTGTCGATCATTTTAAGGGCAATTGGTACATGATCCAAAAAACTACATTGATAGGATGAAAAAGGTAAAAGGGTTCTTTTAATTTGTAATATAAGGAATATTAATCATGAACTATTATTCATTATTATAAATTAAACTAAATTTTAATTATATTTATAATATATAGAAATGGGAAACGAATCACCTACCCTCATAGAGGTGGTATTCAACATGTTCTCACAACTCACATTATCATTTTCTAAGGGATAGAAGTGTGAGAAGGTAAGTAATATCACAAATTTACAGAATCACTATAATTTCATGATTATAATATACATTTCATAAACCCATCATAGTAATATACCTTTATCAATGGTGATAAAAATGGAACATAACACTTCATGGAGGTGGTAGTCCACACATACTCATGAGTAATGTTTTAATTTCCCATAGGAAGTAAAGGGTGATGAAAAAAAGGTTCTATCATAAACATAATATAATTTTAGTATATTTAAGTTACTAATTTTTTTATATGAACATTTATATAGAATATTTAGAGGATTTATAAGAATAAAAAACTTGGAAACGCTTGGTTAAGAGTTATATCTCTTCTTTAAGATATATCCGTTAGCACACACATTAATCCATCATGGTTCATATTTTTGTGAGACATGAACCTCTAATTCATGGGATAGAAGAATGGAAATGTATTTTTGTATATAATGGTTGATATAAATGGCTTAACAGGTTTCATTAATATAATATGGGATATTCCCTTCTATATGTGAGGTGGGTGAAAAATCTTGTAAATACATGAAATATTAAAACATAATAAGTTTCTATAAAATGTAAAATGGTTATAAAGTGAAATATATTCTAAAATAATGAGTATATGGTTTAAATATAATCACAAAATCAAATTTATACTCTATTAAGTTCTATTTTAAACAACATCATTCAGTATAACCTCCTCATTAACCATGATTATCTTTTACCGATGTAAAAAACATTTCACATTTTATGTGTCATGAATTAAATTTTAAAAATGAAAAGTATAGAATAAATTAATAGTGAATGAATATTTCAATATTTTCCATTCCACTTTAATCAATAGAGTATTTTTATATTTTAATAATAATTTAAAAATAATTTTAAAAAATTAAATACAATTTTTAGTTATTTTCAACACTATTCATTGAACATACCTTTAAAAGGATTAAGATATAAATGTAATTTTAATATCAACACATTCACCATTAATGATAAATTATAAATATCCATAAATTATTTTTAACCCATATTTTATCCATAATTATGACATTAAATGTTTTTAAATTCATTTATTTGATTTTTATTCTACATTCATAAGTGTTACATTTAGGATGTGTCGGTGTTTCGTAAAATTATACATTTCCTAAAAATTAAAAATATATTACTATAATAAAAAAAATTCTTATAAATGATAATTAACCATTTATAGTCATTAATATCATATTTTTTCCCCATTCCAAAACATTGGGAATATTAAAAAATAGAGGGGCATTTTTGAATTTTTCTTAACAGAAAATAATATAAGAGTTAAAATCAAGTTATTATGGTGAAAAAACTAAATTATAAGGTTATAATAGTTAAAATACCTCATAGAATATGATTTATATTGAAATTTTGGGGCCTCATCTCCAAATATTTACCTTAAAAAACCTGATTTACACTTTTTTGCGGTGATACATTTTTACAATGGGAACTATTCAAAATAACCCAAACTAAAATTAAACTCACTAATGAATATGAAACTCTTTAGTAAAATTATATAATACATTTTTTAATATTCAATTTTTATAGGTTTCATAAATTACATTAAATATATATGTGTAAAACTCAATATTTCTTTTAGAAAATTGTGTATTTAAGCATAAAATTTATTTATACAAAAATCAAAAATAATTTTGATTCATATGAAATTATTCTTATTATATTCAAAAGAGTATATATAATTATAATTTTAAAACTAAAAATGGAATGGGACTAGAAAATAACATTCTCTAAAGAAATGAATTGGACATTTTGAAAAAAAAATCATTTTTAACTATTCACCCAAAAATAATTCATTTTTGTAAAATATTAAAAATCCATCATAAGGTTATTATGACATGATGATTTAAAAAAATTATTTCCTTTTTTTAAAAATAATTTCTCAAATTGGGATAAATTAATTATAATATCTACAACCAAAATCCATAAAAACCATTTTTGAATAAAATATATCATTCATGAATCATATTAATTTTTTCTCATTAATTTAATAATTATAATAATAATATAAATATTGTTTAATTAAATTGGATATATAATAAACTAACTCCATTTTAATTAATTTTCAATAGTTAATAGTTTAATATTTTAAGATAAAAATAACATACTCACAATAACAGTTTTAGGAAGAACCTCTCTATTATATTTAAATGATTTTATTTCCATTTAAAACTCTTTAATAATAAATTCATGATTGATTATTAATTTTGTTAATGAAAAAATTTCTACTTATTTTTTAAAATATTGTTTTTCCTATTTTTATCCACCAAACCAGCATCGATATCATAATGCTCCTAATTAAATAATAATATTTCATTAATATATCACGGTTCCTTTAGGCCTCCTATTATTTATACCACGCATGATTGAATATATTATTTTGAATAAATAAATTCAAAATTTTGGGGGTGTGACATGATGATTTATCTATATTTTAACTTGTTAATATGAATGATTTTATGATTGCGCTTATTCAAGGAACAGATCCTGTATATATTCCACTATATTGATATATCGTATAATGCTCCAAGTGTTGAGGGAAAAATTTGTATATTTGAATGTAATGGGTTTTATATTGCAATTCGCTTCTCTAGGGGTTTCCCTAATTTTGGTTACTAAGATGGAGTATTATACTTGATTTTTTGAGTATATTATTGGAATTTCGACCAGGTGACAGTCATGAACTAGTATTAACTACAATATATTAATGAAATATTTAAATTTTTAATTGGGGATAGAGTGTTCTCCATTATTAACATGAGACCATGATATCAAAAGTTAATGGTGAGGCCTTCTAATATACCTCATATTATATTCTTGAGTAATAATGGTAACAACCCCAACTCTAGTTACCTAGAGCTAGTGTTTAATTTATTTCATTTGTATATGTTACATGGTATCTAATCTCAATGGTCCAATATAATTAGTATTATTGAAGAAAAATATTGAAACATGCATTCAATTTTAGATTTTAAATAAAATATAAAATAGGGGGAATGTAAATATTCATCATCTTGGAACTCATCCCAATATTCATTCATAATTTCCTAGATAAATGAGAAAAATATTTGTGAAAAAAATATACTCATTTAGGGTTATGTAAAAAATAATCTACAATGGGTATATAAGGAATAATAAATATTTAAAGTTAAATAACTATAAACATGTCTAATATCCTAAATCAATTGACAAAAAAATGCATCAATGGATTATATCATTGTAGTAATCTCATTGATAATAATAACTAAATTATCAATGAAGGAAATACTTAAAGTAGGACTTCAAGATCTCATACATCATCATATATTTTCTATTAATACCTTACACTAAGAAATTTTGAACTATGGATATGTATAAACTAAAAAACCATTTAATAAGGTTACAAAATTGGATTGACTCATTATGCATATTAATACCTTCAGATGCTATATAATTTTGGGCGCCACCTATCACTACATTCCCAATGATTTCATAACATAATGAATGATTATTTTAATTCATATTCCCTATCAAAATATATTCTTATTTAGTAAAGAATATGAATTATCAATATTTTATCTACTCATTCAAATTAATTTCATACTAAAACAGAATATGTAGAAATTGTATATAGTTTATCCAATACAGATGTCTATGATACTATGAATATCTATATTTAATAGAAATTCAATGTTTAATAAAAAGTGTTCTCAAGAAATTGAATTTTTCCAGAGATATTTAATGACCAAAAAATTAATCAAGAGATAATAGATAACCACTAATTCATCAAAAAAGTAATATTTTTAGTAAAATATTGTCATTAAGATAATAGAAGTAAATAAAAGAGAAACATTAGAAATAAGTATTCATAAATGAGTTTTATTTTTTAAACCCTTGAAATATTTTTTGATAATTTAAAGAGTTTAAAATGGGTTTAGAGGTGGGAATGTTTGTTAATTAAATATATATAAAAAAGAATAAATTCCTTTTGAATTTTATAATGAAATTATAAACTAAACCTTTAGAAAAATATAAGAAAGATTATATTAAACCCATTTAAAATTTAAATGATAACACAAAAATTCCATAATAATAAATTTGAGTAAATAAAAATAAATTTTGTAAAATAAATTTTTAGAATATACACATGAAAGAAAAATATTCCCGGTCGAAAGGGAAATAAGATCAGATTTGTTCGTAAAATATTTTATTTCCTGATTCATGTTCCAAAAAACATAAAATATGGAAGAAAACCCTAGAAATAAATTAGTTTCTATATTATTATGGAATATATATACTTTTTGAAGGATATATTATAATATTACCCTAATTTAAAGAAAATAAATCCAAAAAAATGTTATTGTAAATTAAATACATTCATCATTGAAAACATATAAATTGGTAACCCTTGAATGAGTAAAAAAGAATGGAATTTTTAATTAACATGAATATATATTAAATAATTTTAAATAAATCAAAGATTTATATATATACCACATAAAAAATAGGTTTATAATATTAAATATGTCTCAATTGAGTGGAAATTGAGACAAAATCCCATACAAAGATAACGTCATTGGAGTATGATTTAATGAATAAATCAATTATGTGTAATAAATGTAAATATAAAAAACAATTGTAAATAATAAATAAAAAAATTCATTTCACACATAATCTTATCATATCATATTCATTTGATAAGTGATATAACTCAATGAAATATTTTTTTTTTGAGAAACACCATACCACTTTGTAATATTCAATTAAAATCCCCTTAGATGGCATAATTTAAATAGAATCATAAAGTACCTTTAAATAAGAATGATTCATGATATAAAATTTAAAAAGACATTATATATGCCATGTAAATGAAAATAAGGGCATAACCTAAAAAATAATAATTAATAAAGGGAAATTGAGATAAAATTCATTACAATGATCGTATCATCAAAGTGAGAATTATTTAATGATTTAATTACCTATAATGAATAAAAATACACAAAAAAAGAAAAAAAATCATAGTCTATTCCACAGATAATAATATCATAACATAGTAAATGAAGTAGAGGTATAACCCAATGAATATAAATTGAGTTAAACCCCCCTTACCTTAGGTTTTCCATTAGTCAAACATCATTTTAACTATTTTATAATGGATTTAAACATGTTATTAATTATTTAAAAAATCATATTCATATTTTTAATAACATATATGATCCTCTTAGAGAATAATATCACCCATTCATTAACAATAATTCATTATTATAATAGTTTTGGGTGATAACTGCTTTGTTTTCTCACGGGTCTTATATCACAAATAATATGGTCCTTTTAAAAAGTGATTATAGTTACATCATCACTATAAGGTTAACTATGATATAAATATCTTATATATTCAATATATATATACACATCTATAAACGGAAGATATAGAAAAATACATTACACCATTCATGGATATGGTAGGCCATACGTAAGCATGAATGTTGTTATCACTTTTCTACTATAAGAATGAAAGAAAGATAACAAATAATTAATCATTCTATAATAATTTTTATATCATATATATTCATTAAATCTATCTTTATTATTATCCATTTAATGTTTAAATGGGTTACAAGGTGTTCGTGGAGGTGGTAGTCTACACAAACACACACGTGTTGTTATTGTTTTATAACGAACGAGAATGTAAAAAGGTATATATTATAATATAATTACATCAATATAGTTAAATAATAATTATCATAAATAAATATAAAATCCATTATAATATCCATCAATTAATGATGGTAATTGAATATTAATTGTATCACAACATGGAGGTGGTAGTCCACACCAACACATGGGTGATACTTTCACTTCAAATTTGATGGAAAAGGTTGAATAATGGTGGTTATATAATCATAATAACATTTAAGTTTATTTCAGATAATTAATTTATTATTTTTTGATGATTAAAATAAATTTTTAAGAGTCATAAGAAGAAATATATTGAATGAGTTTGGGTGAGATGATTACCTCTTCTTTAGTCAACCTCTTTTTTATCTAATGCTATAGACACTTGTAACGGTATTTTAAGAAGAACAAGCCCAGAATATAATTAATACTGAATTTTAATAAATAAATTTTTAGGGTTTGTTATATATATAATTCTCATGTATGATAAATACAATAGATAAGGTGAGTCCTTTTATAAGTGAGGGGAGAGTCACTTTTGGAAATTTATGAAATATTATAATATAATATGTGTCCAAATCATGGTAAATGGTTGAAAAATGACATGTATTATAATATAATGACTAAGATAATTAATATAATCATCAAAATATATTTATATAGATTTATATATCTTTTTAATCCTTATCCTTTTGTTTAACTATGTGGTTAATCAATTTTAACCTTAACCGCAATAACAACATTTTCATTATTAATGGCTTATAATTTTAGTTGAATGGTAAAAATTGGATAATAAATGGAAAAGGAATAAAATTTAATACCATTTATAATCCTTTTTTTTCAACAAATTCTTTTTATGATTTTTATATAATTTAATAAAATATTTTTTCCATAAAATATCATTAATGTCATTTTTTGACAATTTTCATTTAATTAAACTTTAAAGGCATCAATAAAAAAATAAATATAAACGATTAACACATACATATAATGTTATATTCAACTATAAAATTATTATGGCACTATAAATCACCCATGAAATATTACATTTTTTGTTTTTAAAATAATTTACATGATTTTTATACTATGTGCACTAGTATTGTGTCAGTGTTGTGTAAACATTTATGGTAATTATTTCATCACTAAAAATTAAAAACAAAAAAAAAGATAAAAATGTAATTCGTTTTTCAAATAAATCTTAACATCAGAGCTTATCATTTATTTATACTTATGTAAATAATTTATAGATATTAAATTCAACTGAGCATCATTTTGAAATTTTCATTATGGAAAATAATAAAAATATCAATTTCAAGGTAAAATGTCTCCAAAATTCCATATATTATACCTTTCAATTTTTTTGGTTCAATATAACTAAAACGTTGAAATGAGGGAATGTTTTTGGATTATTTTGAGACCTTATATCATTGTTTTAACTCTATTTTACCCATTTTACCCTTACCAAAGTGACAAGAATTTATCATGGTTACTATTAATAAAGACCAAAAAATAAAATTAATCTATTTACCAAACATGAACCTCATAATTCCATATATGGTATCCATTTTTTAAGATTTTGATTCTATAAGTGGATGAAATTAAATTTAAAATAAATTTATAAAATTCAATAAAAAGAGTTCTTAAGAAATATATTTTTATGTATAAAAGTAAATTATTATCAGAATCATAAATATTTATAAATCAAATGAAATTAATGCGATTAACCTAAATAAAATGGATCATGTTTTACCTTAAGACCAAATTCTAAATATAATTGGATTTTTAAATTACATTATTTAATGAAATGAAATAACCGTATTTAAAAATTCGCTATTTTGTTAAGATTCAATGAAAATTAAATCATTTACGAAAATACCAAAATTTAATCCTAAAATAATTTTTATATGATAATTTAAAAAATTATTTTTATATTACAAATTATAATTTTTTAAATTTTTTATAAATTAATAGTTATTTCCACAGACAAAATTAATTAAAAACACTTTTGATTATAATTCATTTTTAATGAATAAAATCACTCAACTAAAAATTAGTTCTTATTTACTAATCAATAATAAATGCATTTCTATTTTATAATTCTACTTTTATTTTATTCAATAATTAGATTTCTTATATTCATACCATCCAATTTATAATATAATAATATGTTTTATATTATAACACAATTATCATTAATATTGGTGTTGCATGATAAGAATGTCATCAAACTTAATATTATTTTAACTAATTTTATAGGGTCTTATAGGTGTGTTATATATGATTAAAGTTTGATTCAATTCAGTTTTATAATTTTCTATAAGTGTTTATAATATATGAATCAAGTCGTTTATCCTTATCTTGGATCTTTTGGGGTCTTATTTTTTGATGATATTCTCATTTACTCTCAGATGGTAAAGTGAACACTAAGAATTTAGATATTATTTTGTGTGTGCATAGAGATAAATGATTGTATTCCATGATCTCAAATTTTCACTTTCAAATCGACAATGTTCACATTTTATGGATTTTGTTATCATAATGTGGTGTATCTATAGATCCTGAGAAGGTCGACATTAGGATTTATTAAGAGAATCCCCTTATTTTTTTCGTGATCCGTAGTTTTTTAAGATTATCTAGATATTACCAAAAAAATCATTAGAGTTTTATAGGTTGGAAGAACCAATTATCGCCCTAAAAAATAATGGGGCAATGTTTCTATGATTATATTCCAATGAGAGTGCATTTGAGGAGTGGAAGGGGATTTTATTGACTATGTTGATGTTGACCCCATCTGATCTGGGTATGGAGTGTACTCTTTCTTTTTACAAAAAAGGATTAATTTTTTTATATTAACATATAGTGGGGTAATTTAGTTTCTTATGAGTCTATGATATTAAGGCTGGAAGATAAAAAGTTGAATATTTATTATAATTAATTTTGAGAAACTGTGCACATCATGACATTTTTTGTGGAAATATCATTTTTGGGAGTGGTATATAGTTTGTGTGGACCGCAAGAGGTTGATAATTAATTTCGTTCAAAAATACCTTAACCATCATCAATGAGGGTGGGTTGAGTACTTGTATCATGTTGATTTTATGTTGTTATATACACTCAAAAATTGTAACATCATTATTAAATCATTGATTATGAAGAATAAATTAGAGGTGGTGTGAGAATAATTAGTGAATAGAAGATGAGGACCATTTTTGTTTATTTTCATATATGATTTAAATTTTTGGAAGGAAAATTTATTGTTATTTCCTTAACTATCACCTTAATACTCTTTGGGATGGTGCAGGTGAGTCATCCATCATATACAAACTATTGGGTGTTGAGACATATTATATATGATGGTCAGCTACCACCGATTAGTCTCTTGATGAAGATGAGATCTTTTATGACTATAGTGATTATATTGGCTATTTTAAAAGGTGTGAGTGAATTGTATGGGACTCAAATGCCTCTAAATGGGTTGTTCACCTATTACATAAAGAGGTATACCATGTTATGCATAAATGGAATTGGTTGTTTGGGATGAAGAGGTATATTTAAGGATCATTAACATTGTTCCACTTATAATATTTTTATGGTTGAGAACAAGTATCCCATTAGACCTTTTTAGACACTACCCATTCATAAGTGGAAGTTGAATTTTTTGTCTCTGGGTTTTGTGATGGAATTTCAAATGAAACATTCAGGCAGTGTTGTGGTGTGGGATATTTAGGACCGATAGACTAAGGATTCAAATTTTCTATAGATCTATGAGATGTTTACTATTTATGATCTTGGTAAGCTATATTTAGTGAGATAATATGCATGTAAGAGAATCTCAGTGTATTTTAAAAAAACTGATTTATGTTTTAAAGTGCACTTATTGAGAGGATTACATATAGTTTTTAACATGATTGTGCATTTGGGGATTACTTACCATCCACAAATAGATATGAAGTCTGAGTGTAATATTTGGATATTATAGTTAATGATAATGGTGAGTGACCTAGTTTTTTGGGATTCATGGGATAACTATTTATTTCATGCATGCTTTCCATACCTAACACAATTATCATGAATCGATTAAAATGGATTCCATAAAGACTTGACCCGCTAGGGATTTTCTGGATAGTAGATGTTGAGGACACTAAAACCCAAGTCCCACCAATAATAGGTCAGGTATGCAAAAAGTATATAACAAGAATATATATAATGGGAATAATTTTTTAATATACTTGTATGTACACAACCGACAATATTCATGAAGTAGTGTAGAGGATTATAAATTAAATACTATAAAATTTAAAGACTAATCATTAATAGAATAATCTACAAGGGATATATCAGAGTATTATTGAAAAAAATTAAAGTATCAAATGGGAAAAATACATTCCTAGAAAGAAATGAAGACATATACTAACAATAAATAGAAGAAATAAAACTGAGAGAGCCTGACTCCAAAACATGAAACCAAACCACGGTACATGGTCTATACACCTGAGTATCTTATGTTCCACCAAAACCACCATTTATTTTTCCATCATTTGTATATGACATGAAATGTGTAAGAAAATCCCATGTATCAGTGAGTATAAACATACTCAGTAGGACACCCTTACAACCAATGGGGAATAAATAAATGTTATAATAGAAGTAGTTAGATCATCCTAAATCAAGAGGGAAATTAAACCCCAAAATATACATATATATTCTCATAAAATAAAACCAAACAAGAGATAATGTGGATCTACATCTCACCAACCATCCCAAGTCAATGTGATTTCCAAAATATCTCAATGGGCCCACCTCTAATGTCCACCATCTCATGTATCCATTGAGGTAATTGAGAGGAGGACCCACACATTTCCACAATGAAACATGAGTGATGGAAAAAATATATAACAGAGTACCCAAAGTCTAGTGTGTCAAGAGGTTCAATTTGATAGATAGAGGACATGTCCCCTAGTACGTCGGGGGGGGGGGGGGAGGGGTGGGGGTGGGGGTTACCTAGTAGCTATATGATCCACATCATAGTTTCTCAAGGATTACACTAAGTGGGTAGAGGACTCATGTGATTGTTCTTTAGTGGAGTTACACTCTGTTGGTAGAGGGCCCACAACCTAGTACACTAAGCGGTGGCACTCAGAAGGTAGATGACTGATTCCCAAGTCTATCAGGGGGTTTCCACTAACTAAATAATGAAGATCCACTGTAGTGCATTAGGGGGGGGGGGGGGGTCCACTCAGATGGTAGAAGAACCACTCCCTAGTCTGTTAAGGGGGTTCTAGTAAATAGATATTTATAGAGAACCAACATCATAATACGTCGGGTGGGTTCCACTCAATGTATGGAGGACTGATTCCCTAGTTTTTCATTGGGGTTATACCTAGTTTGTAGAGGAAACCTACCCAAATTCGATAGTGGGAACCACTCAAACCAATGAAAAGAGTATAGGAGACCCATTCCATGGTGAAATTGGGGGTTCCAACCCTTGCTTCTCTATAATGATCCCACCTAGTTGATTCCATCATCAAGCATCACCGAAAGAAATATCAGGCTTAGAACATTCCAGCTTCTATCATGAATGACTCTTAACATTATACCATCTTTGTCTATAAATAAAATTTCTTAGGATAGGCTACTCGTGGATGAAAATTTTAGTATTGGTGAGGGAGATAAAAAAGGTGGATTTTTCTCATAGGGGTACCTGGTGTGTATGGGAACACACAACATGTGGTCCAACCCTATTGTGTGACAGTGTTCTCCTCTAGACATCGTTTGGATGAAATGTCAACTTACACAATTGTAAGGAGAACACATATTATTTCTCATCCACCCAAGTCATGAGCATGTTCTCCAAGACATCCTTTGGGTCATTGGGTCATTACCAAGTACCTAGTTGTATTCCAGGTTATGCTCGGTAATCGGCATGTGCCCATGTACTCCTAGGGTACATGGAATGTACTCCCACAAAGAGTCATGGCCATGTACATCTAGAATGTGGCTTATCCATCTAAGGAGGGTCTCACTATGTGTGGTCCCATCACACATCATGTGATCCTTATCTTTCCCAAAACTCTAGACTTTGTAGCTAGGTGTGGCTACATATCTTGTTCACATCGACCACACAAAGTTTAGTTTAATTTTCCAAAACAAATAAATTTATATAATTAGAAATATATATATTACTTCTACTCTAAATCATGCATGACCTACTTCTATGCTCATAGGAAACATCCTACGACCATCGATTTCGTCCCTTCACTAGCTATAAATAAATACCCTCTCATTCTCATGAAGTCCCACATCCCTAGATGTGCCTCTAATCATCTGCATCTTTTTCGGGATCCCAAATATGTAGAAAAAATCACCCAAATTCCTCAAAAAAGCACATCACATTCATATTTCACCATCCCAAAATTTTTTCTCACAACTACCATGAATCAAGGGGTTTGATCATGCTTCAACCCACCTGGTCAATGTCGAACCTTGACCCGTAGGCCAATGGTGAAGAACCTGATGAACAATGGGGGATAAAAATAAAAAAAGGGTTATAAATATCACTAGGAAAGCTTTCTTGGACAATTATTGGAACTATTGGAATTATGGGTGAGGTCATGGAATAAAAAAATATAAATTGATCCAAAATATTTCATTTATCAATAGGATCAAGTGAATGTTATTAAAATATAAATCAAAAGTAGAAAAGTATATATATACATGATTTATATATTTTTCAATGACTAAATCCACAATTTAAAATCCCTACCATGATTATGGTTCAATGTTGGTGAAGAATATATTAATCAATTATGGAAAAGACTCATTGCATTTGCTACCTGTCAATCCGCCTTGATCCAATCATCATTTTCCATCCCATCTCAATCATACAATGAATAACTCTTTGAACCTCTGCTTAAATACTCAAAGTGTAGTGCGGCTAACCCAAAAAAGTCATATGACTGTATTTAATGAGTATTTTAGGTCGTGGGTTTTTTAAAATAAAAAATAAATAAATTTAATTATTAATTTTAATTATACACACAACCAGTGGATTCCTTGACCATAAGTCTAGTGTCAACCATACCTAGGTTGCACCAAGGGTAAACACCACATACCTAACTCCAACATGGTCTCATATTTTCTATCTAAGGGTCCATTTTGTATCTACTCTACTTTTTTCATGAACACTACATGTGCATGGTATTATTTTTTATTTTTAAAATATCAATTATAGTCTCATGAGGCCCTGGAATTATGCTTCATCCCATTTCCTATATCAAAAAATATTCCTTAATATATTACAATGTATTACAAGGAAAAAATAGGGTCACTAATTACTCTCCCTTTTACGGATTTTCATCCTTGAAAATTATAAGCTAAATAAAATGGCTAGGATACTGAGCCTGCATCTTGCTCTCTTGCTTCAAGGATCTCTCTGGGTTTCTCTTGTGAAACCATAAAACTAGAACTATGGGAATGGTTTATCCTTATAGGGTCCTCTCCTATTGAACCTTGATCACCACTAGGTACTACATTAAGGTGGATCTATCTTCGATGTCCAACTCTCCCTAGTCACTAATGATCATCATAACATGCACATATCTCCAAAGAAATGACGCATATATAATTTCATTCACTCACTCTAACTGTGGGGGTAAGTATAATAAGTATGAAACCTCATCAACCCTCCCTAGGATCATAAATAGGCCGATGAGAATTATGGATATCGTTCATCCATGTAAAAACCTCTACAATTCACATTTATTGGAGAGTCTAAGGAAAAAATTTCTCTTCTCAAAATCCAAGTGCCTATGTTGTCAATCTTTATATGAATTCTATCAGCTTTGGGATATCCTCATACACTCATTAATTATCAAGACCTTTTATGTTGTCTCTTTCACTATCTCTTTCCCAACAAGTGTTGTCTCGCCAACTCAATCTAGCATAAGAGTTATAAGTTCTGTCTTGCATGAAAGACCTCAAAAGGTTCAATTCCATTTGTAGAGTGATATATTTTAAAATTAGAAAACTATAATATTATAAATTGATCCTCCAAACTCTGGAAAATTTCTAAAAAATTGGCTTTCAACAAATCCTCCAACACCCGGATAGTGTACTTGGTCATCCTATTTGTTTTGGGATGGAATGGTGTACCCATCCTCATCTACATCCTAAATTCCTCATGTAGTCCTTTCCACAACAGTGATGTGAACTGTGAATCACATTTGGAAACAATAATCAAGATTATAAAATGGATTCATATGATCTCCCGCACATACAACTACCCAAACTCACCATGGATACCTTCTCCCTAATGAAAAATATGTACACTAACACCAAGAGTTGGTCAAAAATCACATAGATGGCATTGGAGCCTGTCACTGTCTCCAAAATCCCTTCATAAAGAGCATGTATATGTCATCTCATTTCCACTCTGGGATCCCAATAGGATTTCTGAGACTTGGTGGAACCAAGGGATCAGCCTTCACATGCTGACTTGTGAGACACCAAGAGATGAAATCCTCTATACTCCACCTTATTCCATCCCACCATAACTATTACCAATTTTCTCTGTACATATTCCCTACACCCTGATATATAGCCAAATGGGATGTATGAAACTCCCTCATCACCTACTCTAACCACATGATCAGAACAACAACCCGACCCTAGAAATGGATGGTGTGCTCCACTCCTTCAGGAAATCTATATACTGAATCTATTAATGATATCTAGTCATGAAGAACCTTATAGTTGATATCCCCCAATACGGCCTCTCTCTCATGCTAGAGGAGCTGAGGATTCAAGGCCATTGAACGAAGAAAATATTCATGCCTCTCCTCCACTAGGGTCTACTGTAAAGAATATAATTTCTCAGACGCCCCATACAGCAGGAGCTAAATGGAATTCTACATAAGGGAATATTACACCAGGATTCCCTTCTTAGGTGTATAGATTATCTCAAAGTCATATTCCTTTGGGAACCCCAGCCAGTTCCTTTATCTCAGGTTTGGATATCTCTACAAGAAGATATACATGTGACTTGATGGTCTCAGTAAAAAAATAACTCTCCTAAAAGATAGTGCCTTTAACTACTAAAACCAACTCTTGGTGGTGAGTCACATAGTTATACTCATGTTTTCTCAAATGTATTTACACATATCTGATCACTACATTCTACTTCACCAACACAAATATGATCCCATCTATCGAGAATCACAAAACATTATGTAATTCACACCATCCTCTAGTTGTATCAACCCAAGAGAACTACTCATCCCCAGCCTCAACATCATGAAATATCTTTGACATTTCTTAGTCTAGGTAAATGGATTACCATTACCAATCAGGCTGGTCAAAGGGGATGCACTCCTAGAGAATTCCACCATGAACCTCCTATAGTACACCGTCAATTCATGAAAACAATACACCTATAAAATTATCAATAATGAATCCAAATAAATAATTATATCATTATTAACTACTTCCATAGTGAAACCACACTCAAAAATTATATTCCCTAGAAAGTAAACTTTGTGGGTCCAAAACTTGCTCTTTAGGAGATCACCAATAAAACAAGTGCTCCTGGAGATGCTGAGGACTATCCTCAAGTGTTATTCATGATTCTACTATAATACAATGTATATGAGTGTGTCATCAAGGTTGAAAACAAAAATTCGGTCCATGTATAGAGGGAAGATATTGGTAATCAATTTCGTAAACACAATGAGGTAATTTTATACATCAAAAGGAATCACTGGGAACTAGTGTCTGTTGGGACATCAAAATTCCATGTTCAGAGCGTCATCGTCATAAACCCTTGACCAGGGGTAAATGGGATTGAGATTGATCATCATGAACAAAATCCCTTCCCAAAACTAACCACATAGGTCATTAGTCATTCTCACATGGTTCTTTTTCTTTACCACTCCATTATTCATGTGGTGATGATCTATAAAAATCCTTGAGCTTCCATAGTCCTTTTTCATGAACAAAACTAGAACATCCCTTGGGTCTCCCTATGTATGATCATTCCCTTCTCCCAAAGTCCCTCAAACCACACTCTCATTAGCTGGATGTTGATATTTTCCATCGAATATACTACACAAGATATAGGCATGTTCCCAGAATGTATGTCGGTGAAAAAATACATCCCTTCCTTTGATGTATTTACAGAACATCCTTGAGAAAAATGTCCCTAATGTCCACCAGTAGAAAAGGAATATAGATTTTAGAAGAGGCCACATAACTATGGGATAAACTCAAGAAATGATGGGTGATAATATATATCCTTCTCCTTGAAATATTCACCCACTCATCCATGAGATCTCTCTCACCCCAAATGAAAAATCTAGACTTATCTGTCTGATGGAATCCGACTCACCTACAATGATAATTGATCTGTTTTAGAACCATGGGGAACTATTCCACAGTAAAATTATGTACTAATGATTCATCCTGATTACCAAGATTTGTAACGTAAAACTCTGTCTCCATCCAATTATATCTCGTACTACTAGAAGATAAGTGATGTCGAAGGATCACACCTAGTTATAAACTCTAAAAGGAGCTATTGTGCCGAGATCTCAATGCGGAGAACTAGATATCACTATAGGGATACAGAAATTAAAGTCTAAATTACATGTGTGTCTATATGTACTAGATCATTTTCATAATAAACATAGATCATACAATATATTATATTTTTAACTACATGGTCATAAGCCTCTATTGATTGTAGTTTTTGAGCGTCCTCACCTTCTAGATCCCTAAGTATAGCATGGGACACCTAGTAGTGTTGGTGTATGTAACTTATGGTTTCTCCCTACACTAATAGCTCCTCCTCCTAAAGGCCCACTTCTTCCTCTTCAATCTCCTCCTCCCAATGGTCTTCCTAGGCCATGTTAAGGAGAACCTTGAACATAGTGCTTCACCTATTATGGTGGTCCTTCTGTAGTCTATCTTCCCTCCTCAGTACATCAGGTTGGAAAATCACATGTCATGTGACCATCACTATAAAATAAATAAAATTTTCTCTCACTAGGATAACCTAGTCCACTTCGTGAACCCTAAGTTTCATAACCACCTGACAAATCCAATCCATGATTAGTTCTCATATACTGAGACCCTACCAACTCGCTCCTCATTGCTGATGTAGATGAATCAGACCCCTAACACCAACTCCTACCTCTAGTGACATGGTGTTCATAAAATTGGAATCACTCCATCAGAAGAACCAACTCTTACACTCCATCATTAGTGCAGACATGCATGGATGTCTCTAGGGACACATTTCTTGAAATTTCAAACCTATAAGTAACCAACATGAAACATGTTGAGGAAGTATCATATAAGGTCAGTGAACATCATGGAATACTCATAATGTATAATAATACCCGGCTACATATCTAGCGTCTCCTTATTCTAAACTAAATGTATAAATTAGGGTCTTACTCCTCATGGACCAGATTCTAATATTTAAACCATGTGATCCCAATCTCATCACATTTTTACATGACTCGTATCCTCCATTACCTTGTTGACCTATGGAAAACAATGGCATCCATTGAAACCTTCTAATTGATCGAAATTATGATGAGGCAAAACCCTCAATTCACTACCTCAAAAAAATAATTTGTTATCTTGGGATCTATATCACCATGTAACCTTAAAGTCCTCTGGCGATGGATCATGTAGAGTGTGCTATGCTTTTATGATTTCATATCCTCCCCTACTAGTACAATTTTCTTCTTGATCGGTGGGGGTGATACTACCTACCCAACTGGAGGAAATATCATCTGAGATGGACCCTGAACAGACGCCTTGTCACTCATCAAATTGTCATCCCAATCCTAAATTAGTAAACTAGATGGCTATCTTCATGGAGGAATATAATAACTGATCATGAAAAACCATTAAAAGATTAAAATATATATAAGGGGATATAACTCAACAGGACCATTAAAAGGAATAAATCCTATATAATGTATGTATCACTGATCCCTACAATAAATTTCATTGTATTCCATGTTGATAAGAAGATAATCAATGTGTTTATGAAATGAGATGTTGACCATCAAGACAAATATGGGTTCCCTAGAATGAAAGTTCCACTTGAGACCCTTTTAAATTATTTCCCTATGACTCATCTATCATCAAAATGAGACAAATCCATTCAACATTCCAAGGAATGAACTCTTATAACATGCCTCTATAACAAAAATACCTATTGGAACTTTCCATGAAGTTGGAAGGTCGGTCCTCCACAACCCCAACCACCCTCTAATAGGCCAGGGGCTGGAAGAAAGAACTGAAAATACATAACTATAATGGGATGCCTTTCCCTTATGTACCTATACGAAAACACCCAACCATCTCCATGCATTATTGTAGAGTAATAAAATTTAAATACTATAACATCTAGAGATAAATGATGCTTGTAATAAACTATAGGGAATATATCAGAGTATTAAATAATGCAGCTAATGTAAAAATGAGAAAAGTAAACTCCCAACTAGAAATTATGTCCCAACCTTAAAAGCAACTAGAAGAAAGATATATGAGAGAGATATAATCCTTATCTACAATCCCAATAAACATATGTATTCTATCTACCTAGGTATTGAATGCTCCATATAAATCACCACAAGTATTTCTACCATTTTCAAAAGAAATGAAACTTGATGAAAAATCCAATGACGGTGTGTGTATATACAAACCTAGAAATATTCCACAAAAACTAATGTGTATGAAATACAAGATAAAATATATGTTTTTACCTCAACACAAATAATGAGGGAAACAAAACCTTACATAAAATATATGTGTGTGTTTAAAAAAGAAAACCAAACAAGAGAAAAAAGGGAATCATTATCCCAGAGGTTATCTCTGGTCGATGAGTCTTCCAAAATCCCTAAATGGGTATATCTCTGATACCTATCATCTCATGTATCCATCTACATGACCATGTAGAGGACCCAAATATTTCCATTATTTCACGTGGTGGAAGTGTAACAATCTACACTATAGGGATGAAAACCTAGTGTGTCAATGGAATGACACTTATTAGAGAGAGTAACCATGACCTATATAGAGTGGGGTTCCGCTCAATAGGTAGAGAACCCAAGCCTTAGTATTTTAGGGGGTTCGACTCAGTAGGTATAGGAACCACATCCTAGACTATTAGGGGGTTCCAATCAATAGATATAGAACCCATGCTCTATTCTTTCAGGGGGTTCCACTCAGTCGGTATATGACACATGCCCTAGTGCATCACTGGGTTTCAATAAGTAGGTAGAGGATCCACACACTATTCCATCAAGAGGTCACACTAGTTGATATTGGAACCATACACTAGTGTTTCAAGGGGTGGCCCTCAATATGTACAGGACCTATGTCTTAGTCTATCCTTGGGTTCCACTCAAATGATATCGATAGAGGATGAACAACCTAATGTATCAGGGGGTTCCACTCATAGTATAGAGAACCCACTCCCTAGTGCTTCAGGATGGTTACACTCAATAGGTAGAGGACCCATGCCCAGTTTCCATAGGGGGTGCAACTTAAACTCGGTCACAATGAATGGGGGACCACACCCTGATGCAATTGGGGGTTTTCATCCTCAGAATCCTTCTAATGATCCCTTCTAGTCACATTCAATGTCAACCATATCCTAAAGAAGAATCATTCTAAGAATATTCCACATCATGTATCGAAATCCACTAATAAGAAAACCACTATATTCTATGTGGAAAACTTCTTAGGATTGGCTACTCATAGTCCACAATCAGAGTCCTGATGGAGGAGGGAAGCATGGTGGAAGTATCTCACAGGGGTACATGATATTAATGGGGATTACAAGGAATGTAGTGCCACTCCACTCCCTATCCATGTTCTCTTAGCACTACTATGAATCCATGGAACCATACACAATGTCTATGGGGCCCATATAATGTTTCTCAGCCACATGGATCCATCCCGTGTACTCCTATCTTTGATAATTTTCATTAGGCCATGCACGTGACAATGCCATTTTAGATATCATGCCATGCCCATGTACTCCCAGAGTACACATTGTTCACTCTCATGTGACATCTGTCCCATGTGCATATAGATCATGACTTATCAAACTACAGAGGGTCACTTCGCTGATGGCCCCACCTAGGTATGTCTAATGCCTCTCTTCTCTAAATTCCTTGCAACCATAGCTGGGTGGGTCTACCCAACATGTTATTTCGACTATAATACTTATAGTGAACTTTTATATAGAAATTATGGCTCTTCCCATGGACACTATATTCTATAATTTTTCCAAAAATCATGCTAGATAGTCATCCAAAATCAGAAGAAACCACCTATATATTTTCATTTTAGCAATTTATTGGTTGATAATTGGAAAATGACCATTAATGTGAATCCTCAAATCACTAGATGTGCCTACAATCATCTTCCTCTCATTCTAGATCTCGGTTCGATGAAAAAAAATCACCCACTTCAAGGAACATAACCTGATATATCCATAAATCACCTTATGAATCCTTGATTTCACAACCACCACAAATCTAGGTGTTTAATTGCACTCGAACCTGCTGCAGTATTGTTGAACTATGACATCATAGTCTAATAGTGAAGAAAGCGATAAACGATTAGGGAAAAGAACAATAATAAAGGGTGATTGTAACATACTGACCCATGTTCAATTATATCGGATCCCCATGATGGTTCTCCATAGGGCCTCAAGTGAGCCTCTCCATACACTAGAAGCTTATTATTAGAAGTGATGGAATATGGTGTGTTTACGGAGAGACTATTCCCCAATATTAGAGTAAACAAAGTGGATCCCCAATCAATTTATGAACACCATGTCCAACACAGAAATCCTGTAACAAACTAGGTAGAGCATACTCATTCTCTTTGCTCGGGAGAGTATAATTATCCATGAGTTCAATCACTTCACGTAGATCTTATTACTACTTATCAAATGCAATAATAAGAGACTGTGATCCTTCTCAACATACCACAATTCAGGGAGATAATAATCATCTTAGTCACTCAGGAGAGTGTGATCATCCTTGAGTATAATGAAAAGGGATTCCATAATAGTATATCATTATAATAGGGCACAATATCTAGATCATTAGAAGAACCTCTAGGCACCAAAATAATATAATATACAAACATATAGGCTCAACAAACATATTCCAAGAAACACCTCTAGGTATCTCGATGTTATAAAAATAAAATTCTCAAAATCTAATCCCCATTAAGTATATAATATCATCTAAATAACAATAAGATGGACCCCCGAAAGCACATCTAGGCATCCCATATATGAAGGATGCATCAAGTCAGGATCATCATCTTCCAACCAAGAAGAAACTTAGGTAATTGCACCTACATCATCAATAACAAGGGGTAAACATCAATAATGATTGATGGTGGACAAAAACCTAAGCCAACCACTACTGTCACAACCCATTGTCCATACAAGTTTGGAACAGGTTCTATGATGATAGTCACTACTATCTCTTCTTGAACACGACATACTAGCTCATTGTCATTAAATAATTAGGGTACCCACTTGTTACCTCTCATAATAACACAAGGAGGCATCTAACATGGGATCTTCAATAGTGAAGGGAAAATGATGATTTATATAGGGGATCCTCTAATGCTATACAAGAAGAGGTTTCCCGCATTTGACACTCAATAAATGCATAGGATGGTAGAGGTATAATACATAGTTTCCTAATAATGGTATATAGGATGAGGTTATCTACATGGGGCCTTATTAAAAAAATAATATAGAAGAATCCTACATGGGGTCCTCTAGGTCA
Source organism: Viscum album (assembly GCA_963277665.1). Classification (NCBI taxonomy): domain Eukaryota; kingdom Viridiplantae; phylum Streptophyta; class Magnoliopsida; order Santalales; family Viscaceae; genus Viscum; species Viscum album. The sequence continues at coordinate 855,648,987 of OY728121.1, forward strand.
AAACATAAGTAGACGCATGTAAATCGGTTTCCTGAGAAACAACTAACCTCATGATCTTGTGGTCCCAAAGATCACATCTAGTAAGTGATATGACCTCATGGGAAATGATAAAAAATAATTGGTCCTTATATATTGCTCTTAGATCAAGGTCACTATTTTTTGAGACGACTACTTTTGACTATGAGGGGAAGAACACCTCTATTTAGAAAAAAAATCTAGAAATACTACCTAGGATTCCTCAAATTATATCAAGGGTTTCACTATCATGATCAAAAAGGAATGAAACTCTAATCATTCTATGCAGGTGACCAATCCCATCCCTAGGGTGGGATGATTTGAAAAAAACACAAAATCATATTAAGGGGAAATACACTATGTGTCTACCCTTGTACAAAACGTGTACTCCCAAATCCCCACCAAGGCGTGTACTCCGACCAGAAATGGCTTGTAAAATACCAAGTAGGCATTGCGCTTATCAGGTACAACATGTGTACCCTACATAGGGTACTTCACAATGTACTTCACATGGCCTGGATATATATATATCCAGGTCATGTACATTAACATAGTGTACAACTCACACAACTTCTAGTTGTGTACGATGTATCCTACACAATCTAATGAAATATGATCATCCTAGTGAAGAAACAAATGAGATGATAAATAAAATAAATAATGTGAAACCAGATTCGATCTTGGTGTCCTTGATCCCGATCAACTCTACAATGTGGAAACATGTATATATATATTTATATACGTATATATATATTCATAGTGATTAATATAAGTACATAAATATGAATATACATGAGTAAGGTGGAAAAATCATTAATCAAAAAATGTTGTACCTTGGGTCTGTAATCCAGGTTATCTAGAAATCATATGAAAAGGTAATTGAGATGGATTTAATACCACTCAATCCATGAATAATTAAGTTAATCTGTGGGTCTGTAATCCCAATCAACAATACCATATTTAGATAACACTAGAAATGTATCTGAGTAAGCTATGTCACCACATGGGGTTACATTTACTAGACTTGGGATCATCTGTACTCACCTAAAATCACAATAATGAAGGATTCCTAACATTATATATAAACATATATCATATTAATGGTCCTTGGTCTGGATTTCATTCCACTCAATCCATGTAAATCTAGTCCGATGTCTGATCCTCATATCCCAATGCATTAGAGGTTATGACATTTGACCTTGAATAATCTCTAAGGGTCTAACCCTTCAGTGATGGATGAGATCCCACTAGTTTACCTCCTGAACACCCCTCAAGGTCTCTAAATTGGGTGAGTGTAGTCATCCTTATCACCCAAGATAGTGTAATCTTCTATGAGTATCCAATGACGAGGAACTCTATGTACAACATTGTGGTAAAATAAGGAGAGTGTAATAATCCACATCACTCAAGAGAGCGTAATAATCCATGAGTACAATTAGTTCGAGGTGAGTGTAATAATCCTCATCAGGTTTCAAATAAGGGAAAGTGTGATAATAATCAACATATAACAATTTCAGGAGAGTGTAATCACCCACATCACTTTGGAGAGAATTATAATCCAAGAGTATAATCAATAGGGACTCCATTCCAATTTTTTTGTGATAATACTGCTCAACAACCAGATCACATGAAGCACCTATTGACCTCCTAAAAATATAATAGTCAAACATATAGTCTAAACATATAGATCCAAGTAAGTAACTTTATTTTTCTAAAATATTTAATAATTCCTCAGATTCCAGACCCTAGGAAGTACCTTTATGAATTCCAATGATAATAAGATTCATCCAAGGAATAATTTTTTGGCATCCCAAAGAAGAATGATGCATCATGTTAGGATCATCAGTCTCTGACAATGGATAACCTCTGGTAATCATAACAGTGTCATTAATAACAATGTGAATGCGTCAATAAAGAGTGAGGGTGGTTCAATCTCTAAACCCACCACTACATTCGCATCCCCTTGGGCTTACAATTTCATCAATGGCTATAAGGTAAAACTTGCTACCATCTCTACTCAAACCCAACATACTAGATTAGGGTTGAAAAAAAATCCAAGATTCCATTGGTTCCCTCAGGTCATAAAACACGGATGAATCCTATACATGATCCATAGTAGTGAAGTTAAAAGGAGTAATACTACAAGGGATCCCTTAATATTACACCAAGAAGAGGTTTCCAATATAGAACCCAAAAATTAATGCATAAAATGGTAGAGGAATCACATATGGGATCTTCATAATTTTATATTGTAAGATGTGTTATGTACAGGACCATAGATAATATTAAAGAGATAGAGGAATCAAACATGGGATCCTCTATGTTGGAACATAATCGGAGGCCTCCTACTTGGGATCCTTGGAAGGAAATAACCTCACACACTTCTTCAGAAAAATGAAACATATCACAAGGGATAAACACTCATGAGAAAATATAAAAAATCATTGATCATGAGATATGGCCCATAGACCCTCTCAGATCAAGGTCTCTCTCTCTCTCTGTAGATTACTCATTTCGATTACATAAGGAAGGACCTCTCCATTTCGGAAAAAGTCTCAAATGCGACCTATGATTCCTTAATTCAGAAAAAGGGTTTTAATATCACGATCTATGTAGAAGGATACTAAAATTGAAATTTTGATGTCTTTAATTCTGATTTTTTTTCTAAAGAGTTGAAAAAACCTCTAAACAGTAGCAAGAGGGGGTACATGTTGGGTCTACCCTTTACATGGTGTGTACTCCCAAATCCCTACATGGGAATGTAATACATTCAGACATGGCATGTAAGATATCATTTATACAATAGGTTTATTTTGTATCTGGTATGTACCATACATGGTTTAGGTTCCTATGTACTTAAGCTGGAAGGTCCATGTATATTTCTTGGTAGGGTACCTCTACATGACGTGAATCCCACATAGGGTCTTTCCATGTATTCCACTTGGCCAGGTTCCCAACATGGGCTGTCTATCTGGGTACTCATCTATATACCCAAGTCCCATTATACAATTTTTATACCCCATACACAGTGTGTATTCCAAAAGATCATATTCCCCAAACTGAAAGCTAACAGTCCTTGTGTTATGGAATAAAATGTTGTGTAATCTACATTTCTAAATGGGAAACCCCTCGAATCATCCAAAACACATGTTTTCTGCAAAAAAAGGTATAGATCATCACATAATGGGTCCAAATCAATCATAATAAATCATTTAAACTATAAAATGGTGAATCTGTGAGGCTATATGGAAAAAACACAAAAATGACCTCTCTTTGGTCAGAATCTACCAACGCTTAACCAGTTTCCATGATTCATTACTACCGCATGATGATTCCTCTCCTCAAAAGCACTAAAGTGGTACCTTACTTCTCAAAACTCTATTCACCTCTCCCAATTTATCTTTCTATCTCAATAAGATGAAATATTACCACAGGGGTCCATATGTGAGAATATAGGGAATGAAAAAAATAATATAAATTAAGAAAAGGAAACTGAAAAAAATAAAAGGATGATAAAAAAGGAAAAGGGTCTTGGGTAGGACCAATCGCTCAACATAAGTTTATGCCCCACCTAGGAAAAACTCCCCATTCTATACTCAATATAAGATATGGAATATCTATCTGAATCCCTATTCATAATATATATCCAAACCAACTTGCATGAATTTATTAGTATTAAATTAATCAGGTAGTAGTTATTAATTATTCCACTAAGAATCTAACATCTCATGAAATTACCAAAATATTTTTATAGGGTAAAAATCATATTCTATGATTGATGGAGGGGTTAAAAAATTTATCTGATATTATATTATAGGGGTAAAAGATCATTTACCCATTACTAGAATTTAATAACAAAAAAATTAAAATTTATGATAAAAATTCAAATTCTATGAAAAATGGGTCCTTACATTGATGAGATTCATTTTGAAATAATTATCATACAATGATAAAAAAAATATGGGAATACAAGGTGAAATCATAGTAAAAAGAATATAAAATTAACCAAACAATTTAATTCATCAACAGTCTCATGTGAAGGGTAGGAAAATAAATATTAATAGAAGATAAAAATATATATCTAGGAAAAATATTTCAATAAAATGAGGAAACTTCAATTTAAGATCCCTACCTCCATTATGGATTTATCATTGGTTAACAACGCATTCTCCAATTTTGGAAATACTCATTTCATTTGATGCCGCTTGATCCACCTAAATCGAATCATCTTTCATCATCTGGTCTCAATATAACAATAAATAATGCTCTGATCCTCCTCTAAAATCATGTTATCCTTATGGGTTTAACCCTTGAAATTCTTCCTCACAGTGTATTTAAAGTGTATTTTTTCGGTCTAGGTTATTTTAAATAATATAAATTTATTTATTTATTTATTTTAATTGAATAGACTACTTATGACTACACCGACCAGATGTACAGCACCGAACAACCTTTGATCATGGAAAGGGTAAACCCCAATTCTAGAACTTAGCTATAGTATTGGATTTATTATTTAAAGATTATTTGGGATTTATTATAATATTTTTTTTTAAAATTACATTAGAATGAATTTAATTTTCATATTATTTTTACAATATCAATTCTGGACTCCCTGTGCCTTGAAATCTCATGTCGTCTCACCACTAAGCTACAAAAATATTCATTAATATATTTCAATGTATTTGTAGGGAAAATATGTTAAATAAAGAACCTTTTAGGATTTTTATGGTTATGCATGTCAGTTTTCATTATTTATTTATACATTATATATTTAGTGATTATTGGACTATGTATCGTACAAGATAAATCAAATCATATTTTTTGACCTGTAAGTTGTTGGAAACCACATAGCTTTGGAACTGGTCTTTTCCAAGATAATGAAACAATACTTGATACATTTTTATAGGTTAATTTGTCTTCTTAATATTCATTCATAGATAATGAAATTTTGGTATTTAGAGGTATGGGAAATCCAAATTGTTGTTCCTTCGGTCATTCGAGATTATAGAACCATTTGGAATAGTTGATTACTGATTGGAACTTAATCTACTTTTGTATTACTTTCATAATTTAGATCATATTTAATAGAATTAGTGGTACTATAAATATCCTTCACTTTTAATTAATACTAAATATAATGAGCTTCAAGTAGATGAATCATTTATGGGTCGTCTAGTTTGTGTTATGGATTTAAGTAAAAAATAATTTGTGTGGGAAGATTGTTCATATGGTTTGAGTGTAGTGGTTTCAAAGATGTTTCCCGAAGCAAACATTGGAGTGGGAGTATAAAATGTAGAAATAATGGTCATTATGGATACCTATCGTGGCCCAGTAATGATTGGTAACGTTACTTGGTGATGAGAATTTAATGGTGGGGTTTTTTTATTACCCCTATCCTTATTATGTTGTGAATTAGATTAATTATTTATATAATTTTATTTTTAGTCAAACTACTTTGTATTGATTTTTTTTGAAATTATATGGTTTTGAGGTATCGTGAATGGTTGGTTTTGTCAAATTTTGGATCTTATTTGTATATGGATTCATCATGGTTGTGGTTGGAGTGTTAAATTAAGACAAGTATTGAACCTCTAGAAATTTATTTTTCTATAGGATGATCTACTATAATTTTTCAAATCTATGATCTGTAGGACAGATTCTACTAGTACTGCTTTAGTGGGAGGAATTATCCAATGAAATTTGGGATTATTTTTGAGGTTAGTGATTTATAATAATGTAAATTCAATAATTCTTGGATGAATATTTTTATAGAGGGAGTTTAACTTTAAATATAGCTTTGATTTTTTTTAGAAAATATTATGAACCTTGCATATTAGGAGGAATGAACCTTATATATGGTCTTAATCATTTGTTTTGGAAGTTATGAACATTAAATATTAGAATATATAGCCCTTATGAATATTATATATGACTCTTAAGAATTCCCTTGATGGGAATTTGGCTAAGTCTAAACCCTTACGAATTTGGTGGTAACCCATATGTATGTGCAGTGTTGACCATTAAGGATAGGATTTTCCAAAATCTATTAATGGCCTCACCTAGTACCCTTACATTTTGGGTGGTAAAACTAATGTATGGGGTATAATAGACATTATTTAAATATTTTTCAATAATTTAGAATATTTGTGACCCTTACATATAAAGTATGACTCTTACGTATTATGTGTGGTGACCCTTAAATATCATTGGATATAATTCACCTAAGTTAGGGATGATTATGTATTGTGTCTTGTTAACATTACATTTCATGCCTAATGAACCAAATGTATTCTTTTAAAAAAATTTGTAAAATTCTAGAGGTATTGTGAATATTTTGTATCATGAATCATACTTATTCATAAATAACTTTTTTTTAAGTATGGTAACCCTTAAATTTTGATCATTTTGATTCTTATGTAAGCCCTTGAACCTAACATATTTTAAAATGATACTTATGTATTTAATTTGAAAAATAAATATGAGAAAATTGGAAATAATAAATATATTATTTTAACACAATATATTAGTGGCACATATTGAGGCTAAAAAACAAAGTTTACATTTTAATGTCATGACATATATTCTTTTTTATTTATCCCCCTTTTGGTAAATATTATTCTGTATTGGGATCCACCACAACTTTTAACCAATTGAATTATTTTTCAAGTGACATATAAAGGTAAATCATTCAATCCACTTAAATTATTTATTTGATTCTCTCATATTTTAGTGGTCATATGGGTATCATGTCCATTTATCTCTTATTTTTTGATTTTTATTAGATTATTAGATTCATTTAGATTAATAATTGATTAAATGAAGATACTTAATAAGGAATATTCTATGAGAAAAATGTTGGTGGTCCCGAAGTTATCCCTAATTTATCATCACAAGTTCTAGGTGGGTGTGATATTAGGTCTCACCAACCTAGTGAATGTTCGACCTAAAATTTAATAAAATGGTTTATATTTTTCATTATATGAGAATATCTTTATTTGGATGATGAGAGGTCCATTGATAATAATATAAAATAAATATTATCTATTTTGTGAGAAATTACTTTTTGTTAATTAAATGTGAAATATTTGATTCCATTTCAGGGGATCCCTATACTAAATTTTCACACATGTAAAATAATACCAAAATGTTGTTCCTATAAATTGATGTGACATGACTTGTTAATGAATGTTGAAATGTATATGATATGGTAATTTCATTAATTTTTATATTCCAATGGTTTTGTGGATTTAAATGGTTCCCTTTAGGTGATATTATAGTGGTTCTCAATCAAAACATGGTTCCCCCTTGGTGATATTATAAGGGATTTAGGGTAGGACATGGTTTTCATTACATAATATTTTAAATGATCTGGTGCAGAACCTGGTTTCCATTGGGTTATATTTATATTGTTTGAGGTTATTACATCGTTCTCTGAATTAGATAATCAAATTTCTTTGGTGTAAGACATTGTTTTCTCTCGGTGACATTCTAATGGTTCTGGGGAATGAAGAGGTTCTCCATAGGTTGTGTTCTAAATGGTTCTAAAGAAAGATATGGTTTAATCAATTTCATTTTGAATTATTTGTTGATATATTTGATGATTTCTAAAGTAGGTATGATCGATATCAAGAGTCACCATACAACATTGGGATCAATTATGGATTATTTAATAATGTTTTTATTTATTTATTATTTTACATCAACAAGATTCTTTTTTAGAAGATAAATTGTTTTTGGAAAACTGTTTTTGGAAACCTAATGAGTTAAAATCACATCCTTTTTTAGCCATATTGGTTACCTAAGATCACATCATGGTTGTAGGTTAGGACATGTGAAAGTTCCTTATAACTGATGGATGATCTAGGTATTTTAGATCATGTATGGGGGATGGTAACATAACTCGCATCAAGACCAGTTTTGTATCCATTCTAAAATTTTTAAATTTTTTATTACTATAAATCATGGTATATAAAATAATCCAATAGAAGACCTTCATTATATCCATGATACTTGTATGAAATGTAAAACATTCATTTTTATGTAACATAGTTTCTGTATTTATTTATTAAAATGCATTCATTACTTTTACTTGTGCTAGTTTATCTAGATGATTATTATTTTTTTGATTCTATTATTATGTACATTTTTCCATTCTATGTTGTATAGTCTCTGATGCTTATTATTATACCCTTATAATTATTTGGAATCCTCTAGTGTACAGGGAGGTGTTCCTAGGGTAATCTAGTGATGTTATCTAGTTACTATACAGTGATTCGGGTCTCCACATTGCACATTACATTTTTATAAAATAACATGTTCATAATTTTGAATTATGAAAAATTCGTCCATATATAAATGACTAGTTAACTCCAATTTAATGTTTCAAAAATTATTTATCCACTTTTATTGGGTTTTCTAGAAATCACAACACAATTACGTCAGTAATTTTCAACATTATGTTCAAGGATGGTTATTTTATTTCATATTTTGCTTTATTTTTCATATATAAATTACAAAAAAAATTAATATAATCCATATAAAATTTTACACATCTCATATATTTATCATTACAGTCCAAATATCTCATATAAATAATTACCTTATAGGTGTATGTACATTGGCTGATCCTCGACTACTAACTTCATTCAACACATAGAGATATTGAAAAATAATTTAATGTTGTATGGAAAAATTATTCATCATATATAGGATCATAGTTTTTAAAGGATTTCATATGAAATCAAATCCAATTTTTTTAATCTTTCATTATACATAACCAATATATTTATATAATTCTTGTGGATTAAAAAGTTAAAAAAATCTTTACCAATCCAACATTAATTATAAGAACATAAAATGAATGAATTTATGATTTAAAGAACAATAATTTTATATAAAATCCTCTATTTTATAGGATTACATAAAAAACACTTTATTTTATTATATAATTTCTAAAAAAACTTTTTGTGTAACTTCATGGTGTGCATGAGTACAATTTGAAACTAATTTATTTCCATTATTAAATGGATGTACAATTTTGAATGTGGTTATTATATAATGGGGGGAACTTATTCAAAACATGGGTAGACATCAATAATTTTTTTATAAGGACATTTTTTTAATAATAAATTTTTGAACCCTAATTTTAAAATATATTAAAAGGCCAATATCCCTTTTATGGATCATGTAAAAGACTAAAATATTACAATAAATTTTTACTTATCATAAATTTCAACACAAACTATTAATAAAGATTTTTTATGAAGGGACTAATGTGAGGGAAATAACATTAGTAGATTGGGTTATGAGAGGATATTTTGGAGATAAGATAGAATATAATTCCAACATTTATATAGGATTAATTCAATTAACTCTCAACAGAATGATTATACATGTGGATGAAATATTGTATAAAAAGTGTTATTAAAGGGTGATGTGAGAATTTAAATTATATATTTTCTAAAAAATGTGTAAAATATTACATTTATTACATAAGGGAATAATAAAAAAAATACATTATAATGGAATTCATTTTCAAAGTTCTATTCATTACATGGAATTTGACATGATAGTATATAATTCAGAATCTAAAAATGTTGAGTAAGTGCGATACATGAGTTATTATATAATGAAACCAGTGAAAGATGATCTAATTTCAAACACATACAACATAAGATGTAAGAATCACCTGAACCGATCATAGAAGGATAAGTTTATTTTTAAACTAGCTAGTCCATTAAAATTTAATTGTAAAGAACAATCCTAAGGTTAGATTAAAGTTGGGATGTATGGACACCACAACTTTTATTCAACCTAAGTTGAAAAGGGTATATAGGGGATCCTGGAAGAACTATAAGATATTAAAAAATCAAATTAGATTTTATGTATTTTTCTAGAGAAATAATTCCAATATTTCATGGGATCACCAATTAATCCAGTATAATCGTGGAAGTATACATAGTCTAAAATTTCAAGTGAAAAAACATTACAAATAAAAAATATTGGAGATAAAGAGAAGTGTTTAATTATAATTGAAAAAAATACTATAAAACCTTTAATTTATATAATTTTTATGGAAAGTAAGAAAATTTTGGAAAATTATAAATAATGGAAGGGTAATGTTGAAATAGAAAATAAAAAAAAATGTTGTCATGAAAAAAGTGATGAAAACAACATTGATGAAATTAAATTTCAATAGTTTATATTGATAAAAGAAATAAAATAAAGGAATACAATTATGGGGGAGAGATGTTATATATTTTTGAAAATATACTCAAATAATATCATCCCCAAACTATATTTTCATAATGGGAGTGTGATCTTGATAAGCATAGGGACATGTATTTCAAGATTCCTATCAATATATTCCAAAATACTAGAGTTGTAATTCCATTATTAGAATCACAAGGAAATATAAACCATTATGATAAGTACCAAAAGAATACCATTTCCAAAAAAAGTAATTTATAGGATTTCACTATTATAGAATAAAAAATTATTATAGTGTAATGAATGTAGGAAAATTTAACAAAAACAAAATAATCTAAGGAGATTCAAAATTATAATTAAATTTTAATTGGAGAAAACATCACAGAATTAACAGATATCTGAGAAATCATAAATATTATTTACCTGGATAATTACAAGGAAATTTCCATGGGATTTTATATCCAAAAACATATTCATTACTATTGGTAGATAAATCTATCACATAACCATCATTGGTAATTGAAGGCTTATCTATAAGAGTTTTAAAGATAAAACTGATAGATGATTTCATAGTCATTTTTATTGAAACTAATAAACATTTTCTTTTATTATATGATGACCCCTACCCACCGTAGTAAGATCTTTATTATATTTAATATAAGGATATTTTAACTTTCTAGTTGGAGAATACAATGAGGGTTTGGATTTGCTTTAATCATTGAAATATACACTTAGTTTGGGAGGATGTTTTCAGTATATATTATTAACCATGAGGTTAAAAATGAATTCTAGAGTCAATTAGGAAATTAGTATGTTTAGGAAGATAAAATTAAGGTTGATTATTCAAATTGTTAAAAATAAGACAATGAAAATGAAAACAATTTTTTAGGAAAATTCAAAATAAAATCATTTTAGAATAAAAAGGAGGAATGTGATGAAGAAAATTGTTTTCATAACCATCTATGAAAAAAATATTTTTTTAGTCAAATTAATTTTATATTGGACGAATTTTTAATTTTTAATATAAAATGAGACATTTATAATCAATGAATAAGAATATATAAAAGTGTTAAAGGAAAAAATATTTCTTAGCATGTTCAATAAGAATAAAAATATCATTTCCTCGGCCATTTCAAATACCAAAGCTATTGAACTATAAATTTTTTAGTATAAGATTCACATGAAAGAAGAATTTATACCCAATATTGAGTTAAAAAAGAGGCTACACCTTAACATTTTTGAGGTTATAAAAGATGGTGTTATTTAGAAACTGTATTCATGGAAAATCAACCTTATTTAATATTATTCAATGGAAATTAAGATAATTTGTTTTCTTATTATGGGGATATAAAAAATGGTTACAAATTATAGTAAATAACATATATCATTAATAGTATTTATAGGATTGATAGTTTATATAAATAACTAGAATATTTTTATAGAAACAAGGAAGGACCATTCTTTACTTACATTAATAGATCAGATATTAGAAATACTACTACAACATTCTCATTTTCATCTTCCTAATGTGTATTTATGATATAACTAAGTACCAATTAACATAGTAAATCAAGAAAAAATAAATTTTTATATGTACATATGGAACTCTATACTAAATATTAATTCTCTTTGGTTTGTTTTATAGTCCACAAATATTATAATGGTTCATGATTTAAATATTTCTAGACATAGTGGATACAATAATAGAAGTTTTTGTGGAAATATTTTCTATCAATAGGATGATATTTAATGAATGTCTTGAAATTATATCAAGTGAGACGTAGAGGTGTAAAGAAACTAACTAGTCTTGAATTGGGAAAAAATATTCTTATGGCGAAGTAAGGAATTGTTCACGGTGATAGGATCATTACACATATCCACATATAATATCATCCAATGAATGATTTAAATGTGGATTTACGACATGTGGTTAATGTTACCATAAACATATGTACTGAATATTAACAATGGTATACACCCTGTGAAGGTGTCTCAAATTCTGATGGACATTCATCCTTGATACCCTATTTCATTTAAATCCTATCAAATCCTATAATCTTGTAATAGAACATGTATTTTAGAATATTGTTAGGGAACTTATGGGTTATCATCATAGTGGGGAACTACTATGAAAATTCATTGTGGCAGGTACCCTTTAGATATTAAAACATACAATTTCATACAGAAGATCAAACATAACATGGAAAGGATATAAATAATGTTCAAAAAACATTACTATAAGTAATCATAATGTAAGTATATATTGGCTCAATAGATCTTACTTCAATATGGATGAGTGAATTAAGAGTAAGAATATCATAAAGAATCATATATCATATTTATAAAAACATAAACTCAATCATAAAATAATAAAAATTTTATAAACATATTTAAATAAAAAAATAACACACAAAATGATAAAATATTAATGGAAACATTACAAGGTTAAACTTAATCCATGGAGATTACAAAGAACACATGGCTTACATGCATGAATTCTCAAATAGAGATCAATAATTTTATGAATTTTTATGTAATTTTTGAAATATAAGAGACAAAAATATTCCTCATATCCTAATGTAATTCAAAATACATATTAGTTATCTTTGGTTGGTTGTGGATCTAAATTTCACATTATCATGATGTTAATTTGATCTGACAGATAATGAAATTTGATTTCTATAATGGTATGAAGAGATAAATGTGTATAAAATTCAATCAGTATATAGAATAATATTTCAAACATCACATATCATGTTGATTATTTAGACGCACACAAGTTATATGATAGATCTTAAAAAAATAACATGATAACTACAATAAAATCATTATTTTAAAACTCATGATTTTTTTTATTTTGTTTCCTTTGAATTGATTTTCATATTTTTTTAAATTTATGATTCATTTCCATTTGTGACCTCATGTTCAATTCATGTATTTTTTATTACAATATTAATAAAATAAATTATTATCTAAATATTTTTTTTATTTTTGAATATATTTATATCTATGTTTCATTATCACACTGAGCTATTATACTGTTTAAATATATGGATGAATGGGTGATTTTAATTTTTCCCATACTCATTGTTCTTCATATGTTGTTGTTTTCTTAAATTTTTTATATTACATTATAATACTTAATATGATGGAATTGGATGTGGTATTAGGGTGTTATTTTTTAATAGATTTATATGTGTACTGTGGTACTCATCTTCTAAACGTATAGTTGATAGAAGGTTCCAATATTCTTCAACTAAATTAGGGGTTGAACTCTACCACCAGTCATGAGAAGGAATGAGAGAATTAATATTCATTATATTGTTATGTTTCTAATCAAAAATGAAATAATTGTGGGGTATTTAGGTGAATGTTATTAAAACATTCTATTGAAAAATAACTTAATATAGAAAAATTAATAAGAAAAACAATGAAAGAACACATGGAAGGGAAATATTTCAAATATTAATTACTATTCACTTTATCACTAAATTAATATGTATGTTTTTATACATTATATTAATCCCCTATAATTTTTTTATTTATAATTATTATAAAAATAACGAAAACATGAAAAAATAAAAACAATAATAATTCACTGATTTGATTAAAAATATTTCTCAATATATAACTCATGGTAAGTTATAATAATGATTTCAGGGGATTATTGAATATTATTTGTTTTGGATCCCATTAAAGATACAAATTCTGATTTGGCACTAATATAGTAGAGGACACTATTATCAAAATTTTCGTCATGATTTTTATTTTTATAATTTAAAAAAAAATTGAATATGTTGCTTTTAAATCAAATTTTATTATGACTAGAATGGTTATAATTATTGTAACAAAAGTAAAAGTGATTTAATGATCTTATTTTTACTAGGATGATATATTTGGTGACTTTTTTATATATATTAAATGAATTCTTCATTTTGGAACTGTGAACCTATAGAGTATGAACTTTGTATGATCAGTATGAATTTTCTAGAATTTTATACAGTGGTTGAAGTGGAATTGGAAATGAATTAATATGGAGATATTACTACTCTTACCAATAATGAATACATATTAGTAGTAAAGGATAATATTTAACCATATTCATCACCCAACCCTTCTATCTAACATCCTGAGGATCTTGAAAATGAACAAGATATTTGAGATGATCAATTAATTGGGGTTATAAAAATTTAGAATGACATATAGAAATGTTTTTCAAAAATTCAATTAATAACTAACATACCTTGATTTGATATTTTATACTCTCAAAACATTGAATCCTTCCCAAGAAGAAGAAGAATGAATTTCACAATGTCTGGTATGTTTTGAGAAAAATTTAAAGGATTCATTCATTATTAAAAATATAAATAGAAAATTATTAGTCTCTGTTGGATGTATAATCCAACTATGAATATATTTCAAGAGGCATCTAAGGGATTTAAAAACATGAAATTCATTTTCTTGATATTATTTCAAAACCTAATAAAATAATTATTTTTCAATTACTAATATCATATATAGAGTTTTATTGTTTCCTCATTTGGGAGAAGAATAATATGATAATGATATATAAGAGGGGTAATGATTTGAAGTGAATAATAAGGACTCATATGGGTACCCCACTTATGCATATGAGGATTACGATATAAAGATTCATTCAAATAAAAAAACCAATTGCTCAATTTGAACCTGAAAAAGATCCACCCTTGAGTATAGAATATTGAAATCTAGTGGAGAACATGGTTCCTATAATTAATTTCAAAGATTGTGAGGTATACTATATCCTACTAACCTCATTAATTTCATGAAAACTATTGATATGGTTTAATCTCATAGTACCTTTTATATAGGTTCCTTTGTAGGAAAAAAGTGCATTGGGAAGCACATTTTTGTGGTTCCATTCAAATAATTTCTACTCATTCAAATTATTAGAGATATGCATACAATTTAGATGTTGAAAATTTAAATGTGTCACCTATTTAGGGGTTTATCCAATCCCTTCATTTGTTTAATTTCTTTTATTTACTTAGAAACTTTTTGTTATAGAAAGTTTAATATAGTTTTTTTCATTGAATATTTGATAGAGGAAAGTATCTTATGGGTACATGGAATATCATCTGAAGCATATGAATATTGTTTTTTTGACTTAATATGAATTTTTTTCTATTTATAATTTCCATTATTTAATTTCAATAAAAAATATTTTTTTAAATAAAACAACATGGTTAACATATATTTAGTACAATTCATTCATGTTTTGGAATAACCTATTGTTAATATTTTAATTTTATTTTTCTTCCATATCATTTTTTATTGTTTAAATATATATTGTTATTTATCTTAAATGAATAATTTTAATAATTATTAATAACTTTTTTGTGATAATTTTGAAACTTTTTAAATATATGGTTTAAATTGTTAATGATATGAAAGTAATTTCATTGAATTTTATTTTCAATTATTTTCTTCATTTTTAATAACATATTAAACTTTATTCCCTTGAGTAACTGTCCAAAATTATTTATTTATAGGAAAGGTATTCTAAACCATTTTTAAATAAAAGTATCTAATATACACCAATTAATAATATAATATTAATATATGTTTGTTGATTGAGGTCATTCATGAATTATTTTTAAAAACATTTTGAGATAAATATTTGGTCTTAAAATGATTAAGAGATAATTTTTTAAGCCACATTTTTCTATTTAGAATAATATTTTCCTGATATCCCAGTATTTATACCTAAATTCATTGTATGGACTTATAGGTTAGGTTCGTTTCAATCATATATATTACTCCAAGACTTACACTAAGTGTTTTTCCATATTTTTTTCAATTTAAGTACAAGGGAGGGTTATTCATGTTTTCTTGGGGAACTGTGATACATGTTCTTGAGAATGTGCGAGTGAGTGTTAGTTGTATATGAAATTACTCATTATATACATTTTTAATTGATTTTTCTTATCCTTGAATAAATATATTGAAAAATGTGCATATAAAAAATAAAATTAAATTATAGATACATGGAATATTTAAAATAAATAAATAAATAATAAAATTATATTGATTAATATATTTTTGGAACTCATTTTTTTCTCTATAAATGGAGTTGGATTTTTAATGTGTTAAAAAATTGGATTTGTTTTTAATTTTCATGAATTTATAAATAAGATTATGAATTGTTCATTGAGAGGAAATCATTTATTCAAGATTTATTTTTAATTATTTACTCACCAATACTTTTTTTAGGATAAATTATGATAGAATTTCTGAATATAATTTTTTTATCTTATTATTTTAGAATAAATGAACTTATACAATAACTTGAATATCATAATAATGGGTACAAATTTAATTATATAAATTCTCTAGATTAGTGTAAAAAATATATTTCAATATAAGTCTAGTGAAAAAGGAGGAATAAATGGAAATGATAGGTTAAGATAATGGTAAAATAGTTAATATTGAATTATGATAATGAATTTTTAAAAGGAATAATACTGTATTAATTTTTTTTTTAAATCACTATTTTCAAAACTGTTGGATTGGATGAAGATTGTGGTTACAATATAGATTTTTTCTTAATAGATAAGAATATAAGTGTGGGGATTGATATTGCCATATTTTTTTATATTTTAAATAGTAATATATTTTATTTCAATGATTTAAATATATTAATATTTTTGGTTAATTAAAATTTTCAATACATTACTATATTTTGGAGTTAAATAAATAATTCACCTTATATTGTGAATTTAATGACCTGGATATTATTTTATTAAATAAATTTTTCCCAAAAATAATTGTTTTTAATGTTTTTATGAATTTCAAGAGAATATATTTAGATATAATGGAAGTGTTAATTGAATAATCAGACAAAATTTCAACTTTTTCTTGATTTCAGAACATACTACATTAATATAGTCCCTTGGGTTATATAGTGAGAAAAGTGACATGGAAAAAATCAATAGCCCATATTTTTGAAGAATTATATGTTTTGAATTTAAATAATAGTATTTCAACATATATAATTATATGACCCCTAAATGGTAAAATTATTTTACAAGATTGAACCAATATAGAGTTATCATTCATCACCTATGACATATATAGGTTATCGGATTTGACTCTTTCTTCACATATGATATACCATATCCTAATCCCACAATGAATATCATTTAATTAATCCAAAACCTATATAGTGACCAAGGCCTTTCATATATAAATATCACATATTTTTATATGAATATTCAATACATTTCAATAGCACATGCCCTATGACCAGAATAGTTTAGTGTCATTGGAGTCTAGAAACACAATCTTCTTATTTCTTGAAAGATAATTAACATATCCCCCAATGATATTATCATAGTGTACTCTTCAAAAACAAATCCTACTTAAAATCATTCTTCATAACCTGTGGAAATGGAGATAAAGATATGGTGATATTATATTCTCATAAATGGTAACAAATTCAAATATTTAAGTGTAACATGAAGATACAGGTATCAGAATATGAGATTAATATTTCAAAACCATAACCTGTATATAGACAATCGTAATATTGAGACCTGAAATATAAATTGGATATTCATAATACACGATTAATAAGTGAATCAATGAATGTGATCCATGAGATCATATAATTTTTATAAGACTGAAATTATGGAATACACATCATGTTATAACATTGTGGACATTAATAAATATAAATTGGTTCACTCAGTAAGAGAAGGACATGAAATCTAGACCTCACATAAACTTATGGAAACACAATAAAGTGTATACATAATATTATGGACATAGAAGACAGTTCCACACATAAATGTGTGAACATGTAATTCGGTTCAAGAATAACATTTTGAAAATTTAATAAGGTTCACACATACAATTGTGAACATGTAATTAGTTTTAGGAATAACATATTTACTCATTAGCTATCCATATCTACCAAATTAATTGGATAGAGATATAGGTCCCACCTTTATTTGTGCATGACATAACCATAATCATAGGTTATAACGTAAACACCAAAACATAATTAAAACTATACATAAGGATGTTATAAGATTATAAAAAATTATTCATATCAGAACCCATGAAAGGAAATGGTCATAATAACTCATTTATAATGTCAATTCCCATGGAAAAAATAGTATGCATACATCAATATTCGTATCAAAACACATGAAAATAAATGTGTTTCATAAAATATTATGGTAAACCCCATGGAATATAAACTGGTTTCAAAATGCTCAGGCCATCATAAATATAAATTTTTTTGAGAAATAATGGGAATGGTATATTTTGTTCATATCTCGAGTATGGTATAGGTAAAAATAATGTATGACATATTAGATGGAGTTTTTTTAAAATATCATTTAAAACATTTCTAGATTAAAATATCATTTTTCTATTTGAAAAAAGTTTTTAAATCATAAATCATTTTTAAAATACATTTTTTTAAATAACCTTCAGAACATAAAAATGAATCATCAAAGAAAATTATCATCATGGAGGTAAGAAATTCCACTCATGAGAAAATAAAAATGTGATATTAAATTTCAATGGTCCTTTATTAACAACTAATAAAGGAATATATGTTCCAAACATAACATATAACTAAAGGAAGGAATATTTAGTCAAATATCCAATATCACATGGGTATATTTGGAACCATAAACCCCATGAAATAGAAAATTCTAAATGGATTTGTAAATACCTATATTTTTCAAGATAATATTATTAAAATACAAAAAATTATATTATATACCCCACATAAAATAAACCCATGGTGAATATTTCATGTGTCTCATAGAAAATAAAATTGGGACGGAAATCCCTTACCGTAAATCTCATCATTCATCATATTTATTAGAATATAATATATAATCAATATAATTTTATTATAAATATATTATAGAATCACAATTATATATATATATATATATGATACCATATTTTATTTTCCACTTTCCTTTTATCACCCATTTATTAACAATTCCATGTTAATGTCATGTTATAGGAAATAACTACTTTGTTTTCTATGTATGTTTTGATTTTTTATATATGGTCATTTTTCTCCAACAATGGTTAAATGATGTAAATAATGTTTTAAATGATATAAATATATTTTATATTATGTATACATGTGTTTATATTGATCTATAAAATATAGAGAGATAAAATTAAATACATCATTCATGGATATGAATGGTCATAAGTATAAATGAATGTTGTTTACTTTTTCGAGATTGAAATAACTAAAGGAATGTAAATTATATATTTATGTTACTTGATATTTTGTGAGGTATGGATCTATGTTTTTGGGTTCTTTATTTCCTTTTTGACTGAGACCCTGGGCTGGGATGTGGGTCGGTTGGGTTGTGTTTCGGAAAGAAAATATAAAACATGATGAAATCTTGATGCATTCCAGGTACACATCATGTACTTGGTCTACACACTGTGTACTTCCTATACACATTTTGAACTGGTCCACCCCAATTTGAAGCCATTCTAAATCCAAAAAAAATAAAAAGGTATTACATGTTGTGTACATGGCAGTGACACTTGGTTCTTTCCCAGTGAGGGGTTTTTTTTATAAAAGAGGCAATAACTTAACTATTTATGATAGATCGAATGTTTTTCTCTTGTGTTTGAACCCCAAACCACTGTAAGCTATATTTTCATGTTTTAAAGTCATTCGGACACCAAATCGAGCACCATTAGTCATGTTGGAACAGCATCAGTATGTACTCAATTCATTTTTAGTCGTTCTTGATTATTTGGAACAACGACTTTTCTATTTAGAATTGGGCTCATATTCCATAACATTCCATTATTTTTCCATTCTTTATATTTCTTCCAAACTAGGATGAATCGCTACTTGATACTAGATGAGTTGTCTACTATCAGGGCGAGGTAGGTCTTCAATACATTCTTTCAACTTTTTTAGTTCTTTTTGGGTGTTCGACATTTTCGTCACCCGTCAGAATCTCTAGTGAGGTCTCATTTTTTGATTGAGTTTCTTGTTTTAGCTATATTTAGAACTATTAAGGATACTCGTAGGTTCCATTTAGGTTCTTCGACACCAGTTTCTCATTTAAAGGCCACCCAAGGGGTGACACTTAAGGAAAAAGTATTTGATTATGCATGTTTAAACCACCCAAGGGGTGTGTTCTTGTTATTGTCTAGTTAGAGGAAGCCTGTAAATGATTTGATATCTTGGATGTCATGTTTAAGAGATGTAATTCCTCCTTCCTCAATGAATATCATGTTATTCCTTTTCTATTTTGATGTTTTTCATGTTAAATGGATAATATGGGTGGGTATACCTATATGAAATGACTAATGGCATGTTAAATGGTTTATATGGGGGGTAGGCCCATATGATTTTTTAGATAAATTCTTTGTATGAGTGGATATACTCATGGATTTTGAAGGTTGATGTGAGTGGGTATACTCACATGGAATGTTTGTTAAAATTTAATGTTTAAATTGAATGTTTGAAAGAATGGATTTGGAATATGGTAGTGGATGCCTTGGGTTGACTCTACCCCTTGGTTCTTGATTATGTTGGATGTCTTGGGCCTTTCCACCCAATGGATCCATCTTTCTAGGGCTCACGTAGGATATTCTATTTCCATGCTCCCAAGACCCCTACATGTTCCTAACTTAGTCTCCACTAGGGATTCACCTGGGACTCGATGGGATGCCTTGGACAAGCTCCATGGATCCATCCCTCCATGGTCTATATTTTTTATATAGATGCCTTGGTACAAGACATATTGGATCGGGCCCTTGAGGTCTATTCTTCACTACATGGTGTGGTCATGGGAGTCTACGCTTCACTATACGGCATGGTTGTGGGACACTTCATTTCTCTATATAGAGTGACACTTTGCTTCATATTACAAATGGATGTAAGGTGTTGCCCTGTGACTTGCTTGTTTACATTATTATACCTTCCTTGATAGAAGATGAGTCTCTTTTATAGGTATCATTGAGGGATGTTTGGTTTTACTTACTAAAGTATACTAATTCCATGGGAATACACACTTAATTTACTGGTTGTTAAAAATTGCTAGCACTTTTATAGAACGGCGGTTAGAACTGTATAGACATAGGTGGTTACCTACTAGGATGTTTATCTCATACACAATTTGGGCCTCCTTGGGGAAGCAAACAAATTATATAGTTGCAGGTGATGATTGGTTCAAGTGCCCTAGTACAAGATATTGATTATGGATTTGGATAAGGGGAGGAAATGACCAAAGCTGAGGGTTGTGATGCTAGGATACCTTTTTTGTATTTTGTTCTTTTGGGAATTGTATCATATTACATTTTAATGTACCTTATTTGGATTATTTCTATATACCAATACCATCTGCATCATTTTATATATGCTACACTTCTGGTTATTAATATGTATTCCTATTCTTGTCTTACATTTAGTTGACTGCTTATTTATTTTCTTTCACTATTGTTTGTATTTGACATCTGATGTGATACTCTA
Organism: Viscum album; assembly: GCA_963277665.1. NCBI lineage: Eukaryota > Viridiplantae > Streptophyta > Magnoliopsida > Santalales > Viscaceae > Viscum > Viscum album. Next base: position 855,670,729 of record OY728121.1, read on the forward strand.
GTAATGAGGGAACATTCTCCCCTCTAACTCACTTGGACCCTCACTTCTAGTTGGAATCCTCTAGAAATTGGGGAGATATGCCTGAGGTTGAGTAACCAACCAGGCTCAGGGCACCATTTCAGGTGGACTCCGAGTCGGGGATGTTACAAAGTGGTATCAGAGGTTTTTTTCACTACATTGTCTTACTGTTTGGTGACGTTAGATAAGGATAGGAAGGAAATTTTGTTTGGTAGTAAACTATGCCCGGGAGTAGCTACCCCGCATACAAGGAAAATCAAAATTACCTAGACTTGTGTCACGATTTTCTGGATTTTGATTATTATAGTTGATTTGATTTTACCATTCGGTGATGTAGTTGATTTCTGATATTACTATTGATTCAATTATGGGTACTATTTCAGTTTCAACCCAATTAGATGAGGGGGATCCATCTCAAGCATCATATAGACATTGTTAAAATCACATGCCATGCATTATTCCATGCCATATATGATGCATTAGATATTGCATGTTGCTTTGAAAGTTGATGTGATAGTTTTTCCTGCTGTTGTGTTAGTTGGGTGCAGTATATGTGAAGGGGAAATGTCATCATTCAATTATTAATGATTATGGACCCTTATGAATTTGAAAATTATGCACCGGTATAATTATAATGATTAAATAAACTTGATATGTATGGTTTAAATGGGTTCCATGTTTTGGGATCATGAGGTGTTATGGGCCCTCATGGATTCATAAATTGGAAAACCCTTTGTGGAATTTCGTGAATAATTGAGTTTTAACTTCAAAATGATCTTAAATGGAAAATATAGACTGGACCTAGATCTGACTTTTAAGTGGGTAAGAGGCATAGTTTCTACTGGTTCATTGGTTTTTCGTTATACATTCATGGATTTAGGAGCAGTTGGTGGGTTTGACTTGGATTCTAGGAAGTTTTTGACATGTCTTGGGATTTTGATCTTTGTCTTTGATGTTGTTCTTTCAATTGGTGTGTTTTTATCGTATTATATACATGACACCACGAATAATTCTAGTGGTACACCACGATGGAGGTGATAACCATACATCAGAGATGGCGGGGCACATGATATCGTTTGACCCTCCTATAGTGAAATATATGGTACATGAGGTTGTTCAAGACATAGGTGTTGAGGCCCAGTTCGTCAAGGGTTCCTTTTGGTATACGAAAATGGTATAGGGATAACAAAATTCAGCCTTGACTATGGCTGAGCTAACATGGGTGTTCCAGCAACGACATCCTCCAACTTTTTCTGGGGATGACAGTCCAAAAGATGTTGATATGTGTCTAGAGACCACATTTGAAATTTTTTAGCATCATGATATGCCTACAAGGTGGAGGGTTTAGCTGAAGACATACAAGCTATGTGGAGCAGAATATCATTGGGGCGATGTTTTGAAATAGGATAATGGGAAATGGAATATGGGTTGGGATGAATTCCAAAACCAATTTTATGATTAATATTACCCCATGACTCTGTGAGAAGAGTGGGCTATTGAGTTTATGAATATGTATCAGGGTGCGATGAAGGTTATGGAATACTTGGAATGATTTGCAGAGCTATAGGGTTTGGAATGGATGTATATTACTAATGAGCTATCGACGGTGAGGTGTTTCGAGGAAGGTCTCAGACATGCTATTAGATCTCTGGTCAGTGTGTTTAGGTTTCCTTATATCGCTAAGATTGTGAATCAAGCACTAATTACAGAGTGAAATATGATGGAATTTGAGGGTACATAATGTGGGAGTGTAGTTTCTTGCCCCAATGAATCTATGTCTTCAATAAGGGATAATCTTCTTGTGGATTCCAATGATGTGAGTGCTAGTCAGGTTGTGGGTGCAGGCAGCATGGTGTATTTCCATTAGTTTTTAGGTGAGGCCATGTGAAAAATTAGTGTTACCGCGACCCAGTCAAGTACCGAGCTTGCGGCAGGATGGGGCACATGTAGCTATTTTAAAGGACCTTTCCTCTGGGTGAAAGTTTCAAGGGATCAACTATGACATCTGGTTCCGAAGAAGGTTCTTCAGCTCCACGTCATGTTGGGAGGCAGAGAAATGTGGGTCGATCATTACAGGTTAGTGGTGGTCATGGTCGTGGTATCCAGACACCAGGTTCTTAGAGAGAGAGAAGGGTGGATCATCTCAGGGTAGCTAGGTAGGGTCATAGGGCTATGGTGTACCCCAGACATATGTAGTGAATCAGACCCAACAAGGGTGGGATCTCAGACCATCTATAATGATAGGTATGATCATAGTGGCATCTACTATTGCAACTTATCTTCTTGATACAGGTTCCCCTCATAGTTTTATCTCTAAAGGAGTGTTAAAAATGCTTGGGCTTCTGGTTTTTCATTATGAGGTTGTTTTGACACTAGATACATTATTTGGTGTTATAACGGGTGATGTGTGAAATTTTATAGAGTGTCCCCTTATGTTTGAGGGTGTCCCACAATTAGTAATCATCATGTTCCTAAGATGATAGGGTTTGACCTCATTCTTGAGATGAACTGTCTAGTACCTTATCGAGCATATGTTGACTGATATCGCTGGAGGGTGACTTTCACATCACTAGTGGGTGAAGGGTTTATTTACACGGGTGAATGGGTTGTCCATGTGAGTAGATCTAGACCTGAGAATTTTGAGCTTGGTGGTATGATAGCCTATATTTCGAGTTCATTTCTGGATGATCAGGGATTGAGTCAGGCAGACATTCCTCCAGTGGTTAAGGGCTTCAGGGATTTCATTCTCGATGACTTTTCATGTTTTATATCCAATGAGAGAGGGGAAGTTCTCCATCGAGCTAGTTCTAGAAGCTACACTTGTATCCACTCCCCCTTATAAGATGGATACAATGAGGTTTTAGAAGCTCAAGAGGCAGCTAGAGGATTTGAAGGCAATGGGTTTTATTAGACCTAGTACTTCTCCATGGGGCACCCCGGTCCTTTTTGAGAAAAAGGTAGATGGAACCCTAAAAAAATGCATGAATTATCGATAACTGAACAAGATAATGGTTAAAAAATGGTAACCTTGGGCATAGATAGATGACCTTTTTGATCAAATTTGATGAGTTCATGTGTTCTCGAAGATCTACTTGAGGTTTGGATATCACCAGGTGCATGTTTGACTTGCATACATACCACGTACAACCTTTCGTAGTAGGTATGGGTTATATGAGTATCTTCTTTTGTCATTCAGTCTCAAGAACATGCCACCTATTTTAATTGACTTGATGAACCAAGTGTTCTTTCCTTCCTTGGATTCTTTTGTGGTGATTTTTGTGGTTGATATCTTTGTGTATTCTAATAATCGAAAAAATGATGCCAACCATCATTAGATATTTTTTAATACAATGAGAGTGCATCAGTTATATACTAAACTCATAAAGTCCATATTTTTGATGGATCAGATTCACTTCATGGGTCACATCATCTATGAGACAAGAGTGTTAGTGGACCCAGAGAAAGTGAGAGCTGTAGTTTCCTAGGAATATCCCAAGAATGTTTTTGACGTATAAAGTTTCTCAGATCTAGATGGATACTACAATTGTTTTATACAGGACTTCTCACACATAGAAACATTTTTGACGATCTTGATTAAGAGGGGTGTGATGTTTTTTGGTCATAATCTTGTGAGATATCCTTTTAGGAGATGAATGAGAGGTTGACATCAGCACCAGACTTGATACTGAAAGAGTAGGGCACCAGCTATACATTGTACTATGACGCTTCCGGTTCTGTGCTAGGGTCAGTACTAATGCTGGGAGATCAACTCTAGGTATATGGGTCTCTAAAACTAAGGCCTCACAAGGTGAATTACTCTACAAATGATCTCAATTTAGTTGTAGTTGTTCATGAATTGCACTTTTGGAGATACTAATTACTGGTAGATCATTTTTTGGTGTACACTGACCAAAAAAAGTTCAAGTATTTATTTACATAGTGTGAATTTAATTTGAGGTGGTGATGGTGGGTGGAGCACATATAGTCCTTTGACATAGATCTGGCTGACACACATGGTAAGGGAAATGAAGTGGTCGATGTACTAAGTATTTGGACTCAGATATGGGTAGTGTAGTAGGCCAGTAGCGAGTGGAATCTTATGCTATTTTTTTCTGAGATACATCTGGAGGAGCATGATATATATGGGAAGACTTTTATTTAATCCGTAGTTGGGACCTATACCCTGCTAGAAACATTTAGGATGATGCATCTATTTTATTCCGCTTTAATGGAATTGTATCTCGTGCAAGAGACTTCTGAGCAAGTCCAGTTGATTCAGAACAGGATTGCTTCTATACAGTATCATTATAAATCCTATAACAATCACCACAGATTACCTCTAGAATATGAGGATGGGGATCGGGTTTTCTTACATTTTTCACCAATGTTGGGACACATGCAGATCGGGATATTGGGTAAACTTTCACTAAGATATGTCAGACCGTTTGAGATTCTAGAGAGACTAGGGTCATTTTTCTATAGATTGCATTTACCTCATACATATGGAGCCATTAAAAATGTCTCCTATTTATCTTATCTACATCTCTATCACTCATAACTATCTCGCGTTTTTCAACTAGAGGAGTTTGAGATTTTGTCTAATGCATCCTTTAAGAGAAATCAGATTCATGTAGTTGATAGGAGAATGATGATTCCTCAAGGATGGTTAGATCCTCTAGTATATGTGTTATGGAAAATGGCCATTTATAGGACAATACAATGGAGAGTGAGGTCAACAAATGTGCTTAGTGTCCAGAGTAGTTCTCATACGAATCTTGAACACCATTTATAGAGTAATTTGGAGTAGAATTTCTATAAGGGGGAAGACTGTATAATCCCATGTTATTCCTTGGTACAGATCTCTCTTTTCCGGTTAATGTTGTTTCTTTCATTTTAGGATTAGATCCCAGTCAAGGACATGGTCCTGTTGGTTTTTTTTTTGAAATAATGGAAAAAATAAGCTGAAATATATCTTTGGGCCAGGTACACATTGTGTACTTGGTCTACAGGCCATGTACATTTAGTAGATGTCGTGAACTAGTCTGTCAGGACCTGTAGCCAGACTAACTCAGAAAAAAATAAAAGGGTAGTACATGTCGTGTAGTTAGAAGTCATGTCATGTACTTTCCCAGAGGGATTTTTTATAAAATAGGTAGTAGCTTATTTTTTATATGGATAGAATTTTTTTTCCTCATTTTTAAACACAAAACACCTTGAAATTAGTTTTTCATGTTTAGAAGTCATCCAAACACCAATTAGAGAACTGTTAGTCACATTGGAACCGCGTCGATATATACTTGATTCCATTTTATTCATTCTTGATTCTTCAGAAAAATGATTATGCTATTTGTATTTAGGATCATATTAAATAATATTACATTCTCCTTCCATTCTTTAGATGTTTTCCAAACCATGACGAATCTGGACTTGATACAGGAGGAGTTGTCTACTAATGATGTGAGGTAGGTGTTCTATACTTTCTTTTGAATTTTGTGTGCTTTTAGAGCATTCAAACTTTTCTCTGTTCATCAGACATTCCAATGAGGCCTCATTTTTTAGATAGTTTCTTATTGTATCTATAGTTGGACATTGTAAGGATTCTCGTAGATTCCATTTCAGTGCATTGACACCCATTCCACATTTCTAGGACACCCAAAGGGTGAGTCTTAAAGAAAAATATATTTATATATTTTTTAAACCACCCAAGGGGTGTGTTCGTGTTCTTTCTTAGTTATAGAAATCACGTTAATGATTTAAAAGCATGATATCCTGATTAAGAGATGTATTTCCACCTTTCTCAATGAATATCATGTAATTCCTTGTATATTTTGATAGTTTGGCATGATAAATGGATACTATGGGTTGGTATACCTATATGAAATAACAAATGGAATGTTAAATGGTTTATATGGGGTATGTCCATATGCTTGTTTTAATCAAAGGTTTTCATGAGTGGGTATACTCATGCATTGTGCAGGTTGATATGAGTGGGTATACTCATATAGAATGTTTTTTTGAATTGAATGTTTAAATTAAATATTTCAATGAATGGATTTGGAAAATGGTAGTGGATTCCTTGGGTTGACTCTTACCCTTGGGTCTAGATTCGTAGGGATGCCTCAGGCCTTGCTACCCCATGGATTTAGCTTTCTGGGGCTCCAGTAGGACATTCTATTTCCATGATCCTAGGACCCCAAGCAGTGTGTAACCGATTTTCCACTAGGGATGTACATGAGACTCAAGGGGATGCCTTAGACAAGATCCATGGATCGAGCCCTCTATGTTGTATAATTATTATATAGATCCTTCAGTACATGACACCTTGGATCTAACACTTGATGTTTTCTCTTCACTATATGGTTTGGTTGTGGGATTCTACTCTTTATTATATGGAACGACCATGGGACACATCATTTCTATCTACAGTGTGGTTTTGGGTTACATAATACAGATGAATGTATGACGTGACCATGTAACTTTCTTGTTTACTTTTTTATAGCTTCCTTGTTATGATATGACTCTTTTGAAGGTAGAATTGAGGACTATTTGGTTTTACCTACTATTATAGACTTATACTAGGGGAATACACACTTACATTACTGGTTGATTACACATTATAGAACATTTTTAGAATTGTTTTTAGAATAGTATAGACCTGGGTGGTTTCCTACTGGGATTTTTATCTTACACCCTGTTTGGGCCTCCTCGGGGACCCAAATAGATTATATAGTTTCAGGTGGTGATAGGGGAGAGCACCCTAGTACAGGTTGTAGTCTATGGCTTTCGATCAGGGGAGAATAGAACCAAGCTGAGGATTGCGATACTAGGATACCTTTTTGGTCTTTTGTTATTTTTGGACTTGTATGGTATTAAATTACCATGTACCTAAATTGGATTCTTCCTAGATACTTTTAACATCTACATCATTTTTTATATCTGACACTTCTAGTTATTGATATGTATTCTTGTTCTTGTATTAATTTCAGTTGACTTCATATTTATTAAATTTTGCTATTTTATATATTTGACTTCCCATGTGATACTCTGGTAATGAGGGAATAGTCTCCCCACTTACACACCTAGGCCCTCGCATCTAGTCAGTGGCCTCGGGCATTTGGGGAGATGTGCTTGAGGCCTTGTGGCCAATAGGGCTCGGGGCTCCATTTTGACTGGCATCCTGGTCTGGGACATTACAATATATTACCATTCCATAAAAAAATTTATTTCATATTTTTCAATTATATTTTTTAAAATACTTCCTTATTTTCTTCAATATAAAGTGTACATGAAAAAAATCACATCATTTCTTGAGGTTGTAATCTGCGGTACACACACAAAAAAATATCATATTCTTGTGGAATGGAGAGTTAAAAAATTTTTTGATATCATGATTAAAGATGAATAATAATATCCTAAATATCATCTATGAACAATAAATCAATCATTGTGTTCATTCATGATAGGTTGAAATGGAAAAATGAAAAACATCAGTTCACAAAGCTGTAGTCCTCCGTACAAATGACCGATGACTTGAAAATTCATTTTATGGAAAAGAAGAAGGATTTAGGTTATAAAATAAACCTAATAAAATAAAATAAAATAAAACATAATTATGTTATCATAACATCATGGTTTAATAAAAATTTAAGTTTGTGGAATAATATATAAAATAAAATGCTCGATTGGGGACATTATCACTTCTTTAGAAAACTTCTTATGGTTTGGACCAAAAGGTTTCTTTGGTCGGTTTTACAACCAAAAAATAATTATAGGATAATTGGGGTAAATTAAGTAAGTTATTATTTATTTTATTGATAAGAAAATTTGTTTTTAGAAGTGTTAATAGGAGAATATTGGTGTTGACCTTTGATAAGTAAGGTGAGTGGCACACTTGTAATATTTCAAAAGAAAAGGTGTGATCACATTATTAACATGGAAAATTGGTCCAAAATGGGCCATGATAGATTTTATAAGTTTTAAATTCCAAATATGTCCATAAAATGGGTTTTTTAAAATATTTAGTTCATTTTTAACTCTTATCTTTTTAGTTTAACCCCATATAAACCCATTTTTAGCTTAACCATGGTAACTATTTTGTACTATTTTTACTATTAATTATGATAAAAATTTAATTTAACCTTATTATTTAATATATATTATACATATTGAAAATATGGAATCAATTTTTACAAATTCGATTACTATATTTGGAAAATATTTCTTTAATATTAATCTTGTAGACGTGATAATAAAGAGGGTATTCAAAAAGAAAACGTTAAAAACATTAAAACATTATTATATTAATATTCAATATAAAATGGATTCCAATGACCTAAATCGGATAAATAGATATATAAAGGATCAAAATTTACCATTAAAACCATCTTAATACAATTTTTAATTTTTCAAATTACTTATAAGAAATGAAGATTCTTAATAAAAACAATTATTTTGACTATTATTCAAGAAATGTTTCCTTTCCAAACATTCTAAAAAAATCACTCCATGATAAATTTTGAATTAGGATTTAAAATAATAAGTTTTATTTTTAAAATAAATTATCTACAAAAATTTAAATTTTTTTATAAAATACCCGAATAAATGGTGACATAACTACTTTTTAGATAAATATAGTTTGTAAGCATAAAATTAGATTTATTATTATATCTTCTCTAGAAAACACACAAGTGAAATGTTAATTTTTTTAATAAATATATAAAAAATAAATGTCCTTAAAATAATTCTAAAAAAGTCTATATGGTTAATTTATTGGTGTAAATTTCATTTATTCACATGAAAATAATTTTTCAAAATAATATTATCTTTTATTATCATATGGTTTGGATTTTTAATTTTTAATTAATTGGTCACTATGGAATTCATTATATATTCTCATATAAAACATTTATTATCATAATTTATTTAACCCTTTTTATTCCAACCAATACAATTACTAGGTGATATCTATCATATTAGATAATAACATTTTAATTAAAATGATATGATTCTTTAAAACTTGGAGTTGCATGTAACGCAAGCTACACATAGTATTGCATGAAATGCTTTATAAAATAAATGTTTGTTGTAATGAAAAATAAACACCATATTTTTTAATAACGAAAAATATTCAATATATTAAATATAGTTGAAAAACTCACAAAATATCAGGTGATTTTATTCTACACCCCATAAAATTAATTTCTCCCTCGAAATTCATCACTTTAGTGCTAACAACTACTGATTATTTTCCCTTATTACATATTTAGTTCTTGTTAAGCTTCTTCAAACATCTTGGTTTTCCAAATAACATTTACTAGGTTAGTGGTATTTTTTGTATCATGTTCTCTATTCAAAAAATAATCTCAACCAATGTTTTCTTATATGAAATACCATGCTCTAGTTGTATGAACTGTAAAGACCCGTAAAATTCAAGGGAAAATTTGTCTTAATTTTCTTTGGGATTTTACAAGAAGGGAGTTTCTAACGGCACCTGATTTCGAGGCCCGGTGTGCCTAGAATCATTTTCTGAAGTTTGGCTCGGGTATGTTCAGTGAACGAACGAGCGGGATTTTCTATCTTTTGAACCGGTGCTCGGAATTGAATTCTGAGGCCACAGATGGAACCGTAGCGCCGATAATTGATTAAGAACACCATTTCCGGAGTTGCATTTACCCGAGAGAAGATGATAAAAATTGGGGAAGTTTAATTTATAATTTAACTACAATTTTTATTTTCTTTTAGTGGTTTAAGGCTTTGGGTGGAAGTTGGGTAACTACCCAACGTTCCAAGAGAGGTTATGAGGGTGGTGGGGCCCACATGAAACCCACCCCTTCATATTCTTCAACCCCCCTCAACTCACCATTAACTTTTGTTAACTTAAACATTAAAAACTTATGTTATTAATTAAGTGAGTTAAGTGTGGATATTTGAATTTTAAACTCTTGAAATTCAAATGTTATGTTATGTTAATAAAATAAGAGGTAAGCTTATTTTATTTTGGGGTTGGAACCTTTGTTGCTTGAGAGGTTTGGGGAGAAAAGATAAGGAAATCTAGAGTTATTCGTCTTCTTCGTCGAAGAACACGAAGAACGCGAAGAACGCATCGAACTCCATCGGAGAACACCGAGTCCTCGGAGACCGACTACGCAACGCCGTTTACCGCGATGGTTCTTCCGCGACGTCTTCTTCCACGACGTATCCTTCCGAGACGTCTCCTTCCGCGACGTCTCTTCCTGTGAAGAATCCTCGTTCGACGAACCTCCGTTCAAGCAACGTCGAGGTAGGGAATTGTTTTGTGAATATTAATAAACCTCGTGTTACTTCCTTCTAAATCAAAGAACTCGGATCAACTAAACATAAAGTTGATCCGCGAAGAATATGTTGCGGGATTGGAATTCTTGTTTGCGGGAAAACTGTAGGGGTTTATTTATTTAATTTGTTCGTGATGATTACCTTGACGTTCTTTGTGAAATATGACCAATTGATATCATTTAACAAGAAGGGGTTCAGACCGCACAAACATACCCGACCCTCCTCCTTATCCATGTTGGTTTCTTTTGTTGATTGAACTGGGAATAGCGCGGTGTCGTCGCATCGCGCGGAATCGGGCGACAAGGGATGCGCGGCGGCGTCGCGCCGCGCCGCGTCGGAGAAACCCGAAGACATCCGCGGACGGAGTCGGGCCACGACGAAGGGTTGTGGCACCATCGCGTCGCGCCGGAGAACCACGAAGATGACGCGATTTTTTAATTGACGTGCAGATTGGCGGGTGACGACAAACGAAGCCGTACCGGCGTTCTGGGATCTTTTTAGTGAAGGACGGATCCCGGGATGACCATTGGCGAAGACCACAGGCGAATCGGACCACCGGAGCGTGTCCGGTGGTCCGCGGAAGCCCCTGCCAGCGCGCCGCGCTGGTGCGGCGGCGCCGGCAGTCGGGGGCGGCGGCACCCGGAGCGCTGCCAGAAGAATCTGCAACGGCTGAAGCCGCGGCGGCGGAGCGTGGACCCACGACCGCGCGGGACCGGAGGGAAGCGGCGGGACGCGGCCGGCTGCCGTGTCCGTTGGCACGGGAGGCCCCACGCGGGGCCGCGGCTCTTCACGCGGGGGCAGCGCCCCCCGCACGATTCGGCCGTTCGGCCGAACCCCCGGCCGAGCCGGGCCGGCTTGGGCAGACCGGGCCGCGCCGGCCTGGTCGGTCCGGGCCCGAAACCCCCATTTTTGGACCTTTTTTGGTTCTTTTTCCCATATCTCGGGGTACAGACCTCCGATCGACGCACCGTTAGTGGCGATCTGATCCTTGGATCGAGTCGGTCGTTTCGGTATATTGAACTCAAGGTTTCGGGATACTTTGGGTTCATCCGGGTTGGTTCGTACACGAAACCAATCGGGCCCTTGGAGCGGAAACACTCATATCTTGAGTTTCGGACGTCCGATTCACATGCCAGAAACTTTGTTGGATTCCTCTTGATGAGACGGAACATTTGGCTTACTCCGCTCGAGGTTTGGATGTCGTCAGAGTGCGGTCAGGTTTGTTTGCTCATGAAACCAACCGGGCCCCTAGAACAAAAAAGCCAATAACTCACAGACCGGGCGTCCGATTGACGCGTTGTCTGTCTCGTTGAATTCCACTTTATGAGACGGAACTTTTGGAATACTTCTCCCGAGTTTTGGTTGCTGTTGGATAGTGTCTAGGTTGGATTGTACCCGAAATCCAACCGGGCCCTTGGAACGGAAAACTGATATCTTTCAAATCGGACGTCTGTTTGACGAATCGTCAGCAGCGTTGGTGATCTCGTTGAAAAACGGTCCCTATGAGTTTTCCCTATGAGAGTTCGGGGTACAGTTGAGATACGGCCGGATTGGTTCGCACACGAAACCAATCGAGGCCCGGGGACAAAAAAGCCAATAACTCACAGACGGGGCGTCCGATTGGCACGCCGTCTATTGAGTTGAGACCCCTATGACGAGGCAGTCCTTTGAGATACTTATTACTGTGAATTTGAGATACTTGGAGTATCAACCTGTAGCTCGTGGAGCGGACCATCCCAGAGACGAGCGTGCGGTGTACGAAGACCGTGTAGCTGGCTGAGACCTGACGACTGCTTGACCGACTCGACTTGGAGTGAGTCAACTAGTCCAGTGGACGGAGCACTACATTGTGAGGTTCAGACCCATGGCGGACAGAGCACTACCTGTGTGACAGTGCATACTCGCGGTACTCGTCCGGAGAGTACCTCTGCAGGCTATTAGGGGGTGTGCACTACTGTGTTTGGGTGGCATACCCCAGCGGGAAGCACTACTGTGTTTGGGTGGCTGGCCCGCGGTACTCGACAGGAGGAGTACCTCAGCAGTCTTAGGTTAGTGAGCAGTACCTTGGAGTCGTGACAGGACCACTGTACACTCCAAAGACGGGTCTCTTCATCAGTTACGGTTTCGATAATGAAAATCCTGGTTTGAGATGAGTCTATGACCTTGTGTTTGCCTCATGATTGAGATGAGTCACTTGATAACTTAGTTATATGTATGGGCATATATCTGGGTAGTGGTTATCCATTGATTTCATAATATTTGTGTTTCCTCGTGATTGAGATGGGTTACTTGATAACTTAGGTATATGTATGGGCTTATACCTAAGTAGAGGTTATCTGTTGAGATCTTCTTTGTGGTTATCCTTGTTGGTTTTAGTGAGACCTAGAGGGTCTCGGGGTCCCTACTGAGTATTGTTATACTCACCCCTACACGGGCTGTGCCCCCACCTCGTTGTGTTGGTTGCAGACGACGGGCAGTGCTGACGGAGGCCAAATGTTCGCGGACTGGACGGTACCCGGAGGTGGAATACACGACGAGTCAGTATCCGGAGGTGGACATCACAGTGAGACGACACTCGGATGAGGTTGAAGGGCGAGAGCGTTGTGGAGGCTATCTCTACCTACCCTTCAGGTAGGATCCATGGTGGACGATCCAGGAGCTGCGCCATCTGTACCTACCCTTCAGGTAGGATCCGAGGAGGACGTCCCAGGAGCCGCTTCCATTCTTCCAGCTGTTGTCTTTTTCTGTTGTACTTTTGTTCAGTTGTAGTTGAACTTTCAGTTGGGTTTGTATTCTGGCCCATTTACTTTTCACCACTTCTCTTTGTACTTAGTGTTTTACTTCCGCTTGTACTCTGTGGTGTTTTGATTACTTTATAAAGGCAATGCCTTCCCAGTTATTGGGATTTACGCCTTTGGTGCTAGTCGCCAGCCCCTGACCTATGGAAGGCGGGCTTGGGGTAGTCACGGCACGGGCCCCGTGGACGGGTCGTGACAAATTGTTATCAGAGGAGTCGGTTCTACCGCAGAACTTATAACTCTGATATTTTCTTTCTGTGAAGCAATAGTGTTAAGAGTACCGAGTGTGGTTTTCAGTTCACGGAGTCTAGTGTTGGTGCGGGCGGCCGACGTATCCATACACCAGGACCCTGACAACTGATTTCCGACTTTGTTCATGAAAACACTGATTGCGTGTGTGTTTCTAGAAGTTTTTAAATGTCAGCTCAAACCAGGTCAGCTCACCAGGTATAATCATTTGACCGTGTCACGTTGTTTCTTTCAGGATGCCTTTTCACGGATGACCAGCTAGAGCCTAGATGGATGTGCGTACTGACAGCCTGTCGAGCATCGAGGCTTCGGTACAAGGACCTCTTGTAGTTGAGGCACCAACGGAGGCACCAGCGGTACTACCATACATTGGCCCACTGATGCCACCAGCCCCAGCAGTAGGCAATGCACGCCACTTGATCACGCTGCACGAGTTCCAGCGCCATAGGACACCCAGGTTCCGGGGAGAGATGGACCCGCAGGCGGCTGAGGATTGGCTGGAGGCTGTGGTGGGAGTCTTCAGGCTAGTGGGGACGTCAGCAGACTTCATGGTGATCTTTGCTTACAGCCTTCTTCAGGCAGCAGCAGGCAGGTGGTGGATTCACTTGTTCTAGTTTTGCGATGAGATGACCTTCACATGGGAAGACTTCGAGACCTTCTTCAGGGTGGAGTTTGTACCAGTAGCTCTGCACCCTCGGAGTGTTCTAAAGCTGATGCCTTTGCCGCAGGATTTTCGATCAGTAGCCGAGTCATCTGTGGGCAGTAGACAGATGATGCAGAGGTCCAGGAGGACCATACCAGCAGTTGGGAGATCTTGGGTTTTAGGATCAGTGGTGCGGGACACCCGTGGTGGGGTCAGAGCCAGGCGTGCCAGAAACGGACAGTGGTACTCCTGCGGCAGGAAGGGTCACCTGGCACGTGACTGTACGACCCCCTGCACAGTTGATCCGCGGGTGTTGGAGGAGCCACTGAGACAGAAGCAGCGGCTGGTGCATAAGCAACATCCAAGCAGTGGACAAGGCAGTAGAGCTCCAAGAGCAGGTGGACAAGAGAGGAGCTAGTGGATACGCCCCTTGTACTTCTAGTTCCATGTTTATGTTGTTTTCATTTCGTTGTACTATGATCTATAATAATAAAAAAACACTTATCTTTGTGATGTTTTCTTTCTTGTACTTTTGTTTGGTTGATACTGAGTGGTCCCGGTTAAAACTGTTGACTTTACCCTCACTTTCAAGATTTCTACTGGAGGAGACCCAGTGACCTCACACTGATGCTGACAGTGTGACTCGACCCTTGGAGGCAAGAGTGACAGTTGGATCTCTTAGTAGTTACGTCGAGGCCTTACGATGTCATCCATGGCATGAATCCGTCATTCATGTCAGGATTGATTGTATTAGGCAATGGGCGTGGTTCATCCAGGGGATGAGACCGAGTTTCTCTTTTCGGCAAAGGAGAAATTTTAGCAGCTCTTCCAGATCGTAGGCAAAGAATGTGCAGATCATCCAGGAGCGGATGAAGACTGCACAGTGTAGTAAGAAACAGGAAACCGACGCCAGTCTTAGAGACTCGAGCGTGTTAAATGTTTCAAGAAGAGGAAGCTTTAAGTAGAGATGAGTCTGCAAAGCAGCAGACGTGGAGGTAGAGCTAGGAGAGCAGCATGAGGTGGTGTACATCTTAACATGCTACAACCACCCACCTTAGTTATCCCCTCCAGGCTCAGGGAGATGGAGGGCGGAGGAAGAGTGTGGATGCATGCGGTCAAAGAGTGTGACCCAATGGCACTAAAAATGATTCAAGGGACAGTCTGTGTCCAATACTAGCTGCTGTAGTAACAGACATAGATATGAATCATTCCTTGCTTTCACAAATCTTTTTCTATACCCAGAGTTTCCGTTAAGCCGTGGACTTGACCCTCACGTCTGGAGATACCTTGGGAGGAGACTCGGTAATCACACTTATGCCGACGGTGTGGTCATACCCTCGAGGTGAGAGTTTCGGTTGGAATATCTTGGTGGCAGCGTCGAGGCCTTACGACGTTTGTTTGAGTATGGACTGGGCAATCACAGTTCATACACAAATTGACGGTATTATGCAATAAGGTGGTGGTTTAACTACAACGTCGGGATGGTTTTTCCTTGGCCGGCGAAAAGGAAACCCCAGACAGCACAGGGTAACTCATGCACAGGAGGGTGCGACCGAACACTCTTCAGTCGGTCAACCTTACCCTCGTGGAAGCAGTCGTTTTGAGTTCTAGTTCTAACAGGAATTTGGGACCTTTGGAGTTCGAGGATGACGATCACGTCCTTATACGGGTCTCACCTCGACGAAGTTTACGGAGATATGGCCACAGCGGAAAGTTATCTCCAAGGTTCAACGGACCTTTCTAGGTCCTCATCTGGGTAGACGAGGTGGTTTACCGCTTGACCCATCCACCTCAGTTTCACCAGGTGCATGACGTTTTTCAGTTATCTCAACTGAGGAGATACGTGCTCGACCCTTTTCATAACATCAACAATGAGGAGAAGGACGATGGCGATGGGGTTACTTCCAAGGAGGTTCCAGTGGGGATCAAGGATCGACGGGAGCGGATCCTACAAGAACGGTCGATTCCTCGGGTGCACTTTCTTTGGCAGTACAGGAATCTCCAGGAAAGCACATGGGAGCGGAATGCTCAGATGCATGCTCAATACCGCTTTTGTGACCCTAGTTTGTGTTGAAGCTTTACAGGGACGTAAAGCCCTGAGGTGGGAGTAATGTAAAGACCTGTAAAATTAAAGGGAAAATTTTTATTAATTTTCTTTGGGATTTTACAAGAACACAGTATCTGACGGCACCTGATTCCGAGGCCCGGTGAGCCCGGAATCATTTTATGAAGTTTTTCTCGGGTACGTTCAGTGAACGAACGTGCGGGTTTTTCTATCTTTTGAACCGGTGCTCAGAATCGAATTCCGAGGCCACCGATGGAACTGTAGTGCCGGTAATTGCTTAAGAACTCCATTTCCGTAGTTTTGTTTACCCGAGAGAAGATGATAAAAATTGTGGAAGATTAATTTATAATTTATCTACAATTTCTATTTTCTTTTAGTGGTTTAAGGCTTTGGGTGGAAGTTGGGTTACTACCCAAATTCCCAAGAGAGGTTATGAGGGTGGTGGGGCCCACATGAAACCCACCCCTTTATATTCTTCAACCCCCCTCAACTCACCATTAACTTTTGTTAACTTAAACATTAATAACTTATGATATTAATTAAGTGAGTTAAGTGTGGATATTTGAATTTTAAACTCTTGAAATTCAAATGTTATGTTATGTTAACAAAATAAAAGGTAAGATTATTTTATTTTGGGGTTGAAACCTTTGTTGCTTGAGAGGTTTGGGGAGAAAAGCTAAGGAAATCTAGAGTTCTTCGTCTTCTTCGTCGAAGAACACAAAGAACGCGAAGAACGCATCGAACTCCATCGAAGAACGCCGAGTCCTCGGAGACCGACTACACGACGCCGTTTACCGCGACGATTCTTCCGCAACGTCTTCTTCCACGACGTCTCCTTCCGCGACGTCTCTTCCCACGACGAATCCTCATTCGACGAACCTCCATTCAAGCAAATTCGAGGTAGGGAATTGTTTTGTGAATATTAATAAAGCCCATGTTACTTCCTTCTAAATCAAAGAACGCGGATCAACTAAACATCAAGTTGATCCGCGAAGAATATGTTGCGGGTTTGGAATTATTGTTTGCGGTAAAACTGTAGGGGTTTATTTATTTAATTTTTTCATGATTATTACCTTGATGTTCTTCATGAAATATGACCAATTTCTATCATTTAATGAGAGGGGGTTCGGACCGCACAAACACGGCCGACCCTCCTCGTTATCCATGTTGGTTTCTTTTGTGGATTGAAACGGGAATAGCGCAGTGTCGTCACATCGCGCGAAATCGTGCGGTAAGGGATGTGTGGAGTCGTCGCGCCGCGCCATGAAAACGAACAAGGACGCGATGTCGTCGCGCCGCGTCGGAGAAACCCAAAGACATCCGCGGATGATGTCGGGCCACGGTGAAGGGGCGTGGCGCCATCACGTCGCGCCGGAGAACCACAAAGGTGATGCGATTTGTTAATTGACGTGAAGATTGGCGGGCGACGACAAACGAAGCCGTACGGGCGTTGTGGGATCTTTGAAGCAAAGGACAGATCCCAGGATGACCACTGGCGAAGACTGCAAGCGAATCGGACCACCGGAGCGTGTCCGGTGGTCCGCGGAAGCCCCTGTCGGCGTGCCACACCGGTGCGGCGGTGCCGGCAGTCAGGGGCGGCGGCGCCCGGAGCGCCGCCGGAAGATTCCGCCGCGGATAAAGCTATGGCGGCAGAGCGCGGTCCCATGACCGCACGAGACCGGAGGGAAGCGGCGGGACGCGGCCGGCTGCCGCGTCCGCTGGAACGGGCGGCCCCACGCGGGGCCGCGACTCTTCACGCGGGGGCAGCGCCCCCCGCACGGTTCGGTCGTTTGGCCGAACCCCCGGCCGAGCCGGGCTGGCTTGGCCAGACCGGGTCGGGCCACGCCGGCTGGGTCGGACCCGCACCCGGGTCGGGTCGACCCGGTTCGGGCCGACCCATGGAGTCTCGGCCCTGGTCGGTACGGGCCCGAAACCCCCGTTTTCGGACCTTTTTTGGTTATTTTACCCATATCTCGGGCTACGGACCTCCGATCGACGCAATGTCAGCGGCGATCCGATCCTTGGATCGAGACGGTCGTTTTGGTATATCGCACTCAAGGTTTCGGGATACTTTGGGTTTAGCCGGGTTGGTTCGTACACAAAACCAACCGGGCCCTCGGAGCGGAAACGCTTATATCTTGAGTTCCGGATATCTGATTGACGTGTCGTCGACTTTGTTGGATTTCTCTTGATGAGACGGAACTTTTGGCTTACTCCGCTCGAGTTTTGGATGCCGCCAGAGTGCGGTCGGGTTGGTTCGATCACGAAACCAACCGGGCCCTTGGAACGAAAAAGCCAATTACTCACAGACCAGGCGTCTGATTGACGCGCCGTCTGTCTCGTTGAATTCCACTTGATGAGACGGAACTTTTGGCATACTTCGCCCAAGTTTTGGTTGCTGTTGGATAGTGGCCGGGTTGGATTGTACCCGAAATCCAACCGGGCCCCTAGAACGGAAAAGCTAATATCTTTCAGACCAGACGTCCATTTGACGAACCGTCAGCGGCGTTGGTGATCTCGTTGAGAAACGGTCCCAATGAGTTTACCCTATGAGAGTTCGGGGTATAGTTGAGATACAGCCGGATTGGTTCGCAGACGAAACCAACCGGGCCCTGAGGACTAAAAGGCCAATAACTCACAGACCGGCCGTCCGATTGACGTGCCGTCTGTTGCATTGAGACCCCTATGACGAGGCGGTCCATTGAGATACTTCTTCGTGGGACTTTGAGACACTTGGAGTATCGACCTGTAGCTCGTGGAGCAGACCCTCCCAGAGACGAGCGTGCGGTGTACGAAGACCGTGTAGCCGGCTGAGACCTGACGACTACTTGACCGACTCGACTTGGAGAGAGTCGACTAGCCCAGTGGACGGAGCACTACTTTGTGAGGTGCAGACCCATGGAGGACGGAGCACTACCTATGTGACAGTGCAGACCCATGGTACTCGTCTGGAGAGTACCTCTGCAGGCTATTAGGGGGTGTGCACTATTGTGTTTGGGTGGCATACCCTGACGGGAAGAACTACTATGTTTGGGTGGCTGGCCCGCGGTACTCGACAGGAGGAGTACCTCAGTAGTCTTAGGTTAGTGAGCAGTACCTCAGAGTTGTGATAGGACCACTGTACACTCCAGAGATGGGGCTCTTCAGCAGTTACGGTTTCGATAATGAAAATCCTGGTTTGAGCTGAGTCTATGACCTTGTGTTTGCCTCATGATTGAGATGGGTCACTTGATAACTTAGGTATATGTATGGGAATATATCTGGGTAGTGGTTATCCATTGATTTCATAATCTATTTGTTTCCTCATGATTGAGATGGGTTACATGATAACTTAGGTATATGTATGGGCTTATACCTAAGTAGAGGTTATCTGTTGAGATCTTCTTTGTGGTTATCCTTGTTTGTTTTAGTGATACCTTGAGGGTCTCGGGGTCCCTACTGAGTATCGTTATACTCACCCATGCATGGGATATGCCCGCACCTCGTTGTGTTGGTTGCAGACGACGGGCAGTACGGACAGAGGCTGAGTGTTCGAGGACTGGACGGTACCCGGAGGTGGACCAAAGGACGATTCAGTATCCGGAGGTGGACTTCAAAGTGAGACGACACTCGGAGGAGGTTGATGGGCGAGAGCGTTGTGGAGGCTATCTGTACCTACCCTTCAGGTAGGATCCGTGGTGGACGATCCAGGAGATGCGCCATCTGTACCTACCCTTCATGTAGGATCCGAGGAGGACGTCCCAGGAGCCACTTCCGTTCTTCCAGCTGTTGTTTTTTTCTATTGTACTTTTGTTCAGTTGTAGTTGTACTTTCAGTTGGTTTTTGTATTCTAGCCCATTAACTTTTCAGCACTTCTCTTTGTACATAGTGTTTTACTTCCGCTTGTAATCTGTCGTGTTTTGTTTACTTTATCAAGGCAATGCCTTCCCAGTTATTGGGATTTACACCTTTCGTGCTAGTCGCCAGCCACTGGCCTATGGAGGGCGGGCTTGGGGTAGTCACGGCACGGGCCCCGTGGACGGGTCGTGATATGAACTCTCAGTTTCGAACATTTGATCGATTAGGTACGCACTTCCTAAGGATAGATACTTGGAACACATCACAAACCAATTAGATGTTTGGTTAAAGATCCAATAATTCGATAATGCCTCGATATAATTAATAATTTTAAAGTGATTGATATAACTAAGTCATGGATTTACTTTGTATTGTAACCACAATTTCATCTTTTGGTTAGGCCTCAATCAATTTTCACATTATATCATACTCCATGAAATGAAAATAAATTTTTTATGCCTGATTCCCTAATAGATCACACAATACATAATATATATATATATTTCATTCCATATTTCTCTATTTGTAACAAAATTGTTGTCACTAGTTATCCAATATGGATAAATAATCATATTGTAAAGCAATATATTAACCACTAAAACCTCATCCAATGTACAACTTAAACCATTTCAAAAATGGTTAACCTTATGAACCTACCAAAATATTAATACCGAAAACGTTAAAATATGGTCACTGTGTTTCAAAAATGAACAATTCATAAATCCCCAAAATATACAAAGTAGCTCTTAATTATCATATACCAAACATGTGAATACCTTCATCCTGTATTCTCTTGTAACATGGTAATGACATAAATTAGCATAAATAATTATTAAAAACATACTTGATTCCTTATTCCATAAATAAAACATAGATTATTTGATATTTTTCTTCAATCCAAAAAATATTTAAGCACAAAAAATAATTGAATAAAACACTTTATCAACAAATCATTAATCTGTTCCAAGGTAGTCGATAATATCTTATTTTCTTTATCTGTATCAATTATCTTTTTTTAAACTAAACACAATTTTAATAACATCAAGAACATATTAAGGGTTATATTTCCTTAATAAAAATATCACATTGATATTAAATGACGTTTCTAGGTACTCAGTTCCATTTATCATATTCTCAGATATCAATAATATAAATCTTATATGGAACTGACCTTTTGTAATTCATGATTCATATAAAATGATTCTTGAATTGTGATTCATTGAAATTTCGATCTTTCAAGTTCATTATTAAACCATTAGATATACTTTATCATCTTATTTATTAATACCACTTTCCTAAAATATGAAATATTAATCTGGTTTTAAGATTACTCAACTTCAATTGAATTATAATTCTTATTTTAACAGAAAAAATATTGTTAGAATTTTTCATACCTTTCACAAGTCATTAATGGTCTCTTCATCATTAGAAATATAACCATTACTCGTATCACCTTTTTAATTCTCTTCATGATAATTCCACATTGAATATAGAATTTCATAAAGCCCATGTAATAGAAAAATTAAACATTCATCTAATTAGAATACCTAATGAAGAATAATATTCACTTTCGTTGTGTTAATATAACATTTTATTTTTCATTAGAAAAAAATTTCTTTGTACACTTCTTGTCTACCCATAATAAATATTCTTCATCCTTTGAAAAATTACCTACGTTCTCACATTCCTGACATATGGGAGACAAGTCTTCTTTCCTCTATTATAGCCACCACCAAAAATCTCAACGAACTCTTTCATTCTCTACATTGGTGAGTCATAGAGTTGTTTAAGGTGAATATTTTTATTCATGTTTCATAATAACTAATTACGAAGAATCAAAATATCCCTCACTCATGTCATCATCACATATGGTTGTTAATCAAAACATTTTCTGTCATAATCTAAATTAATCATGTTCTTTTTTGTTCCCAACAATCACTAAAACCAAAAATAGTACTTTGAGTAATAATATTCATTGTGTAAAACCACATAATAATGAAAAAGCACTTATAGTAAGTCTAAATCATGATACCTTATTTTCAATTTATGAATCCTAAGTCTTAACTTAGGTTAATCATTGTCATTATTAAAATATATCATGATGGTTTAAAATGATTTATTTAATTTACAATCTACATCCCCTAGGATTTCCAACCCTATTGTGTAGTAAGGCTTGTTGACATAAACCAGGTGAGAATTTAGTCTTGTTCAATGCACCTTTTTCGGAGTTATTTTAGGTAGGTAAATATATCCGAGAGACACAACTACTTGTGTTACCCTGACTGGGATATAGTTTCTTGGATACCACTTTCTCTACCATTTACTATAATTAAAATAATTTAACCTATAATTTGAATCATCCCTATAATAACCTTAGCGATATACCTAGATATATCCTTATAAATAACCCTATGTAACTCACTAATGTATTATCATCCTAGTTCCCAATGACTAAATAACCTTTCCAATAACACCAACATTATAGACCTTGTATTTTCATACATAAATGTCACATCTTTTTTTACGAATATTGGGTACATTTCAAAAAATACCCATTTGGACCATAATATTATAGTGTCGTTGGATACAAGAGAAATTTTTTCTTATTTATATAAATATATTCTAATATAATACTCTTCCAAAACACACCCTACTTAAAACCTTTCATCATGACCTGGGGAAGTGAAACATAAAAAAGGGTGAGCTCAGATTCTCAGTAGGGATAAAAAAGGGATATACATTATCATAAGCAGAAAATAATGGTACAGTGACATGAGAATAACATTACAAAACCTTACCCCTCATAATATAGATTATAATCAAGAATCATGGAACAAGGATTGGTCTTTTATAAGACATTGATCTCATGGGAATCAAAGAACAAAATTAATTCGAACATAACATTTGATTAAGACATAGATTTATGGAATACACATCATCTTATAACATTATGAGCTTTTATTAATAGAAACTGGTTCATTCATTGAGTTAAGGATATGATATTATTTCCTTTAATAAACTTTTTGAAATGAAATAGGGTCCAAACATAACATTTTGGACATGAAATATTAGTCCACTAATAACATTGTCAACAAATAATCAGGTTCATGCATACCATTTCTATTATGTAATCAGGTTCACATATAACCTTGTGAAAATGTAATATGTTTCATGCATAACATATTAATCCTGATTTATCTATCTTTACAAAACACATTAGAGGAGGATATAGATATGACATGTCATTTGTTGTAACGTAAACATTATACTTGGTTGTCACACTACAATCATCTCATTACGACAACTATAGATCTAGTTTCCACAAGATCATAAAACAATCATCATATTAGACCCCATGAAAATAAATAGGATTGGTATTAAATTTATCATATCAGATCATACAATAATGAATGGGATTCATAAATCATTCATCATATCAAAAACCTTAGAATGAAATGGATTTTATAAAATATTTCTTCACGGTACAACCCATGTAAGAGAAACATGATTCATAAACATTATTCCATAAAAAACAAAAAAACATCAGAGAAAAAATTATAATGGTATCTATGAATCATATCCTTGGTAATTCATTTTTAATATAAATGGATTTTAAGTTAGATAAAATTTTCTTTTGAAAGATAATTTAAAACATTTCCTGAAGAAGATGTCCCTTCAAATTTGAAAAATACTTTTCAAAAAATAAAATATTTTTAAAAAATATATTTTAAAATATGCCTTAAAACATATATCTTAATATTAAATTAAAATTGTGGTCATGGTGGAAAAAAGTTGTGTTCATGCTATTCATGTTATTGCAAAGATACCTTAGACATTTTCAGTAAAATCTAAACAAGAATTACATGGAAAATAAAATGAATATTTATGTTAAAAATTATTGTAAAAAGAAAAGCATCGGTAGAAATGAATTTAATAAATAACTTTAATAAATAAATATCTTTGAAATCATTTTTATAAAACATGGTTTTGGAAGAAAAGTGTTTTTAGCCGAAAAAATAAATAAATTAAATTTTTCAGAAAATTATTCTTTTAAAATCATTTGAATATGAAGTGTGTAAAATTATTGGAAAAAAGTTATTATCATAACATATCCACATGTGAAAAAATCATATTTTTATTGATATATATAACAAATGATCTCATAACTATAAGCATAATCATAAAAATTCCTGGTAAAGATTTATATTATACATAAAACTCCTAGAACTTCAGTAATATTGAATGAGAATCCCCATGAAATAATGACAACAAATGAAACATAAAATAACATGATAAAAAATAAGTTACTGATATTAAATTTAAAATGTGTTGTATGTAAACCTCATAAAATAGGATAAATGCATAACATAACATATATCTCAAATAATGAAAATTGAAATAAAAATCCCTTGCTACTTTTTACCTATTGATCCTTAAACCCCATAAAAGAGAGAGCCAAAAATGAAAATCTAAATCTAAATTATTTTCAATATAATAATTATAAAATTTATTCTTAGATATTACAGACACCTCAAAGAACAATCACATGATTAATATGGAATGTGTCTCACATAAAATAAATGTGAGGTAGAAATCCCTTACTATAAGTCTCGACATCCTTCATTCACATTCAATCAAACTAAATAATAAATATTAGTTTATAATGAATTTATTATATAAAAATATTTATATAAATTATACCATATATTATTTAATAATTTCTTTTTTACCTGTTTACTAATAATTCCATGTTAGTAACATGTTTTGAACAATAACTACGTTGTTTTTCGTGTTTTTTTTTATTTTTTGTACTGACAATTTAATCATCATGACATAATTTCCAGAACATTAAACATGATATAAATATTATATATAACCAATATACATGATTTTTTATATATCTATAAATTTTATAGATACAAAATTAAATACATTGTTCATGAAGATCGTAGGTGGTACATACAATGAGTGTTGTTTTCATTTTCCTAACAGGATGAAAGAAAAAAAATAAAAAAATACATTCCCATTACTTAATTATTTTTATAATTTATATATAGAATTTTTTCATTTAAAAATATCCTTATTACCTTCCAGTTAAACTATACGTGAAGAACGAATCACATCGCTTCACGAGGCGGTAGTCTTCCGTACACACGAATGAAAACATTGTATACCCATGAAATGGAAATTGAGGAGGAACATGTGATATCATGACTCCAGAAGAATAATATAATAATATATATAATATATAAATAGTAAATCCCTAATTATATACATTCATGATACTTGGTAAAAGAAAAAATGAATGAAACTTGTTTGTGAGGTGGGAGTTTGTCATACACATGAATGGTGATTTCATAACCGATTTGATGAGATAAGAGGATTTTGGTTTTTCAATTAACATGAAAATATATAATTATATAGAAGATATTTTGGTTTATATATCATTGTGATTTAATAATAAATGATGGAGGTTGCTGATGAAATAAAATAAAATGCACGATTAGGGATGTTACCTCTTCTTAAGACACCTTATTTTGGTTTCTATGAGAAGACATCATAGGTTGGTTTTCTTACCAAAATATGTATTATTGATGTGAGTTAATTAATTTTTTTATTTTTTTATTTCATTGTAGAACCAATGTATTTTGGATGTGCGGAGAGGGAGGGGAGGGTGGAATTTTACAAGTGATGTGAGTGTCATAGTTGTACTTTTTGAAAAAAAAAAGGTGAGCCGACTATTTCAAAGGAAACAATTTTCTAAAATAGACCATTATAGACCCTATAATATGTAAGTTATAAATACATCCATAAAATGATATTTTAACATGATTTGGGTAATTTTCAGCCCTTTTCCATTTATTTTAAACCCCTTAGAAATACCAATATTACCGTGACAACAATAAATAAGTTTTTCAGTTTTTACTAATAATTTCAGTAAAAAAATTAATTTTATTTTATTATAAAGCCTAAATTATTATTATTAAAAAAAAATAATCCATGTTTCCAAATTCAATTCACCTATGTTGAAAATTAATATTAAAAATTATTCCCACAGATGTGATAAGAAATCTGGTTTTTAAATAGAAAATGTATAATATTTTAGAAAACATTATATAAAAATTCAAAATGAAATTTATTCCAATGAATTAAATTTGGTTTACCTATATATATATTATTAAACTATTTTTACCTCTAAACCCATATTAAATATTTTTTATTCTTTTAATTTAATAAATAAATGAAAATTCTTAATAAAAATAACTTTTTATTATTCATCGAGAAATATAACTTTTGAAAAGCATCTAAAATATCCTGTCCAATATAATTTTAACATGGTGTTTTTAAAATTTAGGATTTTTTTCAAGTTTGTTTTCTAAAAAATAAAAATTATTTTTAAAATATGTTTATAAATGGTGTTAAAACTACTATTTAGAAAAATTCATGTTTTTAGAATAAAATTGGATTTATTGTCATTTATTTTCAAGAAAAAACATAATATTAATATCAGAAATTTTACTAAAAATATAATATATTTATTTCCTTAAAATAACTCACTAATGATGATGTAATTAATTTATTTATATATAACACATTTTTTAAATAAAAATATTATTTCAAAAATTGATTATCTTTTTTTAAATTGTTTTTAATTTTCTTTTATTATTATTCAGTCACCAAGGAATTCGTTATATACACATTTTTAAACCATATTGTTTCATAGTTTATTTAATCATATTTATACCCACTATTCTGATAGATAAGTGCTAGTTATAAAATAAACAATGTTTTTTTAATAGTATGTTATGTTCTGTTTAAATTTAGTGTTGCATGTAATGAAAGCAACACTTGGTATTGTGTGTAACACAAGATAAAATTAGTTTTTCATGTCATTCATGATATATTTAGTTTTATGTATAATGAAAAATATCAAAGAGATTAAATTTATTTGGAAAATAAATCACAAAATCTTTAGATATTACAACATTCACCTTTCCCATTATTTTAAAGATCACCATCTACCCAATTCTTGTGAATCCCAGCACTAGCCTACCTAATAATCATTAAAATATTCTATATAATCAAACAATAATCACCTAGTTCTTCCCATATATTAGTTCATTGTTCAATCCTTAAAAACCCATTATAGACTAGAAAATCCTATGCAAAGTCTCTGAAACCCATGATCCATAATCATGTAATAAAATATCATTAAATAAAATAAATGTAAACTTATACTTATGTATCGATGAGTGTGAATTTGAAATAGAATTTTAATCTTACGAGACATACATGAAAATAAAGAATCCATTTTCCCATAAAAATACTAAATGTGTGGGAAATATATGTAGAAACATCATGTCTATATGAACTAGAAATGTATAGACATTAGGAACATATTATTTTTTTGAATTGGAATCATCAAACAAAAATATAAATAATATATAGAATTAAAAAGCGGGGTTTCATGTTGGATTGTCTCATGCACTATATTGAACTATATCTATGAAAAGATTATTTTGATAGAGAACATGGAGTAAGTCATGGTTTTTATAAGATACAGAAAATAAAACATGATGCATGTAACAACATTTTTCCTAATAAATTATAATGATGTTTTATATATGAAATAACATGTGGATAATAATAATGTGGAATAAGTCATGTCACCCAAATACAATATTAAAAATACACACTAATAATTGGAAGTTACGAACCAAGAACCAATTATTCTTTAATAATACAATCACTATCATATAAGATGAATCAGTATTAGTTTAACATATCTAAGTATCATAACCCTTCAAAAATATTCAATTTTGAGAAAATAAAAGATAAATAATTAAATTAATAATTTTTATAGAGATGATGAATGTGGGTGGTCAATGATGTTTCATGTTAGAGATTCTTTATTGCAATATTCATGTAGTATGGAGGAACTAACAGGGAAATATTTCAAGGTAATATATTATCGCTATGTGGTTAATGTGTATTGGATGGAGGAATGGCTTATACATGTATAATATTGAAAAAGTATATTTCATGGTTATAGATTAGTGTAAGTGATATCTTTTATTGTTATATGAGTATTATGTATTTGAACAAGTTGATGATGAATAGTATGTGAATTCATGGGATATGGGTATGTTTTTTGTATTACTAAAGGAAAATATAGTTATCAATCTAATCATAGAATATGATATATCCATATCATAAACCAATTATGATACATTTTTTTGGGTTCAAATTTATATTAATATCCGAGGATATGATATATTTTTCAGCAATAATACATTACGATGTTGGTATATGGAAATAAAGGTAAGAAAATTTCCTTTCTCTTTGACATATTTAAACTATGATTAGAGAAATTATAGAATAAGATATTTTCAATTTCAAATTGTACACATTTATAATTGAAAGAGTATAGATGAACTAGGAGAATGTAATTGTAAATGATGATATCTCATCTCATTAAACACATGTAATTATTTGTAAAAAAATTTATCCTATCATACACCAACGTAATTGCATCCAAATCATTAAAAATAATTAGAAACATCAAGAGGAGATTAATATTCGTTTTTAATTGAATTACTATGTTCTTGGATATGATCAAATACATTCATTACTTACATTTATGCTTTCTTAACGAAAAGTGGAGTGTTGTACGAAATTTTCTAATTATTTCTTGTAAGAATAAAAAATATCCTTAAACATTCATTTTAAAAAGAATGATACGATTTATAATTGTGGGATTACCATACAGATAAGGAATAATTTCCTAACATGTTAAGATGATGTGACAGATAACTATAGATGTTAACAAGATTATATGTAAGAGTTGAATTTTTAAAAGCTTCCAATCCTGAAATGAGGAATAATTTTAGCATGTCAATTAATGGGTTTTTATGCTTGGAACATGAGAAACATGATGGGGTTTATAAATAGTATGATATTATTTTTTTTAAAAACAGTTTGGAACTCAATGTTCTACAAATTCAAATTTCAATATTTTCATTTTAGTTTATTGTTAAGTTTGTGTATCTATTCTGTTTATAGTATTTATCTTGATTCATAGAGTAGTAATTTTTTGTACTAATCAAAGGTGGTAGGAATCAAAAAATGTTTTCTATACTTTTGAATATATTTCTATTCATTTTTTATAACTCTATGATTTTATGTTGAGTCATTAAGTGGTTTAATAAGAGATTTTCATTCTTCCTCTACTTTATTTTTACTTATTTCACAATTTTATATTTAATGCTTCCCCTTAATATTAAATTGTTCATATGATGACATTAGATATGTTTTTAGGGGTTTCAGGATTATAGGCCATGTTTTAAAAATAATTCATCTCCTAACCATATGTTAGGGAGAATGTTCCTAGAATCACTCACTCAGATTACAGATGAACTCTACCACTAGAAGCAAGAAGATAATAAGTCATTCAAACTCAGTTTATCTATGTCAATATAATAAAAAATGAGAATGAGATATGTAACATGATGAAAAATATTGATTCATTCTTTTGAGCCACAAAATCCCTTGAAAAAATTATAAATTAAACCAATTAAATATAATATTTTTGTGAAATTTTCCAAGGATTAATTACTATTCTTACAAAAGATTCATTAAATTTCTTATTTTTATACCTGGAAAAAATAACCTTCTATTTTTTCTCATTTTTTAAAGATAATTAATATATATATATAACATGACAATAATAATAATTCCAAATGTTTAGTATAAACATTCCACAAGAGACATCATGTGGCCAGCTACTATGCTACCGTTATGGGATTATTAAATATTCATAAGTAAGGATCTAGTGACATTTTTATTTTTAGGCCCAAAATCCTTATGAAATTGCTTCATTTATAAACCCTAAATGATGCTCAAAAGAATCATTAATTCACACAGTTTAGTTAATATTATAAGAAACTAATGAAGTTGAATCAAAATAGCTACAATATTATGAACACAAACTAACTCATTATCCCATATAACATTTGGTATTGTATCATGTCCATTCCCTAGACATATAATCATATATTCAGGGAGCCTCATGCCTCTTCCATGTTATTACATCACTATATTTATCATTAATCAACTAATAATACATTTGATTGATACATACTGAGAGAGAAATGTAACCATTTTCCTTAAAATTTCACAGCATGTTCATCATTTTTTAGTAACATAAAAACATAATTGGTAAACCAATAATAAGTCATTTAAAATGAGAAATGATAGAGACGATGTGAAACACAAGAAAAATACTCCAATAAATATATCATAAGAGACATGTATGATTTTTTTTACTTATCACATTGGATTTATATCATATATAACATCCCATTGATATATGGTGTACCATGTAATTCGAAATAAAGAAAAGTTTGTCTCATTTTTAAGAAAATCAATGCCAAAAAGTTTCCTCCTATATCTCCCTAAAACTATATGATTAATTTTTCTGATACTTACACCCTCATATTCTACCTATCGAATTAATAGTAATGATATATTGTAGAGGTTATGATATATAATATAGATAATTTTTTTATTAATTATGTTGAGTGGCATAAAATACACATGGAAATGTGGTCAGATCCAAGAACTATACCTTTCTGGAGAAATTTTGGTGATCTCCAGTGATCTATTTGAACTTAATGGAGACCTTTAATAAGAAAATTAGAGAAAATTTAAGGGTTATGTCAAACCTAGAAAACATGAAAATATATATATTATTTTGTTTTTTAGTTATTTAATAAAATTTTATTTTTTATTTAAAATTACTTAATGAATTTGAAATTACATACTATGTTAGATGAAAACCAAACATCCATACTAATAGAAACACACCACACTAGAAAAAATAAAAAATACCAATAAAATATTTTTTAAAAATATCATTTCTTACTCAAATAAACCAATACAATTAGACAATTTAATAAATATGAGCATCAAAAAATGCTATCGAATTGAAATAAGTGACATATTTGTAATGTCCCAAACTTTATGGAGGAATTTAATTTTTTAATATTTGGATTCAATGACTTTTTTGGGTTATTAAAACATTCCTAGGTCTTTGGGAGCCTTAGTGGTGTTTTGGGGGTTCATGACATGAAAAAAAGGTAAAACCGGTCCATTTGTGCAAGGTGCATAGTTAATGCACGGTTAAACAAATTGTGTAGAATTCCAAGGTAACTGTACAACCCTGGACACAACCTTTACTCATGGATGAAGCATGGTTAAGACAGCCATGTGGCCTACACAGGTAATCGTGTGACCTAGATTCCATTGGATAGTGGATTTCACACAGTTTGATCATGGTTTGTCAAATTGTGTGGGTAAATCATGTAGCCAAATAAAGTTGCAAAAATTAAAAAATTTCCACCATGATATTTTTAACTCTAACTACGGAATTTCCACCCCTCCTCCACCAGCAACCCTAGGTGTGAGCATGGATGACCCAACCTTCTAAAGGGTGATTCTACTTCTATCCTAGATTGTTTGTGGTGTTGTTAGTTAAGGATCAAAGCCTCAGGTGAGTCTAACCTTCTCTTTTCTTCCATTTATCGATTAGGGTTTATATATTTCTCACATACGCATCCAAAACTCAAAAACCCTTATTTTCTGGTGAGATCTCAATTGAGGCATTAATGGGGGGGTTGAATCAGGTTATAAGGATTCTATTTGAAATTATTTCATCAACAGATTTGAGGTATGTGCTCTGCAAGTAATATCCCCTATTTTGTTACATTGATTTTTTCATGTGGGGTTATGTTATCTTTTCTTTCTTGGTGTGTTCTTAGTTTAATTTGGAATATGTGATATAATGGGTGTCTAAATAACAATTTGGACCCCTCATGATCCTTGTGTGATGCATGGGGGATGACCTGACCAATTTAGGTCCACCCCTAGGGTGTGATGATCCTCCCGAATGTGGTTAACCGAGATGTAATGTGTGAATTAAACATGTTATTATTTAAAGACCTTTATGAATGCAGAAGTTAGATAATAAAATGATTAATAAAGGATTATGACTATTTTTTTCTAGATGTGGATAGTGGTCAAATGGTTTGTTTGGTTTAACATGAGAAATGTTCTAAATAGAAGAAAATGGAAATGTACCAAATGAATTGTGTTTTTCACTTGAAAATGAATAAATGGGATAATACATGGGAATGATTGAATATGATTAGTGTGTTAGGAAAGTGAAATTGGGATTGGGATAAATGGTTATGTGATATCAATGATAAATGTGTTAATGTATTTTTGAATAATATTGTTTCCCATTTTAGTTGTTATAGTTGTGATATTGGTAATGGTATTAGCATTTTTCGGTTGTAATGTGGTTATGTGTGTGAATGAATAAATAAGTATGTGCACTTGGCTTGGTAGATTGGGGTTTTTATATGAGGGTATTATCCCTTGGATTTAGTTGGAATGAGGCTGTAAAATTTTACCCTCAATGCATGAGTAAAGAAAGGGGATAGGGTTTTATTCTCATAACTGTTGCATTGCACCCAGACTGAGGCTTTGAGGTGACGATAATTTGGTTATTCTGCTATGTTTACCTTGTGAGATAAGACTTGATTTATTCACATATTCCGTTCTATTATTGAACATTCCATATACGTTGAACACATAAAAATGGTGAATTAAGTACTACGATGATATAAGCATTGAGTCTGGATTTAATGGTGGACTAATGTAGAGGAAACCTTATTACTAGTGGACCTAGAATTTTATTTTTATTTTTAATTCTGTTCATACTTTCATGCACTATATATTACTGGATATTTTGTAGAATTAGTTGGTGGTGTGATACTAAGTTGTACCCTCACCGTGCTCAGGCCACTCTTAGGTACCCGAGAAGACTTCATGCATGCTGGTTGAGAGAAGGGAAAAGGCCATATACTAAGGAGTTAAGTGGTAATGGTACATGAATTAATGAGGTTTCAATCATTTATTCTAGTCCATTTTTTGGATTCCATTTTTGACTTTATATTTGGTTTTTTCACATCAGCATAGTTTATAATGACATTCCATGTTAATCTTTGGGTGTAGTTTGTACCCAGTTTTGGGAGAATTTAGATATGCATGTTTATTTTTTATTACACATGATTCCTCTATTTATGCTTGTTATATTTTATGGATTACACTATTAAAGAGGGATTTTTCACCCCACCTGACTAATCCAGACAGTCACTACAAGACAAAAACCCCTGGCATACAGGGAGGCACGCTTGATGTCTTATGGTGACTTAGCCCATGACACCATTTAGTGGATTCTAGGAAGGGGACATTACAAATTCGTATTAGGGCCAAGTATTTTTCCCTTTCATACTATTTGGGAATATTATATGTGAAATTAGGATAGTTTTTGTCTTGGAAATGATCTTGTTCTTGGCAATAGCTAACGCAAGTATGAGGGAAAACCAAAGTCACCCAGGGTGGGAATTTTTGTTCTTGATAGGTTTTGTTTCATTTAATTATATTTCACTATCGGGTGATGCACTTGTTGGGTTATGTGATAGTTGATGATATTTTTATTTTTTTAATGGAATGAGGTTTTACATTCATGACTCATTCTAGAAACCTATGTATATTATTGACATACATCATGGTAGGAACACACACATATGGGATGGGTGTGTAGGACATAAAGGGATATGATGCAATTTATTTTATTGAAGGTGATGAAAATGGTGTCTAAATAAGTGATATAATTGGAATAATGGGGAGGAAAATGTTAAATAATAATCAAGGAATTATTCATTATAATATGTGGTTAGTGAATTAGAATGTTATTAGAGGAAGATGGGGTATGAGAATAGTTTTTAGTGGTGTGGAATGTAAGGCTTGTATAAATTTCTGTTAGTTACCCCTTGTTAACCAAATACCATAGTATAGATAGTCGATGGTATTGTTTTGGGTATTATAAAGACTATATTTCATGTTTTTGTGAAATTTTTTAATTTATGTCTAGTGAGCATCCATATTTAATATTTTTTTGTGAAATCACTATGGTATGTGTTGTAAATCTCATGTTTGGAAGTGTAGAGAAACGCCATAATGTATATGTGTGGTGATCAAGTGTTGGGTGGATGCATTTTAGAAGTCTCCCCTAGTAGTAAAGAAACAAATGTTTTGATTTGGTAAAATGGGGAAGATAATTTGTGTGGGAACTTTTCTCACTTTATGAAAATGATTAAACAAGACCTTTGGTGGGTTTCACTAAGTATTTTTGAGATAGCCCAAGAATGATAGCTTCATCACCCTCTAACCATCAATGAAGAGGGTGGGACATAGGAATTAAAGATCTAGTTAGAGTCTATCTAAAATATTCATGATATTCTGAAGACTCCCCCCGATTAGCGAATCAAGTTACCTGCATAGATGTTGAGGTTTTAGGAAATACGTTGGTGGGACAACATGGTTCAAATAAAGAAAATTGCAGGGATGATGAGGCATGATTTCTAGGAGAAGATACATAAAGTCTTATATCTAGAATCATTTAGGTCTGAGATAGACATAGACTGTATGGAATTGAACCAATGTGAAATGTTGGTGATGGATTAAGAAATTCATTTCACTAATCTGCACCAATTCCTACCAATGTTGTTAGAAGATGAGGCATAATTGGAAAACGTTTTTAGGAAGGGCATAGACATGAGATCAAGTCCCATGTGAACATTTTCCATATGAAATGTTTTTTTTAGTTAGTGGATCAATCCCTTATCTCAGAATAGAACCTAAAGGGAGCTCAGGGTAGTGATCTCGTGGTGAAATTTGGGTGGAAAAGTGATGCGGCTTCTGAGAGGAGAAAGTTCCATTTTGGAAATCTCCACCTGGGTGGAAGCATAAAGAGTACAAAAAAAGGGGGATAGCCTCTCAGGGTGGTCACCATTTGTTCTATTATTAGTGTGGTAGGAAGGGGCACAAGCACGATTAGTGTCCCTGACCACCATTCAAGTATCGAGCTTGAGAAAGAAAAGGCCATGTTTAGTGGTTCTGCAAGAACCTGTGATTGTAGTGAAAATATGGGGTGTTAGATGTAGATGTTGAGTGTAGTTTGGGTATTGGTTTTCCCATATTAGGGAAGCTGTTGGATCTCCAAGGGTTGTACCGGTAGGGGTGCTGGATGTGGAACTCTTTGGCAAGGACATTAAAACCCAAAAGGTAGTGCAGTACATGGTACTTAGGTTGGGGCCTAGGGTAGAGGGCCAGGTCATCTTCACAAAGATTAGTCTATACCTGAAACCAGTGAAAGAAGACGATCTATTTTTGAATAATTATTCTTTTATCTTCCATGCTCAGATGTTCATTATTTCATATGCATTCTACACACTCTTTTATTTCTATACAGTTCATAGTGGTGATGGGGTTAATCATTTAATTTATTTGTGGTGTTATGTCAACTGATATTTCATTGGGTGTGTGATTTGTGGATATCAAATAGTGTAATGGTTTTTCTCTGTAGGTAGGTGGGTATCATTTCCATTGGGATCTGTTAGTTATCTATATGTAAGGTTTTGACCTAATTCTAGTTATAGATTGGTTGGATCCATACCAAGCCTAAAATTATTTTTACCTTCATAGGGTGATGTTCGTATCTCTCGATGGAGATACTTTGGTCCTTTGTGGTTAGTGGGATGTTAGAGCGATCCAAATAGGTCTATATTTCCATATGGAGGAGAAAATTATGACCCATGTAGCCTTTCTTGTGCTAGAAAATGGGGTAATAGATCATTCAGCCTTCCTCCTTTTTTGATCAATTTAAGGATGTCTTTCATGTGGATTTCTTAGGGCTACCAACCAAAAGAGATGTTTAGTTTATGATTTAATTTATTCTATGGGTGGAGCCAGTTTCCATTTCTCCATATCAAATGGTTATAATAGAACATTAAGAATTGAAGGTTCGCCTAGAAGAGTTAGTGATTAAAGGGTTTATCCATCAAAGTACATCAACATGGTTATCTCCTACATAATTTGACAAGAAGGTAAAAGTATCCTTGAGGTTATGTGTTTATTATAGATGTTTTAATTGGATGATGGTTAAGAACATGTACCCTTTTCCTAGAATTGAGAACCTATTTGACTAGTTGTGAGGTGGTTTAATGTTTTCCAATATTAATTTATGACCAGGATATCACCAGATTAGGTTTAGGCCTTCTGACGCATTGTGTACATCTTTATAGAGAAAGTACGGGTTGAATGGGTTTGTGGTGATGTCATTTTGGATGATCAATTCACCAACTATGTTCATGGATTTGATGAATCTGATATTTCACCCATATATAGATCAGTTCATAGTCTTCTCCGTTAATGAAATCATGGTGTACTCTAGAACTATGGTGATCATGCTAAACATCTTCACATCATCCTTTGTATAGTAAGAGATCATAATATTTACTCCACATGATCAAAATTTCAGTTCTAGATTGATAAAGTCCATTTCATTAGTCACATCATTTCCGAGTCAGGAGTGTTAGTGTACCTGGAGAAGATTCAAGTTTTGGTGTCTTGGGAGTAGCCTAAGAATGTATTTGATGTTGGGATTTTTTTTGGATTGGAAGGTTATTATCAGAGTTTCATTAAGTATTTATCACATTTCTTAGACCCACACCAATGTTTAACGAGGAAGTTGTTAATTTAGAGTGGATGGAGGAATGTGGGAATTCTTTTCAAGAGTTGAAGAAGTGGTTTACTACTGCAGTAATTTTGATTTTGCCCAAACCTAGTAAGAGGTACACCTTGTTTTGTGATGCGGTTGGTGTTTGATTAGGTAAATGGTGATGCAATATGATCGGGTTGGAGATTATGGGTTATGAAAATTTAGTCCTCAGGAAGTAAATTACCCTACACTTTACCTTTAACAAGCTATTGTGGTTTATTCCTTAAATTGTTGGAGGCATTACATTTTGGGAGAATGGTTAATGGTGTGTACTAACCCTAAAAGTCTGAAATACATTTTCTCTTTGTGTTATTTAAAACAATAAAAGTTAAGTTGTGTAGAGTACCTTCAATACTTTTATTTCTAGCTGGTTTACATAACAGTGAAAGGTAATAGTGTCGTGGATGCTTTGAGTTGGAAGACTCAGAATCATGTGTTTCATGAATCCAACTCCTAGGTGAAAATTATGACTTTATTTGCTGAAATGAACCTAGGAGTTTAGGGTGGTCCTGAGAAAATGACCCCCACTTCAATAGATGTTGAGTGCATGCTTTTTTAACTAGGTCAGGGAGAGTCATCTTGGGGATATATAGTGTTTTTCTATGAAGGAAAATATTAATAATGGGGAGACACCTTCAATTTGGGCTATTAGGGATGATGTCATTGTCAATGGTGGTGGTTGTATGGTTGTACGAGTGTGTATGAGTGAAGATTTGATGTGTGTGTTCCATGCATCAAATAAGTTCGTGCATCCTGGTTTGACTAAAATGTATTGTGATCTTGGTAGGCAGTATTGGTGGTTCAGAATGAAGAAGGAAGTTGTGGTTTACATAGAATGATGCCTTACTTTCCAATAAGTGAAGGTCAAGAATCAACACCAAGGTGGTCTATTACAGTCTTTTCCTAACCCATATTTGAAGTGGGATGATTAAAAGATGGATTTTACATCCTTTTATAACCATCAAGGTCACTCTTTAATAGATTTATACTTTTGAATGTTTCCTAAGTAGTTAATGTTTCATCATTTCAAAATTCCCAAATATGTTTGTACTATAAAACAATGATACAAATGGTTATTAACATTTGGTAAAATATGATGAAATATTTTTCACTTTAAATATTTAATGAAATTTTAGAAAACACCATTAAAAATTATTTAACATGGTGTTGGTTATTATGATATATTTTCATGGATGAAAAAACACTCAACATCTATTATTATATAAGACACATATTTTTGTGAACATAATAAGGAAATTGTGTCCACCACCATGATATTCATTTCCTAATCACATTTCATGATATTGAGACCTCTAACACACCTTTTTTTACTTTACAGAGTATTTCTATCAATAATTAAATTATATTTAATTTATCGTTATATTATTAATTATTTAACTTTAACACAACATGAACTTAATTACATTAAATGTTTTTAATATTAATTTCAACGTTATGTATACTCATATGACCAAAAAAACACATTTGATCATAACATATAACAAAACTCAACATTATAGGTCAAACAAGTATGGAAATTAAATCCTAGTAAATTAATTAATTTCTCAAAAATATATTTAATAAGTCAATATAAATTTATTAATGAAATTTACTTATAATGGATAACCCAATGAATAGTTTCATATAGCATTTTTGACTTTATTAGAAATATAATATAACCATTTTAAAATTACACTAAAGAATCAATCCATGTAAAATCGCATATAGACATGTTTAAGAGATTACGTTCCTATATATGATTACATAATTTATGATACCAGAAATAATTCAATATAAATAAATAATCCTGATAAATGGCATAATTATATACTTATAAGGAAACTTGAACATCCAATATAATTATATTAGTTGAGAATATTTATAGACTACTCCCTACATACAAATAACCTAATGTTTACATTAATAAATTTCCCATACCCCTATGGAATTAAATATAAGTGCTTTCATTGATATAATTTTGTAATCACTTCGTCTATGATACCTAGTTTATATCATGAAATAATACATGTCCTGGAATAAACTCCTCGATTGATAGAGGCTAGAAAATTGTTCTGATGGTTACGATCAACCCTTAATAATAAATTTAATATTTCAATAATTTCAATATATATATATAATCACATAAAAAATAATGAATATTTAATAAGTATGAATTACATAAATAAATAATAACATTGATAATAATAATCAACTAACATTTCCAAAAAAAGAATCCAACAGCTTTATATATTCATGAAACCTGCCTAAAAAGTACGTTATGATATGAAAATGACATAATCAAAAAAATAACAACTTCAATCACTCTTAAGACTATCTATAAAAAAATAATACCCAAAAGAAATAATAGAAAACAATACCATAGTCTATCAAAAACAAACATAGTTTGGACATAGGTTTTCATTGTCATTTACCCTCACCAACCCACCTATGATGATCCCTCGTCATTTTTCAAAACATTTACCATTCCTAGATCATGAAATACCAATTATAAATATAAAAATATGTGTATGTGTAGGGAGTGAGTGGAACTCACCGAGTATAAGGTCACCATCTATAGAACCTAAGGTTTAATTATTGTAAGTGAAAGATTTATTTTAAATATTACTACAGTAAAATGAATATTTTGACATTTTCTATCACACAAATTATAATTTGATTGGATTAATATCGATTATGAACATACTTTGTCAAAATTATCCTAGAACATTTTTTTATTTTCTATTTGAAATAATTTTTAATGAAAAATGAAAATTTAAATATTTAATTATTGATAATTTTATTTATAATAAAATTTTAATTATTTATAAATAACCATGTATTTAATATAAATTTGATATAAATAATGATAAGATCATTCAGAGGTAAAAACAGACTTTTTATAAAGAATATTTTTTATGCATAATGTGTTTCCATTTAAATTATTTAAAAAATATATTTAATGATGAATGATTTTAATGAAATGTATATATTAAATATCTTACTATATGAGTTTAAATTCATATAATTATTATTACTTGTCATATAATTAATGTATGATCAATTTTTTTTGAAAAATGATTTTCTTAAAAAAACTATTTTTCTAAATGTTTTGTGGGTTTATTTTTAAATTATATTCCTTCAATTATATGAATTTTTTTAAAAAATTTATTTAATATTAGGAATTATAATGATTACTATTTTTTAATATGGTCAATATAATTTTTTTTAAATTTATAATAAAAATAGAAAAAATTAATTACTATGGATTATGTTAAAACGGATTTACTGGGTGTTAACCTAATATTGTTTGTGTTAAAATGAACTAAAAACTTGATTTAACCCCATTGTATTGTTTTCATTATATGTTAATCTTATCACTTCTAATATTATCCATTTTGGTGAATTTATCCCAGAATGTGAATTGAAATTATTTTAAAACATTGGAAGAATTCAACAGTTCCACTCACCACAATTATAAAAGGTCACATCTTATCTGAACTTATTTATACCTATTAAGCCATAAATATTGACCTAATAATTTAATAATATCTCCCAAAAATAATTAACCATGTTCTATAGTAGATTTTGTTCCTAAAATATGAACCCTATGGTCCTCAATAAGAGATCCAAATAATGTTTTTCTAAGAGAAGGTAATTGGCTTCACTGAGAACTTTTTTTACAAATTCTTTTACAACATATAATTATGAGCTAGTAAGTCGAATAATATAACACCATTATATAACATATAAATATTGGTTATTATTTTTAAGGTATAATATTTACCTTTCTCATTGTTAATCAAATGGGAAACAAAACCATCACTCATGTGTATGAAGGACTAACTCTTCACATAAAAATGAAAATTGTTTTCAATCACCAACTCATATGGATAGTCCTAATGATTTAAATAATTAATATATGTGATAATTATGAAATAATAGTAATTTCAATATTTAATATGTCATCTACTTCCTTACACTATCAATAATTAAGGAAATTATAACTTTTCTAGGGCATACGTACAACCTACTATCTCCGTGAATTAATGTGATTCATTTTCCATGTCTAAATATCATGAATGATTATAAAAATTTATTTAATGAATAAATATGATATTTTTAATGATAATATTTTTATGTAGATTATGTAACAATTTCCAATGCATAATAACATGAATTACCACAACAAAACATCATGGGAAAACAAAGTGGTTATCACCTAAAACAATAGTAATAATAAAGTATTATTACTAAATGGGTGATAACATATTTTAGTAGGATCATATATGATACTATATGTATTTATATCGTTATATTATAGATTTATAATAAATTTACATTTAATATAAAAGAGTCTAAAATTAATTACAACTCAACTTGAACCAATAGTAAGGGTTTATATCACAATCTCAAAATTATTTGGGATTGTTTATGTCTAATAAATCGTTGGCTGAATTATATGATAAATATATCGTTAAATAATATATTTATTTATCCTTTTTTTATTTATAAAAAATATATGTTTTCCTCTCATTTTCCCCTTTCAATCACCCAAGAGTCCAAAGGAATGTTTTTAAAGAAATGCAACATTTCTTTTTATTCTATCGGGAATCTTGTTCTTCCATTTCCATATTTTTATCAAAAAAAATCATGAAATTTATCACTATTGTACTATGTTTTTAGTGCCATTTTTACTGATGTTAAACTTTCTATAATAAAATTTCAAATGAATCTTTTCATGTCTTTTTGAATGTGTTACTTGTTTACATTTACTGAATGTTTCAACAGAATATTTCTTTTTACGTACAAGATATTAATGATGTTTCCTACCGTCAGGACCACACAATTTTTTTTTAATACTTGAAAAGATTCAAATGTTCACATAAAATAAAATAAATTCCTTAATATCAGGGATCTTTTCAATTTTTAATAAGTGATTTTATAATTAAAGTAGTAATTTCCGAAAGAAGTATCATAGTGATGTCTTTTAATGTATTTTCATCTTTGTCATCAATATTTGGTGAATAATATGATTTAATGGGGATGTGCTCTTTTGATACTATTAACTGTATTACTATGGCTGGATTATTATTATGATTATTTATTAGGGAAAATATTAATATTCCATATGATAACTTTTCAATATTAATGTTTATATTGATTATGTTTCACCCATTTTATGTGATAAATGAATTGGGCTTAGTATGTGATGTGAAAGGCTTTCTACATCTCCTATATATATTGATAGGTATCATGAGAAAATCTTTTTTGGGTATTTGGAATACTCCTTAACTTTTATTGTATATTTTCTTAGCACGAGGCCTTGAAAATATCATTATGAGATATGGAATTAATAATTAATTCATTATGAGACTAGGTATTTTTATATTAGTGATTATTTATGTTTTATGTTATCCATGTATTTAGTCACATTTTTTGGAATTATTTGTACTTAATATTGGGTTTTTTTATCTTGACTATATTATTCATGTTTATTTACTTTATGAAATATTCTGTTACATGATTACACTTACAAAGTATCTAAGATCACTGTTTGTTTTTTTTACTTTCAAAAATAATTAAAAAAGGGATATATTAATGAAATTGGAGATTTAATAGATGAAATAATAATTTTCATACAAGAATTATAATATTATATTTCATGTTTGAATATGTAATGGGAGAATCTTGTATGTATCATTTCTCTAAAGGTTTAAACTATTTGATCCTTGAGGATTAAATCCCTTGTTCTTATTAAAATGTACTAGAATAACCACAAGAATTGGGATACATGAGTTCAAATGTTATTTTTTATATCATGTAAAGATTTTTAAAATCCATGGTAACTAGATAAAGGAAAACATATATTAGGGGACATAACCCTATGAAAAACTCAGATGTTGTACTTAATTTTACAATAATATCATAATGTTTTATGTAAGGTATAGAATATGTTTTTTTGCTGGAAATACATCAATTTTAGGATATTCTATGTAGATGGAGTTTTTAAAAAATTACATCTTGAGATAATAACCCCAAAGGGTTGGTTATGTATATCTTAGTGATCATTCTGGTTTATGGTGAGTGTTCCCTACTATGTACCAGGTTTGACATGAAATGTCCTAGATTTTTATGAAGGTATAGATCATTTTTTTAATAAAATCATTATTTCTTTCTAGTGAGGGTTATCTATGGCCTATATAAGGTTGCAGGAGTGTCCAAGGCTAGTTTGGAGCCCAATGATATGGGATTTGGATAGACAGACTGAGTTTCATGCTTAGTTCATGTTCAATTCTAACCATGTGACTTAATCAATTGGGGAACTCATCATGCAGTAAGAATCCACACAATTAGGCTGAACCATGTGATTAGGGATTCATATATAGTTTATTTGTCTCATAGAAATTTCAAATCCATTTTTCATGGGCGGCACATGGTTAATCAAACCATGTTCCAAGCTCGTGCATGATGGGGTCCTAGGGCTAAGCCTGGTGCACAGTTGGCGCACAGTTTGGCAACCATGTGATCAAACCATACAACCCCTATTTAGAAAGGTAAATTACTCTGTTTCACATGAAATTATTTTAACTCTCCACCCCTCTTTATTTTCTTCTAGAGAACATGAAACCCTCACCCAACACATATATAGTAATATATCCTTCTCTACCTAGGAATCAAGTTAACATTTCTATTTGATCTCCATTTTCCTTACTGTTGGAAGCATTGGATAGATAACCGTAAGTAATCTAATCCTATTACATCCATTATTAGTTTATCTACCCATATTCTGCTCTATTTTGGTGTGAACTCATATTCCCTCTTTTTAGTGAAATGGTATGTTCTTCTATTTTATCTCGTTTTAGCTCATTTTAAGAGTCGACACTGTATAAGGAGAGTAATACAAGCTTTAGGTACATGGTCTAGTAATTTAACCTAATATTTAAGTGTTTTATAGCTTTCTCTATTGTGTTGCATGTCAGACATATCCGCTCATTAATTATATTAAATTTTCTATCATAAATAAATTGAACCATGGTATAATATGCCTTAGAACATTGTTAATTATTTATATGATTCCTAAATCATTTATTGGAGCCACATTAGGTGTGAAAAATTAAATTCCCAACTTTCTATAATTTTTTAATGGACCAAATCCACATCCTAAGTGGATTTGTATTCAAATTAATGTCAAATAACCTTTCTCTAAAAAATAAATGGATTAATTTAATAAAATGTATATTGGTCGAAAGGACTCACCATTTATTATATATTTATGACTATGAAATAAATGAATTATGACACTCGTGGTTATATTGGTCTTGATTCTTGTATGTTCTCAATATGTAATTTTATATGATTATTATTATCAGATCAGAGAGATTGGTTAGTGAAAAATGGTTATATGACTTATTAAGCATCATGTTTTGTATTCCCTTTTGATGGATGTCGATCATAGTGTCTCACTACATTACTTCTATTTGAATTATGGGAATGACATACCATGTTCCCATAAATCAGGTGTAGGGAATGAAAACTCACCCCACTATCTCATATGTTAGGAATTACTTCTTTCATTCCTATTCGATTTGGGGCTAGTAGTCATGGAAGATCTAGATACACCCTTGGTCTGACTATCACCGAGTAGTTATGTATATTCCAATATATGTCCCTACATTTTCAATGTATACATATATAAACATATTATATATATATGTGTGTGTGTGTGTGTGTATTATTACTCATGCATGGTTACCTATATATGACCCATTTATAGCCTATCTTAAAGCAGACAGAGTCTTACAAGAGTCCAATAGGAACCTGATTTGACTTATATCTACCATTAATCATTGTTTATTATTTTATATACTTGTACACTGTTATGTTATATACTATGGAGGGATTATTTCTAGACACCATTGGTGGTCGACTTCGGATTTTATCTCACACCATACTCATATCGTCCATGGTACCTAAGTAGACTTCCTTACTATAGTTTTGGATAAGGGAGAAAACCCTATCATGGATTCTTGATCTATTAGATTATTTCATAGAGAATGTGAATAATGGATCGAGCAAATGATCATGATGCTATTGGATCTTCCTTTTGGTATTTTTTATAGAATTTTTTATATGCATGTACTCCATATCACATGTATCCCATTTTTTATAAATTAGCATGCATTCCATCATTTTGGATA
This sequence comes from Viscum album, assembly GCA_963277665.1. Lineage (NCBI taxonomy): Eukaryota > Viridiplantae > Streptophyta > Magnoliopsida > Santalales > Viscaceae > Viscum > Viscum album. The sequence goes on from OY728121.1 coordinate 855,715,535, forward strand.
TGAACTAGCCTATGGATTTTGATTATTATCACTACTTGGAAGTATATTATTTTTTTGTTCTTATTGATGGTATCTATTTCCCCTAAGTTATTAACTATTTGTATGTTTATGATATTTATTATCTCTATTTATCATTGTTGTATCACTTTGATAAGATGGTATTGTCTCCATTCTGTAAAACCATAGACCCTTGCTGATTGTTTATAGCCTATGTCATACGGGGTTGTGCACTTGATGGAATGTGACCAACTAGCTTGGGGTACCATTTAGAGGCTCATGGGTTGTCACATTACAAAGTGGTATTAGTGGTCTCTTTCATTTTGTCTTACTCTTTTGGTATTATGTAGGATACATTGATGTATTGGAATTTGAAAATAAGCATGTGTCTAGTAATATCTATTCCATATATAGGGGAAACCTGATTTATATAGGTTGATCTTTTTCGATTTTTCTTCATGCCTATTATAGTTTCACTTATTTCAATTTTTAGAGAATCACATGTTTTTTCCTTCATAATATCGTTAATATTATTGTTATGGATTTTTATTCTTCCTTTTCCCGTTAATGTACAGATTTTTCTTCTCATGCATCATTATAGAAAATTTAGGTCTATTATGCCATGCCTTTTTTTCATTCCATATTTAATTTCTTCTTGAATTCACTACGGTATATAGTTAGTGTCTAGAATATTATATTAGTAACATGCTAACATTCTTGAACAGATAGGAAAATTGAATTAATTATTGTTCTTACATCGATCAAAATACTTTTTTCTCATATAGACTGATTATGACACCTTAATTAACCAATTAAACCTTATTGTGGGTTCTGGACCCGCTAGCTCCATGAAAAAAACAAAGTAAGGAGATTAGATTGCTTGAATTATATTCATAATTTTTGGATCATATACATCTATAAATTCATGATTTTAATTTATTCAATCAAATCATTATATATGACATGTTACATACTAATATTGGATGTGAAGCCCAGGTCATAGTTACCCAACATTACAATTTTAATTTATCAAGAATATAACATTTATAAAAGGGGAATCATGATGTGTTTAACTACACATTGACATATAATTATAAAATATTATAAGCATAAATGAATATGATCTTTTAAATGAACTTGTTACCATTATATAGGGATTCCAATTGAAATGTAACGGGTGTTTTCCTCTATAGCCTTCAATTAAAACTCTGTATACTAGAACTTCAACTTGTGATATGAGACTTGGACCAAAACCTAGATTTAATAGTGGGTATTTTGTTTGTGTGTTACATATATTATCACCTTTTTTGGATTTATTCAGCATGTTGACAATGACTTCATAGTAGGAATATAGGTGATACCTTCATTATAGGAAGGATTTGTACTTTCCCTACTATCTATCTAGAAATATTTTAAATTACTAAATAATATTTTGTGGCATGTGTTTATAATTGTAGAATCATGCCCCTAAGATGAACTTGAGATATATTCCATGAAGGCAGTGATGACCATGCTCCAAAGGTTGTGGTTCCTGAGGTATAAGTCATCCCTTCCATGGTTCCACATTAAGAACTGTCTATTATTTCTAACAGGGACATTGATTCCCACTTTTGAGATGTTTTCCTTCATTTGATTTATTTTATGTAAGATGTTTCTAGACCATCCAAGACTATAGAAGAGTTCACTTGGGAGTTTCAATAGTAGAATCCTTGAACATATTCAGGAGATTGAGAACCTTAGTCCGCATAATAATTGAATGTATCCAGGTTGTCAATATTAGAGAATCTAGAGATTCCTCCAGAGAAGAGGTTAAATCTCACTTCTTATATGTTATGGGATTCTACCAAGAAATTATGGGATTTCATTACCCAGGCAGGCCGACATGGTGATATGGTCTGGAGGGACTTCTAGACGGTCTAATATGACTACTAATTTCCAAATACATTGATATCTAATCTGGAAAAATAGTTCTTTAACTTTCTATAGGGATCCATGTCTATAATGGAATATTTTTCTTGATTTTTTAAACTTCAATGTTTCACTCCTTCTATACCTTGTGATGAGCTTATGATTGTGAGGCAATTCAAGGATGGGATGGTATATGCTATATGATCATTGTGTAATGTCTTCTGGTTGATGATTATTTCTAATATATTCAACCATTACCTCTTTACTATGAAGAATTTGAGGGAAGTTAACGGTGTGAGCCTGGGTGGTTCAGCACCCCAATTTTCCAATGGTTCTTCTAGCAGACGGAAGTGTCATTTTAATTTTTCCTTTGGGTGTAGTAGTTGTCAAATACCTCATGCTAATACTATCTTTTTCAATCATCAAGTACATTCCAGGCCATTAGACATACCTTATACATATTCATAGAGTAGGTATGGCTTGTAGGAGTATCTGGTAATGTTTTTTGTTCTCAAAGATATGCTAGAAGTTTTCATGGCCCTGATGAATCGGGGTTTCCACCCATATTTTGATTCATTTTTTGAAGTATTTATGTATAAATTTTTCATGTATTATCACACTTGACATGACCATTCCCAATTTCTTGAGATTTTGTTTAATGCACTAAGGTAACATCATATTTACACAAATCTCACTAAATTCCACTTCTAGATCAATAAAATGTACTTCTTGAATTATATCATCTCAGGTTCGGGAGTATTAATAAACCAAGAGAAGGTGATAAATATAGTTTCTTGGTAGAATACCAAGAACATCATTGATATATATAGTTTCATTGGGATAGTCAGGTATTCCAGACACTTCATCTAGGATTTTTCATGCCTATATGTTCCTTTTACAGGATTAACCAAGAAGGGTGGGAAACTCATGTGGGAAGAAGCATGTGAGAAGGACTTATAGGAATTTAAAGGATGATTGAATTCATCCCTGATCAAGATTTTGTTAGTCCTAGTAACGATATATATAGTATATTGTGATTCGTCAGTTATTTGATTGGTAATAATTATGATAAAATATGAACAAGTTGTTGTGTACATGTCTCGTTAGTTTATAAATCACAAATGGAAATACCTTAAACATGATCTTGAGCTATAAATTATTGTTTATGATCTACTTATTTGGAGGAATTATTGTCTTGGGTAAAATATTATGGCTTTAACAGATCTCAAAAGCCTCATTTTTATCCTTATGTAGTGTGTTACCACTCTCAGGTATCATATATAGGTTGAATACCTGTAGTATTTTGACCACCAACTATCGTTTATTCCATAAAAATAAAATGATATAGCTGATTCTATGATCTAGAATACTCAAAAATAGGTGGTTTAGGATGCCATTGGTGAGTGAAAGCTTATGAAAATTTTCTCAGATATGAATGTTAAGGATCAGAAGGATCAAGGGAACAATATTTTCTCAACATTCGTAGTGACCAATACCATTTAGACAGGTAATAATGAGGTTCCCATTTGATCCTGATGTCCTAGTACTAAAGGAAAGAACTTTAGGTAGATATTCATCTTCCTATTTGACCATGGATTAGGATGATATCTTATGTATACATAGGTGTGTCTGGGTCATTATAGACATATGAGAAGAGATGATGTGGGAATCTCACACCCTAGTATGGACAGTGCATCTTGGTGACATGATGATGTATAGGGACTTACATCACCGGTATTGGTGTTCTAGTATTAATAGAGAGATAGACAGCTTTATCACTCGATGTTCCACCCATCTGCTGGTGAAGGAAGAACATCAGTCACCAGTTGGTCTTTTACTACCAATGTCATTTCCTAATTGGAAATGGAATGATGTCACCACAGATTTCATTATAGGTTTTCCACAATCACGTTGAGGAAATGATATAGTTTGGGTTATTTTTCGGAGGTTAACAATGGTTTCCCACTCAATACCTATTTGAGAAACCTTCTCAATAGACCTCAAAGGTAGGATATACATCAGGAAGTTGTATATATTCATGGAGCTTTATGTTCTATCATATCGGATAGGAATTCTTATGTAATGTCACAATTATGGAAGGTGTTACAAATGGAATTAGGTACACAGGTGCTTCTTATCATGGCCTATCACCCTCAGACTCACAGTCAGACAAAGCATATGATTCATGTTTTAGTTGACATGATTCATGCATGTGTCCATGACTTTGGGGGTTCTTTGGAGAAACCCATAACTCTAGTAGATTTTTATTACAATATTTGTTGTCAAGATAACATTCATATTTCTCCTTACAAGGACTTGTATAGTAGTCCATTTCAATCACTGATACGATGGTTAGAGGTAGGTTAGGCATCTTTTCTTGGACCATGTCTTGTTTGGGAGACATTAGAGAATTTCAAACTAATTTGGAAGCCTACATTGATAGATCAGTCTACAAAGTTATCTAATGCCATACACATATGAAAACTACATATGATTGAGGCTGGGGATCTTGGTTTCCTATGTGTTTCTTCCAGGATGGGACATCGATGAATTATGAATCATGGTAATATTTCACCTTGATTTTTATGTCCTTTCGATATCTTAGAGGGGACAAAGCTACTGGATTACATGATATACCTCCATCATATACAAACTTTATACACAATTTTTTTCATGTGGCTCAACTCCATTGATATTATACAAATCTGATGCATGTTTTATACCTTTATTTAGTTATTATGATTTGGAAGTTTCCTTTTAGGACAATCCAGTGAGTATCGTAGATCATATTCTGATTGAAATATGAGGAAGGTTATTCCATTTAATATGGGTCCAATGGTATCATAACTGATTCAAAGACGTGACCTTAGAGTTGGAATCCAACATATATTCTTAGTGTCTGGATCTTTTTATAGGTTATCACTTTTAACCCTCAGAAGGCCTTGTCAGGGATGATTTTCTTTTAGGATGGGTGGTTTTTAAAAACCTACATTCATGAAGATAAAAATAATTTATTTGTATGACTAAATCCATATTTTATTTTTATTGAGGGTTTTCTACAATCTATGGATTGTATCTGGAGAATTCAGGGCTCATTTGGTGCTCGATGCTTTAGAAATTAGACAGATTGTCTGATCCATCAGGTTAGCACATGGTTAGTGATAACCATGAAAATCAACCATGTATGGAAATTAATGAACATTATGAGGACACAAGGGTAGTATGAACCATGCGATCTTGGATGCATGACCATGTTATTTTTCTAAGAAATATTATTGAGTTGTTTCTCTTGGGCGGCACATGGTTAGTCAAAATGTCTACTTAGCCCATGTGAGTTGGGTCTTTTGCCAGAGTATGGCACATAGTTTGGCTAACTAGGAGACCAAATGGGGTGACCCCACATTTTTAGGGAAAATTTAAATTTTTTTCTATTAATGTGACTTTAAAAAATCCTCCCTCTTTAGGTTTACCCATCATAAAAAACACCCTTACCTATCTCTCAGATTGGAATCTCTCCCTTATCCTCCTAAGTAATACGCTGAATTCTCCATCCAATTTTTTTTTTCATCACCATGGAAAGTTTTGGGTAGCTGACTATAAGATATATAATACTATTGATTTTGTTATTAGTTTATCTCCCCATCTATTGTGCTATCTAGGTGCGTCCTCATATGCCCTATTTTCCAAGAATTGGTATGTTATTTTTTTTTCTCATGTTCTCTCCCATTTCAAAGTTCGACACTAGATGATGAGAGTAATACGGTCTGAAGGTATGTAATCAAGTAATTTTCCAAAAAAAAAATAGGTGTTTTATAGTTTTCTCCATTGTTCCACATGAAGAACATATATGTGTTTTTTTCATAAATTTTACTTTCCATACTTAAATAAATTAATCCATGTTTTAATATACCTTAGATCATTGTTAATAATTTAGAGGATGTCTACCTCATTTATTTTTTCTCCATTGGCTGTGATAAATTAAATTTCTTTCTTAACACAATTTTATAATGGACCAAATCCACCCCCTAAGGGGTTTATTTTAGAATTATATTGGACTTACCTTGAATTATGAATTATGTGTTTTGATAAAATTAAATGAAAGTGGGTGGAAAGGAAACACCATGCATTTTATATTTAAAAGTATGAATAAAAAGAATTTTTATGCCCATGGTTATATTGGGATTGATATTTTTAAATGATTAATAAGTGATTTTATATTATTATTATTATAACATGTAGATTGGTTAGTGACCAGCGACTAGAGGACATGTTGAACATGGTGTTTCCCAATCCGTAACATTGGGTGTCGATCATGTTATGTCACACTGTTACATTAATTTGGATGATTGGAATGACATTCCATGATCCCTTAAATCGAGTGTTAGAAATGATGACTCACAGATTTCCCTTGAGTGTAAAGAATGATGTATCATATTCCGATGAGGTTTTGGACTAGTACCCTTTGCTTGAGCCAATGTCTCATTAGACTAGCCAAGGACGTCTAAGTTATGCCCCGGGTCTATCTAGAACATAGTATCCATGTAAATTCCTATATATTGCATTAAATATTCAATTTAAATACATATATATTATATATATATATATGATTAATCATAAAAGGTTACCCCGATCTGACTCATTTTTGACCTATGCTGATGTAGGTAGAGTCTTCCAGGCATCCTATAAGAACCTGAGTTGACTTTTATTTATCTTTAATCATTGTTTATTATTTGATATACATGCACACTTCTATCTTATATATACTGATTTTATTATTTCTAGACACTTTTTAAAGTTCCCTACTAACTTTATCTCACAACCAGCTTGGGCCAGCCTTGGTACCCAAGTATACTTCTTAACTACATGTGTGGATAAGATAAATTACTCTATAGTGGATGCTTGATCTGTTATCTTATAGAATGGATCATGGGAATAGATAATTAAGTGTATTCTCATGATTCTAGTGGAGTTTTATTTTGGTATTTTTTATTTTTTATAACATATTTTATATGAATTTTACATTTATCCCCTTTATATCAATTTTTTATCAATATTTTCAGACATAATTTTGTTTAGGACTTATCCTATAGAATTCGATTATTATTACTAATTGGATAATGTTTTCTTCAATGTTCTTATTGATGGTATCAATTTCTACAATATTGTTACCTAACTATATGATTTAGAAATTTACTATCTCTATTTATATCTTATGTTCCACCCTAATAAGATTGTATAGTCTCTCCACCATACCACCCTAGACCCTCACTTCTAGTTGGTAGACTCTAGCATATGTGGAGGATCACTTGAGTCCATATAACCCATTGGCATAGGACACAATTTAGTGGATCTTGGGTTGGGAAAATACATGACACTCATGGGGGATATTCTTGGGTTAATTCATATTTTATTTTCAAAATATAATTAAATATTTGAAAATATTTATAATATACTAAATGATACTAAGCTTATAATTCTATAATTTCCTTTGAAAAAGTTTCCATGTTATGTAAATTTTTTTCACTAGTCTATGAATTATACATAATAATTATTACTATTATGATCTAATATAATTTATGTTATTTTCCAGAAATAGATCACAGTAGAAGGAATTGAAATCATATCAATGCATTTAATATAGGTGTGTATGTCCTGCCAGGTCAAGACATTGAGGTTGGAGTGAGAATTGGAGACAAATCTAGACTTAAATTGTTTTTAACTATTTTGGTGCCATTGAATCAGGTTATGGTCAGTATCCATACTCATATGGATTAACCATTATATCCTTGATGTGATGAAACAATTTCATATTGCTTTATGAGTTAGAAACCTCTATCATTCGATGGGATTACTTATAATGCCTCGACCCCAGAAGTATGTGGTAGGTGCATTACTAATTACATTGGAAATGTTAAAAGGAAATAAATACGGAGGATCAATATGTTTAGTAGTCTTTAAGAAACTATATACACAAAATAAACTCATATCAAATTGATAAATCTAAAAAATACAATACCTAAAAATAATAATAAACTTCATCCACAAGAACTCAATAAATAGTTACCTCTTCATAACCAGTTGAAGGTAAACAAATGAAAGGGGTGAGATCAAATGATTAGTAAGGGTTAATAATAGAGTAATCATGAATAAAAAAAATTAAATAATAAACAAATTGGCATAGCCAATATGGCATGGTGAATAAATGAAAAACACACACCATTAATAAACTGAGAAGGAAACGACATCCATAGATTTTTTCGTAGAGAAAACCTCATGGATAGTAATTATGGAAGTGAATATAGAGAATTAATATTAATTTGAAATAATGTATCTAGAAAATTATAACTCTATACTATCAATATTGTTTAAGTCTTTGGGTAGACACCCCTCTGATTTTTTGAAACAAACTTGGAGGGTTTGTTGCTAACTGATTTGTCTCATGAGACCCGTCAATGAATCAAGGGGCTATAACGGTCATCGCACATCCTTAAAATTCCAAATAATTATTTATAAATTGATTTAATATGATTACTATATGCCTTCTCTATATCTTTATATAGTAGATAATACTGATTCAACAATATTTTTATAGTTAAAACAACATTCCAAATAAACTCTGTATGTGAAATTGTATACAACTTAAGGATATAATCATATCCATGCTATAAAAAATGGATATTTATAGGATTTATAATTTCAAATTTCTAATGATCTAAAATGGGAATTAGATACAACACATAATAAATATTATGTGCATAATACCGTGAATGTCTCAATGAAATGGAAATTGGGACAAAGTCCCTTACCGCATTGTAATCAATTAAATCATATGAAAAAAAAATAATAACCAAATGAATCATATAATACCATAAATATAAAGAGTATCATTATATTATATATTAAATGGTTTACACATATACCCCATTCAAAAAAATTGTGGTGAACAATGGAAATCTCAGGGAATTGAAAGTGAGATGAGAAACCCCTTACATTATGCCCGAAACTGTTCTCGGTTGATCTTAATGGCCAGAATAATAAACTTTATCCCCATTAATTAATAATTAAATGACATAAAATAAATGTAATTTATTTATCATAATCTTATTAGGTTCATTTATTTCCTTTTTTATGGGTTTAAGAGGTTCAATTTTATTGTTTTGGAAGTATTTTCTTCGTTGGTTTTCAGGATAGGTTTGCTTGTATTCATGAATGGAAGTTTGTTTGAAATGTTGTTAAACATCCTAAATTTTTAATATATATTATTAGTAACATTATAGAGATATAAATAATCTTATAATTATTTTTTGTTATATACCATGAAGTTGTTTCATTATTTAAAAGTAAATTACCAACACTTGGATTAACATGGTGGTTTTGTGAATAATGAACATGTTTTTTATTATAATAACATATGATGAGTATTTAATGATTATATAAAATTGAATAATGTAAAAGAAATATATTATGAACTCTCTAAACCATTAAAATATTAATGAACTATCTTGAATATATTAATAGAAATTGAAAACTTTTCATCCTTGAATGTGATAAATTAACACATCTCGGAAGGTATTTTCATTTTTAGTGTAAGAGGTGGGGGAAGAGGGAGATGATGAGGAAATAATAAATTAAAATAATAAAATTATAATCCTTTAAGGTACTATAATTATTATATCATTTGGATGTGGGGAGTTTTGGAGAGAGAAACAATACAACCAAACTTGTAAAAGAATTTGAAATAAAAGGGAGGAGAGCTTCGCCTCATGAGTACTCCTCCTTGAGAATCACCATAGGACCATTGTTTTTTGGCCATTTTGTGTGACCATTAGGACCTTCATGTGGGGGGCTTGGGAAGTTTATTTGTAAAATCTTAATAAAGTCATAAATCTTGAGTAGTGTCGGAGGAAGAGGGGTGAGGGGTGGTTTATATAGTGGAAGGGAGAGGGATTTTATATTTTAAATCATTAATTTAATATTTTTCCTCAATACTATGAATATTCTTGAATCATGTTTTCCAAAATAGTAATAATTTTATGTTATTTCGAACCAAGTGGTCTTACATCATCCTTGCATCATCTATGTTGTAGTAAAACAAGTTTTTAGCATTTATCATAATTTATCGTATATTACTATTCTTCAAAACTTAAAAACAATTCAGAAAAAATCCCAAAACATTACCATAAACATTTTTCAATGTGTAAATCTATAAAATGAACCCCATATTTTGAAAATAATTTTCTAAATATTATTATTTTAATTTTCTAAATAAAATTATATTTTATTCAAAAATAACAATTTTAAATCTATAAGTCATTTTTTACCCCATGAAAAATTGATCAACATCCGATTTTTTAATAACCATATGAAAATTAAATAATAATATGATTTAATATTTATAAGGGTCATATTACAATTCCTATTAATATAAATAAGTGTGTGTTTCTATTCACCAAAAAAACCAATTTGTTCTATCAGACTCCAAATAACATACTGATCACAGGTGTAGATGGCCGTTTTTCAAAATTCAAATCAAAGAAGTGGAATATTTTATTTTAAGGGTTAGGTTATGAATTTATCCTATAAATAACCAAGTTTTGTTTCACAGAGACTCAATACTTCAAGAAATTTAGTCTATCTAATGAATTGGATGTATTTAAGAGAAACATACCCTAAAATGATTGTTGTGTTATATTATTCCCACATTCAGAAATTTCACCCTTGAAATTTTTCATGTATAAATCCGTTCAAAAATATGTGGGGGTTATTATTCATAACATACTCAGGTTCCCACATTTCATCCTTAATTTTATGGTTTTTCCAAAGAACCATTACTAGAGGAGTTTTCTGATTTCTCAATACCCTCTCTCTTGTGTCATGAATCTCGATAGGATATTCACCATATGAAAAATTATGTTTCAGTTCTATTTCTTCATAGGTGAGTACATGCATTAGTTCTAGAATGTATTTATTCAACAATGAAATGTGGAACACATTATGAAATATGGGGACACTTTGGGGCATTGCTAAATGGTATGCTACAGCTATAATTATTTCCAGAATTTTGAACAGTCTGATGTACCTGTGGCTCAGTTTCCCTTTAATACTGAACAATAAGACACCCCTCTATGGGGATACCATTAGAAAGACTTGATCTACTACTTAAAATTCCCAATCCTTTCTATATTTGTTAGAATAACTATTTTTCCTACTTTTGGATACTTTAAGATGGGCCTGAATTTTTTTTAACTTGGCAGTTGTCTCTTGAATAAGTTTGGGGCATATAAGATTCATCTATCCAACTTCATCCTAACAAGTTGGTGTTTGACATCTCTTACCATATAATGTTTCATATGGTTCCATTTTAATTATAGAATGGAAACTATTATTATAGGATAATTTCACCAAAGAAAAGTATTGATCCCACATACCTTGAATATCAAGAGAGCATGATCCTAACATGTCTTCCAATGTTTGAATAGTCATTGTAGATAGTCTATCATTTTTGTGGTGATAAGAAGGACTTGTATGAAGCACAGTATCCTAAGTCTTCTGGAGACTTTTCCTGAATTTTGATGTAAACTAAGGATCTCGATCGGACACAATCAATTGAGTTAAACCATTAAGTCTTACAACTTCATTAATATAAAGTCATTCCAGGTGCCCAAGCAGTAAATCCTCTCTTATAGTAAGGAAATATGTTGATTTTGTGAGATGGTCAAAAATTACCAATATTACATCATTAATTCTAGTTTTCCTGGTTAGTCCCACAAAACAATCCATCGTAATGTCATCCCACTTCCACATAGGAATAGGTAGAGGTTGTATGACCCATCTACGATGTTCTCTCTCAGCTTTCACTTGTCGAAAAACAAGACACCTTGACACATTGTCAGAAATTTCTTGTTTCATGTTATCCAACCATAAATGTTCTTTTAGATCTCTATACATATTAGTTATACTAGGGTGTATATAGAAATTTGAGCTATGAGCATCGTCAAATAGTTCCTTTTTTAGCTCAACTACTGCTGGAAGGCATAACCTCTTCCCAAATTTCATAACCCCATCTAGATACACAATGTCTGCCAATCTTCTATCCTTAACAGCTTTAATTTTCTTTTATATATTATCATCATCATATTTGGAGATTTTTATCTTATTTAGTAAATATGGTTTAGAAATCATTTAAAATAATAAATATTCTTCACCTTCCTTAAAATTCCTATATCCATCTTTAGTGGATCCAAAAATATAGGAACTCTCTCAATCCTCATTTGGATAAGAAGTCCTTGATCATTCCTTCTTAATGAATCTTCCACCTTATTTTAATTTCCTGGGTAGTAGTGTATTGAACAATCATATTCATTGACTAACTCAACCTATTTCCTTTTCCTCGTGTTGAGTTCTCTCTGTGTAAAAATGTATTTCAAACACTTCTGATCCATATATATCTCTCAAAATTTTCACCGTAGAGATATTGTCTCCATATTTTCATAGAAAAGATTACGACTGCTAACTTAGGATCATGAGTTAATTAATTCTAATCATGAGTCTTCAACTACCTTGATGTATATTCAACCACTTTATCATTTTGAAAATGGAATCAACCCAGTCAATTCATTTATGAATCATTGTACATCACAAATTCATCATTTCTAGAATGAAGAGTCGCAATTGGAGCACTGAACAATCTTATTTTAAATTATTCAAAGCATTATATTCATTTATTCATCTATAAAAACATAACCCCTAGATGTGGGAGCCTGGTTTGAAGGTTAGCTAGTTAGGTGAAATTCTAAGTGAAATGCTGATAGTAACCTGAAATAACAATTAATCGAATTACCTATGTTATGTTCGTTTTCATGGTCCATTCTTGGATGCCTTTGTCTTCATAGTATCAACTAAGATTCCATCCTTAGAGACAATAAGTCCAAGAAAACAAACATATTGGAACCAAAATTCAAAATTTCTAAACATCTCATATATTCATTTCTTCTTAGAGTTTTCTGAATTATACACAAGTGATTCTCATGGTCTTCATTTCTTCTGGAGTATACCAGTATATCATCAATAAATACCACAACAAAGACAACAAAATATTCCGTGAAAACTCTATTCATTAAATCCATTAAAATAGAGGGTTAATTAGTAATCCCAAAAGGCATTACTATAAAATCATAATGTACATACCTAGTTCTAAATGATATATTTGGAATATCATCCTTCCTCACATGTAGCTATTGATAACCAGATCAAAGGTCCATCTTTGAAAAATATTGGGATCCATGAATTTGATCATAGAATTTATCAAATCATAGATGGGGATACTTGTTCTTTATTGTAATAGAATTTATTTCCCAATAATCAATGCATTGCCTCATTGATCCATATTTCTTCTTGACAAAGAGGATAGTTGATCCCCATGGAGAAACTCTAGTTCAAATAAATCCTTTGTCACTGAATTTCTCTAGTTGTTTCTTTGGCTCCACTAATTTCACAGTGTCCATTCTATAGGGAGTCGTTTATATAGATATTCCATGGGGAATTTAATCTATACAGAACTCTACTTCCCACTCTAGAATATGTCTAGGTAAATCATATGGAAATACATCAATGTATTCTAGCACAACAGGTAAATCTTCAATTTGAAGATTTCATTCCTTACCCATAGATTTTGTGTTCTCTTCCTCTCCAAGAATTGAATTCAGCAGAGCTACTAGGGGTAGTTGTAGATAAGAATCAGGTGGGGAGTTTTTTTCTCTAAAGGTAAGGGATTATACACCATTTTCTAAAATTGTAACTTCCTTCTTCTTGGAATATATCTTCGCATCATAATTTGATAGCCAAATCATACCAAGAATTTTATCAAAGTAAATAATCGATATGATGATAAAGTTAGAAACTAAAGCACATTTGTGGGTCATGATAGGGACTGATTGACACATCTTTGTTGTAATGATACCTCCCCTAGGAGTTTTTACAGACAACTACTTTATTAAATCAAATTGGACATGTTTAATTTTCTTGGAAAACTGAGAAGATATTAATGAATGTGATGATACATAATCAAATAAAACATTGGATATGTTTTAGTAAACAACTAATGTACCTACCACCCAATCATTAATAACTTTAACCTCTACGGTTATAATTGCATATGATTTCCATTACTCTTGTGGAATTTTCTATGGAAAGTTCCCTTGGTCACTAAGAAACTCATTTTCATAGTGTCTTATATCTTTACAATAGTAGAATTGAAAATCATTGACTTGTATCTTACCCTTACATTCATTGGATCGATGACCCATTTCTACACAATTATAGAAAACACCCTTTCCTTTCAATCATTTTCTAAGATGACTCTTTCGGCAATTCTCGCATAATGGAAATTTTTTCATTCCCATAATTTTCAATGGCTCTTCAACTTTTCTAAGGTTATTAGAATTCCCTATCTTATCTTTATTTCCCCTGAACAAATTTGATCTAGAAAATTCCTTCTCTATTTTGATGGAACATAATACACTTTCATCCTATGATGAAAATGTTTGAGAAGCTAGTGCCCTTTGAATCCTTTGCTTATGAACTTCAACGAAATGGTCAATATTGTCTTTCAAATCTTGTACGTAATCTATATAATACTTGGATATTCTTGTGAATGTTCCCTAATACTCTACAATACTCTCTTCTTTAATTTTCTTTTGGATATGTAATTTCCTCTTCATTTCAGTTTGATCTTCACGAGGGAAATATTTTTCGAAGAATATTTCCTTAAAATTTCCCCATTCGATATATTCCATTTCTTCTTCCTCCATGGTATTCTGGATCAAATTCCACCATTGATCAGTATCACCATTGAGGCAATTTAATGAAATTTCAACCTTTTTATTTTCATTGCATCTTAATACCAGAAATATCTTTTCAAGGGACTGGATCCACTACTTATCTACCACCGAATTAGTATTTCAACTAAAATTTTGGGGCTTCTACAACATGAACCGATCCAGTATAGGTGCAGCATAGTTATTCATAACATCATGAGTAATATGTCCCAAAAAGATCATGATCTAATCTACTCCAACGTTGTTGGTGTTGACTTTCTCAGTGGGGAAATACCTTCATTTTCCATGTGAATGGATTCTTTTTCTTCTATTAGGTTCCATTTTTAAATAATGGCATACACTAAATTAGGTTTTTAATCATAATTTATAATCCCAACTATAAAATCACTTAGCATAAATTGAAATTTTATTCATAGATAACCTCATAAACATGGAGTCTTTGAGAAAAATTTACATCCAAAACTTTTATAATGGATTGTAATGATAATGTGAATTATCTTAAGAATATCTCCCAGAGTGTCAAAACATGAGTACATCAAGGTCTATTTTAGGGTACAAGGATACCCCAAGTCAATCCCGAAACTCCTTTTTAGAGTATTCATTCCTAGTTACATCTGTTCCAGAGCCACCTATACTTCTTTGTATCTAGATGGTGATTATTTTCTAGAAAGATCCACATAATCTATTCCATTCCAAAATTACAGGATGTTCAAGTTTTTTTATCCTCAAAAACAATCTTAAGGCTTTGTTCCCAAATCTATAGTTTCTAATCTAGTTTCCATGTTTTCTACTAAACTTCCTCTAATACCAACTACAATGACCCAACCCTAGAAGCTCAGATCCAGAGCATTTCTAATTACATTGGCGAGGATAAAAGGAACAAAATCCTAAGGAACAATCAGTTTAGTATTCTTGAAGAATCTAGATATACAGATGAAACTCATATTACATTGGGAAAGGTAAAAAATAAAATACATAATAAAAATAATAATAAACTGCATCCACGAGAACTCAATAAATAGTCTCATTTTCATAACCTGTTGAAGGTAAACAAAGGAAATGGGTGAGATCAAATGCTCAGTTAGGTTTAAGAATAGTAAAATAATGAATAAAAAATAACTGAATCATTAAAAAAATTTCATAGTAAATATGGAATTGTGAATAAATGAAAAATAGACATCGTTAATAAACTGAGAGTGAAACTGCATCCATAGATTTTTTAATAGTGAAAAACACATGGATAGTAATATAATAAATTTAATAAATAGAATTATTATTAATTAGATTTTGTGTATCTGGCACATGATACCACTTTACAAACAAAATGGTTTATGTCTATGGGTAGAAATCCACCTAATTTTTTAAAACTAACTCGAAGGGTTTGTCGTTATCTGATTTGTTTCATGAGACTTGACGATGCATCAGGGGATATAGTAGTCCCTATTCATCCCTAACAGTCCAAAAAATTATTTATAAATAGATTTAATACAATTAAAATATGCCTACTCAATATCTGTATAGAGTAGAGAATATGTATTCATCAATATTTATATAGTTAAAACAATATTCCAAATAAACATTGTTTGTGAAATGGTATACAACTTAAGGAAATAATCATATACATGATATAAGAAAATGTATATTTACCCAAATTATAATTTCAAATGATAAATGATCTCAAATTGGTAGTAGATACACCACATAAAAAATTTTAGGAGCATAATACCACGTAGGTCTCAATGAAACAGAAATGGAGTCAAAGTCCCATACCACATTGTAATCAATTGAATAGTATGACCAAAAATCAATAACCACCAAATGAATCACATAATTCAATGAATATAAAGAGGATCGTGATATTATATATCAAATGGAAGTACACATATACCGCATAAAAAATTAGGGGCTAACATTGGAAATCTCATGAAATTGAAAGTGAGATGAGAAACCCCATACCATATGCCAAAAGGTGTTATCAATTGATCTTATTAACCAGAATAATCAAATTTAGCATCATTAATTAATAATTAAATAACATTCTATAAATTTAATTTAATTATTATAACCTTATTATGTTCATTTATTTCCTTTTATATGGGTTTAAGATGATCAATTTTATTGTTTTGGAAGCATTTTCTTCCTTGGTTTTCAGTATCATTTTACTTGTATTCATGATTAGAAGTTCATTTGAAATGTAGTTAAACTACCTAAAATGTTAATATATAATATTTTAAACACTATAGAGATATAAATAATCTTATAATGACTTTTGGTTATATTCCATGTGGATTTTTCATTAGATAAAATATAATTACAAACTCTTAGATTAACTTGGTTGTTTTGTGCATAATGAACTTGTTTTGTATTATTATTTTATATTATGAGTGTTAAATTATACCTAAACATTGAAGTTGGTAAAAAAATATATTATTATCTGTTTCAACCATTAAAAACGTTTCATGACCAGTCATGAATATAGCTGTATAAATTGAATTCTCATCGTCCTTGAATGTGATAAAATAACACATCTCGGACGGTATTTTCATTTTTAGTGTAAGAGGTGGGGGAAGGGATATGATAATGAAATATTAAATTAGAAAAATAAAATTATAGTACATGTAAGTAACTATAATTATAATAGAATTTTTATGTTTTGAGGTTAGGAGGTAGCAAAAAAAGAATAGAACTTTTAAAAGAATTTGAATGAAAAGGGAAGAGAGGTTCGCGTCTTTAGTACTCCTCCTTGAGAATCACCTTAAGGCATTTGTTTCTAGACATTTGGTGAGACCAAAAGGTCATGGATGTTGGGGGGTCTTGGGAAGTGTATTTTTTAGAGATTAGGAAATTATAAATTCTTGATTGGTGTGGGAGGAAGAGGGGGTGAGGGGTGCTTTATATAGTGTAGGGGGTAGGGATTTTACATTATTTAATCATTATTTTAATATTCGTTTCCCAAGACTGTGAGTATTATTGAATCATGTGATACAAAGTAGTTATAATTTCATGTGATTTCGAACCAAGTGGTCTTATGCCATCCTTTCATCACATATGATGCAGTAAAACAAGTATTTAGCATTTATCATAATTTATCGTATTTTACTATTCATCAAAATATCAAGAATTTTAGAAAAATACCAAAAATTTACCGTAACCATTATTTTACATGAATAATTCAAAAATGAACTCAATTTTTAAATAATAATTTTCTAAATATTCTTAATTTAATTTAAAAAAAACATATTTTATTCAAAAATAACAATTTTAAATCTATAAAACATTTTTTAACACCCAAAAAATTGATCAATATACCATTTTCTTATAATCATAACAAAATAAAATAATAATACGATTTAATATTCATAAATGTCATATCACTATTCATAAGGGTATGTTACTATTCACCAAAAAAACAAGATGGTTCTATCAGACTCCAAATAACTTACTAATCACAACTGTAGATGACAATTTTTTGAAATTCAAATCCAAGAAGTGATGTATTTAAGATTAATGGATAGGTTATGATTTTCTCCTATAAATAGACTAGTTTTTTTCAAAGATAATCAGTGCTTCAAGAAATATAGGCTAACTAATTAATTGAATGCATTTAATAGAAACATACCATACAATGTTTGGGGTTCTATATTACTAATAAATTTTTAGCTAATCAATGGATAAATTACATAGAAAATATATTTCATTCTTTGTGAAGTAATTAAGGGGAGATGGTTGAACTATAAATGTATCATCTCACGCATTATGTGGATAACTGGGGGTTATTTATTTAAAACACTATGGGTGATGAAATAGAAAACATGGAGTGGAATAATTTTATGGTACTTTTATTTGAAAAATATTTTCCTTTTACGCAACAAGAATATATGGAATAAAAATAATGGAGTCTAATAAAAAACAAATATGAGAATATTTTTTGTATAAAATAAACATTATAATGTTACCAAGTCATGTTGTTGAATACACACATAATCTAATGTATAATATTGAAAATTTAGTTGATTGGATAAATATAATCCTTAAAAGGTAACTAGTCTTATAATCCTTCTCATCATATGAGAAAATTTTATCATATGATATCAAGATAGAGAAAGAGTTCCCAATTAATTATGAATTCAAAGGAAATAAAGATAATAAAAGGGTCTTTTATAACATTGTAAAAGGAAATTAAAAAATGGAATAAGGGAAGGGTGGGATTGTTGACTTTGTAATAAATGTGGAAAGAAAAATCACGGAATATTCATATTGGTAATTAGTGTTTACTTCTTGTATTAAGATAATATCTATCAGGCTTGTAATTTCAAGGGAATGGAAGAACCTGTCAATGATCAATTCATTAACTATAAGAATATGGTGTATGTACGTAACAGACTATCCCATATGTCATAGTTATTTTCCACAGAAATGGAAAAGGGGTAAATTCCCTGATTATGCCACCACAGCCACTGAGGATTATGTTCCCAAAGATTTGTAAGAAGTTAATTTAATCATTGAATCAACTTTATATAATGTTTTATTTTATTCTAAATCATCTTAGTCTTTTATATATTACATTTTTACCACAAAAATTAGATATTTCCCTATCACAATAAGAAAGAAGTTGTCTGTCCAGACTCCTAGTGGACGTCTTAGCGAGACAAGGATATATCTATTTGTTATCACCATGAAAAATAAATGTCCTATGTCTTATGATATTATTATTAATCAAATTGTCTATTTTGATATAATCTTTAGTATGTAATAGACTTCAAAAATGATGAAAACAATTATTTCAAAGAGAAAAAATTATGTTATGTGATAATGACGCGGAATTCCTAATATTTATATGGGAAACATGATAATCATAGTAATGTCTATAACTAACCCTAATAGCTCTTCTAAATGAGATTCTTGGAGAAGAAGAGAAGAAAAAACGTACAGATGAAAAAGGGTATCTTTAAATTGGGGATGTAGACATTATAGAAGAATACAGTGATGTCATTTCTGGAAAAATTTCATAGACATCCACTAGAGAGTGAGGTGGAGTTTTCCATTAATCTAATCCTTAATGAAAGACATGTTTTAATGAGTTCCTATAAAATATGAACTATTGAATTAGTGAAATTTAATAAACAAATAGAGATCTTCTGTAATAAAGTATTTATAGGCCCTAGTGTTTTACCTTGGGGATCCCATGTTCTTTTTTTAATAATAAAGATGAATACATGACTTTTATGTTGAATATTTGGAAATAAATGTTATTATGATAATGAATAATTATCCAGTGCCATTCATTGCTGACTTATTCAACCATATTAATTGATCTTGGTATTTTTCAAATATTAACATTTATTATGGGTATCATCAATGGCGAGTAAAGAAGAAAATTATTCACAACACAATATTTCACGCAAGGTGTGCACATTATAAGTTTACAGAAATTCCATTTTTGTTGACTAATGTAACCTCTTTTTTATGAATCTAGTATACATAGTATTCAGATATTATATTATAGAATTTCTTATACTATTTATTGATGATTTATTTGTGTATTTTATAAGGTATGTGTACTGGGTTAGTCACTTCTGTGCCATTATTGAGAAACATCGAAGAAATGATTTATATAAGAGATTTAACAAATTTTAATTATGTATTTTGAAAGATGCTTTTCTTATAATTATTTTCTCTATGGATGGAATCTCATTTGATCATATAAAGATAAAGATAGTCAAATAATGTCTTACTAAAATGAACATAACTATGTTATGTAGTCTCATTGGTTTGTTAGGTTACTAGTAGTAATTTTTTCAAAAAATAGCTTTATAGAAATATATGTTATCCAAATTTTCAGGTAAAAGAGTTAAGTTCATATGAAAAAAATGAATGTGAATAATGTTTCAATAAATTAGTGAATATATTTGTCAATGATCCAATTTTTGACTCTACCATTAAGAAATTATGGATTTTTTTTATAAAATAGTGTGTGTAGTAAGGGACTTGATGGTTCCATTTTGAGAAATGATAATGATATTTATTATGCATCATGATAGTTGAAGACTAATGAAAAATACTATCCAAATATTTATCTTGAGTTGTTTTTTTTAATAATTTCTCAAATGATATGGAGTCATTATCACAATGGAGAAATATGTGAGATATACATAGATTATAAGAGTATGAAATACATAATTTCACATAAAGTGGTCTATATAAGGTAAATACAACAACTCAAGATTATGAAATATAATTTTTTCTCAATACACTACCATCTAGGAAAGGAAAATAAGGTAGTAGATGTACTGTGTAAGAAATATCTTGGAGTTATAACAAAAATGAGGATTAAAAAGGATCTTTTATTCATGAATTTAGTAAATATGAGTCAAAAAATATTAATGAAGGAGAATCTTCACTCATTTTTATGTTATTGAAAACCCATATTTGTTGAAATATATTAAATTTTCTCAGCATGATGATGAGAATTTATAAATATAAAATTATATTCGTGAATGACCAAAATTAGCAGACATCATAAATGAAGGTGGCATTCTGAAATTTGGAAAAAAGCTTAGTTTTCCATAAACACATGATCTGAAAAGTGTTTTATTATATGGTTCACATATCTCAAATTTACCAATAAAAATTGGTAACAATAATATGTATAGGGATTTGAGGGGATATTTTTAGAGGGATTACAAAAAACCAAAAATTTATAATTCTATATCATGATGGTCAATTTCTCATTAGGTGAAGGCTAATATAAAGAATCCTAGAGGATTCATTAATCCTCTACCTATTCCTATGTGGAAATTTGATAACATTACTAGAGATTTTTTCACTAGATTACAAAATAATCTTAGAAAGGATGATTAAATATGGGTTATTTTTTATAACATTACAAAATCAGAAAATTACCTCATTATAAGAGAATATTAATTATAGCCTAACCATGTTGACGATGTATTAATGAATTTATAAGACTTTATAATTCACCTATTTCAATTTTATCTGATCATGATAAATGAATTTCATCAAATTTGTGGAAAATTATTTTGAGGAATCTAGATATCGAGATTCATTTCAGCACCACATATCTTCCTTGGATATATGGATAGTCTAGAAAGACTATTCAAAAAGTAAAAGATTAGTCGAGATCATTCTCGCATGAATATGAAGGTATGTGGGATAATTATTTACCTTTGGTATATTTTTCCTGTAATAATAAATTCCATTAAATTATTCAAATGGAATTGTATGAAGCATTATATGTCAAGATATTCCATACTCCAACTAGTTGGGATAATGTTGGAGAAAGGAAACACGTAGGACCAGAAAATGATAAGGATATGTTGAAAAGGTTGAATACTATTCAGAATTATATTAAAGAATCTCAAACAAGGAAAAATTTTTATGGTAATAACAGAAAGAATGATTAAGAATTTCTTATGGGAGATCACATCTTCTTGAAAGTATCTCCATGGTAGGGTGTTATAAGGTTTGGAAAGAATGGAAAATTGGACCCTATATACATCATAGTTTTTGAAATTATATTATAAGTTGGAGATGGGGAATAATAATTAGAAATTCATCAAATCCTATTAAATGAAAATAATTTTTTCCATATATCATTATTAAGAGAGTACATCCCAAAACCAATGCTTGTGCTTAGCTCAAATTAAATATAATTGGAACATGATCTTTATTACTAGAAATATCATATCTAGATTTTTGAAACACGAGATCAAGTAGTATTAAATCACATTAATCCAATGGTAAAGGTAATTTGGTTAAATCATAAAATAGAGGAATCAATCTAGGAACTTGGGGATGTTATAAAGAAGAACCACGCCCCTTTTTTATGAAATTATTATCCAAGAAATGTTTTAGGAATAAATTTTTATATGAGGGAAAAATGTAACACCCAAGATTCAATTATATTAAGTGAAACTTATATTTTTAATAAATCAATAATACAATGGACATTTAAATTTTCAAGTCCCAAAAATTTTAATTTGATAGAATGAATAACGATTTGAAACTTACATGTTCAAAATAAGCATTGAATGAGTTTTTGAAAAATTATATCAGAAATAAGAATCTATGAATAATTTAAAATGTAGTGCTTAAATATTCCCCCATTTATTTTTAAAAATATTTTACATTATGTATACTTAACCATATATTTTATATAATTTTGATATAACTAAATTAATGATCATTTGGATGTAGAAATAGATATTTTTTAGAAAATCCTATTTTTAAATGAAATTCCATTTTATTTAATTAAAATAATATTTAATGATGAATAATTTAAATGAAATTTGTAGATTATATTTATAAAAAATTGATTTTAAATCGATATAATGATTTTTACTAGCCTTATTAAAAAATTAATATTTTCTTATGTTTGTAAAAATAATTTCTTCAAAAACTATTTTTCCACTTGTTTGTGGATTTATTTTTAAATTAAATTATAACACTTCTATAAAATGAATTTTATATAAATTATTATGTATTTATATTTATCATAATTAATATTTTTTAATAATATCAACACTCTTTTTTGTGTCATAATGAATAGTAAAATGGTAAAATTAATTACTACAGTTATGGTTAAAACATGTTTCCCTAGGTTTATCCTACAACAATAGTGGTTAGAATGAAATAATAAATACCTAAAAACCAAATTTAAGGATATATAAAAACCTTATCCTTGTAACTATATAATAGTATCCATTTGTGAATGATTTTTCAAATAAATCCACTTGAAATTACTTTACAAGATTTAAAATTTATATTTGTGACACTCAACTCATTTATAAAAGGAAATATCCTCCACTCACTTATTCAAATATATTAATCCATTTAGCTTTCCAAATCAACCATAATGTCTCCCAAATATCCTTATACATGCTCTACATCTACTATTATTCTCGAAATTCCATCCCTAGGGACATTATTAATGTATCCAAAGGAGGTTTATCTATGCGAAGTTAATTTTCTTCGCCAATATCTTTCATTTTTTAATGCTTCTTTTACCACCATAAATCTAGTATTAGTAATTCAAAAATAATAACACCAATATATTATTTATAATGTTCTATTATTATGTTTACGGGATATTATTTATCCATCTCTTTCTCCATAAAGTGGGAAACAAAATCATTAATCTTGTGTACATCGATCTAACGCCTCACAGACCAACATAATTAATTTTCCATCACCGAAACAAATGGATAGTTATAATGTTGGAAAAAATGAATATATGTTTCAATTATGACATAATATGGGTCCTTTAGAATGAATTTATTATCCAAATATTTACCCTTTCACCCATTAATGAAATTATAACGGCCCCCATGCATAAGTTCGGCCTATCCTCTGTATAAATATATGTGATTCATTTTCCAAGTCGAAATTTATAGAATGATTCTAAATATATATATAATGAATAAATATGTTATTTATAATTTTATTATGATTCTAGAGATGATGTAACTATATCTGATTCACAATAACCATAATTTCTAAGATAACATATTCCTGACAAAAAGAGGTCGTTAATATCCAAAATAGTAGAAATAATATAATATTATTAGTGAATGAGTGAAATTATTTTATTAAAGTAACATATATGATATTATAAGTGTTTATATGGCTCTGTTATAGAATTATAATGAATTCAATTTTTATATATATATGGCTAAATGCACTTACAATGATTTTCACACCTTAGGTTTGGGTTTATTTAAGAGTCTCATCATTATTAATGATTGTTTGTGTTTAATCCTCTATTCAGTTAATTACAAGATCCTTATATATTTATCCCAATATATTTTATTCTCTATAATTTATTAATAGAAATATATAATTTCCTCTCATTTTCCACTTTCAAGTATTCAATATACCAAGAGAACATTTTTTAAGGATAAAAATAAAGTAATCTATTTGGTCAGGATTATTTTTATTCGATATATATATTTTCATAAAAAGATTCATGAGTGATGTAACTATTAAACTATGAATTGTTTAAGTAATTTTTCTACACATTTGACTTTATATAATAAAAATCAAAGGAATCTTCTTGTCATTTTCTAATTAAGGTACTTTTATACTTTTTCAGATAATGTGAAAAGAATATTTATTTTGTATATACACAACATGAATGAAATTTACCACCATCATGAGAACAAAATACATTAACTATAATTTTAATATTATTAAAAAATCATTTTAATGAAATTTATTTCTTTGATATTTTTTATATTATTATATTTTTAGTAAAAGATTTCAAAAGGAAAAGTGTATTTTCTTAAAGAAATCTTCTAGTGAATTTTTTTATTTTGTTTTTAGTTTATGTAAAAATTATTTGTTGAAACATATTATTTAATGGGAATGTAATAATTATATATAATTATCCATATTACTCAGTATGGGTTATGATAATGTTAATTTATTAGGAAAAAATATTTACATTTTGTATGCTAGATTTTCGAAACAAATGTTTACATCAATTATGATTCCCTCCATTCTTATGATGAATTCATTAGACATAATAAGTGATAGGAGGGGCCTTTTATATCCCCTTAATTAATTCATGGGTCTCATGAGACAAAATATTTTAGAAATTTGGTGTATTCCCCACCTTTTTATGTATGTTATCATGGAATAAGTCCTTAATTATATGATTTGTATGCCCTGCATTATGAATTCAATAATTTTTAAACATTTTATTATTTTCCATGTAATTTTTAACATTTTTAGGTTATTTGTGGTCTTAGTCGTCTTTTATAGTAATATTTGTATGGAATATATTATTATTAATTCTCTAGACCTTATTATTGTTGTTTATTTACTTTATGATAGTTTAAATTGTTTTATTTCCCTTGCTGATCATCTAAGATCACCCTTTATAGTTTTATTCATTCCCCATGATACAAAGAAAGGATCTATGAGTGAAACAAGATATTTACTAAAAGAATTAATAAATTACTAATAAAATTATCATATTATATTTCATGTTTTTGTAGGTATGTATCTAGTAACCTAATAATATGAAACTATTTGATCCTTCAAGATCAGATAAATTTATTTATTCAAATATAGTAAAATAACAATTGGATTCCAGATACTGGAGTATGGATTATATACTACCCATCCTTAAACATTTCTTGTATTGACATATTCTCCATTTTTTCATATAGTGGGTTTATGTTCATAACTACCTAAAAATTTCCTCCTAAAACCTATGAATATAAAATTATAAATAAGCATAAATAGTGAAATTTCTCACTCAAATAACTAAACACTTACCAACATGATAACTAATACACAAAAAATATAACATACATTATACTTAGAATTTTGGGCATGATTAAGTCATGGGTATTTTCTGTATGACCCTATAAGGAAAAAAAATATAATCATAAATACATTTAATTATTTAATCATATTATAAATTATCCACTCTTTGGCGTATACTATGATATAATGTATTATAAGGGCTTATCCACATGAGTTATACCATACATGAAGAGGAATGATCATATAACATATTATCCTCTAATATGATCACTCTAAAATTAAAAATAACAATTTAATGTATTAAAAATTAATTCAACACCATAGTCCTTACAACTTTTCTCTAAGTAAAATAGAATTTTACCACACTATAAAATCCAATATAACAAATAACAATGATGTCACATTGGAATATAACTAGAAAAAAAACCAATAATATCCTTACTAACATATAATTAGTATAAAATAACACATTAATTTTTAAAATAATATTGAAAAATATATATCCTCAAGATATATTCATTAATAATTTAACATTGTTTTTTTATTTTGTTTTCTCAATTCCATAGCTAGAGACCAAAATCAATTCATTTTCCCTCTCATAATTACTTACACTTAATTATAAAATCATAAATTATGAAACATAAACATTTCAATATATTTTTAATTATATAGAACTATCCAAATCACCATATTCCTTCTTTTTCTACATTATCTTTTTCATTTAATTGTCATTGTATTTCCTATATCCCATTCACAAAATAACTCACACATGCATACCCAATTTCATGAATTAACTATAAAATATGGAACCTGGAAATTTTCCTTAACAATAGTAATGATTTCTAAGATAAATATCTCTATATATCATGTAATATATAATTAAATCATCTATGAATAAATAAATTAGATAGGATGAGTGGTTTTTTATCAATAAACCATAAAATCTAAGACAGATGAAATCAAATGGTATGTCTAACCTTAGTGTTGAAAAATACATATCAACTTCACCAAAATATTATCAAAGGGTATAGAGATTATTTAGATATTATGGGGGGAAGATATGTATCAAAAACATTAACATATAGGGAATAAGGTATTATTTTATATGAGAATGGGGGATAAATATGGGGATTCATTTTTAAGCTATTTGAGAAAAAATATCAAAATCCTCAAATAAAGAATAATTAGGTCTTCAACTATACTGTCAGGGGGTCTCTCTTAGTACCTTAGTTCCCATAAGGTTTTTAATTGTATTCAAGTGATAGAAAATGATTAATATATTATCAGACTGTTGATATTACATAAAAAGGATTTCAATGGGTGTCTATTGTCTTCTAAAAATATAATTTCCAAAATTTGTTAAAAAATGCCAATTAACAAAATATCTGAACACATTTTATTTCAATAACTACAATAATTTTATTTCAAAAAAAAAAAACTACATATATAATTAAAAGTGATGGTTGATACAATATTCACATAAAAATTGAATCGAAAAACATAAAAAAATAATTTTTTAAAATCAATTGATTATAAATTATTTGATACATGTTTTTATTTTTTAATGGGATTTGACGCAATATCATTCATGGTGAAAATTATAAAATGTTAGTAATTTATTTAACCTATTATCTATAAACATATGTGGTCAGATGATGATACAAAAGGTTTTAGTTATTATAACTTTTAATCAATTAATAAATAATTCTTTAGATTTGGACTTATGTTTCTTGTGAAACACAAATTTTAATTCTATGAAATATTCAAGGTGTTAAACTAAAATATCAAAAATAAAATATTAAAATTATAATATTTCACTTATATTGAGTGGTAGAATACATGAATAATGTATTATTAACTATCTTAGGGTTTTTTATAGTATTGAAAATAACTCATCCAAGAAAACCATAATTGAGTGTTGTGCCTGAATGGAGTAATAAAACATTTCTAAAAATAGTTTTATCTATAATGATTAGACTTCCTATTATATATTTTGATTTATGATCTGGAGAAAAATTCATTCAAATTATTTTAAATTTAATCTATGGTAACATAAAAGTAAATATATGGGATATGGACTTAAAATAATCATAAATTTTAATTTATAAACATATAAGTGGGTGTATTACTTCAACCAATGTTATTTATGAGGATACTGGTGGATAAAAATAGGATATTATTGAATCACCACTACAAGTAGTTGTACATGTTTCAATTCAAATTTAATTAATTATATTATTAGTAAGATTTAGAAGAAATTTAGTGATGTTTTCTGAAGAGTTGGATATTTATATTAGAGAAGGAAAAAAATCATGAAAAAAATTATGTGGGTCATATTGTAATTTTCATTGAGGAATATTTTTATATGTTATATGAAATATTAAATAATAAATGTTAAATAATATATAATCAGGTCATTTTTAACACATGAAATACAAAAAGACAGGATGTTAGGACTATAGGCTCAAACCATAATTGATGCTTGTAATAAAGAAGAATTTTTTACTAAAAAAGAATCACTAAGAAATAAATGTTGATTATTCCATAATATATGAAAGTTTGTGAAGATTTTATAAGGTTATTCCTCATTTCTTAACATATATAACATATTTTCAATTTCTTAGGTGGAATATATGGTTATCATCAAATGTTACTCCATTATTAGACCCCATGGTTTGTAAAGGTGGAGTTTTTTATGAAGAAGTGTTCAAGGATATCGCTTATGGTTGAACATAAACACCACATAGAAGATTGTATTATAGTTAGTGGACATATGTTTGTTTATAAAAATTATTATTAAATCATAATGAATCTTTTTGGTTAATTTATAATGATAATTAAGCATGTTGACAACATCATATCTGAGTGGTACTCAATTGGCACAACAACATTAGGTGGTCTAGGATCGATTCCCAACTGCAAAATTATTTCTTCTCATGAAATTTGGCCACTAATTTGTTGGTTGAGGTTGGTAATAATGGATCTTATGCAGGCTTTAATTATTGGTGATCTTCTAGGGAATATAGAGATTAATAATATTGGGGGAGGCTCTCCATGACGAATGTCCCAGCCATGGATATGGGCAAGTCGGTGCATGATGACATTGATGGGAGATTTATATAAGGTGTGGAGTTTGGGTATAATTTCAAATTTATGTGATAAATGTGATGGTGGGAGGAAATATAATTTTTATTGAAAGTATGTTGGTTACCAGTTTATTCCCTTTCAATCGGAAACCAGGGAACATGTGACAACAGCGAAATATACGCATGCTAGTGATTAACTTCGGTTCATAGTCCTTAAAGACAATTCCCTTGGCTAATGGTTCATATGATGTAGTGGAATTTAATTTTCATTCATCCAACAAGTCATGTAATGGGCTCCCTCTACCTATATAAAAAATAGTCTTTCCTAGTTTAATAAAAAATGAGGGGTTTCCCTCTAACCTATTAAAATTTATAATTAATCCCATAATTCTATGGGATTAAAATTAAAATAATTCTATTTTTCTAAGAAGAAAATGTGATATAG
Organism: Viscum album; assembly: GCA_963277665.1. NCBI lineage: Eukaryota > Viridiplantae > Streptophyta > Magnoliopsida > Santalales > Viscaceae > Viscum > Viscum album. Next base: position 855,745,099 of record OY728121.1, read on the forward strand.
GTTCATTATTATACAATGGTGGGTGATATAGCATTATTCTTTAGATCACATAAGAATATAGATGTTGGAGTATAAGATAATATTGTAATGTAATTTTAGATATTTAATTCTTCCAATATGGTTATCTTCAAGAAAAAAATTATCTTATGACATATGTAATATAAATAATGAATGTTTATAAAGGTCGTAATGAAGGTATTATTGAGAAATTTAAGAGTAATTTGAGGGATACAAGAATGATATGAAAATGTAAAAAAGAGTTGTTTTTAACATCTATATATTTTATAGGTTTTATGAGATGTATTTACTTAATTATCATGTTTTAATTAAGGAAATTAAGCTGAAGAGAAACATTGTTATGGATTTTGTGTCTATAATATTTTTCATAAAATTTACATTAATGACCTATAAGTTATTTCTTCATGAAACTCTATCTTGATAATGTCGCTATATAAGAAGACAGAGGGAGTGATCCTTTGTTTTGGTAGTGAACCTAACCAAAAAAATTCAAATAAAAATTGTGTATAGTGAATTTCTAGGTATATCAACATGTCATTGATGTATGAACTATCGATATATCACTTAGTATAAAAATAGGTAAAATCATGGAATCATTATATTTTTTCATATTTAGATATTTTTTATTGGTTATTTTTTATAGTTTTTCGGGTTCTTATTTACATGATTATAAGATATATTTTCCATAAAATGAATTAAACACCATAATTCACCACCACACTCACCACAACCCCCCCCCCAATTGGGTATTTTTTGGATTTATGATTTCAATACGTTATATGAGAGTTGAATGATTCATTATGTGGTGAATCCATATTAAGATAGAATTTGACTTGTAGGAAACTAATAACAAGAACTGAGTTCCAATATTTAATGGATGAAATTACCAAATTTTGATGAACTAAATGAGATATAATTTATGTTGTAATGTCTCAGATTTTGACCTTATACTATTTTTATATATTATATGGATTTTTTTGGAGAACAAGTGCTGAGACAACGTGTGATTACAAGGCCCAGTTTCCCCAGAACAATTGTTTGAAAAATATTATACTTTTAATAGCATGTGTGTACGGTTTCCATGAAAAAGTGGATTAACTCTTGAGAAGGTTCTTGGATCATAAATACCAAGGCAACATTGAGCTCATAATTAAAAATTTACCCTATGTGTGACTTAACTTTATTCGGCATGGGTCGTTTGTGGAAAAGTTTTCATTGGATGTAATGGGAATAAAATAATATAATAAATGTTATTTTATTTAGTGTCGCGCATTTTCATTTATTAAAACCATTGTAATTAGTTCAAGGTTTTCATCATAACCCTATAATTTCTCTGGAGAGAGGATAAAGAACATATGGAGAAACTATCGACGGGTGACAACGGGTTGATCAAACAATACACCTAAGATTTGACGAACCTTGCCAACGATGACAATGCTGCTTCATTATTTGTCGGAGATTGAACTGGATTGAGGTAGGGTGGTTGTTTTTTTGGTTTCCCCAATCATCATTTCCATAACTAAAGTTGGTCTATCTACAAATAGATTGATCCATGGATCGATCATTGCAGGACGGATTATAATTGTGGGGATTATTTTTGGAAATTTTCTTAAATTTACTCTTTTTTGTCCTTCTAATTGAAATGAATTGATCCCAACATGAAAAAAGGCCATGGTACGATCCTCATGGTTTTCTTTGTGATTTTATCCTCCCCCATTTTTCTTATCCTTCATCGTTGGACCCACATGGTCACGAATCAACTTATCAGGTGGTTCTGAGCATGATCAGACACTTCGATTAGAGGAAAACTGACAATAGAGATCGGTTATGTATAGATCAAGACACTAGAAGCTTGTATTTGTGACTTTTTCCAATTATAGGCCTCAAAGGTGGATCTGTGGTCTATATAAGGGACCACCGGAATGGGTTTGGTGTGTTGGTCCAGTGAGGTGAGTAGGTGGTGCAGCAGCATGGGGCAGCTGTGATCGGTGGGGGTGTGGTTACCAGAGGTATATGTGAATGAAGGTGGAATCATTTGTTGCATTGAGAACAGAGGGAATCCATGTAGGAGCTAGCAGTTTTGGTGGTAGTGGATTGAGGTTGATACCTCGTGGATCAGAGGCCACATACACGGTGGGTAACGTGTGATGGAACAGGCAGCCCACACTTCAGCAGGTTGGGCTAGGGGAGACGTGTTGGGCCCTAGTGGAGTAGGTTGGGATGACTAGTCTAGACCTGGTGGGTTGGACCTAGTCGGCTTGAGCTCAGTGGGTTGGACTTGGGTTGGACCGAGGGAAACCGGGCCACGTTCAACCATGACGGTTGACCCTAAGCCACAGTCGCACCATCTTCTATGCAGCCATAGCATCTGGGGGAACAGTCGAACATGGTAGTCACAGGGGGAATTTTGGGCAGTTTATAGTCACCCGATCCTTTTACATAAGACATTAAATGATTTTATGCATAATTATACATTAGATTAAATGCAAAGGATCATGAATTCCAGTGTCATTGAAGACTAGGTACATAAAACTAAAAAACAATTCTTTATTTATTCTTCAAATTGAGAACCTAACTAACATTGTGATCAAACATTTTCATAGGGTACCCTAGGGAACACAAGAACAAATGTCTGATCTAAACAGCCCATTAAGGGAATAAAAATTTGAACAAAGCATTAGCACAAGGAATAGAAGGCATGACATGATGATATAAAAAGGTATTTAAAATATGTAAATTTCACATATAAACATGGAATCTCATAAACATGGAGTCATAGAAATGTGGTAACAACATAGAACATGATTTTAGTCTGATTTAAGGCTAACTGCCAAGATCCTTTCACATAGTAGCACAAGCCAAGGCTAACCGCCTAGACCATCACATGTAACATCTCATGAGACTTAACATCACCCAATGCATTAGAGAGCTATCTGGGTGCACCCATATTAACATTTCATGAATATTTTTTCCCCATAATGAATCATAAATAATCAATCTTACATAAACCTATGGATTACCCCTGGAAAGAATTGGGTACCATAATCATGGCACAAAGCATAACAGATGGGCATAACAAAAAAGTGTTCATGGAAGAAGGGAACTAATGTATAAATGGAAATTCACAAGGAAAAATATATATATATATATATATCATGGTGAGTTATTTTCATGTATAAATGAAAACATTTTAGAAAAAGTATTTAGGAAATTTTGGCATAAAGACATTTTGGACCAGTTTTAAGGAAAATACTATAGAGCCTTTAAAAAAAGGGAACAATCCTTTATACAAAACCAAAAGTTAGATAAGAAGGTTTTAAAAAAATAATAGACTTTTTTTATAAATACAGTCAAGGCATAAAACAGAATATAGATTTCACTTAAAAACTGGTAATAATTCGAGAAGGTCCCTTAAAATAAGTTTTCTTATTTAGAAGTTATGAGGATGGAATCACTTAAAAACATGTATATCCCCCAAAGAGAATGATGAATGGATATTTTTACATGAGTTTCAAACATTCACATGGAATTTTTAATATAATCTTAATAAGAATATATATCCTCATTTTGTTAAAAAAATATAAAGAAACCTGAAGGAATAAAGGAGGTTCATGTTGAATCCTTCGAGGAATATCAGCATGGTATCATGTATACTTAAGAGAGATTAATGAGAGATAAAGGGTTTTATCACCATTTAAAAATAATGAGTACAGTATGGGTGAGGTTCTTAATCATACCTCATTAGTATTAATTACACATAAAAGGGTATAACATAGAGGAAAATCTTGAATAAAAGTGAAATAAAGAGGATCCCTTACCTTAAGTTTGATGGTGTTATCCCCTTGATATTAATGTCCTGAATAATCAAATTAGTTTCATTAATTAATAATTCCATAACCTATTCTATATGTGAACGATTTATTATAACCATTTTAAGTTCATTCATGGATTTTTTGATGGGTTAAGTGGTTCAATTTCATTTTTAGGGTCCTATTGTTTTCATGGTTTCTATGATCAGTTTACTTGTTTTCTTGAACAGATAAACTTGTAAGATGAAATTGGTAGTCTATAATTGAATTTATATGAAATTATTGAACATTCGATGAGATTAAATGGTTGTAAATTTAATTTGTTTACTTGGAGTGAAGTCGAATCTTTATACAAAACATTAGTGATAACCTTTTGGGTTAATTGGCGGTTTTTTGCCACAATGAACATGTTTTGTTTTATAAAATAAAACCCTGTGTAAAAAATTATTCCAGAACAATAGATTATACATAATTCATATATTATGGTCTTTTTCAACCATGAAAATGGTTTCATGACCAGAATTGAATATGGTAACAGAAATTGAAAACCCATCGTCCTTGAATGTGGCAAATTAACACATCTCAGATGGTGTATTTACTATAAAAATAAAAGAAGGGTAAATGAGAGATGATAATAACATATTCCATTATAAAAAAAACATCCCAGTAAATTTAAGGTACTGGAATTTTCATAACATTCTAATGAGGATTGGTAAGGATATAAAATTAAACAAAAGAACTTGAAAATAAAGCAATTGAATTGAAAAGATGAGTTTAACTCTTGAATCATTATTTCTTGAGAGCCACTTAATGGGAGAGGATTTGGTATTTTTAGGAGAAAAAGGGTTGTTGTGCCGGGGAGGGATCTTGGGGAGATATTTGGGAAGCATTTAATGAAGGAACAAGGATTTAGAGGGGTGATGAAAATAGGTATGGAGGGGTGGTTTTTATAGTAGAAGAGGGGAGGGTTCTACTTAAATCTTATTTATATACTATCATAAGTAAGGTAACTATTAATTAGGTTATATCACTATTAATAAGGGTTACATTACTATTCATATGGGAATGATACTATTCACCAAAACTTATGTTTGTCTTATCGGACTCCAAACATCTTACTAATCGCAACTATGAATGTTATATTTTTGAAATTCCAAACCCAGAAGTTTAAAAATTATGTTTATAGGTCACATAATACTTATTAGTTTATAGATTTTTTATTTCATTTTATTATACGAAATAATCATAAGAAGTAAATTTCCATTGTAAAATATTGGGTCATCATATTCTTCCATCCTTATGAAATTTCTCCCTTGAAATATTGTTTTACATCCATGGCCATAAACAGGTGCAGGTACTTTTCCTTCATTGCCTCCTCTAGTTCCCTTGTTATCTCTACGTACTTATGATTTTTCCATAGTACCTTGACCAGGTGAGTAGTGTTGTTAAGTATCACTTTATCTCTATGATCCAAGATCTTCATTGGATACTCCTCATAAGAAAGATCATCCTCCAACTGTAGCACATCTGAAAAGTGTATATGTGAAGGGTTTAGTATTTAATTCCATAAGAGGGATACATGAAAGACATTGTGTACATTGGACATGGTTAGGGGAAGTGCCCATAAATAGGCCACAACCCCGATACGATCAAGAATATACAAGGGGTCGATGTACTTGGGACTTTACATTCATATCATCCCAAACTTCATGACCTTCTTCCATATAGATATGTGTTGAAATTCCATGTCTACAACATTGAACTCATGGTCTTGTTGAAGATTTTATACATAACTCTTATGTCAACTTTGGGCCGCCTTGATATGATGCTAAATGGTTTTCACCTTCACTAACATTTCTTCATCCATTTTATATCATAGATGCTTATTCTCACTGACTTCATCCCAGCACTCCGATGTTCTTCACCTTTTCCCATAAAGGAATTCATATGGTGCCATTTAGATACTCAAGTTCAAACTATTTTTCTATGATAATTCAACTAGAGAAATATGTTGGTCCAATCCTCCATTAAATTATATATAATAGGATCTCAACATATCTTCCTGTGTCTGAGTAGTTCACTCATATTGTCCATTAGTTTGAGGATGATAGGCCATACTAATGTTCAGTTCAGTTCTTAGAGAATGTTTGATACCATTCTAGAACATCGAGGTGAATCTCATTTCACATTTGGATATAATAGATAGTGGTACTCCATGAAGCTTTACAACTTATTTGATGTAAATTTGTGCATGTTGATCTAATGATAAGTCCTCTCGAATTGCGATAAATAAATATTTATATTTAAGAAGACCCAAAATGACACATATAGAATTGTTTCTTCTAGATTCCCTCCAATGTCCGGTGAAAAAGTCCTTGGTAATGTTCCCCACTTCCAGGTTTGTATGGGTAGTGGATGAATCATTCCATCAGACATCTATATTTTAGCCTTCACTTGTTGAAAAACCATTCACTTTGATATATACAAAGCAATCTCTTTATTTAAATTGTCCCACCAAAAGTCCTCTCAGAGATCTCAATACATCATTGTGCTCCCTGGGTGAAAAAATATGGTCGAGCAAAGTGCATCATTCAAAATATCTTTATTTATATCTAGACCAGATGGTACACATAATCATGACCCAAGTCTTATAACTCTATCCTTGTCAATTTTGAAATTGTAGGATTTCCCATTTCTGATAGCTTCCACCCTTTTCTGTATTTCCAAATCTTTTTTTTTGAGAATCCATTATTTTATCAATAATGGATGGTTGATAAATAATTTGAGAAAGGATTTTTGACGTTCCTACCTTAATAATTCTCATTTCCATCCTATGAAAATCTAAGAAGATCATATTATTTTCAATTTTCATCATTGATAAAGATGTAGGATCTTTTCTACTTAGAGCTTCTTCCACCTTATTTTCCTTACTGGGATGGTACTAGATTGAGAATTCATAATCCTCGAGGATCTATATCCTTTTTTGATGGTTCTTATGAAACTCTTTTGGATTGAATATATATTTGAGACTCTTATGGTCAGTATATATCTCACACTTCTCCACATAGAGATAATGTCACTAGATTTTTAACACAAATATGACTCCCACCAACTCCAAATCATGTGTGGGATAGTTTTTCTCATGGATTATCAGCTTCCTTGAAGCATAGGCTATCAATTTATAATTTTTCTTTAGCACATAGCCTAAGACCTTATTTGAAGTATCATTGTACACCACAAAGATTTCTCCACTTGTTGGGAGTGTGAGTACTGGTGTAGTGATAACCGTCTTTTTCAACTCCTTGAAACAGTCTTGACATTAAAGAGTCCAAAAAACATTAATCCCATCCATTTTAGCATGGTCATTGGGTTTGAAAAATGTTGAATTTTCTTATCATATCGTTGATATAACTCAGCTAGACCCAAAAAACTACAGATCTCCATTACAGATATTGGCATGGGAAACTCTTCAATCACCTTGGTCTTGGAAGAGTCCACATATATCCCTATTCTGATGATAACATGCCCAATAAGGATACTTCCTCCATCCAAAAATCACATTTACTTTTCCTTTCAAACACCTTATCCCCTCACAAAGTCTTCATTGTCATATTCAAATGATCCTTGTGCCCCTCCATGATCTTGGATTATATGATAATATCATCAATAAACACTAAAACATATTTTTTGAGGTAGTCTATAAGGACTCTATTCATTAAATCCATGACAATTTCTGTAGAATTAGTGAGTCTGAAGGGCATCACTATGAACACATAGTTTTCATACCTCATTCAAAATGAAGTCTTGGGAATATCATCCTTCCTAGACTTTAATTGGGGATATCCCGATCGATATTCCACCTTAGAGAAATAACTTTCCTAATGAAGTGGATCGAAAAATTCATCTATCTGTGGCAGTGGATACATGTTCTTTATCGTGATTTTATTGATCTCACAATAATCAATGCATAGGTGCATTGATCCGTCCTTCTTTTTGATGAAGAGGACTGGCACACCCCATGGTGAAGCACTCAAGAATATGATTCTCTTGTAACTACTTCTTCAACTCTTATAGATCTACAGTGGTCATTCCATAAGGTGTATTTGAAATAGGAAGAGATCCAAGAATAAGTTTAATTAAATACTCAACCTCTCGATCAGGAGGTAGTCTAGGCAACTCTTTAGGGAATACATCATTGTAATCCCTCACGATGGGAATATCGTCGAGCGAGATTCTCTACTTTGTCTCAATAATTTGAGCTAGAAATGCTTACTCGTAAGGAATTAATATCCACACAAGATAAAATAATTCTAAAGGAGATTCATCTTCATCCTTACACTTTTAGTGAATTGGATGATGCTTTAGGATGTGAAGAGTGATATCCATTTCCTGAAAGTTGATGTTGGCTTTGTTTAAAGATAACAAATCCTTGACCAAGATATCATTGAAATCCACTAAAGGATGTGTGATTAGATTTCCTGGGAGGTTCATTCCACAAACAATTACCAGGGAGGAGTTATACACCAAGGATGAAATAATTTCCCCATTCGTTGTTCTCGTAGATAACTTATCCTCCAAACATTGAGGTACTATTTTAATCGTAATAATAAACTTCAAAGATATGAACTAATTCATAGAACCAGAATCAAGTAGTACATTCTCTATTCCTAAATGAATAACTAGTGTATCTATCACAATATTGTTGTCCATATCCACCTCATAAGTATTGATAGCACAAGACCTTCCTTTTTACCATCGAATATGTTTTTTATTTCCACTGAAAACCCTTTACATAGGGAAATTGTTCGTATAATGCCAATGCTCCTTGCAGTTGTAACACTACACTATAGGATAAGTGTTGATCTGAAATTTCTTTTATTCTACTACATTAAAATGATTCTTCATATATCATTGGTTCTTTTCAGACATATGTCCCAAATTTCCACATTTTAAGAAATTCATGGTTCCATTTAGATAGCCCCCAAGATGCTTCATCCCACAAATTTTACAAGTGGGATATTCTTCCTTCTTTCCATCATGGGATTTGTTTGTTGAACCACCCTTGTTGTTCTCCATTTTCCTCTTCTTGACAAAGGGCCAATGAGACCACTAAAATTCTCTAATCTTCTTTTTAGCCTTGAGGTCATAATAAAAAATCTCCTCATAATTTTTGAAGTCTCTAGTCTCCAATGCTTTTTGTAGAATCATCATTAATCTGATAAAGAAGTGATCCACCTTACTTTTGGTGTTCAGGAAAAAGCCAGATTCGTACCTTAAAATCCTTGTAAAGATTGCATCATATGCCCTAATGGACTCATCTTCCCTCTACATGATTTTGAGGAACCCTCTTTCCATATTTTGATGGAGGGTTCGAGGAAATTATTTATTAGAAAACATCATCTTGAATTCCTTCGGATCTAGGAAATCAATGTCATCATGGGACATTGTATTCCTGATCAGTGTCCACCAATGATCATCTTCCCCATCAAAATGATAGACCACCAATAAAATTTTCTCTTCTTCCATTCCCTGGAGGACAAATAATATCTTTTCTATGGAGTTAATCCAATATTCCACGAGGAGTGGATCACAAGATCTACTAAACATGGGAGTCCTTTTCCGCATGAAGGTTTACATGACGACTTTCTCTTTCCTTAGAGGAAGAGGGTGTTCCACAAGATTCATGTTGTTGTTCAAAAAAATTTCCAAATGAGCAAGTACTATCATGAAATTTTGAGCAGTTGGTCCGATCATATCAGGAATATCATTATGAAAATCATCTCATTCACTATCACATTGATTGTTGTCATGTGTTCTACTATTTACTGCCACTAACTAAGAAAAAGAACACACAAATAGAGGGCTTGAATTAAAAGATATTCAGTATAAAAAGGAAACATAGAACATAAAAGGTTAAACTTGAAAAGAAGATTTATATCCTAACTTGTGATTCCTTAGGATTAAATCTATGTTATCCTTGATTTTTTTCTTAACATATATTCTTATGGTATTTTTTTATTCCCTTAATAATGATTTTTACTAGGATCATGAATTTACCAATGCATATCCCCCCGGAGTTTCAAAACAAGAGTGCAGCATGACCTGTTGTCATGTACCAGGATACCCCAGGTCAGGCCTGAAACTCCCTGTCAATGTTTTCACTCCCAGGAATATTTGTGCCAGAGCCGCCTCAAACTTTTTTTATCCGTATTGAGATTTATTTTCTTGATTAATCACTTACTATATACATAACAAAATTTAGGGATGTTATCTTAGACTTCATCCAATACTTAAGGATATTACAAAAGTTCTATATTACTAACCTCCAAAAATATCTAGACCATACTCTGATACCAACTATAGAAACCATATCCTTTTAAATAATTTATTACATGAGTATAAACATAACTATATATCAGAGTACAAGAAAATGATTGTGAAGTATAGTGTCATTGAGGACTAGGTACATAAAACTAAAAACATGGAACTTAAATAACACATATTTATTTAATCTTAAAATTGAGATCCTAACTTCCATTGTGCTCAATCATCTACATAGGGTACCTTGGGGAACACATGAAAAAAGGGATTAGCTAAATAGCCCAGTAAGGGAACAACCATAACAACAAAGCATTAGCACAAGGAATAGAAGTCATGACATGATGATATAAAAATAAATTTAACATATGGAACATTAACATATAAACATTGAATCACATAAACATGGATTCATATAAATTAGAAAGGAACATAAAAACTGACATTAGTATGAGTCAAGTCTAGTATCCAAGATCATTTCACGTAGTAGTACAAGATAAGGAAAACAACCCAGACTGTCGCACATAACATCTCATGAGACTAAACTTTAATCAATTCATTGGAGCACAATATGGGCGCACCCATCATAACTTTTCATGAATATATTTTCCTCATAAATAATCATACATAATCAATCTTACATAAACATAAGGATTTCCAATCGCAAGAATTTGGTACCATAGTCATGACACAAAGCATAACAGATAGGTGTATCACCAAAGTGTCCATGAAACAAGAGAACTAAAGTATATAAGGAAATTCATTAGGTAAAATATATATGTATCATAGTGAGTGATTTCATGTATATGTGAAAACATATAAGAAAAGTATTAATGAAATTCAGGCATAAAAAACATTTTTGAGCAGTTTTAAGGAAAATACTATAGAGCCTATAAAATAGAAATGGGAAAATCCATTTTAAAAAAACATAAGTGATACAAGAAGGTTTTAAAAAATAAAACACGAATTTTATAAATAAAATGTATACATAAAATATAAGATAGAGTGAACTTGAAATCAGGTAATAATTTGGGAAGTTCCTTTAAAATAGGTTTGCTTATCAGGAAGTATTGAGGAGGGAATCACTTAAAACATGTATATCCACGAAATATAATGATGAATGGAAATTTTTAAATGAGTTTGCAACATTAACCTAGATTTTAGAAGATATAAATAATATGAATAAATAACCTCATTTAGGAAAATATAATGATTAATAAACCCGAAGAAATAAAGGAGGTTACAGTTGAATCCCTCCTAGAATATCTGCATGGTATCATGTGTAATAAAGATGGATTAATTAGAGAAAAAGGGGTTTTCCATAATTTTAAAATCATGTGGAAAATATGTGGTAGGTTTGTAATCATACCCAAACACTAGTATATACACATAAAATCAAATAAAATAGAGGACAATCATGAATAAAAGTGAAATTGAGAGGATCCCTTACCTTAAGTTTGATGGTGTTCTCCACTTGATATTAATTACCCAAATAATCAAATTATATTCATTAATTAATAATCCTAGAACCTCTCTTACATGTAAAATATTTATTATATCCTTTTTAATATTGTTCATGAACTTTTTTGATGGGTTAGGTGGTTCAATTTCATTGTTTGGGTTCGTTTGTTTTCTTGGTTTCTATGATAGATTTACTTATTTTCATGAACGAATAAACATGTAAGATGAAAGTGGTTGCCCAGAATTGATGTTATATGACATTAGTGAACATCTATGAGATTACATGGTTGTAGATTTAATTTCGTTACTTAGAGTGAAGTCAAATAATTATACAAACCATTAGTGATAACCTTTTGGGTAAATTGGATGTTTTTTTGCCACAATGAACATGTTTTGTTTTACAAATCAAAAAAATGTGTACAAAAGGATTTTAGAACCATAGATGAGACATAAAACATATATTATGGTCTTTTGCAACCAGGAAAAACATTTCATGACCAGAATTGAATACAGTAATGATAATTAAAAACCCATCGTCCTATAATGTTGTAAATTAACACATCTCGGATGGTTTCATTACTACTAAAATAAAATAAGGGTAAAGGAGATATGATAATAACATATTCAATTATCATAAAAAATAACAGTAGATGTAGGTTAATAGTTTTTTCATAGCATTTGTGTAACACCCGATATTTTTATGAGAAATAATTTGTTATTATGTTATATAAATCATCAAAGTAATCTTTCACTACACACAACACTATCTTGGATTGCTTTACACGCAATCGTTACCTTCCTCGATATCTTGCATTGTATGCAATACCGAGTTTCACTAAGCAACGATATGCTTAAAACTAGCCGTTAGGAATAGTAATACCTACTTTTTGAAATTTTATAAATTTTATCATTCAAAATGGAATTCATTTTTGGATTTGGAATATCAAAATTATCCTAGGGTGAATTTTTGGTATTTTTCTGAAAACTTTCAATTTTCGATGAATAGTGAAAACACAGGGTTACTATTTAAAACCCAAATTTTTATTTAAATAATTATTTATTTTATTTAAATTTATTTTATGTAAAAATTGATACATATTACCTATATAAGTTCAAATTAATTCATTGGAGTCATTTTATAATAATTTTAGATATATAAAAATTTTATTGAACTTTTCACCATCTTTAACTACCTCCTAGGAGCTTTTTTCAAACTTTCCTAAAACATAATTTTACCACTTCTGTGAGTGGAATTTCAAAAATATGAGGGACACAGTTAAAATCAAGGATTAAAATTTGGTTTAATAAGATAATTTTTTTTGGTGAATAGTAACTTTTTACTTTTATTTACCACTGTTAAAAATAAATATGGTAATTAAGGGTAAAAATGATATTATTATTACCCTAACACATGTCCTAATTCTATTGGATAAGTGTAATTCGAACAAAAATAATGTTAGGGATAAAATATTACCCTTTACGTCCACTTGGATTAGAATAGGACACTTATTATTATTTTATTTAAAGAAGTGTTAAAATATTTAAAATCAATGTTTAATAACTAAAAACATTTTTAATGTAGGGTTATATATAATATAAACTCTTCTATAGATATTCATTAGAAAGATTAAAATATTTCCTACCTAATGGTATTTTATTTATAATTTTTAGACATTAAATTATTAAATTTATTTTTGACACAATGATGATGTAGTAATTACCTTATTAATGAAATATTAACCTAATTGATGTTATAAATACCCAAATAAATGTAATTTCAGACTTTTTAAGAATTACACTAATTTAATAGGTTAATATGACATATTATTATTGATTTAATTAACATTGTTCGTACTAATCATGTTGTTATGATTTTCACAAAAATCAATTACCAAATAGTGTCAAAATTGACATAAAATAGTTTTTAAAACAAATATTATATTATTAATTGTTATTTTATTCTTAGAAATATTAGGATCGTCCATATGACTTAGATAATGTTATATATATTAATAATGAACCACTTGGGGTTCTTTTGGCTTATTATATTATGTTTATTAACCATATAATGTAAGAAAACAAGAAGACGTGGTAAAAGTTAAATTATTTAACTTAGAGTTAAATCTAAATTATAAGGTTAAAATAGAAATATAAACTTGTCTAAAATCTATTGTTTGAGAGGATTTATATCCATCCCCACCTTATCTTCGAAATAAATTAATTTGGAGCTATTAAAAACTGAATATGACTTTATAATAAAATAATATTTTCAGTTCGTTCTAAGGTGCCCCTCTCCTCCCTTATAAAAGGGCACCCCCTCCCTCTCCTCCTCACACCACATTGAGCCTTCAAGCTCGGCCAAACCCTGAAAATTTACTTTATCCACTTCCCTAGTAATATTATAGAGGTCCTGGTATTCTTCAGAGACCAATTTTAGTGCCCTAAGAGGAGGTTTCAAAGAGGCGTGTCGAAGAAGAGGTAATATCTGTTACCGATTCTTTCAAATTTATTTATTATTCTACTTCTTCTTCTTTAGTTGTTTCACTATGAATTTATATCATCAGTATCACTCATATACTGATACGTTATTATAAATATGAAACAACACTATTTCACCTTCTATCCATCCTATGGAAAATGAAATCACCGCGCGTGGATATGTACAGAATACCGTCTCCACGTAGGGGTGTAATCTGATTTCCACCACCACCTTACTTGGATGGGTATAATGGTGTAAAAAACTAAATATGATTATTTTAAATTGATATTTATTCTTAAATATTATACATACACTCCAATACAATTCCACGATCATGGTAATGATATCATCGCTCGTGCGTACGTACGGAATATTGTCTCCACGATGTGATAAGACTCGTTCTACACGATCTTAATTGTATAATGATTATATAAATTAATTGAATGAATAAATATGATATATATTACACTAATACCATTCTGTAAATGAGGTATCTATAACCTAAAAATAAGAATAAGAATTTATTCTACAAAACAAGCATAAGAACAAAAAGCAATAAACACCCGAATAACAAGTAGCAATGAAATATTACTAATAAGAAGCTAAGAATATGACCATATATGATATCATAACAACGATTATGATTCTGTAATAAGTCAATGGAATTATTTAAATCATTATACAGGAGGTTCGGACACGTACGAAGCAAATTGGACTTAAGGTAAGGGAAAATCTCACAATCTCATTTTTATCCGAGATTGTTTATACTTCAGAATTTACTGGGGCATATTTATCATCCACATCCACGTTACCTCAATATGTAATATTATTTCTATCCTCGTACAATTTTTTAAATCCAATTTTACCCTTTGGTGAGTTTTTATTAAAAGATATGAAAGGAATCTTTTGTCGTTTTTAGTACGAGGTACTTTTTTTGACTTTTCCGGCAAAAGTAGGAGAAGAATGTTTTTTTAACTTATATGGGATGAATGTATTTTTAGAATATTATTTCCTTGATTCTTACTTTACAAGTTTTTAAGTTTATTTTTAATCGATGTCTTTTAGTTTAAAATTTTATGACATGTTATGAAAGGAAAAAAATGTTTTTGAAGTAGAAAGGATATTTTCCTCAAGAATGGAGTTCAAGTGTTTTATCAAAATTATTTTCCATCTAATATAATATAGGGTTATTTTTTTATCCCTATTTTTACATTGATTTGATTATGTTATGATGGAATTATTTTTTTATGATGTTCTTTTATCTTATATGGATTATGTTATGATGGCATGATGTTTAAGATTCCCATTTTTATTACATGGGTTATGCTATGATGTATGATTTAGGATTTTGTGGCACACATAAGAATGGTTTCATTATGAGATGGGTGGGACCTATATCTCCCTCCAATGCATTGGGTAATGATTTATATCTCATGAGATAGACATGGCTGGAAAAGCAGGTTAATCTGGTTCAGGGATACAGGACTGAAACGAGGAGTGAACTCAGTTCAGAAATGGACTTTGACTGCTAGGATATTATTGGAAATGAGTCTTGACTACTAAGAAATGATTCTCTATGATTATGTGCCTATTCAACAAAGTTTCATGTTTTATGTTATGATTATTGGGATTACATTTCACTAGTATGATTTATCCCATGTTATGATATTATGATCTCTTTTGGAGGTTAAGATTTTCAAAATGCTATGTTCTTATGAATATGATATTTTCTTTGTTTACCCTTACTGAGCATTTGAGCTCACCCTTTTGTATTTTTTCTTTCCCCAGGTCAGGAAGAAGGTTATTAAGTAGTATATTTCAAAAGGGACTCCAGATATGATGAAATAAATGGGAGACAATATAGATGATTTATGAACCAGTTGTTTATGTTTCCTATTTTCTAAAGAAACTATACCTATATGGTCCTTTAATGGTTTTGTTATATGTTGTAATAAGTGTGCTTCAATTTTGATGTATTAACAATATATGTAAATTATGGGTCGGTATAGTTGTTATTAGAAGAAAGGTATAGTCAAACTTTGGAAACAAGGATGTGAAAGCCTTAGTAAGAACCCTAAGGATATGTCTAAGCATAGGACAAAATCTTACTGTTTTAGAAATGTCCATGAATAACCTATGATAAGACCTAAAGCATGAAATTTTATTCTTGATTATGTGGTTTTACTATTATGATTAGTGTTTCTCACACTACGATTATTGGTTTTAGTCAATGGTTTGAACCCGCAGGAACCGTGTTAATGCTAAATGCGATGGGAAATGCAATGAATGTCCCCCTAAGCAACCAAACGTTATGGGAGATGTAATTCAAAATCATGTAGCCATGCTCACAAAACATTCTCACGCTATGAATCATGCAGGACTTCCAAACGAGCAAAGGAAGGAGAAACATTCTGTTGAATCCTTCATGAGGCAGCGTCCACCGTCATTCAGTGGGTCTACTGATCCATTAGTGGCTGAACAATGGATCAGTACAACTGAAAATATATTTGCAGTTCTTCAATGTTCTGAACATGATATAGTCATCTTAGTAGTAAATCATTTGGAGGGTGAAGCAGATCAATGGTGGAATCTTATCAAGAATACGATTCCAAGAGATTAAATTGAGTCCATGGAATGAGACGAGTTCAAGAACTTATTTTTCAATAAGTACTTCCTTTGTATTCTTCGAACAAAGATGGAGAAGGTGTTTCTTGAACTGAAGCAAAAGGAGGATGAATCTATTAGTACCTACGAAGAAAATTTTACAAGATATGCAAGGTACGCTTATGGGATTATTATCCAACTTGAGAGTAAGATCGATCGATTCTTTAGTGGTTTAAAACCAAGTCTTCGATGGGCGTTAGCCATATGGGAATTCAATAGCTATGGGTAAATCGTTCGATTTTATCTCAAGGTTGAGATGGAGATTGGAGTAACCCATCAGTCATATGGGTTTGATAAGAAGAGGAAAATGGAATTCAAAGGAAAATATAAAGAGCACACTGAAAATAAGATGATTTCCCCCTTATGCTCAAAGTGTGGAAATAAACATGGAGGGAGTTGTCTTAAAGGGACAAGTAAATGTTTCAAATGTGGAAAAGAAGGTCATCAGGAATTTGAATGCCTCAATGATGGGAAGAATATGTCTAGTGATGCGAACAATGAAAAGGCTACACAGAGTGCACCTCCTAGAGTTCAATGTTAAAAGTTCATGGAAATGGGGAATAATTCTAATCAATGCCCTAATCCAAGGGTTGTTGATGATGATCGTCGTCAACAAACTCTTAAGGCAAAAGATAAAAGGAAGGTCATAGGAAATTTCTATCAGCGATGTGGAGTACGATAATGAAGTGGTGAAAGGTACACTTTCCATCCACTATAAAGTAGAAAATATTTTATTTGATTCTGGATCCACCCATTCTTTTATTTCTGAAGAATTTTAGAAGGGTATTGCCGTATTTCCTCAACAATTAGATGTTGAGTTAGCTGTGACAACCCCTAATGGCACAACAGTCGCATCAAAAGTTTATAATTCTTCTCTGATTGAAGGTTGTGGGAAAGTGCTTCCCGCAAATGTTATGATCCTTCCTATTGTGGAAGTTGATGTGGTTCATGGCATGGATTGAAATTCATTATATGGTTCTCATATCAATTTCTAAATAAGGGAAGTCACATTTCATATTCCAGATCAATCTATGATCTTCTATCGATGCAAGGATGAACATAACCTTCCAGTGGAAATTTTATCCATCTTATGGGTCTTTATTCCACTAAATGAAGGTTATTTATCTCAAATGTTTTCATAGAACCTCATGATTAAGAATATTCCCATTGTACGGGATTTTGATGATGTATTTTCGGAGTAATTTCCAGGTCTTCCACCAAATCGTGAAGTTGAGTTTTCAATAGAACTCGTATCGGGTGATTTACCTATTTCAAAGAAACCTTATAGAATGGCCCCAATTGAGTTGCAGGAATTGAAGAAGCAACTCCAAGAGAATCTTGATAAAGGATTCATACGCCCTAGTGTGTCACCTTGGGGAGCATCTGTTCTGTTTGTTAATAATAAAGATGGATCGATGAGACTCTTCATTGATTATCGGGAACTTAACAAGATCGCTATCAAGAACAAATATCATCTCCCACGCATTGATGACTTATTTGACAAACTACACAGAGCTCAATACTTTTCCAAGGTTGATCTTCTTTCAGGGTATCATCAATTATGGTTCAAAAGGGAGGATATACCAAAGACGGCTTTCTGTACAAGGTATGGACACTATGAATTTATAGTGATTCCATTTGGTCATACTGATGCCCTTTCTATCATCATGGATCTGATGAATAGAGTCTTTAGAGACTATCTTGATCAGTTTGTGGTAGTCTTTATAGAAAATATTCTTGTATATTCAAAGATTAAGGAAAAACATGAAGATCACTTTAGAATTTTATTAAAGACCATGCGGAAGGAGAAGCTTTATGCCAAATTTACCAAGTGTGAATTTTGGATTAAAAAATTTTCATTTTTGGGTCACATAATCTCAAAAGAGGGGATATCTGTGGATCCAGCAAAAACAGAGGTTATCAAAAGATGGTCGAGACCAAAAAAGTAATTGAGATCCAAATTTATCTTGGTTTTTCAGGATATTATCGATGTTTTGTGAAAGATTTTTCACGATTATCTAATCCAGTCACCAGGTTGACTCGAAAAGGAGTCAAGTTCGTTTGGATGGAGGAGTGTGAAGAGAATTTCAAGGAATTAAAAAGAATGTTATCCAGTGCACCTGTGCTCACACTGCCTTATAGTGGAGAAAGGTTTTTGATCTATAGTGATGCATCCAAGAAGGGATTGGGGTGTGTTCTCATGAAAAATTATATGGTGATAGCTTATTCCTCATGACAGTTGAAAATCCATGAGAAAAATTACCCAAATCATGATTTGGAGTTAGCTGTGGTAATCTTTGCATTAAAGATTTGGAGGCATTATCTTTATGGATAAAGGTGTGATATTTATACTGATCATAAAAGTTTAAAGTAAATTTTCACACAAAAGGAGCTGAATATTCACTAAAGAATATGGTTGGAGTTGATTAAGGACTATGACTTCTCAATTCATTACCTCCCTGGGAAATCAAACAAGGTGGAAAAAGCATTAAGTCGACAAGACCATGCTAGCTTATCCATGATGAGGATCACAAAAGATCCAATATTTATGGATTTACAAAGGATAGATCATGGAATTATAATGGAAGGGGAAAAATCTTATCTTTATCAAATAAATGTTCAACCATCTATACATGCGAAGATTAAAGAGGCACAGAAAGAAGATGTAGAGTTACAAAAGAAGGTGAGAAATGTTCCTGAATTCAACCTTGATTGTGATGGGATAATAAGGTTCAAGAATCGGGTTTGTGTTCCTCCCATCCCAGAATTAAAGAAGGTGCTGCTAGATGAGGCTCATATTTCTTCACTCTCTATTTATCCTGGAAGCACGATGTTGTATAGGGACCTGAAAGAGTACTTCTGGTGGGATGGCATGAAAAGAGATGTTGCTGAATATGTCTCTCGATGCTTGGTTTGTCAGCAAGTTAAAGGTGAGAAACAGAAGTCTAAGGGGATGTTACAACCGTTACCCCTACCAGAATGGAAATAGGAAAACATCACTATGGACTTTGTCACCAGACTTCCTTAAAAATCCAAAGGCAATAATTCTATCTAGGTCATAGTTGATCTCCTTACGAAGTCGACAAACTTCATTGCTATTAGAGAATATTTCTCTCTGGATCAGCTTGCCAGGATATATGTAAAGGAAGTGGTAAGATTGCATGGAGTACCACTTTCCATTATATCTGATCGGGATCCGAGGTTTACCTCAAAGTTTTGGCGATGTCTCCAGTATACTCTAGATACATAGTTGAGTTTCAACACTACTTATCATCCTCATATAGACGGTTAGTCTGAGAGAACAATTCAAACTCTAGAAGATATGTTAAGAGCTTCCTCTATGGTGTTCAAAGGTGGTTGGGATCAACACCTACCTTTGGTGGAATTTTCTTATAATAATATTTTTCACTCCAGTATTCAGATAGCTCCTTATGAACCTCTCTATGGAAAGAAATGCAGAACTCCAACACACTGGGATGAATTTGGGGAAAGAAAGCTATTACGATCTGATCTTGTTGATGACATGGCAGAAAAGGTCAGATCTATTCAACAACACATAAGAGCAGCTCACAGTTGAAAAAAAAGTTATGCCGACAACCGAAGAAAAGACCTAGAGTTTCAAGTGGGTGATAAAGTGTTCTTACAAATATCTCCTTGGAAAAGAGTAATGAGATTTGGAAAGAAGGGAAAGTTGAGCCCTAGGTATATTGGTCCTTTTGAAATATTGGATCGTGTTGGGAAGGTAGCTTACCGATTGGTGCTTCCACCGAATCTCTCTCAAGTTCATGATGTGTTCCATGTATCTCTCCTGAGAAATTACATACCAGATCCTTCACAAATACTAAGCTCAGAAGTTGTACTGCTGGAGCAAGATCTTTCTTATGAAGAACTACCGATAGAGATTCTGGATCGTAGCGAAAAAGTCCTATGGAACAAGACCACTCGCTTGGTGAGAGTTTTATGGAGGAACCAACAATTAGAAGAAGCTACATGGGAGCTTTAGGATATGATGAGGGAGAGGTATCCTCATATATTTGTTACAAAGTGACGCATTTCGAGGGCGAAATTCATTTTAAGGGGGTAGAATGTAACACCTGAGATTTTTATGAGAAATATTTTTTTTATGTTACATAAAAAAATTAAAGGAATCTTTCACTACACACAACACTAGCTTGGATTTCTTTACATGCAATCGCGACCTTCCTCGATAGCTTGCATTGTACGCAATACCAAGTTTCACTAAACAATGGTATGCATAAAACTAGCCGTTATGAATAGTAATACCCACTTTTTGAAATTTTATAAATTTTATCTTTCAAAATGGACTTCATTTTTGGATTCGTAGTATCGAAAATACCCTAGGGTGAATTTTTGGTATTTTTATGAAAACTTTCAATTTTTTGATGAATAGTGAAAACACTGGGTTACTATTTAAAAACAGAATTTTTATTTAAATATTTATTTATTTTATTTAAATTTATTTTATCTAAAAATTGATACATAATACCTATATAAGTTCAAAGTAATTCATTTGAGTCATTTTATAATAATTTTAGATATATAAAAATTTTATTGAACGTTTCACCATCTTTTACCTACCTCCTAGGAGATTTTTGTAAACCTTCATAAAACTTAATTTTACTGCTTCTGTGAGTGTAATTTCGAAAATCTGAGAGACACAGTTAATATCAAGGAGAAAAATTTAGTTCAATAAGATAAAAATAATTTTTGGTGAATAGTAACTTTTTATTTTTATTTACCACGGTTAAAAGTAAATAGGGTAATTAAGGGTAAAAATGATATTATTATTACCCTAACACATGTCCTAATTATATTGGATAATTTTAATTCGACCAAAAACAACCTTTGGAATAAAATATTACCCTTTAGGTGCACTTGGTTTAGACTAGGACACTTATTATTATTTTATTTAAAGAAGTGTTAAAATAGGTAAAATCAATTTTTACTAACTAAAAACATTTTTAATGTAAGATTATACATATGATAAATCCGACTATATATATTCATTAGAAAGATTAAATGAGTTCATACCGAATGGTATTTTATTTATAATTTTTAGACATTAAATAATTTAATTTTTTTTTGACACAATGATGATGCAGTAATTACCTTATTAATGAAATATTAACCTAATTGATATTATAAATACCCAAATAAATGTAATTTGAGACTTTTTAAGAATTACGCTAATTTTATAGGTTAATATGAAATATTAGTATTGATTTGATTAACGTTTTTCGAACTAATCATGATCTTATGATTTTCACCAAAATCAATTACCCAATAGTGTCAAAATTGACATAAAATAGTTTTTAAAAAAAATATTATATTATTAAATGTTATTTTATTCCTAAAAATATAAGGTTCAGCCAAATGACTTAGATAAGGTTATATATATTAATAATGAACCACTTGGGGTTCGTTTGTCTTATTATAATAAGTTTATTAACCATATAGTGTAAGAAAACAAGAAGACATGGTAAAAGTTTTAATATTTAACTTAGAGTTAAATCTAAATGATAAGTTTAAAATAGTAACCTAAACTTGTCTAAAATATATTTTTTGAGATTATTTCTACCCATACCCACCTTATCTTTGAACTAAATCAATTTTGAGATATTAAAAACCTAATATGACTTTATAATAAAATAATATTTTTAGTTTTTCCTAAGGTGCCCCCCTCCACCCTTATAAAAGGGAACCTCTTCCCTCTCCTCCACACACAACTTTGATCCTTCAAGCTCGGTCAAACCCTAGATATTTCTCTTCTCCACTTCCCTATTAATATTATAGAGGTCCTGGTCTTCTTCAAAGACCAATTTTAGTGCCCTAAGAGGAGGTTTCAAAGAGGCGTGTCAAAGAAGAGGTAATATTCGTTACCGATTCCTTCAAATTTATTTCTTCTTCTACTTATTCTTCATTAGTTATTTCATTATGAAGTAATCACATCTGTATCACTAATATACTGATATGTTATTATAAATATGAAACAACACAATTTCTCCTTCTATCCATCCTACGGAAAATGAAATCACTGTGCGTGCGTACGTACGGAATATCATCTCCACACCGTGGTGTAATCTGTTTTCCACCACCACCTTAATTTTATGGGTATAATGGTGTAAATAATAACTATATATGATTATTGTAAAGTGATATTGATTCGTAAATAGTATAAATACACTCCAATACAATTCCACAATCATGGTAACGATATCATCGCTTGTGCGTACGTAAGGAATACCGTCTCCATGATGTGATGCGAGTCATTCTATATGATCTTCATTTCGTAATGATTATATAAAGAATTTAATGAATATGATATATATTACACTATTACCATTCTGGAAATGAGGTACCCATAACCTAAAAAGAATAATAATAATTTATTCTACAAAACACGCATAAGAACAAAAAGCAATAAACACCCGAATAACAAGTAGCAATGAAATATTAATAACAAGAAGATAAGAATATGACCATATATGATATCATAACAATGATTATGATTCTGTAATAAGTCAATGGAATTATTTAAATCATTATACAGGAGGTTCGGACACGTACGAAGCAAATCGGACTTAAGGTAAGGGAAAATTTCACAATCTCATTTTTATCCGAGATTGTTTATACTTCAGAATTTACTGGGGCATATTTATCATCCACATCCATGTTACCTCAATATTTAATATTATTTCTATCCTCGTACAATTGTTAAAATCCAATTTTACCCTTTGGTGAGTTTTTAGTAAAATATATGAAAGGAATCTTTTGTCGTTTTTAGTACGAGGTACTTTTTTTGACTTTTCCGGCAAAAGTATGAGAAGAATGTTTTTTTAACTTATACGACATGAATGGATTTTTAGAATATTATTTCCATGAATCTTACTTTAAATTTTTTTAAGTTTATTTTTAATAGATGTCTTTTAGTTTAAAATTTTATGACATGTTATGAAAGGAAAAAAAGTTTTTGAAGTAGAAAGGATATTTTCCTCAAGAATGGTGTTCAAGTGTTTTATCAAAATTATTTTCCATCTAAGATAATATAGGGTTCTATTTCTATCCCTATTTTTACATTGATTTGATTATTTTATGATGAAATTATTTTTTTATGATGTCCTTTCATCTTTTATGGATTATGTTATGTTGGCATGATGTTTAAGATTCCTAGTTTTATAACATGGGTTATGCTATGATGTATGATTTATGATTTTGTGGCACACATAAGAATGGTTTAATTATGAGATGTGTGGGACATATATCTCCCTCCAATTCATTGGGTAATGATTTATATCTCATGAGATAGACATGGCTGGAGTGGCAGGTTAATCTGGTTCAGTGATAGAGGACTAAAACGAGGAGTGAACTCGGTTCAGAAATGGACTTTATCCGCTAGGATATACTTGTCAATGAGTTTTGTCTACTAAGAAATGATTCTCTATGATTATGTGTGTATGTAAAAAGGTTTCATGTTTTATGTTATGATTATTGGGATCACCTTTCACTACTATGATTTATCCCATGATATGATATTATGATCTCTTTAGCAGGTTAAGATTTTCAAAATGCTATGTTCTTATGGAAATGATATTTTCTTTTTTTACCCTTACCGAGCATTTGAGCTCACCCTTTTGTATGTTTTCCTTCCCCATATCCGGAAAAAGGTTATTAAGTAGGATATTCCAAAAGGGACTCTAGATATGATGAAATAAACGAGAGACAATGTAGATGCTTTATGAACCAGTTGTTTATCTTTCCTAGTTTCTAAAGACACTATACCTATACGGTCTTTTCATGGTTTGGTTATATGTTGTAATAAGTGTGCTTAAATTTTGAAGTATTAACAATGTATGCAAAGTATGGGTCATTATAATTTGGATAAGTAAGGGTAAGGATAAAAAATTAAACAAAAGAACTTTAAAATAATGTAAATGAATTAAAAGGAGGAATTTACCTCTTGAATAAATCATCCTTGAGAGACTCTTAAGGGGAGAGGATATGGTATTTTTAGGAGACCAAGGTTCATTTGATGTGGTGAGGGTGTGACAACTAGGCCCTGGTGACTGCACAAACACTCTACCTTAATAGTATCGTCGAGTCCGGGCCTGTCAGTTACCCTATAGTCACATGGTCCCCACCCCGAGGCCCACCCACATACCCGAACAGGTCATCTAACTAATGAATATACCCACAAGTCTACACATTTCCTTTTCATTGTGATTATTCCTCACGCACACACACCTTGGGAACATTCCTAAAAGTTCACCCATCCTGATCACTATTCCATGAAAAGCACGCTTAACTATGGAGTTCTAATCAGGTAGGCTCCTGAAAATAAGGTTCACCGTGTTGAAATGAGTCTTATAATTTTTTCATGTAACCCTTTTTCAATACTGGGTGTTACATTCACCCCCTGATTAGATCACAACATCTTCATTGTGAGCCCTACATCTCATCCTAGGCGTTGCACCACACTTAAGGTTGGGTACCACCTATGACACCAAATGGGACAAATGGGCCCTAGTGACAGCACAAACACCCCGACTTAACACTACCATTGTGTCCTGGCACTCCCGATACCACCAATTTCCCCATATACATGTGGTCCCCACCCTAAGGCCCACCCACATGCCTGAAGATGTCATCTAACTAATGATTATCCCCATAGTCCAACACATGTCCTTTCTAGTGTACTTTGTCCTCACTCACACACACCGAGGGAAACTTCCCAAAATGTCACCCATCTGGATCAATACTTCATTCCAAGCATACTTATCTATGGAGTTCAAATTAGGTAGGCTCCTGGAAAGAAGTTTCACCTTGTTGACATGAGTCATATCATTTAGGCATTTAACCCTTTATCAATTTAGGGCGTTACATTCACCCCCCCGAGCATAACGTCCTCATTGTAGGCCATACTTCTCAACCCGAACAGTGTGTCGTAGTTATTTCATGCTACCTCCTCTGATACCTAATGTGACAACATGGCCTCAATGAAACCACAAACACCCCGCCATAACACGACCTTCGAGTCTTGGCCAGCTGGGTACCACCAGTTGCCACACAGACAGGTGGTCCCCACCCTAAGTCCCACTCACATGATGGAACATTTCATCTAACTAATGAATGTCCCCACAGGCTAACACATGTCCTTTAAATAACTTCACCCATCCTAAACACTAATCCAGGCCAATCATGCTTAACTGTGGAGTTCTAATCGGGTAGGCTCCTGAAAAGAAGGTGCACCAGGTTGACATGAGTCATAAAATTTAGTCATTTAACCCTTTATAATTCTAGCATGTTATAGAGGGATCTTGGGAAGATATTTAGGCTGGATTTAGGGATATCTCTTGACTTGAGAGGATTGAGGAGAAGAGGTAAGGAGGGGTGGTATTTATAGGGGCATATATGTGGTTTTTCATAATATTATAATCATTAGTTTATTATTTTTTCATAAGAAAATCAATATTGATGATTCCAGGAACAATAATATTAATAAATTCATTTGAGTTAGGATATTTAGGTTCTTAAATCACTTATGATGTCCATAAATGTGGATTTAAATTATAATGTATTTATATAGTAAATTAAAGTATTTTAATATTCACCAAAAATTCGTGTATTTCAGAAAAATCTCAAAAATTCACCATAATCATTTTTCAACGTGTAGAATCCAAAAATGAAGTCCATTTTTCAAAAATAATTTTCAAATAATTTTTAATTTAATATTTAATTAAAATCATTATTTATTATAGAAAAACCAGTTTTAAGACATTTATTTACTTATTCCAAAATATAAGTACAACATACTTTCACTTGATTCTTAATTATATACTATAATAGGTAAGGTTACTATTAATTAGGGTATATTAATATTCATAAGGGTGATATTACTATTCATAAGGGTATATTACTATTCAACAAAAATTAAGTTTGTCTTATTTGACTCCAAAAATCTTACTGATCGCAACTGTGAATGTTAGATTTTCGAAATTCCAAACACAGAAGTGTCAAAATTATGTTTATAGGTCACATATTACTTAGTAGTTAATTATTTTTTGATTTAATGTGATTATATGACATAATCACATGATGGAAATTTCCATTGAAAAACATTGGGTCGTTACACAGTCGGCCACCCCAGTCGATCCATAAGACCAATGACCTCCCATTGAAATTATGAACTGCCATAATTTCCAAATGGTACCTTCATCGGACGAACCTTCTACGGTTTCAGTACCCTAACGTTGAGACAGTTTTGTTTGGAAATTATATGGTGTGTTTTTAGTTTGGACCTCTATAGATAGAGATTTTTCCCTTGGTCCATTCCTCGAGGGTTTAATATGGAATTAAATCCAAATTATTGGATTGTATTCCCCTCTTGCGGTCGAGTCCTAGATTGCATATGGTATCCTTCCCTGGCCCTACATTTGGATCATATGTCACCCTTAGTAGAGTTTCTGGTATCCATAAAACCTACTAGAGTAGGGCGTTGGTCCTCCATCTAGTGGGCCACATCAGTAGGGTTACTTGTATTCCCCAGTGTGTTAGGGAAAGATCCTTTACATTACGAATTTATCCAGATTAGGTTAGTGGTATTACCCAGTGAGTCTAGGTAGGATCCCCACTCTATGTGTCATAGTCTTTAATGACCAACGCGTTCTCCTTAGTAGGGGATGAAATAAGTTAGACCTCGTAGTGAGTGTCTCTGATGATATCATGGCTCAAGGAGTGATTTATCCCTAAATGACAATGGTTATATTAGAATCTAGTGGCTATCAGATGGTTGTGACTTACCACTTGATAGTGTGCCTTAGAAATAATATATTTTATATTTTTTTATATGTAATATAGAAATATACCTATGTAGAGTTGACTATAAATTCTTGTGTGGCATTCCTATGTGTCATTAATTTGTGGAATTCTTGTGTGGTATCCCTAATGGTATTATTATGTGGCCTTCCATTTTGGTATTCTTTTGAGAAATTATTGTATGGAATTTCTGTGTGGTATCTCTGGGGGTTTTTCATGTATGGTATTCTTATGTGGCACTCTGATTTGGTATTCATGTACGACCTTCATATGTGGCATTCTAATGTGGTAATTCTGTGTGGTTTCACTGTGTGGTATTTCTATGTGGTACTCATGTGTGGTAATCGTATGTGGAATTCCAATGTGGCATTCATGTGTGATACTCCTGTGTGGTATTCTTGTGTGGCATCCTTTGGTGGTATTCCTTTATGGAATTCCTATGGTTTATTCCTGTATGGAATTCATGTGTGGTATTCCTATGTGGTATTCCTATTTGGTATTCTAGTGTATCACACTTGTGTGGTAATACTTTGTGTTACTCCATTGTGGAATTACTTCATGAAATTCCTTCATGGTATTCCATTTTTGTATTCCTTTATCAAATTTTCTTTGTGATATTCTTTTGTGCTTTTAGGGTGTACTACTGAGTATTTTTTTTACTCATCCCTGCACTGGCTTTTCCCTCATGTGTTGTGTCTTGTCAATATGATATACCCTTTAAAAATGTCCTATGATGACCAATAATAGCCGATGCTTAGCGGGTCTAGATATACGAGGTCTGTTCCTATGGTTTAGATAGTTGTCTTAGTACATCTTTTCTCACAGGATGGACCTGTGGTTATCATCTCTTTTGGTGGGCTTGTATTCTGGCCCTGTATACTTTATAGTTATTTTAATATCATACTATGTTGTGAGATCTTATTGGTATGCATTAATTGTTTTATTATATGTTTTTCTATTCCATCATTTTTGTCTTGGAGATGTGTTCATGTGTATTGGTGCATAGGTAAATTCCCCCCATTTTTTGGATATGACTACATGGTGATAGTCACCACCCCTGGCCTATTTTAATTGGGCATAGGGTAGTCATGTTTGGGGAGCCTCTGTGAAGGGTCATGATAGAGTGGTATCATAGGTGGATGGTTCTACTTTAGGACCATTATTCTAGTAGTTTTGTTTGGCCAAACAGTGTTAAGTGTTTCATGTTGGATTTCAAGCATGAGATTCTAGTGTTGGTGTGGTTGGATAATGTATCCATACACCAAGACTCTAATAACCTTCTTTTCAATTTGGTAAATGTGATCATTTTCTTCATGGGAAATAATGGTACATGCATTATATAAGAATGGGATTTGGTTTTCATTTTCTTATTTAGTTGGATCTCCATATATACTCATAGATCATGGAAAATATTTTTTTATTAAATTATGTCCCCATGTAGATATCCGTCCAGGATTCCACCGCATGACCACGAAGATGATCCACTAGTTGATGAGAAATTGGTATGAGTATTTTTAATAGAGATAACACCTCTTGATTTTGCACCAACCATACCACCACATGTAGAGTATCACATGATACTCGCAGTACCAACGGATTAGGTGCATGTGTTGAGTTCACTTAATGATTTTATATTATAAAAACTGTTTAAGTTATGAGCTGATCCTGACACATAGGTGGCTGAGGAATGGCTTGAGGTAGTGACTTAATTTTTCAATCTAGTCAGGACCCCAGTAGATCAGATGGTGGTTCTAGAGCCGAGACTTCTATACAGCTTCATAGGGAGATTGTGGGGTTTGTTTACCTGATCTTGTGATGAGGATAATCTTACAAGGATAGAGTTTGACAACCTTTTCATAGAGTGGTTCTCACTTTATAAGCTAAGGTTTATACTGGTCCAAATGCTTTTACAGCTCCAACTGGATGACGTTTCGGTATCTTTGTATTAATTAATGCATACCAACCTTTCTATGTACTCAATGAATATGATACATGGCCATTGGTCAAGGGATTAGACCTTCAAGTGAGGTATACATGGGGATATATGATTCCTTGTTACCCTTATTTTCATTCCTACCTATGATAGGGTACTAGAGAGAACCTTTGTGGTTCAGAGTTCATTCTCTAGGAAGATATAGCCAGTGGTAGTCCCTAGTGGGCAGTAAGGAGGAGTTACCTCGGTACAAAGAAGTCGATGTCAGTCTCAGAGACATGTACATAGATGAAATTTAAAGTGGACGTCCCAATATAGGGGAACTGTAGCTCAGAGCTCACATGGTGGGTCTTATTATCCTAGAGAGAGGAAATTCTTTTCATGTAATGGTAGGGGACATCTTGCCTGAATTTGTCCAACCCATCGTACAATGAACAAAGAGACAGTGGATGGACCACCAAGGCTGATACATCAATAGTTTCAAGTGGATCTACAAGTCTGAAGATTAGAAATAGGAGATGGGAGAGCAGCCTGAGGTGTTCTACATTTTAATATGATACCACCAGCTCCCCATGGTGGTCCACACAAGGCTCATGGAGCAGGAGGATAGGTGAGGGGGAATTTGCATGCAGTCGAGGCTTATGCCACAAGGGATCCAAGAATGATTCATTGTAGGATTTGTTTCTATTATAATTTTGATTCCAAATTGATATAAATTGGTTCAAATAATTATTTTTATGACACAAATCTTGTTTGAGACTCATAGATTCTAGTTGAACCGTTTACTTAACCCTCAAGCATGAAGGCTCCTAATGGAGGAGGCCTAGTGAACACACACTAGTGCCGATAGTATGGCCTAAATCTTAGAGGTGATATTTTCAGTTGGGATCTCATGGTAGTGGCATCAAGGCCTTATTATGTTATTATTAGTATGGATCGGTTATCCATAGTTCAAGCTCATATTGACTATTTTAGGTGAACAGTTGGGTTTGACCGCAGTGATGGAACCAATTTTTCTATTATTGGTGAAAAGGGAGCACATGGAGCATAATATAGACTCTTGCAAAAGAAGGTGTAGCTGATTACTCATCATTTGGATGGTCTGACCCTCAGTATAGTAGATGTAATGAGTCAATGGTTTCTCATAGTTTTAGAATGTTTTATTGGATCTAGAAAAGGATGAGGTGGTTCATAATTGGGATTAACCCATGAGTGTTACCTTCGTGTGTAGTTTCATTGGTTTTGGAGGGTATTAGTGGAGATTTTTACCTGACTTATATAGGGTGGAAGAACCCTTTATAAATTTAATATGATAGGGTAATCCTTTCGAGTTGAAAAAAAAGTCCCTCCATGATTTTCCTAAGTAGATACCTATATTGACAATCTCTCCCATCTTGATATTACTAGATGACGATGCCAAGTACATTGTGTTGTAGGATGAATCTGGAATCATTCTTGGGTTTTTCCCCATAAATATGCAAGTGGTTATTGTGTATGGTCCATTGAAATTGAGACTATATGATTAGAACTATGTGACCTATGATCTTGAGTCAGAAGTGTAGTCTTCACATTAAAGATGCGGTGACAATACGTGATGGCAGAGTGATTTATCATCTACTATGATCATAAGGGTCTCAAGTATATCTTCTCTCAAAAGGATCTAAAAATGAGACAGAGGTTATTTCCATAGTTTCTCCAAGACTATGACCTTGAAATTATCTATAATCTTGTGAAGGGGAACATGTTGGCTGATGCTCTCAATGGGAGATCTAGTTCACAACTATTAAATGATGTGTCAGAGTAGTTGGCATCGCTATAGATATCCATTCTAGATGGAGAATGAGAATATTACCTCCATTCATTGGTTTTCTCACATTCCCTATTAAAACTATTTTTAGAGGTGCTGGTTGGGGACACTGGCTACGAGACCTTACATGCTCAGATGTCGACATGACATGATTTTTACGGATATTCGAAAGGTGGGGAGCATGTCGTTCCTTTAAGAGGGAGAACATTTGATCCCTTGGCATTGCAGGAGGAGGTTATGATGGAGTTCCATACATAACCTTTTGTGGTATGTCTAGGTGGGGTGAGGATGTAACATGACCTTTGATGTCAACTTTTGTGGCCATGAATAAAGAAGGGAGTTTCAGAGTATATCTTTTGATACCTTACATGTTAGCATGTAAAGACAGGGCACCTAGTTCTAGTCAGTTTATCTCAAATTGTTGAGTTTCTAAAAATGAAATGGGATGTTATATCTATGGAATTCAAGATGGGTTTACCAGGTATTGCTAGAGGAATGATGACATCTAGGAGATCATTTAAAAACTCCCAATGTTGGCCCATATCCTAGATATCTAGGAGAAGATCTTAGTAGAGAGCCTATGATGCCTCTTTGTGGTGGATATTTTTCAACTCCATGGAGTTCCATAGATGATATTTTCTGATTTTGGTGCTCTCTTTACATCCATGTTATAGATATTGAGGATTGGTATTCGAGGATCCTTCATGAGTGGTCTATTCATTTGGTATATATCTGGTGGGAGCACATGAATATCTTGGAGAGAACATAGGAGGAAGAGGCTCATATTCCTGATCTGTACACTCATCTACTTGATTAGCCCTTGTTTTTTCTTTTTAGGGACATAGAGCCCAAAGAAGGGGATAATTTAACAAATTTTATTTTTACCATATATTATTTTTGGAAATTATTTTTATTAATTTTGATAACAACCACTGAGTCGGTGTGTGATTACGAGGCTCTTTTTTCCCGGATCAATTGTTTTAACAATATTAAAATTTTATTAGAATTGGTGCTTGGTTTTCTTGAAAAAGTTTAATAAATCTTAAGTGGGTGACCTAATTAGATATCTAAGAGTACCATTGAGAAATAATAGAACCATTCTCCATGGAACGATATAACATTAGTTAGTGCAGTTCGTTAGTGAAAATTTTGTCATGGAATGTAACAGGAATAAATTAATTTATTAAAAACTATTTTGTTTGACATACTGGATTCTATTTTAATAATCCTTTGTCAGAAATTTAGGATTACCATCTGAACCCTAAAATTTCTCTAGATATGAGGATAAGTAACATTCGGAGCAACTGTTGGTGGGCGATGATGGATTGATCAAATGACGCACCTTCGATTCTATGAACCTCACCAATGACAACAAAGATGATTTTTTCTACATCAGTGAAAAATCCAAATTGAGGTAGGGTGGTTATTTCATTGTTTTCACCCACTATTGATTTCCATTCTTGATGTTGGTAAATCCATTAATGTATTGATTCTTAGTTAAACCGTTGTGGTGTAGATTATAATTGGGGGGATTATTTTTGGGAGTTTTCTTGATTTTCCACTTTATGTATCCTTTAAATGGAAATGGATTCATCCTGATAAGAAAAAATGACAATTTGCATTCTTCATTGTGTTTTTTATGCATTTCATCTCCCCTTGTATTTGTTTTCTTCACCGTTGGACCACTATGGTCACGCCTCAACCTGTAGGGTGGTTACGAACGTGATCGGTCCCCTGAATTAGGAGAAAATTAACAAGAAAGGAGGTGTATTTGTAGATCGGGACCCAAGTATCATAGATATGTTTCTGTTTAGGTTTTTGAGGTGTCATATTTGTCTGTGAAAATAACCACCAGTGCGAGTCTGGCAAGGCGAGGTGGTGGTGCCACAGCCCGGAGTCATGGCGATCAGTGGTGGTGCGGTGACTGGGGCTGTCGGTGAATAGAGGTGGAAGCGCTGGTAGTGAGGAGTGAAATTGGAGACCACATGGGATCTAATGGGTCCAATAGTAGTGTATTATAGTTTTTTCCACACTAGATGTGTTCATCAACCATGTGGTTCAACTGTCGTGGATGTGGCGTCTCGCGTGCTGTGGCCCATGATTGAGTAGGTCGGGCCAGAGGAGCTGTTTCGAGCCTAGAAATTAGGGGTCTGTCTATGTCTTTTAGGTCTAGGCTTGGTGGGATGGGCATGTCGGACACTATTTGGACCTGGGGTCACTAGGCCAGAGCTGGGCCATGGTTGACTGTGAGCCACGATCGGTCCAACTATTGTGAAAGCTGGGGGTGCGGTCAATTGGGGTTGTCGACTGTGGTAGCCATAGGGAGACCTGTTCAGGAGGATTAATGCAGTGGTCGATCAACCATGTGATCTGTCTATAGGACTAGTGACCCCACATTGAAATTTCTAACATTCATACTTTTCAAATGGTATGACCATTTGAAACCCCTTCTATAGAATTGGGACTCTGACATGGAGAATTCCCTTTGTAGATAATTTGGTGAGTTTTTATTTTTGGATATTATAGGTTGATATCATTCCCTTGGTCCTTTCCTCAAGGTTTTATTATGGAATTATATCTACATTATTCGATTGAAGTCCCCTTTGGAGGTAGAGTCTCAGATAGATTATGGTATCCCTCTATGGGATAAGAGAAGGATCATTTATCACCCCTAGTAGAGTTTTGTGGAATCAACGTAACCTCTAAGAGAAAGGCGTTGGTCCTCCATAAATAGGGCTACATCATTAGGGCTAGTGGTATTCCCTAGTGTGTCTAGTCAGGATCCTATGGGTTGAAAATTAATCTAGATTGGTTTAGTGGTATTCAACGGGGTTTCTGGGTAGGATCCCCTCTCTGTGCATCATTGTCTTCCTTGGCAAATGTGTTCTATTTGGGTGGGGCTCAAATGAGCTATACCTATTTGTGAGTTTCCACAATGATATCAGGTCTCGATTAGTGAGTTCTCTAGGAATGGGTGTGCTTCAAGCAGAATCTTATGGATATAAGGTAGTTGTGACTTACATCTAGAATGTGTCTCTGGCAAAGAGTATATCTAGATATTCTTGTTATATTTATTTTAAACATATACCTATATGGAGTAGACTATTCATTCTTGTGTGGTATTCTTGCATGGAATTCCTATGTGGCATTATTTTGTGGTATCCTTGTTTGGTATTCATGATTTTCATTCTAGTGTGGTATTCCTATGTGTAATTACTATGACGAATTCATGTGTGGTATCCTTGTGTGGTATTCCTATGTGGTATTCATGTGTTTTACTCCTATGTATTATTCTTGTGTGAAATTATTGTGTGGCATTATTATGTTCTACTTCTGTGTGGTATTCTTATGTGGTCTTCATGTGTGGTATTCCTATATGTTACTCCTGTGTTTCATTCTTATGTGGAATTTATGTTTGGTATTCTAGTGTGGTACTCGTGTTTGGTATTCATATATGGTATCCTTGTGAGGAATTACTATTTGGCATTACTGTGTGGTATTCCTATTTGGAATTCCTATGGGGTATTCCTTTATATAATTATTGTCTAATATTCCTGTGCGGAACTCCTGTATGGAATTTCATTGTGGTACTCCCTTGTGGAATTACACCATGGTATTATTTTATAGTATTTATTTTTGATATTCCTTCATGTTATTCCTTTGTGGTATTTCCATTTTTATATTCCTTTGTGGTTTCGGGTGTTCTACTGAGTATTATTTTACTCACCCCTACACAGGCTTTTCTCACACATGTCATGTCCTGCATAGACGATTGAACCATTGACGAAGTCCTAATAAGAATATAACTAAGAAATTATTAGCGCATCTATACAGACAAGGAGTGTTCCTATAGTTCCTCCAATAGTCCATGTACCTCTTTTCTTATAGGTTGGACTTATGGTTAAAGACTCTTTTAGTCGGCTTCTATTATGTCCCTATTTACTTTCAAGTGCTTTTACTAGAATACTCTGTTGTGAGATCTTAGTGGTATGAATTATTTTTTTTACTTTGTGATTTTTTACATTAGCTCTTTTTTTTTTCTTGGAGATGTGTGTGTTTGTACAGGTACTTATACCAATTCCTCCGATTTGTGGGATATGCCTACACGGTGATAGATATCAGTACCTGGCCTATTGGAGGTGGGATTTGGGAAGTCACGGCACTAGACCATCTAAGATAGGTCATGACATATGTTTTCTTATACTCAATGTTTACTCAACTATAGTATTTATAATATAAGTGAGTGATCCAAGAAAAAAATTCCTTAAATGATTTAAAATAGAAACATTTTAATGAAAATTTAAAAGGAAATAATTCTATATTTGAAGCTTTATCAAATTAAATATATAATAATGTGATGATTTTCATATATGTTTAATATATATTGGATAAATATTAATGTGTATATAATGTACATGGAAGGGTAGTTGTAAATATGACATAATTTTTTTGATTATTTCAATTTGTATCTAAATAAAAACATTAATGGTTTATTATATGGCATCATTGATTTTTTGTATCCATTTTTTGACAATTTTATGAGATTAAGGATTAAAGATACAAATGTATATTTTAAATTCATTTCCACCTTTTTAATATCCAAATGTGTCTGTGATTAGAGAAGTAATCTTGGTTGAGATCAAACAAGATGATTTGTAAAGTAGTCTAGTTATATATGAGAAGAACATAAATCAATAAGGTTTATCAAGTCTTTCATCCAAGGAGATATATTTGAAAGACATGGGAAAACATAACAATAATAAAGGTAGAATAAAAGAAGAAGTTATGACAAATGAACTCTTATCATTCATTGGAAGTAAATTAAAACGAGTTAAATACATGTTCAAGGGAAAGCTATCATTGGATAATTTTTTTTGTAGAAAGGTTTGATTCATAGTAGTAAGGTTTCTCATGAGGCTTGATGGTGATGATAATGAAGTTGACTAAAAAATACCAACAAAAAAAATTTCCTCTTAAATGGAATGAAAAAACTCGAAATACATCTGGAATAAAGTTTCAAATAAAGAGATTAATTTTAAATAAAGAACAAGATAATGATATTTTTATGAAGAAGGTGAAATAGAGTTCAAATCAGATTTATAATATGTTGTAATGGATAGGGTATAGAGATATAAATTTAAAATTTAAGTTGAAAATTTTTGTAAATTAGTTTTGACCTAAAATATGAAATTTATGGAAGTCTATTATAACGGATATACAGAGGAATAAAAATAAAAAAAAATCTATTAATGAGTTTTAAAAATAATAATTACACACAAGATGCTAAAATTACTCAAATAGATAATGTTTTGGAAGACCAAGTGGATACATAAGAAACATCTAGAGAAGTTATTGATTTAGTGATTATCATAATGGATGAATATATGCTAATATGGGATTATAATGATCCAATTGAAGATTAATGAAAGAGGATTACATCACTTGAAGAATAATTCATTTCTTTGAATATTTTTTTTATCTGAAATGAGAACTAGTGATTCAATGAAGAAACATCAGTTTGGGATGTTCTCAAATAATGAATTAATTTAAATATTTTAAATTTGGGTTGATTTTTAGAAAATTATACGATGATCAAATTTTAAACAATATTGAAAATATTTTAATTGAATTTTAAGATGATATTTCTAAATTTGGGCTCAAAATCATGAAATAAAAAAAATAATGGCTAGATATAACTCTCAATAATTGAGGGTTTTTTTAAATCCTAGAAACATTTTTAAGTATATGAAAATGGGGAATGAACATGATAAGATAATATATTTTTGATGTGTTGATTTTTTGTTTAATTAGGACACACTGTGACAGATATTGATGAGGAAAGGAGTTACCTATAATGTGAGGCACCTTCAAGTCACCAGTGAAGAATTATAACATAACCAACATCTGAATGAACAAAATAATTATATGTATATTTTTTTATTTATCTAATATTGGTAACTAGGATTGTTATTTTTGGATAAGGAATAATTGGAAAAACCTTAATTTTGGCCTAAAGATATTGGTCAATAAACTTATGTACTCAATTCCATTGGGAAACAAATTCAAAATGACTAAAAAATATGACTAATTAACATCCCAAAATGAAAATAATTTGGTGTGCCCAAATTTATTCTCATCTCAACCTAGAGATTCATAGAAAAAATGAGTACATGAATATTAATTATATCATACCATCAAATGACCTTGAGGGCATATCTTGATCTCAATATATTGGAATAAATATTGGGTGTTCATAGGTATACATATAGGATTTTGTTTTCCCTAAATTTATATCATACTAAACAACATAAAGTTAATGAATGAAGTTGGAATGAAATTATTAAACACTAATTATATAAAGGTGGTGATCTATTAATTCGTGTAATTAGGGGTATGATAGATACTACTACAATAATAAATTATATTCAGTTATATCATATAAAAATCATAACTAAAATCGTCCAAAGAGTCTATAAAATATGTGAAACATCAAAAAAACGTAATATGTATAGTGTGAGCCAACAAAAAATGTACTAAGGGGAAAAGATACATATTTCCATGTGTTTAACCTCTATGAAAAATTCAAAGGATAATTCCTCTATGTCCACTCTAGTTTTCTAATTGATGGTCTAAAAAATGAACCAGGAGACTTCACCCATACATCAGACAGTAATTGGATCTGTATATCATGATACAACTATTTCCCCCACATGGATCTTGTAAAAAAACCCAATCATATTAAAGGGAAAAATACATTGAATGGTTATAAAAATATATGTTAATTGTTCTATAAACCACTCTTTAACCATCTATCATAAACAATACTGTATGTGGAAATACTAAAATCCTAGGGGAACTCTCTAAAAAGTAGTCCACATTGAATATTTGGGATGTTTTAAAAAATTGAACCAAAATAAACGACCTCATTATGAGGGTAGGGTCATTTTCATTACCTTATATAATTGATCCCATTCATAGAGTGTAATATAAACACTTGTAATTTATCCAAGGTGTAATAAAAATATCTTTATGGGAAAGGTGATCATGTATACAATGCCATGGAAATATCGTAACCCATAACTTTTGGAATAGGGGAATGGGTATATGTAGTAAAGTTATTGCATGACCATCCAATATCACTCACCAGTTCATCAACCAGTGGGTACCTTCCCCTTCTGATATATAACATAATATATATTTCATCATTCACAAAACTAGTAAACGAATCAAATAATAGTGATATATAACACATTTGAAGAAATTTCATCAAGCATAAAATTGGAAATAAACATTG
Source organism: Viscum album (assembly GCA_963277665.1). Classification (NCBI taxonomy): domain Eukaryota; kingdom Viridiplantae; phylum Streptophyta; class Magnoliopsida; order Santalales; family Viscaceae; genus Viscum; species Viscum album. Next base: position 855,783,715 of record OY728121.1, read on the forward strand.
AATCATAGTTGATATAAGTAAATGAAATATTTATACACCTTTACCTTCTCCTTATACATAATAATAAAATTAATAATTGAAATTCATGATATGACAATAAAAAATACCTATAACTCATAGATGGGGAATTCTAATAGGGAAGATATAAATCATACTAATTAATAACCTCATTATATTTATAAAAAATGCAAAATAATATTTATTATTTTAGAAAACTTGCTATTATTTTGTTTTACTCAGGCTCTGGAAATTTCCAAGTCACCACCGTATGAATATAATATGATGAAGGAGTTCACATTTACAAATATAGCTTAAAATATCCTTTGATATGTAATAGAGGAGAGTATGTCACATCTATAAAAATCCATAAATCATAACAGAAGTGGGTTTATAGTTTTAGTTTCTATAATTAAAGAAGAGTTAATATGAATGGAAAATAAAAAACCACATATTAAGGAATAATCAACCATTGATATAGCTAAACTATAATATAACTAGAGGAATTGATTAATTCCACATGACTTGGGTTGGTGGAATAGGGATTACAAACTGATGTATTGAGAATAGTGGAACAAGAAGAATATTAGAAGAAGAACCTACTCATCCCACTCTATGAGAAGCTACCATAACCAACCTTAAGAAATTTTTACAAGGATCAATTATGGGTTCACATGGGATATAGGAGAGAGAAAATAGAACTTGATAAATGGTGCTCCACGTATAGAATAGGGATAAATCCAGAGATGAGATATTGAAATAAATATTGTTTATGTTTTAATTGAAATAATTATAAATATTACTCCTTCAAATCATAAATAACTCCCTGTGATGTTCCACTAGGGGTCCACTAAAATTTGGGTGGATTTAAAACTACTAATAGAACAATTTTTATAAGAACTAGAGTGTGAGTGACTTAAATAACTATCCCCATTATTATTTTTTCACACCCACCTCCTCAAGTTTTATTATAATCCCACTCCAGAAATATTCCCATACATAATACCAGCAGAAAAAATTAAAAAATCCATATATTAAAAAATGAAACTAACCCTTTGGATATAGGTATTTAAAATCAATTCACCATTGAGCTTATAATCCCCATGAATATTCACCTTGTTTCCAGAAATAAATAGTTCATCCTCTAAGCCTTTGCCTCCACATCCCACTCCCAAGGTTAATATTAGAGATTATAATCATAAAATAAAACATGAATGGGTGGTATAACCTTACAACAAAACACATTATTTGTTTGATAACGAATATAGACTTGAGGAACTATACAGATTAATTAACTTCATACCTAATATAATTATAATAAATCACATGCACATGGTCAGGTGTTTACTTCATCAATTGGGAAACATGGATGGTGTTATAAATATACATAAATATTGTGGTATATCTATCTTATTAGTATTCTCTCCAACTCATCCCATAGATTCGAATTTTCCAATAATCCTTGGGATAAGATACCCTTGATTACTCAAATATTAGTGACCTAGTATGGATGAAACTTTAAGGAATCATGTTCACCACCATTAAATTCCATGGGAAACATTTGACATTCATTAAAGGTAGTTTGTGTATTTTGAGTTGTTTCATGATACATTTGAATCAATTTCACCTGTAATATTCTCTCATTAAGGGTATTATTCCAAATCACAATTTATACACCTATTTTCATATATAAAATAGGATAACAGAATCCTTGTTTATAAATAACTTCAAAAAAATTCATTTGAATGGATTATCTGTAAATAGTGTTACAGTAAAATTTTTCTAAAGAGAGATGATCCAACAATGAGAAACTAAAATCAAGATTATATACTCAAAGAATATATTTAAGGATATTAATGGTATGATTATATTTGAAATTATTCAATGGTTTATAATATTTCCTAAATTTTAATTGAGAACCTGGTGTTCAATAAGTCTCTTTCAAGGAATAATATGTTAAACTCGCATCCAAATCATGAATGATAAACACTGTTACACAATGAAACATGATTCTATATTTAACATGAAAATTATTAAGATCATATATAGAGGACATTTCATTGTCTGGAAGAAAGCGAACCCTCTAGGTCAAATAATCAATGATCACCCTTACTATTCCCTACCCTATATATGATTTGGAAAATCTAGTTTCAATATCCATAATATTTTCCTACAAATCACATAAATATAGAGGAATTAACTAAATTTATCCCATATGTATCTAATTATATCCTCTCACTCATTTAAAATTGAATCATCTATATAAAAACATTGTGATCACATTATCATATTAAGACAATGGTATAGATAACCAAAACTATATTGATGTAAAAGAGGACAGATGCATTTTAAAACATGGCATTGAGGATCTCCCAACCATTGAGTCTTTCATAAAAATTAAAACATTGAAAATTTAGGATCTAGGTGTCTATTACACACTCCATAGTAGATAATGTATATTAAATTAGGTTAAATTAATACCACTCCAATAATTCTCTATATTCAAGTGTAGTTCATTCAATAATAACATCAACCACCATTCATCTTTTTCCACTTGAACCCTTTGAAGGTTAATCTTTATCAAGAGTGATTCAATATCCATATATCATTTTGGGAGTGTATACTAGATATTGAAATAAAATGATTCAATATATTCTATAAAATAATGATGAATTTTATTCAAATAGTATTGTGAGGAGATATACGTATGGATTTTGTGACAACTGAATTCCATGACACATTCCTAAATCATATATCATTCTATGTATTAATGCATGGATAATAGAAACTAATTCAATATTATGGATTGTTTACTTATTCTTATAAGGAAATAACTATCTAGAACTATGCATAAATACCAAATAATTATTTATAAAAATGAAACCATAAATGATCAATTATATATCATAATATTACACAAACCCTTCACCATATTGAGGTAATATAATAACTATAGAAGTGCTAAACCTATTCTTAAAATCCCAAAAGTAACTAAACATTACTAAGGAGTTATAAATTTATCTCCCTTATTTGTTAAATCAATCTTCTGAGATTTTGTCTTCTAAAAGACTTGAATAAAGTGGTGAAAATATCCGATCAGTATAAGGGGAAAATGTAATTTCCAATTTGTTTTGTGGGACTTTTTACGAAGTCACAAAATTTATATACTCATGATCTACTAAGATGTTAGATTTAAAAATTAAATTCCCATGGATCTTTAATTCCAAAATCTAATATGATCATTTAGATATTTTGGTATGCATTTCATGATTTCACACATTCTCTTAGACAACAAAAATATGATTACTATGTTCACATGAGGATTCAGAATATTTCATAATATCATACTACTTCTACAAAAGTTCCTAATATTGGATCAAATATGATATTCACCAATTCTATAAACATATAATGAAAATTAGTCTGACCATAAGGCACCACTACATAATCAAAATGACTATACCTAATCTGAAAAGCAGTATTTGGTATGTCATTCAGCTTTTCTAGAAGTTGATGATAGTCTAAATGTTGTTCAATCATATAAATCCACTTTTCCCCCATTTAATTTGTAAAATACATCATCTATTATAGGAAGAGGATAATAATTTTATATAATTTATTGGTTAAATTTTCAATAGTCTACACAGATACAAAGACTCCCATCATCCTTCTTCATGAAAATAACCAGATCATCCCATGGAGAAGTTATCAGCCAAATAAATCCATTTTCCTCAAGATCTTCCATATAATTCATTAAATACCATAACTTTATTATTCCCATTATATATGAAATGATCGGGATAGGTTTAGTTCCTAAAAATTGGTCAATGATAAACATGAACTCTATCATAGTGGAAAATCCTAGAAAATGTTTTTGCAAGACATCAAGATAATGATCTAAACCATGTGGTAAAATATATCACTCTTTAACATCCACAACTCTAAGGACATGATAATAAATTTTTATAGTATTCACTCCCTTTTTTAACTGATAAAATTCTGGATGAGTATCCTGAATCTCTTGCTCTAATGTGGTGTATATTTGACATCAGTTAGAGATGAAATATAAATTATTAAACAATGGAAATCAATATACACTATAAATATGGTTAACCAATCCATCCTTGGAATGAAATTGAAGCATTTTTAATTAAGAACTATGGGATCCCAAAGATTCCCCAAACACACCATGGCAATGGAAAAAGACATATGTTTTATAACCTATTGTATTATTTTATTTATAGATTTATCGGACTTATAAAATTTTGTGATACTTAAAATATATGCGTAGTAAGACATACTAATTGGCAATATAAAATAATGGGAAGTGTAATATCCCAGGATTCTGGAGTGGGTCAAAAAACTATCCCTGTTTTATTTTTTTGGAATTGGTGGGCATGATAATTTCTTTTTTGATCATCAGAACTCAAATATGAGTTCCCTATTAACCCAATAAATTTTTTAGTCTTGTTGGAATGTGTTTTAATTTTTAAGGGTGTCTAGAAGGGTTTTGCGTAATTCGGAGGCCCCAAGGCCTATTTTGGGAGTTACATGTCAATGCATATAGTTTAGGTAAACCATGCATCCTCTCCTAGCTAACAGTTAAACCTAATTTTGAATAGTCACAAGGTTTGGAATACCATGTGGGATGGAGAGCGTGGCCATGTGTAATCCTCCATAATTTTTTAAAGGGATCATGCATGGTTTGCGCACAGTTTGTAAGACCGTGCACAAGCTAATTGGGTAGTACCACTTAGGTAGTACCCTTTCACTATAGCCAACAAAGTTTTTTCATGGTTTGAAAAACTATACGACCTCTTAAAGAGGTGTTTTTTTTAGTTTTCCACTCTTATGTTTATTTTTCCTCCTGCTTTTTCCTCCTTGTTTCTTCTTTGGTTGTGCTAAAAGAAGGTATCTCCTACCTTTACTTCATTCACAATGTATTTCTCCACGTCCGACATATGAGATCTGACTTTTCCATTTTTAGTTGAATTTGAAATGTATCTGTAAGGCTCACCTAACAAATGCCACTATTTTTCTTTTCTCTCACTTTACATACCACAAAATCTATGCGAGTCATTTTTCCCTATTTTTAATGTATTCATTGGAAACTACAATTTCCTCAAAATCACGTTGATTTAGAGGATAATTATAGATGTTCCAACATAGTCCACTCCTAGGATAGAGTTTCATACCTTTCTTAATGTTTTTGTGGTCATTTTGGGGGTACATCTTTTATAACTCCTTCGGGTAGTTGAGAAAGAACTTAATAAATTAAATTATTGATGTTAAATTGTTTTTATGACATTATGGGATGTCTTTAGGCATACCAAAATCTTATTCACTCATGCAAGGTTAGGATAGAGGTTTACGACTAACTAGATAGTTAGACTGGGGTGTGTTTCATTATTTTAATTGAATCATTTCTTAAATTTGAAGAGAATTATATATATATATATATATATATATATATTCTGAGGTGTTTAATGAGATGAGGTCCATGGGATTGTGATGGATTCATACCCGGGTATTGAGGTGGAATCGCCATCAGGATTGAGGTGATGTGGATTTTCAGGTTGGTCTTGTCTAAGATTTTTGGGGCGATTTGGTCACCATTTGGGAAACATGTTCGTCAGAGGAGGTACCAAGTCCATCATGTTTAGGTTTTGATTCATGATATTTGATGTAAAATAAAACATTTTTGAGGGTCATGGTCGGAGGGGCGTGATTTTTCAGTTTGATGTGTTTTAGGAACTAAATTGGAGCTTTCAACTCACCTGTGATGGTGAAAGCTCTGATTGGAGTCATGTTTACACTGGTTGACGAAGTATTGAGTTTTTTAACACTTATGTGGGTAGAGGCCCTATTTATTTCAGTTTAAATTCTTGGTATGGGGATTCTTTCCATATAAATCCCCACAGATTCTAAAGAGACATCGTATGGAAGCGTTTAGGCTACCAGTTGGGGGATGAGACCTATCGTGCTTGTGACCATTGGGAAATGATAATTTTCAAGGTTGAGAATTATCATTCCTTGGGACATTGTTCTTTGAGATATTGGTGATTTTATTTATGGACAGATATCAACATTCCCCTGAAACATCAAGCTTTGAGCTAATGGGTGATCCGAGATGCGCTCTAAGGGACCAGTTTTTATTTCTTGGGAATGCCTTTGGGATGTCATAAATATCACTTCTAAATGAGGTGTCCATTGGAACAAGGAATAAATGAATTTTTGGTAGTATAACCTGATGTTTAACCTTGGATATTGACATTAGGGTATGGTTTGGGCCATGGGCCAAGTATCCTCTCCTATTTAGTTGTTCAGCATTGGTTGAAGTAAGTCAAAGACTCCTCGTTGCTATTGAGAACAAAGGAATATTTTTTATTTAAATTGCATGATCTATAGTCATTATTATATTACACACCTTCATAAACCATTATGCTGGGTTTGAACACATGGGTGGTACCATACTAAGACTAATTCTCACACCCTACATGTGACCATTAGGACTCTTGTAAACATTATGATTTTACATTCTGGTAATGGTTCAGGTTCTAGAGAAGGATCCTAGTTGAGTTGGCATGGGATGTTGGAAAGATAATTTGAGGTTCCAACATCAGTTGGATATTTATTTGGTTTTAATTTTATTTATCTTTTTGTAACAGCATTCATTATATGTTTTATTCTTTTGTGTTCAGCCATGGGAGAACCTTCATATGGATATTGATATGCATGACATGAAATGGATTTATGCTTTTCTTTAGTAGCATCAAATGGTATGTTTTCATATTTATTATTTTTGTTACTATTATTTATTTTTCATCCACTATTTATTTTAACTGAATTTTATTCCACTATTGGTGGGTCTGTTTTGAGTCATCTAAGCCGTTTTTTCTTTTGCTTCATGTTATATATATTTACTCAGACAATTATTATATCATCCCTTGAGAGTATAGTCTCACCCATAATACTCTTTTAAACAATCCGTTCTTGTTGGATCACTCTTCATTTAAGGAATAACTCATAAGGCTATTGAATCCTATCACGAATGCACTATTCGAGTGGATAATCAGGTCGGGGATACTATAAGTGGTATTAGAGCAGTTCTTGACTAGAAATTTGTAGCGCTATTTTTCTCTCTACTAATATTATCAAGAATTTCTCTTTTATTTTTTTACCATTTTTATGGTAGGATTGACACTATGTATTTTTTGAACAGGGTTTTGATGACAAGAATGGGTGCATGCATCCCCTATCATGGGCGACGGACTAAGTTTCCATGGGTTAGGATTATAGTTTTTTTTATATTATAACAATTTATATGATTTCCACCTTGAATGAAATTCTTGGAATATAATTTTTTTTGTTATGGAATGTGACTTGTGACCCATGATCTGGTATGAAAATGATGGGATATTGGAACCTTAGTCAGATAAGGCAAGGTTTGTTTTATAGTCTTGTTATTGTGTTATTATTTTGATTAGGCACATGATAGGATGTCTAAATTGAATATACATGCTCTATAATTTTAAATTTCTTGAGAAATGTGATATGACCAATGATAATTATATATATATATATATGGTCCTAAATATTATGAGAGAAGGTAGGTACAGTATGGGGTGATGTTGATCACTATATAGGGAGACATGGTCTTTGTTTTGAGGCACCCAAATTTGTAAGGACATGTGTGGCCTGGGGCATATTTGATACTTGGATATATTGTGGATAGTTATGGATTAAATGATGTTGTGATGACGTGTGGCATGGTTGCAATGGGGGAGAGTAAGGGTAGTCAGTTGATGCTATCTGATATTGCTTCCCATATATGATTTTTTATATATTTTATCTTAGGTGTCTTACCATGTGATGGTTTTTTGTGGGTTTACTCCTAGATGACTCAAATGAATCTTTAGGAATGTGTTGGTTTAGTGCCACTGAAGCATGTGAATGTGGATACCCTTGAGGGTTAGGTGGGCCATCAGCAGTAGGTGTCGGCTTAGGCACAAGTTCTAGTGTAGGTGGGGTAGCCTCTATATTTGACAACCATTGGGTCGTGGATTGACAAGTAGCTTAGAGTGAGACTGTTATGTGTTATCTAGGGTATTTAAAGGGTAGAACATGATGCAGAACTTTATATCAAGTATCTTACTCAGAAGTTTTAATCATAGAACCCAAGGTTGAGGGTGGTCAATGGGTTGTTTAGAATTTGTTTGAGTTCATGCATGTCATGTTTTAGTAACTAGATACACCTCCAGCACTAAGAGTGAAGATGATGATGAATATAATCCGGGGACTCACTAATCACAGGTGTAATTTGAAGTTGCATGTTAGAATACATGAGGGACTGGACTAGATAGACTTTGAGGTCAGGTTTTTCGGTCATTTCTTTCTATATATTCTTTTGCCGGAGAGAGATCAGGAATTATTGGGACTTTGGAAGGGTGACATGTTTGTAATGGACTATGTTGTGATGTTCACCTAATTATATTTCTTTGTAACTGGCATTTTAGGTGATGAAACCATGAGGGTGATGTGTTTCAAGGATGGTTTACGGCACACCATTCTAGTGCCGGTGACAATCTTTTGGTTGGCCTCATTCTTAGAGGTGGTGAACTAGGTGCTCATAGTTGAGGGTATCTTGACGGATAGGTCTTAATTGATCCATTTGAAGGATTCAAGTGAGTTCAGAGGAGATTATTTGGATAGTATGAAGTGAGGCCAAGATGAGTTCATGTGGGGATGTTAGGCCAAAGGCTCAGCCATACCACCTGATAGTGGGTAATCAATGGTTTGATTTCCGTGTGGGAATCCAAATCATGTCTGCACTTAGTTTGAGTGATCTAAAATGGAATGCTAGACATGTGGATAGGTCGAGAATCAGAAGAGGTTCTATAGGAAGCCTTCTCATATATCTATAAATCATGGATTATGATATATTGTCGGTTAAAAGGTTATATTGAGAATAATTCCAGGTGACGACATTTGTGCTTTAGATATACACGACGACTATGGTTGATTCAATGGGACGTGATAGTGGTTTTAGTGTCTAGTAGCTAGTGTAGCACCATAGGGAGGTCAAGCTTCAGGCGGCCAATCTTCATTCCAACTGCATTCCATGGTGGTTCTAGGGTACGAGCAGGCTAGTGACCCGACAATGGTCATAGTTACACCATGGGTGTTACTATTTTATTGTTTTTGTTTTACATGGACTATAATGTCTTTTTTGGATGTATGAGGTGAACATGTAATATGTATGGACTTGCTAGATTCTAGTTAGTAGGTTGGAACTGAATCAACTGTGTTATTTATAAACAAATGTATGATGTGTGAGGAATTAGGATTTATGCGAGAATCATTGGCTTTATGACTTCTAAGTTTTTTTGGCATTATGGAATTGAGGATATGTCGGTTACATGAGGTGTGTAGGAAACTAGAAATGTTTGTGGTGCGGTACTCAATTGAGGTGCACGAAACCCAAACTTTTGATCATCTATTGACATTTGTGACCTTGTTTGTTCCATGTGTGACATAGTCAAAAGGGTAGCACCAATGCATTGTTGGATTCTGATTTGTGTCAAGTATGAAACATTACCCCTTGGTGAGGTGTAGGATTGATGGTGCATCATATGAATACTTGAGTATTGGGATGGTCGATGGACCATCTGTTTGATTTTAACATAGGGTCGGCATATGATAGGGGTAAGTTACTAAAAATTTGGGGAGCCCCCATGAGGTAGTTGATTTATTACATTGATATTGGGGTAGTTCAAGTAATTTTTAACAGGATGTGTATGTTAATTACCATCAAATGTTGTTCTTATAAAGATCAATGAAGATATATATTAAGGTGGGAATATTTTAATGTCTCTTTTTTTGACTGGGTGAATGATCTTTCCCTATTTGAATTTTTTGAATTGGTGTGTATTTAAATTTCATTTTCAAACATTAGAACTTAATTCTGAGTTATATGTTAACATAATAATGTTTTTAAGTCATTTTTTATAGATTTGTAATTTTTATGGGTTTTTAGAATGGTTTCAGGTATATAGGAGGCCCAGAGGCCTTTTTGGGAGTTGTAGGTCATAGTGCATAGTTTAGGAGAACTGTGTGGCCTCTCATAGCTAATCGTGCAGGGTAATTTTGAACCGTCACACAGTTAGGAAAACCATGTAGGTTGGGGTGCACAAATATCCATAATGCTATTCAATTTTTATAGATAGATTCTGAAGGTTTTTTGCATGATTTGGAAAATCAGGTGCAAGTTATACATGTAGTTCCACTTAGATAGTACCCTCGCACTATAGCATGTGCGGTTTGTGCACGGTTTGGAAAATAGTGAGAACTAACTGTATGGACTCTTAAATATGTGATTTTATGGTATGGACCCCATATTATTTTTTCCTTCATCTCCTTATATTACCTCCTTTCTTCCTCCTTGGTTGTGCACACAATAGGGAGCTCCTCCCTGTCCATCTTCTTCTAGGGATAGCTCCCCCTTCTCCAACCAAGATCAAATTCATCTGATGTCAGTTTCATAGGAACTGTATTAGTAAGACACACCTCCACCATGCATATATTCTTTTTTCTCTCACCTCATAGACTGCTAAATCTATGTTATTCATTTTTCCTTATTCATTGGGTGTTCACTGGAAACTTTGATTTCTTATAAATAAAATCTTGTTTGAGGCTAATACCAGATGTTTTTCTCATCTGTGATGGCCAAATCACTACTTGAAGTCTTGTTCACACAGGTTGACTCCATGATGAGCTAGTTTTGACCACTCATGTTGGTAAAGTCCCCAATGAATGTGATTTAGGTATTTGGTATGGTGGCGATTTCCATAGAAATACAAATGGATGGTGAGGAGCCATCGAATGGCAGTGTTAAGGATGTCAGTTATGGATAAGGCCTATCATGCTTGAGGCTATTGGGAGAGGATAATTTTGGAGGATGGGCATCATTATTCCCATGGATGATGTTCTTTAAGCCAATGGTGATTTTATTTGATAGAATATATCACTATACCTAAAGATGACAAGCTCGAAGCCGATGGTTGATTTCAAGAAAGACTTTGAGGGGCTAGTTTTTATTGTTTTGGAATACCTTTGATACATCAGAGATATCACATGAATATGATATTTCATTTAGAACAAGGTACCAGTGACTTATTATACGTGGAACCTCTGGCTTCACCCTCTCTATTGAAAGAAAGGGATACTTTCAACTATGGGCCAAAGATCCTCTCCTATTCTAGGAGCAGATGTTGGACAAAGTAGCTTACAGACTCCTAGTATATTTTAAGTACAAGGGAATAATGTTTTTATTTAAATTACATGAGTAGTTGTTCTTATTCTATTAGAAAACTGCTTAAATCCTTATGTTGGGTATGCACGCATTGGCGGTACCCTACTGTGACACATTTTCCCAACCTACACATTCCCTATATGATGTATGTGGACATATTGATTTTATGGTTGGGTAAGGGTTTAAACTCAAGAGATGGATCCTAGTTGAGTTTTCATGGTATGTGGGTAAGGGACCTTGAGGTTACTTCGTCTTCTGATGTTTTTTTCTTCCATTTGAATATCATTCTATTTCATCATTCCTTATATGTGTATAGATTTTTTGGTTATCCCTGGGTGTAATTTTACTTGAATTTGATATGGATGTCTTGTATTGGATGCATTCTTTTCATTAGTATCTTCCAGTGGTATTTTTTTGTTATTTCCATTTTTTGTTTATTATGCTTCTGATATTGATTGTTATTGAATGTGCTTCATCCATTGGTGGGTTTGGTTCATGTCAGATGAGTCATTGTTTCTCCTAAAACATGTTAAATATATTTACATGGAACATTATTGTATCATACCTTTATCTAATAGTGTATGAAAAATTACTCTTTTACACCCTAAGTACTAGTCTGAATCCTTTGGCGTTCAGGGAGGTGCACCGAGGGACAGTGGAACATAGCCCGAAAGCATTGTTCAAGTGGCTAATTGGGTTGGGGACACTATAGGAAGCACTTGTGTCAAATATAGCACAATGTGAAGTATAATATACCATATATTTACAACTAATAATATAATGCACTTCCCAAACATCGAACAATGATTTCTCCCGGGAATATATTATATTAAACCCTCAATATGACCTTAATGTAAAAATCTCTACATAATCAATTTCACTAAAAATAACTTTTTCTATATTCCATTCCATCATTCTTGACCAAATATTAGTAAGGGTTGTAAATTTCATCTAGTAAAATAAGCAACATACTATGGTGGATATTCCATGGTTAGATGATTTCATTTTTCCATAATATTAGATACATTCTACCAGAAGAATCTCACAATTTGTTCATATCAACCACATGAATTGCACTAATTTTCCTTAATGGTGTAGTTAAGCTTAATAAGGATAGAGTACCCACATTTATGAAATTTAATAAGAGGTCTTCTAGAACTTGGTGAAGTAGGAATCACACAACCCTATCATCCCTATATTGAGCCACCTCTACACATCTCCTCCCATCTCCACTTTTAGTTACTAGAAGATATATCACTTGAGGTAAATCTATAAAAATAAAATCCTATAACATAAATTCAATTACGTTCTATATCATTTGGGAAAAACTTCTCTTTCATGTTAGAGAAATATAAAAAATTTAAAAACTTCTTTGAGTCTATAGTGGTTCTTTCAAACCTATCTCATATTTTTTTTATTTTGATTCGACATCACTACTCATATAAGGAGGAATGAGAATTTGGATTATATATTTGGTGGTATATTCCATCAAATATATATATCCCTACCTATAATCCTTAAAGTTGAAATCCTTTTCGCAAAATTTATTGTCTTTGGGTAATGTAATTTAAAATAAATCTCTAGAAAATTCATCCAGTTAAGGGCTTGGCATTTTTTAGCATCATGCATGGAATCCCACCACTGATGAGTTACCACATTTAGTATAAATGTGGAATGTCTTACCCATTAGTTAACTAGAATATCAATACAATCAATGATATAGTGGATATTAACAACCCATTCCTTAGCTTCCTAAGTATATACAAAATCTTAAAATGTAGTGAATTTTAAAATTCATCATGATGTAAGGGGTTGTGGGCTCCTATATAGGGGCACCCTAACCCAAAACATGATGTATCTGAGTAAGTACTTCTAGAGATGTTAAATCAACCACAAGTTATGATAGAAGTCTATTTTCATCCACCCATTACAATATGGTATGGGGTTTTATTCTAGGTTACATACAAAAAAATAAATTGGAAAAGGACATTGAAAAATTCTTCCTAGGAATAGACAAATACAAAATGATAATATTATATAATGGTCATTTCTACCTCCATTACTCACTCCCATAATTTTATTTATCAAAACAGTAATATTAAGAAACATTTAATAATCATTTTAATAAAATTCACATGCTCAATATATAATTTAGAAAAAAATGAATAATTCTATTGGTATATCATGAAAGAGACTAACTATAAATAGTACATAAATAGTTTATCAACCATAAACGAATCATCACCAACAAATATATAGGAAATTTTAATTAATTTTTTATTTATGACATATTTAATGTAGGTAATTATCTGGTTTCAACATTTATATAAAACAATATAGGAACGAACATGACATGTCCTATTTTCCAACAGGTAACATTCTATCAACACCTATCTGGATACATCATACTCAAGAATATATGACTATCATAAATAATAATGAAAAAATAGATCCTTAATTATCATTGGTATCCCATGATTCCAAAATTATTATGATGGATGTGCATATTTATGTGTCGTACCCCAAGTTTCAAATGTTCTACCTCCTAGAAATTATCCATTCTCATATTCAAGATCCATTGGATTTCTCCAATAATATTTTTAAGGATTGTGTCCTAAATACTTGATAGTTACCTATATTACACCATTGTAAAACATTGGTTGTATTTCTTGATCACCTAAGTCAAGATTAAATTTTGGGTAATAAACGGTATACATGTGTGATATGGTTTTATCACCAGTTATAACATACTAAACAATATAAGATTCATTTATATATTTATCATGAACTTTTTAAAAACTATGTATGTTAGGTAAATGATATGGAAATATATTGAATCTGTTGTATAACAAATCACTAAAATATTAATAAATGTTTTGAACAGGCATCACATACAAAAAGGACCCCAAAACATTAATAAACTCTATAAAACCTATAAGAATGGGGAAATCATGATATATAAAAAGTGATACAACGAAACACTTCCCTAGTGACCAAAATGGACAGCCTCATGTGTGGAACCTCTATGAGGGCACCAAAGGAAAACCCCTTGTGTCTACATTACTAATCCAATTGATGAACAAAAAAGGAACTAAAAGACTCTTTATATACTCCAAATGATAATTAGAACTAATTACCATACTCTAGTGAATTCCACTAACATAGATCACGTTCAAAACATTTGCATGAATTCCATAAGGACATGCATAGGGTGTGAGTATGACAATACCATATAAGAGGTCACTACCCCATTTCATAACAACTTAAATGGCAGAAAATTGTATGTGAAATTAATGAAATACTAGAGGAACTCATAAAATATTAGATCACATAGAATATTAGCATATTTAGTAAACAAATAATATGAATTAAGTACCTTATATTATGGGTAAGTACCTTACCAATTATACATGTTTTAAGACCATGATTAGAGTCCAATATTATCACTTACAACGTGTTGATCCCTGTCACTATTTTGTTGGGATTTCTATGTGAGAGAATGGATGGGATCTACCCAAAATTTTTATTGTGGGGTAGTTTTTTGTGAAAAATCATGAACATCATATTAAAATTGTTTCTCTTCCTAGAAATGCCCCCATGTTTCCCCCATCCGTAGTTGCGTACAGATCTAAATTCCAATGGTATTTAGTCCCCTTCGTTTTTAGGACCAATGACTCTTGGGGACTCACATTGGTTGAGAGGAAGGTATGGTGAGCCCATCACACCCTTTTGGTGGGAAATATATCCTACTCCAAGAATCTCTTATCGATTTGTGATATGTTCAAGAATCACATCTTAATCCCAATATGGGACTAGTTACCCTAAAAACAATTATGAGTTAATTTTATTTTATGGGAAAGATATTACAGCCTCTTTAGTGAATCCATATGTGTGTATCTAAGGTTCTCCATCATTTTTCATTAATGTGTTGTCTCATATGTGTTGAATTTGTATAACTATGATCTCCAAAATGTGTTTTCATGCAAGGAGATGATTAGTATTCAAAGTAGGGGATTGAGTTTTTATGAGGAATCATACTTATCCTAATTATGGAAGGAATCAAAACCCATATAGTTCATTGCACCAACAAAATATAACTTCAAGCATAAAAAACTCATATGGTAGTTTTCAGACACTAGGTGTTCAAGATTGATTCTTATAGGGATGTATTATGTGTCTTTATTTTGTTGGGAATCAGATTTTTCATTTTCCATTTGATTAGGAATAACACTATGTGGTTATCCTTTTCATTTTAGAGAATTATGATATAGATGAAATTATTATTGTAGTTACGTAATCCCACATGATCTATGATTTGTGTGAGAAACAAGGTATTGAAAATTATCATTTTTTGTGCTTATTATGTGGGACGTATGTGCTTGAACTACCCTGGGAGGATCAATTATAGATCTTGGGACATAAAGAGGTGTATTTTGTATCATGGTTGTGGTAGGAATCAGATTCATCATAGTAATTTATATTTATCATTCCACTGATGAATGGCATAGAATGATCATCTCATAATAGTTATTGGGTCCCAATGGTTAAAATTTCATTTCCATGAGGCTTAAATAAATGTGGATGTTTATTTTATCTCATACCTTAGAAATGATTCTTATGTATCTTGGTTATTATATGGATTTTATTTCTTGTTGTTCTGTTTATTTTTTAGTCTGTTGAATGATGAAGTAGAAAGATCAGTCCATCAGACTGATTGGGTCATGATGTTTGTAATTTCATTTCCATGAGTATTACATTTAAGTGGATGTTTATTTTATATTGATCCCTTGGAAGGAGTCACATGTATCCTTGTTTTTAATGGAATAATAGTTATCATATTTTTGTTGATCAGGGCATTCACACTAGTGTTACCCTTGTAACCTGGGGGGTTTATAGTGTAGATGACATGACCAATGAAAATCCCTAAGCCTATGTGATCTGTGCTCAATGGGAGAGACAGGGGATGGAAAAAATAAATGTCATTTCATGTATATATGGGACTTGTTTTTTGGGATCACCCTGGATGGTCAATATGGATCTCATACCTTGAAGACGTGGCCTATGGATCTTCAATATTGATGGAATCAAATTCATCATAGTTCACATGATTGAGGATTACACTATGAGGTTTCCCTTTTGATCGAGGATTGAAAACTGAGAATAGATAATTTATTCAAGTCCTTAGAGGCCCTTGTGACCCAGCCTTCCTATCTATGGTGATTTTCATAACCCATATGACTTGCCCTGGAATTATTGTAAGATAAGGTTGACACACAGAGAGTGTATCATGAGATTAATTATGACATGTCTCAAAGGGTGTTTCATTTTTTGGTTGATATCCCTTGGGGGAATATGGAGTACCATTTTAGTCACCCATAGGGAATCGAAAGAGATGATTTTACTTGACCATATGTGATTGTGAGACTTTGATGACATGATCAAGCACCATTATATGAGTCAGTCAACATCTCTGAAGGATGTCACGAGTCTTCAGTGACAAGTCCCTTGGGACTCCACAAGACTAATGTTTCACTCCTAGGGGACCTTTGTGACTTTCTCTAACATGTTCAATGAATTTTGTGTGATCCAAATAGCATGATAAAAGAGTGTGATGATATATGGATGAAATGTCTCGGTGTTTTATCATTTCCTGGATGGTTCACGAAAACCTCATAGGATTAATGAACATGTTCTCAGTTTGTTTCTTCCATAATTACTCTTATTTATAGCCCTTATATTTTGAATACCTTTGATTTATTTAGTGTCAATTTATTATGAGCGTCACGTAATCTTAAAGATACATGGTATGTTCTTCACACATATTTATATAATTCCTTCATTTGTTCTATGAATGATCATGCAAATTTCTTTATGCTTCATATAATATTACTCTGGCTATTCTATGGAATATTACCTAATGGGAAACCTGTTGGTCATGATGTCAAACACTCTGAGAACACTACTGGAAATCGGATCTTTCCCAACACTTATATACACCCTTTCCCAACGGTTCTCCCAAACCGTTGGGAAAGGGGGGGTCTTTCCCAATGGTGTGGGAGAACCGTTGGGAAAGGGGCCTCAAAACCCCCCTTTCACAACGGTTCTCCCAAACCGTTGGGAAAGGGGGGGGGTCTTTCCCAACGGTTTGGGAGAACCGTTGGGAAATGGGGGTTTTGAGGCCCCTTTCCCAACGGTTCTCCCAAACCGTTGGGAAAGACCCCCCCCCCTTCCCAACGGTTTGAGAGAACCGTTGGGAAAAATCACCCCCAAAACCAACATCCACCCCCAGGAAATTTCCACCTATCCCAACACTTTTGAGAACCGTTGGGATAGGTCTATCCCAACGGTTTTGAGAACCGTTGGGATATCTTCTTGCATTTCTTCCAGGTCTGCTACCCGAGAACATTATATAAATCTAAATTTTAAATAATTATGATAATACATATATATATTTATGAAATTATGTTTACAAAAGTGATGTTAGCTTAGTGGTTTAGTCGCTCGATTATAAACAAGGGGTTGTGGGATCAAATCCCAGCACATGTTTTTTTTTGAAATACATTTACCAACGGTTTTATATCCGTTGGAATAGATTTTCATATTAATTATACCAACGATTTTGTAAACCGTTGGGATAGGTCTATACCAACGGTTTTGGGAAAACCGTTGGTATAGACCTATCCAAACGGCTTACTTCGCAACGGTTCTCCAAACCGTTGGTATAGGCTATACCAACGGTTTGGAGGCCTATACCAACGGTTCCAAACCGTTGGTATAGGTTAGTATTCTACTAGTGGAAATCCATCCATGTGCTTGGGTGTGCAGATGTTCTTGGATACGAATAATTCAACGATTGAACTCGACTATCCAACCTATTCTTTGAGGTTGGGGGGGGGGGATTTATATGCCTTTCCATATTGATTGTTCACCGGTTTTCATGGAGTATCTGGTGAAAAATCATGGCTAGTGTTTGTAACGGGGTATGGCACCATGAATTTTCAGGAGTCTCTATCATGGATTTCTCCAGAGGGAATCACTTTATTTTTAGTAGTCTTGAGTCCTTCACATCAATAATTCCTTTGTTTTTTTATTTCCAATTAATGAACACTTCTTTGATTCATGAAAGTTTCACAAAGCAATTTGATATTATCATTTTGACATTCCCAAGGTCATTTAAGATATCAGAGTTCATGTTGAATGGCCTTCACGATATTCTTGATTCCTTATTAGGGAATCTTAAAGAGGAAAGAGTGGCTTCACTAGGGGTATCCATGAGATTAGAGTGGATTGTACAAGTGTCTCAAGAAACGATATTGTTGACTTCTTATAGGTGTTTTATGAATTTATGAGTCATGCACCTCCCCCCACATTCATTTATTTTTTTTTCTTCCATATTTTGAGGTTCATATGCAATTACATGAGTAATTTAAAAGTAAATTTCTCAATTTTTTTTGTTCTATCACGTGACCAATAGGGGCCATATGGAGGTTTGAGAGCATTTCAGGGAATAATCTAATCATTTTCCCCTAGGGAGACAAAGGGAAAGTGAATGGTTACCAGGGCATACCCAAGGACTTCTATTTAATTAGGATAATAATACAAAGTCCATTCACGAGACAATGAGAACATGTCATTGGAGTCTCACAGTGTATTATGAATTTCCAAATGTGCACCTCTTTACTTAATGTGACCATGAGTGCATTCTTCCTCCCCTCAATTTGTTGACATTTTATTATTTTAAAAAAATTCACGAGTCATGAAGATTATCCAGAATACTTTCTAGGGCGATCATCCATCAATTTGGTGGTGGGATGCATGATCTTTGTGACTATTAGAGGTATCCAACTTTGGAAATATTTACTATTATTTTCTAATTATTTTTTATTGGATCATCATACACTCACTTCTGAAAACCCATGTGGTTTGGGGGAGCATATACATTTTTCACCTCATGAACATCTGGTGTTTGAGATCCCTTTTTTAGAGTAGAAGGACTTGTCAAAAGGGGCTTAGTGGGACCTACTAGTGGATATTTGTTGTACCCAGTTTCTTCCCATGACCCTTTGATGGTTAGGCAATTTTATGTTCACTGGAGGCTTACGTGATTTGAGAGTTTTGGGCACCTAATTCTTTGTTATATTTTGTGATAACATAATACCCATATTCATGTATTTATTCCTTTGTGATTTTTAGGATTCTAATTTTGTGGTCATCAACAAATTACTCCCCACCTCTATCAAGAGAAACATATATGGGGATTGGGTCTTGGTTCTAAGGAAAGTAAATGATTTTGATATGTATTTAGTGTTTTGATGAATCAGTGTATTGGGTGACTTTTGGTCCGTCAGTTGATTCTTGGTATTCTAAGGGACACCACATATATAGATGGATGGAGGGACATTTATTTCACCAGCCACCCCTTTATTAGAGTTCTCCCCAACTTCCTATATTATGAATCCCTAACACAAGACCATTTCACATGTTTTGATCATGAGACCTATTCATGAGACCTGATTGCGAGATCTGCTCTACAAGACCTCTATTTATTAAGCGTCTTTTCAAACTATCCAGAAATCATATTTTGGAAAATTATTGAACATTGGATATAAGTATTGTCATTGTATTGAGGGTTTCATGTAATCCACTAGCTCGATCATTCAATTGATTTATTATCATGCGACTTTTGTGACCATGTAAAGGTCACATGATCATTAGTCTCTAAGGGGTCATGCAACTGTTTGATGCCCTGTGAGATTATGTGACCCGTGAGACCTTTGGGGTTTAGGTGATTCATGGAAAACATATGTGGTTTTGTGTCCCTTATAGATTCTTATGATGTGCATGATGATACTGGTTCATTGTCTCCTTTCCATTTAATAATATTTTATATTCTCACTGTCTGATATATGCCACTTATTATTATTATAATGGCTTCCAGTTTTCATCGATCTTCCAAAAAGATTTTGAAGGAGGAAAAATAGTGATTTCCCATTGAGACACTGTAGTGGAAAGAATGAATTCTACATTAAATCATTCTATGTGGTCAGGCCAAGGAATCCTAATAACTTTGATGGGGTTAAAATTCTAGATATATCCTATTTCATGCCTCACACCCCTTTATGGTTTTGGTCTTACCAACGATGACCCCATTCCTCCACTAAAATAAATTTTCATACCCTCATTCTTGATCTTGTGGACCTAGAACTCTTTCTGATAAAATTTCACTCTAGGGGGATACATTATCTCCCAAGTGGACCATGAATATGGACACCTAATTAAATTCATTCCTACAAACATAAATGGGACTGATTGTTCTCCTGATGAGGACATCTATATTTATCACTGGATAATATGGTAGTCCTCCTCTGATCTAAGTTTTAGGTGGATATCTAGCAAGGACTTCCAATTAGGGGGTATCTATTGACTGGACTGGGGATTTCCCTTCTAGTTTCAATATATTATTTCTGAGTTATCCTGGTAGTTGAAAAAATTGGAATTTTTTAGGCTATCTAGATATCATGGACTTCTATTGATTATAATACGGTTCTTATGAAGGTGTTATTCATTCATTGGAGTCTGGATATAAACTCATTACATCTCACTCATGGATAATTTTTCATCAGTATTTGGGATGTGGAATATATTTTTGTTGTGAATATACTTGGTAGTATATAAGATAAGTACATTCCTCATCCATCTTCTTGGAATGATTTGAAGAGGAATCCTCCTTTAACCTATGATCTGATCATGATTGATGAGAAGTCCCTCCCAAAGATGGTTCTTCCTATGGAATATATCACATTCTAGACATGTTTCGAGTAATTTATCAAGAAACCTGGCTTTGAGATAGAGGTTAAGAATCCAAGGATTTCCTCACAAAGGATAGCGTAGTGCATCTGCCATCTACTGTCCCATATTCAAAGAAGGTAATTTTAGAGAATGGGGATAGGAAAGCATCCCTAGTGTTGATCAGTTATTCCAACTAACTGGCTTCCTTACCATTTACTTTAATGGGTACCTACTTACCATGAAAGAAAATGGTGGATTTAGGGTTTCTACTATTATGATGAAAGCTTCAATGGATGGGGAGGAGAGCATAAAATTATTTATCCCTGCACTAGACAAAATCTATCGTCTCATGCAACATGTTTATAATGGAGAATCCCCTTACAGGATTGTGGGACCATTATATGTATTATAGGAATAGATAGGATCTCATCTGGGAGGTTATGTGTATATGAATATTCTAAATATCCCTAATATCGATTTCATATCATTCATGCACTATGTTAACAGTGTAAGAACCATTGAATTTATAGATCTAGTTATTAGAGATTATGTGAGAAATTATGAATGCTTCTCTTTTAGAACATATAAAACAATGTTGAAAGTATTTTTTTAATATTGTAACACCAATTTTGAGGATCATACATACATTATATCACCTTATGAGGGAGTTATTTCTACCAGCATTGGTGAGTGGTAATCACCATGTTGTTCATTTTTCAGTGCTTATGTACCCATTCAAAGTGTACAGACTCTATTTATGATAGATCCAAGGAGCACCATATGGTAGCTCACTAGTTCTGGATATAGTTTTCTAGTGAAGAGACAGGTGGGTAAATGCACATCCTCCTCATAATGTAACAATAATTTTATCTCATGTTTTTGTGGATGTTTGGATTCACTCATATCAAAGCAGAAAATTATACAAATTTGTAAAAGAGACTTTCCAGCCATCGGCTTCCAATTAAAATCCTTGTCCTGGAAAATTGTGAGCTTCTTAAGGGCTGAAGGCCCAAGAATAATCTTATAATGAAGTCAGACACATACCATTATTGGAAAAATCCACTACTAATATGAATAGAGAAACTTTAGTGACATGTGGTGAGACTTTTTTGGAGTAATTATTTCCTATCACATTTCAATTGTGGGAAGATCAAATTGTGATGATTTCATAGGTTGAGCTCTGGGGTTTGTTGGTTTTCTTATATGTGCTTTTGGAGGATTTTTCTTATATCACAGACCCTCATAGTATCACCTTTGAGGACCTTTGTGAGGAGGTCAATGCCTTTCCATGAGACCTTGATGTGGCTTTGTCGTGCATTGAGGGTCTTATATTTTTCTCCATGCTATTTCACCAATGAGTTTTCCCAGGAACACTTTAAGTAGATTCAGATGAACATGGTAACCCTATCACCGCTGAATTAGTAAGTCTAGGAATATTGTGGTTATTAAGGATTCATTTTTCCTTTTCATCTATACTATTTTACTTTATATATATAGATATATTTAGAGGCTAATGATGATCATATATTCCTATAATCCCTCGAATATAGTCCCCATGGTATAGTCATGGGAGAGGAATTTTGTGGTGATAAGGAAACTATTGATGAAGTGTCCCCAGGTTGACAAGATTAGATAAGGGCAGTGATAGCCAGTTCTAAGGAGACATTTTATACTTAGATGCCCTATGGAGGGCCTTATTTCTAAGGAATGAATAAGAAGAAGAAAATAATTTTGTCAACATTGTCAGATCCTTCTCCTCCAAAACCCTCATGTAAGTGTGGTATTTCTCTTTACTTTCATCATGGACTGATCTAGAAGTGCATTATCAGCTATCAAAATTTGTATATCCCCATCAATATCATGTAGAAAATAATGTACCCTCTTTTGAAGATATGGGTAAGCATTTGGTTCCTAGGGTAGATCCTTCTTTGTTGGACCCAATCCATTAAGAATTAGAAGTGGACGAGGTGCTACCAAATCATATATGTTTCCATCCATATATATCTTAGTGATTTTACAATTCAATATAGAATGGGTTAATGCACTTTTGGAGGATGTTGACATAGGTATCTATTCTGTTACTGTGTCATCCTCAATGAAAGAAATTTTAAGATAAGGTTAATAATTATTCACTACTGTACACTTTACTTCCTTATGACACAATGCCTGATATTATTTTATTTTCTTTAAGTCATTAAGAGTGGATAATGAAAAACATTTTCAGGGAATGAACTAGATGATCCATGAAGTCGTTCTATAAAAGAAGGACTTGTATCTTTAGATAAGGATGATGTTGGGGTATCAGATGTCTCTTATGATACAACTGGGAAAGGTATGTTTCTAACCTAGATCATATTCATTGATCATATGGTGATACCACTCAATTAAAATTATGACTGATAAAATATATCCCCTTCATTTCAGTATCTAAACTCTGAGGCTAAAAGGCTTTAATTAACACCCACCTAGGGGTTCCTAAGACTTGATCAACAAATATAGAATCCTTTTTTCTTCCCTCATCATCTAAGTCTATGATCACAACCCTTTTCCTGAGTGACATGGTTCTGAAATATGTCCATGTTCCCAAGATAATTCTAAACCAATTCCCGATGTACACATTACATTATCATACATTATGGAAACAAATTTGGATGGAAATATATATTTTAATGTTATAAACCATATTGGAAAAGTTGAAGGATCGGTTGGATCATCATCTTAAGTTCCACACCCTTGGTTAAAAAGATTCTGATTATTCCTGACATCACTCTAGGGTGAAGGAAGTGGTCTTCATGAGATAAAAGAAGAAATACTATGAATTGAGGGTAGTATCTATTGATACATACTCTTTAGTGAAATATAATTGGGATTAATATTTGAATGAAGCTTCCTGACATGCAGTGGAGGCTTCTTCTCATCACGATGTAGTCAATGTCAGCAAAATTCAAACTAATCATCTCCAGTTTGAAATCAATCATCTTTAGTCTAAAATCAGTTGTTCCCAGAAATAACTATCCTTATTCCAACATGTATTTCAAATATCCATAAATATCATATTGGAGTATTAATCACTCCTTGATGTAGAAAATGAAGCAAAACATTTTGTTGTTTCTAGAGAGGAGGAGATGCAACATGTTGTGTAGGTAGAGACTAAATTTTTCAATCAACAGAACCAATATTTATCTTCCCTAGAGTAGATACTTACTAATATTAAAGACTCATCTGAGAGTATTCTATAATGGATTCATAATATTTCAATTTTTCATTGGCTCTTACATTCATTGGAGAGGCAATGGTATGTGTATATTCCTCCTTTTTCATGGTATGAATGCTAGTATTTGTTGAAATTTTATATGTGATGTCTATTTCTTCTTTCTCTCATGGTTTCCATGATATTTAGTTTCTTTGATATTAAAATAATTCCCAATGCTACCCATCCTTTTAATATTATAAAGTATACCATAATTTCAAGAACTGAATATTTAAATCAGAATAGATTATTTTTTAGAAGTAATCATGAATTCCCACCAACAGTAAACTCTCTACTGATGATATATTAAAATTATCTTGGGATCACCTGATTTGTAGAAGGATTACATGGGTAGGATTCATGTCTTATAGGGAGAGTGTTATATCTTCTTACAAAGATGATATGCTTGGTTAGAGAATCTCGATTGTGCTAAGGCCATGTTGTGGGCCTTAGAATCTTTTTCATACTAAAAATTTGTATGCAGTAATTTAGATTCTTTTATCTTGGACATTTGTATACTATAAATTAGGGTATTTGATCGTTGACCTTTTTATGTTATTGTTTAGGGTATTTGAGCTTGTAATATTGTATGATTTAGTTTTCGTTCTTTGAGCTTGGAAATTTTTGGGTTTTAATTTAGGGGATTTGAGCTTGGACCATTGTATGTTGTAATTTAGGTTCATTGAGCTTGGACCTATGTATTCTGTAATTTAGGGTCTTTGATCTTGGACCTTTGTATGCTATAATTTAGAGACGTTGATCTTAGACCATTTTATGTTTTAATTTAAGGTCTTTGATCTTCAAAATTTATATGTTTTAATTTAGGGTTTTTTAGGTTTGAACATTGTATACTATAATATAGGGTTATTGATCTTGGAACTTTATATGCTGTAATTTAGTGTATTTGAGCATGGACCATTTTATGCTGTAATTTAGGGTCTTTGTGCTTGGACCTAATATAAACATACCTTGAATATGGTGTAGACATGCCATGAATGACCTAAAACACGCTAATGTGATAGAATCTATCATGGAGTTACTGGGGCCCAAAATGATTGGAGTTCCTTTCATGAAAAAAGAGTATTCCTTTATTTGGATGGTTTAATAACTTATATTTTGACATAATATCTATGAAAAAATTATCTTTAATCTTTTTTAAAAGGGTCAAGGGATATTTATGGATGTAATGTGGGTTGATGGAGAAATAATAGTGTTATTATGTCCTCCTTGATAGTTGGAATGTGGGTGATGTATGTCATAACCAAAAATAATTAGTCTATGAATATAGGTTGGAGAATAGATATTGGGTATGTCCCGTAACACAATAAAATGTTTGGTTCTACCTCAGTGCCTCTAGTTCTCACAAGTATTGAAGACCCTTTATTCCAAGGAGGAGATGCCCTTAGTTGTTAGGTTGAATCCCTTATATATTGATAGCATGGACAATGAATAATGATCTCCACTTCATTCCAAGGGTCATGAATGATTTGTGAAGAATAAAATGAATAGATGATGATGTTTTATATGGAATTAAAGATATCTATGAAGGTTTATAGAACTCTATGTCAATTTAGCTCTTAATGTGAAGCTCAATCTTTATTTTGTGTAGTTTCGATTCATTAGGTGTGGGCCATCAATGGGTTCATAATGCTGTGTTGAATTCCATCCGTGATAAAGGGTATAAAACAAGGAGACTTAATGTCAAGGATGTTGACCCCCCTCAGATAGTTTAGTACATGGATTATACATCATGAACCAAAGTTCCCAGGTCATGAGAATGATATGGTAAATTCATGCAAGGAGAGGTACATACCATGATAAGGTTCTGGTTCTAACTTGGTGGTTTCTGGCTCCAAGGGATTGTAAAACCCTCCTTACAAATTCTAGATGTCTCTAGTTGGTGGGTCTCAAGCACTACTGCATCAGTATCATGGTCGAACCGAGAGATCTATTTTCATTTCCAAGGGCTATGAAATGTGTGAGACGACCTGAGGTACTTTAAATCATGAAGTGTGATTTATGGAGAATGTAATATACAAGAAGTGTTCGAGCACCCTAAAAGTTGTTCCACTTCCTAGAAAACATATTCTCATCATGATGTAGTGTGAAAAATTATTTCTATAACTTTTTCTTGTACTAGGGGGTCCAGTGAGCATATCATGGATTTTAATATGACAAAAATATGGACACTATAAGTTTTATACATTATTCCTTTGTGCTGTAATTTCTTCATAAACATTAATTATGATGATTTTAGAAAGAGAGGAATCAACTTCTTCTTAGGTCTCCCTGTGTGGGCTTTCAACATGACAGGTTTTATTTCTATTTCTCTTATAGTTTAGTGTCATGTGATTACAATCATTATATAATAGAGTTATTTTCATACATATTTCACTAATGGGTATGTAGTTTAAGGTCATCACTCATGTGGACCTAATATAAGAGATACTAGACAAGATCCTTTTTAGGATATCGAGGGTATAGATCACCCAAACATCCTTCTCAGCAGGAAATGGAAATGTTGTAAATCAAGGCATGAGTTCCTACAATTAGGATAAACTTTATGGGATAATCATATTGGTTATGTCTAGTAATACTCTATGATTTTCAGTTCCCCCTTGGTTTGACGTCATTTTCACAAGAATTATTAATCCCTCCTTACAGAGCTAAGATATTGCCAGTTTTTTGGTGGTAAGCCCTTCTACATCAATAGCATGACCTAAATGAGAGATAGCTTTCCTTTTCCAAGGTATAAGAAATATTAGTGGTAACTTAAGGGACTCAATACATGAATTATTGAATATTGATTTGGGTTCTTTAAAATATAGGTAAAATAGCCTATACTCTGGTTTAAACGGGTAAGGATTTTATGGTTCCTTGATTGAGGTTAAAAAATGGGTGATGGAATGTACTATTTATAATCATGTAGTGGGGGTGTTCTCCATATAGTTTAACATCATTCAATAATAGAATTTTTTTTCCAATTATCATCATTTGATATGGAGGTATTTGTTGTGCAGTTTTAATTTTATGTGACCAAGACTTTTGACATGTAGTTTAACATCATGTAGTAAGGATGTACTTATAATCATTTTATCATCATGCAGTAAGGATATGGGAACTTATGGGAAAAAATGGATGGAAATTTTATAGTTTGGACCAAGGGTGGAAGTATAGGTGTAACTACATATCTCATGATAATGAGAATCAAACTACATGTAGTTCTAAAAAGCTGTTTAGTTTAATGTCATGCGGTGAGGATTTTGATCCCCCAATGGGAAATGGTGGTAATGTAGTTGGGCCCATTGATGTAATTTGGGTTTCACTACATTTCCCATGGTGATGGGAATAATACCAGACATAGTTCTTAATGATATTTCCCCCACAATTCTCACTCGTACGTGTAGAGGGGGCATATTTATATTTAATATATTCTGAATAGGCCCGATCTTAGAAACTATGGCATCACTACGTATCTGGAAATGATAGGAATAAAGTTACAAATAGTTATTCATTTGGAAACACTCTATATATGTCTAACCCATATGTAGTGGTGAAAATTATTTCCATTTTTTATTGTAGTTGGGCCCATGATTAGACATCCAGGAATCACTATATATCCTATGGTGACCGGAATCAAGCCACATGTAGTTCATAAGGGACCGTGTAGTTTAATGTCATGTTGAAAGGATGAGGATAGAAAAATGTGAAAAAACATAGTTATTATGGATGGGAACAAGGATGGAATCTTGTAAATTTCTATTTACCTCATAAAAATGAGAATCAATCCACACATAGTTCTTGAAGAACCGTGACGTTTAACATCATGTAGTGAGGACTCATTGTATTTCTTTTACGGTCTTGCATTCAAAAATAATATTGGACTGTAAAATAATGTTATGCCATTTTTGAGTAGGGAATCCCTTACAAAGACTCCTAAACCAATGGGAGCTATGCTGGGTGTGAGAAACAAGGAACGATAAGGGTCCCATTCACTATGAAGAGGCATTTTAAGACTGGTACATGGCCATTTTGTATCATGCACTAGTTGGACCAAGATATATGATCAGGGAATCCCTAAGTATCTCAATGGAAATTATAATAAATACATATGTAGTTATTGATGAACCTCGAATTATAACATATTTCAGTAAGGATGTGGGTGACGTGACGTGAATGGAAATAGATGTTATGGATTTTTGTAGTTTTACATCATGTAGTAAGGGTGTTAGCCAGGAAATTTAACATCTTATGTTAAGGACATGGATATCCTAATGTGAAGAAGATGGGAAGTTAAGGGTCCATACTATTTTATATTATGTAGTAATGATATTTTCATTGTATTTTAGTGTCATGATCTAAGGATGTTAGATCAACCGACATGAAAGGGAAGAAATCTTGTCGATGGGACCAAGCATTGAAGTTTGGGATCCACTGTGTATCTTGTGATAATAGGAATTGATCATATTTAGTTCCTAGTGAATTGTGTAGTTTAACTCCATGTATCCAGGATCGAATCCATATATCTTATCATCACGTAGTTAGGAAAATCTTTATATTGTTTAACATCATGCTTCTAGGATGATATACATGCGGTCTAACGTCATGTGGTTAGGGAAAGTTCCATATAGTTTAATATCATGTGGTCAGGATGATTGGTAGGGCATACTCTGATGTGGTTTCCCATGTGATGATTGTTATTTGATGTATTTCATGATAAATATCTCATTAGTGAGTGGTGTGGCATGTTCCCCATCAATGGTGTCAAATGAATAGGATCCATTATAATAAACTTTATGTGTGACATAGGTCCCACCCCAATTAAATTACATTTTCGTGGAATTATTTTTCTATATCATTGGGGTTTTGAGATCTTGAAACAACACTCCATAAAGTATTGAATGAAGGTGAACCTTTTTATTAAAGTCCAGGGCGATCTGATTTTGATGGATCTCTTGGTTATGAAGTATGCACAATCTTTTCTCATTTATGCATTCAAATTTGTTCATACTATTTTGTGATTATTATTTATCTAAGAGTTGTACACAAATGGATATTTCAGTGTGAAGGTAGATATAAATCTATGGGTTACACTACCTCAGTCTCATACACCAAAGAGTATGAAATTTTATGTAGGTAGTATGCGTAGTGGTAGGGTAGTCCCATAAAGCATGGAGGATTTTTTCTGGCTAAGACTTCTTTTCCTTTTTCATCATCTACTGGAGTATATTCAATAGTCTTATTGAAAACCTCTATCATTCCAATTTCTACTACTTGATAGTGAGATGAGAGATTGGAATTCATATTGTACTCTTGGTATTGCTTCTTCAACTTCATGGAACAATAATTGGTGATGTTTTCTATAAATATTGTGTGGTGTACTCCAAGCCTAGTGATGATATGGGACTACACAAAGTATATGATATTATTCATCTAGAATTTCATGAGGCGTATCACATCATCCCATTTGTAAAATAATCCAGTATTATTAAGGATATAATTTAACTACATAGATGTGGTTGGGGGGATATTTCCCAAAACATCCATTCCCCAAATGAAATGTCGCCAGGAATATTTAGTTATGTGCTGAAATTCTGAGGGCTGAGGGATTATGTTTTATGGAAACTAGAACACATTAAATTCCATTGTGAATTCCTTAAAGTACTATATCATGGTTTTCCAATAATATCTCAACCTCATAATTTTTTGGGAGATCATGGTCCATGATTGTTGGGTGTTGAAATAGCCTTCATGGACTTCTTCCAAGATAGAAAAAATTTATCATTCTTCTATGAATTTGAGGAGGATGCCATCAAAGCCTCATTTTTATAAATATTTAACCTCATTTGGGAAATTTTGATGTGTGAAATTTGATGCACGATTCCAAATCAGATACATTCTGGAATGATATATTGGGAGAGTCCCATTTGAGATATTATCTATTATGGGATACATCCATCTAGGGGTGGTCATTGGTTCATCATGCTCTAGGGTGCTTCTGACCAGATATATTTAGTCTATATCACATAAAATGATTGATGAGACCATTATTTGATGTGAAATATGGAATATTTCTTTTTCCCAACCAGGGTCAGCCAAGACAGTGTCTGTGTTAGCCAGTCCATCGACACGATTATTCTATGATCGAGGAATATGATGCAATGTGGGATCCAAAAGGAACTCATCCATAAATCTCTTAATGTATCCAGTGAGAGGGTCTAGATCTTCCTTTTAATGGAATATTCAACAATGTTATGCTTTATCACCAATTAGGCTTCCCCTTAGATATTCTGGTAGGCTATCGGTAGTTGTAGGTCTAGTTAAAATCTAATAATGAGGTCATAGTATCATGTCTCATTATTTTTGCAACATTAAGATAGTGAGATTGAATAGTGGAAACTATTTTGTCTTGAGAGAAAAATAAAATCCCTAGACCATCCTGATTGATCTTCAGGTTTTTCATTCTTGTATCGACATGATCCATGAAGGCACCATCAAATTACATCTCCCATTTCTGTGGTGTTTCATGTGAATAGAAGACCTCCTCATCTGGGAGCTCAGTGTCTTTCGGTATATTTTCAGGGGTAGGATGTGCAATGAGGAAATCATCCAAGGAATTCCCTTTTATTAATTGTTAGGTTTTGAATTAAATATCATTTTTTCAGCAGAATTATCTCCCACCAGGACCAGCACCCACTCAATATAGGGTGGCCAAGGATTTACTTTAGCATATCAATATGAGTGACCACATGGATTTTTTGGGTGCTGTATGGGATGCCTTAGCAGTTTGACTTTTAATATGAGTGTGATGTAGATTTTCTCGATATTACAGTATCCAGTTTCAATACATGGCATCATCTAGATGAGGTAGTATAGACTATTCTCACTTCCCGCATCATTTTTCCATGAGATAAGGGTACCATGTGAGCATTCCATGGTGGCCCCATATAACATGAGTGGACTCCCTTTCACTAGAGGAATTAGAACTGGTGGGTGAAGCAGGTCCTATTTGATACATTCAAAGACATTTTGGCAGTCATCGTCCCATTAACAAGAAATTCCCTTCTTCATTGTCTTGGTGAAGAGGAGAGATTTGTTGGCCTTACTTCCTATGAATCACTGAATGTATGTGATATTCCCTTAAATCCCACTTTATTTAATTATGATTTATTGGAGGTGAAAATAATAAGATATCACTAGTCTTCTATGGGTCAACCTTGATGTCGTGAAGGCATACCACAATGCTAAGGAATATCTCTGATGTCTCCTTGAAATTGCATTCCATTGGATTCCTTTTTAGACTATATTGTCTCAGGATGTCAATGATTGTTTGAAGGTCCCTTATGTGATCACATTTCCAATGGTATTTAACCACCATGTCATTTACATAAAACTCAGATATCCTTCCCATGAATTTCACAATGATGTGATTCATAGCACACCGATATGTAGTGATACTAGTCCATAATCTAGAAGACATTACCAGATAGAACAAGATACCTTGTGGTACTCTGAAGGTACCAACTTATTCATCTTCAGGGGCCATATTTATATGATTGTACCCTGAGTACCTGCCCATGATGGAAAGGTCTTGGATTCTATAAATTGCATCGATCCGGAATTTTGTTATTGGAAATTGGAATTCTTCCCTTAGAAAATGTGGACTAAGTTCTCTAAAGTCAACACATACCCTAATTTGCCCATTCCTTTTCATTATGGGGATGTTGTTGGTGAGCTATCTTGGGAATTTCACTTCCTAGAAAAATTAAGCTTTGATCAAGTGGTCAACTTCTGCCTCTATATTGGTGGCATGAGAGGGATGCAACCTCATGGATACCTATTTTAAAGCCCCGATGTTTGTCGTTAGTCAAAGATAATGTGTATTAACACCTAGATTTACTCTATAAATTTCCCTATACTTTCAAGAAAACACATATCGATGCTGCTTTAGGAACATAGTTTACATATGATTCTCTTCAAGGGGAATGGCAGCACTAATTAGAGTAGGTCGTGGGTCTTATTCCCTTCCAAAATTTATCTATCGGAGCTCACCTAAGGTGGTGGAGACACCATCCACGAATGATGAATGAGTGTTCTTTATATCATTCTCATCTTCTTCCATTTCTATGTTTGTGGATATACTTTCAGTGGAAGATAGAAATTTTGGGTCTTCTCCACCACAGTCTGGTTGAGGGAGGTCATTAGAAGATAGATTATCATCCATTTTTTTCTCAGTCTTCATAGAGATATGCATGAGATTATTTATTTTTTACACTATCACTGAGGACATTAAGGTCTTAGACCATTGGGATTAGATATACTACATTGTCCAAATTTATGGGGAGCACATAGTTGTTGTCGAGCATACCCCAGGGATTCACAAGGGAGATCTCCAAGACATTGGGATCTACAACCTGTATATCATTATCCTCCATTAGTTGATTTCCTCCATTCTTATAGAAATATGTTTTTGCATATGTGGATTTGTAAGTCTCGAAAGAGATGTTTTCACCATGTAGTATTCTAACATTCCCATCGAAGGGATACTTCAGACACTGATGGAATGTTGAAGGTTCCACCATGTGTATATAGAACCTGGGCCAACCAATAATGACATTATATGTGGTGTCTTTATGAATGACGGTGTACTCAACATTGGATGTGACTTTCCCAAATTGGGCTTTGATTTTAATCTTTCCAAGAGGTCTTTTATCATGCTTATCATACCCTTTATTGGTCATCCTTGTGGGATATAGGTCACCCTCGCTATATCCCAAACTTTGGAGGGTTTGAACAAGAATTAGATTAATCCATATAACATTGTTTATCAGATGCCTTTAGAAATTGACATTATTGAAATTTTCTGATAAATATAGTTTTCATATGTGTCCATGAATAGCTTCTACCTCATCCTAGTCAGTTAATGAGATGGAAACATGACATTATAATGAAATAGTTTCCACTTGATAGACCTCGTCCATATAGAATTCTATCTTGAACTCTTATGGCCCCAAAAGGGCATCAACAAGTTCCTCCCTAGGTACTTTCAAAATAAAACACACATAGAGGATTGAGGGAATGTCTAGGATGAAATCCAGTTGCTTTATAATGTCGTACTTATGTGCCAAATGCTGGCTCTTCCAAATATGGGGATGCTCATAGGCATGCAGTTCGAGATCTGAGACATCTAAAGTAGATGGTTCTAGTGCTTGTGTAGAATTAATATGATTATATTCTTAAATCAGTGTTGAATTCATTGGCCTTCCCATTTCTTGGGTTCATCAGATTGAACCGTTACTGGGTGGTCATGCAATACAATTGTGTCCAGGTCACTGCTGGAGGGTTCTGTGGAACCTCCATGCCACTTTGGGGCCTTATGGTTCTCTTTCCCACGAGTTTCATCTACACATATGTCCTCCATGGGGACATGACTGGAATATTGGGTCCAGAAACAACTTTGTTATCCTATATATCCTTGGCTTTAGCGCATGCATCCTCTCATTCCCTTGTTAAATGTTGGGAACTCGCATTCGATGGAATACTCATCATTGGAGATGGGGTCCTCCAATTGTATCACATTAACAGAACCATAGATGGACACTTCGTCCGATGAGGATTCCGTTTGGTGGGTTGGTTATAATGATGCAAATGTCACAGGGAAGAAATCATTGATGATATGAGATGTTGTTGGGGGAGATTATGATTCTTCTTCTTATGTTTCTTACAACATCTGGTGATCATGCCCGCCATTGGTAGGAACATTTGAAATTACCTCATTAGGTTTTGGATCTATTTAGTGTCTATGAAGATATTCTCTTAGGGTGGAATCAGATAGATAAATTGTTTTCTCAGTCATACATTTGTCAAATTTTTGTGCATGCTTAGCTATAACATTATTATAACCATACTCTTCTTTTAACGAGATGAAAATTATATAGGCCACCATCCTTGGGGTGTTTTTTAATGCCACATGTATCGAAATTACCATGACTTGAAGGACATATTTGATGAAAAAATAGTCTTGGATGTTATAACCCCTCCTTCTATGGTAAGGGAAGTAGTCAAGAAGTTCGATGAGGTTTATCTCATCTAGCTTCCAAGGCTATATAAGATTAAGTAGGTTATTTTCCATGGAGTCTAAGAAATAACTGAGTATTTTTTTCATTTCAAAACAAGTATACTTTATTCATATGTTCCTCAAATCCAAGGTGACCCTACTTTCTATGTGCTTTAGGAAGAGGGTAATTCTATGGTTTTCACAACTCAAGTGGAGGTGTTGGGAATTTTGGATCCTTCCTAGGTGCATTTATGGACACTACTTCTAGCTTGAGAGTAAAAAATATAGCCTCTATTCTACCTTTCTATTTACCCTATTATATGGGCATGAGTCCAGTTTTAGATAACATTCACTAAATAGAATCCCTATTATGTTTTTAAATTTTAGAAAACTTTCAGAACCCACCTGGATACATCATGGGGATATGGGATGTCTAAAACTCATCTTGGAGAATTTCAGCATAGAGTTCTTGAAGTTACTCTTAAAAGAGAGGGATGTTGAGAAAATAGGTTAAAACATTCCACCTTTATATTAAATCAAACATCGTCTAGTTCTTTCATTTTTTATAGTTCTATAGGTTGATGATAATCTTTTTCCTTAGTGTCATGATGAACTAGTAATCATAATGATTACAAAGGTCTTCCCATCCTATAATAGATCCTCCTGGAAGACTTTATACCAAACAAAGGCTAGAACTATCAGAGTGTATATGAAACACCTCATCATTGTTGCCTTATATTGATATCAAGGGCCTATCAATGACCTACATCATGATATGAAGCATGTGAGATGTTTTTAGTGTCACATACTCCATAAAAGATATAGAATTTAGGACTGATAAAGTTGTGTGGTGGGATATTTTCATCCACCCAATCGGGATATGGATTTCTCTTAGGCTGCACAAGTGTGTGTCTCCCTTCCATGGCATTCATTTGAGTATCCAAAGACTCTATGATGTTAAGAAACATTGGAGAAAATAATTTTGGAGTCATATCCTATCCATAGGTAGTGACTGGGGGTTGATGAGGTGGCCTTGGTTTTATCCCCTACTAATTCTCAATTCATCTTATGATTGAATGACTAGCCTAGTGAGGGAGAGGTTGTTTCCACAATAAGGGTATGTCATGATAATTTCTAACTTCCACATTTATATAGACAATATATTCAGATCTCAAGTATATTTCATGGTTAGATGATTCTATTACTGGAGGATTTTCCATAGGAGGGGGAATATTTATCTCTGGTTGAAGATGATACCCAGTTGGAATATTACCCCTGAGTAGCTCCTCATTTTGTTTTTTATGTGATTTTATCTCACTCACATATTGTGAAAAATGTTCCTATAGGGAACAAACTTTAATTCTTCTAGGTGGTGAATGGGGTTTAGCTGTACCTTTCCCATTTGAAATGTTCCTTCAATGAGGTGGTTGATCGATTTTCAATGGTACCATATTTTAGAGCCTTATTTAGTTTCA
Organism: Viscum album; assembly: GCA_963277665.1. Lineage (NCBI taxonomy): Eukaryota > Viridiplantae > Streptophyta > Magnoliopsida > Santalales > Viscaceae > Viscum > Viscum album. The sequence continues at coordinate 855,819,594 of OY728121.1, forward strand.
GGTGTGTGAAGCCTCATTTAGTGCATCCAAATTTCCCTCCCCTTAGGGTACATTATCCATGTTACAACCCACTTTATTTTCATCTTGATCAATTTCTACCATGTTGAATGTGACGAAATTCATAGAGGCATATCGGGAAACTATTCCTGTTCCATTACATTCAACACAAGAAGATGATTATCCACTGCTTTCATTAGGGTAATTATTCGAACACTTGGCCATATTGGTCCATTTCAGCTTACGACCCTGACGGGGTCTGGTCCTCTTTTTCATACGTTCTTATTTTATTAACCTTTGATTAAGGACCCTGAGAGAGTTTTCAGTCATGATTGAAGAATATGCCCCATCCATTACAGGCATGGGTCGTGGTATGTGAGATAAGTGGGACACTAACCATTTTCCTCCCAAACTAGAGAAGACTAATTCTTTCCATGACGATGATGATGATAATCAAAATTACACTATTCTTAGGGGGTGGGGGTAATTAAGGGATTCAATTAGAACTTATTTATCCTCTGGTTGAGGATCCAATGACTACATTCAGGGATTTGATGATTCTTGGGATGGAGATGAAGATATATATTCCCTCATCCCAGTGGGGTGGGGGTGATCTGGAATCAACACTGATTCTTCCAAGACCCTCTAAAAGGATGATGATCCTAGATATGGTGATTAAGATATAATTACTGCTAACCCATAGGGCTGGGGTTCTCTCATAGATACTAAGTGTATTTCATGAATCTTATTAGTAATTGAATATTTGATGGGTGGATGAAGTGGTATATAGTATACTATACCATGGGGTGAATATATTCTCTTGGATGGCTTCTATCTAAGCTGATATTTCAGCATGTTTGATGCGGTATAACTACGGTTTCATAGGAGATGGTTGTTATGCAGCCCATGATACGAAACATTCTTTTTTAGATGTTTTCTGGATGATCACAACTAATTATCCATGTCTAAAGTGCATTCTCATTTATTTGAAGGGGCCAATTTGGTTCCTTTTTTCAATCCTCTCCCTCCATTTTTGATATCCATGAATCATGACAGAGGGGGTATTCAGTTGTGGTGACCAACTAGCTCGAGCTTTACCTGGTCCCTAAATTTTTCCAGAGGCTATATCATTAAAGGACACCTAATCTAAGGGGTTCTATTATTCTATGTGTGTGAAAATGGTTAAAACTCCATACATTCCCCATCCTTGAATAGCGTTGAATGATGTGTCTTTGATGTTCCAATTTTGATGTTTCATGATGCAATGGAGTCAGTCATGTTGCTAATATGTGTTTTGATTTTCCAGTTTTTGTTCCCATGACTAGGAGATAACATCCAGGTCTAGATGATAATAGAGTATATTGATTATCTGAAGGTTTCACTAGTATATAGGATAAGATAGATGTTGATCCTTCGGTTGTTGATGTGTAGCCCACATACTTTGGTGTAGATAAGGCATGTACTCCTTTTCTATCTCATATGGATCCTATTTTTAGAAGTTGTGAGGGGCCAGAACATGATGGGGAGTTTATTGCTGGATAACTCTATCCATATGATAATGTCATAATCCCCCTCATTAGCCTTACATTCCCCATATGATTAGACTATATAATATAGATTTCTGGTCTTCTACTAAGATGATTGGAGTGGTACTGGATTTTGATGGGGAATCATATACATTTTACATTGATGTTTTGAGAACCTCTCTATATGATGGTGTTAGAGTTTTGAACACCTCTATATATGGAAGTGTTTAGAAAAGGGGAGGACTTATTTCTCTGTGGGTGACATCATCATGGGATGGTTGACTATGGTGGTTGTCATGAGTAGAATCAATGTGATCTATCTCCACATTACCATGAGGAGGACTATTGTGTTAATGAACATCTTCTTCTTCCAATTCTATAGAAGTGTCAACAGACCCTTGTGGTGTTGATAATGTGTATTAAATAACCTCATGGGAATTGGAATTGAAAATTTTAAGAATATGGGACTTGTTTTGTTTCATGTTCATAATATACAGAACTACCATTTAAAATAGTTCAGGGATATGAGATTGTTGTATATTGGTTTCCAGAACATGTATATAACCATATGGTACTATGTTCTTGCTATTGATAAGATGGTGTAATATGCTGACAAGTTGCCTCCTTATAGACAGGAATGTCATCCTATCATAAGGCACATGTCATTCTCACTTGGTGAGCCTCATCCAAGATGGGATTAGGAGCCTAATCTTGAGCCTTTTTTGATATTATTCTGGTGTTCCTCGATAGGATTGTGAGCCTTCTTTATGTAATGTTCCAATCTCACATGGTGATCCCCATTTGGAATTGGAATATTATCATGGTGTGAAAAATAATTCCCTTCTAGAATATTTGGATGGACCTTCAGAATGGGATAAGGGATATTATCCCCCTCTTATATTTCCTTAAAATGAATATGGTGAATTGATTTGTCATTAAAAGTGGGAATATGCACCTAGATTTTGTGATCTACTGAAATATGAAAGGCATATTCACTAAAAGCAATATGATCTTATCATGCGGCTTGTGACATTCTCACTTGGTCATCCTCGACCAGAATGAAGATATATTACCAATTCTAGGAATTTGGAGTACGTATCTATATATATTAAATGGGAAAATGAGCATTTCATGAGTCTTGTTCTCCCCCCCCCCCACACATGGTGATCCCTAACAAGAATGGTGATATGTTCCTGATCGCGGTCATTTAGAAAATACCATCGAACTTCTTCAATAGGCATGGTCCCCTGTCCTGAGGCATGTGATGCTATCACCTAGGGAGCCCCAGTTGGAACAGGAATATATTCCAAGCCCACCATCTCATTTTTTATTAAAATATACTGATAATATATCTATATGGGAGTATGAATGTGTGATTTCCATAGTACAACCACATGTTCATGATGATCAGTGTGTTCAGCTTCACTGGCTGTTGAGATAGGAGTATGTTGTTATCACTTTATCTACAAAAGTGTTGGAATATGATGACGGAGTTCATAAACTATTTCTAACATATATTGGCATTTTTTCAAATTGTGTATAGGGATATAAGCCTGCACATTTTCTATAACCATTATACACTGGAAGATGTCTTTGACTGATGTGGGGATACGGGCCCAATTTTTTACCCTTGTTCAATTGAAATATTTCGATGGGATTCATGCATCGAAGTATGAATATCAACCTCCCCTCTTCTTATTATGATAATATGCATAGAGACTTCTTAGGAGTCTACAGGGATATCAGCCTACTAACTGGTTCAACCAGATTATACCAATAGGCATCATTAGTTGGAGTGGGAATATGAGCCCTATCATGGATATTAGATTCTTTCCTACTCTGATGAGACTTCCTTTTTTTCCTATTAATGGTCATTATAGGTGGTATTATGTCAGTTAGTACCCTTAGAATCCAACTGGTGGGTACCGGTGGGACGATGATGGTGGAAATGGTTGATAGGTGCCCTCCTCTACGAAACCAGAACCAAAAGACAGCTGTATTTGGCTTCTGGATCCACTTTCATCAGATAATAATGGTAGATATTGTCACACTCTAGAAATAATCTCTATAATAGGTTGGTTTTCGCGACAAGTTATACTGACTTAGCAGTATCATTTCCTTGGAGGTGTAGACTCACTGATTTTCTAGCTTCTAGAACCTTATGGGTAGAATATATGGTCTGAATTGTACTATGTTGGTGGTACTCGTAAACCATCAGGCATTCCACCTGTCATCGGATTTTTCAATCATGAGAGGTCATTTTTTGGCTTGTGGGGGTTGCAGTTGTAGATGATTTACAAGAGTGAAAGCTGGATGATTATGTCCTTGTATCAATTTCGGATGCTTGATATAAGTATCATTAGATGTATATATGATAAATTACAAGGTTACTGGTTAGTGCAATATCATAGGCATAATATTCTCAATCAGATATGCATGGTTATCAAAAATTTTCTATTTTTCCCAATTTGTCCATTCTACTTGTTTGGAATTGTCAAAACAAGGATAGGATTATGAGAACCTTGGTTTTAGAGGATCATTTGTATGATCATTCCTATCTTAATTATTTTTATAGGGGTTTTAAAACAATTTTTCCTATAGAATGATCATTATTTCATTTGATTGATTCATGTCAGGGTTGTTATTGTTTTGTTCGTATGGGGTGCAAAAAAATTGGATTGAAGAATTATAACCCAATAATTTTTTATTACATATTTTCAAGTTGGGTTCACCATTTTTTTCATATAGGGGGAAAATGGTTTTATGGATAAACATCGATCATTTTTTGTTTATAGAGATTCACATTGGGTTCACCATATTTGTTTTTTCAGGATTTCTGATTGAGAGAGTAGATGGGATCTACCCGATGGTTTGATTTTGGGGGTTAGTTTTGTGCATAGTCCTGAGCATAGAATTATCATTGTATATCTTCCTATAATATCCCAATGGTTCCCCCATCAGTTTATGGGTACATGCCTATATCCAATGGCTAACAGTCACATGGGTTTTCAGGCCCAAACGACTCTTGGGGACTCTCATTGGTCGAAATGATGAGAGGTTAGGCTCATCACACACTTTTGGGGGGAATTATTACCTACTTCCATACACTTTAATATATTTTACATATCTTTTGAATCTATTCCTAAACACAATATGGTAATAGGTACCATAAAGAATAATTATTAGTTAATTACCTTTTATGTGAAAAAGATTGGGGCCTCTGTAGTGTATCCAACTTTATGTATCTAAGGTTCTCCATCATTTTCCAATAATGGGAGGTTGTTTATGTGTTGAATCCACATAAAAAATAACTCTAAATAGTTATTTAATGAAAGGAGATGATTAATATTTCAAATAGGGGATTGATACATTATGAGGCATTCAACATATCATGGTTTGGGAGGAATCAAAACCCTTGTAGTTTGATACACCCATGCCATTTATCATTTTAAAAACCTGGTTTTCTCTCTGGTATGGATCCTTTAACTCTGTATATAATTCCTTATTTTGGTCATAATATGGATTCCTAATGAGTTAGAAAAGGTCTTGGTGGTTCTGGGGCTTGTTTGGAGCCCGAAACCTATCCTTTTTGGGAACTAGCCATGTCTCACGGTTGGCAAACGGTTTGCCTAACCATGTAGACGGACTAGTTTTGGGAAGAACCATATCCCATGGTTGTTTCATAGTTGTGCAGCCTAATCATGTGAGTGCCACTCTTCCCTAGGTACTTTTTCATGGTTTATGCACGATTTTTCAATCTATGTGGACGAACTGTGCACATGCTATTTTCTAGGTAATTTTACTATTTTTTCCTTAATGATCTAATTAAACCTCCTCCTTCATCCTAATGTGAGATATTGAAGGATTAACCAACTTCCTCTCAATTTGGATCATTTTTAATGCCTAAGGTAGGTATTTAAGGATCTCCTCCATTCATAATATGATCAATCTTTCATTTCTCATGATGGATGTGCAACAGTATGTACTCGAGTTTGTTTGAGCATTTATTCTTCACTCTTTGTCTTGATCCAGTTTCCATGGTGTGATCATTTCTCCCATTTTACAAAAGTTACTCCATTATAAGTTGAATTATATGTTCATTCTAGAGGTCAATAATCTTAAAACAATAAGGTGGGTGGTCAGTAACTCATCCCTCATGTTTTTTGATTTTGGAATTGTCGTTTATGTCCCATCGATTTCATCAGGGGTAATTTAATGAATTTATATGTCAGGATTATAATCATTATAAATGTATTATAATTCACTTTCCATATATGGGATTAATTGTGGGTGGTTACACCCATAACTCCATACATCCCATGTAAGATTTTATGCCATAATTGGGTTTATAGTATTTGACATGTTTGAGCCACCAGCCGAGTGTGACTTTTATTAACCCTTCTAAGGGAATGAATTTATATATTGAATGGACTAATTTATACTATGAATTTAATAATAGAATGTACCATGTATTCTCACCACTTGACCCACATACAATAAGTGCCCAAATTGATATTTAAATGTTAAATGGAAATTAGCAAGTATACTAATTATTTTACTTAACCACATTAAGTGTGAATGAGTAATAGGTTTCATGTCTATAGTACCCATTACAACAATAATGGATGGTAGAGGAATGAACCTAGATTATTGAATATCGATTAAATGGAATTAATAAAGGTTACACGGTACTTGTCCTTGTCACACTAATGAAATTTAAATAACCAACCAAGTGGACTTATTGATTAATTATGACATGATTAAAAGGTTTCATGCTACTTCACCTTATCACATTAATGAAAGGAAATGCTTCAAAAAAATGAAATATTACATGAATTCAATATCAAACAGGTATTTTCTTACTCAATCTTGCCTTGGATTCTTATCAAGGAATTATTTTGAACTCAAGAACCCCATTCCAATTCAAAGATACTTCTTGGTTAGGTCGAGACCTACCTAGATCCCGATCATTGTCTATTCTTAGATTCTTGTTATGATCCCATAGGATCTCTCACATAGTATTATAGGTGTAACACCCGAGATTTTTATTAGTAATATTTTGTTTTTCTGTTATATAAATCATCAAAGTAATCTTTCACTACATAGAACACTATCTTGGCTAGCTTTACACGCAATCGCGACCTTCCTTGATAGCTTGCATTGTACGCAATACCGAGTTTCACTAAACAATGATATATTATTAAAATGTTATTAAAACTAGTTGTTGTGAATATTAATACCCACATTTATAAATTTTATAAATTTTATCTTTCAAAGTGGACTTCATTTTTGGATTTGGAATATCAAAATTATCCTAGGGTGAATTTTTGGTATTTTTCTAAAAACTGTCAATTTTTTATGAATAGTGAAAACACTAGGTTACTATTTAAAACATGAATTTTTATTTAAATAATTACTTATTTTATTTAAATTTATTTTAAGTCAAAATTGATACATAATACCTATATACGTTCAAAGTAATTCATTGGATTCATTTTATAATAATATTAGATATATAAAAATTTTATTGAACTTTTCACTGTCTTTTACCTACCTCCTAGGAGCTTTTTGCAAACTTTCATTAAACTTAATTTTACCACTTATGTGAGTGGAATTTAGAAAATCCGAGAGACACGGTTAATATCAAGGAGTAAAATGTGGTTCAATAAGATAAAAATAATATTTGGTGAATAGTAACTTTTTAATTTTATTTACCATGGTTAAAAGTAAATAGGGTAATTAAGGGTAAAAATGATATTATTATTACCGTAACACATGTCCTAATTCTATTGGATAAGTGTAATTCAACCAAAAACAACCTTAAGAATTAAATATTACCCTTTAGGTCCACTTGGATTAGATTAGGACACTTGTTATTATTTTATTTAAAGAAGTGTTAAAATAGTAAAAATCTAAGTTTAATAACTAAAAAAATTTTAATGTTGGGTTATACATAAGATAAATTAGTCTATAGATATTCATTAGAGATATTAAATGATTTCATATATAATGGTATTTTATTTATAATTTTTAGACATTAAATAATTTATTTTATTTTTGACACAATGATGACGCAGTAATTACCTTATTAATGAAATATTAGCCTAATTGATGTTATAAATACCCAAATAAATGTAATTTGAAAGGTTTTTATAATTAAAATAATTTTATAGGTTAATATGACATATTATTATTGATTTAATTAAATTTTCGAACTAATCATGTGTTATGATTTTCACAAAAATCAATTACCAAATAGTGTCAAAATTGACATAAAATAATTTTTTAAAAAAATATTATATTATTAATTTTTATTTTATTCCTAAAAATCTAAGGTTCTGACAAATTACTTATATAAGGTTATATATATTAATAATGAACCAGTTGAAGTTTTTTTGGCTTATTATAGTAAGTTTATTAACTATATATTGTTAGAAAACAAAAAGACATGGTAAAAGTTAAATTATTTAACTTAAAGTTAAATTTAAATGATAAGGTTAAAATAGTAACCTAATCTTCTCTAAATTCTATTGGTTGAGAGTATTCCGACCCATACCCACCTTATCTTCAAAATAAATAAATTTTGGAGCTATTAAAAACCGTATATGACTTTATAATAAAATAATATTTTATGTTTTTTCTAAGGTGCCCCTCTCATCCCTTATAAAAGGGAACCTCCTCCCTCTCCTCCTCACGACACTTTGAGTCTTCAATCTTGGCCAAACCCTGCCAATTTACCTTCTCCACTTCCTTAGTAATATTCTAGAGGTCCTGGTCTTCTTCAAAGACCAATTTTAGTGGCCTAAGAGGAGGTTTCAAAGAGGCATGTCGAAGAAGAGGTAATATCTGTTACCGATTCTTTCAAATTTATTTCTTCTTATAATTATTCTTATTTAGTTGTTTCATTATGAAGTAATAACATCAGTATCACTCATATACTGATATGTTATTATAAATATGAAACAACACTTTTTATCCTTCTATACATCCTACGGAAAATGAAATCACCGCGCGTGCGTACGTACGGAATACCATCTCCACGTCGTGGTGTAATATGTTTTCCACCACCACCTTACTTGGATGGGTATAATGGTGTAAATAATAACTATATATTATTATTGTAAAGTGATATTGATTCTGAAATAGTATCCATACACTCCAATACAATTCCACGATCATGGTAACGATATCATCGCTCGTGCGTACTTATGGAATACCATCACCACGATGTGATGCAACACGTTCTACATGATCTTTATTAAATAATGATTATATAAATGAATTGAATGAATAAATATGAAATATATTACACTAATACAATGCTGTAAATGAGGTATCTATAACCTAAAAATTAGAATAATAATTTATTTTGCATAACACGCATAAGAACAAAAAGCAATAAACACCCGAATAACAAGTAGTAATGAAATATTACTAATAAGAAGCTAAGAATATGACCATATATGATATCATAACAATGAGTATGATTCTGGAATAAGTTAATGACATTATTTAAATCATTATACAGGAGGTTCGGACACGTACGAAGCAAATCGGACCTAAGGTAAGGCAAAATCTCACAATCCCATTTTTATCCGAGATTGTTTATACTTCAGAATTTATTGGGGCATATTTATCATCAAAATACATGTTTCCTCAATATGTAATATTATTTCTATCCTCCTACAATTTTTTAAATCCAATTTTACCCTTTGTTTAGTTTTTAGTAAAATATATGAAAGGAATCTTTTGTCGTTTTTAGTACGAGGTACTTTTTTATGAATTTTCTGGAAAAAGTACGAGAAGAATGTTTTTTTAACTTATATGGAATGAATGGATTTTTAGAAAATTATTTCCATGAAGCTTACATTACAAGTTTTTAAGTTTATTTTTAATCAACTTCTTTTAGTTTAAAATTGTATGACATGTTAAGAAAGGAAAAATGTTTTTGAAGTAGAAAGGATATTTTCCTCAAGAATGGAGTTCAAGTGTTTTATCAAAATTATTTTCCTTCTAAGATAATATAGGGTTCTATTTCTATCCCTATTTTTACATTGATTTGATTATGTTATGATGGAATTATTTATTTATGATGTCCTTTTATCTTATATGGATTATGTTATGATGGCATGATGTTTAAGATTCCCATTTTTATTACATGAGTTATGCTATGATGTTTGATTTATGATTTTATGGCACACATAAGAATGGGTCTATTATGAGATGGGTGGGACCTATATCTCCATCCAATGCATTGGGTAATGATTTATATCTCATGAGATAGACATGGCTGGAATGGAAGGTTAATCCGGTTCAGTGATACAGGACTGAAACGAGGTGTGAACTCAGTTCAGAAATGGACTTTGTCCGCTAGGATAGTTTTGGAAATGAGTCTTGACTACTAAGAAATGATTCTATATGATTATGTGTCCATGACACAAAGATTCATGTTTTATGTTATGACTATTGGGATTATATTTCACTACTATGATGTATCCCATGTTGTGATATTATGATATCTTTTGCAGGTTATGATTTTCGAAATTCTATGTTCTTATGAATATGATATTTTTTTGTTTACCCTTACTGAGCATTTGAGCTCACCCTTTTGTATGTTTTCTTTCCCCAGGTCATGAAGAAGGTTATTAAGTAGGATATTCCAAAATGGACTCTAGATATGATGTAATAAACAGGAGACATTGTATATGCTTTATGAACCAGTTGCTTATGTTTCCTAGTTTTTAAAGACACTATACATATATGGTCCTTTCATGGTTTTGTTATAAGTTTTAATAAGTGTGCTTCAATTTTGATGTATTAACAATGTATGTAATGTTTGGGTTGTTATATTTGGTATCAGAGGAATGGTATAGTCAACCTATGGAAACTAGGATGTGAAAGCCTTAGTAAGAACCCTAAGGATATGTCTAAGCATAGGACAAAATCTTAGTGTTTTAGAAATTCCCATAAATAACCTATGATAAGACCTAAAGCGTGAAATTTTATTCTTGATTATGTGGTTTTACTATTATGATTAGTGTTTCTCATAATATTCTTATTCATTTTAGTCAATGGCTATAACCCGAAGGAACCGTGTTAATTCTGAATTCGATGGACAATGCCATGATTGTTCCCCTGACCAACCAAATGTTATGGGAGCTGGAATGAAAAATATTGTAGCCATGCTCACACAACTTTCCCAAGCTATGAATCATGCTGGACTTCCAAACGACTAAAGAAAGGAGTAACATTATGTTGAATCCTTCATGAGGAAACGCCCACCCTCATTAATTGGGTCTACTGATCCATTAGTTGCTGAACAATGGATCAGTACTACTGAAAAGATATTTTCAGATCTTCAATGTTCTGAACACGATAAAGTCATCTTAGTAGTTTATTGTTTGGAAGGTGAAGTTGATCAATGGTGGATTCTTATAAAGAATAAGAGGCCAAGAGATTAAATTGAGTCCATGGAATGGGAAGAGTTCAAGAACATTGTTTTCAATAAGTACTTCCCTCGTATTCTTTGAACAAAGATGGAGAAGGAGTTTCTTGAACTGAAGCAAAAGGAGGATGAATCTGTTGGTACCTACGAAGAAAATTTTACAATACTTTCAAGGTATGCTTCTGGGATTATTATCTAACATGAGAGTAAGATTGATCGATTCATTAGTGGCTTAAAACCAAGTCTTTGAAGGGCGTTATCCATAAGGGACTTCAATAGCTACGAGGAAATCATTTGATGTGCTCTCAAGGTTGAGATGGAGATTGGAGTAACCCATCAGTCATATGGGTTTGATAAGAAGAGGAAATTGGAATTCAAAGTAAAATCTAAAGAGCACACTGAAAATAAGATGAGTTTCCCCTTTTTCTCAAAGTGTGGAAAGAAACATGGATGGAGTTGTCTTAAAGGGACAAGTAAATGTTTCAAATGTGGAAAAGAAGGGCATCTGGCATTTGAATGCCGCAATGATGGGAAGAAGATGTCTAGTGATGAGAACAAAGAAAAGGATACATAGAGTGCAACTCCTACACTCCAATGTTATAAGTTCAAGGAAATGGGGAATTATGTTAATCAATTCCCTAATCCAAGGTTTGTTGATGATGATCAACGTCAACAAACTCTTAAGGCTAAAGACAAAGGAAAGTCACATGCAATTTCTATCAGTGTTGTGGTGTACGATAACGAAGTGGTGAAAGGTACACTCACCATCCACTCTAAAGTAGAAAATGTTTTATTTGATTCTGGATCCACCCACTCTTTTCTTTCTGATGAATTTTCTAAGGGTGTTGTCATATTACCTCAACAATTATATGTTGAGTTAGCTGTGACAACACCTAATGGCACAACAGTCGCATAAAAAGTTTATAATTCTTCCCTGATTGATGTTTGTGGGAAAGTTCTTCCAGAAAATCATGTGATCCTTCCTATAGTTGAATTTTATTTGATTCTTGGCATGGATTGGCTTTCATTATATGGATCTCATATCAATTGAAAAATAAGGGAAGTCACATTTCATATTCTAGATCAATCTATGATCGTCTATCAATGCAAGGATTAACATAAACTTCCAGTGGAAATTTCATCCCTCTTATGGGTCTTGATTCCGCTAAATGAAGGTTATTTATCTCAAATGGTTGTATAGAAACTCACGATTAAGAATACACCCATTGTACGGGAGTTTGATGATGTCTTTCTGGAGGAATTGCCTGGTCTTCCACCAAATCGTGAAGTTGAGTTTTCAATAGAACTCGTACCGGGTGCTTTACCTATTTCAAAGACACCTTATAGAATGGACCCAATTGAGTTGTAGTAATTGAATAATCAACTCCATGAGAATCTTGATAAAGGATTCATACTCCCTAGTGCATCACCTTGGGGAGAACCTATTCTGTTTGTTTAGAAGAAAGATGGATCAATGAGACTCTGCATAGATTATCGAGAACATAACAAGATCACTATCAAGAAAAAATAACCTCTCCCACGCATTGATGACTTATTTGACCAACTACACGAAGCTCAATACTTTTCCAAGATTGATCTTCATTCAGGGTATCATCAATTAAGGGTCAAAAGGGAGGATATACTAAAGACAACTTTCCGTACATGGTATGGACACTATGAATTTATAGTGATGCCATTTGGTCTTAATAATACCCCTTCTATCTTCATGGATATAATGAATAGAGTCTTTAGAGACTATCTTGATCAGTTTTTGGTAGTCTTTATAGACGATATTCTTTTCTATTCAAAGAGCAAGGAAGAACCTGAAGATCACTTGAGAATTGTATTAAAGACCCTGAGGATGGATAAGCTTTATGCCAAATTTACCATGTGTGAATTATGGCTTCAAAAAGTTGCATTTTTGGGTCACATAATCTCAAAAGAGGGGATATCTATGGATTCAGCAAAAACAGAGGTTATCAAAAGATGGTCGAGACCAACAACAGTAACTGAGATCTGAAGTTTTCTTGGTTTGGCTGGATATTATCAACGTTTTGTGAAATATTTTTCATGATTATCTAATCCACTCACCAGGTTGACTCGAAAAGGAGTGAAGTTCGTTTGGACGGAGGAGTGTGAAGAGAATTTCATGGAATTAAAAAGAAGGTTATCCAGTTCACCTATGCTCACACTGCCTTGTATTGGAGAATGTTTTGTTATCTATAGTGATGCATCCAAGAAGGGACTGGGGTCTGTTCTCATGCAAAATGATATGGTGATAGATTATGCCTCACGACAGTTGAAAATCCATGAGCAAAATTACCCAACTCATGATTTGGAGTTAGCTTCTGTAATAATTGAATTAAATATTTGGTGGCATTATCTTTATGGTGAAAGGTGTGATATTTATACTGATCATAGAAGTTTAAAGTATATTTTCACACAAAAGGAGCTGAATATGCGCCAAAGAATATGGTTGGAGTTGATTAAGGACTACGACTTCTCAATTCATTACCACCTTTGGAAAGAAAACAAGGTGGCAGATGCATTAAGTCGACAAGACCATGCTAGCTTATCCATGATGAGGATCACAAAAGATAAAATATTTATGCATTTACAAAGGATGGATCTTGGAATAATAATGGAAGGGGAAAAACTTATCTTTCTCAAATTAATGTTCAACCTTCTACACATGCGATGATTAAAGAGGCACAGAAAGAAGATGTAGAGTTACAAAAGAAGGTGAGAAATGTTCTTGAATTCAATCGTGATTGTGATGGGATAATATGGTTCAAGAATCTGGTTTGTATTCCTCCCATCCCAGAATTAAAGAAGGATCTGTTGGAAGAGGCTCATAGTTCTTCATTCTCTAATCATCCTGGAAGCATGATGATGTATAGGGACCTGAAAGAGTACTTCTGGTGGGATGGCTGGAAAAGAGATGTTTCTGAATATGTATCTCATTGCTTGGTTTGTCAGCAAGTTAAAGCTGAGAGACAGAAGTCTATGGGGATGTTATAACCATTATCCGTACCAGAATGGAAATGGGAAAACATCACTATCAAATTTGTCACCGGAATTCTTAAAACATCCAAAGGCAATAATGCTATCTGGGTCATAGTTGATCGCCTTACGAAGTCAGCACACTTCATTGCTATTATAGAAGATTTCTCTCTCAATCAGCTTGCCAGGATATATGTAAAGGAAGTGGTAAGATTGCATGGAGTACCAATTTCCATTATATCTGACAAGGATCTGAGGTTTACCTCAACATTTTGGCGAAGTCTTCAGCATACTCTGGATACAGAGTTGAGTTTCAACATTGATTATCATCCTCATACATACGGTCAGTCTGAGAGGACAATTCAAACTCTAGAAGATATGTTGGGAGCTTGCTCTGTGGATTTCAAAGGAGGTTGGGATCAACACCTATCATTGGTGTAATTTTCTAATAATAATAGCTTCCACTCCATTATTCAGATGGATCCTTATGAAGCTCTCTATGGAAAGAAATGCCGAACTCCAACTTGCTGGGATGAAGTTGGGGAAAGAAAGATATTAGGACCTGATCTTGTTGATGAGATGGCAGAAAAGGTCCGATCTGTTCAACAACACATAAGATTAGCTTAGAGTCGACAAAAAAGTTATGTCGATAACCGAAGAAATGACCTAGGGTTTGAAGTGGGTGATAAAGTGTTCTTACTAATATCTCCTTGGAAGAGAGTAATGAGATTTGGAAAGAAGGGAAAGTTGAGACCTAGGTATATTGGTCCTTTTGAAATATTGGTTCGTGTTGGGAAGGTAGCTTACCGACTGGTGATTCCACCGAATCTCTCTCAAGTTCACGATGTGTTCCATGCATCTCTCCTGAGAAAGTACATACCAGATCTTTCACATGTACTCGTCCCAGAAGTTGTACCGCTGGAGCAAGATCTTTCTTATGATGAAGAACTAATAGATATTCTGGATCGTAGTGAAAAAGTCCTACGGAACAATACCACTCGCATGGTGAAAGTTTTTTGGAGGAACCACCAATTAGAAGAAGCTACATGGGATCTTGAGGATGTGATGAGGGAGAGGTATCCTCATCTGTTTGTTACAAAGTGACGAATTTTGAGGGAGAAATTCATTTTAAGGGGGCTAGAATGTAACACCCGAGATTTTTATGAGAAATATTTTTTTATGTTATATAAATCCTCAAAGGAATATTTCCCTACACAAAAAACTAGCATGGCTTGCTTTACACGCAATCGCAACCTTCCTTGATATCTTGCGTTGTACGCAATACCGAGTTTCACTAAACAACGATATGCTAGTAAAATATTATTAAAACTAGCCGTTATGAATAGTAATACCCACTTTTTGAAATTTTATAAATTTTATCTTTCAAAATGTACTTCATTTTTGGATTCGGAATATCGAAATTATTCAAGGGTGAATCTTTGATATTTTTCTGAAAACATTCAATTTTTGATGAATAGTAAAAACACTGGGTTACTATTTAAAAACCGACTTTTTATTTAAATAATTATTTATTTTATTTAAATTTATTTTAGGTCAAAATTGATACATAATACCTATATAAGTTCAAAGTAATTCATTGGAGTCATTTTAGAATAATTTTAGATATATAAAAATTTTATTGAACTTTTCACCGTCTTTTACCTACCTCCTAGTAGCTTTTTTCAAACTTTCATAAAACTTAATTTTACGGCTTCTGTGAGGGGAATTTCCAAAATCTGAGAGACACGGTTAATATCAAGGAGTAAAATGTGGTTCAATAAGATAAAAATAATTTTTGGTGAATAGTAACTTTTTACTTTTATTTACCACGGTTAAAAATAAATAGGGTAATTAAGGGTAAAAATGATATTATTATTACCCTAACACATGTCCTAATTCTATTGGATAAGTGTAATTTGACCGAAAACAACCTTAGGAATAATTTATTACCCTTTAGGTCCACTTGGATTAGTTTAGGACATTATTATTTTATTTAAAGATGTGTTAAAATAGTTAAAATCAAAGTTTGGTAACTAAAAACATTTTTAATGTTGGGTTATACATAATATAAATTCAACTATAGATATTAATTAGAAAGCTTAAACGATTTAATACCTAATGGTATTTTATTTATAATTTTTAGACATTAAATAATTTAATTTATTTTTGACACAATGATGATGCAGTAATTGCCTTATTAATGAAATATTAACTTAATTGATGTTATAAATACCAAAATAAATGTAATTTGAGACTTTTTAAGAATTAAAATATATTTATAGGTTTATATGACATATTAGTATTTATTTAATTAACTTTTTTCGAACTAATCATGCTGTTACGATTTTCACAAAAATCAATTACCAAATAGTGTCAAAATTGACATAAAATAGTTTTTAAAACAAATATTATATTATTAATTTTTATTTTATTCCTAAAAATATAAGTTTTGGGAAAATTACCTATATTTGGTTATATATATTAATAATTAACCACTTGGGGTTCTTTTGGATTATTATAGTAAGTTTATTAACCATATAGTGTAAGAAAAACAAGAAGACAAGGTAAAAGTTAAATTATTTAACTCAGAGTTAAATCTAAATGATAAGGTTAAAATAGTAACCTAAACTTATATAAAATAGATTTGTTGAGAGTATTTCGACTCATCCCCACCTTATATTAGAAATAAATCAATTTGGAGCTATTAAAAACCGAATATGACTTTATAATAAAATAATATTTTAAGTTTTTCCGAAGGTGCCCGTCTCCTCCCTTATAAAAGGGCACCACCTCCCTCTCATCCTCACACCACTTTGAGCCTTCAAGCTCGGCCAAACCCTACCAATTCCTCTTCTCCACTTCCCTAGTAATATTCTAGAGGTCATTTTCTTCTTCAAAGACCAATTTTTAGTGCCCTGAGAAGAGGTTTCAAAGAGGCGTGTCGAAGAAGAGGTAATATCTGTTACCGATTCTTTCAAATTTATTTCTTCTTCTACTTATTCTTATTTAATTTTTTCATTATGAAGTAATAAAATCAGTGTCACTCATATACTGATATGTTATTATAAATATGAAACAACACTATTTCGCCTTCTATCCATCCTACGGAAAATGAAATCACCGCGCGTGCGTACGTACGGAATATCGTCTCCACGTCGTGGTGTAATATGTTTTCCACCACCACCTTACTTGAATGGGTATAATGGTGTAAAGAATAACTATATATGATTATTCTAAAGTGATATTGTGTCTGAAATAGTATAAATACACTCCAATACAATTCCACGATCATGATAATGATATAATCGCACGTTCGTACGTACGGAATACTGTCTCCACGATGTGATGCGACTCGTTCTACATGATCTTCATTGCATAATGATTATATAAATTAATTGAATGAATAAATATGATATATATTACACTAATAAAATTCTTTAAATGAGGTATCTATAACCTAAAAAGATTAATAAGAATTTATTCTACAAAACACACATAAGAACAAATAGCAATAAACACCCGAATAACAAGTAGCAGTGAAATATTATTAATAAGAAGCTAAGAATATGACCATATATGATATAATAAAAATCAGTATGATTCTGTAATAAGTAAATGAAATTATTTAAATCATTATACAGGAGGTTCGGACACGTATGAAGCAAATCAGACCTAAGGTAAGGGAAAATCTCACAATCTGATTTTTATCCGAGATTGTTTATACTTTAGAATTTACTAGGGCATATTTGTCATCCACATCCATGTTTCATCAATATGTAATAATATTTCTATCCTTCTAAAAATTTTAAAATCCATTTTTACCCTTTTGTGAGTTTTTAGTAAAATATATGAAAGGAATCTTTTGTCGTTTTTAGTACGAGGTACTTTTTTTTGACTTTTCCGAAAAAAGTACGAGAAGAATGTTTTTTTAACTTATACAACATGAATGGATATTTAGAAAAAAATTTCAATGAAGCTTCCTTTACAAGTTTTTATGTTTATTTTTAATCAACTTCTTTTAGGTTAAAATTGTATGACATGTTACGAAAGGAAAAAATTTTATTGATGTAGAAAGGATATTTTCCTCAAGAATGGAGTTCAAGTGTTTTATCAAAATTATTTTCCATATAAGATAATATAGGGTAATGTTTCTATCCCTATTTTTACATTTATTTGATTATTTTATGATGGAATTAGTTTTTTATGATGTCCTTTTATCTTATATTGATTATGTTATGATGGCATGATGTTTAAGATTCCCATTTTTATTACAGGGGTTATGCTATGATGTATGATTTATGATTTTGTGGAACACATAAGAATGGTTTAATTATGAGATGGGTGGGACCTATATCTCCCTCCAATGCATTGGGTAATGATTTATATCTCATGAGATAGACATGGATGGAATGACAGGTTAATCTGGTTCAGTGATACAGGAATTAAACGAGGACTGAACTTGGTTCAGAAATGGACTTTTTCTGCTAGGATAGTCTTGGAAATGAGTCTTGACTACTGAGAAATGATTCTCTATGATTATGTGTGTATGCCACAAAGTTTCATGTTTCATGTTATGATTATTGGGATTACATTTCACTACCATGATGTATCCCATGTTATGATATTATGATCTCTTTTGCAGGATAATTTTTTCAAAATGCTATGTTCTTATGAATATGATATTTTCTTTTTTTACCTTTACTGAGCATTTGAGCTCAACCTTTTGTATGTTTTCTTTCCCCAAGTCAGGAAGAAGGTTATTAAGTAGGATATGCCAAAACAGACTCTAGATATGATGAAATAAATGGGATACAATGTAGATGCTTTATGAACCAGTTGTTTATGTTTCCTAGTTTCTAAAGACACTATACCTATACAGTCCTTTAATGGTTTTGTTATATGTTGTAATAAGTGTGCTTCAATTTTGAAGTATTAAAAATGTATGTAAAGTATGGGTTGTTATAATAGGATGCCTTTGACAAACTCCTTGGATCCAACATTGAAATGCATGTTACATGGTTAATTCCCATTGAGCCAAGTCGTTTCCTAGCTTCATTTTACACTGGATAAACTCCTTGAACATGGTAGGAATATCATTACAGGATTCCATAGACTATGCTCCTTGTATTACACTCTTACCCATAGCCCGGATACCATTATTACTGAGTTTGGGACCCTTAAGGTCTATGTTTCTGTGGTTATTACCTTGTAACATCCTTATTAAATGCCATTATATGTTTTCATGTAATAAATTGGACCCTTTACTTTTATTAACATTAGAAACATTTACACACATGTAATAATCAATTAATGGACATGTTACATTCAGACACAAGTTGGGGAATGAAGAAAGTACATTGGTATTTAGTTATATTGTGTTTTTTTACATTATATATGCATGCATTCACACTCTTACATTTCCATTACACAGTTCGAATATTATAGACACCATTGGTGGTGAAAAAATGAGATTTCTCTAACACCCTCTGCAGTATTAATGTGGTAGCTGGGGTAGATTACATAAATGCAGGTGTTGATAAAGGGAGTCACCCAACTTCGAACACTTGATTTCATGTTGTTTAGGATGGACCTTGACAGTAGATGATCGAGTTGGAGCTCAAAATGCTTGGGATAGTCTTTTATTTAATTTATACCTTATGAAACATGTTATACATGTTTTCTTATATCCATTTTTTCCATTTTTCTCATGACATGACATATCATTGTCAGTTGTTTTATGTTTGTATGTTATTCTAGTTATTTTAGTTAGTTACCTTTGACTCTATTTTCCACTGTGCCTTCTGTTTACTTATATTTCTTCCTATATTTACCTTATTTATATTTATCCGCTACATTAAATTTTTTTAATGAGGGTATAGTATCCACCTAGAGACACCGTAGGCCCTCACTACTAATCGACAGCCTCTGGTGTTTGGGCGGATGCACTTGATTCCATGTGGCCCACTGGGATCAGTGCACCTATTAAGAGGCATCCTGTTCTAGGATGTATCACAATGGTATCAAAGGAAGTCTCGTTTCTTTATTTACTATTTTTATACAATATATTAGATATTAGGAACATAGGGAACTTGGTCATAAGTCATGCTTGGGTGTCAAAAAAATGATTAGGGTAAACTTTGGGTAGCCTAAATTATAATTATTGTTCTATTTTTCCTATTACTCTTGAAATTATTTCCCCATTGGGTGATTCACAAGTTGTGTGGTGTTTTTGATTATTATTTTGTTTGAGTATTTTCTTTCTTCCTTGGCCTAATGATATGATGGAAAGAATCATTGTTACATGAATCATTATAGGCACCTAGAATTTTCATGTCATTCAAATTTTTCTCCCATATAGATGCATTTCATTATTTTTCATTCCATGATATGCATGTGATTATTGAGTGGTGTTGTGATAGTTATCTTATTATTTTATTAATTTTGGTTTTGATTTGGTGATTTCTTATCTCAATTCATGAGTTGTATGGGTCATCATGATTTGGGATGAGTAATTTACCAAGTTGAGTCTTTATGCTATAAACAAATTGTTGTCATTTCCAGTGATAAGGCACAGATTTACTAGGAATGGTTATCTATTATAAAGGTAATAAAGACTTATAAAATGAATTGGTTACACATCCGTATCCCACCATGTCATGTTATGAAAGTTAAAGGAGTGAAACTGGAAATTAAATATAAAATGAAATGAAACTTATACATGGAAACATAATGATACCTGGCTGCCTAAGTGGGTATTTTGGGTAGTTTGTCTTGGGTAGTGAGTTTTCCTACATTCATAATTGGTTAGTGATGATATATTTCTTCTTCTAAGCTTGTTCTGAGGTGTGTTATTGGAATTTATAGACCAGTGTTGCCACGACGTCCTCATACCGTATTCAAGGTGGGTGGAGATGACCGTGCTCCAGTCAGGGTGGACCATGAGCCTCCATTCTTACATATAGGATTTCCACTCAAGGAATTACCTATTTTACCAGATCTAGGAACTGATTCCAATTTTTGTGATAATTTCCTAAATTAGATGCATTCCATGTGTGCTTCTCTATATCTAAAACATATGATGGATGATCAAACTCATGAGTTCCAGTATAATCATCCTCCTACTTTCTTCAGGGATGGTGGTCCGCTGGCTACAATGTCGTGGCTAGAAACTACCCTCTCTATCATTGATAATCTGGAGACACCTCTAGAATGGTTGATTAGGATTTCCAAAAACATGTTTTAGGATTCTTCCAAGAACTAGTGGGATGTGATTACACTGGATGGTCGTCATTAGGGCATTTTATGGGTTGATTTCCAGATTGCCTTCTATGATCAATTAATTCCATAGACACTGAGATTTGATAGAGACATAGGGTTTATTCAACTCGAGCAGGGTTCATTTCCATTCATGGATTATTTATCATGTATCCTGGAGTTGTATTGATTTTTACCACTTCTTGATGGTGATGATATTTCACATGCTAAATGTTTCAAGGATGGGATCCAATACACCATCGGTATTAAGGTGAATGTCATTCACCTGCCTACTTTTTTTGAGATAGTCAATCAGGATCATATCACTGAGCAAAACCTGAGAGATAGAAATAGTACATGGTTTAGAGGAACAGTTTCTTGGAAGTCCAGATGTTCTTCTAGTGGTAGTAAATGTTCCCTCATGGTTTCTCATTAAAGAAGTGATAACCAGAGTTCCCTTTTAGATAGATCTAATTTGTTTCATCAGTGTGGACAATGGGGGAACCAGAAGCCTCATTTTTATTGAGTACCAATGGAGTGTTGGGATTGTGGGAAGATGGGTAAACTCCAGATTTTCTAGGAGAGCTTTCCACTAACTTCAAGTAGAAAACGATCAGCACCAGCTCCACATTCAAGAGAGGTTACTTTTATACCACATCAGGTGGGGAGATGGAATAGAACCAATAGGTCTATATGAGTGGGACTTCATGGTCATGGTAAATAGATCCCTAAAAACCAAAAACCCCAACAGAGTAATTATGATTGTGGCAGTCCATCTATTTCACTGGTTTGTGGATCAGGTCAATTTCATGCACTACATCCAGTACCCAAGGATTAGGTTGAGGGACCATCTATTGTATGAGGTATTATTATTGTGTCATCTACCATAGTATTTTCATTATTTGATACATGTGCTTCAAACTCTGTTATCTTTTTATCTATTGTGGAAAATATCAGACAATAGATACAATATTAATATGGTGTAATGACCCTAGAAACGCCATTAGGGGTTCACAAATGGGGCATATTCCAGTGTGGGGAATTACCCCTTCGGTTAGGTAGTTACCCTTTCTTATGGAACCACTTTTTATTGGAAATGTCTTGATTTTATGTAATTCTTGGCATGGATTGGTTTTTTTTAGTATCATTATTTTGTAGACTTCTATCACCATAGGGTATCGTTTACATCACTAGAGGGCTGAAGTTATCCAAATAAGAGTGATTGGGATGTTTGGAATGGTATAGAGGGAACAAAACATCATGGACTAGGTGAATTGACCACACAGATCATGAATCTCTTCGTGGAGGATCGGGGTTTTCATAAGGGTGATTTATCTCCCTTGGTAGTTAATTTTCATTATGTCGTTCCTAACACCTTTCTTGGATTACCCCTCAGAGAGTGGTTTATTTTATGATATATCTTGTTCTAGGAGAATATCTAGTGTCCATTACCCTATATAGGATGGCACCAACAATGCTTCAGGAGCTCAAAAGATAATTGGAAGGATTAGAGACAAAAGGTTTTATATGGCCCAGTACATGCTCTTGGTGTTTTCCTGTTCATTTCTCTAAGAAAGCAGATGGAATATTATATATTTTTGTAACTTATAGATGATTGAACTATTTAATGTTCAATAACTGTTACCCACTTCCGTACATAGATGATCTCTTCGAATAGATTTGAGGAGAAAAGTTCTTCTCCAAAATTGACCTACGACCATGTTAT
This sequence comes from Viscum album, assembly GCA_963277665.1. Classification (NCBI taxonomy): domain Eukaryota; kingdom Viridiplantae; phylum Streptophyta; class Magnoliopsida; order Santalales; family Viscaceae; genus Viscum; species Viscum album. The sequence goes on from OY728121.1 coordinate 855,842,545, forward strand.
CATCAGGTTAGATTCAGGCCATCATACATACCTCGTAAAGCCTTCTATAGTAAGTATGGTCTATATGAGTACGTTGTCATATCATTCGGTATTATGAATGTTATCTCCATTTTCTTGGCAACGATGAATAGGTTTTTCCACCCCTATTTAGACTATTTTTTTGTGGTATTTATGGAGTACATCTGGGTGTATTCTCACACTAATTTTGACCATTCCAAACTTCTTGTGATTGTCTTGGGTACACTGAGAGTTCATAAAATGTTTTCCAAACTTGCGAAGATCCACTTCTCGATCGGCCGATTTCACTTCTTGGGTCATATAATATTGTAATTATGAACATTTTTTGCCCAAAAAAGGTTAGTGTTGTTGTTTCTTGGATGAATCCCAATAATTTTCTTGATATACAGAGTTTCTTGGGAATGGCTGGATATTACAGGCATTTCATAAAGGACTTTTCTCGCCCTTCTTCACCTCTCACTTGTCTTTGAAATAAGGGTTTCAAGTTCATGTGGTCAGAATAATGTGAGAAATCCTTTTAGGAGCAGAAAGGGAGGCTTGTATTAGCACCTCTTCTAATTATTCCCTAGCCAAGTGTATGTTATACCATCTAGTGTGATGCATCAGGCATCGTCCTACGATCAGTTATAATGTAGGATTATAGAGTCATTTCATATGGATCTTATATTTTGAGGCCTCATGAGAAGAATTAACTAATGCATGACCTGGGGAAAGTAGCAGTTGTCCATGCCCTATGTTTCTAGAGAAATTACCTATTATTTGTGTACTTTGTGGTGTAAATGGACCACAAAATCTTCAAATATATATTTTCACAATGTGACATGAACCTTAGACAACAGAGATGGGCTGAATATCTAAAATATTTTGATTTTGATCTTTCCAATATGCTCGGGAAGGGAAACATATTTCCTGACATGCTGTGTTGGAAAACTCAAACACATACCATAAGGGAAGCTGGTGGTAAATGAAAGTTAATAGCCCTCTTTTCAAAGATGCATCTGGAGTTCCATGACTGTCATAAGTTTTTTAATTTCACTTCTTTGGTAGTTACCTCTTCCCTCCTTGAGAAGGTGAAGAGTATAAAATTTTTAGATCGTAAAGATTTGGTTCTCTGTTAGGGTATATCATGAGATATCCTGCCTCTGGATTAGTCTATGGACAAAGATGACATCCTTTATATTCAAGAATGTATCTAGGTTCCTAAATATACGAGAGTCGAGGGGATGCATGGGTTTCACACTTCTCAGTGGGAAGTATATCCAAGAATCTTGAAGAGGTATCAAGACATGTGATGCCAGTATTGGTGGCCTGAGATGAAACATCATATAACAGGATTTATCACTAGGTGTTCCACCTTTCAATAGGTGAAGGTAGAGAAACAAATACCTAAAGGCTTTTTAAAGAATCATTAAATCCTGTAAGAGAAAGGGGATGATGATTCAATGTATTTTTTAGTTGGTTTACCTAGGTCACATTGAGGTAGTGATATTGTGTGGTTTCCAATGATTGACTGATGAAATCATCCCTCTTTATTCCAATTGGGGGTAATTTATCATTTGATGAGATGGGGAAACATTATGTTCGTGATATCATATGACTACAGGGGGTCCCTCATACTATCATTTCAGATAGGGATGCTCATTTTACATCATGATTCCGAAAGGAATTGCAGAAGGCTATGCGAACAATGGTGCATCATAGAATATCTTTCCACACTTAGATGGATTGAAAATTAGAACAAGAAATATAGGTTTTAGAGGATATGGCTTGAGTAGGTGTCCTTGATTTCAGTAGTTGCTGGGAAAAGAATACCCCTCTCATTGAGTCCACCTATAATTACAACTTCCATGTGAAAATGAGGATGGATCCTTTTGGGGGATTATATGGTAGGTCATGATGTTCTCCACTTTTTTGGCTAGTGGTAGGTGAGGTTGTCCTACTTGGTCCTTGTCTCATCCAGGAGACTTCAGAGCAGGTTCATATTATTAGGAAGTATATTACTACTACTCATTCTAGGAAAAAAATATTAAGCTAATCTCTATCATTGACCTATACAGTTCAAGGTCAGGGATCATGTTTTCATTATGGTATCACATACGCTATTGAATAAACAATTACTGAAGTAAGGGAAGCTTTTACCTTGTTACGTTGGTCTGTTTGAGATCCTGGAAAGAGTATGGCATGTATCCTATCAGTTGCTACTACCTCATACATAACATGCCATGCATGACGTCTTCCACATTTCAAAACTTTTCCAATATCATGTCAACTCATCCCACACATTTGATCCTATGGAAGTTGAGTTACACATTGATTCTACCTTTTAGGAATATCCAATACGCATCGTTGATCGGAGCACGAAGGCTCTCTGAGGCCAGTCTGTCCCTCTGGTACAGGTGTTATGGCAGCATGGTTGTGTACAAGATGTGACTTGGGAGAGGGATGCCAATATACTTGATCAGTGGCTAAAATTGATCTCAAAAAATGTTTCTAAACCCTTGGAAGGTGAACTCAGGGATGATTTCTTTTAAGCGGGGAAGACTATAAGAACCTGATTTTTCACACAAGTTTAGTTTATTTAATTTTCTATATAGTTCCTTATTTTGGGAATGATATGGATTCTCAATGAGTTAGAAAATATATTAGGGGTGTTCATGGATTTTTTGAATACTTGTACCCATCCTTTGGGGGAACTGACCATGTTGTATGGTTGGCATAAGGTTTCCCAAACCATGTGGATGGTCTAGTTTTGGGCCGAACCATAACACACAATTTGCGTATGGCCATGCAACCTAACCTTGTGAGTTCCCCTCTTTCCCAGGTACTCGTGCATGGTTTTTACATGGTTTTTCAAATCGGGCACATGCTATTTTCTAGGTAATTATAATATTTTTCCCTTACTAATCCTAATAAGACTCCCACTTCCTAATACAATATCGAATGTAATTGACCAATTTTTCTCTAAATTTGTTGCATTTTTATGGACTATTGTAAGGATTTGAGGATCTCCATCGTTTGGGAACCGATTGATCTTCCATTCATCACATTGGATGAATAATGATAAGTACTCCTGTCTATTTGTTCCTTTCTTCTTCTCTCTTTCCCTCAACCTAGTTATCGAGGTGTGATCATTTTTCTATTTTTCTTAGATCTACTACATTTTAAGATAAATTATACATTGATACAAAAAGATTTGTATTGTAAAACCCTAATGTGGATGGTCTATAACTCACCCCTCATGTTCATTGATTATGGAATTGTCATGTGGGGCCCACCGATTTCATCAGATGTTATTTAAAAAATTTATATACCATAATTATAATCATTATAATCATATGGTTATTCTCATTCCATATAAGTGATTAATTATTAGTGGCTACACGCACAACTCCATCCATCCCATGTATGATGGTATGCCATAATTAGGTTTTTAGTATTTGACATTTTTGAGCCGTCATTCGGGTGTGAAATTTCATTACCATTCAAAGGTTAATATATTCTATATAAAATGGATTTATTTATATTGTGAATTGAATAGTGTAAATTTCCATGTATTCTAATCACTTGACCTGCCTAAGGTAACTTCATTAATTGATAATTAAATTTGAAATGAAAATTGGAATGTATACTATGTATATGACTTGACCGGATTAACTATGAATGGGTAATAGGTTACATGTTTGTTGCACCCCTTACCACATTAATGGAAGGTAGAGGAATGAACCTTAATTATTGAATATGATTTAAATAGAATTAATAAAGGTTGCATGATACTTGGCCTTGTCACACAAATGAATGGAAAAGTTTCAACCAAATGGACCCATCAATTAATTATGAAATGATTAAAAGGATTCATGCTACTTGACTTTGTCACACTAATGAACGGATATTCCTGATCCAAATGAGATAATAAATGACTTTATCATACAGGAACAGACTGACTCAATTTTTCCTTGGATTCTTATCAGGGAATGCCTTGCTTACTCAGGATCCTCACTCTGATTGAAGGATATGACTTTCTTAGGTTTAGGCCCACCTAGATCCTGATCCTTGTCAATTATTTGAAGCTCTATATGACACCATAGGATCCCTCACATAGAATTAAAGGATTCCTTGGATTCAATCCTTTGATTTAGCATTCAAAATTCGGTTCCATGGTTATACTCCATTGGTACCAATCTTTTCATAACCTAATTTTACCCTAGATGAAGTCATTGGACTCTGTAGGAATCTAATTGTGTAATTCCTTAGACTATTCTCCTTGGATTACATTATTAACCCTAGAAAGGATACAATTATTACTGATTTAGTGATTCTTGAGGTCTATGTTTCATTTTTTATTACCTTTGGACATCATTATTATATTTCATTTTTGGTTGCCTTGTCATAACATGGAACCTTCACTATCATTACCAATTGACCTATTTATAAACTGGAAATAATCAATTAGTGGACTAGTGACATTTAGAATCTAGATGGGGGATGAAGTAGATACATGGGTATTTAGTTACATTGTGTTTCTTTACTTTAGGTATTAATTCTAGCACACTATTACATTTCCATTACATGGGATGAATGTTATAAACACCATTGGTGGTGGCCCAATGAGATTTATCTCACACCCTCTTTGGGTTCCATGTCGTACCCAGAGTAGATTATATGTATGCAGGTGTTGATAAAGTGTAGCATACAGTTTTAAACACATGATTGATTTCTATTTAAGATGGATCTTGATAAAATATGATTGAGTTGGAGCTCTAAATGATTCGGATAGACTTGTATTTTCATTATACCTTGTGAAACATGTTATGCCTGCTCTCTTGTATCCATTCTTTTTCCTGTTTTCTAGTGACATGACATATCATCATTAACTATTTTATCCTTGTATGTTATTCCATTTATTGTTACTATTGTCTCTATTTACCTCTATTTATATTTACTTATATTTACTTATGTTGCTTTACCTATTTACCTCTGCTACTATTGTCTATATTTTCCTATGTTGCTTCTAGGCCTCACATATAGTCGAAAACCTATAGCATTTGGGGTGATTCCTTTGAGTCCATGTGGGCCACAAATATCGGGGAACCTATTAAGTGGCATCTGGGTCTAGGAGTAAATGAATTTCATGCATAAAAAATTTATACGGGTGTATCGAGACTCCAGGTTTTCAAGATTGTGTCCTAGAGGGATGTCCTATATATCCTAATTTTGAATAGAATTAGAGTTTTCATAGTTTATTTGATCAGGGATTACACTTTTATGATTTCCCTTGTCAATATTGAGAGATATAATATAGATGACATGATTACAGTAGTTCCCTAATCCTACATCATCTATTCTCATTGCGAGAAAAAAGGGATTGAATATGATCATTTACATTACTTATGAAGTGGGACTTATGGGTTGGGACTTCCCTGATAGAATCTATTAATTATCTCAAGCTTCAGGGAGATGTCACAGGTATCCTAATTTTTGTAGGAATCAGAGTCATCGTAGTTTATTTTATATCTCAATTCACTAATGGTTGAGGTAGAATATTCGTCCCCTGGGTGTGAATGGGTTCTAATTTTTAAAATTTCATTCCCATGAGGATTACAATAAATTGGATGTTTATTGGAACTTAGGCTTTAGAAAGACGTCTTATGTATCATGGTTATTAAAGGAATCATAATTATTTTTTCTTTGTTTACTTCCCAGTCCACCGATGGATGAGGTATAATGATTAGACCATGGGTTTGATTGGGTCCCAATGGTTGAAATGTCATTTCCATGAGACTTACATCAAAGTGTATGTTTATTGAGATCAGGTCATAGGAAGGCTTCCTATGTATCCTGGTTATTGTAGGAGTCGTAGTTCTCATAGTTCAATTGATTGGGGATTACACACTAAGTTTTCCTTTGTAACCTTGAGGTTTATGGAGAAAATGACATGACCAATGAAACTCCAAAAACCAAAATGATCCATGATCATTGTGAGGAACAACAGATGGTAAATGATCAATGTAAATACTTTTTGAGATGGGACTTATACCCTGAGATCTCCTTGGATGATCAATATAGACTTGAACCATGAAGAGGTGGCCTACAGATCTTAAATATTGAAGGAATTACAGTCATCATTATTCCCTTGATTTGAAATTACACTCTAACGTTTCCCTTTTGATCAGGGATTACACACTGAGGATGGACTATGATATCAAGTCATGGAAGTCCCTTCTGGCCTGTCATGCTTATCTAAAAGGTGTCTAATGACCCATCTAACTTGTGTAGGTATTATTTCAATATCTGGTTAACACACATAGAGGGTATCGTGAGAGTCAGTATGAAATGTCTCAGAGGTTGTCACGTGTCTTAGTTGACATCCCTTGAGGGCACCGTGAGTCTCAGTTGACCCATATAGAGATCATTTTGAACGCTTATTTGAAATGACTAGATATGAATGCAAGGCTTGAATTACATGATCATGCACCGTTACATAAGTTATCAGATTTATTTTATGGAAAACATGAATCATTGGAGACATGTCCATGTGGAGTCTATGAGACAAAGGTGGTATGCTGAAGGGGATTTTTTCACTTGATCTAACATGTTTGGGGAATTTAGTATAACCTAAATAGCATGATGAAGGATAGTTTTGAGACATGGATGACATGTCCTAGTGTTTTTTTTTGTCTTATATGGTTTACAAAAAGTTCATAAGGATCAGTGAACATGTTCTTGATTTATAAATTCCACCATTAGTCTTTGTTCTATCTCTTATATTGTGAATTCCTTATATTTTTTAGTGTCGGTTTATTATGAGTCTAATGTGATATAGAATATGTTTGGTATGTTCTTAACACATCTTTCAATAATTCCTTCATGTGATCTATGAATGATCACGTGAACTAATTTATGCATGACACAAGATTACTCCATCAATTCGTCAACATATTACATGATGGAAAAATTGTTTGTTTTGAGGTCTCCTACTCCATAAAATCCTCTCTGGTGCTTATGTGTGATGATGTTATTGAATGAAAAAAGAAAAACTTTGTGATCTAGATTCCAACCTATTCGTTGATATTTTTGTGGGGAATTTATAGGTCTCTCACTCCCAATTGTTTCATAGTTTTCACAATGTATCTTACTAATATCTTGGATGGAGTCAGTGAAGGGGACTGGTACTACATTTATTCAAGAGACTCTCCTATGGATCACTCCTAAGGGTGTCTTCTTATATTAAATAGTACCTTTTCCTCCCCGTTAATTCTTCCTCTAATGGATTATTTCAAATTAATGTAGACTTCATTAACTCATGCATGAGTGGAAATAGACTGTCATATTGTCATTTCAATATGACCAATGGACTTTATGAGATCAAATTTCCTATTAAAACCTAGTACATTTCATCAGGAACGGGTGGATTTTTCGAGTGTCTCTGTGAGATCATGGTGGTTTTTCCAGGTGTCTCATGGGACAATGTTGTGGAATTCTTACATGAATTTCATGATCGGAAGTGTATTACTCAACTTCCCTCTTTAATTTACATTCTTTTACCTTATTATGTTAGAGTTTCATTTCCAATTTCATGAGTAAATTCAACGACTATTACATTATTTTTTGAGGATGTGTCGGGTGACCAATAGGGGTCATATGGCGGTGCACGATCATTGTTAAGACAAGTCCATTCATTTATCCTCTAGGAGCCAAATAGAACGTGCGAGGTTACCTGGTTATTCCAAATGTAAATCAATGAAATGAGTATGAAAAGACATAGGGCTTTCGTGGGACAAGGTGGAAATGACACTGAAGTCTCATGGTGCATTACAGATCGCCAGTTTCCTGCTGTATTCCTTTCTGCTATCACGAGTGGGTTTTGCCTCCCCTACTATTATTTTCTTTATTTTCTTTTACAAAGGCTCTAGCGTAATGTGGATTTACCATAATATTATCTAGGGTGATCACGCTTCTCTTTGGTGATGGGACTCATGATCTTTACAATTGTTAGAGGCCTCTATCTTTGGACATATTTCCTCCCATTTTTGAATTATTTTTGATAGGATCATTAGATGCTTTCCAATGACACCCCACGTGGTCTAGGGTAGTGTCTCTAGTTTTTATTGCATGACCATTGGGTTTCTGAGGCACCATTTTGGGAGTATAAGTACTTGTCAAGAGGGGATTCTTGGGACTTATTGTAGATTATCTGCAGCACTATGTTCCTTCATGTGGAACTTTTATGCTCACACGATCTCAAGTCCTCTATAGGCTTATGTGATCCCTGAGTTTTTTCAAGATTCTTCTTCCTTTTCTTTTGTAGGAAAATAATTCCTATGTTATTGTATTCTTTCCTTTTTGATTTTTCTAATGCTCATTTGGCGGGTGTCAAATTTGATATTTTGAGAAGAAGGGTTGAGGTGAATAAGATTTGAAGTGGATATGATTAGTGTGTTTTATTTTATTTTCTAAACACAAATAATGTAAAATGCCCCATGAAAATATATTTAATTGGTGAAGTAATACTTTTTTGATTTATTTCATATAATTTTTTTTATCTGAATTTGTCTGAGTTGATTTGAGGTATTTCTGAAATCATTTAATAAAATTATAGAAAAGTGGTTGTGTCTAAATCCATGTACTACTAATCCATGTAAGGGTTTTCCATATACATTTATTGATTGATATAAGAGTGGTTGATTTATTCATACTAATATAAGGATGAAGCTTGATATAAGAGTCACCCAACCATATTGGGAAATTGATGTGAGGGTGGTGGATGGATTTAGTGTTGGAGATCGATGTGTGAATGACTCTCATATGGGTGATTCATAAATGTGTACCAAAATTTTCTAGGTATCTATATACAAGACAAACACATTTTAAAATTTTGAGAATTCTGTAGATTTAAATCATAATAATTTCTATAAAATATATTTTTAAGAATATATTAAAACAGGTGTGGCTTTATGAATTGATCTTCATTGAATAAATATCATAATAATATTTTGTGATTCAAGAAAATGTTCAAAAGGTATTCACTACAATGTTAAGTGTTACGACGTGCACTATATACTTAAATGCTCATTTGGGGGCTATTTTAGAAGAAGTAACTATTGAGTTTTTTATTGAGGATTTTGAAGAGAATATCATTTCGAAACATGTAGAATGATTTTATTAGGATGATATTGGAAAAATATTAAAGGGAAGAAAAAATTAAAATATTTGAAATTCAATTATTTGAGAATTATGGAAATAAATATGGATTTATTAACCCAAGTTATTGTGAAGGAATAATTTCATGAAATTTTCACAATTAATATATGTAAATAAAATTAACCAATATTTATTTAATATAAAAAGTGAATGTGAATAATAACTTTTTGTTTGAAATTTATTTAGAAGAACCAATAGACTAAGACATTGAACACATTAAATATCAAAGAGAGATTCGAAGAAGTATAAATAATTAGAAGAAGTAAGTTCATGCACACTACTACATAGTTAAATGAAAAGAAAGAAGAACATATTTTTGAATATGAAAATTGGGAAGAAATAAGCAACCCAGTGATGATGCAATTTATTCCTATATTGGTGATGAAAATTATTATTTTTTAAACCCATTCTACATTATTATAATAATCTATAATTAACATACATGGTCAGGAGACTATAGTGTAATTAAATTCAATGGATAAACCCTACCTTTTATAATCTACATGTTGATATGTGTGGGTAGTGTGATCAAAAATGAATTTAAATCACTCTCATTATTAGACTTCTTGAACTAAGAGGTGATCATTTTGAATCTATTGTGCCTTTTTTGTGTGAATGTCTTTGTTCATTAGAGAATTCAAATCTCTCTAACTGATTTTGAAGGATTTTTAAAAAGGGATAACATAAAAGAATTCTGAAACAATGATTGACTCACTCATCCATCTGTTATTAAAGGGTGTGAAGTCTAGTATGTGGGAACGCTTTTGTGTACATAAGAGGAAAAGCATGGATCTCCTCTTAATGCATCTATTTTTTGATAAGCAAGGTTCAAAATGATATATTCCCATAGTTCCCCTATGGAAGAGGATGATACCTACCCTTCGGAATCCTCTCAAATAGAAATATACAAATCATGTAGTATTTTGACAGGTAACAATTGAATCATCATTGGAATATTTTAATAGTTATCAAAAAATAAGTTCCCTTTATTAAATAATTATTTTTTATGGCTGAAAAAAATATGTTTCTCAAAAGTTAAAGATTCAAAAATTATTTTTTCCCATGGATTATAGACTATAATAATTAAAATAACCTCATGTGGAATCTAGTGTTTATGGGATGAATAACTATATGTTTAAGGATTCAATGCTACCTCGTCTATTATCTATAATCACAGATGTATTGGAATTGGAAACTAAGGCATTAACCCTGTTTTTAAGGTGTTAGAATGAAAAATCATGAGAGGAATAATATTTAGAACGATTGGAATTCTCAATGTTCTATTCTTTTCCAATATATAAGATAATAAGTTTCAAAACAAAAAGGGTATAAAAATATATAACATAAAATGGTATAAATTGAAAAATATTTATCAAGGGAATACCAATGTATGGATAGAAAAATTTGATATTTATAGATTAAAATGTGAATATATGATGATGAAGGATAAAGAATCTCTATAAGACCTACATACAAGGATAAATTAATTTTTGACAATTTTTAGTACTTTTTAAGGAAATTTGAAGCTCTCGAATGATGGTAGGAATGTTATATATAATTTTCCTGATATGTGTGATGGTATAGTTGTATCCCATGAAGTTATAGGTAACATACACTTCATATATTTTATCTTTATAGTATTATTATAGCATATATATTGGGGATAAAAATTGATATCAAAATGGTATGTGTAACAAGACCAACCCTTATTGATAATAATCAATGGCTATCATTTTATATTGGAACTAGATATAACTAATTGTATAATTAGGGTGTGAATAGGTTAGTATCTTGGGAAAATAAAATACATTTTTGAAAATCACATTACATTTGAAAACATAAAATACAACATAGTATTATATATGAGAACATTATTATTGCCTCTAACATATTCTTTCAATTCAATCATAGGATACATACTCTAATCATGGGTAAAGAAGTCAAAATAAAAGGTTGAGCACAGATGCTCAGTAGGGGGAATTGTATAAAAATTTCTTTAATAGAATAAATAAATCTCGAATAATATGGAAGACATAAAAAATAATAAAATATACCATATAACTAATATAATTAAAGGGGAATATATCCATAAATAGTGTAACAATATAAATAATTTCAAGAATAGAAATAAATTATTTCATAAGGATGGAATTAATAATGATGAAAATCATAATCAATCTATCAAAGGATATATCTAAGACATTGTAAACATACTATCAAAGCCTTATTCCAAGACATCATAAATATTTTTAAAGCATACATTGAATACTTAGTCTGTCTTGTCTCATGAGGCTTACCATGAATCAATAGGATATAATGGTTCCCTATCGTCACCTATTAAGATGATTTTATTCATCATATAAAAAAGGAATAACAATTCAATAAATAATTGTCATAATCATAAGTATTGAAAAACTAGCATATTAATTGTTAATATTTCTCCCCATTAAATCACTATAAAAACATTATCATAAGAAATTAATAGTAATATGGAGGTTGTTTTCTTTATATTGTATACAATATAAATCATAAGAATCATCCATGGATATTTAAATAGATGAGAATACTTTTAAAATTAAATCACAATCTTTCTTGAGGAAAATAACATATTCTTTTTAAAATCGCTTAATTAAAATCTAAAAATTCCCAAGAATATTTGGAATAATATTTTATTTGAAAAATAAGAATGGAATATTAAATATTAATATTCAATGAAAATAATATTTTTTGTAGTGGGAAAAACTAAACTCCTGGAAAATGATAAAACTAACATTCTGTTCACACCTCTGGTAAAAAGGACAATGTTAGTAATATGAAATAAAAATTCATTTTAAATTTTTTTTGAAAGTAAAAAATGGGAAAATATGAATTTAATTAATCAATTATGAATAGAAAAAAATTCTTGAAATCCTTTTAAATAATTATGGACTGGTAATAAAAAGATTCCTGATCAAATAGAAAAACAAATATGATTTTTCTAAAAAACATTCATTTGGACTTTTAGTGTGCCAATGAAATTAAAAATAGAAATAATACTTAAAAACCTATCAATAACTATATAAGGAGAAAAAATATGGGTTTTAATAAATATATATCATATAATTCATCAAATTGTAACACAAATGTAATTAATCCAGAATAAGGATGAGATTTTGAAATAATACCTTACAACCATGGCAGCATTTGACTCATAACCCACATTAAATATATAAAATTAAAAGAAAAATAAAATTATATGAATATAAATATATATATGATACAACATATCAATGTTTTAGTATATACACCACACAAAAGAAACAATTAGTGAATATGTAATATGTCTCACATAATTAAAAGTAAGATGAGAAACCCTTAGAATGATCGTAACATTAAAGTGAGAATTAATCGATGAAGTGATTATTTGTAAAAAAAAAATCAAAATAAATCCAGATTAAATACATCATAAAATAATAATAGTACATTTCTCACATAATATTGGAATGACATAGACAATGAAGAGGTAATATAACTCAATGAAAAGAAATTGAGTTAAGAAACCCCCAACATTTGGTCTGACTTAGTTCAGAAGTACTTTTAACATCCTATATAATAAGTTTAAATTTACTATAATTCTATAAAATAACCATATAAATACTTATAATATAATATATTATACAATTATAATATTCCAATACCCTCTTATTAATAATTTTATATAATTTTTTTTTCAGAGTGTTTACTATTTTGATTTTCATGTATGTTTTAGTTATGTAGTTTTGGTGTTTGCATCATTCGCATGATTCCATAATCTGTAAAATGTAAAAAATTATTTAAATATAATATTTTTTTATTAAATATATATTTTTATCAATATTATGGAAAGGAACATTTGAGACATGAATGACATCACTTTAGAGAGGTGGTAGTCCACATGTACGCATGAATAGTGTTATAATTTTTAATGGGTCGATGTGTAAGAAGATTAATGATATATTATATTCATATAATCATTATTTTCTAATAAATATAAAATATAAATATTATATGTGTCATAGTATATATCCATTAATGGTGGTGGTAAAAAATTAAATACATCGCTTTGTGAGGTGGTAGTCCACAAGTACACATGAATGCTGCATTCATTTCATATTTGATGGTCAATGAGAATAATAATGGTTGAAACATATTCATAATAACACCTCATTATAAGTGTGATACTAATGATATAATACCATCATTGATATCATCAAATTTAATGAGGTATACTAAAAAATAATGTGAAAACACTCAATTTACATATTTAACTTTTCTTTGGACAACCTCCATTGGCTTACAACTTAACCCTTCAAAGGTATGTGTTTTGATCAAGACAGACCTCTGCGTAATTGGGAGGTATTTTAGGAAAGGATATGGGCCGGGATATTTTGATCTATAATGCCCTTGTATAGTTAATAATAGAGGATAGGTGGTTTCATTTAATAAGGTATGGATAGGAAAAACATGGAATTTTTCAAGAGATTAAATTTTATTAGTGCCTTAAAAAATCCATTTAGATCCAAATTAAACAATTTTTAAGGTAGGAAGATATAATATTGAATAATAGAGATATAATGGTACATATTAATTTTTTTTGTAATCTTTTATATTATCTTTTTATTCCCCCCCCCCCATAGCAACCAAGGCTTTACATACATGGATATAACATCATTTTAGATGAATTTTGAGTATATTACAAAAATACACAACTGAGGACTATAATTTTTAAGTGTATTTGGAAAATTGGAAAAAAAATATTCTATCTTGGTGAAATATCTTCAACATATCTCATAAATATCTCCACCTTTAGTATTTCATCCTAAAACCATTCTTCATAACCTGGGGATAAGAATTATAATGAAGTCGTGAGCTAGAATGACCAGTAAAGGAAATAAAGGGAGAAATTTAATCATAATAATGAGAAAAAAGGGTATGAGAACATGATTAATTCATTAGAAGATCATACCCTGTATTTAAAATATCATAAAAGTGAATCATGGCATAAATATTTCGAGTTTATAAGATCGAAATCATAAAGAAATAATGGACATAATCAATGAATGTGTAAAATAGAAATAAAACATGGAATTATGGAACACACATAAGAATATAATATTATTTCTATAGTAGACAAGGAATCACTACCAAGACCATCTTAGTAGAAAAATTCTTTTACAAAACTGGGTAAACCCCTGTAACAGTCATGTATTACTAAAATGAGTTATCCAGCATTACAACCCTATTTTACTGAACTGAGTCAACCCACATTCCAACCCCGCATTACTAAACCGAGTAAACCCTTCTTCCAACCCTGTATTACTAAACTGAGTAAACCCTCATTCTAGACCTGTATTACTAAAATGAGTGAACCCTCATTCCATCCCTATATTACTGAACCGAGTAAATCCTCATTCTAGATCAGTATTACTGAGCCGAGTAAACCCTTATTACATCCCTTTATTATTAAAATTAGTAAACCCTCATTCTATCCCTATATTACGGAACCATGTAAACCCTCATTCTGGACCTCTATTACTGAACTGAGTAAACCACAATTCTAGGCCTGTCTATCACATAAGATATAAATATTTAACCAATTCATTGGAGGGAGATATAGGCTACACTCGTCTCATAATTAAATCATACGTACATGTTCCAAAATATCATAACTAGCCATATCATAACCCATAAAATGTCTTGGTTAAACATGTAAACATATCATAACCAATTAAATGAGATAGGTTTCATAATAATTTCATCATAAACATAATCCTTACAATGAATTAGTTTTCAAAAGCATATAAACTGTGAAAGAGAAATGGGTTTTATAAACATCATTCCATCAAGAAATAATCCATTCAGATAAATAATATTAATGTAAACATTGAATAATATCCCCCTAAGGGCACTAGTAATACTAATGTGCACTATATTAGATGGGAAATAATTTTGAATGATCTTTTAAAACATTTCTTTAGGAGAATTTACATTATTATTTTTCTAAAAATGATTTTTATAACATAAAACATTTTTGAAAATGTTGTTTTTAATATCTTTGAAAAAATATAAAGGAATCATTGAAAATAATAAATTATTTTTAAAATGATTTTTTTCATTAAAATTATCTTTAAGGATCTTTTGAAATCATTTTTAAAAACTTTTTAAAAACATAATTTTTTAATACGATAGATTTTCAACTGAAGAGGGAGACAATCAGATTTTACTAAAAGCATTATCTTATGTACAAAAAAGTTGTAAAATGGTACTAAAAATTATTATATCTTGAATAAAAATAAAATATGTAAAATCATTAATATTCCTGGGAGATGGATCATAATATTTCTTCAATGGAGGCATAAACATAAACAATCTCGAACTACAATGATATTGTCTCAATAAAATCTTATAACATGGTATCTTCGGATCATACTATCCCTGTATTAAAAGGAAATTACCTAAAGAATTTAATATCATAAAATAAGTATAATTTTTATATAACAAGGAATTACATACACCTTGAGAGAAAATTTAGGTGCATAACAAAACATGAGTCTCAAAGAAGGAAAATTTAGGCAAACACATTTTACCAATTTGGAGTATTTAAAAACTGAATCCCCATGAATGAAGGATCATAAAATGGATATGTTAATTCCCATAAATTTAAATTTAAGACACATAGAATACAATCATTCGTAGTAAATACTCCAAAAAAATAAATACTGGAGAACATAGCATGTATCTCACAGAAATAAAAACTGAGATGAAATCCCCTTACCTTGTGTCTTGACTCTCATCGTACTCGTTCAAACAACGTTATTGATAAATATAAATTTATTATAAATATTTTACATAACCATATTCTTATATCTTATAAAATTTATTGTTTGATTAAATCCTTATATTTCCCTCTTGTTAACCATCCTATGTTGAGTTTTCAATTTGGATAACATTCACTTTGTTCTTCATATGTGTCTAAATTTGTTATATCGTTGGTTATTAAACATGTATTATGATTAAAGAATGTAAAACATTATATAAATATCCTGTATATATATTATATATTTATTATAATTATCCATAGAATATATATGTATGGAACAGAATACACTATTCATGGAGACAACAAGTCGTACATACGCATTAACACTATTTCTGTTTAATTGTTCTGTTGAAGGAAATAAAGTAAAAGAAATATATATATATATATCAACATTAAAGTATCTTTATTATATCATATATTTCATATAAATTCTGTACATCCATCCTTAAAAAAATTTATGTAGCATACAAACAAATCACATCATTTTGAGGGGGTGGTAGTCCGCACATCCTCAAATAAAATTATCGTATTAACAAAAAATGAAAAGAATAAATATATATGTTGTAAAATAATTATATATTATTAAAGGGATATTAAATATTATATATCACACATATAAAAAAATTTCAATCATAATGGACACCATGAGAGGTAGTATAGAAGAGTTGAACAATCATTGTTTAGTGAGGCGGTAGTCCACCTACACGTACACATTATGTTTATTTCCCATTAGATGAATGTCTGTGTAAGTGATGGTAGAAATATTAACATAAAAACATCACAGTATATTAAGGATATTGGTTTTTTAAAATTATCAGGGTAAAATAATGTTTGAGGGAATGGAGGGTGAAAATAAAAGAGAGAACTTTGAGGGTGGGTGTTACCTCTTAACCGGGTAACTTATTTTCGTTAGAGCCAAAAGGCTTCCTTGAATTTATTTTTTCTCAAGAGGAGGCTTCAAGGTAGAAGGGAGTGATGTTTTGGATATATTGGGGTAGAATTTGTATGAATATAATTTTCTTGAGAGGTGTGAGTAATTGTAAGTGGTGGAGGCCTTTTAATATGGAGGAGGGTTGGAATCTTTCTATTATATTAAAGGGAACCCCACCCATGTTATTTTATTAAAAGTGGTTAAAAAATGGATAAAGGTAAAGAAAATGTAGGATAGGATCAAAATATAGAAATAAAATGGATTTAGTATAATTTTATAGGTGGTTTTGGGTCTTAAACGTAAGTTTTAGTCCTTAGTTAATTATAATTTAACCTTTATCATTATAATTAATTTTTAATTATGTTACTTATATATTTTGATAAAAACTATGTTGAAAATATTATACATTATAAATTATTATGATTCAAAATATTGAATAAATTTATCCAAATTATAAACACAGAATCGTTAGAAATTAATTTTAAATTAATCCTGCAGTCTGTTCAACAATGTGTGTTTTTTTAATGTAAAAGGATCAAAAGTGTGCTACGTTTTTGTATCAAATATAATTGTAAAATTCATTAAAATTACCAAAATTTTATTAATTTATAATAATATAATCTAATTAGTCCTTTAAAAAACTAAATTATAATTTAACCTTATAAATAAATTAGAAGAAAACGCAGCATTAAATTAAAATCGGGAATTTTTCACTACTCATGAAAAAATAAAGTTTATCAAAAAAATCCCAAAAATTAACCTTAAGATAATTAAAACATTATAAATTCAAAAATTATTTTTTATTTTATCAAATTATATTTAAAATTTTTTTCAAAAATTATTTTTTTTTATTTTTCATAGAAGGACATTAAAAGCAGTTTATTCATGAAAATAGTATTTTTAATCATAAAAGTAATTTACCAAAAATTTATCCTTATATAATTTTTATGTTTGACATTATAATATGAAGATTATATTAACATATTAAATATATAAATTTCAAAAAATTTAAATAAAAAGATGTTTCCATTAAAAGGTGGTAAAAACTACCTTTATAAAAATTGGTTTTTGAGAATAAAATTATTTTTGTTCTTCTATTATGTCTATCAAATCTATTGGATGACTATAAAAATATTTTACTAAAAGTATAAAATTTGTATTAAATCAATATCACTTACAAATTTTTATTTATTTGGATTAAAACAACTTTGTGAGCATAATAATAGTTCCCTACAAAAATACTCCATTAATATTCAATTTAGTTCTTATATTTATTTATAAATAATTTGTATCTAATAAATTAATTTTATATTTTATGAAAAATATATATTCTAGTTAATAAAATTCATAAAAGATAATTTAACAGATATGTTATATCTTTTTGTATTAAATAATAGTATTGTAATAATATATTATTGATCTCTAAACCTTGTTCATGCCTGTGATGCAAGACATCAAGTGAAGTGATTGTAGTGTTTAATGCTAGCTAACCTAGATGTTCCATGTAGCGGAAGCTATCATTTATATTAGATGTAGTGGCCATTTAACATGGAATTTTCTATAACATAATCCAAACATAGTGCTTTAATATATATAAAATAATAATTTCACGTGTTGCGTGAAATATAAAATATAAAAAAGATTAACATAATTTGAAAAGAATAATTCACAAAATCGAAGGGTGCTTCATTCTAACCCCCTTAAAATGAATTTCTACCTGAAAATTCATGTAGGTTATTAACAATTTAATAATTTAAAGCTTCATTTATAGAACCCCACATCATAAAAATGATCATGGAAACATCCTTTTAAAAAGGAAATTCGGAAACATAACAGTTACCCAAAGTAACTCATAAAATGTTTACAAAATTAGAGAACATAGATGGGAAGTAAAAACAAGGATATGGAAGAGAAATATGTCAATCATGTTCTGATGGAGAGTGTTATAGAATAAGTTCAGGAAATGTTTAACAATCTCAATGCCATAAATATGTGATGACCTATGAGAAATTTTAATTCGTCGACAACATAGGTATAAGACAACATTATTTGTTTCAAGATCCTTTTTCCTAAAGTTAAACGATTTACATGAAATAATATATACCTTCATGATTTCAATATATCCTCACTCTATATTATTCTGTGAACCACATAACATCTTTCTCAAAAAACAAAGGTGAATTTTTCATTCCTAAAGTACTAACAGATCATGAGATCTATGACATGCCATCCCATCTTTCATCTGTTATCATCAACCACAAGTTTTTTTAATAGTCTATCCAATATACATAAAACATAATGTGGAGAAAAAATAATTTAATCACACACACTTCATCTTAAATTTAACATAAAATTTTAATGAATGGTTAACCTTGTAACCGTTATGAAAATTAAAAATCCATATATTTAAGAAGAAATTCACAAAATCAACTTAACATTTGTCCTCCATATACCCCAATGTAACTCTTGGTTTTCTTATTCCAAACATGTGAATACCCTTATCATATATTCTATGGAAACATGATAAAAATCTGAATTATCATAACCCCTTTTGGAAAACATCTAATATTCCTTATTCTAAAGTATATTGGATCTATTCCATAAATCCAAAAATGTTGTAAACATTATAAAAATAGAATAAACCATCTATCAAAAAATCCTTACATAGTTCCAAGGTAATCATTACTATCCAATTTACTTACTAATATCCCATGTATCATTATTTGTACAACATTATCTTAAAATTAAAAAAATGTTAAGGGTTACCTTCTCTAAGTCAAAATATTGTCCTGACATTAAATCACTTCACCATTCCCTTGAGAAAATTCAACATGAACATGTAAATACTAATAAAAAAACCTAAGCAGGACAATCCTTGTATATCTAATAATTCATAAATTTTTTATCCAAATGAAAAAATACTTTTATTTTTATACTTCATCCTAATTCCATTAACAAGGATACCTTATCATATTACACAATACTTTTTTCCTTCAAATTTAATTCATAGTCTTTTCATTATCCACATTATAACCATTACTCCCATGACATTGATGATTATCTTCAGGAAAATTATTCTTGGGACATTTGGTTGAATAATGATCATTTCTTCTACATGTAAAAAACGTAATCTTAGATGATGAATTAAGGAGTCTAATATTAATAGCCATTTCATTAACTGAACTCTTCATTTTTTCCTTGAAGTAACAATATTTGTGTCCTTATTTTCCACAGTCCAAAAATCATCTTATTCCTCTATGTAATTCTATTAAGTGATTATTTCCACACACTAGACTCAAATGAAACTGAATATTCTGACCTATAAGGTCTCTATTACGGAAACTCTCAGAAAACTCCTTCTTTATCTTCCTTGGTGAGTCTGAGAGTTAGTTAAGGTAATCATCGTTAATCATGTTTCGTGAGAACTGATTAGGCATGATAAAAAAATATTTAACTCCTGTGATCATCCCACTTGAATTATCCTCAGAAAATCACCCATCACATTCAATGTCAATCTAGTTCCTTCTGGTTCATACCATTGACTAAAACTAGATGCATAGTGTTAGTATTAATTAAAAAAAAATTACATATTCATGAAAATAATTAATTATAGGATATCTAAATCATGACACCTTATTGAATCTATGATACCCTAGGTTCATCCTAGGTTAATCATAGAAAAATTATATTTGAATCCTTCATAATGGTTCATAGAGATTTTGTGAATTCCAAAATAATATCCCATGGGAGTGTCAAACTATGTGTGCTTCAAGGCCCATTTTTGTGTCCCATATTACACCGAGTCGGGCTCGAAACATCTTTCCAGTGTTTTTACCCCTAGGAACATATATTATAGATCCACATCCACTTGTAGTATCCACACATAGATGTATTTATAGGAAACTACTCACTCAATCTTTTAACGAAATTCCCAAACATTTTCCTAAATGCTAAATCATCCTTATACTTATACTTAGACACATCCCCAGACACTAGCATAGAAATATTACTAGTAATATCACTATGGTTTTCTCATCCTCATTTCCAAAGGTTGACAAAACCTTTCCTCAGATAACAAATGTAGACACCTTGTCATGACATACGTGGATATTACATCATTTTAGATGAATATTTAGTATATTAAAAAAATACAAGCTCATGGACTATAATAGTATAGTGTCTTTGGTAACATGGAAAAAAATCTACTAACCTGTTGAAATATATTCAACATCTTTTCTAAAGATCTCTACCTTTAGTAGTTCTACCTAAATCCATTCTTCATAATCTAGGGAAAGGAAACATAAGAAAGGGGTGACCTGAAATGCTGGGTAAGGGGAAACAATGGATATATGTAAACATAATCATGAGCATAAGGGGTATGAGAACTTTATCGAAACATTAGAAAATCACAACCTATATATCAAAGATCATAAACATGAATCATTTCATAAATCTTGGAAATTCATAATTCTTGAATAATAAACATATAAAGGAAAAATCCAGGAAAGCAAAAAACTGGAATAAAACATGGAATTGTGGAAAAAACATAATCATATAGTATTATTTCCGTAGAATCCAAGGCATCACATCCAACATTGTCTTAGTAAAATAAGTCCTTTAGTGAATCGGGTAAACCCCCTTATGAGCCATGTATTATTGAATTGAGTTAACCAACATTACATCCATGTATTACTGAACCAATTAAACCATCATTCTTGACCTATATTACTGAACCGAGTAAAGCCTCATTCCATCCATGTGTTATTGAACCAAGTAAACCCTCATTCCAGCTTTGTATTAAAGAACTGAGTGAACCCTAGTTCCAGCCATGTATTACTGAACCAAGTCAACCCTCATTCCCTCCTTGTATTACTAAACTTAGTAAACCCTCATTCCATCCTTGTATTACTAAAATAATTAAACCCTCATTCTTTCCTTGTATTACTAAACCGCGTAAACCCTTATTACACCTCTGTATTATTGAACTGAGTAAACCCTCATTCCATCCATGTATTACTGAACTGAGTAAACCATCAATCCATCCCTATCAGTTTCATGAGATATAAATCTTTACCCAATTCATTGGAGGGAAATATAGGTCCCACCCATATCATAATGAAATCATAAAAACATGTGCCACAAGATCAAAAATATACATATCATAACCCATGAAATGAAAGGAGTAAACATGTAAACATATCATAACTTGTGTAAAGAGATAAGTTTCATAATCATTTCCTTATAAACATAACATGTGAAATGAATCAAATTTTAAGATAATATACCCCATGAAAGTGAAACGGGTTTCATAAACATCATTCCATCAAAACAAAATCCATTCCCAAAAATTATGTGAATTAAAACATTGAATAATTTCCCCATAAAGTCATGAGTAACACCAATGGATATTATTTTATATGTAAAAAAATTTCTAATTTTCTTTTAAAAACATTTCTTGAGAAAATATAATTTATTCTTTGAAAAAATGCATTTATAACAGAAAACCTTTTGAAAACATATTTTTCATTGAAATATCTTTAAAAACATAAAAATAGAGATTCCAAAATAAGAAAAAAAAAATTAAAATCAGTTTTCCTTGAAAATGATCTTCAAGGATCTTTTTAAATCATTTTTGAAATCATTTTCGAAAAAATTGTTTTTGAATATAATAGATTTTAGACCGAAGAGGGAGATAGTAAGATTATACAAAAAACATTCTATTGAGTACTATAGAGTGGAAAATGGTACTAAAAAAGATTATATCATGAATAAATATATTATAAGTATATTCATTAATATTTTTGAAAGATGTATCATACTATTTCATCAGTGGAAGAAAAAACATAAACAATCTCGAAAAGAAATGAGACTGTCTCAATAGACTCTTATAACGTGGTATCTTGGGATCATAATATATATATAAGAAAATGAAATTAAATGAATAATATAATATCATAAAATATGTAAACTAATTAAATAACATGTAATTACAAACACATTGAAAAATAATTTAGGTTCATAACAAAACATGAGTCTCAATGAAGGAAAATTGAGACAGAACCATTTTAACATTTTGGTTGAAACATAAAACCCATGAAAGAAGGATCATAAATTGGACATGTGAATTCCCATAAATTGAATTATAATACACATATAATACAATCATTATCATTACAAATACCACACAAAAGGAAAGAGTGACGAACATTCGACGAATCTCATGGAAATAAAAAGTGAGATGAAATGTCCTTACCTTGTGTCTTGACTCTCATAGTACTCATTAAAAATACATGTATAATAAGTAAAATTTATAATAAATATGTTATAGAACCATATTATTATATATTATACCATATATGGTTTTATTAAAACTTTATATTACCCTCTTTCTAACCATCCTATATTAATGTTTCAATTCAGATAATATTCACTTTGTTCTTCGCTTGTGCCTTAATTTGTAGTATCATTGGTCCTTATACATATATCATCATTAAATAATGTAAAAAATGAAATAAATTTCATTTATATCCATTATATATGCATTATAATGATCCTTATAATATATAATTATGAAATTCAATACACCGTTCATCGAGACAGAAAGCCGTATATACGCATGAATGTTATTTTCGTTTAATTTTCATGTTGAAGAAAGGAAAGTAAAAGGAATATATATGTATAAATATTTATATATATCATCATTAAAGTTTCTTTATTAAATAATATATATTTCATAGAAATTCATTAAATCCATCCTTATTACATTCCATTTAGCATATGAATGAATAACATCACTTTAAGGAGGCGGTAGTCCGCACTTCCTCAATTGAAATTATCATATTAACAAAAACTGAAAATATTTACGATGTGTCTTGAAAAATAATAAAATAATAATTAATAAATGATAAATAGTATATATAAAAAATATAAACAATGTTTCCATCATGATTTTTACCATGAGAGGCGGTATAGGAGAGTTGAACAGTCATCATTTAGTGAGGCGGCAGTTCACCAACACATAAACATTATGTTCATTACCCATTGGATGGATGTGTGTGTAAATGAAGGTAAAAATATTAACATAACTACATAATAGTATATTTAGGGTAATTTTTTTATAATGGAATAATATGTTTTTGGGTAGTGGATCGAGAAAATAAAAGAAAGGACTTTTAGGGATGGTGTTACCTCTAAATCTGGTAACTCTTTTTGGTTTGAGCCAAAATGATTCCTTGAATTTATTTCTAACCAAGGGAATGATTAAATTTAAATGGGAAGGAAGTTGGGGATATTTTATGGTAGATATTTTCTAAACTGATGGGGCTTGATAGGTGTCAGGATGTGTAAGTGAATGGGGACTTTTATAATGGAGGAGGGTGGAATATTTGTATTATTTTAAATGAAAGGAACCCTATCCATATTTTTTATTCCATGTGGTTAAAGAAATGTTAAAAGAAGATAAAATAGAGTATAAGATCTATATATGGTCATTAAATTCCTTTAGGAAAAATTTTTATGTCGTTTTGGGTCTTAAACATACGGTTTAGTCCTTAGTTAAACTTAATTTAACCTTAATCGTCTAATTAATTTTTAATTACATTAATAATATTTCTGGTCAAAAATTTTGATGTACTTATTATAAATTATCGATTATGAGTATTAAAAATATGGAATATATTTTTAAAATTTTTAAAAACATACATGGTAGAAATTAATTTAAAATTAATCTCGCGGTTCGGTCGACATTAAAGGGTTTTTAAGGTAAAAGGATCAAAGGTTTTCTATGTTTTTATATCCATGTTCATTGTGAAATTGCTTCTAATAACCATAATTGTATTAATTTATTAATATGTGATATAGTTAAACATTTTAACCAAATTAAAATATAATTAATACTTATAAATAAATTAGATGAAAAATCATTTTTGAATTATCATGTTGCATTTTTTAATATTCGTCGAAAAATGAAGATTCTCAGAAAAATCCCAAAAATTCACCCAAGGATCAATCCAATGGCCCAAAGGCCTTAATTTTTTTATTATATGATAAGGCCCCCTTTTATGGGATGAATGGGGTGGAAACCCAAGGACATCATAAACATAGGACAATCACACTCGAAGGAAAAAAATGTAAAAACCATGATGAAATCACTGAACTACTCATCCCTAGCATTTGAACATGAAGAAGCTCTCCACCATTACAAGGTAATTCAACAAGAAAGTGATCTGATTCAAATCTCAGGCCTAATCTGATGCCTGGCTCCATACCCTCTCATACAAGAAAATTTAAAAAACACTACAGGGATGAACCTCCAACTCTAAAACCTACTCTATAGTCACTTCATGAAATTGAGTCTGGTATCACAAACTTCCCTCCTTCGAGAAACAAACCATTCAAGCATAAAACTACCACCATTGAAAATCAATAGATGCAACCCAAAAGGTTCAACACACCTTAAAACCTTCTTCATGTAACACCCCAGATCCGGGTGCCACACAATGGGTGCCCCGAACCCGGTTGGTAACATGAACTCAAGCGCATTTCCCCAGATGCCAGAGCCAGCCGTCTAGCAGCGAGGGCGTAGGTCTGATAGTTGGTAAAATATTCCCTCAGTTTTCAAAGTGTAGTACAATGATAAAATATAAACATATCAAAAGTAGAAGCAGTAAATAATACCCAACTGAAATGGATAACAGTACCGAAGTAAAAGATGACAACAGTCATATATATATATATATATATATATATATATATATATGATGCAATATGTCCCTAAGTCTAACAAAACATCCAAAACAGGACACACTGGAATCTAAAACAATACAGTACAAGGGAAAAATACAACAAAAAAAAAAACATTGCAGTAGGAACTCAGTAGCATCACAAGCCTAACATGGGTCTCATGCTCTCCTACACCTCTGCAACAATCAAGTACATGTATAGTGACTCTTTCCCTTATCAAGACCTGCAAAAATATAATCTATCCAGGCCCAAGACATGACCCAAACAGGGTGTTAGAAATAAATCCCAGTAGGCAACCACCAAAGGCCCATGCCCAACTGTCAGTGAAAATGTGCAACAGTAGTGTTCAATAATAAAATGTAGTACAATAGGATGTACTCAAAGTAAACATTCCTACCAACTTCATTTTCCATTTAATTATTATTTAACAATTCAATAAAATTGATTTATAAGTTCCCAAGACCCGACCTCAACTGATAATCTCCTAAACATTGCCGCAGAAAAACCCCACAACAAGCTATCTAACAAGTATAAGGTAAAACCATACCAAGCCTGTCCTTTAACATCACAGGAAGAACATGAGAAATCACCACAGTGGATATTAAAATTAAACAGAATCCTCAGACATGCAAATCTTTACCCTTAGGTAAACAGAATTGAATCCCTTAAGAGATTTTCCTCAGTCATAACGAATATTTTTTTCAGGCATAAAAGATATTTCCCATAAGCAAAGAAGCTGATGCCCACAAGCATAAGAAAAGTTTCCCTCATGCTAAACAAAAAACTGTCCTTAGGCTAAACAAACACTGCCCTTAGGTGAAGCAAGTAACCGTGCCGACCCTAAGACATAAGAAAATAATCTATATAAATTTTCTCTCATGAAAACTCAAAGTATGTTATAATCACGGCATACCCACGAGTATCATGTCCAAATGGTTAAACAAGGGAAACACACCCAAGGGGTGGCCATGGATCTAGGCAACGATCCCAAATAGTAGTATATTACATATTCATTAAATTACCTATGAAATTATTGGTATTTAATCAGTGAAGGCCTCATCCATACGACACCCCAAACATGGATGCGTAGCACAACGGTACCCAAAAACACTAAAAAGTTGGAATTAAACACTAGACCACCTACCTCGATCTCCTCTGATCGATATATGTGAACGATTCCTCCTAAAACAACCAAGAACTGCGTAGATTTGGGATAAATGATCACTCATTCAGACTCAAATAAATTTCCCTGGGGAAAGAATTGCAAAGTAACACACAAGGAGTGGGAAGTTCTTACTTGCGCTGTCCAAATGAGATTTCTGACGGTAGAATTGGATTCTCCATGAGCATTCGGGAGCACCTCCAAGCCCCAACCATCTATCTCGGTGCCCCTTGATCGTTCTAAGCTTTTTCTGTTGAAAGATGATTCTACTTATAGTTTATAACAAAAAAACACAACTACACAGCGTGTACTCTCAATTACAGGGTGTGTACTTTCCATTTTTTAACTGTTCCTTCGACGGACACTTTCCACCTCATCATTGTTCAAGTTTCAACATGATTACACTGCCTGTATTTCTAAATACACAGCATGTACTGTCACTCTATTGGCAGCTACTCCCACCACCTTACTGTTCACATGCCGACTGATTACACGATGTGTAAATACCAATTACATGGTGTGTAGTCGGTTTTTACACCATTCATCGCCGCCAGGCCAACATGCCCTATGTACTCATCCCACACGGCCAACGAACATGGCGTGTACCCACAAATTTTGGTATTTTACCCCATTTTCCTTATGTTCTCAAAAATACTTAAGGAAAAAGGGAAAATAAGAAACTTGTACCTCAAGAATAAAAATGGATTCTTACAAACTTCCCCCCATAAAAAAAATCCGTCCTTGAATTTCCCTTCCAAGGTAGGTAATGATAAAGATGTGAAAAAATATGGCCATTGAGCACGTACGTCAGTCTCCCACTCCCAGGTTTCATCATGCACTCGACCATGCTACCATAACACCCATACGAGAGGAACTGAACGACATCAAAGAACCTTCATTCTCCTATCAACAATATGAATCAGATGCTCCTCAAAGGATGCATAAGCCTGAATTTCAACCTCCTCGTGCTGAAAAACATGAGACAGGTCTGAGTGATAATCGCGTAGCTGAGATACATGGAAGACGTCGTGCAAGGCCTGATGCCTCTATGGTAACTACAACTGATAGGAAACCGGCCCGAATCTCTCCAGAATCTCAAATGGCCCCACATACCTCGGTGAAATTTTACCCTATCTCATGATCTGCCTGTGTCCCAAACTTAGTGAAACACGTAGTAAAACCTAATCCCCGACCACGAACTCCAAGGTTCATCTACAGCGATCAACAAAATACTTTTGGAGAGACTCTGTAGTAGCCATCCGCTTCTATATTAACTGGACCTGCTCTGATGTCTCTTGCACAAGACATGGTCCTAGTAAAGCTACCTCACCTGCCTCCAACCAGCACAAGGGTGATTGGCATGGCCTACCATATAAACCCTCGTAAGGTTCCATCTAAATATTTTCCTAAAAACTATTATTGTAGGGAAACTCAACCAGGGGTATGTGCTTCTCCCAAGAGCCCCCAATTTCCAGGACGCATGTACGCAGCATGTCCTCAAGCACCTGTATTGTACGCTCTGACAGACCATCAGTGTGAGGGTGGTAAGCTATGCACAGAAGCACCTATGTACCCAGTTCCCTCTGAAAACTCTTCCATAAACGAGACATAAAATTGGTGTCCCTATCTGAAATGATAGAACGAGAGACCCCATGAAGGCGTACTACCTCTCAGATATACAACATCCCGAGCTCGTCAACACCGATGTTCTCCATGATCTAAAAAAGTGAGCTACCATTGTAAGTCTATCTACAACAACCCACATGGAATCATTTCCTCGAGGAAACCTCAGAAACCCGGTCACAAAGTCCATCACGACATCATCCCATTTCCCTTTCTGAATGGGTAACTGTTGTAACGTTACAGCTGGCCTCTGATGCTCCACCTTCACCTGCTGACAGGTGGAACATCTCGTAATAAAACAAGCTACCTCTCCTTTCATCCCCAGCTGCCAATACTAACGTCTCAAGTCACGGTACATTTTGGTTACTCTGGGATGCACTGCCCAAGCTGAAGAATGAAACTCCCACATCAACTCT
Organism: Viscum album; assembly: GCA_963277665.1. Lineage (NCBI taxonomy): Eukaryota > Viridiplantae > Streptophyta > Magnoliopsida > Santalales > Viscaceae > Viscum > Viscum album. The sequence goes on from OY728121.1 coordinate 855,871,473, forward strand.
TCGTGTATATCCCCTAGAACCCACACTCTTCGATGGATACACAGTACCTCATCATCGCATGTCGTCTACTAGGAGGAGTTTCCTCACTTTCCACTGATTCCCATAGAACTAGGCCTTCTGAATCTAATAGTTGCCTCATCCTCACACTATTCAAGAGGGAATAAGTCACAGCTAAGGAAGAAAGATAGGCTCTCCCCTGACTATCATGAACCTCCAAATGCATCTCAGATAACAAAGCCATAAGCTACCACTCACCACTGGTCTCATACATTGCATGTATCTGAGTCCTCCTACTCAATGCATCAGCAATTGCATTACCCTTACCAGGTGTATAGTCATGCTCAAAGTCCAAGGAATGAAGGTATTCAGCCCACCTTCACTGTCTCAAATTCATGTCACACTGGGTAAAGATTTATTTGAGAATTTTCTGGTCCGTAAACAACACAAAATGTTCTCCCAAGAGATAATGTATACAATAGCATAATGCATGAACAACTCCAGCCAACATGAGATCATATGTCAGGTAATTCCCATCATGTGGCCTCAACAGCTGAGACTCGTATGCAACTACTTGATCACCCTACATCAACACTTCTCCCATACCAATACCAGATGCATCACAGTAAACTGTATTTCTCTTCCCTTAATCTGGAAGTATCAGAAATGGTGATAATGTCAACCTTCCCTTCAGCTCTTGAAAGGCTATCTCGTAAGCTTTTGACTAAGAGAACGTCACACCCTTCTTTGTAAAACCCGTCAACAGTGCTGCTAAGAGGGAGAAGTCCTGTTAAAGTGCCTTTAGTAACCATCCATCCCAAAGAAACTATATATCTCAAACACGTTCTTAGGATACTCCCAGGAACAACTGCTCTCACTTTCTTTGGGTCCACCGCAACTCCTACCTCATAGATAATATGACCAAGGAAGTGTATCTTGTTCATCCAAAAGTGGCACTTTGAGAGCTTAGCATACAGATGATGCTCTCTTAGTGTACTCAGTAGAATCTCAAGATGGGTGGCATGGTCATGTCGTGTGTGAGAGTACACCAAGATATCATCCATGAATACTAGAACAAGATAATCCAAATATGGATGGAACACGTGATTCATCAGAGCCATGAATGTTTTCGGCGTGTTTCTGAGTCCGAATGGTAGAACCAAGTACTTGTATAGACCATATCTATTCCGAAATGTTGTAAGCAGTATGTTCGATGGTCTAATGAACAACTGATGATATCCGAATATGAAGTCAATCTTCGAGAACACTCATGCTCCTCGAAGTAGATCAAAAAGTTCATCAATCCTCAGTAAGGGATATTGGTTCTTAACCATCAACTAGTTCATCTTCCGATAATCCACGTAGAGTCTGAGGGTACCATCTTACTTCTTTTCAAATAGGACAGGAGAACCCCAAGGAGAAGTACTGGGTCAGATGGAACCCTTTGCCTAAAACTCCTCCAACTACCTCCTAAGCTCTTGCAACTCTGGTGTAGCAATCCTATAAGGAGGAATGGACACCAGTGGCACTCCAGGAACAATATCAATAGATAATTCCACCTCAATCCAGAGGTAGACCTGAGAATTCGTCCAGGAAGACATCCCTGAATTGATCAACTACTGAAGGGAAATCCTTCTAACAAGTTCCCTGGTCATCTAGACATAAACTCAAAATATGGGTTCTCACTCCACCTTGCCCATGATGCTCGGGTCCATCTCAGCTCGCCTGGGCATCCCATTCTCCCTTGTATATAAAGTCTCTCCCCTCTAGTGATGTGAAACTCACCCTGCGACAATAGAAATCTACAAAGGCTCGAAAGGGTACCAACCAGTCCATCTCGAGAACGAAATCATAGATTATCATCTCTAAGACATAGAGGTCCCATAGAAAGTGACACCCAACAACCCCTTGGGGGAACTCCCTGCACTGACGCACACTGGCCGTTATAAACCCCAACGGAGTGTCTAGCGTCAAGATATCAGAAGAAGAAGAAGAAACACAGAGCCCAAGGCTCTCCACAAAGGGAATAGATATAAAGCTACGTGTAGAACCAGTATCGGAAAGTACTGAAGATAATATAGAAGAAACCACAATAGAAAATATGATAGTGGATGGTCAAGGATCCTATTAATGTTGGGTTTGTTGCACTGCATATGCATGCCCAGTGGCACGGCCCTACGACACAGCCTGGCTACCCTGAGCTGACCCGCCCTACTGTCTCTGAGATCCTGGTGTCTGGCTACTATTTACAAGACCACCACCTCATCTTGAACATCCTCACGTATTCCAATTCCCTAACTGGTAAGAAGCTCTTGGCCCTTCTTTTGCATACGGAGTCTGCACAGAACCCCTCTCACTAGTCACTGGTGGGAACACCCTGCAAAAGCGTTGTAGATGACCCATCTTGATGCAAGCTCAGCACTCCATTAGGTCACGTGGACACTGAGGTCTCCTTTACCCGTCTTTACCACATTCATAACACATCACCTGGCCACCTGAAGAATTCTTCTGGCTGGTACTGCCACCGTGAGAGAAATCCATCTGCCTATTCCTCTTACCGGTAGAAATAGTACCGGAAACTGGTGTCGAACCACCCTGGCCTGCACCACTAGCTTTCCGTAGGTTCTTCTTGGTAATCAGTACATGGTTCACAATATCATGCACTGTAGGAAACCTGAAAACATTCACCAGAGCTCGGATGTCATATCGGAGACCATAGTCAAAGCGTCTAGCCCTCAACTTCTCGTCACCCAACAGAACAGGTGAAAAACTTTGTAACTCGGGGAAGCGGGCAGAATAATCCATCATTAGCATGGCTCCCTACTGCAGATTAATGAAATATTGAGCTCTGTTTTCCCTCAGCATCTTTAGAAATAAAAATTCATGGAAGAATGACTGAAAATCTTCCCACGCCATGTATCTGTGATGCTCAGTCTGGGTGGTAACATCCCACCATCTCTTGGTGGAATCACGCAGAATGTAAGTAGGGAGCTTGACCCTCCTCCCTGGAGGCGTCTCCAAATGCTCGAAGATAGTCTGTATAGAATCCAGCCAAGATTCCACAGCATGTGGTCCACCATCCCTGGAAAATGTAGGCGGATGCTACTACTGGAATATACGCATCAGCTCTGCTATAGATGTGGCAACAGACATTGCTCCCTGGAAGTTCTGCATAAACCACATGAAGCCTTCACCGAACTACGCATCCGCACCTATGTCCGGTGTAATGGCTGGAGCCACATCTGGAACTGTTGGAGGATCTATCGGTAGCCCGTGGCCTACCATCTCATGTGTATAATCGTTGCCGCTCTCCAGGCGAACAACTCATGGTCATCTCGGCGACCTGACTCTACAAGGTCAAACACACACCTTATATTAACATCATTATGGAATAAGAACTGCAAGCGTAAGAGGGGAACAGCAGAAAGAAAACATTCAAGTATTACAAAACAAGACTAGATAGTGTGTATAATAACAATATGACATCTTCCCTCAAGTATTTCACATTTCTGTGTACTTCTGCCAAAACTGGTCGTGTAACACCCCAAACACATGGCATGTTGTCCCCACACATGGCATGTACTTGTATTTTCTTCCCCTGCCCAACTCCTTCTACATGGCTTAGTCACACAGATCTCTTTGGAATGTGACTACATAGCATGTATATGTTCTACACGACATGTACTAGATGAGCTTCACCGACCCGTGTTGTTCAAGACATGGCCGGTTACACAGCTCACACAACACGGCACATGCCAGATAGACACGGCGTGTACGACTTAGATTCCAACATCCTGTGTTGTTTGATACATGGTCGGATACTCGGATGACACTACACGACATGTTACACCCACACACGGTGTGTACACCACCCCAATTTCCCAGCCACACAACCAAGTCCACATGGTTTCTTACCAGTCAAGGGTATACGGTGGGTCCTATAGGTACCCAGCATGAAATTTAAAGGATAACATTGACCTGTGTTGTTAGTTACATACTCGATTCCCATATTAAACTACACAGTGTGTTCGACATTGACACGGCGTGTTTAAGAAAAAAATTTCTCCGTCCATGTTGTTAGTGACGTAGCGGACACAACATCAACACGACACAGTATGTATAACCGGTACACGACATGTTCCCTCTAGAGTTTTCCCATCCCCTGTTTCTACCTGCACGACCTATGACACTGTTAGAAACTATATGGAATGTACATTGGGTACATGACATGTACTCAATTTTTTTTTAATTTCTTCTAAAACTGAAGAGTACTTTTCTTCTGTTTATAAAACCACACTTCGTGTTGTCTGGGTTTCCATATAGTAGACCTCATAAACTACTTCGGAGCCCATTTTTCTTAAATTTCAAGAATCGGTATGACAAATTCCGATCCGTGGGGGGGCCATACTCCCCATGAACCAAATTTTAGCACCCGAACATTCGCATTATAGTACAAAACACAACAAAGTATGGATCATGATCCACTAAATTCCAATCCAAGAGAGCCCATACTTCTCAGGAACCATTTTGTAGCATCCATCAACCCAACCGTAACATGTACCAATAGCCTACCAATAGTAGGCGTATCTAACAAGGTACCTATCACAACAACATGCATTTTTCTAGCACAACATCGATCACAACAACATGAAATTTCTAATGAACCTATATGGAATGGGAACAATGCATGGTATGTGATTCTAACATGTTCCTAAATGATGCATGAGAAGGAATACCCTCATCTCATCAGGTTGCAACCAAATAGAACCCAAGTATAAAAATATATACTGCACAACAGAAGTGCATCACCCAATGGTGAAAATCAAATCAACTGTAAAATTGAAAAACTAGATAAATTGCAATTAAATAAGGTATATTATATTTTCCATGTACACCGGTTAGGTACTCCTGAGCACAACTTATTACCAAATAACAATTCCATCATCTCCCTAGCTATAGGCTGCAAACAGTAAGTCAAGAAGAAAAGAAATCTATTTGATACCACATTGTAACGTCCCAGATCCGAGTGCTACACAACGGGTGCCCCGAACCTGGTTGGTCACATGACCTCAAGCACATTTCCCTAAATGAAAGAGGCTGCCGACTAGCAGCAAGGGCCTAGGTCTGATAGTGGGGAAACTATGCCCTCATTTGTTAAAGTGTAATGCAGTGGAAAAATATAAACATATAAAAAGCGGAAGTAGTAAAAAATACCCAACTGAAATGGATAACATTACAGAAGTAAAATATGACAATAGTCATATATATATATATATGATGATGCAATATGTCCCTAAGTCTAAGAAAGCATCGAGAATAGGATACACTACAATCTGAAACAATAAAGTACAAGGGAAAAATACAACAAAGCAAAAAAAAGTGCAGTAGGAACTCAGCAGCATAGCAAGCCCAATCTCGGTCTCATTCTCTCCTACTCCTATATAACAAACAGGTACCTATATAGGGACTCTTCCCCTTATCAACACCTGCAGTAATATAATCTGTTTGGGCCCAATACATGACCCAAACAGGGTGTGAGAAATAAATCACAGTAGGCAACCACCAGAGGCCTACGCCCAACTGTCAATGAAAATGTGCAACAACAGTGTGCAATAATAAAAGGTAGAAAACTAGGAAGTACTCAAAGTAAACATTCCTACCAGCCCCATTTTCTATTTAAGTATTATTTAAGAATTAAATATAATTGAATTATAAGTTCTCGAGACCCGGCCTCAACCGACTATCTTCTAAACATTGACGCTTCAAAACCCAACAACAGGCTATCTAACAAGTAGAAGGTAAAACCATACCAAGCTTGTGCTTTAACTTGACAGGTAGAACACGAGAAATCACCATAGTGAATATTAAAAGTAAAAAATTTCCTCAGACATGAAAATCCTTACCCTCAGGTAAACAGGATCGAATCCCTCAGGTGATTTCCCTCAGGCATAATGAATATTTCCCTTAGGAATACAAGATATTTCCCTCAGGCATGGAAGCTACTGCCCATAGACATAAGAAAAGTTTCCCTCAGGCTAAACAAAACACTTCCCTTAGGCTAAACAAACACTTCCCTCATGCGAATCACATAACCAAGACGATCCCAACACATAGTCAAGCAATCTATATACATTTTCTCTCAAGAAAACTCAAATAGTTCTATAATCATGGCATACCCACAGGTATCCTGGCCAAATGGATAAAAAAGGGAAATGCACCAACTTGGTGGACCTGGAGCAAGGCAACGATCCCAAACAGCAGTTTATTACATATACATTAAATTACTTATGCAATTATAGGTATTTAATCAGTCAATGCCTCAGCCATACGACACCCCAAACATGGGTGTGTAGCACAACGATACACAAAAACACTCAACAATTGGAATTAAACACCAGACCACCTACATCGATCTCCTCTGGTCGATATACGTGAACGATGCCTCCCAAAACAATCGAGAACTGTGTAGATCTGGGATAAACGTTCACCCATTCAAACTCAAATAACTTCCCACTGGGAAAGAATTGGAAAGAAACACACAAGGAGAGGGAAGGACTTACTCGCGCAGTCCAAATGAGATCACCGGCTGAAGAATCAGATTCTCCGTGAGCATTCAGGAGATCCTCCATGCCTCTGCTGTCTCTCTCGGTGCCCCTAGTTCTTTCTAAGCTTCCTCTGTCGAAATAATAGGATACTTATGGTTTATAACAAAAAAACACAACTATACAGTGTGTACTATCAAGTAAACAATGTGTACATTCTATTTTTTAAATGTTCCTTCAGAGGCCACTTTCCATCGCCTCACTATTCATATATCGACATGATTACATGGAATGTATTTTTTTAATACATAGCATGTATTCTCACTCCGCTGGTGGCTACTCACACCGCCTTACTATTCACCTGATGACTGATTACACGGCGTGTAAATACCATGTACAAAACTTGTAGTCAGTTTTTACACCCATCATCACCGCCAGGCCTACATGCCCTATGTACTCATCCCACACGGCCAATATACACAGCGTGTGGAAAAGTACATGGCATGTACCCACAAAATTTGGGATTTTACCCCATTTTCCTTATTTTCTCAAAAACACTTAAGGAAAAAGTGAAAATATGAAACTTGTACCTCAAGAATAAGTACTGAGTTCTTACACTACAACTACATACAAACATCACACAAACGTCCCATCACTGCCATCAAACTGGCACGTAGAGACCTCAAAATTCCATCCAAGGAACCCCATGCCGGAGCATAGCACAGACGATGGCACCTATCCCATTCAACAAGGATCACATGTTCACCATGGATCGAAAACACGACCCTGCTGTAGGAAGACGAGGTCACAATTGACACCGCAGAAGAAGGGTTGGACTCCATGGCCATAGAAGAAGAATCTCACATCCCCAAGAGGCATCCAGAACAAGACCCCACCACCATGGAAGAGTGGACACAACCCCCGCCACTAGAGCACGACCCCACGGGGGACCGAACCACGACCCCAAGACTCACCTGAACACACCCCCAACACCGCATAACAAGTGGATCACCACCCCAACCCACCGGATCGGGATCCCATTCACTGCAAAGAAAAGACCCCAACACACCATATCAAGACCTCACCTCCCCATAGAACTGAAGCATGATCCCGACACACTAGATCGAGAAACCCCTCACCACAGTGAAGGTCTATGACCATGACACCACACTGAATCTCGACCCCACAACACGGAAGAGCCGGAGCACCACCTTGAATCTAGAGAAAACCTGAAAACCCTCTCCGTGGAAGACCGAACACTGAGCCTCTATATCAAGGCCACCCTTCACCGCAGAATCATCCACCGCACCATGAACATGCTAGGAAGACTGAGGAGGAACCACTATCATCCAAGTGAAACTGAGAAGAATTCTGCGATGAGATGGATACCTAACCCGCTATGCCCTTTACAAACACATTTTAAATAATTAAAAAACCACCCTAGGATAATTTTAATATTATATGTTCAAAAATGATTTTGATTTTATCAAATAAATTTTTTTAATGTGTCTAAAATTAATTTATTATTTTTCACAGAAGAAAATTAAAAGCGGATTATTTGGGAAAATAGTATTTCTAATCATTAAATGACTTTATTAAAAATTTAACCTGACCTAAGTTTTTGTTTTAATTTCAAATATGATGTTTATTTTTACATATTAAATATATAAAATTTTACAAAATTGGATTTAAAAATGGTTTCCCATTAAAAGATGATAAAAACTACCTTTATAAAGAAATATAGGTTTTTAAACATAAAATTGCTTTTGTTCTTATGTTATGTCTATCAAATACACACTAGGACTATAAAAATATTTGATTTAAAGTATAAAATTTATATTACCTTAATATAACTTGAGATTTTTAATTTTTGATGATTAGAATAACTTCGTGATCATAATAATAGTTTTCTATAAAAATAATCCCTTTATATTAAATTTGGTTCTTATATTAATTTCTAAATAATTTTTAAGTGATTAATTTATTTTCTATTTTGTGAAAAATATATAAGTTAGTTAATAATATTAATTAATGCTAATTTAATGGATAGTTTATATCTTGTTATATTATATAATCATATTTTAATAATATATTATTGTTTGTTAAACCTTGGTCATGCGTGTTATGCAAGCCATCGAGGGAATCCATTATTTCATATAGTGCAGGTAAACCATGATGTTCAGTGTAGAGGAAGCTATTCTTTATATTACATATAGTGTAATTTAAACATGTAATTTCATATAATGCATTCCAAATGAAGAGATTTAAAATATATAAAATAATAATTTTTAGTGTTTCATGAAATGAAAAATATCAAAAAGAGTAACTTAATTTGAAAAAACTATTTCACAAAATCTCGAGGTGTTACACCCCATCCCATTAATCCATTTTAACTATTAATATAGTTTTGAATTGTTACGTTGGTTATTATTCATAATTACCAAACATAAAATTAATCACATTAAAAAAAATTTCCTGGTTACTAAAATTATAGATTAAAATTTATCATATTCAATTTTCATAATTGGATGAATATTATTTAAAAATAAACCTCGAAAACATGATGAAAAATGGATTTCAGAAAAAATGGCTTCTAAACCCAAAAATGAACTTATATCAAAATCAGGTATAATTTAGATTCATATGCAATTAATTAGATTATTTATAATAAAATTAGTTTTATGTTACATTAATATCAAATTAAAAACATAATGAGACTTTTAAATTACATGGTTTAATGAAAAAAATTGTATTTTTCACTATTCAATGAAAAATAAATCATTTTATAAAAACCCAAAAATATTAACCTAATATATTATTTAGTTTTTTTATTTCAAAAATAAATCCATTATATAATATTAAATTTCAAAAATTGATTGAAATTCATTATAATGCATGTGCAAAAAATTCAATAAAAACATTTTTGAATAAAACATATTTTTAAAGAATAAAATCACATTAATTGAAAACTGAGTACATATTTATTTTTCGTTAATCAATACACTTCAATAATATAAAATCATTATAAATAATTTCATAATTTTTTTCCTATTAATATCTCAAATTTAATCGCTTAGTTATAAGAATACGATTTAAATAATATATTTATAGTATATCACAGTTCTCTTAAACCATAGTGGTGCATGTTAAGAAATATATGAGGTATAAAATTATTTTAAAATAAAATTTCACGGTGATTTATTCTCTCCCACCCCAAATAAATTTACTTCACGTAATTGTTTTCTCAGAAATCAAGGGTTCAGTATTTGAAAATAAAATTGATGAAAATCTAAATTGTACAAAGTGGGAATTAGAATTCTTTTGAATATAGGAAGTAGAGAACATAATGGATTCCTCAAATAACACAAAATCAAGTTAACGTATATAGATAACATTAGTGGGATGTGAACATATGTTCATGGAGTAGAAAATAATTTCCTAGGAATATAGAGAGGTATATAGAACATGATCATAAGAAAGTTAGTGACTACAAAACCATAAATTAGGTAGGGGTTAAAAGACCATAATTCATTTGAAAATACTATAAAATTGTTTTTTATTTTCTACATCCATTTTCTAGAGTTTAGAAATAATTTCACCATAGAATATAGCAAAATAAACACAACTTATTTCCTCAAATACATAAACAAAATTTCATCCTTTGGTTGTTTTTTTCAATTATTTCCCCCATCTTTTCAACCCACATTCCAAAGATGAAGGAAAATTAACAATTTTTCATGCCTAAAGCACTAAATTAAACTTATATTATATAATAATATGTATGAAAGGATGAAAATCAGTTCATCTTTTCATTATTTAGTTACTGAAACCAAAAATGGTAAGTACATGCTAAGAGGAATAATATGAAGAAATTGTCAGTTGAAATATTATTACCAAAAAATTTAATTATAATAACAAAATATTTGATAAATAAATTACTAAAATTATCAAAACATGATTAACGATTATTCACATTTTGATAATTTAGAATAAATGTAGAAAAATCCAAAATAAAATTATTTCTTGTCCCCATACAATATAATGTTTCTTTTAATGTCAAATACAAAAAAAATTGAATACCTTTGTTAAAACAAGATAATAAATTGAATCACCATAAAACCTCAATGAAAAAATAAATGATTCTAAAAATTAAATATACCCTTATTCCTTAAATAAAAACATAAACTATTGAATATATTCCATAAATACATCAATTCGGTAAACTTCATCAAAGATAACATAAATCGCTTTCTTGTCAAAGCTATAATCAATTTCAAAGTCACTAATATTATCCAATTTACATTATCAGTAATAATTATCTCTTTATACCAAATAAATTCTATTACCTCAACATCAAAAAAATATTAAAGGTTATGTATATCCCACAATCATGTGTTTTATAAAAATATAATCTTAACATAAATAACATTTCTATGATATCATTTCCATTCCACATATGTTTTAAAATCATTAATGAAAATCTTCTTAAACCCAATCCTTAGATGTTTCATGATTCTTACAACCATAATTTTATTTTTAAAACTCTTCTATGACATAATTCTCATATTACAATACATAAAAACATTAAACATTTCACATAAATTATTTATAAAGCATAGTCCTTTCCATTTTCTAGGAGTTTTCCATTGTATTAGGGCATTGATTCTCAGAATTCCCTACTTCCCCACACATCATACATTGAACTATATATAATATCCTCTTATGTACATTATTAACACAAATTAAAATATTAATTTTTCCCTAGAAATTACTCTCTATGTATTCCTCTTTTCTACACCCAAAACATCATATCATTCCTTTTAAACACTTATATGGGTCCTTATTCACACATTCTGGAAATTTAGGATGATGAATATGCATTCCTACATGTTCTTAATGAATCTTAATTTTTTCATTTTTGGTTTATTATAAAAATTAAATATGATCCAATTATTAAAAACATATTAAAATATATGGTTAGGAATAATCACAGGATATCACATTACATCTCCAATTTAATTTGGTTTTTTAGGAAGATAATCACTGCATCATCTATTACATTAGATGTTATCATGATTCCTTAGGGTTTATCCATTTAATAATACAATAAATCCAAGTCCCATAAATTATAATCATTATGAGTAATCATATAATCATGAAAAATTCTTTATAATATGTTTAAACCATGAAAAATTCTTTATAATATTTGACACTGTAGGATTAACTGAGGGAATCCATGGTCATCATCTATAAAAATCCATCATAATGGAACACAATGAAAATGTTAATTAACCCAAAAATATCTCCAAAGACTGTCTTGATATGTGTGCAGCATTATTCCCCTCATCATCAATTGATAACAATCATGTTAATTCCCAATTTTCTCCATTCATAGTTTTTAAGCATAGGGGATTATTTACCACAACCACATCCACTATCCAGTAACCATGTATGGATTTTTTTTAAACCACCCATTTATACCTTAACAAAACATTATGATACTTCCCATACTTATAATTATCCTTATATTATGATATTTTTTTATGTTTTCTAATGTATGTTTTCCTAAATATAATTCTCATGGTTTATAATAAACAATTTTTGATACCAATTATAATAACACTGACCCATGTAACCCAAATCTATTTTTTTATCTTACAACTTTGGAACTACATAGATGTGATCATACCCTAAAAGATGTAATATTTCAGAGTCTTAGAAAATTAGATATATTCCATAATCTCATATTAAATTTGAAACAAATAAAATAAAATCATCAACAAATTTACCTTTCCCTCTAGAATATCAACACATATCAATAATATCACACTTTAAGGAATCCTTGATAAATGAAACAAAATAAAATTGTGATCTCAGATGCTCAGTAAGGGAAATAATACAACAGAATCTTTCATAGAATAAATATAGCATTAATAATATATCATGGATATACAATTATCAAATATTACATATAACTATTATCATAAAAATGTAATATATCCATGGATGAAATAAATCATAAATAATCACAAGGATAAAAACAACAGATTTGATAATGATGTAATATAGAGTTTTTTAAATCGGTGTCATACTATCAATCCCTTGTGTCCAAAAATCATAAACATTCCATCAAGGCCTCATGCCAAGACATCATAAATAATTGGATAGGAATACACTAGATAAAAAACAAGTTTTTCTCATGACCTCTACCAATGTATTTAGGGATATAATGATCAAGGAATTTCACGGAATAGGACAAATGCATTCAACATAGGAAAGCAATAAATAAAAATTCAATACATAAACAATATAAACATTCATATTGAATAACATGATTATAAAATGTTAATTATTTCCCCAGTAAATAACTCGTGAAAATGATCATAAGATAGTAAAACTAATATAGTGGATGGTTTAAATATATTATATACCCAATAAATAAGAAGATTCATCAAATGATATTGACATAGAAGAAAATAATTTCAAAATATCAAAGGAACACTTCTTGAAAAAAATAAAAACATTTAATTTTGAAATCCCTAATTTAAAATCTAATAAATATAGAATATTAGAAAAAATTATTTATATTAAAACTAAAATGGAAACATTTAAAATAATTTTTATGAAATTAATAGTCCTTATGTTGAGAAATTTCATTTTTGTGGAAAATGTTAAAATAAAGATTTATTTCACAGTTTTTGTAAAAAAGCACCTAATTTAGAAAAGGGATATAAGATTCCTTTTAATAATTTAGAAATAATGTCAAAAATGGTTCTAAATTAATTTAAAAATCATTCAATAATAGTAATAACATTATTGAAAACATATTAAATACTATGACCATGGAAGAAAAATATTCCTAACTAAATTGAAAATAAGAATTTGGTTTTCATTAAAAACATTGATTTGGTATTTTGAATTTTAAAGAAGGTAAAAGTGGAACTAATAATTTAGAATAAAAGAAATAAAAATATGATAAAAAATATATATTTATTTTAGGATTGAAGTTTCTTATATTTCTTCCAATCGAATCTTAAGTGTTAATAATCCTGACTAAATATGAAGTTGTGAAATAAACCCTTACCATTGTGGTAACTTTTGAATAAAATCCTCTTGAAAGAAGTTACATAAAGTGAAACATTAAATAACATTAATATAATTATATTCATAATATAACATATAAAATGGGAATTATATCCACTATATAAATAAATAAGTGGTGAATATGGAATATGTCTGATTGAAATAAAAGTGAGATGATAAGGCTATACCAAGATAATAACATTATTGAGAGAATAAATAAATGAAGTTATTATGTGCAAAAAAATTAAATATTAATAAAAAAGGTTTAAATATAATATAAAATATCCATAGTTTATTAAACACAAAATCATTGAATTACATAGACAATTAAAAAGTAATATAACCCAATGAAAAGTATTTGAGTTAAGACACCCCTTACATTTGGTCTGACATGGTTCATAAGTTCTTTTAGACCTAATAATAATAAATTTAAATTTACTATAATGTTATATAATAACCACATGCATACATATAATTTCATGTATGATCCACTTATAGAATTTCAATACCTTTAAAGTAATAAATCCTTATTAAAATCGTTGCTTCTGAGCGTTAACTATTTGGTTTTTCATGCAGGTTTTGTTTTGGTAGTTCGAGTCCTTGCATCCTAATAATAAATCCATAATATATAGAATTATAAATATTGGTATAAATATTATAAATATTCATTATAATAATATTTAAAATTATTTCATAAATGAGGAAATGATGAATGAATCACATCTCTTCATAGAGGTGGTACTCCACATGTATGAACGATAAAACATTATCATTTTTTTAACAGGTTGAATGGTAAGATGATAGACGATATATTACATTTCAAGAATATTAATTATTTCATAAATATCATATATAAATTTTATTTCCATTATAATAACCATCCATGAATGCTGGTGATGAAAAAAATAATTGCATCACTTCACTGGGTGATAGTCCGTACATACACATGAATGATGACTTCATTACCCACTTGATTGAGAAGGAGATGAATAAATATTTCACCATATAAATAATATCATATCCATATAGTTTAGATATTTATATATTAAAATATTCATAGTTATCATTGAATTTACGGGGAATAATATGAAATAAAACAAAACCACTTGGTTAAGAGTTGTACCTCTTCTTTGGAAAAAACTTCTGGTTTACTCTGTAATATTTATAAGGATGGTATTTTGATCTAACCAAGACATAAATATCATGTTTATGGATTATAATAATATATTATGTAAGTTATTTGATGATATATATTTTTCAAGAAGTTTTTGTAAGAGAGGACAGGCGGGGAGGGAGAGGATGGACATTGAATATTTCCAATGGTTAAGATATATTAATGTCTTACTCAAGACAGTTGGATAAAAATTAAAGTATTTTATTAGGTTTAAATACATAGAATTTTAATAAACATATATCCAAAATTATTTATACTAGTTTTAAGAAAATTTATCCCTTATCATTTTATTTTATCCACCCCTCCTATAAATTAATTTGAACATTTACCGTAGACATGAATTTTATCATTGGTTAATATTCATAATGAAAAAAATGAAAGTAGATGAATTAAAAAAATTTGGAATTGATATTTCCAATTATATATTAAATTTTATAAAATTATGTTTCTATATGAGGTATATTTAAATTTAATAAAAATCCCACAAAACATGAGGAAAAGTGGGTCACAGAAAAAATGTTTTTTTAAACCAAAAAATGACATTGTAACAAAATAATGTACACTAATTATTATAATGTAATAAATTGAGTTATGTACAATTAAATGGGTTTTATTTTAATTTAGGATAAAATTAAAAATATAATGGGACTTTTAAATTTTATTGTTAATGTAAGGAAATGGAAGCATTATAAAAATTTGTATATTTCACTATTCATGATAAATAAATCTTGCTTGAAAAAAAGGCCTGAAAATCACACTAAGATAATTTTAAAATTATTATCTAAATATTTAAATACATTACCTGAAAAAATCAAATATTGGGAAAAATTAATTATAATTTCCATGCATGAAATGAAATTAAAATCATTTATAATTAAAACCTTTTTTCAAGGATAAAATGAGTTTACTGAAAATTGTGTACAAATTTTTTATAAATTAAAGAATAAAATTAAATTATATAAAATATTTATACATATTTTTTATAATTTGATTATTTCTTTTCATACTCCCAATTTCATTACTAGGTTGTATTGGCCAAATTTAAATAATAATTTTATTTTATATCACAGATTTCTTAAAACTCATCTTTGCGTGTTGAGAAATATATCGAGCATATTATGAAATTAAAATTATATTGAAAGTTGTTATAGTAGTATTTAGAAATAAATTTCATTTGAAGATTTAAAAATTAGAAACTAAACAATGAGTATAAAAATAATGAAGATGGATACTCTAACAAGGAAGATTAAGTGTATTGAAAAAAGTGATAGACATATGTATCTTATTTATAGAAAAGTGGTAAGAGTCGTAAGAAATTATAAAGTGAATATTTCATTAAAACTAATCATTTTTTGAGCTGTTAGAAACTTATAAACATGCTATCTAAGCATGAAATAATAAAAACCTAGTGATGAAGATGGTCAAATACTAATAGCATCATTCAAGAAGAATGGTGAAATGTCTAAATATTTATCTAAATGGAAGTGTAGGAAGTTATCAATATATAAAAATAAAAAAATCATTTCTAATTGTAAAGGAAGTGATGATTATAAGTATGAGTAAGGATTATGTACTTCTAATGATTAAGTTGATATAGAGATACTCATTTCTATGGTGGATCATGAAACTCTCACAATTGAAGAAAAGAGAAAACATAAAATTGAATTAGAAGAATCACATGTGTAGTCTTTTCTAGAGAGAGTCTTTAGAGAATCTCACTGAAATGTTTCAAATAAAGAATATTATAATATAATGTTGAATAAATATGATGAATCTAATAATATTCATAAATATGATATTGTATAAGGAAAATTAATTTTTTTAAAGAGTTTGATTTTCTGCAAAATTTTATTAAGGATAAGAAGATTGTGAACATCAAGTTAGAAGATAAACATAAATATAAAGAGATGAATATTGATCTCATACAATAGAAATTGGTCATGGATAAAGAAAAATAGAATCAATTTGGATCATATTTTCAATATTCTATTCAAGAAGTTAGAGAATTTTAAAATAATAAAGAGGTATGTGGTTACCAAAAAATAATCTTCAAAAGGAGAAAATTCTCAACAGATGTGGATGGAAATATAATAAAATGATTTCTATATTTATGGATAAATCTGATTTATCTTATAAATTAAAAATTATATGGATATTGAACATAAACTCAAAAAAATATCATAGGTGACTCTAGATATGATATAATGAATCTCAATTTAAAGAACAATACCTTGAGAGTTCAAAATAATTCATATTCATAAAAAGGGGTCCAAAATTACAGATCAAAAGAGAGATAAAAGGGAAGGTTTCTGTTACATGGTAGAAAATTACTATAGGGAAAAGTGTTCCATTTATTGGTACTGATGTTTTTGTAGATGATTAGGGAATATAGTAGGGATATATTGGTTTCATAATTAACATACTACTGAATATATATCATTTTATGGGTAGACTTTGATGGGTATTCAACCCACACAAATAATAGTGATCTATAATTAACATGAAAACTATGGAATAAATATTGATAATAGATTGGAACCCAAAGAAGTTTTTAGATGAACTAACAATCCCACTAACATTTACATAGGTAGTATCACCATGTTACCATTCCAATAGACTACGGATAAAAATACTCAAAAAACCAAAATAAAATAAAGAAAAAATAAAAGATAATGATCATATAGTTGAAGTTTCTCCCATGTATTTAAAAGGGGGAATATCCATGAATATTGTATGTCAGGTGTTATTCAGATATAATAGTGGAAATGAAGATGTTATAAAATATTAATAGTTGAAAATATGTTTTAGTGGCCTTCATGAATGAATTGTAAGTCAAAATAAATTATTCTGGTTCATCTCTGATTGGAAAAATAAAAGTCGATGTAAACTAGTATATTTTATGTTGATGGGTTGAAACATATCCTTTTAAGTGCTTACTAGATATAAAATAAAGTGGATAAAGTAATTTTTAGGACATATTTTTTACCAGTGAAATGTACTGAAGAAGTAAGGATTATGAAAAGAGTATAGATAACTAAGGGTAAATTATTTTTGGTTTGAAAAGCTAAGAATCCATGCTACATGAATGTGAATGAATAAAATCAACTATAGTATAGAAGGGTTGTCTATATTGAACAAAATAACATTGAAAATTTTCACTATTGGGAAAATGTAAGTGATGTTTCTTAGATAAAAAATGAGGGAGACTATATGTATTCCACATGCCAAAATGGAAGGATAATAAATTCTCTATAAAATAATGTAGATATTCACACATCTAATCTCTTAAATCTGGTACATTTGGATATCAGTATTCCCATGAGATAGAAATAAAAAAAATTATATAAGTATTTTATTTTATTTATTGATGAATTTACTCACTTCACTTGTATTATCTTTATGAAAAATAAATTATAGGTTTTAATGATGTTTAAATGATTAATAAATAGACATGAAAAAAGTGTGGCCACTCCTTATAAATTTTCTCGAAATGGAATGGAGTGTAATATACAAATGGTATATTTTAATTTTACCTTATGAAACCTAGTTTTCATCAAGAAATCAATTCAATATATACACCATAAAAAATTATTTTATTAGATGGAAGAATAAAAACATGGTAGAGATATCTTGGACAATTCTGATACAAAATGACACCCCTTTGTACATATATAAACTAGATTTTAGAGTAGTATTCCAGATTCAAAATCCCTACATATATAGAATAAATTGTAACACCAAATATTTTTGAGATGTATTAAAATATTACCATAATATTGATTTACTTATGGGTGTTTACACCCCCTCCATCATCAAAGTCTTAGGTGAAAATCATTAGATGGATGAAAAAAGATGTTTCCATGGTATTTTCAATAGAACCCTATAAATAGAAGACAATATAGTGTTAAAAAAAGTGTATATAAATATCCATTAACACAGATGATGTAAAAATATTGAAACATTCTACTATAGAAGACATGTATATAGAAGAAAGTTCCATAATTAATGATGATGATGCTTTTGTTATTATGCACAATGATGATGTTCTTGGAAATAGTGAAAATTATGAAGAATAACAGGTTAAGGACAATGATTCAACCAACATAAGTGATGAAGAAAAACCTCACTCATCTCATCAATATAATAAATACATGGAGAGTTCTGAAACATCATTAGTTATCAAATATAGCATGTTAAAACAAGGAAAACATTAAGGACCAAAATCTATACCTAACTACTTTATCAAGTTGAGCCAATAGATGATGATGGAGCTTTAAAGAATAAATTGTGGTTTGATGTTGTGAATGAAGAATTGTAACAAATAGAGATTAAATACATTAAGTTGTAGATACCCAATCCAAATATTGAGAATGTAACTGAAAAAATGGCTGTTTTGAAAAAATTAAAAGAATTACATGAATTTTTTAGAAATAATGTAATACTTTTGCATAAAGGTTATTATCAGTTTAAAGGAATTAATTTTGATGATATTTTTTACTCAGTTTCCTGACATCAAATCATTAAAATATTTCATTATATTGTAGCATGCATGAAATAAAATTTATTTCAAAATGATTTCCATCTACCTTCCTCAATAGAGTACAAGGAAAAAAAGGATTACGTTATGAAAAATAGTGGATTATTACTATAAGAAGATAATAATTATTTTTCAGGATTAATAATCATGTATATATGTTAAAAAATCCTCATGATTGTGTTACTCTAAGATATATACCTATTTTTAGAGGTTCAAATTCATAAAAAGAGTAAACAACATTTTCTATATTAAATATAAAAACATTGTTTCACCCATTTTCAAAATTTATGTATGTAATATAATATATGATAAAAATGAATATAGAAGTTATAAATTATTTTATATGGATATGAATAATTTATTTTTAAATATTATTCTTTTTTATTAAAGATAATTTTTTTGTCGTAAAAATTTCATAATAGAAAGGGCAAATTTTTCTCTCTCAATAGAAGTGTGGACATGAATAACTAAAAACGTTTATCATAAATGATTGAAAGATAAACTCCACACATATATATATGGGAACCAAACTATAAAAATATGTTGAAGGGAAATAATGTAATCCCAAAAAATTCAAAAAGATGATTGGAAGATGGTTATATATTATAGTTTTCAAGACAGATTTAGTATATGTTGTTAAACTTTCTTATAGAATTCAAAGGAAATAAAGATGTCACATTATATTACTAGAGAAATGATTATAATATACATCATGGGAACCATATTATATAGGTTAATCTGTGATATTAATGTAAAAATACATCTATTTGTTTATAGAGATGCAGATTGAGAAGGTTATATTGATAACTGATTATCCACATCTAGAGGAATATTTTTCCTAGGTGAGTGGTGTTTGATTGTGTGTATTGGTACTCAAAGAAGTAGATATCTATTTCAATTATTATTATTTAATATTAGTATGTGGATTCAACTCAAGAAACCTCCCAAATAATGTTGATAATAACAAAACTAAAACATATCATGATATAAGTGAAATTGTCACATCTTTTAGAAAATGATAATAAAGTGCTATTAATTTTTCAAACAATTGTGTTCATTATTCAAGCTCCAAAATAATTGATATTAAATATCACCTAATCAAATAAATTTTTAAGAAAAATGATTTAAATCTATAATTTTTTTTCTTTAATAGAGAAAATTGTATATGTGATCACAAAACCATTATTAAATGGTAAATTTCAATGGTTGTGGTTAATCATGGGAGTTCAACCTCATTTCTTCCAATAATAAGGTATAGTGTTATTTTTCCCTCTATCATCCAGTTATTTGGATGTTTTTGTCAATATTGGGTGTAAATATATAAATATCCTCACAATTAGTCCATTAATTTATTCATAAAGTGGGGGAAACAATAGTAGGAGTTCCCTAACGTATGTGTTTCACTTATTTTAGGGAATCATGCTTTTAAGGGGAGTTATTAAAGGGTATATGTTTTGATTTCAGCTAATCATGAATTTTTGAGCTGGTTGTGATAAATTTTAAAAAACAATTAATGGGAATATGTGTAGTAATTTACTGGAATTTATCTTAATATATATTTGAAACATATTTTTTACCTAAGGGAATAATTTTTTTGATAAATAATTGGTGGTTCTAAATTGGTATTTCAAATGATATTTCCAATTATTTTAAAAATAAAGGAAAATTTTATTATTTTTTAAAAGGGATTCAAGTGGATCTATTAAGGGTATGAATGTAAATACCTATTTTATATATAGCACATTATTCGTATTCAATGTTATTATTTACAATATCAAATTCACTCTGGTTGAATTAGAATCATTAATCAATGATTCATGTCCTAGTAGTTTGAGTTTGAAAGTGATTTATGTTCTATTTTTAAAAAAATCCAAATTGGATATTGTTGAGAAAAATAAATATATATTTAGAAGAATCTGATGAGTGGATAAGATTTTGGGTGGATATGATTAGTGTTTTGAATGATTTATAACCCATAAATCATGTTCAAACTCACATGATATTATGGTTAATGTGTGAGGACATGGTTTTTTTAAATTTTATTAGATAATTTTACGTTTTTTGAATTATTTTTAGTTCATCTAAAGTATTTATGAAATCAATTGATGGATTTCTAAAAAATGTCCAAGTCTGAATCCATGTATGGGTCATCCACAAAAATGATCTACCACTGAGCTTTTTTATCAATGTTTGAGTGGTTGATGGATAAATATCTATGTAAGGATGATTCTATACAAAAGATTCATCCAACCCCATATGGAGATTTTAGTAACTATGGTGGATCAATGTAATGGTAGATCGCATTATAAGATGGTTTCACGTAAGGTTGATTCATTTTAGAATACCTACATCTGACTGGGAGATATGTATGATCCCTACACTTTTTTATATTTTTTATTAAACTATAATTAAGATATATGAATTTATAGACCAATTATTCAGAATACAGTAATAAAAAAATTATTATTTTTAAACAATATTTATTGAAAAAAATATCTCAATAATAGGTTATAATTTAATCTGTTGTTTTAAGGTTCTATGCCGCATAAGAAAGTGATACAATTTGTTCTGAATACTATCATACACACTTTTTGGTTGTTCTAAAATATGTAACTATAGTATATTCAATGGAAAAATTTAATAAAATGAGGTATAGAAACTTGTGGAAGGATTAGAAAGAGAATATTATGGCCAAAAAATACAGGGAATCATAAATTTTAATATTTATAATTCAATAATGTGAGAAATATAGAAAAATATTTAGAACTTTTGTGAAGTGTGATTATGAAGGTTAAATATTGTTCAATTTCCATAATTAATATATGGAACTAATATTCACCAATATTCATTGAATATAAAAAGAAAAAAATGAAGAAAAAGTTGGTGGTTGAAAATTTGTTAAAATAATTGACACACTACAGCATTAAACTCCTACAATATCTAATAGAGAGAGAAAAAGTATAATCAATAAATAGAAAGTCTTCCCTATATTGTTTAATAAAGGTAAAATAAATAATAACATACTAGTGACAATCTAGTCTAAGAAGAAATAATTAGTATAGTGATGAAACGATTGATGTCTACAATAATTAAGGATATTATTATTGTCACAAGACCATTCTACATAATTAAAAATTTATTGTATTAACATACACTATTAGAAGAATATATTTTAATTCAAGTCCACTGATAAACCCTAATTTATGTAATACATAGTTTTATATTATTTGGAAGTGCCATCACAGGTGATTTTAAGTCACACTAAGGATTGTGATTCTTATCTTGAGAGATGGAACTTTCAAATTTTCTATAAACTATTTTTTCTATTAATTTTTATGTTTAAAAATGAAGTCATATAAATATTCCTGGTGTAAAGGGTCAATTATAAATTAAAATAATTAAAATAATTCAAAATCACTAATTAACCCCCCCCCCCCGACTCAGTGATTTCACTGATCCACTGGATGGAAGTTCAAAACTAATTCTGGGTGTAATACCCATCCCATAAGGGGAATTGGGATCATTTATCAATAGTCATTGAAATATTATAGGTCATCCCTTCCATAATAAGGTATGTGGTATTCATGGTAATAATTTTCAGATCCCATCCCATATCACCAATATATTCATCAATTTGTGGATACCTACAAATGAATATATATATATATATAGTAGGTATTAGAACACGAGGCATTCATAACCAGTTCATTTCATGTTAGACACAATAAAAACATTCATCATGTAAATCTAATGTATAATAAAAATCAATTAATATAAATAATTAATATGTAAATCTAACGTGGTATATAAGTTAAATTTTTAAAAGAAATTAATTTCATTTATTATAAATTTTAAAGAAATTTTTTTTTAAATATTTTAGGGTATTTTGTTTCACTAATACCCATACCTTATCTAGGTATCCACTCTATTTGTGTGATATAAAGAAGGGGTTAAACTACCAAAAGTTAGTGTAGATGATTCATTTATGTAAAGGGGAAGAGGGTATTCTATAGATTGGAAAATATGACTAAACTAATACAATGGGGGTTTAGGGTTTATTTTTTCCATTAAAGAATAGGTAATTGAAAAGGAAAAGTAATTATTTAGCTTAGATTCACCTTTTCTCAATCTCGATGGTATATGAAATATAAGTAAACTATAGGATTTTATGAATTTTAGCAAACCTATGTTAGTGGAATATGAATTATTGATTGTTTCCATAATAAATAAGGAATAAAAAGGGCTAAAGGAATAAAAAAGTTATTCCAATTACATAAAAGATATCATAACCACCTAGATAAAATTTATTAAATGATCATAGATTGATTTTCTTGGGAATGAGGGGAGGGATAAGTGATCTTTAGGAAGTGTGATTCATAGTGGAATTAGGTGTAAATCCATATATGGGTGATATTTTAGGAATTTTTAATGTTTCAATTAAAATAATTACAAATATACAACCATTAAAAATTAATGGATCTCCCACAAGAGATCCTATAGGACTCTACTATAATTATAATGGTTTAAAAACTAAAATTTGACCTCAAATTCCTTATTACACCATCCCCTTTCACAATTTACCCCACCCTCTTCATATACTTTACATATACTCCAACTAAAACCAAATTCCCATAATTAATACCATCACATAAAATATAAAATGGAATAGATAAAATAGAGTATCTAGATCATGGGATAGGGGTCTTTACATATGCAATGATATATCTTTTAATATTAAATGCATTGAATAAATAAGGATCGTTGGATTTGAATTGAATAATATCTATGTTCTCTATATGAATTGGATTTATCATACCATCATGGGAATAATAAATTTTTTCAACTAAATTAAATAAGAAAATTATAATTTAAATGGATACATAATGAAAGGAAAATCTATAAATCCCTTGATGAAAGGATAATGAACAATGGTAAATCTCTATCAAGTGTTAGGAAAATTAAACTATTGTTTTCTCATGGTGGGAGTGGAAAATACTTTTTGTATCAAATGATTATATAAATTCAAAAAATACTAATAAAAACATATCAATGATTAATGTAGTGATATAAATTCCTAATACAAAAATAATTAGGTAAAATTCATTTTATTCTTTCATGAGAAGAAAGTTGGCGAGAAATTCTTATAGGAAGAAAAATAAATGAGCTTCATATTTTCTTGATTTCGATCAAATAAATTTGTATTGTTCTATGAAACATCATGAATATTATAGATAAAATTATTTCATATTATTTATGGGTGAATATAATAGGATTTGATTCATTTTTCTTTTGTTAAATAAAAATGAATTTGTTTTGTGTATCAGAACACAATCTGTTGATATTCAATAATGAACCAAAGAAATAAATTAAAATACTGTGATATAATAATCGCATGAATTACTGTTTTATTGATTTTTAAAGTTACTTTTAGAATCATGGTATAAAAAATGAGGTTTCAATGGTGAGAACACCGTGAATAAATGTATTTGATGTATTATGGAATCACATAGTGAATAATATGATGAAAATATTACTCATCAAGTGTGGTATTCAACACCACTATATTAATGGGGAACTAAAAGTGGTTTTTTAAAATAAAAAAATTATTTTTCAAGTCCCAGATAGAAGAGAACATTATATGATATATTAAATGGAAGTAATTTGGCACTAAAATCCTTTATTTTTTTTCTATTATTTGTTTTATTCAAAATAAGAACTTAAATCATGGGATACATCGATACATAACTGAAAATTTAGTATTTCTTGGATACTCAACCAAAATTAATGATGTTAAGTGTTTTGATAAGAGGATTTACAAAATAATTTAGATCAATGATGTAAATGTAATTAATGAAGAAAATGGAAATGGGTTATGAAATTTGAACATTGTGGACATTTGTGATGAAAGGGTTATCTTGATGAAAATTATAAAAAAGATAAAACATCGACTAATTATGACAATTATAAGGATATAAAATAAGAATAAGCATGTATTTATGTGATTCAATCATTAATTAGAATTAAGAAAATAATATTTGAAAACAATAAATAATATATATTTATGATATGGTAACCCTAATGAAAATTTATCAAATGAGGATCATTGATCACACTCCTCCAGTAAAACAAGTATATCAACCACCATTTTAAGAAATAGTGAAGGGTAAACTAGGTGTTAAAACCATGAATGAGGTGATAGATTAAAAGAGAACAATAAAACATGGTAACTTTTTAGATATTAGATGATCACAATGCCATTGAAAAAAGTGGGTATTTAAAAATAAGTCTTAAAAACATGGAAATGTGATCTAAAAGAAAGCAAATATTGTATAAAAATTCTATGAAAAAATAGACATAATCGTTGAATAAAAATTTAATTTGGAGGATTGACAACCGCAGATTTGACTATTTATTGTGGTTATAATTAAATGAGGCTTTAAAATTTATCAAATAGATCTGCTTATGGCATTCCTAAATGGAATATTTAAGGAGTATTTATATTTGAATGAAATTTATTTTAGATTAGTGATAATGAATGATAGTAATATCATATAAATAATTTTTTATATAGTTTAGAGAAAGTATATTGGTCTTGGTTTTCTTTCTTGTAACTTTATTTATAGAGTTAGGAATTTTATATATGTGGTTGAAATCATAATATCTATATCAAGTTATTAGGAAAATAAAATTCATTGGTAATTTTATACATTTATGACATAATATTTGGTAGAAGTGAAATGGAAATAGTCAAAAAAAAGTTTTAAATTTTGATACTATCAGAGCAGAAGAAAACCCTGATAGGTGAACTGACATTATTTTTTGGGTTGTGATTCAAACAAAGTGGGGAATATAAATTTATTTATTGAATAATGTATGTAAATTTATTCCTAAAAAAATTGACATGTATTCTTAAAAAATAGTTTCAACTCTAATTAACATTGGAACTAAACTAGTTAATCTTAAATATAAAAGAGTGGTAGATCTAACTATGTATTGAGTAATGATTAAAGCTCTACCAACATAATAGAAATAAGCTCAAATTTTTTTTATTCTATGTTCATAGAAACAATGTTTCAAAACAATCCTATATAAAAACATATTAATTTATTACACAATAATATCATACTATGTTCAATATATCCTTGATGATGACTTGATGTTAAATCTATAAAAACACCAATATTTAATAGAATTTTATGATACTTATTTGGATGGAGATGTCATGGATATAAATTTCATAATATGTGTAGTATTAAATGTGGCATATAAATGTGATGATTGGATAAACAATAATTAATAGAGTACTTCGCTTAGTATGGTGGAATCAGAGTGTATATTTCTTAAAAATTGTTGAAGTGGATGAAACAATTATTATAGAATCTTGGAAAATTGGTGAAAATTCTTATATCGAGCTTTCATGATAGAAAAATTGCCGTTATGTAAATAAAATAACCCAATCCAACACTCATACTAGTAGAATTTTGGGATAAGGGTCCACTTTATAAAATATAATCTGTATTATAAAATTTTTAACATAGAGAAAATTAGAAAAAATGAACTGGGGCATAAATATTAATAGAATCATTAGTCAAACTCATATTTTATAAATAATTACTGAATCTTGGAGTTAAACCTCCTCCAAATGATTAAGGAGGTTTGGAGAATCCCCTATCCCTAAATTTATTTATTTCTTACCTAGAATTTTTATATTTGGTGGGACATTATTAATTGGGTATACTATCCATGGTTAAGAAATTAATGAGATTCCGAATAGCTTCAAAATCATTGGATGTTATTAAGTGGAGTTAGAGCATCACTTCACAAGCAGAATCAGGGCATTAAACTCATATCAATATAAATAAATATAACCATATGGGGGTTTTTTAATATAAGATGTAGGGTTATATACCATATGTGGGGATGATAAACAAGTATTTATTGAGAAATTGGGAGTTATCAAAAATTAAGTGGTCAATAAGAGGATGGATATAGTTTGAATTTAACGGTTAGTATATAATTTGATCATGAACACTGATTTTTTTAACCGATAAATTTTCATGTAAACCTAGTTTAATAGTTTAGTTCATTCAATTAATTTTTGGTTCTACTAATGTATGAGGAATCATGAATTTCTATTTGTATTTCTAACAACCCAAGTGGGTTATAAGGGTGTCTCCATTGTTATTCAAGAGATAAATAATGGATAAAAATTTTATATTATTAAATAATTACCAAAATTGGTAGTTTTTTTAAAAACATTTATTATTGAATAAATTATATCAATTTTAATACATAGATTATATTTTATGGGTTTTGATGTATATTGGGGAATTTTTGGTATACATGAGAGAAGTCATGACATAATGATATTAGTAATGCCTCTATAATTATTCAGTAATTATATATGATGGTATATTTAATATTATTCCCTAAAAGATAAATAATTTTCCATTATGGGGTACTAAGAATAAAAACTACTATGGATATAGAAATAATAGATAAAGGTTCATGTCATAATTTGAAGCTATAATGAAGAAGATGTTTTGAATGATGAGGAATCATGTCTCAATAGAGGTATATTTTCCTATAAAAAACTATAGTATATAGTGGTTATAACGGATTGTTCATTAGGTATTTACCTACATGTTGTAAAATAATGTCTCAATGAATACTATTTGGTTATAGTCAAAAGTTATGCTATAATGACACCCCATGGGTTTTTAAGGATAATTTTTTGACAAACAAGTGTTTTGGTTTGTCTCTTTTAGTTAAAAATATATTCCATAATTGAAGTTTTTATAATGGTGAAGGATTATAGCTTCCACAATAAAAATTATAATTAATTAACTATATAACCAACTGGTGAATATCTTATGATATAAAAACCGATAATTTTTTGGGATTAAAATTCAAATAAAATAATGATTTTTTAGAAAAATCCATTGTTGGGAGTCATTACACCATAACCCATGGTGTTACACTATTATATTAAAAATAAAAAATATATTTAAATGATTATTTATTTTTAAATAAAATATAATTATTTTGGACTTTAGATGATTAAATTAACCAATGGGAGATTCCCTCGGGGACCAATTATCTTATTACATGTCTCATAAAAAAAGAATTATTTTGAAATATGCGAATAAATAAAATATAAATAAATATTAAATAAATTTAAGAGATATAAGAAAGATAACAAATAATTACAATACTTTTTTTACACATCTATTTCTTTTATGAGTTTTTATGAAGAATTTAACTATTGGTATAAATTTTATCATGGAACTCATGATGAATATAAACTCCATCACTGGTTTGGTGTTTTTAATATTTTCCCTATATTCTTTTTTAATGACCAATGTGTCATATTTTCTTGAAACTATTTCATAAAATAGTGAGCTTGTTGGAATGAAGGGGAAAACCCTTAGTTTTGCAACTTGACCACACCAAAATTATTATAATCACAATTGTGTTTAGTGATATTTATGTTATATTGACATAAATAGTGTAATATACTTATATATAGAACTTAGTGGTGATCGACGTAAAATTTATTTGACTTCCCTTTTATTTATTATGTTTAGATATAGTGGTTTATTAATTATTTTTTATAATTTTTAGTTTTCTTAGTAACATGAGAAAAATATATGTTCGATGTAAAAGAATTTTAATAACTAAATTCACCCCAATACATAAGAATGTTTTTGGGCTTTTTTACAACAATAATATTATCTAAAACGTATCATTTCAGACAATATATTCTCTAAATCTAGTAACTATCTATTAAATATAAACTAAGGATATTGTGGGAAATTATTTATTAATTTTTTCACAAAAAAATAGTCTCTGTAATTCATAAAATTATACCTAATGAAAATTAATTTTTTTAGAGAACAGTTGAGTTAGAAAATAAGAATAATAAAGTTCAAGAATAATAAAAATGAAGTGATGTTAATATATCAAATTTTTCAGTTCCATAATAGGTTAGGGAAGTTAAAGAAATGCTTGTTATAAAATAATCTCATAATCCTAGTAGGGATATACATAAGACAATGTGATATAGATTTTTTATATAGATAGTAATGTATTAAAGTTCATAGTGGATGAGATATCTTACTTCCAAGAGATTATTTGGATTTAGGACATTGAAAATGGTTTTTGTTAATAAAATATAATATTTATTTTATATAAACTAACTAATTCTGTAATTTGGTTGTTTTAACGGATGGGGTTAAATATATAGGAGGGGGAATTAGATTTCTATAAATGAAACTATAATGGATGATAGATGATACATATATTGTGGTCTATTGAAAAATAGAATTCATATTACACAAAGTGAATCATAGTAGCTAACCAATGTTATCTCTCAAAGAACCTTTTTTAATAAATTGTTATTCTAATCACATATTAATTATTTTTTGTTCTTAAATATATTTGAAAATAGGGAAATATGGTGTGGTTATATTTATGTGGATGAAAAAATATAAACTAAAAAACTAATATAAAGAAAGTATAATTATATGTGAGTTGTTATATATTCCTTAATTTTTTTAGTATTTAAAATTAATTTCAACAACAAACTCAATATAATTCATTGAATAGCAGATTTCATTATAAAATTGGTATCAAACACACATTATATATCTATTATACATATCAACTCCCACATACTCTAAAATTTAATGATGATGGAAACGCCTTAATCGAGTCAGCAACCTAGAAAATAACTCCATAATATGTAATTCCATATATGAACCAAAAAAAATCCATCATATAAAGTGTTTTTCATAACAAATAATGGTTGGTTGAAGAAGAGAGTGATCTAATATTGTATAATTTATTATAAAAAAACACATACCCAAACCCTTATGTTATAAATTATTAGTTTGAAAATAAATTAAAATATTAATAACATATATCAAAGTACATTGGGACAAAAACCCCATTCCCATGATCCAAACCATTTTTTTGTTCTCCTCTATTTAAGAGTATGATAAGTATAGGGTGGAGTACATGGGTAGTGAGATATTGTGAAAATAACGAATGTATAACTATGTTAAAATTACGTTGCAATAAAATTAAAAATCCAAAACCCTAATATACTTCTGAGAAACAATACTGGGTTCAGAATTATGGGACCCCTTACAAAATAAGGAATAATAAAATTAAATAATAGTAAATAAGAAAATTTTATGTGAATGGGGTGTGTCCTTAATATAGTGGATTTATTAGGGGTTTTCTTATGTTTCAAGATTCCATTTATTTTTTGGGATTTTAATTATTTCAAATCATCACAAGATTTTCATTTATTTTCTTCTACTTGAAATCATGGAATATAATGAAAAAAATATCCATACAAGAATCCTAATTAATTTCATGAATATATACCAAAAATTCCACATATTCAATCCCCAATAATAGAAAAAATAAAAGAATCCATTTAATCCTCCATTTATGTCTTTATTATGGTCTACATCTAAATTTACCATGACTTTCGTCTATTTAAATCTCCATGAAAATTTATCTTCAATATTTGGATTAATTATCTTGTATTTACCTTCATAATTTCCTCTATTAAAATCATCCTAAAATTTTCACTTTGTCTATCCATTTAATTCACCACGAATCGTAGTCTTACTTATGTGATACTCCTTTTATAAGCCAAAACACCTCTAAATATAATGTGAGAAGAGATATATCTAATTTATTATCATGTGAGATTATTATTTTTCTGCTTTGGCTTCTTCTCAGGGAACTTCTATCTTAAACAGGTTTTGGGTGATAGGTTTAGTCATACATGAGTGAAAATTATTCTTCTATGGGTTTCAATTAATCTCTCACTATATTATATTTTATACATTTATTATAATGTTTTTTGGTATATAATTTAATCTAACATAAGTGGTGAGAGTTTATTCTTATATGTGAGGTTAAGTCCTTTGTTTAATCTATTATATGTTCATGTTCTTTCTTCAACAATGATAGTAGATGAAGGAATAGTTATTCTAAAATGTTACTCGATCATCATTGGTTTTTCTTATGAAATACATTCTATAGTTGAGCTACTCCTACATTTCAACAATCGTATTGGGAATTAATAACATGTGATATTTTTTTCAATGGAGTTATCTTATATGTGAATTTCTTGTAACCGGTTATTTTTACATGATGGAAGACATGAAGGTTGTTCCTATGCAGTGACTTAAAAGTTTATTTAGTCATACACGATATTTTTAGAGAGAATTAAATATCATGCAGCCATGGTAATGAACCAAAAATTAAATCAAAAATTCAAAGTGTGGATTTATAAATATTAATTCTAAAAATTAATAAAATAATTTTAATGTTGTTATTATACAATATAATGATTAAATTCCAAAATAATCATAAAAAATACAAGATAATTAAAATAACAGTTTTAAATTAATGGGGTTTGAATAAATGAATTTCAAATTGAAATATCTGAAAATATTCCCATGATCAAATCCACATAACATAAATATATATCTCTTAAAAATATTCAAATATCCATATCAAAATACCCAAATAAATCAATAATGATAGGACTTTTCAAAATTTTCTATATAATAATATTTTATCGTGTCCTGTTTATGAAAAATAATTATCTCACCTTCTATTTTCTCATATTTATATTTTTCCAACCTAAAAATCCTTCTTTGAACCAATCACAAAATACATCATATTAATATTTATATCACTCTTCACTCACTAGAAATTAACATTTGAGTTATCCTCATACTCAAATAAAGGCATGAATCATCACAGGATTATAAAAAATCTAATTATCCCTATGATGAGACATGAAAATCTAATTAATCATGTGGTCTTTTTTATGATTATTTTGGTTACTAAGGGTTTTAGTGATAAAAAATTTAACATTAGAATCTAAAAAATGAGGTTAAACTCTTATATAAAATGCATGAATATTCGGTTGAGATCATGAGAGATTCCACCCTCAACTCATCATACACAATTTGACACCACACTCCCTTTTCATAACACGGTCCGTGATTAATAAATAAATTCAATGAATTATTTAACCCTTCTTCTACATTTTACATTTTTAAAATTTTTATGTTTGTTTTTTAAACGGGTGAAATGATCAATGAATACCATGAATGATTGAAAATTCAGAAACATTTATTTTTAATTAGTTCAGGAATAAAATATCTAGAATAATGAGTAATTAAATATCATCTCTATTATTATATTCATTTCTTTTTCTATGTGAATAGTACAAGAATGATGTAATGGAATTGATGATAATGACTCATAATTGTTCCTCTTTATCAAAATACTAGAATAATGACACCCACCTCTCACATCACCCATGATATAAATTATTCACATGATCACACATGAAATTTAATTCTCCATACTCAAACGTGAAGTAATTATGAAAACATATTAATAGTGATTGTAGGTTAGGGATAATCATCATATATTTTGGCACATATCTAGGACAACCCATATCATTAAT
Source organism: Viscum album (assembly GCA_963277665.1). Taxonomy (NCBI): domain Eukaryota; kingdom Viridiplantae; phylum Streptophyta; class Magnoliopsida; order Santalales; family Viscaceae; genus Viscum; species Viscum album. The sequence goes on from OY728121.1 coordinate 855,904,313, forward strand.
ACTCTTTACTTAATGATTTATTGCATAAAGATGCACTTAAGGAAACCCCAGAATATCATGAGGCTAAGTGTATTTGTGTAATTAGGTACATATCATAACAACATGAAAGAGAAATATAAATACATAAACTAAAACTTCATATCATTCCCTTAAATTTCATTGATCTTCTAAAACTACACAAGATAACTATGGGACGTACATAAGAAATGTGTGAACTTTAAGGCCCAGTAATGGAATAAAAAATAATAAAATGATGAAAGTAATACATGTGAGTCAATAGTCATATCAAGGTAACATTACATAAAAATAAAAATTTCTTATTGTTATGAACGTATTTCCTTGGTTTTTTAAAACCATGGCAATAGGTTATCTGATTAAATGGTTTGTCTTAAATGTTAGAAATACATATGAATTTCTTTCCCCTCCGAATTAAGACCTCCCACCCTATCCATTATTTTTGATCTACCGACTTCTGTAAATGCTCCCATACTATGATTCATTTATTTACAATTGAGCTCAACCTCCAGAGATCTACCCCATGTGATCCTCCTCCTCTAACGCGGCTTCAACATAATTATCCCACCTACCCACTAATGAAGCTCAAACATGGCCTACCCACCCCTCTATTGATGTTTATATGACATATCCTCCAACATAACAGTGATACACATCCTCTAACATGGATATACATAGCTCCATCACAGCAATGACATAACCAACCAACATCCTAATGATCTTTCTCCACAAATGTGGCCACACCACATCCTCGGACCGTAGCATGTACTCAAACCCTCAATTCCCTTCCCTAATAGTGTGCTGGTTAAATTATTCTATTCATATTCTAATTTTTATTTTCATTCTTCTAATTTACAATTTTTTATAGTTTCTATTCTTTTATTATGAATTTTTGAACTTCTCATAATCATTCATTATAATTTTATAGATATCTTAATCATTTGAATTTTAAATTTTTTGGATTCCAAACATATTTCCACTAATCAAAAAATAAATATATAATCAATTAGAATTAGTGATTCACAAAAAATAACTCAATCTCTTTTCGTTGTTTTTTATTACATTAACATGACTAAAAACCTTTAAGTGCCTTTATAAACATTATTTAAGCGGGATATTTGGCTTTGTTACGTTAAAAATTTAACTATTCTCTGATAATATTATTTTCCCATGAATTCAAAAGTTCCCACTTACCTATAATTTATTTATTTTTATAAAGAAAATATTTAGCAGATTTTACTATTTATTGATATACTTGTTTTGGAAAGGATTATTTCTCACATGTTGTCTTCCATAGTTTATTATATATCTCACTTTTTCATAATAATATTATATTGAAGTTGATGTGGGATTATCATAATTCATAAAAAATATTAAATTGTGTGAAACATATAATAAAAATGTATTTAACCTGGTTTGTTGATTTTTTTTAAAACTAGCTTCTATAAGTATTTTTATAGTTCTATAATATATGAATTCATATCATATTTCATTATAATTTGATTAAAAAAAATCACTTTCCTCATATTTATTTCTATAGGGGAAACATCTGATTTTTATTTAATTATTTGAGTCTCAATTTTATAGAATATAATATACTATGGTTATAGATTCATAAAGTTATCATCAATATTCATTTTTTTTTATTTTTTGTAAATATTTATTGAATCAAAATATTATTTTATCATTTTATTTTAGACTTTAACGATGTGTTTTCTATTTGATATGATAGTAAATATTCTTAGTGTTATGATTGGTTCCTTAGAAAAATATATTTATGCTTAGGCCAGAGGGTTTCCTTTAATTTCTTTCAGTCAAAAAAATTATAATTATAAATTAGAAAATTATTTTCTATAACTTATGTTGACTTTATATTCTGATTTAAATTATATTTCCTTCATTATTTCATATATTCTTAATTATACTCATAAATTTTAATATTAAATTATTTAATAATGAAATATTCATTGACATATAATTATAAAATTAGTTTTATAATTTCCTTCCTATATTGTTCTAACTTGTTTTAATATTATTAATTGAGTAATTAGTTGACACGACCTTTCATATGTAAAAAATTGAGGCACTGATAACAAGCTGAAATGAATTTTAAAAATTTCACTTGAGCAATTTTATTTTAACTACGTTTTTCAAATAGGTTTTTAAATTATACATTCCTTGACCAATGTATATTTATAATTATCTTTTCATTTATTCTATTTAATGTAGTAGTTTTATGATTCCTTAATTTGTGCATATTATTACTAACCATTCAAATAAATTCCTCTTTCATAAATCACTAGTTATATTTTTTAATATCATTCAATTGTGAGTTTCATTAACTGCTTTCAATTTAAAGTTTGTGATTTTCTATACTAATTTAATTTTTATACAAATGAATCCTTTGAAATTCTATATATCAAGTAAAGTTATATTTTAATTGTATCCCCTCTCATATTTAATTTATGTATACTATTCTATCATACAAACTATTTATTTACAAAATAAACTCTTATTAAATTAGTTTCAACTATTATATTATTTTAATGTGAAAGAAAATTATTACATTTACCATATATTATTACGGTACCTATCACATATAATAAAAATATTTCTAGAAAATTATTCAGAAACAAAGTTATTTGTAAGAAAGCATGATCACATAAGAGAATATCAATTTCATAAAAATGAATCACCAATTGTATGCCTGTAAATATTTTGTAATGTCATTAATATATATTTCAATTCATTTTTAATATGTATTTCTAATTTATATATTCAATAACTCTGGTTAATTTATTTTAGGTATTTTTATCATTTAAACCATAAAAACAACTTATTGAACACGGTCTATGTGGTTTCAACTTCATAAATCAATATATTCTCAAATAGTTAAAATCAATTGTAATTATCAATTATACAAATCAATGGCTTGTTTAGTTACTTTAAATTCAATTAAATAATATTATATAACATTAATTAAATGTAACATAATAACAATCTATTTGACTACACAAATTGGATAAATTCTATGACTCCCAAAATTATAATGTAGTCAATGAATATAAGGATTATAGAAGGAAATATACCATTGTGTATATATTATAATACTTACTTTTTTAATGAATATAATTTCTTTCATTATAATTTACATTTTCTATATTTTTTAGGTTCTACTAGACCTCCTACAACCAAATTTTATCATTTTCCTAAAAATAAAAAAATCTAATTTAGTCATCATAGTATCTACACTTATAATTTAAAAGTTTATCATGATTTTGTACACTTATAATTTCCATATATTAAATTAATATTATTAATTATATATTAAAAATGGAGTTATCTTCATATCAAATATATGAATTCAATCCTTTTCTTGATATCATTCAAAATTAGGTTCTAGTATTGTACATGATAGGTAATTTAAAACATGTTATAAGCGGTTATAGTGGGAAAACTAATGTAAAGAAATTAATAATAAGGAAAGATAAGAAATAAAGATAGTGGAGAATACGTTTTTCTCTTGAAGGTTATTAGGTTGTGTTGAATTAAAGAATAATCATGGAGGGACCTCAAAGTTGTCTAAGGGAGAGCCCAAAAGAAACCATATCAGGGAATTATCCACCACCATCTATAGATATTTATTTTCTATCTATTTTGATTTCCTTTTCTTAATTTACTCATATATGTTTCAAAACACTAAATATGGATATAATGTATATTTTATTGATTTAAAATGATCATTAAACCATTATTTAAACATTTATATTATATTCTATTAAATAGTTCTAGTTGGAGATCAATTGATGTCAAAGATTTTGTCTTTTAGTTGATGAAATTAAATTTATTTATGCCTTTTATTCTTTTATTTTAGATTAATTTTCATAAAATAAATTCATTTTTCTACAACTAACATTGTAATGATTATAATTTTTTTTTATGCTTAAATTTTCTGATATTATGGGATCCCAGTGGTAATAGAATGAATTGTTGTTAAACCATATATTTTATTCCAATTGATATATCAATTTTCTATAAATGCATAATTCACTTTAGAATTAACACACTTTCATTTTCAATACATTCATAATTCACTTACACTAATTATTTTTCTATTTTCAAGTTTCATTTTATCCATTATTCAATTTTATTAATTTTATTTATTTTAAGTATAATGTTGTATAACCATTATATGGTATACTACATCTCTTTTAAATTTATAATTCACTTTTAATTTTTTAATATTGTAAAAAAGATATTCACATTTCTCTTACTTCATATCAAAATAATTTTCATTTTTAATGTTAACATATTATTTACTAGTTAAAATAACATCTTTTAAACATGTTATTTTGTAAATAAATTACATAATAAACCTAATATAGTGTTTTAATTTGGAAATATTATTTATCGGTTTAATATTTTCACTAAAAAAACATATTTGCGAACCTGAAATTTCTAAAAACAAGAATTCACTATAGAATAATAGTGTATTACTAGTTCATTATTTTCCAAATGAAAGGCCATGTTTTCATTTTTAATAAAATCACTTCTTAATGATCATTGAAATATCTAATATTAACAATTCACTAAAATATCTAATAGTGTGTTACCTATTTATTTTCAAATAATTCCCGAAAAATATAATTATAAGAGTTTATTAAAAAATAAAAGTGCATTACATGTTCATTGTTTAGCTAAATAAATAGCATGTTTTCATTTTTAGAAAATAATTCATTGTAGAATAACAGTGTATTATATGTTCGTGTTTTCAAAAAATAAAGAACATGATTCCATTTTTCAATGTATTAGATATTTATTGTTTCACTAAAGAACATGTTTTTTTAACCTAAAATATATAATAAGTATAATTCACAACATTATAAAAGGGTATTACAAGTTTTCCTTTGGGATCCTATAGAATAATGGTGTATAAATTTATTGAATATATGATTCAAAAAATTCACTATTAACCTTATCAATACACATTCAAGAAATGGTAATGAAATTACATTTCTAAACCATTCTGAATTTTTATTTTTTTGATATCATTTGAATTTTTACATTAGCTTTGTTTATAATGATATAAAATGAAATGTATTCATGATTCACATAGTTTAATATTTTATTTATATATTTTTTACATTCTCATTTACATAGTTTCCATTTTCATCATTGGAAAAAAATTAGGTCGGCCCAAATAAGGTCAAACCCTATTTTAAAAACATGTTAAATAGTTAATCCGTGCATTAGAAATTTCTCTGAATTCATATGAGACATTTTTTCTGAATTCAATTGCATTAGGGATGACTTTTCATTTGTGTTCATGATATACTAACTTATCTTCATGGGGGATAACACTGGTGATATCTATGTATCACTACATTCTTAATAATAATTGATTTATATGTCACACTTGATATTATATTCACATGAGGATACATCATTCAAGAAATAGTTTTTGAGTTCCTCTAGGGATGTAAATTTTCATTATGCAAGATGACTTTTTTTATGTAGATATTTTATAATCATATTAAATTTCCAATTTTTACTATTATAATTTTCTATATATGTATAATTTATATTCATCAACGTCATTATATGTTTTCATATTAAGATTTGTCGAATACTATTTGTATATTTCTTATTCATCATGTCTAAACTGTATATTGTATATAGATTTATACTCATATTGGGATAGTTTTTCACCCTTGGTAGTTTTATGAAACAAATTTAAATACATGGGATGTTGACTTTAGTGTTTACAATTTTTATTAAAAATCTCTTTCAGTTTTTTTTTCATAATATGTTTTATATTCATAATGATGAATATCATAATTTTGTTGCAGTCCATGTCAAATCATTATAAATATGTCACAAATGAATTTAAATTTCCTATACACTTTGATGGAAGAGAGATTTCATAGATGATTAAGAAGTTTACAAAAGAATTGTGTTACTCATAAAATCTTCTGACTATATTTTAATTTTATACATTAAATATATGTGAATTTAAATATGGAATGAAAACCACTGTACTTATTTCTATTCTATCAATTACAAAAAACTATTTCAAGAATAATATACAAAACTTCATTCTATGGGTCTGATATATTATGTATTATTTACATATTAAGGATTTTTTATTTCTTTTTGTTTACAATTTCTGGATTTTTGTTTTCCGATGGACAATTAACATGTTTTATTATTGACTTTTTATGTAACAATTTTATTTAATGTTTCTATCAAATTATTATTTGTATAATATTCCTATCCTCCTATATATCATTAACATAAAAAATTAATTAACTAATTTAGTAAAATGTAGTCCCTCTATCTTTACTTATTTATTTTAGATCATTGATAAACCATTTATGTATACTATTTTGGTGTGAAATATATTTCTTTCATCAGAATGATATCAAATAGTTTATTACATTTACCATACCTCTTCCAATGAATTTTTTCCATTTTTTACATAGAAAAATAACTATGGATTTCAAATATCAAATTTTTTCATCTATAACCACTGATATTTAATTTATTATGCAACGCACTAATATTATAAAATAGGGTTATTGTATTTGATAACGTGTATGACATGCAATACCAATCACGTATGGGATTATAACACCCCCATGAATTATGATATATTAATTTAAAAATAAATTAAATCTATTTAATATCGTTAATTACACAATACACCTTTTTATCTTTCATTACATGAAACAACGAGATTCATTGATACCTTTTGTTACATGTGTGACTGATTTTTACCAAACAGTAATATACTATTAATATTATTATTTAATATTATGGTCATTACCCAGCCATCATAATGACGCTTATTAGTAGGATTAACTAACTTATTAAAATATATTTTCTACAAATTTTTATTATTAATCTACTAATTAGTAATAAAATAATATCCATTTAAAAGAAAAATAAATGTTTTGGAAAAAAAACATAATTTTCTTAAAAAGATGATTTTTTCAGGTTTTGAGTACTCAATTTAAAATTTATTTTTGTGAATTTTCTAAAATTTTTATGAAAAATAAAATTCATTTTTTAAATTATAATTTCATAGTCTTCTTAGGGTCAATTCTTGTGCTTTTTCTGAGAAGTTTTATTTTTTGATCAATAGTGAAAAATAATGAATTTTAATTGACAATTGCCTTTTCTTTTAAATAATTTATATGCTGAAATTATTTAATTATTAGTTATAAAGTATAATTAAATAAATTTTATGTCAATTAATCAAATTTATTTCATTTTAATTAGTTTAATATTAAATTAATATGTAATAACATTGTAATCTTTTGAATATTTTCACTTTAAAAACCTGATTTCCTGTCATGTTTTTGTGTTTAATTTTAAATCATCTATTTCGAATTATTTGAATAAAATTTTGAAATATGAATTGAATATTTGGAATCATGATAATTTATAATTTATAATTAGTTCCACATAATAATTGAGAAAAGTGGATATTAAAAGGTAAAAATTAATTATCATGTTTCTGGTACAAATGGATTTACTGGGGCTAAAACTAATAATATAAGGCTTAAATTAACTAAAATTTAAATTGGATGGAAATATTTCATCCCATATGACCTTATTATTGAAATATTTTTTTTGGGAAATTATTCCATGAAATTGACCCATATAATAAGTTAAGTAAATAATAAAGGCAAAAAAATTACTTTTCTTACATTTATTTTCTATAATGAATTGGGATATAGAAAATTCAGCATATTTTTAGTTACATATATCATTGTGAAATAACGTTTTCTCTATAATATTAAATTATATTCAATTTTTATAATTGAAATAATTACTTTATGTTCTTAAGAAACACTAATACCAGAATTATTTAGTGAATAATTAAAGAAATTCAATGATACTAAAAACATTAAAAGTGTTGTAAATTGAATGAATTAATATACTAAATTTTTTATATGAATATTTCATGTTACCTATAATTTAACATTATATTTTTTAATTCCATTATTTTCTTTTTATTGTCAAATTCAAATTAAATGAAAAATGTCAAAATTGACACTAATGTTATTTTATAATAAGAAATATTAATTAAATTATTTAAAATTATGAAAAACATGATATCCTAAAAAATGATTTTTAAATCTTATTAATCATTAAATATGTTCCATTAATGTAACATTTTTTCTAATATTATTACTACATTGACTGTTAAATAGTAAAAACTCAATTAGCACGGCTACGGCTAAAATACTATTTTTGTATCATTACATGCGCTTGTGATCAAATTAATTTTCAAAAAGTAAAGGTTTTTAATTTTATAAATAATATAAAACATTTAGTATCAATGGGCCAAAATTATCTATCAATGATCATTTTATTTTATTCTTAAAGGATAAATTACTTAGGATAGAAAACTAATAACCATAATAAAAAATCTTAGTGATAAAATTAAGAAACTAAGGTTTTAAGGAATGAAATATTTAGAACATGTGTTCTATTGTGTGGTGTAGGTGTGTCTCGGCCAAATAATTCATCAAAATTTTAATTATAATGTATACTGTCAGTTGAGGTAATATTTAATTCCCAATAGTAAATACTTATTATGATTTATAAGATTCCAACTCCTCCTCTACTATAAAAGAGAACTCACTCCCCCACATCTTCACACCTCCCAAGAAATATGGATTAACCAAGATCTAACAAAGTCACCTCCAAAATTCCCTCCCTTCACCCTAGAATAATTTTTTTAGCATAAATCTAATATTTCAGGGTTTTAGTGCAATCCTAAGGAGGATTCCCAAAGAAGAGGTAAATTCCTTCAACAAGTGCCATTATTATATTTCTTTCTCCAACTCCTTAAATTCTTATTATGACATGATTATATAATAACCTAAGTATATTAAATATATTCAGATGTTTCTATGTTAATATTACGACATAAATCTATACACACTTCCATAAAATGTGTTACCAAATCATTATTTATGTGCACAACGGACTACCATCTCACAAAATAATGTCGTTCATTTTTCCATTATCAACATTCAAGGATGGGATTAATAACTGAAATAGTATTTATATATGATATATATGATTTTTTATGTTAATTTTTTATGTAATTATTATATCACACATACCTCCATGATTTCCATTTTGTGGGAATATGATAATGTCGCCCATGTGTACCTTATACTACCACATTGAGATGTGATGTGATTTGTCCACACATTACCTGAAATTTATTACAGATTGGTTTAATAAACATATGTGATATATATATATGAAACAAAATTATAAATTAATTATAATATATATATATATATATTACTTTTATTTCCTTCAATGCAACAAGAAAATGAAAATAGCATTCATCCGTACATACGACATGTTGTCTCCATGAATTATAGAATTCATTTCATAACACTAAATTTTATATATTGATATAAATACATTTATAATAAATATATATGATATTTATATATATTTTTACAATAATTATATGATTAAATAATGATAAAAGTTATATGAACAACAAATAATAAGTCCAAACACACTCAAAAAACAAAGTAGTTATTACCTAAAACCATGATAATAATTAGATATTATTAAAAAAGACTAATAATATGTTATAAAAGAGTCATATATTGCAATATAATTATTAATAAGAATTTTATAACATTTAATAACATTTTACAACCATTATACATAAGGTTAAATAATTTTAGACCAAAAAGAAGTGCAAGGTAGGTGATTTCATCTCAGTTTCATTTCATTGAGGCATACTATTATGTTATGCACATGATTTCTTTTATATGGTGTATATTCTACCCATTTGACATGTAATAGAATTAATACGTCATTATTTATTATATTATATCTTTATATTTGAATTATTTTATATAAGTGGATTTGACATAAGAATTATAAAGTGGTATAGAATTTCATAACTTAATTTCCTTTTATTGGGTTATACTACTTCCTCATTGTCGTTAATATTATATGATTATGTGTAATATTAGTTTTGATTATCATTTTTTATTTCAACTTTTTTATTTGAATTTACTATTGATACATTGAATCGATTCATCTATTTCCTAGCACTTCAAGGTTATGATATTTGAAAGGATTTACATGACATTATCATTTTACTCAAGATTGATTACACTTATATTTCTATTAAAGGCCATTTTTTGATTATTTTTTAATAAAACATTATATTTTATTATCCTTTTGTTATAATTTACCTTTTTCAAGTAATATTACCATTTTATAACTCTTTATTACGTAAAATGGTTTATAATTTTCTTTTTGAAGAAATCCAACTTCATTTCTCTTTTCATTTTGAAATTTGTTTTCTTCAAACACCATGTTCCCTAAAAATGTTTTCAAAAATGTCTTTAGCCTTTTCAAAAAGATTTATCAAAATCATTATCAATAATTATTTTAAAAAATGATTTCCCAATAATCTTTATGTCATTTTTAAAATAACACCCATTTATATTTGACTAAAAATGTCAAAGGAATCTTTGTGTCAATTTCAAAACAAGGTACCTTTATGAACTTTTACAGTGAAAAAGTAATGATATATTTATGTTGTATGGCATGTTTGTATTTACCCGCCGTTATTTCATTGAATCTTACATTGAATGTTTTTATGCTTACTTTTTGAAAGATTTTTTTTAAAGGTAATTTTGAATGAAATGGATTTCCAAAATGATTTTAAAAATGAAAAAGATATATTCCTCAGGAATGTTCTTGAAAATGTTTTTAAGTTATTTATATACATGAATGACGAAACCCCTTTATTATTATTACTAAAATGGGTATATGTGGTATTTATACCATCCTTATTCTTCATCTAGATATTTTATGATCATTTTGACCAAGGGAATTATTAACATCTAATTCCTTAATTAACTTTAGTTTTCATTAAATTCCCCATTAGATATTCTCTTTTCCACAATCATTGGAAAATAAATTTACCCTAAGAATACAAATTATTTACTATTGATATTTTTATTGCCTAAATTGTATACCATTTTTATATATATTGTTTACTTATATATTTATTTGATTATCTAGGGAAATATTTTTAGATGTATATCCTTTAATCAATACATATATTTGATACGGCACATTTTTTATTAATTAAATTGATTATACAATATATAAGGAATTATTTGGAATGGAATTGATAGGTGGTGGTTTCGATTTATATATCCCTTATATGTATCCTTAGTATTATGATATGAGATTAGTTTTCTACAAACCCTTCGTTTTTGTAACCATGTAGTTTAAAATTATCTTATTAAAGGTATTGAAAGTAGTATGTTCAAAACCGCCTTGTGAATGGTCTAGATGGTAAATGTGTCATGTTCTTATAAAACATGACTTCTAATAATTTAAAAATTTACTATATTTAGAATTCATTTATTATTATCCATTATATTTTCACTATGAAAAAAATATGTGGATGCATTTAATTTTGAGTTTATCGAATAAATGGTGTGTTTTTTCAGTTATTTACCTTACCATAGTGATTCTGCCTAATATTGTCATGATATTAATGTTGTTTATTAAATATAATGTTTTCATTTTTTTACTTTTCCATATTTTTTACTCACTTCCTTCTCAGTTTATTAATTACATGACATGTGTGTATGGAGATTTACCATTACATATTGATTATTCTCATTGATTCATTATTGATTCCATTGTACTTATCCCTTATTGAGAATTTTAGATCACACTTATTTTTTTCCATCCTCCAGTATTCCATAAAGAGTACTATGAAATATATATTAGGAAATTATTGGGTCCATAATATTATTCTCAAATAAATGTGTCATAATTTCTATATTCAAATGTAATACAAGACTAATGTAAGTATCTAGTTTACCAAAAATACTAAACTACTCGGTCCATCAAGATTTGATTCCATGTATCATATTCCAATGTAATGGTAGTAGGCACTAGCTTCAAGTTGGTGGGGTCGGGGTCACTACAGTTGGTATCAGAGTAAGTTTAGTAGAAACCATGGTAACTAGATTTAGGATGATGTAGATTAGAGAACACCACTGGATGATTGACTTTCAGGATAAGTATTTAATAACATCTTGAATTTTAGTGAGGAAGATATTATGTGTTGTTTCAGATCAATTAATCCCTATATGTATACAACAGGTTTATGTGGATTTTAAAAATATACACCTAGGGGTAAAAACCTGGAAAACATTATATTATTTTAGAATCAATTAGGAACTGATTCATGAAAAAGGGACATACAACGCACTTGGTTTAATAGTCCAAGGGGATTTTATTTGGATATTTCACATTTTCATTACATACTATTATGAAATATTTAAATATATAATGAAGATTAATGACCTAGGATAAACTCTAGACCAGGGAATGAAATATGTGGGAATAAAACATATGAATTATTTATATATATTGATTCAGGGGATAAAATATATAAGTATAATTCCAATTTTATTTCTGTTATCAGAATAATGAAACATCTAAGTATATTTTGGGATAAATTAATGGAATGTTTATGTTCTGGTGGAAAAGATATTTGAGGTACAATGAATTTACATTTTATAGACACAAGTTTGAAGGAATTTATAACCATTAAGTTTAATATAATCATAAATGACATTTTGATAATAATAAAACAATATTATTAAACTTTCTAAAAATATTTGTATAAAAAACTATAGTAAAAATGTTATTTAATGGAAAAAAATTAGTATACACATAATTTCAAAAAACTCTATAGTAACTATAATAATATACTATTAGAAAAAGAATAACCCTTATTCTGGGTGATAACATGATGCATCTAGAAAGGTGGTGGGAGCTTGAAACCATGACTAAATTATGGTTAAGGATTTGCACCTAAGACATTCCAAAATGATGTATTGGTTGATATATCATTGTATTTACTTAAACAATTTTAAAAAATAAATATTAATGAAGAACCAGTGGTGTTACTTAGGTGTTTTAGATATTAATATGATATATTAAATATATTGTAAAAACATTATTGGTTTTGGAAAAGAGTTAGAGATAGACAAAAAGACTTTCCACTCATACATGGACATTATGATCCACTAAAAGTAAATTTCAATACTTCAGTCATAAAAACATAACTTTTTTATATTACTTTAATAGAGTATGTTATGAATTGTAAATTAACCAAAACAAATCCTGGGAATAAATTTTTCTTATAAAATAGGTGTAATCAAGTAAGTATATTTCATTATATTATTATATAGTAAAATAAGTTTTGAACTATAGGAAAAGGATCTTTAAAAAAAATATCCAAATAAATTCATATGTGATGAATCTGATTCTCTTTTCAAACATAATCGGTTTATGGTTTTTTAGCCCATAAGATAATATTTATCACTTACCTTCTTGTGATAAATGACCTCAATCACTCTCTATAATTATTTAAAATTCACTTTCATGTCTATATCTTCACATTCCACAAATGTTCTCTTACATGGAAACATGATAAAGTATTATTCTATATGGCCTTTGTACTTGTAAAATCCCACACATCCTCATTGTCTTGAGATGAGGTGGAATTGGTACTATCCCTTACACAACATCAAAAATACATCAAAGGCTGGAAATAAATTCCTAGGGCTTCCATACCATACCATAAAATCCATATTTTTATTTTCTAATGACACTTTTAAAGGAAAAGTGTGAACCAAACACAATTCCAACTAGTGAAAACCATAAAAGAAAATTATCCCAGATAACTCCCTCAAAAAAAATTCAACCATAAACATAAATCCAATAGTAGCCACATGTCCCGGCCAATTCAAAATTATAAAACGCTTAATAACCAACATTAAAATCCAGAAAACAACAAAAGCCTGACACACCACGAGCCGCACTCTGGCCGAGACACCAACCACCGATGACCACACTTCACCACCATCCTCTCGTCACATGCCAAGAATTGAAAACGGCTGCACGTCAAAACATAAACACAATCTTCAACCTTCACACCTCATCATCGCCGAACACTCTGAACCAAACACCTTCGACGCCAAAACAAGAAGCATCAGTGACGAACACCCTGAATCTGGCTGCTCGAACTCACATCCCAAAGGACCATGGAGACCTCTGCGCTACTCTGCCTCGGAGATATTAGAGGTAACCTAGAACCATAGTATATAACGAGAAGACAAAGGCAGGACACAACTCCGGAGCAACCACGCCTCGGCACCATTGCTTCACCTTCTCCATCATCGCATCCATTCGAGAATCACCGTCATGTAGATAAAATCAACATCCAAAACACAACTCCTTAGAAAACAACATAATCGACTCTAATACACTCGCCACACCAATTATACCATAAAAATAGCCACAATATGATTCATGAGAACAAAGTATAAACCTCAAGAATACCAACAGACTACAATAAAAAACAATAACAGATCACCAAATCATAGTACAATGTGGAAACCAAAACAATTACATGATTATAAAGCAAAAGACAAAACCAAAAAAACTCAAAGACTTCATAGACACCAACTCTACAGCTCACAACATACATCCAGATCCAACTCCACAATATAGCCCCATGTTACAAGAAGCATCATTAAAGAAATGATATATTGTTCCTGTACCTTTGTCATGGTCAACAATATTTCCTGACACACCAAAGTTCCCTTATTGGTGGTCAGTAATGAAACTCAATAGGTTTTCCACAAATGACTTCCATACTAAGGACCCTAGTATAGACCAAGTTATCACATTTATATAATGAAATTATATAAAACCTTTTAAATGTATTTCATCTATGTATATCAAATAAAAATAAATTTAAACCCAAAGTAGTTTTCCAACAAGAAATGTTTCCATGGATAGAATAAAATAAATTATTTAGAAAATTTTTCCTTCCATTCTTGAATACCCATCCCATGATTTACAAGCACACCCACAAATGCATGCTTTGGTGAAAATTCCATACTTATGTGTGGTTTCTAATTTATCCACCAAGTCATCACTAATTTCTCAATATCCTTGTTACCCAATGGCACATTCCACTAATCTAGGGTTACATCCGTTGTACCCCATTTATATATGACTCTTATTCTGGGTCACGTCAAAATCATGAATCCACAACAACTCATGCATGCCAAACCATTTCAAAACAACCATTTCAAGCCATTTCAATAAAACATTCAATTTATTGGAAATATTTTAGTCAACCCATTTCAATGAATTAAAAAAAGGAAATATTTTAAAAAATCATTTTAAAATAATGAAACAAATCACTTTACACAACAACAATTTCCACAATCACATAAACCATCACTAAAGATGGTTTCTACCATGATTTGAACATCGATTTCACAATAAATTTTGGGAAATTTATTCAATTTGAAATCAATCACTCTAGTTCTACCAAGATGAGTTGAGATTAAATCAACCAACCTTGAAAAATATAGATAAAATGTAGAACGACACAAATTATTCAATAGACCCTAGTAGAATCACGAAAAACTCGAATTATGTATTGATCCCTACCATCAACACAACCAAATCTACTAAATGCAATATGACATCCAATATAAATACATAACATATTGGATCTAACATTATAAGAGAGGGTATATTAATGGATCTATGGAAAACCACATAGAATGGAGACTTACCAAGAAATATGGTGTTCATCAGTCCATGATTTTCCAGTGGTTCACTCTTGAATCAAAGGTGAATGTTTAAAAATCCTTTTGGAGAAGATAAAACCATATTAGTGTCATTATATAGAAAAAAAATGGTAAAAGGGTCTAAATTGAGTTAGATCCACAATTTTGGGATCTAAATTCTCATCATTCATAGTTTGTTCACATAGATAGGAAACCCATGTGCCAATCATTCATAGGCTTATACCTCAAGAAGAACCTCTCATGGTTGGATTTCACTATTATAAAAAATATGCACTAACCATGAATAAACGCTCTATCCAAAAAAACATGGTTACTCCTAGGTGGATGAATGATTTTTTCAAAATGTGTGCCTAACTATGTGCCTATCCTGATCCCACTATATTTCTTTACATGGTTCTCTGTAGTTCTTACATGGATTTTAATATCCTTTCTCAAACCATGCACCTCTAGAAAATCTCAAAATCATTCAAAACATCCTAAAAACCCACATAAACATCACCAAAACACATTACATACTAGAAGTACAAAAATAATTGGTTTCTTAATGGAAATCGATGGTTTTAGAATCTCCCAACCACTGCCCTTTCTGCCCTCTAAAAGTAGAAAATCATTATTTATCAGAAAGAGTTAGGGCCACTACTTGATCTTTTAATTATCCTCTACACATGTTTCTTCTTGAATTAGACCATGTTTCCACAAAACCCTAACTAAACCTATGATTTTTTTTCGGAAAATAATTTCTCTTAACTATCCTCAATACATACCAGGATGTAGACCAATGATGCATTCGATTGTATGTCAATGTGATCCCGTAAAATCACATAGTCAAGATCTGGCTGATACTTTTTCAACTGATATATAGGAAAAAAATGTTTACTACATGAAACTATATTTGAAAATATATCATATATGCCACCTCACTTTCCCGTTCAAGTTTCTAAAAAGGGGATATGTTTCGAGGAGATAATTATCTATGCCTTCCAAAATGACGATGCCTAATCCATTGAGAGATTCTCAATAACAAATTATCACTGACCTCAAATGACAATGACTGTCAACATAGATTATCATATGATTTCTAAAGACTTTGATATATCTCTATCCTCTTTCTAATCAACTGAATTTGCTCCATTTTATCATGGATAGGGAATGTCCCAACTAGTGATGTCTCATATGTTTCCACCCAAAAAAATGGACAATGAAAAGGACACCCATTCAATACTTCAAAAAGATTCATATGTATAGAATCTTGATAATTTTTGTTATATGAGAGTTCCACTGATGGTATGTGATGCTCCCATGGCCACCAAGATCCATTACACAAGTCCGACGGATGTCTTCTAACATTTGTATCTTACATTCGTATACTCCATCCATTTGAGGATGATATAATATCCTCATAATCAAATGAGTCCAAATGGATTACTATATGAATCTACATAAATGAGATGTAAACCTCATATCACTTTATAATACTATTGAAATCGGTACGCCATGCCACTTTACCACTTTTCAGATATAGATTTTAAAAAATAACTCCACCATATGATATTCATGAATAAGAATAAAATGGGCTGACTTTGTGAGAAGATCCACTACCCATATGGCATCGTGTTTTTGAAAAATTCTTGGTACAACTGTTACAAAATCCATATAATTCTGCTCCCATTTCAAAATAAGAATTGGTAAATATTTCCATATACCCACTGGCCACTGGTTCTCTTCTTTATCGTGCTGATAGATGAGAATTATGGAAACAAACTCAGCCACATTTTATTTTATGTCAACCCACCAAAACATTTATTTCATTTCCATACACATATTTTTTATTCCCGGATTAATAGCCCATATTTAATGATGAAAATCAGAAAAATTCTGTTCCTTACATGAAATATGTATTACCATACGATCACAAAACCAAAAAATTAAATTCTCATACGGATTCCATATGTCAATGGTCTCCCCATGATTGAGTTTTGACCTCATTTGAACAAATTCTAAATCATATGTCAGAGCCACTTTAACCGTTTAAAAAATCAAGAACCAATGAAACTGTAAAAAACAATTACACTACATCGGTCTTCACAGTCTAAGTTCTGGTCATCTATGTCGGACATTAACTTCCACTATTCGGATATTTATTTTTTCAGCTGAGCATATGATTTTCTTCTTAAGGAACATACCATTGTATTTCCTTTAACCATTATCTACATAAAATAAAATCAAACATTTTGAGATACTACATACATCTTCGTTATCTCATATTGAAATCTATTTTTGAGAAAATATGTTTCGAGATCTTATGATCCACAAACACCTTAAATTTCCCACTAAGGAGGTAATGTTTCCAAGTATTCAAATCATGGACTACAATAGACAACTCTAAATAATTTTTTGTGTATTTCATCTCATGAAACCATAACACTCATGATATATAAGCAATAATATGATCTCCCTGCATGAGAACACATCCTATCCTGGATCCCAAAGAATCACAATACAACACATACCATTGTTCTGATTCTAGAAATATCATGATTGGTACAAATGTAAGAAAAATATTCATATCGTGAAAATAATTTTGAAATTCTTTGTTAAATTGAAATGGAAAGTTTTCCCTTCTCAAAGCTATCATAGGTGAATCTAGTCAAGGAAGGTCACAAACAAAGTGTCAGTAATAACATTCCAGAACAAGGAAACTATATATCTCAAAGACATTATTTAGTGGTTTCCATGATATAAACACATACATATTTTCCAGATCCATAGAAACACATGTTTCATATATAAAAAAACCATGGAAATGCACCTATTGTATCCAAAATTCACAAATTGAATGATTCGAATAAAAATGAGGATATCTTAAGATTCAAAACATTGTCATAATGTGTTTATCATGCTCATCCATATCCCTTTAATACACTAATATGTCATCCAAAATCACCACCCTAGAATAATCTACGTACCGTTGAAATATATGATTAATCAATTACATAAATACTTTGTGTGAATTCATAAGATCAAAAGGAATAACCACATACTTATAATGTTGATACCAACTTTTAAAAGATATTTTTAGAATATATTCCTTCTAAACCCAAAACTGGTTATATCCCAAGCCTAATTCAACAATACATAACCATTGAGCTCCCCTAAATTGGTCACAAAGTTCATCAATGAATGTAAGTGGATATTGATTCATTATCATTACTTGTTTAAGGCTATAATAATTCACACAAAACTTATGAGTTCCATCCTCATTTATGAGAAACAAGACTAGTGTTACCCACTAAGACATTCTAGGCTGAATGAATTTTTTTCCAAATGATCTAACTAAAATTTTTATTCCATTAACTCCTTTGGTACCATCTGGTAAGACATAAGTGCTATAGGAATGGTCACTAGTAAGAGATCAATCTTAAACTCCACTTATCTTGTGGGTGGAACCTTGATAAATTTTCATGAAGAACTTTTGGAAACTAATCAAAAACCACTATAAAACTGATATTCTCAATCTCTTCCACTAATACCAAGGTTAACAATACCAACTAGTATGATATAGTTTCATCTTTTGGTTCCAGCAAGCATGTTTCACCTGCATTTACATTCCTTTCTCCTATAAATATATTCTCAATACCATCATCGGTCTTAAAACAAACCATTTTGTTATAAAAATCGATGTAACCTATAGTCATTTTTAGCCACTCAACACCCAGAATTATGTCATAGGCATCCATCTCAAGTACAGAGAAATTTCATATCAACTCACCTTCATCAATTGTTTTAGAAAATGATTTACACATAAAGTCTTGACATTATCTTTGACTAATATAAGTTTGACGTCTCAATATAGAAGTCATCATCTCATCATGAAAACCAAAAAAATTAATAGAATGATAAGTAGTAAACGAATGGGATGTTATGTGTTAAACAAATATTCCATAAAGTTATAATTTCAAATAATTGTGCCTCTCACTATCGATGGTTCATATAGATCATCCAAATTTACTTTCTCAGCTCCATATAACTTATTACTTGCAACACATTGTACTTTATTTACCTATTGATATTTCCCTTTCTCATAAGTCATGTTATTCCTGGAATCTACATGGATAGTTCGGTTCTTCTTACAAGAGTGTTGAAACCATGAAGTGTGTTCCAGGAAATTTACCACATAATTCACATGTGAATCTCAATTAGACACTGAATGTTGTGTTTGAGTAGAAATACATATTTATGAAGGATTAAGGAGTATATTTTATTTCCATATGTCACAACCCAAAACATCCTCAACTAGCACCAAAAGTATCATGGTGTGACTCTAGATTTTTAATAGGGGTTTGTAATGGTAGCCCCATGCACGGATCACCTTTAGTTTCTCCTAGGTTTTGTGCGAAGCATGTTTTCTCTCCATGTAAGTACCTATGCGAGCCTCCATTTAGGACCTTTACAAGCCACCAATGCTTGGGCCTCTCTTCTCATGGCTTTCCTTATCTAAGAGGTACCAAATTGAAACCTCCACCAAAATCATGGAACATGCACAACCATAGAAAGAGGAACACAAGCATGTATTTTATTCATATATTTGTTCCTATGGTCAGAGGTTTCTTTCACATTCTATACCTGATGGTTAGGGTCCTTTGGTTATATGTGGATGTGAATTACTATGGTAATGAGGTCCCCGACCCTAGGGGCAGTGTCATGGAACCCTCAATCTCATATACTAAGATTAGTACCATGTCCTTCTCTAGTCATATATGATATTTAAAGCCTCCAGTTTCATCTGGGAAGGGTCAGGATCACCCTTGATTTTCTATTCAAATTGTAATGAGATCCTCATCTCTTCCATTAAAACCAGTTTTAGGGCATACCTACAGGAGTAATCCCCAATACTTTCTTACAATATGATGAAATCTTACTCCCCTTCACTTCCTGGGTTATACCTGGATGGATAGTATAATGTGACTATCCTGGAAGTGAAACTGGCGAGGGAACAAGATCATCAAAACCCTTCTTTCTTCTCCCATCTCTATGCTCTCTTCCATCAATGGAAGATGGGTTGTTTTTTTCAAATCATTAAATTCCTATTATTTATCACAATAATGAATGAGTCATCAAGACTAATGTGGGAATATATTTTAGTCAGGATCATGGTTTCTGAATTATCATATGCATGTTTTGGCAGAGAATATTATTTCAGATCTTCCTCTCAGCTTCATTTAGAGTTCCTCCCTAAAGTTTTATCCTTAGGGATATGTATCCAATATCATGGAAAATCATATTGTGCGGTTTCTTGAATCTTCCTCTTCCTCTTATTTCTCACACCGAGCATGAGTCAAATGTGCATAGAGGTTTGTGTTGATCATTAAATCCACATGTTCTTGGACACTAATGGGACTCATTCTATGTGTAATACCTAATCATAACCAAGATAATCCTTCTTAGGAATAATCCCATAAATCCATCCCATGATCTTCATTCCAAGTGTAAGTCCCAATAGAACCAATATATGGGTCTCCCACTTAGTATAATCCCCAATAACTCACAAAACTGAATCATCCTCATGAATATTCCTCAAAGTCCAACTTAATGGGAGTCCTTATCAGGAATAATCCCCAAACAATAATGGACCTCCTCATTAGTTGTAAGAACCAAAAAAACTTCTAAAAAACCATGATTCAATACATCCCTCATGGAACCTTTCTTAGAGAATCCTTTTCAGGAATAATCCCCAACTTAATCTTCTCAAAGGGCCATACTTCCCTATGAGACAAACCTTCAAAGGGCATCCATATGCAAGGGTTATCATGCCTGAACAAAGACATATTTTATTCCCATCATAGAGGGATACGTATGAGGCTTTCTTAATGTCTGAACCTAACACCCAAAATCAACCTTATTCTCTCTATGATGAATCCCCATTAGAGTCGTATTCAACCTGTCAATCTGTATCCCTTCTTGGTTCTCTAAGTTGCTTTGGAATAAGCCGCACATCAAAACCTAACTAGCAATCATTCTCCTAGATATCCCTACTGTATGATGTTAAACGGCATGGTTTGGTCCTTGTCACATTACCTTAATAATTATGATGTTCCTAATTAAGTGCACCAAACTATGTGGGTTCTGATTCCATTCATAAGGATATGTAGGAATCCCATTAATTGGTCTGATCGCAACATCAAAACAATCCCCAACTACTTGGATGATGATACACTCCAGAGCACCCCACTAAATGGCTAGAAAACTATAATCATTGTAATAACAACCAAGAAACAATAATCATTACATTACAGGATACCATTGATGGAGAACCTCGAATAAATATAGATGTCTCCATTGATGAATAACCAAAGATACATACAGATGATTCTAATCTTGATAAATACAAATAATTGATAGATAATTCAAGGGTGACCCACATCATACATTATAATTAATGGAAGATTCACGAACATATTATAAATATATAATAGATCCATAGAGTAAGCAATAATTACCCCATAAATTTTTTGAGGAGACCGACCTCCCATCCTCTCCACCAATTCCAATTCTTAAGTGCCACCGGCCAAACTCTCTAACTAGTACATGCCTTTGGAAAGTAGGTCCCTCATGGGTATAAAATCATTTTGTGTTTCTTGTTTCCTGAATAAAACCCATTTAAAATCATCCTAAAGAAATGTGGATATGTGTTTCATGTAAAGGATTGCTAGACTCAACTATTTTGATAACCCTAAATCATGATTCATTTATATAAAGAATATTCTTTCTCTTACATGATAATCATTTATTTGAAAATTAAGTTTATATCCATGTAATAACTATGTAATTTTAATCTCAATGATCTCTTGTTTAAGCTCAAAGTGAAAAATTTATCTAAGTGCAAAGGTCACCGATGCAAAGTTCACCGATGCAATGGTCACCGATGCAATGTTCACCGATGTAAAGGTCACTGATGCAAAGTTCACCGATGAAAAGTTCACGGATGCAAAGGTCACTGATTCAAAGTTCACTAATGCAAAGGTTGCCAATGAAAAGATCACAGATGCGAAGGTAACCCTTGGAAAGGTTACCGATGAAGGATGTGATGTGCACCTACTGTTGAAGCCTACCATTGTGAAGACTATAGTTTCCAGTATACCATAATCCTCTACTCCATACTTTCCCAAATTCTTAAGATTATTCTAAGGGTCATATTTGGTAAATTTAATGCTTCTGACATTAATTAATTTTGATTGTAGACATGTCAAGAGATCATATTTGGGGATAGTACCAGGTACGAGAAAGATCGCACGTGATGTACTTATTCCTATTGTCAGACCTCAAATATAAAAGAGAAGACCGAGGAAGAAAAGGAAGACAAGAGTGTCATAAGAAGCACGCCTATGCATGTGAAGGAGCTTACCTACAAGATCAAAAAGGATCATTCAACACTTACACTTTGAATCCAAGAACCTCAAGAAGATCATTTTGGGAGAACAATTTCAAATCTTCCTTATGTACTTCATCAACTCTCAATAAACACAAGAAGTAGGACACTTAATTCCTGAAATCCAGAACCTCGAGTTGCGACACTCTATTTCGAGGAAAACATTCAGAGAAAAACTTGAACTGCGAATTCATCACTCCAAGGAGTTAAGAGTTCAACTGCAAACATAGAGAGCTTTCTAAACTCATTCTTATAATCTTATCTCTAATGTTTTGCTTTATTTAAAATTTCTAAGAAGTGTGTGTGTGTATTTGTTACATACACTATCTCCTATGCTTGAACAGGAGGATACTGAATATCCTCACATCAAACATCACTTACATCTTGTTTCCCACATATAACTGTGGAAGAGACCATGTGTGGTCTGTATTGTTTGTTTTTTACACAACGAACTATGGTAGAGGGTTTGAACCCTAGACAGTTGTGAGAACTTTTGTAATGCCTGATATAGGTTGTGTATCATTTTTATTGTTAATATAAACTACTTGGTGGTAGCTGATCACCAAGTGGAGAGGGTTAAGTCTCGGCTTGAGACTGAACCTCCTGTTTAACTTCTTCATGCTCTGTATTTTTGTTATATTCTATTTTATCTATTTTTATGCTTCTTATAATTGCTAAAATAGAAACTTGATTTTCATTGACTTTGATAGTTATTCTTTCTTTGTGTCTGTATTTGTTTAATTCAGTAAAATTGTTTCAAAAGTTGAAGAAGTGTTTTACACTGATTCACCTGAGGACTAATCACCCTTTGAGAAACTTGTCTACCAACAAAATATTTATATCTCGTCTGCCTTAATTAACTGGGCGCTTTCAAAATTTGGGGAATCTTTATAAGAATGTTTTTATCAGAAATTTTAGGTATGAAATCAATTCACCCCCCTCTTGAGATTCCACTCCAACCACCATTTGGTATCAAAGGATTTAAATTTTGGTTTTTAATATCTGAACTATTGTGGATGTTTTCAAATTCGTTTCAACTGTGATTTTAGTTGTATCTTAAAGATCTTAATATTTCTGTCATATCTAAATTTTCAGTTCATTAAAATTCTAATTAACAATGGATGACAGATTTGAGGGTGATGCTACTAAAAAACACCTTTATTTAATGGTAATAACTATGCTCAGTGGAAATTAAAAATGAAAATGTATCTAGAGAGCATGGGTCCTGAAATCTGGGACACAATTGAAGAACAACATGCATTGCCTTCTACTGCTAGGGACACATGGTCTCATTTGACTAAATCCACATATAACAATAATTGTAAAGAAATTAATTCATTGTGTTGTTCTGTAGGTGATGAATAATTCAATAGTATATCTTCCTATAAAACTACTTATGAAATTTGGTATACTTTTGTAGTTTCTCATGAGGGAACAAAAAGTGTTAAAGAAATGCGATTAAATTCCTATACTATCAAATATGATAATTTTTAAATGAAGCCTGATGAACCTATCTCTGAAATGTATATCATGTTCAATTTAATATTGAATACCATGAGTCTTCTTGGGAAACCAGTGGACAAAAAGGATCATATTATGATATTTCTTTGATGCCTACCTGATAGATGGAGAGTAACTTCTGTTTCTATTAGAGAGTCTTGTGACATAGGCAAGATACCATTAAAGGAACTAATTGGAAGGCTTATGATGTGTGAAGAAGAGGATAAGGTAAATCAATAAGTAGATGAAGAACGAAGAAAAAAATATGTATCATTCAAGACTGCTACCTCAAAGATCAAAGACAAAGAAAAAGGACAATGACCTGTAGACACTTCCACCAGTGAAGAATCATATTCTGACAGTGATGATGAGATGGCTCATCATTCTAGAAGTTTCATGAATTTCTACCGCAAAAATAAGTTCTTTAGAAAATAAAACTATAACGGAAGGAATGATAATAAAGGAAAGTGAAAAAAGGATCGAAAATGGAATGACAACACAAGTGAGATAGCCTGCTATGAGTGTAAACGAAAAGTCCAATTAATGGTGGATTTCGACAAGTTGAAATTTAATAAGAAATATGAAGACAAGGGAAATGGATATAAAAAGAATATGAAAGATACATGGAGTGCCTTAGAAAATATCTCATGTCGATCTGAAACTTCAGATATTGAGATGAAAAAACCTGAAAATCTGTGTTTCATGACAGAAATGTCTGAGGTAACACCCAATTCCCCTATACCTAATGATTACTATTTTTGGTAAGAATGTGAATCAAATAGATATGATAATATGACTAAGGATTAACTATTTTAATACTATAGAATTCTTGAGGATACCATTAATGAACTCAAGGATAAATACATGTTATTAAAAATAGAAAATGCTTTAAATTCCAATTATAAGTCTGATCTGGATATTAAGAAAGAAAAATGTTCTCATCTATTAATATAAAATAATGAAATTAAATTATCAAATGGGAAATTAAAAAGAGATCTTGAGATTTTTATTTCTGGTAGAGATACCCTGACTCGGTTGCTAGAAAAACAAATTTCTCCGAAACATACAATTGGTTGAGGATATCAACTAGGATAAATAAAGATTGTTAAAAATAAATTTGTTCTAAAATCTGGACAGTTCATTACTAGTTCAAGTTAAAGACCATATTTTGAAAAACAATTTTCTAAAGGACCTAACAAAGTGTTCATGTCTCAAAACATGTCTGCTGATTATAGGAAACATGTGAGATATGCATGGGTTCCCAAAGATTTACTTGATAACCTCTCTAGAGAAATGAAAATCTAGGTACCAAAGACACCTTAAACATAATTTGTTTTGTAGGAAAATTTTCTAAAGAGCTCCTATAAAACTCTATATTACATTGAAAATTGAAATTCAAGACATATGATTGAATACTATTCATTCTTCAAGAGCCTAATTAAAGTTGATGGTGGACATGCCACATTCGGTGATAATACTAAAGGGAATATCATTGGATTAGGCCAAATTGGTAACCCTAACACTATATTAATTTCAAAAGTACATTTTGTTGATGGGTTAAAATACAATTTACTAAGTATCTATCAGTTTTGTGATGATGGATTCATTGTAAAATTTGAAAATGATACATGAAATATTTTTAATTCTAAAAATGATTTAATATTTACTTCTCTTAGAAATGAAAATGCATAGGTGTTTTATTAAAACTCCTTAGATAATCAATATGTTTCATGTTTAAATGCTTTTCATAAGAAATCATGGTTATGGAATAGAAGATTAGGACACTACAATGTGCACTCACTTAAGAAACTAATAAGAAAAGGCCTAGTTAGAGACTTACCTAAAATGGAATTCCCACATAAAAAAGTTTTTAATCCTTGTCAAAAGGTGAAATAACAAAAAGTTCCTTTAAAACCAACGAAATAAGTTTCTACTTCACTACTTATTGAGTTGGTTCACAAGGATTTGTTTGGACCATATAGAGTTTCAAGTTTAAATGGGAAGAACTATGTTTATATTCTTGTAGATGATTTTTTTAGAGATACTTGGGTATAATTTCTAGCTCACAAAAGTGAATCTTTCTCTTACATCATTAAATATTCCAAGTCTATAAAAAACCTTAGTGGACTTATAATTAAGACCTTGAGAAGTGATCATGGCCGTGAGTTTGAAAATAAAAAATTTGAATCTTTTTGCTCACAAAATGGATATACTCACAATTCCTCTACTCCTAGAACACCTCAACAAAATGGAGTTGTAGAAAGAAGAAATAGGACACATCCAGATATTTCCCTGACTATGCTAAATGAGTATAATCTACCTATCTATTTTTGGGTTGAAGCTGTTAATATAGCCTGTTACATTATCAATAGATTCTAAATTAGACATGATCTTAAGAAGACCCCTTATGAGCTCTAGAATAATCAGAAGCCTATGGTTAATTACTTTAGAGTTTTTGGTTTCAAAGTATTCATCCTTTCCACTAAGGAAAATCTTGACATGTTTGCTTCCAAAAGTGATGAAGGAATTTTCCTAGGATAATTAATCATTAGTAAAGCTTATTGAGTATTAAATAAGGGAACCGAATGTTTGGATGAATCAGTTCATGCCAAATTTGATGAGACAGATCCATAAGAACCCAAAACCTCTGCTAAACACCTTTAGGAAGATATGTCAATTCTGGACCTTAATGATAAAGACAGTGAACCCTTAGTGAAAAACAACCAGTTTTGAAAATTTTCCAGAATCTGTGCATGGTGAATTTGAACCTATAGACAATCATGTGGAGTCTAGTTCAACTCTTTCTAGAGGTATTAGAACTCTTAAGAATCATCCTTTATATGTTTTAGTAGGTTATTTAAATAGAGGAATAGAAACTACAACTTCTCTGAGAACCCATGTTGAACATCAAGCCTTTCTTTCCCAGCTTGAACCTAAAAATATCATTGATGCAATCAATGATGAATTTTGGGTGGTAGTTGTGCAAGAATAATTAAATTAGTTTGAAAGAAACAAGGTTTGGGAATTAGTAGAAATACCTAAAGACACTTTGACCATAGTCCCTAAATGGGTGTTTAGAAATAAAGTTGATAAATCTAGAAATATAGATTGAAACAAGGAAAGACTAGTTTCACAAGGATATTTTCAAGAAGAAGGAATACACTATGAAGAAACCTTTTCACAGGTTGCTGTAAAAGAATCCATTAGGATACTACTTTCTTATGTAGCTCATCGAAATTTTAAAATTTGTCAAATTGATGTCAAAAGTTCATTTTTAAATGGGTACATAGTTGAGGATATATTTCTTGAACAATCCCCTCATTTTTCAAATCCCCATTTTTTAAATTATGTCTTTAAACTATCTAATGATTTTATGGTCCAAAACAAGCTCTAAGAGCTGGGTATGATAGACTTAGTTCTTTTCTTAATTCAAAAGGTTTTACTAAAGGAATAGAGGATCCTACTCTTTTTATTAAAAATATTTCCAAAGATGTTTTAATAGTATAGATTTATGTAGATGAAATTATTTTTGGATCCTCAAAAAATTCAATATGTACTGATTTTTCAAAAATGATGCAAGATGAATTTGAAATTAGTTTAATGGGGGAACTTAAATTTTTCCTTGGATTTCAAATTTTTTAAAAGAAATATGGTATTATTTTAAATAACTGTAAAGATACTAAAGATATTTTTGAAATGTTATTGGTTTGGACTGTAATAAAGGTAGTGATTCACCTATGAGTACCACCTGTAATTTTGATGTTGATGAAACTAGTAAACTTGTGGATCAGACCAATTGCAGATGTATGATTGGGATTCTACTCTATCTTAATGCTAGTAGACCGGATATTAGGTTTAGTGTATGCATGTGTGCTCGCTTTCAAGACAATCCCAAAGAGTCACATTTAACTAATATTAAAATGATTTTTAAATATTTCAAGTATATTACAAACTTTGGATTATTTTATCCAAGAGGACAATAATTTGATTTAATAAGTTATTCAAATGCTGATTTTGCTAGTTGCAGGTTAGATAGAATGATCACCTCAATAAAATGTCACTTTTTATGCAAGTCACTAGTATCATGGTGTAATAAGAAATAGAATTATGTTACATTATCTACTGCTGAAGTTGAATATATAGCTTCTAGTAGTTGTTACACTCAAATTCTATGGATAAAACACACGTTACTAGACTACGAATATCAATTAAAACATATATCTATAAAATGTGAAAATAAAAGTGCTATTAACAACTATGAAAATCCATTATCTTATGCTAGGACAAAGCACAATGATGTGATACATCACATCTTGAGAGATCATTATCAAAGAGGTGATATCACTCTTGAATTCATTGGAACTAAACATCAATTGGCAGATATATTCACAAAGCATTTGAATTATGAGTGGTTAAATTACACCAGACTTGAGTTAGGTATGATAAACTATTATGGTTTGGAACCTCACTGTTAGAACCTCATCGTTGGAACCTCACCATTGGAACCTCACCATTAGAACCTCACCGTTGGAATCTCACCATTAGAAACTCACTGTGGGAACCTCACAGTTGGAAACTCACCATTGGAATCTCACCATTGGAACCTCACCCTTGGAACCTCACCGTTGGAACCTCACCATTGGACCTCCCCATTAGACCTCACTAATAAACCTCACTATTTGAACCTCACCGTTAGACCTCACTGATAAACCTCACCATTGGAACCTTATCATTAGACCTCACTGATAGACCACACTGATAGACCTCGCTATTGGAACACAATGATAGACCTCACTGATATACCCCACCATTGGACCTCACCATTGGAAGTCACCGATAGTCCTCACTGATAGACCTCACCATTGGACCACACCAATGGACCTCACTGATAGACCTCACCATTGTCACCTTACCGATAGATGAACTTTTCCTGGACTTATAGTTTTCTATGCTGGAATCTGAAACGTTTTCTATATTACTTATTTCTTTTATCTAATTTGTTTTTCGATCCCTGAGTGATAAAATTAAAGTAAAAAACCCATTTGGATCCACTTATACTCTCTCCTGAACATCCTTCTCCCAAACCTCAAAAACCTAACCTTCTTCTGAAATCCTCTAACCGCTCTAGATCGCATGGAAATATTGAAGCAACTGTTGTTCAGTGATGAAGGAGATGTGCCAAATCCAAAGAGACCTCGAGCTGAGATGAGTAGTGGAAGCCAGGTTGTGTCAAATACGATCAACCCTCATTTTTCAAATAGGGATATCGTGGTTGAAAAATAGATAAATATCGAATGGTTTCTGACGAGCGGATATTTAGTGCTGAAGGCACTTGAAGCTCAAGGTTGGGTCTAATGCTTTTCAATCAACAGTGGACCCTATTACACAAAGATGGGGATTGAGTTTTATGAGTTTTTCAAATTCAAACAAACTGAGGATGAGAACAAAATGTCTTCTAGGGTAAATATAGTAAGTGTAAGATTATCTTCTATTGAATGGGCTGAGTTTCTGAGAGTATCACATGAAGGGATTTATGATTACTACTCAAGAGTGGGTCCTCCCACTACTGATTTTTTCTGTTATGAAGAAGCCTTATTTGAACAGGCAGGGAGTGGGATCCCTAGTGAATTCATTGCTGCTGAAATGGAAGGAGAAGACAAGTCTATGTTTACATTTGTCCAACATGTCTTGAGTCCAAGGAGTGGGGACTTTGCTACCATGATGTATCAGGACATATTTCATTTGTATTTTTTGAAGCATGGATAGAAGATAAACTTGTATAGGCTGCTGATGATTCAATTAGAAGATATGACAAAGAACAGTTCCAAATACAATGACTTGTTTCGTGCCATATTATCATCAAAGATGTTGAAGTTGAAAGGATTTGCTGTAAACAAGGAGGAAATAGTTTTAGTAAGAGACACTTTCTTCATTACAAAGGTGATTTGTATGTTGATGAATATAAATTGGAACCCTTGTAAATGAAGATAGTTGCATGATGAGGCTAAGATATATATGAAATTAAACCCTGTTACTCATCCTACTAGGCCTATGGATAAGAGAGATCCTGGTCTAAAGCCTTATGAAGTGGAGCCTGCATATTTAGATAAAGAAGAAGTGGCTGTTGTTCTGTAAGAAAGAGAGAATTCTCTTATAGATAAAAGGATTGATCCTGGAATTCCCTCAAATCCTCGTGCTAATATTGTATACATTGGTGAGCCTAGTCCACCAAAGAGGTTTCCTATAAGGGAGATAGTCCTAAGGGAAATTGATGATGAAGAGAATAGTGAAGAATAAGGGGCAAAAAACGTCTTAAAAGACTTTAGATAGACCTCAGATGAGGATGAGGACACCGAATCTACTCATGATGACTTTGAGATAGTTGTTAGTGAAAGTGAAGAAGGGCTAAGTCTCAGTCCCTTGATAGGAAAAATATAAATGGTAGAAAGTTTAGATGAAGAGGTTTCTAATTTGGTTGATGTTGGAATTGTTTTTGGATGTTGTGGAAGATTCTGTCAAGGAAGCGACGGTGGACCCTTTTGTGGATGTATTAGATCACTGAGGTATGGTTTTAGTGAATGTGATTGATCAAGAGATTTCTCCAAGTGAGGGGGAAGAACCTGTTTCCACAGGTTCAGTTGTTATTGGTCATGGGATAGAAGACTGGTTAGAAGTCCCTGGATTTGTGGTTGTAGGTTTAATCTACAGAGATACTGATGATGAATAGCCTATCAGAAGTCCCCCAATCCCTTTAGTTATAGAGTCAACTATTTTGGAGCCAGTGGTTCATTTGCCTCAAGACTATGTGAAGAAGGATGATTTGGAATCAATAAAATCAGATCTGAAGAGCCACTTTGATGAGTGATTTTTCTGATTAGGGAAGTCTATGACTCACAATCAAGAAGTTTTTACTTTTATAGTGGAAAGGATTTTTTTCCCACTCACTCTATCCTACTACAGGAAGTAAATGAATGTCATAATTAGATCTGATCCTTGGGAGATTCTATAGAATCTGTGAAGTAGTCTATTAATAGTTTAGAATCTTATATGGCTTTAAGGGCTCAAGTGGAGAATGATCATTGATATGTTAAAAGTGCGGTTCAGAAAATTTTCAGTGTGTTTGAGGACTTTAAGAATTCCAAAGAGACACATGTGAGTGGACAAGATGATGATGTGAAGAGACTGATCAGTGGACTAACCCAATCCTTTAAGGAGATAGTGGCTTTCACTGTGGCACCTCTGTGTCCATCTGCTTCATCTTTAGCTACTCCTCCTATTAATCTAGAAGCTTTCGGATTAGTTGTCAGAGAAGAAGTAGAGACGTTCCCTAGTGCCAGTACCTCAGAACCTCAGTCTATGACTGAGGTCATTTCTAATATGAGAGAAATTGTAACATCCCAGCTAAATAATGAATATGACATTTTCATATTTGTTAATATCTGTAAATTAATTGTTAATTTTACATTAAAGTGGATGCTATGTTCGATGGCATACCTGATACACACAAATGGGTTTCTTTGAAATCTTGTGTTCCACACAACATTGGGTCATACTAAAAAATAATAATATAATATGATTATTTTAAATTGTACTTAACGCCTAGCCATTTTATTGGTGGGAATGAAAATAAATGACTCCAATATGATTATACATGTGTGTTAAACATTTTTACATTTATCCAATAAAATTTAGTGGCTGAAAATGGGAATAAATCTAATTTTAATCATAATTTACTTTGAAAGGTTAATTTACCACCTTTTGTTGGAGAACCTTCTTTAAATAAAGTTTTGGTAACTTTTATATGTTCTATTTGAGAAAATAAAATTCCTCTTTATAATCAGGTCATCAAAATTCACTTTGGGTAAAATTTTGTTATTTTTCTGATAAAATTCATTTTATGATGAATAGTGAAAAATAGTATATTTTAATTTAAATCTGATTTTTGATCTAATTTATTTATATGGTAATATTATGTTTTTAATTGGTTTTAAAGTTTAATTAGATTATATATTTACCATTTAATCTAATGTTGCTCATGGGAATAAATTTCATTTTGAAATTGGACATAAACTAGTGTCAATCTTTTGATAGACATTGTTTCCTAAAAACACGCTAATTGTTTTGACAACATGAATTAATTTTAAATAAATTATTGCAACTTCTTTGTTTTTAATTTTCTAAAATAGACATCATTTTGTAATTTGGAATATCAAATATTTTTATGGCTGATTTTTTGGTATTTTTCTGAAAAACTACAATTTTTGATGAATAGGGAAACAACTAAGTAGTAGTTAAAAAACTTACTTTTTCATTTAAATGAAATTTTACCACTTCTGTTAATTGAATTTCAAAAATCTGATATAAATGGTATTTATTAGTAAGTAAAATCTAGTTCAATAAGATGAAAATAATTTTTGTTGAATAGTAGCTTTTGATTTTTATTTACCGTGGTTAGAGGTAAATAAGGTAATTCGAGGTAAAACAAATATTATAATAATAAAAAATTACCCTAACACTTGTCCTAACCTTATTGGTTGAGTCATGTTTGACCATGGGAATCCTTGTGTCGATTTTGGGACCCCATGGAGCCACTTGGGAGTGATAATGACACTTTTGATTAATTAATTTTAATGTAAAGACAAAAATGACAAAAACAAATATCTTTTAGTAAATTAATTTTTACATAGGGTTATATAAGTTATGTTTTCAACTATAAATTTTAATTTGAAAGATAAAATTATTTCCTATGTTATGGTATTTTTTATAATTTTATACATGAAATAAATGAAATTATTTTTGACACAATAATGATGTAGTGTTTACCTCATTAATAAATCATTTAAATAAATAAGATTATAAATAATAAAATATCATCCAGAACCAATCCAATTCTTACTAGATTAATTTATTTAGACGATGAGTCTTCTTATCTTTGACCTTAATGAGCTTTGGACCTTTAGAAACCGAAAATCAATATATAATAAAACAATATTTTCACATTTTTTAAAGAGCCCATCCTCCCCCTTATAAAAAACCTAATCCTCTAACACATTCTTCGCACCTCTCAAGCCCCTTGGATCGTTTTACCCTAGCCCAAATAAGCTCCCAATATCCGTATCTTCCACCTAGAATCCTTACCTAATTCATAAGACACTTCAAGAAGTCCTTTTGGTTCAAACCAAAGGGAGTTACCCGAATTAAAGGTAACGATTTCTCTTAAATTCTTTTGTTTTATTTTTTTTTATTTTGTATCTCCAACCCCATAAACTATTCTTATTCCATTATTTTATAATAACACCAGTATCCTAAATATACTAGGTTGTTATTATGAGAATTATTAAAACTAAAATTACCCACACCACCTCTTATGGGGTAAAGAACATTTCGTTTCAATGGACGGTGAACTTGTGCCTCACGAAACGATGATTGTTCAAATATCTCCAACCTCCTCTCAGGGTGGCCATTATGATGGATAAATATTTATATATGATATATATTATATTTATATAGTTTCTATGCTTCTGTATTTTTCATTTATTGAATACCTTTATGGTTTCCATAGTGGGTAAATACGATAATATCATTTGCGGAAGTGCGGACTACCGCCCCCTTAAAGTGATATGACTCATTCACGCCCTATGTGGAATGTATAAAGGGTATAGTTAATGAAATTATATACAATATTATAAAGGAATTAAAATATACTTATGTATCATTAAGTTTCCATTCCACTACAATACGAAATAGAAATGGAAGAAGTGTCCACGCACACGTATGGCTTACCGTCTCCATGAACGGTGAATTTCATTTCTTATCTCCAAATGTTATGTACTATTATAAATACATTTATATACGAGATATATCTGATATATTAGATATATAAATCATGAATATAATTCTTGATATAATAAACGTTTGATCACATGAACAACTTGTAGTTATAAGAAGTCCATTTTTGACGCAAGTACCAAATATCAACAAAATTAACATTGTTAACTTAAATGATTACATAATGTTTATAACATGGTAATAAGTGATTTAAAAGGAATTATAAACATTAAAAAGTTTCTTAGGTAAGTAGAAATTAACTTTAGTTTATTATTCATGAGATTAAAGAAATAACAGGTCAAGTCAGACACGGGGTAAGGGGTTTCATATCCCACTTTTAATTTCGTGAGATTTCCATTGTTTGCCACATATTTATTGCATGTGGTTTATTGTGTATGGAAATTTGATATATATTATTATTTATTATTTTTATATTCATTGTATTCTTTGATTCATTATGTGGTTATTAACCTTTGGTCATACGACTCGATTAATTACAATGTGGTAAGGGATTTCTTATCTCACTTTTATTCCTATGAGATTCATGCTATATTTTTCACTATTTCCTTTCTGTGGCATATGTACAGACCATTATTTTTACTCTTTGTGTAATATACTTTAATTTATGGGTATTTACATATTCATTGAATTATTCTTCTTTCTTTTGGTTTACTTTTCGTAAGTTACCAAATCAATAAGGGAACTTTTTAACCCAAATTTCATTCCTTGGGTTAATATTCTCATTCATAATTATGTCATGTTGTGATTATGTGTAGAATCAATGTCTATTTATTTATGTTTTAATTTATACTCCCTTTTTGTGGATAAAAGTTTGATACATATGATCACTCCATTGATAAATTCTAAACTCATCGATATGAACTTGATAAGAGTAATTTTTACTTAATTTACATTCATTGAGTTAAACATCCAAGTCATTGGTTTTGACTTAAAAAGAACATGTGTGAATGTCCTATGATCTATTTACACTGAATATCCAATCATATTGAGTGTATTTATATTTTTCACACATAATTATGAAATTGATTTATCCTTAATCTAAGGATACCATCTTTATAAGGGATTTCATCTCAAATTACATTACATTGAGGTTTCATTGTAGTTATGCACTAATTCACTTTAATATGGTGTATATACTGAACTTTAGAATTTTATATCATGAATCCCTTTATTCTCATTATATTATAATGTTTTTATTGAATTTTATTCCTCACTTATTTTTATTCAAGAATATCTCTTTTGGTTAATAACTCTTTAACTAATATATTGTTTTAATGATTTATTATTCTAAATATTTCTCATTAATTACCATGTTTTCAAAATGGTTTTTAGTATTTATTTACATAGAAATTAATGTTTTAAAATTTTAATTCCTTTAAAATATTCAAAGTGGTATGGGACCCTTTGATTCAAAAATCTATTTATTAAATGTTTTAAATCGTTTTGAAAATGGATTGATAAAGCATTGATTTTGAAAATATATTGAAATGATTTCTTGTGATTATAAATGAAAAGTTATTAGTGAAATTTTTATTTTTTAAATATATTATGTGTTATGATTTTATAATGGTTCATGGACATTTGACAGGTGGTTACATGATAAACCAAATGTCGGGTAGTGTCGTGATAAACTCGGACGAGTGGTTGTGTTATAACCTCCAATGCATTGGTTAGGAATTAGGCTGTATGGCTATTCCATTTAGTGATATGTGTGGAAGTCGACCATATAGTCATTAAATTTTTGTATGTTTATGTCCCAAGTTACCTTTATATGTTATTTGTTCTTTATATGGGTTTTATGGTAATATGTTGGTTACAAAAGGGTAAGCAAAGATTATTTATCTAGTGAAGAGTATTTACTACTTCATAAAGGTGAAAAGTATTACTTATGATAAATTATTAATTTTTTACTTGTTGTTTTGAAAAAAATAACAGTTTTCCTTCTTTGTGTATC
This sequence comes from Viscum album, assembly GCA_963277665.1. Classification (NCBI taxonomy): domain Eukaryota; kingdom Viridiplantae; phylum Streptophyta; class Magnoliopsida; order Santalales; family Viscaceae; genus Viscum; species Viscum album. Next base: position 855,940,761 of record OY728121.1, read on the forward strand.
CGTTACTGAGGTTTTCCTCATCACATGTTTTTGAAATGTTTTTCATAGGACATGAAGTGGAATAGGGACAAGGATGTGATCAAGGAAAAGTCATGATCACGAAAACATGGAACTGGAAATGTTTATTTTTAAGAGTTTATATTTTATGAAATATGGATACTGGGTAGTAGTGTCTACTTTTAAAATTCATGTTTTTATGAAATATTTATATCCAAATTCTCAAAAAGTCTAAACCTCAAAAGATCCCCAATGTGAATTCTTGAGATAATTAAAGATTGTGTAATGTTTAAGGTCGGTCAATATAGTTGGTATCATAGGTCGGTTTAGATAAATATATAGGATAGGGTGTAATTTAATCATAAGTGACATAACCATAATTGTTATCATATTAGAAAGAGTCATAGTTATTTTAGAGGGGATAAATGTTTATTAAATTTTTTGGTGAAAAATGAAAGGTATAAGATAACCTTTGAGGATAAATTATGTTATGGTTATTTTTGAGTAATTTATCTCTTTTTTGGAATGTTATAAAATTATATAGTTTTTAAAAAAGGACAACACGCTGACCGTGTGACAACCCATCACGTCAGACAAAGTTGATAGAATCGAACCCACAACCAAAGTGTGGTAGGGATTTATCGCCTACCACTGGACTACGTGAAGTCCCTGGTTAGTATGACCAATTCTTTTTAGTTAGATGATTTTATGAATCAAAAATGAGTGGATTTTGGTTTATCTATGTAAATTATTAACCTATCATGGAGAATATGTGATTATGTTAGTTACTTTTCAATATGAGACTTTAAGAGTAACTGGTGTTATTTAGATATAATTGTTAAGATTTATCACGGAAGACTATGTGATTAAATCCTTATATGATTTGGGTTTAAATATTAATTTAGATTAAATTGAATAATTTTATGGATAGTTTTTTATTTAATGGTCTTTTTTGAACTTTGGGTATTTTTTGACAAATTTTGGAGATTAATAGTAGTTTTCTATTTGTAATAGATTATCCTTTTTGGGGATTATCATATATTTGATTAACAAATTTTTGTTTTAGTTGATTTCTAAAGATAGGGGAAATATATAGTTCATCTTCTGTAGATTATGTGATACTCTAGATGTTTATTCTAGCTATTCAGGTGTTACCAAGTCATCTTGAATACTTACTGTTTGAAGAAAAGATGAGTTTGTGGTAGAATATTATTAAAGGATGACACTCTACATGAAAAGTAGGTATATTTCTTATTGATCTTAGTCTAGTTATTAAAAAAGTTTATCAACTCTAGGAAATGTATCTTGAAGTAAAAAATTTATAAGCTCTCTTTTATCCTTAGACTTTTACCCAACCACAAATTTATGTTATTGTGGTGGTTAACTTTCCATGATCAGGTTTTCTATCACTATCTATTAATCTATGAGAGTTAGTTTCCCCTCCATATCCATGTTTTCATGGAATCCTAGTATCTATTGTCTTAGGTGACCTTTGTATATATCTTTATTTCATTTAAAGTTATAGTTTTATTTACTCTTTTTCCGATGTGGGACATTCAATGATGTTTTCAAGACCAATTTTAAAATTGCGAGGATGTAATTATAAAAAGGGGGAAGGATGTAACATCCCAGGTAAATAAATATTATGAAATTTTCATATTTATTAATATTTGTAAATTAATTATTAATTTTACTTTAAAGTGTATTCTTTGTTTGATGGCATACCTGATACACAACAACGGGTTTTTTTGAAATCTTACATTACACAAAACGTTGGGTCATACTGAATAATAATAATATAATATCATTATTTTAAATGGTAGTTAACACCTAGATATTTTATTGGTGGTAATGTATTTAACTGAATACAATATGATTATACATGTTTTTTAAATGTTTCTACATTTATCTAATATAATTTAGAGGGCTAAAATGTTAATAAATATAATTTTAAGTATAATTTACTTTAAAAGGTTAATTTACCACCTTTTAATGGAAAACCCTATTTTAATCATTATTTGGTAACTTTTATATGTTATATTTGACAAAATAAAATTATTCTTTAGAATTGGGACATCAAAATTCACTTTGGGTAAAAAAAAATTACTTTTCTGATAAAATTCATTTTTTGATGAATAGTGAAAAATATTGTATTTTAATTCAAATCTGATTTTTAATATAATTGATTTATATGGTTAGATTAACTTTTTAATTAGTTTAAAGTGTAATTAGATAATATTTTTACCATTTAATCCAATGGTGTTCATTGGAATTAATTTAACTTTGAAATTGGACATAAATAAGTGTCAATCTTTTGATAGATATTGTTTCTTAAAAAATGCGATATTTGTTTTGACAATGGGAATTAATTTTAAATTAATTAATTAAACTTATATGTTTTTAATTTTTTATAATAGACATAATTTTTTTTGGGAATATAAAATTTATCATAGGCTGAATTTTTTGTATGTTTCAGAAAAACATCAATTTTTCAGGAATAGTGAAACCACTATGTAGTAGTTAAAAAAATTGAATTTTTCATTTAAATGAAATTTTACCACTTGTGTGAATTTAATTTCTAAAATTCGACATACATGGTTGTTATTATTAAGTAAAATTTGGTTCAATAAGATTAAAATAATTTTTTGGGGAATATTAACTTTTGACTTTTATTTACCGTGATTACAGGTAAATAAGGTTATTCAAGGTAAAAATAATATTATAATAATGCAAAATTACCATTAAAGTTGTCCTATACTTATTGGTTATGTCATGGCTGTCCATGGGAATCCTTTTGTCGTTTTTGGAACCCCATGGAGCCACTTGGGAGTGATAATCACACTTTAGATTAATTATTTTTAAAGTAAAGACAAAAAATGACATAAAAAATATCTTTTAGTAAATTAATTTTTACATAGGGTTATATAAGTTATATTTTATACTAAAAATATTAATTGGAAATATAAAACAATTTCCTACATTATGGTATTTTTTTATAATATTTAGACATGAAATAAATTAAATTATTTTTGGCACAATAATGATGTAGTGTATACCTCATTAATAAATCATTTAAAAAAATAAGATTATAAACATTAAAATAACATCCAAAACCTGTCCAATTTTTATTAGATGAATTTATTTCGACCATGACTCATCTTATCTACCACCTTAATGAGTTTTGTAATTTTTGAAACCGAAAATCAGTATATAATAAAATAATATTTTCACACTTTCCTAAAGAGCCCCTCCTCCCCCTTATAAAAATCCCTCACCTCTAACCCATTCCTCACACCTCTCAAGCCCCTGGGCTCATCTGACCCCTGACGAAATAATCTCTCAAAATCCCTATATTCCTTATATAAGTCTTACCTTAGGCATAAGGCACTTCAAGAAGTCATTTTGGTTCAAACTAAAGGGAGTTACCCGAATTAAAGGTAAGAGTTTCTCATAAATTCTTTTGTTTTATTTTGTTTTATTTTGTTTTATTTTACTTCTCCAAACCCTAAACTCTTTTTATTCCTTTATTTTTTAACAACACTAGTATCTTCAATATACTGTTTTGTTGTTATGATATGTATTCTAACTACACTTACACACACCTTCGTCTAATTGGTAAAGAACAGACTGTTTCTATGGACGGTGAACTAGTGCCTTACGAAACAATGATTGTTCAAATATCTCCAACCGCCTCTCATGGTGAACATTATGATGGAACTGTAATTTTATATGAAATATATTATATTTATATTGTTTATATTATTATGTATATTTCATTTATAGAATACCTTAATGGTTTCCATAGTGGGTACAAACGATAATATCATTTGAGGAAATGCGGACTACTGCCCCCTCAATGTGATATGACTCATTCATCCCTTTATGTGGAATGCATAAAGGGTATAGTTTATGAAATTATATATGATATTATACATTAATTATAATATAATTATGTATCATTAATTTTCCCTTCCATTAGAATACGAAATAGAAATGGAAGTAGCACTCATGTGTACGTACAACTTAACTTCTCCATGAACGTTGCATTTCATTTCTTATCTCCAAATTTTATGTACTATTATAAATAAATTTATATACTGGATATATCTGATATATATGATATCTAAATTATCAATATCATTCTGTATATAATGAACTTTTGACCACATGAACAACTTGTAATTATAAGAAGTCCATTTTTTAATCAAGTACCAAATATCGACAAAACAACCATTGTTAACTTAAATGATTACATAGTGTTTATAACATGGTAATAAGTGATTTAAAAGGAATTATAAACTTGAAAAATGTTCATAATAAATTATAAATTTACATTAGATTATTATTCAATAGATTAAAGAACGAACGGGTCAAGTCGGGCATGAGCTAAGGGGTTTCTTATCTCACATTTAATTCCTTGAGATTTCCATTGTTCGCCATTTATTTATTTCATGTGGTATATTTTGTACAGAAATTTGATATATATTATTATTATTCTATGTATATTCTTGGTATTTTGTGATTCATTTGGTGGTTATTAACTTTTGGTCATACGACTCGATTTATTTCAACGTGGTAAGGGATTTCTTTTCTCACTTTTATTCCCGTGAGATTCATGCTATATTTTTCACTATTTCCTTTGTGTGGTGTACGTACTATCAATGATTTGTACTCTTTGTATAATATAATTTCTTTTATGGGTATTTACATCTTCATTAAATTATTCTTATTCCATGTGATTTTTGTTTTGTAGGTTACCAAATTTGTAAGGGAAATTTTGAACCCAAATTTCATTCCTTGGGTTAATCTTCTATTTCATAATTATGTCATGATATGATTATGTGTGGAATCACTGTTTGTTTATTTATGTTATAATTTTCACTCCCCTTTGTGCTTATATAATTTTGATACACATAATAACTCCATTGATAAATTCTAAAGTCATCGATATGAACTTGATAAGAGTAATTTTAACTCAATTTCCATTCATTGAGTTAAACATCCAAGTCATTGGTTTTGTCTTAAAAAGAACATGTACGGATGTACTCTGATCAATTTACACTGAATATTCAATCATGTTGAGTGTATTTATATTTTTCACACATAATTATGCAATTGAATTATCCTTAATCTAAGTATACCATCTTTATAAGGGATTTCGTCTCAAATTACATTTCATTGAGACTTCATTGTTGTTATGAACCAATTCACTTTTCTAGGGTGTATATACTATCCTTTGGCATGTTATATCATGAATCCCTTTATTCTCATGATATTATAAAGTTTTTATTTAATTTTATTCCTCAATTATTTTTATTCAAGTGTATCTCTTTTGGTTAAGAACTCTTTAACTAAAATATTGTTTTAAAGATTTATTCTTCAAAATATTTCTCATTAATTTCCATGTTTTCAAAATGGTATTTAGTATTTATTTACATGGAAATTAATGCATTAAAATTTTAATTCTTTTTAAAGCTTAAAAGTGGCATGGGACGCTTTGATTCAAAAATCTATTTATTTAATATTTTAAATGGTTTTGAAATTGGTTTGATAAAGCATTGATTTTGTCAATATATTGAAATGATTTATTGTGATTGCAAATGAAATGATATTAGTGAAATGTTTATTTTTGAAATATATTATGTGTTATGATTTTATAATGGTACTTGGACATTTGACAGGTGGTTACAAGATAAACTAAATGGTGGGTTGTGTCGTGATAAACTCGGATGGGTTGTTACGTTATAACCTCCAATGCATTGGGTATGGAATTCGGCCATATGGATATTCCATTTAATGATATGTGTGGAAGTAGACCGTATTGTTATTCCATTTATGTATTATGTCCCAAGTTACATTTATATTTTATTTGTTCTTTATATGGGTTTTATGGTAATATCATGGTTACAAAAGGGTAAGCAATGATCTTTTATCTAGTGAAGAGTATTTATTACTTCATAAAGGTGAAAAGTATTACTTATGATAAAGTATTCATGGTTTACTTGTTGTTTTTAAAAACTAACAGTTTTCCTTCTTTGTGTATCCCTTACAGAGGGTTTGGTGTGTCCCATGTTTTTGAAATGTTTTTCACAGGACATGAAGTGGAATAGGGACAAGGATTTGATCAAGGAAAAGTCATGATATCTAAAATATGGAACTGGACATGTTTCTTTTTAAGTGATTATATTTTATGAAAAATGGATATTGGGTAGTAGTGTCTACTTGTAATATTCAAGTTGTTATTAAATAGTTATAGCCTATTTCTCTAAAACTCTATACCTGAAAAGATACTCAATGTGAATTCTTGACATAATTCAAGATTATGTAATGTTTTAGGCTGGGTCCTTATAGAAATCCATACCCTTGTGGGAAATTATTTAAGGGAAGCTACCTAGGATCAGAAATCCATCAAAGAACAAGTTCATTTCTATTAAAAAAGGTGTATACTAAGAATCATATGGATGGTTACTTCATGTTGTTGTTGGAGAACTTGAGGATTACACTTGTCACTCAAGAAATTAAGGATCAGGTTAATAGGATCAGAGTTTTGACTCCTACATTAGAGAAATTCATGGAGAATAAATATGGTTTTATTTCAGCTATGGATATGGGAGGAAGTTTACTATGGATATCAGAAATCTTCTTCATCCCTACCTCCACTCCACTCCAATAATTATTCCTCCAGCCCTTCCTTCTACCTCGGTAGATTCAGGATCTACCAGTGCTGAACCAATGATGACTCCTGCACAAGCCGTCAGAAGTTTGACCCCTATGGTTCCTTATAGATCTACTCATTATAGGTCTACTGATACCTTTGTCGGAACTCCTCCAACCCTGCTGACTGCTATCCCTGGGCCTATCCCTCCATCTTTATAACTTGCTGCCTCAACTTCAAAAGACAAATCTCCCTTGGAAATATCTGAGGTGGATTGAATTTGGGAAGTCTTATTTGATAGGGATCTTTGAAACATTATTTCACATTGTACTCTTTCTTCGTTAATGGAAAATCATATTCTATTTATTTTTCTCGTTAATTCTTTTTGTTAATCACAAAGGGGGAGAAACAAGTCTAAGTTAGTCTATGTTTTGAGCTACCTAACCTGAAATAAGGAGAATTTTTTTATATTGACTGAACTCTTTTCATATATATACTCATAATGAACATGGTTCCGTTTTAATTATAGAAAATGTGATTAACCCTGATTCACACATACTGCCATAATTTGTGATTATCAAAAAGGGGGAGATTTTTGGACTCACCTATTTTGATAATCCAAAATCAAGTTTTATTTATATAAATCCTATTGTTTATCTAACAAGATATTCATTTATTTGAAAATATTGTTTATATCAAATTAATAACTATGTTATTTTAATCTCACTTCTCTCTTGTTTAAGCTCATAGTGAAGAATTTCTCGAAGTGAAAAGGTCATCTATGAAAAGGTCACCGATGAAAGGGCTACTGATGCAAAGTTCACCGATGTAGAGGTCATCGATGAAAAGATCACTTATGAAAAGGTCTATGATGTAAAGGTCATTGATGCAAAGGTCACATATGCAAAGGTAATCAATGAAAGGGTCACTAATGTGAAGGTTACCATTAGAATGGTTACTGATGAAGGTTGTGAGGTGAACCTACTATTGAAGCCTACCATTGCGTAGGCTACCATTACCAGTCAAATATACTCTACTCAATACTTTTTCAAATTCTTAATATTTTTCTAACAGTCATATTTGGTAAATTTAATGCTTCTGACATTAATTAGTGCTGATTTTGCACATATCAATAGACTGTATCTGGGGACAATATGAGGTACGAGAAAGATCGCATGTGATGTACTTATTACTATTGTTAGACCTCAAATATATAAGAGAAGACTGAGGAATAAAAGGAAGATGAGAGTGGCATAAGAAGCATGTTTTTGCCTGTGAAGGTTCATACTTGCTAGATCAAAAAGGAACATTCAATGCTTACACTATGAACCCAAGACCCTCAAGAAGATCATTTCTAGAGAACAATTTTAAGACTAACTTCTGTGCTTCATCAAATCTCAATAAACACAAGAAGCATAACATTCAATTTCTGAAAGCTAGAACACAGAGTTATGACACTGTGTTTCGAGGACAACATTCATAGAAAGACTTGAACTACAAATTCTTCACTCCAAGGAGTCAAGAGCTGAACTCTGAACACATAGAGCTTTCAAAATTAGATATTATAATCTTAGCTCTATTTTGTTCCTTCGTTTTACATTTATGAGAAGTGTGTGTGTCTGTCTGCTACACATGCAATCTCCTATGCATGAACTGGAGGATAATGAATATCCTGAAATCAATCTTCACTGGCATATTTTTTCCCATGTATAACTATGGAAGGGACCATGTGTGGTCCTTTTTGTTTGTCTTTTGCACAAAGAATTGTGTTAGAGGGTGTGAACCCTGGATAGTTGTGAGAACTGGTGTAAATCCCGATAGAGGCTTTGTATCGAGTTTATTGTTAATATAAACTGCTTGGTGGAAGGTGATCACCAAGTGAAGAGGATTATGTCTCTTCTTGAAACTAAACCTTTTTTTAACTTCATTGTGATCTATATTTTTTTATACTTTATTTTATCTATTTTTTTCTTCTTATAATTTCTAAAACTGAATACACTTTTTCATTCACTTTGATAGTTTTTTTTGGTTAGTGTGTGTATGTGTTTAATTCAGTAAACTTGTTTCAAAAGTTAAAGAAGTGTTTTAAACTGATTCACCTGAGGACTATTCAACCTTTGAGAAACTTGTTGACCAACTAAATATTTATATATCTATTGCCTTAATTAACTATTCTGTTTCAAAATTTCAGGAATCTTTATAAGAAAGTTTTTCTCAGGTATTTTATGTAGGAACTCAATTAACCCCCCCCCCCCCCCCCTCTTGAGATTCCACTCCGACCAACAAAGTTGTTCCACCAACAACAAAAAATTTCATTCCAACTCCTAGTATCATATTCAGGTGGACTTTTCATTAGTGGTCATGGTAAGTGAACATGTCTTCACGGCGAATGACACTGGTGATATCTATGTATCACTTCATTCATATCTATAAGTGATCCATATATCATGTTGGATATTTTATTCATGTGAGGATACATAATTCATGTAGTGCTTTTCGAGTTTCTATAGGTATGTAAAAGATCATTATGCAGGATGACCTTTTGTATGTATATATTGTATAATCGTATTACATATCCACTTTTTACTAGAATAATTTTCTTTATATGTATAATGTATATTCATATATGGAATGATATATGTTCATATTATGATTTTTATAATACTATTTGTATATTGTTAATTCATCTGTCTAAACTGTATATTTTATATTGAATTATACTAATATTTGGATGGTCTTTCACCCTAGGTAGTTTTTTGAAACCAATTTAAATACATGGGATGTTCAATTTAGTGTTTTCAATTTATATTACAAATAATTTTCAGTTTTTTTATTTCATAATATGTTATATATTCATATTTATGGATAAAATAATTTTGTTGCAGTCTATATCAAATCATTATAAATATGTCACACATGAATTTAAATTTCCAAGACACTTCAGTGGAAGATAGGTTTCATAGATTATTAAGAAGGTTACAAAATCATTCTAGTACTCATAAAAGTTTTTCACTATAGTTAAGTGATAAAATTTAAATATATGTTAAATTAAAGATGGAAAGACAACCATTATAATTATTTCTAGTACATATTATACATAAACTTTTATCATGAAAAATATAAAAAACTCAATTCTTTGGGCCATATATATTAAATATTGTTTACATATTAAGGTGTTTCTATTTATTTGGGTATGCTATTTTTGGATTTCGGTCTTCCGATGTGCAATTAAAATGTTTTATTTCTGACCACTTATATTACACTTAGATATAATGTTTCTATAAAAATTTTCTTTCTATTGTATTTATATCCTCATATATATCATTTATATATACAATTAATTAGCTAATTTAATGAAATGTGTACCCCATTTTGACTATTATCTATTATAGATCACCGATAATTCATTTCTGTATAGTATTATGGCATTAAATATATTTTTTCATCAGAATGATATAAAATATTATATTACATTTACCATACCTCTTCCAATGATTTTTTCCTTTTTTATCAAATAAAAATTTATATGGATGTTTTATATGAAATCTATTTCATTTATAAGCATAGATATTTCATATATTATGTAACCCCCTAAAATTATTAAAGAGGTTCATTGTATTTGATACCTTATATGACATGCACTGCCCATTACGTAAGGTGATATAACACCCCGAGGATTTAAAATATATTAATTTCCAAATAAATATAATGTATTAAATATCATTAATTACACAATAAACTTTTTATCTTTCATTACATGGAATAATGAGATTCCTTGATATCTTTTGTAACATGTATGCCCGATTTTTACCAAACAGCAACAAACTATTAATATTATTATTTAATATAATGGTTATTACCTAACCATAGGAATAACGTGTATTACTAGGATTAAATATATAATTAAAATATTTAGTTTACACCTTTTTATTTGTTATCAACTAATTATTAATAATATAAGATCCATTTAAAATAGAAAAAAAATGTTTTGGGAAAACATAATTTTCTTAAAAAGAGGATGAGTCGTGTTTTGCATGTATAATTTATGATTGATTTTTACCAATTTTAAAAAAATTATATGAAAAAATGAAAATTATTTTATAAATTATAATATCATAATCTTTTTAGGGTTAATATTTGATCATTTTCTGAGAAGTTTCATTTTTTGATGAGTAGTGAAAAACACTGAATTTTAATTGAAGAATTCCTTTTTAATTTAAATAATTTATAAGTCTAAATTATTTTTATTTTTTTAAGTATAATTTTAAAATCTTAATATCAATTAATAAATTTTAGGTCATTTTAGTTATTTTATTATAAAATTAAGATCTAATAACATTGTAAACTTTTGAATATTTTCACTTTAAAAACATGTTTTCCAATCACGTCTACTGTCTTAATTTTAAATCATCTTTTTCAAATTATTTGAATCAAATTTTGAAAAACTAATTCCATACTTTGAATGAAAATAATTTAAATTTCATAATAAGTTTAAAATAATATCTTACCAAAGTGTATATTAAAGTGGTAAAAATTAATTATTGTGATTAATGTAAAAATGGTTTCACTCAGGGTAAAACTAATTATATAAGGCTAAAATTAACCTAAATTTTTATTCAACACCCACTGGATTGAAATATTTCATCCTATATTACCTTATTATAGAAATATTGTTTTGGGAAAAAATTCCAATAAATTGACCCATAAAATAAGTTAAGTAAATAAAAAAGAAAAAAAGGAGATTTTCTTTATTTTAATTTCTATAATGCTTTGGGATATAAAAATATGAAAAATATTTTCCATTATCTATATAATTTAGAAATATAAATTATTTTTTTATTATAATTATTTATATTTAATTTTTTTAATTGAAATAATTAATTTATGTGGTTAAGAAACACCAACGTTAGAATTATTAAGTTAATAATTAAATAAATTAAATGATTCTAAAAATATTGAAAGTGATGTAAATTGAATGAATTACTACATTAAATTATTTTTTAGATGAAGATTTTAGTTTATATTGTTTTTAACATTATATATTTTAATTCCATTACTTTCTTCATATTTTTGAATTCAAATTAAATGAAAAATGTCAAAATTTAGACTAATGTGATTTTATAATAAATGATATTTATTAAATTATTAAAAATTATTAAAAATACTATATCCTAAAAATTTATTTTTTAATGTTATGAAAAATTAAATATGTTACATTAATGGAAAAAAATTTCTCTTAAAGTTACTATATTGATAATTAAATTGTAAAAACCCAGTTAGTGTAGTTATGGATAAAGTGTTGTCTTTTTCTCGTTACACGCGCTTATATTTAAATTAATTTTCTACACATAGAGGATTATTATTTTATAAATAATATATAATAATTAGTATCATTGATTCCAAACTATCTGTCAATGATCATTTTACTTTAATCTTAAATGATAAATTAATTTAGTTAGAAAATTAGTTACCTTAATAAAAAATCATTGTGATAAAATAAAGAATCTAAGGAGTTAAGGATTGAAATGTTTATAAAATTTGTTCTATTGTGTGTTGGAGGTGTGTATCAACCACATAATTCATTTAAATTTAAATTATAATTTTTTTGGCTGATTGGGTAATATTTGATTCCCAATAGTGATTAATTTTGAGTATTTATAAGATTGTCACACTTCCCCAACTATAAAAGGGCACCCCCCCCCCCACATCTTCACACCTCTCATGAAATACTACATGGAAAAGATCTACTTAAATCACATCCCAAATTCCCTCCCTCTTCCCTATAATCCGTATTTTTAGCATAAATCAAATATTTCATGGTTTTAGTGCAATCTTATGGAGGATGCTGAAAGAAGAGGTAAAGTCCTTCAATGAACATATTTTTTTCCTTCTCCAACTCCTTAAATTCCTATTATACCATGATTATATAGAAAAGTACATAGATTAAATACATTTATATGTTGTTATGTTATGGTTATGACCTAAATCAACACAAACTTCAATAAAATGAGATATGGAAAAATCATTTTTGTGTCCAGTGGACTACCGTCTCACCAACCAATGTTGTTAATTTTTCCATTACCATCTTTCAAGGATGAGATTAATGATGGGAATACTATTTATATATGATATATATTATATTTTTTACGTTACTATTTTTCTTTAGTTAGTATATCACACATTCCTTCGTGCTTCCCATTTTGTGGGAATACAATAATGTCGCACATGTGTACGTTTGACTACCATCGTGCGAAGCAATGTGATTCATTCACACATTAAATGGAATGTATTGGGGTATGGTTTAATAAAAATTGGTGATATATATATTTATATATATTAAACAACAAATATACTTTAATTATAATATATATATATATATATCATTTACTTTTATTTCCTTCAATATAATAAGAAAATAGAAATAGCATTCATGCGTACGTTCAACATGTCGCCTCTATGAATTGAATAATTCATTTCATATCACTAAATTTTAGAGATAAATATAAATACATAAATAATTAATATATATTATATTTATATCATGTTTTAATTTTTCTATTTGATATAATGATAAAATTAAGAGGAAAAACAAATAATAAGTCAGGACATACTCAAAAAACAAAGTAGTTATTAACTAAAACAATAAAAATAATGAGATATTATTTTACAACGGAAAATAAGATGTTATAAAAGAATAACATATTTTACTATTAAAATTTGTATATATTTTTTTTTAATTTAATAACATTTTTAAAACTATTATACCTGATGTTAAATAATGTTCACCAAAAAAGAATCATAAGGTAGGTGGTTTCATCTAAATTTCATTTTGTTGAGGCATACTATAACATTATGCACCGAATATCTTTTATATGGTGTATATACTATCCATTTTACATGTAAGAGATTGAATACATAATTATTCATTGTATTGTATGTTTAGATTTGAATTATTTCATATTAGTGGATTAGACTTAAGAAACAAAAAGTGGCATTGAATTTCATAACTCAGTTTCTTTTTATTGTGTTATATTACATCCTCATTATCATTTGTATTGTATGATTATGTCTAAAAATAATTTTGATTATAATGTATTACTTTGACTTTTTTATGTGTATTTACTGTGGATATGCATAATTGATTCATTGTTTTCTTATCACTTAAATGTTATGATATTTGAAGGATTTACTTCACATTATCATTCTAATATAGATTTATTACACTTGAGTTTATATTAAAGGAAATTGTTTAGTTATTTTTTTTATAAAACATTATATTTTATTCCCCTCTAGTAATTCATTACCTTTTTCAATTAATTGTACATTTTTCCCACAATTTCATACTAAAAATGTTTTCGATTTTTTTTTATAAAATCCATGTTCATTTCTCTTTTCACATAAAATTTTGTTTTCTTCCCAAACCATTTTTCTGAAAAATGTTCTCAAAAATGTTTTTATCCTTTTAAAAATGGTTTAAAAAATTATTTTTCACTAATTATTTTACAAAATGTTTTCACAGTATTCTCTATGTAGCTTTTAAAATAATACCCATTTGGCTTTTACTGAAAATGTTACTGGAATCTTCATGTCAATTTCCGAATAAAAAACCTTTCTATCCATTTTATAGGGAAAAAATAATGACATTTTTATCCTTTATGTCATGTACATATTTATAAACTAAAATTTATTTTAATATTAATTTGTAGGTTTATAAGTTTAATTTTTAAAATATTTTTTTTTAAAAGTAATCTTGAAAGAAATGATTTTTCAAAATGATTATCAATATGAAAAATATATTATCCCAAAGAATGTTTCTAATGATATTTTTATTGTATTTTTATACATCAATGATGAAAAAGCTTTATTATTACTCCATTAGGTATATGATGTATTTATTCTATCCTTATTCTTCCTCTATATATTTTATGATCATTTTGACCAAGGGAAGTATTGTTAATCACTTTCTTAATTAATTTTTGTTGTCATTAAATTCCCTATTAAATATTCAATTTACTATGATCATTGTACATTAAATTTACCCAAAATATCCACATTATTCACCATAGATATCTTTATTTCCTAAACTGTATACCATTTTAACATGTGGCGTTTACTTTCGTACTTATTTTATTAACTAGGGAAAATTGATAAATCTGTATCATTTACTCAATGCAGATATTTGATAAGGGGCACTGCTTATTAATTAAATATGTTATTTGATATATGAGGAATTATTTATAATGGAAGTGATTGGTGGATATTGGGATTTATATATCCCATAGATGTATTAGTAGTATTATGAGATGAAATCAGTTGGCCACAAACCCTTTGTGTTTTTAACCATGTGGTTTTAAATTGTCTTGTGAAAGGTCTTAGTAGTAGTATGTTCTAAACTGTCTTTTGAAATGTCTTGATGGTAAATGTATCATGTTCCTAAGAAACAGGACTTCTAATAATTTTATAATTTCCTACATTCAAAATTCCTTTATTATTATCCATTAGATTATCACTATGATAAAAATATATGGTTGAATATCATTCTCAGTTTATTGAATAAATGGAATGTGTTTTCAGTTATTTATCTTACCATAGTGATTATATACAATCTTATCAAGATTGTAATGTTATTTATTAAATATGATTTTTCATTTATTTAATTTTCCATATTTTTTATGCACTTCCTACTCAGTTTATTGATTACCTGACATCTGTGTTTGGTTATTTACCTTTCCATATTGATTATTTTAATTGATTCATTATTGCGTCAATTGTAATTAAACATTATTGATCATTTGAGCTCGCCATTATTTTTTTCCACCCACCAATATTCGATGAAGAGTACTACGAAATCTATAAAAGTATTTTATTGAGTGAATAATGTTATTCTAAAAAAATGTTTTAATTTTTGAATCCAAATGTAATACAGGACTCATATATGTAACTAGTTTACCAATACTACTATACTACTTTTACCCTTAGGATGTGATTCCATGTATCTTATATAAATGTAAAGGTAGTAGGTACTGGCTTCAGGTTTCTGGTGTCGGGGTCACTACAGTTGGTATTAGAGTAAGTTTAGAAGAATCCTTGGGAATTATATTTAGACAAAAAAATGTAGATTAGAAAACACTACACTATGATAAACTTTAAGGATAGGTATATATTAAAATATGAAATTTTGTTGTGGTAACTATTATGTGACTTTTCGAATAAATTAATCCTTATATGGATACTAAAAGTATATGTGGATCTGGAAAATGTGTACCTAGGGGTAACAACTTAGAAACCATTACATTGAGATAGGTTCAATCAGAAACTGATTCACAACAATGGGACTTACTACACACATTTTTTGACACTCCCATAAGATTTTCTTAGGATAATTCACATTTTCAATACAGACTATTTTAAATGATTTGAATATATAATTAAAATTAATGACCTAGGATAAAATTTAGACAAAGGAAGGAAATATATGGGAATAAAAAGGAAATTTATTTTATGTATATTGATTTAAAGAATAAATTATATAGGTATATTACCAATGGTATTTATTTTATAGGAATCATGAAATATATAATTATATTTTAAGAGAAATTTAGGGAGAGTTTATATATTGGTGGAAATTTTATTTTAGGAACAATTCATTTACATTTTATAGACATAAGTTTAAATCTATTGATAACCTTAAGGGTTAATAAAATCATTAATGACATAGTGATAGTTGTCCAACAATATTATTAAAAATTCTAAAAAGAGGATTATCCTGAAATCCATAGTAAAAATGTTATTTAATGAAAAAAATTCATGTATGTCCATCATTTTAATACAATATATAGGTATTATAATACTATTATTTTATAAAAATGATAACCCATATTCCAGGTGATAACCTGACGCATATGGAAAGGTTGTGTGGCTTTAACACATTACTAAAGGATGGGAAGGGATTCTCACCTACCACTCACTACTGGAAAGGGTAGTTTTCCCGACACTTGAATACCAACGGTTCAAAGAACCGTTGGTATATGTTGTCTTTCCCAACGGTTTATATAAACAGTTGGTAAAGACCTTAAAGAACTGACTTTTCCCAACGGTTTTATGAAACCGCTGGGAAAAGTGGGGAAAAACGTAGATTTCCCAATAGTTTTATGAAACTGTTGGGAAAGATTGGGGTTTCCCAATGATTTTTAAGAACCATTGGGGAAAAAATCCCCAAATACCCAAATGCAGGTAGTGGCCTCCCCACGATTCCAGAAGCCTTATACTCGTCTCCAGACGCGATTCCTTGGCAGAAGCACTTCCCAATACCCACATCGTCCATCGGATCAGCAGCTACCAGGTTAGACTCCTTCTATATTTTATCAAGGATATAGTTCCACCTCTTATAAATCATATCCTTCTATTCTCAATGATTTCATTATTCCCAATTTTTAGGGTTTTGGTAAAATTTTATGATTGTTCCACGAATTGTGTACTCAATTCCCTATATCGGTGTATGTCCAATTAATGTTTTCATTTCACATTTACATTTATAAGGGCATGGTGTCTCTTTATTGTGTTCTAATTTTGAATATTCATTGTTTTTTTTAATCTGGTTCAAATATTATAGGTTCATGTATATGAACTAATAAGAATTTTTTTGTAATATTTATTGATATTATTTCATGAAAATCACTCTTTCATTAAGATCATGCCAAACATGAAGATCTTGTTCATCTTAATTTTTGTACACTATGTGTATTACATAACAAGTATGTATCATGTTTCTATCAAAATTTATATATATATATAATGACACACTGTTAACTTATCCTTTTCACAATAGAACATATGGAGTATCTTCTTGAACTTTGCCAAACAGTATGTGGTCCCTAATTAGTACTTCTTCCTTCTTCATGAAACTAATTCACAAAATGTCAAATTCGCAATATTAGTGAATATTAGTTTTTCTAATATAACCATTAATCATTATGCCTTCGACATCATACATGTGTTATTGAATCAACTTTTTTAAAACAAAATTACCATTTTCACTGATTTGGGGTTCCTCAAAATGCTTGGGAAAATCAGAAAAAATCATGTATTGAATCGTGTTTCTCATATGGTTTCATGGATACAAGTTCATCTCGAAAATCATGACTGTGTGGTTCAAATATCATGAGGACCATGAGATTATTATTCTTCACACAAATGAAGTTTTTTTCTACAACTATGTGTTTTTGTTTTCACTTTTGATTTGGCCGAAAGGGGAGCTTTGTGGTCATTAATCATGGTTGTGGGTTGTCATTTATGATGTAAGATAATATGACTTCATTTTACTTGATATATCCAATATTATTGTTGATTTATATTCAATTTGATTATCTTTAATAATTGATGTTATTTAATAAGTTGTTATTAATGGTTGTAATAATGACGATATGGTATAAGGGTTCATATGGTGTGTATAAGGGTTCACATGGTGTGTATAATGGTTGACATGGTATCAGTGAACTCAAGTCATTAATTTAAGTCTTCATTCTCACTAGCATGTAAGAAATTGAATGATGTAAACCCATACTCACATGATTTCTTACCTTAGATAGTGTCCAACGTATGGAATATGAGCTTTTGAATTCATCAGTTAACCAGGATCATATATTCCATTTCCCCCAAGATGATTATACTAATATAACTTTAGGGTCAACTAAATATGGTTCTCATTTTACGTTGTATATTATGTGTCCTTCTTGGCCAATACTCACTTTTTTGAGGGTGGGGTGCTTTTCAATACATCGACTAGAAACTTCTTCCTTTATCGTTTACTTAAATGTATTTTCTATTAAATTTCACTCCTATTGAATTGTTTATGAAAAAATGGCTTATATAATTTATTTTTACAGAATGGACAGAAGTTGGATGTATGAAACCGATCGGATCTCAAGCGATTTCAAAACAATTTAGAGAGCTTTATAGATTTTGCACTTCACAATGCTTCAGATAGTGGTCGCATACACTGCCCATGTTCCAATTTTGTTTGTAGACCTTGGTTGAGCCGTGAAGAAGTCAGCTACCACATAACCAAAAATGGTTTTCAAGCAAACTAATTTGTGTGGTATCACAATGGGGAGAAAATGAAATCTCAAATTGGTGATGATCGAAATGAAAATACTGGAATGGAGAATTTGTTATATGATCGGTTTCCGTTTATTCGTCATCATGAAAAAGAAAGGATTTCGACTCAAGAAGACTTCGATATGAGCAGAGCTGATGCATCTAGTGAATATGATGATATTGATAGGGTGAAAAAATTGAATGATGCTACCACGACTCTAGTATATCGGCAATGCGATAAAATGAAATAGTTGGAATTTTTAATCCGATTGTTTCATGGGAAAACTATGTATGGGATTTCTAATACAGCAATCGATTACATTCTTACCCTCTTGAAGGATTTACTTCTAGATGATGCAGATATTCCCTCAAACCACTATATGGCATGGAAGTTAGTTGAGGAACTTGGATTTTCAAGAAACAAAATTCATGCTTTCCCAAAAGATTGCAGTTTATTCTAGGAGGAAACCGTTGAACTAAATGATTGTATTAAATGTGGCACATCCCGCTGGAAGTCAAAATCTGATGGAACACCATCCCGCGTTCCACATAAAGTAATGTGGCACTTTCCATTGATCCCCAGACTCCAGAATCTTTTTATGTCTGATGACATATCAATAAAAATGAGATGGCATGATACTGAGAGAAAGAAGACTAATGATGATTTGGTTCATCCTACAGATGGATTTTCATGGCAGAGATTTGATGCTCGACATCCTGATTTTGCAGCTGACGTGCGTAATGTGAGGCTGGGTCCTTCATGCGACAGTTTTAATCTGTTTGGGCAGATTCTTACTTCTCACAGTACATGGCCAATTTTTATACACATTTATAATCTTCCCCCATGGTTGTGTATGAAAAAAACTTTCACTTTCATGAGTATACTCATATCTGGTCCTTCTGATCCCGGCATTGATATTGATGTCTACATGAAACCTTTAATAAAAGAGTTGAAATTTCTTTGGGATGTGGGTGTGCGCACATATGATGCATGTTTGAAAGACATATTTCAGATGCGTGTTGCGCTTATGTGGACGATCAATGATTTTCCAGCTTATGCAATGATGTCTAGAGGGAGCACGAATGGAAAATTGGCATGTCTAGTTTGTATGAAGAATACACGATCCAGAAGACTGAAACATCATTGTAGTTTCAGTTTTATGGGACATCGACGATTCTTGGAAAAGGATAATCCATATAGAATGAATCGTCAAATATTTGATAATACCATAGAGACCGATGATCCACCTCAGTGTATGTCTAGAACTGACTTACTTAATGAATTGAAAGATTTCAGTTTTTTGTTTGGGAAGGGTCAAATGAAATCTGGAAAGAGAAAGAATGTTTCCACTGAAACCTATTAAAATTGGAGGAAGAGGAGTATCTTTTTTTTCCTTATTGTTCAACCAATTTGTTACATCATTGCTTAGACATAATGCATATTGAAAAGAATATATGAGAAATGTTTATTTCATTTCTTCTAAATGTCAAGGGAAAGACAAAAGATGATTTACGATCTCGGCATGACTTGGTGGATTGGGGCATCAGACCATAATTACATCCTGTGCGTATCAGTGAAAATAAATGGCAACTTCCATGTGCTTCTTATGTGATGACACCTACAGGAAAAAAAACAATTTCTGGAAGTATTAGATACTATTAGAGTTCCAGATGGCTATTCAATAAACATATCTAAACAGGTCAACAGAAGAGATTTGAAGCTAAAATCTTTGAAGACTCGTGATTATCACATTCTACTGCATGATTTGCTTCCAATAGCAATCAGTCATCTTTTTTCCAATAATTTAAAGGTGGATGTTATTCGGTTGTTCCATTTGTTTAGAGATCTTTGTGCTAAGAAGTTTTCCAAGTCTTTCTTGCAAAAAATGTTGACAGATGCCCCATTAATTTTGTGTGAGTTGGAGAAAATATTTCCTCCATCATTTTTCACATGCATGCTGCATCTGAGTATCCATATTCCCACTGAAATACTTCTCAGAGGACCTGTTTCTTTTCGTTGGATGTATCCAACTGAAAGAAATAAGTTCACATTAAAGTCTTATGTCCGAAACAGAAATCATCCCAAAGGTTCTATCGTGAACGGTTACTTGGCTCAAGAATTTATGGATTTCTACTCGATGTATTTGTCTGATCTTACTACAAGATTGAACAGACCAATGAGAAATGAAGAAGAACAGTATGAGAAAATCGAACCCAGTTTTCCATCACTTCTTCAAACAGGAGGAATTCCTGGATCATATACATTGAATACATTAATCCATGAAGAGCGAGAGATGGCACATCGCACAGTTTTGTTCAACTCTTTTTTGTTCGATTACAATATCAGGTAACTAAATTGATTATGTATATCTTACATATATATCTATTAAACTATTCATATTTTTTATCTACAAGGAACATAAAACAATGATAAATAGGAAGCACCGTTCTTTATCTTTGAGAAGGAGAGAGACCTTTCATCGGAAAGAGTTTTCTGCTTGGTTAAAATTGAAGGTATAAAGAAATTAATGTTTAAAATAATTATATCAATATTTAATTAAGTTTAATAGTCATTTATATTGTAGGTATTGAGTTTGTCTGGTGACTCTGTCTCTGAGGAAATAAGAGCTTTGGATTTTGGTCCTAATATTGTGGTTCGTGACTGTAAATAAATTGTTATCAATGGGTAATAATTTATTGTCACTGAATGAGAAAAGAACATGAGAACACACCATGATGCTGTTATGGTTACTGCCACAAAAGATTGTTATGCCAGTGCATCAGATAGTAGACCGCGATTTGAAAATGTGGGTTATTATGGAGTTGTTGAGAAAATAATAATATTGGATTATTACTCTCATGGACGAGTCACAATGATGAAATGCCATTGGTTTTATTTGATGACGATACATGGCACATTTATTGATGATTGTGGATTTTGAGTAATTAATATGACTCGCACTCTTGCTACGGGAGAACCATATGTGTTGGCATTAATGGCTAAAAAAGTTTTTTATGTCAAAGACCAACTTCGACCTGAATTCGGTGTCATAGTTGAAGTAATTCCAAGACATATTTTTGATTATGGTGATGATGGAATTAACACTGTCCCTAGTGCCATTGGAACCAATCCATTTATTTCTTTTGATGACTCAAATAGCTCAATTTTCAGATTTGATTGTGAACCTGAAGTTGTGGTTGAAAATATATAGAATCATTCATCCATGTTCTCAATTCTTTTGGTTTACCTCGATTTGGGTTGTTAAGGTTGGTAATATTCAAATTGATTTAGTATTTATCACAAATATGTTTTAGCTGACTTGACCGTTATGTAAATTTTCAATGTTTATTGGTTGCAGTTTTATTTGAATTACATTTTCTAATTGGGAATTGAACTGTATTCAAACATAGTCAAACAATATTTCTAACATGGTAAACATTACAACTTTTATGATTTATTAATTCAATTCAATATCTTTTAAAACAATTAATAGCTGACTTGACCATTATGTGAATTTTCAATGTTTATTGGTTGCCGTTTTTTTTTTAATTTCATTTTCTAATTTGGAATTGAACTGTATTCAAACATAGTCAAACAATATTTCTAACTTGGTGAACATTACAACTTGTATGATTTATTAAATCCATTCAATCTCTTCTAAAACAATTGATAGCTAAATTACCAATGAATCCCCCTATTCCCTCATATATTTAGTTTTTTGGGTTACACATTAGTTTTCTTTTTCTAATTAATTACATATTTGTTTTCAAAAGCTGGAAATGAAGCCAATTGAAGAGAGACAAAGGAAAAAAATGATGGAGAGCAATCGTTGAATGACGGAGTTGGGAGTTCCATCATTACTGCTTGTAGTGAGTACATTATTTCAAATTGATAAATTTAAAGAATAAATAATGTCATGTGATTATTTTTTTTGTAACCATTTTTTTAGGATCCACCTATACGTCGACAGTTATTCGACGAGGAGCCTAGTACTAGTCCTAGTACTCAGGCCGGTGGTACGAGGAGGGTTCATACCAGAGGTGGACGAGCAGCTGCGCATACCCGACTAGACCATTCCCCTCCCACTGACATGTCATCCTTCCCACATTCTGATCCTGGTGTGTCGTTAGGGACACATGGGATATTTAGGCCTCCCATTTTTTCTCTACCTTCTACATCTTCGGACAGATCATTTTCACATCCCATGATGATTCCCACTCCCCAGTCAGCATCCAGTTAGACACCCGTCCCATATTCTTTTCCTTCTACTTCTGTCTCTCTGAGCTTCTATATTCCATCATCTTCGACTCCTGTTCCACCACAGGGTGTTCCATTAGTTTCTGTGGATCTAGCAGTGCTCAGCGATCATACTGGCACAGGTATATTTATATAACCCTAACAAATTTTTATAGCAATATTTATTTTCATTACAACATGTTTTGATAAAATATTTGTTTTTATTTCAGGACAGATACATCTAATGACAGTAGGCGTGGTCGTGGGCGTACATGCATGTGTTCGGTGTGGAACCTCCGCACACGGGTTATGGTGGATTATAATGAAGACAACCAAGTGGTTGAGAAAACAGGGCGGCAATGTCGGACTTTTTTGGCGACGCTTGCCAAATACTCCGACATCATTCTCATCAGCCCGGTATCATGGAGACATTTTCCATATGAGGTCAAGGATAGAGCTTGGGTAGAGATATGGGTAAAAAAATTGTTCTATTTAATGCCATGAATTATTTTTTTATTTATATGAATTAATATTTTGATTTCATCTTCGATTTAATTTTCCCGATAGTGAGGGTGCATGACCAGAACGTCTAAAGGATTTAGGCAAGATTTGGAGAGCCTACAAGCATGAGTTGTATATTGGCTGGGATTCTAGAGTTGGCACTAAGTTAGAGGCAGTACCAGTGGTGGATGATTGTCCTATAGAGCAGTATCGCCAGTTGATTACTCATTGGACGAGTACCCAGTTTAAGGTATTAATAACATTTGAGGTATTTAAATAATAAATTTCATGTTTTGCATTAATACTATCTGTTTCATTTTTGAATGTTATTTAGGAATCATCTGGAAAAAATAAAAATAAAATTGATGAAAAAAATACCTCTACACACTAGGATGCACTACGATGCCTGATCATGAGAGGAAGCTGGTATGACAATTATTTATAAGTTTTCTTTAATCCTTAGACTTTATTTTGTTTCCTCAATTATTTAATAGTCTAATAAATTTTTCATATAACTTTAGTTTTCAATGTCATTGTAGAGGAAAATACAAAATATTAAAGGACGTGTGCCTCGAGCAAAATTTTTTTTCTCAAGTAGACGGAAAAAGGATAGAAGTGCCGTCAACGAAGTGACTCAGTAGAAGATTGTAAGTTTTAATATGTTTAATTTATATTTTAATATCTATTTTTTAACTTAATGATATATTTATATTTGTAACAGACTACTTTATAGGCCCTTGATGCCCAAGAACCAGAAAATTTTAGGCCAACAGATCACTTACATCAGGTCTTGGGAGAGGATCATTCTGGCAGAGTACGCTGCCGACCTAGGATAGCCCCGACGAGGTATTGACCATCCTTAGGTATGAGCTGTAGTGCCACCGAGCTGCAGCAAGTTAGGGCACCGACAGCACAGGCTGAGAAAAGGGCCACAAAGACGGCAGAACAGTCTGCTTGGGCAAACAGTGCGTTTATGAAATTTATTAAAGTTCTACGTCATACACTTCCAGTAGAGGCCAGCCCAGCTTTTGATGAGTATATTTCGTCGATACGTTATATATACGGTGCACTAAGTGGCAGTTCTAGTGGTTTTCAGGACTATGTCCAGCTTGACAATGATGATGGCGAGGAGTCTGATGCAGAAGAGGAGGGAGAGGAGGAGGGTGAGGCGCGTGGCGAGGGCGAGGAGGAGGAGGAGGGTGAGGGCGAGGAGGGCGAGGACGATGATGGGGACGAGGATGAGGGTGATGATGATGGTGATGATGGTGATGGTGATGTGGGACAAGTTGATCCATTACATTATTGACTGATATTACTAAGTTTTGATATTTAATATATTCTAGTTGTTGGTTTTATCTAGACTCGTAGTATAGTATTGTAGTAGAGTTATTTTTAAATATTATCTATTTTTAAGGATGTTGTTGTCTTTTAGTGGTTGTGTGTTTGGGAACCCCCCTCCTTCCTCGACCCTGGACAACCCCCCACCCTCCTCCCTAGACCCTGGACAGCCCCGCCGGACAGCCCCCCGGACAGCCCCCCCACCCTCTTCCTTGGACCCCGGACACCCCCCCGACCACCCCCCAAACAGCCCCCGGACAGCCCCCTGAACAGCCCCCGGAAATCCCCTCGAACAGCCCCCTGGACATCCCCCCCCCCCACCCTCCTCCCTGGACCCCGGACAACCCCCCCCCGGACTGCCCCACAGACATCCCCCCCCACCCTCTTCCTTGGACCCCGGATAACCCCCCGAACACCCCCGGACAGCCCCCAGACAGCCCCGCCCCCCCCCCCCCCACCCTCTTCCTTGGACCCCAGACAACCCCCCGAACACCCCAAGATAGCCCCCGGAC
The DNA here is from genome assembly GCA_963277665.1 of Viscum album. NCBI lineage: Eukaryota > Viridiplantae > Streptophyta > Magnoliopsida > Santalales > Viscaceae > Viscum > Viscum album. Next base: position 855,966,097 of record OY728121.1, read on the forward strand.
AGCCCACTGAACAGCCCCCCCCCCCCCCCCACCCTCCTCCCTGGACCCCAGAGAGCCCCCCAGATAGCCCCCCCCCCCACCCTCCTCCTTGGACCCCGGACAACCCCCCGAACACCCCCCGGACAGCCCCACGCATAGCCCCCCCCCCCCCCCCACCCTCCTCCCTGGACCCCGGACAGACTCCCGGACTTCCCCCCAGACAACACCCCCAGACAACCCCCCCCCCCCCCCCACCCTCTTCCTTGGACCCCGGACAACCCCCCGCACAGCCCCCCAACCCTCCTCCTTGGTCCCCGGACAGCCCCCCGGACACCCACCAGACAGCCCACCGGACAGCCCCACCGGACAGCCCCCCCACCCTCCTTGATTTCATTTAATACTAGAAAATCTATAATATATATTTTATTTATTTTAATCATGATAATCATTGTAAATCACATTTACACATCTAATCAATATCATAGATTCTTGGTATGTTATAAAAGAGATGTATTCTTTGGGCATGAATCTGAGGCATGGTGTGGCCATCACCACTCAAACGCATTGGGTTTCCGTTGAAACCTTAGGAGAACGATCCATGGGTCATATGTGATGTGTATGAATCAACCCCGCCTCAATTCGAGGCGCGGTGTGGCCGACACCACTCAAAGTGTCTGCCATTTGTTACAAAAGGACGTCATTTTAATTGAAAAACATCAACTAGCATACGGAAAACCGACCTATCATATTAAGATTGTGTCGATACTTTATCACAATGATCCATGGGTCATATGTGACATGTACGAGTCAACCCCGCCTCAATCTGAGGCGCAGTGTGGCCGCCACCACTCAAAGTGTCTGCCTTTTGTTTCAAAATGACGTCATTTTAATTGAAAAACATCAACTGGCATACGGAAAACCGACAAACGCATTTGGATTGTGTCGATACATTAGCACAACGATCCATGGGTCATATGTTATGTGTACGAGTCAACCCTGCCTCAATCTGAGGCGCGGTGTGGTCGCCATCACTCAAAGTGTCTATCTTTTGTTTCAAAAGGACGTTATTTTAAGTGAAAAATATCAACTGTCATACGGAAAAGCAACCAAACGCATTTGGATTGTGTCGATACTTTAGCACAACAATACATGGGTGAAATGTGACATGTACGAGTCAACCCCAACTTAATATAAGTCACGGTGTGGCCAAAATCACTCTAAATGTCTCTCTTTTGTTTAAAATGGACAACATTTTAAGTACAAACGGAAAACTGACCAAACGCATTCGGTTTCCATTGAAACTTTAGGAGAACGATCCATGGGTCATATTTGACGTGTACGAGTCAACCCCGCCTCAATCCGAGGCATGGTGTGGCAGGCACCACTCAAAGTGTCTGCCTTTTGTTTCATAAGCACATCATTTTAATTGAAAAACATCAACTGGCATACGGAAAAGAGACCAAACGCATTCGGATTGTGTCGATAATTTAGCACAACGATCGATGGGTCATATGTGATATATACGAGTCAAAAACACATCAATCTAAGGTGTGGTGTCGCCGCCACCACTCAAAGTGTCTGCCTTTTGTTTCAAAAGGACATCATTTTAATTGAAAAACATCAACTGGCATACGGAAAAGCAACCAAATGCATTCGTATTGTGTCGATACTTTAGCACAACGATACATGGGTCATATGTGACATGTACGAGTCAACCCACCTCAATCCCAGGCACGGTATGGCCGGCACCACTCAAAGTGTCTGCCTTTTGTTTCAAAAGGATGTCATTTTAATTGAAAAACATCAACTGGCATTGGGAAAACTGACCAAAAGCATTCAGATTGTGTTGATACTTTAGCGCAACTATCCATGGGTCATATGTGACATGTACGAGTCAGCCCCGCCTCAATCCGAGACGCGGTGTGGCCGCCACCACTCAAAGTGTCTACCTTTTGTTTCAAAAGGACGTCATTTTAATTGAAAAACATAAACTAGCATACGGAAAAGCGACCAAACGCATTTGGATTGTGTCAATACTTTATCACAACAGTCCATGGGTCCAATGTGATGCGTACGAGTCAACCCCGTCTTAAAAGGAGTCACGGAGTGGCCAGAATCACTCTAAGTGGCTCTTTTTTGTTTAAAGTGGACAACATTTTAAGTACCAACTGAAAACTGACCAAATGCATTAGGTTTCCATTGAAACTTTAGGAGAAAGATCCATGGGTCATATGTGACGTGTATGAATCATCCATACCTCAATTCAAGACGCGGTGTTGCCGACACCACTCAAAGTGTCTGCCTTTTGTTTCAAAATGACGTCATTTTAATTTAAAAACATCAACTGGCATACAGAAAACTGACCAAACGCATTCAGATTGTGTTGATACTTTAGCACAACGATCCATGGGTCATATGTGACGTTTACGAGTCAACCCCGCCTCAATTAAAGGCGCGGTGTGGCCGCCACCACTCAAAGTGTCTACCTTTTGTTTCAAAAGGGCGTCATTTTAATTGAAAAACATCATCTGGCATACGGAAAAGCGACCAAACATATTCAGATTGTGTCGATACATTATCACAACAATCCATGGGTCAAATGTGACGCGTAAGAGTCAACCTCGTCTTAATCGGAGGCACGGTGTGGCCGGAATCACTCTAAGTGGCTCTCTTTTGTTTAAAATGGACAACATTTTAAGTACATATGGAAAACCGAGCAAACGCATTCAGTTTCCATTGAAACTTTAGGAGAACGATCCATGGGTCATATGTGACGTGTACAAATCAACCCCTCCTCAATCAGAGGTGCGGTGTGGCCGGCACCACTCAAAGTGTCTGCCTTTTGTTTCAAAAGGACGTCATTTTAATTGAAAACATCAACTAGCATACGGAAAAGCGACCAAATGCATTCATATTGTGTCGATACTTTAGAACAATGATCCATGGGTCATATGTGACGTGTACGAGTTAACCCCGACTCAATCCGAGGCACGGTGTGGATGCCTCCACTCAAAGTTTCTACCTTTTGTTTCAAAAGGGTGTCATTTTAATTGAAAAACATCAACTGGCATATGAAAAACCGACAAACGCATTCAGATTCTGTCGATACCCTAGCACAAAAATCCATGGGTCATATGTGACGTGTACGAGTCAACCCCGCCTCAATCCGAGGTGCGGTGTGGCCGCCACCACTCAAAGTGTCTGACTTTTGTTTCAAAAGGATGTCATTTTAATTGAAAAACATAAACTAGAATACGGAAAAGCGACCAAACACATTTTGGATTGTGTCGATACTTTAGCATAATGATCCATGGGTCATATTTGACGTGTACGAGCCAACCCCGCCTCAATCCGAGGCGCGATGTGGCCGGAACCACTCAAATTGTATGCCATTTGTTTCAAAAGGACGTCATTTTAATTGGAAAACATCAACTGGCATATGGAAAACTGACCAAACGCATTCAGATTGTGTCAATACTTTATAACAACGATCCATGGGTCATATGTGACATGTACGAGTCAACCCCTCCTCAATCCGAGATGCGGTGTGGCCGCCACCACTCAAAGTGTCTGCCTTTTGTTTCAAAAGGACGTCATTTTAATTGAAAAACATCAACTGGCATACGGAAAAGTGACCAAACGCATTAATATTGTGTCGATACTTTAGAAAATCCATCCATGGGTCAAATGTGATGCGTACGAGTCAACCCCATCTTAATCGGAGGCACGGTGTGGCCGAAATCACTCTAAGTGGCTCTATTTTGTTTAAAATGGACAACATTTTAAGTACATACGGAAAACTGAACAAACGCATTCGGTCTCCCTTAAAACTTTAGGAGAATGATCCATGGGTCATATGCAACTTTTACGAATCAACTCCGCCTCAATCCAAGATGCGGTGTGTCCCGCACCACTCAAAGTGTCTGCCTTTTGTTTCAAAAGGACGTCATTTTAATTGAAAAACAACAACTGGCATATGGAAAACCGACCAAACGCATTCATATTGTGTCGATACTTTAGAAAAAAGATCCATGGGTCATATGTGACATGTACGAGTCAACCTCGCCTCAATCTGAGGCGCAGTGTGGCCGCCACCACTCAAATTGTCTGCCTTTTGTTTCAAAAGGACGTCATTTTAATTGAAAAACATCAACTGGCATACGGAAAAGTGACCAAACGTATTCAGATTGTGTCGATACTTTATCACAACAATCCATGGGTCAAATGTGACGTGTACGAGTCAAACCCGTCTTAATCGGAGGCACGGTGTGGCCAAAATCACTCTAAGTGGCTCTCTTTTGTTTAAAATTGACAACATTTTAAGTACATATGGAAAACTGACCAAACGCATTCGGTTTTCATTGAAACATTAGGAGAACGATCCATGGGTCATATGTGACGTGTGAGAATCAACCCCGCCTCAATCCGAAGCACGGTGTGGCCAGCACCACTCAAAGTATCTGCCTTTTGTTTCAAAAGGACACCATTTTTATTGAAAAACATCAACTGGAATACGGAAAAACGACCAAATGCATTCAGATTGTGTCGATACTTTAGCACAACGATCCATGGGACATATGTGACATGTACGAGTCAACCCCGCCTCAATACGAGGCGCGGTGTGGCTGCCACCACTCAAAGTGTCTGCATTTTGTTTCAAAAGGACGTCATTTTAATTGAATAACATCAACTGGCATACGGAAAACTGATAAATGGATTCGGAGTGTGTCGATACTTTATCACAAAGATCCATGGGTCATATGTGACATGTACGAGTCAACCCCAGCTCAATCCAAGGCATGGTGTGACCGCCACCACTCAAAGTGTCTGTCTTTTGTTTCAAAAGGACGTCATTTTATGTGAATAACATCAACTGGAATACGGAAAACTGATCAAACGCATTCGGATTGTGTCGATACTTTAGCACAATGATCCATGGGTCATATATGATGTGTACGAGTAAACCATGCCTTAATAGGAGGCACGATGTGGCCAGAATCACTCTAAGTGTCTCTCCTTTGTTTAAAATGGACAACATTTTAAGTATGTACGGAAAACCGACCAAACACATTCGGTTTCCATTGAATCATTAAGAGAACGATCCATGGGTCTTATGTGACATGTATAAATCAACCCTGCCTCAATCTGAGGCGCGGTGTGGCCAGCACCACTCAAAGTGTCTACCTTTTGATTTAAAAGGACGTCATTTTAATTGAAAAACATCAACTGGAATACGGAAAACTGACCAAATGCATTTAGATTTTGTCGATACTTTAGCACAATGATCCATGGGTTATATGTGACGTTTACGAGTCAACCCCGCCTCAATCTGAGGCATGTTGTGGCCGCCACCACTCAAAGTGTTTGCCTTTTGTTTCAAAAGGACGTCATTTTAATTGAAAAACATCAACTGGCATACGGAAAAGCAACCAAACGCATTCGGATTGTGTCGATAATTTAGCACAAAGATCCATGGGTCAAATTTGACGTATATGAGTCATTCTCGTATTAATCAGAGGCACGGTGTGGCCGGAATCACTCTAAGTGGCTCTCTTTTGTTTAAAATGGACAATATATTAACTACATATGAAAACCGACCAAACACATTCGGTTTCCGTTGAAACTTTAGGAGAACGATTCATGGGTCTTATGTGACATGTAAAAATCAAACCCACCTCAATCTGAGATGCGGTGTGGCCGGCACCACTCAAAGTGTCTAATTTTTGTTTCAAAAGGACATCATTTTAATTTAAAAACATAAACTAACATACGGAAAACCGACCAAAGGCATTCGGTTTCCATTGAAACTTTAGGAGAACGATCCATGGGTCATACGTGACGTGTACGAGTCAACATCGCCTCAATCTGAGGTGTGGTGTGGCCAGTAGCACTCTAAGTGTATGTATTTTGTTTAAAATGGACATCATTTCAGGTAAAAATATATGGTATACAAAAAACCGATCAAATTATGAATTGACTTCCGGATTCCACATATAATTGTCATCTAAATTTCAAATTGAATTCTAAATGAATTATGTATGTTTATAATTACGTTATGAATTCTAATTTAATTATGGATGTGTATAGTTCCAGAATTATATGTTAAATGTGTATGAATTTGTTCTCTATATGTATGTGTTAGTTGGTTATTACAGGTACGATAATTGTATATGTATGTTAGTTTGTTGCAGGTATAATAATCGGTTTGAAAATGAGGGGGAACCCACAAAATGAGAGCTGGTGGGCAAATTGGAGAGCTGCTGGGAAAATTGCAGAGCTGCTGTGCAATTTTCCCAGCATAGGCTATGCCAACAGTTTTAAACCGTTGCCATAGCATTCTGTGTTCTGTTTTACCAATGGTTCATGGAACCATTGGTAAAACACTTTTCCCAATGGTTTAGAAACCGTTGGGAAGGAGGAGATCTTGGGTTTTTTCCAATGGTTTACACCCGTTGGGATAGGGTAATTTTTCTCCACCCTATCCCAACGGTTCACTGTAAACCGTTGGGAAAATCTTTCCCAACGGCTTACTTCCCTACGGTTTACAAAACCGTTGGTATAACATACACTGACGGTTCTGCATCCTTTCCCAATGGTTCTAAACCGTTGGGAAATCCTCTATTTCCAGTAGTGACTGGCCTAAATGATGTCCCAGTTGATATATCAATGTCTTTAGTTAATCAATTTTAAAAAATAAATATTAATGAATAACTATTGGTGTTACTTTTGATGTTTAAATACTACTATACTATATTGAATATATTTTACTAACCTTATTGGTGTTTGAAAAGATTTAGAGATGGACCAAAGTACTTTTCCCTCTTATATAGACCTTATGATCCGTTAAAAGTAAATTTCAATACTTGGGGTATAAAAAATTAATTTTTCAATATTTCTTTCTTACAATAAGTGATGAATTGGAAATTCATCAAGAAAAACCCTGGGGAAATTTTTTTCTTATAAAATAGAAACTATCAAGTAAGTATATTTCATTATATTCTTCTTTAGTAAAAGAAGTCCTCAACTATAGAAAATGGATCTTGAAATAAAAAAAATGTATCCAACTCAATTCATATCTGATGACTCTGATTATCTTTTCAAACATAATATATTTATGGTTTTGAGGCCCTTAAAATTATATTTATCACTAACCTTCTAGTGATTAATGACCTCAATCACTCTCTATACTTAATTAAATTTTTCTTCCATGTTTATATCTTCACTTTCCACTAATGTTCTTTTACATGGAAACATGGTTAAGTATTATTCTATATGACCTTTGTTCTTGTATCATCCCACCCATCTTCATTGTCTTGAGATGAGTAGTAATTTATACTATCCCTTAGACGACATCACCAGTACATCAACGATGATAAATAAATTCCAAGTTCTTGAATACAGTTGTGGATGACTTTCCCTTTGAAAATAAAATAACCCAACCAAGTATACCATAACCAAGAAGCCACTATATTATTCATGAGAAAAAATTATAAAACTAATGAATACCCAAATTGACTATAATAAAAAACTATAAATAATCACCATATAATAGTAAAATTTGGAAACCAAAACAATTACAAGAGTATGAAGCAAAAGAAAAAATCGACAAAACATAGAGACTCTAAAGATAAAAACTCCATATATCCCAACATGTTTTAAGATCCAACTCCACAATATATCCCAAAGTATCACGACACATCACTAATGAAATGATATACCTTTCCTTTACCTAGGTTATGATAAACAATATCAACAAACACGCCAAAGTTCCCACACTGGGGGTGAGTAATGAAACTTAGTTGTTTTTCCACAAATGACATCCCTACTCATTCCACTAGGATAGAATAAGTTATCACATTTATATAAAAATATTTAAATTTATTTCATCATTTTATATCAAATACAATGAAATTCCAACCGAATTATGTTTTCTAACCAGAAAAATTTTCATGGAATGAATACAATCAATTTGTTAGACCATTTTACCTTCTTTTATTGAATACCCATTACATAATTTACACACACACCCACACATGAATTATTTTTTTCCAATTACATACTCATGAGTGGTTTCTCATCCATCCATAAAGTCATAACAAAATTTCCAATCTCCTTGTGCCCCAATGGACACACCCCATATCTAGGGCCATATCTCGTGTACCCCAATGGTATAGGACCCTTATTTTGGCTCACATTAAAATCATAAAATCACACCAACTCATTCATGAAAAACCATTTCGAAACATCATTTTCATGACATTTCAATAAATCTTTTCATTTATTGAAAACATTTTTGTCAAACCATTTTCATTAATTAAATTGTGTAAATATTTTGAAACAACATTTTAAAATCATGAAACAAAGCACTTTACAAAACAACCAATTTCCACACTCAGATAAACCATCACTAAAGGTGGATTCTACCATGATTTGAACATCAATCTCATAATAAATTTTAGTATATTAACAGAAATTGAAATCAACCCCTCTAGTTATAACAAGAGGAGTCGAGAGTGAATCCACCAACCTTGGAAACTAGGGTGAAAATGAAAAACGGAACAAATTCTTCAACAGTCACGGGTTAACTCACTAAAAACTCGCATTAGATATTGATCCCTATCATCAACATATAAAACTCTCTCCATGATTTGAATATCACAACCAATATAAATACCTAACAGATTTGATCTAAAATTCCATGAGCGGGTAGAAGAATAGATCTACATAAAACCACCAAGAACAAAAACATACCTTGAAATATGGCCTTCAAAACACCAAGATTTTTTTTTGGTTCACTATAGACAACCCATGTGACAACTGTTCATAGGCCTATACCTTAAGAATAACCTCAGACGATTGTATTTTACTATTAAAAAAATTGTGCACCAGCCATGAAGAAGTACTATGTCCAAATGAAACATGGTTACTCCTAGGTGGCCACGTGATTTTTCCATACTATTCACCTACTTGTGTTCCTATCCTGATCCCATTGCCTTGCATTACACGGTTCTCTAGAGGAAATACACAGTTATTACTAACCTTTCTTAAACCATGCACCTCTAGAAAATCCGCAAAACCTTTCAAGAATCCTCAAAACCCTCCAAAACATCACGAAAACACATTACATACTAATAAATAAATAAATAAATGGTTTCTGACTTGAAACCGGTGGTGTTAGAGTATCCCCACCATTGTCCTTTCCTCCCTCGGAAAGCAGAAAAGTATTATTTCCCAAAAAGAGTAAGGGGAACTATTTGACCATTTCCTTATCCTATACACATGTTTCTTCTTGAATTAGACCACATTTCAAAAAACCCAAACTATACATACGATATTTTCACGAAATACTTTCTCTTACCTATACCCATTACGTACCAGGATATAGACCTAAGATGTATTCAGCTATAGGTTAATTTGATCCCATATAATTAGATGGTCCGGATTCAAATAATACTTTTTCAACTAAGATACAAGAAAAAAAATGTGTATCACACTGAACTATGGTGGAAAGAAAATTTATAATCCACCTCACTGTCCCATTCAAGTATCTCAAAAGCAGTTATGTGTCAAGGAGATAACTATCTATGCTTTCCAAAATGATGATGCCTAAGCCTTGGAGGAATTCTAAATACACATGATAACTGACCTAAAATGAAAAAGGTCATCAATGAAGATTATCATATGATTTTGGATGAATACGATCCATCTTCATCCTCTATCTGATCAACTGAATATTCTCCATTATTTCATGGACAAGGCTTGGCTTAACTAGTGATGTCTCACCAGTTTCCACCCAAAAAATGGAGAAGACCAAGGATGCCCATACAATAAATCAAAAATAGCTATATGTATAGAGGCATGAAAACTATTGTTATAAAATAACTACACTAATGGTATGTTCTCCTCCCACAATCACCAAGATCCATTACACAATCTTGGAGTATGTCTTCCAACATTGGTATCTTATATTCTTATTTTCCATCCATCTAAGGATGATATGCAATACTCATAGTCAACTAAGTCCTAATGGATTACTGTATGGATTTCCATAAATTATACATAATCCTTGGATCACTTTATAATACTATCGAAATGGGTATTCCATATCTCTTTAACACTTTTTATATATAGATTTTAAACAATACCTCCATCATATGATATTAATGAATAAGGATAAAATGGTCTATATTTGTGAGGAAATCCACTACCACCCATATATTATTTTCACAATTCTTGGGAGACCTGTTAAAAAATATATATCATTATTTTACCATTTCAAAATATGAATTGTTAAAGACTGCCATATACCCGTTGACCACTAGTTATCTTCCTTAACATCCTGACAGATGAGGATTATTGAAGAAAACTCAACCGCGTTCCTGATAATGTCTACCCACCAAAAAAAATCTTTCATTACCATACACATCTTTTTCATTCCAAGATGAATAGTCCATCTTGAACAATGATATGAATAAAGAATTTATTCCTTATAAAAAATAGGTACGACCATAAAATCTAAAAACCACAAAACTAAATTCTCATTCAGCTTCCATATGTCAATGGTCTCCCCACCATTGATTTTTAACCTTATTAGAACACATTATAAATCAGTTTTAGATGCCACATTAACCATTTCTAAAAAATCATGAACAAAATAAACTGGATAAAAAACTATTACACTACAATGGTCTTCACAATCTAAGTGAATGTCATCAATGAGAAACTTCAACTTACATTGTTCAAAAATTTCTTTTTTCAAACTGAGTATATAACTCTTTGTTTAATGAATCTACCACTATATTTCCTTTAACTGGTGTATGAATCAAATAAAATCGAACATTTGGAGATACTGTATTTGTCTTCTCTATCTCATATTTAAATCTATTTGTGAGAAAATATGTTCCAAGCTTTTATGATCCATAAATACCATAAATTTCTCACCAAATAGGTATTAATGTCAAGTATTCAAAGAATGGTCTAAAGTAAGAAACTAAAAATCATGTGTTGGGTATTTATTCTCACGAAACAATAACTATTGTGATCCATAAGCAACAACATGATCACCATTCATGAGAACACATCCTAACCCATATCCCAAAGCATCGTAATATGACACATACCCTTGTCCTAATTCTAGAAATATCATGATTGGTACTAATGTAAGGTAAACATTTATATCATTAGAATACATATGAAATTCCTTGTTACATTGAAATGGAAAAAATTTCATTATCAAAGCTATCATATGTGAAGCTATTCATGAAATGCCACAAAAAAGGTGTTGGTAATAACCATTCAACACAAGGAAACTACGCATCTCAAAGATATTATTTGGCAGTTTCTAGTATATAACCACTTCTATATTTTCTAGATCCATAAAAACACATCTTTAAAATATAACATGACCATGGGAATGCACCTCTTGCATCCAAAATTCACGCACTCAATTTTTGGAATAAAAATGATGTTCTTTTAAGATCCCCAACACTGTCGCCTAGTGTTTCTCATGCTCAGGCATTGCCATTGAATACACCAATATGTCATCCAAAAACACCACCCTAGAATAATCTAAATACCTTTGAAATATATAATTCATAAATTCCATAAATATGACAGGTGAATTCGTAAGACCAAAAGGAATAACCACATACTCATAATGTCCATATCTACTTGTAAAAGTTGTTTTTAGAATATCCTCCTTTTTAATTCTCAATTGGAGATATCCTAAGCACAACTCAATCATAGAGAACCATTAAGCACCACTTAATTGATAAAAAATCATCAATGTATGGATTTGGATACAAATTATTTATCATAACTTGGTTAAGGCTATAATAAGTCACACACAACATAAGTGTTCCATCCTCCTTTAGGACAAACAAGACTAGTGCTTCCCCTGGAGACATGATAGGATAAATGAAACATTTCTTTCCAAATATTCTAACTAATTTTTCAGTTCCCTTAACTCTTTTGGTACCATATGATAAGACATAAGTGATATTGGAATGGTCACTATTAACAGATCAATCTTAAAATCCACTTCTCTTGTGGGTGGGAACCTAGATAAATTTTCAATAAAAACATTAGGAAACTGTTCAAAAACCACTAGAAAATAGATATTCTCAATCTCTTCCAATAATTCCAAGTTCAACACTACCAACTGGTATTAGATAGTTCCATCCATTGGTATCAGCAGTCCTGTTTCACTTGTATTTAAATTCTTTTCTCCTCTAAAGATATTCTCAATACCATAAATAGTCTTAAAACTAACCATTATGGCATAACAATTGATGTTATCTATGGTCATTTTTGTCCACTATACACCAAGAATTATTCCATATACATCCATATCAAGTACAAAAATATTTCATATCAAATCACCTCTATAAAAAATTACAGAAATTTCCCTAAACATAATGTCTTGACATTCTCATTAACCAATTGAAGATTGATGTTTCAATATAGAAGTAATCATCTCAACATGAAACCCCAAAAAATTAACATCATCAGATGTAATAAATGAATTGGATAATCAATGTCAAACAAATATTCCATCAAGTAAAAATTTAAAAGAATTTTTCCTCTCACTATCAATATTCCATATTTATCATATAAAGTCACTTGTTCATCTTCATATAACTGCTTACTTGCTAGACATGGTTCCTTATTTCCCTATTGATATTTCTCTTGCTGATGAGTCATATTATTTCTCTAATCACTATGGATAGTTCAATTCTTCTTACAATAGTGTTGACACCATGAAGTGTATTCCATGCAATTTACTACAAAATTCAAGATGTGAACCTAGATAAGATAGAAAATGATGAGTTTGAGTAAAAATATGTCTTTATGAAGGATGGATTAGATTTTATTTCCTTGTTTCATGACCCAAAAATTCCTCTACTAAGTCCAAAATGTTCATGGTGCGACTCTCCATTTTTAATGGGGGTTGGGGATTGTATTCCCCTACACAGAGAACCTTTAGTTCCTACTTGGTAATGAGTGAAGCTCATTTTCTCTCCACCTTAAGACATATGTGAGACTCTATTTAGGACCACTTCTAAGCCACCAATGGAAGGGACTCTATTCCAATGGTTGCCATGCCAAAGAGTGACCAAATTGAAACCTCTGCTGAAATCTCTGGACTTTCACAACCATGGAAGGGGGCACAAGATCATGTAAAATGTTTATATATTAATTCATATGGTCTTAGGTTTCCCACACATTCTATACCTAATGGTAGGGGTCCATAGGGTGAATGTGGATGTGCATTCCCATGGTCACGAGGTCCCCAACTCTAGGGGAACTATCATGGAAACCCCAGTCTCAGATACTAACAATAGTACCATGTCCTTCCCTAGTAATATATAATTTCAAAATCCCTCATTTCAAGGAGGGGAGGGTGAGGATCACTATTGATTTTCCATTCAACAAGTAATGAGATCCTCCTCCCTTCCTGAAGAACCGATTTTAGGGAATATCTCTAATAATAACCCATACAATTTCTTATAGTTGGATGCACTATTACTCCCCTTTGCCTTCTAAGTTATACCCAGATGGATAGTCTGATGTGACTATAATAGATAAAAAGAAGGTGAGGTAATGGTCTCATCAAAACCCTTCTTTCTTCTCACATCACCATTACCTCTTCCATTAGTGGGTGATGGATTTTTTTCAGATCTTTGAACTCCTCTAGTATCTCACATTCATTAATCAGTCACCAAGACTAATGTGGAAATTATGATTATACATTTTCATGGTTTCTTCATGATAAAATTCCTGATTTTGAAGAGAATCTTCTTTCAGATCTTCCTCTCAACATCCTTTAGAGTGCCTCCATAAAGGTGGGTACTCAGGGCCATGTATCCAACTTCAGGGAAAATTAGATTGTTTGCTTTCTTAAATTATCCTCTTCCACTTATTTCTCACAGCAAAAATGACTCAAATGGGAATAAGGGTTTGTTTTGATCATGAAACCCACATGTTTATGTACACTCATGGGCCTCATTTAAATTGTAAGCCCCAATCATAACCTAGGGAACCCATCTTAGGAGTAAGCCCCTAAATCCAACCTATGTGCATCATTCCTAGTGTAAGTCCCAACCAATCCAATCTATGGGCCTCCCACTTCGTATAATCTCCAATAACTCACAAAAAGGAATCCTCCTTATGAATAAGCCTTGAGATCCAATCGTATGGGGAATACTTATCGTAAATAAATCCCAAACAATAATGGGACTCCTCCATAGGTGTAAAAACCAAATGAACTTCCAAATCACCATGAGTCAATACATCCCTCATGGTTCCTTTCTTAGGGAATCCTTTTCAGTAATAAGCCCCAATATAATCCTATCAAAGTGCCTTACTCTTTTATGTGACATACCTTCATATGGCCTCTATATGCAAGGGTCCTCATGCCTGAACAATGAGGGATTTTATTCACATCCAAAAGGTATATGTAGGTAGCCTCCCAGATGTCCATTCAAAACACCCTAAATCAACCTTATTCTCTCTTGGAACCATACCCAGTAGTGTATTATTCGACCTCGAAATCCATACCCTTCCACATTCTCATGGTCACGTCAGCATAAGTACCACACCAAACACTTCATATGAATCATTCGTCTAGACATCCTTGTTGTATGATGTTAAACTAAATGGTTTGATCCTTGTCACATGACTGTAAAAGGTATGATGTTATCAATTAAGTGGAAAAAAACTATGTGAGTTCTAATTCCTTTCACAAGGATGTTTAGGAAACCCATTAATGGGTCTTATACCAACATCAAAACATCCCCCGTCTCCTTGGATAATGATACACTCGAGAGCATCCCACTAAATGCTTAGAAAACCAGAATCAGTGTAATAACAACCAGAGAAACTATAATCATTATATTAGAGGATACCATTAATGGAGAACATCAAATACATATAGATGTCTCTATTGATGAAGAACCTCATATACATATAGATGGTTCTAATAATGATAAACTCAAATTGTTGATTGTTAATTCAAGGGTCACCCACATCATATGTTTTAATTAATGGAAGATTCACAAACATATCTTAAATCTATAAGAGATTCCTAGAGTGTGTAATAATTCCCCCATAAATGTTTTGATTATCCCGAACTCCCATCCTCTAAATCAATGAGAGTTCTTAAGTACCATTAGCCAAACTCCACAAAGAGAACCTAAATCTAGAAAGTAGGTCCCTCATTAATATAGATTTTATTGGTTTTTTCCTGTTTCATGAATAAAACGCATTGGAAACCAACCAAAAGTGAGGTGTATATGTGTTCGATGTAAATGTTTTTTCACTAACAAAACTAAACTTCATTCCAACTCCAAGTGGTACATTTGAGGATGAAATAAGAATAGTGAAGCCAACATGAAATCCATTACCAAGATGATAGTATCACCCACTTATCTGATCCCTTTAAATTTATAAATGAAAGAGGTCCAAATAAGACAATCAATCATTCTTGTTTTTCATAAAATGAGATGCTTATTTGATATGGTTTTCATGTTTGAATTTTTCAAATTTCACGGAAATTCTCTCATAACTTACTTCATCCAATGGAACCCTTTCGGATTCCTCATATGTACGCCTTTTCTACTATTCAATATGGGATTTTTTTTTCACATAGAGGATGTCATCACCAACCCAACATCTTCAACACTGGGTCTTGAATGCATTGGTCTAGACGTGTCACCCTAATGTTAAAATACTGACCTTGGATGCTTCATGATTCAAACTCCATCTTGCATTGCCCCACTAATTGTCTATCCAGTGATGGCTGGTGGTCTAGAAGTAGATGGAACCAACTGTCATCTTCAACCATTTCAGAAGCCTATACCCAGAATGAAAAAACTAGTCCCTCCCTGAATATAGTGAGGTGGATCAAGAAGACATGGTAGGCCATATCCAGAAGAAATACGGGTCCTTCTAAATAGATCCTTCAAGAATATTTTTCTACCAATGTCTCATAGTAGTGAACCCTCAACAAGATGAGGGTACCATCCTCAGTGGCATGTCTAAGTTCATCCCGACCCAGGTGTGCAAGATGGCCCGACTGGGGAAATAACCAGCCAATAGGGAGGAATTACACACCTATTTCCCCTCAAAATAATTCCACAAATCAAATTTGGTGGAAAACTACTAGTGGGAACATACACTGGCCCTCCTTAATTCTGATAGCCTCCAAATTCTCCTAGAAACATCCAAGGAAACCAGTCATTCAAATCCAACGACACACCGAGAGTAGGAACACACACCTACCTACACTAACCAATGTTATTAGTAGACTCATATAAAATCACTCAAATAATAATGTCAACCAAATAGGGAAGAAAACAATGAGTAGTAAGAAACACATTCATGAAACTAGAATTCCTACCAACCAAGTTTGTTGGAAAACCACAAGAAGGCACTCTCACAGTCCTATACTCATCAAGCTTTCCAATAGTTCCTTCTAGAATCATTTGGGGAGATTAGTGATCATTTCCCATTGATTAATAAGGTTTGGACCCAAAAACCTATCCCCACACATGAGTACTTCCACTATCCACTAGTAGGAAATGAAGGATAAGAGGAAGTGTATACCCCTAATCCAGATATATAATGGGAATATATCCTAGTTACAATCACTAATGTAACCAATCATATCCTTTAAATGGTGAAAGGGAATACAAAAATACCTTCCAAAATCTTATATATCTATCAATTCATCCTAATGGTGACAATGGTAGTGTTTGAGGCATGAACACACACCTATTTCCCCAAAAATAGGGTGTCTCGTTAGCATGTCACTTCGGAGTAGACACACACCTTTTCTCCCATCTAGGAGCATCGTTGGGTAAACTCATCCATGATATATGGAGAATCAGATTGGGAACATACACTTATTCCTACTAGAGGTAATAATCCTATTCTAATGGCCACTCTATGGTAGGAACAAACCCCTTCCCATGAAAACTACTTCCCCCAGCAAGTGGCCCCAGTTGCTCAAAAGAAGGCATACAAGAAGAAGCCTTATTATAGACTATTGGAAAGTGTAGATCCATTATATCATCATCTTATACGTAATTGTAGAGTTAATTTATCCTTTAAATGGTTTTTTTGGTATCTCAATATCATAATATCATGTTACCAAATTATGGGAGTTTTAAAAGATATTTTAAAGGCCCTACATGGACACTTCATCATGAAAGCTTACATCATGATCATAATATGATCAGTCTTGAGAACCCATATCTCAAACAGATTCATGATATCCCTATTCAACTCTAGAATATCAATGAAAAATCAGGTCCTCCCCTTTCTATAATCAAACATGTTAGTCCTCCCCATGGTGGAATTCATTAGGAATCTTCTCTCCACTATAGAGTGTCACGTAATCCAAAGATTCATCCCCTTGGGGATGCAGTAATGAGAATGTCCTGATACCATGTGGCACTTCAGAAAACAAGGGATGTAATGTATTATTCCTTTACATTAACAAGTGAAATTATTTCTTAACTGGAAGGAATCCCAAGGTGACAATCATTTTCTAAAACACCCTTGGGCCATATACCTTCCCAAATGATAGAGGAAGTCTATACTAATCTCACTACATATGATAATGTGGTGGGAAATTTCCCACTATGGTTAGACCATGTAGAGGAGCCACAAGAAAAAGATGAATAATACAAGCTAAAAATGAAGAAATATTTATCTAAATATGACATATCAGTCATGTTATAGCCTATAGCCACCCCTCAATATAGAAATCCAAATACATTGTTGAAAGATTGTGTGTATGAAATCTTCCTCAATGTATGGAAAAATTTTCATCACTTGAAAAAAATGTATTACCCTTAGATTATTATCAAAGTATTGTCAATTCAATAGAAGTGTTTCAATTCCAAATTGGCTAGGTAGCTTTCATGGCCACACGACATCCAAAGTTCAAGAAACAACAAGGAACCCTTCAATGTGCATGACTCAGCACATTAACAACATTGTGACAATTGATCACAGATATGTCATCTAGTGTTCATGTAAGAGAATGGGGTAAACAATCATAAATACATTTAATCATGCTCCCCAACCATAATATCCCACCTAATGTGGTATCATGCAATGTTATAGCTTTAGACCGACTTTAACAAATGGATTATTTCCACAATTGGTGACATACAGAATAAAAAAAGTCCCCGAATTACTATCACTGATGATAGGCCATGATAGAGAATTCTATTGAGATATTATTTTACGAAGAATCTAAAAATTTCAATCAAGCACCCCTTTTAGTGGTTTTTAGTCATCAGATAGTGAAAATTTTGGAAATAGCATAATAATCATCGAAATCGTGTGATTTAAGTGCATAACAAATGATGCACCAAGCCCATGGTGGGACAAAACTATGTAAAATCATGATGGAATTCATGGTATTAGCCACCATAGAAGTTTATGTGAAACCCCAGATCCTAGGGTTGGGGGATTTTTTAACACATCCCCCATGATCATCAAACCCGGACCAAAGTGTTTTGAATGTGGAATAGGAATAGCCCCAGCCCTCAGGACTATGGTATTTTCACCTCAACAAAATCCTCCCCAACGAATATCAATCTCCTCCTGATTAGGGAAAATTCCTCTTAATAAATACCCATATTTTATCACATCCCATGATTCCTCATCCTCATTAGGTACATGCACAGTTGAACTATATAGATATTACCACAACATTACTGTCCCCCAAACAGCTCTTAGAAAATCAGTGATGGAGAGGAAATGGCCTCATGGGGATGTGAGGAAAGGAAATATCACAAAGGCACTGATAGAATACCTTAAGTGAAATACAAATAAGTTATTGTCATAAATGTCCCCTTGTAGACCATACATAAAAAGAGGAAAATCCAAAGGAGGAGCGAGAGGAGGATGTTTCAGTTCAAAGTATGGTATACACTTAAATGATTGAAGGATATGTGTGTGCCTAGAACCAGATACATTCCTTGAATTTGGGAATTCCCTCAAACAATCCATCGTTACCTCATCAAATGGAATCCAAAAAGGAAAAGTGTAAGGTTTAGATTGTTCCTCACTTACCATCTGAGTAGGCTTAGCCTCTTTCTCTTTAAGAATGATTTTTTCAACAAGGGGAAGAAATCAAAGAATCTATAAGACTCAATGAGGGATTACTGTAAGTAATACTTCCTTCTAGATATGTTCTTCAAGAAGATCCTCAACACACACTCCAATTTGGAGTAACTTAATGAAGAGGGATTGTTGAAGATAAAAATGTAGATCAATATCATATTCCCAATGTGTTATACCAACCACCAATATAATAGGACCCTGAAGAAGAATATTAGAAATTACCTCAATTGGGTGCAAAACTAGAATTGGGATAAGAAGATCCTTATAAACCTGCCCCTATGTGTTACCCACGAATGATACCAAAAATCCCACCACCAATGGCCCCACCAACTACAGTACCTTGTCAATCTCTATATCAACCCTACATTCATCAAGGTATCATGAATAATATTAATTCAATAACATTCATATTGTAAGTCATGGAGTAATGGATCATGCCAATACTACCAGAAAAGAATCATTACACCGAATGGGTTGATCTAACTCTTCCCTCGCTGATATTTGGGAACCCTAGATTTCCAATTATTAATTTATTAAGAGACCCAAATAAAAATTTGATTCATTTCATCTCTCACTTTGAACCCACGATGGGGAACCTTGAGCAACATTATGTAGTGAAACAAAGGTGCTTTATGAAATAATTATAGAGAATGGCCTTTTGTGGTACATTATCTTGTCAGCTCAGTCAGTTACGGGATAAGAAGACATCCATCATGAGTTTCTCTTCTAGTTATGATAAATTATTCCAAATAAAACTATCCTTGACCTCTCTAATTTTATGCATTGAGATAATTAAAGGTACATAGATTTCATTTCTTGGTATAAAGGATTAACATACTTTTTAAACCTAACACTCCCTCAATAAATCTTGATGCACATATGTATAGAGAATATTTATGATGATTTTCACACACCAGTTATCCCTATGAAATATATCAGAGTGTTTTAGGACCTTGTTGCGGTCACTCAAATAATTGAATACTTCATCATAGAAAAAAACTCTAAGTCAATTGTAATTCCATTAGTTCAAGGAAAGAGAGTAGGGAAAGAATAGGCTCCCACTATTAAACTTAAGTAGGATTTCACACCCACACCTAATCTAGGCCCCAAACCATATCATGAAGATATTCCTCTGGAGAATCAACAACAACACTTTCCTCGTCATGATGATCTAATATAGGAGAGGCAAAAATAGTTTGAGGAGATGAAAAACATAGCTTATTCTTTTTGAAATGACCATGTCCTTTGTTACTACTTTTCGGCATTGAAAAAAACATTATCAAGTTACCAAATACTAGTAATCCTTTCATGTATGGTTATGAAGATCTAAAAAACTATTTTCCATTCAAAAAACTACTATGTTGCAAAATCTAGGAGGGTTTTTCAAAAAAAACTTTCAAAACATAGTGGACTATAGGAAAGTGAAGCTGAAAAAGATGTATGTTCTTATAGTATATGTTTATGCCGCCAATAAAGAGGAGGATAATGAATGGAATGAAGTTATGATAATGTGTATTGAAATTTTTGGGAACTAGATGATCCAAAAAAACAATCAACTAAACTCATGCTATACTCCCAGCATAGTTGAAACATCTAACTATGTCCTTGACCACTTCTGATATGACACAGTCGACCCCATTGATGTCAGAATAATCTGAAGGAATGTCCTCTAAAACAATACATGGTCGTAAGCCAAAGAAGAAAATGAGGGAATATTATAATGTTCTAACACTGAAGTTTTATTTAAATTTCAAGGAATTCAACCCTAAAGTCCCAAAATCACAGTCACTTCCCTGTCAAATAGTCCAATAAGAGTGAACCCGCGAGATGGAATCTCTATCACATGATAATTTGATCTTGAATTCACTTATTTTAATTCACTTAATGGGTCCTTTCATAAATAATGAGAGTTATTATGAAAAAAAAATTCTACATTCAGTTGGGAAATGATGATAAGAGGCCATCAGGGCTGAAGATACATGGGAAGAAATTGTTCTCCCAAAATTCATTACTCTATCATGTCTCTAATAAAACCATCAACATGGCCAAGACTCATGGGAGATCCTTCTAATGATCTTAGAAAGAGAAATTAATTTTCCCAAACATGAAAACTCATCCATGAAATAATCATCTTAGAAGATCAGTTAGATGATATGTCATCACCTAATCAACCTCGGGATGAAGCCAAACCTAGTTGACCTAATCCACGAATAGCATGAGCACCTTCAACTACTATTCCAAGGGTTTCTCCATCTACATCAAGTACATCAACTCCTAAATCACCTGAAAAAGTGTATCTATATTCCAGGAAGTGTAAACCATTGGACCAAAAGTATGATATTTTGAAGAAACTATCCCTGGTTCAAACAAAATTGTTAATCCTAGATTCCTTGAGTCTATTGAATGACCTATGGGAAACACCCATAGAGTCCATGTAAATACATTTGGATTTTGAAGTTGAAGTTTATACTATATAATTTTATTGTGAAGAGAATGATCTTTTGGAATACCACGGGGCCATCTCTTTCAAAACCAAGATGAGGGTGCCACCATACAAGGATATGTTATACCATTTTATATATTAGGAAAGATAAATTGTATCTTTGCCCAATGATCCTTCATTGATAAAATCTCAGGAGTCAGCCTCATTCCGATTTTGACACTTTATCAACTGGGCCTCAAAGAATCTCACTTATCCCACTCCACACTAATGTTACATGTTTATGAAAAGAATAAAAAAAATCACTTGGGGAAATAAAACTTTGTACTTTGTTCAATGATCTCATGTCGAACTTAGAATTAATGGTTTTTTGGAAAGATGCAACCTTCGATGTTGTACTAGGAAGACCTTTTCTACATAATCATTCGGTTATCCATTTATCATACCACAAATGGCTCAAATATTGTATCAATGGGAAAATTAGAACATTTCATGGTGAAAATCCCCACTCAAATCTTGTGAATCATAGTATATTGATGTAATGTTTTTCAAGAGGTAATGTTAATGGTCCTTGACTAACAATGTCACTCAAATAAATCCTCCGAGTGGTCTGGATATGATTCTGGCTAACCATTTATAGAAGCTCGATGCAGAGTATGTGCTAGCCGTTAACCAAATTGATGTGGTCGGTCCAAATTTGGGCATAAATTTAGAAAAATTCGTGATTTCATTCTTGACAACTGAACCCAACAACACTGAAAAAGTTTCCAACTCCCCAAATGAATATTTCTTCATTCCACCCCTTGATCTTAAAACAACATATTCTATTATCTTGGATAGAATATGTTTTCATGTCAATAGGATAAAATGAAGATAATCATTATTATTCCCTTCTTTCCCTTTAGGATCTAAAAAGTTCCTTGCTCCATCAATTAAGCTATAAATAGTAGATTAGTCTTTTAAAAGTCTGAATGTCAAATCTTGTCCTCACTCTGAGGAACATTATTCATCACCCACTCCTAATATAGATGTGAGAGATGTAAAGCCTAAGGAAGAGAAAGAAGATGAAGACCTGAAGGATGCGTCTCCAACATTATAGGAAGGTTTCTTTTCCATGGTTGAAAAACTCAGAGTTATAAATATTGGTCTAGATGAAGTTCCACAACCCACTTTGATCAGTGCTTCCATGACTTCTGAAGAAAAGGAGGTATATAATTATATAATTGCATGTTATCAATCAATATTATTCATGGATGTATATTCAATATACTACCAAATTTTAATTTCATCTAAAGATGAAGAGTCAACTTCCTTTTGCTCCCCCTCTAAAGTATTATTATGTTGTGTAATTCCCTTTGTCTTGAATTACACCAGCGCCACATACCAACATGCCATTTATCGCATATTCAAAAAAAAATTCTGTATTTTTTGAATTATATTTTGAAAATATTTTTTTCAATTCCAAAAATCATTCTAACCACCTAGATTTCATGGATTCCATCTTTAACAAGCTTAGACATCATATTCTAAAGATAAACCCCATAAAATGTGATTTTGGGGTAACGTCAGAAATGTTTCAAGACTTCATTGTATTCCATCACAATATCAAAGTATAAACTAAGAAAAAAATATTTCCTTATCATGTCACCTCCTCGAAACTTTAAATAGTTTAGAGTAATTCAAGGAAACTTGGCCAATATCTGATTCTTTGTATCCAACATTTTAGGCTAGTGTTTTACCCTCACCAAACTCATGAAGAAGGAGGTCACTTATCACTAGGCCAAAGATTGTCAGGAAGTGTTTTACAACCTCAAGAAAAACAACTTGATCCCACCAGTATTAATTCAACATTTTGAGGGAAAGATGCTTATTCTATATGTAAAGGACCTTGAATGATCACTATAAACCATCCTTACACAAAAGAATAATGTTGGGAATGAAGACAACATTTATTATCACTTTTAAATCATTCTGGATGCTGAGACTCATTATTTAGATGTCGATAAGATCTTACTAGAATTATTATTCATACTACATAAGATGAGGAATTACTTATAGAACTGTGAGGTCCAATTGGTCCCGCGTAATAACCCACTAAAATTTATCCTCAACCATCCTATGTTAATAGGACTTCCGACATAGTGGGTGGTTATTCTATAAAAATTTGACATACAGTTTGTGCCTTTGAAAGTAGGGAATGGTTAGTCCTTGGAATAATTACTAGTAGAGCACACATATGTAGAAGTGACGTCATTAAATAATGAATTTTATTAAAAATAGAACTTTTATATTCAAGATGGACCCCAAATGTGGGAAATTTATTTTGACAGAGCATCCAGAATCCCAACAGAGAGGATAATTGGAGACCCTAAGATCAAAGAATTTGTGTTAGGTAATGTGATTATCTCCTCAGAAAGGGTAGTTTTAATAATACTCCATCATGATATCATATGGTTGTACTAATAATGATTCATAATATCATACCCTCATTTCAGGCCTGGAACTGCCACTCCAAATAATAGTGGACCACTTGGATGTTAAAAGTTACTCTGATTTGTAAATCAATCATATCAACAGTGATTATGTTATTAGGAATGTAGAGATAATTCCCCTACCTGAGTATGTATGAGGGTTTATGGTAGAGTTACCCTCCAAACCAACATTGACTCACATCCCATGATCATCAAATTCCTAACAAGGTTAATTTTCAAATAATGTCATAGCTTTGGAAGATCCAAGCAAGGATAAAAAAGTCATCATCATTTCCCAACACCAAATGGTCTCGCCTTTTTTCAGATCAGAACATAAGTGTTTAATGAAGTTTGTCCCATTAAAAAGTTATATGGTCCTACAATTGGGTGGAACATGTTTATCATATACTACCTTAATGATGGAATAATCCCATTAGATTGATATTGGAATGTGAAAATATGATGGTGAGTAGCCAAATTCACTCTCTATAATGGCCCAAATAACCTAAAACTCCTCTATAAATGAGGCTATTATTTATTTATTATCAAATGAATTTATGAATAATATAAATATGTTGTCATGAAAGAAGTACACTCATGATACAAGGGAACCCACCCTTTGAAATACAATATTTCATACCAGATCTGATGTCTTTGATAATTCTGACCTTCGATGATATAGGATTTAACTGAATTCACCAAGAAATTTCACTCCTTCCAAGTGTATTTTACCTTCATCCATCAACACATAGAGTTGAAAAAAACAACCAAATACTCATGGACATTGTTTATATGGGGAATTGATGTTGTAGTTCCATACCCTCAAGCTATGGCTAAGTAGATCAAAGACATCTTAACTGCAAGTGAATTTTTATTCAAATGGGTTGTGATAATTCCCCACAACGAATTTGGGGTTGATAGCATTGTATGCATAATGAAAACCAACATCAAAAACAAATTTGGTGTCCCTCATACAATATTTATTGAAAAAAGAACCTATATCTGTTCTTCTAAGGTAGAAAATATATATCTGAAATATAATATCAAATCCAACCATTCATCCTCCTATCATGCTATGGCTAATGGACAGATAGTGTCCTTCCAAATGGTCATGTCAAACATACTCTATATGATAGTGTATGAAGATAAAAAGTCTTTACCAAATAATATATTTCATACCATATGGGATTACCAAAATATAACTCACACTGCCACATGAGTGTCCCCATACTCACTAGTATATGGAGAATAACTAGTTTTATCTATTGAGGTTCAATTTCCTTCACTTCTTATTTCCATATGTGACCAAAAATCCATAGATGATCAATCCCAAAAAATGAATGGATGAATTTTACTGAATGGACGAAAAAATATTTCACACCTTGCATAACTTCAGTGTTTATCAAAATGAAATAGTGTGATATTTTAACAATAAGGCCCACCTTTGTTTGTTCCTCCTTGGAGAATTGGTATTGGTTATCCTGAGTCCAATGATACCTGGAAAGAAGCCTAAAAATCTTGAACCAAAGTAGGAGGGACATTACTCCATTCACAACGTCCACTATAATGAAGCATATTCCTTGATCTCAACAGATGGAGAGCTCATCAGGACCCCAACCAATGCAAGGTTCGTAAAGGAATTTTTTATGTAATCACGTGACAATTTCTTAGCTGTAAGATGTTAAACTGCATAGTTGGTCTTTATCACATGACCTTTAAAGGAATTAAATGATGTATATGATGCATGATGTTAAATTTCTTGGCATCATCATCCTCATCACATGATGATAAACTACATTACATATGGTCATAGTTTTATGGCATAGAACAGCAAGACACCATTTATCCTCACCACATGACATTAAACTGCAAGGTATACATCCCTCACATTCTACATTGAGGAACCCCTTGAAATACCATGAGCTAAAAATATTTGTGGTCCCTAAAATATGGGCCTCCATATCGGTTTTAAGTCTTAACTACATCCATATAACCCCTCTATGGGTTGAGGTGACCTCTTGTCCAAAAATGGGGAAGAAAGAATGGGATGTTGTCATGAACTAGCGCCACTTACATTATTGCCACCCCATAGTGACACTTAGGACCCCTTTATAGGAATAAGACCGATATTTATCATGTCCTAACCATAAGACGTTAAACTAAACATCCAACATCATCACTGCATGATGATATATTCTATGATATTTTCCATAACTATGTGTTGTTTGATTCCCATTCCAATGATATAAATAGTGATGACTGGATCTTCTATCTTGGGTATAGATGGAATAAAAAACCCCTTAATCCTTGTCTATGAATCCGACCTGCATATGGAGCATTTCTAGAACAATGTGTGGTTCATTATCATTCTAATGAGATATGTAGTAATGCCTAAACCTCATGCCTTAGGCATATCCATCATTCTAGAAAATATCAAAGAACCCTTTTCCTACATAAAACTCTGATTGATGTGGATAATTATACCTATGAACTATGTATGTATTTATTCTTACTCCAAAAATATATGTAGTGATAACCAGGTCATATCCCCTAGTCCATCCATAATATTCCTTTCCACATCAGGTTTATTTCGTCCTTACTGCATAAAGTTAAACTGTTGGGGCAACATCCTCATTACATTAGGATAAATTACTTTATATTTATAGAGATATGTATGTCTTGATTCTAACTCTGATGAGATACATAGTGATGCCATGAAATCTAACCATGGACCCTGAAGTACCATTTCCTCTCATTCATGTTTCTTCATCTTCATCCTCACTAAATGACGTTAAACTACATAGGATTCAATAATTGTGAAGAGTTAGATTCTCATCAAATGAGATACATAAAGACACCCCGATCGTACCTCCTATCCCAGCAACCACAAAAATCTAAATTCCCATATACTTCACTTAAGATTCCTTTATACTGTGGAAAAATATTTTACCACCCTTTTTTCTTATACCAATCATAGAACACGTGTGATTATGAATCTTGAGAATGAAGTTCCTAGTATGTGTAAGTCACATCAATTTGCATCAGGGTTATCATGGTCTTGGATACAAGACCATAAAATTCACACCAAATGTCCTCATCGCATGAAAATAAACTGCACAATTTTCACTATAACTTTTTGTGGCTTGATTTTCATTTGAATGACATGGATATATAGTGACATCCAGATCATCAACTATGGACCTAGATTCAATGTAATATGGGAAATTACCCCCACACCATTTTGTATGAACTTTATTTACATTAGAGGATTAAATATGATGTATCACCCCATGCATGAACCTATAATCAAAATAAAACCCTCTTTCTACATACATAAAATCACCCAGTATGGGGAGTACTTTATAGAAGTATTTGTGGATTTATTCTAGATTACAAAATATATGCAAGGATGCATGGGTCCTATACCCTGGTCTAGCTGCAACATTATATCATTTTCAAGATGAGTCAAATTCATCCTTACCGCTTGATGTTAAATTGAATAGACAATGTCCTGGTCACAAGAATTTAAACCACTAGGTTCGTAAAGGTCTAAATGTGGCTTGATTATCATTCTAGTGAGATGAGTAGTAGAACCTTGGCCTCATTTCCTTGTCCCAACCACGGGGTAAAGAGAAATTCACCTCTCTAACATTAAAACAATGATCTTTGTAGGATCTTTTAATTTGGATCCCCTCATTAGGGGGTCCATCAAGAAAATGGAGATGTTCCCCTTCTATATATGAGTCCGATTTATGAAAGGGACTCTACACTTAATGGAAAATATTGGTCCAAATGATTAATTTTTTTCTTAGAACATATCCATTTCACACGGTATAGTCCTAATCATGGAAACTTTCAAATCCTCATAATATTTATCTATCTTCATATGATAGAATGTTTGATATCTAAGGACTCCTTTTCCTGATAATGATGTAATGTTTCCTATATGGGTTTGCATAATGTATCTCCCAAATGGGTTTTTCAGATAGAGGATGTAACTATTTGACTATGAAATTACACACCCCAGTTTTATTTTCATAAATCATTCCACAAAATTGGTTTTCCAATCAGATGAAACTTCAACCACGGAAGAGGAATCTTATCTGATCATTATCTTTGACAACAATATGTTGGAAATCATGATTTGAAGTACTCAGTGTTTATCCCTCACATTTATGCCCCATATCCTTTATCTGGACCTAAATACCCCTAATACCATGGTTTACACTTTCTTCCCACATTCCTGAAGTTTGCTGGAATGATCTTGATCCGACATGCCACATATCACCTATTGTTTCCATAATTATATGGTCCTAGTCAAACAACTTAAAACTATAGGAAAATAAATTCCTATGATGGTCCATAATGGTGTAGGAATCCTTTTTACCCATTCTTAGGAAATTTTAGTTTCAAATGATCTTCCCATATTCAAGTATTTTCCCTCCAGAAACCAAACTATATGCCCAGAGAAATATGAACCTTCATAAACTTCCATCATCCATTTGTAATGAAACATTATAATTCTTGATAAATTATTATTATGACTATGTTTTAATATTCCCTAGTTGACTTTTCATAATGTATCCCACATAATGGGTTTGTCATCCCAATGATGTCGTAGTAGACTATGTAGTAACATAGCCTAGTGGGATTTTCATAAAATTACCCACAAAATATGTTTTCCATTCAATTGTAACTTCTTCCTTAGGAGATTACTCTTGTATTTCCATAATCCATTTTCCCCAAAACACTCTTTCGATCTGGGGATCCTGAGATCATATCTAACAACTTTTTCCCCTCACACCAGAATATGATATCACATTCATGAAAAGATTACCAAGAATGGGAAAATTATCAATCTTCCGAACAAAGATAAAGACCTTAAATTTGGTCCACCTGATATCCTTGCAGTATGAAATTAAACTAAAAATCCTAAATTCCTTACAGTATGACATTAAATTGAATAGTTTAATTTCCTTACTATATGACATTAAACTGTATATCAAATTGTCCTTTCTGTATGACATTAAAATGTATAGAATAATTTCCTTTCTATATGATTGTAAACTACATAGCATTATTTCCTCTTTGTATGATATTAAAATACAAAGTATAATGACCTATTCATAAGCTGTTAAAATATAAAACAATTTTTTCATCATAAGATGTTAATCTACACAGTCAAAATCATGGTCATACGCCATTAAACAACATTATGCTTTAACCCTTTTCAAAAACGGGCCTTTCCCTTGACAACGTCATTTAACAAACTATACCCACCTTCACACACAAAAAAATCATGTGGGAGTGGTTTATCATTCACATCTAATTAAAATATAGATTTTATCATCATTCTCAAAAACATTCCCTTAAAAAATCACCCATCATGGTCTTAAGAAATATAAATCTACACAATTCCTTTATTCCATCAATAAATGAATGTCAAAATTTCTGAGAACTCCTTTTCCTGAACATATTGTAAAATTCCCCAGTAGTCTTTTCATAAAGTATCCCACAAAATTGGGTTTTCAGCCGAAGACTTCCACTATTTACTATGTAGTAACACACCCTACATAGATTTAAATAAGGCAACCCACAAAACGTGTTTTTCAACCATTGGTGACTTCATCCTTGGGAGAAACCTTTTTTATTCCCTAATATCATGTTTTATATTCAGAAAACACAAAATAATGGATCAAGATTACCCTTGGGGTATTTGAAGTATTTTTTAACATCATTAGCCAACATGGATTTTTTGGTTCATCATTTCAAACATATATTCAATATTGTGAGACCAAAAAAATCGGCGTTGTTAGTTTGTCTTGCACAATTTTATACATCCTAAAAAAAGAGACAGGATACTTGTCAGATTGAAAACCCATAAAGGGAAATCTATAAATAGTCAAGTCTCATATCTCTTGTCCTACACTCCATGTGGTTTGGGTAACAAATTGGGAAATGAAATTAAATACGCCCAAAACTTGTTAAGATAAAAACCTGAAAATGGATTTCTAGGAAAAATCCATGTCCCTCCCTCTAGGTCTTCCTTATGTTGATCTTCGTAAAAACTAGGAAAATTATATAAAAACAAAAAAATTCTATAAGTTTGTCTATATGATCATAGAATTAGTCAAACTATTCTTGTGAGTTCCCATGGCTTAGGAAAAAACTAGAGAATCTTCCTACACTTCGTGTCGCTCCAAATCCCAAAAAATGATGTTGGAGTGCATCAAAGATCCCTCTAGTTAGCTTAAAATCAAATTCTTTTTTTAGAAAAAAATATAATTCTAGTGGGATTTTGTTGACACCAAGAAGTTTATTCCTTGTAATTTTCCATAGAATTCAAGATGTGATTGTCAATTAGACACTAAATGTTGTGTTTCAGTAAAAGTGCATATTTATGAAGGATAAAGGAGCAGGTTGGATTTCCATGTGTCATGAACCAAAAAGACCTCGACTAGGCCCAAAAATTTCATGGTGTGACTCTACATTTTTCATTGTGGTTAGTAATGGTAGGGAGGGGATTGTCCTGAAGGGTTATGACCACAACTCATCATTTATCTCGAGAATGGGAGTAGGGGGAGCCCCTATAGTATGGAGTAGAGGGTTGACCCATGCACCTATGCACACCACCTATGAACAACACCTCCGCACACTACATAAGAAGTCTGGATGTAGTAGCCATACCTATGTGAGGAAACTATACCCAGTACGTGTTCAGCATAGAATGTTTGGCCACCCCTGTATGGGAAACCTATATGGAGTTCCTTCATCAGGGACTTCCACAAATAACCACCTTCAACCAAGCTCTGGTATTTTCTGATAAATATGACCTGAGGTATCTTAATTTGTAATAATATAAATTTGAAAGAAGACCCCATGCTCTGGTGGCATAACACCTTTTCTCAGGTCCTGAAAAAACCTCTTAGTTGGCTCTCAAAAACACAAGAGATGGGGATATGTGACATAAAATTCCCTTTATTGTTTGAAACACAAGAAACATTTATGAGGACCACTTCTCCACTATTGGTCAACCACATGTGTGAGGATCCCTCTCCTGATTGAGGACCTGTGTGAGAACCATTTGGGGACACCTGAGGAAAATCATGGTACCGAGGCTGAGGACCATGTGTTTTTTCCATTGTGGTACATTTCCCATGGAATATCTATCTTATGCGGGCCCATAACCCCTATTAGAATCACCTTCACTTCCTCCTAGTACATGTACAACTAACCTTTTCTCTCCAAACTAGGACTACATAGATCCTCCTTTCAAATCCTCCTTCAATATACCAATAGTCGGTCTCTCTTCACATGGTTCCTTTTTCTAAGAGGGACAAAATTGTAACCTCCATGGAAACCTGCAGACATCCACAACCATCAAAAGAGTTACACCATCATGTCTCCCATTTGGAAATGCATTCCTAAGGTCAGAGGATTCCTATACATCCCCTAAAATATGGTCTGGCTCCTCAGGGTTCATGTGGAAGTGCATTCCCATGGTCATGATGACCCTTACCTTCGAGTAGTGTTAGGAATGTCCTGGTCATGGATTCTAGGGTTAGTACATGTACTTCCCTATATGTCTCTAGGACCCGAAGCCTCTGGTTCCTGCAAAGGTGGGTGAGGAACATGATTTCTTTTCTATTCAACATGGAATGGGATCCTCCTCCCTTCTTATAGAACCAATTTTAGGGAATCCCTCTATGAGTAATCTCGTAGCCTTTCTTGTAGTTGGATAGACTCTTGGTCCTCTGTTTCCCCTAGTCCATAACCATATGGATTGTCTAATGTGACTAACATGGATACAAAATGGGAGAGGAAACAGACTCATCAGAGTCCTTCCTAATTCTTCCATCCCCCTTCTCTCTGCCACTAGTTGGAGAGGGATCATGTGGTTTTACATATCTGTGACTTCATCTTGTTTCTCGTATTCAATCATGACTCATCATGACTCATGTGGGGTTAGATTTTAGTCACAATCATGGTTTTTTCATGATCATATGCATGTTTTGACAGATTTTCTTATTTTAGATCGTCATCTCACCTTTATTTAGAGTAACTCCCTCTGCATGGGTCCTAAAGGACATGAGTCTAAATTCAAAGAAATGAAAATTGTGTGTTTTGTTAGATCTTTCACTTCCTATTGTTTCTCACACCATTAATGACTCGCATGGGATTAGAGGTTGTTTCGATCATGACATTCACACAATCCTGAACACCCATGGGCCTCACTCCAAGTGTAAATATGAACCATAACCTAGGGCATCCTCCCTAGGTAAAATACATGAAACCCAACAAATTTGCATCACTATGTGTGTATGTCCAAACAGAACCATTCCATTGTCCTTCCACTTATTATAATCCCTAACATCTCATAAAATGTCATCCTCCTCAAGAAGAAGCCCTGAAATCCAAGTGTAATGGGAATCCTTTTAGGAAATATTCCTCATCCAATCATGGCCCTCCTCCTTGGGTGTAAGCCCCAAAAAATCCTACAAATCACAATTTGTTCAAACATCCCTCATAGTCCCTTTATCAAGGCATCATTTTAAAGAATAAGACCCAACTTAATCCTCTCCATGGGACATACTCCCCTATGAGACAAACCTTCAAAGGGACTCCATATGCAAAGGATATCATACATGAACTATATGAAATTTGATTCCCTTCAAAATGGGAAAGGTATGAAGTATCTTTGATATCCAAACCCAACACCCTAAATAAACCTTATTCTATTTTGGATGAATCCATTGTAGATTCTTAATAAACATGGGAGTCCATATCCATTCTAGGTTCTCTTAGACGTTTTGACATATATCTCAAAACAAACATTGACTGGGAATATTTTACATAGACGTCCTTGTTGAATGATGTTAAACTACATGGTTTAGTCCTCATCACATGACCTTAAAATGTATAACGTTCCCCACCAATTATCACCAAAATATGTGTATTTTGATTCATTTCACAATGATATATAGGAATCCCATTCGTGGGTCTGATCCCTACATCAAAAAAAAATTCATATCCTTGGATGATGATGAACTCTAGAACACCCCACTAATTAGCTAGAAAACCATCATCATCTTAATAATGACCAAATAATTTATAATCAGTACATATGAGAATACCATTTATGGAGAACCTCATATATATACATATATATATAGGTTTCTCTATTAATTAACAACCACATATACATATATATGATTCTAAGATCCATACAAGATAATAATTGATTGTTATTTCAAGGTGAACCATGTCGTAATTGGTAATTTATGAAGGACTCAAAAACATATCTTACATGTATAATAGAGTCCTATAGTAGGTAATAATTCCCCAAAAAAGTGTGTGAGGAGCCTAAAATATCATTCTCTCGACCAATGTGAATTCTTAAGTGTTGTTCTTCAAACTCCTAAATGTGTTCTTGCCAAAGAAAATTAAGTCCCTTGTAGATATAGAACCATTGTTTGTATCTAGTTCCAAGAATAAATTCCATTGGAAATTGTCTGAAAGTGATGTGGATATGCTTTTGATGTAAAGTTTGTTCCACCGACACCATAAAATAGTATTTCAACTCCACATGGAACATTTATGGATGAAACAGAGAGGTTTCCTGCTTCCCTCACCCAATAGAATCACATGACATCTATGAAACATGAGATGTCTCTTAAACATCAGACCATGGAGAACTATAAAAATAGGACCGATTATTCCCCATCTAGTTGAAATTGTGGCATGATCTTGGTGGTGTGGTACAATATTTCATTATATGATCAAAATATCCAAATTGTAAATATTCATATTTTCCCTTGGGTCATGGAGAAAGATTAATTCATCCAGTCATCTAGTTATGAGTAATACTCCCACCTTGGAAATAGGTTTCCACCTTCTAATATTTCCAGAATTAGTGTTCCCACCATTTCCCATCGGTATTAACTTACTTCCTCCACCAACACTGCATGAGATGTCCATTTCTTCCACTATCTCTTTATTGAGCATCTCTATATAATCTGTTATAAAAAAGCTTGTCAATTAGTAATCGAATCTCTTACCTTATCTCTCATTCAATAATTTTTTCCTTAAATGATGCAATAGTATCAACTTCCTGTGAAAAGAGGACTAAATTCATAAATTTAGTTGCATACTCTATCACTAAAAGGTTCCCCTACAGAAATCTGAAAAATTATGTCATTATCGGATTTATGAGTGTGTGAGGATATAATTGTATTTTGAAAAACTCTTTAATAACCTCACTTGTATTTCCTTGGTCTAATTAATCCTAAACTTCTAAATCTCCCCACTATAGTGTAAGATAATCTAGAATTTATGTTTCCAAATTTAAATTCAACTCTAATATGTGCCTAAGAAATCGAATATTTGATTCATCCTACTGAGCCGCACATATTCCTTCTATGGTTCTGAATTAACCTGAAATATGTGTTGATTTACTTTCTAGAACTGGATGGAATGATCCACTTTCCTTGGTTCATCCGTTTAGTTTCCTCTATCCACAGTTTGAGAAGCTTGGAAAGTACTTTTAACTATATGTTGGTTCACCTGTGGCTCACGTGCTACCAGATTCTCAATAGCTTCTTCTGGTTGGTTTCTACAACGCCTACCAGGTTCTGTTTTCTATAAACATAGAAATTTCCATACATCTAACTATTTAGCAACTAATGTATTAGAAATTAAAATTTTCCACAACATACATATTACAACAAGGATTTCCAAAATTCAACACTTTTCCTCTTCAAGAAATTTTTTAAAATTATGCTTTTGAAAATCAAAAAAAAATCAAAACAATGTTATCATGCCTTTTCAAAATCTCACATTTGAAAAAAAATTCTACATTTTTCAAAAATAAATACATTTTAACCACGTCATAAATCATTACGAAAAATGAAATATGAAATACTAATGAGAATTCATTTCTAAGATTTATGTCATTCACTTATCATTTTCTAAACCCAAAGAAATGAGATTAAAACTCTTATAAGTCTCTCAAAGCACTCATGTACCAAACTCCCTAGTAACTTGATTTTCATTATAAATAGTTTTGATAAACCTTTTTATGCTCAACATTTTAGGTTTTGATGATCCTACTTCTTTCTAAAATCCAATCCCAACGATTAATCAACAATTATTTTGAAACTCCCAAACCCATAAACAAATTCTATTTTTCCCAAAATGAAAGATGGATCATCCAAGAATAATAAAAATTGAAACAGACCACCCCTCCTCATTTATTGAGATAATGAACAATTATTACTTAGCCTTAGGCGACATCTCTAAGATGAAAAAGAGTCGCAATAAATTCCATGGGATTCAATACTTTTGAGGGATGATTTTTCCTTTGAAAGTGATACAACCACCACCAAGTATACCATAACCAAACAATCAATATATAATGTAAGAGTGAAAAGTATACAACTCAAGAATACCAACTAAAAAAATACCAAAATATAAATAATAATCATATTAGAGTAAAATACTAAAACCAAAACCAATAATAGAGTATAAATCAGATGTCAAAACTAACAATGCTCAAAGACTCCAAAGACAATAACTACACATCTCCCAACATGCTCCAAGATCCAACTCCATAGTACATCACAAAGTATCATGAAGAATCAATAATGAAATGAGATAGTTTCCCATTACATTTTTTTTGGATAAACAATATCTAAAAATTAACAAAAGTTCCCAACAAGGGGGTGAGTAATGAAACTCATTATGTTTTCCCCAAATGACTTCCCTACTCACACCACTCGGATAGAACAAGTTAGAAAATTTATATAAAAAATCTATAAAGACCACTTAAAATAATTTAATTAGTTCATATCAAATACAAATCAATTCCAATAGAGAAAAAATTTCAAATGAAAATAGTTTCTATAGAATAGTAACAAACTACACTTTAAAACATTTCTCCTTCCTTTCTTGCACACTCATTCCATAATTCACACACAAAGCCATACATGCATTCATCAGTGATAGTTCATTACTCATGAATGATTTCTCATCCATCCACCAAGTCATCACAAAGTGACCAATCTCTTTGTGCCCCAATGGAACATGTCCCTTATCCAGGGTCATGTCCTATATACCCCAATGGTACATGCCCTTTATTTATGGTCACATAGAAATAATGAATTCAAACCAACTAGTGCTTGACAAACCATTTAAAACCATCTATTTCAATCCATTTTATAAAAATATTCCATTAATAGAAAAAATTTCAGTCAAACCATTTCCCTGAATCAACACTAGGAAATATTTAAAAAAATAATTTTAAAATCATTAAACAAATCACCTTTCACAACAACCAACTTCCACAGTCTCATAAACCATAACTAAAATGGGTTTCTACCAATATTCACACTTTAATTTCATAATAAATTTCAATAAATTTAAACAATTTTAAATAAATCCTTCTATTTATAGATATATGAGTTTAGAGTGAAGCCAACTACCCCATAAATTTTGGTGAAATGAAGAATTACACAAATCCTTCAACAAAACTATGTTGAGTATCCAAAACCCACATTATATCTTCTTCCCTAACATAAAAAAATTCAAATATGATAATCTTTGAAATATCAAAACCCTGATTCATCCCCAACACATTGGATCTAGCATTACAAGTGAGGGAAAAATAATCGATCTAAGTAAAACCACCAATAACGGAGACTTACCAAGAAATTCATCCATCAATGAACTAATTTTGTCTATAAATCACTTGCTGGTCAAAATTGAATGTCTTTATAGCCTTTTCAATGGGATAAAAATAGAGTTAGGGTTATAAAATTGAAAAGTGTTGGGTTATGGGGATAAACCGCGATAGACCAACAATTTTCATATTTAACTTTTGGTTGTGCATGGTTAGCTTAAACAGTTAGTCAAACCATATGCCAGCCATGAAGAAGCCTATGACTCAATATACACCTTAGATAGAATTACCTAACCATATAGAACCCCCCTTGTCCCAAAAATCATGGTTACTCCAAGGTTTCTAAATGTGTTGGTCAAATACAGTGCCTAACTGTGCGATAATCCCGATCCCACTGACTCACTTTGCAAGGTCCTATATAGGAGTTGAGCAATTTTTTCTAAACTTGATCAAATAGTGTGACTCTATAAAAGCCCCAAATATAATCCAAAATTCCTCCAAACCCTCCCAAACATCTCTGAAACACATTACATACATAGAAAGAATAATGAAAGGGTTACTTACATGAAACCAATGGTGCTACAGTATTTCTTATTCTCTCTTATTTAGAGGATGTTTTATCAACCCATATCCTGATGTGGGATTTTGATTAAGGTATTTTCAAATATTAAACCATGGATTACTAAGTTCATGTTTAAATTTCAAAGATTATTTTTATTTAATGTATATTTAATTTAACACCTTGAAATTCAAAAATAAATACAGTGTATTTGCTAGCGTGTATGCCTTGCTATACCACAAAGATAAGAGAAAATAAGACCTTGGGACTTTAAGAAATATTTATTTAAAAAAAAAATTAAATAACCTTAATATATTTCATTATACAGAACACTATTTTTAGATATAATTACACACAACATCAAGATTCTTCAAAATCTTGTGTTACATGCAATATTATGTTTCGCAGAACAATAATATTCCATTAATATTATTATTTAATATATTAGTTATTACCTAACCATCAGAATGGTTCATATAAACTGTATTGACTAATTTATTTAAATATATATTTTACACATTTTCATTAGTTATTTATTTATTATTAATAAACTAAGATCCATTTAAAATTAAAAGAAATGTTTTTGAAAAAATATATCTTTCTGAAAAGATGATAAGTTGTTCTTTCAACACAGAATTTAAAATTTATTTTACCTATTTTGGAAACATTATATGAAAATTTATACATAATTTCTGAAATTGGAATATATAAATCATCTTAGGGTTAATTTGTTGGATTTTTTAGAGATGTTTCGTTTTTTATGAATAATGAAAAATAAGGAATTTTAATTGACAACTGTCTTCTCTTTTAAATAAAATATAAGTATAAATTCTATTTTTTTAATGTTTTTAAAGTAAAATTAGATCCATTTTATATCATTTAATACAATTTAGGTCATTTTAGTAATTATAATATTTAATTAATGCGTTAATACATTTTAAACTTTTGAACATTCTCACTTTTAAAACTTACTTTCTCGTCTCATTTGTGGGGTTAATTTTATATCAACGTTTTACCCTTAAATGACTTGAATTTAGAAAAATGGATAAAATGTTTTGAATAAACTTGTTTTATAATGTCTAATAAGGTTAAATTAATTTTTTTCAAAATGAATAGTAAAAATGTTAAAAATTTATTACCGTGATTAAGGTAAAAAATGGTTTTACTATGGGTAAAACTAATAAAGAAAGGGTTAAATTAACCAACCAAATTTATCCAAAACAAATTTTATTGAAATATTTGGGACCTTATTACTTTATGCTCTAAATTTATGAGTTTATGGGACACTATTACATGAAAGTGACCCATATAATAAGTTATGTAAAGAAATAAACAAAAATTGATACTTTTCATACATGTAATTTCTATAATTCATTGGGATAAGAACAAAGAAAACATATATTTGGTGTTATATATCCTTTTGAAAGATAAATTATTATTATTTATGTAATAATTTATCCTTAATTTTTATAAATTAAATAGTTAAATTAAGTGTTTATGAAATTCCAATTCAAGAATTATTTAGTTAATAATTAACTAAATTAAATGATACTAAAAATATTAAAAGTGATGTAAATTGAATAAATTAGTGGGTTAAATTATTTTTTATATAAATATATCATTTAAAATTTTTTTTACATAATATATTTTATTCCATTATTTTCATGATATTTTTAGATTCAAATTCGATTAAAATTGTTAGTATTAAAATTAATGTTATTTTATATTAAATGAATTTTTATTAAATGATTTAAAATTACTAATAATTTTATATTATTTAAATATATTTTTAAATGAAGATAAACATCAACTATGTTTTATTAATTGAAAAAATTTCCACTTCTAATTACTTTATTTACCACTAAAGAGTAAAAACTCAGTTGGCACAAATACGGTTAAATCTGGGTTTTTGTGTGTTACATGCGGTTGTGTTAAAAAAAATTCAACACGCATTTGATTTTAATTTTATAAATTAGATATAATATTCAGAATGAGTGGATAAAAATGTTCTAGAAAGTATCTTTTTATTTTTGTCTTAAAGGCTAAATCACTTTGGTTAGAAAATTAGTAACTTTAATAAAAAGACCAAAATGATAAAATAAGCTATCTTAGGATATAAGGAATGAAATCACTAAAAAAGAAATATATTGTGTGATGGATGTGTGTATTAACAAAAAATCCCTCAAAACCTTTAATTATCATGTTCGAGGTCACTTTTTGTAACATTGTCCTCTCAATAGTGAACACTTTTGAACATTTACAATATTTTCACTCCTCCTCAACTATAAAAGGAAACCCCCCCCCCCCTTCTTCACACCCCTAAAGAAGTTTTATCAAACAATATATTCTCAGATCACTTCCCAACTTCCCTACCCTCACCTTATAAGCCTTGATTTTACATTAATCAATAATTACAAGTTTTTAGTACAAACTTAACAGTGATACCCGAAGAAAATGTAATGTTCATCAACAATCATCCTTATTTTATTTCATTATCCTACTCCTTAAATTCCTATTATACCATGATTATATAATAAACTCAATATATTAAATATAAATAGATATTTTTATCTTAATTTTATTACCTATAACCACACACACATTCTTCAAATGTGTTTTGAAACCCTTGTTCGTGTGTATAGCGGACTACCGCCTTATGAACGGATGTCGTTCATTTTTTCATTACCACCTTTAAAGGATTGGAATAATAATGTAATTATAATTTATATATGATATTTAGGATATTTATGATGCTATAATTATTTTATAATTATTATATCCCATATACCATCATGCTTTCAATTTTTATGGGAATATAATGATGTCACTCTTGTGTACGATAGACTACGGTCTTGTGAAGCAATGTGACTTCTTCACACTTTACATGGAATGTATTAAGGATGGATTTAATAAAAATATGTTATATATATAACATAAAAATTATAGAAGTAATAATATATATTTATACCAATTACTTTTATTTCCTTCGATACGAAAACAAAATGGAAACATCATTCGTGCTTACGTACGACCTACCGTCTCCCTGAATGGCATACTTTATTTCATATCACTAGATTTTATGAATTAATATAAATGTATATATGTGGAATATATATGATATGCATATTATGGTTGAAAATTTCTATATGATTAAATCGTGATCAAACTAAGAGGAACAAAAAAACAAGACAAAAAAACTTCAAAAACAAAGAAATTATTACCACAAAAAAAGGAAAATAATGAGATATCATTAATGAATGGGTGATAAGATGTTATAAAAGAATAATATATGATATTATAAATATTAATATGGTAATATTATAAGTTCATAACATTATTATAACCATTATTCCAGATTTTAAATAACATTTGGTCCAAAGGAAGCATAAGGTCAGGGATTTCATCCAAATTTCATTCCATTAAGGCATATTGTAATATTATGCTACTAATTTCTATTCTATGGTGTATATACAGAACATTAAACATGTAATATAATTAATAATTCATTATTAATTTTAATTTATTTTTCAATTTGAATTATTTCATCTTAGTGTATTTGACTTAAGAATTACCAAGTGGAAAACAATTTCATAACCAAATTTGTTTTCATTATAAAATACTACATCCTCATTATCATTAATACTATAAGATTATGGGTATAATTAATTTTAATTATCATGTTTTATTTCCAATTTTTTATGTTAATTTACATTTTATACACAATAATAAATTCATTGGTTAATTCTCACTTCAACGATATGATATTTTAAATGTTTTAGTTCACAATCTCATATTAATCGAGATTGTTTTCACATGAATTTCCATTAAATGAAATTTTTTGATAATAATTTAATAAACCATTTAATTTTATTATACTCTTGTTATTCATTAAACTTTTTAATTAATAATACCATTTTCTCACTCTTTGGTACTTAAAATGTTTTTAATAAAATCCAACATCATTTCCCTCTTGGGTCGGAAATCTATTATCTTCCAAAACTATGTTTTCTAAAATGTTATCAAAAGTGTTTTTAACCTTTAAAAAATGATATATAAAGAAATTTTAACATATTATTTTAAAAAAAATATTTCAAATTAATCTTTATTCTATTTTTAAAACAATTCCCATTTAGATTTTACTAAAAATTTGAAATAAATATTCTTGTTCTTTTTCAAACAAGGCACCTTTATAACCATCAGATAGTAAAAAGGAAATATTTTTTATCTTTTATGGAATATAAAAATTAAACCACTTTAATTTAATTTAATCAAAAATGGAAATTTTATAATGTTTATTTTCTAAAGAAAATGTTTTAAGAATTTATTTTCCAAGAAAAGGATTTTGACATACTTTTTCAAATGGAAAAAGATATTTTCCTTAAGAATATTTTTATATATATTTTTATGGTATTTCTATTTAAAAATGATAAAAACAATTTTTTTACTCCAATATATATATATATATTCTATTAATACCATCCTTATTCTTCCTCTAGATGGGTTATGATAATTTTTACCAATGGAAGTATTAATGTTCACTTCCTTGATTAATTTTTTTAGTCATTATATTCCAATCGAAATATTCACTTTTATATAATAATTTGAAATTAAATTTCCCAAAAAATACATATTATTTACCATGTTAATTTTTTTTTCTTAAACTATATAACATTTTTAAAAATAGTTTTTACTTTGAAAGTTACTTGATTAATCGGGAAAATATTGATAAATATGTATCATTTACTCAATAACGATATTTGATAAGGAACATAATTTGTGAATTAAATTTATTATCCCATATATTATAAATTATTTTTAATGATAGATATGTCTGGGTTATGGAATTTCTATATCCCATCGATGCATTGGTAGTCTCATGAGATGAAACTAGTTGGAGAAAAACTATTCGCATTTAACCAAGTGGTTTTAAATTGTCATGTGAAAGGTCATGATAGTATTATGTTCTAAACAATCATGTGAATGGTCTTTAAGGTAAAGTAATCATGTTCCTAGGAAAAAATTGCATATAATAATTAATAATTTCCTCTATTCATAATTCAGTTATTATTACCAATGATACTTTCACTCTGAAAAAAATATGGATGCATTTCATTATAAATTAATTAATTAAATGGAATTTTTTCAGTTATTACCTTTCCATATTCATTCTACATTATCCTATAATGGTAGTGATGTTATTGATTAATTGGAAGGTTTTCTTAGTGATTTACCTTTCTATATTATTTACGCACTAACTCCTCAGTTTATTGAATACTTGGAAGGTGTGTTCAATTATTTACCTTTCCATGTTGATTATTCTAATATATTCATTATTTCTTCCACTATACATTGCCCTTTTTGAGAATTTTATCTCACCTTTATTTTCTTTCCTTCCCCATGATTCCATGAAGAGTAATATGAATGATATACAAGGATATTCAAGAGTGAATAATATTATTCTAAAAAAATATGTTGTAGTTTTTTTGAGAAAAGAAAATATATTGTAGTTTTAATATACAAATGTAATAAATAAATCATTAATGTATATAGTTTAACAATAAATTTAAACTATTAAATCCTTGAGTATGTGATTCATTTTATTTCGTGCCATAATAATAGTAGGAGGCAATGGCTCTGGGCTGTTGGGGTTGGGGTCCCTAAATTTTACATTCTCCCCTCAAACATATCTTCCCTAAAACATTTATATCATATTTATTTTCCCAATATATATTTATTATTTTTTTATATATCTACCTCATCCTGTAAAAATGCCTCACCACCCCATAAAATCATTTTTCTTTCACTGTATTTTCTCTTAACTTTTTTATAATTCATTATTACAAACACCAATCATTGATTATTTTTAGGGACTAGCGGTGGAATTTCTCAATTATTTTACATTTTTACTATTTTATTTAAAAATATAGAAAATAAATTATATAATAACATATATTGATATCTCTTTCCAAATACTTTATATGTTAACAGTTCAAAATATAATAATCGTCACCTAAAAGATAACTGCATAATTATAATATTATTTCTTCACATAGACTAAAACTATGAAAACTATGCACCTAAATATATGCTCTAAGAATATATATTGTGGTGAGTATGATGGGTAATGGGTTGTTAGAGAATCTTCAAATAAATTATATATATTTCATTTATTAAAAAAATATTTTCCAAATATATTCATAAATAAATTGATGACATATATTTTTTGTATTTATTTAAGGCTTATCTAAACACTTCGATGTAAATAAAAATACTCTAACCACATAGTCTATATGATTTACTTTTTTTAAATTAATTAATGGAATAAACTTATTATATCTTTTCAGGTTCAATAAATAAATAATGACATCTAAATTTTATGTGTTTTCAAGATTTTAAAGTCCCACTTATGGGAAAATCTACATATAACAAAAACTGAATCGTATTTATTATATTTTCTTAATTTAATATTCATTATCATATTTTATTCTTTTTTTTTAGATTTTACTAGTATATATGTTTTATAAAAAACAATAATTCTAACATATAGAGTTCTTATTCATACAATTTTCTTTTATTCTTTTCATAGATTAATAATTTTTCTAATTGGTAATAAATAGATTTTTTGGGAATTTTAGAATAGTGATTGTGACGCTAAAATAGTGATATAGTGTTCAAATTAATTTTAAACATGTTTAAACTGATGGAATTATCAAAGAAAGGTAAATATGAAATGTATAAGATAAATTGATAATAATGTGATGTTTTTAGATAGGTAAATAAGGCTAAAAAGTTTGATAAATAGTGGGATAATGTTATATTAGGTGGGAAAAGGTGATTTTTAATTCAATATGGTTGAATTAGAAGTTTCATTATGTCCTCGGGATAAGTTAAACATAGGTAGGTGGTATTAAGGGTTATAGTTATTACTGACATGGTTATTTACCCATGTGGAATTTAGTGTTTAAGAGGGATAAGTATGTAAATCCTACTTCTATTAATTAACCACAAGTTTTAAAGACTTATAGGAATTATTAGTCTATCAATGGTGAATTATAAAAGGCTAAGAATAGTATTTTAATATTCTAAAGTGGTGTATAAACGTATTGAAGTTATATGGAGTGCATTGGGTGTTTGACATATTCTTGGGCTTTCTAAAGTGTAAGATTGGAATGACATAAATGGTTTTCTAAATTATAGGAAAAATGTTTATGAGGAATATATAATTAATTTT
Source organism: Viscum album (assembly GCA_963277665.1). Classification (NCBI taxonomy): domain Eukaryota; kingdom Viridiplantae; phylum Streptophyta; class Magnoliopsida; order Santalales; family Viscaceae; genus Viscum; species Viscum album. The sequence goes on from OY728121.1 coordinate 856,010,593, forward strand.
AATGGGGGAAGCATGTCAGATTTATGTTAAACCATAATTTGTGATGATGTTCCTTTATGTGTTTTGTTAATGTGTGAGTTACATGCTATATTTAAATCTAATGAAGATGGAACTGAGTTCTTAAATGGTTACATAGGAAAAATAAATGGTTAATGGTTGTGTAATTAACCATGAAAAGAAATTTTCGATATTGAGTCCTTGTTAGAGGTTCATTATTTGTATTGGGTTATATAAATTTTAATCTTTAATATAGGGAATTAATTTTTATTTCTATGTTGGTTTCCCATTCTTTGTAGGGGTAGATAAGATAAAAAGATGAGTAGTCATGGGTACGAAATTATGTATAATGTTGTAATTTTAGTGATGTATGAGATGTTTATCACTAACCATTTTTTCTATGTTTGAGTTATAGTAATGGTCAATTATAGGTGGTTTATAGAGGGTTGAGTTATGAAATTCCATGGTATTGAATAATTGGACCTATAGGTAATTGACCCTTTTTCAAATTACACTATAATTAATATATTCACATACAAACTCCATGAGTTAATAGAGGTTTTTGGGTTTTTATTAAGGATTATATTTCCACTCATTATAAATAACACCTTTAATTCATAGAAATTGAATGCATGTTTTTTTGGGTAATGCAATGTGGTATTTGTAGATAGTTTTTGATTTCTATAGACAATTTGAAGCTTAGTCTGCAATCTTATAGAATATTAATGAGTGTGTTGCCCAAAATTCATCTCCTAATCTCTCTTAGTTTAATTTCGAATGTATCGGTCTTTATTACTAATCCATGAGTTTAGTTTGAATACTTTGAATTTTTAGGTGTTTTGATATATTTTCTCTTGAATGCTTCAATGAAATTGAGGGACTGATGGAATTATGAAATAAAGATCATAACACAACATGAGTTAAAGGTTAATTTCTTATTATTTAATTCCTATATCATGAATAATGATACGTGTGTTTTGTGATTTTTGAAATTTCTTAGAATACTTACTATTGTATAGAATCATTTTATTTAATCCATTTTAAGTTATCATAAAATAGTTATACATTAATTAATGAATCAATAAAGAAATTTCTAATGGTTATAAAACTAATTTTAAGAAAAAAGGATTTTTTATGGCATGTTGAGGATACATGTGATTTTGTAAGCTACAGCAACTAGAGGATAATAGTTCTAGCAGCTATATGTTTTAGGGTAAGTGTATTTTTCATGAATATGGAGGATATAGCAATGGTTTAAACTTTGGTAGTGAGAATTTTTTTCTATAATCTAGGGGATATCCCCATGTTTTTAACCATGGTTATAGCTTTAATTTCCATGGTTTTAACCGTGGTATTAGATTCCAATTTCAATGGTTACACCAGGGATGTAGCTAAAACTTTCCGCAGTTAAAAATGTTGTTGTTTCCTTCAATTGAAAGTGTTTTAACAATTGTATTAATTCCTATTTACATGGTTAATATATGCAAATATAGTTCTAATTACGTGGTTTAAAAAATTCTATGAATGGAATAGGTACATGGTTTAAACCATGGCAGTTGAAGACCAATATTTCAATGACTTTCTTATCCATGGTTTCAGAAACTATAACAATAACCTATTGATATAGGGTTTTTTCAACTTCCATAGTTTCAAACCATGTATATAGGAAACCTTTATAGTTGTGTAATATGAGTGAGAATCATAAACTTGAGCATCAAATCATGATAAAAAATAATAACATAAAGGAAACATGGGAATGTAACTATAAAAAAAACATGACATGATAAGAATAAGTCAAGGGTAACTATAAAAACTCTGCTCTTTATTACACATATAAACATGATTTTTCACATAAACTTGAACTTAATGCAACTCTATGTATCGATAGGTCTAGTGTCTTGGGACGTTAGGATCATTACATAACAACTTGTAACATAAAACACAACATCTGTATTGAAAACTACTTTTACATGACCACACGATTCCTTCGTACTTATCATTGCATGGGATAACCTGAGGATATGCATAAGAGAAGGGATAGATAAAAAGACTAATAAGGGAGTAAACAAGGAATAACATTAATAATATATTACTTCTTAGGCAATAGGTATATCAATGGAGCATAAGAGAAACATGAACCTATAGGCCTGATATAACAAGATTATCATAACATGGAAATGTGGAAACAACATTTAACATGATATTAGCCTGAGCCAAGGACCATTGTGCATGAATCATGACAAAACCCTAATTTCACTTGAATTAGCACGAGTAAACCCTCATTTCACTTAACGTATCCTGACACTAATCTTTACCCAATGCATTGGAGTTTTATCAGGGTGCACCCATTATAAACATTTCATATCATGCATAAGTGCACCACATGAATCAAACGACATGGATTCATTAAACATCATAATTTATTACAAAAATAAGATATGTTTAATGCATAAATTTTATTCCTCAATCAACAAGTAAATGTTCATAAAGGTGAATACCCTTTATAGAGAAATGGGTATGGTATTCACTTACATGATAATTATGGCATGGAAATGTAGGTGTAACCTTGGTAGCATAATGACGTCAAATAGAAATCATAAAATGGGTTGATTAGGGATAAAGTGGTATATCATAATTTATACATATAATGAAATGTATGGGGGTCATGTAACATAATATCCCAACATATGTAATTTCATTTAGATGTATAATATAAAATAATTTCTTAAATGTAAATGAGGAGAGATAAATCCCTTATGGAATTTCGACATAGTAACGGGTGTACATGGGAGAAATTAATGAGAGAGAAATGGTTATCTTAGCATTAAAACACAAGGAGGTCATTATTCAGAAGGTTTTAAATCATACCCCAATATTTTTAATATAAAATAAAAGGGTATAACAACATAATGAAATTGAGACAAAAATAAGAAAGGAAGAAATCTCTTACTTGGAAATGTGATGCCCCAAGGCTCGGGAGAGGCTTGAGAGAGGCTTCTTGGGAGCTTGGGGTGACTTGGGATGATTATAGAGAGGATGAGGGTGGGATTGGTTCGAGCACCAAATGGTTTTAGTGAAGAGGAATGGGAGATTGAGTGGGATTATATAAGAAATGAGAGGGAATTCTTTATTATTTAGGTTTCATACACCACACATTAAACTAATAAAAACCACAAACCATCCCTTAGTTTTTTCCAAATTCGATTGGAACAAATTATTTTATAAGTCTAATGACCTAACTTATTAAAATAATAGGCTTTCTTATGTGGAGGTGAGACACACTCTCAAGGAAATCATTTTAAAATGTTAAAATGTTTTATAAGACTTGTAGGGTCGACTAAGGAATTGTAAAATAAATCAAAAAACCTAAAATCATGATATTTTAAAAGTAATATATATATTTTCCGAACATCCCATTTATATTATTTTATTACATCACTATTGGGTCATTATTATGTCAAAAAACACATTATATATTTAAACAGTATTTAATTTTTTCCCAAAAATTTGATTGTCTCAGAAATTTATGAAAAATTCACTGTTGGATAATTTTGAAATATTGATTCAATAAATAATATTCATGTTATCTAAATAATTTCCTAAATATGTGAATTATTAATTTTAAAATAAAAACAAACATATATCGAAAATTCATGGGTTTTGACAAAAACAGATTTCAAACCATAATAAAAATTAAAATTATAATCATAAAAATTAAAAGAACATTTATATTTAATAAAAATTAATTTAGTAATAATATTTAATTGAAATACCATTTAATTGAAAAATCCATTAAGTCATCAAAGTAAAATTATTAATTGAATATTAACTAAAAATACTATTTTTACTTTGAAAACTATTTACAAAGTAACAATAATAAAATGTATGTATATTCTTTATTCTATACAAAAGTAATGCACATAATCATAGTGATAGGGTCTTGTTACATAACCCCTTATAACACTCGTATAAGACCTAAGGGTAAGGTGTGCGCTTGTGATAGACTCTTGGGGTCACTCAGATAACATCGCTCTGGTGGTAATCTCAATCAACTTCCATTTCTCTCGTAGACAATTCTGTTAAAGATTAAAGTGTTTAATTTCATCTTGGGCTTGGTCAAAAGAAACTCTCGGTGATTCTACCTCATTTCTGAACTCTGAAAAATGGGCTTTGTATGGAGAAATTCTACTGGATGAGGCCATCGCTTCCTTTGTCTGAGTTAATTGGATTTGTAAAAGCCCTATATTTATACTATTCTAGTGATCACTGTTAAGCGGATATATTAGAAAAGGTAAAAATTATTAATGGTATTTTGAAATCCAAAAACATAAAACTAAATAATTGAATAGTTTTTATATAACCATTTTCCATAACAAGACATTTTATTAGATCCATATAAATTTTCATTAATAAATGTTTGGGTCACAACAATCTTCCCCCCTTATGTAATTTCGCCCTTGAAATTTCCTTTCCCAAACTGAAACAGATGAGGGTAACTCTGCTGCATCCCTTCCTCTGATTCCCAAATTGATTCCTCAAACTTTTGGTTTATCCATAACACCTTGACAAGGGGAATTTTCTTATTTTGTAGAACATTTACCCTATGATCTATGATCTTCATCAGCTTATCTTCATAGGAGAGGTCATTCTCTAATTATACCGCCTATATATTGAGTACATGTGATGGGTCAGGTATGTACTTCTTAAAGAGTGATACATGGAATACATCATGTACTTAAGATAGGTACGGTGTGAGTGAAAGTCAATAGGCCACTGTTCTAATGCGATCAAGGATCTCAAAGGGTCCAATGTACCTTGGTCTAATCTTTCCCTACTTCCCAAATCTCATAAATCTCTTCCACATTGATATGAAAAGGAATGTCATGTCTCCAACATCAAACTATAGGTATCATCGATGGTTATCAGCATAGATCTTTTGTCAAATCTGATCTGGTTTAATGTGTTATTGGATGGTCTTAACCTTCTCTACCATTTCTGGACCTATGCGTTTTCACTCCCCAACTTCATCCCAACATGTCGTTGTTTTTTACCTATTCCCATAAAGAGATTCATAACAAGCCATTTGGATGCTTGAGTTGAAACTGTTATTCTAAGAGAACTCAACCATAGGAATATATTGATCCTATTCGCCTTTGAAATCCATTGATCATGCCGAGAACATGTCCTCAAGTGTTGGGATAGCCCCCTCAAATTGGCCATCATTTTGAGGATGATAAGTCATACTGATGTTTAGCTCAGTATTCAGATCATGCTGGAGACTCTTCTAAAATATAGAGGTGAATATTGGATCTCGATCGGATACAATAGTTAGTGGTACTCAATGAAGCCTTACCACTTCTCTGGTGTATATCTTTTCTATTTGATCCATTGAGATTTACACTCAAATTAAAATGAAGTGTGCAGTATTTGTAAGACAATCCACAACAATCCAGATAGCATTTTTTTCTCTGAATGTATTCAGAAGTTCAGTGACGAATTCCATAGTGATGTTCTCCCATTTCCACATTGGTATGGGTAATGGTTGCATCTTCCCCTTAGACATATTCCTCTTAGACTTCACTTCCTAACATACCAAGAACTTTTATATATACTCAATGATCTCATTATTCATGTTATCCCAACAATAATTATCTCATAGATCTCGATACACCTTTGTGTTTCCTAGGTGAATTGTGAAATTCGAACTGTGTACATCATCCAAAATTTCTTTCTTTAACTCAGGATTTGATTTAACACATAGTCTTGACCGAAATCTTACAATTCCTTCTACATTAACATTGAACTCTGACGATTCCCCCTTTTTGATAGTTTCCAATTTCTTCTGAATTCATACATCCTCCATTTGATCATCCTTTAACCATTCCAAAAGATATGGTAGATCAATAATTTGTGAATGTACTGATAATTTTCCCTTTTTTAGGATTCCCATGTCCATATTCATCAAATATATGAAGAATTGGTCATTTTCAACTCTCGTCAATTATATAATTGTTGCGTCCTTTTTACTTAAAATATATTCCACCTTGTTTGCTTTCCTAGGGTGGTAATGGATTGAGAAATCATAGTATTTTATTAGATCTAACCTTCTTCATTGGTACATGTTCAACTCATTCTGTGTGAATATATACTTGAGGATTTTGTGATCCATGTATATTTCACACTTCTCCCCAAAGAGGTAATGTTGGAAAATTTTCAAATAGAAGATTACTATAGCCAACTCCAGATCTTGTGTTGTATAGTTTTTATCCCGAACATTCAATTGCCTTGAATTATAGGTAATTAATTTTTCATATGTCATCAACTCGAAACCCATTCCCATCTTCAAAGCATCACTAAATACCACAAAAATTTCTCCACTTATGGGTAGTGTGAGCATGGGCATAGTGATTATCCTCCTTTTCAACTCCATGAAGCTATCTTCGCATTCATCACTCCAAGAGAACTTTACTCCCTTCCAAGAAAGATTTGTATGATGGTTTGAGAGTCATGAGAAATTTCTCACAAATCGGAAATAATATCTAGCTAACCCTAGGACGCTATAGATATCTGTTAATGATGTTGGCCTCGACTATCCTGTAATTGCAACTACCTTGGAGGGATCCAAAAATATCCCATTTCTAGTGATGATATGACCCATGAATGAGGCTTCCATAAACCTAAACTCACACTTGTTGTACTATCCACAGATCTTCTCCTTTATCAAGGTCACTAGTATAGTGCTTAGAAGCTCCTCATTCTCCTCCTTAGTTTTGGAGTTTATTAGAATATCTTTTATAAATACAACCAAAAATTTGTCGAGGTAATCTCAAAAGACTCTACTCATCATTCCCATAAATATTTCTAGAGCAATAGTGAGTTAAAAATTAATTTCTATGAATTCATAGTTCCAGTACCTTGTACAAAAATTAGTCTTTGGGATATCCCTCTTATTCACCCTTACATGGTAATATCCTGACTGAAATCCCCCTTATAGAAGTATTATTCATCACATATTTGATCGAACAAGTCATCAATTCGGAGCAGAGGATGCTTGTAATTTTTCACAATTTTTTTGAGCTCATGATAATCAATGAAAAGGTGCATCGACCCATCCTTCTTCTAGACAAAGAGGACTGGTGCACCCCACTGTGAAGCACTTTGGCATACAAACCCCCTATCTATATTTTCCGGTAGTTGTTTCTTCAACTCATCAATATCTACAACATCCATTTTATATGGAGTCTTGGAAATTGGAAATTCCATGGGTTTAAGAACAATAGATAATTCAACTTCTCCTCTAAGAGGAAGACCAATAAATTCATCGGGAAACACTTTAGTCAATTCCATCACAATAGGCATGTCTTCAAGGATTTTTCCTTATTTAAAATCAATCATCTGCAGAAGATAGGCATGCTCATAGGGAGATAATATTCGCGCTTCAGATGATGGTGCTAAAGAAGATTCATCATCCTCCTTGAACTTGTACAGAATCGAGGGTTGTTTTTCCATATACAGAGTGATTTCCCTCTCATGGAAATTTATGTTTGATCTGTATAAGGAAAGAAAAAACATTCCATGAATTGAATAAATTTTTACCAAAGGGAGTTTTATGAGTTTCTCTAGTAAGTTCAAACCATAAATCGTGACAGGGGAGGATCTATATTCATGGGTTGTAATGATTTCCTCATTTTTCATTCTCACTGATCTCTTTACTTTTAGGATTTTTAGTGGTGTTGGGATTGTTATACTAAACTATTGGAATTTAAAGTAATGTGTAGAACTAGAATAAAAAAGAACATTCTCTATTCTTGAATGAATAACTATTGTACCTGTCATCACTTCGTTTTCGGGGTTCGCTTCAGCAGTAGTGATGGAAAAATCCCACCCTTGTACCTTGGAGGTTGTTGGTTGCCTCCAAGAACCCTTGTCCTAGGGCACTAGTTTGCAAAGTTTCCTAGTTATATGTAGTTGATGTAATGAACAATACATTGAGGTTCGAATGGAGTATTCCTATCCTCTGTCTCAACAGTGGGTTTTTCTTATCGGCAGTTAATAGTCATGTACCCTTCTCTTCCACAATTAAATACATTCTTCATCCCCTTCAGGAAATTTCTGTGGTGCTTCTTTCCACACCTTTCGCAAGTGGGGTGCTGAAATTTCTCAGCACCGTTGGATATATCTGTCGGACCTCTAGAATTAAATTACACCTTACGCTTTGTATCCCCATGATACCCCTAATATTTGTCGATCTCTATTTCATCTTTGACAGAACATTGGAAAATTTCCTCATAGATCTCGAAGTCATAGATCTCTAGGGCTTTTTATAGACTAGGTTTTATCCCACCAAAGAAGTTGTCAACCTTTTATTTGGTGGTAATGAAAAAGCTGGAGAAATATCATGCAAGACTTGTGATGTTTTTCACATTCGCTCTGATGTATTCGTCGTGCTTTTTCTTGAGGTCAGGGAAGTCCCATTCCTTCAAAATTTAGAGGGTGCATGGAAAATATTTTTCAAGAAACATTTTCCAGAAATCCTTCCATTTCAACACCTCGATATCCTCCTTAGGCTTCATATTTTCGATCAATGTCCACCATTGATCAACTTCACCCACCATACGATAAGTCTCCAAAAGTACCTTCTCTTGTTCAGAATATTGAAGGATAGAGAAGATCTTTCCAATGGAGTTCATCCATTGTTCAGTGATTGCAGGATCATATGATCCATTAAAAGTAGGAGGCATTTGTCTCATGAAGCTCTCAATTGTGGCTTGTTATTTCTTATGGGGGATTGAATTTTCCTATTGACCTAAGTATCTATTAAAAACATTAGTTTATTGAGAGAGTATCATGACAATGTTTATGATGACCTCTCCCATCGGATTTATAATATCATTAGAACATTCATCACATTGATCTTTGCATTGGTTCTTAGGTTGATTCCTCCTATTACCATCCTTTTGTTGTAATAAAAATAAATTTAGGGGTAACACATAAATGGGAATCCAATGAAAAAAAATGGATAACTTATTAATTACATTTATTTCCTTAACTAATCTTTGTTATCCATGATCTACTTCCCAACATATATTCTTAGGGTAATTTTTTTAAATTCTCTTAATAATGTTCCATAAAAAGCTTATAAATTTACCAAACTAAATCCCACAAGAGTTTTTTAACCAAGAGTGTAGCAAGGCCCATTTTCATGCGCCAATTCCTGTTCGAGTCTAGCTCAAAGTGGTGTTTTTGGGGTTTTACCCCTAGATGTATATGTGTTCAAGCCTCCACTACTAACTCATATATAGATAGGTATGTATTTTATTGATAAACCACTTTCTCAATACTCAAAAAAAATTAATAATATTTTTATTATGTATAGTCTTTTCTGTAAGGATTTCACTAGGGTTTTATAATCCTAATCTCAAAAATAACTACACCTATCCTCTGATTCCAACTGTACCAACTCTACTATTTATTACACACATAAACATAATTTATTACAGAAACTTGCAATTAAGAAACATTTTATGATCTAGAGGTATATTTTCATGGGAAATTAGGAACATTACATAACAACTTATAATATAAAGCACAACAACTTTATCAAAAACTTCTTTTACATTACCACAATATTTCTTCATACTTAGTATTGCATGAGATAACCAGAGGACATGAATAAGAAAAGGGTGAGCCAAAAATCCTAGTAAGGGAGTAAAAAATTAATAACATTAATAATATATTACAAGTTAGTCAATAGGCATATCAAGGGAGCATAAAAGAAACATGAATATAAAGGCATGATATAGCATGATTATCATAACATGGAAATGTGGAAACAACATTTCACCTCATGTTAGTGTGATCTAAGGATAATTTCACCTAAATCATGAGTAAACATTAATTAAACATTAATTAGCATGAGTAAACCCTAATTTCACTTGACTTTTTGTGATATTGATCTTTACCCAATGCGTTGGAGTGCTATCAGGGCGCACCATTTATAAACATTTTATTTCATGCATAAGTGTGCCACATAGATCATATAACATGGATTCATTAAACATTTTAATTTATTACATGAATAAGATATGTGGAATACATAAATGTAAGTCCTCATTCAACAAGTACATGTCCATAAAGGTGAATAGACTTGATAGAAAAATGGGTATGGTATTCACTTACACGATAATTTTGGCATGGAAATCTTGGTATAGCTTTGGTAGCATAACGACGTCAAATAGAAATCATAAAATGGATTGATGAGGGAGAAAGGGTCATCTCATAATTTATACATGTAATGGAAAGTAAGGGGGTCATGGAACATAATATTCCAACATATGTAATGGAATATAGATGCATAATATAAAATAATTTCTTGAATGTAAATGTGGAGTGAAAAATCACTTACAGAATTTTGTCATAGTAATGGGTATACATGGGAGGCATTAATGAAAGATAAGGGGGTCTATCATCATTTAAACATAATTAGGGAAGTATTTGGGAAGTTATAAATCAAACTCCATCATTTTTAATTGAAAATAAATGGGTATAACAACATAATGAAATTGAGAAAAAATGAGAAAGGAAGAAATCCCTTACATGGAAATATGTTCCCAAAGGCTTGGGAGAGGCTTCAGAGAGGCTTATTTGGAAATTGGGGCACCATGGGAGGATTATAGAGAGAATTAGGGTAGTGTTTGGTCAATATTCAAATGGTTTTAGTGAAGAGGAATGAGAGATTGTGGGGTTTATATAGAAAAGGTGAGAGAATCCATTTTTATTTAGGTTTTGGACACCACACATTAAACTTATCAAAACCAAAAACCATCCCATGGTTTTTTCCAAATTGGAGTGAAAAAAATTATTTTATAAGGCCGATGGATTAAATTATTAAAATATTTGGCTTGCTTATGTGGAGGTGAGTCACACTCTTAAGGAAGTCATTTTAAAATGTTAAAATGTTTTACAAGTATTGGAGGATCCACTAAATCTTTGTAAAATAAATCAAATAAACCTAAAATCACATTATTTTAAAGATAGAACATATATTTTCATAGCATCTCATTTTTCTTATTTTATTAAATCACTAGGTCATTATGATGTCACAACCCAAATTATAAATTTAAATGGTATTTTATTTTTACCCAAAAATTAAACACTCAAAAAATTATGAAAAATCCACTATTGAATAATTTCAACATCTTAATTCCAAAAATAATATTAATTTTATCTAAATAATCCCATAATATGTGAATTTTTACTTTTCAAATAAAAATAGAAATTTATAAAATGTTCCTGGCTTTTTACAAAAATAGTTTTCAAACCTTAATAAAAATTACAACTGTATTCCTAAAAATTATATGATCATTTATATTTAATAAAAATTAATTTATTAATAATATTTTATTAAAATATTATTTAATTAAAAAGTCCATTAATTCATCAAAATATATTTCATAATTGAATATTAACTAAAAAATATTATTTGTGCTTTAAAAAATATTTACAAAGTAACAATAATAAAATGAATGTATATTCATTATTCAATAAAAAATAATGCCCATAATCATAGTCCTAGGTTATTGTTACATAACCCCTTCTAACACCTGCATAAAACCTATGTGTAAGGTGTACGATGGTGATAGACTCTAGGGGTGGCTCAGATAACATCACTCGGGTGGTGATCTCTATCGACTTCCCTTTCTCCCATAGATAGTTCCGTTCAAGCTTAACATATTGAATCTCGGCATGGGCATGGTCCTAATCAAAGCCCAGTGATACTATCTCCTTTATGAGCTCTAACAAATGGGCTTCGTATAGAAAAATTATACAGGATGAGGCCATCGCTTATTCTGTCTGAGTAAATTGGATTTGTTAAAGCCCAATGTTTATATTAATCATGTGATCCCTATTATATGTCTATATTAGCAATGGTAACAATTATTAATGGTATTTTCAAATCAAAAAAAAAATAAAACCAAGTAAGTGCATTGGTTTAATATAACCATTTTACATAATAAGACATTTAATTAAATCAAGAGGCATATTCATTAATAAAAGATTGGTTCATTACAATAACCACCAAAACATCATAACATAGTGTTCTCTTGATAACCTCCCATGAAATATAAAAGGAATATCATGAGAAAAAATTACCCAATTCTTTGGAGGGATATATAATTTTGGTCCAACCTGTTACATTCATATTGTGTACATGTGTAAGGTTCCCACAGATATTATAAAACACAAGGTAATATTTCATGATTTTTAATCCCAAAATTATTATGTTTGTGTTAAATACATGGTATTCAAAAATCAATGAACTATAGGTCCATCAACATGAATACACTTGATTGTAAATAGTGATGTGTTCTCACTACACAAATATTTTTCATAGAAAATCATAGGATAATTTCATCAATATAACGTGGGTATATAAAGATTCATGGAATAGTTTAATGATAATAAAAGGGGAATATAAATATGTTTACATTATTAATTTTTTAATAGGGATGTTTAAAAACCTATCTGAACATGTACAATTTTAAATCATAAGGTATAATATAAAGTAGCTTGAGTACTGAGGAGAAGGATATGATCCCTTACCTTGAGTTGATGTTTAAAAAATATTTGTAAGAGTTTATTAAGTGCTTGGTAACACCTTGGAAGGCCTCTAAAGTGGGAAGGGTATAGTAAATCTATTCCCTAGGTTTTTTTATTGAAGCATAATGGGAGGTTTTGTGGGTTTTTATATCAAAAGAGATTATAATTCTTTATTAATTTCTAATCATAGGTTTTGGACTCTATATGATAAATTAGCCAAAACCCTAGGCCATCCCCTTATTTTTCTATATATTCTACCCAAAATGTGTGTATTTAATTATTTTATAAATATAATAATTTAAATCCTTCAAATAATACCCTTTGTGATGTATAAGTTATTCTTGTTTATAAAGAATTAATTTTAATACATTAAAATACAATATATGTTTTAAAGGTTTCATTAAGAGTCAATAATATTACTCAAATAAATTAAAACACATTATATTAAATGGAAAAAAAATCATTTTTTGACAATATTTATAATATTTATTTCATAACCTCTGGTCTTTCAAAATATCATAATATATTCCGTATAATTATACAGAAATTAATTTTTACCCCAAAATTCAAATGTCTTAAAAAAGAAAGAAAAATTAATTGATGGATATTTTTAAAGTACTAATTTTAAAAATAATATTTATTTTATAAAAACATTCCCTAAATATTATCATTTATACTTTTAAATTAGAAGTCTCTATTTTTTGAAAAATACTGTTTTTTTATAATAAAATTTTCACGACCCTTATAAAAATTTCATTTGACTTCGTAAAATTATATTATCATTTAAATTTAATAAATATTATTTCATAATGATATTTTTTAATAAATATCATAAAAATCCAAATATAATTGAATTCATCCAAAAGGGTTTCTTGATTGAAGCAATATATTTACCAAAAATACAATTATGTTTCATTGAATAAAAATCTAATTTTTATAAAACATCTTATTAAATACTTATAAATTAATAGAGATAATTATAATATTTATTTTATTTAATATATTATAGAAATTTATAATTTTATGGTATACATACAAAGGCTTTTTTACAGTAGTAAAATCCTTTAAGATAAGGTGTGTGATAGTGATATTTTATTGGCGTGGTTCGGGAAACATGGTTTGGGTTATGATCTCGATGAGCTTGAACATCTCCCATAATGGATTTAGATCATTCTTTAGTTATTGAATCATAGCTTATTCTTGGTCAAGTTAAAATCCATGTGATGTTATCTCCCCTGGAAGCTCTAATAAATGGTATTCATTGGGTATGATCCTACAGTTTAAGGCCATCACATCCATTGTCTTTGTCAAATGGATTTATCATGGCCTAATATATATACAAATCATACAATCACTATATAAAATCTATAATATCTATAGTCATTATTCTTATTTTTTTTAAATTGATAGGTTATAAATTATAGTGGTTAAAAATAACCAAGGTAGTGCGTGTGTTTTCTATAGTTTCATTTCGTAATAATGAATTTTCTCAATTAAAAATAGAATCTCATTTAAAAATGTTTGGGTCATTACCTTATTACCCCTTCATAAATTTCACCCTAAAATTTTAATTTTTACTATAAAATAGATGAGGATACTTATGCTTCATCGCCTCTTCAGGTACCCAGGTCACTTCCTCAAACTTTTGGTTCTACCACAGCACATTAAATAGGTGAGTTGTCTTATTTCATATAACTTTATCACTATGATCAAAGAACTTCGTTGGATACTCCACATATGAAAGGTTATTATCTAATTGTACTACCTATAGATTTAGTACAAGTTAGGGTTCTGGTATGTATTTCCTTAATAGGGATACATGGAACATATCATGTACCTGAGATAGGTTATGTGGGAGATCTTGTTGATAGGATACCACTCCAATGTGGTAAATGACATCGAAGGGGCCTATGTATCTTGGAATAAACCTTATAATCTTCCCAAACCTCATGAATTTATTCTATTAAAATATATAAATAAACAATTTATCTCTGTCCTCAAACTCTAATTCTCATTATTTATTGTCTATATAAATTTTCTATATACTTTTTATGTTTTTCCTATGACACTGAATGGTTTGAATATTCTATATCATCTCTTAGATAAGATCACGTCCCATCATATTCTACTCTCTATCTTCTTCCCAACATGTTTTATCCAAACACATTTTTCTATAATGAGCCTCATAAGGTTCCATTTGAATGAGAGAATGTAAAATTCTCTTATATGAGAAATCCTTTAGGGGAATTTGTGGATTCGAATATCCTTGGAAATCCATTGAACATTATAGCAGTATATCCTCTATAGTATTAATGGTTCTTTCAAATAGACCATTTGTATGATGGTGATAAACAGTGATGAAGCTTAGTTCTATATCCAAAACATGATAGAGGATTCTCTAAACCCCTGTGGTAATCCTCAAATCATGACAAGATATAATAGATTGTATAATTCTAGGTTATCTTGACACTTCCTTTTTGTATGTCAAGGAAATTTTTTATAAAGAGTGAAATATTCCATGATAGAAATGAAATATACAGGCTTGGTGTGGTGATCTACTACTACCCAGATGGCATTATTTCCTTTAAGGGTCCTAGGGATTCCTATGATGAAATTAATGTTCATTTTTTCCATTTCCATACTAGTATAGGGAATGGTTTCATTATAATTATAGACTTATTTCTTTCCTCATTGACTTCTTTTCATACAAAGAATCGTGATACAATTTATATAATCTCCCACTTTATTTTATCCCACTAAATGTTTTTTATCAAATATCTATACCTCTTCATGTTTCCAGGATGAATAAATAAGGATTAACATTGTTCATCATCTAGATGTTTCCACTTTAGTTTTTTTTGATGGGGAACATATTAAGGATTCAAATATTGTTACTCTATCTTTGTAAAATTTTAAATCCAAAAAAGTAGCATCATGTTTCTATAGCACATCATCATCCTTTTGAGTGTCCTTGATCCTCTAATGAATAGATGGTTAAGACTTAATTTAATCATGTTAAGACAATTATCCTTTTATTATTCCCAGTTACATCCTCTGTATGTCCAAGAATATTGGATCCCATTTAATTCTCATCATGGATAGGGTGAAGGATCCATTCTACATAGATTATCTAATAATTTTTTCACCTACCCATGATGGTAATGGATTGAAAAATCATAATCCTTTATCAGATCTAACCACCATAATTTTTTAATTTTGTTCCCCTTTTGTGTGAATATATACTTGAGGCTTTTATGATCCGTATATATCTCACACATAAACTCATAGAGATGATGTCAACAAATCTTCTGTGTGACGATCACTACATCCAATTCCAGATCATGTGTGGGGTAGTTCTACTCATGGATCATTAATTGGTGGGTGTCGTAGGCTATCAATTTTTCATCTTGCATGAGTACAAAAACCGAACCTTTTTTGCACGCATTACTATAGATTACAAATCCTACCCCATTGGTGTGTATTGTTAATTGATGTGTAGTGATTGGCCTCTTATTCAGAGCTTTAATGATTTCTTCACATTCATAATTCTTGAAAAACATCACCCCCTTCAAGGCTAGTTTTGTTAGTAGTCTTTAAAATCATGATACGTTTCTCAAAAATCGATTATGGTATACAATTAATCTACGGAAACTGCATATTTCCATCACAGAGCTAGCATGGTCCATCTTTAAATTACCACTATTTTTGAAGGATCCATAGATATTCCTTTTTTAGATATAATATAACGTAGGAATGATACTTCCTCCATCAAAAAATAGAATTTATTATACTTTTCATACATCTTTTCTTTCCATAATGTCTTAAATACGACATCCAAATTATCCTCCTTAATTTTGGAGTAGATAAGAAAATAGTCTATAAATACAACCACATATTTCTTTAAAGTAATACCATAGTACTCTATTCATTGTGACCATAAATATTTTTTTATCATTAATGAGTCCAAATTGAATAGTTATGAACTCATAGTGAACAATCAATATTTGGAAATTAGTCTTGGGTATGTCCTCCTTCTTCACCATTACATGATAATATCCTGACCAAGGATCTAAGGTAATGGGATCCATATAGTGGATAAAATAGATCATCAATCCATGTAACATTATACTTGTTCTTTATCAGGGTTTTTTGAGCTAATGATAATCAATGCATAGGTGCGTTGACCAATTAGTGTTCTTGAGGTAGAGGACCAGTGCACCCCCAATGAATCACTTGCGTATATAAACTCTTTATCTAGATTCTCTTGTCATTGCTTCTTCAGATCCTCATGTTCATAATTGGCTATTCTAAATGGATTGTTTCATATTTTCAAGGATTTATATATAATATTTATCTATAAATCAACCTCTCATCTAGGAGATAAACCTAGGAATTCTTCAGAAAACAAATCAATGAATTCCCTTACAATGGGAACATTTTCAAGTATGATCTTTTCCTTAGTCTCAATAATTGGATATAGATAATATTTCTCCCATGGAAATAATAACCATTATTGAGATGATAATACAAAATAATATGTGTAATACTCTTTAATCTTATATAGAATTATAGGGAGATTTTTGATACAGAGGGTAATTTCCTTCACTCGGCAATTTATGTTCTCTCAATACAGGGAAATCCAATCCATTCCTAGAATTTCATTGAATTCAACTAAAGGGAGTATTACAAGATTTTTCAGTAAATTATACCATCAAATTTGAATGGGGGAGGAGTAATATACTTGGGATGAAATAATTACATCAATTTCCATTTTCATTGATAGCTCTACTTCCATGTTTTTCATTACTACTTTGATGGTTCTAACAATATTTTATGATATGAATGAATTTATAAAACCATAATAATATAATACATTTTAATTTAATGAATATATTATAATCATAAAATTTAATATTTTAATTAGGTTTTAATCATTTACATAATCCATAATCTATTTTGGGGTAATAATTTTCAAACTACTAAAAACATAAATAGAAAACCATGAATATTAAAGGGATAACTCATAAATGAACTATAAAGACTCAGCCTTAAAACATATATAATATTGAATTAAGTTTATAATTCACATTCAGGATCTTTTTAGATTTAGAGTTTTAGATAATTAGGTCATTACATTTACTTAACAACATGAATATGATATGTAGAAAATTCTACCTAGTATCCATTTTTTCATAAAATAAAAACTATTCAAAAAACGGGTCATGTCTAGTTCCATGGTTTAGACAACAAGACTTTTCCTTGATCACATCCTTGACCCTATTACATATTATTCCATGTGAAAAACATTTCAAAAACTTGGGATGAGCATAAAAAGCTCAGTAAGGGATACACAAAGAAGTAAAACTGTTAGTTTTTTAAAACAATAAGTAAACCGTGAATATTTTAACATAATTAATACTTTTCACCTTTATGAAGTAGTAAATACTCTTCACTGAATAAAATATCACTACATACCATTTTGTAACCAAAATATTACCATAAAACCCATATAAAGAACACATAACATATAAAGGTAACATAGGACATAAACATACTTAAATGGAATAACCATACGGTTGACATCCACACATACCACTAAATGGAATAGCCATACGGCTGACTTCCATACCCAGTGCATTGGAGGTTATAACGAAACCACCCATTCTGGTTTTCACGGCACCACCCTTCATTTGGTTTATCACATAACGACCCGTCAAATGTCCAAGTACCATTATAAAATCATAACACGTAAACAAATATAAAGGAAAGAAAACTTTTCCACATTTCAATCACAATATATCACTTAAATATATTGACATAAAAAATCCATTATCAAACACATTTAACATAACAAAATACATAAAATAATATATGGTATTTATTTTCCTTAAAAAACATTACGGCATGTTAAGGAAGCCAATGAACAAATAAAACTCGCAGCGGCGGAAAGATCGTTGTCACCGCTTACGTTAATAGAAACATCCCTTTTTTTGTTTAGTAAAATGCTTTGTAGAAAAATATTCCCTTTTAAAATTCAAGGGTGTTTATACAGTATATAAAAGAAAGTCCTGTATAAAAACAAAATATGCCTCAATGAAAGGGGATTGAGAAGAAGTCCCTTACCTCGTGTCCGACATGACTGGATCATTCTTTAATCTCATGAATAATAAACTAAAGTTCTTTTATAATTTCATAAGAACCTTTTATCAAGATTATTATTACTTTTATATCAATTATTAACATGTTATAAACATTATGTAATCATTTAAGTTAATAACATTTGTTTTGTCGATATTTGGTACATCAGTCATAATTGAACACCTTATATTTACAAGTTGTCCACATTGTCAAAAGTTCATTATATCAAGAATTATATTCATGATTTATATATCATATATATCATATATATCTAGTATATACATGTATTCATAATAGTACATAACATTTGGATGTAAGAAATGAAATGCACTGTTCATGGAGACGGTAAGTCGTACGTACGCATAAACACTACATTCATTTCAATTTATTATTTTAATGAAATTAAACCATAATTATACATAGTTATATTATAATTCCAGTATAATATCATATATAATATCTTTAACTCTGTCCATTATACATCCCATTTATGGCATGAACGAGTCATATCACATTGATGGGGCGGTAGTCTGCACTTCCTCAAATGAAATTATCACGTTTACCCATAATGGAAACCATAAAGGTATGATATAAAAGAAAAATACTTAAGCATAAATAAAACATAAAAATAATATATATCATATATAAATATATTTTCATCTTAATGTCTACCATGGGAGACGGTAGGATATAATCGATCAATCATCGTTTCGTGAGGCATTAGTTTTCCATCCACAGAAACAGTAAGTTCTTCACCCATTAAATGGAGGTGTGTGTATGTTTAGTTCGAATAATTCTCATAAAAAAATCATAGTATGTTGAGGATACTGTTATTTTTATAAAATAAATGAATAAAAAGAGTTTAGGGGTTGGAGAATTAAAATAAAAGAAAATAAGTTAAGATAAACGGTTACCTTTAATTTGGGTAACTCCCTTTGGTTTGAACCAATATGTTTTTTCAAAGTGCCTTTTGACTAAGGTAAGGCTTCTAGGTGGAATATAGGGATTTATGTAGCTTAATTTTTCAGATTTTGGAGGAGACAAAAGGCTTTAGAGGTGTGAGGAATTTTCTAGAAATGGTCTCCTTTTATAAGGGGGAGGAGGGGCTCTTTAGGAATGTGTGAAAATATTATTTTATTATATAATGATATTCGGTTTCTAAAGGTCAAAAAATCATTGTAGTATAATATGAGATGACCCATGGTCGAAATAAAACCATACAATAAAAATTGGACAGGTTTCAGATTTCATTTTAATATTTATAATCTTATTCAATTAAATGATTTATTAATGAGGTAAACACCGCATCATTATTTTGTCATAAATAAATTAATTTATTAGATGTATAAAAGTTATAAAACAACTACCATGATGTAGGAAATCCTTTTATATTTTCAGTGAATATTTATTGTAAAAATATTACTTATATAACACCATATAAAAATTAATTTACTAAAATATTTTTTATGGCATTTTTTCCTTTACATTAAATTAATTAATCTAAAGTGTCATTATCATTCATAAGTGGCTCTATGGGGTCCGAAAATAGACCCAAGTATGGCCACGGTCGGCCATTACTCATCCAATAATTATAGTACAAGTTTTAAGGTAATTTTGAATTATTACAATTTCTTTTTACCTTGAATTACCCTATTTACCTTTAACAGTGGTAAATAAGAGATAAAAGTTACTATCCACGAGAAATTATTTTCATCTTATTGAAACACATTTTATTTAATAATAAAAACCATTTATGTGGTATTTTATAAATTCAATACATCAAAGTGGTAAAATTTCATTTAAATGAAGAAGTTATTTTTTTTAACTACTACTAAGTGGTTTCACTATTCATCAAAAAATTGATGTTTTTCAAAAAAATACAAAAAATTCAGCCTATGCTATATTTGATATTATGAATTATAAAATGATGTCTATTTTCCTAATTCTAATCATATAATTTCCATTAATTAATTTCAAATTAATTCTCATTGTTAAAACAAATAGCGTGTTTTTAAGAAACAATAACTATCAAAAGATTGACACATGTTTATGTCCAAATTCCAAGTGAAATTAATTACAATGACCAAAATTGGATTAGATGGTAAAAATATATTCTAATTACACTTTAAAATAAATTAAGAAGATAATCTAACCATATAAATAAATTATATTAAAACACATTTTTGAATTAAAATAAAATATTTTTCACTATTCATTAAAAATAAACATTATCAGAAAAATTCCAAAAAAAATTACAAAAAGTAAATTTTGATGTCCCCATTATAAATAAAGATTTTATTTGGTCAAATAGGATGTATTAAAGTGACCAAAACTATATTTAAAGAGGGTTCTCCCTTAAAAGGTGGTAAATCAACCTTTTAATGTAAATTATGCTTAAAATTAGATTCATTCACATTTTAAGCCTCTAACTTTTATTGGATAAAAGTAAAGACATTTAACCAACATGTATAATCATATTTTAGTTATTTTTTTTTCATTACCTCCAATACAATGGCTATGAGTGAACTTCCATTTAAAGTAATAATATTATATTATTAGTGTGCGACGTAAGATTTCAAAGAAACACGTTGTTGCGTATCGGGTACACTATTGAACATAGAAACCCTTTTAAAGTAAAATTAATATTTAATTACAAAATATTAATAAGTATGAAAATATCTTATTCTTCATTTACCTGGGATGTTTCATCCTTCCCCCCTTTTATAAATAGCATCCTCAAAATTTTTATTCACTTACTAAAATATGTGGGGGTATTTATCCCTCATAGCATTTTCAAATTCCCATGTTGCCTCTTCAACCATATAGTTTTTCCAAAAAACCATTACCTTATGAATTACCTTATTCCTCAACACTTTCTCTCTAAAGTCAAGAATTTGGACTGGTTGTTCCTCATAAGAGAGATTCTCTTCCAACTGAACTACCTCTGGACTCAATACATGAGATGGGTCTGGCATAAACCTTATCATCATTGAAACATTAAAAACATTGTGTACCTGGTATAATCTTGGAGGTAAAGCCACTCTGTACACAACTGATCTAATTTTCTCCAGGATTTCGTAAGGTATAATGAACCTCGAACTCAACTTTCCCTTCTTACCAAAACACGTAACACTTTTCCATGGAGAAACCATGAGAAAGACATGATCACCTACCTCAAAAGAAATATTCTTCCACCGATTATATGCATAACTTTTCTCTCTTCTATGAGCTGTTCTCATGTGCTTCTGAATCAATTGATCTTTCTCTGCAATCTCTTCTACCAATTCTGGTCCCATCAGCTTCCTTTCACCTACTTCATCCCAAAAAAGCTAGAGTTCAACAACACTTTCCATATAATGCCTCAAATGGAGCCATCTGTATACTGGAATGAAAACTATTATTATAAGAAAATTTAACCAAAGAATGATGTTGGTCCCAGCATTCCTGGAAATCTAGTGAATAGTCACATAGCATATCATCCATGGTCTAAATTGTTCATTTTGACCGCCCATCTGATTGAGGATGAAAATCTATACTAAAATTTAATTCAGTACACAACGACTTTTGAAGGCCTTTCCAAAAGTTAGAAGTAAACCTGGGATCATGATCAGATACAAAGGAGAGGGGAAATCTATGCAACCTGAATTCCTCTTTAACATACAACAAATAAAATTGATCTAGATACAAAGTGTCTCGAATACGTAAGAAATGAGAAGATTTAGTCAATCGATCAACAATAACCGGAATTGCATTATTAGCTCGAGATATCTCCGGTAATACCACAACAAATTCCATGGATATATTTTCCCATTTTCACTCTGGAACTGGTAAATACTGAAAAAAACCCTTTAGGTAACTACCACCTTGCTTTATCCTGGTGACAAGTCAAACACTTCACAATAAAAGCAGAAATATCTCTTTTCATTCCATCTCACCAGTAGTACTCCTTAAGATCTCTGTACATATTAGTACTACCAGGATGAACTGAAAACAGAGAACTTTGAGCTTCACATAACAAATAATTCTTCAGCTACGAATCACAAGGCACACATAATCCCTCCCCAAACCTCAAAACAAAATCATTATCAATGTTAAAATTAGGAAAATTACCCTTCGGAACCAACTCTACATTTTTTTGCAACTCACAGTCTTCTTTTTTCGCTTGCTTTATTCTGTTTGATAGAGATGATTTCACTAACACCTGAAAGAAAACAGAATAATTTCATGCACCAACAACTTCTATGCCAAAGTTAATCAAATAAAAAACTAAAGGATCTCGTTCTAAACGTATCATGGTTAATGAATCATTAATTTTTCAACTCAAAGCATTAGACACTTTATTTGATTTTCCCTGATGGTAATGGATCATGAAATCATAATATTTGATTAATTCCTAACATCTCCTATGTCTCATGTTCAATTATTTCTTAGTTAATATATACTTTAAACTTTTTTCATCATTATATATTTCACATTTTACTCCATACAAATGATGCCTCCAAATTTTTAAAGAAAAAAATAGCAGCTAATTCCAAATCATGTGTAGGGTAATTTAACTCATGAGGTTTCAGCTGACCTGAAGCATAAGCAATTACCTGATTATTCTGCATAAGGACACATCCAAGTCCTTTCAATGAAGCATCACAGTAAATAACAAACTCACCATTTCTGGAAAGCCGTTCCAAAACTGGAGCATTCACCAATCTTCTTTTCAATTCCTGGAAACAATCACCACATTCTTTTTTCAAAATGAACTTAACACCTTTTTGAGTTAACTAGGTCAGTGGACTAGAAAACCATGAAAACATTTCATCAAACCTCCAGTAATAACCTGTCAAACCAAGGAAACTACCGATCTCAATTATATTTTTGGTTCTTTTCCATTCTTCAAAAACATTTTTTTAGAAGGATCAATAGTTATGCCATTTTTTGAAACAATGGGACCAAGGAAATAAATTTTTTTTAACTAAAACTCACACTTGAAAAATTTTCCATAAAGTTTCTTTTCTTTTAAGGTTTTCAAGACAACCCTTAAATGACTTTCATGATCCTCTATACTTTTAGAATAAACAAAAATATTATCAATGAACAAAACCACAAACTTATCCAAGAACTCATGGAAAATTATATTCATAAGATCCATGAATACAACAGGTGCATTGGTTAACCCAAGAGGCATAACTAAAAATTCATAACGGCCATATCTAGTATGAAACATGGTCATCGGAATGTCTGTTTCCTTTACTTTCAATTGATGGTACCCCGACCTCAAATCAATCATCGAAAAATACTAAGCTCCATGGAGCTGATCAAACAAATCATTGATATGAGGCAAAGGATAATTTTTCTTAATAGTGATGTTATTCAATGCTCTATAATCAATGCAAGGTCTCATTGAACAATCTTTCTTTTTAACAAAAAAGACAAGAGCATCCCATGGTGATGTGCTAGGTAGAATGAAAACTTTTTCTAATAACTCCTAAAATTGATTCTTTAACTCTAAAAGTTAAATTTGATCCATTTGATAAGGGGGTTTTGAAATCCTCTTAGCATCAGGAACTAAGTCAATAGTAAATTAAACTTCTTGATTAGGTATAATACAAGTAAATTCATCAGGAAAAACATCAAGATACTCATTTACCACTGGCACATCATTAATCTGAAAAGTTCCTTTATTTCCAATAATATGTGCAAGGTAACAATCATTTCCATCTTTTACTAGTTTCTCAGCTTCCTGATATGTTATCAAAATAAAGGATTCATTCTTGTACACAAACATTAAATCTTTCTAAAAAGAAACCTCTTTATATCTACAGTCAATCATGGCATGATAAACAGAAATCTAATCAATGACCAAAATAACATCAAACTATACTAATGGAAAAACAATCAGGTTTGCAGGTAGATTCTTCCCGCACACAAAGATAGAACGGTTATTATGTTTTCTTTTTGTCTCAACATTTCCTCCGGGTGTTTTTACCATAAGTTACATTTTCATATCTTGAGATTGAATTCCCAATTTATTAGAAAACTTCTCAGAAATGAAAGAGTGTGTAGACCCTGAATCAAAAAACATATTATCATAATATGAACAATCTGATACTACTTCGTTTGATGGCCCAACATCTACTAAAGTAGTTGAAAAGGATTTCACCACCCCTTTCTGATTTTATTCTAACTTCTTTACCTCAGTTGAGTTCTTCGTTGGACACTCTTCTGCATAATGACCCATTTCATTACACTTAAAACCTCTTACTGATGGATTTTCATTGGCTTCTTGATCATATTCCTTATAATTATGAGTAATATGATCAGACTTACTACATCGGAAGCACTTTCTAGACTTTGATAAACATTCTCCTAGATGATTTTTACCACACTTCTCACAAGTTGGATATTTAATTTTCTTACCTCCAGGATTCTTTGATGAATCTTTCACTTTTCCTGCCAACTGGACCTCTTATTCTGTTGTTTGTCAAAGAACACATGATCATCTGCAAACTCCATTTCCAACTTCTCTGCACATCGAACAAGTTTTTCATAACTTTTGAACACACGAAAGGCTAATTCTATTAGATATTGTGGCTTCAGTCCTGAGTAAAATTGATTTATATTACTATCAAGATCTCGGATGAAATTTGGTGCATACCTTTCCAGTCGAGCGAACTTTGCTTCAAAAGCAGCCGCTGATTCATCCCCCAACCTCAATTCTTGGAATTGTTTTTCCATCCTATGATGAACCACCTTAGGAAAATATTTTTCAAGAAACATACCTTTGAATTCATTCTAATCAAGAGTATCAATTTACTCACTATCATTGATATTTTTCACCATCGACCACCACTGATCAGCTTTACCTTCAAAACGGTAAATAGCAAGACTAACCTTTTGATGTTCTAAATAACACATGATATCAAAAAACTTCTACAGTGCTTTAATCCACCCTTCTACTAGCACAGGGTCAGATGATCCTCTTAATGATGGGGGATGTTGCCTTATGAAATGACCCACTACTGACATGTTCCTCTGCAGTTGATCTGGATGATCACGTACATGGATACCACCACCATTTATATCCTGAGTCAATTGTGCCATCACTGCAACAAACTATTTAGTTCTGATTCTGACCATCTCAGGTTGCTGATTTGGAAGTCTGTCTTCCTCCTGATATCATCCCAACATAGCTACCTTGATTTCTCTATAAAAAACCATTATGAACATAGAAATATCTTAGGTGAAGTAACATAGTAATCTGTAAATGCTATATCATTTCAATATTACCTTAAATTTATTTATGGACATTTATTTAACAATACACTAACTCATAAAGTTTTCTAAAACAACCTCTGATACCAACTATAAAGATCCAGCATTAAAACATACATAATCTTGAATTAAGTTAATAATTCACATTGAGGATATTTTCCGCTTTAGTGTATTAGAGGATTAGGTCATTACATTTACATAACAACATGAATATTACATGTAGAAAATTCTAACCAGTATCCATTTTTTCACAAAACAATATCTCTTGAAAAAAAGAGTCATGTCCGGTTCCTTGTTTTAGATAGCAATACATTTCATTGATCTCATCCTTGACCCTATTCTACATTATGTCCAGTGAAAAACATTTCAAAAACGTGGGATGAACATAAAAATCTTAGTAAGGGATACACAAAGAAGGAAAAATGTTAGTTTTTAAAAACAACAAGTAAAGCATAAATAATTTAACATAAGTAAAAAATTTCACCTTAATGAAGTAGTAAATACTCTTCACTGAATAAAAGATCACTACGTACATTTTGTAACCAAAATATTACCATAAAACCCCTGTAAAGAACACATAATATATAAAGGTAACTTGGGAGAAAAACATACTTAAATTGAATAACTATATGGTTGACTTCCACACATATCACTAAATGGAATAGCTATAAGACTGACTTCCATACCCAATGCATTGAAGGTTATAACGTAACCACCTATCCTAGTTTTCACGGAACCACCCATCATTTGTTTTATCAAGTAACAACCCGTCAAATTTCCAAGTACCATTATAAAATCATAATACATAATACAAATATAAAGGAAAGAAAAAATTTCCACATTTCAATCACAATATATCACTAAAATATATTTACATAACAAATCCATTATCAAAACCATTTTCAATACAAAAATACATAAAAGAATATATGGTATTTATTTTCCTTAAAAAAATTACAGCTTGTTAAGGAATCCAAAGAACAAATAATACTCACAGTGGTGGAAAGGTCATTGTAACTTCTTACGTTAAAAGAAACATTCTTTTTTTTAATTTAGGAAAAAACTTCAAAGAAAAATATTCCCTTTCAAAATTCAAGGGTTTTTATACCGTGTATAAAAGAAATTCATGTATTAAAAAAATATGCCTCAATGAAAGGATATTGAGACGAAGTCCCTTACCTCGTGTCCGACATGACTGGATCATTCTTTAATCTCTTGAATAATAAACTAAAGTTAATTTCTACTTTCTAAAGAACCTTTTTCAATTTTATTGTTCCTTTTATGTCACTTATTACAAATTTATAAACATTATGTAATCATTTATGTTAATAACATTCGTTTTGTCGAATATTTGGTATTTGAGTCATAAATGAACACCTTATATTTACAAGTTGTCAACATGGTCAAAATTTCATTATATCCAAAATGATATACATGATTTATATATCATATAAATCATATATACATATACAGTATATACATGTATTTATAATAGTACATAACATTTGGAGGTAAGAAATGAAATGCACAGTTCATGGAGACGCTAAGTCGTACGTACGCATGAATGCTACTTTCATTTCTATTTCTTATTTTAATGAAATTAAAACATAATTATGCATAGGTATATTCTAATTCTAGTATAATATCATATACAATTTCATTAACTCCATCCTTTATACGTCCCACGTATGGAATGAACGAGTCATATCACTTTGAGGGGGCGGTAGTCTGCACTTTCTCAAATGAATCACGTTTTCCCATAATGGAAACCATAAAGGTATGATTTAAAATAAAAATAAATAATAATAAAGAAAAAATAAACATAATATATATCATATATAAATATATTTTCATCTTAATGGCCACCATGAGAGGCGGTAGAATATAATCGAACAATTGTCGTTTCGTGAGGCGTTAGTTTGTAATCCACAGAAACAGTATGTTCTTCACCCATTTGATGGAGGTGTGTGTAAGTGTAGTTTGAAAACATCTCATAAAAAAATCCTAGTATATTTAGGATACTAGTTTTTTTATAAAAGAAAGTAATAAAAAGAGTTTAGGGGTTGGAGAATTAAAATTAAATAAAAGAAGGTTAGATAAACTGTTACCTTTAATTTGGGTAACTCCCTTTAGTTTGAACCAAAATGGTTTGATGAAGTGCCTTATGCCTAAGGTAAGTATTCTAGGTGAAATATAGGGATGTAGGGAGATTAATTTTTTATAGTTTGGATGATACATACGGCTTTAGAGGTGTTAGGAATTGGTTAGAAATGGTATCCTTTTATAAGGGGGAGGAGGGGCTCTTTAGGAATGTGTGAAAATATTATTTTATTATATAATTATATTCGGTTTATAAAGGTCCAAAAATCATTAGAGTCAAATATAAGATGACCCATGGTAGAAATAAAGTCATCCAATAATAATTGGACAGGTTTCGGATGTGATTTTAATATTTATAATCTTATTTAATTAAATGATTTATTAAAGAGGTAAACACTGAATCATTATTATGGCATGTATAATTTAATTTATTCAATGTCTAAAAATTATAAAAAAACTACCGTGATGTAAAAAATCCTTTTAAATTTAAATTTAATACTTACAGTAAAAATTATTACTTATATAATACTGTATAAAAATTAATTTACTAAAATATTTTTGTTTATGTCATTTTTGCCTTTACATTAAATTAATTAATCTAAAGTGTCATTATCATTCATAAGTGGCTCCATGGGGTCCCAATATAGAACCATGGATTCCCATGGTCGGTAATTACTCATCCAATATGTTTAGTACAAGTTTCAAGGTAATTTTGAATTATTATAATATTCTTTTTACCTTGAATTACCCTATTTACCTTTAATCGTGGTAAATAAAAGTAAAAAGTTACTATTCATCAAAAATTATTTTCATCTTATTGAACCACATTTTATTTACTAATAACAACCTTGTATGTTGGATTTTAGAAATTCAATTCACATAAGTGGTAAAATTTCATTTAAATGAAAAAGTAAGTTTTTTTAACTACTACTATGTGGTTTCACTATTCATCAAAAATTGAAGTTTTTCAGAAAAATACCAAAACTTCAGCCTAGGATATATTTGATATTATAAATCCAAAAATTATGTATATTTTACCAAATTAAAAACATATATGTAGCGTTAATTAATTTAAAATTAATTCTCATTGTTAAAACAAATAGCATGTTTTTAAGAAGCAATAACTATCAAAAGATTGTCACTTGTTTATGTCCAAATTCAAAATGAAATATATTCCAATGACCAAAATTGGATTAAATGGTAAAAATATATTCTAATTACACTTTAAAACCAATTAAAAATATAATCTAAACATATAAATAAATTAGATTAAAACGCAGTTTTGAAGTAAATACAATATTTTTCACTATTCATTAAAAAATGAAAATTGTCGAAAAAATTCAAAAAATTTAAAAAAAGTAAATTTTGATGTCCCCATTCTAAAGAAGGATTTTATTTGGTAAAATAAAATTTATTAAAGTGACCAAAATTATATTTAAAGAGGTTTCGCCATTAAAAGGTGGTAAATCGGCCTTTTAATGTAAATTATGCTTAAAATTTGATTCATTCACATTTTAAGACTCTATATTTTATTGGATAAAATTAAATACATTTAACAAACATGTATAATCATATTGTAGTTAGTTTTGTTCATTTACACCAATATAATGTCTAGGAGTTAATTTCCATTTAAAATAATAATATTATATTATTAGTATGCAACGTAAGATTTCAAAAAAACCTATTGTTGCATATTGGGTATGCTATCGAACATAGAAACGCTTTTAAAGTAAAATTAATATTTAATTCAAAAATATTAATAATTATGAAAATTTCTTATTATTCATTTACCTGGGATGTTACATGACCTATATTCCTTAACCTATTAATTTCTATGTTTCAATCTAAGATATCCATGATCTATTTCCTAGCATAAACCATTATTATCATTCTTATTACATTAATAATGGTTCATAAAGATCTTGTGAATTTACAAAATAATATCCCCCAGTAGTTTCAATACTATTTTACTGTACAGAATCTTTTCCATGCACCAAGTGATAATCATTTCATGCCCAACATGCCCTTTTCAGGGTTATTAACCCTAGGTAAAACTATTCCAGAGACACATCCAAATGTAGTACCCAGAAAAGGATTTATTTTCTAGGAAACCAATTACTCTATAATTTACCAACATTTAGGGATTTTTTTAAGTATAGTTGTATCCCTAGGTATTTCACTAGAGTTTTATAATCCTAAACCTAAAAAATAACTAGATTTTTCTCATATACCAATTATGACAATTCATATCTTTCATACACATTACATGATGATTTATTACATAAAAATTAATTTATTACTACCCAAAAATATTTTTAGGACTACTATATTTGGGTAATTAGGTACATAACATAACAAATTTAAATTTAAATACAAATACATAAACTAAAACTCCATAACATGCAATAAAATTTCCTTGATCATTTAAAAAGGAAAGGGATAACCTGGGGATTTACATAAGAAAAGGGTGAGATATATATACGAGTAAGGGAATAATCAAATAATAACATGATAAATGTAATACATTCGAGTCAATATTCACATTAAGGAAATAAAATAGGGTTCATAATCATAAACATGAAAATATTAAATATGATAAAATATGATAAAATTAATCTAACATGGGAATGTGAAACCAACATAAAACATAATACCATAAGAATTAATCAAGGATAACTACCAAGACATCATAACATAGGTTTCATAAGGTAATATCCCATTAAAAATATATATATATCATCTCACGAGATAAAAATATTACACAATTCATTGGGGGATATATAATTCCTGGCACACCCATCACATTCAAATCATCTTATTGAATAAGGGTGCCCCATAGATCATACAATATAAGGATATATTTAATGAATTTTAATCCCATGACTAATAAGTGTGGATTTTTAACCTGTATGTCCCTAGTAAATGAGTTATATTTTTATCTAGGTGAATAACATTGAATGTAAATGTGTATGGGTATTCACTGCACAAATGGTTGTCCAGGAAAATCTTAGGATAATTTCAGCAACATAATTGGGGTATATAAAGATTCATAGAAGGGTTTAATGAGAGTGAAAGATGTATCTCAACACTTTCATATAATAATGATAGTAAGAGGGATCTTCAAAAACATGTCCCAACATGAACAATTATAAATCAATAGGCATAACATAAAAAGGTTCCGGAATAAAGTGTAGAAGGAGATGATCTCTTACCTTGTGTGAGAACTTTTAAAAGCTTGGGTAGAACTTCTTAGATATTGCTAAAAAATTGGGATTTTTATATGGATGGATAGATAGAGTAAATTTTTTATCTAGGGTTTTTGAGTAGAGGAATGGAATTTTTCGTGGGTTTTATAGAATCAATATAAGAATTATTTATTAATTTTTATTAATAGGTTTGAGATGCTATATAATAAATTAATCCAAACAAAAATTCATACCATTGTTTTTTCCCATTTTTTCTTCCAAAGGGGAGTGTATTTCATTATTTTATAAATTTTTTAATGTAAATCCTAAAAATAATACCCTTGGTGATATGGAAGTGATTCATCTTTATAATAAATTTATTTTAAAACCTTAAAATAAAATTTATGTTTTTAAAAATTCAGTAAGTCTTTATAAAATTAATCAAATAACTCTAAAAACATTATTTTATGGGAAATATAGATTTTTCATTTATACTATTTATTGTATTTATTAAATCACCTTTGGGATTTTATGATGTCATAATATATATCATATAATTATACTAAATTTAAATTTTACTCAAAAAATTCTACTATCTTAGAAAATTATGAAAAATATTATTTGGATAATTTTTGTGTTTTAATTTTAAAAATATATTTATTTTCTAAATTTATTTATCTAAATATGATAATTTACACATTAAAATCAAAAATCCCTACTTATTAAAAAATATTAGTCTTTTTATAATAACAATTTTCCAACCCTTATAGCAATTATATTTGAATTCATAAATTTATATTATAAATAATATTTAATAAATGTAATTTTTTTAAAATATTTTATTAAAATATAATATTATTAGAAAAAACAATTAATTCGTCAAAAATAGCTTCTTGATTGAAACTATATATTTCTCAAAAACAATTTTTTTTATGATATCAAACAATAATTATTATCAAACATATTATTTAATCATTATAATGAAATATAGTAAAATATAAAAAATATTTTATTTAGAAAATATAAAAATTCTTACTACTAGGGTCTAGATACATATCCATTTAATACTCTAGAATATTCCCTAAGGGTAAGTGTATTATGGTCATATTGTTTTACGGTGGTTCGATGAACATGGTTTGGGTCGTGATCAAGATGAGCTTCAAATTCTCCCGTAAATACTTTCACTCACACTTTATTTGTTGAATCTTGGCATGGTACTAGTTAAGGGAAAATTCTAGTGATATAATCTCCCTTTTAAGAATTGATAAATAATCTCTAGAGGGTATGATCCTACTAGTTGTGTCCATCGCTTCCTTTGTCTATGCCAAATGGATTTATTGTAACCCTATATATATACTGATCATGCAATCATTTTATAACATATATGGTATTACTAGTTATGATTCTTAATGGTCTTTTTAATTTGATAAGATATATAACATATAAAGGTCCCAAAGAACCAAATTATTTCATGTGTTTTTTATAATTAAATATTTTAATAAGGTGTTTACTCATTTAAAAAGGTGGTTCTATTTATAAATATTTAGGTCAGTAAAAAATCATTATATAAATTCTTGGATTCTGAGGTTTAAAAAGGATTTTTTTTATAAAATTTGTCTCATGTGAAAAATATATAGATAGCAAGAAAGATCCAAAATCATATTAAGAGTATTTCAAGATCTCTAATACTTTAAATGAGAAGTAATGTCATATTCTAGTTCATGAACAAGATCAAAATTTTCTCAGTGAAGAGAGGGTATTATGGAGTATATGTAAAAATGGTTTATAATACCCCTCGAGAATAGAAAAATAATTTGGGTATGTGTTCACGGAAATGGATTTCAAAAGTCGGTAAAAATTAAAAAAATTTTAGAAAAAATAATTCAAGGAAAAAAATTATTTATCAGTAATAATTTAAATATATATTTTTCTAAAATCAGGGAAATCTATTAAAATAAACTTAATATTGAATAATGATAATGGATA
The DNA here is from genome assembly GCA_963277665.1 of Viscum album. Classification (NCBI taxonomy): domain Eukaryota; kingdom Viridiplantae; phylum Streptophyta; class Magnoliopsida; order Santalales; family Viscaceae; genus Viscum; species Viscum album. The sequence goes on from OY728121.1 coordinate 856,043,865, forward strand.
TTCATTTAGTCTCAAATTTCTAAATAATGATAATCAATAGGAAAAATCAACTCCAATGATTAAGTTAATACACCCCTATATTTAAATGATATTATCCATCCATGAAGTGAAATTGTTAAGAGATTGGGTAGTAAATTTAATAAGTCATAAAAACACAACCTAGTTTTTATTTTTCATCTAGTATCATGAGTTATGTTTGTAAATACACCTTTTTTTAAACTATAATGATAAATAAGGAAATGCTAATTACATCAAAATTAGGGAAAGAAGTAATTTCATAAAATTTATGATGAAAAGGAGAAATACTCCATGATTTGAAATTTATATACTTCACATAATTAGGAAGTATTTTAGTTATCACTAATACATTAGATGAGAGGGTTCCATTGATAGTTACCACCATATATTTTTTTCTCAAATTTCTCATCAAAATTCACTGGATATAGCAGTTCCCTTGGATATTTTTTTATTGTTCCAAAACATTAGTGATGAGATATATCCTTCATGGTGAGGTAAAAAAGAAATTATGGGCCTTATTCTACTTCTTTAACTAACTATATAGATACGTTCTCCATTACATACTCTATTGATGATTACTAAAATTGTTCAACTAAGGGGGTTAGTGAATATTTCAATTGGAATGAAATTAAAAAATTATTTACTTAAATCAATTTTTCCTACCTCAATGTGATCATTTTATAATCATGTATCTTCTGGAAGGGACCTAGGTTATTCTAATCCCCTAATAAAATTTTTATTATGATCATGTAGATCAATGTTTTCCGCTATAGTTGCATATTATTATTCTTCCTTGTCACTCTCTGGGGTAATTTATTTGTTGTATAAGTCATTAAATTTAAATAATTGGGAGTTAATTCTCAGTTAATTTTAAATAGAATTTAAAAAGTTTAAAAATATATTACCTCTATAATTTTTCATAAATATAAACTCTTAACCTCTAACTAATACATCCTTGAATAGTGTTGTTGGAGTTAGGGGAAGTTGGTCAATCTTCTCCAATATCTCTTTAAATTTCACCACCTCAGTGCTATCTTCCTCTATGACTGAAGATAAGTAATGGGGTATTGATTTTGCTTATTCAAATATGTTAGATTAATTTTAGAGTTTATCTTCTAAAATGTCACTATAATATGTATTGAAGAGTTTTTGATCTCCCACATCTATCACATATGGATGTTCTACCTCAGTGATCTCCTCTCAAAAATGTGGAGTGAGGTCCAATAGTATGTATTGAAATTTTTCCTTTTTGAAAACCTTATGTTCTTCAACATGAAAGGTTTGTGGGGAATGATCATCGTCCAAATATTATTCCACCTAGTTATTGAGTATCTACTCATTGGATGCTTGGAGATACTCTAATATCATTAAAATTTGTTGTATCATCTCCTAAACCTCTTCCTTATGTGATTGAAATAGGGAACATTAATAATTAAAAATTTATCTTCTTTCACTTGAGTGTATTGGTTCCATTTTTATTATGTTTTACATTGAAAATTCATCAAGGAATTATTTTTTAAAAAATATAAAAACAATATTTATAGTATGAAGGAAATAATTAATGGTATATTAGGATCCCTATAAATGGAACTAAATTTTGACACACCTATAATGTTTTGGTAAAAAATAGAATATATATTACACAAAATGCAGTATTATAGCTTACCAGAGTCATCTTTAAAGTAGGATTTATTCTATATATCAAAATATTTTAGTCACCTATAAATATTTTTTGTTCAGTATATTTTAAAATTGGGAAATCTGGTTGGGTTTTTGGTATATGGATGGAAAAAAAATAAAATAAAATGAAGTATAAATATACCCATGTTGGAAATAAAAGATAATAATCATAGTGTTGATATGGTCTCTTTAATTCTTATTTTAAATTAATTAAAATCATTTAATAAAAAAATAAATCTCATTAATTGATTACTATTAGTGTGTTAATAAACACAAATTAGAGATCTATTGTGCATATTAAGTCCCACCTCCACCAATAAGCAAAGATAATGGACACACCTCCATCAAGGGTTTGAGCCCACCAGAGATCTAAATTCATCATATTTTATTTAATTACATTACTAACCAATATCCATCATATAAATCTTTTATAATTAAATGGAATAAGGATTAAAAAAATAATAGATTGGGATAATCTTGTTAAAGCCAGTGGTCACAATCATCTTCTAGAATATTTTCATTCTTTCTACTCAATGTGAAAATGAATAAAATTATAAATAAAATTCATTAATTGGACTTAGGAAAAACATTAACTCCTGAATGATCAAAAAACACTATTATTTCTCCTCTATATATTAGTTTGAAAAGAACATTATGGGAGAACACACGAAGAGAATAATTGAGTAAAAGGGAATGTTGTACTATATTAAAAATTTTCAATAATATAATTACAAAGTAGAAACCATAATGTACTCACGGGGTTAAATATTATGTTAAATAATTAAATATCTATTTTTAATTAGGGGATAATTTATTTAGAAAATAAGTCGATAGAAATTTTAAACATTCATGGGGTAGCACCACATCAAAATTTCTCAAGATTGAAGATTTTTCTACATGTCAATCTTCAATGTATTTTTTCATATTTTAATTCTATAAAATTACCCCATAAAATTTAGTAAATTTTCTTATTCAAGGTGAAACTATAAATATGGAATTAATATTTACATAAAAATATTCCATATTATTCACTTGAAATTCTCCTAAAATTTTTTAAAATTCAAACTCTCAAAATAGAAGCAATTAATTAAATATAATTTCCTATTTATGTTTTTAAAATATTATATATTTAAATTTATCACAATTTTTATCCATTTTAATATCTGTAAAAATATTTCAAAAGATTTAGATTAACTATCTCCAATTATTCTTCAGGACTTATTCTATTAGACTGGTCCTTTAATACATCATTTTAATCATCCTTGTAATTCACCATTAAACTTTTCCTCGCATTCACAATTTCCATTCCATTAGCTACAAAAAATCCAAATATGATGTGAGCAGAGAGAAATTTAATTTAACTTCATGTGATTTCATGACCTATTTATCTTACTCATGTGTATGTCACTGTGTATAATCATGAATTAGTGGACATTATTCTTCCATGGGTTTCATTTAATATCCCATAGATAATCATTTCATATATTTATTTTGACATGGAAATGGGTGAAGAATTTAATCGAACATAAGGGAGTGTTTATTTTGAAATTAGGTGTTCACCCCAATATTTAATATGATGTTTACAATTTTTTATTTTTTTATAGTGACAATAAATGACTTTATAATGTTTTTCATAAATAACCAACCTCATAGATAGATTTTCTGGTCATTATTTAATAATCATACTTAATACCATTTTACTATATTTCATAAATAATTTATTCAATAAACAATGTGACAAAAATATTTTCAACCTTGGTTATTTAATATTTCAGGTAGAAAACTAGTTTGAGATATTTGTTATTTAATAACAGATGTTAAAACCCCTTAAAAAGTGAAATATGTTTCCCATATTTTTATTCTTTTCTTTCTCTCAACCCCTACTAACACTCTCTCCCTTTTCCTGAATAAAAATCCAAACCCTCTATATAGTTAAACAACTCTATCATCAACCCTCACAATTTTTTCTCTCTTTCATTGACTCCCCTCCCTCCCTCGCTACCACCCACAATCATATACCCCCCCATCATCGAACCTCCCCTATATTACCCCAATTATTAAACCTCCTATACCATCACCCTCATTTATTATTCACTAGTTCCTCTTTTATTTAATGCCCACTAGTTTTAGATGTCCTAGGTCGCCCACATTTATCATTGTTGACACTTTATTTTTTCTCACTACTGATGAAGTCCAACAATTTATTATTTTATTTTTTAATAATAATGTATGCATAAAATAAGAAAATAGATTTTTTTTCTAATGTATTAAATAGATATTTTATTTCTATATTATCATGTTTTAATGGTTGTATTATTGAATTTTTTCAATTTTTTAACAAATATTTAATTTTTTACAAATTTTTTGTATAAAATTTGATCATATGGGATTTTTAATAAATAAAGAGTGACTTAATTTTCCAAATATTTTTCTTAATTATTTCTATAAGTTTCAATGGATTTTTTTACATTTTTAGTTATACAATTATTGTTAAGAAATATGTGTTCTTGGTAATATTTTTGAAAATAAAATATTTCATTTTGTTTTTATAATTTCAATTAATGTTCATTGCGTATTTTTTGAGCGTATTTTCATATCAATGTTTTATAATATATATGTGGTATATTTTATAACTAAGATATATTATACAGAATAATTATATATATAATAATTTATATTTTTTTTCCATCATAAATTTATGCTTTTATGAAAAAATAATTTTTTTATTGAAAATTTTCTATTTTATAAAATAAAATTTCATTAATGAAAAATATATGTTTTCTAGGGATTGTAAATTATTATTTTTTATTAATATTTGTTAAATTTTTTCTTATTTATAGTCTTATTCAATGATAATTTACACGGTTTAAATTTATTTTATTTAAAAAAATCTTTTTATTTTTTGGGGAAGAAATAATGGGTTCTCTAATATTTTATGAGAACATAAGTTTTTTGTTTTATAAAAAGAATTTTTTAAAAATTTCACCTCCATTGGTTTTATTTATTTCTAATAAATGATTGAAAACATTGTTGTATCTATCTCTCTCATGGTGTTTTCATGTTCAAAAAAACTAACCTATGTTTTTAACATTCTCTATTTAATTGAGTTTCTGTGTTTAGTATAAATATCAAGTAGTGAAATTCAATGTAATCTTAAAGATGTTTTAAATCCCTAAAAATTCTTTGTTATATATCTTTCTGTCATTCAAGATCTATTCAGCACCTTAAAAATTCCAAATAACCTATTCATTTATAGTAGAGGTGGACAAGGATTTTGTTGGTGATGTATAGACATAATTGGATCGTCGATGCCAGGGTGGAAGTTTTAGTATTCTTATAGAACTCCCATTAGCCATCTAGTGGCTCTCCCAGGTGTATTTCATGATATTAGAAGGCAAAAACCTAGCCACTAGCTATTATTAGCTATCCAGTGGTGAATTTTCAAAGGGTCTGAATTCTAGGCAGCCAACCAGCTACCTAATGATGGCTACTAGATAACTGCTAGAATCACAATACCTAATATGAAACCAGTATTTATTATGGTATAAATTTTATAAATTTGGTATTCCATGGTTTCATTACCCCATAAGATTTTAAAACCTTGCCCATTCTTTTTTACCCTATAAAAATACTTCCTTGTCCCATTGAAGATTAACATCGATTACCAAAAATTCTGTCAAGATCAAATCAAATATGAAATATTTGAATTATAAAACCTATCTAACTACCAACTCCAATGTTTATTATCTCTCATAGTCTATCAATATTATTATCAAATCTCTTATTATCTATTATAATATTCCATTAAAAATATTTTTGACCGACTTTATAATGGGTTTACCTAAATTAAACCTATCCCTTACCATCTCTTTTCTATAATGGTTCTCACTCTACAAAATTGATGGATGGATTAATTTTCTATCGGTGAATACAAAGATGGTTCTCACAAACCACAATTATGTGGGATGGGTTTCTTCATCCACCACTACGATCAGTGTATTTATATTATTGACCTCTCGAGTAAAGGGGTGGAGACACATGGTCTTATATCAACCTTTAACAGAACTCTATACCAATTGTGTTTGTCATATAATTACATTAATGCATTACATTATTTATAATCAATTCACATAATTTAAAAAAATTATTCGATTTTTTCCACACATAATTTAATTTGATATTATCTATAATAACTCTAATAGAATTTATCGACTATCACATAATAAATTTCTTTCTTCATTTTTTTCTTATTATTTAATTTCTTTTAGAAGAAAAATCATCCCCCCCTCTTTACCTATATCTATAAACAATAAATGTTTTTACAAAATTTTATAAAAATTATGTAAAAATATTGAATAATTTGAAATAAGATGAAGATAAATATTAGTGAGACAAATATTGTATATATTTTTCCCTATTATTTAAAAACACAATACATTTGTTATAAATATTTTTCCTTGTCCTTAGTTTTATCATTATTTTTATTTATTTTTTATAAAATATTATTTTCTATTGTTATTTATAAAGTAAAATTTTAATTTAAAAGTTCAAAATACCATAACTTATATTTAATATTTAAAAAAATATTATATATGATTAAAAATATTTGTTTAATTATTTCACAGTAAGGAAGTGAGGAATATGATAAATGGACTATTTCATTTTTGGGATTTACCTATAAAAATGTTCCAAATAGTAAAACGTTTTCTATTAATGCTTGAAGTGTTTAAATATGATAATTTTTTGATATAGATAAATAAAAGATCATTTAATTTGTAATGGTTTTAATCTGATTTATAGTATTTGGATTCGTTATTGTGAAATTAGGTAGAATTAAATATCTAATGACGATGGATATTTTTAAAAAGATAATTATGATCAAATTTAAGAAATGATTCATGATATTTAAGTGGGGGAATTAAGAAGACAATGAAAATATTGTATGAATATGGTGATGCTAAAAGATCATTGTATCCAAGTCTTATGAAATTTAATGTTTAATCAACAATGTAATGAATGTATAACATGTAATCCATGGAATGATGAGGTGAAAAGAGTTTCACATTGTTTGTTATACTTGATGAATGATATAATTCCAAAAGAAAACAGTCTACTAGATTCAATGTATAAGGAGCAAGAAATATTATGCCCGTTGGGACTTCCATAAAATATGATACTTGTCTTCCCAAATTCCTATACATTTTATATAACAGAATAAAAAATACTATCAGTTTCATAATTATAGGAAATCACGGAATAAATTGAATGAAAAAACACATATTAATTTATCTTTAAATCTAAGTATCAAGACTTATATAATATAAATTTTATATCCCCCTATAATTCCTCATTTGAAATGATTATTTTCAAATTAAGATGTTGGAAAAAGTTACATATGGACTGATACTAAGTGAATATCATATTTAAAATTATTCCATCCAAATTATTTTCTATAATTTAATAAAGTTGATTAAAAATTTCATACAATTTAAAATAAACATAGAAATATCACACATGGATTTTTCATAGATGGAATGAGTCTATATTTGATCCTTAGTATAAATAATAGTTCACATCCTTTTTTGTTGGTAATTTACAAATTATCTCTCTAATTATTTTGAATTGGAAATATTCCATGTATATTCTAATGATTTCTAGACTAAAACACTCTATAAGAACTATTGATATTTACTTTTCACCATTAAATGATGACTTCAAACTCTTATATGAGGAATGTATCTAATTTTGTGATTCTTATTAAAAGGAATATTTTAAATATTAATTTAATGAGTAGGATTACTATTAATAAATTCCCAACATACATAAATTTTTATAGATACATTGTTAAATTGAATAAATATTTCCAATTTTTGAATAAGGGACTTTATGTTATCAATTAAAACATGGGAGAAAAATATTATACAAGGTTCATCACAGGATTTTATCTGCGGACCACTTTTATAAAATAATAAAAAATAATAATTTAATGGCTCATAAGGATTTTCCATTACCCTAAATCATTTATTGACTAATTATTATTTTGAGAGGATAAAAACCATTTATGTCACATTTATAAATACACAATGATAAGGAAATGATGGAAATATTTTCATTAAATGATCAATATTTTATAAGATCCTATAAGATAGATATAATGAGTTCAAACATAAAATAGATGTGATGCATGTTGAGAAAAATATACATAACACTTTGATTGGAAAATTTTTTAATATTAAACATGTGAATAAGGATGGTTTAATTTCGACATTAGACTCGCTTTCAATGGGAATATGTTAGGAGTATTCTCTCACTCCTAAAAGAAAATGAACATACTTTAATCCATCTTGTCAAACATTATCCAAGTGGGAGATACTTATATATGACATGTTAGAAACAATAATATGGTTAGCATGTATCCCAAGTGGAAATGTAATAACATTTTCTGGGTATGATATTAATGTTTATAAATCTTATACCAAATACTAGGACAACATAAGTACAATTTATAAAATCAATGAATTAGTGTTCACTAAAGAAATGTAATTTATGAGTTAAAAATATAAAAATATAATCAATGATTCAAGTTCATATTATTGAGTTATTAGAGATAAATGAGACGTTTATTATAATAAATTTTGATTCTTTATGTTCAAATATAAATGGGTTTTCAGTATCAATAGTCTCAAACACATTAAATTTCAAATGATATTTTTAGATTTTAATAGTTTGGGATACATAGGTGACTTTATTATCCTGGAAACACATAAAAAATCTCAATATTATTGATCCATTTAATGTTCATGGGTCTTTCTTTTTTCAGGAAAAGAAGAGTGTTTTTCAGGAAAAGAAGAGTGTTTTTCTGTTAAACAAATTGAAGAAGAAAATGACTTCTGTGAGATCCCTATATCCATATAAATATTTTCATAGTATATTGGTGACCATAGTGTAGAAATGGCTTTTCCAATTGGAATTATAACGAATAATGAATATGGGAAAATAATCATTTACTATTCTTTTTAAAATTATTTGTAATATTTATTTATTTACTTTTTTAATTTTTAAAATTTTCAAAATTTGAGATATATTATTTATAGTTATATTATTTATTCAATTAATATATTTTACCAAATATGATATATTTTCAGTTTAGTACTTTAAAATTCATTAAATATAAATATTAATTTTTTATGATAATTTTATCATTTTAAATATTACTTATTTCTTATTTTCGTTTGTTTTTATCATTTAATGTCTCTTTAATGTTGTCCAAATATTTTTTGAATTTCAGTTCACTAAATTATTTAATATGATAAAAAGTGTGTTCAAATTCTTTTTTTTTTGTTCTATTTTCCAATAAGTATAAAATTTTCTATGTCAAGTGCTAGATGTGTATTAGATTTTACTATTTTTTAGTTAATTTCAATTATAGGAACACATCATATAATATATCTTAGTAAAATATATATTCTTGGAAGGAACCTATACATACTTCTACAGAGGAGCATCCTTATTCCTATATACAAGATCCTCCTACATCTACATTTAAAGATATGAATTCAAGGGTTAATAAATTTTTTTGAGTATATTTAAAAAAATTATGACTTACTCATAAATTTGGGAGAAGGAAACCAATCATTTTTTTGACGTTAATGGTAACCCTATAATTACAAATTCAAAACAATCTATGAGTTTTGGGATATGAATAATTAAGAAAAAATAGGATTTTTTTCTTTTTGATTGGAGATGTGTCGATTATGAGAGACCAGATACACTATAGAAGACCATCTTGGTAATCTTATTTAGTAGTATTTTATTTATCATTATATATTTTTAGTAATATAGGTTACTTTTTTCTTCTCTATTTTTAATGACATGTGATTTAACTAAAATTAAAGAATTCATGAGAAGAATCTTATATTTTTCTATAAGGAGGAAGATAAATTTTAAAGTAAAAAAACATTAGATTTAATTTTTGGTGAAAAGAAAAAAAACCATGTTATCCGTGTAGTTTTTTATCTGATGAAATATAGAGCAAGATTTTTGAAATTAGAAAGGAGGAATCATTGTAAATTATTTTTGCGATTTTTTGTATAATAAATAAAAACGATTTTCTTAACGATTTCTTTAATTAATTAAGTTTTTCTAAATATATATCATTAATATATCTAGAATATAAACATATAACCCCAATATTTTTTGTTTTTGAGGTTATCTATTACTCAAATAAAAATTTATGGTTGAGAATTTTGAAAAATTGAGAGTTGAGCCTTCGGGATCTATGGAGATTTTGACTCCTTCCCCCATCTCAACATAAAATATAGAAAAAGAATCAGATAATGAAAAGGGTAAGTATTTTATAATGAGTTTATGTATATTGAATAGAATATTATTTAGAAAAATAAGTTATTTCTAAAATCATTATACTATGTGAAACCAAAAAAAATTAAAATATTCATTGTAGGAAACCCTTTAGTGGACAATCACACTATGGACCTTCATACCTGAGGATAGGAAGGATATTTTGTCTACTATATATAGAAAGGAAGAAAACTCAGGTCATGTATGAGGATATGAGGTGGGTGTATTTATTAAAAAACTATTTGGTTATACTGGTATTTATTTGATGGATAAAGAATATAAGGAAAAATGGAATCTTTAGAATATAATGTTTAAGAGATGGGTTGGATGATACAGGATGCGGTTGAATCATTGTTATTGTCTATGTTTGTAGATATGCATAGAAAGTCTAAGCCATCACATCTAACTCCTCTACCTTCTCCTCCAGGGGTTCCCATCAACTATGAGTTATATAAGGATGTACTCCAATGTCATATTGTATCATATTTGATCATACATTATATAAGGATTACCTTACATCACCATTAGATAGAAATGTATCAACATAGGGTAATGGTACACTATTTTACAGATAAATCAACTAGAATAGTATTCCCTACAGATGTGGCATCTATAGTTATACATAGTGTAATTTTTTTTAAAATTTTACTATCTAAACATACATAATAACTTACCATTGAGGTATGCATAGACTAAATCCTATATTTAATATTTGGTTAAAATAAATTTTAAACTTTTAATATATACAAATATATATTATTTTTCTAAGAATACCATTACATTAATGACATGTTTCATAGATTTAAATGATATATTGAGGCCCCTTTTACATCACATATTACTTATTGTAATGGACTTTATAAATTATCATTATATAATATTATGAATTGTTTATTAATGTTATTCTAGTGATTATTGAACTTTTTGATGTGATTTTCTATTGATGATTTTTAAAATATAGATTTTTTAGCTTGTAGATATAGATTCGTTAGGACTCACAGTGATTCAAGTGTTTTCTTTGTAATTTGATTATCATGTTTCTTTTAATTATATTAATTTGTGTAACTCACTTTCTATTTTGTTTTATTTGTAATATTTATAGAAATTGTATTTAATATTATATGAAAATTGTATATAAATTCGTGAACCTCGAATTTATTTCTCCACCAACAAGTAAAATGCATGAAGTAGAAAGAACCTAATATATTTCTCAAAAAAATCAGAACGATGAAATAAAGTGTTGGATGATTCCTTATAATATCATGTATGAAAAATATATTTTATTATAGTGTAAAAATTTATTAATTAAATAATAAATCCCATTATATATTTATATATCAGTAGCCATTGGATGTTGTAAAAAATCACCAAGAAGACACCACTTACTAGTTATACATCATACATAGTGAAGTTCAAGAGAAATTTAAAGTAATATTTGATCAGTCACTTTTATTTTTTAAATTATTATATGTTATAACAAAATTTTATTTTATTCCGTACACATTATCATTTTATAATTGGAAATTTAATCATTATCATAGTTCAGTATAAAGAAGGGAATAAAATATCTATTATTTGTTTAAAAGGAAGATTATTTTATAAGTACTATAATTTAATAGATATATAAAATTTTATTTTTAATTGATAACTTATTTTGAAACATAATTTTCATCACCAAAAAGGTGAATTTAGATGTGGGTATTATATGAGAATATTTATATAAGAAATAAATATAACTTGGATAATTATATTTTTTTATATGATTAGGTTTTATTATATATTTTCATCTTATTTAATATATCATTATATTGAGATTGAATGATGAATATTTTTCGTTTTAATTTTTATCCTTTTAGTGATTATAGTTCGTTTGATGGGAATGATCTAAATAATCTATGGGGATTGTTGTCTAATTATTTCAGAAATTTGATTTAATTTTATTTTTCCCTTTACTGAGATGTGAGGAACTTTTCCAAAAATCATCCTATGGTATTTCGTATAGTAATCCAGTGTATCAAAGATTCAAACACTGTAAGGATCCCAACATCCAATAAAATCATCCCCTATGACTTTGGAGGCCAAAAATAGGAAGTAAAATCACCACATCAACTATATCAATTCATCCTCCATGATATATTTTTCTCACATCACAGTACTATTTCTGATGATCATATAAGTGAACAATCACATAAAGAACCTACATTAAAATACCACCGTAAGAACAATATTCTCATAATGATTATAGGATATAGATGGTGTATCCTATCGAAATTAGAGAACAATGGAATATATTTTCACTCCATCAGAAATAGAGTACATCTGAGTTATAAGGGATATTACCTTATGAAAATCCTACTCAAACCATTAGAAGAAGAACCCATGTTTTGGGTCACCTCCTCCTAATCTCCACATTTTGAATTTGATCCCCAATACCAAAATGAGTCTTGGTGTTCTTACAAATAAGCCAATACCTTTTTCGGTATATGTGAGCTCTTTCTAGTATATTTGAACCACCAACATTCATAAGTGGTCCACCACACTATTTGTAGTATTCCATGCCTATTAATCTGGTCAACACCATCTCCCTTTAATTGTGGGGGTCCTTCTATTTACCTAAGAAACTACAGATCTTTAATATTATTTGTTGCATCACCAACCAATTTATAGTGAACACATTCATGTTATATATTCTTTTCTCAAATTAATTTTATGAATTTTACATTTCCATTATATAAAAAATACTTCCACACCCCAACATTAGAGTTCATGGAACTCGTGAACTTAGACTCTTGTTTCACCTACTATAAAGTTTTTTTTTCTATCGTAAGATTCCCCTTCCATTTTCTACACTCCATTCTCCCAAAACGAAATTGAATCCTTGATTATATGTGTCTGTTGTTCCTTCTCATCATTATCACACATAGATTTATATTTTTATCCATCCCCTATACTAAAACTCATTCATCTCCTTACACTGACCACACAGTATGCTGATCACATGGCCGAATGTAAATAAGTCAAACTTGCATCCTAAGGATCCAGTTGTACTTTCTTTCAACTCACATGTACTAATGATTCTTTTTAAATAAAAAATTAATCAACTAAACTTTCAGTGAACTGACATCCTCTTCTTCAACCTATAATTCCATTTTTATATTGTAATATCTTAATCTTGGTTCTCCCAATGAATGAAGATTTTGATGCTCTAAAACATGACCATGGAAATAGTTCTCACACCAAACACAACAATCTCCAACTTGATAATTTTATTCCCTAGTTGAGTCTTATAATATCCTACTCAAATATAATTCTCATGCTCACACCAAAGTCTCATCAGTCATATCATTCGCCTTCCTTCCACAATATCCATATGGTTCTCTATAAAATGCTTCCTTTCAATTTTCTGTGAACCCGCTAAAAGAATCCCTCTTCAATAATACAGAACCATGATCTTCCATCCCACAATATCCATTAAAGTCACCAAAATACCTCCATGGAAAATCCTACAAAGAAAAAAAGAACATATTTTTCATTCTATTAATTTATTGGAAATTCTGATAATAAGTCAGATTGTGAACCATGTTTGTGGCCCCACTCCATCGAATTTTATACATTCCTGATGAATCTACCATAGAGATACCACTAAATCAGATAGAATGATGGTATATCAAACAATAGTGAATTCTTAAAAACCAAACTCTATTTTGAACATCTTCTTCTAGAAAGTCTTATTTCATCCACATGACAAAGTCAAACTATAACACCCTGATATTTTGTGAATTATTTTTTTGTATTAATTTAATAATTTTGATATTTTTCACTTCACATAACAATGAGTATGGATTATTATTATTATGTAAAAGCACTAAGTTTCTATTACAAAATACGCAACAATAAGTTAAACTTGCACTACATGAAACACCGACTTGGCTTGTTATTCAAGCAACAATGAGTCTCTACAAAACAACACTTTGATATTATAGTTATTTAAACAAGATGTTTATAAAATAGAAATTAAATATTGTTATATGAATTGGTATAACTAACTTTTAAATTTTATTTATAATGATTTCACATAAATAGAACATATTTATAATAAAATGTATAATTTTAGTAATGTATTTATATGTTTAGAAATACTATTTTCTTAAAAGAACTAGTTTTTATGTCTTTCTATGATCAATAATAAAATTAATTTTAGACACCATTAGAAATTAAATTTTTTTAAATAAACATCATTTTTTAATTATTAATTTAAAAATTAACATAGGGTGAATGTTTTGTATTTTTTTGAGATATTTCATTTCTTTTAATGAAGAGTGAAAATATAGCATTGTTCTTAAAAATTGGTTTTTTGTTTAAATAATTATTATATTTTAAATTTATTTTAAAGTCATAAAAGTTCAATTATACATATATTAATCCAATATAGGTTATTTGAATCATTTTTATATTAAATTTAGATATAAAAACTTATTAAAATTTTAATAATTCTTTTTACCGCCTTCATGCCACATCTGTTGGATTAGTCTTAAACATAATATTATCAATTTTATGAATTAAATTTAGAAAATAAGACATACATGGTTTTAATCTGTATGAAATTTTTTCTCTAATAGGATCAACTTAATTTTTGGTGAATAGTAACTTTATTATTTTTATTTACCACAGTAAAGAGTAATCGGATAATTAAACCTGAAAATAATATTATAAATTTATAAAATTATACTAACACTTGTCCTAATTTCTTTGGATTTGTTGGATTAGACCAAAAATCAACCATAGGAAGAAATTATTACTCTTTTATTCCACTTAGGTACAAATATGACATTTGTTATATTTTATTTAAATATAAATTAAAAATTCCAAACTCATAATTTTAAAAGGTATAAAATTTTTAATATAGTTTTATGAAAAATATAAATTAGACTATAAATATTGATTTCAAATATAAAATTATTATATTCATAATGCTAATTTATTCTTAATTTTTAGGAATTAAATATTTTCATTAAAGGATTACACAATGATGATAGAGTAATTGATTAATAAAAGGAAATATCAAATAAATGATATTAAAAACATTAAATTAAATATAATTTGAATTAATTAAGGTCCCTCGCAAATTTTATAGTTTATTATGACATGTTTTGAGTATCATAAATGGTTTTTTCTAAATTATATGGCTGTTTGGATTTTATCTAAAGACAATGTTGTGAATAATGTCAAAATTGACACTCATGGTATTTAAAAAAATAATATATTATTAAATTAAATAAAAATAATAAAAATATTTAAGAAAATAAAAATATATTATTATAAGGTCAAAAATGTAATAATGATTTTATTTATGGACAACTTACTCTATATAAGTAATAATTTATAACCTCTTACTTTTAAAAAAAATTACCACATTTAAAATTACAATATGTTAATTAAGAAAAAAACCCGAGGATTAGGTTTAAAATAAAACCCAAACTTGTCAAAAAAATATTTAATTAAGACTATTTCACCCTTAAGACATTAGGATCACGTTTCTATTGTCTAATGGATACTTTCCCACGAAAAAAAATTATATATTTTTTTATATCAAAATTTGTAACAATGTATCACTCTCTTGTATTTAATATATTTTATGTGTGTACCTAAGGACAAAATCATGATATGAACGAATATAAATTTATATTTTGATATAATTGAAATTATTATCATTATATAAATTTATTTTTAATTTTTAGAAGTTATATAATTACCTTAAAAGCTTCTTTAATGCTAAAACAATATTAATTTAATTAACAGAAAAATAGAATAATTGATTTTAATAAAATTAATTTTGATATATTTTAAATTCGATAATGTGTGGAAAAAATTTCATAGAAATATAAGATTTATTTTAGATGTTTTAAATCATTATATTCCAATTCTCACTTTTTAGTGATGTATTTGTAGTAAAATTAAATGAGTAGAATTACATTTGAAAATAATGATATATTATTGAATTGATTTATTATTAATTTATTTAAAAATCAAAAAATAGATAAATAATCATAACGGGATATGAGATGGTATAAAATGTCTTCTAATTTTCATTTTTGGTTCTTTTTAAATTTTTTAGATCTAGAATAATCTTACTATATTTTAATACTTTGGGGATTTCCATAAGTACCCCTCACCTCAATTATAAAAGGGAACCTCCTCCCTCAATTTATAACCACACATTCCGCCTTAAAGATAGGACATACGTTGAATATATACATTCTCAACTTCTCTAGAAACATTCTAGGGAATCTGGTCTTATCAAAAGACTAACTCTAATGTACGTAAGAGGAGATCTAGAGGGACTTTGTCGAAGAAGAGGTAATATCCTTACCGAATCATTCAAATTATTTGTGCTTAAAATCATTAATCATGTTGATTCCATTATAAAGAAATAACTCCAATATCCCCTATATTCTGATATTTTATTATGATTTGGGAAAAAACATATTCAATATTTTATTCATCCTATGAAAAATGAAAGTACTACACATGCGTACATACGGCTTTCCCTTTCTACATCGTCGTGTAATATATTTTTCATGACTACTTTATTTTAATGGGAATAATGATAGATATAATGGATATAAATAATAATTATGACATGATTTTTATTATTTTCAATTAATATAACATCTAATTTCTCTCCTTTTTACCATTAACAGAATGATGTCGTCGTTCGTGCATACATATGGCCTACCATCTCCATGACGCGATGAGATTTATCTTCCGCATTAACCATTTCAAAAATGACTAAAAAAATTATATAATTAAAAAATATTAAATATATGGCATAATAATTCTAATTTAATAATATATATATACAAATATTTCATTTACCTTCTTCTATTTAGTACAATAATTTAACGGAAACATTGTCCATGTGAACGTACGACTTACCATATCCAAGAATGGTGTATTCCATTTCATATATCTATATTATATATATATATACACTAAATAAATATGATATATAAATAATTTTTTACATTATATATGTAATTATGTCATGATATACGTAATAGGATCAATAAAAAAATAATTCAAAACTCATACGATAAACAAACCAGTTATTACCTGAAATGTTTTTTTAACATGGAATTGCTAATAAAAGGGTAATATAAAGTCATAAATGAATCATATATGATATCATAAATATTATTATTATTCTATTTTCAGTTAATAAAATGATTAAAACCACTATACATAAGTTTCAGACACATACGGAGGGAATCAGACCATAGGTAAGGGATTTTTATCTCACCTTTACTTCCATGAGACACAAGTCTCATACACCACTATATCCATCTACATGATATATATACTATTCATGAATGTATTTTATGATTATTAAATATAGTATTATGTTATTTTAATATATATATATATATATATATATAGTTTCATTTATTTCATGGGGCATATGATTTCACTGATTATAAAGTAGTAGGGGTTAATTTTGTGATCTCATTATTATCAGAGGTTGTTAATATATACAAATATATTGTGGAATATTTATTATCCATGTCCATGTTTTCAAAAAAAAGTCTTCATAAAATGTTTCACTATTCTCTGATGGATTTTTAAACTAATTTTCACTCATTTTTTGACTTTTTAATACATGGTTTGAAATGAATCATTTTTTTGTTTTCCAAACAAGGTACATTGTGAATTTTTTGGAAAATGTATGAGGAAATGTTTTAGTTTAACTTTTATGGATTGAATAGATTTTTATGATTTCATGATGCTTTATTTTCATTAAGCTTCCATTATAATATTGTAAGTTTATTTTCAAATAAACTTTTTTATTTTAAAAGTTCTCATCATTTTAAGAAAAGAAAAAAAATTTAAAGAATAATGTATATTTTCCTCAAAAATTGTTTTCAATTGGTATTTAAAAAAAATTCCCATATAATCTGAAATTCATTGGTGTTAATCGTGAATTTTTGGGAAATGATCCATGTTTCAATTCATATTACTAACCAGAACGGTTTATGTTTTAATGGAATGACTTTAATGAAACCTTTTTTTCTTCCATGGGTTATATGGTTATGAAACCCGCTTTTTTCATGGGTTATACTTTGATAGAATGATTATGAAACCTATACCTTTTCCATAGGTGATTATATGGCTACATGTTTATGATAACCATTTCATTTCATGGGTTATTAAATGGGTTTTTATGATCTTGTGGCCCCATTATGTATGATTTCGTTATGAGAAGGGTGGGACCTATATCTCCTTATAATGCATTAGGTAAATAAAAATAACTCATGAGGTATGTATGTTATGAGTGAACCTGATTTAATGTTCAAAATTTTATGAATGGACCTGGTCTTCATGTCCATAATTTTATGTGTGGATTTTATTTTAATGTCCACATGTTTATGAAAGGGTCATATTTTGTGTCATTAATTTAATGAGTAAACCTGATACTATTTATAAAAGTCCACAAAGATAAAAGTTTATATGTATGACACAATTTTATTCTTTTGTTAATGTTATGATTTCATGTATTATGTTATTTATGATTCCTATCTAATGAACATACAATCTTTATTCGATGACAAATGTATAGAATATTTTGATATGCAGGGTATGATCTTCAAATGTTGTGCTTGTGTTTTCATACCCTTATCTTCATGTTATGATTACATTTATTTCATATTTACCCTTAATGAGAATCTGAGCTCACCATTTCTTATGTTTCTTTTCCCCATGATACAAATAATGTTAATAAGTCTCATATGTCAAAATATGTCAAGTTATGAAGAAATATATGGGAGAAGAAGTAGATGTATTATGAACCAATTGCTTAAGATTATAGGTTTCCTAAAAGAAGAAAACTAATATAGTATTTAGGTGTGTATTTGTGTATTTTATTAAGTATTCTTATAAAATTATGGAATGTCCATGTATGAAAATAGAGGTTCTTTATTGTTGGTATTAGAATAACGTTTTAGTTAACCTTTGGAAACTAGGATGAGAAAACATGTTGAGATACCAAGTGATATTTCTAAGGATATTTCTATGTATATATATGAGGATAAGACTATTTTTCTATATATTTAAAAGTTTATATCATGATTTAGAAATCCTATAAGTTATTTTTAATAATTATGTGGTTTAAATTATGTTAAATGTTTCTTCAACTATTCTTTCTGGTTTTAATCAATGATCGAAACTAGAAGGAACTTGGATAACATTTTATGTTTTATATGTGGAAAGTATGGGAATTATGAGAATTGATTTCCTAGGTGGAAATTTCATAAAGAGAATCAGGAAGGGTGTATGAGTATTGGTTATACTTTTGAAGATAAAGAGACCACAAAAAACATGTGTAAGGTATGTGATGTTCTTCCAGTATTTTTTACATTAAAAATTAGAAGAATTATTAGATTGAACTTCAAGAACCTTCAATAAATGATTCATATTTCATATTATTATAAATTTTTATTAAATAATATGTTGATAATGCCTAAATGATGCTTTTAGAATAAATTTGTATGAATGAAGTATTTATGTTTTGTAATTAAAATATTGTGATATATGAATACTAAAATATATAAGTATTTTTAGTAAAACATTTCATTACGGATTTACAAGGATGTGTTGAATGGTGTTTAAGGCTTATAAAAGTAATATTTTGATTAAGGGAAGGTAACCCTTAATGTGATCAAGATGTTTGGAAAATTTTGTATAGAATGGATAAAGAGATGATTGATTTGGGATAAATTAAATTGGATAGTATCAATGACCTTATAACCAATTATGAATTTGTTGACAAATTAGTCTAGGTCATTATGGATGAAGTTTAAAACTTCTTATATTTAAGGAATATATCCAGTAAACATTGAAATATGAAATCCTACATGTTTTTTAAAATTATTTATGGTAATTCAGGTTATTACCGTGTTTCAAGAGAATACAAGATTAAGGTATTCACATGTTCGGAATGTAAAAACCAAGAACTATGTTGTGGAATATGGGAGATAAATGTTATATTGATTTAGTGCACTTCATTCTAATGTTTTGTATTTTCATCTTTCAGAATGATTATAATGTTATCCATTATAGGAAACTTTAATTTAAACTTTGGAGGAATTCTGTTATATTAAAGTATTATCTCACTGTAGGTTGAATTATTCATATTTGATAACTTGTACTAACCATTTTGATGAGATAAAGGCAGATGGAATGACCTATCATTCTATTTATGGATCTCATGATCTTCTAATGCTTTAGGAGTGGTAAATTCATCTTAATTTTTTTATAATAAGAGATGAAGTGGAAATTAATCAAGGAAAAACAAAAGGGTGAGATTGTTCTTAAATCATGTAAGTATATCTCCTCATAAAAATTATTCAACATTAGTAAAAGGGAACTTGATGTAAAAGGGTGTCGTATTATCATAATTGTTTATGATATTAATGTTCTATTTCACACATATTTAGATTATGGTTTTCTGATGGTTAAAATTTAATAAATCATCCACTTTCTTGTGATTAGTGATCTTTATCAATCTATATGATTATTTATTCTTTTTCTCTATTCTCAAATCTTCACTAATGTTCTCATGTGTTGAGACCTGGTTATGATTTACTTTTGGAAATTTTTATTTCCCAACTTTTCATTTTTAAAAGGAGGTCTTATAAATCAATTTAATGATGTGTGTTTCATTGAAGGAAACATTCAAGTATTAAACCAATGATAATCAAAAAAAGTTTGAGGGTGAATTAATTTTACGGGGGATAGAATGTAACAACCCGAGATTTTGTGAATTATTATTTTTTGAATTAATTTAATATTATTTATATTTTTTCACTTCACATAACACTAAGTATATATTTTTATAATTATTTAAAATCACTAAGGTTTTATTATCTAATGTGAAACACCATGATAACCATACACAAGACGCAACACCGACTTAGCATGCGCTACACGCAATACTGAGTCTCTACAAAACAAAAAATTGTTAGTATAATTATTTAAATTAGATATTTATAACCTTGAAATTAAAAATGGTAATATTAATATTAATAACTGATTTTAAAAAAAATTAATAATTTTTTCACATAAATAGAAAATATTTATAATGAAATGTATGATTTTTGGTAAAGCCTTTGTATGTTTATTAAATAATACTTTTATAATGGAACCACTTTTTATTTCCTTCAGTGAAAAATAATAAAATTAATTTTAAACACTCCTAGAAATTTAATTTTGTTAAATAAACATTATTTTTTATTTTGTATTTCAAAATTAACTTATGGTGAATTTGTAGTATTTTTCTGAGAAGATTTATTTTTATGAATAGTGATAAATACTCCATAGTAGTTAAAAATTGTGTTTGTTGGCTAAATAATTATTATATTTCAAATTGATTTCAAAGTAAAAATAGAGAAATTATACAAATATAAATCTAATTAAGGTTATTAAGATCATTTTTATTTTAAAATTAGATATAAAAACTTATTGAACTTTTAAACGTTCTTTTTACAATATTCTCACCACATTTATAGGATTAGTGCTAAACATAATTACGACGATTCTATGAATTAAATTTCAAAAAATGGAAATTCATGGTTTTAATAAGTATGAAATTTGTGTTATAATAGAATTAACTTAATTTTTATTGAATAGTAACTTTAGACTATTTATTTACAACATTTAAGGGTAAATCAGGTAAAAAAAGGTTAAAATAATATTATAAAATTATAAAATTACACTGAAACATTTATTAATTTCATTAGATGAGTGGGGATAAATAAAAATAAACCCTAGTAAAAAATTTTATCCTTTTTAAGACACTTTGGTAAGAATATGATATTTATTATATTTTATTTATAGATGAGTTAAAAATGTCATACTAATAATTTTAATAAGTAAATAATTTTTAATATATTTTTATAAAAAAAAGTTAAATTCGACTATAAATAATCATTTTAAAGAAAAAATGATTATATTCATCATAGTAATTTATTTTTAATTTCTTGGAAATAAATAATTACCTTAAAGTTGTACACAATGATGATATAGTAATTATTTTATTAAAAGAAATATCAAATAATGATATTAAAAATATTAAAATAAATATAATTGAATTAATCTAGGTCTGAAAAAAATTATAGGTTAATATGAAATTCTAGGAGTATAGTAAATTATTTTTTTTAGAAATTATTTTTTGTTTTTATTTTATCTCAAGACAAAGTTTTTAATAGTTTCAAAATGAACACTAACGGTATTTTATAAAAATAATATTATTTTAAATTAATTAAAAATCATAAAAAAATTTAAAAAATATAAATAGATTTTGATAAGGTCAAAAATGTCATAAAGTGCACATTTATTGACAATTTACCCATATAAGAAATAATTTATAACCTCTTAATATTTAAATTTATTCTCCATAATTAAAATTACAATAGAATAATTAAGGGTAAATCAAAAAGATAAGGATTAAAGTACAACCAAATCTTCTCAAAAAAATTTGATGAAGGGGATCTGACCCATATCACATTATGATATATTTTTTGTTGTTTAATGGGCACTTTCCCATGAAAATAAATTATATATTATTTAAATCACTGTTAGTTACACGGTATCACCCTCTGGAATTTAATATAATTTATGTGTCCAATTA
Organism: Viscum album; assembly: GCA_963277665.1. Taxonomy (NCBI): domain Eukaryota; kingdom Viridiplantae; phylum Streptophyta; class Magnoliopsida; order Santalales; family Viscaceae; genus Viscum; species Viscum album. The sequence continues at coordinate 856,066,603 of OY728121.1, forward strand.
GGTAAAATCAAGATATGAATGAATCTAAATGTCTATTTTGAGATAAAGGAAATTATAATCATTATAGAAATTTATTTTTAATTTTTATATGTTATATAATTACCTTTAAAGATTATTCAATGCTGAATATATATTTATTTAATTAACAGAAAATTAAAATAATTGATTTTAATAATACTAATTTTTATATATATGGAATTATTTAATGTGTATAACGAATTTACAATATCTATAATATATATTATAGGCGTTTGAAATCATTATATTCGAATTCTCACTTTGTCTTGATATATTCAAAGTCAAATTAAATGAATAGTATTAAATTTGACAATAATGATATCTTATTGAATTAATTTTTTATTTAATTATTTAAAATTAAAAAATATATATATTAAATAATCAAAAGGAGATATAATATGGTCTAAATTGTTTTCTAATTTTCATTTTTGGTTCATTTAAAATTATTTAGATCAAGAATGATCATATAATATTTAAATATTTTGGGGATTTCCAAAAGTACCTCTCACCTCAATTATAAAAGGGAACATCCTCCATCACTTATTCACCTCAATTTGAGCCACAAATCTGGGTCATACCATATACATTTCCCTTATAAACTTCTAATGTAACAATCTAGAGGTACTCGTATTCGGAAAATACCAACTCTAGAGTCCTTAAGAGGATATCTACAAGGAGATCGTTGAAGAAGCGGTAATCTCCATACTGACTCTTTCAAATTTTTTCTTATATTACATCCACTTCATTTTTTGATTCAATTATAAATTAATGAATCTAGTATCACCTATAAAATTATATTTTATTATTATTATGGTGAAACTATATTTCATCATTTATTCGTCTTACTAAAAATGAAAGCACCAGTCATGCGTACGTACAGCTTACCATCTCCACTTATGGTGTAATATATTTTTCATCACTACTTTATTTGGATAGATATAATAATGGATATAGTGGATATAAATAATAAAATATGACATCATATTTTTTTAATTAATATACAATCTAATTACCCACCCTTTTACCATTAAGAGAATTAAATTTTTGTTCCTGTATATGTACGGCCTATCATCTCCACGGCACGATGACATTCATCTTCCACGTTAATCATTTCAAGAAAGATTATAAAAATTTATATAATGAATAAATATAAATTATATGAAATAATAATTATAATAGAATAATATTTATATACATATATCTTATTCACCTTCTTCCATTTAGTATGATAAGAAAACGGAAACAACGTTCTTGCGAACTTATTGATTATCGTCTCCCTGAAAGGTGTATTCAATTTTATATAAATATATTTTATATATATTTATATTGTAAATATATATGATATATAAATCATTTTTAACATTCTTCTAATAATTCATGATCTAAATAATAGGATCAATAAGAAACAAGTCAAAACATGCATGATAAACAAAACGCATATTACCCAAATCATTACATTAACATGAAATTGTTAATAAATGGGTAATATAAAGTCATAAATTAATCATATATTATATTATAAATATTATTATGATTCTAGTAGAAGTTAATAATATGTTTAACAACACTATAAAGGAGAATTGGACATGTATGGATATAATCGTTCCTAAGGTAAGCGATTTTGTCTCACCATTACTTCTGTGAGACCCATGCCACAAACACAACTTGATTGTTCTACGTGGTGTATATACTGCCCATGAATTTCATTTATGGGTCTTAACCATAGTATTATTTTATTTTAATATCTATATACTTTCATTTACTTCATGTGTAATATAATTCTACTTATTTTAAAGCTATAAGGATTTATTTTAGGATCTAATTACTTTGTGAGGTTGTTTATATATAATAATCTATTGGGGAAGATTTATTATCAATTTCCTTGATTTATAGAAAAATCATCAAATTCTTTACTAATCCCTATATATGATTAAATCTATTTATACCCATTTTTTACTTTTCACTATAGGATTTTAAATGAATCTTTTTATCAATTTCCAAAGAAGGTACATTGTGTCTTTTTTGGTAAATATACATGGAGAATGTTTTATTATAACTTATATGGAATGAATAGATTTGTGATCTTTCATAAGTCCTTATTTCAATGAAGGTTCCCATATAATATTAGAATCTAATTTTCAAATAAAAATGTTTTCGTTTAAAATTTATCATCATTTTAAGAAAAGAAAATGACTTCAATGAAGAAAGGATATTATGATCAAGAATAGTTTTCAAGTGATATTTCAAAATTATTTCCCATATAAGATGACATTGGTTGGTGTTACTCATTAATTTCTATGAAATGATCCAATTTTCCATTAATATTATTTCAATGAATGGTTTATATTTTTAATGGCATGATTTTTATGAAACTTGTTTCTCTTTCATGTGTTAAATACTTATGAAACCCACATCTTTTCTAGGGTTATGATTTGATAAAATGATTATGAATAATGTCTCTCTTAAATAGGTTATGGTATGATTACATGTTTTTGATACCCATTTCATTTAATGGGTAATTATATTATTTTTTATGATCTTGTGTCACATGTATATATGATTTAATTATGAGATGGGTGGGACCTATATCTCCCTCCAACACATTGGGTAAATATGGATAACTCGTGAGGTATATATGTTATACGTGAACCTACTTTCATGTTCACAATTCTATGTGTTGACTTGGTTTTCATGTCTATAATATTATGTGTGGAAATAGTTTTCATGTCTATATGTTTATACATGGGCTCGATTTAATGTCCTTAATTTAATGATTGAACCAGCTATTAATTATACATTTTCACATAGTTATAGGTTTATGTGTATGCCAAAATTTCATTATTTTGTTAATGTTATGATTTCATTGATTATTCTCTTTATGATTCATGTCTAATAAACTTCTAATATTTATTACAGGTCTCATTCATATGATCTTCAGATATGCAGGGTATTATCTTCACATGTTATGATCATAGTTTCATACACTTATGTTCTTATTATGCTTACATATCTTCCATGTTTCCCCTTAATGTGAATATGAGTTAAACCTTTCTTATATTTCTTTTCCCCATGATACAAATAAAGGTAATAAATATGATATTCTAAAAAAGGGTATAGTTATAAAGAAATGGGCGACATAAGAACTAGATGTGTTACTAACCAGTTGTTTATGTTTCCGAGTTTACAAAGTCACTAAACTAATATGGTCTTTGGGTGTGTGTTTGTGTAATGTATTAATTATTCCAAAAAAGTAATGTAATTTACAAGTAATAAAAGTGAGGCTAAATATTCATAGTGATATTTTGAATTGTAAAACCAAGGAATATATGGTCCTTTACTCAAACTTCTATGACCTGGTTCAGACCCTTCCAATGATATTACATTTATCTTAATGTCTTTTTATTTCTTTAAAATTACTATAAGGATTATTTCTATAGATTCAGAAACACTATAATGAAACATAAAAAAATTGGGTTTCCCTTTCTATTGCTTCCGTGTGTCCCATTTCCATAACTTCCATGGACTTTGAAGATAATAGAAAATCATCCTTCTTCTAAACCATTAATGTGACCTATATAATAATCCTTCACTAAGGAAAAAAAAATAATAAATCTTCTATAACTTCTATTTTCTCATCCATCTTTTTCTAGACCAACTTCCAATCCCCCTACATCTTGGTTTTTCTCTTTCGTAGAATGTACTTTGAGTATAATGGATTCCATGAGAGAATCCTTTAGAACATGAACACCATCTATTTCTATTTATGATTTCACTCTATTCATAGATTTCTTATGAAAAATTAGATGACATAGAATAATTATCCTCCCCAATCTCTCACATTAAATGAAAACATGGCAACCCATGCCCTGAATTCTTTATTCCATTCATCTGATCCCTAGTATACCAGTCTCGTTTTGGATCATTAAATCATATCCACACATGTCATAACTGTGAATCCCCTTAACATGAACTACATATGCCCTTCAAAAATCCATTCTTCTTCCAGCTGACCATCTTTCAATTTACTGGACCATACCTCACTATAAATTACAATACATTATCTAAATAGAACCATCACATCTAAGAGTTTCCTTAAAATATGCCATTAACTCTCACTCAATATATATTGATCAATAAATCCCTAGAGTCGATATCTGGATTCAACACCTAGGATCGAGCGAACACATGGTACCATTCTTAGTCACCCCCTATATATGATTGTTTTTATAACCTCAATAAAAATCTCATTATATAAATATACCTTTGAGTAATTATTGACTATATTTGACTTTGAACTAATGATTTATTCTTCCTCTAACAACTACTTATAAAAATATGAATCATCTATTAAATAAAATAAAACTTCTAGAAAAATCCTAGTGCTAATTGTTGTGACCTTCCCATTTACTAAAAAAATATAAATAAATATTCATCCAATGGAATTATGATACCATATATAAGTATCAAACTATGATCCTCAAAAATCTATAGCTTCCACCATCATATCATCAAACTATGAATAACCCATCAAAATTTTTTCACCATAAACATGATCTCCCACTAATTTCGGATGATGTAAGTGATCATCATTATCTATTAGAAAATAATAGTAGTCCTCCATTAAGTAATATAATTCCATGAAATGAATGGAACACACCACATGGCTCAATCGAGCTAATTATACTTTCCATACTCCAACCAAACACTACTAGAACCACTTCTATCTTTTGGTGATATTATTTCAGTGGCCTAATAGAACACCTTACCATGATGAACCCAACGTTCTTATACCAAAATATAATTATCACCAATAAACACAACACACATTATGTCTCAATTTGATCAAAAAAGCTTTGGGTATCCAAGAATCACTTTAATACTACCAATGTCTCACTGGTAACATCATTTAATGTCCTTGAAAAATTGTTTCACTAGAAACCCATAAACTATGCTCTTCCACTAAGAACTATAACCCATATTTAATACCACTTTGTAGAGATGGGAGGATCTTTTATCCAATTAATGGAAGTTTATCCTTCTTTTTATTTGTCATAGTGGAACATCAACCATCGAATTCATCCCATATTCTAATAAAATCATTCCAATAATACATAAAAGAATGGAACCGGGATTCCCAAGAACCCCTATCACTACATCGGTTCATCCTACACCATCAAGTTTTCATCACCTCATGAACCTCCTTCTGATGATCGTATCGGTAAGAAATAACATGATAAACACACATGTTTTCCAAAATTCATAAATGTATTTCACATGAAGAATACATTCATTAGATCATGTGTCCTATATGAATGGGAGAATAGAAGTGTCTCTTTTAATCCCATTAGAAATATAGCATGTTTTAGTTACAAGGGATATCAACTTCCAAAAACCATACTCAATCCATCTAAATAAGACTCCATCTTTTGGTGCTCCTCCTCCTACACTCTAAATTCATCATTTCATAATTCATCACCTAGATTCACAAAAGGGTGGTCCTTCCAAATCCACCTCTACTAATATCTATTTTCATTATATCATTTAGGTAATTTTGTATGTATATCTTACACAAGTTGTCTATAACACTCTTTATAATGGTATGTAATAAATTATCTAGTCATAAATACCTCCCATAAATTACTGGTATCCTACATTTGACATAAGAAACATCTGATATTCAATATCATTTGTTTCACAAACCACCAAATCTTATGGGAAAAAGAATAAATTATCTCAACTCTATCCCCAATGAATTTAATGAATCTTATTTTTTTTCATTTTCTGTGAATGATTTATAAACCACTTCATTTGAGTTCATGGAACTCATAAACATCCTCTAATACATCACCTGGTTTGGAATTTCATTCACTTATGAAAACTTATCCCTTATGTATTCATCACTCCATCCTAGAGAACCATTATTTTTTCCCCAAGTGTGTGTGTTGGTTGTTTGTCTTTAACAATCCTGCACTCAAACATCTATTATGCTTTATACTCCGTACTAAAACTTATTTAGATACTTCCACTAAAATAAACTTCATGTGGTCACATAGAACTATGTACATCTACATAAGTAAAGTGTTGAAGCACTATTAAAACATTTGTTTAACTCATGCTTGTTGCTTACAGTGAACTAACTCATCCACATATGTTATATCCAATGAACTAAATTCCACTACTAAAACCTAAAAATACATGGTGTCCACATATTTTATTAATCTAGGTTGTCCATTGTATTACTCCAAGTGAATAAAAATTCCAGAGCACCGACACTTTACTAAGAAGATACTTCTCACACTGAACCCAATATCTCTTTGTATCTATATTTATTTATTTATTTATTTATTTATTATTTTAGCTAAGAAATTTTAGAATTATTGTATTTATAACCACATTGTGATATAAATATTATAAAATAATTATAATTTATGTTTTAATACTTGAATTTTTTTAAACGCTGCAATATTTTTATATTATTGGTTTTGGTATGGTATTATTAATTAAATTTATTATTTAAAAATATATTATTTTTTACATCAAATATAAATATAACTGAGGTAAGAAACTATCTTCCACATTTATTATTTTATAACTGATTTGGAAAGTGTCTGATTTTTTTAGTTTTGGGGGGTCTTTAATGTCTTTTATTATTATAACAGACATGGAAGACAATTCATCACATACTTTAAAATAAACTATGTAAAAAAGATATATTTACCACCTCTCTCATATTTACATCAATTTAAAAGAAACTATAAAATTTTTATAAACAACTAGAGTTAAAAATGATTTTTAGCACTAGTGGAGTTTTCCAAATACAACGCTATCCCCATTCTATCTCAAGAATATTTTTTTACATCATTATTATATAGAATTAAATCTTTATATAGTGAACACAACTCAATGATTCACAGAAATATTTTCTCCAGAGATTATCAATTCAGGTATGTCATGTACATTAACTTAATTTAACATCATTTGAATGGAATATTATGTGATATAAATTCTTAGAAATGTAATAGACCCAAACTCCAAATGTTTCTAAATGATAATAAACCAATGTCATCTATATTTAACTCAATTTCATGAGCATTGTTTCTTAAAATATTTTCCACAATATAATTTTGTTTTCATAGTAACATGGAGAGGTGAAGACAAGAAAATGTATCTAGAATTATGATGATATGTTTTTAGAAAAATTGATAAGTCAAAAAAACCAACCAATGAAATCATCCAAATAGAGTGGTGATATTATTAATGATATTGATAAAATTAAATGCCCTCTATTTCAAAATCCCAATATAACATCAGCCTTCTAGCGCTTAATAATCAACTACATTGACTGCATTAATAGACAATAGAGGTGTCACTCTTAAATTAAAAAACTATTACTATCAGATCTATAACATGTATAAATTTTATATATTTTTATCCTAAAATTTTTTAAATAAACTAAAATAAATTCGGATAATTAAAAATGGAAAAATAAGTGATCTTGATCATTTTTAGTTGTGGATGAAAATTGATAGATATGTGGAAGACATGAATACCAATGGAGGACCGTGGGAATCCATATAAATACTTGAAAAAAATATCTAAGAAAGGTAATTATAGATTATCAATATTGAAATTGATCAGAATGAGATATTAGAGGACTCATATGGGAACTAGTAGAGCCTGTAGTGGAATATTTCAAGTTGGTTTACACCTGTATTGATCTTATCCACCACTACCCATGTTTAATAAACACCAAAAAAAGACAAATGCATACCTGAGAGTGGTCATAGAATGTATGAAGAGTGGATTAAGGAAACAAATATAAAAATATGATGAGAAGAAGCTAATAATTGGTGAAAATAATACATCTTTCTCAATTTATTATTTTGATTGTTTAATAATGAGAATGAGTGGATAGTTTCATAGTAAGGTTTTGGTGATACAGAGTTTTTTTTATTATAGTTGAATTGTGAATGAATTAATATTTTTTTATTAATTTTTTTAATGTATCACTATATTTATCACCTAGTATATGATTTTTGGGTATTTGGTGAAATAAATTAAGTTAAATTCATATTAAGTTTAATATTTACGAATTTCATCTCTAAATAATCATAGTCTCCTAAGAGACTAAGGCATGTTGTGATTATATGATGGATAATTGAACTCAGAAATTGAAGCTAGTATAAGGAGTAATATGGGGACCTAATGTTTTTTATAAAGATATATATAGTGTTTCAATAAAGAACATAATGGTTAGGGTAATCATTTTAGAAAACAGTTAATGAATTCAAGTCTAAATAGTATGTTATAAAAAAATGAACCCAAAAATCCACATTTTCTACTCACTAATACACTAAAACGTTCCTCATTTCTCTTTTTCAATTATTCAATTAAAACTATTTTTTCTTACTTATTTATCCACTTTTTCCAAAAATAAATATCATTAACTTTCATACCCTAATTATTCATTACATTTTAATCATAAAAGTATACAAGAATTATGAATTACTTAAAGGTTGTGCCTATGGAAATATCCTAGGGGGTTCTAAGTTAATATGATATAGGGTCTCTATTAACTTTATGGTCATTGAGTAGATATAAATATAAAATTACACCATGTACCCATCAACCACCAAATCTCGAACACATCCTTGAAACATTTCCCCTAGTATCTGCATTTTCCACTCAATTTGACAATTTTTTAGGATAAAAATCATTGTTAATGCATAATTGGGAGATGGAATAACTTTACAGACTCTTCCAAAACCTTGAGATAAAATTATTATTATTATTATTATAGATAATATATAAATTCTATAACCCCGGTAGCCTATATTTGGCTGTTACTTTATTATATTGGCATGAGATACAAGGAATCAAATCCTGAAAGACCGAATAGTTTAGTAGTTTTATAAATATAGATATATACTTGTATCTAGTATTACAATAAAAACATAAAATATACTATATAATTTTCATTGATAACACCGTAATTCCCTTTAGTATATCATTTTATATTAATTATAATACATTTCATGCCATCCTGGTGAAAGGAAACATAAGAAAGGGACGATGTCTAATGCTCAGTAATGTTTTTTATAGCATAATATATCATCAATAAATATGGAATAATCAATATTGAAAGTTAAATAATAGAAATAAATTCCAATTAATCAAAAACATGAACATGAAGAATAATATGGTATGAATAAATGATGATCAAATAATGCCATATAAATTTTCAAATGATCTTGGAAATTATTAAATAATCACTTGGATCTTCAAAAACTAATTTCATAATGATGGAATTCATAATTCTGGACATCATAACAATACCATCATGGATTCGTTCCAATACACCGCACATGAATGGGTTAGGCCTAGGTCAAATACCCAAGCTAGTTTGTCTCATGTGACCTACCAAGACATCGAAGGGCTGTAGTGGTCCCTCCTCATCACATACAAAGTCCAATACATTCCTCATATGAAAGGGTTTAAACCTAATCAACATAAAAAATTGTATTGAAAAACTAGAATACAAAATGTTAATAACTTCCCCAATCAAAAAACATTTTCATAAACTATTCATAGTAATAGTTAAAAGGAATTAAAATAATACATCCCGAGTCAAAATGATCATAAACCATCTAGATACATAATGAGTATGGTATAATTAAAACATATTACCAATGGTAAACAATTGAAAAAGTGTAATTTTCATTTATTAATAGAAATACTATAAGAATTAAATTAAAACATTCTTTGGGAAAATTTATTTTTCACTATGAAAATCACTTTAAAAAAAATTAAAGAATATTAAGAAACCTTTTTTAAAAAATATCATTATAATCGTGAAAATTAATATTCATAGAAATAGTGTTCAGGATGGAAAGTTATTCCATACAAGAAGTATAAGTTAACAAAAATCCTTTCACGCTGTTGTAAAAAGAATAAAAAGTTCCTCATTTGGAAAACGATAAGAAGATTCCTTTAAAACTATTTCTTAAAAAGAAAAACATGGTAAAAATATTTTTAATAAATCTATTTGAAAATTTTAAAATATTATTGAAATAATTATTAGAAATAATGGAAATGGGAGAAACATGGTTTTGACTAAAAAGATAAATGAAGTCTGTTTTCATTGAAAGCATTATTTCGGCATATTTTGTTTATAATGATAGTATAATGAGATGAAAATTTTTATTCTATAGTAATAATCATATTATAAGAAAATTAATCTAATTATTAGTATATAGATCATAATATTTCATCAATGGAACTTAATCATTAACAATCATATTAAATAATGAGATTTCAATATAGACCTTTACAAATTTGGTGACTTCATAATCATAAGTCCCCTGAATGAAATAACTTAGAATGGAAAATTAAAGACAATTAATATAAATTTATTCATGATATAACATATAAAATGGTTAGTATGTACAACACACACACAAAACTAATTTGTCACTATGGCATACATCTCATGGAAGTAAAAGTGAGATGAGACACTCTTATCTCATGTTTTATTTCATTTATATGTTTTTATACCTCCTACATAATAAATATAGATTTATTATAAATATATTAAAATAAAATATTCATTCATTTAAAACCATTTGTGATTTATATGTATCATTTTATTACCAATTGATTAATAATTTTTTTCTAGATTCGCTATTTTGGTTAATAATTTCTCCATTTTTCATTTATAATTTGGTTTAGTAGTTTCAACCTTTTTACTTTGATCATGGTTACGTAATCTCCAAAATGCTAACCATAATATAATTTTAATGTATAATAATTATATAATTATTTATAATAGTCCATAGAAGTTGGATATGGGAAGATGAGTTACACCATTCAAGGAAACTATAGGTTGTGCGTATGCATGAACATTGTTTCTATTTTTCTAATAGATATAACCTAAAAAAATTGGAAAAAATCTTTCCTATAAATACCAAGACCCCAGTAAACTAGGGTCGATTCCTTATATTAATAAGTTGGTTTAGATAAAAAAACATTAATTCTAAAGGACCAAACATTTTATTAGTTTTGGAAGCCAGATTACATACAATAACTATACATTAAAACATGAAATAAAAAAATAACTATTCATCAAAATTGGAAACAACCATAAAATCCTAGATTATTCTTGTATGTAATTACTTGTATACATCCTTCCATATTGGGGAAAAATAATACATAATAAAGGTGTGAAATTATATGCTCGATAAGTATATATAATACAGAAGAAGCATAAATAATAAGGCATGATGAATAACAAAAAGTACACATGCCATTAAAACATAATCTTGAGAATAATATGGTAGGAATAAAATATAATTAAATAATTATATTATATAACATAACCATGGTTATATTACTAGTATAATAACCACAGGTACTATTAATTACCAGCTTCATAATGAGGGAATTCATAATACTATATATCATAACCATACAATCAAGGCCTCGGCCAAGACACCATACATAATGGGTAAAACCCCAGTCTAGTTTGTCTTATGAGACCTACAGATTCATTGAGTTGATATATATGGCCCCTCAAATCACATAATATTCCTAATACCTTAATCATTTGAAAATGGTGAAATATAAAAAACATAAATATTTTATTTTAAAAACTAGCATACAAAATGTGAATATTTTTACCATAAACCATGAATGGTATCAAATTTCACATCTACAGTAAAACTTGTCATAATCCATTCAAAAAAACATAGTAGATGGTACCATAATATATAAACCTCAATGAATTTCAATATTTAACAAAGTAAGTTGAAATAGATGATGTAACCATTGAATCTTTTTTGAGGAAAATAATCATTAAACATTCCAATGTGTCTATTACCATATTGAAATATTTAAATCAAAATCTCTATGAAAGAATAATTAAATGACTATTATAATTTCATGAGAATAATAATACTCGTGATATATTATATGAAAGTATAGTACATACACTATACACAAAAGGAATAAGTGGTGAACAAGGTATATATCTCATAGAAGTAAAACTAAGATAAGAAAACCCCTTTCGGACTTTGGAAAGAATAGTGCTTTGGGAAAACCATATGTATTTGACATAAAATCTGATTGAAAACATTTATATCCATGAAAAGAAAAGGGAAGTAAATTTAAATTTTATTTTGTTCTTAATATATATCACAGAAATGTGAAATCATGTAAAAATAGTTTTTATGAAACTTTAGAAATAAAACTTTTTTGTACGGTTTAAGAAAAATATTAAAGAGATTTTAAAGAGGAAAGGTGTACTTTTTTTCATAAAACCAGAAATGAAACAAGATATTTTTTCTTCATAAAATGGTTAATTTTATAAAAAATGGTTTCATAAAACATATTTTGTAGTGCACTTGAAAACAGGTAAGAAATACAAAATTATTTTGAATCGGGCCTCTTTATTGGAAAGAATTGAGAAGGGAACCTTTTAAAAACATGCATAACCCCATCAAAGAAGGATGATATGATCTGGATATAATATTTTGGAACATCAAAATATAATTTTGAATAAATATAAAAAAATAAAGAAGCATTAAATCTGATTAAAGATAGAAAAATAGTAACCCATAGGAAAAATGGGGGTTCGAGTAGAATCTATTACTACTTTGTAATCAATTGAATCATATGCCCCAAAATTAATAATCATAAAATGATAAATTTAATACCATTAAAATAAATAGATTCATTATATGATGCATCAATGGGATGTATACATACAACATACACCAGAAATAGTGGTGAATAAGGAATATCCAAAAATGGAAGTGATATGAGAATACCCATACCTTATGTCTGAAAGTGTTATGCACATGAAATTAATGTCGTGGATAATGAAATTACATTAATTAATAATCTAATTAATATGATATTCAATATTTATTTTATTTAGTATGATTTTTTAAGATAATTTAGGGATTTTTTGATGAGTTATAAGATTGAATTCTGTCGTTCAGGAGTGTTCATTTATTAGGTTTTCATGATTGGACTACTTGTATATATGTATGAAAGATCATGTAAAATTTAAATAGTTATCCAGAATTTTATTTATTTGTTTTTAATTAATATCCATATGATATAATGGTTATATCATTCATTTTTTTATATAGGGTGAGGATGAATCATTAGATAAAACATCAGTGATAATCATTTAGATTATTTTGGTGGTTTTTCAATCATCATGAACAAGTTTTGTTGTACGAATTAATATTATGTATATATACTGGCTCCAAAAAATTAAATAATTAGTAATACATATATTATATTATGGTTTAACCCTAAAAATGGTTTCATGATAAGACATAAAGTATAAATTAATGAACGAGAATTCATTATCCACAAAGGTTCTAAATCGGCACCACATGAACGATGATTTAGATTTTTAAATAAAATAGAGAGAAGGGATTTTGTTGAAGTATATTCCATTAACATGATTTAATTATTTTATATATGTAATAATATATTTATCATGATAATTTGGATATAGTATGTGAGGATAGGATAATAAATGAAAAAGGAAATTTAAAGGAAAAGAAAAAGAAAGAGGATTTACCTCTTCAATTTTCATCTTTGTGATCCTCCTTAAGGAACCTTGGTTTGGAATATTTTTTTTGACCATAACCTCATGTAAGTGTGGGAGAGACATAGATATATTATTGGGGTATAATATGGACTAGATTCAAGGCTTATAGGTGTGAAGAGAAGTGGTGGTGAGGGGTATTTATAGTGGAGGAGATAGATGTTTTTTAGTATTTTATTCAATTGTTTTTTATTTTGGATCAAGACTATAAATATTTTGAGAAATATCACAAAATATATTAAAATACTGAATCTAATTTCAAGATTATAGTTCTTACATTATTCGTGACTCAATTAATATTGTATTTAACTTATAATATTTTTAAACCATAAATTACTGAATTTTAATATTCACAAAAAATTCAAGTATTTTGGAAAAATATGAAAAATTCACCTTAATCATTTTTTGAAATTAATAATTTAAAATTTTAATCCATTTTAGGAAAATAATTGTCTTAATATTATAAATTTACTTTTTCATTAAAATCATCATTTACTCAAAAAATACATATTTTAAAATTGTAACCTTTTTTATAACATTTAGAAAAAATATCTAAGGCTCATAAAATTATCCAAAAATAATAAAAAAAAAATTATTAATTTAAAAATACATTTTATGAAAATAAATTTTCTTTTAAATAATTTTATTAATTATATACTTGTAATTAAATATTTATGACTTTCAAAATTACAAACACTTAATGGTTAATTTTTAAAATATTCACTTACATATACGATGACATAATTATATCATACGTTCATTTATACGATGCCTAAATTTAATTTATATTTCACGGGTGAGGTTACTATTCATTTTTTCATACTACTATTCATTAGGATAACATTACTATTTCAAAGGGTCAAGTTACTATTCACTAAAAAAATAAGTTGATCCTATCAGTCTCTAAATATCTTACTAATCACAACAGTGTATGTCAGTCTTTCAAAATTCAATTGATAGAAGTGGAAAAATTATGTTTAATGCTCAACCATTGAATGTGGATAGAAGGCGGAAAAAAGAATGTTCAAAAGTTCAATAATTATTTATATCTAATTTCAATATAAAAATTAATAAAATTATTTACATTGTATTAATATATGTATAATTGATCTATTATGATTTTAAGAATAAATTTAATTTATAATAATTATTTATATGAAAAAAAATTAACTGTGATTTATTATTTTTCACTATTCATAAAAAAATGAAACTTCTTTGAAAAATAATAAAAATTCACCCTACATTAATTCTGACATTTCTAATTATGAAATGACATTAATTTTACCAAATATTATAAATTTCATTATAAATATTTTTCATTTATGTGAAACCATTATAAAAAACCACTTAATAATAGTTATTACTATTCATATTACTATGTTTAAGGTCTAGGTTATAATTATATCATATAAATAATTATAATAACGCAGTTTTATTTTTTAGAGACTTGGTGTTTCATGAATTACAAACTATATTAAATTTATTTGTATATCTTTGGGGTGTTACATGTTCCACTCCTTTAATAAATTGCATTCTCGCAATTTGATATTTCTATTTGAACAACATATGTTGATTTTTTTTTTAAAATTATCTTCTGGGAAACCCACATCAGATATATGGTTAATAAAATATGCACATAATAAGTAGGAAAGTGTAAATTTGAAGGTCACTGCAATATTAGGCTTTCAAGTAAAATAATATTAGTGCGGAGTGAAAACATGGATATAAAAGTGAAATATAACCATCAAGTTATCCTGAAGAATGATACAGGACATGGTCATTAGAAGTATAATAATCAAAAAACCATAAATCTTATTATTAGTTAAAAGAACATTGATCTCTTAGTAAGGAAAGTTAACAGATTACATTTTTGTTTCAAAACTATTTTCTAAATATTGAGGGATTTTATTACTATTTAGATAATCACTTATGAAATTAAACATAATTTATTACATTCCTTGTCATAAGAGTAATATCATTTTTTGGTTTTGCTTCGATCTATTTTCACTTCATTCCTTATAACAAGAAATGAACATTGAAGATGAATTTTTCATGCTTGAAGACATAAAATCAACTTTTACAAATCACATATCCCAGAAAAGTATAATTATATACTTTTTTTTCCTTTATATACTAACAAAATACAAAATTGTTAGGATAAGACAAGATAATTCCCCAAAAATAATAAACCTTTATTTGATGAAAAAAAACATTAATATCCAAAATTAAAATTTAAAACTCACAGTTCAACATATATCATTTTTTAAATTACTATCATTACAAAAACAACTCTTGAATATGACCCCAAAACTAGAAGGATTTATTCATATAGTCTTCCAATTTAAATCGATAACTCTTTATGTCCTATACTAAATATTTAATTTCCCATATCACATAATCTCTACGATATTATTTTCATTTCTTTAAATAACCTCAATCACCATATGTCTACAACAAAACCATATTTATATCCAAAATAAAATTTAACATTTATTCATAAAAATATGAGATGTACCAAAATCATGTTGGAATCCCAAATTTGTAAATTTCTTCCAAAATATCATTAATCACTTAATCACCAAATCAATTTCCATTCCCAAAGTTGTATATTTTATAAAAAAAATAGCAAAAATCAAAATAAAATGTATCTATTATAGGTTTAAACTAACTAAAATTCATAATAACCAAGACTTCACAGAGACTAGTGTTAGGCGCTTCACCCTGGTCTCTCATTGGTTTTGGGATCAAACCCTACGGCATTTGTGGATGTTATGGGTTGTCACCCATAATTTAGGTTATCCTTTTTCTAAAAAAATACAACTTCCAAAATAAATATAATGGTCATCCTTGAAAAAAGTTTAATCACTAAACATTATTTTAACTAGGATTTTCTTTACAATCTAAATATATATAAATACTTCATACATTAATTTACACATCGGTCCTTTTATCATCTAGAGGTTATCCTATATAACAGGTAATTGATTTAGGTAATTCCCCGTTCCCCTATATTTAACGATAATAACTATAAATGGATTCTTAAGATTAGTTTTATTTCCATCCATTGTACTATTAATTTTTCCTCAGAAATTCATTTCTTTATGTCCTTATTTCTAACATATAAAGCATTTATATGTTCCTTTGAGACACTTTATTGGGTGTTTCTTTCCACATTTCTTTCATGATGGAAATCAAGACTTCTTGTCACACCCCGACCGCGGATGTCCGTAATTGTTCTTCTTTCTTGGTCCCGATTTAAATTTTTCGGAGTTTAATTGCATTGGCGGTTTCGCGCCGGTGCGCAGTCACCGCATCGTTAGTGGTGACCTTGCGTTCAGCCCGGGTGACAGTGTGTTCACCCGGTGTTTTAAATATTATAATTTTTATGTTGACTTTTTATTATTTTTACTATTTGAGTTGCGTTATTATTATTGTAGTTATTTTCCGTGTATAAGTATATATATATGTATGTCTATATATGTGTATATATATACATATGTATATGCTTTAATATGTTATATTTATATATGTATATGTATATATATTGTATCTATGTGTTTATATTTATATATAGGTATATATGTATATATGTGTTTATATGTGTATATATGTATATATCTGTTTGTATATGTTTAAATATATGTATATATGTCTATATATATATATATGCGTACGTGCGCGCACACGCACGCGCGCGCACATTTATTTTCAAATGGTTTTAATAATTTAAATTTTTGATTAAAAATAATTATTATTATAAATTTTCTAATTATTACTATTATTATTATTATTTTTATGAAGTTTTATTCCACTGATGTTTTATTTTTATTATTAAGATTTCACTATTTATTTAATTATTCTATTGTTGTTATTATTATTGTTATTATTATGATTACTCTAATTATTTTATTATTATTATTATTATTATTGTTGTTGTTGTTGTTAGTGTGTATATATATATATATAGTTTTTTTTTACCCTAACCCTAAATCTACCCCAGCCGCCTACCCCTCTCCCTTCTCTCCTTTCTTCCCGCAGCCCCCTCTCTCTCTCTCTCCCTCTTTGTCCTCTCTTCCTTCTCATGCAACCCGCGTCCCGTTCCATCTCCCCTTCACCGCACCGAGCAGCACCCGGCTCTTGCTCCGCTCCGGCGACAGCGGCCTGCTCCCGCCTGCCCGCGCCCGACCTCGCCACCGTCCCAGCTTCCCCAACCCACTCCGCCGCTCTCCGTCCTGCCGCACCAAGCCGCCGGCCTCCGACGACTCCAGCAGCCGTCCCGGCTCCCTCCCCTTTCGGCTGTCCCAGCGCCGCGCCACCCCATCCTCCTCTCTCCCCGCGGTCGTGCTCTCCCCTCCCTCTCCTTTTTCTCTCCCCCCATCCAGCATCCGCGCGCCCCGCCCCGTTTCCCTCCTGGTTTGGCCGACCCGCACCCAGCCGACCACCTCCGCCTCCCTGCTCCTGGTCTCCCCAGCCCTCTCCACCGCTCGCCGTCCCGCCGCGCCAAGTCACCGGCCACCGCTGTCCTCACCTCCCGTCCGGCGACCCTCCCCCTGCGCGCGAATCCCCCTGTTCCGGCTCCCCCCTCCTGCTCCTTTGTGAGTTAAATTTTTATTTTGTTTTTATTTTGTTTTTTTTCCTTTATGTGTTAATCTCTTTTATTTGCGTTTTTTTTATACATATATATGACGTTTAAAAATCTTTATCATGTTAATAATAATAATATTATTATTATATTATTATTAAGTTATTATTATTATCATTATATTATTATTATACTTATTAAATTGTTATTGTTACAAAAGTATGTTGTTATTATTATTATATTATTATTATTAATATATTATTAAGGTTATTATTATTATTTTTATTATTATTATTATTAAGTTATCATTTTGGTTATGTTATTGTCATTATTATGATTATGCTATTATTATTATTATATTATTATGTTATTATTATTATATTATTATTGTTATTAATATTATTATTGTTATCATTATTTTATTGGGTATGCTAACATTATTTTTATTATTATATTAATATTGTTATTACTATTATATTATTATAATTATGCTAAATTATTATCGTTATTATTATTATTATTATTTTGTTATTATTATTATTATTAATATTATTAATGTTGTTATTATTGTCATTACTAACCTTATTATTATTATTATTATTATTATAATTATTGTTGTTACTATTATTATCATTATTATTACTCGGGCTTTCACTCTTGCTTTGTTAGGGGTTTTCCATCAACTTATATTTGTTTTTGGTAGGTTCAGGATTTTAGGACCCACGCAGGGAATTTCCGAGAGAGCGCCATCGCTGTGCCTCGTTTCCGAGGTTCCGCCGTCTCCGCGCCTCAGTTTCGAGAGTGTTGGACTTTATCACGTGGCTTCGGAAACACGTCGTGTCATCGCGCCTTGGTTCCAAGGTTGTTTTACGGTCGCGCTTGGATCTTGAGGTAGGTCTCCCTTTGCACTCGCCTTTAAATTTAGAATTTATTTATTCCTTGACTTTTTATTAAGTTTCAGTAAATTCAAAAGTATTATTAAGTAGTTATCTATAGTTTGGTGATCTGCTGATGATAAAAGTTGTTTTAATTCTAGCGTTTCTTTAAAAGCGTTTTCTTGGATTTAATTCGTGCTTCCATGGTAGTGTTGTTAGATGGTTCTTCCTGAATAATGAAAGACATGTTGAATTGGGTTTTGAAATGTTTTGGCGTGTGTAAATTAGTAGATGTATTGTTTATGGAAAATGGTGTTTTCTTAGAACCTTGATCAGAGAAAACGTTGTGTGACCTTTGAACTTGTTTTGGATACTTTAGGTGTGGCTCTTGGTTGATGAAAGATGTTTTCCTTTGTTGCGCGAACAAAAGTTTGGATTTCATTTGGGAAATGGTGTTCCTTAAAAAAATGATTTAAGGCCCGTTTGTCTCTTGATAAAAGTGGGGTGCGTTGGGTGGTTGGAAAGCGACTCTACTTGTGAAACAAATGTGTTCCAGGTTTAAGATGCTGATTTGAGTTTCTTAAATAAATTTCTAAGTGCGTTTCTGGTTTTCAATGAAATGGCGTGTGTCATCTCTCTTTAAAAATGATTTAGTCTTAAATGATCAAAATGTAAGTGACATGACGGCCCGGTTGGCACTTTATCAAATGTGAAGTGATTATATATATATATATATACGTACTTGTGAGGGCATTTCTACAGGGGGACTTCCCTTCGAGGGTTGTCGTGTAGCGATGTCCGTGTAAGGGGTTGGCAAGTGCGGTGAGATGAGTCACGCGTGCGAGGGTCTCCCACTTACACAGTGTTACTAAAACCACTATGGGTTCCTAGGCGTCTTGTAGATTATCGAGTGACGGTTGCTTGCTGACCCTGATTAGACGGGTTGGTACCCCCTGGAGTTGTGGACAGGCCAGGTGGGATGTGCCACTGGTTGGCTATTAGGGCGGCCAGTTGGTTATTGACTGTGGAGTACCATGCCGGCAGGTAGTCTGAACCCGAGTACGTCCAGGGGTTTTCTAGGGATGTTCAGGATCGCCCATGGTTATTGCTGATAACTTCTGGTTTACTTCTGCTTGCACTTGGTTTTCCTTGCTTGTTTACCTTTTCTTGCACTTCTTTTCCCTACTTGTTTACTTTTAGTCATCCTTCACAGCCTATACTGTTAGACTTTGGAAAAATGGTTTTCAAATGAAAATGCTTTATTCTCTTTGGGTAAGATTTGAAAATGTAACACTTTGCTTTTTAGAATGAGTTTAAAACTGATGAAAGGGAACTACCTTTCAAAAAGGAATAAGGGAAATGTCTCGTGTTTGATTTTCAAGTAAAGCATTATGAAAACTTACTTTTATACATTAAAGTTCAAACCTAGATTATGTAGATTCTTTATTTACTGGTGGTGCATTGGGATTTGTTGTGGGGCTCACCAACAGAGTACTTTTGTGCTCACGCCTATCTTTTACCTTTTCAGTTGCAGGTTCCTTGTGTTCAGGTTCTCCTACTTGAGTCGCTCAGTGTGGGAGTGATGTTGGTTGTAGTTGGGTGGTGACCCACGAGGTCACATGGAGGTATGTCGTGGTGTAGTTGTTTATGTCTTTAGTGTTTGTCAGTCTGTTTAGTTTATATTCATTCTTTCGATTCTGTTTTTAGCTTGGGATGAAATCGTTCCCAACGATTAAAGTTTCAATGCCCGGCACTTGTTGCCATCCCGGGGGGATCGGGAACGCTCCTCGGGACTTGCCGCGGGCCGGCTCGGGTGACCGGTTCAGGGTCGACCCGAGCAGGTTCGTGACAAAATGGTATCAAAGGAGGTTCTTGTTATTTGGGTTGTTCGGTAGAAGGAGATTAGGACTGTCGGAACTCGAGGGGTAGGTGCGGGAAGAGCGTCGCGAACTCTTGCTCGCACTGATCTTCGAGTTACCAGGGGTAGTTCGGGAATTGTGTCCTTGTCTTTTCTGGTTTGTCTTGGATTGAGAGATGACAATGGAGGCAAGCCGACGTTACGTCGTGATTTCACATGGAGTAGTGACCCATGTGGAGTCTGAGTACACGGTTTGAATTCCTCCTAGTGGTCGATGCTGACTCGAGACATGGCTCACTACCATGTCGCCTGGTTGAGTGTGACTACTAGTCCCTCACTTCAGTGGTTGATGCAAATTTGGTTACTGCTTTCGTTTTGGTTTGTGTGAGTGCGTTGTTGGAAATGAAAAAGGTTTTTGAAAAATTGGACTGGTTTCTTTTAAAGGACTATAAATATATGAAATGGGTTTTAAAACTAAAATCTCTTGATTTGGAAATCTGTTGTTTGCTTGGAGTTGGTTAAGAATGGTTCGGGATGAAAACCCCAGGTCCTCTTTATGAACGTTTGCACATGTGTGAGAATGCATGAAACGTGCATTTTGGTGTGAGTATGAATGGAATGTGGATAAAGACATGTGCAACGGTTCATGAGATTACCTGGGTGTGTATTTGAAATTAAGGGATTGACCTTGTTTTCTAAATTGGTTTTAAAGGGAAAATGGTTTTGGAAAGTTTTGGGTTTGAAAGTGGATTGGTTTTTGGAAAGTGATCTTGAGAAAGGGTGGTTTTGAAATCAAAAATGAAAAGGGAATTTTAAAGAGGAGATTTTATTTTGGGTTATGTTGTATTTGATTGGTCCTTGTGCTGACTGTTTTTGATGAAGGCGCTTTTATTGATGTTGCTTCGATTTGATGTTGGTTTTGGCCTTGTGTTTTATATGTCGCTTAGGAAATGCCGCCCAGAAAGGTCCCTAAGGATTCTAATAGGTCATGCCCAGTTTTTGGTCCTCCTCAGACTTTTCCTATTCTCCATGGTGATCAGGGTCCGTTAGAAGTTGTGAAATGGCTCGAGGAAGTGGAGCGTGTCTTTAGAATATTGGGAACTCCCGATAATGTTAAGGTTCGTGCAATTATGAAGTTGTTCGAGGGTCCAGCTCTGGACCAGTGGAAGGTGGTTGCCCCACCATCGACGCAGGTTGAAATGACGTGGGATGTCTTTAGAATTGTTTTCATCCAATGGTTGGTACCTGAAGAAGTGAAGCTGGAGAAAAAGAGAGAGCTTGTGCATATTCAACAAGGCCAACGGACGGTGAAGGCATATGTTGACCATTTCAAGGAACTAATTCCCTTTTCTCCAGATGTAGCTTCACATGAGCTCATGAAGGTATCTTTTTTCACTGGGGGTCTTCGTCCAGAGATCAAGGAGCGAGTCCTCCCTTCTAAAGACCTTTGTTTCGAGAAGCTGGTAGAGGAAGCATTCTTGGCTGAGTTGGTTTCCAGTGTGCGGGTGGTTAGTACTTCAGCATCCCCAGTTGTTCGTAAGAGTTCCTCCTCTGGTGTGGAAAATATGCCAGAGATACCTGTCCCCAATGAGTTATCCCCTTTGGTCCCAGCTTCCAGTTCATTAGATCATTCGATGGTATGCTTTCAGTGTGGTCGTTTTGGGCATTTAAAGCCGTCTTGTTGCAACCCTCCGAAGACGTGTCATCGATGCGGTTGTCTGGGTCATCTGGAGAAGTTTTGCAGGAAGCGTCGCATGAAGAGGACGCTGTGATGAGAGAATGTCAGTACCTGACTGTGAGGCAGAAGATGCTTCAGCCATCAGAGCCCCTGCCACAAGTCTCGGGGTGAAGCTTGCGCACAGTCAGGAGTCCCCAAGGGTGTGAAGTCTTGGTCCAGGTTTTGTGTTCCGTGTTAGCAGTGGAACAATCAAGATCTTTTAGTACTTGTTTTTCTGCTGTTAAGTTTTGACGATATTGTTTGTTCATTGTTTTACCATGGGGTTATCATGGACTTGTTCTATTATAATCCAAGTAGTCTGGTTTATGGGGATGTGTTGTTTCTGAATCGTGTGTCTTTCAAAAGGTGTGTTTGACCCTCGTGTGGGCTGACCTCGTTTTAGTTATGTTGTCGATGTGGTTATGTTTCGTGGACTTCGGTGAATCATATCTCCAATTTGATATTGGTTAAATGTTTTTCTATGGGTTTTTCCCTGGTGTTGAAGTTGTTGACTCTAGTCGGGGGTTCAAGGTTTCGATGAAGGTGTTGTTTTTCACTCGTGCTGTAAGAGTTGGTATGAATTGGTCGGGAGTTCCCGCGTCGACCCCCCTTTTTCCTAGGGTTGTCTATTTAGATGGTCAACTTTTCTGCACATGTTGAGTTCTTGTGGTGGGGAGAACCCCTTCGTGTTCTCCCCTCAATCTCGGACCCCAGTTTTCTCTTGAATCGGTCGGGTGTGACCTGTGCAGAGTAAGGTCATCCCCGAGATTCTCAGTTCTCTCTGATTCCTTTAGTTCCGTTGGGGCATGGACTTAAATCTTGACCGACTTTTGTCCTGGTGACTTTCTGGGGGTAGAAAGTGTCTGTGGTGGGGAGAATTGTCACACCCCGACCGCGGATGTCCGTAATTGTTCTTCTTTCTTGGTCCCGATTTAAATTTTTCAGAGTTTAATTGCATTGGTGGTTTCGCGCCGGTGCGCGGTCACCGCATCGTTAGCGGTGACCGTGCGTTCAGCCCGGGTGACAGTGTGTTCACCTGGTGTTTTAAATATTATAATTTTTATGTTGACTTTTTATTATTATTACTATTTGAGTTGCGTTATTATTATTGTAGTTATTTTCCGTGTATAAGTATATATATATGTATGTCTATATATGTGTATATATATACATATGTATATGCTTTAATACGTTATATTTATATATGTATATGTATATATATTGTATCTATGTGTTTATATTTATATATAGGTATATATGTATATATGTGTTTATATGTGTATATATGTATATATATGTTTGTATATGTTTAAATATATGTATATATGTCTATATATATATATGCGTACGTGCGCGCGCGCGCATGCGCGCGCCCCTTTATTTTCAAATGGTTTTAATAATTTAAATTTTTGATTAAAAATAATTATTATTATAAATTTTCTAATTATTACTATTATTATTTTTATTTTTATGAAGTTTTATTCCACTGATGTTTTATTTTTATTATTAAGATTTCAGTATTTATTTAATTATTCTATTGTTGTTATTATTATTGTTATTATTATGATTACTCTAATTATTTTATTATTATTATTATTATTATTATTATTATTATTATTGTTAGTGTATATATATATATATATATATAGTTTTTTTTTTACCCTAACCCTAAATCTACCCCAGCCGCCTACCCCTCTCCCTTCTCTCCTTTCTTCCCGCAGCCCCCCCTCTCTCTCTCCCCCTCTTTCTCCTCTCTTCCTTCTCACGCAACCCGCGTCCCGTTCCATCTCCCCTTCACCGCACCGAGCAGCACCCGGCACTTGCTCCGCTCCGGCGACAGCGGCCTGCTCCCGCCTGCCCGCGCCCGACCTCGCCACCGTCCCGGCTTCCCCGACCCACTCTGCCGCTCGCCGTCCCTCCGCGCCAAGCCGCCGGCCTCCGGCGACTCCAGCAGCCGTCCCGGCTCCCTCCCCTTTCAGTTGTCCCAGCGCCGCGGCACCCCATCCTCCTCTCTCCCTGCGGCCGCGCTCTCCCCTCCCTCTCCTTTTTCTCTCCCCCCATCCAGCATCCGCGCGCCCCGCCCCGTTTCCCTCCTGGTTTGGCCGACCCGCACCCAGCCGACCGCCTCCGCCTCCCTGCTCCCGGACTCCCCAGCCCTCTCCGCCGCTCGCCATCCCGCCGCGCCTAGTCGCCGGCCACCGCTGCCCTCACCTCCCGTCCGGCGACCCTCCCCCTGCGCGCGAACCCCCCTGTTCCGGCTCCCCCCTCCCGCTCCTTTGTGAGTTAAATTTTTATTTTGTTTTTATTTTGTTTTTTTTCCTTTATGTGTTAATATCTTTTATTTGCGTTTTTTTTATACATATATATGACGTTTTAAAATCTTTATCATGTTAATAATAATAATATTATTATTATATTATTATTAAGTTATTATTATTATCATTATATTATTATTATACTTATTAAATTGTTATTGTTACAAAAGTATGTTATTATTATTATTATATTATTATTATTAATATATTATTAAGGTTATTATTATTATTATTATTATTATTATTATTAAGATATCATTTTGGTTATGTTATTGTCATTATTATGATTATTCTATTATTATTATTATATTATTATGTTATTATTATTATATTATTATTGTTATTAATATTATTATTGTTATCATTATTTTATTGGGTATGCTAACATTATTTTTATTATTATATTAATATTGTTATTACTATTATATTATTATAATTATGCTAAATTATTATCGTTATTATTATTATTATTATTTTGTTATTATTATTATTATTATTATTAATGTTGTTATTATTGTCATTACTAACCTTATTATTATTATTATTATTATTATTATTATAGTTGTTACTATTATTATCATTATTATTACTCGGGATTTCACTCTTGCTTTGTTAGGGGTTTTTCATCAACTTATATTTGTTTTTGGTAGGTTCAGGATTTTAGGACCCGCGCAGGGCATTTCCGAGAGAGTGCCATCGCTGTGCCTCGTTTCCGAGGTTCCGCCGTCTCCGCGCCTCAGTTTCGAGAGTGTTGGACTTTATCACGTGGCTTCGGACACACGTCGTGTCATCGCGCCTTGGTTCCAAGGTCGTTTTACGGTCGTGCTTGGATCTTGAGGTAGGTCTCCCTTTGCACTCGCCTTTAAATTTAGAATTTATTTATTCCTTGACTTTTTATTAAGTTTCAGTAAATTCAAAATTATTATTAAGTAGTTATCTATAGTTTGGTGATCTGCTGATGATAAAAGTTGTTTTAATTCTAGCGTTTCTTTAAAAGCGTTTTCTTGGATTTAATTGGTGCTTCCATGGTAGTGTTGTTAGATGGTTCTTCCTGAATAATGAAAGACATGTTGAATTGGGTTTTGAAATGTTTTGGCGTGTGTAAATTAGTAGATGTATTGTTTATGGAAAATGGTGTTTTCTTAGAACCTTGATCAGAGAAAACGTCGTGTGACCTTTGAACTTGTTTTGGAAACTTTATGTGTGGCTCTTGGTTGATGAAAGATGTTTTCCTTTGTTGCGCGAACAAAAGTTTGGATTTCATTTGGGAAATGGTGTTCCTTAAAAAAATGATTTAAGGCCCGTTTGGCTCTTGATAAAAGTGGGGTGCGTTGGGTGGTTGGAAAGCGACTCTACTTGTGAAACAAATGAGTTCCAGGTTTAAGATGCTGATTTGAGTTTCTTAAATAAATTTCTAAGTGCGTTTCTGGTTTTCAATGAAATGGCGTGTGTCATCTCTCTTTAAAAATGATTTAGTCTTAAATGATCAAAATGTAAGTGACATGACGGCCCGGTTGGAACTTTATCAAATGTGAAGTGATTATATATATATATATATATATACGTACTTGTGAGGGCATTTCTACAGGGGGACTTCCCTTCGAGGGTTGTCGTGTAGCGATGTCCGTGTAAGGGGTTGGCAAGTGCAGTGAGATGAGTCACGCGTGCGAGGGTCTCCCACTTACACAGTGTTACTAAAACCACTATGGGTTCCTAGGCGTCTTGTAGATTATCGAGTGACGGTTGCTTGCTGACCCTGATTAGACGGGTTGGTACCCCCTGGAGTTGTGGACAAGCCAGGTGGGATGTGCCACTGGTTGGCTATTAGGGCGGCCAGTTGGTTATTGACTGTGGAGTACCATGCCGGCAGGTAGTTTGAACCCGAGTACGTCCAGGGGTTTTCTAGGGATGTTCAGGATCGCCCATGGTTTTTGCTGATAACTTCTGGTTTACTTCTGCTTGCACTTGGTTTTCCTTGCTTTTTTACCTTTTCTTGCACTTGTTTTCCCTACTTGTTTACTTTCAGTCATCCTTCACAGCCTATACTGTTAGACTTTGGAAAAATGGTTTTCAAATGAAAATGCTTTATTCTCTTTGGGTAAGATTTGAAAATGTAACACTTTGCTTTTTAGAATGAGTTTAAAACTGATGAAAGGGAACTACCTTTAAAAAAGGAATAAGGGAAATGTCTCGTGTTTGATTTTCAAGTAAAGCATTATGAAAACTTACTTTTATACATTAAAGTTCAAACCTGGATTATGTAGATTCTTTATTTACTGGTGGTGCATTGGGATTTGTTGTGGGGCTCACCTACTGAGTACTTTTGTGCTCACGCCTATCTTTTACCTTTTCAGTTGCAGGTTCCTTGTGTTCAGGTTCTCCTGCTTGAGTCGCTCAGTGTGGGAGCGATGTTGGTTGTAGTTGGGTGGTGACCTGCGAGGTCACATGGAGGTATGTTGTGGTGTAGTTGTTTATGTCTTTAGTGTTTGTCAGTCTGTTTAGTTTATATTCATTCTTTCGATTCTGTTTTTAGCTTGGGCTGAAATCATTCCCAACGATTAAAGTTTCAATTCCCGGCACTTGTTGCCATCCCGGGGGGATCGGGAACGCTCCTCGGGACTTGCCGCGGGCCGGCTCGGGTGACCGGTTCAGGGTCGACCCGGGCTGGTTCGTGACACTTCTTTTCTCCAAGGACTCCACCACTGGAGCTCTTAAAAAACAATATTCTTCTCTCTTTTAGTGGGTTTGGGAGTTGTTTAAGGTATATATTGTTAATAATATTTCGATAAAACTGATTAGGGATATACATGATATCTTTTAGTCCAATCAATATCCCATTTGGTTTATTATCACCACCACCTTGTCCATCATGTGTAATGATAACATGACTCCTTAGGGTTCCATGAATTGACTAAAACTATGGAGCATAGTGTGACTAACAATAGTAATTGTGAAAATAATGTATAATCATTTATAGAATATCAGGACACCTTATTCTCATAAAATTATTTTAAAATAAAAATATAACAAAATATTAATTTATCAACATGTATTATGAAAATAAATTTTCTTTTAAATAATTTTATTAATTATAAACTAGTAACTAAATATTTATGACTTCAAAAATTACCAACACTTAATTATTAATTTTTAAAATAATCACTTACTTATAATATGACATAATTATGTCATACCTTTATTTAAAATATGCTTAAATTTTATTTTTACTATCATGGGTGAGTCTACTATTCATTTGGTCATATTATTATTCATAATGGTAACAGTACTATTCCAAAGGGTAAAGTTACTATTCACCAAAAAAATTAAGTTTACCCTATCAGACTATAAATATATTATTGATCACAATAGTGTATGTCAATTTTTTGAAATTCAACTCATAGAATTTGAAAAAATACATTTCATTATAATAATGAATGTGTGATGAGAAGGTGGTTAAAAATAATGTTTCAAAGTAAAATAATTGTTTATATATAATTTCAATATAAAAAATATTCCAATGATCTACATTAGATTGGTATACGTATAATTAATAAATTTGGAATTTAAGAATCAATTTAATGTATTATAATTAATTTATTAAAAAAATATATATTTTTTAACTACGATGAATTATTTTTCACCATTCATTATAAAAATGATACTTCTCAGAAAAATACTAAATATTCACCAAAAATTAATTTTTACATTCCAAATTTAAAAAAATAATTATTTTATGAAAAATTATACATTTAATTATAAATATGTTTGATTTATGTTAATCCATTATAAATAATAATTTAATAGTAGTTATTACTATTCATAGTACTGTGTTTAACATCTAGGTTATAACTATCTCATTTAAACAATTATAATAACAAAGTGATGCTTCATAAAGACTTGGTGTTGCACGTATTACAGGATATACTAAATTTATTTTTAAATCATTGGGGTGTTACATTTCACTTTTCCAATAATTATAATATCAAATATTTAATGTATATTCATTAATTATATCTTTATTACGATCCATCTCAAAAAAAATTAAAATCATTTCACATCGCTACGTAGAGGCAGTAGTCCACATCTATACATGAGCAATGTTATTATTTTCCAATGGATTGGATAGTAAGAAGGTATATGTGATATTATAATTAAAAAATATATATTAGTGTAATAAATATCATTTAAATTTATTAAATATATCATTATATCTAGTTAAGAGTGGTGGTGATGGAAAATGATTTACATCCATTTGTCAGGAAGCAGTCCACCGTACACAAGATCGATGATTTTGTTTCTCATTTGATTGAATGGGAGATAGACATAAGGTATTAAATTAACATAATCACATATCAATTTATAGGATATGGTTTTTTTATTATTTTATCATATTTTAATAATTTTTCAAGGGGTTATAAGTAGAATTAAAATGAGAATTCATGATTTAAAACTTTACCTCTTCTTAAAACTACCTCTCTAGGATTATACCTAAAGGCTACCCAGATTATATTTATGATAAAAAAGGCCACTAGGATTTGGGGAGGGATTTAATAAGATATTTTTATAAGTATTTTCTATACCAAATGTATTTTCGAGTATGAAGAGTATAAGAGTAGGGTTTTCCTTTTATAAGTGGGGGAGAGGTCACACATGTAATTTCAGAAAATAAAAAGTGATAATTACATTTTTTACATAGAACAAGGATAAAAAATGGTCCGTTCTTTGAAAATGGATGATATAAGTGTAGGTCACGGGCGTAGCAGAAACGCATTGGGGGGTTTTCCGAACTTTAATTTTAATGTTAAACAACGTTCAATCCGAGATCTGTCATGATGTAAAACACCGAATCTTCGAAATAGAATGAGGAATGAAAAACTTAAGAGGGGATCCTGGAACCATAGAGATAGGATCATCATATGTTGGTTAAAATTAATTTAATTAATTCACAAGAATTACCTTGGTGGAATTCTTTCTTTGTTGATTTCTCCGATCACGATCCTGTGATCCGTCATTGCATCGTAGAATCCATGTGTAGGATTCTTCTAGTGGTGATCCACACGTGTGTCGTGTATCTTCGGGCGTCGCCGAAGGGATATCCAGGTTCTAGTGCGGAAGGGCCTTCACTTGTGATGTCTGCCTTCGATGACCTTGGTCTCTCGGTCTTGAGAGCGTTCTTGGAGGATGGATTTCTTTCGGCCTTGAAAGAATTTTCCAGAGTTGTTGTGCACAACGATTCTCTTATGGAAAAGTATTGGGGTTGTGAGTATATTTATAATCAGGTTTGAGGTTATAGCGTTATGACAATAAATAAATGAATTACATGTTTTATTTATTTCATTAACTCTTATTGAAAACCCCCATATAGAATTATTAATTCCTTGACATGCACCCACACTGATTATAATAAATATCATTTAATAAAACAATATTATACCCTCAAAATCCTGAATGAAAAAACTACACAGCGTGTAATCATTAATACACAGCGTGTACTCGTTTTCCATAAAACTACACGGTGTGTATATTTAATATACACGATGTGTACTTTTTTCCACTTTCCTTTATTTCCTCCACCACATTTATTAGACCTTGAGTAATGGCTATTTATTTTGTAAATAAATAAAACTGCATCACTCACTAATAAATATTATTTCATCCACAATATATTATCTCAAATAACTAGTGTTGAAATAAATGCGATCAGGCATCATTAAATAATTATTAAACCACAGTCTGGAATAATCTTTATTTAACTTGTAAAATTAATATTTAACTGAGAAACATAGAAACACTTAGTGTGTGACCCTCTAGGCCTATTTCTCAGTGTCATTAGACGAAGCCAGCCTAATGTCCAAGGTTAGCCTCTAGAAACACTCCAAGTCATCCATAGAGATAGAATTTAACACCGCAATGGTGTGTTACCTCATACGAACGCTTACCGTGTAATATAATCCCTTTGTAATGATATCTCGAATCAAGTGGGTTGCATGCTAGTTTCATCAACCCACGTGCTCAATTATTCTTTCTTTAACTTTCCAGAATCGAACTCGCCCATACCTTACCATGACCATGGATTTATTTAAGCTATATCAATTCCATCAAAGGCCCTGATATATCTACTTCTGTTATGGAACATAAGGGACAAATCCTTTCTCTCATTATCTATTAATGCAGTATTACTCGTGACGCACCCAACGTATCCTACCTCACTGCGAATAGTGTGTCGTCACAGTTTTTTTCAATACATCTAAGTGCGCAAGTTTTAATACCCATTAATAATAATCTTAATGACTAAGGATCAACACACACGTCTGCAGAGAGGAACATCCAATGACATTATGAAATGTGGATTTTCTACTGGCGGGTCTTGTTCTCATAATATCCTCTTTGATATTACCAAGGGCTCACACCATTAGATGATGCCTCAAATTTTTATGAGTCCTCGCCCCTAATGTCCTGTATTATTTGTGTCCCTCAAATAATATCATCCGCCCATAGAACATATATTCAAGAACAATGTTATGACACTTCCAGGTTCTCATCATAGCTGGGATCCACTATGACCCTTTAATGCAATAGCTATCCTTAGGAAATTATCACATGCATGGTCATGCAGAAGAACAATCAAGGTGTGATAAGGCTTTTATTAATGAATAAAGTACAAAGTAGTTGGTTTTGGGCCACCAACTCCAACAGACTCCCACTTGGACTAGAGCCAATTGCTAACAACCTTTAACCCGCTAGCTCTCACATGATATTCATGCTTCTATTAAGATAGGCCTTTAGTCAGGTGGTCTACCACATTCTCTTCTGTAGACACTATTCTCACTTCAACTTTACCCCTTTGATAGAAATCCCTCAAGAGGTGATACTTTTGTAGTAAATTATTTGTTCGTTAATGTGACCTTGGTTCTTTTGAAAGAGCCACTGCTGCAGTGTTATCACAATACAATGTAATGGGATCAATACTTCTAGGCACCGCATCAAGCTCTTGGACAAAGTTTGGAATCTAGATGGCTTCCTTGGCTGCATCAGAAACCGCTATATATTCGGAATCCACTATAGAATCGGCGACAACTGGCTGCTTTGAACTCTTCCAGCTCACAGCTCCTCCATTGAGACAGAAAACATATCCAGATTGCAACTTCAGATCATTCTGATCTGTCTGAAAACCAGCATCAACATACCCTCTGATGACAAGCACCTCGTCTCCTCCATACACCAGGAACATATCCTTAGTTATTCTTAGATACTTAAGGATAGTCTTAACAGTAGTCCAATGCTATTCTCCTGGATCTTCTTGATATCTGTCTACCATGCTCAGTGCATAGGCAACATCAAGCCTAGTACATAACATGGAATACATGATGGACCCTATAGCCGAATCATATGGGATCTTACTCATTCTATCTTTTACTTGTTGTGTCTGAGGACACATTTTCATAGAAAGATGTAGGCCATGTGACACTGGAACTAATCCCCTCTTGGATTGTTCCATACTAAATCTCTTCAGTATCTGGTCAATTTATGTACTCTGGCTTAGTCTAAGTAACATCTTCGATCTATCATGAATGATCTTGATCCCTAGAGTGTAAGCTGCTTCACCCATGTCCTTCATGGAGGAACACTTGTTCAACCAGTCCTTAACTGACTGTAAGACTTCTACATCATTTCCAATAAGCAATATTTCATCAACATGTACTACTAGGATAACGATCGCATTCCCATTAAACCTCTTATAAACACATGGCTCACAATTGTTCTTAATGAACCGAAATTCCTTTATGGATTCATCAAATCGAATGTTCCAAGACCTGGATGCTTGGTTTAATCCATAAATGGGTTTCTATAACTTGCAAACCTGTTTGGATTCACATGGTGTCACAAACCCTTCTGGTTGTGTCATATAGACATCTTCTTAAAGGTTCCCGTTAAGGAATGTTGTTTTGACATCCATCCTCCAAACCTCGTAGTCATGGTAAGCTGCTATGAAAAGTATGATTCTTACGGATTTAAACATGGAAAATGGTGAGAAGGTTTCATCACAGTCAATTCGTTGATGTTGTCTTAACGCTTTAGCCACTAGCCTTTATTTATAGGTGCTAACTTGTCCTTCCATGTCAAGCATTCTCTTGAATACCCATTTGCATCCAATAGGCTTTACATCAACTGGCTCATCGACCAGATCCCAAACTTGGTTCTAATACATGGAATCCATCTCAGAATTCATAGCTTCTAGCCATCTTACAGCTTCTGAGATTTATACTAATTCCTTGTAGGAGATAGGTTCATCATTGTCCAACAATAATAATTCACCATCCTCAGTGACTAGGAATCCAAATCTCTTTGGTTCACTTACCTCTCTTGAGCTCCTACGCAGTACTTGTGTTTCTGGAACCTCTTCCATGGGGACCTGCGGAATTTGTTCATGTACCAACTTTTGTGTATCTTGAGTATTAACTTTGTCGAAGTCAATCTTTCTCCCACTATCCTTATTGACAATTTTCTCCCTCTCAAGAAAGAAGGTTTGTCTGGCGACAGTCACTTTCTTGTCTAAAGGATTATATAGGCAATATCCTTTCGTTTCCTTGGGATATCCTATAAAGATACACCTTGTCCCCCAGGGTGATATTTTGTTTCCTGAATAGGCCTTAACAAATGCCTCACATCCCCATACACGTGTGTGCGACAAAATGGGTTTCTTTCCATTCCATAACTCAGAGGGAATTCCATTTTCCGCCTTAGTTGTTACTCGGTTTAATGTGTATGTTGCATTTTGTAATTCATATCCCCAAAAGGATAATAGAAGATCTGTATGACTCATCATCAAACTCACCATGTTCAACAAGGTGTGGTTCCTCCTTTCACTAACACCATTACACTGTGGTTTATAAGGAGGAGTGAGCTGAGATAGAATCCCAGACTCCTTTAGAAGATCGATGAACTCTTGGTTCAGATATTCTCCACCTCGATCTGATTGAAGATTCTTTATCTTCTTAACAAGATGGTTCCCTACTTCATTCTTGAATTCTGTAAATTTCTCTAAGGCCTCTGACTTATACCTCATTAAGTAGACATAGCCATATCTACTCAAATCATCAGTAAAAGTAATTAAGTAAGAATATCCACCTCTAGCTTCTACTGGAAATGGTCCACACACATCTGTGTGTACCAATCCTAGAAGCTCTGGGGCCCTTTCAACTTGTCCACCAAAAGGTGGCTTGGTAATTTTTCCTTTTAAACAAGCGTGACATCTATCAAGTGGTTTTAGCTCAGTAGAGTCTAAATAGCCATCTTGGCAGAGCTTTGTCAAGCGCTTATCGTTCACTTGACTGAGACGGTGATGCCACAACAGGGTGATGCATGAGTCATGTGAGTCTGTTTCTTTATCGATTGCCAACACTTGGTTTTCGTAATTTAAAACATACAACCCATTATATAAATGTTCCATACAATAACATACGTTGTTCTTATAAATGGGTGCGATCACACCAGCACTAATACGTTGTTCTTATAAAAGAGACAACCCTTATTTCCAAACAAGAAAATAAATCCATACATATCCAAACAAGATACATAAATTGTGTTCATGGTAACACTAGGCACATAATAACAGTTATGTAAAACCAAAATCATTCCAGTTGGCAATGAGAGGTGGTAATCGCCAATATCCAACACATCCAACCTTGTGCCATTGGCAGCTCGAAGATCCACCTCTCCTCTGGAAATCATTCTAAATCTACTAGGTTCCTACATTTGAATACAGATGTGAGCCCCACAAGCTCTATCTAATACCCAATGTGTTGAAATGGAAGATTACACTAGATAACGAATGCACCTTTAGCATCCCCACGCTTCTGGGTGCAGTTTCCCTTCCAGTGTCCCTGATTGCCACATGCGAAGCAAAAATCCTCCCATTCCTTGCCCTGCCTCTAGATCTTCTCCTTCTTTGAGAGATGGTGCTCGGGGGATTCAGACCATTTATATTTCATTGGCCCCTTTTCCTTGTCCTTCCTTTTCTTTTCCACCATAAGGACTGTGGGTTTTCCACACCCCATGTCCTTGTCTACCTGGCGAATCAAGGTCAGAAGTTCTAATAGACTCTTCTCATTGCCGCTCATGTTATAATTGACAACGAAGCTAGAGAAGGTCTTGGGCAGTGTTGATAGGATGAGATTTGTACGCAACTCATCTGAGAATTTAATCCCTAAGATGTCCAAGTGTGCAATGTATCGAATAATCTTGACTACATGAGGCCGAGCTGGCGTATACACTACAGGATTAGTTGTAAACAATGCATTTGAGATCTCATACCTCTCCAGTCACTCCTCTTGATAGAGATCCTTAAGGTGAGACATCATGCTATACGCGTCCATGTTTTCATGTAGCTTCAAGAGATCATTGGACATGGCCGACAGCATGAAACACTTGACATGTGTGGCATCATCCATGTGTTTCATATAGAGAGATAATTCCTCATCACTAGCCTCTTTCCCATGCGCAACAGGAATAGGCTCTTCCAACACATACAATTTCCTTTTGTGGTGAAGGATGACGCATAAACGCCTCTGCCACTCTTGGAAATTGGTGCCGGTGAGCAGGTTTTCTTTCTTAAGTATGGTTCGCAATGATATGTTTGAAGTTATTTTCATGTCATTTATACAAATTAAGATGAGAAAAGTTTTATTACTTTATTGCAAAACTGAGACAAATAAATAAATTAATACATATTAGTCTCCCACTATTTTATCGAAATCCAATAGCCCTCACCATTGACTTCAGAATATTTTTTTGCCTGAATATTATAGTGGAAAGAATCCATATTGCCCTTCACATTACCCCAACTAGGGTTTTTCAAGCAACTTGAAGGGTTTTAGGTAGGCATTCCAAATTCCAACTTCATTAACTCGCAGCTCCTTGATCTGATGAGTGGACTCCCCAATCCTGAAATCCTTTTATTTTGGATTTCCTCAACATTTGCCCCTTAGTCATACCAAGTCCTACTGTGGCAGTCAACCCTTGATGAAAACCAAGTCAAGTCGACCCAAAACCTTGAATTAGAATTCCCCAATAATTAAAAGCACCCCAACTAGGGTTGTTCAAGCACTTTGAACTATGGTTTGATTCTAACCAAGATTATGGAAGGCTATACCAACTAAATATTTATTTTGAGGGATTTTATACTTATACGTAAATTTCCATTTTATTATCTTTGATTACATGTTTTTTAATATAAAGTGGGATATACTTAAGTGATTAACCATGTCTAAGTTAATATTTATGTATAATCTAGTTTTATTTTAGTTCCATCTTGCATGCTCATTTAATTCATTAATTGTGTGATCGTGACAACACACCCACAATAAATAAACGATGAAACTCACAGAAATAAAATAAATGGTATGATCAATAGAATTTTCTATTGGTTAGTTTATCTAGAAGTTGATAAACTAACCCAAGACCTAGGGGAGAAACACCTTGAACCTTTCGGGTTTGTGTTTACAGCTTTCCACCTGTCCACCTTTGTATCTCCTTGGATTAGTTTCACCATGGATCCTGACTTGAGCCACCTCCACTAGCTTGGGAGCACCATCCATTACATATGCATTTATCTCACATGCAGGTGAGAGGTAAAAAAAGAAGTTTTTACAAAAAATAATCCTTGGGTGAGAAAGCCCTACATATTAATGAGGAGATGGCTCACAGGCCAAAAAAATTAATTTAAAAAAATAAATTAAAAAAACCATTCACATACAAAGGTCTCGGTCTAGCTTATGATCATCCATACATGCAACGATATTTACGTGAATTCAATTCTTTAATCGTTCTTGTTTAAGATAAATCACACTCGAATAAATTAATTATCTTTAATTAATAAATCCTTTTATCTTGAACCCTTTTCTGAACTTCCTTGATATTCTTATCCATCATAATTTTTAAACAAATAAATTCATTTAAAATAATATTTATACGTAACTTTTACCTTGGAGGCAACCCAGTGAATTCATGTTCATTACGCAGATGTTAAATTAAACACATATATATAAAACACTTATCACGTGTTGTGCCTCAGCTTTATGCCTACACCATGGTACACGTCTCAAGGATTTGTATAATATAATAATAAATCTGCGTAATTTGAGTGAGTACACAACATGTAGTGCTGACTACATGGACTGTACTTTTCTTCACCGTCCATCCGAAGTACACGCCTGGGGATAGGGACTGTTAATGTACTTCAGAAATTTTCAGAGTACACAGCATGTTCTATGGGACACACGCCTTTTAGTTTCCGTGTTACACGGTTTCTATCCGGGCAAGCCGTGTTTGGGGTACACGGTCTAACCCGAACACGAAGGGACTACACGTCGTGTTCAGTTGGACCACACATCGTATAATCCAGAAACCGTGTGCCACTTGTTCCTGGTCAATACACGGTGTCATAAATGGCATAGGTATACTTCAATACACTGCCTGATTTGGCGGATCAGTCAATGCATTTAACCTAGACTAAACGGCGTGTACTTCTGAATACACGCCGTGTATTCTGGTGTTGTACGGCCAGAAACGGTGCGCTCCTCTAGATGAGTTCCTCTATTTTATTTTAATCAAAATTAAAAGAAAAATTCATTTCCGTGAGGTGAATGAGAAATGAGGGAGGAGGAACATATCTCAATATTCATATTTCCAGAACGATTAAACTTAAATTGAAACAAATAAATTATTAAATGTATAAAACATAAACGAAAAACTACATAATTATAATCAATTATATGACCGCTATGATACCACTTGTAGGTTCCGGGCGTAGCGGATGCACGTTGGGGGGTTTTCCCAACATTAATTTTAACGTTAAACAACATTCAATCTGAGATCTGTCATGATGTAAAATGTCGACTCTTCAGAATAGAACAAGGAACAAAAAACATAAGAGGGAATCTTGGAACGATAGAGATAGGGACATCATATATTGGTTATAATTAATTTAATTAATTCACAATAATTACCTTGGTGAAAATATTTCTTCATTGATGTCTCTAGTCATGATCATGTGATCCGTCTTTGCATCGTAGAATCCAAGGGTAAGATTCCTCTAGCGGTGATCCACACGTGTGCCATGTATCTCCGGATATCTTTGAAGGGATCTCCGGATGCTAGCATGGAAGAACCTTTGCTTGAGATGTCCGCCTTCAATCGCCTTGGTCTCTGGGTCTTGAGAGCGTTCTTAGAGGAAGGAGTTCTTTTCGCCTTGAAATAATTCTCCAGAGTTGTTGTGCACAACGATTCTCTTGTGGAAATGTGTTGGGGTTGTGAGGATATTTATAATTGGGTTTGAGGTTATAGAGTTATGACAATAAATTAACACGTTACACGTTTTATTTATTTCATTAACTCTTATTGAAAACCCCCATGTCGAATTATTAATTCCTTGACATGCACCCATGCTGATTACAATAAATATCATTTAATAAAACAATATTATATACCCAAAATCCTGAATGAAAAAACTACATGGCATTTAATCATTAATACATGGCGTGTACTCATGTTCCATAACACTACAGGGCGTGTATATTTAATATACACGGCATTTACTTTTATTTTCCACTTTCCTTTATTTACTTCACCTCATTTATTAGACCTTGAGTAATGGCTATTTATTTCTTAAATAAATATAACTGCATCACTCGCTAATAAATATTATTTCACCCACAATATATTCTCTCGAATAACTAGTTTCGAAATAAATGTGATCAGGCATCCTTAAATAATTATTAAACCAAAGTTGGGAATAATCTTTATTTAACTTGTTAAATTAATATTTAACTGAGATACATGGACACACTTAGTGTGTGACCCTCTAGGCCTCTTTCTTAGTGGCATTAGGCGGAGCCTGCCTAAAGTCCAAGTTTAGCGTCTAGAAACACGCCAAGGCACCCATAGAGAGAGAATTTAACGTTGCAATGACGTGTCACCTCATACGAATGCTTACCATGTAATATAATCCCTTTGTTATGATATCTCGAATCAAGCGGGTTGCATGCTAGTGTCATCAAACCACGTGCTTGATTATTATTTCTTTGATTTTCTAGAATTGAACTCGCCCATACCTTACAATGGCCATGGATTTATTTAGGCTTTATCAATTCCATCAATGGGCCTGAGATATCTACTTCCGTTATAGAATAGAAGGGACAAATCCTTTCTTGCATTATCTATTAATGCAGTATTACTCGTGATGCACCCAACGTATCCTACCTCACTGCGAAAAGATTGTCATCATAGTTTTCGTTAATACATCTAAGTGAGCAAGTTGTAATACCCATTAATAATAATCTTAAAGCCTAAGGATTAATACACATGTCCACAGATAGAAACATCCAATGACACTTTTAAAATTGGATTTACTACTGGTGGGTCTCGTTCTCATAATATCCTCCTGGATATTACCAAGGGTGCACACCATGACACGATGCCTCAATGTTTTATGAGTCCTCATCCCTAATGGCCTGTATTATTGGTGTCCCTAAAATAATATCATCTGGCCATAGAAAATATATTCAAAAATAGTGTTATGGCACTTCCGGGTTCTCATCATAGCAAGGATCCACTACGACCCTTTAATGCAACAGCTATCCTTAGGACATTATCACATGCATTGTCACGCAGAAGAACAATCAATATGTGATATGGATTTTATTAATGAATAAAGTACAAAGTAGTTGGTTCTAGTCCACCAACTCCAACAGACTCCAACATGGACTAGAGCCAAATGATAACAACCTTTAACCCTCTAGCTCTCACATGAAATTCACGCTTTTGCTGAGATATGCCTTTTGTCATGGGGTTCACCACATTCTCTTCGGTGGACACTCTGTTCACTACAACTTCACCCCTTTGATAGAAATACCTCTAGAGGTGATACTTTTAGAGTATATTCTTTGTCTGTTTATGTGACCTTGGTTCTTTCGCTAGAGCCACCGCTGCAGTATTATCACAATACAATGTAATGGGATCTTTACTGCTAGGCACCACATCAAGATCTTGGACAAAGTTCTGAATCCATAAGGCTTCCTTGGCTACATCAAAAGCCACTATATATTCAGACTCCGCTGTAGAATTGGTGACAACTTGCAGCTTTGAATTCTTCCAGCTCACAGCTCCTTCATTGAGACAGAAAACATATCCAGATTGCAACTTCAGATCATTCTGATCTATCTGAAAACCAGAATCAACATACCCTCTGATGACAAGAACCTCGTCTCCTCCATACACCAGGAACATATCCTTAGTTCTTCTCAGATACTTAAGGATAGTCTTAACAGCAATCCAATGCTATTCTCCTAGATCTGCTTGATATCTGCCTACCATGCTCAGTGCATAGGCAACATCAATCCTAGTACATAACATGACATACATGATGGATCCTATAGCTGAAGTGTATGGGATATTAATCATTCTATCTTTCTCTTATTGTGTCTGATGATGCATTTTCTTAGAAAGATGTAGGCCATGTGACACTATAACTAATCCCCTCTTGGATTGTTCCATACTAAACCTCTTTAGTATCAGGTCAATGTATGTACTCTAACTTAGTCCAAGCAACCTCTTGGATCTATCACGAATGATCTTGATCCCTAGAATGTAGGTTGCTTCACCCAAGTCCTTCATGGAGAAACACTTGTTCAACCAGTCCTTAACTGACTATAAGACTGGTATATCATTTCCAATAAGCAATATGTCATCAATATATACTACTAGGATAACGATTGCATTCCCATTAAACCGCTTATAAACACATTGATCACATTCATTCTTAATGAACCCAAATTTATTTATGGCTTCATCAAATCGAATGTTCCATGACATGGATGCTTTCTTTAATCCATAAATGGATTTCTGCAACTTTCAAACCCATTTGGCTTCACCTAGTGTCACAAACCCTTCTGGTATTGTCATATAGACATCTTCCTGATGGTTTCCATTAAGGAATGTTGTTTTGACATCCATCTACCAAACCTAGTAGTCATGGTAATCTGCTATGGAAAGTATGATTCTTATGGATTTAAATATGGAAATTAGTGAGAAGGTTTCATCATAGTCAATTTCTTGACGTTGTCTGAACCCTTTAGCCACTAGCCTTGCTTTATAGGTGCTAACATGACCTTCCATGTCCAGTTTTCTCTTGAATACCCATTTTCATCCAACAAGCTTTACATCAACTGGCTCATCGACCAGAACCCATACTTGATTCTGATACATGGAATCCATCTCAGAATTCATAGATTCTAGCCATCTTGTATCTTCTGAGCTTTCTACTTCTTCCTTGTAGGATAGAGGTTAATCATTGTCCAACAATAATGATTCACCATCTTCGGTGACTAGGAAACCAAATCTCTCTGGTTCCCTTACCTCTCTTGAGCTCCTACGCAGTACTTGTGTTTCTGAAACCTCTTCCACGGGGACCTATGGAACTTGTTCCTGTACCAACTCATGCGTATCTTGAGCATAAACTTCGTCAAAATCAATCTTTCTCCCACTATCCTTCTTGAGGATGTTCTCCCTATCAAGAAATACAGCTTGTCTGGCGATAGCCACTTTCTTGTCTAAAGGGTTATATAGGTAATATCCTTTCGTTTCCTTGGGATATCCTATAAAGATACACCTTGTGCCCCGGGGTGGTAGTTTGTTTCCTGAGGAGGCCTTAACAAACTCCCCACATCCCTATACACGTGTTTCCGAAAAAATGGGTTTCTTTCCATTCCATAGCTCGGAGGGAATTCCATTTTCCGCCTTAGTTGGTACTCAGTTTAATGTGTATGTTGCAGTTTGTAATGCATATCCCCAAAAATATAATGGATTATCCGAATGACTCATCATCGACCTCACCATGTCCAACAAGGTGTGGTTCATCCTTTCACTAACACCATTCCACTGTGGTGTATAAGGATGAGTGAGAAGAGATAGAATCTCAGACTCTTGTAGAAGATCGATAAACTCTTGGTTCAGACTTTCTCCACCTCAATCCGATCAAAGCTTTTTTATCTTCTTACCAAGATAATTCACTACTTCATTCTTAAATTTTTTAAATTTCTCTAATGCCTCTGCCTTATCCCTCATTAAGTAGACATAGCCATATCTACTCAAATCATCAGTAAAAGTAATGAAGTAAGAATATACACCTCTAGCTTCTACTGGAAATGGTCCACACACATCTGCGTGTACCAATCCTAGAAGCTCTGTGGCCCTTTCACCCTGTCCAATAAAAGGCAGCTTGGTCATTTTTACTTGTAAACAAGCGTGACATCTATCAAGTGGTTTTAGCTTAGTAGAGTCTAAATAGCCATATTGGTAGAGCTTTGTCAAGCGCTTCTAATTCACATGACCGAGACGGTGATGCCACAACTGGGTGATGTATGATTCATGTGATTTTATTTGTTATCGATTGCCAACACTTGGTTTTCGTAATTTAATACATACAGACCATTATTTAAATGTTCCATACCATAACACACATTGTTCTTATAAAAGGGAAACCCTTATTTCCAAACATGAAAATAAATACATCCATATCCAAACAAGATACAGAAATTATGTTCTTGGTAACACTAGGCACATAATAACAGTTATGTAAAACCAAAATCATTCTAGTTGGCAATGAGAGGTGGTAATTTCCAATAGCCAACGCAGCCAGCCTTGCGCCATTGGCATCTTGAAGATCCACCTCTCCTCTGGAAATCTTTCTAAATCTACTTAGTTCCTGCATTTGAATACAGATGTGAGCCCCACAAGATGTATCCAATACCCAATGTGTAGAAATGCAAAGATTACACTCGATAACGAATGCACCTTTAGCGTCCCCAAGCTTCTGGGTGCAGTTCCTCTTCCAGTGTCCCTGCTTGACACATGAAAAGCACGCCGCCTCCCATTCCTTTCCCTACCTCTGGATCTTCTCCTTCTTGGAGGTATGGTGCTCGGGGGATTCAGACCGTTTATAAGTCTTTTGCCCCTTTGCCTAGTCCTTCCTTTTCTTGTTCACCAAAAGAACTGTGGGTTTGTCACGCCCCATGTCCTTGTCTACCTGGAGAATCAAGGTCATAAGTTATGATAGACTCTTCTCATTTATGCTCATGTTATAATTGACAACGAATCTAGAGAAGTTATTGGGCAGTGATGATAGGATGAGATCTGTACATAACTCATCCGGGAATTTAATCCCTAATATGTCTAGGCGTTCAATGTAGCCAATAAGCTTGAATATATGAGGCCCAGCTAGCGTAGACTCTCCAAGATTATTTGTAAAGAAATAATTAGAGATCTCATAACACTCCTGTCTCACCTTCTCTTGGTAGAGATCCTTATGGTGAGACATCATGCTATACGTGTCCATGATTTCATGTTCCTTTAAGAGCTCATTGGACATGGATGATAGCATGAAACACTAGACATCTCTGGAATCATCCATGTGTTTCATATAGAGAGATAATTTTTCATAACTGGCCTCTTTCCCAGGAAGAACTGGAATAGGCTCTTCCAGCACATACAACATCCTTTCGTGGTGAAGGATGACGCATAAACACCTCTTCCACTCTTAGAAATTGGTTCCAGTAAGAAGGTTTTCCTTCTCGAGTATGGTTCGCAATGATATGTTTGAAGTCATTTTCATGTCGTTTCTAAAAATTAAGGTGAGAAAATGTTTAATACTTTATTTCAAAACTGATAAAAATAAATAAATGAATACTTATTATTCTCCCACTATTTTATTGAAATCCAATAGCCCTCACCATTGACTTTATAATATTCTGTTGCCTAAATATTCTAGTGGCAAGGATCCATATTGACCATCACATTACCCCAAATAGGGTTGGTCAAGAAACATGAAGGGTTTTAGGTAGGCATTCCAAATTCCAACTGCAT
The DNA here is from genome assembly GCA_963277665.1 of Viscum album. NCBI lineage: Eukaryota > Viridiplantae > Streptophyta > Magnoliopsida > Santalales > Viscaceae > Viscum > Viscum album. The sequence goes on from OY728121.1 coordinate 856,110,507, forward strand.
TAACTTGCAGCTCCTTGATCCGCTGAGTGGACTCCCCAATCCTGAAATCTTTTTATTTTGGATTTCCTCAACATTTGCCTCTTGGTCACACCACAACCTTCTTTGAAAGTCAACCCTTGATGCGAACCAAGTCAATTAAACCCAAAACCTTGAATTAGAATTCCCCGATAATTTAAACCACCCCAAGTAGGGTTGGTCAAGCACTTTGAAATATGGTTTGATTCTAACCAAGATTATGGAAGGCTATACCGACTTAATAAATAATTTGAGGGATTTTATCCTTATATGTAAATTGTCATTTTATTATCTTTGATTACATGCTTGTTAATATCAAGTGGAATATACTTAAGTGATTAACCATGTCTAAGATAATATTTACTTATAAGACGGTTTTATTTTAGTTCCATCTGACATTCTCTTTTAATTCATTAATTGTGTGATTGTGACAACACACCCACAATAAATAAACCATGAAATTTACAGAAATAAAATAAATGGTATGATCATGAGCTTTTTCTATTGGTTAGTTTATCTAGCGGTTGATAAACTGACCCAAGACCTAGGGGAGAAACACCTTGAACCTTTTGGGTTCGTGTTTACAGCTTTCCACCTGTCCACCTTTGTATCTCCTTGGATTAGTTTCACCTTGGCTCCTAACTTGAGCCACTTCCACTGTCTTGGGTGATCCATCCATTACATATGAATTTATCTCAAACACAGGTGAGGATTAAAAAGGGGTTTTTACATAAAAGAATCCTTGGGTGTGAAGGCCCTAAAAATTAATGAGGAGATGTCTCGCAAGCCAACAAATTTAATTTAAATAAATAAATTAAAAGAAACCATTCACATACAAAGGTCTCGATCTAGCTCATGATCATACATACATGAAACAATTTTTACGTGCATTCAATTCTTTAATCATTCTTGTTTAAGATAAATCACACTCGAATCAATTAATTATCTTTAATTAATAAATCCTTTTATCTTAAACCCTTTTCTGAACTTCCTTGAGATTCTAATCCATCATAATTTTTAAACAAATAAATTCATTTAAAATAGTCCCTATACATAACCTGTACCTTGGAGGCAACCTGGTGAATTCTCATTCGTTACGCAGATGATAAATTAAACACATATATATAAAACAATTATCACGTATTGTGCCTCAGCTTTACGCCTACACCATGGTACATGTCTCAAGGTTTTGTATAATATAATAATAAATCTGCATAATTTGGGTGAGTACACGACATGTAGTTCCGACTACACGGTGTGTACTTTTCTTTACTGTCCATCCGAAGTACACACCCAGGGACAGTGAGTGTTAATGTACTTTGTAAATTTTCGGAGTACACTATGTGTTCTGTGGGACACAAACCATGTAGTTTCTGTGTCACACGGTTTCCAGTCGGGCAAGCCGTGTACGGGGTGCATGGTCCAACCCAAACCCGAAGGGACTACACACCGTGTTCAGTTAGACCACATGATGTGTAATCCGGAAAACATGTGCCACTTGTTCCTGGTCAACACACGGTTTCATAAATGACATAGGTATACTCCAATACACGGCCTGATTTGGTGGATCAGTCAATGCATTGAACCTAGACTACACGGCGTGTACTTATGAATAAACATCGTGTATTCTAGTGTTGTACAGCCAGAAACATTTGGCTCCTCTGGATGAGTTCCTCTATTTTATTTTAATCAAAATTAAAAGAAATATTCATTTCTGTGAGGTGAACGAGAAATGAGGGAGGAGGAACAGATCTCGAGATTCATATTCCCAGAACGATTAAAATTGAATTGAAACAACTAAATTATTAAATGCATAAAACATCAATGAAAAAATAAACAATTATAATCAACGATATGACCGCTATGATACCACTTATAGGTTCTGAGCGCAGCAGAAGCGCGTTGGTAGGTTTTCCCAACTTTAATTTTAACGTTAAACAACATTCAATCCGAGATCTGTCACGATGTAGAACGCCAAATCTTCAGAATAGAACGAGGAATTAAAAACATAAGAGGGAATCCATGAACCATAGAGATAGGATCATCATATGTTGGTTATAATTAATTTAATTAATTCAAAAGAATTACCTTGGTGGAATTATTTTTCTTCATTGATGTCTCTGGTCACGATCATGTGATCTGTCGTTGCATCGTAGAATCCAATTCTAGGATTCCTATAGCGGTGATCCACATGTGTGCCACGTATCTCTAAACGTCTTTGAAGGGATCTCTGGGTTCTAGAGCGGAATAACCTTCGCTTGCGATGTCCTACTTTTATCGCCTTGGTCTCTCGGTTTTGAGATAGTTCTTGGAGGAAGGAGTTCTTTCGGACTTGAAAGAATTCTCCAGAGTTGTTGTGCACAACGATTCTCTTGTTGAAATGTGTTGGGGTTGTGAGGATATTTATAATCGGGTTTGAGGTTATAGAGTTATGACAATAAATTAACACAATACATGTTTTATTTATTTCATTAACTCTTATTGAAAACCCCCATGTTGAATTATTAATTCCTTGACATGTTCCCATGCTTATTATAATAAATATCATTTAATAAAACAATATTATATCCTCAAAATCCGGAATGAAAAACTACAGGGCATGTAATCATTAATACACTGCGTGTAATCGTGTTCAATAAAACTACATGGAATGTATATTTAATATACACAGGTTGTACTTTTATTTTCCACTTTCCTTTATTTTTTCCACCACATTTATTCGACCTTAAGTAATGGCTATTTATTTCTTAAATAAATATAACTGCATCGCTCGCTAATAAATATTATTTCGTCCACAATATATTATCTCAAATAACTAGTGTCAAAATAAATGTGATCAGGCATCCTTACATAATTATTAAACCACGGTCAGGAATAATCTTTATTTAACTTGTTAAATTAATATTTAACTAAGATACATGGACACACTTAGTGTGTGACCCTCTAGGCCTCTTTCTCAGTTTCATTAGGCGGAGCCTACCTAAAGTCCAAGGATAGATTCTAGCAACACTCCAAGGCACCCATAGAAAGAGAAGTTAACGCTGAAATGACGTGTCACCTCATACGAACGCTTACTGTGTAATATAATCCATTTGTCACGATATCTTGAATCAATTGGGTTTCATGATAGTGTCATCAACCCACGTGCTCGGTTATTCTTTCTTTGAATGTCTGGAATCGAACTTGCCCATACCTTACCAAGTCCATCGATTTATTTAGGCTATATCAATTCCATCAAAGGGCTTGAGATATCTATTTCCGTTATGGAATAGAAGGGAAAATCCTTTCTTGCATTATCTATTAATGTAGTATTACTCGTGATGCACCCAACGTATCCTACCTTGCTACGAACAGTGTGTCGTCACAGTTTTCGTCAATACATCTAAGTGAACGAGTTCTAATACCCATTAGTAATAATCTTAAAGTCTAAGGATCAATACACACATCCACAAATAGGAACATCCAATGACACTATGAAATGTGGATTTCCTACTGGCGGGTCTCTTTCTCATAATATCCTCCTGGATATCACCAAGGGCGCACACCATGCGATGATGCCTCAAAGTTTTATGAGTCATCACCCCTAATGGCATGTATTTTTTTCCCTCAAATAATATCATCCGGCCATAGAACATATATTCAAGAACAGTGTTATGGCACTTCCGGGTTCTCATCATAGCAGGGATCCGCTATGACCCTTTAATGCAACAGCTATCCTTAGGACATTATCACATGAATTGTCACACAGAAGAACAATCATGATGTGATAAGGCTTTTATTAATGAATAAAGTACAAATTAGTTGGTTCTAGGCCACCAAATCCAAAAATAAGCTATAAATATTTCAATTCAATGAAGATTTAACAAGTTATTAGTCCATTTTAACCCTTATATTTTTAGTTTAACCCCCTTGTAAACCTGTGTTAACCTTAATCACAGTAATTAATTTTTACTATTTTTAATGTTCATTATGTAGAAACATTAAGTTTATTTTTTTATATAATATTTATTATTATGATTAATGATCTGGAATATTTTATTCCTAATTCCATTCAAATAAGTGGATAAATTTAAATTAAAATTAAACTCATAGATGAGATGAAAAAGTGGTTTTCCTAAAAGAAAATTGTCTTGTGTAATGAATATTTTGATGTCAAAATTCAGTCTATAATTTATTCCAATTAACAAAATTTTATTTATTATAATATAATTTAACAAATTATACTTTAAAAAAAGTAAATAAAAATGGATCACTTAAATTATTTAAATGAAAATGTGGTTTTTAATAAAAACTAGTATTTTCACAACTTATAGAGAAATTAATATTTTTATAAAATTCATGAAAAAATGAATATAAGGTAATTATTACATGATAATTTCAAAAATTAAGCCTATTTTTTAATAAAAATTTTATAAAAGAGGAAAAAATAATTTTAAATTATTCGAACAGTGTGTGACGAAATAGAATTTTAGAAGAATACCATTTTTTAGAAAAAAAACTATTTTTATTTCAAATGATTCTTATTTTAGTTCTATTCAATCAATAACCATTTAATTTATTTTATACAATTGTAAACCATATAATTTTCATAATTTTTTTAGTGTTATTCACAGACACCAATTTAACAGTATTTTTATAATGGAATACTATATTATAGCTTATTTAGACTCGAGAATATGTGTATCACAAGCAATCAAAGAGATTGAATTTATTTAAGAACAAATATATCAGAAAGTATTTTTGTGTTACATAATCATGCCAAGTACCTCATTTAGTTTTGAAACCTATTTAAAAACTTTTCCAAAGAATCAACCACACTAAACTCATTGATCACAATGAAATGATCCAATATCTTTAATTAGTCAGTAAACACTGAAATAGAATCACAACCTCCCATAGCTTCAGGAAAACTAGTCACAATATCTATTAAAATTTCATCATATTTTCACTGAGTATCCAACGGTTGAAGAAAATTAGTAGGACAAAAATTCTCAACATTCACCTTCTAACATACCAAATAATGAGGAAAAACATTTTATCTGATCTCTTTATCCCCATCCAATAGAACTTACATCTGATGAAATCGTATAACATGGATATACTAGGATTCACTAATAAAGGTGATCTATTAAACTCACAATAGAACACCTATATTATCAGAAATAGAATAAACTCATTAACTTGACACAACAACTTATACTTATTATACTCTAGCCATCCCTCTAGAGTGTCTCTATAGAAAACATAACCTCTCCACTCCTCCACTTTAAGATCTCCTAGCTAAGACTCCTCTACAAGTTGAATCAAGGATGACTACACTATCATCTGATACTAACGTACTCTATTAATGACTTCATAAATATCTAAATTTAAGTATTAGAACTCCTCCATCTTTCTCCAATCATCTCAATCCTCTAAAGAAACATTACAATGTTATATTATAATCAATACATCAACCACAACATTACTTTTCTCTAGAGTGTATGATATCTCAAATTAATAATCATTCAAGAACTCCAACCATATCCATTTATAAAAAATTAGATCACATTTAGAAAATATATTCCATAGGCTATCATGTTCAGTGTGCCCAATTAGAGATGTCCAATATTGAAATATGTCCATAAATTTAAATAAAACACTACCGTCATAAACTCAAGATTATTTATATCATAATTCCAATCATGTGGATGTTACTACTAAGAGTTATAGGATATCACAGCCCACTTTTTCACCAGTTCATATCCCAAATCAATATTAAATGATACCCATAATTCCATAAACATGACACCTTATTCTAGGAAATGGATAACAAAAATATTGAACAACATCACCTTTAAGTATTAAAATGTTATTGGGCACTAATCAGTTACTATAAAGACCAAGTCCTTCCTTTTTGGATATATTAATGGAGTTTTAATATAGAATAATCTGAACACAAACCACCTGTAATATCAATCATGACCATGAAAACCATGCACCTACAAAATATTCTTAGGATCTATCGAAGAAACAACTACTTAAATCATAAATAGATTAAAAATTAATCCCAACTAAAACAATACATGCCTAAGGAAATATATATCAAACATCTAAACATAACATTGGATAGCTTCTGATATAGATTATTTCATAAAATAAACACTAATAAATATCTAAAATTATATGTATGATCTTCCTTTGATATCCAATATATAAGGATGTTATCAATGATCCCTACTAATAACTAATCCAAGAACATGTGTAAATTTTATTTTAGAACTCCCATGAAAAAAACTATGACATTTATGACACTAAGATGAATAACCATGAACTCAAAGTGGATTTAATAACATTAAGGAAGATTTATCAGGATATCTTCCTTGTTCAAACCCATATAATGATACCCAGTCCACTAAACAATCTTCATGAACTAGTGACCAATCTATTAAGTGATCAAATAAATCATCAATACTTGAGTAGGGGTAGTATTTATTCATTGTTACCCAATTCAACTGATGGTAATCAATTAAAAATAATAAATTACAATAATCATTCATTGAAAATATCACCAGATCATCCCTAGGAGACACACTAGGATAAATGAATACATTTTTCAATATACCATCAATATAAATCCCTAAACTTCTATTGCTTCATAGGCACCATCCTATAAGGATACATATAAATAAAATAGATGCAAAGATATTATTCTATCATGAACATTATTTTTTTTATGATATTGTGTCATATCCTTTTTAAGTAACATATAAAAAAATCCCCAAAACTCTTGGAAACACAACCACCTAAGCTACCATTAACCCCAATATCATCTCTGGTAGATGGTAAGAAGAAGGATTAAAATTTAAATGATCCATATAATGATCCTTATCACTAATAAACATTTCATGATTTTAATCCATGGTAGAAAATATCTTTTTCTACTAAATCAAATAAAAAAACACCAAATATAAAAAATATGTGTTAACAGTCATATCATATGAATGTATCTATAGAAAAAAAAAGAACTCTCTCAATGACTTATATTATCATATCATTAACTAAAATCCATTATATACCTCAACAAATCTAGAAAAACATCCAAATAACATAGAACCCAAAAATGGAACTAAAAGTTTCTCCACTCTGAGTCCCAATGCTTGGACTAAGATAGGAATAATAAAGGATTAAGAATCTCCCAACTAGAGTAAATTATAATTCAATGAAGAATAAAGTTAAAGGTTACCTCTATTTATATCATATCCTACTAGTATAGGAAACAATATCACATTAATTTGAATTTTCCCACTCCCCTACATTACTACATCTATTGATATCCATCACCGTATTCCATTATTATCCATAATTCATTGAGTATATTTAATATATTTAGGTTTTCTTATGCATGATCCTTATCTTATATGTGGTCTACAGCCTTGAGGCCCCTATGGTTGATCCTTATAAGGTATCAGGGGAAACTATGGGAATGTCCACACCTAAAATGGGTATCATATAATGAAAATGACTTTAATGCACCTGAAATACACATATCATTTCCTTAAAACTCCGAAGTTTCACCTACCAATCATTATTGGTTGGTGTAGATGTTGGTGGTTGATAAGTATGCATGTGAGAGATATTTTTACAGATTTGGATGAAAAAATAACTATATCAGGTCAACACCCACATTTTTCAAGTCCCACTTTAATGAATAACATACCAAAGGCACCATCATATAACCATTAGAAGTAGGTAGGCATAACATGACAAAAACTACATGAGATGGTATGAGTAATTCATAATATGCATCCATAGCACAAGTTACCTTTAATATCTACAAAATAAGAGGTAAAATAAAAACATATAATATTCATATGTTAACAAGAGAAACATGTATTCAATAACAATATGGTTCATCTAATTTGAGAACAAAAATCCAGGTTAAACACCAAGGATAGACCTCATTTCATGTCATACCCATCCATCATAATCCTAGAAATAGACAACCCAAACTCTGTTCTCCAAGTACGACTAGATCCCTTTCTCTGGTGATTTAAATTTTTATGTGTAATGTAAAAAATGATATTCATTCTTCTTTTAATGGAAAATTATTTATATGAATATAAAATTCCTAGAAGTTTGTCTCCACACCACCCCTACATGGTTATCACAGACCAAGTTTTATGCAAAAAAGGTATAGATCCGGAAGAGAAAGTAGAACGATAATCAATATTCTGCATTAGTAAAATCCTGTAAATCTGTAAAAAATTGCATGTTACTCCTTGTAAATGGAGGTTCCATTCCAAGCATGCATACCTCAATCAAATTATTCAAAATATGAGGTGAAATAGGTAGAGAAACCATGATTTCCATTCATATTGATCCTAATATAAAGTTTTCAAGGTAAAATTACATCCCCAAGGAAAAAAGGAATGGTTTATAATGAGTCATAGAATCATTTATTCCCATACCAAGTGAAATAGAAAGGGGTATAATGAGTCAAGGAATTGTGAACCCATTGAAAACACAAAACTATACATCAATAAGAAGGGTATCTATATATATACTCCATGTATAAAAAATATTCCCCTATCAAATATTCCTTAATATCATATTTATTAAAGTATAAATTAATAAACCATAACATGTTAAATATTTATAAATAAACACTTTTAACAAGATAAAATTAAAAATTCAATATAAATGGTTTCATAAAATCATGGTCAACAAAACATGTAAAAATATCAGATAACATAAATAAAAAGTATGCATGCTAAAAATATAATGGAGTAATTTTTAAACTATCATAAAATAATCATGGTATGGAAAAACAATAAACATATAGAAATATAGTCAAATCATCACTCAAACATGTGAAAAATAATTGTGAAATGCCTTATTAGAATGAAAATTATCATTTTTATTGAATTCAATCATCCACCGAATAGTTATATCTTAACACTATAAGAATATAAGGGTGACAAGGGGTTCCCATATAGTGAATAAATTAATAATATCCTTTGATTTAAAAAGGAAGATATTATGAAACCAAAAGAAGTAATGGAATAACCTACCATATGAGGTTTTATGGATTTAGATCACTATCATTAAGAAAAAGTGATTATAGAATGTAAATCAATGGAATTAGCTTAGCTTCACCAAGGAATAGCACCCATAGTGTCTAGACTAGAAAGAATCTAAGATATATTTTTTGATTCATAAGATCTATGTTGTATAAACAAGGGTTTTCATTTATTTCTAGAAAAATAATAGAAGAATATTATAGTAGGTTCATATCATTACCTTTCTCAATATGAGATTCTATTACATAAAAGAGTTTATTAGATTAAGGATAAATAATGGATCATCATGATAAAATTTCGAGATGTGGGAGAGATTAAAAAAAGGTTCTCTAGAGTTTAAATGATGTGGATTTAGGATTTAGGGTATTTGATGTGTTTAAAATTTAGGTAAAAATATTAAACCGCTCTACTACTTAAAACACTTTTATTACAAATAGGTACCCATTACAAGTCCACTGAGTACCTGGTGGTTATTTTAGTGGATTTTTAGCTATGAAGGTTATATCATTTACTTTGTTCCACCCAACCGAGTTACCATTGTTCTCCTAGAACATGGGTACTACCTCTATTACTTTCCTTATGCATTCAAACTCCCATAAAACTGCATAATCCTTTATTAATTTTAAAAAACATTTTTAAAGTTAATTTAAATATTCAAAATAAGTGAGTTCACTCAATTGAAAAGTGTGTATTATTTATAACCTCTACACTATTAAGTTTATTGTCTCAAATATTCTTTCACTATATTATTGTGGGAAAAAAGTTTGACCTTTGAATTTTGATTTCATTTTTCTACTCCCAAGTTTCATCTTAGAACTTTCAATGTTTTCATCTTAACTGAACAATAAGAATCATGTTCCCCTATAAAACCTTCTTACTAGGATTGATGATATTAATAAGATTCACCACATAGGATTCATAATCTTCAATCATAGCATCTTTATATCTAATGACATTCATTAGTTTCAAAAATGTACTTCCTGGTTAGGACACATTAATGGTCTTATGCATAGAACATAATTACATAAATATCTCTAGATAATAAGTTGTTTCTCTAACTCTTCCAATAAAAAGGATCAAAATATATCAGAGTTAGATTCCCTTACTTACACATCAATCGATGACCTATTCTTAATGAATCTAAAATAAAGACATAGTCACTAACATTCAATACCAAGGGTCACCATCAATGATTATCATATGTATTTTACCAACTTTGAGTAGTAAAGATCCTCTTTTGAAGAATTTTCACCAACTCTATCATATATAACATGATATTAGGACTAGCCTTATGGATTTTCAAATATCAATCTAATAAATAAGAGAACTAATAGGGAGTCCATAAAGTGATTTGAATAGATCCAATTAAATCAATGATTGATGGTTGTTTTTATAAGATAATTTTACCATTGGGAGGCGTTCCTCCAAAGAGCCACCAAAATCATTAACAAATTCTTAAATAATATCCATAAGTATATGAATTGTTCACTCATATTATCAATCAATTTGAGGATGAAAATTAGTACTCAATTTGACCTAAAAATACCTGGATCATGGAATTATTTTCTAGAACTGAGATTTAAACCTAGGATTCTTGTTATATATGATAATACCTTGTACACTATGAATACTTATGATCTCTATCTCATATAAAATTCCAATATCATTGTTAAAAATATCTACATTGATAGGTATAAATTCATTTGTATTGATAAGAATATCTATAGTTACCCAGATTGTATATGAAGCCCTAGAAACCTCTAAAATCAATTCAAAAAGTATATAGTGGTTTAATCCCATTTCCATACCATTATGAGAATATTTTTTAGTTTACTTGTAATTAAGTGATTATAAACCTTTACCTTTTGAGTAGAAAAGTATCTAGAGCCAAACCATATGATATTTTTCTTCAAGTCAGGCCATTGGGACTAGTGATCCACATAACAATAAATCATCATAATACAAGGATATAAATCACACCAATAGGAATAAAATTCTTTCATTAAATCATCTCCCATAATAGTAGTAACTAATATAATTCCAATAAATGTAATATGGAATAATAAAATTGAAATAATCCATTAGGGATCTCCCCACTATCTAGCTTCTCTTTAAAGATGACATAGTTGGAATCAGATATTTGGGAGTCCTTAACGTCCTTCATAAAAGAGGTTTTGATATCATTATGGTGTAGAATTACCCCAATATAATCCTTTATCTAATTATAATGGGTTTTAGTCATCAATGATATCAACACAAACTCTACATTTTTCTCCTACACCTTTGGTGGATAAACCTTTCTACTAAGTACATCAGAAATTATGTTACCTATAACAACGTCATAGTGGATATAACAATAAAACAATTAATATACTCCACAAAAAAATACCTCAAATTCAATTACCTTGGATAAAATATGTATTTATTTATTTATGATCAATAAATAATATGAAACATTCAGTATTTAGAGAGTGCATAAAAACTATATGGTAGGAATAACTGCAGACAATTCTAAATCATTGGTATGATATTTCTATTCATGAGGATTCAATTATATTGAATCATATTCCACTACTAGATGGCCCTGTATAAGAACATGGTTGACACTAAAAAAATTATATATCACAACAGCCCTCAAACCCTTCACCTAGAAGAGAAAAAAATAGAATCAAAGCTATGGTCCACCATTTAGTATTTTTGGAAAATAAATTTCACACTAATCAGACCATAAATACCCAACATTTTTTCATCAAATCATTAGAGTAACTATATTGGGTAAATCAATTAGAAAATAGAGACAATGCCCTTTAATTCTGAGAAAACTCTAGATCTCAAAGACAAAAAAAGCACTTTCTAGGACATCAGTGATTCCACCTTCTCAAGTTCAAATTAAATAACAACATTTGAAATAACATGGACAATAAAATTGAATTATTTTATCCAAAAGTATGATTTAGATAACTTTTCATGGAGTTTAATATACCACAAGGCCTTCAGGATTATGTAAAAATGTAGTGCATTCTCAAAATGAGATTAATAACAAACAAGGATATCTTCCAAAAAGACTATAATAAATAATTCTATGAAGTGGTGAAAGATATTATTCATCATTTCAATGAAACAATATTGATAATTCATTACACATAAGGGAATTTACTAGATATTTGAAGTGACCACACTCACTCAAAAATGAGATATTTAGAAAAAAATTTGGTCTAACAAAAAACTAGTCTTATCTTAAGCATATTTTAATTTTAGAAAACCATTCTTCCCCCAATAATAGAAACATTAAATAGTCAATTTCTAGTATAGGTTAATTATTCATGAACATTATCTAGTTCAATTTATGATAGTCTATATACTAGTGTAGGTTCCCATCAACTCTATTTACAAAGGGGACTGGAAGGATAATTTCTTAGCCAAATAAACCCTTTAGTATCAGGATCCCCAAGATAAATTTTTATCTCCATCAACTAAATTGGTGGAATATAATATAGGGGAATAAATGTTGACTTATCTCCAGGAAAATAATTGATAAACTTCAAATTATCATTGAGGAGGAAATCCAAAAAAAATAATCAATGAATCCATTAAAATAAAGTTATACTACATGAGTTAAATCTTGTTATTCCTTAGCATCAATATTCATAAGAAAAAGATAATTTTTTTATTTACTAATTGCACCAACTTTCCACTAAATATGAACTTCCTGACTTCCATAAATCTCTCACTCTCCTAATAGAGTATACTAAACATAAGCTAGAGATGATAAGGACACTCCCTTGTTATGGAAATTGATATAGGCTTGGAAATGGGTTAACCAATATATCATCATAATTTCATAAAACGATTCCATATTAGAAACCATCATGCCCAATAAATCCCCATAATATGTCATGAACAAAGGACGAGGTAGACACTTTCTAGTCTATTTAATCCTCTTTCCATAGGGAGTATTTAGACTCATTTATGATGATAATGCCTTTATTTTATGTTTAAGATGATATAATGGTTTATTAGAGATAAAAAAACATGAAATGCCTATAACAAACAAAGAACATAATAGAGTATAGGATACCCTAAAAGTAACATTGATAATATAAGTCACTTCTCAAATGACATTAGAAGACTGGTTGACAACATTTTCTCCACATGAACCCTCATATTAGAACTGGGGTGAAATCTCATAAACTAATTATTACACAGTGTCTACACAAACCTAACTATCATATCATCCTCCCTAATTAGATATCCTATAGTTTTTCTCCATCACTAATATACTAATTCACTAAATAATTTTGTGATACCTTAGTCTATTGGGGTCACTACCCAATGATTTCAGATATTCTTCTTTGAAAAAATCATTAAATATGGGCTTAATTTCACTATGTTTTTCAATGATTTTCCTCAAATATACAATTCAGATTAATGTATCATGGGAGACAATAATAAGAGATCTTCACAAGATTAGATATGGTGGGGAACAAATCCCGTAATTATTATAGTCATATCTACCTCTTCTCATATCATCCCATTACCTCTCTATGACACTACATGAGTTGTCACCCATGTAAAGGCTAGTAAGTTATCAACCTCCACTTGAGGCCCTATTTGATCTTGTCTTAGTGAGGAGGAATTTCTTTACCACTCTAGAAAAGGTTGGAATATCTAAGATAATTACCTGATTTTATAGTGACTCTTAATCCAATATCAAAATATCATGTATTTGATTCCATATTTCAACTTACATAAGGATTTATCCAAAGAAGTTTGGTGAATTAATAAGTTTATTCTATTATCGACATATATCCCTTCATCAAATCAAGTAATTCTCAAGGCATTAATTTATTTAAAGTTTCAATGTGGTATTTCATAAAAAATATCTCTTCAACATTATTATAACTAATATTTTGATCCTTCTCCTCCACGAGTATAAAATCCCACCACCGGTGAGCCACCCCTTCCAATGTGATAGTGACCAATCTAACCTATTGTTTCTCAAATGTATGTATTCAATCAGAGATCCTATAAACTTAATTCATCCACTCACTAAATTTTTAAGGAGTCACATAATTCTAAAAATGATTATGATATTTAAAATCCCTCGTTATATATATAATCATTAGTTCCTTATAAGTAATTCATTCACTAGACACTTTGAGAAATTGAATAATCCTCTCCAATGTAGTGGGATAAACTACATGCAGAGTTAGTGGTGTAATATGGTCTTCCCCTTCCTCCATGGTGGGAGGTTTTTATTTAGCCAACATCCTCTATAATAAATTATAGAGAGAGATAAAAACCATTTTCCCAGATGATATAACTTGATATTAGAGCTACACATACAAGGAAATTTCTTACCCCATTCACCTCTCTTCATTACACTTATTCATTGAAATTATTTTTATTTTTTAATATTTTCATTGAAATTTTATTGTAACAATTATATATTCACTAGATATCATTTTCAAATAGTATATAATTATTTAAGTAGAACATAAAAGAAAATAATTATCAAAGATATATAATGCAGTTATCAATAAATGGAATTAACTGCTAGCACATATTAACCTAGGTATCAATAATAAATATATAGGAAAATTTTAACACCCTGAGTTTTTATGGACCTTTTTCGAATAAATTAAATTTTCATTCGTATCCTATAATGCACTAAGTCAAAGATTATTTTCACAGGGCACCAAATAGGGGTATAATGTATGAAACAATTACTTGGAATGTAACACCCCAATATTTCATAGTACATTATTTCTTCAAAGTAACTCAATAACTTTCACAACACGCAACACCGAGTTCAAGCGCACCACGACTTACCAAAATAGTCGTTCAAAAGAGGTTATGAATAGTATTAACTGAATTTTTAACTATATATAATCCTTATAAATTTATAATCTATATTATGAGTTTCTTAGACATAATATAAGAACTAATTCATTTTTTTCAGATAAAATATGTAATTTTCAAAAAAAATCACTTTTACCGCCTTTTAATGGTGAACCCTTTTTAAATACAATATTTGAAATGTTTATATATTAAATTTTACAAAATAAACTTCTACTTTATAATTGGGACATAATAATTTAGTTTCAATAAATTTTTGGTTTTTTTCTGATAACTTTCATATTTGGGTGAATAGTAAAAAAATACTATATTTTAACTGAAAACAACTTTTTTGATCAAATTAATTTTTATTGTTAAATTATACTTTTTAATGGTTTGGAAGTATAAATAGATTATATTTTTTCCATTTAATCAAATTCTAGTCATTGTAAGTAATTTCACTGTGAGATTGGACATAAACAGGTGTCAATCTTTTGATAGTTATTTTTTCTTAAAAATACGCCTTTTGGTTTTGACAACGAGAATTAATTTTAAATTAATAAATGAAACTTCTATATTTTTAATTTAGTAAAACAGACATTTTTTTGAATTTGTAATATCAAAATTATCTTTGGGTAAATTTTTGGTATTTTTCTAAAAACATTCAATTTTTTATGAATAGTGAAAAACACAGAGTTATTGATTAAGACCGAATTTTAATTTAAATAATTATTTATTTTAGTTAAATTTATTTTAGGTCAAAATTGAAAAATAATACCTATATATGTTCAATGTAATTCATTGGATTCAACTTATAATAATTTTAGATATATAAAAAAATTTATAGAACCTTTCACCGTATTTTACCCACAACCTAAGAGAATTTTTGAATTCACATAAAACATAATTTTTCCGCTTCTGTGAGTGGAATCACAAAAATCCAAGAGAAACTATTGATATAATTAAGTAAAATGTGGTTCAATAAGATAAAAATATTTTTTGGTGAATAGTAACTTTTTACTTTTATTTACTGCGGTTAAAAGTGAATAGGGTAATTAAGGGTAAAATGATATTTTTATTACCCTAACACATGTCCTAATTCTATTGGATAAGTTTAATTCAACCAAAAAAAACTTAGGAATAAAATATGACCCTTTATTTCCACTTGGATTAGATTAATACATTTATTATTGTTTAATTTAAAGAAGAGTTAAAAGAGTTATAATCAATGTTTAATAAATAAACCATTTTTAATATAGAGTTATATATAAGGTAAATTAGACTATAAATATTCATTATAAAGATAAAATAATTTCATACATAATGGTATTTTATTTATAATTTTAAGAGATTAAATAATTAAATTTCTGAATGACACAATGATAATGCAATAATTACCTAATTAATGAAAGAATCAAATAAATGGTATTATAAATTTTAAAATAAATACAATTTCAACGTTTTTATGACATCCACGAATTTTATAGGTTAATATGACATGTTATGATTGATTAAAAGTTTTTTTTGAAGTAATCATGCTTTTATTATTTTAACAAAAAACAAATACCAAATAGTGTCAAAAATTGACATAAAATAGTTTTTAAAACAAATATTATATTATTAATTGATATAATGGTCCTAAAAATATTAGGTTCGGACAAAAGACTTATATAAAAATATATATGACATTATTTAACTAATTGGGGTTATATTGGAAGTATATAGTATGTTTGTTTACCATATAGTGTAAGAATACAAGAAGACACTGTAAAAGTTAAATTATTTAACTTAGAGTTAAATCTAAATGAAAATGTTAAAATTGTAACATAAACTTGTATAAAACCTATTGGTTGATAGGATTTCGACCCATACCCACCCAATTCTATAAATAAGTCACTTTGGATCCATTATAACCCGAAAATGATTTTATTATAAAATAATATTTTATGTTTTTCCTAAGGTGCCCCTCACCCCTCTTATAAAAGGGCACTCCCCCTTCACTCTAATTCACACCTTCTAAGCCATTTGTCTCGGTCAAAACCTGACCAAATACCCTCAAAACTATCCTAACTTCATCCTAGATGCCTTCCTTTGGTGATAAATCCAACCTAATGAGCCCTTTTGATCAAATTAAAAGGAAGAACCCGAAGAAGAGGTATTGATTTCACAACCCTCTTTCAAGTTCTCTTATTCTTCCACTTACTCTTTCTTTGTTGTTTCAATTCTAAAATAATAAATCCAGTATATTATATATACATTTATATTATTATAAATATGTAACAACTATATTCATTATTCTATCTATCTTATGAATGATAATGTCACCATGTGTGCGTACGTACGACTTTCCGTGTCCACGTTAGGGTGTAATTTGTTATTCAACACTATGTTATTTGGATGGATATAATGATGATTAAAATATATATAAATAATTAAAATAACATGCTAAGGTCTCTTTAAAATTAATATACCATCCAATTCCACACATTTAAGGAAATTAAATTGTCGCTCGTGCGTACGTACGGATTACCGTCTCCACGACGCGATGAGATTCATTTCCACATTCACCATTCATCGATGATTATAAAAATATATATTACTAATAATTATGTAATATAAGACATGATATTTCTACTGGAGATATAATATTTATATGTATATATATATTTACTTACATATATCTTATTCACTTAGTTTCGTTTAATATTATATGAAAACGGAAACAACATTTATGCGTACGTACGGACTACCGTCTCCATAAATGGTGTTTTTAATTTCATATATATGTCTAGTATACATATTTATATTCTCAATATATATGATATATAAATAATGTTTTATATTCTGGAATTATTTAAATCTTGATCTAGGTGATACAATCAAGAGTAACAAGTTAAAACACATATGATAAAGAAAGTGATTATTACCCGAAATGTTAATTTAACATGTAAATTATTATTAAATGGGTATTATAAAGTCATTAGTTAATCATGTATGATATCATAAATACTAATATGGTTCTGGTATACAATAATAACATACTACAATCTTCATATAGGAGTTTAAATATACCCTCGACTAAAGGAAAGTGCAGGGTAAGGGGTGTTCATCTCACTCCTTATTCCAGTGAGATTCAATCCATATTTCCACTGTTACCATTTGTGTGGTATATGTGCTGAAAATAATTGTATTATTTGTGTAATAAAATTTAATTTATGTGTATTTACATATTCATTGTATGATACTTGTTTCATGGGGTGTATGTTTTGTAAGTTACCAAATTGGTAAGGGTTAATTCCTCAATCTCACTATTATTCGAGATTGTTTATGTGTAAGTATTTATTGTGATATTTTTATCATCCATGTCCATTTTTCATAAAAATGATTTCAAAATGAATATTTTAAGGATTTTTGAAAGGTACTATTTTTCAATATTATAATTTTAAATGTTTTAAATATTTATCTTTCTTAATATTTTTAATTAACGTCCATGTTTTCAAAATGATTTTAAGGATTTATTTATATGGACATGAATGTTTTGAAATGATATTTCTTTTCAAAAGTTTCATAGTGGTATGGAACACTTTGATTCAAAAATCTCTTTTAAATTAATTCCATTATAAATGTGTGACTTTTAAATGATTTTACAAAAAAGGTTATTTCTCTCAAAACAATTTACTCATCATTTTCAACTATGTCAGCATCCTTTACTGGATATTATTTTTGAGTGAGGTTGATTTATTATAATACAATATTCCATATTGTATTGAATGAGTTATGATATGTTTGACTGTGGATGTTCTATTTTTTATACCATTCACGGTTTATGGTTAAAGTATTGACATTTCGTATGCTAGTTCTAATATGAATGTTTAGGTTTTGTTTCAACCTTTTCATATGAGGAATGTATTGGACATAGTAAGTTACGGGTGGAGCCCACTATAGTTCCTCAATGCATCGGTAGGTCTCATGAGACAACTAGATGTGGAATTGGATGAGGCCTTTCCCAATTTGATATATGGTTTTGGCCGTGTCCTTAATCATTTTTAGAATTCTTGGCCGAGGCCTTGACAAAATGTTTCAGAATGTATGGAATTATACATTCCCTCATTATGAAAATAATATTGATGGTTCTTGTGGTTATTCGACTAGTATAAGACCCATGACTATGTTTTATTATTTCATTATTTACTCAGCTCATATTCTTTCCATAAAAGTGTTCATGTTTATTATTTGTAAAGGCATGTGTTTTCAATTATTCACCTTGTCTAATATTTATGTTATCTTTTTCTGTATTGCTTACCCTTACTGAGCGTTTTAGCTCACCCATTTCTATATTTTATTTTTCCCAGGATTCCAAGAAGTGTATTTTGATTGATATCCAGGGTTAATCTAATGGAATAATGGTGTTCATAAAGGATTATTTATGTTGTATTGTATGTTATAAAGGGTAATGTAACATTCCTGTCTATAATCTATTTTCCAAGACTACTAAATTGATCAGTCCTTCGGGACATGATTCCTTATAATCATGCCAATGTATTAAAATAATTCACCGACTCCGAGTAACTGGGGTCGGAGAGTTACAGTTGGTAATAGAGTAATATTAGAAATAACCTTGGAAACTAGATTTAGATAAACTCTGATTAGGGCACATTACCCTAAGATAGACTTTAAGTATTAGTATAGAATAACTTCCTAGAATTTTGGTAATGTAGGGATTTTGTGAGTTTTTCCAAGAAAATACATCCTTTTCTGGATACGAGTAGGTAGAGGCGGCTCTAGCACCGATGTACCTAGGGGTAAAACCCGAAAACACCGCTTTAATCTAGACTCGAACGGGAACTGGTGCACAAAAACGGGCCTTGATTCACTTTTGGTTACGACACTCCCGGGGGATATGCTTAGGATAATTCTCATTTTCTTTACAAACCACTATGAAGGGTTTATGAGTATATACCTCCTCAAAGAATTTTTTTTGTGATTATGGATTTTATCCATAAACTATTCAATTTAAGTTAGTTATTTTACATGTTTGGAATTATGAATTTTGATTCATAAACTGACCTTGTGTATGCCATTGTTTAGAAATGGTGCCCAGTAGAAGTAATGAGAACACCAGCAATACATATGATCCAAAGAGTAAGAAGGGTCATATCATTCATGGTATTAAGCTAAAATTTAGAAAGGAAATAGTCTCCCACGTATTATCATCGTATGAATAAATAATATCATGCGTTAATACGATCAGTAAAGAATTATCCGAATCCTATGGATTTGGAGGGAATCCAGAGAAGAAAAGGATGGTAGAAAGAAAGATGGATAAAGGAAATATGGGAAAGAAGGATTTTCTAATATGTGATAAATGCAGAATGAATCTCCTTGGTAAATGATTGAATGGAATGTGAGTTTGTTATAAGTGTAGTGAAAAAGGACACCAAGTACGTGATTGAAAGGGTAATAAAAAGTTTTCAAATGTAAAATGATTTATATGCAAGGTGTTGAGACACTACATGAATCAATGTCCCATTCATAAGAGTATACCGCAAATGATGTTATTGGATAATAATCAAGTTATGATACTACCTCAGATGAAGAAGAATGACTAGTGTTATTATGTTGTTATTATAGAATTATTTAATTTGAGTGTTGTATCAATAGTATACTGGTTACATGAATTATTGAGATTAATAAGGATTGTACTGCAGTACTATTTTATTGAGGATTTGAGATTATATGGTTCTAAGAAAAGTGACTTAATAGTAAGCTACACTTTTTTGAAAATTAATGGCTGAAGGAAAGGTAATCCTTAATATGGTCCTGATAATGAGGTAGTGATTTTGTAATAATAGATGGTTGATATGGGTTATTCAGGTGTTGCGGTGTTGTAAAAGAATACACAATTAAGGCGTTCACATGTTATTACCTGGAAAAAAGGATCCCCATTATGTTTAACTTCTTTATAAACATTAGAATGAGAGTTTGGATATAAGTATTTTGGATAATTCTAAAGGTTGGAATGGATTAAGTTTGAAATTGGATACTATTGCTAAGGTTATTTTTGGATTTCCATAAAAAGGGAAACCCGTAGGTCGGGCGGCAACCTGTCACATCCGGCAAGACCGCGAGACTTGAACCCGCAACCGAAGGGAGGCAAGGTTGTATCACCTATCACTGACCCACGTGATGTTCTAGATTGAATAATGTAGTTTTTTAAAGGGTCTGATATGTGAATTATAAATTCATTATTTTTGGAACTCTATATGATTAGGATAAATAGAATATATATTTTTTCTAAATCTTTTAGAGTGAAAGATGAGTTTGTGGTAGGAATTAGTCGAAGGATGAAACTCTACATGTCAAGTATATATATACATATATATATATATATATATATTCCCTATTATTTTATGGATAAATTAATTATTAAACTTTATGGAAGGGATCTTAAAGCAAAAAATGCAGTATCCTAATACCTTACATTTTGTTGAACCGATAATATTTTAGATCATCATAGATTGGTGACTTTGAGGCCCAAAATTTTACAATTTTTTGTGATTGATGACCTCAATCACCCCCTATAAATATTTACGTTTTTCCTCTAATTATTTTTCTCTAATTGCCACAAATTTTCTCCTAATCGAGATCATAATTTGGTGGTGACTTTTTCATTCCCCTTTTCCTCTTATTAAGACTAAATTTTATTAGCCCAATTTCCATTGTGGGTTTTCCCACAAAGGTATTTTCTATTTTCAGCCTTTTATTTTCAAAGAAAAATTTCAAATTGCGAGGATGTAATTTATTGAAGGAGGGAAGAATGTAACACCCCAATATTTCATAGTACATTATTTCTTTAAAGTAACTCAATAACTTGCACTACACGCAACACCGAGTTCAAGTGCACCATGACTTACCAAACTAGTCGTTCAAAAGATGTTATGAATAGTATTAACTGAATTTTAAACTATATATAATCCTTATAAATTTAGAATCCATATTATGAGTTTCTTAGACATAATGTAAGAACTAATTCATTTTTTTCATATAAAAGATGTAATTTTCAAAAAATTCACTTTTACCGCCTTTTAATGGTGAACCCTTTTTAAATCCAATATTTGAAACTTTTATATATTAAATTTGACCAAATAAACTTATTATTTATAATTGGGACATAAGAATTTAGTTTCAATAAATTTTTGGTGTTTTTCTGATAACTTTCATATTTGGGTAAATAGTAAAAGATTCTATATTTTAATTGAAAACAACTTTTTTAATCCAAATAATTTTTAGTGATAAATTATACTTTTTAATGGTTTGGAATTATAAATAGATTATATTTTTACCATATAATCCAATTCTAGTCATTTTAAGTAATTTCACTTTGAGATTGGACATAAACAAGTGTCAATCTTTTGATAGTTATTGTTTCTTAAAAATACGCCTTTTGGTTTTGACAATGGGAATTAATTTTAAATTAATAAATGAAACTACTATGTTTTCAATTTGGTAAAATATATTTTATTTTTGAATTCAGAATATCAAAATTATCTTAGGGTAAATTTTTGGTATTTTTTCTGAAAACTTTCAATTTATGATGAATAGTGAAAAACACTAAGTTATTGTTTAAAACTGAATTTTTATTTAAATAATTATTCATTTTATTTAAATTTATTTTAGGTCAAAATAGATACATAATACCTATATATGTTCAATTTAATTCATTGGAGTCAATTTATAATAATTTTAGATATATGAAAAAATTTATAGAACATTTCACCGTCATTTACCCACCTCCTAGGAGAATTTTTGAATTCACATAAAACATAATTTTACCACTTCTGTGAGTGGAATTTTAAAATTACTAGAGACACGGTTGATATAAGTAAGTAAAATGTGGTTCAATAAGATAAAAATTATTTTTTCTGAATAGTAACTTTTTACTTTTATTTACCACGGTTAAAAGTAAATAGGGTAATTAAAGGTTAAATGATATTATTATTACCCTAACACATGTTCTAATTCTATTGGATAAGTGTAATTCGTCCAAAAACAACCTTAGGAATAAAATATGACCCTTTAGGTCCACTTGGATTAGATTAAGACATTTATTATTATTTTATTTAAAGAAGAGTTACAAGAGTTATAATCAAAGTTTAATAACTAAACCATTTTTAATATTGGGTTATACATAAGATAAATTCGACTATAAATATTCATTATAAAGCTAAAAATATTTCCTACATAATGGTATTTTATTTTTAATTTTTAGAGATTAAATAATTAAATTTATTATTGACACAATGATGATGCAGTAATTACCTAATTAATGAAAGAATCAAATAAATGGTATTATAAATATTAAAATAAATATAATTTCAACGTTTTTATGACATCCACAAATTTTATAGGTGAATATGACATTGTAGTATTGATTCAATGTTTTTTTAAGTAATCATGCTTTTATTATTTTAACAAAAAACAAATACCAAATAGTGTCAAAATTGACATAAAATAGTTTTTAAAACAAATATTATATTATTAACTGATATAATGGTCCTAAAAATCTAAGGTTCGGCCAGAAGACTTATATAATAATATATATCACATTAATTAACCAATTGGGGTTATATTGTTAGTATATAGTAAGTTTATTAACCATATAGTGTAAGAATACAAGAAGACACGGTAAAAGTTAAATTATTTAACTTATAGTTAAATCTAAATGATAAGATTAAAGTTGTAACATAAACTTTTATAAAACCTATTGGCTAAGAGG
The DNA here is from genome assembly GCA_963277665.1 of Viscum album. Taxonomy (NCBI): domain Eukaryota; kingdom Viridiplantae; phylum Streptophyta; class Magnoliopsida; order Santalales; family Viscaceae; genus Viscum; species Viscum album. The sequence continues at coordinate 856,134,198 of OY728121.1, forward strand.
ATTTCGACCCATCCCCACCCTATCCTCGAAATAAGTCACTTTTGAGCCATTATAAACCGAAAATGATTTTATTATAAAATACTATTTTAAGTTTTTCCTAAGGTTCCCCTCACCCCTCTTATAAAAAGGCACTCCCACTTCACTCTAATTTACACCTTATAAGACATTTTTCTCGTCCAAAACCTGCCCAAATACCCTATCAACTATACTAACTTCATCTTAGAGGCCTTCCTTTGGTTAGAAAGCCAACCTAAGGAGCCCTTTTGATCAAATCAAAAGGAAGAACCCAAAGAAGAGGTAATGATTTCACCACCCTCTTTCAAGTTCTCTTATTCTTCCTCTTACTCTTTCTTTGTTTTTTATATTCTAAAATAATAACTCTAGTATCTTATATATAAAATGATTTTATTATAAATATGGAAGAACTACATTCATTATTCTATCCATCTTATGAATTATAATGTCACCATGCGTGCGTGCGTACGACTTACCGTCACCATGTCGTGGTGTAATTTGTTATTCAACACTATGTTATTTGGATGGATATAATGATGAGTAATATGTATATAAATAATAAAAATAACATGATAATTTCTATGTAAAATTAATATACCATCCAATTCCACACCTTTAAGGAAATTATATTGTCTCTCATGCGTACGTATGGATTACCGTCTCCACGACGCGATAAGATTCATTTCCACATTCACCATTAATCGACGATTATAAAAATATATATTACTAATAAGTATGTAATATATGAAATAATAATTCTACTGGATATATATATGTATATATATGTATACTTACATATATCTTATTCACTTAGTTTCATTCAATACGATATGAAAACGGAAATAGCATTTAAGAGTACGTACGGACTATCGTCTCCATAAACTGTGTTTTTCATTTCATATATATTTCTATTATACATATTTATTTTCTAAATATATATGATATATAAATAATTTTTTATATTCTGGAAATATTTAAATCTTTATCTAAGTGATACAATCAAGAGTAAAAAGTTAAAACACATACGATAAAGAAAGCGATTATTACCCGAAATGTTAATTTAACGTGTAAATTATTATTAAATGGGTGTTATAAAGACATTAATGAATCGTGTATGATATCATAAGTACTAATATGGTTCTGTTATACTTTAATAACTTATTATTATCTTCATACGGGAGGTTAAACATACCCTCTACTAAAGGAAAGTGCAAGGTAAGCGGTTTTCATCTCACTCCTTATTCTAGTGAGATTCAAGCCATATTGCCACTATTACCTTTTGTGTGGTGTATGTACTTCCCATAATTGTATTATTTTTGTAATGACCTTTAATTTATGTGTATTTACATATTCATTTTTTGATACTTCTTTCATGGGGTGTATGTTTCTTAAGTTACCAAATTGGTACGGGTTAATTCCCCAATCTCATTATTATCCGAGATTCTTTATGTGTAAGTATTTACTAGGATATTTTTATCATCGATGTCCATTTTTCATAAAAATGATTTCAAAATGAATAGTTTAAGGATTTCTGAGAGTTACTCTTTATCAAGATCAGAATTTTAAATTTTTTAAATATTTATCTTTTTTAATATTTTTATTTAATTTCCATGTCTTCAAAATGATTTTAAGGATTTATTTATATGGACTTGAGTGTTTTGAAATGATATTTATTTTAAAAAGTTTTAAAGTGTTATGGAACACTTTTATTCAAAAATATATTTTAAATTACTTCATTTATATATGTGTGAGTTTTAAATGATTTTACAAAAAGGTTATTTCTCCCAAAAAAAATTACTGGTGATTTTCAACTATGTCATCATCCTTTAATGGATATTATTTTTGAATGAGGTTGATTTATTATAATACAGTATTCCATATTGTATTGAATGAGTTATGATATGTTTGACTGTGGATGTTCTATTTTTTACACCATTCATGGTTTATGGTTAATGTATTGACATTTCATATGCTAGTTCTAATACGAATGTTTATGTTATGTTTCAACCTTTTCATATGAGGAATGTATTTGACATAGTAAGTGATGGGTGGAGCCCGCTATATCTCTTCGATGCCTCAGTAGGTATCATGAGACAACTAGACGTGGAATTGGCTGAGGCCTTTCCCAATTTGATATATGGTTTTGGCCGAGGCCTTAAACATTTTTAGACATCTTGGCTGAGGCCTTGACAAAACGTTTCATAATTTGTGGCATTATACATTCCCTCATTATGAAAATAATATTGATGGTTCATGTGGTTATTCGACTAGTAGAATACCCATGACTATGTTTTATTATGGAATTATTTACTCATCTCATATTCTTTCTATAAAATATTTCATGTTTATTATTTGTAAAGGCATGTGTTTTCAATTATTCACCTTGTCTAATATTTATGTTATCTGCCAATGTATTTCTTACCCTTACTGAGCATTTGATCTCACCCCTTTTTATGTTATATTTTTCCCAAGATTCCAAGAAGTGTATTGTGATTGATATGAAGGGTTAAGATAAGGGAATAATGACATTCATAAAGAATTATTTATGTTGTTTTATATGTTATAAAGTGTAATGTAACATTCATGTATGTAATCTATTTTCCAAGACTACTAAACCGATCGGTCCCTCGGGACTTGATTCCTTGTAATCATGCCAATGTATTAAAATAATGCACTAACTCTAGGTAACTGGGATCGGGGTGTTACATGGAATGTGTTAAACTTAACACCGACTTAGAATACATTACACACAAAAATGACTTGGCATATGTTACATGCAACACTGGCTTGGTGTATGATGCACGCAACACAGGGTTTCTGCAATACATAATTTTTTATATAATTATTTAAATGAGATAATTGTAACCTATCCATTAAAATTAGTTATAAGAATAGTAATGAATAATTTTCACATATTTTTTATATTTTTTTATATAAATAAAACATATTGATAATAAAATATATTATTTTTGGTAAAGTCCTTTTAAGTTTAAAAATATTGTTTTATTGAATAAAAAACATTTAATGTCCTTTTGTGAAAAATAATAAAATTACTTTTAGAAAAATTTAGAAATTTAATTGATAAAATAAACTTAATTTTTTAATTAATAATGTTGAAATTATTCTAGAGTGAATTTTTTGTGTTTTTCTGAGAAACTTTATTTTTTGATGAATGGTGGAAAATGCAGGATTTTATTCCAAAACTACTTTTATATTTATTTTATGTATAAGGATAAATTATATTTTAAAATTATTTAAATGTTAAATTAGATAATATTTTTAACAATTAATCCAATGTTGATCATTGTAACCAATTTCACAGTGAAATTGGATATAAAGACTTAGCAAACTTTTGATCATTTTTACCTTAAAACCCCATAGTGTCATCCCGTCAGCAGATTACTTTCATATTAATTTTTACCAGTTATGTGATTAGAATTTTAAAAAATGGATTCCATATTTTTTATAATAATAATTTATAATTTCATAAAAAATCAAAATTTTTTTACTAAAAATATTAGTGAAAGTGATTAAAATCAATTGCATCGGTTAAGGGAAACAATAGGTTAATAAAGTACTAAATCATAAATATGAGACCCAAAATGACATTGATACATGTAAAACACCCATTTTATGGTAATTATTTGTCCATTAACCTTCCATTATTGAGTTTTATTGGGTTTTAGGGATTTTTTAGTTAAAAACATGGGTATATCTAACTTGTTTTCAAAAATGTCACGTGTTTCCTTTCCCTTCCCTATAAAAGCCACCATATTTTCCCACTTCCTCACACCACTAAAGCCCCTTGGATAAATCAAAGTCTACTAAAATAATCTCCCGAATTCCCTCCCTTACTCAAAGAAGTCTTCATATGGGAATAAGTCAACTCAAAGAATCCTTCTGGAACAATCCAAAAGGAGTTACCCTATTAAGAGGTAACATATGTTCTCATGATCAGTTCCTTTATTTTTATTCTCCACCCACTAAACTCTATTTATTCCTTTATTTTATGAAAAAACCAGTATCCTAAACATACTAGGATATTGTTATTTTAATTTTTTGACCTAAAAATACAGACACCTCAATCTAATGGATATCGAACACATCATTTCTCTATTTGGTGAACTAGTACCTCACTAAAAGATAATTGTTCATTTTTCCTTTACCACAAATTATGGTGGAAATTATGATGTAAACTCTATTTATATATGTTATATAAGATATTTATTATGTATTTAATCTTATTTATTTATTTTTACAACACATAAAATTTTTTACTTTCCATTTGGTGTTAATGCGATAATCTCGTTTGAGGAAGTCTGGACTCTCGCCCCGTCAAAGTGATATGATTTATTCATATACTACAAGGAATGTATTAATTATGGATTTAATTGAAATTATAAGTATATATAACATTATTATTATAATTTAATGATATTATATTCATATAAACAAATATGTCATTAACTTTCTTTCTTTCAATATGCCAATTAAAATGGAAACAACATTCATGAATACATACAGCTTACTATCTCCATGAACTTTGTATTACTTTTCATACCGCTGTATGATATATATTATTATAATTTAAATATAATGGATAAAAATTATATTTATTTCATGATTTACTTTCTTAAAATCATGATATAAGTATAAGTACCGAAGATATAACAAATTAAGACACGTGCAAAGAATGAAGTGAATATTACCCAAACTAAAACCTTAACAAAGGATTGTTAACAAGTGGGTAATATATGGTTATAATCCAACCATATAAGGTATTATATAAAAGATTATTCTTCTATAAATTATTTTTACAAAATTAGTTTTATTATACTGGAATCATGTACGGGTATGAAGAGAGTCAAGACACAATGTAAGGGGATTTCATCTCACTTTTAATTTCTGTGAGATACATGTTATGATCATTACTCTTTCCTTTTGTGTGATGTATATACTGAACATTATTTTAATCTATTTAAATTATACATAAATTTATCGGTATTAACATTTTCCATTTTATGATCCTTATTTCATGGGGTTTTTGTTTCAAAAGTTACAAAATTGGTAAAATATTTTTTCCCAATTTTCCTTTTTTGAGACTCATGTTTGGTTGTGCACCTAAACTATTTTTCAAGGTGTAAATACTCCCATTTTACATTTTATATATTTAATCTCATTATTTTTTATGATATCAAGATTAATTTAATTTTGTTTTCTTACATGGAGTGTATGATCTCAAGTCACCAATTTATTAGAGTTTACTGAGACAATCTCATAACTTTTCATGTTTGTTTATGTTTATGATTCCTTTGAAGAAATATTTTGATATATATCTCAATAAAATTAATGAGTTTCCTTGTCCTATATTTTTATATAAATATTCATTTATTAATACCATTTTCCCACTCTTTGGTACTTAAGGTAATGTTTTTAGTAAAATATAGTTGTCTCACTCTTCGGTAGGAAATCTATTGTATTCACAAAACCTTGTTTTCAAAAATGTTTTCCAAAGACCTTTAAAGGAAATTTTCAAGGAAAAAAATAATTTTAAAAATGATTTCAATTATTTCCTTACATATTTTGAAATATATCTTCAAATAAAGAGGTTTTCAAAATATATTATGTTATAAAAATCATTTTTCAAAGAAAAAAGGATATTTTCTTCAAGAATGGTTTTCAAAAAATCATTCAAAATTAATTCCCATATAAGATAAAATTAATTGGTGTTACTTGGGCCTTCATTGGAAAATTATTCAGTGTTTGCAGTCATATTATTTCTCTAAATAGATTATTTTTTGATTGAATTATTTTCATAAAACTCATTTCTATTTCATGGGTCATATTATTTTGAAACCCGCTTCTTTTAATGGGTTATATTTAAGAAGAAATATTTATAAAACCTGTCTTTTTTCAAATGATATATTATATTAACATGATTGTGATACGAATTTCATTTCATTGGTTATGTTATGATTTTTAATAATCTTGGGCTACATATATGTATAATTTCATTATGAGAGTAGTGGAACCTTTATCTCCCTCTAATGCATTGGGTAAAGATGTATATCTCATGAGATAGACTAGGATGGTATTGGGAATTAACCTTCATTACTAAGATGGCCATGGAAGTGAACCATGACTACTAATATGGTATTAGGAGTAAACTCGTGCTACTAATATGTCAATTTTATTGAACCATTACTACAAATATGGTATTGGGAGTGAACCTATACTACTAATATGGTCTTAGCATCGATTCCTTGGATACTATAGAAATCATTATACTCTTATGTGTCTACCGCAATTCCATGTTTAATTTATATGTTATTCTTTCATGGATTATGTTATTTATTTCCTTACAATTAATGTCTTATGAACTTCCATTATTTATTCCATGATTTATGTATATGATCTTTGATATACTGGGTATGATCTTATCATTTCATGATCATGTTCTCATACCCTTACTCTAATGATAATGATTACATATCTCCATTTTTTTACCCTTACTAATCATTTGAGACCACCCCTTTTTATGTTTCCTTCCCCCATGTTATGAAGATAAGTATTATGTTTTATGTTTCTAAAAAGGGTTCTTGTCAACAAGAATCTAGTGGGAGATAATGTATCTCATTTATGTACCAGGGTATATGTTTCCATGTTTCCAAAAGAACTAGACTAGTACATTGTGATTGTGTTGTTTGGGTAATGTTTTATTTATTCCATAAATATAATGTAATTTACATGTTTTAAAAGATAGGTTCACTACAGTTTGTATCATAAGAAAATTTTAGAAACATTTCTAAACTATGGTGAGAAAAGCTTAGTGAGAACCCTAGGGACATGTCTAAGGATAAGTATAAGGTTGGTTCAACATTTAGGAAAATAAACTGGAATCTTGGTAAATTATGGAGTGAGTGGTTTCCTAGAAATGCATCCCTATCTATATAAAACAAGTGGATGTGGCTGTAGAATAGATTTACATAGGGGTAACAACTCTGAAAAGATGTTTCGGGCCTGAATCAGGGTAATATGGTTCACAACAATGAGCCTTGCTACACACCTGGTTTGACACTCCCGAGGGGTATGATTTGGGAATTCACAAACTTTTCATGAACCATTATGAAGGATTTAAATATAACTTGGATATGAATAACCTAAGATATACCAATTACATCATAGATTAAATAATATTTCAAAAGTTAGACATCCTATAAGTGATTTTTTTGGATTTTGTGGTTCCTCATCATGATAACTATTTCTTACTCCATGCTCTTGGTATTATTCAATGTATGGAACCCCAAGGAATTTCATAAATGGTGAATTTGATGGAAAATGCCACAATTGTTTTCCTAAAAAATCCAATGATATGGGAGATGGAATGAAAACCCTCATTTCTATGCTCACACAGCTTTCTCAACCTATGAATCATAGTTGACATCAAAATAAGAAAATGATGGAACAACATTCTATTGATTCTTTTATAAGGTAACTTCCAACATCTTTCATAGGTTCTTCTGATCCACTTATTGCTGAAAAATAGATCAGTACAACAAAAAATATATTATGTGTTCTTTAATGTTTGGAGCATAAAATATTCATTCTATCTTTTTATTGGTTAGAAGGAAAAGAAAATCAATGGTGGACTCTAATCAAGAATACAAGGAAGAAAGATGAAATTGAATCCATGGATTGGGACTATTCCAGGAACTTATTTTTCAATAAATAATTTCTTCTAATTATTTATACTAAGATGGATAAATAGTTCCTTGATTTTAAGAAAAGGGATGATTAATCTTTCGGTACCTACTAGGATAATTTCATGAGACATTCAAGGTATGCTTCATGAATTATTATCCTACCCAAAGGAAACGTTGATTGGTTCTTCAGTGGATTAAATCCAAGTCTAAGAAGGTAGTTGTACATAAGAGACTTTAGTATCTATGAAGAGATTTTTTGTTTTGAAATCAAGGTTGAAATGTTGGTTGAATTCACATATTAATATCATGGTTTTATAAAGAAGATGAACATAGAGTTTAAAGTAAAATCTAAAAACCATGAAGAAAGGAAGATGAACTTTTTTTATGATCTAAGTGAGGAAAGATTCATGGAGGAAATTTCCTTAAGTGGTCTAATAAATGTTTTAATTTTGAAATGGAAGGTCACTAAGAAATTTATTTCCAAAGTTATGGGAATAATTAAGCTCAAAATTCTAATGGATAAGGATCCGTATAGAACGAACCTCACACGATTTAGTGCTACAAGTGTAAGGAGAATGGAAATTGTGATAACCACTACCCAAACCCAAGGGTTGGTGATGATGATCAATGATAGAGACTTATTAAGATAAAGGATAGGGGGAAATCTCATGAAATCACTATTTTTGATAAGTGGTGTGATAATGATGTGATGAAAGGTACACTTACCATCCACTCTAGAACTACCAATGTCGTATTTCAGTTTAGATCTACCCACTCTTTCATATATAAAAAATTTTATAAGGGTTTTAAGATTCCACCAAAACAATTTTATGTGTAATTATAAGATAAAACCCCTAATGGTATGATTATTTATTGTAAATTCTATGATTCCTCTCATATTGAAGTTTGTGGAAATTTGCTTCCTTTAAATCATGTCATTCTTACTTTGGTCGAATTTTATGTTATCTTAGGCTTGTAGTGGCTTTATCTTCATAAATACTACATTAATTCTCAAGGAATGGAAGTTATGTTCGATATTTCAAACCCTTGTATGATCGTCCATCATTGTGATGATAAGTATAAACTTCCTGTGGATATTACATCCAGTTTATGGGTCTTAACTCCCATTCAAAAGGGTTGTTTATCTCAAATAGTTGGGGAGAAGATTGAAATTGATGATATGCCTATTGTTCAAGATTTTTTGGATGTATTTTTGAAAGAGTTTCCTAGTATTCCACCAAAATATGAAGTTGAGTTCTCAATGATACCCATACCTAGTTCCACACAAATTTCAAAGACTCCTTTTATAATATCCATGATTGAGTTGCAAGAGTTCAAGAAGAAACTATAAGAAAACCTTGACAATGGATTCATTCGGCCAAGTGTGTCACCATGGGGTGAACCCATTTTCTATGAAAAAATATTAGAATCAATGAGACTCTATATTGAATATCAGGAGTTTAACATGATCACAATTAATACTAAGTTTTTTCTTCCTCGTATTGATGATTTGTTTGATCAACTGTGCAGATATCAGTACTTTTCCTTGATTTACCTTCATTCCGAACATCATCAATTGAGGTTCAAGAAGGATGATATACCCAAGATGTAATTCCATTAAATTTATGGTCACTTTGAATATATAGTGATTTCTTTTGGTCTTACTAATTCCCCCACTATCTTCATGTATTTTATGAATAGTTTATTTAGACATTACCTCAACCATTTTTTAGTGGTCTTTATAGATGATATTATTAACTATTCAAATATCATGGAAGAAAATAAAGATCACTTGAGAGTTTTACTAAAGACCCTAAGGAAGGATAATATATATGAAAATTTTCAAAAGATTGAATTTGTGGATGCCAAAGGTTTCATTTTTGGGTCATATAATCTCAAGAGATTGTATAAAAGTAGATCCATAAAAAACGGAGGCTATTGAAAGCTATCCTAGACCAACCACGGTGACTGAGATCCATATATTTTTTGGTTTAATTGGATAGTATTGATGATTTTTGAAGAATTTATCATGAATAACTAATTCTATGACCAAGTTCACTTGGAAGGGTGTCAAGTTCTTCTTGATAGATGAATGTGAGGAAAATTTCAAGGAGTTAAAGAGAAGGTTGTACAGTGCACCTGTTCTTGCATTACCCTATAGTATAGAAGGGTTTTTAATCTATATTGATGTATCAAATAATGTATTGGGATGTTTTCTTATCAAAAATAATATGGTTGTAGAATATTCCTCACCAAAATTGAAGATTCATGAGAAAAAATACCCAAATCATGATTTGGAGTTAGCAGTAATAATTTTTTCATTAAGGATATGGGGGAATTATATTTATAGAGAAAAGTGTGATATATATACAGACCATAAAATTAAAAAATATATATTCACACAGAAGGAGTTGAACAAGCATCAAATAATATGGTTAGAGTTGATAAAGGATTATAACTACTCAATTCATTACCACCCTGGGAAGTGAACTATGTGGCTGATGATTTCAGTCGGAAGGATCATGATCGATTATCCATGATGAGGATCAAAAAATATACTATATTTATAGATTTAAAAAGGATGGATCTAGAAATCCCGAAGGAAGGGTAAAATTTTTGTCTTTATCAAATGAATGTTCAACCCTCAATCCTAGTGAAGATTAAGGAGGTACATAAGGAAGATGGAGAGTTTCAAAAGAAACTCATAATGGTTCCTTAGTTTATCCTAGATCAAGATGGAATGATATAGATCATGAACTGTGTATGTGCTCCATCCATTCCAAATTTGAAGAAGCGTTTGTTAGATAAATCTTATAGTTCTCCATTCTCTATTAATCTTAGTAGTATGAAGATGTTTATGGACTTTAAAGAATAATTTTTTTTGGGTGGGATGAAGAGAGATATCACGGAGTTTGTATCTCAATGTTTGGTATGCCAAAAAGTTAAGTATGAAATAAAAAAGTATAAAGGGATGATGCATCCATTTCCCATACCATAATTGAAATGGGAGAACCTCACTATGGATTTTATCATTGGACTACCCAAAACCTCTGAAGGGTTAAATGTTATATGGGTGGTAGTTGATCACCTTACTAATTCAGAACACTTCATTGCTATCAAATAATATTTTTCTCTAGATCAGGTTTCTAGGATATACATCAAGGAAGTGGTAAGGTTTCATGGAGTACCACAATCCAATCAGATCGGAATCTGAGGTTTACCTTAGTGTTCTAGTAAAGTATTCAGAAATCACTTGATATAGAATTGTGTTTAAGCACTAATTATCATCCTTAGACATATGGTCAGTCAAAAATGAAAATTCAACCCCCATATGATATATTAAGATCTTTTTCTCTATATTTAAATGGTGGTTGGTATCAACACCTTATTTTAGTTGAGTTCTATTACAAAAATAGATTTCACTCAAGAATTCATATGGAACCGTATGAATCCCTCTATGAGAATAAATACAGAGCTCCAACATGTAAGGATGAGGTTTGGGAAATAAAGCTATTGGGAACTAAGATCACTGAAGAAATGGAATAAATGGTTACATCTATTCAGCAACATATCAAGGAAGCTCAAAATTAGCAAAAAAGATATGTTGATAGCAGTTGACGTGATCTAGAATTTGAAGTTGGTGAAAAGGTGTATCTATAAATCCCTCCCTGTAAAAAGGTTATGATATTCAAGGATAAATGGAAATTAATCCCTAGGTATATCATTCCCTTTTATATTCTTGATCATATTGGGACATTATCATATCGCTTGGAACTTCCTACAAATCAGTCTCACGTCCATGATGTGCACCATGTATCTCTCTTGAGGAAGTACATAGCTGACCCTTCACATGTACTACAATCAAAGTTCATACATCTGGATAAGGATATTTCTTATGAGGAGAAACTTGTTTAAATTCTAGACAAGTTAGAGAAATTTCAATGAAAAGAGACACCTCACCTGGTTAAATTTTTTTTAGAGAAATCACCAATTATAGGAAGATACATGGGAACTCATGGATATGATGGAGCATAATTATCCTCATTTATTTTTACCTGGGTGATAATTTTCAAGGTCAAAATTCATTTTATGGGGGTTATAATTTAACTACTCTAGTTTTTATAGACCTTTTTAATAAATTAAATTTTCATTTTTATTATGAAATGCAGTAAGTCAAACATTCCTTTCACACAGCACCAACTCGGTGTACAATATACAGGACATTGACTTGGTGTATGTTTCATAAAACTCCAACATGGCATACTTTACATGCAACAATGACATTACATATGTCACATGCAACATCAACTTGGCGTACGATGCACACAACACTGAGTTTATAGGATACATACCTTTTTATATAATTACATAAATGAGATAATTATAACCTAGAAATTATACATAGCTATATGAATAGTAAAAAATACTTTTAAATACTTTTTATAATTTATTTATATAAATAAAATATATTGATAATAAAAGATATGATTTTTTTTAAAGTCATTTAATTTTTAAAAATACTATTTCTGTGAATAAACCAATTTGAATGTCCTTCTGTGAGAAATAAAAAAATAGAAACATCTAGAAAACTAATTTGATAAAATAAATTTCCTTTTTGAATTTATTATGTCAAAATTATAATAGGGTTAAGTTTTTGTGTTTTTCTGAAAAACTTCATTTTTTGATGAATAGTTAAAAATATCTGATTGTATTTATAAGATGATTTTTTATTTATCTTATTTATAAGCATAAATTAAACTTTAAATTAATTTAAAAGTTTAATTAGATAATATTTCTAAAAAATAATCTAATTTTTTTTCATTGTAACCAATTTCATATTGAAATTGGATATAAAGACTTAGCAAACTTTTGATCATTTTTACTTTAAAAAGTCGCAGTGTCATCCCATCAACAAGATTAATTTTAAATTAATTTCTCACACTTTTGTGATTAAAATTTTGAAAAATGGATTCTATATTTTTAATCATCATAGTTTATATTTTATAAAAAGTTAAACATTGTTTTTTACCAAAAATATTAGTGAAAGTGATTAAAATTAATTACATCAGTTAAGGGGAAAATGTGGTTAATAAAGTACTAAACCATAAATATAAGACCCAAAACAACCAATAAACATGTCCAAAACCCGTTATATGGTAATTATTTTTAACTTAACATTAAATTATTGAGTTTTTTTTGTTTTTTATGAATGTTTTTGTGTAAAAACGTGGGTACACCTAACTTGTTTTCAATAATGCCACATGGGTCCTTTCCCATCCCTATTAAAGGCTACCACCTCTACCCACATACTCACACCTATCAAGCCCATTTTATCAAAAAATACATGGCTCAAATAGGCTCCTAAATTCCATAACTTCCTCATATAATCATTAACATTGGAAGAATGCTACTCAAGGAAGCCTTTTGGCACAATCCAAAAGGAGTTACCCAATTAAGAGGTAATGTCTTTTCTCTAGCTCATTTCCTTTACTTTCCTTCTCCAGACCCTCCAATATCTTTATTCCATTGTTGTATGCCAAGAAAAATATCTTAAATATACTTGTATGTTTTAATTCTAATGGTTCTACCTACACTTACACACACCTCCATGTAAGGGATATTGAATATACTAATTCTCTTTACGGTGAACAACTACCTCACGAAACGATGACTGTTCATTTTTCATTTACCAACAATTATGGTATCCATTATGATGAAAAATCTATTTATATATGTTTTATATGATATTTATTATGTATTTAATCTTCATTATTACTTTTTAAATCACCTTCTATTTTACTTTCCATTTAGTGTTAATATTATAATCTCGTTTGAGGAAGTGTCGACTACCGCCCCCTCAAAGCGATATGATTCATTTATATACTACATGGAATTTATTAAGGATGATTTTAAGTAAAAATATAAGATATTTATAATATCATAATTCAACTATAATGATAATATATAAATATACACATATATTTCATTATCGTTATTTTTCTCAATACACCACTTAAAACAAAAATAGAATTCATGCGTACGTACGGCTTACCATCTCCATGAACGGTGTATTACATTTTGTACCTCAATATGATATATATTATTATAATATAAATATGATGGATATAAATGATATCTACATCATGATTTATTTTCTGTAAATCATATTATAAATATAAGGACCAAATATATATCAAACTACGACACATGTGAAGAACAAAATGAATATTACCCAAAGTGAAACCTTATCATAGGATTAATAACAAGTGGGTAATATATTGTCATAATACAACCATATATGGTATTATATATAATTATATGATTCTATAAAATATTTTTAATTAGAATATATTTATTATATAATAATCTTGTATGGATACGAAGAGAGTCGAGACCCAAGGTAAGGGGATTTCATCTCACTCATAATTTCCATGAGATACATGTTATGTTTACCACTCTTTCCTTCATTGTGGTGAATATACTACCCATTATTGTATTTTATGTACCTTATAAATAAATTTATGGTTATTAATATTTACATTTTATGATCATTATTTTATAGGTTATACGTTTCAAATGTTATCAAATCAGTGAAATGTTTTGTCTCAATTTTCCTTCTTTGAGACTCATGTTTTGTTATGCAGCTAAAATATTTTTTGAGGTGTATATAATTTCATATTACAAGTTATATCATGAATATACTTATTTTTATGATATTTTAAACTTCATGAAATTTCCTTTTCTAACATGTAGATTAGGATCCCAGGTCACTAAGTTATAATATTTTATTGAGACAATCTCATCGCCTTTTGATATTTTTTATGTTTATTATTACTTTGATGAAATATTATAATACATATCCCAAGAAAATTCACGAGTTTACTTATCCTCTTTTTTTACATATATACTCATGTATTAGTGACATTTTCCCACTCTTTGGTACTTAATTTAATGTTTTAAGTAAAACATGATCATCTGTATCTTCGGTTGAAAATCTATTGCATTCGAAAACCATGTTTTAAAAAATGTTTTCAAAAGATATTTGAAGAAAATATTCAAGGGAAAAAGTATTTTTAAATTTTTTTCAAAGCTTCCCTTATAATTTTTCAAATCGATCTTCAAATAAAAAGGATTTCAAAAGTTTTTTTGTTATAAAAAGCATTTTTCCAAAGAAGGAAGGAAATTTTCCACATGAATTATTTTCAAAATATCTTTCAAAATTATTTCCCAGATAAGATAAAATCCATTGGAGTTACTCAGGAATTTAGTGGGAAATTATTCAATTTTTCCATTCATATTATATCTCTGAATGGATTAGGTTTTTATTTCATGATTTTTATGAAACTTATTTCTCATTCACGGATTATATTTTTTTCATACCTACTTATTTTTATGGGTTATGTTTATGATAAAATTTTTGTGAAACTTATATCATTACATAGGTTATGATATGTTTAAATGTTAATGATACACATTTTATTTCATGGGTTATGTTATGATTTTTAATTATCTTTTGGAACATGTATGTATGATTTTATTATGAGATGGGTGGGACCTATATCTCCTTATAATGTATTGGGTAAATATTTTTATCCAATGATATAGAATAAGATGGTCTTTGGAATAAACCTTTACTACTAAGATGGTCATGGGAGTGAACCATGACTAGTAATATGGTATGAGGAGTGAACTTGTGATACTAATATAACCATATGAGTTAACCATGACTACCAAGATGGTATAGGGATAAACCCATACTACTAAGATGGTCTTGGAGATGTTGGCTTGGCTTCAATAGAAGTAATTATATACATATTTGTACGCGAAAATTCACTGTTTTATTACTATATTATGCTTTTATGGATTATGTTCTTTATTTCAATATGAATCATGTCTTATAAACTACTAATACTTATTCCATGATTCATGTATATGATATTTGATATACAGGGTATGATATTATCTTTTTATGATCATGTCATCATACCCTTATTCTTCTGATTATGCTTACATGTCTCCCTTGTTTACCCTTACTGAGCATTTTATCTCACCACTTTTTACGTTTCCTTTCCCAAGTTATTAATATATGTATTGTTTTTATTATTTCTAATAAGGGTTCTAGTCAATAAGAACCTAGTGGTAGATAATATAGCTCATTTATGTACAAGTGTTCATGTTTATATGCTTCCAAAGGCTCTAGACTAGTACGGTCTTCATGCCTCTGTTTATGAAATGTTTTATGTATTCCACAAATGTAATGTAATGTCTATGTTTGAAAAAGTGAGGGTCACTAAAAAAATGTTATTTCATTATTCTTCATGTATTAGTTAATATTGGTCATTAGGAGGTTCCAATAGTAATATTTGAAATCACATGCAAGCACATGAAATGTCATATTATCCTATATATTCCTACATATCTTCACATCAAATGATGCAAGAGACACAATAATTTTGGACTAACTTAAGGAAAAAAATGAGATCCCAAAATACCCTTGGTAACTCAAGATTCAACAATATTTATACAATCAAGATATATTTGTGGGTGAATTAATAATTCAAGAAAATCTTATGTTCACTATACTCCCAAGTCCCCTACCCAAGATCCCTTAATGTATGCTCTCGTAACATTTCAAAATGATCATGACCCAAATACCCAAATAGTACTTGTATCACAACATTATCACACCTTATGTGTACCTATTGATATCAATATTATAGTGGTAATTCCATGGTTTAAGTAACATTTATGTGGGATATTTGTTTCCTACTAGGAAAGAAAAAATAATAATGTTTGGTTCAGACCGATATTTTAAAAGACTAGATTTATCATTTAGCATATTTAAGGAACAACTTGCTATCCAATGGAAATGGGAGAGGATAACATGATAAAAATGCATGATATTGTATGAAAATATGATAAAAGGAATCCATATTCCAAATTATAGGAATTTTTTATAAAATAACTAAGACTAGAGAAAAATATAATAATCATATGTTACACTACTGGAAAAGTAGGATATACCAACGGTTTTAAACCGTTGGTATAGGCTAGAAAACCGTTGGCTAGTAAGCCGTGAGGAAAGCCCTATACCAACGGTTTCACTTAAACCGTTGGTATAGGTGTTCCAGAATTCTGGATAAGTCTATACCAACGGTTCAGAACCGTCGGTATAAGCATTCAAGAATTCTAAAAAAACTTATACCAACGGTTCAGAACCGTTGGTATATCTTTTTCTAGAATTATGGAAAAGGCTATACCAACGGTTCTGAACCATTGGTATAAGATTTTCCAGAAAAAAGATATCCCAACGGTTTATAACCGTTAATATAAGATTTCCAGAATTCTGGAAAAAGCTATACCAACGGTTCTGAACCGTTGGTATAAGCTTTCCAGAATTCTGGAAAAGGATATACCAATGGTTCTAAACCATTGGGATAGCTTTTTTCTGGAAAATCTTATACCAATGGTTCAGAACCGTTGGTATAGCCTTTTCCAGAATTTTGGAAAAAGATATACCAACGGTTCTGAACCGTTGGTATAACCTTTGCCAGAGATGCTGCACAACAGCCCCCCAGAAGCCCTCTAGTAGCCCTAGCATCCCCTTGCATAAAAAACATTGCACAACTTCCTTCAATATACCCTCCACTATACACCTGTATAAAAAATATCACAAAAACCACAAACATATTTCAAACAGTATAAAAAACACCGAAAATAAGCCAAAAAACATATATGACAACAATCATCCGGTGGTAATTCACCTCACCCATGCACAGCCCCCCAACCAGCACACCTCCCCATCAAATTCTAATAGGCAGAATAGTTTGATAAATATCTAATAGAGTTGAATAATAATTTCAAATTCGCTAAAATCCCTTTTTTTGTGATCCTAGGTTTGGGTATGTAATGATTTGTGATGAATTTTGCATTGAACTTGTATTGTTTATATTATATGGTGAAAATGTATTTTCTTAGGAGTCTCGTCACTTATGACCCCGTTACTGAAACTACTCAACTCATGAAAAATAGTTTGCGACTATCGTTGATGAGTGTAAATTTCAATTGTATTCACTTAAAATGATTTCCTTTTGAAATAAAAGAGTGACTTTGAGTGGTGTCGTCCACACCGCGCCTCGGATTGAGGCGGAGTTGACTCGTACATGTCACAAATGACCCATGGATCATTTTCCTAAAGTATCAACACAATCCGAATGCATTTGGTTGGTTTCCTGTATGTCGGTTGTTTTTACATAAAAGCGTATCCATTTTAAACAAAAGAAATACACTATGAGTGATACCGACCACACCATGCCTCGGATTGAGGCAGGGTTGACTCGTACACGTCACAAATGACCCATAGATCCTTTTACTAAAGTATCAATAGTATATAAATGTGTTTGGTCCTTTTTCCATATGTCAGTTGTTGTTTTTACTTAAACTGTTGTCCATTTCAAAAAATAGTTAGACACTTGGAGTGGTTCCGCCCACACCTCACCTCGGATTGAGGCAGGGTTGATTCCTACACATCACAAATGACCCATGGATCTTTATCCTAAATTTTCAACAGAATCCGAATGTGTTTGGTCGGTTTTCCGTATGTGGTTTTTTTACTTAAAAGTGAATCCATTTTAAGCAAAAGAAAGAAATTTTGAGTGGTACCGGCCACACCGGCCCTTGAATTGAGGCGAGGTTGACTCCTACACATCACAAATGACCCATGGATACATGTCCTTAAGTATCAACAGTATCTGAATACCTTTGGTCCGTTTTCCGTATGGTAGTTGTTTTTTTAACTTAAACTGTTGTCCATTTCAAAGAAAACTGACACACTTTGAGTGGTGCCAGCCACACTGGCCCTCGGATTTAGGCAGGATTGACTCGTACACATCACATATGACGCATGGATCGTTTTCCTAAAGTTTCAATAGAATCTTAATGCCTTTGGTCAGTTTTCCGTATGTTAGTTGTTGTTTTTACTTAAACTGTTGTCCATTTCAAAGAAAAGTTACACACTTTGAGTGGTGTCAGCCACACCGCGCCTCGGATTGTGGAGGGTTTGACTCATACAAGTCAAAAATGACACATGGATCATTTTCCTACAGTTTCAACAGAATCTGAATGGGTTTGGTTGGTTTTCCGTATGTCAGTTGTTGTTTTTACTTAAACTGTTGTCCATTTCAAAGAAAAGTTAGACACTTTGAGTGGTGTCGGCCACACCGCGCCTCAGATTGAGGCGGGGTTGACTCGTCCACATCACAAATGACCCATGGATACATGTCATAATGTATCAAAAGAATCCGAATGCCTTTGGTCCGTTTTCCGTATGTGCTTTTTTAAATAAAAGCGCATCCATTTTAAACAAAAGAAAGACACTTTGAGTGGTACCGGCCACACTGGCCCTCGGATTGAGGAAGGGTTGACTCGTACACATCACATATGACCCATGGATCCTTATCCTATAGTTTAAACAGAATCGGAATGCGTTTGATCTATTTTCCGTATGTCAGTTGTTGTTTTCACTTAAAATCCTGTCCATTTCAAATAAAAGTTAGACACTTTGAGTGGTGCCGGTCACACCGCGCCTCGGATTGAGGCGGGGTTGACTCCTACACGCCACAAATGACCCATGGATACATGTCCTAAAGTATCAACAGTATTTGAATGCCTTTGGTCCTTTTTCCGTATGTGGTTTTTTTACATAAAAGCGCATCCATTTTAAACAAAAGAAAGACACTTTGAGTGGTACTGGCCACACCGACCCTCGGATTGAGGTGGGGTTGACTCATACACGACACATATGAACCATAGATCATTGTACTATAGTTTAAACAGAATCCAAATGTGTTTGTTCTGTTTTCCGTATGGCCGTTGTTGTTTTCACTTAAAATCCTGTCCATTTCAAATAAAAGTTAGACACTTTGAGTGGTTCCGGCCACACCACGCCTCGGATTGAGGCGGGGTTGACTCTTACACGTCACATATGACCCATGGATACATTTCCTAGAGTATCAACAGTATACGAATGTGTTTGGTCCATTTTCCGTATGTGGTTTTTTTTTACTTAAAAGCGCATCCATTTTAAACAAAAGAAAGACACTTTGAGTGGTACCAGCCACACCAGCCTTCGGATTGAGGGGGGGTTGACTCGTTCACCTCACATATGACCCATGGATCGTTTTCCTATAGTTTAAATAGAATCCGAATGCGTTTGGTCTGTTTTCCGTATGCCATTTGTTGTTTTCACTTAAAATCCTGTCCATTTCAAATAAAAGTTAAACACTTTGAGTGGTACCAGCCACTACTTCAAAGCACATTTTCCATATCATTTTCCACATGAATAAACATGAAATACATGGTTAACTAAGAAAGCTAAGTAAAAAAAAATATAAAAATGAGTATCACAGTACCAAGGAATACTAAAGGTCTAGGTAGTATACTAATCATACAATAAGAATCAAGTGCAAAAAACAGAATCCGAATGCAATGTCCCTATGAAGCAGAGGAAAACCCCAAAGTGGAAAACCATGTTCAAAAATAAAGAGTTATACAGAATTCAAAAATGTAACAGATCAATCTGCCTCTGATCACCATCACCATCACCAGTATCATCATCAGCCTCATCCTCTCCGCCATCTTTGTCCTCGTTGACGTCCTCGTCATCGTCCCTATGCTCATCGTCGGCCCCATCCTCGTCCTCGGCATCATCCTCGCCCTCGGCCCCATCCTCACCCTCGGCCCCATCCTCGCCCTCGTCCACATCCTCATCCTCGCCCTCTTCCTCTTCAGCATCCTCGTCATCCCCAGGAACGTCATCATCTTGATCGCCACTAGAGTTGCCGCCTGGTGCATTGGATGATGCACCCATCGACAACACAAATGTATGACAATCTGCACTAGCCTCTGGTGGAAGTGATGAAGATAATACTTTCATCAGTTTCATAAATTCTCTGTCTCTTGTTTGAACTTGTACTTCCAACTCTGTGACCCTTTTATCAGACTGTACAGGTGGAGTGTCCCTCAGTGTATGCTCCTCAGTCACATACTGTGTCGCAGCAGGAGTCGAAGAAGGTGGAATATAATAGCCCGGAGATAATGAACCAGAAGCAAAAGATGATGGCATAGACATCTAGCCAGCTGGTAGTGTAATCATCGGAGGTCTAAATATCTCATATGTCCCTGAAGACACACTAGGATCAAAATAGGGCGTAGAAGATACGTCTGTGGTAGTGGGTCATCTAACTCTCGCCCCATGACCCCTCGTACCACCGACCCCAGTACCGGGACCACTAGATGATCGTCCATCTCTAACACCACCCCCCCCCCTCCGACCACCAACAAAAGATGATGGCATAGACATATAGCCAGCTGGTAGTGTAAACATCGGAGGTCTAAATATCTCATATGTCCCTGAAGACACACCAGGATCAAAATAGGGCGTAGAAGATACGTCTGTGGTAGTGGGTCGTCTAACTCTTGTCACATGACCCCTCGTACCACCGACCTCAGTACCAGGACCACTAGATGATCGTCCATCTCTAACACCACCACCCCCCCTCCTACCACCAACCTCTCTACTGGGAGCAATATCAGGCTCCTCGTCAGATATCTGTCGTCTAGGGGGTGGATCCTGAAAAAAAGTTTGACAGAAAAGTAAACACATGATATTATAAGTTATTGAAATATTTAAATTTGAAATAAAATACTCACAACAGGGATGAGTGGAGGAACACCCATCTGTACCATGCGACGATTATTATCTGTCATCTTTTTCCACTGCCTCTCTTCAATGGGTGTCATTTCCTGCAATGAAAACACATATGGAAGTAATTAGAAACAGATAACTAATGTGTAACCCAAAAAACAAAATATAGAAAAACCATTATGATAAAAAGAACATAATGAAATAGAAGATTTATGGTGTTATGAAGGTAAGTAATAGGATACAAACTCTGAATGATGTAGGTGAAACATGTAGGTGAGAACACGACTATATGATTCTATATATTTCCCACCACAAATTTGGGTTCACAATAAACTCTGACAATTGAGCTGTTGGGTTCATCATAAGTAATAAACGGATTGCTTCCAATTGCAGTAGGGATAGTGTCAACTTCATCATCACCATCATCAAAAACATGTCTAGGATTTACTTCAATAATTACACCAAATTTAGGATGACGATGATCTTTGACATAAAAAACTTGTTTCACCATTGATGCCAATACATATGGTTCATCGGTGGCAAGAGTGCAAGTCATGTCAATAACTCAAAATCTACAATCATCAATAAAGGTACCTTTCCTCGTCATTGAATCAAACCATTGACATTTCATCATCGTGACTCGACCATGCGAGTAATAATCCAAAATTATTATTTTCTCCATGACACCTTAATAAGCAACATTTTCAGAACGAGGTCTAGTGTCCGATGAACTGGAATAACAGTCTGTTGTGGCAGTTAGCATAACACCATTATGCTGTGTTCTCATGTTTCTTGCTAGTTCAGTGATAATAAATTTGTATCCATTGATCACAAGTGATTTATAAGCACGAACCATGGAATTAGGACCAAAAGCCAAAGCTCTAATTTCCTCAGAAACAGAGTCTGTAGGCAAACTCGATACCTGAAATATAAACAAATAGTAAACTTAATTAAATATTATTTTTATTTAGTTATTACAGAAATATTTTTACCTTCAATTTCAACCAAGCAGAAAACCCTTTGTTATGCAAAGTCTCCTTCTTTCTCAAAGATAAAGAATGATTCTTTCTATATATCAATTCTTTATGTTCCCTGTAGATAAAAATAATAATAGTTTAACAAATATTTAAAAATAAAAGAGATAAGATAAGAGATACATGTAAAATTAACTTACTTGATATACTCATCGAACAAATCACAATTGAACAACACTGTGTGATGTGCCATCTCTCGCTCTTCAAGGCTTAATGTTGTCAATGTATATGATCCCGGAATTCCTCCTGTCTGAGGAAGTGATGGAAAACTGGGTTCAATTTGCCCATACTGTTCTTATTCATTTCTCATTGGTCTGTTTATTCTCGTAGTATGATCAGACAAATACATTGAGCAGAAATCCATACATTATTGAGCCAAGTAACCGTTCACAATAGAACCTTCGGGATAATTCATGTTCCGAACATATTATTTCAATGTGCACATGTTTCTTTCAGTTGGATATATCCAATGGAAAGCAACGGGTCCTCCAAGAAGTATTTTGGTCAGAAGATGGACAGTCAGATGCAACATGCATGTAAAAAATTATGGAGGGAATATTTTCTCTAACTCACACAAAATTAATGGGGTCTCTGCCAACAATTTTTGCATGAGGTATTTGGACAACCTCTTAGCACAAAGATCTCTAAAAAAATAGCACAATCGAATAACCGAGACTCTAACATTATTGGACAAGAGATGACGGATTGCTATTGGAATCAACTCATGCAAAAGGACGTGATAATCATGAGTCTTCAAAGATTTCAACTTCAACTCTATTCTGTTGACCCGTTTTGATATATTTCTTGAATAGCCATCAGGAACTTTAATAGTCTCTAGGACTTCCAGAAATTGATTTTTTCAGCAAGAGTCCTCACATAATAAGCACATGGAACTTTCCATTTATTTTCACTAATACAGACAGGATAGAATTATGGTCTGATCCCCCAATCTACCAAGTCGCGCAGAGATCGTAAATCGTCTTTTGTTTTCCCCTTGACATTTAGAAGAATCGAAAGCAACATTTCAAATATATTCTTTTCAATGTGCATTACGTCTAAGAAATGACGTAACAAGTTGGTTGACCAATATGAAAACTCAAATAATATACTCTTCTTCTTCCAATTGTAACCGGTATCATTGGAAACATTTTTCCTCTTTTTGATTTCATTACACTCTTCCCAAATGAATAACTGAAATCTTTTAATTCATTAAGCACATCAATTCCAGACATATGTTGAGGTGGATCATCATTCTCTATGGTATTGTCAAATCTTCGATGATTGTTTCTATATGGATGGTTCATTGGCAAGAATCGCCGATGTCCCATAAAACTAAAACTATGGCGATATTTCAGTCTTCTCGATCGAGTATTCTTCATACAAACAGGACATGACAATTTTCCTTTTGTGCTCCATCTAGACATCATTGCATAAGCAGGAAAATCATTGATAGTCTGCATAAGTGCAGCACGCATCTGAAATATGTCTTTAGAACATGCATCGTATGTGGGCACACCCACATCCCAAAGAAGTTTCAACTCTTTTATTAAAGGTTGCATGTATACATCTATATCATTGCTGGGATCAGAAGGGCCAGATATCAGTATACTCAAGAAAGTGTAAGGCTTTTTCATACACAACCAAGGGGAAGGTTATAAATGTGTATGAAAACCGGTCATGTGTTGTGCGAAGTAAGCATCTGCCCAAATGGATTAAAAATGTCACATTAAAGACCCAGTCTCACATTACGCACGTCGGCTGCAAATTCAGGATATCGAGCATCAAATCTCTGCCATGAAAATCCATCTGCAGGGTGAACCAACTCTTAATTATTCTTTTTTCTCTCGGTGTCATGCCATCGCATTTTTATGGATATTTCATCAGAAATGAAAAGGTTCTAGAATATAGGGATCAATGGAAAGTGCAACATTACTTTTTGTGGCACACGAGATGGTGTTCCATCATCTTTTGGCTTCCATCGGGAGGTTCCGCATTTTATACAATCATTTCTTTCAGTAGTTTCCTCCCAAAATAAGCTGAAATCATTCGGGAAAGCATGAATTTTTTTTTGAGAATCCAAGTTCATCAAACAACTTCCATTCCATATAGTGGTTTGAGGGAATATCTACATCATCTGGAAGTATATACTTCAAGAAGGTAAGAATGTAATCAATTGAATAATTTTAAATCCCATACATAGTTTTCCCATGAAACAATCGGCTTAAAAATTCCAACTTTTTCATTTTATCACATTGCCGATATACTGGAGTCGTCGCAGCATCATTCTATTTTTTCACCCTATCAACATCATCATTTTCATTGGACGCATCATGTGTGCTTGTATCAAAATCTTGTTGGTTAGACATCCTTTCCTTCTCATAATGTCGAATAAATGGAAACCGATCATATATCAAACTCTCCAATTCAGTCCTATCATTTGGATCATCAACATTTTGAGATTCCATTTTCTCTCCATTGTGATACCACACATAATAGTTTGTTTGGAAACCATATTTGGTTATATTATAGCTAACTGCTTCACGGCTCAACCAAGGTATTCCAACACAATTAAAACATGTGCAGTGTATGCGACCACTATCTGAAGCCTTTTCAAATGCAAAATCTAGAAAGCTGTTCAAATTATTTTGAAAATCGGTTGAAATCCGATCATTTTCGTACATCCAACTTCTATCCATTCTGTAAAAAAAAATCTTAATAAGTCATTTCAAAGAAATTCAATAATATTAAAGTTTAATCAAAAAAATATTTACGTAAATGACAATTGTTTACTCTATATAAAAGCATAACTGACACATTACTCTATATGAGAATCATATTAAGAAATACAACAAAATACAGTGTATATAAGAAAATAAGATACAACATTTCTAATGCCTATATTCAAGGACTGACCAGTAAGATATTGGAAGTGGATCAAGGAATACATAATCCTTAAGGGTCCTGTTGGGAGTATATTAGTTTTATACTTTAACTTCTTCAAGTAGATCAGGATGAGGAGTAGGATGAGGATCATGGGAGTGGCGAGACTGTCCAAGGGGGGTGTGGCGTGTCCCGGGGGGTGCGGGGTGTCTAGGGGGTGGTGGGGTCGTCTGGGGGGTCGGAGGTGTCTAGGGGGTGGGGGCTGTCTAGGGGGGTCGGGGTGTCCAGGTGGGCGGGCTATCCGTGGGGGTGGTCAGGTTGTCCAAGGGGGTCGGGGTGTATAGGTGTATTTATATGAAAAGAATACCCCCACAATAATCATGCATCACTGTCATTAGTCTAAACCCCTAGAACACATAAAAGAAACTAGTATGGACATTTACTAAAATATTTAACACCATACGAATGAAAAAACACTCTAAATATAGTTTGAGAGGATATAATGGTGTGTGTGAAAAAAATTGATATTAAATCAATTTAAATGAATATGGAACAAATGAGGGTTTATAATACACTAAGAGTACCTCAAACAATCCAAAACCACTACAGCACCACATATTCAACTCCATGAAACAGGACTTGGAAATCTTTCCTACGACTTTACTGATGACCACCTAATTAGAACACTCTATTTATGGTTCTTGAACACAATGAACAAACAATGTTTGGTCTCTACCAACTCAATCACCCCCTTGTAGATCATAATCTCGTTTCCCCTTATACTAAAATGGTCACACTGGAAGCTATTATTAATACCGGACCTAAACCATTCATTCTCCATAAAACAATGATCAAAGAACCATCAGAGGTATCTCTCATATAACCACAACCATTTTATCTATGATGTAACGAAATTCACAAGAATAACTTTTATTCAATAACCTTTTGGTATATAATTTGCATCAACAATGGTTCAATTATATGGTTCATCACATTACAATTTAATAATCACCCATACATGATAAAAATTGAACATTGAATTTCATTTAATTACAACCATCATATTTCATTTAATTCTTAACAAGCATAGAAGCATGGAAATTGGAATCTAATAACTTTAATTAGTCCCCAGAACTTTTTAATAAATTTAACATGAAAAATAAAACACTTTGAAATCTAAATAATCACTATGAAGTAACATGAGCTTGGAATTCTATTGCACAAGTAAAAACACTCAACGATGGAATATATGAAAAGATTATTAATATAAATTATTGACACAAGATAATAAAGTAACTATGAATGTTAAAACTAAACATGTGATTGAATTTTATAACATATAATAAAAATTTCTTGGTAATAAAACATGAAAGGCACATCAAAAAATTATACAACCGTCTAATGCAATCTATATGAGCTTGAATATGCATGGAATATAATAAAGAACCGAAACATAAATAGGGCTGGAACATAAATTGGGTGGGAATATGAGAATAGAAATTGGTCTCATCCTAAAGAGAAACATATACACATAAAAATCGAAAATAAAAACTGAAAGTTAATGAAAATAACTTACCTTGGATGGGATGGAGGAAGAGAACCGGAAGCACCTCCAAAATCGCCGATAGCTCCCGTTTAGGGATCTGGATCGCGAATGGGGGAGAGGACGGGATACTGCCAATTTGGGGGAAATTTTTACCAACGGTTTTTAAAAACCGTTGGTATATACATTCAGCCCAAACCTTTACCAACGGTTCAATGAGAACCGTTGGTAAAGGTCACCGAAATCCAACTTTTACCAATGGTTCTCATTGAACCATTGGTAAAAACTCCTCTATACCAACGGTTCATTACAACCGTTGGTAAAAGTGTCTATAAAACCATCTATACCAACGGTTTCTAAGAACTGTTGGTATAGATGGCTATTCCCAACGGTTTAGTAAACCGTTGGTATATAACAGTTGGTAAAACTAGGATTTCCAGTAGTGTTAGCATGCCAAGCATGGCCTAAATACCATAAGTGGTGATCCCATATGAGAAAACACCTCGATAATAACACCATGGATATCCCTCATTCCATCATTCTATAAATCAATAAAAATCCCGAAATGAGACCACACAAACTCCATGCTCAAAGTATGAATAACACCAATGATCGAGTGCTTCAACTTTATCAGCATCACATATAAAAGTTTAAGTATGTGTCATGTAGGGTTTCTTATAGGGTATGTATATGACAATACGCTATAGTAAATCTCTACCCACTACAACATTCCATCCATAAACTGATGTTTATATAGTAACAGCACTGTGAAATAGGAAAAAATCGAGAAACATGAACTAGGATACGTTAAACATTTTGAATATAAACAAAAACAACTACACGTAACTCCTAGAACAAGGAGGCCCCAAACCTAGTATACATGTGTCGATCCTATCACCCAAAATATGTGAACTAGTTAGGTTAACCATGATTTCTATCTCAATGAGGTTTTTATAAGGCATTCAGGGTGTGATGCCCATCGTAAGGAAGGGTAATAGAATGTAATGATTTTGATAAACCTTCTTTTCCATCATATGTTAAAAGAGAAAGGGGGTATAATTAGCCTGGGAAACGTGATTCCAACCCAATAACAAAGATATACATCAATATAAGGGTGCATGTATATGTTACATATAGTTACAATATACCTCAACTGGATATGACTTATAATCATAATAATTCAAGTACAAATGAATCATTAATTTCATGTGAAGCCATGAAAAATATAGAATTTAAACAGTCTAAAATCATCATTCTAATATAAATGGATGTATAAAATTATGGCCACTAAAGCTTGTAAATATGTCACATAATAAGTATAAAAATTAACCATGAAAAATAGGATATGAAGTTATTATATAACTCTCATATAATATTTATGTCATGTAAATATAATTAATGTATACCAAAATATTCAAATCATTCTTAAAACATCCTAAAAATATTTATGAAACAATTTATTATATAGAAGGATCTCATTTATATTACATTCACTCATCGTCGGATTGTTTCCAAATTAACCCTTTAAGAGTGTGAGAAGAATAAGGGGTTAACCTGCTAAAAATAAAAACCAAATCCCCTCTGATTTACAATAGAATATATTTTTCTTCTTAAAAGATGAGAACCATCACAGAATATGAGGCTTTAAAGATTTATGTTGTTTCTATTAATAAAAATTAAATCACAAATATAAATTTTTTTCATTACCTTAGAATCATCTAATACTAACACCCAATGGGGCTAGATCGGAAGGAATATAATATATTTTTTGTAATTTACAGGCCCTATTTTCTAGAAACAAGGGTTTATACCCACTTCCATGGAGAAAGGAAAACATTATCGTAGCTTTGTGTGCTTATATTTCTCAAGATGAGATTTCATGACTAAATAGAGATTCCTAGAACAAGGATGATGGAATGATCTATATGGAATGGCTAGGAGATGGAGGAGAGCTTCTAAGTAGGTTTTCCTGGGATACAATGAGGAGAAATAACAACTAATGGGATTTAGGGTGTTATATTTTTAAGGTGTAAATCCCAAAAACCCCTTTACCTAATTTTGTTTACCACTATGGGGTTCTTAGAATTGGTTCTCTTAGTAATTTTTGGTTATTTCAATTGCTTTAAATCCACTAGGGTGCCTCTTAGTTCCCATTGACACCAAACTCGGTACATAATTTTTACCATGCGCCTGGGTACTCCCTCTATTCCTTACCTTACTCCATATAACTCCCCTAAAACAATCCTTGTTACTCTTTAATTTTATAAAATGCTTCTAAATGTAATTTAATGATTTAAATTAATATATTTTACTCAACCAAACAGGTCAACATCTTTACATTAAATCTTTTCACTTACAATTAATAGAAGTTCAGGCACGGGATATACTGATTTCTACATCCTCCAGAAAGATATCATGCCACACTATGACAACTATTAGAGGTTTCATAACATCCAACTCAAGAAAAATTATTGATAAAACATTGCAGCTGACTATCCCAAGATCAAAACATTGACTTCCTAGATTGTTAAGGATGTCCATAATGTGAAAAATTGATCTACACCAATGTCTTATCAATTAGAAATTACCTCTTCATAAATTCAGTATACATTGAAAACATAAGATTAATATATTGATTCTAGATCATAAAATACAAAGTCTCCTTAAATGGTATTCTATTTCATTATAATTAGGGTGAAGGTCATAAGAATATCAGAGAAGATTGTTTGCGATAAATCCAAACTCTATCACACTGAATCTCCCATGTCTAAGGGTGATAAATTATTCTAATCAAGTTTCCCTCAACCGTGAATTGATAAACTCTACCCAAAACTAAATCTAGAGTTTCTTTCACATCACCTCTGAAACGTTATGATCACCCAAGAAATGGAATCCATGGCTAAAGAGTTACTCCTTTAAGAAAGTTGGAAGCTAATATAATATAATGATCTTTACTAGTATGGATGAGATGAAAAAATATCTAAAACTATTACAACAACTTCTTCATGTGATATTTGAATACTAACCTATAATACATTAGAATGATCTGGTCCTGAAACTCACAGAGAATCTTCCCCCTAGAATCATACTCATTAATGTTAACTCTCTCGTGATCTACTATAGCATCCTATTTCACTTCCCCAACCCAAACCACATAGGGTATACATCCACCATCAATCTCTTCAAAGAAAAAAATCTGTTAATCCTCATAATATTGATTACAACCCTTTTAAATTCATTATAATTTAAATTCCCCTTGAATAATCCCAATTCAAACCCAAAAATAAATAGTTATAGATCATATATGACACATAGGTATCAACCCCACAATGATAAATATTTTTTAAAATCATTAAATGGGTCTTCAAGTTCCATCTAATAGATATTAGGGGACCTTATATGTCCTATTCAGTATCCTTGGACCACATCATATCTTATGTTCAAGTAAACTATTTTCCTTCTAAACCAAATAAATTCCCCACCAGTAACAAACACTAAATTCCATCTTGTCATTCAACTAAATAATTGATGACACATTATCATGTAATTTACCAACTAGAACCTAGTATAGGATGGTATAAAATTCAACTGTGACCCCTAAAGTCTACCACAAATAGTCTATTTGTTAGTGACTAGCACTGATGGTAAAGAACACATGTATGGGACTAATTTTCCATATAAAAACCTAGTATCAAAAGAAACAAAAAAACAATCTACGCTATATCAATAAAATAAAGAGAAAAAATCTCATCCATAATATAAATTTATAAATTTATTAGAAAAACAAATCTATAAAATAAAGATAATTCCAAGAGCATTATCTTATGGATGCAAATCCAACTCCTGAAACTCCATAACACATACTAGTAATGTCCAAACCAGTTACCAAATCCCTCTAATATATATATATATATATAATAGTTAGGTTGGTCATCTGGGTATAATCAATAGTTTCATATCCATACTCTCTAATAAAAAAGTCAAAGAATCATAATAATTCCTCCATGAATAAATAGTATAACTAACAGGTTCCCTAAATCTGGTCAACTACAACCCAAACTCACTAATATTCATTTACCCAAATCCTTATGAAATATATTAATATAAAAATCAAAATAATATATAAATAATTTCATCCTACACAAACATACCCTCTAAAATAATTAATCTCACACCCTAATAGTATATGTGTTGGCACTCCAATCCTATCAATTTCCATATAAAAATAACCACATTGAACATACACATGTCCATAAACACGTACCATATACCACAACCTACTAACACAAATCACATGACAATGAAGACACATCATTAAGGTTATTAACCTCTTTTTCACTTCTCCATGAATGTCCCAACAAAATATCTATATCATATCCACATCTAACCACTCCACCGCATTGGTTCCACATCACCATATACTAAAACTATATAGAGTCATAGAATATATTAAATCTAAAAGATGTCAGGATAGAGGGAGATGCAGATATAGGAGTATGAAGTATTTATACATCTATATCACCCAAAACATGTATTTTTTGGGCTTACCCAAAAACCAAGACAATGTTTGGGAATTGTAATCTTTACCAGACATAGGTGGTGGTTCATAAGAAATAAAAAAATAAATTAATATATAAATAACACACAATTCCCAAACTAAGGTCCAAATTCATTAGAAAAACCACTACATCCACAACCATTCATAAAGAGTCCCCAAATTATAATAATAACCACATTATCTTTAACCACACCACATGTCAATACCACCACTACCACACAACAACAAAAATACTAGTCACCCAAATTCCTATTTTATATTTTATTACCAATGTAAAATTCTCCAATTACTAAAAAAATAAATTATTACACAACCAATCCTTATGTATTAATCAAATTTAATTTAAGAAACCACATTTTCACATATTCATATTCCTAGGTTACATTAATTCAATTACTCTATTTTAGGTCACCACTTTATTTCACCATATTACTTTATTTATTCTTGTATGACTTTATGTTTCACAACCCATCTACATTTCACATTTATTTTATTAATTGATTATTAAAATATCATTCCTTACCGTGAAAAAATTACACACATAGCCTCGTGTACCTCTCTCCACAATTCAAGTAAATAAAAAACACACTGCCTCCTCCTCCTCATCAACATCAATATAACCAGGGAAAGGTAACCATTAATACCACAAAAATAATACTAGCCTCAAAAGAAAGTATCCATACTAATTCTCAAACAATAATAACTCCACAAAAAATAAACAATATCAAAAATAAAAAATTTCTTTCTATAGGTAACTAAGTGTCAGTTCAGGAATATTATAACAAATATTACAAAAATATATAGACAAAAAAAAATTATTTCCTACTTCATATATTATTTATCGAATTAATGCTCAAATATATTAATTCGAAAACATTATTTACATTCTTTCTTCACATTTCCAAAAAAAATTAGTAATATTATATGTTTATTTTAACCAACATCAATTAGCATAAAAACTTTATCATGTTTTGACATGATTTAGTAAAAAATAAAAAATAAATAACAATAACATAGAAACCATATAAAGAAAGAATAAACTCCATCGCATTAGTTTATTAATGTCTGGTTTATTATCTTCCATAGCCTAATTCCAACCATTTACCTAAAGACAACTAAATCAGGGTAATTTAATTTAACACATTAATGAATGGATAAATTCTAAATCACCTACTTCAAAATAACATTTCAAGAAGGCTACCTCAAAGGAGGGGGATGAACAAATTGATCAAGCATGAGAGGTCCTAATAGAATCCCTCAAAAGCCTATAAAATATCATTCCACATAAAACCAACACCTCTAAAATAACATAAGTAACAACAAAAGAAAGATAAAATAAAAAAATGGATAATTATATCATTCTAGGATTTCTAGATTCAATAGAAGTAAAAGGTTGATCCCAAAAATAGAGTGAGATGATACTATTAGGTATCTAAGGAGGACCTCAAAAATATAAAGTTTTAGGGATAATAAAATAAACTATAAGTAATATAATAAAAACTAAAATCTATACCAAAAAATTAGGTGGAAAATCATGGCATAATGCAAGGTGTCACGGTGTAACAGGTTTTGATAAACCATATTTATAAAAACAATAGTGTTTCATCACCTATTTTCCCCTTTCTCATGGATTGTGACCATTCTAAATTTATGATAAAAAATAAAATTATAAAGAATTAGGTTTCATCATTACTGAACTGTTGAATCCCTAAGAATTTATAGAGAATCCTTATACCTAATACTCATGGAAAAGCATAGTGTATTTATGTCAAAACACACCCAATCACGCTTCAAATGCCAGAAAAAAAATCCCCATTTAAATATATTCCCTTAAGACTCTACCACTAAATGAATAATGGTATAATGGCCTATTATCATGGTGTAATTTGGCTAACAGTGTTAAATATCTATTACACTCCTCTCATATTCGTCAATTAATCTCCAAAATCATTCTCAAACACCTCCAACACCTCATGTCCATAAAGTATTGGACTAATTAAAATCAAATCCTCTTAATCTAAGATACCTATAATATAATAATATATAATTATATCATAAAATAATTACAATTCTCTTTTTATGGGGTGTTGAACTATTATCCCTATTGAAGTAAAAATGGGTTTATTTAATATATACTAATGATTATTTTCTTGATGTAATATAAAGGAAGAAGACTATCATTATAAATAATGTATTGATATTGAAATTCATGATAATTCATAATAACATATCACTAATTACACATTAAATTAATCACTAATGGTGATATGGTTGAGAGAACTAAGAGAATACATATAATAAAGGATGATATATCATATTATTAAACACAAAAAACAATCATAAAATCCAAAACCATTTATAAACCAATTTCAACAGTAATATAATCAATTTAATCATTAAAACAAATCAATATACTATTTATGGGAATTATATAAGTATTAAAAGAGGATTTGGACATGATTCAATGCACACATGGCTTACATGCATGCATGCTTGAGAAGAAAAAGATCATTGTATGAACTTTATAACCATTTATGGAAATATGTTTAAAAATATACTACATGTCATTAAGATAATTAAAATTCATATTAGTGATCTTGGATGATCATGGAACTAAAGTTAATTTTCTCAAGTATTTAATATGGACTAATAAATACAGAAGTTTGTTAGCTCGAAACGTTTAAATATTCAAGAATATAGATAATTATAATACTATTTATAATAATATTTCAATAATTTCATATAACATGGATTGTTAAATGGAACCCTAGGTACATGATAATGCTTATAAATTAAATAAGATCTATTGAGGAAAAGAATAATTTAGAACTCTAGATTTTACTACTTTCATTTTAATTTTGTATTGACTGTATGTTTCCTTTCCCTATGTGATCTCAAGATCCATTCATGGAATAGTAACTATTGTATTAATCCAAGAAGATGTGATCTAAAAAAATCTAATATATTTGAGGTATTTCTATTCATGTTTTATTATTACTTTGAGTTATGAAACTGAGTCATTAAATGGTTGAATGGGGTATTCTCATTCTTTATATTTTATTATTATTTGTGCAATTATTCCAATTATTATCTCATCTTTTATATTATGGTGTTTTTTGTAGTGGTAGGGTTTGGTTTTTTAAATTTGATATATGTGTATTATTTTATTCATTTCTTAAATACATTTTTGAGAAAAGTTTCCAAGAATCATATTCTAAATAGAGTGATAATCTCTACCACCGGGCACAATATGAAAAGAGAACCTTCACAATAATGATTTTGGTGTTTTCTTTCATCGAAAATGATATAGTTTTTAAGAAATTGGGTGAATGATATGATACCTTATTACTAATATATAATATAACTTGGAGACATTCTTAAGAATAAAAATGAAGGAACATGGGTCTACGAATTATCCTGAGGATTAGTTATATTTCTGAATAACACTAAATTCATAATTATTTTTATTTATGTTATACCAATACCATATTATTTTTAATTATTATCATTATTTTACATTGAAATTAGACATAAAAACAACGTGAAAATAATAATAATTCACTTAGTTAATTACAAATAATTTTTTAGAGACAACCCATTATTAGTTAACATATATATTTCACAGGATTATTAAATATTATTTTATAAGGAATATTTAAATAATCATTTATTAAATTTGGAACTACAATAGAGGATAAAACATTTCTCAATGTTCTTCATTCCTTGTTTTTTAATTTGTATAAAAAATATTAATAAATTGATTCTAGAGATTTCAACTCGCACTATAATATGATAAAAAATGTTTATGATTATTTAAAGATATGTAAGAGGGTTTTAAAGATGTCATTAATTGAAGGAGGGTATATTTAGTGACTTTATTATAGACATTAAATGAATTATTGATATTGGTACCTTGAATATTTAAATGAGTAACTTGGTACATTATCTAATATGTTTCTATACTTTCATACGAATGTGAAAGAGGAACAGTCAACACTATAATAATAAAAATTACTCATATTGCCTATGATGAATAAAATTTAAAGGTAAAGGAGAATATTTAAACTTACTAACTATCTATCCCTTAAAAACCTTCCAGAGGCACTTGATGAGGAATAAGTGATTGAGGATGAGATATTAATGGGGTTATAGAACATTTACATCATTTATGTTTACTTTTTTATCAAAATGAATTGAAAACTAACATGCCCTATTTTAATATTGTAGACTCGAAAAAATTTTATATTTACCAGTAAGAATAAAACGAAATCACACTAATGGTGGAATTTTTAGGGAAATATTTAGATGATACATTCACTATTCTAACTATATATATATTCTTAATGGTATTAAAGTGAGATAAACAAACAATGAAATCATTTTATTCATATTGTTTCCAAAAATAAATTAAAATATGATTTACCTAGTGATAATATAAACATGGTGGGGAATAACCTATGGTTTGTAATTTCTTTGTGTTTTCAATTTTTTATGTATTTTTTGTGTTTATTAACCTTAAATAAATATATTTAGTCATTTTTAATGACTTTTTTCAGTAATAAAATTGATCATTTTTTAATTAAATTCTACAAATGATTAAATATATGAGATTTGTTTATTGAAATTTTATTTTCAATTATTTTCTTCATTTTCAACCAATTATTGAACTTTATTCCCTCATGTAACTATCCCAAATTATTTCTTATCTTTAAAGGTATTATCAACCATTTTGACATATTCTTTTCTAATAGCCTCATTTTCTTAATATAATCTTATAATGTGTTTACTGAGTTAAAAAATCAGTTATTTTTAGAGATCCTTTGCGAAAAATAATTTGTGATTAAATGATTGAGTAAAAATTTTTGAAGCCCTTATTTTACATTTTTTCTAAACATTCCATGATTTTATTTTATTTTCCCTTTAAATTCCATGTATGTCCTTATAAAAAAGTCATATTTCAATCCTATATATCATTTCCTACCTTACACTTCATGTTATCATGATTATGTTCAAGATAATTGTAGCAGAATATAATTCATGTTTTCTTTATGAAATGTAATGTATAGGTTGGAGAATATGTGGTGATGTGTCAATATTATATTAAAGTAAATTTCTTGTTTGTTATATTAAATTATTTTCCATCACTAAGAATATATATATATAATTGTATATATAAAAAATAAAATGAAATAACATATAAATGGAAAAATAATAATATTTTTTTTAACTTTGATAGCCCATTTTTAAAGGAATTATATTTTTTTAATTTGTTAAATGGATTTTAAAATATACAATTATGTGTCACAAATTTGATAAAATTATTTTAGTGGATGATAATTTTTAAAATCAAGGTAGATTGATATTTCATCACATGTGACATATACATGTTGATCCTTATGATTATGTCATCAACTATTATATACCATATCATAGTCCCACCAAGAAGATATTTTGAGCAAGCCTCAAGATCAATCTATCCCTGAAATATTTAAAAGTAATATTTTTCCTATTCATCTTAAATATACCACCAATATTCCATGTATCATTTCAGATTGTCTCCATTTGTAAACAAGTTTCATCATGTTCTTATCTTATATAAATTTTATATTTCACCCATATCAACCCATCATCGACTA
Organism: Viscum album; assembly: GCA_963277665.1. NCBI lineage: Eukaryota > Viridiplantae > Streptophyta > Magnoliopsida > Santalales > Viscaceae > Viscum > Viscum album. Next base: position 856,171,272 of record OY728121.1, read on the forward strand.
GAACATCTAATGTAATGTATTTGGAACCATTAATCTATACTCACATAATAACATATCAATATATACATAGTGTGTAAATTATTTATTATATGTCGACGAGGAGGTATTAAATGTGGTAAGGTACTCTTACATGGCATACATTCAATTAGAGGATCCATTTTTCTATATTAAAAAATACTAAATGTATAGGAAATATTGGTAAAATTATAATGTTTATTTTAACAAAATATATAGTGACTTCATGATTATATTAAGATATTGATTTTTCCTCATCCATTAGAAATGTGATGAAGGTATGGTGTTATAAAGTGGATTTTCAGGGTGGATTGTTTAGTGAATTGTGTTGAACTATATATGAGTAAGGATGAGTGTGATAGAGATCTTTCAAGGGTCCATGGTTTCTAAAATCTAAAGAAAATTTGATGTGAGACATGTAAAAAATAATATTTCAGCTAAAATAGAAGGCTATGTGACACAAGAAATGAATTTTGAATATCACTAAAGAGGGGAGAATCAGATATCCATATACTATATTTTTATTCATTACCTGTGGTTCGTAGTTAATAACCAATAATCTGTTATTCATAAAGATTTTAAAAACTATTATAGAGAAGTAATAAATCATAAATTATTATTTCTAAGAATTATAACCATTCCACGCAGATCTATTTTAATTTCATTAGTGTTGAAGAATGAAATGAAGAATTTTGATGTAGTTGATTGATGGGGTTGAGTGATAAAGATACATGATAGAGATTGTTTATTGGAGTAATAATGATGTACGTAGAATCAAGTAAATATATTATTACAATGTAGGATATAGGTGGTGTTTGGTGAATGTGTGATGGAAGGAAGAATGAATTATTTATACTGAAAATTGAGAATACATAATGCATGGTGATATATCCATATAATTCAGATCATTGATTTTTGCATGAGTATTGTGTGTTGGAAGAAGCTAAAAAAGGAGGGTATATGAATGCATGGGAGATAGTAATAACATTAATATGGATGTAGGAAATTATAATTATGAATCCCATCATATAATATAATGTAACCATATCATAAAAAAATTATTTTACTAGTTCTTGTGAATATAAAATTATAAGTAATGTTTATCATAAATAAGTCATTAAAAAGTAGGTATATTGAAATAAAGTTAAGTAAATTTTCATTCTCCATTACATTCTTATATTTATATTAGTGACATGATGGAATAACATATTGATTTTTATGATTTTTATTAATTGTTCACAGTGATTCATTAATAGAATTCATATCATAAAGGATGATATCGCATATCATTAAACAAAATAACATAATAATAAAATTCATAACATATAATAAAATAATGGTAATCATATTATAATCCTTGAAAATACTAAAAAACATTAAGAAAATATTTATTGTATTTCTAGAATGATGAACTAAAGTCTTAGTGATGATCAAAGGAATGCATGGATTATATTAATTCTCTCATAAAAAGTATGGAGAGTTTAAAAAAATCAAGTAATTACATATAAGTATCAAAAAAATATTCCATGTGTAATTAGGATATGGAAATAATATTAGTGATTGTGGGATGATCATGGATAAAGGGACTAATTTCTTGATAAGTTAATATGAGGTGATAGAAAATTGAATTTATCAGATAGAAGAGTTGGAATATAAAAATGTGTAAAATTATCTAATACCACAAGGAGGATTCATTAAATTTTATCATTCCATGTGTATTATTCCAAGGGTACATGATCAGGTCTTTAAAATTTATAAGATTCTTATAGGGAAAAATAATCTTGAATATATATTTTACCAATTTTATTTTTATTTTTTTCATTTTCATTCAACGTTGAGTCTATTTTTACATTCCCATTGTCTTATAAATATTGACTCTAGGAGTATTAGTTGTACTATTAATAAAAGTGGGAATGAATTATAAATCTCTTTCTAGAATTCTAATTATATTTCTATTCAGGTTTTTTTTGAAACTTTGAGATTTTTACAGGGAATAATTAAATGGATGAATACCCTATTTACATTTTTACTCTACTAATTATTCTTATCCTTTCAAAATTATATGATAAATTATTTAACTTACTATCCAATATTTCTTATAATGAAGTTGTATATGGTAGTAGGGAGTGATTTCGTGATTGTATTCCATGTATAATAATATATAAATCTCCTAAATGTATTCTTGGGAGAATATACTGAAAATTATCCATGTGGATGAGGGATGAACTCTACCATTGAAAAAATAATAATAGATGTAACACCCTACGATTTATTATATATTTATCTTTAAATAAATTCATTTTTTTATATCATACTTTACAGGTAACACTCATTTTAAATGACCCTTAAATACAATTAAAATATTATTATTTAATATGAAATTTATCTCCAGGATGTTTTATTAGTGAGTATGAATGGGAATTAATAAATTATTAAAAAGTATAGTTTACATCTATTTAATATTAAATGATTGGTTTTCATTGGTTATAATTTTAAAAAAAATCAATTGAAGGTAAAAATATATGTTTTTCTAAAATAATGTCTTGATATGCATGATGTGTTTTTATTGAAATATATTAAATTTATATTTATATATGAATACTATTTATTAAATACATAGATAATATATTCAGTAAAATATTTTAACATCAATATAATACTTTTTTCATGGAAAGGAATGATTTTAAACTCAATTTTTTGGTAAAAATCATTTTTCTAAAAACTATATTTTTATGTTTTCTGCAATTAATTTAAAATGGGTTTCAAATACTTATAGAAATTTAATATATTAAAATTAATTTCATATTTTAATCAGTATAATTTATATTATGTAATAATTTCAAAATATGTTTTTTCAACAAAACAGTAAGAACAGTAAATATTTGTTTCCACATTTTAGGTTAAAATGGGTTTACTCTAGGGATTAACCTTGGAGATAGGGTTTAAAAAATATTAAGAAACATTCTTTAATCTTATTTTCTGGTTTTATTTCAACATTATTCTACTTATCTTAGAGTATATTGAATTTTGGATCTAATTTACTTGAGTAAGACACTAATATATTTTAATCTTTTAAAAATTCCAAGTGTCCCCTCTCCCTCCATTATGAAAGGAAACCACTGATCCAATCTTCCTCGCACTTCAAGAGATTATTTTATCCATGATCTACCCAAATAAATTCCTAAAATCCCTCCCAAAATCCTATACATCCTATTTTTATCCGAGAACCATTCTTTCATGGCTTACAGTGTATTCTAATAGCGATTTCTCAAAGAGGAAGAGGTTTTAAAGCGTACAAAGTTGGATGAGAATTTAGTAAGAGTGTATGTTAAAATTTTATTTCTTTTATTGAATCTTTATTGTAAATATCCATTTATGGGAATTAGAAGGATATTTTACTTTAAACCCCATCTAATTTCTTATCCTCTTGTTATTCCAGGGATTTGTATATATTAATACATTTTTATACTCTTTGGTTTATAAAATATTTGTTAAAATATTTTAAATAAAAATCCACCCTTATTTCCTTTTTGGCCAATGAAATTTTTCTTCTATGTACATAATCATAAAAAATATATAATTTTTTTACCTATACATCAAGGGTCCTAAAAATTATATTTTCATTACCGTAAAAGGAATCTTTTTAAAGAAACATTTTCTAAACAAGTTAATTTTGACTGTTTAAAAAAATGGGAAAAGAATGTTCAATTTTATCATATATGATATGCACATTTTTTACTACCATTATGATCTTTCTCAACATTTAATCTTCATTTAAATTTTTTCTAGTTAATTTTTATGAAAATAATTTTCTCAAACTTTTGTGTTTTTTTTAGTTAGAAGTTATCAAAAGAAAATGGTACTTTTCACTTGTTTTCAAATATTGGCTTGAATTTTATATAAAAGGTTTTTTCTTCTATGTCAACATCCTTTTAGGATTTTCATTTTACCCTAATAATATGATCTTATGATACCATCCATTTATTTCTATGGAATTCTTATAAAGATGATGATTTAAGAATGATTCTATGAACCTGTTTCTTTGTCATAGGTTAATTAAGTTACGATGACATTTTTATGAAACCTATTACCTTTTATATTTTATGATATGATGATAAGATAAATGTTTTTTGATATTGTTTCAGGCATATTTATGTTTTTTATTATGTTATAGGTGGTCCTTGATTTATATATCCCTACAGGTCATTGGATAAAGGTTTTTAATTCATGACATAACTATGTTATTCATGAACATGATTTCACGTTCAAAACATTATGCATAGACTTGGTTTCATTTCCATAAGTTTACTCATGGACATAGTTTCATGTTTTTAAGTTTATGTGAGGGCCTGATTTCATTTCATTAACTTAATGAGAAAACATGTTACTATTTATTCATCTTATATGTTTATGTTTTGGAATATTCCAAGGATTATGATATGATTTCATGGATCATGATTAACAAAGACTTAATCTATGCCCCATTATTAATGATATTTAATTTATTCGGATTGAATTTATTTTTTTATGATAATATTTTCATAAACTTATGAGTACTTATGATTATTGATTTATATCTCTTATATTTACCCTTACTAAGAATTTGAGCTCACCCTTTCTTGTGGTTCCATTTTCCTCAAGTTATGATGAATGGGTTTAAGTAGGTTATGTATAAGTAAAGTACTATAATAAAAGAATATTCTAGGAGATGTGAAGATCCTTTATGAAATATTATGTTTAGATATATAGTCTCTATGGTAACTAAATCTTTATAGTTTTAGGGAGTGTATAATTGCGTTATGAAATAAATATTCATCTAAAATGATGTAATATTTATATATGTTTTTCTCGGGTCACCTCAATTGGTATAAAAGTAGGGTTTAGTTAATTTTTTAGACTAGTATTAGAAAACATTTTTGAAAACCCTATGGATAATTCTATGTATAGGATAACATTTTTATGCTTTGGTAAAGTAGATATTATGTGGTTTTACTAACAAATGTATCCTTGTATGTATACTAAAATGTGGATTCAGTTGTGGAATAGATACACATAGGGGTAGCAACTATGAAAGGGGTGGATTTCATATAAACATGATCATCTCTAGTGCATGATGAGTGGGACAAAGACTGCACACCTGGATATAAAATCTTAGGGGACATTTATGGGATAATTCATGTTTTCATTATAAAAAATTATGAAGGAGTGAGTAGATGATGACCATGATTGAAATAGGGTAAACCAAATGTGTCATAGATTGAAAGGAATGTTTCATGATTTAGAAATCATATGAATTATTTTTAATGATTACATGATTACTCATTATTATTATTTTCTCATAACACTTTACTTTTTGGTTTTAGTAAATGGATAGAACAATGAGGAATAATATACATTCTAAATGTGATGGGTAATGAAACAATCATACTCATGAGAATATAAATGAAATAGGATTTATTTTTTTATATCTTGTGGTGATGCTCACCCAACTCTCTCAATCTCTAAATGGTACCATGAATCATTTCAGACTTCCAAACAAGCTAAATAAAGAACAAATCACTATTAAGACTTTTATATGGAAACATCCTACTTACTTTAATGGTTCCTCTAATCCAAATGTTGTTGATAAATAGAAATATTCTTAAAAAATATATTCTATATTATCTAATACTTAAAACATGATAATATTATTTTGGTTGAGTGTCAGTTGGAAGGTGGAGCCGATCAATGGTGGACTCTTATCAATAATGCTAGAAAGAGTAGAAAATTCACACTATGACATGGAATGAGGTTAAGAGGGTATTTTTAATAAATATTTCCCCAAAAATAATCACACTAAAATGAATTTGGAGTTCCTAGAACGTAAATTAATTATGATTAATAAAAGTTTGCCTTTGAGAGGAATTTTACGAGACTTGTAAGTTATTATTTTTATTTCATCATCGATACTGAATGAAAAAAAGAGTAAGTCATTAGTGGCTTGAGGTTATGTTTATGAAATGAATTGGAAATAGGTGGCTTTGATAACTATGAAAAAATCATTCAATTTCCTCTAAAGTGAAAACTAGAATTAAGAGACTCTTAGTGTTCTCTTGGTTTTGGAGACAAAAGAGACGGAATGAATTTTGGGGAAATTATAATAACAAAACCTATAGAGGAAGGAAAATTTTAATCTTGTCCTGTAATAACTATGGAAGGAATCATTAAGGAAATATTTTTATGGGGTCTGGTAAATGATTTATGTTTAAAAAAAAATCCATCATGTAAAAGAATGCCAAATTTATGTAATGAGACTAGTCAAGGAATGGAATGGTGAAAAATATCAACTTAATGTGGCACCCACACTCCAATGCTATAATCACATTGGTCATATACATTATTATAATTAGTATAAAAATATGAGGGTTAATGAAGATAATCAGTTTCATAAACTTCTAAATCCAAGAGATAAGGGTAAATTTTCCCAGGTCCAGATTTTTTTCTAAGATCCTTCTATAGAGAATATTGGTGAGTGGTTATGAATGATCTGATTATGGACATAAAATACATCCTTCTTGGATAGAGACTTTCTTTTGTTTCTTGTGATAAAACTCTAGTTCAAATTCCCAATACTAAATACCCCTCTTATTTGCATCACTAGAGTCCATTGAGAATGTGTAACTAACCTTATAAATTCTTGGCTTGTGTTATTAACAGAAGGTTATCAGTTCATATCCCATGTTGGTTTTCTGAGGGGTAGCATGAATTTTTCAATGGATGATCAATCTTAGGGGCCATCTCTTTTTTCCAATAGATTATTGGAGGAATTAACCTTAGGTATCATGGATCAAATGTGGAAATCAAAATTTATATGGAAAAATCATATGACCGTATTAAATGGACCTTTTAAACAAAGTTTTACCAGGTATGGGCTTCTATTCCTGGGATTCTAATTTTATTTTTAGGTGATTTGGTTCATCTTGGTTGAATATTTATTTAATGGGAAATATTCATGTCTTATTTGAATAAAACTATGGATTAAGGTAGGTTGACTCCTTGTCTCTAAGAATTTTCATCCTTTCCCAAGATGTGCTCAGTATCCTTATTAATATGAGAATTTATAGGGGTGAAATTCTCCCTTACTAAATAAAAATGAGTCCCCTGTAAATATCTCATCTTATGTTTGGGGATGAAACAATTATTTTTAGGAATTTTAGTAAAAGATAAATTCATATAATCAATATGTTCTTTGAGGAGTACTGTCATTGGAGTGGCCAGATCATTAACAGATAAAATATTATCCGTTACATTCATATAAAATGCTCAAATATGCGGGATAATTCTATATGCAACAGTCTAGCCTTGTGGAGAGGGAACTTTAATATGGAATATCTTGGTACCCCATGTCTTAGGGTATACTCTTCATCCAGTATTTTAATCACATTGTGAAAATGATCATGGACCAGAACATGAACTAGAAAAATCAATTTTTATCCTTTGGGGGTAGGATTTCACTAGTTAATAGTGTTCTCTCGGCTATTCCCATTCATACACTTTCAGCTATTACAGTAACAAAAAAGTCATATATAGTATTGATATTATATTGGAGAGTTTTATTTGGGATTCCATTTTATAATAGAAAAGGCATTGGGAATCATGGGATAGAATGGAAATTCCAACACAGGAAGGGGGTATCAATGTAGGAAACCTTTTATACACCCTTCATTTATTGCAAGGAAAATTAGAATGGGAAATATTGGAGAAACATATCATTTTGATTAGAGCCATGGAAACTGGATGAAGATGGGTCAAGTAGGTGTTTGGGTGTTTTCCTCTCCTCCTTGGCCTATGATATACCCTCATATTTCATCCATGTAGCCTCTTTCTTGATATATTGTTTGGAGAGGGGACATATTTTTTTTGGTATTATAATTTGGTTCGGTGACAACTTGGCTTCCCTAGTTTCTCAATCCCTAATATAACTTTTAGGGAGACCATATTTTATCCATATTTCACCAAGGTAGTCCTGGATGAGAACCAATGAAAATTATTTGATCTTATTGAACTAAATGCAGAGCCGGAAAAATTCATTTTCACTGACTCTAGCACAAGATTATTCCCCATAAAGAATTTTCATAGGGTGATATTTGGTTGGTACCAAAATATTTGATGTTATGAGACTCTTTTGTTCAAATTAATTTTTGTAAAATAAAATTTCTTAATCTGTAGAATAATGAACCAAACCATACCAACAGAGGATAACATTAAATTCATGGGTATTCACCTTCTATCCAGATTCTTGTGCTGCAAGAACCCTCAAGATGAGACATCGATCCATATCTTCTTTGTTGGTACTTGTTATACTGTGATCTGGAATTTATTTGGTGATTTCATGACTATATTTACCTAGGAGAATCAAGACCCACCATTATTTGATCACTGGTCTCATGTTGTGGGGGGGGGGGGGGGGTGCGGACCCCAAAAAGATAGCACGAGTTATGGTGTTTACTACCGGTTGCTGGTGTATATGGCATGTAAGAAATAGTTTTCTCCATAATGGGGTGTCTGTAACAAGGAAGGATCTTATAATCAGAACTCATAATCTACTTCTTGACTTGGTGAATCTTTTCAAAAATTGTCGTGATGCTCCTTTGTTGAGGACTCTTAAATATATTCCACATATGGATCATCCTCCAACTAGAAATATCCAAGGGTAATGGGTTTTTTTGATACCTCCATCTACCAGATAGAAACATAACAACAATAGTTCATGTATTCTTGGTGACATACATGGAGGGGTTGTTGTGTGTGACTCTAGGGGACTAATATTCTTAGATTTTACATCTCACATTGGAGGGGTCATTCTATTTATTCTAGAGCTACGACCATACTCATGGGGTAGCGTATTTTCCAAGAGATAAATATAGATCTAGAAAAGGTGGAAATAGACTCCATCATTCATCAAAACTCCATTAAAGGTATAGGTAATAATCCATGGTATATCTCCTACCTTATCAGAAGGTGTAAAGGTCTTCTTGGAAGGAATACCCATGTCTTATACACACGGTGCGAAGGAAGCATGGTTGTAGAGTATCTTGCATCTATAACTATTCAAGTCTATAGTATTACCTACTTCTCAAGCACAATTTTTTTGAGGCTTGAGGGGGAGATTCTTTTTATAGGTTACAACCTTGGGATACACTACTTCAGGCCTCCTTAGTTCTCTGTGTTTTTTCACCCTTGTATTCTCTCTAGACTCTTAATATGGAATAAATAATTAGTTTTGATGATTATAATATATATATAAACGTTTAATGGAAGTTACTTCTTTTATATTGGTATTGATACCTATTCATGAGTGATATTTATCTCATATGTTTAGAGAGAAACTAAACATCAAATTTGTACCTGTTTTTTAGATTATTTTGAGGTATTTCATAAATAATTGTATACTCTTCCCCTGAATAATGATGTTGAGTTTTCAATAGAACCCATACCTTATGCTACATCTATTTCAAATAACCCATATATAATTTCCATGATTGATTTGTGGGAATTAAAGAATAGAATCAATGAGAATATTGATAAGGGATTCATATGACCTAGTGTGTCACCATGGGGTTTTACTATTATTTAGTTAAGAAGAAATTGGGACAAATTATCTTTTCATTTATTATCATGATCTTAACAAGGTCACTATCGAGAAAAAGTTTCCTCTACCCTATATTGATGGTTTTTCTGATCAAATGGATTGAGCTCAATAATTTTTCAATATTTACCTTCATTGTGGATACCATAAATTAAGGTTCTGGAATGAGGATATACTCGATATAGCCTTTTTTATGATGTATAGTCATTATGAATTTATAGTTAGGTCATTTATAATTACCAATGTCCCAATTATCTTTGTGGGTTTAATGTATATAGTCTTCAAAGATTTCCTCAATTAGATTTTTATAGTCTATATGGATGAAATTTTTATATATTCCATGATCACGAGACAACATGAAAATAATTAGAGGGTTGTAGTTAATTCCTTGAGGAATGATATGTTGTATTTAAAATTCATCAAGTGTGAATTCTAGCTACAAAATTTTATTTTGTGGGTTATATAACCTCAATAAAGGGTATATCGGTGGATTATTCAAAGATGGAAGTTATAAAACAGTGACCTAGACCAACCACAGTAGTTAATATCTATAGTTTTCATAGGTTGGTTGGACACTTATAGGTATTTTTAAGGATTTATCATGGATATTTAATCCAGTAACCTTACTTACTTAGAAGGAATCCAAGTTCGTTAATATAGATGAATGTGAGTAAAATTTCAAGGATCTAAAAAGAAGTTTGGCTAGCACACTAGTGCATACATTACCTTTCATTGGAGAAGGTTTTATGACCTATATTGATGCATCGAATAAGGTATTGGGAAACATCCTCATGTATAATTATATGGTGATATCTTCTTCCTCGAACCAATTGAATATTTATGAGAAAAATTACATGAATCATGATTTGGAGTAGGCAGTAGTAATTTTTTAATTGAAAATATAAAGAAATTAAATTTATGATGAAATATGTGATATATATATATATATATCAATCATAATATCTTTAGGTATATATTCACATATGAAGAGTTATATATGTTCCAAAGTATATGGTTGAATTTGGTTAAAGATTAATTATCCTCAATACATTACAACCTTGGAAAGGTGAACAAGGTGGATGATGCACTGAATCAAAAAGGTCGTGCTAGTTTTCTATGGAAAATATTGAAACAGATGCAATATTTTATAATTTAGAGAAGATGGATCTTGAAATCATGATGAAATGGGATATATCATATCTTTCTCATATAAATTTTCAACCATCCATCCATGTGTATATTAATGATTCATGGAATGAGGATGAGGAACTTTAGTAGATGTTGAGAAATGTTCCTGAGATTAATTATGATTGTGATGGAATGATAAGGATCATAAGATGAGTATTTTTCTGGTCAATAACAAACATTAAAAAGGATCTATTTGATTAATCTAAAAGTTTATAATTCTCTATCCATCCTCTAAGTACCATGTTGTTTAGAGATCTGATAGAGATTTTTCTATGGTATAATATGAAAGGAGTTATTATAGAGTATATATCTTGATTCCTAGTACATCTTATAGTTAATTATATGAAATATAAGTATAAGGGGATGTTATATCCATTAACCATACCAAAATGGATATAGGAAAACATAACAATGTATTTCATCAATGTACTCTCAAAAACATATAAAGGGGATAATTCTATTTGGGTAACAGTTAATTGAATTATGAAATCAACACATTTCATTTCCTTCAATTAATATTTCACTCTTCATGATCTGGTAGTAATTTACATTAAAGAAGTTTTATGGTTTCATGTAGAATAATATTCTATTGTATATTATTGGGATCTGAGGTTTACCTCAATGTTTTAATGTAGTCTTAAACATAAATTAAATTTGGAGTTGAACCTCACCATGATATATCATCCTTAGATATATTTTCATATTAAGAGGACCATTCAAAACCATGAGGAAATTTTGAGAGAATGTTCTATGGATTTCAAATGTATTTGAGATAAACACCTTTCTCTGTTAGATTTTTCATATGAAAATGGATTTTACTCAATCATTTAGAAGGCTCCTTATGAATCCCTTTGTAGAAAGAAGTGTAGAAATCCAACATTAGATGATGAAGTTAGAGAAGGAATGATATGGGGACCATAACTATATGAGGAAATAATAGATAAGTTTAGAGATATTTGAAAATAGATTATGGAATCATATAGGTTATGGAAAATTTATACTTCCAATTGTAATTCATATCTAGAGTTTAAAGTTGGATTCAAGGTGTTCCAATGAATATATCCTGGGAAAAAGGTTATCAAATTTGGAAATAATTTAAATTTGATCCATTGATATAATGGACCATTAAAATTATAGATTTTATCAAGACAGGTGTCTATCACTTTGTGCTTCTATAGAATTTTTCTCAATTTCATGATGTGTTCTATATATCCCTCTCAATGAATTACATATGTGATCCTTCACATAAACTGAACCCAAATGTAAAACCACTGAAGTATGATCTCTCTCTTGAGGAATAACCCCTGTAGATTCTAATTATAATAGATAAAGTGTTTTGAAACAAGACCACTCACCTGGAAAAAGTATTGTTGTGAAACTATAAATTTTAGGATGCTACTTGGGAAACTAAGGATGTGGTGAGGAAGAACTATCACCAATTATTTATATCATAGTGATGGAATTTTGAGGGTGAAATTATTTAAAGGGGTATACTATAAATTCTCTATATTTTATGATATATTTCTCATTAAATACATTTAGTTTCATTGATAGATTTATTTACATTAACTAGTGAGTTTAAACGAACAATGATATACCATTAAAATACTTTTTTAATGTGACATTTATCACCAAACCATTGGATTAGTGAGTATGAATAGGATTAAATAAATTATTAAAATGGATTTTTTATATATTTATAAAATTAATCAATTGCTTTTAATTGGTTATAAATTAATCTAAAAACATTTTAAAATAAAATGAGATGTTTTTCTAAAAAACTATTGTTATGTTCACAATGTATTAGTATCAAAATAAATTAACTTTATCATTATTGGTGAATATTTTTAATTAAATATTTAGATAATATATTCAATAAAATATTATAACCTTCATCTAATTGATTTTACATATAAATGAAGGAATGTAAGCTCAATTTTAGTCTTAAAAATGAATTTTTCTAAAATTGGTTATATTGTATTTTTCACACTTATATTAAAATGAGTTTCTATAACTTATTGAAATTTATCCTCATTAAATAGATTCTGTATTTGGAATCAATACAATTAAAACTATCTATTATGTTCCAATTAACTTTCTTTCATCATTAATATTTAAAATAGTAAAACAATTACCATATAAAATGTTAAAATGGGTTTACTGTGAGTTAATATAAGAGATAAGGTTTAAAATATCACAAAACATGTTCCTTAATTTGATTAGATGAGGTTATTTAAACCTTATACATCTTATATTTGATAATTTTTTATTTTGGATCCACTTTACTTTAGTAATCTATTAATATATTTTAATCTTTTCAAAAATTCCAAGCGTGTCCTCTCCCTCCCTTATAAAAGGACACCACTCTCCTATCTTCCTCACACTTCAAGATCCTATTATATCAAACCAGTATAATCCAAATCCATTAATAACATCCATCACAATGTATTAGATGTCTTTTTTTGATCATGATACCATCCTTTCAAGTCTTAATGTGTAATCCAAAATATTTTTCTCAAATAATATGATATTTGAATTCATATGATTCAAGATAGTACTTGAGGTAAGGGTTTATGTTATTGTCTCATTACATTTTAGTATTTTATATGATAAGTTTACATTGATGGAAATTATATAGATATTATACTTCAAACCACATCCATTTTCATCTCATCCGGTTATTCATATAATTTTTATGTATTGGTTACATTTTCCCCTTTTTGGTACTTAAAATGATTGAGAATATTTTTTAAAGAAAATTTGATCTCATTTCATTTTTGGTTGATGATAATTTTCATCCATATACATACTCTTAAAAACTATTTTATGGATTCTTTTTTAAAATACTTAAAATGTTCAAAAATAAATTTTCATTGCATTAAATGGAGTATTTTTAAAGAATTTTTTTTAAAAGAAGTCATTTTTGACTTTTTAAAGAAGTGTGAAATAAATATTCTCTTTTAACATATAAAATATTATTGTATTTTCCAACCATCATGAAATGTTCTTTTCTTTGAATCTTACTTTTAAATTTTCAATGGTTATTTTCAAATATAATAATTTTATCTCTATTCTGTGAACATTGTATTGAACTTTTTTCAAAAGAAATGAATTTTTTATCTCTTGTTTTCAAAAAATTGTTTGAATTTTCTTTTAAAGAGATTTTTTATATATGTCAACATCCTTTAAATATCATTATGATTCATTAGGTAAATGATCTTATGATACTGTCTACTTTATTTCTCTAGATGGATTATGATGATGATGATTTCTGGATGATTCTATGAAGCTTGTTTCTTTCCCACATGTTGATTAAGTTATGATAATTTTTTAATGAATCTTATTTAATTTATAAAGGTTATGATATGATGATATGATTTATGTTTTAGGATCCTGTGGAACATATATGTATAGATGTTATTATATGAATTTTGGGACAAAAATTATATATCCTCTCAATGCATTGGGTAAATATGGATAACTCGTGAGATAACTATATTATGTGAGAACCTGATTTCATGTTCAAAACATTAAACATGGGTTTTGTTTCAAGTCCATAAGTTTATGTGTTGACCTGATTTCATGTCAATATGTTTATGTAGGGACCTGATTTCATGTCTTTGACTTAACGAGTGAACCTTTTACTATTTATAAAAGGTCAAAATGTTAAAAGATTATGTTTTTTAAACTACTTTGTTTATGAAATTTTTTTATGGATCATGATTGATTATTTATGATTTCTCACTATTATACCTTTTGTATGTTGGTATGAAAAATCCTTATTCTATGACTCATGATTAATGATATTTAATTTATTGAGTATGATATTCTTATTTAGTGATTATGTTCTCATACCATTATTCTTATGATTATTGATTAATATATTCTATGTTTACCCTTACTGGGCATCTAACTCACCATTTCATATGTTTCCGTTTTATATAGGTTATAATGAATGTTTTTAAGTCAGGTATATATGAGGAAAGTTTTATGATAAATGAAATTTCTATTATATGTTAAGATCCTTTATCAAATAATATTTTTATGCATATAGTATATAAATAAACTAAACTATTATATTTCTAGGGCATGTATGATTTTTTTTTATATTGAGTATTCATTTAAAATGATGTAATATTTATCAATATTATGCTCGGGCCACCAAAATTGAAGGCCATCTCACCTGATATATAAATGTTTAGATAATACAAAATGATACATTAAGAGGAAATTAGAACAATAATATTCATCCTTGAAGCTAAGTGATAATAGAACATGAACAAATTCATAAGAAAAATAATGAAGGAAGTCATGTTTCGGAGATATCATATGGATTAAATACCAATATTATAAACACTGTATTAAATTTCATATTTTCAAACATCATAAAAATACCTTTCTATATTTTGTTTTTATTATTTTACAGACTGAATATATATATATATATATATATATTAAAATAATAATAATTCACTAATTTAAGTACAAAGATTACTTGAGTGATAACACATGGCTTGCTACTATGATACTTTCATGGGATCATTAATATATTTTTATACGGCTCAAAAGAAAGGTAAATGTTTTAAAGTTAAAATGATGATAATGCATATTAATTTCCATTATTTAAATGATACTTAACTATATCATAAAATTAAAAAATTTAATTCGTATGATTTAGTAATAAATCCAATAGAATCGAAGTAGGTAATAAATTAGGACCACAAACTAAGTTGTTCTCAGATAAAACCTAGGATGAAATATTTTATCCTTATTTATCAATGTAATCAGGGATAAGATAGCCTATATACCTCTTTCATGTTATTTTATTTTTATCTCCACCATCAACCATATTCCACCACATGTGGTTGATACCTAGAAAGAGAAAGATATCATTTCCCTCAAAATTTTCACTGTAAGTTCATCTTGTCATGGGTATCACAAAAAAATAATTTTTTTTGTCATATAAATAAATCATTTCATAGATTTAAAAAAATTGAGATGGTGTAACTAGATGAATCTTCTCTATTTAATATCACTTGATCTATATGTCACATTATTATTTTCTTAGTAAAATTTTATTAGTTTCTTTGATACCATCATATTTATTTGTAGTAAACCATGTTGTTTAGACTAAGGAGAATTTATTCCCATTATTAATAAAATCTTAGAAAAAAATTTCTCTCTAGCATCTCTCTATAACTATATGTAAAATTCTTATGATTCTAGTACCCACATGTTCTTCTTATCAATAGAACAGTATTGAAATATGGTAAAGGTTTTAGGTCACAATATAGATAATCTTATTTGACTATGAAATTGAATGACATAAAATACTCTTGGAAATGAGATCATATCATAGAATTATACCTTTCCCAATGAATTTATAGTGATCTATAATGATTCATTTAACTTAAATGGCTACATATCATGAGAAACAAACAGAGAATATTCTAGGGTTATGTCATGCCCCTAAAATAAGAATACATAAAGATTAATTAGTCTTTCATTTATTTGATTTAACATAATTTAATTGAATTAAATATTACCAATGGAACTAAAATTTTCTACTATGTTAGATCAACATAAAAACATCAATACTAATTTGAAAACCTAATATTGTCCTTAATAATAAAGTTCTCATTTCAATTTACTAATCCCATTATAAGAAGATTATAGTTTTACACTCAAAAGGACTGGAAGCTTGATAAAATAGTATGTTTTATAAACTTTAAATTATTCCAAAATAACCTAATAAATTATATCATTTAATACATATGAGCACCAATAAATCCAATGTAATTTAAATATGTATCATATTATAACCACAAGAATGATTATTCTCAAGTAAAATAAAATATATTATATTCTCCACACCTTATTATTCAAAATATAAACAAAAATATGAAATAAAAAATACAAGGAAATTTAGTAAACCCAATTCAAAACATTATCCATGGATTTCTTAAAAATGGGTGTTAAAATAAAATTAAAAATGATAGTTGTGACTTGAAATTTTAGGGATCATGTTTAACAATCATTATCTATAGATTTATCCACCATTTATAAGCCTCAAATCTCTTTGATGGCTTTATATTGTTTAATGATTCATACGAATTCAATTTTTCATCATTTTAAATTTCTCAAAAATGATTGAATAATGAAACCATGTAAAAAATTATTTATAACATTTGAACAATCATGATGAAATGTTTATCTCATTATAAATTTTATAAAATTTTGTAAAACTACTTTTGATATAATACAATAATGTTATAACTTATCATGATCATTATCCATGGATGAAAAAATTGATTTTTTTATCATATAATTCTAATATATTCAGGTTCATAACAATGAAATATTGGAATTTATCATGAATTTTTTTTATTCAACACATACCATGATGGGGTGACCTTCATCACACTGTGTTTTTTATTTAATGAACATTTATATCAATTACACAATTATATTTGAAAAATAATTATAATTTCTACACCCCAACCTTGTATTTTCCATTATTTTAGTCTTCTCTTTCCTTAGGATTTTTTTGAGGTTTTGGTTGAGTTTCCAGTTTGAATTTCAAAATTTTAGAATTTCTAATTGACTTTTTGGCATGTGCATGTTTTTTTGGAACAATTTGAGGGTTAAACATGTGGCATGTTAAGAAATAAGGTGTTTTAAGTTAAAATTATTCTTGTATGGTTTGAATTTCTTTTTTTTTAATAGATTAGTCCAAACCATATGAGTTCAAGGGAAAACTATGCAACTTGATAGTTGGTGCATGGGAAATGGCGCATGGATTGCGCACGATTAGAGGAATCTATGTGGAAACTATATGATGGGTTCTTCAATATTAGATAGTCACATTTAGCATAGTTGTCACATGGTTTGGGTGACTGTGCTACTAGATCATGTTGGGTGTCCTCTTCTCCAGTAGGGTGAAGATGGTTGGTGCATGGTTTATCAAGTCGTGCGGCTAAGCTATGTGTGCTTCCAAGATAATTAAAATTTAGAAATTACCTTTTTTCTCATCCAATGTTTTATCCCTAACTTCGGATTTCCCTCCCTTTCACAACCTAGGAGCACCATGGAAGCATCCAAACTTCCCTCCTTTGGTCCTATTTTTTTCCATTCATTTAGTTTGATGGTTACAAGGTGAGTTCGTCATGTTTTTTGGTCGATTCCCTCTTCTACTATCTTTCCTCTCCTGGTTCCTTGGTTTTTCTTCGGGGAAAACTCTCCTAGAAAAACCATGTGGGTTAGGGTTGATGTTTGGGTTGTTTTTCTTAGATATTAGGGTGTTCTTATTTATCCTTGGGGAGTATTATTCCTTCTCCCAAAATTTCATTTCATTCTGACATCATTAGGGAAGGTGTTTCCATCCACATTCCTTTTAAGAACATTCCATTTGATCCTTGGGTGTTTCTAAATAATTTATTAAAGTTTTTTAATGCTTTTGATATGTTTTCTTGTTTTTGAATGGTATTTTCAGGATTGAAATAGAGTTCGAAATGGTTTTCTAAATGGTTTCTTTAATTATTTCTATATTTAAATGCATTAAAGGTGTTTGATAAAATTTTAATTGAACTTTTAAAGTTGAATAGGGTGTATTTTGTGGTGTTTACCCTTGGTTGTGTTTGAGAAATGTGGTTGGCTTTTTAATTGAAATATTATATGGAATATTGTGACTTTTATAATGTGAGACTTATGTGTGTCATGTTTTTTTGGTTTAAAGAAATGTGATGTTCCTTAAGAAAGGGTTTTGGGTGATTTTAGGGACTCTTGATGAGTGTCATTAAATGTTGGTTTGGGTTTTATTAAATTATTTTCTATGTATTTTTGGGTTTGTAAATAATTTCCTAGATTCAATGTCAATATGTGCTTTCTTATTGTTTTCTTGATGCTCGTTTGGAACATTAATGAAAATGGTTCTCTCCTTGAATAATGGTTTTGCAAAGGATTCTCTAACCTTACCTATTTCTTTTTTCAGAATGGTTACTTGATTTATAAATTGTAAATTAGTGTTCCTTATGAAATTAAATGTGGACTCAAATATGTTTCTAAAAGCCTGGCCTATTTGGAATTTTGAGATATGTTTTGGTGAATAATTATAATAATGGACTGTTTGGCATTTTTTGTTATGGATTGGTTTCTTAAATGATAAAAAGTCTTGTTCAGTGCTTCTCATGATGTTTTATGTTTTTACTTTGGATTTGTAATAGTTTTGAATTTGAAATTTAGAGGCCCATTGGGAATTGTTCACGTGAAAGTGTTGTTTTGTATTGAATTTGGAAAATCATATAGAAATGGATTTATAAATTAATTTAGAATGTAAATGTTAAAGGCATGATTGGTAATTCTTGTTCTCATTGAAAAGTTGGTTTTGATGTAATGTGGTGTGGATACCAATATGAAACCATGTGATGTTTTAGAAATTACATTTCAAAAATCATGTGATATATGGGCCCAATGGGTATGTTGGTATGTTTTGGAAAATGGGTTGGAAACATGATTATTGGGAATCTCTGTTGGTATTTATAAAGTGATTGGGAAATTGGTTTTTGAAATTTAAATGATGTGATGGCCTGGTTAGCACCTGTAAATGAATTTTTGTGATATGGGAACCTCTGTGGAGAATTACCCAAAGAGAACGGAAACACATAGGTGGTGTAGGTTTTTGGGTTAGGAAAGCATGGTGGTAGTGGGTTTTCATTGAACTATGCTTGTCAGGACCTACCCATTCACCAAGTACAACTATCATTGGATTATTGGGATTTATCTATAGGGTTGAGTGACAGTTACTTTTTGACCCTGAGTTAGATGTGTGGGTACCCCTGGATTTTATAAGTGGTCAGTCAGGATGCTCCACTAGATTGTCTAGTTAATGCAGATAGTTTCTTATTGACTATGGAGCTACATAATATGTTGGTTGGTTTGTCTGAACTGAGTATGTCTAGGGATTACCTCAAGAGATGTTTAAGTAGTTCCCGTGATTATCTATCTTTATGTCGTATTTTTTTTTTCTTGGTGGTTATTATCCATTTTAGTTATGCATGATTGTTTTGTATCTTTTATTATTAGAAGAGTTTCTTTTTGTTTATATGTTATGGAATTGTATTTTGGTTTTGGTTTCAAACAAATTTTTTGAATGTGAAACCATTTTTGAAAATAAAAGTCGTATGTGTGGTTTTAGAAAAGGAATTTGTGGAAAGTTATGTTTTGTTGTTTAAAATGATTGAAATCTTATTTTCAATATGTATTTTAATCTCATGTTTTTGTACTTATTTTGGAAATTAAATTCATAGACTATTTTGTGATTACCTATAATGTTTTTTAATCTCATATCATACTTATTCCACTCAGCATTTGTAGACCCTGGCTATTTTGTAGGTTCAGGTTTATGGTTTGGTTTTCCATTGGATAAAGTTAGTCTTGTGTTTGGTGGTGACCATAGGTCACATGTATATCATGTTGTGTGGCTTGTTTTTAGTTTTTTATTAAATTTAGGTTTTTTTTCAGAAGTTGTTTAATTTTGATCTGTTATGTATTTATTGATATTCATTTATTGTAGGTTCTTATGAATTTTTAATTTTGGTATTTTGATCCTAGTTTTTTATTAGGATAAATCATTCCAATTAGATTATATTGACGTATGGAACTATTTTCCATCCCATGGGGATAGAGAACACCATTCTATCATTGTCTCAGACTTGGTTAGATGTCATATTTAGATGGAACCCTAGATTGGTTCATGAAAAAATGGTATTAGAGAAGCACTTTTTTATTTGGGGTGTTAAGTTAACTGGATATTAGAAATCTCGAGACTCCAGAGGTATGTCTGAGAAGGATTTCATGAAACCTTTCTCATCTTGTGCCTCAAGATTTTAGGGGTGGTCTGGGATTTGAATCATTTGTTTTTGTTTTTGTGGTGTGTATGAGGAATCTTAATGGATGTGAGTTGGTATTATGTTGTGATCTCACATGGAGTTGTGACCCATGTGGAATCTGAGTATACTATTCAAGGTCCTCTTAGTTATTGATTCTTACTTAGGTTAGGGACTACTAACCATGTTTTTATGTTCCGCATGCCCACTAGTTCCTCATTCTGAGAGTTTGTTGTGAGTTATAATTTGGTTTGATTTTGGTTGGTCTGGGTTAATTTAAAAAGAAAATGGTTTTTCAAAAAGGGGTATTTCAAAGAGTAAATGGTTTTTGGAAAAGTATTTTCCAAAGTGTAAATTGATTCTTTTCATGAGTTTTTTTTATAATATAGGATCTTTATGATTGAGTTGGATTGAAAAAAATGGGTTTTGTAATTTGGAAAGTGTCATTGGAAGAAGGTGGTTTTGAAATTGGAATGAAATGGAGATTTATGAAAAGAGTATTTTTGTTTTATTTGTGATGTTTGGCTTGTGAGATGGTTTTTATGTCCCAGGATGATATTTTTGTTACATTTTTATTGATGTTGATTTTGGATTTGTGTTTTACTTTGGTTCATAATATGCCACCTAGAAAGGTCCCCAAGGTCTCTAGTGAGTCTCGTCAATTTATTAAATTTTTCCATACTTCTAATAGAGTGGAAGAGTCGATTCCTACTCTAATATTTCCTATTTTTCATGGTGATAAAGTTCTGTTAGAGGCTACAAAATGGATTGAGTAAGTCGAAAAAGTCTTCAGATCATTGGAAAATACCAAATCTATTAGAATGAACATTGTGCTAAGTTCATTTGAAGGTTTGATTTGGACCTATGGAAGGTGGTTTTTCCATCTTTTTTGAAATTTGGGATGAAATGGGAGATGTTTAATACCAATTTTTTCTGAAGGTTTGTGCCCAAGGAGGTGAACATGAGGATGGTAGAAGAGATCATGAATATTTAGTAATGCCAGAATATTGTGAAGGCTTATGTTGACCACTTCAAGGGGCTGGTTTCCCTTTATCTAGAGGTAGCACCATAGGATCTGCTGGAAAATCCTCTTATCATTTTGGTTCTTCATCTAGATATCAAATAGTGATCCCTCTCCTCTAAAGATCTTCATTTCAAGAAGTTTGGTGATAAATAATTCTTTGCTAAGTTGGTTTTTAGAGTGTAGGTTGTTGTAGATCTGGTATCTATTGTCATTGATTATTGTTCCCCATCTAGAAAGAGGTGTATTCTAGATGAACTTATTCCTAGGAATTCCCCCATGTTGGTCTCAGATTCTCGTTCGTTATATTATTCACTCATGTTCTTCCAATGTGGTTGGTTTGGGTATTTGAAGCTATCATTATATAATCCTCTAAATACTTGTCATCATTATAGGAATTTGGGTCATTTAGAGAGGTTTTTCAATAAGAGTTTCCCTTGGAATAATCCTTTATCAGAGGCTATCATCACCTGACTATGGGACACCAGATTCCTCAAGAAATTAAGACTACATCCATATACCCCAAACTAAAGATTTTCACACTATCATAAATCGCTAGGGGTGAGGGAAACCTTGGCCCAGTTTTGGTCTCCAATGTTGCAATGAAAATGGTTAAAGTTTCTTGATAGTAATTTTTGTTGATGTTGTGAGTTCTTTCTTATTGTATCAATTTTGGGGGGTTTTCTCTTTGGAATTATTGTATTGTCTCTTTCTTAAGAATGAGTCTTTAATTAGTTGTCATATCTTGTGTGTTCTCTCCTTTTGTGGATGGGTTATGGTTTCAAGTTTTTTTCATTTCTGAGGTTCTTGGCTCTTGTGAAAATGAGGGATTGGGGTTTTTTCCATTGTTTTTTTGTTGATAGCTTAGATGATTTTTCCATCGTGTGGGAGGTTTTTGGTTTGTATTTGGAGTCCACGCATTGGTTGACCTAAGGTAGTGGTGTGGGGAATTTCAATGTTACTTGTGCTAGTGGGTTTTTTGTGGGGGGGAGAACCCTCTCGTATTATCCATTTTTTGTGTTGTGGTTCCTCCTAGATTTAGTCAGGTGTGATTGTTGGAGTAGAGGTTCACCCTAAGGTTTTTTCATTCCTCTTTGATCGGGTTTGAAATTTCATTTTTTCCATTATTCGACTGGGAGACTTTCTTGGGGAAGAAAGTGTTTCTAATGGGGATGTTATTCACACCACAACATTTTATTTTCATTTATTTTATTATTTTCTTTTCATTGGATATTTTGGATGTGGTTCGGGTTGAGTTCCTAGTTTGAATTATTGAATTTTAGAAGTTTCAGGTGAGTCTCTATCCTTTGAAAGGTTTGTAGGAACTGTTTCATGGTTAACCATGTAACAAATTAAGGTAGATGGTTTTTTCAGGTCAAATTCTTCTTAGTTTGTTTCAATTTTAATTTTTGATCATAGATTGCGAAAACCTATGTGAGATTTAGGGAAAACCATGTTGCTTGAGCGTTTGTTCCAAGGGAATGGTGCATGACTTGCACAAAGTTAGAGTAAACTATGTGGAAACTCTGTAAGAGGTTGTATAGTTTTTTATAGTGGATTTTAACATGGCTAGTGCACAGTTTGGGTGATTTTTTGGCCATATCTTGTTTGGCTCCCTCTTCTCTAGTAGGGTTTGCAAGGTCGGCACCTAGTTTAGAAAATTGTGTAGACAAACCGTGTGATTTTCCCAAATCATTAGAAGTTGTAAATTACATTTTTTACCCTCTACTATTTTAACCATAATTTTTTATTTCTTTCCCATGATCAACCTAGGTTCAGCATGGGATCCTCTAATATTCCCTCCTTTGTCCCTCCTCTGTCCATGGATTCATTTTGAAGGTTCCAAGGTGAGTTATTCAGGTTTTATGTCAATTTTACCCCTCTTCTCTCTTTCCTATATTGGTTACTTATTTTTTATTTAGTTTATCCTCTCATTTCCAATCCATATTTTGTAGGTTTTATGTTTGGTTTTTTTTTATGTTAGGGTGTGAGTATTTCTCTTTGGGGTGTATTCTTCTATCTCTCGATGTTTTGGATCATTCACACAAAAATGAGGTTGGTGTTCACATCCATTTCCATTCCAGTGCATTCTATTTGATTCTTGGTGTTTGAGAAAATGCCAATTGAACTTCTAAAAAAGAATTGGGTGTCTTGTTTGGTTATCTCCCTTGGTAATGCTTTGGTAATGTGTTTGGATTTTTATATGGACATTTATGTGGAAAATTTTGAATTTTATGTTGTGAAAATTATATTTGGCTTATTGTGTTGGATTAAAGGAAAGTGATGTTTCTTCAAAAATGTTTTTTGGTGATTTTATGGACACTTTAATGGTTTCATTAAATTTTTTTTGGGTTTTCTAAAATGAGCTTCTAAATTATTATGGTTTTATAAATAATGTGTTGTATTATTTTGGAAATATGTGTTTTATTAATGGTTTCTTGAGGCTTGTTTGTCACATTAATGAAAATGGTTCCCTCCTTTAATTGCGGTTTCCAAAAGATTATCCTCCCTTCCCTCTTTATTTTTATAAATTGGTTACTTTATTTATAAATTGTGAATTAGTTCTTAATATGACATTAAATGTTGT
Organism: Viscum album; assembly: GCA_963277665.1. NCBI lineage: Eukaryota > Viridiplantae > Streptophyta > Magnoliopsida > Santalales > Viscaceae > Viscum > Viscum album. The sequence goes on from OY728121.1 coordinate 856,195,595, forward strand.
TTCAAATTTGATTTTAAAATCTTGGTCCTTTTGGTATTTTTAGATATGTTTCAGGGAATAATTTTCATAAAGGTTCATTTGGAATTTCATGATGTGGCTTGATTTCTAAAATGATATTAATTCCCATTTTGAATTGTACATGTTAAGGTGGTGTTTTATATTAAATTGGGAAAATAGTGTGGAAAAGGATTTCTGAATGTATTTGGATTGGAAATGTTAAATTCCATGTTGGAACTTTGTGTTCTCATTGAAAATATGGTTTTCTTGTGATGTGATTTGAAGCCATGTTTGGAACCTTGTGATGTTTTTGAATTTGGTTTTGGGAAATCATGTGAGGTATGGGACCGGTGGGATTGTTGGAATGTTTTGGGAAAAGGATTTAAAACTTGGGTATCATGAGGACCAGTTGGTAATTAAAAGATGATAGGTAAAGTGGTTTTTGAAACCAAAATGATTTAATGACCATTTTGGAACTATTTAATGGAATGTTGTGGTATGGGAAGCTCTATGGAGGATTCCACAAAGAGAGGTGCATCGCATAGGTGGTGTCGGTGTTTAGGTTAGGAAAAACTATTATAGTGCTTTTTCAATGAACCATTTTTTGGAGGACCTTCCCATTAACCAATTACTATTATCATTGGATTTTGGGTCATCATATAGAAGGTCTAGTGATGGTTTCTTTTCAACCCTAAGTGATATGGGTGGGTACCCCCTAGATTTACTAAGAGGTTAGGTGGGACATGCCACTAGATTGGCTATTTTAGAATGGACAGATGGTTATTGAGTATAGAGAAGCACCTATTGTCAGTTGAGTTTGGACTAAGTATGTCTAAGGATTGCCTCTAAAGATGTTTAGGAAGTGTCCATGATTATCTATCTATATGTTATGTTAGTTTCAACTGCTTGTTGTTATTAGACCTACTAGTTTTTCCTACTTATTTAGTTTCAGTTATTATTAGTAGAATTTATTTTTGGTTATCTGGTATGGATTTGAATTTGGGTTTTCTTTTTAACTGAGTTTTTTTAGTGTGAAACCATTTTTGAAAATAAAATATAGGTGTGTGGTTTTAGAAAGAGAATTTATGGAAATTTATTTCGGGTTGTCCAAAATGATTAAAATCCTATTTTCTATATGTATTTTAAATTAGTGTTTGTGGAATGTTTTGAGAAAATAAATGTGTGGACAATTTGGTTATTACTTATTAATTTGTTTAATCGCACACCCTACTTAGGCCACTCAGTGTCGGTAGACCTGAGCTGTTTTACAGGTTCAGGTTTCTGGTTTAGTTTTCCATTAGAGATTGTGTTGTCTGGTACCGTTTTATTTTTGAATTTAGTTTCTGGTTTTTTTTATTTATTTTAGTATTTGGATCCGTTGTATATTTATTGATATTCATTTATTGTTAGTTCTTATACATATTCAGTTTTGGTATTTTTATCCTAGTTTTTATTGGGATAAATCATTCCCAATGTATTTTTTTGCTGCTTGGAACTAGTTTCCAGCCTGTTTGGATTGGTAACACCCTTCGAACCTTGTCTCGAACTGGGTCGGTGTAGGTTTTAGATGGAACCCCAGCATGGTTTGTGACAATATTATTAATTAATTAATTTTGACACAATGTATTATTTAATCCTTTACATATTTTACACATTTATTTCCATTTTATGTTACATAATGTGACTATAAAAATTCACATATCATGATAACATAGAAGAAAACATACCATTATAGTTCAAAAGAACATGTCAGTTAAATCATAGTTATTTGAAACACTACCAAGAAATTATTTAACAAATCATTAAATATTTATTATTGAATTTTATTTACTATAGAGAACTAAAATAATCTTTTCATATATCACTCTAGATTTTACTAGGTATATTTAATTACCATTTTAAAACTATACTCATTCATCATCCTAAGAACAATATCATACAAGAACATTAAATAAATAACATTCTTACATAATGTAATATAATTTATGATCCCATAAAAAATTAAATCTTAATAAAATCATTCGGATAAGTGAAAAAAATCACTAACCCGAAAACATGAACTTATACTATAATTATATTAGTTAAGAATAATTATAGCATACTCTCCAAGTATCAATAATCCAATCATTACCTATATGAAATTTATAAATCCCTAAAAAATAAAATATGAATGTTGTAATTTATTGAATTTTTTGATGACCTAATTTTTGGAAATCTATTTCTATACTAAAATAATATATGTCCTTAAACACACACTTTGACAAGAAGAGTATAGAAAATAGTTCCAAGGATAATAGTCGACCATGGAGGATAAATTTACCCATTTAATAATATGTATATCTATAAAAATTCACATGTAAAATATTGAATATTTAATAAATTTATGAATAAAAAATTAATAATAACATAGATAATAATAATAGGATAATGTATATTGAAAAAAGAAACTACCATCTTAATAGATAGTTGAAACAATCATCTTTCGAGTGTCGTTAAATCCATTTATTGGAAAATGTTTGGAATTTATATTTTTCTTGACATTCACTAACCCTAAAAGTGTAGTAAAGTGGATGTACATGGTTAATCCCATGAAGAACATGAGATCCTAGTGATTATTTTCAATATAATTTTTATATATTCATAACTATGTCATTAATTACTAAATTAATCTAAAATAACTAAATTAAATATGGTTAATGAGTTAAGAAGATAAATAAATTAAATGTAAGAGATGATGAAAAGGGAACTACTTTCTAGGGATGGTTTCCATTATCTAAAAAAATTAACTCCACTCATGAGATTGATCGTATCAATATGAATGAAACTACTTGAATTAATTAGTTACACTTAGTCTATCTCGACTAAAACTACCCAATCACATTGATCCCTTTGTCAAAGGTAACCTAGTAAAACCTAGATGCATTGGATTCAATCTCTAATAAGAAGGCATAGTTAACTTGGTTATCTCTCCCCACATACCTTTTTGTATTTGGTTTTATCCCCTAATCATCATAATCTCTTTCTAAGAGAATATGGAATATGAATAATTTAAATAATAACGAAATAATGACTAACCTGAAATTACCAAAATAAAATAAGAATGTGATGAACATGATATGCTCATCACTTTCAATCAATATCACCCTCTTCTCTAAGTCGAGCCACTCCTAATTGAATGGTCATAAATCATGGATAAATTTTATATAATATGAGTGCGAATAGAATTATTAAAATAACGATAAATATATTTCATAAGGATATAAAACTTACATGAATTAAAATTAAATAACGAGCATATGGATTCCACCATTGCAAAATGAAAATAAAAATAGAAAACCAAAACCTATCTGATAGGTAAAGTAACTCTCACTCCTTAATCAACTATGTCATTAGTCCTCTTTTTTGATTCCTCTATATTCTTTTATTTCCTCATTGTGGATGGTCCCATTCATCCAAAAAACCCTTAAATATAATTTTATAGTATCCCCTCTAAAATTATTAAAAATATTAATATTAATGAATTAAAATTTTTGGAATCAGATTACTTTTATAGAGTATCCAAGGGGACTTAGGTGTAGCGACTATATTATTGGAAGACTAAAACCCTAAGCTTCTACTTCCCTGGGTAGAAATTTGATGCATAGAAAATCACTATGATGTAAAATTATAGTAAAACAAATAAATAAAATAATGATAAAACCCTCCCTAAAATCTCACGGCATCTTCATTCTCCAATAAAGTCTAGCTATTGATCAACTCTTTGTTATTCGTTATGAAACCCTAGACATACTGCAGATGAAACACTGTATAATCGAGCTCCAAAAACTAAATCCTTGAGTTATTTCCCATTTAAGGAACTCCAAAATGTAGTGCTAATAGAAATCTATAGCCATCAAAACACTATGAATTAATATCTTCTTCTTATTTATCCTTAACGTAGTAAACAAAAACTATATAGCAATAGTTTCCATAGTTCATCAAAATAATCTCATGTATTTGGTATTGTAGTGTATATGAATAGGAAACAACATAGGTCTATCGACTATGGTTCACACGATAGAAAACTCTATCACATCGAAGAATATGAACAGAATAAAGTCATTTTTCTCCCTTGATTGCATGCATTTTATAACAGGAACAGTAACTATACTGTACTATGACATTAGAATTTTATCTTGGAGAGATATCCTTCATATATACGCATACTGTAGTGACTGCATAGATGGGTAGCACCATTCCCACCCCATATTATACCCCCTTCCCAGAGATTCCCTGCATTTGGTGATTCTCTCTTACTCTTTTCCATTGTATACCATCATCTCGTGTTTGGACTTTTCCCCTACCACTTTATGCCACCATAGTCATCCCCTGTTCTTGAGCACAGTGGCCTCATCACTACTATATTCTTGTGATAGTTCTAGTCTCTATAAGGTTGGATTAATTTTTACTCCTTACATAAATTTCATTTCATTTTAAAATTTTCTCATCTATTATAGTTTTTTTCGCCAAAATACCTAAAACTAAAATGTAAGTAAATTCATGCCTTTAATATATAAAATGTAAATAGATACGGAAAAAATAACTAAAAAAGAAATGAAATTAATGTTGAAATTATATATTTAAATTAAATTTATCAAACTATCCCGTACTTAAATCATTAATTGTCCCTAATAAAAAACTCAACATCCAATTCACAAAGGATCCAAATATCAAAAGTAGAAAATTTCATGTCACCGTTATCATAAATATAAAGTTATAATTGATGGTCTTAGAAGATAAATACATACCCAATTAAAAGTTATAAATATTTCCTTCTGTACAATTAAAATTCAAGATATTTTCTTCTCTCTCACTCACATCATTCAAATTCTCATTATTACTCATGTCAATTGTAATTTTCCTCACTCGTATTTCATTTCACTCATAATTAAATTTCATATGATATGTAGTTATACTCAACCTTGATAATTTTCACTCTATGAAAAATAATTCAAGTTATCTCAATATCTACTTATATGTTATGACACAAAAACCATGAGGAATTTTCATTTAGGTTAATATATCTCTGAGGATAAAGTTAAATGGGTAGTGATATAAAAATTAAATTCAGATTCTTGAAAAGTTTGGACAAGTTGTTTAAGTAAAAAATCATGATATTCCTGAAAATTCCCAATGAAAAATGAATCCACCTTTATGTTCTCTCAAAACCCTGACACCTCCACATTCTGTGTCCCCAATAAAACATGTAAAATATTGATGAAAAATAAATTATTTCACTTATATTTTTTCTCTCTCAATTTCACAAGGGAATGTGTACAAGAAAAAGTCCCACACCCTTGAAATCCAAACCCACTGGCACCTCAACACCCACTAACTATCAACATCCAATGATAATTGGAATAGTAATTATAATAATCATTAATATATGAATATATAATGTTCAATACATGGTATAATAATTTCTTACTTTATTTATTTTTTATTATTTTATTTTTATTTTCAAAATTTATATGATGAATTTTAGGCATAATTAAAAAAATTGAACTTCCATTCCCGATAATCAAGATATCTTGAACAATTTTTTCATTTAATCTTAACAATTTCAGCAACTCCATGAAATTTCCACATTCCCCTTTTAAATAACATATGAATTACCAAGATATTACACTCAAATATACAAGATAAGGATAGAAAATTTGGATTTTAATGTGTCTTTCCTACTAAATCATTTCATGGTCTTTTAGGATATTCAAATGATCAAAATGTATGGGTAGGTATTAAGATCAAATGGGATAAAATAAAATCAATTTATGGACTCAATCATATTAATTAAATTTAAAAATTAATGTTTTAAAAATAAATACAATCATGTTCATGTATTTATGAACATTTTAATTTCTCTCAAGAAAAAGGGTATAATAAAAAATATATTAAAAGGTCTCAAAATAATCTCAAGTATGGGAATTAAAAAATTTCAATCAATTCATAGAATAAACCAAAATAATTAATGTAATAAAATAAATCTTATAATAATTAAATTCCCAAAGAGATATCATACTATTAATCATTTTAAACAACTCAAATTTGGAACATGAATGTGAGTTTCATAAATTTCCACTTATATATTTTCAATTTATAATCATCATCAATCCAAAATTTTCCAACAATAAGAAATATATTTTTTAAATGATAATATATACTCGGTTATTTAAGGGGGAAAATAGAAATGATGGGTCCCAATGATTCCTACCCCACAATTAAACCAAACATTTTCCCCAATGTTCATCCAATGTGAGGGGTGTGCATGTAATTTTTAGTTTAGGTGTTTCATAATAGTTGATTTAAAAATAAGAATCAGAATTGACTTCCACCTAATTAAAAAAAAATCAAATCCTTAATCCATGGAATGAGTTTATTAAATTGATGTTACTTATATTTTTTTATTCCTTTTACCCTTGTTAAATGCTTCTTATTTAGTCATTGAAAATAAAAATTAACTAGTTAAGTGTTTGTTCCATTCTTTTTTAGATCAAAAATAATTAGGGGGTATGGGTATTGATCACCAAGAATAATTCTGAAATAGAATTCAAAATAAGTCCTAATAATGAATTAAAAAAACATAAGTTACCTCAGATAATTAATTTGTTAAGGTCTTCAATTAGAACCTAAATTGGGTGTCATAAAATATGAGTATCAAATAAAGTAACCCAGTTAAGATTCAAGGATGACTACAATTTATGATCATCTAGTCTGATTGTGCTTTTTCACTTCAATTTCAGTAGTATAACGCACCCTCTTAGTGGATTTCATGTTTAGTTTTGTTTCAATTAATGGATAAAGACCTCAAAATAATACCTGATTTTGTATTATTATTCCCCTGCAATATCTTCCTTGTTTTATTAATTAAATTCTATGATGTAATAATGAATTTCAATAGATTTATTCTTCTTTTCAAGTGTACGAGGTTTATCTTCCTAAATAATTTTAGTTATTTCCCATCCTACCTCCTCCCATATTTCTTCTTATTCTCATTATTTAACTATTGTGATAGAACTATGAATTTTAGAAGTGTCCTTATATTATTATTATGGTTGTGAAGTTTATTTTTATTTTATTAATTCAATAGGATCACTTTTTTCCATTGATTTTTCTTTATTTTTATTATTAATTTTTTTGACAAATATTTGAGTTCTCTTATCTCCCTCCTCATATTCTAGTGTTGTAGATTCTATTTCATCACAATTTTATATATGTTCACAGTACTTTTCCTATATTTCCATATCTTTATTCTCCTTATCCTTTTTAAATTTTCTGAAAGATATTTGAATTTTAGTAATTATTTCTCATTTTTTAAGTAGTGGGGGTATTTTTTACATGAATAGTTAATAAATTTCACTGAACTCAAACTCCTTTTCCAATATTTTTTTAACATCTTAAAATCTATTTATGTCTTCTCCACTGGATTACTTCATTTTATTTTCCACCATCACATCAATGGGGTCTATCATGGCCTTCACTTATTTTTCATGTAATCACATGAGGTATTTCCATTCTACCTTATATTATTTTTTAATTAAAGTCTTTTATTTATCATTAAAATATTTAATAAGTTCAAAACACTCCAATCAGTTTTCTTTAATAGATCATACTTCTTCTTCCTTCTTTCCCGCATTAGAATGTAAAAATGTGTTATTTATAATGGAATATAGAATAATAACATTAACAAAAATGTTTTTGTACCTTTCTTTATATTCATTGAGTATCATTTCATATTATCTAAGTTATACCTCATGTTCCTTAATCATCAAATCACTAATGGTAGTGTACTTCATGGTCATTTCCCTCGATTAGACTTGTCAATATATCTATTTAGGATTCTAAAAATTATGTTATCCTTGTTTTCATTGAACATAAAATTGTTCACCGAGTTAGTTCTCATAGATACGAGTTCATTTAAATGGGTATTAGTCAACAATAATACATTTTGGATTTTATATTTTTTCATATACATAAGAATATTATTCGCTCTATCATATTCCTTGTCATGTACACCATTTAAAATGTAGTTCTCCCCATGAGGTAAAATCTTATTGATAATATGTATATTATGATGGTGTTTTAAAATATCTCAGAATCATGTAATATATTTTAAAACTCTAGGAAAAACCAAGAATGTAAAATAAAAATTTAAAATGAAAATAGAAACAAATCAAAGCCCCGAAAATAAAATTAAGAAAAGGAAAGGGCATAAACATTTTGACCTAAGAAACTAGTTTCTATATTATTATCAATTTCTATTTTTTCCCAAAAAAAATTCCATAAACATGAATTAACTTGGTTTTCATTAATTCCTAATTGAGAAAAAAATAAGAATTTATATTTATCCAAACAATTATTAACCATAAAAGTGTGTTAAATTGATAGTACAAGGTCGATACCTCAAAGAAAAATAAATTCTAGTCATGATCATCAATTAAATTGTTATATCATTATAACATTATCACTAATTATAAAACTAATATAACATAATTAAACCAAAATAGGTTAATGAATTAAATAGTTAAATGAATTAAATGTGAGATAAAAATAAGAGAAGATAACTGATTTCCAGGGATTGTTTTCCTTTATCTGAAACCTCTTAACTCAACTTGTGAGATTGATCATATGAATAGATATTAGGATCATTGAGTTAATTAGTTCCTCTTTGTTAGTGTAAACTAAAACTTCATAATATGGTTATTCATTTGTTTAAGTTGACCTAGAAAAACCTAATTGCATTATATTATGTCTATAAGCATTAGGAGGAGTTATGTTGGTTTTCTCTCCCCATTCCCTTTATTGAATGGGGTTTCATTCCCTAATAATCGCCATTATCACTAGGAATATAAGTAATATGATTGATTAATGGATCAATAAAACACTAATTAATTTGAAAACACATGAGAAAATAGGAATGGAACAAGAATAATTTACACATTGATTTCAATCAATTTTACCCTCTTTTAGGATTCAATCCACCGGTGAACAAAGGGTCATCGATCAGGGAATAATGAGATATCTTAAGAGAGGGGATAAAATTACTAAACTAAAAACAAAGATATTACACAAGGTTATAAAACATTGTTTAATTATAACAAAACATCCAACATATTAATTACACCATTAAATAATGAAAAATTAAAGTTAAACTGAAATCTTATCTAAGAAAATAATTAGTGGATAAGGTCACTCTCACACCTCGATCATCCACATCATTGATCCTCTTCTATTTATGCCTCTCTATTATATTATTTTCTTCTTTAGGATAGTCCAATTAATCCAAAAAATTTGTATGATCTAAGTCAATAATCCTCTCTTTAAAATTACATAAAATATCAATTTGAATGAATTAATATATTCTTATTCAGATTAATTTTGTGGTGTGGCAAAGGGGACTATAACATGGTGACTATATTTTTGGTACACTCAATCCTTGACCATATACTTCTCTTTATACCCCTATAATGCATGAAAAACACTATAGATCATAAATATAATCAAAATATATCTATATAATGAGTATAAAATCCTCCCAAAAATATCAAAATATCTCCATTCCCCCCACAATGTCTATACACATCTCAACTCTTTATTATTTGTGACACCATAACTATGGAATGGATGTAACACTAAAATGTATAACTCTTAAAACTAAATCCTCTATCCACTGCACATTTGATGTTCTGTATGGTGAACTGATAATACTATTTCATGGTCATGAAAACTTTATAAATTAATATCTTCTTATTCTTTATCCATTGTGTAGAAAAAAATAACTACACCAGAGAAGTTTTCTCCCTTATTTATCGTAATCTCATGAATCTAGTATTGTAGTATAGGTGGGAAATCCATGATGAAAGTCATCAACTACTAATCACATGAAATCAAAACCTATCTCATCTAAGAAGATGAAGAACAAAATAGTATTTCACTCCCTTAGACATATGAATTTTAAAATGAAAAAAATACCCATTTTATTTTCCTATGTCATAAGTTAAGCTAAGAAGGATATATTTCACAAATGTGGATGAAATAATTGTATAAGTATCACCAATACCACCTTAAACCAATCGTCTTACCCTATTTTATGAGATCATCTTATTCTTTTTCCAACTACCTAACACTGACCTAATTTGAGCCTCTACACCTACCTCTGGATGTCACAATGTGGCCAAATAGGAATAACTTTTACTCTTCAAATAAATATATTATCCTTTGAAATTTTACTCTTATTTTTTTCTCTAAAATCATCCAAAAAAATTATAAGTTAATTCCAACCATTAACATATAAAACCAGTATATATTATGAAATAATAACTATGAAATCAACGAATTAATTGATGAAATTATATATACATATTAAAGATATCATGACACATGAAAAAATAAAAACTATGTGGTGTGAAAAATGATCCAATCAAGAAAAAGAAAAAACCATAACCATCCTTATGTCTATTTATAAAAAAAATTATAAAAAGAAATAATAGTAAAGTAGACCCTAGTATATTGAAAATAGTCATAGTCAAGACACCAGCTTTCATCTTCATTTTCATCATCAACCGAACCATAATGATCACCCATAAAACATCGAACATTTTCCTTTTCATTGATCATGAAACAAATTATTAATATATAAAAAGGTATATGTATAGGTTGTGAATACGAAATATCCAATAGAAGGTCACTACATGGCATCTGACCACTTTTGTAATGTTATTGTGTATGCTTGTGACTTTTAGTGAGGGTATGTTTAAATCTAACCCAATAAAAACCACATGAAACATAAGAATATAAAATAATATATTAATATAAAATAATACATGTGCCCATTCGAATAAGCATATACCAACCAATGTGAAAGATATGCCACAAAAATACAACATATAATCTTCAGGCAATACGTGGGATTAGTATGTCAAGGGGATTATCCTTATGATTCAAACTCAAAGGGAAAATATAAAATAAAGTTTCCTTATTTGGATATGTTCTTGTTTTAGATTATCTTCATTTCTGTTAATACTATGATGAAAATGATAAGCAGTTTTATTCTCACTAGTTATACCTTCATTGAAAATGAATTCTCATATTATATATTATACTCCACTAGGATCACTTTAAAATGGAAAATAATGTTTCATTATTTAAAAAATTTAGTAAACAGCTTGGTACTTAATACATTTCTGATAGTAAAAATTTAGGTTACCACACAATTAATTTTAATTTTAAAATACCACACATGTTACATAAGTAGATATCCTAACAAAATATTTAATAATAGCATATTTAACATATAATTAGCAGAAAATAACACAACAATCTATAGAATAATAGCTATAAAAATATATCTTCATGATAAATTTATACATCATTTCTCTTTATTTATTAATTTTAAATAATTGATTATATAGTTGAAGACCCTAACAAACTCATTTTCCCTCTCATACCTACATACTTTTAATTATTAAATCTCAAAGTATGAAATATACTCATTTCACTATGTGAATAATTAAATAAAACTACTCATTATATCATCTCCATTATTTTTATATATTTTATAGTTCATCGGCCCTTATTGGGTTGTCTATAACTCATTCACACACTAACTCACACATTCACATCCACTTTAATTAATTATCAAGAAAAATAAGTATCATTAGCATTTACCAATGATTATAGTAATTCCTTATTGGAGAAATATCTCTTTATATCATGAAAAAGATGAAGAAATCATCAAATAATATATAAAGAAGATAAAATTATATGTTTTTTAATAAATAAACCTTGAACCCTATGAGATATGAAATAAAATAGTATTCCTTACCATAATTTAGACCACTTTATGTCAATTCCACCAATAGATCATAAAATTATAGAGAGATTTTATAGATCTAGTAGGACAAGATATAGATAAAATATATGTGATTTGTGGGATAGAGGGGGATAGTATATTCAAAAAAGGTTCATAATAAAAGGGATACCATTTATGGTTGTTGAGTGAAAATAACCCAGATTTCCTTTTAAAAAATATATGGTTCTTCTTATAGATACTCGTTGGGTTTCCATCAAAACAATAATGTCCATAAGGGTTCTAATGCTAGTTAAAAAATGAAAAAACCAATTTCTATATCATAACTTTATTCAAATTTCACCGTTAATAATTCGGTGGTCCTCTATTTTTTATATGAATATAACGTACAACAATTTAAAAAATAACCTTATTAGGACCATCTCCACCTTAATAATGTTTGAAAAAAATTTAAATATTTAAAAAAAGTGACGGTTGATGCATCAGGCATATAAACAATAAATGTATAATAAAACTTTATAATAATTTTTTTTTGAAATATATTTATTGTGGATCATTTGATACATGTTGGAATTTTTTAGGAAAGATGAATAAATATCCTAATGGGTTAAAATTAGAAATATTTCGTGACTTATCTCCCCTATTAGATATATATATGTGGTACAATGATCACGCACTTATGTGGTGGTAATTATAACTTCTAAACCCTTACTAATATAATGAATTTTATATTTTCAGGTCATTATTTTGAGAAGAAGTTTTAATTTTCAATCTAGAGAAGGGTAAATTCATTGAATTGTGATTTAGATGAATAATATGAGGCTTATAACATCTCAAGGATACTTTTTGATATGGAATAAGTTAAATATGGTGTCTTGGGTGCTCGAGTGGGAGTTGGTGAATGGTCCAGTGGCTGGTTGATAAATTTCATCAACATGTAGTTGCTTAGGTCATGACCCAAGAGGTTCACACTGTGATTGGTTTTTGGACCTGATGAGACCCTTATGCCTAGTTTTGTTAGTGTTTTTATTTGAAATAAGTTTGTTGATTCTCACCACGATGGGACAATAGCCTTCAAAAGGTACATTTTCCTCAGAGTCATTAGTTTCATGAACTCTATTATTACTGTGAAGATGTTTTCAGTAGGTGTGATTTATTCCTTAAACCTTATATTCATGATTAAAATTAGATATGGGTGTCTCTTTTAATGAGGGTTTGACTTATATTTTTTGGGGTCACCCCCCCCCCCCCCATTTTAGGTTGAACTAGACCTGCGTGGAGGTTATTTCATCCATACTTACACCAATTTTTCTTCCCCTACACCCTTTCTGAAGAGGGATTATTATTAGTGGGATTTGATGATTTTTGAGGCATTATTCATATATTTATTCCTCTATATTATGTTTCCATTTCTATAATTTCATTTTTGTTAAAATTTTGGATTTTATTTTAGTGATAATTTCCCCAAATAATGGTGAAATCATCATGAATTGATGGGTATTTTATGTGTGGTGGCTAGATGAGGACATGAACAGCTGATTGAATGTTGTTGGAAGGGGTTTTAGGGAAACAATGATACATGGGGAGTTTTAGAAGAAAAAAAATCTTATTTAATTAAATTTTAATAATTAATTATAACTGTTTATGAGTAATTTTTTTCTCTCTTTGCATGATTCATGTTCCCGAGAGTGTGGATGAGGCTCAATGGGATTTTGTGAGGCTCAACGAATCATGGTGTAGGGTTAACTCCCTATTCAAGGTAGGTATTCCCTATGGTACAATTTAATATTCAATTATATTTATGATCATTCATATATATATAATTTAATTAGTTTAGGGAAGGGATATAAGGACTTTTAGGTTCCTTAAATGAGTCGGTGGTGTGGTATTGAAACCCTACACTCTGTGGAAGTTCTATTCAACACTTTTGTAATTTGGATTACCTAAAAACCATGTCTCTACGGGAATAAGGTTTCAATAGGTTTTATGGTAGACCTTGGGGAGGTATTGGGGTATAATAATTATCTTATATAGAGTAAATGAGTTCTTAGAGATAATTGGTAGAAGTGAAGATCTTGGTTCCGAGTGTTGATAAGAGATACAACCTACATCTCATGAGTGATAAGGATCACCCTCATATTCATGATTTAGAGTCTTAGTGTATGATAAGAGAGGTATAATTCCTTTTGGGATTTCTATATGATGATGTTGATAGTTTCAATCTATAACTTTTTAAGAGGTCTACCTTAAGAGATGTTAGATGGGACCCTATCGTGTGTTGTTGGAATTGATCGCATGTATGGATTTGGGATTCCAAGGGGGTTTTGGTTTAGATTTGGACCCTACCTAATGGATTGAGGGTATATATAATCCTTCCTAGTGGTTTTATCTAGGGGTTATGGAAGTGATCTAGTATTGATAAGAAGAGACTAGGATGGGTCTAGGGGACCCTAGTGTATGACTTGATCAGCTAGACTTAATGTGTTGTGATATGAGAGGGCAGTTGTGGGCTTGGAATGGGTGTTCCTATAACGACCTAACCATTCATTAATGAAAATTACTCTTGATCTAATAAAATGTCTTATTATGGTTATATAAATTTTGATATTCATTGGTTTTATGTTTCTGGATTCTAAAATAGTGTTAATAATTATGGTCGTTGCTAATATAGTCGTTGAACACTGATCACATGATTTGTATAAATATAGGGCTTTAACGAATCCAATTTACTCAGACAAAAGAAGTGACGGCCTCATACAGTATACTTTACCCATACGAATTCCATTTTTTGGAGCTCAAAAAGAAGGTGGCATCGTTGGGCTTCGCTCTTGACCAAGCCCAAGCCGAGCTTGAACACGTTAAGCTTGAGCAGAACTGACTACGGGAGAAGTGGGAGTTAATAGAGATTACCACCCAAGTGATGTTATCCGAGCCACCCCAAAAGTTTATCACCATCGCACACCTTACCCTTCGGTCTTATGTGGGGGTTATAAGGGGTTATGTTATGATACCCTAGCACTATGACAATTTAAATTTTTCTTGTATAGAGAATATACATTCTTTTTATTGTTACTTTGTAAATAGTTTTTAAAGCACAAAAATAATTTTTAGTTAATATTCAAATAAGAAATTTATTTTGATGAATTAATGGATTTTTGAATTAAATAATATTTTAGAAAAAATTATTATTATTATTATTAAATTAATTTTTATTAAATATAAATTATCGTATAATTTTATGAATGCAATTATAATTTTTATTAAGGTTTGAAAGCCGTTTTTTTCAAAACCCATGAATTTTCGATAAATGTCGGATTTTATTTTAAAAGTAAAAATTCACACATTTAGAAAATTATTTATTTAAAATGAATATTATTTTTGGAATCAAGATGTCTAAATTATACAATGGTGAATTTTTCATAATTTTCTGAGACAGCGGAATGTTTCGGTAAAAATTAATTACTGTTTAAATATATAATGTATTTTATGACAACATAATGACCCAATAGTGTTTTAATAAAATACTATAAACATTATGTTCAGCTAAGATATGTTTTATCATTGAAATAATGTGATTTTAGATTTTTTTTATTTATTTTACAAAGCTTTAGTGGACCCTTCAAGGCTTGTAAAACATGTTGTCTTTTTAAATTGTTTTCCTTGAGAGTGTGACTCACCTCCACATAAGCAACCCAATTATTTTAAGAATTTCGGCCATTGGACTTATAAAATATTGTTTTCCAATCCCCTTTTTCAAAAACCATGGGAAAAACCATGGTTTGGTATGTGGTTTTGATTAGTTTAATGTGAGGTGTCCCAAACCTAAATAATAAAGAATTCCCTCTCATTTCCTTTATAAACCCACCCAAGCTCCCATTTCCTCTTCACTCAAAGCCTTTGGAGTTCAGGAAAACCATTCCCTCAAATCTCTAAAATCCTCCCAAGGTGCTCCAAGCTCCCAATAATCCTCTCTCAATCCTCTCCCAAGCTTTTGGGATCGCACTTCCAAGTGAGGGATTTCTTCCGTTCTCATTTTTGTCCATTTTTTAAGTTGTTATGCCCTTTTCTTTTCAATTAAAAATGTTTGGGTATGATTTTTAACCTCCCCCATACTGCCCTATTTATGTTTGGATGATGGGAGACCCCTTTATCTCTCATTAATTTCTCCCATGTATACCTGTTACCATGCCGAAATTCCGTGAAAGATTTCTCTCTCATTTACATCTAAGTAATTATTTTGTATTATGCATCTAAATTCCATTATTTTTGTTGGTAAATGTATCTATATGACCCCATTAATGTCCATTTAATGTAAATATGATGATACACCCATTTATCTCTCATCAACTATTTGTTATGAGTTCTTATTTCACACCGTTATGCTGCCGAAATTGCACTACGATTTTCCAAGCCAATGTCATTGTGTAGTGAATACCATGCCCATTTATCTATCAAGGATATTCACCTTTATGCACATTTACATATTTATTATAAATATTCATGAATTTATCCCACATACCTTTATCATGGAATAAATTATGATGATTTATTCCACGTTGTATGATCCATATGGAACACTTATGCATGAAATGAAATGTTTAAGAAGGGTGTGCCTTGAGAGCACTCTAATGCATTGGTTAAAGTATAGTAACATGATATGTCTTGGGAAATGAGTGTCGACTAATGATAATTAAATTTCAACTAGGGTTTACTTGTACTTCATGTGAAATTATATTTTACTCATGATCCATGTGCAATGATCCTTGGCTCATGCTAAATTCCATGTTAAGTGTTGTTTCCACATTTCCATGTTATGAATATCATTATTTATCATCCCTTTATTTTCATGTTTATCTTTTCTCTATTGATATGCCTATTTTCTAACATGAATTTTATTCCTCATGTTAGTTCATTTTTATTCCCTTACTGGGATTCTTATCTCACCCTTTTTTTATAAATGTCCTCAGGTTATCCCATGCAATGATAAGTACGAGAGAATGTGGTGGTAATGTAAAGGATTTTTTCAATAAAGATATTGTATTTCATGTTTTATGTTTTTATGTAATGATCATAAGCCCCAAATACACTATACCTCTCAATTTCTATGTTGTATAAAGTGAAGTTTATGTAATAAATCATGTTTTAGTGTGTAATAAAGAACATGGTTGTCATAGTTGGTATCAGAGGAAAGGTTTGGTTTTTTTTTGGATTAAGATTATAAAACCCTAGTGAAGCCTTAGAGACAAGACTAAGTATAATAAAAACATACCTATGTTTTTGTGGGTATTGATTAAGTGGTTTATTAATAAAATACATCCCTATCTTGATACGGGCTGGTAGAGGCGGCTCTGTTACCTATGTACCTTGGAGTGAAAACCCCGATAAGGAGTTTCAGGCTTGACCTAGGGTATCCTGGTATATGACAACGGGCCTTGCTGCACTCTTGGTTATGACACTCCTGGGAGATATGCATTGGTAAATTCACAAGTTTAGTATGAACCATTATTTAGGGAATTTAAAAAAATTCCCTAAGAATATATGTTGGATAACATAGATAGAAGCTTATAGATTCATAAGTTAAGATAATAAAATCTATTTATAAGTCATATATTTTGTCATTTGATTACCCATTATGTGTTACCCCTAACATTCTTTTTTTTTCCAGAAAATGGTCATTAATAGAAGGAATCAGGCTAACAACCAATGTGAAGATCAATGTGATGACTGTGCTAATGAGATTCCCAATCTGATGGGAGCGGGAATCACGAACATTGTCACGGTTCTCTCTCATTTAACTCAAGATTTGAATAAAAACATGGTTCAATATGAACATTAACCCCCCCCCCCCAAGAAAGAACAAGACGCTATAAATAACTTCATGAGACAAAGTCCTCCTAATTTTAATAGATCATATGATCCCTCAATCAATGAACAATGGATCAACTCAATTGAAAAGATCTTCTTCATCCTTCAATGTTCCGAACAAGAGAAGGTTCTTCTGTAAATACCCGGATTTTTTCATGTAATTTTTTTTTAATTATATGGGAATATTATGAGTGCGCAAAAATTTAAGACTCCTGGTTCTGAGGCCTGGTGTGCCCGGAATGAATTTATGAAATTCTTTCATGTACGTTCAGTAAATACCCAAGGGGCATTTTGTAAATTTTGAACCAGTGTTTGCAATTGAAATCTGAGGACAGCGTTGAACTCGAAATGCCGATATTCTTTAAAGGACACCTTCACATCGGCCGTAGTAGGTTGAGGGTGGAAATTCATTTTCAGACTTTTCATGGGAGAAAATAAAATATTTTTTTTTTGAAATTAAAACCTCCAATTTTGAATTTAGTGGTGGGGACCACCTGATCTTGAAACCTACCATTTGAATTTAGTGGTGGGGACCTCCCAACCCTTAAAATCCCTCTTTAATGTGAGTTAACCCTTGGAATTCCCCCAATTAAATGTGCTAACATTAATTGGTTTAATTAACTTAACTTTTTAATTTGGAACCTCACCTCTTGCGGGGAAAAAGGATTGGCAAGAGAGGAGAGCCTTGGAGAGAGATTTTGGACGAACATCATCCAACGAAGAATGTCCCTGAATCAATAATGAGGACAGCATGTGAACTCGGATCGGGAGCATGATGTGGGAGAAACGAACTCTGATTTCACCAACATCATCTCCTTCCTCGCGACATCTTCAACGAATAACGAGGTAGGGGTTTTAAATTAAATTAATATTAAATCTCTTATTATTGATTCTTCATATTATAGATTCACAACAACAATGGACAAACAAACATGGCCATCATCTTTCACTTATACATTTTCCCTTTTCTTTTGTTCTTCGAGCGTTCTTCATGTGTTCTTCGATTCCAAATAATTAATGGAGTTGGAAACACAATGACTCCTTGAGCGCGACATATGGACGTGAATCCCTCGACCCGAGGATCGTGAATATGAGAAACGACATAATTTTTACGCATGGAATGAAGCTGCAATGGCTCAAAAAAGACTGTGTCGGCCAGAAACCGGTCGGTTGTGAGGAAGGAGGGCAGCACGCGTCTGCACCCCCGGCTGAGAAGGAGGTCATGGTGGGGCAGGTTCACGGCCAGCATGCTGGCCAGCCATGTGGCGGAGCGGTGGCACACATCCATGCCACTGGTGGAGCAGGAGGTCGCGGCTACTTGGCCATCGCAGAGGCCAAACGGCATCGAGCACCTGGCCGACCATAGAGGACAGCAGCGCCATCACGCCGCTCAGAGGAGGAGGACCTACTAGCAAACCAGCCTGTTGTGTCGCACCGACTACGACTTTCTCCAGTGGGTCACGCTTCCAAAAACTGAACGGCCATTTTTTCATTCGGTTGACCTGGGAGGCACCTCCCTCCCGGGCATCGACTAGGGCAGACCCCACCAAGCTGGTCCACCTGACCATGGGCCGCACAACAGGCTGCCCAAGTGGGACGCACCCAGCGGGCCGGGCCAGGCCAGCCCCTTCGCAAGCTAGGTCGTATCATGGCCCAGTGGTCCAGACCCACCGTGGACCATGCCAACTAGGTCGGATCCTAATTGGGTCGGGTCAACCCGAACAGGGTCAGGTCGGCCCAGGCCGGGACGGTCCGATCGGGTCAGACCTGACCCAGGCCCATATGGACCCAGTTTACCTTTTTTTCCATAACCTGGGAACCGGGAGTTCGTTTGACGAAGTATCTGTAGCAACAGAATCCTTGGATCGAGACGTTCCTTTTGGTATAATCCACTTAAGTTTTGGATAAATTTTGAGTGTGTCCAGGTTGGATCGAACCTGAATCCAACCGGACCCTTAGAGCAAAAACACTAATAACTTACAGACAGGGCGTCTGATTGACACATCGTCTGTTGTGTTGGGTCCTTTATGAAATGAAGGACCTTTGGTTTACTCATTTGTGGAGACTAGTGGTGTTTTAGGTATGACCGATATCTTGAGGGACAGATTCTACGGAACTCGAGCACACCGGGTGTGAGGAATCTAGTGGCTGGCAGTGAGGCGGAGTTTGGAGACAGATAATACAGAGGTTAGTTACCTATCGACTCTGGGCAGGTCGGATCATGTGTGGGTCATTGAGGGGGTTAGTACCTATCGATCCTGTGTGGTTTAGCACTCAGCGATCAAGTGTGGGTTAGCGCATACTGATCCAGTCTGGGTCAGATCCTGTGCAGGTTTGCGCTCATCGATCCTTAGTGGGTCAGCACATACCGATCTTGTGTGGGTCAGATCCTGTGTGGGTCAGCACTCAGCGATCCTATGTGGGTTAGCACTCAGCGATCTTATGTGGGTCAACACATATCGATCCTGTGTGGGTTAGATCCTATGTGGTTCATTGCGGGGGTTAGTACCTATCGATCATATGTGGGCCAGACTCCGTATAATCAGCAGTAGTGCCTCTTGACAGAATAAGACGATCTAGCTTCCAGACTGATCATTTATACTTCTATACTTCACTTATATCTATGTGATATGAGTCTTATATCTTTATGGTGTACCTGTGTGGAACTATATCTCCGTGGTGTACCTGTGTGGTATTATATCTTCGTGTTGTTACATGTGTGGTACCCCTACCTTCGTGGTGTTACCTCTGGGTACTTTTACCTTCATGGTGTTACCTTTGTGGTATCCTTCCCTCCTGTGTGATATGATTATATCTTGATGACATAGGTATATGTATGGGAATATACCTAAGTAGGGTTGACTGTTGTTTCCATGTTTTGTGGTTTATCCTTTGTGGATTTGAGAGACCTTCAGGGGTCTCGAGGTCCCTACTGAGTATTTTTATACTCAACCCTGCATGAGTTATGCCTGCACCCTGTTGTTACTTATGTAGATGACAGACAACACTGACTGAGAACGAGGGTATCAAGACTGGAGACTAATCAGAGGTAGACCTTAGACGAGGCATACCGAAGAGATGACTGTTTGAGAGCTATACCTACCCTTCAGGTATGATCCTTGGCGGGTGTTCACAAGAATGTTTTTCAGATTGACTTGTACTTTCCAGTTTTACTTGTACTTTCTAGTTGGGCTTGTATTCATGTCCCTTTAATTTTTGTACATACCCTATTTTACTATATAGTTTACTTTGTGCTTGTATCTTGTTGTGTGCTTGGTTTGTGTGAGTTTACAGTTTTTAAAGGAAATGCCTTCCCGTTTTAGGGAATACGCCTTTCGATGCTTGTCGCCTGCCCCTGGCCTATGGAAGGCGGGTTTGGGGTAGTCATGGGACGATCCCTAGAGAAAAGATCAGGACAAATTGGTATCATAGGAGTTCGGTTCAATAGAATAACTAGGACTCTGATCTTTTATGTGTTGAGAAATAGTAACAAGTCTTTTGAGTGTGGTTTTCAGTTAATGGAGTATATTGTTGGTGCGGCGGCTGACATATCCATACACCAGGACCCCGACTTCTGATTTCCTACTTAGTTCATGCAAAAACTAATTGCCTATGTGTTTTTTAGAAGATTTCTTTTTGAACTATTTGAGTCAGCTCACCATGTATAACTTAATTATCATGGTACATCTGTTTCTTTTCTGGATGCCTCCACGCAGAAAGCCATCCAAGGTTCCGAGTAAAGTACGTAGTGATAGGCCATAAAGCGAAGAGGCTTTAGTGTAGGGCCCCCTTACAGAAGTTGTTACATTGGGTGGTGTACCAGTAGCACCACTACCTATTGGGCAGTCGATACCACCATCCCCAGCAGCAGAGGGTGCACGCAGGTTGAGCATGTTGCATGAGTTCCAGTGCTAGAGGCCACCACGGTTCTGGGGCAAGATAGATCCACAAGAGGTTGAGGATTCTCTAGAGGTCGTGGTTAGAGTTTTTCGATTGGTAGGGACACCATCTGATCTCATGTTGATCCTTGTCGCCAGTCTTCTTCAGGCAGTAGTGGGCAGATGGTGGAGCTTGATGCACCAGGTTCATGATGAGGTGACTCCCGTCTAGGCGGACTTCAAGAGCCCTTTTAGGGCAGAGTTCATGCCAGTGACCCTACGCTCAGTGTGTATATAGGAGCTTCTCCACATGTAGCTGGGTAGCAAGACTGTGGATCAGTATTCAGAAAGGTTCACCGACCTCTCGCGCTACTCCACTGACATGGTGTGGGACCCTTTCTTTAGGGCCTGGACCATCAAGCAGGGGCTCAGACGAGAGATTAGAGCTTCAATGGTTTCTCCCATCATCCCTACATAGATGGGGGTGTTAGAGTGAGCACTCTTAGTGGAGAGATTCCTTGCTGAGTAGTCACCAGCAGTGAGACCCACCACCGGACGACACGTAGCAGAGTAATCGGAAGCTAGCAGCAGACAGATGATGCATAAGTATAAGAGGACTAGAACTATAGGTAGACGACCTCAGGATACAGGGTCAGTGGTGTGGGGATCTCGAGACAGATCAGGACTGGCGAGGAACAAGCAGTGTTATTTGTGCAGGAGGGCAGGGTCACATGGCTCGTGACTACCTGACCTGCCGTACAGACGAACAACAGACGGTCGAAGGACCACCTAGTCATGGGTGAAGATTCGATCGATGAGGTCCACATGTATGATAAAAACATGGTAGAGGAGTAGTCCATACAGCAGGTGGTGGGCAGAGATTCGAGGTTCTACCACCACTACCTCCAGGTGGTCCACCCCAACCATAGGGATCAAGTGGATAGGGACAAGCTCAGCTCCAGGCAGCTGAGTCCTACAACCATGGCGCTCCAAATATGATACTAGGTATGATATGTTTCTACTCCACCATAGCTGCAGTACTTATAGACACAGGTTCCAA
The DNA here is from genome assembly GCA_963277665.1 of Viscum album. NCBI lineage: Eukaryota > Viridiplantae > Streptophyta > Magnoliopsida > Santalales > Viscaceae > Viscum > Viscum album. The sequence goes on from OY728121.1 coordinate 856,218,240, forward strand.
TCACTATTTCATTTCAATGACCCTCGTTCAGATCTCAGAGATTCCGGTGGAGCTGTTGGCTCGATCCTTATAGCTAGAGACTCGTACAGGATAAAATTCGACAATTAAGCACTGGTTCCAGTAGTGTGACCTCACTCTAGGAGGCGAGAGCTTCGACTGGGATCTTCTAGTAGTGGCGTCGAGGCCTTACGAATTCATCTTGGGTATGGACTGGTTATCCACAGTCCATGCTCAGATTGACTATATTAGCTGCAAAGTGTGGTGTGTCTTCATGGATGGGACTAGGTCTTATATCATCAGCGAGAAGGGAAACTTTGCAGCATAGGATGGACTTACCCAAAGGAGGGTGTAGCCGATCACACATCAGTTGGATAGCCTTACCCATAGATCGGTTGATGTCTAGAGTCTGATCTATCCTGTATTGGGGGACAAGTACACTGATGTTTTTCTTGATGATGTTCTGGGTCTTCCTCCTTGCCAAGAGGTAGATTTTTACATCGACCTGTACCATAGGACAGCACCCATATCTACACAAGCATATCGGATGGCTCCCGCAGAGCTTCGAGAGCTGTGAGTACAGCTGGAGGACTTGCAGATAAAGGGATTCATTAGGCCTAGTGTTTCTCCTTGGACAGCCCAAATTTTGTTTGCCAAAAAGTCATATGGGTGTTTGAGACTCTTTTTGGACTATCGACACCTGAACCAGGTGACCGTGAAGAACATGTACCCACTTCCGTTGATTGACGATCTCTTTAACCAGCTAAAGGGAGCACGGTGGTTTTTGAAGGTAGACCTTAGATCAGTCTATCACCAGCTCAGGGTATGATATGAGGATGTGTAGAAAACAGCCTTCATATGTTGGTATGGCCATTATGAGTTCTTGGTTGTGTTATTTGGCATGACCAAAACCCCATAAGTGTTCATGGGACTCATGAACAAGATCTTCTAGGTATACCTCAATTGCTTTGTAGTAGCCTTCATCGATGACATGCTGATATTCTCAGCGACAGAGGAGGAGCATGCCTATAATATATAGATAGTTCTGGACACACTTCGAGAGCACTATCTTTATGGTAACCTCTTGAAGTGCTAGTTCTGAATATGAGAGGTCCACTTTTTGGGACACATCATCTTAGAGGCTGGAGTTGCAATGGATCCAGTAATGATTGAGGCTTTACTTGCTTGGGATCCACCCAAGAGTGTGATGGGGAGTCTCCTGGGTTTGTCCGATTACTACCAGAGGTTTGTGATTGAGTTTTATAGAGTTTCAGCACCCTTATAAGCGTTAACAAAGAAGGGTAAACCCTTCGTACGGTCGGAGAGATTCCAGCGGAGTTTCTAGGTGCTGAGGCAGAGACTGATGAGTGCCCCCATCTTAATGCTATCAGAGGAGGGGTTGGGTACGTCATCTACTACAACGCATCAAGGACTGGGATTGGATGTGTCCGGATGCAGGAGTGAGCAGTGATCATGTATGGTTCTCGACAGCTTAGAAAACATGAGAATAACTTCTCTACCCATGGCCTGAAGTTACCAACAGTGTTCTTCGCCTTTAAGATGTGGCAACATTACTTGATTGTGAACGTTTTATAGTCTACTCTAATCACAGGCGTCTCAAGTATATCTTCTCTCAAATGAACCTGAACCTGAGACAACGACGTTGGCTTGTGTTCCTTCAGGACTATGACTTCGAGATAGGATATACTCTTAGGAAGGGGAATGTAGTAGCAAATGCACTCAACAAGAGATCTGGTATACAGTTTCTAAGTGATTCTATGGAGTAGCAATCCACTTTTCAAATATCCTATATGGATCTAGATGGAGCATCTTATCTTCAGTCTCTGACAGTCACTCCCCCACTCCTTCAACGATTCAGGGAGGCGCAGCTCGGGGACATTGACTGTGAGGCTCGACGTGCTCAGATATCCACAGGACAAGCACCTGATGGATTTTATGAAGGTGGGGATCACATCATCCTCTTAAGAGGGCGTACTATGGTACTGGTGTTGCTATGGGAGGAATTGTTGAAGGAGTTACATACATCCCATCTATCGGTACATCCAAGAGAGGCGAAGATGTACCAGGACCTTCAGCGGCAGCACTGGTGGCCAAGAATGAAGAAAGCGGTAGCAGAGTTTGTCTCTTGGTGCCTCACTTGTCAGAAAGTGAAGGTAGAGAATCAGGTTTCAGTAGGCTTAGTTCAGCCACTAGAGCTGCTAGAGTGGAAGTGAGATGGAATTTCCATAGACTTCGTGACAGGACTTCCATGCATGTCCAAGGGCCATGATTCCATCTGCGTGATCGTGGACCGACTAACCAAGTCATCCAACTTCCTACCTATTAGAGAGAAGGTATCAGTAGAGAGCTTGGGAGGCCACTACGTGTAGGATGTTGTACAACATGATGGAGTGTCTTCTATTATTTTCTCGGATCATGATGCACATTTCACTTCCCGGTTATGGAAGGGGTCGCAGGAGGCGTTTAGGACACAACTTCGGTTGAGCACTACCTTCCATCCTCAAATGGATGGTCAGACAGAGCAGACCATTCAGACCCCTGAGGAAATGATGCATGCTTACATCCTAGATTTCATCCACAGCTAGGAGGATCACTTGCATTTGGTAGAGTTTGTGTACAAAAACTGCTATCACTCCACTATTGGAATGGCACCATTCGATGCGTTGTACGATCGACCTTGCAGATCACCTCTATGCTGGACTGACCCAGGGGAGTCAGCACTTGTGGGACTAGAGATGGTACGGGCTACCACGGAGAAGGTTCATATCAACTAGGAGCAGATGAAGACTGCACAAAGCGGACAAAAATCCTATGATGACAGGAGACGGAGACCTATGGAGTTCAAGGATGGTGACCATGTCATTCTACTAGTGTCACCTCGACAAGGTTTGCGGATATTTGTCCAAGGCTCTGAGTTATCTCTAAGGTTTGTCAGATGATTTCATGTCCTCAAAAGAGTTGGCGAGGTGGCTTACCACTTAGATATTCCACCTCAGTTGCACCGGGTGCACAATGTTCTCCACGTATCCCAGCTGAGGAGATTCGTACATGATCCTTCGCACATCATTGACTGGGGAGAGTTGTACATCGATGATGGGAGGATGTTTTCGAAGGTTCTAGTGGAGATTGAGGATTGATAGGATCAGGTCCTTAGTGGGTCTTCGATACCTCTAGTGCGTGTACTCTGGCAGCACGGGAACCTCTAGGAGAGCACTTGGGAGTGGAAGGCTCAGATTCGTGCTCAGTACCCCCACTTGTTTCCTTAGTTTGTGTTGTGGATTTCAGGGACGCAAAGCCCTGAGGTGAGGATAATGTAAAGACACAAATTTTTTTCATGTATATTTTTAATTATATAGAAATATTATGAGTCCACAAAAATTTACGGCACATGATTCGGAGGCCCGGTGTGCCCAGAATGAATTTCTGAACTTTTTTTCGGGTACGTTCAGTAAATGCAAGAGGGGCATTTTGTAACTTTTGAACTAGTGCTCGGAATTGAAATCTGAGGAAACCGTTGAACTCGAAGCGTTGATATTCACTTAAGGGAACCTTCACCTCAACCACAGTAGGTCGAGGGTGGAAATTATTTTTTAGACTTTTCGTGGGAGAAAATAAAATATGCATTCTCTATTTTATTTTTGAAACTGAAACCTCCCATTTTGAATTTAGTGGTGAGGACCACATGACCATTTAACTCCCTCTTTAATTTGAGTTAACCCTTAGAATTCCACTAATTGAATGTGCCAACATTAATTGGTTTAATTAACTTAATTTATTAATTTGGCACCTCACCTCTCCCGGGGAAAAAGGATTGTCAAGAGAGGAGAGCCTTGGAAAGAGCTTTTAGAGGATCATCGTCCAATGAAGAATGTCCCTGAATCAAGAATGAGGAAGATGCGTGATCTCAGATTAGGAGCGTGGTGTGGGAGCAATGAACACCAACGTCACCAACATCATCTCTTTCATCATGACATCTTCAATGGATGACGAGGTAGGGGTTTTAAATTAAAATATGATTAAATCTCTTTTTATTGGTTCCTCATATTCAGGATTCACAATGACGATGGCCAAACAAACATGGCCATCATCCCACACTTATACATTTCCCCTTTTCTTTTTTTCTTTGTGCATTCTTCGTGCATTCTTCAACGCCAAATAATTAATTATGCTCGAAACACAATGACTCATTGAGCGCGACATATGGACATGAAGCCCTCGACCCAAATATTTTGAATATGAAAATGACATAATTTTCGGGATTGGAACGAAGTTGAAATGGCTCGAGGAAGAAGGCGTTGGCCGGCTATGAGGAAGGAGGGAAGCGCACGTCCACATCGTCAGATGAGTAGGAGGCCACGACCCATCAGCCGCGGTGGGGCAGGTTCGTGGCCGACATGCTGGTCGACCACGTGGCGGAGCGACAGCGTGCATCCGTGCTGCCGGTGGAGCAGGTGGCTGCGGTCGCTTGGCCGCGGCGGAGGCCGAAGGGTGGCCAACACCCGACCGGCCATGGAGGATAGTTGCGCCTTCGCGCCACCGGGAGGAGGAGGATCAGCCAGTGAATCGGCTGGTCGTGGCGCACTGAGCAGGACCTGCTTCGGTGGGTCCCGTTTCTAAAAACAAAATGTCCCTTTGTCTATTTGGGTAACCTGGGAGGCACCTCCCACCAAGGCATCGGCTAGGGAGGACCCTACCACGGCAGTCCACCCAACCACAGGCTACACCACAGGACGCCCTAGTGGGTCGCGCCACTGGGCCCTGCCCCGTGGGCCATGCCACCGGGTCGTGCCCAGCGGGCCGGGCCAGGCCGTCCCCTTGGTGAGCCGGGCAGGACCATGGCCCATCGGGTAGGACCCGCCGCAGCCTAGGCCAACTAGGCCAGATCCGAATCTAGTCTAGTCGACCCGAACCGAGTCGGGTCGGGCAGAGTTGGTCTGATCGGGTCAGACCGGACCCGGGCCCATCTGGACCTAGTTTCACCTTTTTGGTCATAACTAGAGAACCAGGAATCCGTTTGAAAGACCCTCTGCGGCATCGGAATCCTTGGATCAAGACGGTCCTTTTGGTATACTCCACTTGAGTTTTGGATAATGTTGTAGTATGGTCGGGTCGCTGCATGTTGTGTTGGATCCCTTATGATGTAATGGATATTTGGTTTACTCCTTTTTGGAGCTTAGTGGAGGTCTAAGTACAGTCCATATCTCGAGAGATAGATTCTATGGAACTCGAGTGCATCGGGTGTGAGGAATATAGCTGCTGTAAGTGAGGCAAAGGTTGGAGATGGATAATACGGAGGTTAGTTACCTATCAAATATGGGTGGGTTGAATCATGTGTGGCTCATTTTGGGGGTTATTACATATCAATCCTGGGTGTTTCAGTGCTCAACGATCCTGTGTGGGTCAATGAATACTGATCCTTTGTGGGTCAGATCCTGTGTGGGTCAGTTCTCGTCGATCCTGAGTGGGTCAGCGCATACCGATCATGTGTGGGACAGATCCTGTGTGGATTAGTGCTCATCGATCCTTTGTGGGTCAGCGCATACCGATCCTATGTGGGTAATATCATGTGTGGGTCATTGTGGGGGTTAGTTTCTATTGATCCTGTGTGGGTCAGACTCTATAAAATCAACAGTCGTGCCTCTTGATATAATAAGATGATCTAGCTTTACGACTAATCATCTGAACTTCTATACTTCACTTATACCTGTGTGAGATGAGCCTTATATCTTCATGGTGTACCGTTGAGGTACTATATATGCATGGTGTACCTTTGAGGTACTATAACTTTGTGGTGTTACCTGTGAGGTAGTCCTACCTTTGTGGTGGTACATGTGTGTTACTTTTACCCTCATTGTGTTACCTTTATGGTATCCTTCTGTCATGTGTGAGATGAGTATATCTTAATAACATAGTTATATGTATGGGAATATACCTAAGTAGGTTTTACTGTTGTTTCCATGTTTTATGGTATATCCTTTGTGGATTTTAGAGACCTTTGGGGGTATCAGGGTCCCTACTTAGTATTGTTATACTCACCCCTGCACGGGCTATACCCACACTTTGTTGTGTCTTGTGCAGACGATAGACAGCGCTGACTGGGGACAAGGGTATTAGGACTGGAGACTAATTAGAGGTTGACCTAAGACGAGTCATACTATGAAGACGACCATTTAAGATTTGTACCTACCCTTCAGGTAGGATCCTGGGTAGGTGTTCACAGGAGTTTTTTTTCAGTTTTACTTGTAATTTCACGTTTTACTTGTACTTTTCCATTTGGGCTTGTATTCTGGCCCCTTTACTTTCTGTACACACCTTGTTTTACTATATAGTTTACTTTGTGATTTTATCTTGTTGTGTTCTTTTTTTGTGTGAGTTTACAGTTTATAAAGGCAATGCCTACCCGTTTTAGGGAATATGCCTTTCAGTTCTTGTCACCAGCCCCTGGCCTATGGAAGGTGGGCTTGGGGTAGTCACGGCACGGGCCCCGAGGGATGGGTCTTGACAGCTTCTGGCTGCTTATCGTATGGGGGTGAATCTGATCAATGGTGGAAATTGATCAAAAATATGAATCTTGAGGAAGAGATCGAGGCGTTGGAATGGAAGGATTTCTGAATGATGTTTTTTGATAAATAGTTTATGTGCACCCTCTGGCTTAAGATGGAAAGGGACTTCCTTTCCCTCAAGAAAAAAAGATGATGAATCTGTCAGAGCATACGAGGAAAACATCACAAGGCTTTCATGATATGCTTTTGGCTTTGTCATTACCCCCAAATTCAAGGTTGACCACTCTTTCGTGGGCTGAAACCTAGCCTACTAAAATCCCTGGCGATCCACAACTTCGAATGCTATGAAGAAATTCTGTGATGTGCCTCAAGGTTGAAATGGAGATCGGCGATCCTCAGGGACATCGTGGGGATAAGAAGCATAAGGTGGACTTAAATTATGGAGGTCTGATGGATAAATCCAACGGTGCTAAGAAAATCCTGTACCCCACTTGCCAAAGATGCGGAAAGAAGCACCCCGGAAATTTTCTAAATGGGGTGAGGAAATGATTTGGGTGTGGAAGAGAATGGAACCTGGCTATTAATTGTCAGAAAGAAAAACTCATGGCTGCGATAGTGGAGAGGAACGCTCCGTTAGACACTAAATGCATTGTTCATTTCTTCAACTGCAAAGAACCAGGGCACCTTACAAATCAATTCCCTAAGACAAGGGGTTTTAGAGTCAACCAAGAACCTCTAAGGCAGCATGGGCGAGCTTTTTCCATCACTACTGCCGAAGTGAACCCTGACAACGAAGTGGTGACAAGTACGCTAGTTATTCATTCAAGAATATATAACGTACTTTTTTATTCAAGTTCTACACATTCTTTTATATCCCAAATGTTTAGTAGAACAATCCAAACACCACCACAAATCATGGAAGTGAAGATATCGATGAGTAAAGAAAATGGGTCAATCATTGCATCCCATGAATATAACTCTTCCCCTGTCTTAATCAGTGGATTGAACTTCCCGGTGAACCTCATCATACTTAATCTAGTGTAATTTTATGCAATTCTTAGCATGGATTTTCTTTCCTTATAAAGAGCCAACCTAAATTTCTGTGATAGGGAAATCACTCTCCATGTGAAGAATCGACCCCCGATTCTGTACAAGTTCAAGGAGGAAAATGAATCTTCTTTAGCTCCATTATCTCAAGCATGGATATTACTACCCTATGAGCATGGGTATTTGGATCAGATGATTGAGCCTAAGGAGGAAACCATCCTTGAAGACATGCCTATTGTGAGGGAATTATCTAAAGTGTTTCCTGAGGAATTGACTGGTCTTTCTCCTAGAAGAGATGTTGAATTCTCAATTGATCGTATACCTGGGGCATTTCCAATATCCAAGACTCCATATAGAATGTCTGTTGTGGAGCTTGAGGAGCTGAAGAAACAACTACAGGAGAATCTGGATAAAGGGTTTATACACCCAAGTGCTTCACCATGGGTGCACTAGTCCTCTTCGTCAAGAAGAAGGATGGGTCAATGCACCTTTTCTTTGATTATCGTGAGCTTAAAAAAATCACGATAAAGAACAAGTATCCCCTCCCATGAATTGATGACTTGTTTGATCGGCTTCGTGGAGCACAATACTTCTCAAAGGTATATTTGCAGTCGGGATATTATCAAGTAAGGGTGAAGAAGAAAGATATCCCCAAGACTACTTTTCGTACAAGATACGGGCATTATGAATTCATATTAATTCCTTTCGGACTCACTAATTCACCAGAAATAACTATGGGAAATATGATCTCTACTAACGGTTTTGGGAAAACCATTGGTATAGGTCACTTATTTGGACCTATACCAATGGTTTTGGCTAACCCGTTGGTATTGGTCCCCCCCAATACCAACGGTTTGTCCAAAACCATTGGTATAGGTCCCATAATCAAAGAACATATACCAACGGTTCTCAAAACCATTGCTATAGGTCTATACCAATGGTTTTGAAAACCGTTGGTATAGGTACATGTATTTTTAATGGAATCTTCTTACAGAGGACATTAAATAAATCAAATTTTAAAATACTTATGATAATACATATATATATATATATATATTTATAAAATTATGTTCACAAAAGTAAGTTACGTTAGTGGTTAGGTCGTTTAATCACAGACGGGAGGTGCTGGGATCAAAACCAAGCGAATGATTATTTTTTGAATTACATATACCAACGGTTTTATGGAACCGTTGGTATAGATTTTCATATTATTACTTATACCAATGGTTTTCAAAACCATTGGTATAGGTCTATACCAATAATTTTCCCAAAACCGTTGGTATAGACCTACCCTCACGTCATACTTGGCAACGGTGCTCCAAACCGTTGGTATAGGCTATACCAACGGTTTGGAGGCCTATACCAATGGTTCTAATCCATTAGTATAGGGTATTTTTCTAGTAGTGAATCTTCATAGACATGATGAATATATTCTTTATAGATTACCTCGACAAATTTGTGGTAGTCTTTAAAGATGATATTCTAATATACATCAAGCCCAAGTAGGATCATGAGAAGCATCTAAGAACTATATTAGAGACCTTGGGAAAGGATAAGCTCTGTGAAAATTACATCAAGTGTGTGTTCTGGTGGAAGGAGGTCTCATTCTTAGGCCATATCATCACATGCAAATGGGATATCTATGGATCCCTCCAAAAAAGCTATAATAGAGGGATGGTTGAGGCCAACATCGGTGATGGATATCCATAGCTTCTTGGCATTAGCTGGATATTTTTGACGATTTGTGAGGAATGTCCCACGATTGTCCAACCCTATTAACAAGCTAACTCGGAAAGGAGAAAAGTTTTCATGGAGTGATGAATGCGAATAAAGCTTCAATGAGTTGAAAAAGAGGCTTATCACTGCACTCATTCTCACTTTACCCACAAGTGGATAACTTTTTGTGGTACTCAGTGATGCTTCAAAGAAAAGATTGGGCTGTGTGTTGATGAAAAATGAAAAAGTCTTTGCCTATGGTTCAAGGCAATTGAAAGTTCATGAGAAGAATTATCCAACACGTGATTTGGAGTCAGTTGCGGTGGTCTTTGCTTTAAAAATTTGGCAGCATTATCTATTTGGGGAGAATTTTGAAATATATATGGACCACAAAATCCTCAAGTATATATTCACACAGAAAGATTTGAACATACTCCAATGAAGATGGTTAGAGATGATGAAAGACTATGACTTCCCAATCCATTACAATCATTAGAAAGCGAACAAGGTGGAATATGCTCTAAGTAGAAAGGACCCAGTGATTCTATCATTTATGATAATTGAAAAGGATCCAATCTTCTTAGATTTGATGAATATGGGCAAGAGAATCATAAATAAGGGAACATCATCAATCCTTTCACAAATGATTTCTCCACCATCTCTTTTGAAAAGGTTAAAGGAAGCTAAAAAAGGATGATGTGGCATTTCTTATGAAATTGGAATCTATAAGAAAAGGAAAATCCTTGGAGTTCAATGTTAATGAAGAAGGAATTGTAAGATTTGGGAAAAGACTATGTGTTCCATAAAGTCCGGAGCTGAAGAAGGATCTTTTGGATGATGCACATAGTTCCAATTTCTCTATTCACCCAGGAAACACAAGACGTATCGAGATCTCTGAGAGAATTATTGGTGGGATAATATGATGAAATATATCTCTGAGTATACATCAAAGTGCATGGTGTGTCAGCAAGTGAATGTAGAGAGACAGAAGTCTAAAGGGATGATGCAACCATTGCCCATACCAGCATGAAAATGGGAGAACATCACCATGGACTTTTTCACTAGACATGTGAAGACATCTAGAGGCAACAATGAAATCTGGGTTATTATAGATCGTCTTACAAAGTCTGCACACTTCATTGCAATTAAAGATGGTTTCTCATTGGATCAACTAGCACAGATATATATCAGGGAAGTGGTAAGGATTCATGGAGTACCACTATCTATTGTATCTGATCGAGATCCAAGATTCACCTCTATGTTTTGGAAGATTCTTCAATATGATCTAGATACTGAACTCAACTTCAGTATGGCCTATCATCCTCAAACTGATGGCCAATCTGAGAAAACTATTCAGACACTGAAAGATATGTTAAGATCATGTTCAATGGAATTTAAAGGAGGTTATGATCAACATCTTCCACTAGTTGAATTCTCCTATAATAATAGTTTTTACTCGAGCATCTGAATAACACCTTATGAATCCCTATATGGGAAGAGCTACAAAACACCAGAATGTTGGGATAAATTCGGTGAGCATAAGCTACCTGGACCTGAAATGGTCGAATAAATGGTGGAGAAGGTGAAAACCATTCAGCAGCATATCAAGGAAGTCCAGAGTCGACATAAGAGTTATGCAGATAACCGTCAATAAGACCTTGAGTTTAAAGTTTGATACATTGTATTTCTACGCATATCTCCATGGAATAAGGTCATGAGGTTTGGAAATAAAGGGAAGTTAAGTCCACAGTACATCGGCAACTTTGAGATTTTTTCTCGTGTTGGGGAAGTGGCCTATTGACTAGAACTTCCACCTATTGTGGCCAAAGTACAAGATGTCTTTCATGTATCCCTCCTAAGGAAGTACATATTAGACCCTTCACATGTACTCCCTTCAGAGTAAGTACATTTAGAGGATGATCTTTCTCATGTGGAGCAACCAGTAAAGATATTAGATCATAGAGAAAAAGTTCTACGAAATAAGACAATGCCCCTCATCAATGTGTCATGGAAAAACCACATGTTTGAAGAAGAGATGTGGGTATCATAGGAAGTGATGAAGCAGAGTTACACGCATTTGTTTTAGATTGGGAAAAGGAAATTTCGAGGGTGAAATTTCTTAAGTGGGGAATATTGTAACGACCCAAACATTAATTAATGAAAATTCATCTTGATCTAATTAAATGTATTATTATGGTTATATAAAATTTGAACTTCATTGGTTTTATGTTTCTATATTTTAAAATACTGTTATGAATTATGACCATTTCTAATATAGTTGTTGAATAGTGATCACTTGATTAGTATAAATATAGGTCTTTAACAAATCCAATTTACTCAGACAAAGGAAGCGATGGTCTCATCCAGTAGACTTGCCCCATATGAAGCCCATTTTTCAGATCTTAGAAAGGAGGTGGAATCATTGGGCTTCACTCTTAACCATTCCCAATCCGATCTTCAACACGTTAATCTTGATTGGAACTGACTACGGGAGAAGTAGAAGTTAATAGAGTTTACCACCCGAGTGATGTTATCTGAGCCACCCCAAGAGTGTATCATCATCACACACCTCACACTTAGGTATTATGCTGGTTTTATAAGGGGTTATGTTACGAGACCCTATAACTTTGACTATGTATATTATTATTGTATAGAGAATATACACTCTTTTTATTGTTACTTTGTAAATAGTTTTTAATGCACAAATAGTATTTTTAGTTAATATTCAACTAAGAAATATATTTTGATGAATTAATGGATTTTGGAGTAAAATAATATTTTAATAAAATATTATTATTATTATTAAATTATTTTTTATAAAATATAAATTATCATATAATATTATGAATGAAATTGTAATTCTTATTAAGGTTTGAAAGTTGTTTTTTTCAAAACATGTGAATTTTCGATAAATTTCAGTTTTTATTTTAAAAGTAAAAATTCACATATTTATAAAAATATTTAGATAAAATGAATATTATTTTTGGAATCAAGATGTCTAAATTATCCCACAGTGAATTTTTCATAATTTTCTGAGATAGTTGATTTTTTTGGTAAAAATTAAATTTCCTTTAAATATATAGTGTGTTTTATGACATCATATGGACCCAATAGTGATGTAATAAATTACTATAAAAATTATGATCGGAAAATATATGTTTTAGAATTAAAATAATGTGATTTTATATTTGTTTTATTTATTTTAAAAATCATTAGTGGACCCTTCAAGGCTTATAAAACATTTTGTCTTTTTAAAATGTTTTCTTTGAGTCCGTGACTCACCTCCACATAAAAAACCCTATTTTTTATGAAGTTAAGAAATTTTAATTATAAAATATTTTTTTACACTCCCCTTTGGAAAAAACCGTGGGAAAAAACCATGAGATGGTTTGTGGTTTTCATTAGTTTAATGTGAGTTGTCCCAAACCTAATAATAAATAATTCTCTCTCATTTCCTATATAAACCCACCCAATATCCCACTTCCTCTTCACATAAAGTGTTTTTAGTTCGACAAAACCCTTCCCTCCTTTCTATATAATCCTCCAAAAGTTCCCCAAGCTCTTATTAAGCCTCTCTCAAGCCTCTCCCAATCTTTTGGTATCTCACTTCCAAGGGATTTCTTCCTTTCTCATTTTTGTCCAATTTTCATTAAGTTGTTATGACCTTTTGTTTTCAATTAAAAATGTTGGGGTATGATTTAATACCTCCCCCATACTTCCCTATTTATGTTTTTATTATCGGATACCCCTTTATCTCTCATTAATTACTCCCATGTACACTCGTTACCATGCCGAAATTCGGTGAGGGATTTCTCTCTCCTCATTTACATCCAAGTAATTCTTTTGTATTATGCATCTAAATTCCATTACATTTGTTGGTAAATGTATCTATATGAACCCCTTACAATCCATTTCGTATAAATATGATGATACACCCCTTTATCTCTCATCAACTATTTTTTTATGAGTTCTTATTTCACGCTGTTATGCTGCCGAAATTGCACTACGATTTTCCAAGCCAATGTCATTGTATAGTGAATACCATGTCCATTTATCTATCAAGGGTATTCCCATTTATGCACATTTACTTATTAATTACAAATATTAATGTATTTACTCCAAAACCCTTTATCGGGTAATAAATGACGATGATTGATTCCACGTTGTATGATCTGTGTGGCACACTTATGCATGAAATGAAATGTTTAAGAAGGGTGCACCCTGATAGCGCTCCAATGCATTGGGTAAAGTATAGTATCATGATATGTCATGTGAAATTAGTGTTGAATCATGATAATTCAAGTGAAATGAGGGTTTACTCATGCTTCATTTGAAATGAGGGTTTACTCATGCTCCATGTGTTATGAGCCTTGGCTCATGCTAAATTCCATGTCAAGTGTTGTTGCCACATTTCCATGTTATGATTATCATTATTTATCATGCCTTTATGTTCATTTTTCTCTTTTGCTCCATTGATATTTCTATTTTATAAAAAAAATATTCCTCATGTTATTCCCTGTTTATTCCCTTTCTAGGCTTCTTAGCTCACCCTTTTCTTATGCATGTCCTTTGGTTATTCCATGCAATACTAAGTATGAGGGAATGTTGTGTTCATGTAAAGGAAGTATTCATTAAAGATGTTGTATTTCATATTTTAAGTTGTTATGTAATGATCTTAATCCCCAAATACACTAGACTTATTGATCTTCTAGGTTGTATCATCTGAATTTTATGTAATAAATCATGCTTTAGTGTGTAATAAAGAACGGGGTTTTCAAAGTTCTAAACTAATTATTTGTGTGATGTTATGCCAACCATACATTTTTCTACATAAGTTTACTAGTATATTTTCTCATAGTTGGTGAAATATTCAGTATGTTTATGGGCCTTGATGAATTATCCTATTATGAGTGACAAAAAACCATTTTGACTTCCCTAAGATTGATAGATTATTCAATGTGTATGATGTTCATTCTGACCATGAGTTATATAATATGGATTGTGACTTGGTGGAATCAACATGAGTGATATGGGATGGTCATGTAGTACCATTACTGATATGTTAGTGGTTTAACCCCCATGAGTGAGTTGGGGTCTTTGATGTGATTTGAAGGGATCAAAGAATAGACTTTCAATAGTCAGATGGTATCTGGGATGAGATGTGATATGGAGTTGGATGATGGGAATTCTTTGAGAAAGAAGGGGTTTTGGTCTACATTTGATGTTTGGTTATATGGATGGACCCCACCTTTAGTGAGAAGGTATTGGTCCAATAGTGGATGATAAAATTTCCTGATAAGAGGGGTCTGTTGGGGTGCTCTGTGTGGGACCCAAATCTAAGGGAGTAGTGATCAAGTATTTCATAATTCCCTATCCTTAGCATTTAGATATGAGAAGCATGTATAACCTGAGAAAAATATATTATATCATGGAAATTAATTAGGTAATGTTGGTAATCATAGTGGATTTATTATCACACAGTGGCCTGATAGGAATATGTATCTCATTGAGTCTCATGGATGCTTTGTTAGCTTAGGATGACTCGATGAGCATGTTTACTTATAGATTTATTATTTTAAAGAAGTGACTATAAATATTACATATTCTCGTTATTTTAGAATATAATTATATTTCCTTCATTCCCAAATAACTTTTAGTTTTAGAGTTTTAGATAATTATGAAAAAAATTATATAGTAAACCCTTATATTACAAGTGGACACATCTACTCAACATCCATTTTTTTCACCAAACAAAAAATTTAAAAAGAAACATGTTTTCTTCTCGTGATATATCGTCACAACTTAAAATTGACTTCTTATTTTATCTTACCAATCCTTAAACCTTAGGAGAAATATTTTAAAATATGGGGTGAGGATAAAAGGCTTAGTAGGGGACATAAAAAAAGAAAATCATTAATCTAGTAAAAAACATGAAAACCCATGAAAATTTTACCTTTATCCACTTTTATTTCAGAGGATAAAATAAATCATCTCCATATTAAATTTACACAATGTTTTTCTCAAATAAATACATTAAAAATCATAGTGAGAAAAACCCATTTTGGAAACTTAGATCATCACATTAATAACTCATTTAATGATTTAGAGAACTATATGGGTGCATCCAAATCTATAATAGGATCAATTGGTTCTATATGGGTACACATATTCTATAAGATATATAATAACCATCCATGTGCTATAATGGGAATCCAACCTTGATATAAGTTGTATTGGGCTCACCTATTTCACATATAATACTCAACTACCATATCATAAATAAAACATTTTAAACTTTCACATTTCATCATAAATTTTTTGAAATAATCTTCAAAACAAATATAAAAAAACACATTTTGATATCGAAATACCATTTAATTTTGAAACACATTTTCAATACCAAAATACCTAGAATAAGGTAAACAGGGTTTTTCTTGAATAAAATGTCACTAAAATCATTCTAGAGGAAAATAACTTTTCTATTACAAAAATAATTATTTTTTAAAAAAGTTGTAAGCTTATAAATGAAAACATTTTATTAGAACATAAACATGTAAACTTGTAAATGAATATTCAAATCATTGATATTTCATGACTTTTGGAAAATATAATCAAGGAATTTATGTTAAAAATATATTCCTTATATTTTTTTGTTAGAAAAATCATCAAGTACCTTTCTTGTAAAATGAAAAAAAGATTCATTTAGAACCATTTTTTAATGTAAAAAATGGACCAAAATGAATTTAAAAAGTAATGGGATAATTTTAAATACATTATTTAAAATATTATTAGAAAATATAGATATGTAAGAGAAATATTGCTTTAAAATAAACATTAAGAGATGATTTTTAAAAGAAAATCCCTTATGTTGAGTCTGACTCATCACTTACATTATTTATCTTCTTGAAAAATAAAATTTTGTTAAGTCTATACTTTTTAAAAAAATCTTTTTCAAGTTTTTTATTTCTTTTATATCACTTATTACCATGTTATATATAATAACTTAATCACATAAGTTCATACCAGACATTTTGATGATATTCAGTACTTAAATCAAAAATGAATTAGGTTGGTCGAATATGGTAAACCTGGTCATTAATAAACCATATGCAGAAAATATATTCATGAAATATATATTATTTTTATACATAAATTATAATTTAAAATCCATCCATTAAATATAGTTATGAAAAATGAACTACATTACAATCATGTAGATGGTAGGTCATACGTATGCATGAGTAACGTTTCCATTTTTCAATGATCATTATAGAAAGAAGGTAAGTATACTTTTATCATTATCAAATGATAATAATATCAAAAATCTACTATTAATAATTTAAATACACTTATATATATCATATATGTGATTTTTTGATGAAAAGTAATTCACATTTCTCTTTAAATGCAGTAGTCCACAAATACGCAATAACGACGTTATCATTTTTCATTACATGGAAAGGTAACAAGGTAAATGATATATTTTATTTTTGTATTGATAAATATTTCATGAATATAATATATAAACATTAATTCCATAAGTATAATCCATTCAAGAGATATTGTGATGGAAAATGAATTACATCGGTTAGTGAGGCGGTTGTCAGTCGTACACATGAATGACAGTTTTATTTCCCATTTGATGGAAGAGGATATGGATAGAGGTTATGATACTAGAATAAAAAATATTATTATATGTATAGAATGTTTTTTATTATTTTTATAATGTTTTATTATTATTTATAGGTAGTGGAAGAAGAAACAAAACTAAAACATGTAGACAAAAACATTACCTCTTCTTTGGAAATCCACCTTTTCTTAAATACTTAAGACCACAAAGGTTGATGTTATAACTAAAATAATGCCTCTAGAATTAGCTTAGGGGTTATAGTATAGTATTTGGCTTGTTATTTTTTGAAAAATTGGTTTTTATGTTTAATGGATTGCGAAGAATATGTGCCCTATTAAAAGAAAGGGGAGGGGCGCTCTTGGAATTTCTCAAAATATTAAATTAACAAAAATTAATTTTCAACTAAAAATGTATCCAAAGTGGTTTATTAATAATAAAATATTATTTTAAATTGAAATAATCTCAACAAAATAAGAATAATACAGGTTTTTACTATACTTATTCCATTATATTTTTGTTCTAATCCTTATCTAACCCCTTTAAATCTTACCATAACAATATTATTTTTTACACTTTGAGAGTCAATATAGTTATGATAAAATGAAAAATTATCCGTAAAATGGACCATGATTGATAATTTAGTAATTATAATAATCACTCATCCTAAATTATGATTTTTATGATTTTTAGATAATTTAATAAAATTTTATTATTCTATAAAATATACATAATATCATTTTTAAGAACTATTTGTTACTTTGACTTTAAGAAAAACAAGAAAACACAAATAATTTGAAAACAATATTTTTTAAAATATGTATCACTTATATAAAATATATAAAATTAAAAAATTATATTAATTATCTCAAATTATTTTTATTTTAATATTTTTAATGTCATTTATTTGATTTTTTTCACTAATCAAATAACAACTCCATCAACGTTGTGTAAGAATTTAATTTAATTTTCTATTTACTAAAAATTAAAAACAAATTAGCATGAATAATATAAATATTTTATATTTTATAATAATATTTATCGTCAAAAATATCCTCCAGATAACCTCGTATTGAAAATATTATAGTTATTAAAAATATGAGTTGGATATGATTCAATTTTCTTGGAATAAAATTTTATAAAGGTCCTAATCACTCCTGAATGGTAACAAAAGGCTGTATTTTAAAACCATGGATGATTATAGAAGAAATTGGATAATAAAATAATTTTTTTTTAAGTTTTAGGGTTATGGTATAATACTTATTAAATTATTATAAAAGTTTTTAAAAAAATTATTGATTTTTCTTTTGCTTGCAGAAGCACAACATCAGGGTTACATAAAAATTTAATATAATTATTTCATATATAAAAAATAAAAAAATTAATATCAAAAAAAATAAATTAATCAGTGTCAAGATAATACTTTATATTCAATCAATATATATTTATTTATATCTATGTAAAAAAACTGTTTTACATTTTTATTTTGAATTTTCTAGCCCTGTGCAAGAATTTCACGATCATTTGGACAAGATCCTTTTATATAACTCAAAAAATCAAAATTATAAGTAAAAATAATCATTTATATGTGAAATATAAAAAAATCCAGGAAAATACGTTTTACCTCCCAATTATTATATACAGGAAACCGATTTTTACTTTTCTAGTGACGAGTAAGCACAACGTCAACACTGAAAATTATTTACATATTTGTCATGAAATAAATTACAGTTTACATGTTTTGAAATATTTTTTCATGATATTTATATTATAATATAATAAATAGGTTATTACAAAAGTTTAATAATTTTTTATATCATAATTATATCTTGACGATATCACAAAAGATATTATATTTTATAAAGAACACTATATTTTTTACTATTCCCAAAAAAATTAACTTTTTCAGAAAATTTTCAAAATATCACCATTGAATAATTTTGATAAGATGATTTAAAAAATTAATTTCATTTCTTTAAATACATTTTCTAAAACTACTTAAAATTTATTATAGTATTCATTTATAAAAATTAAAACTCCTTTTTGAAAAAAAACATACTTTTGAAGAATAAAATGAATTTACTAAAAATAATGTTATTATTTTATAATAATTTACTAGTACATTAATATTGAGTGGTAAATATTTATTTATTTCATAATAAATTT
Source organism: Viscum album (assembly GCA_963277665.1). Taxonomy (NCBI): domain Eukaryota; kingdom Viridiplantae; phylum Streptophyta; class Magnoliopsida; order Santalales; family Viscaceae; genus Viscum; species Viscum album. The sequence goes on from OY728121.1 coordinate 856,237,317, forward strand.
ATTCCTATTTATACCAACTAATTTAACAATTAGGTTGTAACATTTAAAAAATAATATTTTTTTGTTCATTTAAGATCGATATTGTGTATCTTATAGACAATCAAACTTAGTGTTTCCTTTTAGAATCATAATATCTTGCATTCCCCCCTCCCCCTTAACAAATTTCATCATCTCTATATTGAACTACGTATCGTTAACTAGGGTCTGACTTTTCAAACTACGTTTTTTGAATCCCAAATTGTAAAAAGGTTCAATAAAACTTCCACTTGAAAAGAGGGAAAGGGGGGTGTGGAGGTCATCTGGAATAACACATAACTCAGTTTCCAAATAGGAGAAAATTAGTGGGAAGAAAAAAAATGGATATAAAATAAAATAAAAACTCACAAGTACATATGGATAGTAATATAGAACCTGGTCCTGATAAAGTTAACATTTACAAAACTGTAAATCATTGATGGGTTAAAATACTATTGATTTCTCCATAAAAAAGAATATGGATAAAAAATTTATTTCAATATCCTTTTACTAGAGTTAAAAACTATCATTTCAATATATATGGGGAACATAAGAAAATATACTTACTTAGAAAGTATAATTTCTTCCTTTAATCAATTTCTACCACAAAATCATACTTTTCTCCAAACGGTGAGTATTCAAGATGAATTTTCCATTCTTGAGGCAATATAATAAACATTTATGTATCAAGAAATCCACAAAAGAATAAATATTTATTCCTCTTATCTTTATGAATTAACAAAAAAAAATGGTTAGTAAAATAAAAGATAATCCCAAAAAATAAGTAAACTTTTATACAAAGAAAAACCACTTTAATATCAAAAATTAAACAGAAATACCCAAAGTTTAACATAGATTTTTCAAAAAATAAATGACCTTAAAATTAATCAACAATATTATTGAATAATATTGAAACCCGAAAATCAGAAGGGTTTGTTCATGTATTCCTCCAATAAAAATTTAATATTTATCTCCAAATAACGTAAAGGACTCTTAATGTCACATACCAAAAAGTAAATACCTTAAACATATAATGTCCATAATATGATAACCATTTCCATATTTAAAGTTAATCTCCGTAGTTTAAAAATAAAATCATATATTCTTCTAAAAGGTGATTCATCCTTTATTCCTAAAATAAATTCCCATAATGTTCTATTTTTCTTATTCCTATAATGGTCCCCAAAAATTTTAGTGATCTTATTTTGAAATAATATTAATCACTTAATCACCAAATCATTTTCAAATCACAATGGTTATCAATATGATAGAACATATGTTCCCAAATCAACATATTATTTATATATAAAATATTTTAACTTAAAAGAAACTTTCATTCTAATAGGGACATCACATTGGTTAGTGTTAGGTGATACACCCTTTTCTCTCTTTGGTTGTGGGCTCAAACCTCACAGCCTTGTTGGTTGTGATGGGTTTTCTCCTGACCTGCAATTTTTCCTTTTTATAAAACTATATTAGTATAATATTTATAAAATTCCAAAAAAATATGATAGAAATACTAAGAAATAACCATAATATATTAAACATTAAATAAATGTTTTTACCCAAAAGATTATCTCATACCTTTTAATTTTCATCCAAAAATTTTAAAAACCAATAATTACCTCAAAATTAAAGATCATATAAACCCTGTAGGTTAAACAAACCATTAAAATTATGTCCTTAAAATTAAAATATCATCTTTCATCAAATAAAATTTTCACATGATAAAGGGTTACATATACCTAAAACTCAATAAAACGTCCCCCAAAATTTCATTAATCGCTTTAAAATCTCATCACTTAAAACCTCAAAATGGGGGTGTCTATGTGGTAGTCATTTCTGTCAAAGTGTTATCTTAGAATATCCAAATTGTATTACCATAATGAGTATAGTACCATTAAGGGGTAAAACCATAGTGAAAAGGAGTTTTTTTTCTTATCTAGTTTGTACTTAATTTAATGAGTTGTAATGAAATTTAAAGTCAATTTTTTTATGTTTTGATGAAAAGGTGATTTATTTTTAGTTTCTTAGAAAATTAATTAAAGGATAAAAAAACACGAGAATTTGGTTTTGATGCAAATTTGGAGGGAAATTCATTAGGGTTGTGGATTTTAAGAAGTTGTTATTAAATAAATTTGATTATGAGGTTGTGTTGTTCATGATAATTCACATCTCTGAGATTATTTATGTAACAGAACCCCCTTGGCCGAATAAGTTCTATTTAAATCAGTGGGAGTCAATTTCTTTGGTCTGGAAATTAATTTCTCTTAATTTGTATTTGTTGCATCCCTTTTGAGACGATTAAAACACCCAATGTTCATGGATTTTTTTAACTGTAATTCCTTAAAGGATCCCTAAGAATCTCATTCTTGGTCCGATATGATATTTCTAGTGATATTTGAAAAGGTTTAATAAGGAATTATGAGGAAACAAAATATGAACAATACGATTACAACATCACAATTGATAAATTACAACATTCATTTGTCCACATCCCCAACACATAGGTAATTTTAGATACTCATGGAGTAGTTATTAATTAAATGACTTGAAGTAGCTGAAAACATATTATTCAAAGCTTTGGGGTGATGGTCGTTGGGAAGGTAACATGGAAGCACCTTTCTTTCTCTATTCTCCCCCCTTTGTTCTCTCTCTTATTCTCTTATAGTCCATATGCAGAGTGATATCCCTTTTAAATGAATGAAATTTGAATTAATCAATCTCTAACTCCCAAACTTGGAGGGCCTACCATGTATTTATAGGTTTTAGGAGTACGCAACATGTAGCAGAAAGTACACGATTTGTACTCTTTTCAATGCTCTTTTCTATCTTTTTCTATGTTGGGGGGTGGCCTAACATGTTGTCTTTGACTTGGAACATAGCTCTGCCTGGTAGGTGGAGGTACACGGTGTGTAGTGCTTCCATACATGGCATGTACTTTTATTAATCTGCTGCCAACAGCTTCTAGAAGGGAATACATGACATGTATATTATGTACACGACATGTAAAGGTAAACCGGAAACATGGGAGTGTAAACTTAATCTCAGCCACAAACTGCTTCTAGAAGAGGAAACATGGTGTGTATATTATGTGCACAGCATATACAGGCTTATGGTAACTTGGGAATGTACTTTTTCAGGCCAATCCGTGTCAGGGTTCTGGTATACGGCATGTATCTGAAAGTACATGGCGTGAAGTTTCAAATGTATGATCAACTTTCCATGATTTGTGTCTTTTTCATATAAATACCTAAAAAGCATTACGATCACCAAATTATAGCATTTTATCTCTAAAAGAACTTTTATTTGGTGAAAACATGTTTAAAAAACTTGATAAAATGTACAAAAATGTATACACAAATCAGGCACATCAAACTCCCCCACACTTAGTCATTTGCTTGTCCTCAAGAAAAATCTCAACATCTAATAAATAGTATCCATAAACCAAAATGGAAAGAATTCAACTTTAATTATACTTATAAATACTATAGGCATAGAAAATGACTTTAAAGATACACAAAAACACATTTCAATTTTAAATAAGATTCTTACCATGCCTCCTTTATAGTTGAATTATAAAACATCCATTCTCTTATATGCACATCATTCAACATTTGACAATTACACATGCCACTTGATGATTTACCTAACCAAAAAATAATACTCTCATCACTCAAGATCATTTTATCACAGTTATGCTCTATATTAAGTATGTGAACTCTATCTATAGGCTTGAAAGTGTTCTCATTCTATACATTATAAATTTAAATCAAAAAATCATGAGGGCTTTCATCAAGGTTCAAATTTTTCTGAGGCTAAGGGCTGGTAGGTAATAATGTGAAAAATAATCTCAGAGGCTTGAAAAAGGAGGCTAAATTCTTAAACAACAACACATGATATTCAAAATTTAGTGCTCAATGAAAATCCATCCCCATTCAAGATCTCTTTAAAAAATATCATCAAAATGATAGTATGTTTCCAAAATGGGTTCATAAACCATTAGTAAAGTGTAATAAATGAACTTGGTCCCTCTTTTTTATTTTTTTAGAGGTGGGACCACAAAAAATACAATGGATAGTAGGCTATGTAACCCTTTTACCCAACTGAACAAGTTATAAAATCCCCCATAGTTAGGTTCATGGTTTCTCACCAAAATGTACTATGAAAAATCCAAAATTCCTCTTTAAAGCTCAAGTGAATAATCATTCAAAATTATAAAAGAATTAGGGTAATAAGGGAAAATATGCTTGTAATGTAGCTTCCTATCAAGGTTGTTCATGGTTTCTGAGGGTTTAAAAAGATTAAATGTAGGGTATTTCTCAAGGTCAAAGGTGTTGAAAAACAATCAAATGCCTCAATAATTTTAATTAGATTCAAAAATCCTTTTTTTGAAGAGAAAAACATGAAAATTCTGGTAGTTAGGCATATCCCAAGAATTTATCAAGAAATAGGGTATAAGAAATAATATGTCAAAAAGGTTTATAATACCTCTTAGTAATTAGGAAAAGGATAAAGGGTCAATCAGGTCATGGCATGAATAAAGGTGTTGAAAACAATCAAATGTCTCAATCATTTTAATGAGATTCAAAAATCCTTACGTTTTGATGAGAAAAACTTGAAAATTATGGTAGTTATGCATATCTGAAGAATTTATCAAGAAAGAAGTTATAAGAAAGAATATGTCAAAAAGGTTTAGAATACCTCTTGGGAATGAAGAAAAAGATAAAGGGTCAATCTGGTCATGGCATGAATAAAAATGAGAAGTCTAATAAATATAGATAGCCAAAAATTTAAGTTATAAAATCAACCATATCAGCAATCATTTTAAAATAATTAAAAAGTTTAAAATAAGAATATAACTTCTAAAATTCTCAATAATTAATTTATTATTTACAATTAAAATTAACCAACAAAATTCCATAGTTTAAAATATTTGATATATTAATGATGTCTCCTAGATTAGTTCAAGGGAAAAAGAGTAGTGTAGGTAGAGAGGTTTCCCCACACTTAATAGGGCACATGGTCCCCCAAGTGCCACATAAAGGTAGAGATGGTGATGTGGGGACACAATAGTGTACTTGGACGAGGGGAAGTAGTGGAATAAGTAAAACCTTAAAGAAAAATAAAACAATTAAATCTGGAAAAACAATACTCCCCTCGTGTCTTGGTGATGACAGACGAGAAGTGGTGGATAAGTACCACCCAAAGCGCATCAGGGTACCTGTGACGGTCATGGGGATAGAAAAATACAAGAATACCCAATAGAACACATGTAAAAGATATCACAAATATATATATATATATATATATATATATATATATAATGGAAGAATTGTGCCCAAACACTAGTCAGCGGGTTTCCTTATAAAGGGCATCATCCTGTACAGAAATAATCAGCAAAGAAGGATCAACAGCGATGGAAGATGGAGGCTTCGAAGCTGCACACGAAAGAGAAGTTGTAGTATCCAGAGCCGTAGGATCTCAACTCGGGATAGAAGGATCAGCAGTTATATCTAAACTAGCAGCAGTAGTTCTAGTAGTTGGGCCAATAGTGGATAGGAAAACTTAATTTGTTGTCAATGTTGTAAATGGAGGGGGAGTTGCGAAAGAAGGTCCAGGAGACAAAGGAGTAGAAGGAGATGGGGGTAGTGGAATAGCATGATGCTAAAGAAGAATCCCCAACATCTGCTCAGGCCGCCTAAGAGTCGGATCTATAGTATACTGGTGACGCTCCAGCTCGGCTAGGCGGAGTGTAAAGGAGAGATCGACCAAGGGTGTGGAGGGAGGTGGGAGGTATAAGGAACATAAGAATAAGTAATGGTCGAAGTAGAATGGGGTGGGGTGGGTAAGGAGGTGTAGGGGTAGCCTCGGGGCAGGAGGTTCAGCAGGGAGTGGTGGTGAGGCCTAGGAAAGGATGTAAGTGCCCCTACTTTCATACCAATCCCATGAAAATAAGCATGAGAAATTCCATCTGCTGGGGGGAACCTAATTGGTCGTGAGGAAATGAAGGCTCGAAAATGACAAGGTGGTGGGTTAGGAGGGTAGTGTAGAACCAACCGTTCAGGTTTCCCTAACGGCCGGTAAACATATCGTGGAAGTAGGAGGCGGCAGGGTAGGGGAGGTCCGGGTAGTCCTGCTGGATGACACGGGTGAGGAGCTCCATGTCACGGCCGGTCACAATCCCCATATCCTCATGGCGGGGAAAAAAGATGATTCTAAAGCACTGGTAGGTGAATAAGAGGATATGGTCAATGATGAGGGTACTCTTTTGGGAATTGGGGGTGTAGCGGTGGTCTGGCCTAGTAATATCCCACCACATGACAGTGAGTGTAGAATGTTGTAGTTGGGTCAGGGTGGAGATAAGGGGTGGGGTGACAGGATGGGGATAAAAACCACACCATTGGCCAAAAATTTTCATGGTAAGGGAAAAAGGCTGCCCGCCCAGCCGAAATCGGACCACTGGGATAGTGTCGTTAGGTGTCTCCTGGTACTCAGGCCCGTTGAACTCGAAGGAAGAATAAAACTCAAAAAATAAATCTCTAAAAATAAGAGTTATGTCCTGGAATATTTTGAGTAATAGTGTGTGCCCAAGGAGATCCTCCTACTCTCCCCAGATATCCAGCTGCTAAGGTACACTGTTGTCGAGATAATGACTTTTCAACATGATTGGATGATGAGAGAAGCGTCAGAATCTTTCATCTGCAAGGTTTGTAACTGGGAACACCATGCAAGGAAAGGGAATACTCATAGGGTCTGGCCTAGGTGGTGTAGTAGTAGGGGCTGGCTCTAGTGGTGGAGCGGTCACTGTAGACGAAGGCCTGCTAGACGTGGCGGTCGATGAGGGATCAGCTGCAACTGAGGAGGTCTCAAGAGGTTTGGTGGCTGGTGGAAAAGAAATTATGGTTCTCAGAGGATTCGTTCAAGGTGATGGAGGTGTGGTACTGGGACTTTCATCTGCCGAGGCGGTGAGTAGTGGCAAGATGGCCAGTGGAGGATTATGGGACACTAAAAAAGTTTGGAGCTAGTGTCATCGTGGGCCGAAGTTGTATCCGGTGAAAAGTGGGCTTCTCTCCCTCAGTCGTGGAGGCAGGATGCTTCCCACGCGTAGGGTCTCCATCGGCCATATCCTGAAAAAGAAGGGAAAAAATAAAAAATAAAAATAAAAGAGAAGGAAAAGGAAGAAAATGAGAGAAAAATCAGAAAAGTAAAAGAACACTGCATGTATATCGAGAGTACACGGCGTGTAGTGTAAGAGGGTTAGCATGCCGTGTTCTCTGGATAGATATGCTGAGGGGGCATGTCACTGGCGAGGAAAGTATACATGGCATGTACCAAACATACATTCTATGTACAGTAAAAGTGGTTCCTGGTCGTGTGCTTCAATGACATGACCACAGTCTTAGTAAAGCCTAAAATGTAGTACACGCCATGTGAATTTACAACATGACAAGTGTAAGAACATAGTTTATATGGCTGTGTGGAGTGATAGACATGGGCTAGCCTAGAGAAATGGTATACACAAGATGTGAAGAATATACATGTCGTGTGTGTAAACATGATGTGTGTGGTTGTGTGAATGAGGTACCCAGGCATCATTCTGGCTGTGCCATGGTGTGTACCGATCATATACACCGTGTACTTTAAATTTTCAAATTATTTATTGTGTGCCCATGTACAGAAGTACATGGCGTGTGTTCTTGGTATAATTCTCATATACTGTAGGAGTTGAACCGGTGGCCGATCTGAAAATCACCCTAAATACTACGAAAACCACTTAATGTGAGGATAATAATGCAAAAGAAATCAGACCGAAAAATGGACAAAATAGCAGATTTGTGGAGGGTAGTCCATTCGGCTTCTGGAAGAAGAAAACAGAAAGGGCATGCTCTGCACAAAATGGGGTGTGGTTGCATAGGGTTTCTAGTTTTTATAGCCAGAATACACAGTGTGCACTCTAGCAGACACACCGTGTAGTAGTTTTTTTACAATACATATTATAATTATTATAGTAAACTATATAATAATTAATACTCATAATTAAAATAAAAGATATATATATATATATATATATAATTTACCAAAAAATCTTTACACATAATGTATCAGTAAATACACGTCGTGTGTTCTAAAATTGGAAAAAGAGAAGTACAACCTTTGGTCTGGTGCTGGGGGTGAGGTTTGAACCGGCGATCGGCCATTCCAAACGGAAGCCCTAAACCACTAGATTAAAGGTTTTGCTACTTATCATGTTTAGTAATTTATATATTTTATAATTTATAGGACCAAACTACACAAGATGGAGTAGAGGCATGGCATGCGGTTTTCAATTATACAAAAAGGGATGAAGCTGGGATATTAGCCAAGTTCGAACCTGGGTCTTCTGGATCCAGGGCGGAGACTCTGCCAATCTTCCAAATTCACCCACATGTATTCCTTTATTTATGAAATATTTTTAGTGATTAATGAAAACATGTAGCACCCGACGTATGTCGAAATACATTCCATGTGGTTTTATTAAAAGGACAAATAATGAAAATGGGACGGTTGTCAGGATTCGAACCCGGGTCTTTTGTAATCAGGTTATGACCTTGAACAACTGAAAAATACCACACACATCATGTAATAAAACACAAGCATAAAAAGGAGGAACCTCGTGATGAAGGTAGGTATGGAGGGATTCAAACCGGTGACGGCTCAGATAAACTCTAGTGACTTTACCATCGGCATCAGCATCATCCCTGTATATTACTTAGTTAATCAATATATTTATAATATTACTAATAAAGATAAAAAATAATTAGTACATGTCGTGTGTATAGGGGTACATGGCGTGTACCCTCTGGGTTTCCTCCCAGGAAGTGCCTTTGTTTTAGGTCATTGGCTCGATCGACTTACCTATTTTTACCTGATATGAATGGTTGAGATCCTTCCCACCATGACTTCCATGTGATGGTAAGTCTTCTGCCTCTGTCTGTTCTCCTTGAACGTTTGACCATCCTCCCCAGCAATTTCTACCGCTCCATGGTGGAATACTCATATGACTCAGAATGGTCCTAACCATCTTCACATTAAATTTTCTATGATTAATCGAAGATGAGAGTTAAAAAGGAGTACTTAATCACTAGGATGGAATGATTTCCATGAAATAATCCGGTCGTGGATTTCTTTCATCTTCTCCTTGTAAAGCATGGAGTTCTCATACGCCTCCAATCAGATTTCATCATGTTCAGATAGTTGGAACTTACGCTTCTCTTTAGCTACCTTCAAATCAAAATTTAGTGCCTTGATGGCCAAGTAAGATTTTTTCTCCAACTCTACTAGAAGATGGAATGGCTTTCCATAAATGACGTGGGATGAGTACATCCCCATTGGAGTCTTGAAAGCAGTCTGATATGCCCACAAAGCATAGTCTAGCTTCTTGGACCTATCGTTCCTTGAATTGTTCACTATTTTCTCTAGAATCTTCTTGAGCTCATGATTGGAGAGCTCCACTTGTCCACTATACTGGAGAGGATATGTCATCCCCATATGATGTTTCACTCCATATGTTGATAGTGCTCCTTTCATCAATATGTTATCGAAGTGGGTCCCTCTGTCATTGATCAGTACATGGGGAATTCCAAACTTGCTAAAAATGTGTTTCTTTAACAAGGTCACGACCTCCTTGGATGTGTTGTGTGTTGTATCAGCAGCTTCTACCCACTCAGAGATGTAGTCGATGCAGATCCGGATGTAAGTGTTTCTGAAAGATAGAGGGAATGACCCCATGAAGTCTATTCCCCAGTCATCAAAGACCTCGACCTCCAAGATGGGGTGTTGGGGCATCTCATCTCTATGCCCCATATTACCTGTTCATTGGCATCAATCATAATGGAAGACAAAGGCTAGGAAATCTCTATGCATGGTGGGCCAAAAAAACCCAGATTGCATGATCGTTTCTATAGTACGGTCTGGCCCATGATGTCCCCCAACTGGCAAGGCATGATAGAATTCCAGGACTCCATGAACTTTAGTTTCTAGGATACAACATCAGATCACCCCTTCTCCACATGATCATAACAGTAGATGATCTTCCTAAAAGTATCTCTCAACATCAGAGAGAAACCTATTCCTCTGTTGGAAGGAGAGGTTGGGGTATATGGCACATGTAACCAAAAAAATATCAATATCAGCATACCAGGGTCTAGGTGATTCTTTTACTAAAAAGAGGTGATCATTAGGGAAATCCTATGTGATCAATCAATATTCATACCTCTCTAAATGTGACAACTCCAGATAGGAGAGATGATCAGCAACAACATTCTTGCTCCCACTACTGGAAAGGGAGGTTTTCCCAATGCCTAGAGAGTACTTTTACCAACAGTTTAAGGAAATCGTTGGTAAAAGCTGGTTAAATCATCTTTTCCCAACGGTTTTGAACAACCGTAGGGAAAATTATACTCTATACCAATGGTTTTCTAAAACCATTGGTATATAGAGGTTTAAATAAACCTTTACCAATAGTTTTTACAAACCATTGGTAAAATATTACTTTCCCAACGGTTTTTACAAACCATTGGGAAAGTTTTTCCCCAAATTCATAGAAGCTTAGACTCCCCCATTCTGTGCGACTACAACCCTAAAAATAAGGGATAATTGGGATTTTCCTTCCCTTATGTCCAAAATCCTTCCATATTTAAGATTTATCAGTTCTTCACTTGTATTTTGTAACTGATACTACATCGACTATTTTGGTTTTATGTTTTCATTTGGGTGAAGTGGAGAAGCGGGATTCTGTTTACCCTACTGCATAAATCCTTCATTCCAATCCATTTTCAAAATTTATTAGTTCTACACTTCTAATTTGTAAGTGTTACTTTAATTTTAATGTTATGCATCTACTATTTTAGTTTTTTGTTTTGATTTGGGTGTGTATGAATTTTGTTTTCTGCTTGATTTGGCTGTGTGTGTTGGGCTTTGACAGTGAATCAAATTTGATTCAAAATGAATTATGTGTTATTATCATCCATAAATTTTCAATTCTTAGACGGCTTGGTATTTCTTGGAATTTCTTGTTAATATCATCCATATTCGTCATGATTTATATCATGGTAAGAATTTGTGATGATGTTGTTAAGATCAGAGAGAAAACTCATACACTCCATGTTGTTTATAGTGGCATGTTTAGTCATGAGTGATATTTGGCTTCCTAAGATGATTGTACTAATATAACTTTAGGGTCAATTAAGTATGGTTCTCACTGTATGTTGTATATTATGTCTCTTTCTTGGCCAATAATAACTTTTATGATGGTGGGGTGCTTTTCACTAGCCATGCTGGCATGTGTATACATCCATAACAATGTTAGATAAGTCACAAGTTTAATTCAGTAATCTTGTTATCATTGACATACTTTATTATAAATCTAAAATTTAAAAATAAATGTTTTTGTCTATACTTTATGAAAGTAAACCTTTTTACAAGACATGAACCACCTATTAGTGTAGAATCCTAAACTTTATCCACCCATGGGGTGCACTTGACTTGGGGAACTAATTGGGTACTGAAAGGTATGACCATAGAGGTGCCAAGAATGATTTATTGAACATGATTGAATGATTTGGGATGCCTATAAAACATAATGGGACCTGAGGCATGTTCTTCTATTTGGGATTCCTATAAAGGGGCCTTGAAGTCCTATTTTACCAATGGTTATGTGCAACCATTGGTAAAACTCTTCCCTTTACCAATTTTTTGATTCAATGATAAGTTAATGGACCTTTATTGATGATTTTGGATTTCGAGTTATTTACATGACTCGCACTCTTGCCACCAATGAACTAGATGATTGGTTTGTAGCTCAAGAATCTTGGTTGAATTTTAGAATTTATTGAGCCTCTTGTATAGTACTACATCCTAGTAGTTGTAACTATGTTTTTCTTCTTGATACATGACATACATTACCATCATTCAGTTTATGATTCTGTTATTAGTTGGTATTACTGATTTGGATATTTTCATCCATTTCCAATATTTTCCCATTGTTATCTTTCTTCCACTTTTTAACTGATAATATTAAAATTGTGCAACTTAGGTAATGATGGAATAGTCTCTCCCAAACACAGCAAAGGCTCTCACTATTAGTCAATAATATTTGTAATTTCAGTAGATGTTCTTGAGGCCATGTGGCCATCTAGATTTGGGTCACTAATGAGTGCAATCCTCGTTTGGGATGTCACAATTCTAGGATATACTTTTTTTAAGTGCTTATAATCAAATCCATACCTATAACTATTGAAGATCCCTCTCCAAAATCAATTGGGACATGATTCAATGAATACACTTACATAATTCATAGTGTGTATCCTAGTACTTTCCTTCAAACCACCATAAATCTTCTATTTCTTTATGTTTTTTTATCAGAATGGTTTTTCTATATTTTGTTTTTTGGGTTACACATTAATTATGTGTTTCTAATTACTTCCATATTTGTTTTCATTACAGAAAATGACACCCATTGAAGAGATGTGGTGGAAAAAGATGACAGAAAATAATCGTCGCATGACACAGATGGGCATTCCTCCACTCATCCCTGTTGTGAGTATTTTATTTCAAATATATATATTTCAATAACTTATAATATCATGTGTTTACTTTTGTGTTAAATTTTTTTTTAGGATCCACCCCCTAGATGAGAGACATCCGATGAGGAGCCTGATATTGATCCCAGTACAGAGGCTGGTGGTAGGAGGTGGGGTGCTGTCAGAGTTAGACGATCATCTGGTGGTCCCGGTACTGTGGTCGGTGGTACAAGGGCTCGTGGTGCGAGAGTTAGATGATCCACTGGTCGTACCTGATTGGACTATGCCTCTACCACAAAGGTATCTTCTACGCCCCATTTTGATCCTAGTGTGTCTTTAGGGAGACATGGGATATTTAGGCCTCTGATGTTTACACTACCAGTTGGCCAAGCATCTGTGCCATCATTTTTTGCTTCTAGTTCATTATATCTGAGGTATTATATTCCACCTTCTTCGACTCCTGCTCCGACATAGTATGTGGTCGAGGAGTGTACACTGAGGGACACTCTGCCTGTATAGGATATTCCTTCAGCTTCTGCACATCCAGTGATGCCCATTGATTAGACTACCACAGGTATATTTATATAACTCTAACAAATTTTCATACCAAAAATTATTTTTGTTATAAATTGTACTGTTATTTTTTTCATTAATAACAGATTCTTCTATTGATAGGATGCGGGGGAGGGGGAGTACTCTCTTGCGTGAAGTATGGAACAGCCAAACACGGTTTATGGTTGAATACAATGATGATGGACAGATTATTGATAAATCTGGGCAAGAATGTCGGGGTTTTTTAGTGACGCTAGCCAAATACTCTGACGTCATTCCCTTTAACCCTCTATCTTGGAGACATCTACCACACGAAGTCAAGGATAATTCATGGGCACAAATATGGGTAAAAAATCTATTGCATTTAATGTAGTATTTTTTTATTAACATTAATAAATCTATTGGGTGTCATCTTTGGTTTAACTTCCCTGATGGCTAAGGTGCACAACCAGCACATTTAAAAGAGCTAGGAGAGCTTTGAAGAGGATATAAGCATGAGCTATATGTTGGATGGTGTGATAAAGTGGGCACGGAGATGAAGACAGTACCTATCATAGATGACTGCACAGTAGAGCAATATTTCTAGATGATTACCCATTGGGAGACTACCAAATTTAAGGTATTAATCCCACTTGAGGTATTTAAATGATAGTTTTCATATTTTTCATTAATATTATCTTATTAATTATTTAACATTATTTAGGAATCTTCTGAAAAAAACAAATAAAACATTGATTCAAAGCAATACCTCCACACTTTGGGGCGCACTACTACGTCATATCATGAGAGGCAGCTGGTACGATATAGTAGTTTATATTTTTTCTTTAGGACTTTCCCTTTTTATTTTTTCCTACTTAAATTATGTGATTTATTGAATATTGAATATATGATTATACTTGCACTTTATATTGTTTCAATGTCATTATAGAAGCACAAATTGAATATTGAAGGACGTCTCCCTAGGGAAAAACTTTTTTGCTCGAGTATAAGGAAAAAAGATGGAACTGCGGTTAATGAACCGACACAAGAAAAGATTGTAAGTTTTAATTTTTTTATTTCAAAGTTTAATATCTATTTTGAAATTTAATAATCTATTAAAAATTTTAACAGGAAACTTTAGAGGCCCTTGATGCCTAGGAGCCTGACAATTTAGGGCCACATGATCATTTATATCAGGTTTTGCAAGATGAGCACTCTGGTCGAGTATGCTGCTGACCTGGTAAGAATATTGTCCCAACGAGGTATTGGTCCTCTCCAGGTATCCATTCTATTACCACTGAGTTGGAACAGGTCAAGGAGCCTACATGACAGTCTGATAAAAGGGTCACTGAGTTGGAAGAACAAGTTCAAACTAGGGAGAAAGAATTTATGAAACTGATCAAAGATTTATCTTCATCACTTCCACCAGAGGCCAGTGTGGCTTGTCAAACATATATGTCGTTGATGGTTGAATTATCTAATGCACTAGGTGGCAGTTCTAGTGGTGGTCAAGATGATGATATTCCTGGTGATGACGAGGATGTTGAAGAGGACGAGGGAGAGGATGAGGATGAGGATGAGGGGAAGGATGAGGCTGAGGGTGAGGATAGGGCTGAGGATGATCATGGGTACAATGATGAGGATAAAGAAAAGTATAGAGATTGCGGTGAGGATGAGGCTGATGATGATAGTGGTGATGGTGATGGTGATCGGGGGAAGATTGATCCATTACATTTTTGAATTTTGTATAACCCTTTATTTATTTTAACCTGGTTTTTCACTCTGGTATGGATATTTTTAAATTCAGTATAACTCTTTATTTTTTACCAAATATGGAAGCCCAATGATGTTATAATGGTTTATGGGGCTTCTGGGTCTTGTTCGGATCTCGGAACCCCAGTCGGGGTAAAAAACACTATGCCTCACGGTTAGTAAAAAATTTAAGTCCATCCCACAAGGTATCTACCAACCATATAGGGCTATATATTAGAATCAATGTGCATTATTTTATCTAACCATGCACTATGGGATACGCATCATGCACAATGTCTATAGTTTTAGTATAATATATTATCACTATTGTTGCACGATTTGCCTAACTGGAATATGGAAAATCGACCAAATGCATTAGGATTGTGTTGATACTTTAGGAAAACTATCCATGAGTCATATGTGACATGTACGAGTCAATATTTCCTCAATCTGAGGCACTATGTGTCTGGTATCACTCAAAGTGTCTCTATTTTGTTTAAAATGGACACCCTTTTAAGTAAAAACAATTGGCATACGGAAAACCAACCAAACATATTTGGATTGTGTTGATACTTTAGGAAAATTATCCATGGGTCATATGTGATGTATATGACTCAACCTCGCCTAAATCTGAGGCACGGTGTGGCCGGTACCACTCAAAGTGTCTCACTTTTATTTGAAATGGACAACATTTTAAGTGAAAACAAAAACTGACTTACAGAAAATGGACCAAATGTATTCGGATTCTATTGATACCTTAGCACAATGATACATGGGACATTTTTGACGTGTATGAGTAAACCCTGTATCAATCTGAGGCACGATGTGTCCGGTACCACTCAAAGTGTCTCACTTTTATTTGAAATGGAGCGAATTTTAAGTGAAAACAATAACTGACATATGGAAAACCAATCAAACACATTCGGATTGTGTTGATACTTTAGGGAAATGATAAATAGGTTATTTTTTGATGGGTATGAGTCAACTCTTCTTCAATCAGAGGTTTCATGTGACCGCGATGGCCAAAAACGCACTCTGCGTGTGGTAAATGGCCAAAACATGCTTTTAACGGTCAAATGCATGTCGAACGACATCGTAATGACTTGAAATCACACAGAAAACCCTAATTATTATTAATTATGTGTACGAGGAGATGGAATGTCATTTGGATGTGCGTTTTGTGCGGAACGGATGAATATGTGTTTTTAAGGTGTTTGGCGCGCTTGAAAAACGTGCGTGGGGTGGTTGAAACCGGCCGAACGACCTCATAATGCCATGAAATCGGACGAAAAAAAGGGTGGGTGAATTTTGAAATGTTTGGCCAGACTGCACATCAATCATAGGTGTCGTGTGACTGTGGTGGCTGAAAATGCACTTTGCGTGTTGTAAATGGCCAAAACATGTGTTTTACGATCAAATCCATACCGAACGACATCGTAATGACTTGAAATCACACAAAAACACCCTAATTATTATTCGTGAGGTGTAAGAGGAGGCAACATGTCATTTGGATGTGCGGTTTGCGCAGCACGGCTGAATATGTGTTTTTTAGGTGTTTAGCATGCTTGAAAAGCGTGCGTGGGGTGGTCAAAACTAGCCGAATGACCTCAAAATGCCATGAAATTATAAGAAAACAAAGGGTGGGTGAATTTTGAAATAATCGTCTAGAATACACATCAATCAGAGGTGTCGTGTGACCGTGGTGGCCGAAAACGCACTTCACGTGTCGTAAATGGACAAAACATGCGTTTAACGGTCAAATGCATTCCGAACGACATCGGAATGACTTTAAATCACATGAAAACACCCTAATTATTATTCGTGAGGTGTATGAGGAGATGGTACGTCATTCGGATGCGCGGTTTGTGTGGCACGGATGAATATGTGTTTTTTAGGTGTTTGGCGCACTTGAAAAGCATGTGTGGGGTGGTCAACACCATCCGAATGACCTCGGAAGGCCATAAAATCCGACGACAACAAAGGGTGGGTGAATTGTGAAATGTTAGGCTATAAGGAACATCAATCGGAGGTGTTGTGTGACTGCGGTGGTCAAAAATGCACTCTGTGTGTCCTAAATGGCCAAAACATGCATTTAACGGTCAATTACATCCCTAACGACATTGGAATGACTTGAAATCACAATAAAACACCCTAATTATTATTCGTGAGGTGTATGAGGAGACAAAACAACATTCGGACATAAGGTTTGCGTGGTACGACTGAATATGAGTTTTTTAGGTGTTTGGCGCGCTTGAAAAACGTGTGTGGGGTGGTCAAAACTGGCCGAACGACCTCAGAATGCCATGAAATTGGATGACAACAAAGGGTGGGTGAATTGTGAAATGGTTTGTCATGAATCGACCCTGGCTGGACTCAAGCCGCAACTACCCCAAGCCCGTCTCTATAGGCCAGTGGCTGGAGGCAAGCGTCGAAGGCTAAACAACTCAGGGAGGCCTTTGCATGAGTACCTATACACACACACGCAGCCCACTCATTGCAGAAGTGCAGAGTAAAAAGACAGAAAAGTAATGTAAAGTTCCAACTACTTTAAACAGACCACAAATGGTGCATCGACCTCTAAACAGTGCAAAGTAAGTGCTGAAGGTAAACTGAAAAGAAAAGGGGAAAAACACGTGCCCAACCAGAAAAGTTCCACAACCCGGCAATAGGTAAACAAATGTAAACAACTGGGAGAGTCCCACACCTAGAACCCGACTACGACTACCGTACATGGTCCAAGCTCCCGAACTCCTAAGTTCCTCTGTAGTCACGAGCATCATGTCTGTCGTCTGCAAGGTCACACCAAGTACGGGCAAAGCCCAAGCAGGGGTGAGTATAAAAATACTTAGTTGGATACCCCGAAGGATCGAGGGAGCAACAAAGGAGGTACTGAAGAGTGATAAGTAGATCGAATAGGGAATAGTAAAGGAGTACAACAGAGATTGCAGTAAAGTGTACAACTCAACCCATCATGAGGAAGGAAGTAGACTCGTCCTAACACAAGGAGCTGGGAATGGTGAGAAGATGAAATTCTCGTTGAGTCTTTGCCACCTATAGTAAGAGAGTATACTCGTCCAACCACGAGAAGCTAGACACGGAAATCATGTGGCATACCCCACGCATCTTTGCCTATCGTGGAAGGAGATTAACCAAAACCTAAGGAGTGGGTTCTGGAACAAGGTATATACATATCCATATGCTCAAACAAGAAACCCGAACAAGATCGTAAGGGGATCTCCATCTCATAGATCAACCAAAGAAAGTGAGTAACCAACAGTCTCAGAAGTAATCACCATCAATGCCCAACATCCTACATGTCTACCCTAAACTGCAAGCCAAGGGGCTCAAATCACCGCACCCTGACATTATCCGCTTTTGGCGGCACTGAATCGCCCACACGGTTTTAGGTTGCACCAAAAGGACGCATCTTGGTGGGGAAAGCACCCCTCATACTTGAGAGTTCTAGGGAAAGTCAAACCACACCTCTTCATTGTCACACATTCGATAGGTCTTCTCAAAGTCAAATCTGTCACATCACTGACCAATACAACCAAGGGTCCCGCTCCGGTAGTCATGGAGAAAAGAGAAAGACTAGCCTAGTAGAAAAGACTGATTCTGAAAGAAGTCGTCGGGTAACCTACTACCAAGCCCCGCTGGAGTGTAAACCCTAATATTTCATTGGGTAACCCACTTCTCAGTCTCTGCTGGAGGGTAAACCCTAAGAGGTCATCAAGTAACCCACTGCCCAGTCTCTGCTGGAGGGTAAACCCTAAGAGGTCGTTGGGTAACCCACTGTCCAGTCTCTCCTGGAGGGTAAACCCTAAGAGTTCATTGGGTAACCCACTGCCCAGTCTCTACTAGAGAGTAACCCTAAGAGGTCATTGGGTAACTCACTGCTGAGTCTCTTCTAGAGGGTAGACCCTAAGAGGTCGTTGGGTAACCCATTGCCCAGTGTCTGCTGGAGGGTAAACCCTAAGAAGTCCATGAGAAACCCACTACCCAGCCACGATGGAGGATAAACCGTAATAATTCGATGATCAACCCACTGCCTAGCCCCGCTGGAGGGTAAACCCAGAACTGCTATGGCCATCCCTACTTAATGGTACAACATTGGCCAACATAACACGGAGTGGGTATCGCGCAACCACCCAACTCTAGAACAATCCACCTAGTAGAATTTTAGCGCCCGTGTAGTGTGGGTCACGCCGAATCCTCAAAAACTCTACCAGGGAACATGAAGGGATGTGATACCGAAAGCCTGCACGGTTAAAGGAAAAAGGGTAACCCAAACAACTCTGTTGATCACACTGTCGAGAACAGAACCAGGGGAAACCACTCAACCCTGTTGGTTTAAACCATCGTGAATAGAGGGACCCTCTACGTCACGAGAGATCAAAGGTACGTAAATCATAACATGACACGCACAAGGGGGCCACACGACGTGTGGCCTTATGTCATCTCCAAACCAAGTACACAAACATTATCAGGTACAAACAAACAACATGTAACTCCAAGCATCCCCGTATACTCCCAGAGTATACCACATCTCTAGCCCAAAGGCTATCGTGCACATGACACTCAACATCAGCGCGAAGGGAAAAAACATGATTTCGCCAACCTTCTTCCTCCACAGCCCTAGCACGGCCAACCATATCTCTTACAACATCAACTTCACTCACACGGGAGTGAACACGATCACACGCCAAGGGTTTGCTTCCAAACACAGTAAGAAGAACCACCACCAGATCACCTTTCATGCTTCCACATTTAATGAGATCTCGAATGAGACCCCGCACATCCAAACGGATCATACCGCTGTAATCCTCGTGAAAAAACATGTGAGATCATCTATTTAGTCACCTCCAACAGACATCCAATGTAAAATTCATTCAACACTACTTTACGCCCGAACGGTGTCCCGTGGTCCCGAGCCTCGGTCCCGAAAACAGTTGGGCGCATCGCACTATTGCGATCCCCTCAGAAAAACACATCAAATTGAATGATCACTTGCATGGAACAGATATCCGGAGGAAAAGATGCATTTCACCGTACCGCACACGAGTAGTGCTTCGTGGGACCCGAATCCCGATCCCGAAGCGCAACGAACAGATCACACTGTTGCGATTCTCTCTGAAAAATACACAAGATTAACTATTCACTTGTCTGAAATGGACACCTGGTGAAGAAGTTGTATTTCACCGTAAATGCCCAAAATAGCCCTAGTGGGGCCCACACCACCGTGAAGAAATAAATCGGGCGGATTGCGCCATTGCAATTCCCTCGGGAAAACACCCAGAATTGACTGCCTGCATGCCCTGAACGGATGTCCGATGAAAAAATTATAAAAAGTCGCAACCCGCTCAAACGACTGCCCATGGGGCCCACGCCTCGGCCCCGAATCAAGTATCTGATATTGGACTCAAAAAGACCATATCAAGGTCAAGATCATGCTGCTGCAAACGATGTGTCAAACGGATTCCTCGGTTAAAATATATAACCAATAAGATAATTTTCCAAAAAAAGAAATAATAATATTTTATATTATTATTTTAATCATAAAGACATCAAAATAAGGTGGGTCAGTCCTCCCCCTTCCCCCATGCACCTAAAGCTACAAAGTCGAGTCACTCCCCACTATTTCCTTCTCCCTTTATTTTATATATTTTATTCTTTTTTTTTCTTACTCTCTCACCAATCTCCCTTCTCCTTTCCCTTATATTATTCTCTCTTCTTTCACGACACCAACTCCCCATGCACTAAGTCCTCCTCTCAAACAAAAGTTTATTTTTATTATTAGAATATATATATATATATGATATTCAAATACCTCAAGTCATCCATGGTCTTCAAGAATCACACCTCTTTAATTCCTTTTATTTTAAATTGATAAAAACTTATTATCATTTATAATAATATAACCAATCCTTCTCATTAGTCAACTCCTACCTCAAATCACCTCCAACCATGCTGCAACCCTATAGGCCTCCCCTCACACAGGCAGGACTTCATCTGAAGATCACCCGACTACCACAGCAAAACACGCTATCAACACCCGTGTTGTGTATTGCTCCTACGACGACAACCAAAGTGACCTGGGCCATCTATCTCATGTCGACCATTCAATCCGTCAATGGTGGTCAGATCTTGACCACTCAATCAGCTCAAGAATCTCCATCAGAGCATCGCACCTCCGCTTTGCTAGACTGTGCATGAAACCGTTGATTCAGTCTTCGGTCTGTTTTCAAACTCCCGTCAAACCACATTGCACCTCGCTTGTACTCTCAAACCCAAATTTGTGTTCGCATAAAAGGTTCATTTCATCATGGATTGATTCCGCAATAATTTAATATCGGGTATTTTACTGATCCTCCGATCAAAAGGACAGTCAGTGATGAACATATGAAGGACGAAGAATCAAATCACAATTGACAATTTTGTGGAATGAAAATCGGTTCATCGCCGTTAAAATGATGAACTAAGATTAATGGTTATAACCATAATTAATAAGCTATGGGATCATACGAAGAACAATAATCGTGGATCAAAGGTAGAAAAAAATCAATGATCAATCTTTCAAATCAAAGGGATGAAAACCACAAATTGAAAAATCCTACCTGGATTTGGATCGATCATCGTTGATGAAGAATGTGCTCGCCAAGATTTGAAGTTCCGTCATCGTCCGCCAAAGGGAGGAGGTGGAGGTGAAAGAGGAAGAGATCATGGGAGGAGGGGAGTTGCTTGGGAGAGTATGGGGAAGGGTTTCTCCAGGGAGAGGGTGGGGGAAGAAGAAGAGATTAAATAAAGAAAATTAATTAAACCTTTAATTAATTAAAAACTTAACCCAATTTAAATCCACGTCTAAAACCCCAAACGCAGTGAATGTTAGGTCACACCTAGGGTAAACACCACCTCCAGAGCACAACAGAGATCTCGGAATTTTAATCTGAGCCTCCGTTCGAAAGTTATAATATTTCACGCCCGAGGTCGCTAAATTACGAAAACGCCCCTGGTGCCATTTTTCACAGGAGGCTCGTGCAGGCGAAAATTACACCCCTCCTAGGGTAAACAGAATTCTCCAGACTCAAAGGTGCCCTTGGTGTTCTGATCTGAGTTATCGTTTAGGAGTTATTCCATTTATTTGGTGTGCCTAGTGTTAATGCACTGAAAATTTAATTTCATTCACACCAGGGCTCGGAATCGCACGCCTTATGAAGGTGCTGCATCGGAATAACATCTAGAAAATTCCAAATTATTTTATAGAAAAAATCGGTTTCTTACATGGTCGGCTAGACGGCACATCAATCAGAGGTGTCGTGTGACCATGGTGGCCGAATACGCACTCTGTGTGTCGTAAATGGCCAAAACATGTGTTTTACCATCAAATCCATACCGAACAACATCAGAATGACTTGAAATCACATGAAAACACCCTAATTATTATTCTTAAGGTGTGTGAGGAGACAAAATATCATTCGGACTCACAGTTTGCACGTCACGGTAGAATATGTGTTTTTTAGGTGTTTGTCATGCTTGAAAAACACACGTGGGGTGGTCGAAATCATCCGAACGACCTCGTAATACCATGAAATCGGACGACAACAAAGATTGGGTTAATTATGAAATGGTCGGTTAGACGTCACATCAATAGGAGGTGTCTTCTGACTGCAGTGGCCGAAAATGCACTCCGGACAGCCCCCGACCCAACAATCCACAGATCATTTGTGACGGGTACGAGTCGGACTCACTGAAATCCAAGGCATGGTGTGACTGGAATCACTCAAAGTGTCTCACTTTTTTTTTGAAAAGGACAACATTTTAAGTGAAAACAACAACTAACATACGGAAAATCATCACAATGCTACACATAGATTCTTGAAATTAATGGATAAAAAATAAAATATGGTCTATTGGTCATACATTATTAGAATAAAATATTCACAAGGCATAGATTAAAACACAATGGGTCATAGTATATATAGAAAAACATTTATTATATTAGGATGAATCTCGACATCCCATCATGAACATGCACCAACACTCATGTTTTAATTCTCAATAACGAGTCGTTTATTCTATAAAATAACATACAACAAATAAATATCATATAGTGATTTCATATGAAACCTATGAACACTCAAGCATACCATATAACAAATTGTTCAACGAGGCTACATGTAGATTCTTGAAAAATAAGTTTCAAAGTCTCACAAAAATACCCCAATTGTGAGGAATACATATGGTGACACCATAGCCCCATGGATCACCTCAATCCCATCCTCAAACAGTGGGTTCTAGAACCAAACCAAAGTCCCTATGCGAACCCAATACCAAATACTTAATTGAATATTCATACTCACTACCCAAGATGGGGATTCATCTCACATCACACCCATGAGAGCAAATTAAAATTAGCCACATACCCCTTTATTCTAATTAAAAAGTCTATAAAAAACAAGTAGGTTATTCCAGTAACCCATCTCATATGTCAAGATTGGACGATGTTTCCCACTAACACATCCGGAACCATTTATACATGGATACATAATCATTAGAGGAATATAAACACCCCATTTGCTTCCTATAACTCATCCTAGGTCTAAGAACATGACCACTACCATTGTCTATCTTATGGGTATCATGATCCTTTCCACTATACCCAAGTTTTTTTGTTGGTTTTAAGATACTCAACCCAAGACCATGACTAAACATCCCATGTGCTTCCAATAACATGTAGGTTTTTTCTCTTGTGTGTATTGGTGTTGTGGTTTGAGTGAGGAAATAATTATAAATTTGTAATACTCTTATGTGTGGTGGTGTTGTGTTTTGAGTGAGGAATGAATTATAAATTTGGAATACTCTTTTGGGTATTATTGCATTTCCTATAACATGTAGGATTTTTCTCTTATGGGTGTTATTGCATTTGAATTTCTAAATTTCTAAATTTCTAAATTCGGGAATGAATTCAAAATTTTGAATACTTTGGATAGGGATTTTGTATTGGTGTTGTTACAGATCTAGAGAGGGCTTTCTGTGTTGTTGCAGGCTTGGAGAGGGGAGAGGGGCATGTTGCTGTAGATATGGGAAATTTTATACCAACAGTTTGTTATAACCATTGGTATAGGTTTCTACCAACGGTTATAACAAAACCATTTGTACAAACGTATGGCTTTCCATATTCCCTCTATACCAATGGTTTATAACCATTGGTATAAGTGTAACACACATATACCAACGGTTTACAAACCTTTGGTATATGTTATACTTTAACACACATATACCAACGGTTTGTAGAAAACCATTGATATACCTTCTATTTTGACACCTATACCAAAACTTTTCATAGAACCGTTGGTATAGGACTATTTTCACCCCTTACTTGGCCACATTTGAGGGAACCGTTGGTATACTATATACCAACAGTTTCCAGGCCTTTACCAATGGTTTATAATTGTTGGTAAAGTGTAAACTTCTAGTAGTGTCCCCTTCTTGTCTCAGATCTCCATATCAAATTCTTTTAGGAGGAGTACCCAACGGATCATTCGTGGCTTGGAATCCTTCTTGTTCAGTAGGTACTTGAGTGTTTCATGGTGAGTATAAACAATAACTTTAGATAGCACTAAGTAAGAACAGAACCTATCAAACATGAACACCACTGCCAACATCTCCTTTTCTGTGGTAGTGTAGTTCATATGTGCCTCATTGAGCATCATGCTGGCATAATAGATGGGTTTTAAAATTTGGTCAAACCACTGGCCTAGGATTTCTCACACCACGTAGTCTCTAGAATCATACATCACATCAAATTTCTCCTCCCAGTTGGGAGCAATCATCACTAGAGCTTCCACTAGGCGCTGCTTCAGGTGCTCAAACGATGTGGTTCATGGCTCATAGAACTCAAAAAATGACATCCTTGGTAAGAAGGATGGTGAGGGGATAACATATCTTTGAGAAGTTGCAGACAAACTGCATGTAGAAACATGCATGCCCCAGGAAGTTATGGATTTCTCTGACAGAATTCGGAATAGGAAGTTTTTCAATGAATTCAATATTTTTCGGGTCCACCTCTATCCCCTTTATTGTAATTTTGTGGACAAGGAAGATGTCACTCTTCACCATTAAATGACACTTTTCCCAGTTCAAATCCAGGTTAGTGTTCCCACATCTTTCCAGAACCATCTCTAGGTGCCGCAAGAAAATGGTAAATTATTTTTCATAAATGGAAAATTCATCAATGAATACCTCTAGGATCTATTCCTCCAAGTCATGAAAGATAACCAGCATGCATCACTGGAATGTGGCGGGAGCATTGAACGTGCCAAAGGACATTATTTGGTAATAAAATGTACCACAAGGTCAAGTAAATGTTCTCTTCTCTTGATCCTTGGGAGCAATATAAATCTGATTGTAGTCGGAATAGCCATCGAGGAAGCAGTAAAACTCGTTCCATGATAGTCTCTCTAGCATCTGATCCATGAAGGGCAGGGGGAAATGATCCTTCCTTGTGGAGTCATTCATCTTTCTATAGTCCACACAGACTCTCCATCCTATGACAATGCATGTAGGGATTAGCTAATTCTTGTCATTTGAAATCACAGTGATACCCCCCTTTTTGGGTACCACTTGTTGGGGACTCACCCATGAACTATCTGAGATGGGGTAAATGATAAATGAATCCAAAAACATGATTACCTCTTTATTCACAACTTCATTTATGGGGGGTTCAGGCATCATTTTGGTTGTCGAGATGGCTTTTCTCCTTCGAGCAGTACCTTGTGGGTGAAAATGGAAGGGTTGATTCCCTTCAAGTATGCAACTGTCCACCCAATAACCTATTTTTGCTACTTCAAAACCTACATAAGTGCATCATCATGCTCTTGGGATAGTGATTCATTAAGTATAAAGGGAAATTTATGATGGTATCCCAAATACTCGTACTTCAGATAATATGGTATTGGCTTCAGTTCTAGTACAGACGCCTTTAGAGTCTAAGGTACAAGTGGTTATACCTTTTCCCACTCTAGAATGTCAGGAATAATAGGACACTTCTAGTATTGGTCCCCCTGGCCTTCTAGGAATTTCAGGTCCTTGGGTGCTTCACCAACTGGAATGTCTGGAAAAACCAAGTCATCTAAGGTGTAACAACATACTAGATCATCTCCTTTTCCACTCAAGTGGTCATCCACAGTGGTTACTACATAGTAGACCTCATGCTCTAATAATGATTATTTCTTGACGGATTTGAGTACATTATAGGAGACTCTTTCATTCCCTACTCTGAAAATCAGCTCCCCCTGGTGTACATCAATCAATACCTTCCCAGTGGCCAAGAAAGGCCTCCCCAAAATGAGAGGTGCCTCCTTTTCTTCTTCCATGTGGAGGATGATGAAATCTTTGTGGAGGATTAGCAATCCAACCTTTACCAGCTTGTCCTATAGTATCCCCTTCAGATATTTCATGGATCAGTTGGAAAGATGAATGGATAATCAGGTAGGCTTCAGATTGTTGAGCCCAAGCTTCTTAAAAACTCTGAAGGGCATGAGGCTGACGTTGGCCCCTAATTCACAGAGGGTCTTCCCAAACTCACATGGTCCAATAGTTCATGGGATAGTAAATCTACCTGGATCCTAGAGCTTGGGAGGAATTGAATGGTGTATGACCGTTGAGAAGTCCTTGTTCAGTGCAATGGTGCCTAGATACTCCATATTTTTTTTATGGAGAGAATATCCTTCCTTAATTTTGCATACATGGGAATCTATGTCAGTGCCTATGCAAATGGAATGTTGATTTTCTGCTTCCTGAACACTTACATGAATTTTCCGAACAAGTGGTCCAACATTCTTTGCTTCATCCTTTCTAGTAAGGGTAAGGCAGTCTTGAAGGGTTTCACAACCTCCATTCCTTTACCCTGTGGATCCTCATTTGGTGGGCCTTTGGATGAGGAGGGGTCTGTAACTTTACCTTCTTCATCAGTAGGGGGTGTTGGTGCACCTGGATGTGGTGGTTCTTTCTGTTGTACATCCTTTACACTTTACAGTGTGATGGCATGGGCCTCCTCCCTCGGGTTATTCTCAGTGTTACCAGGTAGTGTACTGGGCTGCCTCCCTGAGAGTATGTTTTCCAGCTAACCAATTTGGTTCTCTAGGCCTCAAATTGAATCCTCCTAATTCTATAATTTGGTCTCAGTTGTAGATATAAACTTGTTCATGAGATCATTTAACCTCAAGGTGTTCTCCTTCTAAGGTGGTTGTGCAGGTGGTGGAGACGGTGGTTGTCTCGGCTACTGTGGGTGAGGGTTTTGATACCCATGATACTGGTAAGAGACCTGTTGGGGATTATGTGGCCTTAGGTACTGGATTTGATACTAGGGCTGACCATAGTTGGGCGGTCGCTGGGGATAAGGGTTCTGTTGTTGTGGGTCCCAGCCTATGTTATGGTGATCACGCCATGCCATGTTCTGGTACCACTAGTACTGGTTTGGCCCTCAGTTTGGTGCAACTATCTCACCTTTCTCATTGAAGGTCTGGTTACAGGTTCTGAGAATTATCCCATCATATAGTTATCACCACATTCGTTGCACACCGGATGGTTCACTGCATGTACTTGGGATGCGCTCTTCATATTTAGCGCATCGATCATTTTGGAGACAACATCCAACTAGGATGCAAGCAAATTAGTGGCATCGATATTGTTCATACCTCATTTTTGTGTGCCCCACTCGAAATTCCACTGGAAGCTATTGGGAGACATGTATTCCAGAAGTTCAAAAATCTCTTCAGGGGACTTCCTCACAACTGTATCCTAAGTAGCAACATCCACCACAGACTTTTTATTTTTCGTCAGTCCTCCGTAGAAGGTCTGGACCTACATACAGAGTGGGAGTTCATGGTTTAGGCATTTGTGCAGTAGCTCCTTCAAACACTCTCATTACTTGTAAAACAACTCCGAGTCATGCTGATGGAAGTTGTGTATTTCATTCGGCAGGGTTACCGTCTTCGAGGATAGGAAATATATCGACAGGAACACCTAGGATAGATCCTCCCTGGTGAGGATAGATCATTACGGCAAACTTTTAATCCTGTCTTTCACCTTATCCCAGAGAGAGAAGGGGAAGAGGAAAAGAAAAATGGAGTCTGTGGACACTCTGTGGCAGCGGAACGTGTTGCAGACCTCCAAAAAATTGGAGAGATGGGAATTGGTATCCTCGCTGGGATGGTTACTGAATTGAACTATGTTTTGGATCAGCTGCATGATGGTAGGCTTGATCTCGAAGTGTTGGGCATGCACCGGTGGACGGACGATGCGTGTTTTAGGGCCTTGAATAGATGGCAGGCCATACTCCATGAGTGTATGGTGTGTAGAGGGCTACTGAGTGAGTGGAAGAGGTAGATATTGCTACTCCTAAGGGGCGATGTACGACCTCTGACCTGGCTGTAGGTATGGCATTTTCTCTATTTGGAACTGTTGGAGCTGTTGTGGGCCATATCCTAGAGCAAGTGGATCTTTCCATTTCCGGATGTCATCTGGGAAAAATGGTTGTCTGGATCCTTGGACAATAGTTGGAGCTCCCTCTTAATTATGCTCCATTGGATTTTTTTGGTTGTTCTCATCCATTAGATTACATCATCGCCTTAAAAGCATTTTTTTGGTCTCTAGGGAAAAAAGGATAAGTTCTGATGACTTAGTGATTTTGGAATGAGCAAAGTAGTTGCTCATACACCTACAAACATGCACAACACTAAACACGCCAAGATTAAATGAGTAAGAATAAAGATAAACATAAATGGGGTTAAAAAAGATATTTTTGGGATTTTTTATTTTTTATTTTCACTAAATTTAATACAAACATGATTTAAACAAAAACAAATTTAACTACTAATATTCCGTGGAAATGGTTCTAAAATTTTGTAGTCTTTTCTGCTGAAGTGTTATCTTCGGCTATCCAAATTGTATTACCCTGAAAAGTATAGTACTAGTAAGGGGTTGAACCACAGGGAAAAGGAGTTATTTTTGTCTTGATTATCTAATTTATACTCGATTTAATGAGGTGTGATGAAATTTAAAGACTATTTTTTTATGTTTTTATGAAAATGTGATTGGATGTTAATTTCTTACCAAATTACTTAAAGGATAAAAAACATGGGAATTTGGTTTTGATGCAAATTTGGAGGGAAATGTGTCGGGGCTATGGATTTTAGGAAGTTTTTATTAAATCAATTTTCTTATGAGGTTGTGTTATTCATGATAATTCAAATCTATAGGATTATTTATGTAATAGAATCCCCTTTGTTTGATAAGTTCTATTTAAATCAATGGAAGAAAATTTTTTTGGTACGGAAATTGATTTCTATTAATTTATATTAGTTGCATCCCTTTTGAGACGATTAAAACACCCAATGGTCATGGATGTTTTAAACTGTAATTCCTTAAATGATCCCTAAGAATCTCATTCTTGGTCAGATATAATATTTCTAGTGATATTTGAAAATGTTTAATAATGAATTATGAGGAAAGAAAATATGAACAATATGGTTACAACATCACAATTGATAAATTACAACATTCATTTGTCCATAGCACAAACACATAGGGAATTTTATCTAATCATGGAGTAGCTATTAATTGAAGAACATGAAGTACCTGAACAAATCTTCTTGAAAGGTTTGGGGTGAAGGTCATTGGGAGGGTTTCATGGAATCACCTTCTTTCCTCTCTTCTTTCATCTTCTTTCTCTCTCTTATTCTCTTCTTGGTCGTACCCAGAGTGCTCTTCCTTTGAACTTAATGGAATCTGGGTGAATGAATCTCTAATTGCCAAACATTGAAGGCTTTAAATCTATTTATAGGTTTTAGGAGTACATGGAATGTAGAGGAAAGTACCTGGTGTGTACTCTTTTCAACATGCTTTTTCCATATTTTTCTCCATTGGTGGGTGGGCTAACACGCCATCTTTGACATGGAACACAGTGATACTGGGTAGGTGGAGGTACATGGTGTGTAGCGCCGCCATACACAGTGTGTACATTTATTCCTCATCCACCAATCTCTTCTAGAAGGGAATAAATAGCGTGTATATTATGTACACGTCGTGTAAAGGTTAGTCGGGAACATGGGTGTGTAAACTTATTATCATCCACCAAACACTTCTAGAAGAGGATACATGACGTGTATATTATGTAAACGGCATGTACAGTCTTCTATTATCTTTGCAATGTACTTGTTTTAACCAATCCGTGTTGGGATTCTGGTACACGGTGTGTATCTGAATGTACACAGTGTATAGTTTGAAATATTTTATCAACTTTCCCCTAATTTGTGTCTTTGTCATAGAAACACTTGAAAGCATTATGATCACTAAATTATAGCATTTTATCTCCAAAATAACTTTTATTCGATGAAAACATGTTTTAAAAACTTGAAAAAATATACAAAAATGTATGCACAAATCAGGCACATCATTATTCCTTGGAACATATAGTCAACCATAAACTTATAAACCCATGATAGAATCCATAAATCTTTATATAACCCCACATAAAACATCATAATCTACAAATTATTCTAAACCCAACTCTCATAACAAATGATAGGTTCGGAACATAAATATTACATATTCTAGTGAATTTAGACTAGAATTCTCTCTCTTTATTTCCCAAGTGTCTTTTAGGTTTAGAGTTTAAAGTAATTTGGAAAAACTATTACATAGTAAACCCTTATATTAAAAGTGGACACTTCTACTCGATATCCATTTTCCCACAAAAAAACTTTTAAAAAGAAACGTGTTTTCTTCTCATGACATATCTTCACAACTTCAACTTGACTTCATATTTTCTCTTACCCATTCCTAATCCCTATGAAAAAAATTTAAATTGTGGGGTTAGCATACAAATATAAGTAAGGGACAAAAAATAGAAAACAATTAGTACAATGAAAAAATTAAATACCCATGAAAATTTTACCTTTATCTCAATGGTCTTTGAGAGGATGAAATAAATAATTTCTATATGAAAGTTACACATAGTTTTTTCTCAAATAAAAACATTAAAACTCATAAAAGGAAAATAAAATCCATTTTTTAAAACATAGAGAATCACATTCAAAACTTTTTTTAAACCCTTAAAAATATCTAGATCCGAGTTAAATCCATCAGATAAACCCTTTAGTAACTCCCTCCTTCTTTCCTTGAAAGACAAAGTATATTACCCAATGCATTGAAGCACGATCTAGGAGAACACGAAGTTATAACAGGCTCACCCATTGCTGTCTTGGTGAACCCAATGTATATTCTATAGTAGGCTCTCCCATTAGCAATAATGGGGCTCAATACTTTTTTTTAAGTAGTATTGAGACCACTGGTTTCACATATAATGATCAACTTCCATATCATTAATAAAACATTTTATCCTTGTGCTTTTCATCGAAAAAAACATTTGAAAAAATCTTTACAACACATATAAAAAACACTTTCAGCTATAAAAATACAATTTTATTTTTAAAACCTATTTTCAATACCAAAATACCCACAACAAGGTAAATAGGGTTTTTATAAAAGAAAATATCATTAAAAACACTCTTAAGGAAAATAAAATTTCCATTTTAAAACAAATATTTATTTTAAAAGGATGCAAACATATAAATGAAAACATTTTATTTTAAAATAAACTTGAAAATTTGTAAATTAATATTCAAATCATTGATGAAACATGATGGTGGAAATTCCACTCATGCTGTATAGTTAAAAAAAATTCCTTTCGTATTTTTTTCGGGAAAATCACAAAGCAACTCGTTTGGAAGACAAAAAAATATTCATTTCAATCTATTTTTTAATAAATTTAAACATGGGTAAAAATGGAATTTAAAAATAATATGATATTAGAAAAAAATTATTTAAAACATTTTTAGAAAATATGGATATTTTAAAAATAGAGTTTTAAAAGAAACTTTAAAAGATTCTTTTTAAATGAAAGTCCTTAACATTGACTCTTAATCCTTAAGTACGTTCTCTATATTCCTTAATAATATTTTTTTTACTTTTATACCTTAATAGGATCCTTTTTTAATTTATTTATTTTTTATATCACTTTTTACCAAGTTATATACAATTACTTAATCACTTAAGTTAATTTTGGATGTTTAGATGATATTTGGAACATAAGTCGAAAATGACTTTGGTCGGTTGGATATGGTAGAATTGGTCATTAATCCACCATATCCATAATAATATTCATGAAATGGAAATAATTTTTATAAATAAATTATAATTTTAAATCCATCCATTAAATATGGTTATGAAAAATTAACTATGTTACAATCGTGGAGACGGTCGGTCGTCTGTACACATGAGTAATGTTTCCCTTTTTAAATAATCATTATGTAAATAATTTAAGTATTATTTTATCATTAGAGGATGATAATAATATAAAAATATACTTTTACTCCTTTAAATATGAATATATATATATCATCCATTATATTTCATGAATAAAAATTAATCACATCGCTTCATGGATGTGGTTGTCCACACGTATGCACAAACAATGTTATCATTTTTTAATGTATAGAAAGTTAAAAAGGTAAATGAAATATTATATTTTAATAATTATAAATATTTAATTAATATCGTATATAAACATTAATTCCATAATTATATTCCATACATTAGAGATGGTGAAGGAAAATGAATTACATTGGTTCGTGAAGAGGTAGTCTGTCGTACCCATGAATGACAGTTTTATTTCCCATTTGATGGTAGAAGAGATGAATATTAGTTATGCTATTAGAATAATAAAATATCAGTATATGGATTATAATATTTTAATTATTATATAATGTTTTAAGAATATTATAAGGAAGTGGAAGAAGAAACATAACTAAAACATGGAGAAAAAAACTATACGTATTCTTTGGAAAACCTCCTTTTCTTAACACATTAAGACCACTAAGGTTGGTGTTATCCCTAAAATAATTACTCTTTAATGAGGTTAAGGAGTATAGAAATAAATAGGAGTAGGTATTTTATTATCCAAATTCAGTTTGGAGTATGATGGATTGATAATAATAGATACCCATTTATATTTGTGGGGAGAGTCAGTATTGGGATTTCTCAAAATATTAAATTAATATAAATTAATTTTCAATTCTATATAGCTCTAAAGTGATTTATTTATAATATGAGATGATTATGGGCCTAAATCCTATCATAAAATAAAAATTAGAAAAGTTTTATCTATATTTATACCCTCATAATTGGGTTTTAACCCTTATTTAACCTCTTTAACTCTTACTGTGGCAATAGGGATTTCTACACATTGATGGCCAATATAGTTACAATAAAATGAAAAAATACCCATAAATGAAAAATGTTTGAAATTTTCATACTTAAAATAATCAATTTTATGAATTTAATATTTTTTTTAATTTGATATCATTTAATAAAATATTATATTCTATAAAATATCCATAATGTCAATTTTAAGAACTATTCATTACTTTGAATTTAATATTGCCAAGATAACAATTATTATTCACAAAAATATATATTATTATATCCCTAACATGGAAATATAATCTATAAAATTATTTTATGACATTTATTATCTAAATTTTTTTATTTTAATATTTTTAATATCATTTATTTGATTTTCCCATTAATTAAATAATTAATTCACCAGTGTTGTGTAAGAAATTATGTTACTTATTTATTTACTAAAAATTCCATGAATATGATAAATCTTTTATATTTAAAAATAATATTTATAGTTTAAAATATTCTTTGGATTATCCCATATTAAAATATTATAATTATTAAAAACATGAGTGTGAAATGTTTGACTTTTCTTGGAATAAAATATTAGAAAGGTCATAATCACTCCCAAATTGAATCAAAAGGCCATATATTCAAACTTGGGATGAGTATGGATGAAATTTAATCATGAAATAAAATTTTGGAAATATTTAGGGTCATTTTCTAGTCCTTATCTGATTTTTTTTAAACATTTTATTGATTTGTCTTCAGCTTGCACAAGCACTGCGTCAGCGTTGCATATGCATTTAAGGTAAAAATTTCACATATAAAAAATAAATATAATTAATAAAATAAAAATAAATCAATTAGCCTAAATATTATCATTTATATTCATTAATTATATATATTTACTCATTTTCTTGTCAAGTCAACTTATTTAATTTGTTATTTTGACTTTTCTAGCCTTACGCAAGCATTAAACAACAATTTGGATATGATTCAAGTTATATAACTTAAAAATTAGAAATTATTAGTAAAAATTATCATTTATATATTAAGTTTAATAAAATATCCATTAAAAGACTTTTTTACCTCTCAATTAATAGTTATAATAAACCGAATATGACTTTTCTAGTGTTGTACAAGTCCTGCGTCCGCGCTGAAAAATATTTTCATATTTATCATGAGATAAATTATAATTTACATGTTATGAATTATTTTTGTATGATATTTATATTATAATATCATACATGAGGTAATAAACAAGTTTAATAAATTTTTATATCAAAATTATGGCTTGACAATATCACAAAAGATACTGTATTGTAAAAAGACTATATTTTTTTAATATTCATCAAAAAAAATTAACTTTTTTAGAAAATTATAAGAATTTAAAATTCAATAATTTTGATAATATGATATCAAAAATGAATTTAATTTTCTAAAAAAAAATTCTAAAAAACATGAAATTAATTATAATATTTACTCATAAAAAGCAATAAAACCCATTTTTTATGAAAACATATTTCAGAATAATAAAATTACTTTTCAAAAAATGATGTCATTATTTTATAATAATTTAACAATAAATTTATATTGAGTATGAAATTTATATTAATTTCATAATTCTGTTGTTCCTATTAATACCCACCAATTTAACTACTAGGTTATAAAAATTCAGATATTAATATTTCATTATTAATTTAAGATTGATATTGAATATCTTGTACATAATGAAACATAGTGTTTCCTTTTAATATCTTAATATGTTACACTTTTCCTTATTCATACATGCACATATGAAGGTGTATATTAAGTTTGATTGGTAATGTCCTACTAATTTATATTCTTACACCTCGTACGGGCACTCTGGTGCACATGTAGACCTTATGTTTTCTTTTAGGTCAGAGAAGAAATGGTGAAGGATATCAAGATATAGCAGTTTAATGGGTATTCAAGATTGGGATGAGGCTTAGGGATGGAAGCAAGGTCAGAGTGTGTATTTTTGTTTTTTTATGTCTGATCGTCCTAGTGTACGGTCAGGTGGTGTTTATTTCATGGCCATGGGTTAGTAGGATTATATGGTTATGTATGGTACATTTTTTATAGCATTGTGTTTATTTGATTATTCTTAATCTAATTTTTTTATGAATATTGTTCAGTTATTTATTTAATTTTATTACTATGATTCAAGGTAATAATATCACTATTGTGTGTATTAGGCCCTCTATTCTTTTCAATATCCTTTAGTGTATCGGGAATCATGCTTGAGGGAATGTATAACACTTTCTCATACAGGTTTTCATGGTTAAGGAGTTAAAAAATGTTATCAAAACTTTTTTTTAATTTTTATTTAGGGAAATGGTAAACAATTTGTTTAAGAATGTGTTGGATCTTGTGATTGACCATGTACTGGTGAGTCATGAATTTCATTCTAGTAGTATGTTTAGGATATCATGGTGAGGAGACTATTGTTCTTTGTTTGTAGTGTTAAGATTGTGGTGTTTATTAAATATGATGGGTTTACCATATATATTATTTATGGTTTTTTCTCTTGGATCTTAATAAATAGGGTCATGTACATGAATCATATTAGTCACATGGGATTTATGTGAAATATGACTTCTTTTATGTGATTGTATTTTCTAACAAGGGTTTAGTTGTTTAAAGAGTAAATAATAACTTAAATGGAATTTTACCACATAACATGTTAGATGAATTATACTAAGTTGAAAAACAGTATTATCTTGGATGGTATGTCATGTTGATCTTATAGTGGGAGGTTCTCTGGTGACGTAACTACAATCTCTTCATCAAGGGATGTATAGAGACCCTTATTGGGTCAGTGTGTAAAATTGATGACTTGGTGATGGATATATTAGTACATTGAATGACTAAGAGAAGATATAGAGTTGGGAATGGATTTTCGTATTGATATGGAAACCCTTAGGGGTTGTATATAATTTTATGAGTTATATTCCAGGGGTTTTGATTAAAATAATGGGAGGTTTTCTTGGTATTGAGGGTGGTTTCATAGGTAATGATTGGTTAGATTCATAGCACTGTATATTATGAAAGTGATTTTAGTGGATTGGTGGGAGAATTGGTGGATGATTATGGTTTGGAATGATTCATGTTTAGTGAGTGATAATGAAAATATCCTTGGCATGAGTGAGATTCTGTAAGATATGGATAATACTAACCATCTTAAGGACCATGGCTAGTGAGTTAAGCATGTTATCCAAGATGGCATACAACTCATGGTTGAATGATATGGGTTATACAGTCTCATTTTAAGGGTCCATTCATATTTTAGGTTTGGGTGAGATCATTTAGGATCATGGGTGAGATCCATTGAGTAGGTTCTTCATAAAGAACCCTGCCTTTAGAGGAGGTGATTCATCATCGGTTTGGATTTTTGATAAAATTATTTGTGTGTGAGGGTAGGTGTAAACTAGTTACAAGTTATTATCAATTCTGTAATAGGTCAGTGAATGGTAAATGTGTCCATCTGATGAGAAATGTTTATAATTTTTATGATCTCGAGTAGCTCTATGGTGGTAGTGAAGAGGGAATACATGAGTGGGTTTTATGGTCTAGGGTTTTGGTCTATGTTTTCAGGGATTTATAGTGTTGGGACCCATTGGTGTTGGAGTATAAGGAGCAGCGTGAAGAAATTTTTATGGTGGGAAGTGCATAAGTAGGTGTTTTATTATGTAACCCATGATGATAGTGGATTTTTGAACATAGAGGATTCCCTTCCTAGTGGGTTGGAGAAGGAAAGTAGTTAGTGTTTTTTTATGGAGATCAGGTATAAGAAGGAAAGTCATGTTCAATTATTACATGTGGTAATAGACAGGACATGGTCCAGGTTGTTTAAGAGTCTTGTTCTGTGGGTATATATAATAATACTTATGTGGTGAGGAGCATAGAATCATTTTTGGGTGTACAACCATCATGTTGGAAAGGTTGTGGAGGTGGTGGGACGGGTTTGTGGATAGTGGAGGAGAAAATGGGACATGAATGTTTGGGATGATCTGATATAATATGGTTCCTTAGAAAATACCATATTCATAGTTTAGTTGTGGTGTTGGGTGGAGTTGGTGTATTAGAATCATGCTTGGGGTAGT
The DNA here is from genome assembly GCA_963277665.1 of Viscum album. Lineage (NCBI taxonomy): Eukaryota > Viridiplantae > Streptophyta > Magnoliopsida > Santalales > Viscaceae > Viscum > Viscum album. Next base: position 856,274,548 of record OY728121.1, read on the forward strand.
TTTGGTGTGATCTGAAAGTATGTTGGATTAGATGTGTGACACTTATTACGATGAGATCTTGATTACCATAGAAAATATTTATTGATCCTATCATGTAATTTCACCGAGAGTTTTTTGAACTTCATTGTGGGTGATAGACTATCTCATGATGCCTCAAAGAGTGAAGAAATAATGGTTGATGATTGGTGATGTTTCGGTATTGGTAATCGAGTGTTTTCAAGAACATTCAGTTGGAGGAGGTCCAACTATAAATATTTTATTATATTAGATGTAGTGTGTTGAAAACCATGTAATGAGAATCATTTTGTACTTTGATTGTTTGGTTCAGGGATGGTACTGAATGATTTTTTAGAGAAGTTGATGGATCCAATCATGGTGGTTGAAGTTACACCAAGAAAACATACTTGACATTTAAAAATGAAACACATCCATATAGTGACGAATTAATGGTTTAGGTAGGTCTAAGTTATGTATAGAGAGAAAATGAACACTTCTCAAGGACAATAATCCCTATAGAATTGAATTCATAATAACACGTAGATTTCTAAGTCATTATATTGATAGGAAATTTAAAATTTTGAATTGTTGTCAGGGATATTCCCTGAATTAGGATTCTGAATGAGAATCTAAAGCATGAAAAATATCAAGGATAAGTTTTTGGATGTGGAATGGGGCTTGATTAGTGTCTTCGTTTCTTATGTGAGAGTTAGAGTAGATCTGGTTAGTCAAATGCTAAATTTTATTAGCCTAAAGTAGTTCATGTTGTGACCCAATCAGGTCATTCCGTGAATGGTTGCACACTGAGATGAGGCCCCTCTACTTGGTGGCCTCTTCACATTGAATGGAACCGAGCATGGTGATTCACACCAAAAAGGTATAGAGTCCCTTATATGTTTTCCCCCCTTAGAGGCAATTAAATAGTGAGAGTTATTTAGACTTTGAAGTTGTCATGTGTAGGAGTGTCTCACATCATGAACCCCCTATTAATTCCATGAATTAGGGTTATGTTTAATTTTTTAATGAGGGGTACACCTATCATTTTGGGATCACATGCCCCCCCCCCATTATTTTTAGTCAAAAAATGGATATTGGGAGTTTATTACGATCAAACCTTCCCCTCTTCTTCAATATTTTAATCCCTCGTGGTGATGGAAAATTCATGGTTCATTTTGATGGCATTGAATGTAAGATTCATCCATTTCGTCCTCTATTTTTAGTTTTTGTTTCATTCCTTTAATTTTAGTTCAAATTTGTATAGGGTTTCAGTGATGATTTCACTAGAGCATGGTGAAATCATAATAAATTAATGGGTATTTCATGTTTTGTGGTTAGAGTAGGTCCCAGGAGGTTGATCTCGTTTTTTTAGAAGTGGTTTTTGTATGATTATGATTCACGGTGATTTTTAGTAGAAAATGCCTATTTAATCAATTTTAATAATTAATTATAAATGTTTTGAATTGTTTATTGGTGTCTCTTGGTATGAAACTTGTGACTGTGATCATGGATGAGGCTCGGTGAGTTTGGGTGAGGCACAACGGAGCTCAATGAGGTGTTAACTTTGTTATTGAGGTAGGTGTCCCCTAAGGTACAATTTTATATCAATATCTATTTACAAGTATGTGTTCTTGCATAATTTTATAGATTTTAGAATGGGGTATACTGACCGAGAGAGTCCATGGAGGAGTTAGATTAGTGGAATTGATCCCATATACTCAAAGGAAGTTCTCTTCAACACTTATGTAATTTGGTTTACCCTACGATTATATCAACAAGGGGAGAAGGTGTTGGTTGAGTAAGAGAGAGACATTGGGGAGGTATTGGGGTATGAGTAATGTTGTGGATATCCTACATGACTTCTTAGAGCTAGTCGGAAGATTGATGGATCTTAGATATTAGTGTTTTTGGATGATATTTTCATAAATTTTATGAGTGATGAGGAGCATGGTTGTGTTTATGTCTTTGATGTCATTTTGGTTTCCCACTTTCTCCTCAAAAGTGATTTTGAAATAAAAATTTTATTTTCAGTCAGTCAGGAGAACCCTCTTGAAGATGGGGGAGAGTATTAGTGTATTATTAGAGAAGGATAAGAATTTAGGGACATTCTGTAAGACAACTAGGAGAGTTCCACTCCGAGTAAAATCAAGGGGTTTCCATTAGGATATGTGAGATAGGACCCTAGTGTGGGTTGGACTAATTTTTTAGGGGATTGGAATTGGTATTCCAATATGGGTTTTTTTATTTGAACCCTATCTGATGAGGCCACAGTCGATAGGAGGTTTTAGTTGTGGTGTTACTGAGGGGTGATGGGAATTAGCTAATATCAATGATTAGAGATCATGAAGGTTCTAGAGGACCCTAGGAAATTCTCTAATGGGTATGATGTGATACATTGTAATATGAGAGGTTATCCATGGTCTTTTCCTAAGGGTTACGAACTAGTGATTTTTGTGATGTGTTGTGTTCCTTACTTATTGTTTCATGCATGTGAAGGTTTTTATGCTCATGTTAGGTAATGGATTTAGTGTGGGTGATGGTTCCGAAATCCTTGACCCACTATAAGTGACATAGCATTGGTTGGACTACCTAAGTAATATGGATTCCCTATTGATTATAAAGAATAGGATGACTATGAGTGAGATGTTGTATCATGAGACCTATTAGCATCATCATGAGTGAGATAAGATGGTTGGTCCTTACCAAGACTAATATGGTAGTGGTTGTTTAGCCCTTAAGTGATATGGGGTCCAAGATGTAATGTGCCCAGATCAATGGACAGACTAACATAAATGAGATGGAGGCTGAGATGAGATGTGATGTTGTGTGGGATGAGGGACTTCTATGAGTTATATGGGATCAGTCTCAGCATGTGGTGTTAGATAAAATGGATTGACCCTACCTTGAGTGAGAAGGTATAGGTTTAGAAGTGGACAGGTGACCTTACTAATGAGGGGGTTTAGTCAAGGTTCTTTTTATAGTACCCTACTCTAATAGAGTAGTGGTTGAGACTTGGATGATGCCCTCCTCTCAGTTTTTGGGTACAGGTCAGTACATATATCATGATATAATTGGATTCTGGCATGGAACTGAAGCATGTATGGTTGGGTGTCAAGGAGGTCTAGTTATCAGATAGTGGCTTAATGTTGTCTGTACCTCTTTATGTGTCATGGAATCCTTGTTAGTGAATTATGAATTGATAAGTATGTTTATTTATGTAATTATTTTCCTCATTAGTACGCACACATATGATGGAAAATATTAGGGGTGCCTTGTGATACCCAAATGATTTATATTCTCACACCCTTCATGGTAACTCTATTGCATGTCTTTAACTTATGACTTCTTTCATTTCAATGCATAGGTGTTGTAGTGGATCAAACTGGAGTAGCTCAATGGGTATCGGATATTGGGATGAGGACCAAGTATGGTAGTATGTCTAGTGTTCATATTTTATGATCTTGTTTATTTCATAGTATGATAAGCTCAGTGGTTCGTCATTTGATGCATATTTAATTATTATAGATCTATATAATTGTATGCTCCCACATGGTATATTTGGTATAGAACCTTTTTTTAATTTATTATGTGTCTAAAAATGTTTTTTATGGAAATTGTTTAGTTATTTTTTGTTTTTTTATGACTCTGATTCGAGGGAATAGTCTCCCCATTGTGTGGATAGGCCCTCACCACTAGTTATAAGCCTCTAGCATAAAAGGAGGCACACATGAGGCCACATGAAACACCAGCTCAAATGAGAATTCATTGTTGTTCCATTACAAATAATTAATTTAATACAGATGGTTGGAATTTTCTTATGAAACACAAGATTAAAATCTTTGAAATATTCAAGGGTTTAAATAAAATCACAAAAATTAACATAGTAAATTTTTTAAGATATTTCAATACGATTGAGTAGGATAATACTTGAACATTATATTTTTGACTGTCTAAGAGAATGTGGTATAATATCAGTAATAACCCATACAAGAACACCATCATGGTGTTGTATTCCTGAATGAAGTAATTAAATTTTTCTAAATAGAGTTTTTTCTATAATGATTTAGTCGAAACATCCTATTTTATTTTTTTTAATTTATTCTCTAAAGACAATTGTTTTAATATTAAAATGAATTTTACCTAAATTAACTTAAAATGACCTATACGATATATGGAATTGGAATAATACTAACTTTTCTTTTAAGAATATTTAAGGTTATGCATGGATCCAAGGATATTCTACAGGATAATGATGTAAAAAACGTTTTTATTTATGAAATAAGAATAAAAATGGTTTTAATTATTAAAAAAAACTTCTTGAATGACTTATATCAATGGTAAGACTTAGATGAAGTTTGGTGATGTTTGGAGGAGCTTCAAAGGAAGATCGATGGAGTAGGAAAAATAAATTTATAATTAAATTGGAAACACTATAGTATTTTTTGAGTAATTTTATATGATAGTATATTAAATATTACACCGTGATGGATAATAATATGTTGCGATAAGTTCTGAGGATAAATAAATTATACAAATCCATATTTTATGATTCGATACGCATACCATAATTTATGGTTGTACTAAATAATAATATTTGACTAAAGAGGAATCATACAATAATAAATTTTGATTATGTCTTTATATAAGGAAGGTTGGAAGTTTTGTATATGGTTGGTCATTATGTAATAACCTATATGATTCGATATGAATTTTTGAAGATGAATAAATGTTAATGATCAAAATTTACTCTATAATAAGACACAGTGGTCTATGAAGGTGTTTCTTTATGAATAAGTGTTTTGGTTTATTTCTTACTATTTAAAATATACACTATAATAGAAGGACATGGTGTAGTAAAGGATAATTTTCTTTACCATAAAAATTAATTTAAGGCCATAATTTATCCGATTGGTGAATATCTAAAGATAATAAAGCCCCTGATTTTTTGTGATTCAAATTTAAAATAGGTGGTGATTATTAAGGATTCCATATAATAGAAGATTGTTTTTTCATGATAGGTGGTGATACAGAATGATTTTTTAGATAATAGAAGAATTTATAAGTTTGGTTATTTTTAAAGTAAGATAGAATTAGAATGTATTTTTTGAGATTTAATTATTCCTATATGGACATCATTGAGAGAAATTTTTCTTTGGAAATATGGAATATGAAGAATTATAATTTTGGATTATGACATTATGGATATTAAGAATATGTTTTAGATGAGTTTGAGTGATGTTAGAGTGATATTACATAATTAAAGGAGTTGTTTTGCACATCTGGATTTTTTTTGAAATTCTTTTGAAGGTCGTACTTGATGAATATGATTTTATTGAGGAATTGAACACATAGAAAAACACCTTTACTTTTTTGGTTTCGATAATATTTTTCTTATATAATTTATTAATGACTTATATATTGAGTCTTCCTGAAACTCTTTCTTGGAATATTATGTGGATAAGAAGAAGAAGGATGTGGCCCTTTGTTTTATTATTTCACTTAACCAAAACATTGAAATCACTACAATGTATGGTGATTTTATATGTACATTGAGAAAACATCGATTTATTTTCCTTGTTATATCCCTTAGTGGTGAAGAAAGTAAAATACATGTATCATTACATTAACTTTTAGTATTTATATTTTTTGTTCTTCATCAGTTTTGATAAGTTTGACTATTTCTGTTAGAAAACTAAATCTATTTGATGTAAAATAAATTAAACACCTTAACTTTTCAATGCCCATACCCCCCTCATTGCGTTCTTTTGGGATTTATGGTTTTCAAAAGGGGTATCAGATTCAAATGGATCATTAATTAGTGAATCTATATCAAAAATATATTTTACATGAATAAAACTAATAAAAAACAAGTTCTTATATTTAATTAATGAAATTACTAGATTTATAAAAAAATAATGAGATATAATTTATGATTTCTTGGACTCATTTTTTACTCTGTTAAAATTCATGGAATACAAGTAAGTGATAAAAAAATTCCTTGAATTAATGGATTATAAACATCTCATTGAAAATTAAAAGGAAAAAATACTTATTTTAATGATTGATTAAAATAAATCTATAGGAATGTGATCATTTACACATATGATACATATATATGGGACAAGTTTCCTAATATATATTAAGGGGTTTCAAGGTCAATTATGAGAATTTGAAAGTGTTTTAAAACAAATTTAATTATTTAAATATGTATCTAGTTGAAAACATTAATGGATTATTCTACCAAATCGTTGTGGTTTTTATATCCATTTTCAAAATTGGTTATGAGATAATGGATATAAATATACTAAAGAAGAATCTAAATATATTTACATCTTTTTATAATCTAATTGTATTGGTTCTTGAAGAATGAATCTTGGAATATCTCTCACTAGATGATTTCAAAACTATTTTAGTTGCATTCCAGATGAATGGAAATCCAAAAGGTTTCTCAATTAATTCATAAAGAGTATATGGATTTCAAAGTTCCATGATAGCATGATATTAATAAAAGTGATTTTATAAAAGAAGTTTTCATGTGAAAAATTCATATCACAAATTATAAATAAATAAAAATTATGTAATGTAGTGTTCTATGGATAGAAATAATTTTATTATTTTAAGTGAAAAAAGGTTATTTGCAAAGAATTAAGGTTTCCATGGAGGTATTATGGCGTTGATAGTAAGGTTTGTTAATCTAAAAACAAATGATGAAAATATCCCCTTAAATGGAATACAATTTTTAAAAAAATTAGGAAAAAGTTTTAATGAAAAAGATAAATTTTCAAATATAAATAAAATAATGATATTTATATTAAATAAGGTGAAATATAGTTTGAATACACTTTGAAGGTGATATAATATATAATGAAGAGAAATATTAGTCTAAAAATGGATAAGAAAATCAATCATAAGGAGTTGTAGTCCCCAAGGGAGAACTCAAAGGAGTGTTATAGGAATTGTATACACAAAGGATGAAAAATAGAAAATTTGATGGAATATTAATGGATTATTTAAAATATAATTATAAACATGACTTTGGAACACTTGAATAGAAAAAATTTTGTAAATTGAGTGGCTAAATAAAAAATATGATGATAAGTTATTGATTTAAAGATTAAAATTGAGGATAAACCAATTGTAATAAATGGTTATAATTATTGTAATGAGGATTTAGGAAAGAGGTTAGAATTTATTTATAATCAAGTCAACACTTTAAAGAAAAATTTTAAGCCTAAAATGAAGGTCGGTGGTTCTAATAAGAATTTCTAGTTTGGGAATTTCCCTAATGAAGAATCAAAATAATGATTTGGATGAGGAATGTTGATTTTTAAAAAATGATTCAATGATCAAAGGTATGATAATATTTGAAATATAAAAAATGGATTTGAAGGTGAATCATATAAAGTTGTGGTATAATATATAATGAAAAAATAAAATCTAATGGTTAGAGATAACACTCAATCACTGAATGTTTTTCAAAAACCAAGATATTTTTTGAAGGAAATGAACTTTTTTAATGAACATGATAAGATATTTTTAATTGTGAAGTTCCACTTTCACAGTTACTTGGGACACACTATGACCATTTATTATGCAATAAAGATTTACCTATGAGGTGAGTTTTCTAGAAGTCAAAAAATAATAATAACAATATATCCAACACCTTAAAGATAAAACTATTTGTATTGATACTATTTTTATTTATACAATATTGGTCATAAGGCTTATGATTTTATGTAAAAAAGGAAAAGGAACAACCATGTTTGGAGCTTTGGGAGAAAAAATAAGTGTTTAATGAACTCAATTATATTGGGAAACACATTCTAACCAGTATAAGAAAATGTGGAATAATTCAATTCTCAGGATAAAATGAATAAGGTGAGTCCCAAATTATTATAAATTCAACTTAGTATATAATGGAAAAAATGAGTTAAAGAAATCTATCTTGATCTATATTGTACTTAAATAGATAAATAATTGTAGTATATGTATTCTTGATAGTGGATGTTCACCCCAAATGACTATAAATATGATCTTACTAAAGAATTAGATGGTCTATATATATGGAATGGACCATTCAGTCAATAATTAACATGACCCAAATACAAGAATAGTACACTAATAATGTCATCACAAGACCTCAGACACACCTCCTAATCCCCAGATGCTGGGATAAATGTAGGGGTTGAAGTATATTCATATGGGTGATGGTTTACCCCTGATTATAACATAAAAACAATATAATTCTCATGCACATAGTTAGGAATACAATTTGAAACACGAAGTAAATTAGGTTAATGATCTATTGATCGATGGATGTATATGTATGAAAAAAACTACTTGAATAGATGATATAAACATTAATCACGTACAAATAAGACCAAAAAACATATATAAAGTCTTTAAAACATGTGAGACTAAGTGAAAACAAGTTATGTATATAGTGGTCTAACCAAAACTCTGATATGGGGATAAAATAGAAAGACCTATATGTGTAACCACCCTGAAAACACTAGAGGATATCCCCTTCATGTCCATGACACCCTTTTAATGGAATGACCAAAGAAAAACCAAAATAATTCACTCAAATTCCATTATCTAAGTGGAACTAAATCCTATGATTTGGAACTTTCCCCTTTCCATGATCATGTATGAAAACTTCTTCATGCATCCTATAATGAAACATTTAGGGAATAAGTATAAAAATAACAAGTATAAGGTCCAACCCCTCTCCTTAACCACCTATCATAAAATTTTATGGGTAAAAAATTAAAGGCTATAGTAACTAACAAAATAATATTCAATATTGAATATTAGGGATGCCTGAAAAAACATAAATGAAATTAAGAAAATCATTATAAGAGTAGGGACTATAATAATACTTCCTACTTTAAGAACATGATTAGAGTGTAATATGAACACTTACAATTGAGATAGGGTGTAATAAACATCTAATATGGGGAAAGGTAATTGTGTATATATAGTTAAAAAATCTTACAACCCATCCCTTTAAAAAGAGGGTAATAGGTATACCTTTTCCTGGAATTACAAGCCCATCCCATATCACCCACCAGTTGACCAACTTTTATGAACCTACACATTCAAATATATAAAAAAAATATTCCAAAATTCCCAATAAAGAAAAAATTTCAAATATTATATTAATATGACACGTTTAATAAAAAGTTCATTTAGTATAAAGTAAAAGTGAACTTTGAATTGTAGTGGATATCAGTGCATAAAGAATTTATACAAGTTTCACATTTCATGAAATAAAACCAAATAATTAACAATTCCAATCTAGGGTATAAAAAACACAATACATATAAATCATTAATATGGAATCATAACATAAAATATGGTTCGATAATACATATAAACCATTGTATTTTGAAAATAGGAAGAATAATAAGATTAGGAAAAGAACCAACTCATTCATGATGTGATAATCTCTCAGAAAAAATAGTATATATCTTGGTCAAGGATAAAATATAGTTTCACTTGGTATGGTGGAGAGGGATAATAGAGAATGAGTAAGGGTTCTTCATAGATAAAATAAGGATATATCCCAATATTAGAGATTAAATTATGTTTTTTAGTGGTTTAATTAAAATAATTCCAAATATTACACAATTAAAATCAAGTATAACTACCACAGAATCCTCATTGGTTCACCACTACAATTCTAGTGGATTAAAAACTCCCACTGACCCTCTAATGTCAATAATTGATTTCCTGGCTCCTTAAATCCCCTCCCCCTTCATATTTTCCCTTCCCCCACCACTACTTTTCTTTTAGTCCCACTCTTGACACTTACCCATACTTAATACCACCACTTAAAATATAAATATTCTAAGATAAAATAATTTAATTTACCCCTTGGTTGATAGAATTTACAACCTCTTAGTCACCAACATTCTCATTCCTAAGAAGACTCACTGGGCTTCTGAGATAACTTGTCATACCCATTATCTGTTACCTCATCTTCCAAACCCCAAGTTTCATCGTGGATCATCCAATATTATTAGTTAACCTAAATTAGAGGTATCACCTTTCCCTATAAAACATTCTCAATTTAATCAAAAATAAATATACAATTATTTATAAAGGATGCATCATATTCTAGTTCAATATATTCATACTAAATCATATACATAAAAATAGGTACAAACTCTTACAACTGGAAAAAGTTGAAGATGTTATGTGTGGAACTAAATCTTAGGTATAGATCTTGGTGATAATTATTATCCCTAAATATTCACAATATTTAAATAGTCTAACATTAATTTTTGTTAGTTTACCTTGATTAATAAAAATTTGATGACTTAGTATTAGTGAAAACTAAAGGAAACATGATCACCATCATTAAATTACAATGGTTTCCTTTCATGATAAGAAAATGAATTGTTTTTCTTTGAGTAGTTATGATATTATTATAAATATATTTCACTATATATGTTTCCTATTGAATGATAATAGGTCTAGTCCCTAATGAGGTACTTAATTCTATTCAGAAATAGAGTAGAATGATATAGTAATCCATATAGATCTTTAAAAAGGAAAATTTGAATAGATGAATAGTTTTAATAATTATAAATGAATTCCAATAAAGAGAGGTTATCCTACCATGATATATTAATGTCTATAATAAAATATCATAAAATGTATCAATAAGAAAATGAATTCTCTCTCTTATGAGGAAAGCTTGAAAAATCTTCAGGGAGCACATCCAGATAATGATCTACAAAAAGAGGTAAATTCTATTTATCTTTAAAATACACCTATCCATGGAAAATATTATCTATTTTATAGTGATATATATAACTTTACTTGAATCAAAATCTTCCTCTCCAGTATGGAAATCACAATATACATGGGGCGTATATTGAGCAACAGCTAGAGATGAAAAATACAATCTTAGACTCAAGTAATCAATATTATATCATAATGAGGTTAACTAGTCCTTCCATAGAATTAAATTAAAGTGTTTCATATCATTAACCTTTAAGTCCAAAAGATACCCAAAATATTCCATTGATAGGGAAAAAGGGATAACTTTATCCATTGGGTATGTTCTTTTCCCTATAGGAGTATCAAGACATATAAAATCATGTGATGCGCCCATTTTAAGTTCAACAAGAGATTACAATTTCTATAATATATAATAATGAGAAGAAATTGTTTAAAATATTTCACAAGAAAATATAGAGGATATTGGAGTAGTGCCTATAATAGTTGAAGAACCTACCCAAGATTCGTTAGAATATTTATCCATGGAATGCATCTCTCATAAAGCCTCATGTTGACCTTGAGGAAAGATTCCCTACACATCTATGTATATTATAGCTAAGCATACATGGATGCCATGTTTTCTTCCTTAACATGATCTCCCCAAGTATGGACCATAACCTCTAGTAGACTGGGAAACTAATTATTTCTATGATACCTAGTTCAATTGAGGTTGTTTTTTGATTATTTTAGATACACTCCTCTAGAAAAATCTCTAAATATGCCTATACGGACCATAATAATTGAACTATTTTACCTCAACAGTTATAATAATTAAAAATATAGAATATGTTCCCAGAAATGATGACACTGAATGAGAGGTATTATCAAACTAAGAGGTAGAGGAACCCCACTACCTTATCTTCCCTGGTCAGATCCACCTCTACTCCTCTCCTCTTATCATCATTTCCAGCTAATGGAAGATCTGTCACCTGAGGTACAACTAAAAAAAGAGATACCCATACCAAAACCTCCTTTAGATCATATTTTAGTGTGTAATACCTTCATTAACACTTCCTAGAATGTATAAAAAACAATCACTTAAGTTTGTAAGAGTTCTTTCAAACTCATCTCCAAATATCAGGGTTTTGATTCTTTATAATCACCCACATACAAAGTTAAGAAATGTAGATTAGTAAATTTAGTGGTGTATTTAATGACTCATATTTATGTATTCCTAAAATATATAAATTCACAATTTTTGACCCAATTTAGAGTTCCAGGGTAAAATTTCATGATAATGATCTCCTAAAAATTCATCAGGATAAGACCTGGTCTTTTTTAGCCTCGAGCATAACATCCCACCACCAGCGAGCTACCCCTTACAACATGGAGGTTTCCAATATTACCTAATGTTTATCCTATGTATCAATAATTCAAAATATATAATGGTGATTAAATAACCATTTCTTGAATCCATGAGGATATGAATTACCCTGAAGTATAGTGGAATTGAAAATCTCTCATGATGTTAGAGGTTGTGGGCTCCCGTATAGTGGATCCCTAACCTAGAGATTAATGCAACTAAGAAATACCTTCTAGGACTTGTGTATCATTCCCATGTTGGTATGGTTCTTTATTCCCACCTTCTAATTCCTATATGTAATGATATGGTCAACTTGGCGAAATTGTATACATTAATGTAGAGAAGAACATTAATACCTTCTTCTTATGAATATACAACTCAAAGTAAAATTCAATGTATTGGTCAAGTCTATCTATATTCTACCCTCCATTATTTCTATTTATCAAGATAATTTTCATTTTAAAATAACTTCCATAATCCATTTTATATAATTTCACATTCTCGAGATATCACTTAGAATGAAATAAAATTATTCTCTCTATAGATCTTGAAAGATAAAAATTATCAATAGTATATAAAATGGTTATCAACCATAGGATTCATCTATTTATCTATATTAACCAACTCATCATTGATATATAAAGGAATAAAATTATTTTATTTTTGATATTTGGGTTAATATTTTCCATTAATTGGTTCCAACAATAATATAAACAAACACAATAAAGCATGTTACATGTCATTTTATCTTACAAGTGACTATCTCTTGATGCTTATCATGACACATAAGACTCGAGGATACAATACTAACATAAATAAGAAAGAAAAAAATATTTCTTTAACTAGACCTATAAAATCAATCTTTTTTTATAATTTTGATGTCTAGGAATAGTTAATAGTTATTTCCTAAGTCTCAATTTTCCTATCTCTAAGATATTTTAAATTCATAGTCCTAGGATCCCTTTTCATTTTTTGATACCATTCTGTAAGGATAGTGAACCAAATACCCAAAAAATACCAAGATCACGCCATTATAAGAACTTTGGTGAACCTCTCGATCCCCATAGGTTGGCTTAAATGTTTTGGGTTCAAAGGTTTACACATGGGGATTTGTTTTTTACTAAAAAATATAATCTTCAAGAATATTGTTAGTATGGCCTTTAAAAATAAAAAGTATTCCAAGTTGATGGTTAGTAAATTAATATAAGGAGTATAGAAAATCTCTGATACATGAATAAATTCTATGAACATGAATCACACACAACTAAGACCCAAAAATATCCATAAATTATATTAAATGTGTAATACTAAGTAAAAAATTATATATACAAAGTGATCTAGATAAACATTTCCTAAGGGACAAAAATGGATAGCCACGTGTGTGGAGACTCTATGAGAAAACTCAAGTAAATTAGGTTTGTGCTCATTTCACTAATCCAATGGAAGAAGAAAACGGAATTAAATGAATCCACCCATACTCTATACTCTAAGTGTAACGGAATCCCATGCTCTAGTACTTTCCCCTTAAATAGATCATGTAAAAAAATATTTTTATACATCTAATTAGGACATGTGAAGGGTTTGAGTATAGAAATATGTAGTAGGAGGTCTCTATCTCACTCTGTAACCACATCTAATAAACTAATATATATGTGTAATTAATAAAAAGATAGATGAACAAACAAAATAGTATCCAACATAGAAAATATGGGATGTTTATAATAAATATAAGGTAAATCAAGGAACTCCCTATGAGGGGATGGTCTTTGTCAGTATTACCTATTTCAATACCTTTCTCGAAGTCTAATATGATCACTTACAACTGAGTCAGGGTAAAATGTCATTCCCATTAGTGAAAATAGAGTTTTTCATTTGTAATTAGGGAACACTTACAGTTTTTCCCTTTTTAAATAAGGGAAGAAGTGTTCCTAGTTAGGATATTAAAATCCCATTCCATATCACTCATCGATTCATCAATATATGGGTACCTTATCATGCTAATATATAATTACATTTATGTTCCAACTTGCCCAATATAAAAATTAGATCAAAAAACAAGGCTATATAACACATTTAATAAAAAGTTCATATACTACAAATTTTATGTTTACATTGAATCATAGTGGATAGAAGTACAAAAATCATTAATACCCCTTTCATTTCTAATTAGAAATAACCAAACCATTAATCATTTCTTGAAAGGGTATAAAAACACAGGACATATAAATCATGGATATGGAATTCTAATATGGTAGATATAAATCAAAAAAGTCTATTTTACCATTTCCTTCATAAATTTTTTATAAAAACGTTTATTATCTACTCAAAACTCTTTTTAATTAGTTTAAATGATCCCCAAACTATTTCCAGGTTACCACTATATGAGTATGAGAGGACGAAGAGGTTTACTTACTAAAAGTTAGTGTAGGTGCCCCTTCTCGGTCCAAGGGAAGATTATATTTTACTGCAGACCAATCCAACCAAAATATTATAAGGTAATTTAGTGTTTTAATTTTTTGTATTAAATAAGGGTTAATCCAAAAGTTAAACTATTTAATTTACCTTAGATTCATTTAAAATCAACCCCTATAGTAGCTAGACTAGAAGGAATCTTAAGGAATTATACAATTCCACAAGACCTAAGTTAGAGTAATATGGAATATAGATCATTTACATGATAAAATAGGAATAAGATTGTGATTATAAGAAGAACTAACCTATTCCAATATAATACAGGCTCCCCTGACCAATTAGAGGTAATTCAAACAAGGACCAAATATGGGATCTCTTGGAATGGAATATATTGAGAATAAAGATTAAACAAGGGTACCCTATAATAGAAATTGGGGTATATCATGTTTTGAGGGATTAAATTAGGTACTTTTAACAGTTTAATTAATTTAATTACAAATATTATTCCTTAAAAACCCATCATAACTCCAACTAGAGTTTTATTGGATCATTGTAAGAATTTCAATCCTAGTAGACCTCTAGTGCTTTACTACACCATCCCATATCACATTTCCCCCAACATTCTCCCCTACATATTTTCTTCTCCCACTCCAACCTATTTCTAATAATCAATATCCTCAATCAAAAAATAAAATGGTAGAGATAAAATAGATTAACTAATTCATTGGATGAGGGTATTTACATAGGAAATGATAGATCTTTTAAAATTGAAGGAATTTAATAACATGGAAGTACTCTATATATATATATATATATATATATATAATTTAGAATAATCTCTTTAGAATAAGTCAAATTTCATGCTCAATACTCAAATTGAATTTCAATTGAAAGGGATACTAAATCAATGTAAAATTAGGATATTCATTGACTCAATGATCAAGGATAAATGGAAGTATCAATGAAGTATAAGCAAAATATAATTATTTTTTTCTCATAATAGAATAATATAATTGTCTATATTATCAGAGACATGGCTATATTCATAAAAAAAATGGAAAATCCTTCAATGTTTGAATATGTTATATAAATTCCTGATCAAAAGTAGTATAGTAAAAGTCATGTGATATTGGCACGATATGTAAGATGGTGAGAAATCCCTATAGGAAAAAAACAAACAAGATTCACATTTTCTTGATTTTGTATATATTGATGTGTATGATCCTATGAAACATCTTGACATTTTGGGTAAATTTTATTTAATATTTTGTAGGGATTAATAAAAATGGATTATTTTCATTGTGTTGTTGTAAACTAAAAAGGAATTGATGTAGTGTATCAAAATGATATCAGTGAAAAGACAATAATTAAATAAGTAGATAAATTAAGATCTTGTGCTTAAATAATAGAAAAAAGTATGATTCTATTGAGGTTGAAAATTACTTGGAGAAACATGGTATAAAAATGACGTTTCATTTTGAGAGCAACATAATAAAATAAATTTATTTAAATGTGGAATCAAATCATGAATAATATGATGAAAAAATTACACTATGGGAGTTTCATTCCATGCCTTGATTGGAAAGATGTGGTGAAAATGGTATTGTAAAATAAAAATTATTATCTTTTAAGTATCAATGAGAATATAACACCATATAATATGTGTCGTGGAAGTAATATTACTCTAAAACACTTTAGAGTTTTTGGGGGTAAAGGGTTTATTAAAAATAATGAATGAAATAAGAAATATATAGATACACAACTGAAAAAGGAGTGTTTCTTAACTACTTGGTCAAGAGTCATAATTTTAATTGTTTAAGTAGTAATATTATCTAAATCATTGAGATAAATTATAAAAAATTATTTAAAAATATATGAATGTATCTAGAAATGTACACTTGGATAAATTTTGTGATGATAAAAGTGATCTTGAGGAAAATTATATAAAACATCATCCTTCAACTCATAAACAAGATTATAAGGCTATATTAGAAGTAGTTTTAAGTGTTTAAGTGAGTAAATAATAAATTTAAATAAGGAAAACAATAGTTGAAACTGATGAACCCAATAAAATTATATATAATTAAAACTCCTCAAAAACTCCTCAAATGAGATGCATTGAGCACACTGCTCTATTATCCCCAGTAGATTCGACACCATTTTAGGAAGAAATAAATGATAAATAAGGGGATAAATTCATTAATTAAGAGTTATATAAAATAGAGAATAATAAAATATGGGATATTATAGAGAGGATAAATGATTACAACATCATCGTAATAAATTTGGTAATCCAAAATATGTATCAAGGATAGGGGAATGCTATTTGAAATAAAGTTTCGTTATTATATAAGGGTAATGGAAGAAATTAAGGAATATATGGAGATGAAAATTTATCATGTGTGGATAAAAATAAGTTGATTCAACAATTATTATTGGTTATTATTCAAATAGGCTTTAAAATATATCAAATAGATGTGGATATGGAATTCTCATATATATTGTTTAAGGATGAAGTCTATATGAGTTACTTGTGAGTCTTCAAATTGGTGAAAATGAAGGAACGGTGTTTCATCTGAATAAGGATTTATATGTTTTTAATAAATCACCATGGGAGTGGTATTCTATTTTAGATACATATTTTATGAAGTAGGAATTCAATAGAGGTGGTGATGATCACAACCTATAAATCAAATCGTTAGAAAAAGTGTAGTTTTGGTACTTATATATGTTTATAATATCATATATAGTGGTGGAAAGATTGAAATTTTCATAAATTTTTAAAAATTTATGAAAAAAGTGATTAATATGTTCATTATAGGTGAAATCACTAAATTTCATAGTTCTAAGGAAAAAAATGTGACTATACCATTATTTCTTAGACAATATATGAAAAAGTGTTTCTGAAAAAGTTTGTAATTTAGGATTGAAAACCATTTTCAACTCCAATTACTTTTGTAACTAAACTAGAAATTCGTGGATATATAATATTAGTATATCCAATTTAGTATTATTTAATTATTGGAATCTTGATGTAATTTAATGTAATAAGGTTAAATATTTTTTATTTTATGTTCTTGGTTACAAGGTTTCAAAAAACCCTATATACGATCACCTTATTGAAGTAAAAGTAATCTAATGGTATTTTGAAGGTATCCTTGATTATGTATTGATTTTTAATATTAGAAAACACCATGATTTAATGAAATTTTTGGATATGTATAGGTATGGATATATCATTGATATAAATTTCATGAGTGAAGTGGTATTAAATGTAGAAATTAAATGTGTTAGTTGGATTAGTAAAAAGTAAGAGAGTACTTCACATAGAACTTTGGAAGAATTTTTTTTAATGGATTTTACTCAATTGATATAGATGAAAAAAATAGAGTATATTTTATAATATGTGAAATCGCATATGGTGATATTTGAGGAAAATAATAGTGTTATTATGTTAATAAAAAACCAAGTGCAACACTAACACACAAAGAATATTGAGATAGGGAAAAATATCAAAGTGAAGGAGGACTATGGAATTTACATAGTATAGAGAATTTTAATGAAATGGGAATTGGAACGCATATTTATAAAACTATTGGTTATACTCACATTTGATAAAAATTTATTGAATCTTGGAGTTCAACCACCACCCAAAGTGTAAGGATAATTGGAAAATCCACTCTCCCTAAATTTATTTTTTTATAAACTAGAATTTTTATGTTTAGTGTGACAATATCCTTTGGGTTTATTTTTAATGGAAGAGAAATTAGAGAAATTTCTTATATTTGTTGGTCGGAGTAGAGTACTCAAGTTGGGGTGACTTGAGTATCTATTCCAATTTCTGTTAAAAATTTTTCATAAAAAGGTTCCCAAATAAAAATTAATATAGCCCAATTAATCAAGGTAATAAGGTTATAAACGTTTGCCTTTTCAAATAACCCCTGAGAAGATTGATTAATTCTCATTAATACAAATATGAGTTATTGTTAAAAAAATTTAATATATTCTAATAAGAAAAATTAATTATAACTTCTATCCAAGACTAACTATCAAAGTAAAATCTAGTGTTTTCTAAAATATACAGTAAAGTAAAGAATAACTAAATTAAAAGACACAGTGGATAAAACAAGTGGTTCAGTCCCAATCAAAGACCTAATCCACTCCACTTGGTGATCAACATTCACCAAGAAGTTTATATTAATAAAATTGATCCACACACTGAATCGGGGTAAACAATAGTGCACAAGATTGTCCAGGTCACATGACTTCTTCCATAATTCTTCATGGGTATAAACTACCGGGTCACATAAGGACCTCTTCCACACTTATATTTCAAAGTAAACAAATGTAAAAATATATGAGAGGAAGTATATCATATATCCTTCAGTTTAGTGCAGGATATAGTGTGTGTTTTAATACAAACATACACACACTACTCAAAAGCTAAAAATAGTATACAATAGAGAAAAGATTATGAGACAAGTTAGAAGTTCATTGAGTGTTATTATATGAAACTCTGGACTTGTAGGATGAGGCGTATGCATGTATTGAGTCCTCTTATGAAAAACATAGTATCGCAAGTCTGCCAGTTTGAAGGTATAGGATTTTTATCTCATGTTCTTCTTGAAGGTGGAACTATGAAGATGTTTTTGGATCTTTTCTATGGTATATTATCCTTTGGAATCAAGAGTGCTTCATGTGTTCTTCAGTTGTGTCTTTTTGCATGTATTAGTTCACTTTTCAAATGCTCGCATGGCTTTTCTTCCTTTTTTGTTCCAATGCCATGATTTTCTTTTTATTACTGAGTGTATGTGTTAGAGCTTACAGGATGCATGTATTCTGAACCTTGTACCTCATACTCTCAGATGAAATGTCTATAAAGAAATATTAATTATGTCAGTGCATTTAAATGACTCAAATATGACCGTTATAAATTAAATTGAAAATGACAAAACAGATTAGATAATGGTGTCACAGTCTATCTAGAAAAGGTGTCACATGGAAACGGTGTCATTATAGTCTATTTAGAAATGTTGTCACTTGGAAACGGTGTCACCATGAAATGGTGTCTTTTTTTCATTGAGTGGTGAGACAGTCATGATGGCATATTTTTATTGAGATCAGGAACTGGTAGAACATATGCGGTGTTAAAATCACGGCATCTGGTGCTTTTCCAAACTTTGAATGGTGTCTTAGGGATGGTAGCAAGGAACTGGTGTCACAGACTTCATGACATCTGAAACTAGTTACGGTGTCTGGGTCATGGTTTCTGGGTCATTTTATAGAAAACCAGAACCAGTGGAAGACTCAAGGCTTCTCAGACTTATCCAAATATCTATAAATAGTCTTAGGAAATAATATTCCTAAAATTAATTAGATTTAATCATCCATATAAGAAATAATTATAGAATAGAGTTAAATATAGGTTACAATAATAAAATATAATTTAATGGATGTTTACTTAAAGAAAAAAGAAACCAATCATCTCTACACATTGATACATTATTTATATGATTTGTGATCATTAAAACATGATTGAAACAAGAAGAGTCCAACAATATCCACTTTTTTATGATCATAATTCATATGAGTTAAAGTTCTATTCTTAGTGTGATGATCTCCCTTAGGGTATTTTCTTAGTTCTATTCTTAGTGTATTGTTCTCCCCATTTTGGGATTATCAAAAAGAGTATAATAAAAAAAAGATTGAATGTAAAGAAGATAATAGACAACAAAAATTCACATTTCATTATAGGGAAAAATATGTGGCACTACAAGCATTAAGATAAAATAAAAAACATCCATATCAAGATACGGTTTTCAATTTTCTTCAGCACTAGAAGTCTTATCCTTTCCCTTGGAAGCACCATCAGAAGGATCCACAGGAGCAGAAGTAGAATTATATGAAGGGAGTGAATCAACTGTCAGAGAAGGAAGAGGTAGTCCTTCAAAAATAGAAGGTACCAAAGTGGTTTTGGTGGAAGACCGAGGCAAGTTATGGTCAAGGATAATAGGTCTGATCTAGCTCAGAGCCTGAGATACAGAAATTGAGGTAGAAGCAAAGGTAGTGGATGTGGAAGGAGTTAAACCAGACCGCAAGGGTGCAGTTGCAGGAGCAACAATATCAGTTCTCTACACACGAAGATAAGGCTTCAAAAACTGAATGAAGTCAGTAATAATCTCACCACCATACAACATTTCCTTCTTGAAATCATATTTGTTCTCCATGAACTTGTCCAATAGAGGAATGAAGTTTTTTAGATTTTGATGTTGAGCCTTGAAGGCTTGAGTGAAAGGAATAATTTTCAAATTCTCTAAAATATATTTGAAATGATTAGTTATATCATGCTTAGAGAAAATCCTATTAATGTAGAAATCCACATTTCTAGTAATTTATTCCTAATCATCATTTTCAATATTTTAATGAATCCTCACCAAATCAAGTACTATGTCAATATTCATGACAATTGTAGATAGACTCTCCTTATCAAACCCACTGAATATTGAATGTAGTTCCTCCTTAACCACAGTTCGTAGAAAATCACTGTCAACGGGTTGAGATAACTGTCCCGAGGCATTAGAATAAAAAACATATGAGTTGAGGGACTATAGCTTATTAAGAACATTAGGTAGACATCCCTTATACTCATCAGTCGTTTTTTTGAGACCAACAATAATCTCACACATCTCTTGGACTATCTACTTGTTTCTCTCATACACATTTTCAGCTAATGAAGTCAAGTTTGGTTGAATCAGAGAAGCAACTTGGTGTGGAATCTGACCACTAACATCCTCAATAGGATGAGCAACAGAATCATATCCTTATTTCAAGAATTTTTTCATATCTTCAACCATAGCACTCAGAGACTTCACTTCATCAATCAATTTCTTATTCTCAATTCTAACCTCTTGTATTTCATGAATCATTTTTGGATGAATCTTCCATATGATCTTCTCTAATAGAAAGGTAGCATCTCTTTCACTTATATTTGTTACAGGAGTAGGTTGGGTGTTCATGAGATTTTCAACCACAACCAATAAAGTAACTCTAAAGGCTTTCAAATCACTCGGACTCACGAAAGTAGGAGGTTCTTGAAAAGGTTTAGGAACAGGGGCTGAGACAGGTTTCAGTTCCTTATCAGATATTACTTCTAGGGTAGAGACTTGTTACAATTGAAACATAGTTGAGAGGTCTATGCCTTTAACTGAGGCTTCTTAGGTATCATCCACATCAAGGTATCTAGGGGACTTATACCAGGTATCCATAGTGCTTTGATCAACAAGATTAATAACTTCAACACTTTCTAGACTAGGGTGTTTCTCCACCTCAACAAGTGAATCTTTCACAGGACTAAGAGATTCAGTTCCTTGATCCAGTTCTAAATGAACACCACTAATACTCTCACACATTTATTTTCTAGCCAGCTGGAAGGATTGTTCCATTATTTCCTCATCAGATAGGATAACATCCAGATTTTCTTGTTCCTATAAATGTTTTTCAACCGCAACTTCTTTCTCAATAGAAAGTTCTTATTCTAGATTCTTCTCAAGAATAGCCTTTTCCCTTACATTATCAACAAATTCTTTTCCAGAAGTAGGTTCTTCTTTCAAATAAATACATCTTTCAGTAACATGTGCTTTCTTTTCACCTATATTTTATAGAATAGGTCCATTGTCTTCCTTATCCAATACAGTTTCTTCTAGAGGTGCAACAACTGCCTTTTCTTCTTCTTCAACATGATAGTCAACAATTTCATCTGCTTCCAAACCAGGATTAGAAATATTCTTAGGTCTTGAAGGATTCTCTAATAGATTAAACTTTTCATATAACCTTTCATTATCCTCCACCCAACCCTTTTTCCATGGATTCCAACTTATTTTCATCCTTTTGACTATAACTTTTGAGATACATAATTCATCTTCATGGATTACTTCTTTATCTGGTTCAATTATTCCTTTATCATATAGTATAGAAAAGATTAACCTTGAGTAGAACAAGGAGGTATACTTTGAGGTTGTCTTAATCAAATCACACATATGATGTATAACATACTTGCACAGGTTAATCTTGTGTCCATTATTCATAAGATGTATAAAAAAAATTGTGATATTTGAGGGTACAAAAATCTCCTTTTCATGGACATATCAGATTTTGAATAAACTTAAACAGCAATCTGTTTTCACCATCTAACTCAGCAGCAATAGCTCTTATTTTATTTTTATTTCCAATCAAGATTCCCAAGGCCTCTTCTAAAACAAAAATATCACTGGGGGGAGGAGGACCTATCTGGTAGTCCTAAAAAATTCTCTCATGGGGTATCCCTAGGCTAGCAGCCCATAAACTCGAGGAAAAGGTTCATCTTTGGCCATTGATCCAGCTTCTCACAATAAAACCATCTTCAACATTGAAAGAAAATTGAACAAACTGATAGAACTGGGCAACAAGCATTGGATAAGTCAACATTTTTTCTTTTTTGAACCAGTCCATCCATCCCTACTCTTTCAGTACTTTCAAAACTAAGGACTTACTTTTCATAAACCACTTAGAACAGATTTCCTTTTATGGAACTACTATTCTATCAACAATATTCAGGTTCAGCAGTCCTTCTAGGGCTATCTTAGGTGCCCTTTTAACTTTCTTCTTAGATATGCGCTTCTCAGGAGTTGATAAAGATGGTGCTTCATTCTGGGAATTCAATGAGGGGTTCAAGAGAGAGATAGAGATGAAGGGTTGAAGGGGTTCTTATGGTTCGAGAGAGAAATATTTCAGTTTTGAGAGAAGAGATATCAAGTTAAGAAAATAGATAAAGACATTTGTTTTTTATCATTTCAGGATTTCAAGCATCGCAAATTAAGAAGAGCAAGATATAAACAATAAAATAATCAACACAGTTATATGGGTAATAAAATACAAATAAAACTTAAAGTTTTATTATGGTGAGACCAGAACAGATTTTCACGGTGAGACCGGAACAGGTTGTTACGGTGAGACCGGAATAGGTTGTCCTAGTGAGACCAGAACAGGTTTTCAAAATGTCATCTCTACTATGTGACTCCAAAATGGTGTGACCATATTATTTGATACAGTAAGTTCCTGACAATAACTAAGAGATAGTAATTGTGAGACCATAAACATAAGATAGTAACTTCAAGATATTAACCTGTAAAACTATGATAATTAGACAGTAATCTTAAGATAGTGACTTTTGAAACTGTAAATCATGAAACAGTAAAATGTGAAACAGTAAATTGAAAGATAGTAAATTTTGAAACAATATATTTTCTACTTGAGATTTAACATTCCAAGTTCTTGAATGATATAAACTATCCTTCCATAATTTAATGGTTTAGTGAATATATCCAAAAGCTGATATTTAGTTCCAATTAATTCCAAAGTTGTATCGCCTTCTTGATAATGGACTCCCAAAAATTGATGTCTTACATCAATATGTTTTGTCTTGGAGTGTGAAACAGGATTCTTTGAAATGTTAATAGAACTTGTATTGTCATAATTTATGGGTACATTCCTGAATTGATATCAATAATCTAGTAATGTGTGTTTCATTAACAAAATTTGTGGAAAACAACTACTAGTAGCTATGTATTCCGATTCAGCAGTAGATAATGCAACATAGTTTTGTTTCTTACTACACCGTGATACTAGAGACTTGCCTAAAAGTTGACATGTTCCAGAGGTTCTTTTTCTATCTAACTTACAACCACTGAATTCAGCATCAGAATAGCTAACTAACTCAAATGATTTTCCTCTAGGATATAACAGACCTAAATTGGGTGTATGCTTGAGGTATTTGAAAGTACTTTTAACACCATTTAAATGATATTCCTTATGTTTTTCTTGAAAATGAGCACACATACACACACTAAACATAATATCATGTCAGTTAGCTGTTAAGTAGAGTAAACTTCCAATCATTCCTCTGTAAGTGGTTTGATCAACATATTTTCCATCTTCATCAAGATTCAACTTACAAGTAGTACTCATTGGAGTATCACTACTTTTAGTGATATCCAAGACAAAACGTTTTAGAAGATCTTTAGTATATTTGATTCAATTTAAAATAATACCATCTTTATTTTGAAATATTTGAAATCCAAGAAATAATTTTAGTTCACCCATTAAACTCAATTCATATTCATTTTGCATCATTTTATAAAATTCAATACATAAAGAATTTTTTGAAGATCCGAAAATAATATCATCTACATAAATTAGAACTACTAAAAAATCATTGGAAATTCGTTTGATAAAAAGGGTGGGGTCATCTATACCTTTTGTATTACCTTTGGAAATGAGGAAAGTACTTAATCTATCATACAAATCTCTTGGAGATTGTTTTAAACCGTACAAAGATTTTGATAATTTGAAAACGTGGTTTGGAAAATGAGGATTTATGAAAGAAAGGGGGTTTTCAAAAAAGAAACCCTCAACTATATACCCATTTAGGAATGAACTTTTCACATCAATTTGATATAGTTTGAAATTCATATTTGCAGTATAAGAAATAAGGTTCTTGATGGATTCAAGTCTAGAAATAGGTGTAAAGGTCTCCTCATAGTCAATTCCTTCTTTTTTACTATAGCCTTGTGATACCAATCTAGCCTTACTTCTAAATATATTATCAGCTTCATCTAGCTTATTTCTAAACACCCACTTAGTACCTATGGTAAGAATTTCCTTGGGTCAGTTAACAATTTTCCAAACTTTGTTCCTTTCAAACAGATTTAGTTCTTTTTGCATTGCCATCACCCAAATTTCATCATCAATAGCATAATTAATGTTTTTAGGTTCAATTTGTGACAAGAATACTTGATGTTAAACCTGATTTCTAAGAGAATATCTAGTTTGAGTTGCTTTATCTAAATCTCCTACAACAACATCTAAAGGATGGTTATTAAGGGTTATAACATATCTTGAAAAAGAGGGTCTAGTTATTTCAGGTTCTTTAATAGGTTCGGGTTCATTATGACTTGAATCTAGAGAATTTATAGAACTGGAAGTTTACACAGATTCCTTTACAGGATGGTTATAGGATTTAGCATTGATGTACATATTTGACATATCATCCTCTAGGTTCTCTAGAGTGGTCTTAGGCTAATGGGGATCTATCTCATCAAACATGACATTGACAGATTCTTCCACACATTTAGTTTTTTTAATAAACACTCTATAGGATTTACAAGAGATTGAATATCCTAGAAAAATTCCTTCATCACTCTTGGATGCAAATTTTTCAATATTTTCCTCATTATTAAGGATATATACTTTTCCACAAAAAACATTGAAGTAGCTTACTTTGGGTTTTCTATTGTTCTATAACTCTTATGGAGTTCCTTTAACAATAGGTCAAATAAACACTCTATTAATAATATAGCGAGTTGTATTTACAACCTCAGTCAAAAAATAAATAGGTAATTCATATTCACTAAGCATGGTTCTAGAAATTTCTTACAAGGTCCTATTTCATCTTTCTACAACTTCATTTTGTTGAGGTTTTCTAGGGGCAGATAAATTATGACTATATCCATTTTGTGATCAAATGGATTCAAACTCTTGATTTTCAAACTCACGGCCTTGATCACTTCTTAAGGGTTTAATTCTAATTCCACTACGATTTTCTATAGATTTATCATATTTGGTAAAATGAGATATGGATTCACTTTTGGGAGCAAAAATGAATGTCCAAGTATATCTAGAAAAGTCGTCTACAAGAACTAAAAACATATTTCTTCTCATTTGAACTAGAAACTCTAGATGGTCCAAACAAATCCAAGTGAACCAACTTGAGAGGTTGATAAGTTGACACTCATTTCTTCAGTTTGAAGGAAATGTTATGATGTTTTCCATTTTGTCAAGGATTACACACTTTATCATTTAGAAACTCATGTTTGGGTAGGTCTTTGACTAAAATTTTCTAGTTATATTTCTAAGGGAGTGAATATTGTAGTGTCTTATTATTTTATTCCAAATCCATGAATCTTTGTGAAATACACATAAACATGAAGCATTTTGAGAAACTATAGAATCTTAGTTAAATGAGTATGCATTTTCATTTATCAATGATGAAAATACTAATTCATTTTTACAATTAAAAACATTTAAAGCATCATTTTCAAATTTAACATGAAATCTATTATCACATAGGCATAAAATACTAAGAAGATTATATTTTAGTCCATCAATAAGATGTACTTTGGAAATTAAGACTGAGTTAGAGTTACCGATTTTTCCAAGGCTAATGATTTCTCCTTTGCCAACTGTCCCCAAAGGTGACATGTCCACCATAAATTTTTATTAAGTTCTTAAAGCATTAAAATCATCCTATAATGTGTCTTGAATACCCACTATCCAAGAACCGTAAATTTTATAGGATCTCTTTAAAAAAAATTCCTATAAAATAGTCAAATAAAAATAGACTTTGGTACCCATATTTTTTTAGGTCTAGTAATATTAGGAACTAGTACTTTTGGAAACAATATCTACCTTATAGGTTTCCTATAAGTATTATGTAATGTATTTGAGAAATAAACTCTATTTAGTCCAGTCAAGCTTCAAATAGTAGAGAGTGTATCATGATTTGAACTAGTAGAATGTTTTCTAGAACTAGGAGTAAAGCTATATGTTCTATATTTAGAAATAAAATTGTTTTTTCCAAAATTTCTTTTACTAGGTTGATATCCAATACCAGTAGTGTGTTTATGGGAAATATATTTACCTAGAATTTATACCAAGGTATATTTACCATTATTAAACCTTTAAAGGTTCTTTTTAAATTTCTCATTAGATAGATTTAGTTTATTGTTTTATTTGAGTAATTAAAAAAATTTCTCTCTTTCTATAGTGAGTTCAGATTTAACAATTGAGGTAAGAGAATATTGTTTCTTTAGAGAATTTTATTTATCTTCTATTTCATTACATGTATCTTCAAGAATATTGAAATACTCAAACATTTTGTTTTTAGAAATATTTTCATAATCGCTTTCATCTCCATAATAATATAAATTTTGTATAGGATATTATAGGGTTACCTCAGATGTGTTTTTCATAAAACACATATTGGATTTGTTATCCTATTCATCATGTGAAGATTCTGTGTCACTTTAACAGTCCTCAGAAGCAATAAAAGTTTCTTTCATTACCTTTTTATACTTTCTATATTTTTCCTCATATTTCTTTTTATACTTGAGCTTGGGATAATCATCCTTTTCATGTCCCTTCTATTTACATTCCTAACATACTATCTCATCAAAATTGTGATTTTTTTTCCAATCTTTCTTCCAGTATCCCTTTTAATCATATCGTCATTTGAAGTTAGGCTTTCAGAAAAAATTCTTCCTTTTGTAAAATTTATTAAACCTTCTGGATAATTGATCTGTCTCCTCATCACTGTCAGGCAATGATTTTTCAATGCTGGAACTTTATACAAAGACTTTCATTTTCTACTTTTCTTTGTGATTATTGGTTGTGGTCTTGAATGTGATAGATTTTCTTTTGGGTTCATCATCCTCTTCGTTGTTGAATTTCAACTCCTCTTCATACATCATTAGTTTCCCAATGAGTTATTTTATAGGTAATTTGATGATATTGCATGACTCTCTAGTAGGGACTGAGGTTCCACTCCATCTATCAGGTATGAATATGAGAATCCTCATGATTTTTTCTTTGGAATCAACTTATATTCCAAGAGAAATCATTGTGTTCAAAATTTCATTGAACCTAAGATACTTGTCAAAAATAGGCTCATCAGGTTTTATTTTAAAGTTATCATATTTAATAGTATTAGTATTAAGTCTCATTTCTTTCATACTAGAAGTTCCTTCATGTGAAATAGATAAATCATCCCAAATTTCATGGGAAGTTTTACAAGCATAAATTCCATTAAATTCCTCATCTTCTAAAGAGAAATATAAATCATTCATGGCTTTGCAATTGTTCTTTTAAGCTATCTTGGTTTGTTCATCCCAATTAAATCTATCAAAGTCAAGAATCTTATACTCATATATAATTCTAGACCAAATTTCAAATCTCATACTTTCTAAATCCAATTTCATTTTAATTTTCCATTGGGAATAATTAGTTCCATTAAAGAATAGAGGTAATTTTTTTGAAGAACCTTCCAGTCTATTATCCATAATAATGAAATACTTTTAAATATCTAGAAATTTATAATTAACAAAAATTTACTGATCTTTAAAGTACAACTAAAATCACAGTTTAATATATTTAAAAAATTGTAATAGGAATAACCTCTTTTGATACCAAATGTTGGCCAGAGTGGAGTACTCAAGAGGGGGGTTAATTAAGTATCTATTCAAATTTCTGTTAAAATGTTTTCTTAAAAAGGTTCCCCAATAAAAATGAATACAACCCAGTTAATCAAGGTAATATGGTTATAAAAGTTCAACTATTCAAATAACCTCTCAAAATATTGATTAATTCTTAGTAATATCAATATGAGTTATTGATACTAATTTTGAAGCTATTATAATAAGAAAAAATAATTATAAATACTATCAAAGAATAACTATCAAAGTAAAATCTAGTGTTTTTTAAAATATATAGTAAATAAGAGAAAAAATAAATTAAGAGTCACCATAGATAAAACAAGTCATTCACTTTCAAGTCGAAACCTAATCCACTCCACTTGGTGATCACCTGCCATCAAGAAATTTATATTAATAAACTTTATCCACGCCCAAGATCGAGGTAAACAATAGTGCACAAGACTTTCCAAGTCACACGAACTCTTCCACAGTTCTTCATGGGTATAAACTACCAGGTCAAACAAGGACCTCTTCCACACTTATCTATGGGAGTAAACAAATGTAAAAATATATGAGAGTAGGGATATCTTGTATCCTTTAATTTAGTATAGGAGATGGTGTATGTTTTAATTAAGACATACATACACTGATTGAAAGCTAAAAATAGTACACAACAGAGAAAAGATGAAGAGATAAGGATAGAAGTGCTCTGAGTTTTATTCTATGTATCTCTGGACTTATAGGATGTGGTAGATGCAAGTATCGAGTCTTCTTGTGAAAACAAAGTATCACAAGTCTTCCATTTCGAAGGTGTAGGTTTTCAAGCTCGTGTTCTTCTTGAAGGTGGTACTGTGAAGATGTTTTTGGCTCTATTCTACAGTAGTCTAGACTTTGGAATAGAAGTGCTTCATGTGTTCTTAAGTTTCTTCTTGTTTCATATATCGGTTCACTTTTCAAATTCTCGCACGTCTGTTATTCCTTTTTTTTCTAGTGCCATTCTTTTCATTTTATTATTGAGTGTATGTGTTGGAGCCGAAAGGATGCATGAATTCTGCACCTCGCACCTCGTACTGTTAGATGACATGTCTAAAAATAAATATTAATTATGTTAGTGGATTTAAATGACTCAAATATGACTGTTAGGAATTAAATTGAAAACGCCAAAATAGATTAAAGAATGATGTCACAATATGTCTATAAATAGTGTCACATTGAAATAGTTTCATCACAGTCTATCTAGAAACAGTGTCACATGGAAATGGTGTCCCCATGAAATGGTGTCTTCTTATTTTTCATTGAGCAGTGAGACAGTCATGATGGCATAGTTGTATTGAGATCAGGAACTGGTAGCACAAATATCTATAAATAGTTTTAAGCAGTAATATTCATAAAATGAATTATACTTAATAGTCCATATAAGAAATCATTATAGAAAAAAGTTAAATATAGGTTACAATAATCAAACAGGATTTAATATAAGGAGTCCAATAATATCTTTTAATGATTTTAAAGTTAATAAGTAGAGTTAGATCATCATTTCGAAATTATAATCATATAATTACACTAATATAAAAGAAAATAATTATACTATTAAGTGTAGTTTTTTAGTATAATGATTATGGGAAATAAATTATATGGGGATGAGAATTATGGATGGTTGTTAATAAGGATAGTTTTAGAAAATATATTGGTTAATAAGTGGTTGAATAGATCTAGATTTTATTGGTAAGCATAGAATTATATCTAGAATTATTTTTTATTAATAAATAATTTCTCTTGTACAATTAGTGTCGTTATTGATTTATTTATATTAGTTTTTTGATCTAGTGGAGTATGAGGATTATTAAATTTCCCATAGGTTTTATTACAACCCCAGGGGGGTAATGTTGTAACCTAGGTTATTCAAGAGGATAATGATGGATCAAATGTATAGATTGTTTAATAATGATTGAAAGTGGTTGTGTTTTTTTAAATAAGCCGCATTAGCTTAATTATGTAATTTTTAAGAATAGGATGTTATTTAGTGATGTTTGGAAAACTTTTTCATAAAGTTAGTGGAGAAAGAAAAATTCAAGCCACAATTATAATGGTCATGATGTTATATTTTTTTAGTAATTTTAGATGGTGGTAGATTTAATATTATTCCGAGAAGGATAAATAGTATTCCATGTTGAGGTACCAAGAAGAAATAATAGTTTTGTTCTAGAAGTTACAATTGATGGTTCACACTATAATTTTTGGAAATAAATAAAAAATACTTTTGACTAAACAAGAATCATATCTCAATAGAGGTTGATTACACAATAGTACATTGAAGGTCAGAATGGGTATATAAGTTTGGTCATTATGTCTTAACCTACACATCATAATATAAATCCACAGGGAGTATTATTTGGTTACATTTATAATTCAATACGCAATAGGTATAAATGGTTTTTGAAGGAGGATTTTTTAAGGAAGAAGTGTTTGGGGTTGTGGTATACATTTAAAAAAATTCATAAAGGAATTTTGTTTTGTATGGTTAAGGTTCAGAGTTTGAACCATGACCATTATTTTTACATCATAATATTACCAACTGGCACATGAGCCTCAGCCCAGTTGGTGAGGTATCCTTAAGTGTATCCACAAGACCGAGGTTCAAAACCAGGAAGAGGCATATTTCCAAGGTACTGTAGCAGTACTATAGCAGGCACTATAGAAGCACTATAGCAGAATTGTACACTATGAGGTACTGTAGTAGGAATGTACACTGTACAGGTATTTTAGTAGAACTGTACACTATGTAGGTACTGTAGTAGATACTATAGAAGTTACTGTAGTAGGTATTGTTCGATATTGTAGCAGCTAGAACTATTCACCTTGGGCCACTGGTTTGGGCTTGGAGTCCTTAAGGATTTCGGTCCACCCAGGCCTTTAGGTCAGTAGGGCTTTCGGCCACCTATAATGCCTTTAGGCCACCTCAAGACCTTCAGGCCACATGCAGTTTAAACTGACATACTACAAAAAAGAGCAACCCTAGAAGAGGATTCAGAGCAGTAACACTCACCAGAGAAGAGACAAATGGATTTTTTAGAATGAGACTGTATGGATATGCCATCGGGACCAGCCTGTGCTTGCTCGCGAAGCCTAGCCAGACGACCATGTGAAGGTTGAGAGATACTATCATGATGCAGATGCCAGGGAGGGGCAGTTCCTTGTAGATATTTTGGTTCAATTCCCTAAGACCTTCAGGTCATGTAATCTCCTAAGCCTACGGGCCATGTAATCTCTGAGCCTATGGGCCTTTTAAGGGTTCCCCCTCATCCCTTGAAAGGGGGGTTATCAAAAATCAATAAAAAATGAAGGCCTTTGGTCTATTCAGACTATAATATTACCAACTGGTGAATAACTTATGGTATTTATCCTTATGATTTTTAGGATTCAAATTCAAATCATGAAATGATTTTTAGAAAGAAATTGTAATACGAGGTCACTACATCCTAACTAGTGGCATTAAACTATGATTTAAAAAATAGTGGAGGAATATAAAAGTTTGATTGTTTTTTAAATAAAATAGAATTGTCTTGAAATTTTAGAAATTAAATTTATCCATGGTGAGTTCCTTGGAGGACCAATTAACTTTTAACACATGCCATATAAAGACGAATTATTTTGAAATATGTGATTAAAGAGATTATAAAATTTGTTTGGCGGAATATAAGAGATACATGAATGACATGGAATAATTAAATAAATTTTTCACATATATAATCTTTTTTAATAGTTTTAATAATGAATTTACTAATGATTTGGAGTTTATCTAGGAACTAAATATAAATGAAAACACCTTTACTGGTTTAGTGTTTAGAATATTTTTCTTATATCATTTTTTAACTATCATTGTCATATCTTCTTAAAAATATTTTTAAAATAGTGATTTTATTGGAAGTATGGGGTATCCCTCAGTTATAGTATAAGAACATACCAAAAAAATTGTAATCACAATATAGTGCAATGATTTTCTTAGTACATCAACATAATTATTGTAATATCCTTTGATGTACACCTTAGTGGTAATTAAAGAAGAATTATCATGTCATTGAATTTACTTGTTATGTTTGGATACATTGGTTTATAGATTTGTTTTTGACTTGTTTGAGTGTTCTTGGTAATGCAAGAACAAAATCTGTTCAAAGTAAAATAAATAAAACACCCTAACTCACCCCCATCTCTTAGGGTGATATTTAGGCCGTTTGGTTACAGTAAGAATATTATGTGAAATACATCATTTTAGATAAGATCTTCTCAAAATTTTATAAGTCTTGTTTTTTGGTTATTCTAAAGAAATTTAGGGATTTTATTTATTCTATTTTTCTAAGATTAAAGTTTTTATTACACATACTAATATATTTCTTAAAATAGAATAATTTTCTTGATCCATAAGTGGTGGGAAACTAAACATAATAAAGTTATTGAATAAAAAATGAATAATTCCTAAGATGTAAAATTACTTAGTTCCATAATAAATTATGGAAGTTGAACCAACATAAATTAAAAATGGACCACAAAGGACTAATAGGGTTTTTTATGATCTAATGTGATAGGGATTTATCATATAGATAGTAAAGTATTAACATTCATGGATGATGAAAATTATTACTACTATGATTTTATTAAGAGGTATGAATATGAAATATGGTATGGGTCTATGAAATATATAATTAATTTCAAATACACTAACTATGTTTTGAATGTTTTTGTTATACCTAAAGGTGTTAGATTCATAGGAGTGGAAATTATATTTTTATAAATAAAAACTTTGTGAATGATACATGACACACCTATCTTGGCATCAAACAAAATAGAATTTGTATTACTCTTAGTGTAGTACAGTAGCTTTCCAAGTTCATCACTCAAAGAGACTTTTTTAAATCACTCAATATTCCAATCAATTATAAATATTTTAATATTTTTTATTATATTTAAAAATAGTGAAATATAGTCAAGTTTTGTGTATGTGTGTGTAAATAGATATAAAATAAAATAAAGTAAAAAAACACACAAGTTGGAATAAAAAATGAGATAAAAAATAGGTTTGTTATTGATTACTTCATTGTAATATTTTTATTTAAATTCATTTTAATAACTAACTCAATATCATTGGTTAATTACCCTTTATCACTAACATTGTGATACAAAACACACATCAGATATCTCCCATGAATATTGAGTCCCAATTATTCTCATTGTTAAGGATAATGAACATGCCACAACGAGGGTGTAACTCCACCCAAGACCCAAGTCCATCATATGTCATTTCATCCCTTGAACAAACCAAATTCATCATTTAAAGAGATGATCATGAAAAGAATGATAGGTTAGTGAAAGAATAAAGTGATCCAATCTAGAAAAATTTATTTGTGGAAATTGTATAACTAAATTATTTCATTATCCCTGATCACTATAAATATAAATAAAATTATTAATATAATTCATGAATAGGACTCAGGAACATCATGACCTACTCACAGATCAAAACCCTCTATTATTTCCCCTCAATAGAAGATTTATATAACACCTAATAAAATAAATATTTATAAGTGAAGGAATGTATTATTGTATTAAAATTATATAGGAGTAAAATTACAAATAATAAAACCATAATATACTCACAATAGATAATGATAGGTTGTGAAATTTGGTATCAATTACATTAGACGGGATGAAATAATAGTAGAGAGTTATATTTAACATGAATGGGGTGGATCCATGTAAGAATGGATCAAGAAAGTGGATTTTTCCACATTTCAAGCTTCCATGTATTTTTTTTATCTTTTAATTATGTCAAATATTCCAATGATTTTTGGTTGATTTTATTTTCCCTAATATCACTCAAAACATGGAAATAGTAATTCTATAATTTTATATCAGGTTCTTTTCTATAATTTCTCACACAAATTCTTCATATTCAAAATATAATAATGGAAACAAATCAATCCATTTTATCCTCTATTTATTTCATCACTATAATCTACCTTTAAATTTCCCATGATTTATATCCATTTATATTTATTTAAAAACATATTAGAAATAATTATATTAATTATCGCATATTTATCTTCATGATTTATTCTATTATAATAAAACATTAATTCTTTAATTTTCCATGTAATTCTTTGTGAAATTTGTCTTGTTTTCTTTGATAATTCATCCATGAGCTAAAACACCTTCAAATCTGATGTGAGCAGAGAGAAATCCAAATTAATGTCATGTGATATTATTGTTTTATCCTACATGGCCCCATATCATGGAACTTTTATCATAAACAGGTTTTGGGAACCTAGTTTAATCCCACATGTCTGGATTATACTCTTCTATGGGTTTCATTTAATCTCACATGACCATGAATTTCCTACATTTAATCTTACATAAAACTGGGTGTGGAATTTAATCAGATGTGTGGAATATTTTATTCTTACATGTCGGATGAACATTTATATTTAACCAAATATGTATTTTGGTTTAATTATTTTGCAGTGACAATAGATGCATGTCTAGTTATTCTGTCATGTGACTCTGCTCTGTGGAATTTTTTTACGTAGAACCTCCCATGGCCAATCTTCTCTTGTGTAGTAATTTCATTCATGGGAATTAATCTCATGTGAGATTATAATTCCATGGGTGTTACCTTAAATGTGACTCAACTGAATTTTATTATTCCTACAAGATGGGTGACATGTTATTTATTCCCACATGACGACTTAAAAATTTATTTAATCACACATGATCCTCTTAGAATCATTCAACATCTCGTAGCAATATAAATCTACCAAAAATCTATTCAAAAATAAAAATAAAAGTGTATATTTATTAAAATTAATTATGAAAATTAATAACACAATTAAATTCATAATACTAATCCATTTAATAATTTAACTTAAAAACACTCTTAAAAACTAAATATCTCATAATTTTTTAAAAATAAAGAAATTTGTGGGGATTAGATAAAGTAATTATAAGGTGAAATATATGAAAATATATTCTTTATCAATTCCCACTACTTAAATATTTCACTCTTGGTAAATCCTTATAATCCATATCAAAATTAATTAAAAAAGTCAATGATGAGAAAAAGTTTCAAAATTTTGCTTCAAAATAAAATTTTATCATGTCTCATTTATGAAAAAAAATCTATTTTCTTAACCCTTCTCTCATTTAAATTTTTTCGAACTCATCTATATATATATGAACCAATCATAACCAACCTCACTATGAAATTTTTCTCACTCATCAATCAGTAAAAAATTTATATACAGTTTTTCTTAGACATAGAAAATGAATTTATCACCATAGGATTGCAAAAAATTTAATTCTTCACACTTTCAGAGAAAAAAATGTTTTTAATTAGGTGGTATTTTTTATTTTTATTTTGGTTAGGTATAGTGGGAAAAAATTTAAAATTTAATGCTAAAATTAGGTGGTTAAACTTTTAGAAAAAAATAATTAAAATTCAATTGAATTCATGGAATATTCATCACTCAATTACCCTTATAAAATGTGACAGCATGTTCCCTTTTCTGGACATGTTCATTTATTCAACGAAATTAAATGAATGATTTCACTGTTATTCTATTTTTCTTTTTCTTTTTTTCAATTTTTTTAAAAAAATTAAATAACTTTTTATAGGGATGAGATAACTATTGAATAAAATGAATGAATAAAAATCCAAGACCTTTTTTATAGGTTCATTAATCATACATGTTTCATAATGACTAATCTGATCCCATCTCCATTTTTTCATTCGTTTTTTCTCTATCAATCTAGCGAATGTGATGATAATAATGAAATATAATAGATGATAATGACTCATACACATTACTCTTTATCTAATGAAAAAAATGATGACATTCAACTCTCACATCATCCAACATTAAAATACTTCCCCTAATCACACATTAAATTCCCTACCCCCATATTCAAAATTGAAATAAACATGAAAGTATGTTAAGAGTGAATTTAAACACGGTATAAAAGTCTTGTAATAAAAATTAAACCTATAAAGATATTCAAGTCTCCTATGGTATGAAAAAGGATTTATATAAAAGGTGTGTATCAAGTTAAAATATATGACTATCCAAAGAAGTGTCTCAATTATATTAAAAATAGTTAATGAACTCCAAATATTTGATATAAAAATAATCAAAAGTTCTATTTTTCACACAAGTTCTAAGTTTCTCTTAATAAAGTTAGAATATTAGAAATAATAAGTCAAATTTTTTAAAATTATTCTCAAACAAAGAAAAATAATTTGGGTGAGAGTTTAAGGACATGGATTTAAATAATTTATTAAACTCATAAAAAAAATTAATATAAAAGTCTGATAAAAAATTCCATATCAACAATCATTTAAAATTTCATTTTTCAAAAATCAAGGAAAATCTCTCTTAATCAACAAAAAAGGGGAAAATGATAATAGACATTCATTTAAGCTAAAATTCTTAAATAATTAAGACAAAAAAGTAATTAAAAACTTTTAATAATTTGATAATACTCCCACAAACTTAAATGTTTCTACCCATACATGTAGTGAAAATGTTTAGAATCTAGGTAGTGAAAACAATAAGTTAGTGAAAAAAAGCCTGCTTTTTATTATTTATATAGTGGCGTGATTTAAGCTCCTAAAAACTAATTTTTTGTAACCAAAACATAAAAATAAATGAATTATTAATTAATAAAAAATTAGGGAAATGAGTATTTGGAGAAATTCATAGGTAAGTTTGGATAAACTCCCAATACATTATATGTGTATATTTCCTATATTTAGGTAGTCTTGTAATTATCCACAATCCTACAAGGATATGATTTATTTGATCAGTAACTAATTATCCTATAAATGACGCTAATATTAATTGTTAATATATATAATATTCATGTGATTTATTATTCATAAACACCATTTTAGTGCATTTTTCACTTTGAACATCATTTAACATTATGATTGAAAGTCCTTAAAATTCACTATTACATGGTATATATTTGAACACCATATAAAATACCCAATGGTATTTATTTTATTTTAATATTTAATTTTCATGTTTCTAATTACATTGGGAATAATTCATAATTTTGGAGTACTTAAAGATTAACATTGGAAGACCACCAAAATGGGGTTTCATGGAAACACAATCTTGGAAAAATAAACTAGACAGCAGCCCAATAAATAGACTATAACGGCCATGATACAAGCCCAATAATTCTCAAACATTAACTAAAGATAGAGGAAATAATTTTTAACACTTAATAAAACTGTGATAAGAGAAAATTTGGATGTTTTAAGAGAGTTATAGGCTGCCCAAGTTTGAGATAAAATTCTGGGCCTGATTCTACGGCCCAGAAAAATAGCCCACCATTTCGATAATATCTCGTAAAAAATTTTCTATTTGTAAATAAATTTTATGGAAAGTTTGGATATATATAGGATTCATTGTCTAATTTTATATCCCACTCTAATTTGGCCTATAAAAGGTCGTTTCTATGCCTCTGTTGGGTGGATACAAGTTGGCTTCCACTTCGGGTCAAGAGTGTAAAAGTCTAAGTTTCACAAGCTTTCCACCACCCTAAGCCTACCATACTCAAATGGTATGAATTTAACTATTGGAGGATCGACCCAAGGCTCCCAAAATTCTTGTTTAAGGTAGTGTTTTTGGAGTACTTGTTCATCTTTGGTGCTTTCTTTTATTGTAATGTTATGATGCATTTTTGTTGTCTCAAGTTTTTCTTTCACATGTAAGTTGTTCTAATTCATTTTTGTCTCTTAATAAAAGTTATTCTTCTCATATTATTATATTATTATTCATATCACATTGATAATATTGGATCAGGGTTTGAATTTATTCACACCAATCCTAGTGAAATTATCACACAATAGTGGAGTGATCATTATTTCATTGTCTTTTTTTTTACTTCTCCATTTCCTCCCTCATGAGTCTATTTCCCTCTTCCATTCAAACCATAGAATCAATGGAGGGAGAACCCACTTGTGGGTTTATCCAATGAATTAGAAAGGGGATGTATTATATGTTATTTCTAACTCCATTATTTTCTAATCACTTATTTTAATTGATAATTTTGTTTGATGATCTTTAAACTCCTTCTTCCTTATAGAATTTAAGGCCACACACTTCAAGTGATAATACAAAACTTTTCATTGGAGTGATAAAAACATAGATCCTTAAAGTGTATAGGTGATTAATATTAGGGTGTGTAGGAATTAAAATAGTATGTGATGATTTTTTTATCATCTTAATAAACTCATATCAAATATAATAAATTGAAATAGTTGAAAAAGGAATGCATCCAATCCACCCCAAGTGATAACCTAGGATCTACTCATTCTTTAAAATTGAATTTACTTAAGTATCTTATCATTCACTTAAACCCAACTAAAATATATCTAAGTTGGCCACTACATAGAAAAAACAATTTATAGAATGTACGTTTCTGTAGGTTACTTCTTAGGTCTCTGAGGATTCGACAACTCAAGATAAACTACAAGTGGCCGCTTAACCCTAAAAACATGGGTAAATTTAGGCAAGACCAGTACCACCACATATTTTTTATTATAGTGATCATTCAAATAAACTATATTTTGAGGTTCCCTTGGATATATTTTTTGTGGTTCCACCCCTTTAGTAATGAAATACAACTTGCATGGTGGGGGTAGAGGAAAGTATGTGTCCTTTTCCACTTTTTTCACTACTTATATAGCCTCTTATTTCAGTGCCTACTCAAATAGTGTTGTATCAGAATGTTCAATGAATGGGGGGGTTAATGAACAGTTAAATTTTAATGAAATTAAAATGTGATGTATTTAAATATAAATTTACACCTTCGATGTGATCATATTTTAATTTTACACTCTATATAGCGTCTCTATGTATTCTAATATGTTAATAAATGGTTTAATGGGTTAAAATAGCTTCATGATTTCTCTTAAAAGTGTATATTATTATTCCTCCCTAGAAATATTTAGGTAAAATCTTTGTTTGGAGTAGTCTTTTATTTTAAATCACTTAAATTTAGTACTTAATTAGATCTGCTATCAAGTCTTTCTATTTAATTAATGCCTCATGGAGTTGTGTTTTTGGAGTTGAAAGGAGGAATTAAATCTCCTCAAATATCCATTCAAATTTCACCACCACATTGGTATATTCCTCAAAGGACAAAAGGAAGTAAAGGTGTGTTTATATTGATTCATTGAATATGGGAGAGTCATGTTTCACATTACCTTATACAGCATTACTCCATCATGTATTCAATAGTTATTGAACTCATGAATGTATCTCATATATAGGTTATTCTTTAGTAATATCCTCTATAAATAGTAGAGTGATGTCAATAAATAATTGTTCAATTTGGTCCTTCTCATCCTCTTAAGTTTATTTAACATCAAAGGTGAGTGGAAATATATTTTCCTACACTTTCTCTCACTCTGAGTACTCTGGTTGTTCTTTATTGGGTGATTGGATATATTCAGCCATCATTGTCATTTGTTTCCTCATATCTCATATATCTTCCTTGAGAACTTTAAATTAGGAACTTCTATAATCATAAATTTCTAATTATTGTGCCTAATAGTATATCTTCCATCCATAATATATATTTCTCCTTAAAAGTTTATTATGATTACATTTTTTAATGTTTTTTTGGAAAATAAAGAAATATTTATAGCATAAAAGAGATAATTAATAATCAACTTGGATAACTGGAAATGGTGCCAAATTTTAACTCACCAATAATGGGGTGGTACAAAATTGAATTTATATTACTCTTAGTATAGCACAATAGTTTACTAGTGTCATCTCTCAGGCATCTTTTTTCTCAATCACTAACTATTCTAAGAATTTATGAATATTTTTGGGTTTTTCAATATATTTGAAAATAGAGGAATATGGTGGGGATTATTGTATTTGGATGAAAAAAATATAAAAAATTAAATAAGAAAAATACACAAGTTAAAAAGAAATTATAATGGTCCTAGGGTTTCTACAAATTCTGTTATAGTTATTTTTAGTTATTTAAATTCATTTTAATAAACAACTCAATATCATTTTTATATTACCATTATTTCACAAATAATGTTGTACCATTCACAGATGAGAGATATGTCAATCATATAAATTATTTCCTCCTCTAATATTCAAGGATGATGAACACACCTCAATCGAGTGTGTTACTCCATCCAAGACCCAACTTAATCATAATTAGTTTAATACTTTGACTAATATAACTTCATAGTATGAAGAGATGGTAGAAAAAGGGGAGACATATTAGTCAAATAAGAGAGAAAATTAATCCCACAAAATTTATTGGTGACAATCATCTACTCAAACCCTTGTTTTCTCACTTATCACTATAAATATATATTAATATATTAATAAAATTCAAGGATGGGGATCGAGAAAACCATAAACTCCCCAAGGATCAAAACCCTCATTTATTTTACATCTATAAAGGTGTTAGATAATAATATGGTGGGAGAACACAATAAAATAGATATTGAGAAAAGAATGAATGGAAACCTATATAAAAATTATAAGGTAATGAATTTACAAAAAAAACCCTTATATACTCACAAGGATGAAGTATAAGTTTCTAAAATTAAATTCCCTTACAAAGTAGGGGATCATACATTTAAATAGTTATAGAGATGAGGATTTGATGTGAAAGGAGTATATATATGTCAGGATGGCTCGAGCAGGGATATTTTTACACATGTTAAGATTCTATTTATTTTTTTAGTGTTTATTTCATTCATATATTCCCATGAACTTTGATTAATTTTCTTATTCTTGACATTACTAAAAATATAGAAACAATATTTCCATAAAATCATCCTATCTTATTTGTTT
Source organism: Viscum album (assembly GCA_963277665.1). Lineage (NCBI taxonomy): Eukaryota > Viridiplantae > Streptophyta > Magnoliopsida > Santalales > Viscaceae > Viscum > Viscum album. The sequence continues at coordinate 856,316,220 of OY728121.1, forward strand.
GAATTTTTCCAATAAATTTTTTATATTAAACATCCATGAATAAAAATAAAAAAAATCTATTTAATACTTTATTTAACTCATTACTATAATTTTTATTTAAATTTCCCATGATTTCTATCCATTAAAATCTCTATAAAAATATATCTAAAATATTTAGGTTAATTATCAAATATTTATCTTAATGATTTATTCTATTAGAATCATCCATTAATAATTTATTTTAATTTTTCATATAATTCACCATAATACATGAATGACATATATGATAATCATTCAACAATCCATATCCCCACCAAATCTCACCTAAGTAGAGATAAATTTAATTTAATGTCATGTGTGGTATTTCTTTTATCCCACATGGCTGCATATCATGGACCATTTATATTATATAGGTGTTGGGAGACATGTTTAATCCAATATGGAAGGATTTTATTATTATATGGGTTCTATATATTATCACATGGACATGAATACCCCATATTTAATATGATGTGGAACTAGGCATAGTGTTTAATTTCACATGGGGTAGATTTTATTCTAACAAATATGGGATGAAGTCCCATGTTTAATTTGATATTAATTGGTGATTATTCTTCTATAATGACAACTGATATGGGTCTGTCTATTCTGATATGTGATTTTACCATGTGATTTTTTTTATATGATGTTCCTTTCCTATCTGTGTTACTCCTGTGTAAAAAACTTCGGTCATGATAATTAATCATGGGTGAGCTTCTATTTCCTCATATGTTATTTTACCTATGACTCAACTTCAACTAGTTATTCCTAAACAACTACTAGCATGTGATTTATTCTTATCCAGTGACTTAAAATTGGATTTAATCTCACACAAGATTCTTAAAAAGCCTCCAATATCCCACACCATTTGAAATCTTCAAAAAATAAATTTAAAAAATAAAAAACAAAGTGTTCCTTTATTCAAATTAATTCTTGAAATTTATAAAATAATTAAAATCATATGATTATTATATTTAAAAATTAAACTCCAAAATACTCCTAAAAACTAAATATTTGATAATTACCCTAAAATAATAAAAGTAATGGGGATAAAATTATTTAATAATAAAGTTAAATATATAAAAATATGTTCTTTTTCAATAAAAGATGTTCCAATGAAGATTTTATGGAAATTGGAAGTTTTAAAAATTGATAATATTAATGAAAATTTTTCAAAAATAATTGTGATAGTATTTATTTGAATTTTTATCATAACAAAATTTTATAATTATTATATTTACCAAATGGGTTTCAAAACTACATTATTTAATGTTAAATTATTTAATATCATATCTATAATAAATATCCAAGATTTAAAGGTTCTTGACTTTGGTTTGTAAGTTGAAATGATCTATTTATGGAATAAAGAAACATTCTGAAAAATATAATATTCATTTTGATGATGTGATTAAAAAATTAGTTTATTCATGAAAAAAGATGGGTTAGTGTGAAAATAATAAAAATTTTGATATTTTATTTGGATGACATAATACACATGAATAATAACATCCCAACCTTATATATTAAAAATACATGGTTGGGGAGATGATTCTATATAAAAAATGGTCTAAATGGTTGATATAGTTGGTATTATTTTTTATAGAGGTGGATCAAATATGATACATGGATAAAGTCAAAATATATATTTGTAAGGTCTTAAATTATTTTAACATGGGGGAATTCGAAGAAATTATTTTTAATAGTATTTTTTGTAAAGATTCTCATATGGGATCAATGTATTTCTATGGATCTAAAAATAAAATAGTTTAATAGGATCCCTTTCGGTTAAGTAATGGGATGTAAAATTTATATCATGTGTTGTACCCAATCTTATGTCTTTTATGATTTCGACATTGTAATCATACTCTAATTTGATCTCAATGAGAATAATCGATTCTAAATCAAGAATATATTTAATTATTTATAAATAGATGCAAATTTATATTTATTTTTTAAAGGTGATAAAAATATTATAGTAAAATTTTACATCAACTCAAGTGTATAATCCGACAAATATTATTTGAGACCTCAAACATGGTTGGTGTTCTCTATAAATGTTGAGTAGTACATTGAAAGGGTTCTAAGTATTCAATCATGAATAGTTCCAAAATATATTGTGAATGTATAAAATAATCATATGAAATGAAGGATTTTGATTGAATAATGAATTTTATCATTAAGCTAGTGGTTTTTCATAGTATGATGAATCATATAGAGCTCAATTATGACCATAGTAGAATTATTTCTTTTTTTAAGGAACCCTAATATAACAAAATATCCATGAAAATAATTTTCAGATATTATCTCATTAAATATATTACTAAGGGTCGATTTATGGATTTTTTAAGAAGGTTAAAATGATAATGTAGTTTATAATCTCACAAATCCTCTCACGTAGTAGAAATATTATTGTCTTCTAAATATTCTTTGATATTAGAGACATGAGGTAATTGTTTTAATATGTGTGGTTTTTCCTAAATATGTATCCTAAAGTCATTCATGATCTATAAATCTTATAAAATTATAGTTTATAATGATTTTACTATACATATAAACTATCAAAATATCATTTATACGTGTTTTTTTTAATATGATATGATAATTGAAACCTTGTATGTAAAACTTTGAGTTATTAAAAATAGATAATTATTATAAAAATTCATTAATTGGGATGATTTGTTAATATTAAAATGAGTTGGAACTCAAATGAATATACGAAGTTCACTCATATTAAACAATTTAAATAATTTTTTTTTTGAATTTATCCACTTTATGTACATTCAATGGAACATCATATGAATCTATTTTTGGTCCACTTGAGGTGTATATTTTATATTAATTCTATACATGGCATTAATAATGGTCTCTATAAGTGAACCATCATACTCTAGAAATAATTATGTATTATTCATAACAAAAAGATAAACATAGGGTATTTAGGTATGATTTTGATCATATGTTGTGATTTTATTAACTAGCAAGAGTTCCCACCCCATGTGATCAGTATAACCTATGGGACCTCATTTGAGTAAGACTATAACATATCATCCTGAATATCTGGCTGCTATAACCAAACTATAATTCCATAAATCCCAAATAAAGTTACTATTTTATAAGGGTCGGTAATAAGTTCTAATATTATCACACATAGAAAGGGAAATAATTTAAAATTTATTAATTAATAAGGTGAAATTATTCCTATTAAAAGACCATATAACTAAAAAATAATCAAATCTTCCAATATAAAAAATAACTTAAAAGGAAACATAGTCTAGAAAATCAAAACATAACAGTATGAATAAAATACACATCTTTATCCATGTTCCACATGACCGACCCCACATGCTATCTCCTCCACATATCTGAACTCAGTCCATGGTCCACACCTAGAAACTAGGGGAATTTATCATACCAATAAAATATACCAGGAAATGATAAGGATACATTCATTACAAGCCCTATATATTAGATGTGAGTTGAAGCCTAATATGATACCATCATGAATCTTTAATTTCCCTTTCCTTTTTAAATCCATACATTCTATTTTTAACTAAAACTATAAAAGTAAACAATTCCATTTTAGAAAAAAAAATTAATGTTGAGGGGTTATAATTTGACATAAATTTAAAGAAAATTATATACATGAGTTTAATAGAAAATACTTGAGTTCAAGGATTTTCATAAAAATAGATTATAAAACTCTTATTAAAGATCTAATCAAGAATCATAGAAGTGAACCAAGATTGGATAAGGTCAAAAAAACTATAATCCTTATACTGTGAACATATCCATTTCAATATCCTATTACACATAGAAATCCACTAAGAATAGTCTCGTGATGCTTAAATATGGTTCTATAAATAGATAATGAAATGATATATGTTTGAAATGGTGATACCATACACTAAGGTAGGCCCATATTGGGATAAGTAAAGTTTCATCCTTTTGGTTGAGTGTCCTTATAATCCTAGCATGGTAATTATTATAGGTCCCCACCTAGTTAGTTAAGGCTTCTAAAGAGAAATAACCAAACCAAATGATGTAATTTCTTTATAAATGGAATTCTAAGGTAAAATAATGTTTGATAATATTTAGAGGATAAAAACCTAAAATAAAAACTATAGGTAAACTAATATCCCTTTATCTATGAAATTAATCATTAAAAACATTCCCAAAAATCATAATAAATCACAACATAACATACCGAGAAAAAAACATATTTTTTATTAAAAGGATAAACTTACCTTAAAAATAATTTCCTTTATTAACCAAGGAACATTTTAATTAAATCAAAAAGGGATCATATACTTTTAAAAATTATTAAAACACAATATCATATCATTACCCATTTTAAAAAAACATTTCATCAAAATAACATTACTTAATTCCCATGAAAATGAATTTAGGATTTCATCGAATGCCTCAAAGGAATCAAATACAATTGTATAATTTTATATATAGACCCCATTGAAATTATTTTCACATCACATAACAAATTATCATGAAAAAACGTCTAAAATTATTAACAGAAAAATTATTTATCCATTCACTAGTTAAGAATCATTATGAAACACTCAAGAATATATAGAATTTCAAATAATAGTAAAAGTACAGAACTCATGCCTCAGAGTGTTTTAACTACAATGACTTCAAAAATCTATTGTATATTCTGGTTATACAAGTGGTATATAACACTATGAAAATTCTCGTAATAATTATAGATTTTCCATTGAAATAAAGAAACTCAAAATCACCATGAAATCTAGGTAAGAAACATTCATGAGAGAGGTAGTTCAATGGGAAAATATGATAATTGAGAATAATAATCAATGAGATGATTGGCATACCATAACTATATGGCTGATTATCCCATATAATAAGATGAAACCAAGGATAGAAGAGGAATATCCCCACCTATGGCTCATATTGGACTAAATAAGAGGAAATATGGTTGGCGGAAGTGCCCACTTTTACATGGAAAATTTTATAATAATCATAATCATAATCATAATAATTGGTTTAGAATTATGATATTTAATTAGTTCATCTAGTATAATATATAACCACTAATTAAACCCACACATACATGAATGTCTTATTTTAACATTAATAATTGATATCAATGTCAATTTATAATAATAATAAAATTATAATATTAAGAACATAAAGAAATACATAACACATATAATTTCACATGTTCCTCTTATAAAATGCATCCAAAAGTAATATAACACATGAAACAAATTATATAACACTAATGATAATATAATAAAATCACTATAATAATCAACAACCAAATATGAAGGGTATCATGAAGTCCATATATGAAATTTGAAAGTTTAGGTATCATTTAGATTGTTAAATTATTAATAAATATACATAAATAAAATGGGTGAGGGTGTTATAGTTCACCCCAAAAAAATACTTTATCCCTCATATAATTCATTTTAGGTGTCATTATTTAAAACTAGAATCAACTTTTAATGAATAACAAGTAATCATTTAGAAAATATTATAGTATGATTAAGTTTGATTTTATTTTATTAAAAACTACTTATGTCAGAATATTGATTTTACTAATGCTTTAACTCCCATGTTGGGTTCTCCCAACAACACTAATTACCAATCTACGCAAAAAAATATTTATAATAGATTCATTTAATGAAATCTAATAGCTCAGGTTGATACACCCTTACGATGTATATGGTCCTTATTAGGATTGATATACATAAAGTTAAGCTACCATTATGATGTGGAGAGTTCATGTTAGCTTTTTATCGGGTTTTGTGGTAGGTGACAAGATAGGTTTTTCCCTTTTATCAAAAATATATGTATAAATATGGATCTAATTTTGATTGATATTTTAGTTTTCTTTTTTTATCCTCATCATTTTTTCACACTATTCACTCCCTATTTTGGATTTAGTTTGGTATTATATGTAAAATTTTAAAGATTATGCGTGATGCTAACTCTAGATTTGGTTTATTACAATTAGTTTATTTTTTATTTATTTGGTTTTTTTTCTTCTTCTTATTCAATATTTGGTTGTTTATTTAATTTAAAACCTATTTAATTTGTTTATATAACTATCAAATATATGGTAGGGTCATGTTGGATTCATGTGAAGAAGCCTTTTTCCTTTTGTTTTCAAACTAATAGATGAAATCATTCCCAACTGAGTAATTTTGATTCCCTTCTCTAGTTGCTAGCCTCATGTGACAAAGAATGCACCTTGATCCTCATATTGATCTAATCTGGGTAACATGGTATTTTTACCCATGTTCAATCATTCCAAAGACTAGGTAAATACCTAACCATGATTGGGTGAGTGATATATAATCTACTCATCTACCTAGATAAATGGAATGTGATGTATCCAATTATTTTGGTTATTCTACTTGTATAATTGAGAATGGATGAGTTTTCTAATATTAGACAAGTATTTTTTATGTTACATGTTTATACTTTATATCATGTTCAAAATTAGTATATGGCTATAATTATGGTTGATAGAAATCACACTAAAACCCTTTATAAATTTTGTATCAAGGAATTTTTACAAGACCTCTTTTTTATGGATTAGAAGTTTAAAATCATTTTCAATAATAAAAAAATCACATGATGTGAGACATAATTATATGTAAATGGGTTTTTATATTTTTTAACATTGTTTGTAATAATGTTTTATATATCATGCATGATTGTTTTATATCTATAGATGTTTGTATATGATTTAATTCATTTTTTATGATATTATTGTTCCCATTATACGTTTTAAGCCCATCATTTTTGTTTGGTTGTAGTCCTTATTTCCAGAAGTAGTCATTCATTTGGGTCAAGTAAAAAGGATTTAAATTATGAGATGAGGTCGAGGATACAGGAGGTCAACTAATCCCATGAAATGTATTATTACCTAGTTCATAACTCTATTATATATTTAATGTGTATTCATGAAATCCTTCTTAGTAATAATATAAGTTACTTTTATTGTGAAAAATATTGATTAATACCATACCATGATATGAAAATTTATATTTATCAAAGGTTATCAATTTATATGTATAATAGGTTCTCTATAATCCACTTTATTGGATGGTAAAATTGTGTTTTAATTCTATAAAATTTGGATCACTAGAATTTATCCCAATGTAGGGAGGTGGTAGGAGTTTTTTAAATGGTATTATAACCACGAGAAGAGCTACCTACATATACCTATAAAGGGAATCAAAACCCATGTAGTTCAATGGAATTTAAAAATTATTTCATAAATTTAAGTGTCTTGGGATAAGGACCATTGTGATGTCTTTTGAGTCCACAAAACCATGATAGAAGAATATTCTTTTAGGGTTTTGCATCCATGACCAATGGTGTTCCTTTTATGGTCATTCAACCAAGACCATTATTTCTTATAGTTTAAGATCATAGGACTAGGACATATTCTAATAATGTTAAAGTGATGTGTAATGGACTACAACGTTAAAGGTTACTATAAATGGTCTGTGTGAGACTTATCCATGGGTTTCCATTTCTAGTTTAATCTAATAGTTTAGTTAGATGAAGGTATTTTGGATATTACACTAGTTTTCATGCCCATATTCATATTTTTATATCGTTGATTGGAATTGAGAGGCTAAATAACAAAGATAACTAGGTACCTAAATGAAATAGTGAAATTCTAAAATGTCCCGGGTAGGGAAGCTAGGAATATTGAGATGAAAAGGATTCCATGGGTCCTTAAAAAGGGTGTATCTTTGTTATAAAGTGTTTCCTTGATAGACTATATCCTTATGACCTTGCTAGTTAGGGAGGTGAAATATGAGAAATCTTCTAAAAGATTCTTGGTTCCTATTATCAAATTAATACATCATTGAATGGAATTATAAAGACGTTCATGGGTAACCCAATCATGTAAATCACATGGATTTGGAGGTGGCCTTGATAAATTAGTATTTTTAGGGTTTTATCCTTGCTAAATGGAAGCTAATAAGGTCTTTTGAGCCATCATTAAGTATTGAATTCCCATTAGAGGGATTGTTTTCGAATTAGGTTCCTTTTAGATTAATTTTAAATGAAGAATCCCATTGAAAATAGGGTACTAGGTTCTTTAGAAAGCACAAAATTAACATAAGATTTGGTTCCTCATATTAATGGATGGGGCCCACAAATCATAAGGGGTTTAAAGTTTGGAATCCACATAAGATCTACTTGGATATCCCTCAGTGAAGAAACTATGATGGGTTTGTATCGTGGGTATCATGATGTTCATATGAGGACCTGGCTATGTTATTATTATGTGGGAGAGGCATGACCATAAATGTATTACATAGGACCTCACCCTCTAATTTATAATTATATTTAAATTTTACCAAAGGTAGTTATTCTCAAAATACCTTATCATGAATGATTTAATTAAAAAGTTGAATTTTTTCAAAAATTATGGCTTAATAAATTATTCTAATTGAAATACATGTTTGGGGATGAATTTATCATAAAATCATGTAACCATTCTGCCCAAGATTTGAAAAATTGTTTCCCTATGAAAAAGGGTGTATGCGGTCTAAATGAATCATCACCTCAACACTAAAAATAACAAAGACACTAAAAGGACTTAATGTGGATACAAAGTATCAATTCCTAGACATTGAAAAAAATACCACACTATAATACATTCACATGACCATGAAAGATTAACACCTCAACACTGTAAATGATTTCTAAGCTGTAAGACTTTCACATGGCCCCAAAAAAAATTACCTCGTCCAACCACATAACTTTTACATGGTTGAAACACTTATTCATGATAAGGATTTTCCACCTTCATGAAGTCATTTTTTTCTAAATTTTCTTTTCAATATTCTTGAAACTTTTTGTTTTCTCTTTCCAAAGTTCTACCAAATACCCCATCCCCCCTTTGAATATGATTTTATTAGAATGAATAGATTTGAATTATGAGTCAAATGGTGAATTTTATAAATGATCCTAATGATATGGAAAAAAAATTGAAGCCCAGTAGTCACCCTTACCCTTGTAAATAAGGCATAAGGGTCTATCTATTTAATAATTTTCACCCAGGTTGAAAGTTCATTTAAGATCATCTCATTCACCAAACAATTAAGTTGTGCATCCTGCATAGAACCCCTTTTCAATGAAATTTCAAAGGCTTTTCAATATATAGATGACCATATAAAATTTATGTGGACATCATACCTTCAAAAACAATTTAAATAAGGTTTATAAAACTACATAGTTAATATGTGTTTTATACTTTGTATAATTTAAATAAAAAATTATTAACTTCAATAATTTCTAAATTTAAAAATTTTGAAAAAAAAACATCTCCTATTTTTGAAAGTATATTTTTCATCAGAATAAAGGATTATAGTTTAGATCACTTTTTAAATTCAATAAAAATAGCTGAAATTAGTGTTTTCATCAGTAGAAATATTATTTTTCACCCATGAAACCATGTTGTATCTCAAAATTAGGTAATTATAAATCTTCTTGGACTATATTTCTCAGATTACCTATTATCCAACAAACTACCCTTGGATAACTTTTTTACTTTACAATAAAATTTAAATTCCTACATCTAACAATAACCTACCATAAGTATGGTTTACGTCTTCTCTCAACAACATTTAAATGATCATTTTCCATAAAACACTTCTCATCATAGAAACATATCAAGTTTTTTCTTAAATCTTTAACAATTCCCCTATTTACTTAGGGTGAATTAAACAAAAATATTAATCTTCCACCCAATATTGTTTATCCCTATTTTCCACTTCACTGAATGATTCCAACTTAGGATGGATCCTGAAATGGGATCTATGTTATAGTGGAAGCTTCTATAATTAATGGTATTTGGATTTTTGGGTTCATCATAGTAGTATATAATTCATTGAGAAGTTGTAGAAAATTGACCTATACTAGGTATCATAGACTTCACAATTCTTGGTGTGTTAGAAAATAGATCTTTTTATGGATTTAATTAGTCTTCGGTAAACAGATACCAACACTTTATATCTACTACACACTAATTTAGAGACAAAATTAAGGGACATTTAGAAATTAGGTAGTATCCAAATTATTAGGGAGATATATAAAGAGTTTCTCACCGTGTCCAATTCTTAGGGTGATACAAAGAAAAATCATCCCTTGGAAATGGATTTTTTTGAAAATTTGGATACAATAATGGGGAAATAACTTCAAAACTACTTTATTATACCGTTTATTGAATAGAAGGATGTTTTCATGCAATCGAATTTATTAGGGATAAATGTTTGTCATCTAAAGAGCTATCCTTTTCAAAAAGCTTGGAGTTTTGAGTTTCATATTGAGCCACCTTGTAAGTTGGATAATACATCACATGGAAATATGATATAAATCAAATATTGGCCCCAATATTCTAATTGGTTGAATTTTTTGGCAGGTTTTTTAGTCGAAGGATCTTCCCTATAGGCAATTATCATTCAATTGTTAGGGTTTGTACCTTAGTAATGATAAAATTACTCGAGAAATAAAATGTAGTCAAACTATTTTTGAATGTTCTTGACTAGATTTATAATATGATGGATAATATATAATGGGGAAACACCTCATATCATATTAGTGGTCCAATCCAATTCTTACATAGTTTGGTGGTATAGAATTTTTTGTGTTATTATTGTTAAAATACTATATAAAATAGTATTTATATATTTCATGACAAATAATACAATATCATCAGTTTTAATTCAATACCTATAATCACTAATAAATTCATCTATAAATTAATGAATCATTCCCATTTTATTTTTTACCTTATGATGCACCCTCTGGTATAGTTTCTGGAAATTTAGATGGCATTCACAATGAGTGACCCTTCATTATTTCCTTTTGAGGGGGAGTTATACTAAACTAGGTTGATGATATTATCATAAATAAAACTTTAACTCTATGTAGGTTTTTGTGTTGATTTAACTTAATTTATAGAGTTTCACCACTACCTTACATTGGAGTTCCGAATGAACAAAAACCTATGATTATTCACCAATATCGGTTAATGTTGGTTTTTAAGACACTAATTCTGAGATAACACTACAACCTAGTGGTGCTCTAATAATCCTATCATGGTATTATAAATAAGAATGGATATAGAGCTACCTATATGGAGTGTTGGGGTAGATAGTTTGATGGTTTCATAAACCATTCATCTTTTAGATTTCTCAACCAAAAATTATTTAGGAAAAATATTTGAAACAAATGATCACTCATCCAAGTATCTCATACAATATAAAAATTCTTCAAATTTATCCCCTCTTTACATTGAAGGGAGTGTAGACCAAATATCAATAATTGAAGTTGCTGAGTATATCACTTGTAATTATAACACCATGTCTAGAGTTAGTGATCCATTGGAGAAGGCTACTTATATTGAGTTAGTCCCAAAAATTAGTCAAGTGGTAATAATTGAAAATGTTTTAACATTCACATTGCTAGATAAATAGAGCCCTTCCATAGTGGACATCATTAATTTACATGTACCTATAGAAATTACTGGTTCAAGATCAAATCCTAGAGTTGTTACTAAAAATCCAGTATTAGGTAATTGTGCTCACCACCTTGTTCATAACATTATTATGAAAAACTCAACTATGGAAGATTGGAAATAAGGTTGAGAGTCTTTATCAGCTCTTCCATGGTTTAGTAATGTGTTTTTTAGATAAATGGGGATTAAAAACTCTTATCAAAATAAACTATAATTTTTTGAGAATAAATTAGAAACTCAATAAGGGAACTTGCACACATCTATGGTTATAAACCACCATATAAAATTAATAAAGTGGGATATCTGGGAGTTGAATAAATTAAGGGTTGATAAATTTGGAATTCAAAACTAGATGGATTATTAGGTTGAAAAGTTATATAAATATAAATCTATCATTAATGGGTTGAAATTTTTCTCACTATAATATCAGTTGAGGTGGGGGACATCAAAAATTGAATATAAGGACTTGTTGCATAGATCGAGTGACTGTATCTATTAGATAAGGTAAGGAATACCAATAAAATAGGTTTTCAATGATCAATTGATAAATATTACCATAAATTAGCTAGTTTGGAATGTTTTATTAATATTATTTTACAATAAAAATATTATTTTTCTCTCTTTTTATTTTCTATCAATATATTATGGGAAGGATCCACCCTTTTAATGTTACTCCCATTTTTTCTTTATAAATAATGAAAATTCATGCCCTAAAACTATTACTAATTTTATGAAATTGTATTTCTTTAAATATCAATCATTTATAGTCCATGAAATGATAAAAGGAGTAATGTAATGTTAATTGAATTCTTCTTAATACTCAATATGAATGGATTTAATAAATTATTATCTCAAAATTATCGAGTCAAGTGATAAAGAGGGGGTAAATTAATCATTTTCAAGGCATGTTTTAATGAACTGATATAAGCAATATGGATATGTAACATTAATAATATTACTATAAGAAAATGTGAACTCATTAGATAAAATTTTATATAATTTTTATTTCCTCCAAAAGATGTTCTCTTAAATTGATATAGGGGTGTTAGATAGACATCATATTTATGATCACCATAATCCCAGGTTAGTTTATATGGATATGTGGGAGTTAATGACTTGGTATAACTGAAATCATGAATGACATTCTATATGGAAGAATAAATACCCAAGAGGTCTCAAATTTCCTGAAATTTCATTCTTGTGTGCTTTATATAAATAATTTAAACCAATAAATATTTGAGGAATAAAAAGATTTCTCAAATTTGTGATTACATCCATAGACTTAGTTAGTGTTTCTTGACTTATTCTGGATAAAAATTGTGGTCTCCACATAATTTTTTTTCTTTATCCTTTTTAGCCCTAGTTTCTTCATAATCCATTAAAGGGAAAGGATTAGTGGGTTGAAATTTTTCTTTTTCTCTAGATTTATTTTGTGGGTTATCATCCAGATAAGATTTTTACCTTTTTACCATTCACACGCTCTAATTTTTTCTTATACTTTTCATGGTATGGGTAAATTTAAAGCACACTTGACATTTTCCCATGATTCCCTTTGTATATTTTCAATCTGGAGAGTGATACATATATTATGTTTGGTTGTTTAAGGTCTTATAAGTTATGGAAAATAAAGAATAATGTTTAAGGTCAGACATCTTTATCTAAGATAATACTAAGTTTGTATCACAGAATGGGTTAATATAGTTTTATTCTATATTTATCATATCATTTTGGGATGTTTTAAAACCCAAATGGGGGTTTAATAGATTAAATTATTTCAACACCTTTGAACAGGGGATGAGAATGGTGTAAATTGAGAAATCGAGTCACTTTAATCAAAAAATAATAATGAAATGAAATAAGTATGTCAAGGATGAAAGCTAACTAAATTAGAATAATGGGTTATATATAAAATTTTTTGAGGGAATATGGGGAAATAGGACCTTCTCCATAAGGATAAAAACACAGATCTGATTAGTTATAGGGGGCCAGTTATGCGGTATATATGTAGTCACCAAACAGAGAGGTCTTATTGGAATATTATGTACACATTTCTAATATTCTTGAATGGTTTTTAGTTATTCATATTATGATGGTATATTGTATGGAATATGGGGATAGGATATTTAGAAGGCAATCATACCATTATAGTTTATAACTAACCAAGATTGGGTCGTTACAGAATATTATATGGGGGAACTGGATGAGGATTTGTGGCTGGTTTCATGATCTAAATGTCACTAAATATACTAAAATAATTGGATTCAACCCATGTGTGGTTCTAATAAAGAAATATATATGTACATGTATGGCTTATATGCATAGAAAAATAAAATGTCTTTATCCTAATATAGGGTTAATGGTGAATACCCAATGTGATTTGAGGGATCATTAACAAGGATAGGGTGTAGAATTTGAATTAATGAAATCTTTAGATGGGCCCCAAATCAAGTATCTGGGTGTGAATATATATACTTCCAATATAGAATTCAATCCCCTTGTAGTTCTAAGAAGACATATTTTTCAAGATCTATCTCATGAATAGAATAATTAAATGATCTCATCCTAGTGTCAAAAAATGGAAGGAAATACAATTCGAATTAATGAGGGTACACATCATAATATAATGGGGCATTAAAGAATATAAAATTTCATGTAAGAGTTTATTAAAGGTGATTTTAATACCACTATGTATCCTAAAATAATAGTAATCAAGTCACCCATAGTTCTTAAAAATGTCTCTACCTATATTTGGCTCATATATAAGAAAAGTAAGATGTTAAATCTCTATCATAGTGTAAGTTCATTAGAGAATACCCAACATGAATCAATGAGGTCTCGGATAATAGGATAAGAAATATATTCATCTTCTAATTAAAATATTTCAGCTTAGATCTAGCTCATTTACAGGGGATAAGGACTTAAAGGGGGTCATATTTGTGAAAATAAAAAGGTTTCCTATAACCAATTTTAAATTGATGATTCTTAATATAAATATGGAATTGATATTAAAATAGAGATGAATATTTAAGCTAGGCCCATAAGATTCATACATCACTATGTATCCTATGAAAAACATTATTTGATCCATGCATAGTTCTTGGGAATGAAAAAATATAAATTGTCTTACCATAAGGTTAATGAGGGAAAACACTATGTGAATTGAGGATCCCATGAACTATGATGATGGGGAAAATCAGATAAAAATGGAATTTATGATTGGGTCTAACGTAGGTGACTTTTATGTCACTACATATCCTATAATAATAGAGATCAGTCCATATATAGTTTTGTGAAAATTTATATGCGTAGATATGGATCATAGATAGGGTAAATAGTAATGAAATGGATGGGTTTCCTGGTGAGACGTTCATTGGAGGGCCCTATGTAGATGAGAAAGAGACCCAAAACATTATTATGGAAAGGATAATTTAAAGAGTATATAATTTAGAGGTGTACCTATGAAAAAATACGAGGTTCACTACTTATCTCATTATAATGTGAATTAAACTGCATGTATTTCTTGGATATGGGGTCTCTGCATAGATCTGGAACATATTTAGGGGAGAGATAATGGGATAGTTTCATCCCAGTTCCTGAATATTAAAGAATCCTTGACCTGAATTAACAATGGCCCATGAACTAAGATATGATGGAGAATTTAAGGAAGGTAAATTCTTCTATTGGGTCTAGGATATAAAAAATCCAGACATCCCTATCTTTTTTTATAATGATATTAAATCCCCACATAGTTTTGAAAGGTAGATAATTTTTATCTTAGAATAGGCTTATGGATGGAAAACCATGTGTTATAAATTTTTACATAGATATGGATCTCATGTAAGGATATTAGCTTATATAAACATAAAAATCCAAGAATATTAATGGTCATGTGGTATGGATTTTAGTATCATACATTTTAATATCATTAACCCAAGAAGATATGCTTTGTAGTAGTTTTAAGTTAGGAAATGAGGACATGGGTGTCATGTGGTCTTTGGTCATACAATGAGTGTAACAAATTAGATCATATTAACCTACCATGTCACCTAGACTAATCCTCCATCAGGCACGGAACACTTTCCTTGTTATCAAGGGTTGTAAACAAGAACTAAGAGTATAAAAAATAACCAATGGGTATAATTTCACCATCATAATCACATAAACCTCAACAGATACTCCACCTAGGAATCCAATATGTTATATCCATAACATGGATATCCATCCACATCAACAGTTAGTTTTAAATAATAACCATCCAACAAACAGATTATAACACAAAAAAATAACAAAAATGACTTAGAATATACATAACTTTATAAACTAAAAATAAATCAAAACACAACATAAAATATATACATAATAAACAAAATAATTTCATTTTTGGTGTTTCTGATACATAAACTCTCCAAAATTACCATTGTAGGATCCCTAAAGTTATCTACATGAGCCAAATTCATATGACCCTGAATCACCATAGATTACTATACTAAGAAGAATGATCTAAATCGAGAAGTTCTACCATGAGATGTGGCTCCTTTACCCTTACCCATGTCAGACATATCCTTCACTTCATACACCAAATGGATGTATGGGATGTGTAAGGAAAATCCTAAAATTATACCACTGTAAATATATATAATATCTATCATGTTTCAAACCATTAGTACTAGTTTTAATACCATGTTTAGAAAATATTTTCTTTAGGAAAATACATCATTGATTCCTAAAACAAAATTTTAGAAATAAATTTCAAATCCATTTGGTTTTATAAATATATGCCAAATTTTTTAAGTAAATAAGTTTATAAAAATGTAATCTTAACTAAGATTAATATAATGTACTCCAGAAATAGAAATAGAAATAAACCTATATATCAAAAATAATAAATCTATCCTTTAGTTCATTAAATAAACAATTAATGGGGTAACTAGGACTTTTCTTATGGAATTTCATGTGCCTCTTTGAACCTAATAGAAGAATCCTCATCTTACCCTATTAGTCTCATCAGGTGACAACCCCAAACCAAAGCACAACCTAAACTATGAGATAACTATACCACAATATAAAGTAATGTAACACTCATCTAGATTACCCAAATATATACTCAAAGTTATAATGTGCAACTCAACAATAAAAAATTCTTATAAATGATCCAACATCATGAAATCACCATAAGAAGCATAACAACTCCAAATAATCATGTAATAAAGAATACTTCTCATATATCTCAGACTTGAATATCCAAATAACATAAACTATAAAATGATTTTCTTTAAAAATACCCTCATTAAAGATCTATTTAGAATCAAAAATCCCTTTAAATAATTTTTTCAAACACCCAGTATGGATAAAACTAGTTTTAAATTAAACACTTCTTAAAAACTAAGTAAAAACTAACTTTATTCAAAAAAAGTTAATAATAAAGAAATGGAAGGTATAATATGTCTTTAAAAATTCATTTCAATGATAATAAGATAAATAAAACATATGTAAATATCAATAACAAAAGTTAATCCAAAGAAAATACCTATTATATAGAGTCACCAACCTTACAGTCATCATAACTTCATCGCCTTCTTAAAATACGAACAGATTAGAAGGAAATGGACCCTAAAAGGACCTAATCATCAAGAGATTAAAAATTTAAAAACATATGTAAATATATAATGGTTCACTTAGACAAATATAGAACCAAGATAAGAGATCCATGGAATAATATGAGACAAAGAAAATAAGAAATTTGAAATTGATAATAGATTTGAAGTTACCTTAAAGTAATCTAATATAAATTCAAAGAAACCACCAATGAGATTAGATAAGGAGAGATCCATGGGTGGTAAGATACAAGGATGAATAAATGGGGAAAAAGATTGAGGAAGGTGGGTTAAAAATATATAGGGGAATAAAGATAATTTCAAAAAAATTAGAAGTCTAGTAAAGTCATGCATTTTGGACACATTGTTTGGGAAATTGTGAAACATCCATGTGGTCTTCACTAGAGGATACCCATACGAAATTTTTCCCATGTGGTTTGATTACACAGTTTCCCCTAGTTGTTCACCAACCATGTACTCCACTCTTACGTATCAAATATAGCTATATCATTTTACTATAACGTCACATGGTTTGATGAACCATGCACAAATAATGCAAACCCCGCTAGAATACTCTTCTCTATTCTGTATGGTTTAGACATGTAGTTATTAATAATTTTTTTCAAACCATGAGCCTAGACCTAAAACACCATTTTTCATGTTTTCATATTACTAAACCCCAAAAATCCAATGAAATAAATAAATAACGTAATCAAATTACATATGTACCAGTGTCCTTACCATTTCATAATTCTCCCCACCATACCACTTTTTACCCCCAAAAAGTTCCTAACACTCTTCATCAGAGAATAAGTTGGGATATTGATCTCTTATCAGATACTCATTCTTTAGGACCTTACAGTTGTCTCCAACACACTTTAATAGAACATATACTAATAGAATTGATTTACCTCACAACCCTATATCCTGATGATCCATGATACGAGTAGGATACTCATGCATAGTGGTGTCAGGATCCAAATCCAAACCCTCCCACTCAACCACATGAGAAGAGTCTAGATGAAACCACTTTATCTAAGATACAAAAAACATGTCATGAATAGATTTAAACTGAGTTTTTAAGGCTATATACTATGTCACATTCTTGAGATGCTCCACTATTTCAAAAGGACGAACATAGTATGGCATAAATATTCCCTATTTAACCGACCCAAAATGACCCAAT
The DNA here is from genome assembly GCA_963277665.1 of Viscum album. Lineage (NCBI taxonomy): Eukaryota > Viridiplantae > Streptophyta > Magnoliopsida > Santalales > Viscaceae > Viscum > Viscum album. Next base: position 856,334,548 of record OY728121.1, read on the forward strand.
CAAGAAGAATCTATATTTATCACCCAATTACCAATGAATAATTCCATAATTAGATTAATAAAATTAGTAGAATATTTATAGTGACACTAATCCATCACCAATATTTTTCCAAATCAATTGAATCTTACTCATCATCTCCTGAATGATGCTCAAAACCATCAAGGAATGCTCAAAAAGATATAACCGAAAAATAGGGGTTAAACATGTCAATTCATATTGATCTTTAATGGAAGGATTATTTATCAATTATTGATAATTAATATTATAATATAATTCAACCAAAAATAAATGCTTCTCCTAAGAGTAAACAATATCAATAACACAAGATTAGAGCTTATCCTGAAGAATATAAATAGACCACTCAACCTGACCATCCATATGTAAATTATATTCCATGATAAATGTAATCTAAGAACCCATAACTTCCTAGATAATATTTCAGAATCAAAAATTAAAACACGGTTCTTGATCATAAATGATAGTCGATGGACCAACATGAATCTTCACAATTTCTTTTACATAGATGTGTCTAGTCTCTTCCACTTTCATTGAATCCTTAATAGGAATAATTTTGTTTGATTTAGTTAATTGATAAATGATCACCCAAATATATATATTCCCACTAAGATGTTGAGGAAATCAAATCGAAAAGTTTATAAAAATATCATCACACTTTTATAGTAGAATAGTAAGAGGTTATAATAAACATATTGTCCTATGGTGGTCAATATTAATTTTTTTATTGGTAAGGAACTATAATAAAAAATTAGAAACACACACTTCAACTTGTTCCAAAAGTATCAATGTTTCATATCATAATACATCTTGGTAGCTTTGATCTTAAATTCCTAACCATAATGGTTCCTTCCCATCATCACATACTACCTAATGGTCAATAGAACTACCATTCTCTTCCTAAAAAAATGAAACCATTAAGATATCTATATCTTTTCCCCAAGGAGGGTATGACTTGTAAATAATACATGAATACATGATCATAATCCTCTTACAAATTTAAATTAATAATAGAAAATAAACTTCTCAAATGTCACTCATCTCCAAATTATTTCACTGCCTAAGTAAAAAACTTTCTACTCAAAGAATCAGCAACCAAATTTCATTTACTAGGGGTATCGGCTAATTCAAAATCAAAATTATAGAGATACTCAACTCAATGACTCGGTATAAGATTCAAATAACTCTATTAGAATATATAATAAAAATATTTACTATTAGTATACATAATAAACTTATCCTTGTAGAAATAGTGGTGATAAGTCTTCAAGTTATTCATCACCACCACCAATTCTTGGTCATGTGTGCAGTAATTCTTCACATAGGGTCATAACTGGTGAGTTCTATATTCTATAAATTGGTCACCCTACACTATAACACACCCCAACACTATACCCAAATTGTGAAAATACATTTCATATTTGTATCCTTATTCTAGAAGAATTCGAAAATGAGTTTTTGTAAATATTTATTTCGATTCATTAAAGGATTCATGACATCTCTCAATCCATTAAAATATCACTCTCATCTTCATTAAATCCATCAAGGGAGATTCTAACTTGGTAAATTCCCAAAAAAATAACTTATAATTCCATACTATGCTCGGAGTTCTTCTAAACTAAAAAAAAAATTGGGCATTTCCCATGATATCACCACTTGTATCTTTTTAGGATTCACATAAATTCCTTTTTCTGATACCACAAGACCTAAAAACATCCCCTATTGGACCCAAAACTATCATTTGGACAATTTTTTATAAGGTAAATTTTCCTTCAAGGTACCCAAAAAAATTCTATATGGTCCTCATAAATTTCTTTCATCTTAGAGTAAACCAAATTATCATTCATGAACACCACAAAAAAGGTGTCAAGATACTGGTGAAATGTCTCATTCATCATGTCCATGACAACGGAATGGGAATTATTTAGGCTAAATGTAATAATGATATAATAATAATTCTTATACCATCCCTTAAAATAAATCTTAGGAATGTCCACTTCTTTCACTCTCAGGTGGTTTTTTTCCTATCTTAGTTCAATATTTGAAAACCATCCTACTCCCCTAGGTTGGACAAAGAGATCACTAATCAAAGAAAATGTGTACTTATTCTTAATGTTTATTTGATTGAACTTTTGATAATCAATGAAAATTCAGATAATTCATTCCACCGTCTTTGTAAATAGAACTAGTGATTCCATGGTGATATTCTCGAATGAATAAAATTTCATTCTCAAGATCCTACAATTGGTCTTTTAGTTACATTAATTCTGTAGGTGTCATTCGATAAGATGCAAATTAAATGGGTATGTCCCGAAGAGTTGATCAAAAGAGAAATCTAGCTCATACTGGGTTGGAAACCAAGATAAATCATCAAGGAAAATCTCAATATACCTATCCACAACTAATGGAAATTAACCATTTGAACCCTAATCAAGAAATTATAAAAGAAAACTTGATATATAACATCAATCAATATAATATCTAAAACAATAGTTCCCACTCTACCTGATCATGGATCCCACTCACCATGGAAAATGATAATGTTTCCATCAAGGTAAGGTAATATAACATTCTAACGATATAAATAAATCTTTGATTTAGAGATAACCATATAGTCTATATCATGCATAAGATCAAATATATCCACATTAAGAACTATAAAATCCAACAAAACATTAGTATTAGAAATAATAACATGACTCTCAAGTAACTTGAATATCTGATCCTTCCTATTTCCCAAAGTATTAAAAAATCAAACACATATGGAATTAACTTAGGTCTTAACCCCAAATAATCAATCAACTTAAATTAGATAAAATAATTAGATTCACCTATATAAAATAAATACAAGGCTATATAAAATATAACAAAAATCATACCTATCATGGTTACTTTTCCAGCATTATATTCCTTAGGCACGTTCTCTTAAACATATAAACACCTAGATTTATACTCACCCTAAGACTTACAAGTAAAATGGGAATTTAATTTCATCCAAAGATGATATCACACTCTATTATATGCATCTGAATACACTTGGGATCCTCTAGTATATGAATACCTAACCTTATTTCTCTGAGGATGACATCTAAAAAAATCATTTTACAATACTCAATCATTAATTATGATGGAATGTTTTAGTATTTCCCTAGATATCCAATTTAGTATTACCCGAATCCTCTCATTAGAATCACACAACTAGGTTACACCTTGAAGGTGTTTTGGAAGAGGAATTATAAGGATGATGCACACTCCCACTATTACCCTACAAGGATTCCTCACACATCTTCTTTTAACTAGATAAGGAACTATAACTTCCTCTTGTAGCAGTTGATACACAAGCCAAACTAGTTAGACCTACTAGATCCATATCAACCATCACTTCATTATCAACCACATCAGCATAGTTCAGTATGTGGAAAAGAAAAATTATCAGTCTAACATCTAGTATCATACCCATCTTGAACTATTTGGCCTTCAAATAATAATTCATGATAATATTCGGGTAAAATTTAAACAATTCAAAAAACTAAGTGGTATAATACAACACTAAACGATCTCTTTGATCCAAATTCATAATCTTTTAGCCATTCACCACCCTTAGATTATATTAGTAAAATTACTAGTTGAACATATCCTTAAATATGGACTGAGTGATATCCCCCTAAAGATTGGCATGCATGATGGATTCCCATTATTTAAGGCCCCATCCCTCCATCACATTAATGGAAAATCCAACATTGGAAGTCGTGTGAGTTATAAGAAAACAAAATATGTTTTCAATCCTATCTATACATTGTTCAGGTTTTAAAATCCCCATGTCATAATAGAATAGTAGTGGATCTTGTGTCATGAACTCTTGATCATAATCCAACACTCGATCCTACTCTTCTTTTCCTTCATAATCAGCAGATTGAATAGTTTTGATGACTGAATTGATGAAATTTGATTCCATGTAAGGATTATCATGTGGTGTATTCTTCGCAAATACATATCTATGATTCATTGAAGATCATTTGGGTAAATTATCTATAAAACATAAAACATAGACCTATATAAACACATAATTCCACTACAAATAGAATCAAATAAACTCATGAATTCAACCAAAAACTCATAAATAAGTAAAACCAATACGAATAATAATCTCAAATTTCAAAGGGGTTAAAACATTATAAAAGTACAACAATTATCATTTCTTATAGTTTGGCCAGATGATTTGGTGAACTACACACCAAATAGTTAAAGTTACAATAAGAAGGTGTCGAAGAATTTTTAATGGTAACTACACATCTTTCCAACCCATGTTATTAGACCATGCACCTCTATTTTACTTCTCCATTTCAAACCAAAACATGAAATTTACCAAATTAACTCATGGGATCCTCTTAAGACTCAAAATAGAAGTAAATCACATCAAATCATAACAATACACTTGAGAGATAATATTTAATAAAGACATATTTCTCCAACACCAATGGTAAATCAAGGTTTAACACAGATAAGAGTTATTCAGACACACCCTTGCACCCACCTTTTGTGTTCTAACAGTCCCATATCCATAATACAATTACTCCCCAAAATAGAAAGAGGGTGCTGATACCATTTTAAAAAAATTAATATTAGGTTAACCTACCACATCACCCAAACTGATCCTCTACAAGGCTAAATGTTGATTCCTGATCACCACTAGTTGGACACAAGTACTAAGGGTATCCAAAATAATCAATGGGAGTGATTTTACCCTCATAATCACATAGAAGTCAACATAAAATCTGCCCAATAATTTTTCATGACATATCCATAACTTGGAACTACATGAACTTCAATGAAAAGTTTTAAATAATAATAATTAACCAAAAAAATTATAACACAATAAAATAACCAAAATAAATCATAATCCATATCACTATATGAAGTAAAATTAATGTTCTAGAAAACATCATATATATATATATGATAATAAATATAAGTTCATGACTGGTGTGGTTGATATAGAAACTCCCTAAAAATACTACTAGAGGATCCCCAAAATTCTCTATATGAACCAACTCCTTGTGACCTAAGGTCACCATCAATCATAATACCAAGAAGGAATAGAGGCATCAAGAAGTGCCACTATGAGATATGGATCCTTTCTCTTTAGAAGTATTAGACATGAACATGTCTACATATGACTAATGGATGTATGTAGAATGTGAGGTAAATCCCAATAGAATACCAACATTAATATACATATTATCTTTTACATTGAAACTTTTTAGTACTAGTTTGAAAGAACATTTTTAGAAATAAAATTATTTATGAAAAATACCACTTTGATTTAAAAAATAAAATTTTATTATTCAATTTCTAATACCTTTGGTTTTATAAAGATAAATCAGATTTTATAAGTAAAAAACTTCTTGGAAAATATAATAAGAACTAAGATAAATACAATGTTATGTAAAAATGTCGACATGAATTTAGATATCTCTCAACAACACGTCACATGGGATATATCCTTTTGGTAAAATAAATAAAAAAGAATGGGGTAACTTGTACGTCACTTGTGAAACATTGGGAGCCTATATGAACCTAATAGAACAATCCCTATATTACCCTCTTGGTCTCACCAAGTGTCAACCCCAATCCAGAGTATAATATAAATAAGGAAATAGTGAGAGAACAGTCTATAATAGTGTATCACTCATCGATATAACCTAAATACATACCCAAGGTTCATATGTGAAACTCATTATAAACCAATAATAATTAAATATAAAACATCCAGAAATCACCATAAGAAGCATAACAACTCCAAAAAAAGCACATAATCAATATTCCTTCTCATAAAAACAAGGATTATAAATCAAAGGAATATCAATCCAGGGGATTATTTCCTTGTATAATTGGTGTTTTAAAATACAATACCAATTCTCCATGGATGAATAATTATATCTAGACCTTCTTATTGAATGTTTATGTGACATAATTCTAATATACCTTAAGGTTCTGTAATTTTTGCAACCTATTCTAATCAATTCATTCAAATTCATCATGTTGAATTTAGTATTATTAATCTATAGAAAATTGTTCCCAAATAAAAATAAAAAGTGAGGGAAATTTAAATTTGATTGGAAATACTCCTTTTATCCCATATATTAGTGAATCTGGGGTTACATGTGTGGAAATATGATTTTTGGTGTGACACTAACACAAATAATTAAAAAAATATATGGAAACGACTTATTATTCTTGTCTAAAAACTTTAGAAGGATATTAGATATAGTTTTATTAAAGGTATTGGTCTACCTATTTATTATTACATGATAGTTGGATGACTAGTTAGTCAGGATATTATACTCTGGATACAACTTCTTCAACTAAGAGTCCTAGAAGTTGGTTTCATTGTCCTTCAAGATGGTATAATAGACTCCTAATCTATTTATGATGTTAGACTTCAAAATTTTGATTATATCCTTTTTTCCAATAATGGAATGACTTTTATCCATTTTGAGAAGAATTCGATAGTAGTAATAATGAACTTGAACTGCCTTGATATTCCAAAAGGGTATAGACCCATGACATTTATCCCCTATATGGAGAATATCCTGGAGTTAATTTCAATGTCAAAAAACTAAGGGGTATAATAAATGAAATAAACATGAATATTAAATAAAAGGAACTTCTTGGTGAATTCTATAAAATCCTATATCATTGATGTCCAAAAATACCCAAGTCTCATGATTTGGAAAAAAATATTATCCCCAAACTACTGAGCACTGTAAGAACTAGTATAAAATTATCATGTAATAGTGAGGGTCTCTCTTCTTCCAATTTACCTGAGTAGGACCCCATAAATTCCTCCCTTTTAAAGGAATTTCATGGAATTTTGAAACAAAATAGTGGAATAAATTTACTACATGTTTCCAGATATTCTCCTTTGTGGATCAATCCTATAGAAGATTCCCACTTTGAATATTCTCTACTATAAGGGATTTTTAGCTATTTATTGTATTAGTTTTGAGGGAAAAGTATTTTCCAAGGTATGTGGTGGAATTAACATCATTAATTTACTTCATATCATTACTGATGAATTATATGACCACCGAGTGGTTTATAATATGGATTGTCATTTTAAATTAATATCGATTATCTAAGGAGATAGTTCTATGTTCCATTCATTGACTTGAGAATTTTGTGGGTGCAGAATATGAGGAAATTTCATTTATAAAGGGAATTTATCAACCAATCCCGATACATGTTCAAAAAAGGGAATGAAATATTCCATATTAACACAATAGTCATTATTTATTTATTTGATTATGAGTTAAGAATCATTTTTTATGACTAATTGAGTAACTAATATCTATAAGGATAATTTCAAACCTAAGATGAGGGCTTGGTGTTCTTATTTGTTTTTAATACATCCTTATAATAGTAATAATAAATAGGGAATAATTTCTATTGTTGGGGAGGAAAACATGATCCCTAAATCAACCATATTAAGCTCTAGGTATTCCATGTTTCTTCCTTTTAGACTTTGATAAGAATTGTCAAAGTAAATTTCCTAGGTTTAGGAAGTTCATAAATAGAGAATCCTTCTTCATCTCAGAGCTTAATGATTAATGGTGGTTTCTCTGGGGTTCGGTGTAAAACTATAAAATATACGAATTTCTACCCTTTTATTGCCTTTTTTGATATAAATTGAATATTAAACTACTATATACTCACTTCCCATTATGCTAGACATCCAGTCAACATTGGGTGACCAAGAATATATTTTGTTATGTCCACATGAGAGACCAAATGGATCTTATGATGATATTTGTAATAATTAACCTTATCTACTGTAAAAATCAATCAAAGAAATTCATTTTGAAATCAGTATATTGGATCTTATATTCTGAAATTGTCCAACTGAGGTGTAGTGTTCATTATCCTTACCTGAATCATTTTTCTATGTGATAATAGAACAAAGGATTCTTTTGGGTTTCCACATAGAAGATAATAATTTTTCCTTCTAAAATGAGAATTATAACTAAAGGAGTTCAAGTGGTATTTATTGATCTTAGTAAGTTTCATCTGAAAATATTAATCCAATTGATAATTTAACCCTTTATTTATTAACTTATTCATGTGAAAAAAAATTGGATAGCTTAGTTATGAAGCATATGATGTATGAAAGATGGCTTTGAATTCCTCTCAATTCCAAAAGGTTCTAAGTAGGGGGGATTCCATGTATTTTTTTTATGTATTATCAAGATCAACTTTGATACTATGATAGAAAATAATGAATATAATGAATTTCCCTAATTTCACCCCAAATGAACTTTTTATAGGGTTTATTTTCAAGATGTATTATCATTGTTTATTGAAAATTTCCTCAAGGTCATCAAGGTGATCACTATACTATTGGGACTTTTACACCAAATAAAATACATAGAATTAGATGGATTTCTCTAGAAATGACTTAAAAATCTCAGTCATGGAACATTGGTAAGTATTTCCAGCATTCTTTATGCCAAATGGAAACACATGACACAAAATTATCACTATTACTAACAAGATCATATCTATCTGTAGTGTTTTAGGTATTATCAAAAATAGTTAACACCATATTAATGATAGTCAAAGTGACTAAACCCTGTATCCTTCTTTAAGGATTCATATCTATCTCATCAAAGAGCCCTTTCCATGTTTAATGAATATAATTCAAAGATATATTTGAGTATATACATTCAATATCAATATTTATTAACATAAATTTCATGTGGGTATCTTCCTCTATTGATGGAGGTTTATCAATGGAAACATATGCTTAACAATCCTATGAGAGGAAGGTAATTTGAGGGTATATGTCATTAGCCAATATAACATAATGACTCCCTAGGTCTAGAGCTATTGTCAAAATGTAATTTATGGGTAACATAAAACCATAAATTATATTTATCTATATATTAATTATATAAGCTTCCGGGATAATAGGACCATTAATTTGTATAGAATTATGTACCTATGGTTGTTTTATCTCCCTTTTATAATTCCCTGTATAGATGTATTAGGAATCATAGAATTAAAATGGAGATCTATCACCATATAGTATCCTGATTTTTATGTTAATGGAATACTTTTGGAATTGATGATATGATGAGGACACTGGTACATGTATATGAATCCCAAACCTTACCAAAAATTATAGAAAGCCATGTCTTAGCAGAAAATTATTAATTTAGTTCTACAAATGAGATCTCTAAAGTGTTTCATCAACTTTATAATTCTAAGTGGCCTCTGTTCAGTCTTAATATCCTTATATTTTCATATTGGAAGTACACAAGTCGTCTTCATTATAGCCTAAGTAATATAGGGGGATATTGGGATAAAGTTACTCCCAAAACCATTGTGAATTAAGTCTTGATGAATTTTAACATCATAGAGAATTATAGACACATATAAAGGATTTATATTCCCATATATGAAAGTCTATATATCTTATTTAGTGAACAAAATGACCATGTGGTATTCAATGGTTCATGTTTCCACATGGTATTTCACAACCATATACACTTTTGTTTTTAACTCCTAAGGGATTAAAAGATACTCAATAAGATATTCCCTTATTTATTTAGAAAGTTTGAGGACATTTAAGATTGAAATACGGGTAGGGATGAATGAGAGATACTTTATAACATCATATGTATGGGTCAAAGGCCTTTTATTACTATCATTTTATTGTTCCCTGGCTCAAGGTTTAGGTTCTTCAGCTAATTTTTTGTAGTAACTCTATTCTTTGGTCGGGATTGGGAGGAATTTTTATCTATGAGTTGGGTTTAACTGGCCTCCCTAGGTCTTGATTCTAATGAATAGACTATTTATATGAAAATAAGTCTTATAGTATGGTCAAATAAAATTTGGATCTAGAATATTTAGGACAAAGTTTATGTTCATGTTGTTCTCACTAAATATATTGTCTTTGAGTCTCAACTACATATATAATCTCACAGGGAATAACTCTTGAATGTCATGTTTTACTATGACCTCACCTCCCTCAGCCTCTATGACCTACTCCATAACTATTATTATAAAAATCATGTTCATATGAGTCCTATTGATTGGATAATGGATCTACTAAGTGAATGAAATTGATAGATTCATATTGTGGGTCTTTATAATATGTAAATTCCATTTGGAGAGGTGATTAAAATCTTCCAAATAATGGGGGAAATTAATATTGAAGGTTCTAGACTAGCTTGGGTATGCATAAAGGTTCCTATTTATGTGTTTTTTATTAGCATTAGTTGTGGAAATTTTTAGAATATTTTTTGTTCAAGTATGTCACATCAAGTTGTATATATGGAATTGAGTTCATGACTGGTTGATTTAGTCATGTCCTGATGATATCATGTTAATGGTTGATTGATTTTTTATGTATCCAATCATCAAATGTTTGTGAATTTTTTTCACAGTGATTCATACACCTCTTTCTCTACTTTTAGTAAATTAGAAATCACATGATTCACCTATGTTGGGGGATGACCCAACATTATGAGCCTAGCAGCTATCATCTGCTAGAAAAAATCCTTAAATATGAATTATTCTGAAATGTTTTTCGCAAACTTCTAGTGGAAAGGGAGGAAATTTGGGTGTTAAATCAACCCTAACTCATATGGTATATTGATTACTAGAAATGTGAAAAGATACTTCTCTACTATGAAAATTTATAATTTCATGGATTTCTCTTTCCAAATGAAATATACGTGTTCTTTTTATCCTTAAAATTCCATTGATTTAGTTCAGTCTTCTTATCCTGATGGTGGGGGTGGTGGTTTTATAGTTGATTGATAGGAGGTTTTATCATATAATTGATGGTCTTATATGATGGAGTTATAACTAGTGTTATCTTAATCATAACAATCATAGTTTACACCTTACTATCTTTCTTCATTTGTGTTGATGGAATTGGTCAAAACATGGAGTTGGAGTGTCGAATGGAATGTTCTAGCCACTGTGATACTACTATAAATTCTCAAAACCCACTATGGTATTTCAATGGAATGAATGGAATTTGTAACTCATATAAGAGTTTTTCTATTCATAATTCTCATAGTTGTTCTTATATATGTTACATTAGAGAATAGGTCAATCCTTTCCACTTGGTGATGAAATCTATTGTCATATCACTTTTATATTTTTTTTAGTTTGAGAGTTCAAGCACAATAGTCTTATTTACCATCATACTAAATTGGTAATAAAAATCCATCAAAGGAATTCCTAGATATAAATAGACCTAGCTTGAATAATTTTATATTAGAAGAATGTCGGTCCTCCTAAGGTCTACACAAAAAAAAACTCATTTTTTATCCTTCCTACTGCTTTATAATTCCCATCATATAGTTTAATTAAGATGAAAATTGAATGAGATATTGTTCTAGGTCTCCAATACCATTGAATTAATGGAATGTTGGATTTGAAAATTTGGGTGGATGAGGAGTCAGATCCACCCACTCAAGATATATTTTTCATTCTTGGTTCATTGGTGTGTGTCATCCTTACTTGGCTTCAAACCAATAAGGAAGGGATTCAATAGATTCAATAATCTCTATGAGCCCTGCCACTTGGGACTGTGTTTGATTGGAGGTAGTTTTTGGAGGCTGATATGTTCTGATCATTTTTACCTATTGTTGATAATAATATTTAGTTGTTCTAAGATGATGGGACTAGATTGACGGTTGTTGTTTTATTAGTTGATGGAATTATTGATAATCCACCAATGCTAGGGTTAGGTAGACCGGTTTCTTTCCCTCTGGTTGGTCAGGTTTCTTGACATTAACATTTCTAGAAAACCAACCTCACCTTGTTAAAGGGGATTCACTAGAGGATGTGGGGGTTATGACTTGAGAATTTCATTCAGTAGGTATATTTATTTTAAGTATTTTGGAATTAAGCTACCTCAAATTTTCCAACTCGACTTCATGTCACAAAATCTTATCGTTAGTAAAAAGTGGTTTTGAATTATTTTGGTGTTGGTTCATTTTTAGACACAAACACACCTTTACTATTTTCCTTATATAAAACTCACTGATTTTGTGGTAATTGTATGTTTAGAGGAGCTACCAAGTCATGAGAATACCTCTAAGGTTAAGTGTTCACACCATATACATTCACTTCTGTGAAGATCACATTTTGAAAAGATTTTTCTTCATTGTGTTCTTCTATTTCGGTATTATTCATTACATTTCCAATGGATTTTACATCAAAAACATTTACTCACACAAATTTCATAGTAATAATCAACTCCTTGTTCAGGTTAGAGTTGTAGAGATTATTTTAATCCTATGAGTACCTTTCGAGTGGTAATTCATAATACCTTTTCTATCATTCCTTTTTATAGGGTTTCTTAGTTTTATGACCCCTATATGGTTTTCCCTTCTCCTCAAGATTCTCCCTTAGAAATGATCTATGAAAGATGATCCTGAATAAATCTCCCACAATTTTCATTAAATGAGGCCCTAATAGAGTGTATGAGTCGTAAAACAATATTATAGTGAACCATGAGGTAGCTTATTATAAAGTTAATTTTTCAATACCACCCCCCACCCCACCCCCTCATCCATTTGGTACCCCTCCTAAACTAAAAATAAATTGAGAAAGTGACCCTTGATGCTCACCTTCAATATGCCATAGATTGGAGACTAGGACCATGGGAATAAAACATATAATCTGATGAATTTCCATCAATAAATAATTTAAGGACCATAGATAATAGGGGATCCACAAATCAACACCAAATTATTTATATTCTAAAAATAAAGTCCCATAACCTGAATTTTTCTTATATATAAGATCAATTACATTAATAATATATTTAAAAGAGGAACTATAAAATATATGTTGTATACCAACTATATCCAATTTACCTGAGTAGAAACTCAAATATCTATCAATTTATCCTACAAACACTTAGAAAACTAAATTGGAGTGAGAATTTAGAATTAATCGGAAGGGTTATCCCTCTAAATAAATCAAAATATACATGAAATAAATATTTAAGAGTAATAATGAGTGAAACCAAAAAGTAAAAAAATTAATAAACATAAATATAAGCCATGACATAACTAGTATAGGAATAAAATATGAAGCCACAATTCCCTTTATTATTCCAAAAAGTCCTCACACATGCCCCTAATATCATGGGGATCAAACCAACTCCATTTACATTAACTAAATCCAACCATAACCCATTACCATCACCCCAACAACATCTAATATGTGCTAAGTAATTTCCATCATCGATCTTATCTATTGGTATATCAATTTACAATCTAAGTAACAAATAAATTATAATCAAGGCTCTCTCCACCTATATATGACATGATAATGGAAGAAAAATAATGTATGTATATATATATATATAATCTAGTCATGTATGATTTGTTTCAGATCTTGATCCTTCTTACCCCAACCAATGCTCAGGTCCAATATCTAATGTTGGCATCTGTCAAAATATTTAAACACATAACTATATCTAAACCAAATCCATCACAATAAAGTATCATGGACATGTAGGGAATCAACCTCAGTCCCTCCCCTTACTAAGCATTACCCCCCCCCATGCACCATAACCATTGACCCACATTCACTTCTATGATTGAACCACAATATATAAGTCAGACATCAACCCATACTTCTATCAAAAATGAGTCCATATTAATTTAAAAATATAGGCTTCCATATGGGAATTTTTTTTACAATTCATGTTAGATCCATCCCCATCGATCACCAATGCCTATTCCCATTATATTTATTATTCATCCACAATTTTCAAACTCATACAACATTCATTATCAACCCATGATTCATCTAATTCAAGGATACAAACCTTTCATCTCATCTGCTAATAATTCATAACCAACCTATCCATAATTCTATAGTTAATATTAAACCATAAATCCATCCACCCCCCCCCCCACACACACACTTCAAACCATCCATTTATCATGAGACATATTATTACATCCTTGATCATTAAACATTTAGGTCATAAGTAGTTTACAATTTCCCACTCTCATTATCCATATACTTCAATTCAACTGCATTCCAATCATTTCACACCTATCTTTAGTTTTATAATAACACATTCTATGGTTAATTGAAACCAATACAGATTCATCACCATCCCATCATTATATTCAATTCATCCACCCATTTCCTTTATTTCATATTTATTTCATAAGTTTTCAAGTATTAGACTAGTAATGTATAGGCAACTAGTATTATATTTTACTATCACCATCAAATTTTTATATCATCCCTTCATTATTTAAAGTATATTTAACTTAATAAGTTATCAATGTTCTACTCAAATTATTTTTATATTTATATTATAGTTTCCCCTTTATAAATTTCAATCCATAAACAATTACCAATAATTAATGTTTGTAAAAATTAACAACTCATTAACACCCAATTCCTAATCACAATTGCATCATAAAAAATCCCAGAGTAGATCAATGGGATTCAAGAAACAACAAACATGATATTTTAATAGTTATAAAAAAAATAAAATTCTTGATTCATTATTTTATAAATTACTTATAATTTCCATATTTATGTAAATTATTCAATTATAAGGTGATACGGATCTTTAATTATTTCATCAATAAAAATTCACAATTGAAAATTGTATTAAATAGGAATTTTCTCACAATAGATAGCATGGGAAAATAATCATATTGAGTTTCCATATTTATATAATTTTCTAATTGAAATGGTATCAAATTTATTTATAAAAACAAAAACTAAATCCTAGAAACCAAAACAATCATCAAGTATTAAACCATAGGTATTAGTAAATAATCATAAAGAACAAGTAATTCCCCTTATAAATTATCAATATGTACTTCATAGTCTATCATCCGTTTTTAACTTCATTATCCTTTAGTGTATATTTATCATAAATTCATTAAGGATTTTAGTAACAATAAATCCACAATAATAAGCATGAATCAACAAATCATGAACATGGATTGGTAGTAACAAATAAAAAGATTTTATGGTTTAATTCCAATTTTTATCATTGACCATATATGATTATTAATTAACCCATTATTTCTCAAAAGAATCATAGAAGTACTAATTGATTATATTATCCAATAAAATTAATGAAATGAATAGAGATCCCTTACCTCAAGCACGAATGGCCCGAAGGCCTTCTTTTTTTATTTAATTATAGATAATCTCCCTATTAAGGGTTGAAGGGGAACCCGTACATGACCCATAGGCCCAAGGCATAGGGCCCGACATGACTTGCAATACATGACCCGAAGGCCCAGAGGCATATCATGCCTAATACATGACCCGTAGGCCCAACCCACTAAAACTACCCCTCCCCAGTATCTGCATCATTGATCTCTTAGCTCCCCACCTTTCATTGCTGATCGGCTATCATTCCCTCGTACAAAGCTGCACGGTGTCTGGTCCTGATGGTGGTTTCCATACCCTCTCATTCTTCCAATCTGGTTAGCTCTACTTCCGGTGACTGCTATTCTTATTGCTTTGATCCTATTCTGGGTCTTGATCAATTATAATTGGGCTACTCTATGGTCTTAATGGACTAAAGGCCCGATGTCCTGAAGTCCTTTGATGGCCCCAAGGCCCTTGAGACCCGTAGGCCCAAACTGGTGGCCCGAAGGCCCAAATCGGGTGAATAGTTCCTGATACTAAAGTACGGAATAGTAATTACTACAGTACTAGTACAGTAACCTAGAAATTCACCTCCACCTAGTTTTGAACCTCGGTCTCTTATATGCCAAGAAGGAGCCCTTACCACTCGGGTATGGGCTCGTTGGCCCTTACCTCAAGGAAGTAGGGAAACTCCATGTCAAGAGAACCAAATCTAATCACTAGGGTTCACAATAGTTTTCTCCAACAAATGAAACATAAAATCATCAACCATGACCCTTAAAATCCAATAACAAATGTTAGTGATACTATTCTAGAATATGGGACATGTGAATGAAGAGGTAAATTAGAAAATACACCTTAGATCAAAGAAGTATTGACACTATAATTACCATGGTTCTTATTCTTATAAGGGTGAAAAAATACGTATAAGATACATTAGAACCAACTAAGGTTATATATAAGTTACTAAGGTTTAAATAAGGTAAATAGAAATTATATTTATAGATAAAGATGAAAAATTCTTCACCAGAGTGTAGATACATCGACTATGATCATGGTGGACTCATTCAAAAGTGATTTGAGATCCCCACATTCAAAATGACCAATAACCTTTTATTCTATTGGTGGTTATCTCACTCATTTAAAATCGGTTTTAACACCACAAATGGAACCTCCATGGTGTAGGATAAGTCTAAAATAACCCAAATTTGGAGCCATTGAACAATGTCTCGAGCTGGTGGGTCACATGGCTTCAAACGCGCCTTCCCGTATGCCAAAAGTAGCTGACTAGTAGCGAAGGTCTAAGATGGAACAGTGGGGAGACTATACCCTAATGATCAATTTTTAGAACAATGTTATAATAATATTGATCAATATCTAAATCATATAAAATAAAAACATAAGATGAACATCCTGAATTTAGTATAAATAAATAGGTAATCAATAGCAATATCTTGAAAAATATACAATAGGATGAACATGTCATTAGTCTATAAAAAAGGAACCTGGTATGAAAGTAATGGGAATCCATCATAGAAAATATATTAAAAGTAAAAAAAATTCCAAAAAGAAAATATCCCCAGATAGATCACAAGCCACATCTCAGTCATGTGCACCCCTAATACTATGTCTAATCAATCTATCATCATAATGAGGGATCTTTCCTCAGTTCTTACATATGTCCAGGAAGTTTTTATGGGTACCCAATGGAATCCGGAATAGGGTGTGAGATAACACTCACTAGGACACAACCACCGATGTGAATAATGAGTCTTGTTGTTAAATATAAATAAGGATGTCCACAATATATAACAGTAGTAAAAGTGATACATGTATAAGTAATAATTTACAATATATCAAGGAAAGTTGTTATCAAACATCCAAAACATAAGGATTGTCTATAAAATATGGTAAGCATCATCAGTGGACTATTCCAAGTAAACATGTATAGGTCCTACATGGTCCAGGATCCAATCAAAGGAATCCAAATAATCTAAGTAAAGAAATCATATAGGATTGAAGGATTAGAAATTTCCAAGGGATCCTAACGAGTCAAGTAGTCCTTGAAAAAGTAATCGAGGAGTAGAAATGTCCAATGAATCCTTCCATGTTGTATGGTCCAAGGATTAGTAATTTCCACAACATCCTACTAAGTCAAGTAAACTAGATAAACAATATCCAAGGAGTATAAATTTTGAAGGAATATTAGCAAGTCAAGTTGCTAAGTGATTCAGATCGAAGGAGCAGAAATTTCTAAGGCATCCCAACATGTCATTAGATCCATGGAGTATTAATGTCCAAGTCATCCTAAAATATCCAGTAAAACAAGTCTATTGAGTCTAAGGAGTAGAAATTTCCAATTCATCCTAATAGTCTAATTTCATGAAGTAGTTATATCTAAGAAAACCCAGCATAATGAATCCATGGAGTAGAAATTTCCAAGGCAACCATAAACCATTTAATTAATCATTTCAAAAAAATTATTAAACATGAGTTCAACCAACTCATTAAAAAATTCCTATTTAATCTCATTTAACCATTTAACATCAATTAAGAACATAGTAGTGGAGGCAGAATATCTCTTCTAAAATACCCATTTAATTCATTAAATGTTACATTACATTTGGAAATCTCATAAACTTTTTGGGGTGGTTAAAACATGTGTAATATAAAAAGGAAAACCCCATGGGTTTCCTAGGTTGATGTTGGTACCCTACAACTATGTCAATGTTTTATAATGGCAACCTACTGAGCTTTCATTAATTTAATTAAAACATTAAATCAATTCTGTATAAATGCCTAAAAATGGTCGGGCATGTGTCATGACAACAACAAGCTATAAACTACCATACATTAAGGGAAAAGGTACAGACCACATACCTCATGGTCTTAGTAGAATACTCATCCAGTACCAGCTCCTAACTCGATCCTGATCAGAAGAAGATAGAGAAATGGATGAACATCCGACAAATAGGGCATAAGATCATGCACCAAAATAGTGCAGCTAACACCAAGAAAATGGTGAAAGGAGCCAAATTATTTAAGCTCTTGCCTATGGATATCCAATGAGACAATCAGTGCTTGAATCCAACTCTAGATGGTGAAATGATAGCCAATACTAGCTTAGGATCATGAGAGCTCGCCATGGGATGAGGGTTTAATATGCGTGGGAAGAAAAATAAAGATGTGGGTTAATTGAAAGAGGTGGGAGAAAAAAGATAAAAATACTAAAGATTTAAAGGGTGCATGGTTTGTCCACATGGTTATCCAAACAGTGTGCCAACCATGCACCTACCACTATCTAAGGATAGTGGACCCACACAGTTGGGGATCATAGTTTCCATAACTACGATCATATAGTTTATCCCCCCTCTATCTGAGGTTAAAACCCATATACAGTTGAAGTGCATGGTCATAAAAATCATGCACAAACTATGTGCACCCTCTATTATAGCCCCGCATGGTTTTTCCATATTGTACACCTCACCTTTTCCTCCAAAACCTAGAGCTCTAGGCTCTAAACAAGCATCATATGCTCCCAAACCTTTTGTGACTTCATTAGGAATCTATAACAGGTCAAAAACAATAATTTAAACTGAAATTAAATGTAAAATAGATGGTTATGTACCTCAAGGAGATTTTATTTGTTACAAAATTCTACCCTTAATGTAATTCATCCACAAATTCACCATATAATGGTGAAAAGGCATGATATTTGAAAATATATGTCCACTGATCACATACTTTGGCCTCCCACACTCAGGTCTCTTCCTACACACAATTTCGGTTCTATATAATCTATACTAGAGGAACTGACCAACCTCAAAGAACCATTGTGTTATTATCTACAATACTTATAGGATGCTCTTCAAAAGATACATCGGTCTATAACTCAACCTCCTCAGGATGAAGAATATTCAACAGGTATAAGTCATACTAGCATAGCTGAGATACAAGAAATATGACATGCGTGGATCGAGACCTCTAAGATAACTGCAACCGATAGGCTACTAGCCTAACTCTCTATAGAATCTTGAAAGACCATAAATATCACAATAAAAGGTTACCCTATCTTGGAATACATATATGTCCCAACCTGGGTGAGACTCATAAGAAAACTTGATCCATAACCTCAAACTCCATAGGTCACTAGTTTCGGTTGGCATATGAATGCTTCAAAGACTAAGTGATTATCATGTGCTTCTTGATCAGCTGCACCTACTCTGTAGTCTCCTAAACAAGATGTAGTCTAAATAATAATACATCTCTTTCCTATATATAACACAGAGGATATCTTCATGGCCTACTATATAAGGCCTCAAAATGATCCATTAGGATTGTATCCGGAATTTGTTTTTTAATAAAACTCAATGAGGGGTATGTGTCTCTCCTAAGAACCCCCAAAATTAAGGACATATTCCCAAAACACATCTTGTTACACCTATATCAAATACTCTAATTGACCATCAGTTTGAGTGTGATAGGCTATGCTTAGAACCACCTGTGTACCCATAGCCTTCTATAACCCCTTACAAAAATGTGATGTCAGACAATAATCTCTATCATATATGAGATAATATGGATCTCCATGAAGCTGTATAACCTCCCTAACATATAGCCTCCCTAACTCATCCATTGAAAAATTATATTCAATGAACAAGAAGTGGGTGAAATTCCTCAAACAATCAAAGAAAACCCAAATTGTAATGTTAACATGAGGAGATCTAGGTAAAATCATCATGAAATCCATTGTGACATCATCCCATATCAACTTGGGAATTGACAATGACTATAAAATCTTAGATAGTCGCTGATGTTTTTCCTTAACCTGTTGAAAGGTGGAACACCTTGTGAAAAAATCAAAAACTTCTCATTTCATACCCATCAACCAATATAGGGGATGTAAACCCCAATAAATCTTGGTGAAATCGGGATACACTTCCCCAAAAGAGTCATGAAACACTCATAGAAAATCCTTTTGTATGTCTGCGGAAACCCAAATGTGGTCATGGATACATGGAATTTCATCCTCACCAATAGTCTAACCAGGAGGTGGGTCCTCACCTACCATGATCTTTTGAAGGCCTAAGTCCCCATAATCTGATAAATTCCTAATCTTCACCCTATCCAAAATATTGAAATTCACTACCAAGGATGAGAAAAAATTATGTACTCAACTATCATACACCTCCAATTGTATCTTAGAAAATAAGTCATAAGCTACCACTCGCTACTAGCCTCCTGAACTGCATGTATCTGAGTCTTTTTGGTCAGTGCTTCGGAAATCCCATTTCCTTTTTTAGGTGTATAAGAAAGTTCAAAGTGAAAGTACAGTAGACTTTCAACCCACCTTCATTGCCTCATATTCAAGTCACGTTATTTAAATATGTACTTTATGCGTTTATGTTCGATGTACACCACAAAATGATCTCCAAGAAAATATTTCCTCCAATGACGCAAGGTGTGAACAACTGTAGCTAACTCGAGATCGTGTGTTAGGTAATTACACGCATTTTATCTCAACTGAAGAGACTCATACACCACAACCCAATATTCCTACATCAAAACTTCTCCTAGATCAATCCCTGATGAATCATAATTTAAATTATAACTTCTACCCATCTCTAAGAGAATCAGGATCGGCGTTGAAGTTAGTCCCCCATTCACCTTCTGAAAGGCTATCTCATAGGCCTCAGACTATGATAACTTCACACCCTTTTTATTCAAGCCCTTAATATGTGTTTTTAGGCACAAAAACTCCTATATAAAGTACATGTAATATCCATCCATCCCTAAGAAACTCCATAATCAAAGACATTATTGGGTTACTCTTAGGAAGATACAACTCTCACCTTCTCTTGGACAACTGATACTCATGTCTTAGTGATAATATGACCCAGTAAGTGAATTTCATTCATACAGAGGTGGCACTTTATGAACTTATCATATAATTGATGATCTCTTAGTGTATCAAAAATTACCTCAAGATTTTTAACAAGGTCATGTTGAGTGTGAGAATACACCAAGATATCTCTCATGAATACCACAATAAAGGAATCCAAATAGGGATGAAAAACTCATTTCATCAGTGTTTTGAAAACTACTAGTGCATTCCTAAGACTAAAAACATGGCCAAATACTCGTACAGACCATACCTACTATGAAAAACTATACGAGGTATGTCTGATGGTATAACATGCACCTATTGATAACCCGATCTCAGATCAATCATCGAGAACACCCATGATCCTCAGAGTTGGTCAAAGATTTCATCTATTTATGGAAAATGATACCAGTTATTAACGGTCATCTGGTATAATTTATGGTAATACACACAAAAGTGAAGTGTTTTTTCAACTTTTCTCAAAAAGGATTGGTGAACTCTATGGAGAAGTGTTGGTTCAAATAAACCCCTTCACCTCCAAATCCTCTAGTAACCTCTTGAGCTCCTAAAACTCAATAGTAGTCATCCTATAAGGAGTAGTGGATACTTGTTTAGCTCTTAGAACTATCTTGATGGAAAACTCAACCACTCACACGTGAGGTATTCTAGAAAACATGTCTTGGAATACATCCTTCAATGATCCACTAATGGAGAGAATCCCACCTAACATGTTCCCTGATCATCCATATATAAACTAGAAAAATGGGCTTTTATCTCACCTAGAACATAATGATTTGTTCCAGCTCAACTCATAAGGACATCCATTTCATCATTTTGAATAAAATCTCTGCCCTTTAGTAATGTGAAGGTCACACTTCAGTGATAACAGTCAACATAATTATGATAGGAAACCAACCATTCTATCCCAAGAATGATGCCAACCCCTATCATCTCAAGAGAAAAAGTGCTTCTATATGAAGTGACACCCACTTACCGCAACGGGGAACTCCCCACACTAGAAAAACTCTTCGATTTAATCCCCAATAGAGTATCAAGTTTCATCACTCCACTAAAAAACTAAACATCAGGCCTAAGGCTCTCCACAATAGACATATATATAAAGTTATGTGAAGTGCATGTATCAATAAGAGTATATACTAGTGTAAAGGCTACTAGAATAGTAACTCTCATAGTAGAACGTATGGTGCTCTTCTACTTGGGTTTCAATTATACTATATATATATAGGATGATCTATGGCCATGTGATATGGACTAACTACCCAAGAAGTCCCACTCTACTAGCATTGTAAGTCTGGTGTCTGGCTGTCTCAACCATAACCACCACATCAGCTTGATCGGATGGCTACACTCCATCTCCCTACGTGAAAAGATGTTGCAGACCCTGATCCTAATCATGGAGTTGGTGTAGACACTTTTTCACAAGATATTGGAGGAAATGGTCCTTCAAAACCATTGTAGGTGACCCATCATATAGCAAGCTCGACACTCAATTGTGTTCTTATCACATTGGATCCTTATGTGTCCTTTCCTCCCACACTAATGAAAGAGGATGGAACTAAAAGAACTCACACTATAGATAATATTCCACCCATGAGAAACCACAAATAATCTCTTCCTAGTACCTAGAACTATGTCACTAGGTCAAAAAGTTGATTTTCCCTGCTCTATGCCCCCAACGTCCCTAAGGTTATGCTCAATAATTAGTACAAGATTTATTAGTCTGAATACATTCACCTATGATTGGATGTCATACCTAAAACCATCCTCAAATATCCTAGCTTTCTATAGCTCATCACCTAAAAGAATAGGTTCGAAACACTGGAGATCTATAAAATGGGCTTTATAGTCCATGACTGATAACAAGCCCTACTCCAAGTGAAAAAACACTCAAGATCTATCGACCCCTAGCATCCCAGGATAAAAGTAATCTTAAATGGAACTCTCGAACAACCTCCATGACATATCCTAATGAAAATACATCTTATTAATCATGTACCACCATCTCTTGACTGAATCTTGAATCATATACACAGTGAGCTTCACTATCCTCTCAAAATGTGTCTCAAGAAGATTAAACATCGATAGTATGGCCTCCATCTATGAATCTGTATCCTATAGTCCTTCATCCCCCAAAAATGTGGGTGGATACTGCTATTGTAACTCATGCATCAACTCTGATATAGTCAGATAAGGTCATGGTTCTTCCTGAATGATCTTTAATAAGAGTATAAATCCCTCTCAGAACTGGACATCAGCACCCAAATCCAGTATAATTGGAGTTCTACTTGTGACCTAGGGCCCACCACCTCTAGAGTATAGTCATATCCACCCTCATCTTATGTGACTCGAGGTCGTCATGTTTTCATATCTCTATAATTTCTAACCACATTCCTTAGTCACTATTTGATATCAACATATCATAGATATATAAATAGGACAACTTAAAGCCTTTCGATATAACCAAGTCACACTCCTCTACTTGCTCCTAAATCCAGGACTAGGGGATGTAAAATTCACAAAAATTCATGAGATACAACCAACTTCTCACTAATAAGTTTTGTTTAGGTAGAATTTTTCTGCTACAAGCTAAGGGTTATGGTTTACAGATTGTCAATTGAAATCTATTGAGGAATCACCCCTCAATTTTCAATTATAGCTATGTTTAATGAAAACATTTTCATTTGATTTTCAATTTCCTTTAAGTTAAATTTCATTGGTTTAAAAATTAACCTTTAAAATTTTTGAACTAAATGGATCACCATTTCCAATTTATAATGGAATATACTTCTTATAAATTGAAAGGTGGTGTCCATTTGATCCTAACCACAAAACATTCCCAGCCATGTGACTAATGGATCATTACTCATTATGGAATAATTTAATACTCAAGGTGTATTAATTCTCCTATATAGGAACACACTGTTATGTTAATGAAGTCACTTCATGTACCAATTATGTTTACCAATTCCCTATAATAAACATAGCCAAAATACAATCATATCACGCAAGGAACAAATAATAAATGTCATGCATTAAACCAATGAATCTTATATGGAATTGAATATATATGGAATGTTATTCCTAAGAGGTTCCTAAAATGATGCATGAGATGGTATACCATCATCTCAAAAGGCCACAGTGAAATCCATAATCATATGAAACATCAAACCTCGATTTTTTCTCCCAACGGTGATGTCAAGTCAATGGTAATAGGAAACATCCAATAACATAAATTCCAATTCATGGAAATTTGGAATTTTCTTATACATGGGTTAGCTACTCCCATGGATGGATCATTACCAAATTCTAAGAATTCCTAATCTCATTTCTATTATCTCAAAATAGTAAGGAAATGAAAAGAAATATATGATACCACTTTGTAATGTCCCAGTCTGGGAGCCCCTAAACATTTCCTTGAGCTAGTGGGTCAAATGGCCTCAATAATTCCTCCCTATACACCAGAGGCTGCTAACTATTATCGAGGGTCTATGATGGAATAGTGGAGAGAATATACCCTCATTTTCAAAGTGTATCATAGTAGTATAATCATGTAAATCAACTACATAATCATATCAAATACAGATAGAATATAAACATACAGATGATAGTATAAATAGATAGGTCATCAATAGAAATATCCCAAACAATATAAAATACGATTCCAAACAAAATGAAACATGAAAGCATGCAATAAGAATTTGTAATAGTAAATTTATCAAAATTACAAAAACACTAAAAAGAAACTATCCCCATATAGCATCATGAACCTTAGCTCGGTCATTTTCTCCCTTACTCCTATGAGAAATCAATAAAGCATCATAAAGTGGGAACTTTCCTTGTTCCTTAACTACATCCATGAAGACTTTTCAGTTACCCAACGGTGGCCCAAATAGGGTGTGAAATAACACTCATTAGGCCACCACTAATGGTGTCTATAACGATTCATATCCATAAATATAACTGATGTAGATCATGTTATATGATAGTTTCAAAAGTGATACATGTATAAGTAATATTTTATAGTCTATTAAGGGATTTTGTGATCAAACATACAAAATTGAAGGGATTTTCATAAATTATGATAAGTATCATCAATGGCATATGCCAACTAAACATGTATCAGGCCTACATGGCCAAGGATCCAATCAAAGGCATCCAAATAATCTAATTCAAAATAGAATATAGAATCCAAGAATTAGAAATTTATAAGGCATCCTAACTAGTCTTGTAGTCCAAAAAAATGGATTCAAGGGGTAGAAATGTCTAAGGCATCCTGGAATATCATCAAATCCAAGGAGTATTAATGTCCAAGGCATCATACTAAGTCAAGTAAACTACATAAATAAGATCCAAGAATTAGAAATTTCTAAGGCATATTATCAATTCAAGTAACTAAGTGATTTAGATCCAAGGAGTATAAATATCCAAGGCATCCCAATATGTCATTGGATCTAAGGAGTAGTAGTGTTCAGGGAATCCTAGCACATCGAGTAAAACAGTATATCATATCCAAGGTGTATAAATGTATAATTCATCCTAATAGACATATTACTTGAAGTATTAATGTACAAGGAAACCCAAAAAGTTTAATCCTTGGAGTATAAATATTCAAGTAATTCATAAACCATTCCATTTATCATTTCACCAAAAGCTTTAGACATGATTTCATCCAACTCATTCAAAAATTACCATTTTATCTCATTTGACCATTTATCATCAATTAAACATGTACTAAAGGAGGAATAATCCCTCTACTAAAATATCCATTTAATTCAATAAAGATTATATTACATTTGAAAAGTTTGGGCACCTAGAAAGGTGGTCAAAACATGTGGTAGATACAAGGGTACACCGTGTGGGTGGCCTAGGTTGAGGTCGGTACCCTCCAACCATGTCAAAGTTATATAAGGGAAACATATTGAGTTTCCATTAATTTAATTAAACCCTTTTATCAATTTAAGAGAAATTTTTGGAAAAGGTATTGGATGTGGAATGAGAGAAAACAAGATATGAACTACCAGACAATGATGGAAAATGCATAGACCACCTACCTCATGGTTGTAAAAGAATAATCATCTAATATTGGTTCCTAACTCGATCCATAATGGAAGAAAATAGAGAAACTGATGAACACCGTAGAAATAGGGAATAATAGCCTTCACGAAAATAACATAAGTGATGCCAAGAATAATTTTTAATGGATACAAATGACTGAATCTATTATTGGTGGCTATCTAACAAGATGATCGGAACTCGAATCCAAGTCTATATAGAGAAATGGTAGCCAATCCTAGTTTAGGGTTAAGAGAGCTCAATGTGAGAGGAGGGATTTCTTTACATGGGAGGAAAAAATAGGTAATTTATTTTAAAGGGGTATGGTAAAAAAGGTAAAACACCAAAAAATTAAAGGGATCATGGTTTGGTTGTACAGTTGGTCAAACCGTGTGTCATCCATGCACCTGCCACTTTCTAAGGATAGTGGACCTGCATAGTTGGTGATCATACTTTCCCTAACTGTTCTTAGCCCATCTATCCCACTAATATCCAGGGTGCACACCTTGTATGGTTTCATCACACAATTAGAAAAAACCATGTGCATCCTATGAACACCCTCTATCATAGCCTCTCATAGTTTTTCCAAATCATGCAGCCTTCTGCTGCACAGTTTGGGAAAACCATGCACCTCACCTTTTCCTACAAAAACTGGACCTCCAGGATCCGAAAAAGAAAAAAACTCTCCAAAACATCCTATGAATTAATTAATAATCCATAACATGTCAAAAACAATAAATTAAGATAAAATTAATCATAAAATAAATGGTTCCATACCTTAAAAAAGTTGGGTTGTTACAAAGTCCCCTCTCTATTTGGTTTCCTCGACAACCACCATGACATGAGTTGTGGTGTGGTGAAGTCACGCACATTTTTTCAGCCTTCCATGATGAATAACATGGAATAGAGATCCTTGAATTACCATTTTACTTCATGCATTCCTAGCTTAACTTTGCTTACCTACCTCACCATGCAGTTGTACCATGGCCACCTTCTAACCATTTCACCCTTCTTGTTTCTCACTTGGGAACTCGAACAATATTTTCATCCACCGGGTCTATGCCTATGACATGGTGACTTGTCACTCTTTGTTTACTCCTCCCTAACACACTCTATTATCCAAAACCCTTTATTCAATTAATCCATGCATCCTAGGTATTTCAGTATCCCTTTTTATATGAGAAACTCTCATTAAAACTATAACAAGTCTAGGTGTGGTGTCCCTCATGCTAAACAAACTCTTATCAAGCTCCCATATAGTACCATGCCAAATTCTATGGTATGTTTCCCCTCCCCATTTCTCACAGGATAGTACCTCTACATAAAATTCTTACTAAAATGGATATCCAGAGTGTTTCACTCCCCTTGGTTCGTGAAGAACAGAATGATTAAGCTCCATGACCTCTTTTCTAAAATGACCTTCTTTGCAGCCACCACTGCACTACACCCTCCACCAAACCCAACACTATAGTTTAATGGACCTTGGAAGGGATAAAATCAATTCTATCCTCTATAAAAACTCTTAACTCCCTCATACATCCTCCAAACACCTAGAAACACAAAGGAATAGGTCAGGAGGTTCCATGTATTTACATGCTCCTAATCTGAAAAATATCAACTTTCTTCAAGGGGGAAGAAAAACATTCCCCCAACCCTATAAGCAAGGGTTTCTTATAACATCCCAAAATTGTACTATTTATTTCACCTTAAATTTTTCATTTAATAACATGTTTCAAAAGAAATATCAACCCAAAATGAACCACAACAATTTTTTCTAAGATAAAATTTTATATATTAAATCTAACCATAATAATACTATCATTGAATTACTAGGTAGAAATAAAGGTAAATTCATTATGAAATCTATGTATAAATAGAAATATAGGTCATTTTAATACTAATGGATTGATAAATTTTAATTAGTATAATTAAATAACAAATAAGATCATTTTATGATTAAATATTGTTTTTCTAAAAAATGGATTTTTATGTTCTATTCATTTTTTTATTTTAACAAAATAAAAATATTATGGATAAATGATGAAAATATAAATTATTTATATGAATAATTTATTAACACTAATTTAATTAGTAATTGATAGGAAATGATATTAAGAAAATTAAATACTTAAAAACCCATTACCTATAAAATATTTTTTCATTATATTTTATGATTCCTTTTAAAATTTAAAATCCTAAATTTGAGAAACTAAATTTGAAAAAATGAAATTCATTTTTAGACCCGATAAGAAAATATTATATTAGTATAAAATTTTTATTTTTTTTAATGTTAAATTTTATATAAATAGTACAAAATACCATTTTCACAAATACGGTGACTTTTATGACATCATATATATATAAGCATGATTTAGAAATTTTTAAAATATTTTTCTGACCAAAATATATATTTAATATATAAAATTATACATTTAAAAAGAATTATGTTTAATTTATAAATCTATGTTTGAAATTTTATAATTTAAGTTATATTTTTTCTAAAACTGTTTTTATGCATTATACATTTTTTATATTAGAATTAATTTTAATCACTTTTAGAAATTTAAAATTTTAAAATGGTTTTCAAATTTAGAGTAAGAATTTAAAAACTGTGTAATAAGGGTGATTTTATTTTCTGTCATAAAAATAAGTTATTGAGGTTAAAAAATAAATTACCATGGTAAAATTATATTATGGTAAAAAAGTTAAATTAAAGGGAAAATGATCGAAAATATCTCAAACCATATCCCTTATTTTTTTTGTATGAGAAGTTGTAACGACCTCAAATCTTATAACCTAGAGATGGTGTCTACTTTATTATATTGGAACTAGAAACAATAAATCTCATCATAAAGTACTAAATAGTTTAGTGGTCTTGGTAGACTAGATACATACATGAAATTCACATTACAATTGATAACATGAAATATACAATGTGTTTTTGTTGAGAACACAATTATTCCTCCAAGTGTATCCTTTCATAACAATGAAAAAATATTTTCTAGTATCTTGGGGAAAATAAAACATAAAAAATGGGTGAGATCATATGATAAGTAAGGGTAATAATATAGTGGATGTTATCGTGAGTAAATAAACATAATCAATATGGAAAGGTAAATAACTAAAAAAATACATTTCTCAATAAATTGAGAATAATATGAAAGAAATAAATGAATCCATATAAATAATAACATAACCTTGAAACTTATCCATATATATTCTAAATAATATAATAATCACTTAGACATCAATATCTAGTCTCATAATGATAGAATTCATAATATGAGACACTTAAAACTATCAAGATCTTTTATAAGACAATTCAAATATGTTGGTAGAAACCCATCTAATTTTTCTAACTAATTTGTCTCATGGGACCTATTGATGCATCAAGGAGGTGTCTATAATAGGGCCCCACCCATCACTTACTAATTATAGTGAATTCCTCATATGAAAGGGGTGAAACAGAATCAACATAAACATTCATATTTAAAAACTAACATACCAAATGTTAATACTTACACCAATCAAATAAACATAATCATAAACCATCCAAAATAATTTTTTGAATGGTAATAACATTGTACATTTTCTGTTAAAATGATCATAAACCATCCAGATAAATAATAAGGATGATATTGATATAACATATCCCCAGTGGATCATAATTATAATAAATGTTTGATGTCGTTGATCAATATAAGCACAATAAAAATGTTATTAAAAACATTTTTAAGGAAAATAACATTTTCACTTGGAAAATATTTTTAAAACAAGAAGTTAAAAAACATTAAAATACATTTATTGTAATATAACCTTTTAAAACATGTAAAATAATATTTAAAACATTGATTGGTCATGATATTGGGAAATTATGTTCATGTCGTACATAATGAAACAAAGATTCCTTTCATATTTTCAGTAAAATCCAAATGGGCCTTATTTTGAAAATGACATGAAGATTACTTTAAAGAATTTTTTAAAAAGTAAAAATGGTTAAAAATGTCACTAATAAATCATTTTTAAAAGTTTGAAAACTTTTTTTAAAAAAATCGATTTTGATGAAAAAAGATTTTCGACTGAAGAGAAAAATAAAGTCGGATTTTATTAAAAAAATATTTTCTCAATAATTTTATGTAAAAAAGAGTGTAAAAATTGTAATATTACTTGAAAAATTGTGCATATACAAATGTGAATAAAATATATTGATTTTAATATATAAATATCAAATAATTTTTATAATAGAGTCTTAAAAACAATCCCTAACATTGAGGGATTGTTAAATAAACCCTTACCACTTTAATAAATTATGAATCCTAAGCCCCATAAAAGAAATAATAATAAAATAAAAATTTAAATACCATAAAGATAAAAATATTCAGGATATAAAATATTAAATAGGTGGTATATAAAAAATTTAAAGGTATAAGTGGTGAATATGGCGTATGTCTCACGGAAGTAAAAGTGAGATGAGAAACCCTAATCTCAGGTGTGGATTTCTTGGTATGTGTTTGAAACTCCTCTATAATAAATATGGGTTTATTATAAATCTTTTATATAACCATACTCAGATATATCATTCCATATATTATTTACTTATAGACATTTATCACCTGTTTATTAACAATTATTTTTTAAAATCACTATTTCAAGTGATAATTGCTTTATTGTTCATATATGTTTTAGTTTGGTAGTTTTTTTACCTTTATTTTTATCATGGTTAAATAATATACATAATTTTAACCATGATATAAATATAATATATATTCATTATATATTTATTTATAGTAATCTATTAAATTTACAGATAAAAAATGGATTATACCATTCATGGAGATGGTAGACAGTACGAACACATGAACATTGTTTCCATTTTTCTTGGCAGATGTAATGAAAGGAAAATAAATTTTAATTAACCTTTTTGGAATCATTATTATTTTATATATATAATTTATATTAATAAAATACATCATTATTACCATTCATGTAAAAATAAAATGAATAACATTTCACACTGCTACCAGGAGGTGGTAATCCACACGTACATACGAGCGACGTTATTTTTTTCCAATGGATTGGAAGGTAAATAGGTTATATGTGATATTATATATAAAGAAGTATTTTAGTCCATATATATCACATATATTCATTAAAATTATCCTTACTACCTTCTATGTAAAGAGGAAGTTAAAAACAAATCACATCACTTCGTGAGGCGGTAGTATGTCGTACACATGAGTGACGTTATTGTATCCCCCACAGAATTGAAAGTAAGAAGGTATATGTGATATAATAATTAAATTAGTATAATAATTTCATAAATTTCATATAAATATGTTAAATCAATCATTATATCCATCCTTTATTGGTGGTGATGGAAAACAAACTACATCAGTTCGCATGGCGGTAGTCCTTTATACATACAATCGATGGTTTCATTTTCCATTTGATGGAAGTGGATACTGATATAGGTTATTCCATTAACATAATAAAATAAACTATTATAGGATATATTTTTTATTATTTTTTAATAGTATAATAATATTATATGGAGTTAGAAGAATAAGTAAAATGAAAATGCATAGTTAAAAACTTTACCACTTCGTTGGGTAACCTCGTTAGGATTAACCTAAATCCTTCCTAGATTGGATTTATGATCTATAAAAGGCCTCTAGGATGTTGGTATGGATGTAATTAATATATTTGAGTAGTTATTGGCCGAAAATAATGTCATTGGTAGTGTGATTATGGGAAGAGTTGTGGCCTTTTATAAGTGTGGGAGAGGATACACTTGGTATTTTTGAAAAGAGTCACTTACACCACCATTTTTATCATGAAAAGAGCATAAAAATGGATCCTTATAAAACCATATATGTTATAAGGTAAAAATATATCCATAAAATGGGTGTTGGAGAAATTTTTATTTAATTTTAACCCTTATCTTTTTAGTTTAACCCTGGGTAAACCCATTTTTACCTTAATCGTGGAAATTAATTTTTACTATTTTTACTATTCATTGGGGTAAAAAATTTAGTTGACCTAGTAAGATAATATAAATTATGATGATTATAAATATGGAATTCATTTTTCCAAATTAAATTCATATAATTGGAAAATTCTAATTTAAAAGTATACCCACAGATTTGGTGAAAAAACGAGTTTCCAAAGAGAAGATTCTCATGAGTATATAATGTTTTCATATAAAAATTCAACATTAAATTGATTAAAATTACCTAAATTAGTTAAATTTCAATATAGTTAAACTAATTTTACTTTAAAACAAATTTATTATATGATTTAACTTTGTAAATATTTTAAACTAAAAGGCATTTTTCAATAAAAATCAATATTTTTTCACTATTCATTGAAAAATGAAACATTTCATAAAAATACAAAAAATTCACCCTAAGATAATTTTGATATTATGTTTTAAAATAATAATTTAATTTTATCAACTAATTTTTCTAAAATTATTAAAAATTACTTTTATCATAAGTGCACATGGAGAGACGAAACTGTTTTCTTTGAAAAATGCAGTTTATTATAAAACATTTCTTTTACATTCAAATGATTTTAATTTTATTTATAATATATAGATATCCATTTAATTTATTTTTTACATGTTTAAACCATATAATTTTCATAATTTAGTTATTAATTTCATACCCATCAATTGAACGGCTATGTTACAATTTCTGTGTTTAAATAAAAATATTTTAATATAGTATCATGTTTTATTTAAAACTTGTGTCGCATGAGTCACAAGCTATCAAAGAGATTGAATTTTTAAAAAAAATAAATATATTTTAAAGTATCTGGATGTTATATTCTCTCTTATTCTTTGTGTTGTGTCATACACACTATTGAACATGATGTTTCAATTTTAAAATTTTAGGTATTTACATTATACCCGCCTTAAATAAATCTTGTCCTTATAATTTAATCTTTATCATGAAAATTAATGTTTTGAAATTTGAAAATAAATTTTTTGGAAACCCACATCATAAAAAGGGTTAATAAAACATCCAATTTATAAGATAGAAAGGTAAGTAAAAAATTCTTCTAGAACAACACATAACTAGGTTTCCAAGTAAGAGAACATTAGAGGGAATTGAGGATAAAAACATAGAATAAGATCATAAATAATTATAGAGAGTGATATAGATCTTTGATCATAATAAAGTGAGTTATCAATGAAAAGTTAAGGCCCTCAAAACCATAAATTTTTTATGATTTAAAAGGTTATTTTATTCATCAGATATGAATTTAATAAGATTACATTTTTTATTCCCGATCATTTTCCTAAAGTTGAGGAATTATTTTACTATAATGATAGATAACACCAGAAAATTTATTTATTTATTTAATTTTTATCATAATTTAATAATTTTTTTAAATCATTTATTATGCCAAAAAATTAATATCGAAGTTGAATCATTTTATGCCTGAATTACTAAAATAATCTTTTAATAGATCATAAGATTCATAAAAGAGTAAGAAATCTATTCCTCTTATCTTTACTAAAACTAAAATGGCTATAAAAAGTTATCCAATATAATAAATTAATCTCTAATACCTCAATAGAGACTCCAAAAATTCAACTTAATATATTTTATATTTGGTTAACCTTAATACTCATCCAAAATATGTCTGACCAAATTCAATGTCCATAAATTTACAAGGAATGTCACTAAATCAACATTATATTCCCTAATAAATATAAAGTGTCTCTTAATGTCACATTAAAAATTTGTAAATACATTAATCACCATAAAACCTTAATGAAAACATGCATGATTCCAAAAATAAAATCTCATGTTGTCGAATGTATTCCGTAAATCAATACTTATAGTAAAATATAGTAAAGATGACATAAACCATCAAACCTCTAAACAATTTCTTGGTAACTAACATTATCCCATAAATATGTCTTTATTATATAAACATCTGGAATATATTAAGATTTATCCTCCCTTAATCATGTGTTTTCCAAGAGGTTGAATTTGTCACTAAATCGCTATTCTTGGTCATTGATACCATTCAATATATAATCTCAAATCCTATTATAAATAATACTACAGTACAATCCTTATACATTTTATGATTCATATAATGAGAATATCATTGATAAAATACATCTACAATATATTTTGTGAACCCAAATAAAAGAACATTAATTAGTCAACTTCAATTATATCAATAACATAATCATTACCTTGATCCATTATCTTCTCTTAGAGTTTATTCCCTTTATGATTGGGACATTTTTTATGTAGTGATCCATCTACTTATAGTTGAATCATTTAACATTGAAAAATTATTTATTATCGTTGAAATCATGAGCATGGTGGCTTTTCTCTCCATACTCAAAGAAAGGTCACATTACCTTCAAGAATGTTCGAGGGTGTTTCTTTCCATAATTATCACATGTGAGAAAATACTTCTTTCCATTCTTCCCTTTATCTATATTTTAATATATCATCATATTCTTCTCTTTCTTTATTTCAAATCTATAAGACTTGGAGAATTGTTTCTATCTCTTGATAGCATATGATACTATGTTCCATTATGATGGGAATTTTTGGGAGAATAATTCCATTCAAATGATTTGATTTAACCCAACAAAGAAATACTCAATCATACTATTTAGATTAAGTATGTAATATGTAGCATGCATTATTAACCTTGTAAAGTTGTATTCATACTTAGAAACATTTTCATCTTCTTTTTGTCTTATATTTATAAATTTTCCCTCCATATGCCCTCATTGCTCATGATAAAAATAATTTTTCAATAAGAGTATATTAAAATACTTCAATTCCATGTTTGTTATTTATTTTTCATCCGTATTGTTTTGAATAAATGATCACCATTGATCTGAATCTATTGAGAGACAATAAATATCCCTGAAAACTTTCTCTCTTTTATTTCATCCCAAACAAAAAACAATATTTTTTATGGAACTTATCCATTTCTTAGCTATAAATGGATTTTTAGTCCCATTGAAGATGGGGGGTTTTAGATGCATGGTAGTAGTCTAAAATTGCTACACAACTTGGTGGATTATTAGGTCATTATATATGGGAAAGGTTATTAATCATAACCTAAGTAAAATTCCCCAAAATGGTTATGATTTATTTAGTTCTATCTGCAACTCTAGATCCATATTCATTATCTTTCGCAGGAGGGAAATCCCTACATGGGGTTTATGAATTGATAGGTTTCGCATTCCTTCCACTAGGTTCCATTTCAAAATAATGGAATAAACTAGTTTAGATCATGACATTATGAAACATTATATATAATCCTGGTACTAGAGAAACAATTTACATAAAATGAAAACATTATGCATGGATTATCTCATAATGATAAACATGGTTTATTGGGGAAAGTTTTCAAATCATAAAAATATTCTCAAAACCTTCATAATCGTTTATAAAGAAAATGTGAATTATCCTGTGAAAATCCCCTAGGAGTGCCAAACTATCTACATAGTAAGGTCCATTTACATGTACTATTTAATGCTCAAGTCAATCCTGATGAGCCTTTTTTGAATTTATTACTCCTATGAACATATGTGCCAGAACCATGTTATCTTTTAGGATCCATATAGGGATTTATTACTAAGAAAAAACACATAATCTTTATCTTAACAAAATTTTATTATATTCTTATATACTTATACTGAATTTCTATCATAAGGTTATGTTCCATTATCTATGTTTTCCTAATTATAGTTCACAAGGTTTCTACTAAACTTTATTTGATACTAACTGTAACAACGCTGTCTCCAGTAACTCGAAGTTGATGTATACTTTATTACTTTAGAAATAGATACAAGAAATCGCATCTGAAAGGACCTAATAGTTTAGTATTCTTTTTAAACTAGATACACATTTGAAATTAACATTATAATTGAAAATATAAAATAAAAAATTCATTTTATTTTATAACACTATTATTCCTCACAGTATATCCCTTCATATCAATCACAAAACACTTCATGGTATCCTAGGGAAAATAAAACATAAGGAACGGGTGAGCTCAGATGCTCAATAAGGGTAACTACACATTATAATCTATCATGAATAAATAATCATAATAAATATATCAAGATAAATAACTGAAACACATGTCATTTGATCAATAAACTGAGCATAATATGGCATAAATAAATGATGATCAAATAAATCCATATAAATAATCACATGAGATTGAAACGTAACCATGGAAATTATAAACAATTTATTAATCATATGGACATAAATAAATGATCTCATATTGATGGAATTCATAATTTAGGACACCTAAAATTATCAATACCTTTCACAACATAGTTTAAATCTATGTGTAGAAACCGATCCAATTTGGTGAACCGAATTGTATCACGAAACTTGTTGATGCAACGAGGGGATATCTATAATTGAGCTCTTCCCATAGATTAATAAGTCATACTCATTCATCATATGAAAGGGTTGAAGCATAATCAACATAAATATTTTTATTTAAAAACTAATATATAAAATTTTAATACTTACCCCAATAAAATAAACATAATAATAAGAATCCTAAATATTATGGTGAATGGTAATAAAATTATAAATCCTCAATAAAACTAATCATAAACCATACAAATAAATAATAAGTATGATATTAATATAATATATCCCCATTGGATCGTAAGTATAATAATGTTTTGATTTCATTGATGAATAGAATCACAATAAAAATGTTATTAAAAACTTTTTTGATTAAAAGATCCTTCTCACTTTGAAAATATTTTTAAAATAAGAAGTTCACAAAATAATTTTAAAATTATTTTCTTTGAAAATAACCTTTGAAAAATTGTAAAATAATATTTAAAAAATTGAGTGACCATGACATTTGAAAATTGCATTCATGTTGTACATGTTAAAATAAATATTCCCTCCACATTTTCAGTAAAATCCAAACGAGTCTTATTTTAAAAACAACAAGAAGATTCATTTAAAAAAATTATAAAAGTAAAAAATGGTAAAAATTTATTTAATAAATCAATTTTAAAAGTTTAAAATCATTTTTCAAAAAAAATATAAAATATAGATTTTGATGAAAAATGATTTTTGACCGAAGAGATAAATAAAGTCAAATTTTCTTAAAAACATTTTCTCAATCATTTTAAGTACCAAAGAGTATAAAAATTTAAATATTACTTTAAAATTTTCATTAATAACATAGTATAATAAATATATTTAGTTTAAGATATAATTATCAAATAAATCTTTCACGGTATACTTAAACAAAATAATCTCGAATAATGATGATATTGTGAAATAAACCATTACCGCTTTGATAAATTATAAATAGTAAGCCCTATAAAATAAATAATTATCAAATTAAACTTTAAATACAATGAATATAAATAGTTTCATGATATAACATATCAAAGTGGTCGTATACACACCACTCCAAAAAATAAGTGGTGAATATGGTGTATGTCTCATGGAAGTAAAAGTGAGATAAGAAACCCTTACCTCATATTCGACTTCCTTAGTATGTATCTAAACCTTAGATATAATAAATATTAGTTTATTATACATATATTATAGAACCATAATAATATATCTCATTCCATGTATGATTTACTTATAGTCCTTTATTATCAATTTATTAACAATTCCTTGTTAAAGTCATTATTTCGGGTGATAATTGCTTCTGTGTTCATGTATATTTGAGCTTAGTAATTTTTGTAATCTAAATTATATAATGGATATATCATATCCATAATGTTAAAAATGATATAAATATCATATATATTAATTATATATTTATTTAGAGTAATCTATTATAGTTAGAGATAGAAAATGGATTACACCGTTCATGGAGACAGTAGGGCATACGTATGCATAAACATTGTTTCCATTTCTATTAAAGGATATAATGATAAGAAAATAAATATTGATTCATATTTTAAAAATTATTATCATGTTATATATATTTCGTTTATATTAATAAAATTAATCCATATTACCATCCATGTAAAAATAAAATGAAAAACATTTCACATCATTGCGTGGAGCTGATAGTCCATAGATACATATGAGCGATGTTATTGTTTCAAAATCGATTGAAATATAAATAATTTAGATACTTTTTTATATTTATAAAATCATTTTTTTCATAATATAACATATATTCATTAAATTTATCCTTACTACCATCCATGTAAAGTGTAATTGAGAAACTAATCACATCGCTTCGTGATGTGGTAGTCCTCCGTAGAGAGGAGTGAAGTTATTATATCCCACACAGAATTAAAAGAAAGAATTAATATGTGATATAATAATTCCATAAGTATAATAATTTAATAAATATAATATAAATGTATTAAATCCATCATTATATCCATCCTAGAAATGTGGTGATTAAAAATGAATTAAATTGGTTCGCAAGGCTGTAGTTCACGGTACACACTATCGATGGTTTCATTTTCCATTTGATGGAAGTGAAAATGGATATAGGTTATACCATTAAAATATAAAATATAATTATATATGATATACTTGTTTTATTATTTTTTAATATTTATAAAATATTATAATGAGTTAGAAGAATTGGTAAAATGAAAATGCATAGTTAAAAACTTTACCTCTTCTTTAGAAAACTGATTTAGGTTTAACCTAAATACATCCAAGATTATATTTTTGATAAATAAAAGGAATATAGTATGTAGGTAGGGATTAAAGTAATATATTTGGTAAGGTCTTGAATGAACCAAATGTATTTTGGAGTATGAGTAGGTGAGGATATGGGATTCTCTTTTATAAGTGCGAGAGGGGACATGTTTGGTATTTTTGAAATGAATCAATTACACCCATGTTTTTATCATGCCAAAATCCCCAAAAATTGTCTTTATCAAACCATATATGGGATAAGGTATAAATATGGAAATATAATTGTTTTTGGACTAGTTTTTAGGTCATTTTAACCCTTTTCTTTTTAGTTTAATCCCTAGTAAACCCATTTTTACATTAACTACAGTAATTAATTTTTACTATTATTTCAATTCAATATGATCTAAAATTAAGTTAAACATATTATATAATATAAATTATTATGATTCCAAATATTTAATCTATTTTTTCAAATTCATTTTGTATCATCCCTCCCAAATTTTCACTCAACAGTTCCCTGAGACGGTGGGCTGAAAGACCTCAAGCGTGCCTCCCCATATGTTAGAGGATGCCAACTAGCAGTGAGGGCTTAGTGTGTGTACATGTGGATAATTTTACCTTATAGATCATAGTATACACATTATTTAATGATAGATAATAAATAGAGGAATCATAAATGAGAAATCAGATGGTAGTAAAGTAGCATAATAATAATAAAACATAACACAGAAGTGATTTGTAATTGGAGGAAGATGAATAGAAATAATGGATAAAATGATGATGATGTTCATGATGTTATAAAAAATAGAGTAAATGTAACACCCCAAGCTTCCACGGTACGTTTCCCTTCGAATAATGCAATAGCGTGTGTTGCACGCAACCTCGAGCTCTAACACACACCACAACTAATTAAACTAGCCGTTGTGAATAGTAATACCTACTTTTTGAAATTTTATAAATTTTATTTATCAAAATAGACTTCATCTTTGGATTCGGAATATCGAAATTAGCCTATGTTGATTTTTTGGTATTTTTCTGAGAACTTCGATTTTTTTATGAATAGTGAAAAATACTTAAAAACAACTTTTTAAATCAAAATAATTTATAGTAAAAAAATATACTATTTAGTGGTTTTAAAGTATAATTAGAATATATTGTTACCATTTTATCCAATGGTGGTCATTAGAATTAATTTAACATTGAAATCGGACATAAACAAATGCCAATCTTTTGATATAAATTGTTTCTTAGAAACACGCCATTTTTTGTAACAGCGGGAATTAATTATAAAATTATTTAATGCAACTTATATGTTTGGAATTTTGTAAAATAGACATCATTTTTGAATTCGGAATATCAATTATAGCTTAGGGTGAAATTTTGGCTTTGTTCTGAAAAACTTCAATTTTTGATGAATAGTGAAACCACTAAGTGGTAGTTAAATAACTGATTTTTCATTTAAATGAAATATTACCACTTCTGTGATTTTATTTTCAAAAATCCGACATACATGGTTGTCATTAATAAGTAAAATGTGGTTCAATGAGATTAAAATAAATTTTTGGTGAATAGTAACTTTTAAGTTCTTAATCGTGATTAGAGGTAATTAGTGTAGTTTAAGGTACAAATAATGTTTTAATAATATGAGATGAGCATGACACTTGTCCTACTCCTATTGTATGAGTCATGGCCGACTAAGACAACCCATGGGTCAACTTGGGGACCCCATGGAGCCACTTTAGTTGGAAAATGACATTAATATATATTTATTTAATGTTAAAAGTAAATTGACACAAACATGAGTTTTCTTACTAAAATAGTTTTTTAGTGGGGTTACACAAGTCCAAATTTTGATTATAAATATTCATTAGAAATCTAAAAAGATTTCCTACATCATATTATTTTTTTATAATTTTTAGACATTAAATAAATTAAATTATTTATGACATCATTATGATGCGGCGATGACCTCATTATTTAACGATTTAAATAAAATGAGAAGATAATGAAAAATACAAAGCTTAAACTTGTCCAAAGCCTATTGGATGAAGAGATTTCGAACCCTTATCACCTTATCCACGAATTATATAAGTTTGGGACCTTTAGAATCCGAAAATCATGGTATAATAATGTAACATTTCAATCTTTCCAAAAGAGCCCCTCCTATCCTCTTATAAAAGGCCCCCACCTCTATCACCTTATTCACACTTTCAAGCCTTTTGGTTCGGCCAACCTCTGCCCAAATACTCTCCCAACATTTCTCCCTTCATCCTAGAAGCTTTAATTTAGTCAGAAATCCATCCTAAGGAGTCCTTTTGATCAAATCAAAAGGAAGAACCCGAAGAAGAGGTAACATTTTCATCACCCTCTTTCATGTTTCTTTCTTCTTCCACTCCCTCTTTGTCTATTATTTCAATTCTAAAATTATAACTCCAGTATCTTCTATATACTGTGATGTTATTATAAATATGGAACAACCATATTCAGTATTCTACCAATCATTTGAATGACATGTCACCATACGTGCGTACGTACGGCTTACCGTCTCCACGTCGTGGTGTAATTGCTATTCAATATATTATTATTTAGATGGGTATAATAATGATATTTAATTCATGTAAATAATAAATATAACATGATAATGATTCTTTATATATGATATACTATCCAATTATATATTATTTTAATATCAAAATAATGATATTGTCGCTCGTGCGTACGTACGGACTACCGTCTCCACGAACGCGATGAGATTCATTCTCCGTCGTATCCATTCAAGTATAATTATCATTTGATAATTTAAAAATAATGTTTAAGGACATGATATCATTCTGGATATGAATAAGATACAACCTATCCATGAAAAACATGACTTACGTAACAAAACATATAAGAAAACGAGTAAGTTAACACCCGAAACAACGATAAATCTAAGATATTGTTAACAAAGCAATGTTAAAAGATCATATATGATATCATATGAATGTATATGATTCTCGTATAATTTAATAACAATTATTTCACCATTATACAGGAGGTTAACCTACCCTAACCAAGGAAAAGTACAAGGTAAGGGTTTACTTCACAACCTCTTCATTATCCAAGGTTGTTTATACATAATTATCTACTGGGACCTCGTTATCATCCACATCCATGTTTCTTCAAAATGTATTTCAAAACATTTTTATTATTTACAAGAATATGGGTTAAAGTCATTTATACCCTTTTTGACTTTTTATAAGAGGAATCTTTCCGTCATTTTCAAAACAAGGTCCTTTTTAACCTTTTCGACAGAATTGAGGTAAGAATGTTTTTTTAACTTATACGGCGGGTGCGGTTATTTTCCGCCGTTATAAAATCTTCAAAGCTTTCCTTACAATCTTATAAGAATATTTTCAAGAAAATGTTTTGTTTTATATGGCTCTTAAATTATTTCAAAAATAGAAAGAGATATTTCTCTAAAAAGTGTTTTGATTTCATCTATGTCAACATCCTTTGATGGATTTTACGCTTATTTGAAGTTAATTTATTATAATACAAAACTTATATATTGTATTGAAGGTTTTTGTGATATGTTTGACTGTGGATGTGCTATTTTATACCATTCATAGTTTATGGTGAAATTATTGACATTTCATATGCTAGTTTTAATACGAATGTTTGTGTTATGTTTAAACCTTTTCATATGGGAATGCATTGGACTTAATATGTGACGGGTGGAGCCCGCTATAGCTCCTCGATGCATCGGTAGGTCTCATGAGACAAACTAGTGTCTTGGCACAAGGCCTTGACAAAATCTTATTTGTAGTCTTGTCACGAGGCCTTGGCTATGTGGTTATGATAGTCTGGCATTATGCATTCCAACATTATGAAAGTGGTTAGTGATTTTTCATGTGATTATTCGATTAGTATAATATCCATGTGAATGAGTAAATGGAGTTATTTCATTTTACTTTTTCCATATTATGTTGATATTCAAGTTTAAAAGGCTTTTGTTTTAGTTATACATTGCCTTAAATGATTATTCTTTTTTATGAAAGTTTCCGCTATATTGTTATCCTTACTGGGCATTTGAGCTCACCCCTTTTCTATGTTTTATTTTTTCCCAGGAAGTGAAGAAGTAAATTATGAATGACCTGCAGGGATATTATGAGGGGATAATAGTGTGGACTGTGGAGACATTATGTTGTTGTAGTAGTTTTTCATTTTATGATGTAATGTAAAACTTATGAATGTATCTAGTATTTCCAAGGCTACTAAACTAATCGGTCTTTCGAGACTTGATCTTTTGTGATCATGCCAATGTTACGAAGTAATGCACCGGCTCTGGGTAGCTGGGGTCGGGGCGTTACAGTAAAGAGGTATCAGGGGATAAATTCATATGTTACATGTTGTAAACATATACAAAAATGGAAAAAACTACTACTATAAGAATCTCAAGCATAGGCTCGGTCCTCTTCCCCATGTTCCATCCTAAAGTTGTAAAAAAATCAAGCATCAAAAGATGCACATTTCCATTTTTCAAGATGTGAAATCGTAAATTCTTCTTCGATGAGAAGGGTGACCCAAGTAGGGTGTGAGGTATAATCTTAGTAGGTCTCCACCCACAATGTCTAGTACGTTCCATTTCATTCAATAAATAAATGATTTGTGTTCCATATATATTAAAAGCAGAGGAATAAATAAATAAAATAACAAAACCTTGGTCTGGGTTCCTAAAAGGATACCCATACCATACCACCTACTTTTTCTTAAGCTAGATTTCTGAAAATAGATACTTGTGAAGGTCATAATATGTATACAGTGAACATTTCAAGCAAAGAAACTAAGGAAAGCATCCCCAATCATGTGCATTGTCTTGGGGGTGTCCTCTCTATGTAATTTTAAGCATGATCATAATATAAAAAGGTGTCATTCTATATGGAACAATCAATCAATCAAACCATCAAAGTGAAAGGTGGAGTCCTGGTCCCATCCAAGTAAATCTAATCATAATCCCAAGGGACTCTACATGAATCTTTGATAGAACCAATACGTTTGAGTCCATCCAAGGA
The DNA here is from genome assembly GCA_963277665.1 of Viscum album. Lineage (NCBI taxonomy): Eukaryota > Viridiplantae > Streptophyta > Magnoliopsida > Santalales > Viscaceae > Viscum > Viscum album. The sequence goes on from OY728121.1 coordinate 856,378,392, forward strand.
AACCCTTAATGTCATCCCTTGTATCATTCATGGAATGGTGACTCTGAGTCCATACCAAGTATCTCACATAGGGGAATGGGTCTCAGACGAGGCATGGCATAGCCATCATTCAAATAGTTCCATATTCAGTTTTCCTCATAGGGAATTGGAGTCATGATTATGAGTAAATCTTCTTAGAGATATCATACATGTAAATACATTAATGTGTCACTCCCAGTGCGTCAAGCTGAACCAAACCAAGCATGGTGAGTCCATCCATGGAATCCTTAATTCAAGACCCATGTTTTATCCCAACCTAATACAGGTAATCCATGGTTACCAAGTCACAACACAAGGCAATGAATCTTTATATAATCACGTGAACTAAAAGAAACATATCAATATCACATGCTCGCAAACTAACCAAACTATGCAATTTAAATACAAACAACTATGGCACAATTTATATAGAAAATAACATGGCATAACATATATCTAATCACATTTAATCAATTACATTTATATATCACAAGCTTATAAGCTGGACCAATCATAGCATTAAATTCAAGCCACCTAGTTGTGGAATAAGTAATATGTTTAAGGTATAAGGTACATAGCATGGTATAAATGGAAATAAATGTCCTAAGGAAACAAACATAGGCATCCAACCAAATTACCTCCATTTAATTATATATTTAATTCTTTTAACCAACAACATCTTATATGATAATTATCCATTTAAGTCATGGGAAATAGGCCTCTATGGTGGGTACAGCCAAAGGGGTAGCTAACGATGAATAGAACGACACATGGATGGATTTATCCTTAAGGGAGGGTCATATATGATATGATAAACCCATTAAATTAATTTATTAAAGAAATTTAAAGCCTCTCCATAAGTTTCGATGAGAGGAACCATGGATCATCATTTGGAAAGAGAATAAAGGAGAAAGAAATACCAAGACTACCTACCATGACATAGTAGTGCTCCACTCATCCATTTTCAAGGTCTGATTCGACCTAGAACAGAGTAAATATAAGGATTCATCAAACACCCTAAAAATAGGGAAAAATGAGTCACATCAAAATAGTTCAATAGATGGAAGAGGAACCTTTAAATAGATTTTATAAGGAGAAATGGATTACTGAGGGAAATCTGTAACTTCCGATGGTAGGTGATTTGGTCACTAAGTGAAGGAGTTATCACTAACCCTTTAAAAGAGGAGGTAGGAGATCCATGTGTGGAGAGGAGGGAATATCACTAGAGAAGAAGGAGAATGTAAAGGAGGGTTTAAAAATTAATTAAGAGGGGAAAACCATAAATTCACCCTCAATACAAGGGTTCATGGTTTGACCACAATGTTGTCCAACCTGTGCACCAGTTACTACTTCTATGGGGGAAGATCACATGGTTAGATGCATATTTTATCTAACTATGTTTAGACCATGAAAAAAGGAATTGTCCCAACCCTTTACAACATTGAACGATCATGCACCTTGGTTCGCATAGTTGTAGAAAAATTGTGCATCCTACTAGTTACAACTATCAACAACCACATGGTTTAAGGAAACTGTGCAGCCTGGGTGACACGGTTTTTCCCAACCGTGTGGCCTAGTCTACCTTTTAAATTCTTAGGGCTCTAATATTTGAATGATCCCACAGAAAACCTTGATACCCCCCTTGAAACCCATAAGAAAAATTATCAGGTCCAAAAAAAGGAATTGAAACCAAAAATGAATGTTTCGTACCTTTGGATAAGCTAGTATGTTTCAACCTCCCCTCCATAAGACAACTCATCCATGAGTTTCCCTTATGAGGGTAGTAAAACATAATCTGATAAGACTTCTATCCACTGCATATGTACATTGGCCTCCCTCTCCTAGGACTCATCTTGTACATGTCTGTACTTCCATAGTACTCGAACCAGAGGAACTAGAATGCCTTGAATAACCTTCATGTTATGATCAAAAATATATATCAGATGCTCCTTGAAGGATTCATCCACCTCCAGTTCAACATCCTAGGGGTCAAAAGAATGATAGGGGTCAAGATGGTACTGTTGAAGCTGAGATACATGGAAGATGTTATGCATGATAGGGTACCTTTGAGGTAACAGAAAATGATAGGATATCAGACCAACTCTCTCCACTATCTTGAAAGTCCCAATATATCTAGGTGATAACTTCCACCATCTCCAAGTTAGTTTTTGTACAAATATAGGTGATAAATGTAGAAAGACCTAATGTCCCACCTCAAACTCTAGAGGTATATTTTGATGATTGATATATGAATTTTTTATGGAATGATCTATAGCTGTACATTTCTGAATCAGCTAGACTTGCTCTGAAGTCTTCTAAATGAGATGAGGACTCAGTAGAGCTTCCTCACCTTCTTTAAGATAGCATAAAGGTGAATAGAATGGTCTAACATAGAGGGACACATATATATATATATGAATTGTTTCCTAAAATATGTTGTTATAGGTGACCTCAACCAAAGAAATATTATTTTTCTAAGATCCACTAAAATCAAGGATGCAGGCCCAAAGCAAATCCTCCAACATTCTTATCAACTTCTCATATTTTTCATCGGTATGAGGGTGATACACAGTACTCAAGAGAACCTATAAGACAATTTCCTTTTTAAACCCTTTCCATAACTATGAATTTAACCAAGCACCTCGATCAAAAATGAAAGAATGGGGCACACGATGAAGTCTCATTATCTCCCAAATTCAAAGCCTTCCTAGCTCATCAATATTGAAGGTTTCCCAAATAGGTAGAAAGTGTGCAACCTTGGTCAACCTATTGATGATAACCCATACTACATAACTACCTCAAGGTAATCTCATCAATCTTTTCAAGAAATATAAGGTGACATCATTACATTTACACCCAGTAATGGAGAGTGGTTGTAGGAGTCCAGCAGGTCATTGGTGCCCTACCTTCACCTGCTGACAGGTGGAACACTGTGTAATGAAACCTACTATCTGCCACTTCATACCTAGACACTAATATTTATTATTTATATCATGTTAAATATTGGTGATACTAGGGTAAAATACCCATACATAGGCATGATATTCCCTTTTCAACTCTTTCTGTATATCATAAGGCACCCACACACAACCACGGAAGAGTAAGGTCTCACTTGCATCAAAAACCCAATCAGGAGGTGGGTTCTCTCCTATGATGATCTCCCTCAAAATGTGGCCCTATGAATCTGATAATTTCCACATTTAATCTCGTTTTATTAGGGAGAATTTCACCTCTAAATCTACTAAGATAGGTTTCCCATATTGTTCCTAAACCTCAAGATGTATCTTAAAAAATAAATCTATCAACTACCCCTCACTACTATCCTCTTTTATTGCCTGAGTCTGAGTCTTCCGACTCAAGGAATCATCCAAGTAATTACCCTTACTAGGTGTGTAATCCATCTCTAAATATAAGGACTATAGGTATTCTACCCACCTGCTTTGCCTCAGATTTAATTATCACTATGTAGAGATGTATTTGAGACTTTTGTGATCATTATAAACAATGAATCACTCTCCCAATAGATATTTCCTCCAATAGAATATATCATGAACCATGGATTCTAGCTTGAGCTCATGCGTAGGATAGTTCTTCTCATGAGGCCCCAACTGGTGAGACCCATATGCCATAGACCAAACACCTTGTATCAGAACTACACTTATCCATATTTCTAAAGCATCACAATTGATGGTATAACTTCTAACTGGATCTTGTATAATAAGGATCAAAGATAAAGTGAGTCTTCCCTTTAACTCCTAAAAGTATATCTCACAGTCTTTAAACCATAAAAATTGCCCACCATTATTAGTTAGGGTCATAAAATATTCTTCTAAGTGGGAGACGTCAGGGATTAATCTCCTGTAGTGGCTAGTTATCCCTAAGAAGCTATGTATGTCAAACACACTCTTGGAATACTCCTAAGAAACCATGGAACTCACCTTCTTTGGGTCAACTAATACTCCTACCTCAGATATGATATGACCTAAGATGTGAACCTTGCTGATCCAAAAGTTTCATTTACTGAGATTATCATATAGTTTTTTCTCTCTTAGTGTACTCAGTATGATCTTAAGATGATTGTTATGTTCATGTCTGGTGCGAAAATTCACTATGATGTTTTTACAAAGACTACCACAAAGGAATAAAGATATAGGTGGAAAACTAAATTCATAAGATCCATAAATACTATCAGAACTTTTGTTAGCCCGAACATCATAACCAAATAATTTTACAAGCCATACATACTCTGGAACTTTGTACATGGTTTGTCTAATTGTCTCACATGCACTTGATGATATCTCGATATCAAATAAATCTTAGAGAAAATAGTTTCTCCTTAGAGCTGATCAAAGAGGTAATCTATACAAGGTAGTGGATATTAATTATTTACCATAATCTGGTTCATTTAGTGTCAATTCATGCACAATCAAAGGGTTCCATCCACCTTCTTATCAAAAAGGGATGGTGAACCCCATAGAGATGTCATGGGTCAGATAAAACCCTTAGCCTCTAGGTGTTCAAGTTGCTTCTTAAGTTCTTGGAGCTCTGTAGGTTTCATACTATAAGGAGGAATGGACACTGGTGACACAATTGGCACTAGATCTATGATGAACTCAACCTCAATCATAGGAGGTAAACTAGATAAATCTACAAGGAAGACATCCCGGAAATGATCCACAATCGGAGGGAACTCTTCTAACCGCATTCCCTAGTCGATCATAAGGAGGCTTTCCAATTGATTGGTCTCTCCACCTAGCCCAGTACACTTGGTTCTGGCTCTGCATTCCTAGATATCCTATTCTCTCTAATGATTATATGCACTACCCTTAGGTGTTGTGAAGGACACTCAATGGCGATAGAAATCTTCTTGGGCATGATAGGGCATGATCAGGTACTTACTGAGGATAATGTCAAATCCAATCATCTCAAGGATTATGGAACTCTATAAGAAACAACACCCACCTTTTTCAAGGGGGCACTCCTAACACTGGTGTATTCCCTCTATTCTGACTCCAAATAGTGTGTTGAAGGACATGACTCCATATAAGTACCCGATCGTAAGACCCATACTTTCCACAAGTGCAACAGATATAAAAAAGTGTGATGCACTTTTATTAAAAAGGGATGAAACTAGAGTAAAGGTTTCTAGAATAGTACCTATAATCATAGATGGACCTATAATTTAATCCACTACCTCTAGATGCACTACATAAATATAGCCTGAATTACAGCCCTAAGATACTGCCTAACTAGACTGAGCAGATCCAGTTTATTGATGTTAAATCATTGGGGCTTTCCTACCTCAGCCCTGGCCACTACCACATTAGCCTGATCAGACGGTAGGAGATAAAATTCTATCCTGATGTGGATTCACAAATCCTATACCAGGTAGAGGTGCCATTAAAAAACCCCTATCATTGGATGCTGGAGGAAAGGACTAGTAGAAACGATGAAGGTGACCCATCCCGTCGTAAGCACTGCACTCAATTAGGTTCCTCATTCACTAAGGCTTCTTATGGTCGAGATTTCCAAATTGGTGACATGATATAGAGTTAGTCTGAGTCACCAGCTGGCAGCACCCCCATGTGAACCCTTTAAATGGTGCTTCCTAATACTAGATAAATCGTCACCCTACCTTGGAAAAAAATCACCCTGGCTCACATTGTCTGCCTTTTTGAGATTATGTTATATAATTAAGTCATGTTTAAATATCTATGTAATGTTAATAAACAGAAATATGTTCACCTATGATAAGACATTATGACCAATACCGCCCTTAAAACTCCTTGTATTCATTAGCTCATCATTAGTTAGAGATGGAGTGAAATGCTAGAGCTTAGTGAGGTGATAAGAATACTCGAGCACAGTCATAGTGCCCTACTGGAGATGCATGAACTCACTAGAACGATACACTTTAAGATTATATGGGAAGAAGTGATCATAGAAGGATGTCTGTAAGTATACCCAAACCATTCCCTGATGACGCTCAGCCCGAGGGATTACGTCCCACCAATGCTTGGCAGAATCACACAACATGTAGGTCTCCATCATGACCCTCCACTCTGGAGGCATCTCGATATGGTTGAAGTTAGTCACCATGTCTTCTAACCATGACTTGGTAGCATATGTTCCACAATCCCCCATAAATATGGGAGGATGATGCTGCTAAAATTCCTAATTCAGCTTTTCTATATTTGAGGTAGGTCGGGGATCACCCTGAATAGAATTCATGAACTAGAGGAAGCTACCATGAAACTGAGAATCAATGCCCAGTGGAGGATTATAAATATGTGCCTCATGTGGCACTATAAGAGGTGTCATGGGTGGATTGTGGCTCACATCCTCCAAAGTGTGCTCATAGCCACTTTCTTGGTGTACAACATGAGGATGTTCCAGTGGCATAGCTCTACAATTTTCAATCGTGCACCTCATACATGATTAATAATAGATAGGAAAAGTAGTTAAGGAAAAGAATAAAGAGGTACATGTACAAATACTATCTTTAAGAATGTCACTTGCCTTATCCTTCTCCAAGATCCAAGCCCAGCTGAGAAATACAAGGTCTCAAGGAGTCACAAGAGACATAGCCTACAGGACATTTCCAAGGTAAGGTCAGGATCAAGGTCTCACATTTTTTATAGGGTTACCATTTCATTTTAAATGTGGTATTCATTCTATTTAATTTATGTAACACCGTGAGATTTTTATGAGATAGATTTTTTTTTAATTTATTTGATGTCTTGTGTTATACACTACACCAAGATACGCTTGCACTATACACAACACTGGCTTAGCTTGCGGTATATGCAATACTATGCTTGTCTTGTGTTACATACAATTTCAAGTTATTTTTATTGAATTATTTTAATGTAAGACCGAGTTTAAGTGAATAACTAAATATATTTATGTTACCTTATAAACTATTCATTATAATATCGGGTTTGAACAATATTAGATTTCTTCTGAAAAACTATTCTTGATTGATTTTATTAACAAAATATATATGTAATGAATTCAATTTAATGTTTAAAATTCATCTTATATGTTTTCTAGATATGATATAATAACAAATTAAATTTTTCAAATAAAAGAAATAATTCTTAAAAAAATGCAGTTTTGCCTACTTTTGATGGCGCACCCATTTTAAATCAAGTTTTTTACACTTTTTTATATTATATTTGAAAACATAAAATTATTATTTGTATGTGGTACATAAAAATTTAGTTTTTTTTTAAATTTTTCGTATTTTTCAAATAAATTTCATATTTTGATGAATAGTAACAAATTCTGCATTTTAATTCAAAACTTCTTTTTCGTCAAATTTATTTATATTGATATATTATTATTTTAATTAGTTTTAAAGTATAATTATATTAATTTTTATAATTTAATCCAATGTAGTTCATTGGAACTAATTTTAAATTTAAAGTAGATATAAACACATGTCAATCTTTTGATGGTTTTAACTTTTTAAAAACTCATTTTCTCATTCCCTCAACAGGATTAATTTTAATTTAATTATAGAAATTTCTATGATTAAAATTTTGAAAAATGGATTCCATATTTTGGATCTGTAGTTCCAAATTATGGAAATAATTTCCTTTTATTTTTTTGGATTTTATGAATAGTATCTTTGTAATTTTTATTTACGATGGTTAAAATTAAATCAGGTAAATTAGGGTAAACATTATTTGATAAGGACAATAAAATTACCCTAACACCTACCAAAATCCTATTAGATTAATAAAATTATAACCTTAACAGGTAAGGATCATAATTGACTCATTTAATGGACTATTGTCCATGAAAATGATATATATATTATTAAAATAAATGAAAGTGACAACATATCACCCTCTTATTTCTTATAAGTAAAATAATTTTAATATAGTGATAAATATGAGATAAATTCGATAATAAATTGTATCCATAAATATAATTAAATTATCTACATAATGGAAATTTATTTATAATTTTTATAGATAATTACCTTAAAGGCTTATACAATGATGATGTAGAAATTATTTAATTTATGAAAAATCAATAAAATAATTTTTATTAAAATTATAATAAATATTAAAAGACCAAAACACTTGAACAAATATTATTGGTAGATTATATATAGACCATAATAAACCAAGGTTTGAGTTATTGATCATTTTGGAACCATATGGAAAAGATTATGACACTTATAATATTTCATTGAAAGTGATGTTAAAGTTGTCACATTCATGTTTTAATAAATATAACATTTTTAATGTAGGATTATACAAAAGATATATTCAATTATAATTATTAATATGAAATATAGAATATTTATATTCTTAATAGTATTTTATTTTTAATTTTAATTCAACAAATAAATATATAAAATAATTACAAAAAACTAATGTAGTAATTATTTTATTAATGGAAATATCAAATTAATATGATTAAAAATATTAAAATAAATATAATTTTTGATAATTATTATATCCAATGAATTTTATAGATTACCTTGACCCCTTATGGATATAAAAAAATATTTTTTCTAGGATAACATCTTATCTTGATATTTTAAAAAATCCAAGAAATGAATAGTGTCAAAATTAACATTATTGATATTTTGTAAAAATAATGTTCTATTAAATTATTTTAAAATGATAATAATCATTAAAAAATATAAAATAATTATGATTTTATAAAAAAATTAAATTTTTCATTTATGTATAATTGAAATCAAATAAGTAAAAATTACACTATTTTAAAATTAAAACATTTGTTACCTTGGTTAAAATTAAAATAGAATAACTAAGGGTTAATTAAAAATATAATATTTAAATTGACAGAGAAGCTTGTCAAAAAATTAAGTATTGATGAAATTAAAAACTTATATCATATAATATTCTAAAATATGACATTTTGGAGGTTTTTTATATGGTTCTATTTTATTATAAATTAATATTTTTGGAGATTCTAAATGTGCCCATAACCTCAATTATAAAAGGATACATCCTCCATCACAACTTCACTTCACTTTGAGAATTCAATACCTATTATCCCCTTACTATTTCCCTTATAAACTTCCTTATTCATATTCTAGAGGTGTTTTTATTATCAAAATAAAAACTTTATTGACTTTAAGAGGAAATTTAGAGAGAGATCGTCGAAGAAGAGGTAATCTCCTTTACCGACTCTCTCAAGGTCATTTCTTCTTTTACATCCTATTCATTTATTTTTTCCATTATAAAATAATAAATACAATATAACCTTTATAATTATTATTTATTATGTTTATGTAACAACCATATTAAACCTTCTATACATCCTATGAACAACAAAATTACCATGTGTGAGTACGTACGGTTTAACGTCTCCATGTCGTGGTGTAATCTATTTTTCACCACCACTTTACTTGGATGGGTATAATGATGGAAATAATAACTATATATGATTATTATAAAATTTTATTTATTATATATCAACAAATATACCATCCAATTCCATACTTTTTTCTATTAAGTAAATGATACCATCTCTCATGAATACGTACAACCTACTATCTCCACGACGTGATGTGATTCATATCCATTTAAACCATTCATGAATGATTATATAAATGTATATAATGAATAAATATGATATATATTACCTTAATATAATTATTTAAATAATGAAACTATATCCTATTTATAATAATTAGTACATACATGAAAAAACATGCCAGAGAAAATAAAGCAGTTAACACCAAAAGAAGAGTAATAATGAAATATTATTAAATGGGTGTTAATAAGATCACATATGATATCATAAATATAAATATGGTTCTAGAATAATTTAATGAAATTATTTAAACCATTATACATTAGTTTCAGATATGTAAAAGGAAATCGGACCTACGTTAAGTGATTATTTTGTCTCACTTTTATTTCTATGGGGCATATGCCTTATACAACACCTATTTCTTTTGTGTGGTTTTTATGCTTAACATGAATGTTTTTATGATTATTCTTAAAAATCTTATCATATTTACATATTAATATAATTTTATTTATTTTATGAGACATATTATTATACTGATTATAAATTGTTAAGAGATAATTTTGCGATCTCGTTATTATCCAAGATTTTTTATACGTAATTATTTTCTTGGGTATAGTTATCATCCATTTCCATGTTTTCTAAAAAAAGTAATAAAATGTTTAATATTATCCTATGTATGTTTAAATTAATTTTCAACCATTTTATTTATTACTACATGGTTTGGAAGGGATCTTTCTTTCATTTTCCATATGAGTTATTTTTTTACTTTTTCAGAGAAAGTACGAGAAGAATGTTCTTTTAACTTATATGGAATGAATGGATTTTTATGCTTTCATAAAACCTTATTTACATGAAGATTATCTTACAATATTTCAAGGATATTTTCAAATAAATTCTTTTCTTTTAAAATTTCATGCTGTTTTAATAAAAGAAAACATTTTTGAAGAAGAAATCATATTTTCCTCAATAATTAATTTCAAGTGTTTCATCAAAAAAACATTCATCTATGATTAAGGATATTTTTCAAGTATACTGTCACTATTGTTATTATGGTTGATTATGTTTATTATTTAATTTTATTTATGAAATCCATTTTTTTACATTGATTATTTTATGATGGAATGATGTTTAAGAAACCCATTTTATTCCTTAGGTTATGTAATGTTTAATGATTTATGTTTTTATGGAACACATATGTATGGTTTTCAATATGTTATGGGTGGGACCTATATCTCCCTCCAATTAATTGGATAAAGATTTATATCTCATGAAATATACATGACTACAAGGGAAAGTAAACCCAGTTCAATAATACAAGGCTAGAAGGGTAAGTAAATCTAGTTCAGTGATACGGGGTTGAAACAGCAAGTAAAACTGATTTAGTAATGGATTTTTCCACTATTATGGTCTTGTAAATGAGCCTTGTATAATATATAAATGATTTTATATGCTTATGTGTCTACCAAAATTCTATTTTTTATGCCAATTCTATTTTCTCATGGCTCATGTTCCTTTATGATTTATGCCTTATAAATTACCAATATTTATTCCATGAATCATAATTTTGATATATGTTATACATGGTATGATTTTAAAAAGTTATGTTCATGTTTTAACATTCTTATGTTCGTGTTTTGTTTTTTACCCTTACTAACCATCTTAGCTTACCCATTATTTTGTTTTCATTCCTTAGGTTATAAAGAAATATTTTATGTTAGAGTACTAAAGGGGTAGATACTTATGGAACATGTTGAATATCTTTCACAAGTTATAGTAATTTTTTCCATGTTTTTAAAGGCACTAAACTATTATGATCATGGGGTGTTTTTTAATAAAATTTAATGAATATTCATATAAAAAGATGTAATATTCATGTACGTCAGGCTTGGGTTGTTAATGTTGGTATCAGAGGAAAGGAATAGTTAACCTTTGGAAACTAGTATGCAAAAAACTTTAATTAGATCCCTAGAGATATTTATAAGGATATGTATAGGGATGTAATAAATATAAGTCTAAGTATAGGTTTCATTACAAGAGTTTTTGTGATAATCCTTAATAACCTAGGATTAATCCTAAGATATCATAGATTGAAATATAATAAGTAATTTTCCTTACTCATGTATTTTTAATCTATGATATGTATTTCTCACACATTGCATTATCGTCATAGTCAATATCCAGGTGTGAAAAGCATGGGAATTATATTTCTTAAGTGGAAATATTATAATGAGAATCGGGAAGGTGGTACGTGTATTGGTTATACAACTGAGGATAAAGAGACTGCAAACGACATGTGAAAGGTATGAGATGGTATAACCATTTCATATACCTTGAACATAAGAAGAATGATTAGATTAAGGTTGAGGAACCTTAATACATGACACTCATTTCATATTCTTGGTATGAATAAAATATTGAAGCCTTAATAGTGGGCTAAGAATAAAGTTGGATGATTGAAGTGTATATGTTTTTGAATTCAAGGATTATGTATAAGTATTTTTAGTATTAGTTTTTCATCAAGGATTGAAAAAGATATGTTGAACAGTGATGTAGACATTGAAAAGTGATTTAAGGGAAAGGTAATATTTTTATTAAGTGGATTTAACCCTTAATTTGTTAAATATGTGGAGAAAATTGTGTATCTCTTGGATAAAGATATGTTGGATATGAATATGTAAATTGGATGATACTAGTTTCTTGGGAACTAATTGTGGATTTGTTTTCAAGAGGGTTATGCTATCATGGATAAAGTATACATTTTTTGGGACTTAAGGAATATATCTAATATGTTTTGAAATAAGGAAACATTCATGTTTTCAATAAGGATACATGGTAATTTAGTTTATTACCATAACTCAAGAGAATACATGATGAAGCCATTCACCTGTTTGGAATGTGACCAACAAGAGATACTTTATGATATATGGGGGATAAATGTTAAGTTGAGTTAGTGTACCTCTTTCTAAAGTTTTTTATTTTCAACTTTTAGATGGATTGTAAGGTTATCAATTTATGGAATGTTTAGGTTAAACATCAGATGATGTTTGTTTGAATAAAGTATTATCTCACTATAGGGGGACTTATACATATTTGAAAACTTTTTCTAACTTTTTTTTGATAGAGAAAAATGGAATGACCTATTATTATATATATGGATCGATTGATATACTAACACTTCAGGAATTAAAAATTCAACTTCATTTATTTTAATAAGATATGAAGTTGAAAATTATTCAAGGCATGATCAATGGTGAGATTGTACAGAAATCAAGTAAGTATATCTTCTCAAGAAAATTATTCAACATTAGGAGAAGGGATCGTGATGTAAAAGGGTGTTTTATTATCATCATTTTTTATGATATTAATGACCTATTTTATCACGACCTATCCCCTGAGCCCTGTGTCGTGACTACCCTAAGCCCGCCTTCCAAAGGCCAGGGGCTGGAGACTAGCACAGGAAATGCATATCCCTAAATCAGGGAAGGCATTGCCTTTAAATCTGCGAACTCACACAATCCAAGAACACAGCAGGATACAAGAACAATGTAAACTAAATAGTAACAGAGTGAGTATAGAAAGTAAAGGGGGACGGAATACAAGCCCTTTGGAAAGTATAAGTAAAAATGGAAAGTACAAGTAAAACTAAGAATAGCTCCTGTGAACACCCGCCAAGGATTCTACCTGAAGGGTACGTACAGCTCTCAAATGGTCATATTTGTTGTACATATCGTCTAAGTTACACCTTTTAGCAGCCACTAGTCTTGTTACCTTCATCCTCAGTCATCACTGTCTGCCATCTGCACAAGACACAATAAGGTGTGGGTGTAACCCGTGTAGGGGTGAGTATAATAATACTCAGTAGGGACCCCGAGACCCCCGAAGGTCTCTCAAATCCACAAAGGATAAACCACAAACATTGAAACAACAGTCAAACCTACTTAGGTATATTCCCATACATATACCTAAGTTATCAAGTATACCATTCACATTCATAATGAATACAAGGCCCAACTCTTTAACTAATGCACAACTGTTCCACGAAGGGATGAATACCACAAAGGTGACACCAAAAAGGAAAGTACCACAAAGGTAATTTCACATATAAGAATACCAAAAAGGTATCACCATGATGGTAAGTACCACAAAGTTATCTCCACACAGAAAAATACCAAAAAGGTAAGGACTCAACTCACACAAGGTATAACTTAAGTACAGAAGTATAGATGATTAGTCATAAACTAGATCATCTTATTCTGTTAAGAATCACTGCTATTCACCCACACAGGATCGATAGGTAAATAACTCCCACTAATCCACACAGGATCGATAGGTAACTAAGCCCTACTGACCCACAAAGGATTGATAGGTAACTAACCTCCGCTGACCCACACAGGATCTGACCCACACAGTCTCGGTATGCACTGACCCACGTAGGATCGTTGACAGTTGACCCACACAGGATCTGAATTCACTGACCCACACAGGATTGATGAGCGTTGAACCACATAGGATCTGAAGATGACCCACATAGGATCTGAATATGACCCTCACATGATCTAAAGGTTCTTTAAGTACAGCCAGTTGCAGGGTTCCCTCTCTAAGCATTCTTGATTCTGGGAGGTTCTACTCCTCAATCGATCGGTCAATACTTTAACTTCCACAAACTCTTATGAAGAAGCATCCCAAAGGTCTTTCACATCAAAAAGGACCCAACGCAACTGGCGGCATGCTAATTGGATTCCCATTCTGCATGTTATTAGCGTTTCCATTCTGAGGGCCCAGTTGGATTCAGGTTCGATCCAACTAGGCCATCCTCCAACATTATCTAAAACTCAAGTGGAGTATACCAAAATGAAGGTCTCAATACAAGGATCCTGGCACCATGGACGATTCATCAAATGGACTCTTGGTTCTCAAGATATGGACAAAAAGGCGAAAATGGGTCCGGATGGACCCGGGTCTGGTCTGACCCGGTCGGACCGACCCAGCCCGACCCATCCTGGGCCAACCTGATTTGACCCATATTGGGTCAACCCGACCAGACTCAGGTCTGGACCGATTGGGCTGGGCCGTGGTGGGCCCGAGTCACTGGGCCGCGAACCGGCCCGACACACTAAGGGGCGGTGTGGCCCACAAGGTGTGGCCCGGCCCGTGCTAGGCATGGCCTGCTACAGTGCAGTCCGCCCTAGACGCCACCTGGGGGAAGCCCCCCCTCCCAGATTCCAGAACAGTCCAACAGACCATTCAGCCTACTGGAAAGTGGGACCCGCCAGATCGGGTCCTGTTCGGTGCATCACAGCCGGCAGGATTTCTGGTCGGTTCTCCTCCCAGCGGTGCGACAGCGCCACTGTCCTCCCACAGTCGTTCAAGTGTTGGCCGCTATCTTGGTGTGCCGCCTGCTCAAGCCACGGTCGGTCGGGTTCCGGCCGCCCTTCGGTGCGTCACTGCGGCTCGATAGCCGTAACCTCTTCCTCTGTTGGCAGCACAGACGTGTTCCTCCCTTCTTCCATGAGTTATTACATCTTCGTCCCAAGCCCAAAAAATATGATGTTCACATATTCACGATCCTCGGGTAGAGATCTCTACGTCCATATGTCGTGCCCAATGAGACATTGTGTTTTCAGCATGCTTAATTATTTGGCGTCAAAGAACGCACGAATAACGCGCGAAGAACAAAAGAGAAGGGTCAAGTTATAAGTGTGGAACTATGGCCATGATTGTTTGACCATCATCATTCTGAATCAAGAATTTGAAGAATCAATAAATATATTTAATCATATTTAAAATTAAAACCCCTATCTCGATCATCCGTTGGAGGTTTCATGAGGAGGAACATGATGGTGGTGATGTCGGCGTTTGTCTCTCCCGCAAGACGCTTTTGATCCGGGCTCGATCATCGTCCACTTCGGAAGTTTGTTCTTAATTGGAGGATGTCCTTTCGAGTTTTCTCAAGCTCTCCCCTTTGACAACGATCCCCACCAAAAGGGTGAGGAGCCAACTTTAATAATTTAATATTATTAATTCAATTAAATATGAAACATTAATTAAATTAAAGTTATCACATTAATTTGAGTAATTCCAAGGGTTTCCTCCCATTAAAAGAGGGGTTCAGGTGGTCCCCACCACCAAGATTCAAAAAGGAGGTTTCAAATAAAAATAAAATTTTATGTTTTATTTTTATTATTTTCCTATTAATTATCCCAAAAAAATATAAAAAACTAACTTCTACCCTTGAACTACTGTGGTCGAGGTGAAGGTCTCTTTAAATGAATATCAGTGGTACGAGTTCAATGGTATCCTCGGATTTTAATTACGAGCACTGGTTCAAAATTTACAAAACACCGCTCACGCGTTTACTGGACTTACTTAAAAAATGTTCGGAAATTCATTCCTGACGCTCCAGGACTCAGAATCATGCTCCGTCAATTTTCATGGACTCGTAATATTTCCATGTAATTAAAAATATTACATGGAAAATTTTGGGTCTTTACATTCTCCCCACCTCATGGATATGCATCCCTGAAATCCACAACACAAACTAGGGAAACAATTAGGGGTACTGAGCATGAATCTAACCCTCCCGCTCCAAAGTGCTCTCCTGGAGGTTCCTGTGCTTCCAACGAATGTGCACTAGAGGTATCGATCACCCACATAGGACTCCCTCTTATCGATCATCAATCTCTATTGGAACCTCCAAAAACATCGCCTCGTCATCTAAGTCCAGCTTATTGTGGTGAATGATGTGAGATGGGTCATGCATGTATCTCCTCAACTGGGATACATGGAAAACGTCATG
Source organism: Viscum album (assembly GCA_963277665.1). NCBI lineage: Eukaryota > Viridiplantae > Streptophyta > Magnoliopsida > Santalales > Viscaceae > Viscum > Viscum album. Next base: position 856,394,728 of record OY728121.1, read on the forward strand.
CACCCAATGCAAGTGAGGGGGAAAGTCTAGGTGGTACGCCACCTCGCCAACTCTGTTGAGAATCTGAAAGGGTCCGATGAACCTCGGAGATAACTTGTCGCCCTGACCAAATCTTTCCAAAACTCAACAAGGTTAGACCCATAAAAAGACATGGTCACCATCCTTGAACTCAAGAGGTCTCCTTCTCCAGTCATCATAGGACTATTGCCTACTCTTTGTAGTATTCATCTACTCATGTATGATCTGCACCTTCTCCATGGTAGCCCGTACCATCTCTTATCTCATGAGTGCTAAGTCCCCTAGGTCAGTCCAGCACAGAGGTGATCTGAAAGGTCGATCGTACAACGCCTAAAATGGTGCCATACCAATGGTGGAGTGATATTTTTTATTGTACAAGAACTCCACCAAGGGCAAGTGATCCTCCCAATTGCAGTAAAAATCAAGGACACAAGCACATTGCATGTCCTTGAGGGTCTGAATAGTCCGCTTTGTATGACCATCTATTTGAGGATGGAAGGAGGTGCTCAATCAAAGTTGAGACCCAAATGCCTCCTAAAACCCCTTCCATAGCTGGGAAGTAAAACGTGCATCATGATTGGAGACATTTGTAGATGGAACCCCATGAATCCGCACAATCTTCTACACATAGAGGAGTCCCAAGCCCTCTACTGGTCCCTGCTCTCTGATAGGTAAGAATTAGGCCAAATTGGTGAGTCGATCAATGATCACCCAGATGTAATCATTCCCCAGGGATGTGTGTGGAAGCCCTGTCACAAATTCCATGGAGATTTTATCCCAATTCAACTATGGAACCTCTAGTGGCTGAACTAAGCCCCTTGGAACCTGATGTTATGCCTTCACTTGCTGACAAGTGAGGCACCGAGAGACAAACTATGTTATATCTTTCACTATTCCTAGCCACCAGTGCTGACGTCGGAGGTCCTATTACATCTTCTCCACTCCTAGATGTACCGCTAGAGGGGATGTATGGAACTCCCTTAACACTTCCTCTCGTAGTGCCACTGGTACCATAGTACGCCCTCTAAAGAGGATTACATGCTCCCCACCTTCAGAAAATCTATCAGGTACATGTCCTGTGGATATCTGAGCACGTCGATCCTTGTAGTTAGTGTCCCCAAGTTGCACTACCCTGACCTGTTGAAGGAGTGGGGGAGTGACTGTCAAAGACTAGAGATAAGCTGCCCCAACTCGATCTACGTAGTATATCTGCAAAGTGGCTAGCTGTTCCATCGCCTCACTCATCAACTGTATACCAGATCTCTTACTGAGTGAATCTTCTACTATGTTCCCCTTCCTATGAGTATAGACTATCTTGAATTCATATTCCTAGAAAAACTCAAGCCAACATCGTTGTCTCAGGTTCAATTCCTTCTGAGAGATGATATACCTGAGACTCTAGTGATAAAAGTAGACTCTAAAACGTTCTCCCATCATGTAATGTCACCACATCTTCAAGGCTAATACCACTACTACTAACTCCAAGTCATGGGTAGCATAGTTCTGCACATGTTTTCTCAGCTATTGAGAACCATACGCGATCACTGCTCGCTCCTGCATCATGACACAACCAAGCCTGGTCCCTGATGTGTTATAGTAGACTACGTACCCAACTACCTCCTTCGGTAACCTCAAGATGGGGGAACTCATCAGTCTCTAACTCAGCTCTTGGAAACTCAGCTGGAATCTCTCCAACCACACTAATGGTTTCCCCTTCTTCACCAATGCTGATAAGGGTGCCGCAACTCAGGAAAAGTTAGGCACAAACCTCTGGTAGTAACCGGACAAACCCAGAAAACTTTTCACCTCTATCACACTCCTGGGTGGCTCCCAAGCAAGCACAGCCTCGATCATCACTAGATCCACCACAACTCCATATTCCAAGATGATGTGTCCCAGTAAGTGAACCTCTCGTATCCAGAATTGGCACTTCAAGAGATTACCATAAATTTGGTGCTCTCAGAGTGTATCCAGAACTATTTGTAGATGATAGGCATGCTCCTCCCCTACCGGTGAGTATATCAGGATGTCATTGATGAAAACTACTACAAAGCAATCGAGGTATGGCTGGAAGATCCTATTCATAAATCCCATAAAAATTGATGGGATATTGGTCACATGAAATGGCATAACCAAGAACTCATAATGGCCATACTGACATCCAAAGGCCGTCTTCTACACATCCTTATCTCGTACCCTTAGCTAGAGATAGCCTGATCTGAGTTCTATCTTCGAAAACCATCGTGCTCCCTTCAGCTGATCAAAAAGATTTTCAATCCCCAGAAGTTGGTACTTGTTCTTAACAGTCACTTGGTTCAGGCACTGATAGTCCACATAGAGTCTCAAACACCCATATTCCTTCTTGGCGAACAAAATCGGGGCTGACCAAGTAGAAACACTGGGCCTAATGAACCCCTTGCTCTGCAAGTCCTCCAACTGTACTCATAGCTCTTGAAGCTTCATGGGAGTCATCTGATATGCTGGTGTAGATATCGGTGTCATCCCGGGGTACATGTATATATAAAACTCCACCGCTATGTGAGGAGGTAGACTTGGAACATCATTAGAGAAAACATCAACATACTAGTCCACCACTACAAGATAGCTCGGACTCTCAACATTAACCACTCTGAGGGTAAGGCTATCCAACTGATGTGTGATTGGATACACCCTCCTCCAGGTAAGTCCATCCTGTGCTGCAAAGGTTCCCTTCTCGCCGGTGAAGCAAAACATGGTCCCATCCTCACGGACACACCGCACTTTGCGCCTAATATTGTTGATCTCAGCATGGACTGTGGATAACCAGCCCATACCCAAGATGATGTCATAAGGCCTCGACGCCGCCCCTAGAAGATCCCAGCTGAAGCTCTAACCTCCTAGAGTAAGCTCACACTACCGGCACCAGTGCTTAATCGTCGAATCTACTTCTGTAGAAGTCTATAGCCATAAAGATCGAGGAAATGCTCCATCGGAATCTCTAATATCCAAACGAAGGTCATGGCAATAAAAGAGTGACTAGCACATGTGTCTATGAGTACTGTAGCTAAGGTGGAGTAGACACAGATCGTACCTCGTATCATCTTCGGAGTGTCTTGGTCAAAGGCCTTAGCTTCCTGAAGCTGATCTCGTCCTTATCCACCTGCTCCCTATGGTTGGGGTGGACCACCTGGTGGTGGTGGAAGTAGAACCTTGAATCGCTTCCCACCGTCTACAGTACGGACAGCTCCTCTTCCATGTCTGCCTACTGCCTGTGGACCTCCTAGATCAAATATTCACTTCTTCCCAGGTGGTCCTTCGACCGTCTGATGGTCATCCATACAGCAGGTCGGGCAGTCGCGAGCCATGTGACCCTACCCACCGCACGAGTAACACCACCTATTCCTCACCATTTCTGCTCTGTCTTGAGAGCCCCGCACAACTGACCATGTATCCAGTGGTCGTCCACCTGTAGGTTTATTCCTCTTGAACCTCTACATCATCTGTCTGCTGCCAGCTACAGATGTCTCTGCTACATAGCGTCCGGTGGTGGGTCTCCCTGTCGTTAACTACTTAGCAAGGATGCTCTCCACTAAGAGTGTTCTCTCTAACACCCTCGCCTATGTTGGGATGCTGAGAGAAATCATCGAATCTCTAATCTTCTGTCTGAGCCCCTGCTCGAAGGTCTGGGCCCTGAAAAAAGGGTCATGCACCATGTCGGTGGAGTAGAGAGAGAGGTCAGTGAACCTCGCTGAATACTGAGCCACTGTCATGCTACCCTACTGCAAGTGGAGAAGCTCTTGTATACAAACTGAGTGTAGAGTCACTGGGATGAAATCTATCCGGAAAAAGGCTCTCGAAGTCTGCCTAGACGAGATTCACCTCGTCCTGAACCTGGAGCATCAAGATCCACCATCTGCCCGCTACTGCCTGAAGAAGACTGGTGGCAAGGATCACCATGAGATCAGCTAGTGTCCCTACTAGTTGAAAAACTCTAACCACGGCCTCCAGTCAATCCTCATCCGCTTGCGGATCTGTCTCGCCCCAGAACCTCAGTGGCCACTAGCACTAGAACTCGTGCAATGCGCTCAAGTGGAATGCACCCTCTACTGTTGAGGCTGGTGGCATAGGTTTCCCAATGGTTATTGGTGTTGTTGGTACACCACCTGATGGTACAACTATCGAAAGGGGGCGCTGCACTAAATCCTCGTCGCTCGGTGGGCTGTCATCACATACTCTACCTGGAACCCTGGCTAGATGTCTGCGTGGAGGAATCCTGAAAAGAAATAGGTGTGACACAGTCATTAAGTTATACCTGGTGAGCTGGCTTAAATTGATCACAGAGAAAACTATTCAAAAACACACACACAATCAGTGTTTTCATGCACTGAGTCGGAAATCAGAATTCGGGGTCTTGGTGTATGGATACGTCGGTCGCCGCACTAACACTGGATTCCCCAAATTGATAACCATGCTCATAACACTTAACACTATTGCTGATTAAAATATCAGAGTCCAAGTTATTCGGTATAATTGACTCCTCATATACCAATTTGTCATGAACCATCCCCCGGGGCCCGTTCCATGACTACCCTAAGTCTGTCTTCCACAGGCCAGGGGCTGGTGACTAGCATCGGAAAGGCATAACCCTAAATCTGGGAAGGTATTTCCTTTAAACCTGTGAACTCACACAATCTAAGCACACAGCAGGATACAACACAAAGTAAAGAAAATAGTAACAAAGTGAGAACAGTAAGTAAAGGGGTCTAGAATACAAGACCAACCGGAAAGTACAAGTAAAACTGGAAAGTACAAGTAAAACTGAAAACAGCTCTAGTGAACACCCACCAAGGATCCTACCTGAAGGGTAGTTAAAGCTCTAAAATGGTTTCATCTACAGTACGCCTCGTCTAAGTTCCACCTTTGAGAATCCTATAGTCCTAGTACCCTCATCCTCAATCAGCGTTGTCTTTCATCTGCACAAGACACAATAATGTGTAGGCGTAGACCTTGCATGGGTGAGTATAACAATACTCAGTAGGGACCCCAAGACCCCCGAAGGTCTCTCAAATCCACAAAGTATAAACCACAAAGCATGGAAATAACATTCAAGCCTACTTAGGTATATTCCCATATATATACCTAATTTATCCAGTATACCCACCATGTTCATGAGGAATACAAGGCCCAACTCTTTAGCCAATGCACAATTGTTCCACGAAGGAATGAATACAATGAAGGTAACACCACAAAGGAAAGTACCACAAAGGTAATTCCACAAAGAAGAATACCACAAAGGTATCACCACAATGGTAAGTACCACAAAGGTATCGCCACACAGAATAATACCAAAAAGGTAAGAACTCAACTCACACCAGGTATAACTTAAGTACAGAAGTACAGATGATTAGTCGTAAACTAGATCATCTTATTCTGTTAAGAAGAACTGTTGTTGAACCAAACAGGATCGATAGGTAACTAACCCCCGCTGACCCACACAAGATCGATAGGTAACTAACCCCCATTGACACACACATGATCGATAGGTAACTCACCCCTATTGACTCACACAGGATCTAACCCACACAGGATCGGTATGCGCTGACCCACAAAGGATCGATGAGCGCTGACCCACACAGGATTGGTATGTGCTGACCCACACATGACTGTTGAGTGCTGACCCACACAGGATCTGAAGATGGCCCACATTGGATCTAAACATGACCCACATAGGATCTGAAGGTTCTTCAAGTACATCCAGTCACAGGGTTCTGGCACTAAGCATGCTTGATTGCAGGAGGTTTCGCTCTTCAAACCATCAGTCGATACTTCAACTAATAAAAAGTCCCATTAAGAAGAATCTCAAAGGTCTTTCACCTCAAAAAGGACCCAACGCGATTGATGGCACGTCAATTGGATGCTCGGTCTGTAAGCTTTTAGCATTTCCGTTCCAAGGGCCCGGTTGGATTCGGGTTTGATCCAACCTGGCCATACTCTAAATTTATACAAAACACAAGTGGAGTATACCAAAAGGACCATCCTGATCTAAGGATCCCGATGCCATAGACAGTTCATCAAACAGATGTCTGGTTCTCAAGATATGGCCAAAAAGGCAAAACTAGGTCCGGATGGGCACGGGTCCGATCCGACCCGGTCGGACAAACCAGGCTCGACTCGGGTCCAGCCCAGTTTAGATGGGCCATGGTGGGTCTAGCCTATTGGGCTATAGACTATCTCGGCCCACTAAGGGGCGGCCCGACCCGCTAGGTGTAGCCCGGCCCGCAGGGTGCGGCCTGGCCCGTGTTGGGCACGACCCGCTAGGCGCAGCCCGCTGCAGTGCGGTCTGCCCGGCTTGGTGAGTTCCACCCTATCTTCCACCCAGGGGAATACCCTCCCCCCCCCCCTTGGATTCCCGAATGATCCAACGGACCGTTCGACCTGCTGGCAAGTGGGACCCGCCGGAGCGGGTCCTACTCAGTGCGTCATGGCCGACTGGATTTCCAGCCGGTTCTCCTCCCAGCGGCGTGACGGCTCTTCTGTCCTCCCGCAGCCGATCGGTTGTTTTCCACTCTTCATGTGAGCCGTCTTCTCAAGCCATGGTCGGCCTGGTTTCGGCCTCCCTCCAGTGCGTCGCCTGCTCAAGACGCAGTCGGCCGGGTGTCGGCCACCCTCCTGTGCACTGCCTGTTCAAGCTGCGGCTGGCCACCCTCTGGTGCGCTGTCGCGGCTCGAAAACCACGTCCTCCTCCTCTACCAGCAACGTAGATGCGTTCCTCCCTTCTTCCACGTGTTATTTCAGCTTCGTCCCAAGCCTGAAAAATATGGCGTCTGCATATTCATGATCCTTGGGTCGTGATCTCCACATCCATATGTCGTGCTCAATGAGACATTGTTTTTTTAGCATGCTTAATTATTTGGAGTCTAAAAATGCATGAAGAACACGTGAATAATGAAAGAGAAGGGTCAACGTATAAGTGTGGAATGATGACCATGTTTGTATGGCCATCTTCATTCTGAATCAAGAATATAAAGAATCAACAAATAGATTTAATCATACTTCAAATTAAAACCCCTACCTCAATCGTCCTTTGGAGGTGTCGTGAGGAGGAAGATGATGATGGTGACATTGGCGTTCGTCATTCCCACAAGATGCTTCTGATCCGGGCTCGAGCATCATCCACGTCGGAAGTTCATTCTTTGTTGGAGGATGTTCTTCTGAGTTCTCCTGAGCTATCCCCTTTGCCAACGATCCTGACCAAAAGGGGGAGGAGCCAACATTAATTGATTTAAGATAATGAATTCAATTAATGTTGGCACATTAATTGGGGGAATTCCAATGGTTTCCTCCCATTAAATAGGGTTTCGAGTGGTCCCCACCACCAAGATTAAAAAAGTAGGTTTCAAATAAAAATAAAAGCTATCGTTTTGTTTTTATTATCTTCATTTTAACTCTCCCACAAAAATCCAAAAAACTAACTTCTACCCTCGACCTACTGGGGCTGAGGTGAAGGTCTCCTTAAGCGAATATTGGGGCTGTGAGTTCAATGGTGTCCTTGGATTTCAATTCTGAGCATTGGTTCCAAAGTTACAAAACTTTGCTCACGTGTTTACTAAAAGTAATTTAAAATGTTCATAAATTCATTCCAAGCACTCCAGGCCTCAGAATCATGCACTGTCAATTTTTACAGACTTTTAATATTTCCATATACTTAAAAAAATTGCATGAAAAATTCCGGGTCGTTACATATTTCACAGTTCTTTAGTTTATGGTTTTTTTATTGTTAAAATTATCTAGATCACCCACTTTCTTGGGATCAGTTATATTTATCAATCTCTTTGATTATTTACGTTTTTCCTCCATTCCCATTCTTTACCTATTTTCTCTTACGTAGATACATAGTTACAATTTACTTTGGGTAATTGTTATTTTCCACCTATTCCTTTTTAAAAGGAAGTTTCAATCCTTGTTTTTACAATGTGGGTTTATATGAAATAAACATTCACTTATTAATACTTTAACAACCTAGATAAATTTATAGGGAAAAATCATTTTAAGGGGGGTATAATGTAACACCCTGATATTTTTATGGGATAGATTTTTTAAATTTCTTTGATGTCTTGGGTTGTACGCTACACCAAGATAAGCTTGTTCTATACGCAACATTGGTTTAACTTATAGTATACATAACACTATGTTTGGCTTGTGTTACACAAAATTTCAAGTCCTTTCAATATAATTAATTTCACACAAGACCAAGTTTAAGTGAACAAATAAATATTATTACGCTACCATATAACCTAGTCATTATAATGGCGGGTTTGAACAATATCAAATTTATTTTAAAAAACTATTATTGATGGATTATATTGATGAAATATATATTCAATATATACAATTTAATGTTTAAAATTAATATTATATGTTTTCTATGATATAATAACAAATTCAATTTTTTTGGATAAAAGAAGTATTTTTCAAAAAAATGCAGTTTTGTTAACTTTTGATGGTGCACCCAATTTAAATCTAGTATTTTACACTTTTTTATAATCTATTTGACAAAATAAACTTCTTTATTTGTAATAGGGAATTAAAAATTTATTTTGGATGAATTTTTGATATTTTTATGATAAATTTCATATATTAATGAATAGTGAAAAATATTGTGTCTTAATTCAAAACTGCTTTTTCATCAAATTTATTTATATTGTTAGATTATCCTTTTAATTGGTTTTAAAGTATAATTAAGTTATTTTTTTATCTTCCAATCCAATTTAGTTCATTTTATGTAATTTCACATTGAAATTGGATATAAACACCTATTAATCATTTGATGGTTTTAACTTTTTAAAAACTCATTTTCTCGTTCCCTCAATGGGATTAATTTTAATTTAATTAATGCAATTTATGTGTTTAAAATTTTGAAAAATGGATTCCATATTTTGAATCAGTGGTTCATAATTAGGTAAATAGGTTCATTTTTTTGGGGGGGATTTAATTAATAGTAACTTTGGTAGTTTTTATTTACCACAGTTAAAGTTAAATCGGGTAAATTAGGGTAACAAATAATTTGATAAGGACAATAAAATTACCCTAAAACATGAAAAATACTATTTTGTGAATAAAAGTCAAACATTAACACCTAATGATCTTAATTTACTCATTTAATGGACCTTTTTCCATGAAAATGATATATATATTATTAAAATAAAAGAAGGTGACAACATGTCACCCTCTTATTTCTTATAAGTAGAATAATTTTAATATAGTGATCAATATGATATAACTTAAATAATAAATAGTATCTAGAAATATAATTAAATTATATATATCATGGTAATTTATTTAGAATTTTTAGAGAATAGATAATTACCTTACAGGTTTATACAATGATGATGCAGAAATTATTTAATTTATGAAAAATCAATAAAATAGTTTTTATTAAAATGACAATAAATATTAAAAGACTAAAAAACTTGATATAATATTATTATTAGATTATATGTTGACCATAATTATCCAATGGGTGATTTATTGATCATTTGGAGACATATGGAAAATATTACGACACTTATAATATTTTATTTAAAGTGATGTTAAAGTTGTCACATTCATGTTTTAATAAATATAGAATTTTTAATGTAGGATTATACAGATTATATATTTTAATATAAGTATTCCTATTAAATATAGAATATTTATATTTTTCGTAGCATTTTATTGTAATTTTTTATTCAAAAAATAAGTATATTAAATAATTACAGAAAACTGAAGTAGTAATTATTTTATTAAATGAAATATCAAATTAATGTGAATAACTATATTAAATATAATTTTGGATAATTAATATATCTAATTAAATTTATATATTATCTTTACCCATTAGGGATATAATAGAATATTTCATTCTGAGGATAAAATCTTATATTAATATTTTTAAAAATCTAATAAATGAATAGTTTCAAAATTGACACTATTGATATTTTTTCAAAATAATGTTTATTAAATTATTTAAAAATTATAATAAATTTTTAAAAATATAAAATAATTATTATATGCTCTAAAATGTTAAAAAAAATTCATTTATGGTCTAATTTTCATCAAATAACTAAACATTACACTATTTTAATATTGAAACATTTTTACCTTAGTTAAAATTAAAATAGAATAACTAGGGGTTAATTAAAAAGATATGGTTTAAATTGATAGAAAAACTCTTCCAAATTTTATTTTTTGATGATATAACAACCCTATATCATCTAATATTTTAAAATATGACATTTTTGTCTTTTTGGATGTCGTTTTATTTTATTATAAATTAATAATATTGGAGATTCCAAATGTGCCCCTCACCTCAATTATAAAAGGGAACATACTTCCTCCAACTTCAATTCAATTTGAGCCATAAATATTAGATATACCCTACCCATTTCCCTTATAAACTTCCTTATTCACATTTTTGAGGTTTTGGTCTTCTCAAAAGACTAAATTTAGTGCCTTTAAGAGGAGATTTTGAGAGAGCTCACCGAAGAAGAGGTAATCTCCTTTACCAACTCCCCCAAGATCATTTATTCTTTTACTTCCTATTTCTTTGTTGTTTCCATTATAAATTAATAAATCCAGTATAAAATATATACTAATTTTTTATTATGGTTATGGAACAAATATATTCCACCTTATATTCATCCTACAAAAAACAAAATCACCACATGTGCGTACATACGGCTTACCGTCTCCATGTCGTGCTGTAATATGTTTTTCACCACTACTTTACTGATATGGGTATAATAATGTAAATAATAACTATATATGATTATTATAAAATTATATTTATTATTTTACAACAAATATACCATCTACTTTAATACTTTTTACTATTAAGGACATGATACTATCACTCCTGCATACGTAAGGCCTACCATCTCCACAACATGATGCAATTCATATCCATGTAAACAATTCATAAATGACTATATAAATGTATATAATGAACAAATATGATATATATTACCTTAATATAATTTTATAAATCATGAAACTATATCCTCTTTACCAGAATTGGGACTTATATGACAAAACATGCAATAGAAATTATAGCGATTAACGCCAATAGAAGAGTAATAATAAAATATTATTAAATGGGTGTTAATATGATCACATGTGATATCATAAACATAAATATGGAACTAGAATAAGTTAATTATTTTATTTAAACCATTTTATAGTAGTTTCAGATATGTACAAAGGAAATTAAACCAAAGGTAAGATATTATTTTGTCTCACTTTATTTCTGTGGGACATATTCCTTATACACCACATATTTCTTTTTTGTGGTGTTTATGCTTCCCATTAATGTTTTTATGATTATTATTATCAAGTTTATGATATTTAAATATGAATATAATTTTATTTAATTTATTATGAATACTATTAGATTGATTACAAATTAGTAAGGGATAATTTAGCAATCTCATTATTATCCAAGATTGTTTATATATAATTATTTACTGGGGTATATTTATCATCCATGTCCATAGTTTATAAAAATGTTTTTATAAAATTTTTACTATTATTACATGGATTTTTAAAGTAATTTTAACCCATTTTTTACTTTTATTACATCGTTTTCAAGGAATCTTTCTTTGGTTTTCCATACAAGGTACTTTTTGACTTTTCTGGAAAAAGTGTGTAAAGAATGTTTTTTTAAATTATACAGGAAGAATTAATTTTTACACTTTCATAACACCTTATTTACATGAATATTATCTTACAATTTTTTAAGTATATTTTCAAAGAAATTTATTTCCTTAAAAATTTCATGGTGTTTTAAGAAAAGAAAACGTTTTTTAAGAATAAAGGTTAATTCTTCAAGAATTAATTTCAAGTGTTTTATCAAAATTATTTTTCATCTAATATTAAGGATATTTTAAAATTATACTATCCCTATTATTATTATGGTTTATTTTATCTTTTATTTAATTATATTTATGAAATCCATTTTTTTTACATGGATTATGTTTTGATGGAATGATGTTTAAGAAACCCATTTTATTCCTGGGGTTATGTTGTGATGAATGATTTATATTTTAGTGGCACACATATGTATGGTTTTCATTATATGATGGATGGAACATATAGCTCCATACAATTAATTGGGTAAATATTTATATCTCAGGAGATAAACATTACTAGAATAGTAAGTAAATCTGGTTCAGTAATACAGGGCTAGAACAGTAGGTAAATCGGGTTCAGTAATACAGGGCTAGAACAGCAAGTAAACTTGGTCTGGTAATGGACTTTTTCCACTATAATGGTCTTTTCAATGATCCTTGGATAATATATAATTTATTTTCTATGATTATATTTCTTCTAAAATTCAATATTGTTTGATAATGCTATTTTCTCATGGCTAATGTTCTTTTATGATTCATGCCTTATGAATTACCAATATTTATTCCATGACTCATATTTTTGATATATTTTATACAAGGTATGATTTTCAAAAGTTATGTTCATGTTTTTATATTATTTTGTTCTTGTTTTGATTTTTTACCCTTACTGATCATCTAATCTCACCCTTTCTTATGATTCAATTCCCCAGGTTATAAAGAAATAATTTTAGTAGGAGTATTAAAGGGGAAGATATTAATGGGAGATGTTGAAGATCTTTCACAAGATATAATAATGTATTCAAAGTTTCCAAAGGCATTAAAATATTACAGAATATGTTCATAAGTTTATAAAATGTAATTAATATTCATTTAAAAATATGTAATATTCATGTACATCATGCTTGGGTCATTATAATTTATGTGTTTAAGCCCCTTTTTCAAATGGTGGAATTAGGTGGATCACCATTTCCAATTTATAAGGGCACATTAACCTTATAAAATTAAATTTGGACTCTGCTTAATTCAATAATAACACATTCCAACCCTGTAGGAAAGTTTGGTACATTCAAAATATATCACATCACACACTACCAGGAACAAAAATAATCACATGAAAGCAGGAAAATACATGCTAAAAATTAAATATGAAAGGGCATAATAAATGAAATTTTTAACCTTAAGGTGATAAGTACAGTGCATGCTTGATACTCCCTCATATCATCGAGTTGTAGTAATGGAAATCATCATTTCAATAATACCAAAATAATAAAACCATAAAATAAGTGTTTCACCCAATAGTGAAGTTGTATCAACCCTAAATTAAATAAGAAATAACAAAAATTTCCCAAGATAGGTAAATTGGGTTTCCCCTGTATCTGGGGTATCTACTCTTGGGAAAAGTCTCATTAACAAATTCATATGTTCTAGTATCCTATATAAACCTAAAAAGTAAGATAGAAAAAGAAAATAGGCTCTAATTCCACTTTGTAGAATCATGCCCTAAGTGCCACTCAATGGTTCCCCAAGAGGGTGGGCCACAGGACCTCAAGCACACCTCCCCATATTTCATAGGTTTTTGAATAGTAACGAGGGTATTGGGTGAGTCTATAGGGAGACTATTCCCTCATAGATCATAGTATGCATAGTATTTAATGATAGATAACAAATATTAGAATCATGATGGAGAAATCAGATAGTAGAGGAATATCATAACAATAATAATAATAATAATAATAACAAAACTACAACAGTGCATATGAGATCTATAACTATTATAATAAAAATAAAAATAATGGATACAATGATGATTTTTTTCATTATTCTTTACAAAAGAGAGTACAGGGGGATTAGGGGATATAGTAATATGTTACATACTTGAAAAATATACAAAAAGAAAGGAAAAACTATTACTACAAGCATCTCGATTATAGGCTCATTCCTCTTCCCCATGCTACATCATAAAGCTCTAAAACAATCAATCATCAGAAGTTGCACTCTTTTAAAATATGTACGCCATTAAAATCCGCAAAATAACCTTTATAAAAATATAGCTTTTATACTTAAAATTGGATTTATTCTTATCTTAAGCCTACAATACTTTTTTTGTGAAATTAAAAACATATGGTTCAATATATAAAATATTTATTTCATTAATATCTATCACTAATAGTGATTAATTTATTTTATTGTGATAAAATGTCATTGTAGGCATAAATATAGTATTTTAATAAAAACACATCCTTCATATTCAATTGGTTTTTATTTTCATTTATAATTAATCAGTAACCAATGAATTCATTTTATAAACATGTGTAAACTATATTTTAATAATTTAATTAATCTCATTTATTCCCTCTATTCCAACGGTTAGGTGATACCTATTATATTAAAATAATAATATTTAATAGTGTATCATGGTTCATATAAGATCGGTGTTTTGTGAAACTTATACTATCAAATAAATTGAACTTATTTAATAAGATACATACCAAAAAATGGGTTTTTACATTCTCCCCTCATTCAATAAATTTTGTCCTCATAATTTGAAATTTCACTTCAAAAAATCAAAGGTTGATACTTGAAAATTCTTTTGTGGGAAACCCACATCATAAATAGGGTTAATATATCATCCCCTTAATAAGGGGAAATGGAAATAAAAAGTAACCACAAATTTAGGATTTCAAATAGGATAACATTAGTGTAAAGTGAATACTTAGATATGGAAGAGAAATAAAACTATCAAGTTCTAATGGAGAGTGATAGAGAACATGGTCATCATAAAATCTACCATCATAAAACTGTAAATATGTGATGGGTTAAAGAGGCTATTGATTTCTTAGTAAGAAAATTAAATTAATTAAATTTTTATTCTAAATTACTTTTCCTAGAGTTGAGGAATTCTATTACTACATAGGGTGATAACAAAGAGAAATATAATTACTTGGGAAGTGGATTTTCAACCTTTAATCAATTTCCAATACAAACTCATATTTTTCTCCAATGATGAGTATGATGGTTTTTGATGCAAGGCTCACTATAATCTACTTCTACATATCACAACATCCACAAAAGTTTAACTATATATTCCTCCTATATTTACACTTTTACCAAAACCAAAATTTCTAGTACAGGATATACTCTTCAAAAAATAATGATCCTTTACATGATATAAAACTACTTTAATCTCAAAAATTCAGCAGTAATACCCAATGTTAAACATAGAACATGTGATAAATAACAATCCTTAAAATTAATCAAAACTATTCTAGACTAATATTGAAACCCAAAAAAAATAAGTATTTGATCATATAGTCTTCCAAGATAAATTTTCATATTTGTCTCCAAATAACATCAGTCACTCTTAATGTCTCATACCAAAAATGTAATTTAATAAATCATATAATCTCCAAGATATTCTAACTATTTCCATAATGAACCAAAATCAGCATAAATAAATAATAAAATCATATATTCTACCAAAATATAAATGTAACTTTATTCCTAAAATAAAATACCATTATATTATATTTATCTTAATCATATAGGGTTCCCAAAATTGTGAACATCTTAATAAATAACATTAATCACTTAATCACCAAATCATTTCCAATTTCAGGGTTATATATAAACATATTTTCCCAAAATGAACTTAACCTTAATTATTCATATATTTTAAATAAAAACAAATAATTTTATACATACCATGAAATCACATAGGCCAGTAGTATGTAATGCACCCTTGTTTTCCTTTGGTTGTGGGTTCAATGCCCACAGCCTTTCCAGACGTGGCAGGTTTTCACCCATCCCTCATGTTGTCATTTTCATAAAACTATATTATTATAATCCATAAAAAATCCATAAATTCTATAAACATCCATAAAAATAACCTTAATATGTTTCAACCTCAAATGTTATCTAATACCTTTCATTTTTCATCCTAAAATGTAATAACCCATAATTACTTCAAAAATGATTGTCTCCAAAAATACCCTTAGTCATTATAAAATTTCAAAACATAATTCCTCAAAGGGAATTCTAAAACATTAAACTTGTGATTAACCTAAAAAATATATACCAATTATTATATCTATAACTTTTAATAATATCATAAAATAAAACATCCTAATCTTCAATGTTTTCAAAACCCTTTTTGATACCAACTATAACAATCCAGAATCCACACTTCTGGATATTGTGCTAAAAAAAGCATTAAATTATTGACATTGATATTGATAATTGTGACCCAATTTTTTCCAACAATACTTAGAACATTAAAATAAAATATTGGATCACTTAAATACCCAAGGAAATTTTAGGTTTAGAGTTTTAGAGAATTATAAAAAACTCTTAACAACTTGGGATTATAAACAAATGGCTCATAAGTGTCAACATTATACGAAACTTTCACAATATTTCATCAACATCATTCATATGAAATCCTTATATAAAAAGTTAATTTAATATCTTTACTCATAACATAGGGAAAATAAAGTATAAAAAGGGTGAACTCAGATACTCAATAAGGGTAAATATAAGAGTAATCAAACTATGATCATAAGAAAAAATAAGATGATCATAAGGGTATATGATCATGAAAATAACATTTTTAAATTATACCCTATATATCATAGGTCAAAATCTTAAGCCATGAAATAAAACATGGATATTCTTAAGGCATGATTTATAAAATGATCAAATAAAATTTTCCATGAGATCATAACATAAAACATGGAATTTTTTTAATAACATATAATATAACAAAAAATTAATTCAATACTAACTTCCAAGACTATATAACATGGTGGACAAAGTCCTATAAAGGAATTAGGTTTACTCCCTATCCCAACATGACATATCATGAGACTAAGACATTACCCATGCATTGGAGTGATATTTGGGTGCACCCATTACAACATGATCATGAATATGTGTTCCATATAAAGAATAAAACATAAGGAATGATTGTAAGGGTGACCCATGGAATGAACTGGGTATTGGAATTTTTTCATGAAGAAGAACCAAAGGAAATAGAACAATGGTATCAAAATAATAAATCCTAAGTCGAGTTGATCATAAAATATTTAATAAAATATGGAATATGGTAACAAAATATATCAACCCTAATAAAGTATAATACTCAACAAAGTATGTTAGAATTGATGAAAAATAATATAAATGGGATTGTTGAAAAATTATTAATGAAAATACCCTTTTTTATTTTAAAAACCACTTTTGTTTAAAACGCCATGAAATTATAAATGAAAAAAAAATTGAATATAACCTTGTAAAATTTTTAATTAATATTAAAAACATTAAATTATTATAACGAAATAAAAATCCACTCATGCCATATAAGTTAAAAAACATTCCTTTAATATTTATTTTAGAAAAGTCTCAAAGAACCATTGTTAAAAAATGACAAAATATACTTTTAAAAACATTTTGTAAAAAATAAAACATGAGTAAATATGTATTTAAAAAATAATAGGAGAATATTAAAAACATTTTTTTGAAACAATTGAATAAAAATAGAATTTTAAGGGAAAATTTTAAAAATATAATTTTTTTTAAAAGAAAGTCCCTTATAAATATCATCTTGATGAAATGAGAATTAATTAGAAGAATCAAATATGTTTTTTATCTGAAAATAAAAATAAAAAATTTTAAATAAAACATAATTTATTAAAAATTAATTTTAATCATGATTTTAGCCCGATAAAATCAATAAGTAGATGTTTAACCCTAAGAATGGAAATTGGGTTAAGAAATCTCTTACCACTTGTAATCCGTCGAATCGTATACCCCAAAAAAGTAATAATTATCAATTGAATATTTAATACCATGAAGATAATTAGATTCATGGAATTAAATATCAAAGGTAATTATATATACACCACACACAATAAATAGTGGTGAATAAGACATATATCTCACAAAAGTAAAAGGTGAGATTAGAAACCCTTAACTCATGCTTCCCTTTAGTGTAGCATTCTTTAACCTCCTATATAATGGTTTAAAGAATGTTATTAAGTCGTTTTATAACTATATTAATATTTAATATACCTTATTTATTGATTTTATATCATATTATAACCCATCCGTTAATAATATTCCATTATTTTCATGGTTTTAGGTGTGTTTGTTTGATTGTTTCATGATTGGTTTATTTGTTTAAAATTGTCGATGTTCTTATAAAATGGGAAAAATAGAATAGAATATTATTAATTAAATTCCAAAATTATTAATGGTCCCATTTATCATTTTTATTTCCTACATTAGTATGATTCATTAGATAAAATTTTAATGATAAATATTTAATTTATTTTATCAATTTTTCCGAACATTACAAACTAGTTTCATCTTATTTAATATTATTTATGTATATTAGTTACAGAAAATTAAATAGGATATAATATATCTATTAAAATTTTATTTTACCATAATAATAGTTTTATGACCATCCATGAAGGTGGTAATATAAAAGAAACAAAATCATTATTCATGGAGACAATTAACCAGCATAATTTGGACAATAGTTTCATTTCCTTGAATAAGGATATAAGATATTACATTAGAAACATAAAATTTCTGTATTTAAATTATTATTTAATTATTATTTAATTATTTATGAAATATATTAGGATAAATTAAAAGAAGAAAAGAAATTAAGAGATGTGTTTTGAGTAAATTACCTCTTGGATATCACCTCCTTGGAGGACCTCTTGAGGACCTTGGATTTGGTATTTTGGTGAGAACAGAAGAACTTTGATATATGGAGAGTGATTAGGATAGTATTGGGAAGAAAGTTTACTATATTTATGTCTTTTGGGTCAAAATGGGGTGGTGAGTGGTGTTATTTATACTTGAGGAGGGGTGGGTTTAAGTGATTAAAATAATGATTATTTTATAATTAAATCAAACCACATTAAGGTGTCATTAATTTAAATTATTTATATTGTAAATTAATTTCTTGGAGGATCATTAGGGTATATAAATACCTCAACCAACCATTAAATGTGTTAATTTTTTGGTATGTTATGCTTTTACATTTTATCATTAACCCTTGTCACCATTTTACCTATATCGCGATAAATATTTTTTTTACCACGGAAACATATTTATAACTAAAAATTAAAATGAACTTAAAAACTAATTTTTAAATTATTATTACAAAAATATAATCCATTTTACCAAATTCAATTCATTTAATTGGAGAAATTATATTTAAAAATAATCCAGCAAACACAATGAAAAAGTGGGTTTTTAAAGTGAAAAGTTTGAAATGTTTGAAATGTTTTTATATTCTATTTCATTGTGAAATTGAATAAAATTAACTATATTGGTTTAATTGATATATAATTGAACTAATTATATTTTAAAACCAATTTAAAATATAATTTAATTATATAAATAAATTATAAGAAAAACCAGTTTTCAATTAAAATCCACCATTTTTCACTATTCATTAAAAATGAAACTTCTCTGAAAAATTCCAAAAATTCGCCCTAAGATAATTTTTATACCATTATTTAAAAAATTAATTTTATTTTTTAGAATAAAACTTTTAAAAATTTCAAAATGTTTTTTTAAAATAGGTGTGATATCAAAAGGTGAAAAACTACCTTTAGAAAAATATAGCTTTATATGCTTAAAATTGGATTTATTCTTATCTTAAACCTATCAAACTTGTTGGGTGAATTTAAAAAAATTGAGTGACTATATATAAAATATTAATTTAATGGATATATTTCACTAATATTAATTAATTTAATTTAATTTGATAAGATTCCATTGTGGTCATAAAAATACTCTTTTAATAAAAACACATCCATTATATTCAGTTGGTTTTTATTTTCATTTATAATTAATTGTTAACCAATGAATTCATTTTATAAACATATATAAACTATATATTTATAATTTAATTAATTTTTTTCATTCCCACCATTCCAAAAGCAAGATGATAGTGGTCATATTAAAATAATAATATTTAATCGTATATCATGGTTTGTCTAATCTCGATGTTGTGTGCAGCATATACTATCAAAGAAATTGAATTAATTTAAGAAGATACATACCATTAAATATTGGGATGTTGCATCTATTTTTAAATATTATTCATTTTCTTATCATTTATCTTCCACTCCAAATAGGTGGACTTGTCCTTTATTTCATTCCAAAGTTCCATTATTTATATTTCTATTTTGAAAAACATATTAAAAATTATTCTTTTTATCTACTTTAAAATGATAATAAAAGTGTATTATGACTTAATTTTTTATTAAATTTTACTTTCTTTACAATAGTTTTAAATGAATAACTTTCTAACATGTTTTGTACTAATGTATTTTCCCACTTCTTTAGTTAGATATCTTTCAGAAAAATCTCTATGTTTTCATCTTTATTAAAATGAATTTATATTCGCTTTATTTTATAACAATTTTTTTGAAATAGATAAAATTATATAAAGGGTATTTATTTTTAATTCTCTGAGTAAATTTTAAATCACTTAGAATATTTTTCATATATATCAACATCCTTTCATGTTACTTGTTATTTAATGGGAATATTCTCTACATATATTATCCACTTTATTTCTCTGTATGGCTTATGATTATGTATTATGGAAATTTTCATGAAACTAATTTATTTTCATGGTTTAATAAAGCTAATATTAATTATTAATGTTTTCAAGTTATTACGTAACACATTTGTTTTATTTATCATTATATAATGGATGGGCCCAATATAGACATCTAATGCATTGGGTAAATATTTATGTCTCATGATATTACATGTATCTTAGAATAGGGAGTGAACCTAATCCCCTATGAGACTATGCCAACTATGTTTCTAGAAATGGGAGTGAACACAATCTTCTATGGAACTATATCCATTGTGTGATGAATATATTAGAATTAATCCTTGACATAGGAAATTATTTTTTCATTCGTATTTATATGTCACACTTTGATGCCTCATTCTTAACCCATGATATATTTTCATAACTCATGGTTATCGACTCATGTTTTAACACTTTTATTATTCAATTTTTATACTATGTTGAAATCCTTATTCCCAACTCTTTTTTTATGATTTATTTTTTATTTTTTATGATTATATCATGTTATTACATGAACCTTGATTATATTATAAAACTTTTATGATCATATTATTCTCATTTATGATATTTGATTTACGACTTGTATTCTTACCCTTATTAAACATCTGATCACACCCTTTATCATGTTATTATTCCCCGATTATGAAGAAGATTAATTTTTTTAATGTGCCAAATAGGGTGTCATGTGAGAAGACTATTTTTGGGAGATGCTGAAAATGTTGTAAAATAAGTTGTTTATGTATCTAGTATCCAAAGACACTAAACCTTCTAGTTTTGGGGTGTGCTTTATTGTGATATGAAATGAATATTCATCTAAAATGTTGTAATATATATGAATGAAATACTTCGGTCACCTTAATTGGTATCAAATCATGGTTGATTTATTTTTAGGGATTAGGATTAGATAATATTGATATAAAACAAGGGGAAATCCTAAATATTGGGAAAATGTATGAATTTTGGTGATTTATTCAATTTGTGGCATACTAGTAATAACATTCTATCTGGAAAAAAACAAGTGAATTTAATATTTAACATAGATATACCTAGGGTTAATTGTAATGACCTGAGTTTATCCTCCTTAAATAAAGATTATGTTCGATGGATTAATCCACGTGAAATAGTGAAACCAAAAAAAATATGGACCATTATAAGGTAGTCATAGAATTGTTAGGTATAAATTGTGGTAATGTAATTATGAATGTGTGTGTGTGTGCAAACAAAATAATGTTCACTTTAAATATCGACTCAACTAGTGAAGTTAAGAAACTAATGAAATCAATTTTTTTAAATTTAGTTCTTTTAAAGAATAATATAATTTTATATGAATCAAATATTAAAATAATTTAAATTATTAATTTATATAAAATAGGAAGAATAATGTATAATATAAAAAAATTCTCTTTCCTAAAAAAATTGTTTTTTTATATTTTAAATTTAAAATAAATATAATTAATTTTAGGATGTGAATTTTAAAAAATTATCATTTTTTGGATTTGTCATGGCTATATTATATTAAGATTAATTTTATATATTTTAAAAAAAGGGTGATTTTTAGGTGAATTTTGTAAAGTACCATTTTCACAAATTATATGAATTTAGAACATGTTAGTATATAATCATGGATTAAAATTTTATTAAACATTTTTTATAAGTAGAAATATTTTTTTATAACTAGATTTATAATTTTAAAAAATTTGGTTTTAATTTTTAAACCCATATTTTATATTTTAGAAGTTAAGTTATATTTTTTAAAAGAATTGTTGGTAATACATTATACATTTTTTATTTTAAAATTAATTTTCATCACTTTTATAAATTGAATCAAACAAAATGGATTTAAAATTTTGAAGAATGAGGTCCAAATTATATTATAAGGACTATTTTATTTTGGGGTATAAAGGATAAATTACTTAGGTAAAAACTAGTTACCATAGTGAAAACTAATATGGTAAAAGTTAGTAACCTTAGAGGTATAGGGCCTAACATGTTTAAAAATGTTTCTTTTTTAATAGTTGATTTTTTGTCAAACTTATATCCTATAAAATATACTGTTTATAAATTTTGGTTCTTCTTTCAATGAGAGTGGCTTCCCATTATTGAAGGTTTTTGGGTATTTACAAAAATTCC
This sequence comes from Viscum album, assembly GCA_963277665.1. Classification (NCBI taxonomy): domain Eukaryota; kingdom Viridiplantae; phylum Streptophyta; class Magnoliopsida; order Santalales; family Viscaceae; genus Viscum; species Viscum album. The sequence continues at coordinate 856,417,363 of OY728121.1, forward strand.
ACTCGTTTTCACTTATAAAAGGGGAAATCTTATCCTCACTTCCCCTCACAAAAAAACCACTTATTTCAGAAAACAAATCTACCCATACCTCTAATAAATACTTATATTCACCTTAAGGATGTTCTTTTCTTCTCACAATATCATCCCTAAAAGTTTTAATCCCCTTTACTAAGGATATAATCCAAGAAGTTAGGTATAAGTTCATAACATCTCTTTCTTTTTTATATTTATGTTTTCGCTTTTTCTATTCCTAAAATTTCATTTCAACGTCATAAAATGATAAAATATGGATCATTATTATCCTTTTATATTATTATAATGATGTTACAAGCATTAAAGACCCTCCACTTTTCCATTAAGAAAAATTAAAACTTCAATTATATGTTGTGCGGACTACCGCCTCCATAAATAAACGTGTTTCATTTTCTTTAACATACCAAAATTTTTTGTTTTATTTTATATTGGATAATTATATATGATATTTATAAGTAATATATATCATTAATATGTTTTTTTAATAACACAAAAAATAATGATCGTTATATGTTAATCCATCGATATCGGTAAATAACCCAAAACTAGTTCATAATTGTTTTCTTTTTCATCAAAAATGACTAAAAATCCCATGTAATGGAATTATAAATTTTTAAGTATTTATAAAATATAAATTCCATAAAATTTAATGGTTTTAAAATTATGATATTTGGGAGAAAAATGAAAATCAATACTATTTTTATAAAACTAGTTCAAAATAGTTGAGATTATTAACACATGATATTGAAAAGAGGTTACAACAATCATTTACATAAAGAGGATTGTTATTATTGAAGATAATAAATAGAAATATATAATAATAATTTTTTAAAATGGTTAATTATGTTTTTTATCTTTATTATATATTATGTTAAATGATTTCCATAGAAATCAAGGATAAAGGTACGGGGTTTTATTGACTCAATATTTTCCTTGTGTCGCAATCACTATTCTTTGAAATTTGTCTTTCAATATTGGTATATTATAACCTATGATAATTTAATGTTTTATTTAAATGTTATTTTATATAAAAATCATGTTTCAAATCAAATTATTCTTCCTTTATAATTTTATTTTTTATGAAAATGCATTTTGTTATGAATAATTCTTAATATCTCTAATGGATTTTTCTTCCATATCCTTGTAATTACTTACCACCAATGTCCTTCATTACCAAATAAAAACTCAATATTTTTTAATCTCTATAGATCCTTTTATCCACATTTTTTAATTTTAAATAATATTTTTTTATATCCTTTTAATGATGTGGGTTTTCAATAAGGTCCTTTTAAAACATTTAAAAGGATTTTCCTTACCATGATCTTTTGTAATTCTCTTTTACTTCACATTTCGACATATGTTTTATTTATTATCAACTTGAATTTATTATATTTTATTTTCAATTAGTGCTTTAATAAGTCTAATCTTCATCTTTAAATAATTTGTTTTTAAAATGTTACTTAAAAATCACATCCTTTTCAATATTATATTAAAAACAAATTAAGAAAAATCATTTGTGATTTATCTTCCATTTTAAAAGGATTATCTTTCAATGGGGTTATGTTTCATGTTTCGCTATATATTTTCTTTTATTTTTTTATTATTTTGGGTGATCAATTTTTCAATATCAAACAAGTTAATTTATAAGGTTATTTTATACCATTTGTATGTTTTATGAAACACATTTTATTTCCATGGGTACTTTATGAAAAGTGAATTATTTTCATTGGTATGTTTTAGAAACCTATTCTTTTTTATGGATTATTTAGGATCAGATAATGATTTAATTTAATTGGCACACATATGTATGAATGATGATAGGTTGGGTCATAAATCTCCCACTAATTCATTGGTTTAATTTTATATCTCATGAGATTGTTAGGCATTGACATAATGAGTTTGTTCACATAGGTGTGGGAAAGATGGTTTTTCTCACATTTTCCAGTACGAACATAATGAGGTTTTTCACATAAGTGTGGGACTAATGAGTTTCCTCGCATAGTTTTCCCAATTATTATGGTTGTTATATATGTCTATATTTTTCATCAAATTATACAAAATTTACAAGATGAATTTCATTTCCATGAAATATCATGTTTTCATAACTATGCCATATTTTTAAATTGTTTAACACTTTTCAGTCATGATCCCATTTTATATGAAAATTTAGATGTGTTTTTATCAAGTTCGTATCTTTTATTCCTCCTTAATGGTATTTTTAAGATATTATGTTTATCTAACATGTTTTATCGTTATCATCTAAGGTATTTTGATCATTTATTATGTTATTTATCTCTTACTCATTTTTCCTTCATGATATGATATTAGTTTTTACCTTAATGAGATTTTTATCTCACCAATTTATTATGTTTTCAATCCCATTGTTATGAAGAAGATTGTATCTTGGATAATATCTAGAAACATTTATTTAGGAGCATGATTATGGAGAAATGTTTATAAGTGAAATAAAATAAGATGTTTATGTAGATAATTTATAATACACTAAACCTTTAAATACTTGGATTGTGTGACTATTTTGAGATATATTATTTAAATCATGAGAAAAATGTGTTATTTAAGTTATTTTTATCTTGGGTCACTTTAGTTGGTATTAGAAGAGCTTTTTGTTTTTTTTCGAAATTAGTTTAGATAACATTAGAGAGAACCCTATGGAAAAGTATAAGGTATGATTCTAAGTATATTATAACATCCTAATTTTTTTAGTAATGTATATATTGTGTGCTTCTCCTAGAAATTACATCCCTTTATGGATATTACAAGTGGATGTAGGATCTGGCATAATTGTGCTAAGCGGTAATAACCCTGAAGAGGAAATATTGGGTATTAACTCAACTGTGACCCAGTGCATAATAAAGAGGCTTAAATACAAACCTAGTTTTTCTTTTTGGGGGGATATTATTTGGTTAATTTAACTATGTTTAAAAAACATTACAAATTATTTGAATATTTATAACTAGTTCAGTTAGAAACCCAACCATGGGTAACCAATATTAAAACCTATATATTTAATGGTTAACATGTACATGTCATTTATGGAATACTTATAAAAGAAAAATCTATAATGTGGGTTATAATACCTGAAAAAGATGGATTTTTTACTCAAATGATCAGGGAGGATTTCAAAATTGATGAAATACATATTTTATGGGAATATAATAATGTATTTCTGGATGAACTATCTGGTATTTTCCTAGAGTGTGAGGTTGATTTTTTAATAAAACTCATTCCTATATCCATTTCTATCTCATATAGTTTGTATACAATGGCTCCCATTGAATTAGACTTTTTAAAGAAGAAACTGAAAGAAAATTTGGACAAGGGTTTTTTACACCACGATGCTTCACTGTAGGGTGCACTATTCCTCTTTGTCAAGAAAAAGGATGGATAAATGTGTCTTTTCATTGATTATTGTGAGAATAATAATATCATTATCAATAAAAATTATACTATACTTAGTATCAATAATATATTTGATCAACTTAGAGGATATTTATTCTTCTCAAAGATTGATATTTGATATGGATATCATCAGTTAAGGGTTAAAAGGGAGTATATTTCCAAGATAGGATTCCATACAAGGTTTGGAAACAATAAGTTTATAGGTATGTTGTTTAGAATTACCAATTCCTCATATATGTTTATAGATATAATGAATAGAATCTATAGAGACTACCTTGGTCAATTTTTGAATGTATTTATAGATGATATTATAATATATTAAAAGATTAAGGAAGATAATAAATATCATTTAAAAATTGTGTTAAAGACCTTGAGAATAGAGAATTTATAGGATAAATTTAGAAAACATGAATATTGTATATAAAAGGTGTCATCACTATTTCATTTAATTGCAAGTAAGGTCATTTAAGTAGATTCATCAAAGACAGAAGTTATAGACCAATAGCCCAGATCGTCCACTTTAACTAAGATCTATAGTTTTGTTTGGTTAGTGGGATATTACCAATGATTTGAGAAAAAATTATCATGACTATCAAATACACTAAAAAAATTTACATGGAAGGTAGTAAAGTTTCATTGGATGGAGGAATATGAACAAAGTTGTATGGAACTGAATAAGAGGTTGGTAACTACTCTTAAACTTATATTTCAATGTAGTAGATAAGGGTTATAATATATAGTGACAATTAGAAAAATGTTTTGGGTTACATCCTCATTTAGAATGATAAGAAAATTACTTATATTTCATTCTAATTAAAATCGCATGAGTAAAATTACCCAACATGTTATTTAGATATGGTGTCAGCGACATTTTCACTAAATATTTGAAAACATTATCTCTATAGAGAGAAGTGTTATATATATATATTGGTCATAAGAGTTTAAAATGTATATTCATAGAGAAGGAATTGAATATGAAACAAAATAGATCGTGTGAGTTGATAAAATATTATCAATTCTTAATACACTTCCACCTAGTGAAGGTAAATAATGTGGTTGATTCTCTTTGTAGGAAAGACCATGTTACTCTATCCATGATAAGGATTGAAAAATACCATATACTAATGGGTTTGTATAAGATAAATCTTTAAGTCATAATGGGTGGAGATAAATCCTATCTTTCCCAACTAACATCTCATCCTTACATTCATGTAAAGATAAAATTATCCCAGAAATATGACGTTGAGATATAGAAAAAGGTGGTGAATGTTTCAAAGTTCAACTTTGATAAATATGGAGTTATAAGTTTTGGAACCTGGATATGTGTCCCATCAAATCCATAATTGAAGAAGTAACATTTTTATAAAGCACATAGTTCATAATTATCTATATATATGGTAAGTACAAATATATATAGATATATAAGATAAATATTTTGGTGGGATTTTATTAAGAGAGAGATTACAGAATATATATCTCAATGCTTGTTATTCCAGTAGGTCAAGGCTATACTAAAAAATTATTGGGGTATACTATAACTATTTTCCATACCAATATATAAGTGGGAAAAATCATCATAGACTTTATTATAGGACTCCCCAAAATTACTAAAGTTTGTAATTATATTTGGTTTTTAGTCAATTTCCTTACAAATTCAGCACATTTTATTTATATCGAATAAGGTTTCTCCCTTGACCAACACACCATGATATACATAAGAGAAATGGTGAAGATTCATGTAGTGACACTATCCATTGTATCTAATTGGGATCCATGGTTTAACTCAAGGTACTAGATACGTATTTAGAAATATTTGGAGATAGAGTTTAGAATTATCACTACATATCATCCTCAGATAGATGGTCAGTCTAAGAGAATAATTCAAACTCTTGCAGATTTGTTGAGATATTGTTTGATAGATTTCTAAGGATATTGGGATCAACATATACCCATGTTAGAGTTCTCATATAACAATATTTTCCATTATATCATTAAAATGGAACTATATAAGGCACAGTATGTGAAGAGAGGATAGAATCCAATATACAAGGATGAAGTTGGAGAGACTAAACTGGTAGTTCCTGAACTTTTTTAAGAAATGACTGAGAAGTTTCAAACCATTCATAAGAACATGAAAGTGGAAAAAATCGATATAATATTTATGAATATAATCATTGATGAGATCAATAGTTTTAAGTTGATGATAAGGTTTTCCTTCAAATATCTTCATGGAAGCGAGTAATGAGATTTGGGAAGAATGGGAAGTTATACCAAAGAGACATTGGGCCCTTTGAGATCCTTGATTATGTCAAGGTCATAAACTATCTCTTAGCACTCCATACATACTTCTACCAAGTATATGATGTGTACCATATATGGATTTTTAGAAAGTTCATACCAAACCATTCACATGTTCTAATCTTGAGTGTTATGCAACTAGAACATGATCTCTCATATGAGGAACAACAAGTGGAAATTTTTTATTGAAGATACAAGATTTTGAGAAATAAGACCACTTGTCTATTAAAATTTCTATAAAAATTATATGTTTTATGAGGATAAATGGGAACCTGAGGATGTGATGAGATAAAAGTACCCTCATTTATTTTCTTCCATGTATTGAAATTCTTTGAAAGGGTTGGAATATAACGAATCTAGATTTTCCTCTTTAAATTAATATTATGATTGATGGATTAATCCACACACAAAATCAAATCCAAAAAAATGTTTCCCTTTTTAAGGTGGATAAATTTTAAGTTATAGACAGTGGTAAAATAATTAGGTACATATATATATATATATATATATATGAAAACAAAATAAAGTTCACTTTAAATATCGACTAAACTAGTATAGCTAAGAAAATAATGAAATCACTTTCAAAAAATTAAATTATTTTAAAGAATAATATATTTTTATATGAATAAATTATTAAAACTAGTTTTGTTAATAATATATAAGAAATGGGATGAAAAATAAATCTTATACAAAAATTATTTTTCTTATTAAAATTGTTTTTTCGATTTATTTTTTATTTTTAATTATAAATAAAATTTATAAATTTTAGGTTGTGAATTTTAAAAAATTAACATCATTTTTGGGTATATCAAGGATACATTATCTTAATATTAATTTTTGATATTGTTCTAAAAATAATTATTTTTGGGTGAATATTGTAAAATTTAATTTTTACTAATAACACAACTTAATAAAATTATTAGTATTTAATTATGAATTTGAAATTTAGGAAAACTTTTTCTAAAAAAAATATGTATTTTCAAAGTAAATTTATAATTTTAAAAATGTTTCTTTTAATTTATAAACTCAAATTTGACATTTTATAATTTAAGTTAAATTTTTTGTCAAAATTTTTTTTAAGAAATTTTACATTTAATATTTTAAAATTAATTTTATCACTATTAGATATTAAATAAAAAAACTTATTTAAAATGTAGAATAATTAGGTAAACATTATATAATAATCACCATTTTATTTTTGGGCATAAAGGATAAATTACCAAATTATAAACTAGTTACCATGGTGAAAACTAAAATGATAAAAGTGAGTAACCTTAGAGGTAAGGGGCCTAATATGTTTAAAAATGTTTCTTTTTGAATGGTGGAGATATTAATTGGCCTTATATCATATAAACTCTATTATTTATAAATTTAATATCCACTTTCCTTGAGAGTGACTTCCCATTACTGAATATTTTTTTGGTATTTATAAAAATGGCACTCTTTTTCACTTATAAAAGGGGCACTCTTCTCCTCACTTACCCCCACAAAAAACACTTAATTTCATACCAAAATATACCCTAACATCTCCTATAAACTTCTAGAGACCTTAAGTAGGTTTATTAATTTTTCAAAGGCCATAACTCAATAGTTTAATTCCATTTATAAAGGATATAATTCAAGAAGTGAGGTATATAGTCTTAAACTCTATTTTTTATTCTTTTATATAATTTTCTTCTTCATAAAACTTCATTTCACCATCATAAAATTTAAAAAAAGTATAATTATTATACTCCTATGTTATTATAAAAATTTTACAAGCATTAAAAACCATCCCCTTTTATATTAAGATAAATGAAAATGTGAATTGTGAATTTTGCATTGTGTGGACTACCACATCCATGAATAAACAATTTTGTTTTCATTCACTTCCAAATATGGATCATTTTAGTTTATATTTGATAAATATATATATGATATTTAAATTCAATATATATATATATATAGTATGTTTACTTTTCAATAACACAATAATCAATGATCGTTATAAGGTAATCTATCGATATTAGTAAATAACCCAAAACTAGTTCATCTCTATTTTCATTTTCACGAAATGCTACTAAAACTCCCATGTAATGGAATTATAACATTATAATTATTTGTAAAATATAAATTCCAAAGCCATTAATTTTTAAAATATGTTATTTGGGAGAAAAATAAATATCAACAACACTTTTATGAAACTAATTCAAAATGGTTGATATTATTAACACCCAATGTTGAAAAGTGATTTCAACAATATTGTAAATGAAGTGAATTTTTATAAATGAATATTATAAATAAAAATATACAATAATAAGGTTCAAAAATAGGTAATTAAGGTGTTTATATTTATGATACAGTATGTTAAATAATTTCAATGGAAATTAAGAGAAAATGTTAGGGGTTTTCATGACTCAAATAGTTTCCTAAGGTCATAATGAGTCTTCTCTAACTACTACCTTTAAAGATTAATCTATTCTAAAATATGATGATATTATGTTGTTTTTCCATCTTATTTTCTGGTTAAATAATTTTCACATCAAATTATTATTCCTTGATGGTTCTATTAATTTATGAAAATTTATTTTGGAAAGAATAATAATCGTTACCTTTGATGAATTTTTCTTCCATATCCATGTTCTTACTTCCCACCAATATCCTTATTTCCCCCATGTGAACTCAATTTTTTTTAATCTTTAATGATAATTTTATTCCACATTATTTATTTTAAGTAAATTTTTTAACTATACATTTAATTATGTGGGTTTTCAATAAAGGCATTTTAAATCTTTTAAAAAGTTTTTCCTTACCCTGATTTTATATACATCTCTTTTACTTCAAATTTTGACATGTGTTTTATTTCATATTAAGGTCTCTTTATTGGATCTGGTTTAGAAGTAATTTTTTATGATGTATACTATTTATCTTTAAACAAATGGTTTTTATAAAGTGACTTGAAAATCAAATATTAATATGATATTAAAAATACTTCTTTATGAAAGTTATTCTTTGTGATTTCTCTTCCATTTTCAAAGGATTCTTGTTCAATGGGGTTATGTTTCATGTTTTACCCTATGTTTTATTTTATAATGTAATTATTTTGTATGATAAAGTTTTTTATATCAAATTATTTAATTAAATATTTTATTGTATACCATTTATATATTTTATGAAACCCATTTTATTTCAATGGGTGTTTTATGAAAAGTGAATGATTCCCATTGGGATTTTTAAGAAACCCATTCCTTTTTCATGGTTTCTTTAAGATATGATGATGGTTGAATTAAATAGGCACACATATGTATTGATGAGGATGGTCGGGGTCTTATATTTCCTTCTAATACATTGGTTTAAGTTTATATCTCATTAGATATTTAGGCAGAGACCTAATGAGTTTGTTCACACAGGTGTGAGAATAATGGGTTTACTCACATTTTTAAGTGTGGATATGATGTTTTTTTTAACATAAGCATGGCCATAATGAGTTTTCTCACACATATTTTCATATTCTTATGGTTTTTTCAGGTTTTTAAGTTGTTCATCGAGTTATTCAAAATTTTCAACATACACTTCATTTGCAGGAAATGCCATGTTTTCATGATTATTCCTTATTTTAAAAATCATTACACCCTCTTATGTCATGTGAAAATTTTATATGACTATTGAGATGAGTTTTGAGCCAGTTCATATAATTTATGCTTTATTAATGATATTTTTAAGATCTTATATTACTCTAACATGTTTTATGATTATCATATTTGGTTTTTTGATCATTTATTATGGTATTTATGTATTACTTGTGTCTTCATCCATGTATTGATATGTTTTTTTCCCTTACTAAGTTTATGAGTTCACCCCTTTTTTATGTTTCCTATCCCTGGGTTATGAGGTTGATTATATAATGTGAGATATCAAGAAAATGGTTTTATAGATCATAATTATGGAGAAGTGTTTGTAAGTTTAATAAAATAAGGTGTTTTTATAGCTAATTCCCAAGACACTAAACCTTTTATTCCTTGGATTGTGAGACTATTGTGATATTTATTATTTAAATTACAAGATTAATATATTATTTTAGTGTTTTTATCTTGGGTAACTTTAGTAAAAACACTGAAAAGGGTGTTTAGGTATTAACTAGATATTCACTCAGGGCATGATAAGTTGACCTAATAGGATAACTCTTTTGACACTCTCACGGGATATTCATTGGTTGATTCACATGAAAATTATGAAAAATTATTAAGTATTTAAATTTAATTTGATGATTTGATATATAACTAGTTAGTTTAGAGAACCAAATAGGAATATAAACATGGATAACCTAGATTGAAACCTAGAAATTCATAAGTTAGGGCACATATGTCATTTATGATTTATTTATTTAAAGATAATAGTTTAAATTTTATAATATTATCAAATTAAGCATTCATTCTTACCTTTCTTATATTTTAATTAATAGTTGGAAATAGGAGGAACCAAGTTAACAATGGGTTGGCTGGACAATGCAATCATTTTCTAAATGAGAAACCTAATAAGATGGGTGCTAAAATTCAAAATTTCAAGTAATTTTAATATAATTAACTCAAGTAATTAATATTAATGTGAACTATATTGAGCAACCAAATTAATAAAATAATGATAAAATTATTATCAAGTCATTCATGTGCTAACTTTCACCCTCATTTAGTGGGTATTCAAACCCATTAATTGCTGAGAAATATATCAATACTATATAGAATTTATTTTCCATTATCCAATGTTCATACCATGATAAGGTTATCTTATCTCTATATCATTTGGAGGGTGAGGCTGAACAATGGTGGACCCTCATTAATAATACAACACAAAAGGATAATTTTGACTCTATGGGATGGTATGGTCTCAATAAAATATTCTTCACCATATATTTTCCCTTAATACATCACATGAAAATAGACTAACAATTCATAGAGTAAAACAAAATAAGGATGAATACATTGGCACTTATTAGGATAAATTCATGATACTCTCAAGTTATGCCATAAGTTTTAATATCAAAGTTAAAATTAAGATCAATTGATTCTTTAGTGTCCTAAAAGTAAGCATTTGAAGGGAATTATCCATAAGAGACTTCAGTAGCTATGAAGAAATTGTTTGATATGCACTTAATGTGGAAAAAGAAACTAGATACTCTTGTCATTCCCATGGATCTTAAGAAAAGAAAAGGAAAATCGAGTTTCATGTAAACTTGAATGATAAATTTCATGGTGGAATGAAAAATAAACCACCTACAAGTAAAAAATATGGGAAGAATCACCATATAAATTTCTTAAAAGTGAAGATAAATTGATTCAACTATGGGAAAGTGGGTTATCAAGCTCATTATTATCAAAGACGAATAATAATTCCATTTGGTTTCACCCAAAGTTTCCTAAGAAATATGGTTAAAGTGGTTGCTTGTAGCAGAACATGCGTTATCAAATCTATAGAGACCTAGGAATATCCATGAATAAACATACATTCAATGGAGGTGATTTGGTTATGAAGTGGAAAAATTGGGTTTCAATTTATTGTATTATTAAATATCATTTTTTAATTAATTTAATTCAATTTAAAAGAATTATTTGATCATTTTTATCACTTGTGGTGGATTAGATGAATTACTTTTTTAATTATTCCAATGTCATAAATTTGAGCGTTTCCTCCAATAAAATATGAACTTCCCAAATCACTCATGAAATTTTGAGTCTTAACTATCCTAAGGATAATCACCTATACACTTATAGGATAATATTTATGAGCACTCAAAAGTAGAGAATCATTTTAGAACTCAGGAAGTTTATCCTTAAAATCAGTGAGTTCAAATGAGAAGGTACATCCTTAAATGAAAATCTCAAATATATAATTCATTAAGAATTGATAAAATGATAAATAACATCCAATATATCCCCTTATTACTCCCTTGGATCAACCCATTATAGTTTTATCCATCCATTCATTCTATTCTATCAATGTAAGAGGGTAGTAGTCTCATGATGGTAGAATTGAGGAAAAAAATAATGAAATAACGATAACTCCACCGTTGTGTGAAGAAATTCACAAGTGATGGTGTGAATAAGGTCGCACCTTGATTCAACGGTATCAACGTGATATTGAAAAAATATGATAATAGAATAAGAAGAACATTTATTAATAAAAAATGGTGATTCGAATGACTTACATGTGAAAAATAAATGCATGAATACAAAATCACATTGTAACAATACAATTAAAAGTAAAAACATGGATGCCTCAATCCATTCACCACTAGCTCCTTATATAGTCATATTAGGATTATATGGTTGATCCACCATCAATACATTCTATAATCATAAATTATGAGAGTTAAAAGTAGTGTGAGAAATCAAATGAAATTGGATGTTATAATGTTGACCGAAAAATTTAGCCAGATTCATCCCTATTTTTTATTGTGACTTTGTAACTAAAGACGGAAAAATATGAAGGGGTCATATAATAAACATATATTCATCTAGTTGTCCCCTAAAATCATACAACATTTCATGACAATTCAATCATATTTTTGAGATTTATAGTTGAAATGGTGGGATGACTTTATGGGCATTTAGATCTGGCCATAAATTTAATCTTCATCTTTGACTGCATCTACTTGATGGGCCTAAGTCCCATTATGCTTTATCTATAAATTTATTCATTCATTTCCAAAAATGTCCATCTTCCATTGGTATTCATCCATTTATCCTAAAAGAAAAAAAATCCAATAAAAATGCTAAATCATATCCCAAAATGTCAAATTAAAATAATGAATCTAATTACTTCGACAACTAGATGATTGATTTGGCCCAAATTTTCACTTTAAACATTTATTTCACTTGTAATGAGAAATGAAGTTCAATTAATAAAATTCTCTAAAATTGGAGTTTATTTACTTGAATTACATTAATATTAAAATATAAATAATGAATATTTACCTCTTTCAGTGGCTAATCACACCCCCCAACTTGAGTTTTTCAAGTCCCGAGAAAAAATTTCCTCAAAAATATGAAAATGTATTCCATTTTTCAAAACAAATTTTAACATAAAATGATCACAAAAATGAATCACACTAAAAAATCATTTCTCACAGGCTAGGTTCACAAGTATGTCCCAATCCCAATCCCTTTCCTTTGTTCAAATTAATTGCCACATGTTATCCAATTTCAATTAAGAATGATGATGGTTTGTGTATCTCAAAAGAAACAGGGCCCATTTTCTTATTCAAGGGGAAACAAATTGAAGCGCTAAGTGGGAATTTCACTAAACCTTAAGATGAGTATCCAATTTTTTTATTTGTTTTTTTTTTGAACCACAATAGATATGAAAGGACCAAGTCCGGGTAAGACAATTATGGAGTCGTGATCCCCAAATGCCAGATGCCACACATTTTTTCAATTTCATGATCTATAATAGAGATTTATGTCCAAACTCTGGGAAAGAAAACTATGGAGTCATGATCCCAATGTTCCAGGCAACAAATTTTAGAAAATACATTGCTCTCCATGGCATTTTTTTAATTTTTTTGTTGGATACTCAAATTAAAATAAAAGTGACCCCAAACCACATTCTATAATGAAAGGGACACAAGAACTCAAATTTACACCCACGATCTGATAGACATGCATTGTGGAATTTTGATTAAGAGTATGAAAATGTAAATGTTGGAAAATCACATTGGACAACTGCACTTTCCAAAAATAATTCTCATGAACATAAAAATGAATTAAAATCATAATCAAGGTATTAAAAATAACTTTACATTTAGTTTTCAAGATTCCCACTACACATTAACACATGCAAGAATAATTAATTGATTCTATTTTTATAAAATATCATATTTTCACTCCCCCCAACTTAGAATAAAACTTCCCATAGTGTTGAAAGAGAATAGAAGAGAGTTCAAAATTAGGATGAAATAGGGGGGAAATGTGATTTGAAATGAATTCATGGAACAAAATCACCTGGTTTAAAGTTTATGACCATAAAAAATTAGTTTATCACATTGGATTTAGGTCAAAAGTGTACTCTTCAATTATGTTTGAATGTAGATTTGAATTCTGGAAGGCATGTGTTTCATTTGAAAATAATAAAATGTTTTAGCTTCCAAATCTCACACACAAGGAACATTATATCACATTGGAAACCCTAAGTGGGTTCCCTAAACACAAAATAAATTAAAAAGAAAGGAAAAAACATACCTATTTATTTTAAAATTCCAAAATATGAGTCAATGGACATGTAAAATCTATGTTACCCCCCATAAAGTGATTTTTTTAATGTCATTAGCTCAACATAAACCCTAAATCTAACAATTTTTTTCTAGTTCATATGTTGTCCCAATTAGATCCTCTTTTATTTCTTGTTTATTGAAGCTTTCAATGAATGTTTTTGACCTGCGGCCATTGACATTGAATATTTGACCACTGGTGGGGTCCTAAATCTCTACTGCTCTATGGGGGTACATATGATGTACTATGTAAGGACCTGGCCATATCAAACATAACTTTCCTAGGTGTAAATGAAGTTTGAAACTATACAAGAGCATAAATTTTCCTGGTTCAAAATTTTTGACTTTGAGATTCCAAGATTGGTAGGTTTTAACTCTAGATTTATTGATCCTTAAATTTTCATAATCTTCCATCCTATGTTCCTCAAGTTCTTTAATTTCTAATTTCTTATTTTTTTCAGCTAAAGAAATGCAAAGGTTCACTTTTTTTATTCCCAAAAGGCCTTATGTTCATTTTCAATAGGTAAATGGAAATTTTTTTCATATACTAACCTATATGGTGAAATTCATATAATGGTCTTGAATGTAGTATGATATGCCCAAAGGGAATCCAAGAGTTTCTCAAACCAATCTTTTCTTGAGGGATTGATAGTTTTTTCTAGAATTTTCTTAATTCCCCTATTTTCCAACTTAGCCTGATCATTAGTTTAATGATGGTAGGTAGTGGAAAATTTTTGAGAAATATCATACTTAGACATGAGCGATGAGAAGGGACAGTTGTAGAAATGAGTTCCAAGATCACTAATGATAGCCCTATGAATTCCAAATATTGAAAAGATGTATTATTTCAGGAATCATAACACAACTTAATGGTTGTTTGATTTTTTGGGAATGTACTCAACCAATTTGGAGATATAATCAACAGATAATAAGATTTATATATATCCCCGGGATATTGGGAAGAGCCTAGGAAATCAATTCCCCAATATTCAAAGATTTCAAAAACCAGAATGGTTGTAAGGGGCATTTGATTTCTTTTGGTTATGGATCCTAATTGTTAAAATCGAGTAAAAATTGGAAGAATTTTTTATGAATCCTTAGTGAGGTTAGGCCAAAATAAATCAATTTGTAGGACCTTTTCAGTTGTTTTCATAATGGAAAAGTTCCCTCCACATGCCTCATCATGAAAGAATTTAATAATGGACTCTTTTCATACTCGGGAACACATCTCTTAATGACTTGATTAGGACAGAACTTGAAGAGGTACGGATCATCAAAAACATAGTGTTTTAAATCATAAAGGAATTTACTCTTATCTTGGGTCATGAGGAATTTTATAATGTCACCCATAACCAAATGGTTTTCTATGTCAGCATACCATGGGCAATCACTCACAGAATAGAGGTTCTCATCAGGAAATGAATCAGATATAGAAATGTGATGTGATTTGTCTTTGAATTCTATCCTAGAGAGTTGATCGGATAAAAAATATTAAACGCCCTTTTATCCATAATGGTTAAATAAAACTCTTGAAAAATAAGGACCCACCTAATCAAACTATCCTTGGAATCTTTTTTTGGAAAAGGTATTTTAGTGATGAATGATCGGTGAAGACAGTTATGGGGATCCCAATACATAGGACTTGAATTTATCTAAGGCAGATACAACAGTAATTAAATATCTCTTAGTAGTGGTGTTGTTGATTTGTGCATCATTTAATTATTTACTTTCATAAAAAATGACACATGGAGTTTTATCATAATGTTTTCCTAATACAGTTCCTACAGTGAGATCACTCGTATCACACATGAGTTCAAACGGATGTTTAAAATTGGGAGATTCTATGATTGGTGGAGATTTAAGAGATGACTTGAGTTTTGATAATGACTCCTCGCAACTTTTTTTCCATATAAATAGATCATATTTCACCAGTAAAGCACAAAGTGGTCTGGAAATTACGATAAAATTCTTAATGAACCTTTTATATAACCCAGCATGCCCTAAAAAGGACCTCACTTCCTTGATATTTTACAAATATTGAAGGTGATGAATGATTTCAACATTTTCTTTATCAACTTACATACCATTACCAGAGACCATATGGCCTAAAACAAGTCCTTCTTTTACCATGAAATGGCATTTTTCTTAGTTTAGGATGAGATTCATATCCTCACATCTAGACAGAACCCTTTTAATATTTATTTGTAATCCCTCAAAAGTATAACTAAATATAGATAAGTAATCCATAAATAACTCTAAACAATCCCCCACCATGTCCAAGAAGATTCCAATCATGCATCGCTGGAAGTTACCAGGGGCATTATATAACCCAAAGAGCATGCACTTGAAGGAAAAAAGTGTCGAATGGATAGGTGATGGTTGTTTTTACTTAATCTTCTAAGGAGAATCCAATTTTATTATACCCTTAGAATACATCTAGGAAGTAGTGTAACTAATAAACTACCACTCTCTCAAGGACTTGATAAATTAAGGGCAAGGGAAAATGGTCTTTCTTAGTGCATGAGTTTAACTTCCTATAGTTAATGAACACTCTCTATCCACTATTAGACCTTGTGTGGAGAAAATCACCATACCCATTGGTAATCACAATGATTTCATCCTTCTTTGGGACAATTTGAATTGGTCTTACCCACTCACTCTCATCAATGAGGTAGATGATACATGCTTTCAACAACTTAATAATTTCTTTCCTTACCACATCCATAAGATTGGGATTGATTCTTCACTGAGGTTGATGACATGGTTTGGATTCAGATTCTATAACAATATTATGGGTTCCAATGAGTAGGTTAATCTCATGAATATTGAAAAGGGTCCATCCAATTGATTTCTTATGATTTACTGGGACATCAAGAAGAATCCTCTCTTGATTGGATTCAAGAGAGTAAGAAATAACAATAGGAAAGGTTTGACTTCCCCTAAGAATGAATACTTGATTGATGAAGGTAGGACCTTAAATTTTATATCATATTGGTTAAAACATTCAAAATAAGGATTGGACTTTTCATAAAACTCAGTGTTTTTTCAGATTTATTAATAGAATGGGTTCCTTTTGAACAGAATTTTCAGATGCCACATGGGCTAGATCAATGTCAGTAATGGGTATGGACTCGATGTTATTGATTTAAGCAATGGTATCATTGATTGTTGATCCTTAAAAATCATCAAAGGGGTCTTCTGAAAGAGATTTAATCCAAGGAGTCAAATTTCCCTCATATGAATAAAGAAAATCAATATCATCTTGACTTAGATATCCTTTAATGATTCCTTAATGTTCCTCTAGTTCAAAATAAATACTACATTTCCAATTAACCTCATATATCACTTAATTACCCCAATTTGATATTTTCCATTATAGATGTTTATATCGAGTATCGTGTTTCCAAAGGTTATTTTCATGTTCTCATTCCTAACTCAGATGGTTGAATTGATTGTTGCTAATAATGGATGACCAAGGATGATGGGGGTTGTCTCTAGGACCTAAGCTTGTGTGATTTTCGGGGATAATGATGTCATTAGAGAATATGAAATTTTTAACCTTCACCCAAAAATATGTTAAGATCCCCTTAGGAACATGAACACTACCCTATGTAATTTGGAGTGTGATATATGTTAGTTGGAGATATTAAATCAATAATTTACAATACATGGAATATGGAATGATGTTCACACTAGAACCTAGATAAAAAAGGGATTTGACAACTTTATTCTCTATGATTAGCCACTAAATGAGGATAATATTCATTGTTAATATATATAATATCCATGTGCTTTATTATTAATAAACACCATTTTAGTTCATTTTACACTCTGAACATTAATTCACATTATGATTGTAATTCCCTATTAAAATTCACTATTACATGGTACATTTTTGAACACCTCCTAAAATACAAAATTATCTTGATTTCTTTCATATTTTATTTTCAGGTATCCCATTCTATAAGGAATAATTAATTATTTTGGATCACTTGAATATTCACATTGAAAGACCACCAAAATGGGCTTTAATGCCAACACATTCTGGGAAAAGTAATCTAGAAATCATCCCAATAAAGATATTTTAGCGGCTAGGATATAGGCCCAATGATTCTAAAATTTTAATTAATTATATAGGACATCATTGAGAACATTTCATCAAATAGTTATAAGAGATAATTCGGATGTTTTAATGGATTTCTAGGCATCCCAAGTGGAAGATGAAATTCTGGGACAGATTCTATGGCCCATAAAAACATCCCACCAATTTAATCATTTCTCGGAAACCACAAATTATTTTGGGCTGAAATTTTATAGAGTTAGAAGACATCCGAAGATTAATTTTTTTTCTTCTATGGCCCACTCGAATTCGTCCTTCGAGAAGGTCATCTAGGCCTCTCTGTTCGGTGGATTCAAGCTGGATGCAACTTTGGGTCAAGGGTGGAAAAGTCTCCTCTCCCTTACTTTCCACCACCCTAGGCCTACCACCTTTAATTGAAAATACTTGGACAGATTGGGGATCTACCCAATGCTCCCAAAATTCCTATTTAATTCAGTAGTGTTGGGGGATTGAAGGATCTTGGAGTTTTTATTTCATTGTAATGTTATTATGCCAATTTGTCTTTGTAACAGTGTTCTTTCTCATGTAAGTTGTTCGAATCACCTTAGTTCTTAATAAAATTTCTTATTTTCCCCTTATTCTATTTTTATTATTATCACTTTTATACTATTACCTTAAGGTATGAATTTATTCACACCATACCTTGTGATATTCTTCACATAACGGTGGAGTGATTGTTTTATTTTTATTATTATTTTTACTTCTCCAAATCCTCCCCCATGAGTCTACTTTCCACTTCCATTGAAACCATAAAATCAATAGAGGGATAAATATTTTATGGGTTAATCTAAGTGAGTATCAAGGGTCTATATGGGATGTTATTTATCAATCTGTAAATGTTATTGATTTCTTTTACTTGAGTTTCTTATATTCAATGATTTTCTCTGTTCCTCTTCCTTATTGAATTTTATCGCCCACATTTTTATATGCTAATAAGATCCATTACCTTTAATTTCACATTTTCATGAGAACTCCAATGTAAATTATCATATTAACACATAAAATTGGGGTGATAAAATTTAATAAGGAGGAAGAGAGAAAATCTGTGAATAAAAGAAACTTAAGTAAAAGAAATCAATAAAATTTAGAGATTGAGAAATAACATCCAATACAGCCCCTTGCTAATCCCTTGGATTAACCCATAAAATAGTTATCCCTCCATTGATTCTATGGTTTAAATGGAAGAGGAATGTAGACTCATGAGGTAGGAATTGAAGAAGTAAAAAAACAATAAAAAGAAAGCAATCACTCCACCGTTGTGTGAAGACTATCACAAGGTATGGTGTAAATAAATTCACACCTTAAGGTAAAGGTATCAAAGTGATAAGAATAAAAATAGAATAATACGAAACAAAGAAATTTTATTAAGAACTAAGGTGATTTAAAAAAACTTACATGAGAAAGAAGAACGTTACAAATACAAATCAGCATAATAAAATTACAATGAAAAAAAAGCTCTAAGATCCCTCAATCCTCCAAAAACATTGCCTTAAATAGGAATTTTGGGAGCCTTGGGTCGATCCCCCATCTGTCTAAATCTATTCAATTAATGGTGGCAGGCCTAGGGTGGTGTAAAGTAAGTGAGAGGAGACTTTCCCACCCTTGACCGAAAGTTACAGCCAGTTTGCATCCACCGAACGGAGGCGCCTATATGACCTTCTATATGGCCAAATTGGAGTGACCCATAGAGGAGAAAAATTAATCTCTGGATTTCTTATAACTCTCTCTAAAACTGCAGCCCAAAATAATTTGTGGTTTCCAAGATATAATTAAATTGGTGGGATGTTTTTCTGGGATACAGAATCTGTCCCGGAAATTCATCTTCCACTTGGGCCACCTATAAATCCATTAAAACATCCAAATTAGCTCTTGTTAATGTTTAAATAAATGTTCCCCACTATGTCCTATATCTTCAGTTAAATTTTGATAATCATTGGGCCTGTATCTTGGCCACTACAGTCTCTTTATTGGGATGATGTCCAGTTTACTTTGCCCAGAATGTGTTGGCATGAAATCCCATTTTGGTGGTCTTCCAATGTGAATCTTAAAGTTCTCCAAAATAATTAATAGTTCCTTATATAATGGGATACCTGAAAATAAAATATGAAAATAAAATCAATACCATTTTGTATTTTATGAGGTGTTCAAAAATGTACAGTGTAATAGTGCATTTTAAGAGGGAATTATAATCATAATGTGAATTAATGTTCAAAATGTAAAATTCACTAAAATTGTGTTTATGAATAATAAATAACATGAATATTATATATATATTAAAAATTAATATTAGCCTCATTTAGTGGATAATTAATTTCCTAACTCAAAATTGATGTATGAACATCCTGGTTATTTTAACTTAAGAGGAATGGACCCTTGAATGGTGGTACTCACATTAGCAGCCAAAAGGACATGGTTTTGATGTGAAATTTTCCTTTTAAAAGTGCATAAGTATTTAAGGTACTTTTAATTTGTAGGAATGGTTTGGTTTTCATCGAGAATGGGGATGTTCATATCAACCTAAGATAAGATTTACATCAATGTATCATTCAGTTTAGGTTTATATTTTCCTCTCATACATTGGGGGAAGGGTGAAGATTATTTGACTTTTTGGGGAGTTTGTGGTTCTTTAACATTCGTATTTGATTTTTCAAAATCTGAGGGTTTTTCTTCAATAATTTTATGTGATTTTGAATATTTTAGTGGTTCTGGAATGGTTTTTTTCAGGTTTTTCAATTGATCTCCCACTTCTTAAGACAATCGCATATTTTAGTTGTTCATAAGAAGTTCGGTTGTAACTTGATTCTCCCCTTATAGTTGGGTATGGAATAGCCTGAGTTTTCATGGGTTCTTTTCCAGTTTTGATTGTTTGTAATTCTTATTTAAGATATGAGTCTTCTAAGTTCATTTTCTCTATTTGTTTACCAAACTGTTCAAGGATTGGGAGAATGATAGATTGGGTAGTGATTTTTGCTGGTCGGTTTATCCCAGGATGATACTTTGGTTATTGGATGGGATTTTGAATGGGTTTTTGGATAGTTTTTTGATATTGTACATGATTATGTTAGTATTGGATTGGTTTGAGTTGTAAATAATTATGGGTTTGAAAATTTTGATGAGGGTATGGGTTGTGAAAATATTGTTGTGTTGGTTTTATATTGTCCTTCCAACAAAATCATGGATGGTCATTATACATTGGTTGAAGGAGTTTTAGTATTTTGGATTTTGAAATTTCATTTCATTAACTTCTTCTAGTGGTAATCCTAAAAGAAAATCCATGATAAAATTAATGTTTGGGAAATTATCGGTATTGTAGTCATGTTTGTCACAAATTGTTCAAGTAGTCTCAATTGTTTGGATTTTGTGTACCTTCCTAAGATCATTCTCCTCAACCTTCCTAGTGAGTGAAAAAAGATTTTCTCTTACGTTTTCTTCATCTCCAAGATTGTTCATTCCATTATATTTGGGTGGCTTCACATAGTAATGTGTTTTTCCCCATGGTTGGTTTTTTTCGCCCAGTCCTTCTAGATACTCGTAAGCATCATTTGGGGATTTGTCTTTAAAGGTTCCAATACACATCATGTCAATGAATTGTTAGTTTCCCAGACTCAACCCTTCATAGAAAATTTTAACTTTTCTGGTATTGAAAAAACATGGTGTGGTACCATGTTTAATGTGTCCTTGAACCTTTTCACATGTTTCATAGAATGTTTCTCCCTCTTTTTCAAAAAAAAATGGATTCTCTTTCTAAGTGCAATTTTATCTGTTGGGGGAAGTTTTTCTATAGAATTTTCATTGCAGTTGGTCCCAAGAGTGAATGGATGTTGGACTTACATTTTTTAACCAATTATTTTCTCAATACTTCAGTGAGAATAGGAAAAAATCTCATTTTAGCAGATTCAATTTGATTTGGATGGTACATGGTTTTCAAAATTTCATTGAATTATTTAATATGACGGTAAGGCATCTCTAACTTCATCCCATGAAAGGTTGGAAGGTGGTTCAAGACATGGGGTTTAAAAACATATTGGGAATATCCTATGGTATCATGCCTAATGTAAGTGGGTGCATTGGTCCATGATGGTGTGAGGTAGTCATTCATGGTCTAATTAGCGACATTCCCCAAGTTTGAGGATACCTCATTTGGATTTCCATTTTGGTTCTCACTCGATTGTATGAGTTGGTTTCTTTGAATACCCTCCATTACATTGGGCTCAATATTTGAATCTGAATTATTAAGAAGATTGGGATCTAATGGAAATATACCCCTAGGTGAACTTGACTCCCCTACCCAAGGACTATCCACCCTAAATATATTATTTGAATGGTCATGTGTGTAGGTGTACATGTTCCAAGAAAATAAAAAATGGGGAAAGAAAAGAGAAATGGGATGAGAAAATAGAAATGGGGGAGAATAGATGAGGTTATAAGGTGACTTACTTGGGTCCCCAGAAATGGCACCAAAATTTATTTATGCCTATATTTTCCTAAGAAATATGGTTAAAGTGGTCTCTTGTAGCACAACATGGGTTATCAAATCCTCAAAGACTTAAGAAGACTCCTAAAGAAACACACATTATATAGAGGTGATTTGTCTATGAAGTATCCAACTTGGGTTTAAATTGATTAGATTATTAAAGATTGTTTATTAATTAAGTGGATTAAATTTAAAATAATGAGTTGATCATTGGTTATCACTTGGGGTGGATTGGATAAATTTATTTTTAAATTATTTCAATGTCTTAAATTCGGTCATTTCCTTCAATGAAATATGAACTTCCCAAATCACTCATAGAATTTTGATTCTTCACTATCCTAAGGCTAATCACCTATACAGTTGGAGGATTATATTTATGAGAACTCTAAGGTAGGGGATTATTTAGCACTTAGGATGTGTATCCTTAAAATTGGTGAATTCAAAGGAGAAGGTACATCATTGAATGAAAATATCAAAATTGAATTAATTAAGAATTATTAAAATGAGCAATAGAATCAAATACATACCCTTATTACTCAATTTTATCAAACCATTATATTTTTATCCCTCCATTGATATTATTATACCAATGGAAGATGGTAATAGAGTCATGAAGGTGGAATTTAAGGAGAAAAATAATGAACTAACGATCACTCCACCGTTGTGTGAAGAAATTCACAAGTGCTAGTGTGAATAAATTCACACTTTGATTCAAAATTATCAACGTGATATTTAAAATAATATTATAAGAGAATAATAATACCTTTTATTACTAAAAATTTCTAATTAGAATGACTTACATGTGAAAAATAAATGCGTGAATACAAAATCGCAGTGTAATAATACAATTGAAAGTAAAAAACATGGATATCTCAATAACTTCACCACCAACTCCTTACATAGAAATATTAGGAGCCTATGGTCGAGAACCCATCAATACATTCCATCTTCATAAATTAAGAGAGTCAAAAGGAGGGTGATAAATCAAAGTAAATTGGATGTTATAATGTTGACTAGAAAATTCAGCAAGATTCATCCCCTTTTTTATGTGTGACTTTTTAACTGAAGATAGCAGAATATGAAGGGGTTATAGAGTAAAAATATATTCATCCAGGTTTCCTCTAAAAGATTCCAAATTTTAATGAAAATTCGATCATCCGTCTGAGATTTATGCCCATAATGGTGGGATGACTTTATAGGAATTTAGATCTAGCCATGAATTCAATCTTCATCTTTGACTCCATTTTCTTGATCGGCCTAAGGCCCATTATTATTTTTCCAAAAATTTCTACATTCATGAACAAAAATGTCCATCCTTCGTTGGGATTCATCCATCGATCCTAAAATAAAAAATGTTCCAATAAAAATGTTAAATCATATACCAAAATATTAAATTAAACTAATGAATATAATGATTTCTGCATATAGATGATTGATTGGGCCCAAATTTTCACTTTAAACATTAATTGCACTTATGATTAAAAATGAAGTTCAATTAATAAAATCCACTAAAATTGGTGTTTATATACTTTAAATACATGAATATTAAAATATAAATAATGAATATTAGCCTCTTTTAGTGGATAATCACTAAAAAAATTGAGGTACCAACTAATGAACCACTCACACATCAATGATTCAAATGTAAGTAGTTTAAGAATTATGAAAATTAATTCCCCAATCCAAGGGATAATGAAGAAAACAATATGAAACAACCTCCTTGACTAAGGGAATAAGGAAGATCATATGAAATCACTACCACTAAATTGAACCATGACAATGAATTTGTTAAAGGTTTACTTATTTTCCACTCCAAAATTGCGAATTTATTATTTGATTTGGGTTCTTCATATTATTTCATTTCATGAAAATTTATTAATAATTTTGATTAATCATCTCAAAACTTATATATAGAAGTATTGATGAGAATTCCTGGTGGTGTAATGATTGCATCCAAAGTATACAACACTTACCCTATTAGGATTTTTAATAATATACTTCCTATAGATCTAGTTCTTATTTACTTGGTAGAATTTGGTTCAATTAAGGGCATGGATTGGTTATCCCTACAAAGATATCATATTAATTATCAATATTATGGGATCTTATTTCATATCCTAAATAATATTGTTATCAAATATCAATGTAAGGATGATTATGAACTCCCTTTGTAAATAAATTATATAATATGGGCCATGGAACCCAATAAAAAGGAATTCTTGGATTAAATGGTTGTTTAGGAGCTCAACATTAGATATATGAAAATCATATAAGATTATATTGATTTATTTCCCAATGAATTTCCCAGTCTTCTCCCAGAACGTGTGGTTGATTTTTTTAATGAAATCATACTAGGTTCTAAGACTATATCAAATAGTCCTTACAGAATTGACCCTTTTGAGTTTGAAGAATTAAATAACTAACTTCAATATAATTTGTAAAATGTATTTTTACACTGAATTTATCTACTATAGGGTTCGTCGGTACTCTTTGTCAAGGAGAAGGATGGATCAATATATAACATCCCCATACCCGTACTCCTAGATCTGATGTTTAAATCATAAACTTTACATTTATGGCTTTGATTGTGATGAAGGTGGCCTAATTTTTTCCATCTAAAACATAAAAAATAAAAAATAAAAATTGGATTCACTTACATTCTAAAGGAACTTTTAGTTTTAAAGTTTTACTGAATTAGGAAAAATGATAATATAAACAATACCCATGTCTTTAAATTAGAATTAATCCCACTTAAACTAGATTTTCTTATTTCCCAATATGTCATTTTCATCATTCATATAAAACCATTCTAGACATAATTAATTCAACATTATTATTGAAAACTTGGGTAAAGATAAACATAAGAAGGGTGATCTTAAATGGTCATTAAGGGTAAACATAAGCATTAACAATTTAATGTTATCAATGAAAATAAGTAGTGTATAAGGGTGTGACAAAATAATCAGAGTTCATGAGTGAATCATAAAAGAACTCATATCCATCAATACCAAAATCATAAATCATAAATCATGGAATAAGGATTTAAAAATGAAATAGTTATAAGAATCAATAATCATGATCCATGTGATATGAATATTGATCAATGGAAACAATATAAACCCATAAATATCATAAATAAAATGTGTTGGTATCATGGAACATTATCTTCATATAACCCTTACAAATGGAATAAGCATACGATCGATATCCATAACCAATTAAATGGATCCCTATCTGGGTTCACCCATCATATAAGATATAACAGTATCACCCATTACTATCTAGGAAACATCATATAATCAATGTATAAGAAACACAACATTAATAAAGTAAACAGATCTTGAATTTCATTATAAAACTCATAAAAATAATCATTATTCCTTTCATAACTTGATTAACCTACAGAAAAGAAATAGTTTCTATGCGAATATCTTTGAAATATGATTAACCCGTGTAAAAATTAAGTGGGTTCTATAAAAATCTATTTAAAACATGATTAAATTGTGGAAAAGAAATGGGTTCCATAACAATCCCTTTGAAATAAGATTATCCCATTGAAAATAAATGGGTTCCATAAAAATCTATTTGAAACAATCGTAATCCATTCAAAGAAATAATGTGGATGGTTTCATCACAAAATATCCCCATTGGAGCATAAGTAACAACATGGTTTTTGACATTGATGAGTGTAAATTCCATTAAAAGATCATAATAAACATTTTTTCAGAAAATAACATTTTCATTTTGAGAATCACTTTTAAAAACAAAAAATTCTCAAAATATTTCAAAAATACTTTTCCGTGAAAAAAATTTGGAAATATATAAAGGAAACATCAAGTGAAATAATGTACATGATGGTAGGAATAATTTTTCATGTTATAAATGTTAAAAATAAACATTATTTTCAAAAAAAATGAAAAAGGGAGTCAAGAATGACAAATTTGAAAATTATTAGGAAATTTTCTTTTAAAACCTATTAAAAGAAGGTAAAAGATCATATAAAATGGATTAAGGATATCATTTATTTTTAGGAAATAACATTTTTTAAAGCATTTTTTAAAATAAGGATATGGAAGAGAAAGATACCCAATCTAAAAGAAAATACAAGATCGGAATCACTTACAAATGAATTTCTTGATTTTTCATCAATCAATAAAGAGAGAAATTGAAATTAAACATGTGAAATACATTCAAAACTATAGGATAATAAAATATAATTGGTTCTTGAAAATAAGATCACATTATTTTCCCCAAAATAACCTTGAACATAAACAAGCCTGAAAGAATGGAGATTAAGCATAAAGCCTTTAAACATTGGTAACTCTTCAATCGTAAGCCTCGTGAAATAATAACATAAATTGATACATTAAATAAAATGTACATAATTAATTTAATAATATAACATTTAAAATGTAAGTATATACACCTCACAAATGAATATAGGTGTATATCATAAATTTATTTCTCAAATAAACAGAATTTGAGATGAATAACCCTTACAAAAATCATACCATTGAATTTTAGAATTAATAAATGAATTGATTATGTGTATAAAATGTAAATCTACATAAAACAATTTTATTTAAAACATATTATAATAAAATTTAATTTTACATATAATCATATAATATCAAATACAATGAAGAAGTAATATAACCCAATGCAAAGAAATTGAGTTATGAAATTATTTATCACTTGGTCACTTTCATATCAAATCCCCTTAGATTAAATAATTAAAATTGAAACTTAAAATGACATTATTTTTAAATTATTCATTATATTACTTTTAAAATTGTCATTATATACACCAAAAAATATATATATGTGGTGAATATTCCATATGTCTCATAGAAGTAAAGTAAAAGAGAAAACTCTTAACTCAAGTCTAGACTTTCCATAAATGTCCTTTAACTCCTATATAATAAGATTATACCAACTATTTAATCTCTTAAGAACATTTTTTGGGTTTAATACCTTATAATTAAATCATTTATTTTATTTCTTTTTTATGAAATATTTAAATATTTATTCTGTTAAGTCTATATTGGGTGTTTTTAAGATGTTTGGTTCATTGTTTCAAAATAGCTTTTATGTGTTGACCATGGTCAAAGGGGTAATTATTTCAACATATATAGACTAATAATCATGAAATAATTATAACATATATTAAAAAATTATACTTTTAATACCAATCATGAAAAAAGGTTTTGAAAAATGAACTATGTTACTATCGTGGAGGTAGTAGGTCGTACGTACGCATGAGTAACGTTTCCATTTTCAATGACCATTATGGAAAGAAATTATGTATTATTTTATATTTATAGAATTATAATAATATCATAAATACCATATTATTTTTTTAAATGTACTTATATATATCATTCTTATGATATGGTGATTAAAAAATAATCGCATCGATTCATGGAGGCGGTAGTCCATACGTACATAAACGATGTTATCATTTCTCAGTGTAAAAAAATGATATATTATATTTTAAGAATGATTAATTTTTAATGAATTTAATTATTATTTCATGTATATAACATAAATTAATTATCATTATTCTTATTACTTTCCATGTAAATAGTTAGTGAAAAATGAACCAAATCTTTTTGTGAGGCGATAGTCCACCGTACACACGAACAACGTTATTGTATCCCTAAATGAATGGAATGTAAAAAATCGTATATGTTATATCATTACTCTATAATTATAAATATATTAAAAATATAATATTAAATAAATCATTAAAACAATATGTGAGAGGTGATGATAGGAAACGAATGACATTAGTTTGTGAGGCGGTAGTCCACTATATACACGAATGATGATTTCATGTCCCATTTTATGGAAGAGTATATGTATTTAGGTTATGAAATTAATATAATAACATATAATTATATAGGATATACTATTTTTATCATATTATATTAGTTTAAGAATATTTTAAGAATAAATAAAACAAAAATTTATAGTTAGGAATTGTACCTCCTCTCGGACCACCTCTTTAGGATTAAACTTAAAGTATTCCTAAAATGGATTTATTACCAAAAAAGGATTCAAGGATGATTTTATGCGAGTGGGTAAGTCATTTTTTAAGGTATTGAGAAAACCAAAAGTTTTTTAAGTTTTCAAGAAGATAGGAGAGGGGTATCATTTTATAAGGGAGGTGAGTGGGACACTTGTAATTTTTGAAAATAAAAAGGTGTGCCTATGTTTTTCACATTCCAAAAGGGCCCAAAATGGATTATTATCAAGAATTATACATAATAAGGTAAAAATATTTCCATAAATTAAATTTTATACAAGATTTTAGGTTATTTTAAAACTTAGATTTTTAGTTTAACCCCCCTCCCCCCTTTGTAAACCCATTTTTACCTTAACCATTGTAATTAATTTTTACTGCTTCCACTATTCATTTTGGCCAAAAATTAAGTTGACATTATTATATAATATAAATTATTATAATTAAAAATAATTGATCCATTTTACCAAATTAAACTCCTAGAATTTGAAAAAATTAATTAAAAACAAAACTCATAAATGCAATGGAAAAAAAGGTTTTCAAGAATAATGTTTTTCAAGAAAATGAAGAATTTATGTTAAATTTATGATTAATAATAATAATTGTATGAACATAAATTAATTTTTATTTATATATAATATATAAATTTAATTTAAAACATTCCTCATTAGGTATTATTTTAATAAATTAAAATGGATAAACATTGTACACTTTAAAACAGTTTTCCAAAAAACCCATTTTTAAACCCAAAAACAAACTTATACTAAAATACAATATAAAGTTAACTTAAAAGTAATTATGTGGATTATATATAAATAAAAAATAATTATGTTACTTTTAATCATATTAAAGACTAAATGGGAATTTTAAATTACTTAATTTATTAAAAAGAGTTGAATTCTTTACAAAAATCGGCATTTTTCACTATTCACTAAAAAATAAATATTTTTCAAAGAAATACTAAAATTTCACCCGTTTTAAATTTTGATATGAATATTTAAAAAATTAATTTCATTTTAAAAAATACATTTCCTAAAATTTTCAAAAAATAATTATAAAATTTGTTTCATAAAAATAAATAAAACGCATTTTTTGAAGAAAAATATTTTTGAAGAATAAAAATACTATACTAAACATTTATTGATTATTTACTAAGAATTTATTAAAAATTTATATTGTGTAAGTACATTGAAATAATCATTACATATTCTAGTGATTTTATACTATAATTATCTTCTTAAAATTCTAAGGATCATTTGGGTTTAGAGTTTTAGAGAATTAGGATAAACTCTTACAAGGTAAACTCATACATTATAAGTGAAAACTTCTACACAATATCCATTTTTTTCCAAATGAAACCCTTTTAAAATAATACATTATTTATTTTCATGAAACATCTTCAATACTTTCATCATGAAATCTTCTTTTCCCTTACCAATCTCTAAGACCTGTGAAAAAACATTTTAAAACTTAGTATGGGAACAAAAAGATAAGTAAGGGACATGAAAAGAAAGAAAGAAACTATTAGTCTATGAATACTTATAAACCCATGATATTATTTTCACAAAGTTAAAATTTTCACCCATAAAGCATAATATCTTTATCTTACCTTATCAAATCATAAGTTTCCTATAAATTCCATAGCAAACATAAATCCTAAAGGTAACTTGTGGCATCATTTACATGTCACTCTTATATTTACTATAGCCCTCATGGATACTTAGGGAGTAACCTTCATTGTTATATTTGGAATAACCATCGTAGTATATTCCCATTATCTATTAATAGAAACCCTGCTAGTTAACTTCATCTCTTTACCCAATGCATTGGAGAGGTATAACGGGATCACCCAGCCTTGGTTTTTCATGGAACCGCCCATCCTCATAAAAAATTCCCAAAAACTATAGCATAATCATTACACATAAATCTTGCATAAAATAAACATTCTTAAGGAAAATAACTTTTCCATTTTAAAATCACTTTTAATTTTTTTTGAAAGTCACGCGCTTGTAAATGAAAACATTTTATTTAAAAATAAAATTATAAAATTGTAAGGGAATATATAGAACATTAAAGTGAAATGAAATTGGGAAATTACTTTCATGTCTTATAGGTTAAAAAACATTCATTTAGTCTTTTGTAAAAATAATTGGAATAGTAATTTTATAAGATGCTTTTTTTAAATAAATTCCCTTACATAAAACCTGAAGAAGATCCATTTTTTAAATAATTTGAGATAAATTTTAAAAATACCATTTTATAACATTAATTTACATATAAATAAATTCATAAAAACCATTTTTAAAACATGTAAATGAAATAGAAATATTTAGAATAATAAATCTGTAAAACATTTAAAGCAAGGATTTTTAGTTAAAGAGTCTCTTACCTTAAGTATGAAACATCACATACATTCCTTATCATACTAAATAATAAACATAGGATGATAATTTCCATTATTTATAACCTTTTTTCAAGTTTATTATTCAATTTATATCACTTATTAGCATGTTTTAACAATTAATTAATTATTTGAGTTCACATCGAATGTTTTCATGATATTTGATACTTGAGTCCAAAATTACTTTGGTAAGATGTCTATAGTAAAAGTGGTAATTATTAAATAATATATTGAATAATAATCATGAAATCATAATTTTTATTTTATGTCAATTATAATTTTAAATCCATCCATTAAATATCTATATAAAAAATGAACGATGTTACAATCATGGATACGGTAAGTCATACGTACACATGAGTAATGTTTCCATTTTAGTTGATCATTATGGAAAGAAGGTAAGTATAATTGTTTTTTAAATAATTATCATAATATAATTAAAACCATATTAATCATTTAAATACACTTATATATATTGTAAAGACCCGGAAATTTCAAGGAAAATTTTTCCTTAATTTCTTTGGGATTTTACAAGAATGCAGTTTCTGATGGTGCCTGATTCCGAGGTCTGGTGTGCTCGGAATCAATTTCCGAAGTTTAGCCCGGGTACATTCAGTGAATGAACGAGCGGGTTTTTCTAACTTTTGAACCGGTGCTCGGAATCGAAATCTGAGGGCACTGATGAAACCGTAGCGTTGGTAATTGCTTAGGAACACCTATTCCGGAGTTGCGTTTTCTCGGGTGTGGTTATTAAAATAATGGGTTAAGTAATGAATAAAAATAAAAATTTTGCAACCAATTCTATATTTATATATCTAAGTGGTTATCCTATGTAAGGGAGTTGGGGTGGGACCCACTAATTCCTAACTAACCAAGAGGATAATTAAGGTGAGGTGGGTCCCACACGAACCCCACCCATTCATATTCCCTAACCCCCTTAACCCCTTTTATTTTGTAACTCACCCGCACCACCCCCTTAAATGAAAAGTCAATTCATTAATTATTTAACTTATTCAATGTAATTAATTCGGGAATTCATTTTGAATTTCAAATTTTAAAGTTGTCTTGTGTGTATCAATTAAATAAGACAACGTCTTATTTATTAAGGTTTTAGTTTCGTTGTGTGAGAAGGATTGGGAGAGGTTTTTCTCTAAGTCTTAAAGAGCGTTCTTCCTACTTGAAGAACGCTAATAACGCACCATCACCGACGAAGAACACTGGCCTCTGACGAAGGACGATGAAGAACACCGAATCCTCGGAGATCGACGACGCGACGTTGTGTACCGCGACGTCGACATTTCTCTTCTCTGAGATGCCGACGACGCTTACGGAACCTTGTCCCGCAATGTCGTCTCCTGCGACGATTATTTTTTGCGACGAACCTTTGTTCGATAACACCTTGAGGTAGGGGTTTAATCTTCGCTCAAGTTTTATTTAACGAACTTCGTTGATAATTTTTGGCCACTTGCTATCATTATAATGGGAGGAGGTCGGACCGCACAAACACGGTCGACCCTCCTCCCCCCTTGTTGTCATACTCGTTGTGGCTCGAATGAAGGTGACGCGATGCCATCGCACCGCGCGGAAACAAAGAAGAACAGGCGAAGAAGCCCGGTGTCGTCGCGTCGCGCCGTGGAGGCCGAAAAAAACCGCAGCGCCGTCGCGTCGTGCCGAAAAACCATGGAGAGGCCTCAGTTTGTTTATTTGACGTGTGGATCGACGAGCGATGACGGAACGGGCCGCAGAGGCATTTTGAAGACTTTGTAGTGAAGAGCAGGTCCCGGGAGGACCGCTGGTGAAGACCGCAGGCAAAACAGACCAACAGAGCACATCCGGTGGTCGGCGGAAGTCCCTGCCGGTGCGCCACGCCGGCACGGCGGCACCGGCGGCCGGAGGCGGCGTTCCGGCGCACCGCCAGGAGGGACCACCACGGCTGAAGCCACGGCGGCATACGCCGGTCCCGCGGCCGCGTGGGACCAGGGGGGACCGCGGGTCGTAACCCCCGGTTTGAAAGAAGAGCGGCCCCCACGTGGGGGGCCGTGGTTTGTCAATCAGGGGGGCAGCCCCCCCCCCCCCCTTTCGCGACAGCTCGGCCGAGCCGAGCTGTCTGGCCACGCGGGCCGCGCCCGCCCAGGTCGGGTCGGGCTTCCCATGCCGGACTGGGCCACTCCCTAGTGGTCCGGACCCGGACCCGGGTCGGGTCGACCCGGTTCGGGCCGACCCAGGGGGTCTCGGGCCGGGTCGGACCGGGCCCGAACCCCCTATTTTTCCGGGCAGTTTTCGTTCAAATGCCCATAACCTGGGTTACGGACCTCCGATCGACACACCGTTAGTTGCGATGTGATCCTTGGATCGAGACGATCGTTTTAGTATATTACACTCAAGGTTTCGGAGAACTTTGTGTATGGCCGGGTTGGTTCGAACCCGAAACCAACCGGGCCCTCAGAGCGAAAACAATTATAACTTGAGCTCCAGACGTCCGATTGACGTGTCGTTGACCTTGTTGGATTCCTCTTAGTGAGACGGACCTTTTGTCTTACTATGGTCGAGGTTTGGGCGCAGTTGGAGTGTGGTCGAGTTGGTTTTGACTTAAAAACCAACCGGGACCCTAGAACGGAAAAGCTGATAACTTTCAGACCGGACGTCCATTTGACGAACCGTCAGCGGCGTTGGTGATCACGTTGAGAAACGGTCCCTATGAGTATACCCTATGTGAGTTCAGGGTACATTTGAGATACGGTCGGGTTGGTTCGTACACAAAAAAAAACAACCGGGACCCTGGAACGGAAAATCTGATAACTTTCAGACCGGACGTCCGTTTGACGAACCGTCAGCGGCGTTGGTGATCACGTTGAGAAACAGTCCCTATGAGTATACCCTATGTGATTTCGGGGTATAGTTGAGATACTGTCGGGTTGGTTCGTACACGAAACCAACCGGGCCGCTGGGACGAAAAGGTTAATAACTCACAGACCGGGCGTCTGATTGACGCGCCGTCTATTGCGTTGAGACCCCCATAACGAGGTGGTTCTTTGAGATACTTCTTCATGGGACTTTGAGATACTTGGACTATCGACCTGTAGCTCATGGAGTGGACCCTCCCGGAGACGATCGTATGGAGTACGGAGACCCTGTAGATGGCTGAGACCTAAGGACTGCTTGTCCGATTCGATTCGGAGTGACTTGCGTAGCCCAGTGGGGAGCATTACATTGTGAGGTGGAAGACCCGTGGCGGAGTAGCACTACTTTGTGAGGTGGCAGACCCATGGTACTTGATAGGAAGAGTACCTCTGTAGGCTATGAGGGGTAGCACTACTGTGTGAGGTGGCAGACCCATGGCGGAGGAGCACTACTTTGTGACGTGGCAGACCCGCGGTACTTGAAAGGAGGAGTACCTCAGCAGTCTTAGGTTAGTGAGAAGTAACTCAGAGTCGCGACAGGATCAATGTACTCTCCAGAGACAGAGCTCTTCAGTAGTTATGGTTTCGATAATGAAAATCCTGGTTTGAGCTGAGTCTATGACCTTTGTGTTTACCTCATGATTGAGATGGGTCACTTGATAACTTAGGTATATGTATGGGAATATACCTGGGTAGTGGTTATCCATTGATTTCATAACCTTTGTGTTTACCTCATGATTGAGATGGGTCACTTGATAACTTAGGTATATGTATGGGCATATACCTGGGTAGTGGTTATCCTTTGATTTCATAACCATTGTGTTTCCTCATGATTGAGATGGGTTACTTGATAACTTAGGTACAAGTATGGGCTTATACCTAAGTAAGGGTTATCTGTTGAGATCCTTCTTTGTGTTTATCCTTGTTGGATTTAGTGATACTTTGAGGTTCTCGGGGTCCCTACTGAGTATCGTTATACTCACCCCTGCACAGGCTATGCCCGCACCTCGTTGTGTTGGTTGCAGACAACGGGAAGTGCTGACAGAGGCCGAGTGTTCGAGGGTTGGACGGTACCAGGAGGTGGACCTCACGATGAGTCAGTATCCGAAGGTGGACTTCATGACGAGACGATACTCGGAGGAGGTTGACGGTCGAGAGCTTTGTGGAGGCTATTTGTACCTACCCTTTAGGTAGGATCCATGGCGGACGATCCAGGAGTTGCTCTATCTGTACCTACCCTTCAGGTAGGATCCGAGGTGGACGACCCAAGAGCTGCTTCTATTTTTCTTCCAGTTTTTTGTATTTCATGTTGTACTTTTGTTCAGTTGTAGTTGTACTTCAGTTGGGTTTGTATTCTACCCCACTTACTTTTCAGCACTTTCTTTTGTACTTAGTGTGTTACTTCCGCTTTTACTCTGTGGTGTTTGTTTAATTTTATAAAGGCAATTCCTTCCCAGTTATCGGGATTTACGCCTTGGTTCTATTCGCCAGCACCTAGACTATGGAAGGAGGGCTTCGGGTAGTCACGGCACAGGCCCCGAGGATGGGTTGTGACAAATTGGTATCAGAGCAGTCGGTTCTACCATAGAACTTAGGACTCTGATAATTTTCTTTCTGTGAAGCAATAGTGTTAAGGGTACCGGATGTGGTTTTCAGTTCAGGGAGTCTAGTGTTGGTGCGGCGACTGACGTATCCGTACACCAGGACCCTGACAATTAATTTCTAACTTTGTGCACAAAAACACTGATTGTGTGTGTGTTTTCAAAGGTTTTCCCTTAAAACAGCTCAAACCAGGTCAGCTCACCAGGTATAAATCGTTTGACCGTGTCACGTCTGTTTCTTTCAGGATTCCTCCCCGTGGATGACCAGCTAGAGCCCCGAGAGTTGTACGTAATGACAGCCCGCTGAGCGATGAGGCCTCAGTACAGGGCCCTATCCCAGTTGAGGCACCAGCGGTACTACCACCCGTTGGGCCACCGAAGCCACCAGCCCCAGAAGTAGAGAGTGCACGTCGCTTGAGCGCACTGCACGAGTTCCAACGCCATAGGCCTCCCAGGTTCAGGGGAGATACGGACCCGCAGGCGGCCGAGGATTGGCTGGAGGCTGTGGTGAGAGTCTTCAGGCTAGTAGGGACGCCAGAAGACTTCATGGTGATCCTTACTGCCAGCTTCTTTCAGGCAGCAGCAGGAAGATGGTGGAGCCTGATGCTCCAGATGCATGACGAGGAGACACTTCTGTGGGCAGACATCGAGAGCCTGTTCCGGGAAGAGTTTGTACCAGCCACCCTTCGAGCGGTGCGTATACAGGAGCTGCTGCATCTACAGCAGGGTAGCATGATGGTGGCGCAGTACTCAGCGAAGTTCACAGACCTCTCGCGCTCCTCCATAGATATGGTATGGGACCCGTTCTTCAGGTCCTGAACCTTCGAGCAGGGGCTCAGGCGAGAGATTAGAGCTTCTATTGTTTCTCACAGCATCCCGACGCAGACAGGGGTGTTGGAGAGAGCCCTCTTAGTAGAGAGTTTCCTTCCTGATCAGTCTCCAGCAGTATGACCCACCACTAGATGGCATGCGAAAGAGTCTTCTACAGCGGGAAATAGACAGATGACGCATAGTTCCAAGAGGACCATACCTACAGGTGGTCGACCGCATGACTCAGGGTCAGTAGTGCGAGGCACCAAGGGGAATGACAGATCCAGAACTTCCATGCAGTGTTACTCCTACGGCGGGATTGGTCACATGTCACGTGATTATCCGACCCGCCATACAGATGACCATCAGATAAACGAAGGACCACCCAAGTAGAGGCAGAGGTTTGATCGAGGCGGACCGCAAGGAACAGAAGACCGAGACAGGGGATCTGGCCGTGCAGCTGGAGGTGGACGACGCTTCGAGTTGTTGCCAACACCACCACCAGGAGGTCCACCCCGACCGCAGGGAATAGGTGGACATGGTAGAGCTCAGCTTTAGGCAGTAGAAGCATACGATTATGGAGCTCTGGAAGTTGGCGGACAAGAGCGGGACTAGTTCCAGGCATGGGACCTTTGGTCTTGGTGCTTCTAGTTTCCTTGTTTTCATTGTTGTGTGTCTTTGTACTTCGAGGTGCAGTAATAAAAGACATTTGTCCTTGTGACATTTTCTTCCTTCTTTTTTGTGTACTGAGAGGTCCCGGTTAAAACTGTTGACTTGACCCTCACTTTCAAGATTTCTACTGGAGGAGACCCAGATACCTCACGCTGATGTCGACAGTGTGACTCGACCCATAGAGGCGAGAGTGACGGTTGGATCTCTTGGTAGTAACGTCTAGGCCTTACGACATCTTCCATGGCATGAATGCATCATTCATGTCTAGATTGACTGTATTAGGCAAAGAAATTGGTTCATACAGGGGATGAGACTGGATTTCTCTTATCAGAAAAGAAGAAATCATAGCAACTCTTGTGGGACCAGAGATGGTCCAGGCCACGACAGAGAAGGTCAAGGTCATCCAGGAGCGGATGAGTACAACTCGTAGCCGATAGAAGTCTTATGCTGATAGGAGGCAGAGACCACTAGAGTTCGAGGATGATGACCACGTTTTCTTACGGGTCTCACCTCGACGTGGAATTGCGGAGATTTGACTGAGGCGGCAAGTTATCTATGTGCTTCATTAGACCCTTCAAGGTCCTCAACAGGGTAGGTGAGGTGGGTTACCGCTTGACCCATCCACCTCAGTTTCAACAGGGGTACGGTGACTACCACGTATCTCATCTGGGGAGATACGTGCTTGACCCAACGCATATCATCGACCATGGGGAGATGGACATTGGCGATGGGGTGACTTTTTTGGGGTTCCAGTAGAGGTTGAGGTTTGAAAGGAGCGGGTCCTACGAGGACGGTCGATTCCTCTTGTGCATTTTCGTAGGCAGCACGGGAACCTCCAGGTGAGCACATGGGAGCGGAAGTCTCAGATGCGTGCTCAGTACCGTTTTTGTATCCCTAGTTTGTGTTAAAGCTTTATGGGGACGTAAATCCCTGAGGTGGGAGTAATTTAAAGACCTAAAATTTCAAGGAAATTTTTTTCTTAATTTCTTTGGAATTTTACAAGAACGCAGTTTCTGACGGCGCCTGATTCTGAGATCCGGTGTGCCCGGAATCAATTTCTGAAGTTTAGCTCGGGTACGTTCAGTGAACGAACGAGTGGGTTTTTCTAACTTTTGAACCAGTGCTCGGAATCGAAATCTGAGGGCACCGATGAAACCGCAGTGCTGGTAATTTCTTAGGAACACAAATTCCGGAGTTGCGTTTTCTCGGGTGTGGTTATTAAAATAATGGATTAAGTAATGAATAAAAATAAAATTTGTGCAACCAATTTTATTTTTATATATCTAAGTGGTTATCCTATGTAAGGGAGTTGGGGTGGGACCCACTAGTTCCTAACTAACCAAGAGGAGAATTAAGGTGAGGTGGGGCCCACACGAACCCCACCCCTTCATATTCCCTAACCCCCTTAACCCTTTTTATTTTGTAACTCACCTGCACCACCCCCTTAAATGAAAAGTCAACTCATTAATTATTTAACTTATTCAATTTAATTAATTCAGGAATTCATTTTGAATTTCAAATTTTAAAGTTGGCTTTTGTGTATCAATTAGATAAGACAAGGTCTTATATCTTAAGGTTTTAGTTTCGTTGTGCGAGAAGGATTGGGAGAGGTTTTGCTCTAAGTATTGAAGAGCGTTCTTCCTCCTTGAAGAACGTGAAGAACGCACTATCGCCAATGAAGAACGCCGGCCTCCGACGAAGGACAATGAAGAACGCCGAATCCTCGAAGATCAACGACGTGACGCCGTGTACCGTGACGCCGACGGTTCTCTTCTCTGAGACGCCGACGACGCTTACGGAACCTTGTCCCGCAACGCCGTCTCCCGCGACGAACCTTTGTTCGACAACACCTTGAGGTAGGGGTTTAATCTTCGCTCAAGTTTTATTTAACGAAATTCTTTGATAATTGTTGGCCGCTTGCTATCATTATAACGGGATGAGGTCGGACAGCACAAACAAGGATGACCCTCCTCCCCCCTTGTTTTCATACTCGTTGCGACTCAAACAAAGGTGACGTAGTGCCATCGCACCGCGCAGAAACAAAGAAGAACAGGCAAAGAAGTGTGGCACCGTCGCGCCGTGCCGTGGAGGCCGAACAAATCCGCGGCGCCTTCGCGCCGGGCCGGAAAACCACGAAGAGGGCGTGGTTTGTTTATTTGACGT
The DNA here is from genome assembly GCA_963277665.1 of Viscum album. Classification (NCBI taxonomy): domain Eukaryota; kingdom Viridiplantae; phylum Streptophyta; class Magnoliopsida; order Santalales; family Viscaceae; genus Viscum; species Viscum album. Next base: position 856,456,522 of record OY728121.1, read on the forward strand.
GCGGATCGACGGGCGATGCCGGAACGGGCCGCAGAGGCATTTTGAAGACTTCACAGTGAAGATCAGGTCCCAGGAGGACTACTGGAGAAGACCTTAGGCAAAACGGACCACCACAGCGTGTCCGGTGGTCCGCGGAAGACCCTGTCGGCGCGCCACGCCGGCACGGCGGCGGCGGCGGCCGGAGGCGGCGGCGTTCCGGTGCGCCGCCAGGAGGGACCGCCGCGGCTGAATTTGCGGCTGCTCGGGACCAGGGGAGACCGGGGATCGTAACCCTCAGCTGGAAAGAAGATCGGCCCCCACGTGGGGGGGCCGCGGTTTGTCAATCAGGGTGGGCAGCGCCCCCCCCCCCCCCCCCCCCTTTCGCGAGAGCTCGGCCGAGCCGAGCTGTCTGGCCACGCGGGCCGTGCTCGCCCAGGTCAGGTCGGGCCGCCTATGCTGAGTCGGGCCGCGCCCTAGTGGGCCGGACCTGGACCCGGGTTGGGTCAACCCGGTTCGGGCCGACCCAGGGGGTCTCGGGCCGAGTCGGACCGGGCCCGAACCCCCTATTTTTCCAAGCAGTTTTCATTCAAACGCCCATAACATGGGATAAAGACCTCCGATCGATGCGCCGTCAGTTTCAATGCGATCCTTGGATCGATACGGTCATTTTGGTATATTACACTCAAGGTTTAGGAGAACTTTGTGTACGGCCGGGTTGGTTCGAACCCGAAACCAACCGGGCCCTCGGAGCGGAAATGCTTATAACTTGAGCTCCGGACGTCTGATTGACGTGCCGTGAATCTTGTTGGATTCCTCTTAGTGAGACGGACCTTTTGGATTACTCTGCTCGAGGTTTGGGTGCAGTTGGAGTGCGGTCAAGTTGGTTTTGACTTAAAAACCAACCGGGCCCCTAGAACGGAAAAGCTGATAACTTTCAGACCGGACGTCCGTTTGACGAACCGTCAGCGGCGTTGGTGATCACGTTGAGAAATGGTCCCTATGAGTATACCCTATGTGAGTTCGGGGTACAGTTGAGATACGGTCGGGTTGGTTTGTACACAAAAAAACTAACCGGGCCCCTGGAACGGAAAAGCTGATAGCTTTCAGACCGGATGTCCGTTTGACGAACCATCAGCGGCGTTGGTGATCACGTTGAGAAATGGTCCCTATGAGTATACCCTATGTGAGTTCGGGGTATAGTTGAGATACGGTCGGGTTTGTTCGTACACGAAACCAACAGGGCCCCTGGGACAAAATGGCTAATAACTCACAGACCGGGCGTCCGATTGGCGCGCCGTCTATTGCGTTGAGACCCCCATGACGAGGCGGTCCTTTGAGATACTTCTTCATGGGAATTTGAGATACTTGTATTATTGACCTGTATCTCATGGAGAGGACCCTTCCGGAGACGAGCATACGGAGTACAGAGACCGTGTAGCTGGCTGAGACCTGATGATTGCTTTTCCGATTCGATTCGGAGTGACTTGTGTAGCCCAGTGGGGAGCACTACTTTGTGAGGTGGCAGACCCATGGCGGAGGAGCACTACTTTGTGAGTTGGCAGACCCGCGGTACTCGACAGGAAGAGTACCTTTGTAGGCTATGAGGGGGAGCACTACTGTGTGAGGTGGCAGACCCATGGCGGAGGAGCACTACTTTGTGAGGTGGAAGACCCGTAGTACTCGACAGGAGGAGTACCTCAGCAGTCTTAGGTTAGTGAGCAGTACCTCGGAGTCGTGACAGGATCACTGTAATCTCCATAGACGGAGCTCTTCAGCAGTTATAGTTTCGATAATGAAAATCCTAGTTTGAGCTGACTCTATGACCTTTGTGTTTACCTCATGATTGAGATGGGTCATTTGATAACTTAGGTATATGTATGGGCATATACCTAAGTAGTGGTTATCCTTTGATTTCATAACCTTTGTGTTTACCTCATGATTGAGATGGGTCACTTGATAACTTAGGTATATGTATGGGCATATATGTGGGTAGTGGTTATCCTTTGATTTCATAACCTTTGTTTTTACCTCATGATTGAGATGGGTCACTTGATAACTTAGGTATATGTATGGACATATACCTGGGTAGTGGTTATCCGTTGATTTAATAACCTTTGTATTTTTTCATGATTGAGATGGGTTACTTGATAACTTAGGTATAAGTATGGGGTTATACCTAAGAAAGGGTTATCTATTGAGATCCTTCTTTGTGGTTATCCATTTGGATTTAGTGAGACCTTGAGGGTCTCGGGGTCCCTACTGAGTATCGTTATACTCACCCCTGCACGGGCTATGCTCGCACCTCGTTTTGTTGGTTGTAGACAACGGGCAGCGCTGACAGAGGCCGAGTGTTCAAGGGCTGGATGGTTCCAGGAGGTGGACCTCACGACGAGTCAGTATTTGAAGGTGGACTTCACGACGAGACGATACTCGGATGAGGTTTATGGGCGAGAGAGTTATGGAGGCTATATGTACCTACCCTTCAGGTAGGATCCGTGGAGGACGATCCATGAGCTGCGCTATCTATACCTACCCTTCAGGTAGGATCTGAGGTGAACGACCCAGGAGCTGCTTCTATTTTTCTTCCAGTTGTTTGTCTTTCTTGTTGTACTTTCATTCAGTTGTAGTTGTACTTCAGTTGGGTTTGTATTCTGTCCCACTTACTTTTCAGCACTTTCTTTTGTACTTAGTGTGTTACTTCCGCTTGTACTCTATGGTGTTTTTTTACTTTTATAAAGGCAATGTCTTCCCAGTTATCAGGATTTACGCCTTGGTGCTAGTCGCCAGCCCCTGGCCTATGGAAGGCGGGCTTGGGGTAGTCCCGGAACGATCCCCGAGGACGGGTCGTGACATATATCATCCATGTGATGTGGTGACAAAAAATGAATCACATCACTTCATGGAGGTGATAGTTCACACATATGCATGAACGACGTTATCAGTTTTCTATGCATGGAATGGTAAGAAATAAAATTATATATTATCTTTTAATAATGAATAATATTTAATTAATATCATATATAAACTTCAATTCCATAATTATAAAAAAAAAATAGATATGGTGATGTAAAACGAATTACATCGGTTTGCGAGGTGGTAGTTCTTCGTACACACGGATGATGAATTATTTTCTCATTTGATGGAATTGGAGATGGATATGGGTCATGAAACAAACATAATAACATATTATTATAATTAGGATACTGTAGTTATTATTTTATCACGGTAGAATTATATTTTAAGGAAGTGGGAAAAGAGATAAAACAGAAATACTTGATTGAAAATGATGTCTCTTCTTCAGAAAATCTTTTTTTCATAACGCCTTAAGACCACTAAGGGCGGTTTTATTCCTAAAATAAGAGCTATAGAATACAGTTATTGATTATAGTAATTTATTTGGGCATATATTGGCCAAAAAAATAGGTTTTTAAGTGTGAATAATAGGGAAGAAGAGGTGCCCTTTTATAAGAGAGGAGGGGGGAACTCTTGGAATTTGTCAAAATATTAACTTAATATCAATTAATTTTATATTAAAAATGGATAAAAAATATTTATTTATAATATTGGATTATTAGGTTATAAATATATTAATTCCATTGAAATAAAACATGTTTCTACTATTTTTTAATCTTTATCTTTTGGATTTATCCCATATTTAACCTCCTTAACTCCTACCATGACAACATGTGTTTTCACGCTTTGAAGGTTAATATAGTTACTATAAAAGGAAAAACGACCCATAAATTAATCATTGATTATAGTTTCAATCATATCCCAATAATTTGGATTAATTTTATTTTTTATGAATTTTATATCATATAATAAAATATTATTTAATTTAAAATATCATTAATGTCAGTTTTGACACTATTCATTATTTTGACTTTTATAAAAATCAAAACAACATGATATCCTCGAACCAAATCATCTAAAACATCAATAAAATGTAAAATAAATCAATTAAATTAATTTATCATATTAATTAGATCAAATTATATTAAGTTTTTATTTTTAATATCATTTATTTGATACTTTCATTAATTAAACATTTACTGCATCATCATCTTGCATGTCTTTAAGGAGATTATTTCATCACTAAAAATTAAAAATAAATTTCCATAATAAATATAAATATTATATCTTTAAAAATAATTTTTAATTTTGAATATTCCTTCGTAATAACTGTATATTAAAAATGTTGTACTTATTAAAAATATGAGAATGACACATTTGACTTTTCTTAAAATAAAATACTATAGGGGGATTAAAGTTATCTAATTGGATCAAAGTGGTCATAAAATCGACCCAATGATGATTTTGGTCGAACATAACTCATCCAATAAAATTAGGACGAGTTTTATGGTAATTTTATAATATTTATAATATTTTTCTCAACCTTAAATAATTAGTTTACCCTTAACCATGGTAATTAAAATTACTAAGTTTACTATTCATATTTTCCAAAAATAAAATAGACCTATTTAATAAATTTGGGCCTTATGATTATAAATATTTAATTCATTTTAAAAAATTAAAAACACATGAATGGATAAAATTGATTTAAAATTAATTTTGTATACAGGATGAGAAAATGGGTTTTAAAGTGAAAACATTCAAAAGATTGAAATGTTTTTATATCCAAATTTAATATGAAAAAGATTAAAATGAAATTGATTGGATAAATAGATATATTTTTTATCTAATTTTACACTAAAACCAATTTAAAATATAATTTATCATTATAAATTATTTAGATAAGAAGTCAATTTTCAATTAAATTATAGTATTTTTTCACTATTCATCAAAAATTGAAACTTATCAAAAAAATACCAAAAAATCAACCAAATAAAATTTGGATATTAATAATTCAAAAATAAAGTTTTTTTATCAAATATAATTTTTATAAGTGTCAAATTTTAGTTTTAAAACAATTTCTCCATCAAAAGGTGGCAAAACTGCCTTTAGAAAAATATAGATTTTAATACATAAAATTGGATTTATTTTTATATCATTTCTAGAAAACACAGAAGATGAAGGTTAAAGATTATATTGATTATATTATATATATATTTCATTAATATAATCCAAAAAAAGTGATTTTTTTATTTTAGTCGGATAAAATACACTTGTAAACATTTAAATAGTTTTTGAAAAAAATATTTCCTTTTATTTTCAAAAGGGTTTTGTTTTCATTTATAATTAATTGGTCACCAAATAATTCATTATATATATACATGTGTAAACTATATTTTCATAATTTGTTTAATCATGTTCATTCCTTCTATTCTAATGTCTATAATATAATAATAACATTTAAATAATAATATTTATTTATTCATTTAAGCTCGATGTGGAATATATCTTATATGCTATTAAACATAGTCTTTATTTTTAAAATATTATAATGTTACATTCTCCCCACCCCCTTAATAAATTTCATCATAAAAATTTGAACTCAGGCTTGGTAACCTAGTTTATACTATTCAAACAACCTTTATTGAAATCCCACAGTATAAAAAAGGATTAATAAAACTTATACTTTTACAGAATGAAAGGGAAATATAAAGGTCACCAAAGATAACACATACTAGGGTTCCGTATAAGAAAAATAGACATGGAAAAAAACTAACTATCAAGTTCTAATGGATAGTGATAGAGAACATGGTAATTATAAATTTAACCATCACAAAACAATAAATCTGTAATGGGTTAAAGATCCGTTGATATCTTATTGAGAAAATTAAATAGATAATGTTTTTGTTTCAAGATCCTTTTCATAGAGTTGAGGAATTCTTTTTCTATATGGACTAATAAAATAATTAAATATATTTCTTAAAAAGTATAGTTTCATAACTTAATCAATCTACACCACAAAATCATATTTTTCTCCAAACTATGAGTATTAAAGATGAATTTCTCACACATGAATCACTAGAATCAACTTCTACAAAATCACATAATACAAAAAATATTAAATATCTATTTTTATTTTCTTAAAACATTGAACAAAAAAAATGGTTAGTAAAAATATAATATAATTCCCAAAAAATAATAAACCTTTACATGATTAAAAAATATTTTAATATCTAAAATTAAATAGTAATACCCAAAGTTCAACACAGATCATTCGATAAAAAATTTTCCTTAAAATTCCAAAAAATTATCCAAATTAATATTGAAACCTAAAATTCAAAAGTATTTGATCACATAGTCTTCCAACAAAAAATTTAATAATTTTATTCAAATAAAATCAATTACTCTTTAAGTATCATGTGAAAAATTAATTTCTCTAATAATCTTCAAGATATGATAACTATTTCCATAAATAACTTAAATAACTATAAATACACAATAAAATAATATATGGTTCCAAAATATAATTCAAACTTTATTACACAAATAAAATCTCATATTATTCTATTTACCTTAATCATATAGGGCTCTCAAAATAGTGAACTTCTTCTAAAATAATATTAATCTCTTAATCACCAAATCACATTCAATCTCATGGTTATAACTTTGATAAAACATGTGTTCCAAAATTGTAACAACTCATAATTACCTCAAAATCAAGGATCATATAAACTATAAAGTATACCAATACCTTTGAACCTATGCCCAAAAATTTAAAGGCATTCTTCCTCAGTTAACCTTTTTAATACCATAAACATAAGGGTTACATATAACTTAAACATTTATCAAAACCCAAATATTTCCTCTTAGACTATTAATAAAATACCACTATCTACACATAAAGCCATACTTTTTATTATTCCATAGTCATGATATATATTATTTCATTATGATTTTTCATTATCGCTCAATCATGATTCATAATTAGATTATAAAATTACTAATACCTTAAATATATACATCAAGATCTTCCTTTATGTTGTTGATTTCCCATTTATCTTCCAGCAGGTAGTACAAATCTCCAGAAACAAAATAGTCAAGTCCTTGATTATATTCTTATTTTCTAATAATGTGTATGATTATAGTATTTCAAAAATATATATAAATACAATGATCCATATACATTTTGGATAAATTAAAAAGTGTTGGAAAGATAAAATAGTTTCTTTCATGTTATTTGGATGCTCAAAAATCTTTGAAGATCATATGAAGAAGCTTTTGCTACAATAGTGGTGATTAAATAATCTGGAAGGGATAAAAAGGTTGTGTATGATCCTTCTCCTTAAATGTTGATAAATTATCTTTAATCTATATAAAAGAAAAACATTAAAACATAAATTGAATTATTTCATGTTAAAATGATGTAAATACCCATAGAATTTCTATATTACCTTAACCATCAAATATTTTATAATTAATTCGATTACCATTCTAAATACATTGTTCAAAAAATATCATTAATCACCTTAAAATTCATTACTTAAAATCTCGAATGAGGTATCTAAGACCTTAAACATATAATAAACCATAAACTTGTAAAACCATGATGAAATCCATAACTCTTAAGAAAACCTCACAAGAAAACATCTTAATCTATAATTTAATCTAAAACCTTCCTTTGATAACAACTATAAGGACCCAACATTAATCATAACATATTCTAGTGATTTTAGACTATAATTATATTCTTCAAATTTTGAGGATCTTTTAATTTTAGAGTTTTATAGAATTATGAAAAACTTTTACAAAGTAAACCCATACATCACAAGTGGATACTTCTATATATTATCCATTTTTTCCACCAAAGGAAACCCTTTTAAAATAAAACATGATTTCTTTTTATGACACATATTCAATACTTTTATCATGACATCTTTTGTTTCTTAATAATCTCTAAGACTTGTGAAAAAAGAATTTGAAGCTTGGGATGATCACCAAAAAGCTCAATAAGGGACATAAAAAGAAAGAAAAAATGTTTAGTCTATTAATACTTATAAAAATATGAAAATATTTTCAAAAAGTTATAAATTTCACCCACAAAACATAAACTCTTTATCTTACCTTATGAAATCATAAGTTTCCATAAAATCAATAGAAAACCTAAATAAAAAAGGTAACTTATTGAATAATTTATATATAACTCTTAAATTTACTATAGCTATCATGGTTGTATAGGGAGTAACATTCATGGTTACATTTTGAATAACCAACATAGTATATTCCCTTAATCTCTTATGAGAAACCCTATCGGTTAACTCCATCCCTTTACCCAATACATTGGAGAGATATAATGGGCTCACACACACTAAATTAATCATGGAACTATATAACCTCATAAAAAACTCCCAATAACCATAACATACTCATAACACATAAATCTTTCATAAAATAAACATTCTTAAGGAAAATAAATTTTCCATTTTAAAATCACTTTTAATTTTTTTATAAACTTGCACACTCATAAATGAAAAAAAATATATATTCGAAAATAAAATTGTAAACATGTAATATTTGAAACAATAAATCAACCTGAGAGTGAGAGATTTTTTTCATGCTGTATATGTTAAATAATTCTTTTAGGATTTTTTTAAAATGTTTTAATGACTAACTTTAAAAGTGTATTTTTTCTAAATAAAGTTTCTTATATAAAACCTAAAGAAGATACATTTCTGAATTCATTTGAGAGAAATTAGAAAATTGATATTTTACAAAATTCATTTACATATAGATACATTCTTAAAAACAATTTTTAAAACATTTAAATTAAATATAAATATTTAGAATAATAAATATTTAAAACATTTAAAATGAGTATTTTTATTTAAAGAGTCTCTTACCTCGAGTCCGACTAATCAAGTACATTATTTATCTTCCTGAATAATAAACATAGGATAATTATTTAATTTATTTATAAAAAATTTTCAAGTATATTATTCCTTTTATATCATTTATTATCATTTTATAACAATTACTTAATTATTTGAGTTCGCATGAGACATTTTGATGATATTTGATACCTGAGTTCAAAATTAATTTGGTATGATGTTTATAGTAAAATAAGTTATTAGATCATCATATATAGAATAATAATCATGAAATAATAACCATTATTGTATATAAATTATAATTTTAAAACCATCCATAAAATATTGATATGAAAAATAAACTATGTTACAATCATGGAGACGGTAAGCCGTACGTACGCATGAGTAACGCTTCCATTTTTCAATGATCATTATGGAAAGAATGTAAGTATCATTTTATATTTAAAAAAATATCATAATAAAATTAATATCATATTGATAATTTAAGTTTAATTATATATATCATCCATGTTATATGGTGATGAAAAATGAATCACATCACTTCGTGGAGGTGATAGTTGACACGTACGCACAAATGACGTTATCATTTTTCTGTGCATGAAAATATAAGAAATAAAATGATATATTATATTTTTTTAATTATAAATATTTCATTTATATCATATATATATACTTTAATTCAATCATTATAACCATTATTGGGATATGGTGATGGAAAATGAATTACATCGGTTCGCGAGGTGGTCGTCTGTCGTACACACGGTCGATGAATTATTTTCCCATTTGATGGAAGTGGAGATGGATATGGATAATGAAAAAAAGATAATAACATAATTTTATATTTATTATATTGGATTTATTATTTTATCATGGTCTCATAATATTTTAAGGAAGTGTAAGAATAAATTAAATAGACATACTTGATTAAAAATGATACCTCTTCTTCAGACAATATCCTTTTCTTAAAACCTTAAGACCACTAAGGATGGTGTTATTCCTAAAATAAGAAATATAGAATGTGGTACGGGATTATATTAAGTTATTTTTTAAGATATTTTGTGAACCAAATGGATTTTTAATTGTGAATAAATAAAATATGTTCCCTTTTATAAGAGATGTGATAGGCAGTCTTGGAATTTCTCAAAATATTAAATTAATATAAATTAATTTTATGTTCCAAATGTATCCAAAATGGTTTTTTTAAAATAGATTGCGATTATTGGTAGAAATAAATTCATAATAATAAAATTATACATGTTTTGAATATTTTTTTAATCCTTATATTTTGCATTTAACCCTTATTTAATTTATTAAACTCTTAGTGTGACAACATTTATTTTTACAATTTGAAGGTTAATATAGTTACTATAAAAGATCAAAAGACCCATAAATGAATAATTGATTAATGGTTCAACCATATCCAATTAATTTGGATAAATTTATATTTTTATGAATTTTATATCATTTAATAAATTATTAATATTTTTAAATACCATTAAGGTCAATTTTGACACTATTCATTATATTGACTTTTAAAAAATAAAAAAAACATGATATATTCAAAAAAAATATTCTAAAACATCACTAAAATTTCAAAGTAATCTATAAAATTATTTTATGACATTAATGATCTCAAATTATAATTATTTTATTATTTTTAATATCATTTATTTGATATTTCCATTAATTAAACAATTATTGCTTCATCATTGTGAAACCCTTTAAGGTAATTGTTTATTTCCTAAAAATTAAAATAAAATTAATATAATGAATATAAATATTTTATATTTAAAAATACTATTTACATTAAAATATATCTTCTGAATAACCACAAATCAAAAATGTTGTGCCTATTAAAAACATGAGTATGACATATTTGACTTTTCATAAAATAAAATACTACAAGGGTATTAAAGACATAAAAGTGGCTCCATGTTGTCATATAATTAACCCAAATATGATTTTGGTAAAAAATAATTCAATCAATAAAATTATGAAAACTGTTATGGTAATTCTATAATATTTATAATATTTTTTACCCTTAATTACTCGTTTTACCCTTAACTGTGGTAATTAAAATAATTATGTTTAGAATTCATATTGACCAAAAATAAAAGGGACCTATTTAATAAATTTGGACCTTCTTATTATAAATAAATAATAAATTTTTCTAAATTTAAAATATTTAAATGGATAAAATTAATTTAAAATTAATTTTGAAGATGGAATAAGAAAAAAAATTAATGTTAAAATTTTTAAAAGTTTTAACATTTTTTATATCAAAATTAAATATGAAAAAGATATAAATTACCTTAATTTTATTAATATATTTATTATTTATCTATTGTTACTCTAAACCCAATTTAAAATATAATTTAACATTATAAATTATTTAGATGAAAAGTTGGTTTTCAATTAAATTGTAGTATTTTTTCATTATTCATCAAAAAAATGAAAAATATTAGAAAAATAAAATAAATACAACCAATGTAAATTTTTATATTAATCCTTAAAAAAAGCTTATTTTTTCAAAAATATAATTTATAGAAGTTTCAAAATTTAGTTTTAAAACAAATGTTCCATTAAAATGAGGCAAAACTACCTTTAAAAAATATAACTTTTAATGCATAAAATTAGATTTATTTTTATATCAGGTCTATAAAACACATAAAATTAATGTTAAATATTATATTTATTATATTATATATATATAATTACTATAGTCCAACAAGAGTGATTTGTTTATTTTATTAGCATAAAACACACTTTGCGCATTTAAATAATTTTTTTAGAAAAATATTTCCTTTTATTTTTAAAAGGGTTTTGTTTTAATTTATACTTAATTATTTAGTAAATAATTCATTATATATATCCTAATTCAGTTAATAATCTTCATTACTTCCATTATAATAGCTATAATATAACTCTAATGTTTAAATAGTAATATTTAGCTATTCATTTAAGTTCTATGTAGCATATGTTGTACGATGTCAAACATAGTATTTCCTTTTAAAATATCATAATGTTGCATATTATGTAGGAAATATATATATATATATATATATATATATATATATATATATATCATAAATTATTTAATATTATTCATACCCTCCAATTTAATGACTATGTTATAACATTTATATATTCCAAGGGTTGTTTAAGCTCGGTGTTTTATGTCGAATATGATATAAAAAAGTATGATTTTATAAAATATTAGGGTGTAACACAATGTGTTTCTAAATTTTTTATTTTGAAATTAAAAAAATCATAATCAAGAACAAGTATCCTCTACCCCATTTGGATGATTTGTTTGATCAACTTAGACGATCTCAATACTTCTCAAATGTGGATCATTGATCTGGATATCAAAAATTAATGTAAAAGAGAGAAGGTATATCAAATAAAACATTCTACACAAGATATTATCATTTTAATTCATTTTAATCTTTCAAAGTTACAAATTCTACTACAATCTTCATGGATCTAATGAATAGTGTCTTTAAAGATAACCTTGAAAAATTCATGGTAGTATTTATTAAAAATATTCACATTTATTCTAATAATAAATAGAAACATGAAGAGAATTTGAATATTATATTAAAGACATTAAAAAAGGGTAAATTATTATCCAATCTTAGAAAGTGTGATTTTTGTCTAGAAAAATAATCATTATTAGGCTATGTAATGACAAGTGAGGGTTTATCTATCTATCCTTAAAATACATAGATGATTTAAGAATAGACCCAATCAACCACTATGATAAAGATATTTAGTTTACTTGGTTTAGCTCAGTACTATTGACTCTTCATGAAAAATTTCTTAGGATTTTTAAATCCACTAACTAAGTTAACGAATAATGGGGTTTAGTTCCTCTAGACAAAATAATGTGAATAAGGATTCAAGGATGTTAATAATAGATTGGTCACTGTAGTTGTACTCACATTAACCTATAATCTAGAATGGTATTTCATATATAGTGCTTCTTTGAAGAAGGACTTGGGGTGTGTCATGATTCGAAAATAAAAAGGTAATTATTTATTCACCACACTAATTGAAGTGCCATGATAAAATTTAAAAAATGTATGATCTGGATCTAGTGGTAGTTATCTTTTCATTATAAAATTTTTCGGTATTACCTCTATGGTGAAAAATGTTATATGTATATATACCATTCATAAAGTCTTAATGTATATATTCACACAAATTAAGTTGAAGATGATCTAAAGGAGATGGTTAGAGTTAATAAAATTCTATGATTTCTCAAATAAATACCATATAATAAAGTAAAATAATTTAGTGTATTCCCTTAGTAAAAAGTCTCAAGTTACCCTATCTGTAAAGAAGATTTAGAGGGGCCCAATATTCCTTGATATTCAATTTATAGATATATAAATCACAAGGTAAGGGATCAAATTCAACCTTTACTAACTTATTTCTTAACTATACATCTATATGAATAAAAAAGGCTCAAAATGATATGGAGTTACAGAATATGTAAGAAAGTATTCCAAAGTTCAAATTTGACAATGGTGAAGTTATAAGATTTGGTAAGCATATATGTGTCCCTTTGAAACTAGAATTGAAGATGGTTTTATTGGATGATATGAATATCTCATCATTATTTATTCATCCTAGAAGAAAAAATATTAATATAGATCTTAATAATAATTTATGGTGGGAAAATATGAAAAACGGTATTATAGAATATGTATCTCAATTATTGGTTTTCCAGAAATTTATGTTTGGATGATAGAAGTCTAATGGGATTATATAACCATTATCATTAACAATATTTTAATGGGGGAACAACATCATGTACTTCATCGTAGGACTCCCTAATAAATCCAAAGGCATTTTGGTTATAGTCAATCGCTATATAAATTCAATGAATCTTATTATTATCAGAGAATATTTGTCACTTGAACAACTTTCTAGGATATACATAAAGGAATTTGTAAGGATACATAGAGTATCCCTCTCCATTTTATCTAATTAATACATGAGGTTTACCTAAAGGTTTTAGAAAAGTATTCAATGAAAATTTAATATAGAGTTGAGATTTATCACTTCTCATCATCCTCAAACAAAAGGTAAATATAAAAGGACTATTCAAACTCCAAAGGATATATTGATATATTTCTCAATGGAATTGAAAAGAAGGGGGTTAAATATATTTCTTTGGTTGAATTATCATAAAATAAAAATTTCCACTTCAACATTTAAACGGGACCATATGAAGCTCTTTTTGGGAAGCGATATATAACTCCAACATGTTGGGATAAATTTAGAGAAATAAGATTAATGGTCCAAGAAAATTACTCAAGAGGGGGGAATTGAGTATTCAAATTTTTCTATTAAAAATATCTTGTAATTTAAAATTTCAAACACCCAAAAAATAATACATCCTAATTTACAAATAATGTATTTATATAAACTTTAAATATTTGAAATAATTTATTGAAATTGAGATAAAAACTTAGTTAAATGGTTTGAAAATAGTTTAACATTTGAAATTATTTTACTCACATCAGAAATAATTATATCACAATTAAAAGCTAACTATTAGAGTATTTTTCTAATAATAACTTTTTAATTAAAAATAGATAAAAAAATAAGTTTAATCACACTGTATATTTTAAAATAATAGGTTATGTCTCAATCTGAGACTTATTCCTCTCCACTTGATAGAATCCCACTATCAAGAAGGTTTTTTAAAATAAACACAATGATCCATAACATAGATTGGGTATAAAAAAAATAACACAATAGATAGTCCAGGTTATAACTAGCCTCTTACACTATTATCTATGAGATGAAATATGTAAAATAAATTAGAATATAGTATCATAGTACTCTCTAATGTATTACATTATAGTGTTCTTTAAATATAAATAAGTAAATAAGGCATGACTTGGAATTAAATAATAATGCAAAGAATAGATAAAGAATGTGAATATGTTGTAAAAGTTCTCTTTCTCTAATCAAGCTTGAGATGATAACCAATGATATTATTCTTTTATTTTTTGTCTTTAAATTTTTCCTTGATGTCACTTTTAATGATCTTTTCAAGGATTTCATAGAGGTATAGTTTTTTCTATGAAAAACAGAGTGTCTTGGAAATCATGGGACAATATTTTTTCTTTAAAATAGGTTATACTCAATATTTTTTCACAATCAATATTCCCACACCCACTATCACCATGAACAACCATATGACACTTGTGAATGAGAGATTCCTCAAATTTAGAATAATTTGACCCATAAATTTCATACATAGATATCACATAATAATATATGAGTATTCATTAGATAACATAATGATCCATGTCAGAATCATATAGTTCTAGTTCCTTTGGAAACATGGATACCATAAAAATTGGTTCTTTATAACTACAACCCTTTTAAAAAATATCATAGGTAATACCTTTCTTCATAACCTAGGGTAATGGAAACATAATAAATATTTATCTTAGATTATAAGTAAGGGTAAATAAGGAAAATATCAATGACCACATAAACATAACGTGAAGAAATGGTATGAGAACATGGTCATAACACTTGAAAACCATAACTTGTATATCATATATCATAATCTTGAGTCATGGAATAAATATTGGCAGTTCATATAACATAAATAATAAATTAATAAAATAACATAATCCATGAGAGCATAAAATTAGCATAAGACTTAATTTTTTGGCATACACATAAGCATTGAAAATTATTTATTTTCACAACTACAAAAAAGGCCTTTAACAGTGCTATAAAATGCCTTTATTAACGCTAAAAAACACTGGTAATCAAAGCAGAGTTAAAAACCTAAAACCTTTAATAATACTTTTGTAGAACTATTAAAGGGTTCCTTTAAAAGTTATTTTTTAGCACTGATAAAGGCAATGCTGTTAAAGGGGGTAAAAAAAGCTCAGACACCTATGTGACTTACCCCTTTATCGGTACTTCCACGACCCCTTTAACAACTCTCCACGTCCCATTTATCAGTTTTCTTCACCCCACCGCCCCTTTTATGAGCGCCATATGAATTTCTATCCTCATACATGTCCCCCTGTATTTGAACCCTTAACAAATCCTTTAAAGATAGAACGCATTTACCACTACACCATGTTGTTTTGATGTCTGTTTAATGATTTTTCTGTTTATTTTTATATATATTTACATATATTTATATAAATATTTTCAAATACATTTATACAATATATGTGTGTGTGTGATATATATTTTATTTATTTAAATATATTATATATTATATTCATTTACATATATTATATTATAATATATATATATTTGTTTATTAATACACACACATATGTATATATAAACATTATAAATATATTTTTATAATGTAAAAAATGGTTATATATTGTTTTAAATATATTTTTAGAATATTTATTTATTTAGATATATTAGAATATATATTTTTACATAAATATGTGGATATATGTATTTAGATGAGTGATTTATTATAAGTAAATATTAGAAAACATGCATATATTTAATTATAAATAAAATTATGTTGTGAAAAATGAAAAAATTTAAAAACCATAATATCAATATAAATGTAATACCTGGGAATAAATTCAATACCCACTAAAAAAGGAGAAAAAAATACCCCCTTAAATGAGGCTAAAAATCCATCGAATGTTAAAAAATTAAGGTACCCCGACTAAAAACTCAAATTTGGAGGCCTTCTAGGAATTTTAGACTCAAAAAATGTGACATAGGTTTACCTATGTCACTAAGGTCATAGATATTTTTACAAGATTTGATTTAATATGTGGTAGAGCCTAAACAGACACTCAGATCAAAAGTTATGGTTGTTTGAAGTTTGAGTTGCCTTTTCAACTTATTTTATATTTTTTTATTTTTTATTTTCTTATCTTCAAATTGATATTAAATGACTATTACTCAGTAATAATAAAAAAATTATTCATTAAAAATATTTTTTTAGTTATTTTATAATCAATTTTCACTAAATATCTTATATAGTAATTGTAAATGTCTATTTACCTTATCTAAAACATATTTCAAAAAATAAATATTATATTTATATCAATATAAATATATTTATATATTAATATATTATTTTTAATGGAAATATTTTATTAAAGTGTGATTTTATTAACGCTTGTAAAAAAAATCATAAAGGGGGGTCTTTATCAGCTATTTTGAAAAAGCGTAGATAAACACCCCCCCATTTATCACCATTTTTTTACAAATTCTGATATAAGAATCCATTTATATGTTCTTTTTTAAAATAACTATTATAGGGTGGTCCTTTATTAGTTCTTGTAAAAAAGTTCTTATAAATATGGTTCTTTAATTGTAACATCCCAGGTAAATAAAGAATAAAGAATTTTCATATTTATTAATATTTACGAATTATATATTAATTTTACTTTAAATGGGTTGCTATGTTCGATAGCGTACCCGATACGCAATAAAGAGTTTCATTGAAATCTTACGTTGCACACTAGTAATAAAATAATATTATTTTAAATGGTAGTTAACACATAGTCGTTGTATTGGAAGGAAAGGATAGAAATAACTAAAATATGATTATATATGTTTGTAAAATATTTTTACTCTTTACAATAAATGTTAGAGGATTACAAATGCAAATGAATCCAGTTTTTAAGCATAAATATTCTAATATACTTTAAAAGGTCGACTAACCGCCTTTTGATGGAGAACCTCTTTTAAATCCACTTTTTGACAATTTTGTAAGCTATATTTTTCAAAATAAACATATTATTTATGATTGGGACATTGAAATTTACCTTGGGTTATTTTTTGGTATTTTTCTGACAATGTTCATTTTTCAATGAATAGTGAAAAATACTGCATTTTACATCAAAACTGCTTTTTCATATAATTTAATTATATGGTTATATTAAATTTTTAATTTGTTTTAAAGTGTAATTAGAATATATTTTTACCATGTAATTAAATGATGGTCATTGGGATTAATTTCACTTTGGAATTAGGTATAAACAAGTGCCAAACTTTTCGTAAATATTGTTTCTAAAAAACCCGCTATTTGTTTTGACAACGGGAAGTTTTTTTTAAATTAATTATTGCAATTTATGTGTTCGGAATTTGGTAAAATGAATTAAATATTTGGAATCATAAGGTCCAAATTATGTAATTAAGACTCTTGTTTTTGGACATTATGAATAGTAACGATGGTAATTATCTTTAATTATCTTGATTAATGAGTAATCAGGTAATTAAAGATAATAAAATAATATCATAATAATATAAAATGACCACAACATGTGTCCTAAGGCTACTGGTTGTCTCATGGCCGACCATGGGATTCCTTGTTCCAAACTTGGGGGCCCCATAGAATCACTTTTGTGAGAAAGTGACTTTTTATCTTTTTATTTTTAAAGAATGTTAAATGTAACAAAGAATGTATCACCTAAGTAAAATATTTTTAATTTTGTCTACATAAATGATATTTTGGACTATAAATATTCATTGGAAATATAACAAGATTTACTACATCATAATATTTTTTTTATAATTTTTAGACATTAAATAAATTAAATTATTTATGACATCATGATGATGCAGTGATGACCTCATTATTTAACGATTTAAATAAAATGGAAAGATAATGTAAAATCTAAGACCTACACATGTCCAAAACCTATTGGATGGGTGGATTTCGAACCCTTATCACCTTACCCTTGAATTATATAAATGTGGGACCTTTTTAATCCGAAACTCATTTTAAAATAAAGTGACATTTCTTTACTTTCCAAGAGTGCCCCTCCTCTCCTCTTATAAAAGGCCTCCACCTCTACCTCCTTACCCACACTCCCAAAGCCTTTGGATCGGCCAACCCCTACCCATTTTGTCTCTCCACATCCCTTTATTACTCCTTGCAGCCTCACTTTGGGCAGAAGTCTTCACAAGGAAGCCTTTGAGCTCAAATCTAAGAGAGTTACCCAATTTTAAGGTAATGTCTTCACTTGAGTCCTTTTGTTTTATTTTGCTTCTCCAACCCCCTAAACTCTTTTTATTAATTTCTTTTGTAACAACTTCTGTATCATCAATATAATAGGATGTTGTTATAATAAGTATTCTAGCTACACTTACACACACCTACATCTAATGGTTAAAGAACATACTGTTTTCGTGGATGGTGAATTTCGGCCTCCCGAAACGATGATAGTTCAAAATTCTTTTAACACCTTCAAAGGTGGCCATTAAGATGACACTATATTTATATATGATATATAATATGTTTATGTTTTCCTTAAGCTTCTGTATTTTTCATTTTGGGAATACCTTTATGGTTTCCATTATGGGTAAACGCGATATCTTCATTTAAGGTAGTTCAGACTACCGCCCCCTCAAAGTGATGTGATTCGTTAATGCCATATGTGGGACGTATAAAGAATGGATTTAAAGTTATTATATATGATGTTATACTGGAATTATAATATACCTCTATATCATTATTATTTCTTTACATTAAAGTGTGAGATAGAAATGAAAGTAGCGTTCATGCATACGTACGGCTTACCGTCTCCATGAACGGT
Organism: Viscum album; assembly: GCA_963277665.1. Lineage (NCBI taxonomy): Eukaryota > Viridiplantae > Streptophyta > Magnoliopsida > Santalales > Viscaceae > Viscum > Viscum album. Next base: position 856,475,810 of record OY728121.1, read on the forward strand.
GCATTTCATTTCTTATCCACAAATGTAATGTACTATTATAAGTACATGTATATAATAGATATATATGATTAATGATACATATAAATGATGAATATAATTCTGGAATTAAAATATACATACCTCTCGTTTAGTTTTAATTCCATTAATATGACATAGAAATGAAAGTAGCATTCATGTGTACATACGGCTTACCGTCTCCATGAAGGGTGCATTTCATTTCTTACCTCTAAATGATTATGTAATATTATAAATACATGTATATTCTGGATATATATGATATATATGATATCCAAATCATGAATATCATTCTGGATAAAATGAACCTTTGACCACACGAATAACATGTAATTGTAAGAAGTCCACTTTCGACTTAAGAACCAAATATCGACAAAACAAACATTATTAACTTAAATGATTACATAATGTTTATAACATGGAAATAAGTGATATAAAAGGAATAATAATCTTGGAAAAGGTTCTTAAGCAAGTATAATTTAACTCAAGTTTATTATTGAGGACGTTAAAGAACGATCGATTCAAGTCGGACCCGAGGTAAGGGACTTCGTCTCAATCTTCTTTCATTGAGGCATATTTTGTTTTATACACAACTTTCTTTTATACGGTGTATAAACAAATTTTACTTTTACTTTTATACAAAAGGAATCTTTTTCTATGAAGCGTTTTACAAAACGACAAAAAGGAATGTTTCTTTTAACGTACGCGGTGGCAACGACCTTTTCTGCTGCCGCGAGTATTATTTGGTCTTTGGCTACCTGAACAAGCCGTAATGTTTTTTTTAATGAAATAAATACCATATAATCTTTTATGTATTTTGGTATTGAAAATGGTTTTTATAATGGATTTGTTATGTCAATATATTTAAGTGATATATTGTGATCAATGTGTGGAATTGTTTTCTTTCCATTATATTTGTTTTATGTCTTATGATTTTTATAATGGTACTTGGACATTTGACGGGTGGTTACGTGATAAACCATATGACGGGTGATGCCGTGAATACCAGGACGGGTGGTTACGTTATAACCTCCAATGCATTGGGTATGTAAGTCGTTCGTATGGCTATTCCATTAAGTATGTATGGAAGTTGGCCATATGGCTATTCCATTAAGTGATATGTGTGGAAGTCGACCGTATGGTTATTCCATTTAAGTATGTTTATGTCCCAAATTACCTTTATATGTTATGTGTTCTTTATATGGGATTTATGGTAATCCTTTGGTTACAAAAGGGTAAGTAATGATATTTTATTCAGTGAAGAGTTTTTACTACTTCATAAAGGTGAAGGTATTACTTTGATAAAGTATACATGGTTTACTTGATGTTTGAAAAACTAACAGTTTTCATTCTTTGTGTATCCCTTACTGAGCTTTTTATGCTCACCCCAAGTTTTTTTTGAAATGTTTTTCACAGGACTTAATGTGGAATAGGGTCAAGGATGGGATCAAGGGAAATTCATACTACCTAAAACATGGAACTAGACATGTTTATTTTTAAGAGTTTTTATTTTATGGAAACTTAGTATAAGTTTCTACTTTGTAATCTTTTGAGATGTAATAGTTATGTCCTGATTCTCTAAAACTGTAAACCTAAAAAGATATTCAATGTGAATTATTAATTTAATTCAATATTAAGTAATGTTTAAGGTCGGGGCCTTATAGTTGGTATCAGAGGTCAGTTTAGACAACTTTAGGAGTTAGAAAAGTGTAAAATTATAAGTTAATTTATGGTACGATTAAAATGATATATCATTTGAAGATTACCATGTTGGTTCATCTGAGACATGTTTGTGAAGAATGGTTTTTCATAGAGGAAACAGAACATCTCTTTTGGGAAGGAATACAGAGGGAAATGGCCTTTCAAATTAGTATCCTGAGATGGTCAGAATTAGAACTAAACTGTTTCCTACAGTGATGGCTTAGTTGAATCAGGTGAAAAATGTTGGTCGTTTTTATTGATGATATTTTGGTGTTTTCTAAAAGAAAATAGGAGAATCAAATTCATTTAAGGGTTATCTTGCAACCTTAAAAGAAAAAAAACTATATGGGAAATTCAGCAAGTGTGGGTTTTGGTTACAACAAATTTCTTTCCTGGGTCACATTGTTTCAAAAGATGGAATAATTTTTGATCCTGCTAAAACAAAAGTTGTTGAAGAATAGCCAAGACCCACAAATGTAACCGAGATCCGTAGTTTTCTTGGTTTGGTAGGTTACTACAGAAGGTTTGTTGAAAATTTTTCACGGTTATGTAGTCCAATGACTAAGCTAACTCGGAAGGGTGTTATGTTTATCGGGACAAAAGAATGTGATGATTGTTTTCAGGAGTTCAAAAGAAGATTGGTTAATGCTCTAGTTTTGGCACTTCCTTCTAGGAATGGTGAGTTTGTTATATACAGTGATTCTTCATTGAAAGGACTTGGCTATGTCCTTATGCAGAATGATCAGGTAATTGCTTATGCTTCACGACAGTTGAAACTCATGAGGTAAATTACCCTACACATGATTTAGAATTAGCTGCTGTTGTTTTCGCTTTAAAATTTTGGAGGCATCATTTGTATGGAGTAAAGTGTGAAATATATACTGATCACAAAAGTTTAAAGTATATATTCACTCAGAAAGAATTGAACATGAGACAGAGGAGATGGCTTGAATTAATCAAGGATTATGATTGTACAATTCACTACCATCCGGGAAAAGAAAATAAAGTGGTCGATGCTTTGAGTCGAAAAAGTAATGTTTCATTAACCATGCTACGTTTGGAATGAGATCCTTTGGTTTTTGATTTGATGAACTTTGGAATAGAAGTTGTTGATGCAGGAAGTTCTTCTGTTTTGTTTCAGGTATCAGTGAAATCTTCTCTATCAAACAGAATCAAGCAAGCACAGAAGCAAGACAGTGAGTTGCAGAAAAAGGTAGAGTTGGTTCAGAAGGGTAAGTTGCCTGAATTCAACATTGATAATGATTGTGTTTTGAGATTTGGGAAGAGATTGTGTGTGCCTTGTGATTAACAGTTGAAGAAAGAGTTTTTATGTGAAGCTCATAGTTCTTCGTTTTCAGTTCGTCCTGGAAGTACTAAGATGTATAGAGATCTGCGGGAGTATTACTGGTGGGATGGAATGAAAAGGGATATTGCTGATTTTACTGTGAAGTGTTTGACTTGTCAGCAGGTTAAAGCAGAGCGGCAGTTACTGAAAGGGATGCTTCAGCCTTTACCAATGCCAGAGTGGAAATGGGAGAATATATCCATGGACTTCGTTGTGGGATTACCGAGGACATCTTGAGGTAATAATGCAATCTGGGTTATTGTTGATCGCTTGACTAAATCGGCTCATTTCCTTGCTATACGAGATACTTTTTCCCTAGATCAACTTTCCCATTTGTATCTTAAAGAGATAGTCAGGTTACATGGAGTTCCTCTCTCCATTGTATCTGACTGTGATCTCAGGTTTACTTCTAACTTTTGGAAAGGCCTTCAGAAGTCGTTGGGTACTGAATTAAATTTTAGTACATCTTTTCATCCTCAATCAGATGGGTAGTCAGAACGAACAATTCAGACCTTGGAGGATATGCTACGAGCTTGTTCGATGGATTATCAAGGAAGTTGGGACCAACATATTTCTTTGGTTGAGTTTTCTTATAATAACAGTTTTCATTCCAGCATACAGATGGCACCATTTGAGGCATTATATGGGAAGCGGTGTCGAACTCCAGCATTTTGGGATGAAGTGGGTGAAAGGAAGCTGATGGGACCAGAATTGGTAGAAGAGATGGAAGAAAAAGTTCAGTTGATTTAGAAACACATGAGAACAGCTCAGAGAAGGCAGAAGAGTTATGTGGATAATCGGAGGAAGGATCTATCTTTCGAGGTAGGTGATCATGTTTTTCTCAAGGTTTCTCCATGGAAAAGTGTGATGCGATTTGGTAGGAAAGGAAAGATGAGTCCAAGGTTCATTGGACCATATGAAATTTTGGAGAGTTAGATCAGTTGCATATAGAGTGGATTTACCTCCGTGATTATCTCAGGTACACAATGTTTTTCATGTTTCGATGTTGAGGAAGTATATGCCAGATTCATCTCATGTTTTGAGTCCAGAGGTAGTTCAGCTGGAAGAGAATCTATCTTATGAAGAACAACCAGTCCAGATTCTTGACCGAAGAGAGAAAGTGTTGCGAAATAAGGTAATCCACCAGGTAAAGGTTTTGTGGAAAAACCATATGGTTGAAGAGGCAACGTGGGAATCTGAAAATGCTATGAGGGATAAATACCCCCACTTATTTTGATAAGTGAATAAAATTGCGAGGACGCAATTCCCAAAAGGGGGGAAGGATATAACATCCCAGGTAAATAAAGAATAAAGAATTTTCATATTTATTAATATTTACGAATTATATATTAATTTTACTTTAAAGGGGTTTCTATGTTTGATAGCGTACCCGATACGCAACAAAGAGTTTCATTGAAATCTTACGTTTCACACTAGAAATAAAATAATATTATTTTTAATGGTAGTTAACACATAGCCATTGTATTGGTGGGAAAGGATAGAAATAACTAAAATATGATTATATATGTTTGTCAAATATTTTTACTCTTTACAATAAATGTTAGAGGATTACAAATGCAAATGAATCCAGTTTTTAAGCATAAACATTCTAATATTCTTTAAAAGGTCGACTAACCGCCTTTTGATGGCGAACCCCTTTTAAATCCACTTTTTGACAATTTTGTAAGCTCTATTTTTCAAAATAAACATATTATTTATGATTGGAACATTGAAATTTACCTTGGGTTAATTTTTGGTATTTTTCTGACAATGTTCATTTTTCAATGAATAGTGAAAAATACCGCATTTTACATCAAAACTGCTTTTTCATATAATTTAATTATATGGTTATGTTATCTTTTTAATTTGTTTTAAAGTGTAATTAGAATATATTTTTACCATGTAATTCAATGATGGTCATTGGGATTAATTTCACTTTGGAATTAGGCATAAACAAGTGCCAAACTTTTCATAAATATTGTTTCTAAAAAACCCGCTATTTGTTTTGACAACGGGAAGTTTTTTTAAAATTAATTATTTCAATTTATGTGTTTGGAATTTGGTAAAATTAATTACATATTTTGAATCAGAAGTTCCAAATTATGTAATTAATACTCTTTTGTTTTTTGATATTATGAATAGTAACGACGGTAATTATCTTTAATTATCTTGATTAATGAGTAATCGGGTAGTTAAAGATAATAAAATAATATCATAATAATAAAAAATGACCACAAAATGTGTCCTAAGGCTAATGGTTGTCTCATGGCCAACCATGGTATGCCTTGTGCCAAACTTGGGGGCCCCATGGAATCACTTTTGAGAGAAAGTGACTTTTTATCTTTTTATTTTTAAAGAATGTTAAATGTAACAACGAATGTTTCACCTAAGTAAAATATTTTTAATTTTGTCTAAATAAATGATCTTTTGGACTATAAATATTCATTGGAAATATAAAAATATTTCCTACATCATAGTATTTTTTTTATAATTTTTAGACAACAAATAAATTAAATTATTTATGACATCATGATGATGCAGCGATGACCTCATTATTTAACGATTTAAATAAAATGGAAAGATAATGTAAAATATAAGACCTACACATGTCCAAAACCTATTGGATGGGTGGATTTAGAACCCTTATCACCTTACCCTGGAATTATATCAATGTGGGACCTTTTTAATCCGAAACTCATTTTAAAATAAAGTGACATTTCTTTACTTTCCAAGAGTGCCCCTCCTCTCCTCTTATAAAAGGCCCCCACCTCTACCTCCTTAACCACACTCCCAAAGCCTTTGGCTCGGCCAACCCCTGCCCATTTTGGCTCTCCACATCCCTCTATTACTACTTGAAGCCTCACTTTGGGCATAAGTCTTCCCAAGGAAGCATTTGATCTCAAATCTAAGAGAGTTACCCGATTTTAAGGTAATGTCTTCACTTAATTCCTTTTGTTTTATTTTTCTTCTCCAACCCCCTAAACTCTTTTTATTCATTTCTTTTGTAACAAATCCAGTATCATCAATATACTAGGATGTTTTTATAAGAAGGATTCTAGATATACTTACACACACCTACATCTAATGGTTAAAGAACATATTGTTTCTGTGGATGGTGAATTTCGGCCTCCCGAAACGATGATTGTTCAACATTCTTTTAACACCTTCAAAGGTGGCCATTAATATGACACTATATTTATATATGATATATAATACGTTTATGTTTTCCTTAAGCTTCTGTATTTTTCATTTTGGTCATACCTTTATGATTTCCATTATGGGTAAATGCGATATCTTCATTTAAGGAAGTGCGGACTACCGCCCCCTCAAAGTGATGTGATTCGTTAATGCCATATGTGGGAGGTATAAAGAATGTATTTAAAGTTATTATATATGATGTTATACTGGAATTATAATATACCACTATATCATTATTATTTCTTTACATTAAAGTGTGAGATAGAAATGAAAGTAGTGTTCATGCGTACGTACGGCTTACCGTCTCCATGAACGGTGCATTTCATTTCTTATCCCCAAATGTAATGTACTATTATAAGTACATGTATATAATGGATATATATGATGAATGATACATATAAATGATGAATATAATTCTGGAATTAAAATATACATACCTCTCATTTAGTTTTAATTCCATTAATATGACATAGAAATGAAAGTAGCGTTCATGCGTACGTACGGCTTACCGTCTCCATGAACGGTGCATTTCATTTCTTACCTCTAAATGATTATGTAATATTATAAATACATGTATATTCTGGATATATATGATATATATTATATCTAAATCATTAATATCATTCTGGATATAATAAACCTTTGACCACACGAATAACATGTAATTGTAAGAAGTCCACTTTCGACTTAAGAACCAAATATCGACAAAACAAAAATTATTAACATAAATGATTACATAATGTTTATAACATGGAAATAAGTGATATAAAAGGAATAATAATCTTGGAAAAGGTTCTTAAGCAAGTATAAATTAACTCAAGTTTATTATTCAGGACGTTAAAGAACGATCGAGTCAAGTCGGACCCGAGGTAAGGGACTTCATCTCAATCTCCTTTCATTGAGGCATATTTCGTTTTATACACAACTTTCTTTTATACGGTGTATAAAAACATTTTACTTTTACTTTTATATAAAAGGAATCTTTTTCTACGAAGCGTTTTACAAAACGACAAAAAGGAATGTTTCTTTTAACGTACTCGGTGACAACGACCTTTTCCGCCGTCGCGAGTATTATTTGGTCTTTGGCTTCCTGAAAAAGCTGTAATGTTTTTTTTTAAATGAAATAAATACCATATAATCTTTTATGTATTTTTTTATTGAAAATGGTTTTTATAATGTATTTTTTATGTCAATATATTTAAGTGATATATTGTGATCAAAGTGTGGAATTGTTTTCTTTCCATTATATTTGTTTTATGTCTTATGATTTTTATAATGGTACTTGGACATTGGACGGGTGGTTACGTGATAAACTATATGACGGGTGGTGTCGTGAATACCAGGACGGGTGGTTACATTATAACCTCCAATGCATTGGGTATGGAAGTTGTCCGTATGGCTATTCCATTAAGTATGTATGGAAGTTGGCCGTATGGCTATTCCATTAAGTGATATGTGTGGAAGTCGACTGTATGGTTATTCCATTTAAGTATGTTTATGTCCCAAGTTACCTTTATATGTTATGTGTTCTTTATATGGGATTTATGTTAATACTTTGGTTACAAAAGTGTAAGTAATGATATTTTATTCAGTGAAGAGTTTTTACTACTTCATAAAGGTTAAGGTATTACTTTGATAAAGTATACATGGTTTACTTGATGTTTGAAAAACTAACAGTTTTCATTCTTTGTGTATCCCTTACTGAGCTTTTTATGCTCACCCCAAGTTTTTTTGAAATGTTTTTCACAGGACTTAATGTGGAATAGGGTCAAGGATGGGATCAAGGGAAAGTCATGCTACCTAAAACATGGAACTAGACATGTTTCTTTTTAAGAGTTTTTATTTTATGGAAACTTAGTAGAAGTTTATACTTTGTAATCTAATGAGATGTAATAGTTATGTCTTAATTATCTAAAACTCTAAACCTTAAAAGATCCTCAATGTGAATTATTCATTTAATTCAATATTAAGTAATGTTTAAGGCCGGGGCCTTATATTAATAGCTCTTTTTTTAGTGTTGTTAAATACCCCCTTTAACAATGCTAAAAAAAACGATGTTAATGACCCCCTTTAACAATTCTCTTTTTAGCGTTGACAAAGGGGGTCTTTAATAGAATTTTTAGCTAGCAATATTAAAGATATAATGCTGGATAAACCCAATTTTATAGTAGTGTTAATAGTAAAGGATTAATTTAAATTTTATCATGGTGGACTAGTTTCACTCCCCAAACCATCATAGTAGTCAAGGTTTACTCTTAATACTATCTTAGTGGATAGATTCCCTTACAGAACTGGGTTCACTCCCCATTCTATTCTAATTTATCTCATGAAATATCCATATTTAGTCAATGAATTAGAGGGATATATAATTCAAGGATCACCCATAACATAATGAAAATAATATAGATGTGTGACACAAGATCATAAAATATTCATCATATCATAACCCATGAGAAAGAAGTGGGTTTCATAATCATTTCAATAATTTATTATTGTATAACCCATGAAAAAGGACTGTTTTTCATAAATATCTTTTCATCATAATCAAAAACCATCTATATAAAGAATAATAATCGTGTCATTGGATCATATTCTCAGTAAATATTATGTAACATCAAATGATTTCATCTTAGATGAAAAAATTCCTTTAAAACATCACTTGAAACTTTTATTGATGAAAATAACTTTTTTATTTTGAAATAAATTATTTAAAATATAAAAAATTCCAAAATATTAAGGAAATAATTTTTTAAAATAACCTTGATAACTTGTAAAGAATTATTCAAATAATTGAGTGTTTATGACAGTAAAAAAATTTATCTATTCCATGTATGTTAAAACAAAGATTCCTTTCACATTTTTGGTAAAAAAATTCAAAAGTACCTCATTTGGAAAATAATAAGAAGATTAATTTTAAATAAATTTTAAAAAAATCAATAATGGGTAAAAATTAATTTAAAAAACATGGATTAATATTAAAAACATTCTTGAAAACATTTTTAGAAAACATAGATATGGAAGAAAAATGATTTTCGATTGAAGATATAAATAAAGTCGGTTTTCCTTAAAAACAATATTTTTTAATCTTGAGTACATAAAGAGAGTAAAATGAAATAAAAACATATAATTTATTGAAATAACTATATGATAATAAAATTAATCATATTCTTGATAGGTAGATCATCAAATTTCATCATCATAGTCATAATCATAAATAATCCTTATAAATAATGATATTGTGACATAAAACCCTTACCACTTTTGTAATTTTTGAATCATAAGCCCCATGAAGGAAATAAACTTATATGGATGTGTAAAGAAAAATAATTTTCATAATATTAATCATATAATACATTAATGGGTATTATATACACCATATAAATGAAACAAGTGGTGAATATGGAATGTGTCTCATGGAAATAAAATTGAGAAAAAAATATCTTACCTCAAGTCTGACTTCTTTTGTATGTGTTTGAACATATTGTATGATAAATATATATTTATTATAAATATTTTGTATAATAATAAAAATAATATAAATAATACCAAATATTACTTACTTATAACCTTTTATCACTTATTTATTAATAATTCTTTATTAAAATCATTGTTATGAGTGATAACTACTTCGTTTTTCATGTATGTTTTGGTTCGGTAGTTTTGGTGCTTGTAATATGAGTATGGTTCAATATATATGTAATTTTAATCATGATATAAATATCATATATACATAATATATACATATTTAAAATTATCCATAAAAGTTAGATATATATTACTGAATTACATTATTCATAGAGACAGTTAGTCATACGTACATATGAACGTTGTTTTAATTTTTTTGAAGAATGGAATGAAAGAAAGTAAAATATTAATTCATATTTAAATAATCATTATTATATAATATATATTCATTAAATACATCACCATTACCATCCATTTCAAAATAAAATAAAAAAATGTATTGTGTAGCTTTATGGAGGTGGTAGTCCACACGTACGCACGAGCGACGTTATCATTTTTCAACAAATTAGAAGGTAAAAAGGTAGATTTTATATTAAAATTAAATTTAATAATTATGTTATAAATATCATATATATTCTATAAATACATCATTATATACATTTGTGAGTGGAAGTGATGGAAAATGAATTACATCGGTTCGTGAGGCGGTAGTTCGTTGTACACAAGATCGACGGTTTCATTTCCTATTTGATGGATAACGAGATGGATATAGGTTATTCCATTAAAAAAATAACATCTCATTATATGGATTTTTTTAAAAATATTTTATCACAGTATAAGAATTTTTGAAGGGTTTGGATGAAGAAATAAAAATGAAAACACATGGTTAAGAACTATACCTATTCTTTGGACAACCTCTTTAGGATTATACCTAAAGTCTTCCTATGATGATTTTATTATCAAAACAGGGAATCTAGGTCAGTATAGGGTGTAGGTAATGGTTATGAGGATTTATTGTATAAATCAAAAGGTTATTTATTGTGGAGAGGATTTGAGAGGAGGTGTCCTTTTATAAGTGGGGAGGGGTCCCATTTATAAATTTATTAAAATAATACAAAATGATAAAGTTTTTATCAATAAAAATGCTTAAAAATGGATAGATATTTGAATTTGTGATAGTATAAGGTTGAAATATGGCCATAAATTTTTATTTAGACTTTTTTATTTGGCAAAATGACCCTTACATTTTGGTTTAACCCCCAGTAAATATGTTTTAACCTCAACCACTGTAGTTAATTTTTATTGTTTTTAATATCCATTAGGAATGAGAATTAAGTTGAACCTATTATTTTATATTAATTTTAAAAATTAAATATATTGAATCTATTTTACCAATTTCAATTCACAAAGGTGGTATAATTTAATTTAAAATTAATCATGTAAGCATCGCCAAAAGCAGTTTTCCAATGAAAATAATTTCTTAGGTATAAAAACTTTTTATGTCAAGATTCAACATAAAATTGATTCCAATGACCTAAACTGGATTATTAATAATATAATTGAAATAAATTTAATTTTAAAATAATTTTAATTCAAAATTGAACTTATAAAATTCTTTAAATGAAAAGATAATTTTTAGTAAAAATCAGCATTTATCACTATTCATCGAAAAATTAATATTTTCAGAAAATTATAAAAAGTTATATATAAGATAATTTTGACATAATAATTTGAAAAATAGAGTTCATTTTATCTAAAAAATTGTAAAATTTCCAAAAATTAATTCTAAAATAAGTGTGCAGAACGTAGTGATTCCACTTTTCAGAAACATACAATTTTGTCCATAAAACTGGGTTTATTATTATCTCATGAATAAAAAAATATTAGACAAATTATAACAAATTTTATTAAATATATAATATATAAATTTCATTCATAAAATACACCAATATTTATTATGTTAATTTATTTAAAAAAATACCTTAGCGTATAAAAATTGTTTTCAAAAAAATATTTCTTTTACTTTCAAATGATTTTTTATTTTCATTTCTAATCAATTGATAACAAGTGAATTTATTTTATAAATGTGTAAACCATATACTTTTCATAATTTAGTTATTCTTATTCATACCCACTAATTTAATGGCTAGGTGATAACTTTCTCATTAAATAATAATATTTTAATTGTATATCACGGTTCATTTAAACTCGATGTTGTGTGTAATGAAAACTATTGAAGAAATTAAATTTATCTAAAAAAAATCATAAAATGTTGATGGGTTACATTATACACCCCTAAAAAGAGTTTATAGATAAAAATTAAATCACTATGATACAAATAACAGAGGATACTTTTACCTCATCATATCCTTAGGTTACCATGTAGCTTCCTTAAATTGGTGGTTTTTTCAGAAAACATTAACCAGGTGAGTGGTCTTGTTTCATAAAAATTTCTCACTATGATATAGAATCTCCATTGTTTGTTACTCATAAGAGATATATTTCTCTATTGGTATAACCATTGAGTACAGTAAATATGAAGGGTCGGTCATGTACTTCCTTAAGAGATATACATGGAACAGATTGTGAACTTCAGAGAGGTTTGAAGGAAGTTCCAAGTGATAAGATACCATACATACATGATCAAGAATCCAAAAAGGGGTTTACATTATTTTAGAATCTCATAACATTCTTATATATAGAAATTATTGAAAAAACTTCTCACCGTATTCAATCTCCAAATCTCATTAACGATTATCAGCATAACTTTTCTGTCGAATTTTTGTTACCCTTATGTTTTGTTGAATGTATCTAACCATATATACCATTTCCTAAGATAACTCTAGTATCAATACATTTATTTCTCTAACTTCATTCCACCACATTGTTGTTCTACACTTATTTCTATAGAATAATTCATAAGGATCCATCCGAATTCTCGAGTGAAAGTTGTTTTTGTAAGAAAACTCAACTAGAGGAAGGTGTTGATCATAACAACCTTTTAATTATAGAGAATAGGATCTCAACATATCCTATAGGGTTTTAATTGTTCTCTTAGACTGACCATCAGTCTGAGGTTGAGAAGCTATGATGAAACTCAACTCTATATCAATATTTTTCTAAATACTTTTCTAGGACTTCATGGTAAACCTAAGATCCTGATCAAATACAATAGAATGTAGAACTCCATGAAACCTTACCATTTATTTAATGTATATTCTAGCAATATAATCAAGATAGAAGTATTCCCTAATAGTAATGAATTGTGTTTACTTTTTAAGGTGATCAACTATAACCCAAATAGAATTTTTTTCCTTTAGATTTTTTGGGGAGTCCAATGAAAAAAACCATAGTGATGTTTTCCAATTTATACTTTGGTAAGGGTAATGGTTGTACCATCACCTTAGACTTTTGTCTCTCAACCTTAAGTTTCTGAAATACAAAACACTGATATATAAACTCATTAATATCTATCTTCATGGAATCCCGCCATAAATACTCTTTCATATTTCTATGAAACTTCATACTTATAGGATAAATGTAGAATAGATAACTACAAGCCTCCTCTAATAACTCCTTAAAATCTGGTATGAACAAAACAAATACATAGTTCCTAAACTTTATCATTAAATAACAATCAAGGATGAACATAGAAACATTTCTAACATTATTCTATAGTTTCATATCTTCCTTCTATTCCTATTTAATCTTAAATTAGAAAGATGGTGGAACACTTATTTAAGAAATATAATATTTCTCCACATCCTTTAACATTTCTAGATATATCCTTTGAAAATCTAGAAATATGGGATCTTATTTTATTCTTGTCATAGATAAGCTAGCATATTCCTTTCAAATCAAAGCATTAGCCATCTTATTTTCATTCCCTAGGTGGTAATTTAATGAGAAGTAATAGTGTTTAATAAGCTCTAACCATTTTCTTTGATGCATATTCAACTCTTATTTATTGAATATATACTTTAAAATTTTATGATTAGTATAGATATCACATCTTTCTTTGTAAAGATAATGTATCCATATCTTTAATGAAAAAATTATTACAGATAACTCTAAATCACAGGTTGAATAATTTTTCTCATAAACCTTCAATTACCATGATCCATAAGTTATAACCATGTCATTTTTTATGATAAATCATCCCAATCCCTTCCTCGATGCATCATTATAGATAAAAAAACCTTTCTCTAGTTTAGGGAAATGTAAGCACAAGTTTGCTGACTATCCTTATCTTTAGTTCCTTGAAATTGTATTCACATTCATTTTTTCAAATGATATTTGATACCTTATAAGTTAACTTGGTGATTGGATTAGAAAATAATGACAAATTCACCAAAAATAGTCGATAATATCCATCAAAACAAATAAAACTATAGATCTCAATCACTATGGTTGGTATAGGACAATGTATAATAACTTTTATATTTGATAGATCCATATATATACCCCTTATTAAGATTAGTTGACCAAAAATGAAACCTTTTGTAGCCAAAATTCACACTTGGTAAATTTTTCAAAATTCTTCTTCCTCAAGTTTCTAAATAAAATTCTAAAATAATATTTATGTTCTTCCTTTCTCTTTGAATATATAATAATAGCATCTATAATGACTACTATAAGTTGATCAAAGTAATATATAAAGACAATATTCATTAAATCCATGAAGATAGTAGAGGAATTATTAAGACCCAATAGAATCACTATTTATTCTTAGTGTCTATACCTTGTGTGGAATTTTGTCTTAGGTATATCTTCATTCATGACCCTTAATCGATGATATCAATAACAAAGGTAAATCTTGGGAATGTATTGAGCTCTGAGCAGTTGATCAACCAAGTCATCAATGTGGGTTAGAGTATACTTATTCTTGATTGTGATCTTTTTCAGGTGTAATAATCAATTCATAGTCACATCGATCCATATTTATTCTTAACAAAAATAATAGGTGCACCCCAACATGATACACTTGTCCAAATGAATCCCTTGTAATAATTTTCTTAGAATTTATTCTTCAATTCCTAAAATAAGATTAGGGTCATTCTATATGGAGTATTTGAAATAGTATTATCACTAGGTATAGAAACTATTGAAAACTTCACTTCATGATTTAGTGGAAGACTAGGAAACTCTTCTGGAAAAACATCAAAAAACTCCCACACAATAGGAATGTCTTCAATGTTGAGTTTCTCCCCAACCATATGAGATAAACAAACATTTTAAATAATAATCAAGACCCATATGGTGGATATTATTTCCCACTACAACAAATCACCGTTTAGCGGCGGTTTTGTAGCGGCGGTTTATAAAAAACCGTCGCGAAATAATTTTTTTTTTTACCAGTCCTGACCCTTCTCCCTCCACTTTCTCGACCGCTCCGTCCCCCGCTTCCCCCATGACCCTGGACCCCTGTGACCCCGGCCCCCCATGACCCCGGTGACCCCATGACCCTGGCGACCCTGCTTCCCCAACAACCTATACGAACCCTAGGGTTTGATTTCTAAGTTTTTTCTTATTTTGATATTATTTATTTCTTTATTATTGTTGTTTCTTATAATAAATTGTAATGTATGCAGATGTTTAGGAATCTTTAATGTTGAACTTGGTTCATTAAAAGGGTAATAGAAATTTTATTATCACATCCTAATAGTAATGGAAACTGCACTTCAACTTTTAAATCCTCTAATTGAGTCTTAATCCACATATGTTGTCTTGAATCATGGTTGGAAGGAACATATTCAAATTCAATAGTGCTAATGTTTACAAAATTACACTTATCCAAACGCCAAAAAAACATATTTATCCATGAAAGAATGCTCCACGAGATATCGATTTCCTATTATCAACAATCATTCCCAATCTGCATCTAAATAACCAAACAAATCATGATTCCATTTGATTTCATATTTCAATTCATAGTTCAAAGTTTCATTTATTTATTTATGTATTCTCTTTCCATCCATGAAATGAGACACTTTTGAAGCACTTTGATACTAATCACGAAGAGTAACAACATACATAATATTTGGTCTTGATGCTGTTAAGTATAGTAGACTACTAATATGATTATAGAATTCCCTTAGATCCACATTCATTCCTTATTCATCCTTAGACAATTTAGTACCTAGTAAAATTGGTATAGAAGTTGGATTCAAATACTCCATTCTAAAAATATTCATCATTTTATTAGAATAATTCTCTAGATATAATAATATACAATCCTTTCTTTGAGATATTTTTAATTGAAGAAAGTATCTCATCTCACCAAGAATATACATTTTGAAATTATTTTTCATTTATTTATAGAACTCTTAAAAAACACATTATTTATTTCTAGAAAAAATAATATCATCTATATAAACAATAACAATGAGAAAAATCTCATTTTTATCTATAATGTAGAGATTTATATCCACTCTTCCTTTCTTGAATTTCAATTTGATCAAGAATGTGTTAATAATAGATCAGCAGGATCTTGTATATTTCTTTAGAGCATATAAGTCCTTATTTAACCTAAAAAAATTAATCTTTACCAAGAAAGAAATCATAGGGTTGTTCAATATAGAGTTTGTCTTTCAATTCATCACCAATGAAGGATGCCAAGAAATTTATTTCAAAGATCTTTCAATGGATTTATACTAAAAAGTAATGAAAATTTATTATGGTTTCAAGTCTTGAAACTGGTGAAAATGTCTCATTGAAGTTAACTCTTCCAACCTATGAATAGACTTGACACAATAATCCTGATTTATTTTTCACAACTTCCCCTTTTTCATTCATTTTTGTTTCGAAAACCCACTTTATTCTGATAATATTATTCCTTTTGGGCTTGGGTTCTAACACCAAAGTATCATTCTTTTCTATTTGATCTATCTATCTCTGTCTTCAACATTTCTATTTCATTTCATCTTGCACATCTCTTGGTTAAACATGAGGTAAATATGATATATTGGAGGTTTTCCTAAAAGTTCTTCTAGTTTGAATCTATTTTCCATGATCTCCAATGGTATTTAGAACCAGAAAGTGAATATTAATCCATGGATAAAGTGAAAAATATTATTATTAATTACTTAATTTTTCTGAATCAACCTCTTCAACTTGAAATCCCTCTGAATATTCAACATTTTCTGAAACTTCACCTTGTTGTTTCACAAAAATATATTCATCATCATCACTTATGGAACATTCTTATTCTTGAGAGTTCAAATTAATTTTGTGTTCCGTCACTTTCACATGAATAGAATCAACAATATTTCCTATTTTTTTTATAAAATTGATATTATCTTATATTTGGTGGATAACCTTGGAAGATATCATCTACACCATTTCTTTCTAACTTGCCTATATTTTCACCTTTAACTTTTATTTCAAAAGTGCTTCCAAAAACTCTTAGATAATTCAACCGTGTATATTTCTTGTAATAAACCTCATATAATGACATATTACAGTCTATCCTATAATGAAAATGATTTTAATATAAACCATTTATCCAATGGATTCTCTCCGTAAATAATGATATGTGTCATGCTCTAATGACATAGTTTGAGTCAGCTCGTCAAGCACTCTATTCTATCATTTAGTAACAACATTCATTATGTCTGTTTGATGCACTTATTTAATGAGGGATAACAAGTTTCTTATAGGATTCAAATATTCCAATGGTATACTCAACACAATTATATGTTAAAATATTCTTTAAAGAGTAACCACCCTTCGCCTTCTTAACCTTCGAGTTCGGCTTTCCCGATGAACTGAAGAATAGCAGGGTTTTGAAAAGGAAGCGGAAGTTTAGGTAAACTGACCCAAACTTCCATTGACAAATAATTGCGCTTCATATGAAGATCGAAATTCCAGTGAAGGAGAATTAAACTCATCCCGTTTAAGCTTCGTGACGCCCTGGACCATGCCTGAATGAGGTCCGCCTCTGATTCAAAGCAGATCATAACCCGGCGGCTGTCAAGCAAACCAACCACTGCTCATTCCTGTAGATCCCAAGAACCAAATACAAACCTGTCAAAAGCATCAATGGAAGGTCGCCTAAGCTTGAATCGATCAACAAACGTGAGGTTCAGAAGTGCCGAAGACTCCAAGAACTCCGAGTTCGATATTTCAAGGTTATGGTAACCATCGAGGAGTTCCGGTGCTTTAGGGAAAACCGAAACATTTGGAAAAGGAGTGCTGAAATATTATTTATTTTTAGGAATTTGTTGATCAATAAGATTACATGATCCTTGATTTAGCATATTATTTAGGGTTGTCATGAGTTGGATGGATTTCTTGTTCAATTCCTTAAATTATGATCTACGAGTGGTGAGAGTGGTATATTGACTATTTTGAGATTTAATTACTTGTCTCAGCATGTCTTTCATGGAAGGCTCTTGTAATTTTCCATAATGGTAGCTTTTATAAGGTTTTAAATTTTATCTTTGGAACGGAGGGGTTTTGAAGGACTATTGATAAGCATGTTGGAATACTTGTTGTAATGGTGGCCTCTGTTGTTGTCGGTTCACATCTACAAATTGTTTGGAGGAAAAATATTTCCATCTATATTTTCTAATTGGTTGGTTCTAGAGTTCCCATCAGGGGATCATCTTTATTATATTATGTTTCTGTAATGTTACGCTATCGTATATATGAATCTCTTTCTCTATTTAGTAGTAACTATGTGTTTTAATTATTTTTATTATTGTGTAGTCACATTGTGATATACATGGATAAAAGCTGGATCACATTACCGAGGAACACACCTCAGTATGTTAAGGGTTTGAATGATTTTTTAGATTTTGCAATTTCTAATCGATCTGATCCGTTGAAGGGAGAATAAAATGTCCATGTCCTAAATGTAAATTTAGAACATGGTTGAAGAGAGATGAGGTTTATGAACATTTAATATTGACGAAATTCCCTGGTCAATATTTTTGTTGGATTTGACATGGAGAATCGAACATTACAGAAAGATTGAGCACTGATGTTAATCCATAGAATGAGGTCCCAAGTTCATCGACAATGGAAAATGAAATGAAAAACCTCATAAATGATGCATTCAGCACTGCAAGACACCACTATCAGCATCAAAACATATCAGAACAACCAAAAGAGGGTGCTACAAATTACAACGTGACAAGTGATGTTTTTGAGGCTGTAACACAGGCAGATCAAGATTGTAACATATCATTGGATCCTCCTCTTGATTATGTGGAGCCAAATGTAAGAGAAAACTTCACTGAGGAAAATGCGTTTCATGATTTAGTTGACGATGGAAATCAAGATTTGTATAGTGGGTGTTTGAAATATTCAAAGCTTTCATTTCTACTGAAGTTGTACCATATCAAATGTCTATGTGGAATTACAAATAAGGCAATGTCCATGATATTGAAATTGATTCGTGATGCATTTCCTGAAGCAAAAATCCCAGAATCTTTTTATGATATGAAAAAAGTTGTTAACAAGCTTGGTCTGAATTATACAAAAATACATGTGTGTCCCAATGGTTGTATGCTTTATTGGGGAGAGGATTCAAGTAGACCGAATTGCAAGAAATGTTCTTCTTCTAGATGGTAGGAAAAGGGTGATGTTGGAAGTCTGAATGACCATAATTTCATGGAGAAAAAGAAAAGTAACACACCTGCAAAGGTTTTGCGTTACTTTCCTTTGAATCCTCGATTGCAAATATTATTCATGTCATCGAAAACCACTGAATACATGAAGTGGAATTCTGTAGATAATAACAATGATGGGTTAATGAGACATCCATGAGATTCTAAATCGTGGAAGACATTTGATTCATTACATCTCGATTTCTCAGTTAATCCTAGGAATGCTCGATTGGGATTGGCTGTCGATGGATTCAACCCATTTGGGACTTTGAGTACCAGTTATAGCATTTGGCCAGTTGTTTTGATCCCTTATAATCTTCCTCCTTGGATGTGTATGAAACAAACACCTTTTATCCTTTCGATGATTATTCCTGGAAAACAAATGTCTGAAAATGATATTGATGTATTCTTGCAGCCTTTGATTGATGAATTGCAGGAGTTGTGGAGCAACGGTGTTGAGACATTTGATGCTTCTTTCAAAACAATGTTCAAAATGCATGCTGCTTTAATGTGGACCATTAGTGACTTCCCTGGGCTTGGGAATTTATCTAGTTGGAAAACTTACATGGGTTTGGATTTTCCCGTTTGTAACTTTGATTTTAAGCCCAAACAGCTACCTCACAGTAGAAAATGGTGCTTCTTGTGTCATCGAAAATTTATCGATGTATCTCATAGATTTCAGCTGAACAGATCAAAATTTAATGGTTCCATTGATCGTAGACCACCTCCAAAGTTGTTAACTGGTTCTAAAATATTGACACAGCTTGAAAATGTTGAAAAAGAATTTGGGAAGGTTCATCATTTGAATGAGAGCGGAAAACGAGTCTGAAGTGCATCTTCAAGAAAAACCAGAACGCAACAATGGAAGAAAAAAAGTATATTCTTCAAACTTCTGTATTGGGAATTTAATTTGTTGCGGCATAATCTTGATTTGATGCATATTGAGAAGAATTTTTGTGACAATTTGATATTAACATTGCTTAATGAGCATGGAAAGTCGAAGGATCATCTCAATGATCGCAAAGACTTACAATAAATGAACATAAAACACGATCTTTGGCCAGATGAGAATGAAAAGTATCCTCTGGAAATTTTTGAAATGAAAAATAGGGATAAAGATACATTCCTTCGAATGTTAAAGAATGTTAAGGTATCTGATGGGTATTCAAGTAACATCTCGAGGTGTGTTGACTTGAAGAATCGTAAGTTACATGGATTGAAAATTCACGATTCACATATTTTCTTACAGCAGTTACTACCATTGGCATTGCGTACATTATTACCTGAAAAAATTACTGCTGTTGTACTCCAGTTCTGCACATTTTTCAGACAACTATGTGAGAAATCTCTGCATCCATTTCAGCTTGAGAACCTCTAGGAAAGGTTTTTATTGACCCTTTGTGCAATGGAGATGATCTTTCCTCCATCATTTTTTACTATAATGATGCATTTAACTATGAATTTAGTTGAAGAAGCTAAATTAAGAGGCCTCGTTCATTATCGATGGATGTATCCAATTGAGAGGCACTTTATTTATATGTGTTCCAGTTAAGTAAACAATTTTTGGTACTTAATTAAATACATAATTATGTTTATTTTATTTTACAGATATCTTGGGAATTTGAAATTATACATGAGAAATAAAGCTTAACCAGAAAGCTCTATTGCTGAAGGCTATTTGGCTGAGGAGTGTCTGGCCTTTTGTTCTCGATACTTTGATGATATTGAGACAAGATTTAATCGAGTTGGATGTGTTGACGACACATCGAATCAATCTCAAATACATCAGAAATCCAAAATATTTCCTGCTATTGGATAATCAGTTGGGAGGACCTCAAATGTGACATTGACTAAATTGGAATATGACTAGTGAAAATATAGTTGTGTCGTTTGATTCTTATGGGGTCCCGACGGATGACGCTGCGGGGTTACTTGGCCAGATTCTAGGCCAGCTAGTATCAGAGCCCGTTTCCCTTCATATTTCATATGATGATTGGAGACATATGCCTCCAAGCTCGAAAAATGAAGTTTTTGATTCTCAAATAAAGGTAAATTTATTACATTATGGTTTAATTGAATGTCATGTTACTAATATGTTCAAAATTAATTTTTGTATACAGATGTTCTTCCACTTTACAGTTGCTGATGTGATAGCACGGAAGTGGACGTTGAAAAATCTAGGTAAGAAATGGAAAGATTTCAAATGGATATTGTGGTGTGATGTCAACGATTCCTCGTTTACTGTGCAACAAATGTATGAGAATCTACCATGTGGGGTACCTAAAGAACAGTGGAAAGTTTTTGTTGATAGACATCGTGATGAGAAGAGGATGGTATTAAAATATATATTATTATGTTATCCTCATTTTACATTTATACATGTATATGAAGAGGACATGACATTGAATACATTACTATTAAATTTCATTTTATTTATTTCAAGATCTCTCAAGAAAGAATGCTTCAAACCGGGCTAAGCAAGTCATCCCTCACACTGCAGGCTCAAAAAGATTTTCTAGAAGCCGAATGACATTGGTAATCTTTTAATTAGTTTAAATATTTATAAGATAGTATTATCTGTTTAATATATTGAATTATTGATTTATCTTTTCTTAATGCAGTCATAGAGTTTAGGGCATGAAGCATCTCAAACTGAACTGTGGTTGGATGTTCACAAGAAATCAGATGGAAGTTTTGTTAATCATCCTGCTAAAGAAGTTGGGGTATGAGGTAAATTTTTTATTATAATAACTTATTATCAGTTTTTACTGTGTTAATATGTATTGATATTTGATTTATAGGTAAAAATTAAATAACTATGGGATGCCAATCCTACATAGTCCTACTCAGTCCCCCAGGATGACCCGGTTACTAAATTCTTTGGGAAGGAGCAACCTAGTAGAGTGCGGGGGATGGGTTTGGGACCCATACCATCTGAGGTTTTTTGCAGGCCACCGGGGATGGCAGTTGCATCTACTCCTGGATTTAGTCAGCCCATACCCGGATATGCTCAGAAAGAGATTGTTTCTCTATGAAACACAGTTCACCAGCAGGGGGATTAGATATCTGCTTTGCAGAAAGAGTTGATTGAAGTACGTCAGCATATGAGCAGATATGCCCCTGGTGGTAGTGCATCGACTGGTGGTATGCAGGTAAATCACAAAAAATAAAAAATATTTAGTTTTCTAACTTTCATTGGTTTTAATTTTTAATATAAATATACAATCGTGTTTAATTTTCAATATAATGTTCTTATAGGTGACAGCAGAAAGTGGTGATGAAGGTGGAAAGGGTGAAGATGCATCATCAGACCATGAGTAGTTGTATTTTTCATGTGTTGAACAAATATGGGAAAAATCGGTTTTTATATGTAACATTTGTGGCACATAGTTTCCACCAAACATTTTCATGTCCTAAAATTTCCTTGATTTCTCATGTTTCCTTTTATATATTTTACTGATTTCTAATGTTTATTTTTATGTCTTTATTTCTCGAGTGTGGTATACATCATTCCATTTAGGCCTGTGTTTGAATTGTAAGTTGAGATTTTGGATTACTAGGAGATAAACCCATTGTTGATGTTATGAACAAATTGGGTCATTTCACATGTTATACTATTTTGAATTTGAACTAAGTAATATTCTCTTATGTTGAGATGGTTTTACTATTTTTTAGTGGTGAAGGGGTAGTGAATTCATCCACATCTATTGGTTTTATAGAATACAATTTTCCATACATAATTATATGTTTCTTTATATTGTATATGTATTCTCGAGTGTGAGATGTTGTTTTTTTATGACAATGGTTTGATGATTCTCAAGTGTGACACTGAGTGAGTGACGGACTGGTGTAGACCATCAATATCAACTGTTGGGGTGTGTTTTTGGTAATCTATATTAATGAATTCTATTTTAGTTTTTTAATGATCATTGAGTTTGAAGAAAAAAATACCATTTAAATGCATGAAATGGAGTTGTTTTGAATATTTTAATAGTTAGGGTGCAATTTAAGCATGAATATAACTAGTATTATTTAGAGTATTTGTCCCATAAATTAAGGATTAGGGACTAAATTTTTTATTGAAGAATCATGAGGAGACTTATTATGGATTATAATATTTGTGGTGGGATTTTTGTAATGACTTGTATTCTAAGGTTTTGTCAGCATATGTGAAATTTGATTTTTTTTAGTTCTACAATCAGGTATTCTTGGAGAATTTTGTCATGAAATATGATTTCAAATGTTATAAAATCACTAGGATATGTTTTTTGGAAATGATCTAATACCTGAATGGCATCTTGAATCCATGGTGGGTATTGGAGTAGGGCTTAGGAGGCCCTTCATGGAGGTGGGTGTGAACTTAGGATTTTTTATGATAGGATGGTGGGTGTTTAATTATTTAGAAAAGTGGAGGAAGAACCATAATTGAAAACTCTTATATTGGTCTTAAAATGTAAAAGTAACCATTTAAAGGGTTGGTGTGAAATAGAAAATAATCCTGCATACACATACCTAAGTAAATAAGTAAGGTTTATATTTTTTGAAATTTTTTCCATGTCTGATATGTTGTGGTTACCCTATATATATTGGGGTGGTCTTATATGATATATAAATGTACTCTAGTATTTAATGTCCCTTCCATTAATAATAATAATATAATTGTTGAAGTCACAATGAATACATAATGGTAACAACATAATATATAAAGGGAACATCTTTAACAAAGGGTGATATGTGAGGGTCATCTGGTTCACCATAGTTTATATATAGTGGTCAATCTATTCTAGAAAAATTGTAATGTACTCAATGTATAAAATTCACCCTATAAATGTAATGTTCACTCTCTTATGTGAGACTAAGAATATGGATATGTTTTGGAATACATAATGTTTTCCCTAGGTCACTTAGTATATGTAAGGATCATTTGAAAAACTTAAGATTCAGAAAATGGTACAGTGTAGGGACATGTAAAAGTTACTCTTGGTTACCCAATGTTATATAAACGTCACTAACATTGTCAAATATTTGTGCATAAGATTAAGAATTTGGTACATAATAGTCATCCACTTATTCTAAAAAATTTATTATTTCTTTATCTACCGTATGATATATAGAAATCAACATGGGAATTCATAATGGTTAAAATAGGTAATATGCAAAGTTCATGCAGATACATAATGATAATTCATAAGGGATAAAAACATTGTGAAAAAGATAGATGATATTCAAGATTAATCTTTGAGGATATGTATATGTTAAGAGTATTTCAAAAAAATTATGCCACATGGTTTTTCAAAATTTAGAAAATAATGGTAGGATAGTCATTTTGGGTGTTTTAAATTAGAAATTTTCTTCTCGATTATTCAACGTTGAGATGTACAATCAAGTAGAGGATTAAATACTCTTCTCATCCACTTTCCTCCTTAAACCAATTTTATTTTTGGTGATTAATTATGGTTTGTTTCATCATTTATGTTACAATTATTTTCTAATTCCATGGTACTTCTTTATTTCATATTCCATTAACTGTAATATCACTAAATAAGGGTATGATATAAATTCCACTAAAGCATGAAGGAATTGAGTCAATGTAATGGATGTTTTGTTTTACTTGTTTAAAGAAGATTCAAAGAGGAAAATTTCAAAATGATATATGGGGTTTATAGATCTATGAAACTTCTTTAGTTATTTGTTATTCTGTAATGATGTGGGTGAAATTTATGGGTATGACAGAGTAAGGAATTTTTTATTTGTATACTAGATATTTGGATGCATATTAAAGCTTTTGTGCACCACTTTTATCTAGCATTTATGTTTTGGGGGATCAGTGGTAAGTAATTATTTGGTTTTATAGAGTGGGATCTATTACCCCTAGTTGGGATATATGACTTGTATTATGGGGTTAGATATATTCCACTTGCTGATTTTGATATGTTAATGGTATTATCTATGTAGATATGAAAATATATGGTATTTCTATTTTGATTTCTCTTTCAGGGCATTAGTGCAGCGGAAGCAAAAAAAAATTCTGGGCTACATTTAGTGGCGGTTTAAACCACCGCTAAGTGGTGAAAACCACCGCTAAACGTAAAAAAAATACATTTAGCGGTGGTTAAAACCGCCGCTACATGGTTGCACCAGAGGTTCTCATTTCACGGCGGTTCTGGTGACTTCAACGGTGGTTTTACGAGCCCTGGATTTCGGTTTAATAGTGGTGGTTATAACTGCCATGAATAAACCAAAATCCAGGGCTTGTAAAAATCGCCGCTGAACTCAGGAAAACCGCCGCTAAATAAGGAAGCTACGACGCTTTCCAGAAACTGCCTCGAACCGGAAATAACCATCGTGAATATATTGCTGACGTCGTATTAGGTGGTGGTTTCTGTAAACCGCCACCAAACCCTTTAATGGTAGTTTAAACCACCGAAAAACGCAAAAAAAAACTACCACTAAGCGGTGGTTTTTTTGTAGTATCCATTGTAAGTTTATATTTATCATCACACTAATAGAAAATCATAAGTTGGTTTGGAATATCAAACATGACTTCTCTTCCTCGTAAATTGATATGGGATTTATGTAGAGAAATTCAATCCATGACTAAGATAACATAAAATTCAACTAGAGGGATAATAAAAATATTTTTAGGAAGAACATTCCCACAAACTTAAACTAGATAAGAATCATAGATGTGAGATATGATCAATTATAATTATAGGTTTTCACTAAAAATTCAAAATCTAACTATAGAGGGTAGGAATTAACATTACTATATACTTTTCATGATATAAGACAATTCATATAACTAAACTAAAATAATATAGTTCAAAATATTTAAGCATACCTCTAACCACCACATCTTTATAATACTATATTTAATCCCTTAGTAAAACCAAAATGGTTATCATGACCATAAATTATCCTTGAATAGAGTTATAAATCATGAAAAATCATTCATAATATGTCTAAATCAAGACTCCTACTTTTTAATCTAGGATACCATAGGTTAAACCAAGGTTATCCATGATCATTTCCAAAACATTAGAATGTTATCCTATATTTATAATTATCCCCAGTTTTCTTATAAGATTTTTCTCATCCTAGTTTCCAAAGGTAACTAAAACCTACTCTAATACTAGAAATAATGACCCATACATTTCACACATAGATATCACATATTAATAGATGAGTACTTATTACATAACATAACTATCGATTCCAAAATCGTTTATGTCCAATGCCTTTGGAAATATGCATACATAAACAAATGGTTTTTCATAAATATCACCCCAATTGGAAATATCATACTTAATACCTTTCTTCATAACATGGGGAAAATAAAACATAATAAAGATTAATATTAGATGCTTAATAAGGGAAAAAATGTAGATATAAATGATCATTGAAACATAACATAAGAAAAAGGGTATGATAACATGATCATAACATTTTAAAACCATACCCTACATATCATAGATCTTAATATTGAGTCATGGAATAAATTTTAGTAGTTAATAAGACATTAATCATAAAATAATCAAAGAACATAATCCATTAGATCATAACAATGGCATAAGACATAAGTTTATGGAATTCACATACAAATAAAAATCATTTATTTAGTTATTAAGTATTAATGACATAGATATCACAATAGATTGGGTTCACTCCCCAAACTATCATAGTAGTCGAGGTTTACTCTCAAGACTATCGTAGTGGATAGATTCCATTATTGAAATGGGTTCACCCCTCATTCCAGTTCTATTTATCTCATGAGATGTCCATATTTAACTAATGAATTATAGGGATATATAATTATGGTCCCACCATTCACATAATTAAAATCATAAATATTTGTGATAAAGGATCATAAAACACTCATCATATAATAACTCATGAAAAATAAATGAATTTCATAAACATTTCATCAAGGAATAACTCACGAGAAAAGGAACGAGTTTCATAAACATATTATCATCATAATAATAAACCACCCATAGAAAGAACAAGGATGGTATAATTGGATAATATACCCCATAAATATTATGTAACATCAAAGTATGTCATATTAGATAAAAAAATTCCTTTAAAAGATCACTTGGGATAATTCTTGTGGAAAATAACATTTTCACTTTGAAATTAATTATTAAAAATATAAAAATTTCTAAAATTTAAGGGAAAATTTTCATTGAAAATAAACTTTGAAACATATAAATTAATCTTCTAATAATTGATCATTCATGATGATGTAAAATTCCATTCATATCATGTATGTTAAAACAAATATTTCTTTCACATTTTTTTTAAATCCAAAAAAGTACCTCGTTTGTAAAATGATATGAAAATTCCTTTTAAACAATTTTTAAAAAATTAAAACGTGGGTAAAAATGAATTTAAATATATATATAGTGATTTTAAGAATATTCCTGAAATCATTTTTAGAAAACAGGGATATGGAAGAAAAAGTATTTTTGATTGAAGATATAAATAAAGTTAATTTTCCTTAAAAGCATTCTTTTAGACTCTTGTGTACATAAAGATAGAAAAAATGAAAGGATAACATGTAATTTGAATGAATAACTATATGATAAGAAAATTCATGAGATTTTCAAGTGGTATATCATGAATTTTCATCATCTTAATTATAATCATAAACAATACTAATAAACAATGAGATTATAACATAAAACCCTTAGTACTTTGGTAATTTTTGAATCACAGGCCCCATGATTGAAAAAACTTTATATGGATGTTTTAATACCCATTATTTTCATAATATTAATCATAAAAGTCATTCTTATATTTTATATACATCATATAAAATAAACAAGTGGTTAATATAGCATGTGTCTTATAGAAATAAAAGTGAGATGAAAATCCCATACCTCATGTCTGACTTCCTTCATACATGCTCAAAACTCTTATATAATAAATATATATTTATTATAAATATATTAGATAAGAATAATAAAATATATTATTTACTTATTACCTTTTATCACCCATTTATTAACAATTCATTATTAAAATCATTATTCCATATGATAATTGCTACGTTTTTCCTTTATGTTTTGATTCGGTAGTTTTGGTCCATGTACATTGATTAGGATTACACCATTTATGTAATATTAATAATGAAATATATATTATATATATTCATTATATGAATATGTAGATTCATCCATAAAATTTAGATATACAAAAAAGAATTACACTGTCCATGGAGATCGTAGGTTGTATGTACGCTTGAACATTGTTTTCATTTTTTGATAGATAGAAAAAAAGAATGTTAAATAATAATTAGAATTTAATAAATCATTATTATATCATATATATCATATATATTTATTTAATATATCCTTATTTCCATCCATTTAAAATGAAAATGAAAAACATAACACATCGCTTTGTGGAGGTGGTAGTCCACACGTACACATGAGCGACATTATCAATTTTCAACAGATTGGAAGGTAAAAAGGTATATGTGATTATAATTAAAAAAGAATAAATATTTCATAAATATCATATATATACTTTCAATAAATAATTATATTTATCCATGATATGTGGTAATATAAAATTAATTACATCAGTTCATGATTAGGTAGTCCGTCATCCACATTATCGATAGTTTTGTGTCCCATTTGATGGAAGAGGATATGGATAGAGGTTATTCCATTAAAATAATTACATATCAGTATATATAATATATTTTTGTTAATATTTTATCATATTTTAATAATATTTTAATAAGTTGAAAGAATAAAAAAAAACGCATGGTTAAGAACTATACCTCTTCTTCAAACAACATCTTTAAAATTATACCTAATGCCTTACTAGGTTGGTTTTATGATCAAACTAGGGACTATAGTTTTTGGGTATGGATGTATGTAAGGGTTTTGGGAAGGTTTTGGTGAACCAAAATGGTCATGAAGTGTGTGGAAGAGAGTAGAGGAGGTTTTCTTTAATAAGTGGGGGAGGGTCCCACATAGAAATTTCCTAAAATAATGGAAAATGATAAAGTATTTCTCAAGAAACATTCTTCCAAATGGACATATATTCAAATGTGGGATATTATAACTTCTAAATATAGACATAAAATTTAATTTATACAAGTTAATTTGGAAATATTTTCCTTATCTTTTGGTTTAACCCCTGGTAAACACGTTTTAACCTTAACTTCAGTAATTAATTTTTTTTGTTTTTATTATTCATTATAAAAAAAATAAGCTGATATTATTAACTAAAATTAATTATTATGATTTTAAATTTTCAATCCATTTTAAAAAAATCAATTCAAATAAGTTTCATAATTTAATTTAAAATTAAACTAGCAAGCACGATGAAAAACTGTTTTCCAAAGAAAATGTTTTCTTAAGAATAAAAAAATATCAAAATTCAACATAAAATTCATTCCAATGAACTAAATTAGAGTAATAATAATATAATTGAACTATTTTTACTTTTGAAGATATTTTTAAAAAAATGGAACTTCATAAATTCTTTAAACAAAAAAGAAAATTTGTAATAAAAATCAGTATTTTTCACTATACATCAAAAAAATATTCTTTTCATAAAATTATAAAAAATTAACTATAATATAATTTTGAAATTATTATTTAAAAAATGAAGTTAATTTTATAAAATAAATTTTATAAATTTGAAAAATTCTAATTTTTAAATAAGTGCACAAAATACAACAAAACTACTTTTTATAAAAATGTAGTTTTGAGCATAAAAATTGATTTATTCTTATCCCATGCCTAGAAAAAATATTAGATGAATGATACAGAATTTCATTAAATATATAATATATAAATTTCATTAAAATAATTACATCAATAGTGATTTTTAAATTTATTTGAAAAAGCATCTTGTATGCATAAAAACCGTTTTTCAAAAAGAACACTTCTTTTACATTAAAATGATTCTATATTTTCTTTTATAATAAATTGATAACAAATGAATTTATTTTATACATGTGTAAATCATATAATTTACATAATTTATTTATCCCTATTCATACCCTCCAATTTAATGGCAAGGTGATAGATGTCGCATTAAATAATAATATTTTAATTGTATATCATGGTTCATTTAAAATTAGTGTTATGTGTAATGCAAGTTATCACAGAAATTAAATTTATTTGAAAAAAGAATCATAAAATATTAGAGTATTAAATATAATTATTCAAAAATTTAATTACTTTTTATAGGATATTAATAAATTTAATCCTCATATCAAGAAGGAAATATGGGAAAGGATGAATTTGTGTTAATTCTCTAGAGTATCCATTTAAAAATAATAATTCTTAAATACTCTTACTAGGAAACTCTCTAAATTACATTAAATTTCATAAACTGTTAATTATAATATAATTTAATTTAATCTAAAATAGGCATAGAATCATATATCTCAATAGAAGAAAATATTCCTTTATGGTAGTATACATTCCTTCATAGATGAAAATCATGATTTATTGTAGCAAATCCTAATCACATACACATAACTCACTTGATAGTAGAATAATTCAATAGAATATATTGTATTTCTTGATACAGTAGTTGTGTAATTTTGGAGTAAGCCTGATTCAACTCACTATAGCGGCCTATGCTTAGAGAAATTCAAGTAAAAACTATAATTATGATGTTCTATCACAAAACACATAAATAGTTAGTAATAAAGTAAACATGATTTTTGATCATTAAAACAAGGAATTTATGGACTGATACAACAATATCCCCCTTTTTATGATCAAAAATTATGTTTGAAAATAAATTCAAAAAAAAGAGAGTTTCAAAGAATTATCAGAGCATAATCAAAGAAGAAATAAAATATGAATAAAGTTCCACATAATATACCCATTTTTAAAAGAAGTAAAATAACTATAATTATTCTAACATGTTACCATAAAACCATAAAAAAATACATGCTATGTAGTATTTATCCCCCCATTTAGTATTATCAAAAAAATGTGTAAAATAAAAGAGCATAGAATAAAAAGATATGTGATTAGATCAGATACAAAAAGAATAAAGGACACTAAAGTTCCACTAAGATAAAATTTTAAAGAGTACATCATCAAGATTCAGAAAAGGAAAATTATACCCATCATATCATAATCATATTTTGAGGAAAAATCAAGTTCAAAATGATATTTTCCATTATTGTAGGAATGAGCGGGAACTAAGTTAGATGGAGGTGCGGGAGGCCTAAAGACAATGCCTAATGCTTCTGGAAGAAGTTGTCTCACTACCTCAATTGGTTTAAGATCAAAAGTGATGAATATGATTGAAGTAGTTTGAATTGGAGAAAAAAATGGTAATGAAACTAATTAAATCATAGGTAAAAAATATAGAGAAATTAAGCAGTGCTAGTAGTTTAAAGGTAAGGTTCAATCAGCTTAGAAAATTTGGAGTTCAATCTACCACCATACTTCATAACATGAAATAATTTCCTATTTTCTTATATAAACATATTCAAAAAAGTAGATAGAACCTTCAAATGATCTGTTTGTTCCTTGAAGGCCCTAGTGAGGGGATCCATTCTATTATTCTTAGCTAAAATTTTAAAATGGGAGTTGGTTTTATTTTTTGTGAAAATATTAGACAGATAATACTTGATGTCTTTGGTAATCACAACCCTATCCTTATTAGCCTCATTAATAAATTCCTGAACAAGCTTATAAATATGATTACCATGGGGACTTAATCTTCTATAGATCTTCCTAATGATAGGTGTAAGAATCCCCTAACACACTTTTCAGCTCTTCTAAAATAATTCTTCTAACCAAGTCGACATCAAAGGTAGTAGTAATTAAAGTAGGATGATCTCTAAATAAAGCGGAATAATATTTTGAAAAATAAACTCAAGCTTTACAATAATGGTGAGATATATATGGGTCAGTTCCACCCTCATGTCCTCCAAAGTAGTGTAAATAATAAAAATGTGATCAATGAGATTCTTCTTATCTACCTCTAAATTATAAATACTTAGAAACAATTTAGGTTGGATATGTTCTATGATAAGAGATACTGTCAAGGATATGTAATCCTATATAAGAGCCTTTTCTTGGAAGTAATAATCCTTATCCAACTTAGTAATAAAAAATATAAAATCATTATTAAAGGAATCCAAATCATCTTGGGTCAAATAACTAGAGTGAGGATGAGGTAAAAATCTTCTCCTATCCAAGTGAAGGTATTGCATGGTTAGGAATAGATCCTTGACCAACATCCACATGACTATCACCCTCAATATGAAATGATACTGAAAATTATTCATCATATATATATGGTACATCTAATGGAAAAGGATATAGTATCTTAGCTTGATAAACCCTCTTAACCAATGATCCCTTAGGATCCTTATGAAGAGTAGAGATGGTAGGTCCACCATTCTTAGGTGGACTGTCTATATCATTATATCTATGATTATATTATAAATATGAGTAATATAATCCAATAACTATTGATCATGGGGACTTCTCCCCCTTAGTTACTACAACCTATTCATCTGATAAAACTTTTATTTCAATTTCTAGTCCCACATAATAACTTTTGGAGTTACTTTCAAAATAACCAATCATAATATTTTTAGAATAATATATAAATATGAATGGATGAGTATCCTTATATTCTTCTAATCTATCAAAATCATATAAAAAATTATCTAAAATCATTATCATATCCTTTAGAATTTTAGAGCTTGATCCCTCAAAATGAACAATGTTAGAAACCTCTATATCTGAGAGCTCATCATCATCCAGAAGTTTTTACCTATAATGTTTGGAAAGAGGAGAATCATGAGGTCTATAAGAGACATTATAACTCTTTACTATTTCAGGATCACTAAAATATTCTAATAATAAGTCTACTAAATCTTCCCCAACTTCATCATTATCTTCAACCAACTCTTCATCTGAAGAATATTTCATAACCTCATCTGGTTCCAAACCAAGATCAACTATATATCTAGGTATAAAAGGTTTTATCACTGGATTTAAACTTTCATAAATCATATCATTTTCCACAACCCAATTTTTAATACAAGGGTTATAATTAAACTTCACACTCCTATAGGTGTCTTGGATTAAATAGTATCCACCACACTGAATGAAATTTTCTTCTCCTTTAGGAACCATTCTTCTATCTCCCACCATGGATGAGATCATCTCAAGATATTATAAGGAATTAAATTTAGAATATGGTTTACACAATTCCATAATATGAACCATAATATATCTTCACATGTTTAACTTAACTCTTTTATTCACGAGGTATAAAAAGAAAACATCATGGAACAATAAAACAATAAAATCCCACTTATTGGGATATAACATATACGGGATGAACTTGAAAATAATTTGATATTATCCATGATTTTTTATAGTAACTGATCTTCTTAGGTTAGAATCTCAAATAAACTCCTGAAGATATTCCTTAAAAACTATGAATGGTTGATAGGATAAGATCCCTAATAATCTTCATAAACTTCTTTATGGGGAACTCTCATGAATTTATCCCTTTGATTTGATGAAAATAATATCTCTTATACATCAGAAAAAGAAAATATCAAATATTTATTTTCTAAAAACACATATTTTGAATACAAATAGAAGTCACAAACCAGTATAGGATAGAAAGTTTGTTCATTTTTTTAAAAGAAAACCACACATCCTTTCACTTATACTACTCTACATACAATAAATTTGATAGTTTCTAACCAAGATGCATCCATTTCCTTTTCAGAAACAACTCCAGGAGATGATTTTAGGGGATTTCTATGGCTCGATAGGTTGAATAATCCACATTTTTATTTCTTACATGGTCACAGAACATTGAGAGAACTATAAATGATATCTCTTTTCATTTTCACCGTAACAGTATACATTTTATGTTTTAAAGGCTAAAGGTTGGGTTCAAGAGAAAAGGGGGAGGAAGTTTGAAAGGAACGTGATTGAATAGGTTTGATTCAAAATATAAATATGTATTTCAATAATTTAGGGAACTAATTAATTTTTGAATATAAAAGGGATTTTAATTTAAATAAAATAATGAATTTAAGAGTTAAATAAAAAAATTAATCATGGTATAAAAATTCACGGAAGATTATATATGGTATCAAGCTCACACAGTAGCACACACATTGTATCACTCACATGATAACACTAGAATGCTATCACCCAATGGTATCACCCTCATGGTAACACCTAATTGCAGAAATCAAATAGTATCACATTAATAGTAGCACTATAATGGTTGCATTGGAATGGTATAAATCTCATGGTAGCATATGAATCATGTCATAACTCTACCAGATTAAAAAATAATTTATGTAATAAATATTAAGAATTTATTATGCCAATATCATCAATGATATGTCTTAATCTCTCAATATTCAAAGGATTTGTTAAAAAATCAATAAGCTAATGTTCAGTTCCCATGAATTCAAGAGTTATATCACTATTTTGAAAATAATATCTCAATAAGTGATATATTATATCAATGTGTTTCATCCTTGAATGAGATACCATATTCTTATAAATTTAAATAGAATATATATTATCACATTTTATAGGGAAATTTTTAAATTGATATTCATATTCTAGAAATGTGTGTTTCATCCATATAATTTTTTCACAGAACCTGCCTATAGCTAGTTACTCGACTTCGATAGTAGATAATGAAATAGAATTCTAATTTTTACTACAACATGATACTAAAAACTTTTCCAAAAAGTAACATTCTTTAGATTTTCTTTCTCTATCTAACTTATAGCCACAAAAATCTACATTTGAATAACTGACCAATTCAAAGGCTTATCCTCAAGAGAAAAACAATACAAAATGAATTTTATTCTTGAGGTATTTGAAAATCCTTTTGAATGCATTCAAATGAGACTCTATGACATTTTATTGGAAATTAGCACATACACACACACTATATATAATATTAGGTCTTCAAGTAATTATGTAAAGTAAAATTCCAATCACACCCCTGTAAGTGGATTGATCAACTGGTCTCCCAGTTTTATCCTAATATACATTACAGGATGTACTCATGGTAGTATCACTTCCTTTTGTACTAGCCATACCAAAATTTTTCAAAAGATCATTTATGTATTTACTTTGATTTAAAATAATTCCTTCCTTATTTGAAAAATATGAAAACTAAGAAATAATGTTAACTCACCCATTAAACTCTTTTAAAATTCATTTTTCATCATTTTTAAAAATCCTTTAAACAAGAATATTTTTTATGAACTAAAAATAATATCATCAACATATATTTTCATTACCAAAAACATCTTTGGAAATCATTTTAATAAAAAAAAGTTGGGTTGGCCATCCCATTTGAAAAACCTTTAGAAATAAATAAAGAGATGATCTTTTCATTTTAATCTCTAAGATCTTATTTTAAACTATAAACATATTTATAAAGTTAAAAAAATAAAATTTGGAAAGTGGGGGTTTTGAAATATAGGGGTTGTTTAATAAAAACATCCTCAACAATATAAACATTAAGAAATTAACTCTTGACATCCATTTGATATAATTAAAAATTAAAATGATCTATATAGGAAATTAGTATTATAATGGTCTTAAGTATAGCTATAGGTGAAGAGCTTTATTTATAATCAGACCATTATTCATTGTTATAACCTTGTGTAACCAATATATATTTATTTTTAACTATAGTTATAGATTAATCAACCATGTTTCTAAACACCCATTTTGTTCCAATGGTTATGTAGTATTTAGGTCTTTCCACTAGATCCCAAAATTTTTTTCCTTCAAACTAATTTAACTCTTATTTCATATCCATAACCCAAAATTCATCATTTATAGCTTCATTAATGTTTTTAGGTTCAATATATGAGAAGAATTTTTGATGTTTAGTTGAGTTTCTGATATTATATAGTCTTAGTACCTCTATTTATATCTCTAAAAACAGCATCTAAATTATTTTGTCTTTGGGTTATAATGGATCTAAGGATATAATTACTAGGTACTTAAATTTCTTTATCGTGGTCGGGTTCAGTCACTTCCTCATCACTAGGAAATTTGTTTGGTAAGGATACAACATGTTCTAATGGGAAATCACTAGACTTTGATTATGTATTGATATTCAAGTTATAAAAAACACCCTTGAGGTTTCTAAATAAGTTTTACACTCATGTGAATCTATTTCATCAAACTTGGCATGTGCATATTCTTATATAAATTTAGTTATTTTATTAATAACCATGTACAATTTATTGGAGGTATAATAACCAAGGAAAATTCCTTCATAACTTTTGGTTTCAAATTAATATAAAATCTATTTTTTGTTAAGAATAAGTACCTTGAAACCAAAAAATCTTAAGAAATTAACTTTTAGTTTTTTATATTCAATAACTCATTTGGGTTCTTCTTTAAAAGATTTATAATAATAACTCTATTGATGATATAGGAAGTTGAATTAATAGTTTCTACCCAAAAATAAATAGGTAAGTCATAATAATTGAGCATGGTTTAAGAAATATCTTGAATAATCATATTCCTTTTTTAAACTACTCTATTTTTTTGGGGATTACTTGGAGAAAAAAGTTGTGATTATAGCCACATTGTGAGCATAATGTTTAAAATCCCTAATTTTAAAACACACGGCCAGGATCACTCCTCAAATTTTTAATGGTGTGTTCACTAATTTTTTCTTATATTTTTCATATTTTTAAAATATTATAAGGCTTCAATTTTGTGAGACAAAAATAATACCCAAATAAATATAGAAGATTCATCTACAAGAACATATTAAAAATGATTCCCACCTAGTCTAGAAAATCTATTTGGTCTAAAAAAATCCATGTGAACCAACTCTATGGGTTTAGAAGATGGAACTTGTAATGACCCCAACCTTGGTAGCCCGGAGGTGGTACCTTAATTTATTACATTGGAATTAATACAAGGAAACAAATCCCAAAGTACCAAACAGTTTAGAAGTTTTGGAAAACCATATTACATATATGAAACACATTTTACATTGGGAATAGGAAATAACACATAATATATAAAAAAGTAAATTCTCAAAATCCTTGAAATATCATTAAAATGATTCATCTTCATAACCTGGAGAAGGGGGAAGAATAAGGGTGATCTCATATGCTCAATAAGGGTAAGCATATAGTTGAAGTTATCATTAATAAATATGCATAATCAACATGGGAAGGTAAATAATTGAACACAAATTCCATTAAAATAACTTTAATATCATGATAAGATAAGGAATAATCAACATGGAAAGGTAAATAACTAATAACACATTCCATTTAATTAATATCATGACTAACATATCTGGGAAAGGAAAATCAGTATGGAATGGTAAATAACTGAACACATATACCATTTAATAAATAATATGAGAATGAGATGAATCCATGCATAATATCATGTGAAAATATCATGGATAATAATAATAAATTAATCTAAATGAATTAAATTCTAAATTATTGGGCATTATGTACCTAGCACATGATACCACTAACTTCAAGATCTGTCCTCAAGATAGTTTATGTGTGTGGGTAGAAACCTATCTTATTTGGACAACTGATTTCCCTCATGAGACCTACTGATGCATCAAGGGGATATATAATTTCAGGCCCTTCCCATCATTGTAGGTCCAAATAATTCCTCATATATTGAATAACTGATTTAATTTATTAATCAATATTCCATATCAAATATCTATATTGACTAAAGGATATGTATTTAACAATATGTCCCATGTTAATTAAATAACTTTCAAAGTATAAACCATATGTAAAAATGGTATATAGTTTAGGAAATTTTCATATACATAAATAAGTAATAAGTATATTTAGTATAAATGAAATTCTCATTGAAAATTGATTATAATAAAGTGATTGTTTCAATATAAAGTTAACAATCATAATAGAAATTGATATTGTTCAATAACTTTTACCACTTGGTAATTTTCAAGTCAAATCCCCTTGGATGAAATAATTCAAAGTAAAAATTAAAATAGAATGAAAAATTAAGTATTACTAATAATAAATTTCAAGGGTAATTATATATAGAATATATAAGTAAATTGGTGTATAATAACAAATATTTCTTAATGTAAAGTAAATTGAGATTAAATCCCTTAACTTACGCTTCCTTTATTTGAAAGTGCTTTAACCTCTTGTATAGTGGTATTAAAAATGTAATTAACTTATATCAGAATAATAATCATATTTATAATATCATATATGATATTTTTATAATATATTATTACTTTTTTATTAATAATATTTCATTATTTTCATTATTTTCGGTGTTAATTTCCTTGTTTTCTCATTCATTATTTTTCATGACGGTCCTGTGTTTTTTTTTTAGAAAAGTGGTGATAAGAATTGGTCACCCAAATGAATGTCCCAATTATTGCACATATTATATAGTTATATCATATCTAGAATAATAATTATGATATAAATATCATATATATTTAGTAAATATTTATTTAGATTAATCCATAATATTTAGTTATAGGAAGTGAAATACACCATTCATGGAGACAGTAGGACATACGTACACTTGAACATTGTTTCCATTTTCTTATTGTATTGAAAGAAATAATAGTAAATTATATATTTGTATATTATAATTATAGTATATTTTTTACTTCATATATATCTCATATGTTTATTAAAAACATCCTTAATACATTCCATATAAAGCGTGAACGTTTCACATCACTTCACGATGCGGTACTTCTCCTTACACATGAGCGGCGTTATCGTATTCCCACAAAATGGAAATCATAAAGTTATGTTTGATATACTAATTATAGAAGAATATCAATATCATAAATAACATATATATCATATATAAACTATAAATCCATCATTATTCCCAAACTTGAATGGTATTAATGGAAGAACGAACGATATCGGTTCACGAGGAGGTAGTCTGTCGTACACACGAACAATTACTATATATCTCATTTGATGGAAGTGTGTGTATTTTTAAGTAATATCCTTAACATAAAAACATCTAATTAAATTTAATATATTTAGGTTATTATATGAGTATAATATAATATAAATTGAAGGAGGTGTAGAAGGAAATAAAATTGAAACAGTTTTAGAATAACATTATCACTTCTTTAGGTATCCTCCTTAGGTTTGCACTAAAACATTAAAAGGTTTACATTATTCCAAATATAATGAATATAGGATGAGGTTATGGATTTTTTAGATTTATTTGGTTTTGTATTACGTGAACCAATGTGGTTTGAGAGATGTCAAGACGGTGGGGAGGGGTGGCCTTTTATAAGTGGGGGAGAGGACACATTTGGTTTTAAAAAAGGTTAGGTGAACCCATGTTTTTACCTACCAAAAGGCTCAAATAATGAATCAAACTATATAATAGTTTATTTAAGGTCAAAATAATCCTATGAAATGGGTGTTTTACAAGTTTATAGGCCATTTTTTTCCATAATATTAAAGTGTAGTCCATTGTTCAACTTGTTTTTCTCTTAATCGTAGTAATTAATTTTAATTGATTTCACAAATAAATTTTATAAAAAATTAAGTTGGAATTATTATAAATTATAAATTATTATTATTAAAAATATGTAATTTATTTTTTCGAATTCAAATCACATAGGTATCAAAATTTAATTTAAAATTAATCCCACAGATGTAGCGAGAAAGATGGTTTTTCATGTGAAAATGTTCAGAATTTTACAATCTTTTTATATCAAAATATAATATGAAAGTGATTAATATGACCTAAATTGTATTAATATATGTATAATTGTACAGTTTTGACTTTAAAACCAATTCAAAATATAATTTAGAATTATAATTTTTTTAAATGAAAAGTCAGCTTTCAATTAAAATTCAATATTTTTCACTATTCATCAAAAAATGAAACTTATCATAAAAATACCAAAAATTATCCCAAAGATAATTTTTACATTAATATTTCAAAAATAAAGTCTATTTTTTCAAATAAAATTTATAAAATTTTCAAAATGTATTTTTAAAACAAGTACGCCATTAAAAGTTAGAAAAACTGCCTTTATAAAAAATACATCTATTTATGCATAAAATTTGATTTGTTCTTATCTTATACCTATAAAATATATTATATTAATTTAAAAAAAATTAGTATATAATATATAAATTTCATTAAGACCATCCAATAATAGTAATTAATTTAATTTATTAATTTAAAATTCCTTTATCGCATAAAAACACTTTATTTATATTCAATTGGTTTTTATATTCATTTCAAATTAATTAGTCACCAAAGAGTTATATAAACATTTTTTAAAAAAAAATTACAAATTTAGTTAATTATTTTTATACCTTCCATTATAATGGATATTTGATAACTATCATATTAAATAATAATATTAATAGTATATTATATTTCCAAAAAAACTTAGTCTTGCACATAATACAAGTTATCGAAGGAACTCGGTATTGTGTGTAACATAAGCCAACTTAGTGTTGCGTGTACCATAAGATAATATCAATATTTCATGTAGCATAATATTAACTTGGTGTTTCATATAAATCAAGCTATCAACAAAATTAAATTTATTCAAAAAGGAAAATATTGTAAAGTATTGGGGTGTTACATTCTCATCGCCTTAAATAAAACGTGTCCTCATAATTCAAACTTGATATCGGTAGTCAAGGGCTTGAAATTTGAAATTAAAATTGTCAAAAAAAACCCACATAATAAAATAATTAATAAAAAATACCTTAATGAGAGGGAAAGGGAAGTACAATAATTGCATAAAAAGGTTTCTATGTTGGATAAAATTGGTGGAAAGTGAAAACATTGATATAGAAGAGAAATTTGATACTCAAATACTAAAGCAGAGTGATAGAGAACATTGATCATAAGAGATTGGGTGATCCAAAGA
Organism: Viscum album; assembly: GCA_963277665.1. Classification (NCBI taxonomy): domain Eukaryota; kingdom Viridiplantae; phylum Streptophyta; class Magnoliopsida; order Santalales; family Viscaceae; genus Viscum; species Viscum album. The sequence goes on from OY728121.1 coordinate 856,517,066, forward strand.
AGGTTAATGACCACAAGGACATAAACTACATAGGTGTAAATAGGGTTATATCATCAGAAATGATTATAATCGAATAAAATTTGTAAGAACCTGGATCTTATTTTTCGGTTTTGATCCTATCTTTCTGGTGTTTTGAGAAAAATAGGAGAATATGTAAATTTATGGAGTACACACCATGTACTTTGGAGTACACACCGTGTACCCAGTTTTCACGGGTGACTGTGTACTAGCCGTGTAGCGGCCGAGTACATGGCTGTGTGGGGTGACCTGGAGATAGCCTAAAGTGGGGCCTTGTAAAGGCATATTCAAGCCGTGTACTTTTAAAAGACACGCTGTGTAATTTTCTTTTTATTTGTTAAATCGGACCGAGGTCGCCTCTAATTGGTTGAAACTCCTTCTTCTCAACTTTTCTCATCCAGGAGAGACCACAGGGCACGATTATTCTCTAAACCTTTGATCAACCATTGGTACTCTGAATCAACCACCATCAATTTCATTGGAATCACCACGGTGATTTTTTCCTTCTTATATAGCCTCATCTCTTGATTTCTCCTCTTTCGTGAGATATCCTTGGTTGAACATTTTATACATTTTTATAGATCTACATCATTCTATGCTAATTCAAGGGCCAAAACTAGAGTATGTCGATCGTACAACACTAAGTTAGGTGTTTTGTACCTTTCCGTAGATTGTATTTGAGTTATATATGCAAAAGTACCCAATACCCTAGTTTAGGGTATTGCGTGTTTAGGGAATTTAACCTTGTTAATGCCTGTTATGATTTGATTTCTTAAGTTAGGGATCTTGTTTGAAAATAGGGTTATTTTCTATGTTATGGATGTGTTTTCCCATGTTTGATTTGATATTGTCCGTTGGGTCTATAATTGCCTGTTAAGATGCTTTTTTTTCATGCCTAGTGTTGTTATGATGGAGTGATATTATCTGAAATGATTATTTTATTATTTTCAGCTATAATCCAAGTAGTACTTTGTGTTTTACTTTGGCTACTGAACATCATTTGTGCACGATTTCTTTACACAGGGCTATGGGAACCTGGTGTAGTGAGACCATTGGGGGAATTAACGTTGAGGGCTTCCCGAGAGTGTCTATTATATTTATCACACTGCGAGACCATAGGGGGGATTTACATTGAGTTCTCCCTCATAGTGTCTATAGTTACCATTACGAGAACATAGGGGGAATTGACATTGAGTGCTTCCTCCGAGTGTCTGTAGTTATCATTAAAAGACTATAGGGGGAATTTACGGCGAGTGCTTCCTCAGAGAGTCTTTTTTTGCATGAGACCAAATGGGTTAGACTATGTGATTTACCCATTAGGTCGTTATATCCTTGTTTAAGTTGAACCAGAGGGGATAGGCTGTGAGAACTTCCCAGAGGGTTACTTGTTTTCGTTTGGTTGAATAATTGAAGAATGTAAATGAATGTAATTGAAACTGTAGAACTATTTATTTTTGAGTACTTCCTTGTTTATTGCTTCATTTTTCTTATTGCCTACCATATGTATTCACTGACTGTTAGGCATAGATAGTTGTGTGGTTGCCTATTGGGATTCATCTCACACCCTGTTTGGGTCATGCTTTTGGGCACAAACAGATTATATTGTTGCAGGTATAGATAAGGTCAAGCGCCCTTATACTTCAGGTACTTGACTGCTGGGGAGCTGGGGAGCTGGGGAGCATGGGACCAAGTTGAGGCTTGTGATGTTGTGGGATTTGTTTAATTATTTTCCTTGTATTTTGGTTTAGTATTGTATTTCATTATTTTGACTTGTTTGGCTGCTTTCCTACACATATGTAACATGCATCATCTATATATGTGCTCTAGGTGTTTATTTACTTTTATTCTTCTACTAATTATTGTTGTATTGTATTATTTCTGTTTTTGATACTGGTATCTGTTTCTTTTTGCTGAATTACTCTACCAATGAGGGCATAGTTTCTCCACTATCACATCCAAGGCCCTCGCTACTAGTCGGCAGCCTCTATCATTTAGGGAAATGCGCTTGAGGCCATGTGACCAACCAGGTACGGGGTACCTCTGGACGGCACCCAAAACCAGGATGTTACAAAGTGATATCAGAGGAATTATTTTCTTCTTTTACTTATTGTTTGGAGATTATAGCCAGGGATAGGAAGGAATAGGTAGTTGGTAATAATATGTTCCTAGGAGTAGCTAACCCATGTACAGGGAAAAGCTAATTTGCCTCGATTACTACAATTTTTCTGGTTTTGCAATTTTACAATTGATTTGATTTCACCATTAGGTGATTCACATGTTTTGTGCTATTAACATTGATAATATTGAGGTTCTATTTCTGTTTCAACCTGATGAGATGAGGGTATTCCATCTCATGCATCATATAGACACTTTTTAGAGATTACATGTCATGCATTCTTGCCATTCCATTTAGGATGCATTACCAATTTCATGTTGTGGTGATAGATTTTATCCTAGATATGCATGTTGTGGTGATATATGTCTTGATAGAATACCTGCTATTTTATAGAGTATTGATTTTTGTAAGTTTTATTTTGAATGAATGCCAAAATTTGGTCCATGAGGTGTTATGGGCCTTGATGGATCAGAATTTGGTGGATCGTTGATTTTTTATTCCTTGTATATGACATGTATAAGATGCCAAGATTTGATTCGTGGGGTGTATGGGCCCTCACAGATTGGAATTTGGTACTTTAATGTCTGTTTCAGTGTTTTTATGCGTTCCGAAGTAGTTTCTGAGGCTTACTGTCTGGAAGAACCCAGAATATGTAGTGTATATTTCTGAATACACACCATGTATCCTTCAGTTCAGGAAGGTACTATTTTTCTTAAGTATACATCATGTACTGTATGTACACGTCGTGTACTGTATGTACACACTGTGTAGTCTCTAACTGTTTCACTGGCTGTGTGGGCAGAGACATGGGGTTGGGAAATCGTTGGAGGAACACATAATGTATCAGACGTAAACGCCATGTTGTAGGGATCGTGTGTCCACCTGTGTGACTAACAAAATGGATGGATGAAATTTACGTTATACACATCGTTTCAAGATTGAACATTCCATGTAGTGTAACCCATGTATCCGGATGTGTGACTAACAACATGGGTCGTTGAAATCCTTCTAGTAAATGTCGTTTCTAGCACGAACACACTATGTAGTCTCGTTCTAGGAGAATCGTGTGTGTTAGTCGTGTAGAAGATCTTAGGTAGAGGAAATAATTCAAGTGCATGTTGTGTCTTGGGAGAACACACCGTGTGTATAGGGTGTTACACGACCAGGGTTGGTAGAAGTACACTCCCATGTGAAGGCTTAAAGGAACAAGCCATGTAGGGGCCATACACACCATGTATCCCTATTTTGAAAAACTTTAATTATTTCCTTCTTATGTTCCTTTCCTGCACTTCTAATTTTTAGTCCTTGATAATCTTGAACTAATGTGTGTGCTTGACCTTGCAGATTCATGCCACCAAGAGGTCATTCGGTTGTACGCCATATTCAAGGAAGTAATCAGACACCAGACATGGATGATTAGGGATTACCAGAAGACCCTCCCATCATGCCTATCTTGGCACCAGCCGTCTTTCCAGATAAAGTTTTTGATTCATAGTTCCGAAAAGGCTTCATGAGGTTTATGCAGACCTTCTAGGGAGCACCACATCCTTCCCTATCTATGGAAGAGTTGACGTGGGTCTTTCAGTAGTAGCATCCTCCCACTTTCTCAGGGGATAGAGGACCTCAGGTTACTGAGTCATGGTTAGAAGCCATTATATCTATCTTTGAGCATCTGGAGATGCCTATAGAGAAGAGGGTGAAGCTCACTACTTATATGATTTGGGATTCCTCCAAGAAATGGTGGGATGTGATCTCGCAGGCAGGACACCAGTAAGTTATGGCTTGGAGTGAGTTCCAGTGTACCTTCTATGATTACTTCTACCCGAAGACTCTGAGGGCCGACTGAGCCCGAGAGTTTATAATTTTAGATCAGGGTACTCTATCAGTCATGGAGTATTATTCTCACTTCACGGAGTTTTAGTGCTTTAAACCCATTCTAGGGGTGATAATATTTTTCTAGCAAGGAAGTTTAAGGATGGTCTCAGGCATGACATGCAATCCCATGTGAACATCTTCAGTTTGACGACTATATCTTCCATAGTTAACCAGGTGTTGATCACAGAGGGAAACCTAAGGGATTCTGGAGCAGTGGGTCAGAGCAGTTCAACATCCAAAGTTGTTTCTTCTCCGACTGAGAGTAGGAAGTGCCATAGGAAGTTTACATGTAGAGATCTGAGTAGGTGAGATACACCTTCAGGTAGCCAGGTGGTATGCTATTAGTGTGGTAAGGGCGGGCCTATGAGGCCACATTGCTCGAGAGACTTAGTAGAGTTCCGATCTTGCGGAAATATGGGTCATATTTAGCGGTTCTATCAGTTTTTCTCACTGGCAGCTGACGATAGGGGTTGCTCTATGACTCCTCGTTCAATAGAAGCACCACTAGTTTCTCATCAATCTAGGAACTGGAGTTATTCTGTTCGTTCAGGCTGAGGTGGAGTTCACGGTTGTGGTATCCAGTCGTCATGCTCTCAGCGACAACAGGGTGGATCAGCTCAGGGTGGTCAGTCAGGGTCACGTTATAGGCTAGAATTTTATAGTGGAGCAGACCCAGCAGGAGAAGGATCCTAGAGCCTCTACAGTTAGAGTTACAATTCTAGTTTCCTCAGTTTTAGCTTCTGCTCTTTTCGATACAGGGGATTCCCATAGTTTTATATTTATTGCTATTGTGGAGATCCATGGGCTCTGTATCTTCTCTTCTGCTGATGTCTTGATGTTGTACACTCCGTTGGGGACAAAGACAGCTAGTGTACACCAGTGTAAGAAGTTGCCTCTTGAGTTTGGTGGGTGTCACTTCTCATGGGACCTTTATGTCTTAGAGATGACGGTTTATGACATCATTCTCGGGATGGACTAGTTAGTTCCCTTCCAGGATGTTGTTGATTTCTATCTTTGTAGGGTGAGTTTTACATCACCAGAGGGCAGATCCTTTTTACATAAGGGTGAATGGGATGTTCAGGAAAGCAGAGTAGGACCCAAGCATCATGGGTTGGGAGGAGTTATAACCCAAAATTTCTAGTCTGTATCTGGATGACCAGGGGACTTCACAGTTGGAATTTCCTCCAGTGGTAGATTGTTTCAGGGATGTCTTACCAGAGGACTTTTTAGGTTTTCCTCTCGAGTGAGAGGTGGAATTTTCTATTGAGCTTATTCCAGGAGTGGAACCAGTGTCCATTCCTCTTTATAGGATGGCAAAACTAGAGTTGCAAGAGCTCAAGAAGTAGTTAGAGGTGTTACAGACGAAGGGTTTCATCTGACCCAGTAATTCTCCTTAGGTTTTTCCTGTCCTATTTATGAAGAAGGTGGAAAATACCCTCAAACTTTGTGTGGATTATCAGAAGTTGAACCAGTTGACAGTCAAGATCTGATATCCCTTGCTGAGGATTAATGATCTCTTTGATCATATTTGAGGAGCTCGGGTGTTCTTGAAGATTTAATTGAGATCTGATTATCATCAGTTGCGTGTTTGACCATTAGATATACCTATTACAGCTTTTCGGAGCAGGTATGGTTTATATGAGTATATGTTTATCTCATTTGATCTCATGAATGCGCATGCGGTTTTCATGGCACTGATGAACTATGTGTTCCATCCATAATTGGATTCTTTCATGGTAGTATTCACAGATAATATATTTGTGTACTCTCACACTTGACACAACCATGCCAAACATATTGAGATCATTTTGAGTACACTAAGAGAGAATCAGTTATATGTTATGCTCTCAAAATTACACTTTTGGATAGACCAAATTCACTTCTTAGTTCATGTTATCTTAGAGACAGGAGTATTAGTAGACCCAGAGAAAGTGAGAGAAATAGTTTCCTGGGAGAATCTGAAGAACGTCTTTGAGGTACGAAGTTTTCTAGGGTTGGCTCGGTACTACATACATTTTATATATAACTTTTCATTCTTAGAAGCACCACTGATGGGTCTGACTAAGAAGGGTACGAGGTACTTTTGGTTAGATTCTTGTGACTCAACCTTTCAAGAGATGAAAGGGAGGTTGACTTTAGCACCGATACTAGTATTTCTAGAGCTGATCAAGAGTTACACTATTTACTATGATTCATCTGGTATAGGGCTAGGAGAGGTGCTTATGTAGGGGGAAGGAGTCATTGCATATGGGTCTCGATATTTGAGGCCACATGAGAGGAATTACCCGACGTACGATCTTGAGTTGGCTGCAGTTTTTCATGATTTACGTTGTTGGAGACATTATCTATTGGGAGATCATTTTTTGGTTTTCACCGAACACAAAAGTCTCAATTATATCTTAACTCAGCATGATATGAATCTGAGACAACGAAGGTGGGTTGAGTACCTTCAGTATTTTTATTTTGAGCTTACCTACGTGTTTGGGAAAGGAAACATAGTAGCTAATGTGTTGAGCAGAAGGACTTAGATACATGTAGTTCAGGAGGCCAGTAGTGAGTGGAAGTTTATGGATCTGTTCTCTAAGATGCATTTGGAGGTACATGAAAGACAGGGGCAGAAGTTTCTTTCTTCTATGGTTGTTACCTCTACTATACTTGATCGATTTCGAATGAGGAAGCTATCAGATTCTGAAGGCCTAGTCCTATGGAAGAGTGTGTCAGGGGAGGACCCTATTCCTGGATAGATAGTAGGAGACGATGAGATCTTGCATTTTCATGGGAACGTATGGGTGTCAGTAGACATACACAAGGATTTGATGCGGGAATTTTATTTTTCTGTTTGGGTAGTTCATCCTGGTGTCACCAAGATGTATCGAGATCTTCACCATCAGTATTGGTGGCCAGGTATGAAGAGAGATGTTTTTGGGTTTTTCATGAGGTGTTCCACCTGTCAGTAGGTGAAGGCGGAGCATCAGTGACCAACAAGGATTTTTCTACAGTTACCCATTCTCAAGTGGAAGTGGAATGATGTCACGATGGACTTCATGATAGGTTTACCAAGATCGTCTCAAGTGAAATATGTAGTTTGGGTTTTCATTGACAGAATCATGAAGGTTTATCACTTCTTTCCAATCAAGGAGACCTCCGGTGTAGATAAGCTGGGAAGGTTGTACATCCATTAGATTGTACATTTACATGGGGTTCTGCACTCCATCATTTTAGATAGGGATTCTCGTTTTACATCTCGGGTCTGTTAGGGACTACAGAGTGCTTTGTGTACATAGGTACTTCTATGTAAAGCTTACCATCCACAGACAGATGGACAGTATGATCATATGATTCAGGTGTTGGAGGAAATGCTTTGATCATGCGTTCTAGATTTTGGAGGTTCTTGGGAGAATCACATACCTCTTGTGGAGTTTTCCTACAATAATAGTTTTCAAGAAACTATTCAGATTGCACCTTATGAGGATTTGTATGGTAGACCACACCGATCACCACTATATTGGCTAGAAGCTAGAGAGGAAGCTATGTTGGGACCTCATCTTGTCTAGGAGACCATAGAGAAAGTGGGGTTGATTCGGAAGAGGATGGCTACTACATAGTAATGACAAAAGTCTTATACTGATTGGCAGAGATGACCTCTAGTGTTTGAGGTTGAAGATCAGGTTTTTCTACGTGTCACATCGAGGTTGGGAGATAGGAGGATTAGGAGATAGGGAAAGCTTTCACCAAGATATTTTGGACCGTTTGAGGTTTTGGAGAGAGTCATTCCGATTTCCTATCGATTGCAGTTACCTCAGAGGTATTGTGTTATGCATGACGTCTTCCACATTTCTCAACTACAGCGTTACTTCTTAGAACTATCTCATGTTTTTTAACTAGAGGAGGTTAAGCTGGAGTTGGATGCATTGTTCTAGGAGCATCCTATCCAGATTTTTGATTGAAGCAAAAAGGTTCTCCATGGATGGTTTGTTCCTCTAGTATAGGTGTTATAGCAGCAAGGGTGAGTATAGGAAGAGACTTGGGAGAGGGAGACTGATGTGCAATCGCAGTGGCTGGAGTTTTTCGAGGATTCTTCTTCTTTTCCACCTTCTTAGGGAAAATCTTGGATGAATTTATTTAATGTGGTAAGTTTGTAAGAACCCAGATCTTATTTTTAGTTATGGATCTTGACTTACTGGTGTTTTCATATAAATAGGAGAATCTATAAATTTAAGTAGTACACGTCGTGTACCTGGTTGTTGCGGGTGACCATGTACTGGCCTGGTAATGGATGAGTACATGGTAATGTGGGGTGACCTGGAGACCGCCTAAAGTGTGGTCCGGTAAAGGCATATACACACCATGTACTTTTAAAATACACTCCGTGTAATTTTCTTTTTATTTGTTAAATCAGACCAGGGTCGCGTCTAATTGGCAGAAACACCTTATTCTCAACTTATCTCATCTAGGAGCAACTGTAGGGCACGATTCTTCTCCGAGACCCCGATCGACCATTTGTGCTCTGAATCAACCGCCATTGATTGCGTTGGAATTGACATGGTGAGTTCTTCCTTCTTTTAGAGCATCATATCTTGATTTCTCCTCTTTCATGAGATATCCCTGGTTGAACTTTTTAGACTTTTTTGTAGATCTACACCATTATAGGCCGATTCAAGGGACAATGCTGGAGTATATCGATCGTACAATGCTGAGGTAGGTGGTTTGTGCCTTTATATATATTTTCTTTGAGTTGTATATGAAAAAGTTCCCAATACCCAAGTTTAGGGTATTGCGTGTTTAGGGAATTTAACCTTGTTAATGTCTGTTATGCTTTGATTTCTTGATTTAGGGATCTTGTTTGCGAATAGGGTTATTTTACATGATATGGATGTGTTTTCCCATGTTTGATTTGATATTGGACTTTAGGTCTATAATTTCCTTTTAGGATGCTTTTTTTCATGCCTAGTTTAGTTAGGATAGAGTGATATTATCTAACATTCTTGTGTTATGATTTGTAGCTATTATCCAAGTAGTACTTTTTGGTTTACATTGGATGCTAAACATCATTTGTTAAAGATTTCTTTACACAGGGTTGTGGGAACCTGGTGTAGTGAGACCATAGGGGAAATTGATATTGAGGGCTTCCCTAGAGTGTCTGTTATATTTATCATGTTGTGATACCATAGGGGGTATTGACGTTGAGTGCTCCCTCAAAGTGTCTATAGTTACCGTTATGAGACCACGGGGGGAATTGACATTGAGTGCTTCCTCAAAGTGTCGGTAGTTATTGTTAAAATACAATATGGGTAATTAATGGTGAGTTCTTCCTTAGAGAGTATTTGTTTTCATGAGACCAAAGGGGTTAGACCATGTGAGCTACCTAGGAGGTCGTTATATCCTTGTTTAAGTTGAACCAGAGGGGATAGGTTTTGATAATTTCCTAGAGGGTTTCTTGTTTTCATTTGGTTGAATAATCAACGAATTTAAATGAATGTAATTAAAACTGTAGGAATGTTTACTTTTGAGTACTTCCTTGTTTATTTCTTCATTTTTCTTATTTCTTGCCATATATATTCACTGATTATTAGGCACAGATCTTTGGGTGGTTTCTTACTAGGATTTTTCTCACACCCTATTTGGGTTATGCTTTTGGGACCAAATAGATTGTATTGTTGTAGGTAAAGATAAAGGAAAGTTCCCTTCTACTTCAGGTACTTGAATACTGTGTAGCTGGGGAGCATGGGACTAAGGTAAGTCTTGTGATTCTCTAGGAGTTGTTTACTTATTTTCCTTGTACTTTGGTTTAGTACTGTATTTCAGAATTGTGACTTGTTTGGATGTTTTCCTAGACATATGTAACATGCATTATCTATATATGTGCTCCAATTATTTATTTACTTTTAGTCTTCCACTGATTACTTTTTTATGGTATTATTACTATTTCTAATACTATTATCTATTTCTTTCTGTAGCATTACCCTGCCAATGAGGGCATAGTTTCCCCACTATCACACCCAAGGCCCTCACTACTAGTTAGAAGCCTCTGGCATTTGGGTAAATTCACTTGAGGCCATGTGACCAACCGGGTATGAGGAACCTCTAGACGGAACCCAGAACCGGGACATTAAAAAATTTTATGTCAATATCCTTTCCTAAAGTTGATGAATCTTAATGAGAAGATATACTTACCTGATTTCATTCCATTTCATAATCACAATCTCATCCTTTGGTTTTTCCTTGAATAATTTCTAATTCATCCCTTATTGTAATAAATGAATATCAAAAAATGAAAAAAGAAAATATATTCCTAAAGCTATAAATATCACTTTTAACGGATCACAAGATCTATAAAAGGGTGACAATTCTTTCTGTCTATCTCAAACTACTTTCCAAATCCATTATGGTTAGTAAAAGTTATACAATATGCATAAATTTTCATATGTTAAAGTAATATATTGATCTTCAAATACTCATTAAAAGTTAAACTTAAACCATTTCATAAATGATTAACCTTATAATCCTTCCAAATGATCAAGATCTAAAACTTTAAAAGATGTTCACTAAATTTACAAAATGAACTTACCATTAATCCCTCAAATAACATGATGTGGCTCTTAATTTTCACATACCAAGAATGTGAATACCTTAATCATGTATTATATTAAAACATAGTAATAACCTTAATGATAATAAAACCTTATTAAAAACATTCATTCTTCATTATTCCTTAAATAGAACACAAATTATTAGATATATTCCTTAAATCCCAAAAATGTTGTAAACTCCATCAATGATAGCATAAACCAATTTTTCAAAAAAAAACATTAATCATTTCTGATGTATTCAACACTATCCAATTTAATTTATCCATGTTAATCATCTGTTCATACCAACATCATTATCTCAATATCATGAACATATTAAGGGCTATCTTTCCCTCAATAATGTGTTTTCCAATAAGTTTGAATTTCCACTGAATCATTTTTCATGGTCATTGGTACCATTCAACATAAAATTTTCAAATCATTAATAAAAAATACTATAGCATAGTCCCTATATATTCCATAATTCTTATAACCAGTGAAACATTGATAAAATACTCAAATTTCATAATTCTTGAATACATACATAATCACATTAGAAATTAATCTTTGTCTATGGTAATAGCATAATAGTTCCCATGATCGATTAGCTTATTATGAGGTATATTCCTTTGATGCTTGGGGAATTTATTTTTATAATTCCCCATTTCCCTATATTTTAATCATTGTTCAGTGGAAACTTTTTTTCTTTCCCTTGAAATCATGATCATGGTGGCATTTTTCTCCACACTTGAATAAAAAAAATTTCCCTATTAAACATATACTAATGTGTTTCCTTTCACAATTATCACATGTGTGAAAATACTTCTTTATATTTGTCCCTTTATTCATCCTTTTATCTATAATCCTCTTTTTCTATTACTTACCTTAGAATCTATAATACATGGATAATTCCTTCTCTACCTTTTTTTATATGATATTACGTCCTCATGTGATGAGAATGTTCGGGAGACTAGTTACCTTCAAAATATTATCTTAAAACCATAAAATAAATGATTATTATTACACTTTAGTTTATATTTATTTCTGTGGTTCTCATTAATTTTACTAGGATCTATTTTTAAATGATTCCATACACTAGATCAGCTCATAAAACAATTCACAGTTATAAATATGGTGTAACACTTTACATAAATTAAAATTTATGATATCTTTATTTTAAAATCATTCATAATTGTGTATAAGGAAATGTGAATTATCTTAAGTGTATCCCCTAAGAGTATCGAACTAGGTGTGTAGTAAGGAATATTTTCATGTAATAGGTGATGATCGGGTCTATCCAAATGTGTGATTTTCAGAGTTAGTAACCCCGGGTACATATGTTCTAGAACCATATCCACTTGTAGTATCCATAAATGGAGGTAGTTTATAGTGAAAAACACATAATATATTACTTACCAAAACATTAGGATGTGCTTATATTCTAATCCTCAAAGTCTATCATAGGGTTATGTTACCTAATTTATGATTTTACTAATAACTATTCTAAAAAACTAAGTTGAAATTATTAGATATTATACATTATTATTATTAAAAATATTGAATCTATTTTTCCAAATTCAAACCACATAAGTGGAAAAAAATAATTTAAAATTAATCTTGCAGATATAGTGAAAAAGCGGGTTTTTAAAGTGAAAATGTTCAAAAGTTTACAATGTTTTTATATCAAAATTCAACATGAAAGTGATTCCAATGACTTAAATTGGATTAATATATGTATAATTGTACTATTTTGACCTTAAAAACAATTCAAAAATAATTTAACAGTATAAAATATTTAAATGAAAAGTCAGTCTTCAATTATAATTCAGTATTTTCACTATTCATCAAAAATGAATCTTCTTAGAAAAATACCAAAAAATCACCCTAAGATAATTTTGAAATTACTATTTCAAAAATGAAGCTTATTTTCTAAAATTAAATTTATAAAAGTTTTAAAATTTAGCTTTAAAACATGTGCTTTATTAAAAAGTGGAAAAACTACCTTTTGAAAAAATACATCTTTTATGTGTAAAATTGGATTTGTTCTTATTTTATGCCTATAAAATCTGTTTTATGAATGTCAAAACATTTTATTTTATATATAATATATAAACTCATTAAGACCATGAACTAATATTAATTAATTTTATATATTAAGTTAAAAATCCTTTGGTGCATAAAAACATTTCCTTTATATTCAATTGGTTTTTATATTCATTTATAATTAATTGGTCACCAAAGAATTATATACAAATGTGTAAACAATATTTTCCAAATTTAGTTAATCCTTTTCATACCTATAATTAAAACATCTAGTTTATTACTATCATATTAAATAATAATATTAACATTATATTGTATTTTGGTAAAACTCGATCTTGCGTGTAACGTAAGCTATTGAAGGAACTCAGTATTATGTGTAATACAATCCAACTTAGTGTAGAATATACTAAAAGATAATATTAGTGTTTCATGTAGAAAAATATTAACTTTTTGTTGCATGTAAATCAATCTAGTAACAAAATTAAATTTATTCTAAAAAGAAAATATTGTAAAGTCTTAGGGTGTTATAGAACATCTTTTCTTAGTTTGAAAGAAATCTCATGTTGTTTCCCTTTTTGAAATGGATTTCATGCTTTTTCATTTGGGAATTATAGTTTAGGAAAATACTTATCTAAACCTTTACTGATTATCTTTCTAAGTGAGTGAAGGTTTTTGTGGCCTAGTCTACTATTCATTTGCCATGATTTTTTATGAAAGTTACTTAATTGAGAAACATTTTTAAAAAATAATGAATCTAAATCAACTGAAAAAACATTGTCATTACATAAAAAAGTATAAACTAAATCATGATTAGAATCATATATATTGGAATCATTGTTTTCAAACTTAATATAGTATCCATCATCAAATAATTGTGAGATGCTAATCAAATTGTATTTTAATTCATCAATAAATACAAATTTAAAAATTAAAATAGAATTTGAATTGCCAATTTGACCAAGTAAAATTATTTTCCCTTTAGCATTGTCACAAAATATGACATGTCCACCATCCACCTTTATAAGCTTCTTGAATATTGATTATTCTTTAATCATATGTTTGTAACACCCACTATCCAGATACAATAAGTAATTATTGTTACTATTCAATCTTGTTTCCTATAACAATTTTAAACAAGAAATTATTTTTGTACTCGTGATTTCTTTGGTCTATAAAGGTTAGAAAAAATATCTTTGGTAATCCAGAGCTATTTAACAGTTCTACCAATATCATATTTAAGAGACATAGAAATAAACACTTTCTTAGGTATATAAGAATATGATCTATTTATATAACTGGAAGAACTTTAACTTGGAATAAATTTATTTTTATGAATTTTCCTTTAACCAGGATGGTAACTAATCCTATTTGTATACTTTGGTGTGTCCTTATAACCAAGAATCATGTTCATGGTTTCTCTTCAATTTTTAATTTCATCAAGGTAATTTTTAAGATTCTCATTTTACATTTTAATCTCATCATTCTCTTTTAACAAAGTAGTATTATTTTATCTTTCTATGTATAAGTCACTTTTATCACTAACACATAAAACAGATGAAATTTTCATATTTTTATATTTATCTTTTAATTAATTAATAGTGTCTTCAAGCATGAAACAATATTTCTCCAATTCATCATTAGTCATTTTATGATTCATGAGAAGTATCTCAAAGTAAAGTAGAACCACATACCATGGATGTGTTTGTTATAAAACACATGTAGGACCTTTCATTATTCTCACACCTACTTGAATCAAATTCAATGGAACTATCCTTAGAGGCACTCCGGGTTTCCCCCATAGCTTTTATAAAATCCGGAACTTTTCCGGAGATGTCTCAACCTCATTTTCAATTATGCTTTTCCTTACTTTGAGTAATTTTTTGTGGGTGTTACCTTAATTAGTTTTTGATTGAAATTGGAAAATTTTGGAAAGAAGAGGTTCAATGCATGGTGGGTGCACGATTTAGCCAAACTGTGTGCCTATCCCAGAAAATCATGTGAACTTGGACGGAGGGGATTCGGATGGTTGGAACACAGTTATTCAAACTGTGCACCCTTTTAAGAGTAACCATACACCACCCCACCCCACTCCCATAAGAGGCTCAGGATTAAGTTTCATGGTTTGAAAACCCATGAACCCCTACCCATGAAACTGTGTGTGTGGTTTTGATTACCCTAAAAAATATTTTAAAAATACCCAAACCCCCAGTATTAACCCCAAATAATCCCTAGATCAACCCTAAATGATTTATATCATTTTTTAGGCTCTTGAATGGATATCAAGCCCTTTCAGTCACCATTCTTAATGATTTTAATCCCATATCTTATATCTTTACCCCTCTAGGTAAGAGTTTCTTATACTGATTGGTTTCTCATCCTTCTACCATCTTTATCTCATCCTTTGAGGGGATGTTTTCCTCTCTTTTTATAGATATGGATCTAGGTTATATGGACCTTGATTTTTTTTACTGGATCTATTTTTTTATCTAGATCTCATTACTCATCATGATTTTGGTTGTTCTGTTTAATTGGGGATTTCCATTGGTGAGTGTTTATCATCAAAATTGAGTTGGGTGGTCTATTATTCAAATCCCAAAGTCTTGATTTCAATTACGTGTATATAATAGTATAATTTATATTAGATGATTATAAATTTATTTTGTTAATTTGAATTAATTAATTTGGTAAATTAATTTATTTAGGGTTTGTGAAATAAGATTAATTAATTGTTTAATTAATAAATAGGATATTGAGATTATGAATTTGGATTAATTAATAGTTGAATTAATTAATGGGAATTGTTGTGATTATGCAATTGATTAAATTGGAATAATTATTTGTTGAATTAATTATGGGTATATTAAGATTGTTGAATTAATTAATAGGTATTGTTGGGATTATGCAATTGATTGAATTAGAATAATGAATTGTTGAATTAATTGTGGGGATATTGAGATTGTTAAATTGAATTAATTAATGGGAATTGTTGTGATTATGTAATTGATTGAATTGAATTAATTAATTTTTGAATTAATTAATATATTTTTTATTGTGGAATGTGGTAAGAATGTTAATATTGATTAACCTTGAATGATGTCATACATTTGATATATATATGTTATTATGGTATTTGTGTGTGGAACATGGTCTGATGCATCAAAAACCCATATTGATAAATTGATATTCATGTGTGGGGCATGGACTGGTGTTTCAAAATCCTATAGTGATAAATGGATGTTTATGTGTGGGACCTAGTATACTACATCAAAATACCATAGCGGTAAATTGATAAATGAGGTTTGGTATAGGGACTAAGTCACTAAATACCCATGGGGTGCTAGACACTACGTTTTACACCAATGAGTTGGCATTGGACCATGGTTACAATTGGTTTTGAAACAAATTGAGATGATATGATATGTGAGAATCATGGTATTGTGATATGTAATATCTCATAGGGATAGTTTAGACTCTGGCACAAGCTAAAGTAGGTATTGACAGTTTGGGTGTCCACAGGAACCCAGGGGTTTATGTGGTTAATTAAAGAATATGTGTATATGTGATAACTATTGATTTATGCATTGTAATTTGTTCTTTGTACAACTTCATACACTATTATTGAATGGATATTTTTTTAGATGTTGGTGTTTGTGGTCTACTAAGTTTTACTCACACCCTACTTAGGCTACCTAATCGGTACCTGAATAGATTTCATGATTGTAGGATAGTTTAAGGGAAAGGGCCTTATGTAAGATGGTTGATGTGGTTTGGGTCATAGATAAGGGAACCATACTTGGTTTCAATACCTACTCAGGATTTTTCAGTGTCTATTTATTTTGGGTTTTTCATATTGAAACTTGAAATGTATTTGACATTACATTTATACTATTTAGCTTTGGATATTATAGTTCCTATTCTAATCATCATGTGAAACTTGTTGTTTTGGTTATTGGTTATATCATTTGGTTATTCTTATTTATTTACATTGTTGTGTTACTCTAATAAAGAGGGTATAGTCTCCCCATGATTGATATTAGACCCTCACTGCTATTCGGTAGCCTCTGGCATACGGGGAGGCATGCTTGAGGTCATGTGGAAAACTGTCTCGAGGAACAAGTGTGTGGAACCTAGGATAGAATGTCACAAAGTGGTATCAGAGCTAGGTTTTGATCCTAAGACCTATGGAAAATGATGACCTTACTGGCTAAGATGCATGTTGTGGTTTAAGAGGGTCAGGAGTAGATGAATCTCGTATCAGTTTCAATGGAGTATAAACTTTTGAGATAGATTAGGGATAAGTAGTATGAGGATCCAAATTTGTTTACCTTTATGGAAATCCTTGAAGGTGGGGAGTCACCTTTAGATTGTATAATAGATGAGGATGAGATCATCTATATCAAGAACCAGGTTTTTGTGCCTATGAGCATGTGGTAGGAGCTGATACATGAATTTCATGCCTTGAAGTGGGTGGTGCATTCAAGTGTGGAAAAAATATATTGTGACCTAAGTTTTTAGTTTTAGTGTCTAGGAATGAAAAATGAGATAGCAAGGTTTTTGACATGATGTTGCACCTGTCAATAGGTGAAGGATGAGCATCAACTACTTGGTGGTTTATTATAACCATTTCCCATTCCAAAATAGAAGTGGGATGACCTTACCATAGACTTTATAGTGGGTATCCCAAGGAAGCCTTGGATGAATTATGAAATTTGGGTGTTTATGGATAGTTTGACTAAGGTATCACATTTCTTACCTATATAGAAGACTTTCTTAGTGGACCAGTTGAGAGAAATGTATGTTCAGGATATAGCCTATCTGAATGGGGTGTCATGGATCATTGTTTGAGACCCTGAACCATTATTTACTTTGTGCTTCTAGTAGGTCTTGTGGAAGGTTCTTGGTATATAGTTTTTATTGAGTATGGATTCCCACCCACAGAAATATGGTTAATTGGAGCATACTATATAGGTACTTGAGGATATGTTGAAAGTGAGTGTCCTGAACATCAGTGGGTCTTGGGAGAAGCACCAATATTTGGTGTATTTTTCCTATAATAATAGTTAATATGAAACTATACTGATGGAACCCTATGAGGATCTTTATGTTATTCCATGTTGATCACCTCTATGTTAGAGGGTGGTTGGTGATTCAGAGTTGTTTGTACTGAGTCTCATGCAGGATATATTGGAACAGGTATGGCTAATTTAGAAACATATGGTTATGGATCATAGTAGATATAATTTTTATGTCTATTTATGATGAAGATGACCCCTATAGTTTATAGAGGGTGATCATGTTTTCCTTTGGGTGTCGCCTAGATTGGGTCACTATAGGATACAGAGATAAGGCAAGTTGGCACCTAAGTTTTTTGGTCTATTTGATGTTGTGGAGAGGATTGGTTTAGTGGCATACAAATTGGATCTTCAACATAGGAAAAGTGCAATGCATTAAATTTTTCATGCGTCACAACTTCAAAGGTATCACCCTAACCCTTATCAAGTGATCTATATAGATGATGTTGAGATTGAGAATAATTCATCCTCTAAGGATCATTTGATACATGTGTTGGATCGTAGTGAGAAAGTGTTATGGGGAAATACTGTGTCAATATTTCATGTATTGTGGATACATGGGCATGTGCAGGAGGAAACTTGAGAAAGAGAATCAGATCTGCGGGCTTAGTGACCTGATTCTTTTTACTCAGAATCTTAGAGATGTTTGGGAGTACAGCTTGAGGATGATTTGTTATAAGGTGGGTAGGTTGTAAGATCTTGATCTTTTCTATATATGTTTCAGGATTGTTTTAAGGTTCTCTTTTTCCTTATTTTGAGTAAAAAAAAATTGGGTGTTACCTTGAAGAGTTTTTTGGTAAAATTGGAAAACATTTGAAGGAAGAGGGCCAGTACATGGTTGGTTCATGGTTTTCCCATACCATGCACCTAGAATAGAAAACTATGTGAACTTAAGAAGATGGGATTCACATGGATGGAACGCGTTTTTTCAAATTGTGCACCCTTTTAGGAGTAACTGTGAACCCACCCCCCACCCCTTGATCACACTGTGATTCACTGTTTCATTTTCACCCTTACACCACTGTGCTAAACTGATTTTGAATTGAAAATTATAAAAATAATAACAATTTTAACTTCATGTTTGATTCAATTATTTTGTGTTTATAACTGTTAAAAATTTCAAAATTACTTGTTTTGATATATTCATTGTAGGTGGAGGTGATTTGAAGTTCCCATGATGATGTCCAAGAAAAATGGGCCAAATTGCATAGGATCCATGCACACCAGTAGACTAAACCGCATACTTCTACTAAACTGTGAATCCAAATGGGATGAAATTTTGTGGTCTAGTCCACAATTCATTGGGATACATTTCATCTAAAGGAATTTAAGACAAACTATTCCACTAAGATTCCCACATGCACCAATCTGTCCAAGACACCGAATCTACATGAAGTCAAAAGTGGTGTGTTGTGATCTATCCATATATCTATATTTAGGTGTCCAAATGAATCCAAACTTTTAGTGGAGATATTAAATATTTGGGGATACAAATTTTTAATTTTTACCAAACCGATATAATGTTTTCTACCCTCCAAAAACAATGGGCTAAGTGGTTTTAAAAAAATCTATGTGCCCAAAACCACCTTCCACTTTTCCTATAAAATGATACCTTGGGAACCTCATTTGTAAGTTAGAACCATAAGAAAAGGTCTTCCATTTTTTAGTCCTAGAGTAGTCTCTCCCAAGAAGTTTTGGAGGCCCCTATCCTCATAGGGGGATCAATAATGAATAAGGAGTTCCACCCGAGATTCCTCCTCCTTCTGATGTCAAGCTAAACAATGGGCGTTCATTGTGAGGGAGCTACACACATGTAAGAGGAGTTTTGGAACTTATATTATCTATTGTTTTGGAGTAATTTGGGTGTTAAAACATTTAATTCCATATATCTTACATTATTTCATTTTTGAATTCTTAGTTCTATGCATGTGAATGTTATGCTCTTGATTTCTAACTGATCGGTGTGAGGTTTTGAGTGCATGACTTGTGTTGATCCGATTGGAAAACATAAGAATCCTTTTCTTACCCACTTTCTTAAGATTTCAATCTTATTTGGATTCTTTTATTCCATGCATAAGTTCTAGACCTTGGAAATACGATTGTTATGTCAAGGCTTGGTTCTTCAAGAAATGAGATAAAGGCTTAGTAATTAATCGGGATTCCAATTAATTTCAACCAAAGAATCACTCCAAACCTAAATGAATATCTAAGAAAAATAAACTCGAAATATGTGCAGTGAAATCAAAACGACCCCTTCATCTCATATTTTACAAAATTTACTTGGTTTTTCAACTATTAAACTCTTTAAGTTAAGTTATTTTCTTAAATATGTTTTCAAAATCACCCCCCACCCCCTTAGTAATTTTTATTAAAAATGCATACTCTAAAAATATCAAAGATCCTTGATAGATGACCTAGGGTCTTCCCTATACTATAAATAAACCTTAAAATCATAATAAATTGTACATTTGGCGCCAAAAAAGCCAAATTCTGGCTCCGTTTCTGGGGAGCACTTTGGTTTTTAGTGCATGTTTTTTATAATATTTTTATAAATTTTTTAAATATTTATTTGTTTTATCTTATACCTTTACCTATATTTTTGTGTTATAATTTATTTATTTTTTAGGTCATGTGAATGATGCATTCTACACTGAGAGACTTACCACCTTTCTAACCTGAACCTTAGAGGATCCTACATCAGCGACACCGAAACGAATTAGAGAACCCTTTGAAGGAGGACACACAAAACATCGACACTCTTCTTGATCCTTCATCTTCTTATTCTGAAACCAACATCAAAACAAAAAATAAACTTGTATGACATGGATGAAAATAACCTAACATTAAGAGAACAAACCTCACCTAATATTGATATTCAACCCACTTATATTCAAATACAAGGTGAGGCACCTAATTTTGAACTAAAATCCGGTCTAATTCACTTATTTCCAAGATTTCATGGACTTGCTAGAGAAGATCCACACAAGCACCTAAAATAATTTCATACTATGTGGTATACATTAAAACCTACAAATGTAAATTAAGAACAAGTAAATCCTATGGAATTTCCTTTTTCATTAGAAGACGCTAAAAAGACTAGATTTACTATGTAATTTTCACCAATTAGAGGTTGGGTGAACATGAAATGTCTTTTTCTTGAAAAAGATTTCCCAACCTCTCGAACTGAAACTATAAGGAAAGAAATCTATGGTATAAGGAAATCACAAGGGGAAACATTACATGAATATTGGGAACTCTTTAAAAGGTTATGTTCAAGCTTTCCACACCACCAAATAAGTGATCAAATTTTAATTCAGTATTTTTATGAAGGATTAATTCCTATTGATTTAAATATGATTTATGATGTTGTAGGTGGTGCACTAGTTGATAAAATTCCAATTACTGCAAGGACCCTAATTGAGAACATGGTGCAAAACACTCAACAATTCGGTTCAAGGTCTAGTGTACCCATTCTATGTGTCCATGTGGTTAAAAGTACTGAATTAAAGAAGAAGGTAGACATGAAGTTTGAAGAGGTAAGTACCCTTCTTTGACAACTTTCTATTTCCCAAGGGAAATCCCAATCTCTTCCTCCCATCCATTGTGGTATGTGTTCTTATGACACCCACTATTCTGACCAATGCCCCCAACTAAGAGAAATTTCTAAGAGTTGTGAGGAAATACTTCTAGGATGCCCCTATAACCAACCCTTTAGGAAAGAACCTTACTATCCATAAAACCCTAGGTGTAAATAAAACCAAGATTATAGGAAAGAGGTTATTCAAACAAACCTAAACAATAATGGAACCAATCAGGGTAGAGTAGTCATCCACCACCACCACCCAGAAATACCCAACCACCACAAACGCCTTTCCAACAACCCCCTCGAAAACCCAAACCTAGTCTAAAAGATATGATGAAAAAAATGGCTTACAACAATCTCTAATTCCAACAAACCACCCAAGCAGCCATACAAGACCTAAAAACCCAATTAGGCCAACTCTCTATCTCTGTGGGGGAAATTCAAAGTCGTGGGTTGGGTAAACTACCCTCTCAACTAGTAGTTAACCCTAGGGATAAGGTAAATGTTTTTTCCATCACTCTTAGGAGTGGGAAACAACTTAAAACCAAAATGAAGCCTCCATTAGAGTCATCCCCTCCTGAGGAAACCACCATCTCAACTACTGAAAATTGTCCAAAAGAATAAAATCCTTATCCTGAGAGAAACCCTTACAAAAGGAAAGAGTGTGTCTATTGATGAGTCACCTATCCCAACCATTCCTCTTCCATTTCCCCAAAGGGCCACCCAACCAAGAAAAAAATTAAACTGAACTTGATAAAGAAATATTAGAAACTTTCAAAAAAGTGAAGGTTAACATTCCTTTGATTGATGTTGTGAAGAAAATTCCAAGATATGCTAAGTTTATAAAGGAGATGTGTACACACCGAAGGTGAATTAGAGGTGATGAGAAGGTGATATTAGGGAGGAACATCTTAGAATTGATAGAGCCATCACTTCCCACCAAATGAAATGATCTGAGAACATTCTCAATTCTATACACTATAGGGGAGTATTCATTTTCCAATTCTATGCTTGATCTTGGTGCCTCTATAAATGTGATGCCTCACTATATTTACTCTTAATTGTAGGTTAGGGAACTGAAGCCCACTGGAATGGTTGTTCAATTATAAAATCTAATTACTACACACCCCTCTAGTGTGTTATAGGATGTTCTTATGAGGGTGCAAAATTTAATTTTTCCTGTAGATTTTTATGTACTTAAAATGGAAGATGATAGGATGAATGGACATGCCCAGATTATATTTGGGAGACCCTTCTTGAAAACCTCCAAAACCATAATTAATGTCCATAATGGTATATTATCTATGGAGTTTTGTGGTGACATTTTCCACTTAAATATCCTTAATGTCGTGAAGCACCCCTCATAAGAAAATTCTTGTCTCTGTTAATTCAATTGATGTACTCTCATCCCCTAAAAAACTTATTTTCATTCCCTTGATCCTATTTTTGAGATTTCATCATTGATTGAAATTTTATGTAATTAATCATTCATTTAATGTTGTACTAGTTTAGAAAAATGGAATGAATGTTTGTTAATTAATGATTTCTTGAACACTGAGGATCACATGACCATCGATTATACTTCTAATCTTGTAAAAGCTCATTCCAAATTTGGGGATGATTACATTGGGCATTTAGATGATATTAGTGACCTCTCACTTTCAAACACACTCCCATAAATACAAAATCCCCCTAAACTATAACTAAAACAACTACCTCACAATTGAAAATATTCATATCTTGAGAATGGAAACAAGTTACACGTCATCATTTCTAGTTCACTCCCTCCTGAGCATGAATTGTTGATACTTTAAATTTTAAGGGAGTATAAACAAGATTTGGGATGGACACTTTCTCACATTCTTGGTATTATCCCATCAATTTTCACACATCATATATTGTTAAATGATGAGGCTAAACCAGTGAGGTAGTCACAATTTCGACTGAACCAAAACTTCGTAGATGTTGTTAAAAATGAGGTAATAAAATTATTGTCAGCTGGAATCATTTACCCCATATCTGACAACCAATGGGTCAGTCCAGTATAAGTGGTTCCTAAAAAACTTGTCTTACAGTAATAAAAAATGAAAACAATGAATTCGTTCCAAATCATGTGCAGAATAGTTGGCGTGTCTGTATAGACTATCACCAAATAAATCAACACGCTAGTAATGACCATTTCTCATTGTCATTCATTGACCAAATGATAGATAGGTAGTAGGAAAGTTCCATTAATGTTTCCTTTATGGGTATTCTGGATACTTTCATATCCATACTTCCCCCAAGGATCAGGAAAATATGACCTTAACTTGCACCTTTGGTGCATTTTCATATAGGAGGATGCCATTTGGTATGTGCAATGCTCCAGGTAATTTTCAGTGATGCATGGTTATTATTTTTTTGATTACCTAGATAATTTAATGGAAGTATTCATAGAAGATTTCATTTTTTGTGGATCCTTTTTAATGAATGTTTGAGTAGTCTTGGTTCAGTCCTATGTCACTGTATTGAAAATAATCTCATATTAAATTATGATAAATGTCATTTCATGGTGTGAAAAGGTACAGTACTTGGGAATTTTATTTCTAGGGATGGTATCCAAGTATATAAATCAAAATTAGATGTCATTTCTTCCCTACTATTCCCCAAAAATGTATGGGATGTGCGGTATTTCATAGGTCATTCTAGATTTTACCGTCGTTTCATTTGTGAATTTAGTAAAATTGGACTCCCCCACTCAAAATTTCTCCAAAAAGAAAAGTAATTTTTTTATAAAGAATGTGAGGAATATTTTAGTAAGTTAAAATGGATTCTCACATCACCCATGGTAATCCAACCACCTAGGTGGGATTTACCATTTGAGCTCATGTATGATGCCTCTAACTATAGAGTTGGGGTTGTATTATCACAACGAGTTGATCGAGCTCCATATGTCATTGTCTATGCCTCACATACTTTGGACCCTTCCCAAAAAAACTACACCACAACTAAAAAATAATTTCTTTCTATTGTGTTTTCCTTGGATAAATTCAGGTCGTATCTTTTTGGGTCCAAATTCATTGAGTTTTTAGATCATGCATCCCACCAGTATCTCCTTAAGAAACTAGAAGCCAAACCATGTCTCATTCGCTGGATTCTCCTCCTTGATGAATTAAATTTAGAAATTAGGGATAAAAAGGAGCAAAGAATGTGGTGGCTAACCATATCAGTAGGATCCACCCATCCTCAGACATTGACTCATCCCCCTGAATTCCCATAAATGACAAGTTTCTTAATGAGAAAATGTACCATGTGTAAGATGTTATTCCTTGGGATGCTGAAATTGTAAATTATTTGGTAGCATCTTTCATTCATACTAATTTCAATAAAAACTAGACCGACTATATAAAACATGAGTCTCGTTGGTACATTTTGGATGACCCCTACCTTTGGCACACATGTAGTGATCAATTCCTTAGGCATTGTATTCCCGATATCATGTTTCAGTTTATCCTTGGTTTCTTCTACACTCTTTCTTATGGGGGCCAATTTGGTCCTTGGTAGACTGATCACAAGGCCCTTGATTCTAGTCTCTTTTAGAAAACACTTTTTTTAGGATGCCCATTATTTATGTAAATGTTTTACTTAGTGTCAAATAATGGGGAATGTATCTAAAATAAATGAAATTCCATAACAACCCTTGATCTTCCATGAAATTTTTTATGTTTGGGGCATTGAATTTATGGGATCATTCCCCAATTAATTTGGGAACCTTTACATTCTTCTAGAAGTGGATTATGCTTCAAAATGGGTAGAAGCATGAACTACAAGGACTGATGATTTCAAGACTGTTGTGAAATTTTTGAGAACCCAAATTTTTTGTAGGTTTGGATTACCTAGGTTCATCATCAGTGACCAGGGTTCTCATTTCTGCAAACAAACAATGAAATCTCTTTTGTGTCAGTATGGGTTCGGGCATCGAGTGTCTCCTTCTTATTACTTATAGACCAATGGTCAATACTAGGTGTTTAATAGAGAGGTAAAACAAATTCATCAAAAAATAGTTCAACCCAATATAAAATATTGGAGTCTTAGACTTAATGATTCATTATGGGATTACCATGATTCCTTTAAAACTCTCATTGGAATGTCACCCTATCAGCTTGTGTTTGGAAAGAGTTGTAACCTCCCTATTGAGATTGATCACCAATCCTACTGGGCCATTAAACAATGAAATTCTAATCTTTTTGGTGCAAGTGATCAAAGGAATTTTTAGATTCATGATCTGGAGGAAATGAGAAGAGATTCATGTGAGAACTCCCAAATTTATAAGGAGTGAACCAAGGCTGCCCATGACCATCTCATCCTTCATCTTCAGTTACAAATTGGGAAGAAGGTCCTTCTCTACAATGCATGGCTGAATTTTCATCCAGTTAAGCTTCGTTCCCACTGGTTTGGAGCATACACTATTACTAATGACTCTCCATTTGGTGTTGTTCAGGTTCAAAATGAAGAAACCAAGAAAAACTTCACTATCAATGGGCAGCGGCTGAAGCACTTCCATGAATCCATTCTGGATTCCCTGATAGAGGAACTCCAAGTTTAAGAATTAGTATATTAATGACACCCAATAAGTTTTATCCTTCCTTCCCACATTCTATTTTATTATAGTGAGGACACTGTATACTTTAGGTGTGGGGGGGAAGGGTTCATTCCTGGGTTAGTTAGGAATTTTCATCATCCTTCTTTTATTTTCTTTTTTTAGCTTGATGATTAGTATTTTACTTTCACCCCTTTCCCCCCTTAATTTTTTACTGGAATGTTACTTTTTTATGCCCATTTTATCATGGAAAATGATTCCCTCTTAATCATGGAAGTTATTGAAAATTCATGAAGAATTTCTATATTTAATGTTGTCTTAACATTCCAAAAAATATATATTATGAAATTTTCATTTCAACAATAATTCAATATTGTGGTGTGACTTTCTCTTGAAATTTGGTTGTTTTTCAATGATATAAATGGTTGTATTATTTTAAAACCTTTGAGAAGAATAGTACCCTTTGTGTTAATAGTTTAAGATAAAATTGTTTCACTTAATCTCTACACACATATTTTCACCCAACCATGAAGTGTGAATGTTTTTACTTAATATAAGGTAAATATAAGTTACGTTAATTTTTATCTACCTTCAAAAATGATTTTTCCATACATTGTTTTCTTATTTGATCTATTTTATTACAATACCAGATTGACTTATGCATGTGTACCTGTTATCCGAATGTTGTACGCCCTCAAAAACAAAAAAAAAGTTTTATATTGGGAAAGTCAAAAACCACCATTCCATGACTTTTGATCTTGTTATAACTATTACAGTTATTTTTGTGATTAGATCAAATAAGGGATCATATAAGAGTGTGATATTTGTTCCAAGTTAAACTTTTGAAAAATAATAAATGAGGGGAGTGATGAAATGTACAACATATGAAGATATCTAGGTTAGGATCTTATGGTTTTACTTCTAGGAATACTTAACTGAGTGGGTCTTGAAATTTGATTGCAAAGGATGTAGGGAAGGTTCGGTGGAAAAGATCATGTAGGTAGACAATTTTTAAAATAACTTATATTTACTCGATAGAAAGGTGAAAGAATATCATGAAATGGTTGTCACATACACATGTGGAGAATTAGTGACATGGTTAACTTGTGAATTATTTTCTCATATTGGTATCATTCATCTCTTAGAATTTCATTCTGATACAATTTTTGAGACCCCTTTTTCCATGATCACTAAGAATAACTCCTCAATGTGATTTTTTCATTGATCAAATTTCCATCAGGAATTAAATTTTAACTTAATTTTAAATATTTATGAAGTTTGAAATATCTACATGCATAATTTTTTGAAATATGACTTTTCTTAGGAGTGTAAATTTTTAGGTGTGGAGGTGTAATCGTATTGTGACACATTGTTTCATCTTCACCCTTACACCACAGTGCTAAACTGGTTTTGTATTGAAATTTATAAAAATAATAACAAATTTCACTTCATGTTTCATTCAATTATTTTTTGTTTATAACTATTAAAAAGATCAATGGTACTTTTTTGATAATTTCAATGTATATGGAGCTGGTTTGGAGGGACCATGATGATGTCCAAGAAAAATGGGCTAAACTGCATAGGATCCATGCACACCAATAGACTCAACCACATACTTCTACTGAACCATACATCAAAATGGTATGACATTTTGTGGGATAGTCCAAAAATTATTGGGATACAATTAATTTTAATTAAACCAATATAAATTTGTCCACTAAGATTCCCATCTGAACCAATCTATCCATCACACCGAATATGCTCGAAGTTAAAAGTGGTGTGTTGTGATCTATCTATATCTCGAGCTGTTGGTGTCCAAATGAAGCCAAACTTTTGGTGGAGATATTTAGTAGGTGGGGAAACATATTTTTAGTTTTTTCCAAAGTTATATAATGATTTATACCCACCTAAAACAATGTTCCAAGTGGTTTTACACAATATATGTTTCCAAACCCACCTTCCACTTTGCCTATAAAATGATACCTTGGGAACCTCATTTGTAAGTTCAAAAAAAAAGAAAACCTCTTACATTTTGGAGTCCTAGAAGATATTAATCCTCTTACTAGAAGTTATTGAGGGATTTATCCTCATAGGGGGGTAAATAATGAATAAGGAGTTCTACCCAAGCTTTCTCCTCCTCCCGATGTCGAGCTAAACTGTGGGAGTTCGTTGTGAAAGAGCTACACACATGTAAAGGGAGTTCTGGAAAATCTATTAGTTAAGGGTTTTGAGTAATTTTGGTGTTAAAATGTTTAATTTTATGTATCTTACATGATTTCATTTTTTTAATTCTTGGTTTTATGCATGTGAATGTTATACTCTTAATTTCTAACTGATCGGTGTGAGGTTTTGAGTGTGTGAATTGTTTTGTTCTGATTGGAAAACACAAGGATTCTTTTATTACCCACTTTCTTCAAATTTCAATATAATTTGGATGTAATTATTCCATGAATAATTTTTGGACCTTTTCAATACGATTTTTATGTCAAGTCTTGGTTCTTCAAGCAATGATATAAAGGCTTAGTAATTAATCGGGATTCCAATTAATTTCAACCAAATAATTACTCCAAACCTAAATGAATCTATAATAATAATGATATTGAAATGTGTGTATTGAAATCACAATGACCCCTTTATCACATATTTTTTAAAATCCATTTGTTTTTTCAACTATTAAACTCTTTAAGTTAAGTTATTTTCTGAAAGCTGTTTTCAAAATCACCCCCCCCCCCAGTACTTTTGATTAAAAATGCATACTCTAAACCTATCAATGCTCCTTGAGAGATGAAATAGGGTCTAACATATTCTATAAATAAACCTTAAAATCATAATCAATTTGACGTTTAATGACAATGCAGCCACCCCCCCCCCCAGAAGAGGTGCACGGTTAAGGAACATGGTTTGGAAAACCAAGCACCCATGCACAGGAAACTGTGTTTGTGGTATTAATTACCCCGAATTTTTTTTTTGAAAATACCCAAACCCCCATTATTAACCCTAAATAAGCCCTTTCTTGACCCTAAATTATTTCTCTCATTTTTGTAGGCTCTTGGATGGATTCCAATCCCTTTCGACCTCCGTTATTGATGATTCAAAGCCTGGACTGAAGTTTTTCACTCCTCTTAGTAAGAGTTTCTTATCTCGATTGGTTTCCAATCCTTCTCCCATATTTATTTAATAATTTGAGAGGATGTTTTACTATGTTCTTTTAGATATAGATCTACATTTTTTGGATCTTTATTTGTTTGATCTTGGATCTAGGTTTTGATCTAGATCTCGCTCATCTTTGTGATTATGGTTGACTAAATGGCCTGAAGGCCTTTTTTTATTGATTTTCTGATAACCCCCCTTTCAAGGGATGAGGGGGAACCCTTACAAGGCCCGTAATCTTAGGAATTACATTTCCCATAGGCTTGGAGACATTACATGACCCTTAGGTCTTAAGGAAATCATACAGACTATGACTACTTGAAACTGCTCCTCCCCAGCATCTGCATCGTGATCAGCTCTCCACCTTTGCATGAATGTTCGGCTAGCATGTACATGTGAAGAGGTGCAAAAGTGCAGTTCCAATGGAAAATGTCATACCCTATAATTCTTCTTAAGTCCATTTATCCCTGCTCTGGTGGATGCGCCCTACTCTTTTCCTCCTCTAGAGCGGTTCCATGTAGAATATGTCTGTGCAACTGTAAATCAGGTGGCCCTGAAGGCCTTGAGGTGGCACGAAGGCCATGAGATGTCCTGAAAGCCTTACTGACCTGAAGGCCTGGGTGGCCCTAAGTCTTTAAGGACTCTAATCTCAAATTGGTGGCACAAGTTAAATAGTTCCGACTGTTACAGAAACTGCTGCAACGCTGCTACAGTTCCCCCAAAAATTATACCTCTGCCTAGTTTTAAACATGGGTGTAACACCCCAGGTAAATAGAGAATATGAAATTTTCATATTTATCCATATTTGTGAATAAAATTTTAATATTACTTTAAAGGTAACTCTTTGCTCTATGGTGTACCCAATAAGCAACAACGAGTTTCTTTGAAATCTTACGTTGCACTCTAATAATAAAATAATATTATTTTAAATGGTAGTTAATGCCTAGCCGTTGTAAAGGCGAGAATGAACGGAACTAACTAAAAAATGATTATATATTTTTTTCAAATATTTTTACTTTTATCAAATAAATGTTAGAGGATTAAAATGAAAATGAATCCAATTTTAAGCATAAATCTTCTAATATTCCTTAAAAGGTCGATTAACCGCTTTTTGATGGAGAACCCTTTTTAAATATACTTTTGACAATTTTATATGTTATATTTGACAAAATAAAATCCTTCTTTATAATCTGGACATCAAAATTTACTTTATGTAATTTTTTGTTATTTTTCCGATAAAGATCATTTTTAGTGAAAATGTTGCATTTTAATTCAAAACCTCCTTTTAATCTGATTTATTTATATGGATAGATTATATTTTTAATTGATATTAAAGTGTATTTAGAATATATTTTTACCATTTAATCCAATGGTGGTCATTGGAATTAATTTCACTTTGAAATTAGACTTAAACTAGTGTTAATCTTTTAATAGATATTGTTTCTTAAAAACACGCTATTTGTTTTGACAGTGGGAATTAATTATTAAATTAATTAATTCAACTTATATGTTTTTAGTTTGTAAAATAGACTTCATTTTTGAATTTGGAATATCAAATATAGATTTGGGTGAATTTTTGGTATTTTTCTGAAAAACTTCAATTTTCGATGAATAGTGAAACCACTAAGTGGTAGTTAAAGAAACTGATGTTTCGTTTAAATGAAACTTTACCACTTCTGTGATTTGATTTTCAAAAATCCGACATACATGGTTGTCATTAGAAAGTAAAATGTGGTTCAATGATATTAAAATAATTTTTTGGTGAATAGTAACTTTTAAGTTTTATTAATCGCGATTAAAGGTAATTAGTGGAATTTAAGGTAAAGATAATGTTATAATAATATGAAATGACCTTGACACATGTCCTACCCTTATTTGATGAGTCATTTCCGACCAAGAAAATCCATGGTTCAACTTGGGGACCCCATGGAGCCACTTTGGTAGGAAAATGACATTAATACCTTTTTATTTAAAGTTAAAATTAAAATGTCACAAACATGTATTATTTTACTAAAACAATTTTTACATGGGGTTATACAAGTCATATTTTTAACTATAAATATTCATTAGAAATATAAAAAGATTTAATACATCATGATATTTTTTTTATAATTTTTATACATTAAATAAATTAATTTATTTATGACACCATGATGATGCAGCGATTACCTCATTATTTAACGATTTAAATAAAATGAAAAGATAATGTAAAACATAAGATATACATTTGTCAAAAACCTATTGGATGGATGGATTTTGAACTCTTATCACCTTATCCTAGAAATATATAATTTTGGGACCTTTAAAATCCGAAAATCATTTTATAATAAAGTAAAAGTTTATAACTTTCCAAGAGTGCCCCTCCTCTCCTCTTATAAAAGGTCCCCACCTCTACCTCCTTACCCACACCTCTCAAGACATTGGCTCGTCCAACCTCTACTCCTTTTGTCTCTCCACATCCCTCTCTTACTCCTATAATCCTCACTTTGGGAAGAATCCTTTCCAAGGAAGCCTTTGAGCACAAATCAAAAAGAGTTACCTGATTTAAAGGTAATGTCTTCCCTAGTGTTCTTTTGTTTTATTTTGCTTCTCCAACCCCCTAAAATCCTTTTATTTATTTCTTTTTTAACAAAAAATTATATTAAATATACTAGTATGTTGTTATGGGGAGTATTCGAGCTACACTAACACACACCTCCGTCTAATGGTTAAAGAACATACTGTTTCCGTGGATGGAGAATTACTGCCTCACGAAACGATGATTGTTTTACCTTCTCATACCACCTCTCATGGTGGCCATTATGATGTAAATATATTTATTTATGATATATATTATATTTATTTCCTCTCTATTATTCTGTATTTTATATTTAATACATACCTTTATGCTTTTCATGTTGTGAAAATGCGATAATTTCATACGAGGAAGTGTGGACTACCGCCCCCTCAAGTGATGTGACTCGTTCATGCAATACATGGAATGTATAAAGAATGAAATTAATGAACTTATGTGACCTATAAAACATATATATTATAATGGAATTATAATATATATATCTATTAATTATTTTTAATTCCATTAATATGACAATGAAATGAAAGTAGCGTTCATGCGTACGTACGGCCTACCGTCTCCATGAACGATGCATTTCATTTCTTTTTATCTCTAAATGTTATGGAATAGTATAAAATGAATATGTACTTAATATATATGATATTTAAATCATTAATACTATTCTGGAGATGATTTACTTATAACTACATGGACAATCATTTTCAAACAAGTTCATTTTTGACTCATGTACCAAACATCAACAAAAACGTCTGATATGAACTCACATTATTAACAAATTATTATAACATTATAATATGTGATATTAACTGAATAATAATATTTAAAGGAGGAACTTAAGAAATTATAAATTGACCAAAGTTTATTATTCAGTAATATAAATAAACGAACAAGACAAGTCGGACTTGAGGTAAGGGATCCAACCTCTCTCTTTCTTTTAAAGTACTCTCTTTTATGTCACTTATTTTAAGATCCCATTTCTTATGTTGGGGGATGTTCTTATATATTCATCTTGTTGTAAATTTTATGTTAATATGATGAGAGACCCTATTTTATCTCATCAATCCATTTTTGTAAGTTTTATGTGGCGTCGTTAGGCTGCCGAATTTTCATAAGGGGATTTTCATTTCACTTTTTATTCCCGTGAGATTCATGCTACATTTTCCACTATTTCCTTTTTTGTGGTGTATGTACTTACCATTATTTTACTATTTTTATAATATACTCTCATTTATGGGTATTTACATCTTCATTTTATGACCCTTCTTTCATGGGGTGTACGTTTCGAAAGTTTCCCAAATAGGTAAGGGAACCTTTCACACTCCTCTTTCTAAAAGACTTATTTTGTTATGTATTTTAATTAACATATTTTTATGTTGGGATATGTTCTTATATATCCTTATTGATTTAAATTTTATTTCCAAGTGATGAGATACCATTTTCTCTCTCATAAACTAATTTTATGAATTTTAAAGTGACGCTGTTAGGCTGTCGAATTTTACCAAGGGAACTCCTTAACCCAATTTTGATTTCTTTGGGTTCAACATGTAGTTATTGAATATGTCATCATTTGAATATGTGTGAATTACCTTTGATTATTTTACACTTAATATCCACTTATATTGGGTGTATTTATATTTGTCACACATAATTATGAGATTGATTTATCCTTAATTTAAGGACACCTTCTTTATAAGGGATTTCATCTCATTTTACATTTCTATTGAGACTTAATTGTTGTTATGCACCAATTCACTCTTATATGGTGTATATACTGTCCTTTGGAATATTATATCATGAATAACTTTATTCTCATGATATTATAAAGTTCTTATTAAATGTTATTCCTTAATTATTGTATTCAAGTGTCTCTCATTTTGTTAAAAACCCTTTAACTAAAATATAGTTTTAAATGTTTTAATGATTTATTCTTATAAATATTTCTCATTAATATCCATGTTTTAAAAATGTTTTTAAGGATTTATTTATATGGATATTAATGGTTTAAAATTTTAAAATCTTCAAATTGGTATGGGACACTTTGATTCAAAAATATCTTTATTAAATGTTTTAAATGGTTTTGAAAATGGTTTTTAGAATGGATTCATTATTTCAATATCTTAAAATCTTATATTGTTATTGAAATATAGAAATTTTATCTTTCCTTTATACTTAAGTTATGTGCTATGATTATGTTATGGTTCTTGGGCATTGTTTATGAAGATGGGTGGTTCCGTGATAAACTAAGGGCGGGTGAGCCCGATATAGCTCTCCAATGCATTGGGTAATGCAAAGGGGTTAAACGTTAAGGTTTCTCTGAATAGATTTAGGGAATATACTGTGATGGGTATTCCAAACGTAACCATTAGGGTTACTCCCTAAGTAATAATGTTATGAATGCCTCAAGTTACCTTTATGTCTTATGATTTCTATGAGTTATTCGTTCAACTTATGATTTCATGAGGTATGTTAAATTGCTTATGTTTTATGAGTAAAGTATGATTTTATTGATTCTTATGTATACATGGACTAATTTTTTCATTCCGTATTATTATAACCCTTACTGATCTTTTTATGCTCATCCTAAGTTTTTTTTTTTTGAAATGTTTTTCACAGGACAAAAAAGATGAATAGGGTCAAGGATGGGATCAAGGAAATGTCAGGCTGTCTAAAACAAGGAACTAGACATGACTCTTGTGTTCAAGAGTTTTTATTTTGTGAACAAAAAATGGAATCTGAGTAGATGTGTCTACTTTGTAATCTTTGAGATGTAATAGTTATGTCCAAATTCTCTAAAACTCTAAACCTGAAAAGATCCTCAATGTGAATTATTCATTTAATTCAATAATAAGTAATTTTTAAGGTCGAGTCTGATAGGTCGGAACAAACAAGGAATGATGGCAAGAGGGGGGGTGAATTTCCTTTTTAAAAAATGATAAACAAATTAAAATCAAAGTGAAAGTGCAGCGGAAAATAAAAGAGGCAAGACACACAAAATTGATAACGGAGTTCGTCCAAAAACCCGGCCTACGTCTCCGCTCCCAACTCAACCGTTGAGAGATTCCTACCGCTTGCTTTTCAATGGTTTTAGCAAGAAACCCACTAGGCTTTGAGGTAGCACTAGGACCTATTACAGCTTTCTTTTGTGGTTAAGCAAGAACCCACTTGCTTTCAATGGAATAGCAAGAACCCACTAGCCTTTTTAACGGGTGAAGGCTAGCTCACCGAAAACTCAAGCCTTTTAAAAGGAAAGGCTTGAAGAAACCTCTTCACACCTTAATGGTGATGTGAAACCCAAAAGAAAGGGGGATGAGAAAAGGTGTTGGGGTTTGTAGGCACAAACCCAATTTTAAGCTCAAAATGAATATAAAATAAAAACCGTATTGGAGGAAGACTTGGGCGCCAATTGGATGATGGAGCTGATGTAGCGTGCTCTCCCAAGCTTCTTGAGGTGCTCCTTGGATTGGAAGTTTGTTGGAGCACTTGAGGTTCCTTTGAAGGAAGTCGCCGGAGGTTGGCCAATTGATCCAAAATATGTCCGTTGGCTTCGTATATGATCCGGTAGGTGTCCGGGGCTTCCTCAGCCTTTATTTATAGGCATGGAACCCATTGGGGGCCTTCGGAGCCGTTGGAGAAGTCCTCGGAGCCGTTGGAGGCCAAAAGAAGGTTGACTGGTCAAAGCCAACGGCTAGTTTGACTGGGCTACCGGCTGGCCGGTGCAGGGCCACCGGCTGGCCGGTGCCTTGGCAGAGGAGGAGAATTCTGGTCCAGGTGCCACTGGCTGACCGGTGCCAGAGCCACCGGCTGGCCGGTGGCAAGACAGTAGCTCACACTGTTTGATCTGGGTGCCACCGGCTGGCCGGTGACAGAGCCACCGGCTGACCGGTGGAACCTGGCAGTGGGCAATGCCTCTGCCAGGTCCACCGGTTGGCCGGTGGACTGAATTTCAGTCCACTTGAGATGCTTTCTTGGGCCATTTTCTTGGAAACCTTGTGCCTATCATACAAAAACACTTCAAACAATATTAGACAAATAAAAAGGTGATTGTGATCATGAAAATTAAACAACGATGGGAACGAGATGTACAACAATCTCCCCCTATTTTGATGATCACAATCACCAAAACAATTAAAGTAAAAAAACTGAAATTGAAAGGAAATGCTAAGCATGATGAAAAGGATTCTCCCCTAATCAATCAAGAAATTTCTCCCCCTTTGTGATTATCAAAATAGAATGGGGAAAAAAACTTGATTGAGGGAACGCTTTGAAAAACAAGATAGAGATTTTTAAACCAAATGAAATTTGAAATTTGAATTGAAAGTATTGAATCAAAAAATTGAATAACAGTTTGAATTGAAAGTTTTGAATCAAAATTGAAAGTTTTGAATGAAAATTGAATAGAGAATTTTGAATTGAAAAATTTGAAACCAAGAGTTGAAATTGAAAGTTTGAATCGAAAATTTTGACAAAAAACAAAGCTAACTCCCCCTAAATAAAAACAATAAATCACCGGGGAAAGGAGACTATTTTTGGCCCGGAGAGACTCGCAAGAAGGGATTTTTCAATCCAAACTTGTCTCATAGCGGGTCTTCTCCTATAAAACTCATCGGAAAAGAAAAAAGACTTGGGTTGGCCGTACCGGGCATTTTTGCAATTACACTCATAAATTAGGTGCCCGGGTTTTTTGCAATAGTTACAAAATTTGAAACTAGAGCTCCCCCTTACAAAAACAGTTGGAGCATGGGAGGAGGAAGCTACATTGGTATATCCTAGCCCTTGGGTGGTCCTAGATATGCGTTGGGAACCAAGCAAATTGTTCAAATTTTGTTCCCCTTGTGTGAACTTAGCTAGGGTTTCTCTAAGGTCTTTGATGGTTGATTCCATGGAATCAACATTTGGAAAATTTTGGATTTTAAGGGACAACTCTTCCTTCTCTTTGAGAAGTTGTTCTTTTTCGGAAGAGAGTTTTTTGAAATTCTTTTTTAAAGCAACGAATTTTGAAGAAAGCTCATGAAAACCATTTTCTAGTTGGTCTCTAGCGTGTGAGAGTTCTTCATAAGATAAATGATTTAAAGAATTTGAATTTGAAGAACATGAGGAAGAGGAATCGGAAGATGTTACCTCATGAAATGCCATTAGGCATTTGTTACCGTTGTCGCTTGAGGAGGAGGAGGAGGATGAGGTGTCACTCCATGTGGCCTTGAGGACCTTTTTCTTTCCTTTTTCCTTTTGTGTGGCCCGTTTTTTGTTGAGTGGGCAATCGGGCTTGTAATGGCCCTTTTCGCCGCACCCGTAGCATTTCACCTTGGGCTCGGATCTTGCGGTGGGTTCTTGCTTTCGATGCTTGCGGGATTTCTTCTTCTTATGCTTCTTCATAAATTTGTGCATTTGGCGGGCGAGATTCTCCATTTCCGAGTCGCCGCTTGAAGATGAAGTAGATGAGGAAGATGAGGATGAGGAGGAGCTTACTTCTTTTTGTACCTTGAGGGCAATGTTCTTTGGTGTCTTGATTGGTGTGCCCTCCTTTTGAGCTTGCCTCCTCATCGTGATCTCATAAGTCATGAGAGATCCGATGAGCTCTTCTACCGGCATATTTTTGACGTCCTTAGCCTCTTGGATCGCCGTCACCTTTGGTGCCCATGAGCTCGGAAGGACCCATAAGATCTTCTTGACCATCGCTTCAGCTGAAACATCATCACCAAGGGACTTTCTCCCATTGCACACGTCAGTAAATCGAGTAAACATTTCAGAAATGGATTCATTTGGGTGCATGGAAAAACTTTCAAAATCTTGCCTATACATGTCTAACCGAGTATCCTTAACTTTGTT
This sequence comes from Viscum album, assembly GCA_963277665.1. Lineage (NCBI taxonomy): Eukaryota > Viridiplantae > Streptophyta > Magnoliopsida > Santalales > Viscaceae > Viscum > Viscum album. Next base: position 856,554,472 of record OY728121.1, read on the forward strand.
AGTGCCCTCATGGGTCACTTCCAATAGTTTCCAAATTTCATGAGATGAGGTGCAAGTGGAAACTCGGTTGAACTAATTTCGGTCAAGGCCGCAATGAAGAGCATTCATGGCTTTGCCATCAAGCTCAAAATTTCTAATGTCGGCTTGGGTCCATTTGGATTCGTCGGGAGAGGACAAAGTATAACCTTGCATGACAATTTTATAAATCGGATATCCTATGCTTCTTAAAAAAGTGGTCATGCGGGTTTTCCAATAATTATAGTCGGTCCCATCAAAAAATGGAGCCCGACCCAATGAGAAGCCTTCGGGGGCGAAAGAGGTTGATGCCATCTAAATGGATCTTAAATTTGAAACCGGGTTAGGGAATTACTCAAAGTTCCCTCTGATACCAATTGATAGGTCGGAACAAACGAGGAATGATGGCAAGAGGGGGGGTGAATTGCCTTTTTAAAAAATGATAAACAAATTAAAATCAAAGTGAAAGTGCAGCGGAAAATAAAAGAGGCAAGACACACAAAATTGATAACGGAGTTCGGCCAAAAACCCGGCCTACGTCTCCGCTCCCAACTCAACCGTTGAGAGATTCCTACCGCTTGCTTTTCAATGGTTTTAGCAAGAAACCCACTAGGCTTTGAGGTAGCACTAGGACCTATTACAGCTTGCTTTTGTGGTTAAGCAAGAACCCACTTGCTTTCAATGGAATAGCAAGAACCCACTAGCCTTTTTAACGGGTGAAGGCTAGCTCACCGAAAACTCAAGCCTTTTAAAAGGAAAGGCTTGAAGAAACCTCTTCACACCTTAATGGTGATGTGAAACCCAAAAGAAAGGGGGATGAGAAAAGGTGTTGGGGTTTGTAGGCACAAACCCAATTTTAAGCTCAAAATGAATATAAAATAAAAACCGTATTGGAGGAAGACTTGGGCGCCAATTGGATGATGGAGCTGATGTAGCGTGCTCTCCCAAGCTTCTTGAGGTGCTCCTTGGATTGGAAGTTTGTTGGAGCACTTGAGGTTCCTTTGAAGGAAGTCGCCGGAGGTTGGCCAATTGATCCAAAATATGTCCGTTGGCTTCGTATATGATCCGGTAGGTGTCCGGGGCTTCCTCAGCCTTTATGTATAGGCATGGAACCCATTGGGGGCCTTCGGAGCCGTTGGAGAAGTCCTCGGAGCCGTTGGAGGCCAAAAGAAGGTTGACTGGTCAAAGCCAACGGCTAGTTTGACTGGGCTACCGGCCGGCCGGTGCAGGGCCACCGGCTGGCCGGTGCCTTGGCAGAGGAGGAGAATTCTGGTCCAGGTGCCACCGGCTGACCGGTGCCAGAGCCACCGGCTGGCCGGTGGCAAGACAGTAGCTCACACTGTTTGATCTGGGTGCCACCGGCTGGCCGGTGACAGAGCCACCGGCTGACCGGTGGAACCTGGCAGTGGGCAATGCCTCTGCCAGGTCCACCGGCTGGCCGGTGCTATCACACCGGTTGGCCGGTGGACTGAATTTCAGTCCACTTGAGATGCTTTCTTGGGCCATTTTCTTGGCAACCTTGTGCCTATCATACAAAAACACTTCAAACAATATTATACAAATAAAAAGGTGATTATGATCATGAAAATCAAACAACGATGGGAACGAGATGTACAACAGAGTCCTTATAATGGGTCTCATGGATTCACTTAGAGATACCTCACCAACTGTATGAGGCTCATGTTCTCGTGGTTATTCTACTTAATTTGGAATTTCTGTTGGCAAGGGTTTATCATAAAAATTGAGGTAGGTGGTCAATTATTCAAATCCTAAATTATTGTTTTCAATTAAGTGTATTTAATTGTAGAATTTTTATTGGATGATTAGAAATTTATTTTATTAATTTGAATTAATTAATTTGGTAAATTAATTAATTTAGTGATTGAGAAATTGGATTAATTAATTGTTGAATTAATTAATGGGATATTGAGATTGTGAATATTGATTAATTAATTATTGAATTAATTAATGGGAATTGTTTTGATTATGAAATTAATTAAGTTAGAATAATTAATTGTTGAATTAATTATGGGATTATTGAGATTGTTGAATTGGATTAATTGATTTTTGAATTAAATAAAGAGGATTGTTGGGATTATTAAATTTATTAAATTGGAATAATTAACTGTTGAATTAATTAATGGATATTGATATTGTTAAATGGGATTAATTAGTTATTGAATTAATTAATGGGAATTTTTTTGATTATGAAATTGATTGAATTTGATTAATTAATTGTTGAAATAATTAATAGATGTTTTTATTGTGGAATGTAGTAAGAAGGTTAATGTTGATTAAACTTGAATGATGTGATACTTTTGATATATATGTGATTGTGATATTCATGTGTGGTACGTGGTCTGCTATATAAAAATCCCATAGTCATAAATTTATATTCATCTGTCAGACATGGACTATTGTTTCAAAAGAACATAGTGATAAATGGATATTTGTGTGTGGGAAATGGTCTACTACATCAAAATCCCATAGTTTTAAATTGATAAGTGAGGTGTGGGATGGGGAATGATGCTCCAAATACCCATGGGGTGCTAGACATAATGTTCTACACCCATGAGTTGGCATTGGACCATGGTTCCAATTGGTTGTGATATGAATTGAGATGATATGATATTTGAGAACTTTGGTATTGTGATATGTAATATCCTATAGGGATATTTTAGAATTTAGGATGAGATGAATCAGGTATTGACGGTTTGGGTGTCCATGGGAACCTAGAGGTTTATGTGGTTAATTAATGAATATTTGTAAATGTGATAACTTCTTATTTATGTATTGTACTTTATTATTTATATGGCTACATACACTGTTACTGACTATATATTATTTTAGATGCCATTGTTTGTGTCCTACTAAGTTTTAATCACACCCTAATTGGGATACCTGGTTGGTACCTGAATAGATTTCATGGTTTTGGTAAAGGTCAAGGGCAAGGACCTTATATTAGATGGTTGATATGGGATAGAGTATGGATGAGGGAACCGGACTTGGTATCGAGACCCACTCAAAATTTGTTAGTGTCTTTATTTATTTTGGGTTTTTAATATTAAAACTTGACATGTAATTGGAATTACATATCTATTGTTTATTTTTGGATATTTTATTTCTTGTCCTAGTCATCATGTGATACTAGTTTGTTTAGTTATTGGTTATATCATTTGGTTATTATTATTTATTATTGTTGTTGTGTCACTCTTATAAAGAGGGTATAGTATCCCCATAATTAATATTATACCCTCACTTCTATTTGGAATCCTATGGTGTATGGGGAGGTATGCTTGAGGTCGCATGGAAAACCATCTTGGGGCACTGGTGTGTGGTACCCGGGTCAAGATGTCACTGATTTCTTGGGTTTTTTCCTCTATCATAATTTCTATTTTTTACTCTAGTTTTGGACACTCATATTTTATATTTTATTTTATCTTGCAGTTATAGAAATTCACCTCTCCTTGCTGGTTTTCCTTCTTTCAACATCCTCTTTTGTCAAACCTTCCTCCATAGTTTGATTTCCTAGAGAATTTTTATTTCTAAGAATTTATTAAATCTCCTCGCTAGATGACCCACCTCTTCATCAATATCAAATGTTGACTCGTACACATTTCTTATCACTTGATCTTTATCTTCTATTTTCTTTCCAAGAATATTAATCATATTAACTAATTTATTGAACCTGAGATATATTTCAAAAATTGACTCATTAGGATTCATTATAAATGTATAATATTTAATTGTATAACTATTTAGATGCATTTATTTAATATTATATATGACTTCATGATACACATAATGAGTATCCCATGTTTTATCAGCATTATCACATGTAGAAATTCTATTAAACTCATCCTCACCCAAATCATGGTATAAGGAATTCATAGCTTTACAATTACAATCATAACTAGATTTTTCAGCATCAATCTAGTAAGATTTGAAATCTTTTTGTTTTCTATATTTAACTTTTATTACTACCCATATGTCGAAACCCATTCTCTCAGGGTGTATTTTAATTTTAATTTTCCATTGATCATAGTTTTGACCATCAAAGTAAGGTGGTCTATTAGTAGAATAACCTTAATGATTAGAAGATTCCATGATAACAAGGAAACTAAATTAACAAAAACATTGATTTTGTTATGAGACTTGATCAAGGTCAATAAATAAGATAAATAGAGATTAAAACAAAAAAATTACTCTAATGTCAAAGGATGGTCTAAGTGAATTACTCAAGAGGGGAGAAATTGAGTATTCAAAAGTTTTCATGAAAAATATCTTGTAAACTAAAATTTTAAACACCCCAAAAATAAGACAGCATCATTTTTTTAAATTTTTAGGGTCAATACCCCTTTAGTAAACCAAAAAAAGGGAACCTCTTTTGAAACTAGGAGAATAAGGAATTTGAAACATGATCCAATGGCTGAGAGAACAAATTCCTTTGAGAAACATGACCTGAAGGCCCATAAAAGGTCTAGAGGACCAAAATACACAAATACTAGGAATGAATGGTTCGAAGGCCTTCCATCAAAGGTTTCTAATATCTATAATCATATGAATCACCATCGACACAAAATCAACCCCAGAAGACCTTAGAAATAAATAAGTAGCATGTGTCATGAAAAGATTAGTCAAACGTATCCCCCCACTATAAATTGAAACAGTGAATCCAATAAAAAATATTACATCACCCCCTACCAAGAATTTGTGTCATCCTGGTTCAACACAACGTAGCATGGAATCCCTCTATCCAACACTGACATGCGAGGGGAGTTCTAAATGATGGGCATCGCAACACACATCTCTCTTTCGATCCACCCACCCAACAATTCTTGGCATAACCTTTAAATATTTTATCCACTTAATCAGAATGAAAACACATTGACAAAATGCAGTAGGGTGCCCATCCATCCTTCAAGAAATGAGGACATATGGCTGAATGATGGGTGTTAGGACACCCATCCCTCTTTCAAGGTCACCCACCTAGTAGATGTAAGATGGTCTTATAGTTTCACCAACCAAATGCATCGAAACATTCACCCAGACCCATTATGACACATGCACCTCAATGAACAAAGAGGTCTAAAATCCTAAGTAGAACCAAAGAATATGTTTCTTGAACAACAATCGAGATTCCCCAATGATCGATATCCAATTCATCATCACCACTAATGATTTCCAACCCAAGCCTACTCTAACCCAACTACTCACATAATCCTCCATCACCAACCAACCAGATCCCATAATCCTACACTATAATCAAAAGATAATTATTAGAGTATTTTTCTAAGAATAATTTTTTATAATTAAAAATAAATAAAGAAAAATAAATTTAAACATGCATAAACTTTAAAAATAAGTGGTTTAGTCTCAAGATGAGAATTATTCCTCTCTATATGATATAATCCCATTATTAAGAAGGTTTATTAAAATAATCACAGTGATCTACAACCTGGATCGGGTATACAAAAACATCTACACACTGGGAAATGTAAGAAACAACCTTCCTCTTACACTATTATCTATGGAAAAACATATGTAAAATTAATGAGAATAGAGTATCAGAGTACCATCTAATACAGTATAGGACATTGTGCCCAAAATATAAACAAGTAATCACATCTTGAAATTAAATAATAATTGAGAAGAAGAGATAAATAATATGAATATGTTGTAAAAGTTCTCTTTCTTTAATCAAGATTAAGATGATCAACAATTAACTTATTCTTATATATAATTGTCTTTAAATATATCCTTGGCATCACTTTGAATTATCATCATAAATATTTCAATGGGGTCTATTTTTTTAATAAAAAATATAGTGTCATGGAAAGCACAGGATAATTATCTTTCTTTTTAGTAGGATCTACTCAATATTTTTACACAATCAATATCCCCCCACCCACTATCACCATGATCAACAAATCAAAACTTTTGAAAGAGTGGTTCCTTAGAATTATACTTATTCAAAACTCTAATTATATGTTATAGGATATTAATAAATTAAATCCTCATATCAATAAATAAATCTGTGAAAGGATGAGTTTATATTCAATGCTCTAGAGTATCCATTTTAGAATAATCATTCTTAAATCATTCTACTGAGAAACTATCTGACTTTCATTAAATTCAATAAACTATCCATTAGATTTTAATTTAAATTTAACCTTGAAATGAACAGAAACATATATCTCAATAGAAGAAAATATTACTTCATGATAGTGTATCATCCTTCATAATACCATATCTGGATTTATTGTAGAAAATCCTCAGGACAGATGCAGAACTTGTTTGATGGTAGAAGAATTAAATAAAAAGTAGCAGAGGTATTTAGATGATAGAATATTTCTTATAATAAAAGCATGAGTAAACTCATGGTAGAAACTTATAATTAGATAAATTAAAGTAAAACCTCTAATTATGAAGTTATATCATCCAACACACAAACCATAAATCATAAAGTAAACATGATTTAAAAGAATTAAAATTTGGAATTGTTGGATTGAGCTAACATAAACTATCTGGACTGAATATTTTCCATGACATAATGGAGAAGGTTCAAAACATTCAGCAGCATATGAAAGCAGCAAAAATTCGATAGAAGAGTTATGATTATAATCACCAATGAGATTTGAAGTTTGATATGGGTGATAGATTATTCATTCAAATATTTACTTAGAAGAGGGTTATGAGATTTTGGAAGAAGGTAAATTCAATATTTTAATTCATCATTCCATTTGAGATTTTTTATTTTATTATAGTTTTATCCTATAATTTATATCTTCCAAAAAACATCTCTCAGGTGCATGAAATGTTTCACATGTCGCTTTTGAAGTAGTAAATACCATATCCATCAAATATACTAAACTCAAAATCTATGCAACTAGAACATGTCCTCTCCTATAAGAAACAACTTGTGGTGATTTTGGATTTAATACATATGGTTTTATAGAACAATTCCACTCACCTTGTAAATTTTCTATGGAGATATCATAAGTTTGAGGGAACTACATGATAAACTGAAGAAGTAATGGGAAAAAAGTACCCTCATTTTCTTCCATTAGAGTAATAAAATTTTAAAGATGAAATTAATTTAATAGATATAATGTAATATCCCTCAATTTTATTATGTATTTACCCTATAATTATTCCATTGAATAAATTGTTTCACATGTAACACCAGATCAAAATGAATCATGACAAATTTTATTAAGAAAAAATTATAAGTAGTAAATATAATTATTTTAACATAATCATTGAATTGGAGGGTATAAGTATAGGTAAAAGAATTATGAAAACTATTTATAAAGAAAATAAATTTCATTTTTAATACTAATACATTTATAAAATTCAATTAGTATTCTTAAATAGCTAATAAGATCATTTTATGCTTAAAATTTATTTTTTAAAAAAATTTATTTTCATGCGTTATGAATTTTTATTTTAATAAACTAAATATATTATGGTTAAATGATGATAAAATAAATTTTTAATATAAATAATATATTAACACTAATTTAATTATTAATTGATTTGAAATAAGAATAAGAACATTTAATATTTAAAAATCATTTTCCTATAATAATAGTTTTTCATCATATTTTATATTTTCATTTAAAAGATAAATTCCTAAATTTTTGAATTTGAATTTGATAAAATGAACTTTTTTTAACCAACAAGATGATATTATATTCATATGATATTTTGATATTTTTGGAAAGATTGATTTTTAGATAAACAGTATACAATATCATTTTCAAAAATACGATCACTTTTATGACATAATTAGGATATAAGCATGACTTAAAAATTTATAAAACATTTTTATATACCAAATATGTATTTATTAAGTAAAATTATACATTTAAAAAATATTAATTTTAATTTATAAACCTATGTTTGAAATTTTAGAACATAAGTTACATTTTTTCTAAAAGCATTATTATGCGGTATAGATTTATTATTTTATAATTAATTTTTATCACTTTTAGAAATTTAATTTTATAAATTGGTTTTAAAATTTGGAATAAGAATATCCAAATTAGAAAATATATTAAATTTTATTTTTTATCATAAAAATAAGTTACTGGGGTTTAAAAATTGATTAATTATGGTACAAGTAAATTATTTTAAGAAGTTAAATTGATGGGGAAGAGCATAAAATATCTCAAAAATTATGCCATATTTGTGTAGATGAGAGGTGGATAAATAAAGAATCATCCCGTATATATAATTTTCCACTTTTTTATCCACTTTCCTTTGAAAGTTACATGTATTTAATATAAAGTTATGGGTATTTATAAAAGACTCACCCCTATCACTTATAAAAGGAGCACTTAACCATCCCATTTTACCACACACCATAATCCTTTTAGCTTGACCAAATTTAACACATGTCTCCCTTAAACTCTATCTCCCAAGTTCTATAGGTTATTTTCTCACAAAAATACCATTCTAACAAGGCTCAAGGAGTTTCTCCAATGAATAAGGAGGTTAAAGGACTTTTATGGAAATGGGAGTAAAGGTAAGGGTTTTTCATTCTAGTCTCATTTTGAATTCATGGTTGATATGAAAAAAATACAATATGGGGAAATTTTGTGATCTTTCTCTCTAAAACCATGTTTATTTTTTACTCCCATGGTTTTTCATGATATTTACATGTCCTCCTACTATTCCACTATCCATTTGGTTTATAATTCACTCAAATTAATTCTTGTATGAAAAAATTGACCTTACCATTTCTTTTTAGTCTAGATGTTTTCTCCTCCATGTCCATATTCTTCCTTCTCAACCATGTTCTCATTTATTATTTTGAGATCCAAATATGTATTATTTTTTGTGATTTTAATATTTCTCTTTACCTATTTTCAAAATAAATATTTATCACTCTTTTAAGGATGCTGGTTACAATAAATATATTTTGAAATATTATTCACATTCGTATATTTTTTCCTCCACTCCACATTTTTGGATTGAATATTTATTTCTTTAAAATATTCTATATTTATATTTATATTATTAAATAATTTCTTAAAAATTATTCTTTTCATCTCCTTGAAAATGATATTTTAAAGTGATTTGTGACTTCATTTTAGATTAACGTTAACTTTCTTTACAATAGTGTGAAATGGGTCTCTTTTTAATATTTTTTGTACTAGAATATTTTCTCACCACTTTCATTGGATTACATTAAGAAACATCCTCTCCCTATTTTCATGTTTTTTTAAATAAATTTCTATTTCATTTATTTTATAAGTGTTTTCTCAAAATCGATCAAAAACATAAAGTGTATTTCTTTCTCTTTCTCAATTAAATTTTAAAGGTCATATAAAAGTTTTTTTCATCTATGTCAACATCCTTTATTTATTATCATGATTGAATAGGAATATTCTCTAAGGATACCATCCTATTTATTTCTATAGATGGATTATGATTGTGTCTTATAGATGTTTGTATAAAACTCATTTCTCTTTATGGGTTAATCAAGCTATGATGAATTATGAATTATTTTAAGGCTATTTAAATAGTCCTATTATAAGTTCTCATGTTTATTTCCAAATTTATGGTATTATCATATCAAAAGGGAAGCTAGGTCAACTTGGTAACACCATTCATTCAGTACCCTGAGGTGATTGGTGTAGTCCTCATAAGACTGCTATATGGATTTAAGGAGATAGAATTTCTGCCACATGTTTGAATGGAGATGAGGTATGTATTCCTCTCTTAAGGTTGTGGGAATATTGTAGTTAGGAGTGGAAATGGGCTATAACATGATAGGTATTCTATCATTAGCTGGTTATCTCTACAAGACACTATATTTTTCTTCATATTTTATGATAAACTCTTCAAAATTATATAACCACAAAGTTCACTTATCCATTGCTTTGGAAAGATTGGGATAATCTTGGATATTTTTAGCTACATATAAGTATTTATAATCTAGGGGAGGAATCAGTGATGGTTGTTTCATTATTTTATCCATTTATTGATATATAACACCGTAGGTTGGCAGTGGAGTGCCTAATGTGGTCATCTTTGACTACTTGAGTACCTCTCGATATGAGGCCAATTTCAGAATGACCACAATTTAGGGGTGACCTACATGATGGATGAATTCATTATTACAAAGAGGTCATTTTCAATGAATGTCATGGGGAGGGACTTTTTTATTATTAACCTTTGATTCACTATTTTTAGGACCTCTAATTTAGAAAAACATTTTATTATGGGGAGATGTTTTATAACATATGTCATTTAAAGGACCTCTAGGTTTTTTTTCTTAGTCATAAGAGTGAGGGCCTCTGTATCAATTATTTTCTTATCATCATCATGGTAATTACCACTAATTAGGCTACACACTTCCTAAACACTATATGGAGGACCTATGTAGTTTTTTACTATTTCTTGATTGCCAAGGGGAATACCTCCTATCCATTTGATCTTTGTGCTATGGATATGACCTCCACTAAAAACATCATGGGGAGGACCTCCATGATCATTGGATAATGTTAAACTATGGTGAGGACATACATGGATATTCTTCATATTTTCATGAGTAATATCTTCACAACAAAGGCTCGATAGAGGATCTTTATAGTTCCTTTCTTGAGTTTGACTATGGGGAGGACCTTTTTGGTTGGTGACTTGTTTTTTTCCCCCATAGGGAAGAACATAATTGTTAGTATTTTCATTATTGTAGGGAGGTCCTTCCCGATGGGTGCTATGAGGAGGACCTACAGATTTATTTTTAACTTCATTTTTTAGTGATGGGTTTTATAAAATAATCACTAGCTCTTTTATCAACATGGTTCAAGGATAGTTATCAATAGTGACTTTAAAACATCTTAGATTCACTGTTGGGATAGGCTATTCAGTGTTAGGGAAGTTGGAAGCCTCAGGATAAGGGGAATACTCCTTAGACTTGATATTTAATGAGCCACTATGATTAATCCTCCTTTATGCACTGGTTGGATAATCATAATGGTAACATCTTCAATAGCTTTCTCAATATCCTATTGTGTAATTAGTGTTTCACAATGTTGGAGACCACTATAATTGATGAGATCCCTCCTAGGTGGATCTTGAGTAGATGCAGGGATGTTTTGAAAATCCTCCTCTACCTATCTAAGCTAGGGGAGGTAGGTATTATTTCACTCTAAGTAAAGGATCACAAAGTGGTTAAATGTGGTGAGAGGGGATACTTTCCCCCAACCAATTTTTTGTTAATGGAGTAGTCGGTATGGCTTCAGTTCCTTGAAGCTTGAGCAGGTTGTCTCTATGATGGGAATAATGTCAGTTCACTAGTATTATCAAACAAATGAATTAACTAATTTATTTTAGATATATTGATTTGGTGACAATGTACTTCAGGGTTGTGACATTATGGTAGTCACTATTATAGTTTAATATGTTTTAGGCATTTGTTGGAGAGGTATGAAAACATAAGGTGTCTCAAGTATTCCCCAAGTCTGGTAAAAAACCCATCACTTCATATAGTATTGATCAATAAATCCATTTTGGATTTGGTAGGAGAATCTGATGAGAAAATCATAGAAAAATAACTTTTCAGTGAAACGTCATAAGTAAAGGCATGGTCAATCAACCTATTTTCTATGTAAAGGAATTCATATCGGGTTCACTATTCTTTTTCCTCTAATATTTTCACACCTATGATTTTTTTTAGTTACAAACCTATTTTCCAAAGGAAGGTGATCATTATGATCAATTAATGGCACTTCAAATTGCATTATGAGATCTATAGGATGGGAGGCTAGTTCATCCCATGAAGGGTATTATTTCCTAGTATGATACTCTCTTATAGATTTTATACATATTCATGAAATCCTTTATAGCAGCAATACTAGTTACCTTTATCATAAATGTTGTAGATTGATACCATGCAATGATGTGAATATATTTATGTATCAGTGGCTCTCTATCTATATATATAAGACTTTTTCCATCTTCCTCATCATTGGTTGGTTACGATATGGTTTAAATCCATACAATTGGGAACAATGGGATTTATTATCATACAGGTAGGTAGTAAAATTTATGGAATTAGGATTGTGTCCATGAGAAGGGAAACCTATGTATCCCTATTAAGGGAATAAAAACCCATGTATTTCAATTACATTTAAGGAGTCATGTCAAACCATTTATGATAGTGTGATAAGGACCAATGTTGTGCATTTTAAGGTCATGTAGTCATGGCCAAAAAAGTGTCTATTAAGGTTGTGTATCCAATACCAATGTTGTACCTTTTAAGGTCATGAAACCAGGACTATTATGTATTGTAGTTTAGGTTCATATTACAAGAACCTTTTCCAATTATTTTAAATTTAGGAAAAATGGACTACTGTGTGAAAGGTTCCTTGAAATGGTCTGTTTCAGACTTACGCATGAATAACCCTTTCTGGTTTGACCTAAAAAATTATTTAGGTGAAGGAAGTTTAAGGATTACACTGGTTTAGAGGACCATATTTATATTCATGGATCATTTATTAGAATTAGGAGTTGGAATAATGAATCTAACCAGGTTCCTAATAATCATGGTGACAATCCAAATGGCTAATTGGGAGGAGCTAAGAAAGTTGAGCTAAAGAGGGATTTAATGTTCCTTTAAAAGAGAGGAACTTCATTATCAAGGGGATACATGATTGACTATATCCCAAGGAAATTATTGGTTTGGGAGGACAAACATGGGACATCTTCTATAAGATTATTTATTCTTATTGTCAAAGAAATAAAAGATTTAATAGAAACTTGCAGATATGTATAGTGGCCTAATCATGTAAGTCGGGTGGATTTAGAGGAGGCCATGATAAAGCTGTTTTTTAGGGTTTTACCTTGGTGAAAGCAATCCAATAAGGTCTTTTGGTTCATCAAGAAGGCTAAAATGGTTATATGATAAATCCTTTATAATCTAGTTACCCTTAGGATGAATTTTATGTAAAGCCAAAAAATTGAGGGGGTGCATTAGAAAGAAACAAATTCATATATTATTAGAGTCCTCGTGTGAATGGATGGGTCTCAGAAATAATAAGGGGATTAAAGGTTGTAAACTATATAAAATCGGTGTGGTAATCTATTCATGAAGAAACTAAATATTGTGTGTAAGGAAAGTCTCATGAAGTCCTTATGCAGACTAGACTGCATAATTCTTATGCAGGAGAAGCATAACCATGAAAGTATTATGCAGGACCTCACCCTCCATTCTAGAAAAAAAAATTAAAGCGTGCCTAAGTTAATTCATCTCAAAATAACTTCTCATGAAGGATTTACTCATGGAAAATGGTATTTCTTGAACTTTGTGCATTTGGAAATTATTTTCATTAAAATACATGTGAGGGTCGTATTTATATGAAAATCATGTTACTACTTAGATTAATAATTGTGGAAAAACTACCGTATAAAAAAGGGTGTTTGTGACCACAAAGAATCATCACCTCAATGTAGTAAATAAAGAACCATCCACAAGGACTTCATGTAGCTGAAAGTATCAATGCCTTGACACCATAAACAATTGCTGAACCACAAGACTTTCATGCGATCATAAAGGATTAATTCCTTGATGTCACAAATGATTATTGGACCAAAAGTATTTTACAAGACCACAAATTATTTCAATATTGCACAACCATATTATAATGACTCTATTTTTCCATTATGAGACATTATAATATTTCAAATAGTATTTTCAAAACCAAGTGTTGAGTCAGTGTGGTATTCCAGGCCCAGGGAGCCACGATGTTGATATAATAAAAATATTAAATATATTATATCATGTGTGTGCATTTTTTTCTATAATAATGAAATTTATCCCAAATAGTGTTCCATATGGGAAATCTAAGACTTTCATTAAATATGGAATGTGAGTTTTTTCCTAGGTGAGACATTACCTTTGTGTGCATTGGGAATTTGATTTAAGGGTTTTCATGGGTGCAATAATAATTTTATTTATTTATTTATTTGTTATTAAATTGTCAGACCTAATTCCTCTTCTATTCAAAACTTTTTATGGAAAACACTAGGGTTATTTTCATAACCCTAGGGGTTTTAGAGGATCCATGGAGGAGATATTTTAAATAATGACAACATTATCATGGAGTAGTTATCATTTGCTGAGGAGTTTCTTCGCCAATGAAGTTCTTGGATCTCTCCAATGAAAATGGAGTAGAACCGATCTTAATTAGTGATCGATCAAATATTAAGGTGGGATGTTTTATTTCATTATATTATTCATCATTTTTATTTTCCCATGTCATCTAGGAATCAATCTTTTTATCAAATTTATTTTTTGGTCAATCGATTATTTTTAAGTGTTTATTTATCTTCCTAGAATTAGGAATTGATATTATTTGTTAAATCATGGATTATTCCCTTTTGTTTTATGATTTCTCTATCAACAAATTTAGGCTAACCCATAAAATGGCCAACATCCATTTAATTACAATTATGTTTCATGTTTTCTCCCCTCATTCTTTGTGTGTTCATTTTCAGTGTTTCGTTTGACTGGAAGTTTGAGAATACCCAAAAACTAATCATTTCACAATGGATTATTTATATGGGTTTATATTTGGGATTGATATCATGATTGAGGCATGATGTGGTGTGATTACAGATCATACATGGATCAAAAAATGGATCTAGGGTTTTATTCTGTGGTTTGGTGATGCGGTGGTGTGGTATGATGGAAGGTGATTTCCAAGTAGATTGGGTGGTCAGAATCTAGCCACCAGTGACGTTTTGGGTTTAGTAAGCCCCAAATCTTATTTTTATGGTGACTTCTATAGTGGAATCATAGGTAGTGGAAGCATGGGAGAAGACACATGAGAGTTTCCGACTTTCTAGAAAAACCCAAGTTACACGGTGTGTAGTTCCAGAACTCACACCATGTAGTACCCTTTCCGTAGTGGCTAGTGTTTCACGCAAAGATAAATATCACACGCCATGTGATACATCACATTCCATGTTATTAATAGCTAGAGACTCAGCGTTTACCACTGAGGTACATAGGCATGGACACGGCTAGGTACACAGGCATGTTTAGGTACATGGGTATGGTCAGATACTCATACACGACCAAAGAACCCAGGCATGGGTAGAGTACATGGGCATGACCAAAGTACATTAATACATTATGAAATACATGGAAATGAGTAAAAGTACATGGGAAAAAGAATAAGTACATGGGAATACTTGAGATAGCAAAGACATGTCATGTATAACCTATGCACGCCATGTACTTCTTCTGGGGTAGTTTGAGCCCCCCATTCTCTTCATTCCAAAAAAAAGTATATGTATGGTTCATTCCCTTAGTCTATCCCTATGAGGGTACAATGAGTTATCTATTCCTAAGTATAGGATGATTGATCCCCTCTAAGTTTTATCCCTGTAAAGACTCAGGTATACCTCTGTGTTCCCTCTGATGTGATCCTCTATCATTCATCCCTATGTTGGTTCAGGTATCCCATTACCAACTATTAGGGTATGTGATCCCCATCCTAGTGGGTTAATATGAATAGTGTTAGGTATCCTCCATTGGCCTTGGGTGTGATCCCTTATATGTGTATCAAGATCTTCTAAATTCCTGCATGTACTTCCTCATGGTGGGGCCTGAAGAGCATGACCTATTAGATGAGAATCATTAATGTTAGAAAGACCCAAGGAGTGAGTTATTCTAGATGAATGTTACATTGAACCCTTGAGCATAATCATGTGCTAGAAGTTTGGTTGTGACCTTACTTGAGACTTGGCATTTATCTTGAGTATATCTGGGTTATTTTTATTATTTATATTGTCTCATATTCTAATTCACATACCTTTATGATTATGAGAAGATTTATCTTTGATGATTTATGTTTTTATATTTTGGGGTGTCCTAATGGGTATATTTATACTCACCCTTTCATGGTCTCGACCCACACATGCCATTTCTTATGAAAATGACCTTCCTTACGATGGAGTCCTAGGTGAACCAGGAGAATGTAGAGAATAGTTGATCTAGAAAGACTGTGGTTGGTTCCAAGAGTTTCATTTGACAACAACCCCACCTACTAGAAGGTTTGAATATTTTATAGTTTTGGGGGGATTATATTTGGACCTTTATGCTTTATCATTATTGTTTCATACTATAACATGGGATATAGTGTTTTCATGCATTTTGGTATCATTTGTATCTTACCTTTCATCTTTGAATTGGTGGTTAGATATGTGTGTGTGTGTGTGGGTACCTTAGGATAAGGCATCCCATTTGTGTAATATTCATACTCGGTGATAATCGTCAGCCCCTAGCCTAATTTAGGTAGTTTTGTTGTGTCACACTCAGCTTAATACCATATAGGAAGTCTATGGTAAGTTCGGTCATGATAAATTGGTATCATAGGAGGTTCATATTAGGACTGAATTTTGGAGTTTTTCTAGCTATGAGTTTTGGTTTGGGAATTAGGAAAATAGTGTTAATGAGTCTTGAGTTCAACTCTCAAGCCAGAGAACCCAGTGTTGGTATGAAAACCACTGTATCCATTCATCAGGACTCTGATAACCTTCTTGTTAACTTGGTACATGTATTCATTGGTTGCAAGAAAAACATCAGTAAATGCATCATATAGGAATGGATTGTGGTTTCCATGTCCTTTTGGAGTCAGATTCCAGATATACTCTTTGACCATGGTGTGTATTAACATTTTTAGGATTCCTCCACAATTAAATCCAACTAGGATTCCACTAAAGGATCATGATAATTATTTTTCTATTTAAGAGGATTCAGTTTAAGGGCCTATACATGTGGTAGTTACTCTGTGTGGTTTGTTGATCCTATCTCCACCCATCGAGTAGCATGATATCCTGGAAGTACTAGAAGATGATGTACATAGTCTGATCTCACATCATGAGTTATATAGGTATATACCTCTAAATTTTCTAGGTGATCCAGACCCCCAAGAAGCATAGGATATAATCGATTCAGTTGGGTAAGTTTTCTGCTATGTTAGGACACCTCCTGGTCATATGGAGGTTTTAACAGTGAGCCTTCTTTGTGGATCCATATGATGAGGAGACTATCTCTTGGAAAAATTTAGAGCATATCTTCAAAGGGTAGTTCTACCTAGATACATTATGATACATATGCATCCAGAAGATTCTAGATCTCCAGAAGGGTAGCATGACAGTTACAGAGTTTGCGTTGAGGTTCACTAACCTGTTGCAATACTTCATGAATATGGTTTGTGATGCATACTTTTAAGCACAGACCTTCGAGAATGGACTTCACTGAGATATTTGGGCTGGTATGGTATCTCTTTTCATTCCTACTTATGCTAGGGTGCTAGACCGAGCCTTAGTAGTGGAGATATTTCTAGCTACGCAGACTCTAATAATTGGTGGTGGTAGTGGGTACACTGGCGCTGAAACTTAGGTAGCTGATAGTTGATGGAAGACATAGGGATTTGGGCATGCAAGAAATTTTTGTATATATTCTCAGGATAGAGTTTCTATTATTTAGGGCTCTCAGGAAAAATCCAGTCAGTCGAGGGAGAGGTGATGTTTCTCCTATAATAGGTCAGGACATCTCATGCAAGATTATATGGACCGTTGTGTAACTAATAAGGAGACAGTTGATAGAACACCTAGGTAGAGATAATGAATAGAGAAAGGAGGCCCCAAAGGATCCATATGTGGCATAGGAGTTAGGAGAGCATCAGGAAGTGGCCATCATTTTGACCTATTTCCAACACCACCCCCAGGAATTCCATGCGAGGCTTAGGGAGTTGGTGGTCATGGATGAGGACAACTGAAAGTAAAGGAGGCCTATAACCTAGAGGCTCTAGTGATGATTTGAGGTGTAATTTGTGTATTATTTAATTTAGTTGTAGTATTGATAAATATAGGTGTGATCTACTCTTCCCTTTCCACATCACTTATTCAGTATCTAGAGATTATAGTGGAGTCTTTGGCTCAACCCTTACATTTGGAGACTCCTATTGGAGGAGATTCAACAATCACACGCTTCTTCAGACAATGATACATAACTCTTGGAGGTGATAATTTCTTGTGGGATATATTCATGACCATGATGATTCCTTACAACATCATTCTAAGTGTAGACTGGATCTCTATAGTTCATGCATAGATTGACTATTTAGGAGGAGGATGTGGTGTGTCAGAGTTAATGGGATAAGTTTTTTCCTTCATTGGAAATAATTAAGACTAGGTAGAGAAGGATGGTATTGTACATAGGATTATATAGCTGATTACTCATTGGTTGGATAGTATTACCCTTGGATTAGTAGATGTTATGAGCTTCTAGTTTCCTGTAGTGGTGGATGAGTATGATGATGAATTCCCTGAGGATGTTTCGGGCTTACCTCCCCATCGAGAGATTTATTTCTGCATAGAATTGCACCCTAAAATTTCACTGATTTCTGCACCAGCATATTGAATGTCTCCTACAGTGCTTCGAGAGTTGAAGGTGCGGTTAGAGGATTTGTAGAGGAAGGGATTTTTCAGACCCAGTGTTTCCCCCAGGGAAGCCCCAATGTTGTTTGCCAAGATATAATATGGGAGCTTGAGGTTATGTGTGGATTACCATAGCCTAAATTAAGTGACCATGAAGAATGATTATCCACTCCTGATAATCGACGACGTCTTCAACTAGTTGAAAGGGGTGAGGTGGTTCCCAAAGATTAGCCACAGGTCAAGCTCTCACCAACTCTGGGTTTGAGATGAGGATATATCAAATACAGAAATCCAATATCTCAATGGTCACTATGAGTACTTGGTGATGCCTATAATTTTGAAAAACTCCCTAACAATATTCATGGGACTTATGAATCAGATCTTTTAACCATTCTTAGAATGGTTTATGTTAGTCTTCATCAATGACATCCTGATGTACTTAGCATTAGAGGAGGAGCACATGAGACATTTGAGGATTTTTCTAGACATTCTCAAAAGAGAACCAATTTTATAGGAATCACTTGAAGTTTCAATTCTTGGTTCAAGAAATCCACTTCCTAGGACATGTCATATGGCATCCCGCCTTTTTATAACATAACTTTTCATTACATTTTGCAAAACCAAGGATCCTTAAGGTTTAGTGTCTTGGAAACCAGGAACTTAAAACATGAAAACATAAAACATTATTCTTAAACACTTGAAAGGATTATCCTTATGTTCATCCTAATTTTATTACTTCATCTCATAACCTAGGGACATACATCAAAAGAAAGGGTGAGCAGAAGGCCCAGTAAGGGAAACAAGGGGAAACATTTAACATGTGAACTTGAGATACATCAATAAAGTCATGATAAATAGCTTTAAGGAATGAGAAATATATCATGAGGAATATAATAATGGAAAGAACATGATTCATAACTTTAATATGTGGCTACAACATTTAACTTAGACAATCATGAACATATCACCAAGGTCCATCCCCAGGTGTCATTTGAAATTACCAAGGTTATTCACCAAGGTATCGTTAAAATTGTAATATCTAGTGGTTACATCATTACCCAATGCATTGGAGCGCTATTAGGGCACACACTTAAATTTGTATTTATCATCATGTGATACACATATATAATCATCAAAAATTTCATAAATAACCCATATAGCATAAAAGAAATGGGTTTCATTTCATAATCATAACGTTTTAAAAACTGCTTTTAAGACATGATCTTTATGTCATTTTAAACCCACGGAAAAAGGAAAGAAGGTTTCATGTATGTAAGTCCAAAAAATTAAAATATAACATTTTGATATATATGTGAATACCCATAAAAATAAAGATCTTTGAGTATTCACTTAATAAAATAAAATAATTTGAGAAAAAGAGAAAGACATTTTGAGACGAAAATTCTGCAGCATAACGGCTATGTTTCGGGGTTTTAGAAAACATTGAAAAGAGAGGAGACATGGGTCACCCACTCATAAATGATCCATAAAACAGTAGTGGGGACAGAATATAGAGTATATAAGGACATGGTAATTAAATTTCAAATACATTCCATATGAAATGAAAAACATGGAAGGAAGAAAAAAATAAGATTTCTCTTATGAAAATTCGGCAGCCTAACGGCGTCACTTAAAACTTTAAAAAGGGAATTGATGAGATCAAATAGGGTCTCTCATCATATGAACATAAAATATAAGTATGATAGATATATAGATCATACCCCAACATAATAAAAAGTAACTTTAAAGACTTGACATGAAAATAGAACTTGAAAATGAGAATGGTGAAAGAATCCCTTAAAAATTTGGCAGCCTAACGACGCCACTTAAACATTCTTAAAATGAATTGATGAGATAAAGATGGGTATCTCATCAAATTAAAATTAAAAGGGAATTAGGATGAATATAAAATAACATCCCCAACATAATAACTTGGGGCTTAAAAGAAATGACATAAAAGAGAGTACTTGGGATGAAAGAGAGAGGTAGGATCCCTTACCTTGAAGAGTAACTTTGAAATCTTGAAGTTTGGGACCTTGGGAGGCTTGAGGTCACCTTGGGAGGAATCCTTGGGAGGTAAGGAGACTAGAACTTTGTTGAGGAGGATTTTGGAATCGAAAGGATGAGAGAATGGCTTGGTATTTATAGGGGAAGTGAGGGGACAAGGCATTAATGGCCAAGGGACACCTCATTGGTGGTATTGGAAAAACCATGGGCTTTCCTATGGTATTTTCCCATGTTATTGGCCACTTGGGACACCTCATACCTTATATTACTATTCATAAGTCGAACATATTTATTACATACTTAATACATCATTTAATGATGTCATTAAACACCCGTAACTTAAAAACTGTATTTTCACTATTCACCGAAAATTCAAC
Source organism: Viscum album (assembly GCA_963277665.1). NCBI lineage: Eukaryota > Viridiplantae > Streptophyta > Magnoliopsida > Santalales > Viscaceae > Viscum > Viscum album. The sequence continues at coordinate 856,575,333 of OY728121.1, forward strand.
TTTCTTAGAAAAATCCCAAAATTTCACCTTAACCAAATATCGATGCTCTGATTTCAAAAATGAACTCCATTTTATAAAAATAATTTTCTAAATATTTTTAATTTAATTTTTAAATAAATACACTATTCACTGAAAATTCATTTTTTTCAGAAAAATCCCCAAAAATTACCTTAACATAATATCGGTGCTCTGAGTTCAAAAATGAACTCCATTTTATAAAAATAATTTTCTAAAAAATTTTAATTTAATTTTTAATTAAAAAACACTATTCACCCGAAAAAACTGATACTTGACTAATAATTTCTGAAACAGTTATTTACCTATTTTATTGAATCACATTACTTAATCAAGGTGCCTAGATTATATTAATACTTTTTTTAAGTGAGATTACTAATCCATTTGGTAACATTACTAATCTTAAGCGTAAAATCACTATTCATAAATTACTATTCATCAAAAATCAATTTGATCTTATTAGACTCTAAATTTCTTACTGAACATAATTTTAGAAGACCATTTTTTGAAAATCATTACACATAATTAATTATTTAAGGTTTACATAAATATTTTCAAATATCCTTTTTCTAGAATTCATAAAAATATGCATACTATATTTATTCGGACATTTGAAAATTCAAAAACTTCATCATAAGAAGAAATCACAATTTGTATTTAAATCAAAGGATTACACAAGGCAGTTACAGTCTCCTTATATAGCTCGTTATAACCCCAGCATAGGACCTATGTGTAAGGTGTGCTAAGGTGAGAGAATCTTAGGGTGGCTCAGCCAACATCGCACGAGTAGTAATTCTATCAGTTTGAACTTCTCGCGAAGGCGATTCCATTCTAGCTTCACATGATGAAGTTCAGTTTTGGTTGGGTCCAGAGCAAAGCCCAGTGGTGCTACCCCCTTCCCAAGTTCTGTTAGATGGGATTCGATTGGCCCGAGACTAATGGATGAGGCCATCGAATCTTCTTTCTATATTAATTAACCAAGATCACTTGTATTTAGAGACAATAATCACAACATTTAGTTTCCAAAGGTCATACTGACTAATGGTCATATAATAGTCAAAACCCAATAGTCTCATTTTAATTATACTCATTTTATTAAATGAAAAATTTGTGTTGAGTATGAAATAAAATAACACACAAAATTAGGAAACAGGATTTATTCAAAATTTCGGGTCGTTATAATCTTCCCCCCTTAAGAAATTGCATCCTCACAATTTTTAAAAATTGGGCTTGGAAATTTCATTGAAATTCCCACATCGGAAAAAGAGTCAGTAACACTATTACTTTAAAAGAAATAAAAGGAAGTACAAAGTTCACCCGAGTTAACCCATACTAGGATTCCATGTAGGAAAACATGGATATGGAGGAGAAAATAAAGGGTCAAGTTCTGAGGGAGAGTGATATAAAACATGTCTAAGAGGAAGTTGACCACCAAAAAAACACAAACTTGTGATGGGTTAAATGGTCTTTTATTAACCAGTAGGAAACTTAAACCAAAAACATTTTTGTTTTACGTTACTTTTAATAATTTTGAGGAATTCATTTACTACATAGAATAAGAACACGGGGAAATATATTTACCTTCAAGTAGAGTTTCATCCCTTAATAAGTTTCACCAAGACTAATCTTTTCTCCAAACAATGAGCATTCAAAACTACTTGGTCTCATCAAAGCACAAGAATCATCTTCTAGAGAATCATGTAATCCACAAAAGAATAAATATCTATCTTTAAACATTTATCCCAAAAACATAAAGGGTAAGATAAAACAACTCTTCAAAAAGAAATAACCCCATAGGAAGGGAAACTACTTTAAATCTTCAAAGTTCCACGGTACTACCCAAAGTTCGTCATAGACCATTCCATAAATAACTGTCCTTAAAATTCCTAAAAAAAACCAAACTAAGATTGAAACCAAAATATAAGAAGGATTTGATAACATAGTCTTCCAAGATAGACTTTATCGTTTATCTCCAAACAACATCAATCACTCCTAACATCTTATAACAAAAGTAAATAACCTAAACATATTTTCCCCAAGATTGGTTAATAATTTCCTAAATTACTATAAGTTCACCTTAAATTCGTCGATTCTTCAAAATATAAGTCAACCTTTACTCCTCAAAGAAAATACCGTAGTAATCTATTTACCTTGATCATATGAATGTCTTCCAAAATAATAATCATATTTTAATCCCCTAATCATATTTTTTTCAAGAAGAACAGCTTCACAACATCAACATGTGGTACATAACAATAGATGTTTTCCTTAATGATATAAAACCATCTTAGGTAGTGACTTGATGTTCTTAGAAAACATTAAAGATATGCTCATAGAGCACGAACTAAAATACAACATGAAATAGACAATTATTGTGAAGAAGCTGCATGTACTTTAGTCATCATGATCCATCTCAGCATAGGACTTTCATTGTTCCCTTGTACTTAAAGATTGTTGATGCTCATCATGCTTCTCATCCCTTCCAAGAGAGCATTGCCTTGGATAATGTCCAACTTCTCCACATTTATGACATTGAAAATTATAAGGTACATTAGATCGAACCTTATCTCTACTCATCACATTATCCATTTTTTGAAGTAATTGGCTACTTTATGCCCTATCACCCCATACTTAAAACATCTCCTGGTTCCTTTGTGACATTCTCCTTGGTTCCCCTTTCCACACTTTTTGCACAAAGGAAATTGGGTCTTCTTTCCCTTATCAACTTTATCAGATGAACATCCTTGAGACTTCGTCTTCTTCTTCCTTGATGAATTTGGGCATTCAACTAGGTACAAATTATTAATTGTGATTTTTGATAGTTGGTTTGGCATAAACACAATATGTTCAACTATATCTCTCGTCATCTCTGTCACATTAATAGGGAAATAGTCACATTTTCTATCACATTGGTTGTTGGGACATGTTCTTCTATTTCCTGCCATTAACTAAGAAAAGAAAGTATAATTAGGGGCTTAAATAATTAGTCAATAATCAAAAAAAGGAAACTTTAAGCATATAAGGATAAAATTGTAGAAGAAAAGTATATCCTAACTTGTGATCCCCTACGTTCCAATCTAGGTTATCCATGATCATATTTTCTTATGTGAATATTTATTTTATTTTATCTTTGTTCCTTTAATAATGGTTCATACTAAGCTTATGAATTTACCAAAGCATATCCCTCGGGAGTGTCGTAACCAAGAGTGCAGCAAGCCCCGTTGTCGTGTAACAATTCCCATTCGAGTATAGCTCAAGCGGTGTTTTCGGGTTTTACCCCTATGTACATTTGTTCCAGATCCACCTCTTCCTGCTCGTATCCAGATAGGGATGTATTTTCTTCATAAACCACTTACTCAATACTCACCAAAATACCAGGAATAATTCCTATATTTAAAATTTTATATAGGGTTCTTCCTAAATTTTTCATATCCTAATTTCCACAAATAACTAAACCATCCTTTGATACCAACTATGGCATCCCACCTTTTTATAACATAACTTTTCATTACATTTTACAAAACTGAGGATCTTTAAGGTTTAGTGTCTTGGAAACCAGGAACTTAAAACATGAAAACATAAAACATTATTATTAAACACTTGAAAGGCTTCTCCTTATGTTCATCCTAGGTTCATTACTGTATCTCATAACCTGGGGATATACATCAAAAGATAGGGTGAGCAGATGGCCCAGTAATAGATACAAGGGGAAACATTTAACATGTGAACTTGAGATACATCAATAAAGTCATGATAAATAGCTTTAAGGAATGAGAAAGAGATCATGAGGCATATAATAATGGAAAGAACATGATTCATAACTTTAATATGTGTCTACAACATTTAACTTAGACAATCATGAACATATCACCAAGGTCCATCCCCAAGGTGTCATTTGAAATTACCAAGGTTATTCACCAAGGTATCGTTAAAATTATAATCTCTAGTGGTTACATAATTACCCAATGCATTGGAGCACTATCAGGGAGCACCCTTAAATTTGTATTTATAATCATGTGAGACATATATATCATCATAAAACATTTCATAAATAACTCATATAGCATAAAAGAAATGGGTTTCATTTCATAATCATAACGTTTTAAAAACTGCTTTTTTTAAGACATGATCTTTATGTCATTTTAAAACCACGGAAAAAGGAAAGTGGGTTTCATGTATGTAAGTACCAGAATTAAAATAGAACATTTTGATATATATGTGAATACCCATATAGAAGAAAGATCTTTGAGTATTCACTTAATAAAATAAAAGAATTTGAGAAAAATAGAAAGACATTTTGAGACGAAAATTCTGCAGCATAACGTCTATGTTTCGGGGTTTTAGAAAACATTAAAAAGAGAGGGGACATGGGTAACCCACTCATAAATGATACATAAAACAGTAGTGGGACAGAATATAAAGGATATAAGAACATGGTAATGAAATTTTAAAGAAATACCATATGAAATAAAAAACATGGAAGGAAGACAAAAATAAGATTTCTCTTATGAAAATTCGGCATCCTAACGACGTCACTTAAAACTTAAAAATTTGAATTGACAAGATCAAATAGGGTCTATAGTCATATGAACATAAAATATCATTATGATAGATATAGATATCATACCCCAAAATAATAAAACAGAACTTTAAAGACTTTACATGAAAATAGAACTTGAAGATGAAAAGGGTGAAAGAATCCCTTAAAAATTCGGCAGCCTAACGGCGCCACTTAAACATTATTAAAATGAATTGATGAGAGAAAGAGGGGGTATATAATCAAATTAAAATGAAAATGACAGTAGGGTGAATATAAAAGAACATCCCCAACATAAGAACTTGGGGCTTAAAATAAATGACATAAAAGAGAGTACTTGGGAAGAAAAAGAGAGGTAGGATCCCTTACTTTGAAGAGTAACTTCAAAATCTTGAAGTTTGGGACCTTGGGAGACTTGAGGGAACCTTGGGAGGACTCCTTGGGAGGTAAGGATACCAGAAATTCCTTGAGGAGGATTTTGGAATCGAAAGTATGAGATAATGGCTTGGTATTTATAGGGGAAGTGAGGGGACAAGGCATTAATGGCCAAGGGACACCTCATTGGTGGTATTGGAAAAACCATGGGATTTCCCATGGTATTTGCCCATGGTATTGGCCACTTGGGACACATAATACCTTATCTTACTATTTATAATTCTAACATATTGATTACATACTTAATACATCATTTAATGATGTCATTAAACACTTGTAACTTAAAAACTATATTTTCACTATTCGCCGAAAATTCAACTTTCTCAGAAAAATCCCAAAATTTCACCTTAACCAAATATTGATGCTATTATTTCAAAAATGAACTCCATTTTATAAAAATATTTTTATAAATATTTTTAATTTAATTTTTAAATAAATACACTATTCACCGAAAATTCATGTTTTTCAGAAAAATCCCCAAAAATTACCTTAACATAATATCGATGCTATGAGTTCAAAAATGAACTCCATTTTATAAAAATAATTTTATAAATATTTTTAATTTAATTTTTTATTAAAAAAAACTATTCAGCTGAAAAAACTGATACTTGACTAATAATTTCTGAAACAGTTATTTACCTATTTTATTGAATCACATTACTTAATCAATATGCTTAGATTATATTAATACTTTATTTAAGTGAGATTACTAATCCATTTGGTCACATTACTAATCTTAAGCATAAAATCACTATTCATAAATTAATATTCATCAAAAATCAAGTTGATCTTATTAGACTCTAAATTTCTTACTGAACATAATTGTAGAAGACCATTTTTTGAAAATCATTACACATAATTAATTATTTAAGGTTTACATAAATATTTTCAAATATCCTTTTTCTAGAATTCATCAAAATATGCATACTATATTTATTCAGACATTTGAAAATTCACAAACTTCCTCATAAGAAGAAATCACAATTTTTATTTAAATCAAAGGATTACATAAGGTAGTTATGGTCTCCTAATATAGACCCTTATAACCCCACCATAGTACCTAAGTGTAAGGTGTGCTAAGGTGAGAGAATCCAAGGGTGGCTCGGCCAACATCACATGAGTAGTAATTCTATCGGTTTGAACTTCTCACGAAGGCGATTCCGTTCTAGCTTAACATGATGAAGTTTGGCTTGGTTTCGGTCCAGAGGAAAGCCCAGTGGTGCTACCTCCTTCCCAAGTTTTGTTAGATGGGCTTCGATTGGCCCGAGACTACTGGATGAGGCCATCGAATCTTCTTTCTATATTAATTAACCAAGATCACTTATATTTAGAGACAATAATTGCAACATTTAGTTTCCAAAGGTCATACTGACTAACGGTCATATAATAGTCAAAACCCAACAGTCTCATTTTAATTATACTCATTTTATTAAATGAAAAAGTTTTGTTGTGTATGAAATAAAATAACACACAAAATTAGGAAACAATATTTATTCAAAATTTCAGGTTGTTACATGTCATATTAGAAGAGGGAGTAGTTGTGGACCCAACAAAAGTTGAGACTATGCTAGCTTGGGATCCACCCAAGAGTGTGACTGAGGTTCAAAGATTAATTGGGTTGGAAGGATACTACTAGAGATTCATACATGATTTATCAATAGAATTGTCACTCTTGACTACTTTGACCTAAAAGGGGTAGCCTTTCATATGGATGGAGAGGTGACAAAAGGATTTTTAGGAGTTGTGGAAGAGGCTTATGAGCACCCCCATCTTAAGACTTTTAGTAGATGTTATTAAGTATATAGTGTTCTTCAATTCCTATAGAATTGGGCTTGGATGTGTTCTAATGAAAAGTAAGGAAATAGGTCCTAGTAACTGATATCCCACAAGTAAAACTATGTGACCCATGATCGAACATCGATAGTGGTTGTATTATCCCTAAAGATGTGGTATCACTATCTTATTGGTGAGAGATTTATTGTCTATTATGACTAAAATAGTCTCAAGTATAGATTTTATCAAAATATCATAACTTGAGGTAGAGGTGATTGTTAGATTTCCTCAAGGATTGTGACTTTGATATAGTTTATACTCCTTGGAAGGGAAATGTGTTGGAAGGTGATCTCATCATGAGATCTTGTTTGTAGTTATTGAGTGAGGCTTCAAAGCAGTTGTCCTTGTTGTAGTTGACCTTAGTGGATGAGAATGGTGCAGCTTACCTCCAGTTGATGATTGTTACCCCTCTACTTATTCCACATGTTTGGGAGGCTCAACTTGAAGATATTTATTATGAGACCCTTTATGGCTAGATATCCACTGGACATGCTCCTGATGGATTTTATGAGGTGGGGAGTATGTCATCCTTTTTCCAAGAATGGACTATGGTGCCAATGATGATGGGAGAGGAGTTACTTAGATAGTTTCATATATCCCCCTTAACAGTAAATCCATGGGTATAAAAGATGTACTAGTACATTTAGTGTTTGTTCTAGTGGATAGGAATCAGTAAGTGTATTCTTATATTTATCTCTCGATGCCTCACTTGTTAGCAGTTGAAGGTTGAGTACCAATTCCCAACATGTTTAGCTCAACCCCATTAGGTTCTAGAATGGAAGTGGGTTGGTATATTCATGGACTTCATGATGGGACTTCCATGAACATCTAGAGGTCACAATACTATCTGGGTGACCATAGACTGACTCAACAAGTCATTCCACTTCCTATAAATCTAAGAACAAAATTCTGTATAAATCTTGGGACACCATTACATGCAAGAGATAGTATGGATTTATGGAGTTCACTCGATGATCATCTCATACTATAATTCTTGCATCATGTCATGATTATGGAGTGGATTGTAGGAGGTCTTTGGGAATAAATTTCAATTATGCATAGTGTCTCACCCCTAGAAAGATGGCTAGACTGAGTGGACCATTCATGTAGAGACCCAAACTTGACATACATGTACATTACATTACTTTTTCGGAATACTTAATATATAACAAAAACCAACACACAAGGACCATAATAATTTAGTGTCTTTGGAAACTCAGAACATAATCTTCTAATCATGGTGAAATATCTTCAACATCTCCCATAAAGATCTTCCCCTTTTGTTTTCTTACCTAAAAAATTTCTTTATATCCTAGGGAAAGAAAACATAAAAAGGGTGAGCTCAAATGCTCAGTATGGGTAAACATAGAGAACATAAAACAATCCATAAACATTTGAATGCAAAAACTTGAACATATAATCTAAACATCAAAATCTTGAGCAAAGACATAAATCTTGTAAGTACGTAAGGCATATATCATAAAGGAACATCAATCATGATAAAATATCATGGGAATAAAACATGTAATTGTGGAAAACCATTAATCACATGATATGATTTCCATAGTAGCCAAGGCATTGCTGCCAAGACCATCTTAGTGGAAAAAGTCCCTTTCTGAATCGAGTTCACTCCTCGTTCCAGTCCTATATCACTTAACCGGATTAACTTACCATTCCAGCCATCTCTATCTCATGAGATATAAATATTTACCCAATTCATTGGAGGGAGATATGGTCTCACCCATCTCATAATGAAATCATTCTTACTTGTGCCACAAAATAAACTCAAAACATTCATCATAACCCAAAGAATAAAATGGGTTTCATAAACATCATCCCATCATCACATAATCCATATAAAACAAATGGATATTTCACCATAATAAAAGTGAAACCATGTAAATCAAAGACACATTATAGTTGAAACATACACATATGAAATAATGTCATCTTAGATAGAAAATGGTTTTGATAAAACACTTGAAATGAATTCTTTAGGAAAATATACTTTCTTCTTCAAAATCATTTTATTTTCAAAAAATTCCATGCAATTTTAAAAGAAAAGTATTTTTTTTAAAAATAGTCATAAAATCTTGTAGAGTAAGCTTCGTGAAAATGAGGCCTTATGAAACCGTAAAAATACGTTCACGTCGTATAAGTTAAAAATAATATTCTTCTCGTACTTTTGTCGGAAAAGTAAAAAAGTTCCTCGTGTGGTAAAAAAAGTAAGATTCCTTTAATAACATGTGGTAAATTTAAAAAATGGGTAAAATGGACTTTAAAAATACATGAAAACATTTTTATAAAACATGTGCATGGATGAGAACAATAACCCCAAATACTTACGAATAAACAATATCAGATAAAAACGAGATTGGAAAAGTTATCCCTTACAAAGATATTTTTGTAAATAAAATAGATCACTTATGTGTATTCAATATAAGGTCACATAAATAAAGTATAAATACATGATAAGATATAAAAATTCATTTCTCACATAATCAAAGAACGACATAAACAAGAAAGAGAAGATCAACCCAAAGAACGGAAATTGGGTTAAGAAGTTCCCTTACCTCGTGTCCGATTTGACTCGATCGTTCTTTAATCTACTGAATAATAAACCAAAGTTAATTTATACTTACTTAAGAACATTTTTCAAGTTTATTATTCCTTTTATATCACTTATTTCCATGTTATAAACATTATGTAACCATTTATGTTAATAATGTTCGTTTTGTCGATATTTGGTACTTGAGTCAAAAATGGACTTTTTATAATTACATGTTGTTCATGTGGTAAAAGGTTCATTATATCCAGAATGATTTAATTATTTATATATCATATATATCATATATATCCATCATATACATGTATTTATAATAGTACATAACATATATATGGAGGTAAGAAATGAAATTCACCGTTCATGGAGACGGTAAGCTGTACGTACGCATGAATGCTACTTTCATTTCTATTTCTTATTTTAATGGAATTAAAACATAATTATACATAGGTATATTATAATTCCAGTATAATATCATATATAATATCATTAACTCCATCCTTTATACATCCCACATAAGGCATTAACGAATCACATCACTTTGAGGGGGCGGTAGTCCGCACTTCCTCAAATGAGATTGTCGTATTTACCCACTATGGAAACCATAAAGGCTTGATATAATTGGGAAGTAAATAAGAATAAAAAAATAAAAATTCATAATTTATATCATATATAAATACATTTCCATCATAATGGCCAACATGATAGGCGGTAGGATAAAATCGAACAATCATCGTTTCGTGAGGCGTTAGTTTGTCATCCAGAGAAACATTATGTTCTTCATCCATTAGATGGAGGTGTGTGTAAGTGTAGTTAAAATACTTATCATAAAAACATCATAGTATATTTATTATAATGTTTTTGTTACAAAATAAAGGATTAAAAAGAGTTTAGGGTTTGGATAAGTAGAATAAAAGAAAACAATTTAAGAGAAAATGTTACCTTTAATTTGGGTAACTTCCTTTGGATTGAACCAAAAGGACTTCTTGAAGTGCCTTCTGCCTAAGGTAAGGCTTCTAGGGGGAGTATAGGGATGTAGGGAGATTAATTGAGCAGAGTTTGGACTAGAAAAATGGCTTGAGACGTGTGAGGAAGTGGATATAAATGGTCTCTTTTTATAAGGGGGAGGAGGGGCTCTTTTGGAAAGTGTGAAAATATTATTTTATTATAAACTTATCTTCGGTTTCAAAAGGTCAAAAAATCATTAAAGATGAAGATAATATGACTCATGGTCGAAATAAAATCATCCAATCAGAAGTTTACATGTTTTGGATAATATTGAAATCATTATAATCTTATTTATTTAAATCATTTATTAATGAGGTAAATACTGCATCATTATTGTGTCATGAATAATTTAATCTATTTGATGTCCAAAAATTATAAACAAAATACCACCATGTAGGAAATATTTTCATATTTCCAATGAATATTTATAGTTGAAAATATAATTTATATAACCCCTTATAAAAATTAATTACTAAAAGATTTTTGTTAATGTCAATTTTGTCTTTACATTAAATTAATTAATCCAAATTGTCATTATCACTGCCAAGTGGCTCAATAGGGTCCCAAAATCGACCCAAGGATACCCATGTTCTTCCACTACTCATCCAATAAGGTTTGGAAAAGTGTTAAGATAATTTTGAATTATTATAATATTCTTTTAACCTTGAATTACCCTATTTACCTTTAACCGCGGTAAATAAAAGTCAAAAGTTACTATTCACCAAAAATTATTTTCATCTTATTGAACCAAATTTTACTTCTTGATAATAACCATGTATGTTTGATTTTTTAAATTCAATTCACAGAAGTTGTAAAATCTCATTTAAATGAAAGAGTAAGTTTTTTAACTACCACTAAGTGGTTTCACTATTCATCAAAAATTGAAGTTTTTCAGAAAAATACCAAAAATTCAGCCTAAGATATATTTGATATTCTGAATTAAAAAATTATTTCTATTTTAAAAAATTCAAAACATAGAAGTGGCATTAATTAATTTTAAAATTAATTCCTGTTATCAAAACAAATAGCGTGTTTTTAAGAAACAATAACTATCAAAAGATCGACACTTGTTTATGTCCAATTTCAAAGTGAAATTAATTCCAATGACCAACATTGGATTAAATGGTAAAAATATATTATAATTACACTTTAAAACCAATTAAAAATATAATATAACCATATAAATTATTACGATGAAAAAAGTTATTTTTAAATAAAATATAGCGTGTTTTTACTATTCATTAAAATATGAAAGTTATAAGAATAATATGAAAATTTTATCCAAATTAAATTTTTATATCTTGATTCCAAGGAAGAATTTTATTTTGTCAAATTAAACTTATAAACATGTCAAAAATTATATTTAAAGTTGGTGCGCCATCAAAAGGCGGCAAAACTGCATTTTTTGAAAAATAATTATTTTACCCGAAAAATTTATTTTGTTCTCATACCATGTTCAAGAAAATGTGTAAGATGAATAATAATGTTATAAAATTCAAAATATAGTTGATACTATTCATAACGGCTAGTTCATAATAATATTATAACCATATATTGTTGTTTAATGAAACTTGGTATTGCGTACAACACACGCTATCGAGGAAGGTCGTGATTGTGTGTAATGAAAGCCAAGTCAAGGTTGCGTGTAGTGCAAGAGTCTTTTTTTTTGTATATAACAGAATCCAACCATATTTCATTTATACAATGAATATATATATATATATATATACACTCAATGTTGCGTAGAATAACAACTATCAAACAAACTTGAAATTGTGTGTAACACGATCCAAGATTAGTGTTGTGTATACTGCAAGCTAATACGATGTTGTGTATAGCACAAGATAATCTTGGTGTAGCGTATAACAGAAGACATCAAAGTAATTAAAATAATATTTTATCTTAAAATCTTTGGGTGTTACATTTTACCCCCCTTAAAATGAATTTCACCTTCGAAATTCGTCAGGGTTATAAGTGCTTTACTACTTGAATGTTTCTTTCATAGAAACCCACATCGTAAAAAGGAATTCAAAAACTTCATTTTAAAAAGGGAATTTAGAATCATAACGGTCACCCAAAGTAACTCAGCATTGGGTTTCCATATAGGACAACATAGGTGAAAATATGGATATGGAAGAGAAATCTAACCATCAAGTTCTGATGGAGAGTGGTAGAGAACGTGGCTATAAAGAAGACACCAATCAAAAATCCATAAATTTGTGATGATTTAAGGTACCATCTAATTCATCAGGTATAAGGGTACTAGGACAACGTTTTTAGTTCTCAAGATCATTTCCCTAATGTTGAAGAATTGTTGAATTAAATGAAATACTTACTTGATTTTGGTACAATCTCACAGTTGTTTGTGACTTGAACAATTTCCACTTCATCTCTTAAATAAATGAAGTTGAATTTGTCATTCGTGAAGTGTTAGCAGATCATGCGATAGAATGATAGGTCATTCCATTTGTTTCTATCGCAAAAAGTTTATCACAATTTATTAAATATACATAAGTCCATCTATGGTGAGATTAATCATATATGGTTGCTAAAATGGACTTAATAAAATAAAACTAGTTTCTACTAACCAGGGACTTCCTGTAGGCCAGTGATAGGTGATAAAGGCCTGTCGCACTTCGGTTGTGGGTTCGATTCCCGCAACCTTGTCTGACGCTACGGGTTGTCGCCCGTCCTGCAGGTTTTCCTTTTTCTAAAACTACATTATTATAACATTTCATCAATAATATCGAAAAAAGTTCTATCCTTAAACAATACTAACTTATGTACAACATAATCCATTCCAATATTTAGGCTTATCTAAAATAATTCTATCTAAGCTCATAGTATAAAGAAAACAATTACTAGAAATGTCATCTACAGAGCATGTGAATACCATCATTTATCACCCATATATCATACGATATATCTTTTTGGTCACATTCCAAACATGTGAATACCTTAATCGTGTATTCTCTTGAAAAATGAATACCCATTGAACCTTAGTGAAAACATGGATGATGTCAAAAGTTAACTCTTTCTACATACCAAAATCCCAAAATTTCTATATACTCAAACCATGATACCACTTTGTCTTTATATCAGTCATGAGCTCATTAATACTACCAAACAATTTATTTTATCCTTATCCCTTCATTATGCGCATATCATCTGTATTCCAAAATATTTGGATCACTTTTCATGGTTACCGGTACCATATTCTTATATAAAACCACAATACACCAATACAGATATTTCAATATACTATAAAAGTACCTCAACAACATTATTATTGAATTCCAATACATAAGCCCTTCAATCCATCATCTTCAATGATTGGCTTGGAATAGTTCCTTCCTCGATTTAGAAGTAACTTCTTAGGTTAGGTCATTGAGTTGGGTAATGCCCATGTTCTCCGCAGATAAGACATTGGACTCCATAACAGTCTGTCACTCTATGGCCCTTTTCTTCACATAGATAACATCTTTCCCTCCATTTGAGTTATTCCTCAAGGTTCTTCTTACCTTCTTTAGAAATCTCAATATTCTTTTCTCTATGCTCCTCACCATGCAAACATTCATAAAATTCCATCTTCCTCTTATTTTATGACTTAGGAATACAACTAAAGTTCACCTTGTTAATCATATATCGAGATGTCTGATTTGGCATAATCACAATATCTTTCTCTCTAAGCATTACATAATTTCACTGATCATAGTCACCAATTTTTCCATTGGAATCAATGTTAACTGAATTCCTTCTCGTTCCCTCCATGGACTAAGACCAGAAACCATAGTGTAAGAAATAGTTAAAATAATGAGGAACCACATAATCATAAAAAGTATCTTATGGGATGTCTAACTTATCAAAAATTCTTTAATCCATGACACCTGAGTTTTGCCCTAGGTTATTCATGATCGTCAACATAATTATAGTACTCTAACCTATACGTATACTTAACCTTAGGGATATCCCTACACATACCTTAGAAATATCTCTAGGGATTTCACTAAAGTTTGTGTATCCTAGTTTCCAAATTTTAACTAAAACTTTCCTCTGATACCAACTATAGAGACCCAAACTTGACGTACATGGAAATTACATTACTTTTGCGGAATAATTAATACATAACAAGAACCAACACACAAGGACCGTAATAATTTAGTGTCTTTGGAAAATCAGAACATAATCTTCTAATCATGGTGAAAGATCTTCAACATCTCCCATAAAGATCTTCCCCTTTTGTTTTCTTACCTAAAAACTTTCTTTATATCCTGGGTGAATAAAACATAAAAAGGGTGAGCTCAAATGCTCAGTATGGGTAAACATAGATAACATAAAACAATCCATAAACATTTGAATGCAAAAACTTGAACATACAATCTAAACATCAAAATCTTGAGCAAAGACAAAAATCTTGGAAGTACGTAAGGAATATATTATAAAGGAACATAAATAATGATAAAATAGCATGGAAATAAAACATGTAATTGTGTAAAACCATTAATCACATGATATGATTTCCATAGTAGCCAAGTCATTGCTGCCAAGACCATCTTAGTGGAAAAAGTCCCTTTCTCAATCGAGTGCACTCCTAGTTCTAGTCCTGTATCACTGAACCGGATTAACTAACCATTCCAACCATGTCTATCTCATGAGATATAAATCTTTAACCAATGCATTGGAGGCAGATATAGGTCCCACCCATCTCATAATGAAATCATTCTTACTTGTGCCATAAAATAAACTCAAAACATTCATCATAACCCAAAGAATAAAATGGGTTTCATAAACATCATCCCATCATCACATAATCCATATAAAACAAATGGATATTTCATCATAAGAAAATTGAAACCATGTAAATAATAGAGACATTATACTTGAAACATACACATATGAAATAATGTCATCTTAGATGGAAAATGGTTTTGATAAAACACATGAAATGAATTCTTGAGGAAAATATCCTTTCTTCTTCAAAATCATTTTATTTTCACAAAATCCCATGAAACTTTAAAAGAAGATTATTTTGTTGAAAATAGTCATAAAATATTGTAGAGTAAGCTTCATGAAAATGAGTCGTTATGAAACCGTAAAAATCCGTTCACATTGTATAAGTTAAAAATAACATTCTTCTCGTACTTTTGTCAGAAAAGTCAAAAAGTTCCTCGTGTGGTAAAAAAAGTAAGATTCCTTTCATAACATCTGGTAAATTTAAAAAATGGGTAAAATGAACTTTAAATATACATGAAAACATTTTTATAAAACATGGTCATGGATGATAATAATAACCCCAAATACTTACGAATAAACAATCTCAGATAAAAACGAGATTGGAAAAGTTATCCTTTACAAAGATATTTTTGTAAATAAAATAGATAACTTACTTTTATTCACTAAAAGGTCACATAAAGAAATTATAAATACATGATAATATATAAAAATTAATTTCTCACATAATCAAAGAACGACATAAACAAGAAAGAGAAGATCAACCCAAAGAATGGAAATTGGGTTAAAAAGTTCCCTTACCTTGTGTCCGACTTGACTCGATCATTCTTTAATCTCATAAATAATAAACCAAAGTTAAATTATACTTTCTTAAAAACCTTTTTCAAGATTATTATTCATTTTATATCACTTATTACCATGTTATAAACATTATGTAACCATTTAAGTTAATAACATTCATTTTGTCGATATTTGGTACTTGAGTCAAAAATGGACTTCTTATAATTACATGTTGTTCATGTGGTCAAAGGTTCATTATATCCAGAATGATTTAATGATTTATATATAATATATATCATATATATCCAACATATACATGTATTTATAATAGTACATAACATATGGAGGTAAGAAATGAAATGCACCGTTCATGGAGACGGTAAGTCGTACGTACGCATGAACGCTACTTTCAATTATATTTCTTATTTTAATGGAATTAAAACATAATGATACATAGGTATATTATAATTCCAGTATAATATCATATATAATATCATTAACTCAATCCTTTATACATCCCACATAAGGAATTAACGAATCACATCACTTTGAGGGGGCGGTAGTCCGCACTTCCTCAAATGAGATTATCGTATTTACCCACTATGGAAACCATAAAGGCTTGATATAATTAGGAAGTAAAGAAGAATAAAAAAATCATAAACATAATATATATCATATATAAATATAGTTCCATCATAATGGCCAACATGAGAGGCGGTAGGAGAAAATCGAACAATCATCATTTCATGAGGCATTAGTTTTCCATCCACAGAAACATTATGTTCTTCATCCATTAGATGGAGGTGTTTGTAAGTGTAGTTAGAATAATTATCATAAAAACATCCTAGTATATTTAGTATACTGGTTTTGTTACAAAATAAAGGATTAAAAAGAGTTTAGGGGGTGGAGAAGTAGAATAAAAGAAAACAATTTAAGAGAAACTGTTACCTTTAATTTGGGTAACTTCATTTGGTTTGAACCAAAAGGACTACTTGAAGTTAATT
This sequence comes from Viscum album, assembly GCA_963277665.1. NCBI lineage: Eukaryota > Viridiplantae > Streptophyta > Magnoliopsida > Santalales > Viscaceae > Viscum > Viscum album. The sequence goes on from OY728121.1 coordinate 856,592,239, forward strand.
CTGCCTATACTAAGGCTTATAGGGGGAGTATATGGATGTAGGTATATTAATTGGTTAGAGGTTGGACGAGCCAAATGGCTTGAGATGTGTGAGGAAGTGGATAGAAATGGTCTCCTTTTATAAGGGGGAGGAGGGGCTCTTTTGGAAAGTGTGAAAATGTTATTTTATTATAAACTTATCTTCGATTTCAAAAGGTCCAAAAATCATTAAAGATGAAGATAAGATGACTCATGGTCGAAATAAAATCATCCGATCAGAATTGGACATGGTTTGGATAATATTTTATCCATTATAATCTTATTGATTTAAATCATTTATTAATGAGGTAAATACTGCATCATTATTGTGTCATGAATAATTTAATTTATTTGTTGTCTAAAAATTATAAAAAAAATACCTTCATGTAGGAAATATTTTTATATTTCCAATGAATATTTGTAGTCGAAAATATAATTTATATAACCCCATATAAAAATTAATTACTAAAAGATTTTTGTTAATGTCAATTTTGTCTTTACATTAAATTAATTAATCCAAATTGTCATTATCACTACCAAGTGGCTCAATGGGGTCCCAAAATCGACCCAAGGATAACCATGGTCGGCCACTACTCATCCAATAAGGTTTGGAAAAGTGTTAAAATAATTTTGAATTATTATAATATTCTTTTAACCTTGAATTACACTATTCACCTTTAACCGCGGTAAATAAAAGTCAAAAGTTACTATTCACCAAAAATTATTTTCATCTTATTGAACCACATTTTACTTCTTGATAATAACCATGTATGTAGGATTTTTGAAATTCAATTTACAGAAGTAGTAAAATTTCATTTAAGTGAAAGAGTAAGTTTTTTAACTACCACTAAGTGGTTTCACTATTCATCAAAAATTGAAGTTTTTCAGAAAAATACCAAAAATTCAGCCTAATCTATATTTGATATTCCAAATTAAAAAATGATGTCTATTTTTCCAAATTCAAAACATATAAGTGGCATTAATTAATTTTAAAATTAATTCCCGTTATCAAAATAAATAGCGTGTTTTTAAGAAACAATAACTATCAAAAGATCGACACTTGTTTATGTCCAATTTCAAAGTGAAATTAATTCCAATGACCAACATTGAATTAAATGGTAAAAATATATTATAATTACACTTTAAAACCAATTAAAAAGATAATATAACCATATAAATTATTGTGATGAAAATGTTATTTTTAATTAAAATATAGCGTGTTTTTACTATTCATTAAAATATGAAAGTTATCAGAATAATATAAAAAATTTATCCGAATTAAATTTTTATATCCTGATTCCAAGGAAGAATTTTATTTTTTTCAAATTGAACTTATAAACATGTCAAAAACTAGACTTAAAGTGGGTGCACCATCAAAAGGCGACAAAACTGCATTTTTTGAAAAATACTTATTTTACCCGAAAAATTTATTTTGTTCTCATACCATGTTCTAGAAAATGTGTAAGATGAATAATAATGTTATAAAATTGAAACATTATTTGATAATATTCATAATGTCTAGTTCATAATAATATTATAACCATATATCGTTGTTTAGTGAAACCTGGTATTGCATACAACACACGCTATCGAGGAAGGTCGTGATTGTGTGTAATGAAAGCCAAGTCAGGGTTGTGTGTAGTGAAACACTCATTTGTTTTTTCATATAACAGGATCCAACCATATTTCATTTATACAATGAATATATATATATATACACTCAATGTTGCGTAGAATAACTTCTATCAAACAAACTTGAAATTGTGTGTAACACAATCCAAGATTAGTATTGTGTATACTGCAAGCTAATACGATGTTGCATATAGAACAAGATAATCTTGGTGTAGCGTATAACATAAGACATCAAAGTAATTAAAATAATATTTTATCATAAAATATTGGGGTGTTACATTCTACCCCCCTTAAAATGAATTTCGGCGTCGAAATTTTTCGGGGTTATAAGTGGTTTACTACTTGAATGTTTCTTTCATAGAAACCCACATCGTAAAAAGGAATTCAAAAACTTCATTTTAAAAAGGGTAGTTAGAATCATAACGGTCACCCAAAGTAACTCAGCACTAGGTTTCCACATAGGACAACATAGGTGAAAATATGGATATGGAAGAGAAATCTAACCATCAAGTTCTGATGGAGAGTGGTAGAGAACATGGATATGAATAAGACATCAATCACAAAGCCATAAATTTGTGATGATTTAAGGTACCATCTAATTCATCGGGTATGAGGGTACTAGGACAACGTTTTTAGTTCTCAAGATCATTTCCCTAATGTTGAAGAATTGTTGAATTAAATGAAATACTTACTTGATTTTGGTACAATCTCATAGTTGTTCGTTCCTTGAACAATCTCCACTTCATCTCTTAAAAAATGAAGTTGAATTTGTCATTCGTGAAGTGTTAGTAGATCATGCGATAGAATGATGGGTCATTCCATCCGTTTCTATCGCAAAAAGTTTAGCACAATTTATTAAATATACATAAGTCTATCTATTCTGAGATTAATCATATATGGTTTCTAAAATGGACTTAATAAAATAAAACTAGTTTCTACTAACCAGGGACTACCTTTAGGCCAGTGGTAGGCGATAAAGGCCTGTCACACTTCGGTTGTGGGTTCGATTCCCACAACCTTGTCCGACGCTACGGGTTGACGCATGTCCTGCAGGTTGTCCTTTTTCTAAAACTACATTATTATAACATTACATCAATAATATCAAAAAAAATTCTATCCTTAAACAATACTAAATTATGTCCAACATAATCCATTCCAATCTTTAGGCTTATCTAAAATAATTCTATCCAAGCTCATAGTATAAAGAAAACAATTACTAGAAATGTTATCTACCAAGAATGTGAATACCATCATTTATCACTCATATAACATACGATATATCTTGTTGGTCACATTCCAAACATGTGAATACCTTAATAATGTATTCTCTTGAAAAATGAATACCCATTGAACCTTAGTGAAAACATGAATGCTGTCAAAAGTTAACTCTTTCCACATACCAAAATCCCAAAATTTCTATATACTCAAACCATGATATCACTTTGTCTGTATATCAGTCATGAGATCATGAATACTATCAAACAATTTATTTTATCCTTATCCTCTCATTATGTGCATATCATCTGCATTCCAAAATATTTGAATCACTTTTCATGGTTACCGGTACCATATTCTTATAGATAACCACAATGGACCAATACAGATATTTCAATATACTATAAAAGTACCTCAACAACATTATTATTGAATTCCAATACATAATCCCTTCAATCCATACTCTTCAATGATTGGCATGTAATAGGTCCTTCCTCGATTTATAAGTAACTTCTTAGGTCAGGGCATTGAGTTGAGTAATTCCCATGTTCTCTACAAATAAGACATTGGACTCCATAACAGTCTGTCACTCTATGACCCTTTTCTCCATATAGATAACATCTTCCCCTCCATTTTAGGTATTCCTCAAGGTTATTCTTCCCTTATTTAGAAATCTCAATCTTCCTTTATCTATGCTCCTCACCATGCGAACATGCATAAAATTCCATCTTCCTCTTATTTGATGACTTAGGAAAACAAATAAAGTTCACCTTGTTAACCATATATCGAGTTGTCTGATTTAGAATAACCACAATATCTTTCTCTCCATGCGTTATATAATTTCGCTGATCATAGTCACCAATTTGTCCATTGGAATCAATGTTAACTGAATTCCTTCTTGTTCCCTCTATTGACTAAGACCAGAAACCATAGTGTAAGAAATAGTTAAAATAATGAGGAACCACATAATCATAAAAAGTCGCTTATGGCATGTCTAACTTATCAAAAATTCTTTAATCCATGACACCTTAGTTTCACCCTAGTTTATTCATGATCTTCAACATAATTCTAGGACTCTAACCTATATGTATACATAACCTTTGGGACATCCCTACCCATACCTTAGAAATATCTCTAGGGATTTCACTAAATTTTTTGCATCCTAGTTTCCAAAGGTTAACTAAACATTTCCTCTGATACCAAATATAGAGACCCAAACTTGACGTACATGGACATTAATTTACTTTTTTGGAATACTTAATACATAACAAAAACCAACACACAAGGACCGTAATAATTTAGTGTCTTTGGAAACTCATAACATAATCTTGTAATCATGGTGAAAGATCTTCAACATCTCCCATAAAGATCTTCCCCTTTTGTTTTCTTACCTAAAAAATTTCTTTATATCCTGTGGAAAGAAAACATAAAAAGGGTGCTCTCAAATGCTCAGTATGGGTAAACATATACAACATAAAACAATCCATAAACATTTGAATGCAAAAACTTGAACATACAATCGAAACATCAAAATCTTGAGCAAAGACATAAATCTTGGAAGTACGTAAGGCATATATCATAAAGTAACATCAATCATGATAAAATAGCATGGTAATAAAACATGTAATTATGGAAAACCATTAAGCACATTATATGATTTCTATAGTAGCCAAGGCATTGCTGCCAAGACCATCTTAGTGGACAAAGTCCCTTTCTGAATCGAGTTCACTCCTCGTTCCAGTCTTGTATTACTGAACCGGATTAACTTACCGTTATATCCATGTCTATCTCTTGAGATATAAATCTTTACCCAATGAATTGGAAGGATATATAGGTCCACCCATATCATAATTAAATCATTCTTACTTGTGCCACAAAATAAACTCAAAACATTCATCATAACCCAAAGAATAAAATGGGTTGCATAAACATCATCCCATCATCACATAATCCATATAAAACAAATGGATATTTCATCATAAGAAAATTTAAACCATGTAAATCATAGAGACATTATACTTGAAACATACACATATGAAATAATGTCATCTTAGATGGAAAATGGTTTTGATAAAAAATTTGAAATGAATTCTTGAGGAAAATATCCTTTCTTCTTCAAAATCATTTTATTTTTACAAAATTCCATTAAATTTTAAAATAAAAATATTTTGTTGAAAATAGTCATAAAATCTTGTAGAGTAAGCTTCATGAAAATGAGTCGTTATGAAACCGTAAAAATCTATTCACACCGTATAAGTTAAAAATAACATTCTTCTCGTACTTCTGTCGAAAAAGTCAAAAAGTTCCTCGTGTGATAAAAAAAGTAAGATTACTTTCATAACATGTGGTAAATTTCAAAAATGGGTAAAAAGGACTTTAAAAATACATGAAAACATTTTTAGAAAACATGGGCATGGATGACAACAATAACCCCAAATACTTACGAATAAACAATCTCAGATAAAAACGAGATTGGAAAAGTTATCCCTTACAAAGATCTTTTTGTAAATAAAATAGATCACTTATGTGTATTCACTATAAGGTCGCATAAAGAAATTATAAATACATGATAAGATATAAAAATTCATTTCTCACATAATCAAAGAATGACATAAACAAGAAAGAGAAGATCAACCCAAAGAACAGAAATTGGGTTAAGAAGTTCCCTTACCTCGTGTCCGACTTGACTCGATCGTTCTTTAATCTCCTGAATAATAAACCAAAGTTAATTTATACTTTCTTAAGAACCTTTTTCAAGTTTATTATTCCTTTTATATCACTTATTACCATGTTATAAACATTATGTAACCATTTAACTTAATAACGTTCGTTTTGTCTATATTTGGTACTTGAGTCAAAAATGGACTTCTTATAATAACATGTTGTTCATGTGGTCAAAGGTTCATTATATCCAGAATGATTTCATGATTTATATATAATATATATCATATATATCCATCATATACATGTATTTATAATAGTACATAACATATGGATGTAAGAAATGAAATGCACCGTTCATGGAGACGGTAAGCCGTACATACGCATGAACGCTACTTTCATTTCTATTTCTTATTTTAATGGAATTAAAACATAATGATACATAGGTATATTTTAATTCCAGTATAATATCATATATAATATCATTAACTCAATCCTTTATACATCTCACATAAGGCATTAACGAATCACATCACTTTGAGGGGGCGGTAGTCCGCACTTCCTCAAATGAGATTATCGTATTTACCCACTATGGAAACCATAAAGACTTGATATAATTGAAAATTAAATAAGAATAAGTAAATAATAAACATAATATATATCATATATAAATACAGTTCAATCATAATGTCCACCATGAGAGGGGGTAGGAGAAAATAGAACAATCATCGTTTTGTGAGGCGTTAGTTTGCATTCCACAGAAACATTATGTTCTTCATCCATTAGATGGAGGTGTGTGTAAGTTTAGTTATAATAATTATCATAACAACCTCCTATTATATTTAGGATACTGTTGTTGTTACAAAATAAATGATTAAAAAGAGTTTAGGGGTGGGAGAAGTAGAATAAAAGAAAACAATTTAAGAGAAATCGTTACCTTTAATTTGGGTAACTTCCTTTGGTTTAAACCAAAAGGACTTCTTGAAGTGTCTTCTGCCTAAGGTAAGGATTCTAGGGGGAGTATATGGATGTAGGTAGCTTAATTGGGTAGAGTTTGGATGAGACAAATGGATTGAGAGGTGTAAGGAAGTGGATAGAAATGGTCTCCTTTTATAAGGGGGAGGAGGGGCTCTTTTGGAAAGTGTGAAAATATTATTTTATTATAAACTTATCTTCGGTTTCAAAATGTCAAAAAATCATTAAAGATGAATATAAGATGACTCATGGTTGAAATAAAATCATCCTATCATAATTGGACATTTTTTGGATAATATTTTAATCATTATAATCTTATTTATTTAAATCATTTATTAATGATGTAAATACTGCATCATTATTGTGTCATGAATAATTTAATTTATTTGATGTCTAAAAATTATATAAAAATACCATCATGTAGGAAATATTTTTATATTTACAATGAATATTTATAGTCAAAAAGATAATTTATAAAACCCCTTATAAAAATTAATTTCTAAAATATTTTTGTTAATGTCAATTTTGTCTTTACATTAAATTAATTAATCCAAATTGTCATTATCACTACCAAGTGGCTCAATGGGATCCCAAAATCAACCTAGGGATACCCATGGTCGGCCACTACTCGTCCAATAAGGTTTGGACAAGTGTTAAGGTAATTTTGAATTATTATAATATTCTTTTAACCTTGAATTACACTATTTACCTTTAACCGCGGTAAATAAAAGTCAAAATTTACTATTCACCAAAAATTGTTTTCATATTATTGAACCATATTTTACTTCTTGATAATAACCATGTATGTAGGATTTTTGAAATTCAATTCACAGAAGTGGTAAAATTTCATTTAAATGAAAGAGTAAGTTTTTTAACTACCACTAAGTGGTTTCACTATTCATCAAAAATTGATGTTTTTCAGAAAAATACCAAAAATTCAGCCTAAGCTATATTTGATATTCCAAATTCAAAAATCATGTCTATTTTTTCAAATTCAAAACATATAAGTGGCATTTATTAATTTTAAAATTAATTCCCGTTATCAAAACAAATAGCGTGTTTTTAAGAAACAATAACTATCAAAAGATCGACATTTGTTTATGTCCAATTTCAAAGTGAAATTAATTACAATGACCAACATTGTATTAAATGATAAAAATATATTATAATTACACTTTAAAACCAATTAAAAAGATAATATAACTATATAAATTATTGCGATGAAAAAATTTGTTTTTAATTAAAATATAGCATGTTTTTACTATTCATTAAAATATGAAAGTTATCAGAATAATATGAAAAATTTATCCAAATTAAAATTTTATATCCTGATTCCAAGGAATAATTTTATTTTGTCACATTTAACTTATAAACATGTCAAAACTAGATTTAAAGTGGGTGCGTCATCAAAAGGCGGTAAAATTGCATTTTTTGAAAAATACTTATTTTACCTGAAAAATTTATTTTGTTCTCATACCATGTTCTAGAAAATGTGTAAGATGAATAATAATGTTATAAAATTTAAAATGTAGTTTATACTATTCATAACTTCTAGTTCATAATAATATTATAACCATATATCGTTGTTTAGTGAAACCCGGTATTGCGTACAACACACGCTATGGAGGAAGGTCACGATTGTGTGTAATAAAAGCCAAGTCAGGGTTGCGTGTAGTGCAAGACTCTTTTGTTGTTGTGTATAACAGAATCCAACCATATTTCATTTATACAATGAATATATATATATATACACACTCAATGTTGCATAGAATAACTACTATCAAACAAACTTGCAATTGTGTGTAACACGATCCAAGATTAGTGTTGTGTATACTGCAAGCTAATACGATGTTGTGTATAGCACAAGATAATCTTGGTGTAGTGTATAATAGAAGACATAAAACTAATTAAAATAATATTTTATCATAAAATCTTGGGGTGTTATAATTCATGTTCTGGAGGACATGCTATGGGCCAACATGTTAGAATTTTTCTATAGTTAGGAGGATCACCTATCTTTGGTGTATTTTTAATATAAAAACATTTACTACTCCACCATAAATATGGTTCCATTCGAATCCTTATATGGGGGACCCTGCAGGTTTCCACTATTCTGAACTGATCTAGGGGATTCATCACTCATGGTCACAGATTTGGTACAAGCGACAATATAGAAGGTACATATCATCCAAGAGTGGATGAGGTCTTACCAGAGCCATCATAAGTACTATGAAGATTGATGATTGAGGCCTTTAGAGTTTGATGAGGGAGACCATGTGTTCCCGAAGGTCTCACCTCGATGAGGGTTACTGAGATTTTTCTAGGGTGGCAAGTTATCTCTGAGATTCATTGGCCTTTTCTAGATACTTTGTAGGGTCAGTGAGGTGGCATACTACTTAGCCCTACCATCATAGTTAGATCGGGTATACAATATCTTCCATGTGTCGTAGTTGAGGAGGTATGTGCATGAACCATCACATGTTATCGATTAGGGTGAGATGGACATTGAGGATAGAGCTACCTTTATAGAGTACCCATTAGATATTAGGGATCGACAGAATATGATCCTTCATGAGTTATAGATTCCTTTCATGTGTTTTTTTGTGATAACGCATTAATCTTTAAAAGGCCACCTGAAAGCGGTTGAAACAGATGCGGTCTCGGTATCCTTATATTTATAAATATTTTTTTATTTTTGGGAAGAAAATACCGAAGGTGGGGTGAATGTAACGTCTCTATTTTTTTCTTGTGAAACTTTGGAATATTTTAAAGAATATTTTTGAAGCTAGGCATTGAGTTAATGAATAATTCTCGAGCTCGGGGAGTCTTAGTTTTGATATAATAAAAATATTAAATATATTATATCATGAGAGAATACTTTTCTATAATAATGGAATATCTCCAGAATGGTGTTCTTTATGGGAAATATAAGATCACCATTAAATTGTGAATTTAGGTTTTATCCTAGGCATATCATAACTTTTGTGTGCATCGAACATTTGGTTTAAGGGTGGTTGTGGGTGTAATAATAATTAAATAAATATTTATTTATTTATTTGTTAGTAAATGGCCAGATATAATTTCTCCTCTATTTAAACCCCATTATAGAAAAACCCTATCATTTTCCACAAAACCCTATAGATTTGAGATGATTTGTGGAGTATATATTTTGATGAAAGACAACACGATCGTGGAGTAGTGATCATTTTCCAAGGAGTTGTATTCACCAATGAAGTTCTTGGATCTCACCAATTACAATAGCATGGAACCATTGTTTGTTAGTGATCGATCCAATATTGAGGTAGGATGTTTTTTTCATTATTTTTAATCCTTGTTTTGATTATCCGATGTTGACCATGAATCAATATCTCTAAAAAATTGATCCATGGGTCGATCTATGATTTATGGGTGTTTATATATCTTCTTAGAATTAGGAATTGATATTATTTGTTAAGTCATGGATTATTCCCTTGCATTCAACACTTTGTCTAAATATCGAGACCAACCTGAACAATGGGTGACATCCATTTAATCACTCAAGTGTTTTGTACTTCTCTCCCCCCATTCTTTGTGCATTCATCGTCGGTGTTTTTTTTGAACGATGGTTCGACAATACCCAAAAACTAATTGTTGCACAATCGATATTTAGCACAATGAATCATTTTCATCAGTTTAGATTCGGTACAGAGAGTATTATGGAGGCATTATGTGGTTTGATGAGAGATCAAACATGGATCGGGGACTGAATCAAGGGTTTTCATCTATGGGTTGGAAATAAAGTGGTGTGTTATGATAGGAGGTTATTCAAAAGTTGATTGGGTGGTTGGAATCTGGCCACCAATGACATTTTGGGTTTGGTAAACCCTATATTCGAGTTCCATGGAAGATTTTGTGGAAGAATCATAGGCAATGGTAGAATGGGAAAAGACGCATGAGAGCTGCTAACTTTTTGAAAAAACCAAAGTTACACAGTGTGTAGTTCAAGAACACACGTCATGTAGTCCCCTTTCCATGGTGTCTATGGTTTTTCGTGGAGATAAATATCACAGGTCATGTGACACGTCACTCATTGTGTGACCAATAGTTGGCCGCTAAACATGTACCCTTAAGATACATAGGTATAGACATAGCCAGGTACATGGGAATGACTAGGTACGTGGGCACTTCCAAGTACCCAGACACGGCCAAAGCATCAGGGTATGGCTAGAGTACATGGGAATGATTAGATTACACAGACACGGTCCGGAGTAAATGGGAACAGGCTAAAGTACACGGGCACCATCCTGGGAACACAGGAAGACCTGGGATATTTAATTCATGTCATGTGTACCCTATACACATTGTGTACTTCTTTGAGGGTAGTTTGAGGCCCAAGTTCTCTTCATTATAGACGAGCGTCTGTAGGGTGTGTTCACTTAGTCCATCCATATGAGGGAATGGTGAGGTATCTCATCATGATCATAGGATGAGTGGTCCCCTATATGGGTTAGTCCTGGATAGAGTCAAATGTCCCTTTGTGTGTCCTGAGGTGTGATCCTCTATCATTTATCCCTAGTTTGGGTTAGGTATCCCATTATTGACTACTAGGGTGTGTGATCCCCATCCTAGTGGGTCAATTTGGATAATGTTATGTATCCCCCATAGTCCCTTAGTGTGATCACCTACCTATGTATTGAGATCTTTTGAGTTCTAGTGTATACTTTCTCACAAAAAGTCTCAACAATAACAACCTCTTAGATGAGTTCCATCAGTGTTAGCAAGACCCGATGAGTGACTTATCTTGTACGAACATTTCTATGAACCCTCAGGTGGAATATTATGTTGGAAGTTTGGTTGTGACCTTACATGAGACTTCATGTCTATCTTGAGTATATTTGGGTTGTTATTATTAGTATTGTTATTTTCTCATATTATGATTAACATAACTTTGTGATGATGATCTGACCTATCTTTAATGTTTTGTGTTTAGTGATTTTTGGGTGTCCTACTAGGTATGTTTATAATCTTCCCTCTAAGGGATCTTCATGCACATGTCGCATATTATGTAGATGATAGACCTTACAACAGAGTCCTAGGTAGAACATGAGTGAGTGGAGCATATTTGAGCTACACAGAATGTGGTTGGTTCCAAGAGTTTCATTTGAAAACAGTCTCCTCCTTACTAGCTTGTGGGACTCTTTTATAGTTTTTGTGGGCTTGCATTTGACTTTTTATGCTTTCTCATGCTTTTGTCTTACACTGATGTGGGATATAGTGTATGCATGAATTTTGGTATGTAAAGACCTGGATTTTCCATGTAATTTCTCTTAATTATATGGAATTATTATGACTCTATGAAAATTGACGGTGCATGATTCTGAGGCCCGGTGTGCCCGGAATGAATTTCTGAACTTTTTTTAAGGTACGCTCAGTAAATGCATGAGCAACATTTTCTAACTTATGAACTGGTGCTCATATTAAAAATTCGAGGGCACCGTTGAATTTGTAGCACCAGAATTCACTTAAGGGAGGCTTCACTTTGACCGCAGTAGGTTTGGAGAAAAAGTTAGATTTTGGGACTTTTTAAAAATAAATAAATAAAATAAATTTGTTATTTTATTTTCATTCTTTTCCTCCAATGGACAAGTGGAAATGTAAGACCAGCGACGTGTTAAGCCAATAAATGGATTGACCTTTCAATCCTAAGTAATAGTAATATTGGGGAATTAGGAAGGCTCATAATTAATGAACCCCCATAAATTCCCAACGTCGTTACTTACCCTCCCCCTCTCCTATTTATATGGAGCTTGGGGAGAGGTATCAGGACTGCTTCACCAAGCAACTAAGTGTTGAAAAAGTGTCAAGATGCCAAAACATTAGAGGATAGAGCTGGTTCTAGCAAGCGATGATGAGCGACACTAAAACCCCAAACCAAAGATTAATGATCGAGAGACGTCGTTGGAGGCTAGTTGTGGGAGACGGTGAACACTAACCCACTTCCTCAACCACGGGCATTTCTCCATCGTTCTTAAGGTAGGGTTTAATGTTTGTTTTAATTTCAAGAGTTGTAGAATCCTTTTTCCTCCCTCGTGTTGATTACAAGCTAACACGGAGGGTGTGGGACTAACGAACCCAGATTGGACCCTCAAATACCTTGCTACCCATGCGCCCTCCATGGAAGACCACCAATGCAGTGGCACCGACCAGCTATGAAGGATGTAGCGCATCATCGTGCGCTGCAAGAGGAGGCTATGACACTAAGTCACGGCGGTCATCGGAGTGGCTGGAACTGGCTGTCCACAGAGGAGGTGTGGCATGTCGTCACGCGCAACTGGTGAGCAAGGGGTCACAGCCAAAGCCACGATGGATGAAGGTGGTGGCTGGCACACTGGTCGGCCATGAGTAAGGATTCGGCGCACCCATGCCGTCGGAGCAACCGGTCACAACTCGTTATCCGCGGCGGTCGGAAGAGGCGTTCGGCACACCGGTAAGTCGTGGAAGAGGAGGGCGGAGTGACCAGCACACCGTCGGAGGAGTCATGGTGGCAGGACCCATAGCGGGTCTCGCGGTGACCTGGCAGCACCCACCTACTGAATGGGGGGGCCGCTCCCCTCCCATGCCAGCTCGGGCGGACCGCGCTGTGATCTGGGCCACGATCCACCTCGAGCCGGGACGCGCCTCATGTGGCTAGTCTGCCTCCCCAGTGGGTCGCGTGCCCAGCGGGCCATGCCCCCTTGTGGGCCGGGCTTCCCCTTGCATGCCAGGCCATTCCCCCCATGCGGATCGAGTCGTCCCCTTGCGCGTCGGGTCGCCTCCTTGCGAGCAGGGACGCGCCCCCATGTGGACCAGGCCACCCCCTTGAGGGTCAGGCCGAGCCTACCATGGCCTAATTCAGTTGGGTCGGACCCGGATCGGGTCAAGTCGGCCCGAACCGGGTTGGGTCAGCCCAGACCAGGTCGGACCAGACCTGGGCCCAACCGGACCCAAAAAAAACTTAAAGGGCCATATCTTGAGAACCGAATGTCTGTTTGACGAACCATCTATTGCACTGGGATCCTTGGATTGAAACGGTTCTTTTGGTATATTCCACTTGAGTTTTGGGAAAAGTTGGAGTACAGCTAGGTTGGATCGAACCCGAATCCAACCGGGCCCTCGGAACTAAAACGCTTATAACTCACAGACTGGGCGTCCAATTGATGTACCATCTGTCGCGTTGGAACCCTTAAGACATGTTGGTCCTTTGGGTTACTCCTTTGTGGTGCTTAGTGGTAGTAGTGGTATGGACGATATCTCAAGGGGCAGATTCTACGAAACTCAAGTGCACCGGGTGCGAGGAATCCAGTGGCTGGCTATAATGTGAAGAAATAACATTAATCCTGTGTGGGTCAGCATCTGTCAATCTTGTGTGGGTCAGCATCTATCGAATCTTGTGTGAATCAAAGCTCATCGATCCTGTGTGGGTCAGCACATACTGATCCTATGTGGGTGAGATCCTGTGTGGGTCTGTTGGGGTTATTACCTATCGATCCTGTGTGGGTCAGCAACAATGCCTCTTAATAGAATAAGACGATCTAGCTTATGACTAATCATCTGTACTTAAGTTATACTTGTTTGTGAGATGATATTTTTACCTTCATGGTGTTACCTGTGTGGTATGTCTTCGTGGTGTTACCTATGTGGTACTTCTATCTTCATGGTGCTACCTATGTGTTACTTCTATCTTTGTGGTGTTACCTATCAATACTTATGGCTAGAGACTTCTACAAGAGAGGATTCAACGATTACACACTGGTTCTAGTAGTGTGAGCTTACTCTAGGAGGTGAGAGATTCAGCTAGGATCTTCTAGTAGTGGCATTGAGGCCTTACGACGTCATCTTGGGTATGGAGTGGTTATCCACATTCCATGCCCATATTGACTGTATTAGGTGCAAAGTGTGGTGTGTCCGCGAGGATTGGACCAGGTTTTCCTTCATCGGCGAGAAGGGAACCTTTACAGCATAATATGGACATACCCAGAGAAGGGTGCAGCCAATCACACATCAGTTGGATAGTCTTACCCTTAGAGAATTTGATGCTGAGAGTCCCATCTATCAAGTAGTGGTGGACTATTATGCTGATGGTTTTCCAGATGATGTTCTAGGACTACCTCCATGAAAATAGGTAGACTTTTACATCGACCTGTACCCCGAGACGACACCGATATCTACACCAGAATATCAGATGGCTCTCGCGGAGCTTCATGAGTTACGGGTACAGTTGGAGGACTTGCAGAGTAAGGGGTTCATAAGGCCAAGTGTTTCTCCATGGGCAGCCTCGATTTTGTTCACCAAGAAGGCAGATGGGAGTTTGAGACTCTTTTTGGACTATCGGCGCCTGAACCAGGTGACCGTGAAGAACAAGTATCCACTTCCAAGTATTGATGAACTTTTCGATCAGCTGAAAGGAGCTCATTGGTTTTAGAATATAGACCTCAGATCAAGCTATCATCTACTCAGGGTACGAGATAAGGATGTGTAGAAGACGAAATTCTGATATCGGTATGGCCACTATGAGTTCTTGGTTATTCCATTCGGCATGACCAATGCCCCATTAGTGTTCATGGGACTCATGAACAGGATCTTCCAGCCATACCTAGATCTCTTTGTGGTGATCTTCATCGATGACATCTTGATATACTCAGTGATAGAGGAGGAGCATGTCTATCATCTGCAGATAGTTCTAGATACACTCTGAGAGCACCATCTTTATGGTAAGCTCTCAAAGTGCCAGTTCTAGATACAAGAGGTCCACTTTCTAGGACACATTGTCTCTTAGGATGGAGTTTAATTGGATCCAGTGACGATAGAGGTTTTGCTTGCTTGGGATCCACCTAGGAGTGTGACTGAGGTGCGAAGTTTTCTAGGGTTGTCTGGATACTACTGGTGATTCATGCCAGACTTTTCCTGAGTTGTGGCACCCTTGTCAGCATTGACAAAGAAGGGACAGCCCTTCGTATGGATGGAGAGATTCCATCAGAGTTTTCAGGAGTTGAGGCAGAGACTGATGAGTGCCCCCATCTTGAGGCTACCAGAAGAGGGCGTTGGGTATATATTCTACTGCGATGCATCAGGAACCAGACTTGGGTGTGTCCTGATACAGGATAGAGCAGTGATCTCCTATGGCTCATGACTATTAAGGAAACATGAGAAGAACTATTCTACCCACGACCTAGAGTTAGCAGCAGTGGTCTTCGCCCTGAAGATGTGGTGACGTTACTTGATGGGCGAACGTTTTATAGATTACTTTGATCATAAGAGTCTCAGGTATGTCTTCTCTCAGAAGGACGTGAATCTGAGACAGTGGAAATGGCTAGAGTTCCTCCTAGACTATGACTTTGAGATAGTTTATACTTCAGGGAAGGGGAATGTGGTAGAAGATACACTCAGCAGGAGGTCTGGTCTACAGTTGCTGAGTGAGGTGACCGAGAAACTAGCCGCGATGTAGATATCCTTCATGGATAGAGATGGAGCAGCTTACCTCCAGTATATGACTGTCACTCCCCCACTCCTTTAGTGAGTTTAGGAGGCAGATCTTGGGGACATTGAGTGCAAGGAAAGACGTGATTAGATATCCATATGACAGACACCTGATGGATTTTCTGAAGGTGGGGAGTAAATCATCCTCTTCAGAGGACGTACCATGGTACCAGTGGCGCTACGGGAGGAGGTGTTGATGGAGTTCCATACGTCCCCTCTAGCGGTACATCCTAGTGTGGTGAATATGTACCAGGACCTTCGGCATCAGCACTAGTGGCCAGGGGTGAAGAAGGTAATGGCAGAGTTTGTTTCACGATGCCTCACTTGTCAGCAAGTGAAGGTTGAGCATCAGGTTCCAGCAGGATTATCCCAGCCACTAGAGATGCCCGAGTGGAAGTGGGATGGTATCTCCATGGAATTTGTGACAGGGCTTCCACATAAGTCCAGGGGACATGATTCCATTTGGGTGATCATTGACCGACTCACCAAGTCGGCCCACTTTCTACCTATCCAAAAGCAGAGATCAGTAGAGGGCTTGGGATGCCTCTGCGTACAGGAGATTGTGCGACTTCATGGGGTGCCATAGATGATCGTCTCTAACCATGATGCACGTTTCATATCTCGGTTTTGTAAGGGATTACAGGAGGCGTTTGGGAGTTAGCTACGTTTGAGCACCGCCTTTCATCCTCAGATGGATGGTCAGATGGAGCGGACCATTCAGACACTGGAGGACATGCTTCGTGCATGCATCCTAGATTTTGGCCACAGTTGGGAGGATCACTTTCCCTTGGTGGAGTTCTCATACAACAACAGTTATCACTCCACCATTGGTATGGAACCATTTGAGGCCTTGTACGATCGACCATACAGATAACCTCTAATATGAACAGACCCAGGGGAGTTATCACTTATGTGTCCAGATTTGGTACAAGATACCACTGAGAAGGTGCAGATCATCCAGGAGTGGATGAAGACTACACAGAGCAGACAGAAGTCTTATGATAATAGAAGTAATAGACCTTTGGAGTTTGAGGAGGGAGACCATTTCTTCTTATGAGTCTCACCTCGACAAGGTTTACGGAGATTTGGAGAGGTGGAAAGTTATCACTGAGGTTTATTGGACCATTTCTGATACTTTGAAGGATTGGCGAGGTAGCATACCACTTGGAACTTTCACCACAGTTAGAGAGGGTTCACGACATCTTCCACGTATCTCAGATGAGGAGATACGTGCATGACCCATATCACATCATCGACCACGGTGAGATGGACTTTGACGATGGGGTGACATTTGAGGAGGTTCCAGTAGAGATTGAGGATCGACATGAGCGAGTCCTTCGTGGGCGGTCAATACCTCTGGTGCGCATTCGCTGGCAGCACGGGAACCTCTAGGAGAGAACTTGGGAGCGGGATAATTAGATTTGTGCTCAGTACCCCCATTTGTTTTCTTATTCTATGTTGTGGATTTTGGGGACGAAAATCCCTAAGGTGAGGAGAATATAAAGACCCTGATTTTACATGTAATTTTTTTTAATTATATGGAATTATTACAAGTTTTTGAAAGATGAAGTCGCATGATTCAGAGGCCCGGTGTGCCCAGAATGAATTTCTTAACTCTTTTTAAGGTACGTTCAGTAAATGTGTGAGCGGCATTTTTTAAATTTTAAACCGATGCTCGGATTAAAAATATGAGGGAACCGTTGAATCCATAGCATAGAGATTTTCTTAAGAGAGGATTCACTTTGGCCGCAGTAGGTCTGGAAAAAAAGTTAGATTTTGGGACTTTTTAAAAAGAAATAAATAAAATAAATTTGTTATTTTATTTTCAGTCTTTTCCTCCAACGGACAAGCGGAAACGTGGGACTAGCGACGTGTCAAGCCAATAAATGGCTTGAACTTTCAATCCTAAGTAATAGCAACGTTGGGGAATTAGGAAGGTTTCTAATTAATGAACCCCCATAAATTCTCAATGTCGTTACTTTCCCTCCCTCTCTCCTATTTATATGGAGCTTGGGGAGAGGTATCAGGACTGCTTCACCAAGCAATGAAGTGCTGAAAAAGTGCTGAGACGCCAAACCCTTGGAGGACGGAGCTGGTTCCTTCAAGCGGTGACGAGTGACACCGAAACCCCGAACTGAATATCAATGATCGAACGACGTCGTTGGAGGCTAGTTTTGGGGGACGGCGAACATCGACCCACTTCTTCAACCACGGTTGTTTCTCCATTGTTCTTGAGGTAGGGTTTACTTTTGGTTTTAATTTCAAGAGTTGTAAAATCCTTTTCCCCCCCTCATGTTGATTACAAGCTAACGCAGAGGGCACGAGCCTAAGGAACCTAGCCCGGACTCTCCGCTACCATACTACCCATGCGCCCTTCGTGGAAGACCATTGGCACAACAACATCGACCGGCTAAGAAGGATGCGGCACGCCGTCGCGTGCCACAAGAGGAGGTCGCGACACTAAGCCACAGTGGTCATTAGAGTGGTTGGCACCGACTGACCGCAGGGGAGGTGTGGCGCACCATCGTGCGCCGGTGGTGAGCAAGGGTTCGTGGCCGAAGCCGCGGTAGATGAAGGCGGCGGCCGACACACCGATCGGCCACGAGGAAAGAGGCGGCGAACCCGTGCCGCCATAGGAACCGGTCACGGCTCATCAGTTACGGTGGTTGGAAGAGGCGGCCGGCACACTGGCAGACCATGGAAGTGGAGGGCGGTGCAACCAGTGCGCCGTCGGAGGAGCTGTGACTCCGACGTCATGGTGGGGGGACCTGCGGCGGGTCCCTCGGTGACCTGGAAGCTCCCTTAGCTGCTTCCACTTCGCCTACCGAATGGGGGGACCGCTCCCCTCCCATACCAGCTCGGGCAGACCGCGCTGCGAGCTGGGTCGTGCTCCACCTTGAGTCGGGCCTCACCTCATTCGGTCGGGTCGCGCCTCATGCAGCCGAGCTGTCTGCCTAGTAGGCTGCCCCCCCCCCCTGCAAGCCGAGCCACCCCCTTATGGGATGGGCCGTTCCCCCATGCGGACCGGGCCATCCCCTTGTGGGCTGGACCGCCCCCTTGAGGGTTGGGCCGCACCCCCATACGGACCGGGCCTCCCCCTTGCGAGTCGGGCCACCCCATGTGGGTCGGGCCGCCCCCCTTGCGGGTCGGGCCAAACCTCGGCCCAGTGAGCCGAGCCTACCGCGTCCCAGTTCAACCGAGTCGGACCAGGTCAGGTCAGCCTAGACCGGGTCGGGGTGGGTTGATCCTACCAGGTCGGACCGGACCCGGGCCCAACCGGACCGAGAAACACTTAAAGGGTCATATCTTGAGAACTAGACATCCATTTGACGAACCATATATGGAGCTGGGATCCTTGGATCGAGATGGTCCTTTTGGTATACTCCACTTGAGTTTTGGGAAAAGTTTAAGTATGGCCAGGTTGGATCGAACTCTAATCCAACTGGGCCCTCGAAACTAAAATGCTTATAACTCACAGATCGGGCGTCCAATTGACGCACCGTCTTTCACGTTAGAACCCTTACAACATAGCGGTCCTTTGGGTTACTCCTTTGTGGAGCTTAGTGGAGTTCAAGGTATGACTGATATCTCGAGGGGAAAATTCTATGGAACTTGAGCGCACCAGGTGTGAGGAATCCAGTGGTTGGCTGTAACGTGAAGAAAGAACATTGATCTTGTGTGGGTCAGCATCTATCGATACTGTGTGGGTCAACATCTATCAGATCCTGTGTGGGTCAGTGTTCAGTGATCCATTATGGTTTATCACATACCAATCCTATGTGGGTCATATCCTGTATGGGTCAGTGGGGGTTATTACCTATCGATCATGTGTGGGTCAGCAACAATGCCTCTTAACATAATAAGATGATCTAGCTTATGACTAATCATTTGTACTTTTGTACTTAAGTTATACCTGTTTGTGAGCTGAGTCTTTTACCTTTGTGGTGTTACCTGTGTGGTATGTCTTCATGGTGTGACCTATGTGGTACTTCTATCTTCGTGGTGTTACATGTGTGGTACCTCTATCTTCGTGGTGTTACCTGTGTGGTACTTCTACCTTCGTGGTGTTGTCTTAGTGGTGATATCTATGTGGTACTTATACCTTTGTGGTGTTGTCTTTATGGTTTTACCTATGTCTTACTTCTATCTCAGTGGTGTTACTTGTTTGGTATTTCTATCTTCGTGGTGTTACCTTTGTGGTACTCTTCCCTCATGTATGAGATGAGTATATCTTGATAACTTAGGTATATGTATGGGCATATACCTAAGTAAATTTGAAGTCTTGCTTTATTTTTTTTCCTTTGTGGAACTCTAGGAGACCTATAGGGGTCTCGGGGTCCCTACTGAGTTTCGTTATACTCACCCCTACACGGGTTGTGCCCGCAAATTTTTGTGTCTTGTGTAGACAATGGACAACATTGATCAAGGTTGAGGGAGCTAGGACTGGACGATGCTTGGAGGTGGACCATTTGGTGTGACGTGATACAGGGACTAATGATCATGAGTTGTACCTACCCTTTAAGTAGGATCCTCGGTGGATGATCCATGAGTTGTTTTTCCCTTTTCAGTTGTATTTTTACTTTTTATTTGTACTTGTACTTTTCGGTTGGGCTTGTATTCCGGCCCCTTTACTTTCAAAACACTTTTATTGTAGCATTTTACTTCGTAGTTTCTTCTTTTTTTGTTCTTGGACTGTGTGTCAGTATTGGTTAAAAGGCAATGCCTTCCCATTTTAGGGGTACGCCTTTTTGGTGCTAGTCGCTAGCCCCTGGACTATGGAAGGCGGGCTTGGGGTAGTCACATAACGGGCCCCAGTGGATGGTTCATGACATGGTATATGTATTATCTTACCTTTTAAATTTTCATTGGTGATTGGATGTGTGTGTGTACGTGTGTTCGTGTACCTTATTTTAAGGTATTTCATGTGTATAACATGTCTACTCAGTGCTATTCTCCCACCCCTGGCCTGTTGGATGCGATCTTAGCATGTCACACTTGGTTTACCACTATCTAGACAGGTTCTGGTGGGTTGGTTCATGACATGTATAAATCTGGTTTCCACATAACTTTTATGCAGTTGACTTATTTCTTTGTAGTGATGTTTTCCCCCTTCATCAAGTCATTTCCTTTATCAATTTGTCGTTGAATCTTCTTGAAAAAATATGAATTTTCTTTTCCAGAAACCAGAAATTACATAATGTGATCGAAGATCATGTAATATGTGACTTTAATTTAATTGATATATTGTTAAATTTATTAAATAAAACCTTAATAGTTGAATTAGTTTTAACTATATTGTATTCTATGCTTCATATGAAAGCATTCTATACGACAGTATTATAAAAGATGGTATTTGACACTATCATTTATTAACTCAAATATTTCACCTAAGCTATTTTTAATTGGATTGCATGTCATTTGATGATATGTCACAAGATTTACATGATTGTTTGAATTAAATGTTGAAAAAGTTGACATTTAAGGATCTTAAAGGGTTGTAAAGTTTTAATTATGAATAACATTTTATTTCCAATATATAACACTTTAGAAACATTATGACCCTTTGGGTCCTTTTATTTAATGATAAAGATATAAAAGGTGTCAGAACATCACAACACAAGGATTGGTGGTTTTGAGAGCTCCTTGAACATTCATTTCATTCTCCCTTGAGCTTTTGAAGGTGCTAGCACATTGTCTGTTGAGGAGAATTTTTTGGGTTAAATTTGAGATTCATATAATTGGTGGATAATTTTGTAAGAAATTTTAAATAATGTATGATTCTATGATTGTAAAATTTCTTTAATAAAAGAAAAATTTTATATTTTATTAGATGATATAATTTATTTTTCCATTATTTATTACATTATTAATTAATTGATGGACCATTTTTTTCATTCTCCCACTTGGTCCAAACTAATTAATGTGAATGAATTCAATATCCCTCTTTAAAAGGAAACATGATATATGGATCATAGAATTATTTCATCTAAATAATGAGTATTCCCTTATATGTATCACAGTATATCATGTATCTTTAAATAACTATATGAATAAACCTTAACCACATGGTTTATTCTCCATATGAACAAACCTTAACCGTATGGTTTATTCTGTAGCCCCAAAAAATATTTATCAAGTAATGAATGTGTACACTTAAACTAAAGAGAGAAACACTTAAATATATAGTGTTTTAAACAAAATTCAAAAAAAATATAATGTAGAACTTAATCCCATACATATTACATGCTCCTTGAATTTAAATGGAGGTATGCCTTTAGTCAAAGGATCTGTAGTCATCAATTCAGTGTTGATGTGCTAAATAACCATGTTTTTATCTTTAACACGTTCCCTTATGGCTAAGTATTTAATATCAATGTGATTACTTTTACTCCCAATTTTTTTATTCTTAGCCATAAAGACAACAACCAAATTGTCACAATATATAATCAATGGACTAGAAATAAAATCCATAACTTTAAGGCCCAAAATGAAACTCCTTATCTATACACCATGGGAAGTTTCCTCAAAACATGAAACGAACTCAGCTTCCATAGTAGAAGTTTCTATTGGTGTCTTTTTGACACTTCTCCATGACACAGCACCTCCAGCCATCATAAAGACGTATCCTGAAGTTGATTTGCATGAATCAACACAACCATAAAAAGCTACATCTAAGTATTCGATGACTTTTAAATTATGAGTGTGTTTATACATAAGCATGTATTATTAGTCCCCTTAATGTATCTCAATACCTTCTTCATGGACTTCCAGTTGTCTATACCTGGATTACTCTAATATCGCTCCAACATTCCTACTAAAAATGGAATTTAAAGCCTCGTGCAGACCTGATCATACATTAAACTAAAAATAGCGGAATAAAACATGATGGATTTCATTTTTTCTTATTCAAATTCATTTTTAGGGATTTGGTTCATACAGAATTTATCACCCTTAACAATGGGTTTCATACTTGGTTCCCAATCTTTCATACAAAATCTCTTTAAGAATTTATTAATATAGGTTTCTTGAGACAAGTCTAGAATGTCTCTCAACTTATCCCTGTGAATCTTTAATCCAATGAGATTGGATTCATCACCCATATTATTCATGTCAAAACTTTTTGAGATAAATTATTTAACCTTATATATAAAACCCCCTATAATTAGTGGAAAGTAAAATTTCATCTAGTTATAAAATAAGAAAACATATTTTACTCCCACTAACCTTCTGGCATATACATTGATCCATAATGTTTTATTTGAAACCAAATAAAGTAATTGCATCATGAAATCATAAATACCATTGTAGGGATGATTCTTTTAAACCATATATATACTTTTTGATCTTGTACACAAAATTCTCACCATTACTATATAGGAATCCTTCAGGTTGTTTCATGTAAACCTCATCATCTAGATTACCATTCAGAAAATCAATTTTCACATCCATTTATTATAATTCAAAATCAAAATGAGCTATTAATTCCAATATAATGCATAAAGAATCCTTTTTTTATACTGGAGAAAATGTTTCAGTATAATAGATCCCTTTCTTTTGAGTGAACCCTTTAGAAACTAGTCTAGCCTTGTATATTTCAATATTTCCTAATGATTTTTTATTATTTTTAAAAACCCATTTACATCCAATAGGTTTTACACCAAATGGAAACTAAAAAAGGTCCCAAACATCATTACTCTTCATGGAATTCAACTCCTCCATCATGGAATCGTACCATATGTTTTGGGTTTGTGTTTGGAATAAGGGCTCGTTTGGTATATTTTATAAGGTTTCATGTTTTAATTAATGTTTGGAAAGAATTTTGTAAAAGTGATGATATTTAGAAATATTAAGGGCCTGTTTGGATTTGTTAACATGAAATTGATATTATGTTGTTTTAGAAATGTTTTGGGAAATATTGTGTGATATATTGGAATTGAAAGTATTGAAGGCCCGGTTGGCACTTTGTGTTGCATTTGGAAATGGAATGTGGTTTTGAAAGTGTAAACGCCTGATTGGAATTTTTAAATGTTTAAGAATTTTTTTATGATCTTATGTGACCTGACATCCCGGTTGGCACCTTCAATGAAGTGATACACATGTGTGTGTGTGTGTGTGTGTGTGTGTGGTAAGAATGTGTGTGTGTGTGTGTGTGTGTGTGGTAAGAACCTCTATAGGAGGGATTTCATGTTATGGGTTATCGTATAGGGTGTCCTTGTTTGGGGTAGGAAAGTGCGGTAATGGAGGGTATGGTGAGTCACACGTGCGAGGGCCTCCCACTTACATAGTATAATACCACCATGGGTTTATGGGAATCTTTTAGAGGATCGATTGAAGGTTTTTGATCAACCTCGATTAGATGGGTTGGTACCCCCTGGATTGCAGATAGGCCAGGTGGGATGTTCCACTAGATTGGCTAGTTGAGGGCAGGTAGATGGTTATAGACTTAGGGGTTTCACCATATGTTGATAGGTGGTTCCGAACTGAGTATGACCAAGGGTATTTGAGGGATGTTTAGGATCTCCCATGGTTATTATCTATGTTTTCTTATTTTTATTTCTCTACACTTGGTTTTCTGATTACATCACTAGTCTATTTTTAGTATCTGTAGTTTATTTTTAGTTGCCCTGTTTATTTATTTCTTACATGGCCTAGTATTTCATTATTTGGGGTTTTGTTTCTTAAAATGGTAAACTCATCTTTTGAAAATGGAAAATTGGTGTGTGTGTGTGTGTCTTGATTTAAAAACGAAAGGTAGATTTATTTACCAATGTGAGAAAAACCTATTTTTATAATTGTATTTTCAAACAAGCGGAAATGGATTGTGTTGGGAAAGGGATTTCATGGATTCTATGGTGTTTTCCTACTGAGATGTAAAGATCACACCCTACTTGTACCTTTCGATGTTGATAGACCCAAGTTGTTTTTCAGGTTCTCTTTCTTGTTCAGGTTCTTGTTTCCAATGATCATGATTAGAGCAGTTCTGTTGGTAGACGGTGGTGACCTCGAGGTCACATGGAGATCGGGTTGGTAGTAGTTTAGTTGGTCTTGTTTTAGTTCAGTTTCACTATTTTGCAGTTGTATTTTTGTAACCAGATCAGTTCATATATTTTTATATGATCAATTATTGGTTTCTGTTACTTGTCCAATTTATTCTATTGATCCTAGTATTTTGGGCTTAAATCATTCCCATTGGTTTTATGTTTTGATGCCCAGAATTAGTTTTCAGCCCATGGGGATTGGGAATACCATTCGAGCCATGTCTTGGACCGAGTCGAATGTCAGTTCTGATGACATTCTATCCTGGTTCATGACAAAATGGTATCAGAGGAGGTCTTTTTTATTTTGGGTGTTTGGTAGATGGAGATTAGGATTGTCAGGACTTGGTAGGTTGGTACGAGAAGGGTTTCATGAACCCTTGCTTGTTCCAAACCTCGATTTTCCAAGGGTAGTTCAGGATTGAGTCTTCTATTTTTTTTTTGGATTGAGGGATGGCAACGGAGGCAAGCCGGTGTTACATCATGATCTCACATGGAGTAGTGACCCATGTAGAGTCTGAGTACACATTTTAATATCTTTCTAGTTATTGATGCTTACTTGGGGAATTGCTCACTACCATGTCACTGAGTTAAGCATAACTACTAGTTCCTCATTCCGGTAGTTTGGTACAAGTTGTAGTTCGCTTTGGTTTTGGTTGGTGTAAGTGCGTTTTTGAAAATGAAAAGGGTTTTTGGAATGAAAATACTTTCTTTTAAATGGATTTAAATTCATAAAATGAGTTTTAAAATTTAATGTGCTTGGTCTAAAAATATAGTGTTTGCTTGAAATTGGTAAAAAAGTGGGTTGGGTACAACCATGGGTACTTCTTATGAACGTTTTCACATGTGAGATTGTATATGGAAAGTGCATGTTGGCATGTATGGATGGAAGCGGATGAAATCATGCACAACGGATCATGGGATTCCTTGGGTGTGTATTTGAAACTGAAGGGTTGTCTTTGTTTTTCTAAAGTGATTTTCAGAAGGGAAAATGATTTCAAAAATTGGTTTTCATTTTGTGTTGTGGGTTTTTTTGGGTGAAAGTGGTTTTTTGTTTATGATGTATCTTTAGAATGAGGTGGTCCTAAAAATTAAAATGTAAATGGGATTTTTAAGGGGGTTATTTTTGGTTGTGTTGGTGTGTTTTTAATTTGTGATCTTATTTCTTCGACTTGGAATGTTTCTTTCTGATTGCACTTTTATTTGATGTCAGTTTTTGGATTTTTTCTTCTTGTGTTATTCAGAAAATGCCACCCAGAAAGGTCCCTAAAGTTTCTAATGAGTCATGCTCGGTTTTTTATTCTTCTCGAGTGCTACCTGTCCTATGAGGTGATCAGAGTCAGTTATAGGTAGTGGAGTGGATTTAGGAAGTGGAGCACATCTTTAGGGTGTTGGGAACTGCTGAGGCTATTAGAGTTTGAGTTGTCCTGGGGTTGTTTGAAGGTCCAGATTTGGATGAATGGGAGTTGTTCGCTCTTCCATCATTGCAATTTGGGTTGACGTGAAAAGTTTTTAAGTCCGTATTTTTCCAGTGTTTTATACTCAAGGAGGTGAAGATGAAGAAAAGGGAAGAACTCATGTATATTCAACAAGGACAGCAGACGGTGAAGGCATATGTTGACCATTTCAAGGAATCAGTTTCCTTTTCTCCAGAGGTGGTGTCGCAGGATCTAATAAAGGCTTTTCTTTTTCTTGTATATCTTAATCTATAGATTAAGTAGAGGGCCATCTCTTCTAAGGAACTTTATTTTTAGAAGTTGTTGGATGAATCTTTCCTAACTGAATTGGTTCCCAGAGCATGTGGAATTAGTGATATGCTACCTCTTGTTTCTCATGAAGGTTCCCCATATAGTGAAGAGTGTGTGCTAGAGGAACCTACTCCTAAATATTCCTCTTTATTGGTTCTAGATCCGAGTTTTTCAGACCATTTGGTTGTGTTCCACTAGTGTGGTCGGCTCGGGCATTCGAAGCCATCATGTCGCATCCCTCTGAAGATGTGTCATTTTTGATGTTGTCTGGTTCGTCTGGAGAAGTTTTGCAGGAAGAGTTTCCTAAAGAATTTATTATGACCAGAGGATTCTAGTTCCTGAATGTGAGGTAGGAGATGTTTCATCCATTAGAGCCTCAACCACAGGTCTCTAGGTGATGCTCGCGCACAGTTAGGAGTTGTCAGGGGTGTGAAGCCCCGGTCTGGGTTTTGTGTTCCATGTTGGGATTGGAGCATTTAAATTCTTCTCATTCTTATTTTTCTACTGTTGAAATTTTACAGTCATTGCAAGTTCATAATTTCTTTGGGAGATTATGGTGGACATGTTCTATTATAATCCAAGCAGTTATGCCCATTTGAATGTGACTTTTTGAATCGTTCGTTCTCCTTTGAGTGTGTTTAAACGTTATGTGGGTTGGTTTCGGGTTGGGAGTTATTGTATTGGTCCCAATCCCTATGGTGGTGTATTTGGGTTTTAAATTTTCATGCTAGTTGAGTCCTTGTGGTGGTGAGAACCCTCTCGTGTTCTCCCATTCTCTTGTGTTGTGGTTTCTTGTGGGTCGGTCAGGTGTGACTTGTGGAGTGAAAGGTTTCCCCAAGGTTCTCAGTTTCTCTCAGTTTTAACTAAGAATGCATTCGAGTTTTGGCTATCCTTAGGCTTGGTGACTTTTTGGGGGTAGAAAGTTCTTTTGGTGGGAAGAATTGTCACACCCTGGCCTTTAAAATTATTTTATTTTATTATTTTTTGGATTTGGATATTCTCATCGAGGTTCGGGTTGAGTGCTGGTTTAAAATTTTTGAAGTTCATAAATTTTGGTGGGTTTCAGGCCGGTGCACGGGCACCACACGGTTAGTGGTAACCATGTGGTCATCCCAGGTGATCGTGTGGTTGCCCTTATTCAAAATAAATAAATATAAAATAAATATAAAATGAGGAAAAATAAAATAAAATGAAAAAAATAAAGAAATGTCTTAATAGTAATAATAATAATAATTTGTTATTATTATTATTGTTATTATTAATATTATTATTATTATTATTATTATTATTATTATCATCATTTAGTCTATTATTTTTATTAATTTTTTATTATTATTATTTAGGGTTTCAATTTAACTCCACTCCCCCTTCCCCTCTCCCTCACAGCACAACCCCCTCCCCCCATTTCCCTCTCCATGCGCATTGCCCCCTCTCCCTACACGCACCACCCCAACTAGTCATCCTCCTCTCCGCGCGTGCAACCCATCGGCACCCTCCTTTTCTGGCACGCGACCCACTGGTTCCCCCTTCTTCCTATGTGCGCCCCTCCTGCTCGTGTGCCCCCTACCGGCCGACCCCACCCCCCCTCTGGCTAGAAATCATCGTCGAGCCACCCTCCCCCTCCAGTGAGCGGTGCTCCCTCCGGTGGCGGCCCTCCTTTCTCCGACCACACCCTCTTTCCCCCTCGGTGAGTCTCTATTTCAGTTTTACTTGATTTACATAGGGTGTGTATGGTTTGGACAAACCCTAATGGTTAGGGTTTGGGCGTGATGTGATTTCCTTTGAATCTAGGATGTGTGGATCATCTGTGGGGCTCGGTTCTCCCTCCCCTTGAAGTTTCATTGAATACGCACGTATTTGAGGTAGGTGTTTCCATCTCTTCCCTTTCTAATTCAATCCATATGATTCTTGGGTATGATAAATTAATTTATGAACATGATTCACACCATGATAATGCACTTGGTGAATTTATTGTGGTGTTTTCCTGATGGTATAATTTGTTAAAAATATCTTTTGAAGTGAATCTTCAATTATGCCTATGTATTCATGTGTCAAATGTGTTTAATTAAATGCCAAATTTTATTTTGAGAATTTTTAAATGTGATAATCACCTTCATAATGAACTTAATTAGTTTGTTATAGTGTTTTCAAGTTTGTAGAATTTGTTAAAAATAGGTTTTGAAGTGAGTTTCTATTTATGTCTATGTATTTATATGCCAAATGAAGTTTGATCATTTTTTATAAATTGGTAAACATGTTTCGCACCCCCATGGTGCCTTTGTCTAGCCTATTGTAGTGTTTTGGTGTTGGTAAAAGTGGTTAAAACTAGTTTTTAGGGTAATTCTTCAATTATTCCCATGTGTTGGTGCCTTTTAAAGTGTTTGATAAAATGCCCATTGTTTTCATAGATGAAATCAAGCCTTGTTATGATATTTTACCCTTGAAATATTTTGGTAACTCAGTATTAATTTTATTAATTTGTATTAATGTGAAAATTGGGTGCCTTTTTGGTTTAGTGGTTATAGTGTAATGTTTTGGGAAAGGGTTTTCATGGTTTCAAAAGAGGGTTGGTTATGTTCTTGCAATTTTGTGGAATGGTTGGGTTTGGTTCCTTGAGTGGTTTCTTAAAGCGGTTTCAAATGTAATTTTCAAAGTTTGACCCATTTGATATTTGAGATGTGTTTTGGGTGTGTGTTTGGCATAAGGGCATGTTTGGTATATTTTATAAGGTTGCATGTTTTACATAAAGTTTGGAAAGGATTTTGTAAAAGTGATAAGATTTATAAATCTTAAGGGCTCGTTTAGTTTTACAAACATGAAAGCGATATTAGGTTGTTTTAGAAATGTTTTGGGAACTATTGTGTGATATATTGGGATTGAAAGTATTGAAGGCCCGATTGGCACTTTATGTTGAGTTTGGAAATGGAATGTGGTTTTGAAAGTTTAAACACCCGATTGGCATTTTGAAATGTTTAAGAAGTGTTTTATGAGCTTATGTGATGTGATGGTCTGGTTGGAACCTTCAATGAAGTGATACACATGTGTGTGTGTGTGTGTGTGTAGTGGGCACCTCTATATGAGGGATTTCTTATTATGGGTTATCGTATAGGGTGTCCATGTTTGGGGTGGGAAAGTGTGATAATGACAGTTAAGGCGAGTCACACATGCAAGGGCCTCCCACTTACATAGTATAATACCATTATGGGTTCATGTGAATCTTTTAGAGGATCGAGTGACAGTTGTTGATCAACCCCAATTAGATGGGTTGGTACCCCCTGGATTATAGATAGGCCAGGTGGGATGTGCCACTGGATTTGTTAATTGAGGACGGCCGGTTGGTTATAGACTAGGGGCTTCACCATACGCCGGTAGGTGGTTCCGAACCGAGTACGTCCATGGGTCTTCGAGGGATGTTTAAAATCACCCATGGTTATTATCTATGTTTTCTTGTTTATATTTCTCTGTACTTGGTTTTCTAATTACACTACTAGTCTATTTTTAGCATCTGCTAGTTTATTTTCAGTTTCCATGTTTATTTATTTCTTGTATAGCTCGGTATTTCCTTATTTGGGGTTTTGGTTTTTAAAATGGTAAAGTCATCTTTTGAAAATGGAAAAGTGGTGTGTGTGTGTGTGTGTGTGTGTGTGTGGATTTAAAATAGAAAGGTAGATTTATTTACCAACATGAGAAAAACCTATTTTTATAACTTTATTTTGAAACTGGTGTTAATGGATTGTGTCGGGAAATGGATTGCATGGATTCTGTGGTGTTTTCCTACTGAGTTGTAAAGCTCACACCCTACTTGTACCTTTCAGTGTTGGTAGACTCGAGTTGTTTTGTAGGTCCTCTTTCTTTTTCATGTTCTTGGTTCATATGATCGTGATTGGGGCAGGTCCGTTGGTAGATGGTGGTGACCCTGAGGTCGCATGGAGATCAGGTTGGTAGTAGTTTAGTTGGTCTTTTTTTAGTTCAGTTTCTCTCTTGTGCAGTTGTATTTTTGTAACAGAATCGGTTTGTATATTTTTATATGATCTGTTATTGGTTTCTACTGCTTGTCCAATTTATTCTATTGATCCTGGTATTTTGCTCTTAAATCGTTCTCATTGGTTTTATGTTTTGATGTATGACACTAGTTGTCAGCTCGTGGGGATCGTGAACGCCCTTCGAGCAATGTCACGAACTGGGTCGGTGTCGGGTCAGATGACATCCCAATCTGGTTTGTGATAGAAAATGAGGTTTGTTGTGAATAATTATCAATCTACCACCTGAGTTAGAGGATTGATCTTATGGATGTTCTTCATCATAAATTTTTTTGATAAGATCACTCCCACTAATTAGGTCAATTTTCAAGAAATTTCGCATTTCTTGATTCCACAATTCTAGTATTCAATGATAGACAATAAAAATGATATCCTTTAGAGCTTTGGGAATATCCAATGAAGTAGCCACTAATGGTCCTAGGATCCAACTTACTTTCATGTGGATTATAAATATGCACTTTTGATGGACATCCCCAAACGCGTACATACTGCAAACTCAGTTTCCAACCGTTAAACAATTCAAAAGGTGTTTTTAAAACTGCCTTTGTTGGAACCCGGTTCAAAATGTATGATGTCGCTTTAAGTGCATCAGTCCACAAGAATTTAGGTAGCTTAGAGTTACTAAACATACTTCGTACCATGTTCATTAATGTTTGGTTTCTTCGTTCAGCTACACCATTTTGATCTGGTGAACCTGGTATAGTATATTGTCCAACTATTCCATTTTTATGAAGAAACCTTGCAAATGGGTCAGACAATTGTTCATCCTCGGTGTATCTCCCATAATATTCTCCACCTTGATCTAACCTCATGATCTTAATTTGTTTACCACATTGTTTCCCTACTTCAGCCTTAAAAATTTTAAAGGCATCAAGTGCTTCATTTTTATTGTGAAGCAAATAGAGATACATATATCGGGAATAGTCATCAATGAATGAAATGATGAATTTGTGATTATGTAAATCCATGTCTGAGCGACATATGTCTGTATGTATGATTTCTAATATGGTTGAACTTCTATTTGCACCTTTCTTTGATTTATTGGTTTTTTTCCCTTAATGCAATCCACACAGGTTTCAAAATCAGTGAAATCAAGAGTACTAAGTACCTCATTCCTAACTAATCTTTGAATCATTTCTTTTGAGATATGACATAATCTCTGGTGTCATAACATATAAGATTTTGTTTTTGGTGCATTGTCATCATATTGGTTTCTTTCATTTCTACCACAAGCTTTTCCTCCTCTTGAACACATATAGTCATTAATTCATTAATTGACCATTTATCTTTGTGTGTGTTACAAGAGATTTTAAATGGCTCATATTGATGTGGCAAAGTGTTGAGAATATAATGCACTAGAAATGGTTTGGATATATAAACCTCAAGATTCTTAAGTTGAGCCACAATATTCCTCACTTGCATGATGTGCTCGCACACACCTTTCATGATGGTGGGTCTCATAGATGAGAACTTCACGATTAATGTGATTGCTAATGCTTTATCTAAAGAGATGAACTGGTCATCTATAGCTTTTTGCAAGTTACGAACATTATTATGCTCATCAACCGAACAACGAATGCTAGCACATAATTTAGTTTTTATGAACATTGTACTAAGATGGTTTGACTGCTCCCAATATTCATAAAATGTTATATCATTTAGCGTGTTATCATTATTATCATGTAATATTTTACTTCTTAAATTAATAGAATTATAATTTGATAATTCAACAAACCATACCTGTGGGTGAAAATTTAATTTAATAGATTCATTAAATCAATCAAGAATTATCATGTAATATTTTACTTCTTAAATTAAATGAATTATAATTTGATAATTCAACAAACCATACCACAAAATATTAATTTTTTAATATTCATAATACATGTTGGCAAATTATGAAAATTAAATTTAATATTTCATCTAATGAAAATTTAATAAAAATTCTTGTGGGATAAAATTTATTATATTTTTTCATATATCATTTAATGTGATTTAATAAATATGTAATTTTTATTTAGTTAGGAATGTTGTGGCAAAACCCAATTTTTAGTAAAATTTACAAAAATCATAGAATTATCAATTGATAGTTTAATTCATAAATTATTGAATTATAATTTGACAATTCAACAAACCATATGACAAAATATTAAATTTTTAATATTCATAATACCTGTGGGAAAATTATGAAAATTAAATTTGATATTTCATCTAATGAAATTAAAGATATATAAATATCTTATGATTACTGAAATTGAAACTAGTGCATGTATTATTTAATATGATTTTACTAAATATGTAAATTTTATTTAATTAGGAATGTTGTAGCGAAACCCAATTTTAATAAAATTTACAAAAAATCACGACTAATGAATTAAGGACGTGTAAAATATCTTTAATAATCGAAAATGAAGAAATGAAGAGGATAACGATAGACAAAGAAATGTGTCATTTCCAAATCCGAAAATGTCAAAGAGTTTTTGCTAAAACAGAGTGTAAGAAGTTTTATTACAAGACAGAAGTATAATCCTCGTTCTGATACCAAATGTAAGAAATTTTAAAGAATGTGTGATTCTATGATCGGAAAATTTCTTTAATAAAAGGAAAATTTTACTTATCTCCAACCATTGTAAAAACAGGAAACAGTGAAATTAAAACTTGAATGTCTTCTAAACTCTGCTAAGGGATGTAGATGGTGTATGTTTTTCCTTTTTCTGCCGAGTGCATGGGGCTTATATTTATAGGGTGTTCTACCATCAATAACTCGCCACAATTACTCCATCAACAATGAGTATTAATGTATGGAGATTGATTGTCATCAATGTAATAAATAAATTGTTCAAACTAAATTTAATACATTAAATACATATATTATTGTATTTATCATAACGTACAGTATTAGTATATTGGATGATATAATTTATTGGCCAATTATTTATTACATTATTAATTAATTGATGGACCATTTGTTACACATCCGAGCCGCCAATCCGTTCATTGGTAATCGTTATTTTTTATAAAATAGAGGGGAATGAAGCTAACATAGGGTAAATCGTAAGTTGTTGTAGGTTTATTTCATTTTTATATACTAATTCCTCTACTAGAGATCTTGGTTGGGCTTTATCGTCTGTTTACACTACAGTTGAATCATATTATATGCACACTAAAGCTAACAGTATGACCAACTTGTTCCAACACACACATTTGAATCCAAACAGGTCATAACTCGATCTGATCTGGTGAGACTCCCATGGATGTAAACCCGACCCGAGCCAAGAGCACGGGCCAGCGGGTCACTCTTAGCCGTTCAGATATGCACCGGTTTTGGGGACAAACACGCTGCAAATACCGTCGTTAACAACGTTTTTCCGGGTTAGGGACCGGCTCCCAACGGTAATCTCAAAGGAGGGATGCTTAACCCCTCGCGGCAAGCCACCTCCAACGCAATTCAAAGGCTGTCCGTGCATCACTCTCGCCACAGCTCACCAACAAAATCGCCGTCGACCCAAAATGATCAGATCACTTCGTTGTCTGCTATTATCGCCCATTTTGCATCCAAAGAGAGGGGAGGGAGGGAGAGAGAGAGAGAGAGAGAGGCAGAGAGACTTTGTCAAAGTTGGACACAAAGCTTCCCTCCTCCCGTTCTCGATTCCCCGCCATTTTCTGACGGAGAATTTCTGAAGCAAAGATCATGGAGGTTTGCAATATTCGAAGCCATTTTAATGCGCATTCAATCATCCGGGACCCATGCTGATGCGCGCGGGCGCGCTGCCGCTGCCTCCGACGTTGCTGGTGCTTCTCTTCCTCGGGGCCATATCGTCGAACACCTACACGGCGTGCGGCGATGAGGAGGATTCCGAAAGGCTCTTCAACTTCAAGGCGTCGCTCGAAAGTGGTGGCGCCCTGCGGAGCTGGAACGACTCGTCGAGTCCGTGCACGGATGATAGCAGCAACTGGGATGGTGTGCTCTGTTGGAATAACCACGTTTGGGGGCTGCAGCTGGAAAGCATGGGCCTTGCAGGCTGGGTTAATGTGGATCCTCTAGTTGATTTCACTTACTTGCAGACCCTCAGCTTCACGAACAATAGCTTGGGGGGTTCCTTTCCCAGAATCAACAAACTCAGTGCTATGAAATCCATTTATCTGTCCAATAATCTGTTCTCTGATGATATCCCGGATGATGCGTTCGTGGGCATGAGTTATTTGAAGAAGGTGTCGTTGGAAAACAATCAGTTTAATGGGAAAATTCCTTCATCACTCACTGCATTGCCCAAGCTTAAGGAGCTGAGGCTTGACAGTAACGGTTTTCTCGGCAGCATTCCGGATTTTCAGAGCAAGGGTTTGAAGCTAGTTAATGTATCCAACAATTCTTTGGCTGGTCCAATTCCCGCAGCACTGAGAAATATGCCTTTGAGCTATTTTTCTGGTAACTAGTTGGGGCGTTTCTATATGCTCTTGTTTATCTTATTTTTTAATTTTAATGATCCGTTCAGTTTAATTTCAACCATCAACATTGGCTTTCGCCAATCAGTTGCATCCACTAATTCATGTTTTTCTGTTTTTATTTTTTTCCATGTGGAATCCAGGCAATGAAGAGTTATGTGATCATCCCCTAGATCCATGTTCTGCTGTTCATTCTGCAGCTCCACCTGTTCTGCCTCCTGGTATGAAGATTGGAGTTACTATAACTGACGGTTTTCACCATCAAAAATCAATGCTAGGATTTGATTCTTCCGAACTGACACACACAAGTACAAAAATAAAGCAAAACAATATTAGTGGAAAACTCATATTTGAAAATAGAAAGCTGTATTCTTTAGACCATCTCCAACCCAGCGGCAAAATGGCGGTGAAACGCTATTTAAGCGCAAAAAACGAACTCCAATCCAGCGCTATTTCCTGTGCTAAAATGGCGTTTTGGTACAGTGCAGCGCCAAATATAGTGCTCCACTGTTCATGCGCCAAACCACTTTTTGGTTTTTTTATTTTATTTCTGTGCATATATGGGTTGAGATTTGAGTTTTAAAAAAACAAAAAACACATTTTTTAATTATAATATACAATTTAGCGCAAAAAATGAAGTAGAGGGTTGGAGAGGATTTTACTGCAGATACTTCATTTTGAAGGAGAATTGCTTCATTTTAGCGTTTTGGGTTGAAGATGGTCTTATATGGTGGTCAGGTTACAGGGTAACTCCCAACTGACATCATTATTATGAATATGCTAAAGTCCAAGCAACTTTTGTTCAATACATCGTCTGAATCAAATCCCTGATTTTTAAATGCACGACATGATCATTAATTAACTTGCACCAATCCATGGTTTGCTCTCGTTTGCATTGTTCTTGCTCTTAGTTGATGTTACTTGTGAATGCAGTTATCCAACGTAGCAAAGCTGTGCCGTACGGGGTGCAACTTCCTGCTGTGTCACCCCCTAAGATGACTTCTCGTGGCACAAAAATTGCCATAACTGTGTTAGCCATGGCACTAGCATCTTCAACGATATCTCTTATTTTCATCTTGTGCCGCCATAGAAGGCAAATATCGAAGTTGGACAGCATCATGCCTTTTGATGGCAAAGGGAACAATGGTGTAGCTCCCAGCAGTTTCCCAGGGAATTCCAAGTCCACAAAGAAACGTGAGAATGGGAAATTGACATTTGTTAGGGAACCCATAGAGGTGTTTGGTTTACATGACTTGCTGGCAGCCTCAGCTGAGCTGCTGGGGAGTGGCAACTTTGGGGCTTCGTATAAAGCTTCAATTTTTGATGGCCGGGCTGTGGTCGTGAAGAGGTTTAAACTAATGAACAATGTTGGAAGGGAAGAGTTTCATGAACATATGAGAAGACTGGGGAGGTTAACACACCCAAATTTGCTGCCTCTTGTGGCTTATTACTACAGGAAAGAAGAGAAGCTGCTGGTCTTGGATTTTGTTGGCAATGGTAGCCTGGCAAGGCATCTTCATGGTAAGTTTGCTTCACTGTTTTGATTTATTTGCTTGGCACTTCTATGGTGCTTTTGTGCTTCCTTCAGGTAATCACAACAAGGAGAATCCATCTCTGGATTGGCGGGCACGGTTGAAAATTGTCAAAGGGGTTGTGCGGGGCATGACTTACCTCTATCAGGAACTGCCGAGCTTGGTGCTACCCCATGGCCACCTTAAATCATCGAACGTATTGCTGAAAGAATCCCACGACCCCCTTCTAATGGATTATGCACTGGTGCCTCTGGTGAACCCAGAAAGCGCCCAGGAGCTGATGGTTGCCTACAGGTCACCCGACTACGCCCAGCTTGGACGCACCCTAAAAAAGACAGATGTGTGGAGTGTTGGGATACTGATACTGGAAGTGCTGACAGGCAAGTTTCCAGTAGGGTATCTCAAGCAAGGCAATGGAAATGGAGAGGCGGATTTGGTTGCCTGGGTGCACTCCATCGCGTCGGATTCCTCCATGGGTAACGTGTTTGATGAAGAGATGAAGGGGAGGGAGAAGGGTGGAGTTGATATGCAGAAGCTTTTGGAGATAGGGTTAGGTGCTTGTGAAGAGGATGTCCAGAGAAGGTGGGATCTGAACATGGTTGTTGAGCGGGTTGAAGAGTTGAAGGAAAGTGACTCTGATGGAGAGCAATGAGTCTTGTACAGCCTTCCAATAGGTTTTCAGTGATTAGGGCTAGCTTGGTATGATGATTGAAGTAGATTTTGCCTGGCCATTTGTTATTCCTGCTCAAATGAATGGAAATTATGATGAGGATGATGATAGAATGAATTATCTCACTTAATTTCACTTAAAATTCCTTTATATTAATTTCATTTTTTGCATCAAATTCATTATTTGCTTAGAAAATTACTTGCAGCTTTCTATTGAAACAATACACAAACATGAAACCTGAATATAAAGAGTTGTAATGAATGACATTAATTGTGGGAAATGTTAAATGTTCTGTGCTTTGTTATATTTTATGCATCGATCTTAATGTTTTGTGCTAAGTCACAAAATATATTATTGAATTAATATATGTTATGCCGGTAATGTCACTCTTTTTATATCATATGTTCTGTGAATTAGATATATTTTGCAAGTTTTATATATGTTTTGTAGATTATGTATTATGTTATGCGTTTCTAAAAATAAAAAATTAAAACAAGAAAATTACAGTTTTTTTGAAAGCTTACTTTTAAGTAGTATTGTAAGCGAGTTCGACACCCGAAAACCGTCTAACAATTGAGCCTTGAGTGGTCATTTGTTTCGGAATTTGGTTGAACCTAACTTGGCTTTAATAGTGAACTTGGTTGGGCTTGGTGTAAGACCCGGTTTCAAGGGAAGATAGTGATAGCGAGTTCAGTTCAGTTAGACCATTGTGGGTGATGTTTTACGATGTTTGAAAGTGTTTGGAAGTGCCGAGGGAGTATAGGGGAGTGTATGGAGGAGTTGGGAGGAGTTTAGAGATGTTTAGTGGAAGGATTGGGAATCCAAAGAGGGATGCACGGTCCCGGACGACCGTGCATTTTCGCATGGTCTCGGACGAATGTGCATTTTCGCACGGTCTTGGATGACCGCGCATCTCAACCATGCAACCTAAGAATTTTGGACAGTGGAAGGTGCACGGTCCGTGCACGGTCTTTGGGACTTTGCAGTCAGGCCATGCATCCTTTAAGAATGCCCTGGAAATCCGATTTTTAACCCCTTAAACCCTCCTTTTCTCCCCATTTCAACCCCAACTTGTGGGAGAGGCTTCCTTGGGCGATTTTGGGGTGATTTTGGCGGATCTCTCCCCTCCCAATATATTCTCCCTTAGATCTTTAGATGTTTGGGTGTTGATTAAATGTATGATCTCCTTTGGTCTTCCTCTCTTCTTTTTCTTAACGGATCTAGGGTTTTGATGCAAGGGTTTCATAGAGGCATAGTGAAACCCTCTCAATTGATAGAGCTTTTGTTTAAGGATGCTAGGGAAGGCTTTAATGTGCGGTATTTATGTCATTGCATCATCGATTGCACATGAGCCTCAACCTAGTTGGTGAGGGCTCCTTAAGTGCATCCAGGAGACACGAGATCAAATCCAAGCAGAGACTAATTTCCGGGGGTACTGTAGTAGTACTGTAGCGGAACTGTTTGACACTGTAGCATCTAGGAATATTCTCCCGTTTGGGCCTTTGGGCCACCGATTTGGTTCCCGAGTCCTTTAATCCCTTCGAGCCACCCAGGTCTTCGGGTCAGTAAGGCTTTCGGGCCACCTCAAGGCCTTCGGGCCACCTTAAGTACAGATGCAAACCATACAACCTACAAGGAACAAGCTTCAGAAAGAGGATGAGTAAGGAGCTTTCACCATTGCAGAAGTTAAACAAATTGTAAGAATGAGAGGGTATGACACCTGTCATCGGGACAAGCCTGTGCATGCACGGGAAAGCCTAGCCGAACAGTCATGCGAAGGTGGAGAGCTGATTTCACGATGAAGATACTGGGGAGGAGCAGTTCCAAGTAGTTAGTTTGGGTTGTATGTAATGTTTGAAGCTTACGGGCAATGAATTCCTCTAAGGCCTACGAGCCATGTAATACTTATGCCTACAGGCCTTGTAAGGGTTCCACCTCACCCCTTGAAAGGTGGATTATCAAAAAATCAATAAAAAATAAAGGCCTTCGGGCCATTGGATGGATGACATCATCGATCAACCTCGTTATACTGCTCAAATGATATCGTATGGGGTTTTGATGCCCAGGATGTCCGGGAATGGAATTATGGAAGCAATATGAGGTAAGAGGCTTCTAATTTATGCCATTATGTGATAATTGACATTGGCTTGCATATTTGATTTTAAAATGTTTTATATAGGCGTTTCATACATATTGTGGTGTTTGGTTTTAGTGCATGTAGATTTCAAAAGATGGAAAAAATGATTTTTCCAGGTGTGCGAGTGTGATTTGGTAAAGGTGGAATTTGAGAAATTCATGGTTTTGACCTTGTGGATTGTTGCTTGGTGAATGTTTTATGTTATGTTGTTGTGGTTGATTTTGTTGAAGTTGTTGGAGGGTTTAATGTGAATGAGTTGTGGGTATGGGTTGGTTTTGAAAAGTCTACTTGAATGTGGAGGCCTCGTCGGGGTAGGCGGGGTTGGTTATTGAAACTCCACTTGAGTGTGGAGGCCTCATTGGGCTTGGCGAGGTTTGTTTGGGAAACTCCACTTGAGTGTGAGGCCTCATCGAGTTAGGTGAGGTTGGTTCTGGTAACTCCATTTGAGTGTGGGGACCTCAAGGTTGGTTTGAGAATCCCACTAGATTGTGGAGGTTGTCAATATGACAATGATGGGTATATAATGGGTTTAGAGATTCTTTGGGGTTGAGGTGGAAAGGTGTGTGTGAGTGGGGTTAAATGAAAATTGATGGGTTATGATTTGTTTGGTTGTTATTCTATGAAAAGTTGCTATGTTGATGGTGACTTATATGTTGTTTTGGTTATATCAATTATCACGAGTAGAATATATTTTCCTAAAATGAATATGTGCTACTTGGTTTTCACATGGATGAGATGCTTGAGAAGTTTTGGGGGGAATTATAACAGCCCCAACCAGCACTCTCAGATCCGATGCTGAAAACACAATCTTTACATTTATGGCTTTGATACGTATAAACGTGACCCGAATTTAGACATCCAAAACATATAACATCAAATTGAAAAACATTTGATCACTAACATACCTAATGACCTTTTAGGTTTAGAGTTTTAGAGAATTAAGATAAACTCTTACATAACAACTTGGATACATTAATAACCGGTTCATAAAAATCTACATCATCTCCCACTAAGTTCTTCACATCTAGTAACCTTCATAGACATAACATACTTAAAACCTTTCTTCACAACCTAGGGAAAAGAAAATATAA
Source organism: Viscum album (assembly GCA_963277665.1). Taxonomy (NCBI): domain Eukaryota; kingdom Viridiplantae; phylum Streptophyta; class Magnoliopsida; order Santalales; family Viscaceae; genus Viscum; species Viscum album. Next base: position 856,632,930 of record OY728121.1, read on the forward strand.
GAAGGGTGAGCTCAAACACTTAGTAAGGGTAAACATAAGCCTCAACAATTGAATATCATCAGAGACCATTAGATGAGAATAAAAGTATGATGGCATAATCAAAGTCAATGAGAAAAACATAAAAGAACTCATACCCATCAAATCATGGATCATAAAACATGTGATAGGTCAAAAAGATTTAACAAAGACAAGAGTCATAAGAATCAATAATCATGGGCCATGTGGTGTCAATATTTATCATATGAATCATTAAAAACTCACAACAAGCATAGAGAAAACATGTTGGCATCTTGGAACATTATCTTCATAACCCATGTCCACTTGTGTCAGAAATAACTGGAGCCTAATTAAATCCATAGAAGAAACTTCCCCGGTCAACTTCTTCCTTTCTTATAATGAAAAGGTACATTACCTAATTCATTTGAGATCTATATTAGGCTCACCAGTCGTATAAACTGTATCAGGCTCACCCATCTTTATGAACTATATTGGGATCACCCATCATCATCAATAATGTCCATGTATCATTCATGAATATAACACTTGGGAGATTTCATTTTCATCATCAATCTTTTGGCAATAGCTTGCATTCCTTTATAACTTGATTTTCCTATGGAAAAGACATGAGTTTCATGACAATCTCTTTAAAAATTCATCGCAACCCATTTAGTGAAAGAAGATGGATGGTATCATAAGATCATAATTCTAGTAAATTATAGGAATCATTAAAGGACGATGACATAACTGAAAATACCTTTAAAAGAACATTTAAAACATTTCTTTGAAAAACAAGGGACAATACCCTTTTCGTTGAGTACTATTTTATAAAATTTTACAAAAATATTGGGTAAAAAGGATTTATTTGTAAATAACCATATAAACTTATATAGAATTCTTCAAAATAAAGAGTGATCACGATGGCGGGAAAATCCATTCATGTCGTATATGTTAAAAATAAACATTCTTTTCAAACTTTTGTAAGGAGAGTCAAAAGTGATCCATGCAGAAAACATTAAGAAATTTCCATTTAAAACCTTTTAAGAGAAGTTCAAAGATCATGAAAAATATATTTATGAAATCATTTAGGTTTTGAAAAGAAAATTCTTATAAAGAAAATGGAGGAAGAGTTTGGTTTAAAGTCTTTAAAGCCTTTAAAACATGTTTTTTTAAAGAAATACCAATTACGGTCTTTTAAAACCGAAAACCTTTTGAAAGAAAGAACATAAAAAGAAAAAAAATACTATGAGTATAAAAATATTCATGATATTATATGTCAAGAGTCATTATATACACCATATAAATGAATATAGATGCATCAAACAAAACACGTCTCAAAGAGGGAAGTTTGAGATGAGAAAACCTTGCAAATTGGGTAATGCATGAATCAAAAATCCATTGAATAAAAGAACTTAAAATAATTCTGTAAAACCCATAATTTTAATGATGGAATATTTGAAAACCCATTCATGGGGAAGTAAGTACATCATATAAAATAAATCATGGGGTATAACATGAATTATGTCTCAAAGAATTGGAATTGTGACCATAAAAACCCTTGCAACTTTTATAACATTTGAATCAATATCTCAAGAAAGAGATAACTTAAAAATAACTTCAAATATCATGATCAAAGATTCATTCATAATATAATATCTCAATATGATGCATATAAACCTTGTAAAAGGAAGTAGGTGCATATTATAAGACATGTCTCAAAGAACCAATATTGCAACGAATAATCCTTACAAAGATCATATCATCAAAGTTAGAATTTAGTCAATGAAGTAATTATGTGTAACAATTCTAAAACCACAAAAAACAAGTGGAAATAAAATATAATTCAATCATAGGTCATTTCACACAGAATCTAGGCACAACATAGTCAATGAAGTAGAAGTATAACCCAATGAATGAAAATTGAGTTAAAAAACCCCTTATTGCTTTGCAACTTTCAATTGAAAATACCTTGGATGAAATAATTTTAAGTGTAACTTAAAATACCATGAAGTATGAAGGATTCATGATATAACATGTAAAAGGGAATTGTATACACCAAATAAAATAAATTAGATTCATAAAATTAAAACACGCCTCAGTGAAGAGAAATTGAGATAAGATCCCTTACCATGAGTCTAGACTTTCCATGCATGTCCTTCAACTCATGTATAATAAACTTTTATCAATTATTTAATTTCTTAAGAACCATTACTAAGTTAAATAATTTATCATTAAACAATTTATTTTAATTATTTTAATAAAATATTTAATTAAATTATATGACTAGTTAAGTACATGTTGGGTGTTTTGAGGACGTTTAGTTCAAAGTTGCAAAATGACTTTGGTATGTTAACTGTGGTCAAAGAGGCAATTGTTCCATAATCTATAGTATAATAATCATGAAGTAATTATAATTTTTATATATCAATTATACTTTTAAAACCAACCATTAATGATGATTAAGAAAAATGAATTATGTTACAATCAAAGAGACGATAGGCCGTATACACACATAAGTAATGTTTCAATTTTTTAACGACCATTATGGAAAGAAATAAAGTATTATTTTACCTTTTCATAATTATTATTGTAATGTCTCAGAATTTCCGTGTAATTTTTTTAATCATATGGAATTATTTCGAGACAACACGCTTTGGTGGCACGTGATTCCGAGACCCGGTGAGCCCAGAATGAATTTTTGAACTTTTTTAAGGTACGTTCAATAAATGCGCGAGTGAGATTTTTAAAATTTTGAATCGGTGCTCGAATCAAAAATCTGAGAGTACCGTTGAGCTCGGAATGACGGGATTCACCTAGAAAGGACTTAACTTCGACCGACAATGGTCAGATGGAAAAGTTAATTTTTGGGGATTTTCGAAAAATAAAATAAAATAACTTTAAAAAGTTATTTTATTTTTCTTTCGCACCGTTGAGCGGCGAACGACGACGCTGCGGTGCGGCGACGAGGCGATGATGAGGCACAATTAAGGAATCCCCTTAATGGCTCGTTGTTCTAGCGTAACCGCTATGCTGTTTCATAAATGAAACAACGTAATGATGCAACGTCGTAGTGTAATAGAAACACTGCGACGTGGTTTCCTTTTATTTTGGTTGACGTGTTGGTGAACGGAGGAATTAAACTGCGAGGATTCTTTGATGAGCCTCTGACGAACTTTCTCACCAACGAAGAACAACAGACACCGAAAAACATCAAACATCTTCGACGTACCTTGAAGAACGATTCGGAAGTGATGAACGATGTCGACCTCTTGAAACCTTGAGGAGGTAATGCTGCGGCAATGAGCGTCAAAGTGGTAGGGGTTTGAACCATTTAATGTTCCCTGTTCTTATTCTAAATGACGAACATGAATTAACCCACAAACAGGTTAATCCGTGGACCATGCGTTCTTGTGGGAGGGTGAATTCTTTTTGGTATTTCTCTATCTGGGATTATATTATCACTTGTTTTGGTTTAATTAAAATCCCTGAACCTCCCCATGTTTTTAAATTACTAACGCGAAGGTCACAAGTTGATACGAACAAGGCCCAAGCCCCACCACATGTGTGTTCTTCGTGGATGATTTCTCGAAGTGGCGACAAATAGAGTTTGAGGCCATTGCAGTGAAGGTGACAAACTAAAGATTCCGTAGACATAGATGGGCCAAGAAACAGACCACTAGAGCAACTCCGGTGGCCCGCATAAGAAAACTGCCGGTGGCACCCCATGATGGCTGCTGCGGGCGGAGGGAGGCGGTGAAACCCGTGAGTGGAGGGAGGCAGCACACCGCAATGGTAGAGGGCTTCGACTAGTAGGCGTCAGTGGTGTGGAGATGGCGGCCCATGTCCGGGCTGCCCGAATGAATGGCAGAGGCCGCGGTCGCTTAACCGCGGCACTGGAGATCCGTGACGCCACGCTGGCGCCGTGTTGACCGAGTCAACCCGTGGACTCGGGCCATAGGCGACATGGAGGACATGTCCAATCGACCAAATTAGATAACTCATGCGGCATGGTATGCGGCAGGCTGCAGTTGCTCGACCACGGCGGAGAGGAGGCCCCGCGTCCGCGGGGCAGCAGAGGAGCCGGATGCGGCTGGGAGCCGCGTCCCGGCTAGGCCAAAGTCCGATCCACCTCTGGTGGACTGGGAGAACCCATGGGATGGACCCGTGCTACCGGGTCAGACCCACATCCCAATGGGCCGGGCCCAGGCCGGATCGGGTCGGGTCGGGTCGGACCGGACCTAGACCTAACCGGCCCCCGTTTCACTAAAACGCCTGTATCTCTCAAACCGGACGTCCGATTGATGCGTCGTCGGTGGAGTTATGACCCTTATGATGGTGCGGTCCTTATGTGATAATCTATATGAGTTTTGGTAGATGTTTCCATATGGTCGGGTTGGATCAGACTCGAATCCAACCGGGCCCTTTCTACAAAAATGCCCATATTGTACAGACTGGTGTCTGTTCGACGCATCGTCTATTGCGTTGGGACCCTTATGATGAGACAATCCTTTGGGGATAATTTATGTGTGATTTTGTGGTGGTTGAAGTATAACTTATGGATTGAGGAGTGGATCCTCCCGGAATCAAGCGTGCTAAGTACGAGAATCCAGTGGTTAGCTGTGACGTGAAGAATGAATAGCAATCCTTTGTGTGGGTCAGTCTAGTGGTTTTCTATGACGTGAAGAATGAATAGAGATCATGTGTGGTTCAACACTTAATAATCCCATGTGGGTCAGCACCTAGTGATCCTATGTAGGTCAACACCCAGTGAACCAGTGTGGGTCAGCACCTAGCAATTCTGTGCAGGTCACCACCTAGCGACCCTATATGGATCAGAAATAGAGCCTATCAATAGAATAAGTTGATCTAGATTTATGAATAATCATCCTTACTTCTATACTTAAGTTATATCTTGTGTGATCTGTGTCTTTTACTTTGTGTTATGTGTTTGAGATCTTTCATGGTGGTATTACCTCTACGGTATTTCCTTTGTGGTGTTTTCCTTTGTGGATTGCTGAGAGACCTTCAGGGATCTTGGGGTCCCTACTAATTATTGTTATACCCACCCATTCATGGGCTTCGCTCACACCTATTGTGTCTTGTGCAGACGACGAACAACTTTTACCGGGATTTTGGGGAGCCAGGACTAGACGATGCTTAGAGGTGGATCGATAGATGTGGTGTGCTGCAGTGACATCCGGCGGAAATCTATACTTACCCTTCAGGTATGAACCTTAGCGGATGACCTCTGGAGCATGTACTTCTTTTTATGTACTTTCATTTCAGTTGTGCTTGTATTCTGGCCCCTTTACTTTCAGGTTACACACCTTACTCTCAATGGTGGTACATTGTGGTGGTTGTATTACTTTTCCTTCCTCTGTGGCTAGATTTGTGTAGTTTTCCCTATTTGTGTGTGTACAAATTTAAAGGAAATGCCTTACCTTTTTGGGATATGCCTTTCTGGTGCTAGTAACCAGCCCCTGGCCTATGGAAAGTGGACTTGGGGTAGTCATGGAATGGGTCTCAGGGGACGGGTCGTGACAAAGTGGTATCAGAGGGCGATCAGTTCTACCAGATGAACTAAGAGTCTGTAATTTTCAATGGGGGAAATAGTGTCAAGTGTCTTGAGTTTGGATTTCAGTCCAGGGAGTCCAGTATTGGTATGACGACTGACATATCCATACACTAGAACCCTTAATTCTATTTTCCGACTTGGTACACAAAAACACTAGTTTCATGTGTTTTGGAAATGTTTTTCCTTTGATCTATTTTGAGTCAGCTCACCAGGTATAACTTAATGACCATGGAACATCTATTTCCCTACAGGATGCCTCCACGAAGACAACCAGTCAGGATTCCAGTGAGAGATCATGACGATGGTCCACCGAGCGATGAGGCGTTGGTGTAGGGACCACTTACAACGATAGCACCTTTGGGTGGTGTACCAGAAACACCACCATCCAGAGAGAAGTAGTTACTACCAGCCCCACTAGCGGATAGTTCACGCTGACTGAGCACACTACACGAGTTCCAGAGATAGAGGCCTCCGAGGTTTCAAGGTGAGATAGATCCTCAGGTAGCTGGGGATTGGATGAAGGCAATTACTCGAGTTTTTTCACATAGTAAAGACACCTACAGACCAAATGGTAGTTCTAGCCAATAGCCTTTTTAAGGGAACGACAGGGAGATGGTGGAGCTTGACGCTCTAGACACATGAGGAGGTGACCCTTGTCCGGTCGGACTTCAAGAGCCTCTTCAGGGTGGAGTTCGTACCAGTGATACTATGGTCAGTGCGTATTCAGGAGTTACTACACCTATAGTAGGGAAACCTGACTGTGTCCCAGTACTCAGAGAGGTTTAATAACCTCTCCCGCTACTCCACAAACATGGTATGAGACCCTTTATTTAGGTCCTGGACTTTTGAGCAGGGGATCCGATGAGAGATTAGATCATCAATGTTTTTTCTCAGCATCCCGACATAGGTTTGAGTGATAGAGTGAGCCCTACTGGTGGAGAGCTTCCTAGCCGAGAAGGCACCGGCGGTGAGAGCCACCACCTGGAGACAGGTGACCGAGTCATCTTCAGAAAGTAGTAGGTAGATGATGCAGAGGCCCAAACGGGCCAAACCTTTCGAAGGATGACCCCAAGACGCACGGTCGGAGGTTTGGAGCTCACAAGGAAGATGAGGTCATACGAGGGCTAGAGTTTTTTACTCTTGCGTCAGACAGGGGTATATGGATCGTGATTTTCCGAATCCCCACATAGATAACCATAAGTAATTTGAGGGACCTTCGAGACAATGTCAAAGGTTTGAGTGAGGAGTTCTGCAGGGTGGTGGATGTGGAAGGGGAGCTGGCCGAGTGGTAGGAGGTGGACGACAGTTCGAGGTACCACCACCACCACCACCCCCAAGAGGTCCACCACAAAGCTCCAAGAGCAGGTGGATATGGGAGGGCTAGCTTCAAGTGATGGAGGCCTATGACCACAGTGCTCTAGAGATGATTAGAGGTACGATCTTTGTCTACACCACATTAGCTACAGTTCTTATAGACACAGGTTCCAGTCACTCTTTCCTTGCCACATACCTCGTTCAAGGCTCAGAGATTCTGGTGGAGCTGATGGATCAATCCTTATGATTAGAGACTCCTATGAGAGGGGATTTGATGATTAGACACTGGTGTTGGTAGTGTGAGTTTACTCTAGGAGGCAAGAGCTTTGACTAGGATCTCTTAGTAGCAGTGTTGAGGCCTTACGATGTCATCCTAGGTATGGACTAGTTATCCACAGTCCATGTTCAGATCGACTGTTTTAGGCGCAAAGTGCGGTGTGTCCACAAGGATGAGACCAAGTTTTCCTTCACTGAAAAGAAGGGAACCTTTACAGCATAAGATGAACTTTCTTGGAGGAGGATGCCGTCTATCACTCACTAGTTGGATAGCCTCACCATCGGTGGGGTGGATGAGAGAAGTATGAGCTTTCCTATAGTGGTGGACAAGTATGAGGATATCTTTCCAGAAGATGTACCAGGACTACCTCCTCGTAGAGAGGTAGACTTCTGCATTGACTTGTACCCAAAAACAACATCGATATCTACACCTGCATATCATATGGCCCCTGTGGAGCTCCAAGAGATGAGGGTACAATTAGAGGACTTGCAGAGGAAGGGGTTTGTAAGGCCTAGTTTTTCTCCATGGGCAACCACAGTGTTGTTTTTCAAGAAGAAAGATGGGAGCTTGAGGCTATGCGTAGACTTCCAGTACCTAAACTAGGTGACTGTGAAGAATAAGTATCCACTACTGAGGATTGATGAACTCTTCAATTATCTGAAGGGAGCAAGGCGGTTCTCAAAGATCAACCTCATATCAGGCTATCATCATCTTCGGGTGCGGGATGAGGACGTACCAAAGGAAACCTTTAGATACCGGTACAACCACTATGAGTTTTTAGTGATGCCTTTCGGTGTGACCAATGCCCCTGCAGTGTTCATGGGACTCATGAACATGATCTTCCAACCTTACCTTGATCGTTTCATGGTAGTATTTATTGATGAAATCTTGGTGTACTCAGCATCAGAGGAGGAGAATTATACACACCTACATATAGTCCTAGATGCACTTTGAGAGCACCAAATTTGTGGTAAGCTCTCGAAGTTCCAGTTATAGATTCGAGAGGTCCAACTTCTAGGACACGTCATCTCAGAGGCTGGAGCTGTAGTGGATCTAGTGATGATAGAGGCAGTGATTGCTTGGGAGCCACCCAGAAGTGTGACCGAGGTGCGAAGTTTCCTAGGGTTGGCTGGGTACTACCAGAGGTTCGTACCCAACTTTTACAAAGTAGCAGCACCCTTGTCATCTTTGACAAAGAAGGAAAAACCCCTTGTGTTGATGGAAAGGTACCAGTAGATTTTCCAACCGCTAAGGCAGATACTAATGAGTACCCCCATATTGATACTACTAGAAGAGGGCGTTGGGTATGTAGTCTACTATGATGCATCATGGACCAGAATGGGTTGTGTCCTAATGTAGGAGCGAGCAATGATCACTTATGACTCACAGTAGTTGAGGAAACATGAGCAGAACTACATGATCCATGACCTGGAGTTAACAAAAGTGGTATTTTCCTTGAAGATGTGGCATCACTACTTGATGGGTGAACATTTTACCATCTAATCCCACCACAATAGTCTCAATTATATCTTCTCATAGAAGGACCTGAACTTGAGACAATGATGATGGATGGAGTTCCTCTAGGACTATGACTTTGAGATAGTCTATACTCCTGGGAAGGGAAACGTGGTGGTAGACAAACTCAGTAGGAGATCTGGTTTACAACTACTGAGTGAGGTGATAGAGTAGCTAGCCGCAATGCAGATACGCTTCGTGGATAGTGATGGAGTAGCTTACCTCTAGTCTATGAATGTCACTCCACCACTCATACAATGATTTAGGGAGACACAACTTATGGATGTTTACTGTGAGGCCCAACGTGCTTAGATTTCCTCATGACATGATCCTGATAAATTTTTGATAGGTGGGGAGCACATCATCATTTTCAGAGGACACAACTTAATACCAGTGATGTTGTGGGAGGAGGTGTCGAGGGAGTTCAATACTCCCCCTTTGGAGGTACATAATGATGTGGAAAAGATTTACTAGGACCTCTGACGTTAGTACTGGTGTCCAGGGATGAAGAAAGATGTGGCATATTTCATTTCTCGATGCCTCACTTGTCAGCAAGTGAAGGATGAGCATCAGGTCCTAGCAGGCTTGACACAACCACTTAAGTTACCAAAGTGGAAGTGAGATGGTATCTCCATGGACTTAGTGACGGGGTTACCATGCATGTCTAGGGGCCATGATTTTATCTTGATGATCATTGACTGACTCACCAAGTCGGCTCACTTCCTACCCGTTCGAGAGAAGGGATCAGTATAGGGATTGGGGCGCTTATATGTCCAGGAGAGAGTGCAGATTCATGGGGTGCCTTCGACAATCGTCTCAATCCGTGATGCATGATTTACATCCCAGTTGTAGAAGGGGTTGCATGAGGTATTCAGAACCTAGCTATGCTTGAGTACAACTTTTCAACCCCAAACAGATGGTTAGAAGGAGCTGACCATATAGACCTTGGAGTACATGCTTCGTGCTTGTGTCATGGATTTTGGTCACAGTTGGGAGGACCAACTACCACTGGCGGAGGTTTCATACAACAACAGCTATCACTCCACCATTGGAATGACACCATTTGAGGCCTTGTATGGGTGGAAATGCAGATCACCTCTATATTGGACATACCTAGGGGAGTCAGCACTCATGGGTCCAGAGTTGGTACGAGCTACCACTGAGAAGGTGCAGATCATCTAGGAGCAGATGAGGATTGCACAGAGCAGGCAGAAGTCATACACCGATAGGATATGGATACCCTTAGAGTTCAAGGAGGGATATTATGTTTTCCTTTAGGTCTCTCCCCAATGAGTATTGAGGAGATTTGGACAGGGCGACAAGTTATATTTGAGGTTCATCAGACCTTTCCAGATCCTCATTAGAGTTGGCGAGGTGACATACCACCTAGCTCTTCCCCCACAGATGCACCAGGTGCACGATGTTTTCATGTGTCACAGCTGAGGAGGTATGTTCATGATCCATCACACATCATTTATTAAGGAGAGATGGACATTGACAATGAGGTGACGTTTGCGGAGTTCCCGGTGGAGATAGAGGATCGACAGGAGCAGGTCCTTAGTGAATGGTCAATTACTCTGGTGTGCGTTTAGTGCCAGCACAGAAACCTCCAGGAGAGTACATGGGAGCAGGAGACTCAGATTCGTGCTCAGTACCCCCACTTGTTTGATTATCCCTTGTTTTTGATTTCAGGGATGTAAAGCCCTAATGTGGGGAGAATGTAATGTCTTGAAATTTTGGTGTAATTTTTTTTAATTATATGGAATTATTTCGAGACTGTACACTTTGAAGACACATGATTCTGAGGCATAGTTAGCCTAGAATGTATTTTTGAACTTTTTTAAGGTACGTTCAGTAAACATGCGAGTGAGATTTTCTAACTTTTGAATCGGTGCTCGGATCAAAAATATGAGGGCACCGTTGAACTTGAAATACTAGAATTTTCCTATAAAGGACTTAACTTAGACTAGTAAGGGTCGAATGGAAAAGTTAATTTTTGGGACTTTTTTGGAAAAAAATAAAATAACTTTTAAAAGTTATTTTATTTTTATTTCACACCGTTGAGTGTGTGGGGGGGGGGGGGGTGACGAACTGACGACAAGGTGCAATTAAAGAAACCCCTTAATGGCTCGTTGTGCAAGCGTAATCGTTACACTGTTTCATAAATGAAATAGTGTAACGACGCAACGTCCCAATGTAACAGAAACATTGTGACATGTTTTCCTTTTATTTTTGTTGATGCGTTGGTAAAACGAGGAATTAAACTATGAGGATTCTCTGACAAACCTCTGATGAAATTCTTCTCCAACGAAGAACGATAGATGCCGATGAACGTCAAACATCTTCGATGCACCTCAAAGAATGGATTCGGAAGTGACGAATGATGTCAACATCTTGAAACCTTGAGGACTTAATGCTACAACAATGGACATCAAAGAGGTAGGGGTTTGAACCATTTAAAGTTACTCATTCTTATTCCAAATGATGAACATAGATTAACCCACGAACAGGTTAATCCTTGGATTATGCATTCATGCGTGAGGGTGAATTATTTTTGGGATTTCTCTATATGAGATTATATTATCACTTGTGTTGGTTGAATTAAAATCCCCGAACCTCCCCATGTTTTTAAACTACTAACAAGGAGGGCGCGAGCCGACACGAATAAGGCCCGAGCCCCTCCGCATGTGCATTATTCATGGATGACTTCTCAAAATGGTGGCAAATCGAGTTTAAGTCCGTTGCAGTGAAGGTGAAAGCCTAAAGATTCCATATACGTAGACATATTGAGAAATGGATCACCGAAGAAACTCCAGTGGCCTGCATACAAAACATATGATGCCAGCGGCAGCCACGGGTGGTGGCTGTAGGCGGAGGGAGGCAGTGCGCCTGTCGGCTGGCCGCGGTGGTAGAGGGCCGCTACCAGCTATCCGTGGTGGCCCGTGTCTGGGAAAATGGTGGAGGCTGTGGGGTTCCATATGGTTCTTGAAGTGTGTAGAGTAGAGGATACGAGTGAAGCCTGCAGGGTTCCATTTGGGTATGTATTTGATAAACCAAATGGTTCTTGAAGTGTGTAGAGGAGAGGATACAATGTTCCATTTTATAAGGGAGGGGAGGGTAATTCTTGAAGTTTCTTAAAGTATTAAATTAATATAAATTACTTTTTATGTTCAAGTGTCTCCAACATGATATATATCATGACCCATATCCCCCAAATATTATGCCACCTAGGCCAAAAATGAGGTAAGGGAGATGATTACTACCTGAGTTCTGCCTCTAGTAGGCCTTGGGTTGGCGACTATCACTAATGGTATAATAAACATACATATGGGAGGCATTACCCTCTAAAAGAACATGAAGAAGAGAGAGATAAGATGGATAAACCAATAAAAACCTGATTAGAAATATATATAAATAAATCACAAGTGCATACAAGCAATGTCATATAGTACTAAAACAACTAAAAGGGGAACTTCAAGTACTAAAAGGTAAGGATGACAGTGACCATGAAATCCAAATAGCTCTTACCAAACCATAGGCTAGTAATATCCATACCGATATCCAACATGATCTGGATGAACTGAAATGTAGTTTATATATATACATAGGGTGATCATAACATTATACTCAGTAGGATCCTCCATGGAGCCTATCATGCAAAAGATAAAGAAAGCATGCTAATGGACAATGAAAAATAGTGAAGCTAACTCGTCACCTAAATAGCTATACTATGTTCCTAGCCTATCCATGGATAACCCTCACCAAGTATCACATACAAGAGATCATATAATATAATAATGAAACATCAAGGGTACCCCCCCTCCCACATCCCCACTAGATTTCTGCTTTTCCCCAACATTGCACATCCTTACTTATCTCTCTCTATAATAATCCATCCCCGAATACATCTGGACAAGGCATAAATACATCCACCACATGCATCACATCATCCCATTATCCCATATCCCATATCCATATAGTAACAAATTAGTTTTTGGGATCCACCACCACCTGTATGATGTGTATCATACATCATATATTATACCTCAAGCCATCATAACCCATACATTAAGTAAGGTACCTCAATCCATCACAACCTATACACATAATACCTATAATAACCCTTTGGATACTATATATGGGGATATATGTGTGTGAGTAACCAAAATCCATGATAACCCACTGCACACATATATGGGAAACTAACCGTCATTTATATTAGAACATATAACTACTAAGAGAAGAGACTGGGGCTAGAGGGGGTATTCAGTCATCCATTGTCCCACTAAGATGTTGGGGAAAACACCCTCCCAAAGTCCAATGGGTGTCATTCAACCTAACTGATGTGGGTGGGGTAACATTTAAAACTATATAATATATAATATATAATATTTCTCACAACCACACTAGGGGAATAACCTAGTCTTAAACTCAACTGAAGCTAATGTCACTCAAACTCCCGACTACCACTGCTAAGACTAGATATCCTATAAGAACAAAATCATTTAAAGAGATATATTAAATTACTTATTTTTCATTAAATAATTCAATTTATATTAATTAATTCATTAGTTATTAGATTAACCAATAACATTATTCTGTATTTCATTACTTTAATCATTATAGTAAAGTACATGCCCTCTAAGAATAATCCAAACCGAGTCCATGATTTCTCAAGATTAACATATTTTCATAATTTTCATTCCATCATTTCCAACCCTATGGTTTAAGCATTTATTATTCATTATTAGAATCATTCCATAATCCAGGTACTCTAGGAAAAACATGCTAAGATACTACTAAGAGGAAACATTCAACCAAGCACCCTTATGTAGTGGGGAAAGAAATAAAAATAAACCAAGAAAACTGATCATCAACCAATAAAAAAATTCATAAGTGAGAATACCAACTCTCAGCATCACATCAACAATGGGTAATCCTAGCTTCAACCCATTCCATCATCTCTGGTGCTATCCCTAACACCCACATGCATATCCTGATGTATCATGCCATCACAAGAATCAACTACTACCACATCATCATAGTATCCTCACCCCATATCACATCATCCATCCTAAGCTCATATTACAAGGCTCGTATCCAGAACACATCACAAAATAGGTGGGAAACAAAAAGTATAGTCAATAGGTAATGTAGGCCCTCAAAACAAGGCATTTAACCTTCACATGAAAACAAGATCTGAGGACTCCAAACTCAAGGGACTTCGACCTTCACAAGAAAACAAGAAAATCAAGACCCACCAATTATATTTATCAAACAATTGGTTTTTATTCCATCTTGGATTTACTGATTCATTATTCATAGGTTCCAACAATGGGAAACCTAAGGATTCAAGCTATAACAAGATATTAAAAGTTAAACATGATCTCAACATTAAAACCATTCTCATTATCAGGCCTTTTAATATTGTTATCCACAAGAATGATCATGATTAAAATTCCTTATCAATTCCATTAACACATGGAAGATCTCATTTAATTATTCATGTTCATTGCATCAATTGATTATCATTAAATTTCAAGAAACACCAGATTCATTAGAACCCACCTCTTCTTTGATTCATTATCCAACCAATTAATAATTACTAGATTTACATTCTTTACAATTTTCTATCAAGATCAACATGATAATCCATAGATTCACAAGTCATTCTAAAAATCATTTCATAAATAGAACACTATCTAGAAAATCAATAGGAAAACCATTATCACTGTATAAAGAAACAACATCAACATGATATTTCTATCCAATTATTTATTAATATAGTTCAATATTTATTAGGTTAATTACATTTACACCCAAGGGGATAAACCATGACAACTTTATGACTTCACATAACTAAGTAGGGGAAACAATGAATCCCCTACCTCAAAGGAATCAATGTTCTTCACACGAGAATATGCCAACATCGTAGATCCCGATCACCTCTTCCGTAGGAAGCTATATCCATCCAAGGATGACATGAAACAAATTCACCAACAAACTACCAAGAAAAAATACATTATAAACATGGAGATGTACCACCATCACATGGAAAGAAGAATTAGGAGGAGCTAGATTGAATAACTACAATAGAAGCGATATAATGTACCTCATATCACCACAAATCAAACACAAAATGTCATGACCCATCCCCTGAGGCCCATACCGTTACTACCCCAAGCCCGCCCTCCATAGGCCAGGGGCTAGCGACTAGCACCGGAAAAACATATCCCTAAAACTAGGAAGACATTACCTTTTATCCTGCATTCTCACACAATCCAAGCACACAACAAGATACAAGCACAAAATAAACTATATAGTAAAAAGGGTGGGTACAGTAAGTAAAGGGGGCCAGAATACAAGCCCAACTAAATAGTACAAGAAAATATGAAAACAGATCCCATGAACAGTCGCCAAGGATCCTACATGAAGGGTAGGTATAGCTCTCAAACGGTCATCTCTAAGGTACGCCTCGTCTAATGGTCCCCCTCTAAGCAGCCACCAGTCCTGGTACCCTCAGCCTCAATCAATATTTTCCATATTCTGAACAAGACACAACAAGGTGTGGGCATAGCCTGTGTAGGGGTGAGTATAAAAATACTCAGTAGGGACCCCAATACCCCCGAATGTCTCTCAGAATCCACAAAGGATAAACCAAAAAATAAGACCTCAATCTCAAAGCACGAAGCAATAGTCATCAACACTACTTAGGTATATGCCCATACATATACCTAAGTTATCAATATATAAACTTATCTCACATGTGAGGGAAGAATACCACAAAGGTAACACCACAGAGGTAATAATACCACATAGGTAACACCACGAAGATAGAAGTATCACATAGGTAACACCACAAAGTTAAGCACTATGAAGGTATCTCCATACATAAGAATACCATGAAGGTATCACCATACAGAAGTGTACCACAAAGTTAAAGACTCAGCTCACACTAGGTATAACTTAAGTACAGAAGTATAGATGATTAGATGTATCGCTAGATCATCTTACTTCATCGAGAAGCTTTGCCGTTGACCCACACAGGATCATAGATGACCCACACATGATTTGAAGATGACCCACACAGGATCTGAAGATGCTGACCTACAAAAGATCTGAATATGACCCACATAGGATCTGAAGATGACCCACATAGGATATAAAGATGACCCACACATGATCTGTAGATTCTTTAAGTACAACCAGCCATAGGGTTCCCACAATAAGTGTGCTTGATTCTGGGAGGATCTGCTCCTCAAAGCCATCGGTTGATACTTCAACTACCACGAAGTCCCATGAAGAAGTATCTCAAATGTTTTCCATTTCATAAGGGTCACAAATCAATAGACGATGTATCAATCAGACGTCCGGTCTGTAAGTTATTAGCATTTCCATTATGAGGGCCCGGTTGGATCTGGGTTCGATCCAACCGGCTGGGTGCGGTCCGCCCGACTGGGTACGGTCTACCGTGGAAGGGCCCACCCTAGCCGCTACTTGGGGGGTGGTGGCACCCACCAATATTCCAAATGGTCTAATGGACCATTCGTCTTGGCCTACCTGGCAACACCATGTGGCACCGCCTGTTGGAACGCGGGACCTGCCATAGCGGTCTCGATTGGTGTGACGCGGCCGGCTGGGGATCTGGTCGGTTCTCCTCCCAGCGGTGCGATGGAACCGCTGTCCTCCCGAGGCCGGCTGACTGTTGGCCACCCTGGTGCGCCGCCGCAGCTCGATAGCCACGACCTCCTCCTCTACCAGCAGCGCGGACGTGCGCCACCCTGCCTCCACACAGCCAGTCGGCGTGTCGGCTGCCACCTTCCACCACCATGGCCGACAGACCGTGACCTCCCTCACTACCGACGGTGCAGTCATGCGTCACCTAGGTTCCACTTGATCGGGCGGTCATTGGCTGCCACCTTCCCTCTGCCACGGTCGACAGGCCGGGGCCTCCTTCGCTACCGGCAGCGCAGTTGTGCCGCCACCATCATCATGACCAACTGGTGTGCTGAACGCCACCCATACCCTGTCGGCATCGGTCGCCGGCGTCGTGGTTGGGTTCCGCTCAACTATCAATCCACCTGAGAAGAACACGTCAACATAGAGGGAGTGGAGGGATCAGGCCGTGTTTGTTTGGCCCGGACCCTCCGTGTTAGATCGATAGCAGGTGGTTCATAGATTAGAAGCAATGAATTACCAAGAAGAATGAATTGAAAAAAATTCCCTACCTTGTTCATTCATTGGAGATGGAGTGGGGAAGAAGATGAATATGTTGACGCTCGTCGCTCCCGCAACACACTCTCGATCCGAGCTCGAGCATTGTCATCATTCTTGATCTGAAGAATGTTCTTCATTGGAGGATGTTCTTCCTTCGAGAATTCTCCAGCAAAATCATCCTATCCCTTTCACCAATAGAAAAACAACCCTCAATAATAGTTAATAAAACTCTTAATTAACAAGTTGATTAATTAATTTTTAGAATTAATAAATCCCATTAATTGAAGGAAAACGTGGTTACACATTTTTTGTAACCGATCATTTAATGCTCAACATTAAATTCCCAACCACCCTCATGTGGTCTCACCTCCAAGATTCAAATGAGAGTTTTCAAATAAATAAAATAAAAGTTATTGTTTTATTTTATTATTTTTCTTTTAACTCTACCATGAAAATCTGAAAAACTAACTCCCACCCTCGACCTACTACAGTTGAGGTGAAGGTATCCTTAAGTGAATATTAGTGCTGCGAGTTTAACAGTGTCCTCAGATTTTAATTCCAAGCATCGGTTCAAAATTTACAAAATGCCGTTCACGTATTTACTGAACGTACCTGAAAAAAAAGTTCATAAATTCATTTTGGGCACATCAAGCCTCAGAATCATGTGCCGTCAATTTTTGCAGGCTCGTAATAATTCCATATAATTAAAAAAAATTACATGGAAAATTCCGGGTCTTTACATGAAATCTAATAATTGATCCCCATTGAAGGGATCCTAAGATTCCTGGAGAGAGCACTATAGATCACCTAGAAATTGAGATAGATCTGTAGGGTTTGAGAAAAATATAGGCACTGTAGCTTTTAAAGACACGCTGCATAGAGGATTTTCATGGAATGAAACCCTTTCATGTCATGTAAATATTGGGTTTTATGTTCCACTGAAAAACACATTTCTTGGAATCATTTAACATCAATTTAATTCACATCATGAATCACACCATGAAACAGTATCACACAAGTTGTGAACCTCACATTCACATTGTGAAACCCTTACATGTCATGAATTCTCCCTACATCCATCATTTAAAAACCAAACACATCTATACCTACTCTAGGCCTCCTCCAAGAACCATGGGATTCAGAAACACACAAAGGGCCCAACTAGATGGATATGGGCCCTTACATTAGATATCTATCAATCAATTCTTTTCCTTGAGAATATAAAACCAAAGTTAGAGAGAAAAAAAGGTGTCATCTGAGAAGCCACCCCATGAGATACCTCTCACGGATCTCACCATCTCAGGAGCTCAACCACATCATCATATAAAACAAGCACAAAACCCTGCATCATCAACAACCATCCCCTAAACAATATCTTAGGGAAGATGCCTATCAAATGAGAACAATAACACAATAAGAAACAAAATTAAACCATCTCATAAATTATAAATGGTTCAATATCCAAAAAATGAATAACATTACATGAGAAGATATAAACATAACAAATATTGGGGTTCTGAGTGTGTATTTGTGACTCACATTCTCAGGTACTATCCTCCATGCCATTATGATACCACAAGGTACGAACCAAGGGAATATCACGCCTATGAAACACCTTCTCTTGGTAGTCCTAGATCTCTACAGGACACTCCTCGAAGGCCGCATCATCATCAACATTGATCTCACCCCAATCGATGACATTAGCGTCATCATGAATATAATAAAGGAGCTATGAAATTTGAAAATATCATGTATCTAGCTCATATGTGGGGGAAGTTATATCTAATATGCTAAAGATATAACATGATCCAACACCTCAACAAACCCAAAAAATCAAGGAGAAAGATTACTCCAACAACCAAACCTTCATTGCCCATGATGAGGAGTCACCATCAGGAATATGTGATCTACAAAATCAAACTCAATAGGGATTATTCTATAATCGACATAGGATTTATAACAATCATGTGCTTCCTTAATCCTCTCATGAATTACTAGGACCATCTCTATCATATTCGGTACTAGTTACATCCTGAGAATTTATACCTCTCTAACCCCGATACAGCACAATAGAGAATGTAAAGGTTGGAAATACAAATCTTCAAACAGAACCATACCAATGGTGTAGTGGAAAATATTATTATAAGAAAACTCTACCAAGGGCAGGTTACTCATCCACGGACATCCAAAATCCAAGACACAAGACTGAAACATATATTCAAGAGTCTGGACGATCTTCTCTATTTGACCGTCCTTCTATGGATACAAATTAGTGATAAGTAATAACTGAGATCCAAAATCATACTGGAGAACTCTCCAAACCCAAGAGGTAAAACAAGGATCTTGATCATAGATGGTTATCCTTGGGGATCCGTAGATTCCTACTACCTCCTCCAGGTACTGCCTCAAAAAAACCTCCACTGATCTTGACTCCCTGATTTCTATAAAGGGGGATGATTTCATCAAATAATCCACTATAACCCATATAGCATCATAGAATCCCTAGGATCAAGGTAAACCAATAAATAAGTTTATCTATATATCCTCCCACATCTACTGGGGAACATCTGAAAGCTAGAGAAAACCATCAAGAACAATATGCCTGACCTTCACCTTTTGGCAGACCAAACATCGAGAAAAAAACTCTACAACTGCACTCTTCAACCCATGCCACCAAAACTGACCTCTAAAAGCTCAGTACATATTTTTCATGTTGGGATGTGCTGCCAAAGGAGAGATATGGAACTCATGTAGAATTATCTCACACATATCTAAAGGAATGAAAATCCTTCCCTAGAACAACACCTAATGATGTCCATCCTTAGACTAACCATTAGGGGCATCACCAAAAATAACATAGTCTTTCTATACCCCACCTTATAATACCCTAGAAAAGACTCCTCTACCGACTGCACCAAAGATGAATTCACTTTCATCTAGAAAAGATAAAATCTTCCTCAAAACTCTCCCATATCTCTATGAATCACTAAGATTTCTTCCATAACTCTTCAAAAATCTCTATAGTCATGAACGACATCACTACATGACTTCCTTCTTAGAGCATCGACCACAACATTTACCTTTCCTGGTGTATTTGAAATATTTAAGTTGTAATTCTATAAGAATTCTATCCACCATTTCTGATGCAAGTTCAAGTCATGCTGGGAGAATACATACCTTAGGATCTTATGATCAATAAAAACCAAAAAATGACCACCGATGAGGTAATGTTGCCACAACTTCAATGGAAACAAAAAAAATTCCAACTCAATATCATGGGTGGAATAGTTATGCTCATGGGGACATAACTTTTGAGACCCATAAGAAACAACTGATGTCTTCTACATCAGAAAATAACCCAACCCAAGACACGAAGCATCATAGAAAACATCAAACTGAACTTTTTATACTAAAAAACAAAGGACTAGAGTGATGACCAACTTTTTATTCAAGTACCCAAAAGCTATTTGACATTGTTTGGTCTACAAGAATGCATGTTCCTTTATTACAAAGGATATAAGAGGAGTCACAACCTGATAGAAATTATCTATGAACCTCCTATAATAGCCTAAAAAACCAAGGAAACTCAACACCTATGCCACTTTCTTGAGGTCTTCCCAAGAAACAACTGCCACTATCTTTGAAGGACCCACAACTAATTCCTATTGTTACATGACATACCCTAAGAAATGGAATTCACAATCCCAAAAATCACACTTAAACAACTTATTAAAGTGGTGACCATGAAAAATAACTCCCAAAATGGAATGTAAATGGTCAAAATTCTCATCCTCAAATGTAGAGTATACATGGATGTCATCAATGAAAACCACCATAAACTTATTCAAGATATCTCTAAACATTACATTCATCAACCCCATGAACATGGATAGAGTGTTCATCACACTGAATAACATCACAACAGACTTATAATGCCCATGAAGACAATATAAAATAGTATTCAAGATATACTCATCATTCACAAACATCTAATGATGCCATGAACACAAATAGATTTTCAAGAACCAACTTTCTCCTTTCAGCTGATTGAATAAATTATCAATATGTAGAAAAGTTTAGTGGTTCTTTATTATCACTTGGTTTAAGCGATGATAATTGATATAAAGACAAAAATTTATATGATCCTTCTTTAAAAACAAAAACAGTGCACCCCAATGTGATAAACATGGACAAAAACCTCACTATAACCAATAATTGATCTATACTCTCAGCTCTTGCAACTTAGAAGGCACCATCCTATACAAAGACATCGATATGGGAGACCTGCTAGGCTATAAATCGATCCCAAACTCGATCTCTCTTTGAGGGGGTAATGCTACAACCTCCTTTAGAAATACATCATGGTAATATTCTAAAACCTTGGTAAACATTGAACAATGAACCTCTGATGAGATCAAAATCAAATCAACCATCAAATATGATAAGGACATAATACGTCTCTAACCCATCGGAGGGTCTTGCTCACCAACGAACACTGCTGGCTCTCCATCAGCATCATAGAACACAACCTGCCTCCTAAAGAAATTCATGATATCATACAATAAATCAAACAAATCCATACTAAGGATGATGTAATATAGATATATATGTAAACATAGTAAGTCTCCCCAAGAGTGATTCTATACCAGCACTAGCTCACAATCTCTACATACTTCATACAAGCCAGCTCGACCTCCAACTGGCATAGTTAATGCCAAGGGAACTGAAATCCTCTCTACCTCAAGTCCCAAACCATGGATGAGGTTAGGTGATATAAAGGAGTAAATATCTCCCAAATCAAAAAAAGCATGAACCAATATAGAAAATAAGAAAAGGGAACCTCAAATGATGTCTGTATCACCCGAAACTGACAACGCTAAAGCATTAAGATAACCACACCCTGATCCATGGCCTCTTTGAACCTTATGATGAACACCTACATGGCTGAACTCCACTATGTGAGGGTAAGGATCCGCCTAGGGCTGTGATTTTTCTTCCCCATATCCTCTATGATGATCCCAAACTGGAACACTCTATTGCTGCTGCCTTAGCTAAAACTGACTCAACAGAGAAACATGAAGCAAAAATCCCGACACACGGTGACTAATTAGAAATTCCAAGAACTCTCCCCACCAATGAACTTGTCCTCCACAAGAAAAAATGAATATGATCCCTTAGAATAAGTAGGATAGTCTCCTTCCCCAGAGAAACAAGATCATGAGTGATATGACCAAACCCAATTGACCAATAACTCTTTTTCCCAGAAAATTGGGAACCCCAGACCATAGAAATTATTCATAAGGAATCCTAATGACTCCCCTCTCATGAAGATTCAGTTTGGGATAATAACCTATCAATAAAATCTTCTCTCTCTAGCACCTCAAGATACATATTTATCATAAACTGGGTGACCTGGATCTAGATATTTGGACACAAATTCTCCTCAAAATGCCTTTCACTGGCCTCCTCATCTGGAAACAGGTATGAATCATATCATAAAAGGGTTCTACAATGGATATCGAACTCTCACAGGTTGGAAATCCCCTGTTGAAGTGTAAGAATATCCTAGTGACTGGCTGCCTTCACAATTGAAGAAAGAAACTATACTCAGAACTACTCTCGTTATTTCTTCCATGAGACTAGTGACTCCTCACGATATACAATGATTAAGAACCATCACTACCTCACTTCTCCACATAGCATCATGAAAACCAATGAAACCCAGTGATCCTTCCAACCACGATCCAAAATAAAATATATCTTAACCTCCTCAAACCAGTATTTTGTGATTGGTTCTGAAATGGAACCCTCTTACTTCTATAGACTCTAGAATTGAAACTCTTATAGTTTCCTCCTCTAAGTGTCATCATCGTCTACCTCCACTCTATAAAGATCCTCTATAACATACTTTTGAAAATATTTAGCATGAACCTGATGAGGACGTTGACTTGGATCTATACCTATGAAATGAACAAACTATTAGAGCCCCTAAACCAAGAATATGGAATATTTAACATTAATTAATTAATTATTATCTTGTTTAAGTTTTTAACCTATACAAAGGTCTCCCCATTTAAGAAAATAGGCATAAAGAATAATGATGCATGATCCTTTCCTAGGTTTATACCCTATAACATGTATCAATTCATTTAGGGGGATCAATAAACTTAAAGGTATATGCATCAAATCATAGGGTGCTATAAATACCTGTGTCTCATCCAGTTTCACATGTTAACATTTCCTACTAAACTTAGCTAATAATATTTCCCTACAAACCCATGCAACATCATGTGTTCCTAACTACAAAATCCATTCTATACCTCAACCAAAACCTATAATAACACTCTGTCATGGCCCCTTTCTAAAAAGAGTACTACACTTGGTCAGAAAATGAAGCAAGGGAGATAGTGACTGCCCGAGTCCTACCTCCAGCAGGCCCTAGGTTAGCAACTAGCACTAAGGGTATAATAAACATACATATGGGAGGAATTACCATTTAAGAGAACCTAAAGAAGAGATAGATAATACATATACACTAATAAAAACCTTCTCATACATATATATAAAGAAATCAGAAGTGCATACATGTAATTTAATATAGTACTTAAACAACTTAAAGGGGAAACACAAGTACCAAAAGGTAAGGAAGACAAGAACCACAATTCCAAAATAGCTCTTTCAAAACCATGAGCTAGTAATATCCAAGCCAGTCTTCAACCTACTCTAGATAACCTAAAAAATTGTTTACATATATACATTGGGTGTATGACAACCCTTCTTTTATTACAAACTTAAACATGATTTATTACATAAACTATTCACTTGATACAACATGGATGATTGAGAGTTATAGTGTCTTTGGGGCTTAGGATCATTACATAACAACCTAAAATATGAAATACAACATCTTCATTGAAAAACTCCTTTACATGACCACTACATTCCCTCGTACTTAGCATTGCATGGGATAACCTGAGGACATGCATAAGAAAAGGGGTGAGCTATAAAGCCCAGTAAGGGAATAAAAATGGAATACATGAGGAGTACAATACATGTTATACAATAGGCATATAAATAGATCACAAGAGAAACATGAACATAATGGCATGATAAAGCATGATAATCATAACATGGAAATGTGGCAACAACACTTAACATGGAATTAGCATGAGCCAAGGCTCATTGCACATGGTGCATGAGTAAATCCTCATTGCACATGAAGAACGAGTAAAAACTCATTGCACTTGAATTAGCATGAGTCGATACTCATTGCACATGATGTATCATGATACTATACTTTACCCAATGCATTGGAGCTCTATAAAGGCGCACCCTTCTTAAACATTTCATTTCATGCATAAGTGTGCCACATGGAACATAAAACATGGATTCATAAAACACAATAATTTATTCCAAGATAAATGAATGTGGAATTAATACATGAAACTTTATAATAAATAAGTAAATGTGCATAAAGGTGAATACCTTTGATGGAGAAATGGGCATGGTATTCACTACACAATGACATTGGCTTAGAAAATCGGTGCAATTTCAGCAGCGTAACGGCGTGACATAAGAATTCATAAAAACGGTTGATGAGAGAGAAAGGGGTTCCTAATCATATTTAAATATAATGGAAAGTAAAAAGGTAATATAGATACATTTACCAACAACTGTAATGGAATTTAGATTCATGATACAAAAGTATTGCTTGAATGTAAATGAGGAGAGAGAAGTTCCTTTTGGAATTTCGGCATAGTAACGGGTGTGAATGGGAGGCATTTAATGAGAGAGAAAGAGGTATCCCATCATTAAAATATAAAGAGGGAAGTATGAGGGAGGTACAAAACCATACCCCAACATTCATAATTGAAATTAAATGGGCAAAACAACTTAAAGAAAATTGGACAAAAATGAGAAAGGAAGAAAAAACCCTTACTTGGAAGTGTGCTTCCAAAGGCTTGAGAGAGGATTCTTGGGAGATTGGGGCACCTTGGGAGGATTATAGAGAGAGTAGGTCAGAGGTTTGACGAAATCCGAAGGCTTTGAGTGAGGAGGAAGTGGGAGCTTGGGTGGGTTTATATAGGAAAGGTGAGTGAATTCTTTATTATTTAGGTTTGGGACCCCTTACATTAAACTAATCGAAACCAAAAATCAGCTCATGGTTTTTGCCCATGGTTTTAGGAAAAGGGAAGAGGAAAACAATATTTTATAAGGAAAAATTCCTAACTTCTTAAAATAATGGGGTTGCTTATGTGGAGGTGAGTCACACTCCCATGGAAAATAATTTAAAAAGACAAGATGTTTAATAAGTCTTGAGGGGTCCATTAATTCTTTTAAAAGTAAGTCAAACAAACCCAAAATCACATTATTTTAATGGTAAAACATATATTGGACGAGAATAAAGCTTATAGTATTTTATTACATCACTATTGGGCCATTATGATGTCATAAAACACAACATATATTTAAACAATATTTAATTTTTACCCAAAAATTTGACTGTCTCAGAAAATTATGAAAAATTCACCATTGGATAATTTAAATGTCCTGATTCCAGAAATATAATTTATTTTATCTAAATAATTTTATAAATATGTTAATTTTCACTTTTAAAATAAAAACTGGCATTTATCGAAAATTCACGGGTTTTGACAGAAATGGCTTTCAAACCTTAATAAAATTATAATTGCATTCATAAAATTATATGATAATTTATATATAATAAAATTAATTTAATAATAATAATAATACTTTATTAAAATATTATTTAATTCAAAAATCCCTTAATTTAATAAAATAGATTTATTAATTAAATAATAACTAAAAACACTATTTGTACTTTAAAAACTATTTACAATGTATCAATAATGACAAGAAGGTATATTAATTATTATATAAAAAAAAATAATATACATGAACATATTACTAGCGATTTATTACATAAACTCTTAAAACAGCCGCATAAGACCTAAGGGTAAGGTGTGCGATGGTGACAAACTCTTGGGGTGGATCAGATAACATCACTCGAGTGGTAATCTCTATCAACTTCCACTTTTCCCATAGACGGTCCCGTTCAAGCTTGACATGATGAAGCTCAGCTTGGGCTTGGTCAAGATCGAAGCCCAAGGACTTCACCTCTTTTCCGAGCTCCGACAAATGGGCTTCGTATGGAGCAATTCTACTGGATGAGGCCATCGCTTCTTTTGTCTAAGTAAATTGGATTTGTTAAAGCCATATATTTATAATAATCATGTGATCACTGTTCAACGACTATAAAAGTAACGATCACAATTCTTAACATAAAACCAAAGAAGTTGACATTTTATATAAATGTTTTACATAAAGAGACATTTAACTAGATCAAGAGGTATTTCCATTAATGAAACTTTGGGTCGTTACAATATTCCCCCCTTAAGAAATATCACCCTCGAAATTTCCTTTTTCCCACACTAAAACAGATTTGGGTAACTCAACTTCATCATTTCCTCCGATTCCGAAGTCACTTCTTCAAACTTTTGGTTTCGCCGCAACACCTTGACAAGGGGCATTGTCTTATTTCATATAACTTTTTCTCTACGATCTAAGATCTTCACTGGTTTCTCCTCATAAGAAAGATCATCCTCCAACTTTAACACCTCATAAGAGAGTACATGTGAAGGGTCCGGTATGTACTTCCTTAAGAGGGATACATGAAAGACATCATGTACTTTGTCCATGGTAGGTGGAAGTGCTGGTCGATAGGCCACAACCCCGACACGATCAAGAATCTCGAAGGGGCCAATATACCTTGGAATTAACTTCCCTTTCTTTCCAAACCTCATGACCTTCTTCCATGGAGATATGCGTAGAAAAACCATGTCTCCAACTTTAAACTCAAGGTCTCGTTAACGATTATCTGTATAACTCTTCTGTTGACTCGGGGCTGCCTTGATATGTTGCTGAATGGTTTTAACCTTCTCCACCATTTCCTCGACCATTTCTAGTCAAAGCAGCTTACGTTCACTGATCTCATCCCAACACGCTGGTGTTCTTCACCTTTTCCCATAAAGGGCTTCATAGGGTGCCATTTGGATGCTCAAGTGGAAACTGTTATTATAATAGAACTTAACCAGAGGAAGATGTTGATCCCATCCTCCTTTAAAGTCCATTGAGAACGCTCTCAACATGTCCTCAAGTGTTTGGATAGTCTGATCAGATTGGACATAAGTTTGAGGATGATAGTCCGTACTAAAGTTCAGTTCAATATTCAGAGCATGTTGAAGACTCTTCCAAAACTTAGAGGTGAATCTTGGATCTTGGTCAGACACAATAGATAGTGGCACTCCATGCAGCCTTACCAATTCCCTGATATATATCCGTGCCAGTTGATCCAATGAGAAATCCTCCTGAATAGAAATGAAGTGTGAAGTCTTTGTAAGACGATCCACAACAACCCAGATTTCATTGTTGCCTTTGGATGTCCTCGGAAGTCCGGTGACAAAGTCCATGGTGATGTTCTCCCATTTCCATTCTGTTATGGGCAATGGTTGCATCATCCCCTTAGACTTCTGCCTCTCTGCCTTCACTTGGTGGCACACCAGCCACTTTGATGTATATTAAGCGATCTCCTTTTTCATATTATCCCACCAAAAGTTTTCTCATAGATCTTGATACATCTTTGTGCTCCCTGGGTGAATAGAGAAATTTGAACTATGTGCATCATCCAAAAGTTCCTTCTTCAGCTCCAGAATTGATGGAACACATAGTCTTTTCCCAAATCTCACAATTCCTTCTTCATTAACATTAAACTCCGAGGATTTCCCCTTTTTGATAGCTTCCACTTTTTCCTAAATTCCCACATCATCCTTTTGAGCCTCCTTTAACCTTTACAAAAGAGACGGTTGAGAAATCATTTGTGAAAGGATTGATGATGTTCCCTTTTTTATGATTCCCATGTCCATATTTATCAAGTATAAGAAGATTGGATCCCTCTCAATTCTCATCATTGATAGAATCGCTGGGTCCTTTCTACTTAGGGCATCTTCCACCTTGTTCGCTTTCCCAGGGTGGTAATGTATTGAACAATCATAATCCTTGATGAGCTCTATCCATCTTATCTAGCGCATATTAAGCTATTTCTTTGTGAATATATATTTAAGACTCTTGTGGTCAGTATATATCTCACATTTCTCCCCATAGAGATAATGCCGCTAGATTTTTAAGGCAAAGATCACCGCCGCCAACTCCAAATCATGCGTTGGATAGTTTCGCTCATGGATTTTCAACTTCCTTGAGGCATAGGATATCACTTTATCATTATGCATTAGCACACAGCCTAAGACCTTCTTCGAAGCATCACTGAATACCACAAAAATTTCCCCACTTGTGGGTAAAGTGAGAACGAGCGCAGTGATAAGCATATTTTTCAACTCCTTGAATCTTTCTTTGCATTCATCACTCCAAGAAAACTTTACTCCCTTTTGAGTTATCTTGGTAAGAGGGTTGGACAATCGTGAGAAATTTCTCAAAAATCATCGATAATATCCAGCTAACCCCAAGAAGCTACGGATATCTGTTACCAATGTTGGCCTCGACCATCCCTCAATTGCATCTGTTTTAGAGGGATCCATAGATATCCCATTTCTTGTGATGATATGGCCCAAGAATGAGACCTCCTTTAACCAGAACTCACACTTGCTGTACTTTTCATAGAGCTTCTCCTTGCGCAAAGTCTATAGTACAGTTCTTAAATGCTCCTCATGATCATCCTTGGTTTTGGAGTATATTAGAATATCATCTAAAAATACTACCAAAAATTTGTCAAGGTAATCTCTAAAGACTCTATTCATCAAGTCCATGAAGATTGCTGGAGCATTAGTGAGTCTGAAAGGCATTACTATGAATTCATAGTGCCTGTATCTTGTACGAAAATCAGTCTTGGGGACATCTTCCTTCTTCACCCTTACTTGATAATATCCCGACCGCAAATCTACCTTGGAGAAGTATTGTGCTCCACGTAGCTGATCAAACAAGTCATCGATCTGTGGCAGAGGATACTTGTTCTTTATCATTATTTTGTTAAGTTCACGATAATCAATGCAAAGCCGCATTGACCCATCCTTCTTCTTGATGAAGAGTATTGGTGCACCCCATGGTGAAGCACTTGGGCATATAAACCCTTTATCCAGATTCTCCTGTAGTTGTTTCTTCAGCTATTCAAGCTCCATGACAACCATTCTATATGGAGTCTTGGATATTGGTAGCACCCCTAGTATAAGTTCAATTGAGAATTCAACATCTCTTCTAGGAGGAAGACCAGATAGTTCCTCAGGAAACACTTCAGCGAATTACCTCACAATATGCATTTCTTCAAGGATGGTTTCTTCCTTGGACTCAATCATCTGAGCTAGATATGCATGCTCATAGGGCAGTAATATCCATGCTTGAGATGATGGAGCTAAAGGAGATTCATCTTCCTCCTTACACTTTTAAAGAATCTGGGGTCAATTCTCCATATGGAGTGTGATTTCCCTCTCCTGACAATTTAGGTTGCCTCTATATAAGGAAATCCAATCCATGCCAAGAATTGCATCAAATTCCACCAGAGGGAGTATGATGAGGTTCATTGGGAAATTCAATCCACAGATTATAACAGGGGAGGACTTATATTCATGGGATGCAATGATTTCCCCATTTTCCGTACTCACTGACATCTTCACTTCCATGATTTGTGGTGGTGCTGAGATTGTTCTACTAAACTTTCGAGATATAAAAGAATGCGTATAACCTGAATCAAAAAGTATGTTCGTTATTATTGAATGAATAACTAGCGTACCTGTCACCACTTCGTTTTCGGGGTTCGCTTCGATAGAAGTGACGACAAAATCTCTTCCTTTCTTACTTGGAGGTTGTTGGTTGCCTCCGAAAACCCTTGGTTTAGGGCACTGATTTGAAAAATGCCCCTGTTCTTTGCCGTTGTAGAAATGAAAAACGTGTTGAGGTTCGAACGGAGCATTCCTATCTTCTGTCGCAGCCGCAGGTCTTTCTTTCCGATAGTTAACAACTAGGTGCTCTTCTATTCCACACCCAAAGCATTTCCTCTTCACCTTGAGGCAATTTACAGGGTGATTCTTTTCGCAATTTTGGCAAGTGGGGTGCTGGATATTCTTAGCACCATTGGATTTATCCATCGGACCACCAACATTGAAGTCCACCTTACGCTTCTTGTCCCCATGATACCCCTGTGATTCCCTGATCTCCATTTTGACCTTGAGGGCACATCAGACAATTTCCTCATAGCTGTCGAAGTCACGGATCACTAATGCTTTCCGCAGGCTAGGCTTTAGCCCACCAAAGAAGTGGTCAACCTTGCATTCGGGGGTAATAACAAAGCCGGAAGTGTATCATGCAAGCCTTGTGAAGTTTTCCTCGTACGCTCCAACATATTCTTCATCTTTTTTCTTGAGGGAAATGAAGTCCCTTTCCATCTTAAGCCGGAGGGTGCATGGAAAATATTTATCGAAAAACATATTTCAGAAATCCTTCCATTCCAACGCCTCGATCTCCTCCTTAGGCTTTGTATTTTTGATCAACATCCACCATTGATCAGCTTCACCCTCCATATGATAAGCCTCTCAGAGAACCTTCTCTTATTCAAAACATTGAAGGATGGATAAGATCTTTTCAATGGAGTTGATCCATTGTTCAGTAATCGTGGGATCAGATGATACACTAAAAGTAGGAGGACTTTATCTCATGAAGCTCTCGATAGAGACTTGTTCTTTATTAGGGGGGGTTGAACGTTCCTCTTGACCCATGTTTATATTCAAATCTTGAGTTATCTGAGAGAGAAGCGTGACAAAGTTCGCGATTCCCACTCCCATTCGATTGGGCATCTCATTAGTACAGTCATCATACTGATCTTCACATTGGTTGTTAGCCTGAGTCCTCCTATTACCGGCCATTGGCTGGAATAAAAGGAAATTTAGGGGGTAACACATAAAAGGTAATCCAAAGACAAAAGTTGATGACTTATAAATAAACTTTTATTTCCATAACTAATGAGTCTATAGGATTCAATCTAGGCTTTTCATGATCTACTTTCTAACATATATTCTTAGGGACATTTTTTTTAATTCCCTTAATAAGGGTTCATAATAAGCTTGTGAATTTATCAAAACATATCCCCCGAGAGTTTCATAACCAAGAGTGCAGCAAGGCCCGTTGTTGTGCACCAGTTCCCGTTCGAGTCTAGCTCAAAGCGGTGTTTTCGGGTTTTACCCCTAGGATACATCTGTGCCAGATCCGCCTCTACCTGCTTGTATCCAGACAGGGATGTATTTGATTGATAAACCACTTACTCAGTACTTACCAAAACTTAGGGATGTTTTTATTATACTTAGTCTTGTCTCTATGGCTTTACTATGGTTTTCTAATCCTAATCCCAAAAATAACTAAACCTATCCTTTGATACCAACTATGACAACCCTGCTTTTATTACAAACATAAACATGATTTATTACATAAACTATTCACTTGATACAACATGGATGATAGAGAGGTCTAGTATTGTTGGGGATTAGGATCATTACATAACAAATTAAAACATGAAATACAATATCTTTATTGAAAACTTCCTTTACATGACCACTACATTCCCTCGTACTTAGAATTGCATGGGATAACCTAAGGACATTCATAAGAAAAGGGGCAAGCTATAAAGCCCAGTAAGGGAATAAACATGGAATACATGAGGAGTAAAATACATGTTAGAAAATAGGAATATCAATAGATCACAAGAGAAACATGAACATAAAGGTATGATAAAGCATGATAATCATAACATGGAAATGTGGCAACAACACTTAACATGGAATTAGCATGAGCCAAGGCTCATTGCACATGGAGCATGAGTAAATCCTCATTGCACATGAATAATGAGTAAACCGTCATTGTACTTGAATTATCATGAGTCAATAATCATTTCACATGATGTCTCATGATACTATACTTTACCCAATGCATTGGAGCGCTATAAGGGCACACCCTTCTTAAACATTTCATTTCATGCATAAGTGTGCCACATGGATCATAAAACATGGATTCATAAAACATAATAATTTATTCCACGATAAAGGAATGTGGAATTAATACATGAAACTTTATAATCAATAAGTAAATGTGCATAAAGGTGAATACCCTTGATGGAGAAATGGGCATGGTATTCACTACACAATGGCATTGGCTTAGAAAATTGGTGCGATTTCGGCAGCGTAACGACGTGACATAAGAATTCATAAAAACGGTTGATGAGAGAGAAAGGGGTTACTAATAATATTTACATATAATGGACAGTAAGGAGGTCATATAGATACATTTCCCAACAACTGTAATGGAATTTATATTCATGATACAAAAGTATTGCTTGAATGTAAATGAAGAGAGAGAATTTCCTTTCGGAATTTCAACATAGTAACGGGTGTCCATGGGAGGCATTTAATGAGAGATAAAGGGGTATCCCATCATTAAAAAATAAAGAGGGAAGTATGAGTGAGGTTAGAAACCATACCCCAACATTCATAATTGAAATTAAATGGAAAAAACAACTTAAAGAAAATTGGACAAAAATGAGAAAGGAAGAAAAAACCCTTACTTGGAAGTGTGCTTCCAAAGGCTTGAGAGAGGCTTGAGAGAGGATTATTGGGAGCTTGGGGAACCTTAGGAGGATTCTAGAGAGAGTAGGTCAGAGGTTGGACGAACTCCAAAGTCTTTGAGTGAGGATGAAGTGGGAGCTTGGGTGGGTTTATATAGGAAAGGTGAGTGGATTCTTTATTATTTAGGTTTGGGACCCCTTACATTAAACTAATCCAAACCACAAATCAGCCCATGGTTTTTGGAAAAGGGAAGAGGAAAAAAATATTTTATAATTCCAAAGTCTGAACTTATTAAAATAATGGGGTTTCTTATGTGGAGGTGAGTCACACTCCCATGGAAAATAATTTAAAAAGACAAGATGTTTAATAAGTCTTGAGGGGTCCATTAATACTTTTAAAAGTAAGTCACAAAAACCCAAAATCACATTATTTTAATGCTAAAACATATATTTACCGAACATAAAGCTTATAGTATTTTATTACATCACTATTGGGTCATTATGATGTCATAAAAAACATTATATATTTAAACGGTATTTAATTTTTACCCAAAAATATGACTGTCTCAGAAAATTATGAAAAATTAACCATTGGATAATTTCGACGTCCTAATTCCAGAAATATCATTTAATTTATCTAAATAATTTTCTAAATATGTTATTTTTCACTTTTAAAATGAAAACCGACATTTATCGAAAATTCATGGGTTTTGACAGAAATGGCTTTCAAACCTTAATAAAAATTATAATTGCATTCATAAAATTATATGATCATTTATATATAATAAAATTAATTTAATAATAATAATAATATTTTATTAAAATATTATTTAATTCAAAAATCCCTTAATTTAATAAAATAGACTTCTTAATTAAATAATAACTAAAAACACTATTTGTACTTTAAAAACTGTTTATAATGTATAAATAATGACAAGAAGGTATATTCATTATTATATACAAAAAATAATATACATGAACATATTTCTAGAAATTTTTTACATAACC
Organism: Viscum album; assembly: GCA_963277665.1. Taxonomy (NCBI): domain Eukaryota; kingdom Viridiplantae; phylum Streptophyta; class Magnoliopsida; order Santalales; family Viscaceae; genus Viscum; species Viscum album. The sequence continues at coordinate 856,666,467 of OY728121.1, forward strand.
CCTTAAAACAGCCGCATAAGACCTAAGGGTAAGGTGTGCGATGGTGACAGACTTTTGGGGTGGCTCAGATAACATCGCTCGAGTGGTAATCTCTATCAACTTCCACTTTTCCCGTAGACGGTCCCGTTCAAGCTTGACATGATGAAGCTCAGCTTGGGATTGGTCAAGAGCGAAGTCCAAGGATACCACCTCTTTTCTGAGCTCCTACAAATGGGCTTCGTATAGAGAAATTCTACTGGATGAGGCCATCACTTCTTTTGTCTGAGTAAATTGGATTTGTTAAAGCCCTATATTTATACTAATCACATGATCACTGTTCAATGACTATAAAAGTAACAGTCACAATTCTTAACATAAAACCATATAAGTTTACATTTTATATAAACGTTTTACATAAAGATACATTTAACTAGATCAAGAGGGATTTCCATTAATGAAACTTTGGGTCGTTACAGGGTGAGTATAATAGTTTACTCAGTAGGATCCTCCTCGTAGCCTCTCATGAAAAAGATAAAGAAATAATTCTAAAGCATAATGAATAATAATGAAGCTAACTCATCAACTTTAATAGGTATACTAAGTTCCCATCCTCACCATGGATATCCCTCACTAATTATCACAAACAAGAGATAATATAATATAATAATGAAACATCAAGGGTACCCCGCTCTTGCTTCCCAACTGGTTTTCCGCTATGCCCCAAAATCGAATGTCCCAAGCCATCTCTCTCTAAAGTAAGCCAGACTGAAGACACTTGGTCAAGGAACCACAACATGCACCTCATGCATCAAATCATCAAATCATCCCATATAAAATCTTCATATAGTAACCAAGTATTTTCTAGGATCCACCATAGCCTGTATGATGTGTATCATACATTAGGTTTTATACCTCAAGCCATTATAGCCCATACACAAAGCAAGGTACCTAAAATAATCACAAACTATACACATAATACCAATAATAATCCTTTAGACACTATATATGAGGATACATATGTGAGAATAACCACTATACATCATATCCCTCTACACAAAAATATGTTAAAACTAACTATCATGCATACCAATAAATACAACTACCAATAGAAGAGAGCAGGGCCATAGGGGGGGTAGCCATACATCTATCCTCCCATTGAGATGTTAGGGAAAACACACTCCTAAAGTCCACTGGGTGTCAGTCACCCTAACTGACATGTGTGGGGTATCATATGAAATCATAGAATATAAAAGATATAATATAGATCACAACCACACTAGGGGCATAACCTAGTCTTAGAATCAACTGTAGCTAACACCACTCAAACTCCTGAATACCACTACTAAGACTAGATATCCTATAACTACACAAGAATTTAAAGGGATATATTAAATTACTTCCTTTTCATTAAAAAATTAAAATTTATGTTAATTAATTCATTATACATTAAATTAACCAACATAATTATTCTGAATTTAATCACTTTAATCATCAGAGAAAAGTCCATGCCCTCTAGGAATAATCCAAATTGAGTCCACTATTTCTCAAGATTAACATCTTTCTAGAATTTTCATTCCATTATTTCAAAACCCATGGGTTAAGAATTTATTATTCATTATTATCATCATTTTAAAATCTAGGTACTCTAGGAAAACTATCCTAAGCTACCACCAATAGGAAACATGCAACCAAGCACATCTAGCTTCCTCAAGCAGTGGGGAAATAAATAAATATAAAACAAGAAACCCATACATTTTCCATTAAAAAAATTCATAAGTGAGAATCCTATCTCTAAACATCACATCAAAAACCGGTAATCCCATCTTCAACCTATTCCATCATCTTCGATGCCATCCCTGACACCCACATGCATATCCCAATGTATCTCACCATAAAAGGAGTCAACTGCTGCCACATCATCTGATCCTCACCACCCCGTATCATATCATCAATCCCAATATCACATCACAAGTCTCATATCCATATAACATCAAAAAAGAAGTAGGAAATAGACAAACATATTCAACATGAAAACTGGGCCCTAAAAACTAGGCATTTATCCTTCACATGCAAATGAGCTCTTATGACTCCAAACTCAAGGCACTTCGGCCTTCATAAGAAAACAAGAAACACAGTCCCCAAATATTTATAAAATAAATAGTTTTTATTACAACTTTAATTAACTAATTCATTATTCATAGGTTATAACTATAGACAACCTAAAACATCAAGCTATAACAAGCTATCCAAAGTTAAACATGCTCTCAACATTAAAACCATTATCATTATCATTAATTTTAATGCTATCATTAACAAGAATTATCATGATTCACATACTTTATCAATTACATTAACACATGGAAGAACACATTTAATTAAGCATGCATATTTCTTCAATTGGTTATCAAAAAATTTCAAGAAACACTAGATTCATTACAACATGCCACTTATTTGATTCTTTAGTCAACTAATTAACAATTACTGGTTTTACATTATTTACCATTTTCCATCAAGATTAAAATTATAATCCATATAATTACAAGACATTAAAATAATCATATAATTGATATAACACTATCTATCAAATCAAGATGTAAACTGTTATTATAGTATAAAGCAACAACATCGACATGCAATTGCTATTCGATTCTTTATTAATATGGTTCAATGTTTATTATATTGATTACATTAACAACTAAGGGGATAAAACATGAAAACTTTATGATTGTACATAATTAAATAGGAGAATAAACTAATCCCCTACCTCAAAGGAATCAATGTTCTTATCACAAGAACATACCAACATTTTATATCATGATCACATATCTTATAAGAAACTGCATCCCTCCATGGATTTCATGTCACAACCGCACCAAAAAAAACCAAGAAAAACTCCTCTAGAAACATGGAGATGAACCACCATTGCATAGAAAGAAGAATCAAGAGGAATCAAATTTAATAACTATAAGAGAAGAGATAGAACATACCTTATATTAAACCCACAAAACGTGACGAGTGATATTTTTCCAAAAAAATTCATTTTTAAGTATAAAAATGTTTTTATACTAAATTCAAGTATAATATTAAATATAATAAAATTTATTGGATAATATTTAATCAAAATTAATTATTTAAATTTTAATACTAATTCAAAATAGAATGTGACTTATTAAGTACTTAAAAAGAAATGACAGTTTCCAATAAAATCATTATTTTACTTTATTTATTGAAAAATCAAACTTTTCAGAAACTTATAAGAAAATAATCCTATTAAAATTTTTATATAATTATTTAAAAAATAAATTTCATTTTATCAAATACATTTTATAAAAGTGGAATAAATTAAATATAATATTTTCTCACAAAAAGCAATAAAAACCATTTTTGAAGAAAACATATTTTTGATGAGTAAAATGACTTTACTAAAAATTGAGTTCTTATTCCATAAGAATTAATTAGTAAATTTGTATTTAGTAGGAACTTTATATATATTTTATAATGCGGTTAATCTTACACATACACACCAATTTCATGGCTAGGTTATAGCTATAACATTTAATTAATAATATTTTATGGTTCATTTAAGCTCGGTGTTGCATGTTGTATATGCAATCAAACATAGTGTTCATTTAAAATACTGTGATATTATAGGAATAATATAAATTTTTCATACTCAACCCTTGCATTTGCATACTGGTGCACATGTAGGTGATGTTTCTTGAGATGCTGGTTATGGGGATCATTGCTTTGTTAGATGGGATGGAGTACTAAAGGATGACTAATGGAGACTATTGGAGGTCATGTAGTTGGTGATTAGTTTGTTGTTGGACATGATCGCATTTATAACATGGAGTTTATTGTATTTTCGTACTTATAGTTATTCATATGCATTACATTTAGTGGATTTCGTTGCTTACTATTTTATATGAGATATAGTTATCATGTGAGTTGGGTTTTCATACCATTACCCATGGTATGTGGTGTATGTTTTACTTTTACTATTGAGTATTTGGAGGTTTGTAACACCCATATATTTTATAATATATTTCTCTTTAAATAAATATAATTTCTTTGATAACGTGCTTTACATGTGACACCAAGTTTAAAAAAACTGTGAAAAACTATTGAAATATTATTATATGAAAATATAAAATTTTGAAATTATCATGTCAATATTAGTTTAGGTTGATTTTTTAGGATTTTCTAAAAAAAATTATTTTTCAGCGAATAATGAAAATTTTTGATTTTTGAAAAACTGTAATTTTTTTAAATCAAGTAATTTAAAAGTCATATTATATTTTGTATATGGTGTTAAAGGAATATATAAACTATTTTATTTAAAATAATACAATTAGTTCCATTATAATCGTCGTTTTTTATTTTTATATAAGTCAATTTTTTGGATTAAAAACACAATTTTCTAGAAAATAGTTTTTTATCGCATTTTACTGGTTTATCATTAAATTAATTTCAAAAAATTATAGGGATTTAATTTGATAAAATGGATCCCACATTTTTAATCATGAGGTTCAAATTTGGTAAATAGGTCTATTTTATTTTTAGGCATTATAAATAGTAACCCCGATAAAATTTATCACATCAGTTAGGGGTAAATCAGGTAATTATGGTTAAAAATAATGCGAAAAAGCATTAAAAATCAAACCAAAACTTGAAATTATTTAATTTTATTGGAGGAATTATACCATTTCCATAAAAAATTTTAATATAAGGAATTTTGGTTCCATTTTACATGGGTAATGACATTTATATTATTTTAAGTAAAGAAAATTCGAAAATGTCACTCTCTTGCTTTTAATTTAATTTATATTTTCACATTGGGATAAGAATATATTATGAATGAATATAAAAGTTTATTTTTAATATAATTAATTTATTTTTATGGTGTTAATTTTTTTTAATTTTTAGTAATGGTATAATAACCTTAAATTCTTTTTCAACACCGATATAATATTTGTTCATGTAATAAATAAATAAATTAAATAATTTTAAAAATATTAAAAGTAAAAAAATTTGAATGAATTATTGTATTAAAAAAAATTATAGATAAACATAACATATTAGTGATGTATTAAATGATAATATTTAAAATTAAAGTTTTTCTTGGCGTCTTTAAAGTCAAATTAAATGAATAATGTAAAAAAAAATTAATAATATTTTATGAAAATAATATTTTATTAAATTAATTTAAATTTATAAAAATATTAAACTAGGACAAGGTGGATAATATATAATCTATAATTTTATACCTTGGGTATTTATGATCAAATTTTCACCATGTAATTAAACTTATAACCCTTTAGTATTGAAAAAGTCATTACTATGGTTAATGTTAAAATAGGTTAAATAAGGGGTTAAACTAAAAGATAAGGTTTAAAATAACACCAAAAAATTTTAAAATTTCATCAGTTTAATGAATTAAAACCATATCATATATTATCTTCAAAATTATTTCCACACATCTCTACTTTCACCTGAAAAAAAATTTATTAATTTTTTTTTATTTCCATATGTGCCCTCTCCCTCCATTATAAAAGGACACCCCTCCTTCCTATTATTTACACAACTTTGAGCCATATATTTAAACAAAAACCTTATAAATTTCATTATAAACTCACCTATACATGAATTAGGTATGCCAGTATTCTTAAAAGACCATTCCAAGGTTCCTTAAGAAAGGATCTAAAGGAGGCCTATCGAAGAAGAGGTAATCATCTTACCAGAACTATATCAATTTATTTATTCTCATAACTAATATAAATATATGATATTAATCATAAAATAATAAATTAATTATCCTAAATTTATTTAAACATTATTATGATTATGTAATCACCTCTATCCACCCTCCTTTCTATCAAATTGGATGTGAAAGTATCGCTTCGACATGCATGTGGACCATCGCCTCCACGTAGCGAAACAATCCATTTTCCATCACTATATTTCATAGATGAGTATTATGAGGAATTTAATGTTTATAAATAATATATATGAAATAATTATTCTTATTGAATTGTAATATCATATCTACCTACTTACCTTCCAATATGTTGGAAAATGATAACATCATTCATGCGTATGTGTGGACTACCACCACCATGAAGTGATGTGATTCGTTTTTTCATTTATTATTTAAATGGATGGTAATAATGGAATATTTAATGAATATATATTATATTATAATTATTTTTTAATGGTGAATTATTACTTACATTTATTTTATTTCATCCGTCTAAAAGTGAAAACATCGCTCATGCGTATGTACGACCTATCGTCTCCATGAATAGTATAATTCATTTTCTATATCTACCTTATATGGATGAATATATATATATATATATTTATTATATTTAAATTAGGATTAAAATTATATAGATGATGGAACTGTGATCAAAGTGCAAGGACTAAAATTACTGAACTGAAATTCTCATGAAAAATGAAACAATTAACACTTCAAAATAGTGATTTTAATAAGGAATTATTAATAAATGGGAGTTAAAATTTTATATAAGTGGATAATATATGATATTATAATTATATATATGAAACAATGTTGAATTATAATAGATTTAAAATTATTATACACGAGATTAGAGCGCTTTCAATGCAATTTGTACTTGAGGTAAGGGTTTCTTATCTCAATTTAATTTATGTGATACATATTCCATATTCACCACTTGATTAATTTGTGTGGTATATATACTACCCATGAATTTATTTTATAATTTTTTTCATGAAAATAATTTTCATTTAAAATCTCATATAAGGATCTCTCTTTCACGAGGTTTTGATTTAGAAATCACCAAAGTGGTAAGGGTTTAATGTTACAATCTCCTTGATTACTAGGATTTTTTATGATTAAGTTTCCGATGATAAAATTTCATGATATAACTTTCAATAATATCATTATTTTTTTATACTTTGGTTATTTAGGTAATTTTCAAGTAATATTACCATTTCCACCTCTTTGGTACATTAAATGATTAAGAAAACATTTTTAAGAAAAACATATTTTATTTCCTCTTTGGTTAGGATTATTTTTATTCCATGTCCATGTTTTATTTAAAATGTTTTCAATAATGTTTTGAATATTATAATATGTTTGTTTAAATCCATTTTTACCAATTATTTAACCTTTATAAAATGTTTTAAAATGAATATTCTTATAATTTTCTGAATGAGTTACTGTTGGATTTTTACAAAAAATATAAAAGGAATATTTGTTTTAATGTAAAAATCATGAATATAATTTCATGCCATAATTAAAAATCTATGATTTGAAGATTACTTTAAAAGTTTCCATGGTTAATTTTAAATAAAAATTTTTCCTTAACAATTTGGATTTTTCTAGATTTTAAATAATTTATTTCAAAGTGAAAAGTGAATTTTCCTCAAGAAATTTCCTATTGATATTTTAAAATTATTTTTTATATATAATAAAATCCTTTGATGTTAATTATTATTTAATATAAATATAATTCAATGATACCACCTAATTTCATTCTTTGTATGTCTTATGATGAAGATTATTTAAGGATGATTCTATAAAACCCATTTATTTCCCTTGAGTTAATTAAGTTATGAAGAAACCTTTATAAAACTCATTTCTTTTCCATGTGTTATGCTATGATGCTATGATGAAATGTTTATAAAACCATTTTCCTTTATGTTAGATTTTATAGGGTGAATTTTTTATGATCTTATGGCCCACATATGTATTATTTTTATTATGTGATGTGTGGGACCAAAATTATATATCCCTCTAATGTATTGGGTCAATATGGGTATCTCATGGGATAATAAGGTACATAATGGGCAGTGAACCTAGTTCAAAAAGGAAATATTCCCACTATGATAGTCTTGGGTGTGAACCTTGATGAAGGATATGATGTATTAGGGAGTGAACCCAATCCACTATGACAGTCTTGGCACCGGGCCTTAATGTAATGACCTCAACTCCAGTAACTTGGAACCAGTGTCTAATTTATTACATTAAATTAAGATTCAAGGAATAATACCCCAAAGGACCAAATATTTTAATAGTCATGGTAAACTAGATACATTCTTTAAATTAAAATTACAACTAAAAACATAAAATACACAAAGTGTTTTCTTTGAAAATTCCATTATTCCTCATATCATATCCCTAAATATCAATTACAAAAACATTTACTAGAGTCTTGGGGAAAATAAAACATAAGAAATGGGGAGATCAGATTCTCACTAAGGGTAAACATGTAATAGAAGAGATCATGAATAAATAATCCTAATAAATTTATAAAGGTAAATAACTAAAACACATGCCATTTAATCAATAAAATAAGCATAATATGAAAGAAATAAATAGTGATAAAACAAATCCATATAAATAATCACATGATCATGAAAATTATCCATGGATATTATAACTAATAGAATAATAACATGGAAATCAATAAATGATATCATAATAATGTAATTAATGATGCCAAACATTTGAAACTATCAAGAGATTTCCTAAGACAGTTTAAATCTATGGGTAGAAACCCATATAATTTGGCCAACTGAATTGTATCTTGAGGCCTATCGATGCATTGCAAGGCTATCTATAACCAAGACCCACCCATCACTTAATAATTCAAATTATTTCCTCATATTAAAGGGGTGAAACATAATCAACATAAAAATTTGTATTAAAAAACTAGAATATAAAATTTTAATACACACCCCAATCAAATAAACATAATCATAAACTATATAGAGTAATATGGTGAATGGTAATAAAACTATACATCCTCATTCAAAATAATCATAAAACATACAAATAAAGAATAAATATGATATCAATACAAAATATCCCTAATTTTTATTAAGTACAATAAAGGTTTGATATCACTGATGAATATAAGTACCATAAAAATGTCATTAAAAACATTTATGAGGAAAATAACCTTTGAAAATATATATATTTTAAAAAAAATCACAAAATATTTTGAAAAAAAAATTAATTGAAAATGAAATTTTAAAACTTGTAAAATAATATTTAAATAATCTATTATTAATGAATTAATAAAATTATAATCATTCTATACCTGTTAAAACAAATATTCCTTCACATTTTTTGTAAAATCCAAACAGGCATTGTTTTGAAAAAAAATATGAAGATTCATTTAATTTAAAAAAAAAGTAAAAATGGGGAAAAATTAATTTAATATATAATTTGGAAAGGATTAAAAACGTTTTTTAAAACATTTTTATAAAACACAGATTTTGATGAAAAAGGATTTTCGATCGAAGAGAGAAATAAAGTCAGATTTTTTTAAAAACATTTTACCAATCATTTTATGTACCAAAGAGTGTAAAATTATAATATTAATTGGAAAATATCATTAATAACCATAGGATAAAAAAATATATTGGATTTAAGATATAAATATCAAATAATTCCCTTAAGGGATACTTAAAACAAAAATAATCCCAAATAATGATGAAAGTGTGAAATAAAACCTTACCACTTTAGTAAATTCTGAATTGTATGACCCATAAAAGAAATAATTATCAAATTAAACCTCAATTAAAATGAAGATAAATTTATTAATGATATAACATATCAAATGAGTAGTATATACACCACAAAAATGAATAAATGGTGAATATTTCATATGTCTCACGGAATAAAAGTGAGACGAGGAACACTGACCACTTTTTTGACTTCCTTGATGTGTGTATGAACCTCATCTATAATAAATATAGGTTTATTATTCATATATTAAAAAATAATACTCATATATCTTATAACATATTTGACTTATAGTCATTTATCAACTGTTTATTAATAATTATTTGTTAAAATCACTGTTTCATGTGATAATTGCTTCATTTTTTCATGTATGTTTAAATTCAATAATTTTGTTCATTTAAAATTTATCATGGAAAAACAATATAAATAATGTTAACCATTATATAATTATAATATATATTCATTATATATATATTTAGAGTAATCTATAAATGTTAGAGATAGAAAATGGATTACACTAGGAGACGGTAGATCGTGCCCATGCATGAACATTGTTTCCATTTTTCTTGACAGATGAAACAAAAGGAAAATAAATATTAATTCACCTTTATAGAGTCATTATTATGTTATATATATCATTTATATTAACAAAATCCATCATTATTACTATCCATGTAAAAATAAAATGAAAAAAATTTCACATCACTACGTGGAAGACATAGTCAACACATACGCACGAGCGATGTTATTGATTTCAAAAAGATTATAAGGTAAAGAGTTATATGTGATATTATATCTATATAAGTATTTTTTGATCATATATATCAAATATATTCATTAAATTTATCATTACTATCTTCCATGTAAAGCGTAAGCAAGAAACAAATCACATCACTTTGTGAGGTGGTAGTCCACCGTACACACGAGCGATGTTAATGTATCCCCCACAGAATGTAAATTAAGAAGGTATATGTGATATAATAATTCCATAAGTATAATAATTTTATAAATATAATATAAATATATTAAATCCATTATTATATCTATCTTTTAAAGGTGGTGATGGAAAACAAACTACACCGGTTCACGAGGCGGTAGTCCGCCGCACACACGATTGACGATTTTGTTTTCCATTTAATGGAAGTGGAGATGTATATAGGAAATTACATTAACATAATAAAATATCAGTATATAGTATATATTGGTGTTGTTATTACGTCATATTGGGAAAATATTATAAGGAGTTATAAGAAGAAGTAAAATGAAAACATAAAGTTAAAAAATTTACCTTTTCTTCGAGAAACCTCTTTAGGTTTAACCTAAAGCCTCCCAAGATTAGATTCCTGATACATCCAAGGAATCTAGGATTTGAGGAGGTATATAAAGAAGATATTTGTGTAGGTATTTTCCAAACAAAATTACATTGGGAGTGTGAAGAGGGGAGGATATGGGGTGGCCTTTTATAAGTGGGGGGATGACACACTTGGTATTTATGAAAAGAATCAATTACACCCACATTTTTATCATGAAACAAGACTCTAGAACATGACATTATCAAACAATAGTTGTTATAATGTCGAAATATTTCCATCCAATGGGCGTTGAATACATTTTTAAGTCATTTTAACCCTTATATTTTTAGTTCAACTCTTGGAAAATCCATTTTTACCTTAATCGTGCTAATTAATATTTACTGTTTTTACTATTCATAATGGTCAAAAATTAATTTGAACTCATTAGATAATATAAATCATTTTGATTCCAAAAATGGAATCCATTTTTCCAAATTCAATTTACATAATAGGAGTATTCCAATTTACTAGAATGGTTCAGGTCTCGAGCGTATTTGGCCCTAAAAATTATTAATGAAAATAAAACTACAAAAACAACAACATGAGAATGGCACAAAAGGAACCACCAAACAAAAAAGTGAAAAAATTACCACCCAAAAATTATTGACCCACACATGAAGCCAAAAGGCCCATAAAACCCACATCATGATGACAAAAAAGATAAGATCTCACATAGATTAGAGGCCCAGTTGGAGACCCCTACCTTACCTGTACATCATCCATGAAATGAACCAAGCACATCTTACATTGAAGGATGTACAATATAGCCCTTTGTTGATAACAACCAAGACTCCAAACATCCCATCTTACTAACAATCACCACTCCATTCACAATGATCATCCATGATGTCATGCTCTATGTCCTCCACACCCAAAATCATCAATAGACAATATAAATAGTCTGTCCCCAGTCTCATTACATATCCTGAGGTCACCCCCATCTCCCAAGGTCATCTCCGACATGACAAGTCCCATGGTCACTGCCTTCCTTCAACTATGGTCATCCCTGACCCATTCTTATCACCATATCCATATTACATCCATTCAAGATAAAGTTTTTTTTGTCTCCAAGCATCCCAAAGATGATGGAAATATCGATAGATGGCTCCTAAATCCTGAGTGTCACCAGCCTATGCCCAAGTGTCGTCATAATCACCAGCCTGAACCCTACCCCTAAAAATGTGTAACATGGTCACCACCATCACCATAATCAACCATCTCTATTCCCTACATATTCACTGACTCTCCCTACCAACATCCTCTCCAAGTTCCAGGACTCTATCTCCACCATTTATTGTTTGAAAAGATTCACCACCTTCAGGGCGCCCACCAAGATCCCAGATCCATCACTGGCCTAAAAAAACCACATTCATCCTGTAGGGACATAGAATTTACATTGGAATCCACCACCATGCCCCACATATCTTCTATAATCCACCATTGGGTTCCCAAACCACTCTACAACCTATGACCCATATCACGAGAATCTATCGTCGTGAACCCCCACAATCATAGCATCTGCAACCAACACTAATCGGATTGAAAAATAACATAGCCACTCATCATCTAGATCCAAAATCGCGCTAATTATAGTAATGATAATGAAAAAAAATCCCATATCCCAAGATCTTTTATACCTCTCATAACCCCAGCCTTCCCTTCCAGTAGGAATGCCGATCAATACCCCGCGACTCTATGTCACCAACCAATGTTGTCAGGTTACCATCATCAACCACCACTGTGAAGGCACCATCACTAGACACCACCATCAAGGTGACATTTATTTCTACCTTCATCGAGGCACCGTCGATATCTACCACCATCAACGCACCATCCCCATTATCCACAACAGTCTTTCCCTTAGGCAAAAACCCCCATGTAGTGAATCGTCGTGTCAACGCCCTCTTCCACACGCTATGAAGAGATCATAGTGGAAAAAATATCATCTTCACATCTTAGAAAAAATTCATGATTTATGAAGCAATCTTAGTGAAATTGAAGAGAGAGACTCTCCATTATTAGAATCCAATTTAAAGTTATACCCACAAACGTGATGAAAAAGTGGGTTTCTAAAGAGAAAACTATCATAAGTATATAATATTTTAATATAAAAATTCAATATGAAATTGATTGAAATGACCTAAATTATTAAATTTGTAATATAATTTAAATAAATTTACTTTAAAACCAATTTAAAATATAATATAACTTTGTAAATAATTTAAATGAAAAGGAAGTTTTTAATAAAATTTAGTATTTTTAACTTTTCATTAAAAAATTAATCTCTTCAGTAAATTCTTAAAAAGTCACCCAAATATAATTTTTGACATGTATATTTCAAAAATTAATATTTTTTTGAAATAAATTTTCTAAAATTAGTAAAAATTAATTTTAAATTATGCGTGTAAATTGTGACCAATCCACCTTTCAAAAAAATATTATTTCTCAAAAAAAATTATTTCTCTTTAAAATGGTTATTATTTTATTTATAATTAATATAGAACCATTAAATTTATTTTATACATATGTAAACCATATAATTTTCATAATTTATTTATTACTATTAATACCCATCATCTTAACAGCTAGGTTATAATGGCCATGTTTAAATAATAATATTTTAATGGAGTGTCGTGTTTTGTTCAAACCTAGTGCTATGTGCATTGAAAGCTATAAAAGTGATTTTTTTTATTTAAAAATAAATATATCATAAAGTATTATGGTGTTACATTATTTTATAATTTTTTTCTTATGTGTCATATACGACATCGAATATTATTTTACTCTTTTAAAATATCATAGTGATGCATTCTACCCCCTTAAGTAAATTACATCATCGCAATTTAATATTGATCTCAGTAATCAAGGGTTTGAAATTTGAAAATATCATTATTGAAATCCCAAAATGTGAGAAGAGTTAAAAAATCATCCACTTTATAATATAGAAAATGTAAGTTCAAAGGTCATCTGGAATAATCACATAACTAGGTTTCCAAGTAGGAGAACATAGGTGGGAAATAAAGATATGGACATGGAAGAAAATATTAATGACCAAATAATGATAGAGGGTGACATAAGTTATTAATCAAAATAAATTTAATGATCAATAGAAATTCTACAACCATAAGACCATAAATATGTAATGAGTTAAGGGACCATTTGATTCATCAGAAATAAAGGTACAAGGATAACATTTTTATTTCAAGATCTGTTTCATAGAGTTGAGAAATTCCTTTAACATCTATAATAAGAACATATTAAAATAGTCTTAATTAAAATATTTTTATTTCATAGGCACAATTTCATCCTTTTGTTATGATTTTATCAATCCGCACTTCATTTCTTACTTCAAGAAATGAATATCCAAAAACAAATTTTTATTCCCGAATCACATTTAACAATTCATTAGAATGACAAGTCATTCCTCCTGTCACTAGAAATTTTCCAAAATAAAAATAGTTATAAAAAAATTATCTAATTACAAACAAAGTTCAACTTAATAAATTATATATATAGTTAACCTTAAGATTTATCCAAAATATTTCTATCCAAATTCAAAGTCCATATTTTTTGATGGAAGGTAACTAAATCAACATTATATTCCCTAAAAAATATAAAGTGGATCTTAATGACACATTAAAAATATGTGAATAAGTTTATCACTATAAAAACTTAATTAAAACATTCATGATTCTAAATATAAAATCCCTGTATTTTGAATATATTCTATAAATCAATACTTATAGTGAAATCCAGTAAAGATGACATAAACCATCAAATCTATAACAATTTTCATGGCCAGCAACACTATCCCATAAGCATATCATTATTTTATCAACATTGGGAACATATTAAGGGTTATAATCCCTTAATCTTGTGTTTTGCAAGTGGTTCAAAGTTTCACTAAATCAATTTTCTTGTTCATTGGTACCATTCAACATGTGCTCTCAAATCCTTCAAGAAACAGTACTACAGTACAATCCTTATACATTTCATGATTCTTATTATGAGAATATCATTGATTAAATACTCCTATAAAATAATTTCTTAATACAAATAAAAGAGAATTAATCATTCCACTTCATCTATGGTAATACCATAATCTTGAACATGATCCCTTAGCTTCTTTTGAGGTATATTCCATTGATGATTGGGGAATTCATTTTCATAGTTCTATGTATCCTTACAGTTGAAGCATTAAACATTTGAAATATCTTACTTGACCTTAAAATTATGATAATGGTTAAATTTTTCTCCAAACTTATAGAAAACTCTCGTTCCCTTCAATCAAGTACTAGGGTGTTTCTTTCCACAATTATCACATGTGAGAAAATCCTTATTTTACTTCTTCCCCTTATCTATTTTTTTCTCTACTGTACTCTTATTCTCTAGAATCCCTTAAAATCCATAATACTTAGAGAACTCTTTCTCTATCTCGATATCACATGATATTATGTCTTCATATGATGAGAATTTCTGAGAGACAAGTTCTCTTTAAAATATTGGCTTAAGCCCATCAAAGAAATGATCATTCTTACTCTTTGGATTATGTGCATTGATACTATTTCCATTCCTTCTACCATGAGACATTTATAAACAATGGAATACACTATATTAGATCATAACATTATGAAAAATAATATATAATCCCAAAACTAGTGAAATAGTTAACATAAATTAAAAAATTTATGCATAACTAATCTCACAGTCATAAAAATGGTTTATTTGGGGATATCTTTATTTTTAAATCCTTTATAATGGTTTATAAATAAAATGTGAATTATCCTAAAAATATCCCCTAAGAGTTTCAAACTATGTATGTATTAGGTCCCATTTTTTTCACCATATAATGATCAGGTCAATCCCAATGCTCTCTTTTCAGAGTTATTACCCTTAGGTACATCTATGCCAGGACCATTTCCACTTATAGTATCTAGATAGAGATATATTTCATAGAAAAACCACTTAATATCTTCCTTAAAAAAATATTAGGATGTTATTATATACCTATCATCAATGTATATCATAGGTTAATGTTTCTTAATCTATTTTTCCTAAATCTTGTTCCCAAGTTTCTACTAAACATGCTCTGATACAAACTATAATGACCCTAAATCTAGTAACCCAGAGTCAGTGCCTACTTTATTAAATTGGAATATCATACAAGCAATCACATCCCAAAGGACTGAATAATTTAGAAGTATTGTTAAATAAGATACATACTTGAAATTCACATTAAAATTGAGAACAAAAAATAAACAAAAGTTTTTTATTTGATAACACCATTATTTCTCATAGAATATCCTAGAATATCAATAACAAAAACACTTTTTTGGTATCCTAGGGAAAATAAAACACAATAATGGTGTGAACTTAGATTATCAATAAGGATAATCATACAACAAAATCTATCATGAATAAATAATCATAATAAATATGTAAAGGTAAATAACTGAAACATATTCTATTTAATCAATAAAATGAGCACAATATGGAATAAATAAATGATTATCAATTAAATAAATATAAATAATCACATGATCTTGAAACTTATACATGGGTATTTTAAGTAATATAATAGTCACATGTAAATCATTAACTGATCTCATAATGAGGGAATGCATAATGCTGTACATCTGAAACTGTCAAGACCTTTGACAAGAAAGTTTAAATCTGTGGGTAGAAACCTATCTAATTTGGACAACTGATTTGTCTCATGAGATCTATCACTACATCGAGGGGCTATCTATAACTGGGTCCAAAACATCACTTACTAATTCCAATTCATTCCTCATATGAAAGTTGAAAAACATAATCAATATAAATATTCATATTGAATTTTTTTTAAAAAAAGTTCAGATAATATTTTGAAATACTTTTAATTTAAAATATCCTTTTAAAATTTTAAAATAATCTTTAAAACACTGAGTGGTACTAATGGAATTTTTTTTACTTATGTCGTACATGTTAAAATAAATATTCCTTTCATATTTTTGGTAAAATCTAAACGAGCCTTATTTTGAAAACTAGATGAATATTCATTTAATTTTTTTAAAAAAAATTAAAAATGGGTAATTTTTTTAATAAATCATTTATAAAATTTTAAAAACATGTTTGAAAACATTTTTAGAAAACAAGGATTTTGTTTAAAAAGGTTTTTCAATTGAAGATAGAAATAAAGTCATATTTTATGAAAAAAATTTCTCAATAATTTTAAGTAAAAAAGAGGAGAAAATGGTATTATTAAATGAAAAAGTTTATAAATAATAGAGTACAGGAAAATATTTTTATTATAATATATAAACATCAAATAATTCCCCCAAGGGGGACTTAAACAAAAACAATCCCGAATAATTATGAGATTGTGAAATAAACCCTTACCACTTTGGAAACTTCTGAATGGTAAACCCCATAAAAGAAATAATAATCAAATAAAACTTTAAATAAAATGAATATAAATATATTCATGATATAAGATATCAATGGGGGTAGTATATACACCACACAAAGGAATAAGTGGTGAATATGGAATATGTCCCAAAAAAGTAAAAGTGAGCTGGGAAACCCTTATCACTTTTTAACTTCCTTCATATGTTTTAGAACCTACTATATAATAAATATAGGTTTATTATGAATATATTATATAACCATAATCATATATATCATATCATATATGATTTACTTATTTTTTATCATCTATTTATTAATAATTCTTCGTTAAAATCACTATTTTGGGTGATGATGGCTTTGTTTTTTCAAGTATGTTTTAGTTTGATAATTTTGGTCATTTTAATTTGATCCTGGTTATGTAATATACATAATGTTTAACATTATATAAATATCACATATATTCATTATATATGTATTTAAAGTAACCTATAAATGCTATAAATAGAAAATGGATTACACTGTTCATGGAGAGAGAAGGCCATACGTACACATGAACGTTGTTTCCATTTTTCTCGATGGATGGAAAAAAGAAAATAATAATCAGTTAAAATTTATCAAGTAATTATTATTTTATATATTTCAATTATATTAAAAAAATACATCCTTATTAACATCCATGTATAAATAAAATTAAAAACATTTCACATCACTATGTGGAGGCAGTAGTCCACACAAACGTATGAGTGGCGTTATTGTTTTCCATCCGATTGGAATGTAAAAATTTATAAGTGATATTAGATTTAAATAAGTATTTATAGGTCATATATATCATATATATTCATTAACATTATCCTTATTTACTTCCATGTAAAGTGTAAGAGAGAAACAAATCACATAGCTTCATGAGACGATAGTTTTTCGTACACACGAGCGACATTATCATATCTCCCAAAGAATGAAAAATAAGAAGGTATATATGATATAATAATGTACAAAATATAATTTTAATATGATAAATTAATCATTATATCCATCCTTAAAATGTGGTGATGGAAAACGAACTACATCGGTTCACGAGGCGGTAGTCCATCGTACACACGATCGACAGTTTTGTTTTCCATTTGATTGAAGTGGAGAGAGATATAGGATAATAAATTAACATAATAAAATATAATTATATATTATATATTGGTGTTATTATATTTTCATATTTTGAAAATATTACAATGAGTTAGAAGAAGAAGTAAAATTAAAATGCATAGTTAAAAACTTTACCTCTTCTTCGAGCAACCTCTTTAGGTTTAACCTAAAGCATTCTTAGATTGGATTTATGATATATAAAAGGAATATATGATGTGGGGAGTGATATAAGGAATATATTTGGGTAGTTATTGGCTGAACCAAAGGTATTTTTATGTGTTAATAGGTGAGGAGAGGGAGTGTCCTTTTATAAGCGTGGGAGAGGACACACTTGGTATTTTTGAAATAAATGAATTACACCCACATTTTTATCATGAAAAATTACTCCAAAATTGATAATTATTAAACCAAATAGGTGATAAAGTCTAAATATGTCTATAAAATGGGTTTTTTATAGGTTGGTATGTCATTGTATCTCTTATCTTTTTAGTTTAACCATCGGTAAACCCTTTTTTACCTCAACCATGGTAATTAATTTTTACTATTTTTATTATTAATAATGGTAAAAAATTAAGTTTAAATTATTATATAATATAAATTATAATGATTAAAAATATAGATTAAAAATTTACAAATTCAATTTAAATAATTTTTAGAATCTAATTTAAAATTATACCCACAGACGTGATAAAAAAGAAGGTTCCCAAAAAGAAACTTCTCATAAGTATAGAATGTTTTAATATCAAAAATCAATATGAACTTGATATAAATGACATGAATTAGTTATAATTTAATATAATTGAACTAATTTTACTTTAAAACCAATTTAAAATATAATTTAAATTTGTAAATAATTTAAACGAAAAGGCAATTTTCAATAAAATTTAGTATTTTTCACTATTCATCAAAAAATTAATCTTTTCATAAAATTATTAAAAAATAACCCAAAGATAATTATGAAATTTATATTTCAAAATGGAAGATTATTTTTCTAAATAAATTTTCTAATATTTTTAAAAATTAATTTTATATTATGTTTGCAAAGCGTGACCAATCTCCCTTTCAAAAAAATTTAGTTTTTTAGAAAACATTTCTTTCTCTTTCAAATGATTCTTATTTTATTTATATTCAATATATAACCATTTAATTAATTTTATACATGTGTAAATAATATAATTTTCATAATTTAGTAATTACTATTCATACCGTCCATCTTAATGGATAAGTTATAATTGGCATGTTTAAATAATAATATTTTAATAGATTATCGTGTTTCATTCAAACCCAGTGTTGTGTGCATTTTAAGTTATCAAAGAGATTGAATTTATTTAAAAGTAAATATATATTAAAGTCTTATAGTGTTACATTATCTTATAATCTTGGTGTTTTGTGTCATATACTATATTAGATATGATGTTCCTCTTTTAAAATATCAGGTTGTTACACTTGACTACTAAGGAAATAATTTTATATACTTATGTGTATGCTATAAAATTATGTATTATTGTAATGTTATGATATCATAGTTCATGTTATTTTATTAATTTATGATTAATATCTTATTAAATACCAATATTTATTCCATCATTTAATATTATGATCTGGGATATAATGGGTATGGACTTTCAAATGTTAAGCTCACATTCTCAAACCCTTATGCTCATGTTATGTTTAAGTGATCATTGATATCTCCCTTTTTTACCCTTACTGAGAATCTAAGATCAACATTTCTTATTTTTTCTTTACCTAGGTTTTGAAGAAATGTTTTATGTAGGGTATATATAATAATATTATCATGTGGGAAGATATTTATGGGATATGTTGAATATCATTCATGAAATAAGAAGATTGTGTATCCAGTATCCAAATACACTAAAACTTTATGGTCCTTAGGCATATATTTGTAAAATATATTGAATATTCATATATTAAGATATAATATATATGTATGAAAAGTATGGTTCACAATAGTTGATATCAGAGGACATATTTAGTCAATCTTTAGATATTAGGATTATAGAACTTTGGTAAAAATCATGGGCATAATTTTAAGAATATGATAATATCCTAAAGTTTTGGTAAGGAAGGGATTATATTTTTTTCCTTAGAATAAATCCCTATCTGGATACTACAAGTGGATTTGGTTTTATCATAGATACATATAGGGGTAATAACCTTAAAAAGAGTTTATTGAGTATATCTCAACCATCATTCTGGTGCACACTGAGTGTAGCCATACTATGCACCTGGTTTAACACTCTTGGGGGATATGATTAGTTTAATTTATATTTTCTTTATGAAAAATTATGAAGGATTTGAATAGATGATGATCATGAATGAAAAATGTTAAACCTAAGGTATCATATATTTAAAATAAGGTGTCATGTTTTAGATATACTATCAATGATTTTTCATGATTAATCTTTTTTATTAATGATTCTTGATGGCCACACAAACCATTTTTGGGTTTAGTATGGGATTAAATATAGAATAATTAAGTTAAGTTGGTAGTAAGTATTCTCAAATATTGAAGTACCCTATTTTAGATTTTTTATATGAATTATTGTATATCAAAAAAAGTCTTAAGGAATTTTAATCCATATCTTCAATGATTATATATTTAATTAATAGTGAAAAACTATAATGGTATGATGATAAAATCTAAAGTATATTATTCATCTCTGATTGAATTTTGTGGGAATGTACTTCCTAAAAATCTTTTTATTCTCCTGCTAGTTTAATTTGATGTTCTCTTTGGCATGAATTGGATTTATTTACATAAATCCCACATCAACTTTGAAGTTATGTTTGATATTACAAACCAACCTATGATTTTATATTAGTGAGACAAAAAATATAAATTTAAAATAGAAATTAAATGGTTATTAATTACTATTCAAAAAGGGGTGTGTATATCATATATTTTTGGATAAAATCAATATCAAAGATATGCCTATTTTATGAGAGTTTGTTAATGTTTTTCTAGAATAGTTTTATAGTATTCCTCTAAATCATGAAGTTGGGTTTTCAATATAAATCATACTTGGTGCTACACCTATTTTAAAGACTACATATAGAATGGATCCAAATCAATTATAGGAATTGAAGAAAAAACTCCAAGAGAATATTGAAAAGGGATTGATTCATCCAAGTGCATAACCTTGGGGATCACCTTTTCTTTTTGTTAAAAAGAAAGATAGAATAATGTGACTATGTATTGATTATCAAGAACTAAACAAGATCACAATAAGAAATAAGTATCCTATTCCATGTATTTATGATTTTTTCAATCAATTACAAGGATATAAATATTTGTTTAAGATTGATATTTGGTCTAGATACTATCAGTTGAGGGTCAAAAGTGAAGGAATACCCAAGACAGCCTTCCGTACGAGGTATGGACACTATGAATTTATAGTAATCCCATTTTGTCTTAATAACACCCCCACTACCTTTATAGATGTAATGAATAAAGTATTTAGAGATTACCTTGATTAGTTTTTGGAACTCTTTATAAAAGATATTCTTATATATTTAAAGAGTAAGGAATACCCGGAAGATGACTTGAGGATTGTATCGAATACCTAAACAAATAATAGGTTGTATGAAAAATTTAATAAGTGTGAATTTTTGCGATAAAAAGATTCATTTTTGGGTCATATAATCTTAAGAAAGGAAATATAAGTGGATCCATCAATGATAAAAGTTATTGAATGTTGGCCCAGAATAACTACTATGGCTGAGATCCATAGTTTTATTTATTTGGATAGTTAATATCAATGATTTGTGGAGAATATATCACAACTATCTCATCCACTCACCAAGTTAACTTGGAATGGATCTAAGTTCCTTTGGATATATGAATGCGAGGAAAATTTCAAGGAATTGAAGATAAGTTTGTTCAACTCACCTTTTCTTACACTACTATGCATTAGAGAAGGTTTTGTGATCTATAATGATACATCGAAGAAGGGATCTGGATGCATCCTCATGTAGAATGAAATTATGATAGCTTATGCTGTTGGGACCACTTTTCATATAAGGTTGTATTTGTTGTCAATAGTTGTCAATGAAGATCAAAATGAAGGAGATCAAGAAGTACTCCGATGAAATGGAGGAATGGAAATTCAGATGATTGTTGTACTGATTATAAATTCAAAGAACTTGTGTCAATAAAAGGTGATAAATTGTTTACAATAGTCAATAATTTTGAGTTATAATCCATCCGAGGATGATTGAAGAAGAATGGGGATTTGATGAATACCATGCAATTCTTCATGATTGTATGAGAACTATGCAAGAGCCTACTTGAAGAATTGAATCATATGATTTGCATGAAGTAGAGAATGAAGGTTGAAGAATAAGAGTTGTTGAAGAAGGAAAATCATAGAAAAGAAGCATGGAGGTTACGACCGAAGCATATATTAAAGGTGGTGCCGTTTCCCAGTGTTTGCCAAATTTTTGGGCCTGAAAATTGGAAAATGAAGACATGGGTTGTTGGTAAAAGGAGGTGCGCGCAAAGAGGAAGTAGTGCATGAAAAAGGTGGTTTGTGCACAAAATATTTGAGTTGTGTGCAAAAAATAGCGTGGTGCACGAAATAGCGGGGTGAGGTTTTTCGCGCAAGAGGTGTTTCAGAATCAGAATGTCGAAAAATGGAAAAGGCATGGGCTGCGCGAAAAAGCCAGAGAAGTGCGTGGAAAAATGGGAATGCGCACAGGAAAATGTTGTGCGCAAAATAGTTGGGTGAGTTTTTCACACAATCAGCATCTCGGATAAAAAATACTTAAAATTGGAAAAGGCAAGAGGCACACAAAAAATTAGAGACGTTTTCCCCATATGCGTGGAAAATCAAACTTGTGTGAAAAAAGTTGGTTGTGCGCAAAATGTGGGTTTGAGGTTTTATGCGCAAAGAAGGCTTCAGGTTCAAAATGATGAAAAATAGAAAATTCATGAGGTGCGTGAAAAACCTAGGTGGTGCATGAGAATAAAAGGAAGGTGCGTGTAATATAAAGAACTGAGAGACAATTTTACTCACAGGAAGGGGTTTTACGCGTAAGAATGGGTTTTTATGCGTAGGGTCAAAAATGCATATAAATATGAGGTGAAACCCTCTCATTAGTGGAGTATTGACACATAGAAAAATCCTGAGCTCTGACGCGTGAAAAAATTGAGGTATAGAGTGGTGTGTGAAAAAAAGAAGAGTTGTGTGAAAAAGAAGGTGTTGCATGAAAAAGGGAAGTTCTGTGTCAAAAAGAAGAGTTGCGTGAAAATCCTTTTTCATGAAAAAAAGGTATTTTTACACACAAGGTTTGAATTTTATGTGTAAGACACCGAGAATGGTGCGTGAAAAATTTGGGGGTCCCGCATGCCTTTGATAGGTTCTTAGCACTCTCAAATCTGCTTTGCGAAGACGGAAGAATAATGAACCATTTGGTTTTATGAAGAGAAGTAGTACTGCACACACATGAATAGTGTTTAACACCCTCGTTGTTCTTTGAGAAGAGAAGAAGAATGATTCGTGCAACTAAACTCAAGTCTTCACAGAAAGATGGAAATATAATAGTACACTCAGGTGTCGGTATTGGGAATTAAAGGAAGAGAAGAAGGAGATTTAGTGCATTCAGTTATTGCACTAAAGTAGAAGATTAAATACAAAAGAGAATCAAATCAGGAATCTGATGCAAGAATTGTATCATGTTGAAAAGGAGACAAAGAATTCTATGTTTATATATTGAAGAGACCCTCACGTCTATAAACTGATTGAGACTTCACCAAAGGCAGTTAGCTAGGGGGAGTCAACAGGAATGACCCGAGGGATGTAGTGAGCTATCCCTAAACTTTTGTAAAGTTAGTGAGCCTGAGACAGTGTGACTGTGCCCGAACCATTATAATCCAAAACTAATGAAGAATAATGGAATTAGGTACGATCGGAAACCTATCGGTGTATTCTTCTTAGACGTAGCCCTTAGTGGTGAACCAAGTAAAAGTGTTGTGTCAACTCATTGCATGTGAATGTTTGATTGCTGATCATATCCATCATACAGGTTTTACAATTTACTACCAACATGGGGACAAGATCCATCAAATTAAGAGAAAAAGTTGACACCCTGATTCACCCCTCCTCTCTTAGGGTGTCCCGAGGTCCTACATATGCCTCACACTAATCAAAGGTTCATGATAAAAATTAACCAACTCATGATTTAGAGTTATCTACTGTAGTTTTTTCATTTAGGATATAGAGGCATTATCTTTATGGAGAAAGGTGTGACATATATATTGATCAAAATATTTAAAGTATATATTTACTCAGAAATAGTTGAATATGTGATAGAGAATATGGTTGGAGTTGATTAAGTATTTTGACTACTTAACATGGTGGAAGATTCTCTGAGTCGAAAGGATTATGCTAGTTTATATATGAAGAGGTTCACAAAGGTTCCAATATTTAAATATTTGTAAGGGATAAATATGAAAATTTTAAAGGAAGGAGAGAAATTTTATCTTACTCAAATGAGTGTTAAACCATATGTTCATGTGAAGATTAAATAGGCACAGAAAGAATATGTAGAACCAAAACATATGGTTAGAAATGTTCCAGTGTTCAACCATGATTATGATGGAATGATGAGTTTTATGAACCATATATATACCCTATCTATACTATATTTTAAGAGAGAGATATTGGATGAAGTTCATAGTTTTTCAATCTCTATTCATATTTAAAGTATGAAGATATCTAAAAGTTTATTTCTAGTAGGAAAACATGAAGAGAGATATTTTAGAGTATGTATCTTGGTGCTTATTATATCAGTAAGTTAAAGCTATGTGATAGAAGTCTAAGGGGATGTTAAAACCATTACCCATACCAAAATAGAAATGGGGAAAACCTCACTACAGATTTTATTTTCAGAATCCCCAAAATTTCTAAAGGACATAATGATATTTGGGTTGTATTAAATAAAATTATGAATTCATTAAACTTCATTACTATCAGATAAGATTACTCACTCGATCATCTTTCCAGAATGTACATTAAAGAAGTGCCATAGTTTGTATAGAGTACCATATTATATTTTATCTTATCGGGATCTGAGGTTTACCTCAATGTTATGAAGAAGTCCTCAGCAAGCTATAGATTTAGAGTTTTGTTTTAGTAATACTTATTATACTCAGATAGAGGTTAGTCTGATAGAACCATTAAAACTCTGGAGGATATTTTGAGGTATTGTTCTATACATTTGAAAGGTGTTTGGGATCAATAACTTCCTCTAGTTGTGTTTTCTTACAACAATATCTTTCACTCAAGCATTAATATTACTCCTTATAAATACCTATATAAAAGAAGTGTAAAACTAAAATGTTATGGGATGAATTTGGGGATGTAAATCTATTGGTTCTTGATTTAGCTGAGGAAATGGCAGATAAAGTTAGGGCCATTCAATAGTACAAAATGATAGCTCAAATTTGATAGAAAAGTTCTGTTGATAATCGTCAGTGAAATATAGAATTTAAAGTTAGTGAGAAAGTATTCTCATGAGTTTCTATATGGAAAAAGGTTATCATATTTATAAAGAATTAAAATTTAATCCATAGGTATATTGGCCCCTTTGATATTATTTATTGAGTAGGGGTAGTAGTTTATTGCTTGACACTTCCACCGAATCTCTCTCAAGTTCATGATGTGTTCCATGCACCTCATCTGAGGAAGTACATACATTATCCATTACATGTAACAAACTCATATGTTGTACCATTTTATAATGATCTTTACTAGTATGAATAATAAGTAGAAATCTAAAATCGTAGAGATAAAGTGCTATAAAACATAACTACTCACTTGGTTAAAGTTCTATGGAGGAATCAGAATTTCAAAGAAGATACATGGGAAAATAAGGAAGTGATGAAATAGATATTTCCCCATTTTTTTGTATTAGAGTGATGGGATTTTAAGGGAGAAATTCATTTTAGGCAGGGAAAGATATAACACCCTGATATTTTAAGATATATTTATTTTTAAATAAATCTAATTTCTTTGATAGATTTCTTTACACACAACACCGAATTTAAAAAAATCGTGAAAAAAATTGAAATATTATTATTTAAAAAATAGATTATTATTTAAATCATCATGTCAATATTATCATAGGTTTAATTTTTTGTAATTTTCTAAAAATATTAATTTTCAATGAATAGTGAAAATACCAATTTTTGTAAAACTATCATTTCTTTTGTTTAAATAAAGAAATTTAAAAGATCAATTATATTTTATATTTGTAATTAAAGTGATATAATATCCATTTGATTTACATTAATCTAATTAATTCCATTAGAATCATAATTTTACCTGATTTTTATATAAGTCAATTTTTAGGGTTAAAAACACAATTGTATGGAAAACAATTTTTATCACATTTTGCGGGATTATTTTTAAATATTTATTTAAATTATAGTAATTGAAATTAATAAAATTAAATCCATATTTTAAATCATCATGTTCAAATTTTATAAATATTTCCCTTTTATTTTTAGGAATTATGAATATTAACCATTGAAAAATTTATAACCACGGTAAAGAGTAAATCAGGTAATTTTAGGTTTAAAGTGTGTGATAAGGCATTAAAAATCAACAAAAAACATGAATTTATTTCATTTTATGGGAGTAATTAAACCATATCCACCCAAAATTAAAATATATGAAATTTTTGTGCCATTTGACATTATTAATGACATTTATATTATTTTAGGTAAAGAAAATTCCAAAATCTCACTCTCTTTATTTTAATTTCTTTTATATTTTCAAATAGGGATAAGAATATGTTATAAACGAATATAAAACATTATTTTGAACATAATTAATTTATTTTTATAATGGTAATTTAATTTTAATTTTTAGTAATTTTATAATTACCTTAAACTCCTACACAACAACCCAATATTTTTTCAAATAATAGAAAAATAAAATAAATAATTTAAAAAATATTAAAAGTAATACAGTTTGGATGAATTATAGTATTAAATTAATTTTTTAGACATATAACATATAAGTGACATGTTAAAGGAATATATTTGAACTCCATATTTTTCTTGATGTATTCAAACTCAAATTAAATGAATAGTGTCAAAAATAAAATTAATGATATTTTATGTAAATAAAATTTAATAAAATTTATTAAAAATCATAAGAATTCTAAAATAGTTAAAGGTAGATAATACATTCCCTGAAATTTTATCCCTTCCCTTTTTAAGGTATTTCCCTCTATGAGTTTTTTATTGAGCCTCTTTTGTTAGAGTAATGGGGAGATTTTTCTGAAAAAAATGACCTAAGGTTTGGGGATGTATTCTTGTTTGAATTAGTGGAGTCCAGGTAAAAATATGTAAAAAGGAGTTTACAAACATTCCCAAGATTTTGGAAGGATTTGGAGGTGGTTCAAACCTTTTATGCAGGAACCAAGATGAAAAATATCTACATGGAATTTACACACTATATGAATGTATTATATGATGTATAAATGTTTCCTAGAAGATACCATGAAAGACATGTAGGTTGTGAACTGGTCCATGGAATGAAAATAATACACTTTTTGAATCTACATTACATGATGAGTAATGTTCAATTGGGGTTAAATTCACCATAGGTGTTGGGTTTTTTGGTGTAACCCATTAAAAGGAATACTCGATGTGTAAGGGGGTTTCACCCCATGTATTTCTGGGATGTGTGGTTATATGTTCTTCCATACACTTATTTTTTTCATTCCTATGTTTGAATCCCTCCTGTCTCAAAACCTAGGCAATTTCTAGGAGATTTTAGAGTGCCTTACTCCATTACAGACGTCCCATTCAAGCAATCAATATCTAGGGAGTCAATTTTCTTAGGGTTTCCATTATCTTCTGTTGTTCTTTGGTTATGGTAGTGAAATATTTTTTCTGCATTTGGTTTAATTGTTGATCTGGTTATTTTATGATCTAGGTTCCTTCTTGCGAACTTCTATGCCCTCATTCCTGTTGGCATAACCTATTGGAAGATTTTTTTTATTTCCAGATAAAGGTAGAGGGTCTAAAACCTAACCCTATGCTCTGTTTAATTGTAAGTATATGAAATATTGCAATTGCACTAATATAACATGTGCATCAATTAAATGAATGTTTAATGACGATAAATTATGGATTGGATTATTCCTTGGATCCCTTTGGATTCAATAGTGTTGCAACATGGATTGTGGCTACTAGTTGGGTGAGTGAATTAATGGTTTAAATTGTGTTTATCATGACATGATAACTCAAGTGATTTATTGATATAGAATCACTTTGGTAATGGCTGATCATTTATTAAACTGAATGGAAATAATTTTGATAAATTAATGGTGTAATTGAAAGACAAATAGTAATTTTCAGAATTAACCATTGAGGAATATGATATGATGTTGTGATATCCTTGCTGTTA
The DNA here is from genome assembly GCA_963277665.1 of Viscum album. Classification (NCBI taxonomy): domain Eukaryota; kingdom Viridiplantae; phylum Streptophyta; class Magnoliopsida; order Santalales; family Viscaceae; genus Viscum; species Viscum album. Next base: position 856,695,287 of record OY728121.1, read on the forward strand.
TAACATGTGTTGTGTTTGATTCTATAATGATTATATATCAGGATCTTCCCTATCACAAGATATAATGATTATATACCTGGCTCTGCCCTATCATAAGCTGTAATGCTTATATAACGAGCTATACCCTATTACATGCTATAATGTTTATATACTTAGCTCTTCCCTATCACATGCTATAATGCTTATATACCAAGATATTCCCTATCACATTATGTAATGATTATATACCAGTATCGGCCCTGAAACATATTAAAATGGTTATATAGTAGGATCTACCGAGTCATATGTTGTATTGCTTATATAATGGCATTGGACCAGTAGTGTATTATTACCATGGTTATGTGGTTATAGTTAGAATGGTTGTGCTACATGCTTAAAGACATTTTGACATGGTGCTGAATCAGTTTATTGGATATGTGATTATGGTTAGCATGATTATGCTACATGCTTAGATACATGATGACATGGGGCTGAAGTAGGTTTTTTGGTATTATTTAAAATTTTAAATTAATTAATACACCAATTATTCGAATTATTGCATGAACTTATTATCAGAATAGTTTTTTAGGCATGGTGGTGTCGACCTACTGAGTTTTACTCAGACCCTATTCAGGACTCAATTTGGAACATGAAAATATTATATGGTTGCAAGTTTGGAAAATGTTAAGGGACCTTGTTGCTAATTGTTTCTTGCTGGATGGGATGAAGTTTAGAGATGGGACTGACATGGGGTTCAGGACTAGGGTCTTTTGAGTTTATTTGTTTTGTCTGGTTATTTTATTAAATTACTTAAGTTAGAATTCTAGATACATTTGAACCTATCATTACATTATTCATTGTTATTGTTTTTTCCTTTTACTTCTCAGTTATATGTTATACTGTTTCTGTTATTTTATGTTACTATGATATTTATTTATATTGTTTCTTTCTACTATATTATAACTCTATACAAGGTGGTATAGTATCCCCACTATATTCAACACACCCCTGTTGCTAGTCGGAAGCCTCTAGCATATGGGGAGACACACTTGTGGTCACATAACTAACCTGATTTGGTCACGTGAGAATGTTATGGATCGAGGAATGTTACAAAGCTATATTAGTTCTTCATGTATATTTTTTGTTGCTTTAATATCTAGGAAAGGTAGAAATGAGACTAATATGTGTCAGAACTTGGTAATGAGATTGTGCATGGGAGTATCTAACCTATGTATGGGGAAAAATATGAGTGCCCAGGGATAAGATTATTATTTATTCTATTATATTGTTATAATTAATGTTATTTTACCTTGAGTTATTCACAATTTGTGTATGTTATTGTTTCTTGATATTTATACTCATGGCCTGGTATGGAATGATATGTGTATATATGCATCATGATAGACACATAGGGATATATATTAACATTCATTGTCATGATAGGTACATATTTATTCTATGTTATATATTTCTCGTATGAATTGTGATATAAAACAAATGTTATATCTGATAAATGAAATGAAAAGAATTGATATGTCATGCTAAAACACTTGTTAAGACCTTTTTATAGAGAGGCCATGAGTCATTTTTATCTGTTATTATCACCTATTGAGGTTAACCTTATTGTTATCTAGTATTCTAAGGAGTACATTTGTCTTGTAGAGAAAATTTCTTATCATCTCCTTCAATTTGGAAGTTTGCATATCACTAATCAGCACACTCCAAACAAAGATGAACCATAGCTTCTTATATCTCTAGAGGATCATATGGATGTTCATATTTGCAATTTATTTCTAAGGGTCATGCGATCCATAGAAAGGGAGGCTGTTCGTACCGTTCCTTCGAGGTCTGAGCTGATGAGGGAGTTTTAGCTGCAGTATCCGCCTATGTTCATTGGGGATAACCCCCCCAGTTAGTCGAGTTCTAGATCGAGTCAGTATGGAGGATCTTCAAACATCTTGAGATGTCCACAAATAGGTGTTTTAATCTTGGTGCATACATGATTTATGGACCTACTAAGAATTTGTGGGAGATTCTGGAGAAATCTAGGTAGAAAGAGGAGTTATCTTGGAAGGTTTTCAAGATAAAATTCCTAAGAAACTTCTATAGTGAGATGTTGAGGGATGAGAAGTATCATGAGTTCATTCATATGATATAAGAGGGAATGCCAGGGATGGACTACACCAGATGTTTCATCGACCTGCAGTGATTTGCACCATCTTTATCCACTGGTGAGATCTCTAGTATGAGAATCTTTCAGGATGGGATTCGCTATGAGGTCAGGTAATAGGTGAATGTTTTCCATATGAGTATTTTTTAGGATGTGATGAATCCAGAAGTCATCACAGAATGGAATATCAGAGAGGTCCCAAGTAGCGGCTAGGCTATTTTAGCAGGGAAAACTGGGAGCTCTTCTTCTACTAGTAAGACACATCACTATTACAGTTATCACTAAGTAAGTAGTGGAAAGTGCATCCAGGGAAGTGGGTATCCATCTGAGGACTGTGTTCCATTACAATGCTATCGGTGTGGCATGCTTGTCCATAAGAAGACTTAGTGTCCATACCTCTCTTTAGAGTGCTGTGTCTATGATAGGTTGGGTTATATTCAGAAGTTTTATAGGAAATTTTCACATCATATCAGTGGAAGGGGATCCGTATAGGTACCAGAGTCTGGGAAGGACACAACTACTCCACAAAAGAATGGTATTTAGAGTTCCACAAGAAATTCAGGCTGAGGTAGGGGATGTGGTACCTCAGTATTGGAATGAAAGTACCAGGAAGATGGAATACCTCAGGGTAGTTAGACTAGATCCCAGGGTAGATGGGAAATTCAGTTATATGCTATACAATCTTCTCTAGCTATCTTGGATACAAGACCTTCTACTTTCGGAGGTATAATTCTTATATCATATACCCTTGCTTTCATTTTTTTAATACTTGAAAATCAAATTAATTTCTATAAAAATATTTTTTCAAATGTTTTTGGATTTTCTATGAAGAGAATAGATGGGGTTATACCCATTGATACACAATTGGTAGTGTGTTAAAAGGGTATCAAATGTTTCAAGGCATGTTTTATAGAGATTGGTGGTCACCATTTCCATTGGGAACCGTTTTTGCTAGAAATTAACTGGTTTTGATTTGATTCTTAGTATGGATTTTCTAGTTATATACTAGGATCATATCAAATGTTATCAATGTATATCTACCTTTCCAACTCTAAAAGGAGGAATCTATACTCACCATGGTGAGTGTGATCTTTAGGATGGTCATACATGACCTATTCAGTGCAGATTGGATTGCATCAACACTCAGATAATAATCCTTATTTTAGATGATGGAGGAATGAAAAATGATACATTTACTCCAATGGTATAACATTTTTAGGATTTCATTCCTGATGAATTTTCATCTTAGCACCTAAGTGAGAGATTTATTTTGTGCTAGGATCTGAGCCAGTTTATATTCCCCTATATAGGATAGAACTAGTCAAGCTTCTAAAGTTGAAAGTTCAGTTGGAAGATCTAGAAGCCAGGGGTTTCATATGACCTCGTACGTCACCATGGGGTTCTCTAGTACTTTTTTTCCAAGAATTTTGATTAGATTTTTAACTTTTGCGTGGATTATCGGATATTGAACCAGATGATGGTCGAGAATCGGTATCCCATTCCGTGCATTGATAATCTCTTCAATTAGCTGAGAGGTGGAAATATTTTCTCTAATATTGACTTGAGTTCAGGGTACCACTAGTTAAGGGTGAGACCATAAGACATACCTATGAATAATTTTAAGAGTATATATGGATTATATGAGTTTCTAGTGATTCCATTCAGTCTAACAAATGAACAAATGGTATTCATGACCTTGATGAATCTGATCTTTCATTCTTTCCTAGATCATTTTATGGTGGTTTTCATTGATAAAATCTTAGTTTACTCCCAGTTAGTATACGATCATTCCCAATAACTTGATATTGTCTTGATTACATTGAGAGAGCATCATCTTTACACCAAGATTTTAAAATACAAATTCTGGATTGATAGATTAAACTTCTGGGGCCATGTTATCTTAGAGGTTGGAGTGTTAGTGGACCCATAGAAGGTTTCTACCATGGTATATTAGGAGTGACCCAATAATTTATTCTAGATTAGGACTTTTCTTAGTATTTAAGGTTATTATAGGAACTTTATCTAGGACTTCTCCTTTCTGGAAACATTGGTGTATGGGATAACCAAGAAAGGGGTGAAGTTTGTTTGGCCAGATGCTTGTAAGATATATTTTTAGGAGATGAAGGGAAGGCTAGCCTCATCATCAATACTCACTTTTCCTATTCTAGGTAAGTCATATAACATGTACTATGATGCATCTAGAGTTATATTTGGATCTATTTTGATGTTGGAGGACCATGTGGTTGCTTATGGCTCTAGACAATTGAGACCGCATGAGATGAATTACCCAAATCATGATATTGAGTTATCAACAGTGTTAAATTCCTAGAGATACTGAAGATACTATATTATGGGAAAGGTGTTTGTGGTATAAATGGACCACAAGCACGTCAGATACATATTTTCTCAGTGGGACATAAACCTTCGACAGAGGAGGTGGATCGAGTATCTACAGTCTTTCAACATCAAGACAACTTATACACAGGGAAAATGAAATTTCATTACCAATGCATTGAGTCAGAAGATGTAGATAGGGGTAGTAAGGTAGTCTTGTGATGAGTAGTGGATGATAAAACTCTTTATAAATATGTATCTAGATATTCAGGAGTCTCAAGGATGAGTAGCTATGACTTCGATATCTATTATACCCATGCTTCTTGATCGGATCAAGATATATTAGTTATCTAATCCAGATAGATTAGTTATGAGAGATAGTTTATATGGTGGGGATACACCATTATGATGTTCTATTGGGTGTGGAAATTCTCTTATTTTCCATGACTGATTATGGGTTCCTATGGGCTTGTATGAGGATTTGATGAGAGAGTTTAATGATTCTAAATGGGATGTACATCTAGTTTTTACATAGATCTATCATGATCTACATATATAGTATTGGTGGATAGGAATGAAGAGGGATAAAGAGGGTTTAATAGAGATATGTTTCACCTATCAGTAGGTGAAAGTCGAGCATCAAAGGCCTGCTGGGATATTCTAGCTTATGCTCATTCCATAATGGAAATGAGATGATGTCACTATGGATTTTGTGATAGTATTACCCAGGAAAACCTGTAATAATGATATAGGATGGTTGATCACAGATCATTTGATAAAGGTAGCCCAATTTTTTCTTATCAAGTAGAACTTCACTATTGATTATTTGGGTAGTCTTTACGTGCTTGATATAGTTCAGTTGCTTGATATTTTGAGGAGTATAATTTATGATAGAGATCCTAATTTTAGGTCTCAGTTCTAGGAGGGTCTTCAAAAGGCTTGGGATAATAGGTTCTTCTGAGTAAAACATATCATCCTCAAAGTAGCAATCAATATGAGGGGATTATTCATATTATGGTGGACATGTTTTGAGACTTTGTTTTGGATTTTTTGGTTCATGGAAATATCATATAAGACTCATAGAGTTTTCATATAATAATATCTTCCATGCATTGATCCAAATGAAACCTTTCAAGTATTTTTATGGAATACCATTTTGTTCACCTATTTGTTGGTTGGAAGAAGGTGAGTGAGCGCTTGTTTGACCTAGTCTCATATAGGAGATGTCTAAGTAGATTCAGTTGACCAGGATGCAGTTGGTGACCATGTATAGAAGGTAGAAATATTATAATGACTAGTAGAGATAACCTCTATAGTTTGAGGGTGGTCATCATGTTTTCCTTCAAGTGTCACCTATGTTGGAGCAACGTCATGTCAGGAATCTGGGAAAGATAGCACCCAGTTTTTAGGCTGTTTGAGATAGTAGAAAGGGTTGGTCTAGTGGCGTATCAAATAATCCTTCCACAATGATATAGTTCCATGCATGACATGTTTCATACACCATAACTTCAGAGATAGAATCCAAACCATTCTTATATGATAGAAATATCATATGTTGATCTTGATGTAGATGAATCCTTTGAGGAGCATCTGATATGAATTATGGACTATAGTGAAAATTATCACCAAGGGTGGACTATACCTTTCGTTTGAGTGTTGTGGTAGCATGGGCGTGTTCAAGAGGAGACCTAGGAGAGCGAGTCTAATATATGAGTGTAGTGGCCAAACTTGTTTTCTAAGACCCCATAGTAATTCTTGGAGTATCTTGGGGATGAGATGTTATATGGTGGGGAGGTTGTAAGATCTCATACTTTTTCAAGGTACATAACTCTTTTAGTTTTTTTATTGAGCCTCTTTTGTTAGAGTAATGAGGATATTTTTCTAGGGAAAATTACTTAAGTTTTGGGGATTTATGCTTATTTGAAATAGTGTACTCTAGGTAAAAATGTGTAAAACGTTTCTTAGGATGGTTATCAAGATTTTGGAAGGCATTGGAGGTGTTCAAACCTTTTATGAAAAAAATAGGTTGAAATCTATCTATGGAATTTACACGCCGTCTAAATGTATTACATTATATATAAATGTTTCTGGGCAGATGATGTGAAAGGAATACATGTCGTGAACTGGTTCATGACATGAAAAGAATACACATCATGAATCTATATTACATGAAATATAATTTTTTATTGAGGTTAAATTTACCTAAGGTGACAAGTTTTTTGGCATAACCCATTATGAAGGAATATATGAAACGTAAGGGGGTTACACAAAATTTATTTATTAGGATGTGTGGTTATATGTTGTACTGTGTGATTTTGTTTTTCATTCCACCCCATGTATCCCTCCTCTCTAAATCCTGATGATATTTCCAGGTGATTTTGGAGCACCTTCCTCCATTCTGGACTTCCCGTTCAAGCGATCAATCTCTAGTGAGTCGATTTTCTTAGGTTTTTCCTTCTGTTGTTCTCCAGTTGTGGCAGTTGAATCTCTTGACCGTGTTTGGTTTAGGTGTTGATCCATGTCTTTTTTGATCTAGGCTCCTTCTTGTAATATTCTACACCATCGTTATTGTTGGTGTTACCTACTAGAATCATTGTTTGATTGCTAGATTAAGGTATTGGGGTTTAAAATCTAACCCTATGTTATATTTAATTATCATGTATGTGAAATATTGTGGTTGCATTGAACTAACGTGTGCATTAATTAATTTAATGGAGAATGATGAAAAATTATGGATTGGATTATTCCTTAGATCCCTTTGGATTCAATTGTGTTGTGACCTGGCTTATGGATACCCGTTGGGTGGGTGAATTAATGGTTTAAAGTGAGTTTAGCATGACATGAGAACTTAAGTGATTTATTGACATATAATCACTTTGAAAATGGATTATCATTTATTGAAATGAATGGAAATAATTTTGATAAATGAATTGTGTAATTGAATGACTAATAGTAATTTGCATAATTAACCATTAAGGATTATGATATGATATTGTGATATCCTTTCTATTATGGCATGTGTTTTGTTTGATGATGTAATGCTTATATACCAGGATCTTTCCTATCACATGTTGTAATGATTATATACTAGGCTCTAACTTGTCACATGCTATAATTATTATATACTAGGATTTTCTTTTTCACATGCTGTAATGCTTATATACTGGGATTTTTCTTATCATATGTTTTAATGCTTATATACCAGGCTCTGCCCTGTCACATGCTGTAATTCTCATATATCGTGCTCATCCTTGACACATGCTGAAATTCATATATAGCAGGCTATGACTAGTCACATGTTTTAAATTTTATATATCAGGCTTGACCGAGTTTTCTATTATTGACATGTTTATGTGGTTATGGTTGGCATAGTTGTACTACATGATCAGAGACATTCCAACATGGTTCTGAAGCAGATTATTGGATATGTGATTATGGTTGGCATCATTGTAGTACATTCTTAGAGACATTCTAGCATGGTGCCAAATCAGGTTGTTTGTGGTATTATTTAAAATTTTAAATTAATTAATACACCTATTATTCACATTATTTAATGAACTTATTATCAATCTGGTTTTGTTTAGACATAGTGGTGTTGACCTACTATGTTTTACTCACACCCTATTCAATCCTCCGTTTGGTACCAAAATAGATTACATGGATGCAAGTTTGGAAAAGGTCAAGGGACCTTGTTACTTATTATTTATTTCCAGATGGGATAGAGTTTGGAGATGGGACTGACATGGGGTTTGGGACTAAGGTTGTTTGAGTTTATTAGTGTTAATTGGTTATTTTATTTGTATTACTTTTGTTTGACATTTAGATACATTTCAGCCTCTCATTACATGATTCATTATTATTGATTTTTTGGTATCTCCTTTTACTTATCATTTTTATATTGTACTGTTTCCACTATTTTCCATTACTGTGATATTTATTTATAATTTTTAATTATGTTGTATTGAAACTCTATACTAGGGGGTATAATATCCCCACTATATTCACTACACCCCCACTGCTAGTTGGTAGCCTCTAGTGTACAAGGAGGTGCACTTGAGGTCACGTAACCAACCTGATTTGGCCATGTGAGAGAGTACCAGATTATAGAGAATTACATAAATTATTATTTACTAATTACATCTTTGTATTGATGTATTTAATGTCAAATTAAATGAATATTGTGAAAAATGACATTAATGACATTTTATGAAAATAACATTGTATAAAATTAATTAAAAATCATAAAAATCTTAAACTAGGACAAGGTGGATAATATGTGGTCTAAATTTTCATCGCTTTTCCATTTATTAGACAATTGTGACCTTATAAGTAAAATTAGAACCCTTTAGTATTGTAAAATTAATTATCACACTTAAGGTTAAAATAGGTTAACTAAGGGGTTAAACCAAAAGATATGGTTTAGAATACCACTTAAAACTATAAAATTTTTGTTGGTTGAATGTATTCAAACCATATCTTATCATATATTTGAAATTATGGCCACATGGTTCCACTTTCCATGGAAATTAATTTATTATATTTAAATATTTTAATTAATTCCACATGTGTCCTTTCCCCCTTATAAAAGGACACCCATCCTTTCACTTCTTTTCACCACTTTGAGCTATATAGCTTGACCAAAATCTAAAAAATTATCTTCTCAAATCACTTATCCATGAATTATAAGTTCTAGTATTCTTAAAAAACTATTCTAAGGGTCCTTAATAAAGGATAAAATTGGAGGCCCATCAAAGAAGTGGTAATCATCCTACCCAACCTCTTTAAATTTATTTCTGCTTCTACCTCCTCTAAATATATGGTATTAATCATAAAATAATAAATAAATTATCTTAAATATACTAAAATTTTATTATTATTATGGTTCCACCTTTATCCACCCTCTTTTTCATGAAATGAGAAGTGAAATTATCACTCATGCGTACGTGTGGACTACCTCCTCCACATAGTGATACAATTCATTTTATATAACCATATTTCATGGATGAGTATTATGATGATTTTAATGTTTATAAATTATTTTTATGACATAATTATACTTTTGGAATTATAATATCTTATCTACGTTTTTACCTTCCAATCCATTGGAAAATGATAACATCACTCGTGCGTACGTGTGGACTATCACATCCACGAAGCAATATGATTCATTTTTCATTTATGAATTATGTAGATGGTAATAATGAATAATTTAATGAATATATATGATATGATAATTATTATGTAAATGTGAATTATTTTTATCTTTCTTTCACTCCATTTTTTGAAAAGTGAAAATGGCGTTCATGCGTACGTACGACTGACCATATCCATGAATGGTATAATTAATTTTCTATCTCTACCTTTTATGGATGAATAAATATATATATAATTAATATATTTTATATTAATATCATAATTAACATTCTAGATATGATTTAACCATGATCAAAGTACAAGGACAAGAATGACCGAATCGAAATTCTCATGAACAAAAATAGTTAACAACAAAAAAAATAATTTTAATATGGAATTATTAATAAATGGGCTCTTAAATTTTATAAGTGGATCATATATGAAATTATAATTATTTAAATTAATCTTATATATAATTATAATAAATTTAAATTTATTATACAGGAGGTTAGAGAACTTTTGAAGCAAGTCGAACTTGAGGTAAGAGTTTCTTGTCTCACTTTTATTTTTGTGATACATATGTCATATTCACCTATTGTTACCTTTATAATGCCCCGACCCAAGAATCTATGAGCTAGTTCATTATTTTAATACATTGGCATGATTACAAGGAATCAAGTCCCGAAGGACCGATCAGTTTAGTAGTCTTTGAAACAAGATACATACATAAGTTTAACATTACAACTTTAAAAGAAAACAACACTAATTTATTCCATTAGATACATCCAAGATTCCAAGATTATTCCAGCAAGTCACTCATAAATAACTTATTCATATCATGGGAAAATAAAACATAAGAAAGGGGTGAGCTCAAATGCTCAGTAAGAGTAAGCAATATAGCAGAAGATAACATAAACATTATGCATGGTGAATAATTAAAAACACATGACTTTACAAATAGTAAACACAAAAACTTTATGGCAGGAATATGGGATGATTAAATAATCCCATAATAAAACATATTCATGGGAATTATACTAGTCGAATAACCACATGAAATATCAATATCAAATCTAATAATGATGGAATGCATAATACCGGACATCATAACCACATAGTCAAGGCCTCGTGCCAAGACTACAAATAATATTTTGTCAAGGCCTTGTGCCAAGACACTAGTTTGTCTCATGAGACCTACTGATTCATTGATGAGCTATAGAAGGCTCCACCCATCACTTACTAAGTCCAATTCATTCCTCATATGAAAATGATGAAACATAACATAAACATTTGTATTAAACTAGCATAAAAAATGTCAATACTTTAACCATAAACCACGAATGGTATAAAAATAGCACATCCATAGTCAAACATAACTCATTCAATACAATATGGAAGATTGTATTATAATAAATTAACCTCAATTGAGAATAATTAAGGATATTGACATAGATGAAAATAATCATCAAAACTATTTGAGAGAAATATCCCACTTTTTCTTGAAAACATTTAAAAGTCACATTATTTATCAAGAAGCCATTTAAAATAGATTTTTGAATCAAAGTGTCCCATAAAACTTTGAATCATTTAAAATGGATTTTAATTTTAAAACATTAGTGTCCATATAAACAACTCCTTAAAACTATTTTTAAAACATGGACATTAATGAGAAAGATTTAGAAGAATAAATCTTTAAAACATTTAAAATGATATTTTTGTTAGAGTTCATAACCCAATGAGAGACACTTGAATACAAATAATTGAGGTAATAAAAACTTTATAACATCATGTAAATAAAGGGATTCATGATATATTATGTCAAAGTACATTATATACACCATATAAAAGTGAATTGGTGTATAACAACAAATAAGTCTCAATGTAATGTAAATAGAGATGAAATCCATTATAAAGACTGTATCCTTAGGTTAAGGATAAATAAACGATATAATTATGTGTGAAAAATATAAATACAATCTATGTTATTTGATATTCAGTGTCAATCAATCATAGGAAATTCACACATATTCTTGAAAAAACAACACCAATGACTTGGATGTTTAACTCAATGAATGGAAATTGAGTAAAGATTACTCTTATCAAGTTCGTATCAACGACTTGAGAAATTATAAATGGAGTGATTATGTGTATCAAAATTATACCCACAAAAAGGAGAGTGGAAATTACTACATAAATAATAAATAGTGATTCCACACATAATCTTGGAGTAAAATAATCAATGAAGTATCTGTAAATCCCAATGAGTGGAAATTGAAATTTGAAATTTCCTTACTGATTTGGTAACTCACGAAACATACACCCTATGAAATAAGGATCATACAATGAAGTTGTAAATACCCGTATATTAATTCATATTACACAAGGAATACATTCATGGATAGTACATACAACACACAAAAGGAAATAGTGGAAATACAACGTGAATCTCACGGGAATAAGAAGTGATATGAAATCCCCTTACCACGTTGTAATCAATCGAGTCGTATGACCAAAAGTTAATAACCACCAAATAATTCAAAGAATATGATGAATATAAAGATAATAATGATAATATATATCAAATTTCTGTACACAATACACCACATGAAATAAATAAGTGGCAAACAATGGAAATATCATGGAATTAAATGTGAGATAAGAAACCCCTTACCTCAAGTACGACTTGTCTTGTATGTTTCTTGTTCTTACTGAATAATAAACTTAAGTTAAAATCTAATTGATTAATTTGTTTTTTCAAGTTTATTATTCCTTTTATATCACTTATTACCTTTCTATAACAATTAGTTAATTATTTGAGTTCATATTGGATATTTTATCGATGTTCGGAACTTGAGTAAAAAATGAATTTGTTATAATTACAATTTTTCCATGTGGTCAAAAGTGCATTATCTCCATAATGATATAAATTATTTATATATAATATATATATTATATATCAAGTATATATATTTATTTATAACAGTACATAACATTTGGAGATAAGAAATGAAATGCACCATTCATGGAGACGGTAAGCCGTACGCACGCAAGAACACTACTTTCATTTCTCTTTGGTATTTTTGTGGAATTAAAACATAATGATACATAGGTATATTATAATTCCAATATAATATCATATATAATATCATTAAATCCATCCTTTATGTGTCCCAAATAAGGCATTACTGAGTCATATCACTTTGAGGGGGCGGTAGTCCGCACTTCGTCAAATGAAATTATCGCGTTTTACCCATAATGGAAACCAAAAAGGAATGAAATAAATGGAAAATAAAGAATAATAAATAAAACATAAACATAATATACATCATATATAAAAATAGTGTCATCTTAATAGCCACCAGGAGAGGCAGTATGATATAATTGAACAATCATCGTCTCATGAGGTGTTAGTTTTCCATCCATAGAAACAATATGTTCTTTACCCATTAGATGGAGGTGTGTGTCAGTGTAGTTAAAATAATACTCATAACAAAATCCTAGTATATTGATGATACTGGTGTTGTTTTAAAATAAAGGAATAAAAATATTTTAGGGGTTGGAAAAGTAAAATAAAATAAAAGAAGTTAAGAGAAACTATTACCTTTAATTTGGGTAACTCCCTTTGGTTTGAACCAAAATGAATTCTTGAAGTGACTTCTTTCTAAGGTAAGACTTATAGGTGTAATAAAGGGATATTGAGAGCTTATTTGGGAAGGGTTTGGACAACCCAATGGGCTTGAGATGTGTAAGGAATGAGTTATAAGTGGTGTCCTTTTATAAGGGAGAGGAGGGGATCTTTAGGAATGTTTGAAAATGTTATTTTATTATAAACTTATCTTCAGTTTCAAAGTTCAAAAACTCATTAAAGTAGAATATAAGATGAATCATGTTCAAAATAAAACCATACAAAGAATTGGACAGGATTTGGATATTGTTTTAATATTAATAATCTTATTTATTTAAATCATTTATTAATGAGGTAAATACTGCATCATTATTATGTCATAAATGATTTAATTTATTTGATGTCTAAAAATTATAAAAAAATACCATAATGTAGATATATTTTTATATTTTCAATGATTATTTATAGTCTAAAATATAACTTATATTAACCCATGTAAAAATTGATATACTAAAAGATATTTGTTAATGTCATTTTTGTCTTTACTTTAAGTTAATTAAAATAAAGTGTCATTACCATTCTTAAGTGGCTCCATGGGGTACCATAATCGACCCAAGGATGCCCATAATTGGCCATGAATAATCCAATAAGGTTAGGACAAGTTTTAAGGTAATTTTTTATTATTAAAATATTCTTTTTACCATGAGTTATCCTATTTACCTTTAACCGTAGAAAATAAGTCAAAAGTTACTATTCACCAAAAATTATTTTCATTTTATTGAACCAAATTTTTCTTACTTATAACAACCATGTATGTTGGATTTTCTAAATTCAATTCATAGAAGAATTAAAATTTCATTTAAATGAAAAAGTTGGTTTTTTAACTACTACTAAGTGGTTTTACTATTCATCAAAAATTGAAGTTTTTTAGAAAAATACCAAAAATTCAGCCTAATCTATATTTGATATTCCAAATTAAAAAATGATGTTTATTTTAACAAATTAAAAAAAATAGAATTTGTATTAATTAATTAAAAGTTAATTCCTGTAGTCAAAACAAAAAGCGTGTTTTTAAGAAACAATAACTATCAAAAGATTGACACTTGTTTATGTATAATTTCAAAGTGAAATTAATTTCAATGACCAACATTGGATTAAATTTTAAAAATATAAAATAATTATACTTCCAAACCATTCCAATGTATAATTGAACACTATAAATTATTCTGATTAAAAATGTTGTTTTTAATTAAAATTTAGTATTTTTCACTATTCACCCAAATATGAAAGTTATCAGAAAAACACCAAAAATTTATTGAAACTAAATTTTTATGTCCCAATTATAAATAATAATTTCATTTTTTCAAATTTAATATATAAAATTTTCAAATATTTGATTTAAAAGTGTTCACCATTAAAAGGTGGTAAAATTGCATTTTTCAAAAATACATATTTTATCTGAAAAATTGATTTTGTTCTTATATTATGTCTACAAAACACATAATATGGACTCTAAAATTATATGTAGTATATAAAATTTAAAATTCAGTTAATACTATTCATAACCACTTTTTGAACGGCTAGTTTGGTAAGTCGGGGTGTGCTCAAACTCAGTATTGCATGTAGTGCAATCTATTTAATTACATTAAAGAAGATAACTTACTATGAAATCATGGGGAGTTACATTCGTCCCCCTTTTTGGAAATTCCGTCCTCAAAATTTTTAAAATTTTTCTTGGGAACATCATTGAAAGTCCCACATCAAAAAAGAGTCAATAAAACTATCAATTTAAAAGAGAGAAAGAGAAGTACAAAGGTCAACCGAGATAACCCATACTAGGATTCCATTTAGGAAAACATGGATATGGAAGATAAACTAAGTGTCAAGTTCTGATGGGAGGGATAGAAAACATGATCAAGAGAAAGTTAACAACAAGAAAACCACAAACTTGTGATGGGATAAATGGTCATTAGTTTCCCAGTAGGAAAAGTAAACGGACAATGTTTTTTTTTGTTTTAAGTTCCATTTCATAAAGTTGAGGAATTTATTTATTATATTGACTAAGAACATAAAGATATATACTTACTTTTTAAGTAGAGTTTCATTCTTTAATAAATTTATACCACTAACTCATCTTTTTTTTCAAACGATGAGTATTCAAGATGACTTGGTCACATCAGAAGAGCTATAATCAAATTCTAAAGAATCACATGATCCAAAAAGGATAAACAATAAATTTACCTTGTCTTTATATATTAACCAAATACAAAATGGTTAGTACAAGATTAGATGATCCCCAAAAAGGATAATCCTTTAGAGAAATAAATACTAATCTTAATTTCTAAAATTAAACCAACAATACCCCAAAGTTAAATAAATACCATTCAATAAACAATTGTCCTTAAAATACACCAATATAATCCAAACTAATATCGAAATCCAAAACTTAGAAGAATTTGGTTATGTAGTCTTCTACGTTAAATTGTATCTCCAAATGACATCGACTACTCTTAATGTCACATACTTAAAAGTAATTAACCAAATCACACATTCTATATGATAGGTTAATAATTTCCATAAATAACCCAAATAACTATAAATACACAATAAAAATATAGATAAAAATCCACCATTACTCCTCAAATGAAATCCCATAGTATTATATTTTCCTTAGGCATGTAGTGTTCCCAACAGAGCAAACATCTTCCAAAATAACATTTATTAATTAATCACCAAATAATTTTCCTATAATAAGGGTATCCATTTGATAAGACATAATATTCTAAATAAACTTATTATTGATAAAAAAACCATTTAACTAAAAAGAATTAGTCACACTAACTAGGGACTTCATGTAGTCCAGTGGTAGGCGATAAATCCCAATCGCACTCTGGTTGTGGGTTCGATTCCCACAGCTTTGTCCGACACGATGGGTTGTGACATGGTCTGCGTGTTGTCCTTTTTCAAAAAAAATATATTTTATAAACTTAACAAAATGAGATAAATTCCTCAAAATAACCATAACATAATTTAACCAAAAATGTTATCTCATACCTCGCATTTTCATCCCAAAATTTAATAACTTGTAATTGCCTCAAAATCAATGGTCATATAAAACCAAATGGTTATTTATAACTATATCCACAAGAGAAAAGATAATTCTTCCTAAAATATCATTTTCACATGACAAACTGCAGGGTTACAAATATAAGAGAAAATTCTTCCAAAGTAATCCCATCAACGAAGAGCACTAATACTTTTAAACGTTTCGCCATCCATTTATTTCCACGTAGCTTCTTCCTTGACCAAGATGATATCCTATAGAATAGAGAATTCACTTGCGTAATGGCTAGGTCCCCTACATTTAAGAAAAATGATTGTAAATGGATTCTTGGGACCATTTTTATTTTCTTCCACAGTACTCTTCATTTTTCCTCGGTAATTCTTTACTTTATGCCCTTCTTTCCCACACGTAAAGTATTTCTTTGTTCCATTGAGACACTTTCCTAGGTGTATCCTTCCACATTTCTAGCATGATGGAAATTGAGGTTTCTTTTCTCCATGGTCTCCACTAATGGAGATCTTATCATTAATTGCCTTTCTCTTCTTTATTGGGTCATAGTGTTGGTTAGTATATATGTTGTTGATCATATTTTTGGAAAACTAATTGGGCATGAACACGATATCTTTTACACCTATCAATATTCAATTTTTTTTCTCATTTCCACCACCATTACCACCTTGTACATCATTCTCAAAGTTACTATGACTTCCTTGGAATCCAACCATAGACTAAAACCAGAAATCACTGTGTGAGTAACAATAGTCATAAAATCATTTAGAGAATATCATGACACCTTATTTTCAATTTAAAACACCTTAGGATTAACCAAGGTCATTTATTCTCATCTTATATTAAAATAATTAAAATCATTTTGTAAATAAAATGTAAATTATCCTCAGCATATCCCCTGGGAGTGTCGTAACCAAGAGTGCAACAATGCCTGTTGTCGTGTACCAGGATACCCTAGGTCAAGCCCAAACCTCCTTGTCAGAGTTTTCACTCCTAGGTATATCTATGACAGAGCTGCCTCTACCTTCTTGTATCCAAACAAAGATGTATTTCTTGGAAAATACACAAAATCACTACATTACCAAAATTCTAGGAAGTTCTTCTATACTAATCCTCAAAGTCTATCTTAAGGTAATGTGATCTAGACAGAGTTTATCTAAATCTAGTTTCCAAGGTTTGTACTAAATTTCCTCTGATACCAACTATAATTCCCCGACCCCAGAATCTAGGAGCTGGTGCATTATTTTAATACATTGGCATGATTACAAGGAATCAAGTCCTGAAGGACCGATGATTTTAGTAGTCTTTGAAACAAGATACATACATAAGTTCAACATTACAACTTAAAAATAAAAACAACACTAATTTATTCCATTAGAAACATCCAAGCTTCCAAGATTATTCCTAAAAGTCACTCATAAATAACTTCTTCATATCTTGGAAAAATTAAACATAAAAAAGGGGTGATCTCAAACGCTCAGTAAGAGTAAGAAATACAGCATAAGATAACATAAACATTATGCATGGTGAATAATTAAAGAAACATGCCTTTTTAAATAGTAAACATGAACACTTTATGGTAGGAGTATGAGCTAAGTAAATAATGCCAAAATGAAACATATTTATGGGAATTATACTAGTTGAATAACCACATGAAATATCAATAGCTAATCTCATAATGATGGAATGCATAATTCCAGACATCATAACCACATAGTCAAGGCCTCGTGCCAAGACTACAAATAATATTTTGTCAAGGTCTTATGCCAAGACATTAGTTTGTCTCATGAGACCTTCCAATGCATCGAGGAGGTATTGAGGGCTTCACCCGTCACTTATTAAGTTCAATTCATTCCTCATATGAAAATGATGAAACATAACACAAACATTAGTATTAAAATAGCATACGAAATGTCAATACTTTAATCATAAACCATGAATGGTATAAAAATAGAACATCCACAGTCAAACATAACTCGTTCAATACAATATAGAAGATTTTATTATAATAAATTAAACTCAATCGAGAATAATGAAGGATATTTACATAGATGAAAATAATCATCAAAACTATTCGAGATAAATATCCCCATTTTTATTGAAAACATTTAAAAGTCACATTATTTATCAAGAAGCCATTTTTAATAGATTTTTGAATCAAGGTGTCCCATACCAAATTGAAACATTTAAAAGAAATTTTAATTTTAAAACATTAATTTCCATATAAATAAATCCATAAAACCATTTTTAAAACATGGACATTAATGAGAAAGATTTAGAAAAATAAATCTTTAAAACATTTAAAATGATATTTTTGTTCGAGTTCATAACCCAATGAGATAAACTTGAATAAAAATAATTGAGGTAATCAAAACTTTATAATATCATGATAATAAAGGGATTCATGATATACTATGTCAAAGTACATTATATACACCATATAAAAGTGAATTGGCATATAACAACAAAGAAGTCTCAATGGAATGTAAATTGAGATGAAATCCCTTATAAAGACTGTATCCTTAGGTTAAGGATAAATAAATGATATAATTATGTGTGATAAATATAAATAAACTCTATATGATTGGATATTAAGTATAAATCAATCATAGTATATTCACACATATTCTTGAAAAAACAACACCAATGACTTGGATGTTTAACTCAATGAATGAAAATTGAGTTAAGATTACTCTTATCAAGTTCATATCAATGACTTGAGAAATTATCAATGGAGTGATTATGTGTATCAAAAGTATATCCACACAAAATAGAGTGGAAATTACAACATAAATAATAAATAGTGATTCCACACATAATCTTGGAGTAAAATAATCAATGAATTATGCGTAAAGTCCAATTAGTGGAAATTGAAATTTGAAATTTCCTTACCGATTTGGTAACTCACGAAACATACACCCCATAAAATAAGTATCATCCAATGAAGTTTTAAATACCCATAGATTAAATTATATTACACAAGTAATACATTCATGGCTAGTACATACATCACACAAAAAGAAATAGTGGCAATACAGTGTGAATCTCATGAGAATAAGAAGTGGGATGAAATCCCCTTACCACGTTGTAATCAATCGAGTCATATGTCCAAGTTAATAACCACCAAATCATTCACAAAATACCATGAATATAAATATAATCATGATAATATATATAAAATGGAATTAAAAAATACACCACATGAAATAAATAAGTGGTGAACAATTGAAATCTCACAGAATTAAAAGTGAGATAAGAAACCCCTTACCTCAAGTCCGACTTGTCTTGTATGTTCCTTGTTCTTCCTTAATAATATACTTAAGTAAATTTATACTTGATTAATAACATTTTTCAAGTTTATTATTCCTTTTATATCACTTATTACCTAGATATAACAATTAGTTAATTATTTTATTTCATATTGGATATTTTATCGATGTTCGGAACTTGAGTCAAAAATGAACTTGTTATAATTATAAATTTTCCATGTTGTCAAAAGTCCATTATCTCCAGAATGATATAAATTATTTATATATCATATATATATATTATATATCCAGTATATATATATATATATATATATTTATAACAGTACATAACATTTGGAGATAAGAAATGAAATGCACCGTTCATGGAGATGGTAAGCCGTTCGTACGTATGAACACTATTTTCATTTCTATTTTGTATTTTTATGGAATTAAAACATAATTATACATAGGTATATTATAATTACAGTATAATATCATATATAATATTATTAACTCTATCCTTTATATGTTCCACAATAGGCATTAACGATTCATATCACTTGGAGGGGGCGGTTGCCCGCACTTCCTCAAATGAAATTATCGCGTTTTACCCATAATGGAAACCATAAAGGAATGATATAAATGGAAAATACAGAATCATAAATAAAAAATAAAATAATATATATCATATATAAATATAGTGTCCTCTTAATGTCTACCACGAGAGGCGGTAGGATATAATTGACTAATCATCGTTTCGTGAGGCATTAGTTTTCTATCCACAGAAACAATATGTTCTTTAGCCATTAGATGGAGGTGTGTGTAAGTGTAGTTAAAATACTTCTCATAACAACGTCCTAGTATATTTAGGATACTGTTTTTGTTATAAAATAAAGGAATAAAAATATTTTAGGGGTTGTAGAATAAAATAAAATAAAATAAGTTAAGAGAAACAATTACCTTTAATTTGGGTAATTCCCTTTGGTTTGAACCAAACAGACTTCTTGAAGTGACTTCTGCCTAAGGTATGGATTATAGGTGGAGGAGAGATATGTTGAGAGATTATTTGGGTAGGGGTTAGACTAGACAATGTTCTTGAGAGGTGTGAGGAATAGTTTAGAAGTGGTGTCCTTTTATCAGGGAGAGGAGGGGCTCTTTAGGAATGTTTGAAAATGTTATTTTATTATAAACTTATATTCGGTTTAAAAAGGTCCAAAACTAATTAAAGTCGAAGATAAGATGACTCATGTTCAAAATAAAATCATACAATAATAATTGGACAGGTTTTGGATATTTTTTTGATATTAATAAACTTATTTATTTAAATCATTTATTAATGAAGTAAATACTACATCATTATTGTGTGAAAAATAATTTAATTTATTTGAAGTCTATAAATTATAAAAAATACAATAATGTAGTAAATCCTTTTATATTTCCAATTATTATTTATATTCTAAAATATGACTTATATAACCCCATGTAAAAATTGATATACTAAAAGATATTTGTTAATGTCATTTTTGTCTTTACTTTAAGTTAATTAAAATAAAGTGTCATTATCATTCTTAAGTGGCTCCATGGGGTACCAAAATAGACCCAAGGATTCCCATGGTCGGCCATGACTCATAAAATAAGGTTAGGACAAGTGTTAAGGTAATTTGGTATTATTATAATATTCTTTTTACCTTGAATTACCCTATTTACCTTTAACTGCGGAAAATAAAAGTCAAAAGTTACCATTCAAAAAAAAATTATTTTGGTATTATTGAACCACATTTTACTTAATAATAAAAACCATGTATGTAATAGTTTCTAAATTCAATTCACATAAGCGGTAAAATTTCATTTAAATGAAAAAGACAGTTTTTTAATTACTACTAAGTGGTTTTACTATTCATCAAAAATTGAAGTTTTTCAGAAAAATACCAAAAATTCAGCCTAAGATATATTTGATATTCTGAATTTAAATATGATGTTTATTTTACCAAATTCAAAACATAGAAGTTGTATTAATTAATTTAAAATTAATTACCGTTGTCAAAACAAATAGCGTGTTTTCAAGAAACCATAACTATCAAAAGATTGACACTTGTTTATGTATAATTTCAAAGTGAAATTAATTTCAATGAATAAAATTGGATTAAATGTTAAAAATATAATCTAATTATACTTCCAAATCATTAAAATGTATAATTGAATACTATAAATTATTCTGATTAAATTTTTTTTTTTCAGTTAAAATTTAGTATTTTTCACTATTCACCCAAATATGAAAGTTATCATAAAAATACCAAAAAATTATTGAAACTAAATTTTTATGTCCGGATTCTAAATAAGAAGTTTATTTTGTCAAATTTAACATATAAAAGTGTCAAATATTGTATTTAAAAGGGTTTACCATTAAAAGGTGGTAAAATTGCATTTTTCAAAAATAATTCTTTTAACTGAAAAATTGAATTTGTTCTTATATTATGTTTAATAAAAAACATAATATGGATTCTAAAATTATATGTAGTATATAAAATTTAAAATTCAGTTAATAATATTCATAAACACTTTTTGAACGGCGAGTTTGGTAAGTCGGGGTGGGCTCAAACTCGGTGTTGCGTGTAGCGCAAGCTATTAAATTACATTAAAGAAGATAACTTACTATGAAATATTGGGGTGTTACATTCTTCTACCCTTTTGGAAATCGCATCCTCACAATTTTTAAAATTGGGCTTGGTAACTTCATTGAAAGTCCCACATCAAAAAAAGAGTCAATAAAACTATCACATTAAAAGAGAGAAAGAGAAGTACAAAGGTCACCCGAGATAACCCATACTAGGATTCCATGTAGGAAAACATGGATATGGAAGATAAACTAAGTGTCAAGTTATGATGGAGAGGGATAGAAAACATGATCAGGAGAAATTTAACAATAATAAAACCACAACTTGTGATGAGATAAACGATTATTAGTTTCCCAGTAGGAAAAGTAAATGGACAATATTTTTTTTTGTTTTAAGTTCCATTTCATAAAGTTGAGGAATTTATTTATGAGATTTAATGAGAACATAAAGAGATATACTTACTTTTTAAGTAGAGTATCATTATTTAAAAATTTTCTACCACTAACTCAGCTTTTTTTTTCAAACGATGAGTATTCCAGATGACTTGGTCACACCGGATGAGCTAGAATCAACTTCTAGAGAATCACATGATCCACAAAGGATAAACAATATATTTACCTTGTCTTTAGAGATTAACCAAAACCAAAATGGTTAGTACAATATTAGATGATCCCAAAAAAGGATAATCCTTTATAGAAAGAGATACTAATCTTAATTTCTAAAATTAAACCAACAATACCCCAAAGTTAAATAAATATCATTCAATAAACAATTATCCCTAAAATCCTTCAATATAATCCAAAATAATATTGAAACCCAAAACTTAGAAGAATTTGGTAATGTAGTCTTCCATGTTTAATTGTATCTCCAAATGACATCGACTACTCTTAACGTCACATAATTAAAAGTAATTAACCTAATCACATATTCTCTATGATAGGTTAATCATTTCCATAAATAACCCAAATCACTATAAATCCACAATAAAAACATAGATAAAAATCCACCATTACTCTTCAAATGAAATCTCATAGTATTCTATTTTCCTTAGGCATGTAGTATTCCCAATAGAGGGAACGTCTTCCAAAATAACATTTATCACTTAATCACCAAATCATTTTTCTATACTGAGGGTATCCATTTGATAAGAAATAAGATCCTAAATCAACTTATTATTGATCAATAAAATCATTTAACTAAAAATAATTAGTCACACTAACCAGGGACTTCACGTAGTCCAGTGGTAGGCGATAAATCCCAATCGCACTCTGGTTATGGGTTTGATTCCCACAGCTTTGTCTGATGCGACGCATTTTCACATGGTCTACGTGTTGTATTTTTTCAAAAAATATATCTTATAACATTACCAAAATGAGATAAATTCCTCAAAATAACCATAACATAATTTAACCACAAATGTTATCTCATACCTCGCATTTTCATCCCAAAATATAATAACTTGTAATTGCCTCAAACTCAATGGTCATATAAAACCAAATGGTTATTTATAACTATATCCATAAGATAAAATATAATTCTTCCTCAAATATAATTTTCAGATGATAAACTGTAGGGTTACAAATACAAGAGAAAATTCTTCCAAAGTAATCCCATCAACAAAGACCACTAATACTTTTAAACGTTTATCCATCCATTTATTTCCATATAGCTTCTTCCTTAACCCTGATGATATCCTATATAATAGGGCATTCACTTGGGTAATGGCTATGTCCCCTGCATTTACGAAAAATGACTGTAAATGGATTCTTGGGACCATTTTTATTTTCTTCCACATTACTCTTCATTTTTCCTCGGCAATTCTTTACTTTATGTCCTTCTTTACACATGTAAAGTATTTCTTTGTTCCATTGAGACACTTTTCTGGGTTTATACTTCCACATTTCCTGCATGATGGAAATTGTGGTTTCTTTTCTCCATGTTCTCCACTGCTGGAGCTCTTATCATTCATTTCCTTTTGCTTCTTTTTGAGTTTGGGAGTTGGTTAATAAATATGTTGTTGATCATATTTTTGGAAAACTGATTCGCCATGAACACAATATCTTTTACACCTATCAACATTCCATTTTGTTGCTCAATTACACCACCGTTCCCACCTTGTACATCATGCTCAAAGTTACTATGAATTCCTTGGAATCCATCCATTGACTAAAACTAGAAAGCATTGTGTGAGTAATAATATTCATAAAATCATTTAGAGAATATCATGACACCTTATTTTCAATTTAAAACACCTTAGGATTAACCAAGGTTATTTATTCTCATCTTATATTAAAATATTTCAAATTGGTTTTTAAAGAAAATGTAAATTATCTTAAGCATATCCCTCAGAAGTTTCATAACCAAGAGTGCAGCAAGGCCCGATGTCATGTACCAGGATACCTCGGGTCAAGCCCGAAACTCCTTTTCAGAGTTTTCACTCCTAGGTACATCTGTGCGAGAGCCGCCTCTACCTGTTCGTATCCAGACAGGGATGTATTGCTTTTAAAATACACAAAATCTCTACATTACCAAAATTCTAGGAAGTTATTCTATACTAATCCTCAAAGTCTATCTTAGGGTAATGTGCTCTAATCAGAGTTTATCTAAATCTAGTTTCCAAGGTTTGTACTAAACTTCTTCTGATACCAATTGTAATGCCCCGACCCCAGAATCTAGGAGCCAGTTCATTATTTTAATACATTATCATGATTACAAGGAATCAAGTCCCTAAGGACCAATCAGTTTAGTAGTCTTGGAAACAATATACATACATAAGTTTAACATTACAACTTGAAAAGAAAAACAACACTAATTTATTCAATTAGAAACATCCAAGCATCCATGATTATTCCTACAAGTCACTCAAAACTAACTTCTTCATATCTTAGGAAAAATAAACATAAGAAAGGGGTGAGCTCAAATGCTCAATAAGAGTAAGCAATACAGCAGAAGATAACATAAACATTATGCATGGTGAATAATTGAAGACACATGCCTTTTCAAATAGTAAACATGAAAACTTTATGGCAGGAGTATGGGCTGAGTAAATAATTCCATAATGAAACATAGTTATGGGAATTATACTAGTTGAATAACCATATGAAATATCGATATCTAATATCATAATGATGGAATGCATAATGCAAGACATCATAACCACATAGTCAAGGTCTCGTTCCAAGACTACAAATAAGATTTTGTCAAGGCCTTATGCCAAGACACTAGTTTGTCTCATGAGACCTACTGAAGCATCGATGATCTATAGAGGGCTCCACTAATCACTTACTAAGTCCAATACATTCCTCATATGAAAATTATTAAACATAACATAAACATTCGTATTAAACTAGCATACGAAATGTCAATACTTTAACCATAAACCTTTAATGGTATAAAAATAGTACATCCACAGTCAAACATAACTCATTAAATACAATATGAAAGACTGTATTAAAATAAATTAACCTCAATAGAGAATAATGAAGGATACTGACATAGATTAATATAATCATCAAAACAATTTGAGAGAAATATCCCCCTTTTTTCTTGAAAACATTTAAAAGTCACATTATTTATCAAGAAGCCATTTAAAATAGTTTTTTGAATCAAAGTGTCCCATACCACTTTTAAAAATTTAAAAGTAATTTTAATTTTAAAACATTAGTGTCCATATAAATAAATCCTTAAAACCATTTTTAAAACATGGACATTAATGAGAAATATTTAGAAGAATAAATCTTTAAAACATTTAAAATGATATTTTTGTTGGAGTACATAACCCAATGAGAGACACTTGAATACAAATAATTGAGGTAATAAAAAACTTATAATATCATGAGAATAAAGGTATTCATGATATACTATGGAAAAGTACATTATATACACCATTTAAAAGTGAATTGGCATATAACAACAATGAAGTCTCAATGGATTGTAAATTGAGATGAAATCCCTTATAAAGACTGTATCCTTAGGTTAAGGATAAATCAAAGATATAATTATGTGTGACAAATATAAATAAACTATATATGATTGGATATTTAGTGTAAATAAATCAGAGGACATTCACACATATTCTTGAAAAAACAACACCAATGACTTGGATGTTTATCTCAATGAATGGAAATTGAGTTAAGATTACTCTTATCATGTTCATATCAATGACTTGAGAAATTATCAATGGACTGGTTATGTGTATAAAAAGTATATCCACAAAAGGAGAGTGGAATTTACTACATAAATAATAAATAGTGATTCTACACATAATCTTGGAGTAAAATAATCAATGAAGTATGTGTAAAGCCCAATGAGTGGAAATTGAAATGTGAAATTTCCTTACCGCTTTGGTTACTCACGAAACATACACCCCATAAAAGAAGGATCATCCAATGAAGTTGTAAATACCCGTATATAAAATTATATTACACAAGGAATACATTCACGGCCAGTACATACACCACACAAAAGAAAATAGTGGTAATACAACGTGAATCTCACAGGATTAAGAAGTGAGATGAAATCCCCTTACCACGTTGTAATCAATCGAGTCGTATGAAAAAAAGTTAATAACCACCAAATAATTCACAGAATACCATGAATATAAAGATAATAATGATAATATATATCAAATGGTAGTACACAATACACCACATGAAATAAATAAGTGGCGAACAATGGAAATCTCACAGAATTAAAAGAGAGATACGAAAGCCCTTACCTCATGTCCGACTTGTCTTGTATGTTAATTGTTCTTCTTGAATAATAAACTTAAGTTAATTTATACTTGATTAAGAAAATTTTAAAGTTTATTATTCCTTTTATATCACTTATTACCTTGATATAACAATTAGTCAATTATTTGAGTTCATATTGGATATTTTATCGATGTTCGGAACTTGAGTAAAAAATGAACTTGTTATAATTACAATTTTTCCATGTGGTCAAAAGTCCATTATCTCCAGAATGATATAAATTATTTATATATTATATATATATATATATTATATCCAGTATATATATGTATTTATAATAGTACATAACATTTGGAGATAAGAAATGAAATGCACCATTCATGGAGATGGTAAGCCGTACGTACGCATGAACACTACTTTCATTTCTATTTTGTATTTTTATGGAATTAAAACATAATTATACATAGTTATATTATAATTACAGTATAATATAATATATAATATCATTAAATACATCTTTTATACGTCCCACATAAAGAATTAACGAGTCATATCACTTTGAGGGGGCGGTAGTCCGCACTTCCTCAAATGAGATTATCGTGTTTTACCCATAATGGAAACCATAAAGGAATGACATAAATGGAAAATACGGAAGAATAAATAAAACATAAACATAATATATATCATATATAAATATAGTTTCATCTTAATGTCCACCATGAGAGGAATTAGGATATAATTGAACAATCATCGTTTTGTGAGGCGTTAGTTTTCCATCCGCAGAAACAATATGTTCTTTACCCATTAGATAGAGGTGTGTTTAAGTGTAGTTTAAATACATCTCATTAAAAAATCCTAATATATTTATGATACTGGTTTTGTTATGAAATAAATTAATAAAAATATTTTAGGGGTTGGATAATTAAAATAAAATAAAAGAAGTTAGGGGAAACCATTACCTTTAATTTGGGTAACTCCCTTTGGTTTAAACCAAACAGACTTCTTAAAGTGAATTCTATCTAAGGTAAGGATTCTAGGTGGAATAGAGGGATATTGATAGATTATTTGGGTAGGGTTTGGACTAGACAAGAATCTCGAGGTGTGGGAGGAATGGGTTAGAAGTGGTGTCCTTTTATAAGGGAGAGGAGGGTCTTTGTAGGAAAGTTTGAAAATGTTGTTTTATTATAAACTTATCTTCGGTTTCAAAAGTTCCAAAACTCATTAAAGTAAAAGATAAGATGAATCATTTTATAAATAAAATCATCCAATAATAATTGGATAGGTTTTGGATATTTTTTTAATATTAATAAACTTATTTATTTAAATCATTTATTAATGAGGTAAATACTATATCATTATTTTGTCATAAATAATTTAATTTATTTGAAGTCTAAAAATTATAAAAAAATACCATAATATAGGAAATATTTTTAACTTTCCAATTATTATTTATAGTCTAAAACACGACTTATATAACCCCATGTAAAATTTGATATACTAAAAGATATTTGTTATTGTCATTTTTGTCTTTACTTTAAGTTAATTAAAATAAAGTGTCATTATCATTCTTAAGTGGCTCCATGGGGTCCCAAAATCGACCCAAGGATTTCCACAATTGGTCATGACTCATCCAATAAGGTTAGGACAAGTGTTAATGTAAATTTGTTTTATTATAATATTCCTTTTACCTTGAATCACCCTATTTACCTTTAACTGCGGAAAATAAGTCAAAAGTTACTATTCACCAAAAATTATTTTGGTCTTATTGAACTAAATTTTACTTTATAATAACAACCATGTATGTCAGATTTTTGAAATTAAATTCACATAAGTGGTAAAATTTCATTTAAATGAAAAAGCCAGTTTTTTAACTACTACTAAGTGGTTTTACTATTCAACAAAAATTGAAGTTTTTCAGAAAAATACCAAAAATTCAGCCTAAGATATATTTTATATTATGAATTAAAAAATGATGTTTATTTTACCAAATTAAAAACATTTAATTTGTATTAATTAATTTAAAATTAATTCCCGTTGTCAAACCAAATAGCGTGTTTTTGAGAAACAATAATTATCAAAAGATTGACACTTGTTTATGTATAATTTCAAAGTTAAATTAATTCCAATGACCAAAATTGGATTAAATGTTAAAAATATAATATTATCATACTTAGAAACCATTCAAATTTACAACTTAACACTATAAATTATTCAGATTAAAAAAGTTGTTTTCAATTAAAATTTATTATTTTTTACTATTCATCCAAATATGAAAGTAATCATAAAAACACCAAAAATTTATTGAAACTAAATTTTTATGTCCTCATTCTAAATAATAAGTTTATTTTTGAAAATTTAATATATAAAAGTTACAAATATTGTATTTAAAAGGGTTCACCATTAAAAGGTGGAAAAATTACATTTTTGAAAAATACTTCTTTTATCTAAAAAATTGAATTTGTTCTTATATTATATCTAAAAAAACACATAACATGGATTCTAAAATTATATGTAGTATATGAAATTTAAAATTCAGTTAATACTATTCATAACCACCTTTTGAACGGCTAGTTTGGTAAGTCGGGGTGTGCTCAAACTCGGTGTTGCTTGTAGCGCAAGCTATTGAAATACATTAAATAAGATAACTTACTATGAAATATTGGAGTGTTACTTTCTTCTCCCCTTTTGGAAATTGTGTCCCCGAAATTTTTAAAATTGGGCTTTGGAACTTCATTGAAAGTCCCACATCGAAAAAAGAGTCAATAAAACTATCACTTTAAAAGAGAGAAAGATAAGTACAAAGGTCACCCGAGATAACCCATACTAGGATTACATGTAGGAAAACATGGATATGGAAGATAAACTAAGTTCCAAGTTCTGATGGAGAGGGATAGAAAACATGATCAGGAGAAAGTTAACAATAAGAAAGCTACAAACTTGTGATGGGATAAACGATCATTAGTTTCCTAGTAGGAAAAGTAAACGGATAATGTTTTTTTTAAGTTCCATTTAATAATGTTGAGGAATTTATTTATGAGGTTGAATAAGAACATAAAGAGATATACTTACTTTTTAAGTAGATTTTCATTCTTTAATAAATTTCTACCACTAACTCATTTTTTTTCAAACGATGAGTATTCAAGATGACTTGGTCACACCGGAAGAGCTAGAATCAACTTCTAGAGAATAACATGATCCAAAAAGGATAAAAAATATATTTACCTTGTCTTTAGAGATTAAACAAAACAAAAATGGTTAGTACAAGATCAGATGATCCCCAAAAGGGTAATTCTTTAGAGAAAGATATACTAATATTTATTTCTAAAATTAAACAAAAAATAACCCAAAGTTAAATAAATACCATTTAATAAACAATTGTCCTTAAAATCCTTCAATATAATCCAAACTAATATTGAAACCCAAAACTTAGAAGAATTTTGTTATGTAGTCTTCCACGTTAAATTTTATCTCTGAATGACATCGACTACTCTTAACGGCACATACTTAAAAGTAATTAACCTAATCACATATTCTCTATGATAAATTAATCATTTCCATAAATAACCCAAATCACTATAAATCCACAATAAAAACATAGATAAAAATCCACCATTACTCCTAAAATGAAATCCCATAGTATTCTATTTTCCTTAGGAATGTAGTGTTCCCAACAGAGCAAGCATCTTCCAAAATAACATTTATCACTTAATCACCAAATCATTTTCCTATACTAAGGGTATCCATTTGATAAGACATAAGATCACAAATAAACTTATTTTTGATCAATAAAATAATTTAACTAAAAAGAATTAGTCACACTAACCAAGGACTGCACGTAGTCCAGTGGTAGGCGATAAATCCCAATCGCACTCTGGTTGTGGGTTCGATTCCCACTACTTTTTCCGACGCGACGGGTTGTCACACGGTCTGTGTGTTGTCCTTTTTCAAAAACTATGTTTTATAACATTACCAAAATGAGATAAATTCCTCAAAATAACCATAACATAATTTAACCACAAATGTTATCTCATACCTTTCATTTTCATCCCAAAATTTAATAACTTGTAATTGCCTCAAACTCAATGGTCATATAAAACCAAATGGTTATTTATTACTCTATCCACAAGAGAAAAGATAATTCTTCTTCAAATATCATTTTCACATGACAAACTATAGGGTTAAAAATACAAGAGAAAAGTCTTCCAAAGTAATCCCATCAACAAAGAGCACTAATAATTTTAAATGTTTCGCCATCCATTTATTTCCACATATCTTCTTCCTTGACCAAGATGATATCCTATAGAATATGGAATTCACTCGGGTAATGGACAGGTCCCCTAAATTTATGGAAAATGAATTTAAATGGATTCTTGGGACCATTTTTATTTTCTTCCATAGAACTCTTCATTT
Organism: Viscum album; assembly: GCA_963277665.1. Taxonomy (NCBI): domain Eukaryota; kingdom Viridiplantae; phylum Streptophyta; class Magnoliopsida; order Santalales; family Viscaceae; genus Viscum; species Viscum album. The sequence goes on from OY728121.1 coordinate 856,726,565, forward strand.
TTCCTTGGCAATTATTTACTTTATGTCCTTCTTTCCCATATGTAAATTATTTCTTTGTTCCACTAAGACACTTTCCTGGGTGTCTCCTTCCACATTTCCTACATGATGTAAATTGAGGTTTCTTTTGTCCATGGTATCCACTAATTGAGCTCTTATAATTCATTTCCTTTATCATATTTTTTGAGTTTTAGATTTGGTTAATATATATATTGTTGAACATATTTTTGGAAAATTGATTCGGCATAAACACGATATATTTTAAACCTATCAAAATTCAATTTCGTTGCTCATTTCCACCACTTTTCCCACCTTGTACATCATGCTCAAAGTTACTATGAATTCCTTGGAATCCATCCATTGACTAAAATGAGAAAGCATTGTCTGAGTAACAATATTCATAAGATCATTTAGAGAATATAATGACACATTAGTTTCAATTTAAAACACATTAGTATTAACCAAGGTCATTTATTCTCATATTATATTAAAATCCTTCAAATCAGTTTGTAAAGAAAATGTAAATTATCCTAAGCATATCCCCTGGGAGTGTCGTAACCAAAAGTGCATCAAGGCCCATTGTCGTGTACTAGGATACCCCAGGTCAAGCCTGAAACTCCTTGTCGGAGTTTTCACTCTTAGGTACAACTGTTCCAGAGCTTCCTCTACCTGCTCGTATCTAGATAGGGATGTATTGCTTAGAAAATACAAAAAATCTCTACATTACCAAGATTATAGGAAGTTCTTTTGTACTAATACTCAAAGTCAATCTTAGGGTAATGTGCTCTAATCAGAGTTTATCTAAATCTAGTTTCCAAGGTTTGTACTAAACTTCCTATAATACCAACTATAATGCCCGACCCCAGAATCCTGGAGCTAGTGCATTATTTTAATATATTGGCATGATTACAAGGATTCAAGTCCTGAAGGACTGATCAGTTTAGTAGTCTTGGAAACAAGATACATACATAAGTTCCACATTACAACTTGAAAAGAAAAACAACACTAATTTATTCCATTAGAAACATCCAAGCTTCCAAGATTATTCCTACAAGTCACTCATAACCAACTAATTAATATCTAGGGAAAATGAAACATAATAAATAGGTGATCTCAAATTCTCATAAAGAGTAAGAAATATAGTAGAAGATAACAAAAAATCATTAGGTATGGTGAATAATTGAAAACACATGCCTTTACAAATAGTAAACATGAACACTTTATGGCAGGAATACGGGCTGAGTAAATAATGCCATAATAAAACATAGTCATGGGAATTCTACTAGTCAAATAACCACATGAAATATCAATATATAATCTCATAATGATGGAATTCATAATTCCAGACATCATAACCACATAGTCAAGGCCTCGTGAAAAGACTAAAAATAAGATTTTATCAAGGCCTTGTGCCAAGACACTAGTTTGTCTCATGAGACCTACTGATGCATCGAGGAGCTATAGAGGGCTCAACCCATCACTTACAAATTCTAATGCATTACTCATATGAAAATGATGAAATATAACATAAACATTCGTATTAAACTTGCATACTAAATTTCAATACTTTAACCATAAACCATGAATGGTATAAAAATAGCACATCCATAGTCAACCATAACTCATTCAATACAATATGGAATATTGTATTATAATAAATTAACCTCAATCAAGAATAATGAAGGATATTGACATAGATGAAAATAATCATCAAAACTATTTGAGAGAAATATCCCCCTTTTTCTTGAAAACATTTAAAAGTCACATTGTTTATCAAGAAGCCATTTAAAATAGATTTTTTAATCAAAGTGTCCCATACCAATTTGAAACATTTAAAAGGAATTTTAATTTTAAAAAATTAATGTCCACATATATAAATCCTTAAAACTATTTTTAAAACATGTACATTAATGAGAATGATTCAGAAGAATAAATCATTAAAACATTTAAAATGATTTTTTTGTTTGAGTTCATAACCCAATGAGAGGTAGTTTAATACAAATAATTGAGGTAATAAAAACTCTATAATATAATGATAATAAAGGTATTCATGATATACTATGTCAAAGTTCATTATATACACCATATAAAAGTGAATTGGCGTATAATAACGAAGAAGTCTCAATAGAATGTAAATTGAGATAAAATCCCTTATAAAGACTGTATCCATAGGTTAAGGATAAATCAATGATATAATTATCTGTGAAAAATATAAATACACTATATATGATTGGATATTAAGTGTAAATCAATTAGAGGACATTCACAAAAATTCTTGAAAAAACAACACCAATGACTTGGATGTTTAACTCAATGAATGGAAATTGAGTTAAGATTACTCTTATCAAGTTCATATCAATGACTTGAGAAATTATCAATGGAGTGATTATGTATATCAATATTATATCTACCCAAAGGATAGTAGAAATTACTACATAAATAATAAATAGTGATTCCACACATAATCTAGGAGTAAAATAATCAATGAAGTATGCGTAAAGCCCAATGAGTGGAAATTGAAATTTGAATTTTTTTTACCAATTTGGTTACTCATGAAACATACACCCCATAAAAGAAGGATCATCCAATGAAGTTGTAAATACCCATATATTATATTATATTACAAAAGTAATACATTCATGTCCAGTACATACACCACACAAAATAAAATAGTGGCAATACAGCGTGAATCTCACGGGAGTAAGAAGTGAGATGAAATCCCCTTACCACGTTGTAATCAATCAATTCGTATCAAAAAAAGTTAATAAAAACCAAATAATTCACATAATACCATGTATATAAATATAATAATGATAATATATATCAAATGGTAGTACAAAATACACCGCATGAAATAAATAAGTGGCGAACAATGGAAATCTCACGGAATTAAAAGTTAAATAAGAAACCCCTTACCTCATGTATGACTTGTCTTGTATGTTCCTTGTTCTTTCTGAATAGTAAACTTAAGTTAATTTATACTTGATTAAGAAAATTTTTCAAGTTTATTATTCCTTTTATATCACTTATTACCTTGCTATAACAATTAGTTAATTATTTGAGTTCATATTGGATATTTTATTGATGTTCGGAACTTGAGTAAAAAATGAACTTGTTATAATTACAATTTTTCCATGTGGTCAAAAGTACATTATCTACAGAATGATATAAATTATTTAGATATCATATATATTTTATATATCCCATATATATATATATATATTTATTTATAATAATACATTACATTTGAAGATAAGAAATGAAATGCATCGTTCATGGAGACGGTAAGCCGTACGTACGCAAGAACACTACTTTCATTTCTATTTTGTATTTTTATGGAATTAAAACATAATGATAAATAGGTATATTATAATTCCAGTATAATATAATATATAATATCATTAAATCCATCCTTTAAACATCCCACATAAGGCATTAACGAGTCATATCACTTTGAGGGGGCGGTGGTCCGCACTTCCTCAAATGAAATTATCGCGTTTTACCCATAATGGAAACCATAAAGGAATGATATAAATGGAAAATACAGAATAATAAATAAAACATAAACATAATATATATCATATATAAATATAGTTTCATATTAATGGCCACCATGAGAGGCGATAGGATATAATTGAACAATCATCATTTCATGAGGCATTAGTTTTCAATCCACAGAAACAATTTGTTCTTTACCCATTAGATGAAGGTGTGTGTAAGTGTAGTTCAAATCCTTATCATAAAAACATCCTACTATATTGAGGATACTAGATTTATTATAAAATAAAGTAATAAAAATATTTTAGGGGTTGGAGAAGTAAAATAAATTAAAAGAAGTTAAGAGAAACCATTACCTTTAATTTGGGTAACTCCCTTTGGTTTGAACCAAACAGACTTCTTGAAGTGACTTCTGCCTAAGGTAAGGCTTATAGGTGGAAGAGAGGGATCTTGAGAGCTTATTTGTTCAGGTTTTGGATGAGTCAAGGGGATTGAGAGGTGGGAGGAATGGGTTAGAAGTGGTGTCCTTTTATAAGGGAGAGGAGGGGCTCTTTAGGAAAGTTTGAAAATGTTATTTTATTATAAACTTATCTTCGGTTTCAAAAGGTAAAAAACTCATTAAAGTTAAATATAAGATGACTAATGTTCGAAATAAAATCATCCAATAAGAATTGGATAGGTTTTTGATATTTTTTTAATATTAATAAACTTATTTATTTAAATCATTTATTAATGAGGTAAATACTATATCATTATTGTGTCATAAATAATTTAATTTATTTGAAGTCTAAAAATTATTAAAAATATCATAATGTAGGAAATATTTTTATCTTTCCAATTATTATTTATTGTATAAATATGACTTATATGACCCCATGTAAAAATTTATATATTAAAAGATATTTGTTAATGTCATTTTTGTCTTTACTTTAAGTTAATTAAAATAAAGTGTCATTATCATTCTTAAGTGGCTCTATGGGGCCCCAAAATCGACCCAAGTATTCCCATGGTCGGAAATGACTCATAAAATAAGGTTAGGACAAGTGTTAAGGTAATTTGGTATTATTATAATATTCTTTTTACCTTGAATTACCCTGTTTACCATTAACCGCGGTAAATAAAAGTCAAAAGTTACTATTCACCAAAAATTATTTTGGTCCTATTGAACCAAATTTTAATTAATAATAACAACCTTGTATGTTGGGTTTTTAAAATTAAATTCACAGAAGTGGTAAAATTTCATTTAAATGAAAAAGTCAGTTTTTTAACTAGGACTAAGTGGTTTTACTATTCATCAAAAATTGATGTTTTTCAGAAAAATACCAAAAATTCAGCCTAAGATATATTTGATATTATGAATTCAAAAATGATGTTTATTTTACCAAATTCAAAACATAGAAGTTGTATTAATTAATTTAAAATTAATTCCTGTTGTCAAAACAAATAGCGTGTTTTTAAGAAACAATAGCTATCAAAAGATTGACACTTGTTTATGTATAATTTCAAAGTTAAATTAATTCCAATGACCAAAATTGAATTAAATATAAAAAATATAACCTTATTATACTTCCAAATCATTCAAATGTATAACTGAAGACTATAAATTATTCTGATTAAAAAAGTTGTTTTTAATTAAAATTTAATATTTTTCACTATTCACCCAAATATAAAAGTTATCAGAAATACACCAAAAATTTATCGAAACTAAATTTTTATGTCCAGATTCTAAATAATAAGTTTATTTTGTCAAATTTAATATATAAAAGCATTAATTATTGGATTTAAAAGGGTTCACCATTAAAAGGCGGTAAAATTACATTTTTGAAAAATATTTCTTTTATCTGAAAAATTGAATTTATTCTTATATTATGTCCATAAAAACACATAATATGGATTCTAAAATTATATTTAGTATATAAAATTTAAAATTTAGTTAATACTATTCATAACTACTTTTTGAACGACTAGTTTGGTAAGTCGGGGTGCGCTCAAACTTGGTGTTGCGTGTAGCACAAGCTATTGAATTACTTTAAAGAAGATAACTTACTATGAAATATTGGGGTGTTACAATATTTGTGTGGTGTATATAGTTACCTTGAATGAATTTTATGATTTTTTATGAAAATTATGGAGATTTACAAATCCATATAATTTTATCTCTTTCATGAGGGTTTGATTCCTAAATTACCAAAGTGGAAAGGGTTTTATGTCACGATCTCATTGATTTTTGGGTTTATTTATGATTAAGTTTATAATGAAGAAAATTCATGATCTACCTCTTAATAATATCATTATTTTTTTTCTCCTATTATTATTCATATATTTTTCAAATAATAGTACCATTTTCCTCTCTTTTTCATTTAAAATAATTAAGAATGTGTTTTAAGGAAAATAGACTTTATTTCCTCTTTGGTTGGGAATATTTTTCTTCCATGTCCTTGTTTTCTTTAAAATTTTCTCAATAATATTTTTAATATTCTCATATAAATTTTTAAATCCATTTTTACCAATGATTTAGTTTTTTATTTTTTTAAAAGGTATCTTCATGTCATTTTCCAAAGGAGTTACCATTGACTTTTTATCAAAAATGTGAAAGGAATTTCGTTTTAACATACACAACATAAATAAATTTCTCACCATTATAACCAATCAATTATTTGAAGATTACATTACAATTTTCCAAGGTTATGTTTATATAAATTTTTTCCTTCATATTTGGAATTGTTTTTATATTTTAAATAAGTGATTTCATAGTGGAGAGGATATTTTCTTCAATAAATGTTCTAGTGATATTTTAAAATATTTTTTCATCTATGATAACATACTTTGATATTACTTATGATTTACTGGGTATATAATCCAATGATACTATCCAATTTCATTCTTTGTATGTATTTTAATGAAGATGATTTAAGGATGATTCTATGAATATTTTTTGTTTCATATAGGTTAATTATGTTATGATGAAACCTTTATAAAACCAGTTTATTTTCAACATGGTATGTTATAATGAAATGATGAAATATTTATGAATCCCACTTTCTTCCCATTGGTTATTCTATGAATAATGTTTTGTGATCCTATGGTACACATATGTATGATTTTCCTTATGTGATGGGTGGGCCTAAAATTATATATCCCTAAAATGAATTGATTAAAGATGGATATCTCATGAGATAAAAAAGAATAGAATGGGGAGAGAACCCAGTTAAGTAAGGGAATCTATCCACTATGATAGTCTCTAATGAATTGAGTAAAGATAGATATCTCATGAGATAATAAGGAATGGAATGTGAAGTGAACCCAGTTCAGTAAGACAATCTATCCACTATGATAGTATTGGGAGTGAAACTTGATGAAGGATACGATAGATTGGGAATTTAACCCAATCCACTATGATAGTCTTAGAAGTGAGCCTTTAATACTAATAAAATGATTTTATATGCTTATTTGTATTCCAAAAACTTATGTATTATGAAAATTTTATACTATCATGGTTCATATTCTTTGATTCATCTATGATTAATGTATTATGAACTTACAGGATTTATGGAATGATTCATGATTATAATATATGATATGTTGGGTATGGATTTTCAAATGTTAAGCTCCTGTTATCATACCCTTATTCTCATGTTAGGTTTAAGTGATCATTGATATATCACTTGTTTACCCAGATTGAGTATCTAAGATCATCATTTCTTATGTTTCCTTTACTCAGGTTATGAAGAAAGGTTTTAATTAGTGTATTTCTAAGAATTTTACTATGTGGGAATATATTTGTGGGATATGTTAAATATCTTTCATAAAATAAGAAGATTTTGTATCTAGTCTTACAATAAACTAAACCTTTATAGTCCTCTAGAATATATTTTTAAAATATATTGAAAATTAATATATTAAGATGTAATATATATGTATAAAAATTATAGGTTTCTATATGGTCATGTGATTATTCCAAGGGTCAAGTAACATTTAGATTCAGTTTGGGGTTGGGTTTGAGTAGCCGTACCAAGTCATAATATTACAAATGATAGTATTTTTGGTTATTTTAGGGTTAGTTAGGCATGAATATAGGATATTTTAGGATTTTGGAGGTAAAAAATAAAAATTTCTAATCAAAACCATTATATTGAGACATCAGTTTCTAGGGAAGTCTAGGATAGTACAATGCTATCTGACTCGAGATGAGTTGACTTGTTTTGGTTTCACCAAGGTGAGGTCTATTGACCATGGTGGAATGAGATGGGGTTTGCATATCATGAATCATTTTGTACCATTATAGGTATTTAATTACATATATATGATTAAGTGTGATCATTGACATGTTTTATTTATGATTGAACTTTGAATTTTGAAATTAAAAGGGTTATTTCATTATTGTTAAATTTTGTCAAAGGAAAAGACCATGATGGAAATATTGACTATTGTTATGATATGATAAAGGTGGGGAAATAATTTTCCATGTATGTACATGGAAATTAAAGAGTATTTAGTATTTTTTATTTGGTTTTAGTTATTGAGTGGTTATCATGTTAGTAGCTTTGATACAAGTCTTTATTTCACTACAGTTTTTCTTGATCATTGGTATTGAGTCTTAGTGATGGATATTAGGATTCCATAAAATAATATGACAAATTGAAAATTTAAAATTCATAAGAGGACTAAAAATCTAATTCTAAATGGTTTATTTTTTAGCAATCCAATTGTTTCAATGTTAGTGGTCCACTTTATGAAATAAGTATGCTTGATTTTGTATATCCTCTTATGTAAATTTTAAAATCTCTCTTTTGGGTCTGTAAAATAAATAATTTGTTTTAAAAAATAAAATTTAAGATTTAAAAATAATATTTTTTTAATAAATGGTGTATTTAAGTTGTATTTTTCTTGTAATGTTCAAATGTATTATAGTAGACTTTGTTTATAAAATGAAACAGGTTGAGTATTTTCAAATGATATTGAATCTAGTTGTAATTTTTTATGTGAGAAGAGTATTTCCATAAACATTTTAGGTTTTAACTCTATTTTCCAAGAGTTAAAAGATATTTTCAAAGGATTATGGCGAAAGATGTATTTGGATTAGGATCATTTTAAAGGATTTTTAGTGTTAAGAAAACTATTTTGAATAAAATTATGGGTTTTAATGTTTTGGATATTTTTTCCATTATTGGGGAAGGTGAAATTTTTCTTTTTTTAATGTGCATAATTGAATTTTTAAAATAGTGATAAAAGTGTGTTTTTATTTAGTAAACAAGGGGTGTTTGGAAAAAATAGTCTTCGGTGGGGGAAATGATTTTTGGAAATGCCAAAATTACAACATATTTAAAAAATATATGTTGGTAGTGCAAGTTTTAAAATTATATTTTCATGTTAAATGATTTTTGGGAATCCCTATAATGAGTTGTTTTTGGTTTAAACTAGTTTTGGGAAAGGGTTTTAACAGAGCGCATAAATGTAATTAATGTATTTGAAAAAGGTTTTATAGTGTCAACATTGGAACTTTTGATAAATGCCTATGGAGTGGATTGATTTAAATTTTAAATTTTTTCACAATGGGTTGAATTCCAAAAAAAGTGGATCTCAAAAAATTTGAAATTTTTTGTTGGAATTTTTCAAGGAGTGACTTTGTGAATGATAAAAATCATTGAAATTTATGTTAAAATGTTTTTTCCTAAATGTGATTTTGGGAAAGAAAATTTATTTTTCTATGAATTTATTTAACATTATTGAGATTCATTGATGCTTGAATTCTATAAATGTAGTTTTTGGTAATGCCTTTTATAGAATGGTGATGTTCCATTATAGAAGGTGTGTTTCCCCAGATATGCATTCCCAGGTCGAGTGATAAAATCATAATACTTATCTCATATAATGGATTTGATATTGAAAGAAGTGACCCAAATTTAACATTATATAATTACATCCTCAAATCCAAATAACGAGTCACTATATTCTCAAGGATCTTTTTATGTCTGGATTTTTAGAGAATTTTTAATATTTTTACATATAAAAAATCACTCTATTTCCTATTGAATGGGACTTTTCCCATTAATTTTAATCTTTTAGGACTATTTCAACTTTGATCAATCTAATCCTAACATTATAATAGCTCTTACTCACCAATAATCCCTATGAAAAACATTTTTTAAAAACATGGGGTGAACACAAATATCCTATTAACGGTTTAAAAAAAAATGATAACACTTTGTTTTTTAAATTCCTGAAAAATCCTTAAAAAAATTTATTTACAAAAAAATACTTTAATACTTATAAAATATTTTAAGAAATACCCTTTTTAATATAAAATAAGATTTTTACAAAATAATTTTTATAGAAAAAGAAATATTTAAAAACTTTCATAGATAAAAATATTGAAGTAATTTTACTTAATAACATAAAACTTTGAAAATACCCATTGAAAAAATTAAGAATCCTAATTTTCAAATTAAACATTTACATTGAAGAAAGTATGAAAATATTTTCCTATGAAATTCAATGAGTTTCAACAATATTATAAAAAAATATGGCCACTTGGAATACTGAAGGGTTATATTGGGCCCACCCATCACATTAGTGGAAAAAATACCTTGAGGTCTGGGTTTACACCCCATTCCACATCATTATTTATAATAATAAAGTTCCAAATTTTAATAAAACATTTTTAATGACTTTCTATTCTCATTAATTCCATTAAAAAAATAATTTTAAAATTCTCAACATTAGTGTAAAAATATTTTCAAGAAGGAGAATAATATATAAATAAATGAGTAATAAAATCAACAAAAATATTTTGAAAGGAGATATAGAATTTTAAAAATAAATAAATAGTAAAGTGTTTTTTATGCTGTTGAAAATTCATGGAAACTCTATTAAATAAATATTTTTCATTTGATCATGAAGGAAATTATTTTTAAAATGATTACTGATGGTTTATGCATATCAATATAAAAAGTATAATTTTACATGGAATATTTTAAAACATGAGTGATAATTGAGAATGAAGTAAATTCATTGAAAATAACATTCTTTTCAAAAGAAAAAATGGTTTAATAAAAATGCAGTGTGTGATAGTTTTTGAAATAAAAAATCTAAATCAGGAAATGAGAATTTTGAAACTCTTAAAATACCATATTTGAAATAAATTCTTAAAAATGAAAATTTATTTTCAAAATACCATAAATAAATATAAACCTATTTGGAAAATTAAAAATATAAATTTATAAGACATCTTCCCTTACAAATAAAATGGTAATTTTAGAAACTCATTTAAAAATAATTTGATGCCAGAATTAATTTTTAAAACATTTACCTTACCAAGAGGGTTTTATTTTGGAAATTAAAAAAATAAAATTTTAATACACTTTTTCCCTTACAAAGTGAAAATTCTAAAACTCTCAAAATACCAAATTTGAAAATAAATCCTAAAAAATTATTTTTTATTTTGAAAATACCATAGAAAATAGACTTTTTTTTTCTAGAATTCATAAAAATAGATGAATGTTTTTTATATTTTTAAATAGATTTTTTAAATAACTCCCTTACCTTAATTCTTCAACAGATCTATATTGCAGTTCTACATCTCAAAGGAAACATCCTAAGCACGTTTTCCACATTATCACTCTCTAATGAAAAACCAGGTAAAAAATATGTAATCAATATTATCCTCCATCCCACCTCCTAACACATGAAGGCCACTTTATATAGTAAATTTAAACTATTTTTTTCAATATATTATATTAATGAATTATTATTTAACTTTCTTATTCAGTGATAAAGAAATGACATTGAGGATACCTTTAAATAGAAATAGTTTCATTTGTTTACTACTATTATAGGCATCATATCTTAGAATGTTGTTTTATCCCCAAATCTTACTACTTTCTTATTACTATCCTTGTGTCTAGATATGAAATTCTTATAAGGTGTGGCTACCATTGTAAAAAACATGTACACACACACACATATCATATTGCCTACCTTTCAATAGTAGCATTCTAGGAAGAAGGTAATGATGTCTTATTGAGTTGGTTAAACCTCATGAATTACCCAAGATTCATGAAGGCCCCAAGTCGAAAATACCTCAAATTATGGTTTCTTTATTACTACCTAAGGAAGTGAGGATGTTGGTTTAATTCCAAGGGTCAGAATGAAAATCATCCAAAGATTCACATTTTTTATATGAGGCTGAAGATGACAGCTTCCTACTGAGTTAGTTATAATGATTATTTCATTTTATACATCCTAGAATCTTATTAATGTTCTAAACAATATTATATATACATGTGTGTATATATATATGGAATATTTGATAACCCTAAAACATAAATTCATGGAGGATGTATAAGGTTACTATGATATTAGGTATTCTTTTTGGAGTATTCATGAAAGAAGGTTGAAGAAAATGGTGGAAGTAGGTTTAATTCTGAAATTAAACATGAGGATATGTAGAATATGATGATAATAATGGTGGGTTTTAATTTTTCTAAGGTGTGTGAGGAGAGAAATAATTATTATGGGGTGAAATTTTTTTCTGACCGCACAAGCGTATTTCTGAAAGTGTGAATAACAACCACTAAAAACAATCCCATATTTAATTTCAACCAGATGGCCACCACCTTATATAACAAGAGGTTTCTTAACAACCTATTGAAATATGCAGGGGATATGGTGGTCTCCCTCAGTCACTTCTACTACACCGCTTGAGTGAAGCTAACCACCAAATCCTCCTCCACGTCAACCCGCACACTCGCTTTCCCATGACTTCCCATGCAGATGCTTTTGATTCATCCATGCCATCGACCCTGCTTGAGGTGATTGGTTGGAATACTAGACAAACTGATCTCCCTTAGATATGGGATGACTAGACAATTATTTTCCCTAAAGTATATATTTACTTTACTAAAAATTCATACACATATATAATATTAAAAATATCATATTACCTACAAACCGTTAATTTCATATATTTTTTATAACTTATTAATTAATTATACCATTTATTATTTACTTATATATTTTATATATTCTAAATATTCCCATATAGATATTTATATAACATTAAATTTATTCTAATTATTCTTATATTAATTTAAATTAAAAATATCATATACTATAATAAATATCATATTCCTATTAAAATTATTATATAATCTACTTATAATTATATATTAATTTTTAATTAATATCTTATTTACTCTAATATTTATATCTCATAATAAATACTATATTACTATTAGAATGTATAATTATCATTAAATATATTTTCTATATTATAATATTATTTATAATTAACTTATACATTATATTTAATAATATTTTTTTATTACCATTAAAGTATATGAAAAATTAATGTACTTTGATAAATAATATATTGTTATTAATAATTTTTTTATTTTAAATTAATGTAACCTACTTATAAATATAATTAAATTAATATTTCATTTATCATAATGTCTATATTTCTCAATAAATGATATATTTCTTATTAATATTTTACATACTTATTTCAAATTGATAATTTATAATCCATACTATTTATATTCTATAATAGATAATATTTCACTATTAAATTCAATAATTTTCATGAAATAAGTATTTATGTAATATCATATTATATATATTCATCTTAAATTAATATGTTATATTTCAATAAATGTTACTATTACAATTTATATTTATCATTTACTATCATTTATTAATTTTTTTTAAATATTTTCATTTTATTAACAATCTATTTTATTATCATATTACCCATAGGTTCATATAACATTTTTATTAAAAAATATAACTTTTTTAAATGAAAACCGATTAAGAGTAACTTTGTGTTTAATGAAAAAATATTTATATTATTTCATAAAAATAAATTCAAATATATTAAGATTAGTATTTTTATAATATGAATTAATTTATTCCATTATTTATGGTGATTATAAAGAAAAAAATAATTTTATAATAGATAATTCATGTAAAAAATACATAGTAGTTTCTTTTAGTTTGTGAACAGATCCATTTAATAAAAATTTATCTTAAAAAACAACTATACTAAAATCTTAGGATATTAAATCTGGTGAGGTTGACCAGGGTGAAGTGGGTTTTCTCCTTAGATTGGATATCAGTAACAAGTAGTTTAGCTTGGGGGACAGTGGGATGGCTCATTGAATTATTTGCATAATTTGTTTTATAGCCAATCCATGTGAGATGGATTGATTGTGAATGTGACCTAAAAACTTGAGTGAGGATACTATATTAAAGATGGAGGGGTCATTTTGGGTTTCTTTGTAAATTGATGATCCATGTTTGGGTTAGGGATAACTTGGAAGAATCTCTTTGTCTATTTTTAGATAGTTGTGCTATTTTTTAGTGGGTCCCTTGTAACATGCCAACTCTATCTTTCTAGTAAGATATTTGGTTTGCCTTGAATTTCTTGATTTTTATGGTGATTATTGGATGTTATTTCTTGTTTATAGTTTTTAAAGGGTTGTGGGATTATTTTTGGTTCTTGTTTGAAAGGATTTGAGTTGTCCAGATGTTTAGATTAAGAGTGGACATGGTCTAATAGCTATAAAATCTATAAGTAATTAATTGACTAGAAAGTGAGACCCACCGACCAACTAGTGGTATGATGGAAGTGTGGATTTCATACAGGAACTATATCATCCATCTAGTAGTGTTTATAGAGGCCTAGAAATTCTTCTTGGTTCCACTAGCTAGTCGGTGGAAACCAGAGGCTAGTTGGTGACATCAATCTAGGGGAGTTAATGATGGAAATTATCATATTTTTGTTCCTGAAACCTTTGTTTAATTTTTTTAACCTCATCCATTGAACGTAATTTGACCCATTAGACCATGGAGGCTCTCTTGAGGTGATTTTATCCATTCAAACCTTGAATATTTATATATTTATGTGACAATTAAAGTTTTAGATCTCTTTTGGTAATTGTAACCTTGAATCGATTGTGAATACCTCTTTCCTTATGTATCTCCTTATTTGAGGCCTCTGGATCCTTATGTTGTTGATGGATATAGATATTTATTTGTGATTTATGTTTTTCAGATTCCCTATTGGTTGATTTTATCCCTTATTATCTCTTTGATTATAGATCCCTTATTGGGTGATTGATGATACTATGAATTTAGGTAGGTGGTTTCATAGTGTTTTCCCCATCAATTAAAACCATTGTGTCTTGTTTTATTTGAAATAGATTTTCTAATTGACTTATAAAACATAAATTTAGATCCTTGATAAATGTTTTCAAATGGAATGGTGTGTGATGTAACCTCTTTGGAAATGGATTTTGAAATAAAGTGTTGATTCATAGAAAAATGATTTTTGATTTTGATGAATGATTTAAAGAATGAATTTGACGAAGATTCTTGAGAAATGAAGGAATTAAATGTTTTATCGATTTTGAATGAAATGAATTGTTTGAAAGGCATGATTTTTGATTAAAACCTTTTGATGTTGGTTTTTGAAATGATTTTTCATGTTAAAAATGTCAATTTCTGATTTCTTAAAAAATGATTTATGAAAAAAAAAAATATATGAATTATTTTCCCCTTGATTTATTTCTTTAATGAACATGGGAGACTAGGTAGTTAGGTGGGTAGTATAGGAAAAAAATGCTAAGAATATATTTTCTCTAACTAGAAATGGATTGATGATGAAATTGTAAACTAAACCTTGATAATGGCAGGGATTTCATTCATTTGGATGGAATCCTATTCCCCCCAAGGCCTGAGATCTAGGAAAGTGTGCACACCAGGATCCACATTTCACTAAGATGTGTGAAGATCCTTGATACTTGAATAATTAACCCTAGGTATTACAACCACAGTACTATGATTGAAATTGAATTTTATATGCCAGTGGTTATAAAATGATTTTTCATGACTATTTGATGAGATTCTAATTCATGCATATTTTTATGGAAATTCTTATACATTATTATTTTATAATTTCCATTAAAATTATTTAAAAATAATTTTTTATTACGAACCGTGAAAAATATCACCAAACCATTTTTAATTTAAAATTATGCATATTTGGTTTATTTAACATGGACAACTAATGAAATGTTTTTGGGGGATCCTACTAGGATAGTGTTACTCACACCCTACATATGCCTTTGCGAACCTATAGACTTTCTTTTCCCAGGATTAGGAAAAGTAATAGTACCACTCAGAGGTGGTGGTGTTCTTGATATTGAGGCCTTGGGAGTTAGTGGTGAAAAGAGAAATATGTGATCCATATATTATGAGGAGATCTTGGTGTGTGATGGTATTGGATTGATGTTACTTCTTGGGTTTTGTAATTGCATTTTTTTGGAACTTTTTATTTATTTTCTGCTTTGGCATACCAAATATTTATAGGTTCCTATATAACAATTTTGTATTATTTGGTTATTCTTCTGGGTAAATCATTCCCCTTGATATTTTTGATTCTTAGGCTCTAGTCATGAGACCATAGGGATCAGGAATTCTCTTTTGGACCATATCAAGGAAAATTCAGGTACTAGTTTAGTGGGTTATCTAGGTTGGTTTGTGAAAAATTAGTATCATAGGCCAGATTTCATCTCTTTTTGGATGAAATTATTTGGTTTGTGATGACATAGTAGAAAATTATGGGATTATTAGGACATTAGATTAGTTTAAAAGTGTATTCCTAGCCATATATCATCGTAGTGAGCCATAACTTACCATGGGTGGTTGAAAAAAGTGTCATTGAGGAGTTATTATACATTATTCTAGACCTTTTCCCAAACTATAATATAATATTTTGTTCCCAAGTTAAGTTATAATTGATATATTTGATGTTTTTGTGTCTCTTGGATGATGTTTCATTGTTTATTATTGATGTTTTGTAGTATTATTCTTCTAATAAGACAACCAACCAAGCTTCAGGAGGGAGATACTAATGAATCACTATAAGAAAACCTTGTAGTATCCAAAACCTCAAAGAGGCATTAGTGAACATTGTCCAAGATCTAGGCCAAGGGGCCGCACCTATTCTCATTTAGTATACAAAGGTGGAACTTAAAATGGATGATAATATAGATCAAACTAGGAGTTTCTTTATTATAAACCACCATTATTATAGGGAATGAAAGATTCCCAGGACTTGGACGATTGATTGGAAAATATTGAGTAAATATTTAAGTTCCCATAGAATTAAAATTACATTAAGGTGATGAGTTATGTATTCAATATTGAGGGGTATATTAGGAGATGATGGGATTCTATAGTTCTAGTTAAGTAAAGGAGTGGAAATTTTTCAATATCCTTTTTATATAAAAATTCTATCTAGAGTTGATGGTATTAACTAAGTATATGTAGTTCCTCAGCCTTCACTAAGGTGATTGGTCAGTGACTCAATAGACTAATCATTAATATGAACTTGATCAGTTTTTACCAAAGGTGGATTCAAACAATAATCTAAAGTCCAAAAGTTTTTAGATGTGAATTCATTCATATATTTAGTCTTAATTACTTCTGCTAAATCTCAACTCATATGTTGATGTTCTAAATAGGGATCTGATGGTAGATATTTACATGGCTAGTAAGTCAGGGTTGAATGGAGTTTCTCCATATCCTAGTGGAAGCTTTGATAGTTCCTTTTAAGGGAATATAAAGTTATATTATCCACATAGTGGAAATAATAGTGGTGGTCCTCAACAAAAAATTACTCCAGAACTACTTCAGTGTCTAGTAAAGTCCCACCAACTTGTTTCTAGTGTGGGAAGATTGGGAAATTGAAGCATGATTTAATGAAGGCACTGAATATTTTAAACGGATTATTAGGGAACTTATATAGGGGTTTACATGTTTTTACTCCCCCACATAGTGGTACAAGATCTTCATTACCAAGAGTATATTTGGTGTAGTCAAATGCTTCAAGAAAAATGGGGCTCCAACCATAGGCATCATGAAAGAATCAAATTAATGCAGTGGATGAATCTCTAGTGGTAATTTATGTGGGTCTTTTGATTTTGAGATGTAGTATTTTTATTTATTTTTCTTAAATGAATTATTTATTTGATACCAATACCTCTCATTCTTTTATATCAACCCATAATGTGGACCTCTTGTATCTTCCAATAGAGATAATGCCTTATGTGACAGAGATTTCAACCCCTCTCAGGACAGAGTGAGTGAAGGGTCTCTAAACCCCCTCTATTGATTTAACTTTATTAAAGTTTGAGATTATCTATGAATTTTTGGTTCTTGAAATAAATTACAGAGGCTTGATTCCTAAAATCAACTAGTTGGTTACTCACAAATCTTAGACTGACTGTTACCATAAGTGGGTGTTTTTTTACTGATCCTGATGCGAAGTACCATGTTTTCTAGGGGGAATGGGACCTAAGTTCTATCCCATCTAGACCTCCTATTATAGAATAGGGTAGGATGATATCCATTCATGTTGTTTAACTAGAGTAAGAATCCTCTTGTAGTGAACTTACTCCAGTAACTATTTTGTTTCTAGAAGTATTTCTGCCAGCCTTTTCTAGTATACCACTAGAGAGGGAGGTGTAATTATATATCAACTTAGTGTTAGGTACATAGACTTTATGTATTTCCTCCTACCATATGGAACTATATTAATTTAAGGAATTAAATAACTAGTTGTATGACTTTATGTCCAAAGGCTTCATTCGACCCAGTGTGTCACTTTGGGAAGTGTTGATACTTTTTTCCAAGAAGGTCGATGAAACACTTCACTTGTGTGTTGATTAATGGATAAAAAATATGGTTATAATCAAGAAAAACTATCAATTTTCATGAATTTATGATTTATTCAATATTTTAAAATGTGAAAAGTGGTTCTCTAATATTGATCTTTAGTTTGGTTATCACCAGCTCAGGGTCAAGGAGTCTAATATTCTAAAGACTACTTTCAGGTGTAGTTATGGTCACTATGAGTATCTTGTAATTAATTTCAGCCCAGACAATTATATTATAGTATTTATGATACTAATGGATAGGATTTACCACTAGTATCTTGACTCTTTAATTGTGGTATTCTTGGATGACATCTTGGTTTATTCAAAAACTGAGGAGGATCATATACTTCATTAGAGATAAGTTTTTCATCTTGAATAATCACTAAATTTATTCCATGATGTCAAAGTTATAATTATAGTTTTAGAAGCTGAATTTATTGAGGAACATGGTATTAAAACATATTGTCCTAGTTTATCTTGAAAAGATTAAATATTTCATGTCAAGGGATGAACTATGTAATGTCTTTGATATTCAGTTCATTTTGGGTTTGGAAGGGTATTACCACTGGTTCATAAAATATTTATCCAAGATAGATTCTCTATTGACCTCTCTCATAGGGAAGGGAGTGAAGTTCATTTGTGATATTAAGTCTCATGATTACTTTGATGAGTTTTAGAACTTTCGGACTTCATCTCTAGTGTTGAATCTTCCATAGGTTGCACTGGGTTATATGGAATTTCTTGATGGTTTAGGTTGAGGTTTGGTATGTGTTCTCATGAATGGTGATGATGTAGTGGATTATAGTTCTCGTTATCTTTGAACACATGATAATAACTATCTCACACATGATCTAGAACTAAAAATTGTGATGCATGCCCTTAAGAGTTTGTGTAACTACCTTTTTAGGGAAATATTTATATTTTTTTACTCCGATAACAAATCTTGAGTTATATCAATTCATAAAAATATTTTAATCTTCAATAGAGGTGATTGGTAGAGTACCTATAATATTTTGACATTTACATTACCTATACACCTGTAAAGGTAAAAGTTGATTCCGGTGCTCTTAATAGGAAGTTTCCACCCTCGATTATGAAGGAATCATCAGAGGATTGGAATCTCATGGTTGTATTTTCTTACATTCATTTTGGAGAACAAGAGGAAGAGATTAAGTTTATTCTAGAAAGAGTTTATTTGAAATAATATCTTATTGATGTTATCCACAAGTGTAAGTTTCTTGATGATGACTTCTAAGGTATCAAGAATTCTTTATAAGGTGGGGATACTATCGGGGAATGGTTTCTATATCAAGAGAGAATTATTTCCTTTAGAAACCATTATGTCATTCTGACACCTATAAAAAAGGTTGTGATGTGAGATTTTCATATTTCCCAGAGGGAAGTTCCCCCAATCATGACTAAGATGTTTTATGATATGAGGCATTGATTCTAATTTCCAGGTATGAAATGAGACTTTGCTGATTTTGTTCCCCATTGTTATACCAGTTAGCAGATCAAGACTAAGCATTAAAAGACTTCTAGTTTCCTTCAAACGCTTCCCATGCTAACATGGAAGTGGGTTGAAATATCAATGAAATTCATTTTTAGGTTTTCCATAAACTCCTTGAAAAAATAATTCTATTTGGTTAGTGATTAGCTAGTTGACCAAATCGAATAATTTTATTCCTATTCGAGATACCACCAAAGTTGAGGATTTAGAAAATCTATATATGCTAAAGATTTTCAAGTTTTATAGAGTTTATTCTACCATTGTTTCTGATAGGGATCCCCAGTTCACATATTGGTTTTGGAGAGGCCTCCAGGAGGAGATGGGAACCTATCTCAAGTTGAGAATAGTGTACCATCCATATATGGAAGGTAAAAAAATATGGGATATAAAAATTCTTGAAAAAATTATTCATGCTTCCATCCTTCACTTTAGAGGAGAATGAGATTCCAATTTAGGGTCTGTTGAGTTTTACAACAATAGTATATACCATTCATCCATTAAAATGGAACCCTTTAATTCCTTGTATGGATGGAATTTTAAATATATTCTTTGTTGGTTAGAGATTGGTAAAGCTTCCCTAGTGGGACCTATCTCGGTCTAAGGGATGACGATGATGTTCTTGATGATTCTTATGAGGTTTTTAACGGATCATAGTCAGTATAAATCTTATGAGGATCAAAATTGTAATCCTTTGGAGTTATGGTTTAGTGAATATGTTTTCTTGAGTCTCACCTCATCTTGGTCATCGATGAATTAGAAAATACGGGAAGTTCACACCAAGATACATGACACATTTTAAGGTAATGGATTAGATTGGAAAGGTGGAATATCATTTGGCCTTACCACCACAAATTAATTTTATACATAATATGTTCCATGTGTCATAGATCAAGAAATTTCACTTGGACCCAGCTCAATTTTTTAATTGGGAAGGCTATAATGTGGATCTTGATATGACTGTGATTGAGCAGCCGATTTTGATTGTTGATTCTTAGGTGGAGGCGCTATAGAATAAGTATATTCCCATGATCTAAGTTCTATAGATGAAAGGTTTGTATTATCATGAGAAGTTTGAGTATGATGTGATGATGAGAAATTAGTTATCTCATCTATTTTTAGACCAGTATTCTTGACAAGGATTTCGGGGGGAAGAAAAAATTATAATGGGGAGAATTGTAATATCCCGACTATTTATTTCAGGTATGATATTTGGTTTTCCTTGATTTTATTTATTTGTATGTTGTTTCTTGGTTGTTACTAATTATGTTTATCTATGGAAGGGTTGGGGTATTGGTTTTGGTTCTTGTTTTAAAGGACAAGAGGTGTTAGGGTGTTTAGATTAAGAGTGGATATGGGCTTGTAGATAGAAAATCTAAAAGTAGTCCTCTATCCCAATGGTGGAAGTCCACCAACTAGTCAATAGTGTTTTCAGAGGCCCATGAACTCTTCCTAACACTAGCAGCTATCCAGTGGTGCTGATATAGGCAATTTAATGATGGGTAGTATTTTTATTTTATTTCTTGAAACCTCCATTTAATTTCTTTAACCTGATCCCTTGAACCTAATTTGACACATTCAACATTTGAGGCTCTCTGGAGGTGATTTTTCCCTTATAACCTAGAATATTCATGGATAAAGTGTCTATTTAAGTATTATATTCCTTTTAGTAAGTATAATCTTGATTCGATTATGAATTCCTCTTTCCTCATGTATCTTCTTATTCAAGGACAATAAATCCTTATTTCATTAATGGATCGAGATCTTGATTTTAGATTAGTGTTTCTAGGATTCCCTCTTGATTGATAATATCCCTTTGTCTCTCTCTGATTATAGATCCCTTTCTGGGTGATTAAAGATACTGTAAATTGAGGTAGGTGGTTTGGTAGTGTCATCCCTATTAATTGAAACCATTGTTTCTTGTTTTATTTTAAATATATTTTCTAATAAATTTATGAAGCATGAATTGAGATCCTTGATAAATGTATTAAAATGATAGGGTGTGTGATACAACCACTCTGGTAATGGATTTTAAAATGAAGTATTGATTCATGGAAAATGATTTTAGATTAAAATTAATTATTTAAAGAAGAACATTGATGATTATTATTGATAAATGAAGGAATGAAATGTATTATTGATTTTGAATGAAATGAATTATTTTCAATGGCATGAGGTTTGATGAAAACCATTTGACATAGGTTTTTGAAATGAATTAGCATGTTGATTTTTTTTGAGATTCTTGAATAGTGATTGATGAATATGATTTAAGATGAACGATTTGACCCTTGGTTGATTTCCTTAAACCACAAGAGAGCTTGGGTATTTAGGTGGGCAGTCTAGGACTAGCACTCTAGGCATGTATTAGCTCTACCTAGAAATTTATTGATGATGAAAACATAAACTTAACCTTGATGAGGGTATGAAGTTCATTCTTTTGGGTAGAATCTTATTCCCTTTTATCCCGAGATCTAGGGTATTGTGCACACCTAGATCTATATTTCACCAAGACATTAAAGGATCCTTGATCCTTGAACTAACTAAACCCAAGGATTACAACGATGGTGTTATAATTAATAGTGAATTGTACAGGCCAGTGTTTATAAAATGATTTATTCATTCCTATTTTATGAGATTCATATTCATTAATCTTTTTATATAAATTATTATTCATGAATGTTTTATACTTTCCATTGAAATGATTTGAAAAACATGTTTTATTATGAACAATTAAAAAGATCTCCAAGTAATGTTTTATTTATAATTGAGAATATTTGGTTTATTTTCTATGTATTTCTCAAGAAATGTCTTGGTGGTATCTTACTAGGATAGTGTTTCTCACACACTACATATACCTTTGGGTTTATATAGAATTTATTTTACCAGGTCCAAGAAAAGTGAAATCACTACTTTTAGGTAGTGGGTGTTCTTCATAGAGAGACCTCAGGAGTTGGTAGTGACATGCAGAGTATGTGATCTATTTATTATGTAAATATTATGGTGTGTGATAGTCTTGAATTGATGTTCTATATCGATTCTTTTAATTTTTTATTTATATAACTTTTCTCCTATTGAATACTTTGGAATATTGACTATTTATGACTTCTTATACACTTCTTTCATATTGTTTGGTTATTCTTGTTGAGAAATCATCCCACTTGATTATTCTTGATTCACATGCACTAGTGTCCAATCCAGTGGGATTTGAAACACCCTTCTGTCCTTGTTAAGACTGATTCAGGTATTTTTTTAGTGGGTTATCTGGGTTGGTTCATGAAATCTATTTATGGAAGGCGATTCAAGTTGAGTTATGGTAGATGAATAATAGATGTTTAATTGACCAGATATGAATTCTAGGTTATTTCTATAGGGGTTTATCTAGGTTTTGTATAGTCTTGTTGTATTCATTAATAGGTTTTTATTAGATTTTTATTGTAAAATAATAATTTAAGGAACTATAGATGTTTCATTATTTTCTTAGATTACCCTAGATTGAAATGTATTTTATAGTGATTGATTTTCTTGTTATTGGATATTGGGAAATGATTATGGTCTAGTTATAGAAAGTCAAGATAAAAGATTGTTTTTCATGTGAAATAGATTGAGTGATTCAAAATCATTAGTTTATTTAGGGTATGGGGATAAATATTAGGATTCACTAATTGGTTTTATAAGGTAAGAGTGGTTTTATTGATATAAGGGTGTTGGAGTAGTAAGTGTATACACATCAAACAAGTATTTATCATCATTAATAAGTAGCTATAGACTTGGTTATGAGGCTTATATTTTCAATCACACTCCAAACATGTATGGTGTGTGGTTCACTTGGTATAAAATTTAATGATTTATGATGTTCAATAAATGGTTTTAGGAGTAATGGATCTTAACTCAATTATGAAATTGGGGTTTATAATCCTTAAATAGTGTGGGGTTTATTATTTTGAGAATAATTCTTATTTTATTTTCTAAATTTTTTTTATTGGTTTTGATTAATGATATAATTAATATTTATCATTAATAAAATTAATTCCTTGAGAAATATAACATTAATAGTATATTTTGAATCCATTTATATTTTTCCACCTCGTATATCCACTTTATTCTTGTATTATACTCACATTATTTGAAGAAACCAAACACACAACCATTCTTGGATGGTTGAGTTTTCCATAGACTATCACCTTCTTGATTATTATTCTATTTTCTATTAGTTGAGTTAGATTTTCATTTCATTATGATATAATGAAGGAAAACTAGAGAATTATGGGTTTAGGTATATAGTAAAAAAAACACAATGGTATCAAGCGTGGTTCGATGAAGGAAAAAAATCAATGAAAATTTGATGAAGGTTTCCTAGAAATCACTCTAGTGAGGTGTAATGATGAGTTTGAAGGAAAAAGGTTCAAACAGTAATGGATGCATGGTTAGAGGAAAAGATGAAAAAAGTTAGTCACAACATAAAAAACATTGATTCTGGAAAATTATCAACTACACAATGAGTAGTCCTAGCCTGCATGCCATGCGAAGTCAGTCTAAGTTTCATATACTGTACCTTACATACTTTCCCATCCTATATTACAAGACACACTCACCATGTACACCACTTGTATACATCATGTATCTCATGAAAACATCACTTGGTCTATATAATAATAACATGAAGTTCCTTTTATGTATATAAGATATAATTATATGTGTGATTAAATCATATGAACTACACATCATGTACTAAGTGAAGTGACATGTACTCGATAGAAGACATATAATTTTCCAAAAGTATAAACTTGAGTTACCAGAAGACCACACACATTGTGTACCCTACCAATTTTTTTGTTCATATTAGTTTTTTGTTATTTGGGTGATTAAAGTACATGACTAGCCTACCTATGTGGTTCTACATGATGTATTCTTTACCTGGACATGTCAAGTATTAGGAAGAGTGTAATGTTCCATGTATTTTTTTTTCTGAGTGGTAGTTTTGGACATGGAAGCAGTCTATTGTGAGTAATTTTCAATGTAAAATGTGATGATTTGTATTTATTATTCATATAGGATCTCTATTAATGTAATTTATAGTTTCATTATTTTTTAGATATGATGAAATGTGTGGGAATATGATTACAACATCCATGGGTTATGTAACCATCTTGGGAATATCTAAATCTAGGGTATGGGTCTTATGAGTATAAAATGGAGTGGGTAACTTTCTCATTAAGATAGGGTATGGGTACTCCAATCATGTAGTTGTTATTCCTCTTGGATTATAAAAACTACACAAGTCAGGGTGTGTGTACTCCATAGGGGCCAGTTACCCTTTTAATTGAGTTGTCTTCCAATGAGGCAAAAGTCCCTATTCATTGATGCTATTAAGGGATGCTATGTGTAAGGTACCAGGATGTGCATTGGAAGCTGATGGGCTAGGAAATTAAAAATTTTCACATCACCAGAGTAATGTTAGGATGTTGACTCTAGTGAGCTATCTTGGTATAGTCTGAGGACCACGCATGGATTTGACAGAGCACAAAATATAAAATGAACAAGTACCTTGTTCGGATTTGACATGCACTAGTGTGTCACAAGTTTTCGGTGACCATTGCTTGAAGACTCTGACGTCGAAGTCCTCTAGGTCATCCAAACACACCTTTTGAATCTTCATGTGCGTCGTTCGTCGGAATCCAGGTGTTAGCGTGAAACACCAATGATCTCTTCGACGCAGCAGTGATCACTGCAAAGCAAGTAACTTCGATCCACAAAGGAAGATCTTGAAGTTCATCCTTGATTGAGAAAATATCTCTCTGGAATCCAGGAGGAGAGAGAGGCTCTCAAAGTTAAAACATGAATAGTTACAGGGGAATAGCCTCTCTCTTACTTATATAGGGGATATCTAAAATACCCGGTATGGGTTCCCGACCCCATGTAATAAATATCCTCTATATAAGTATTATAAATATATTTTTATGTCAAATAAAATTATGCAATAAATAATATTTATAATTTTATCACTAACTAAAATATATATTAAATATATATTGCGTGATAAACTTGAGTCTATAACTCGACTCACTTCTCCTGAAAATATTAAACAAACCCTAGACATTTAAATCTATTGAAATAATATTTTTTTTTGTATTTATTAGTCACTTGTAAATACATGTTATAAATAAATTCAACATATTATTACAATATTGAATAATTAAAGAATTTATTTATTCCTTGGTAATCCATAGAAGTTGGATAGTACTCGGACCCTTTGGCAGGGCACACCAAGTTCTATATTCCTATTCCCAAAATAGGGTATATTCTCAAAGAACTATTGTGTGTGACCCTCTAGGCACTTATCCCAATAGTAGTGAATAATATCCACCGACCAAGAGCGGATTCTAGTAAGCCATTGAGACCCCTATAGAGAGAAGGTAAAGTCATAGAAATGACTACCTTTCTACAAACACAGTCTGTGTAATATAATCTTTTGCATCGTCAATATCTCAATAAAGCATAATGCACACTAGTGTCATCATCCTTTATCTTGATTTATTTTATTTGTTGATTTTTCCGGATGTTCTTATCTTCAACTACCATGTCCATGGATTTAATGAAGGTGCAACAATCCTAATCAACCAGGCCCGAGATATCTCTTCCTGAACTCAGAGGTGAAAAATCCTATCTTGATCATTCAATAAATGCCATGTCATTAATAATGTACCCAACAAAAACTACCTCGCCTTGAATTTATCGCCATGATTTTCTCCTTGCATCAGAGTACATAATTAAATGACATTCATTGATAATGATCTCAAGTCTGGAGACCACTGCACATGTATATAGATAGGAACAACCAATGACACTTGAAACATGTGGTGTTCCTATTATGCAGGTATGTCCTCATGATCTCTACTACTAGAGTTCATTCAGTGTGAAATTCATTAGATGAAGTCTCAATGATTATGACCCCCCAACACCTAATGGTCACACATCATCTATGTCCTTTCATAATGACGAACTAGACCATAGGCAATCAATTTAAGATTACTGTCATGGAATCTTGGGGTTCTCATTATAGTCCGGGATCTGCTATAACCCTTTGACATGACATTTAATCTAAGGACATTTCCATAAAAAAATGGATGCAGAAGTATCAACACTTTTATGGAAAGATAAACACATGTATTATAAAAAAATACATACATGTAGTGGTAATAAAAGTTCCATACTAGTTGGGTCTTGGGAACCCACTTTCAACACTCCCACTTTCACTAGAGTCAACTACTAATAGGTTTCAATCCGCTAGCTCTCACATGAGAATCATGCTTCTACTGATAAATGGCTTTAGTTAGGGGGTCTTCCACATTGTCCTATGTAGCTACTCTACTAACTATGACTTCACCTCTTTGAGTAAAATCCCTCAGGATATGAAACTTCCAAGGAATATGATTTTCCTTTGGTGAGACCTGGGTTCCTTGGAAAGCACCACTGCTGTAGTATTATCAAAATATATTGGAACAGAGTCTTCACTACTAGACACAACACCAATGTTTGAGATAAAGTTTCATATCCAGACTACTTCCTTTTCTGCATCGTAAACTGCAATATACTCAGACTATGCTATATAATTGGCAACCACAGCTTTCTTCTAGCTTCTCCAACTCACTAAACCACCATTTAAGAAAAAGATGTAGCCTAAATGTGATTTCAGATCATCATGATCTGTCTGGAAACTAGCATCAGTGTATCCCCTCACTACTAGTTCCTCATCTCCTCCATACACTAGGAACATGTCCTTAGTACGCCTCAAGTGCTTTAGTATAGTCTTAACAGCTTCCCAATGAAGCTCTCCTAGATTGGATTGATATCTACCCACCATGATTAAATCAAAGGCAACATCAAACCTAGTATATAGCATGGCATGCATGATATAACCCACTGCTGATACATAAGGGATTCTACTCATTCTGTCAATCTCCTCCTGTTTTTTTGGACACAATTTCTTGGAGACATTTATACCATGTGACATAGGTAATAACCCCCTCTTGGATTGTTCTATATTATACATTTTGAGTGCCTTTTCAATATATGTACTTTGACTGAGACCAAGCAGTCTTTGAGATTTATCTTGACAGATCTTAATCCCTAGAATGTAGGCTGCTTCACCTAAGTATTTCATGGAGAAGCATTCATTTAACCAAGTATCAACTGACTGTAATACTTACACCTTGTTTCCCATAATTAATATGTCATAAACATATAACACTAGGATAACAATGGAATTACATTCAAACTTTTTATAGACACAAGGATCGCTTTCATTTTTGAAAAAATCAAAATCTCTTATGGCCTCATCAAAACGAACATTCCATGATTGTGATGCCTACTTCAACCCATAAATGGATCTCTACAGCTTGCATACTTTATTGGAATTATTTGACTTGAAAAACCCTTCGAGTTGATTCATATATACATCTTCAACCAACTTCCCATTTAGAAAAATAGTTTTGACATCCATTTTCCAAATTTTATAATCATGAAAGGCTGTTATTTCAAGCAATACTCTGACAGATTTAAGCATTTATACTGGTAATAAGGTTTCATCATAGTCAATGCATTGACATTGCCTAAAACCCTTTGCAACCAGTCTTTCTTTAAATGTTTTAACCTCACTATCCATGTCTAGCTTCTTCTTGAATACCCATTTGCATCCAATGGTATTTACATCAGCTGGAGGGTCTACCAAAATCCAAACATGATTATGGTACATGGACTCCATCTTAGAATTCATGGCTTTTGTCCATTTAGCAGCTTCTTTTCCTTATACTACTTCCTTGTAGGTTAGAGGTTCATCATCCTCAAGGACTAATGTGTCACCCGACTTGGTGATAAGAAAACCATAATTCCCTGGTTCTTTAACCTCTCATGTATACCTATACAGTATTTGTGTCTCAGGAACAAATTCTTATTCCACTTGTTCTTGTAGAGATTGTTCCTCTACCAACTCTTGTGCATCTGGAGAATTAACTTCATTGAAGTCAATGTTGATCCTACCATTTCCAATAGAAATGTGTTCCCTTTCTAGAAATATGGAATATCTTGCCATAATAACTTTTCTATATAAAGGGTTATATAGGTAATATCCTCTAGTTTCCTTAGGATAAGATATAAAGATGAACTTGGTGCTTCTGGATGATAATTTTTCACTTGGTAAAGTCTTGAAAAATGCCTCACACCCCCATAAATGAATGTGTGTAAGATTGGGTTTCTTTCCATACCATAACTCACATGAAATCCCATATACAACTTTAGTTGGTACTCAGTTAAGGGTATATGTTTCTGTCTACAAAGCGTATCCCCAAAAGGATAATGGAAGAGTTTCATGACTCATCATTGATCCGACCATGTCAAGCAAGGTCCTATTACTCCTTTCACTAACACCATTCCATTGTGGTGTATAGGGATGAGTGAGTTGGGATACTATCCCACACTCCTTCAAGTGATCACTGAAATCTTGGTTAAGATATTCTCTACCTCGGTCTGAGAAGAGTGCTTTTATCTTTTTATCAAGTTGGTTTTATACTTTGTGTGGGTATTCCTTAAAAATTCGAAAGGAATCAGGCTTATACCGCATTAAGTAGATATAGCTATACCTACTATAGTCATCAGTAAAAGTAATGAAGTACGAAACACCACCCCTTTCCTCTACTAGAAATAGACCATATACATCAGTATGTATTAATTCCATTACTATATTGGCTCTTTCTCCCTTTCCTGAGAAAGGTTCTTTGGTCATCTTTCCTTGTAAACAAGCTTGACATACATCCAAGGGTTCTAACTGTACCGAGTCTAAATACCCTTCTTGATTTAATCTTCGTAATCACTTCTCGTTTACATGAACAAGCATGAAGTGCCATAGGCGGGTGATATATGAGTCATGTTGGATGTTTTTGTCATTGATTTCCATTATGGGGTTCTCTAGTTCCAACATATACAAACCATTGTTAAGATGTTCCATACCATAATATATGTTATCCTTATAAAAGAGACAACATTTATTTCCAAACTTGAAATAAAAACCCATAGCGTCTAAACTCGACACAAAGCTAATGTTTCTTGTAACAGAAGGTACATAATAGCAATTTTTTAAAACTATATCCAAACCATTTGTCAAGGTTAAGTGATACTCTCCTACTACCAAGGCTTCCATAATTGCACCATTTGCAGCTCAGAGATCCACTTGACATTTTTTTAATATTCTTGAACCTACTTGGCTCCTGTATATGAATACAAATGTGTGATCCACACTCCATATCCAATACCCAACTTGTAGATAAATATAGATTGAATTCAATGACCAAAATACCTGAAGTAGAAGAATTAGTTTTCTTCTTCTTCCCAGCTCTTAAATTCTTCTTCCAGTGGCCTTTCTTGCAACAACCAAGGTAGATAGCTTCTTTCTCAATACTTTGCCTCTAAATCTTTGGCTTCTTTGTAGGACGATGCATTGGTGTCTTTGGACTTGACTTGGACTTAGACCCCTTTTTCTTTCCCTTTTTTTTCTTGTTCACCATAAGGATAGAAGAATTAGTATTTTTCATGTCCTTATCATCTTAGAAAACTAAAGACAAAAGGTCTGGGAGTGACTTTTTCATATCATTCATGTTATAATTGACAATAAAAGTCAAGAAGCTAGATGGTAAAGAGGCAATAATGAGATCCACTTCTAGTTCTTGGTTCAATTTGAACCAAAGGGCTTCAAGCCTCTCAATATACCCAATCATCTTGAGTATGTGAGGACCATGTCGGTGCCCTAAGAGCACTTGAGATCTCATACCTTTCTTGTCTGGCCCTCTCCTGATATAATTCTTGGAGATATGAAAGCATCTTGTAGGTATCCTCATCCTCATGATTTTTTTTGAAATTGGCTGAACATTGATGACAACATGATGCATTGTACATCAAGCGCATCATCTACATTATTTATCCATTTATCCTTTTCTTCATTGCTTGCTCCCCGAGGAGGCTCAATAGTAATTGGGGATTCTAGCACATATAACTTCCTTTCTTAGCATAGTACTATGCACAAGCGCATGTACCACTCCTGGAAGTTATTACTAGTCATGATATTTTCTTTATCCAAAATCGATCGTAGTGATAAAGTACTTGTGGTGTTGGTGATCTCCATTTTAAATCTACATCAAATAAACATTTAGCAGTTAGTACTTTGTCTTGATTAACTTTTTGACATTTATGATTAATAAATTATATCATTTTAATGTCTCCCACTATTTTAGTGAACCTTAATATCCCTCACTATTAGATTAAGAATACTCTGCTTCTTGAGTATTCAAGTGGAAAGGATCCTCGAAACCTCCCTCATAGTCTATAAGATATGGATATGCCACTACTTGGAGGGTTTCAAGGTAGGCTCTAGGCTGGCCAACCACTTTACTTGTGGTTCCTTGTGTTGTTGAGTAAAGTCCCAGCTTTTGGAATCTGAACTCGATTCCCTCAACATCTTGCCTATAAAGTAATAAAAAGTTAGCTATGGATAAACCGTGACTACTAACTTTAGTTAAGTCGACCCAATTCTCTCATGAAAATGACCCGATAGTAAGAGGCACTCACAATTATGGATGATGAGCACCCCAAATAGCCAGTTTTGTTTAGATTTGAGAAATGGAAGGCGTTCAGACTTAATATCTCTTTGGTGGATTTTAATATTTATTGATGAATAATCTTTTTCTATCTATATGTTCAAACTATATTGTTGTGCTCACAATTGAACATACAATAGATATATATATTCATCACTTCTTTATGCATTTTATATCTTGTTTATTATTCTATGTGATCAAGCAATAATCATGCACTCACATAAATAATAAAAATGCATAAAGGTAAATCATGCAATCTGACTGGTCTTGAGAATTCTATAAAGTGCGATCCATAATGGATCAATCTTGACCTAGGGGCATCCATACCTGAGTTGACACCTGATTCGCATCGCAGCCATCCCCAGTGCAATGTGCTCGGCTCATGTCTGGTTTACCACCTCAACTTGGTGGGGTCTACATCTCAGATCATCATTGATTAATTAAAAATATACTCACACATAGGCGAGGGGGTCTAGGGGTACAAAATACAGCTCATGCATTGAACACGCAGGCCCTTATACATATTTGAATTAAAAAATGATTCTCAGATGGTCTTCTATCTAATTAATTATTACAATCATCTCACGCATTGAATAAATAATTAAATAAATAAACAATCCAAACATGCACGGTTCGGTCGCTTGCTCAAGACCAGTCTGTATATATAAATCGCGATTAAAATTAAACTGCAATGAAATTTAAACAGTATGAGGCGCCCTTATAAATTAAATAAATTTAAATAAATTCAATTAATTTATTTGTATCATTTCCAACTATTTAATTTAATTTCAATTCCAAAATTAAATTAAACCATCAATTTAATTTTAATATAAAATTAAATTAAACTATTAATTTAATTTTAATTCTAAAATTAATTTAAACTATTAATTTAATTTATTTCTAATTAAATTAATGCTTCAGATTAAATTAAATTTAAACCCCAATCTAATTCTAACTAATTTAATTTAAAAAACTAAATTAATTAAAATTAAATAAAAGAGGTTACCTCTAGCCAAGTTGGGACTCCGGCTTGATCGCGAACCACCGCAAGGGACTGTTACTGGAGCCGATTCAAGGTGTAACCGCAGAGCGACTGCAGCGTGACCGCGCGGTCTAGCAAATCCACAGCGGTAATGACTTCCGGTGAGGTGCGAAGGTAGATGGAGGTAGTGGGGCACCGCTTCGGCCATCTGAAAGGGTGGCATCCCACAACTCTGGCTAACCGCATGGGTAGCAGCCCGGTCCGCTGTGGCCTGGACCAGCGCGGCCTGGAACGATGGCGGCCTGGTCCGACATGACCTTCTGGGATGACACGAGGCATGCGAGGGAGTATGGTCTGATAGTAGGGAGGTGTTCAACGAGTGCAGGGCGGTGCGGTCTGGCGATAGGGAGGTGTCTGGTGAGCACGGGGTGGCGCGGTCCGACAACAGGGGAGGCCACGACTAGGAGGCAGACCAGCGTGGTGTTGGGTGGCTCGACCGGGTAGAGGGCCTCCCACCTTGCACGTAGAAGAAGACTTAGGATTCTTCCAACCCTCTTTTTATTTTTTATTTTTTTCAATTTATCTTTAGACAAATTAAACACCCCTTTCCCTTCTTTTTAAAATTAAAACGGAAGAAGACCCGAAAATGGGGTCTTGGTCTCATTTTTTTTTAATTTAAAAGCAAGACTTGACCCAAAGTCTTTAAATACCCCACATACTTTTTTTTATATTTTTTAATTTTATGTAAAATAAAATAATATTATCTCATAATATTTTTATTTAACTCAAAATAAAAAACCACCAAAAAAATTCTGGCAACCGGATTCCGACCATAGAATGGCCGAATTTCGGTATTTTTGAAGAACACATTAATAAAATTAAAACAAATTCTTCTCAAAATTTTAATCCAAAGAAAATTTAAACTGACAAGTCGATCCAATTAAAATTTTAAAATGGCCATAATTTGGTCATTCAAAAATGGATCGACATGCGGTGGGTTGCATTGGAACTGATTTAATCCCCCCGTACTTAAATTTTATGCAATTTAATTTTTCCTTTAACTCTGAAAAATAACGCATCCCTCTGATACCACTATAAGGTACCAGGACACACAACAGAAGCTGATGGACAGAGAAATTAATTTTTTTTTGCATCACCGGAGCAACTTTAGGATTTAGACTCTGGTGAGCTATCCCGGTACGGTCCAAGGACCACGCGTGGATTTGACAGAGCACAAAATATAAAACGAACAAGTACCTTGTTCAGATCTGACGTGCGCTAGTTTGTCGCAAGTTTTCGGTGACTGTTGCTTGAAGAATCTGATGTAGAAGTCATATAGATCATCCACACACACCTTTCGAATCTGCATGTGCATCATTCGTTGGAATCTAGGTGCTAGCGTGACACACTAACGGTCTCCTCAACGTAGCAGTGATTACCGCAAAGCAAGGAACTTCGATCCACAAAGGAAGATCTTGAAGTTCTTCCTTTCTTGAGAGGATCTCTCTCTAGAATCCAAGAGGAGATAGAGGCTCTCAAATTTGACACATGAATAGTTACAAGGGGAGAGCCTCTCTCTTACTTATATAGGGGATATCTAAAATACCTGGTATGGGTTCCCGACCCCATGTAATAAATATCCTCTCTATAACTATTATAAATATTTATTTATGTCAAATAAAATTATTCCATAAATAATATTTATAATTTTATCACTAACTGAAATATATATTAAATATATATTTTCATGATAAACTTGAGTCTATAACTCGACTCACTTCTCCTAAAAATATTAAATGAACCCTAGATATTTAAATATGTTCGAATAATATATTTTTTTTTGTATTTACTAGTCACTTTTAAATACATGTTATAAATAAATTCATCATATTATTCCAAGCTTGAATAATTAAAGAATTTATTTATTCCTTGATGATCCATAGAACTTGGATAGTACTCAGACCCTTTTACGGGGCCCACAAAGTTCTATATTCCTATTCCCAAAATAGGGCATATTCTCAAAGCGCTATTGTGTGTGACCATCTAGGCCCTTATCTCAATAGCAGTGAATAATATCCACTGACCAAGAGCGGGGTCTAGCAACCCATCGAGGCCCCTATAGAGACAAGTTAACGTCAGAGAAATGACTACCTTCCTATGATCATGGTCTATGTAATATAATCTCTTCATCGTCGATATCTCAATAAAGCATAATGCACACTAGTGTCATCATCCTTTATCTTTCTTTATTTTATTTGTTGATTTTTTCAGACGGTCTTACCTTCTACTACCATGACCATGGATTCAATGAAGGTGAAACTATCCTAATCAACCAAGCTCGATATATCTCTTCCTGAACTTGAAATTGAAAAATCCTATCTTGATCATTGAATCAATGCCATGTCTTTATGACATACCCAACACAAACTACCTCTCCACGACTTTATCACCATGGTTTTCACCTTGCATCAAAGTATGAAATTAAATGACATTCATTGACAATGATCTCAAGTCTGGAGACCATTTCTCATGTTTTTAGATAGGAATGACCAATGACACCTAAAAAATGTGGTGTTCCTATTATGCGGGTCTATCCTCATGATCTCAACTACTAGA
Source organism: Viscum album (assembly GCA_963277665.1). Lineage (NCBI taxonomy): Eukaryota > Viridiplantae > Streptophyta > Magnoliopsida > Santalales > Viscaceae > Viscum > Viscum album. The sequence goes on from OY728121.1 coordinate 856,761,527, forward strand.
GATCATCAAGTGCGAACTTCATGAGATGAAGTCTCAATGCTTATGAGCCCCCATCACCTGATGGTCACACATCATTTGTGTCCTTTTAGAATGATGTAACTGGACCATAAGACATCACTTTTAATATTACTGTCATAGCATCTCGGGGTTCTCAATATAGTCTGGGATCTACAATAACCCTTTGATACGACATGTAATCTAAGGACATTACCATAAACAAAATGGATACAGAAGTATCAACACTATTATGAAAAGATAAACACATGTATTATAATAAACTGCATACATGTAGTGGTAATCAAAGTACAATACAAGTTGGGTCTAGGGCACCCACTTTCAACACTATGGAGGTGATATGAGTGATATATATTGGTGTAAAAGTGTTTAAAATAAATTTGGGTACTCTAGATTCCTTTCTAATGTTAGGAATCTACACATCTGAGCTGTGGAGTTTGATGTACATTGGTCTAACACTGTGTAGTTCCACTCCACAGTTACAGATTAGTGATCAAAGTATTTTTTAGTGATGTATTATTTGGATGAATTTGATTCTAATATATTATTTCTTTTCTTCAGTTCATGATCTATTGGAAACTAAACCCTGGTGATTTGTGGATTCTCTCTATTACCATAGATTACCACTAAGGTTTCAATTATAGTTGGGTTGTGTACGTTGAACACTCTATGTTTTATACAAGATTTAGTGTCCTTAGATTATTGGATGACATGATTCTTCATGAATTTGAGATGATCAATGATGATAGGATACTTCCTCGGGTTTCTATTCTACTTTTTAGTAAAGAATATCTAGTAATTTTCCTTATTTAGTTACACTCTTATACTAGGGATTTTGAGCTGACTAGTTATTTTATATGTCATTTATTATTTTGGGGTTTCCTATTGGATATACTTACACTCATCCTTATATAGGAACAAAACCCACATGTGTTTTGTATTTTCAGACAATACATAGTTCAGAGATGCTTAGTGATCATGGAGTTGGATCTATTTATACAGAGGAGATGCTTCGTGACATTCAATAGTACTTGGAGATGGTGGTTTCCATTGATAAAACCTTCTCAGGATCCCTTTGTATATATTGAAACATGGTGTCACTTCTTTAGTGTCCCTACTATGAGGGGATGGTGTTCCTTTTATTCATAATTATTACTCAATGTGGTATTCTCTAGTGTTTGATTACCAGTTAGAGTTTCCTATGAGGCATGATGTAGTATAGATAATTTTTTCATACATTCATTAATATATAGTTTAGTTGTTCCTTTGTATTGATTCTAGATACTTCTTATATTCTATGTATTATATTTTATGTATATTGAAGGTTGATATAGGATAATCCCCCCCATGTAGGATTATTCCATCTTGGTGCTAGTCGCCAGCCCCTAACCCATTTGAGGTCAGCTTGGGGTGGCTCTCTCAACTCATTGTTAGTCCAAGAGGGGTCTTGGTGGTTTAGGTCATGTCATGGAATTTTTTCTCTCATGTGATGAGTATAAAATATGGGCCTTTGATTGAGATAGACTAAGGAAGTGTATAACAAAACCTAGATAAGGAACATGTGACATGCTTTTGTATCTGGATGAAGGGAATGTAATGTGCTCATCCAGTTAGATGAATAACATGTGATGTTTTAATATACCCAGTATATCTATACTCTAATAATTGAGAATGTATAAGTAAGCTATATGAAATTGACATACATAATGTCTTATAATCACTCGATTTCATAGAAAAAGGGATTATATGATTATGATTGCTTGTATAAGATACATTTGGTCGACACAAGTATGAGGATAAATGTGTTTGATAGAGATAAAGCTAGATTACATTGTATCTTGAGAAGCATTTACTCTTTATTAGAGTCCATTATTTTCTTACATTTATGAATTCATGAATTCATATTTGTTGGTAATGCTAAAATGGATCATGGCGTCATAATTTTTGGTTGTAGAAATGGGGATCATGTTTTTGAAACATAGGGAGACACCATAAAAGTATTTCATAGGACATCTAGAAGAAATTTTTGATGAATTTTCACCACCTATTACATTTTAGGTAATATGTAGTGACAAATAATGATAAATTTTATAAAATGTTTTTGAAGATATATAAAAGGTGTTTTTGATATTGTTTTAAAAGTTTTTTCATATGATGTGACATAAGATAAAAGTGTGATAAGTCTATGTGAAATTATTGCAAGTGAGAGATTTATAGAAATGTTCAATAAGGGAATTAGACATAGTGTAGTGGTTTTGGACCACATCATTGTATATCATTGTATAGACCATGACATAGTGTATGACTCAATACCATGGTTGTTCATGCATAAGCATGAATTCTTTGAGACAACATACTAATCCCTTAGATATTCCATTCCAATTTATTTCATACTCAGTTATTCATTATATGATAATGGATTAAATGATACTGAACATATTACATGATTTATTAAGAATTAAATAATAAATGTGATGATTAAACAAAATGTTTCAAAGAGTTCAAATATAAGATAATGTTTTTATAAACATCTCATAAATATTGTATAAACATTTTGAGACCCATGAGAACTATATTAGTGGTTTTATCCTTTAGAAATATTACAATGATTCTTAGATTATTATTAGAACATATCATGGATGATATTCATAGCTCTAATTTCTCTTAAACCATTAAACTAAATGTTTTAGAAAACAATTTTTTCATAGAGATCCTTCTTGATTTTTAGAATATTTTTTAGGTCGTTGACACCCTAAGAGGAATGATTATTTTGGATACTTCTCAGTGATCATTATCAAACTTGCATGGATAATCTAGATCGATAGAGAATAATATAGTTCATTATAAGATTACAAACTTTTCTAAATATGTATTAGAAACATTTAACAATACTCTTTTACCTTGTGTGGAGTACCTTTTTTGGGTTTTACTTTTGGGTGTGTTTGGTTAAAAAATTGAGAAATATTGTAAGAAAGAGGTTAGTGCACAGGTGGTGCATCATTTTCTCTAACCGTGATCCCTAGCCCAACAAACCTTGTAACCCTAGATATAGGGGGATTTCACAGTTGGTGTACTATTTTTAAAATAGTGTTTCCTTTTAGGAGTAACCATATACCCCTATAAAAGAGTCACATGGTTTAGGCGCACAATTAGGGAACATTGTACCCCCCTTCCTAGTAAACCATGAGTAAATTTTTAATTCACTATAAAATTAGATCTTAAATTCCCCAAACCCTTGAAACTCACCCTATTCGAACCAAACATAGAAAAACTTGTCTACTTAAGATTTTAGAGCCTACCAAATTAATTCCAAGCCTTACCAACCTCTGTTCTTCATGATTTAAATCCTGGATAAAAGATCTTCACCCCTCCCAATAAGTGAATCCTATCCCACTTGGTTTTCCCATTTCTCTTCATTTATTATTCCATCCTAGAAAGGGATTTTCTTCATATTTTAATTATATATAGATCTAGGATTTTAGATCTAGATCTATAATTAAATGATATTGATTTGTTCAATCTTTATTTAGATGTTTAGATCCGAATCTCATTCTACATATTTGCGCCACTCAAATTTTGGGGATTTTGGTTGGGCAATTGTTCATAAAAAATTGAGGTAGGTGGTAAATAATTCAAATCCAAATGTCTTGATTGTAATTATGTGTATGTAATGTTTAGTAATTGAGTTCTTGAATTAATTAATTAATTTGGTGAATTTATTATTTGAGGCAAACATGAATTGGGGATATTGGGGGATTATATATTTGAGGTAATTAATTGTAGAGTTAATTATAAGATATTGATATTGTTGAATTGAAAAATTAATTATTGAATTAATTATAGGATAATGAGATTGTTGAATTAAATGGTTAATTAATGAATTGATTGTGGAATAATGTGATAATGATGGTTAATTAATTGTTGAGTTAATTAATATGGTTGAGATGATTAATTAATTGTTGAGTTAATTAATAGGGATGGTGTGATTAATTAATTATTGAGTTAATTAATAAGGATGAGATGAATAATTAATTATTGAGTTATTTAATAGTATTGAGCTGATTAATAAATTGTTGAGTTAATTAATAGGTCTGAGATTATTAATTAATTATTGAGTTAATTAATAGGAATGAGATGATTAATTAATTATTGAGTTAATTAATGAGATTGAAAAGATTAATTAATTATTGAGTTAATTAAAAGTATTGAGATGATAAATTAATTATTGAGTTAATTAATGAGATATATATGATTAAATAATTGTTGAGTTAATTAATGAGATTTAGAAGATTAATTAATTATTGAGTTAATTAAAAGGATTGAGATGATAAATTAATTATTGAGTTAATTAATGAGATATATATGATTAAATAATTATTGAGTTAATTAATGATATTGAGAAGATTAATTAATTTTTTAGTTAATTAATTAGATTGTGTTGATTAATTAATTGTTGAATTAATTAATGAAATGATGAATTGCAACAATGAAATTCATATGAGAATTTAGATCTAGAATGGTAACAATGGAATTCGGAGATATGAGGTGAGAGATAGAATGGTAACAGTGGAATTATAAGACACAATATCCCTTGGGGATAGTGTAGAATCTAATGTGGGAAAAAGTAGGTGTTAAGGTTTTGGGGTCCCTAGTAAACTAGGGAGTTTATATGGTCAAATAAAGAACAATTTGATAACGTGATAATTTTTTATTTATGCATTGTGATAATTTCTTTATATAACTGCATACACTGATATTGATTGGTTATCATTTTAGACATCATTGGAAGTGTCCTACTGAGTTTTACTCACACCCTACTTAGGATACCTGATCAGTTCCCAAATAGATTATATGATTACTGGATAGGTTAAGGGAAATTCCCCTTTGTTAGATGGATTATTGAGATGGAGCATGGGTGAGGGAACTAGACATGGTTCATGACCCACTTGGGAGTCAAAATTTTATTTAATTTGAGTTACATTTTGACACTTGGAATCTATTTTTTCGAGGAATATCTACTATTTAGTTTACATATTGTATTTACAGTTTTGGTCATCTTGTTATACTGGTATTGTTCTAGTTATGATATCTTTTGGTTATTCAGTTATTATTCTTTATTTATTTCCATTGGTGTATTAATATAATATATAGAGGGTATAGTCTCCCCATTATTGATATTAAACTATCACTACTAGTTAGAAGCCTCTGGTATATGGGGAGGCACGCTTGAGGTTATAAAGCATAATGGCTTGGGGAACCAGTGAGTGGAACCTGGGTCATGACATTACAAAGTGGTATCATAGACCAATTTTCTTTTCTTTTCTTTTTTCTTAATATTTGGGAAAGTTAGAAAAAATAATATGAAGAGTCAGGACTTGGTTATAATCTTGTACATGGGAGAACCAAAGTACCCAGGGTGGGACTGTTTTTATTGTTTTTTCTATTACAATTGAATATTATTTCACCTTGGGTGACACACTTTTTGTGTGATGTGATTATTATTGATTAAGAGGGTTGTTGATATTTGAATCATGGCCTAGTAAGGCACGAGATTAGAATAATCTTTCATCATTATAGGAACATAGGATATTTTATTATATGTATCATTTTAGGCATGCATGAAAAATGGGTTTTGGGTAAATTTTCAAACTTGAATTATTTTTTCTTACTTGAGAAATAAAATTGAAAATGGTGTCTAAAATGATATTAAAAGTGATAAAATGATGAAAGATGATAATAATTTGGTGTATAAATGATAAACATGAATAATTAAAATGATTTACCCTTTTTTAACCTTGACATAGATATAGGATGGTTAAGGGTAGTGTTAGAACCTTAGTTTTGACTGTGTGGTAGGGTTTGGGGGAAAAGACTTATTGTGAATTATTGTGTTTTCTCATAATTGTGTTGATGTTGAGAAAAGTTTCCTAAATTGTGTGTTTATATTATAGATTTATGCCTCCATGACGACGCTTATTGGTAGGATGATAGGAGGACATGGATAAGGATGATCCTCTAGTGGTGTAACCTGAGGCACCGATAGTGTCAGGTGAGAAAGTTGGAGAGTAGTTCTGGGAGAACATTTCTCAGTTCATGAAATAAATGAAGAGAGACCTAAGGAGGGTTTTTAAGAGCATGTATGACTTGAAAAGGGAGTTTTAGTTGCATCAACCTTTGAATTTTTCTGGAGAGGGTAGAACAGAGGGAGAAGATTTCTAGATTGAGTTTTTCCAGACTATATTTGAATACTTGGAGACTCCTGCTAAGAAGAGGGTCAATTTGGATGCTTATATGATATGAGTATCAGCGAAGAACTGGTGGGAAATTCAGGCTCTGACTGGATAGACTGATGGTATGTGTAAATCCCCAAGAATGACATACATAGACCTTACATTATATTACTTTTTCAGAATACTTAATAAATTACACAAATAGACACCCAATGACTGTATTATTTTAATGTATTTGGAAATTGGGAACACATTATCCTAACTTAGTGAAAGATATTAAACATCTCCCATAAATATTTTACCCTTTAGTTTTCCTACCTAAAACTTTTCTTTATATCCTAGGGAAAATAAAACATAAAAAGGGTGATCTTAGATGCTCAGTTAGGGTAAACAAGGAAAATATCAAATAAAACATGAACATAAGAATGTAAAAACATGAACATAACTTTTGAAAACCATGCCACATATAAAAAATATTGAGTTATGAAATAAATATTGGGAGTTCATAAGTCATAAATCATAAAGTAATCATTAAACATGAGAAAATAACATTGGAATAAAACATAGAATTATGGAAAACACATAAGCATAGAAAATCATTTCCATATTATCCAAGGAGAATTTCCAAGACCATCATAGTGGATAAAGTCTTATACTCAATCGGATTTACTTGATGTTCTAGGATTGTATTACTGAACTAGATTTACTTTATATTCTAGTCATGTCTATCTAATGAGATATAAATATTTACCCAATGAATTGGAGGGAGATATAGGTATCACCCATATCATAATTAAATCATTATTACATGTTCCACAAAGACATAAATCATTCATTATATCATAACTCAAGGAATAAAATGTGTTTCTTAAACATCATTCCGTCATAAGATAATCCTTATAAAACAAATTTAATTCATAAATTGAATTCAATCATAAACATAATAAAACCATATGAATAATAGGGATATTATACTTGAAACATAACCATTTTAAATAATTTATATTATATGTAAAATAATTTTTATAGAACACTTGAAATTAATTCTTGAGGAAAATATCCTTTCTTCTTAATTTTTTTAATTCCCTAAAACACCGCACAATATTAAAATAAAATAATTTTTTGAAAATAAACTTGAAAAATTGTAAGGGAATATTCAAGGTAATGAGGTGTTATGAAATCATAAAAATCTATTCATGCCATATAAGTTAAAAAAATTCTTCTCATACTTTTGTTAGAAAAGTCAAAAAGTACCTCATTTGGAAAATAAAATAAAGATTCCTTTCAAACCATGTAGTAAAACATCAAAAATGGGAAAAATCACTTTTAACATACATAGTATAATAGTTAAACATTTTATAGAAATTTTTTTAGAAAACATGTACATGGATGATAAATATACTCTAATAAATACTTACATACAAACAATCTTAGATAATAATGAGACTGCAAGATTATCCCTTACAAATTTATAATCAGTCGAATTTTATGCCTCATAAAATAAGGAAAATTATATTCATATGAAAATATCATAACCTTTATAATAAAAATAATAAAAACATTCATGAGAATCATAAACACCACACAAAAGAAATAGGTTGTGTATAAGGTATATGTCCTACATAAATAAAAGTGAGACAAAATAATCACTTATCTTAGGTCTGATTTAATTTTTACATTAAAAAACTCATGTATAATGGTTTAAGTAATTTCATTAAATTATTCCATAACCATATTTATATTTATTATATCATATGTGATCAGATTAACACCTGTTTAATAACATTTCATTATTTCTCTTCTTTTGGTGTTAACTTCTTTATTGTATCTTACATGTTTTGTAATATAAGTACCAATTCATGTAAATAGGATATAGTTACATAATTTACAAAATCATATTAAGGTAATGTATATCATATTTATTAATATTATACATTTATATAATTATTCATGAATGGTGGACATGGATATGAATCACATCGCGTCATGGAGACGGTAGGTCGTACGTACGCACAAGCGATGATATCATTTCCTTAATAGTAAAAAGTATAGAAGTGGATGGTATATTATTTTGTTAAATAATCAATATCATAATCACATAAAGTTATTATTTCCATAATAATACCCATCCAAGTAATGTGGTGGTGAAAAATATATTACACTATGGTGTGGAGACGGTAATCCATACATACGCACGTGTGGGGATTTTGTTTTTCATAGGATGGATAGAAGGTAGAATAATTTTGTTCCAAACCATAATATAATCTAAGTATATATTTTAAAATTAAGTTATAACTTTATAATGGAAACAATAAAATAAGTGTAAGTAGAAGAATAAATGATATTAAGAGAGTCGGTAAAGGAGATTATCTCTTCTTCGATGAGATCCCTCTATATATCCTCTTAAAGGCACTAGAGTTGGTATTTTTAGAATAAAAGAACCTCTATAATGTGACTAAGGAAGTTGATAAGGGAAATGGGGAGGGTATGGATGATATTGAAGGCTCAATATTAAGTGAATAGGTGAGGTATGAGGTGCCCTTTTATAATTGAGGTGAGGATCACTTTTGTGATCTCCAAAATATTAATTTATAATAAATTAAAACTCCATAAAAAACCTCAAAAATGTATTATTTTCGAATATTATATGATATGAGGTTGTAATATCATCAAAAAATAAATTTTAGGCAAGTTTTTATGTCAATTTGAACTGTATCATTTCAATTAACCCTTAGTTATTCTATTTTAATTTTAACTAAGGTAACAAATTATTCAATATTAAAATAGTTCAATTTATTCTTATTTGATGTAAATTAGACCATAAATAAAACAATTAGATCATTTTATACTATATCATAATTATTTTATATTTTTGAAAATATTTTATCATTTTCAAATAATTTAATAAAACATTATTTTGAAAAAATATCAATAGTGTCAATTTTTACATTATTCATTTAATGGATTTTAAAAAATATCAAGACAAAATTTTATCCTAAAAAAATATATTTTATTATATACATAAGGGGTTAGGGTCATCTATAAAATTAATTGGACGTATTAATTAGCTGGAATTATATTTATTTTAATATTTTTAATTACATTTATTTGATATTTCCCTTAATAAAATAATTACAACATTAGTTTTGTGTAATTATTTAATAGACTTATTTGTTGAATAAACATTAAAAATAAAATACTATGATGAATATAAATCTACTATATTTTATAATATTACTTATAGTTGAATATATCTCTTGGAAAATCCCACATTAAAAATGTTATATGTATTAAAACTTGGATGTGACAACTTTAACATCACTTTAAATAAAATATTATAAGTGTCATAATATTTTCTATATGACTCAAAATGTTCAATAACTTGACAGTTGGATGATTATGATTGATATATACTTGAAAAATAATATTTGTTCATGTTTTTTGGTCTTTTAATGGTTATTATAATTTTAATAAAAATTATTTTATTGATTTTCCATCAATTAAATAATTTCCACATCATCCATGTATAAGATTTTAAGGTAATTATTTATCTCTTAAAAATTAAAAATAACTTATCATGATAAATAAAAAAAATTATATTTAAAATGAGTATTTATAGCCTAATATATCTTCTTTATAACATTATTTTAAAAATGATAAATTTATTAAAATTTGAGTAAGACATATTTAACTTTTCTTTAAATAAAATATATTAAATATCATAATCTCATACTAGTGGCTTTCAAAGGGTATCATTTTGACCCAAGGATGTCTTAGGTCGAAAATAACCCATAAAATCATATTAGAACAAGTGTTAAGGTAATTTTATAATATTATATTTACCCTTAATTACCCGATTTACCTTTTTACTGTATTAATAAAAATTACAAAAGTTACTATTCATAATGCAAAAAAATAAAATAATTCTATTAACATAATTTATACATATTGATTCTAAATATGGAATAAATTTTTAAAAATTAAAAACTAAGAAGTTGTATTAATTAATTTAAAATTAATCCAGATGTCGAAATAAAAAACAAGTTTTAAAAGTTAAAACATTGCAAAAGATTGAAATGATTTTACATCTGAATTCATTGTAAAATTAATTCCAATAGAATAAATTATATTTAATGATAAAAATATATTACATTTAAAATTTAAAACCATTAAATAATATAATTTAACCATATAAATTATTTCGATGAAAAGAGTTGTTTTCAATTAAAATTTAGTGTATTTTTTCTATTTATCAAAACATGAAAGTTATCAAAAAATATCCAAAATTCATCCAAAAGTAAATTTTTATATCCCTCTTCTAAATAAAATTTATATTTTGTTAAATATAATATATTAAATTTTTAAAAACTATATTTAAAATGGGTTCATCATCAAAATGCTGAAAAACTGCATTTTTTGAAAAATAATTCTTTTTACCAAAAAATTGAATTTGTTCTTATATCATGTCTAGAAAACATATAAGATGAATTTTAAACATTATATTTAATATATTACATATATATTACATTAATAAAATCTACCAAGAGTGATTTTATTATTTTATAAATTCATTTATTTTCATTTAAATTGTTTTTCAGAAGAAGGTTAATACTATTCATATCTGCCATTATAATGACTTGTTTATAATGTAAAATAATAATATTTAGTTTTTAACTTATAATCGACCTTGTATGAAATTAATTTTATCAAATTAACTTGAAATTTTGTGTAACACAAGCCAAGCATAGTGTTGCGTATACTACAAGCTAAGACAGCGTTGCATGTACCACAAGCTAATATTGGTGTAGCGTATAACACAAGACATCAAAGGAATTGAAAAGAATATATCTTATAAAAATATAGGGGTGTTACAATATGTTATGGAAGTAATTATTGGATATTTTATTGGAGAACTTCTATCCATATTTTCTTAGGAAGGAGAGAGTAGCCGGGTTTATGAGATTGAATCAAGGGAGTAGGTCTGTGATGGACTATGATGAATGATTTATAGATTTGATAAAATTTGATTCAGCATTGGAAGAAGATGAAACTAATTTAGAAAAATGATATTAAGAGGTAATTAAGTGTGAAATTAAGTCTCATGTGAATATATTTGGGATGAAGAAGTTTTCAGAAGTGGTGAATCATGATCTCATAGCCGAGGAGAACCTGAAGGAGGCTTCCAATTTAGGATAGATGGCTGCTTTTGGATGATCAATAGGTATTTCATCTGAGAGGAGGAAGCATCGTTATGAGAAATTTATCCAGAGGAGTGGAAAAAATAGTGGTCAGGGGGAAAAGTTAGTGTTGGGTAAAAAACTCTTGAGGTAACATTGTAACATTTTCGGGTTGGTTGGGTTTGTTGAAAAAACATGTTTTCATGGTGAATTGTCAAGTTCTATATATTTTGTTGATAATATATGTTGACAAAGAACCATGAAAAAGGAATGGAAGATTTGGAGGTAGTACAAAAGAACAGATACAAGGTGGAACCATTTTCTAGTGTTTGCCATATTTTTGGGGTCCAAAATTTGAAATTTTGTGAGCATCGTGAAAAGTGGATTTCCTTGAATATCTCATCAAAATATGTAAAAGGCACGAGTTTCTCAAATATGGTCTTCCTGAAGTGGATTTTGCAGATACTGGAAGAATGTTGACGGTGAGCTCTGCAATTACAATGAGCTTCATGAACATCAGAGGTGAAGAGCATTGTGAGGGAGCATTGCAGCAACGGCGTGAAGGAATTGAAAGAACACTACGTGATTATGAAGAGATCTATGATCTGAAAATTTACGTGGTACATCGCAATATACATAGAATTTCAGTTTGAATTCCAGAGCTTTATTATTTGAGATGACGTGGTGATGACTTTGCGTAAAGGGTTCTCAAGTTGGTGTAATCACCTATAAATAGGCCTCAACCCCCTTGAGAGGAGTAGAGGATTTTTCAAGAAAAATTTGTAGCTCTCGAATTGCAAAGGAGGTTCGTAGAGGTAGTGTGCTTCATGAAAGGTAGGAGCTTCACAATGACTAATCTAGATCTGAAAATGAGGTTTGTTCCACGTTGTCTCAATGAGCTTCACGAAGGAAGTTGCTTTGCGATGGCTTGAGATCTGCGATGGCCTAAGCTCTAAGAAGGTGTGTGTGCTTTGCAGAGAAGCATGGACTTTGTGAAGTATTGATTGAGCTTTGCGAAGGTATTTCCAAAGGTTGTTTCTCAATGATCAGTGGAAAAGGGGTATTCCTCAATGGATAAAATTTAGACTTTAATAGAGAATCTAAATACAGTGAAGGATGAACTCATTAGAGATAATGAGAGGACTTACCAATCTTTAAATAGTGATGACATCTTCTGAAGAAGCAGTGAGCTCACATCAGTTGAGAGAACAGTGAGTTCTAAAATTGTGAATGGTTGTAAACCAGGAGGGAAAGTGAGTCCACTTCAAACTTATAAATAGTAGTGTGCTTATAGTAGATTTGGTACATCGACACATCATCGGTGTATGCTCCTTGGATGTATCCTAGTGAGGGTGAACTAAGTAAAATTTTCATGTGCTATGCATGCTTTAAGATTCATTCATACCTTGAAATGAGAAGGAGAGAGAGAAGAGGGTTTTGTTTAAAAATGAAAAAAATCAGAAGGTGTATTTGTTTAAATATTTAATACTCTGATTGACCCCCCTCTCAGGGTATCTAGACTAGTGGACCTAACAGTTAGTCACAAAAGACCTTTCTCTAGTGATTTTCCACGAGTACATTAGGCTAGACCACTATCGTAGACATTTTCCTAGACCACCAGTGGAGTGCTGATCTTACGACAGTATGGGACATATGTATAAGTTCTTCAAGAAACCGTGATAGACATGTAATAATGGAGAATTAGAAAAAATTAGAGTGTAGTAAGTGGACCTTATACACCATATCAGACTGTAAGTTAGAGTTATACTGACCATGGAGGTAGAGGCAGTGGACATGGTACTTTTAATAAAGAGTTCCTATACAACCAGAGTAGTGCAACTCATGGGACTTAGGCTATGTTTTATGGAATAGGGGAAATATATTTTTATGTCGTTCATGATACACATGTGGATAACAAGGCCATACCATCTATAATGAGAGGTACTATCCTTGTAGATTCTATTATTTCAAGTTCCTTATTTGATATTGGATCCTCTCATTACTTTATTTCTGTGAAACTTTTTAATGGTTTGAGTATGGTGGTGGAGTTCATGAGCAGGGTGTTGACAATAGGCACACCATTGGGAGTTTGGTCTAGAGACATCTTCTTGTGAAAAGGGTGTACTCTCGAGGATGGAGAGTATTGTTTTATGTGGGGTCTTTACATCCTTGACATGTCTCACTTAGAACTAATTTTGGGTATGGACTGGTTAGTAACATACCAAGCCTATATCAATTGTTATCATAGGAGAGTGACTTTTACATCTCTTAAGGGTGATAGCTATATTCATAGTGGAGAGTTGGATATCAAGGTAGGCCAAGTAGGGCCAATTACTCAGTAATTCAGAGAGATCAAATCCCAAGTTTCTAGTATAATACTAGATGATGGGGGTGTGAGAAATGATGTATTTCCACTAGTAGTGGAACAGTTTTAGGATGTGTTTTCTTAAGACTCCTCAAGACTTCTACCTTAGATAGACATGGAGTTTACTATTGATCTCATGATAGGAGATGGACCAGTTTCTATTTCACCAGTGTTTTTTTCAAAGAAGGATGGTAGGATTTTGTGTTTGTGTTCCATTTACTAGAAGTTGAATTAGATGATAGCGAATAACTGGTATCCTCTTCTATTAATCGACAAATTTTTTGAAAAATTGAGAGGATATTATATCTTTTCCATGATTGACATGAGATCATGGTATCATTAGTTGAGTGTTCAACCTTATGATATACCGAGGACTGACTTCAAAAGCTGGTAAAGCCTATATAAGTTCTTTGTAATGCTGTTTGGGTTAATGAATGCACTAGCAATGTTTATGGACTTGATGAAAATAATCTTCCATCTGTAACTAGATAAGTTTGTGGTAGTTTTTGTGGATATAATATTGGTGTACTCTAAGGCTCATGATGATCATGCCCAAAATCATGACATCTTCTTGAGTACAATGAGAGAGCATTGAATATACACCAAGCTATCTAAGTGTCAGTTTTGGATTTATCAAGTACACTTCTTGGGGAACATCATCTTAGAGGATTGTGTGTCTATGGACCCATATAAGTTATAGACAATTATTTCTTGGTAACATCCCAAGAACATGCTCAATATCCACATCTTTCTAGGGTTAGCTGTATATTATAGAAGATTCAACCAAGACTTTTTCTGATTGGAAGCAACAATTTTGGGTGTGAACAAGAAGGGGATAAGGTTTAAATGGTCAGAAACATATGATAATTCTTTATAGGAGTTAAACAAGTGATTGACATTGACTAAAATCTTGATACTACCTGATCCAGGTGAGGATTAAATGGTGTTTTGTGATTCTTCTGGGATAGGACTTGGGGCAATGTTGATGTAGAGAGACTAAGTTATAGCATATGGGTGTCAACATTTGAGACCACATGAACAGAATTACCCTATGCATGACCTCAAGTTGGCCAATGTGGTTTATGATTTTAATTGTTGGTGACATTATCTGTTGGGATAAAAGTTTACAGTGTTGATTTTGAACTAGCATATACACATGGGAAGGGTAATAGTGTTTTTGATGCCTTATGTAGAAAAACTAAGACTCATGATATTTAAGTTTCTAGTGCTGAGTGGAAGATGACGAATCTACAAGTTGAGATGCATGTGGTGGTTTAGGAGAGTCCAGAGTAGATGAATCTGGTATCAGTTTCAGTGGAGTCTACACTTTTGAGATAGATTAGGGATAGGCAGTATGAGGATCTAAAATGTTTATCCTTGAGGGAAAACATTTAAGGTAAAGAGAAACCTTCATATTTGTTGATATATAAGGATGAGATTGTCTATGTTTAGAATCAGGTAGTTGTGCCTACAAGTATTATAGAGGATTAAATGTGGGAATTTCATGCATCGAAGTGGGTGGTGCATCCAGGTTTGACCAAAATGTACCATGACCTACAATGATAGTTTTGGTGGCTGGGCCTGAAAAATGAGATAGTAGGGTTCGTGACATGATGCTACACCTTTCAATAGGTGAAGTACAAGCATCAATGACCTGGTGATTTTCTATAGCTATTACCCATTTTGGAATGGAAGTGGGACAACATGAAAATGGAATTTTTGGTGGGTCTCCTAAAGATGCATCAGAAGAATGACACTGCTTGGGTTATTATAGATTTATTGATGAAGTTAGAACACTTATTTTCAGTACGAGAGACATTATCAGTAGATTAGTTGAGAGAACTATATGTTTGGGAGATAGTTCATATGCATGGGGTGCCATGGACTATTATTTTAGAATATGACTCACGTTTTACTTCATGCTTCTAGCATGGATTACGTAAAGAGCTAGGTACAAAAGTTTTATTGAGTACGACTTTCCAACAACAAATAGATGGGTAATCAGAGCATACTATTTAGGTGCTTGAGTATATGCTTCGGGATTGTGTCCTAGACTTCGGTGGATCATGTGAGAAGAACTTATATTTGGTGTATTTTACCTATAAAAATAGTTATCAAGAAACCATACAGATGGCACCGTATGAGACTCTTTATAGTAGTCCATATATATTACCTCTATGTTGGATGAAGGAAGGTGAGTCAAAGTTTTTGGGACTGAGTCTTGTACAAGAGATTTCAGAGTAGGTACAACTAATTCAGAAACGTATGGCTATAACTCAAAGTAGAGATAAGTCATATGCTGATAGATATAGATAACCCCTAGAGTTTATATAGGGTGATTGTGTATTCCTTCAGGTGTCTCCTAGATTGGGTCACTACAGGATACATAGATAGGGAAAGCTGGCACCCAGGTTCATTAGACCGATTGAGGTTGTGAAGAGAATCAGGCCGGTTACATACCGATTGTCTCTTCCATAGAAATACAAAAATATTTAAGATATTTTCCATGTATCAAAACTAAAATAGTATCACCCCAACCCTTTTCATTTCATTAATGTTGATGATGTTGAGCTTGATATAGATGTGTCCTTTGAGCAACATCAGATATGTGTGTTGGATCACAGTGAGAAAGTGTTGCAGGTAAAGACCATGAAAATAGTTCTCATATTCTGGAAACATGGACGTGTGTAAGAGGAAACTTGGTAGAGAGAATAATATATGAGGGCTCACTGAACCAAAATTTTTGGCTTGGAATCATAGATATGCTTGGGAGTACATCTCAAGGATGAGATTTTATAAGGTAGGAAGATTGTAAGATCCTAACGATTTTTAGAGTTGTCTCAGGCTCCTTTATAGGTACTATTTTTTCTTTGTGTTTAATACTTTTAATTTGGGTTTTACTTTGGGGTGCGTTTGGGTGAGAAATTGAGAAATATTGAAAGAAGGAGGGTAGTGCATGGGCAGTTCATGGTTTTCCCTAACCGCGTGCCTTGGCCTGACAAACTGTACTACCTAGGACAGAGGGGGATTACATTGTTGGTACATAGTTTGTAAAACTGTGTACCCTTTTAGGAGTAACCATGCACCCCTACAAAATAGATGCATAGTTTAGGCACACAATTAGGTAAAAATGTGATCCCATACTTAGAAAACTATGTGTGAATTTTTAATTCACTAGAAAATAAGACTTTAAATTCCCCAAAACCCCAAAACTAACCCTATTCGACCCAAAATCAGAACAACTTGTATCCTAATGATTTCAGAGCCTCCAGGAGGGATTCCCAGCCTTCCTAACATCGTTTATTTATAATTAGAATCATAGATTGAAGATCTACACCCCTACTAGTAAGTGAATCCTCTCCTACTCAGTTTTACGGTTCCTCTTACTTTCTTCTTACATCATAAAAATGGTTGTTCTTCTTGTTTTTATTGGATATATATATGGGATTGTAGATATAGATCTACAATTTAAGTATCTTTATTGTTTTGATCTTGATTTAGGGTTTCAGATCAGGATCTCGTTTTACATAGCTGTGCTGCTCAAATATTGGGGATTTCCATTGGGTGATCGTTGATCAACAAATTAAGATTGGTGGTCCATTATTCAAATTTAAAAGTATTAATTGAAATTATATGTATGTAATTTTAAAACTTTTATTTGATGTTTATCAATTGAGTTCTTGAACAAATTAATTAATTTTGTGAATGAATTATTTGAGGGAAATGTGAATTAGGGATATTGGTGAATTATAGATTTGAGGTAATTAATTGTAGAGTTAATTATGAGATATTGATATTGTTGAATTGAATAATTAATTGTTGAATTAGTTATAAGAAAGTGATATTGTTGAATTAAATGATTAATTTATGAACTAATTGTGGAATAATGGGATAGAGATGATCAATTAATTGTGGAGTTAATTAATAGGGTTGAGATGATTAATTAATTATTGAGTTAATTAATAGGGTTGAGATGAATAATTAATTATTGAGTTAATTAATTTTTTTAAAATGATTAATTAATTGTTGAGTTAAATAATAGGGATGGGATGATTAATTAATTGTTGAGTTAATAAATAGGATTGAGATGATTAATTAATTTTAGAGTTAATTAATATGGTTTAGATGATTAACTAATTTTTGAGTTAATTAATAGGATTGAGATGATTAATTAATAGTTAAGTTAATTAATGAAGTTGAGAAGATTAATTAATTATTGAGTTAATTAATATGACTGAGATGATTAATTAATTATTGAGTTAATTAATGATATTGATATGATTAATTAATGGTTGAGTTAATTAATGAGATTAAGAAGATTAAGTAATTATTTAGTTAATTAATGAGATTGAGATGATTAATTAATTGTTTAATTAATTAATGAAATGATGAATGGTAATAATGGAATTCATATGAGAATTTAGATCTAGAATGGTAAAAATGGAATTATGAGATATCAGGTGAGAGATAGAATGGTAATAGTGGAATTATAATACATGATATCCCTTAGGGATAGTGTAGGTTTCGATGTGGGCCAAAGTAGGTGTTGAGGTTTGGGTGTCCTTGGGAACTTAGGGAGTTTATGTTGTTAAATAAAGAACAATTTGATAATGTGGTAACTTTTTATTTATGTATTGTGTGTATTTATTTATACAAATGCATATACTGATATTGATTGGATATTGTTTTAGACACCGTTGGTGGTAGCCTACTAAGTTGTATTCACAACCTACTTGGGATACTTGATTGGAACCTGAATAGATTATATGATTGTAGGATAGGTTAAGGGAAAATTCCCTATGCTAGATGACTGATTGGGATGGAGCATGGATGAGGGAACCAGACATGGGTTAAGTCCCACTTGTGAGTCGCTAGTGTCTTTACATTGAGTTTCATTTTGATACTTGGCATGTAATTTTTCATGGCATATCTACCATTTAGTTTTTGATATTCTATTTATAGTTTTTGTTGTCTTGTTATACTGGTATTGTTCTGGTTATGATATATTTTGGTTATTTAGTTTTTATTGTTTATTTATTTCTAATGGTGTGTTACTTGGATAAAAGTGGATATAGTCTCCCCATGGTCGATATTAGATCATCTCTGCTAGTCAAAAACCTCTGGTGTACGGGAGGCACACTTGAGGTCACATAATAGACTAGCTCAAGGCATCAGTGAGTGGAACCTGATTCAGAACATTACATAAATTATTATATTTATTCTTTTATTAAATACAAAATGCATATAAGATCTTGTGATTTTAGGTTATGTTTTTTGTTTTTAAATTGCATTTGAATAAGAGTTATCCCCTCTAAAACCTATCAATTTTTATATGGTTGATGTTGATGAAATTATTGGAGGGTTTAATATGAATCAGTTATGGGTATGGATTGGTATTGGAAACACCATTTTAGGGTGAGGTTTACACTGGGTTGGGTTTGGTTTGTTATGGAGACTTTATTTGAGTGTGGGGGCCTCAAGGTTAGTTTTGGAATCCCACTTCAGTGTAGTGGTTGTTTGTGTAAGAATGATGGGCATGATATGAGTTTCAATATTCTTTGGGTTTTAGGTTGAATGGTGTATGTGTGTAGGGTTTCATGAAAATCAATCAATACTGGAAATATGATCTATACCAATGGTTTTGGGCAAACCATTGGTATAGGTCACTTATATGGACCTATACCAATGGTTTTGGTTAAACTATTGGTATAGGGGGGACCTATACCAACGGTTTGGCCAAAACTGTTGGTATAGGTCCATTATAGAGACCCTATACCAACGGTTTGTCCAAAACTATTGGTATAGGTCACAAAATCAAATAACCTATGCCAACGGTTATCAAAACCATTGGTATAGGTCTATACTAATGGTTTTGAGAACCGTTGGTATAGGTACATGTATTTTTAATGGAATCTTCTTACAGAGGAAATTAAATAAATCAAATTTTAAAATAATTATGATAATACATATATATATTTATGAAATTATGTTCACAAATGTAAGTTAGGTTAGTGGTTAGGTCGTTGAATCACAAACGGGAGGTACTGGGATCAAAACCAAGCGAATGATTATTTTTTGAATTACATATACCAATGGTTTTATGGAACCGTTGGTATATATTTTCATATTATTACTTATACCAACAGTTTTCAAAACTGTTGGTATAGGTATATACCAAATGTTTTCCCAAAACTGTTGGTATAGACCTATCCTCACGACTTACTTGGCAACGGTGCTCCAAACCGTTGGTATAGGCTATACCAACAGTTTGGAAGACTATAAAAATGCTTCCAAACCATTGGTATAGGGTATTTTTCCAATAGTTAATGGGTTATGACTTGTTTGGTCTATATTCTATGAAAACATGACTATTTTGATAGAGACTTAATATTTTTTGGTTATATCAATTTTCATGGGTTCGTAATGTATTTATAAAAAACATACAAGACACAAGGATTTAAAATTGATGGTGATTCATGCTCAAATTTACCCAAGAGATGAACGTAAAATGGTCCTTGTAGTCTAGCTTGGGTTGTCAAATCCACTGACACCTAAGAAGATACCTAAGATACAAAACCTGAGAGATAGATTTTTGGCTATGAAGTGGCCAACTTGGTTTTGATTCTAGATGGTTTTAAATAACACTAAGAAACCAAAGTGAATTCATTTTAATGAAAAATGTTTGATCTTAGAATTATGCTCGGGGTGGATTGAATGAATTTTACCTCTTCAGACAATTTTCGTTTTATTAATTCTTAATGAATCCATTCTTCAAAATAACACTACCTTCATAATTTTCTAGTTTTATGCTAACTAAACTCAATTACTAATCCCCTAAACACTTAGAGATCCAAATTCATGATATCTCCAAGGAATATGGTCATTTTAGTACTTGGATTTAGCTTCCTCAAACACAGTGAAGATGAAGAGTGGAAATAACTGAAGAAGGGAAGTCTTAAATTAGTTATCCAATTAAAAATAATTAGTTCATAAAATAACATAAAATCCAGCCTTTTAATCTTCTTACAATCAACCCATTAAAGGGTTATACCTCCATTGATGGTATACTCTCAATGGTGGGCAAAAGATGGCTTACAAGAATTGGATTGAAGAAATTAAAACCGTGGAAATAACAAGTACTCCTCCGTGCATGTGAATGAAATTCAAACTTATGTGTGAAAAAATTCACCACAAAACAAATATATCATTTTGATTTTTGATTATAGAGCTTTAATGAAAGAAATGGGAATAATATAAGGGAAATATTTTGATTGAGAACATAGAAATACAAAAAAGAAACTTACATGGGAATTTAAAACATTACAACAAAACTTTGGCATAATAACATTACAAAAACAAGAGATATCTTCCCCCTCACCACAACTGCCTTAAATAGACAATTGGAAAGATTTAGGCCGAGCCTCAATCAATATATTACAAATTATTAATTTAATTTAGGCCTTAGGGTGGTAGAAAGTAGTGGAGAAATTGATTCCCTCCTTGACTTTTTATCCTCCTTGCCATCCCTGAAAAGATCATCTTGTATGGGAAAGAATATCGCCAAATATCGGTGGGTTATAGAAGAGTATTTTTTGTCACTAGATATCTTCTAGATTTATGTAAAATTTGGGCCCATTTTTAGTTGTGGATCAAGATTTATGGCCGATTTAGTTAGATAACATTCTGGGTCGCATATTCTGGCCTAGATTTTGATAGTCTATTTGGGCCGCCTTAATAACCACCATGGAGGCTGAATTAGCACTGTCTCATGAATAATGATTTGTTCCTATATATATATTATATCATCCTACTAAATTTGGGCTTCAGGGGGCCTATATTGTGGGCCTCACATTCTCATGAGTGGCAATCTGCCTTCTCAAGAATTGTTTCCTTTCAACGCCAAATATCACCATAATACTTTATGAATACTCCATTGATATATGAATGAAAAATGGTAATATTGAAGTGTAAATCCATTTACCAAAATATAAAATTAAAATATGGATAATTATATTCCTTAAAATGAGATGAATCATTGGGCTTAAATTGGTGTACATTAGGAATGAAGTGCACAAATGACGAGAATGAATGTTCAAAATTAAAATCCACTAAATCAGGCCCATAAGATCACAAATGAATATTTTAATACCATTAAAATTTAATTTACATATGTGTTTTTATTGGATAATCACATGGGGTTCATTGAATGTATTTATAAATCTTTTCAATTTATTATACTCACTATTGGTATCTGTATCTTTATGTATATATAGATTATGTTCATTGAGTTATATGATACATGAATTTTTGCTTCATTGGATGGGACACAATATCAAAGGAATAATAGTAGATAAAAGTGGATTTTTTGTCATTGGTGATGGGTTAGTAAATAAACAAGGTTTTATTCTTATTGTAGATTATATTTTATTTTTTCACTTATAGTTGTTTGTATAAATCACATTCACTGGATTCCTCAACATTTTTTATAGGGATATAGTTATCATAACCATTGGGTTCTATACTATTCCCCATGGTATGTGTAATATATTATACTTTTATTACCAAGAATTTAGAAATCAAGGGATAACACCAAGGGCCAAGTAAGATTTTGATTCAAATCGAGGTCAGATCCGAGTAGTCAAACCGATTTGGGATTTTAAACCCAAGCTAAAAAATTTGTCTGAATAGGTCAAAACGACATAGATTTAGGTTGGATTAACCTGAGATATCAGGTCAATCCCAATATTCTATATCAATTTTATATCACATTGAATAAAAAATATATTTTTTATCTATTTAGAAAAATTTATTATTTTTTATATTTTTAAATACCACTTATTTAATTTATATTTTCCAATTTTATTTAATATTGTTTACCTTTAATTTTTATATAATTTAAGAAATATATATATATATTAGTTTAATTTTGGAATTTAAATATACTCAACCTGTATGTATGATGAAAAACTAAATAAAATCAATAAAATATATTATTGATTTAATATCTAAAATTTAATAAAAAAATTATTATATTAATATTTCATAAGAATATATCATTTTAAGTTTTCTTTTGAAGGTAAAAAAATAAAATCAATAAATGATATATACCTCTATATAGTTGGTTATTAAATTTATAATCCAAATTTCAATAATCTAGAAAGTTAAAAGATACATTTTATTTATTTGAATTTTAGAATTAAAAAAATGGAGACATAATCTGGTTAGTTTTTTTATACTTTGATGTTTCTTATGTAATATCTAAAATACATGGTATATTCATCCAAAATAATTCAAGTTAACCATTAAAATATTTTTATATTGACTTTAAGTTTACCATTTTATTAACTACTTGATTATCCACCCATTTTAACATGTATTTTTATGATAAAATTTTATTTTGTTTTTAAAAACTTAAAAGAAAAAATAATGCCTAATAAACTATTTTCTATTAGATATATTTTAAATATATAAAAAACAATATATTTAAAAGGACTAAAAAACAAAACATATATTTTATATTTTATATATTTTATTCTTTAAATTAAAAATAAAAATATCAAATTATTTTTTCTTATTGATAACTTATATTTATTGGAAAAATATATCAAGACTTATTTAAAAATAGTTTTCAAAATAATGATTTTTATAACATTATTTTTCAATTTAATATTTTATAGAACTGTTTAATATTTTTTTAACAAATAAAATTAATTAAAACTAAATGAAAATAAGTCCCCCAACCCCAATTGGTAGAAACATGTACATATATACACAAAAATATAATAAACATCTTCCGAATTGTTATCCCTTAAAATGAAAATAAAGAGAGGAATTTGTACTTTTTTGAGTTTTCACACTGGTTGTACTTTATTTTTTACATGAGTTATTTAATGATATTAATATTAGAGATTTAATACATAAATAATTAATTTTAGTTATAAAAATGGATATTAGAAATGTAAATTCCTGCCCCGAGTTCCATGCACTAGTGCCCCGAGCCGGACCACCACATGACCTCAAGCGCGCTTCCCCATATGCCAGAGGCTGCTGACTAGTAGCAAGGGTCTGAAAATTCGATCATGGAGATACTATAACCTCTTCTATCAGAGTAATACAAAAACACAAATAAATAACCAACAACTAAATAACATATAACTTTGAAAAATTCCAATATCTCAAGCCAATCAAAGAAGGAAATACAATATCCAAACTAATATAGAAAACATTATATGCCAATGTACATATCAAGTGTCTAAAATGAAAACTCAAAAGAAAGTCACTTATGACTACCAAATGGGTCCCAAACTGTGTCTGGTTCCCTCATCCATGCTCCATACTGACTGATCCATCTAACATATGGCCTTTTACCTTCACATGTTATGCATCCATGAAATCTATTTGGGTAATGATCAGGAAACCTGAGTAGGGAGTGAGTAAAACTCAGTATACCACCACCAACAGTGTCTAAAAAAAATCCAATAAATAACAAGTGTATGTAGTTGTATAAATAAATAAGTAAAATACATAAGTAAATAGTAATCACATTATCATATATTATTTATTTAACCACATATACCCCCATGTTCTTATGGACACTTAATCCTCAATACTTTCATTATCCCATTTCGGAGTCTGAAACATTTCACATTATCAATTTTCAATTCATTTGATTAATGAGATTTCATTATCCATTAAACTTATACCCATGATACATTAAATTGGAACCATATTCCAATTCCACTATCTTAGGTGTACATCGTCAAGTCTAACACCTCGTGAGTATTTAGAGCATCAGTCCATGTCTCATACATCATGGGTATTTGGATCCTCAATTCTTGTCCCATACATCATGGGTATTTAGACCCTCAATCCCTTTCCCACGAAATCTACATACATTCCATTGGTATAGAATTCCATGTCTAGGACCCCATGGGTATTTGGAGCATCATTCCGTATCCCACACCCCATTTTCTCAATCAATCACATATATCTCATGTATCGTATATATCACATGTATCACGTAACTCATATGTATCACATATATCACATTAATTAATTCTACAATTAATTAATCATAGAAACTCCATTAATAAATTCAACAATTAATTAATCATGTCAATCCATTCAATTAATTCATCAATTAATTGGTCACATCAATTCCATTAATTAATTCAACAATTAATTATTCTCCACATTTCCATTAATTAATTCACCAAATAATTAACTAAATCCACAATCACAAATAGTTCCATAATTAATTCATCAATTAATTATCCTTATTCATCAATATCAATATAATAACAATTAATTAAAAAATTAATTAATATTATTCAATAATTAAACAATTTAAAAATTAACTCATCAATTAAATATCCCTAGTTTCCCAATTAAATTATTTGATAATTAATTCACCAATTAATTATCCCAACTTCACAATTTCCATTATTCAGTCAAATACCCAATTCCTCAATTAATTAATTGACCACATTTATTTATTCAATTTCATAATTTAAATTACTAAATGAACCCTAGAAATTATACAATCACATACACGTAATTGATAATAATACTATGTGATTTGAATAACATATCACCTACTTCGACTCGTCGATGAAAAATCTCCCAATGGAAATCCCCAAAATCGAGCAACACAACGACATATATTGAGATCTATATTTAAACCCTAGATCAAGATTTAAGAAAACGAGATATATTAATTCTAGATCAAGATTCAAAACACTATATCTAGAATCATAAAGTCAAGATCTTTATCTATAAAAATAATGGATAACATCCCACTCAAATAACGTGAGAAGAAAATAAGATTAATGGAAAGGGAACAGGATGATATTCTCTTACTGGGAGCGATTCAGATATTTAATTTGGGCTATGAATTTCGAATAACAGAGTTTGGGAAGGATTAGAATTTGTCTAGAGAGCTATAAAATCATGAAAGACAAGCTAGGGTCAAATAAGGGTTGATTTGGGGTTAATTATGGGGTTAAAGAAATTCTAGAATTGATTTTCAAGCTTAATTAATTCTCATGCATGGTTAGCTGGGTTGGGGCACACAGTTTTCCCTAACTTTTCACCTAAATCGTGCGCCTCTTTTATATGGGTGAAAGGTTTTCCAAACCATTCACTAGTCATTTGAATCCCCTATATCTGGGTTCACACTGTTAGATGGGATGGGGAGCACAATTTTCCCTAACCGTGCACCAACCATGCACAACCCCCTTTTCTATCATTTTTCTCAAAATTCCACCCAAACACACCCCAAGTTATAACAAAAAAATTACTCAAATAAGGATAAAAGAGAACCTAAAATCAAACCTGAGTCAACTCTAGAAATGTTTGGGATCTTACAATCTCCCCACCTTATAATATCTCGTCCTTGAGCTACACTCCCAAGAATCTCTAAGATTTTGAGCCAAAAATATTTTTCCATTGAGCACTCATATCTGTTTCCCTTTCCCAAGTTTCCTCCTTCACATTCATGTGTTGCCACAATACATGAACTATCAGCACCGTCTTTCCCCACAACACTTTCTCACTATGATCCAAAAAACATATCAGATTATCCTCAATGGAAACATCTATCTCAAAGTCAATATCATCCACATCAATCACATGAGAAGGTCCAGGGTGGTACCACTATAATTGTGATACATGGAAAACATCTTGCATAGACTTATATTTATATGGAAGTCCAATCGGTATTCCACTTGCTTGATTATATCCATAATCTAAAAAGGTCCGACAAACCTAGGCACTAATTTTACCTCTATTCATATCCTATGGTGACCCAACATAGGTGACATCTAAAGAAATACACAATCAAACTTTTTAAAATATAGGGGCCATCAACGTCTGGAAACATATGAATTCTGTCTACTCTGAGCCATAACCATACATTTCTGAATCAGCTGATCCTATTATGATGTCTCTTTCATGAGAATCAGTCCCAATTGTTTAGACTCTTCTGCCTCCATCTGGTATAATGGTGATCTACATGACCAACCATAAAGCGCCTCATATGGTGCCATCTGTATCATTTCCTCATAGTTGTTGTTATAGGAAAACTCCACCAAATCTAGATGCTTCTCCCAAGATCCTCCAAAGTCAAGGAAACAAGACCGCAACATATCCTCAAGCACCTTTATAGTAAACTCATACTTCCCATATACATGTGTATGGAAATCTATAAAAAAACCAGTATATCGAGTACCTTCTGTAAGCCCAACCATACACATGAAGTAAAACAAAAATCGCGGTCTAAAACTGTCACGAACCATCCCAGTGGGGCCCATGTCAGGACTCCCCAAGCCCTCCTCCAATAGGATAATGGATGGTGACTAGTACCAACTAGGAATATCACTAACATAATAAGAATTTCCTATGTACCTGTACACATGCACACATCTCCAATCCCACAAAATGCTAAAATGTAAAAACCAATAAGTAAACAATGCATGCATACCACCATATCCCACAACCAGAGTACAATGGAAAGTAAAGTAAATAGGGAAATAATAAAAGACCACCAAAAAAATAGTCTATAACCACAAGTACAAACTATAAGAAAAAGGTATTGGAATTGCTGTCTGAAATCCGCAAGAACACACCTCAGTCTGTCTGGTATCACAAAGCACTCTTTGGTCCTGGTCCACCTAGGACTCTATCAAAGGGTCGATCATCTATACAAGAAATGACACCTATTGGAAAATCCCATGTAGGGGTGAGTATAACAATACTCATTAGGACATCCAAAATCCAAAAAGAAATATAAGAAAGGAAAGAATAGTTATCTCTACATAGGTAAATGTTTATAGAACATATAACAAGAATATCCAGATATACTCGAGAAATACACATAGTCTTGAGGTAAGTCATAACCACTGTATACCAACCCTAATAATTTAGCTCGAAGATTTCATGAAGCACTCATATGAGAGAAAACACTCTTGATTCCAATAACACTGATGATATACGTCTGAGAGGTACTGCTTGTCGGGTCTTTCCATGAGAAAGATATGTTGATAGATATGAAGAGAGATATGATACAACAGATGAGGATCACATCTAAGGCCATGGGGTGATACTGAAAACTCAATCTGGATTAACCCACTAAGTAGAGGATAAAATCTCACGTAGTGTTGCTCAAGTCAATACCAAGAACTCCACATAGGTTATAAAGAATGAATAGAGGATTCTACTCATGGCTTCTTAGGGGATTCCAATAATTCTATCCAAGAAGTGCTGCTGAAGGGATCATAATCATATGAGTAGGAAACTATTAGTACCTACCTTCAGGGAAATGATAAAGGGAATGAACCCTAATGAAACTTATCCAAGATATGAAAGAAAAGAGAATCAATCCATGTGTAAAGGGGTACACGACATGTAGTAAGGTCACACGCCATGTCCCTTGACCTCGAGTAATGCTTGTGTACAATGTCCTGTGTCATTCCAAATCGTGTTGTGTAGAATATGGGTACACGACATGTAGAAGGATTCACACACCATGTCATTCTATCCTGGGTCTAACCATGTGCTCTAGCCGTGTGCTAGTACACAATGTCATCTCGTGTATGCTTTCCCATGTACTGGTAAATGGGGTAGTCCATGTAACTGGTTCTCTCTATGCCGTGTGGGGGAGTACATGCCATGTAAGAAACCCAAGTACACCAACCCATGTCCATGTACTTACCATGTATACTCCAAGTCATTCATTGATGAACACACACCATGTAGCCATGACTACACACTATGTGTATTTGGTTTTCCAAAATCCAGTGTTCTTCCTCCATTCATGCCAATTCCTCTCCTAGATCTCACTCCGATGCTCAGTTCACCTAAAAAACTCTAGATCAAAGGTCATTTCACCACCCTAAAACCAAATTGATGGGTTTTTGGACTTTAATTAGCTCAAAAATATGATTTAATCCATACCAAAACAACTCACTCGAAGAATGGGTTCTTCCAAATCGCTTTGATCCATCCACCACCATCGTTGTCACACCTATGTAAAGTTGTCGCGATTCCATATCTACATTTTCTAATCATTTCACTAAGAATTGAAGGTGAAATGATCAATTGTTCAATGTTAGGGGAATAATGAAGAACACACATCATGAGCGCAAGAAATAGGGGGAGAAAAGAACAATAATAGAGAGGAAAAAACCTTAATTGTTGTTTGTATAGATCATGGTTCATCACTGTTATAATGGTAAATGAATCAAAACAATTATATATAATCAAATCCTGATAAATCCTAAAAATATCATCATATCCCGCAAGTATGATCGATCCACGGGATAATCTATTCATGGATTAATCTGTGTTTGGTGTAGGAATCAAGAATGGGAAATAAGAATCTAAATAATACACCATTCTTGGATATTTGATCAATCACTAATGATGATCAGTCAATGCATTGTCTTCGTTGGAAAGATCTACCAAGAGCGGCGTTCGTCGATCTCTAATATGAAGTTTTTTCATCACATGCCGAGAGGATTCTCTATATCTCTCAACCTCTATGGACTCCATAGGATTCTAGGGTTATGGTCCTAACCCTATATATCTACTAAATGGTTTATTTTTTAAAAAATAAACCTATCGTTGTGTCTCTACATCGATGAAATAAAAATAGAATAAATTTTTATCAATTTATTTTATTTATATCAAATGCCCGTTATGAATTTCCTCAACTTACCCATACTGACTAATGTTAGGTCATTCCTAGGGTAAAGTAATTGTTCTGAATACAAAGGTTTCCTCGGATTTATGATATGGGTAACCATTTAGAAGTTATTCCATATTTTCAGGAAAACTGTATGCACATGCTATTTAATATTTTAATATTTTTCAAATAATTGTTTTGGGAACATTGGGCCTCAGAATCTCATGCTCTCTCAACACCTGGTCTCGAAATGAATCCATATAATATTTAAAAATAATACATGGAACATATAATACATTACATTCTCCCCAAATTGGGACTTTACGTCTCTAGAAAACAAAAAAAGTATACTAAAAAAGATGTGGTTACTGAGTATGAATATGAGCCTCCCACTCCCAAGTGCTCTCTTGTAGATTCCAATGCTACCATCAGTCAAACACTAAAGGAATCGATCACCCATGAAGTATCCTCTCATACTGATCCTCAATCTCCATTTGGTAATTAGTAAAAGTTTCTCCATCATCGATGTCTAGCTCGCTCAAGTCGATGACGTACGATGGGTCATGTACGTACCTCCTCAGCTGCGACACATGGAAGACATCATGTACCCAGTCTAACTATGGAGGTAAATCTAAGTGGTATGCAACCTTTAAAACTATACACAGTATCTGAAAAGGGTCGATGAATCTTGAAGATAACTTTCCACTAGACCAAATCTCTATAATCCATGTCGAGGTGAAACCCTTAAGAACACATGGTCTCCTTCCTCGAACTCCAAATGCTTCCATCGCATGTCGACATAAGACTTTTGACGGCTTTGTATAAAAAATATGCTCTTTATTACAAACTTAAACATGATTTATTACATAAAACATTCAATTGATAAAAAATAGAATATTTATAGGTCTAGTGTCTTTGGGGCTTAGGAACATTACATAACAACTTAAAACATGAAACACAACATCTTTGTTGAAAACTTTTTTTACATGACCACTACATTCCCTCATACTTAGCATTTCATGGGATAACCTCAAGACATGCATAAGAAAAGGGTGAGATATAAAGACCAGTAAGAGAGTAGACAAGGAATAACATGAATATTATAGTACATGTTATATAGCATCCAACATTTTTTTCACATAAACTTTCATTACATTATACAAAACTGAGGATCTTTAAGGTTTAGTGTTTTGGAAACCAGGAACTTAATACATGAAACAAAAAAAAACACTATTCTTAAACACTTTAAAGGCTTCTCCTTATGTTCATCCTAGGTTCATTACTGCATCTCATAACCTGGGTACATACATCAAAAGAAAGGGTGAGCATAAGGCCCAGTAAGGGAAACAAGGGAAACATTTAACATGCGAACTTGAGATACATCAATAAAGTCATGAAAAGAACTTTAAGGCATGAGAATGAAATAATGAGGCATATCATAATAGAAATAACGTATTTCATAACTTGAATATCTGGATACAACATTTTACAAAGACAATCATTTCCGTTTCACCAAGTTCCATCCCCAAGGTGTCAATAAAAATTACCAAGGTTATTCACCAAGGTATCAGTCTAAATGGTCATCTCTAGAGATTAAGTCTTTACCCAATGCATTGGAGCGCTATCAGGGCACACCCTTAAATTTGCCTTTATTATCATGTGCGCCACAAATATCATCATAAATCATTTCATAAACAACCCATATAGCATAAAATAAATGGGTTTCATTTCATAATCATAACGTTTTAAAAACTGCTTTAAAGACATGATCTTTATGTCACTTAAAACCCACGGAAAAGGAAAGAGGGTCTTATGTATGTAAATCCAAGAATTTAAAATATAAAATTTTTGTATATTTGTGAATAAACATTTAGAAGGAAGATATTTGAGTATTCACTTAATAAAATAAAATAATTTGAGAAAAAGAGAGAGACATTTGAGATGAAAATTCTGCAGCATAACGACTATGCCTTGGGGTTTTAGAAAACAATGAAATGAGAGGGGACATAGGTCACCCACTCATTAATGACCCAAATAACATTATAGGGACAGAATATAATGGATATAAGAACATGTTAATTATATTTGAAAGACATACCATATGAAATGAAAAACATGGAGGGAAGACAAAAATTAGATTTCTCTTATGAAAACTCGGCAGCCTAACGACGTCACTTAAACTTCAACAAAATGAATTGAAGATATAAAATAGGGTCTCTCATAATATGAACATAGAAGATCAGTATGATAGATATAGAGATCATAACCCAACATAATAAAAAAGAACTTGAAAGACTTGACATGAAAGTAAAACTTTGAAAAATGAGAAAGGTGAAAGAATCCCTTAAAAATTTAGCAGCCTAACAGTGCCACTTAAACTTCAACAAAAAATGAATTTGACGAGATGAAATAGGGTCTGTCATCATATGAAAATAGAATATCAGTATGATAGATATATAGATCATACCACAACATAATAAAAAGTAACTTTAAAGACTTTTCATGAAAGTAGATCTTCAAAAAATGAGAATGGTGAAAGAATCCCTTAAAAATTCGGCAGCATAACGACGCCACTTAAACTTCAACAAAAAATGATTTGACGAGACCAAATAGGGTCTATCATCATATGAACATAAAATATCAGTATGATAGATTTATAGATCATACCCCAACATAATAAAGAGGAACATGAAAGACTTGACATGAAAATAGATCTTGAAAACGAGAAGGGTGAAAGAATCCTTTAAAAATTCGGCAGCCTAACGTCGCCACTTTAACATTCTTAAAATGAAATAATG
Source organism: Viscum album (assembly GCA_963277665.1). Classification (NCBI taxonomy): domain Eukaryota; kingdom Viridiplantae; phylum Streptophyta; class Magnoliopsida; order Santalales; family Viscaceae; genus Viscum; species Viscum album. Next base: position 856,793,794 of record OY728121.1, read on the forward strand.
AGAGCAAGAGGGGGTCTCTCATAATATGAAAATGAAAAGGTAAGTAAGATTAATATAAAAGAACATCCTTCAACATAAGAGCATGGAGCATAAAATAAATGACATGAAAGAGATTACTTGAAAAGAAAGAGAGAGGTCAGATCCCTTACCTTAAAACGTAACTCTTAAAACTCAAAGGTTTGGACCTTGAGGGCTTGGGGGCACCTTGGGAGGACTCCTTGGGAGGTAATGAGACCATAGATTCGTTGGGAAAGAGTTGGGAGTGAAAAATAAAGGAGGAAAGTGTGGGTATTTATAGGTAAGGTGAGGTGATACTTTAATAATTTCAAGGGACACCTCACAAGTGGTTTTCTCAAAACCATGGGCTCTCCCATGGTATTTCCCATGGAGTTAGGCCACATGGGCCCCCCAATACAATACTTCATCACCTTTGGTTGGAAAAAACTTAAAATATCTCATGAAATCATCATGACACAGTTATGATGTCATTAAACTTACCGAAACCCTAAAACTATATTTTCACTATTCATCGAAAATTCAACTTTCTCAGAAAAATCCCAAAATTTCACCTTAAACAAATATCGATGCTCTGATTTCAAAAATGAACTCCATTTTATAAAAATAATTTTCTAAATATTTTTAATTAAATTTTTAAATAAATACACTATTCACCGAAAATTCATTTTTTTCAGAAAAAACCTTAAAAATTACCATAACATAATATCGATGCTCTGAGTTCAAAAATAAATTCCATTTTATAAAAAAAAATTCTAAAAATTTTCAATTTAATTTTTAATTAAAAAAACACTATTCACCCGAAAAACTAATACTTGACTAAATATTTATGAAATCGTTATTTACCCATTTTATTGAATCACATTACTTAATCAAGGTGTCTAAATTATATTAATAATTTCTTTAAGTAAGATTACTAATCCATTTGGTCACATTACTAATCCTAAGCATAAAATCACTATTCATGATTTACTATTCATCAAAAATAAAGGTGATCATATTAGAATCTAAATTTCGTACTAAACATAATTGTAGAAGACCATTTTTTGAAAATCATTACACATTTTTAATTATTTAAGGTTTACATAAACATTTTTAAAATATCATTTTTCTAAAATTCATCAAAAATATGCATACTTTATTTATCCGGTCATTTAAAAATTCATAAACTTCATCATAAGAAGAAATCAAAATTTTTATTTAAAATAAAGGATTACACAAGGCAGTTACAGTCTCCTTACATAGCCCCTTATCACACCAGCATAGGACCTAAGTGTAAGGTGTGCTAAGGTGAGATAATCTGAGGGAGGCTCGACCAACATTGCACAAGTAGTAATTTCTATCAGTTTGAACTTCTTGCGAAGGCGATTCCGTTCTAGCTTCACACGATGAAGTTCAGCTTGGGTTTGGTCCAGAGAAAAGCCCAGTGGTGCTACCTCCTTCCCAAGTTCCATTAGATGGGCTTCGATTGGCCCGAGACTACAGGATGAGGCCATCAAATCTCCTTTCTATATTAATTAACCAAGGTCACTTTTATTTAGAGACAAAATTCGTAACATTCAGTTTTCAACAGTCATACTAACTAACGGTCATATAATAGTCAAAACCCAACAGTCTCATTTTAATTATACTCATGTTATCAAATGAAACAGTTTTGTTGAGTATGAAAAATAAAATAACACAAAAAATTAGGAAACAAGATTTATTCAAAATTTTGGGTCGTTACAATCTTCCCCCCTTAAGAAATTGCGTCCTCACAATTTTGAAAATTGGGTTTTGAAATTTCATTGAAAGTCCCACATCGGAAAAAGAGTCAGTAACACTATTACTTTAAAAGATATAAAAGGAAGTACAAAGGTCACACGAGTTAACCCATACTAGGATTCCATGTAGGAAAACATGGATATGGAAGAAAAAAAGCAAGGGGTCAAGTTCTGAGGGAGAGTGATAGAAAACATGATTAGGAGAAAGTTAACAATAAGAAAATCACAAACTTATGATGTGTGTAAATGGTCTTTGATTACCCAGTAGGAAACGTTAACAGAAAATGTTTTTGTTTTACGTTCCTTTTCATAGTTTTGAGGAATTCATTTACTACATAGAATAAAAACATAAGGAAATATACCTACCTTCAAGTAGAGTTTCATCCTTTAATAAGTTTCTACCAAAAATAATCTTTTCTACAAACGATGAGCATTAAAAACTACTTGGTATCATCAAAGCACAAGAATCATATTATAGAGAATCACATAATCCACCAAAGATTAACTATCTATTTCTTCTATCTTTAAACATTATCCCAAAAACAGAAAGGGTAAGATAAAACAACTCTTCCAAAATAAAGAATCCCAGAGGAAGGGGAAATACTTTAAATCTTCAAAGTTCCACGGTACTGCCCAAAGATCATCATAGACCATTCCATAAATAACTTTCTTTAAAATTCATCACAATAAACCAAACTAAGATTGAAACCCAAATACAAGAAGGATTTGATAACATAGTCTTCCAAGATAAATTTTATCGCTCATCTCCAAACAACATCAACCACTCCTAACATCTTATAACAAAAGTAGCTAACCTAAACATATTTTAACCAAGATAGTTTAATCATTTCCATATGTAACCTAAATTACTATAAGTCTGCCTTAAATTCATCGATTCTTCAAAATATAAGTCAACCTTTACTCCTCAAATAAAATACCATAGTAATCTATTTACCTCGATCAAATAGGGTTCCCAAAATAGTTAACGTCTTCCAAAATAATAATAATCTTTTAATCCCCTAATCAGCTTTTTTTAGAAGAACAACTTTACTACATCAACATGTGGTACATAACAATAGATGTTTTCCTTAATGATATAAAGTCATATTAGGTAGTGACTCGATGATCTTAGAAAAAATAAAAGATATGCTCATAGAGCACGAACTAAAATACAACATGACATAGACAATTATTGCAAAGAAGTTACATGTACTTCAGTCATCATGATCCATCTCAGCATAGGACTTGCATTGTTCCCTTGTCCTCGAAGATTGTTGATGCTCATCATGATTCTCACCCATTCCAAGAGATCATTGCCTTGGATAATTTCTAACTTCTCCACATTTATGACATCAAAATGTATAAGGCACATTAGATTGAACCTTATCTCCATTTATCACATTATCCATTTTTTAAAGTAATTGGATACTTTATGCCCTATCTTCCCACACTTAAAACATCTCCTGGTTCCTTTGTGACATTATCCTTGGTGCCCCTTTCTAAACTTTTTTCACAAAGGAAATTGGGTCTTCTTTCCCTTATCAACTTTATCAGATGAACATCCTTGAGACTTTGTCTTCTTCTTCCTTGATAAATTTGGGCATTCAACTAGGTACCAATTATTAATTGTGATTTTTGATAGTTGGTTTGGCATAATCATAATATGTTCAACTTGATATTTCGTCATCTCTGTCACATCAATAAGGCAATCATCACATTTACTATCACATTGGTTGTTGGGACATGTTCTTCCATTTCCCGCCATCAACTAAGAAAAGAAAGTATAATTAGGGGCTTGAATACTTAGCCAATAATCATTAAAAGGAAACTTTAAGCATAGAAGGATAAACTTGTAAAAGGAAAGTATACCCTAACTTTTGATCCCCTAGGTTCCAATCTAGGTTATCTATGATCATATATTCTTATGTGAATCATTATTTTATTTTATCTTTGTTCCTTTAATAATGGTTCATACTAAGCTTATGAATTTACCAAAGCATATCCTCAGGGAGTGTCGTAACCAAGAGTGCAGTAAGGCCCGTTATCGTGTACCAGTTCCCATTCCAGTCTAGCTCAAAGCGGTGTTTTTGGGTTTTACCCCTATGTACATCTGTGCCAGAGCCACCTCTACCTACTCGTATCCAGACAGAGATGTATTTTCTTGGCAACCCCTTACTCAATACTCACCAAAATACCAAGACGATTTCCTATATTTAAAATTTTCTATTGGGATGTTCCTAAAGTTTTCATATCTTAATTTCCACAAATAACTAAACCATCCTTTGATACCAACTATAGAATCCCACCTTTTTGTCACATAAACATTCATTACATTATACAAAACTGAGGATCTTTAAGGTTTAGTGTCTTGGAAACCAGGAACTTAATACATGAAACAAAAAAAAACATTCTTCTTAAACACTTGAAAGGATTCTCCTTATGTTCATCCTAGGTTCATTACTTCATCTCATAACTTGGGTACATACATCAAAAGAAAGGGTGAGTAGAAGGCCCAGTAAGGGAAACAAGGGAAACATTTAACATGTGAACTTGAGATATATCAATAAAGTCATGAAAATAACTTTAAGGCATGAGAATGAAATCATGAGGCATATCATAATAAAAATAATGTATTTCATAACTTGAAGATGTGGCTACAAAATTTTACATACACAATAATTTCCATTTCACCATGGTCCATCCCCAAGGTGTCAATAAAAATTACCAAGGTTATTCACCAAGGTATCAGTCTAAATGGTCATCTCTAGAGATTAAGTCTTTACCCAATGCATTGGAGCGCTATCAGGGTGCACCCTTAAATTTGCCTTTATTATCATGTGAGCCACATATATCATCATAAATAATTTCATAAAAAACCCATATATCATAAAATAAATGGGTTTCATTTCATAATCATAACGTTTTAAAAACTACTTTAAAGACATGATCTTTATGTCACTTAAAACCCACAGAAAAGGAAAGCGGGTATTATGTATATAAATCCCAGAATTTAAAATATAAAATTTTGGTATATATGTTAATACCCATTTATAAGGAAGATCTTTGAGTATTCACTTAATAAAATAAAATAATTTGAGAAAAAAAGAGAGACATTTGAGACGAAAATTCTGCAGCATAACGACTATTCTTCGGGGTTTTAGAAAACATTGAAAAGAGAGGGGACATAGGTCACCCACTCATAAATGATCCAAAGAACATTATAGGGACAGAATATAATGGATATAAGAACATGGTAATGATATTTGAAAGACATACCATATGAAATGAAAAACATGGAGGGAAGACAAAAATAAGATTTCTCTTATGAAAACTCGGCAGCCTAACGACGTCACTTAAACTTCAACAAAATGAATTGAAGAGATCAAATAGGGTCTCTCATAATATGAACATATAAGATCATTATGATAGATATAGAGATAATACCCCAACATAATAAAAAAGAACTTTAACGACTTGACATGAAACTAGAACTTTGAAAAATGAGAAAGGTGAAAGAATCCCTTAAAAATTCGGCAGCCTAACGGTGCCACTTAAACTTCAACAAAAAATGAATTTGACGAGATGGAATAGGGTCTCTCATCATATGAACATATAAGATCAGTATGATAGATATAGATATCATAACCCAACATAATAAAAATGAACTTGAAAGACTTGACATGAAATTATATCTTCGAAAAATGAGAAAGGTGAAAGAATCCCTTAAAAATTCGGCAGCCTAACGGCGCCACTTAAACTTCAAAAAAAAAGATTTGATGAGATCAAATAGGGTATCTCATCATATGAACATAAAATATCAATATGATATATTTATATATCATACCCTAACATAATAAAAAGGAACATGAAATACTTGACATGAAAATAGATCTTGAAAACGAGAAGGGTGAAAGAATCCCTTAAAAATTCGGTAGCCTAACGGCGCCACTTTAACATTCTTAAAATGAAATGATGAGATCAAGAGGGGGTCTCTCATAATATAAAAATGAAAAGTTCAGTAATATGAATATAAAATAACATCCTTTAACATAAGAGCATGGAGCATAAAAGAAATGACATGAAAGAGATTACTTGAAAAGAAAGAGAGAGGTCAGATCCCTTACCTTAAAACGTAACTCTTAAAACTCAAAGGTTTGGACCTTGAGGGCTTGGGGGAAACTTGGGAGGACTCCTTGGGAGGTAATGAGACCAGAGATTCGTTGGGAAAGAGTTGGGAGTTAAAATTAAAGGTGGAAAGGGTGGATATTTATAGGGAAGGTGAGGTGATACATTAATAATTTCAAGGGACACCTCACAAGTGGTTTTCTCAAAACCATGGGCTCTCCCATGGTATTTCCCATGGAGTTAGACCACATGGGACCCCCAATACAATAATTCATCACCTTTGGTCGGCCAACACTTAAAATATCTCATGAAATCATCATGAAACAATTATGATGTCATTAAACATACCGAAACCCTAAAACTATATTTTCACTATTCATCGAAAATTCAACTTTCTCAGAAAAATCCCAAAATTTCACCTTAACCAAATATCGATGTTCTGATTTCAAAAATGAAATCCATTTTATAAAAATGATTTTCTAAATATTTTTAATTAAATTTTTAAATAAATACACTATTCACCGAAATTTCATTTTTTTCAAAAAACCCCCCAAAAATTACCATAACATAATATCGATGCTCTGAGTTCAAAAATAAAGTCCATTTTATAAAAAAAATTCTAAATATTTTTAATTTAATTTTCAATTAAAAAAACACTATTCACCTGAAAAACTAATACTTGACTAAATATTTATGAAACCGTTATTTACCCATTTTATTGAATCACATTACTTAATCAAGGTGTCTAAATTATATTAATAATTTCTTTAAGTGAGATTACTAATCCATTTGGTCACATTACTAATCCTAAGCATAAAATCACTATTCATAATTTACTATTCATCAAAAATCAAGTTGATCTTATTAGACTCTAAATTTCGTACTGAACATAATTGTAGAAGACCATTTTTTGAAAATCATTACACATTTTTAATTATTTAAGGTTTACATAAACATTTTTAAAATATCCTTTTTCTAAAATTCATCAAAAATATGCATACTATATTTATCCGGTCATTTAAAAATTCATAAACTTCATCATAAGAAGAAATCAAAATTTTTATTTAAAACAAAGGATTACACAAGGCAGTTACGGTCTCCTTACATAGCCCCTTATCACACCAGCATATGACCTAAGTGTAAGGTGTGCTATGGTGAGAGAATCCGAGGGAGGCTCGACCAAAATTTCATGAGTAGTAATTTCTATCAGTTTGAACTTCTCGCGAAGGCGATTCCGTTCTAGATTCACACGTTGAAGTTCATCTTGGGTTTGGTCCAGAGCAAAGCCCAGTGGTGCTACCTCCTTCCCATGTTCTGTTAGATGGGCTTCGATTGGCCCGAGACTACTGGATGAGGCCATCGAATCTCATTTCTATATTAATTAATGAAGGTCACTTTTATTTAGAGACAAAAGCCGCAACATTCAGTTTTCAACGGTCATACTGACTAACGGTCATATAATAGTCAAAACCCAACAGTCTCATTTTAATTATACTCCTGTTATGAAATGAAACAATTTTGTTGAGTATGAAAAATAAAATAACAAAAAAAATTTGGAAACAATATTTATTCAAAATTTCGGTTCATTACATGTTAGGCAATAGGATTATCAATGGAGCATAAGAGAAACATGAATATAAAGGCATGATATAGCACGATTATCATAACATGGAAATGTGTAAACAACAATTAACATGGTATTATCATGGGCCAAGTCTCATTGCACATGGAGCATGAGTAAACCCTCATTTCACTTAAATTAGCATGATTAAACCCTCATTTCACTTGATGTATCATGATACTAATCTTTACGCAATTCATTAGAGCACTATCATGGCACACCCTTATTAATCATTTCATTTCATTCATAAGTGTTCCACATGGATCATATAACATGGATCATATAACATGTATTCATTAAACATAATAATTTATTCAATGATAAAAGAATATGGAATTCATACATGAAACTCTATAATCAATAAGTAAATGTGCATAAAGTTGAATATCCTTGATAGATAAATGGGCATGGTATTCACTACACAATGACTTTGGCTTGGAAAATCGCGGTGCGATTTCGACAGCATAACAACATGACATAAGAATTCATAAAAATGGTTGATGAGAGATAAAGGGGTGTCTCATAATATTTAAATAAAATGGAAAGTAATGGGGTTATATAGATACATGTCCCAACATAAGTAATGGAATTTTAGATTCATAATACTAAAGAATTTCTTGAATGTAAATGAAGAGAGAGAAATTCCTTATGGAATTTCAGCATGGTAATAGGTGTACATGAGATGAATTAATGAGAGATAAAAGGGTATATAATCATTAAAACATAAATATGGAAGTATGTGGGGGGGTGAAAAATCATACCCCAACATTTTTAATTGAATATAAAAGGGCATAACAACATAATGAAATTTGGACAAAAAATGAGAAAGGAAGAAATCCCTTACTTGGAAGTGTGATCCCAAAGGCTTGGGAAGAGCTTGATAGAGGCTTCTTAGGTTCTTGGGGAAACTTGTGAGGATTAAAGAGAGATGAGGTCATGGGCTGGTTGAGATCCAAAGGCTTTTACTGAAGAGGAAGTGGGAGATTGGGTGGGTTTATATAGGAAAAGGGAGGGAATTCTTTATTATTTAGGTTTTGGACACTACACATTAAACTAATCAAAACCACAAACAAACCTATGGTTTTTACCCATGTTTTTTTCTAAAGGGTAGTAGAAAAAATTATTTTATAAGGCCAATGGACTAACTTCTTAAAATATTAGGCTTTCTTATGTGGAGGTGAGTCATACTCTCAAGGAAATCATTTTATAAAGATAAAATGTTTTATAAGTCTTGGAGGGTCCAGTAAGGCTTTGTAAAATAAATAAAATAAACCTAAAAATACATTATTTTAATGTTAAAACATATATTTTCCATAAATAATGTTTATAGTTTTTTATTACATCACTATTGGGTCATTATGATGTCATAAAACACATTATATATTTAAACAGTATTTAATTTTTACCCAAACATTTGACTGTCTCAGAAAATTATGAAAAATTAAACATTAGATAATTTCAATATCCTGATTCCAAAAATAATATTCATTTTATCTAAATAATTTTATAAATATGTTAATTTTTACTTTTAAAATAAAAACCTACATTTATTGAAAATTTATGTGTTTTGACAAAAATGGCTTTCAAACCTTAATAAAAATTTCAATTGTATTCATAAACATTATATTATCATTTATATTTAAAAATTAATTTATTAATAAAATTTTATTAAAATATTATTTAATTATAAAATCCATTAATTCATCAAAATGGATTTCTTAATTGAATATTAACTAAAAAAATACTATTTGTGATTTAAAAATTATTTACAAAGTAATAATAATAAAATGAATATATATTCTTTATTATATACAAAAATAATTAACATAACATAATGATAAGGTCTTGTTACATAACCACTTAACACTTGTATATGACCTATGGGTAAGGTGTGAGATGGTGAAAAACTCTTGGGGTGGCTCTAATAAATCGCTCGGGTGGTAATCTCTATCAACTGCCACTTCTCCCATAAGAATTTCTATTGGAGCTTAACATGTTGAAGCTTGGATTGGGCTTTGTTAAGTGTGAATACCAATGACACCACCTCATTTCAGAGCTCTAACAAATGGGCTTCGTATGGAGCAATTCTACTAGATAAGGCCATCGCTTCCTTTGTCTGAGTAAATTGGATTTATTAAAGCCCTATATTTATAAAAATCACGTGGTCACTATTTAATGAATATATTAGCAACGATCACAATTATTAACGGTATTTTAAAATCCAAAAACATAAAACCAAGGAAGTGCATATGTTTTATATAACCATTTTACATAATAATACATTTAATTAGATCAAGAGGAATTTTCATTAATGAAAGTTTGGATCATTACAATCTTCCCCCCTTAAGAAATTTCACCCTCGAAATTTTATTTTTCCACACTAAAACAGATCCAGGTAACTCTTCTTCATCACTTCCTCTGACTCCCACGTTGCTTCCTCAAACTTTTGGTTTTGCCAAAACACCTTGACGGGGAGCATTGTCTTATTTCATAAAACTTTTTACCTACAATATAATATCTTCACTGGCTTCTCTTCATAGGAGAGGTCATTCTCCAATGGTACCACCTCTGGATTGAGTACATGCGATGGGTCAGGTATGTACTTCCTCAAGAGTGATGCATAGAATACATCATGTACTTGAGATAGGTTTGGTGGAAGTTCTAGTCGATATGACACTCCTCCAATGCCATCAAGGATCTCAAAAGGGCCTATGTACCTTAGGATAAGCTTTACATTCTTCCCAAATATCATAACTCTTTTCCACGGTGATATGTAGAGGAATACCATGTCTTCAACATCAAACTCTAGGTCACATAGACTATTATCAGCATAGCTCTTTTGTCGACTCTGAGCAGCTTTAATGTGCTGCTGTATGGTCTTAACCTTCTCCACCATTTCTTCAACCATTTCTGGACCTAAGAGTTTTAGCTCCCCAACTTCATCCCATCATGCTGGCGTTCTTCACCTCTTCCCATATAGGGCTTCATAAGGAGACATTTGTATGCTTGATTGGAAACTGTTATTGTAAGAGAACTCAACTAGAGGGAGATGTTGACCCCATCCTCTTTTGAAGTCCATTGAGAATGCTCTCAACATGTCCTCAATTGTTTGGATAGTCCTATCAGATTGGCCATCCATTTGAGGATGATCGACCATACTGAATTTCATCTCAGTACTCAAAGCATGTTGAAGACTCTTCCAAAACATAGAGGCAAATCTTGGATCTCGATCAGATATAATAGATAGTAGTACTCCATGCATCCTTACCACGTCTATGATGTATATCCGTGCCATTTGATCCAGTGATAAATCCTCCCGAATTGCAATGAAGTGTGCAATCTTTGTAAGATTATCCACAATAACCCAAATAACATTGTTTCCTTTGGACATCTTCAGAATTCTGGTGACAAAGTCCACTGTGATGTTCTCCCATTTCCATGATGGTATGGGTAATGGTTGCATCATCCCCTTAGACTTATACCTCTTATCCTTCACTTGCTAACATACCAGGAACTATGATGTATAATCAGCGATATCTTTCTTCATGTTATCCCACCAATAATGATCTTGGAGATCTCAATACATCTTTGTGTTTCTTGGGAAAATGGAGAAATTTGAACTATGTGCATCATCCAAAAGTTCATTCTTTAACTCCGAATTCGATGGAACACATAGTCTTGAACCAAATCTCACAATTCCTTCTTAATTAACTTTGAACTTGAAGGATTTCTCTTTTCTAAGAGTTTCCACCTTCTTCCAAATTCCCACATCATCCTTTCGAGCATACTTTAAACTTTAAAAAAGAGACGATTGAGAAATAATTTGTGAAAGGATTGATGATGTTACATTCTTTATGATTCCCATGCCCATATTCATCAAATCTAAGAAGATTGGATCCTTTTAAATTCTCATCAATGATCGAATCACTAGGTCCTTTATACTTAGAGAATATTCCACCTTTTTCATTTTCCTAGGGTGGTAATGGATTGAGCAGTCATAGTCTTCGATTATCTCTAACCATCTTAATTGGTGCTTGTTCAACTATTTCTCTATGAATATATAATTGAGTCTTTTGTGGTCCATATATATTTCACACTTCTTCCAAAAGAGGTAATGCCGCCAAAATTTTAAAGTGAAGATCACTGCAGCCAACTACAGATCATGTGTTGGATAGTTTTTCTCATGAAATTTCAATTTCCATGAAGCATAGGCAATGAATTTGTCATTTTGCATCAAAACACAACCCATGTCCTTCTTTGAAGAATCACTTAATAGCACAAAAAGTTCTACACTTGTGGGTAAAGTGAGCAGGGGCGCAGTGATAAACCTCATTTTCAACTCCTTGAAGCACTCTTCGCATTCATCACTCCAAGAAAACTTTAATGCCTTCCAAGTTAGCTTGGTAAAATGCATAAAAAATTGTGATAAATTTCTCAAAAAGTGGTGATAATATCAAGCTAACCCAAAGAACCTATAGATATCTGTTACCGATGTTAGCCTCATCCATCCCTCAATTGTAGTTGTCTTGGAGGGATCTATAGATATCCCATTGCTTGTGATGATATGACCCCAGAATGAGACCTCCTTCGACCAGAACTCACAATTTATGTACTTTCCATATAACTTCTCCCTTTTCAAGGTATCTAGTACAGTTCGTAGATTCTCCTCATGACCCTCCTTATATTTGGAGTATATTAGAATATTGTCTATAAAGACTAACAAAAAAATTTCAAGGTAATTTATAAATACTCTATTCATTAAGTCCATGAAGATTTCTGGATAATTAGTGAGTCTGAAAGGAATTACTATGAATTCATAGTTCCCCTACCTTGTACGAAAAGCAGTCTTAGGGATATCCTCCTTCTTCACCCTTACTTGGTAATATCCCGACCTCAAATATACCTTGAATAATTATTGTGCTCCACATAAATGATTGAAAAAGTTATCAATTAAGGGAATATGATACTTGTTCTTTATAATGATTTTTCTGAGCACATGATAATCAATGCAAATGCGTATTGACCCATCCTTCTTCTTGAAGAAGAGAACCGGTGCACCCCATGGTGAAGCACATGACCGTATAAACCCTTTATCCAAATTATCTTGTAGTTTCTTCTTCAGCTCCTCAAGCTCCACAAAATCCATTCTATATGTAGTCTTGGATATTGGAAACACCCTAGGTATAAGGTAAATTGAGAATTAAACATCTCTTCTAGGAGGAAGACCATAAAATTTCTCAAGAAACACTTCAGTAAAGTCCCTCACAAAAGGCATGTATTCAAGGATGGTTGATTACTTTCACTCAATCATCTGATCCAGATACGTGTGGTCATAGGGAAGTAATATCCATGCTTGAGATGATGGTTCTAAAGAATATTCATCTTCCTCCTTGCACTTTTATAGAATCGGGGGGTTGATTATCTATATGGAGAGTGATTTCTCTCTCATGAAAATTTATGTTGGATCTATATAAGGATATCCAATCCATGCCAAGAATTGCATCAAATTCCACCAGAGGGAGTATGATGAGGTTTTTTGAGAAGTTCAATCCACAAATTATGATAGGGGAGGAGTTATATTCATGGGATGTAATGATTTCCGCATTTTTCGTACTCATTGACATCTTTACTTCCATGATTTTTGGTGGTGTTGGTATTGTTCTACTAAACTTTTGGGATATAAAATAATGTGTAGAACTAGAATAAAAAAGTATGTTCTCAATTATTGAATGAATAACTAGCGTACCTATAACCACTTCATTGTCGGGGTTCACTTCAGCAGTAGTGATGGAAAAAGCTCACCCTTCCTACCTTAGAGGTTGTTGGTTGCCTCCGAAAATCCTTGGCTTAGGTAACTGATTTTCAAGGTGCCCTGGTTCTTTGTAGTTGAAGCAATGAAAAATGCATTGAGGGTTGAATGGAGCATTCCTCTCCTCTGTCATATCTGCATGTTTTTCTTGTCAGTAGTTAATGACTAGGTTCCCTTCTCTTCCATACCTAAATCATTTCCTCATCCCCTTCAGGCAATTTCCAGGGTGCTTCTTTCTTCACCTTTGGAAAGTGGGGTGCTGTATTTTCTTAACACCATTGGATTTATCCATTGGACCACTATAATTTACGTCCACATTATGCTTCTTATCCCCATGATACCCATGATATTTTCTGATCTCCATTTCGACCTTTAGGGCACATTGGAAAATTTACTCATAGCTATCGAAGTCATGAATCTCCCAGGCTTTCCGTAGGCTAGATTTCATCCCACCAATGAAGTAGTCACCCTTTAATTAAAGGGTAATGAAAAATATAGAGGTATATCATGCAAGCCTTATGAATTTTTCCTCATATGATCGAATGGATTCATCATTTTTTTTCTTGAGGTAAAGGAAGTCCCTTTCCATATTAAGTCAGAGGGTTCAAGGAAAATATTTGTTAATTGTTTTTTCCAGAAATCCTTCCATTCAAATGCCTCGATATCCTCCCTAGGATTTTTATTTTTTATAAATTTCCACCATTAATCAGCTTCACCCTCCATATGATAAGCATCCAGGATAACCTTCTCTTGTTCAGAACATTGAAGGATGAAGAAGATCTTTTCAATGGAGTTGATCCATTTTTCGGCAATTGAGGGATTGGATGATCCATTAAAAGTAGGGGGCCTTTGTCTCATGAATCTCTCGATTGAGAATCATTCTTTCTTGGGGGGGGGGGTGTTGAACGTTCCTCTTGACCCATGTTTCTATTCAAATCTTGAGATAACTGAGAGAGCATCATGAAAAAGTTCTAGATTCTCACTCCCATTGGATTGAGCATCTCATTAGGACAGTCATCACATTGATCTTTGCATCGGTTGTTAGCATGAGTCCTCCTATTACCATCCATTTCCTGGAATAAAAGTAAAGTTAGGGGTAACACATAAAGGGTAACCCAAGGACAAAAATGAATGACTTATAAAAAAGTTTTATTTTCTTAACTTATGAATCTATAGGCTTAAATCTATGTTATCCATGATATACTTACAAACATATATTATTAGGGGATTTTTTTATTCCCTTAACAATGGTTCATACTAAGCTTGTAAAATTACCAAATCATATCCCTTGGGAGTTTCATAACCAAGAGTGCAACAATGCCCGTTGTCGTGTACCAGGATACCTCAGGTCAAGCTCGAAACTCCTTGTCGGAGTTTTCACTCCTAGGTAAATCTGTACTAGAGCCGCCTCCAGCAGCTCGTATCCATAAAGGGATGTATTTTATTGATAAAACACTTACTAAATACTCAACAAAATTTAGTGATGTTTTTATTATACTTATTCTTATCTCTATGGCTTCACACGAGTTTTCTAATCCTAATCCAAAAAATAACTAAACCTATCCACTAATACCAACTATAACAACCCTTCTTTTTATTACACACTTAAAAATTATTTATTACATAAAACCTTAACTTTATACAACATAGAATATAAAGTGGTATAGTGTATTTGGGGCTTAGGAACATTAAATAATTAATTAAAATGTGAAACACAACTTCTTTATTGAAAAATTCCTTTACACGACCACTGCATTCCCTCATACTTAGCATTGCATGGGATAACCTGAGGACATGCATAAGAAAAGGGTGATCTATAAAGACCAATAAGAGAGTAAAAATGTCATAAAATGAATAATACAATACATTTTTGGAAATATGCATATAAATGGAGCATAAGAGAAACATGAACATAAAGGCATGATATAACACGATTATCATAACATGGAAATGTGGCAACAACACTTAACATGGTATTAGCATGAGCCAAGGCTCATTGCACATGGATCATGAGTAAACCCTCATTTAAATTGAATTAACACAAGTAAAACCTCATTGTACTTGACGTATCATGATACTAATCTTTATCCAATATATTGGAGTGCTATCAGGGTGCACCCTTATTAATCATTTCATTTCATGCATCAGTGTGCCCCATTGATCATAAAACATGGATTAATTAAACATAATAATTTATTCCACGATAAAGGAATGTGGAATTAATACATGAAACTATATAATCAATAAGTAAATGTGAATAAAGGTGAATAACCTTGATAGATAAATTTTCATGGTATTCACTACACAATGACTTTGGCTTGGAAAATCGCGGTGCAATTTTGGCCGCATAATAGCGTGACATAAGAATTCATTAAAATGGTTGATGAGAGAGAAAGGGGTGTCTCATAATATTTACATGAAATGTAAAATAATGGGGCCATATAGATACATTTCCCAAAATAATTAATGAAATTTTAGATTCATAATATTAAGGAATTGCTTGAATGTAAATGAGGAGAGAGAAATTCCTTACGGAATTTCGGTATGGTAACAGGTGTACATGGGAGGAATTAATGAGAGAGAAAGGGGTATCTCATCATTAAAATATAAATAGGGAAGTATGGGGGTGGTGAAAAATCATACCCCAACATTTTTAATTGAAAATAAAAGGGTATAACTACATAATGAAATTTGGACAAAAATGAGAAAGGAAGAAATGCTTTACTTGGATGTGTGATCCCAAAGGATTGGGAGGGGATTTAGAGAGGCTTCTTGGGTTCTTGGGGTCCCTTGGAAGTATTATAGAGAGAGTAGGGAAGGTTTTGGTTGAGATCTAAAGGCTTTTAGTGAAGAGGAAGTGGGAGCTTGGGTGGGTTTATATAAGAAAAGGGAGGGAATTCTTTATTATTTAGGTTTTGGACACTACACATTAAACTAATCAAAACTAAAAACCAAACCATAGTTTTTGCCCATGGTTTTTGCCAAAGGGGAGTGGAAAAAATTATTTTATAAGGATAAGGGCATAAATTCTTCAAATATTAGGCTTGATTATGTGGAGGTGAGTCAGAGTCTCAAGGAAATCATTTTAAAGAGATAAAATGTTTTATAAGTCTTGGAGGGTCCACTAAGGCTTTGTAAAATAAATAAAATAAACCTAAAATCAAATTTTTTATTGGTAAAACATATACCAGCTGAACATAATGTTGATAGTATTTTATTACATCACTATTGGGTCATTATGAGGTCATAAAACACATTATATATTTAAATGGTATTTAATTTTTACCCAAAAATTCGACTGTCTCAGAAAATTATGAAAAATTCAACATTGGATAATTTCAATATCCTGATTCCAGAAGTAATATTCATTTTATATAAATAATTTTCTAAATATGTTAATTTTTACTTTTATAATAAAAACCTACATTTATTGAAAATTCATGGGTTTTGATAAAAAAGCTTTCAGACCTTAATAAAAATATCAATTGTATTCATTAAAATTATATGCTCATTTATATTTAAAAATTAATTTATTAATAATATTTTATTAAAATATTATTTAATTCTAAAATCCATTAATTCCTCAAAATAGATTTCTTAATTTAATATTAACTAAAAAAATACTATTTTTTCTTTAAAAATTATATACAAATTAACAACAATAAAATGAATTTATATTATTTATTATATAAAAAAATAATGCACATAATAATAGTGCTAAAGTCTTGTTACATAACCCCTTATAATACCTACACATGACCTAAGGGTAAGGTGTGCGATGGTGACCGACTCTTGGGGTGGATTTCATAACATCACTTGGGTGGTAATCTCTATTAACTTCTACTTCTCCCGTAGGCAGTTTCATTCAATCTTAACGTGTTGAAGATCATCTTGGGATTGGTTAAGAGCGAATCCCAATGACTCCACCTCCTTTCTGAGCTTCGACAAATGGGCTTCGTATGGAGAAATTCTACTAGATGAGGCCATCACTTCCTTCTTTTGAGTAAATTGGATTTATTAAATCCCTATATTTATACTAATAATGTGATCATTGTTCAATGGCTATATTTGAAACGGTCACAATTCATAACAGTATTTTAAAATCCAAAAATATAAAACTAAGTAAGTGAATATGTTTTATATAATTGTTTTACATAATAAGACATTTAATTGGATCAAGAGAAATTTTCATTAATGAAAGTTCGGGTCATTACACTTTGTGTAGTCTTTATCTACTCCTAGAAGATCTTTACCTTCTCTATAATATCTCACACTAACTCCGAGCGCATGAGTACTTAATCTCCTAGGCCAGTCTAGCAAAGTGGTGACCTGAAGGGTTAACAATACAAATCCTTGAATGATGCCATACCAATGGTGGAATGGTATCTATTATTGTATACAAACTCCACCAGTGGTTGGTGATCCTCCCTACTATGGCCTAATTCTAACATGAAAGCTCAAAAAAATTCCTCCAAAACCTGAATGGTTCACTTCATCTGACCATTTATTTGTGGGTGAAACATTGTGCTCAATCATAATCCATTACACAACTAGGATGTAAAAAGAGAATCATGATCTGAAACAATATTCAATGTAACTCTATGGAGTTGAAATATCTCCTAAACATAGAGGCATTCTAAGATATCTACTTAACTCTATTCTCAGATAGCTAGGATGTGGGCCAACCTAGTGAGCCGGTCAATGATCACCCATATAGAATCATGTCCCCTATAAGTATATGTTAGACCCATCATGAAGTCCATTAATATATCATCCCACTTCCATTTTTGAATATAAAGGGGTTATGATAAACCTGCAGGAACTTGGTACTCAGCCTTCACTTGCTGAAAAATAATGCATCAAGAAACAAAAATCTACCACTCTCTTCTTCATCCCTGGCCACCAAAACTGATGTTAGAGTTTCTATTACATATTCTCCACATCTGTATGTACCACCAAAGGGGACGTATGAAACTCCCTTAGAACCTCCTCCCAAAACGTCAATGGTAATACTATACATCCTATAAAAAGAACAACATGCTCCCTACCTTTTGAATATCCTTCAGGGGCATGCCCTGTGGATATCTAAGAATGTATGGTCTCATAGTTGAGATACCCAAGATATGCCTCCCTAACCTACTATAAGATTGGAGTGGTAACAACCATCAATTGGAGGTAAGATGTTCCATCTCCATCCATAAAGGATAACTGCAATGAGGACAAATACTCTAACACCTTGTTCAACAACTGTAAACTAGATCTCATACTAAGAGAATCTTCCACCACTTTTCCCATCCTAGGAGTATATACAATGCCAATTTTATATTAATAGAGGAACTATATCCATTTTTTTGTCTTAATATGATTTCCTCCTAAGATAATATATACTTGAGACACTTATGGTTAGAGTAGATGATAAACTGCTCGCCCATCACGTAGTGTCACAACATATTTAATATGAAGAATACCACTACTAACTCAATATTATGGGTCACATATTTATACTCATGTGGTATCAATTGGCATGAACCATATGCAATCTAACCAAGAATGGTTTCTAATTCATCTAAGAACACTATGTACTCGACACCCTCCTCTAGAAATCTCAAGATGAAAGCGCTCGTCAAAATCTACCTCAGTTTCTTAAAAGATTGATGAAACTTATCTATCCACATGAAAGGCTGCCCCTTTTGAGTCAAATTTGTTATAGGTTCTTATATCCTAGAGAAATCAGGTATGAATCTATGATAATAGCCTACTATCCCAAGTAAGCTCTGCACCTCCGTCACATTATTAGGTGGCTCCCATGCTAACACTACCTCGACCTTGGATAGGTCCATTGCCACTCCATCCGCTGAGATAACGTGTCCTAGAAAGTGGACCACCTAAATCTATAATTGGAACTTCGAGAGTTTCCCCTGAAGATGGTTCTCTAATAATATGTACATAATCATCCTTAAGTGTCTCACGTTCTCCTCCTCATATGCTGAGTACACAAGGATATCGTCGATGAAGACTACCACGAACTGGTCTATGTAAGGATGAATGATTCAGTTCATGAGACCCATGAAAACTTATGGGGAGTTCATCATGCTAAGAGAATCACCAAGTACTCAAAGTTACCATAAAAAAATATAAAGGCCATATTCAGTATATCATCATCCCGTACTCATAGCTGGTGATATCCTAATATGAGGTTGACCTTTGAGAACCATCATGCCCCTTTCAACTGATCAAAGATGTCATAGATCCTCGGTAATGGATACTTGTTGTTCATAGAAACTTGGTTCAAGCGCATGTTGTCCACACACAAACTCAAGCTCCCATATTCCTTTTTGTAAAACAAAACTGATGTTGCCTAGTGTGAAACACTAGGTATCATGAAGACCTTCCTCTTCAAGTCCTCCAACAGAACCCTCAGCTCGCGAAGCTCTATGGGAGTCATCCGATATGATGGTGTAGTATTGGTGCCATACCAAGGTTTAAATCAATGTAGAAGTCTATTTCCCTATGGGGAGGTAATCCTGTAACATCTTTAGGAAATACAACCTCGTACTCCGCCACCATTATTAGAGATTGGAAGCTTATAACATCTATTGCACCGAGGGAAAGTCTTTCCAACTAATGAGTAATCGAGTGCACCCTCCTATGCATGAGTCCATCATGTGCTAACTAGGTTTTCTTTTCATTGAAAAAGTTAAACCTAATTACATCACTATGGACACACCACACCCTTCACCTAAAACAATCAATCTGGGCATGAACTGTAGATAACCAATCCATTCCAAGAAAGACGTCGTAAGGCATCAACGCTGCCACCAAGAGGTTCCAACTGAAACTATTACCTCCAAGGTTCAGGTCACACTACCAACATAGGTGTGTGATCATTGAGTCTCCTCCCATAGGTGTCTCTAGGTGTGAGGGTCGAGTCAATGGTTTAACCAGAATCTCTAGGTCTCGAACAAGATATGTGGAGAGAAAGGAATGACTAGAACCTATGTCTATTAGTACTACATCTAAAGTAGAAAAGACAAAGGTCATACCTAAAATCATTCCTAGATCCCCTGGTTCATATGACTTCGACCACATGCAGTTGTCCCCTCCCCTATCCCCAGCTCCATGAACCTGGTGTGGACCACCTGAGGGTGGTGGTGGTGGAATGTCAAAACATTGACCACCTCATACTACTCTCCGAGATCCTCTGCCACATTTTCTACCCTAAATATCTTCCTTCTCCTATTACTGTATCTACCTCAGTGGTTTATCTATAGTATCGCTGTCAGAAATATGGAAGTTTAGAAAATTTCATGTGAGATGTCCCCTTCCATCACATGAATAGAACTGCCTCTCTCTAGACTGACTGGACCCACCCTATGAGCCCAAAACTAGAGATCCTATATATTGGGACCTCCTATTGAAATGTCTCCCATGTAATGGTATATGAGACTAACATCGGCTCCCAGAGGCCAAGGTCTCTGATCCTGCTCACCCACTATTGACTATCACCAACTGTATCTACTCAACCAAGAATCTTTCAACCACCAAATCTCACTCAATCACCCCAACATATGCCATAATTCAGAGAGGGATAACAATAGATCATATGTCTCTACACAAACCTCACTCAAAGGTCCAAGCCCTGAAGTACTGATCTCTATACATATCCATTGAGTACTTGGAAAGGTCGGTAAATCTTGATTAATAATCAGCCACTATCATACTACCCTACTAGAGATTTAGAATCTCATGTATACAAACAACTCTCAGCGTAACTGGTGAGGACTCCTCTCTAAAGAGGCGCTTGAACTCTGTCCCTGAAAGAGTTGAATCGTTGTATGTTTGGATAGACAAACTCCACCATCATCTTTCTGAGAAGTGTAGAAGTCTCACCGCTAGGACCACCATCTGATCCATAGGTTTCTTGAATAGATAGAAAACTCAGGTCACCACCTCAAGAAATCCTCATCTGTCTATGGGCCAGGATCACTTCAAAACCTAAGGCATGTCTGTCGCTGAAGCTTGTGAAGCATGCTCAGCCTGAGATCCTCATCTGTTAGTATTGTGGGTACCACATGCTCTTCTAAAGGTGGTGGTATGGATGGTACACCACCTAGAGGCGAAATTTGGGGAACAAGTCCCTATATCAAAGCATCATCACTGAGGGGGTTATCCTCATAATCAAGTTACTTAACCCAATATTTTATGCATTATAGAGGAATCATATAAGAAAACAATAAGTTTTAAGGCTAATGAGTATATCTGAAGAGATGACTCAAGAAAAACATGGAAACCACCACCCATTCCTACATGATTCATGTACCATTTTTCCTGAAAACAAGTGTTTTCATGTACCGAGTCAAAAAGTTGTTTATCAGAGTCCTATTTTAGGGATATATTGGCCACCACACCAAAAATGGAGTCTCTAGACTGAAAGATAAACTTGAAAAACTTAACACTATTTTCCCAAACCAATCTCACAGACTCCTGGTCCTAGGGTTGAACTGACACCTCTGATACCACTCTTTCATGACCCATCCTGGTGGGTCCTGTGCTATGAATACCTAAGCCTACCTCCAATAGGATAGGGGCTGGTAGCTAGAACCAAGTAGGCATATCACTAATATGGGAGGAATTTCCTATGTACCTATATGCATACCCAAATCACCAATCCCACAAAATGATGAAATGTAAAAACCACTAAGTAAACAATGCATGCATACCACTATATTCCAAAAACAGAGTACGATAGAAATTAAAGTAAATTAAATAGGTCTAGAATACAAGCCCTCCAAAAAAGAGCCTATAACTAAAAGTCCAACATATAAGAAAAAGTTACTGGGACTGCTATCTAAAATCTATAGGAACACACCTCATTATATTGAGTCTCACAAAGCATTTTCTTGTCCTAGTTTACCAAGGACTCCTTCAAAGGGCAGATCATTTACAGAAGACATGACATGTGCATAGAAATCCCATACAGGGGTGAGTATAACAATACCCAATAGGAAACCCCGAAAACACAAAGAAATATAAAAAAATAAAGAACAATTAGATGCACACATGTATATGTTTATAACACATATAACAAGAATATCCAGATATACTCAAACAAGACACACAATCTAGAGGTAAGTCACAACCACTGCATACCAAACCTATGAATTTATCTCGGAGATTCCACGAAGCACCCATATGAGATAGCACAATCCTGAGTCTGATAGCACCATTGATGTCCGTCTGAGAGGTACTTCTCATCAAGAATCATCATGATAAAGATATGTTGATAGATCTGAAGAGATATACAATAAAATAAATTAGGATCAATGTCAGGGCCATGGGGTGACACAAAAAACTCAATCTGGATTTACCCACCAAGTAGATGATCAACACCCATGTAGTTTTATTCATGTAAATACCGAGAACTCCACATAGGGCATGAAGAATGAATAGAAGATCCTACTCAGGGCCTCTCAGGGGATTTTAATAACTCTATCTAGGAAGTCCTACTGAAGGTATCATAGTCCTATGAGTAGTAAATGATTCTTAGCTATATTTAGGGAAATGATAAAGGGAGAAAACCATAATGAAACTTGTCTAATATACAGAGGAAAAGAGAATCAAGCCATGTGGAAAGGGGCACACGACATGTATTAGGGTCACATGCTGTCTCCCTTGACCCCGAGTACTACCTGTGTACGATGGCCCGTGTCATTCCAAACCCTTTCATGTAGAATATGGGAACACGACATGTAAAAGGATTCAAATTCCATGTCTTTCCATCCGAGGTCTGCCTGTGTGCTCTCACCATGTTCCGGTACACGACATCAACTTAGTATGCCTTCCTGTTTACTAGTACATGGGGTAGTTTGTGTAACTGGTTCAAGACATGCCGTATGGGAGAGTACATGATGTGTAGGAAACTAGTCTACTCCACCCTATATCTGTGTACTTACCATTCACATGCTGAGTCATCCACTGACGAACACACACCATGTAGCCGGGACTACATTCCGGAGGTATTGTGTTTTCTAAAATCCCATGTTCTTCCTTCATTCGCACTGATCCCTCTCCAAAAATATTCTCTAATGCTCGATTATCCATAAAAATTTATATCTAAGGTCATTTCACCACCCTAACACCAAATAAATGGGTCTTAGGCCTTAAATCGGCTCACAAATCTGATTTAATCCATCCCAACATAACTTGACTAAAGAACGTGTGCTTCAGAATTTCTTAGATCTATCCGCCATCACCGTCGTCACACCTACATCGAGTTCTCACGATGCCAGATATCATGTTTCATATTGTTTTGCTAAGAATAGAAGGTGTAATGATAAATTTATCAAAATTGGGGGAAGAACAAAGAATGCATGTCAAGAATGAAGGAAATATGGGGAGAAAAGTACAACAATCAAGAGGGATGAACCTTGATTGACATTTTATTGATCTTGGTTCTTCATCATTAGAACATTAAATGAATAAAAACAATTATATATAATAAAATCTCGATAAATCCTGCAAATATCATCCCACCCTGCAAGTATGATCGATCCACAAGATAATCTATTCATGGATTAGTCTGAGTCCATTATAAGAATCAAGAATGGGAAAGAAGAATCAAAATAACACATGCTACTTATATTTTGGATCACTCACTGATGAAGATCAGCCACCGAGTCATCGTCATTGGCCAGATATACCAAGAATGGCATTCTTCGATCTCTGATCTGAAGTCCTATCATCACCTGCCAAGAGGATTCTCCATATCTCTCTCTCTAGGACCTCCATAGTATTCAAGGGTTATGAGACTAACCCTGGATATCTTCCAAAGGGTTTATTTAAAAAAAATAAACTTATCGCTGTGTCAACGAAATAAAAATAAAATATATTTTTTAAATTTATTCTATTCATTTAAAACTCCCATGAAAAATTTCAACAACCGACCTGCGCTAACCAATTTTAGGTTGTGGATAAGGTAAAGTTTCTATTCTAAACACAATGATTTCCTTAAATTTATGATCTGGGAACCTGTTTAAAAGTTATTCCATTTTTCAGGAAAACTACGCACACATGCTATTTAATATTTTCGAAAAATTGTTCCAGGAACACCGGGCCTCAGAATCATATGTCATCTCAGGACCTGTTCTCGAAATCAGTCCATATAATATTTAAAAATAATAAATAGAACATCTGAAACATTACATAGATTATAGTCTATTAAACCCTATACAGATAGAATATCTCATGAACATACAAAACTTTCAACTTCTCCACTGATAAGGTTTCTTATATAGGTAAGAAATGTGCTACTTTCGTCAGTATGTCCATAATTATCCAAATAGATTCATTCTTTCAAGGCATACTTAGAAGATGCACCATAATGCCCATGGTAACTTCTCCCCATTTCCATTCTAGAATGGGAAACTTCTATAAAAAACATCCATCTCATTGATTCTATATCTTCACCTACTGACAGGTGAAGTATCATGCCATGAACCTTGCTATCACCTTTTCCATGCCTGTCCACCAAAACTATTATCATTGGTCAAGGTACATTTTGGTCACACTTGGATGTACCTCCCTCTTTGAGGCATGGAAATCATGCATTATCTCCTCTCACATTCTTGTAGGTACAACAACCTAATTTCTGACATATACTATCTCATCCTCAACTATGCTTCACTTTGAAGGTGTCTCCCTACGTTCAAGGCTATCCCTCAAGGTTAATCATTCTAGATCCTCATACTGCCTATCTTGGATCCATTTCAAAAGTGTATACTACACTAAAACCCATACTAGAGTCACCTACTCATGATTATCCTGAACCACCACATCCACCTAAGCCTACAAAGTCACAATCTTCCATTCAATGCTAGAATTCTGAACTGCCAGAGTTCAAGTTTTCCTACTCAAAGTATCAACAACACTGTTTCCTTTTCAGGGTGTATATGATAGTTAAAAATGAAAATAATTCATATAATCAACCCATATCTACTGCCAAAGATTCAAATCTCTTGGAGAGAATATATACTTAAGATTTTGTGGTCTGTATACACTTTAAAATTTTCTCCCAAAAGATAATGTCATAAACACTTCAAAGAATAAACAACATCTTCCAACTCGAGGTCATGTGTAGGGTTGTTCTGTTCATGATGCCTCAAATACTAAGACCCATATGCAACAAATAAATCTCCATGTATCAAAAATTTTCTAAGTCTGATCCTAGAAGTGTCACAATACACCATATACTCCTCACCTGTCTCATGTAGAATCAATATAAGTTCTGATGTTAAGTGCTTATTCAACTCCTGGAAGTCATTATCACATGATTCCAACAATTCAATCTTTACCCCCTTCTTGCTCAACCTCGAGAGTGGTGTTTCCAATCAGAAAAAGTCCTAGATGAACCTCATGTACTATCCAAATAAACCCATAAATCTTCAGATATTAAAAATGTTCGCGGTCTTATCATAAGATACCATTGCATGGAATTTCTATGGGTCCATATAAAAACATTCTTCCAAGATAATGTGACACAATAAGTGAACCTGTTTAATCCAAAACTAACACTTAGATAACTTGGCTTGTAACTAATGCTCTCTTAGTGTACTCAGGATGATGTCAAGGTGTTGGGCATGATCGTCATGAGTCTTGGAGTAAAACAAGATATCATTCAAAAAAACTACCATAAATCAATCAAGGTATGGATGGAATATTATGTTTATCAAGGCCATTAACACTTATGGTGTGTTTTTCATCTTGAACGACATTACGATGAACTCATAAAAGCCATACCTACTTCTAAAAGCAGTCTTTGGTATATCAGAAGTCCAAAATCCTAGCTGATGATACCCTGATAACAAGTCAATCTTTGAGAAAACACAATATTCTATCAACTAGTCAAAAAAATCATCAATATGTGAAAGAGGATACCAGTTCTGCACAATCATCTGGTTCAACTTCCGGTAATTGGCACCGAAGTATAAACTTTCGTAATTCTTCTTTACAAACAATACTGGTGAACCCAAAGGTGACATACTAGGACATATAAATACCTTATCCTTAAACTCCTCTAACTAAGTCTTGAGCTCTTGAAGCTCTGTCAGTTCTATTCTATATGGTGGAATTGAAATCGTCTCATCCCTCAACATGAAAATTAGAGTAATGCAATTTTGCTTCAAAAAGAGCCAAGCCCTCTTCATTCAGTCTCAGAATTTTCACATCTAAATCCTACCAACCTAAAGACATAGAACAACCTTGACAAGTCCTCATGATAAATATATGTCTTTTACTCACATATGGTGGAGATTTAGGAATTTATCAAGCCTATGGTGACCCATGTATGAGTTTGGATGAAAAAGACAATGCTAAAAAAATTGAAATTTGTGTGATGAGAGATAATGAAAGTTAAGTAAGTGTTTTATGTGCATGGGAGGAGAAATTAAGAGTAAATATATTGAATGATATTAAATAAATAACATGAAATAATAGAGTTTGAGGAGGCATGATATATATATATATTTCAAATTGGTGGATCTCATGGATATGTGTTTTGAATTTACTTTGATTTTATTTTGATTCTGAATTGTCCAGGATTCCAAGTGATAAGTGTGGGGGAATTGATAGAGTTAATATTTTAAATATTATTAATATGTTTTCAACTATTTAATCCCTCTCAATTATTAAATTTGAGTTTATTTGCATCATTTATGTGTTTTTGGTGTATTTTGGGCTTAAATGTGAAAATGGGGTAATTCTGTAAAGTTGACAATTTTATATAGATTAAGTTTTTCAGGCATAACTTTCAAAATATTGGTCCAATTGAAGTGAATCACTTTTTTTAGGTTTTATATGATCATTTTATTGCAATTTTTCTTCTGGACCAAGACCCAATTCAAAACCCAATGGTATAGAAAACTCAATCAAGTAGAGAACTCAGTCTAGTTGGCAGAATGAACCCCACCGCATTAAATAAACCATATATCATATATCCCAACTTATAATGAGGTTATTACAGATTGTGTTGATAGAGTACATTCAAAGGATGGATAAAAATAAATTTGATAAAATATTAATCTCATCAAGACATCTTTTTGGCGCATCCAAGTAGAGTGGGTGAAACAGTTTTTGGCGTCCAGGAAAGGTAATGGTCATTGATTCGGCCATATATTTCTTTACACCTATCCAATTACTCTTAAAATTTTAAGGTCAATAGAAAACTTCATTTAAAACATTCTATAATAATTTACCTCAATGAGTTTCGGCCGGATGTTGGGCAAAATAGAGGAAAACTTCTGGAGGACATATTATGGAGGATCAAAATTTCTGTTATTGCTTTTCTTTCTTTTGTTCTTCTTAGCTTTGTAATGACTTATTCTTCCCAATTAAACTAAGTTACCCTTACCATGGTGGTTTAGATATTATTAGTGATTGGGAAGGGTAGGTTTAACCTTTTTTAATTCTTGAGTTCTTGCATGTAATGTTTTAATGTCATCTTTTCTCTTCTACGAATCAGTTTCAATTTCTTATAACAGTTTTTATTATCAGGTACGATTGTATCTGATTTTAGATTCTATTTTTATTTATATTTTGTCAGTGATCAATATCTCCCTCCACTAGGTTCTTGTTTATAAACTATTGAACAGATCGAGACTTAGTGGTGAATTACTCGGTGATCACCGATATATGTGTGAGGAGTAGTGAATGTTCTTGATTGCTTGGGATAAACAAGACCCGATTGGGAATTGCCTAAAATAATTGGGGGTATTCACTACTACTCTATGACACATTGGAATGAGAGTATACCAATACGATGTTTTAGTAAGGTTTATTCTCACATTTTTATTTGACCAAAGGAGTGAGAAGAAACAATTTGTGATTCTCACTCCTAATGATTTAGCAAAAGAGAATTGGGTAAAGTGAACCGTGATAGAATTACAATTGGAAAACCGACCCTAACCTGATCACCATTTCATATCACTGATTTAAATCACATATTTTTTCAATTTGTTTAAAAAATTTCACTTAATTTCTTTAGTTTATTTTGTTTCTTTCTTGTATTTTCCAAATCAAACAATTTCAAAAACAAAATCATTTTGTTCTCTTATTTTAAGTGACAAACACTATTGTTGAGAAATCATCTCTAGATACAGCCTAGGTAAACCACTATAATACATTTTAACTTAGGTTATATTTGTTTTTTCCACACCCCATGATAGGCACGTGTCAAAACTTGGTGTCTTTTACAGGGAGGAAGCGCCAACATTTCTTTTCTTTTTCTTTCTCTCTTCTCATATTCTCTCTTCAAAATTGCATGACTAGAACCTCAAAAATTTAACCTTTACCCATAGATCCTGAAATTGAAAGAACCTTGTTGAATAGACTTAGAAAAATTAATTTTCAATATGAATTTGAATAAATTCCCCTTGCAGACTCAAGTGAAACTTCTAGTGTTCACTTTGAGCCTGTCATCATGGATGAAAATCAAAACCTAACTCTTAGAGACCTCTGTGCACCACAATTACTTAATCAAAACAATCAACTTTTCATGCATGTGTTACAAAATGTTTTTGAAATGAATCCTAATATGATTCCTTTGCTTTCAAAGTTTCATGGTTTGGTAGGTGAAGATCCAAACAAACACATTAAAGAGTTCACAGGTGTTTTCTCAACTTTCCGACCTCGTGGAGTTACTGAGGAGCAGGTTAAGTGGAAGGAATTTCCATTTTCATTGGATGGAGCTTCTAAAGAACGGTTGTATGGACTACAACCAGGAGATTTACATGACTATAATGACCTGATAATATTTTTTATGCAATGATTCTTCCCCACCTCTAGAAGCATAACCATTCCAAAGGAAATCTACGCCATAGGACATCATATGGAGAATCCCTTTACGAGTACTGGGAGAGATTTAAGAAGCTTTGTGCCAACTTTCAACATCAATCCATTGAATAACATCACTTTCTTGTCTTCTTATATCAAGTACTATTGGAAAATGACAAAAACCTTCTTGATGCATTATCTAGAGGTGCACTGATTGACAAGTCGCCAGAAGAATCCAAGGGCTTGATTGAGAAGATTTTCCAGAACTCATAGCAGTTTGGAACAAGAGGTATTGGAAAAAGAGTTATTCATGAGGTACACACTTTTCATCCATCACCCTTATTAGAAACTATGATTTAAGATCTTACTAGTTTGGTGAGATATATGTCCTTGAAGCAAGTTAGTGACCAACAAGAACCAGCTATGGTATGTGGTTTATGCTCATCACCTGATCATTTCACTAACCAATGTTATGAAATATAAGGAATGGAAAAATGTGAAGAAACCTTTAAACCAAGAGAGTTCCAAAAAAATCAAGGATGGAGAGATCCTAACAAAGTCCAATATGGGTTTGGAAATTAGCAGAATCAAGGTAGACCCCCATACCAAAACCATTTTCAAAACCAACCACCATTCAAGAATCAATTCTAGAATCCACCACCATTTAAAAAAAACAATATTATAACCAGCCTTGTTACCAAAAACCACCCACTCTCTAAAGACCCTATGAGCAGCCATCAACCAGTGCACAACCTCCAATTCAAAACCAAAAAAATCAGAGTTTTAAGGACTGAAAGACACTGTTAAAGGTTTGTCCAACAAGTTTGAAAGTCTCATGGAATTTCTGACCAAAAATCAAGGTAAAATCCCTTCCCAAACAATCCAAAGCCCAAAATAGAATGTTAGTATTATAAGTACAAGAAGTGGAAAAGAACTCCCCCACCATAAACCATTGAACCTGAAATAAGAATACCTGATCTGGGAAAGAATGAAGTTGGAAATGATGAAAATTCTATGAAAATGCATCGAGAAGAATATAAGAAAGAGGAGGAGGATAAGGATAGGCAAAGGAAGAAGAAATAAGAAACACCATTTCAAAGGAAACAAAGGGAGAAGAAAGATATTCCACCACCATTTCCATAAAGGATGATTGAATCAAAGAGGTTGCAAGAAGAAACACTGTAAAAAGAAATTCTGGACACCTTCTAGAAAGTGGAAATCAACATACCTCTAATTGAAGCACTCAAAAAATTCCAAAGTATGCTAAAATTTTGAAGGATATTTAAACCAAGAAGAGGATACTTCAAGGTAATGAGAGGATCAATTTTGGACGAAGTGTCTCAGCCCTAATCACACCACAATTTCCAACCAAATTTCAAGATCCAGGGATGTTTTCTATTCCATGAACCATTGGCTCATTAAATTTATATAATTATTTGTACAATTTAGATGCATCAATTAATGTATTTACTCACTAAGTATATACTTCTTTGTATATGGGAGACTTGAAGCCCACAAGAGTGTTCGTCCAGCTTGCAAATAGATCCACATTTTTCCCAAAAGGAGTTCTGGAGGATGTCCTAGTAAAAGTCAAAGATATTTTATTCCCTGCTGACTTTTATTTGTTGAATATGGAAGATGATAGGATCTCATTACACTCACCCATAATTTTGGGGAGACTTTTCTTGAAGATGGACAAAAAAATAATCAATGTCCATGAAGGGACACTTACCATGGAGTTTGGAGACAACACTATCCACTTAAATATTTTTGAGTCCATGAGGCACCCATCAGATGATCATTCACTATACACACTCTCTCATGAAGATGGTACCAAACCAATTGACTAATCAGGTAAGTTTCATGAATTTTTATCATTAGGAGAGAATTTTTTCATTAAAAATATCACTGAACATATGGATGCCCAAACTCTTGGATATTCTGATTTTCTATTAGAAGAAGAGGTAAAATCTGATTTCTTTGAAAATTTGTTAAATGATGATGAAGATGATAAGATTTCTTGTGTACAGGATGTCAAACCATTAGAAGTGGAGAACCTCAATTTAGTTTCATCCCTTGAGCATCCTCCTGATCTAGAATTAAAACCACTCCCCACTGATTTAAAATATGTTTACCTTATGGAGGGATAGAAATTACAAGTAATAATTGATAATAATCTATATGAAACTCAAGAAAAATAATTGATTGAGATTTTTAGAGAGAATTTCTAAGAAATGGGGTGGATCTTAGGTGATATTCCCGGAATAAACCCCAAAAGTTTCTCACATAGTATTTTTCTTGAGGGAGATTAAAAACTTTCCAGAAAACCCCAATAGAGGTTGAACCCCACCCTGATGGAGGTTGTGAAAAAAAATATTGAGAATATATTATAAGATGGGATCATCAATCCTATATCAGATTCAAAATGGGTTAGCCCCATCCATGTAGTCCCAAAGAAAACTAGCCTAACCATTGTGAGGAATTAAAAGAATGAATTAATTCCTGTGGGAATTCAGAATAGCTGGAGAGTATGCATATATTTTAGGAAGTTTAATCAGGTCACTCGAAAATATCATTTCCCTATACCTTTCATTGACCATATGCTAGAGAGGTTGGTAGGTAGAACTCATTTTCGTTTTTTGGATGGATTTTTCGGTTATTTTCAGGTACCCATTGCTCCTGAAGTCCAAGAGAAGACTACCTTTACTTGTCCTTTCAACACTTTTTCATAAAAAAGGATTCCATTTGGATTGTTTAATGCCCTAGGTACATTTCAAAGGTGTATGCTAAGTATATTTTATGATCACATTGAAGATTTCTTGGAGGTTTTCTTGGATTATTTCACTGGTTTTGGAAATTATTTTGACCATCGTTTGAAAAATATGGAATTTTTTTTTGAAAACTTTCATTGAAAAAAACATTGTTTTGAATTTTGAAAAGTGTAATTTTATGGTTGAGAGAGGAATTTTACTTGGGCATGTCATTTCTAAAAAAGTCATTGAAGTTGATAAATCAAAAACTGAAGTGATAAATTCTTTTCCTTACCCAACTTGTGTGAAACATATTAGATCATTTTTAGGACATGCAAGATTATATAGGAGGTTTATCAAAGATTTTAGTAAGATTTATCTCCCTCTCTCTAGATTACTTTTGAAAGATGATGATTTCTATTTCAATGGTTCATGTAGAGAATCCTTTGATGAGTTAAAAATGAGATTGATTAAACCACCAGTAATGTAGCCACCCAATTGGGAAGAACCATTCGAGCTACTTTGTGATGCTTCAAACCAAGCAGTTGTAGAATTTATTTCTCAGAGAATTGAGGGAGGTCCACAAGTCATTGAATATGCCTGAAAATCCTTAGATGCGGCCCAATTCAACTACACAACAACATAAAAAGAGTTTTTAGCAGTTGTTTTTTCTTTAGATAGATTTAGATCATATCTGCTTGGAACTAAAGTCATTGTCTTTTTTGATCATGCAGATATTAGGTACTTGATGAAGAAGGCTGAAGAAAAACTGAGGCTAGTGAGATGGATGCTACTAATGCAGGAGTTGAAAATAGAAATCAAAGATAAGAAGGGATCTGAGAACCAAGTGTCTGATAACTTAAGTAGACTACCCAACACTAGTGAAGTTGAAATTCTAGACACTGGACCACTAAATGATCACCTTCCAGGAGAGAAGTTATACTTGATTGAAGGAGAAGTACCTTGGTATGATGACATGGTAAATTATCTGGTAACATCTCAGGTCCCATATCATTTAAATTATCACCAAATTCACAAATTGAAATCTGAATCTAAATATTACATCTGGGATGATCCATTTATTTGGAAGATTTGCAATGAACAAATGATCAGAAGATGTTTGCTTAAAAATGAAATTGAATCAATCTTTAAGTTTTTTCACACATTAGCTTGTGGAGGCCACTTTGGAACTCAAAGGACAACAAGGAAGGTTTTAGAATCTAGACATTATTGGCCAACACTTTTCAAATATTCTCATGAATTTTGCAAACGGTGTAAAAAATGTCAGTTTACAGGAAATATTTCAAAGTGACAAGAAATGCCCCAAAGCCACTTAATTTTTGTGAAATTTTTTAAGTTTGGGGGATAGATTTTATGGGACCTTTCCCAATGTCATTTGAAAATTATTATATTCTTCTTGTAGTTGATTATGTTTCCAAATGGGTGGAAGCAAAAGCCATCAGGACTGATGATGCTAAAGTTGTTTGCAATTTTTTTAGGGCTAACATATTTTGTAGGTTTGGAGTTCCCAGAGCAATCATTAGTGATCAAGGGACTCACTTTTTCAATAGTATAATGGAGGCTTTGTTGAAAAATTTTGGGGTGCATCATAAAACATCAACTCCCTATCATCCATAGACTAATGGGAAAGATGAAGTGTCTAATAGGGAAATTAAATGAATTTTGGAAAAGAATTTTAATCCAAATAGGAAGGATTGGAGCCAAATTTTGGAAGACACATTATGGGCTTACAAGATATCCTACAAAAACCCAATTGCAATGAGTCCCTATAGGTTGATTTATGGGAAAAGGTGTCACCTACCTGTGGAATTGGAACACAAGGCATACTGGGCTGTGAAAAAGATGAATCTAGAACTTGAAAGTGTTGGGAAAGAGAGAATATTGCAGTTATAGGAGTTGGAAGAAATTATAAGGGAAGAATTTGAAAATTCCAGGATTTACAAAGAGAGAAAAAGAGTGGATCATGACAAACTAATCCAACTAAAATACTTTCATCCTGGAGATAAAGTGTTGTTATTCAATTAAAGACTCAAGATGATGCCAGGTAAACTTCGTTCCAGGTGGGAAGGTCCATTTATAGTTACTCATGTATATACTTTTGGTGATGTTCATATTGTGAAGGATGGAGCGAAGGATCCATTCACTGTTAATGGGAACAGGTTGAAGAAATTCATTGGGACCATGCCACCTGAGCCAATGGAGGAGATCACACTCCTCTAACCTGTTTATCAATAAACTCCATCAGGTCGTAGCTCTCCTTTATATTTTCTTGATTGCTGTGATTCAATTTTAAATATTCTTATGTGTTAAATCCATTTGAATGCATTGCAGACACTGCATCATTTAAGTGTGGGGGAGGGTGTAGTTTAGGATTTTTATGTTTAATTTGTTTTTCTATTTTTTTTAAAAACATGTGTGTGTCTCAAAATTTGTGTGTTTATTTTTCAATTCTTGTGTGTTTTTGAAACTTTGGTGATGAAATGATTATCTTTGACATTTTTGAAACCCATTTCAATGGGAGAAATAATTTATTCCTTGAAACTGAGATTAAATGAATGCTGAAAATGAAATTGTTTCAAGTTTAATTTTTTGGGAATTTTATGAAAAATACTCTGTTTTTTGAATCCCGTACCACATATCACTGTCTTTATATTTGAAATCACATTCCTGTGAGACTTATGAACCTATTATTTTCATATTCATTACATTCACCTCACTTCACGAGAGAACCAAACCATGCTTGTTTTAACCAGAATTTTATTTATTCCTTTCAAAACTTGAGGGTTTGGGGTACATGTGTTTTAAATGTTTGAGTCATTTCTTTGGCTTGAAAGCCCCATTTTCAAGATAATCCCTTTCATTCTGGCCTACCTTGTAAATTTAATCCTTGCATCCCATAGAAGACATGAAAATCCTATTAGGTTAGCCACATTACTAGCCAATTTTTCCTATCCAACCTGCTCTTGAAGTGAAATTGCATGATCTAGTTGAAATTAAGTGTGGGGGAAGATGTATTATGTTGTGCTAGATCATTTTCTTAAACTTTGGGTGGAAAATAAAATTATGAAGAGATGTTATTTCTATGGGAAAAAATCATTCTTCTGAAAGCTCTACTTTTTCTGGAGCTTTCACGATGAGAGAATTTGTGCCGTTCTGAAGCTTCTAATGAAGAAATAAAGTTGTGCCTTTTCTGGAGATTTAAAAAAATATTATATTTGAGAATATTGAAATGTTTTCTACTAAAATTATAAACTTTGTGAACATTCCTTGATATTCCATGAAGAAGGATCTTATTTTCTGCTAAGGGGAGTAAAGAGGAGATCATACTTGTGTGAAAATTAGAGTAATGCAATTTTGCTTCAAAAAGAGCCAAGACCTCTTCATTCAGCCTCAGAATTTTCACATCTAAATCCTACCAACATAATTCCACCGAACAACCTTGAAAATTCATCATGATAAACATGTTTTTTTGACTCACATCAGGTGGATATGTATGAATTTATCAAGCCTATAGCGATCCTTGTATGAGTTTAGATGAGAAAGACATTGCTAAAAAAATTGAAATTTGTGTGATGAGAGATAATGAAAGTTAGGTAAGTGTTTTTTGTGCATGGGAGGAGAAATTAAGATTAAATTTATTTAATGATCTTAAATTAATAACATGAAATAATATAGTTTTAAGAGGAATGACATTTTTTGTTTCTTGTTTTCCAATTGGTGGATCTCATGGATATATGTTTTGAATTTACTTTGATTTTATTTTGATTCTGACTTGTCCAGGAGTCCAAGTGATAAGTGTGGGGGAATTTATAGAGTTAATATTTTCAATATTATTAATATGTTTTCAATTATTTAATCCCTCTAAATTTTTCAATTTGAGTGTATTTTCATCATTTATGTGTTTTTGGTGTATTTTGGGCTTAAATGTGAAAATGGGGTAATTCTGTAAAATTGAAAGTTTTATATAGCTTCTGTTTTTTGGGAATAACTTTTGAAATATTATTCTAATTGAAGTGAATCCTTTTTTTAGGCTTCATATTATCGTGTGATTCAAATTTTTCTTCTGGACCAAGACCCAATTCGAAACCCAATGGTACAAAATAATCAATCAAGTAGAGAACTCAGTATGGTTGGCAGAATGGACCCCACCGTATTAAATCAAAAATATCTCATTAATATAACCTTATAATGAGGTTCTTCCAGCTAGTGTCGACATATTACATTTAAAGGATGTTCACAATAAATTTGATAAAATATTAATCTCATAAAGGCATATTTTTGGCACGTCCAAGTGGAGTGGGTGAAATACTTTTTGGTGGACAGGAAAAGTAATGGTCATAGATTTGGCCATATATTTCCTTAAACCTATCCAATGACTCTCAAATTTTAAGTGTCAATATACAACTTAATTTCAACCATTTTATAAGAAAGGACCTTAGTGAGTTTCGGCTGGCTAGTGGGCAGAACAGAGGAAAGATTCTGGAGGATAGATTTTAGAGGGTCAAAATTTCTATTCTTTCCTTTCTTTATTTTGTTCTTCTTAGATTTGTAATGACTTATTCTTCCAAATTAAACTCAGTTACCCTTAACACGGTGGTTTATATCTTATGAGTTATTGGGGAAGGGTAGGATTACCCATTTTGAATTCTAGATTTCTTTCACGTAATGATTTAATGTCCTCTTTTCTCTTATACGAATCAGTTTCAGTTTATTATAACAGTTTTTATTATCAGGTATGATTGTATCTCATTTTAGATTATGTTTTTATTTATATTTGGTCAATGATTAATATCTCCCTCCACTAGGTTCTGGTTTATAAACGATGGAAGAGACTGGGACTTTGTGGTGAAGTACTCGGTGATCATCGGTACGTGTGTGAGGAGTAGTGAATGTTCTTGATTGCTTGGGATAAACAAGACCCGATTGGGAATTGAAAAAAATAATTGGGGGTATTCACTACAACTCTATTACACATTGGAAGGAGAGTAGAACAATCTGAGGTTTTAGTAAGGTTTATTCTCACATTTTTATTTGACCAAAGCAGTGAGAAGAAATGATTGTGGATTCTCACTCTTAATGATTTAGCAGAAGAGAATTGGGTAAAGTGAACTGTGATAGAATTACAATTGGAAAACCGACCCTAACCTGATCACCATTTCATATCACTGATTTAAATCACATCATTTTTTAATTCGTTTTAAAACTTTCACTTAATTTCTTTACTTTATTTAGTTTCTTTCGTGTATTTTCCAAATCAAACAATTTAAAAAACAACATCATTTCTTTCTCTTATTTTAAGTGACAAACACTATTGTTGAGAAATACTCCCTGTAGACAACCTAGGTAGCCCACTATAATACATTTTAACTTAGGTTATATTTTTTTTCCACACCCCAAGACAGTTTCGTTTCAAAACTTGGCACTGTTGTCGGGGAGGTAGCGCCAACATTTCTTTTCTTTTCTTTTCTCTCTTCTCATATTTTCTCTTTAAAATTGCATGACTAGAACCTCAAAAATTGAACCTTTACCCATAGATCCTGAAATTGAAATAACATTGTTTAATTGACTTATAAAAATTAATTTTCAATCTGAATTTGAAGAAATTACCCTGGTAGACTCAAGTGAAACTTCTAGTGTTCACTCTAAGCCTATCATCATGGCTGGAAATCAAAACCTAACTCTTAGAGACCTCTGTGCACCACAATTCCTTAATAAAAATAATCAACTTGTCATACCAGTGTTACAAAATGATTTTTAAATGAAACCTAATGTGATTCATTTGCTTACAAAGTTTCATGGTTTGGCAGGCGAAGATCCAAACAAACAGATTAAAGAGTTCACACATGTTTTCTCAACTTTCAGACCCCGTGGAGTTACTGAGGAGCGGGTTAAGTGGAAGGCATTTCATTTTTCTTTGGATGAAGCTGCTAAAGAATTGTTGTATAGCCTACAACTAGGAGATGAACATGACTAGAATGACCTGGTAAGATGTTTTATACAGAGATTCTTTCCCACCTCCAGAAGCACAACCATTAGGAAGGAAATATACACCATATGACAATCATCTGGAGAAACCATTTACGAGTACTTGGAGATATTTAAGAATCTATGTGCCAGCTATCCGTATCAATCCATTGAGGAACATCACTTTCTTGTATTCTTCTATCAAGCACTATTGGACAATGACAGAAACCTTCTTAATGTATCATTTGGAAGTGCACTGATTGACAAGTTGCCAGAAGAAACCAAGGGCTTGATTGAGAAGATTTCCTAGAACTCGTAGCAGTTTGGAACAAGAGGTATTGGAACAAGAGGTATTCATGAGGTACAAACTTCTCATCCATAACCCTTATTAGAAACTAGGATTGAAGAGATTACTAGTTTTGTGAGACAGATGGCCTTGAAGCAAGTTAGTGACCAACAAGCACTAGTTAAGGTATGTGGTTTATGCTCATCACCTGATCATTTCATTGACCAATTTTTTGAAATACAGGGAATGGAAACATGTGCGGAAATCTTTAAACCAAGGCAGTTCCAACAAAATCAAGGATGGAGAGATCCTAACCAAGTCCAATATGGGTTTGGAAATCAGTAGAATCAAGGTAGACCCCTATACCAAAACCAGTTTCAAAACCAACCACCATTCCAGAAATAATTCTAGAATCCACCACCATTTCAACAGAAACAATCTTATAACCAGCCTTCTTACAAAATACCAACCACTCTCTAAAGACCCTATGAGCAGCCATCCACCAATGCACAACCTCCGATTCAAAACCAACAAAAATCTGAGTTTGAAGGGCTGAAAGACACTGATAAATATTTGTCTAATAAGTTTGAAAGTCTCATGGACTTTCTAACAAACAATATAAGTAAAAAACCTTCCCAAACAATCCCAAACCCAAAATATAATGTTATTATTATAACTACAATAATTTTAAAAGAACTCCCACCACCATCCACTGTTGAACATGAAACAAGAATACCTGATCTGTGAGAGAATGAAGTTGGAAATGATGAAAATTCTATGAAAATGCATTGGGAAGAATATAATAAAGAGGAGGAGGATAAGGATAGACCAAGGAAGAAGAAACAAGAAACACCATGTCAAAGGAAACAAAGGGAGAAGAAATATATACCACCACCATTTCCATCAAGGATGACTGAATCAAATAGGTTGTAAGAATAAACATTGCAAAAAGAAATTTTGGACACCTTCCAGAAAGTGGAAATAAACATACCTCTACTTGAAGCACTCAAAAAAATTCCAAAGTATGCTAAATTTTTGAAGGATATTTTCACCAAGAAGATTAGACTTCAAGTTAATGAGAGGATAAATTTGGGAAGAATTGTCTCAACCCTTATCATAACAAAATTTCCAACAAAATGTCAAGATCCAGGGACGTTTTCTATTCCATGCACCATTGGTTCATTAAATTTCTCTAATTCTTTGTGTGATTTAGGTGAATCAATTAATGTATTGCATTAATAAGTATATACTTCTTTGCAGATGGGAGACCTGAATCCCACAAGAGTGGTGGTCCAGCTTGCAAATAGATCCACAGTTTTCCCGGCAAGAGTTCTGGAGGATGTCCTGGTAAAAGTCAAAGATCTTTTATTCCCAGTTGACTTTTATGCGTTTAATATGGAAGATGATAGGATCCCATCACACCCACCCATTATTTTGGGGAGACCTTTCTTGAAGATGGCCAAAACCATCATCAATGTCCATGAAGGGATACTTACCATGTAGTTTGGAGACAACACTATCCACTTCAATATTTTTGAGTCCATGAGGCACACATCAGATGATCATTAAATCTACACACTCTCCCATGAAGATGGTATAGAAACAATTGAAGAATAAGGTATGGTTCATGAATTTTTATCATTAGGAGAAAATTTCTCAATTAAAAATATCACTGAACATATGGATTCCCAAACTCTTGTAGATTATGATTTCCTGTAGGAAGAAGAGGTAAAATATGATTTCTTTGATAATTTGTTAAATGATGATGAAGATGATAAGATTTCTTATGTGCAGGATGTCAAACCATTAGAAGTGGAGAACCTCAATTTAGTTTCATCCCTTGAGCATCCTCCTGATCTAGAATTAAAACCACTCCCCACTGATTAAAAATATGTTTACCTTATAGAGGGAGAGAAATTACCAGTAATAATTGCTAATAATCTATATGGAACTCAATAAAAATCATTGATTGAGATTTTGAGAGATAATTTCCAATAAATAGGGTGTATCTTAGGTGATATCCTAGGAATAAACCGAAAAATTTGCTCACATAGAATTTTTCTTGAGGGAGATTCCAAACCTGTCAGACAACCCCAAAGGAGGCTAAACCCCACCCTAATGGAGGTTGTGAAAAAAGAGATTGAGAAGCTATTAGAAGCTGGGATCATCTAACCCATATCAGATTCAAAATGGGTTAGCCCCATACTTCTAGTCCCAAAGAAAACTGGCCTAACCATTGTGAGGAATGAAAAGAATGAATTAATCCCTGTGCGAATTCAGAATAGCGGGAGAGTATGCATAGATTTTAGGAAGTTGAATCAGGTCACTCAAAAATATCATTTACCTATCCCTTTCATTGACCAGATGCTAGAGAGTTTGGAAGTTAGAACTCATTATTGCTTTTTGGATGGATTTTTAGGTTATTTTCAGGTACCCATTTCTCCTGGAGATCAAGAGAAGACTAACTTTACTTGTCCTTTTGACACTTTTTCATACAAAAGGATTACATTTGGATTGTGTAATGCCCCAGGTAATTTCAAAGGTGTATGGTAAGTATATTTTATGATCACATTGAATATTTCTTGGAGGTTTTCTTGGATTATTTCACAGTTTTTGGAAATTCTTTTGACCATTGTTTGAAAAAACTGTAAAAAGTTTTGAAAACTTGCATTGAAAAAAACCTTGTTTTAAATTTTGAAAAGTGTCATTTTGTGTTTGAGAGAGTAATTGTCCTTAGGCATGTCATTTATCAAAAATCCATTGAAGTTGATAAATCAAAAATTGAAGTGATAAATTCTTTTCCTTACCCAAATTGTGTGAAGCATGTTAAATCATTTTTAGGACATGCATGATTCTATAGGAGGTTTATCAAAGATTTCAGTAAGAGTTATCTCCCTCTCTCAAGATTAGTTTTGAAAGATGCTGATTTCGATTTCAATGGTTCATGTAGAGAATCCTTTGATGAGTTGAAAATGAGATTGATTACACCACCAGTAATGTAGCCACCCAATTGGGAAGAACCATTCGAGCTACTTTGTGATTCTTCAAACCAAGTAGTTGGAGTAGTACTTTCTCAGAGAATTCAGGGCAGGACACAAGTCATTGCATATTCCTCAAAAACCTTAGATGCGACCCAATTCAACTACACAACAACAGAAAAAGAGTTTTTAGCTATTTTTTTTCTTTAGAAAGATTTAGATCATATCTGTTTGGAACTAAAGTCATTGTGTTTTCTAATCACGTAGCTCTTAGGTACTTGATGAAGAAGGATGCAGAAAAACTGAGGCTAGTGAGATGGATGCTACTACTGCAGGATTTCAATATAGAAATCAAAGATAATAAGGGATTTGAGAACCAAGTGGATGATCACTTAAATAGACTACCCAACACTACTGAAGTTGAAATTTCAGACACTGAACCACTAAATGATCGCCTTCCAGGAGAGCAGTTGTACTTGATTGAAGGAGAAGTAACTTGGTATACTGACATGGTAAATTACAAATTGAAATCTAAATCTAAATATTACATCTGGGATGATCCATTTCTTTAGAAGATTTGAAATAACCAAATGATCGGAAGATGTTTTCCTAAAAATGAAATTGAATTAGTCTTTAAGTTTTGTCACACATTAGCTTATGGAGGCCACTTTGGACCTCAAAGGACAATAAGGAAGGTTTTAGAATCTGGACTTTATAGGCCAAAACTTTTCAAGGATTCTCATGAATTTTGGAAATGGTGTGAAAAATGTCAGTTTACAAGAAATATTACAAAGAGACAAGAAATTCCCTAAAATCCACTTAATTTTTGTGAAATTTTTGAAGTTTTGGGGATAGATTTTATGGGAACTTTCTCAATGTCATTTGGAAATTCTTATATTTTTCTTGCTGTT
Source organism: Viscum album (assembly GCA_963277665.1). Taxonomy (NCBI): domain Eukaryota; kingdom Viridiplantae; phylum Streptophyta; class Magnoliopsida; order Santalales; family Viscaceae; genus Viscum; species Viscum album. The sequence continues at coordinate 856,835,862 of OY728121.1, forward strand.
GATTATGCTTCCAAATGGGTGGAAGAAAAAGCCACCAGGACTGACGATGCTAAAGTTGTTTGAGATTTTGTCAGGGATAACATATTTTTTAGGTTTGGAGTTCCTAGAGCCATTATTAGTGATCAAGGGACTCACTTTTGAAATAGGAGAATGGATGATTTGTTGAAAAAGTATGAGGTGCACCATAAAACGTCAACTCTCTATCATCCACAGACTAATGGGAAAGATGAAGTGTCTATTAGAGAAATAAAAGGAATTTTAGAAAAGACTGTTAATACAAATAGGAAGGATTGGAGCCAAATGTTGGAAGACACATCATGGGATTACAGGAAAGCCAACAAAACCCCAATTGGAATGAGTTCCTATAGGTTGATTCATGGGAAAAGTTGTCACCTTCCTGTGGAATTGGAACACAAGGCATACTAGGCTGTGAAAAAGATGAATCTGGATCTTCAAAGTTCTGGGAAAGAGAGAAGATTGCAGTTATAAGAGCTGGAAGAAATTAGAAGGGAAGCATTTGAAAATTCCAGGATTTACAAAGAGAGAACAAGAGTGGCTCATGACAAACTAATCCAACCGAAAGACTTTCATTATGGAGAAAAAGTGTTGTTATTCAATTCAAGACTCAAGCTGATGCCAGGTAAAATTTTTTCGTGGTGGTAAGGTCCATTTATAGTTTCTCATGTATATCCTTTTAGTGTTGTGCAGATTGTGAAGGATGGATCAAATGATCTATTCATTGTTAATGGGAACAGGTTGAAGAAACTCCTTTGGACCATGCCATCTGAGCCAATGGAGGAGATCACACTCCTCCAACCTGTTTATCAATAAACTCCATCAGGTCGTACCTCTCCTTTATATTTTCTTGATTTCTGTGATTCAATTTCAAATATTCTTATGTATTAAATCCATTTGAATGCATTGCAGACACTGTATCATTTAAGTGTGGGGGAGGGTGCAGTTTAAGATTTTTATGTGTTGTTTGGTTTCCTATTTGTTTTTAAAAACATGTGTGTGTTTCAAATTTTGTGTGTTTATTTTTCATTTTTTTTTGTGTTTTTTAAACTTTTTTGTTGAAATGATTATCTTTTACATTTTTGAAACCCATGTCCATGGGAGAAATAATTTATTCCTTGAAACTGAGCTTAAATGAAAGCTGAAAATCACATTGTTTCAAGTTCAATTCTTTGTGAATTTCATGAAAAATACTCTGTTTTTTGAATCCCATGCCACATATCACTGTGTTTATATTTGAAATCACATTCTTGTGAGGATTCTGAACCTATTATTTTCATATTCATTACATTCACCTCACTTCTTGAGAGAACCAAACCATTCTTGTTTTAACTAGAATTTGATTTATTCCTTTCAAAACTTGAGGGTTTGGGGTACATGTGTTTTAAATTATTGAGGCATTTATTTGGTTTGAAAACCCCATTTTCAATATAATCCCTTTCATTCAGGCCTACCTTGTAAATTTAATCCTTGAATCCCATATAAGCCATGAAAATCCTGTTAGGTTAGCCACATTAGAATCCAATTTTCCCTATCCAACCTGACTGTGAAGTGAAATTGCATGATCTAGTTGAACTTAAGCGTGGGGGGAAGATGTATTATGTTGTGCTATCTCATTTTCTAAAACTTTGGGTGGAAAATCAAATTATGAATAGATGTTATATCTATGAAAAAAAATAATTCTGATGAAAGCTCTTCCTTTTCTGGAGGTTTCACGATGAGAGAAGTCGTGCCATTCTAGAGCTTCTAATGAAGAAAGAAATCTGTGCCTTTTATAGAGCTTTCAAAAAATATTATATTTGAGAAGATTGAAATGTTTTCTACTAAAATTATGATCTGTGTGAACATTACTTGATATTCCATGAAGAAGGATCTTATTTTCTTCTAAGGGGAGTGAAGAGGAGACCATACTTGTGTGAAAATTAGAGTAATGCAATTTTGCTTCAAAAAGAGCCAAACCCTCTTCATTCAGCCTCAGAATTTTCACATCTAAATCCTACTAACCTAAGTCCACAGAACAACCTTGAAAATTCCTCATGATAAACATGTTTCTTTGACTCACATCAGGTGGATATGTATGAATTTATCAAGCCTATGGTGACCCTTGTACGAGTTTGGATGAGAAAGACATTGCTAAAAAAATTGAAATTTGTGTGATGAGAGATAATGGAAGTTAGGTAAGTGTTTTGTGTGCATGGAAGGAGAAATGAAGCGTAAATATATTGAATGATCTTAAATTAATAACATGAAATAATATAGTTTGAGGAGGCATGATATTTTTTGTTTCTTGTTTTCCAATTGGTGGATCTCATGGATATATGTTTTGAATTTACTTTGATTTTATTTTGATTCTGACTTGTCTAGGAGTCTAAGTGATAAGTGTGGGGAAATTGATAGAGTTAATATTTTCAATATTATTAATATGTTTTCAATGATTTAATCCCTCTCAATTATTCAATTTGAGTGTATTTGCATCATTTATGTGTTTTTGGTGTATTTTGGGCTTAAATGTGAAAATGGGGTAATTCTGTAAAATTGATAGTTTTATATAGATTTTGTTTTTTGGGCATAACTTTTAAAATATTGGTCCAATTTAAGTGAATCCTTTTTTTAGCCTTCATATTTTCGTGGGATTAAAATTTTTCTTCTCGACGAAGACCTAATTCGAAACCCAATGGTACAGAAAAATCAATCAAGTAGAGAACTCAGTCTGGTTGGCAGAATGGACCCCACCACATTAAATCAAAAATATCTCATTTAGACTACCTTATAATGAGGTTCTTCCAGCTGTTTTCAACATAATACATTCAAAGGATGGTTTAAAATAAATTTGATAAAATATGAATATCATCAAGGCATCTTTTTGGCACATCCAATTGGAGTTGGTGAAACAGTTTTTGGCAGCCAGGAAAACTAATGGTCATTGATTCAGACATATCTTTATTTACACCTATGAAATGACTCTAAAATTTTTAAGATCTATATCCAACTTCATTTCCAAAATTCTATAATAAGGGACCTCAGTGAGTTTCGGCCGGCTTGTGGGTAGAACAGAGACAAACTTCTGGAGGACAGATTTTGGAGGATCAAAATTTCTGTTCTTGCTTTTATTTCTTTTGTTCTTATTAGGTTTGTAATGAATTATTCTTCCCAATTAAAATCATTTACCCTTACCATGATGAGGTAGTTCTTATGAGTGATTGGGTAAGGGTAGGTTTACCCTTTTGTAATTCTTGAGTTCTTGCACGTAATCTTTTAATATCCTCTTTTCTCTTCTGTGAATTAGTTTCAATTTCTTATAACAATTTTTATTGTAATGTATGATTGTATCTGATTTTAGATTCTATTTTTATTTATATTTTTCCAATGATCAATATCTCCCTCCACTAGGTTCTGGTTTATAAACGATGGAACAAATCGGGACTTAGTGGTGAAGTACTCGATGATCACCGATACGTGTGTGAGGAGTAGTGAATGTTCTTGATTGCTTGGGATAAATAACACCCGATTGGGAATTACCTAAAATAATTGGGGGCATTCTATAAAACTCTATTACACATTGGAAGGAGAGCAGACCAATCTGAGGTTTTAGTAAGGTTTATTCTCACATTTTTATTTGACCAAAGGAGTGGGAAGAAACGATTGTGGATTCTCACTCATAATGATTTAGCATAAGAGAAATGGGTAAAGTGAATTGTGATGGAATTACAATTGGAAAACTGACCCTAACCTGATCACCATTTCATATCACTAGTTTAAATCACATCATTTGTCAATTTTTTTAAAACTTTCACTTAATTTCTTTACTTTATTTAGTTTCTTTCTTGTATTTTCCAAATCAAACAATTTAAAAAACAACATTATTTCTTTATCTTATTTCAAGTGAAAAACACTATTGTTGAGCACTCCTCTCTGGAGAAAACCTAGTTAACCCACTATAATACATTTTAACATAGGTTATATTTGTTTTTTCCACACCCCATGACAGAAACGTGTCAAAACTTGGCGTTGTTTCCGGGGAGGTAGCGCCAACATTCCTTTTCTTTTCTTTTCTCTGTTCTCATCTTTTCTCTTCAAAATTGCATGAATAGAACCTCAAAAATTGAACCTTTACCCATAGATCCTGAAATTGAAAGAACCTTATTGAATAGACTTAGAAACATTAATTTTCAATCTGAATTTGAAGAAATTAGCCTTGTAGACTCAAGTGAAACTTCGAGTGTTCACTCTGAGCCTGTCATCATGGCTTAAAATCAAAACCTAACTCTTAGAGACCTCTGGGCACCAAAATTCCTTAATCAAAACAATAAACTTGTCATTACAGTGTTACAAAATGATTTTTAAATGAAACCTAATATGATTCCTTTGCTTCCAAAGTTTCATGGTTTTGTAGGTGAAGATCCAAACAAACAAATTAAAGAGTTCACACATGTTTTCTCAACATTCAAACCCAATGGAGTTACTGAGGAGCGGGTTAAGTGGAAGGAATTTCCATTTTCATTGAATGGAGCCACTAAAGAATGGTTGGACGACCCACAACCAGAAGATGAACATGAATATAATGACCTGGTATATAACGACCCTAAATTTGTAATTATATTTGTTTCCTAATTTTGTGGGTATAATTAAAATGTGACCGTTGTGTTTCGACTGTTATATGATCGTTGGTCAATATGACTATTGGAAACTATAATCTTAACGTTGTGTTTTTATAAATACGGTTATCTAGGTTAATTAATACAGAAAGAAGATTGAATATCTTCATCCAGTAGACTCGAGCCATATGAAGCCCATCTGTCGGAGCTTGGGAAGGAGGTAGCATCACTGGGCTTTACTCTGGACTAAGCACAAGCCGAACTTCAACGTATGAAGCTTGAATAGAATCACCTAAGGGAGAAGTTCAAGCTGATAAAATCACCACTTGGGAAATGTTTTCTGAGCCATTCCAAGATTCTATCACCATAGCACACCTAACACTTAGGTCCTATGCTAGTGTTATAAGGGGCTATGTAACGAGACCTTAGCTGCTTTGTGTAATCCTTTTATATAAATAAAATTGTTATTTCTTCTTATGGAAAAGTTTGTGAATTTAAAATATCCAGATAAATATAGGATGTGTATTATTGATGAATTTAAGAAAAAAGGGGTATTTTAAAATATTTTTGTTTTCATTAAATAATTAATAATGTGAAATGATTTTCAAAAAATGGTCTTTTATAGTTGTGATCAATGAGAAATTTAGAGTCTAATAATATTAACTTGGTTTTTAGTGAATAGTAATGTAGGAATAGTAACATACCCATATGAATATTAATTAATAGTAATGAATATTAATTTTACCAAAAAAATAGAAACTTCACCCATGATTGTATAAATACATTTTAGACATCTTAAAAGTGAAAAAACGATCATTGTTTAAGTTTTGGTATTTTTGTATGCCATAAATATTTTATTTAAAATTTTATAATTAATTTAATAATTTAAAATGGAAATTTATATCCATAAAATTTAATCATAAATTGTTACTTTATTATCTTATGGTTATACGATAATTTTATGGGACCTTGATTACTTTTTTAAGGTGTTACAAAATGAGTTATGGTTTTAAAGCTGTATTTTTTGGAATAAATAATGATTTTATTTAAAAATTATATTAAAAATATTTAGAAAATTATTTTCATGAAATGGACTTCATTTTTTATTTTAGAGCATTGATATTAGGTTTGGGTGAATTTTTGGGTTTTTTCTGAAATAGTTGAATTTTTGGTGAATAGTAAAAATGCAGTTTTGAGTTTAGGGTGTTTAATGAAATAATTAATGATGTAATAATGATGTAAGATTTCTGGTAGACTTAATAATAGTGAGATATTCTATGAGGTGTCTCAAGTGGCCAATACCATGGGAAAATACCATGGGAAAGCCCATGGTTTTGCAAATACCACTGATGAGGTGTCCCTTGGAAATTAATAATTTATTCACTCACTTTTCCTATAAATACCAAGACATTTCCCTCATTAATTTCATTCAAAAATAATCCTCAAAAAATTTCTGGTCTATTTACCTCCCAAGTAGTCCTCCAAAGGTTCCCTCAAGCCTCCCAAGGTCCCGACATTCAAGCTTTCGAAGTTACTCTTCAAGGTAAGGGATCATTTCACCCTCCTATTTTAAGTCATGAATTAGTTTATGTTGTGTCTACTAGATTCCATCTCTTTATATTGAGGGTTTATTCTCATTTCTGTCCATTTCATGTCTAATTTTTGAGAGACCCTTTCCAATCTCATCAATTTGTTTTCGGAATTTTTAAATGACGCCGTTAGGCTGCGGAATTTCTCGTAAAAGAAATCACATCTTTTCTTTCCTTTCAAGTTTCCTTTTCTTGTGGTATGTCATTAAAATATCCATACCATGTTATTATATCCATGTTATTATTTATTTATATTTTAATATGAGTTATTCATATGTGGGTTACCCTTGTACCCTCTTTTTTATTATTTTCTAAAACCTTGTTATATAGCCGTTATGCTGCAGAAATTTCGTCTCAAAATTTCTATCTCTACCTCTCAAGAAATTATCTTATTTTATTTATGTGAATACCCAGACCTATTTAGTTTCTATGGGTGTTCATAAGTTTATAAAGATGAAATATTTTATTCTGTAATTGACATACATATAACCCTCACTCCCTTTCTATGGGTTATAAATGATATAATGATCTTATTTTTAAGAACTTTTAAAACGTCACAATTTCAAAATGAAACCCATTTCTTTTATTCTCTATGGGTTATTTATGAAATGTTTGGTTATGATCTATGTGTATCACATGAAATAAAATAAATATTAAGGGTGCTCCATGATATCACTTCAATGCATTGGGTAAAGAATTAATCTTTAGAGACGACAAGTTTCACGATACCTTGGTAATTTTATGACACCTCGGGGATAAACCTTGGTTATATGTTCATGAATGTCTAAATGAAATTTTTTATCCAAATATTCAAGTTATTATTCAAGTTATTTTTATTTTTATATTCCTATACTTCCATTTCTCATGTCCCTATATTTTTATTCAAGTTCTTATTGATGTCACAAGTAAACTGATTCCCTTGTTTACCCTTACAGGGCCTTCTGCTCACCCTTTCCTTTGAATGTATGTCTCCAGGTTACGAGATGCCATAATTTTACTTAGGATGAACTTATTATTAAGCCTTAAAAGTTTATTAGAATAATTTTTATGTTGTTTTTCATGTATTATGTTCCTGATTTCCAAGACACTAGACTTTAAAGATCCTCTGTTTGTAAAATGTAATGAAAAGTTATGTAATAAAAAGGAGGTATGCCATAGTTGGCATCAGACGATATTTTAGTTATTTATGGAAATTATGATATTAAATATTTAGTAAGAATCCTATAGAAAATTTTAAATATAGGAAAACTTCCTGGTATTTTGGTGAATATTGAGTAAGTGATTTATCAAAAAAATACATCCCTGTCTAGATACGAGCTGGTAGAGGCGACTCTGACACAAATGTACATAGGGGTAAAACCCAAAAATACCACTTTGAGCTAGACTCAAATGGGAAATGGTGCACGACAATGGGCCTTACTGCACTCTTGGTTGTGACACTCCTGGGGGATATTTTTGGATAATCATAAGATTTTTATGAACCATTATGAAGGATTTATAGAGAAATGTAATTGTTTAAAGAAGTTTTAAGACATAAATACTTTATAGTTAAAAGATTCATAAATGAAATAAGTTTATCATTAAGGTTTCATTCTTTTAGAAAATGGTGGGCAATAGGAGGAACCATGCAAATGGTGACTAAAATGGACCATGCACTAACAACCCTCCGATGGAAGCCGGAATGGAAACATTCATGCGAATGATGAACCAAATGACTCAAGTTATGGGAAATAACTTGAATCAAGCTAAGAGAAAGATCTCACCATGAAGGGAACAAAATTCTATTGAGTTCTTTATGCATAAATGACCACCAACTTTTAGTGGATTGACTGACCCATTTATTGCTGAGCAGTGGATCATCTCTATCGAGAAGATATTTTATATTCTCCGCTGTTCAGAGCAAGAGAAGGTCACCCTGGCTATCTACCGCTTAGAAGGAGAAATTGATTAGTGGTGGGAGCTAATTAAAAACACGAGACAAAGAGTGGAGGTTGAAGCTATGGAGTACAAAGAGTTCAGAGGGATTTTCTTTTCTAAGTATTTCCCTCATTCCATGAGAACAAGAATGGAGAAGGAGTTTCTTGAGCTGAAGCAGAAGGAGAAAGAATCTATTAGAATCTATGAGATGAACTTCACCCAAATTTCATGATATACCTCTAGATTTTTCAGGGATCCAAATGGTAAGTTTGATAGATTCTTCGGTGGAATAAGACCTCATCTGCAGAAGAATCTAGCCAACAGAGACTATGACAACTATGAGGAGATCGTGCAAAGTGCGATGAAAGTCGAACTGAAGTTTGGTGAGACGCAATGCTCTCATAAATCATGTGACAAAAAGAGATCGATGGAGCCCAGCTTAGGGATGATCTTTGATCAGGGAAGAGGAGGCAAGCAAGTGCAACGTCCCATGTGTAATAAATTCAGGAAGAAGCATTTAGGGAACTGCCTGCTCAGGAGTGGGAAATGCTACAAGTGTGGAAGATATGGCCATAATGCAAGGAATTTTCATAGTGAGGTGAAACCTCAACTTACAAACACTATCGACAAGGGGAAGATGGTGCATGCCCTACCTGATGTCCAGTGCTTTAAGTGTGGACAACTGGGGAACTTTTCTAATCACTATCCAAATCTGAGAGCAGTGGAGGGTAACCACCATCAGCCTCTGCAAAGGACAAGGGAGCAATGTTGTGCTTTTTCTATCACAATATCTGAAGTTGAAGCTCCATATGATGTGGTAGCAGGTACTCTTGTTGTTCTTTCAAAGTTAGCAAGTACTTTTTTTGATTCTAGTTCTATTCATTCCTTTATTTCCTCCTAGTTTGCAAAGAATTTAGAATCAACCCCCACCTTGCTAAAAGTAGAGTTATCAGTCAAGACTCCAGGTGGGATTATACAAGCATCATCAGTGTTTAGAAACTCTAGTATATACTATGGTGAGCACAATTTTATCGCAAATCTAGTAGTCATTCCCATGATGGAATTCGACATTATACTAGGAATGGACTGGATCTCAATGTATAATGCTATGATCAAATGCAGAAGTAAGGAAATGTTAGTAGTCTGGAATGGAAAACCTACAGTTATCTTCCAAGGAGAGATATCTCAACCTGATATTTATCTAGAAGAACCTCCTATATCCTTATTTATGGAATTGATCGGTGAAGAAGAAGAAGGAAATGAGAGTTTGAGGATAGAAAATGTACCCATAATCCAGGAATACATTGACATATTTCATAAGGAGTTTCCTAGACCTCCCCTAGAAAGAGAGGTAGAGTTTTCCATTGAAATCGTACCTGGATCTCATCCAATATCAAAGACCCCATATAGGATGGATAATGTGGACCTAGAGGAATTAAAGAAACAACTCCAAGATATTTTGGATAAGGGGTTTATACGAATGAGTGTGTCTCCTTGGGGAGTACCTGTTCTTTTTGTGAAGATGTAGGATGGATCGATGTGGCTATGAATTGATTATAGAGAACTGAGCGGAATTACAGTAAAGAACAAATACCCTCTTCCATGAATTGATGACTTATTTTACCAACTTTGTGGGGCTCAATTATTCTCTAAGATTGATCTTCGGTCTGTTTATCATCAATTGAGGGTGAAGAAAGAAAATATTCCAAAAACTACATTCCAGTCAAGATATGGGCATTATGAGTATGTCGTTATGCCTTTTGGACTAACTAATGCACCTTCTATTTTTACGGATTTGATGAATAGAGTCTTTAAAGACAACCTTGATAACTTTGTGGTAGTTTTTATTGATGATATTTTGATATTTTCCAAAAGTTGTGAGGAGAATGAGGATCATCTAAGGGTTATTTTGAAAACTCTACGAAAGGAGAGACTTTTTTGAAAGTTCAGTAAATTTGAATTCTAGTTACAATAAGTTTCTTTCTTAGGGAACATTGTTACCAATGTAGGAATCACAATTGACCCTGAAAAGACAAAATTTGTAGAGGATTGGCCTCAACCTGCAAAAATAACCGAGATTCGTAGTTTCCTTGGATTAACAGGATATTATAGGAGGTTTGTGAAAAACTTTTCATGAATTTTTAATCCATTAACCAAGTTAACTTGAAAAGGGTTCAAGTTCATATAGAAAAATGAGTGTGAGGAAAGTTTCCAAGAGATGAAGAAGATATTGGTTACTGCACACGTGTTAACTCTGCCCTCAAGTGGAGAAGGATTCATTATTTTTTAGCGATGCATCTCTGAAAGGGCTTGGGTGCGTCCTCATGAAAAATGAAAAAGTTATTGCTTATGCATCTCGACAGTTGAAGAATCATGAGCAGAACTATACTACGCATGATCTTGAGTTAGAGACAGTCATTTTTTCTATGAAGATATGGAGGTACTATCTTTATGGGGAGAAATGTGATATATACACAGACCATCAAAGTTTGAAGTATATTTTCACACAAAAGGAATTGAATATGAGACAAAGGAGATGGTTGGAACTCTTTAAAGACTATGATTGTTCAATTCATTATCATCTCGAAAGAGCAATCAAAGTCATTGATGCATTAATCAGGAAAGACCCAGTTGTTCTGTCCATTATGAGGATTCAAAGAGATCCTTTGATCAATGAACTAGTAAAATTGGACATGGGAATTATAAATGAAGGGAAATCATCAACCCTAACCCAAATGATTTCTCAACCGTCACTACTAGAGAAGATCAAGAAAGCTCAGAAAGAAGATCCTTTGTTATAGAAGAAGTTTGAGGATATGAAGGATGGGAAGTTTCCTGAGTTCAATACTAATCAAGAAGGTGTACTGAAATTTTGTACAAGACTATGTGTTCCATCTATTCCGAAAAAAAGAAGGAGCTGATGGATGAAGCTCATTTCTCTACTTTCTCTTTACATCCTGGTAGCACCAAAATGTATAGGGACCTTCATGATTATTATTGGTGGGATAATATGAAAAGGGAGATTGCTGACTGCACTTCAAGGTGCCTGGTATGTCAGCAAGTGTAGGCAGAGCGAAAACTTCCTAAAGGGGTATTGAAACCACTACCCATTCCAGCATGGAAGTGGGACAATATCACTCTGGACTTCATCACTGGTCTCCAGAGAACTTCCAAAGGAAATAATGCGATATGGGTTATTGTGGACCATCTCACCAAGACTGCCCATTTTATCTCCATTCAAGAAGATTTCTCTCTTGATCAACTTGCCAGGATTTGCATGAAGGAAGTGGTAAGGTTGCATGGAGTTCCACTTTCTATCATATATGATCATGATCCAAGGTTCACTTCAAAATTTTGGAGAAGTCTTCAACAGGATCTGAGCACTGAATTGAATTTCAGTATGGAATATCACCCCCAAACTGATGGCCAATCTGAAAGGAATATTCAAGCACTCGAGGACATGCTGAGAACTTTCTAAATGGAATTTAAATGTGGATGTGATCAACATCTCTCTTTAGTTGAGTTCTCTTACAACAATAGCTTCCACTCGAGCATTCAAATGGCACCCTATGAAGCTCTATATATGAAGCGATGTAGAACTCCAACTTGTTGGGATGAAGCTAGTGAGAGAAAGTTTCTTGGGCCTGATCTTGTGCAAGAGATGATAGAAAAGGTCCATGCCATCCAACAACACATTAAGGCTTCTCAGAGTAGGCAAAAGAGCTATGTCAACAACTATCAAAGGGACTTGGAGTTTTATTTTGGTGACAAAGTCTTTCTTTGTATTTCACCTTGGAAGAGAGTCATGAGGTTTGGGAAGAAAGGGAAGCTCATCCCTAGGTACATTGGCCCCTATGAAATCCTTGATCACGTGGGAGTAGTGGCCAATCGGCTTGTACTTCCTCCAAATATAGCCCAATTTCATGATGTCTTCCACGTATACCTCTTGAGGAAGTACATACCTGACCCTTCACATGTACTAAATCTAGAGGTGGTACAACTGGAACATGACCTCTCTTATGAGGAGTAGTCGGTGGAGATCTTGGATTGTAGAGACAATGTTCTACGCAACAAGACTACCCACCTTGTTAAGGTGTTGTGGAGGAACCACAAATATGAAGAAGCCACATGGGAACCGGAGGAGTCTATGAGATAGAAGTACCCACACCTTTTCCCATCAGAGGGTACAAGATAAAATTTCAGGGAAAAAATTTCTTAAAGGGGGAAGAATGTAATGACCCGAACTTTTTAATTATATTTGTTTCCTAATTTTGTGGGTATAATTAAAATGTGACCATTGTGTTTCGACTGTTATATGACCGTTGGTCAATATGACCGTTGGTCAATATGACCGTTGGAAACTATAATCTTAACGGTGTGTTTTTATAAATACGATTATCTTGGTTAATTAATACATAAAGAAGATCTAATAGCCTCATCCAGTAGACTCGAGCCATATGAAGCCCATCTGTCGGAGCTTGGGAAGGAGGTAACATCACTGGGCTTAACCACTGGAATTTTACACTTACCAATGGTTCAAAACTGTTGGTAAAGACCTGGAAACCGTTGGTATATAGTATACCAATGGTTCCCTCAACTGTGTCCAAGTAAGGCGTGAAAATAGGCCTATACCAACAGTTCTGTGAAAACCATTGGTATAGGTTTCAGAATAAAAGGTATACCAATGGTTTGCTACAAACCGTTGGTATATGTGTGTCAAATATAACATATACCAATGGTTTGTAAAACCACTGGTATATGTGTGTTACAGTTATACCAACGGTTATAAACCGTTTGTATAGAGGGAACATGCCAAGCCATAAGGCTATACCAATGGTTTTGTTATAACCATTGGTATAAACCTATACCAATAGTTATAACAAACCGTTGGTATAGTTATATAATAGTATCTATTCCAATGGTTCTGCAACCGTTGGTATACAATTGCTCAGATCCAAAGCAGCAGGCCCCTCTCCCCTATCCAGACCTACAACAACACAACAACCCCTCTCCAGACCCACAAAAACACCAATACAAAATCCCCATCCAAATATTCAAAATTTAGAATTCATTCCAGAATTTTGAAATTTAGAAATTCAAATGCAATAACACCCATAAGAGAAAACACCTACATGTTATAGGAAATGAAATAACACCCATAAGAGTATTCCAAACTCAAACTGAAACACCAAAACACATAAGAGTATTAAAAATTTAGAATTCATTCCTCACTCAAACCACAACACCAATACACACAAGAGAAAAAATCTACATGTTATAAGAAGCACATGGGATGTTTAGTCATGGTCTTGGGTTGAGTATCTTAAAACCGACATAAAAACTTGGGTAGAGTGGAAAGGATCATGAAATACATAAGATAGACAATGGTAGTGCTTATGTGCTTAGACCTAGGATGAGTTATAGGAAGCATATGGGATGTTTATATTCCTCTAATGATTATGTATCCATGTATGAATGGTTCCTGATGTGTTAGTGGGAAACATTGGCCAATATCTACATATGAGATGGGTTACCGGAATATCCTACATGTTTTTTACAGATTTTTAAATTAGAATAAGGTGGTATGTGGCTAATTGTAATTTACTCTCCTGGGTGTGATGTGATATGAATCCCCATCTTGGGTAGTGGGTACAAATATTCAATTAAGTCTTTGGTATTGGGTTCCCAAAGGGACTTTGGTTTGGTCCTAGAACCCACTATTTGGGGATGGGATTGAGGTGATCCATGGGGCTATGGTGTCACCATATGTATTCCTCACCATTGGGGTATTTTTATGAGACTTTGAAACTTATTTTTCAAGAATCTATGTGTAGCCTTGTTGAACAATTTGTTATATTGTATGCTTGAGTGTTCATAGGTTTCATACGAAATCACTATATGATATTTATTTGTTGTATGTTATTGTATAGAATGAACGACTCGTGATTGAGAATTAGAACATGAGTGTTGGTTCATGTTCATGATGGGATGTCGAGACTCATTCCTAATATAATTCATGTTTTTATATATATACTATGACCCATTTTGTTTCAATCTATGCCTTGGGAATATTTTCTTCTAATAACGTATGACCAATAGACCATATTTTATTTTTTATCCCTTAATTTCAAGAATATATGTGTAGCCTTGTAAAAATTTTCCATATGTTAGTTGTTGTTTTCACTTAAAATGTTGTTTCAAACAAAAGTGAGACACTTTGAGTGATACCAGTCACACTGTTCCTCATATTGAGGTGGGGTTGACTCGTACCCGTCACAAATGATCCATGGATCGTTGGGTGGGGGGATGTCTAGGGTGGGGGGGCTGTTCGGGGGGTGGGGGGGTGGGGTGGGGGGGGGGTGGGGTTTGTCCGGTGGGTGGGGGCTGTTCGGGGTGGGGGGGGGGCTGTCCAAGGGTGAGGGGGACTATCTAGGGGTGAGAGGGGCTGTCAGGGGGGGGGGGGCTGTCCGGAGTGCATTTTTGGCCACCACAGTCACACGACACCTTCGATTGATGTGTCTTCTAACCGACCATTTCACAATTCACCCACCATTTGTTGTCATCTGATTTCATGGCATTCCAAATTCATTCGGCTGGTTTTGACAACCCCACACACATTTTTTCAAGCACGCCAAAACACCTAAAAAACACATATTCAGCCGTGCTGCGCAAACCGTGGGTCCGAATGACATGCCATATTTTCTTACACCTCATGAGTAATAATTAGGGTGTTTTCCTGTGATTTCAATTCATTCCGATGTCGATCGACATGCATTTGACCGTTAAACACATGTTTTGGCCATTTACGACATGTGGAGTGCGTTTTCGGCCAGCGCGGTCACACGACACCTCCTATTGACGTGCCTTCTGACCGACCATTTTACAATTCACCCACCCTTTATTGTTGTTTGATTTCATGGAATTCAGAGGTCGTTCGACTGGTTTTGACCACCCCATGCACGCTTTCCAAGCGCACCAAACAACTAAAAAACACATATTCAGTCGTTCCATGCAAACCGCACGTCCAAATGATGTGTCGTCTCCCTGTACACCTCAATAATAATAATTATTGTGTTTTCGTGTGATTTCAACTCATTCCGATGTCTTTCGACATGCATTTGCCTGTAAAACTCATGTTTTGGCCATTTATGACACACAGAGTGCATTTTTGGCCAGCGTGGTCACAAGACACCCCCAATTGACGTGCTGTTTGGCCGACCATTTCAAAATTTACCCACCTTTTGTTGTCATCTGATTTCATGGAATTCTGAGGTCGTTCGGCTGGTTTTGACCACACCACACATGTTTTCAAGCGCGCCAAACACCTAAAAAACACATATTCAGTCGTGCTGTGAAAACCGCGGGTCCTAATGATGTTTCATCTCCTCGTACACCTCACGAATAATAATTAGGGTGTTTTTGTGTTATTTCAAGTCATTATGATATCGTTTGCCTTGCATTTGACCGTTAAATGCATGTTTTGGCCATTTACGACACATTGAGTGCGTTTTTGGCCAGCGCGGTCACACGACACCTCCGATTGACATGCCGTCTAGATGACCATTTTAAAATTCGCCCACCATTTGTTATCTTCCGATTTCATGGCATTCCGAGGTCGTTCAGCCAGTTTCGACCACCCCACGCATGCTTTTCAAGTGCGCCAAACACCTAAAAAACACATATTCAGTCGTGCCTCACAAACCACACATCCGAATGACGTTCCATATCCTATTACACCTCAAGAATAATAATTATGGTGTTTTTTGTGATTTAAATTCATTCTGATGTCGTTCGGCATGCATTTGACTGTAAAACGCATGTTTTGGCCATTTACGACACGCGGAGTGCGTTTTTGGACAGCGCGGTCACACGACACCTCTAATTGATGTGTTGTCTGGCCGAAAATTTCCCAATTCACCCACCCTTTATTGTTGTCTGATTTCATGGAATTCCGAGGCCGTTCGGTCGGTTTCGACCACCCACACATGCTTTTTCAAGCGCGCCAAACACCTAAAAAACACATATTCAGCCGTGCCATGCAAACTGCACGTCCAAACGACGTGTCATATCCTCTTACACCTCACGAATAATAATTAGGGTGTTTTTGTGTGATTTCAAGTCATTCCGATGTCGTTCGGAATGCATTTGACCGTTAAACGCATGTTTTGGCCATTTACGACACTTGAAGTACGTTTTCGGCCAGTGCGGTCACACGACACCTCTGATTGACTTGTCGTCTGGCCAACCATTTCAAAATTCACCCAAAATTTGTTTTTGTTCGATTTCATGGCATTCTGAGGTCGTTAGGCCGGTTTCGACCACCCCACGCATGCTTTTCAAGCGCGCCAAATACCTAAAAAACACATATTCAGTCGTGTCCCGCAGATTGAGTGTCCGAATGATGTTTCGTCTCCTCGTACACATCACGAATAATAATTAGGGTGTTTTAGTGTGATTTCAATTCATTATGATGTCATTCGGCATGCATTTGACTGTAAAATGCATGTTTTGGCCATTTACGACACGCGGAGTGCGTTTTCGGCCAGCACGATCACACAACACCTTCGATTGACGTGCTGTCTGGCCGACCATTTCAAAACTCACCCACACTTTGTTTTTGTCTAATTTCATGGAATTACGAGGTCATTCGGTCAGTTTCGACTACCCCACACATGCTTTTCAAGCAATCCAAACACCTAAAAAACAAATATTCAGCCATACCGCGCAAACTGCGGGTTCGAATGATGTGCCGTCTCATTGTACACATCACGAATAATAATTAGGGTGTTTGCATGTGATTTCAAGTCATTCTGATTTAGTTCGGCATGCATTTGACCGTTAAATGCATGTTTTGACCATTTACGACACGCGGAGTGCGTTTTCGGCTAGTGCGGTCACACGACACCTCTAATTGATGTGCCGTCTGCCTGACCATTTCACAATTCACCCACCCATTGTTTTTTTTCTGATTTCCTGGTATTCCGAGGTCATTTGTCCGGTTTCGACCACCCCACACACGTTTTTCAAGCGCACCAAACACCTAAAAAAACATATTCAACCGTTCCATGCAAACCACACGTCCGAATGATGTGTCGTCTCCTCGTACGCCTTATGAATAATAATTTGGGTATTTCTGTGTGATTTCAAGTCATTTGAATGTCCTTCGGCATGCATTTGACCGTAAAACGCATGTTTTGGCCATTTACGACACACAGAGTGTGTTTTCAGCTAGCGCGGTCACACGACACCTCCGATTGACGTGTTGTCCGGCCAACCATTTCACAATTCACCCACCCTTTTTTTAGTCAGATTTCATGGCATTCCGAGGTCGTTCGACCAGTTTCGACCACCCCACGCACACTTTTAAAGCGCGCCAAACACCTAAAAAATACATATTCCGCCGTGTCGTGCAAACCGCGGGTCCGAATGATGTGAAGTATCCTCTTACACCTCAAAAATAATAATTAGGGTGTTTTCATGTGATTTCAAGTCATTCCGATGTCGTTCGGCATGTATTTGACCGTTAAATGCATGTTTTGACCATTTACAACATGCAGAGTACATTTTCGGCCAGCGCGGTCACACGACTCCTCCGATTGATGTTCCATCTAGCCGACCATTTCAAAATTCACCCACCCATTGTTTTCGTCTGATTTCATGGCATTTTGAGGTCGTTCGGCTGGTTTCGACCACCCCACGCACGCTTTTCAAGCGCGCCAAACACCTAAAAAAACATATTCAGCCGTTCTGTGAAAACCACGCATCCGAATGACGTGTCGTCTCCTCGTACACCTCCAAAATAATAATTAGGGTGTTTTTGTGAGATTTAAAGTCATTCTGATGTCATTCGGCATGCATTTGACCGTTAAACGCATGTTTTGGCCATTTACGACGTGCAGAGTGCGTTTTCAGCCAGCACGGTTACACGACACCTCCGATTGACGTGCTTTCTAGACGACCATTTCAAAATTAACCCACCCTTTGTTGTCGTCTGATTTCATGGAATTTTGAGGTTGTTCAGCTGGTTTTGACCACCCCACACACGCTTTTCAAGCGCACCAAACACCTAAAAAACACATATTCAGTTGGGCCGTGCAAACCACGCATCCGAATGATGTTCCGTCTCTCCTCATACACCTCACGAATAATAATTACGGTGTTTTCGTGGGATTTTAAGTCATTCTGATGTCATTCTATATGCAGTTGTCCGTAAAACCCATGTTTTGGCCATTTACGACACGTAGAGTGCATTTTCGGCAAGCACGGTCACACAACACCTTCGATTGACATGATGTCTGGCCGACCATTTCGAAATTCACTAACCCTTTTTTTTACGTCCTATTTCATGGCATTTCGAGGTCGTTTGGCCTATTTCGACCACCCCACACACACTTTTCAAGCATGCCAAACACCTAAAAACACATATTCAGCCGTTCCGTGAAAACTGTGCATCTGAATGATGTGTCGTCTCCTTGTACACATTATGAATAATAATTAGGGTGTTTTCGTGTGATGTCAAGTCATTCCAAAGTCGTTCGGCATGCATTTGACCATTAAACGCATGTTTTGGCCATTTACAACACACGGAGTACTTTTTCGGACAACGCGGTCACGCGACACCTCCGATTGATGTGTCATCTGGATGAACATTTCACAATTCACCCACCCTTTATTGTCGTCTGATTTCATGGAATTCTGAGGTCGTTTGGCTGGTTTCGACCACACCACACACGCTTTTCAAGCGTGCCAAACACCTAAAAAACACATATTCAGCCGTGTCGCACAAACTGTAGGTCCGAATGGCGTTTCGTATTTTTGTAAACCACATGACTAATAATTAGATCATTTTAATAATGTATAAAAATAATCCGAATGTGTTTGGTTGGTTTTCCGTATTTTGGATGTTGTTTTCACTTAAAATGTTGTCCATTTCAAAGAGAAGTGAGACACTTTGAGTGGCACCGGCCACACCGCGCCTCAAATTGAGGCGGGGTTGACTTTTACACATAAAAAATGACTCATGGATCATTGTAATAATGTTTCAACATAATTAGAATGCATTTGGTCAGTTTTAAGTATGCCAGTTGTTGTTTTCACTTAAAATCTTGTCCATTTCAAATAAAAGTGAGAAAGTTTGAGTGGTTCCAGCCACAATGGCCCTTGGATTGAGGCGAGGTTGACTTGTACACGTCACATATGACCCATGGATCATTGTCCTAAAGTTTCAACAGAATCCAAATTCTTGTGGTTGGTTTTCCGTATGTCAGTTGTTGTATTCACTTAAAATGATGTCCTTTTGAAACAAAAGAGAGACTTTGAGTGGTTCCGGCCACATTGCACCTCGGATTTAGGCGATTTTGACTCGTACATGTCAAAAATGACCCATGGATCATTGTGTTGAAGTATCAACACAATCCGAATGCATTTATTGGTTTTTCGTATGCCAATTGTTGTTTTCACTTAAAATGTTGTCCATTTAAAATAAAAGTGAGACACTTTGAGTGGTGTCGGCAACACCACACCTCTGATTGAGGCATGGCTGACTCGTACACATCAAAAATGACCCATGGATCATTTTACTAAAGTATCAACACAATCCAAATGAATTTTGTTGGTTTTATGTATTCCAATTTTTTTACTTAAAAGAGTATCCATTTTAAACAAAATAAAGACACTTTTATTGGTACCGGCCACACTGTGCCTCGAATTGAGGCGGGTGGGGGGGTGCTGTCTGGGGTCCAGGGAGGAGGGTGGGGGGGATATTTGGGGTCTAGGAAGGAGGGTGGGTAATGTATCTAAAACTCTATCTAGGTATCATACATTGAATTCCGACAGGACTGCGAACCGTCGCGAGGTGTCATCCTGGAGCAAGGCCAAATCACGACATTACTGAGGTGTGAACATGGCGTGACCGCGGCGTGTTGGACCATTCCAACAACATCTACAGGGTAGCATCTTCTGGTCAGGATTCCAAATAAATCCTATGTAGTTGTCCTTCATATTATAGAAACTGGTCTTATGATATAAAAAATAGACTCTTGATTCCGTATTGTGGTATGATAAAGATATATATTTTATATTTGTTGTTTTTATAAGTGGTACTAGGTAGTTGAAACTACTAATTGAGAGTCAAATTATCACACCCTAAACTATCACTATGAGTTTTCACAGACATCACACCTCCATTGGAGGGGTTTTATTATAAAAACATGACTTTATTTATCAAATGAAACAATTATATTAAAGAAAACTTATTCAAGATATGCAATTAAATATAATTAAGAATAATTAAGAAATAAACAAAATTAAATTTAAATAATTCTTAAAATTAAAGAGTCTTCCATATTTGGTAAAAAATAAAGAGTTATACTGAATTAAAAAATATCTATACCCGAGTGAAAAACCAGGTTCAAAAATAAAGAGTTATACAGAATTCAAAAATATAATGGATCAATCTGCCCCTAATCACCATCACCATCACCACTGTCATCATCAGCCTCATCCTCTCCGACATCTCTATCCTCGTCTTCATCCTCATCATCATCCTCATCCTCGCCCTCGGCCCCATCCTCACCCTCGGCCCCATCCTCACCCTCGACCCCATCCTCGCCCTCATCCTCATCCTCATCCTCACCCTCGTCCTCTTCAGCATCTTTGTCATCACCAGTAATGTCATAATCTTGAACTCCACTAGAACTGCCACCTGGTGCATTGGATAATGCACCCATAGATGAAATATATGTCTAACAAGCCGCGCTGGCCTCTGGTGGAAGTGATGGAGATAAATCTTTGATCAGTTTCATAAATTCTTCCTCCCTCATTTGAACCTGTTCTACCAAATCTGTGACCCTTTCATTAGAGTGTCTTGCATGCTCCTTGACCTATTCCAACTCGGTGGTACTAGAATGGATACCTGGAGAGGACCAATACCTCGTCAGGACTATATTCTTACCAGGTCGGCATCGTACTCAACCAGAGTGATCATCTCCCAAAACCTGATATAAATGATCATGTGGCCCAAAATTGTCAGGCTCTTGGGCATCAAGGGTCTCTAAAGAATCCCGTTAAAAATATTAATATATTATTAAATTTAAAAATTGATATTAAACTTTGAAATAAACAAATTAAAACTTACAATCTTTTATTGTGTCGGTTCATTAATCACAGTTCCATCTTTTGTCTTTGTACTCGAGAAAACCAATTTTTCTCAAGGGATACGTCCTTCAATATTAAATTTTTTGCTTCTGTAATGACATTGAAACAATATAAAGTGAAAGTATAATCATATATTCAATATTCAATAAATCACATAATTTAAGTAGGAAACAATAAAAAGGGCAAGTCCTAAAGAAAAATTATAAACAACTATATCGTACCAGCTGTCTCTCATGATCTAACATAGTTGTAAACCAAAAAGTGTGGAGGTATTGCTTTGAATCAATGTTTTTTTTGTTTTTTTTAGAAGATTATTAAATAATGTTTAATAATAAATAATATAATATTAATGAAAAATATGAAAACTGTCATTGTATAGCTCAAATGGGATTAGTACCTTAAATTTA
The DNA here is from genome assembly GCA_963277665.1 of Viscum album. Classification (NCBI taxonomy): domain Eukaryota; kingdom Viridiplantae; phylum Streptophyta; class Magnoliopsida; order Santalales; family Viscaceae; genus Viscum; species Viscum album. Next base: position 856,857,540 of record OY728121.1, read on the forward strand.
GCAGTCTCCCAATGGGTAATCATTTGGCGATATTGCTCTATCGGGCAGTAATACACGATTGGTAATGTCTCCAACTCCGTGCCCACTCTATCACACCAGCCAACATACAACTCATGCTTATAAGCTCTCCAAATCTCTCCTAGCTCCTTTAAACATGATGGTCGTGCACCTTCACCATCAGGGAAGTTAAACCGAAGCTTACACCAAATATATTAATTCATATAAATACAAAAAAATACTACATTAAATCCAATATATTTTTTACCCATATTTGTGCCCACGCATTATCCTTGACTTCGTATGGCAGATTTCTCCAAGAGAGAGGGCTGACCGGAATGATGTCAGATTATTTGGCTAGCATCGCCAAAAAACCCCGACATTCCTGCCCAGATTTATCAATCATCTGTCCATCATCATTTTATTCAACCATCAACTATGTCTGGCGGTTCCATACCGCACGCAAGTGAGTACGCCCCCTCCCCCGCCTCCTATTAGTAGATGAATCTGTTATTAATGAAAAAAAATATTAGTACAAGTTATAATAAAAATAAATTTTGGTATAATTTTTTTAGAGTTATATAAATATACCTGTGGTAGTCGGATCAATGGGCATCACTGGATGTGAAGAAGCTAAAGGAATATCCTGTACAGGTGGAGTGTCCCTCAGTGTACACTCTTCAGCCACATACTGTGTCGGAGTGGAAGTCAAAGAAGGTGGAATATAATTGCTCGGAGATAATGAACCAGAAGAAAAAGATGATGGCACAAATGTCTGGCCAACTGGTAGTGTAAACATCAGAGGCCTAAATATCTCGTGTGTCCCTAAAGACATACCAGGATCAAAATGGGGCGTAGAAGATATGTCTATGGTAGGGTAATAGTCCAATCGGGTACGACCAGTGGATCATATAACTCTCGCACCATGAGCCCTTGTACCACCTGCATCAGTACCAGGACCACTAGATGATCGTCTAACTCTGACACCACCCCCCTCCTACCACCAGCCTCTGTACTGGGAGAAATATCAGGCTCCTCATCGAATATCTCTCATCTAGGCGGTGGATTCTGAAAAATTTTTTAACACAAAAATAAACACACGATATTATAAGTTATTGAAATATATATATTTGAAATATATATATTTGAAATAAAATACTCACAACAGGGATGAGTGTAAGAATGCCCATCTCTATCACGCGACGATTATTTTCTATCATCTTTTTCCACTGCCTCTCTTCAATGGGTGTCATTTCCTGCAATGAAAACAAATATGGAAGTAATTAGAAACATATAACTAATGTGTAACCCAAAAAACAAAATATATAAAAACCATTCTGATAAAAAAACATAAAGAAACAGAAGATTTATTAGGGATATTCCATGTATATTCACATGGCTATCCAAGTCATGTACTATGTACATTCCCATGTACATTCCCAAGACACTAGATTATCTTAGACACCATGTCAACTATTATACACACCATGTAAACCCTTATACCATATTTTAATTATTACAACCATTAATAGAAACTTATTAAACAACATCACTTTTCAAAGATAATCAAATTGAACATAAATTAATAATAATATTGGATATATCAAGTAAAATTAAGTCATACTATATTACATCCTAAAAGACCACCCACAACCATGATTAATGACCACAAAGATCCCCTTTCAGAAAAATAAAAATTGAAAACAACATCACTTGTCAAAGATAATCAAATTGAACATAAATCAATAATAATATTGGATATATCAAGTAAAATGAAGTCATACTATATTACATCCTAAATGAACTCCCACAACCATGATTAATGACCACAAAGATCCCCTTTCATCCAAATCAAAAGTGAAAACAAAAACACATAATTTCATAACAACAAAATCAAGGAATCACTTACAGATTTGATGTGTAGAAGAAAAAAAATTCCTTGATTGAAGATGGATCGATATGTAGAATAAGTTTGGCAGGAGGAAGATTGGATTTTGGGCACGCCGAGTGGAACTGCAATCAAGTGGAGAGGGAATGGATGCCCGACTATATTTAGGGTAATGTTTTCCCAACAGTTTTTAAAAACCATTGGGAATGTATTCCTTTACCAATAGTATAAGTAAAATTTTGTAAAAAAGTGATATTGAAGTCCTTTACCAACAGTTTTGCAAAACCGTTGGTAAAATCTTGTATAAAATCATTTATACCAATGATTTACATAAAACGTTGGCATACATATCCATTCCTAATGGTTTACATAAACCATTGGGATGTAAGTGTTGGTAAAAGTGTCATTTCCAGTAGTTCTTTGCTCTAGACCAAGCCCAAGCTAAACTTCAACGTATGAATCTTGAATGGAATCGACTAAGGGAGAAGTTCTAGATGATAGAAATCACCACTCAGGCAATGTTGTCCGATCCACCCCAATATTCTATCACTATAGCACACCTAACACTTAGGTCCTATGTTGGTGTTATAAGGGGCTATGTAATGAGACCTTAGCTGCTTTGTGTAATCCTTTTATATAAATAAAATTGTTATTTATTATTACGGAAAAGTTTGTGAATTTCAAATATCTGGATAAATATAGGATGTGTATTATTGATGAATTTAGGAAAAAAGGGGTATTTTAAAATATTTTTGTATTAATTAAATAATTTATAATGTGAAATTATTTTCAAAAAATGGTCTTTTATAGTTGTGATCAGTGAGAAATTTAGAGTCTAATAAAATTAACTTGGTTTTTAGTGAATAGTAAAGTAGGAATAATATCATAACAATATGAATATCAATGAATAGTAATGAATATTAATGAATAGTAATTTGACCAAAAAAAGTAGAAACTTCACTCATGAATGTATAAATACATTTTAGACATCTTAAAAGTGAAAAAACGATCATAGTTTAAGTTCTGGTATTTTTGTATGCCATAAATATTTTATTTAAAAATTTATAATTAATTTAATAATTTAAAATGTAAATTTATCTTCATAAAATTTAATCATAAATTGTTACTTTATTATCTTATGGTTAGATGATAATTTTATGGGCCCTTGACTACTTTATTAAGGTGTTACAAAATGAGTTATGGTTTTAAAGTTGTATTTTTTGGAATAAATAATGATTTTATTTAAAAATTAAATTAAAAATATTTAGAAAATTATTTTCATGAAATGAAAATCATTTTTGATTTTAGAGTATTGATATTATGTTAGGGTGAATTTTTGGGTTTTTCTGAAACAGTTGAATTTTCAGTGAATAGTAAAAATGCAGTTTTGAGTTTTGGGTGTTTAATGACATCATTAATGATCTAATAATGATGTAAGATTTCTAGTCGACTTATGAATAGTGAGATATACTATGAGGTGTCCCAAGCCACCAATACCATGGGCAGGCCCATGGTTTTTCAAATACCACCGATGAGGTGTCCCTTGGAAATTAATAATTTATTCACTCACTTTTCCTATAAATACCAAGAAATTTCCCTCATTCATTTCATTCCAAAATCACCCTCAACGAAGTTATGGTATCCTTACCTCCCAAGGAGTCCTCCCATGATTCCCTCAAGCATACCAAGGTCCCGACCTTCAATCTTTCGAAGTTACTCTTCAAGGTAAGGGATCCTTTCACCCTCCTCTTTTAAGTCATGAATTCATTTATGTTGTGTCTTCTAGTTTCCATATCTTTATGTTGAGGGTATGTTCTCATATGTTCTCATTTATTTCAATTTAATTTATAATTTTTGAGAGACCCTTTTTTCTCTCGTCAATTTTTTTTTCTGAATTTTTAAGTGACATCATTAGGCTGCCAAATTTCTCGTAAAAGAAATCACATCTTTTCTTTCCTTTCAAGTTTACTTTTCTTGTGGTATGTCATTAAAATATCCATACCATGTTCTTATCTCCATGTTATTTTATATTTATATTGTAATATGAGTTATTCATAAGTGGGTTACCCTTGTACCCTCTCTTTTTATTATTTTCTAAATAAATGTTATATAATCGTTATGCTACAGAAATTTCATCTCAAAATTTATATCTCTACCTCTCAAGAAATTATCTGATTTTATTTATGTGAATACCCAGACCTATTTCGTTTATACGGGTGTTCATAAGTATATAAAGTTGATATATTATATTTTGGAATTGACATACATATAACCCTCACTCCCTTTCCATGGGTTATAAATGATATAATGATCTTATTTTTAATAACTTTTAGAACGTCACGATTTTGAAATGAAACCCATTTATTTTATTCTCTATAGGTTATTTATGAAATGTTTAATTATGATATATGTGGATCACATGAAATTAAATACATATTAGGGGTTCACCCTGATAGCGATCCAATGCATTGGGTAAAGAATTAATCTCTAGAGATGACAAGTTTCACGATACCTTGGTGAATAACCTTGGTAATTTTTATGACACCTCAGGGATAAACCTTGGTGATATGTTCATGAATGTCTAAATGAAATGTTGTAGCCACATATTCAAGTTATTATTCAATTTATTTTTATTTTGATATTCCTATACTTCCATTGCTCATGTCCTTATGTTTTTATTCAAGTTCTTATTGATGTCACAAGTAAACTGATTCCCTTGTTTACCCTTACTGGGCCTTCTACTCACCATTTCCTTTGAATGTATGTCTCCAGGTTATGAGATGCAGTAATTGTACTTAGGATGAACTTATGATGAATCCTTACAAGTGGATTAGAAGAATGTTTTATGTTGTTTTTCATGTATTATGTTCCTGATTTCCCAGACACTAGACTTTAAAGATCCTCTGTTTGTAAAATTTAATGAAAAGTTATGTAATAAAAAGGAAGGATGCCATATGGTAAGATGTTTTATGAAAAGATTCTTCCACACCTCTAGAATCATAGCCATTTGGAATGCAATTTATGCCATACTACAATCATCTGGAGAAACCCTTTACGAGTACTGGGAGAGATTTAAGAAGCTATGTGCCAGCTGTCTGCATCGAGTCTTTGAGGAAAATCACTTTCTTGTCTTATTATATCAGGTACTACTAGAAAATGACAGAAACCTTATTGATGCATCATCTGGAGGTGCACTGATTGACATGTCACCAGAAGAAGCCAAGGGCTTGATTGAGAAGATTTTCCAGAACTCGTAGTAGTTTGGAACAAGAGGTATTAGAATAAGAGGTATTCATGAGGTACACACCTCTCATCTGTCACCCTTATTAGCAACTAGGATTGAATAGATTACTAGTTTGGTGAGATAGATGGCCTTGAAGAAAGTTAGTGACCAATAAGCACCAGCTAAGGTATGTGGTTTATGCTCATCACCTGATCATTTCATTGACCAATGATCTGAAATACAGGGAATGAAAACATGTGCAGAAACCTTTCAACCAAGACAGTTCCAAAAAAATTAAGGATGGAGAGATCCTAACCAAGTCCAATATGGGTTTGGAAATTAGCAGAATCAAGGTAGACCCCCATACCTAAATCAGTTTCAAAATTTTCCACAATTCCAAAATCAATTCCAGAGTCCACCACTATTTCAATAGAAACAATCTTATAACCAGACTTCTTACCAAAAACCAACCACTCTCCAAAGACCCTATGAGTATCCATCCACTAGTGCACATCCTCCAATTCAAAACCAACAAAAATCTGAGTTTGAAGGACTAAAAGACACTGTTAAAGATTTTTCCAAAAATTTTGAAAGTATCATGGACTTTATGAATAAAAATATAGGTAAAATACCTTACCAAACAATCCCAAAAACAAAATATAATGTTATTATTATAACTATAAGAAGTGGAAAAGAACTCCCACCACAATCCACCATTCAACCTGGAACAAGAATACTTGATCTGGGAGAGAATGAAGTTGGAAATGATGAAAGTTATATGAAAATACACTAGGAAGAATATAATAAAGAGGATGAGGATAAGGATAGGCCAGGGAAGAAGAAACAAGAAACACCATTTCAAAGGAAACAAAGGGAAAAGAGAGATATACCACCACCATTTTCATCAAGGATGAGTGAATCAAAGAGGTTGCAAGAATAAAATCTGTAAAAATAAATTATGGATACCTTCAAGAAAGTGGAAATCAACATACCTCAACTTGAAGCACTCAAACAAATTCCAAAGTATGCTAAAATTTTGAAGGACCTTTTCACCAAGAAGAGGAGACTTCAAGGGAATGAGAGGATCAATTTGGGAAGAAGTGTCTCAACACTTATCAGACCACAATTTCCAACCAAATGTCAATATCCAGGGACGTTTTATATTCCATGCACCATTGGTTAATTAAATTTCTATAATGCTTTGTGCGATTTGGGTGAATAAATTAATGCATTGCCTCACTCAGTATATACTTATTTGTAGATGGGAAACTTGAAGCCCACAAGAGTGGTGTTCTAGCTTGCAAATAGATCCACAGTTTTCCCAGCAGGAGTTCTGGAGGATGTCCTGGTAAAATTCAAAGATCTTTTATTCCCTGGTGACTTTTATGTGTCTAATATGGAAGATGATAGGATCAAATCACACTCACCCATCATTTTAGGGAGACCTTTTGTAACGACCCGAAATTTTGAATAAATCTTGTTTCCTAATTTTGTGTGTTGTTTTATTTTATTTTTATACCCAACAAAAATGTTTCATTTGATAACATGAGTATAATTAAAATGAGACCGTTGGGTTTTGACTGTTATATGACCATTGGTCAATATGACCGCTGTAAACTAAACATTTTGATTATTTTCTCTAAATACAGGTAATCTTGGTTAATTAATATAGAAAGAAGATTCGATGGCCTCACCCAGTGGTCTTGGACCGATCGAAGCCCATCTAACAGAACTTGGGAAGGAGGTAGTGCCACTAGGCTTTTCTCTGGACCAAACCCAAGCTGAACTTCATCGTGTGAAGCTAGAACGGGATCTCCTTTGTGAGAAGTTCAAACTGATAGAAATTACTACTCGTGCGATGTTGGCCGAGCCTCCCTCGGATTCTCTCACCTTAGCACACCTTACACTTAGGTCCTATGCTGGTGTGATAAGGGGATATGTAAGGAGACCGTAACTTCCTTGTGTAATCCTTTGTTTTAAATAAAAATTTTGATTTCTTCTTATGATGAACTTTATGAATTTTCAAATTTCCGGATAAACATAGTATGCATAATTTTGATGAATTTTAGAAAAAGGACATTTTAAAAATGTTTAGGCAAAACATAAATAATTAAAAATGTGTAATGATTTTCAAAAAATGATCTTATACAATTATGTTCAGTACTAAATTTAGAGTCTAATAAGATCAACTTAATTTTTGATGAATAGTAAATTATGAATAGTGATTTTATGCTTAGGATTAGTAATGTGACCAAATGGATTAGTAATCTCACTTAAAGAAAGTATTAAAATAAGCTTGGCACTTTTATTAAGTAATGTGATTCAATAAAATGGTTAAATAACGGTTTCATAAATTATTATTCAAGTATTAGTTTTTTTGGGTGAATAGTGTTTTTTAATTAAAAATTTAATTAAAAATATTTAAAAAATTATTTTAATAAAATGGACTTCATTTTTGAACTCAGAGCATCGATATTATGTTAAGATAATTTTTGGGGATTTTTCTGAAAAAAATGAATTTTTGGTGAATAGTGTTTTTTAATTAAAAATTTAATTAAAAATATTTAGAAAATTATTTTTATAAAATGGATTTCATTTTTGAAATCAGAGCATTGATATTTGGTTAAGGTGAAATTTTGGGATTATTCTGAGAAAGTTGAATTTTCGATGAATAGTGAAAATACAGTTATTAAGTTACAGGTGTTTAATGACATCATTAAATGATGTATTAAGTATGTAATCAATATGGTCGACTTATGAATAGTAATATAAGGTATGAGGTGTCCCAAGTGGCCAATACCATGGGGAAATACCATGGGAATGCCCATGGTTTTGCCAAAACCACTAATGAGGTGTCCCTTGGCCATTAATGCCTTGTCCCCTCACTTTCCCTATAAATACCAAGCCATCCTCTCATCCATTCGACTCACCACTCTCCCCCAATGAATTTCTAGTCTCATTTCCTCCCAAGGAGTCCTCCAAAGGTGCCCCAAGTCCTCAATGTCCCAACCTTTGAGTTTTAAGAGTTACGTTTTAAGGTAAGGGATCCGACCTCTCTCTTTCTTTTCAAGAAATCTCTTTTATGTAATTTCTTTTATGCTCCATGTTCTTATGTTAAAGGATGTTCTTTTATACTCCTCTTACTGAACTTTTCATGTTCATATAATGAGAGATCCCCTCTTACTCTCATTATTTCGTTTTATGAAGTTTTAAGTGGCGCCGTTAGGCTGCCGAAATTTTTGTAACAGATTCTTTCTCCTTTCTCATTTTTCAAGATCTATTTTTCATGTAAAGTATTTCAAGTTTCTTTTTATTATGTTGGGGTATGATCTCTAAATTTATCATAATTATCTTTTATGATCATATTATGAGATACCCCATTTGATCTCTTCAATTCATTATTTTGAAGTTTTAAGTGGCGCCGTTAGGCTGTCGAATTTTTAAGTGGTTCTTTCACCTTTCTCCTTTTTCAAAGTTCAAATTCCATGTCAAGTCTTGAAAGTTCCTTTTTATTATGTTGGGGTATGATCTATAAATATATCATACCGATATTTTATTATCATATGACGAGAGACCCTATTTGATCTCATCAATTCATTTTTGTTGATGTTTAAGTGGTGCTGTTAGGCTGCCGAATTTCTAAGGGGTTCTTTCACCCTTCTCGTTTTCAAGATCTACTTTCATGTCAAGTCTCTCAAGTTCATTTTTATTATTTTGGGGTATTATCTCTATATCTATTATACTGATATTTTATGATCATATGATGAGATACCCTATTTGATCTCATCAATTCATTTTTGTTGAAGTTTAAGTGGCGCTGTTAGGCTGCCGAATTTCTAAGGGGTTCTTTCACCCTTCTCATTTTCAAGATCTACTTTCATGTCAAGTCTCTCGAGTTAATTTTTATTATTTTGGGGTATTATATCTATATCTATCATACTGATCATTCATGTTCATATTATGAGAGACCCTATTTGATCTCGTCAATCCATTTTTGGGAAGTTTTAAGTGACGCCGTTAGGCTGCTGAATTCTCATAAGAGAAATCTTATTTTTGTCTTCCTTTAAAGTTCTTCGTTTCATATGGTATATCATTCAAATTTCATTAACATGTTCTTAAATACTATATATTATGTTCCCCTACTGTTTTATGTATCATTTTTGAGTGGGTGACCCATGTCCCCTCTCTATTCAATGTTTTCTAAAACCATGTATCGTAGACGTTATGCTGCATAGTTTTCGTCTCAAAATGCCTCCCTCTTTATCTCAAAATTATTTTATGTTATTAAGTGAATACTCAAAGCTCTTATTTCTACAGGGGTATTCACATGTATATCAAAATGTTCTATTTTAAATTCTGGGATTTACATACATGAAACCTGCTTTCCCTTTTCCGTGGGTTTAAAGTGACAGGAAGATCATGTCTTTAAATCAGTTTTTAAAACGTTATGATTATGAAATGAAACCCATTTCTTTTATGCTATATGGGTTTTTTATGAAATTATTGATGATGATATATGTGGCTCACATGATAATAAATACATTTCAAGGGTGCGCCCATATAGCGCTCCAATGCATTGGGTAAAGACTTAATCTCTAGAGATGACCTTTTAGACTGATACCTTGGTGGATAACCTTGGTAATTTTTAATGACACCTTGGGGATGGACCTTGGTGAAACGAAATTATTGTCAATATTAAATGTTGTAGCCACATCTTCTAGTTATAAAAAATGTTATTTTTATTATGATATTCTACATGATTCTTTCTCATGCCTTAAAGTTCTTTTTTATGACATAGTTGATGTATCTCAAGTTCACATGTTAAATGTTTCTCTGGTTTCCCTTACTGGGCCTTCTGCTCACCCTTTCTTTTGATGTATGTCCCCAGGTTATGAGATGCAGTAATGAACCTAGGATTAACATGAGGAGAATCCTTTCAAGTGTTTAAGAAGAATGTTTTATGTTTTCATGTTTTAAGTTCCTGGTTTCCAAGACACTAAACCTTAAAGATCCTCGGTTTTGTAAAATATAATGAAAGTTTATGTGATAAAAAGGTGGGATGCTATAGTTGGTATCAAAGGATGGTTTAGTTATTTGTGGAAATTAGGATATGAAAACTCTAGGAAGAACCCTATAGAAAAGTTTAAATATAGGAAATCTTCCTGGTATTTTTGTGAGTATTGAGTAAGGGGTTGCCAAGCAAATAGATCCATGTCTGGATACGAGCAGGTAGAGGTGGATCTGGCACAGATGTACATAGGGGTAAAACCCAAAAACACTGCTTTGAGCTAGACTCGAGCAGGAACTAGTACACGACAACGGGCCTTGCTGCACTCTTGGTTACGACACTTCCAGGGGATATGCTTTGGTAAATTCATAAGCTTAGTATGAACCATTGTTAAAGGAACAAAGATAAAATAAAATAAAGACTCACATAAGAATATATGATCATCGATAACCTAAATGGGAACCTAGGGGATCACAAGTTAGGGTATACTTTTCTTCTACAAGTTATCTTTATATGCTTTCAGTTCCTTTTCATGATTATTAGCTAAGTACTTAAGGCCCTAATTATGATTTCTCGTATTAGTTAATGGTGGGAAATGGAAGAACATGTCCCAACAACCAATGTGATAGGAAATGCGATGATTTCCGTATTAATATGACAGGGATGATTAGGGGATTAAAAGATGATTATTATTTTGGAAGACGTTCACTATTTTCGGGACCCTATATGATCGAGGTAAATAGATTACTACGGTATTTTCATTGAAGAGTAAGGTTGACTTATATTTTGAAGAATCGATGAATTTAAGGTGGACTTATAGTAATTTATGTTACTTATGGGAATGATTAACCTATCTTGAGTAAAATATGTTTAGGTTAGCTACTTTTGTTATAAGATGTTAGGAATGGTTGATGTTGTTTGGAGATGAACAATGAAGTTTATTTTGGAAGACTATGTTATCAAATCCTTCTTGTATTTGGGTTTCAATCTTAGTTTGGTTTATTTTGAGGAATTTTAAGGACCGTTATTTATGGAATGGTCTATGATGAACTTTGGGTAGTACTATGGAACTTTGAAGATTTAAAAGTAGTTTCCATTCCTATGGGATTCTTTCTTTTTGAAGAGTTGTTTTACCTTAACCTTTCTGTTTTTGGGATAATGTTTAAAGATAGAAGAAATAGATAGTTAATCTTTTGTGGATTATGTGATTCTCTAGAAGATGATTCTTGTGATTTTTATGAGACCAAGTGTTTTTGAATTCTCATCATTTGGATAAAAGATTAGTGTTGGTAGGGACTTATTAAAGGATGAAACTCTACTTGAAGGTAGGTATATTTTCTTATGTTTTTGTTCTATATAGTAAATGAATTCCTCAAAATTATGAAAAGGAACGTAAAACAAAAACATTGTCGGTTTACGTTTCCTACTAGGTAATCAAAGACCATTTACACACATCGTATGTTTGGGATTTTCTTATGGTTAAATTTCTCCTAATCATGTTTTCTATCACTCTCCCTTAGAACGTGACCCTTGGTTTTTTCCTCCATGTCCATGTTTTCCTACATGGGATCCTAGTATGGGTTAACTCGGGTGTCCTTTGTACTTCCCTTTCTTTCTTTTAAAGTAATAGTTTTACTGACTCCTTTTCCGATGTGGGGCTTTCAATAAAATTTCAAAACCCAATTTTAAAAATTGCGAGGACGCAATTTCTTAAGGAGGGAAGATTGTAAGGACCCGAAATTTTGAATAAATCTTGTTTCCTAATTTTGTGTGTTGTTTTATAGTATTTTTATACTCAACAAAAATGTTTCATTTGATAACATGAGTATAATTAAAATGAGACCGTTGGGTTTTGACTGTTATATGACCATTGGTCAATATGACCGCTGTAAACTAAACGTTTCGATTATTTTCTCTAAATACAAGTAATCTTGGTTAATTAATATAGAAAGAAGATTTTATGGCCTCACCCAGTAGTCTTGGACCAATAGAAGCCCATCTAGCAGAACTTGGGAAGGAGGTAGCGCCACTGGGCTTTGCTCTGGACCAAACCCAAGATAAACTTCATCGTGTGAAGCTAGAACGAGATCGCCTTTGTGAGAAGTTCAAACTGATAGAAATTACTACTCGTGCGATGTTGGCCGAGCCTCCCTCGGATTCTATCACCTTAGCACACCTTACACTTAGGTCCTATGCTGGTGTGATAAGGGGCTATGTAAGGAGACAATAACTTCCTTGTGTAATCCTTTGTTTTAAATAAAAATTTTGATTTCTTCTTATGATGAAGTTTATGAATTTTCAAATGTCCGGATAAACATAGTATGCATAATTTTGATGAATTTTAGAAAAAGGACATTTTAAAAATGTTTAGGTAAACCTTAAATAATTAAAAACGTGTAATGATTTTCAAAAAATGATCTTCTACAATTATGTTCAATACGAAATTTAGAGTCTAATACAATCAACTTAATTTTTTATGAATAGTAAATTATGAATAGTGATTTTATGCTTAGGATTAGTAATGTGACCAAATGGATTAGTAATATCTCTTAAATAAAGTATTAAAATAAGCTAGGCACTTTGATTAAGTAATGTGATTCAATAAAATGGTTAAATAATGGTTTCATAAATTATTATTCAAGTATTAGTTTTTTTGGGTGAATAGTGTTTTTTAATTAAAAATTTAATTAAAAATATTTAAAAAATTATTTTTTATAAAATGGACTTCATTTTTGAACTCAAAGCATTGATATTATGTTAAGATAATTTTTGGGGATTTTTCTGAAAAAAATGAATTTTCGGTGAATAGTGTTTTTTAATTTAAAATTTAATTAAAATTATTTAGAAAATTATTTTTATAAAATGGATTTCATTTTTGAAATCAGAGCATTGATATTTGGTTAAGGTGAAATTTTGGGATTATTCTGAGAAAGTTGAATTTTTGATGAATAGAGAAAATACAGTTATTAAGTTACAGGTGTTTAATGACATCATTAAATGATTTATTAAGTATGTAATCAATATGGTCGACTTATGAATAGTAAGATAAGGTATGAGGTGTCCCAAGTGGCCAATACCATGGGAAAATACCATGGGAAAGCCCATGGTTTTGCCAAAACCACTAATGAGGTGTCCCTTGGCCATTAATGCATTGTCCCCTCACTTTCCCTATAAATACCAAGCCATCCTCTCATCCATTCGACTCCCCACTCTCACCCAACGAATTTATGGTCTCATTACCTCCCAAGGAGTCTTCCCAAGGTGCCCCAATCCCTCAATGTACCAACCTTTGAGTTTTAAGAGTTACGTTTTTAGGTAAGGGATCCGACCTCTCTCTTTCTTTTCAAGAAATCTCTTTTATGTAATTTCTTTTATGATCCATGTTCTTATGTTAAAGGATGTTCTTTTATACTCCTCTTACTGCCCATTTCATGTTAATATAATTAGAGATCCCCTCTTACTCTCATTATTTCGTTTTATGAAGTTTTAAGTGGCGCTGTTAGGCTGCCGAAATTTTTGTAACGGATTCTTTCTCCCTTCTCATTTTTCAAGATCTATTTTTCATGTAAAGTATTTCAAGTTTCTTTTTATTATGTTGGGGTATGATCTCTAAATTTATCATACTGATATTTTATGATCATATGATGAGAGACCCCATTTGATCTCTTCAATTCAGTATTTTTATGTTTTAAGTGGCGCCGTTAGGCTGCCGAATTTTTAAGTGGTTCTTTCACCTTTCTCCTTTTTCAAAGTTCAAATTCCATGTCAAGTCTTGCAAGTTCCTTTTTATTATATTAGGGTATGATATCTAAATCTATCATACTGATATTTTATTATCATATGATCAGAGACCCTATTTGATCTCATCAATTCATTTTTGTTGAAGTTTAAGTGGCGTCGTTAGGCTGTCGAATTTCTAAGGGGTTCTTTCACCCATCTCGTTTTCAAGATCTACTTTCATGTCAAGTCTCTCAAGTTAATTTTTTTTATTTTGTGGTATGATCTCTATATATATTATACTTATCTTTTATGATCATATGATGAGAGACCCTATTTGATCTCATCAATTCATTTTTGATGAAGTTTAAGTGGCATCGTTAGGCTGCCGAATTTCTAAGGGGTTCTTTCACCCTTCTCGTTTTCAAGATCTACTTTCATGTTAAGTCTCTCAAGTTAATTTTTATTATTTTGGGGTATGATATCTATATCTATCATACTGATCATTCATGTTTATATTATGAGAGACCCTATTTGATCTCGTCAATCCATTTTTGGGAAGTTTTAAGTGACGCCGTTAGGCTGCTGAATTCTCATAAGAGAAATCTTATTTTTGTCTTCCTTTAAAGTTCTTCGTTTCATATGGTATATCATTCAAATTTCATTACCATGTTCTTAAATACTATATATTATGTTCCCCTACTGTTTTATGTATCATTTTTGAGTGGGTGACCCATGTCCCCTCTCTATTCAATGTTTTCTAAAACCATGTATCGTAGATGTTATGCTGCATAGTTTTCGTCTCAAAATGCCTCCCTCTTTATCTCAAAATTATTTTATGTTATTAAGTGAATACTCAAAGCTCTTATTTATATAGGGGTATTCACATGTATATCAAAATGTTCTATTTTAAATTCTGGGATTTACATACATGAAACCCGCTTTCCCTTTTCCGTGGGTTTAAAGTGACAGGAAGATCATGTCTTTAAAGCAGTTTTTAAAACGTTATGATTATGAAATGAAACCCATTTCTTTTATGCTATATGGGTTGTTTATGAAATGATTGATGATTATATATGTGGCTCACATGATAATAAAGACATGTCAAGGTTGCGCCCAGATAGTGCTCCAACGCATTGGGTAAAGACTTAATCTCTAGAGATGACCTTTTAGACTGATACCTTGGTGAATAACCTTGGTAATTTTTAATGACACCTTGGGGATGGACCTTGGTGAAATGAAATGATTTTCAATATTAAATGTTGTAGCCACATCTTCATGTTATAAAAAATGTTATTTTTATTATGATATTCTACATGATTCTTTCTCATGCCTTAAAGTTCTTTTTTATGACATAGTTGATGTATCTCAAGTTCACATGTTAAATGTTTCTCTGGTTTCCCTTACTGGGCCTTCTGCTCACCCTTTCTTTTGATGTATGTCCCTAGGTTATGAGATGCAGTAATGAACCTAGGATGAACATGAGGAGAATCCTTTCAAGTGTTTAAGAAGAATGTTTTATGTTTTCATGTTTTAAGTTCCTGGTTTCCAAGACACTAAACCTTAAAGATCCTCAGTTTTGTAAAATGTAATGAAAGTTTATGTGATAAAAAGGAAAGATGCTATACCTTTCTTGAAGATGTCCAAAACCATCATCAATGTCCACTAAGGGAAACTTACCATGGAGTTTGGAGACAACACTGTCCACTTCAATATTTTTGAGCCCATGAGGCACCTGTCAAATGATCATTCACTCTACACACTCTCTCATGAAGATGGTACAAATCCAATTCAAGAATCAGGTATGTTTCATGAATTTTTATCATTAGGAGAGAATTTTTCCATTAAAAATATCACTGAACATATGGATTCCCAAACTCTTGGAGATTCTGATTTCTTGTTGGAATAATAGGTAAAATCTGATTTCTTTGATAATTTGTTAAATGATGATGAAAATGATAATATTTATTGTGTACAGGATGTCAAACCATTAGAAGTGAAGAACCTCAATTTAGTTTCATCCCTTGAGCATCCTCCTAATCTAGAATTAAAACCACTCCCCACTGATTTAAAATATGTTTACCTTTTGGAGGGAGAGAAATTACCAGTAATAATTTATAATAATCTATCTGAAACTCAATAAAAATCTTTTATTGAGATTTTTAGAGAGAATTTCTAAGCAATAGGGTGGAGCTTAGGTGATATCCCAGGAATAAACCAAAAAAATTTCTCACATAGAATTTTTCTTGAGGAATATTCCAAAACTGTCAGACAACCCCAAAGGAGGATGAACCCCACCCTGATGGAGGTTGTGAAAAAAGATATTGAGAAGTTATTAGAAGTTGGGATCATCTATCCCATAACAGATTAAAAATTGGTTAGACCCATCCATGTAGTCCCAATGAAAACTGGCCTAACCATTGTGAGTAATGAAAAGAATAAATTAATCCCTGTGAGAATTCAAAATAGCTAGAGAGTATGCATAGATTTTAGGAAGTTGAATCAGGTCACTTGGAAAGATCATTTCCCTATCCCTTTCATTGACCAGATGCTAGAGAGGTTGGAAGGTAGAACTCATTATTTCTTTTTGGATGGATTTTTAGGTTATTTTCAGGTACCCATTGCTCCCGAAGACCAAGAGAAGACTACCTTTACTTATCCTTTCGGCACTTTTCCATACAAAAGGATGCCATTTGGATTGTGTAATTCCCCAGGTACATTTCAGAGGTGTATGTTAAATATATTTTCTGATCACATTGAATATTACTTTGAGTTTTTCTTGGAGGATTTCATAGTTTTTGGAAATTCTTTTGACCATTGTTTGAAAAATCTGGAAAAAGTTTTGAAAACTTGCATTGAAAAAAACCTTGTTTTGAATTTTGAAAAGTGTCATTTTATGGTTGAGAGTGGAATTGTCCTTGGGCATGTCATTTCTCAAAAAGGCATTGAAGTTGATAAATAAAAAATTGATGTGATAAATTCTTTGCCTTACCCAACTTGTGTGAATCATGTTAGATCATTTTTAGGACATGCAAGATTCTACAGGAGGATATCAAAGATTTCAGTAAGATTTCTCTCCCACTCTCTAGATTACTTTTGAAAGATTATGATTTCGATTTCAATGGTTCATGTAGAGAATCCTTTGATGAGTTGAAAATGAGATTGATTACACCACCATTAATGCAGCCACCCAAATTGGATGAACCATTCGAGCTACTTTGTGATGCTTCAAACCAAGAAATTGGAGTCGTACTTTCTCAGAGAATTGAGGGTAGGCCAAAAGTCATTGCAATGTCTCAAAAAACTTAGATGCGGCCCAATTCAACTACACAACAATATAAAAAGTGTTTTTAGCAGTTGTTTTTGCTTTAAAAAGATTTAGATCATATATTCTTGGAACTAAATCCATTGTGTTTTATGATCATGCAACTCTTAGGTACTTGAAGAAGAAGGTTGAAGAAAAATCAAGGCTAGTGAGATGGATGATACTACTATATGAGTTCAACATAGCAATCAAAGATAAGAAGGGATCTGAGAACCAAGTGGCTGATCACTTAAGTAGACTACCCAACACAACTGAAGTTGAAATTCCAGACACTGAACCACTAAATGATCGCCTTCCAGGAGAGCAGTTGTACTTGATTGAAGGAGAAGTACCTTGGTATGCTGACATGGTAAATTATCTAGTAACATCTCAGGTCCCATTTCATTTAGATTCTCACCAAATTCACAAATTGAAATTTGAATCTAAATATTATATTTGGGATGATCCATTTCTTTGGAATATTTTCAATGACCAAATGATCAGAAGATGTTTTCCTAAAAATGAAATTGAATCAGTCTTTATATTCTGTCACACATTAGCTTTTGGAGGCCACTTTGGACCTCAAAGGATAGCAAGTAAGGTTTTATAATCTGGACTTTATTGGAAAACACTTTTCAAATATTCTAATGAATTTTGCAAACGGTGTAAAAAATGTTAGTTTGTAGGAAATATTTCAAAGAGACAAGAAATGCCCAAAAATCCACTTAATTTTTGTAAATTTTTTGAAGTTTGGGGGATAGATTTTATGGGAGCTTTCCCAATGTCATTTGGAATTTCTTATATTATTCTTGGTGTTGATTATGTTTCCAAATAGGTGGAAGCAAAATCCATCAGGACTGACGATGCTAAAGTTGTTTGCGATTTTGTTAGGGCTAACATATTTTGTAGGTTTGGAGTTCTGAGATCCATCATTAGTGATCAAGGGACTCAATTTTGCAATAGGAGAATGAAGGATTTGTTTAAAAAGTATGGGTTGAATCATAAAACATCAACTGCCTATCATCCATAGACTAATGGGAAAGCTGAAGTGTCTAATAGGGAAATAAAAGGAATTTTGGAAAATATTATTAATCTAAATAGGAAGGATTGGAGCCAAAGGTTAGAATACACATTATGGGCTTACAGGATAGCCTACAAAACCCCAATTGGAATGTTTCCCTATAGGTTGATTTATAGGAAAATATTTCACCTACTTGTGGTATTGAAACACAAGGCATACTAGGCTGTGAAAAAGATGAATTTGGATCTTGAAAGTGCTGGGAAAGAGAGAAGATTATAGTTACAGGAGTTGGAAGAAATTATATTGGAAGCATTTGGAAATTCCAGGATTTACAAAGAGAGAACAAGAGTGTCTCAAGACAAACTAATCCAACCAAAAGGCTTTCATCTTTGAGACAAAGTGTTGTTATTCAATTCAATACTCAAGATGATTCCAGGTAAACCTCGTTCCAGGTGGGAAGGTCCATTTATAGTTACTCATGTATATCCTTTTGGTGCTGTGCAGATTGTGAAGGATGGAGCAAAGGATCCATTCACTGTTAATGGGCTCCGGTTGAAGAAATTCCTTGGGACCATTCAATCTGATCTAGTGGGGGAGATCACACTCCTCCAACCTATTTATTATTAAACTCCATCATGTCATACATCTCCTTTATATTTTCTTGATTGCTGTGATTCAATTTAAAATATTCTTTTGTGTTAAATCCAATTGAATTAATTGTAGACACTGCATAATTTAGTGTGGGGGAGGGTGTAGTTTAGGATTTTTAGAAGTTGCTTATTTTCCTATTTGTTTTAAAAACATGTGTGTGTTTCCAATTTTGTGTGTTTCCAATTTTGTGTGTTTCCAATTTTGTGTGTTTATTTTTTAGTTTTTGTGTGTTTTTAAAACTTTTGTGCAGAAATTATTATCCTTGACATTTTTGAAACCCATGTCCATGGGAGAAATAATTTATTCCTTGAAAATGAGCTTAAATGAATGCTGAAAATGACATTGTTTCAAGTTCAGTTCTTTGAGAATTTCAGAAAAAATACTCTGTTTTTTGAATCCCATGCCACATATCACTGTCTTTATATTTGAAATCACATTCATATGAGGCTTTTGAACCAATTATTTTCATATTCATCACATTCACCTCACTTCTTGAGAGAACCAAACCATGCTTATTTTAACCAGAATTTGATTCATTCCTTTCAAAAGTTGAGGGTTTGGGGTAAATGTGTTTTAAATTATTGAGGGATCTCTTTGGTTTGAAAGCCGCCGTTTTAAGATAATCTCTTTCATTATGGATTACCTTGTAAATTTAATCCTTTTAGCCCATATAATCCATGAACATCCTGTTAGGTTAGCCACATTACAATCAAATTTTCCCTATCCAACCTGCTCTTGAAGTGAAATTTCATGATCTAGTTGAACTTAAGTGTGGGGGAAGATGTCTTGTGTTATTCTAGCTAATTTTCTAAAACTTTGGGTGGAAAATAAAATGATGAATACATGTTATTTCTACAGAAAAAAAATCAATCTACTGAAATCTATGCCTTTTCTGGAGCCTTCACGATAAGAGAAGTTGTGCCCTTCTAGAGCTTCTAATGAAGAAAGAAAGTTGTGCCTTTTCTGGAGATTCCAAGAAATATTATATTTGATAAGATTGAAATGTTTGATGATGAAATGATGAACGGTGTGAACATTCCTTAATATTCCATGAAGGATCTTATTTTCTACTAAAGGAAGTGAAGAGGAGGCCATACTTGAGTGAAAATTAGAGTAATGCAAATTTGCATCAAAAAGAGCCAAGCCCTCTTCATTTAGCCTCAAAATTTTCACATCTAAATCCAACCAACCTAAAGACACAAAACAAACTTGACAAGTCCTCATGATAAAAATATGTCTTTGACTCACATCTGAAGGAGATGTAGGAATTTATCAAGCCTATGGTGACCCTTTTATGAGTTTGGATGAAAAAGACATTGCTAAAAAAATTGAAATTTGTGTGATGAGAGATAATGATAGTTAGGTAAGTGTTTTGTATGCATGGGAGGAGAAATGAAGAGTAAATATATTTAATGATATTAAATTAATAACATGAAATAATAGAGTTTTAGGAGGCATGATATATTTTGTTTCTTGTTTTCAAATTGGTGGATCTCATGGATATGTGTTTTGAATTTACTTTGATTTTATTTTGATTCTGACTTGTCCAGGTGTCCAAGTGATAATTGTGGAGTAATTTATAGAGTTAATATTTTCAATATTATTAATATGTTTTCAAGGATTTAATCCCTCTCAATTATTCAATTTGAGTGTATTTGCATCATTTATGTGTTTTTGCTGTATTTTGGGCTTAAATGTGAAAATGGGGTAATTCTGTAAAATTAACAGTTTTATATAGATTCTGTTTTTCAGGAATACCTTTTAAAATATTATTCTAATTGAAGTGAATCCTTTTTTTAGGCTTCATATGATCGTGGGCTTAAAATTTGTCAGCTGGACGAAGACCCAATTCGAAACCCAATGGTACAGAAAATCAATCAAGTAGAGAACTCAGTCTGGTTGTCAGAATGGACCGCACCACATTAAATCAACAATATCTCATTAATCCAACATTAGAGTTAGGTTCTTCCAACTGGTTTCTATATAGGACATTCAAATGATGGTTCAAAATAAATTTGATAAAATATGAAGCTCATCAAGGCATCCTTTTGGCGCATCCAAGTGGAGTGGGTGAAACTGTTTTTGGAGGCCGTGAAAAGTAATGTTCATTGATTCAGCCATATCCTTTTTTACACCTATCCGATGTCTCTAAAATTTTTAAGGTCGATATCCAACTTCATTTCCAACATTACATAATAATGGACCTCAGTGATTTTCAGTCGGCTGGTGGGCAGAATAGAGGCAAACTTGATTTTGGAGTATCAAAATTTATGTACTTGATTTTAATTCTTTTGTTCTTCTTAGCATTGTAAATAATTCCTCTTCCCAATTCAACTAAATTACCATTAACATGGTGGGGTAGATCTTATGAGTGATTGGGGAAGGATAGGTTTACCCTTTTGTAATTCTTGAGTTCTTGCAGGTAATGTTTTGATATCCTCTTTTCTCTTCTGCGAATCAGTTTCAATTTCTTATAACATTTTTTATTATCATGTACAATTGTATCTGATTTTAGATTCTATTTTTATTTATATTTGGTCAATGATCTATATCTCCCTACACTATGTTTTGGTTTATAAATTATGGAATATACCGAGACTTAGTGGTGAAGTACTCAGTGATCAATGGTACGTGTGTGAAGAGTAGTGAATATTCTTGATTGGTTGGGATAAACAAGATCCAATTGGGAATTACCTAAAATAATAAGGGGTATTCGCTACAACTCTATTACACATTGGATGGAGAGTAGACCAATTTGAGGTTTTAGTAAGGTTTACTCTCACATTTTTATTTGATCAAAGGAGTGAGAAGAAACGATTGTGGATTCTCACTCTTAATGATTTAGCAGAAGAGAATTGGGTAAAGTGAACTGTGGTAGAATTAAAATTGGAAAACTAACCCTAACCTGATCACCGTTTTATATCACTGATTTAAATCACATCATTTTTCATTTTTTTTTAAAACTTTCACTTAATTTCTTTACTTAATTTAGTTTCTTTCTTATATTTTCCAAATCAAACAATTTCAAAAACAACATCATTTCTTTCTCTTATTTTAAGTGAAAAACACTGTTGTTGAGCACTCCTCTCTAGAGACAACCTAGGTAACCCACTATAATACATTTTAACTTAGGTTATATTTGTTTTTTCCACACCCCACGAAAGGAACATGTCACCGCTCCTGGGTTGTGGTGTAGTGGCTTCATAGTGTGGATTTGCACCCAAATCTTTTTAATTTTCCCATGAGGTAGTAATATTTAAAAGTTTTATGTTTAAATCCCTATATATGAATTTTTTAAGGTTTTAGAGCCCTTAGATAACTACTTGGGACCCTGTGTGGGTTGATCTGTAGGTTTTGGGGGAAACCAAGGTGAATCAGATGGATTGTAGGGAATTATCATTTGGAATTCTTGATCACATAGCGTGTAGTGCAGGGTCACACACTGTGTGTTCTTTATGTTCATAGAAGATGATGTTTTTGGCACTACACACCATGTAATGAAGTTACATTCTATGTAGTTATCCTAGGTCGTGTGGTCTAGGGAAATGTCTAGGAAGCCATGTCAAGGGACACAAATGTGTTCCAAACACATCCAATAGACACATGCATGGGGTTATAAACATAGTAATGGGATGAGGAAATGGCCAAGGGGGACAATTAACTAAGACATTCCATGTACCATGGGTACACTCCATGAAAGAGACATGGTTGGGGGAGCAGTGTGGGAAAATGGAATGGCGATGGCCGGGGTGAGGTGAGATATGATGTGTACAACTAATAGATGACATGTAAGCTCACATGTCTAGCCAATCTGTGTGGAATAGGACACAACTAGGTGTTGGTGTGGGGTCACATGTCATGGTGACCCTCATACTTGTCATGTAGTCCTCTTTGTGACTTCCTCCTAGTATATATCCCTCTTCAGGACTTGGATTCAAGCTTATGAGTATCCTATCCTAAGTTGTTTTCCATGAAGAATATGATGGAAGACTTCATGATGGATTTGGATATAATATGTGGCATGAATTGAGAATAACACTACGCTAGTAGTTCTTGATCATGGGTAGTTACCAGGGTGGATCACTAGAGAGATTTTGGGGTCGGTACCCTTCCTTGTCACCACAAGATGTGGGCATCATAGACTCTTTGGGCTAGTAGAGCTGTGCTCCACTGCTCTCAAAGCATGGGTCCCCTACCTATGGTAGTGTTACGATGTGAGGTGACATTTTAGGGGTCTCTTTATAGAAATTCATAGATCAGTGTTTGTTTAGTGGGTTCCCTTGGTCTATCCCTTTAAGGTTACAGTGTGTAATTTCATCTTCAACATAATATTTTGAACCCCTTGACTGGACGAGCTTAGATAGAGTTGTAGAATCCCTTCAAGAGGCTGGGGCGGGATCCACTATCACATAAAATCCCCTAGGTGGGGTTCAAGGTATCATTGTGACTAACACTATATGTGGGTGTTACCCTATCAAATAGGTTATCCCAATAGGGTTTGTGTAATCATTGGGTATATGATCCCCTACTTATCGGGAAATCCCAATAGGGTTTCTAGCTTCATCAGGTATATGATCGCCTATAAGGAATTTGGAAATTGTAGGGTTTGTGGTATCATCATCTATACAATCCTCTACTATGTGGGTTGTTTTATACGGGGTTTGTGGAATCGTGTGACCAACACTACAAGGGAAGTGATCCTCTATCTAATGATATGTGATCTATAGATTTACCAGATTGGGTTCATGGTGTTTCTTGGCGGCCATAGGAGTTATCCTCCATTTGATGAGATAAGATTGACAAAGCTACCCGATTAGGCTCATAGTGTCCCAGAGCAATACTGGGTGTGATCCCCTATCTGATGATTTGTGACCTTCAGTGTTTCTAGTTGGGTTATAGGTGTCCCCCTAAGATGGGTGAGATCCCCTATCTGGGTATTGGGATCCAATGTGCGACAACATGACTTTCTTGAGGCAATACTTGATGAGTGTGTTCACTTGGATGTATAACACCTATGATGGAAGGGATATTCCATTGGCTTCATGATACTTGATGGAGAGTTATCTCCCATATGAGTGGCATCCGGGATGTCATAGATATTACTGATGGAGTGATATCTCTTGGAAGAGTGACATCTGGTATGTAAGGACCCATGGAGTGAGTTATTCTAGATGAGTGGTACGTTAGAGCCTTGATTAGAATCCTATGGCTGGATATAAGGTTGGAACCTAAAAATAATTGGAGTCTGATACAAGTATATCTATGAGATTCTAGGATTAATTTTGGTGTTGTCACATGTCTTTTTTTATTTAAAATGGGGACTGAGATTACTAGTCATTTATAGATGAAGATATTTCAAAATAAATTTTTTCTCTCGCTTGGGTTCCCTCTAGCTTGGGTCTAGATAACTATTTCCTTTTAGTTAGTCCATTTTATGTTGGGATTTTGGAGAGCCAGATGGGTATTTTTATACTCAATGCTACATGGAATTTACCTAGACATGTCATGTCTTGTGTATGTGACAAGCCTTTCGACAGAGTCCCAGGAGGACCTAGAGTGGGTGGAGCTTAGAGAGCTTGACTGATCGAGTTGTTTTCTGGTGCTGGGCCATGGAGCGTTCCAAAGGGTTAATTTGATAGTTATCCCCTCTTTGTGAGCAGTATTGATGCTTTAATAGTTTTTTTGGGCTTGTATTTTCCCCCTTTTCTGTATTTACAATACTTTTTCTGTACTCTGGTTGTGGGATAGATTTATTCATGGATTTTTTACTTTCATTTTTTATTTAAACTATTGCATGGAGCGGTATGTTGGTGCATGCATACAAGTACCATAGGCTAAGGCCTCCCACATGTGTGATATTCCTACTCGGTGATAGTTGTTAGCCCTTGGGCTATTAAAGGTGGGAATGGGGTAGCTGTGGATCAGACCTCGGTGGGCTAGATCATGAAATAGCAGTATCAATGGTGCTTCATCCTTGGGCTGGTGTTGAGACAGATCTAGGGTGAAGATTGGTTGGGATTAATGGAAACAGTGGTCTAGTGTGCTGAGTTTGGATTTCAGGCCAGGTAATCTAGTGTTGGTGTGGTAGCAAACATATTCATTCACCAAGACTTTCATTATTTTCTTGTTGACTCAATATATTTAGGCACTGGTTGCAGGGAATTTTGGTACATGCATCATATAGGACTAGGTTGTGGGTTCCATGTTCTTCTTGAGTTAGATCCATAGATATATACTCTTTGACCATGGTACATCTTGATTGTATTTCAGGACACCTTCAATATGACTTCCATATAGGATTCTACAGTTAGATTGTTGTGATGATCCTTAGAGTGATGAGGATTTAGTGAAGGGAATTGTGAAAGTTGTGGTGCCTTTGGGGTTTCTTTTAGTTGAGACACCACCTATTGAGAAGAATATTGTGCTAGTAGTTTAGTGTGAGGATGCATACAGTTTGAGTGCACTGCATGAGTTCCATAGGTGGATTGCTTTGAGTTATTGGGGTCATCCAGACCCCCAAATAGCTGATGACTGGCTTGAGGTAGTCAACTGAGTTTTAAAAATTGCGAGGAAACCTTCCAATCAAATTTTGGTCCTACTATAAAGTGTTCTATAGGGTTAGGAAGGGCAATGATGGAGTATGGTGACACAAACCCATGGATAGGAAACACTCTCTTAGGTGGAGTTTGAGTTCCTTTTCAAGGAATATTTCTATCTTCTCACATTGATATCAGTGCGTATCTAGGAGCTTTTACAAATTTGATAGGATAGCATGACAATGGAAGAGTCTTCAAAAAATGTTCATAGACCTATCATGGTACTCCTTATATATGATTTGAGATCCATTTTTTAGATCATGCACCTTCGAGGAGGGATTACATAGAGAGATCAGGGCATTGGTAATATCTCTTTGCATTCCCACCTATGCTAGAGTACTTGAGTGGGTCTTAGTGGAAGAGTGATTTTTGGCTGATCAGACTCTGATTGTTGGTTCTGGGAACATAGGATCTCATATGTCAACAAAAAGTAGCCGACATAAGGCTCAAGGATCTGGGTGTGTGTGATGCTTTAGGATATGATCCCAGGTGGAGGGTCTAAGGATCAGGGCTCTCAGACTAGTTTTGGGCCACTGCAGAAGTGGCTGTGTGTGAAATATCAGACTCAAATTCCACTTAACAGGTGCCCCGAACCCAATGGGCCACATGGCCTCAATCAAATCTCCCCGAACACCAGAGGATGCCAACTAGCAGTGAGGGACCAGGGTGTGTCCATGGGGATACTATTACCTCATTACCAAATTTTAGAGCCTCAGATGAATATACATAGAGGTAAATAGCGGAAGAAATATAAGTGAACAGAAGGAACAATTGAAAAATAGAGACAAAAATAACAATAACTGAAACAAATGGAATATCATTCAAAAATTTATGATATGTGATGTCACTAGAAAACTGGAAAACATGGATACAAGATAGTAGGCATAACATATTCTGCTTAAGTTAAAGTAAACCAAATACTATCCCAAGAATCCTGATCTCCAACTCAGTCATCTATTATCAAGATCCATACTAAATAGCAACCAATAGAGTGTTAGAAGTTGTATACTTCCCTTTTTCAACACCTACAACCATGTAATCTACTCCAGGAACCATACGATGCCCGAAGAGGGTGTAAGATAAATCTCAGTGGGCCACCACCAATGGTGTCTATAACATATGTCCCATGTAATGGAAATGTAATAGTGTGCAAGCATGCAAATATAAAGTAAATTAGTATAATGTAACTAAATACCCAAGTACCTAACTCAACCCTCAGTTGGTGTCTAAACATAACCAATCCATTAATTTATTATTACTAGTTTATAAGTAACTCACATGTTAACAAAAGTTAAAGTTACAAGTTATGAAAAGTAAACTTGTAATAACATTTAATAATGAAGTTCTAAGGTAATAACCAAGGAAACATAGATATCAAGGGTCACCAAATCAGTAATAATTGTAGCCTATAATTGGGTAAGAGTTTAATCCAAGGAGCATAGTCCAAGGAATTCCACAATGATATTCCTACAAGATTCCAAGGATTTGATCCTAGGTAAAACAGGGATAAGCAATGGCTGGGCCTAATGGGATTTATCCATGGTACCTACATATCAATACTGGATCCAAGGAGTGTATCCAAGGAATCTTGTAATGATATTGATGGGATCCTACGGTGTCATACCAGGAATCCATAGAATATAATAGGATCAAGATCTAGGTGGATCTCAACCTAATCAATCCATATCCTTGAATCGGAATTGGGTTCCCGAGTGCTCAAGGCATTCCCCGATAAGAATCCAAGGTGAACTTGAGTTAGGCCAATCCTATTTGATTATGAAGTCATGTAATATTTCATTTGGTTCAATACTTTCCTTTCATTAGTGTGGTAAGGACAAGTAGCATTCAACCTTTTAATCAATTCATAATTAATCAATAAGTCCATTTGGTCAAAGACTTTCCTTCTATTAGTGTGACAAGGCCAAGTATCATGTAATAATGATTAATTTAATTTTAATCATATTCAATAATTAAGGTTCATTCCTATACTTTCCATTAATGTGGTAAGGGGTACTATGAATATAAAACCTATTAATCATTCACAATTAATCTGATCAAGCCATATACTTGGTATACTTTCAAATTTCCATTTCACATTTAATTATCAATTGAAGCACTTACCTTAGGTGGGTCAAGTGGTGAGCATACATGGTAATTTCCATTATAAAATTTAAAATATAAATCAAGACATTTAATATAGAAAGGCTTACCCTTAGAAGGGTCAAGCCAAGTCATACCCGAACGGTGGCTCCAATGTGTTAAATACTAAAAACATATTTATGTCATAACATCCTACATGGTATGGATGAAGTTATGGGAATAACCACCAAATATTAATCACACATATGGAAATATCATAACCATACAGTTCTAATGATTATAAGCATGCCATATAAATTCCATAAATGACATCTGATGGAATCGGTGGGCCCCACACAACAATTCTAAAATAAAAAATCATGAGGGATGAGTTACAGACCAACCACCCTAGTCTTGTAAGATTCTCCTTCTCCGGTATTGCCCCTTGATTTGGCTCGGATCAAAGTATATCTAATAAAAGAGGAAAATTCTCACACCTCGATAACAAGGTCAAGAGTAAGAGAGAAGGAGAAAGGTTCAAACAGACTCGAGTACTTACCGTTGCACATCTAATGTGATGAACGAAAGCTCAACCAGATCCCGGATGAAGGATATCTTTCAATCCCTAGATTTGGCCTTAAAAATCTCCAAAATGAGATCCATGTAGGTAAATCCCACTGGAAATCATATTAGGGATGAAGAGGCGGTTTATTAGATCATTAAGGGAAAATTTGTAAAATTACCCAGAAAATTATCCTGTGCATGGTTTATCTGAAAAGTTTGACAAACCATACACAAAACATGCATGGTTATCTAGGTATAAGGGGAACTTTCATGGTTAGTCCACATGGCCATGCATCAACCATGAAATATGGTCCTGTCTAAAAATTTCCATCTGCACGGTTAGGCAAACCATATGCCTACTGTGCGCTAACCGTGCAACATGGCCAGTTTCCCCAAAAAGAAGGGTTTTATACTCCAAAATTTCCCTAGAAACCCCTAAGACCTTTTATAACTCATTAGGTATATATATTAGGTAAAAAATAAAGAATTAGACTGGAATTTAAAGGATCTATACCTAAGTTAAAAACATGGTTCTTACAGTCTCCCCCCCTTAACAGAACTCATCCTCGAGTTCTCCTTCCAATGGTTGTGAAACACTATCTGAGAACAATTATGGCTACTGTGCTTGTATGTCAGACTCCCACTCCCAAGTCCCATGCTACATGCGTCCATGCTTCCATATCACTCATAATAGAGGGACAGACTGACCTCGTAGAGCCTTTGTGATTCGGTCGACAATACATACTAGATACTCCCCAAAGGAAACATCAACATCTTACTTAACTTCCTTAGGTTAAAAGGTATGAGACGAATCAACACGATACTTGAAAAGCTGTGATATGTGGAAGATGTTGTGCCTGGAATGGTACCTCTAAGGTAAAAGAAACCGATAGGCTACCGGTCTGACTCTCTCCGGAATTTCAAAAGGCCTTACATAATGAGGCAATAACTTCCCTTGTTTCTATAAAAATCTATGCCCAAGCCTGGGAGATACCTGAAGGAAAACATGATCCCCAACCTAAAACTATTGAGGTTGTCTACGATGATCTGAATAAAATTTATGTCTATATTGATTAGTAGTCATATGCATTAGGATTAGCTAAACCTACTCTAAAGTATCTTGAACGAGACGAGGACCTAGTATGGCTACCTCACCTACCTCTAGCCTGCACAGGGGTGAACAGCATGGCCTCCCATATAAGGCCTCAAAATGATCCATTTTAAATGTCACATAGAATATGTTATTATAGGAAAAATCAATGAGAGGGATACACTTCTCCCAGGAATTTTCAAAATCATGGAAAAATTCTTAGAGCATATCCTCTAGAACCTGTATTGTTTGTTCTGATTGTCAATCAGTTTGAGGATGAAAATGTATGTTTAGAAGAACCTGTGTTCCCATAGGATTCTACAATCCTTTCCAGAACCGTGATGTGAAATGATCATCCCTATTTGGAATGATAGTATGAGGAACCCCGTGTATTCATATGATCTCACAGACATACAGTCTTCTCATCTCATCGACTAAGAAAGTATCCTAAATAGGAATGAAGTGGCCTACTTTTGTCAGTATATCAATGACAACCCATACATTATTGCTACTTCTAGGTGACCTAGGTAAAATGAATACAAATTTTATAGCAACATATTCCCATTTCCATTCCAGGACTGAAAGTGGATGTAATAAGCCCGCAGGTCTCTAGTGCTCTGCCTTCACCTGCTGATAGGTGGAATACCTAGTGATAAATCCTACTATCTGACATTTCATCCTAGATCAAAAATACTAGCGTCATATATCATAATAAATCTTGATATACCTAGATGAAATTCCCCCTGAGAAGCATGGGACTCTTTCATTAAATCCTCTCTCATGTCTATAGAAACCTAGACACATCCATGAATACACATGATATTGTATTGGTACACAAACCCATCTGGAGGCAGGTTATCTCTTGATATACTCTCATGGATAACCAAGCCTTCAGGACCTGAAAATTGTCTACTCTTCACCTTCTCAAGTAGAGAAGAGGTAACTGATAAAGATGAGAGGTAAAAAATGCTTGTTACTATCACAAAACTCTAGATTCTGCTCAAATAAGAGTGACATTAACTTCCATTCATCACTAGATTCCTGTACTTCTTGTGCCTTAGTTTTCCAACTCAGCACATCTGTAACCACATTTCCCTTTTTTGGTGTTTAGGAAATCTCAAAATCGATGTATTTTAGATATTCAACCTGTATTTTCTATCTAAGGTTCAAATCACACTGATTAAAGATATATTTGAGGCTCTTGTGTTCTATGCACACCAAAAAGCACTCACCCAAAAGATAGTGTCTTGAGTAGTATAAGGCATGGAAAACTACTGCTAGATCAAGGTCATGTGTTATGTAATTTCTCTAATGAGGCCTCAAATATCAAGATCCATAAGCAACAAATCTGTCTTCCAGCATCAACAATGCTCCTAGGCTGATTCCTGATGCATCACAGAAGATGGTATAACCTATGCTTGGCTTTGACAGAGTCAGAATAGGTGTCAATACAAGCCTCTATTTCAGATCTTGAAAGGATTTATCACATTATTCTAACTATATGAACTTTAAACCCTTATTTTTAAGACTAGTAAGATGTAAATCAAGATGGGATAAGTTTTTTATGAAACTCATATAATATCAATCCTACCCCAAGAAACATCGTATGTCAAACACATTCTTGGGGGATTCTCCCAGGAAACTACAACAATAACATTTTATGGGTCAATAGATACGCCTGATTATGATATTATATGACCCAATAAGTGAACCTTTTTTATCCATAAGTTGAACTTAGCAAGCTTTTCATAAAGATTATTCTCTCTTAGTGTACTCAGAAAAATCTCAAGATTATTTTCATTGTCTCTATGAGTATGAGAATACAATAAGATGTCA
Source organism: Viscum album (assembly GCA_963277665.1). NCBI lineage: Eukaryota > Viridiplantae > Streptophyta > Magnoliopsida > Santalales > Viscaceae > Viscum > Viscum album. The sequence continues at coordinate 856,888,514 of OY728121.1, forward strand.
TCCAAAAAGACCAAGAAAAAAGGGTCTAAATAGGGGTGGAAAACCCTATTAATCAGAACCAGAAAAATGGAGAACACATTCGTAAGGCCTAACAACATATCAAGGTACTCATAAAAACTATACCTACTATGGAAAGTTGTATGAGGTATGTTTAATAGCCTGAATTGTACATAATGATAACCTAATCTCAAATAAATATTAGAGAAGACCCTAGCTCCCCGTAGCTGGTCAAAGAGATCATCTATTTGAGGTAGTGGATATCAGTTCTTGACCATAAGTTGGTTCAACCTTCTAGAATCCATTAATAGACGTAAGGTTTCATTGACCTTCTTAGAAAAAAGCATGGGAGCACCCTAAGAGGACGTACTGATCCATATAAAACATTTTTAATCTAAATCCTCTAACTTCTTCTTGGTCTCCTGAAGCTCTGTAGATGCCATACTATATGGAGGAATGGACACTAGAGCTTCTCGCGGAGTAAGTTAAAATGTAAACTATACCTATCTCTTAAGAGATAAGCTAGAAAAATCATCAGGAAAGACATCCCTGAAATGATCCACTACTGGAGGGAAATAAAATTATCTTAAAACATGATCCTCCATGAAGATATTTGAAATATGGTCAATCACTCCACCTATACCATGATGCTTTGGTCCATATCTAGCATCTTGGACACCCCCTCACCCTTATTTAGATAACTTCTACCTTCTAGTAATGTAAAAGATACCCTGTGATGATAGATGTCTACAAAAGATTGATAGTGAACCAACCAGTCCATATTGAGTATGACATCAATGCCTATAATCTCGAGAAGAAAGAGGTTCTACAAGAAAGAGTAATTTCCTACTTCAAGGGGACAATCCCTACACTAGTGTACGCCCTCTGTTCATACCCTTAACAACATATCTAGGGTCAATAAACCATAGTGATACTATATCTATAGTCTGAGATTTTCCACAATAGATAAATAGAAAAAAGAGTTCGAAGTGCCTATATCAAATAAAGCTGATACTAAGGTAGATTCCACAAGAATAGTACCTCGTATTGTAGATGTCCCCACAACATGATCCTTAGGTATTGTTTGTAGTGCATGAAATTGAACTGATCCATGAACCTTTGAAAAAGATGGAATACCATGATCATAAATTCTCGGTTGGTGCTACTGGTGATCAAGAGTTTGGATTCCATAGCCATGAACTCCTCCTCAACAAGTCCTTCCAATGCTATTCTAAATCCTCACCTAACGCGGTGTGAAAGAACCCAATCCTGAAGGTGGATCTAGTGCATATCCTTTTCCACTCAAGGCTGGTGTAAAGGTTCTACTGAAATGTTGGAGATTCCCCATATTACTGTAATCCTGACACTCCTGTGGGTCTCTATCACACTGAGGATTAAAATTCCCCCATCATACACACTGATGACACACTGATGACACACTTTAGAGCTATTGAAACATGAAATATAGTTGTCACTGCCCTGATGAGAAACCTCAAGGGAATGTTTTCTACCACCGAAAGAACTACTAGCCTGTTGAGACACTAATCCTTTATACTCAATACTATTTCCATCCCTCAGGTTATGCTCTATGATAATATCCTAATTGACTATCTCAAAAAAACTAGGCAGACAATAGACATTCACCTACATATGAATGGTGTACTGGAGCCCATCCTCAAAGCGTCTAGCATGTAAAATCTCATCACCATCTAGAAGCAGTGAAAAGTGATACAACTCCATGAAACATGATGAATATTATATAACTGACATAGAACCCCAATCAAGGTGCATGAACTCTCTAGATATGTCATCTCTCAGCATCTAAGGAAAGAACTGATCATAGAAGGTAGTCTGTAAATCAACCCATAACATGCCCTGATGATGACCAACCTGGGCAATCACATCCCAATAATGCTTGGCCGAGTCCTAAAGGATGTATGTAGAAATATTGACTCTCTACTCTAGATTCATTTCTAGATTCTCAAAGATAGATATAATGAACTCTATCCAATACTTAGTTGGATTTGGACCACCATCCCCTGAGAAAGTAGGAGGATACTACTGCTGGAACTCACGAGTTAGATCATCCATCATAGGAGCAAGCCATAGAGAACCATGCATGGACTATATTAGATGTAGAAAACTATCACAAACTTGGGAATTAGTGCCTAGATTAGGTATAGTAGTCAGTGCCTTGAGTGGAACTCCTGGAGGTAAGAGTGGTGTCTTAGGACCCACCATGTCTGGAGTGTGGTCATCGCCACCTTCCTGGTGTATGATACGAGGACATCATGTCGACATTGGTCTATAAATTCCAAGAAATGACCCAGAACAAGATTAAGAAAAAAGATAACATCACTCGTGGAAGTCAAATTTAAGAAAAATCACTACCCAATCCATACTACCCCAACTACCCACTTAGACGACTAGGTATCAGTAAGTTCTCAAGTATAAGTTTCATTTTATTTTACATTTAATTTTCCAGGTTCACTCCATTACCTTTAATAAACATGAAAAGGTAGGATAAGGATGTATAACCAATTCATTTTAGATGTCATGATTCAATTTATAGTGTATAGGTATTTTTAGTGAATTAGTTCCCATACACCTTATCACTAGAAATGAAACCCATTTATTTATTACAGAATGGCTCAAATCAGTAAATTACTCATCCCAACCCATGAGGAACCATGCACCTCATGAATTGAGTCAGGAAATCACTCAATAGAAACTAAGAGTAATATAAGAATAATCTAACTATCACAACATCACTCAAAAATCATAGGCATATCAAGAAATGAAATTAGTGGAATGCACCTATATGGAATAGAAATATGCATAACATGCGAATTATAGGTTCCTATAATGATGGATGTAAAAATGATCCTTGCCCTCATATCATCGGGCCAAGGATGAAAGAAAATACTCAATTAGATTAATAATTAACAACTCCCCATAGAATGTACATCACCCAATGGTGAAATAATATCAAATATAATAGGAAAAAGAAGAACAACAATTATAATTTGGGTAACTTGGATTTTACCCCGAACATGGGTTCGCGATGCCCAATCACAACTTATGACCAAGTCCCAATCATTCTTAATCTCCTAACTATTTTGTTGAAATATTCAAGTAAGAAAAAAACCTCACATGATACCAATTTGTGATGTCCCAGACCTGGATTCCACTTAATAGGTTCCCTATGCCCAGTGGAACACATGGCCTCAAGTGCATCTCCCCAAATTCCAGAGGATACCGACGAACAATAAGGGCATAGGGTGTGTTCAAGGGGAGACTATTAGATCATTACCAATGTGTAGCACAATAGATGAATATAAATAGAGGTAAATAGATGAATAAATATAAGTTAACAAAAGGCACACTGAAAAATAGAGACAACATTAACAATAATTTAAACAACTGGAATAACATTCAATAACTGATGATTTTTCATGTCACTAGAAAACTGGAAAACATGGATGCAAGATAGACGATATAACATGTTCCACATAAGTATAAAGGAGATCAAAGACTATGCCAAGCATCCTGATCTCCAACTTAGTCATCTAATACCAATCTCCATACTAAACAACAAGCAATCAAGTTTTTGAAGCCGTATGGTTCCCTTTGTCAACACCTACAACCATGTAATCTACTCTAGGTATGAAATAATGCCTGGAGAGGGTGTGAGATAAATCTAAGTGGGACACCACCAATGGTGTCTATAACATCCGACCCATGTAATGGAAATGCAACAATGTAAAATAATTCATATATAAAGTAAAGAAGTACAATGTAACTAAATACCCAAGTACCTACTACAGTCCTCAAATGGAATCTAAATATAACAAGTCCATTAATTTATTATTAATATTTTATAAATAAGTCACATGTTAACAAAAGTGTATGTTCCAAGTTATTACACATCAACCTGTAATGAAATTTAATAATGAAGTTCCAAGGTAATAACCAAGGAAACGTAGACCTCAATGGTCTCCAACTCAGTAATAATTGTATCCTGGCATGGGGTAAGATTGTAATCCAATGAAAGATAGAGTCAGTACACTTCTATTTGATTATGAATTCATTTGACATTTAATTTGGTTCAATCCTTTCCTTTCACTAGTGTGATAATACCAAGTATCCTACAACCTTTTAATCAAGTCATAATTAATCAATAAGTCCATTTGGTGTAATCCTTGCATTTCATTAGTGTGATATTGAAAAGTATCATGAAACGTTTATTAATTTTATTTCAAGAATATTCAATAATTAAGGATCATTTTGATACCATACATTAATTTGGTAAGGGGTTATATGAGCATACAAACTATTAATCATTCACAATTAATATGGTCAAGTCATATACTTGGTATACTTTCCAATTTACATTTCACATTTAATTATCAATTAAAGCACTTACCTTAGGTAAGTCAACTGGTGAACATACATGGTAATTTCCATTATTTAATTCACAATATAAATCAATCCATTTAATATAGAAGGGATTACCCTTAGAAGGGTCAATCCAAGTCACACCCAAACGGTGACTGAAACATATCAAATACTAAAAAACTAATTATGGCATAACATCCTAGATGGGATGAATTGAGTTGTGGGAATAACCACTGAAAATTAATCACACATATGGAAAGATCATAACCATATGGTTAAAATTATTATAATAATTTCATATAAATTCAATAAACAACACCAGATGAAATTAGTGGGGCCCATAAAACAATTCCAAAATCAAAAAACTTGAGGGACAAGTTATAAACCACACAACTTAGGCTTGTAAAACTCTCCTCCTCTGGTATTGGACCTTGAATTGGAATAGACCAGAGTAGATCTAAAAAAAGAGAAAAAAATACTCACACCTCGATAACTAGGTCGAGATCAAGTGAGAAGGAGAAAGGTTCAAATGGTCTAGAATACTTACCGTTTCACATCCAATGTGATGAATGGAAGCTCGATCAGATCCTGGATGAAAGAGATATTTCAATACCTAGATTTGGCCTTAAAAAATCTAAAAAATGAGATCCATGGAGGTAAATCCTACTATAAATCATATTATGGAAGAAGAGCTGGCGTACTAGATTAGTAAGGAAAAATTTGTAAAATTACCTTGAAAATTAGCATGTGCATGGTATGTCTTCATAGTTTGAAAAACCATGAAAAAAACATACATAGTTACCTAGATAGAAGGGAAAATTTCATGGTTAGGCTACATGTCCATGCTCCAACTATGAAATATGGTTATGTCCAAAAATTTCCATCTGCACGGTTGGGAAAACCATGCGCTAACCATGCAACATGGCCAATTTCCCCGAAAGAAGGGTTGTGGGATCTGAAATTGCCCCAAAACCCCATAAAACTTTTCTAAATCATTAGGAATACATATTTGGTCCAAAATAAAGAATTATATCAAAATTTTAAAGATACATATATGAATGAAAAATTAGGTTCTTACACTATGTTTCGCTTGTGATGCATGGGGACATCTTGCGCCAGATTTCCTGACCCACTATGATGTTGAGAGGGAGATGGTCGATGGACCACACTAGAAGAGGAAACATCTGTATCATGGAGTTCTTAATGATGGAGGACATGTAGGAGGATTAGTGAGAGTGAAAAGAGGTGGCAGACAGTTTGATTTATTGTCACCACTACCCTCAGGTGGTTCACACTAGGCTTAGGGAGCCGAATGATAGGGGAGAAGACATTTGTAGGCCACAGAGGCCTATTAATCAAAGGCTCTTAGGATTAATATAGGTACTCTATATTTCAATTATAATTTTTTTAGAAATATTTATAGACACCATGAGGTACTCTTTTCTTTCTGATTCTTGCTCAAGGTTTTTCCAAGCTGATGTGGGGAATCAGTGGAGCCCTATGTTGTTGTTTTTTGATGTTTCTTTGGGATAATGAGGAAAAGGGATTCTACCCAATTGAGACATTTCCTTGAGATGTGATACAAAATTTTGAGGGTGATTCAGTTTTTCCCAAAGTGAATAGTGTCGTTGTGTGGTGGATGAGTTCCTTTGATCTGTGTGTTTAGAGTGTGGTTTGGTGAAATTGGATGTTTGGAGATAAGGTATTTGGTAATACCTAGTGTGTATACTTAGGAATAACTATGATTTTCATTGGTTCCTACATTTCTTAGTTTCATATTTTTATATAAGACACTCGAGGATGGAGTGTTGCAGTTTCATCCATGGGTGGATGAGAACTACAAGGTTCAGTTGGTATCTGTGTCAGGTTAGCGAGGTGGTGTACCTCTCGACCATATAACTGCAAATGGATCGGGAGCTTGGTGTTTTCCATTTTTTGTATCTGATGAGACATGTTCCCACTTTTTTACATGATTCCAGCCTTGTTTGAGTTGGATGTTGGGTGTGGTTGAGCCTTTGTGGTTCCCTTATGTGCGTGCTTATAGGTAGCATGAGAACCCTTTTTGTAAGCTCACTAGCAAGGGAGTCATAGTGGAGTTATTAGTTTTCCCCTCATGTGTAATATTTTAATTTTTAGGGTTGAAAAGAATTAAGGTGTGGAGGATTTAGTGACTCAAGTTTTTCCCTGTAAATTGTTTTAATATTTCAAGAATATTTCTGAAGCCAGGTGTTGCGTTTATATGGGATTCTGGGGATCAGATAGCCTCAGTGTGGTGATATTAAAAAATTTAAGTATATTTTATCATGTTTTCATAGTTTCTATGTAAACATGGAATAAATCTTGAGTGAATTATTATATTATAATTCTAAGACTGTGGTTGAGTTCGAAATGTGGTGTTTTCCCAAGGCACAACATAAATTTTGTTGGAATCGAGTGCCTGGTTGAGTGTGATTCAAAGGGGTGTTAAATAGAGAGTTATTGATTTGATAAAATTAAATCAACAACACTCTCCCCCATTTGGTCTCATGAAAGGATTGTGGATGATCATAACCCCATTTGTACGGAAGTTGAATCTAGGGAAACATAAGGTAGATGAGGGAACATCGATCTTCGAACATGATAGTGATCAGTCCTAGATCATGGTGCAATGAATTTGGAGTGTGGATCTACACCCATATATTTAGTGTTTCACCATGAGGTAAGATTATTTACATGATTTATTTACTAATCCTCATATATGGGCTATTTTATCATTTTATATCCTAAGAAAACTACTATGGAACATGTGTGGGTTGATCTGTAGGTTTTTAGGGAAACTAGGGCATATCGGGTCGATCAGGGGGAATTCCCATTCAGAATTCCAGATCACATGACATGTAGTAAAAGGTCCCACACTGTGTGTTATTCTCATTTGGTTAAGATGAACATTTGGGGACTACACAACTTGTATCAGAGTTACACCTCGTATAGTGATCCCAGGTCATGTGATCGATGGTAATGGCGAGGAATCCATGTCATGGGACATGACCATGTGACGAACAAGGCTAGTAGACATGGGAATAGGATTCCAGACATGGGAGTGGGTTTAGGTCAGGGAAAAGGGTGCTAGTCTTCTATGACACATTGTGTACTAGGGGTATACGCCATGTAGGAGACACAAGAGAGTAGTGTGGGAAAGGTCATGGACATGACCTGGGTGAGGTGATACACACTGTGTATAACCCATATATGTTGTGTAAGATCACATGGATATACAAGACACATGGAAGAGAACGTGAACAAGTTTTAGGGTGGGGTCACATTCTATGTTTACCTGTACACACCATGTAGTCCTCTTGGAGACTCCCACCTAGCGTATCTTTCTCTTCAGAACTCATATTTAAGCCTATGAGTACCCTATACTGAGAAATTTTCCATGTAGAAAATGATGGTAGCCTCCATGGGTTCTTTGGACATATGATGGGGTGTTACTTGAGCATAACATTGTGCTAGAAGTTCTTGATCATGGGTAGTGATCAGGGTGGATCATTGAAGAGATGTTGGGGTCGGTACCCTTCCTTTTCACCATATAATACAGGTTACCTAGACTCTTTGGGATGGTATAATGGTGCTCCCCTGCTCTCAGGGCGTGATTCCCCTACCTGTGAAAGTGTTGTGACATGAGGTGACATTTGAAGGGTCTCTTGATAGTGATGTTTAGACCAATATCGATTTAGTGGGTTCCATTCGTCTATCCCTATGAGGGTATTGTGTGGCATTACTTCCTCAAAATAGGATCATGATCCCTTAAATAGGACAATCTCAAATAGAGTTATTGCATCTATCTGGGTGGCTGGGGTGGGATCCTCTATCGCATCAACTTCCCTAGGTGGGGTTTGAGGTATCTTCATGACTAACGCTACATGAGCGACAATACCCTAACTTGTAGGTTAGACTAGTAGGGTTTATGGAATTATTTTCTATAAGATCCCATACTTATAGGGTATTTTGGGTAGGGTTTTTGTAATCATTGAATATATGAACCCCTATGCAGGTTTTGGTTATAGTAGAGTTTGTGGTATCATCTGTTACAGAATCCCCTACTTTATGGGTTGTTCCAGATGGGGTTTGTGGAATTTTCATGGCCAACACTACATGGTTAGTGATCCTCTATCAGATGATATGTTATCTATGGAGTTACTATATTGTGTTCATGGTGTCCCCTAGTGATCTTGGGAGTGATCCCCTATCTAATGATATGCAATCAACAAAGTTTCTAGATTGGGTCCATAGTGTCCCCCAATGGTCCTAGGTGTGATACCCTATCTAATGAGTTGAGATGTTTAGTGTTTCCAATAGGTTTAGAGGTGTCCCCCATCTGGTATGGGTAAGATCCCCTATCTAATTATCTACATATTTTGTGTAAAAATGTGACTTACTTTTGTAAATACCGGAAGAGCATGTTCACTCAGAAGTATGCCACCTGAGATGGTAGGGATATTCCACTAGTTTTGTAATACCATATGGAGTGTTATCTCTCATATGAGCTCCATAAAGGATATATGAGATGTTCCTGATGAAGTTATATCTCTCAAATGAGTTCCATATGAAATGGAAGGGCTCATGGAGTGAGTTATTTTAGACTATTTTTATGTTAGAGCCTCAAGTAGAATCTTGTGGCTAGCTATGGGGTCAGAACTTCCTGATATTTGGAGTATAAGATGAGTATATCTGGGTGATTATGTATTTCCTTATGGTGTTTTCACATGTCTTAGTTGACACACAATGTGGAATGAGCTGACTAGTCATGTATTTTTGAGTATGTGTCAATATGAAGTTTCTCGCTCGCTTGGGTTCCCTCTATCTTGGATTAAGCATTCTGTTTCCTTTTAGTTTCTCCCTTTTATTTTTTGTTTTTTGGGTTCCTATTGGGTGTTGTTATACTCACCTCTATATAGACTTTTCCCACACATTTCATGTTTTCTGTAGGAAATATGCCTTTCAACAGAGTCCCATGAGAACCCAGAGCAAGTGGAGATTAAAGAGCTTGACTGACCAAGGTGTTTTCCTGTGTTGGTCTATGGAGTGTTCCGATGGGTGAATTTGACAATGATCCTATAATTTTGAGTAGGTTGGACGATTTTACAGTTTTGGTTGGTCCTTTTCCACTTTTCTATATTTATAGTACTTCTACTGTACTCTAGATGTGGGATAGATGTATGCTTTCATTTTTTACTTTCATTTATATCTATGCATTATTTCATAGAAATGTATGTTGGTACATGTTCATAGGTACCATAGGCTAAGGCCTCCCATGTGTATGAAATTTTTTTATGATATTAATACCCATCCCCTTCCCTATTTGAGGCGGTATTGGGGTAGACGTGGCTCGAGACCTGGTGGGTTGGGTCATGATATAGTGCTAGATTTGATTTCTAGGATATATAACTGAGGTCAGCTAGAGGAATGATTAATGGGGTGTAGAACTAGTTTTTTAATGTTTATTTATAATCCTAGAATAATCTAGTAAAGAATCTATGTTGGGGTGGATAAGCAACAAGGAAATGAGTAGGTATTTATATCGAACCTTATAAATATCATGTGCTTGATTCTTGTTATATTTACTATATACCAAGTGAGGATGAGAGACATATTTGAGTGGATTGAATCACTAAAATGTTCTATATTATGATTTTCAAAGGATAATTATTAAAAGAAAATGGATAATTAATTCACCCCCACCATTTCTCAGTGATCTCACATAGATTTGGGTAACTTCAATTTGTGTCTAAGAATAGGTTTCCTACTAAATATCCAAAAATATAATAATGATGGAGAATATGAATTTATTGAACAACTTGAGACTTCATGTATTCTATGTAAAGAACTATCATAGTTGGAAGAATTTAATTTCACCCTGTCTTTTATCTATTGTCTTATAAGTGGGAGATGCTATAACAGTGGGATTACTGATCATTAATAAGGTTTCTATGAAATTTACTGATAAACAAAATATGTAATTTGATGGAAAATATCAAAATTCCATTTTGATGGATATATTTGAGAAAGTTTATACAAAGATCGCGGGGTTTCCAATAGATAAAGAGATTATTGATAATTTGGGGGTATCTATAAAGGAAACATGAAAGTCAAGGAGGCTAAGTTACAAATATAGAGGATTATATTTGAAGATATCAAGATGGATGATGATAAACATATTGATGAGTAATTTATAAGGGTTAATGAAATTGTTAGTAATATAAGAGGTTTTTGTGAGAAGATGTAAGATTATACTATTGTTAAGAAAATCATGATAAATTTTCCAGATAGGTTTGATTCTAAGGTGTCACCCCTAAAAGGTAGAGATGATCTATCTCTAGATGGGCTTAAAAATATTCTTATAGCATATGAAACTAGAAAAACAATAATATTTAAGAATAAGGATAAAGATGAAATAGATTCTAAATCATTGATTAATAGTAATTTTAGAGATAAATAAACAAAATAATAATCGAGTGATTAAAATGTTTAGGAGGATGAATAATACTTCAACAAAATCATTTCTCTTCTTTATAAGAGTTACAAAAATGGAAATTGAAAAGGAAAATGTAAAAAAAAATTTGAATGGTGGAATTTTAATGATAATGGCCATTTTTCTGCATTTTTTCATAAAAAAATATTGTTGATTTTGAATTAGAATAGGAAGATGAGAATTCTCCGAAACTAAAGATGAAGAAACGTAAGAAAAGTTTTCCTAGGAAGAAGAATAATTTTCTAAACAGATGAGAGAAGGATTATTTATCATCCAGTGATGAATATGATGGTCAATTCAACTTCATAGATCATGTTAAAAGAGTAAGTACATTATCTAATAGTGATGATGATGATGTATAAAAGATAATAGTACTAGAGTAGATTCTCAAATAAAAATTGGAATCAAATCTAGAAAAAATTAAAAAACACAAGGAGAGGAAAAACTTAAATAAAGATGATAATGAGATAAATTTTGAGAATTGTGAGAATATATTAAAGGAATAAACATTAATTAATGAGATTCTATCATATAAAGTTAAAGTTGATGAGATAAAAAGGAACATAAAATATATAAAGAAACACCAGCTAGACAAAAATAATCTCAACAAGGAAGAAACAACACATTTTGAAGAATATAATTTAAAAATATTAAATCTAGATGAATTTGAAATGATTATAAATGATCTTTGGTAAGGATTAGATGTGAAATATGAAGTGTTTCCAAGGAAATAATTAATGTTTTTTACAACACAAATTGAGTTAGATAATATTATAGAAGACATCACCAAAGCAGTTGAGGTTAAAGGTGAATCTTCTAAATATGGTGAATATAAGGGTCTGTAGAGGTAGGTTGATTCTATATCTATATCATCTCAATGTAAATCTACCTTTACTAGTAATTCATGTTCAAAATATAACATTGAATCAGAAATAACCAAGTAATCCTATATAGGGAAGGAGTGGAATACATTAATAAGGTTTCCCCCACAAACAATTTCTCCCATAGTTTTTAAAGAGACAACAAGAACAAAATTTATAGATGTATTACTATCATTTTGAAATATCAATATTCACAGGTCACTACTGGTGTTCTGGAATATTTGGGCAAAAAACATACTCATACTTTTACAACATGTATCTACTAGGAAAAAAGTATGAATCAAGTGGGATAAATGAAAGTAGATAAGGATAAACCTTTCTAATATAAAACATGATGAAGAAAAGAAATTAAAAAATAATAATAATGATAAACTTTCAAGTGATGCATGTGATAAACCCAAGAAATTTGTGAAAGGAATGAAATAGTGCATAGTTATAAAATAGACATGTCTATACAGATGGAGGAATCACAAAATTAATATGAATAAAAGGGAATGAAATAGGATTCATAAGATAAGAAAAAAATAGATGATAAGTTATTTATAGATGGTGGATTAAAGATTTAGAAGAAGTGTGAGAGGGGTAAGAAAGATGGGAATGGTACTAAAGATTGTATGACTATCTTACCAACCCAAGAAGAAAGAATTAAAATGTTGATGCAATCCCAAGAAAATAAATATGTTTTTAAAACTAAAATGAAAATGAAATCTTAATTTAAAGACTCTACAGATGAAATGAAATCCATTAAAAAATATGTAAGGATGATCAATAGGAAGAAACCACATACCATGATTAATATAAGAAGATGAATAAGAATTATAGAATGATAGAAGACTCTCAATATGATAATTTATTATAAGTAACCTTGAGGTTCCTCCTTATTACCATTGTATGTCTTTATTTTAACTAACTTGCAGGGAATTGAAAGAGAATAATCAAAAGAGTTAGCTGAGTGGTATAATATTTTTTACTACAAGAGGAGTTATCCATCATGGAACATTACCACCAATGTTATAAAGGATGGGGTGATACCCTTTGGGGGGAGTGAATCTCAAGTTGAGGTATGAGTATCACAATTTCCTTGGTTGTATAGAACTGATAATCAATAATGGATGATGATTGTTAAGAAATATGAGATGCAAGTGGAGTTATGTTTATACAATTGAATTATTTTGATGTGTCTGTTGAGATGAGTGTATGATTTATCTTAACACACTTACTAATACTATCTCTTATATAATGATTATGGAATGAGTTGGAGGAAATTATTACATAATAACAATTTTTTTAAATCATTTATCACCTTGATTATACACTATTGTTTTCTACATTGGTTCCACCCATATAGCTTAGAGTTTTCGAATTAAAGGCTATCTATTTAGAGATTCACGTGTCATTATTCTTCCCTTGATATAAAGGAAGATGAGTTGAGATGAACCCTATGTTACTATTCACATTTGATTATCATTAAGGGTGAGAAATACCACTCTAGTAAAAGAACATGGGGTGGGGGATTTGAGCACACATACTGACTTGAAGATGTGTGAAGAAGTGTGTAAGTATCGATAAAAAAAGGGGGATATTATTGTTCCCAAGAAGGGTTGGTTTCATTTGTTGTAAATATGTTAATAAGTGTATGTAGAGAAAGTAAATTGGTGGTGTTTGAGAGAATATTTGTTTCCTATTTTAGTGCATAATTATTAAGTCCAATGATTCTATACTGGTCCTTAATGTTTCTAACATCATTATTACTAAAATTTTCACATGGTCCAAGATGATGTTTCGAGATAGATATAGTTTGTACGAAGTTCACATAATAAAGTGACGTAGTTGGAAACTGTAAAATGTTTAAGATACAATGTTCTGAAGTTGTAGAAAATGATCAGATGGATATGTATGAAGTTTATCATAATGAGTCGATCAGAAATAAGATTCCATTTTTATTACATAACATTTTGAATAATTTTTACTAGACATACTCCCAAGGGATCAATGCACATATGAGCATCAGAAAGAACCTCAATGTCATCAGATAGAGAAATATAAAGGTTGTTAGATGAACATTTGAGAGATAATTTGATGGAAGAATGTATGAAGAAGTTGATCCAGATGGTGATATTCCATGATTATTAGATAGAGATATGTTGAGTCCACCAGATAGAGAGTTCCTAGTACAGTGGAATTAGATGAAGGTATATTAGACATAGAATGGAATTGTGAGTCCATTAGATAGGGGATGATAATGGTTTAATGGATAGAGTCATTATACATAAGAGTTCTTATGAAGACATATTGGACACAATTTTTTCAATGTTTGTACACCAGAAGGAATTTTGAGAAATTTTAAAAAGTGTTTGTAAAGTCATAAATGTGAAGATGTTGATTTATTCTTTCATTTAACATAAATATAGATGATATTTAAGAAAGTTCTAAGCGATCATTAACACCATGATTTATGGAAGTTCATACAATTAAAGTTGACTATAATGTTTTAAGGAGTTTGAAGGTGGTCAAAAAAAGTTGAGTTGAATGGGGAATTCAAACTATATCCCATTATTATTAATTAATTTTTTGAGGAAATTTTACTCTATAAAGTAGTTCATGGTTATTGAGAAGTTTCTATATCAATAGAGTTAAAGTGATGAAATTTTTAGAGTGATCACACCATGAGATTTTAAAACCTAAAATATACTTGGTTGAAGAGGAGTAGCATGGGACGTAGTCATACCAAACAGAGGAGAATCAGACCGAGGTACGTCAAATGGAGTGCATCACACAAAGAACATCAATTCAAGGAGAATCATACTAAAGTGCATCAAATAGAGCACATCAGGTCGGGGAGTACTAGATAAAGGTGTATCAGACAGAGCACACCAAACTAAGGATAAGTAGATAGATCATACTAGATGGATTCTTACAAGGAATTTTTTCAAAGTAATATATTTGGAAAAAGTTTTGGAAAAGTGAGTTTGGTTATATCATGGCCTTTCTAAGACTAGAAGGATGTTTTAAGACCAAAAAACTCTTCCAAGAGTAGTTTAAGATCTTAAAGAGGTTATACATAGTTGAAGGACATCTAACTTACTTATGGAGAAATAATATCTAAATAATAATATATTTATATAATGAATCAAAAATGAAGAAGGAAGATATTATAGTTTGGGAGTATAACTAGTTATTAAAGAATCTCGTGGTTGGTTAGTATAACTATATAATAATGAAGAGGATATAAGAATGGATGTTGTGGGGTATAACTAACTACACTTGAAGAGTTTTTTGATGTGGTGTAGAAATAGGGTTATTTAAAGAAACATTTTCTAGGGTGTAGAACCAGTTGCTGCCTATTCCTTTATAATCATTAGAGAAGTTAGTAAAGAATCCATGTTGGGGTGGATAACCAAAAAGGAAAGGCATATTTATTTGTACCAAACCATGTAAATATCATTTTTTGATCTATATTTAAATTTACTTCATATAATGTGATTTAAGATATATATTTGAGTGGATTGAAACTCTAATAAGTTTCATAGATTGAGTTCAAAACAATAATGCATAAAAGAAAAGTGATCACTAATTCACCCATCGCCCTCTCAATGATCCCACACTAATATGGGGACTTTTTCTATTCCATTAATAACATGTTTACATTGTGATTTATACTCAATTAATTAAAATGAAATAAATATCACAATTGACTTACATAGAAATATTTTTTAGCACTATGATGCCTAACATATAATTAATAATAAGATACATGATATCCATCTTTATTATAGTTCATAGATAATCTATTATAAAAATTTATAAATTCATCCAAAGCTAATAAAACTCCTATAACATAAAAGTACTTATTAATAATTTAGATTTCCCTTTAGATACACCAGAAGTAGTATCCAAGGGAGTTGGACCTGAATGATTTTGTTTATATCATATCTATTCATTAATATTACAATATAATTATATATATATAAGAGAGGGAGAGAAGAATCAAATCAAATATTTTTTATAACGATGCAGAGATTCATTTTATATAAAAAATATTACACTTACCCAAAATATATCCTGTTATTTGTAAGAACTAAAATTATTCCATGTCTATTCATATAAATGTCTATATTTGTTTCAATGATTATCATTTTTTCAAAAAATGTATTTAGATGTTAATGTATATTTCAAATCTCTCCATAAGTTTTCTACAAAATATAACCATCATTACTTAATCTATTTTGTATAAGGTATATCAAATTTCATCAATAAGTGAGAAAAAGATATTAGTTATATAAATTAGTTAATTATTTATATGAGAAATAAAAAAATTAACTCATTAATGATTTCTCTAAATTCTTTTATTCTCATATTCAAACACTTCACTTATGGATAGAAAATAATTTCATTATTTACAGAATTCCATTTAGAAAACTCCAGTAATTTATCAAATAATTTCTAATATCTACTAATTTTTTTCTATTCATTAATTCAACCATGATTCATGATCACCTAAAATGACATATCATATTAAAAGATGCAATTTATTATTTATTTTAATTGAAAATTAAAATTTACTATTAAAAATAAAATAAAAATATTATATATATTTTAAAATAATAATAATAGAATTAGTAATACCAATAATAATAGTGATAATTAATAAAATTAGGGGAGTAAGAGTAATGATAAAGAAAATACCCATGCAAACACACATGCATGTAGGGTGATTCAAATACAGGATAATCCAAATTCCATCCAAGGCCCCATCCAACCAGCCTATGAAAAATGATTGATATAATCTACATTATATATAGTTGATGTTTTTCCCTTATGTTAAAAATTATTAATGTAATATTTTTTCACTTATTATATATATATGTATGACTGTTTGTGTGTGTATGTTTTTATTATTCTAATATCAAACATATATAAAAAAATATTTTATGTTAATAAATATTATAAAAAAATAGATATATATTTTTATATTTAAGATCTATATTAAAAAACACATGTATATACATATGATTTGAATAAAACATGAAATTTTAAAAAAAACAATGATGTTGATAATTATTTATTATTAATATTTTAATCATTAAACTAATTATATAATTTATAAATCATAAATAAAATAATAAACTCAAAAAAACTTATCAATAAAAACATAAAACAAAATAAAATATAATATGGAAATGGAAAATAGAATACATGATTACAAATTTACAAATCCCAATATGGAATTTAAAATAACCACAAATAAAGATTCAAACAAAAAATATTTAAAAATTAATATTAAATAAATAAACAAAATAATATATAAACCTCATGATTATTATCTTGAACAGACTTAGGTCATCCCTGAACCAAGTTCCAAATCCGACCTAACACATAATCCTTAGAAAAATGCCATAACATTCTATTTTTAAAATAAAGATACAAAATAGGGTTTTTAGGGTTTATCCATTGAAACAAGTGTTAAAATTTTTTCTTGAAAACATCCCATTTTCCCAAATATGAGATTATTTCTAAATAAACCAAAATTTACATTCCTTTAACAAAATCATTATTGTAGATGAAAAAAAAGTCCGTAACTCCTAAAGGAAGTTCCGAAATGACAAAGCGAAGTCATATTCGGATTCGGAGGCTCGGTCCGGAGGGCCCGAAAGTGGTGCGCGAAATTAAGGAGGACTTGCACGAAAAAATTTTCCCGCATGAAGGAAGTCCGGGATTCGTGGAAAGGCACCAGTTTGGCGCGCAATCTTGCGCACCCGGTTCCGCGCTGTGAGGCCTTTCGCGCCAACAGGTCCTGGTGCGGAAGATTTCATGCATCTCCTGGATTCCACGACACCTGGAGACTATAAATAGAAGGAGACCACTTCCGCTTCGGAGTGGCCGAATCCAGACCAGCTCTCGTGCATGAAATTGGACTCCCGCGCGCATAATATGACTTTCAGGTGTTGACCCTTTTCACGCAACCTTGCCCCGGGGTTCACCTTTGTGCGCAATCCCACCGGCTTAAATAAAATTGCAAACTCCTCAGGGTTCCTCCTTGGCATGAAATCACTTTCATTGCGCGCACTCCCTCCTTTGCGCGCGAAACCCCATTGCACGCAATCCCGTCATTAGGTTTTTTCCCTACCTTAGGGATCGGCCATTGCCCCCGCATGCAATCCCCATAGCCGCACACAATCCCTCTACCCTAATTGCGCGCTGTCCCAATGTTTTTTGCGCAAACCTTCTCTTTGCGTGCAAACCCCAAGACCCCTCACCTTAAAGCCCCCCGGGTGCCTCCCTGCATAGGCACCCGATGTCCTCTATACCGGGCATGCACACCATGCGTTGTTTTCCCGTACGGCCTTCCAGGCTCATACGAAGTAACCTCAAGGTCCCTTGGGTGGTGTTTCCCATTGTGTTTCTTTTCCTTATTCTCCTTCTCATAGGCACGCTAACAGATATTGCTTCTTCGCATAACCACGCTAACATGGACCCCTCGATGGTTCGCTCGACGGACCCCCTTTACAATGGCCTTGCCGATGCCTTCCCTCCCACAAGGGGTAGAGGGTATTGGGCATGTAAGACCTAGGGGTGTGGCGCGGACCCACCTCGTCCGAGCTGCAGGACGTTAAACTACCAAGAACCTCGTCCTCAACACATGATGTTAAACTGTGATCCAACCCCGTGCCTCGCACGTAGGGTCCCCCCAGATCGGATATGATCTCCGCCCGCTCATCTCCACGGGGATGTCGGGGTCATCCCTCACAGGGGAGTGATTTATTGGAGTGGCGTTTGTCCATGGGGGAAGGGATGACTCAGAGCGTAAGCCCCTAGACTCGCTTGCGGAAGGTAGCACCCATGCACCTCCGTACTTCTCCACTGCCAAGGCCAGTGGAGGGCGTGATAGGGAACGAGGCATCTTCTTTGTTCGGTCCCAAATCTCTCTCCCTCTGTGCTTTGTCACACCACGAGCCTCCATCCTGGAGTAAGTCCCGAAACCAAGGGCCTCTCAACGCGTAAGCCTCTCTTCGATTCTCACGGACGCACCCTTCGCAACGTGATCGTCTGGTCCCTGTTGCCTCTTGTTTCTCACACCGAGTGTGAATCACGTGGGCCTAGAGTGAGCATAGACCATGAAACCCTCTTATGGGATGCCTCAGAGCATAAGCCCCATCCCAGGGAACTATGGGGACTTTGATCCTTGCTAAATCATGGTACGTAGGTAGCCTCCATGAGGTTCAAGCCCACCACCCGGTCGTTCCGACCTATTCAAGTTGGTTCGCCAACACTTTGGTCTGCCTCAGAGCGTAAGCCCCAAATTTCCCGTCCAGCATGACGTTAAGTTGTATGTCCTCGTCCCGCATGACGTTAAACTATATTTCCCCGTCCAGCATGACGTTAAACTGTATGACCTTGTCCCGTATGACGTTAAACTGTATGTCCTCATCCCACGTGGTGTTAAACTATTTTCCTCGTCCCGCATGACGTTAAACTACACCACCCGAACTACGTGGACTTTGATCCGTGCTAAAGCATGTTACGTAGGTAGACTCCACGAGGTTCAATCCCACCACTCAGTCGTTCCGACCCCTTCGCGTCGGTTCGCCAATTTTTTGGGCCACCTCAGAGCGTATGCCCCATATCCACCATTTTGGGCCGCCTCAGAGCGTAAGCCCCATATCCACCCATTGTGGGACACCTCAGAGTGTAATCCCCAAATATCCTCGTCCCGCATGACGTTAAACTATATACCCAAACTACGGGGACTTTGATCCATGCCAAGGCATGGTACGTAGGAAGCCTCCACGAGGTTCAAGCCCCTTCACTCCATCACCCATCTTGATTTCTACCTGGGCCTCCACATCCCGGTGGGATCATTCCACCTCATTCCACTCCACAGTATCTGAGAAGCCTCCCACACGTGGGCCCAAACATCAGTGTCCCCCCAGGGGGTTCTTCAATCTGATCCACTCTCAGTTTTCCAATCAGTCCGATTCTTCTCCGAAAGATGTTAAACTCGCAGCATACCCCGTGTTAATCATGGGAAGCTGAGGAAAACCTTAGATACATGCCTATGGAAAGCTGATTCCCCGCATTCAATGTGGGATTCCTTGGGCTTTCGCACCCTCGAGAAGCCCTATAATAAGGGATAGAAGACATACATGCCAATCCCCCATCGTCAAGACACACCAACGATGCCCCAACATGACCATTATCCTCACCGAAGGTTTCTGCCCCGAACAGACCCCTTGGAGCGTCTCTACGGAAGAAGCGTAATTAAATGGTGTCCATGAAGATATGGCACCGGGAATGAGATTCACGAATACGTCTTAAATCTATGAGGGAGACCCGGACTAGGTGACGAGATCCGAGGAGGAATCCACGAAAGGATGAACCGACATCCCATCATCCCAGTTTCGATCATGGAGCAGACGTCCCTAAACAAGGAACGAATGCCGCCCACCTTTGGAAAGTGGGAATGCGGGGCCACAAGACGCGCGTCCTCCCCTGCGTGATGGATGCGCGCACACGCCCCAGTGGAAAGCTTTGGAAACATAAAATGGTGAACCCGACGTGAATATATTCTCCTCAATATGGAGACTGGTAGAATTTGGGGTGTCGGAAGATTATCATGTCACCTGGTCCGGGAAACCAGCACCAGGATGTGAAACCCGCTAGGGGTTGGGGCGGTCAGGACGTTGAGCACTCCGTTCTGCGATGTTGTCAGCATGGATCCCTCTTACCGACCACGGAAGATGGAATGACGCTGGACTATTGGTTGTCAATTCATTTTCTTTATAGTGTTAATGGGTTCATCTCCCTGCATTCAGGAATCAGATCGCTACATCTGGAGCTCGATCGACACCTGCCCACTGGAACAGGGGCAGTACCAACGCGACCACCCCGCGCGGTCCCGCCTTTCCCATAGTTTCTCTGACCACTGTGAATTCCGGGCGCTCGCTCCCCCTCTCTCCATCAGAGATTATCCAACGGAGGGTGATCAACAACCTTGTGCGTAGGTATGAGTAGGGACGGGTCGTCCCAACCCGGGACATGGCTCGTTTGGATCTCTAGGAAGTTGTGCCTCACTGCCATCACCACCCCCAGAGGCCGCATAGCGAGCCACTACTTCCCACACCGACGTTCAACCGTTTCGGGTGCTTATCCCCGGAACGCCTCGACACATCCCTTCCCTATGCCAATGAGGTGAGGGATGTACGAGTTCACCCGATCAGGGACCCACTCCTGCGGTTCACAACAAAGGCCCCCGCCAGGCTACGTCGACGCCGCTGCCTGACTCCCTGAGCCGAAGAGCAGGCAATCCATGTGCCCGCACCACCGGCTCAGACCCATCTGA
Organism: Viscum album; assembly: GCA_963277665.1. Lineage (NCBI taxonomy): Eukaryota > Viridiplantae > Streptophyta > Magnoliopsida > Santalales > Viscaceae > Viscum > Viscum album. The sequence continues at coordinate 856,909,641 of OY728121.1, forward strand.
CCCGACACCAGCGTCGAGCGTGAGCAGAAGAGGATGCCCACCCTGGGGAATCAACGTTAGCAACCACTATGGCTCGATCCACTACTGACTCCTATCATCAAACCCTCGCACATGTTGAGCAGGGGCAGTTACATTCCCGACCCGGATCGAGGCCCCAACCTCCCCACAGGCAGGTTGGGTCGACTCTCCCGGTCGCTGGCATAGGCAATGGCCACCACATACCAATTCGCGGCAGTGCCATCCAGCGTGAAGGCCTACTCCATGCTACCGTTCTGGAAAACAGAAGGCTTCCCCGTGACAGCTACACTCCGGGTGTGGCTCTTTCCATCGCCCACTGCACGGGGTATGGGGTCACTTCCCCTACCACCGGTCACAAGTACAGAGGTGTTGCATGTCCGGTGACTCACCCACATGGAGGTCCACCCCATGTCCCTTTCGAAATATGCCTCAGTGCTCCTCACACCCCGGCCTTCAGTCCTCTTGGCCCCAGCACCATTGCAGCCAGAGGACTTCATGATGGAAATCATCCTTGCCCTGAGGATCCACCTAGGGGAAGGAAGGCGAGACGTCATCGCCGCAAGAGAAGCACCAGGGAAGGCCGAACAGAAATCAGACCAGTCCGTTTCTCAGACTCTGAGGCGGAGTACGACTCGATGATGGAGCCCCCCCGGTCCTATGAGTCAAGGGATGGGATAGGGACGCGATGCATCAGCCTCTTACTCCCTAAATGCGAGATCTGTATGATGGCTGCCTCCCTCCGTAGGTATATCCAGGAGGACGAGGACTTGACATACCCCTAGGGGTCAAACTTGCGGTTACTGTTGGCCTCTCTGGAAGAACCTTCCACCTCGGTCAGAGAGGGTGGAGAACTTTTCTGGGGACCGATGGAAGAGTCGCGACATGACACACCCTCAACAAGCACCGACACTATGACAAGAGGCCCGTTCGCCAGCCCATCCTATCGTGATGTGACATCCAGGACACTGCAACCCTTGGAGGGCGACTAGGATTTGGTGGCCAATCGGCCTACTCGCCGTATTCTCCACCGTCCAGCCCACCGGCCCAACGGCCTGCCTCGGCACCGTTGCCAGTTCTTCGACAATTCTCGGTTGACGAGCGGGGCTAGTAATGGTCATATGCCGAACCTGAGTTGTGGAGCTTCTGGACCATCCTTGCAGTAGGCCACTTCCTCGAGAAGTTTTGGCCGGTCGCAGGATCAAATTTTGATATACCAGAATCTCTCACCCCGGGAGAATTTGAATGTTTTCGCCAGACTCTCCGGGCGACTCAATCTCGTCTTCGCCATCAGTAAGTTCTTTATCCCAGGAGTCCAGCACTTCTCGAGGATATCAGTGAGCAATGTTTTCAGATTGACCTATCCATGCTCCCCACGGTTCGGCACCCCAAGTCACTTGGCCACCACAGGGCCCTCCAACAACAATGCATCCAGAGTTTTAAAGTACTCCGCAAAGTTATCGAGGAAGACACCCCCCACATGAACGTCTGTGGATAGGGGCAGTACGCTGCCCTTATCTTTAGTACGATTCATCGACAACCCAACTCACCAAGCGGTTTTGAGGGCATGCCCCCGAGGGCAGCAACGATCAACATGGATGACCTGTCAGGAGAGGGGAATGATTTGGAACTTCTCGACGGGGACTCACCCCCTGAGGACAAGCCGCTACTGGACCTATCCGGGAGGATTACTCACCAACAGAGAAACCTCCTTGGTCTCCCCGCACCCACTGAGGCATTAACACTAATCCGGAACACTGGAAAGGGTAAAGAACACATTGGGAATGTCAAGCTCGCCAACCCATCTACCTCAGTGCAAGAAGGCAGAGGAAGGTCTCGAGAAGGCTGCGTTGCGCCAACAGCTTCATGAGCAGAAGAGGCAGGTTGATGAGCTCCTGGACGAACTCATTGCAGAGCGGTGGCGTGACTATGGTGATCCTAGGTCGGGACAGCAGGGGCAGGAACAACTACCCCTCGATGAGATTCTCCTGGGAAACCGCGATCATGTCGTGTTCACTGATAGAGGAGAGGATGGATCTCATGGAAAGAGGGAGCAATACGTTTCTCTGAACCCTCCTGAGCTGTGTGATCACCCAAGAGACCCCGCTCAAGTTCCTCCCACTGCCCCAAGAGTCGCTCCACCAGCCGCCCCGCGAGCTGCTGAGCTTGACTACTGGATTGATGATCCCGGTAATGCGCTTGTGGTTAGGGATCCCCATCAGGACAAGAACCCGAATCCAGATGATCCGATGGCGGCACTCATCGTCTGCTTGGAGGCTTTGGAAACTCGACAGGTGTCAATCCCACTGGACGGAAAGCCATACCCAGCATGGGTGGATGACATGACGGCCCCATCGGGATTTGGGAACCCCACTTTTCCCCCCTTTAACGGGACATGAGACCCTCCACAACACCTGGCCCACTTAAACTCGAGGTTTGGGCCTATGTTAGGAACTCCAGCGCAGTAGGAGGCCACCAAGCTCCGTTGCTTTGTTTAGACACTAGAAGGTCCAGCATTCATCTGGTACAACCATCTCCATGTCGGATCTGTGACTTACTGGGAGGATCTTCGCAGGAAGTTCCTCTACCAGTTCAGTTCCACAACCCAGAATACAAACATCGCAAACCTCTTCAGGTGCAAGCAAAGGCCCGATGAGCGAGTCGCGGACTTCATCGCCAGGTGGAAGGGGCTCACATACTCCCTTGAAATGCCACTAAATCATGATAAATTACTGAAAATGTGCATAGGTAATGTCAAGGAAGAGTTAGTTCCTTCTCTAATCACTCAGAATTACCCTGGAGGGTTCTGCGACTTCTCAGACAAGGCTCAGCGCCTCGAAGAAGCCCTGGAACAGGCCAGCCAGGCACACCCATTGCCTCCTCTAATCTCTGAAAGGAGAGATGCCAGAGCCAAGCCCGCTGCTGTGGCCTAGATAGAGGCCCCCAGGTAGCTAGAGTTCCTACCAGTGAGGCCAGCTCTGCAGCCCCACAGGGGTCCACCCCCACGGGCACAACCTCTATCCCAACAGTGACCTTCTCAAAATCGGAATGCGCCTCCGCGTAACGCACCACCACCACCTAGGTGAGATAATCAGGTTCTCCCTCCTAGGAATGCTCCTCCGACCCCTCATTAGGGCCAGCCTCCTAGAGCCCCCTTTCCAGACAGAAGGAATCATACATACTCATTCGATAAGGCTCAGGTCCCCGGTTACTTCCGTAGTGCTTTGGAGCAGAGAATTGTGCGGCTGCATGAGTGCCGGAAGCCGGAAGAGGCACATCTCACTGATCACCCAAACTACTGCCCTTATCACCGGACCCTGGGGCACACTATCCAGTGATGCTACATGTTCAAGGACTGGCTCCAAGATCTGATTGACAACAATATAGTCAGGTTGGGCCCAGCCCCGACACATGTAGCAGGTGTCTTTGTGAGATCAGAGGGTGGTAGCAGCGATGAGGATGAATGGAAGCAGGTTTTTGACCGTGGGTCTCGGAAGGGGTACGCTTTGGTTAACACCGTAGAGTTGGTAAAACCCTTTTTGACTCCCGACGAATGCTAGGTAGACCTTCCCAATGTCCCCAGCCGTCGCCAACGTCGACAGAGCCGTGGCTACATGAATCACCAGGGTATGACAGTCGGCACCTCCAGCCAGGTCGTGCACGCCACTAAGACTAGGTAGTAGACCTAGTACAGAGCTCAGCACACACGACCCCTTTATCCAGTGTTGACAGGTCCGCCTCCACCACCGTTTGTGTTGATGGATCAGGCAGAACCACCACGGTCATGCCACAACCAGCTCTGCCCTGCTACCAGCCGACCCCAGCCTTCCGGTCCTAATCCGACAGCCACTCTGCGAGCTTAAATTAGTGAGCAGCGAGACATGCCTAGTACCAGTCAGCCACCGGTCTCGCCGGCAGGGCCTTTCATGCCTCCAATCACAGAGCGGCCTCCTGTAAGCAGGGGCTCGCGTTTGGCCTGAAAGTATGATGTCCTGAAGCACCTCGCTGACATCCCAGTAAGGATTTCTATCCTTGAGGCTCTTCGCTTGTCGTCTGAAATGCATGAGGCACTCGCCGAGGCCCTAAGAATCCCCCTCTAGTTTGAGACGGAGGTAGCAGCTGAAAAAGCCTTCCACACCGCAGCTATTGAAAATGCCAAATGTCAGGCGATTATCTCATTCTACGGTGAAGATGAAGACCCTCCCATATAGGGGCACATTCACCCACTGTACATCACTGGCCAATTCAATGGCGTGGACGTCCACCACTGTCCTATTGAAACGGGTTCTGGGATTAACATAATCCCAACTCGGACACTGCAGAAGCTGGGCCTGTCTGAGGATGATTTAACTCCCTCCGACCTCAGGATCCAGGGGTACGATAGGACCGAGCAAACTCCACTCAGCAAGATTCACTTGAAGACCCAGTTCAGTGGCCTAATTTCCAGCACCAAATTCATGGTTGTCTCCCAAGACACCGCCTACAATGCGTTGATGGGTAGGCCATGGCTCCACCTTCACGCGGCAGTCCCTTCATCATATCACCAATGCCTCAAATAATCCCTTAATGGTTGAGTAGGCGTGCTCCAAGGAGATGCATCTCCCTTTTCCTCTTGTAAATCCCATTATCTGGACTCCGACTACTAAAAGAGCAAGGATAAGTAGGTTCTGGCAGGTGTGGTTGATCCCGCCATTGTCACAAGTGATCCCCGGCCAGGTTTGGATGATGCCTACGTCTTCCCAATCCATCGGTTGGAGGCCACGACCCCTGACATGGGGCAGTTCTTTGTGGTTTCGGGTGCAAGAGGAAGGCATATTCCCAGGTCCAAGCGACGGCGGGAAATCACCTCATACTCCTACACCAACCAGGCTCAAGTGATTCCCGAACCTCCTACCCCAGTACGGTATCGGGATGTCAGGCTCATGGTAACGGCGGTGCATCATACATGTCTCTTCTACCGAGCTGTAATTAACCGGCTCAAGCCGGCGTGCCACTACTATTTTGATGTCATCAAGCGTGGCCCCTTGAGCCGAAGACCAGATGGGATTGGATCAACTGCCTTCATCGCTATGGTCTCAATGGCACATAAGTCTTCTGATATGATGACCACTGCTGCCCAAGTCGGCACCAGCTTCCCATCAGGTTCTGGTAGCTCTGAAGCAGCTCCCCCCATGGATGATCCCTCCACAAGTTAAGAGGACATGGAAGATGCGCCCCCAGACTTTGAGGAGGGTGTCTCCACCACGGTCGACGAGTTAGTGCAGGTGAACCTCGGTAGCGAGACGGACCCGAGACCCACGTTGGTCAGCGCCGCCATGCCCCCCGAGGAGCAGCAACGATACATAGAATTCCTCAGACAACACCGTGATGTGTTTTCATGGAGCTATGATGAGATTCCAGGGCTAGATCCCTAGGTATCCGCCCACCACCTTGGCCATCCAACAAACAATTGCGGGTTCAACCAGCCTCCCAGAAAGATGCACCCTTCTCACGGTGCCATGGTTGAGGCCGAAGTTGACAAGCTTATTAAATCCAACTTCATCAAGGAAGTTCAGTACCCCAAGTGGCTAGCCAACATTATGCCAGTCAGGAAGAAAAACGGAAAAATCAGGGTCTGTATCGACTTCCGTGATCTCAACCGCCACTGTTCGAAGGATGATTTTCCCCTTCCAGTGACAGAGTTGTTGATTGATTCCATGGTCGGGTTCCAAGCCCTCTCCTTCATGGATGGGTATTCCAGGTACAACCAGATCCGGATGGCCCCTGGGGATGAAGAGTTCACTGCCTTCAGGACCCCCCTAAGGTACTTTCTGTTACCAGGTTGTGCCCTTCCACCTGAAGAATGCGGGTGCCACCTATCAGCGGGCCATGCATCACATATTCAAGCCAATTCTCGGGACACTGGTGGAATGCTACGTGGATGATCTGGTGGTCAAATCTCGCCAGCGCCAGGACCATCTCAAGGACCTTGAGAAGCTGTTCGGCTTCCTCCGTTCTTGCCACCTAAAGTTGAACCCGCTGAAGTGTGCCTTCGGGGTCACCTCTGAGAAGTTTCTTGGATTATTTTTCAGATACCGAGGCATCAAGATCAACCTGGAGAAGATCAAGGCAATCAACCAGATGCCTCCCCCGAGCAATATTCAGGAGCTTCGAGGTCTCCAAGGCCACTTAGCCTACATACGCCGATTCATTGCGAATCTGGCGGGCAAGTGTAAGCCCTTTTCTCGACTCATGAAGAAAGGCGCCACCTATGAATGGTATGAAGAGTGTCAGACCGCCTTCGATGAAATCAAGCAGTATCTACTCCAACCTCCGGTCTTGATGCCACCCGTTTCCGAGAATCCACTGGTCCTTTACGTGACCGCCCTGGAACGATCCCTCGGCGCACTTCTCTCCCGTAAGAACAATGAGGGAACAGAGAACAACCTCTATTACCTCAGCCACATGCTCCTCGATATGGAAATTAGATATTCTACAATCGAGAAGAGCTGCCTGGCACTCGTATTCGTTGTACAGAAATTGTAGCACTACTTGCAGCACCATGAGGTACAACTGGTCTCTCGGGAAGACCCGTTGAAGTAAATCCTGAACCGACCGATGTTGACTGGCCGACTAGCGCAGTGGGTGGTGATCCTCCAGCAGTTTGACATCAGGTTCATACCTCAGAAAGCTATCAAAGGATAGGCGTTGGTAGACTTTTTAGCTTCTCACCCAACCTCCGCGGATCAGCCACTAGATCTAGGTTTTCCTGTTGAGGTAATCCTCTCAGTCGATCATGTCGTCCCATGCAGGAAGATGCACTTTGACGGTGCCTCCCGAAGCCCCACCGGTAGAAGACTCAACGATCCTAGGCTCAATAGAGTGGGCCTGGGTATCGTCTTCATCACCCCGGAGCAATCTGTTCTACCATATTCATTCCTATTGTCAGAGGGTTACACCAACAATGAGGCCGAATATCATTCCCTCATCACTGGCCTCGAACTGGCCATCTAGATCGACGTGCCCCATCTGCATGTGAAAGGGGACTCCGAGTTGGTCATCAAGCAGGTCAATGGTGACTATGTTGTCAGAAATCCAGAAATCATGCCATTTTTGGAGTGCACCCTCCATCTAATGGCTCAGTTCCCCTCTCAGCCCGAAGTCATTCATATTCCTCGGTCACAGAACGGTCAAGCAGATGCTTTGGCCAGCCTGGCCACGCCACTTGTGGAGCCCGAATAGGACAACATGATTATCCGTGTGGCGCACCGGAGAATCATTGCTCCCGTTATCCCAGAGGATGATCGCGACCTACAGGTGAACCATCTTACCACTGGTTCCCCTATGTCGGGGGCCCCGGGTACTTCAGATACGGTGATCGAAGTATTTCTTTATTAGAGGACACCCTTGGTTGAATACCTCCAATGCAGTAATCTTCTGTCAGACCGAGCCGAGCGCGAGCGAATCTGACGTCGCGCGCTGTATTTTACCCTTCAGAGTGGTCCCATCCTCGAGCAGATCCTTTACAGACGTGGATTTGATGTTGTTATCCTCCATTGCCTTCAAGGAGTCGAGATCCCTCAGGTCATGCAAGAGGTTCATGCTGGTTCCTGTGGCGCCCATCAGGCTGGGTCAAAGTTGTCTCACCAAATTCGGAGGCTGGGGTACTTCTGGCCCTCCATGATCTATGACTGCATCGAGTGTGTCAAGAGGTGCCATGCGTTCCATGTTCATGTTAACTTTGTGCATCGGCCACCAGAGCCCCTCCGCACTACCAAGTATTCTTGGCCCTTTGCAGTCTGGGGGTTGGATGTCGTAGGACCTTACCCACCAGCGACGGCTCGCCAATGCCGGTTCATTTTGACCGTTACTGATTTCTTTAACAAGTGGGTAGAGGCAATTCCACTCAAGGAAGTCAAATCCCATTCTATCACTGACTTCGTGAGTTCTAACATCATCTATCGATTTAAAGTGCCTCATGTTATCCTCACAGATAACTGAACCGACTTCCGAGCAGCCGAGCTGAAGAAATTGTACGCCAGGTACAACATTCGCTCTAACCATACCTCTCGCTATCACACGTAGATGAATGGGAAAATCGAGGCATTTAACAAAACCCTCTCTAACATTATGCAAAAAATGGTTGGTCAGAACAAGAAAAGTTGGCCTGAAAAGCTCCCCAACGCCCTCTAGGCTTATCAGATGACGACTCGTAATTCCACCTAGGTGACCTCGTACTCCCTGGTGTACGGAGTTGAGGTCGTCCTGCCCATCGAGATTCAGTTTCCCTCATTGCACATGGTGGTCTATGACCAAGAAAATCCAGATAGAGTTTCTGAAATCCATCTAGAGGAATTAGAAGCGCTGGACGAGAATAGGCTTCGTGCCTTGCATAACCTGGAAAGGCATCAGAGCAGGATGGATCGATCTTTCAATAAGAGGGTTCGCCTCCGCTCTTTCCTGCAAGGCGATCTGGTACTGGCCCTCAGGGCACCAATGATTTCCGGCAGGAAACCACCCAATTTGGAGCCCAAATGGGAGGGTCCTTTCATCATCCATAAGGTCTATCCCAATGGTGCATACTCTCTGGTGACTATGGATGGTGAGCGTGTAACTCCTCCCACCAACTCCAAGTTCCTGAAGCAGTACATTGCCTAAGCCTAAAGGTCCTACATGACCCTAAACTGAAACCTCAGTCCCCCATGACCTTAAACTGGATTGTGGTCCAGCGCGACCTTAAACTACATTTGGCCCTGCATCTGGGCCCCTTTGGTTCGAGTTCTAAGAACTTAAACTAGGATCCTTATGGTCCAGCATGACCTTAAACTTCATGCTCGTCCTCACTGAAAGACGTCAAACTGCAAGCTGGTCATGCCTTCCTGACCGAGGCCCAGCCTTAGGCCCATTGGCCTTCTCGGGCCCCTTAGCCCAGTCCTTACCTAGAGTGTACAGTGTAGTGTAGGACTATGTCCTCATTCACCATGGGTTACCCGGTGCACCGTGAACATTCCTGGATGAAATGCCTCTCTTTCTCATTGTCCTACATAACATTAAACTATGCTTCTAGAACTACGTGCAGCTTTATTCCCATCCTTATGGGATACGTAGGACCACCTGAACGTCTAGGTTTCAGGTCCAGCCCCATCTTTTAGGAGATCCCATGATCTCCCGGTCACCTCGGTCTCTTGGCCTGTCACTCCCCATGGGGGGATATATAGGTGTGGTACAGGGTTTTTGGCACCATGCCCCCTTCTCCCGGGAATCCTCCATCTTTTGGATGCTCTCAAACTGATCCCTTAGACCCTTTCCAGTGGCCTGCTAATGTGCTCAGAGTACTCAGTTCTAGGAACTGGAGTGTCAGATTCGACTTAGGAAAGTTTTTATTCACTTTCCAATCTTCGTGCTCCCTTTCATTCGAGCCCCGTTATCTTTCACACCCGGAGGGACCCCCACGAACAGCTTGGATACAACGTTTAATGGCTCTCCTACCGTCACGGGCCAACGCCCTCGAGGGTTTCAGACAACAAATTGATAAAAATACCGCGTTGCAAACATGGTCAGCGGTCGATGCTCATTTGTTTGTCCCTATTTTAGGCTAACGCGACAGGATGCTATGTTGCAAACATGGTCAGCAGTAGTCCTCAGTCATCACGCCGACTCCTTCAGGCCCTGAATGTTGGTTGCATGATTCACATTATGTTCCACACCATCATGTCAAGGTGGAATCTCGACACTCCTTGCACTAACCCTCAATGCACCTCCACACGTCAGGTGGACAAAGCTGTGTGATGACGTCTCTCGGGGCTCCCGCGATCCGAGCGCTAAGATTAGAGGCTTGGGTCTTCTCTAAGAGCCATGCACATCTTGACCCTTATCCCCATGGGATACGAGGAGTCTCCCAAAAATTGTATTTCGGACCCATCTCAGCTGGAAGCTAGTGTCTCCTACCCCCTTGATTGTTGGACCCTCGTCGGCTCCTTGGCCCGAGGCTCCTCTCCCGGAATCGCGCGCGGTGACGATATGAGGATATTCCCTCATCTACATTAGGTGAACCTTATTTCATCGTGCATGTTCCCCCAGGTCCAAGCCATATGAACTTAAACTGTGCTGGTTGGTCCTACCACAAGACCATAAATTGTGATGATATCGTCCCTGCCACACGACGAAAAACGACACTGCATTGTGGTGACCTCCCCATGGGGGACATCACGTTGGGTATCAGTGAATTACCATAAAATTTGTCAATTTCTGTTACGGCTTGATTATTGTGGTGATGCCAGGAGTTTCTACCCTAGGCCGGTCATTCCACGAAATAAAAACCATTCACCTTCAAGGAAAAACAAGATATATCAAATACTGCTTCTCTTGGTGCGAGGTCTAGACCCGCACACCTATCTGGGTCCAGCTTGGGGTCCGCTAATTCATCATGTCTATCCCGCTTTTGGGGCTTTGACCATGGGAATGTGTGGTGTGGTGAGCAGGACTACATCCTCATTCACGTTAGGTTTGCGATAACCACACCACGTGCACCCTGTTATGAGAATTAGCCCTCTTGTTTCTTGTCCTGCACGACGTTAAAAGGCACCCCCAAGAACTACGTATGGCTTGAGTCTCATCCTTATGAGATACGTAGGAGCACCTGGGCACTTCCCCACAGGCCCCGCCTAACTTTCGTGTTTAGTCCCTTGACCTAAACACGTCTCCAAGGAGCACATGGTAAGCAAGACCTATCCCCCATTCACGTCGGGTTTCGCAACCGCTTTACCATGTGTCTCCCACTCCCCTTACTCTTTGGTCCGAGCTGTAAGACCTTAAACTAAGATCCTTTCTAGAACTACGTGTGGCTTGATTCTCATCCTTATGAGATACGTAGGAATTCTTGGACATTTCTTCTTGGGTCCAGCCCCAGGGGTTACCAAATCCCGTCCCTCCTCACTATCGCCCCCTTGGACTGGATTCTTGGGGAGTGGTGTAATTACGACATTTACCCCGAATAAGTTTGGGATTCCCTATAGTAATGTTGGGAAGTGACAGTTCTCTCGCCAGAGAGGTCCTGTATGAAAATTGTGATGATCTATGACAAGATTAAAATGTCTTCCTAATGCGCCTCTGCCACGGTGGCACAATTTTGGGAGTGTTGGACTCTATTTGAACAAACCACCACTCCACTTTCCACACTTTGCGTGCCCCTTTATTCGGATATTCATCCTCTTTCATGTTTGATGGGACCCCCTAATAGTACATATGATAGACCTTGGTCCGCCTGCTGTAACAATATGGATGATAGACCTACGGTCCGCTTATTATAACAATATGGATGATTGACCTATGGTCCGCCTGCTGTCCTGGGCCAACGTTCCAGAAGACTGGTCATGTATGATGGGACCCCCTAACAGTATGGATGATAGACCTTGGTCCGCTTGCTGTAAAAATATGGATGATAGACCTTTGGTCCACCTATTGTAACAATATGGATGATTGACCTATGGTTCACCTGCTGTCCTGGGCTAATGTTTCGGAAGATTTATCGACGATATTTGAGTTACGCCCCGTGTTGCGAACATGGTCAGCAGTCATCCCTCATTTGTTGTCCCCGTTTCAGGCCAATGCGATATGGATTCTGCGTTTCCGCCACGGTTAACAGTTATCCTCCATCGTCGCTCCCCCCATAGTGTTCCGGATTTGGGTAACGTGATTCAAATTTTCCATCTCCCTATGTTCGGATGGATTTCAATTCCCCAGGAATTTCCCCGCTTGTGTGTCAGAACACATTGAGAAGGTGATATATCAATCGGTCTGAGGTCCTCTCCTCAGAAATCTAGGCCCGATTTCGGATTCCTGAAGCTTGGTTGACGCTCCCACGAAGTGGCAGATTGTGGTTGAGCATATCAAACCAAAGGTACAAATAAATGGATTTGTCCATATATTGGATCGAAATGATGAGCAGTACAAGAAAAAGTTCATGGGATGGCCAAAACAGGGCCCTTAAGGATCATCATTTTGGATTGATCTTTCCAGCGTCGCTACCCTTTGGCAGGTGGCCTCCAGAACTGCTTCTCACCCCCTGAAGACTCTCTCTTCATCGGCAGCCGCAGAGCGCAGTTTTCCAATCCTAGCTTGTGACTGTGCTCATTAAGTTTTAAGTACGATCATCTGGTGACTCGACTCCATCAGTTGTTCTTGGGCGTCAGCCAGCTGGGCCATCAATTGCTCCACGAGCTCAGAGCATGTTACAATGAAGACCTCCTTCTCTGCCGCCTGCCCTTCGAGGCGCCGTACTTCCTGCTCCGCCCTCAAGAACGCTCGGGTGCTCAACAATATTTCCCAACACTGGGCAACGTTGGTGCGCCGGCTGCTCTCACATATCTTCTCGGTCATGTAATCATGGACTGTCAGATGAAGGCGTTGAGCGTCAGCCCATCCGGCACACAGGAAGCGTAGCCTGGTCTGGAGTGATCCCATCCGCCTCATCCAATCCGTCTGAGGCTGCCTGAGAAAGCACTGGATAAACTTCCACCCTTTGCACCGTGTCATCCGGATATCCTCAGCCGCTTCTGAGTCTAAATCGTCTATCTCCTCGGGATTAGAAGGCCGGTATGCGGGAAAGGTATCCAGCAGGTCAGCAGCAGGGTCTGCCTCAAAGATGCCTTCACAAGGAATAGGATCCTCGACATTCGGGCGAGCTTCCTCTCTCACCCCGACAATGGCGGTGCCTCCGTCAGCTTCTGGCCTTGCTCCAATGATAGAACCGCTGATGTTCGCCGCCCCTGCTCACCAATTTCCGGGGCCGACTCATTTTGGGAGGTATGTTCTGGAGGAGGTACGTCCGCCACTGGTCCACTCACGGATAGCCCGGGTTCAGCAGCCCGACGAGCCTCCAACGTCGAGATCACTGTACAAGGAGCATCCTGATTAGTTGGGTTTTCTGATAGTAATGACCAGTAGCGAAGCTGGGGACTTACAGGAAACTAGAGTGTTATCCTCCAGTGTGATGGCCGCTATAGGAGTTGTCGTGGCAGGAGAACCCTTTGTGCTTGTCAGTTCGATGATGGGCGTCGGAGCCCCATCCTATCCCACCGGTTCTTCTCCTACCTCCTCTATTGGGGACGTCTGATCAGTACCTATGTTCTCCTGAGTGAAATAGAGAGATGAATTAGAAAATGTAGAAGGGAATGGACAAGGAAGGAGGGTGAATAAGGATAGAGACAAACCTCGAGTATCTCAGTTATGTTGAGATCAGAGCCAAAAATCTTGACGCTCTCCCGGAGACTCCCTTGGTAGGCCACCCCCTGCGACCCCTCACCTTCAGGTTCTCCTTCTCCTTCAACTTCTCCTTCATCTTCTCCTTTTCCTTCATATTCTCCTGTTTCATCCTCCCCCTACGACTCTTCATCACTGTCGCCTTCTCCCGGCGACATCACTTCCGGATCATGCTCTTGGACGAGCATCACTTTCAACAGGAATGTTGGCTCTGCACGTCGACCCCTTTGGCACACGTATGTGTCCATGGTTGTTAGATATGCATGACACCGATGGAAGTTTACTCGGTCGGTAACTTGAATGAGCCCAACCTCTGGCAGCTGGATCCCATCCTGCATTATATTTTTCCAGATAGGTTCAATGCTCATTGATTGCTGTAGGGTTATCCAGGTCGACAACAATGTCGGGAAAATTGCATCTTGGGAAGGTTCGAGCAGGTATCTTCTCTGCTTCCCGGGGAGTTCTCTGGCCACCTCGTGTGACCCCCCTCTGGGCAACGAGGTCACAGAGACACCATGCGATGTCCCCGCTGCTGAGGTCCCAGCCTGCGCAGGACTCATTTCCTGGTGTGCCCCTGGTTCCCCCCTTCTAGCAGCACCTTGCCTGCTCCCCCGTCACCCAGTTTCTACGCCGGTAGTCTCGAGTTTCCAGACTCGCTGGTGTAAAAGCCCCTCAGGGTACGCGATAGTCCAGTGTTTTTCATACTCAATTGATAATCCAACATCGACCCTAGTGGGAGGAAGGGTAATGACATCACCCGAGCCATAAGTGGTGAACATTAACCACATCTGGCGAAGGATGCAGGGATTCTTCTCCTCCCGAATGTCTATGAATACCTTATTCGACATTCGCTGGAGGCACCTGAACTGCCTGGCGAATCGGGACGGCACATAAGGCTCACAGATGATCTTCCCGTTAATCTGAGCTACAAGAACCCCATCTCGGATGCTCTGGAAGTATTCTTGCTGCTCCAGCGAGCCTTTCCCATTATCCACCATCTGGCTGACCGGGGTGGGGAACGTGTTGAAGTTGAAATTTTCATGGTTACCGATTCGGATCCTTACGCCCTCCTCGTTGAGCGTCATCGGTGCAACCCTAGCAATATTCATGATGGATGGACTCAGGACGTTTCCCGGAGGATGAACGACATTTGGAAAGGTGTATCCGCCAAGATGAGCTGCCACCCAGCTGTGAAAGATCTGGAAGGGGCCATATACTCTCCGAGGCGACCCCCCTCTGGAGATTCTCCCTAGAATGGCATACAACCTAGCCAGCACGAGGACCCCTAGATTGAACCTTTTGTTGGCGGCCATGGTGCCCGCCATCACCAGAGTTGCTAGACGGATGCCCATTCTTGCGTCCCGCACCGGTAGGATCCACCCGCTCAGGAAGGTGGCAAGGAACCCGACATATCGGACGTTCGGGTCCCGGGCCACAATAATGCAGTAGCCCCACGATTGGTATTTCCCCACCTCCAGGGTCCTCCAATATGATCCATTCTTGCTCCTCTAAGCTGCGGTTGGGCACCATTTTCCACATACTGGCATCTTGACTACTGGGTCCTTCTCCAGGAACTGGCTGAACCAGTCCTTGTAGGAAATGTCCTTCAGGAAGTCCTTGACCCCCAGCCTCTCCTTGGCCAGCTCCAACATGTGCCACATTAGCATGGGGGTCCGTGATCTGTCCTCCCAGGTGTTCATCGATGGGAGGAACTCGTCGTATTGGCAGCCCTCCAGTGGGATACCTCCGATGCAATGGACGTCTTAGAGACTGATGCCAACTTCCCCATGGTGAAGATGGAATTTGTTGGTATCAGGGGACCACCAGGTGAACAGCTCCGACCCGAGTTCGGGTTGACGGTAGAAGTGGAATTGCGACATCCACACCACCTCGAACAGACTGATGTGTCGTAGCTCGGCCTCGAATTGGTCGTACGTATGGAGAACCCAGTATGCCCAGGCCCACTCACTAGTGAAGTTTCCTTCGGACCGTAAGTACCAATCCTGCAGCCAGCCCTTAGTGTCATCCGTGATACTTTGACAGAATGTGATGCCATAAATGGCCAGGGAGCTCTTCACAACAGGATCACCTCCATCAATGGTCCTGGTCCTCGGGTTCAAGACATACACATCCATGTGTCTGGTCTCTCTACTAGGATGACAATTGTTGGTGATGTTGTAACGGAGAAGGTTTTCCTCCCAGGTCACCCATGACCGCCGTGTGTCCACCTCGAAGCCCTGCAACAGAACCTCATCCAGGATGCTGAAGTTCCAGAGCGGGAGGTTGTTGGACAGGGGATACCCTTTCTAAGCAGGGGCTAGCAGGTTGAACAAGGTAAGGTTGTCGGAAACAACCACCTTGGAGCCATAAACCTCTTCATTGGCCGCCATTTCAGCTCTACGAGCGGCGGCTTCCCCCTCATCAACTTGGTTCGCGACCATTTTGAGTTATTTGAGAGTTGTGTGAAATCAGGATGAGGTGCGCGGAATCGCGCCCTGTTTGGCTTTTGTGCACAAAGTGCCCACGAAACCCACCACTTCAGTGTTTCGGAGTTTCCCTCGGAATCCGATCATTGCGACCTCTCTCCGATCTAATTCCGAGGGGGGGGGGGCATTTGTAGATGCCGAAAAAGTCCGTAACTCCTAAAGGAAGTTCCGAAATGACGAAGCAAAGTAATATTCAGATTTGGAGGCTCAGTCAGGAGGTCCTGGAAGTGGTGCGCGAAATTAAGGAGGGCTTGCGCGAAAAATTTTTGCCCGTGTGAAGGAAGTTTGGTATTCGCGGAAAGGCACCGGTGTGGCACGCAATCTTGTGCACCCGATTCTGTGCGGTGAGGCCTTTCGCGCCAACAGGTCCTGGCACGGAAGATTTTGCGTGTCGCCCAAATTCCGCGATGCCTAGAGCCTATAAATAGAAGGATACCCCTTCCGTTTCGGGATTGTGGAATCCGAACCAGCTCCCGTGCACTCAATTGGACTCCCGCGCGCGCAATATGACTTATAGGTATTGACCCTTTTCACGCAACCTTTCCCCGGGGTTCGCCTTTGTGCACAATTCCATCAAATTAAATAAAATTTTAAACTCTATAGGGTTACTCATTGGCACACAATCACTTCCATTGCGCGCACTCCATCCTTTGCGCACGAAACCCCATTGCGCGCAATCCCGTCGTTAAGTTATTTCCCTACCTTAGGGATCGACCATTTCCCCCACGTGCAATCCAAGCCTGTTTCACGTAATCCCCCTAGCCGCGCACAATCCCTCTAGCCCAATTGTGCGCCATCCCGGTGTTTTGCGTGCAAACCTTCTCTTTTCATGCAAACCCCAGGACCCCTCACCTTAATGCCCCCCGGGTGCCTCCCTGAATAGGCGCCCGATGTCCTCTATACCAGGCATGCACGCCATGCATTTTTTTCCCGTACGACCTTCCAGGCTCGTACAAAGTAACCTATAGGTCCCATGGGCAGTGTTTCCCATTGTGTTGCTTTTCCTTATTATCCTTCGCATAGGCACGCTAACAGCTATTTCTTCTTCGCATAGCCACACTAACATGGTCCCCTCGATGGTTCGCTCGGCGACCCCCTTTATAACGGCCTTGTCGATGCCTTCCCTCCCACAAGGGGTAGAGGGTGTTGGGCATGTAATCCCTAGGGGTGTGGCACAAACCCACCTCATCCAAGCTGTAGGATGTTAAACTGCCAAGCACCTCATCCTCAACACATGACGTTAAACTGTGATCCGACCCCATGCCTCGCACGCAGGGTCCACTACCACAAAAACAGTTTTTCGCAGTGCCCCCCTTTATCAGCGCTAACGAAAAAGCGCTGATAAAGGGGGGGTCCCTTTATCAGCGCTTGCTTAGTAGTGCTGATAAAGGGGGGCCTTTATCAGCGCTTTTTTTAGCGCTGATAAAGGGTCGGCTTCAAAAAAAAATTAAAAATATATTAATATATAAATATAGTTATATTGTTATATAAATATAATATATAATTTTTAAATATATTTTAGATAAGTATAAATGTACATTTACACTTATTATACTTAATATTTAAGATATTTAGTGAAAATGACTTCTTAAAAAATTAAAAAAATATTTTTAATTAATATTTTGATAATAATTATGGAGTAATAGTCATTTAATAACAATTTGAGGACTAAAAAAATTTAAAAAATTAAAAAAAGATCCAAAATATGTTGAAAACGCAACTCAAACTTCAAACGGCCATAACTTTTTATCCGAGTGTCCGTTTGAGCTCTACCACATATCAAATCGAAGCCTGCGATGAGCTCTACGTCGTTTTGACTAAGGGGGGGGGACCCCAGTCAAGAATTTTTCGAGGCCAAAAGAGGCCCAGAAGGCCTCCAAAACTGAGTTTTTTGTCGGGGTACCCAGATTTTTTAACATTTTGTGGATTTTCAAACTTGTTTAAGGCGGTATTATTGGCTTTTCTTAGTGGGGACTAAATTTATTCCAAGGTATTACATTCATATTGATATTATGTCTCTGAAATTTCATCTTTTTTTATAATAAACTGCTATTTATAATCAAATATATAACTATATGTACATATTTTTTATATATTCGCACCTAAAAATTAAATTTTTTAAATAAATAATTAAACATATTTACATATAAAATATATTAGCTTTATCTAAATGATAACTAATATCCATTTTATTTAAAATACCAATATATGAATATTTATATACCTATATATTAATCGAACTATATATATATATTAATCTAACTATATATATATTAATCTAATAACTATATATATATTAATATAACTATATATATATATATATTAGTATTACTATAAATATATCTATTAATATCACCATAAATATATATATTAATATCACTATATATATATTAATATAACTATATAAATATATATTCATATAACTATATACATGTTAATATAACTATATATATGTTAATATAACTATATATATGTTAATATAACTATATATATGTTAATATAACTATATATATGTTAATATAACTATATATATGTTAATATAACTATATATTAATATAAATATATATTACAATACGAATAAATATAACTAAATATATATATATATATATAGATATAGATATATATTAATACCACTATATATATATATATTAATATTACTATATATATTATAATATAACTATATATATATATATTATAATATAACTATATAACTATATATTAATATAAATATATATTACTATATGAATAAATATAACTAAATAACTAAATATATATATATAGAGATATCATGAATTGGAAAGCAAATCAAAATAGAATAGTGGTAAGGGCTTAGGCGCGCAGGGGGGAGGTCTCGAGTTCAAATCTTGGTGGAGGAAGGGGTGCGCGCGCATGGGAAATATTGGAGAAAGCACTGTTAAAGGGTGGAGGGGGTGCGTGGGGTGCGTGGGGTGCGTGGGGTGTTGTATAGGGGCCGAAAAGCGCTGTAAAGGGGGGGGGGGGGGGTTCAAGCGCTATAAAAGCCCCCCCGATAGGCAGTATTTTTTTAATTTTTTTAGTTTTTTTAATTTTTTTTAATTTTTTTAACTTTTATCAGCGCTTTTTTAAAAGCGCTGATAAACGGGTCCTTTATCAGCGCTAAAACAAGAGCGCTGATAAAGGAAGCGCTGATATAGTACCCCTTTATCAGTGCTAAAAAAAGCGCTGATAAAGGGGTACTTTTATCATCCCTTTTTTTAGCACTGATAAAAGACCCCTTTTATCAGCGCTTTTTTTAGCACTGATAAAGGGGTCTTATATTAGTGATTTTCGGAGCACTGATAAAGGGGACCCACCCTTTATCTACGCTGGCTTTATCAGCGCTTTTCTAGCGCTGATAAAGGCCATTTTTAGCGCTGATAAAGGCCGTGTTTATAGTAGTGGTCCCCCCGAATCAGATATGCTCTCCGCCCACTCATCTCCACGGGGATGTCGGGGTCATCGCGCACAGGGGGGTGATTTATTAGAGTGGAGTTTGTCCACGAGGGGAGGGCTACCTCAGAGCGTAAGCCCCTAGCCTCACTTGCGGAAGGTATCACCCATGCACCTCCGTACTTCCCCACTGCCAAGGCCAGTGGAGGGCGTGATAGGGAACGAGGCATCTCCTTTGTTTGGTCCCAAATCCCTCTCCCTCTATGATTTTTCATACCACGAGCCTCCATCCTAAAGTAAGTCCCGACACCAAGGTCCGCTCAACGCGTAATCCCCTCTCCGCTTCTCATGGATGTGCCTTTCGCGACATGATCGTCTGGTACCTATTGCCTCTTGTTTCTCACACCAAGCGTGACTCACGTGGGCTTTGAGTGAGCATGGACCATGACACCCTCTTATGGGCCGCCTCAGAGCATAAGCCCTCTCCCAGCGAACTACAGGGACTTTGATCTGTGCTAAAGCATGGTACGTAGGTAGCCTCCATGAGGTTCAAGCGCACCACCCAGTCGTTTCGACCTCTTCACGTCGGTTTGCCAACACTTTGGGCCGCCTCAGAGCATAAGCCCCAAATTGCCCGTCCAGCATGACGTTAAACTATATGTCCTAGTCCCGCATGACGTTAAACTATATGTCCCCATCCAGCATGACTTTAAACTATATGAACTCATCCCACATGATGTTAAACTGTATGTCCTCATCCCGCATGACGTTAAACTGTTTGCCTCGTCCCGCATGACGTTAAACTGCACCACCCGAACTATGTGGATTTTGATCTATGCTAAAGAATGGTACATAGGTATCCTCCACAAGGTTCAATCCCACCACTCAGTCGTTATGACCCCTTCACGTCGGTTCTCCAACTTTTTGGGCCGCCTCAGAGCGTAATCCCCATATCCACCCATTGTGGGCCGTCTCAGAGCATTAGCCCATAATTTCCTCGTCCCGCATGACATTAAACTATATACCTGAACTACGGGGACTTTGATCCATGCCAAGGCATGGTACGTAGGAAGCCTCCATGAGGTTCAAGCCCCTTCACTCCATCACCCATCTTGATTCCTACCCGGGCCGCCACATCCTGGTGGGATCATGTCACCTCATTCCACTCCACAGTATCCGTGAAGCTACCCATGTGCTAGCCCCAACATCGGTGTCCCCCCCAGGGGGTTCTTCAATATGATCCACTCTCAATGTTCCGATCAGTATGATTCATCTCCGCAAGACGTTAAACTCGCGGCATACCCCGTGTTAAACACAGGAAGCTGAGGAAAACCTCAGATACATGCCTATGGCATGACGATTACCCGTGTTCGATGTGGGATGCCTCGGGCTTCCGCACCCTCAAGAATCCCTATAATAAGGGACATAAGATAGACATGCCAATCCCCCAGTGTCAAGACATGACAACGATGCCCCAACGTGACCATTCTCCTCACCGAAGGTTGCTGCCCCAACCAGACCCCTTGGAGCATCTCGACGGAAGTAGCGTAATTAATTGGTGTCTATGAAGATATGACACTGGGAACGAGATTCACGAATACGTCTTAAATCTATGAGGGAGACCCGGACTAGGTGATGAGCTCCAAGGAGGAATCCACAGAAGCAAGAACCAACATCCCATCATCTCAGTTTTGATCAAGGAGCAGACGTCCCTGAACAAGGAAGGGATGTCGCCCGACTTTGGAAAGCGGGAATGTGGGGCCACAAGCCGCACATCCTCCCCTGCGTGACGGATGCGCGCGCGCGCTCCAGTGGAAAGTGTTGCAAAAAATTATACTTTACAATTAAAACATTTTAAAGGAAAACCATAGAAGAGATTAAAATAGCATTTATCATAGTAAAAAATATCCATACTATGAAACTATAACATTATCATGGATTACTTGGTCCTCAAGGAGAACTATCTATTACAAAGATAATATGGCCATCAATGAAGTAAATTCCACACAAAAGTAAATAATTACACCCCAATACACCCTTATAGAGACTCGGTCATACCCTACCTGGCCTGAATGAGGGGAAACATCCCATATTCTGACCTACGTCCCCACTTAGGGATACTTTCCAGAGAATAATTCAAAACTAATTTGAATTTATACCTAGACATCTCACTTATCCAACCAGGTATTCCCATGAAATATAAATATAGGTGATAATTTCATATAATAATCATACTATATCATCATATTAGAAAAAGAATAATTTATCTTGAAAACACCTCTGAACATCCACATATGAGCACCACCTTTATCCAAGATTAATTAAAAAAATTCTACTTCCCTCAATAGGGATACTTATTACAGGAATTAAAACATCCATAATTTCCATCACATATAACGGGGCATGTCCTATGGGTTTATATTTCCAAATAAACCTTTAAAAGTGATAAAAGAGCCTTGGAGTCACTCTTCAAGGATAAAAATATGAACAAATCTTTATAAAACCAAATGAATAATTCATCATTTCATTAATTTAATAAATAAAAGTTTTCAAAGAATTTATCAAAAATTTCCAAACATACCCAAGCTTTAGAGAAATTTTTTTCCCATCATTTTGGAAATCCACATTGAATGAAATTTAAGGATGTAACCATAAAAGATAAAATTGAGTATTTAAGTTTCCAAAATAAGTCTTAAAAATTTAAAATTGATTTAAAGATAAATTCAAATGAAAACCCTAATTTTTTTTAACACTCATGAAATTAATAATCCTTTTATATAGATACCAAAATATATGTGGTAGAATTTAAAGACATTTAAAAAACATCATTAAAGAAAAACCAATCGTTGATTTAATTTTAAAGAGAGATATATGGGACACCTACCACAAATCTAATCACTTTTAATGACCACATAGGCAATCCACCATGACACAAACCAAGATCCCTTAAAAAATTAATATAAATCCAAATAAACCCTTAAAACATCAAAATAACCTATTCAAGAACAACCCTATATATCATATTTATCCATTATTGATTCTAGGGTTTGGGAGGATAAAATCAAAAGAGATAAGATAAGAGGATATCTTACCTTGAAGAACCAAACTGAAGGCTTGAAGAAACTTGAAGGATCCACCATGGAGGAAGAGAGAAACCAAATAGGTTACATTGGGAGTCATGGGTGTTGAATAATAGGGATAATGAACCCCAAAAGGGTTAAACATGATCCAAGGAAAAGTGGTAGAAACCCACTATTAAAATTGGGTCGACCATATTCATGGTGTGAATCACCATTAATTGCATAAATGAACATTATCCCTGAATAATCACACTATGAAATTCACATTTATGTTTTGAATGAATTCTAACTAGTACGATGAAGAATAACTCTAGATAGGATTGATGAGAGAAATGTAAAATCAATTCATGGTGTGAAACCATCTTTCATGATGTGAACTGTTATAGTTCATAGTTCTTAGCACTACAACCTCTCTCAGGTCCTCTAAAAATTCTGAAAACCAACGAATAAGAATGACCAAAGTTATGAAATAATTAATAAATTAATATTTTTTAAAGGTTTAGATGTGAAAATTCTCAACACCATATAACTTTCTATCCCCAAAATGTCTCAGGGAAATGGATGATTAGGAAGAATAAGAAACATATAACTTGAGAGAAAAGGGAAACCAAGACTACACTTCTAAACCCAAAAACCATTCCAAAACAAAATAATCTCTAAATATTAAACTCTATAAATTAAAATTGGATGAGATTCTAAACTATACCAAACAAGAATCCAATATTAGAAGAAAAAAATCCAAGGAAAGAAAAGAAAAAATGATTAGTCCATAAAAATAGGCCTTAAAAACCAAAAAACACACTAAAGTGTAGATGAAACCAAATAATTGGTTTAACAAATAACATCCTCACATGATTATAAAAGAAAAAAGGAATGTATAAAGAAAATGAAAATCAATATTGAATTCAGGTTCCACTAAGACATACTTATCGATCCATGAGGAAGAGATTGAGATTACTTTTTTGATGCAGGAGACTCAGTAATGGTGGTCTCCCCACCATATTATAATTATAATAAGACACAAGTTAAACAAAAACTTCTAACCTTTCCCAAAGAACCAAAAAAGGATCAAACATGATAATGATGAAGAAAACTATAATGATTTTTCACTAAAAACGCATCCTTTATATCTAGAGGGTGGTTCCTTAATCACTTCATAATAATACAACCCTAAAAAACCCAATGAATACTCAAACATCGAACTAGAATAAGAGACCGAAAATATTACCACCTTAAGTAGGGAAACCAAAATAGACCATGCAAGTGAAAAATTAAAAACATTTGAAAATTCCTCACAAGGCATCATGCCTCAATAAGAACTATATAGTCTAACATTAGTTCAATTGAGGGTTACTCGAAACCATGCTTCTAGAACACCATATCCAGATGAATCCAACAAAACATCTGACTATAACAGACACTAGCTCCTAGATTCCCAGACACTTACCCAAGATTTCCTATATAAAACCATTCAAATGTAATGACACAACACAAGTCCCACATCACACCAAGTGTAGAAAAGAACAATGATAATAGATGTTAGATAATTCCTAACATAACTGCATATCACATGGGATACTCAAGAGTAAAGAAAAAAGAAAAAATAAAACATGAATCCCCTAAAAGGTTTTGGTATCCTAATGAAACCATCATTTTTTTCAAATATATTCATAAAACTCATTAGATTCAAAATCTTGATAATCAATTCATAAAAATGTAGGAACACAAAACAAGGGAAAGATTACATGAAAATCCATATAAAATAGGACCTCATAGAACTAAGATAAAATTCATAAATGTCACTAGAAATTTTAAATATTTCTCTATGGAACTCCAAAATAAACAAAAGAACAAACCCTAATAAGTAAAGTTAAACTAGAGGAAATATATCACATCAAAATAAAAATCAAATGTTATTAAAATTTTTATCATGTTCAATAGGTTGAATAAAAGTATCCTAAAAAGGGATTGATTTAGCTCTACATTTATTATGAGAAAATAATCTATATAATCTTTTCCGATAACCCAATCAACTAAAAGTATGACATGTTTTAGGAGTTACCTAACATGAATGTTTCTTATGTATTTCCTCACCACACTGATAGAAAACGATGTGATGGCTTCCATAAGAATCTGATGAGTAGAAATAAGATGGTGTTTTAATACTACTACCCATAAGTTCTGAATTAGAACACTTCCTTATACCCTTATTAGTGTTTAATCCACCATACCTAGTAATTAGAGAAACCAACAACACATATGGTGATTTTTTCTAGACTGCTTTAATTTTGATAGCTTTCTTCACAAATTCTCCATAGGAGTTGAGGTTGAGGGAAGACACCGTTAGAGATAGATCCAGTCAAAGAACTTCCTAAAAACACCAAGACATTAGAGAATCATCGAAATCCATATTATGAAGGTATAAAAATAACTTGATAAAAGGACGTGCATACTCCAATACTATTTTATCTCATTACTGTTGGCCATAAAATTACATACCCTATGGCACCTTCACTTCACTAAGAAATAATTCATGGATAAATCATGCCTTAAATAATTCCCAAGAATAATACTTCTTTAGATTAGTCTAGATAATATACTTCCACCACATCCATCCTAGACCCTCTTTCACAAAGAATGAAAAATTAACATTAAGTGGTTATGGAAGTTCAAGATGGGTGAAAATATCCTCAAACCTTAATAGACATACCACTAATTTTTGAGAATATTATTTACCAAATAAATAATGGGGATTCATGTGTTGGAACTATAAAATGATATCCCCACACCATGGAAAGAGAGGAATAACTCCAAGCTATAAGATTTGAAAATATGGAATGACTATCCTAAGAAAATATTGATCAACCAAATTAAATATAAATGAGAGGTACTCTAAAATAAGAGATATGGATACATCAAAAAAATATATAGAAATAAAACTCCATAAGAGAAACATGAATCAATAAGAAATTTTAATTAATCATTTATGTAAACCTCAAACATAAAACTTTACAAATTCACACATAAACCAAAAATCTCATTTTAAAAGAAATTCACCTCTTCAACCCAAGACAATTTTATCAAGACTCACTTCAAAAATAGATTCAAATATTTAAATAATAAATTGAACATGTTTTCATATTTTCATAAAACATATTTAATATCCACATATCTTTAAACCATTCATTTTAAAAGGATTTCCATGTTCAACTATTTAAAAGATAATAATTAATTTTTTTTAATATAACATAAAAACCATAAAAAATAAAAACTCTCAATTTTCCCAAGGTAATAATAATAATTTAAAAAAGTAATTATAATTTAAAATTTAAAATATTTTGGAGTCATTACAAAAACCAAAACATCATTTTTAATCCAAAACATTTTGAAATAACTTCCAAATTTATGAAATCAACACATGTTTTAAGAACAAAAATAGTTTTCAAACATCACCATTTAAAATAAACATTTTATTTCAACCCCAAACAATGTAAAAACTCATAAAAAACACAATTCATCATAATAAAAACTTAATGAAAAAAATAAAATCAAAATTTTCAATGAATGAAAAATTAAAAGAAAATGAAAAATCATGAAAATACAAGGATTTACTACATGGCCTGGCCAACCAAATGATAACTATACAAATTCCAATGGAAGTAACTTTGTTACCATGATCTTCATTTAGTTTTCCAAACCATTCATTGATACCACAAGCCCATGAGTGCCTATTTATACTAAAACTCATAAATTACTAAAAATTAAAGATCAAAATTCTCAAAAAACTGAGAAAAATGTTCAATTATAAGACAAAATCATCCCAAAAAACACTGATAACTCAATTATAATTACTAAAGATGGTGATTAGTCACCTAATAATGATTTATCTTTTGAGTTTCAAATATCCTTACTACCTTCTACCATTATTTCCCAAATAATAAGGCAAACCTCCCCTTTTATACCTATTTTTAATGAACCAACCCAGGTTACCCTAAAATTGGGCTTTTTAGATGGACCATGGTAAAGCCTAAATGGCATTCTCAATCCCCATGGGTTGACAAAAAGTTTATGGGAAATCAAGAACTAATTTTTATAATGATTTTAGTCCTAAAAATAGTACACTAGGATCTTCCAATAATGAGAAACAAGTAATACCTATTATATATCATAAATAATACAATATCCCAAACAAGTATGTAACATGAAAAGATAAATCTAGATAAAAAATTATGGTGAATATAAGAGGGCCTAAAATGTATTTTAAGGAAGATGAAAACAATGATGACAACAAGATGAAATAACTAAGAAAAACCAATACTACCAATTCTCCATGTGAAAGTGAGGCAGTGCCACATGCACCTACACCATACCTGAACTAAGAGATCCATTATTATCCACTATATACAAGAATCTTTCTAAAACAATAGTGATGTAGATTTGAGCTGAAAAACCTAGTAGGTCACCACTCACTGGCCCGATGCATAATCTTCTAAAATAAAAACTGCTACTTTCTAGTTTTAAAATAAGGATACAAAATAGGATTTTTAGGTTTTCTACTTTAATACAAGTTTCAAGTAGTTAACTTGAAAAAATCATATGTCTAAAAATTTGAGACTGTTCTAAAAAAACATAAATTTACATTCCATTATAAAAATAACTATACTTTTCATTTAACATAATTTAATTAAAATATTAAAAGGGATCAAAATACTATTTCTTAAAATGAAAAATATCTACACTATGAAAACATAACATGGTCATGGAATCCTAGGTGCTCAAGGAGAACTATCTAGTATAGAACTAACATGGTCAACAATAAAGTAAAGTCTACATGCTGGAAAATAACTATACACCAATAGACCTACCCAAACACCCAATCTTACGCTTCTTGGCCTAACCAAGGGGAATCTTTCCATAGGCCAACTTAAGTCCTCTATTAGGTCCACTAGCCCGAGCATAATCATAACCAGTGCACATGTGTACCTAGATTTCTCACTTATCCAACAAGTTCTTCCCATTACTTATAAATAGAGGTGATCATTTCATGTAATAATCATACCAAATAATCATATTAGAAAAAATAATTTATCTCGCTTATACCTCTAAATTCCTATATAAGAACAACCCCTTTATCCAGTATTAATAAATCAATTCAAATTCCTTTAATAAGTTTACTTATTATAAGAATTAAAATATCCACAATTTCCATCACATATAAAGGGGAATATCATATGGGTTTTCATTTCATAATAAACAATTAAAAGTTCTAAGTTGTCCTGGGATACATTATTTAAGGATAAATAAAATGAACAAATATTTAGAAAACTAAAGACATAATTCATCATTTACTTACTTCAATAAGTTAGAGTTTTCAAATAATTTCTCAATTTTTTTTAAACTTACATGAGATTTAGAAAACAAAACTTTCCCATCATTTTAGAAATAATTTTTTTTAATTTAAATATGAAACTATCTAAGAGATAACAAAAAAAATCCAATTTCCAAAATAAGGCTTAAACAGTTAAATTATATTTAAAGATCAATTAAAAAGAAAACACCCATTTTATGATTTGGTGAAAACTCATGAAATAAAGTATCCATAGATATAGCTACCAAAATATAAGAGGAAATATTTAAGGACATTTAAAATCCATGATGAGGGTACAATAAATCATAGATTTAATTTTAAATAGATATGGATGAGACCCCTACCAAAAATATCATCACTTTCAATGACTGAAGAAGTAATCCACCATGAAACAACCAAAATATACTATAAAACCAATAGGTTTCTAAATAAAAAAATAAAACATAAAAAACCACTAGTAAAGAAAAAAACTAGATCTCATATTAAACCTCTGTAGATTTAGAAAGGATGGAAGCACAAGAGAGAAGATAAGAGGAGATCATACCTTGAAGAACCAGCCTCAAGACATGAAAAAAATTGAATGTTCTGTCATGGAGGATGAGAGAAACCAAATAGGTTATACTGGGAGTCATATGCATCGAATGTGAAGTAGAAAGACCTCTAAAATGGTTAAGCTTGAGCTTGGGAGAAGTGGTAAAACCCACTATTAAGACTAGGTTGACCTCATTCATGACATGAATTAACATTCACACTAAATAATCACACTATGAAATTCCCTTTCATGATGTAAAAAAAACACAATGTGGTGAATAATTTGAGATGATATTGACTAGAGAAACGTAAAACCAGTTCATGACATGGAGCCATCTTTCATGACATGAACTATGGTAGTCTACTTTTTCAAACACTACAACCTCTCCCATTCCCTACAAAACTACCATAAACCAAATCATAGGAGTGACGTAAGGTAAAAAATAAATAAATAAATAAATAAAAAGTAAATAAAAGGTCTATATATGACAATTATGGAATGGGGATGAAAATGGATTGATACAACATTTGGAAGGGTAATTTATAAGTAATTGTAAAAAATGTATCATTTTAACCCAGATTTAATTCTTAAGTAAAACCATAAATAAATAAAAAAGAATTAATAATTTAAAGTTTTATGTTTTTAGGGGTATAAACAGTTGAGTGATGGAGTGAGATTAGTGGTTTGAGGATTGTGAAAATGCAGAGTTGGTGATAAGATAGGTCACTTGGTTAGAGTGAGTCTCTAGGAATGAAAACATAAAAAGACAAAGAGGAATGTTAGAGAGTAAGATTAAAAATACCAATGGGTTAGGGTTTTTATGATATATTAGAGAGAAATATAGTATTAAGATAATTATGATATCTAATCTATGATGCATTTTTAAAAGTTTAATAGACCTTTAATGCTATCTATTTATATAACATGTGTTCAAAATTTAATTTCAACATCATTTATATTAATAACAGATATGAATGGTCCTATTCCAGATAGTTTGACATCTATTATAATATAATAAATGTTAAAATAATATTTAATGTCAGTTATTAAATGAAAAATGTCAAATACTTGATGTAAAAACATTTTTTTTAATAGCAGGGAAAAATAATTGAAGATCCAAAATAGACTAATAGAGTCATAGTTGTATTTATTATCTATATGGTTTTGTAACAAAAAATAAATGTGTGAAGAGACTGAGTGATGTGGAAGATCCAAATAAATAGAGATTTTTACTACATACAAAAAGTAAAGGAAGTTGTGTTACTGATTCTTAGAGTATTAGAAGTAACCAATTCATTGTGAAATCCCTACACATCATATGATTGTTGAGATAAACTTAATATGGATGAATAAAAAGTGATATATCTACTATGTTCACTTTATAAAACTAGTTTCATGTCAATTGAGAAAGATATATATACATATGATAGATTAAAGGGTTTAAATAAACAAGATAGTGAATGAATAACTTGAGAATTTTGTTTAAAGAAAGAATAAAATGCGTGATATAGAGAGAAACCATACTTGGAATCATTGATCAAGAAGGTTTGTATAGTTACTTAATAATATTTCATAGATAAAGTTTGAGAAATATTAGTTGATGAATTCATTAAAATGGTTTCTTTAAGCCAAGATAGATAATTTATAACGGTAATTCATTAATAATAATTTTTAGTTTTCATAAGGATTTGGTGATATTTCATAAGGATTTTGAGTTATCAAAAGTTTTATGGGTTCTGTGTAAGAATTTGAGATTGCGTAAGACTTAGAGTTTTTATAAGACTTTTTTGGATAATGTAATACTTTCTTTGAAATTAGTTAATACTTTGAGATCATTTAAGGATTTATCTGGGATTTCTGTAAAAATTTTATAAGAAAAAAAATCAGATAATTTCTGGTTATATTACTTTCTTAGATATTTTTTAAGAAATAATAAGTCATTCAATAAATAATTTTCTACCTAAAAAAATTTACAAACACATATAGTAATAGAGAAACATTTATCGACATGTCTAAAATATCAAGGAATTATACAATGAAATATTTTATAATAATTTTAATCAAAAGATACAAGATCAATTCCTCATGAAAATAAACATCATAATTACTCATTAAAGGAGTTTATAATTCAATAAAATAAGAAGAACATTCTGAATCTTGTTCCTTGAAGTGAGGAAGGAATGTTGCATAGGATTTTTCTATACCAAAAAGTTATTCATTCCTTCCAATGTGTAAAGAAATTGAATACCGGTAAATTTCATAGATTTTTGAATATGGAAATATACTATGTGTTATGGAAGTTTTAATAAATATATTGAGAAGTAATTTATTGATATTTTTGTGAAAATTAAAAATTATAAATGTCTACCAATTTTATTGAGAAGATCACCTACCACTAAGAATCAATGATATTCCCATGATTCAAATATTGAAACAATATCATCATGATTTTGTGTAGTTATAAAAGTGATAAGATGAAAGGGAGATAGTGTGGTGTATCAAGAATATGATACTGTTAATATTGTAAAGACTATGTATTTATCAAAGAGATAAGGAAGCCAACGACATCCAAGAAGAAGTAACCATGCATTGAGGAATAATGAAATGAGTCTAATAATAATTTTATATCATAGAATGTGATTGAGAATAGAAGAAGGTCGATAGCCTTGATACTATGTCAAAGTAGGATAAAATCATTCCTTATAATGTAATAATTTCATAGGTTATGTTTGAGAAGATTGTTAAAGTAGATTGAGGCAAAGAGAATGGATGACATATTGCTACACTATAATATTAGAAAAGTAAAAGTCTTACTGAAGGTTTATTTGGAAGAAGCCTTTTAAGAACTCATAAGAGTTGGTAAAAGAACCATTTGATGGATAACCAGTTATTTTTTGGAGACAAATTAAATTGGTATGATCCAATATAAATAATCCACTAGGAGGTGGCTATGGATTTTGAGAGATATCACTCTACTATACTCACCTATGTTCAATATTTTTAGGATATATCTTGTAATTGTACTCACTCGCGATTACTAGTGGAAATATGGATCTCAAGCTAATAATCAAACCTAGAAAGAAGTAGATACCCACATTGGGACCAAACCTTGTAAATCCTTGTGTGCTTTTATATGCTTTTATCTAGTTGCATATAAGAAAGGGTGAGATATTATCAAAGAAAATCTTGATACTTTAACCATTAATATAGTTTTATTTGAAACTAGATATCATAAAAATACTATAACTAATTCAAATATCACTCTCTAAATAATACAACTATACTTGGAAATCTCATGTGGTATCCTAGAAAACTAGGTTCCCTCTGAATGATATAACCTTGATTGAAGTTGAAGATACAGAGTTTTAAATTTTTCAATATTATTAAGGTCCTTATATTTAATGGTAATAACTTTAATATAAGTAAGAATACGATTACCCTATCTCCTATCATAAGTCCTATAAGTTATTGATGTTGTTATAGTTAGTTTTACACTTTTTGTGAGAGATGATTCTATGAACTTTACCAAAAGAGGAAATATATAAGTGTATGGGAAATAAAGAAATTTTATTTTTTAATCCTTGGATGGTAAAGTGTAAACAAAATTCATTGGGATAATGGGAACCAATGACATGAAGGATAAGCTTGAAAATATGTATAACCGAAATATGAAAAATCAAATAATCCAAAGTTTAGATCTAGAGGGATAATATTTAATATATCTGAATGGATGATAATGGGATAATGTATGAATACTAAAACAAAGTAAATATGATATTTTTTCATATTAGGGGATCTTGGGATACCTTTAAAGATTTAGCCACTATCAAGAAATTGATGAGAAATTTATATGATAAGTTTTTTCTCAAAGATATCAGCCCTATAAGAGAAGAAAAACCTATCTTTTGACACGTTCATATGTTTAAAAATGAATCTATGGAGGAATTGAAATTAAATCAAAGAGAAGTATTAAGATCAAATAAAATAATGATGAATCAGTCTTATATTCATAAAGTGATGAAGAATAGAGTGAGGACCATAAGAGAAACCTACCTCTTATTTGAAAAAAAAATTATAAGAGGAAGAAGAAAATAAGAAGGCACGATTCCTCTAAAATTATTTAATTATGGTGGAATTATGAATTTTATAATTTAATACCCAAATAATAGTTTTTATGAGACTGAGAGTGATGATGAAGATGAAGAATTATCTAAAAACAAATTTTTTTAAAAATTAAAAAAGGGTAACATTTGAAAGAAGACTAATTCTTCTATAAAGATTAAAAGGAATTTTATGAGTAGGGAAGAAGATAAAAACTTATCATCATGGAGTTTTTCATAATATGATGGTTCTAATAAAACACACAAAACCTTTAAATCTAATGATGAGAGATAATAAGTTACTTCAAACAATGATAAAGAAATAGAGTAGAGCTACACTAAGTACTTATTGAAGCCTAAACTAATAGAATTTATCGATATAATAACTTAGCTCAAGAAATGAATCAAGATTCATGATAAGGATAAAGTAAATGTAGATGATAATGATAATTAAATCACTTAAAAGATAAATACTTTCATGGTAATATTGGATAACAATACAAAATTATGAAAGATATTACTGAAAAAATATATTCCAAGGAATAATAATTGAATACGACACAATACAAGAGTAATAAAAATGAAAATACCTTGAAGATGGTGATATAATGTTATTATAAATATATTTATGTCCATACTTTGACTTATAAAGATTCTAAGAAAACCAGTATAATGAAGAAGGTACATGTTTCTTCTGATTATTTAAGTGACTCTTAACATATTTCATTATGTGGTACAAATTCTATTACTAAAATGGTAAGTTTAAAAGTGAATAAATTTATTAATACTTCCATTATTTATAAATGGAATTTAGATATGGGTTGATAAAAGAAATTTCCTTATAAAAAAGGAAAATGAAGGGATATATTGCATTCAGAAAACTAGTTGATTTTCACCAAAAAACCAACCAAAATTAGGATAGACAAAAATTCAAGGGTTATTGTTAGTGTTATGGAATATTCAGTTATAAAGACTAAAAATAATTTCATAAAATTTAAAATACATTTAATTTTCATGAATCAATGGGGAGTAAATCTAAAAAGAAAATAAACAACTTTGTGGGAAGGAGGTACAATCTTAGGAGACATAAGTTTGTAATTGAAAGATAAAAAATATTTCTACTCAAAATAAATTTAATTTTATAGAATAAACTTATAGAAAATTTCACTATACTAAATATATAATTAAATATATTCTATTATAGAAGCTATTGGTTTCTAATACTAAGAAAGATAAAAGAATAGAATGGAGAACTAGCCATTCTGGTCAAATAAGTTCTTGTTAGAAAAAAAGATAAAAAAGATATAAGAAAATACTTGTACAAAATTTAGGTAAGAGATATCACATAATTTATATGAAATTAAAGAGTTGATATCAAAAAATGATAACCAAGGAGCTCATGAGATACTGTATGGGAGGTGTAACCAACCTTGAAATAACTCAAAAAATTATCCTACAATGCTAATAGTTAAATATTGGAAGATAATTAAGAATATGAAACCACATAAAGAAGATTGTGATTTTATAGAGCAACCATTTTTCCTATAAAGACATATGACATGAAATTTAGAAAAAGAAGCATGAAGAGTTCTCCCAATGAAGAATTTAGAAATAATAAAAGATATTTGTTGAGAGGAAACTCCCAACCATTCTAATCAAAAAAAGGTGAAAGATAACCCCTCTTTATTTCCATTTTTTATTTCTATAATGTATATATAATTGAAGGAGATAAATTATGGGGGATTTGGATTAGTGTTATAATTACTACACAATAATAAGAGGTGTCCATCATGGAATAAATTAAAACTATGATGATGATATGTTGAATACATCCCTTGATGGATATACAACAAGTAGAAAAAATATTTTTAAGTTCCATTATTTCTTCTAAACTTAGATTTTTTTTGTATTATTGGAGATTTTCGTATGATTGTTACACTTTATCATTCTTATTTTAATGAAATTTTTTTTTATTTTAGAATGGAAAATTTTTTGAGTAGGAAATGGGGAGTAATAAACAATGAAAATAAATATTTTTTATGTGTTTATTGAATTTTATCTTAGGTCAAAAACATTTTGAGATTTTTTTCACAACCCACAATAATTTAAATCAGAGTTGGTATCATATGATAAACAATTATGGAAAATATTGATTATAAAGGTAATCACTCTTGTTTTATAAAATGAAAATGGATCATATAGACTTATAGTTGGTTAATTTTGGATCATTACTAAGTGAAATGTGATTCACCACATTTCTCAAGAGAATAAGTGAAATATGAGTGGAGTATTCCTTTCATTCACAATTATATTTATTATCAATAAAGAGGATAAAACTAACATTAGATGTGTAATTAAATTTAGTAGTTCCAAAAAATATGAAGGGGGAGATCAATGAACCTAAAAGGCATAATGGAGATTAAGTTGTATTTGTTGTCAATATAGTTGTGTTATGGAAATTCGATGTGTGATAAGCTTCAGTGATGTGTAAGAGCCTAATAAATAGACGTGATTCCAATATACATATATGAAAATGAAGTAATGTTGATGTTGTTTAGAGTATTAAAATTAACAGATTCAATGAAGTAGCCCTATAAATTAGATGATTATTATTATAGACTTAATATTGATTAATGAAAATTATATAGTTATTGTTTGAGATATTTATAATAGGTTTCAATTGAATTGAGAAACATATCTATCATGAAGGGATTGAAGAATCTGGTACTAAATGAATAGCTTAAGAAATGTTCTTAAAGAATGGAAAAGTATAATGATAGAGGGATAAACCATCATTGGAATCATTGAACAAATATTATTCTATAATTACAAAAGAATATCTCAAGGATAACGTTTTTGATAATGTTGATTTGAATATGGAATTAAAAAGTTTCCTATGATCCAAGATATAAAATTTACAAAGGCAAGCTGTGTGTAATACTTTTGAGTTTTTATAAGGCTTCAGTGAGATTTCATAAGGATTTTGATCTTTTTAAAAATACTTTTTAGTTTTTATAAGACTTTGAGATCATGAAATACTATTAATTTTCATAATAATTTGTATGGATTGCATAATACTTTTTTTGAAATCACATAATATTTGGGGATCAAATAAAGATTTTTCTGAGATTTTATATGACTTTTCTAAGAGAGGAAGTTAACTAAGTCTTGTGTGATAATAATTTTATATATATTTCATAAGACATAATAAGTATTATAAGAAATTATTTATTCTCTAAAAAATGAAAATGGCTTGGAATAATATATAAATATTCACTGACTTAGCCTAAATTTCAAGGAATTAAATAATGAAATATTTTAAAAGGAAAATAAATTAGATGATGAAATATCTTTTTCTTTATGGAAATAAACATCATATTTAACCAATGAATAATTTTGTGACTCAAGTTAAGAAGAAGAAAAAGTTGAATGTCATTTTATAGAGTGATGTAGTTTTGGCATATAGGATTTTCCATGTCGTGAAGTTAGTCATGTATTCTAGTGTGGAAAGAATTTTATAATCCTTAGATTTTAGGGAGAATTTAAGAAGGTAATATCTCAACACATTAAAAAAATTCCCCATAACATCCATACTCACGAGTAAAAAAATCCCTTTATAAATATGGTTTCAATCCTGAGTAGAATCTATCAATTATTATATCATGTTATAAAATAACATTTTATGCATACATGGAAAATTTGGTAAAACTTTATTCCTAGGTGGAAACTAAATCCCCCTAATTTTGGTTTAACTATAATAATTTACTTTATATTCAAATTCAATCAACTTTATTAAAATATTTATAAAGTAAAAGATACTTAAATGTTATTTATTCAATGGCATAAATATTATCCATTTTCTTTTGTATTCTTAATTAGAGGCCAACACTGATCAACGTCACCTTCAAAATGGAAAGTTGAAAGAGTTTCCTTATGATTATATAAACATTATGGAACATTATATATATTATACAAAGCATTAATCCATATTTCAACTAC
Source organism: Viscum album (assembly GCA_963277665.1). Lineage (NCBI taxonomy): Eukaryota > Viridiplantae > Streptophyta > Magnoliopsida > Santalales > Viscaceae > Viscum > Viscum album. The sequence continues at coordinate 856,945,868 of OY728121.1, forward strand.
TATTGGATCTATGGTTATACCAAAATACAGAGGGTTTTTTATGAAATACTCCACTATAGACATGTTCCTCTATAGATAATTACATTACTACATTGCATGGGTACCCCTATTGGCAGTTTAATTTAATTGAGTTAACATATCTACAAGCTTCTCATTTCCAATTCAAACCATTAAAGGTTTCCATATCAAAAGGAAATTATACTATTGTTTCCTTGACACCACATTGACCTCGTTTCCTATACATAAAAACATTCTAAAATAGGAATAGATTAGATGAAGAAAAATGTATACCATTAAATACTATCTCATGATAATATTACCATAGATTAGTATCAAGAAATTTTCATTTCTTGAAAACATCTTAATTTATAAAGTTATCTAAACCTTTTCTTTGATACCAACTATAACAACCTATAACTTAAATAACCTATAATTATGTGTTAAATAAAAATTATTTCACTTTCTTAAATTTCCAAGATCTTTTTGGTTTAGATTATTAGATAATTGAGAAAAAAATAACATAATAAAATGGACACATCCACATGGTATACATGTTTTTTCAAAAAAATGGTTCTTATGGTTACACTATTGTCTCATTAATGAAACTTATTATTCATTTAAGATATGTCACTATTGAACTTTCTAGAATTTCCATATATACTTATCCCCCTGAAAAACATTTAAAATTGTGGTATGAGGGAAATTTTTTTATTAAGGGATATAAAAAGTAAGGGAAACCATTAGTTCCCTTGAAAAACATGAAAATCCATAAGGATGTTTTTATTTTTACAAAATAAACATTGAGCTCAAACAATCTTTACTTAATCATGAAATAAAATTTATTACCTAAAGTTTTTCATATTTTTTTATAAATATTATTTTAAAAATCATAACCACAATATTCTCTTACGAAAACATGAGAACTAATGAATAATTGTACTTGAAAGAAACAATTTTCACCTTTTAAAGGTATAAACCCATCCTTTATTCATAAAATAATTCATTGAATTCTTGAAATCAATTCCATTGAAACACATAGAAATATTTTAGAAACCACGTAGTCATCTTGGGAAATTATCCTTAAAATCACCTTTATTAAGAAATAACCTTCACGGTTAATTCCAACGTATCTCCTTTAGGGAACATATTGTTACCCAAGACATTGGAGGGTTATATTGGACCCACCCATTAATACAACTAATTTAAAAGTACCATAACATTAATGAAAGAAATAGGGTCTTAAAAGTTCACTATAAAATCATAAAAACATTTATTTGAAAATATAAGAAAAATCAAATTTAGTTATCTTATAATAAGGAGAGGAAATTTCCTTCTCTTTTTAAAAAATATAATAATTAAAAATTTATAGAACAATAGGAATATGATATTATTTAAAATATTATATAAAATTTCGTTGAAATAATTATAATAAATAATGGATTTTATGGTAGGAAATGGTGGTAAAACTATAAATGTAAAAAAAACATTTATTTTATAATTTTATAAAGAAAGTTAAAAATTACATAAAAATATGTCGACAATAATAATTTTTATATATTTTTTAATAAATTAGATATTTTTTAAAAATGTTCTTTGAAAATAATTTTATTAAAAATAATAACATTATTAAAACATTTACAACAATAAGGATATGTAAGATAAAGTGTTCAAAATATTTTAAACAATGTTTTAAGAAAAAATCTCATACCTTGAGTCCTAGCTCACCACATACGTCTTTTAATTTCTAATAAAACAAACTTATATTAATTATTTATTTAATTAAGAACCTTTTAAATATTCACTCCATTATAATTTTTTATTTATTTATTACTATGTTTTATTTAGTAACTAAATTTTTTATGTTTATAAAAGATATTTTGAGGTTGTTTGGTCCATCATCTCCAAAATAACTTAAATGCATTTACCATGGTCGAAGGGATAATTACTAAATCATATATATAATATTAAAAAAATAATTATTATCATTTTTATACATTAAATATACCTTTATAAGCAACCATGTTAGAATATCATTAAAAATAAAATACATCATTTCTTGGTGGCAGAAGTCCGTACATACAAATGAACAACATTTACATTTTCCAATATATGGGAGGGAAGGAATGTAGGTATTATTTTATATTTAATGAATCATAATTATTTTTTAAGTATAATATATATTAATTATATCTGTAAGTATAGTTTCCCATGTGATTTGGTGATAATAAATGTGATAAATCACTTCATGTGGGCGGTAGTCTGCACATACGTGAGAACATCGTACCCATTTTCCATTGGATTGAAAGGTGGTATAAATGTTTTGATACATCAATATAATAAAATATAATTATATTAATTATAATTATTTCATTATATTATGATGGTTATAATATACTTTCTTGGTGTAAGAAAATTTAAACTTGGAAGAGATTGGTTAGAACATATGCTTTTTCCTTGGATAATATCCTTTGAAAAACAACTTAAGGGTTATTGGATTGGTTATTTGGGAAGAAAAATATCTAGATAATATATAATGGTTTTGTATATGTATTTTGGTATAACTTTTGTGAGATATATTCCTCAAAATGTGTGGATAAGTGAGGGGAGGAGGTTCCTCTTTATAAGTGATAGAAGTGGAACCCTTGAAAATATCAAGAACTATTAAATATAATAAATGTATTTTTAAAGGAAATTAGAAAAAAATTAGTGAAATTTTGAATATGGGATAACTTGTGTTCAAAATAAACAAATATCATAAAATTTATGCAAGTTTTAGGGATATTTTAATCCTTATGTCTTTGTTTAACCACCTCTTTAACCCATTACTACGGTGACTACGTTTTACTATGGTAACTTGATTTGTGTAACAAAAAATGAAACAAACCTTGTTAAATAATTTTAATATTATTTTTATAAATATGGAATCAATTTTACCTTATTAAATTTCTAGATTTATAAAACATTAATTTTAATATAATTACACAAAATTCAATGAAGAAACAGTTTTTAGAAAAATACTTTTTTAAGCATACAAATGACTTCCATACAAAATAAAGTATATAATTGATCCCCAATAAATTTATTAGATTATTATTAAATAAAATTTATTTATTTAAATTTAAAAAATATTAAAATTTAAAGGTATCATCTTAATACATAATAAAATAAAAATTTATTGTATTTGAGAATACCATATTTTCAACTATTCGCCTACAAATCAAGTATTTCTGAAAAATAAAAAAATCCTTATGATAATTTTGAAATGATGATTAAAAAAATAAATTAAATTTTATAAAATTAAAATTAAAATAATATAAAAATATAACTTTTAAATAAAACTATATAATATATGGAATATAATTTATTTAAAAAAACTATTTCTTTTTCGATGAAAAAATTGCAGAAAATTATTATAGTTAATATAGCTCCATAAAATATAATATTTAATATTAACAATACATGAAATTTATTTATTATTAACATAACATGGGTTTTTAAATGTTAACTTATGGATCATGTTTCATACATATTTGGATTTTTAAGGAATGTTGGTAGGGGTTTACCAAAATTTAGGGTCTCCTGCACACCCCAAAGGCTATGATTAGAGACCCTATATCATTTTATAAAAGATTGAGGAAATTAATGGTCACCTTTACAACCTATGTGACCACAAATTTAATCCTTAATTTTTTTAGGTAGAGTGAAATGTACGATCTGTTGTATTGTCCTAGAGATCACACGTCAAGACCATACATTTAGAATTAAGTTACACATATTCACCTTAAAATAACTAAAAGTCATTTGAATCACATAATTCATATCCCAAAAATCATTACAAATTCAGTAATTTTATAGGTATCTTATCATCACTTTTACATATCAGGAGTGTAGATCAATGCTTTGATATTGAATCAAAGGTTCGATTTATACATAGTTCTTCTGTCTTAATTTTCGTTCATTCTCAATATTAGATCAAAAAATGAGAATTTAAAATATATATATCCATGGAAATGATTTTTTTTATTTACAATGATATGTTTTTGATTACTTACCCCATTGGTATGTTATTATATTGTGTATTTGGTGGTTTTTTGAAATGACATGTTTAAGTAAGTGGATTTAATACCTTTTATAAGACTAGATAATATAGTAGTATTATTTTTTTCATTATGATTGATTATTAATTTCAATTGAATTATTTTTTTTGTAATCATGGTTTTGAGAAAAAAAATTTATTTTGGTATGAAATGGGTTTCCTTATAATTGAGGAAATTTATATCCATTGGTGTTTTATATTGAAAATATGTTTTTTTTGGATTGATTTTATTTTTTGAATAGAGGATGTGTGAACCATTTTTCATTTACTGATGATGATTTCAATTAATTGATTTTTTTTTTGAAAGTTTTATTTTCATGGAAGTACCATTATAAATGGGATGAATTTTGGATAAATTATTCTAACATTCTTATTTGGAAATTTTTCTACGGACACGTGCTTGAGTAAAAAATTGATTTCTATAAGAAATATTTTGAAATATCTAGGATTTATCCATGGAAAAGTAAAATAATACAATAGTGTTCATTAAGGAATGAAATAATTGGAATGATCAAGGATTTATGAAGGCATTGCACTCCATATCATGATAAAAAAAGTTTGGGGTTCTATGAATGGATGATGAATTATTTCAAAATTTCCAATTGGATGATGATCCAATTATAGATAAAAAAGTGATCAATCATTTCAGGTATCTAGATAACAATGAATTATTTAATTTATAATTAGATATTTCTTAACATGGTGTATTTCTTTGAAATTTTGAGTTTTCAAGGGTTACAAAGAGTATAGAGTTTCCAATGGATTTATGAAAATAGATAATTCCCATTGAATTTGAGAAAATGGAGTGTTTTCATCAATTTTATAAAAATTATAAGTCTTATAATAATTTAGGAAAAATGAGTAGAAATTGGAAATAAATTTTTAATGATGAAATTCTTTTTCTAAATTATTTGATAATAAGGTTTTGATTTGTTATTTTCTAACAAAGTAAAATTGTAAAATAAATGGATATTCTTGGTTTTGGATAATTGTTTTGGGAAAATGATTAGATAAATTAATGTTTTTATTAAAAATATTTTTGATTTATCATTGTTGATTGAAATTTTATTATTTTTATTATGGATTCGTGGAATTATACTAGAGTCATTGGGAAAAACCAACTATGTTTATACTCACCCCAATATATACACTATTGATGATGAAAGAAAGGGGAAGACTCCATTATTAATCAATGGTGAGCTATGAATCCATATTAAAGATATGGTATATGAGTTAGTGGTGTAAGGTTTTTGTTTTTTACGAGTATTCCAACTTGTTTATTTTATTTGGATGATAGATTTGTGAAATTAATATTTTTTTACTAGAAAGTTTGTCTTAAAAACTGTTTTATTTAAAAATATTTTACATTCACATGAATCCATTTTATTTATTTTTTAATGTTAATTCCTTCCCTAATGGTATATAATTATATCTCGCCACTTTTCAACAAACTCTAGTGATTGAGGAGTATTCTTTAAACATTATAGTGACTTAGATCAATTCCCATGATTTATGATTCTACTTCAAGGTGTTATATAGTTAAAACCTAGCATATATCCAATTTTATAAGGTTTTAATTATGAAGGTATGTATGATAATAAAATTTAATAAAATAACTATATAAGAATATATATATATACATATTATTTTTTTCAATATAACTATCATATAGTTTTATAAAATACAATATATGATAATATAATCTGATTATACTATATAAAAATCATTTATGTTAATATATACTATGGTTAAGTATTCTATATTTCACCCATGAGCCTATTCTTTGTTTGTCTTGTTTCGAGTACAATGATGGTTATACCAACTTTCTTTATTTTCCACTACCAATTTTCCCTCTGTTTATTTTATGGAGATGTCTAATTTCCATGAGGAAAAACAATCAATGATTTTTCATGTCCATAATTAAATGATTCTCCCATGGATGTTATTACTGTATAGTCTTCTAGAAGATTTTCTTATTTTTTTCATTCTTTTATTTTTGTTGTGTTTTTTTCTTTTGCTGGGATTTCTCCGTAGCACTATGTTCTCATTTTTTCCATTGAAATTTATAAAATTAGTGGTTGAAAAATGATGGTTGAATAATAACAAACATTTATTTACTTCTTATATTTTATATATTTCTCAACAATTTATGATACAAACATTAGATAAATACATAACATAAAAAAATATCTAATACAATATATAATAAATAGGATAGAACATCAACATATATACATAACATATAGTTATGGAAATATATAATATAAATGAAATTATAATATTATGTTGTTAGAAAACATGAAAAAATAAAATATATAAAATAAATACAAAAAAAACATAAATCATACAAAGAATGTGTTTTTTTACTATAAAAAATCATTTCTAAAAGGTTAAGACCTTTTTTAGAACTAATTTATCCTTGAAATATATATACCTTTTTCATCACATATTAACATCAAGATAGGTAGTCTTTATAAGTTATTTTAATTTTAATGCTGATAAATATTTTCATCTTTATAACCTAACTAGTTCTTTCTTATTCCGTTCCAATATCTATCTATGTGTCACTACTCTTGAATGGTTGTTGGACCTCTATTAAAATTTTTTTTCATCAATGAGTAATTATATAATCATAGGTATCTTGAATAGATGTGTTTTTTCATAATCATCATCATCATTATTATAAATTTATTCAAAGGAGATAAAACCAGAGACCAAAGATCCTGGGAATAGAGAAACTAGAGGACTAGGGGGTCTAAAATAGTGAAGACCAAGGGAATACCCATGAATTAAGTTCACACCCACATGCTTCAAAGAGGTGACATTGGGTAGGAATGTGACATCAGAGCCAAGGGTAACAATGGAATCAAGATAGTCCACGACTTTATTCACCTCTCTGCATATATGTGTAACCTGAATGTTTCTCCTTAGGAGGTATTTACATATCCTAATGGTGTACATGAATGAACATGGGGTAGAGAATCTATTCAACAGGGAGTCATAGATGATCCTCGAGTTAGTTTCCATGTGGGAGAATTCAATATTGTTATGATTGCACAAATTGAGCCCAGTGAGAAGAGACTTGGCCTCCGCCTAAAGAGTGTTTCCATTTACGAAGTGGGATATGAATGAAAGGATCACACTACCTCTCAAATTATAAACCAATACTTTTCCTCACATGGTACCTGAGATGCAATATCGATCTGTGTTTAGCTTGAAACCATTTACTGGAGGACTCCATCTTATCCACTGCCCTTGAATTCTGTCCATAACAGGAGCCAAGTTGGGGAAAGCCTACAATATCCTCAGGGAGGGGGATTCCCACCAGTTATTGAGGAGAAATACCACATCAATAATTAGTCATTTTATTCTAACAATTATTGACCTCCCTATGGATTTTATCCCTTCAAATATCACCCTGTTTTGGGCCTTCTAGAGGCACCAAAACCCAGTGTTGAGGACCACAAAGCTTTCTACCCTCTTCGGACCTTTATTAGGTGTTCCCTAGAACCACCTCTCAAAGAAAAAATACCCTCAAATATCATTAGAGGATACTGCTATTAAGGAACCAAATCACTACCACATGGCCTTATCCCACTCTCCTTCAAAGAATATATGATTTGTGTTCTCCTCACTTTTTCTGCTATAACACTGACAACATGATACAACGCTTATTCCCATTTCTTATACTTTAATCAGAGGGTATCACTGAGTTCCTTAATCTCCAAACTAGGAAATTGTATTTTCTTAGAATTATTCTACACCACGTTAAATCATTATAGTTTTATATATGCAACTGAGGGGTGGAAATTCTACGGAATTCCTTTGTGGTGAACTTCTCAGAATGAGACGAGGTAAACACACACTTTTCTGGCTCTGAATTAATGAGGATAGAGTCAAAAATTCCCTTTTGGGTCTTATCCAGCATAACTTTAACGAAATCTAGGTATAATCTTGCCTCCTTGAAAGTAATCATAAGGGCTAGACACCCTGGGAAACCAATCACAGAACCCGCCCATTTGCTTTTCTAGAAGAAGATTTTGCCAGCTCCCATGATCTAGTGGGAGTGCTGATGAAGGATTGGGACCAGGGAACATATCATATTCTAGAAGGGTGATCCCTAGATGCTTTAATTTTCTATAAAATTGGTGTAGTTGTGTTGCATGATCCTCCCCTAGAGGGTTTAATTCTCTACAATCTCCCAAGCCAGCTTGACGTGCATGCACTCCACAGTTCCCTCGATGCTTCTGACATTGATATACCCTCATGAATAGGCCAGGACATTCAGTCCTATGAGATGAAGTGCCTCTTCCCTTCCAATAATGCATCCCAAAGAAATCCATAAAGACCCAATTGATAGCTTTGATAACCCCTTTTGGAACTGACTTCAATGCCATTTCATGCACCGGGATGGCAGTCAGAACGATGTTGATGAGAGCTATACACCCCCAAAAGATAAAAGTGGGTTTTCCAGTTGAGAAAACGGCCCATGATCCTACCCACCACCTGATTAAAGTCCCAAATGCACAGCCTTATTGAGGATATTGGAGATCCCAGGCACTCCATAGGTAAGGAACCCAACTGCATGTCCATTATACTACATAGGGAAATATCCCAACTTGTCGCACAGTTATTGAAAATGCACAGGTTGCTTTTGGATTGGTTGATCCACTGACCACCTTAGCAACAATACTCCTTCAGGATCCTCTTAATCACCTGCACATATCTCTTCCTTTCATTCATGAAAATAATCATGTCATCTACAAAAATCAGGAGGGAAATGCGAGTAAGGTTCCTTTTCCTTCAGAAGGGAAGTAAACTACTATTGGAGATTCCTATGTTCATGAGCCTATTAAGAGTGTCCAACATGAGAATGAAAATACTCAGGGAAATTGGGTTACCTTGTCGTAAGCCACATGTGGACTTGAAAAATCCATGGATTTTCCCCATGAAAGAGATAGTCATCCATGGATAACTAAAGCATATGAAAAAATATATATGAGAACTTAGGGGGAATACCCATGAAAGCCAAGACCCTGTTGATAAACCCCCATTCTAATATGTCGTTTTCCTTTCTCTTGTACAGTTTAATGACCATGTTGGATCCATGGGTCTTGTTATTCAGGTCCCTTAACATTTCCTAAGTTAGGGAGATCACCCCTTGTATTGATCTCCCCCTCACTAAACCTTGTTTCTCTATGGAAATCCACTAGGGAAGATGCATGGCTATCCTCATGTTGATGATGCTCACTAGAACCTTACAGGGAAAATTTCACATACTCACGGGGAAATAACGGATAATAGAGGAGGGAGATTTAACTTTTGGGATAAGAACCAAAGTTGTGGAGCTAGTAACCCGTGGGAGAGATCCTCTTAGAAAAAAGTCCTGAATAGAAAAGAAAAAGTCCTCCTTAAAAACTTCCCACAAGTCTTCTTAAAATGATCTAGGGAAATAATCTAGACCCAGAGCACTATCTGGATCAAGACACATCATATCCTCATGGACCTCTAGCTCATCAGGAATCCATTTCAAGCAGGCATTGTCCTAATAAGAAATGTTGTTGGGAATTACATCCTACAAATCAATCCCTCTACTTGGATACCCATCGACCATTCTTGACTTTCAACCAATAAGAAGATATTAAAAAAAATGAGAAAGCAATACCACCCATAATATCAATGTCATCCGTGTAATATCCATCCCCAAGAATAATATTAGGGTTGATTGACTATATTTTCTCACTGATGTATGCATGGAAAAATCCGTGTTCTTGTCTCCCTCATGAAAACACTTTATCCTTGATTTTTCCCAAGCCATATGTTCCTGTCTAAGAATCATCTCCTCCAGACAGTTCTTCTTGGATAAAAGACCTTCGAAATTCAAGTTATCCCATGATTCCTCCAGGCCTCCTTCCAAGCGCTTGATAACTTGTTTTATATCATAAATATATTGGTTAATAAGGAAAAAAACCCTATCCCATGTCTGTAACCTCTGTTTAAGCTACCTGAGTTTGTTGTGAATAGCCACCTAGGGGTGGCCTTGCACAGGCTCTCCCCATGAAGTCTTTACCAGATGATAAAACTCGGAATGTCACATCCATTGATCATAGAACTTGAACCGTTCTTGATAGGCCTGCCTGGGTACCAATGATAACAAAAGTTTCAGGTGATTTGATATCCCTTGAACCAAGTGATTAACCTTATAATTCAAGAAATTGGTGATAACACGTAAGTTATCAAGACATCGGTCATGCCAGATCTAGCATTGTCTGTTTCCTATTTGGTTATTACACCATGTGAATTGACCCCCGGAGTACCACAGATCCATAAGGCCTATCATGAACTATAAAAAGTCTATGCTAGATCGTCGTGGAAACACCCCACAAACTTTTTTCTCAACTTGTTATGTGATTATGTTGAAGTATCCCCTACTATCCAATGATCATCTCCTAGATTAAAATCACTAAGCTCTTTCCACGGAGTTTCTCTTCTTATATTGTCTCAACTTCTATAAAAAAAGGAAATAAAGAAAGTGTGAAATCCCTTTTTCACCTTCATCGTAACAAACTGATCCCCGATATGAACCATATCTACAATAAATGTCTCTATTCCCTAATATCCAAATATACTGGTTGGTTGGATCTGCTTGCATGGATGCGTGCATTTTGATCCTGTGTGTGAACTGTTGAATATTGGTCGAGTTTTGTTTGTGATCTAGAACCATAACAATGAGATCTTTGTGTTTCTTGATCTCTGAAGACATGAAGTCTGTTTTCACCCTTTCCCCAAACCACAATAATTCTATATTATAATGGGAATCATTGATTCAACTCCGGCTCGACTTTGGCCCCAGATGTATTGGTCTCAATCATAAAGGAGCAGCACTTCTGATTCTGAATCCTTTGTAACCACAACTTTGAACATGTGCACACCCCGAACCAAGATCCATGAGGATAGGGGGAGAATAATTTAAGTGGGAGTGAAACTTAAGAGTCTTCCCTCTTACCATGCTTGGAGGAGACATGTAAATTATGATTTTTCCTTTCTACCGCGATTCCTAGTATAGAGACTCCTCAAGCCTAGCATATCCATCTGCAAGCTTATCACTGGCCCCTTCCACCAAGGTAGAGGGATCAACCGACTTACCTACAAACTCAAGTAACCCTGAAACAATGGGGGAAACCTCTGGAACCAGAGAGATCAGCGTCATGGGATCCAACATAACAGAGAGGGACAAAAAAAACTACAATATCCCACTCGTTGAGAGAAGCAAGTGGGGACCAAATATCCACTCAGCCATCACTGCCATTCAAGCAGGGGGATCCCTTTGAGGTTAGGAGACCAGGGCCACTCTAGAAAATGTGATTCCAGATATAGAGGAGAAACATGGGATGTACTCAGAGGATACCAAAACTGGAAAATAATCCTCCACCTGAGAAACCGACTGGAAGTGGGAGGGTCCACCCGACCCTTGGATTAGGGAAACATGCCTCCAGATGGGCCTGAACTCTTGATGGGGGGAACATTAGAGTCGCCACATGCACGCTTGTAGGGAATTCCCTTGGAAGAGGCAAGAGGAAAAAAACTTGGGAAACACTGGTCACACCATATCCTGAGACCACAACACTGATCCCAAGACATTCAAATAAAGCTTATCCGGGATGCAAGAGGACAGGTGCAACTCCACACACATCTGGGAAACCAAGAGATCTGCACCAAAATGGGTACTCTCATCCATGAAGAGGAAACCTCATAGGGAATATCCTATATATTTGAGAAGATCCCCATTCTGAAAGGGTAGAGGGAGACCAGGTAAGCTAATCCAAACCGCCGCCTGCGAACTCTCCTTACTTTATGTGCCTCTAACGACCACATTGCTAGACTAAACTGCCACCGAACCATGGGGCGGGGTGCTCTGCACCAGGCATGGAGAAAATATTCTTCTGAGGAAAAGACCAAGAAAAAATAGAGGTGGTGAACTTTAGAAATACGATTCGGGGCCCGTAACCCCCAGGAGTCCACCCAGTGTTTGAAGACTTGAAGACGAGGCTTCTACCCTCTAAAAAAATCCACAAGAGTCTATATCAAGATATCCACAGCCTTGTCAAACTCCACCAATTAAAAGTCCATTGACAGGATGGAGCCGTCCTGCGAAACCAACAGAGCCATCAGAGGAGCCTCTGGGAACCATGGTTGTTGGGAGATGCAAAGAGAGCCACACAACGCATCCTTGAAGGAGGTCTCAGGCCTTTAAAGACTTAGATAAGGTCCACTAGCATCCAGAGGTCGAGAAGGACCATCAGTAGAAAGGCTCGTGATGGTATCTAAGGTCGAAGGTGATGAATAATCCGGGTGGAGGCTCACATCAGGTGGAGTAATGGTCCAAAAAATTTGAAAATCAAACAACGCATGAGGCACGTTGTTTTTCATAGCGAGAGCTATTTTCAATCCAGGCATGATTATGATTTGGTTTTATTGAAAAATATGATCATCTTTTTGCTCTAGGTATATATATATATATATATATTATAATTTATGTATACATAAATTTTATCACACACACACCAACACATACACATAAATACACACACACACACACATATATATAGATGCATGTATTATTTACACACACACACATTATATATCTATGTGTGCATGTATATATATTTATAAATATGAACACACTTACACACAAATACAATTATTTATATATATATACACATATTAGATATATATGTTTATGTAAATATGTAATTTTATATTTATATATAACTATATACTATTTAGAATATATATATATATATGTGTGTGTGTGTGTATTTATTATGTAATTATTTTTTATATATGTTATATACATAATGGTTATAATATATATATATATATATATATATGTATGTATGTATACATATATAAATGTTTTCCTATATATATATATATATTTTATAGTGATCCATATATCACATACATAATTATTACATCATTTTTAATACATCCATGTATAATATTACATATCTCAAAAATCAATTGGTTTAGTGTTTTAGAAAACAAGGTTCATTTTAAAACATTGTTGCATTGAAGATCATAAAAATTATTTAATTTCCTCATAAAAGTATTCTTATAATCCTCAATAATATTATTATCACATATGATCAACTATGGAAATACATAAAAGAAAGGGTGAGCTAAAAATCCTAATAGTTGAAGGAATAATAAGAAATAAATAAAGATATAAATACACATGGGCATATAAAAGTTGTTATAAAAAAACAAGCAGGATAAAATAATCATAAGAAGATGAAAATAATTTGAATTAGATATGGAATATCGAACATTCATACTATAGAAACATCATAAGCATACATAAAGGATTGTTTCTAATAAAATGTTACATAATTTGGTTAGTATCTATGCATATGCTGTACACATAGTATCTAATGAGATAAAACCAATATACAATGCACTATATGGTTATAAAATTTTGGGCATAACTTTCACACTATAATATATTTTAAATCATGCATACCAAATTAAAAATTAATGATGCATTGATTATAAATAAATCATGAAATCATAACTGGATAACCCTTGATTAATTAGACATGGGTTTCATAATAACCAAATATATTATAGGATATTGTCAACCCATAAGAAATCAATTGATTTAGAGTTAAATATGTATGAGTAAAAACATAATAGTTTTAAGACATGTTCATGATAAATTAATATTAAATTACAATTATATGGAGGAGAAAGAGATACAATCAATGAGATAAAAGAACTCAGAAATTAGAATTAGGGATGAATTAAGACGAGAATTAAGAAAAATCTATCTAAAAATTTCCACAAATTGTGAAAGAAGAGTAAAAAAATGGGAAAAAAGTTAAATAATTAAATGTAAATTCTAGTAAATAAAGGAATAAGGTACATATAAGAATTAATGTATTGAATATATAATAATATCTTGAAATAAGATAGAGAAAGAGAAAGAGTTTCAAAAAGAGAATAAAGGATGTTTGCAAACAATATCGTAATAAATATAAATGGGATGTTAAAAAGAACTAATATCCTAAAAGGGAGGGAAATAATGAGATAAAAAAAAATAGTTTATAAAATATGAAATAACATAGGGAAGGTTAAGAATTAATAATTTAAACCCACAAGATAAGTAATTAGTGTGGAATCACCTTATGAACATTGTAAGGTATGACTTAAGTATAAATATTTGAGATTATAATAGGTATTTAAATGCATGAAAATGTTATAAAGAATATAAATATCAAAATTAACATATAAATTATAAGAAATTAATTATTAAGAAGTGTAAATAAAGAGATATAATCCCAAATATAAATAGTGAGAGAGAACCCCTTACCTTATATATTATTTTTCTTTTTCATAGTTAAATATTATACATAAACAAATTATGTTTATGAAAAATTATTGCATATCTATAATTATATTCATTAATATTATTATTAATAACTTATTTTTATTATTAATTACTCACTTTCATTTTTTTATATATTGATATTTCATGTTTGTGATATGCCATGATCATTTTAAGATGGTTTAACATACCATAAAATCAATTAAAAAATATATTAAAAAATATTAGCTATACAATTATAGTAGCATAAGAAATTAAAATTAAATATTTATATATTATTTATAATAAAATAATCATTTTTTATGGGGTGATAATTAAATAACTGAAAATACCCCTCTAGGTGGTAAAACTAACCATTAACTCAATGTGTTAAAAGAGATGTCAAGGAAATTAATAATGATTAAAATTAATATTAATTAAATACTATAAAATATATATTATACTTATATAGTGATAATATATAAATATATATATATGAATATGAAGAATAATAATAGAGAAGATGAAAAAAAGAATTCATTAGAGTTGCTAGCTCATAATGGAAGATTACTACTTTATTAAGGGCATAATGCCTTGATGGATTATGGTGGGAAGAGACCATGAAATATATAAGAAATATTTAAGGCTTAATAATAATAATACTATAAGATATTGGGTAATAAGATGAATTTTTTTATGTGATTTGTAAATGGGGTAAAGTTGGATATTTACACATAGAGGGGATGAGTTTTTTTGGGATAAAATAATGAATATAAAATTAAATAATGGAAATGATTGGAAATAGTGGTTCTATATATGAAAATTAATATTAATTAACAACCCTTTATCCTTACATATCTCATTCTTATATGGGCATGATTTTTTTTGCTTGATGATTTCATCATTACGTCATTATTTCATCATATTCTCTAATTTATTTATTTATTATATAATTTTTTTTATAAAAAGTAATTCTTTTACCCTAACCTAATTTAAACATATAAATTCCAAATATAGAACTTAATTTTTGAAACTAAATCTCTATCTATGATAAAATAATTTTTCTCAAAATCCATAACTATATTAAAAATCAATTTTTTATTCTATAAATCATTTCATAATTTTTTAAAAAATATTTTTCTCGGATCTATAAATTTATTTATATTTTTTATAAATAAAATATGTATTTTTTATATAAATTATTTAAATAATAATTTTTTTTATTTTAACAAAATATTATTTCATATATAACATATAGTAATTTTTTATTCACTTTGAAATTAATCAATTTTGAAAAATTATCAGAAAACCCACTCTTGACTAATTTTGATATTATGATTTTAAATTTGTGTTCCTTTTTTATTAATATAAATTTAAAAATTTGGTAAATTAAAAATTTGTAATTAATTTAAAATACTATGGTTTCATTAATAATGATAAAACACATTAAAAAAATATTTACTTTATAAAGTAAAATTATAGAGGCCCGAGTTTCCCTATCCCACAATTTTTTATTTTTAGGATGTTGGAAGTGTTCAAAGTGATTTTGGAGGATAATCGTGAAAGAGGAGCTATTTTTATGGTAAAAATTTAGTTGGAATGGAAATCACTCTATAATACCTTACCATTATGTTGTGTTTTATTTTCTAGTAGAGTTTGTGGAGAAAAATTATCTTTGGGTGTTATGTCCTAATCATTTCATTTTAATACATAGTATTAAAGCATGAGATTCCATATTAGGATTTAATCTCTTGTCCATGATATATTTGGTTTCTTTTGGTAAACATTATTACATTATGATCCTTGGTGTTATGCCATGATATTATTTGGCAGTTTCTAAATTCAATTTGTAGATCAATTTTGGAATTGAAGAAAGGTTGAGTATTGTACTATGAATATCAAGAGATCAGCCATTGATGCATGACATAGATTATTATTCCATAATGTGACTTTGTTTTATATATTTTAACTTTTCATAGACTTTGAGTAATGGGGGAAAAATAATGGGATTAACCATAGTTTTTGGAGGTTTGGATGATGATCATCGTTACGTTGCAATGAGGGTCATCATGCCATGATTTTTATGATATCATTTTTAATTAAATATTAGATTAGTTTCTCAAATATTTCCCAATTCCTTAAATCTTATTCAAAAATTAGTAAACCTAGGTTATTGGTTTTAGTTATATTTGTTGGTCTCATAAGTTATTAGAGCCACATGATCAAGTTCCATTGATATAAGGTTATCAAATATTCCCCTTCTCTTGTAATTTATTTTTTCTTCCATCTCAAGGAGGATATGATAGTGGTTTAAGATTTATTCTAGTGGGGTTTGGTTATAAACTTGATTAGGTGGTGATGTGGATAGGTTTTGTGGGAGATTCTTATTAGGTTGGTGGAATTTGATCATTAGTTTTTTCTCATCTTGGTGTTGTGATTGTTTAAGATTTGTTTGAAAGTAGAGGATTTAGATTATATATATATTTTTGTATTAATTATTTAACAATAATTTGTTTTTTTAATGTGCAAGGATATGAAATCTATATAATAAATATAATAAATTGGACCTAAATAAATTAATGGGATGAGAGTTGAGTACGTTTTACTTTACATTCATGTTAATGAAATGAAAATATTGACTAATTTATTGAATGAAAGTTACTATGATTTACATGTGAATTATTGATTTGTTATAGATTTTATAAAATCAGTTAAATATTTTAATTATGTTAAAGAAAATAATAATCAGAAAACTGAAATTGATATTCTATATTATTAAGCATGATTTTATGAATAAATGATGAATCATGGAAATATAAAGATGTTTTCTTGATATGGTGTTTAATAATGTGGTTTCTTAATTATAGTTAAGATGATTATTTGGAATTATTTGTTTCTATTATAGAATTAGTAAGAGTTTATGTAGATTTATATGGGTATTTATGTGGGACAATAGAGGCTTTGTTTTGGGCTACTAGTGTGTTTTTTTGATAAGGTGGTGTGGAAAATTTTATATGGATTATGTTTTTCATAGTTGTTCATGATGGGGTGGTGACAGATTAATGATTCTAAGTTATATTGAATAAATTAAATAATTGAATAAAAGTGGAATTAGAAGAGGTTTTTTATGAATTAATGATGTTTTGGATAATATTATTTTTATAATGTAAATATTATATGGTCATTGAAATAAAAATTTAGAATTTTGGTATTAAGAATAAATGAATTTATATTTTTTAATATTTTTATAAGTGAATAATGATTATTTTGGTAATGAATTAAGATATTGGAAAAATATTTGTGGTTTTTGTGGGGTTGATGTGTTTTTTTGGTTAAAGTTAGAAACTATTGTTTTTGTGTGGAAGTGGTGGTATGGATTTCAGTAATGGTTCTAGATGTGATGTGATAGGTAAAAGAACTTTAATTTGAGATTTTATGTATTTATATAAATTTAATGTATTTTTTATTACCTCTTATACACCACTGCAAGTGTCAGGTAACATGACCAACACCCATATGAGTTTTTTAGATCAGGGTGTATCCTCAATATCTAATATGTGGGTGACACAGAAGGCCAACTACTCCCCCTTCCCTGATCTCTCATCTATATGTAGTATATATTATAATGACATGGGGTTATGGTTTATGGTATATGTTTTAGGTGACGAGGAAATTATGTGGTTATATATAATTAATGTGGTTTTGTGGTTGTGTGTAGTATGTGGTTGTGGTAAGTGGTATGTGGATTTGGTCATGTGGTAGTGACTATGATATGGTTATATGGTATGTGTAAATGTGAGTATATAAGGGATAAAAGTTCCAGGATGTATGGTGTAGGGGAACTATAGTTACTAGTTCAGTGGAGAAGTGTGTGTAGGGTACCATTTCTAATATATTTTCATGATTATTATATTATTATACTTATATATAGATTTATTGAGTGATCTATGGTGCGTCTAGTTTGTAATTTCCTTTTAGGATAAGCGGTGATCCGGTTTCTTTTCTTGTTCACAAAGACTTTAGTATGCTTCTTCCACATTTTCATGAGAGTATAGGGAGTAACCTTTTGAGTTTACTTTAAATATCACACATATATTCAATTTACAATTTTTATAGATTTTTTTGGGAACATCTGGTGATTGAATTAAACATTTATAGCTCATGGTGTCCAGGTTTTCTAGAGTTGGAGTCACTACCGTGGGAGTTGTGTTCCTTTTTGGAATTTATTTTGGAGATCTTATTTCTAAAATGACATTACATGAATCTTAAATTGTGGATTAGATTTTATTTTATAGTATTATATGAAGTTTATTAGTGGTTTATTTTTATTTTCCTTGAGATTATGAGGGTAATTTTTTACATTATGTATGTCCTATACCCTAAATGTGTATTACCAACCCCAGACCTGTTAGAGAAAAGATTAGAGGGACATAGTTTACTATCATATAGAAACATGAGGGATTATAGAGGGGATAAGTCATGATAAAATATTATATTAATTCCTTTTAATATTCATTTATGATATTTTGATATTCATATATTGGTATTTATTTAAATAGTTACCCATAATTATCACTTTACTATACCAATAACCCAATCACCACTATATTGACCATATTTTCATTGGTTATTTTCATTTCACTACCCTATATATACCCCTTAAAACTTACACATTTCATTAACTTTTTTTATATTATGAATATATATATATATATATATTTCTTTTACAAAAACATAGTGTATTTTAAATCTATAGTTTTTTCTATTATAGTGGTGTTAGTGGCCATGGATTTTTTAAGATACTACAACCCATAATCTTTTTAAATTTCAGTCATATTATTTTCTTATTTTATTATCCCATTGTAATTTTATTAATATTATAGAATGTATTTATCCTCTTCCTATATAGGTCTATATAGAATAAATAACATAGTTATTATTTTTTATGTGGTTTATGTGATTTATTTATAATATACCTTATACTGTTCTTTATAATGAAAATATATATAGGCATGACACACATATTTTTTAAGAGAGAAAATTTAATATAGAAAAATCTAGGTTTTTACAATCTTCCCACATTAGAAATTTCATTCTTTAAATTTCAATTCATACCCTCTATTAAAAATAGATGGGTGGGGGTGGTACTTTCGTTTCATCATATCTCCATGTTCCCCTATTTCATCTTTGTACTTATGTGTAACATCCCAAGTATGTAAATAATAATATATTTTCATATCTATGTCTATTTAGGAATTAAATAGTGTTTTATAGGCTTAAAATGAAAATAAATCCAATCTTAAGCATATAATACTCTAATATTTTCAAAAGATTGTTTTACTGCCTTTTGATGGCAAACCATTTTTAAATATACTTTTAGAAAATTTTATATATTTTAAAAAATAAAATCCTTCTTTAGAATCAAGATATCAAAATTTACTTTGTGTAAATTTTTGTTATTTTTCCGATAAAGTTCATTTTCGAGTGAATAGAGAAAAATGCTGTATTTTAATTCAAAAACTCCTTTTAATCTAATTTATTTATACGGTTATATTATCTTTTTAATTTAGTTTAAATTTTAATTGAAATATATTTTTACCATTTAATCCAATTGTGTTCATTGGAATTAATTTCACTTTGAAATTGGACATAAACAAGTGTCAATCTTTTGATAGATATTATTTCTTAAAAACATGCTATTTGTTTTGACAGCGAGAATTAATTATAAAATTAATTAATGAAACTTATATGTTTTTAATTTGGTAAAATTGAAATAAATTTTTAATTTTTAATATTAAATTTACTTTGGATAAATTTTTTGTATTTTTCTGACAAATGTTCATTTTTAAGGAATAGTGAAAAATACTGCATTTTACTTCAAAACTGATTTTTTATCTAATTTATTTATATAGTTATATTGTAAATTTAATTGGTTTTAAAGTATAATTGAATTATGTTTTTATCAGTTAATACAATTTTGTTCATTTTAAGTGATTTCAATTTAAAATTGGATGTAAAAATGAGTCAATCTTTTGATAAATTTTGCTTCTTAAAAACCCGTCTTTAGTTTCGACAACGAGAATTATTTTTAAATTAATTACTGAAATTTATGTATTTATAATTTAGTAAAAAGGATTCCATATTTTTAATCATAAGGTCCAAATTATGTAATTAAGACTCTTTTGTTTTTGACATGATGAATAGTAATTACAATAATTATTTTTAATTACAGTGATTAATTAGTAAATCAGGTAAAAAGGGGTAAACAAAATAATGTTATAATAAAATAAAATTACCCATCCATGTGCCTTAATGATATTTTTTGAGTAATTTACGACCATGGGATTCCATGTGCCAACTTTTGTACCCCATGGAATCACTTTTGTGTGATAGTGACCTTTTATCATATTATTTTTAAAGAAAGGGAAATATAATAAAAGTATGTAATACCTAAGTAAAACAATTTTAATTTTGTTTATATAGATGATCTCTTTTACTATAAATAGTCATTTTAAAGCTAAAAATATTTCCAACATCATGTTATTTATAGTTTTTAGACATTAAAAAAATAAATTTATTTATGACACAATGATGATGCAGTTATTACCTCATTAATGAAATATTTTAATATATGATATTATAAGTGTTAAAATAATTTTGTTTTGAAACTTTGGATGCTATACAAGAATTTTATAGATAATTATGACATGTAAAATATATGGTAATGCTTTTATTTCGAAGGAATAAAGCTTTTATGCCTTTATCAAAAGTCAACTGCCAAATAGTGTTGAAATTGGCATAAATGAGTTTTTAAAAAAAATGTTATTTTATTAAATGGTATAAAAGTCCAAAAAATATAATATTCTGCCAAATGACATATAATATATTAATAATATCATTATTGATAAAATTATGGGACTATTTGTATTTTAAAGTAATTATTATGACCATATAGATTGAAAATAAAAAAAAAGATATGGTAAGAATTATTAATTTTTACTAAGGGTTAAAATGAAAGGATAAGGTGCATTCTATGACCTCCACTTGAATAAATCCTATTGGTTTAGTGTATTTCTACCCATTATCCTCTTATCCTAGAAATATATCATTTTGGAACCATTCTAATTTGAAAAAAATTTTATAATAAATTAATATTTCATGACTTCCCAAGAGTGCCCCTCCTCCCTCTTATAAAAGGCCTCCACCTCTACCCCCTTACCCACACCTCT
The DNA here is from genome assembly GCA_963277665.1 of Viscum album. Classification (NCBI taxonomy): domain Eukaryota; kingdom Viridiplantae; phylum Streptophyta; class Magnoliopsida; order Santalales; family Viscaceae; genus Viscum; species Viscum album. The sequence goes on from OY728121.1 coordinate 856,967,559, forward strand.
CAGGACCTTGGATCATCAAACCTATTCTCATATTATCTCTCCAAATCCCTCTATTACTCCTAGAATCCTCACTTTGGGAAAAAGTATTTCCAAGGAAGCCTTTGGCTCAAATCAAAAAGAGTTACCTGATTTAGAGGTAATGTCTTCTCTCGATTCTATTTATTTTATTTTACTTCATAAAACACCACTATATTCTAATTATTTTAATCCCATAATAACACCAGTATCTTAAATATTCTAAGTATTTGTTATGAGAATGATTTTATTTACACAAACACACAGCTCCGTCTAATGGTTAAAGAACATACTGTTTCTGTTGGTGGTGAATTACTGCCTCATGAAACGATGATTGTTCAATATTCTCTTAACACCTTTCATGGTGGCCATTATGGTGGAAATATATTTATATATGATATATATGGTATTTATTTTTTATATATGCTTCTGTATTTTATGTTTAAATCATATCATTATGCTTTTCATGTCGTGTAATTGTGATAATTTCATTTAAGGATGTGTGGACTACCGCCCCCTCAAGTTATGTGACTCGTTCATGCAATACATGGAATGTATAAAGAATGAAATTAATAAAATTATGTGACCTATATAACATATATATTATACTGGAATTATAATAAATATATCTCTCTCATTTAGTTTTAATTCCATTAATATGACAAAGAAGTGAAAGTAGCGTTCATTCGTACGTACGACCTACCGTCTCCATGAATGGTGCATTTCATTTTTTATCTTCAAATGTTATGGAATAGTATAAAATGAAATATACTGGATATATATGATATTTAAATCATTAATACTATTCTGGAGATTATGTACTTATAACTACATGGAAAATTCTTTTCAAACAAGTTCATTTTTGACTCATGTACCGAACATCGACGAAAATGTCTGATATGAACTAACATAATAATCTAATTATTATAACATGATAATAAGTGATATGAATTGAATAATAAAATTTAAAGTATTTTATTAAGAAATTATAAATTGTCCAAAGTTTATTATTCAGGAGTATAAAGAAACGAACAAGACAAGTCGGACTCGAGGTAAGGGATCCTACCTCTCTCTTTCTTTTTAAGTACTCTCTTTTATGTCATTTCTTTTAAGATACTCTTTCTTATGTTGGGGATGTTATTTTATATTACTATTACTTTAATTTTTATTCTCATATTATGAGAGACCCTATTTTATCTTATCAATCCATTTTTGAAAGTTTTAAGTGGCACTGTTAGGCTGCTGAATTTTCGTAAGGGATTTCTTATCTCACTTTTAATTCCGTGAGATTTCTATTGGTCTCCACTTATTTATGGCATGTGGTGTATTGGGTACATAAGATTGATATATATTATCATGATTCTATTTCTATTTATGGTGTTATGTAATTCATTTGGTGGTTAGAATATTTTGGTCATACGACTCGATTGATTACAACGAGGTAATGAGTTTTTATCTCACTTTTTATTCCTATGTGATTCATGCTACATGTGCCACTATTTTCTTTTGTGCGGTGTATTTACTACCCATTATTCTAATATTTGTGTAATATAATTTTTTTATGGGTATTTACATCATCATTGTATAGTCTTTCTTTCATGGGGTGTACGTTTCAAAAGTTACCCAAATCGATAAGGGAACCTTTCACCATCCTCTTTCTTTAAAAAGACTTCTTTTTTTTAGTTCTTTTAATTTACATATTATTATGTTGGGATATGTTCTTATATATCCTTATTACTATAAATTTTATTTCCAAGTGATGAGATACCCTTTTTATCTCTCATCAACTCATTTTCTGAATTTTAAGCGACGCCATTAGGCTGTCGAATTTCTGTAAGGGAACTTCTTAACCCAATTTCAATTATTTGGGTTAAACCTATACTTCTTGATTATGTCGTGCTATGAATATGTGTGAATGACCTATGTTTGTTTTCCACTTAATATACACTTATATTGGGTGTATTTATATTTTTCACACACAATTATGTCATTGATTTATCCTTAATCAAAGGATACCATCTTTATAAGGGACTTCGTCTCAATCTCCTTTTTGAGGCATCCTTTGATTTATACACGACTTTATTTTATACTTCATATAAAACCCTTTTTAATTTTCATTTCATTCAAATGGAATATTTTATCTACGAAGCGTTTTACTAAACGACAAAAGGAATGTTTTTTTCCTACGTATACGGCGACACCGAATTCTCTACCGCCGTGACCATTATTGATTGTCGTCGTCCTCTACAAGCCATAATTTTTTTAATGAAAAATAAATAACATATTTTACTTTTCATTTATTTTGGTATTGAAAATGGTTTTGATATTTTTTTGATTATAAAAATGTGTTGTATTGATATGATGTGATTGGAATGTGGAAAATTTTATTTTTCTTTTATGAATGTTTTATGTGTTATGAATATGTTATGGTTCTTGGGCATAGTTTATGAAATCGGGTGGTTCCGTGATAAACTAAGGGTGGGTGGGCCTGAGATAGCACTCCAATGCATTGGGTAACGTGAAGGAGTTAAATGCTAAGGTTTCTCCGATGAGATTTAGGGAATATATTGTTATGGGTATTCCAAACGTAACCATGATGGTTAGTCCCTACGTAAGAATTTTATGAATTACTCACGTTACCTTTATATATTATGATTTCTATGAGTTATTCATAAATCTTATGATTTCATGAGGTATTTTAAATTACTTATATTTTATGATTAAAGTATTATTTAATTTATTCTAATGTATACATGGACTAATGTTTTCTTTCTGTATTTTTAAATCCATTACTGTGCTTTTTATGCTCATCCGATGTTTTTGAAATGTTTTTCACAGGTCAAGGGAAAGGTAAATGATGTGGTGATAGTGTCTAGGATGTTTCAAGAAAGAATCTATGTTTTGCTTTAAATATGTTTCCTTTGATGGAAAAAATGAATACTATCTTTGATGTAACCACCTTGTTTAAATGTGGAATGTAAAGCATGATTTATGATCTGATTCTCTAAAACTCTAAACCTGAAAATATCCTCAATGTGTATTATTTAAATAACTCAATAATAAGTAATGTTTAAGGCTGGGGACTTATAGTTGGTATCAAAGGGAGTCTTAGATAACTTTAGAGGTTAGGGTATTCTTTAGGCATAAGTGACATTACCATAATGGTTAGGATTTCAAAAAGAGTCATAGTTTTAGATAAAGTGAATGAGTTTAAGATAACATGAATAATTATATCTTAGTATTTACCCTCCTCATAAGATATTATATGATGATTCTAATGATATACTCACACTAAAATTTTTGGTTTTAGTAAATGGCTGGATCTAGTAGGCACCAAAGTAACAGTGGATGTGAAGAAAACTATGATGGATTTTTGAAAGAAAAACTGAATGATATGGGAGCTGCAATGAGAACTCTTGTGGTTATTCTCAACCAAAAATCAGGAGTCATGATTAAACACTCTAACCTTGGTGAGTTCCTTAATGTATCATGTACAAGAGAACCAAATCAATGTGGAAGTTCAGTTAATAATTATAAAGGTAACCATTAGGGTTTATATGATCCTTACTTTTGTGGTAATTATGGGTTACTATATATTATGATGTAAAATGAAAGGCATGAGATAAAATTGAGGTTAAATTATGTTATGGTTATTTTTGTGGATTTTATATCTTTTTGGGGATTTTTTTAATAATTATATAGTTTTGGAAAAAGGACAACACACAGACAGTGTGACAACCCGTCGCGTCGGATGAAGCTGCCGGAGTCGAACCCATAACCAAAGTGCGACTGAGATTTATCGCCTACCACTGGACTATGTGACTTCCCTGGTTAGTATGACTAATTATTTTTAGTTATATGATCTTATGAATCAATAATAAGTTGATTTTGGGTTATCTATGGAAATGATTAACCTATCATAGAGGATATGTGATTAGGTTAATTAATTTTCAGCATGAGACTTTAAGAGTAACTGGTGTTATTTGGAGATAATTTTTAAGATTTACCTTGGAAGACTATGTGATTAAATCCTTCAGATATTTTGGTTTCAATCTTAGTTTGAAGCACTTTGAAGAATTTTATGGATAACTGTTTATTGAATGGTCTTTGATGAAATTTGAGTTTTCTTAGACAACTTTGGGAGATTAAGAGTAGTTTTTCTTTTCGTAAAAGATTATCCTTTTTGGGGATTATCTGATCTTGTACTAACCCTTTTGGTTTTGTTCTAAAGACACGGGAAATATATAGTTCTCTTTCGTGGATTAGGTGATTCTCTAGAAGTTGATTATAACGCTCTTAATGTGAACAAGTCATCCAAAATACTCATATTTTGGAGAAAATATGAGTTTCTGTTAGAAATCTAGTAAGAGATGAAAGTATACATGAAAATTAAGTATGTTTACTTATGTTTTAGTTAATCCCATAAATAAATTCCTAAATGACAAGTAACTTAAAACAAAAATGTTGTCTGTTAACTTTTCCTACTGGGGAATCATATACCGTTTAACCCATCACAAGTTTGTGATTTTCTAGTGGTTAACTTTCTCCTAAAAATCTCTTCTATCACTCTCCATCAGAACATGATGGTTTGTTTTCTCCTCCATATCCATTTTTTCATGTAATCCTAGAATCTTTTGTCTCGGGTGACCTTTTTACTTCTCTTTCTTTCTTTTAAAGTGATAGTTTTATTGACTCTTTTTCCGATGTGGGGCTTTCAATGAAGTTTTTGACCCCAATTTTAACATTTCGAGGATGAAATTCCCAAAAGGGGGAAGGTTGTAACATCCCAAGTAATTAAAGAATAATATATTTTCATATCTATGTCTATGTAGAAATTATATAGTGTTTTAGAGGCTTAAAATGAGAATAAATCCATTCTTAAGCATAGAATACTCTAATATTTTCAAAAGATTGTTTTACCGCCTTTTGATGGTGAACCCTTTTTAAATCTACTTTTTGAAAATTTTATATATTTTAGAAAATAAAATCCTTCTTTATAATCAAGACATCAAAATTTAATTTGTGTAAATTCTTGTTATTTTTTCGATAATGTTCATTTTTTAGTGAATATTGAAAATGCTATATTTTAATTCAAAACCTCCTTTTAATATAATTTATTTATATGTTTATATTATATTTTTAATTGGGTTTAAAGTGAAATTAAAATATATATTTTACCATTTAATCTAATGGTGGTCATTTTAATTAATTTCACTTTGAAATTGGACATAAACAAGTGTCAATCTTTTGATAGATATTGTTTCTTAAAAACACACTATTTGTTTTGACAGTGGGAATTAATTATAAAATTAATTAATTCAAATTATATGTTTTGAATTTTTTAAAATTTAAATCATTTTTGAATTTTTAATATCAAATTTACTTCGGATAAATTTTTGTTATTTTTCTGAAAAATGTTCATTTTTAAGGAATAGTGAAAAATACTGCATTTTACTTCAAAACTGCTTTTTCATCTAATTTTTTATATAGTTATATTGTAAATTTAATTGGTTTTAAAGTATAATTGAATTATTTTTTTATCACTTAATACAATTTTGTTCATTGTAAGTGATTTCACTTTCAAATTGGATGTAAAAACAAGTCAATCTTTTGATAAATTTTAATTCTTAAAAACCCGTCTTTGGTTTTAACAACGATAATTATTTTTAAATTAATTACTGAAATTTAGGTGTTTGGAATTTGGTAAAATGGATTCCATATTTGGAATATGAAGGTCCAAATTATGTAATTAAGACTGTTTTGTTTTAGACATGATGAATAGTTTTTACAGTAATTATTTTTAATTACTGTGATTAATTAGTAAATTGGGTAAAAAGGGGTAAACAAAATAATGTTATAATAATATAAAATTACCCATACATGTGGCTTAATGAAATATTTTGAGTCATGGATGACTATGGGATTCCTTGTGCCAACTTTGGGAACCCATGGAATCACTTTTTTGTGATAGTGACCTTTTATCATATTATTTTTAAAGAAAGGGAAATATAATAAAAGTATGTAATACCTAAGTAAACAATTTTTAATTTTGTTTATATAAATGATATATTTGACTATAAATATTAATTTTAAAGCTAAAAATAATTCCTACATCCTGGTATTTATAATTTTTAGACATTAAATAAATAAATTTATTTATGACACAATGATGATGCAGTTATTACCTCATTAATGAAAGATTTAAATATATGATATTATAAGTGTTAAAATAATTTTGTTTTGAAACTTGGGATGATATCCACGAATTTTATAGATACTTATGACATGTAAAATATATGGTAATGAATTTATTTTGAAGGAATAAAGCTTTTATGCCTTTATCAAAAGTCAACTACCAAATAGTGTCGAAATTGGCATAAATGAGTTTTTAAAAAAATGTTATTTTATTAAATGGTGTAAAAGTCCAAAAAATCTAAGATTCTGCGAAATGACATATAATATATTACTAATATCATTATTGACAAAATTTTTGGACTATTTTTATTTTAAAGTAATTATTATGAACTTATTGTTTGAAAATAAAAAAAGACGTGGTAAGAATTATTAATTTTAACTAAGGGTAAAAATGAATGGATAAGGTTAATTATATGACCTACACTTGTCTAAATCCTATTGGTGGAGTGTATTTATACCCATTATCCTATTATCCTATAAATATATCATTTTTGAACCATTATAATTTGAAAAACATTTTATAATAAATTAATATTTCATGACTTTCCAAGAGTGCCCCTCCTCCCTCTTATAAAAGGCGCCCACCTCTACCCCCTTACCCCCACCTCTAAAGCCCTTGGATCATCAAAACACTACTGATATTATCTCTAAAAATCCCTATATTACTCCTAGAATCCCCACTTTTGGAAGAAGTCTTTCCATGGAAGCCTTTGGCTCAAATCCAAAAGAGTAACCCGATTTAGAGGTAATGTATTCTCTTGAGTCTCTTTCTTTTATTTTCCTTCTTCACTCACAACTATATTTTTATTATTTTAATCCCATAATAAAAACATTATCCTCAATATACTAGGATTTTTTATGATAATTATTTTATTTACACATACACACACCTCCGTCTAATGGTTAAAGAACATACTATTTCTATGGGTGTCGAATTACTGCCTCATGAAACGATGATTGTTCAATCTTTTCTTAACACCTTTCATGGTGAACATTATGATGGAAATATATTTATATATGATATATATAGTATTTATTTTTTCTATATGATTCTATATTTTATGTTTAAATCATATCATTATGCTTTTCATGTCGTGTAATTGTGATAATTTCATTTGAGGAAGTGTGGACTACCGCCCCCTCAAGTGATGTGACTCATTCATGCAATGCATGGAATGTATAAATAATGAAATTAATGAATTTATGTGACCTATATAACATATATATTATACTGTAATTATAATATATATATCTCTCATTTAGTTTTAATTCCATTAATATGACAAAGAAATGAAAGTAGCATTCATGCGTACGTACGGCCTACCGTCTCCATGAACGGTGCATTTAATTGTTTATATCCAAATGTTATGGAATAGTATAAAATGAAATATACTGGATATATATGATATTTAAATAATTAATACTATTCTGGAGATTATGTACTTATAACTACTTGGACAAGTCTTTTCAAACAAGTTCATTTTTGACTCATGTACCGAACATCGACAAAAACATCTAATATAAACTAACATAATAATCTAATTATTATAACATGATAATAAGTGATATGAATTAAATAATAAAATTTAAATTATTTTCTTAATAAATTATAAACTGAAATTTTTTATTATTCAGAAATATAAAGAAACGAACAAGACAAGTCGGACTCGAGGTAATGGATCCTACCTCTTTTTTAAGTACTCTCTTTTATGTCATTTATTTTAATCTCCTCTTTATTAGGTTGGGGGATGTTATTTTATATTCCTATTACTGTAATTTTTATTTTCATATGATGATAGACCCTATTTGATCTCATCTATCCATTTTTGAAAGTTTTATGTGGCGCCGTTAGGCTGCCGAATTTCCATAAGGGATTTCTTATCTCACTTTTCATTCCATGAGATTTCCATTGGTCACCACTTATTTATGAAAAGTGGTGTATTGTGTACTTAAAATTGATATATATTATAATTAATCTATTTATATTAATGGTTTTCTATAATTAATTTGGTGGTTAGTATCTTTTGGTCATACGACTCGATTGATTACAACAAGGTAAGGGGTTTTTTATCTCACTTTTTATTCCTGTGAGATTCGTGCTACATCTGCCACTATTTCATTTTGTGTGGTGTATGTACCACCCATTATTATACTCTTTGTGTAATATAATTTTGTTTATGGGTATTTACTTCAACATTGTATAGTCCTTCTTTCATTGGGTGTACGTTTCGAAAGTAACCCAAATCGGTAAGGGAACCTTTCACCATCCTCTTTTTTTAAAAAGACTTATTTTTATTAGGTATTTTAATTTACATCTTCTTATGTTGGGATATGTTCTTATATATCCTTATCCCTATAAATTTTATGTCCAAGTGATGAGATACCCTTTTTATCTCTCATCAACTCATTTTCTGAATTTTAAAGTGACGCAATTAGGCTGTCAAATTTTTGTAAGGGAACTTCTTAACCTAATTTCAATTCTTTGGGTTAAACCTATAATTCTTAATTATGTCGTGATATGAATAAGTTTTAATGAACTATGTTTGTTTTACACTTAATATCCACTTATATTGGGTGTATTTATATTTGTCACACATAATTATGTAATTGATTTATCCTTAATAAAAGGATACCGTCTTTATAAGGGACTTCGTCTCAATCTCCTTTTTGAGGAATCCTTTGATTTATAAACGACATTATTTTATACGGATTATAAAACCATTTTGACTTTTCATTTCATTCAAATGGAATCTTTTCTCTACGAAGCGTTTTACTAAATGGCAAAAGGAATGTTTTTGTCTTACGTATACGGCGACAACAACTTCTCCGCCACTGTGACCATTTTTGATTGTCGTCTTCATCTACAAGCCATAATGTTTTTTAATGAAAAATAAATACCATATTTTACTTTTCATTTATTTTGGTATTGAAAATGGTTTTTATATATTTTTTTGATTATAACAATGTGTTGTATTGATATCCTGTGATTGGAATGTGGAAATGTTATTTTTCTTTTATGAATGTTTTATGTGCTATGAATATGTTATGGTTCTTGGGAATAGTTTATGAAATCGGGTGGTTCCATGGTAAAATAAGGGAGGGTGATCCCGATATAGCTCTCCAATTCATTGGGTAAAGAGAAGGAGTTAAACTCTATGGTTTCTCCGAAGAGATTTAGGGAATATACTGTGATAGGTATTCCAAACATAAGCATGAGGGTTACTCCCTACGTAAGAATGTTATGAATGACTCAAGTTACCTTTATGTCTTATTATTTCTATTAGTTATTCATAAATCTTTTTATTTCATGAGTTATGTTAAAGTACTTATGTTTTATGAGTAAATTATGATTTCATTGATTCTTATGTATACATGGACTAATGTTTTCTTTCCATATTTTTAAATCCCTTACTGAGATTTTTATGCTCATCCCAAGTTTTTAAAATGTTTCTCACAGGTCAAAGTAAAGGTACATGATGTGATGATAGTTTCGAGGAAGTGTCAAGAAAGAATCCATGTTTTACTTTAAATATGTATCCTTTTATGGAAAAAAAATGAGTACTGTCTTTGATGTAAACACCTTGTTTAAATGTGTAATGTAAAGCATGATTTATGATCTAATTATCTAAAACTATAAACCTAAAAATATCCTAAATGTTTATTCTTTAAATAGATCAAGAATAAGTAATTTTTAAGTCTGGGGCCTTATATTATGTTTTGGAAAAGTACTTTAACAAGATAAGTTTTCTTATTTCTTATAAAATTGTCTCTATGATCAATGATCTTCATTAATTACTCCCCATAAGAGAGGTGATAATCCAATCACACCATCTCCATATTCAGTAAATATTATAGATTTAGTATGTAATTCATTATAAGATATACATGGTATAAATTATGCATTTGATATAGGTTTCATAGAAGTACAAGTTGATAGGTTAAAGATCCTACATGATCAAGAATCTCAAAGCATAAAATTTACATAGGGTTATGATTTACATTTTTTCTAAACCTAATAAATCACTTTTATGGAGACACTAAATGGAATAATTTATCCTTAATATCAAACTCTAGGTCTTATGTATATTTTTTTAGCATATCTCTACTATCAAATTTTTATGGTTTTAACATGTTATTAAATGTCCTGAATATTTTATGACATTAAAAAAAATTAGGTTCCAATACAATACATTCACCAAATTCATCCTATCACATTAAAGTTTATCATCTCTTAAAACATTGATACTTAGGTGGGTAAATCTATATACTTGATTATAAATTTATATTATATGAGAACTCAACTAGTGTAACATATTTATCTGATCTTTCTTTGAAATCCATCGAGAAAGATCTTGTTATATTTTTAGGTTTCTAAAGGGTTCTTTTATATAAATTTTTTTCAAGGGATAATAGGTTTTGTAAATGTTCATCTCATTGTTCAATTCATGTTAAATAACCAAACAAAACTATGAGGTAAACCTTGGATCTTGATAAGATATGATCAAAAGTGGCACCCCATGTAGCCTCACTACTTCCATGATATATATCTTGGAATGTTAAAAGTGAATGGAATATTATAGAATAATAATAAAGTATGTAGTCTTATTAAATATACATATAGTTAAATTTTATTAAAAATTTTGTTGGTAAAAATATTTTATTTATATGATATTATATTCTAAATATATTTGTGGTACTTAATCATGACACAAAGAATACTAATTCAAGACAAATACCTGATAAGTAATTTTTAATGATGGATTAAGCACTGATCCAACCACACGAACCTTTATCCAATTTCATATTAAATAGAAAATTCTCACTAGGTGAACATTTTATAAAAATGAGTATTATATATTATAAAATTATCTATGAAGATCACAATAATGGGGTTTTAAAAATCCATTTTATGTCATTTAAAATATGTTTTTTGGAATTTTTTATAATTGGTTTATAATGACTTGTGTTGTTATGGGTTGGAAATTCTTGAGGTAACTTGAACTTATTATCCAATGGATGGTTCATTTTGATAATCAAGACTCAAAATGAGGTTTAAATAGTTATAAAATCTCAGAATAATGTTTTTGGAAAAAGATGAAGGTTTATTGGAAGCCTTGGGTTTTTGGGTGATTTTCATAGGGGAGATGCAGTGGAAATCCTATAGTAGAGATCTATTATAGTCTATTCACACCATGAAGTAGGGATTCTTGCTGTGAGTTTTTAGAAAAGAGGATAGAGGGGTTTCCTACTCAGGAGGTTCACGATATAAACTATCGTTTCATGTTGTGAAAGGGTTAGGAACAATTTTTTTTAAAAAAGGTTTTGATTTTTTTTACTTGGCCAAGATGTGCACATGGGAGGGTAAAATGACTGGATCTCCTCTTTATTGATTTCAACCTTGAGGGGGATGGTTTTTGGTGAATTTTTATGAATATTTAGGGTAAGTATCCTCGTCCACAGTCTTTTTTTAGATCTTATCAACTAGCTCTAATCCTTATCTATTTTTTAAAGGTTTTAATGTTTATTCCAAGGAATCATAGTGGAATAAATGAAAATAAATATGTAATTTGATCATAATGTGTAGAGGACATCTTGAGATGTTATTTTCATGTTGTTAGAAGCAGTTTTGGTAAAGGTATGTCCCTGCATAGTTTTTACTAGGGTTTTTATTGATTTAGAGTAAAATATGCTATTAGAATGGGTATTTAAATTAGTTATTATATGTTATTTAGGTATGAGTTCATGGTAAAAGTGGACCATACCTCATTTATTAATGTTTCAATAAGCGAAAAATTCCCAATGATTTTTTAGACATTATGACTATTTAAATTAAATGGTTTAATTAAATATAAAATTTTATAATTAATTTTTTAGTGATTTCTAGCTTGATAAAGGTATTTGGGAGCATAGCATGTACAAGGTTGGATTGGATGAGGATTATAGGATCTTTGAAAGGGGTTAAATCAATATTTGATGTAGGTATCCCCTATGATACAATTTCATATACATACATACATATATTTATGTCTGTGTGTGTGTATATGTTTTTGTGGGCATTAGATGGATTTGGTATTGGTTCAAGAATAATGTATAAGGATTTATAGAGTCCTTAGGTGGGATGATGGGGGTAGATTGAGCCTCTCGGGATGAGACCTAAGGAAATTTAACACCCTGGGTAGTTTGGGATTCCTCGATGACTATGTATCCAATGGAAGGGAATGATAACTGAGTTTATACGAGACATTGGAATGGTCCTCCATTATGATTTGGAATATGGGATAGCCTAGGATATGTTCCTAGGGATATTGGGTAAGCATGAGAGGCAAGGAGATGATTGGTGAAGTGTGGGATGAAATCATGTATCACAGTTGATGAGGAACTATCTACTGAATTTGGATGCGAGTCTTGATGTGTGTTCAAAGTGAGAGGATTACATTGGGACATAAAATTGAAATTAAAAGGGGGATTAGAGTTTTTTTATTGGAAAAGTATTTGGGTATTGAGATTGGGAGTGAGGAGCGATTTGGAGAGGTTGGACTAACCCTGTGGGGTCTGGGTTAGTGGGAGCCTTTGGAAAGTGATGTCACTAGTAGGTGATGGGATTTAGATGGTATTAATAATTAGAGATCATGATGGGTTTGGATGATCCATTGGGAACCTTTATGGGTTATTTGGGATATTTCATGACTAGGGGATAGGTCTTGATCGATTAACACCCTGGGATCAGCTGGCGAGTTTTGTGGTGGGATACAACACTATGTGTTTTTCATGTGCTTGTTGGACCTACCTAGAATTTTTGGGGATGGGTTAGTGTCAATAAAACTTTAAAAAGTATATGGAGATGGGTATATGTTATTTAAACTCCTAAAAGTATTTAGGGATGGGCTAGAGTGATGATTGGATCTCCCTAGAGTATGCGAGTATGAGTAGGTGTTATGACTATGCCATGTTCCATTGAGTATTGATTTGAGGACATTTATAGATGTATCTTGGGTAATTGTGTATAAATAAGACCTTTATTTGTATAGTATTAGTTCAAGTACTAACCTAGATGTTTGGTTGTGGTGCGTTGTAATGTGTGATACATGTACCCTTCCTATAGTGATTTGGAAGTTGGTTGATAAATGAATGTATGACTATGACCAATATCTAGGGGTATTGGGTCAAGGTTTAGACACATCCCTACATAGAGTCTTTAAATATAATTTTTTAATTTATTATGGTTTAATTAAGTAATGATTGGATCCTATCATGGCACCAAAGTAGATATAGACAGGAATCGGGGTGGCCTGGTTATCACCCGATGACCTGATGGGAATGTGTATCTCATTGAGTGCTTGTTATCCTGGTTAGAACATGATGAATTGATGATAATTTTTATTTATGATATTTATTTTCCTTATGCATACACACACATATGAAAATTCATATTTTGGGTTCTTGGTGAGACCCTACAAAGTTTTATGCTCACACGATGCACAAAAAATCTCGATGTGTGTGCAGAACTTATATCTATACTAATGGACATGAACAAGATGTAAAATTGATCAATAGGGGAATCTCAATAGGTTCATGGATACAAGGTGTATGGTTCCATGGTATGGAAAATGTTCTAGGGTACATGTGTTGTATTTTTAGTTTATGTTGTATTTGTTACCAGCCCCATTGGAGACTAGTTGTATGTTTTAAATGATAGAATCATATATGTTATTATGTGTTTATTTATTCTATGTAATATTATGTTGATATTTTTTAGTTATTATTTATTATTTTTTACTGTGATATTGAGGGTATAGTCTCCCCAATGCATGTTTTAGGCCCTCACTGCTACTCGGAAAACTCTAACGTATGTGGATTTGTGCCTGAGGTCTTGGGGAATCTATGATTTGAGCACTGATGAGTTTCCCAAGGATTGGGTGTTACAAAATGGCAATATTGCTTTGTTTTATTTCATTTTTTGGTAAGATGGGTGAAAAGTGGTTTAGTAATGTGTGGGATCTTATGATGAATATCTAAATTGTGGATCAATAAACAATTTTTTGATAGGAAGTCTAGGCTACCAGGGGCATGGGTTTACTATTCTTGGTTTTATATGTTATGTTTTCATGAAATCACATTGGGTGAAAAACATTTAGTTTTAGTTTTATTATTTATTTTTGTTTTCTCTCTTATACCATTATAAAGTGTTCCATGTTTTGGTCTTGTCACTTTGGAAATATGTGGTATAAATTCATTATAATTGGCATGTAGTATTAACATGAAATACATATGCTTTACTATGGATGTTTTATGATGATAGGTTCATTTATTCAAAATGTAAATAACAACATGTATGGTGTTTTCCCATATAATTTTTTTGTGGAATTATACTTAGCTATACCATGATTTATTTTATTTTTATGGTAGGTCATGTGAATCTTATAATGAGAGGTTCTGCTATGATGGAAATAAAATCCCTTCATTAAGGGATATATAGAGACCCTTTGTGGGTTGGTATGAGAAATTGATATCACTGTGATAACTTAATGAGGGAATAATACTCTTTAGTTGTGATTATAGGATGAACATGAGTTTCCTTGAGAATGATGTAACCTAGATTGTCATTTTGATTAATTTTTGGTTATTAAAGTGTAAAAAATAACATATATGGTGTTTTTCCATATTGACTATTGGTGAAAATCTACTTAATAAGAAAGAGTAGTTCTATGGAAACCCTAAAGAGTTTTGAAAAAAAGCATGGAAAATTACTTAGGATTTCCAAATTCAAAGTGATTTGGTTGTTTATGGTATCAATGATAGTTTTTAGGGAAGTAACAGTTGTTTTTCTATCCCATTATGTTTTATATTCACTTTTGGTAGAGTGACAAAAGCATGGGTAGATGATCATGGTTTTGGAAGGACACCCATGTGATGGGTGGTCATGTGTTTTACCTTAGCATCTTAGATGACTTGGGATGTGGGTTGAGCCTAACATTAAATCAGGTATGGTCTATAGGTTAGTTGTGCCAACCTATGTTAGATGGGACATGACTCGTGGGTGGATGCATCTGAATATGTGATTGGGTTATATTAGAGTGTATAGCCATTGGGTTCAGGTGAGATCAAGTAGGATCATGGGAAAGGACCTATGGGTGGGTTCATGAAGGATCAATCTACCTTGAAATGTGTAGAGTGAGATTAATGTGTCTTTTTAGGGATAAGTTTTGGAGTGTGGGGGTAGGTGAGTGTTGGGTATCCATAGTTCCCATTAGGTTGTGAATAATTGAATGGAACATGTTCATATTTTTTGATATTTGATCAGGATGTGTATGAGATTAAGCTATGAAATGATGATATGTATGTGGTGGGTTTGGTTTAGGGTCACCATCAGAGTAAGGTGATCATTGTATCTAATGAAAATCTAACAATTATTATGGGACAAGGTTTTGTGAGAAAGGGAGATGTCCCTCAGTGGTGGAAGGTGACATTATAATTGTATTGGGGTACCATGGTTTGGTCAAATTTAGTGGATTCCTTAACATGTATTTCTAGGGAAGTGTGGTATCAGGGGATGAAGGGAGGTGAGCATGGATCAGGAGGAGATAAACACACTTAAAATGATGAGAACCATTGGGGTTAGTGATTGAGGGGTGTTTTAAGAGAATGCATATGGTGGGGAGGTCAACATTGTTTATTGGAGGATATCACTCAGGGTTATTTGGGAATGAGTAGTGTTTGTTTTTCATGTTGGAACTTAGGTATGATCGGGACAACCATGTCCACTCATTGAATCCGATAATATATGGACCATGGTATATGGATAATGGGTGTTTGGTATCTTTGGAGCAGATATAATAATACTCATATGGTTGGGATCATCGTATCAGTCATGGGTGAATAACCCTTATGTTAGATGGGTTGTGGTGTGGTGAGACCAGTTGGTAAATAGACAAGGTGGCAACATGGTGATGTTGTGAGGAGATACCCATTGTTACCTGATTTTTGATAAACACCAGATCAAAGATTCAAATTTTGTAGTAGTTAAAGTTGGTGCGTTAGTACCATGCTCGAAGTATTTTAGTGTGATTCAGGAATGATCCATGAGGTGAATCACGATTCATCACATGATTCATGGGGTGAATCATTGTTTATGTCATGGTATATAGGGTGAACCCATTTTCTCACATGGTATCAAGATTGAACCCAATTCATATAATTATTCTAGGGTGAATCATGTGATGAAATTTCATGATGGTGTCCATTGAGAATGAAATGATTGGTAAAGAAAGAGAAGCCGGTGTTGTGACTTGGGGAAAGATTAGGGTCATTAGTGGGAATGTCGAGTTGGGGAAAGTGTTTCTTTTAAGGATGCATTGATAGTCGTGACTGTTAGTTTTGGTAAAATTCATCTCTATTAGGTACGAATAGCATTATTTCTTGATTTTGGACATGGCGAGAGATTAAATATGTTGGGAGCATCACACATGATGTGGTTGGCTGGTCAGTGGACATTGAAAGAATTTTTTTAGTAGGTGATTCTTATGATTTGAAGAACCATAATACTTGAGTTTAATTGGTTAAATAACTCATGGTTTGTTAAGAAATATGGGTGTAGTGGGAATAATATTGATGTTGGCATCGAAGGAGAGTGAGTGGCTTAGCTTATGATGAATAGTGCATTTAGTGTTTAGAGTTTCATAGTAGAGTCATGCTGGGTATTATGAGATGAAACATGGTTATATATCTATGAGTTGATGATTTGGATATGTTAAGAGATGTGGTTCAAGTGTTACCATGACTTATCAAGGATGAGAATCATTATAGTGTTGAGTTCTTAATGAACCACATAGTTATGAGTTTGAAATTCTTGAGGAAACAGGAAATTATCATTTATTGGATGGTTTGTTTTCAAAACCGGGAAATGAAAATATGTTCTATGATTTTGAACATATCAAAAAAAATTGGACATGGATTGAGGTTTAGTGGATGCCCCATGGGTTCATATGAGTATCATAGGGGAGTCGAAGTGGAAAATCTATAATAAGGATATATTTTAGGTTGCTCAAACCATTAAGTAGGGATTTAATACATGATTTGTTCAGGAAACAGGACCAAGGGATCCCCTGCCTAGGTTGTTCATGGGGTGAACCATTAGTTCATGTCATGAAATGGTCAGTATAACTTCTTAAAAATGGGGTTTATCCCCTTTTTTCTTGTCTGAGGCACTCACATGGGATGGAAAAATGATCGACTATCCCCAACATCAGATTCCTCATTTATGGGTATGAGTTTTGGTGGAATTTGATGGAAATTTAGGATAAGTCTTCCCCTTTGTAGTATTTTTTTTGTTTTCCATCCGATATCCCTAATACATCTCAATTTCATTTTGGGTTTTAGTGTTGATTCAAATAGAGAATAATGTAATTGATTAGAATGGATGGATATTTTTCTTGGCTTTCATAGAGGATGTATCAAGATGTTATCTACATGTTTTTGGAAGAATTATTAGTAAAGGTATGTCACCGTATGTTTTTCCAAATGTTTTCAGCAATTTTGGGTAAAATAATCCATTGGAATGGGTGTTTAAATTGGGGATTTTGTGTTTTTTATTACTGAGTACATTCCCAGAGTAGACCGCACCCCATTGATTGAGGTTTAAACAAAAGAAATATGCCTGATGAGTTTTTAGGAATTATTTTATTTAAATTAAATGGTATAATTAATTATAAATTTTAATATTTAAATGTTTAGTGATGGTTGGGATGGGATAGGTTCTTGGTACTATGGACGAGACATTGTTTGCATAGATGAGGTTCAGAGAAGCCCGACTTGGGGTTAACTCTATCTTTAAGGTAGGTGGCCCCTATGATAAAATTTCATATACATTCCTATTTGTGATTGTGAATTAATTGATTTTTGAATGGGTTCAATAATTAAGTATAAGGATTAGTGGAGTCCTTAGGTGAGATGATGGGTTGAATTAAGCATCTCAGGATGAGTTCAAGTGACTTTTGTCACCTTTTGTAGTTCAGGATCACTCGATGACTATGTTTCAAAGGTGAAAGAGTGTTGGATGATTTTAAAAGGGTCCTTGGAATGGTATCAAGGTGGGACTAGGAATGAATAATGATCTAGGTTGGGGTCCACTTTCCAGTGGTTAGGCATGAGAGGATTTGGGATGAGTGATGATGGGTAGGACAAACGTTCGTCTTATGGGTGATGAGGAACTCCCTGTTGAAGTTATAGTTGAATCTTGATGTGCACTTGGAGAAAGAAGATTAATTTTGTATTTGGAATTAGGATGACAATGGGGTTTAGAGAATGATGGATTTTATTGTATTTGGTTAGCAAGAACAAGAGTGAGTGCTTTGGAGAGGTTGGACTAACTCTGTGGGGTCTGGGTTAGTGGGAACCTTTAGGTAGTGACCTTTCTAGTGGGTGATGGGATTGATAAAGTATCTAAAATTAGATATTGTGATGGGTTTGGAGGACTCAGTGGGAACCTTGTTGGGTGAGTTTAGATATGTTGTGATGCGTGGCCAGGTCTCAAACGACTAGCGCCTAGGAATTAGTTGGTGAGTTGTGTGGTTGACTGTGACCCTATGAGTTTTTCATGTGCCTATTGGACCTCCCCGGAGTGTACAAGGATATGTTAATATGATTAGACCTCACCAAAGTTTGTAGGCATGGGTCAGTGTGATTGGAATTCCCCAGAGTCTATGAGCATGGGTTGGTGTACTGATTAGACCTCCCCAGATTCTGGAGGGTTGGGTTGGTGTGATGACCATACACTATTCCTTTAGGTATTAGGTTGCAGACCCTTCCATACATTTCTTGGGTTTATGTGCATTAATTGAAACTTTACTTATACTAGCTTCAGTCAAGGATTTACCTGGGGTTTTTTCAAGGTATACTGTGATTTGTGACTAATATACCCTACCTAGAGTGATTAGGAAGTGGTTTGACATATGTATGTATGACTATGAGTTTCTATATATATTTGGTTGATGTTTGGATGTAACCCTAATATAAGTATTTAGGTATATTTTGGGAATCAGTTATAGTTGAAAAAAGTGATAAGTAGATCCTAGCATGGTGCTAAAGTAGGTTTGATAGGGTGCTAGAGTGCCATGGTAAGAAAATTATGGCCTAACATGCATGTGTATCTTGTCGGGTGTCATGGATGCCTAGTTAGTGCATGAAGACCCAATGAGATTATCTATTTATGCTATTTTCTCTTCCTCATGCACACACACACATATGAAGACATATATTAGAGGTTCTTGGTGAGACCCTACTGAGTTTTATTGTCACATATTGCATGAGAATATCAGTGCATGTGCTGACCATATGTCTGTATTTTTATTTTTGGCATAGGATGTGCAGTGGATCGGGTTGGGGCATCTTGATGGGTTTGTGGGGGAAAGGGTGTGTGAGGACTAGGGATGGTAGTATAGAAAGGGTTAATGCATTATATTTTTAGTTTATTTTTTATTTGGGGTTATCCTAGTGGGAAAGCAGTTATACGTTTTGTATGAAAAAATAAAATATGTGATTTGATGATCATTTATTATATGTACTATGATATGGATGTTTTTTGGTTATTCATTGTTATTGATTATTGTGATATCAAGGTTATAGTCTCCCCAATTCTTGTTTTAGGCCCTCACTTATAGTCAGTAGACTCTAGAATATGGGAATATAAACCTGAGGTCTTGTGGTGTCGCCAATTAAAAAACTGATGGGTGACCCAGGTTCGAGGCATTACATGGTCATTAATATTTAGCCTTTATTGTATCAAATTTCAATGGATTAAATCTACTGATGGTATAAACTTTTTGTGGTGATATATTCGACTTGTTTGGATGATATGGTCATGCTATGATGATAAAATTATTTTTGGATGGAAATAAAAAGAGTTTTTAATAAATTAATTTTCATATTACAGGTGAATAATATAATGATTTAAGTTATACTAAAATTTAAGGAATTATAAATCAGGGGAACAATCTTATTTTGATAATGGGGATTAATCAGAAAGGAGGTGAATTAATTATATTGATAATTATAAACATCAAAGAAAATATTTAAAATAATTTGTTTGAGATAAAATTAATTCAAAATAAAAATATGATAATAATTTAATTAAAATAGTTATTTGACTCAAGTTAATTAGTAATGTTGAAAATTGGGTTTGTGTAGTATGATTATCCTTAGTGACATGGAATATAAATAGATATGAATTTATTTATTTAAAAAATTGTAATTATTGATGAATGATTAGTAACATAAATCATGAGATTATATTATGTAACACCCAAAGATTTTATGAAATATATTTTTTTCTAAAAAATTTAATTTATTCAATAGATTTTATTACACGCAACACCGAGTTTTAACAAACCACAATATACCATTAATATTATTATTTAAACAAGACCATTATAACATAGCCATTAATGATAGTGATATGAATAAGAATAACCATATTTTTAAAATTATGTATAATGGTTATATATAAATAAAATATATTGATAAATAAGTACTTAATTTTTTTTGGTAAATTATTTATATACTTTGAAATATATTTCTTCAGAGAAAAATGATTTTCATTGATTTTTATGAAAAATAATAATATTATTTTTTTCCACTTGGAAAATTTATTTGTAACAATTAACATAATTTTTTGAATCAACATGTCAGAATTATCATAGGGTGATTTTTTGGGGAATTTTTTTTAAAAGAATAAATTTTCAACAAATAATGAAAAATACCGATTTTTATAAAAACATACATCTTTCATTGAAAGTATTTACAAAGTTATAACTTATTTTAAAATGGTTTAAAGGTAAAATCAGTTTAATAGTCTTATTATTAATACAATTTAGTTTATTTTAATCAATTTCATGTTGAATTTTTATATAAAAACTTTTTATACTTTTGAAATATTTTTGTTTGGAAAACCATTTTTTCATCACATTGTGGGTTGAATTTTAAATTAAAATTTTCCAGTTATGTGAAATGATTTTTTTAAAAATAGATTCCATAATTTAAATAATAATAATTAATATTATATAATAAGTTTAACTTAATTTTTTGTCATAATGAATAGTAAAAATAGTAAAAATTAATTATCGTGGTTAAGGTTAAAACAAGTTCATCGATGGGTTAAAATAAAAAGATAATGGTTAAAATGGAATAAGAACTCTCCCAATTACTATTTAGTGGATATATTTTGACCATATATCATCTTAGTTTCAATAATAGTGCATTTGTTAGCCTTTTTTCATGTTTAAAATGGGGGTTTATCTTTTTCTTTTCAAAAATTCAAAGTGTGTCCTCTCCCCCACACATAAAAGGACACCCCTCTCCTCTCCACTACACACATAAAAAGATTTTTTTCATCCAATAATTGAAAAAATATGATTTTTAATTATCTAAAAATTCTTAGAGGACTTATTTTTATTAGAAAAACCTACTAAGAAGGCTTTTGGTGGAAACCTAAAGAGGCTGTCTAAAGAATAAGTATTATTCTTAAGATAACATTTTTATTTTATTTCTTCTCCCAACTCTTTAAAATATTATTTTGTTGTGATGATATAATAAAATAATTATCTCCAATATAATCAGATGTTATTATGTTTATTTAATAAACCATATCCATCTCCTCTTCCATGGGGAAACAAAACCATTGATCATGTGTACAACATTCTACCACCTCATGAACTGATGTAATTCGTTTTACTTCACCAACTATGATAGGTGGATATAATTAAGTTTTTAAAGTATATATATGATATTTATGAAATAATTATACCTTTATAATTATAATTTAACACATACCTTCTTATCTTCCAATCCGTTGGAAAACGATAACGTCGATCGCCCATACGTGTAGACTACCGTCTCCATGAAGCGATGTGTTATATTTTTCATTTTATTTTGAAATGGATGGTAATAAGGATAGATTTAGTGAAAATATATTAGATATATGATATAAAATTTATTATTTATTAGTGAATTAATATTTATCTTTCTTTTATTCCATCCATTGAAAAAATGGAAACAACATTCATGCGTAAATACGACCTACCGTCTCTATGAACTGTGTAATTCATTTTTCCATATCAAAATTTTATGAATGAATCTAAATATGTATATAATAAATATAAATTTTATTATATCAGTATTAAAATTATTAAAATTATGGATCCATAATCAATGTTTATGGACCAAAACTACCGAACTAGAACATACACGAAAAACAAAGAAGTTATAACCTGAAACAGGGATTTCAATAAATAATTATTAATGAATGGGTGGGAATATCTTATAAGTAAATAATATGTGATATGATATATATAATTATTGTTATATAATATATTTATAATAATCATATATTTATTATATAGGAGGTTTGAGCTTGTACGAAGAATGTCAAGACTTGAGGTAAGGGATTATCATCTCACATTTATTTATGTGAGACACATGCTATATTCACCACTTATTAGTTTTATGTGGTGTATATACATCACATAAATGTATATTATTCTTTTTTTATGAATTTTATCCGGATTTATATGTCTATATAATGTTCTTTTTTACATAGGGCTTATGATTCAAAATCTACCAAAGTAGTAAGTGTTTTATGTTACAATCTTATTTTTTATTATTATTGTTTATGATTACGATTTTTAGGATGAAAAATTATGATAAATATCTCAATAAATTCATGTATATTCTTATACCTAAGTTATTTATGTAAATTTGATTTTTTACTTCCATTTTTATATCTTTATGCACTCAATAGTGTAACACCCCAGGTAAATAAAGAATATGAAATTTTCATATTTATCCATATTTGTGAATAAAATATTAATATTACTTTAAAGGGGACGCTATGCACGATGGCGTACCTAATACGGAACAATGAGTTTCTTGGGAATCTTGCGTTGCACTCTAATAATAATATAATATTATTTTAAATGGTAGTTAACTCCTAGTGGTTGTAATGGCGGGAATGAACTGAACTAACTAAAAAATGATTGTATATGTTTGTCAAATATGTTTACTCTTTACAATAAATGTTATAGGATTAAAAATGCGAATGAATCCAATTTTAAGCGTAAACATTCCAATATTCTTTGAAAGGTCGATTAACCGCCTTTTGATGGCGAACCTCTTTTAAATCCACTTTTTGAAAATTTTATGTGTTATATTTGACAAAATAAAATTCTTCTTTAGAATCGGGACATCAAAATTTACTTTGTGTAAATGTTTGGTATTTTTCCGAAAAAGCTCAATTTTTAATGAATAGTGAAAAATGATGTATTTTATTTCAAAACCTCTTTTTAAACTAATTTATTTATATGATTAGATTATATTTTTAATTGGTTTTAAAGTGAAATTAGAATATATTTTTACCATTTAATCCAATATTGTTCGTTGGAATTAATTTCACTTTGAAATCAGACTTAAACTAGTGTCAATCTTTTAATACATTTTGTTTCATAAAAACACGCTATTTGTTTTGACAGCGGGAATTAATTATTAAATTAATTAATGAAACTTATATGTTTCGAATTTTTTAAAATAGACATCATTTTTGAATTCAGAATATCAAATATAGCTTAGGGTGAATTTTTGGTAATTTTCTGAAAAACTTCAATTTTTGATGAATAGTGAAACCACTAAGTGGTACTTATAAAAACTGATTTTTCCGTTTAAATGAAAATTTTCCATCTTTGTGTTTTGAATTTCAGAAATCTGACATACATGGTTGTCATTAAGAAGTAAAATTTGGTTCAATGGGATTAGAATAATTTTTTGGTGAATAGTAACTTATTAAGTTTTTAATCGCGATTAGAGGTAATTAGTGTAGTTTAAGGTAAGAATAATGTTTTAATAAAATGAAATGACCTAGAAACATGTCCTACCATCATTTGATGTGTCATGGACGACCAAGACAATCCATGGGTCAACTTGGGGACCCCATGGAGCCACTTTGGTTGGAAAATGACATAAATACCTTTTTATTTAATGTTAAAGTAAAAATGACACAAACATGAGATGTTTTACTAAATTTTTTTTTCATGGGGTTATACAAGTCATATTTTTTACTATAAATAGTAATTAGAAAGATACAAAAATTTACTACATCTTAGTATTTTTTTTTATATTTTTTTAGACATTAAATAAATTAAATTATTTATGACATCATGTTGATGCAGCGATGACCTCATTATTTAACGATTTAAATAAAATGGAAAGATAATGTAATATATAAGACCTACATAGGTAAAAAACCTATTGGATGGGTGGATTTCGAACCCTTATCACCTTATCCTTGAAACACATCAATTTGGGACCATTAAAATCCGAAACTCATTCTAAAATAAAGTAACATTTCTTTACTTTCCAAGAGTGCCCCTCCTCTCCTCTTATAAAAGGTCCCCACCTCTACCTCATTACCCACACTTCCAAATCCTTTGGCTCGGACAAACCCTGCCCATTTTTTCTCTCCACATCCCTCTCTAACTCCTTGAATCCTCACTTTGGGAATAAGTCTTCCCAAGGAATCCTTTGAGCTCAAACCAAAGGGAGTTACCCGATTTTAAGGTAATGTCTTCACTTGTGTCCTTTTGTTTTATTTTTGCTTCTCCAACCCCCTAAACTCTTTTTATTAATTTATTTTGTAACAAATACAGTATATTAAATATACTAGGATATTTTTATAAGAAGTATTCGAGCTACACTTACACACACCTACATCTAATGGATAAAGAACATACTGTTTCTGTGGATGGCGAATTTTTGCCTCACGAAACGATGATTGTTCAACATTATTCTAACACCTTCAAAGGTGGCCATTAAGATGACACTATATTTATATATGATATATAATATGTCTATGTTTTACTTAAGCTTATGTATTTATCATTTATGGCATACCTTTATGGTTTCCATTATGGGTAAACACGATATCTTCATTTAAGGAAGTGCGGACTACCGCCCCCTCAAAGTGACTTGATTCGTTAATACCATATGTGGTACGTATAAAGGATATGTTTAATGATATTATATATGATACCATACTGGAAATAAAATACTATTATGTATCATTATGTTTTAATTCCATTAAATATGAAATAGAAATGGAAGTAGCGTTCATGCGTACGTACGACTTACTATCTCCATGAACAGTACATTTCATTTCTTATCTCAAAATGTTATGTACTATTATAAGTACATATATATAATGGATATATATGTAATATATTAAATATAAATTATGTATATCATTCTGGAATTATAACACACACACACACACACACATATATATATATATATATATCTCATTTTGTTTTAATTCCATTAATATGACAAAAAATGAAAGTAGCGTTCTTGCGTACGTTCAGCCTACCGTCTCCATGAACGGTGCTTTTAATTTTTATCTACAAATGCTATGGAATAGTATAAAATGAATATATAATGGATATATATGATATTTAAAACATAAATACTATTCTGGATATGATGTACCTATAACTACATGGAAAATTATTTTCCAACAAGTTCAATTTTTGACTCATGTACCAAACATTGACAAAAACGTCTGACATGAACTCATATTATTAACCAATTATTATAACATTAAAATATGTGATATGAACTGAATAATAATATTTATAGGAGGTCCTTAAGCAATTATAAATTGACCAATGTTTATTATTCAGGAATATAAAGAAATGAACAAGACAAGTTGGACTTGAGGTAAGGGACCCTACCCCTCTCTTTCTTTTTACGTACACTCTTTTATGTCATTCCTTTTAAGCTCATATTTATTGTGATTGAGATGTTATTTTATATTACTACTACTGTAATTTTTATTTTCATATTATGAGAGACCCTATTCTCTCTCATCAATCCATTTTGTAAGTTTTGAGTGGCGCCGTTAGGCTGCCGAATTTTCATAAGAGATCTAACCTCTCTCTTTATTTTTAAGTACTCTCCTTTATGTCACTTATTTTAAGATCCTCTTTGTTATGTTGGGGTATGTTATTTTATATTCCTCCTTCTTTAAACA
The DNA here is from genome assembly GCA_963277665.1 of Viscum album. Classification (NCBI taxonomy): domain Eukaryota; kingdom Viridiplantae; phylum Streptophyta; class Magnoliopsida; order Santalales; family Viscaceae; genus Viscum; species Viscum album. The sequence goes on from OY728121.1 coordinate 856,993,834, forward strand.
TTATGTTAATATGATGAGAGACCCTATTTGATCTCATCGATCCATTTTTGTAAGTTTTAAGTGGCGCCGTTAGGCTGCCAAGTTTTCGTAAGGGATTTTTCATCTCACTTTTATTCCCGTGATATTTATGCTACATTTGACACAATTTCCTTTGGGTGGTGTATGTAATTCCAATTATTTTACTCATTGTGTAATATACTTTCATTTATGAGTATTTACATCAATGTTGTATTTTCCTTCTTTCACGGGGTGCATGTCTTGAAAGATACCCATGTCGGTAAGGGAACCTTTAACACTCCTCTTTTTAAAAGACTTCTTTTGTTATGTCTTTTAATTCACATACTATTATGTTGGGATATGTTCTTCTATATCCTTATTGATTTAAATTTTATGTCCATGTGATGAGATACCCTTTTTATCTCTCATCAACTCATTTTCTGAATTTTGTAGTGACGCTGTTAGGCTGTCAAATTTTTGCAAGGGAACTTCTTAACCCAAATTTGATTCTTTGAGATAAACTTGTACTCCTTTAATATGTCGTTCTATGAATATGTGTGAATAACCTCTGATTATTTTACACTTAATATCCACTTATATTTCGTGTATTCATTTGTCACACATAATTATGTAATTGATTTATCCTTAATCCAAGGATACCATCTTTGTATGGGACTTCGTCTCAATCTTCATTCATTGAGGCATATTTTGTTTTATACACAACTTTCTTTTATACGGTGTATAAACCCCTTTGACTTTTACGTTTATTCAAAATAAATCTTTATTATACGAAGCGTTTACTAAATGACAAAAGGGAATGTTTTTGTCATACGTATGCGGCGACAACGACTTCTCCGCCGCCGTGACCATTATTTGAGTTTCGGCTTCCTCTACAAGCCATACCTTCTTTTTAAAAGAAAAATATATACCATGTTTTACATTTCATTTATTTTGGTATTTAAAATGGTTTTCATAATGTTTTTATATCAATGTGTTGTATTGATATCTTGTGATTGAAAGGTGGAAATGGTATGTTTCCTTTATGCATGTTTTATATGATACAATTATGTTATGGTTCTTGGGAATTGTTATGAAGATGGGTGGTTATGTGATAAACTAAGGGTAGGTGAGCCCGATATAGCTCTCCAATGCATTGGGTAACGCGAAGGAGTGAATCATTAAGGTTTCTCCGAAGAGATTTAGGGAATATACTGTGGTGGGTATTCCAAACGTAACCAAGAGGGTTACTCTCTACGTAAAAATGTTATGAATGCCTCAAGTTACCTTTTATGTCTTATGATTTCTATGATTTATTCATGATTTTATGAGGTATGTTAAAGTGCCTGTGTTTTATGGGTAAAGTATGATTTCATTCTTATGTATATATGAACTCATGTTTCCTTTCCATATTTTTATAACCCTTACTGAGTTTTTTATGCTCATCCCAAGTTTTTTTTGAAATGTTTTTCACAGGTCAAGGGAAAAGTACATGATATGATGATAGTGACAAGGAAGTGTCAAGAAATAATCCATGTTTTATTTTAAATATTTTTCCATTGATGGGATAAGTGAATACTATCTTTATGTAACCACTTTGTTTAAATGTGGAATGTAATGCAAGTTTTATGATCTAATTCTCTAAAACTCTAAACCTGAAAAAAATCCTCAATGTGTAATCTTGTAATAACTCAAGATTAAGTAAGGTTTACGGCTGGGGCCTTATAGTTGGTATCAAAGGTCGGTTTAGATAACTTTAGAGGTTAGGGTATCCTCTAAGCATAAGTGACATTACCATAATGGTTAGTATTTCAGAAAGAGTCCTAGTTTTAGATAAAGTGAATAAGTAAGTATATCTTAGTGGTTATATTTCTCATTAGTACATGATGGTTTTGTTGATATACTCACACTGACATTTCTATTTTTAGTGAATGGATGGATCTAGCAGGCACCAATGTGACAATAGGTTTGAAGGAAACTGTGGTGGTTCTCTGATTAAGAGACTGGATGAAATGGGGTATTCAATGAGGAAACTCGTGGTTATTCTAAACCAACTATCAAGGAGTCATGACCATCCAATTAAACCTTGATATGTTCTGTAATGCATCATGTACGAGATGACCAATCGATGTGGAATTTCAGGTAATAATTATAAAGGTAACCATTAGGGTTTATATGATCCTTACTTTTGAGGTAATTATGGGTTATTATATGTTATGATGGAAAATGAAAGGCATGAGATAAACTTGAGGTTAAAATATTTTATGATTATTTTTTTGAATATTTTATCTCGTTTTGGGGAATGTTTTAAGAATTATATAGTTTTGGAAAAAGGACAACACGCAGACCGTGTGAGAACCCAGTGCGCCAGACAAAGCTGCGGGAATCGAACCCACAACCAATGTGCGACTGGTATTTATCGCCTACCATTGGACTACGTGAAGTCCCTGGTTAGTTTGAATAATTATTTTTAGTTAGATGATTTTATGAATTAAGAGTAAGCTGATTTTGGGTTATCTATGGATATTTATTAACCTATCATGGAGGATATGTGATTAGGTTAATTACTTTTCAATACGAGACTTTAGGAGCAACTTATGTTGTTTGGAGATAAATGTTACGATTTAATTGGGAATACTATGTGACTAAATCCTTCAAATATTTGGGTTTCAATCTTAGTTTGGTTTACTTTGAAGTATTTTATGGACAATTTGTTTATTGAATGGTATTTTTTGAACTTTGGGTATTGTTTGATAAATTTTGGAGATTAAGAATAGATTTGTTTAAAAAAAAGGATTATCCTTTTTGGGTATTATCTGATCTTGTAAACCTTTTTGGTTTTGGTTTTGGTTAAGGTCTAAAGATATGGGTAGTATATATTTATCTTTTGTGGATTAAGTGATCCTCTAGAAGTTGATTATAGTACTCTTAATGTGAACAAGTCTTCCTAAATACTCATCTTTTGGGGAAAGTATGAGTTTGTGTAAGAAATCTAGTAAAAGTTGAAATTCAACATGACAAGTAAGTATGTTTCCTTAAGATAAAAAATAAATTCCTCAATGAAGAGTAACTTAAAACAAAAATGTTTTCTGTTAACTTTTCCTACTGGGGAATCGAATACCGTTTAACCCATCACAAGTTTGTGATTTTCTTATGGTTAAATTTCTCCTAGACATGTTTACTATCACTCTCCATCAGAACATGACCCTTTATTTTTTCCTCCATGTCCATATTTTCATACTTGGAATCCTAGTATGGGTTAACTTGGGTGACCTTTGTACTTATATTTCTTTATTTTAAAGTGATTGTTTTACTGACTCTTGTTCCGATGTGGGATTTTCAATGAAGTTTCCAAGACCAATTTTAAAAATTGCGAGGATGCAATTCCCAAAAGGGGGGAAGGATGTAACACCCCAGGTAAATAAATAATATTACATTTTCATATTTACCCATATTTGTGAATAAAATATTAATATTACTTTAAAGGGGACGCTATGCACGATGGCGTACCCAATACGCAACAATGAGTTTCTTGGGAATCTTGCACTGCACTCTAATAATAAAATAATATTATTTTAAATGGTAGTTAACACCTAGCCATTGTAATGGTGGGAATGAAAAGAACTAACTAAAAAATTATTATATATGTTTGTAAAATATTTTTACTCTTTACAATAAATGTTATAGGATTAAAAATGCGAATGAATCCAATTTTAAGCGTAAACATTCCAATATTCTTTAAAAGGTCGATTAACCACCTTTTGATGGTGAACCTATTTTAAATCCACTTTTTGACAATTTTATGTGTTATATTTGACAAAATAAAATTCTTCTTTAGAATAGGGACATCAAAATTTACTTTGTGTAATTTTTTGGTATTTTTCCGAAAAAGTTCAATTTTTAATGAATAGTGAAAAATGTTGTATTTTAATTCAAAACCCCTTTTTAATCTAATTTATTTATATTATTATATTATCTTTTGAATTGGTTTTAAAGTGAAATTAGAATATATTTTTACCATTTAATCAAATAGTGTTCGTTGGAATTAATTTCACTTTGAAATCGGATTTAAACTAGTGTCAATCTTTTGATACATTTTGTTTTATAAAAACACGCTATTTGTTTTGACAGCAGGAATTAATTATTAAAGTAATTAATGCAACATATATGTTTTGAATTTTGTAAAATATACATCATTTTTTAATACGGAATATAAAATATAGCTTAGGGTGAATTTTTGGTAATTTTCTGAAAAACATCAATTTTTGATGAATAGTGGAACCACTAAGTGGTACTTATAAAAACTGATTTTTCCATTTAAATGAAAATTTTCCATCTTTGTGTTTGGAATTTCAAAAATCCGACATACATGGTTGTCATTAAGAAGTAAAATGTGGTTCAATGGGATTATAATAATTTTTTGGTGAATAGTAACTTATTAAGTTTTTAATCGCGATTAGAGGTAATTAGTGTAGTTTAAGGTAAGAATAATGTTTTAATAAAATGAAATGACCTAGACACATGTCCTACCCTCCTTGGATGTGTCATGGCCGACCCATAAAATCCATGGGTCAACTTGGGGACCCCATAGAGCCACTTTGGTTGGAAAATGACATAAATACCTTTTTATTTAATGTTAAAGTAAAAATGACACAAACATGAGATGTTTTACTAAGAAAATTTTTACATGGGGTTATACAAGTCATATTTTTGACTATAAATAGTCATTGGAAATATAAAAAAATTTACTACATCATAGTATTTTTTTATATTTTTTTAGATGTTAAATAAATTAAATTATTTATGACATCATGATGATGCAGCGATGACCTCATTATTTAACGATTTAAATAAAATGGAAAGATAATGTAAAATCTAAGACCTAAACATGTCCAAAACCTATTGGATTGGTGGATTTATAACCCTTATAACCTTATCCTATAAACACATCAATGTGGGACCATTAAAATCCGAAACTCATTCTAAAATAAAGTAACATTTTTTTACTTTCCAAGAGTGCCCCTCCTCTCCTCTTATAAGAGGCCCCCACCTCTACCTCCTTACCCACACTTCCAAAGCCTTTGTCTCGGCCAACCCCTGCCCATTTTGTCTCTACACATCCCTCTATAACTCCTTGAAGCCTCAATTTGGGCAGAATGCTTCCCAAGGAAGCCTTTGAGCTCAAACCAAAGGGAGTTACCCGATTTTATGGTAATGTGTTCACTTGTGTCCTTTTGTTTTATTTTTCTTCTACAACCCCCTAAACTCTTTTTATTCATTTATTTTGTAACAAATAAAGTATCTTCAATATACTAGGATGTTGTTATAATAAGTATTCGAGCTACACTTACACACACCTACATCTAATGGTTAAAGAACATACTGTTTCTGTGGATGGCGAATTTCTGCCTCACAAAACGATGATTGTTCAACATTCTTCTAACACCTTCAAAGGTGGCCATTAATATGACATGATATTTATATATGATATATAATATGTTCATTTTTTAATTAATCTTCTGTATTTTTAATTTATGTCATACCTTTATGGTTTTCATTATGGGTAAACACGATATCTTCATTTAAGGAAGTGCGGACTACCGCCCCCTCAAAGTGATTTGATTCGTTAATACCATATGTGGTACATATAAAGAATATATTTAATGATATTATATGTGATACCATAATGGAATTAAAATACTATTATGTATCATTATGTTTTAATTCCATTAAATATGAAATAGAAATGGAAGTAGTGTTCATACGTACGCACGGCTTACCAGCTCCATGAACGGTACATTTCATTTCTTATCTCAAAATGTTATGTACTATTATAAGTACATATATATAATGGATATATATGTAATATATTAAATCTAAATTATGGATATAATTCTAGAATTATAAAATATATATATATATCTCTCATTTTGTTTTAATTCAATTAATATGACAAAAAATGAAAGTAGCGTTCATGCGTACGTACGGCCAACCGTCTCCATGAACGGTGCTTTTAATTTTTATCTCCAAATGCTATGGAATATTATAAAATGAATATATACTGGATATATATGATATTTAAAACATCAATACTATTCTGGATATGATGTACCTATAACTACATGGAAAATTATTTTCCAACAAGTTCAATTTTTGACTCATGTACCAAACATCGACAAAAACGTCTGATATGAACTCATATTATTAACCAATTATTATAACATTAAAATATGTGATATGAAATGAATAATAATCTTTATAGGAGGTCCTTAAGAAATTATAAATTTAACAAAGTTTATTATTCAGGAATATAAAGAAACGAACAAGACAAGTTGGACTTGAGGTAAGGGACCCTACCCCTCTCTTTCTTTTTAAGTACACTCTTTTATGTCATTCCTTTTAAGCTCATATTTATTGTTATTGGGATGTTATTTTATATTACTAATACTGTAATTTTTATTTTCATATGATGAGAGACCCTATTCTCTCTCATGAATCCATTTTGGAAGTTTTGAGTGGCACCGTTAGGCTGCCGAATTTTCGTAAGAGATCTAACCTCTCTTTCTTTTTAAGTACTCTTCTTTGTGTCACTTATTTTAAGCTCCTCTTTGTTATGTTGGGGGATGTTATTTTATATTCATATTTTTTTAAACATTATGTTAATATGATGAGAGACCCTATTTGATCTCATCGATCCATTTTTGTAAGTTTTAAGTGGCGCCGTTAGGCTGCCAAGTTTTCATAAGGGATTTTTCATCTCACTTTTATTCCTGTGAGATTTATGCTACATTTTCCACAATTTCCTTTCAGTGGTGTATGTACTGCCCATTATTTTACTCATTGTGTAATATACTTTCATTTATGAGTATTTACACCAATGTTGTATTGTCCTTCTTTCACGGGGTGCATGTCTTGAAAGATACCCATGTCGGTAAGGGAACCTTTCACACTCCTCTTTTTAAAATACTTCTTTTGTTATGTATTTTAATTCACATACTATTATGTTGGGATACGTTCTTCTATATCCTTATTTATTTAAATTTTATGTCCATGATATGAGATACCCTTTTTATCTCTCATCAACTCATTTTCTGAATTTTGTAGTGATGCCGTTAGGCTGTCAATTTTTTGCAAGGGAACTTCTTAACCCAAATTTGATTCTTTGGGATAAACTTGTACTCCTTGAATATGTAGTTCTATGAATATGTGTGAATAACCTCTGATTGTTTTACACTTAATATCCACTTATATTTCGTGTATTCATTTGTCACACATAATTATGTAATTGATTTATCCTTAATCCAAGGATACCGTCTTTGTATGGGACTTCGTCTCAATCTCCATTCATTGTGGCATATTTTGTTTTATACACAGCATTCTTTTATACTATGTATAAACCCCTTTGACTTTTACGTTTATTCAAAAGGAATCTTTTTTATACGAAGCGTTTACTAAATGACAAAAGGGAATGTTTTTGTCATACGTATGCGGCGACAACGACTTCTCCACCGCCGTGACCATTATTTGAGTTTTGGCTTCATCTAAAAGCCATACCTTCTTTTTAAAAGAAAAATAAATACCATGTTTTACATTTCATTTATTTTGGTATTTAAAATGTTTTTCATAATGTTTTTATATCAATATGTTGTATTGATATATTGTGATTGAAAGGTGGAAATGTTATGTTTCCTTTATGCATGTTTTATGTGATACGATTTTGTTATGGTTCTTGGGAATTGTTAGGAAGACGGATGGTTCCGTGATAAACTAAGGGTGGGTGAGCCCGAAATAGCACTCCAATGCATTGGTTAACGCGAAGGAGTGAAACATTAAAGTTTCTCCGAAGAGATTTAGGGAATATACTGTAGTGGGTATTCCAAACGTAACCAAGAGGGTTACTCCCTACGTAAAAATGTTATGAATGCCTCAAGTTACCTTTTATGTCTTATGATTTCTATGATTTATTCATGATTTGATGAGGTATGTTAAAGTGCTTGTGTTTTATGGGTAAAGTATGATTTCATTCTTATGTATATATGAACTCATGTTTCCTTTCCATATTTTTATAACCCCTACTGATCTTTTTATGCTCATCCCAAGATTTTTTTTGAAATGTTTTTCACAGGTCAAGGGAAAGTTACATGATATAATGATAGTGAAAAGGAAGTGTCAAGAAAGAATCCATGTTTTACTTTAAATATGTTTCCTTTGATGGGATAAATGAATACTATATTTATGTAACCACTTTTTTTAAATGTGGAATGTAATGAAAGTTTTATGATCTAATTCTCTAAAACTCTAAACCTGAAAAGATCCTCAATGTGTAATCTTGTAATAACTCAAGATTAAGTAAGGTTTAAGGCTGGGGCCTTATAAATAGTCTAAAATAATATTTCATGGAAAACTTACTCTATTTTTTCTCTTCGGTCAAAAACTCATTCTATTCCATGTACATATTTTGTAAAAATTTTCCAAAGAATATATTTATTATTATCCAAAGATTTTTTAAAATAATTTTCATGCATATTTTATTTTTTAATATTGTTTTCAAATTAATATTCTGATCATTTACCAAATGAGGTTCTTTTTACTTTTTACATAAATTGTGAAAGGAATATTTGTTTTAATATACACCTCATGAATGGAATTATCCTCCTTCATGAACAATAAATTATTTTATGATTACTTTATGATTTTCCAAATTTATTTTCAAAACAAAATTTCTTTAAATTTTGGATGTTTTTAAAATTTAATGAATTCATTTCAAAATGGAAATTATATTTTCTTCAAGAATGATTTAATGACAATTTATGGAGTTTCTATTCATAAACAACAACAAACATTGGTGTTACTTGTGTTTTATTAGGAATATGATCCAATGGTATGATCCTTATTATTTCTCTAGATTGTTTATTATTATAATGATGAGATTTTTATAAAATCCATTTATTTTTCCATGGTTTATTCTATGATTGATATGATTTTTTTATGAAACTCAAATTATTTTCATTGAAAATGAAATGATGAAATGATGAATGTTTAATAATTTTATGGAACATATATGTATGGTTTTCATTATGTGATGGATGGGACCAAAATTATATATCCCCCAATGAATTGGGAAAAGTTTTATATCTCATGAGATAACTATGGGAAACAAGTCGATGTGTTTGATCCTATATGGGAAAGGAGATTATGTTCTTGATCTGTTGTTGGAAAAAATGTCTATGTACTTGATACCCCAAGGGAGACAATTCAATGTGATAGATCTACTATAGGAAACATGTGATTATTCCTTATCTATTATGATATGGGAAACATGTTTTGATGTATCATACACTGTGTTTTTTTATGGCTCCAAACTTATATGACGTGAACTTATGGTTCATGATTGATTTTTGATGATTTCTCACACTTATGATTCAAGTATTTTGAAATGATAATTTTTTATACAATGGATCATGTTTACAGTAAATTATTTATTGGGTATAAACTTTTTTAAGTTATGTTCAAGATATAATACCCTTATTATTATCTTAAGATTTCATATGATCACCAATTAATATTTCCCATGTTTACCCTTACTGAGAATCTGAGCTCACCCTTTCTTATGTTCCCTTTACCTAGGTTATATATAAAGTTATTAAGTAGGGAATGTCTATGAATAGTACTAAATTAGAAGATCTTTGTGATATATGTTAAAGATATTTAATTAAATAAAAATATTGTTTTTATAATTTCCATGGATACTACACCATTATGGTCCTCAGGAGAGTATTTTTGAAACATATTGAATATAAATCTATAATGATGTAATATTTATGTATGAAAATATTGGGTTGTTATTATTAGAATTAGATAAAGGTTTAGTTAACCTTTGTAAAATAGGATGAGAAATCATTATTGATAACTGTAAGGATAATTCCATGTATAGAAAAATATCTAGAATTTTGGTGAAGGATAGAGTGAGTGGTTTCCATGAAATTGATCTCCTGTCAAGATATTACAAGTGTATGTGGATTTGGAACAATTTTACTTATGGGTAATAACTCCAAAAGGGTGTATTGTGAATTGAATCAATCTTCACATTAGGTATGTAAATAGTCCTTGTTTCACACCTAGTTTGATACTCTCAGGGGATATGTGTTAAATAGATAATAACTATGAATGATTTAGGTTAAACATCATGTGTCATATATTGAAAATAAAGTGTCATGATTTAGACATACAATGAAATATATTCATTATTATATGATTGATCACTCGGATTAAATATTCATAATGGTTATGCTAACCATTTTGATTTTAGTATGAGTTTTAAGATATAATGATGAATTTCGGGTGGAAATAGTTATGCTCCAATATTTATGTTCCCTATTTGAGCTTAATTATATGAATTCATGTGTATCAGGAGAAGTCTTTAGGAATATTAATTCTTATCCCCATGATTAGATATTTAATTATCAATGAAAATACCTAATTCTATGATCATTGCATCTGAATCTTATAATTCTTATCCAGTTGAAGTTTGTAGGAACGTGCTTCATAAAAATTTTATTATTCTTACTCTGGTTGAATTTGATTTTATCTTAGGAATGGATCATATTTATCTACATAAATCCCACATCAATTGATGAGAAAGATAAGTAATGTTTAATATTCCAAACCAACATATGTTATTCTATCAGTGTGACAATAAATATGAACAAACAATGGGAATCAAATCTATTATATGAGTCTAGAATCCTTTTCAAAAGTGGTGTTTATCTCAAATGGTTGTGGAGAAATTCAACATCGATGATAATCCTTTTGTATGGGAGTTTTTTGATGTTTTTATGAAAGGGTTTCCTAGTCTTCCACTGAATCATGAATTTGAGTTCTCAATAGAACTCATACTTGGTACTAGACCTATTTCAAAGACTCCCTTAAGAATGAACCCGATTGAGTTGTAAGAACTGAATAAGAAACTACATGAGAATGTTGAAAAGGGATTTATTCATCCATGTGTGTCAATATGGGGAGAACCTTTTCTTTTTGTTAAAATGAAAGATTGATCAATATGACTCAACATTGATTATCGAGAACTGAATAAGATCACAATAAAGAACAAGTATCCTCTACCCTGTATTGATGAATTGTTTGATCATCTGCACATAGATCAATACTTTTACAAAATTGAAATTCATTTGGAATATCATCAATTAGGGTCTAAGAAAGTGGATATACCTAATATTACATTTCATACAAGGAATAGACACTAAGAATATATAGTGATTCCATTTGGTCTTACCATCACCCCCAATATGTTCATCGATTCAATGAAAAGAGTCTTTAGAGATTACCTTGATAAATTTGTGGTAGTATTTATAAGTGATATTATTATATATTCAAGGACCATGGAAGATATTGAAGATAACATGATCATATTAATGAATACCTATAAAAGGAGAATATATTTTCAAAAACTAAAAATCTTAAATTTTAGCTACAAAATGTTCATTTTTGGATCATATAATCTCATGTGAGGGTATATCAATGGATCCATCAAAGTAAAAGTTATTGAACATTGTCCCAAACCAACTGCTGTGACTAAGATCCAAAGTTTTCTTGGTTTTTCTGGATATTATTGATATTTTTTGGAGAATTTATCATGGATATATAATCCAATCAACAAATTAAGTTGAAAGGGAGCCAAGTTCCCTTGGATAGATGAATATGATGAAAATTTCATAGAACTAAAGAGAAGGCTAGTCATCACATCCATGCTTAAATTACCCCATAATGGAGATGAATTTGTAATCTATAGGGGTGAATCCAAGAAGTGACTAGGATGAATTCTCATGTAAAATGATTGGATTATAGATTATGACTCATGAGAATTGATGATTCTTGTGAAAAATTATCTAACTCATGACTTATATATAACTGCCCTAATTTTTGGGTTAAAGATATGGGTCAATTATATTTATGGATAAAGGTGTGATACATATACTAATCATAAAATTTTAAAGTATATATTCACATAGAAGGTTTTGAATATGTTCCAGAGAATATAGTTGTAAGTGATTAAATATTATGATTGATCAATACATTACCACCCTAGGAAAATGAATAAGGTGGCCAATGATTTGAGTCTAAAGGATCATGATTTCTTATCTATGATAAGAATCATAAAATATATAATGTTTAGGGATTTTCAAATTATGGATATTGAAATCTTGAAAGAAGGGGACACATATTAACTTTCTCAAATGAGTGTTCAACCATCTATCCAAGTGAGGATTAAAGAGGCTCAAAAGGAAGGCATAAAACTATAGAAGAAGGTGATAAATTTTCCAGAGTTTAACCTTGATTATAATGGAATGATAAGGTTTAAGAACTATTTATGTTTTCTATTAACATAAAATTTGAAGGAGATGTTAGAGGAATCTCATAGTTCTTCATTCTATTCATCCTAGAAGTAGAAAGATGTATAGAGATCTGAAAGAGTATTTCTAGTCGGAAAACATAAAGAGATATATTTCAGAGTTTATAACTCAGTTCTTGGTATGTTATCAAGTTAAGTCTAAGAGACAAAAGTCTAAGGGGATGTTACAACCATTAGCTATTCCATAATATAAATGGGAAAACATCAACCTCGATTATATCATCAGAAAACCAAAAACATCTAAAATCCATAATGCTTTTTGGGTAGTTGTTGATCTCCTTACAATGTTAGTACACTTAATTTCCATAAAAGAGGACTTCTACTTAGATCATCTCGTTAGGATATACATTAAGTAAGTGGTAAGGTTTCATGGATTACTACATTGTAATGTATTTGATCTAGATCTAAGGTTTACCTCGAAGTTCTTGTGATTTCTTTAGAAATATCTGGATACAGAATTGAGTTTTAGGATTAAATATCATCCTTAGATAGATGTTTATTATAAAAGAGTAATTAAAACCATATAGGATATACTGAGATATTTTTCTAATAATTTAAAAGTTAGTTGGGATTAATGCATTTCTCTAGTTAATTTTTCTTGAAATAATTGATTTTACTCAAGCATTTAGACAGATACTTATAATTCCATATATGGAATGAAGCACAAAACTATAATTTTTTGGGATGAAGTTTGAGAAAGAAATCTATTAGGACCCAATATTGATGAGAAAATTGAAGAGAAGGATAAATCCATTTAGAATCACATTAGGGCTACTTAGAATCGATAAAAAATTTATGAAAACAATCATCGACATTATTTGGAATATGAAGTTAGTGAGAAGGTTTTCCTATAAATGTTTTTATGGAATATAGTTATGAGATTCAAGAAGAAAGAAAAACTGAGCCCTAGGTATATTGGTCCTTTTGGGATTATAGATCGAGTAGGGATTCTAGCTTATTACTTGGAAGTCCCACTGAACCTTTATAATGGTCATAATGTGTTCCATATATCTCTCCCGAGGAAGTACATACTTGACCCATCACATTTAATGAACTATGAGCCTATAACATTGCAAAAATTTCTTTTTTATTATGAAAATTTGATGGAGATTTTTTATTGTACAGAGAAAGTGATATAAAACAAGAACACTCACCTTGTCAATGATTTGTGGTGAAACCACTAATTTGAAGAAGTTACATGGGAACCTAAGGAGATGATGAGGCAGAAGTATACTCATTTTTTTATATCAAAGTGATGAATTTTTAGGGTGAAATTAATTTTAAATGGTGTAGATTGTAACAATCTGATATTTTATGAAATATTTTTTTCTGATAAATTTTATTTCTTCTATATCTTACATTACACACAACACTGATTTTTAACAAAATAAAATATATTACTAATGTTATTATTTAAAAATGATTTTTATAACTTAGCTATTAATTTTATTTTTCTGAATTAGAATAGCCACATTTCTAAAATTATGTATATTGGTTTTATATAATGAAAATATATTGATAAATAAGTAACTAATTTTTTGGTTAAGTATTTATATACTTCAAAATATATTTATTTTCAAAAAAATATTCTATACTTTTTGTGAAAAAAATATTTTATCCACTTTTAAGAAAATTATTTGAAAAAATGAACTTCATTTTTGGAATCAAAATTTTAAAATTATCTTAGGGTGAATTTTTTAGAATTTTCTAGAAATATTAATTTTTCAATGAATAGTGAAAAATATTGATTTTTTATTAAAAACAACCTTTTCATTTAAAGTATTTGAAAAGCTATATATATATATATTTAAATTTTAAAGGTAAAATCAGTTAAATTAAATTATTATTAATACAATTTTGGTCATTAGAATCAATTTCAGGTTGAATTTTGATATTGTTTTTTATACTTTTGAAATATTTTTCTTTGGAAAATCGTTTTTTCATCCTGTCTGCTGGTTTAATTTTAAATTAAATTATACCGCTTCTTTGTATTGAATTTTTAAAAATATATTCCATATTTTTAATCAGATTAGTTAATATTATATAATAATTTCAACTTAAGTTTTGTTCATGTTGAATACTAGAGAGTAATAAAAAATAATTACGCGATTAAGGTTAAAACGGTCTACTCAGTGGTTAAACTAAAAAGATGAGGGTTCAAATGGCCTAAAAACCTATCCAATTACTATTTTATGGCCATATTATGACCTTATCTCATTTAAGTTTTTATAATGATCAATTTTGATCCTATTTTATGCATAAAACTTGGGTATATCTTTATCTTTTCAAATATTCCAAGTGTGTCCTCTCCGCCACTTATAAATGGGAACCCCCCCTCCCCTCCTCCTCACACTTCTAAATATTTTTTTGTTAATTAATACATAAATATATTTATTAATTCCTACTAAATTACTATAGTCCCTATTTTTATTAGTAAAACCTCTTAAAAAGGCCTTTGGTACACACCTAAATAGGTTTTCCAATGAAAATGTATTATTCTTAACTGAGCGTTTTTGTTTTATTTCATATTCCACCTCCTTGAAAAATTATTAATCTATTAAGATATAACAAAATAATTATATATGATATAACTAGTATTTATTATGATAATTAAATAGTCCATATACATATCCTCTTCCATTAAATGGGAAATAAAACCATGGATCATGTCTATGGAGGACAACCGCCTCATGAATCGATGTAATTTATTTTCCATCACCACCTATAAAGAGTGGATATAATGATGGATTTAAATTATATATATATATATACATATGATATTTATGACATAATTTCACTTCTGGAATTATAATATCAAATCTACCTTCTTACCTTCCAATCCATTGGAAAATGATAATGTTACTCGTGCGTACGACTGGACTACCGTCTCTATGAAATGATGTGATACGTTTTTTATTTTTACATGGATGATAAAAAGGATATAATTAATGAATATATAATATATATATATGATATAAAAATTATTTTTTAAATGTTAATTCATATTTATATTTCTGTCATTTCATTTGTAAAAAAATGTTATCACTGTTCACGCGTACGTACGACTTACCGTCTACATGAACAGTGTAATTCATTCTTCCATATATAAATTTTATGAATGAATATAAATTAGTATATATTGAATATATATTAAATTATATCACTATTAGAATTAAGTAAATGATGTTACCATAATCAAATTTGAAGGGAAAAAACTACCTAACCAGAACACACATGAAAAATAAAGCAGTTATCACCTAGAACATTAATTTCAATAAAGAATTATTAAGGAAAAGGTCATAAAAGGTTATAATTAAATAATATATGGTATGATATATATGTTTAAGGTTCTATAATATATGTATAATGACTTAATATTTATTATATATGATGTTTGAATGTGCACGAAGAAACTCGATACTTGAGGTAAGGGATTTTCATAACACTTTTAGTTCCCTGAGAAATAGGCCATATTCACCACTTATTTATTTTATGAGGTGTATATACTTACAATGAATGTATTTTATGATGATTTATAGGAATTTTATTGTGATTTTCATATAAATATAAGGTTATTTATTTAATGGGGATTATGATTAAAATATTTCCAAAGCAGTAAGTGTTTTATGTTACAATCTCATTGTGTTTAGGACTATTTATGATTATGTATCAAACGATGAAATATTATGATATATCTCTCAAAAAACTCATTAATTTTATTTTACCTTGGTTACTTATTCAAATTAAAATTTTCCTTCAATTTTATTTTCTTTATGTACTCAAGAGTCCCAAAAAATGTATTTAAGGAAAACCGACTTTATTTCTCTCTTTAATCGATATAATTTCATGTTCTGTGTCCATGTCTTATAAAAATTATTTTAAGAATGTTTTTAATATTCTCCAAATATTATTTCCAATCTATTTTTAACCATGCATTATTTTATAAAAAATTTTCTGAAATGAATCTTCTCCACATTTTCTGATTTAGGTACTTTTGACTTTTTACCAAACAATTGAAAGGAATCTTTGTTTTAATGAACATGGCATGAACAAAATTTTATTCCATCATGACCACTAAATTATTTTAATATTAATTTATAATTTTACAAATTTATTTTCAAATAAAATTATTTATTTAATGTTTTTGAAAATTTTATATTTTAAAGAATTTATTTCAATGTGGAATGGATATTTTACACAAGAATGTTTTAATGATATTTTTATGGAATTTATATTCATCAACCAAAACAAATTTTAGTGTTGGTTAAGTTTATTTGGGTATAAGAACCATTGGTAATATCCATATTCTTTCTTTGGATGGTTTATGGTTTTGATGATGAGATTTTTTTGAAACCCATTTATTTTTCAATGGGTTATGGTATGATGGATTGATTAAATATTTATGATACCCAAATTCATTTCAAAAGTTATGATATGATGATATGTTGAATATTTAATGATGTATGAAACAAATATGTATGGTTTTCATTATGTGATAGGTGGGATAGAATTATATATCCCTCCAATGTGTTGGGTAATGTTTTATATCTTATGATATAATTATGGGATACAAGTCAATGATCTTGATCCGCTATGGGAAAATAAGCCAATATTCTTGAACTATTATGGGAAACATGTCAATATGCTTGATCCACCATGGGAAATAGGTTGATGTGCTTGATCCATAATGGGAAACAACTGATGATGCTAGATCCATTATTAAATGGTAAACATGTGTTGATTCCAGATCCACTTTGATTTGATGATATCCATATTTAATCTTTAAATATGAAATAGTTTCAATAAATATTATGCTGTAACACATATATTACATGAAATTATAGTTTATGATTTATTTATGATTATTTCTTACTCTTATGATTCATTCCATTCAAAATGATAATGTTTTATTCCACGATACAAGTTTACAGTCCATGATTAATTGTGTATTAAATTTTAAAGTAATATTCATGATCTCATACCCTTATGATTATCTTATACTTTAATTTTATCACTGATTAATATACCCATTGTTTACCCTTATCGAGAATATGAGCTCACCATTTCTCAAGTTTCCTTTCCCCAGGCTATGTAGAATGCTCTTAAGTAGGGTTTGTTTGTAAAGGTTACTAAATGAGAAGATATTCGTAAGAAATATTGAATAAATTTAATTAAATAATAATATTTTGTATCTAATATCAAAATACACTAAAACTTTATGGTCCTCATGTGAGTATTTGTGAAATGTATTTAATATTCATCTAAAAATATGTAATATTTATGTATTAGAATCCTTGGTCATTGTAAGGTGGGATTTCAGTGGATTTGACTTATCAGTATATATATTTATATCATTTATGAATCACGTTAATGTAAACTTATGATGGTGTATAATGGAAATAAGGTAATGAATACTTTTTTGGTGAGATGTAACAAAAAATAGGATAATGAACTTGATAATGATAAAGTAATATCCAACAATTGATGATGTATCTCTTGGATAATGTTATAAATATTTATTAGTTGACTTTTTATTCTTTTTAAGATAATGAGGAATTATGAGATGAACTTTAGTCAGGATGGTAAACTAAATAATCCATTTTTTAACATCGAATTGTTATTTATTTTTAATGGTATTGAGATTAGGATGTTCATAGGGAATAATATGATGGTATTGTAGACTATTGTGTAGAATGTTTCATATGATTGATCGATGGATCTTTTAAATGGTGGAATGAAAAATTTGGTTTACTCATATACTTTAATGTTTTAAATAGTCCATTGGATAGTGGATTTTATTGGAGATGGTGTACTATGGTGATTCCTAGATTTTCACCCTCTAAACATGGTTAAAGGCTGTTGGTTAAACATACATGTATCAATTATTATTGTCTCCAACATATTTGGGTTAGAGGGTATTAATGAAACACTTGAGTATTGATCTTAATATGTCCCATTGATATGAGTATGAGATTTTTGATTCTTCACCCAATTTTTTTCACTCTTTATCTCCAATAATATTTGGATCAAGGTGGATGATGATACACTGAGTATTAATTTTTTTTACCGATATCTATTGGGATGATGTGGACTGGATATATATATATGTGACTATAGAATGATATTGTTGTATAGGTACTTCTCTTGTATCCTGTGATGGTATATTTTAGGTGAATCATTAGGTGGTAAAACTCACTAAGGGATATGATATGATATAATTATTTTATATGATATTTTTTCATGTTACTACCATCCAAATATGGGGTGGATGAGTTTAAAGTTACATTTAGAGATTCATACAATGATTTTCTAAATATATAGAGCCTTATGATCATATCTACTCTCTATTTATTAGGTTTCTAACATACTTATGTATACTTGGTGGATCTCTAGTATGACATAGTCCACTGAGGATATTTTTATTCTTATACTAATAATCATGTATGTGTGTGTATATATATATACACTCTCATATAAACACATATATAAATACTTTGATATTTGGGGAGCTAGATGTTGTTTATCTATGAGTATCTTGATAAAACTAATCAAGAATATTATTATCCATGCTGATGTGTTGGTTTTGTATACACATTATTTATTGAGGATACACATATATACTAGTTTTCATGGGGCTAACTCACTACATAGGATGAACATACAAAGTATTATTTCTTACCCCTCTTTGAAAAATCATGCATTGTCTAATCATACATTCTTGCAGATTGTTTGATTTAGATGTTGTGTTACCTTGGAGGATAAATATGGGTGGTAGATATGTCAATGGATGGAGTGGTTTAAGAACCCTATTCTTATTCTTGAGGTATGGGTTTCTTCCTTTCTCTTTTTCTTAAGTGTTTTTGAGGAAATAAGGAAAATGGGGAAAATCACCTTTTTGTGAGTACACACCATTTACTTTTCCACACACCATGTACTTTGGCCGTGTGGGATTAGTACACAGGGTGTATAGCCATGTTGCTGATAAAATGTGTAAAAACTGACTACACGCCGTGTAGTGGGTATGTACATGTCATGTAGTCAATCAGCAGGAAAATTGTAAGGCAGGGAAGGCAGCAACCAGTTGAGTGTCAGTACACACCGTGTACTCATGTATTACATGCAGTGTACTCATGTCGACTGATGAACAGTGCCTTGGTGGAAAGAAGTCACCAAAGTAACAGTTCAAAAAATGAAAAGTACACACCATGTACTCAATAGTACATGCCATGTAGTTTGTTTTTCACTTAAAATGGGCACTATCCTCCCCTATTCATAGAATTGGCTTAGAACTGGAGGTGGGCTTGGGAGAGACAGCCGGAACTTTGGAGATCACCCGATCAAGCACCGGGAATCCAATTCCACCTCCGTCGATCTCATTGGAACCGTACGGGTAAGCCCTTTCTTCTCCTAAAGCCGTTCTTACATATTCTTTCTCGAGGGGAAGTTATTTACATTTGAACAGATTTTATTTTACCTCATATCTATGTTGTTCGTGGGTGATTTGAGGAGCATCATTCACATATACTGGTCAGGGGAGATCTAGGTAGGTGGCTTAGTGTTTAAATTCCAACTGTTGTGCGTTTGTGTGTACCATTGTGCTACGAACCCATGTTGGGGTGTCGTGTGGATGAGGCCTTGGATATTTTGAATACCTAGAATTGCATAGGTGATTAAATGTAATAATAAACTGTTGTTTGGGAACACTTCATGGATCCAGGACCACCCCAGGGGTGTGTTCCTCTATTGAGCCATTTGGATAGGTTACCTGAGGGTATACCACGAAATTTATCATTCTTTAAATTGCCTTGAGATGAATTTTATATAATTGCTTGCTTATCTATTGGGATTAGACCGGTTACTTACGCCTAAGGGAAGTGTTCTATTTAGCCTTAGGGAAGTGTTCTATTTAGCCCAAGGGCAGTGTTTTAATTCACCTGAGGGCAACCTCTTTCGTGCCAGAGGGCAGTAGATTCTGTGCCTGAGGGCGACACTTCGTACGCCTGAGGGAAATATCTGTTATGCCTGTGGGCAATTACCTGCGGGTTCGATTCTGATTGCATGAGGGTAAGGGTTTGTGTGTCTGAGGACACTGAATATTTACTTAGGAAATTCACTATGGTGATTTCCTTATACCAAATGATTAAATGAATATTAAAATGTCTATATAAATGGTAAAGTTAGTTACTTTTGAGTACTGTTAAGTTGTTGCATTTTACTACTGCACATGCTGTTGCACATTTACACTGACAGTTGGGCATAGGCCTTTGGTGGGTTCCTACTGGGATTCATTTCTCACACCCTGTTTGGGGTCATGTCTTCGGCCCCAAACAAATTACATTTCTGTAGGTATGGATATGGGAAAGGGTCCTTATACAGGTACTTGATTGTTACTGAGGAGTAGGGGAGAATGGGATCGAGCTTAGTCTTGTGATGCTGCCGGCTGTTTTGTTTTGTTTTGTTGTACCTGTAATTTCTATTGTATTGTATTGTACTTCTTTGTAACATGTTCTGGCTGTTTTCTTAGAACTAGAGACATGTTTCATCATTATCTATATAACTGTTGGTTATCTTTTACTGCAGTTGTTCATTTTAAATGTGTATGGTTTATTACTTCCGCTGTTGTTGTATGCTATTTATCTTTTCAGTTACACTACACTTTGACCAATGAGGGCATAGTTTCCCCAATATTAGACCTAGGCCCTCACTGCTAGTCGTCAACCTCTGGCGTTTGTGGAAATGCTCTTGAGGTCATGTGACCAACCAGGTCTGGGGCACCCATTGAGTAGCTTCCGGATTCGGGACGTTACAAACTGGTATCAGGGGGGTTTGTTTTCTTTGACTTACTGTTTGGAGCCTTAGTCAGGGATAAGACAAAAATAGTAATTGGTAATAAGCTGTGCCCGGGAGTAGCTAACCCGTGTACATGGAAAAGTCATTCTACCTCGTATTTTTGCAATTATTCTGATTTTGTAAATTTGACAGTTGATTTGATTTTCACCATTGAGTGATGCACAGGTGATTGTTCTATTTATACTTTATCTATGGGTTCTATTTAGTTGTAACCTGATGAGATGAGGGTATTCCATCTCATGCATCATTTAGGCACATGCTATAAATAACATGTCATGCATAGTTCCATGCCATGTAGGTGCATTAGAAATTGCATGTTGTTGTGATAATTGTTGTGCTAGAAACACATTCTGTTGTGATAGATGCTCTGATAAATACCTACTATGTGATAGGTTATGTTTGTGTGATCTTGTTGATAGGATGGACACCAAACATTGGTTTTTGGGGAGTATGGGCCCTCAATTACTGGAATTTGGTGGATCATTGACTTGGTTACTTGTGTATAACATGTATAATATGCCAAACTTTGATTCGCGGGGAGTATGGGACCTCACAGATTGGAATTTGTAACTTAGGTGTTGTTTTTCAGTATTTACTGGTCCCCAGAGTAGTTTTAGAGGCTTACTGTCTGGAAAACCTAGGATACACGCCGTGTAGTTCTATGGACACACGCAGTGTGTTCTTCAGTTCAAGACGAAATGAAAATTTTTTGAGTACACACCGTGTACCCTCAGTACACGCCATGTAGTCTCTTCCCGTGTCATAAACCGTGTGGGTAGGGACACAGGGTAGGGAAAGGCTTGGAAAAAACACGTTGTGTAGTATAGGTACACGCTGTGTAGTGTTGACTTGGAGTCCGCCCGTGTAACTAACAACACGAACAGAGGATACCTTGAGACATACACGCTGTGTCCACCTTGGAACATGCCGTGGAGTCTGACCTGGGGACCCGACCATGTAGCTAACAAACACAGGTCGGTGTTGAATACGTCATGTACCTAAGGGGCACGCCATGTAGTCCTTTCCACTGTGAGACCATGTGGACTTAGCCATGTGGCTAGGGAAACGGGGTGGTCTACACGCCGTGTGCGGGTGTAACACACCCTGTAGTATTAGCCGAGTATTCGTCCGTGTCACAAATGACACGAGAAGTTGGAAATTAAACCATAAACGCCTTGTAGATGACATACATGCCATGTAGTCTTGTTCAAAGGGGGCCATCTGGCTATGCCATTTAGAAGGACCTGGGTAGGGGAATAAAAGTAAAGTACACACCGAGTAGTTAATATACACGTCGTGTATTCTTGTTTTTAAAATCTTGAAATGCCTTCTTCCCCCTGTCCCCTTTTTGGTCCCCTCATTTTTCAGTCCTTGATAAAATTAAATCTAAGGCGTGTTCTTGACCTTGTAGAGTCATGCCACTGAGACGACCACGCGTTGTTCGCCAAGAGAGCAGCATCGATTATACTCCAGATATGGTAGGCCATGGGCTACCAGTGGATCCTCCAGTAGAGCCAGATGTGGAGCCAACCGTTATACCAGACACATGCGTGGAGGCGCAGTTCCATGAAGGCTTTATGCGGTTCATGCAGACCTTTCGGGGAACACCGCCAGCTGCCACATCTATGGAAGAGCTAACTCCTATCTTCCAACAGTAGCATCCGCCTATGTTTTCAGGGGATGGTGGACCACAGGCTACAGAGTCTTGGATGGGGTTTATGGAGACTATTTTCGAGCACCTTGAGATGCCTCTAGGGTGGAGGGTCAAGCTCGCTACTTACATGATGCATGATTTTTCCAAGAGGTGGTGGGATGTTACCACTCAGTCTGAGAACCACAGAGACATGGAGTGGGAAGATTTTCAGACAGCTTTCTATAAATTATTCTTCCCAGAGATGCTGAGGGAAGATAGAGCTCAAGAGTTCATGAATCTGTAGTAGGGAGCTATGTCGATGATGGATTATTCTGCTTGCTTCACTGAGATTTAGAGTTTTTCACCCGTTCTGGTGGGTAATGAGATGTTGAGGGCTAGACGCTTTGAGGATGGTCTTATATATGACATCTGAGCACTGGTGAATGTTTTCAGGTTGCCTACAGTACATGCGATTGTGAACCAGGAGCTGATTACAGAGAGGAACCTTCGGGAGGCTAGTGGTGTGGGCCAGGGTGGTTCAACACCAGTTTCTGGTACTATTTATACCTGGAAGAGGAAGAGACAGATGGAATTCTCTCATGGTGGCAGTACCAGCTAGAATAATTTTTCAGGTGGTCAAGTCATGTGCTACCAGTGTGGTAAAGAGGGGCACAAGAGACCGCAGTTTCCACATGACCCGGTGGAGTTCCGAGCTTGTGGAAAGATGGGACATCTACAGCGCTTTTGCAGGGTGTTTCTACTATTGGATAGTGAGAGGGGTTCTATACAGACTCTGTGAGTGGGAGCAGGACCAGCAGCTTCTTACCAGTCAGGAAATGGGAATACGTTAGGGCATGTAGGTCGAGATAGTGGTTGTGGCCGTGGTAGCCAGACACCTGGATCTCAGAGGCAGCAGGGCGGGAAAACTCAGGGTAGCCAGGCTGTGTCGTAGGGCCACGAAACTAGGTAGGCATATGCAGTGAAACAAACCCAACAAGAGCAGGATCTCGAACCTTCTACTGTTAGAAGTACTATTCTTGCAGCTTTTGTTTTATCTTCAGTACTTTTCGATATGGTTTCTAGACATAGCTTTATATCTGTACCCATTGTGGAGATACTTGGGCTCTGTGTTTCTTCTCCTTCTGATGTTATGATGCTAGAAACTCCGTTTGGGACTAGAAATGCTGGTGTGCGTTAGAGCAGGGAGTTCCCCCTAGATGTTGGTGGGTGTCACTTTCTTTGAGACCTCTATGTCTTGGAAATGACGAGCTATGATTTCATTCTTGGGATGGACTAGTTGGTTCCCTTTCGAACCTTGGTAGACTGCTATCGTCACGGGGTGCATTTCGCAACACCAGAGGGCGGAGAGTTTCTATACAAGGGTGAGTCGGATGTTCAGATGAGTCGAGATGGACAAGAGCATCGTGGGCGAGGTGGAGTCACAGCCTAGATTACGAGTTTATATCTGGATGACCAGGGAACTTTTCAGAAGGATTTCCATCCAGTGGTTGATCATTTTAGGGATGTCTTCCCAAACGACTTTTCAGGTCTACCTCCAGAGCATGAGGTGGATTTTTCTATTGAGCTAGTGCCAGGAGCGGCACCAATATCCATTCCTCCTTATAGGATGGATACACCTGAGTTACAAGATCTCAAGAGACAGTTAGAGGATTTACAGTTAATGGGTTTTATCTGAACCAATACTTCTCCTTGGGGTTCGCTGGTCCTTTTTATGAAGAAGGAAGACGGTACCCTCAGACTATGTGTGGATTATCGAATGTTGAACCAGTTGATGGTAAAGAACCAATATCCCTTACCAAGGATTGATTATCGTTTTGATCAACTTCTAGGGGCACAAGTGTTCTCGAAGATTGACTTGAGATTGGGATATCATTAGTTACGCGTTAGACCATCGGATATACCGCTTATAGCTTTTCGGAGTAGATATGGTCTATACGAGTACTTGGTTATGCAGTTTGGACTCACAAACACACCAAAAGTTTTCATGGATATGATGAATCAAGTGTTCTATCCTTATCTGGATTCTTTTGTGGTAGTCTTCGTGGACAACATCTTGGTGTACTCTCACACTCAAAATGACCATACTACCCATCTTGAGATCATTTTGAGTACACTGAGAGAGAATCATCTATATGCTAAGCTCTCAAAGTTCCACTTTTGGATGGACCAGATACACTTCCTAGGTCATATCATCTTAGAGGTAGGAGTTGAAGTAGACCAAGAGAAGGTGAGAGCAGTAGTTTCTTGAGAGAAGCCTAAGAACGTGTTTGAGATACAGAGTTTCTTAGGGATGGATGGTTACTACAGGCATTTTATACAGGACTTCTCCTACTTAGCAGTGCCGTTGACAGGTTTGAATAAGAAGGGTGTGAAGTTTGTTTGGATAGAATCTTGTTAGATAGCCTTCCAGGAGCTGAAGGGAAGGTTGACATCAGCACCACTCCTAATACTCCCAGAGTAGGGAAAGAGCTATAAAGTTTACTGTGATGCATAAGGTATTGGGATAGGAGTTGTGTTGATGCAGAGTGATTGAGTAGTTGCGTACGGGTCTCAGCAGTTGAGGAAACATGAGAGGAATTACCTGACGCATGACCTCGAGTTGGCTGCAGTTGTTCATACATTACACTGTTGGTGACACTATCTCTTGGGAGAGCATTTTGTGGTTTTCAATGACCAAAAAAGTCCGAAGTATATCTTTACTCAGCATGACTTGAATCTGAGGAAGCGAAGGTGGGTCGAATACCTTCAATCCCTTTATTTTGAGCTTGACTATACACCTGGTAAGGGAAATGCAGTTGCTGATGCACTGAGCAGGAAGACTCAGATATAGGAAGTTCATGAGGCTAGTGGTGAATGGTAGCTTATGGCTTTGTTCTATGAGATGCATTTGGAGGTGCAAAAAAGTCAGGGGAAAAACAATCTTTCATCTTTGGCTGTGACTTCTACCCTCTTGGATAGAGTGAGGATGAGACAACTATCTGATTCGGAAGGCCTAGTCTTATGGGAGTCAGTCTCAAGTGAGAACCCTCCTCTTGGTTGGACGATAGGCGATGATGAGGTACTACATTTCCATGGATGAGTGTGGGTTCCAGGGGATATATGCGAGGAGCTGACATGGGAGTTTCATGCTTCATCTTGGGTAGTTCATCCCAGAGTTACCAAAATGTACTGTGACTTGAGACGTCAGTATTGGTGGCCGGGTATAAAGAGGGAGATAGCTGGTTTTGTTACGAGATGTTCCACCTGTCAGTAGGTGAATGCAGAGCATTAGAGGGCATCTAGAATGTTACAACAGTTACCTATTCCAGAGTGGAAATGGGATGATGTCACGATGGACTTCAGGACTAGGTTGCCGAGGTCATCTCGAGTCAATGATGTCGTGTGGGTTGTTGTGGACAGACTCACAAAGGTAGCTCACTTTTTTCCGATCAAGGAGACCTTCAGAGTTGACGAGCTTGGGAAGTTGTATACCCGAGAGGTCATATATCTTCATGGGGTCCCTCGTTCTATTGTTTCAGATTGGGATGCTCATTTTACGTCTTGTTTCTGGCAGATTTTTCAGAGGGCACTGAGTACACAGGTGCTTCTGAGCACAACTTACCACCCTAAGACCGATGGTCAGTCAGAGCGTACGATATAGGTGCTAGAGGACATGCTGCATACATGTTTCATAGACTTTGGGGGCTCTTGGGAGAAGCATGTACCCCTAGTCGAGTTTTCTTATAATAATAGTTTTTAGGAAACTATTGAGATGGAACCTTACGAGGCTTTATATGGTAGGCCTTTCCAGTTACCTTTGTGCTAGATAGAGGCAGGTGAGGCAGCTTTACTGGGACCGCGTCTCATGCAGGAGACATCTGAGCAGGCCCAGTTGATTCAGAAGCAGATGGCTACCACACAGTCTCATCAGAAATCTTATGCTGATATCTATAGACGACCCTTGGAATTTGCGGTCAGGGATCGGGTTTTCTTGCGTGTTTCATTGAGGTTGGGACACAGGCGGATCTGGAGACAAGGTAAAATTTCACCGAGGTATGTGGGGCCATTTGATATTTTAGAGATAGTCGGGCTGGTTGCCTATCGGTTGCAGTTACCACAGAGGAACTGGGCCACGCACGATGTCTTCCATGTATCTTAGTCGAACCACTATCATTCAGACCCGTCTCACTTCTTTCAGCCCGAGGAGGTTGAGCTTCTGATCGTTGCGTCCTTTGAGGAGCATCCGATTCGTATCGTCGATAGGAGCATGAAGTTTCTCTGAGGCCGGTCAGTTCCTCTCGTATGGGTGCTATGGCAGCATGGCCGAGTGCAGGACGAAACCTGGGAGCGGGAGACCGACGTACATGCTCAGCGGCCAGAGTTGTTCTGAGCTTCATCTTCTCCACCCTTGGAAGGGAAATTTGGGGAAGAATTTCTTTAAGGGGGGAAGTTTGTAAGAACCCGATTCTTATTCTTGAGGTATGGGTTTATTAATTTCTCTTTTCCTTAATTGTTTTTGAGAAAATAAGGAAAATGGGGAAAATCACCTTTTTGTGGGTACACGCCATGTAATTTTCCACACGCCGTGTACTTTGGATGTGTGGGATGAGTACACAGGTTGTGTAGCCATGCCGGCGATAAAAGGTGTAAAAACTGACTACACGCCGTGTAGTGGTTATGTACACGCCGTGTAGTCAGTCAGCAGGAAAATAGTAAGGCGATGAAGGAAGATTCTATCTGAGAATCAGTACACGCCGTGTACTCATGGATTACACACCGTGTACTCATGTCGATTGATGAACAGTTCCATGGTGGAAAGAAGCCGCCGAAGGAATAGTTAAAAAATGAAAAGTACATGCTGTCTACTTAATAGTACATGCCGTGTAGTTTGTTTTTTCTGCTTAAAATGGGTAGTAGACTCCCCTATTCACAGAATTGGTTTAGAACTGGAGGTGGGCTTGGGAGAGATGGCCGAAACTTTGGAGATTACCCGATCGAGCACTGGGAATCCAATTCCGCCTCCGTCAATCTTGTTAGAACTGTATGGGTAAGCCCTTCCTTCTCCATAATCCGTTTTTACCAATTATTTCCCGAGGAGAATTTATTTACATTTGAACGTATTTTCTTTTACCTTAGATCTATGTTTTTCGTTGGCGATTCGAGGAGAATCGTTCGCGTATACCTATCAGGGGCGATTGAGGTAGGTGGCTTGGTGTTTATATTCTAACTGTTGTGCGTTTGTGTGTACTATTGTGCTATGAACCCATGTTGGGGTGTCGTGTGGCTGAAGCCTTGACTATTTTGAATACCTAGAATTTTATAGGTGATTAAATGTAATAATAAACTATTGTTTGGGATCACTGCATGGATCCAGGACCACCCCAAGGGTTCGTTCCTCTATTTATCCGTTTGGACAGGTTATCCGAGGGTATACCATGAAATTTAACATGCTTTAAATTGCCTTGAGAGTAATTTTATATAATTTCTTGCTTATCTGTTGGGCTCGGACCGGTTACATGCTCCAGAGGGAAGTGTTCTATTTAGCCTGAGGGAAGTGTTTTATTTAGCATGAGGGTAGTGTTTTAATTCGCCTGAGGGAAACTACTTTCATGGCTGAGGGAAGTAGATTATGTGCCTGAGGGAGACACTTCGTATGTCTGAGGGCAATATCTGTTATGCTTGTGGGAAATTACCTGCGAGTTCGATTCTGATTGCCTGAGGGTAAGGGTTTGCATGTCTAAGGACACTGACTATTTACTTAGGAAATTCAATGTGGCGATTTCCTTATACTGAATGATTAAATGAATATTAAAATGGAAATATAACTTGTAATGTTAGTTACATTTTAGTACTTCTTAGTTGTTGCATTTTACTACTGCACACACTGTTGCACATTTACACAGACATTTGGGCACGGGCCTTTGGTGGGTGCCTTCTGGGATTGATTTCTCACACCCTGTTTGGGGTCATGTCTTCGACCCCAAACAGATTACATTTCTGCTGGTATGGATAAGGGCAAGGTTCCCTATACAGGTACTTGATTTTTGCTGAGGAGTAGGGGAGCATGGGACCGAGATTAGGCTCACGATGCTGCCGGCTGTTTTGTTTTGTTCTTTTGTACGTGTACTTTCTATTGTATTGTATTGTACTACTGTGTAACATGTTCTAGCTGTTTTCTTAGAAATAAAGACATGTTGCATCATTATCTATATAACTTTTGGTTATCTTTTACTATAGTTGTTAATTTTAAATGTGTGTGGTTTATTTCTTCCGTTGTTTTTGTATGCTATTTATCTTTTCCGTTGTGCTACACTTTGAAAAATAAGGGCATAGTTTCCCCACTATCAGACCTGAGCCCTCGCAGCTAGTCGACATCCTCTAGCATTTGGGGAAATGCGCTTGAGGTCGTGTGACCAACCGAGTCTGGGGCACCCGTTGAGTAGCTTCTGGATTCGGGACGTTACAAGTGGAGTCATCATTTCAACTACTACATTAATGTAATATGTAGTTAGAATTATATTTTATTATATATTTTCTGGATATTCTACCTTTATGTAATTATTTATTCTATTTATTTACACTATTTTACGTGTATGTTCATTATATATGAATGTGTTATGTTTCATTATGTAAGATCCCAAACTTTTTTTGAGGTATGTTCTTATTAAAATTATAGTTTAAATACATTTAATATGGTTAATTAAATGTTTATTGGATGTATGAGGAGGATCGATGGTGTCATGGGGGTTAAAAACATGAAATAAGGGTGAACAAGGCCATCTAGCGCATGTTACATGGTTGGATCATGGTTAGTAGTAACTATGCACCCTAATCGTGCATGCCTAGAGGTTGGGTGCACAATTTATGGAAACCATGAAAGGGTAAATAAAAACCCTTCTAGATTAGAAAAAGTCATCCCACATGGCCATCACATGGTTTCTCATACCGTGTGTCCTGAGCCCCACTTGGAAAGAGGGTGGCGAACAGTTTGTGCACGGTTTGGCCAACCTTGCAGTGAAAATGTGTGCTCGTAAAAAACTAGTATTTTACCATTTTTCCCTATTAGGACATAATTATTATAACTCCTAATTCTTCTCCATTCTTCCTGTAACAATCCAAATGAAGAAAGAAAACACCCCAAGCTTTTCAAGGGATGATCTCTATCATTTCTAGGCCGTTTGAAGCATTGTTGGCTATGAATCAAAGATCTAGGTGAGTCTAACAATATGATTCCTTCTAATTTTCAGATTACATATTACCTATTTAATATTATTCTTCTAGATCCAAAATACCTCATTTCCATAGGATATTTGGTTGGGTATTTAAAGGGTGTTCTAATCTAAATAAAAGGATAGGGTTAAGTGAGCCTTCACCTTTGGAATCGAGGTTAGTGGTCTATAAGTTATATCTCATAGTCTTGGATTTGTTTTGTGCATATGTGGTTATGATTTTGGTTCCTTTTCATTTTTATTTTGATACCCATAATTTGAAATGACAATATGGTAGGTTAAATGATGAATATAACCCCTCATGATCCCCATGAGAAACATTGAGGTTGATTATACTAGTTATAGGACCACCCATTGGGTGTACCATCATCTAAAACATAGTAAATTTTAATGAAAATTATCAAATTTATTTTTGATGAAGTATAACCCATGATAAATGTGAAGACATGTTAGCTTGAATTATGAAATTAATTAATGGTTGTTGTGTCTAATTGTTGAAATTGCATAAGGGGTTGTTTGGGAATATTTTGAATGGGTTAAATGAATGAAATTGAATGTGTTAAATGAATGAAAGTAAAAGAGTTAATTGAATTAAGGGTTGTAATAAAAATATGTAAATGTGTTGAGGCAATGAAATGATAATGATTAAATTAGAAAAGGGATGTAAATGTGAACGTGTAAATTATTTAATGCATGTAAATGAGATTTTGTAAATGAGTTAAGGTAGGAATTTGATTTATACATAAAAAAATCTATATTTTTTGAATGTTATGAATGCTGATTGAGTATGGTTTGTGAAATGGTATATGTGGTAAACATTTAAAGAATCATGTTCAAATCACTTAGTGAGAATTTTGGGTTATTGTAATTGAGGATATAAACCCACAGTCCAGGTTATACTGAGGCTCTAAACCCCACCCCTTTCATGCATAGGTTAAGGAGAGGATTGAGGCTCTATGCCCCTAACTGTTGAAAGTAATGAGACTACCAGAACTGCGGCTCTGAGGTAAGTGTTATGTATTTTTTATGAAATTTTTCCCTTAGTGAGATAAGAAACTTGTCTCATCTCCTTATCCATAGTAGTTTAC
Organism: Viscum album; assembly: GCA_963277665.1. Lineage (NCBI taxonomy): Eukaryota > Viridiplantae > Streptophyta > Magnoliopsida > Santalales > Viscaceae > Viscum > Viscum album. The sequence goes on from OY728121.1 coordinate 857,025,055, forward strand.
CGACATAACATGAAGTGAGATTGGGGAAAATCCCTAACCCATGGAATAAATGATGAAAATGGTTTAAATGAATATTGTTAACTAATGGAACCCAATTTCTCTCTTATTTACTCTGTTACCCATTTCATTCATGAATACACTATCTATTTAGACTAGTTATTTTGTAGACACCATTGGTGGTGGCCTACCAAGTTGTACTCACACCCTTCTCAGGCCACCATTAGGTACCTGAATGAATTTAGGGTTGTAGGTCAGGACAAGGGGAAATGACCTATGCTAGAGGGTTGATTTGGGCATGGTATGTGCATGGATGAGGGACCTGGACTTGGATTCGGGACCCATTTTGGGGGATTATTTAGTTTTTTGTAATTTTGTGTTTTCTTTAAAAGGGTAATTGTCTGAAATGACATAGCATATTTACTATTTGGTTGTGGGTATGCCCCTAGTTTTTAGAAGTGTGTGGTAATTCATGTTTATTTCTTATTCAGTATTGCTTCATTTATTTCATTCTTTATATGCTGTGGATTACTCTAAAAAAGAGGGTATAGTCTCTCCACACGGTCTATTAGACCATCACTACTAGTTGAAATCCTATAGCATATGGGGAGACGCATCTGAGTTCATGTCGTGACCGGGCTCGATGAGTATGTTTAGTGGCCTTCAAGTTGGAGATGTTACAAATTGGTATCATAGAGGTTCTTTTCTATTGTCTTATTATTTGGGAAGGTGGACAAAAGATTAGGATTGTTGAGACTTGGAAATAATCTCATGCATGGGAGTATCTAATCCATGTATGAGAGAAAACCCATGTATCCTAGGGTGGGATTGTTGTTATTGATGTGTGTCATTATAGTTGAATGTTATTTCACCATTGGGTGATTCACTTATTGTGTGATGTGACTATTTGATGATATTTTTATAATGGATTAAATGGCACAAGGTTTCACATTCATGCATCATTTTAGGAACCTAGGGATATAAATGGAATCCATCATGGTAGGAACACATGGGGAGGGTGTGTGGGTCATGAAGTATAGGATGCATTTTTTTTATTTGAAAATTTGAAAGAAGAAAGTGTCTAATTAAAAATGATCAAAATAAGTAAATGGAAATAATGTAATAGAATGGTTAAAGGATAAAATATAATGAAAATTTACAAGTTGGTGAAATTTTTTAGTTTTAAAAAGTTGTAAAGTTGAATGGTACCTAAAACAGAAGTATTTACATTGTGAGGGTGAAAATGGTTAAAGGGGATGATTAATGAAAAGGATTGAGGTTGTGTGGGTCAGTTTTCCCCATCTTTACCATTAACTATAATAGGGATAATGGAGGTTAAAAATAGATGTGTGACTCTATCTGATTGGATAGTGTATGAAAAATGAGTTTTTTATGGCTAGTAGAGATACTTATTTTTTTAAAACTATGGATGTTTTATGTATGTTATCTTATATTTTTTTTGGAATTATAGATAAATTACACCATAATGACATGTTACAGTTGGGATACATGAGGATATTACTAAGAATGATCCACCAATAGTGGAGTAATAAAACCTATTGGTCCAGGGTAATCGTGGGGAGGATATGTTCTATGAGAACATTTCCTATTTTATTCAGATGATGGAATGAGACATTGGGTGGGTTATGCTGTGTATGTTTGATCTTACTAGAGAGTTTCAGTTGCATCACCCTATGATGTTTGTTATAGAGGGAGGAAGAGAGGTATAATATTTTTGGATATCATCCATTAAGGGTATTTTGGATCACTTGGAGACTTATGTTGAGAATAGGATCATGTTGGAATCTTATATGTAGCGAGGACCACCAAAGAAATGGTGGGATATTCTAGTTCAGACTCAGTAGGTTGATGATATTTTTTTGGAAATAATTCCATGAAGATTTTCTAGAACATGTCTATATAGATACCTGAAGATAGGAAGATACTGTGGAGTTTATGAGGTTGACCTAGGGGACTATGTTGGTGATGGATTATACCGGCCTCTTCAGAGATCTAAAATGCTTTGTCCCAACATTAGCAGGGGATGAGACCTCTACAATGAGATGATTTTAGGATGGACATATACACGAGATCAAGTCCTAGGTGAATATATTTAATTCAAATATGTTTTTTGAGTTGGTGGAGAATGCCTTATTTCAAAAGGAAACTTAAAGGGGGATTCTAGTGGTGGGAATCTGTCTCTAGTTGGACGGTCTGATGGTGTGACTTCCAAGGGTAGGAAGCATCATTTTGAGAGTCTTTACTAGGGTGGTGGTGTAAAGAGTAGTTAGAAGAGAGGACCATCCTATCAGGGTGGCGACAAGGTGTTTTTCTATTACTATGGTAGGCCAGGACACATGTGAAATCAGTGCCCACAACCTCCAGTTGAGCACTGAGCATGTGGAAGGATGGGGCAAGTGTAGAGGTTCGACAGGTTCCCCTGATAAGTGGGAACATATTGAGGATCAAGGCCTATGCACAATGTAGTAAGGGAGGTTAGTTACCTCATATTAGGCAGGCATTTAGAGATCTACTATCCATACCAATTGAGGTGGAGGATATGGTATCAAGGAAGGAATTGGACATATTAGTAGGGTACTACTACACCAGGAGCTCAGGCTAGAGCCTAGAGTAAAGGGGAATGTCAACTTCATGCAGTTCATCCTACACCTAGAGGTGGTGAGGCTGGACCATCAATAGTTTAAGGTATAATTATTGTATATTCTATGCTGTCTAGTGATTTATTTGATACAAGTTCCTCACAATATTTTATATTTACTAAATTTTGGAGTTTTTAGGCCTATTTGTGGAACATATGTGTGGATTCATGTTGATTAATAAACCATTAGGAGTGAGAGTAGAAAATATGTGATAATGTAAGAAGTGTTCCCTTGAGGTTGGTGTGTACCATTTCCTATGGGACTTGTTTGTGCTTGAGATTTCATGTTTTTTAACTGATACTGGGTATAGTTTGGATAGTGTTATAAAAGTCCCATATTGATTATTACCACCATAGGGTAATGTTCACATCACTGGAAGGGAATATTCATCTTGGGGAATGAGAAATATGAGGAGGCCATACATGACCGTTCTATCAGTAGTTGGGTGAACTCATAGCCTGAGTATCTTATCTTATGCTTGATGATATGAGGGTATAACATATTATTTTTCCTTCTATGGTGGATCAGTTCTAGAATGTGTTTCTTGAGGAATTATTGAGGATACCACCTAAGAGAGAGGTCAATTTCATGATAGAGTTTCTTCCTAGAGAAGAATTGGTTTCCATTCTACCATATAGAGTGGTACCAGTGGAACTACAAGAACATAAAACATAGTTGAAGGAAATGGATATCAAGGAGTTTATCCATACGAGAAAACCACCTTGGGGATCTCTAGTGTTTTTTTCCAAGAATGATGATGAATCCTTGTGGTTGTCTATCAATTATAAGAAGCTGAATTAGATTACAGTGAAGGGAAGATACCCTCTTATGTGAATCAATGATATTTTAGACTAGTTAAGGGGTGCTTCAGTGTTATCCAAAATTGGTTTGAGATCAGGATATCATCAGCAGAGGGTGAGACCTTATGATATACCATGGAATTGTTTTATGGGAAGTTATGGGTTGTATGAATTTTTCATGATGTCATTTGGGTTAACTAATGTGCTGAATGTTTTTATGGCCCTGATGAACTGAATCTTTCAACCTTACCTAGATCAGTTTGTATTTGTCTTTTTAGATGAAATATTGGTGTACCTCAGGACTCATGAAGATCATGATAAATGTCTTGACCTCGTCCTATGTATACTAAGAGAGAATAGGATATATGAGAATCTATCCAAGTTTCATCTCTTGATTGAAAAGGTACATTTCATGGGACACATAATCTGTGAGGAAGGTGTGTATGTTGACCTAGAGAAAGTGAAAGCCGTCTTATCTTGGGAGAAACCAAATAATATTTTTTGAAGTCTGATGTTTTCTTGGTTTTATAATATATTATTTAAGGTTCATTAATGAATTTTACCATTTAATAGCACCACTATCAAGATTGAACAAAAATGGAATCAAGTTTGAAAGGTTGGGTGCATGTGATAATGCCTTCCAGGAGTTAAAGAAGCAGTTGAATTCTGCACCGATTCTTGTCCTACCTGATCTAGGTAAGGATCATGCCTTTTTTTGATGCCTCTGGTGTTGGGATTGGGGTAACAATGATACTGAATGATTGGTTTGTGGCATGTGATTAAAAATAGTAGAGGACCCATGAATGAAATTACCATATGAGTGATATAGAATTAGACATGGTAGTTAACTCCTTAAAGTGTTGGTGGAATTACCTATTGGGAGAGATTTTGACCATGTATACAGATCATAGAAGCCTTAAGTACATCTTCTCCCATCATTATTTAAACCTCTGATAATGAAGGTGGGTTGATTACATGAAATAGTTTGATTTTGAGTTGTTCTACACGATATGAAAGGGGAATAATATTGTAGATGATTTTAGTCATAAAACTATAAATCAGCTGGTTCAAGATTCTGGTATCGACTCGAGGATGATCTCATGGTCTGTGAAAATGTATTTAGAGGTACATTATGGGAACGTGAAGGTGACTCTTGCATACTTTGTAGTTGAGTCCACCCTACTGAGCTGGATCAAGGAGTGGAAGTATGAGGATCTAGAGTGTTTGTTCCTAAGGGAAAGTCTTAAAGCCATAGAGAAACCTTCCAATTGGATTATTGGTGACGATGAGATCGTTTATGTTTGTGGCCATTTTTTTGTACCTACTTGCATGTGGGAAGAGTAGATGTGAGATTTACATTCCCTAGACTGGGAAGTGAAGAATGGTTTGACCAAAATATATCATTGTCTTCATAAGCAATATTTTTGGCTAGGGATGTGGAAAGAGGTTGTGGGTTTTGTGACACGATGTTATACCTGTCAGTAGATGAAGGCTAAGAATCAATGACCTGGAGGTTTGTTACATCACTTTACCATTACAGAATGGAACTGGGATAACATGATGATGGATTTTTTGGTGGGTCTTTGGAGTATTCCTTAGAATAATTATGCGATCTGGGTAGTTGTGGATCGGTTGACCACGGTGGAACATTTCTTACCGATTCGAGAGACCTTCACCACTGATCAGTTGGGTAAGTTTTACATTTGGAAAATAGTATAGTTGGATGAGGTTATGTGGGATATTGTTTCAGATCATGATCTGAGGTTCAATTTGTTCTTATGGAAGGGTCTATAGGAAACACATGGTACGTAGGTGTTCTTCATTATGGATTTCCACCCACATAATAACAAGCAATCATAGCATACTATTCAGATACTAGAGAACACATTGAGGGAATGTGTCCAAGATTCTGGTTGATTTTGGGAGAAGAATGTGGCTCTTGTTGAATTATCCTATAAAAATAGTCACCAGGTGATGATTCAAATGGAACCATATGAGGTGCTCTATGGAAGGATGTGTTGATATACATTATGTGAGATGGATGCTGGGGAATCAGAATTATTAGGGTCAAGTCTCATGCTATAGATGTTGAAACAAGTTCAATTGATTAAAAAATGTATCGATACAACTTAGAGATGGAAGAATTAACATTCATATCAGAATCATTGACCTATTGAGTTTATGGTGGGTGACCTTTGGGTGTCACCAAGGTTGGGTCACCGTTAGAATTAATAAAAGGGTAAGTTGGAACCTAGGTACGTGGGGCCATTTGATATTGTGGAGAGGATCATACCAGTGGCATATTAATTGGATCTTCCACAGTGGTATAGTGCTATGCATGATGTTTTTCTTGTGACATAGCTTCAACAGTATCACTTTAACCCACCTCATGTGGTTGATGTTGATGATGTTGAGCTTGAGGATGTTACAACCTTTGAGGAGTATCTAATTCGTATCATGGATCATAGTGAGAATGTATTGTGGGGAAAGAATGCGCCTTTAGTTCTGGTGTTATGGTAGCATGGTAATGTGAAATAATATACTTAGGAGAGGGAGATTGATATATGTGTGTAGTGGTTAGATCTATTTATCTTGGAATCTCAATGATGCTTGTAAAGAGTATCTTGAGGAAGACCCATTATAAGGTGGGATGGTTGTAAGATCCCAAACATTTTTTGAGGGATGTTATTGTTTAAATTCTTTTCTAAATACCTTTAGTATGGTTAATTAAATATTTTTTTGGTGTATGAGGAGTCCCAAGGGTGTCCTGGGGGTTCAGGACATGAAATAACAGAGAACAGGGCCATCAAGTTCATGTTGCTTGGTTGGCACATGGTTAGTAGTAGCTATGTTCCCTAACCTTGAATGCTTGGGGGAGGGTTGACCGGTTTAAGGAAACCATGAAAGGGGGAAGGAAAAACCATACAGGCTGGGACAAAGGAATCCCACACAGTCATCAGACAATTATTTAAACTATGCGGGATCCCCAGGTAAACGTGCGGCCTAGCCCTCTCTTGGAAAGAGGGTGGCGTATGGTTGGAGTACAGTTTGTGAAACCATGCAGCCAAACAATTATCCCCTTAAAAATATTCATTTCAACATTTTCCCTCTCGGGACTTAAGTGTTCTAAATCAGGATTTTTCTCTATTATTCCTCCAATATCCCTAGTGATGAACTAAAATGCCCCAATTTTCTTATGGAGCAGTCTACTTTATTTCTAGGCCATTTTGAGTGTCATTGGTTGTAAATTGAATCTCGTTGTGAGTATAACACTCATTTTCCTTCTCTTTTTAGAATTATGGATTGTGTAGTTTCTCTTATTCTTTTTAACCCATAAAAACCTATTTTCCCAAAGGATCTTAGGTTGGGGTTTCAAGGGGTGTTCAAATCTGAATCAAAATCCAGGGTTAAGAGAGTGCTCATCTTTATAATTTAGGTAGGTGGGATACTAGTTATCTCCCATAGGCTTGAAGTTGGTTTGTACATATGTGGTTGTTATTTTGGTTCCTTTGCATTATGATTTTGATACCCATTGTGAGAAATTATAAATTAGTAGGTTAAATGATGAATTGAACCCCTCATGATCCCTTTGGGATGCATTTAGGTTGATTATACAAGTTATAGGGCCACCCATGGGGTGTGCCATCATCCCAAACATGTTAAATTGTAATGATAAGTATAGAATTGATATGTGATGATGCATAACCCATGATAAATATAAATACATGTAGCTTGAATTATGAAAGGAATTAATGGTAGTTGTGTCTAGTTTTTGACATTTAATAATGGGTTGTTTGGAATACTGTGAATGGGTTAAATGAATAAAATTAAATATGTTAAATGAATTATGGGTTGTAATTCAAATATCTATATGAGCTAACACATGTAAATGAGAATGATTAAATGAGTTAAGTCATTTAAATGAGAATGTGTAAATGAGTTAAGTTATGTAAATAAGAATGTGTAAATAGGTTAAGGCAGGAATATGATTTATGTATCGAACAATCTATGTTTTCTGAATGTTATGTATGTTGATTGAGTATGGTTTGTGAAACGGTATATGTGGTAAATGGTTAAAGAAGAATGTGCACATGGATTTGTGGTAAGTATGGGGAAATGGACTTGAGGATATATTCCCATGGGTTGGGTTAGACTAAGGATCTAACCCCACCCCTTTCATGCACAAGTTAGGGAGATGATTGAGGCTCAATGCCCCTAACGATTGCATGTTATGATACTACTTAAACTGAGGATTTGAGGTACGTTCTATGTATTTTTTATGAAATATTTTCCCTTAGTGGGATAGGGAAATTGGATTATCCCTTTATACATAGCAGTTGACCAGCATAGACCTAAGTGAAATTGATGAAAATTCTAAACCCATAGATTAAATAATGAAAATGGTTAAATGAATATTGTTAACTAATGGAACACAATTTGTATAATGATTATTTTTTTACCCATTTCGTGCGTGTATACACTATCTTTTTAGACTGGATATTTTGTAGATACTATTGTTGGTGGCCTACTGAGTTATACTCACACCCTGATTCGACCACCATTGGCACCCAATAAAACTTCAAGGTTACAGGTTAGGACATGGGAAAATGACCTATATTTGAGGGTTGATTTGAGCATGGGATGATCATTGATGAGGGACCTGGTCTTAGAGTCAGGAATTTTTTTATGGATTCTTAATTTTTTCATCATTTTGTATTTTTTTACTCTTTTATTGTATGACCAGACCTATCATATATACTATTTTGTTGTGCTCTTATACCTTTTTTTGTTAAGAGTTTGTTAATGCATGTTTATTACTTATTCAACATTTCTTCCTTTATTTCGTAGTTTATCTCATGTTTCTTACTATAAAAAGAGGTTATAGTCTCCCTATTTGATCTATTAGAGTGTTTATGCTAGTTAGAATCTTATGGCATATGAGGAGGCGTGCCTGAGGTCATGTGATGACCAAAATGGGGACACTGGTTTAGTGTCCTTTGGGTTTGGGATGTTACACATTAAGTCTATTCAATTATATTAATGTGATTTATGAAGCATTAATGAACTTTACATGTTATACTTAGAGTTAATACCTTCCATTATTGTGAGTGGATAACACATCAATAGTCACTTTCCCTTGGCCTATAGGTGGTGGGTTTTGGGAGTTCACTTATTAATATAAAAGGATGTGATTAATTTGTATTAGATCATTGGGTAGGATTTTGAAGTTAGGTTTATAAGATATTTAGTTGGGAAATTTTTAAATAAATTTTACTATAGAAGACCAATTCATTTATTCATAGTAAAGGATGTTATAATGGATGTAATTGAATAATATATTCATCAGTAAGAATATTATTTATGTCACATGAAAGAGAAACCATAGTATAATAATATATGGGTATAAATAAGGGAAACATTACTCATGTATATTAAGGTCAGGATTATATGATTTTATGCCTGCTTGACTTGATCGAATTTATAGATATTCTATGTGGACCGTATTGATTGAAGATATATTAATACCCATATCATATTCTATGAACATTATATCGAGATATTTTTATGGATACAATTAGTACTTTAATCTGAGATAGAATGTTATATTATATATTAATGGCTATGAAAATGAGATAAATTGGAGATAAAATATTAGATATTAGTCCATGTATCACTTATGATTTTATAGATATGTATCTTTTGAATATATAAGTAGACATAGAAAGTAGTTTTTCCATATAGTGGTGTTGATTACTTGTGAAGAAACAAAAAAATTATTTTACATCATATAATTTATCTATTATTTATATACAAGTTGATTAAGATTTTAAATTAATATTTGTATTGTATTTTTAACATAAATTACTTCTCTGTGAAGTTATTAACTGGTACCAATGACTTTTTACTAATTATAGTGCTATCTAGGGTTAATGAGATAACCATATGTTTAAAAAACTGAGAAATTTTTCTTAAGGAGAAGTTATGAAGTGAAATTATTCTCAATTACTAGATAATGTTATGCTAAATTGGTTGGGATATGATACTTTTAATTTATCCAACGACTATTTATTAATATGAGACATTGTAGTTATTGGGAATATATCATGAATAATGGTGTAATTATGTATGAATATGAATAATGACTCATATATATAGTGATATTCATTAGATGAAAGAGAATTGGATGATTATTTTACACCACGATTTTTTAATGATGATGTAATTTGAGATTTATATGGAATTATCTCAATATAGTATATTCTTTACTAAGTTTTAATTATGTTGACATGATTAAAATATTAAATTCTAGATACATGTTTTGAATTGAACTCTAACATAAGAGATCAAGATTAGTTTTCTTATAATAAATCAACAAGGAGTTAGGTTATTATTCTAGGTATGAATTAATAGATGATTGAATAATATAGGATATGTGATTATTTTAGTCACATTATTATCACATTGGTTTGATTAAGTGTTATTATTGGGTCTAGACCAGATTGATTATGGTTAGATCTTATTCCGGGTTCTAGAACAAATTGATTATGGTAAAATTTATATTTTCAAGACCTTCCACTTCATATGTGGTAATATAAATTGCTGATAACTATTTATCTTTTTATTAAATTATTATAAGTAATAACACACTTATTGGATATGAAATCTATTTGAATTTTTTCCATAATTGAGTGATGATGACATGATCAAGATACATTCCAGATGTAATGAACAATTTATCATATTGGATTTACTATAATTTTTCATTGATATAGTATGATGATAGTGGTGGAGTGATATAGTTTTCGTTTCTTTAGTAAAACAACTATTATGATTATTTGTTTATATTCTATAGAGAGTTGATTACTGTCATGAGTTTGGAGGAAAGGTATCCTATGCTGTATTATGTGAATATGTTAATTATATGGATTCAATTTTATATTAATGTAATTTTTAAAATATTAATGAAAAATATAGGTGTTTGGAGTTGTACCATATTTTTTGACAACGACCTTGTGGTTTGGGGTATATGATAAGTTTATATTTTTCATTATCATGAGTGATATTCCATCAAATAAAAAATTATTTTCAATCAAGTGAAGATGCCAAGATAAAATAATTGAATTGACTACATAATTGTTTAATTAATCATCAACACTTGGAACTGAGATATTTTATAACCATACACTATATAAATATTATTAGGGTGAAGTTACCTTCCTACACACTTATTAATATTATTTCATTTCTTCCATTGAAAAGGTATTTAATATCACTTATCTATAAAAGTTCCAACATTTGAAGTGTAATAAATGAGAGTTTGAGAGTTTTAGTTACTGATTTAAAGGTAATTAAATATGATACTAATATAATTTTAAGATCTTATGGAATTTCAAATAGTGGTTAGTTTACTCAAATTGGAGGATGATTAATTAGATTAATATATTTCCTTATTTATTTATAAATTAAAATTTTAAATTGGGACCACAACCAACGTGATCTTAACATTAATGTTTAATTAATCATCACATTGGATGTGGCATATTCTATTTTTGAAGAAGAAAAATTTCAATTGTGGGGTGAAATTAATATTAAAAATCTTCTATATGAATGAATTTTCTTGTATTCATATTTTGACTTCAGTTTTGACTTAATTAGATTCACATATTTCTTTATCTATTTATAAATTAAATTTTTATATGGGGACCATAAATTTTATATGTTTTGAAATGAAAAATTGGTTTTTAATTAATAATGTAAATTTCTAATTTCCTCTTTAATGGAGTGTAATACAGATAAAAAGAATTCATCATTGAGTTCAGAATAATAATTTTCTTTTTAATTGATGGTTTTTGAGTTGATCCGAAACGATTGAGATTTTTAATATTATGGGAATGTTTAAATAGTAACAATAATTTTTTTAATGTGTCATTTAAGTAATATTCACACAATTAATATACAATTTTGGAAGATTAACATGATTTTAGACTAATTTCTCTCTACTTATTCCTCATAGAGACTACCACAAAGGGAAGAGGACATTGTCGATGATTGAATGGAATTAACTTGAGATCAATTTTTCATCAGAAAACATGTATCATGTTTGAACATGAATTATTTTTTGGTATCTATTCTAATATCATCAAATATAAATATAGTATTAATTTTCTATGTTTTGGATAATGAAACAAAAATCATATATTATTCTTTTAAACAATACTAAAAAATATAGAATTGGATTAAAATAATTAAATCATCATATTGAGGTCATATCAATGAAGATTTATACAATTTAAAACTTTTATATAATATTTAATGTCTTAAAAAAATCCTCACCGCATATTACACATTTTTGGAATACTTGTTTTCAGATGAAAATTTTAGCAAAATTTATTTAAAACAAATGATAGCATATAATTCTTTGATTTTCAAACACCACATTAAGCTCTCTATATGTGTTATGTTTTGTTTATAATATTTTTTTTACTATGTGTTATTAATTATTAATCATTTAACATCATTTATATAAAATTTATCTTCTTGACCTGATGGATTTAATGATGCTTGGTTTTCATCGATTGAGTTGGTGAGTCACCGTAAATCTTTGGTCAAAAATCATGAATAAATAATTTTTACCATGTATATATTTAAAACCACTAATATTTTTAAATTTTCATAAAAGATTAAGTTTTATAATGGCCTTTATAAAATTTAACCATTAATTTCAACAATATTATGAGCTAGACATTTTCTATACCATGTTTAAACAAATGATATAAAACAATACAAATTCGGATAACCATGTAACATATGGGGGAAGGGGAATGTGGCATACTATATTAATTATACTTATAAGTATAATAAATAATTTATATTTATTTAAAAACAAAATAGTTGTTAGGCCATATATTCCATTACCACCCCACCCCATCCATACACACGCAATTAAAATTTATTCAAAATCAGTTCGATAAAAATATTTTAGTCATAAAATATCAGATTCACAGTTTATATGTGGAACTATGTTTATGACATCGAGATGAATAACTCAAGGTCAATACAAGAGTGGTATTTTAAAACTATGACATGGGCCTCGAGCCTACCACATGACCCTTTATCCAAGATTTTATTAAACTCATTATTTACACTAGAATTCCATTATGGATAAATGAATAGTCCATTATAATCATTCTCCCTTTTAGATCATGATGAAATAGTTTTCAAACCCATTTAATGTATTTTAAATGACATTTCTGATAATTTATATAATTTTACATTGTTTTTTACCCTTATTCATTTTAGATTTCAATGAAATAGATCTATTGATGATGTAAAGTTTTTTATGGCATTGAATTCAAACCTTATTGATGACATAGTGTAGTTATGATGATCAAATTATTTTTTGGATGGAAATAAACACAATTATTAATAAATTAATGATAATATTACATATAAATAATTTTATGTTTTAAACTATGATGTAGTAAATTATTGAAGATGTGAATTATTTTACTATGATAATAAGGACTAATTAATATAGAGGTGAATTAATTGAGTTCATAAATATAAACATTAAAGAAAATATGTTCAATATTTTTTAGAGATAAAATGAAATTTCATAAAAAATATGCTCATCATTAAATGAAAATATTCATTTGACTCAATTTATTTATTAGAATTTAATAATGGGGTTTTATGGTATTAGTGTCCTATAATGACATTAAATATAAATGGACATGAATTAATTTATTTAAAAGGTAGTAATTATTGAGGGAGGATTAAAAACATAAATTATGAAATTAAAGTGAGAGTTCGATGGATGAAACTTATATATATATATATATATGTTTATATAATTTATGAATTAAACTAATGTAATTTTTAGAGGGTGAATGATATAATGGTTTTATTAGATGCTACTAAGTTAAGCTTTAAGATAAAACACGACTCACCTAATAAGGATAATGAAATATCTTAGTAATTATGAAGTATATATTTGATTAAGTTATGAATAGTTTGTAGTTAACTTGATATTATGGAAAACATAATGAGGAATTATGACATAAACAATAATTCTGTAGGTTGAATAAATAACCTAATTAATAACAATGAATTGTTATTGGTTTTTGATGAGCTAATGGATGAGGAAGTTCATGTAAAATGATACCATGACATTTTAGATTATTATGTGGGAAGGTTTTTGTTATTGATATAGGGATAATTGATTAGGTGGTGTGTTTTCTTTGTTTTACTCATCTACTTTTATCAGTGATGCAATTCAATGACTGGTGAATGTCAATGGAGATGGTTCAGTTTGGGTACTACTATATTCTCACATATTACAATAGTTTAGATATTGAAGATGATACATATGTGTATCTATTCTTATTCTCACCCACTAATCTGGGTAATATTCCACTGATGATACACTTGAAGATTGATCTTAACCTCACCCACTGATCCAACTATGAGATTGATGATTTTTCACCTGAGTGTTTTCTCTCTTTCTGTCTCATATCTCATGTATTCAGGTTGGTAGATATTGACAGAGTGATTATTTATTTTTCACCCAATTATATTGGTTTTAGGTATGAAAGACATATAGATTAATATCCAGTATGAGATTTTTGTATAAACATTTTCCCAACTTCTGATGATGGTGAATTTAGAGTAAATCATTAGGTAGGAAAAACATTAATGAGATGTCAGATGATATTATCTTTTAATATGTTATTTTATCTCATGATTAAAATATTCATATAGGATGTATTATATTCAAAATTTATTAATAATGGTTTAGGTTGATTCTTCAGATGGATAGAGTATTACAACCAGATCCACTCTCTGATTATCAGGGCTCTGACATAGATATCGGTACATGTTGGGTTTTTAGAAGGATTTAGTTTATAGTGTCTCTTATTAATATTATATTAATAAGTATAGACAAAAAAAGCACAAACAAAACTACAATTGTATTTGGTGGGTGGTATATTGGTGAGATATATGTAGGTTGATAATAATGATCATGAATATTATTATGTATGATGTTATGATGGTTTTGAGTGCATAAATTTTTTTAAGGATGCATCTAGCCACTACTAATTAATGGGAATACTTCTTAGGATGAAAATATAGAGTATTGTTTATTTATTTATTTTTTATGTTAACTTATTAGTTTTCAAATCCTATGTTTATAAATATTAGTTGATGTAGATATTAGATAAACATGGGGCCTAGAGATTGCTGGTAGGTATAATAGACGATCATGAAATGTATTTATTTCAATGAAAAAATTCATGTTGTCCATATTCAGCCTTGTATTTTATAATATATTTTTGGGATGTGCTACATACATTTGGTGATTTATACTATTTATTTACACTATTTTATGGTGATTTTAATTATATATGCATGTTCTATATTTCATTTTGATATTCATTTATATTATGGTGGTTGATGTTTCATGAAAGTATGTGACATTTCTTACTTAGAAGAAAGGCCTACCAACATTTTTAGGGGATACCTCAGGGTTAGTCACTAGACATCGACCTATAGGAGGTGGGTTGATGGAGTTCACTTACTCGTATATTGAGACATTTCAAACACATACACACATGTTCATATTGTTTATGTATATATATTATCTATATAATATTATATATTTATATGTGTGTGTGTTTTATGATATGTATTCACAAATGAATTTATATATATACATGTGTGTGTGTGTTCAAAATTTTTATCGGTAAATACTGTCTATATAATTTTTTATATTGTATATATATATTTGTGTGTGTGTATCTTGTTTAATATATATTTGTGTGTGTGTGTGTGTTCATAGTTTTTATATAAATATATTATCAAAATAACATTTTTTATATGGTATGTCTGTATATATATATGTTTGTATATATATATATACATGTGTGTGTACCCTTTTTAATATATATATTTATATATATTTTCATAGTATATATATATGTATAATATTTTTTATATATGGTGTGTGTGCGTGTGTATTCTGCTTATAATATATATATATACATTATATATATAAGTATTTTTTATCCTATGTGTGTGTGTGTGTGTTATGTATAATTACACACACGCAACTGTTTTAAACTTAATTGAATTAAATAGGATAAATATGAATAAAAAATATGTGAATGATAATCATATAATTAGAGAGGATGAAGGCAGTATAATAAAGTTTATCAAATTTATAATTGACCTTGCAAATGACCCCTCTCTAATTATGTGTCCTTGACTTTGTTATTAGTATTCCATTTCAATTGGAGTAATAGAATTAGATGAATACTTAATTTGTTAAAGAATTGAATAAATTTATAAATATTGGATGAAACATGGATATAAAGAAAAATATCTATAAATTGGAATAAAAATATGTTTTATAGATCATCTGATATCAGTTCAAGTTTATAAAATTATATATATTATATTATAAAAATGAAAATGACGGTTGATGATAAAATTAGTGATTTTTTAAAAATGTTTTAGAGAATACAGAAATAAGTAGACATTCCATTATATCATAGTTAAATAAAATATAAAGCACTATCCATATTATTGAAACTAAATTACCTAAAAGAGAGTGACGAAGGGAGTAATTCTATTTTCACACAAATATTTTCTCTATTAAAGGATATGCTTCTGAATAATAATGATCTTCCTTATCAAACAAAAAATGATAAACAAATATTGTTTTCCATGGGTACGAGTAATCAAAAAATTCAAGTTTTACTTGAAAAGTACATATTATTTCAAAAAAAGTATAAACATCTCTATAAATTCACTTAGTGAGATGGTTATTAATATTAAAAAAACGAATGAAGTCTCTAAAAATTTATCTAAGAAATTTCAATAATTCCATGATTTTAATCATTTTTCTTATGTTTGGAGATAACATGTTATAGTACATGACATGTATAAAAAATAATTCAGTATTTTAAACTTTGATACATTTAAAATTCTTCTTAGTAGATGATAATGAACAACTAACAACCCAAATTTTGGAATAATTAATTAAACATTCATTAATAAGTATCTTCAAATGACATTAATCACTATAGTGTAAAAAACCAAACCCATAATACTTGACTAGTTATGCTGTTGAATTATAATTTACCACTACACTTATACATAAAGCAGAAGTATAATATAATATAATATATTATTTCATTATTAAAAAATCTTGGTAATGATGTTGATATTTATTTCGATCCACTTAATAAATATGTGAAATTATTATGGGATACGGTTGTTATGATATATAATGCTTACAATAATGGAATTATAACATTAAGATTCATGCTATTTTGTTTGATAAATGGATTTATTTGTAACAGTAGTTTTTACGGGTATAATATTAAATGAAGTTTAGGGTTTTGAAGAATGTGTACTCATAGTTAGGTTGAAACGTAGTATGAAGATTATATATCTTTCACATTCTATATTTTTATATTGAAAACATTGACATCAATCATAGTTGAAAAAAATATATGGGATGCAGGAAGAAGTTTTGTCACTATCTCCATCAATAGATGAGGAAATACTTGAAAAGGTAAATTATGTTGAAAATGTTTTTATCAAAATTTTCTATTAATATATTTCGACAGTGTGTTGGGGAAACTGGTTGATTTTATTCAAACTACCTTTCTAGAAGTGTTTTTATGTAAATAATTCTATAAAAGTTATGTACATTGATAAAAGAATATGATAGTGTAATTGACTTGTTAAAAGTCACGAAAGGGAAGACCAAATATGGAATCAAGGTGAGGTTAGACATGATTAACATGAATATTAGATAATAGTTGTCCCTAAAAAAGGAGGGGATGCGTAATTTTCTTCCTCCAGATCACATTCTTTTTAGGAAAGAGAGATTTTAGTTTAATAACTATTTAAATAGTATAATAGTCATATAAGGGTATTCATAAAATATAAATAATTTTGTATCTAGGAGTTGACTCAATTTAAAATGTTTAAAAGCACACGACGTTGCTGTTTTGAATCTAGATTTTGTGCTTATAGTAATAAATTTTATATTGCAAAAATATTTCAACACATAATAACTAAACTATTTCTATTTTTCATATCAATATATAATGAATTTATAAACCTATAATAGTTTCCAAAAAGGAAGAAATAAATCTCTCTCACTTTATGTGAATGGGATATTTATCGCCACCATCATTCATTGATATTAAGATTCACTTGGTGGTTCACTTGGTGAGGGAAATCCAACTTTGTGGTCCTATACATTTTAGATTGATATATCATATAAACTAATATAATATTATATTTATGTGCATATCAAAAAGTGTAGATAAATTTACGGTTGTATTATAAAGTGGCATATTATATATAAAACCATTTAATTCTGTACAAAATACCCATATAAAGTGGGAAGTATTGGTCTTAAAAAATCTCATCATGATAGGTGTATCAAAAGTGATGTAATTTGAAAATAAAAGGTTGTTACAATACACATTATATATTGAGACAAATTTTACCTTCATGTTTTATATAATAGTGCAATGGATTTTCAATATGTTATAACTCACAAATATATTATTAGGAAATTGAATCCAATATGGGCCAAAAGTTAGATTTCAAATACACATAAAAATAGTTTATTAGTTGGTTTTGAGAAAAAATTTACAAAGATTAATTTAGAAATCCAATACCAGTCTTTGTAAAATTATGAAATTTTTTCAAAGTTCCAATGATACATATTATCTTATAATGAATACATAATTATTGGTCATGTGTTCTATATAAAGAAAAATGATAAATATAGTACAATAAAAGATAATGGAGTCACTATTATGGGTGAATTGATAAATTTATATGGTGTCAAAGAAAACAATATTATTTATATGAATATGTATTACATAAATATTATTGATAAAATATGGGAGTTAGAATATTTTATATTTTATAGTCTAATGTTTTGATGTAAATGGGTTAATAATAGGGTTTAAAAAAAGTTAATGAATCATGATTCATAAAATTGATTTTTTTAAAGAAGTATACAAAGATAATAACTTCATAATGGTATAAAAAATTTTATAGATATTTTATACTCATGATAATATAAATAAAAATTAATCCATTATTATTTTAGAAATAAAAAAACTTCGTAAACCAGTATCAAATTCGCAAAAGAAAATCCATTCCTTTATAAATAAAAAATATTTCATGTTGAACCCAATTGAGATGATGTCCCAAATGTTAGAATAAACCATATATAATGTATTTGGATAATCAATATATGGGTAAAAAATACCATAACCATTAAATAAAACAATATGATTATAAAATACTTATTTTTCATTACCAGGGGTGTTTTATAAGTAATATATGTTTTATCAATATTAAATGTATTTAATGAAAAGTTTATGTATTATAATTTATTTATCCACTGTATATGGTTTCCTCTCTCCTCTATTATGATACTAACCCTAATGAGAAACACTTTATTTATGTCAAAGGTGATGAACATACTCTGCCAAGTCAAAAAGGACAAAATATAACAACATCATCATATGGTAGTCTTAACATAAGTCATAAAAGAAAGAAGAAAATGCCTTAAATTTTAAGTTGTATTGAATGAGTGTAGAAGACTAATTAATTATAAAAAATCAATATTTATTATTTAAATTAGGGTATGTACAAGGTTGAATGTGAAAATCGATATATATACTTGACCTAATTTCATATTTTCAATGATGGAAATAATTAAGAAATACATTTTGGTAACCTATTATTACACTTTCAAATATTTCTCTTTCAGATTAATTCATGAAAATCTATTTTTTTAGAGAATTCAATTTTACTAGAATAAAATGGAATGAATTTTATTTTGAGAGTCATTAAAAAGATCATGAAGCTTTTAAATAAAATCATTCAACTAAATATTTTAGAGATGCCTATGGGAACATCAATACACACTCAAAAATGATATATATAAGCTATATATCTAATGAATCATGGGATCCTTTAATTACACAACATTAGAATATGGTACTTATGGAAAATTAAAATTGATTTTAATTTTTTTATACCTCACATGTTAGAAGTATTCAATTTTATTTATGTAATTTTAAAAATATAAAATGAGATTAGGTAAAAATAATGTGCATAAAATCAACCATACCCATACTGTAAATATGGATGGGGTACACTAAAAATGAAAAATAATTAGTATATAAATTAGATTTATAAAAACTAGTTTATGTCATGTGATAAAAAAATAATTATATACTTGTGTTGAGATACATATTTATTAATCAAGGCCTGAAACTTCTTCAATATCAAGTTATGTTCTATGTAAAAAGGCATGTGTAAATAAGAAAGGTCAAATTATAAATAAAAACCTTCAAAAAACGTGTGAGGAAATAGTAAGTATGAAGAAAAAATTTTTTTTATTATTCATTTTAAAAAATAATAAATAATAAAAGGTTTTTCATTATCTGGTTTATAAAAAAATATTATTCATATTCCAAGTTTAAATATGAACATATTAGGGATTTTTTGTTGTCTAAAATAATGTTGAAATTTTAGAGGTGTAGATATTGGAGTTTTAAAAAGACACTATGAAATTCACCCAGATACTCAATTATAGATCTGGTTCCAAAATACATACTTCCACACATGTTTTGTTACAAATTGAGTTGTCTTGAAATAACCATCCCATAATTATTTGTTTTTCTATAAATATTATAATCCTTACCATTATTTCACCTTTATGTTTAAAAATTATTTATTATAAGGGAACTATAGGGTTGGAAAGGGAAAGGGAAAGGTAAATAAATTTTCTTTTGTTCAATATTCAAGAAATGAGATTCTATAGGAAGGGGGATTCTAACTTATGATGGAATTTAGGTTCCACCTAGAAATGGGTGGAAAGGATAGGATAATGATGAAATATAAATTTTTGGATATAAATTCCTCCTTAAAAATCAAAAAATCGACTTTCCCCAATTATAAATAATAATAATAATAATAACGAAAATAATAATTATAATCAACAATGTCATAAGAAATGGGATAGAAATACCCATCCATGTCAAATTTATTAATAGAAAAGAAACAAAAAAACATGGTTGTGAAAATTGAGGGTAGGTATCACGAATAACATTTGATAGAGTAAAATAGTGAAAGGAATTAGGTAAGTGAAAGGAAAAAAAGAAATATGATCTTCCACCATATTATTTTAGATTAAAATCATCACTATATTTTCTTCTATATAAATTTGAATGATCATAATAAATATATTACTAATATACTTAAAGAATCCTCTCTAAGAATTATAAAGTTTCTAGAGAAAATTAGTGGATCAAAGGATGAGGAGTGAAACCACAAAAATTGAGTCACATTCCATCGAAATAGAATTTGACCAAATTTTCTAGAATAAAAAAAATAATTATGACAACCAAGATATCAACTTCCAATGCAATATGATTACCTTGGAAGATTGAGAAGGAAATTTTGAAAATACTCTAGTTTTTCAAAAAATTCCACCATAACCTACTAGATCAATTTCACTAGACATGGTTTCATCAACAATCACCTTACACCATAAAAGATAATAAAAATAAAAAATAAAAAGTATATATTTATAATATAGGAATATATTAATATTATAATTTATTACTATAATATTTTATGAAAAAAATAAATTTATGAATAAAAATAAATTCATAATATTAATATTATAAAATATAATTACAATTATGATTCATATAAATAAATATTTACACTGTAATTTTGGGGTACTAGTCATAAGGAAGATACACACATGCACACACACACACACACACACTAAATATAATTGGACTAGGTCATCATCCCCTAAAAGGGATGACCTACATCCTTATAACATCCATGTTGAATCCCAAAGGATAAATCCCAATTTTTACACTTTCCCTAAATCCATTGTTATAAGACCACACAATACACCATTACATAGCTCAATATAGTGCTGCTACAGAGAGATTCTATAGTACCACTATAATATTATTTCTAAATTTAGAGCTATAGTAGAATTAGTATAGTGTCTGGAATAGTGCACTACAATGCCTATCTACAGTGTTCACTACAGTATGTGCATAGTAAACTCATAAAATGGCCTCCGTTGACATTCGAATCCCAGACCTTTAGGATATTGGATAAAAGATATAACTGCTAGTCTATGATATTTTCTATAACAAAAATAACAAAAGCAATAATAAGAAAAAAATAATTATATCAAGAACAACAACAACAATAATAATTACCAAAATGAGGACTGGGTTATGAGTAGAGTGCTTATACCCTGAAAGATTTTCTAAATAAGAAAGAAAAGATATTGAGTATATAGGCTTATATTACAAAGATACATATAATTTTTTCCTCTAACATTAGAACAATGAAAATATAAAATGTATTCCTAGAGGTTAAAAATTGATCCTATAACCCTTTGTTTAGATACCCTATTTTCTAAGATATCAAAAACCTGGTTGGATTCAAGATAAAAGTGAAAAGTACTTAGATTCATTATATACATGTATTTCTTGAACTCTATCCATTTTTTATAAATTTCCCATGAAACTATTTATAACCTCATATTGATAATATCAACTACTAAGTAGAGTCACTCTCAATCCTCACATAGTCCTAGAAAAAACTCTTTGTAGACCTAATGGAATGTATGGTATCCAAATTCTCAATTTATGATGTATTTATAATACCTAGAGTATGAGAGGAATAACCTTTAATAATTTCTCAACAATTAAAAAATTACATACACATTTAGAATTACCTGGATCCTTTAAAACTGCTCCTTCTGCATTAATTTTCAATCAATATTCTATAATAGGTATCCAATGAAAATAATTTTAATAGTTGTTTCTTTAGTAATTAAATGGATTCTAAGATATTTCACAATTACATGGTTTTAAAAATAATTTTTCATACCAAATTTTTGGAATCTAGATGATAACTTAATATCCAATTGAATATAAGAATAAATACTTCTATATGAGTATGTATTTCCCTCAAATTTAAACAAATTTATAATTTACTAAATATAATGAGTTCCATAAAATATTTAAATGGTTATAAAATAATGCATTTTCCATATAAATTAACATTTATCAAGGATATATAAAAACTCACTTAAACCAACTCAACTCTGTTATCATTGAAATAAGTTTGTAATAAATCTATATGTTCTATTTTTGAAATTATAATTTAAAAGTAGATTAAACAGTCATTATTAATTTTTCTTACATAGAATGTATTCCAAGGGGATGTATAAAAAAACTTTTACTATGTTATCCTTATGGAGGAGTCATTGGCACAATAGTTTCTATATTAACAGTGCATGATATAGAGGAACAAAGGTCTTGTTTAAGAATTTCAACCACAGATGTATATATTATTATATACTATACAAATATCTATATAGTTTCTTTATCATAATATTTCCTCAAGTATTAGGTTAATAAAAAATCACATCGTGATAAAAAATTTTGCAATTCCTTATATCTGTAATGATTTCAATAAAAAAAATTGTAGCAACCTCATCAATTCTAATTATGGAGTAATAAACTGATAAATTAGACAAAATATCTAGAACCAAGCATTTATATTGAATAGAAATATTAATATATTCTATGACTAAGACATTAAAATTGGAATTTATAGAGTCAAACCATTTTTTTTAGGTTTCAACTCAAATAAAGATTCTATAAAAGTAGGAAAAATAGAAGATGGTATATAGAATATGTTGTTTCTCTTTAATCTATCAATGAATCTACATCTAATGAAAATATTTTAGTTATTATCATTACACTTAAAATTAAAAAAATAATTTAAAATGAGAGTAGTATTAAATAATTATTGGGTTTTTAACATCAATATACCCATATCAATATGAATGTTGATGTTCTTCCTAGAGAAAGTAATGATATTTCCATTTTAATGTTTCAAGTCCAAATAAAATTTCTAATCTAGGATCTAAGCCTCTTTAGAAGAATTCTATGTCATTTTTATTGTAAAATTCATATAAAAACTATTTTTTAATAACTAAATTTATGATATTGGTTCTATCATTCTAGTAAAGGAATTTACCTTTATAAATAGAGATATGATTAATAATATTTGAATCAATTTCACTCAAATAATATGCTTTGATCCTTCCCTAAAAAAGTGGCACACCATAATTGGTAAATGGGAGATATCTTTTGTTTTTCATTAAAAAGTTGAGTGACTGAATTATTTTAACATTTAAGAAGACCTTACCAATAATAAAGAAAATTTATTGCAATTAATTACTTGACTAGAGGCTATTTCATAGTGATTATGTATATATATCATTTCTATAAGTGTGTGGTTATCATCTACAAAAATTAGAATAATATCACCATTATATAAAATATTAGTTGGGAAAAACATGTTCCTATAGTCTTTAATGGGTGAGATAGTTACCTATTTCATATATATATATATATATTACTATATCTTCTTTGGTAGTATTAAAAATTCCTAAAATTGAGATCTATAAAGGTATCTCCCTACTTAACCCTTTGGGAGAAACTAAATTAACCACTATGGGTTCCATTCAAAAAGATTTAAATCCTTATACGAAAAAGAATACTGGAAATCATATTTAGAAATATAGATGAGAAAACCATACCTTTCATGAAACTTAAATATAAATTCCCATTTAATATTATTAACTTCCTTACTGATATCATGCTTTAAAACAATTCTTTCATTCTTTGATTTTTGAAGGATATTTATACAGTCCATGGTAGTGTATATATAGCCTTAAATTATCCTTTCTATAATAACACCATAGAAATTACATGAAATAATCTCAAAGGATATGGAACCTAGAATAAATTTTAACACCTTACCAATGATCTTAAAAATAGTTTTAATAACAAAAATTGTTTCATAATCCCTACAATTTTGATCTTGCTTCACTTTTGAGAGAAGAAAAATAAATTATAAGTTATACCTTTAGAAAAAAGTATTAAAAATAATTTTATAACTGTATTACAAATATCAGAGTAAAATGAGTCTAAAAAATGTATAAATAATTTATTAGTGAAGTTATCTAGGCCTATGGTGATATAATATTTATAGGAAACAATTAGTATTTAACATTATATCGATTAGTAGTATTGGTAAGTTGATTATTTTGAAATTGAATAACCAAGTGAGGGATAACATCCAAAATGGAACATAACTATTTCCACCAGTAGATTCATTGAAAATAAATTCAAAATAATTAAAAAACCATTTCTAATATCATTTTCATTAGAAATATGAACCTCATCAATGTGGATAAATAAAATATATTTTTTACCATTTTATCCCAATATACAAGATGTAAGAATATTGATTTCTTATTTCCTTATTTCAACCATTTAGGGATACATTTATTTATAAGGATGTTATTCTTCAGGATGATTAACTCATACAAATATAATTATGAACTGATTTCTTCTTTAGAAGGAAGATAATTTTCTAATCATCGGTTATGCATATCCTACATCATGTTTCTATCTTCCTTAATATCAATGTAAATATTTATAAACATTTCCTTTCTATATAGCTTAAGGGAAATATTGATTCTTATTATTTTTTAAGTTAGACTCTAAAATGAATTCACAATATCTAGTTTTACCCATTACTTAATACAAATATCAAAACAATCATCCGTTATAATGAAATATTTATTAAAAAATTATAAAATATTAAATTTTTCTGCTTTTATTAGTATTTCTAAATTTGGATCATGGCCTAAGTGCATCTTTAATTGTTTAGAATAGGTAATTATGTTTTAGAAATCATAAATATCCATTTATATGAATGAAAAATATAGTTTACTTGGTTTAATCCCCTTTATAGTGTATGTTTTACATGGATATTCTAAGCCAGTAAGCCCCACACTATACAAGAAGAAGTTATCAATAAAAATATGAAATTCAAAAGTGGCATTCATAATATATTTTGTTAAAATTCATTCATAGGGACCTAAAATATAATAAAGGACTCCTATAAAAAGCAAGGGAATTTATTACTAGAGGTCTAATAATTCATTCAATAGCTCATTTATAAATACACAAGCCTTAAATAACATTATTTTATATTTTTCAGATAGATTTACATTAAATACTAATCTAGGATATAGAGGTCTAGTTTCGTTGGATGATTAAATACATTAATCATCATCTAAAAAATAAAAACATCGACTTTATTTAAACTTTAAAAAGTTTTCATAACTACTATAAATCAATTAAAAATTTATAGGAAACCCTAGGTAGAATACATAAGGAAATTGGTGATCTTGAAAACATAGTAAGGAAGGAAATAAAGAAAAACTTGAGAGTTAATAGGCATAACATGATATCATAAAGTGAATGATAAAAATCCTAGATACATTAAATAAGTAAATTAAATCATAAAATCATTTAATCATGGAATATTTAGTGACAACATATTAAATGGCATTATAATCATAAGTTAAGGTTCACTTCCAAGACCATCAGAAAAAAGTGGAAAATGTCCATTGGTGGAATAGGGTTACTCTCTTGTAACTTATATAGAATATCATGAGATATAAAGAATTACTGAATTCATTAGAGGGATTTATAATTTTGGTCCCACCCATTGAATTATGAGAATAATTAATATGTATTAGGTAGGATGAAAATAATCAACACATAAATCACAATCATGATCAAAGTCATTAGAAGGAAGTGGGTTTTATAAATTTGATTCAAGGAATAAGCGAAGGGTAAATCATATGTATTCCCAAAAGAGGAAGGAATTAATTTTTTTGAAATTTTATTATTGAAAAAGGAATATTGGCCTTGAAAATATAGTTTTATTTTATAAAACCCTTGAAAAATATTTTGATAAGAATGAATAAAAACGAACCACTTGGGAGGAGTTTTTATGAAATAACTTATGGATATTTTAAAGAAGCAAACACCTTATTATTTTCTATAAAACCATAATTTAACAAAAAGTGTTATACATAAAATAAAATGGGTTTTAGAAGTTATTAACATTTTAAAAAAAATTTATGGGTCTGATTCTTGACATGATATGAGAAATAATAAAGTTCTATTAAATCAGGTTTACTTTAAAGTAGGAATTTTGAAGGGAACTAAAAAAAATTATAAACTTAGAAATGAAAAGGTATATTTAACTATTTATATATTTGAGGGATATATATATGAAATAATAAAATGTTTATAAGAATAATATTTCCTAAAATGAAGAAAAATAAAGAGATCATGTCAGAAAAAACTAACAAGGGTGGTACAAAAGAAACCTTACCTGTGATCTGAATTTTCCATATACTTATGCATAAATTCCAGAATAATTACATTATGTTCATTAAATAAATGAAAAATAACTTTATTAATCTAAATTTCATTCTATAAGGTTTTTTTATTATATTTTGTTATTTATTTTTAATTTATTTTCCATTTATGTCTATTTAATGAGGTTTTTTAGTTAGTTTTTTTCATAACACTTTTAGTTTCTTGACCATGGTAAAAGGTTTTGTAAAATATATTTATGATATAAATAATTTTGGAGGTTTATTTCATTAATTATTACATTAGAAAAATATTTATATAGTTTCAAATTTTATCCTAAAATAGACCAAAATTATGAAAGGTTCCTTGAATAGTCCATTTGAGGTGGCAAATGTTACTACTACAATTTCTTGTTATTCACAAATATAGAATTCAAAATATTATTCTTCAAGAATATTAATAGTTTCAAAAATATATTTTTCATAATAAATACATTTTTAAAGTCATATATGTTAGGTGTTGATGGAAAATAAAACAAGTCGTTAAAATGGAGGCAACCGTCTGTATGTACACACTAGTGACACATTTATTTTCCCGGAAATGAGATGGTGTAAAATTTAAATAACTATAATTTAATAGTTATAAAAATGTTATAAATAACAATTTAGTTAAATAAATAACCTTTTTTAACATTCCATTTAAGGAGGTGATGAAAAACTGAATATATCGTTCATGGAGGTGGTATTCTAGACATACAAATGATGAAATTTTCATTTTTATCAATGATTTTGGAAGAAGGTATAAAATTGAAATTACATTAGTATAACAAAACTTTAGGATATTAAAAATTATGGTGTTATAATACCTTATTGGATAGATTGTACTTGAGGGGTGTAGAAGAAGAAAAGAAATATAAAATTTGTGTTGAGAATATTTTCTCTACCATAGAAGTTCTCCCTTGGGTAACTCTTTAAGGCTCCATAGATTGGTATTTTGGTGAGACCAAGGCTTCAAGGGAATTTAAAGGGTGTTTATTTGAGACTAGGTAAAATTTGTGTTGATCAAAATATTTTTAATTGGTGGATAAATGGGGACGAGGTGAGCTCCTTTTATAAGTAAAGAGAGTGGTATTTTTATAAAACCTCTTTACTTTTCAATAATTTCATTCCACTATTCAATGAAAAATTCCAAAAAAAATCCAATAATTGTATGGGGAAAGAGATAAGGTCTATATTCACTCCACCATATAATAAAATTCATGTTTTTCACATTTTAAACATTCTACACCATGTTAAATAACTTTTACCCTAATTTACCTTTACCTTCTAAGTCAACTTTTACTCTTGGTAATTAATTTTAAGGGAAAAAGTAAAAATTGGAATTATTTACTACTTTTAAAACTATTATTTCAATGATATATATCATTTTATAAAATAAAATTTCAAAGTTTTTGTAAAACTAATTTTAGTATTATTTTTTATAACACCTAAAAACCATTTCATAGAAAAAGTTCATTTTATGATTTAAATTTAAATGCGGGATAAGATTATTAGTGTATTTTTTTAAAGAAAAAAAATTTCCTTTTTGTACGACAATGATTTTTTATATTATATAAAAAACCATTTTTTTGTAACATCTCTTCCTGGGTTCCACATGTCAGTGCATCGGGCCTGTCGGTCACATGACCTCAAGCGCGCCTCCCTATACACCAAAGGCTTTTGAATAGTAGTAAATGTCCAATATCAGTAATGGGGAGACTATAAAATTATTTTATAGTAAAACACCAATGGAAAATAAATAGAAAATAAAAACTAAATCACCAAATGATATCACTAGAGCAGTGCCCATATCACAAGATAACCAAAATAGGAAATAAAATATCAAATCTAAATAGTTGATTTGCTATAGTAAAATACTTGTACAATGTGAAAATGAAACTAAAACAAAGTCACTATTGACACCCAAGTGGATCCCAAACCAAAATTGGTTTCCTCTTCCATGATCCATCCCAATTAGCCATATAATATAGGGTTTTTTCCCTTAACCTATCCTGCAATCATTTAATATATTTGGGTACCGATCAGGCATCCCAAGTAGGGTGTGAGTACAACTTAGTAGGCCTCCAATGAAGGTGTCTAAAGCAATATCCAGTCAATAATAATGCATAAAGTAGTATAAAGGAATAAAAACAATGCATAAATAAACAATTATCTCATTATCAAGTTATTATTTGTTTAATAACATAAACTTCCCATGTTTCTGAGGACACCCAATCTTCAATACCTACTTTAGACCATGTTAGGGCCGACATTATACCTAAGTGATTTTATATCATAGAATGCCACTTTTAACATTCTATATCTCATCTCAACATCAGAATTCCATTTCTACCATTATAGATCTCAATTCTCATATGAATTCCATTTTTTCCATTCATCGTTTCATTAATTAACTCAACAATCAATTAATCATATAAATTTTAGTAATTAACTCAAAAATTTATTAATATTTTTTAATCTCATTAATTAACTCAATAATTAACTCAATAATTAATTAATCTTATAAATCTCATTAATCATCTCATCAATAAATTAATCTTCTCAATCTTATTAATTAAATGAAAAATTAATTAACCTTTTCATTCTCATTAATTAACTAAAGAATTAATTAAACTTCTCAATCTCATTAATTAACTCAACAATTACTCAATATTATCAATATTATTAATTAACTCAACAATTAATTAATATTCTTAATACAATTAATTAATTCAATAATTAATTAATATTCTCAATCCTATTAATTAACTCAACAATTAATTAATTATCTCAACCTCATTACTAATTCAACAATTAGCATATCACATCAATTCCCTTAATTAATTCCCTAAATAATCAATCCAAATCAACCATCACAATAATCCCATAATTAATTCATAATTTAATTATTCAAATCATGATCCCATTATCCTATAATTATTTCATTAATTAATTATAAAATTTCACAACTCCAATTACCTCATAATTAATTCAATAATTAATTATTTTAGATCTATAATTCTGATATCCCCAATTCCATAATTTTACTCAATTAATAAAATCACCAGATTAATTAATTCTACCAAGAACTCAATTGCTAAAAATATAATAGAAATTCAACAATTGCATACACATAAATTTCAATCAAGACTATGAGATTTGAATTATAGACCTCCTAGCACAATTTTTGGATAATCGATATCCCAACAGAAAATCCACAAAATTTGAGGGGCACAACGATATAGAACAAGATCCAGATTTAAAACCCTAAATTATGGTAAAAATTCATAATCCTTAAAATATAGATGTTTTTATTTAATCCTCTATCAATATCTAATCAAATCAGGAAGAAAAACCCTTTTCAACACGGGATAAGAAGGAAAGAAGAGTGGGAAACCAAGAGGGATAGAATTTTCTTGCCTGAAGGGGTGAAGATATTTTATTTGGGATTAGAATTGAAATTAATGTAGGTCAGGAAGGCTTGGAATATGTTTGGGAGGATCTAAAATCTATATAAAAGTTTTGGTATGAGTTATGGTTAAATATTGTGAATTTTGGGGGTTTGGGGAATTTGAAATCTAATTTTCCAGGGGATTTAATTCTCGAATGAATGGTTTCCTTACCAGGGTTCACGGTTACTCCAAACTGTGCACATAAACATGCGCCTTTTCTAGGGGGGAACCGTTTATCATATTTGGGTTCACATGTTAACAAATAGTGCGATAACAATGAAATTACACTCTTGGAGGGGTTGAACGGTTTAGTGGGCCTAGGTGCCTATTTGGGAAAACCGTGCACCAACTGTGCACTTTCCCATTTTCTTCCAAAATTTATATATTTCACCCAAACAACCCCAAATTAAAACCAGAAAAAAATTACTCAAAAAAAATCAGAAGAGTACCTATAAACAAGCTAGAGAAAACTCCAAAAATGGTCATGATCTTAAAATCTCCCCACCTTATAATAGCTCATCCTCGATCAGCACTCCCATGTGTATCGAGATTATAATTTAAATGATTGGGCCATTGAGCCCTCATATTTAATTCTCTCTCCTATGTTTCCTCCTTCACATGTCCATGTTTCCACAATATGTGAACTATCAGCATAGTGTTTCCCCAAAAACCTTTCTTACTGTGATCCAACACAAATTTCAGATGCTCCTCAAAGGGTGTATCTATCTCAATCTCAACATTATCCAAATCTATAAAATGATAAGGGTCAGGGTGATATCTCCGAAGTTGGGATACATGGAAATCATCATGCATAACACTGTACTTATCTGGAAGATCCAATCGGTGTGTCACCAGCTTGATTCTTTCCACAACTTCAAATGGTCCAATGAACCTGGGTACTAGCTTACCCTACCTATATATCCTATGGTGACCCAACCAAGGTGAAACATGAAGGAACACATGATCAACCTCTATAAAATCACAGGTTCATCTACATCTATCTACATATGACTTCTATCTACCCTGAGATGTAGTCATATGCTCCCGAATAAATAGAAGCTACTATGATGTCTCCTGTATGAGAATCATTCCCAACAACTCTAACCCACTTTCCTCCATCCAGTATAGCGGTGATCTAATTGGACTATCATAAAGAACCTCATATGGTTCCATATGTATCATAACATGATAACAATTATTTTAGGTGAACTTCAAAAAATATAGGTGCTTCTCCCAAGATCCACTGAAGTCTATGGAACATTCTCACAACATATCCTCAGGAACCTATATAGTATGCTTCAACTTCCTGTCAGTATAAGGGTGGAAATCCATAGTCAACAAAACCTGTTTACCCATCACCTTATGTAAGATGTTACAGAAGTGAAAAGTTAAGTGTGAATCATTATTTGAAACTATAGTCCACAACACCCGATTCAAAAAGAACATTTTTGGAACATTCAAATTTCCCATATGCTCCACAGATAATGTCTATTATATTGTAAAGAAATTTGTTACCTTTTTCAAATAGTCCACAACAACCCAAATATTATCATTCTTATGAGGTGTCTTTAGAAGACCCACCGCAAAGTCCATTATCACACCCTCCCATTTCCACTCAGGAATGGGAAATGGTTAAATCAAATCACTAGGTTGTTGATGCTCAAACTTCACCTACTAACATGTGTAACATCATGTCATTAACCATACTATCTTATTTTTCATGCCTGACCACCAAATTTTTTGACGTAGGTCACAATACATTTTTAGTCACACCAGGATGCACTACCCACTACGAGGCATTAAATTACTGCATCAACTCCTCCCGCATGATCATAGACACACATATCCAATTCTTGACATAGATGATCGCATCCTTATCTATCAACTGGTATAAATGTTCATACCGACATTCATGGAATTTCCTCAAGTTCAAAATTTACAAATCCTTATACTACATGTCGCTGATCCTTCTAAAAAGTTTAGAGTCCACTAAAACTGATACCATATCCATCTTCTCCTAACTCTCCTCAACCACCACATGCATCTCAGCTAGAAGAGTCATCATCTTCCACTCAGCACTAGACTTCTGAACTACCTGAGTTTTAGTTTTTATGCTTAAGGCATCAAAAACACTATTTCCTTTCATGGGTGTATGTGCTAGTTCAAAATAAAATGACTGCATATACTCTACCCATCTCTACTACAAAATATTCAAATCTTTCAATAAGAAGGTATACCTTAAGATCTCGTGATTGGTAAAAACCCAAAAATTCTTTCCCAACAGATAATTCCACCAAAAATTTAAAGCATAAACCACTAGAGACAACTTAAGGTCATACATAGGGTAGTTCCATTTATGAGGCCTCAACTACTGAGACTCATATGCCACAACTCTACCTCCCTGCATTAACAATGCTCCAAGACCTATCCTAGAAGCGTCACAAAACACTGTGTACTCCTCTCCCAGATCAGGTAGGATCAAAATTGGTGTTGATTTCAAGTTCTTATTTAACTCTTGGAAAGCATCATCACTTTATTCGGACCATTCAAAATGTATCCCTTTTTTTCAATATGAAAGTCAACACTTCAAATCGGGGAATGTTTAGTATGAATCTTTGATAATATCCAGGTAATCATAGAAAGCTATGAATTTAAATTACATTCTTTGGATGCTCTGAAGACACAACTGCCTAAACCTTCTCTGGGTCCATAAACACAACTTCATTCAAGATGATGTGACCCAAGAAGTGTACCTGATCAATCCCAAATTGAAAGTTATATAGCTTGTATTATAGAAGATTCTCTCTCAATGTACTTGGGACGATGTTAATATTTTGGGAATGATCTTCATGTTTCTTAGAGTACACCAAGAGGTCATCCAAGACACTACCACAAATTGATCTATTTATGGATGAAAGACTCTGTTCATCAAGTCTAGAAACATTGATTGTGCATTGTCAACCCAAAATAAATTATGATGAACTCATATAGACCATACTTGTTTTTCAAGGAAGTCCTCAGTATACCAAAAGTCCGAACTCTCAAATTATGATACCTTGATATCAAGTCAATCTGGTAAATCAAACAAGCTCCTCTCAACTGGTCAAAAACAACATCAATTTGTAGAAGAGGATATTAGTTCTTCATTTTAATTTTGTTCAACTTATTGTAATTGGTACAAAAGTGCAAAATCACATCATCCTTCTTTTCAAACAATACACATGATCCAAAATGTGACTTACTCAGATGGATAAAACCCTTATCCATAAAATTTCCCAATGGAGGGTTGAGCTCTTAATGGTATGTTAGTGCAATTATATAGGGTTGAATAGAAAATTTTTCAACTCTCGTAATGCAATCAATTTTAAACTTTATGTATCTCTCAAGTGGAATCCCCAAGAATTCTTTAGAAAATACCTCCTAAAAATATTCCACTATGGGTTAACCGATATCATGCTTCACACCCCCATCATCTAGAAATAAACTAAAAACCTTGGCTATGAGCTCTCATAGTTTCTGAGTAATTGGCCATTCTTAGTTCTCTTAGATATCCCACTCTCCATGATGAATGTACTTTCCACCATTAGGAGATGTAAACATCACTCTCCTCCTTTAACAATCTATGTGGGCATTCAATGATGCTAACTAGTACATACCCAAAATTTCATCAAATCTTGTAATTTCTAGGATTTATAGATCCCACAAAAAATGATACTCACCCAATTTGAGATAACATCTGTTGCACAAGAAGATTTCCCAAGACCACACTCCTAATGGTGTATCTATCATAAAAACCATGCTCATGAACTCCACCTCTAGGGTCAATCCATTCACAAATTACACAACAATAAAAGAATGGGAGGAAACAATATTAAATAAGGAACTAGCTAATGTAGATGCTACAAGAATAGTACCTCTAACTATCGATGGTCCGGCCTCCCTATCCACAAGTGTAGACTACATTGTATGAAACTGTCCTTCCCCTCTTCCTTGCGATGTAGTATGACTCCCCTGAGCTGCACCACCCTACTAATACAGGTGCTATTTCTCAGAGGTATAGGGTCTACAACCTCTACCACTACTGCTAGTATAACTCAAACTTTTATCTTGATAAGGTCTATAAGTTCCCCTTACTACACTCCAATTTTATCTAGTTTCTGCATCATTACTCATCTGTCGTGGGTTCCTATAGAAATTATATATATGTCCCATATTTTTACAAGAACGACATTACACTGGTTGTTGGGGATAATGTCAATGATATTGGCCTGACCCACCATGGTGGTGTAAAATCACTAGAGAAAGGTTATTTGTAACTTAATTTACTCCTTAGAAACTCTATTTTCCACTACTCTGGATAAAGTTCTCAAAATGACGCTTCCTGATCTCAGAAGAAAAACCTCCTGATAATCCAAAATCAACTATCTATCTTTTTATAGAAGCCTCTTTTAGGTTCCCCATAGCTATGAGATCCTGATTCAACACTTTTTAAAACTTCTTCATCATGAATATATTCAGATAAGACATAATTTTTCACATAAGTTCTTCTGAAAATCATTTTAATTAAGTAGTTTCATCTACTATAAATTCTAGATAAAAGAACTACAAATACATAAATCATACAGAATATTTAATTATGGACATACACCCTTGAGTAAATCTCATGAACTTATATACTCTCTCCTGTCTCAAAATATATGGATAGAAGTGCTCCAAGAACCTCTCTAAGAAGTAATTCTATAACATACGATCTGTTTTTTCAGTCAAATAATGAAAATCCCACCAGTGATTTGCAGATCGTCAGAGCATATAAGTATCCAACTTGAAATTATTCTTAGTAGGATTCTCTAAGTGGTCAAGTATAGTCTTGATAGAATCCAACCAAAACTCCACTCCCTCAGTTCCACCCTCTCCAGAAAAATTTAGAGGGTACTATAACTAAAACTCTATAATTTGATCATACATTCTCTTCTCGACCAGCCATGGGACTCTTTCAATGAATTGAATAAAGGGACCAAAGTTCTAACAAAACCACTATCCAACTTCCTAACCCAGAACTATCGATGTATCAGGTTCCACCATTAGAGGATCATCCCTAGCCACATCCTCCTATCATCCTCTCAGCAAGAATCATCTTCGAGGTATAAATCTACAATCCAAACACACACCTTAGGCTACTTTTCTCTCAATATTTACACACTTATAGGAAAAAAATTATGCATAATAAGCCTTTTTCTCAACCCTGCCACAAGGTCCCAAACCGAGGTTCTAAAACTAACCTTAATCATCTTACATCAGGGCCAAGGTTAACAATGGGTAAATCATTTTAATTATTCATGTTTCTCATTTAGACACCCAATTATTCTATTCTAAAATAATTTTACTAATTTCAATTTCAAATTAGGAACTATTTTCAATCTCAATTTAAGAAACCATGAAAAAGAGTTCAAGTTCAACAACTTACCCAAAACTTGTTTTATAGTGCAAGTCTAAAATGATGCATGTCGTAAAATAATACCGTGTTCCTATAATTATGCATGAAAAATCAACTCTCATTCCTTACTAGGCCACGAGTAAAATATCAACAAATATTAGAAACAATAATCACATCACACCACAAGTGTTCCCCTAAGGTGAAACACTATTTGACTATATAAAAAAACAATAATAACAATAATCCATCCCTGGGAACTTGGGTTCTCCCTCGTACATGGTTTAGATACTCACATGCACGAGCTCATAACCAAGCTTTGAATCTTACTAGTCTCCTATATACCTTTACCAAATAATATGAAAAAATAAAAATAAAAGAAAACTGGTATCTGATATAACTTGTAATGTCCTGGCCTAGGTTCCATGAAAAGGTACCACAAGCTAGTCGATCACGTGACCTCAAGAGTGCCTCCTCATATTCCAGAGGCTACAGACTAGAATTGAGGCTCTAATATCAGTCATGAGGAGAATAAACCCTATTTTTTATTGCAAAACACAACCAGAAAATAAATAGAAATAACAATTAAAGGAAAAAAATGATATTATAACTAGAAAAATACCCATATCACAAGATAAACAAAATTGGAAATACAATATCAAAACCGAATAGTAGATATTCCATACTAAAATACATATCCAATGTCCAAATGAAACTCAAAATAAAGACACCAATGACACCCAAGTGGGTCACAAACCATGTTTGGTTCCCTCATCCATGCATCATCCCAATCATCCATATAACATAAGGCCTTTTACCAAAACCTTTCCTGTAATCATGTAATCTTTTTTGGTATCGATCAGGAAACCAGAGTTGGGTGTGAGTACAACTCAGTAGTCCACCAAAACTGGTGTCTAAATAAATATACAGTCAATAGTAGTGTATTAATTTTTATAAATAAATAAGTACAATGCATAAATAAATAATTATCACATTATCAAGTTATTTTGTAATTAACCACATAAATTTCTTAGGTTTTAGAGGAAACTTGAACCTCAATACTTGCTTCAAACCACATTGAAGTCTATATTATACTTAAGGGATATTATATCACAGAATTCCACTATTACCATTCTATATCTCTTCTCAATACCAAAATTCAATTTTTACCATTCTATATCCCAATTCTCATATGAATTTCATTGTTACAATTCATCATTTCATTAATTAATTCAAAAATTAATTAATCATCTAAATCTCATTAATTAAAAAAAAAATTAACTAATCTTCTCAATCTCATTAAATAACTCAAAATTTAATTAATATTATCAATATCATTAATTAACTCAATAATTAATTAATCTTATAAATCTCATTAATTAACTCAATAATTAATAAATCTTCTCAAACTTATTAATTAGACCAAAAACTAATTAATCCTATCAATCATATTAATTAACTCAACAATTAATTAATCGTCTAAATCTCATTAATTAACCCAACAACTAATTAATATTCTAAATCATATTAATTAAATGAAAAATTAATTAATTATCTCAATCTCATTACTAATTCATGAATTTTTTTATCACATTAATTAACTTAATTAATTACCCAATTAATTAATCAAAACCTACCATCCCAATAATACCATAATTAATTGCTCATTTAATAATTCAAATCACAACCACATTATCCTATAATCAATTCATCAATTAATTATAAAATTTTACAACCCCAAATCCTTCTTAATTAATTAAACAATAAATTATTCAAGATATAAAATTTTCATATCCCAAATTCTAAAATTTTATTCAATTAATTAAATCACAAAAATGATTAATTCCACCAAGATTTAATTTTCTAAACATAAAATAAAAATTCTAAAATTACATATACATGATTAAAATCACCACTATAAGATTTGAATTACATACAACCAAAATCAATTTGTTGATGAATGATCACCCAAAGGAAAATCCCCAAAATTTGAGCGACAAAATGACGTAGAATGAGTTCCAAATATAAAAACCTAAATTATGAACTAATAATTCAAGATGCGTTGATTTTATATCTATATAATTGGTACTATATATAGATATAATAAAAAATGGAGAACAACCCTTTCTATCATGGGAGAAGAAATAAAGTAGAATGAGAAACTAAGTCGGATCAAATTATCTTACCAGACGGGGTGTAGATATTCCATCCGGGCTTCAAATCACAAATAAAAGAGGTGGGGGGAGACTTGGATCCATCTGGGAGGGTTTAATATTGAGATAAAATATTTTTGTCCATGTTAGGGTCAAATAGGTTGTGTTTTTTGGGTTTGGGGAATTTAAAATATATTTTTTTGTGGGGATTTAATTCTTGTACGCAAGGTTTATCCTAATAGTGCGCCTGACTGTGCACATCTTCTTGGGGGGGGGGATAGTTTCTCCTATTAAGATGAAAAGTTTGAAAAACCATGTACCAGCTGTGAAATTTATATCTATGAGGTGTTTCACGGTTTGCTAGGCCAGGGTCCACGGTTTGGGAAAACCGTGTGCCAATCGTGCACTTGCTCATTTTCTTCCAAAATTTCCCAATTTCACCCAAACACACCAAAAGTAAAACTCAAAAAAAGTAGTAAACAAAAATAAAAATAGTTCTTATAAAATATCCCAATACATCTCACGAAACTGTCATGATGTTACAGTTTTAAAAATATAATATTTAATTTAATGTAGGGACTAAACAATTTATTTATTAGAACAAAATATTATATAAGTAAAAAAATGCGAATCATATGATCTCTAAGTATAACCTAATATTTTATAATTCATAATTTATATGCCATAAATACATATCTAATCTTTATAAATTTCTAATTAAACATTATCTTATAAAAATATAAAAAAAATACAATTTTTGTTAACATAATATTTTTTACTATTCCCCTAAAAATCAACTATTTTAGAAAAATACCAAAATTAATCCTAAGCCCATTTTACATGATTAATCCAGAATATGTAATTTTATTATATCAAACTTATATAATTTATAATAATTATTTTGAAATATAATTTATTTAAATACAATAAAACAATTTTTTTGAAAATGTACTTTAAATATTGAAATATATCTATAAACATACTATGTTTAGAATTAATGGCAGTTTTATTATATTTTTTATCATCTATTTTACC
Organism: Viscum album; assembly: GCA_963277665.1. Taxonomy (NCBI): domain Eukaryota; kingdom Viridiplantae; phylum Streptophyta; class Magnoliopsida; order Santalales; family Viscaceae; genus Viscum; species Viscum album. The sequence continues at coordinate 857,063,963 of OY728121.1, forward strand.
TTATATGACACACACACACACACAAACATATATATATTCATAAGGGTAATTTCTATATATAATTACCAGGTCATTACATTCATACCCACTTAATAAATTTTGCTATCAAAATTTCATTCCATACACTATGGTGAAAACTAATGTGATTACTTTTGTTTCATTGTCTCTTTCAGTTACCATGTAAACTCTTCATAGTTATGGTTTTTCTAAAGTACTTTGAAAATATAAGTTGTTTTATTTTGTAGAAATTTGTGTTTTTGATGCAATATCTTCTTCGAATTATCCCCAAATGAGAGATCATCCTCTAACTATACCACCTCTAGATTTAGTATATGTAGGGGATCTGGTATTTACTTCCTTAAGAGGGATATTTAAAACACATAATGTAATTTATAAAAGTTTTCTTGAAGCATTAGATGATATGATACTACTCCGATGTGATTGGTAATATCAAAGGTGACAATGTATTTAAGACTTAGCTTCCCCTTATTTTCAAACCTCAAGAATATCTACCCTAAAGATATATAGTGGAACACTTTTTCACCAACCTTAAACTGCATGTCTCTTTAGCAGTTATTAGTATATCTCTTATCTGGACTTTGAGACATCCGAATGTGTTGCATAATAGTCTTAACCTTTTTCTAACATTTTATTGACCATCTCAGGTCCTAAAAATAATCTTTCACCCAATTAATACAAACACATAGATTTTCAACATCTATTCACCTAAAGGAATTCATATGGTACAATTTTAATTATTGAGTGGAATTTTTGTTTGTTTGAGAACTCGACCAATGGAATATATTGTTCATATCATCCCTTATAGTCCATAGAGAATACACCCAATATTTCCTCAAGATTCTAGATAAGTAATTCAGATTTCCCCTGAGTCTGGGGGTGATAGGATGTAAATAAGTTCAACTCAATTTTTAGATCATTCTAAAGGATCTTCCAAAATGTTGAGGTGAACCTCAGATCTTGATAAGATACAATCAATTTTGGTATTCTGTGTAACCTTACCTCTTCACTAATGTAAATAGTTTCATGTTGATTAAGTGTCATGTCCCATAAATTAGAAATGAAGTGACCATTATTTTTAAGATTATCCACCACAACCCATATGTAATTTCCCCCTTTCGATGACTTTGGAAGACCTGTAACAAAATCTATAATGGTGTTTTCCCTTTTCCTTATATGTATGGGAAATGGTTTTATTATCCCTATGGATTTTTCCTCTCAACCTTCACCCAATGACACACTAGTTACTTTTAGGTATATTTCACAATCTCTATAATCATATTTTCCCACAAATAGTGTTATTGAAGATCTCCATACATATTCATGTTTCCTAGGGGTATGGATAATGTCGAGTAATGATAATCACTTAGTAACTCATTCTTTTTTTTGAATCTGATAGAACACAATTTTTTTCCCAAATATTACAATTTTTTCACCATCAATGTAGAGATGTAATGATTTTACTTTTCTTATAGCACACACCTTCTCTTGTATCTCCATATCACTCATTTGAGTTTCCATAATTTTCTCTATAAGGGATGGTTTTGTAGTTATTCCATAAATATTGGATAGAGTTCCTTTAATTATGATAGTATTGTACATCCTTTTCATGTCCAAGAAGATTGGATCCTTCTCAATCTTTATCATAGATATGGTTTCATGATATTTTATACTCAGTTCATCTACCATTTTATTTTCCTTCCTTGGATGGTTTTGGATTGAGAATTCATAATCCTTGATTAGCTATAACCATCTTCAATGAGTCACATTGGGTTCCTTCTATGTGAATATATATATCCTAATATCACATGGTTCATATATATATATATCACAATTCTCTCAAAATAGGTAATTACTTCATATATTTAATGATAATATTACCAAAACCAACTCTAGATCATGAATCAAATAATTTTTCTCATCCACCTTGAACAATCTCGAGGTATAGGATATCACCTTATCATTATGTGTGAGTAAAAAAACCATTTATTGAAGCATAAATGTAAATTTATACCCTTACCCTCTTTGTAGGATGTGTGAGTACAAGTGGATTGTTTAGACTTTTACTCATCTCTATGTCTTTACATTAATCTATCCAAACATACTTCACTCCATTTATAGTTGGTTTAGTTAATGGGTTTGACATTCTTGAGAAGTTTCTCAAAAATATTTGATAATACAAAGATAGTACATAGAAAATATGGATTTCTTTAACAGATGCTGGTCTTGGGAATTCCTCAATCACCTGTATCTTTGAAGGATCCACAAAGATCCCATTACTTGTGATAATATTCCCCAATAATGATACTTTCTCCATCATGAACTCACATTCACAACATTTTGTGTATAAATTCTCTTTCCTCAATATCTTCAACGCAATAATAAAATGCTTATTGTGTGGTGCACCATACTTGTGGAGTATGTAAGAATATCATCTAAAAATACTACCAATTTGTTTTCAAGGTAATATATAAAGACTCTATTAATTAAGGCTATGAAGACTATTGGATCATTTTTGAGTCCAAATGGAATGAATATGAACTTGTAGTGCTGGTACATCGTATGATAGGTATTATTAGGAATATATTCCTTCTTTACCATTAACTAATGATTTATTGATTCTATTTTAATGGTAAATAAGTATTAATCACCATGTAACTGATCAAAAAAATCATTAATCCATGGTAGGGGATACTTTTTTATTATCATGATCTTTTTGAGTTCCTGATAATCAACACATAGATGCATTGAACCCTCATTCATCTTGAAAAAGAGAAATGGTACACAAAATTTAAAGAAATCAAGCATATAAAACCAATATTATATTTTAGTTTCTTCTTCAATTCTTCTATTTCAATAAGGTCCATTCTATAAGGAGTCCTGGATATCTAAAGATATCCAGGTATAAGTTCATTTGTGAACTCAACCTCTCTATTAGGAAGAAGAAAAGTAAATTCATTAGGGAAAACGTCGACATATTCCATTCCAATGGGAATGTATTCAATAGTGATGCTCTTTATTATTTATATTATTTAATCTATATATTCCCATAAGGAGAAAATATCAATGTTTATGATGAATATTCCAAAGGATATTCATCGTCCTCATTATAATTATGCATAATTAGAGGATGATTCAATATAATGACCCGTAATTTTTATACACATAAATTACATCTTAATAAATGACTATTAAATTCATAATATAATGATCCAAACCAGAATTGTATTGGTCTCATACCTTTAGAATATTGTAAATATAAACAACTATTTCTTAAAATATATACATAATCTCCCACTTATTTCTTCACAACTATCTCCCTTCTTAGACATGACATAGTTAGGGATTTTCTTTATAACCAGAGTAAAGGAAACATAAGAAAGGGAGAGATTTGATATTCAGTAATGGTAAACAATATAGGTATCATTGATCACTTGAGTATAACAATAATATAAGGGTATGAGAACATGACCATAATATTTGAAAATTATAATCCACATATCATGGATTATAATCTTGAGTCATGGAATAAGTATTGGTAATTTATAACACATGAATCATAAAGACGTCAAAGAACATGAGCCATTATAACATAATATTGACATAATACATAAGTCTTTAGAATACACATAAGAATAGAAAATAATTTCCTTAGTAGTCAAGTCTCATTTTACAGACTATAATTGTGGAATAGGTTCACTCCCCAAACCATCGTAGTAGTAAATGTTTACTCCCAAGAATATCATAATGGACAAAGTCCCTTACTGAACACGGTTCACTCTCCATTATAGTCTTTTTTATCTCATGAGATATCGTTTTTCACCCAATTAATTAGAGGGAGATATAGGTCCCAACCATCACATATTGAAAATGATACTTGTGTGACATGTGATCATAAAGTTTCCACCATATCAGAACCCATAAAAATAAATGGGTTTCATAAACATTTCATCATAGAATAACCCATAGAAAAGAAATGGGTTTCATAAAAAATTCATCATCTCATCAATGTATAACCCATGGAAAAGAGATAGGTTACATAAATATTATATCATCATATTGATAAACCATCCAGAAAAGGAATAAGGAAGGTATATTTAGATCATATACCATGTATATCATAAGTGAAATAAAGTTATATTTTCTTTGATAGATAAGTATACCATTAAAAGACCATTAAAACATTCTTGAGGAAAAATAAAATTTCTATTTTTTGAAATCACTTAGTTAAAATATACTGCATAATTATATAATAAAAATTCTCCTTTGAAAATAACCATGAAAACTTGTAAAGTAATCTTCAAAGAAAAAATTAGTCTTGATGGTGGGAATTCCCTTTAATTTTGTATAAGTTAAAAAACAATCTATCGATAATTTTTTTTCTAAAAAGTCACAAAGTGAATTTCATGAAAAAAATTCCTTTTATTTTTTTTAAATCCAAAAAGGTTAAAAATTAATTTATACAATCATATTATATTAGTAAAAACATTATTTTAAACATTTTTAAAATACATGGATATAAAAGAAAAGGGGTTTTTCCACTGAAGAGAGAAATGAATTTGATTTTTTAAGAAACATATTTTAGGTTTCCTAATATAAAAGGCGGGGAAAAATAAAGTAATGTGTGTATATTCAATAAATAAATAGTTTATAAAAAAATCATGAGTATATTGATAGGTATATCATAAGATTTCATCATCAGAACTTAATCATAAACAATTCTAATAAACAATGATATTGTAACATAAAACTCATTCCCACATTGGTTTCTTTTGAATCATAAGGGTCATGAAAGAAAGAACATTACATAGATATTTATTTCCCATAACGTCATTATAAGAATCATAAAATACATTCATGGGAAGTATATACACCACCCAAAATAAATAAGTGGTGAATATGGCATGTGTCCCATGAAAATAAAAGTTAGACAAAACCCCATACCTTAGGTATGAATTTATTCAAACACATTGAAATATATTGTATAATAAATATTAACTTCTAATAAATCTATTTTAGAGACATAACAATATATATCATCCCACATATTATTTACTTATAACTTTTTATCTCTTATTTACTAATAATTATTTACTAAAATCATTGTCCTGGGTGATATCTGCTATGTTTTTAACGTATGATTTTGTTCCATAGTTCCTACCCTTGAAAATTTATCTTAGTTCCATAATATGGAAAATATTAATCATGATATAAATTATATATATAATTATTATATAAATATTTATAGTCATCAATACATTTTAGTGATAGAAAAATGAATTACACTGTTCATGGAGACGATAGGTCGTACGTACGCATGAACGTTGTTTTCATTTTTTGACGAATGGAACGAAAGAAAGGAAAATATCAATTAAACTTTAAATGGTAATTATTATATCATATAAATTCATCAAATTATTCCTAATTACCATCCATGTAAAATATAAATAAAAAACATATCACATTTCTTTGTGGAGGTGGTAGTCTACACGTACAAATGAACAAAGTTATCATTTCCCAAATGATTGGATGAAAATAATTTAGACATGAAATTATCATTCCATAATTTTAATTGTGTCATAAATTTCACATAATAATATTAAACCCAATAGAATACCCATTAATAAAATACGATGATGAAAAAAGAATTGTATCGCTACGGGGGGACAGTAAGCCATACGTATGCACGAGTGATACTTTCACTTCTCATTTGATAGAAAGAGGGTTTATAATATTGTTTTAATAATCATAATAATATTTAAAAATATTTCTTATACAGAATTATTTATTTTAGGTTAAATACCTTATATTCATAGGAGGTAAAGGATAATAGAAAAAGAAGTGAATGGTTAGCATGATTACCTATTCTTTGAAATGACTCCTTTAGATCTCCCCTAAAGGGCTCTAGGGTTGGTATTTTTAGAATAAAAGTTCCTATTAATTTATATAGGGATGTTTATAAGATAAAATGGTATAGTTTGGTCAATATACTGGTGTAAATAAGTGATGGAGGAGGTTCCCATTTATAATTTAGGTGAGGGGAAAATTTGGAATTTCTAAAAAAAATAAAATATAATAAGACTATTCTAGATCCAAATTATTACATATAGTCATGAATTAAAATAAAAAATATACAGGGTTGAAATAACATCATCTAATGAAATCCAGTTCTTATCTTTTTTATTAACCCCTTGTTTAATTAATTTTGACCTTTACCGTGGTAACCACTATTTTAATAACAAAGGGTTTATAATGTTACTATAAATAGAAAATATACCAATAAATAGTCCATGTATGACATGTGAAACCACATTAAATTTATATGTATTAGGATAATAATTTTATTAATTTTAAATTATTTAAAAAATTATTATTTTTATAAATTATTGTTAATGTCAATTTTGATACTATTAATTTAATTTGACTTCGAATACATAAAAAAATGAGTAATTTGAATATAATACTTTTAAAATTACATAAAATCTCATATAGATATATATAATTCATGTTAACCATTAAATATTTCAAATTATATTACTTTTAGTATTTTTAAAAACATTTATATTATTTTTATATTAATTAAATGAAGGGTGCATCGACATTATAAAAGAATTTAATGTATTTATATAATATGTTAAAATTATAAATAAAAAAAATAATGAAAATAAGTTTATTATACTCAAAATATCAATTTATATTCGTTATATTTGTATTTTAACTCACACCTATGTCTAAACAACTTATTTAATATTTTATTTTGACTTTCTCGACGTTACACAAGCATTGCACAAGAATTTGGATAAACTAGTTTTTATATAACTCCAAAAATATTTCATAGATAAAAATTAATATAAAAATTTCTATAAATGAATTATTCCTTTTCATATATTGTTTTTATTGTATCAAATTTGACTTTTCCAAATCTCCGTAAGCTCTACACCGACACTGAAAATGAATTTCATATTTATCATAGAATAAATTATAATTTATATGTTTTTGAATTACTTGTGTATTTTAATTATATTATTTTGTCATAAATTATTCATTCCACAAGTTTCATAATATTTTTTATATTATGTTTATTTCTTGGTGGTATCATAAAAGATATTATATTTCATAAAAAATTGTTTTTTGTTTACTATTCACAAAAGATTTAACCTCATAAAAATTTCAAAAAATTAATACTAAGAAAAATTTGAATTAATAAATGAAAAAATAAATACAATTTCATAAAATTCTATTCCTATAACTAATATAAATTAATTTTAATATAAATGTGTAAAATAAAATGAAAATCAGATTTTAGAAAAAAATAATTTTTAAGTATAAAAATGTCTTTAATAACAAATTAAACTATAAAATTGATTCTAATGAAAATAATTGGATTATTAATATAATATAACTAATTTAAATTTTAAAATACTTTAAAACAAAAGTAGTACTTTTTAATTTTTAAAAAAAATACTATTTTCAATAAAATTATGTATTTTTCACTATTGACTGAAAAATCAATTATTCTGAAAAATATCAAAAATTAACCCAAAGATAATTTTGATATGATAGTTCAAAAAGGATATTATTTTTATTAAATATTATTTAAAAAAAATCATAATTTCATTACAATATTTTCTCAAAAAATGTAATAATGTCATTTTTTGAAGAAGACATATTTATGGAGTATGAAATAAATTTTCTAAAAGTTGAGTGGTTATTTGATAAGAATTTATCAATATGTTTATATTGATTAGGAAATTTATATATATTTCATAATATAGTTAATCATATTGATAGACACTAATTTAATGTCTAGGTTATAACTATCACATTAAAAAAATATTTTTATAGTGTATCATGGTTTATTTAAACTCGTGGTTGCATGTAACACAGGCTATCAAAGAAATAAATTTATTAACAGATAAATATTTTATAAAATCACGAGATTTAACATTTGGGATATGGAAATTGATTTCCTACTCCCCACAGTTGATGTGGGATTTATATAAAGATAACTATTCCATTCTTAGTATAATATCAAATTCTACTATAAGGAGTATGAAAAGGTTAGTTGGAAGATTAAACCCATAAAAATTTACTAGGTGGGATTTATATACTATATATGAAATGATTATACCATTTTCCATATTTACTAATTATTCAACCTCTATGATTTTTTGTGGTGTTTGAATAATTATAATAAAAATAGAATATATAAAATAATTCATAGAACCAAAATCAAGTAGTACATTCACTATTCTTGAATGAATAACTATAATACATATCACCAAATAATTATTTTAATCCACCTATATAGTAGTGATAACATAATCCCACCCATGCTAATTTACCATTTGGGTTTACCACCGTTGGATATCTTTAACAACTGCATGATTAGTGCATCATTTTTCATAGTTCCATATTTCCTTGCATTTGAAATATTAGACAACAAGATGAGGATTTATTTGGAAATTTTTATCTTAAATCAAATTAGTGGTATTCTTCATCTCACTTATAAATGTTTTGGCTCAATGTCCATCCTTTCCATAATTAACACATTTAATGGTCTCCTTGAGATAGGCCCTAGGTTGATTATTTCTACACTTTTGGCATATGGGGTGTTGTATTTTATAACTTCCATGAGTTTTATCTAGCGATCAACTAGAGTCATCCTATATTCTTCATTTCTTATCTCTAGTCCCATGATACCATTTAGAATCACCCATTTCTATCTCAAAATTTAGATAATTTTGAAAAACTTATTTATAGTTATGAAGGTCTATAAATTCAAAATATCTCCATAGAATCAAATTTATCCCACTAAAGAAGTGGTTAATTTTACATTCAGTGTTAATGAAAAAGCTACATGCATACTTTGAGAGCCTTGTGATGTTTTCCTTATAAGACCTAATTGATTCATCCCAATTTTCCTTCAGTGCAAGGAACTCAATATCCATTTTAAGTCATAGTGTTTGAGATAAATATTTATTGATAAGTAACTTATATAATTTTTACTAGTTCATAGAATCTATATTTTCCATGGGATTTTTTTTCTTAATCAGTTTCCACCATAGATCAACTTATCCCTAAATGATGTAAACAAAAAATATGATCTTCTCTTTAACAATGAATTGATTGAAATATAATATATTATCAATTGATTTAATCCATTATTCGATGATTATGGTTTCAGAACATCCACTAAATTTTTCAGTCTCTGTTACATAAAGGAACCGACTGAAACTATCTCTCTCAGAGAGAGATATAAATGATTTAAGTTATTATTCATAATTTGATTCAGTTTTCTAGTACAGTTAGTAGGTTCTTAGTTCCTACTCCCATCATGTTAGTGATTTTGTTAGGGTATTCATCAGATTTCCCATTTCACATGTTACTAACATGATTCCTCAAATTTCTAACCATTTTCTAAAATAAAGGATAATTTGGGATGGAAATACTTTTATTAATATGTGTTTAAATGGTAAACCATAAGATTATAAGAGGGAACTCATATAATATATGAATAATATATTGTATGAATATATATATTTTCATTCTATGTTATCCATGGTGCTTTTCCTATTAGATTTTCTAACCTAATTGTGTTCCAAGAAAATTATGTTCAAATCCTTCATAATTGTCTATAAAGAGAATATGAATTATCCAAAATATATACCCTAAGACTCTCAAACTAGGTGTGTAGTTAGGCCTCTTTTTCATTCACCAAGTGATGATTGAGATAATACCTTATCCACCCTTTCAAGGTTATTATCCATAGGAACATCTATGCTAGATCCTACATCCACTTGTAATATCCTAAATGGAATTCCATTAGTAAGAAAACCACATACTCAAAACTTTTCAACATTTCTGATTTTTTTCCTATACTAAGACTTATAAAAATGGATTTCACTAATGTTATTTCATCATAATCTAAAAAATTACTAGGCCTTCCTCTAATAAAAACTATAGTGACTCAATCCTTAAACTCTCTTTTGTTCACAACTTTTCAAATAGATTTCCAACAAATGAAGACCGAGGATCAATAGGTCTATTGTGTTTGAATGATTATTTACATAAATACAACATATTATTACTTAAAACATTATATTTATTTAAAATTAGAAATAGTTCTCCTAGATCCCATATATCTTCTAAAATTATATATGATACCCTGGGGAGAATACATAAGGAAAAGGGTGAGCTAGAAATCCAAATAAGGGAATAAACATGGAAATAAATCCTAACATGAGAGTGATGAGGCAAAAAATGACATCATAAATAGAATGATCATACAAATGGTAACATGGATTAAGTGAAATAACAAGATCATGGAATCATGGAATATGTGTCAAAAACCTAATTCATGACATCATAAACATAAGTCAAGGGTCTCTCTCAAGACCATCATTATAATGTGGACAAAATCCCATGGTGGATTATGTTCACCCCCCATTTCCTTACAAATCATCTCACTCGATATAAAAATTTACCCAATGTATTGGAGGAATATATAATTCTGGGCCCACCCATCACATAATCAAAACATACATATTCATCCCTCATGACTAAAATAAACAATACATATATCATTAGCATGATGAAATCCATAAGAAATAAGTGTGGTTTATAATTATAATTCATGTCATAACCATGGGATAAATCATAAGTATTAAAAAATTAAAAAGACATTAAATTGTTTAGGACATTCATAATTTAAAAAGGGAAATAGGTATTGAATAAGGATTTCTGTTATGGAAAATTCATGAGAAATATCAAGATAATAAATAATAAAAATAAACCACTTTGGTATATATTTTATAAAATAACTAAATAATTTTTCAAAGAAGTAAATAAAGTATTATTTTCCATAAAAATAAAATTGAACTAAGAGGGTTTTATATAAATTTTTTATAGATTTTAGAATCCATTCGTGTTTAAAAAATATTTTATGGGGGTGATGCATGACTTGAGATAAGAAATAGGAATGATCTCTTAAATCAGGTTTACTTTAATGTGGGAATTTTAAAGGAAACTAAAAAAATGTATAACCATGAAAATAAAAATGATATTTTACTAGGTATTTATTTAAGGTAAACATATATATAAGTAGAATAATTTCATGAGAAAAATATTGTGTAAACATGAGAAAAAGAAAGAGAATGTGTAACCAAAAATAAATGAGGGTGGTATGAAAGTTTCTAAACCTTAGATCCAACTTTTCTATGAATTTCCACTTAAATTCATAACTAATTAAAATAAGTTCATTAAATATAACCCCAATAACATTATTCACATATATTTAATTTTGTATAGTCAATTTATTATCTTCTAATATATATTTTTAATATAGTTTCCCCTTAAATCAGTTACATGGGGTTGTTCATTTAATATATTCATAACACATTAAGTTTGATGAACATGGTTAAAGGTTTTATAAAATAACTTCATGATCTATATAATTTTTGTGGTTTATTTAATTTATTATTATACTTAAATAGTACATATATAGTATGAAAAGTTATCCCAAAATACACCCAAATTAAAAAGGTTCCTTGATTAGTATATTTGAAATGGTTAAAGTTACTATAACCATTTATTATTAATAACACATGTAGAATTACAAATATTATTTTAAAATAATATTAATAGTTTAAAAAATATAAACTTTACATACTAAATAGTTTTTTAAATTCATCTCAACTAGGTGGACATGAAAAACAAAACATGTAGTTTCATGGAGGCTGTAGTTTGTACGTACACACATACGACACTTTCAATTCCCATGGAATGGTTGTTTCTGACGCTTTCGCCAGGGCACACACATCCATATGTGGTGGATGCACCGTTGTTGCTCCACATTCCCACTTTCCAAAGGTGGGCGACATCCGTTACTTATTCAGGGAAATTTTCTCCTTGATCAAAATGGGATGATGGGATGTCAGTTCTTCCTTCCATGGATTCTTCCTCAGAACTCATTACCTTGTCCGGGTCTCCCTTAAAGATTAATTCATGGTTTGTGAATCTCGTTCCTGGTTCCATATCTTTGTGGAATTTGGTTAATTACACTAATTTCACTAGGACATTCCATGGGGTCTTGACATGGTAGTGACCTTCGGTCAGAGTATATGGTAACATCAGGCGTGTGGGGCATATCTAGATGTGTAGACATTGTGGAACCTGTATTCTTCCTCATATAAGGGCATCTATAGGGTGCATAACCCAAGGCATCCCACGCCAGTCATGGGGTACCTTATGCCGGAGGCATGTATCTGAGGTTTTCCTCAGCTTTCCATGTTTAACATAGGGTATGCCGCAAGTTTAACGTCTAGCAGAGATAGTTACCACAAATCCATGTCTTCCGAGGTTTTCCTTATGCATATCATGTTTAACACGAGGTAGGATGTGAGTTTATCATCTTGTAGAGATGGAATGAGAGTGATCAAAACATCCCATAGAGACTGATCAGATTGGTACATCCCGAGGAGGGAACACCTGGAATATGGATGGATCAGAATGCCTAATGAGGACGGATCCGAGGTGGTGCGCCCCATAGAGGGGAGATATCACACTATAATGGTTGATCTGAACACCATTGAGGGCGGATCAGGGAGAGTGAACCCCAGAATGGGGGACACCAAGGTTTACCATTGGCTGTGATTGAACCTCAGGGAGGTTTCCTATATACCCTATGTAGACGACAAGGATCAAAACCCACGTAGTTCAAAGGGGTGATGAATCAGGGTGTACAGAAAGGAAAATGACCCGGAGACATGCTGGGGCATACGTGTGAATTGTGGCCCAAGTATTACTAGAAGCAGCGAGGAGGTGGATGACATGATCCCACAAGGATGTGGCGGCCTGAGTGAGAATACAGATGGATTATGGAGAGTTGAATGGAGTTGAGGGGGAATGAGATGGGACCATCGTGAAGGTGATGGCAGTGTTGGTCTTGATCCTCTAATATACTTCCTATGTATCCTCATGGTAGGGAATCAAAGTCTACGTAGTTATGTGGGATAATGGGACACCTGAGGAGACAACCCATGAGAATAGACACATGGATGGGACATGAAGGAAGTAAAACCTATGGGTTGGGGCATGATCTTCCCGGAGCACATGGGATCGAGGGATAGATCAGGATGAGACATTGGTTCTAGGCTTGAACCACATAGAGGCTTCCTATATATCCACATGGCATGGAATCAAAGTCTGCGTAATTCATCTAATGATGACTTACCATCAATTGGGGACTTCAACGGCTTACCGCCAAATGAGGTTTAAAACAGCTTACCACTGAATGGGGGAACAACGGCTTAGCACTGATTGAGGTCCATAGTTTAACGTCATGATGGACATGGGTAAACTGATGAGAAAGAGGTCTTGGGGCCCAGATAGATGGTGGGATGGAACTTCAGGGAAGCTTCCTACGTACCCTACCATGGAAAGGATCAAAGATCACATAGTTCAGGATGGGTTTGGTGAACCAACATGAAGGGGGTCGGAACGACCGGGTGTTGGGAATGAACCTCGTGGAGGCTTCCTACATACCATGCCTTGGAAAGGATCAAAGACCATGTAGTTCAGGTGGGGTGTTTGGTGAACCGACATGAAGATGGTTAGAACCAATGGATAGTGGTCTTGAACCTCGTGGAGGCTTCCTACGTACCCTGCCTTGGCAAGGATCAAAGACCATGTAGTTTAGGATGGGTGTGGGTCTTACACTCTAGGCTGCCCAAGGTGTTGGTGAAACGACGTGAATATGGTCAGAATGACTGGTGTGGTGGGCTTGAACCTCAGGGAGGCTTTCAACGTACCCTGCATTGGCAAGGATCAAAGACTATGTAGTTCAGAATGGGTGTGGGCCTTAAACTCTAGGTTGCCCATAGAGGAATTCAAGGTCGATGCTTACTACTCTAAGTCCAAATGAGTCGTGCTCAGTGTGAGAAACAAGATACATCAATGACCTGACGATCATAGCGTAAAGGTGCGTCCATGAAGGGTGGTAAATTGGGATTACGTAGGGAAGCTGCCTGGGTGCCACAATGGAGTGACAATGGTGCATGGGGCTTACCCAAGGAAGATGCCCGAGTGCCGCTATGGAGTGACAATGGTGGATGGGGCTTATGCAAGGGAGCTGCCCATGTGCCACTATGGAGTGGCAATGGTGAATGGGGCTTACGCAAGGAAGCTGCCTGGGTGCCTCTATGGAGCGGCAATGGTGAATTGGGATTACGAAAGGAAGCAACCCAGGTGCCGCTATGGAGCATCAATGGTGGATGGGGCTTACACAAGGAAGCTTCCTGAGTGCCACTATGGAGTGACAATGGTGGATGGGGCTTATGCAAGGAAGCTGCCCGAGTGCTGCTATGGAGTGGTAATGGTGAATGGGGATTACGCATGGAAGCTGATCGGGTTCCACTATGGAACAGTCAATAGTGGATGGGGCTTACGCAAGGAAGCATCCCGTAATTTCTTCCTCATGTCTGGCCATGAGGGTATCCCAACCCACTTGTGAGTTGGAGAATATGATTTAGGCCTACACCTATGTGCTAGTGCACAAGTGGGATAACACCAAGGGCGCTGAAATCAGTCCGAAAAAGGGAAGATGAAAATTGTGAATCGCATGACCAACATTAGGAACATGGTGAGGATAGTGTGACGATGGGGGATAAATGTTAATCGTGTTTGAAACATAGCATCCATATCACATTATCCAAAACTGGGGACAAACAAATGAGGGTCGACTGTTGACCATTTTTGAAACACAAGACCTGAATCAAAGTGTTGTCCTAATTCTTCTGGGGCGTTGGCCTAGGACGGTAAGTGAGCCAGGGCGGCATGGGAATAGGTTGTTAGGGGGTACCTTCAGACATGAAAGATGATGAAGATCTGAATGAAGGACATGAAAATCACGAGGTGGAGTGATGGAATGTTTGAACGGATTCCAACGCTCTTGAAATTTTGCCACTGTAAACATGACATGAGGAATCTTATTCTTGGAGCACAAGGCATCTCTTGTATGGAACAAGAGGCATCCTATTATTGAATGATGGGGCATACTACACTTTAGAGTCATGTAGAGAGGACTATTGGGATCTTATGCTTGGTGTATAAGGCATATCTTATTCGGAACAAGAGGCACCCTATATTTGTCAAATAGGGTGTACTATTGGAATCTTATGCTTGGTGCATAAGTAATCTCATATTCGGAACAAGAAGCATCATATATTTGGCACATAGGGTGTACTACAGTTTATAGTCATGTAGAGAGGACTATTAGGAATCTTGTGGTTAAAGCATAAGGCATCTCTTGTTTAGAGAAAGAGGCATCCTATGTTTACCTTATAGGGATTACTAAATTTTAAAGTCATATAGATAGGACTCTTAGGCATAAGGTTCCTTGAAATGGATGGTGTTGGGACTTAGGCAAGGGCGGCCCATTCTGGTTCAACCTGGCATTGGAGGTAGGTGAGGGGGGTTTGGATGAATTACTTGAGGAATGGTTTGACTCAAGGTACTTGGGGAATTGATGATGAGAATATCTACCCACAATAGGGGAAACAAACCAAGAGGAATACATCAACTCAAGGTCTTTCATGGTGTGTAGATGAGTATCTCAAATAATGGTACTCCATAGGTGGAAGGTGGGTGTGCATAAGGGAACAATGGAAAATCCCGACGTCCCAGCCCGAGAAGTTCATGGTGTGACTCTCCATTTTTCATAGGGGTTAGTGATGGTAGCGAAGGGACCGACCCAGAGGGCCGGGACCGCAACCCAACACTAAAGCCAATTGGGGGGTGCAAGGGTGAACCTCCCGCGGTATGGACTAGCGGGCACAACCCTAGGAACTGTTGCGTGTAATAGGATCGACATGTAGGATGGTATACATGCGAGAAGGAGGGATTGCTCACAATAAGGAAGGCATTCGTGCAATAGGGCAGGCGTGCACATAATATGAGACATGTGCACTCAACAGGGGAGTTGTGCGCGCAATAGTGAAGGAATTGTGTGCAATAGGAGAGATTTGCGCACAGTAATTTATATTTGCATGAAATAGGGTATTGTTGCACACAATAGGGAAATGTTGCATGCAATAGGGAAGGGTTGCATGAAATAGAGAAGGGTTGCACGCAATAGGGAAGTTTTGCACGCAATAGATAAGTGTTGCGCACAAAATTGGGCACAGTGGCACTATTGCGTGCAAAAATAATGTTTTGTGCGAAAAACTGGGCAGGTTGTCCCCTTTACGTGAAAGAGTGATGTTTTTTCACACTAGATATGGGGTTTTACACGTGATTGCGGAAAAATTGGCTTTACACGCATTTTAACGGCGACCGAACTCCAGGGATCCTCCCAGGAAGAAGGGGGTGCACATGTATTTATAGGTAAATCCTTGAATGTCAGTGCACATAAATTCCATTCCAATTTTCCGTGAAAATCCATTTTGTGCGCAAATCCATTTTATGCGCAAGAATCCATTTTACTCACAAGGATCCATTTTTCACACAAATCCATTTTTACGCGCAAGCTTCCATTTTGCACGCAAATCCATTTTTCTGCCCAAGATTCCTTTTTTACGCACAAGACTCCTTTTTTACACGCAAATCCATACTTTTCCCCAAAATCACCCTGGATGGCCATTTCCAACAGTATCTCTTCGATTGACCATAACTTTTGACCCGTAACTCCGTTTGGCCACCACCACTAGTCAAATCAAAATTTTCAAAACGAGATATGCTATGGGATCATGTCTAGAAGCATTTTGTGAATTTCATGAAAGCATTTTCTGGTGCCAAAAATTGTATGGGGTTATGAAATGAAATAATTAAAAATTTAGAATTTTAATAATATGTTAAGTATCATATTAGTTAATTAAATAATAGTTTTTGAAACTTTCATTTAAGTTGGGGATGAAAAATTGAACATGTCATTCATGGATGTGGTAGTCTACACATATGCATGATGAAATTGGAATTTTTTAAAATGATTTTAGGAAAAGGTATAAAATGAATATTCCATTAGTACAATAAAACTTCATGATTTTAAAAATTCTGGTGTATCATGTATTTATGGATAAATGGAACTTGAGGGGTTTATAAGAAGAAAATAACTAGAAAAGTTGGGTTGAGAGTATTACCTCTCCCTTAAGTTACTACATAACGATCCTTATCTTCTTATTTTTGGTAAGGAAAATGATTAAATAGAATGGGGAAGGTGTTAATGAGATACTTGGGAAGATATTTTGTTGAGAAAACTATTTTTAATGGTTGAAGAAATGAGGAGGAAGTGAGAACTTTTTATAAGTAATGAGAGTGGCATTTGTGTAAAATATATTTATTTTTCAATAACGTCATTCCATTATTCAATAAAAAATGCTCCCTAAAATTTCAAATAATGGCATGGAGAAATATATAAGGTTAATACTCCCTCAAAAATCAAATACCATACATATGTATCATATTTTTTTAACTTTTTTCCCATGTTAAACCAATTTAATCCTAATATACCCTTACCATGGTAACTCCACTTTCACCCTCAGTAACTAATTTTAATGGAAAAAATTAAAATTAAAATTATTTACTAATTTAAACCTGATGGATTAAAATATTTAAATCATTTTAAAGAAAAATTTCTATGATTTATAGAAATTAATTATAGTATTAGTGCATATAAAACATTAAAAAAATTCTTAGAAAAAGTTCAGTTTAAAAATAAAATTTAAATATTGTATATGATTATAAATATATTTTATTTTGAAGAAAAAAATGGTTTATTACAAAAAATTAAATGTTTTTTTTATTTTAGAAAAAATTAAAACAAGATCTTACAAATTTAATATTTAATTTAAATTAAAGACCAAAACAGTTTTTTTACTCAAACTAAATAATACTTATGTGAAAAAATGAGAAGTATATGATTTATAGGATCAAAATAATATTTTAAAATAATTAAATTATATTCTTCAAAAACATATAAATTTTTTATAATTTTTAAATCCAAGTTTAACTTATCAAAATTTCATAATAAATTCAATTTTTGTAAAATAATTATTTTTTACTATTCACCCTAAAAATAATCTATTTTAGAAAAAATCCAAAAAAATTAATCCTAATATAATTTTAACAATATTAATCCCAAAATGGATTAAATTTTACTATATTCAACTTATCTTCATTATTAATATTTGTTTCATATATATGTTCTTAAAACTTAATAATTTCTTTTTTGAAATGAATTTTAAAGCCTCAAATATATCTATAAACATATAATGTTCCAAATTAGTGATAAGGTGATGTTAGTTATTATCATATATATTACCTTCTATGAAACAAACACATACACACACACACATATATATATAGTCATTAGGTAAAATTATATATATAATTTATGGGTTTTAATATCCTTCCTTCTAATATAACAATTAATAGAATAAACCAAAGTAGCCATAATAAGGAATTTATTAATCGATATATAAATATTAATATACTAATAACTGTCAGAGATATTGGTGGAAGAAACATTATGTTGAAAAATAATCCATATATTGTTCACTACAACATCAATTATATTATGAGAAATTAAGGAATAACCTATCATATTTCAGTCTAGAATTGAAAAGCAATTGAAATTTAATATTGTTTAAGATAGTCAAATTATACTAAGTCTTTGAGAATGAATGAAACATTAAAGGGTTGAAGAAGTTTTAGAGTGTTTATCCCTTGAAAATTTTAGAAAAACATATTCATTTATTAACTGACCCCCATATTTTGGGTTTTTTTTCTCCCTGCTCCTGGGCACAAGGATATTTTTGTTCACCATTCCTACACTTTTTAGAGATCATTATCATACTAGAGTTTTCCTATTATATTGAATCCACATTAGTATGTGCTTTTCTTACCTAAAAATAATCAATGTTTTCATCCTATGACTGCCTCTATAGTTCCTTAGCTTCATTTTCCCAACTTCACATGGTTCTTTCATTTCACGAATCAGAAGGAGATTTGAACTTATAAGATACAGATTCATTTATTGGAAAGTATTGATTATAAATACTCTTGTTCATAACAATTTAATCGAATAGAAAAAGAGTGAAACTGTCATCCTTTGTGAAGGAATAAGGTTTCCTATGAATTTTCATAGAAGTCTAATGTTCTATCTTAATCATGTCATGAATTATCTTATCATTCTCAATATTAGTGATCTAATCATAACCAATCTCTCACTTCTTTGATTTATAATCCTAAAACAGTAACAACATACAGTGAAATTGAAGTTGAAGGATGTAATAAAACCTCTTTAAGCATTGTATCAGAGACCTTGGCTTCCCCCTTAAAATTTACTTTGTTTTTCTGCATGACTTATCATCATGTACGGTCAGATTACAAATAGTTTATGTTAATTTTACAAGATTGACTATTCTAAAACTAATGGACAAATTTTAAATAGTTTTATAATTAACATAAATTGAAGTAATTTTTTTTAACATTTAATCCAAGACTAATATATTATTTTCTGATTTCTAAGATAAATTTATCAATTAAAGTTCACTGTAAATAAATTTCAATAAGGATCATAGAAAAGTATCTATAAATTTATTTCATGGTCTCTTTATCAATTATAATAGGCACCCCAACAATAGATGAAATAACCAAATAAATTTTGGGTTCTAGTAAATCCAATTAAGCCCAACTATGAGAATACATACTTGAGAATGGGAATTAAAAACCATAAATGGATGAAAGTTTTATTCCCCTAATGTAAACATATTGTCCCCTACATTAATAGAAGAGAGAAAAATTCCCATTCCTTCCTGTTTAATTCATCCTATGGAAAGATAATGTTATAATATCCATTTACTATTTTAATATTTATCCAATCATTAAACACCCATAAATATGATTTTTTCAGAGTGATTTGAAAAATTACATTGTTTATCCCTTTTCAGAAGAACAACCCTGGCGATAAAAAACTTATAAGGATTTAAATTATCAGAGATTGATTATTGGTTTATAGTAACTCAAGTGATATTCCCTTTCTTGATAATTTACCCTTTATCATTATCTTTGATATATATAGAGGATCTCAAGATTTCCTCATTACACTGATCCAAATCTTGAACATTTCTTGGATTCCCATTTTTGTATGTTTCTTGAATATTTCATATACAAAACATAACCTTATGAATTTGGAAAATATGTTCAAAATATTGATTAGAAGAAGAAGAAACTTGGATTCATGAATCTACCTTTAGATCACAAAATATCTAATCATAAGTATCCATTACCCATAATCCTCATCTCATTCCATAATAATAATAATACAAATATTTTATATTTGGTGGATTAGTATAAAGTGAAAAAATACAATAACACACTCACACACAAATAGTGTGTTGAACTGGTCCATGTCTACCTGACACATCACTCAATCAAACAGACCACAAGGCATAAAGCATGCCTCCCCATATGGTAGAGTCTATCGACTAATGATGAGGGTCTAAAATATATAGTGGGGAGACAATTCCCTCTAGTCAGAGATAAATGACTATGGAAAATAACAAAACTCATACATAAGGATAAAATCATAGAAAACAATATAAATGAACTAAAACAACAAATGGTATAATAAATGGGTTGTGATATACAGTTATACAGACCCAAAGGATACAAAAGAAAACAACCAGTTACCAACTAGGATGACCATATATACAATGTAAAAGAATAAAAATACATTAGTATGTACTCTTAACTATGATCCATATCATATATTTGGTATAAACAATTATTGAGTTGCACTAACATGATTCTAAGACATTATAGGGTTAACTCCACTAGATTAAGAAACAATGGGCCTCTACCCAATCCAATATCCAATATATGTTCTAACTTGAAAGAAGATATATGGTCTGCACACATAGTGAGGTACACATGCATTAGGTGAGAAATAAATCTCAGAAGTCCACCCCAATGGTGAACCTATAATATGCTATCATAACAAGTTCATAAAAATATGATATTCCCAACCTTGTAAGACAATAATACCAACTTGCATAGAATAAACCAAATAATAACATAAGTAAATATGGGGATAAAAAACAAATAAACAACTAACTATTCTAGTATAAATCCTATGGTAAATCTACCCTTACCCCAGAGCATGCTAGAGGACTTATAACATGTGGCTCACCAATCCACATGAAATTAGGTGCATCCTCTAAATCTATAGAGGAGCTCCAAGACATCTAAAATTCAATATGCATGAATTTCAAACCCTAGGAAACAGTCATAGGCATACATGTTAAAAACACACATCTACAAGGATCTTGGTCTATAATGTAATGATCTAAATTGGATATTGGAATTCTACTAACTACGAGAGAAACTATTCACATTCCTATATAAGGGGATTCACTCCTTTGGATCATCGAATATCTCCCTATAAACATATAACAATAATTTTCCAATTATGGGGAGAGAAACAGAAAATATTATGGTTGACGCCTGATCCAAGATATCCCAAGAGTCGACACCCCAATCCAAAATCATGAAAAAGAACTACACAAAACATCTTATCCAAAGGAAATAAAATTTTGGGTCGATCTAACTCTCAAACCCTTTATTAAAAAAGGATTAAATATTAGCACAAAACAAATCTTAACTAATAAAGAATGGGGATACATTGGTTTCATGGATCTCAACATCTATAAAAAATATATCCTGATCTCTCACTGACTCACAGATGGGGTAAACCAAACATGGGTTTGTGTAGTTCCCGAGGTCAAAAAAAAAGGGAATTCCTAAAAGGGGCTCCCCTACCACACCCAATATCTTAGTCTATTCCCATTAAACAACCTTAAATGGACATAAGACCAAAAGAAGAACATGATACCATACTAGGGGTTCCTCTTTTAATTCTAAACCAAAGGTTAAACCCAAGATAGAAAATATCTCCAAATGGCCCTTAACAACCTCCAAATAATCCTCAGACAACACTGTTCTCATACGAGAATCTAAAAGCACCATCATACCTACATGGGTGTTCTAAATACTCCTTGTAACCAACTCAAGAGAAGGAAAACCCTACAGGGGATTCTCAGTACAAGTTAAACCTTGGGGAAAACCCCACAATAAGAAAACCTCATCTGACCTCCCCAATATAAAACCCATACTCATGTATTAGATCACCCATAAGGGTATCCAAAATGGGTACCTCAGACCTATCCTAACATCTCAATAGCTCCTAGCCATAATATACACATATTGGTGCCACATCATCCCAATCAGGGATCCACTAGATACAAACTTGAAATAGAAACACTAACTTGACCAAAGGGAAAACCTTAAATAATCTCTCATAATCCCAAGACAAAAAAAACCACAAGAAACTATCCTAATGTCTATAAAATTTCCCAATTGGACTCTCCAAGACATCTATCCTTTCCAACATTCAGATATTATCCAAATTTTCCCAGAAAAACCCCTTGTCACTCTAAGGGAAAGGAACTATCCAACTACTGAACTTAATAGGGTCTCATACCACACCACTCACCTAGAGGTTTCTAAAACCCAGACCGTGATGGGAACCTCCTATCCACCCTAAAATCACTCAAAGAAACTCACCACAACCCCTAAGTCCTTATAAGCCTCACTATCGCTACCCACCTGTGAGGAAACCCACTAAAGGGGATATGAACTAGCCCATTATCTATTCAAGGATGATTATTGAACCCAATAACCTCATCACCACCACCACTACACATAACCACAGGACACATGAGGTGTTCCCTCAAAATCAAGGAAAGAATTAGGGTCCTTTGTAAATGACCACTCTTCAAGGAATTTGAAACCCAAACCTTTCCCAAACCGAAACAAAACAACACTTAATAGATTATCAAAAACCAAGTTAATCATTTTACTTAAATTAAATGATGATAAAAGTAAAACAATAGAAAACCAAAACCTAGACCTACCTCACTGTGTAACTACTGATGCTTTGGGAAAGAACCCATTCTCTAACAGTAACAAAATCACATAACACATGCTAAAAAATGTAATTAAATAAATTAAAATAATTAAAAATAATAAATAAATTTAATTATAAAGAGACATATCGATTTAAAACTCACCATGGTGAATTTGATCTCCGGAACATGACCAAGAAAACATAGAAGGCCCAAAACATACCCTTAACACCAAGCTATTTAAAACACATAACACATGATTCCCAATTAATCAAAAATCACCTTCAATTTTATTGAAATTCATGGGAAAATACACTAGGAATTGTACCACCATCTAAATGATGAATGGATGTGTGAAAACACTTTCCCAAGATTCCCTCTTGCTATGCCATAAGAATCCTTATAATCATTAGCCAGTTTCACAATTCTTAGGTGGAATAAGACCTGAAACACTATGAGAAGACAATAACAATAAACCCCAAGGGAGGAGGAAGAAAAAATGGGGATTGAGTGGAAGATTCTAACCTAAAAATGGTGAATAACATAGAAACAATCCACCCAAGATCAATAGGGATTCAACGAAGAAAGGAATAGAGAGGGGCCATTCTATGCATGCACAAGGGAGGAAGAACTATGAGGAAATGCTAAAATAATAAAGGGGAATTTTGGTATTTTCCAAATTTATAACAAAAACTAGAAAGCTTCACAATTTGTTCACACGGTTTTCTAAACCAATCACAGACTATGAATAAGTTACTACCTAGAAAAGCTACCCCACATGGTTTGGATGTAAATTTTACTATTCGTGTTCCAATCATGCGAAATGGATCTGGAACACCTCTACAATATCCTGTTGATTTTATTTGAAGTTGTACAAAAACTATGTACCCTGGACCCATGACAGACCAAGCATGTCTAGTTTCCACTAAAATTCATATGGTTTCCTCTAAACCATGATAAAGTCTTTCACCTGAACTATGTGATTTAGAAAAAAAATATTCAAACACCATGAGCCTTAGAGATCTATAAGGTTTTCACTAAACCATGAATACCAAACCATACACCTGGAAAAAAATATAAAAAAAATTCCAACTCAAGAAAGAAACTTCCAAGATTCAAAAAATAACTCGACCCACCTTATGGGCCTCAAAACACACATAGAACATATGGAAAATTTTCTCCATATCATAGAATTTATATCTAAATAAGAACTCACCGAACAACACCTCACTAGGAAAAAATTAATTTTCCTATGTATTTTATAACCCTTAAAATGTATATCATTAAAAACTATCCAATATAAATGTTTCTTTCCCCAAGAATCCTTGGTGGTGTCTAAATTAATAATCCCAACCTACCTCGACCACCATTTCTTCAGAAAACAACCATGTATTTCATTTTAATGATAGACATGATACAACCCTGTGGCTCAAAACACCAATCCTACAAGCATCATAATTTCCTAAAAAAGTTGATTCCAGAAACACCTAGAACACATCACAATGGTGTTACTAATGTGGTTTCTAACCCTCCACATCCAAAATAGAGAAAAAATAGCAACATGAACTAATAAACCCAACTCCTCAAAAAGTGGAAGGCCTCAACCGCTAATACCCCACCAATCCTAATCACCCTCGAATCACACCAATTAAACCTGAGTCTAATGGAAAAAAATCCAGACTCCCATACAAAACCATCTCCAAATTCAAATATGGTTTTTTGTGGAACCTGGTCAATTTATATCTGATAGCACACTAACAGTCTAAATCCTCAAAGGATAACCCATGACCAGGAGGATGCACCCCATCATAGGATTCCCCTAATTTAGCATTGTAAAATAAATCCGTTATCTAAATCCCTCACTTCATTCATCACTAAAAACAATGATTGGATGTGGAAAAACCACTCACACATGAGGAACAAACCAAAAATAGTAACCATCACCCATTCCTGGATCACTAAGAATAACGTGATCCAACGGAATGTGATGGGATCTACACCATAAAGCTTCCATTAATCTAATTCTTGACTGTAGATCTAAATAGTACCCCCATGATAACACCTCTTAAGTTTTCCAATAACTAAAAAAACATTCAGGCATGTTTCTTCATGCACTAAACACATTAGGCTCAACTGAACACAACAGTCACACATTTCCATGAAACCAAAATGAAAATTAGAATCACCCTCACATGATCCATGTTCTACCAAGCCTAAGATAACATGTATAAAACTGATGGCCATTATCCTTAAGATTTTCATTCCAATCTATGAGTGCTTAACCAATATTCCAGTATGACACCAAAGAATAAAAACAAATGATCAGGTCTAGACATCTAACCAATCCTCCCCTCTCAAACTACCTCAAAACCAAGAGAACTCCCAATGCTCAATCTCAAAAGTAGGGAAAATTGAGCCAAATATTAAAACCTATGAAGCTGACTTGCCGTCATCAAGTCACAACCAGGGCTTCTAGAGCCCTCACCAACCCACAAGCGTATCCATGCATCCCTTATTGATGGTATTACATCTACATAATTGAAGAACATATCACCACTAGATCCACATGTCCTATTATCAGAAAATACACGCACACACACATGAGGTTTAGTTGTGTATAATTCCACCAAAGATCTATATATGGAACACTATATTGGCTATTGAAGAAATTTTAAACAATTAAAAGTCCACCATATGTGAAAAAACCATATACAGGTATATGTCATGTGAAACCAATGTGCCCAGAATGATACATCAATATTGTCCTCTTTCTCACGAGCCAAAATCCAAAAAACCAAAGTAAACCCTAAATCCACAAACTCATGTGCATCAAAATTGGTGAAATCATACAACCATTAGAGGAGAAACTAATAAATAAATCCCATGCACTGGAAACTTAGACATCCAATCAAAAAAGGTGTTTATGAAACACCAGTTTGATATCCATAAAAAATTCCAACACATCCCAGAACTACCTATTTACCAACTCCCCGAATCAAAATACAAGTCCCTATGATACCATTTTTTGATGAACCTGCCCGGGTTGACCTGATATATCACCAAATCCAGCCCTCCCCAAGGCCTCATGTGTGTCTACCTATATGACAAAGGCTTCCAATTAGTGGTGATGGTTTAAAAGATATAGTGGGAAGACAATAACCTCTAGTTGGAGTGTAGGAAAAATAGAGAAAAACCAAACTCAAGCACGAGGATAAAAATTAGAGAATATAATATAAATAAACCAAAATAGTAACATTCTATAATCAATGAAGTGTGACATAAAGTCATAAAGACTCAAAGAATACAAAATAAAACAATTAGTCACCCACTAGGTCAACACATACATAAATAAAAATAAATTAAAAATAAATACATCAAGCTCTAGTACCAAATCTAAGCCATATCACATACCCGGTCTCCACAAAACCTGAGCTGAACCAGCCTGATCTTGAGAATCCACATGAGTGACTCAATTTGATCAAGAAACACTAGTCCTCGACCAAATCCACTCTGTATCCTATGCTCCAAACTAAAAATAGATACATGGTCTGAAATGGAACTAAGGTATACACACATGGGTGCGAAATAAATATCAATAGGCCACCCTAATGGTGAACCTACAATATTATATAATATCAATTTCATTTACATATAATATTCCCAACCTAGATGAAAACTAATAATAGTTGGTATAAGATAATCATATTTATAAAATAAATAAACAAGGGATAATAGAAACAAATAAAATAGTCAATCATGGGTAATAGTAGGACAACTGAGGTAAATCTACTCTTGCTCTGGCCCATGTTAGATGACTTATATCACATGGATCACCCATCCACATGACATCAGGCATATCTTCCAAATCTATACAGAATCTCCAAAATTTCTAAAATGAAACAACAATGAATATTTTCCCCAGGGAATAAATGTAGGAATCCATGATAACAACACACATCTACCAAGCTATAGGATTCTAATGGAATGGTCTGAACTTTTGACAATAACTCTACCAGCTCTGAGAGAACTTGTCTAGAACATGATAGTAATTCAAAAAAAATCAGCACCATAAAACAATGTCAGGGTAGCTAAAACTATGGCTCGAGTCCATAAAATTTCCGAGACACTAGACACTGAAGTCCTAGACAGGGTGACACATTCAAAATCCTAGAGAGAGGTTGAACTTATTCATATTTTCCATTATCTTCCTATATCGGTTTATCAATAGATGAACAATGTAGGTGAGATCCACCCCAAATATCATGGCCAACACTTATTACAAGATACCCCAAGGGTCTCCTCCATAAAATAAAATCCTAAGTAAGAACTACATCAATCATCATAGCCAAAGGCCATCAAAGTGTGGGTTGATCCAATTCTTTAAATGATTAACAATAAAAGATAAAATACCAGTGCTAACAGAATCTCAAATAATAAATCATGGGGATCCCTATGTCCCTTGGATCTTAGCATCCATAAAATATATAACACATGCTCTCAACAACACATAGAAGGGGTCAACCAAAAATGAGGCTCCCATGGTCCTCAGGGTCAAAACACAGAGGGATGTACTACTAGGGGATCTGCAAACACACCCAATCTCTCGGGCCACACCCATTGAACAAACTCAAATGGCTATAAGTACACAACAATAATATGATACCCTAATAGGGGATCTTCTATTGTATCCAAACCATTATACAAACCTGATATGGGAAACATCTCCAAAATCCCATCAATGACATTCAACTATTCCTTGGTCAACACACGCACATAAGGAAATACAAAAGAACCAATACCCTTAATGGGTGTTCTCAATGCTTCTTATGACCACAGTAAGAGAAATAAATATTACAGGGTCTTATTAGCATAAGTGAATCCTCATAAAAAAACCATCCTCAAGAAAATATCATCCTAATTCCCTTACATTGAACCCATCCTTAGGTATTACCTCACCGATAAGGTCATCTAAAACGAGACCCTCATACCCATCCCAAAATTATGATTAAATTATCCCTACCATATTTGATACCTCATGGTGTCATATTAACCCAAAAAATGTTGCTATAGATCAAAACCTAAAACAACAACACCAACTCTCCCAAAGGGGTGTGCATGAAAACCACTCACAAGACCAAGCTAAGAAACTATAGAAACCATACTATCATCTATGAAATTTACCAACATGCCCCTCCAAGACATATATCATTATTTAAATCTAGGAACTATCCAAACTATCACAAAAAACACCCCCTTTGAACTCTAAGGACAAGGCGCCATCCAGCTGAGGACCCTCTCCGAGTCTCATCCCACACCTCTCACCTAGAGGTTTCTGAATCCAAGGCCATGAGGGGAGCCTGATATCAATGCTAAAATCACTCAAAGAAATTCACCACCATCCTTATGAACCAGTAAGCCTCACCATATCATACCATTTAGGAGGCAACACTCTAATGGGGATATGTACCATCCCAGAATCATTCACAAGTGATGAGAGAACCCAAGTTCCTCTTTATCACTGTCAGTATGATTTACAACGAGACACAAAAGGTGTTCCATTAGAACCAATTAAACAATTAGGGTCCTACAAACAAGACCCCTCTTCAAGGAATTTGAAACCCAAGACATTCCCAAACCCAAAAAACCTAGAATCATTGGGTATTCTTAAATTAATACAACAATTTAAATTAAATTAAATGACTATAAAAAGGGAAAATACAAAAAAAACCCATAACTTACCTCATGGAATAACCACAAAATATTTAGGCTTAAACCCATGATAAACCAAGAACAAAAGAACCTAACTTATTATATAATAAGTAATTAAATCAATTAAAACAATTGAAATGAATTAACCAATTTACACCCAAAGAGGAATAAAGATTTAAAAAAAACCAAGGAACATTTTATATCTTGAAATTTTACCAACCAATTGGGGAAGGCACAAAATTCACCCTCGAAACCAATATAGATAAAATACTTAACACATAATGCCGAATTAATTAGAAATTCTATTCAATTTAATTGAAATTCAAGGAAAAATTCACAAATCATCATACCTTTATCAAAACACTGAGTGATGACATGAAATCACCATCTAAATTTGTCCTCTCACCAAGCCATAGAAAATCCCCTTCTTCCTTATCTAATTTCACCTTGAAATAGTGGAATCAGAACCAAAACCCTAATAGAAGACAACAAAAATCACCTACAAGGGAGTATGAAGAGGAAAGGGGGGAGGATATAAAGATTCTAACCTCAAAATAGTGAATGAAACACAAAAAATCCACCCAAGATCACGGGGGATTGAATGATCAAAGAGTGAGGGAGAGGGAATCATACAGGCATGTAAAAGGGAGAAACAGGGGTAGGGAAAGACAAAAATACCATGGGGTATTTTGGTTATTTCAGAATTTTCGTCCAAAGCTATAAAGTTTCACAGTTTGGATGCCCAATTTTTAAATCTGTGAAACAAACATGCGTAAAGAACTTCATAGACAAAAACACTTCTCATGGTTAGGACACATGGTTTACATATTGTGCTCTAACCATGAAAAATAGTTCTAGAACCCCCCCTGTAATACCCTGCATGGTTTTTCTTCAACAACGCACATGATGTAAACCATATACCCCAACCAAGCCAATAAAACCTAGTTTCCTATAAAAATCACATTGTATTCTATGAACCATAACTATTCCATGAACTTGAACCATGAAATTTAGAAATATAACTACAAACCCCATGATCCTTAGATTTCTACATTGTTTTAACTAAAACATATGACATAAAAAAAGTATAAAAAATCTCTAACTCATTACCAAATATCATGAGAATCACCTAAGAAAGAGATCCACCTTCCAGACCTCAAAAAAAACTTGAAACACTAAAAAAAGTGTCTCAAACTCTCATAATTTGAATCTCAATCTGAACGAACTAAACTACCATTTGATGGGCCAAAAAATCAAATTTCCCCTAATTTTTATTACACATAAATATAGGGATCACTACACACCTAATAAGCTAACATTGACTTAACCTTACTACCCACATAATATTAGATCAACTTCACATATTTTACCTTATTAAAATTTCATGACCTTTAGAAAAACCTCAATTTTTTACCCTTGGAAGGGATTTTTTTTTGAAATCCATTGTATAAAAAATTTTCATTAGAATTTTTAAATTGACTATATGCGTTTTTTCTCTTTTGAAGGAGGATATATTCCACGTAAATTAAATAAATTATATACATACATACCAGATACCATACCTGATTTAAATTAGACCACCCCTTTTTTTGAAAATATCCCTGTGTGTCAACTCACTCAACCATGAACACCGTTTCTCCAAGTATCCATTCCTATGATCCATGTATCAAAAAATCACATCCTTAGGTCTCAGAAGTATATATTCATTCAATCCATATGTGTATATGATATATATATAATATATATCAAATATCATGAAAAATATTATTTTAATGTACAATGGGGTATATTGTTCTATATAATTAAAATGGATGAAAGTAAAATAGTTATCATTTGGGTAAATTTTCTCCATGATGGCTATCATTAAAAGTGTGTTTTATATGATAAAACACATTAGAAAATTCATTCATGAATACGGTTCATGAATTGAAAATGTGTTTACCCAGGAACTATAAACTCTTGAGTTAATGCCCGCATTAATCATGGTGTTTCATCATAGATATGTAAACTACTACCATGCTATATCAGTGGTGTGTGTTGATGTGTCTGAGTGTATTCATGATTCATGGACAATATTACTGATAACCTAAATCTATCTACATCATTCCCATTTTTACATTAGGCATTGTCATGTCGTAAAGGAATATTAGATCCCATCAAAACATTTGATAGTTTAGTTTGACCTGTGGATACCTACGGAGGTGGGGAATCTTTTAGATGACACTTCAATGATCTCTATAAAATACATATGATGAGTATTAAGATGTTGAAATTTATTATTTAGTGAACTATGCATATTTTTTAGTATTTATTCATTTCTAGTTACAGTGTTGTTTTGTAATTCTTGCTTTAGTGATATTGTGCATGGGATTAAATAACATTCATAGATTATAATAATTTTTATTCGACCTTAACGAATACTTATAAGTGGAATAAGAGTGAAACATGATTTTATATTTGTTTAATCATTCATGAAATTAATAAAATATGAAAAATAGAGCATTTTTTATCTATGTTTCATGTATTCTACTTTTTTACCTTCATGAAAAAATCCCAACTCGGGTAAGGGTCCTCCTAGTTCACCTTTATGTATATTTTTCTATATAAAGGTAATAATTATCTACCATCACATAGAATGTTTTGTGTAAAGTTCATCATAATATACCTTTACGTAGTGGAAGTGTATGTAAGGGTAATTGTTAATACCTTTACATAATGATCTTACATAAATATAGTTTTTGTATTAATTTTACTCAAGATGTAACTCCCGCACCACCCTTACATGAAGGTGGTTATGTAAACACAATCTATATATTATCTATATACAAGAGAAAATTCTTATATAACTTTATGAAAGTAGCCTATGTAAAGATAAATAATTTTACCTTCATAAAGGTTTCCTCTCATGCATAAGGGTAAATTGAAAAAAATAAAAATTTATATTTTGTGATGTTTTTTTAAGATTTATAAATTTTTTATTAATCACACAAAATACTATTTTGAGAATATTTTAATTTATAACGTGTTTATAAATTAACTAATTATAAATTTTTTATAATTAATTACATAATTTTTTTTGTGAAACATTGATTTATTAAATAATAAAAAATATTTAATGTTAATATTTTAGATATATTTTTACTAATTATATAGAATGACTTAGAATTAAGAAAAAAAATTTATTTAGAAATATTAAGGGGTAATTTTTAAAGGGTTTTCATATTATGAAATAAGGTCAAAATATAAAAATTGGTTATATTATGAATTTTTCATTCACACTAAAACAACCTTATTTGGGTAATATTTAGACCAAAAAAAGAAAATAATTTTGATGATTAACCGGATCATGGTTTATGTAATGATAATTATATAATAAGAGTAATTTATAAAGAGTTATAAATTACAATGAAAAGGATAAAATATTAAAGAATTAATATTTCTGATTATGAAATGTTCATAATTTATTATTTTAAATAGTAAAAATTTAAAGCCTTATTTTGAATATTATTTTAACCACATCAAAAGAGTTTTAATGATTGATATGTTTTTTTATAAATAAAATTTTAAGTATATAATACTGAGATTATGTAAAATGGTTACTTAATAGAAATTGAATTATAAAAATGTTTATAATTTATAGAATATCATGTATTAAAATTGAAAATGACATGTAATAATGAATATAAAGGAGTTAATATTGGATTGGGTATAAGAGAGTTCATATTAAATATCATGTAATGTCCATAATGTTAGATAATTTATTAAAGTGTTTATATTTTGCTTTAATTTATTAATTGTTCATAAATGGTTATCTCATGTTTAAATATTTGAATTTCTCAATTATTTAAAATTTTACTCCATGATTTATTCATAGTTATAAATTTTTTATATTATTAATGATGTATTATTTTGTTTAAAATGTTAAAATACTTCATATTAAATTATTAGGACTTATATTTTATTCTAGGTGCACTAACATAAGATTTAGTTTTCATTTATATTGAACTTAGTTTTTTATTTGAGTTATTGGATTGAACTTAGTTTTTTATTTGAGTTATTGGATTGAACTTAGTTGTTGATCACATTTTATACATATTAGGTATTAAAAATATTATGAATTGAATTATCTATCGAGTAAAGTATCCTCAAGTAGATGGACTTTATGTTAGACTTCCCATTAGACTATAATCTTATGCCTTATCTAGAAAGGTGGGGGTTGCTGGATCTGAGCTTACTCATGTAGACTTTGTCGATGTCATATAATATTAAAAATTTACATAAAGTGTTCATATAACTTATGAATAATATGTATTTGGATATATATGAATATTTTTGGATCTTATATTTGGGTAAGTAACACAAACTTGTTGGCTATGTAAAGAGTCACACATAAATATGGTTTTCACATATTGATTTGATGGAGGGAATATGATTCCAAACAAAATAATTATAAGAATTTATACATAAATGAGAATAACATGAGATATGATGGTGACAATAAATACACTTTAAAACAGTATGTGTTATATTCCTTCAAAAGTGAAATTTTCATAGACCTTGATCATCGAACTATGTATTTTATTCTATAGAAGGGTGAACTTGCATTATCTTGTGTAGGGAAAGAATATAATGAGTGGCACTAGATAATTATTGGGAAGGTTCCTATATACTAGGTTTCCATTGTATTGTCTTTTGTAAGCCTATTTTTGAATTTTTTTGTTACAATTAGCTGGGAAACCCATTGGAAGGATAATAGAGGAATGAGGTTGTGTTTCTCCATATGATTTATTAGACAAGTAGTTGTCTTCTCAACCATCCAAGACATATATATGATGTGATTGAGGTGATTCCCTACATAAAGAGTTTAGTGGTGAGAGTAAATCCATAGAGGACTCATTGCATATTGATATATAGATATTATCCCACTAATGGATATGATGTATTTTAAAATAATTAATTATTTCAGTGGGAGACTATTTAATAAAATTTGTTATTAAATTTTTATAAAACATGATACTAATATGATAAATGATTTTATTGTATATGTATTGCATCATTATCATCAAACTAAACTTTGATATTAATCCTTGAAAAGAAAATATTATTGTATAAAACAACTAAGACTAATGTATTATGAAAAGATATTATATAAGGGGAAATGCCATGTGTTAGAGAAATAAATTTATAAGAAAAAAAGTGTTGAAATTATACAAAAAGAGAATCTAGATGCTTATGGAAGCCTAAAGTTATTAATTTAAGGTTTCAAGGGAATTAAATGATAAATTAGCTAAGGAATTTTAGTTTCTTATCCTCCATGTAATTTTTTGTATCTCAAAATTTTTAATATGATTAATTATAATAATGACTCAGTAAGACTAAATGTTTCCTTACATATTTTTATGGTTAAATAATTCATTCCGTTTTTATCTATGGAAATGTTCCAATAGTGTAAATGTGTTGAATAAAATTTTACCTACTATTCTAATTTTTTTTGAATATATAAACTATACAAAATGTGTAGATAGTAAAAGTGGATAAAAGATCAATCTATAAGAAGAAAAGTTATTTATAGAATCCAACACTGGTTCATTAAATTAATAACCAAGGTTATAGAAACTTAAAGTTACCAGGAAAGAGTAATAATTACAAATGATGGGAGTATCTTGAATACATGAAGGGATTGTTTTTAGAAAATTCATGGAATATTAATGCCATGGATTAATTTTATAGAAATTCATTCTATGGTTTTGAAGGGTATATGATATTAACTTTATATATTATATGTTTTTTAAATATATAATTATTCAAAATCAAAATTATAATTGATTGATCTTATGGTTTAAATTCATATGATAAAGTAAATATTTTCTACAACAAAGATTTTAATATAAAGGCATCTCAGATAGATCTTAAAATGATGTATGACATTATCCCGTTTCTCTTATATGATGGGAGAATTTTTTCATCAACTAAGAGTTGTTATCAATAAAATGAGATAATAAATTGTGTACAAATGATTTATAAAATAAATTAGATTCTATAATATATTTTGAAAAGGTACTCAAGGATAAAAATATTGTATTTAAGATATGAAATTCATCTATATGTTTGTTAAAATATGAGGGAATGTATTCATACAAACAATTAGTGTTATATTTTAATATAGAAAACAACATACGATATGGAAATAATAGTTTATTTGTTAAATATTACTACTAATAAGAAATAAATGTTATTTCCTAATACAATTTTTTTTGTTGAATCTTAGCATGATATTTTGAATATAATATAACATATAAGAAGATAGAGGGAGTATATTTTAAATTATAGAAGTTAAAATATTAAAAAATAAAATATTATACCAGTCTAAAGTTAAACTAGGTTCACATAATATCCTAAAGGTTTTATGATATGTGATGATAAATAAAAAAGTAAACAGTTACATTAAGTTACAATGGGAAGGTAAATATCACTATTTCCAAACAAAGTAGATATCACTTTATACTAAAAGAGTTTAGGATTTTCTTGAAAAGTAATGGTATAAATAGTAATATTATCTATGAAAATATATTAAGGAATGGTTTAATGGAACTAGTTATAAGGATAATTGTAACGACCAGAAATTTGGAATAAATCTTGTTTCTTAATTTTGTGTGTTATTTTATTTTTCATACTCAACAAAACTGTTTCATTTGATAACATGAGTATAATTAAAATGAGACTATTGGGTTTTGACTATTATATGACCATTAGTTAGTATGACCGTTGAAAACTGAATGTCGCGACTTTTGTCTCTAAATAAAAGTGACCTTGGTTAATTAATATAGAAAGAAGATTTGATGGCCTCATCCAGTAGTCTCGGGCCAATCGAAGCCCATCTAAGGAACTTGGGAAGGAGGAAGCACCACTGGGCTTTGATCTGGACCAAACCCAAGCTGAACATCATCATGTGAAGCTAGAACGAAATCACCTTCAAGAGAAGTTCAAACTGATAGAAATTACTACTCGTGAAATGTTGGCTGAGCCTCCCTCGGATTCTCTCACCTCAGCACACCTTACACTTAGGTCTTATGCTGGTGTGATAAGGGGATATGTAAGGAGACATTAACTGCCTTGTGTAATCCTTTTTTTAAATAAAAATTTGTATTTCTTCTTACGATGAAGTTTATGAATTTTCAAATGACCGGATTAATATAGTATGCATATTTTTGATGAATGTTAGAAAAAGTATATTTTAAAAATGTTTATGTAAACCTTAAATAATTAAAAATGTGTAATGATTTTCAAAAAATGGTCTTCTATAATTATGTTCAGTAAGAAATTTAGAGTCTAATAAGATCAACTTGATTTTTGATGAATAGTAAATTATGAATAGTGATTTTATGCTTAGGATTAGTAATGTGACCAAATGGATTAGTAATCTCACTTAACGAAAGTATTAATATAATATAGACACCTTGATTAAGTAATGTGATTCAATAAAATGGGTAAATAATAGTTTCATAAATATTTAGTCAAGTATTAGTTTTTAGGGTGAATAGTGATTTTTAATTAAAAATTAAATTAAAAATATTTAGAAAATTATTTTTATAAAATGGATTTTATTTTTGAACTCAGAGCATCGATATTATGTTATGGTAATTTTTGGGGGTTTTTTTGTGAAAAAAATGAATTTTCGGTGAATAGTGTATTTATTTAAAAATTAAATTAAAAATATTTAGATTTTTTTTTATAAAATGGAGTTCATTTTTGAAATCAGAGCATCGATATTTGGTTAAGGTGAAATTTTGGGATTTTTCTGAGAAAGTTGAATTTTTGATGAATAGTGAAAATACAGTTTTAGGGTTTCGGTATGTTTAATGACATCATAACTGTGTCATGATGATTTCATGAGATATTTTTAGTGTTGGCCGACCAAAGGTGATGAATTATTGTATTGGGGGCCCCATGTGGCCTAACTCCATGGGAAATACCATGGGAGAGCCCATGGTTTTGAGAAAACCATTTGTGAGGTGTCCCTTGAAATTATTAAAGTATCACCTCACCTTCCCTATAAATACCCACCCTTTACTCCTTTATTTTTCACTCCCAACTATTCCCCAGCGAAGATATGGTCTCATTACATCACAAGGAGTCCTCCCAAGGTGCCCCCAAGCCCTCATGGTCCA
This sequence comes from Viscum album, assembly GCA_963277665.1. Lineage (NCBI taxonomy): Eukaryota > Viridiplantae > Streptophyta > Magnoliopsida > Santalales > Viscaceae > Viscum > Viscum album. The sequence continues at coordinate 857,100,819 of OY728121.1, forward strand.
AACCTTTGAGTTTTAAGAGTTACGTTTTAAGGTAAGGGATCTGACCTCTCTCTTTCTTTTTCAAGTAATCTCTTTTATGTCATTTCTTTTATGATCCAAGATCTTATGTTGAAGGATGTTCTTTTATATTTGTCTTACTACCCTTTTCATGTTCATATGATGACAGACCCCATCTTTCTCTCATCATTTCATTTTAAGAAGGTTAAAGTGGCGTTGTTATGCTGCCGAATTTTTAAGAGATTCTTTCACCCTTCTCGTTTTCAAGATCTATTTTTATGTCAAGCCTTTCATGATCCTTTTTATTATGTTGGGGTATGATCTCTAAACCTATCATAATTACCTTTTATGTTCATATTGTGAGAGACCCTATTTTATCTCGTTAATTCATTTTTTTGAAGTTTAAGTGGCGTCGTTAGGCTGCCGAATTTTTAAGGGATTCTTTCACCTTTCTCATTTTTCAAAGTTCTACTTTCATGTCAAGTATTTCAATTTACTTTTTATTATGTTGGGGTATGATCTCTAAATATATTATAATGATCTTTTATGTTCATATTATGAGAGACCCTATTTTATCTCATCAATTCATTTTTTTTTGAAGTTTAAGTGGCGCCGTTAGGCTGCTGAGTTTTTAAGGGATTCTTTCACCTTTCTCATTTTTCAAAGTTCTACTTTCATGTCAAGTCTTTAAAGTTCCTTTTTATTATTTTGGGGTATGATATATATATCCATAATACTAAAATTTTATGTTCATATGATGAGAGAACCTATTTTATCTCATCAAATCATTTTTTTTGAAGTTTAAGTGGCTCCGTTAGGCTGCCGAATTTTTAAGGGATTCTTTCACCTTTCTCATTTTTTCAAAGTTCTACTTTCATGTCAAGTCTTTCCAGTTCGTTTTTATTATGTTGTGGTATGATATCTATATCTATAATAATTAAATTTTATGTTCATATGATGAGATACCCTATTTTATCTCGTCAAATCATTTTTGTTGAAGTTTAAGTGACGTCGTTAGGCTGCCGAATTTTCATAAGAGAAATCTATTTTTGTCTTCCTTTCATGTTCTTCATTTCATATGGTATTTCTTTCAAATTTCATTACCATTTTCTTAAATAATTTATATTCTTCTCCCCTACTGTTTTATGGATCATTTATGAGTGGTTGACCCATGCCCCCTCTCTTTTCAATGTTTTCTAAAACCTCATAACATAGCCTTTATGCTGTAGAATTTCCGTCTCAAAATGTCTCTCTCTTTTTCTAAAGTTCTTTTATTTTATTAAGTGAATACTCAAAGCTCTCTATTATATAGGGTTATTCACATATATACCAAGTTTTTCTATTTTAAATTCTGGGATTTACATACATGATACCCACCTTCCTTTTTTGTGGGTTTTAAAGTGACACAAAGATCATGTCTTTAAAGCAGTTTTTAAAACGTTATGATTATGAAATGAATCCCATTTCTTTTATGATATATGGGTTTTTTATGAAATGATTGATGATGATATATGTGGCTCACATGATGATAAATACAAATTTAAGGGTGCTCCCTGATAGCACTCCAATGCATTGGGTAAAGACTTAATCTCTAGAGATGACCATTTAGACTGATACCTTGGTGAATAACCTTGGTAATTTTTATTAACACCTTGGGGATGGACCTTGGTGAAATGGAAATGATTGTCTTTGTAAAATGTTGTAGCCACATATTCAAGTTATGAAATACATTATTTTTATTATCAATGCCTCATGATTTCATTCTCATGCCTTAAAGTTCTTTTCATGACTTTATTGATGTATCTCAAGTTCACATGTTAAATGTTTCCCTTGTTTCCCTTACTGGGCCTTCTACTCACCCTTTCTTTTGATGTATGTACCCAGGATATGAGATGCAGTAATGAACCTAGGATGAACATAAGGATAATCCTTTCAAGTGTTTAAGAAGAATGTTTTTTTGTTTTGTGTATTAAGTTCCTAGTTTCCAAGACACTAAACCTTAAAGATCCTCAGTTTTTTATAATGTAATGATAGTTTATGTGACAAAAAGGAGGGATGATATAGTTGGTATCAAAGGATGGATTAGTTATTTGTGGAAATTAGGATATGAAAACTTTAGGAAGAACCCAATAGAAAAGTTTAAATATAGGAAATATTCCTGGTATTTTGGTGAGTATTGAGTAAGGGTTTTCCAAGCCAATACATCCCTGTCTGGATACGAACAGGTAGAGGGGGCTCTGGCACAGATGTAAATAGGGGTAAAACCCGAAAACACCGCTTTGATCTAGACTCGAACGAGAAATGGTACACGATAACGGGCCTTTATTCACTCTTGGTTACGACACTCCCGGGGGATATTGTTGGTAAATTCATAAGATTAGTATGAACCATTATTAAAGGAACAAAGATAAAATAAAATAAAGATTCACATAAGAATATATGATCATGGATAACCTATATTGGAACCTAGGGGATCACAAGTTAGGGTATAATTTTCTTCTACAAGTTTATCCTTCTATGATTAAAGTTTCCGTTTAATGATTTTTGCTAAGTATTCAAGCCCCAAATTATACTTTCTTTTCTTAGTTAATGGCAGGAAATGGAAGAACATGTCCCAAAAACCCATGTGATAGGAAATGTGATGATTTCCCTATTGATGTGATAGAGATGACGAAATATCAAGTGGAACATATTGTGATTATGCCAAACCAGCTATCAAAAATCACAATTAATAATTGGTACCTAGTTGAATGCCCAAATTCATCAAGGAAGAAGAAGACAAAGTCTCAAGGATGTTCATCTGATAAAGTTGATAAGGGAAAGAAGACCCAATTTCCTTTTTGAAAAAAGTATGGAAAGGGGCACCAAGGAGAATGTCACAAAGGAACCGGGAGAAGTTTTAAGTGTGGGAAGATAGGGAATAATGTATCCAATTGCTTTAAAAAATGGATAATGTGATGAATGGAGATAAGGTTTGATCTAATGTGCCTTATACATTTCGATGTCGTAAATGTGGAGAATTTATACATTATCCAAGGCAATGCTCTCTTAGAATGGGTGAGAAGCATGATGAGAATCAACAATATTCTAGGACAAGGGAACAATGCAAGTCCTATTCTGAGATGGATCATGATGACTGAAGTACATGTAACTTCTTAGCAATAATTGTCTATGTCATGTTGTATTTTAGTTCATTCTCTATGAGCATATCTTTTATGTTTTCTAAGATCATCGAGTCACTACCGAAGATGATTTTATATCATTAAGGAAAACATCTATTATTATGTACCACATGTTTATGTAGTAAAGTTGTTCTTCTAAAAAAAAGGGTGATTAGGGGATTAAAAGATGATTATTATTTTGGAAGACGTTAACTATTTTGGGAACCCTATTTGATCGAGGTAAATAGATTACTGCGGTATTTTATTTGAAGAGTAAAGGTTGACTTATATTTTGAAGAATCTATGAATTTAAGGCAAACTTATAGTAATTTAGGTTACATATGGAAATGATTAACCTATATTGGGTAAAATATGTTTAGGTTAGATACTTTTGTTATAAGATGTTAGGAGTGGTTGATGTTGTTTGGAGATGAGCGATAAAATTTATCTTGGAAGACTATGTTATCAAATCCTTCTTGTATTTGGGTTTCAATCTTAGTTTGGTTTATTTTGAGGAATTTTAAGGAAAATTATTTGTGGAATGGTATATGATGATATTTGGGTAGTACCGTGGAACTTTGAAGATTTAAAGTAGTTTCCCTTCCTCTGGGGTTCTTTATTTTGGAAGAGTTGTTTTATCTAACCCTTTTTTTGGGATAATGTTTAAAGATAGAAGAAATATATAGTTAATCTTTGGTGGATTATGTGATTATCTATAAGATGATTCTTGTTCTTTGATGAGACCAAGTAGTTTTGAATGCTCATCATTTAGAGAAAAGATTAGTTTCGGTAGAAACTTATTAAAGGATGAAACTCTACTTGAAGGTAGGTATATTTCCTTATGTTTTTATTCTATGTAGTAAATGAATTCCTCAAAACTATGAAAAGGAACATAAAACAAAAACATTGTCTGTTAACGTTTCCTACTGGGTAATCAAAGACCATTTACACACATCATAAGTTTTTGATTTTCTTATTGTTAACTTTCTCCTAATCATGTTTTCTATCACTCTCCCTCAGAACTTGACCCTTTGTTTTTTCTTCCATATCCATGTTTTCCTACATGGAATCCTAGTGTGGGTTATCTCGGGTGACCATTGTACTTCCTTTTCTATATTTTAAAGAAATAGTGTTACAGACCCTTTTTCCGATGTGGGACTTTCAATGAAATTTCAAAACCCAATTTTAAAAATTGTGAGGACGCAATTTCTTAAGGGGGGAAGATTGTAACGACCTGAAATTTTTAATAAATCTTGTTTCCTAATTCTGCGTGTTATTTTATTTTTCATAATCAACAAAACTGTTTCATTTGATAACATGAGTATAATTAAAATTAGACTATTGGGTTTTGACTATTATATGACCGTTAGTCAGTATGACCGTTGAAAACTGAATGTTGCGACTTTTATCTCTAAATAAAAGTGACATTGGTTAATTAATATAGAAAGGAGCTTCGATGGCCTCATCCAGTAGTCTCGGGCTAATCGAAGCCCAACTAACAGAACATGGGAAGGAGGTAGCACCACTGGGCTTTGCTCTGGACCAAACCCAAGATGAACTTCATCGTGTGAAGCTAGAACGAAATCACCTTCGCGAGAAGTTCAAACTGATAGAAATTACTACTCGTGCAATGTTGGTCGAGCCTCCCTCGGATTCTCTCACCTTAGCACACCTTTCACTTAGGTCCTATTCTGGTGTGATAAGGGGCTATGTAAGGAGACCATAACTACCTTGTTTAATCCTTTGTTTTAAATAAAAAATTTTATTTCTTCTTATGATGAAGTCTATGAATTTTCAAATGACTGGATAAATATAGTATGCATATTTTTGATGAATTTTAGAAAAATGATATTTTAAAAATGTTTATGTAAACCTTAAATAATTAAAAATGTGTAATGATTTTCAAAAAATGGTCTTCTATAATTATGTTTAGTAATAAATTTAGAGTCTAATAAAATCAACTTCATTTTTGATGAATAATAAATTATGAATAGTGATTTTATGCTTAGGATTAGTAATGTGACCAAATGGATTAGTAATCTCACTTAAAGAAAGTATTAATATAATTTAGACATCTTGATTAAGTAATGTGATTCAATAAAATGGGTAAATAACAGTTTCATAAATATTTAGTCAAGAATTAGTTTTTCAGGTGAATAGTGTTTTTTAATTAAAAATTAAATTAAAAATATTTAGAAATTTTTTTATAATATGGACTTTATTTTTGAACTCAGAGCATCGATATTATGTTATGGAAATTTTTGGGGTTTTTTCGGAAAAAAAATGAATTTTCAGTGAATAGTGCATTTATTTAAAAATTAAATTAAAAATATTTAGAAAATTATTTTTATAAAATGGAGTTCATTTTTGAAATTAGAGCATCGATATTTGGTTAAGGTGAAATTTTGGGATTTTTCTGAGAAAGTTGAATTTTCGATGAATAGTGAAAATACAGTTTTAGGATTTCGGTATGTTTAATGACATCATAACTGTGTCATGATGATTTCATGAGATATTTTAAGTGTTGGCCAACCAAAGGTGATGAATTATTGTATTGGGGGCCCCATGTGGCCTAACTACATGGGAAATACCATGGGAGAGCCCATGGTTTTGAGAAAACCACTTGTGAGGTGTCACTTGAAATTATTAAAGTATCGCCTCACCTTCCCTATAAATACCCACCATTTCCTCCTTTATTTTCACTCCCTACTCTTCCCCAATGAATCTTTCGTCTCATTACCTCACAAGGAGTCCTCCCAAGGTGCCCCCATGCCCTCAAGGTCTAATCCTTTGAGTTTTAAGAGTTACCTTTTAAGGTAAGGGATCCGACCTCTCTCTTTCTTTTCAAGTAATCTCTTTTATGTTCATATTATTAAAGACCCTATTTGATCTCATCAATTCATTTTTGTTGATGTTTAAGTGGCACCGTTAGGCTGCTGAATTTTTAAGGGATTCTTTCACCTTTCTCATTTTTCAAAGTTCTACTTTCATGTCAAGTCTTTCAAGTTACTTTTTATTATGTTGGGATATGATCTCTATATCTATAATACTGAACTTTTATTTTCATATGATGATGGACCATATTTGATCTCATCAAATAATTTTTTCTGAAGTTTAAGTGGCGTCGTTAGGCTGCCGAAATTTTAAGGGATTCTTTCACCTTTCTCATTTTTTCAAAGTTCTACTTTCATGTCAAGTCTTTCAAGTTCATTTTTATTATGTTAGGGTATGATATCTATATCTATCATACTTAACTTTTATGTTCATATGATGAGAGATCCTATTTTATCTCGTCAAATCATTTTTGTTGAAGTTTAAGTGACGCCATTAGGCTGCCGAATTTTCATAAGAGAAATCTTATTTTTGTCTTTCTTTCATATCCTTCATTTCATATGGTATGTCTTTAAAATTTCATTACCATGTTCTTAAATCCTTTATATTCTATTCCCCTACTGTTTTATGGATCATTTATGAGTGGGTGACCCATGTCCCCTCTCTTTTCAATGTTTTCTAAAACCCCATAACATAGCCTTTATGCTGCAGAATTTCCGTCTCAAAATGTCTCTCTCTTTTTCTAAAGTTCTTTTATTTTATTAAGTGAATACACAAAGATCTATCTTCTATAGAGGTATTCACATATATACCATGTTTTTCTATTTTAAATTCTGGGATTTACATACATGATACCCACCTTCCTTTTCTGTGGGTTTTAAAGTGACACAAAGATCATGTCTTTAAAGCAGTTTTTAAAACATTATGATTATGAAATGAAACCCATTTCATTTATGCTATATGGGTTGTTTATGAAATGATTGATGATGATATATGTGGATCACATGATGATAAATACAAATTTAAGGGTGCACCCTGATAGTGCTCCAATGCATTGGGTAAAGACATAATCTCTAGAGACGACCATTTAGACTGATACCTTGGTGAATAACATTGGTAATATTTATTGACACCTTGGGGATGGACCTTGGTGAAATGGAAATTATTGTATTTGTAAAATGTTGTAGCCACATATTCACTTTATGAAATATGTTATTTTTATTATGATATGCCTCATGATTTCATTATCATGCCTTAAAGTTCTTTTCATGACTTTATTGATGTATCTCAAGTTCACATGTTAAATGTTTCCCTTGTTTCCCTTACTGGGCCTTCTGCTCACCCTTTCATTTGATTTATGTACCCAGGTTATGAGATGCAGTAATGAACCTAGGATGAACATAAGGAGAATCCTTTCAAGTGTTTAAGAAGAATGTTTTTTTGTATCATATATTAAGTTCCTGGTTTCCAAGACACTAAACCTTAAAGATCCTCAGTTTTGTATAATGTAATGAAATTTTATTTGAAAAAAGGCGGGATTCTATAATAATGATGATGAACATAGAAATCATTATAAGTGGACAAAAATAGTTTCTAATATAACATTTGATGTTGTGAAGTTAAGAAGTTTTAAAATATTCAAGAATTTGAATGTTAAGAATATGAGTCTGAAATCTCACCATTATTGAAACATTATTTTATCAAGTGTTTTAATAACTAATAGAGTTTAGTGGGTGAATTTTATCATATGAACACATAAATATTTGATAGGAATTACATATATATGTTTTGAGTTAATAAATCCCAGAATGTGAATCAAACATATGGCTAATCTGGTAGTCTATCATATAGTATATGTTAGACATGACCTTATGATTAATTTTTGTTAAATATTCTTACAAGAGTTTAAGAATATAAAATTTATCAAATATATATACAGAAGGAAATCTTCATTTTATCATAATTTCACATTGGCTATACAAGGTTATATATAGATATACATTTTGTGAAGTGTAATGATAATTAACCTCTAAAAGTATAACCTTGAGTTATATATAACTAACTTTCATCCTAGAGTATTATATGTTTTGAAAAGATGTTAAGGATAGTGTGACTAGGATTCATGTATAGAGATACAGAATATGCCCATGAAGTACAAAAAGTATTTTTTTTCACTGGATGACCAGAAAAGTATTCCACATAGAGTTTCATACAAAATGTATTTAGTATAATAGGGGTTAATGGATCATATTTGTATCCCCACTAACTAAGGTTAGTGAGATACCTATTATCAGATCCTTTATAGTTTTATACCCTACTTTTGTGATTTAATGTATAGACATAGATAATCAGTGGGTGGTAGTGTATTTTTCTGATCATGTAATTAGTTATATCTTATCCAAGATGGGATTTATTCTCTCATATGACTAGTATGACATTTGGGAACATGATTGATATTGACTATGTAGTGTATTGATACACCATGAAGGAACATGTGATGTGATTATCTATTTAGATAAGGGGCATTTGATGTGCTCAACCATGAAAGGTGATGTGATTTATTCATCATCCTAGTCAGTCTATACTATGATAATCGAGAATGTATGAGTGAACTACATGGGACTGAAATACTATGTGTCCAATGATTACTCGATGTCTTAGACAAAGGGAAAATATGAAAATGTACATGCATGTTATGCAACTGGTGGAAACAGGTAAAAATATACTTTCTTTCGATGGAGATCATACCAGATCTCATTGTAGCTTGAGAAACATTAATACTTTTTTATAGGCTACACTTTAATTACATTTATGGATTTTCTGATTCATATTTTTTTCAAAACTATAAAGTCTTATGGGGTCACACATTGTGGTTGACTGAAGGGGATTGAGTTTGAATTAAAGATATTCTCTAAAAATTATTTTAGAGTTAATCCAAAATGTGTTTTGGATGGGTATTCACAAAGTATTTCGTATGATGTGATATATGGTGAAGTTAATAATAGATTTAAAAAAGGGTTTTAGAAGATATCCAAAAGAGTTTTGGATATAATTTCACAAGTTACTGTATATGATACAATCTAAGGTGAAATGGCACTGAGTATCTTTGGTTTTAGTGAATGTGGTAAATTAATGGATATATTCACTAAAGACTTATGTGTATATAATATATATAATCTATATCATATTATATGAAAATAATGATTTTCATACATAATGCGGTATATAGTTCCATGCAGTTATTATGGATGAAAGATAAATGGTTATCATTTGGGTAAATTATACCTATGTTGGATATCATTTAATGTTATATTTATATGATAAAACATATTGGTAAATGAATTCATGTATATGTTGCATGAATTGGACAAACATTTACTTTGTCTCCATAAATGCATGATTTAATGCATGTATTAACCACGAGGTGTCCTCATGGATATATAAATCATTATCATGTGATGGCAGTGGTGTGTGGGTGTTTTCATTGTGCCTGAATAATATTCCATAGACCCAAAATCTATCTTTATATTTCTAATTTACACTCGAGGCACTAATATTCCACAGAGGAGATTGGATCACATCGAAATGTTTGATGATACAAATCGACTAATGGATACCTTTGGAGTTGGGACATCTTTTGGCTACCACTTCAATGATCTCTCTCAAAACCATGTGATAGTCATATAGATGTTGTAGTGGCTTCATCAATGAATGGTACATGATTTTCAACATTTCGTAACTTATAGTTATATATTGGTTACATATTTATAGCATTGGTGATATTGAGCTTGGGATTAATTTTTTTTACATGTTATAATAATTTTTATTTCACCCTAATGTATCTTTAACTATCTTTATCCCCGCATCAATACAAATGTTTTCTTCAACTTGCTGATACAACCCTATGTTTTCAATGTCAACAACTAGACCCTATAAAGTAGGATAAAATATCCTCTAAATAATCGAGTAGGCATGAATGGATCACATGACCTTGATGTTTTGAAAAAGAAACTGATGAATTCAATCTAATAATAATGATAATAATAATAACAATAACTATATTATTATATATTTATAATATATTAATATTTTAATATAGTATCATAATATATTTACAAAAAAAATAAAATAACTAGTAATAATATATTTATGATATTAATATTATATAATAATAATAATAATAAAATTGATAATTAGAAATGACATGAGATATAAGTAAGAAAAACAACTCATACCCCAATAAAATTATTTGAAAAAAGTGTGATTGTTAAATCATGAGGTGAAACATGCTTCACTAACATAGAATATAGTGAAAAAAGACCATAAATGACAAAAAAAATCAAAGGATGATGAAACTATTCACCTCAGATTTCAAATTGAGGAATCGTCAAACCTTATCAGCATTAATAACAACGACCCCATGTGGACTCCAGAATCCTTATAAGAATAACTCTCTAAGCCTCTGAGCTTCACAACAGTTGCATGTGATGAGGTTCACCATCTTTATTTCCTCATCAATAAACAAATTATTAATAATAATTTTATTTTTATTTTTATTTTTATAATATCATAATAATATAATAATATAATATTATGATTGTATAATTTTATGATACAATAGTATAATATATTTATGAATAAAAAAACAATTACAAATAATATATATATATATAATTTTAATATATTAATATTATAATATATTATTATAATATATTTATGAATATAATTTAATTACAAATAATAATATATTAATAACATTAATATTAAAAAATATAATTATAATTATAAATAATAGTAATAAACTGATAAATATGAGATACAAGATTGAAGTGTAACACCCTAAGAAATCAGTTTATGAAGACTATGTATGATAGCTTATGATACACGGAACACCGAGCTTAAATGAACCACCACTACAAAACTGGCCTTTAACATCACTGTTTTTTATCACTGTTAGAAGAAAATGCTGATAAATTAAATATTTATCAGTGCTAAATAAATAGTTGATAAATATAACCTTTTATCAATGCTTTTATTTTAGCACTTATAAAGGAAACCTTTATCAGAATTTTATTTTTAGTGCTAATAAAGGGTATCAGTTATTAGTGATTTATTTTTAGTAAAGATAAGGGGTATCCTTTATTAGCACTTTATTTTAACGTTGATAAAGGGTACACTTTATTAGCACTTTATGTTTAGTACTGATAAATATTTCTTTCATCACACATTTTTAGCACTAAAAAATGAAATAATTAAATAAATAAAAAATAAAAAATGTGTTTATTAAAAATAATAATAAAAATTTTATTAATTAAATAATTATTGTTAAAAATGAGTTGATTGAATATACATTATTAAATATTAAATGTTTTATTAATTATATAATTATGATAATTAATGTTATGAATTTTGATACATTAAATATATAGATATATATATATATATATTAGTGTATACAAATATGATTTATATATTCCAAAATATTTATATGCTTTACATTAAATTGTCCAATATTTATTGAATAATGGTTTATAATTAAAAATTAATATGAATTAAAAATATTGACTAATTGCATAATAATTGAAATATAATTGATTGTCATTTGTTTTATAATTTAATATAGATTAGTTGTTTGTTATATTGATTTTACATATACGTAATTACTGCATTTTTCAATACAATATGCACACATAGAGAAATTATCCATTTTTTCAATATGGTTAAAGTGTATCTATATTCTTAATTTATTCAATTTTACTCATTTTGTACAAATATGCATTCACTCAAAATTAGATATTCATTAATAATGTTAAAAAAATATTTGTAAAAAAATATTTATAAATAAAAATATTTATAAATAAAATATTTATAAATGTACATTCACTATATTTATACAATTATATATTTATAATTATAAATAAATTAATATTTTTTGTAAAATTATTTATATAATTATAAATAAATAATTATTTATAATTAAATAATTTTTAAATTTAGAATAAATTTAATTAAATTATGAATATATTTACTATATTTCTATTTATATATATTTAATAAATATATATATCTATAATTATATAAATGTATATGATGATATAAATAATATATTTTTTAAAATATTTATATAAATAAAAAATAATAATTATAAAATTATAATAAATATAATTGAATTGAAATATTCTTACTATATTTATATATATATATATTTATTAAGTATTTTTAAATATTTACAATTTTTTTATTTATAATTTTAATTATAAATCCTTTAATAGTGATTTAGTAATAAGCGCTGATAAAAGAATATTTATCAGTGATTTTTTCGCACTGATAAAGATGAGGATTTACCAGTGCTAAACAAAGTGACGATAAAATGAACATTAATCAAATCTTATGTAATATGTTCTGATAAAAGGGATCTTTATCAGCGCTTATTGGTAAGCATTGATAAAAGTGTCCCGGTCTATTTTAAAACTCTGACCATGTGTGAACCTGTCATGATATAGAATATTTTTGTGGAATCCACCCACTTTTGGCACTCCTCCTTGGTGAATCGAAGGTCAAATCACACCAATCGACTACCTTCAAACATCTTGTCCAACATCCAAAGAGGTTGTCAAATTTTCTTCAACCTAGCGAGGTAGGTCTTCCAATTTTCTTTGTGTATTTTTGGTTTAGTTTTTTATTTCTTCTTCTATTATTTGATTATGATCTGTTGTTTATGATCTATTGTTTACGATTTTTTTGTGATCCGTTGTTTATGGAATAATTTGTGGTCCATTTTTTGTATTTACTACCTATGTATGATCTGTTTTTTATACTTGACACTGAACCTTGGATGTATTCATTGTTTTTTACTTATATTTTTTTTATCTTCTTACTAATTTATTTCATATATATATATATATAAATGTGTAGAAATTTTCATGTATATTCTTATTTATTGAATAATGATTTTAGGCACATTGGTGGTTCTTTAATGAATATATATATGCTTACACCATTCATGGACAACTCAGTGGACATGCATCTTCAGATGCAAATTGTTAGGAACTAAGTTAGTTGAGTGATATATGTTCCTCTATTGGTTATATGTATCATAGGATCTAATTCGTCATAGAATTCACTATGGCCCTTAGTTTTCTTAAGGAGAATATTTAATAGGGCCATTCCTAGTTAAGCACATGAAGTTTTATCACAACAATCCTTCACTTTTTAAATCATTATGGTGCCTTTAGTTCACGTTATTTTTTAATATTAGGTTTTTATCTATTTGATATTAATTATTAACAATAACTGAGTGACTTTTATACTGGTGTGACATGTATGTGTGTCAATATAGCTATTGCATCATTTATTTCCATAGTTTTTTGTCTAACAGGTATGCCTATATCGGGTAATGATGATTTTGGGTATGCATGTCCATTGACCCCAAGGATCATGCTAGAATTTTGTTGGACCTCTGGTACTAATTGTTTCTTTTGGTGGAGGGTACCACCTCCCATCTATGGTTTTTTTACACCCAGCTTTTAAACTATCCTTTAGTGACATCGAGGTGTGTTAGAGGTCATAAAATGATCTAACCTGGTGTTGATTGGGTAATTTAGGCTTGGGTCATTACACTATCCATCTTATGGTTTACACCTATAATGTTTAGTGATAATATAATTTATTATCTACCTCTATATCCCTATACTTTTTCAAATTCAAATCGACCTTAATATTGGATTTGGAATATCTTAGCACTCAAATATTCTTGTAGAAATGATCCATATTTTCCTTATTATAATTTTCTATAACTCTCACTTTTGATAATGAATATCTTAGGTGTATTTATTTATATGTTGTATAAAATTAATATCTTATGAACCCAATAGGATGTATATGAACTGAAAATGGATGCACACTAATTTTTTGACTAAACAAATATGAAGATGGAGTTAAAGAGTTCATCTTGTTTTTAAGAGAGCATGCAGACAACCCCTCTAGAATCTTCTATTTGTGTTTACGTTGTAAATATTCAAGAAACATTAGTCCAAAAGAGTTGGAAGAACATTTGATTTTTCATATAATAGATCAAATCTATAATTTTTTACTAAACATGGTGAAAAACTGAACGTGGACATCTATTGGGATGATACTGTGGTTTATGAATAATTTGATATGAATAACTTAGTAGAATATGATGGTGGTCACATGAAATAAATGAAAATGGAAATTTATGTTGAACTTCATGATTATCCAATTCTTTTTGAGGAGTTAAGTAGTTATTCCATGAAACCATTGTATATGGGTTTTAATAAATGCACAATATTTTCGGTTGTATTGATGTTATATAAATTTAAAGTTGGAAACACATGAAGTGACACCACCTTTACTGAACTACTTGGTCTTCTAAAAGATATATTACCAGATCGAAAAGAACTACCATACCAAACATATGATGCTAAATGAATATTATGTTTAATTGACATGATCTCTAAAAAATATATGCATGTCCAAATGATTTTATATTTTTTTCTCAAGTACCATGAATCACTCATCAAATTCCCTAAGTGTGGCATATATTGATACAAGAAAAATGAATCAGTTATTTTGAAATGTGTATGCTACATTATTATCATTACACGGTTTAGAAGACTATATGGATGTCAAGAAACCTCAATAAAATTAACATGGAATGCAAATACAAGAATTAAATATGGGAACCTACATCATCTACAAAATTAACCTCATTGGAAGAAAATTTATTACGAGTTTCCTGAATTTGAAGATAATCCGATAAAATTTCTCCTTACGTTATCTAAAGATGGAATAAATCCTTTTGGTGTACATAGTAGTACTCATAGTATGTGTTGTAGAGACCCGTATCTTGACATACATTGACATTACATTACTTTTGCGGAATACTTAGTACATTAAAAAAACACACACACAAGGACCGTAATAGTTTAGTGTCTTTGGAAACTCGGACTATAATCTTCTAATCGTGGTGAAAGATCTTCAAAATCTCCCATAAAGATCTTCCTTTTTTTTATACCTAAAACCTTTCTTTATATCCTGGGGAAAAGAAACCATAAAAGGGTGAGCTCAAATGCTCAGTAAGGGTAAACAAAATAAATATCAATCACATCATATTCATAAGAACATAACATTTTGGAAATCATAACCTGCAAAAGAGAGCATAATTTCATAATCATGGGATAAATCATGGCAGTGAAAAAGTAATCCCAATAATCATAACTTAAAACATGAAACTTTGTGGCATACACACATAATCATAGAGAATCATTTCTTGTTAGTCAAGACTAATTTCCAAGACTATCTTAGTGGACAAAGTCCCTTTCTGAATCGAGTAACCCTCGTTTCAGTCCTGTTTCACTGAACCGGTATAACCTACCGTTCCAGCCCTGTCTATCTCATGAGATATAAAATCTTTACCCAATGCATTGGAGGGAGATATAGGTCCCACCCATCTCATAATGATACCATTCTTATGTGTGCCACAAAATCATAAACCATACATCATTACATAACCCATGTAATAAAAATGGGAATCTTAAACATCATGACATCATAAAACAATTCATATATGATAAAGGAATTCATAAAAATATTTCCATCACAACATAATCAAATCAATTTAATAATAGGGATAAAAACAGAACCCATTATTATCTTATATGGAAAATAATTTTGATAAAACACTTGAACTCCATTCTTGAGGAAAATGTCCTTTCTTCTTCAAAAAACATTTTTCTTTTCATAACATGTCATACGACTTTAAAATAAAAGAAGTTGATTAAAAATAAACTTGAAAACTTTCAAAGGAAGCTTCTTGGAAATAATGTTTTAAAAATCCATTCATGCCGTATAAGTTAAAAAACATTCTTCGTACTTTTGTCGGAAAAGTCAAAAAGTACCTCGTACGACAAAAGATTCCTTTCATACATATTACTAAAACTCACCGAAGGGTAAAAATGGATTTAAACAATTGTAGTTGGATGGAAATAATATTACATATTGATGAAACATGGATGTGGATGATAAAATACACCCCAGTAAATACTTACGAATAAACAATCTCGGATAAAAATGAGATTGTGATATTTCCCTTACCTTAGGTCCGATTTGCTTTGTACGTGTCCGAATCTCCTGTATAATGGTTTAAATAATGTCATTGACTTATTAAAGAATCATATTCATTGTTATGATATCATATATGGTTCACTTATGACATTATATTACCCGTTCTTTTGTAAATTCCATGTTAAAGAAGCGTTTTGGGTAAAATCGTTTCTTTTATCGTAGGTGTTTTGACTTGTTGTTATTGACATTATTATTACTTATATCATGATTTAATTACTTCCAGAATATAAAATATGATTTATATATCATATATATTCAGTATATATATATAATTATAATAGATAGATAAATGAAATGAAAAACACCGTTCATGGAGATGGTAGTCCGTACGTACGCATGAACGCTGTTTTCCTTTCCCTATTGTCTTGAATGGAAGTAAGTATATGACATACATATATATATATACATAAATCTAGTAGCTTTATAATGTCATATATTTCATTATTATTTCTTATATATACTTTATAATCATTCTTAAATGGTTAACATGGAGAATGAATCTCATCGCGTCGTGGAGACGGTAGTCCGTATGTACGCACGAGCGATGATATCATTTTCATAAATATTGAATTGAATCGGAGTGGATTATACAATATATCAGAATCAATATGATGTTGTAATAACTATGTATAGTTATTCTTTACACCATTATACCCATCCATGTAAGGTGGTGGTGGAAAATAGATTACACCACGGCGTGGAGACGGTATTCCGTACGTACGCACGCGCGATGATTTCTTTTTCCGTAGGATAGATAGATGGTGAAATAGGGTTGTTTCATACTTATAATAACATATCAGTATATGAGTGATACTGATTTTATTACTTCATAATGAAACAACCTAAGAAGAAGAAGTGGAAGAAGAAATAAAGATGAAAGAATTGGTAACGGTAATTACCTCTTCTTTGAAGCGCCTCTTTGAGACCTCCTCTTAGGGCACTAAAATTGGTCTTTGAGGAAGACCAGAACCTCTAGGATGTTTCTAGGGAAGTGGAGAAGAGAGTTTTTCAGGGGTTGGCCGAGCTTGAGTGCTCAAATTGGTGTGAGGAGGAGGGGGAGGAGGTGTCCTTTTATAAGGGAGGAGAGGGGCACCTTAGGAATATCTCAAAATATTATTTTATATTAAAGTCAAAATCGGTTTATAATGGTTCCAAAGGGTCTTATTTAGAAGCTAAAGTGGGTATGGGTCGAAATCCTATCAACCAATAGGATTTAGACAAGTTTAGGTTATTATTTTAACCTTATCAATTAGATTTAACTCTAAGTTAAATAATTTAACTTTTACCGTGTCTTTTTGTTTTCTTTCACTATATGGTTAATACACTTACTATAACATGCCAAACGAACCCCAAATTGTTTATTATTAATATATATATCCTTATCTAAGTCATTTGGCCGAACCTTAGATTTTTAGGAATAAAATAACAATTAATAATATAATATTTGATTTAAAAACTATTTTGTGTCAATTTTGACACTATTTGACATATGATTTTTGTGAAAGTCATAACAGAATTATATGTTCGAACCAAGTTGATTAAATCAACACTAATATATCATAGTAACCTAGAAAATTAGTTTAATTCATAAAAAGTCTCAAATTACATTCATTTGAGTATTTATAACATCAATTATGTTAATATTTCTTTAAAAGGGTAATTACTGCATCATCGTTGTGTCATAAATAAATTAATTTATTTAAAGTCTAAAAATTATAAATAAAATATCATTATGTAGGAAATCTTTTTAGCTTTCTAATTAATATTTATAGTCGAATTTATCTTATGTTTAACCTCATATTGAAAATGTTTTAGTTATTAAACTTTGATTTTAACTATTTTAACTATTCATTAAATAATATAATATTAAATGTCATAATCTAATCCAAGTGGACCTAAATGGTCATATTATATTCATAAGGTTGTTTTTGGTCGAATTACACTTATCCAATAGAATTAGGACATGTGTTAGGGTAATAGTAATATCATATTTACCCTTAGTTACCCTATTTACTATTAACCGTGGTAAAAAAAAGTAAAAAGTTACTATTCACCAAAAATTATTTTCATCTCATTGAACCACATTTTACTTACTGACATCAACCGTGTCTCTCGGATTTTTGAAATTCCATTCACAGAAGCGGTAAAATTAAGATTTATGAAGAAATTAATTTTTTTAACTACCACTTAGTAGTTTCACTATTCATCAAAAAAATGAAGGTTTTCAGAAAAATGCCAAAATTTTATCCTAAGCTATATTTCATATTCCGAATTCAAAAATGAAGTCTATTTTACCAAATTCATAACATAGAAGTTGCATTAATTAATTTTATAATCAAATCCCGCTGTTAAAACAAATAGCGTGTTTTTAAGAAACAATATCTATCAAAAGATTGACACTTGTTTATGTCTGGTTTAAATGTGCAATTACATCCAATGACCAACATTGTATTAAATTGTAAAAATATATTCTAAATATACTTTAAAACTACTCCAATTAATAATTTATCACTATTAATTATTTCGATTAAAAAAGTTGTTTTTTAATTATAATTTAGTAATTTTCACTATTCATCAGAATATGAAAGTTATCCGAAATGTACCAAAATTTCACCTTAGGCTAAATTCGATACTCCGAATCCAAAAATGAAGTTCATTTTGAAAAATAAGATTTACAGAATTTTAAAAGGTGGTTATTACTATTCATACCGGCTAGTTTTAATAATATTTTAATAGCATATCGTTGTTTAGTGAAACTCGGTATTGCGTATTACACACGCTATCGAGGAAGGTCGTGATTGCGTGTAATGCAAGGAAAGTCAAGGATGCGTGTTGTGCAAGCTCCTTTTGGTGTAGCGTACAACACAAGACTTTAATAAAATTAAAAAGAATATATTTTTTTTATAAAATCTTGGGATGTTACATGTGTCCCATCATATTGGTAAATTATAACTTTTCTCCACGGTTATGCATGAAGAAAAAATACATTATGTTGTCTCTACTTAAATCTGTACCAAAGAAACCCGTTAATGATATTGATTTCTATTTGGATTCATTGATCAATGATCTAAAATTGATGCAGGACCCATGTGGTACTATGTATTATGCTCATAGAAGTGAAGAATTCACATTTAGATCCTTGTTGTATGGAATGATAAATGACTTCCCTGCTTAAGGAAATTTATCAGGAAATATCATTAAAAACATGTTGGGGTGTACAACTTGTGAAACACACACATACCCAGTTTGGTTGAAACATTCCTCAAAGACTGTGTTTTTAGGACATAGATATTTTTTTACTCAGAAAGGCTTGGAGCATGAGTGGAACCCATGATCCCCAAAATTTATTAAGAAAAATATAAAATTCAGGAGATTACACGAGGTACAATGATCTCGTACCAGAAAGATAAAAGCGAACAAAGGAAAGAAAAAGGCAAGAAGCACCTCAAAAATCCATGCAAAGACATAAGAGCTGGCATGAATACAAGTAGCATCCACCCATGCTCGAGTCATCACCAAAAGAAACCTTCTTCTGAAGTAGGTACACTTTGCCGAAAGCCTCCACCCAGTTCTGCATTTGTGCTCACACAAGGTAACAGCCTCTGAAACAACCTAACTTCAGTTTCTCCATTGTAGAGGACTCAAAAAAAAACAACGAATACATGTCATCTGGGCCAACAAACTCCTTTACTTTATGAGTGACACAAATATCATCCTCCAAGGCATGAAACACAAAAAGGCACAACCCAAAAGTACACATGAAAAGGTCTGAAATTCCCAAACATGTGTTAAGACCGCATGGTGAGAGTGTGCAAGAGAAACACAACAGGCAGGTTTGCTGCCTCCATTTTCATAGCAAAAAAAATTCCCTTGGTGTACTACTTTCTTGTTCATCCATGATAAAAAAAGACTCAAGGTAATCACTATTTTTATGATGATTCTCTGCTTTGTGTCCTATTTTGTTCCCCTTACCAATAGCAAACTCCTCCAGTTCATCCAATGATGACAGGACTGAATTCATGATGATGACAAGGGTTGTCAAAGAGCATTCGTTCAAAGTTCTCTTGATGACGTTTCCATCTGGCTCCACACCTATCCTCATTTTCTCTTTCGATTTACTGAAATCCTATAGCATACATTTCAACTCCAAACATAAACGAAAAGTCATCAATTGAATTTATTGAGGATAAACCCCTCCTTGTGTCTGTCAAGGGGCCAACAAGATTACTGTGCATCACCTCCAACCCTCCGTCATTAAACAAATCATCAAACACCATCTCTGGAGTGGTAGATTTTCACCTTGGTTCGCTACTTGCCTTGGCATTGATACCGAATATCCATTCAAGATCATTTTCATAGGCTTGAGATTTCTCTTGTGCAATAGAGGGCCCACACACCCTCCTAGAGCTACAGAACCATAGAGGAAGAAGCCGAGGTATTCCTACGAGATATCTATTCCCACCAAAGTTGAACGTAATTAAAATCAGGGTCTTTATCGAGCTCAAATTCCACTCTATCAAAAATTCACTCCCTAATATTGAGATAGTCATCGATAGATATTTCCTTGTTACGATATCTTCCAACAGACGGACTTTGTTGTTCCTTAATCCAGGTAAAAGTCCTCCTTGTATCCTCCCTTAATTACATGAGTGCAATTTATAAGCTTAATCATATCCTCTTGTTCCTCAATCCAATGGTAGGGTTCTTCTTCACCAGATGAGGAGTCCCCCTCTTCTGGATTTTCACTGGGCACTGGCTGTGGAGGAATGCTGATTTCCTTCATTAGAATCCCTGAAGATCTAATGACAATGGTTCTCTCTATCATAGAGTAATCAATGCATTTTCGAGTCTTCTTGGGATGCGGAGTGATGAAACCATCAGGATCAGTAAGAGGTTTCTTACCTTTTTTGGCACTCAAATGCATATAAGCATCATCAATTTGAAGCGCATGCTCATTATCAGAAATATTAAACTCACCAGAAATAGAGTGAGTCTCTTGGGCAGCCTCATGAGAAGGTGGAACAGGTCCTAAATTGTCTTTAATAGGTTCAGATAGATATTTTTTACCTCAATGAAAAAAATACTGATCTTGGATGATAACATTCTATGGGAATATCAAACAAGGTACAACATCGTCTCCAGCAATGGGCGATCAAATGCACAAAAAAGTAAAAATGATTGACACTGTTTTTAGTAAACCATTTCAAAAAAACCTTACAAAATCAGGCTTGAAGAGGAGATCAATTTTCCTTGAATTACCATAATGGAATTGTTTGAATGTCCAACATTTTCTGGATTTTATGCATGTAGAAAAAAAAATTATTAGATAGTGTTATTACCATGTTACTAAATGTTCCTGAAAAAATGAATGATGAAATCAAGGCTAGGTTGGACTTGATTAAAATGGGGATAAGGGAAGATTTGGAATTGATAAAGGGCAAAAGGTAGAATTTTCTTCCTCCAACAGCTTATACTCTATCCACATAGGAATAATTTCAATTTTTTACATTTCTTTATTAGTGTAAAATTTCACCAAGGGTATTAATAAAATATCAATAATGTCGTGTCAAATACTAATTTGAAGTTACAAGGACTAAAACCAGATGACTATCATGTTTTGATGAAATATTTAATTCTTATTTCTTTCCATTTCATACTGCCTAAAAATATACGACATACATTAACCAAAATTTATTTTTTTTCAAAGCCATATACATTAAAGTTGTAGACCCGGTGAAGTTTCCCATCATGGATAAGGATATGTCAAAAATATTATGTGAATTAAAAATGTTCTTCCCTCCATAATTCTTTGATATAATCTTCCACTTGATAGTTCAATTGTTCAGAGATGTTTTACTATGTGGTCCTATCCATTATAGATGGATCTACCCCATTGAATGGTATATGATGATTTTGAAATGGTATGTCAAGAATCAAAGTCAGCCAGAAAGTTGTATTGCAGAACAATATATTTTCGAAGAATCTATTGAATTATATAGAGACTACCTATCATATGTTGAAAGCATCAGCCTCCCAAAGTCTCGTTAAAACAAACTCCTTATGGGAGAAGGGATTTTTGGGATAGATATTGTTACAATTACCTTGATATAGTGGGAGAAAAGCATATTTACATATTACATAATAGTGAATATGTTGATCCATACAATGAATCCCACAAAGAAATTATTAGAGATTTAAACCCATCAAGGGATGAAATATGGATATCAGATACACATAATCAATAGTTCATTGGATGGTTAAGAGATCAAATTTATAAGGAGTTATCTAAAAATCAAAATTCAATTGACAAACGACTTTATTGGCTACCTAGAGGGCAAAATACAAATGGTATATATTACACTGGGTTTGTAATGAATGGTTATATGTTCTATATAAAAGAACACGATGATTAAGTATGATGAAAAATAGTGGTGTTACACTTATGGATAAAGAAATTCACATATTTGGTTCCACGGATAGAAATCCAAATTTTGAAAATATATCATATTTTGGAATTATCGAATAGATATACGAGTTGGATTATATAACATATCAAGTGCCTCTTTTCCATTTCAATTGGGTTGACAATATCAATGGATTAAAATCTGATGAAATTGTATTTTTGAATGTGAATTTCATTATATAAGGGTAAAAAGATGATCCATTCATAATGGAATCACAAGTAGTGCAAGTATTTTATGTCTCTGATCAAACAAACAAGAATTTTTCAATTTTCCTCCTAGTGACTAGAACAAATGTTTAGTCAGATAAAAATTCAATCATGGATAACCCTTTCATTGGGACATCACAATAAATTCATTTTGGTCCCAATGTAGATATTATCCTATAAATTAGAGGGGACCACAAAAAAGGGATTTGGATTCTTGAAAGAGAAACTAAATCCATGAAACATTTAAAAAAATAAAGAGATTTCAATGAAAAGGTAAATGTATTTTTTAATATAATATGTTTTTCTCATAAAATTATATGTTATTTACTACATTAACATAATATAAATTAAATGGTTGACTAATCTTGTAGACAATGTATTGTACACATAATGATCTTACTAATTCATCAGAAGAACAAACTATAATGAAGGACACCATTTTGATAAAGGAAAAGGTAATGTTACGATATACTGTATCTATTTTACCGAAAAATTATATAATGAAACTTTTTCTTAATTTTCATTTTCCTTATAAAGGTTGTTTATTTTAGAATATTTCGGTTCATGTGTCATGACTTTGCAAGAAGATAAATGACATTGTCTCTGCTTAGTCATAAAGGTAATATTAATGTTAACATAGTAAAATAATTATCCATATAATT
The DNA here is from genome assembly GCA_963277665.1 of Viscum album. Taxonomy (NCBI): domain Eukaryota; kingdom Viridiplantae; phylum Streptophyta; class Magnoliopsida; order Santalales; family Viscaceae; genus Viscum; species Viscum album. The sequence continues at coordinate 857,124,287 of OY728121.1, forward strand.
AAAGTATTATTTAATATTTATGTTTAATTTATTTCTTCTTAGTATTGCTCACTTAATAATAGTTTTCTTATATAGGTGGATTCAATGTTTGAGTTGGAGTGATCTATCCAGCTTTCATGTTCCTTCTACCTTAAAACCATTTCATCCCTACAGTGGTACATTTATCACTTTCTTTTATGTTGCCTCCACTGCCTTTGCAGGAAGAGAAATGATGCTGCCTGTGCTCAATTATAGAGGTAATCTGGATGTTTTCACAGTAAAATAGTTGTCTATATAATTAATTTATTTTTTTATATGCATGTTTAATTTTATTTATTTTTAGTATTACTCAAATAATAATATTTTTCTTATAAAGGTGGATTCCTTTGTTCAAGTTTGGTTGTTATGTCCATCCTTCATGCTCCTTCTCCCTTAAAACCTTTTTTTACCAAAGTAGTGGTGTATTTATCACTTTATTTAATGTTACCTGCACTGCCTTCGCAGGAAGAGAAATGATGCTTCCTATGTACAATTATAGTGGTAATCTTGATGTTTTCATAAAAAAATCACTTTACAGAGAATTAATGTATTGTTTCCCATGTATGTTTAATTTATTTATTTTTAGTATTTATCACATAATAATTGTTTTATCATACAGGTGGATTCTTTTTTTTAGTTTGGGTTCTCTATCCATCTTTCAACCTTTTTTTCACCAAAACTTCTTCAGACTTCTTCTCTCACAAAACCTTTCAATCCTACAGTGTTGGAATTTATCACTTTCTTTCAATTTTTATCCATTAATCAATCATATAGGTAATATTGATATTTTTAAAGTAAAATCATTGTCCATATAATTAATTTATTATTTAAAATTTATTTTTAATTTATATCTTTTTAGTATTACTCTTAATAATTGTTTTCTTATACAAGTGGATTATTTTCTTTTGATTTGAGGTGGTATGTTCGAAACTACCCATGCAATGTTGGCAGTTCGAAAAAGAAATTTAATGAAAATTGTTATAACATTTACAGTTAGGATTTTTTTTTAAAATATGTAATAATTTGAATTTATGTAATTGTATAAAACAATGTTTGAAATTTCTATAATATATATATTTTTTGGTATTTGTGTTGTAAATTTAATTTCATTTAAGTTATCTATTAGGACTTGTTTTCATTGATATTTGATGTGTTTCTAGTGCTATAGTGTGCTACAATAGCATACCATAGTATGGACCTTTATCAGTGCATTTAGAAGAACTGATAAATAAGACCTTTATTAGCGCTGTTAAAAGAAATAATAAAAAACAAATTTATCGGTGCCACTAAAAGTGCAGATAAAATGCATTTATCAATGATGATAAAGGATTCCTTTTTCAGTGCTAAATTAAAGCACATATAAATGGGATTCCTTTAACAGTACTTTTAAAAGCACAGATAAAGGTCTGATTTACCAATGCTTTTTTATCATGGAAAAATTACCCATTTATGAGTGCTAATAACAGTGTAGAGATTTCAATGTCTCTCATGTTTTCAAAACTTTTCTTGTGCTGATAAAGGTCATTTCTAGCACAGTTAATGGCAGGTTTTGTAGAAGTGAACCACATAATACAATTAAAATATTATTATTTAAATATGTCTATTATAACCAAACCATTGAATTTCCTGGTGTGAATAAGAGTAAACAAATTATGAAATATATGTATAAAACTGAATCTTAATATACATGTACTTTTTAATTACTTTTAAATAAGGACTTAATTTTTAATAAAATCATATATGATTAAAGAAGTTATTTTAAAAAAAATTGATTTAAATGCACAAATTATTTTTATTAAAATAAATTAATTTAATCACTTTAGATGGGTTATTTCAATGAAATTTATAGATAATATATTTAATAAAATAAATTAACATTCATTTAATGATGGTTTTAAGGAAAGTAAGGAGTATGAATTAAATTTTTAATTCAAAAATACATTTTCTTTAAAAACGATTTCATTTAATTTTTTTGTGCATATATTATGATAAATATATTCCAATTTTATAAATTATATTTTATAAAATGGAAATAATTTTAAAAATAATATTAAGATAAATTTTATTGATTTTTTTGAAAAGAATTATTTTTTACATGATTAGTGAAAAATACCAATTTTGTAAAAACATTCATTTCTTTTTTTGAATCAAGAAATATAAAAGTACCATTACATTTTGGATTTGTTTTAAAGTTAGATAAGTTATATTTTATTAAAAATAATTAAACTAATCCCATGGTAATTAACATTATACATGAATTTGGTATAAAATCATTTTTATGCGTAAAACAAGTATTTTTCAAAAAACTATTTTTCATTGGCCTTTTGCACAATTGTAATAAACTTAATTTTTAAAACTTATGGAAACTAAATCATAGAAAATGAATTCCATATTATGATTCAAAATATCTAAATTTTTTGTAGTATTCTTTTCATTTTTATTCACAAGGAATAACAACCATAGTAAAATTTTATCACAAGGATAAAACGTATAATGGGTCAATCGAGGTTGAAATTAATGGATAAGCCATCAAAATATCTCAATCAGTAGAAAATATGGAAATTTTTTTCCAATTTCTTATGAATATACAAATACAATAACTTAAAATATTTTATCTGATGAATAGAAGTCCACATAGCACAACACATTCAGGGGTGATCAGGGAGGCCTAAAAAATGTAAACTTAGGGCATCAGCACAGACAATCCCAACACATTCAGGAAGAAGGCCTACCAGGCTATAGAAAAAATCATATTATGGGTGTTATAATTTTCCCATTTATCAAGAAAATCTTCTACTTTGTTTCCTTCCCTCTAAGATTGATGCATGCTCATAGCATTAGAAATATGATTTTTACACCTTTGAATGAGGTAACAAATAGACCAGGGGTGTCATTTTTACCATTTATGGAATTTTCAATCATAGAAGAATCTATTTAAATGGTCAAAATAGAGATTTTGAAGTCCAATCATAACTCCACCCCTTTTAGGAAAGTGTTGGATTCAGCTATGATAGAATTTACTTAACCATAAATTTGTTAAAGGCTAAAAGAAATGCACCATCATGGTTCATGATGAAACCTCCTCCCAAAATGATGTTGAGACCACAAGATCTATCCACATTGAGTTCAAAACCAAAATCAGTAGTTTTATAGCACATCCATATCTCTAGTCTGGGAATAATTGTTGAAATATGATCACTCTTTTTAACTGCCATAAAAATTACCAACATGTTACTATTATCCCAATACTTCACCAAGGACCCCAGATCCACTATGAGACTCCTTGATTAGAATTGTATGTCTAAATCCTAGATGAAGCTCACTTAGATACGTTACTTGTTTTAGGAATCCCGAAAAAAACAATCTACCATCCTCTAATAAATTATCAGTCACATTACACTCATGTTTTCTCACATTAGAGGCTTGAAAACCACTTCAAAGAAACACCACATAAGTTTCAATCTACATATCCCACCCGATGAGGGTGCCAAAGCACCTTCAAAACACTATCTACCATTCAATCTCAAATAAGAGATGGTCTACCATTTCCTTACTAGAGTTCTTCTATCACCAACATATTGATGCCAGACTGATCCCTTCCATTCTAATCACATCATTTATAGGAACAATATTGTTGAAAATCCTCTAAACCCCAAAAATTTATTTAATGGGTATATATTTATGTCACGACCCGCCTTCACAAAAAGTAGGGAAGGGTTAGCAGATTTCCAGGCCGTTCCTTCTTTAAGTTGAAGGAGAGATAATGAACCCCGAGACCCGCCTTCAATAGATCCCGGAGTGGTGACTAGCACCAAGGGTATCGAAATTTCTCACAAATGGAATGCATTACCCCTTTTTGTTTTATAAGATCGAGAGATAAGATGATGAAACTCATCAACACCAAGGTAAAAGAAAAGTAAAGCCAAAAGTAAACCATTCCCACATGCATGTTCCAAAAGTAAAGCCACAAAGTACAAAAGGTGACTACAAAGGTAAGTACCAAAGAAGAAAAGAAACAACTGCAACTGCCCCAAAGGTCGAAGTTAGTATGGTCCTGCATGATCCCCGAAGTCCCCCTGGAAACCTGAATGAAGTTTTATATACGTAGGGTGAGCATACGAGTACACTCAGTAGGGAAAACCAAAGAATCTCGGGCACAAGTGGGGGAATGTACTAAAGTCCCATGAGAAAAAAGAGTAAACCAAACACCTATCAAGGTAAACTATCCACCCCAGGCCTCAACAAGGCACACTCCCCAAATAACGAAAGTTAAGTAATATATATAATCAGAGAAAAATGAGGTTTGGGTACCCCGCGCCACTTTACCACTGGTTATTGAGACATCCTATGCATCGAACCAATCCCTCCATTCTCACCGCAGTCCCACTGCCACACCCGCCCGCACACACCTGGGCCATAACTACCACACGCAGTCCCACTGCTGAATACCACCCGAAAACACTTGGGCCACAACTATCACATGTAACCATTCCTGCAAACACCTAGTTCATAACAATCACCACCACACCCGAAGTCACCTGGGCTAGAAAATCCACTGCCATGCCCGAAGACACCTGGGCCTCATCCCGAAGACACATGGGAAACCACCTGTCGCACACACCTGGCCAACCACCACACTACCCCGCCTAAAGGTTCTTGGGCTAATAATGGACCTCAGGCCATCACAGCCTGCCCGAAGATACTTGGGCTATCCAGGAAAGGGAGCAGAAAAGGAGCTAATAACTAGCCACTAAGAATAGTGTTGGGAAAAACACCCTCCCCCATGATATGGGGGTGTTCGGCACTAAGTGCTCAACTTGGGTGGGGCGCGAATAAGAAACAAAAAACTACAAGTATAGATATAGGTAACAAGTACTCACCCAAAGCCTAGGTTTTTCTAACCAGCCTACAGAACACAACACCACTGCGTCCAAGTCACAAGTCACGACTCTCGCCAACAAAACCCATTTTTCCCATTCTTGTTTCAAGTTCAGTGATAATGTTTAATTAACTTTAAGCACTACGGGGCAACTAGTAAGCATAGGCACAAGTCCAGGAAAGTAAACAGTCATGCATCAACCATAACACCCACACCCGGTTCTCAACAACAGAGGATCCCACCCCAATTCATGATATAAACAAGTAACCACCAGGTCTTAAAACTCACAACCACTGAATTCATAAAAAGAACAGGGGATCCCATCTCCTCCCACATCTCTAGCAACCGGCCCATGAAAAAAAACAACCAAACCACCGTCACCAACAATAAGCAGGGCCTTGCGGGTATTTTCAGATTTAAAAGATTTTACACACTCCATGATTTCAATTTCCGTGTTTTGACCAGGGTTAGCGCAGAAGGGATTGATCCTGGTGATTTCAATTTATTCAGCCGGGTATACGTGATTAACCATTTTACTTTTCACAACAGTACTTTACAATTAGGAACAAGACATTTAAAACACCACGAGGGGTTCATTAGTGCACAAACAACGACCACCAACGGCCTCGATTTTCAGAAGGCGTAAGCCAGCACAACTCATGAAGATGATCATAATATAAACAACATCAACGATCACATACCCTCCTTCATTCATTATAGGACTCGTTCATTATCTTTATTTAGGTATGGTTTATCCAATTTTAAAGAAACAAAAACACGCCCACCCCGCATGATACACAAAAGAGAGAGACGAAGGAGAAATTCACTAACCATTGATAGATGATCGACGATTAGGTTGGGCACGGAACTTTATGCATAACGATGCGGAATGCCCGATGCACCAAAAGCTGTTTGTGAAAAGCCGCGATCGAAGAAATGAGAATCCATGGCTAGACCTTAGTTTATAAGAGCCGCGGACGGTTGAGGTGAGAACATGAAACCGCGTAAGGCGCAGGGGTAGTGGGTTGACCACGCGGCTGGGCAGTTACACACCGAGGTCTCTCAGGATTTTTAGGAATTAATTATGGGCTTTAAATGGTTTTAAAAGGAGTAAAATAATTAATTTACCTCGAAACTTACGTTGCGGGAGCGGAAAAGTCAGGTACTGGAAGAAGAACGGAAGGCTTGACGAGGGGACACGGTGTCACTGTCACGGTGCCACCGTCACGGTGCCACTGTCACGGTGCCACCCTCACGGTGTCACCCTCACGGTGCCACCGTCATGGTGCCACTATCACGGTGTCACCCTCACGATTCCACCATCACGGTGCCACCGTCACGGTTCCACCATCACGGTGTCACCTTCACGGTGCCACTGTTTTGGTGGAGCCTCACTTTTGGCAAAGTAATGGGCCAGGAGGGTCCAGGCCATTACATTAGATACCACTTAAACGATTCTCATCCTCGAGAATAAAAACGAACCAAGAAGGAAGGAGAGGGCCCGAACAACCACATCGAAAGATACCTCTTAGAAGTGAACCCATGCTAACCAAAAACACTTCTCTATCAAGAACCAAGCAACATATCATGCCAAACTGCCCAGGCATGTGGGTTGGGGAGTCTCCTCCCCCCATGTCAAGATATTATCTGCTTTGGGTGGCACTTAATCGCCCATACGGGTTTAATCACATCCACCTTAATGCGTCTTGATTAGGGGTCGGGTTCTCTCCACCCCCATATCCAAGGCTTTTCACACACAATCAGAGGAAAGGAAACCAGTACATTTCATAGCCAAAAGACAAAATGTTCTATCAGAACAGGTAAAACAAGGAACCAAACTTAAAACAACTCTGGGTATTGGGTACGCATCTGTGCTTCCCTCTCCCACGTACTCTCCTCAAGCCCACAATTTCTCCACAACCAAGGAAATGGTTCGCCCACGATGCACCTTGTCATTGTGATCCTCGATCATCACTAGTCTCTCCACAAAGGTCACATTGTCCTCGATGTCCAACCCACCCCAATCAAGGACGTGTGAATCGTCGTGCAGATACCGACGAATCTGGGACACATGAAAGACATCATGTATCCTCAGTAGCGGCGGTGGTAGCGCTAGTTGATAAGCCACTTCACCGAACCGCCGCAACACTTAGAAGGGTCCGATGAACCTGGGAGAAAGCTTACTCCCCTTGCCAAAACTCCGCTACCCACGCTGAGGGGAGACCTTCAAGAAAACGTGGTCTCCAACCTCAAACTCCAAGGGCCTCCTCCTGGTATCAGCATACGACTTCTGTCGGTCCTGGGCTGCCTTCATCCTTTCCCGTATGAGCTGAACCTTCTCTATCGTGTTCTGCACCACCTCCGGGCCAAGGATGCCTGCCTCTCCTACTTCGGCCCAACACATAGGTGAACGTCATGGCCTCCAATATAAGGCTTCAAACGAGGCCATACCGATGGTAGAGTGGTAGCTATTATTTTAGGCAAACTCTACCAGGGGAAAGTCTCGTACCCACGATCCTCCTGAGTCCAGAACACATGCCCGTAGCATATCCTCCAAGGTATGGATGGTGCGCTCTGTTTTTCCATCTGTCTGGGGATGGAAAGCAGTGCTAAGGCGTAACTGGGTGCCAAAATCATATTTCAATCCTCTCCAGACTCGCGAGGTAAATCGTGCATCCCTATCCGAGACTATAGACCTCGGAACTCCATGAAACTGCACCACCTCATCCACGTACTTTCGTGCCAAAGCATCCACAACACTCGACTCCCTGATTGCCAGAAAGTTAGACGATTTCATCAACTTGTCAACTACCACCCAGATGGCATCGTATCCCCCTTGGACCTTGGGTAGTCCCATGAAAAAATCCATCGAGATGTCATCCCACTTCCACTCGGGGACATCTAGAGACTGCATTAGGCCACCTGGAACTCGGTGTTCAGCCTTCACTTGCTGACACACTAAGAACTTGGCCACAAACTCTGCCACTGCTTGCTTCAATCCGGGCCACCAAAACTGTCCTTTCAGTCCCTGGTACATCTTGGAAACTCCTGGGTGTACCGCCAGGGGTGAGTTGTAGAACTCACTGAGAACCTTGCCACGCATCACTCCTGGAACAAACAACCTTTTCTGGAAAAGCATCCGGTTCTGACCATCCTCTGCCCATCCTTCTGGAGCATTGCCCTAGTCAACCCGGTCACGCATCACTTCGCACTCCGGGTCTCCCCACTGAGACTCCTCTACTTGTCGAAACAGAGATGACTACACTATCATCAGATATAGGCAGCCTCTGCCGCTATCCATCTTCGCATCCAGGTGTAAGGCAGCCAACTCTTCCATTTCCTTCCATGCGTCCGCTGACTCTTGGACTGCATCCTTCTGCGTCCTCCTTCTCAAGGAATCGACCACCAAATTTACCTTGCCCTCAGTATAAGAGGTCTCGAAGTCGTAATCCTGGAGGAACTCCACCCATCTCCACTGTCGCAAGTTTAAGTCCCGCTATGAGAAGATATACCTCAAGCTTTTGTGATCCGTGAAGACCACAAAACATTCCCCGATGAGGTAGTGCCGCCATAACTTTGGCACAAAAATGACTGCTGCAAGCTCTAGGTCGTGGGTGGCGTAATTACACTCATGGGGGCGTAGCTGCCTAGACCCATAAGAGATCACCCCTTGTTGCTGCATCAAAACACATCCCAGACCCTGTCCTGAAGCATCACAAAACACCTCATAGGCCACCCCTTCTTCTGGTAATATCAGCATTGGGGCACTAACCAACTTCTCTTTCAGATAGCTGAAGTCTGACTCGCACTGCTCACTCCACCAGAAAACCTGGTCCTTCTTGGTAAGGTTTGTCAAAGGGACTGCTACTCGGGAGAAGTTGGGTACGAACCTCCGATAGTAACCTATCAGCCCAAGGAAACTACGGACCTCTGCCACATTCTTGGGTGCTTCCCAAGAAACAACTGCCTCAACTTTTGATGGGTCCACCGCAACCCCCTACCCAGACACCACGTTCACGAGGAAGTGCACTTCTCGTGTCCAGAACTTGCATTTCGACAACTTCCCATAGAGCTGATGATGTTGGAGGACCTCCAAAACTATCCTCAGGTGCTCTGCATGGTCCTCTTCTGACCTCGAATAGATCAGGATATCGTCGATGAAAACAACCACGAACCGATCAAAGTACTCCCGGAAGATGGAGTTCATAAGCCCCATGAACATAACTGGGGAGTTCGTAACACCAAAGGGCATAACTACGAACTCGAAGTGTCCATACCTGCATCTGAACGCCATCTATGAGATGTCACCCTCCATCACTCTTAGCTGGTGGTACCCAGACCGCAGGTCAATCTTCGAGAACCATCCTTCCCCCTTCATTTGGTCGAAAAGATCCTCTATCCTCGGAAGAGGGTAGCGATTCTTGATCGTCACTTGATTCAGCCTCCTGTAGTCTATGCACAACCTGAGACCACCATCTGCCTTATTTGCGAACAAGATGGGGGCACCCCACAGTGACGCACTCGGGCGAACATAACCCCTCTTCATCAAATTGTCAATCTGGATCCGCAACTCCCGTAGCTCTGAAGGTTCAATCCGGTAAGGAGCCATCGAGATCGGTCGAGCGCCGGGCTGCAGGTCTATCCCAAACTCGATATTATGCCGAGGGGGTAGAGTCGTCACCTCCTTAGGGAAGACGTCCATAAACTCCCGGACAATCTCTGGAACTTCCACCATTTCAACATCTACTGATTCCACTGTCAGCTCGGCCAACAAGGAGAGGAGGGGTTCCTCTCGCTTGTTTCCCTTCTGACTACTCCGCTCGCCGGTGAAGGTAACACGCCGACCCTCCAAGTCCGAGAACACAACCCTTCTTCGGAAACAGTCGATGATGGAACACACAGAAAATAGCCAGTCGGTGCCTAGGATAACATCGTATGGCTGAATATGTAGCAGAAGAAGATCCCTAACCAACTGATGTGGCCCTATCATCAGTCTACATCCCCGACAAACAAACAATAAGTTGGTCTGACCTCCGACTGGTGTGCTCAACACCAGGGGAACTGGAAGTATCTCTACATCTAAACCCAAGGCATGGGCTAGACTGGGTGCAACAAAGCAGTGCGAAGCTACGGTATCGAACAAGGCATAAGCAAGAGTTCTAAACAGACTGATCGTACCTCGAACAACCTCTGGCCCTGCTAGAACTGCTGCCTCTACGGCGCGCAACTATCCACGCCCAGCTCCTATGCCCCTCAGCTGCCGGCCACCTCCCCGACCATGCCCCGGTCGAGGTCCCTGAGGTGCGTCCTGAGGTCGGCCTCCTCCTCCTACGTCTTCCCTCGGAGGAGCGGGAGCTCGCTGTCCTTGCTGCTGCTGCTGGAAAGGTCTGGCTGGAAGCTGCTACTGGGGCGGGTGGTGGGGCTGTCCACCACCACCGTACTGCACCCGGTCCGGGCACTGACTCCGGAGATGTCCATGGCTCCCACAGATGAAGCACCGCGGTCCTGGGCCCGAAGAAAAGGGGCGAGGACCAGGGGATCGAAACTGAAACTGTTGCGGCCTGCTCCCTGCGGGTCGGATCCTAGAGGGTCCTGACACTGGAGGCCTGGTGCTGATGACCTTCCCCTTTGATGGTCCCCACTAGATCCCCTCTCCTGACACACCTCCTAGAGCATGCATTCTCTCCACCACTTCGGCCTTCTTCTCGACCTCCAAGTACGTAGGCAGGGTAAAGGGAGTAACAACGTACTGGAGGGAGGGTCGGAGCGCCTCCTCCAAACGCCTCACCCGAGACTCTTCATCAGGAAAGAGGTCCGGAGAAAAACTTAGGAGGTCCTTGAACTTGATCCCTAGCTCCCTCATAGACATACTCCCCTGTTGGAGGGAGAGTAGCTCCTGTGTCTTTTCCGCCTTCATCGTTGAAGAGAGGAATTCCGCCCGGAACTCCCTCTCGAAATCTGCCCAAACCACCTTAGCCTCTCTCCTCTCTCCCAGGTAAAGCGTCCACCACTGACGCGCCTCTCCCAGCATCTGGATGACAGCCAGAGGAACCCAGTACTCGGTCGGGGCCCGAATTAGGCCGAAAGCTATAACTAGCTCCTCTAGCCAGCCTTCCGTCTTCATGTCAGAGGTACTTCCCTCATACTTCTCGAGGGCCTGTCGCTGGAAGGCCCGAAGAGTATTCTACCACTGGTCGTCCTCTTCCTACCGATCAACTCTTTTCCGATCAGCCAAAGTAGTCTTCGGGGCCTCGATCGCCTGTACCACACGTGGTCGCCTTCCAGGAGCCATAGCTGTAAGGTAAACAAGGAATGCCTAAGCCCAAGTAGTGCAGAATATCATCTTCGAAACTTCTTAAAATTTAATTTATTCTTAATTCCCAAGACATCCCAGAAACACAAGAACACAAGTCATTATGATGCATATACCTTTCCTAGGGTCTCTACCCTGAAATCAGTGTGGCCTCACTTGGTCGTTCGGTAGGTCCAGAGTCCTTGCATCGGATCACGGGGGGCCCTAAAATCCCGTGTCCTAGCCGGTCTTCCCTGGCCTAATTCATGCACCAAGGTCACCCAACACTGTTTCCCTACCATCCCATGCAATCCTTACTGCGCCTAACTCCAGACTCCATCCTATCTCTAAACTATCACCTCTGATAACATTCGGTCATGACCTGCCTTCACCAAAAGGAGAGAAGGGTTAGCAGATTGCCAGGCCCTTCCTTATTTAAGTTGAAGGAGAGATATTGACCCCCCGAGACCCGCCATCAATAGATCCTGGAGTGGTGAATAGCACCAAGGGTATAGAAATTTCTCACAAATGGAAGGCATTACCCCTTTTGTTTTATAATATCGAGAGATAAGATGATGAAACTCATCAACACCAAGGTAAAAGAAAAGTAAAGCCAAAAGTAAACCATTCCCACATGCATGTTCCAAAAGTAAAGCTACAAAGTACAAAAGGTGACTACAAAGGTAAGTAGCAAAGAAGAAAAGAAACAACTGCAACTGCCCCAAAGGTCCGAGCTAGTATGATCCTGCGTGATCCTCGAAGTCCCCCTGGAAACCTGAAAGCAGTTTTATATACGTAGGGTGAGCATACGGGTACACTCAGTAGGGAAAACCAAAGACTCTCGTGCACAAGTGGGGGAACGTACTAAAGTCCCATGAGAAAAAAGAGTAAACCAAACACCTATCAAGGCAAACTATCCACCTGAGGCCTCACCAAGGCACACTCCCCAAATAACGCAAGTCAAGTAATATATATAATCAGAGCACAATGAGGTTTGGGTACCCCGCGCCACTTTCCCATTGATTATTGAGACATCCTACGCATCGAACCAATCCCGCCATTCTCACCGCAGTCCCACTGCCACACCCGCCCGCACACACCTGGGCCACAACTACCACACGTAGTCCCACTGCCGAATCCCACCCGCAAACACCTGGGCCACAATTATCACATGTAACCATTCCTGCAAACACCTATTCCAGAACAACCACCACCACACCCGAAGACTCCTGGGCGAGAATCCACTGCCACGCCCGAAGACACCTGGGCCTCATCTAGGAGACACTTGGGAAACCACCAGCCGCACACACCTGGCCAACCACCACACTACCCCACCTGAAGGTTCTTGGGATAATAATGGACCTCAGTCCATCACAGCCTACCCAAAGATAATTGGGCTATCCGGGAAAGGGAGCAGAAAAGGAGATAATAACCAGCCACTAAGAATAGTGTTGGGAAAAACACCCTCCCCCATGAAATGGGGGTGTTCAACACTAAGTGCTCAACTTGGGTGGGGCGCGAATAAGAAACACAAAACTACAAGTATAGATATAGGTAAAAACCACTCACCCAAAGACTAGGTTTTTCTAACCAGCCTACAGAACACAACACCACTGCGTCCAAGTCACAAGTCACGACTCTCGCCAACAAAACCCATTTGTCCCATTCTTGTTTCAAGTTCAGTGATAATGTTTAATTAAATTTAAGCACTACTGGGAAACTAGTAATCATAGGAACAAGTCCAGGAAATTAAACAGTCAAGCATCAACCATAACGCCCACACCCGGTTCTCAACAACAAAGGATCCCACCCCAATTCGTGATATAAACAAGTAACCACCGGGTCTCAAAACTCACAACCACCGAATTCATAAAAAGAACAGGGGATCCCATCCCCTCCCACATCTCTAGCAACCGGCCCGTGAAAGAAAACAACCAAGCCACCGTCACCAACACTAAGCAGGGCCTTGCCGGTATTTTCAGATTTAGAAGATTTTAAACACTCCATGATTTCAATTTCCGTGTTTTGATCGGGGTTAGAACAGAAGGGATTGATCCTGGTGCTTTCAATTTATTCATCCAGGTATACGTGATTAACCAATTTAATTTTCACAGCAGGACTTTACAATTAGGAACAAGCCATTTAAAACACCACGAGGGGTTCATTAGTGCACAAACAACGACCACCAATGACCTCGATTTTCAGAAGGCGTAAGCCAGCACAACTCAGGAAGATGATCATAATATAAACAACATCAAAGATCACAAACCCCCTTCATTCCTTATAGGATTCATTCATTATCTTTATTTAGGTCTGGTTTATCCAATTTTACAGAAACAAAAACACGCCCACCCCGCATGATACACAAAAGAGAGAGACGAAGGAGAAATTCCCTACCCGTTGATAGATGGTCGACGCTTAGGCCAGGCACGGAACTTTATGCATAACGATGCGGCGCGCCCGATGCACTAAAAGCTGTTTGTGAAAATCCATGATCGAGGAAAGGAGAAACCACGGTTGACCCTTAGTTTATAAGAGCCGCAGATGGTTGAGGTGAGAACGCGAAACCGCGTAAGGCGCGGGGGTCGTGGGTTGACCACGCGGCTGGGAAATTACACACCGAGTTCTCTCGGGATTTTTAGGACTTAATTATGGGCTTTAAATGGTTTTAAAAGGAGTAAAAGAATTAATTTACGTCGAAACTTACGTTACGGGAGTGGAAAAGTCAGGTACTGGAAGAAGAACGAAAGCCTCGGTGAGGGGACATGGTGTCACCCTCACGGTGCCACCGTCAGGGTGCCACTGTCACGGTGCCACCATCACGGTTCCACCGTCACGGTTCCACCGTCACGGTTCCACCGTCACGGTGTCACCTTCATGGTGCCACTGTTTTGGTGGAGCCTCACCTTTGGCAAAGTAATGGGCCAGGAGGGTCCGGGCCATTACAATTTACACTAGAATGAGTTTTATCTAACATTTTTTCCATTATTATTATTGTGGATTTTCCTTTATTACATGGCTATGAACACCCCCTGTAAGAGAAATGGTTAAGACTAACTGATCACAACTAGAAGAAGTGTTAATATGATAGAATAATTTTTTTGATCATGATAAAGGATGTACTGAATAAATGTTTGGTGATGAGTGGCATGTACAATAGAATTTTTTGGATTATGAAAACTTATACGAGGGGGGAACTATCTTAGTTCTAAAACCAAAAAATTTATCTCACTGCATCCCACGATCCACTGAGAGTGTTGATTAAGAACAAAAAAATTAACCTCAACGTGCCGTCCATAAATGTGATACTTTCTCCCTCATATAATCTAGGTTAGGCCCATATTTCACCATAATGAAATTACTCCAGAGGTAGTGACCTTATGGTACCTCCCATACCATCATTTCTTGATTAAAACATATAGCACCTTCAACAATTCGAAGATTAATCCCCCCAACTGCACTGATCTGGCCATCTTATTCCATGAAGCCCAATAAAACCAACATTCTACATGGGAATCTGATATTAAAGAGGAAAATATCCACTCAATATTTCTCAAAATAGATTTATGATGCCTAAGCACTAAAATCATATTCATTGGGATGGAGGTGAGGACACAATAACGATGCAATAGTTTCGTAAGAAGTAGAGAAACCATGTAAATAATTTTAAACCTATTAAAAATTATATTGTTTCGGTGAATTATGATATACCATGAATTATATGGATAATTTAAAATGATAAGTGTTGGTTAAAAGTTTTATATTCAAATAATATTATTATCCTAATGTTATTAAAGTCAAATTTTTCAAATAGTCCATGAAATGACTTTAAATTGTATTTAATGCTTAAAAATTGTTTTTAAATAATAAGAAACTCTGATAAATCCTAAAATAACACATTTGGATGGGTAATTATTGAATATATAATTAATTTTCCATTTATGTGACAATTGGTATTTTTAGAATTACTTTCATGACCCTTAGAGATTGAGAAATATATTACCACTATTAATGTTAGAAGGGTTAATGAGGTGGTAAAACTAAGAGATAACGTCCAAAATGCCTCATAAACTTTTCTAAATTATATTGGATGAATTTATTTCAACCTTAACCTACTTATATTTTATTATATAGAACTTTTGATCCATTTTACATGAGTTAGAAACATATTATATATTAATATTTCATGTATTTACATGATCTCCATCTACACACTTATAAAATTAACCCTTATATAATATATTATTCACACATCTTGAGCTACTTATCTTGACCAATACATACTAAAATAACTTTCAAAATTTCATTTTCTCAACATAGATATTATATTATTCTCAAAATACGACTTTAGTATGTCTTGAATTATTTTCCAAAGGAGGTTACTAAAACAAGAGGTATATGTTCTTACTAAGATTATTGAATTTTTTATTATTAAAAATCATCAAAATATTAAATAGAAACATTAAAAAAATTAAGTTAGTATATTTACAATAATAATATTTTTTTTGTTTATGTTTGATCCATTTTTAATATACCTTCCAATATTTGGAAAATGAAAGAATGACTCGTGTGTATATATGAATTACTACCCCTATGAAGCGATGTGCATCTTTTTTCACCACCAGCTCACATGGTTGGTTATAAAGATATAATTAATGAATATATATTATATTTATGAAATAAATTTTATTTTTTAAAAATAATATATCATCTACCTTTTTACCATACCATCTTTTGGAAAATGATAATGTCCCTTCTGCGTACTTGTTGACCACCACCTCTATGAAGTGATGTGATTCATTTTTACATTATCATCCTGCATGGAAAATTATAAAATTGTATATAATGAATAAAAATGATATTAATTACAATATTAACATTATATAAATGATGTAACTAGTTTATAAAACTTTTTTCCATAGGAAATATACTAAAGTATTTTTGGAGAAATTGACTAAATAACTTTAAGTGGTTGACATAAGAAAAAACTATTCAATAAATAGATGTAAAATGATTATAAAAGGACCTTAAAATTGGATAATATATGATAAAGTTTATTAATATTGTATTTAATAAATTTAATTTTTTTTATTCAAGATGATATAATGTGTCCAACCAAGTATGAAACGAAGGTAAGAGTTTTTCATCTAAATTCTACTCTATTGAGAAATATTTTATATTATGAACGTAGTTTATTTATATGGTGTATGTAATACCCCTTTTAAATATTATATCATTAACTAATATTTTTTCATTGTATTCAGAGTTTCAATTCAGTCTTTATTTTTAAGGGATATTTATTCAAAATTTATTAAATATTCAAAGGTATATTTTACAATCTAACTCTTCTCTTTGATTGTTAATGTTTAAATTTACTTTGGAATAATTATTTGATCATTATTTATTAAAAACAATATATTTTATTATATTATGATTATTTATGTGGCTTTAATTTTTTTATAACAACTTTTACACTCTTTGGTACTCAATGAATGAAAGAATGTTTTGAAAGAAAAATCATACTTATTTCTCCTTTTGGGTTGAGAATATTTTTCCCATTTTGAGATTTTATAAAATTAAATAAGGTTGTTATTTTATACAATACAATGATCTTTTAAATTAATTTTAAATCACACTTTATTTTCTTTTCAAATTTTTATAAATGAATATTTTTAATGTTTTCTGAACAAGTAGTTTGGGTATTTTTACAAAATAATGAAAGTAATGTTATTTTTTTACATATATGGTGTAAGAAAAATTTCCCACTTATAAGATAATTATTAAATATTTATATTCCTCTATAAGTTTCCATTTTTTTCAAAGAAAATATTTTTTAAACTATTCAGCGAATTTTTAGTTTTTATATTAAAATATAAATGAATTATTTTTTAAATGGTTGAAAATAATTTTTGAAACTATTTATAACATTATTTTTACAAAAAAGTTAAAAAAGATGTAAATAAATTTCTTTTTAAAGTTTCTATAACATTTTCCTATCTAATTATCAAAATACATTCCTTTATTATAAAACTTCATTTCTAATGAATCAATGGTCTTCTATCATACTTTTCTAATTTATGGAATGAAAATTCTTTTTTTATCGTTCACTTTATTATGACCATGTTCTATATCACACATAATTTTCATGGGACATTATTTTTCTCCTTAAAATAATTGTTTTTAGTATTGTGGATATATTTAGTATCATTTATATTATATAATTTTTTTATTAACTATATATAATTTCAATATACAATTTTAGTTAAATGGATATTATTAAGAAAGTTATTTAATTTACTGGGGAAATTTTATTATTCTCTATTATGTATTAAACATAAATATTTATTTAATGATAAGTCATTTTGATTAAGTATTATAATTTTGATTCATCATATGTGGAATGAATTGGAAATATCTATGTTATGTGTGGGACCTAATATAGATATCCCCCCGATGCATCAACATGTATCATAAGATAAATAGTTGAAAAAATCATTTGGGTATTTTGTGTAAAACTACACATTCATTGAAATTTATATGTACAAGAACTTGATAGAAATGTGTATGCTTTATTTTAATGAGGCATTTATAGGAAGATCATAATGTTAGACATTATGCATTTTCTTTATTATAATTTGACTTATTATTATCCATGTGATAGTTTTATTTTCCATGGATATATTTTAAAGCCCAAAATATTGATCAAATGGAATATATATTGATTATTAACTATATTATATTGTTTATTACTTACATAATCATGATATATTTTATTTTATAGTTTCCCTTAATTATAATCTCATCTCAACCTTTATTTGTTTTTCTTTCCTTAGGATATGATGATGGAATTATAGAATGATTTTTAATGATGCGAGAATGTTTTGCATGTTATGTTTTTATCTTTAAATGTATTATGTAGGTCATGTATGTATTTATTTTTACAATACCCCTAAAATAATTGATCCTTTGTGGTGTGATACCTTATATATTATAAAAATTTAATAAAATAAACATTGACTCTGGGTTTCTAGATTCAACATTTATAGAGTTGGTATCATAGGAAGTTTAGTAGCACCATTGGGAACTATATTTTTTAAGAATATATCTATCACAGGAATTAAAACCCCCCAAATGTTTAATTACATTTATGGGTTTTTTTATGTTAAGGATCAATATTCATGATGTTATGAGCAATTTAGGTTTGTTCCATTATTTAGATATGGAACCCAGTGGAAGAAAGGGAAATCATATCAACACCCATAGTCAATTTTGGAATTTCCCTCATGAGAAACTCAATATAGTGGGTGTTGGAGTTGAGAATATCATGACCATATTGGAAAAAATGACCTATGTTATCAGAAATAAACTTTCCCATATAGAGTAACTTGTTGTTCCATTGTGCATTTGACCTATGGTAGATCACTTTATGCGATAAAATCCTCCATTATTTAATGGAACTACTTATCCACTGGAAGATAGGTAATGGATCAAGTCCACTGAAAATATATATCTGGAATTGAGAATTAATGTAATAGAAATGGTTATTCTGGAATTATATTGTCTAAAAGGACATGAAGATCAGTGGTGGTCATAGATTTAAAATACTAATGAGGATGATGAGATAGAGAGAATGGAATAAAAATCCATTAATTTGATTTTATTTGATTAATATTCCCCTCTATAAGGAAAGGATGATATGGTAAAGAAAATATTTAAATTAAGAAATAAAGAATAGGAATGTTTTCATGAGTATAAGGAAAACTTTACAAGATTAACAATTCATGACACATACTACATACATAATATGAAAAGTAAGATTAATCATTTCTTCGACGGAATTAACAGAGCCTCTTATGGGAACTAATGTCTCAATTTTTTTATCATATAATTATATGGTATCAAGTTCCATAAATATAGAGAATTAATTTTCCATATCATATATCTATAAATAAAATGAAGAGAAGAAAAATATGATTGAGTACTAAGGTAAAATAAATGAGGCAAAAGTGAATAAGGGAAGAACATAACTTCGAATGTATGATTATTTTGGAAAGAAACATGATGTTAAATTCTTTAAGGGAATGATATTTTTTAATATTATTGGATATAAGGTCCATTTTTCTTATAAATTCAAGTTAAATAATGAAATAATTTATATTTAGTGTTTCAACTATGAGTAGATTGGTCATAATACGAACTAATGATCCAAGTTTCATAGACTATTTTGGTAATTTAATTATAGTATTTATTAACATTATCATGGTATATTATAAAATAAATAAAGAGTATGAGAATAAATTATAAATAATTCATGGGATTCCGAAAGTAAATATGTTATTTGAAAAATATAGCTTGTGTGAATTTTGGATTAATTTTTTTTCAAGGAAATATGTTCTCTATATAGGGAATATTTATTGATGTTTCTAAGACAAGGTAGACCCA
Organism: Viscum album; assembly: GCA_963277665.1. Classification (NCBI taxonomy): domain Eukaryota; kingdom Viridiplantae; phylum Streptophyta; class Magnoliopsida; order Santalales; family Viscaceae; genus Viscum; species Viscum album. Next base: position 857,143,918 of record OY728121.1, read on the forward strand.
AACCATAATATATAACTTTTCAGTTTAGTATGTATTTCATTTTATGGGAAGTTATAGTAGAATTGTTAAAATATATGATTATTATGTTTTCATATTTGGTCGATAATATTCTGATTATTTTTTTGTTTTAATGATTAATGTTGAACTATAGATTTTTTATTGATATTTTTTCATATTATTCCTTCAATTGATTTGTTACATTATTTAATATTATTTTTTTCCTATTCTATCTTTTTTTGATGCCTTGAAATGAGAGGAATCAAAGGGCATCAAATATTTCATGCACTAAAGAAAACTAACCTTTAAGAGATATCATGTCCTCAAAAAAGTTTATTTTTATTCTTTATACATGAAAAATTCATCATGTTCATAATTTTGAATATGATCCAAATGATAGGTTTAAAAATTATTGAAGCACTACTGAGGAAAGGAATCAAGTAAGTATATTTTCTTATATTTGCTCAAGTAATAAAGGATAAATATATAAGTTTTACATGGAAAGTATCACTTAACTATCAATGTGTTATTATATAAATACATTCACAAGTATAAGTCTTATAGGTAACAAATACATTTCAAGAAATATTTATTAATTAAATAAAAAATTTCATTTTCTTAACTTAGAAATTAAAATTCATGAAAAACTCTATTATTATGTAATGATATGATAAAAATAAATTAAAATTTGGAGGATTAAATTCATGTAATGATAGTAGAATGTAAAACCCCAATATTTTTGTTTATGAATACTATGTATGTTATTTTACGATACACGACACACCAAGCTTCAACTAACTATAAAAATACTATTAAAATATATATTTTTGAAATATCTCTGTTATAACCTATCCATTAAATTAGTGGGGATAAACTAGAGTAACTGAATTATGAAATATATCTATAAAGTTTTTTACCTAATTAAAATCAACTTATTAATTTCTCTGAAATAAAAACTCAATTTTTAATAATATAATATATGATTAAAGGAGATATTTTATAGAAAATTGATTTATATGTGAATTTTTTCATTAGGTAATTTTATTTTAATCACTATTTATGAATCATTTTAATTAATTTTATAGATATTATATATAATAATATAAATCAACATACATCTAATGGTAGTTAGTAGATATGAATGAGTATGAATTCATTTTATACATTAAAAAACTAGTCCTGACAAATGTTTTATTGTATTTTGTACATGAATATTATTATTAATTTATGAAAATTTTATAATTTTTATTTGAAAAAATGGAAATAATTTCCAAATCATGATTTTAATTTAATATTATGACTATTTTTAGGGATTTTATGAAAAGAATATTTTTGTGCGATTGGTGAAAAAAATAATTTTTCTGAAATATTTATTTATTTTCTTTTCGTTAAGTCATATTATTTTAATTTTAAAAAAAATTAAAATAATTATAGGGTAATCAATAATATAAATGATTTTTTATAATATCATTATATGCTTTAAAGAAGTATTTTTCTAAAAACTGTTAACATTATGTTTTAGAAACTTTTATTAAAATTAATTTTTACTGCTTATGGATATTCAATCATAAAAAATGGATTCTATATTTATAATTTTCATATTCAAATTATTTAATAAGATTTATTTCATTTCTATTCATAATGAATAATAACCATGGTAAAAGTTTATCACATCAATAATGGGTAAAATGGGTTAATCGAGGTTGAAATTATGGGATAAAAATTAATAATCTCTCAAAAACTTTCCTTAATCTAATTATATGTTAAAATTTTATCCATAATAATCATGAGTTAAAAATATAGGAAAAATACACTTTAATATGATTATGACCTTTATATTATTTTATGAAAAGAGTAATTTCAATATTCCACTCTCTTTCACTTATTATGTTTTCATGACATGGATATAAATAAAAATAATATATGAATTAATATAGATCATAAAATGGGATAATATAAAAGTATATCTATTATAGTAATATATTTTTAATATTTATTAATGTCATAATTAGCTATAATTCTTACACAACGTCAGTGCACCGCTTATACAAGCAGTATATAAATCAATAAATAATTTTAAAAACATTAAAATAATTTTTTTTGATAAATTATGATGTCCTATTAATTGTATTGTTAATTATAAAGGAATTTTTTTTGTTATAGTGTTTAGATTAAAATTATATTATTATCTTAATTTCAATAAAATCAAATTTTGTGAATAGTCCCAAAAATTACTTTAAATGCTATTCAATGTTTAAAAATTATTTTAAAATCATTATAAAATCATAAATAAACAATAATAAATCATTTGGATGGGAATTATTTGAGTATACAATGAATGTTCCATGTATATTCCACTTTTAATTTTAAAAATTACTTTCATGTCCCTTAGAGATTGAATTTTTTTACCATAGTTAATGTTAAAAGGGTTAACGAGGGTGTTAAACAAAAGGATGAGGTTTAAAATTCCAGTTAAAATTTTCTAAATTTTATTATTTGGATTTATTTATACCGGATCGTAATTATATTATAATTTATGGAACTTTGGATCTATTTTACATGATTTACACACATATTATATATTAATATTTTATGTTTTTACGGGATTTCCCCCACCTCACATATAAAAGGGAACTTCCTCTCCAATTTTATTCACTTATCTTGAGCCACATATGTCTAAAAATCCTAAATAAATGAAATCCGAATTTTTTTCTCTAACTAAATGTGTTTTTCTTCTCAAAAGACTATTTCAATAAGGATTATGTTGTAATCCAAAATAGCTTACTAAAAGAAGAGATATATGTTCTTATTGAGATTTCTCATGATATTTTCTTATTAGAACTATCCATAATATTAAATAACAATCTTAAAAATATTAAATAAGTATATTTTCCATAATTAAATTTTTTTATGTTAATGTTACATCAGTTCTTTATCTCCTTTATATCCTATGGAAAATGAAAACATTGCTTGTGTGTACGTGTGAACTACAACCTTCATGAAGCAATGTGTATCATTTTTCATCACCACCTCACATGGATTGTTATAAATATAGAATAAGTTAATATATACTATATATATTATATAAATATAGAATAAGTGAATATATATTATATTTATTATATAAAATTATTATTTAATAATAATATATCATCTAACTTCTTAACCTATCATCCATTGGAAAATGATAACGTTGGTCATGTATAGTTGTGGGATTCCACCTTCATTAAATGTTGTGATTCATTTTTATATTACCACATTGTATGTATCAATATAAAATTGTATATAATGATTAAAAATTATATTCATGAGATTATTAACATTATTTATATTATATAAACATTTCACAACACCTTTTACCCCGATCAATATACCAAAGCAATTTTTGATAAATTGACCGAACAACCTTAAGTGGTCAATGTAAGAAAGATTTATTTTATAAATGAATATAAAATGACTATAAAAGAACATTTAAAACGTAAAATATATGAAAATGGTTCATAAGAAAGTATTTATTAAATATAAATTTATTATTCATTAGGATATAATGCGTCTGATTAAACTAGAATCCAGGGTAAGGGATTTTTGTCTCAATTCCACTCCATTGATAAATATTTTTATATTATGCACATAATTTATTTTATATGGTGTATATATAAAAAATTTGAAATATTTTATCATTAATTCCTATTTATTAATGTTATTTAATGTTTTAGTTTATGTTTTCTCCTTTTAGGGGGTTTGATTCAAAAAAATTTAAAACTGTAATTATTTATTTTATAGTCTCACTCTTAATCACTATTATTCTTATTTAAATTTATATTGGAAGAATTATCTTCTACATATTTATTTAACCAAATATATTTTATTCTATTATGTTTATTTTTAGTGTTTCTATGTTTTCCATCCACCATTTTCTCACTTTGGTCCTCAAACATTGAAAGAATGTTTTATAGGAAACATCGACCTTATTTCTCTTTTTAGTTCAAGAATATTTTTATTACATATATAGATTTTATAAAATGATTCAATAATGTTATTTTATAATATATAATTATTTTTAAAATTCATTTTCAACCAAACATGATTTCAATTTTAGTTTTTTTAAGGAATGTTTTTAATGTTTTCAAAACAAGTAGTTTTTAACTTTTTATAAAGGTGTGAAGAGAATGTAATTTTAAATATACATGAAATAAATGGATTTTCTAGCCTTTATGATCGTTAATATATATTTAAATTCCTCTAAAATGTTATATGGGGTTTCAAAAAATAAGTTTTTCCATTATTATGATATTTTTCAGTTTTTATAATAAAATAAAAATTCATTATTTTCTAAAGGGTTCAAAAGAATCATAGAAGTGATTTATAACAGCATTTTTATAACAATTTTTTTAAAAAATTAACGGTATTTATTTTTATTGTTTTACTATGATTTTCCTCACTATTTATCAAAATAAAATCCTTTATTATAAACCATCATTTTTAGTGAATCAATTATATTATGTATCCCTTTACTGATTTATGGATTTTATCTTATTTTGTGATCATTAACTTTCTTGTGATCATGTTATCTTTCAACTCCATTATTAATGGGACATTAATTTTCTCCTTATTATACATGTTTTTAGGATCATGGATATATTTAGTGTCATTTCTACTACATTGATATTATCTTAACCACATACAATTTAAATATATGGTGTTAGTTGAAGAAATATTTTTAAGAATGTTTTTTCATTTATTGAGTAAAATTTAATGTTACATATTCTCAATTTGAGAAGGATATTTATTTATTGATAAGGAATATTTTTTATTATATTTTTGATTCAACATACAAAGAATTTAGTAGACATATATATATATATGATGTGTGGTTCCCAGTTATATATACCTCCTCAATACATCAACAGGTCTCATGAAAAACTGGTTGACCAAAATAATTGGGTATTCGGTGTATACATAACTATTCGTTGAAATTTATTGGTACAAGGCCTTGATGGAATGGTTTATGATTTCCTAGAATGAAGAATTGGCTGTAATATCAAGATTTCTAGAATTATACACTTTATTAATTAAAATTTTAGTTATTATTATCCATGTGATTGTTTAATTTTCCATGGATATATTTTGAATCTTATGTTATTGATTAAATAGAATATGTATTGATTATTTACTCCATAGTGTTATTTATTACTTACATATTCTTGTTATATTTTTTTGTAATCATTCATTCACTATGCACCTAATCACACCATTTATTTGTTTTCTTTTTCCCCTAATATGAAAATTGAATCATTGAATGGTTTTGAAGGATATAATAATTTTTTTCATGCTATGTTTTTATCTTCCAATCTAACATTTAAGTCAAGTATGTATATAATTCTCCAATACTTAAAAACTAATGTATACTTCATGGTGTCATCCCCTATATCTTCTACCAATGTAATAAAGTAAACCCTATATGTCAGTTATTTGGGTCAGGGTTGCTACATGGAGCCTATACCTATTTAATAATAAATAAAAAAGAGTAGAAAATAAAAAGGGTGATGTTGGAGGCATGAATAAGAATTACCTTTAACATTGAACATATATAAACAAAAAAAATCACCCAATTCATTGAAAACCCAGTTGAATGCCTAATCTATAACCACTGCCTTTGATAGTGAATCAATAACCGTGTCCCCTTCCCTGTAGATATGATAAATTCTAAACTAAAACACTTCTAAAGACTTTAAAAACTGGACCCAATCAATGTAAAGCATCCATGGTAACAAGAATGCATAAAATTACATAACTTTAATGATGATATTAATAATATTATTAATATTTATAATCAAATAATTCCTAGAGAAATAGTTGGAAAACAAATACATGAACCTATAAATTTATAAAAGGAAATACTCTATAGAATTAAATCATGAGGGACAATGAGATTTTACAAAAACGAGTTTGGGGATTATAAAGATTTTGGAAGAAAAAATAAATATCCAATATTTATTCATCAAATATTAAAAAATCCCCCCCTAAAGTTTTTAATGAGAAATTAAATCTTCGAAATTAGTCCCAGATAAGTCTCAAGAGAATTTAAATCCATTGTATCTTTTTCAAAAGAATCAATGTAGAAGGAGAAAATTATCAATCTCCTCCAGGTATCATGATTTGATTTTTTTGATCCATATTGAAGAACAATTAACATCTTATTATATTGAGTAGTAGCACCTAAAATAATAATCAGACAGACTTAATAAAGGACACAGATAATAATGTTCATCTTCCTCATGTAAATTTTGAGAAGAATTATATCCACCATGAGAAACACTGGTATCATCACCAATATTAAAAAATGAGTAGATCTCCAACACAAAATTACATTATTCAAAAATATGTTCTCTACTACCAGTATATATCCCATAAACATGTATCCTTTTATCTAGATCAACTTGAATCCCTTATTAAATACCTAGATGATATAGGTTTAACACTTTATATTTTGAATATCCCAATACAATACCCATGTATCCCAATCTATGTAGACCAAAAAAAATAATCCTTTAATATTACTATAGTCAATTTTAGAGGAATCGTGAAATAGTGAAACCATATTAGGGATTACTTGAGTAGAAATGAAAAATATCATCATTAGTAGCACAACTATTTAGATGGTGAATAAGATATTATGTAGGAATTGTTATACATAATAAAAATAAGAAACATGAAAATGGTGTAAGTACTACCTCAAAAACAACTATAAAGAGAAAAAACAAACCTATACAACTTTTATTGGATGTTAAGGAATATAATATTATGATTTTGATCAAATTAAAATTCAATATTAAAGATCATATGCTCCAAAATTCTCAAATATTCATCAACAGTTATATTACAATCTTAAAATATCTTGAAAAAATATATTCTTTCTCTTAAGTCCATGGATATATTTTCTCATCAAGATCTTCATTAACAATACATGCATTCTATTGTTTGTTGATATCCTCCACATATTCGTCATCAAAGGAAGGTGATTCTGGATCTTCCACCACCACTATCTTAGAGGGAATGTACTTTTTCACACAATCACATATCCATATAAATCCTGTATCAAACTTTATCTCCACAATAGATTATTACTTACATTTTCTTATCTTCCATAGGTGTGGGGTGATAAAACCATTTAAAAAATTGGTTTCTGGCCCTTTTTAGCACTTGAGTGATAATAATCTTATTTTAATTACAAAATTTTTTTCTAGAGATTATGTATCATGAATGGTTTCTATGAAATAAGTTTAATCACCTTAATACCCTTCTTGTATATTTGTGGGGACAATACCCATGTTGTCCTGCCCATTAGAATGGTAATATCAGACATCCTCATGATCCATAAAACTATAAGATTCTGGTAGCTCACCATTAGGGGTAGCTAGTTCCTCATCTAGTAAGGATTTATTCCAAAAAAATTCCATCTTCCTTCCTTTATCAACCAAAATAGATTTCATCTTAGCATTAATATCATTAATATTAATTTCAATATTATTTATATTATTTTTCATTGGTAATATTAATAATAACAGTAATAATATTAATAATAATATTATTATAATAATAATATTAGTTTTTGTAATAATAATATTTTCACTACCCATTTTTGGGGTAGGGGGATTTCCCATATTAATTATGCATGATAGGTGTGTTTTTATCATTTATATGTGGTGGTAGGGAATCCAACATAAGGATGAGATGTGGAAATGATGGAAGGTGAGAAGGAGTGGGTGGTTCAAGTAGGTAGTACTGTCATAGAAGGTTATATGGGTAGGTGTAGGAAGACATGAGGGGATAGTTATAAAATGTGAATGGCCTACAATTTATGTAAAGTATTAAAATAATATTTTCTTAATGTGAAAGAAGCTATTAATGTTAATTGAGCCACAAAAAATTTATTATTTCGATCCTCTGAGAGTATTGGTCATTATAAATTTTATAAAGGGTGCCCATATGTGTTTTCAAATAATAGTGAGGATGGATGAGGCTTGAATCACTTGTGTACATAGGCTTGTGTGTTCCTGCTGTTTTAAATACTTTCATCCATAATAAAGATAATAATATTAATTAGAAACAATGTGAGAAGTTGGTTTACAAACCATACAAAAATAAATTTATTAAAATAAGAAATATTATAAAATATTATTTGAGGTATAAAGATATTATACCAGCAGAACAATAACTTATTACATAAATGGGAATAATAAAATTCAAAAAACACATCAAACTCACTCAAGAATATAAAAATCCTAGAAAAATGAACTGTCTTTGTAACCCTATGTTCATTTTATCCACACGTCGTCTCATCACTACGAGAGAGGTATATTAGTCACTTTGATATCATCCATATCCTAGAAAAAACTATTTTAACTTCTACTCATTGTGTTTAACCCAAAAATTATCTTTATTTGTCATATATATGCTTTATAAACTACCATCAATGAAAAATCACTTCTTTAACAACATTTTTAATTCCCATCCTATACTTTTCATATAATTAACCTCTTTAGTTGGGCTCTCACAATAATCAACACCCTATGTAAGTATTAAACATAAACATTTCCATTAGATATCAAGGAAGAAGCCTATATCAATTTTAACCCAATGTCTATTAGACTATCAGTGTGAAAAAAAGTGTAACATATGTACCTCAATATGAAATTTTAACATCAGAATGTAAAAAACCCCAATCATAACAAATAGTGAGATGTATAATCAGTCATTGTAGAACATTATAAAAATAACCAACCATTTTCCAAAACATAGAGAGCTTCGATATCAGATTCATTATAGTTCGACCTCATCACATTACACAAAAATAAGAACTTGAAAATTATCAAAGTCTAGGACCCTTCCAATCGAAGCATACAACATGATCAGTCTACATATATGATCCCTCCATCAATAAGACTAGAGATATGAGATTAATTTTCATGAAATCTGTTCATCAAGTTGAGGGAAGGGACAACAAATTACCAGAACCTTCCTTCTTCATGTTTAAGGAGAGATAATGATACCCGAGTCCCACCATTAATAGGACCCAGAGTGGCGAATCGTACAAAAGGTATGGAATATCATGTAAAATGGAAGGCACTGCCATTTTTATAGAAATATATTAGGATATAATATGGAAAATCCCAAACAATCCAAAATACTGAAAGTAAAAGTGATTCCAAAAACCCATTATCAAATGCATGTTTGAAATTAAGTGATTCAAAGTATAAGAAACCTTTGAAAGAAAGTACTAAAAGAAAAAAAAGTAGTAACGAAAAATGTCCCGACATCCAAGCTTGTAAGGTCTGGCATGGTCCCCAAAGTCCTCATGGAAACCTAAGAGCTGTTTTATATATGTAGGGTTAGTATAAATATATAATCAGTAGGGAAAACAAAAAACTCTCGTGAAAAATTGGGGAGGTATTCTAATGCCCCGTGAGAAAGTAAAGGTAACCAAAAACACCTAACAAGGAAAACTACCCACCAAACCCCAAAAAGACATGATCCCAAAATAACGCAATGCAGGTAAAATAATAGAAATATCCCATCAATATTCAGGTACCCCGCAAAGCTTTCACACCAGTTATTTAGAACATCCTACGCATTAGACCTCCCCCAAGAATCGCACTACAGTCCCACTGCCACCCCCAATAAGAACCATATGGGCCATCCCAACCGTATGATCATCCTACCTGCAAACACGTAGGCCACCAAAACCACAAAAAACCATGCCCACAGACACATGGACCACAACACCCACCACCACCCCTGAAGACACCTGGGCTAGAATGACCAATACCATGCCTGAAAACACCTATGCCTCATCTCAAAGACACTTGGGAAAACAACCTTCCTGAACACACTTGGGACAACCACCAAAACACCACCATTCATGAAGAGTCGTGGGACATAATAATCCATAGGTTGTCACATACTGCCCAAAGAATCTTGGGATACCATGGAGAGGGAGAAGAAAGGAGCTAATAACCAGGCACTCATAAGAATGTTGGGAAAACACTATCCCCCAAGAAATGGGGGTGTTCGACATGAAGTTCTCAAAATGGGTGGGGTGCGTATAAGAAACACAAGAACTAAATAATATATATATAGGTAATCAAACACTCCTCCCAACCTAAGGGTTCCAAAATTGACAAATAGGTCATACACCACTACTCTCTCTGCTATCCCTATATGCAAAAATACTCAACAACCACAACCAGAACACAACCCATTTCTAGAAAACAAATCACCCATTGTACCTATTCTCATTATCATGTTCATGTGATTACTTTTAAAACATTCCTCCACTATCGAGCTACTAATAGCCATAACCACAATAAAAAAAACTGAAGGAAAAACAAAAAAGCATAATTTTAAGAATTCACACCCAGTTCTCTTATAATTTCACAATAAAAAAGGGATCTGTGAGATCCCTTGAATTTCTAGAACCAAACTAATCCCCAAAATACTGGCTCTGCATAGACTCCGATTCAAAAACCAATAAATGGACAACCAGAGGTCCCATCCTGATTCACTTCACCCCATAAAACATCAGACAGAGAAACCATACATATCCTCAGAATGAAGAAATAAGTTTCCAAAAATATTCAACACCATTCATTAAGTACCTTCATTCTGTTTTGTTAACTGGGGTGATCACACAGGGGATCATGTCCATCATAAATCCATTTAATCAACCAATTTTATGTGATTTTATAGTTTCCATGTTACAAAAATTTATACATGAGATAATCCAGAAAACAGAGCTTCATTAGTGCGCAAGAAAGGACCACCATCAACCACAATTTTCAGTGGACATATTCCCATACAATTCACAACATAAAAATAAAGGTAACACAAAAACGTCAACATCATCATTCCCACCCCTTTATTCTTTAAAAAGGTCTATTCATTATATTCATTAAATTTGGTTTCATCTATATCCCGAAGGATCATCATCATACCCACCCCACATGGTGCACAGTTAAAGATAGATGAAGGAAAACCCCCTAGAGACTCGTGAGGTAATCCGTGCATCCCAATCAGCTCAACCGATCTGCTCCACTGATGAGCTCCACTGATCCCCTCAAGACCTATAAGGTAAACCATGCATGCCGATACGAGGCTATGGACCTTGGAACTCCATTAAACTACACCAACTCATCCATATATCTCTATGCTAAGGTATCTACTACAATCGAATCCTTGATCATGAGAAAGTGTGATGATTTCATCATCCGGTCTACCACTACCAGGATAACATCGTAACCTTTTTGAACCATGGGTAGTCCTATAAATAAATCCATAAATATTTCATCCCAATTCCACTCAGGTATATCTAAAGCCTACAAAAAACATCATGGGATACAACGTTTAGCCTTCACCTGCGGGCACACTAGGCACCTTTCCACAAACTCCGCCACTACCCATTTTACCCCAGTCCACCAAAACAGTTCCCCCATGCCTCTTTACATCTTGGAATATCATAGTTGTACCGATATGGGTGAGTTATGGAACTCACAGAGAACTCCCCCATGCATCGTCTTTGGGACAAACAACTTCCCGCGGAAAAGCATCTGATTCAGACCATCCTCCGACCACCCCTATGGAGTTTTGCCCTGGTCAACCCGATCGTGCATCACTTCACTCTCTGAGTCTCCCCACTAAGACTCCTCCACCTACCGGAATAGATAGTACTTCACTATCATCTCAAATAGATAGTATCAACCACCATCCACCCTTGCATCCAGGTGTAAGGTAGCCAACTCCTCCATCACCTTCCAAGAATCCATAGATTTTCGAATAGCTTCCCTCTAGGACGTCCTACTTAAGGAATTAGCCACAACGTTCCCCTAAACTTTAGTGTTAGATATCTCGAAGTCGTGGTCCATAAGAAACTCCACCCACCTTTGATGTTGCAAGTTCTAGTCCCACTGGGTAAATAGATGCCTCAATCTCTTGTGATCTATGAAGACCAAAAAGTGATCCCTGATGAGGTAATGATGCCAAAACATCAATTAAAACACTACTTCTGAAAGATCAAGGTCGTGGGTGGCATAGTTATGCTCATGAGGATGTAAAGTTATAGATCCATAAGATATCACTCCCCACTGCTGCATCACAAAACACCTCAAACAACACACCATCCTCTGGAAACCTGAGCACTAGAGAACTAACCAACCTTTCTTTCATATAGCTGAAAGCTGCCTGACACTACTCACTCCTCATGAAGGCCTGGTCCTTTTTGGTCAAAGCTTTAAAAGGGGCTCAAACTCAAGATTAGTCAGATACAAACCCCTGATAATAGCCTGCCCGATCCAGGAAACAATGAACCTCTGTCATGTTCTTAGGTACTTCCCAAGAAACAATGGATTCAACCTTTGATGGATCCAATGATACCCCTTGTTGAGACACCATGTGTCCAAGAAAGTTCATTTATTGTGTCAAGAACTTTCACTTGAACAACTTCCCATAGATCTCATGGTGTTGATGGATTTCCAAGATGATCATGAGGTGCTCAGTATTATCCTTCATTGATCCTGAGTAGATTAGAATGTCTTCGATGAACATAATGACAAACCATCCTAGAAACTCACGGAAAATAGAATTCATGATCCCCATGAACATAGTAGATGCATTCGTAACACCAAATGACATGAATATGAACTCGAAGTGCCCATAACTACACCTAAAAGTAGTTTTGGGGACATCACTATCTTTCTGCCTCAATTGGTGATACCCAGACCATAGATCGATCTTAGAGATCCAACCTTCTCTGGTTAGCTAGTCAAAGAGATTGTCTATCCTTGGGAGAGGGTAACGATTCTTGATTGTTACTTGATTCAGTATCTAGTAGACTTTGCACAACCTGATACCACCATCTGACTTCTTCGTGAACAAGACTGGAGCACCTCATGGCAACATGCTGGGTAAAAAAAAACCCTTCTTTATCAGATTTTCAATCTGAATCCACAACTCAGAAGGCACCATCTGATAAAGAGCCATCCAAATCGGATAGGCATTGGGTTGTAAGTCTATTCTGAACTCAACTTCACATCAATGTGGTACAATCAAAACCTCCTCAAGAAAAATTTCCAGGAACTCTCTGACAACTCCCCAAACATCCATAATCTCAGCATCCACCAATTCTTTTGACAGCTCAACCAACTTATAAAGAAGTATCTCCACATGCTGCCTCCACACCTGAAAACTCTATTCGGTGAAAAAAATCCACATGTTGGAAATTCTCATCGTAGAACATGAATCTTCTCTACAAGAAGTCGATAACAACATGTATAGAAAAAATCCATTCAATTCCTAGCATAACATCATATGGATACATTTACATTAGAAGGAGATCCACACTAGACCGATGCGGCCCCAACATCAGTCTACATCCTTGAAAAACATCAAAGAGGCTGGTCTGACCGCCAATTAGTGTGCTTAGTATGGGGGGCATGGAGAGTCTCTCTACATCTAGGCCCAAGGCATGGGCTAGAACAGGTGTAAAAAAGGATTGCAAAGATCCTGAATCAAACAACGCACATGTAAGAGTACTAAACAAGATGATCGTACCTCGAATGACCTACGAACCTACTAGAACTGCTACGTTTGTGGTGTGAAACTTCCCACGATCTACTCCTCTACTACTCAGCTGTCGACCGGCTCCCCCACCATGCCCTAGTTGAGGTCCCTGAAGAGTTCCCTGTGGTCAGCCTCCTCTGGAACCGTTCACCTTCAGTGGAGTGGAAGATCGTTGTCTCTGCTGCTGCTGAAAAGGTATAGCTGACAACTAGTGGTGATGAGGTGGGGACTAAACCTATCCACCCCCACTATATTGAGATTTTACCAAGCACCAACTTTGGATGTGCCCAAAACCTCCACAAGAAAAGCATTTGGTCCTAGGCCCATGGTAAAAGGGTGAGATGGGAGATTGAAATAGGAACTTCTAGGGCCTGCTCCCCACCAGCTGAAACCGAGAAGGACTTGATGCTAGAGGCCTACTATAGACAGACGACCCATTTGACAAGATCAACTAGTTCCCCTCTCATGACACACCTCTCATCATGTGCATCCTCTCTACTACCTCATCCTTCTTCTGAACATCCAAGTACTTTGATAGTGTAAATGGAGTAACAATATACTAAAGGGAAGGCTACAATGCCTCCTCTAAGCATCTTTACTGCAACTCATCATCCTAGAATAGGTATGGAGAGAAACTAAGTAGATCCTTGAACTTTATCCCCAACTCCCTTACCAACATACTCCCTCACTGTAGGGAGAGAATCTATTGCCTCTTTTAAGCCTTCAATGTAGAAGAAAGGAATTACACTCCGAACTCCTTCTCGAAGTCAGTCCACAAAACCTCAATCTATATCCTCTCTCTGAGGTAGATCTTCCACCACTGACATGCTTCTCCCCACATCTGTCTGACTACCAACAAATACAAGTCCCCTCTTAGAGCACAGATCAAGGAAAAGGTGACTGCCAGCTCCTCAAGCCATCCCTCTATCTCCAAGTCGGAAAAACTACCCTCGTACATCCCAAGGGTCTAATACTATAAAGAACATATATTATTCTACCACATGTCATCATATTCCTCTCAGTCAATCCTTCTCTGATCAATCATATCATCTTCCTGGGCCTCAATCAACCGCACTACTCATGGACATCATCCGGGTGCTATAATTGCGAGGTAAACAAGGAATGCCTAAGCCCGAGTAGTGTAAAATATTCCTTTTAAATTTTTCTTAAAATTTTAATTATTTTAAATTCCAAAAACATTCAATACACATAATAACATAATTCATTAAAATGCATGTACCTTTCCGAGGGTCTCTACCCTATAATTAGTGTATCATCACCTAGTCATTTGATAGGCCTAGAGTCCTTGCATCAGATCACTGGGGGCCTAAAATCCCATGTCCTAGCCGGTATTCCCTAGCTTATTTCATGAACCCAGATTACCTAACACTATTTATCTACCACCCCATGCAATATTCACCGTTCCTATACTTGAAATCCATCCTATCTCTCAACCATCAGCTCTGATACCATTCTGTCACGACCCACCTTCACCAAGATGAGGGAATGAACAAAAAACTTCCAAATGCTTCCTTCTTCAAGTTGAAGGAGTGATAATGACCCCACAAGTCCCACCTTCAATAGTCCCTAGAGTTCATACTAGCACCAAGGGTATGAAATCTCAAGTAATATGGATGGAATTACCCTTTTATAGAACAAGATTGGTAGATAAGATGGAAAATACCCCAAAAAACCAAAATAATGAAAGTAAAAGTAAATATAAAAACCCATTCTCATATTCATGTTCAAAATAAAGTGATAAAAATTATAATAAAATTCTTAAAGGAATTTCCAAAAGAAAAGAAAATCAACAAGGACAACTATCCCAACGTCCAAGATAATAAGGTCTGACACGGTCCCCAAAGTCCTCCTAGAAACATGGAAGTATTTTTATATATGTAGGGTGAGTATATAGGTATACTCAATAGGGAAAACCCAAAGCTCTTGTGCACAATTTCGGAGGCATTCTAACACCCCGTGAGGAATTAAAGGTTACCAAAACACCTGACAAGGAAAACTACTCGCCCAACCTCATCATGGAAAGCCCCCTAAATAATGCAAACCAGGTAAAATAATAGAAATAGCACATCGATATTTGGGTAACCTACACCGCTTTTCCACTAGTTATGTATAAAATTCTATGCATCATAACTCCCCCACATATCCCAATGCAGTCCCACTGCCTCCCCCAACAACAACCATATGGGCCATCCCAACCATATGTTCATCCCGCCCGTAAACACCTGGGCCACCACAACCAAACATAACGACACCCACAAACACCTGGGACACAACAACCACCACCACGCCTGAAGAAACCAGGGATAGAACAACCACTTCCACACCTGAAGACACCTAGGCCTCATCCCAAAGACATTTAAGAAAACAACCTACTTGCACACACCTAGTCTTACCCCCACAACACCACTATGCTCGAAGAGTATTGGGCCATAATAATCCTCAGGTCATCACAGCCTGACCAAAGAATCTTGGGCTACCTGGGAGAGGGGGAAAAAGGAGATAATAACCAGCCACTCAAAATAATGTTGGGAAAAAAACCCTCCCCCATGAAATGGGGTTGTTCGGAACGAAGTGCTCAACATGGGTGGGGTGCGTATAAGAAACATAATAACTATATCTTATAAATATAGTTAATAAATCACTAATCCCAACCTAAGGGTTCATAAGCAGACAACTAGACCATACACCACCACTCTCGCTGCTATCCCTACATGCACAAATACGCAACATCCACAACTAGAACACAACCCATTTCTAGAAAAAAAAATCCCCCATTGTACCCTTTATCATTATCATGTTCAAGTTATTCCTTTTAAATAATTCCTCCACTACCGCGCTACTAACAAGAATAACCATAATCCAAAACAAAAACTGAATGAAATCTACCAAGCATGATTTTAAGCATTCACACTCGTTTATCTTGTAAAGTCACAACAACATAAGGTATCTGTGAGATCCCTCGAAGTAATAGAACCATAAAAAGCCCCAACATACCAGCTCCACATAGCATCTGATTCACAAACCAACGACTGGACAACCATAGGTCCCATCCCCATTCATGTCACCCCACAAAGCATCATACAAAGCAACCATACATGCCACCATAACGAATAAAGAAGTTTCCAAAATTAGCCAAAACCATTCATTAAGTACCTTCTTTCTGTATAGTTAACCGGGGTGATCAAACAGGGGCTCTAGTCCATTAGAAATCCATTTAATCAACCATGTGTATGTGATTAACTAGTTTCAATGTTACAACCATTTATACACGAGATCATCCAAAAAACAAAGCTTCATTAGTGTGCCGGAAAGGACCACCAACAGCTATGGGTTTTATTATATATTTGACCATATAGTTCACAACAACAAAAAAACAAATGTAACACAACAATGTCAATATCATCATTCCCAACAATTTATTATTTAAAAAGGTCTTTTAATTATCTTCATTAAAGTTGGTTTCATCTATGTCTCGAAGGATCATAATCATACCCACCCTGCATGGCGCACATTTAAAGAGATATGAAGGAAAAAACCCCTACTTGGATGATCAAGGATCGATGTTTCCAGCTCACACCAGGAACTATGGTTGTGCAAGCAATAGTAAAAACACCACGAAGGCTGAGTGGGAAGGGCTCCCGCATGGGCGTAGGAGTCGTCTCCTGGGGAAGCACTTCAAGAGCATCAATAGGGAACAAAAGTGACTGAGGAAGAAGGTCTTGGTGATAAATTCCCGATACAAGAGTTATGAAATATGCCATTTCATTGCGCTTGAAAAACGGATCGTGGCTTGGCCACATGGGTGGGCAGTATCACATGCTTCATTTCTTAACTTTCTCTTGATTTTTAGGAATTTAAAGGAATGATTGGTGGGCTTTGAATGGCATAGAACTACTTGAAACATGGATTTTAATAAGTTTTACGGTCAAAGGAGTCGTTACTAGAGGGAAAGTAGAAAAAAGCCTAATACTCCATGATGGCTAATCAGGGGAGCTGATCGGTGGATTTGATAGGTGTAGATGATCAGTTCAGTAGATTGGTGGAGCTGATTGGTTATGCAAATCGGTGAAGTGGATAGGTGGAGCTGATTGTTGCAACTGATCTGTGGAGAAGATCGGTGGAGAAGATCGGTGGAGCTGATTAGTGCAGCAGATCAGTGGAGTGGATTTACGGAGCCTATTGGTGTAGCAGATTGGTGGAGATGATCGGTGAAGCAGATCGGTGGATTAAATTAGTGGAGAAGATCGGTGGAGCCGATTGGTGGAGTGAATTGGTGCAGCGGATCAGTGGAGCCGATTAATAGACCAGATTGGTGCAGCCAATCAGTGGAGCAGATCAGTAGAGCTGATATGTGCAGCCAATTAGTGGAGTGGATTGGTGGAGCTGATTTGTGCATCCAATCAGTGGAACAGATTGGTGGAGGGAATCAGTGGAGTCGATCGATGGAGATAATCAGTGTAGCTGATTGGTGCAGCTGATTGGTGTTGCAGATCAGTGGATTTGATTGGTGGAGCCGATCGGTGGAGCCGATTGGTGGAGCAGATCGGTGGAGTATATCAGTGAAACAGATTAGTGTCACCAATAGGTGACACTATGGTGACACGTTGCCACTGATACTGATACATTGGAAGTTGATCGATGGAGCTTATCGGTGGAGCTGATCAGTGAAGCTGATCGGTGGCACTGATAGGTGACACCACAATGACACTTTTCCACTAACACCAACATCTTGGAAGCTGATCGGTGGAGCTGATTAGTGGAGATGATCGGTGAAGCTGATCGGTGGAGCTAATTGTTGGAGTGGACTGGTGAAGCCGATCAGTGGAGTCTATCGGTGAAGTTGATCAGGGGAGCAATCGGTGGATTTGGTCAGTGAAGATGATTGGTGGCACCGATAGGTGACACCGTGGTGACATGTTTCCACCAACACTGATGCCCTGGAACACCATAATTCGACAAAGTAATGGACCAGGAATGTCTGTGCCATTAAATTAATGGTAATTCATGAAGTCACTTATGTGATTCTATTATCAATCAGTATTTTCTTAAATGACATAAAATTAGTTACTATAGTAGAACAACAATAAAACACAACTAAGAGGTAAGATAAAATTGATCCCTCTAATATAAATAACAATATCCAATCAAATAAAGAAAAATACATAGTCTAGAATAAGTTAATTGAAAATTAAGTTTTATAAATCCAATTTATGGACTCAGTAAAACATGAATTAATCATTAAAAATCATCTGTTCCATCATTTGGATGAAATCAACCCTGATGATATCTTATGATTTGTATTTTTTAAATACAATAATATCTTGACCCTCAATCCATGGATATATCTTCATTTTAAGACCCATTTAACTATACATACATTTTTTATCTTTTGTAAATATTCCCCTTTAACCTCTATTAATGATAATGATTCTAAATTCTATATTACCTTCATTGGTATTAGAGGGTCATTAACTTTTCCCCTATTTTTATTATCAGTAATAAAAATTCCATAGTATTTTATAAACATTTTCCTTTTCATATTATAATAGTCTTTAGATTGCCTAATTTTTATGATATGCGGTGTGATAAAAGCATCCACATCAACCAATTCATTTTTTCCTTGTATGTCACTTAATCTTAAATAACCCCCCCACAACCTCTCAGTGATGGGAAAGAGGATTTGAAAAATTATTTCCTTCCACATCTTCAGTTTTTCTATCAATCTATTTATCATTTGAATGTTATTCATTTTTATTAGCATCTCTTAAAAAACCCACTATAATACCCTATCCCATTAGGGGGAATCAAAGTAATTATAATTTTCTTAGTATAAGAGAGACTTGGGAAAACCATTCTAAAATATCTGGCATCATATCCCATTATCTATTCATAATTAATCTTCTATTTTAATTTTTAAATCCATATTTATTTATTCTAAGTGAAAGAAAATGAAAAAAATGTCCTATTACCATATTCAATTTAAGAGTAGCCAAGGTTAAGGCATTAAATATAGTATATAATTTTTTTTATAAAAAACATCTTAAAAATCGAATCTCTATTTTTTATCCAAATACATGATAGAAAAGGTTGATAAATATCTATTTCCACACTAATCATAGCCACCTAGGGACTTGAAATATTTCTAGTCACTAAGTAAATTTTTAGTGGCTGTGTAATTAGATTATTAAACAAGAATATTGATATTTTTTTATTAGATTGAGCGGAAAACCATCAATGACTAAATAAATGGGATCAATGGTAATTTTATAACTGGGGATGAAATTTGATAATTATTTTAGGACTTTTATTTAACAATATTAAATAGCCTACAAATTTCTTATATAAAATTCATAATTCTAGGTTTTAGAAGAAGAAAAAATATGCCATTTGAAGAGGTTAATAAACTAGAATGGAATCTGATGAAATTAATTACTTTAATATATCTCCTTTAAAAGTTTATAAGTTTTTTAATCTTGGAAGACTTACAAATAAGAACAAATAAATATAAGATAAAATAATTTATACATCCTTTTTAGAGAATTAGATCATCGAGCAACCCTGATGTTGTAATTTTTTCAGATTAAGGGAACGATCATAATTTAAATTATTTCTTTGATTAAGAGATCTTTCATTAATGACATATGTGAAGGTGTGGTAGTCACTAGTAAGGGCCTTTAATCAATCAAATGGTTGGATATAGGGACATGAAATGTTTGGGCCTAGTGTTATATAAGTGTACCCTATAAAGGGTGTTATTATATAAGAGGGAATGACACACTATATAAGGAATGAATTTTAGTGTTCTTAAACACACGAGTAGGTCATCAGAGTGTGGTGAAATGTTTCGTACATAAAAATTTTAATTTTTATATGTTGGGAATTTGGTCATGTTTATCAGGAATTTATGCCTATGGTCCTTCAGGTCATGTATGGATTCCCTCTCAACCAAGTTAAAAAGAGGTTTCTTTAATTAATAAAGGTGTTTGACCTAATATTATTATTATTATTATATATATAAATTATTATTAATATTTTAAAAATAATTATTATTGTGATTATCATTGAAGATCTGATGAAATTAATGATGGTGGGTTGTATTTGTTTTCAACCATATGAGGGAATTTTTAGAATTAGTTGTGACGTTTTTTAGGTGTTAATAATTCTTTTTGAGAAGGTTTGAGAAGGATGATGAGTTTTTTAATTCACAATTATAGGTGAAAATTTAGCAATGGAATGAAATTATTGAAGGTAAATTTGAATAATATATAATGATTTCCTGAACTATATTGACCAAAAAGTTAACATACTTCAAAATTTACCTATGATTTAAAAAATTAATTTATGTATCAGAAAATAGAAAAATGAATAATGCTCTCTGTGATACATAAGGGTAACTTTCAGATTAAAAATTTTATGAAAGGAGAGGATATCCATATGATACGTGAAAGTAAGTTACTTCATACGTAGGAGTGACAAAAACATGTAGACTAGAAATTAAAATAATACTGAAACTCCAGTTAATATTTAGGAGTCATCATAGAAGATGGGTAAAGGTACTCAAAATGATAAATAAAGTTAGTTCATACCTTGATGGTTTGGAATTCTGAAAATTCCTAAGCTATAATGAGATACATAAAAGTAAATACATTAATGCATAAATGTTCATATTGAATAAAACAAAATAATTTGGAAAATTCCCAACCCATAACTAGATACATATAGGTCAATTATGCAATATATACAGGTTTAAAGTTTTTAAAAAGTAAATTATAGGATATGATATCTCTACATCATACAATTTGATATTCCCAAACAAAAAGTAAATCCAAATGTTCCATGAATACCTAAATGTGGAGAAGAGTATGTAAGAGTCTTGAGTTTTAAAATATGATATCTTTGGTGATAAAAAATTTCACGATGAATGATATTTTCATTAGTGATTTAAATATCATGATTATCACTATATTCCTAATTAAATAAACTAGTTTTGGCGATGAAGGATATAAATGATGGTCTTAAAAAATTGAATTATAAGATCACAAAAAGATGTAATCTGATGATGAAATACAAGCCAAAGTTGGTTCTATGATTTGAGACATGGTCATGTTATAAGAAGAAGGCCTCACCACAATGTGTGATGAACACAATTTCATATGGTAACTTTATGACATGATAGATCCACTACATATTTTAATGAAATGTTTAGCGAATAAGTGCTCACGGACATTATATAAAAAATGAATCATGGCTAATCTAGACATATTGAGTGGTTTAAATAATTTTTATTATTTATTGGTTTTAAATTAGTTTTGATAATCAGAAATGATATATAAATGAAGAATCAATATTCAAGGGTTTTAAAATTTTATGTATGAAAAAAATATGTGATAGTAGCTATGAATATAAAATGAGAATAAAGAGAAGAAGATAATATATGTAAAAATTATGAGAATAATCTAGTACTGTATCATGCAATTGAACTTGTGTATCAAAGAAAGAGAAATATAGAGAGTTACCAATGAGCACCTGCTACAACAGTTCATTATCTATATCGCAGGAACCCTAACTTGGGGATGATCATTTGAAGGATTCTGGTTGATAAGGAATAAGAAAATTTGTGTTTTCATGATCTGATGAACATGTTTATTATTTGGAAATATTTAGAATAAGGTTTATGTCCATAAAATTTTTCTATTTATATATTGTAATATTAATACCTAGAGGAATATATTACATTAAAATTCAATGTAATCTAGAAGAAGACTAAATATTTTTTTCACATATAAGAACAGAAGGATTTTTATTGAGTACTAGATAGATCTAGTAAAATATCACCCAATTATCTATAGGGTTATGCCATTTTTTACATTATTTTGTAATATATTATATATCCTTATAGGAGTTAATGATTTGAACTACCATTCTCTTATATTCAATTGAGTAATATAGTGAATATATATGTCTCAAACCTAACCTAAACATAACAAGGATTACTCACCCATATTGGGGGAGAACCTTGTAAAAAACTCATGTGTATCATACATTTCCTTCTATTCATTTTCAAATGGGTAAATTTGAGATTAAAAGAGGGTAGATAGATAATTTAACTATCAACATAGTTTTATTTCAAAAAATAAATTGTAAAAATATTATCACTAATTCATCCATCCATTCTTAGTGATACATCACTAATAAAATGGAAATATTAAGGGTTATCATATCAAACCAGGTTCTCTTTGAAAGTTCCAATTGTGACAGATATTTAAGATGGAGGCACTAAATTATTTCAACAATACAGAATCTCTTAAATTATATAATAATAATTTTTATGGATGGAATAATAATTTGGTATTATATCTTCTTTTAGAAGTATTAAAAGTTTATGATTATATTCTAGTTGGTTTCATACCAGTTGATAGATATTGCCTCATTATAGTTTCAAATAAATGAAATTTGGAAGTTTTTGGAAAATCAAGGAAGTTAATATTAAAGTATTTATCTAACAAAGTTTTTATAAAGATGATGGGAAACAAAATAACCAAATAGATGGGAGAATATTGAGAACATTTTTCAAGGACATGTTGATGTGAAAGAAGCCAAATTACGTTTATAGATAAAAAATGTACTGATATTGAAATGGATGATGATAATACTATTCATGACTACTCCACATGGGTGAATGATTTTTTCAATAATATCAGCAGTTTTTGAGACAATATGAAAGAAACAAAATTTATCAAGAAACTAATGATAAATTGTTTATAAAATAATTAATACAAATATTTCTAATTTGGAAGAAAATGATGGATTATCTCTTAATTAGTTGAATAATACACTTATTAAATATGAAATTAGGAAATCCATTATTTTTAATAAAAATTACGAGGAGGATACATCATTGAAATCTATGAATAAGATTAATGTGAAATAAGAGGAAGATGAACCCTCTAATGAATCTGAAGATGTTAAAAAAAAGGATAAAGTGTATATGTTCATTATGGATGTTAGCTGAAAGAAAATAAAAAAGGAAAAAATAAGTATAAAGGAAATCCTACACTAAAATATTTTATTTGTGGTGGAATTTTTAATTTAATAGTTTATTTTTCAAATAATAAAAGTGGTGAGTAAAAAGATGATGAGTATGAAGAAAGTCCTTGAAGTGAAAAATGATGAATAGGTTCTAATGAAGCTACCCAATCTTTTTAGATAAAGGAAAAGTTTCGAACAATAAAATTAAGAAGAATTTTAACCAAGGAAAATTATTATAACTCCACTTCATGTAGTTAATCTAAATAAGAAATTTTTGAAATGTTTTGTAACATCATGGATCCTGCAGAAAAAATAAATAAATCTCAACCAGTGAGGATGAAAGATAAGAAACCTATATAGAGTACAATTTGATAGATGACCTTAGTGGATGTCTTGATTATAATAACAAACAAAAAATTTAATGAATTCCAAAATAATAATTTTAGAATTTAAATAAATAGGAATATGTATTTCAAAACATGGATAATTACTGTATCGAGGATATCAAACTTCTTAAATTGAAAGTTTATGAACATGTCAAAATACTGATGGAATTTGAAAATAAAATATTGATAAGGAATATGAATTAAATAAAACATAATCAAGGTTCCATAATGCTAAAAACATATATAAAATGAGACATGACTGTAAAAAATACATGTATATAAAGTTATGGTCATTATAAACTTAGGATAACTATCCTATAATGTTTGGGGTAAAATATAAATCTATGAATTTTATGAATGTTAAATATATATTTTCTAACAACATAAAATCGAATTGAAAATTATGGAAATCCTGGATTGAGAAAATTCATGAGAAGACCATGTCTATATCCAGGATATTTGGAGTAGTTCGATATGGGAATCTTCCACTCGGAAAAACAAAATGAAATAATACATATACCTAGACATCAAATAATATTTCATAGATAGATTCACCAACTACATAAAAGATAAAGTTTGAGTAAAATTTTGCCATTTTGGATTATTTTGGCATAAAAACAATGTATTTTTCAATAAAATTTCATTTACAAGGAGTTATAGAAGGAAACAATTAAGGGGGGCCTATCTAATGTGAATGATAAACAGTCCTGGGAAGAATCAAGACATGAATAGAAATCTAACAAGATTACCCACTCATAATTTATTTTATTTATTATGTGAAATATATAGAGGGTGTGACAAACAAGGTCACTATATTGAATAATTTAGGAAATTACTTACTATACAAACTGATAAATATACAAGAGATCAAAAGTTTCATAGAAGAGTTATAATTGATAAGTCTCTTATTATTTTTGAGGATCTTAAAGAAAACAAGAGAAGAGAGTCATGGATACTTGATATAGGTAGTTCATATCATATGAATATGGATTAAAAAATCATAAATAACATTGAAGATCATGGTGGAGGTGTAATTAATTTTTGTAATGAAAGTTCCTTAAAGATTGGAGGAGTTGGTATAATTGAGATTGAGGATCAAAAACTAAAATCTAAATGAATTGTGTTTGTTAACGGTCTTAAAAATTTAAATCATTATAAAAAACATTGTGAATATGGTAATGTGGTTATTTTAAAAAGAAACTATTGTCTCAAGAAAATTGTTAAAAATGGAACAAATATTACAAAGGAAAAAAGAAACAGTGGTAATCATTTCTAAATTATTAACTCAAGTTATTCATTATATTTAAGCTCAAAATATGATAAAAACTAGTCCATAAGAGACTTAGAAACATATTTCATAGGATTTGAAGAAATATTACAAAGGGATATGTGGTAAGATACTTTCATCATCTCAATAGATAAAGAGACGACTTTTGGGAGTCATGTAAAAAAGGAAAATGATTCAAGGATGTCCAAAAAAGATGGAAATTGTGTCCTATCACCCAATTGAATTAAAAAATTAATATTTTTAAATCCAATGATTTATAAATCCACTAAATTTTATCTATACATAATCCCTTCTACTAATGATTTTAAAATGATGACTAATGAGATTTTAGTGAATCACAAGTTAATGGTAGCGGAGATGTATTTTTTATCTGAAGATATGATGAGAAGAGTGGGGGATTATATTAAGAAAAAAATAAATGATAATGTAAGGGATTTAAATAGAATTTTAATTAAATTATATATTTATAAAAATGGGATTACACAATAAAATAGTACCTCGTATACTCCCTAAACAATTTGAGTTTTATATATGAAAAATGGAATTTTGGTTGAGATGTGGAGAACCATGCTGTCCAAATTCAAGATATCAAT
Source organism: Viscum album (assembly GCA_963277665.1). NCBI lineage: Eukaryota > Viridiplantae > Streptophyta > Magnoliopsida > Santalales > Viscaceae > Viscum > Viscum album. The sequence goes on from OY728121.1 coordinate 857,169,846, forward strand.
GTTTTTCTAGAGAGAATATGTAAGTATATATATTTAGATTAAAAATATATGTTTTTATATATTCAATAAAAATATAGCTTTATATTATATCTGGTTTAATAAGAAACCTACCACGAACTACTTCACAGTTTTTCAAATTCAATGTTTATTGAAGTAAAAAATCCAAATATGGGAATGTTTATTCAAAAAGCTAAAGATGAAATTTATTTGGGATAATTATCCAATATAAATGATACAAGTATTGGATAAAGAGACTTGAAAATATATAAGAGTGTTTATATGTCACGATTATAAAAAATAATCACAATCTTATTGAGGTAAATATAAGAGATTTTAAAAATACAAATGTGGAAAAAATGAATATTTTTTGAGAATTAGTGTGGAATTAGATAGAAATGAACTAGATATTGTTTATATTGATTTATATCACACTAGTGATAGTAAAGGTACTATTGAAGTTGATAAAATAAAATACCATAGGCTGATAAAGCTTGTAAAGTAATAAAATATAAAAGAAAATCAAGATGGATTAGTTCAGACTTGAAGAATATTGATATTTGAAAATCAAACAATACTTTTTTCAATTTAATACAAAAATAGCTTTTGAGGATATTGATAATATAGAGTTTATAGATCTAATGAATGGGGTACTAGACCAGATTGATAATAATCCCACTTAGTATATTATTATGGGACTAAAAGTGATTTTTTATTGAAATCATGTGTATTCAGAAACAAGATCAATGTAAAAGGTGATGTATTAAGAAATAAATAAATTTATTATAATAAGGATACTCTTTGGTTTAAGGAGTTGATTTCTAATATAAGATAAATTTACTCTTATTGCAAGACATGAAAGTATAAGGATGTTCTTTGATTCTGAATATCACAAGGATTATAAAATGTACCTAATGGATGTGAATTAATTTTTCTTGAATAAAGAGATAAATAAGTATATATAAAACAAACTAAATGTTTTGTTCTTGAAAATGATAGAAATATAGTGTTTAGGCTGAAGAAATCATTATATGGGCTACGATTGGCTCATAGAGAGTAGTTTTCAAAGCTCGATAGCTTCCTTAGAAACTTACAATTCACTAAAAGGAAATGTGAAATCATCATTTATGTGAAGTATATGAGAGAATTTAATCATATTATCATTTTTTATGTTGATGAAATAATTATTTTAGGTGAAAAAGAGTATTCTTGTGGGGGATTTTATTATCAAATAGAGAAATAATTTGAAATATATATTCTTGTAGAAATTAGTTTCTTCATAAGATTTATTGATTCCCTCAAGGTCATATATATATTTATCTTTTATCTTGGTTTTTTATTATTTTTTGTGGTTTTATTGGATTTCACAAGTAGGGGGTTTAAAAATTGGAGTTTAAGGGGAAACATGATAGGGACACTATTTAGGGGCACATTTAGTGGTAATAATGTGAGATGGATATGTACCTTCTAAAAGAAAAATTTTGTTGTTCAAGAATGATATTTATAACTATTTGAGTGAACATGAAAACTATACAGGTGAAAATATTTTTGTCTAGAGGTTTTCACACAACTTGAGCTTGGTTTTTCAAACCATGATACTCTTCCAAGGAAAATAGGTTATTTTTTTTCAAGGTACAATGGATACCACATGGATAACACACAATTTGTCTAAACATGATTCCTAACTGTGAGACCTGATTCAAACCTCTAAAAATGGAAAATTACATTGATGAACTACCTTGATTTAAACTATAATCCACTTCTAATCTGTCTTTTTCCCAAACATCCTCTCTTTGACACTCTATAATGTTCTCCCCTTGGTCTCCTGGTGAATCTTCATCGATCTATATGAATCTCTTCAGGGTATATTTGTTTTTACACTATTTTTTATCTCATATTTCACGATCAATGCCTGATATCTCATATTCTCTATGTTTTGAAAAACCTTATGGGGTATAATTAATTGATTTATTGTTTATATGGATAATTGATGGTGATTCTATTGATTCTTGGATCATGTGGATCCAATATATTCATTCTAATGAATTCCTCTACTGACGAGGAAGGTATCTCTATAAAATGGTTCTATAAAATGAATAATATAATGTTATTTTAAATTCATTTTAATTTTTCCAAGAAAATTAATTATTTTATATCTAATAGCATTTCTTATGAAAATACATCTTGGGTTGAAAAAGGGGGATTTCTATTAAATTTTTTTTTTCACTTCTTGTATTTAATGAATTGAATCTATATGATTTTGAATATAAAATGGATTTCCAAGCATGGGATTTCTAATTCTTTGATTGTGAAAATTATTTAAATAAATTTCAGAATTTTTTATATAAATATTTTGACCTAAATAGGACATTACGAACCTTGGGTACATCGAGTTATGTCATATAAAAACCTTAATGATCATGGGACACCTGGGGTTTATTATTATGATATCAATAGATTTTGGAAGGACTCTATATTGGTCTGATTCATAGTATTCCTCACTAAGTATTCTTTCATGTATCCTATTATATATTCATCTAGGCTAGATCCCAACTTGGGGTTTGTTTATAACATGATGGTATTGTTTCATGTTTGATTTCTCACAAGTTTATATTTTTAAATATGGTTTATCTTGATTACATCCCTAAATTTATCACTCATTATTATATTAATATTCTTATGGATTTGAATATAGACCATTTTAATTAAAACCAAAGGATAACTAATGAAAAGTGTTTTCCAAATAAATTTATTTATGTACCTGTTTTGTTTTAAATCTATAACTAATTATTTCATGATGATCGACATTGTAAAGATTCATTGGTGTTATCCTACAGATATTTTCTTCACACACCATAATTTTTCCTTTAGGTGTTTTTAGTCATGGATTTGTGGGATTCTTATAAATGTAAGACCTTTCTGTGGAATAAAATCCATTTTTGGTTGATCACACCATCATAGTGGACTAGAATAGGTTTGATAGATAGTCACATAGAGACCTTTTTTTTTCCTTGGTTGGTTTTACTTATAGGTTTATCCTTTTGGATTGATTTTTTTGTCTCATGGTTTTATACATATTAATCTACATTGTACTATAATTATTTATCTTATATTGCTATACATGATACATTTTGTGTTACCTTTCTGGGAAAAAATTATCCCATTTATTTTTATGTTGATACCTAGGTTCTTGTTGCAAACTCGTAGAGACCAAGAATGCACTTTGGGCGTTGTGGTGGGCTAGATTAGGTGATGTGTATGGTTAACCTGGTTTTATTTGTTAAAAAATGGTATCAAAGCCTTACCCAATCAAAAGTATGATGAAACTACCAGGGTTTCATTTGAGGTATTGTACAATTGAGCTTGTACTTTTTAGGGATCAAGGATTATATTATGAGTATATGTTATATCACTACCTTTCATGATTCAACATGAGTTACCATGGGATGTCGGGGATTAATTTCCATGTTTTCTAGATTTGGGGTGTAAATTGAAAGAAGAGTCAAATTGTGTGATCAACTTGGATGACCTGAAAAACCATACAATGATGAAAAACTTGATTTGGAAATGTTAAGGATGTTGTGATACGCTTGGAACATGGTCGTCAACCATATGGCTAGGTCAAGAATGACTCTACATACCCATTATTTTCTTTCTTTGAACCCATGATTCCTGTATTCATCATGTGAATCTCATTGATGGGAAAAGAATCAAGGTGGTTTTGAGGATATGTTGATATCATGAGAAATATTTACAGATAGTTATGAGATGATTTTTTTATACATGTGATGTATAACTAGTTTATGTGTTTGAATGTATTTCAAAAATAATGTTTTATGTTCAAAACACAAATATTTAATGTTTTATTATAAAAGGATGATTGTTTTCAAGATCATGTGTTTGTAAATAGCTGATTAATCTTAAAAACCCAGAAAAAGTTATTGGTTTTCAAACTATTTATTGATATATATGTAAGGATTTTACACCCTTGAATCATGTCTTTAATAAAGCTTAAATGTTTTAAAAGAAATTTTTATTTAACATAATGTTTTAAAGGAGCGATTTTTTGTGTTTTATGGAAAAACCCATGGTTGTTTTCAATATTTAAACAAAAAGAGAAAATAGTTTTGAAATTTGAATGGTAATCAAGAGAAGATTCTGAATTTTAATTAAAACTAGTTTTATAACCTGAATTTGGGTTTCTTTTAAAATAACATAAAACATAGATAATGTAATTAAAGATTAATATAAATAATTTTTATTTTTGAATTTAAAGGTAAGAGGTATCATCTTACGATTGAGGAGTTGTGACATGTTTCCCAATTGGGATTTTTATCTGATGTAATGAAAGAGGTTTTCTTCTGAAATGGGAATATTGTATAAATCCTTTAAAAATGGTTTTTGGTCATTTTAAAAATTAATAGTTTTTATAAGAGGTTTATACATGTTATGTGGGATTATTTTAGAACCTCACGGAAAAGTGTTTTCATTATCTATTGATTTATATGATTGTCCTAAAACTTTTTCTATGTTGGGGTTATCTGATGTTCTTTAAAGGACATGACCTATTGGATTTCTCATCTTGCGTGGCTTCAGTAAGTCCTCCAAATATGCTATGAATTTAAGTGAGATATTTTCCTTGAGATTTTTCTTTTCCTATTATATTTATTATTTCTCAGGAACCATATGGAGTGGAAAGATTTATCTTCTCTCTTATTTTTCATGTATAAATATTCTAGAGAATCATAGAGGTTCACCTGGGCCAGTAAGGTCTAGTTTCCTTAGATTTATAGTGTTTTATAGGAGGATAGGAATCTTGAATGCATCATGTGGTTTGGGTACTGATCCCTCTAGTTTCTCACTCAATTATTTCAGAGTGGTAGTATTTTTGGGAAATCCAATCTGGGGAATGACCTTTGATATATTATTTAAGCTTCTACATTGATATAAGTTCACATATTAGGTTTCTTTATGCCTCGTTTCTTCAATTCAATCTATGAACCTTATTTCTAGAGCTATTTTGTTGTAATAATATATGACCTGAATTTTGGAGTCATGTTCTAAACATTGTCATCCTTGGGTATTTTATTGGATAATTTGGATAAGTTTAGTGGCCAAAGGGTATAAATAATCCATCATCGGTTTGTTTGTTGTTAATTGGATTAAGAGAGCCACCAAGTTTTATTCTATAAAATTGTGTTACCAAGAATGTAGTCTCATGAACCAAGACTAAAGGAATGTTATTTATTGTTGAGGGATGTCCTATTATAAACTGTATCATCGTGAAGAGAGATATGGTGGATCTAGTGATTTCACTTGTGCCTTCCTAATGATCATGACAGTTGTTTGACTCGATGATCCTTTGAACATTTCTTAGGGGTTGGTTTATTTTTTAGGATATTTGTAGTTCCATTTTAGGTGTTTGTACTTGATGAGATAATATTGTTTTCCTTGGTTACTGATGGATATCTTTTGGGTTTCCTGTGAGTGAAATTGAAACCGCGGTTATCTTACTGATTCTATCATTTATAGATGAAGTTTCTTATTATCGCACAGTTATATATTGAATCTAAATGGTGAGGAGAACTGTGTTAGGTATCTATTCTCTTTAAATTCTTGTGATGGAAAATATGAAACATATAAATCCTTTTAAATGAATGAAGAGAAGTTAAATTAATCCTCAATGATGTTTTATAGAAATCCTATTTGGGTGTTGGTGATGTTATTGTGAAGTATCGGGTATAGAGTTGGGATATTTATTCTTGATAGAAAAAATGGATGATGGATTAAGGCTTTCAATACTTATTCCATCTTAGAAATAATATATCTCACCATGTCCTTGATTTTATAATAGTTTTTTCTTTCACTTAGAATATAATGACACTATTTCCTCAGTGATCGATTTATAAATTCATTTGAATCAGAGAAGACAAAAGTGTACTTTTACCCTGAGGTATCTGATCCAATGATGAAAGTTCAGGGTTATGTGATTCAATCTCTTTGATCCTAGTGTTGTTTAAATTCTCAAAATAGGAGGTGTGGTTATAGATTCCTCAAGCATGGAATTAACCTAGAATGTTATAAAGGAATCAATATATGATAGATACCTGGTGAGCCTTCTTAAAAAATGATCTTAGTCGTGAATGATGGTTTGATGTGATATTATGCTCATCTCATGAGGAAGTTGGTTCTTCTTTGTACAATTAGTTTGAGATCAAGAAAGAAACATATACTGACATCCATCATTTAAATTAAACCTTTGATGTTAGGGAGACCTCGGGTTCTAGTTTGGGTCTCCTAATAGTGCTTTGTGACTTAGAGTATAGTTGGTTACTCTAGTTTATCTGAGTCAAAGATTGGTTGGTCAAGAACTCATCTCAAAAAAGTCCATAAACTGTAGGATTAATAAGATATGTCATGAAATAAGAAATATATGTTAGGGAACTAGAATTATTTGGTCAATTAAATAATTTATAACACAATGCCAGACCTTTTATAAAGGTGAATTAGAACACCACATAACACTACAAAAAACTAAGTCTTTAACGAAGATTTATTAGTGGCAGTTTACTGAACTACAGCTAATATTTTTTTAAAAAATATATGTTGTTGTTTTTTATAAATATCCACTAAATAATTACACTTTTTTAAACAATTGACACTCTCCCCCTCCCACAACACCCCGACCCCCCCCCCACCTCGTGACTCCATGAAGCCCTAGCCTCCCTCACAATGCTGATCCCTGGAGAACCTCTCTGTGATAGCCTTGTCGCCATCCATCGCCGCAAACCACCACCCCTTGCCTTACCTCACCATTCCCCACTGACCCTCGCCACCCATCGCCTCGTGGTCCCTCGCCACACCATGCAACTCAAGGTATTTTACATGGATATCCAAATCTAGTGTTTTATATTACACACATTTTGATGTGAAAAATAATTACCAAACCCTCTCCCTCTCCCTCCCATTTACTAGAGTATCTTGTGTGGGAATACTTACATTGTGTTGGATTAACGTATAGTGTATGGAGTCACATGACCAGAAATTGAAGGTGGTTATGTTTAGGTGATTCCTTGAGGAAGAGGAGTGGATGAATGACTGTGTTTTTTAGATTTTAAGTCAGTGGGTTAGCTCTATTAATAAAAATTGTTCACATTATTATGTTTTTGATAAATATATTAATGGTTTTACTAGATCTTGGATTGTTTAAAAGTTTTTCCGTGACCCAATCACGTGATCAGTTTCTCATAGTGTTTTCCATGGATCAGTTATGAAGTCAAAAAAATGATAGAAGTCACATGATTGGGGTCAAATAAATTGATTCATGTGAAAGGATTTGATGGAATATCTCATATGAAATGGTATATCTAGATTACGTATCATGAAGGAGATATATTTTAGGGGTCACATAAATAGGCTCTTGTTGGGAGGGTTACACGTTATCAGTCACGTACATGAGTTATATGCTCATGGTAACATTTCACCAGGGTTATTGCAATTATATTTCCCAAAAAATTATTCACATATACTCGTACTCAAATAGGTCATTATTGGTAAAAACATGTATTATTGAACATATAAATTCATTGATTTTCAAAATCTTTTAGAGTTCTTAGTCATTGTCTAAGATTTATTTTGGTAAAATATAATTGTTTCAGTTATGTATGAAATTAAATTCATGAATTAGAATTTCATTTTTATTTATGTATGGATTAGATTAGTGGCATATAATCTTATCTCTTGTTCATTTTAATTTACAATAAAGAGGGAAATTACTCTCATTTAATATTATATACACCCAATCAATGTTCATATCTAATGTTCATATCCTTTAGTCATTATCCCTCTATTAAATGTTGAAAATTCCATTCAAAGTTGAATAAATGAAGTCTAACATATTCATATAGAATTATAAGGTTGGTGGTATCATACTTTTACATAATTTTTTTTGGATTTTTATATTAGGTTTTTTTTTGTTCCATATTACATACTTTCCCTGCATTTCTCCTAAAATTGATAAAACCCAAAATTAATTGTTGGAATTCAATTATATACAGGATTGGAGACCTTGATATATGGTTAAGGGTTGATTAACTCAACCAAAGCACCACATGGGTTAGTTTCACTACATTCCTTAATGAATAATGTTCCATTTCTAACATAAGAACCACTAAGTCATTTTAGGATTTGATTTAGCTAGTGAACTTTGATAAAGTGAGTTAATAAAATGATGTATTGGAACATATTATACACCATGTCCCCTCATATTATTTTACAACTACATGGCTTAGATGCTTAAATTAATTGAATAATGGATTGAGTTTTATTTTTTTATCATTGAATGTAGTTTGGAAGGGATTTGATTACATCATTAAAAAAAATCTATAATATACATGAAATTAATTATTTTTATTATTAATTTAAGGACATGACATTCATTAATGTTAACTTGGAATATAAAGACATGATGTTCCTTATTTCTAATTGTAATTAATAGAAATTATACTTTATATTATTTATTTTGTGCCTCTACACATGGAAGTCCTCTATATTATTTATAATTAATGGTCATGAGGTCCCAAATTGTAAAAAATTAATTAAGGGACATTATGTTACACATTTTACTTTTTCAAATAAATGGGCATGGAATCCTCTTAAAACACAACATTGTCACTATGACATAGAGATAAATGAATTTATATTTCCAATAAAGATCATAGGACTATACTATATAGTTTTACATCTATCATAAAATGTGGAAACTATGGTTTCAATACATCCCATTATATATAGAATTTATTTATTTGTTTATATAGGAAAACCTTATTTCATATATTCATATTTTTTAAACTCTATATATGAATATCTTTTCTTATTTATTAATAGTTATGTGTTTTAATTTTTTTTAAATAATATATAGGTATATTTTTATATATATGGATAAAATCTGGATCACATTACTAAGGAACACACCTTAGTATGATAAGGGTTTGGAGATGTTTTTAGATTTTTCAATTTCCAATCGATCTGTTGATGGGAGAATAATATTTACATGTCCTAAATATAAATTTATAAAATGGTTGAAAAGAGATGATGTTTATGAACACTAGATATTGGAGCAATTACCTACTCAATATTTGAGTTGGATTTGGCATGGAGAATCGAACATTGCAAAAAGGTTGAGAACTGATGTCAATCCACAGAATGAGATCCCATCTTCATCGACAATGGAAAATGAAATGAAAAACCTCATAAATGATGAATTAGGAATGGAAAGACACCAACACCAAAATTGAAACATATCAGAACAATCAGTTGAGGGTGATACAAATAGAAATGTGACCAGTGGTGTTTTTTAGATTGTAGGACAACCAGATCAAGATGGTAACATATCATTGGATACTCCTCTTGATTCTGTGACGACTAATGTAAGAGAAAACTTCACTGAAAAAAATGCATCTAATGGATTAGTTGAGGATGGAAATCAAGATTATTATAGTGGATGTTTGAAATATTCAAAGTTTTCTTTTCTGCTAATGTTGCACCATATCTAATGCCTATGTGGAATTACAAATAAGGAGATTTCCATGATATGGAAATTGTTGTATGATGAATTTCTTAAATATAACAAACCAAATTATTTTTATGATATGTAAAAATTTGTTAATAGGATTGGTATGAATTATAAAAAAAATAAATTCATGTCCCAATGATTGTATGCTTTATTGGCGAGAGGATTCAAGAAGACACGATTGAAAAAAATGTTCTTCTTATAGATGGAATTCAATGGGTAATGTTGGAAGTATGAATCAAAATAATAACATGAATAATATTAAAAGGAACACACTTGAAAAGGTTTTATGTTAATTTCTTTTAAATCATCAATTTCAAAGATTATTCATGTCATTGAAAACCGCTAAACACACGAAGTGTAATTTTGTAGATAATTACAATTATGGGTTAATGCAGCATATAATAGATCCATAATCGTGAAATACATTTGATTAAATACATGTTGATTTCTCATATGATCCTAGGAATTTTCTATTGGGATAATCTATGGATGTATTCAACCCATTAGGGACTTTGAGTACAAGTTATAGAATTTGGCCAGTTGTTTTGATCCCTTATAACCCGCCTCCCTAGATGTACGTGAAACAAACTTCAATTATCATTTATATGATTGTTCCTAGAAAAAAACACTAGAAATGATATTGACGTATACTTTTAGCCTTTAATCTAATAATTATAGGAGTTATGTAGCAACGGTGTTGAGACATATGATGATTTTTCTAAAACAATGTTCAAAATGTAAGAAGCTCTAATGTGGACCATTAGGGACTTCCCTGGACTTGGGAATTTAGCTGGTTAGAACAATTACATGGGGTTTTATTGTCCTATTTGTAACTTTTATTTTTATCCCAAATAGATACTTCACAATAGAAAATGGTGGCTCTTGTTCCATCAAATATTTCTCAATCCATCTAATAGATTTTAGTTAAACAAGTCAATATTCAATGGTTTCAATGATCGTAGACCACCTCCAAAGTTTTTAACTATTTTTGAAATATTGGAACAACTTGGAAAGGTGAAAATAGAATTTGGGAAGGTTTATCATTTGAATGATAGTGGGAAATTATTTTTAAGTTCATATTCAAGTGAAACCTGAAATGAAACAATGGAAGAAAAAAATGCATATTCTTCAAACTTATGTATCGAGAATTTAATTTTTTACAGAATAATATTGATGTGATTCATATTGAGAAGAATGTTTGTGAAAATTTAATCTTTTCAATTATTAATGATCATGGAAAGTTTAAGGATCATCTCAATGCTTGTAAATACTTACAATCAATGAACATAAAGCAATATCTACGGCCTTATGAGAAGGCAATGTATGCTCCAGAAATTTTTTCAATGAAAAATAGGGAAAATATACATTCCATTGAATTTTAAAACTTGTGAAGATATCTAATGGGTATTCAATAAAATCTTAAGGTGTGTTGACTTGAAGTATCATAGGTTACATGGATTGAAAAGTCATGATTCACATATTTTGTTACAGTTGTTACTACCATTGGCATTGGAAACATTATTACCTGAAAATATTACTATGTTTGTAATCCAATTATGCACTTTTTTTAGACAACTATGTGAGAAATATATACATCCATTTGATCTTAAAAACCTTTAGGTGAGATTTTTATTGACACTTTGTGAAATGGATATGATCGTTCATCTGTCATTTTTTACGTCATGATGCATTTAACTGTGAATTTGGTTAAAGAAGATAAATTTAGAGGCCACGTACATTATCAATGGATGTATCCAATTGAGAGGTACTTCATTTATATGTTTTTCAGTTAACTAAACAATTATTGCAAATTAATTAAATATATAATTATCTTTATTTTATATTATTTCATGGATATTTTGGTCATTTGAAATCATACGTGAGAAATAAAGATCAACCTGAAGGATTTATTTCTAATGTCATTTTGGAAGAGGAGTGTCTTGCCTTTTGTTATAGATACTTGGATAATATTGAGACATGATTCAATCGAGTTGGATGTGTTGATGGAATATCAATTGAATCTCAAATATAAGGGAAATCAATAATATTTCCTGTAATTGGTCGATTAGTTGGGAGGACCTCAAATGTTACACTAAAAAATGGAATTATTACAGGTATATAGATATGTTATTATAAATAGTAAAATTATATATTAATTAATTAAAGAGTTGAGAATAATAAAAGGAGATGAATGAGAGTCCAAAAAACAAAAGCTAGAGATATAAAAAAAGTTGTTAATAAAGTGCTTGTTGAATGGTTTTCACGATATGTAACTTTATAAATATTGAAATAAATATGGATATTAGGTTGAAACATATATTTAGTAAATCTAATAATGTATATTAATTTTTTTATATCATTAATACTGATACTTGAGTACATTTGTCATAAGATTTTATGTTTCTTGCTCGAGGTCCTCTAAAACAAGCTTGAAATTTTGATGCTTACAACGTGAATGGATTTATATTTCATACAGTCGATCGTGAAGAGAGTTTGAAAACAGAGAATAGTGGTATATTTAAATTTTATGTAGTAGGATACTATAACACCCCAAGGTTCTGAAAATAAATATTTAATGCATAAAACATTGTGTCTGTAAAAAAAACACATTTCATAATCTAGCCACTAACACAACTTTTCCTCTTCTATGTTTTAAATTTCAAAAAACGGTCATCTAGAGTTGCGATCAGTAAGTCATTTGGAGTCTGATAGAACAAACATGATTTTTAGTGAATAGTAACATACCCTTATGAATAGTAATATGAACCTTATGAGTAGTAAATAATGATTTTTTTTATTTTCTTAAGCTAACAAGATAATGATATCATAATTAATTTTTCAATGTGATATAAAACTAATTATACCCTTAGAATTGTTATTTTTCAAATTAAGTATGATTTTATTTAAAAATTAAATTAATAATATTTAGAAAATTATTTTTGAAAAATGGAGTACATTTTTTAATTCTACAAATTGAAAAATTGTAGGGGTGAATTTTTGGGATTTTTCTAAAATACTTCAATTTTTTGTGAATATTAAAAATACAGTTTTGAGTTTTCATTATGTTTAATGAAATCATAATGATTTAATATTTAAAATAAAATTATGGTCGACTTTTTTACAGTAAAATAAGATATTTGGTTTCCTAAGTGGCTAATACCATGGGAAAATACCATGGGCAAGCCCATGGTTTTACAAAAACTACTAATGAGGTGTCTTTTTAAATTAATTAAAAAATCTATCACTTTTACTATAAATACCCACTCATCCATTCAGTTTCCTTCATTAAAAATCCCACATCCTAGATTCTATGGGTGTTTTACCTCTCTAGTATTCCTCTCATGATTTTTTTAAGCCCCCAATGTCCCAACCTTCATGTTCCTGGAGTTACTCTACAAGGTAAGGGAACCTTTCACCCTCCTCTTTCAGCCAACATTTCTTTTATGTTATCTCTTTGAATTTACATTCTCATATGTTGGGGTATGATATTATGTATTCTTATTAATTTCCATTTTATGTCAATATTATGAGATACCATTTTTCTCTCATCAATTCATTTTATGAAATTTTAAGCGATGTTGTTAGGCTGCCGAATTTTCATAAGGGGTCTCTCAACTTTTGTTTTATTTTGAAGTCCATATCTTTTCTTTTTATATTCTTACCTCCTCAGTCCAAATGAACATTATAACCCCAATATAATCCATATAATGGAATTATATCATGTTAATGGAAGAATCATCATCAATATTCTTACTCCCTCCCCATTTATTTTTATAAACGAAATCAGCATCCCTGAGGTTCCAATTTATAACCTTCATGGATGATGAAGTTTCGTTCTTAAATTTATCCTTCATTACTAGCCATGAAACCATTTAGATGGTTGAAATAGAAAATAATAAATTTATTATAACATAATTAATATTCAGGAACCATTTTATGTGCATATTATTAATTTATATGACAAAACTAGTTCATAATAATCCAAATACCGCCCAATAATCGAAGTGGTTTTCATCTAATGATTCATCCTCATTCCATGTAACCAAATGATAAAATTGACCATTAACAACTCTGGATGTTCATAAATAATATTTAACTTCAATTTTTGAGATTTACAACCATTCCACATGAACTCCATTACTTAAAAACAAGTGAAATGATTATGAAAATCAAGGAAACAAACACTCCAAAACGACAAAATTCAATATAATAACTTATCAATAAGAATATAAATGAACTAAATAGAATTATGATATACTAAATAAATTTATATTAGGTTCTTAAATAAGTTATTAATTAGTATAATTTCATATTCTAGGACCTTCTGTTCAAGACCATAACACATTCATACTTAAAGTAAGTGTTTTCCACCAGAACTTCCATTTTCATTCGGGTTACTTTCATTGTCTAATTACCTTAATGAAATTTTTATGTATTATTATATACTCCTCATAAATTCTGTGTGATTATTATATATATGTAAAACAGAAATAATTCTTCTTTATTTTATGTATAGTTACAAATTTTAAAATAAACATTCAATATTGTTTCCAAAATACAATCCCAATTGAAGGGAATTTCTCAAATTCTTATATATTTTCAAGGGTACTCTAAAATCTATTTCTGGAAACCATTATCTTTATAAACACACTCATTTTTTAAGAAAATACTATATTAATTAATTTATGGTTTTATACAAATTTTTTCCCAAATAACTCTTCTTTTCAAAATAAAAGAGTATTTCTCAAAAGAATTACTTAATGGTTTTATAAGAGTATTTTTGTCTGTTTCAAAAATCTTGTTGATTCTTATATATTATTAGGATTAATAATTTATGATGTCATATACCATATTTAATTGGATGGTTTATGAAAATTTTATTTTTTATGCTATGTCTTGAAACCGTTTACCATATTACTTTGAATAGTTAGTTTTATGTTTAATTATTGGGAAAAGTTAGATACATTTCATATGTTAGTTTCAATATGAATATATATGTTGATTATGTTTATCCCCACTAAAATGGAGAATGAATTGGAATTATTATGTGATAGGTGGGTCTGGCTATAGCCCCTTGATGCATCGGTAGGTCTCATGAGACAAATAGATGTAGAATTGGTTGAGGCCTTTCAGAAAGTGAAATATGGATTTGGTCGAGGCCTAACTAATTATACGTCTTGGTCAAGGCCTTGAAAAAATGTTTCAAAATGTATAGAATATGCACTTCCCTCATTATGAAGCTAGTAAGTGAATGTTCATGTGGTTATTCGCCTAGTATAATACCCATGATTATGTTTTATTATAGAATTTTTTACTCAGTTCATATTCTTGCCATATTATGTTCAAGTTTACTTTTTTAAAAGCATGTGTTTTCAATTATTCACCATGTATAATGTTATATTCTGCTATATTGCTTACTCTTGTTGAGCGTTTGAGCTCACCCCTTTCTTATGTTTTATTTTCTCAGTATATAAAGAATTAAATTATAAATGAATTGCAAGCATAACCTAGGGGGGATAAATATTTCTAATAGAATAAATTAGTGTTTTTTTCCTTTAAAGTTGTAATATTGAACTTATTTATGAATCTTGTTTCCAAAATCTAGTACACTTCTTTGTCCTTCGGGATGCATGTTCCTTATTTATATGCCAATTTATTAAAAATAGCACTGAATCTGGGAAACTGGGGTCGGGTCCTTAAAGTTGGTATTAGAGTTAGTTTAGTAGAAAACAAGGAAAATAGATTTAGAAAACTTATTTTAGGGGACAAAACCCTAAGATAGTCTTTGAGGATAGACATGAAAAAATTTCCTGGTATTTTGGTAAGGAATAGATTATATGCATATTTCTAGAAAATAAATCTCTCTCTAAATAAAAATAGGTAGAGGTGGCTCTGGAACAGTTGTACCTAGGAGTGAAAGCTCTGACATGGAGTTTAGGGGTTGACCCGGGGTATCCTGGTACAAGACAATGGGCCTTGTTTTACTCTTCGTATTGAAACTGTTTGGGGGATATGCTAGGGATAATTCACATTTTCTTTATAAGCCATTATGAATGATTTAAATGTAAATTTTTCCTCAAAGAAACAATTTTTGTGATTATGGGATTAGCCATGCATATGATCTCAATTTAAGCTAAGTATTTTGTTAAGTTAAGATTATACATTATGATTCATACCGTAATCTAGTGTATGCCATTATTTGGAAATGGCGCCTAGTGGAAGGAATGGAAACCACACGAATGCACGTGTCCCTTATATGGATTTCCCTCTGATGCAAAAATAATGATGTTGGCTCTGGTGTTGTGACTAGTGCTGAGAAACTTATAACAATACTGGGACAACTTACTCAGGTTATGAATAATAACCTTACCCATATAGAGCATTTGGATCCACCTTGTGGAGGAGATATGTTAGATCACTTTATGTGACAATAAATTCCATCGTTTTATGCGACTACAAACCCATTGGTTGCTGAGCAGTGGATAAGTTCCCTTGAGAATATATTTCTTGATTTGGGATGTAATGAAAGAGAGAAGGTCGTCATGGTAGTTTATCGGCTATCAGGAGATGCGGATCAGTGGTGGTCGTTAATCCAAAACACAAAAGAGGAGGAAGAGATAGAAGAGATGGAATTTAAGGAATTTAATGAAATATTACAAGATAAATACTTTCCTCATGAACAATGAGCAGATATGGAAAGGAAATTTATGAATTTGAGAAAAAATGAAGATGTGAATGTTTCAAATTATGAAGCGGACTTCACAAGGTTAGCTGGACAGGTTGTGGACTACATATGGAATCCAAGGAGAAAAATTGATTGATTCTATGATTGCCTAAAGCCATTCCTCTGACAGGCTCTAGTCTCCTAGAGTTTCACATCATATGAAGATATAGTTACATGTTCCATTAAGACAAAAAATGAGTTCTCTAAGTCTTATGACTTTAAGGGAAAGATAGAGAAGAAGAGGGTAGCTGAAAACTCTAGGAAAGGAAATAATGAAACATGTTGAAAGGGAATAGTTGAATTTCCACACTGTGAAAATTGTGGAAAGAAACAACCTAGTGTCTATTTAAATGGAAAAATAGTATGCTACAAATGTGGGTATAAAGGACATCTTTCTAGTGATTATAATGGGAAGAAAGAATCCATTAATGGTCAATGCTATAATTGTTGGGATATGGGACACTATGCTAATGATTTTCCAAGGCATCAAGTAAAAATGCACCAAAAAGGCCAAGGGAGTAGGGAAAAGCTTATTCAATCACAACTGCTGATATAGAAGTCCCTAATGAAGTGGTGGAAGATACATTAATCATTTCATCAAACATATCCAATGATTTATTTTATTTTGGATCGTCACATTCATTTATATGTTCCCAGTTTTCCAAGAAAATTATACATTTCCAATTTAATTTAATAACGGAGTTATTAGTCAAAACTCTTAGTGGATGTATCGTTACAACAAAGTCATGTCGATCAGTCATGCTCATGTCATATAAACATGATTTAGTTTCTAACCTTATCATCATACCTATGATTTAGTTTGATATAATTCTCGATATGAATTGTAATTCAAATTATGACGTGAAGATCTATTACAAGAAGAAGTAAGTTACACTTTTTGAGAATAGTGTAGAATCCCTTATCATTAGAGCAGAAACCTTGCCATCTGATTATTATCAAGATCCAACCCTAGTACCTCTACTGAATTCAATTATTGGGGAGGAAGGTAATGATATAACTATGGGTGAGGAAAATAATGTCCAAATAGAAGATGTACCTTTTGTGCAAGAATATATTGATGTCTTTCTATAGGATTTACCTGAACATCCTCCAGAGTGGGAAATTTAGTTTCCCATTAACATAATTCCTGGTTCAAGGCTCATATCAAAGACCCCTTATAGAATGGACACTTTGGAGTTAGTGGAACTAAAGAAACAACTATAGTTATTGGGTGATAATGGATTTTTTATCCCTAGTGTTTCTCCATGGGAAGACACTATTCTTTTCGTTAAGAAGAAAGATGGGTCTATGAGGTTGTGCATTGACTACAAGGAGATCAATGATATAAAAATGGAGAACAAGTATCCCCTACCTCACATTGATGATTTATTTGATCAACTTCATAGTGCCCAATATTTTTTGAAGATTGATCTTTGATCTGGATATCATCAGTTGCTTCTGAGGAAGGAAGACATTCAAAAAACAGCATTTCTAACCAGGTACATGCATTATGAGTTTACAATAACACATCTTGGAATAACAAATGAACCATCTATTTTCATGGAACTAATGAATATAGTTTTCAAGGAATATATTGATGAATTCATGGTGGTGTTTATTGATGATATCCTGATAAAATCTAAAAGCTATGAAGATCATAGAAATCCCTTGTGCACTATTCTGATGAATCTTAGAAGAAATCAATTATATGGGAAGTTTAGAAAGTGTGATTTTTGGCTCCAATAAGTTTCCTTCCTAGGACACATTGTCTCTAAGGGTGGAATATCTGTAGATCCTACGAAGACAAATGTTGTGAAAGAATGGCCTACTCTAGGGAACATAACTGAGGTACATAGTTTTATTGTTTTAGTAGGTTATTATTGGTGTTTCGTTTAGAACATCGCCAGTTTAGCCAACCCAATGACCAAGATTACAAGAAGAGGGTTTATGTTCGTATGGACAACGGAATAAAAAGAATTTTTTAAATTATTGAAGAAAAGATTAGTGAATTCTCCAATATTGACTATACCATCAGGGAATGATGGATTTTTTATCTTTAGTGCTACATCAGTGAAAGGACATGGATGTGTCCTTATGAATAATGATAGAGTGATTTCCTATTCATCTTGTTATATACAAATTTATGAAAAAAACTATGTAACTCATGATCTTGAGTTAGTAGCGGTAATATTTTCTTTGAAGATTTGGAGACATTCCCTCTATGGTGAAAAATGTGAGATATATACAGATCATAAGAGTTTTAAATATATCTTCTCAAAGAAATAACTCAACACGATACAATGGAGATGGATTGAGCTACTCCAAGGTTATGATTTCACAATACACTATCACTCAGGGAAGGAAAATAAGGTGACATGCACTTTGAGTAGAAAAGACCATGGAATTATGAACAAGATGAGAGTCGAAAATAATCCTTTGTTCATGGATCTATTAAAGATGGATTTGAGAATTATCAATGAAGGTAACACATCACTACATTTTCAAATGGTTGCCAAACATTCTTTACTGGAAATGATAAAAAGTTCTTAGGCTAATGATGAAAAGTTTCAAAACAAAATTAAAGCAGTAAATGATGGGAAGTTGATTGACTTTGTATATGAATGTGACATTTTGAAATTCAGAAAGAGGCTTTGTGTTCCTGCTATTCCTGAGCTAAAGAAGTAAATATTGAATGATTTTGATAGCTCTAATTTCTCTAAACACACTGGTATCACAAAGATGTATAGAGATCTAAAGGATCATTTTTGGTGAGAAAACCTAAAGAGGGATATTTCTAATTTTGTGTCGAGATATTTGGTGTGTCAAGAGGTTAAGGTAGGAAGACAACATCCTAGAGGAGTCATGAAACCACTTCCTATTACTATGATGAAATGGGATGATATTAAAATGGACTTTTTCATGGAACTAACAAAGACTCTAAGAAATAATGATGCGATATGGGTCATTGTTGATTGTCTTATAAAATTAGAAATTTTTCTTGATTTAAGAGAAGATTTACCACTTGAACGTTTGGAAAAACTATATATTAATGAAGTTTTAAGACTTCATTATGTACCAATATCAATTATTTCTGATAATAATCCCCATTTTACATCACAATTATATAAAATTCTTCAAAAGACTTTAGATATTGATCTTCGTTTGAGCACTAACCACCACCCACAAACTGATGAAAAATCTGAAAAGACAATTCAAGCTTTGGAAGATATGTTGAGGTCTTGTTCACTTTACATTCAAGTTATATGGGATCAGTATTTAACTCTCATTAAATTTTTTTATAACAATAGATTCCATTAAAGTATTTAGATGGCACTATATGAAGCGTTATATGTAAAGAGATGTCGTACACCAACTTTACAGAATGATATTGGTGAGAGAAAGATAGTAGGCCCAGAACTTGTTGAGGAAACATCGGAAAAGATGAATATTATCCAAACCCAAATAAAAACAACCCAAAGTAGGAAAAGGATCTATGCTGATAACTAAAGGAAAGATTTGGAATTTCAAGAAGGAGATCATGTTTTCTTAAAGTTATCTCTATGGAAGGGTATTATATGATTTGGTAATAAGGGAAAATTAAGTCTGAGGTACACTGGACATTTTGAAATTCTGGACTAAATTGGAGCCGTAGTTTACTCTTTGGAAATGCTACCAAGTCTCTCCAAAGTTCACAATGTGTTTCACATGTTAATGTTAAGGAAATACAAGCCAAACCCAACACATTTACTCACCTATGAAGAAATCGAACTTGAGCCCGATCTGCATTATTGTAAAGAGCCTGTCAATATTGTTGATACCATAGAACAAGTATTGAGAAATCAGACGAATCTTCCGGTAAAGTTTCTTTGGAGGAACCATAATATGGAGGAAGAAACATGGGATCCTAAGGAGCTTATGTTGAAGACATACTCGAATCTTTTTTGGTGACATTTTTTGAATTTCAAGAATAAAATTTTTGTAAGGAGGAGAGAATGTAACACCCCAAGGTTTTGAAAATAAATATTGAATGAATAAAACACTATGTTTATAAAAAACAACACATTTTATAATATAGCCAATAAACACAACTTTTCCCCCTCTATGTTTTGAATTTCAAAAAAATGGTCTTCTAGAGGTGTGATTAGTAAGTCATTTGGAGTCTGATAGAACAAACATGATTTTTGATGAATAGTAACATACCCTTATAAATATTAATATGAATAGTAATGCGACCCTTATGAATAGTAAATAATGATATTATTTTATTTTCTTAAAATAATAAGATAATGAGATCTTAATTAATTTTTCAATGTGATATAAAACTAATTATACCCTTAAAATTTTTATTTTTTGAATTAACTACGATTTTATTTTAAAATTAAATTAATAATATTTTTAAAATTATTTTTGAAAAATGGATATCATTTTTTAATTTTAGGCATCAAAAAACAAATGGGGATAATTTTTTAGATTTTTCTAAAATACATGAATTTTTTGTGAATAGTAAAAATATAGTTTTGAGTTTTTGGTATGTTTAATGACATCATATTGATGTAATAATTAAAATAAAATGATGGTCGACTATTTTACAATAAAATAAGACATTAGGTGTCTGAATTATCAAATACCATGGTCAAATACCACAAGCAAGCCCATGGTTTTACAAAAACCACTAAAGAGGTGTCTTTTTAAATTAATAAAAAATTCTCTCGCTTTTACTATAAATATCCATTCATCCATTCGATTTATTTCATTAAAAATTCCTATTAATCTAATATATTGTGATTTTACCTCCCTAGGATTCCTAACAAGGTTTCCTTAATCCCCCAAGGTCCCAACCTTCAAGTTTTAGGAGTTACTCTGCCAGGTTAGGGAACCTTTTACCCTCTTCTTTTAGCCAACATATCTTTTTGTTATCTATTTGAATTTACATTATCATAGGTTGGGTTTTGATATTATGTACTCATATTACTTTCCTTTTGATTTAAATATGATGATATACCCTTTTTCTCTCATCAATTAATTTTATGAAATTTTAAGCAACGCCGTTAGACTGCCGAAATTTCATAAGGGATCTCTCAACTTTGGTTTTATTTCCATGTTAATCTCTTTTCCTTTTCTCTACTCACCTCCTCATTCCAAATGACCATGATAACCCCAGTATCATATATATACTAGAATTATATTATGTTAATGGATTAATCATCATCAATATTTTTACTCCCTCCCTTTTATTTTTATAAAAAAAAATCAACGTCCATGAGGTTCTAATTTATAACCTTCATGGACTATGAAGTTTCATGATTAAATTTATCCTTCATTACTGGTCATGAAACCTTTTATATGGTTTAACCAACCTATAATATATATTTTATAACATAATTAATATTAAATAATTAGTATATGTACATATTATTAATTTATATGACAAAACTAGTTCATAATAATCCATATACTGCCAAATAATCGAAGTGGTTGTCATCTAATGATTCATCCTCATTCCATGAAACCAAATGATATAAATAACCGTTAAAAATTCTATATGTTCATAAATAATATTTAATTTCAATTTTAGAGATTTAAAACCATTCCACAAGAAATCCATTACTTAAAAACAAGTGAAACAATTATGAAATTCAAGGAAACAAACACTCTAGAACGACGAAATCCAAGATAATAACTTATCTATAAGTACATAAAATCAACTAAACAAAATTATAATAAACAAGATACATGTATACTATATTCTGAAATAATTTATTAATAGGACTAATTTCTTATTCCAGGACCTTATGTTCAAGAGCGGAACACATTCAGACATAAGGTAAAGGTTTTCCACCCGAACCTCCATTTTCATTCGTGTTACTTTTATTGTCGAATTACCTCAATGAAATTATTATGTATTATTATGTACTCCTCATAAATTCTGTTTGAGTATTATTTATATTTACAATAATCGAAATCCTTTATTATTTTATTGATAGTTACACGTTTTAAAAGAAACTTTCAAAACTGATTCCTAAATACAAGCCTGATTCAAGGGAATATCTCAAATTATTATCTATTTTCAAGGGAACTCTATAATCTTTTTTTTGGAAACAATTAACTTACTAAAAACACTCATTTTATTATAA
The DNA here is from genome assembly GCA_963277665.1 of Viscum album. Taxonomy (NCBI): domain Eukaryota; kingdom Viridiplantae; phylum Streptophyta; class Magnoliopsida; order Santalales; family Viscaceae; genus Viscum; species Viscum album. The sequence goes on from OY728121.1 coordinate 857,192,275, forward strand.
AAATGTTATATTACTTCATTTCTGGTTTCATACAAATACTTTTCCAAAATAACTATACTTTTAAAAATAAAAGTGTATTTTTCACAGGAATTACTTAATGGTTTTATAAGAGTATTTTCGTCTGTTTCAAAACTCTTGTTGAATTTTATGTATTATTGGGATTAATAATTTATGATGTCATCTTCCATATTTAATTTTATGGTTTATGACTAGTTTTATTTTGTATGTGATGTCTGGAAACCATTCACCATATTACTTCAAATTGTTAGTGTTATGTTTAATGATTTGGAAAAGCTAGATACATTTCATATGTTAGTTTCAATATGAATATATATATTGATTATGTTTATAACCGCTAATATGAGGAATGCATTGGACTTATTATGTGATGGGTGGGTCCTGCTATAGCCCCTTGATGCATCAGTAGGTCTCATTAGACAAATCTACATAGAATTGGACAAGGCCTTTCCCAATGTGATATATTGATTTGGCCGAAGCCTAAATCATTAGATGATTTGGCCTAGGCCTTCAAAAAATGTTTTAGAATGTCTCTCATATTCACTTAGCTCATTATGAATATATTAATTGAAATTTCATGTGGTTATTTAACTATTATAATCCCCATTATTATGTTTTATTATGGCATTATTTACTCCACTCATCTCCCTGCCATAATATGTTCATGTTTATTTTTTTAAAGGCATGTGTTTTAAATTATTCACCATGTAAAATGTTATCTTCTGCTGTATTTCATACTCTTTATGAGATTTTGATCTCACCCCTTTCTTATGTTTCATTTTATCAGGATATGAAGATGTAAATTATGAATTAATTTCAAGCATAATCTAGGAGGAAAGGATATTTATAATGGAATAAATTAGTGTTTTTTCCTTTCAAGATGTAATGTTGAACATAATTATATATCTTGTTTCCAAAATCTAATAAACTACTTGGTCCTTTAGGATAAATATTCCTTGTTTATATGCCAATATATTAAAATAAGGCACTGAATCTGGGAAACTAGGACCAAGTCCTTACAAATACTATGTAAATTTGACTGATACTATCGAATTAATCTACCACATGAATTTTCAGTTGTTTTATTCAAATACAATTGGGTCGATATTATAAGAGGTGTTAAAATAGATTCATTACAATTTATTACTGTGAAATTCTTTCTCTTGATAGATGTTGATGATTATGAACTACATGATCTGTATATCTTATAATCTTATGTGAAATGGTATATTAATTGTAATAAGTTGTATATGAATGGTGGAGTGTAGTTTCTCATGTAAAATAAATAAATTTGTATGATATGGACGATGAAGTGGAAGATTTTATCTCTGACATTGAATCTCATCAATAACAAGAAGAAAACTTATTTTCCATCATTATATTGAAAATATTAGTCTTACAAGGGTGGATGAAGTGGATAAAGTAATGGAGTAGGAAACTGACATGATTGAAGGGGAAAATGATTATATGTACAGTTATCCATTCATTTATGAACCAATTATGTCATTTGTGTAGTCATTCATTATAATTGTTATGTATATTTTGTTTTTCAGTACTCTTAATCTGTTATCATTTTCAATTTTTTTCCTACATATTTTTTTTGAAATATATAATCTGAACATAATTTTATTTGATTGAATGGTATGAATTCCACAGAGGAAGTGTCACATTGTTTCATTGACCACACCGACAGATGATGATTCATTTGTCTCCCTCTCTACAACATGTGAGACACCATCCTCTTTCCCCCATACACCATATCTCACACCCTCCACGATCATCCCTTAAGTAGCTCAGGAGACACCTTCCCCCTCAGAAGCCTCAGAAGTGAGAATCCAGGGTTCCACTTCTAGTTCTTCATGGGGATACTCGAGGGTGATGGTTATAGGTACAAATTTTAATCTGAATAAATTTATTTCACTTTTTTATACTAACTTTTTGGTCATAAAATATATAAACAATGCAAGTGTGGAGAAAAATATGAAAAGTTCATATGTGTGGAATTTGACCAGAGAGAATATAGTTTTCCCATTTGATTCCAATGGGGTCCTTAAAGATGACACCATAGGAATACTTGGATAGATTCTGGGCTAGCTGGCTATGGTGCTAGTTTCCCTTCATATTACATATGATGATTGGAGGAATATGTCTTCAAATTGGAAAAATGAAGTTTTTGATTAAAAAATAAAGGTAATTTTAATACATTAAGGTGTAATTGAATGTCATTATTTTATTAAATTATAATATTTTCATAATGAATTTCTATGTAAAGATGTTTGTCAACTTTATGGTTGCTGATGTGCTAGAACGAAAGTGGACATTGAAAAATCTGGGCAAGGAATAAAAGGACTTTAAACGACGATTTTGGGGAGATGTCAATGATAATTCATTGAGCACCCAATAGAAGTATGAAAATGTACCCAATACGTAACGCCCTGACCCTAGTTATGCAGAGTCAGTGCATTATTAAATAACATTATCATGATCACAAGGAAATAATGTTTAGAAAGACCGATCAATTTAGAATTATTGGAAACAAGATTCATACATAAGTTCAAATTTACAACTTGAAGAGAAATACAACAATAATTTATTCCATTAGAAACATCCATGACTCCTAGATTATGCCTACAGGTCACTCATAACTAACATCTTCATATCCTAGGAAAACGAAACATAAGAAAGGGGTGAGCTCAAATGCTCAGTAAGGGTATGAAATACAGTGGAAGATAACATAAATATTAGGCATGGTGGATAATTGAAAACACTTGACTTCGAAAATAATTAACATGAACAATTTTATGGTTGGAATATGAGCTGATTAAATAATTCCATAATAAAATTTAGTCTTGGGTATTCTACTAGTCAAATAACCACATGATCCATCAATTTTATTTTCATAATGAGGGAATGTATAATGTCGGACATTCTAAAACATCTTGTCAAGGCTTCAACCAAGACGTCTAAAAATGATTAAGGCCTCGACCAAAACCATATATAAACTTGGGAAAGGCCTCGGACAATTATAGGTCTAATTGTCTCATGATACCTACCGATGCACCAAGGAGCTATAGCGAGCTCCACCCATCACACACTAAGTCCAATACATTACTCATATAAAAAGGTAGAAACATAACATAAACATTCATATTAAAACTAGCATATGAAATGTCAATACTTTAACCATAAACCATGAATGGTATATAAATAAAAAATCCACAATCAAACATATCAAAAAACCTTCAATAAAATATGGAATATTTGTATCATAATGAATCGATTTTAAACAAGTATAAAATCCATAAAAGGATGTTGACATTGATGAAATAAAAACTATTTGATAGAAATAATCTTTTTTCAAAGCATTTAAAGTCACATAATTATAAAATAAAACATTTATTTTGAAAACATTATTATAATATTGTAAGGGAAGCTTCAACGATGTTATAACGATGGAGATTAACCGTACCCACCGTACAAGTTGAAAAAGACATTCTTACCCTGATTTTTTCAAAAAGGTCGTAATGTACCTTGTTTGGAAAATGACATAAAGATTCCTTTAAAAACATATATGGTCAAATAAGGGTACGAATGACTTTAACCCATAGTATAGTAAATAGTAAAAATGTTTTGAAATGCAGTTTTATGAAAACACAGATGTGGATGATAAAGAGGTCCCAGTAGATACTCTTGTATAAAACAACCTCAGATAATAAAGAGATTGTGAAATTAACCCCTACCTTGTTCTTTTCCTTGGTCGAGGGTAGGTTAAACTCTTGTATAATGGTGAAATAATTGTTAATAAATTATTAAATAACCAAATACATTAATATTATATCATATATTATCTTCTAATGTTTCTTTGATAATGATATTTCAGTAGTATCGTCGTTTCAGGTGTTAACTAATTCATTTTCCTTTATATGTCTTGATACATAAGACGTTTTTCATGGATAAGATGTATTTTATTTATATCCAGAATGATATTATGTTCTTAATAATTATATTTAATAACTAAATTAAAATTATTCTTGAATTTTTATAATGGGGAAATGAATCTCATCGTGTTCGTGGAGACGGTAATCCATATGAACGCATGAGAGAAAATATCATTATTTTGATTTAAAAATGTATGTAAATAGATGGTATATCACATATACAGAATCACTAACATGTTATATTTATTATTTACATCAATTATACATAATTATTATACCCATCCACATAATAGTGTATTTGAATAATAACTACACCACGACGTGGAGACGGTAAGCCGTACGTACGCACGTATGATGACATGTCATTCATAGGTTGGATAGAATAATGAATATGGTTGTAACATATTTATAATAACATCAAAGTATATATATTATACTGGAGTTATTATTTTATAATGAAAACAACAAAGAAAGAGGAAGTGGAAGAAGAAAAGAACTTGAAAGAGGGTGGTGAAATTATTACCTCTTCTTCGGGTTTTTCCTTTTGATTTGATCAAAAGGGCCCCTTAGGTTGGTTTTATGACTAAAGTAAGGCATATAGAATGAATTGAGGGATGTTGGGAGTATATTCGGGTAGGATTTTTAAAATCCAAAGTCTTTATAAGTGTGATAAATGGGTAGGAAGTGAGGGATTTTATAAGGGAGAGGAGGGGCTCTTTAGGAAAGTTTGGAACAATTATTTTATTATAAACTCATATTAGGTTTAAAAAGGTCAACTAATCATTAAAATATAAGTTAAGATAACTCATGGTAGAAATAAAATAATCCAATAAGAATTGGACAGGTTTTGGACATTGTTTTTATATTTATAATTTTTTTTATTTAAATCATTTATTAATGAGGTAAATATTGCATCATTTTTGTGTTAAAATAATTTACTTTATCTGATGTCCAAAAAATATATAAAAATACCATGATGTAGGAAATCCTTTTATATTTCCAAAAATATTTATATTCAAAAATATAACTTATATAACCCCATGTAAAAAGTGGTTTACTAAAAAATATTTGTTTATTCCGTTTTTATCTTTACTTTAAATTAATTAATATAAAGTGTCATTATTACTCCCATGTGGGTCCATGGGGTCCCAAATTAGACCCAAGGATTCCCATGGTCGGATATTTATCATAAAATTGGATTATAACACATGTTTGGGTAATTTAATATTATTATAATACTACATTTTACCCTTATTAATCATATTTACCCTTTACTCATGGTAAATAAAATATTTACTGAAGTAGATATTTAAAATGTCTAAAAATAAAAGTTTCCTATTTACAAAATTTGGACCTACTGATTCCAAATATGGAATCCATTTTCCCAAATTCAAAACACAGAAGTGGCATAAATTAATTTAAAATTAATTCCCACTTTCAAAACAAAAAACATGTTTTTAAGAAATAATAACTATCAAAAGAATGACACTTGTTTATGTATAGTTTAAATGTGAAATTACATACAATGACCAAAATTATATTAAATGGTAAAAATATAATCTAATTATACTATAAAACCACTAAAAATTATAATTTAACACTGTAAATTATTTTTATTAAAAAAGGTTTTTTAATTAAAATTTAGTATTTTTCACTATTCATAAAAATATGAAAGTTATCAGAAAAGTTCCAAAAAATCACCCTAAGATAATATCGATATTTCGAATCCAAAAATGAATTCCATTTTAAAATATAAATTTTATATAATTTCAAAAAGTGGGTATTACTATTCATAACAGCTACTTTGATTGGTCGTAGTGTGTTAGAATCTCGAAGTTGCGTACAATGCAAGCTATTGCATTATTCGAAGGGAAATGTATCGTAGAAGCTTGGGGTGTTAAATTCTCCCCTACTTCAAATAATTGTGTCCTTGAAATTTCTATAATACTAGCACATAAAATTATTTGGGTGGTTCTTCAACATAAGTTCCTCAGGTTCCCACGTTGCCTCTTCCATCTTATGGTTTCTCCATAGAACTTTTACCAGATGAGTTGTCCAGTTTTTCAGCACTTGTTCTATGGTATCAAGAATCCTGAAAGGCTCTTCACAATAAGATAGATCAGGTTCCTGTTCTAATTCTTCATAGGTCAGTACATGCGTTGGGTCAGGCATGTATTTTCTTAATAGTGATACGTGGAACACATTGTGAACTTTGGAGAGACTTGGCGGTGTTGCCAAACATTATGCTACAACCCGAATTTGTTCTAGAATTTCAAAAGTTCCAATGTACCTGGGTCTCAATTTACCCTTCTTACCAAATCATATAACTCCCTTCCATGGAGATACCTTCAAGAAAACATGATCTCCAACCTGAAATTCCAAATATTTTCCTCGGTTATCACCAAAGGTCTTATGCCTACTTTGAACTTCTTTGATATGGGTTTGGATAAGCTTCACATTTTTCATCGTTTCCTCAAAAAATTTTGGGCCTATAAGTTTTCTTTCACCAACATCATCCCAACAAGATGGTGTGAGACATCTCTTTCCGTATAACGCTTCGTATGATGCTGTCTGAATACTTGAATGGAAGCTATTATTATAGGAAAATTCTACCAGAGGTAAATATTGATCCCACATACCTTGAAAGTCAAGTGAGCAAGATCTCAACATGTATTCTAAGGTTTTAATAGTCCGTTTTGATTGTCCATTAGTTTGAGGGTGGTAGTCAGTGCTCAAACGGAGTTCAGTATCTAGAGATTTCTAAAGAATTTTCCAGAATCTTGATGTAAAATGGGGATCATGATCAGAAACAATCAATAGGGGTACTTCATGAAGTCTTAAAACTTCATTAATATATATTATTGCTAAACATTCAAGTGGTAAATATTCTCTTATAGCAAGAAAATGTGTTGACTTGGTAATATGATAAAAAATGACCCATATTGCATCATTCCTTCTAAGAGTCTGTGGTATTCCCATGACAAAGTTCATCGTAATATTATCCCATTTCCACTCAAGTATGGGAAAAGGTTGCATGACTCCACTAGGATGTTGCCTTCGAGCATTCACTTATTGAAAAACCATACATCTTGTCACATAATCAACAATATCTCTCTTCATTTTTTACCACCAAATATGTTTCTTCAAATCTCTATACATCTTGGTGCTCCCATTGTGTATAGAGAAATTAGAGCTATGAGCATCATCCAACAATTCCCTTTTTAGATAAGTTATATTTCGAACACAGATTCTCTTCCAAAATTTCAAAATTCCATCTCCATATATGATGTCGATCAATCTCCTATATTTCACAGATTTAATCTTCTTTAGAAATTCCCCATCATCAATCTGAGAACATTTTATTCTTTCTTGTAAAGATGGTTTTGCAACCATTTGAAAAAGTATTGATGTTTTACCTTCCATGGTTATTCCCATATCCATCTTTTCTAGATCCATGTATATAGGATCCTTTTCAACTCGCATCTTATTCAAAACTCCCTGATCCATTATTCTCAAAGCATCTGCCACCTTATTTGCCTTCCCCGAGTGGTAGTGTATCGTGCAATCATAATCCTTGAGTAGTTCAATCCATCTCCTTTACCTCATGTTGAGTTCTTTCTATGAGAAAATATACTTCAAACTCTTGTCATCGGTATATATATCACATTTTTCACCATAGAGATAATGTCTCCATATTTTTAGAGCAAATATTACAGTCTCTAACTCAAGATCATGAGTCAGATAGTTTTTCTCATGAATTTTTAGCTGTCATGATGCATGGGCAATAAATCTATCATTCTGCATAAAGACACAACCAAAACCTTTCTTGGATTCATCACTATAAATAAAAAACCCATCATTACCTAATGTTAGAGTCAAGATAGGAGAATTGACTAATCTTATCTTTAGTTCTTCAAAAAATTCTTCACACTCTTTTGTCCAAACAAATTTAACCCCTTTACGTGTGAGCTTGGTTAATGGGTTAGCCAATCGGGAAAAATTTCGACGAAACATCGATAATAACCTGCTAAACCAATAAAATTGCGTACCTCAATTATACTCATCGGTGCTAGCCATTCTTGGATTTCTCTTGTCTTAGAAGGATCAACAGAGATTCAATCCTTATAGATAATATGGCCAAGAAAAGAAATCTCTTGAAGCCAGAATTCACACTTTCTAAACTTCCCGTATAATTCATTTCTTCTGAGGGTTTTTAGAATGGTGCACAAGTGATTTTTATGATCTTAATAGATTTTGGAGTATACCAAGATATCATCAATAAATACCACTGCAAATTCATCAATATATTTCTTGAAAACTCTGTTCATTAGATCCATGAAAACAGAGGGTGCATTAGTTAGCCCAAAAGGAATTACTATAAACTCGTAATGCCTGTACCTGGTTTGAAATGATGTCTTTGGAATGTATTCCTTTTTCACACATAAAGGATGATATCCATATCAAAGGTCAATATTTGAAAAATATTGAGATCCATGAAGTTGGTCGAATAAATCATCAAGGTGAGGTAAGGGACACTTGTTCTTTACTGTTATAGCATTGATCTCCCTATAGTCAATGCACAAACTCATAGATTCATCTTTCTTCTTAACAAAAAGGACAAGAGCTACCCATGGAGAAAAACTAGGGTGTATAAATCCCATATTAATAAATTCATCTATTTGTTTCTTTAGTTCCACTAATTCCACAGTGTCCATTCTATAAGGGGTCTTCAATATGGGCCTTGAACCAGGAATTAAATCAATGGAAAACTAAACTTCTCGCTCTGGAGGATGTCCAGGTAAATCTTCTAGAAACACATCAACATATTCTTTCACAATAGCTACATCCTATATTTGAACATTCCTTTCATTACCCGGAGTTATTTCATTATCTTCCTTCTCGATAATTGAATTTAGTATATCTCTTAGGGCTGGATATAGATAAGAATCAGATGGTGATGTTTCTACTCTAAAGATAAGGTACTCCTTATCATCATCGAAAATTGTAACCTCCTTCTTATTATAATAAATTTTCACATCATAGACTGAAATCCAATCCATACTAATGATTATATAAAATTAAATCATGGGTATGACGAGGATATCAGTAGATAAAGAAAATTTATATGCCCTAATGGGAATTGATTCAAAAAAATTTGTTGCAATGATACTTCCCTTAGGAGTTTTGACTGACAACTACCATGTTAAATAAAATTGGAAATATCTAATTTTCTTTGCAAACTGGGAAGATATGAAACAATGCGATGATCCAGAATCAAATAAAGAATTTTCTAAACTTGAGGAAACCATTAAATTACCTTCCACCACGTCTTTTGGAGCTTCAACCTCAGCAGTAGTGATTGCATAGGATTGTCCTTGGTCTATTGGCCTTTTCTGAGGTAAGTGTCCCTAATGCTTTGGACATTCATTTTCATAATGTCCCATCTCCCTAAAATTGTAGCATTGAACACTTGTAGCTTCTTTCTTCCCCTTACAATCACCAAAAAGATGGTATTTCTATCAATATTTGTAGCATACTACTTTTCCTTTTATACTGGCACCAGGGTGCTTCCTTCCACAATTATCACAGGGTGGAAATTCAAACCTTACCTTCTTCCCTGTTTCCTTATTTCCTTTCCCAGAGTGTTTAGTGGATCTATTCTTCTCTTTCTTTTCTTTAAATTTGTAAGACTCAGAGAATTTCTTTTCTGTCTTGATAACACATGAGACAATATGTTCGTACATTTAAAAGGATTGTGATAGTAATTCTTGAAAGAGAAATGGTTTTAACCCATAAAAGAAATGATCAATATTACTTATTGGGTTACATATATAATCTACAGCATTCCTTTCTAATGTTGTAAAGTTGGCTTCATACTTTGTGACAATCTCATCCTCCTTTTTCCTCAGACTCAGAAATTGCCTTTCCATATCCACTCGATGGAACAAGGAAAGTATTTTTCTAATAAAATCTATTTAAACCCCCTCTATTCCATACTTTATACTTCTTCATCCTCCTTTGTGTTTTGAATCAATGACCACCATTGATCTGCATCTCTCGTGAGGTGATAAACTGCCATGAAATTTTTTTCCCTTTCACTACTCCTAAATGCATGAAATATTTTCTCTAAGGAATTTGTCCATTGCTCACCTACTAATGGATTTGTACTCCCATTTAATGTTGGTGGTTGTTTCCTCATGAAGTGATCTAACATTTATCCTCCAAATTGTGGATTAGGGAGCTCTATACTGGTAAGGTTATTATTCATAACCTGAGTGAGTTGTCCCTATATGGTGATAGGTTAATTAGCACCAGTTGCATCACCAGCTCCGCTATAATTATCTTGAGTAAGAGGGAAATACCTACATGGATTACGTGCATTGATATGTTTTCCATTCCTTCCACTAAGTGCCATTTATAAACAAAGGCATAAGCTAGATTAGTTTATGAATCGAAATACATAATTGAATACTTGAAAAACACTTAACATAAATTGAACAGTTTATGGATATAATCTATAATCATAAAAAAAATTCTTTGAGGAAGAATATACTCATAAATCCTTCATAATGGTTTTTAATGGAAATGAGAATTATCATTAGAATATCCCCCAGGAGTATCGTAACCAAGAGTGCATCAAGGCCCATTGTCGTGCACTAGTTCCCATTCGAGTCTAGCTCAAAGTGGTGTTTTTAGGTTTTACCCCTAGGTACATCTATTCCAGATCTACCTCTAACTGCTCGTATCCAGACAGGGTTTTATTGCTTGGAAGATACACAAAATATCTACATTACCAAAATTCTAGGAAGTTCTTCTATACTAATCCTCAAAGTCTATCTTAGGGTAATGTGCTCTAATTAGAGTTTTTCTAAATCTAGTTTCCAAGGTTTGTACTAAACTTCCTCTGATACCAACTGTAATTCCCTGACCCCAGTTACCTAGAGTCGGTGCATTATTACATAACATTGGCATGATCACAAGAAAATCATGTCCCGAAAGACTGATCAGTTTAGTATTATCTGAAACAAGATTCAAACATAAGTTCAACTTTACAACTTAAAAATAAATACAACACTAGTTTATTCCATTAGAAACATTCAAGCCTCCTAGATTATGCCTGCAAGTCACTCATAACTAACTTTTTCATATCCTAGGAAAATGAAACATAAGAAAGGGGTGAGCTCAGACGCCCAGTAAGGGTAAGCAATACAAAGAAAGATAACATAAATATTAGGCATGGTGAATAATTGAAAACACATGCCTACACAAATAATAAACATGAACACTTTTATGGTAGGAATATGAGCTGAGTAAATAATTCCATAATAAATAATATTCATGGGTATTCTACTAGTCGAATAACCACATGATCCATCAATATTATTTTCATAATGAGGGAATGTATAATGTTGGACATTCTGAAACATCTTGTCAAAGCCTCAACCAAGACGTCTAAAAATGATTAAGGCCTCAGAAAAAACCATGTATCAAATTGGGAAAGTCCTTGGCCAATTCCATGTCTAATTGCCTCATGAGACCAATCGATGCACCAATGAGCTATAGCGGGCTCCACTCGTCACATACTAAGTCCAATACATTCTTCATATGAAATGGTAGAAACATAAAATAAACATTTGTATTAAAACTATCATACGAAATGTCAATACTTTAACCATTAACCATGAATGGTATAAAAATAACACATCCATAGTCAAAAATATCACAAAACCATCAATAAAATATGGAAGATTTGTATCATAATGAATCGATTTTAAACAAGTATATAATCCATCAAAGGATGTTGACATAGATGAAACAAAAACTATTTGACAGAAATATCTCTGTCTTTTTTGAAATCATTTAAAGGCACATAATTATAAAATAAAACATTTATTTTGAAAATATTTTTATATGAATGTAAGGGAAGCTTCGAAGATGTTATAATGGTAGAGAATAACCATACCCTCCGTATAAGTTAAAAAAGACATTATTAACTTAATTTTGTCAAAAAGGTCATAAAGTACCTTGTTTGGAAAATGACAGAAAGATTCATTTCAAAAAATATAAGGTCAAATAATGGTATAAATGACATTAACCCATAGTCTAGTAAATAGTAAAAATGATTTGAAATACATTTTTAATAAAACATGAATGTTGATGATAAAGAGGTCCCAGTAGATACTGACGTATAAAAAAACCTCAGATAATAAAGAGATTTTGAAATTAACCCTTAACTTGTTATTTTACTTAGATGAGGGTATGTTAACCAGCTGTATAATGGTGAAATAATTGTTATTAAATTATACAAGAACCATATACAATATTATGATATCATATATGATCTTATAATGTTGTTTTGATACTGATATTTTAGTAGTATCGTCGTTTCGGGTGTTAAATGATTCATTTTCCTTTATATGTTTTGATACATAAGACGTATTTTTTATGGATAGGATTTATTTTATTCATATCCATAATGATATTATGTTCTTAATCATTATTTTTAATAACCAAATGAAAATTATTCTTGAATTTTTACAATGAGGAAATGAATCTAATCATGTTCTTGGAGACGGAAATCCGTACGTATGGACGAGCGACAATATCATTATTTTGATTTATAAACGTATGTAAATATATGTTATATCATATATACAAAATAATTAACATGTTATATTTATTATCTACATCAATTATACATCATTATTATAACCATCCTAATAATAGTGTATTTGAATAACAACTACACCAGGACGTGGAGACGGTAAGCCATACGTAGGTACATATGGTGACATGTCATTCATAGGTTGGATAAAATAATGAATATGGTTGTACCATATTTATAATAACATCACATTATATATAATATACTGGAGTTATTATTTTATAATGGAAACAACCAAGAAAAAGGAAGTGGAAGAAGAAAAGAACTTGAATGATGGTGGTGAAAGTATTACCTCTTCTTCGGGTTCTTCCTTTTGATTTGATCAAAAGGGATCCATAGGTTGTCTTTATGACTAAAGTAAGGACTCTAGAATTAATTTAGGGATGTTGGGAAGATATTTGGGTAGGGTTTGTATGAGTCAAAGTCTTGAGAAGTGTGAGAAATGGGTTGGAAGTGAGGGATTTTTATAAGCGAGAGGAGGGGCTCTCTGGGAAAGTTTGGAACAATTATTTTATTATAAACTCATCATCGGTTTCAAATGGTTAAATAATATTTAGAATATCATTTAAGATAACTCATGGCCGAAATAAGATAATCCAATAAGAATTGTATAGGGTTTGGACATTGTTTTAATATTTATAATCTTATTTATTTAAATCATTTGTTAATGAGGTAAATATTGCATCATTATTGTGTCATAAATAATTTTATTTATTTGATGTCCAAAAACTATAAAACAAATACCATGATGTTGGAAATATTTTTATCTTTTCAAATAATATTTTTAGTCAAAAAGATAACATATATACCCCATGTAAAAATTGATTTACTAAAAAATATTTGTTTATGCCATTTTTTACTTTACTTTAAATTAATTAATATAAAGTGTCATTATTACTCCCATGTGGCTCCATGAGGTCCGAAATTCGACCCAAGGATTACCATTATCATATATTTATCATCCAATAGTATTAGGACACATGTTAGGGTAATTTAATATTATTATAATACTATATTTTACTCTTATTTATTATATTTACCCTTTACTCATGGTAAATAAAATATTTACTGAAGTAAATAGCTAAAATGTATAAAAATAAAAGTTACATATTTACTCAATTTGGACCTAATAATTCCAAATATGGAATCAATTTTTATAAATTCCGAACACAAAAGTGGCAGAAATTAATTTAAAATTAATTCCCGCTGTTAAAACAAAAAGCGTGTTTTTAAGAAATAATAACTATCAAAAGATTGACACTTCTTTATGAATAGTTTACATGTGAAATTAAATACAATGTCCAAAATTTTATTAAATGGTAAAAATATAATCTAATTATACTTTAAAAACAATCAAAATTATAATTTAACACTATAATGCATTTTGATTAAAAAATCTGTTTTCAATTAAAATTTAGTATTTTTCATTATTCATAAAAATATGAAAGTTATTAGAAAAGTGCCAAAAATTCACCCTAAGATAATATAGATATTATTAATCCAAAAATGAATTTCATTTTGAAAGATACAATTTATAAAATTTCAAAAATTGGGTATTAGTATTCATAACGACTTCTTTGATTGGTTGCGGTGTGTTAGAATCTCAAAGTTGCGTACAATGAAAGATATTGCATTATTCAAAGGGAAACGTACTGTGGAAGCTTGGGGTGTTACACAATGGGGTACCCAAATAGAAATTGAATGTTTTTGTTGATAGACATCAGGATGAGAAGCATATGGTATTTAAATATATATTATTATACTAATACCATTTTACATTTATACATGTATATTAAAAGGAGATGACATTTCATACATTACTATTAAAATAAATTTTATTTATTTCAGGATATTTCAAGGAAGAATGAATTGAGCTAGTCTTGAAGGGTTATAGGGCCCGTAGGGGAAGCCGGAGGGCTAGGGATTTTAAAATTTGTCATCGACGGGTCGACGAAACCCGTCGACGTCAACGATCTGAGCCCTAGTAAGGTCCAAGGATCTCGCGTAAATTATACAGAGCACAAAATAAAACGAAAACATACTAGTTTCAAATATGAAACCATAGTTGACTACAACTTGTCAATGTTGATCATCACTTGAAGGATTCATAGAAGGATCCCTCTAGATTGTCCAAACACACTTATAAAATCCACTGGAATGTCGATCATTGAGTTATGGGTGCTAGAGCGGAGATCCGATGATGTCTCCGACATCCCGACAATCACTACATTTAGATCCCTTTGATGCTTCAGGAAGATCTTGATCTGTGCTCTTGGACCAACTTATTCCCTCTCTAGGAAGCAGGAGGAGAGAGAGGCTGTCATTTTTCATTCCACAAAAATGAATGAATTATTAGAATGACCACCTAATAGAGAGATCCTCCTACTTTTTTTACAGTGTTGTTGCCAAATACCGGTTTGGGTTCCCCCACCCCATGTTTATGTGACGCCCCAAAGTTTCATTAATGGAAATCCCTCTTGATCTAGTAAAATGTCTCTTTATGTAAAACGTTAATATAAAATGTCAATTTATTTGGTTTTATGTTAATAATTGTGACTGTTACTTTTATAGCCATTGAACAGTGATCACATGATTAATATAAATATAGAGCTTTAACAAATCCAATTTACTCAGACAACATAGGCAATGGCCTCATCCAGTAGAATTGCTCCATACGAAGCCCATTTATCGGAGCTCAAAAAAGAGGTGGCATCCTTGGGCTTCGCTCTTGACCAAGCCCAAGCTGAGCTTCATCATGTCAAGCTCTAACAGGACTATCTACGGGAAAATGGTAAGTTGATAGAGATTACCACTCGAGCGATGTTATCTGAGCCACCCCAAGAGTCTGTCACCATCGCACACCTTACCCTTAGGTCTTATGCAGCTATTTTAAGGGGTTATGTAACAAGTCTCTAGTAATATGTTCATGTATATTATTATTTTTGTATATAATAATGAATATAACTTCTTGTCATTATTGATACATTGTAAATAGTTGTTAAAGTACAAATAGTGTTTTTAGTTATTATTTAATTAAGAAATATATTTTATTAAATTAAGGGATTTTTGAATTAAATAATATTTTAATAAAATATTATTATTTTAATTGAATTAATTTTATTATATATAAATGATCATATAATTTTATGAAAGAAATTATAATTTTAATTAAGGTTTGAAAGCCATTTCTGTCAAAACCCATGAATTTTCGATAAATGTCGGTTTTTATTTTAAAAGTGAAAATTAACATATTTTGAAAATTATTTAGATAAAATAAATGATATTTCTGGAATCAGGATGTCGAAATTATCCAACGGTGAATTTTTCATAATTTTCTGGACTGTCAAATTTTTTAGTAAAAAATAAATACCATTTAAATATATAATGTGTTTTATGACATCATAATGACCCAATAGTGATGTAATAAAATACTATAAGATTTATGTTCGGCCAATATATGTTTTACCATTAAAATATTGTGATTTTGGGTTTGTTTGACTTACTTTTCAAAGCATTAATGGACCCCTCAACAGTTAATAAACATCTTGTCTTATTAAATTATTTTCCATGGGAGTGTGACTCACCTCCACATAAGAAACCCCATTATTTTAAGAAGTTCAGACTTTGGCCTTATAAAATATTTTTTTCCTCTTCCCTTTTCCAAAAACCATGGGCAAAAACCATGATCTGATTTGTGGTTTGGATTAGTTTAATGTAAGGGGTCCCAAACCTAAATAATAATGAATTCACTCACCTTTTCTATATAAACCCACCCAAGCTCCCACTTACTCCTCCCTCAACGCCTTTTTAGTTCGTCCAACCTATGCCCTACTCTCTCTAGAATCCTCCCTAGGTGCCCCATGTTCCCAAGAATCCTCTCTCAAGCCTCTCTCAAGCCTTTGGAAGCACACTTCCAAGTAAGGGTTTTTTTCTTCCTTTCTCATTTTTGTCTAATTTTCTTTAAGTCGTTTTGCCCATTTAATTTCATTTATGAATGTTGGGGTATGATTTCTCACCTCCATCATACTGCCCTATTTATGGTTGAATTATGGGAGACCCCTTTCTCTCTCATTAAATGCCTCCCATGCACATTCGTTACTATGCCGAAATTCCGAAAGGAACTTCTCTCTCCTCATTTACATTCAAGCAATACTTTTGTATCATGAATCTAAATTCCATTACAATTTTTGGGACATGTATCTATATGACCTTCTTACGGTCCATTATATGTAAATATGATGAGTAACCGCTTTCTCTCTCATCAACCGTTTTTATGAATTCTTATGTCACGCCGTTACGCTGCCGAAATTGCACCGATTTTCTAAGACAATGCCATTATGTAGTGAATACCATGTCCATTTCTCCATCAAGGGTATTATCCTTTATGCACATTTATTTAATGATTATAATGTTTCATGTATGAATTCCACATTCCTTTATCATGTAATAAATGATTATGTTTTATGAATCCATGTTTTATGATCCATGTGGCACACTTATGCATGAAATGAAATGTTTAAGAAGGTTGCACCCTTATAGCGCTCCAATGCAATGGGTAAAATATAGTATCATGATACATCATGTGCAATGAGTATTGACTCATGCTAATTCAAGTCCAACGAGGGTTTACTCATGCCTCATGTTCAATGAGGATTTACTCATTCTCCATGTGAAATGAGCCTTGGCTCATGCTAATTCCATGTTAGGGGTTGTTGCCACATTTCCATGTTATGATTATCATGTTTTTTCATGCCTTTATGTTCATGTTTCTCTTGTGCTCTATTGATATTCTTATAGTCTAACATGTATTTTAATCCTCATGTATTCCATGTTTATTCCCTTATTGGACTTTGTAGCTCACCCCTTTTCTTATGCATGTCCTCAGGTTATCCCATACAATGCTAAGTATGAGGGAATGTAGGGGTCATGTAAAGGAAGTTTTCAATAAAGATGTTTTATGTCATTTTTTAAGTTGTTATTTAATGATCCTAAGCCCCAAAGACACTATACCTCTCTATCATCCATGTTGTATCAAGTTAATAGTTTATGTAATAAATCATGTTTAAGTTTGTAATAAAAGAAGGGTTGTCATAGTTGGTATCAGAGGATAGGTTCAGTTATTTTTGGGATTAGGATTAGAAAACCCTAGTAAATCTTTAGAGACAAGACTAGGTATAATAAAAACATCCCTAAGTTTTGGTAAGTACTGAGTTAGTGTTTTATCAAGAAAATACATCTTTGTCTGGATACGAGCAGGTAGAGGCGGCTCTGGCACAGATGTATCCTAGGGGTAAAACAAGAAAACACTGCTTTGAGCTATAATCGAACGGGAACTGGGCATGACAACGGGCATTGCTGCACTCTTGGTTATGACACTCCTGGGGGTTATGTCTTGATAAATTCACAAGCTTAGTATGAACCCTTATTAAGGGAATTAAAGAAAATGCTGCTAAGAATATATGTTAGAAAGTAGATCATGAAAATCCTAGATTGAAGCCTATAGAATCATGAGTTAAGGAAATAAAAGTTTATTTATAAGTCTTCAACTTTTGTCTTTGGATTACTCTTTATGTGTTACCCCCTAACTTTCCTTTTATTCTAGCCAATGGCCGGTAATAAGAGGACTCGGGCTATCAACCGATGTGAAGATCAGTGTGATGACTGTACTAATGAGATGCCCAATCCAATGGGAGCGGGAATCGCGAAATTTTTCACTCTTCTCCCTCAGCTAACTCAAGATTTGAATAGAAACATGGGTCAAGAGGAATTTTCAACCCCCCCTAATAAATAACAAGTCGCTATCGATAGCTTCATGAGACAAAGGCCTCTTACTTTTAGTGGATCATCTGATCCCATGATCGTTGAACAATGGATCAACTCCATTGAAAAGATCTTATCCATCCTTCAATGTTCTGAACAAGAGAAGGTTCTCCTGGCAGATTATCGTATGGAAGGTGAAGCTGATCAATGGTGGACGTTGATAAAAAATACAAAGCCTGAGGAGGAGATCGAGGCGTTGGAATGGAAGGATTTCCGAAAGATGTTTTTCGATAAATATTTTCCGCGCACCCTCCTGCTTAAGATGGAAAGGGAATTCCTTTCCCTCAAGAAAAAATATGAAGAATCTATTGGAGAGTACGAGGAAAACTTCACAAGGCTTGCATGATACACTTCCGGCTTTGTTGTTACCACGAATGCAAGGTTGGCCATTTCTTTGGTGGGCTGAAGCCTAGACTACAGAAAGCATTAGCGAACCATGACTTCAACAGATATGAGGAAATTGTCCGATGTGCCCTCAAGGTCAAAATGGAGATTGGGGAATCAAAGGGGAATCATGGGGACAAGAAGCGTAAGGTGGACTTCAATGCTGGAGGTCCGATGGATAAATCCAACGGTGCTAAGAAGATCCATCACCCCACTTTCCAAAAGTGCAGAAATAAGTACCCTGGAAATTGCCTCAAGGGGACGATGAAATGCTTTAGGTGTGGAAGATAAGGGCACCTAGCTTTTAACCATCGGCAAGAAATACCCGTGGCTACAACAGAGGAGAGGAATGCTCCATTTGAACCTCAATGCATTGTTCATTGCTAAAACTGCAATGAACCGGGGGATTTTTCAAATCAATGCCCCAAACCAAGGGTTTTTGGAGGAAACCAACAACTTCTAAGGAAGAAAGGAAGAGATTTTACCATCACTTCTGCAGAATCAAACCCCGACAATGAAGTAGTGAAAGGTACGCTAGTTATTCATTCAATAATAGCGAACATACTTCTTGATTCAAGTTCTATGAGTTCTTTTATATCTCGAAAGTTTAGTAGAACAATCCCAGCACCACCACAAATCATGGAAATGAAGATATCGGTGAGTACGACAAATGGGGAAATCATTGCATCCCATGAAAATAAGTCCTCCCCTGTTATAATCTATGGATTGAATTTCCCATCAAACCTCGTCATACTCCCTCTGGTGGAATTTGATTCAATTCATGGCATGGATTGGATTTCCTTATATATATCCAACATAAATTGTCGGGAGAGGGAAATCACACTTCAAATG
Organism: Viscum album; assembly: GCA_963277665.1. NCBI lineage: Eukaryota > Viridiplantae > Streptophyta > Magnoliopsida > Santalales > Viscaceae > Viscum > Viscum album. The sequence goes on from OY728121.1 coordinate 857,211,952, forward strand.
GAGAATCGACCCCCGATTCTTTACAAGTGTAAGGAGGAAGATGAATATCCTTTAGCTCCATCATCTCAACCATGGATATTACTGACTTATGAGCACGCGTATCTGGCTAATATGATTGAGTCCAAGGAAGAAACCATCCTTGACGAAATGCCTATTGTGAAGGAATTCACTGAAGTATTTCCCGAGGAACTGCCTGGTCTTTCTCCTAGAAGAGATGTTGAATTCTCAATTGAACTTATACCAGGGGTGCTACCAATATCCAAGACTCTATATAGAATGGATGTCATGGAGCTTGATGAGCTGAAGAAACAACTACAAGAGAATCTGGATAAAGGGTTTATATGCCCAAGTGCTTCACCATGGAGTGCACCAGTCCTCTTCGTCAAGAAGAAGGATGGGTCAATGCGGCTTTGCATCAATTATCGTGATCTTAAAAAAATCACGATAAAGAACAAGTATCCTTTTCCACGGATCGATGACTTGTTTGATCAGCTGTGTGGAGCACAATAGTTCTCCAAGGTAGATTTTCAGTCGGGATATTATCAAGTAAGGGTGATGAAGGAAGATGTCCCTAAGACTGCTTTTCGTACAAGATACAGGAACTATGAATTCATAGTAATGCCTTTCGGACTCACTAATGCTCCAGAAATCTTTATGGACTTGATGAATAGAGTCTTTAGAGATTACCTTGACAAATGTTTGGTAGTATTTATAGATAATATTATAATATACTCCAAAACCAAGGAGGATCATGAGGAGCATTTAAGAACTGTACTAGAGACTTTGCGCAAGGAGAATCTCTATGCAAAGTACAACAAGTGTGAGTTATGGTTGAAATAGGTCTCATTATTAGGCCACATCATCACAAGAAATGGGATATCTGTGGATACCTCCAAAACAGATGAAATTGAGGGATGGATGAGGCCAACATCAGTAACAGATATCCGTAGCTTCTTGGGGTTAGCTGGATATTATCGACAATTTGTGGGAAATTTCTCACGATTGTCCAACCCTCTTACCAAGCTAACTCGAAAGGCAATAAAGTTATCTTAGAGTGGTGAATGTGAAGAAAGCTTCAAGGAGTTGAAAAAGAGGCTTATCACTGTGCCCATGCTCACTTTACCCACAAGTGGGGAAATTTTTGTGGCATTCAGTGATGCTTCGAAGAAGGGATCAGGTTGTGTGCTGATGCATAATGATAAAGTGATATTATATGCCTTAAGGCAGTTGAAAATACATGAGAAAAACTATCCAATGCATGATTTGGAGTTGGCAGCGGTGATCTTTGCCTTGAAAATATGGCAACATTATATCTATGGGGATAAATGTGAGATATATACTGACCACAAGAGTCTTAAATATATATTCACAAAGATAGATCATAATATGCGCCAGAGAAAATGGATAAAGCTCATCAAGGATTATGACTGTTCAATACATTACCACCCTAGGAAAGCGAACAAGGTGGAAGATTCCCTATGTATAAAGGACTCAACAATTCTATCAATGATGAGAATTGAGAGGGATCTCATCTTCTTAGACTTGATGAAGATGGACATGGGAATCATAAATAATGGAACATCATCAATCCTTTCACAAATGATTGCTCACCTGTCTCTTTTGGAAAGGTTAAAGGATGCTCAGAAGGATGATGTAGGAATTCAGGAAAAACTGTAAGCTATCAAAAAGGGGAAATCCTCTAAGTTTAATATTAATGAAGAAGGAATTATGCGATTTGGGAAAAGACTATGTGTTCCATCAAGTCCGGAGCTGAAGAAGTAACTTTTGGATGATGCACATAGTTCAAATTTCTCTATTCACCCAAGGAGCACAAAGATGTATCAAGATCTCCGAGAAAACTTTTGGTGGGATAATATGAAAAAGGAGATCATTGAATATACATCAATCTTCATGGTGTACCAGCAAGTGAAGGCAGAGAGGCAGAAGTCTAAGGGGATGATGCAACCATTGCCCATACCAGAATGGAAATGGGAGAACATCACCATGGACTTTGTCACTGGACTTCCGAGGACATCCAATGGCAACAATGAAATATGGGTTATTATGGATCGTATTATAAAGACTGCACACTTCATTCCTATTCAGGAGGATTTCTCCATGGATCAACTGGAATGGATATATATCAGGGAAGTGGTAAGGCTACATGGAGAGCCACTATCTATTGTGTCTGACCGAGATCCAAGATTCACCTCTTAGTTTTGGAAGAGTCTTCAACATGCTCTGAATACTGACCTGAACTTCAGTATAGCCTATCATCCTCAAAATGATGGCCGATATGAGTGGACTATCCAAACACTTGAGGAAATTTTGAGAGCGTGCTCAATGGACTTTAAAGGAGGATGGGATCAACATCTTCCTCTGGTTGACTTCTATTATAATAACAGTTTCCACTCAAGCATCCAAATGGAACCTTATGATGCCCTGTATGGGAAAATGTGCATAACACTAGAATCTTGGGATGAGGTCGGTGAACGTAAGCTGCTTGGACCAGAAATAGTTGAAGAAATGGTGGAGTAGGTAAAAACCATTCAACAACATATCAAGGTAGCCTGGAGTCGACAGAAGAGTTATGCAGATAACCCTCGACGAGACATTGAGTTTAAAGTTAGAGACATGGGTTTTCTACGCATATCTCCGTGGAATAAGGTCATGAGGTTTGGAAAGAAAGGAAAGTTAAGTCCAAGGTACATCGGCCCCTTCGATATTCTTGATCGTGTCGGGGTCGTGGCCTATCGACTATCACTTCCACCAACCATGGCCAAAGTACATGATGTATTTCATGTATCCCTCTTAAGGAAGTACATACCGAACCCTTCACATGTACTCTATTTTGAGGTGGTACAATTTTAGGATGATCTTTCTTATGAGGAGCAACCAGTGAAGATCTTATATCGTAGAGAAAAAGTTCTACGAAATAAGACAATGCCCCTTGTCAAGGTATTGTGGCGAAACCACAAGTTTGAAGAAGCGACTTTAGAATTGGAGGAAATGATGTAGCTGAGTTACCCACATTTGTTTTAGTGTGGGAAAAAGGAAATTTTGAGGGAAAAATTTCTTAAGGGGGGAATATTGTAACGACCCAAAGTTTCATTAATGGAAATACCTCTTGATCTAGTTAAATATATCTTTATGTAAAACGTTTATATAAAATGTCAATTTCTTTGGTTTTATGTTAATAATTATGAATGTTACTTTTATAAACGTTGAACAGTGATCACATAATTAGAATAAATACAGGTCTTTAACAAATCCAATTTACTCAGACAAAAGAAGTGATGACCTCATCCAGTAGAATTGCTCCATACGAAGCCCATTTTTCGGAGCTCGGAAAATAGGTAGCGTCCTTGGACTTCGCTCATGACTAAGCCCAATATGAGCTTCATCATGTCAAGCTCGAATAAGACCGTCTATGGGAAAAGTGGAAGTTGATTGATATTACCACTCGAGCGATGTTATCTAAGCCACCCTTAGAGTCTGTCACCATCGCACACCTTACCCTTAGGTCTTATGCAGCAATTTTAAGGGGTTATGTAACAAATCACTATTAATATGTTCATGTATATTATTATTTTTGTATATAATAATGAATATACCTTGTTGTCATTATTGATACATTGTAAATAGTTTTTAAAGTACAAATAGTGATTTTAGTTATTATTTAATTAAGAAATCTATTTTATTAAATTAAGGTATTTTTGAATTAAATAATATTTTAATAAATTATTATTATTATTATTAAATTAATTTTATTATATATAAATGATCATGTAATTTTATGAATGCAATTATAATTTTTATTATGGTTTGAAATCCATTTCTGTCAAAACCAGTGAATTTTTTATAAATATCGGTTTTTATTTAAAAAGTGAAAATTAACATATTTAAAAAATTATTTAGATAAAATAAAGGATATTTTTAGAATCAGGACATCGAAATTATCTAATGGTGAATTTTTCATAATTTTTTGAGACAATCATATTTTTGGGTAAAAATTAAATACCGTTTAAATATATAATGTGTTTTATGACATCATAATGACCCAATAGTGATGTAATAAAATACTATAAGATTTATCTCCGGCCAATATATGTTTTTCCATTAAAAAAATGTGATTTTTCGTTTGTTTGACTTACTTTTCAAAGCATTAATGGACCCCTGAAGACTTATTAAACATCTTGTCTTTTTAAATTATTTTCCATGGGAGTGTGACTCACCTCCACATAAGAAACCCCATTATTTTAAGAAGTTAGGACTTTGACCTTATAAAATATTATTTTCCTCTTCCCTTTTCCAAAAAACATGGCCAAAAACCATGAGATTATTTTTGGTTTGGATTAGTTTAATGTAAGGGGTCCCAAACCTAAATAATAAAGAATTCACTCACCTTTCCTATATAAACCCACCCAAGATCCCACTTCCTCCTCACTCAAAGCCTTTGGAGTTCATCCAACCTCTACCCTACTCTCTCTAGAATCCTCACAAGGTACCCCAAGCTCCCAAGAAGCCTCTTTCAAGCCTTTGGAAGCACACTTCCATGTAAGGGTTTATTTCTTCCTTTCTCATTTTTGTCCAATATTCTTTAAGTTGTTTTTCCCATTTAATTTCAATTATGAATGTTGGGGTATGGTTTCACACCTCCATAATACTGCCCTCTTTATGTTTGAATGATGGTAGACCCCTTTCTCTCTCACTAAATGCCTCCCATGAACACCTGTTACTATGCCGAAATTCTGAAAGGAACTTCTTTCTCCTCATTTACATTCAAGAAATACTTTTGTATCATGAATCTAAATTCCATTACAATTGTTGGGACATGTATATATATGACCTCCTTACTTTCCATTATATTTAAATATGATGAATAACCCCTTTCTCTCTCATCAACCATTTTTATGAATTCTTATGTCACGCCGTTACGCTGCCGAAATCGCACCGATTTTCTAAGCCAATGCCATTGTGTAGTGAATACCATGCCCAATTCTCCATGAAGGGTATTCACCTTTATGCACATTTACTTATTTATTATAAAGTTTCATGTATTAATTCCACATTCCTTTATCGTGTAATAAATGATTATGTTTTATGAATCCATGTTTTATGATCCATGTGGCACAGTTTTGCATGAAATGAAATGTTTAAGAAGGGTGCGCCCTTATAGAACTCCAATGCATTGGGTAAAGTATAGTATCCTGATACGTCATGTGCAATGAGTATTGACTCATGATAATTCAAGTGTAACTAGGGTTTACTCATGCTTCATGTGCAATGAGGATTTACTCATGCTCTATGTGCAATGAGCCTTGGCTCATGCTAATTCCATGTTAAGTTTTGTTACCACATTTCCATGTTATGATTATCATGCTTTATCATACCTTTATGTTCATGTTTCTCTTGTGATCTATTGATATGCCTATTGTATAACATTTATTTTACTCCCCATGTATTTCATGTTTATTCCCTTACTGGGCTTTATAGCTCACCCATTTTCTTATGCATATCCTCAGGTTATCTCATGCAATGCTAAGTACGAGGGAATGTAGTGGTCATGTAAAGGAAGTTTTCAATAAAGATATTTTATTTCATGTTTTAAGTTGTTATGTAATGATACTAAGCCCCAAAGACACTATACCTCTCGATCATCAATGTTGTATCAAGTGAATAGTTTATGTAATAAATCATGTTTAAGTTTGTAATAAAAGCAGGGTTGTCATAGTTTATTTAAACATCCACTTAATAAATAAATTTGACAATCTAAATTGCGTCAATATTATTTATTATTTTATCACATACTTTTAATATATATATAATATATTATTTAATAAAACTCGATCCATTTAACTCGAATCTCTATCTCACTTAATATTTAATGAACCTTGAATATTAAAATAATATTTGTTCGATTAATATTATCTCGTATTAACTAAACATGTAAATATATTAAATAAATTCAATCCCAAATATTCATAACATTAATATTAATGAATTTATTTAATTATTTAGGTGATCAAAAACTTGGAGAACACACGAACCTCATGGTGGGTCCCACCATGTCCAATTACCAGTTCAACTAAATAGGGTGGATTCTTGAATATGCTATTGTGTGTGACCCTCTAGGCCCTTATCTCGATATTAGTGAATAAAATCCATAGACTAAGAGCGATGTCTAGAAACCCATCATGACCCTTAAATAGATAAGTATTGTCATAGTAATGACAACCAACCTACAAAGAATTATTGTGTACTATAATCTCTTTTCCATTAACTATATCATAAAGTAGGATGCACACTTGTGTCATCATACTTTTCTTGCTTTATTATTTCTTGATCTTACCAGATGGATTTTCCTTTCAATTTCTTTGTCCAAATACTTATAATGGTATCACCATCTGAGTCAACCAGGCATGAGATATATAACTTCCTAAACATGGAAGCAACAAATCCTTTCTTGACCATTCAACTAATTTCAAACCACCAAGGATGCACCCAACACATGATACCTCTCCAAGATTTCAATACCATGGTTTTTTCCTTGCATAAAAGTACGCAATAAAATGATACAGATGGGTAATGGTCTCATGTCAGGAGACCAATACACATGTCTGTAGATAGGAACGACCAATGACAACCAGAACATGTGGTGTTCCTATTGGAGGGTCTTTTCTCAGGATCTCACTACTAGAGATCACCTTGTGCGAACTTCATGAGAAGAAGTCTCAATGCTTATGAGCCCCCAACACCTGATAGTCAAACATCTATTGCGTCCTGTCAATAATATGTATCTAGACCATAGAACATATGTTTAAGATTAATTTCATTGTATCCTGAGTTTCTCATTATATCCTGGGATCTTCTATAACCTCTCGAAATGACAATTAATCTATGGAAATTACAATTTCAATAGTGGATGTATAAAATTATACACTACAATAGTAAAATGACATCATGTATAACTAACTATATACATAATATAGTAATCAAAAGTACTGCATAGTTGGGTCTAGGGAACCCACTATTTCAACACTCCCACTTGTACTAGAGCCAACTTGCTAACCACACTTGTTATCTAATCACATGATTAAGATCATGTTTCTGCTGAGTAATAGATTTAACTACTTGGCCTACCACATTTTTGCTGCATGGAATATCTATTGTATGAGACCTCATATCCTGGAGTAAAACTTCTCAAGATAAGGTATTCCTAAGTATATCACTTTTTTCCATTATCATAACTTGAAAACATGTCAAGTAAGATTATCATAATTAACATTAAGATAATAATTTTCTCACTAGTTGCGATTCCAAGAACTAGAACAAATCATTGTGATTGATAATCTATACATAGCTATCTTAGAAGCTGCAACGTACTCGGTATTTGTATGTATAGATACCACTGGCTTTTATGAGATTGACCCTCTAATCTTCTTAGCCTAACTATGATACTAGATCAAATTGATCTAAGGATTACATGTTTGTATCCCAAAAAAACTAGTATACCTTTTTATCTATATACCATGTGCATATAATTTGTACTTTATGAAGTACAAGATGATAGTTATGACTATATCACTTGTAGTGCTCCTAGATATAATTGATTTCTAACTATAATAAATATATCTTGGCAGTATCAATTCTTGTACATATCATGGATTACATGATTGATCCATCAAGGAAGTGTAAGTAACTCAACTCATAACTTTTATCTTCACCCATGTTCTAAACATGTTAACCTTGAGAGATTAAGACATGTGACATTAGAAACAATTATAACCTTGAATTGTTCCAACTTTTATTTTTCAATACAATGTCACTTTATGTATGATTTACTAGGTCCAAGCAACTATTAGATCTACCTCATTATATCATGTTCCCTAGAACATAGGTTTCTAATTTAATTCAATCAATTAGAGTATTACTTTTATCCTGATCTTATCTAATAGTAAAACTAATAAATGTTTTCCATATGTTTCCAAACATATTTCTCTTGGAAGACATTGGTGCTCCCACTAACTTTTGGTAAAAACAAGGCAAATATTCATTTGATATAATTGATCTAAGATCTTACTGCATACTTGAATCCTAAACTGGATTTCGGTAACTTGCAACCTTCATTGGATTTGGATGGTGTCATCATCCCTTTCTGGTTGCATCCTATAAGAACATTCCATGAAAGATAATCATGACATCCAATGAAAAATTTAATGATTTTAGAGGTTAGCTATGACAAGTAAAATTCTAATGGATTTGGGCATTCCAAATTGGTATAACCAATCAATCCTTATTGATACTACTCTTGTAACAACCATGTATCAACTCATAATAATACCCACCATAATATTCAATTTATAAGCCCCTTTTTAATTTGATACATGGAATCCATTATTGAATTTTAATTGATCTTGTCAATCATAGATGATTTCCATATACTGCTTACTTGTAGGATATATTATTCTTAATGAATAATTTATCACCGGATGCAGTGAATATAAAACCATCACCATGGTTTCATTCTACCTACGTAGTACGTTTCACCGGAACATTCTTATTTCATATGCACATGTGGAACTTGTTCCTAAGCCAACCATTTGTGCATCTCTAGAATTGACTAAGTCCAAGTCAATTCATCTCCCACTCTCTTTAATAGAGATGTGTACCCTTATAAAGATATTTAATCTAATACCTGACTACATATTTTCTATCTCAGGGATTAATATAATATCTTAAGAAAATGTTAGGATAATTACCTTAGATTCACAACGTATTTAACTTGATGCATGGTTTTTTAAATCCTAACAAATTCCTAGCATCTATAACATGTGTCCTATGACATAATGGATTTCTATCATAATATGACTCGTATGATATCCATTTTCATTTTAGTTGGAATATTTTTTATGGGTTTACGCCGTTATTTTCAAAACACATCATGATATATAATGGAAGTTTCTACAAGTTGTAACATCGATACTACTTACATCATAACATTGATGTATAAAATGTGAGTTTTATAATTTCTCCATGCTATATTTTTTTGATCAATGTTAATATGTAAGACTCATCATCGATCCTCCTTACAAAAATAAATATCGTGATGTAGATAAGGTAACATCCTTTTAGAAATTACTCAACACTATATTATCATGATCGATGAATGCTTGGTAAAGATATTTTTTAGTATGCTGGAATGGAGCTATTGATATCTTATGACCATGCACTTACTTGAATTTACCATTCCTTAATTTCTTAACAGAATCTTATGAAGTATATTTACCTTTAGCTTTCCTTTGGAATAGTTCACTCTCTCTTGTTGAACTAACCCTGAAAGCTTTATGGCATATGTTTATTTATAAAGGTTTCTCTGTCTAAACTAAAGATTCCAATTATACCATAGGTGTTTAGTTGTGCCGATCCTGAATACCAAACTGGGTATATGATTGACATCCACTTTTTGTTTTATGTAATAAATAATCATATTGGCACAACTGGATAAGTCTTATATTTTTATATTCATCATGCATTGCCTAGGATTCAAGTATGACTGAACTATTTTTTTGAGTATGTTTCACCAAAAACAACATTCATTAAAAATCATGGAATAATGTCTCATTGTGTCCAAAGGGAATATGTGATAAATGTTATGGTTATACTCAAAAACTTTTTCATATAGAATTATTCACATGGAAATTAGAAGTTACGTGTCTCTCACTACTGACTTAGGAATCACCCTTTCTCACCTGCTTGGAGAAAACACCATACTTCTTATAATGTTCATATACTTACTTGGTTACTATGTTTAAATAAAAATATTTTATTGGCATATTTTATTCAATACCCAAGTAGTATGTTATAAAAATTAATTTATATTGATAAATATACATGAACAAGAAACAGGTACATGCTTCTAGTATTTCAGTTTTTTGCAGTTTTGAACTTCCATAAATTTAATTCATTTTATATGATTAAAATTACCGCCTACTAAATAACCAACCTCATTTCTTTGAATAACATTATGAAGGTTCCTTTGGAATAAATTTCTGTATAACGTTTCGCATTGTCATTCAATTTATTCTCCATAAGAACAAAAGTTGGTACTTTTAATTTTCTTATTACTTGGAGAATATTACCTTAATGGTATTGAAGTGTTTACTATATACCATTCATTTGTATCCTTAAAAAAAACTAGAGTAATTGGGTTTAAAATAAAAAATAATGGGATTCCAGGAAGGATTATGAACATTCTTTCACTTTACATAAAGTGAGTACAATCATCACATTCAAATCCTGATTATCTTTCTCTGTGGAAAATTCATGGAGTTGAGACTACATGTAACATCATCCATTTAATGATGTAGAGACCACAAATAATATCAGACATTGATGATATAATTATGAAAGAACCATCATAGGCATGATTCCTAAGTCTCTTATATTAATTTACACCTACACTTCCTAAGGTGGATTAAAAAGTTGGGACACAAGAACCTTGAATTTCAATTATAGTAGTTTTGTGTGCATGCGTATTTACTAAACTTGGAATTTTGTGATTTTTTGGACATTAACATGGTCTAATATTTATCACTATTTTTTTACTTGTGGTATTACTTTCCATTATCTACAAATAATCTTTAGAAGACTAGTACTTTTTATGTTGATTACTGAATGTGACATTACCGATTAATTTAGTCATTAAATGTCTCCCACTAATTTACAGAATTCTAGGAAACCTATGAACTATAATTAGAGTACTATATTGTCTGAGTATTCTAGTGGCAAGGATCCCTAATCCTCCCTCATAGTCTACATGTTATGGCTACACCACTACTCGTAGGGTTCAAGGTAGGACTTTGGCTGGCCAACCGCATTAACTCACGGTTCTTTGATCTGTTGAGCGAAGTCCCATATTCTAAAATCATTACCTTATTTACTCAATGATTTCATCTAAAATTAGAACATTCTAGCTATGGATATTTATTTGCAGCAATTTGAGTTAAGTCAATCCACCACTCTAATAAGAACTCCCCTGTATTAAGAGGCACCCTTAGCTATGGCATGACTGGCACCCCGAACACACATTTTTGTTCAAAATTAAATGATGGAAGGCTGTAATGACTTAATATTACTTTGAGGGTTTTGTGTTTTCCTCTCATATAATGTAATCCATTTCTATTAATCTTTTTCATCTATGTTGTCATGCTCATTACTAAACATAAATAAGAAAACATATGTCGCTTATTTATGCATTTTATTATCTATTATTTTATGTATTTCGCCTACTATTTATAAATGCATTAAATAATAAATAAATTCCTAAAGGTAACCTACTACCCGACTGGTCTTGAGCATCTAAACGACCTAAGGGAATCATACCAGAGTTGAAGTTTGACTCATAATGCAGCTTACCGTCGTCTTATTTGTTTTCTTCTCTTCCAAAGTATCGCCTCATCTTGGCGGGGTCCATGTCACATCTTGGAGTACTGCCTTGTCTTGGTAGATTCCATGTCATGTCTTGGAGTACAAACTCATCATGGCAGGCTCCATATCACGTCTTTTATCTTCTTCATCCAATGTAAAAAAATACTCGCGCGTAGGGGAGGGGAACTATGTTATAAATGTACATCAGGTAAATTAGGCGTTCATGCCCTTATACATTTTAACAAAAAAGAAAGACGATGAAAATATCATCTATTTAATTAATTTCAATCATTGTATGTAGTCAAATAGTTAATTAAATAAACAAATTAATGCGGACATACAAGGGTCAGTGCTCAATACTAGTAGATGGGTAAAATGCGCGATAAAATTAAATTGCATTATATTAAGTTCGAGGGTTATAAATTAAATTAAATGAATTTAATAATTCCAAAAAATTAATTATTTATCGTCTTGCTTATTAATTTAATTTTAATATCAAAATTAAATTAATTTAACATAATTCAATTTAATAATAAAATTGAATTAATTTCCATCCAGGTATTACAATTTATTTATTTTCATCCATAATTAATATGTTAATCAATTTAATTGAAATTTCATAATTAAATTAATTAATTATATTAATTGAAATTAAAACTCGGGTCTTGAAACCTTTCTATGGCCCATCCTGGATCATGTTGAACATGTGCAGACCCGTTACGGGTCAGGAAAAGCATGGTCCTTGCTTATTTGGGCCAGGAAGGTCTACCCAAACCCAAACTTGGTCAGACGGATCCACCCAGTCCGGTTTTGAGGAAACTCAGACTCTGCAAATTGTGTCAGTGGTTACATGCATGAAGGGAGGAGTGGAAGCAGGCGATCATACCATCTTCAAGAGCCGACAAGAGCGGGCTGGGGGGAGGTGGCTCGGTGGGAGTGCGCCGCTGTAGGGAGAAAGATGATAGTGGCTTGGGCTTTGTGATAGCTTCACCGAATCTGAAGAGCAGGGAGGTGATGCTGCTTTGAGCGAAGGTAGTAGGCAGGAGGAGCCTGATTGGATCGGGATGAGGGTGGCGGCCTCAACGTGGTGGAGCTCTGCTGGTCCGGTCGCGGAGGGGTGAAGAGTGGTAGTTCAAGCACCAGGTTGATCCAGGACAACTGTAGGCAATGAGGGAGCTCAGGATCTGGCCGAGGGGGTAGTTGGCATGGGTGGAGGCCGGTGCAGTGCTAGGAGCGGCGAAGGAGGCCGCTGTTATGAGAATGGGTGATAGAAGGTTGGGGTCGTGACCTGTTATGGGTGCGATGATAGCCGGATGCCGGGACCAGGGTAGTACCTATGGGGAACCGCGAGGCCGGTGCAACGGTGAGTGCTGCCTGCGGCGGCTTGCTACAGGTACCAAGGTGAGCAGAGGGCTAGCACGAGCGGAGGGAGGTGGTCTGCAGGGGCACTCCTACTGCGTTCCATCGAGGGGAGCACTTCCCGGTGGCAGTTTGTTAAGGTGGACGGTCCTAAGGAAGGAGGCTAATTTTCGGGTACTATAGCAGTACTGTAGAAAAAATGTAGCATGAACTATGCAAAACTGTAGCATGTACTATAGAAAGAAATATATCATGCACTGTTTGGTGCTGTAGCAGCCGAGAATAATCCCTCGTTTCGGCCTTTGGTCCATCGATTTGGTCCCTCAGTCCTTTAAGACCTTCGGGCCACCCAGGCCTTCGGACCACCTTAAGGCCTACGGGCCACCTTAAGTGCAGATGCAAACCAGACAACCTACAAAGAACAAACTTCAGAAGGAGGAGGAGCAAGGAGATTTCACCATATCAGAAGCTAAATGGATTTCAAGAATTAGAGGGTATGACACCTACCATCGGGACAATCCTGTGCATGCTAGCAAAGACTAGCTGAAAAACCATGAGAAGGTGCAGAGCTGATTTCACGATGATGATGTAGGGGAGGTGCAGTTCAAAGTAGTTAGTCTGGGTTGTATTCAATGTTTGAAGCCAACGGGAAATGAATTCCTCTTTGGCCTATGGGCAATGTAATAATTATGCCTACAGGCCTTGTAAGGGTTCCACCTCACCCCTTGAAAGCTGGATTATCAAAATCAATTAAAAATTGAAGGCCTTCGGGCCATTGGAGGAGGGGAAGGAGGGATGGTTGGTGGCCAACACCTAGTGTGTGGCTTCCCAAGGATGCGAACCCGAGATCAACTACGGACCCCGTTACCTTTTTTTATTTTTGGTTTTTTTATAGTCACCACCCTAACTTTATTTATTCATTAATTTCTTTCTTTCTTGATTGGAGACCTGAAAAGAAGATCTCCCACCCCTCCTCCTTTTTTATTTATGACTTCTTTTTAAGTCTTCCCTACATTTATTTATTTTGTGTGTTTTTACACAAATTTTTTTTATAAAGGTTAAATAGCCTTTTAATTTAATAATAATAAATTTTTTATAATAAAATAATAAATTATTATTATTATATTATTATAATAATAAAATAAATATTATTATAATAATAGAATTATTATGAAAATTATTAAATTATATAATTATAATTTGTACAATTAATATTATATTCGATGAACCAATCGAAACTTGATCGGTTCAACAGGGTGAAATAAAATTTCAGAACCCAAGATCAAACCACATATTTGATTCAATCCTAAAATTTAAAACGACCATAACTTGGCCATTCGAGATTGGATCGACATGCGGTTTGAACCATTGAGACCGATTGAAAACCCTCTACTTAATTTTATGAAAATTAATTTTATTTTGATCAGAAAATATATGCAATATATCTGATACAATTGATGGGTTCCATGGCCCACAATAGAAGTCGGTGGGCAGTGTATTTTAAAATGTTTCATCGACAGGTCGACAGAACTTGTTGGCACCGACGATCTAGGCCATGGTAAGGTCCGAGGATCTCGAATAAATTATAAAGAGAACAAAATAAAATGAAAACATACCAGTTTGAAATATGACGTCATGGTTGACTGTAACTTGTCAATGGCGATCGCCGTTTGAAGGATCCATAGAATTATCCCTCTTGATCATCCACACATGCTTCTAGAATCCACTGGAATGTCTATCATTGAGTTTTGGGTGCAACCGTGGTGATCCAATGAGGTCTTAGACGTCTCGATGATCACCTCATCGAGATCCCTTTAATTCTTGAGGAAGATCTTGATCCATACTCCTGGATCTATTGCTTCTCTCTCTAGGAAGTAGGAGGAGAGAGAGGCTCTCATTTTTCACTCCATAAAAATGAATGAATAGTTAGAATATCCACTTAAGAGAGAGTGCCTTCTCCTTTATTTATTGCGGTGTTTCTAAATACCTCGTTGGGTTCCCTGAAATTCCTTTTATTTCAATATCCACTTAATAAATAAATACGATGAACTAAACTGTGTCAATATTATTTATTATTTTATCACATACTTGTAATATATATAAAATATATTTTGCGATAAAATTGGAACCATTTAACATGACTCGCTATCTCCCTTAATATTAAACAAACCCTGAATATTAAAATAATATTCGTTCGATTAATATTATCTCATATTTAAAAAACTTGTAAATACATTAAATAAATTCAATCCCAAATATTCATATCATGAATATTAATGAATTTATTTAATTATTTTGGTGATCGAAAAAATGGTCAACACTCGTACCCCATGGTGGGTCCCACTTTTTTCAAATATCTATTCAACTGAATAGGGAGGATTCTTAAATACGTTATTGTGTGTTACCTTCTATGAAATTATCTCGATAGTAGTGAATAAATTCCATAGACCAAGAAAATGGTCTAGAAACCCATCATGACCCCTTAAGAGATACGGATTTTCATAGCAATGACAACTAACCTACGAACACAGACTATGTTCTAAAATATCATTGTAATTAAATATTTTATAAAGATGGAAACATAGTTGTTCCATCATCCTTTTCTTGCTTTATTATTTTTTGATCTTACCAGATGGATTTTCCTTTCGAATACATTATCCAAAAACATATAAAGGTTTCACCATCCTGAACAACCAGGCCTGAGATATACAACTTCCTAACCTTGGAAGAAACAAATCCTTTATTTACCATTCAACCAATGTCATACAACCAAAAATGCACCCAACAAAAGCTACCACGCCATGATTTCAATACCATGATTTTTTCCTTACATCAAAGTACGCAATAAAATGATACACATTTCTTATGGTCTCATGTTTGGAGACCAATACACATGTCCATAGATAGGAATGACCAATGTCACCCAAAACATTTGGTGTTCCTATTGTAAGGTATGTCCTCATGATCTCACTACTAGTGATCACCAAGTACGAAATTCATGAGAATATGTCTCAATGCTTATGAGCCCCCAACACCTGATAGTCAAACATCTACTATGTCCAATTAGTATGATTTTTCTAGACCATAGAAAATATGTTTAAGAATAATTTCACAGTATCTCGAGGTTCTCATTATAGTCTGGGATCTTCTATAACCTCTCGACACAAAAATTAATCTTGGGACATTACCATTTTGATAGTGGACACAGAAAATTATACACTATAATGGTAATATGAAATCATGTATAACTAACTATATAAATGATATGGTAATCAAAAGTACTACATCATTGGGTCCAGGGAACCCACTATTTTAAAAGGTCTAATAAAATCATCCCTCGCACTACGAGTTCAAAGAGTTTTTCGAGAATACGGTCAGATATAGTAATATTTTTATTAGTTTAAATTGTTATAATACAATAATATATGTTCAATATATTAAAATTGTTGATTTATCTTTGTTTATACCGTCACAGAGTTTAGGGAACCCAACATTCCGAACAAAATTGTGGTTGGATGTTCATAAAAAATATTATGGAAGTTTTGTTAATGAGTATACCAAAGTAGTTGGGGTATGAATTCATTTTTCATTATAATAAATTATTTTAATTTTTCACTATGTTAATAAATATTTCTTATAGTATGACTGATATTTTATTTATAGGTAAAATTTAAAGAACTATGGGATGCCAATCCCGTTCATTCCTACATAGTCTCCCAGACTGACCTAGTTGGTCAAGTACTTAGGAAGGGGAATCCTGGTCGATCATGTGGGATGGGTTTGGGACACATACCATTTTTGGTCTTTGGAAGACCATTGGGGATTGATGATGCATCTACTCCTTGTTTTAGTCACTCCCTATCCCGAGATGCTCATAGAGATTTTGTTTCAATGAAAAACAAAATTGAGGATGTAAGAACCCAGATCTTCTTTTCAGGTATATTTTTCTTTTTACAAGAGTTTTTGAGAAAAAGGAGTTTATGGAAATTTTTGAAGTACAGGTCATGTACTTTATGAGTATATGTCGTGTACTCGGTTACCACGGGTAGCCATGTGCTGGCTGTGTAGCAGATTTGCACCCGACCATGTGGGATGACCTGGAGGCTGCCTAAAGAGGAGTATGAAAAGGGTAAGTACACGCCGTGTACTTCAAAAGTACACACCATGTACTTTATTTTTTTGGTTAAATGCACTAGGGTCACATTTGATGGACAGAACTGACTTCTTCTAGGTCTGGTTCGTCCGAGAGAGAGGGTACGACCGCAGAACTTCTTCGAGCCCCTGATCGAGCACCCGTTAACCGAATCGGCCGCCGTCGATTGCGTTGGGATCTCCTCCATAAGCACTTACTTCTCCTAGGGATTCATTTCCCGATTCATCCTATATGATGTTATCATTCATTGAATGATTTAGATTTTTTTCTAGATCTTTGGTGTTCTAAGGTGATTCAAGCTTTGAGGTTTAAGTATATTGATATTCTAACCCCGAGGTAGGTGGTTTGTGCCTTTCTGTTGAAAGTCTTTGAGTTTTATGTGAAATTTTCTCAATACCCATGAATGGGGTATTGCGTGTTTACCATTCTAGCCCTATTGTTTCCCTGTTATACGGGTATGCCTAATTAGATGATTATTGATTATGAATAGGGTGAATTGTTGTGATTTGGATGTATTTCCATGCACGTTTTTTCCTGTTTTGACCTTTGGGTCTTGTTTGCATGTTAGGCTACTATTCACTTTCCCATGCCTAGTATAGTAGGATGGTGTGACTGTTGTTCTGTTATATTGTTGTGTTGTTGAATTCTAGCCAAGTAGTTCATGGGGTTTACCTTGGCCATTACGCACTACTACACTTGCTTGACTTACACTGGGCCATGAGAACCTGGTGTATAGACCATAGAGAGAATTGACGTTGTGGGCTTCTCCAGAGTGTCATTATAATTATACGATGCGAGACCACAAGGGGAATTTCTGTTGAGTACTTCCCCATAGTGTTTGTAGTTCCTCAACGTGGGCCATAGGGGGAATTGTCATTGAGTGCTTCCAGATAGCATCTTTAGTACGATACGAGACTATAGGGGGAATTGATGGTGAGTGATTCCTCAGAGAGTCTATAATTTAGCTGAACTAGAGGGGTGAGACTATGTGTGCTTCCTAGAGGGTTTCTTTTATCTTCTAGGTAGGACCAGAAGGGATAGGTTGTGAGTACTTCTCAGAGGGTAACCTGTTTTTGATTATCTACTTTGATTAGCTGTTGCATGATATTTGAAACTGTGGATTGTTACTGTTGAGTACTTCCTTGTTTACTGCTTTCTGCACTTTTACTTACCATATATTCACTGACTGTTAGGCACATAACTTCTGGTGGTTACCTACTGGGATTCGTCTCACACCCTATTTGGGCCATGATTTTGGGCCCAAACAGACTATATTGCTGAAGGTATAGACAAGGGAAAGTTCCTTTCTACTTTAGGTACATGACTTGTTGTGGAGTTGGAGAGCATGGGACCGATCTTAGGCTTGAAATGCTGAGGTGATGTTTATTTTATTCTTTTGTACTTTGGTTTAGTACTGGTTGTATTCATTATTGTGACTTGTTTGGCTGTTTTCCTAGACATATGTATCATGCATCATTTTATATATATATGTGCTCCAGTTTTTTATTGTCTCAGTATTTCGCTATTTATTATTGTTGGATATTTACTGATTTCTCTATTGTATATTTGTTTCTCTTCCATATTGTTACTCTTCCCATGAGGGCATAGTTTTCCCACTGTCACACCCAAGGCCCCCACTACTAGTCGGCAGCCTCTGGCATTCGGTGAAATGCGCTTGATGTCATGTGACCAACTGGGTATGGGTCGCCTCTGGGTGGCTTCCAGAACCGGGATGTTACAAAGTGATATCTAAGGAATTTTTTCTCTTGACTTACTATTTGGAGCCTTTATCCAGGGATAGGAAGGAATTGGTACTTGGTAATAAGCTGTGCCCGAGAGTAGCTAACCCGTGTACATGGAAAATCCAATCTACCTTGTTATTTCATTTTTTTTCTAGTTTTCAATTTTATAGTTGATTAGATTCCATCGTTGGGTGATTCACATGTTTTGTGTGGTTAACGTTGATGTTATTGAGGATCTATTCTTATCGCAACCCGATGAGATGAGGGTATGTCATCTCATGCATCATATAGGCACCTGCTAGAAATCACATTTCCTGCATTCTTGCCGTGCCATCTAGGATGCATTAGTGATTGCATGTTGTTTTGATAGATGTTGTGTAGAATATGCATATTGTTGTGATAGATGCCTTGATAAGAGATACCTGCTATTTGAGAGGGAATTGTGTGTAAGGTTTTGTTGAATGAACGCCAAACTTTGGTTCTTGAGGTGTTATGGCCCACATGGACCAGAATTTGGTGGATCATTACACTGTTATTAATGTTTATAACATGAATAAGATTCCAAACATTGATTTGCGGGGAGTATGGGCCCTCACGGATCAGAATTTGGCACTTTCAATGTTCGTTTCAGTTTTTTTCTGGGTTCTGGAGTGGTTTCTAAGGCTTACTATCCAGAAAAACCCAAAATACACTCCGTGTAATATTAATTACACACCTTGTGTTCTTCTATTTCGGAAGAAATTGTTTTTCTTAAGTACACGTCGTGTACTCTATGTACACACCGTGTAGTCTCTGACTATGTCGTAGGTCGTGTGGGCAGAGACATGGGATGGGGAAAGTCTATTGGGAACATGTTCTGTCCTTGTAAAACACACCATGTAGTGTTGACATAGTGTCCACCTGTGTAACCAATAACATGGACGGATAAGACCTTAAGCTATACATGTCGTGTCCACGTTGAACACGCCGTGTAGTCTGACCCAGGAACCCAGCCATGCCACGAACAACACGGGTCAGTGTTATCCCTTCACGAACACACCGTGTCCATTCAAAACATGTCGTGTAGTGTCAGGCCATGTTTCAGGTCTTGTAACTAACAAAACGGGCCAGACGAAGCTTGTCTAGTACACGCCATGTCTATCTTGAACACACCGTGTCTATCTTTAACATGCCATTTTTTCTTGTTTCAGGACAGCCATGTGGCTTAACTGTGTACAAAAAATCGTGAAGGGAAATAGGATTCAAGTACATACCATGTGTTAAGACAACACGCCATGTGTTTGGGGTGTTACACGACCAGTTTAGGCAGGAGTACACACCCATATAAATGACTTCAGGGAACACACCGTGTAGGAAGTCTACATATCGTGTAGTCATTTTTTGTAAAACATGAATGTTTCTTTCTCTTGTTCTCTTTTTACAATTCCTTGTTTCAGTCCCTACTAATCTTGATCTATGGTGTGCGCTTGACCTTGCAGAGTCATGCCACCGAGACGTCCTCCAACTGTCTTCCAGTTACAGGGCAGTGATCAGACTCTAGATACGACTGATTAGGGACTTCCAGTAGATCCTCATGTTGTTCCAGTCTTGGCACCAACAGTTATACCTTTTACTAGTGCTAATGCACAGTTTAGGGAAGTCTTCATGAGGATGACGAAAAAATTTCAGGGAGCACTGCCTCCTTCCCCGTCGATGGCTGATTTGATGCGGGTCTTCCAGCAATAGCATCCTCCCACATTCTCATGGGAAGGATGACCTCAGGATACAGAGTCATGGATAGAAGCCATGCGGACGATCTTTGAGCATCTGGAGATTCCTACAGAAAGGAGAGTCAAGCTAGCTACCTATATGCTATGGGATTACTCCAAGAGATGGTGGGATGTGATATCACAGGTTGGTCATCAACAGGTTATGGCTTGGGAGGAGTTCCAGTGCATCTTCTTTGAATACTTCTATCCGGAGACCCTAAGGGCCGACCGAGCCCGGGATTCTATAAGCCTTGAGGAGTATACCCTATTGGTTATGGAGTATTACTCTCGTTTCACCAAGCTTCAACATTTCACACCCTTCCTGGGATGAGATGGGTTAAACCTGGAAAGGAAGTTCGAGGATGGTCTCTGGTAGGACATCCGCTCTTAGGTGAATATCTTTAGGTTGACTTTCATCGCTTCCATCGTCAACCAAGCACTGATCATGGAGCATAATCTATGGAAATCTGGAGTTGTGAGCTAGGGAGGATCGATATCCAGAGTTAGTTCTTCGCCAGCTGATATCCGAAAGCGCCACAGGGAGACTACATGGGGATATCTGAGTAGGTTGGATGCATCTTCAGGTATCTAGGTGGTGTGCTACCAATGCGGGAGAAGCAGGTATACAAGGCCACAGTGCCAGAGAGTCCCGATGGAGTGCCCATATTGTGGAATGTTCGGACACCTTTAGAATTTTTGTCAAGTCTTCTCACCAGTATCCTGTGACTAGGGTTCATCTATGACCCCTTGTATAGGAGCATCTCCACCAGTTTCTCACTAATCTAGGAATTGGAGTTCTTTCGGCCGTTCAGGCCGAGGTGGAGGTTGCGGCTGCGGTGGTCAGTCACTAGGCTACCAGCGAAAACAGGGTGGGCCAGCTCAGAGTAGTCAGGTAGGGTCATAGGGCTGCGGAGCTAGCCAGGATTTTTCAATGGAGAAGACCCATCAAGAACAAGATCCTGGACCCTCTACAGTTCGAGGTACGATCCTAGTTTCCTCGGTTTTATCTTCATCTCTTTTCAATACGGGTTCAATGTATAGCTTTATATCTGTCACTATTGTGGAGAGCCTTGGGCTCTGTATCTTTTCTTCTGCCGATGTTTCGACACTATACACTATGTTTGGGAAAATAACATCTGTTGTAAGTCAGTTCAAGGAGTTCCCTCTTGAGGATGGTGGGTGTCACTTCGTTTGGGATCTCTATGTCCTAGAGATGACATGTTATGATTTCATTCTCGGAATGAAATGCATAGTTCCCATCCAGGAATTCATCGGTCGTTATCGTTATAGGGTCTGTTTTATATCACAAACGTTCCTGCAGTTTTTATGGTCTATAAGAGTACTTGGTTATGCCATTCGGTCTCATGAACGTGCCTGCAGTTTTTATGGAACTAATGAACCAAGTGATCCATCCATACTTGGATTCCTTCATGGTGGTCTTTGTGGACGATATATTGGTGTACTCTCACACTCGAAACGACCATGTTACCAATCTTAAGATCATTTTGAGTACACTGAGAGAGCATCAGTTATATGATTTTCTCTCAAAATGTCACTTTTGGATGGATCAGATTCACTTATTGGGTCATGTTATCTTTGAGACAGGAGTGTCAGTAGACCCAGATAAAGTGAGAGAAATAGTTTCCTGGGAGCAGCTGAAGAACGTCTTTCAGGTGCAGAGTATTCTAGGTTTAGCTGGATACTATAGACATTTCATTCAGTACTTTTCGTGCTTAGCAGCACCGCTGACGAGCCTGACTAGGAAGGGTGAGAATTTCTTATGGTAAGATTCTTATGATTCATCCTTTTCAGGGGCTGAAAGGGAGGTTTACTTCCTCACCGATACTAGTCTTTCCAGAGCTAGGCAAGAGCTATACTGTTTATTGTGATGCTTCAGGTATCAGGCTGGGAGATGTGCTTATGCAGGGTGATGGAGTCGTTGTGTAAGGGTCTCATTAGTTGAGGCCACATGAGTGGAATTACCCGATGCATGATCTAGAGTTGGCATCTATTTTTCATGCCCTACATTGTTGGATACATTACCTTATGGGAGAGCACTTTGTGGTTTTCACCGACCAAAAGAGTCTGAAGTACATATTCACTCAGCGTGATCTAAATTTGAGATAGCACAGGTGGGTTGAGTACCTACAATCCTTTGACTTTGAGCTTGCCTATATTCTTGGGAAGGTAAATGTAGTGGCTGATGCGTTGAGCAGGAGGACTTAGATATAGGCAGTTCGGGAAGCCATCAGTGAGTGGCAGCTTATGGCTCTGTTCTCTGAGATGCCTTTGGAGGTTCATGACAGACATCGGAAGACTTTTCAATCATATGTAGATGTTACCTATACCCTTATTGATTGAGTCCGAATGAGGAAGCTATAAGATTTTGAAGGCCTAGTCCTACAGGAAATCATGTCAGGAGAGGACCCTATTCCTGGGTGGACCATAGGCGAGGATGAGATCTTGCATTTCCAGGGACATGTATGGGTGCCAGCAGATATAAGCGGGGATCCGATTCGGGATTTTCATTCATCATTTTGGGAAGTTCATCCTGGTGTCACCAAGATGTATCGTGATCTATACCATCAGTATTTGTGTCCAGACATGAAGAAGGAGGTTGCTGGTTTCGTCATGAGGTGTTCCACCTGTCAGTAGGTGAAGGTGGAGCATCAGCGGCCAGTAGGGCTTTTACAGTAGTTACCCATTCCCGAGTGGAAGTGGAATGATGACGTGATGGACTTCGTGACCGGTTTTCCGAGGTCTCCTTGAGGTAATGATTCATTTTGGGCTATCATTGACAGACTTACGAAGGTTTCCCACTTCTTTCTGATCAAGGAGACCTTCAGTGTCGATGAGATGGGGTGGTTGTACATTCAAGATATTGTACATCTACATGGAGTTCCACACTCCATTGTTTCAGACAGGGATGCCCGTTTTACTTCTTGGGTCTGGTTGTGGATTCAGAAGGCATTGGGTATACAAGTACTTTTGAGTACGGCTTACTATCCCTAGATAGATGGCTAGTCCGAGCGTACAATTCAGGTGCTTGAGGACTTGCTCCGAGCATGAAATCTAGATTTTGGAGGTTTTTGGAAGAAGAATATACCTCTTGTAGAGTTTTCCTACAACAATAGTTTTCAAGAAACTATTCCAAGGGAACCTTATGAGGCCTTTTACGGTAGGCCATGCCGATCTCCCTTATGTTGGCTGGAGGTAGGAGAGGCAGCTTTGTGGGGACCTAGTCTTATTCAGGAGACCACAGAGCAGATAGAGTTGATTCAGAAGAGGATTGCTACTGCATAGTCTAATCAGAAGTCTTATGCTGATCAGCGAAGACGACCTCTGGATTTAGAGGTTGGGGATCAGGTTTTTCTACGTGTCACACCGAGGTTGGGACAAAAGTGGATTAAGAGATAGGGTAAGCCTTCGCCAAGGTACGTCGAGCAATTTGAGGTGTTGGAGAGAGTTGGGCCGATTTCCTATCAGTTGCAGTTACCTCAGAGGTACTGGGAAATGAACGATGTTTTTCACGTCTCTCAGCTCTGACGTTACTTTTCAGACCCGTCTCATTTCTTTCAACCTGAGGAGGTTGAGCTCAAAGTGGATGCGTCATTCGAGGAGCACCCTATATAGATTATTGATCGAAGTATGAAGGTTCTCTATGGATAGCATGCTCCTCTGGTATGGGTGTTATGGCAGCATGGTCGAGTAAAAGAAGTGACGTGGGAGAGGGAGGCTGATGTACGATCGCAGTGGCCAGAGTTGTTCGGGGTTTCCTCTTCTATGACACATTGCTAGTGAAATTTGGGTATGAATTTATTTAAGGGGGATGTTTGTAAGAACCCAGATTTTGTTTTCAGGTATGTTTTTTATATTTCCTAGAGTTTTTGAGAAAAGAGGAGTTTCTGGATGTTTTTTTAGTACACACCGTGTACTTTATGATTACACGTCGTGTACTCAGTTACCATGGGTAGTCATGTGTTGGATGTGTAGCAGCCTTGCACACGTCCATGTGGGATGAACTAGAGGCCTCTTAAACAAGAGTACAGAAAAGGCAATTACATGATGTTTACTTCAAAATTATATGTCGTGTAATTTCTTTCTTTTTCATTAAACGCATTAGGTTCGTGTCTGAGGAACAGAACCAACATTTTCAAGGTATGGTTCATCCAAGAATGAGGGTACGGCCATGGATCTTCTCCGAGCCCCCGACCGATTACATGTTCACTAAATCAACCACCATTGATTGCGTTGGGATCTCCTCGGTAATCTCTTCCTGCTCCTAGATCTTCGTTTCCTGATTCCTCCTTTTTATAAAGTTATACTCCATTGAAAGTTTTAGATGATTTTTAGATCTTCAGCGTTCTAAGGCATTTCAAGCTTCGAGGATCAAGTATATTAATCTTCTAACCCCAAGGTAGGTGGTTTGTGCATTTATTTTGAAAGTCTTGGAGTTTTGTGCGAAAATTTTCCCAATACCCATGAACGAGGTATTTTGTGTTTACCGTTCTAGCCCTACTGTTTCCTTTCTAAGATGGTATGCTTGAGTAGATTATTATTGAATGTGAATAGGGTGAATTTTAGTGCTTTGGATGTATTTCCATGAATGTTTTTTTTTCAATTTTGTCCTTTGTGTCTTGTTTTCCTATTAGGCTACTGTTTACTTTCCCATGCCTAGTATGGTAGGATGGTGTGACTGTTGTTTTGTTATGCTGTTGTGTTATAGAAAACTAGCCAATTAGTTCATGAGGTTTACCTTGGCCGTTACACACTGCTACACTTTATTGAATTACACAGGGCCGTGAGAACCTATTGTATAGACTATAGAGAGAATTGACATTGAGGGCTTCTCCAGAGTGTCTTTATAATTATATGATGTGAGACCAGAAGGGGAATTGACGATGAGTGCTTCCCCAGAGTGTCTGTAGTTCCTCGACATGGGCCACATGTGGAATAGACGTTGAGTGATTCCCTAGAGCTCCTTTAGTACAATATGAGACTATAGGGGGAATTGACAGTGAGTGATTCCTCAGAGAGTCTATACTTTATCTAAACTAGAGGGTTGTTTGTATCTGCTGGTAGGACCAGAGGTGATTGGTTGTGAGTACTTCCCAGAGGGTTACATGTTTGTGATTATCTTCTTTGATTAGCTGTTGATTGATATTTGAAACTATGGATTGTTACAGTTGAGTACTTCCTTATTTACTTCTTTCTGCACTTTTACCTACCATATATTCACTGACTGTTAGGCACAGATATTGTGGTGGTTGCCTACTAGGATTCGTCTCACACCATGTTTGGGCCTTGCATTTGGGCCCAAACAGATTATATTGTTGCAGGTATAGACAAGGGCAACCACCCTTATACTTCAGGTACATGACTTGTTGTCAAGCTGGAGAGAATGGGACCAATCTTAGGCTTGTGATGGTGAGGAGCTGTTTATCTGTTTCTTTTGTAACTTGGTTTATTACTGGTTGTATTCATCATTTTTACTTGTTTGGATGTTTACCTAGACATATGCACCATGCATCATTTTATATATATATCTACTATAGTTATTTATTATCTCAATCTTCCACGGTTTAATATTGTAGGATATTTACTACTTTCGCAATTGTATATTTATTTTCTTACATTGTGTTACTCTTCCAATGAGGTAATAGTTTCTCCACTATCAAACCCAAGGCCCTCACTACTAGTCAGCATCATCTGGAATTCAGGGAAATGCGCTTGAGGCCATGTGACCAACTGGGTACAGGTCGCCTCTGGGTGGCTTTCGGAACCGGGACATTATAGAGGGTCAGGGGATACAGATATATTCTTTACAGAAAGAATTGATTAATTTATATCAGAAGACGTCCAGATCTATCCCAAGTGATATTTCACTAATGTCATGTGGTGGTGAGTAGGAAAATAAAAAATATCAAAATCATTTAGTTTGAAAAAAATTATTTTTTTTAAGTTTAAATATTAATATACAAGAGTATTAAATTTTCAATATAACTGTCTTACAGGTGCCAGTAGTAGGAAGTAGAGATGGAGGTGGAGTGGGTGAGGAGTTGTATTCATCATTGGACAATGATTAGTGATTTTTTGATATGTTGAAAAAAATTTGGAAATAGTTTTTTGTTTATGTATCATGTGTGGCATAGAGTAGTCTCCAAAAATATTTTTTTATGTGTCATGTGTGGCCCAGAGTATTCATCAAACATATTTTCGTTTTAGTTATGTTAGGATGTGTATATTAGTATTTTAGATGGTTGATTACTGAATAATGTTATATGGTTTAGATTATTCTGTTATATAAACTCTACACATGGTTTTTTTCTGGGTGCTAGTACTGGGTATGTTGAATCAATAACAATTTTTTATTTTTAAATCTACATTTAGCGATGGTTTAAACCACCAATATGTAAATATCTCATATTTAGAAATGGTTTAAACTGCTGCTAAAATTTTGTATCCAATTATCGACTGCGGTTAAAACCTCTTCTAAATTATACATTGCATGTATTTTAGTGGTGGTTTTGAGGTTTTATCTGAAAAACTAGATTTTTTTCTCTGGAAACCACCCCCAAAAACACACAAAACTGTTGCTAAAAAAACTACTATGAAAGTTAACTAAAACCTCCACTAGATTGAAGAAACCTCGGCGTGTTGGTTACCGACACCCAATTTTGTGGCGGTTTTTTTGATACCGCCACAGAATCATATGGTGGTTGTATAAACTACTATTATGCAATGATTTTCTAGTAGTGTTACTACCATTGTGAAGTATATTTATCCATTATGTTATGGAACATGAATGAAAGACCCATGGACTTCATAATTGAACTACCATATAATCCTAGTGGCGAAGAAGATGTGAATTTGGATGATCATGACTTG
The DNA here is from genome assembly GCA_963277665.1 of Viscum album. Classification (NCBI taxonomy): domain Eukaryota; kingdom Viridiplantae; phylum Streptophyta; class Magnoliopsida; order Santalales; family Viscaceae; genus Viscum; species Viscum album. The sequence continues at coordinate 857,239,272 of OY728121.1, forward strand.
ATTCACAAAATCAAATCATGGATTTCCATCCAAGGAAGTTATTTTTTTAGAAGATCATGATCATTTTTATAAAAAGGGGGTTGTGAAGCTACTTAGTTTACCTATTTTTGTAGTCTATAGAAGAAACCCATGCATTATATTAGAACTATTGCAAGTGTTGATGAACGAAAGAAGTACTTGGTTAAAGTGAAGAATTGTATTCTTTCAAATTCATGAATGGAATATAATCTTCAGGTGAATTTTCAGACTAGATGAATCATCCAAATATATAAGATATGATTCTAGAATGCACGATTTATTTTCATGGATTTTGGTTTTAACATCTACCCTAGTTTTTTCAATTAAGGAGAAACACATTGATGTGATGTAAGGGTAAACTTATGGGTCACCTTGATGTTAAGAAAGGGTAAGTGAATGATCTCTGGTAGGACCTAGTCTTGGCCTTGGGTGGTAGGGATAGAGTAATTATCTTAATAAAGGGTGTGAGTAATTATTGTCCACTATAAATGGTATCTAGGACACCATCATTTTACGTTTGAGTTTTCCATAATGATCATGTTTTTCTCAATATTTAACCTTGTATGGGAAATAATTTTTTGGGTAAGCATGGTAATTTGACAAGGATATTTGTTTGAACTTTGGATTTTGTTAAATGAATTGGAAAGTCAACTTATCAATTGGAATTTACACCTCTCTTGATGTCAATTCAGGGCCTGATTCATGTATCTCATTTGAGGATGTACTAAAATCATCCTTCTTATGTGATTGAATTAGAAGATATTGGGATAGAACCCTATACCTTAGTGGTTAAGAAACCAGTTTAGATTATGGATCAATTGGATATGTTATTTCATGGTAAAATGATTCCCTTGGTCTGTTCACTAAGGTACTGTATATGGGATAGCCATGAGACATGGGAGTGGGAATCACTAATGATATTGTTGTGGACTTCTCTTTTTGAGAGTATTGAATTTAAGCCTTTTTTGGAGACATAATGTTTCATGATGGGGATAATTGCGATTGCATATGGGTTATAGGTAAGTTTAATTTTGATCTTTATTTTATATATTTTGAATTATAGAGGAATTTTTCAGTTGGGGTTAAAAATTTGGAGTTTTGGGTGATACAGGACAAGAACATAGTTTGGGATTATTGATTTTAGTCACCATATGGGATGGATATGTATTTTACAAAGGTGATTTTCATGGTTAGAAAATGGTTTGTCTAGCTGTGTGAGTGACTATTAAAACTATGTGGGTGAATGAATTTTTTTTTCTACAGTATTTTCACATCTTGATCTGTGTTTTTCAAATCATACAGTTTTTCCCATAAAACCATGAAACATGTTTTTCAAGGGAGAATGACTACTTCATGGTTATCACATCATTTGTCTTACTATAAGGCCTAACTATGAACCCCTATTAAAACCTCCTTCTAGATATAAATTCAGTCTCTCATCCTGTCCATGTCGTGGAAAGGTATGTGGGTTATGATGACATGATCAATAGTTTAGATAGATAATTTATGGTCTTTCTCTAGGATCTAAGCTCGTGAGGACCTGATATCTTCATTTCTAATCTCTATTTTAGATGTAGAATAGTTTTCCTCCATTGGAGAGGTAGGTGTTTATATAAAATGGTCTTATCAAATGAATTATTCAACGTTATTATAAATTCATTTAGATTGGTTGATGAAAACAATTTGTTTTATATAAAAGGTGTTTTTTTATAAAAATACATATTGGGTGGAATAAAAGGGGGTTTTATTTAAAAGTATATTTATGAATTCTTGTGTTTGATGAAATTACCCAAGATGATTTTGACTCTAAAATATATTTACATGAAGGGAGTGGTGATGATTTTTTTGTGGAAATGATTTATAAAATTGGGACCATATTTTATTTAACTTTTTTGGAAGACATAACATGTTGGGAACCTTGGGTGGATCAGGTTATGGATATATGAAAACCATTGTGAGTGTGGCACCACTAGGGGTTATTATTTTGATATCGATAGACTATGGAAAGACCCTACATCAGTATGGTTAATGGTAATTCTTGATAAGTGTTCCTTCTTGTGTAGTAGTTTATATTCACACAGGTAAGATCCAAAACTTTTGTTGGTTTATAATATAATGTTATTATTTCATTTTTAAGTTCTCACATGTTTATCTATTAATATTTGGATTCTTTTTATTACTACCCACAATTTTTCACTCATTTTTATATTTATTTTTTAAGCCTTTAAATATGGATCATTTTAAAGAAAAACAAAGGACGAATTATGGTAAAATATTTCAGATGAGATTTTATTAATTATTTGTTTTGTTTTAAAACCAAAACTAATGGTTTCATAGTGATAGACATTATAAAGATTCCTTGGTGGTATCCTACTAATAAGTAGTGATCACGCCCCACTTTTTTACTTTGGGGTTTTATGGTCATTTTTTTAGGATACTGGTAAAGGAGACATTATCATGTTGCATGATGGATTCTCTTGGTTGATCATGCCGTCACAGTGGATTGGGATCATGGTGGAAAATATTCACAAGGAGACATGGTTTTATCCTTGGTTGGTTGTAAGAAACTAGGTTTTATTATTAGGTAAGGATCCATTATTTTTTTAGTTTTAATGTTTATATATGGCCTTGTGTGAGTACCGAACGTTTTCATGGGAATTTTGGTGGTATCTTAGGCTAGTTTGGAGCCCAGAACCATGTTTTGGGCAGAAAATTACTTGGTGCACTATTAGTGAAAACCATGCAGGGAAGGATACATAATTTGACTAAACTGTGTGAGGTTAGATAGAAGGGTGGTATAGGCTACATGATTAGGACAAACCATGTGGAATGGGATGTACGACCATGGGGACATTTCTACAGTTTTTCTGACTTTGACTGAGGGTTAGAGCACAATTTATGTATGGTTTGTAAACTCTGTGGGTAAACCATGAAAGTTCCCATTGGCCTATAAGAAACTATGTGGGTAATCCATGTAGCTCTAGTATTTTGGGTTTTTAATTAATTTTAAATTTAATTATTTTAAAAAAAACTCGAGTCTTATTTATTTCAACAGACAACAAGGAAAATATTTGGGAGCTCTCTTGAGAAACTATCCTAGTTTTTCAGATATAATATTCATCTGACCTCTGATTAAAGTGTGGTTTGTCTCATCAGATCCAAATCGGTATGATATAAATTAATTTTTATCCTTTATCGACTCTCCTAGATATCTATTGTGCTATTTAGATTTAGGCTCATATTCCCTGTTTTCTCATTATTTATCTATTTTTTATATTTCTCCTAAACCGAGGTGAATATAGACTTGATATTAGTCTATCCCTCTACTATTGAGCTAAGGTAGGTGTTCTGTACTTTTATTTTGTATTTTGTTGATTTTTAGATCTATTGGTCATTATGCTTCCCACCAAACATTCCAGAAGAACCCCAATTTTGAACAGGTTACCTATAACAGATGAAATTAGACCTATTAGGGATACCCATAGGATCCTTTGTGATGATGTGGTACCTGGTTTATGAACCTAGGTCACTCTGGAGGTGCACCTTATTAAATTTCCATGTCTATTCCATTTTAAACCACCCAAGGGGTGTGTTTTGGTTTTCTGTTGTTATAGGAATGAAATTATAAATGTAATGAGTAGGGTGGGTTGATTAGAAGATGGATTTTCCTCATTTATCATGTTATAAAGTGTTGAAATGAAAGTGGTTAATTGTTGAATTGATAAAATGGGTTATGTTAATGTGATTTGATTATATGACTAGGTATACTTAATAAATTCAATGATTGTGAATCATTATTAATGGGTGGGTATGCACATGTGATGTGTTTAATTGAAATTGATGATAAACAGGGGGGTATACCCATGTGACTTGATTAATGGAAATAGAATGCATGGGCGGGTATACTCATGAGATATGTTTGGGTTGAATGTATTAAGTGAGTGGGTATACTCATTGAATGAAATTGATTATATTTGATTATATGATTGGGTAGAATCATATGGAATAGAATTGTTAAATGAATGGATGGATGTATGTTTTTTATAGATTCCATGGATGATTTTCCATAGATATGGAACATGGTATTGGATGTATTAGATATAGTATGTTCATAGGGCCTTGATTCTGTTAGATTCATCGGGCTTTGCTAACCCTAGGATTCGTCTTTCTTGGACTTGCAAAGGAAATGTTGGTATACATATAAATATGACTCTAACTAGTGCATATACCATGTTTCCATCAAGATTCCCCTAGGACTAGATGAGGTTTCCCTGGTTCATGAAACCTTGGATCTGACCTTTTGGGGTCTGACCCTTGACATACGACACAACCACGTGATTGATGACATGATTGGTTATACAGTTAAGTTGTGGTCTATATGATATGGTTTCCATATCTGACAAGGTTGTGAGGATGGGATATAGATGGTTGTATAGTGAGATAGTGTTTCTTGTTTTTATTTATTATATCTACCTTTTTAGGAGATAACACATGTTTCAGGGAGCCATGAGAGGTTGTTTGGTATTACTTGTCTATAGTAGTTATAAACCTTGGGCATTTACACTAACATTTCTGCTTACTTAAATTTGTTTTACATACTCCTTTGTGCTACTTATAACTGTATATACTTATGAGTGGTTAACTATTGGGATCTTATCTCACAACCTATATGGGCCTCCTTGGGGACCTAAATAGATTATATGGTTGTAGGTGATAATAGGGGAAAGAGCCCTAATATAGGTTATTGACTGTTTCTTTAGAGTAGGGGAGCATGGGACCAAGATGAAGATTGCGATGCTGGGAAACTATTTGGAATTTTTTTCTTTTTTTTGACTTGTACTATACAATATTTCCATATACCTATTTTGGGTGTTTTTTGGATACATGTATCATATGCATCATTGTGTATGATCTATCTTTTGATATTGTTATATGTTCCTTCTATGTATCTATTGTCTTCTTGTTTTATTGCTTCCACTATCTATATGTTATTGACTTCTTCTATGATATACTCTAGTAACTATAGAAAATTCTCCCCACTAACACATGTAGGACCTCATTTGTAGTTGAAAACCTCTGGTGTTTGGGGAGATGCTCTTGAGGACATGTAGCCAACCGGACACTGTTGAGTGGCACCCAGGTTCAAGACGTCACAAAGTGGTATCATAGGTTATATTTTCTAGTTTGATATAATATATCCAAAAATAGATAGGGATAATATGGAAATAGAATTTGTTAAAAATATTTTCCCAGGAGTAGATACCCCACGTACAAGGAAAAGAAAAATTTCCTTCAATGGAATTGTTATTTTCATAATTTTGAAAATTCATCTGGATTTGATTTCATAGTTGGGTGGAACACTTGATTTGTGATGTTACTATTTATTCAATTATGGGTTCTATTTATACTGAAACACTATGAGATGAGGGTATTCCATATAATGAATCATATTGGAACTTGTCATAAATCACATGCGATGCATTATTACATGCCATTTAGGATGCATCACTTATTGCATGTTGTTGTGATTGGTGTTGTGGTATCTATATCTATTTTTTGATAGATTTTGTGTATTGGTTATAGGATCGATGCCATATTTTATTTCTTAAGGTGTATGGTCCCTTATGGATATAGAAATGGTGAACCAATGAAAATTCTATTGTTTATGTGATTTTGATTTGTATGGATTGAATGGGAACTATGTTTTGGGTTCATGAGGTGTTATGGGCCCTCATGGATTTGGAATTGGTAAACCAATGGTTAAGATCCTTGAACAATTGAATCATGGAATTGAATTGTATAATGGATGCAGATTCAAGTGAAAATGAACATGAAACTTTAAGTAATAAACATAGAATTGACCTAGACCCATGTTTTGATTGGGAAAGAGGGAGTGTTTCTAGTTGTTTTATGACTGTTCCTTTTTATAGTCTAGGATTTAGGAGTTGGATATGGGGTGTGACTTGTTTGAGGAGGGTTTTGACCTATCTTTCACTTTTATGTTGTGAGCTTTAAACTTGTTCTTCTTTGAGGAGTGTTTTAGGAATTTTGGAGGCATTCCACCATGACGGCCTCAAGTCGTATGCCAAGAGGGAGGTGAAGAATACACACCAGAGGTAGTGGACCATGGGATAAAGGAGAATCCCCATTTAGTTATATATGTAGTTCCAGACTCGTTTATGACCATAGCTATTGAGGTACAGTTCTGTAGGGGTTTCTTTTTCTATATGCAGAATTTTTAGGAAGCACCATAGCTGACATTGTCAATGGCTGAACTGATGTGGTTGTTCCAACAATAGCATCCTCCCAAGTTTTAAAGGGATGGAGGTCCACATGCTATTGAGATGTGGATAAATATTATTTTTTTGATATTAATGAATCTTGAGACTCTTCCGAATAGGAGAGTAAATATCATGACATATATTCTCCATAGAACAACAAAGCACTGGTGGGATGTAATAAACCGGGTTGACGGGCTGTGAGATATGGGCTGGATAGATTTCTAGACCCGCTTCTATGACTAATTTTACCTTTACACTCTACGGTTAGAGTGGCCTAGTTATTTTATACTTCTGTAGTTGGGAGCGATGAAAGTTATGGAGTACTCAATACAATTTACAGAGTTGCATCAATTTGCACTGATGTACTTTTCTGATGAGATATATAGAGAGAGACGATTCATGGAAGGTCTCCAACTTGATATCAAATATCATGTCAATGTATTTAGATTGACATCTATCAATACGATTGTGAATCATACACTGATTATAGAGTGGAACCTAACAGAATTAAGGGGAATAGAGTAGGGAAGTGTTTCTTCTTGACCCAGTGGTTCTACATCTTCATGTAGGAAGTGCCATTTTAAGGATTCCCATGAGATGAGTGATGGTCAGGCTGTGAGTACTAGTGGATCATTATTCTACTATCAATTTATCAAGTGAGTCCATGTAAAGAATCATTGAGACCAAAACCCATTACATTGCTAAGATTGCGGCAAGATGGGGAACTTGTAGAATTTTTGCAGAACCTTCACTCTAGCATTGAGTGGTAGGGGTTCAGATCTAACACGAGGTTCAAGAGAAGGTTCGTCAGCTCCACATCTGAAATAGAGCTAGAGAATTGATGTTTGATTAGGCTGAGGAAGTTTTTGTTATTATAGAGGAATCCAAACACCAGTTACACAGAGACATCATAGTGGGCCTACTCCATGTAGTGAGGTTATGACATAGGTTCATGGTGCAGTAATGTTCTATTATATATGGAATAGACTTGATGAATAGGGTTCTAGAGCATCTATAGTGAGAGGTACGATCCAAGTAGTGTCTAATATTTCATCTTATCTTTTTGATATAGGTGCATAACATAGTTTTATATCTACACCAGTGGTAAAAATCCTTATTCTTGTTGTTTTTCCTTTTAAAAATAGTATGACTCTAGAAACACCACTGGGAAATATAATGGAATATGTACACCAGTGTACGGAGTACCCCATTGAGGTTAGTGGATGTCACTTCGTATGGAGTCTTTAGGTCCTCCAGATGAAAAGGTTTGACATAATACTCAGGATGGACTAGCTAGTATCTTATCAAGATTACGTTGACTTCAATCATTTGAGGGTGACATTTACCTAACCATTGGGTGTAGTGTATAATCACAAGGGTGAATTGGATGTCCAGGAAATCTGATCTAAAACCGAGCATCGAGAGATGGGTGGAATGACAACCCCGATTTCTAGTTTATATCTAGATGATTAGGGAGTGAGTTATCTAGACTTCCCTCTAGTGGTTGAGTATTTTTTGGACCTCTTACTTTATTATTATTCTAGATTACCTCAAGAGATAGAGGTTTTTTCTCTATTGATATTATTCTATGATCTATAATAGTATCCATTACTCCTTAAAGGATGGCTACAATAGAGTTACAATATCTCAAGAGGAATCTAGAGGACTTGGAGGAGAAGGGGTTTATTAGAACCAGTACTTATCTATGGGGTTCTATGGACCTTTTTGAGAGAAAATAAGATGATACAATTAGGCTATGCATGGACTATCGGTAGGTGAACCAATTGATGGTTAATAACTGAATCCCTTGCCATATATATATATATATGACCTTTTTAATTAGCTTCGAGGAGATCAGGTGTTTTAAAAAAATTTACATGAGGCCAGGATATCACCATGTATGTGTTAGACATAAAAACATACCTTGTAAATCCTTTCGTAGCAGGTATGATCTATATGAGTATCTAGTTTGGTTGTTTGGTATCACGAATGCACCAGTGATTTTCATGTCTTTGATGAACTGAGAATTTGATCCTTACTTGGATTCTTTTGTGGTGGGTTTTGTGGAATATATTTTGTGGTATTATCAAAATCAACATGACCATGCCAACCATCTTGAGATCATTTTGAATTCACTAAGAGATAATCAGTTATATCCCATGCTCACAAAGTGACACATCTAGATGGATCAGATTCACTTCCTGGGTCACATCATCTCAGAGACAGGAGTGTTTGTGGACTCAGAGAAGGTGAGAGCTGTAGTTTTCCTGGGAACAAACCATGAACTTTTTTTATATATGGAGTTTTTTTGGGACTATATATTTAATAAAATGATTTCATACAAGACTTATCACACTTAAAAACAACTTTGATGAGCTTTACTAAGAAAGGTGTGATGTTTCTATGGTTATATTCTTATAATACAGCCTTTCAAGAGTTGAAAGGAACGTTGATATTAACACCAGTCTTAATACTTCTAGAGTAGGGAAAGAGATTAAATGTGTATTATGATGCATCAGGTATCGGGATGGGAGTAGTAATGATGCAGGGAGAGAGATTTGTGGTGTACAAGTATCTAAAGTTTAGGCCCCACAAGGGGAACTACTCAATGCACAATCTCAAGTTGGATACAGTTGTTCATTCTTTACAGTGTTAGTGAAACTACTTGGAGAGATTTTTGTGGTGTACACAGACCACAAGATCCTCATTTATGTATTTAAAAAGTGTGATATGAACCTAAGGTATAAAAGGTAGGTTGAATAACCTTTTTATTTTGACTTTTAGCTTGCATATATTCCTAGTAATGGAAATGTAGTGGCCGATGCACTGAGCAAAAGGAATCAGATACCGGCAATACAATATTCCATTATTGAGTGGTAGATTATGGTTCTATTCTCTGAGATAGACTTGGTGGTGCACAATAGTCAAGGGTACACTTTTCTATCATCCTTAACTATGACCTCTACCCTACTAGACAGATTAATTAAGGGGTATCTATCGGATTCAAAGGTCCTAGTCCTATTGGAGAGTGTGGTCGGTGAGGATCCACCTCCTGGGTGGATTTTAGGCGAGGATGAGATCATGTATATCCATTGATTCATTTGGTTTCTAGTGGATATATGTGAGGAGATGATACTATAATTAGATCCTTCATCTTGGGTAGTGCACCCCATAATCACTAATAAGTACCATGACTTGACCTGTAAGTACTGGTGGTCGGGTATGAATTGAGATGTAGCTAGTTTTATTATGAGGTGTTCCATATTTCAGTAGGTGAAGGAGGAACATCAGCGACTAGCTAAGAGGAACATCAATGACTAGCTTGGATTTTACATAAGTTATCTATTCTAAAGTGGAAATTGGATTATGTCACAATGAATTTCATGACCAGATAACTAAGGTCACCTCAAGGTGAAAATGTAGTGTGGGTTGTTATTGATGGGCTCACAAAGGTTTCTCATTTCTTACTAATCAAGGAGACCTTCAGTGTTGATGAGCTGTTAAGGTTGTGCATTCATGAAAAAATATGACTTCATGGGGTCCCACGCACTATCCTTTCAGATAGTGTCTCCCAATTTACGTGTAGTTTCTAGTATATTTTTCAAAGGTCACTGGGTACACAAGTGATTCTGAGCCCAATATATCACCCTCACACTAAAGGCCAATTAGAGCGTACGATATAGGTGCTAAAGGACATGTTGCATGCATGCATCATGGATTTTGGGGGATCTTGGGAATGAAACATCCCCCTAGTCGAGTTAGTCTACAATAATAGTTATCGGGTGAATATAAAGATGCCCCTTATGAGGATTTATACAGTAGGCCATGCCAATCACCCCTGTGCTAGTTAGAGTTAGGTGAGGAAGCTTTACATGAACCACGTCTCACGTAAGAGACTTCTGAGCTGGTCCAGTTGATTTAGAAATAGATTACTATTGTATAGTCTTGATAGAAGTCATATTATGATATCCACATACGAACTCCAGAGTTCAAGGTTATGGATTGGGTTTTCTTACATGTTTCACTAAGACATGGACACAAGAGAATTAGGATATAGGGTAAGCTTTCACCATGATATGCCAGGTTGTTTAAGATTCTGGAGTGAGTTGGGTTGGTAGCCTATCAGATTCAGTTACCTCAGAGGTACTGAGACATTCATGATATCATCCAAGTATCTTAGTTATGCCATTTTCATTTAGACCTATCTCAAACTTTTCAACCTGATTAGGTAGAGATTTAGGTTGATACATCCTTTGAGATTCATCTGATTTGTATAGTTTATAGGAGAAAAAAAGGTTTTCTGAGGCTGTTCAATCCCTATTCTATGGGTGATATAGAAGTATGAACATTTATAGGATGAGACTTGGGAGTGGGAGGATAATATATGTGCTCAGTGGCCAGAGTTTTTCTCTGGGGAATCTTGACCACCCTATAGAGAGTAATTCATGGATGGATTTCTATAATGGGTAGATTGTAAGAACCTAGGTTTTCATATCAGGTACAAATCCCTTATATTTTAGTTTTAATGTCTAAATGTGGATTTGTGTGAGTACCAAACATTTTCACAGGTGTTTTGGAGGTTTCTGAGGCTTTTTTAGAACCCAGAACTAAGTTTTGGGATGAAAATTCCATGGTGCATGGTTAGTGAAAACAGGGCAGGGCATGCCACACAGTTTGACTAAATCATGTTAGGTAGGCTCCATAGTTTAATAAAACCATGCGAGGATGGATAGATGGGTGTTATAAGTCACACGGTTTGTCCAAATAGTGCGTAATGGGCCTCATGACCATGTATCCATGTCTATTGTTTTTCAGACTTTGATTGAGGGTTTGCACATGATTCTGGCATAGTTTGAAAACCATGCAGGTAAACCATGCGAGTTCCCCTTGGCCTATATAAAATCGCGAAGACCCTGTATTTTGGGGTTTTAATGAATTCTATGTTTAAATTGTTTTATTTTTAAAACCTATGCCATTTTCTTTCCTTGGACAATAAGATGAAGCTTTGGGAGATCTCTTGAGAAACTGTCATAGGACTTTAGATATACTCTTCCTCAAACCTCTGATTTAAATGTTTTTTGTCTCATCAGATCCACATATGTAAGATATACATTCCATTTTAGCCATTATTTATTCTTCTAGACATCTATTATGCTATATTTATTTTGGACCATATGACCTATTTTCTCATTCTTCATCTATTTTTTATTTTTCCTCTAAACTGATTCAAATCATGACTTGATACTGGACAAGCACTCCACTACCAAGATAAGGCAAGTAGTATATAATTTTCTTTTAGCTATTGGTGCTTTTTGGAGATATCATCTATTACATCACCCTCCACAATTTTCGATGTGCCTCTATTTTGAATGGGTTACCTATAATGGATGTAATAGAACCTATTAGGGATTCCCATAGGATCTGTTGTGATGTGTTGGTACTAGTTTCTCGAACCAAGGTCACCCTTGGGGTACACCTTATGAATTTTCCATGTTAATTCTTGGTTAAACCACCCAAGGGGTGTGTTTTGTTTTTCCTTGTTATAAGAATCCAATTATAAGTGGAATGAGAAGAGTGGGTTGATTAGGAGATTTTTTTTCCTCCTTTACCTTATTAGAATGTGTTGAACTAGAAGTGTTTAACTATTTAATTGATCAAATGGGTTATGTTAATGTCAGTTGATTATATGAGTGGGTATACCCATTAAATTTTGTGCTTGTGAATTTTTATTAATGGGTGGGTAAAACCATGTGATGTGTTTAAATGAAATTGATGATTAATGTGTGGGTATACCCATGTGACATGATTAATGGATATGGAATGCATGAGTGGGTATAATCGTCAGATGTGTCTGGGTTGAATGTTTTATGTGAGTGGGTATACTCATTGAATAGAATTGATTGTATTTGATTGTATGAGTTGGCAGACTCATGTGGAATTGAATTGTTAAATGAATTAATGGATGCATGTTATTTATAGACTCCATGGATATCTCTCCATGGATCTGGAATGCGGCAGTGGATGCCTTGGATAAAGTATGCTCCTAGGGTCTTGATTCCATGGGATGCCTCGGGATTTTCTAACCCTTGGATCCAACTTTCTTGGACTCACAAAGTAAATGTTTGTATAAATGTACTTAGGAATCCAACTATTCCCTGTACTGAGTTTCCACTATGTTTCTCCTTGGACTTGATGAGGACTCCATGGTTCTTGACACCTTGGATCTGGCACTTCGTAGTCTGAAACTTGACATATGACACAACCGTGGGATATATATCATGCTTGGTTATACGGCATGGTCATGGAATATATGATATGGTTTCATTATACATTAAGACCATGTTGATAGGATATGTATGGTTGTAAGATGAGGTTGTGCTGCTTGTTTATATTTCATATAGATTCCTAGTTAGGAGCTGACACTTGTTGTAGGGAGCCTTGAGAGGCTATTTGTTATTACTTGTTTATAGTAACTATATGCAAGGGGAAATTACACTGACATTACTACTTACTTAAATATGTTTAGAAAATTCATATTTTCTTGCTTAGAAAAATATATAATTCTTGTCGGTTACATACTGGGATGTTATATCACAACCAGTTTGGGCCTCCTTGGGGACCTAAACGGATTATATGGTTGTAGGTGATAATATGGGAAAACACCTTAACACAAGTTGTTAATTGTTCCTTTAGAATAGGTGAGCAAGGGACCAAGCTAAGGATTGTGATGTTGAGACACTTTTTGGACTTTTTATCTTTTGTATAATTGTATTGTGCTTTATTTATATGCACTTATTTTTGCTATTTTATAGATACATCTATAATATGTAACATTTTATATAAGCCTTATTTTGATGTTGTTATCTTTTCTTGCTATGTGTCTACTATCTTCTTGTTTTAATGCTTCCATTATATGTATGTTATTGACTTCCAGTATGATATACTTCAGTAATGAGGGAATAGTCTCCCCACTAACACACATAGGCCCTCACTGCTAGTCAGCATCCTCTGGTATTTGGGGAGATGTTCCTAAGGCCTTGTTTCCAACTAGTCTCAGGGTACTGTTGAGTGTCATCTGATTTTGGGATTTTACATTGATTATTCTTCTAGTTTCATCCTTTTGGCGTAGTTTAGTATGTATCATGATTATATACTTGTTCATCTACATTTTATTATGATAATTTATCTTATCTTTTTATACATGAGACATGTTGTGTTATTTTTTAGAGTAAAAATAATTCCCTTTATTTTGAATATTGATACCCAGGTGCTTATCTCCAACCCATGGTAATCAGGAATGTGCTTCGGGACTTATGGTGGGCCCACATGCGTGATGTTTTAGGTTGACCCTGGTTTGTTCATTATATATTAGAAGTTGTGAAAATTGAATGTCCCATCTTTTTATCCCGTGAAATGTATTCCATGAGATTATTGAATAAATTTGTATTGGAAGATATCTGACTGGTGTCAACATATATGAAAGCAGAGGTGAATCTTAACAAGGATTTTGGAGGGAAAAATGCACAACAAATTGAATTCAGATGGCTGATTGGGAGTTTACTTTATCTCATTACATCAAGATCTAACATTTTTTATAAAGTGAAATTGTGTCTAATATATTAAAGTGATGCAAAAGAATAAAAATTAATTGATTCCAAGAGAGTTCTCAAATATTTCAAAGGGAATATGAATTTTGGATTGATATGCAGAAGAGGTGAGCACCTGAACCCATTAGGTTACACTAATACTAGATGGGCTAAAGATTGTAATAATAAAAAATCTATATCAGGTGGTATATTAATTCTATGAGAAATATATGGATTCTAGAATTGAAATAAGAAAAAATCAATGAATTTTAGAACTATAGAGGCTGGGTATGTGATTGCTACACTTTTTTGTACATAGATAATATGGATGAGAGAGTTTTTGGAAGATTTGAAGGTGATCATTGAGAAGCCTTTGTGAATTACATTTTATAATCAAAGTGTAATTGTTCTTTACAAGAATATAGTGAAATATTCTAAATCTAGGTACATTGATATCCAATATCACTTTATCAAAGAGATGAGTTTGAATTGAGTTGTGAGGGTAGAATACATTCCTACATGAGATAAAATTTCATTTATTTTTTTAAGTCCATGAAGAAGGACATATTTGAATGCTTAAGGATAAATACGAGTATTCATATTTTCCCTATTATTTGTGGTAGTTTGGTATGACCCTCATTCATTTGGAATCTATTTTTTATGGTGGATAAATTTACACAACTCTTGTGTAATTTGTTTTGAATCCAAATATTGTTTTGTTTCAAAAATGGGGAGTAGTGGGTGTATGGATTAATGGGAAGAGAATTAAAATAACTTAGCCATAATTATATTCTCATCTAGGGATGTAATTATCTCAAAAAGTTTCTTTATCAAGAAGTTTGGTGTCAAATCATTTCTATTTGAGAAAGGTTTTGATTTTATGTGGTTCATTGTTTACTTTTGTAATTGAGAAAAAATTCAAATGGGGAGATTAAAGACCTCATTGAATTATTTATAGTCTGATTTATTTATTTTGACCATATGTGAAAATTATAGGACTCTATTTATACTTCTTCCAAGTGGTTAATAATTATTTTTATTTGGTTTGAAAAGGTTGGGGAGTTATAGTTTTGAGTTGGAGGTAAAAAAATTTCATTATCAAGGAATACATAGTGTTGACTTTGAAGAATAAGTAAGGTTTTCCCAGACTATGCCAACCAAAAATTTTACAAACTCTATAATCCCGTTTTTATACATAAAATTATGTTATGGAACTAAAAATTGGAAAAGGAATAGACCTCCTCATGGTATGTAAAAATAACTATTAGAGCTAAAATTTTAAAAAGGAATAGAGATCCTTATAATATATAAGTATACGTAACTTGATATGTAAGATTCATTCAAAACATGAGGACTGGAAATTGTAAAACTCCTAAAACACTAGTGATATGTAAGATTCATTATAGTGGATTTTTAAAGGTACTCAAAGTGATATGTAATGGTAGTTTATACCTTAAAAATTGGGAATTTGGAAAAGTCATGAGCTCTATTTAGATACATAATAGTAAAGTACATTGTGTGTAAATGTACTTTGAATGTAAAAAAAACAATATTTTGGAAGTCTTAAGTCACATTGTGATACATGATGGCCGATAACCCAATACTTAAAGGTTGATAGTTTAGAAATATTTAATTGTAGGATATGATATCTTTATATCATACCAAGAGACAATGACATATATAAAACTAAATCTGAATGTTTAGTTCATATGTAAAGGATGAAAGGAGAATTCATAAGCCTTTCTAGTTAGTAAAATGTGACATTTATAGTGAGAAAAAAGTATAGAATGATTGAATTTTTTATCTGGAATTTAAATATCATGATTATAGTTATTCATGATTCAAGAAACTAGTTTTAGTTATACATAATAGAGAATATGATATTCATAATTGGAAGAATAAGATCATAATGTGATACTGTTGGAGGATGAAATACAAGATAAATATGGTTATGTAGTTTGAGACACAATCACATCATGAAGAGAAGGCTACACTAAAGTTTTTGATGAAGTGAATTTCATAGGATAACTTCACACTATGGATGATCTAATACATGTGGTCATGCAAACATTGAGATAATAAGTTCTTTCAGATTTTATGGAAATAGAGAGTTTGGATAATTCTATATATAACATGGAGTTTAAATACTATGTCTTATGGATTGATTTTAAATCAGTTTTAATGAAAATTTCTTTTAATGAAAGGAGGAATAAAGATTGAGTGGTTTTCATATTCAATGTATGAAAACATTACCTAGGAGAGAATATATAAATATAAAATTATATAAAGAAGAAGAAGAATATATATATATTTATATATATTTGAGAATAATCAGATATTGCATCCTACTTCTAAACTTATGTATGGAATATATATATAGAGAGAGAGGGGGGGAGAGATAGAGAGAGAATGGTGAGTAACTGCTACTATTGTTCATCATGTACATCAAGGAAATTTGAACTTGGTGGAGGTCATTTGAAGGATTTATATTGAAGTGGAATAATATTATGTGTATTTTTATGCTCACATGAACATAGTGATTATTCTAAAATATTAGTAAGAAGAACAGTGATCATATAATTTTTTTTCTTTATATTTTGGTAGTCGATGACCTTGAGTAAGATTGTACATTGAGATGTGTATAAATCTAAGAGTACATTGAATATCGAGTTTAAACATAAGGGCATGAGGAGGTAGACTAATGACTGCTTTGATCCAGTATAATCTCACTAAAATATCTTTTGGTCGGTATCTTTTATATGTTTATAAAGATTCAAGTATATATTCTAAATTTCTTTTAAAATAACTTATAGAGCATCACATGAGTCAAGGATATATATTTCCCTTATCTTATATTCACTTTAGTAATATAGTGAATATATATGTCTTGTACTTGACTAGAACACCACAAGTAGTAGTCACCCACATTAGGGGAAATAATTAAAAAAAATTATGTGTTACCAGAATTGTTTTCCATTTATTTTCATATTCACAATAATGAGATTCAAAGAGAGTTTATTTAGACTTTAATTTTTCACATAGGTTGATTCCAAACAGGAAATTTCAAATGAGTATTTCTAATCCCCCATTCTTAGTGATACATCACCACTGACTTGGTCAATTTAATCAATAAAATTATATCAAATAAGTTATTATTATTATTATAAAATAAGGTTATATTTGTTCTATGAAAATTTTAATATCAAATTACATTGTGAAATTTTTGTTCACACCAAACATGATTTTAATCTTCATTTTCATCCCATTTTCCATTCCTTTTCCTTATATATTTATCATCACTTCTCCATAATAAACTCTTACATCATACCAAACAATGCCTAGAGCTGTATAGGAATAAAACACAGGAACATTAATAATAAATAAAAAAGCCGCTATTTTTATACTCAATAAACATCAATTTCATTATAATGCATGGTATTGTCACATTCTTCTTTCAGGACCAATAACAATAAATTGATTATTGACTTTATAATTATTTCTAGTCATCCATGTACCCTAGAAAAATAATTAGACAACGTGTAATGAGAATATAAATATTAATAATAGTTAAAAAGGGAATAAACTCATTAGAATATGAAATACATGAAAACTGATGATGTTGGATATAGTTTATGTAAATAATATAGAAAGATATATTTAAATTATATAAAATTATAAAATTTTATTCATTTATCAAATTATCTAAATTATAAATTGTTTTCTCATATTGATGGAATATAAATAGGAACATAATGAAAAAGTACACATTAGTATAAATTCATTAGAATAATTGTGAAACATTCTTGGAATATCTTATTCATATATCCCATAATAATTTGTAATCACTCATAATGTAATAACCTACTCAGTTAATTACAATAAAACATTTTTAGAGAATAAATTAATTCCTAATGAATAATAAGGATACATAATTTTAGGTCCACCTAATACCATATATAATTCTTGATCCCAAGTGGTTCATTTTTTGTCAATGATTTAATATGTGTTGGCCAGTGAAGATGATGTGTTGATTCTTGGAAAAAAATTATGGATTAATTTAAGGGAATTTGATGTCATTCTTGAGAAATTATCCTTGATATATTATGATGTTTGTTGAACTAGTCCTAATACCTAAGATCTATTATGATGATAATTTGAATATAGCACATTGTTATTTCACATGGAAAACTTGAATGACATTTGGATAATGTTATAAAGAGTTTGAGTTGATTAATTTAAGATGAGAATTTGAGAAGTTTTATTTCATTGAATACCATGGAAAACATATCTTGCACGAGAAAAAGAAGAATGAGTTAAAGAAGGTCATACAGTATAAATATTATCATATGAGGAGTTATTTGAAAACCATATAATATATCTATTATTTCATGAGGAATTGTGAAATTTAATGAGTTGATCTTTAAAGAAAATAAAGGTTTTTATGGGTGAAGGAACATTTCATACTATTTATTTGGAAGTGTTTTGGAATAATTGAGAATGCTTGGAGTGAGTTTGAGAAGATTATGATTTGAATATAGTGAAATATAGAAGAAACAAGATGTTGTGTAAAGGTACTCAATTATTTATGTAGGATATATAAGGGTATATTTACTTAAATTAGGGTAAAAAAGATTAATACTATGTTGTTTAAAGGTACAATACCACACTAGATTAGGGTAGTCGAGTCTTGCATTACCCGAATAAGGGTAAACTCAAACTTACGTAACTATTAAAACCAAGGTGTATAAAGGTATTTATTGATTTAATTAGACTACGTAAAAGTAATTCTGAACCATGTAAGAGTAAATTGTGAATTACACTAGGTGGGTAAGGTATAGAAACTCACATAAGGGTAAAATAGAATTTACAGTACATGCATAAGGGTAAACGCAAGGTTGTGTAAGGGTACCAAGTTGATAAATACGCTACATAAGGGTATTAATACCTTATGTAATGGTAAATTTAGAGTTTCATAAGGGTAAATAATCTCACATAATGGTATTTAAAGGATACATAAAGGTATAAAATCTAATTTAAGGGTGGTTAAAGGCTATATAAAGGTACATAAACTCACATATGGGATGTTGAAGGTTATGTGAAGGACTTAGAGGGTGTTTAAGTATACAAGTGAGGATTTGTAAGGGAATATGGTGACATGTGTAAAGAGAATCTAGGATTTCTTATATACACATAAGGGTAATATGTTTGTTTCATAAGGGTATGCGATAATCATGTAAGAGTATAAGTCTATATAAGGTTATAATATTCAGGAAACTTTCATAAAGTTTTCTATGTAAGGTTAAACTTAGAGGGTTTTTGAAGCCTGAAACCAGCTACCATCATGTTCTACTAATAGTGATACCACTGTGTGTTATTCTCATGTCCTACAACCACGTGTTACCACCAGTACTACCACCATGTGGTACAACTAATGAAAATGTTATCATAATATTGTCAATGATATCATCATGTGCTACCTCTAGTGCTATCGTGTTCATGATACTGCTAGTGATACTATAAACATTCTACCACCAGGTGATACCATTTGTATGAAATCATGATATCATTTAAAGATTTAATGTTCCTATTTTGATAAAAAATATGGTCGGAATTGATATTATATGTTTACACTAGAAAATAAGAGTATCCATTCTCACATGAGATATATGATAAGTGAGTTTTTATTTTCAACTCATGCATGCAAGTGATCTTACATTCCTGAGAATCTAATTATTTTTTAAAGACACAACATTCAAAATATTTTTCTTCCAACATGATTTCATTTTTTATTGAATAAGAGGATTTAAATTCTTGAATAAGATATTCATGCATATTCCTTATATTAAAAGAAGAACCCAAGCAGTAACACTGCTTATAATGAATCCAAACCTTCAAATGAAACTATATATAGACAAATGCATGTATTAATCTTGAACATTTAGGTAATAAATATGAGGTTTGTTATTTTTTTACTATGTGAATAAATGGGAAATTGTTACTAAGTAATTCTAGAATCATAAGATGAGGGATTCATGTGTTTCTGGAATTAAAGCAGTTTGAAATTATTTAAATACCTTATCCTTTATGGTTATTTAAATTGAGAAAAATAAATGTGTTACTTATATAATATTTAAATCCTAGAATAAATGATATATCACTTGAACAATATAGTTTTTTAGGTGTATAAGTTTCTTTATAAAGATGATGAAGTTATATCAGATCATTGATATAACTCTGGTTCTTTGTGCAAGAGAATTTTTCAAAATCCCAATACATCTTTGTATCAAAGAAATAAGAACTCAAAGACAATAAATTATACAATAATGTGATCATATCTACGTGAGATTTTTTTAATTGAAGAAGAAGAAAATTTGGATTATTTTTCAATCAACAAGAATTAATCAATTTGATAGTGATATGAGATATAATTATTGATATTCATGAAATAACTTTGATATTACTTTGGCTTTTGAAGATCTGTTGTTTGAGGAAGAAGAACTTATTAAATTTTATAGAGTGATATCCTTGAGATATATAGAAGATTTTATTTAGATATATATTAATGGATCTTTTAGAGAGAAAGTAGTGATAGTATGAACAATGACATTGAAGAACTGGTGGTACTAGTATAAGAAAACCTTATTTGGGTAGTGGATTAAACATTATTAACACTTTTTTTGTGAATTGTACTATGATTTTAATCACTAAAATTTTAGTGATAAGAGAATCTGTGAAACAAACATAAGTTGATCAAAATAAGGAGTTATATTTCACATTGAGGTCAAAACCTTTAAAATATTTTTTTGAGGATGTTTTTATAATTATTTTCATTACATATGATTTTTCAGAATGCATATCAGATCCATTAATTTTAAATGGGGTAGAGGTATAGAGTAAGGGGGTCTAATTAGCAATAACATATAAACTCAATAAAAGTTTGGCACACTAATTACCCCCATATCAGTTTACCTATATGATCCATATAGCATCTAAAGGTGCAATCATATGGATGTACTACCTCATATTGGATCTAAGTTTCATTATCTTTAGTTGTTTTTACAAGGTTTATATTATTTAAATATTTGAGGGTGATTTTTAAGTGAATCAAGTGGAATATTTAGCCTCAAATATTGTCGAAGAATACATGGAGATCACTATCAAGGATCTGAAAAATAGGAAGAAGAAGGTTTAAATTTGATTGTAGAAAATCACAATGAAATAAGACAAGGACCATTTCTATTTTATTAAATTAGTTGATAATGATCCTTTTAAAGAAACGAGCACATTCTGTGGAGAATATGAATAAGAAGATTCTATTATAATTGTTGAATACTTATCCTTTCAATTTCAAAGATATAATTAGAATGTTCCTAATGAAATTTTTTCATATATAATTTATTTTTTCAAATAGATTCTTTATGAAAAACCATAGACTTAAAAGGAAATTAATAAAATAGAGGATGAATTGGGCAATAAATTCACGAGTTGAAATTATCTCATAGTCCTTGTTAAAGAAAAGGAAAAATCTATGAATCTTTATAATGAAAATATTTCCTTGATTTTAGAAGAATCAAAAAGGCATGTTTGTGAGAATGTAATGATAGAAATTGTTTTTGGAGAAGTAATCCAGGAACATGAAACATTGTTCCATGTTTCCATGAAATTCATAAATATTCAACTTGAGAACAAAACTATAAAAGTTATAGAGAATGATAGGTCAGTTAAAGAAAATAACATGTTTCAACAAGTGTTTATTCAGAATATGAATTCTCTAAACAAATTACATTAAGCTAATTTTAGTGTCAATATTTCCAAATTGGAAGTTAAATATTGAAGAAGAAAATGCCTCGACAACTCTATGAATGAAGTTAGTAGAGAGAAGGTTGATTAGATTAATAAAATGAAAAGTGAATGTGAAGGAAGGATGAAAAAAGTTGAAAATTAGATGTTTTCCCTTTTCAGGAAATTTATTAAAATAGAGGTTAAAATGATAAATTTTATGAAGACACAAGCTATAAATTCCCAAGTGGTTGAGAAAAACTATTCCCCCCAAATAAATAAAGGGAGTAAACCCTCAAAAAGGTATTGGTCTATGAAAACAATTTATGAGATTCATGTCACTAAAGGGAATCATATTGGTATAATGAATAAATAATAATAACCTCTTTATCAAATTTCTAAATTCTTTTGGAAAAAATTAACCCATAACCTAGTTAATTATGTTTATACTAATGTAGTCTCATCTGCTAATGCAGGTTCAAAACCAAATTGGGGAAGATAGGGGGTGATAAAAATGAGGATAAATCCACCCAAACACTAGTGGTGGATAATGTAAAGATGAATAAAAATAACACCCAAAATTATGTACCAAATAAATAAAGTCAAATATATAAATAATAAGGTACTAAATCAAGAGATACCAGTACAATAAGAGAAATAATAAGATTGATTGGCTGTTGACAGTGCTGGTGTAAGTTTAGACATCTTGTAGTTATGTTTTGGAAATATATAATAATGTTTGAAGACTAATAACGGCCTAAATTCATGGGGATTAAAGGTGAAGAAATGAAGAAACCTACTAAATAGAATTTTATTCCATAGACGAAAATGAATCAATAAACTAAACAAATATTCATATGCCTTGAATATTTTTGTGAATACTAAAAGAGATGTGTTCACATAGAAGAACACTTTTAGTATAAACCATCCATGTAAAACTCCTATATTAATATGAATTGATGAAAAAAACACAAATATAAGTAGGTCTGAAATAAAGGATTACATGATGTATTGGGAGATAAATAGGTTGAAAAAGATGTTCAATAGATAAAATAAACTAAACAAACCACTCCTAAGATGACCGTGAAGATGGATTCTAATAATGTCACATCAGCCAAGAAATTATTATTATACTATAGAAAGAGTGATTATTGTATGGAACCCTATAAATAAGCAATGGAAATTAAAATAAATGGAATAAAGATAAAATCAAGAAGAGAATCAATCTTGGATAGAAACAAGAAGATATTATTGATTGAAGTTATTCTTGAAGAATACATTGATAAGTTACTCAAGAATAGTAAATAAAAAATATAGAAGATTCCATGGGGAATCCCCAAAGTAAAATATTATAAGAGATAATTCATAATTATTTGGCCTGATAAAGTGTAAGATACTTAGTAAATAAAAAATAGAGAACATAATTCACTAGTTAGTAAAAAGAAAAAAAGTGAAAAAAAGAATTTCAACATGAGGGATATATCAAATTTCATGAGAGTTTTCAAAAAAATAAAATTCAAGTGTTTCACAAAAATTGTGTTGAAGGTCCAGGGAAACCAGGAATAATGAAATGAATTGTATGACTCCTCTACCTACTCAAGAAGAACTGATAAAGATAGAAAAACCAACACCAGGGGAAGTTACTATACTATTAAAAGATATGAAGATAAATATTCCACACAAACAATAAGTTTAATAAAATAAATAAGAAAATTAAATATATTTGTCTCAAAATATAAATAATATTCCAAAGAGATCTTCCCATATAGATATTAGAAGAAAATAATAACCCCGATTTAGTTGGATCTCTCAGTCTGAATGTTATTTTTGAAAAAGCGTGAGGTACCTCCTTATTCCCTATTTTTATGTAGAGATAACATGTAGGTAATTGAAGGATAAGTTTTATGCTATCACTATTAGGAAACATGAACATATTTTACTTTAAGGAGTTTTATGACTACCATGAAATATAAAAAGCAGAGTGAATACCTTAAGGGGGATAAAAATTGAGGAAGGAAGTTCCTAAACCATTTTATATGAATCTATTTTTTTGGATAGCTCTGTAATAATATATTTTGAGGTATTTTAATCATAGTCTCGTCCATCATTCTTAATTGTATTAATCATATTTATTAAGGGGAATTTCTTTATTGATGAAAAGATGAGAAAAATTGGGAGATGTTATTTTCATACAATTGAACATTTTAATGTGTTTTATAAAGTGTGTAGGAGTATATGTTTCTTGATAAATATATTTTATATATCCCACATTTGAGAAATAATTATATTCCAAGCATTATATCACATACATGGTGGTAAATGGAAAACATAGACAACCATGGTTGTATCACTCATGTTTTCAACACTAGGTTAGCCCATATAGACTTAGAGTATACCAACTAAAGGATCTTTTCTATAAGAATCATGTGGTATCATCCTTAACATAGAAAAAGGTGAAGAGTATGTTTAATGAATTTAAAGGAAAAAATAAGGCATGGGAAAACCATTGCATTAATCTTTTTATTTGATTTTCACTATGGGGGAGAAATTTTTAGCACACATATTCACATTAAAAATTTAAAGAGATGTAGACAAAAAAAATATAAAGGGGATATTTTTGAGCCCCAGAGTTGAGTTTACCATCAATAGGTCAATATTTTTTGGTAAGTAAAGATGAAGTGGTGATTTTGGAAGAATTTTTATAGATTAATTTAATGGAACTTAATTTAATGCTTGGACAATTATCCTTGAAATATTTTTGGATTTTTTTTAAACGGTCCTAATTTTTAATACATGTGTCAATTCCCATTTGAAAATATCATATTTTTCTTCAACATGGAGAATGTGAAGTGAAATTTAGTGAATCATAATTAAATTTTGAAAATTTTATGAAGAGTTTCATTTTAACACCCCAAGCTTCCATGGTACGTTTCTCTTTGAATAACGTAATAGCTTGCGTTGTACGCAACATCATGTTCTAGCACACCACGACTAATCAAACTAACCATTTAAAAAGAAGTTATGAATAGTAATACCCACCTTTTTAAATTATATAAATTTTATTTTTAAAATTGGACTTTATTTTTGGATTCGGAATATAAAAATTGGCTCACGGCGATTTTTTGTTATTTTTCTGAATACTTTCAATTTTTGATGAATAGTGAAAAACACTGCGTTTTTTTTAAACTGACTTTTTATTTAAATTTATTTTAAGTCAAAAGAGATACATAAAAACTATATAAGTTAAATTTAATTCATTAGAGTCATTTTATATTAAATTAGATGAATAAAATTTTATTGAACTTTTTAACGCCTTTTACGTACCTTCTCGGCACATTTGCAAATTTGCATAAAACATAATTTTACCACTTCTGTGATTTGAATTTCAAAATTCCGAGAGACACGGTTGACATCAGTAACTAAAATGTGGTTCAATAGGATGAAAATATTTTTTCATGAATAATACATTTTTAATTTTATTTACTATGATTAAAAGTAAATAGGGTAAATGAAGTTAAGAATGATATTATAATTACCCTAAAAAATGTCTTAATTCTATTGGATAAGTGTTTTTCATCCAAAATAAACAATAATAATAAAACATGATCCTATTTGATCCAATTGGATTTGAATAAGACATTTCTTATTATTTTATTTAAAGAATAGTTAAAAGTGTGAAATTCAAAGTTTAATAACTAAACAATTTTTAATATAGGTTTATACATAAGATAAATTAGACTATAAATATTAATTAGAAAGAAAAAAATATATCCCAAATCATGGTATTTTATTTATAATTTTTAGAAATTAAATAATTCAATTTATTTATGACAGAATGATGATGTTGTAATTACCTTATTAATGAAATATTAAAATAAATGATAATATAAATATTAAAATAAATGTAAATTGAGACTTTCGATGCATTCCACGAATTTTATAGGTTAATATTACATTTTAAGGTTGATTAAATAATTTTTTTAAGTGATAATATTGTTATGACTTTCACAAAAATCAAATACTAAACAGTGTCAAAATTGACATAAATGAGTTTAACAAAAATACTATTTTATTAAATGATATAATATTCCTAAAAATATAAGGTTCTTCCAAAGGAAATATATAAGGTTAGATATGTCATAATTAACCACTTTGGGTTCTCTTGGTTTTTATAGTATATTTATTAACCATTTACTATAACAATACAAGAAGACATGTTAAAAGTCAAACTATTTAACTAAGAGTTAAATCTAAAATATAAGGTTAATATGGTGACCTAAACTTGACTAAAACCTATTGGTAGAGAGGTTTTCTACCCAAACCCACCTTATACTAGAAATAAATTCTTTTGGATCCATTATAAACCGAATATGATTGTATAATAAATTAATATTTCAAGCACTTCTTAAAGTGACCCCCACCTCTCTTATAAAAGGGCACTTCCCCTTCTCTTAATTTCACACATCCAAAGCCATTTTTCTCAGATAAAACATGCTCAAATATCCTCTAAACTACCCTAAATTAAATCTATAGGCCTCACATTGATTATAATTCCAGCCTAAAGAGCCATTCTGATCAAATCAAAAGGAAGCACCTGAAGAAGAGGTAATAATTTCATCACCTCTTTCAATGTTATTTTCTTCTTCCACTTCCTCTTTCTGTGTTGTTTCCATAACAAAATAATACCTCCAGTAACTTATACATACTTTGATGATATTATAAATATGGTACATCCATATTCATTATTATATCCATTCTATGAATGACAATGTCACCACACGTGCGTACATACAGCTTACCGTCTCCACGTCATGGTGTAGTTTGTTATTCAACACTTCATTTGTTGTATGAGTATAATAATGAGTATAATTGATTTAAATAATAAATATAACATTTCAATGATTCTTTATATATGATATAACATCCAATTACATATTATTTCACCATCAATAGAATGATATTGTCGCTCGTGCGTATGAATGGATTACCGTCACCATGAACACAATGAGATTCATTCCCCATAGTAGCAATTCAAGAATAATTTTCATTTTATGATTAAAAATAATTTTTAAGAACTTAATATCATTATGGATATCAATCAAATACATTCTATCTCATTAAAAAAATACTTACATAACAAAACCTATAAAGGAAAACGAATCATTTAACACTCTAAGCAATGATACTACTGAAATATTATTAACAAAGAAATATTAGAAGATAATATATGATATCATATTTATGTATGTGGTTCTTGTATAAATTAATAACAAAGATTTAAATATTATACAGGAGGTTATCATACACTTGACCAAGGATAAGTACAAGTTTAGGGTTAATTTTACTAGCCGTTTATTTATCTGAGGTTGTTTATACATAAGTATCTACTGGGACTACTTTATCATCCACATCTTTGTTTCTTAAAATTTTATTTCAAAATATTTTTACTATTTCCTAGAATATGGTTTAAATTAATTTGAATGTAATCTTTCCATCATTTTCTAAACAAGGTACTTTATGACCATTTCGACAAATTAAGGTAAGAATGTTTTTTAACTTATATGGCAGGTGCAACTATTTTCCACCATTATGACACCTTCGATGATTCACTTACAAGATTATAAGAATATTTTTAAAATAAATGCTTTAGTTAATTTTAAATGATTTCAAAATAAAAAAAAGATATTTCACTTATATAGTATTTGGATTGATTTCATCTATGTCAACATACTTCGTTGGATTTTACGTTTGTTTGAAGTTGATTTATTATGATACAATATTCCATATTGTATTGAAGGTTTTGTGATATGTTTGACTGTGGATGTGCTATTTTCATACCATTCATGGTTTATGGTTAAAGTATTGACATTTCGTATGCTATTTTTAATACGATTTTTTATTTTACATTTCAACCTTTTCATATGAAGAATGCATTGGACATAGTAAGTGACGGGTGGGGCCCGCTATAGCCTCTCGATGGATCAGTAGGTATCATGAGACAAACTAGTGTCCTAGAACAAGGCCTTGAAAAAATCTTTATTTGTAGTCATGGCATGTGGCCTTGACTATGTGGTTATAATGTCTGGCATTATGCATTACATCATTATGAAATTTTCTCTTGATATTAAATGTGATTATTATACTAGTAAAATATCTATGAGAATAAGTAAATGAAATTATTTGATTTATATTTTCCATATTATGCTGATGTTTAAGTTTAAAATTCATGTGTTTAAGTCTTATACATTTCCTTAAATATTTATGCTTATTTCTGATACTTTCTACTATATTATTATCCTTACTGAGCAACTGAGCTCACCCATTTATTATGTTTTCTTTTAATAGTATGTGAAGAAGTATATTATGATTGACCTATAGGTATATGATAAGGGATATAAGTGTGTTCGAAGGGGACACAATGTTTTTTTTCATGATGTAATGTAAAAATTTTGTATGTATCTTGTTCTTCCAAGGCTACTAAACTAATCAGTCTTTCGAGACTTGATCTCTTATGATCATGTCAATGTTATGTAACAATGCACCGAATCTAGGTAATTTGGCTCGGGGAATTACGTTTGGTATTAGTGGAAGTTTATTACAAACCATGGAAACTATATTTAGAAATAAAAACATGAATTAGAAAACATTACCTTAAGATAGACTTTGAGGATTTGTATAGAAGAACTTCCTAGAATTATAGTAATGTAGAGATTTTGTGAATTTTCCAAGAAATGCATCCTTGTATAGATATCAATAGGTAGAGAAGGCTTTAGCACAGATGTATCTAGGGGTAAAACCCAAAAACATAACTTTGATCTAGGCTCGAACGTGAACCGGTGCACTACAACGAGCCATGTTGTACTCTTGATTACGACACTCCCAAGGGATATGATTAGGATAATTCTCATTTTATATACAAGACATTATGAAGGATTTAGGAGTAAATACATTTTCAAAGAATGCATTTTTTATGATTATGGATTATATGCATAGACTGTTCAATTTATGTTATAAATTTTACATGTTTAGAAGTATGCGCTGTGATTTATAAACTAACATAGAGTATGAAATTGTTTATAAATAATGCCTAGTGGAAGGAATGGAAACTGTATCAACGCACGTAATCCATGTAGGGATTTCCCTCCTACTCAAGAAAATTATTGTGGATCTAGTGATACAACTGGTGTTGAACAGCTTATAACCATACTGGGACAACTAACTCAGGTTTTGAATAATAACCTTACCCGTATGGAGCACCCTAATCCACAAAGAAGAGGATCAATGTCAGACCACTTCATGAGGAAACAAACACCAAAATTAAATGGGACTATAAATCCATTTGTATCTGAACAATTGATAAGTTCCTTAGAGAATATATTCCATGCTTTGCGGAGTAGAAAATGGGGAAAAGTTGTCATCGTGGTTTATCGCCTCATAGGAGATGCAGATCAATGGTAGTCATTAATTCAAAACAAAAATGAGGATGAAGTTGTATCAAATATATAATGGAGGGAGTTTAAATATTATTTCATAGAAAAATACTTTCCTCATAAACATCGAGCAGATATGGAAAGATAATTTTTGAGTCTAAGTAAAAAGGAGGATGAGAATGTCGCAAAGTATGAGGCTAACTTTGCAAGGTTATTAAGGCATGATGAAGATTATATATGTTACCCAATTAGTAATATTGATCAATTATTTGATAGGTTAAAAACATTTCTCCATCGAGCATTAGTCTCACAATACGTCTTGTCATATTACGTTATAGTCTCATGTTCTATCAAGATAGAAAAAGAATTATCTACGTCTTTTGACTTTAAAGAAAAGCAGGAGAAGAAGAGATCTATTGAACACTCTAGAAATGGAAATAAGGGGAAGAAGGGAAAATTTAAATTTACATCTTACAGTAAATATTGTAAGAAACACCCTGGTACTTTCCTGAAGGGAATGTGAGTTTCTTAGAAGTGTGGTGAAAAGGCCACCAAGAACATGATTGCAAGGGAGAGAAAGTGGTTGTCAATGTTGAATGATACAATTGCAGAGAAATGGGTAATTATTCCAATGAATGTCCTAAGTGACAAGGAAACTTACCTTAGAAAAGGACAAGGGAGAAAGGCACTACTATTGAGGTTGAAGCTCCAAATGACGCGGTGGTAGGTAGTTTAAACATATCCTTAAATTTATCCAATGATTTATTTCATTCTGCATCATTTCATTCTATCATATCTTCCTAGTTTTCCAAGAAAATTTGATATTTCCAATTTGATATAAAAAGGGTGTTGTCAGTCAAAATTTCTAATGGAATTATCATTGCAACAATGTTTTTTCAACCATTTACCATTATGGCATATAAACAAGCTTTATCTACTGATCTTATTGTCATAAACATGATTTAATTTGATATAATACTGAGTATGGATTGGATTTTAGAACATATTACTAAAATTTATTGTAAGAAGAAGGAGGGTACAATTTCTTATGATGATAAAGAATTCCTTGTCTTTAGATCAGAAACATCACCATCTGATTCTCATCTAGATCCACCCCCAGTAGCTCTACAAAATTAAATTATTGTGGAGGAAGAGAGTGAAATAACAATGGGTGAGGAAAGAAATGTTCAAATAGAGGATGTACCTATTGTGTATGAATATGTTGATGTGTTTCCAGAGGATTTAACTAGACATCCTCTAGAATGAGAAATTGAGTTTTCCATTGACATAATTTCTGGTTCAAGGCCCATATCAAAGACCCCTTATAGAATATCCATTGTGGAAGTAGTTGAACTCAAGAAACAACTAGAGGAATTGAGTAATAAATGATTTATGCACCCTATTGTTTCTCTATGGGGATCTCATGTTCTTTTTATTAAGAAGAAAGATGGATTTGTGAGGTTGTGCATTGACAATAGGGAGATCAATGCTATAACAATAAAGAAAAAGTTTCCCCTACCTTGAATTGATTATTATTTAGATCAAATTCATAGAGATGAATATTTTTCAAAGATTGGCCTTCTATATGGATAACATCAATTGTTTGTGAAGAAGGAAGAAATTCCAAAGACAGTAATTCATACTAGGTATGTGAATTATGAGTTTATAGTAAGGCCTTTTGAACTGACTAATGCACCCTCTGTTTTCATAGATCTAAAAAATATATTTTTCAAGGAATATCTTGATGAATTTTTAGTGGTATTTATTGATGATATCTTGGTATATTCCAAAAGATATGAAGATCATGAAAATAACTTGTGCACTATTCTGAAAACTCTTAGAAGAAATGAATTATATGGGAAGTTTAGAAAGTGTGAATTATTGCTTCAAGAGATTTATTTTATTGGCCATATTATCTCTACGGATGGAATCTATTTTGACCCTTCTAAGACAAGAATAATTCAAGAATGGACAACACCGACATGTATAACTGAGGTATTTAGTTTTATTGGGTTATCAGGTTATTATCGGCATTTTGTCTAGAATTTTTCCTGATTAGCTAACCCGTTAACCAAGATCTCACTTAAAAGAGTTAATTTTTTTTGGAAAAAAGAGTGTGAATAATGTTTTGAAGAAATTAAGAGAATATTATCCCATGCTCCTATCTTTACTCTACCATCAGGGAATGAGGGGTTTGTTATTTATAGTGATTCTTCAAATAAAGGACTTGGTTGTGTCCTTATGAAGAATGAGAGAGTTATTACCTATGCATCACAACAGCTAAATGAAAAAAACTATCCTACTCATGATCTGGAGTTAGCAGCTGTAATTTTTGTTCTGAATATTTGAAGACGCTATCTATATGGTAAAAAATGTAAGATGTATACTGATCAAAAGAGTTTGAAGTATATTTTCTCACAGAAATAACTCAATATGAGGAAAAGGCGATGAATTGAACTACCCAAGGATTATTATTACACTATAAAATACCACCCAGGGATGGGAAATAAGGTGTATGATGGTTTGAGTAGAAAGGATCATGGAGTTTTGAACAATATGAGAGTTTAAAGGGATCCTATATTCATGGATCTAGTAAATATTGATATAAGAATAATCATGGAAGGTGAAACATTGTTATTTTCTCAAAAGGATGCAAAACCATATTTACTAAAATGGATAAAAAGTTCTCAGACTTATGAAGAAGTGTTTCAAAAGAAAATTATAGTTGTTAATGATGGGAGATTGATTGACTGCATATATAAAGAAGGATTTTTTGAAATTTGGGATGATTCTTTGTGTTCCTGATATACCTGATCTAAAATGGGAATTTTTGGATGATTCTCATAGCTCCAATTTCTCTATACACCCTAGTAGCACTAAGATGTCTAGATATTTGAAGGAATATTTTTGGTGGGACAACATGAAGAGGAAGATTGTAGATTATGTGTCAACATGAATGTTTTTTCAACATGTTAAGGTTAGAAGAAAACATCTTCGAGGATTTTTGAAACCTCTTCCCATACTTGATTGGAAATGGGATGATATTAAAATAGACTTTGTCATGGGGCTACCAAAGACTTCTAGAATTAATGATGAAATATGGGTCATTGTTGACCATCTTACCAAGTCAACACATTTTATTATTGTAAGAGAAGATTTACCACTTGTATTTTTATTAAGAATATATATTAATGAAGTTGTAAGACTTCCTGGAGTACCCTTATCGACTGTTTTTTATCATGATCGCCGTTTCACATCATGATTCTGGAAAAGTCTTCAAAATTCCCTAGATAATGAAATTCATTTGAGCATTGTCTACCACCCTCAAACTGATTGAAAATCATAATGGAATACTCAAACCCTAGAAGACATGTTGAGATCTTTCTCACTTGACTTTCAAGGTATGTGGGACTGGTATTTACCTCTAGTATAATTTTTTATATAACAATAGCTTCCATTTAAGTATTCAGATACCACAATATGAAGTGTTATATGGAAAGAGATGTCGCACACCAACTTGTTGGGATGATGTTGGTGAAATAAATCTTACAGGATTAGATATCATTGGGGAAACAATTGAAAATGTGAATATTATCCAAACCCACATCAAAGCATCTCAAAGTAGGCAAAAGAGGTATGCTAATAAATGAAGGATGAATTGGGAATTTCAAGTAGGTGGTCATGTTTTCTTGAAGGTATCTCCATCAAAGGGTGTTATAAATTTTGGTAAGAAGGGTAAACTAAGTCCCAGGTACCTCAAACCTTTCAAAATTCTAGAATGGATTAGAG
This sequence comes from Viscum album, assembly GCA_963277665.1. NCBI lineage: Eukaryota > Viridiplantae > Streptophyta > Magnoliopsida > Santalales > Viscaceae > Viscum > Viscum album. Next base: position 857,272,155 of record OY728121.1, read on the forward strand.
TTGTAGCTTACCGTTTCACAATGCTGCCAAGTCTCTCCAAAGTTCATGATGTGTTCCACGTATCATTGTTGAGAAAATACATGCCCGACCCAACGCATGTACTCACCTATGAAGAAATAGAGATGGATCCTGATATTTTTTATTGTAAAGAGCCTGTCAGGATTCTTGATACTAGTGAACAAGTTTTGAGAAACTGAACGACTCTTCTGGTAATTGTTCTATGGAGAAACCATAAGATAGAAGAGGCAACCTGGGAACCTAAGGAAATTATGATGAAGAACCACCTGAATCTTTTTATGTAGTAATATTCTAGAAATATATTGGATGAAATTATTTGAAGGAGGGAAAAATTTGACACCCCAAGCTTCTATGATATGTTTCTCTTTAATAATGCAATAGCTTGCGTTGTACACAACTTTGAGTTCTAGAACACCATGACCAATTAAACTAGCCCTTTAAAAAGTACTTATGAATAGTAATACCCACTTTTTTAAATTTTATAATTTTTTTTTTTCAAAATGGACATCATTTTTGAATTCATAATATCAAAATTAGCTTAGGGTTATTTTTTTTATTTTTCCAAAAACTTTCAATTTTTGATGGATAGTGAGAAACACAACATTATTGTTTAAAACCAACTTTTTATTTAAATTTATTTTAATATAAAATAGATAAATAATACCTATATAAGTTCAATGTAATTAATTGGCATCATTTTATAATAAAATTAGATGTATAAAATTTTATTGATCTTTTTAACGTCTTTTACCCACCTTCCAGACACATTTGCAAATTTGCATAAAACATAATTTTGATGCTTTTGTGATTTGAATTTCGAAAATCAAAGAGACATGGTTGGAATAAATAAGTTAAATGTGGTTCAATAGGATGTAAATAATTTTCTATGAATATTAACTTTTGAATTTTATTTACCGTAGTTAAAATTAAATGGGGTAATTAAATGTAAAAATGATATTATAATTACCCTAACACATGTCCTAATTCTATTAGATAAGAGTTTTAAACCAAAATCCACCTTAGGAATAAAATATGATCCTCTTTGATCCACTTTTTTTATATTATGACATTTATTGTTATTTTATTTAAAGAATAGTTAAAAGTGTAAAATTCGATGTTTAATAAATAAACCATTTTTAATATAGGGTTATACATAATATAAATTCGATTATAGATATTAATTTGAAATATAAAAATATTTCTTACATCATGGTATTTTATTTATAATTTTTGGAAATTAAATAATTAAATTTATTTATAACCCAATGATGATGTAGTAATTACCTTATTAATGAATGATTAAAATAATTGATATTATAAATCTAAAAATAAATGAAAATTGAGACTTTTGATGCATTCTAAGAATTTTAGAGGTTATTATGACATGTTAGGGTTTATTAAAAAAATTTTCGAAGTGATAAAGTTTTAATTCCTTTCACAAAAACCAAATACTAAATAGTGTCAAAATTGGCATAAACGAGTTTTTAAAACAATACAATTTTATTAAGTGATATAATATTACTAAAAATATAAGGTTCGTCCAAAGGACTTATAAGGTTATATATGTCAATAATGAACCACTTGGGGTTCTCTTGGATTTTACAGTATGTTTTTTAACAATTTATTATAATAATACAAGAATACATGGTAAAAGTTAAACTATTTAACTAAGAGTTAAATCTAAAAGATAAGATTAATATGGTGACCTAAACTTGTCTAAAACATCTTTATTGAGAGTTTTTTGACACATACCCACCATATATTTGAATTGAATCCTTTTGGGTCCATTATAAACTGAATATGATTGAATAATAAATTAATATTTCGAACTCTTTTTAAAGTGACCCTCACCTCTCTTATAAATGGGTATTTCCCCTTCTCTTAATTTCACACATCCAAATCCATTTGTGTTAGCCAAACCCTACTCAAATATCCTTCCAACTACTGTCACATAAACTTAGAGGCCTTTATTTGATCCAAAATCCAACCTAACGATCCATTTTTATCAAATCAAAAGGAAGCACCTGAATAAGAGGTAATAATTTCATCACCTTTTTCAAAGTTATTTTCTTCTTCCACTTCCTCTTTCTTTATTGTTTCCATACCAAAATATTAAATCTCTTACCTTATACATACTTTGATTCTATTATAAATATGGTATACCGATATTAATTATTCTATCCATCCTATGAATGACAAAGTCACCATACGTGGGTACGTACGGCTTACAGTCTCCACGTCGTGGTGTAGTTTGTTATTCAACACTTCATTATTTGGGTGTGTATAATAATGAGTATAATTGATATAAATAATAAATATAACATGTTAATGATTATTTATATATGATATACCATCCAATTACATATGATTTCACCATCAATAGAATGATATTATTGCTCGTGCATACATACAGATTACCTTCTCCACGAATGTGATGAGATTCATTCCCCATCGTAACCATTCCGGAATAATTTCCATTTTATGATTAAAAATAATATTTAAGAACTTAATATCATTCTGGATATTAATAAAATACATCTTATCCATAAAAAACATGACTTACGTAACAAAAAAATTTAAAGGAAAATGAATCAGTTAACACCCAAAATAATGATTCTACTGAAATATTATTAACAAAACAATATTAGAAGACCATATATGATATAATATTTATGTATGTGGTTGTTGAATAGTTTAATAACAATGATTTAATTATTATATAGGAGGTTAACATACCCTTGACCAAGGAAAACTAAAAGGTAAGGGTTAATTTTAAAATATTCTTATTTATCAGAGGTTGTTTATACGTAAGTATCTACTGAGACTTATTTATCATCCACATCTGTGTTTCTTAACAATTTATTTCAATTTTTTTTACTATTTCCTAGAATATGGGTTAATCTCATTTGAAAGGAATCTTTCCATCATTTTCCAAACAATTTACTTCTTGAACTTTTCGAAAAATTAATGTATGAATGTTTTTTTAACTTATATGGCGGGTGTGGCTATTTTCCACCGTTATAACACCTTTAAAGATTCCCTTACAAGATTATAAGAATATTTTTTAAAATAAATATTTTGTTTAATTTTAAATTATTTAAAAATAGAAAGAGTTATTTCCCTCAAATAGTTTTTGGATTTATTTCATCTATGTCAACATCCTTCATTGAATTTTACATTTGTTTGAAGTTGATTTATTATGATACAATATTCCATATTGTATTGAATGTTTTGTGACATATTTGAATGTGGATGTGCAATTTTTATACCATTCATGGTTTATGGTTAAAGTATTGACATTTTGTATGCTAGTTTTAATATGAATGTTTATATTATGTTTCACCATTTTCATAAAAGGAATGCATTGGACTTAGTAAGTGTTGGGCATGGCCCACTATAGCCCATCGATGCATCGTTAGGTCTCATGAGACAAACTAGTGTCTTGGAACAAGGCCTTGACAAAATCTTTATTTGTAGTCTTAGCACGAGGCCTTGAATATGTGGTTATGATATCCGGCATTATGCATTCCTTAATTATGAAATTCGCTATTGATATTACATGTTATTATTAAACTAGTATAATATCCATGTGAATAAGTAAATTTCATTATTTGACTAATATTTTCCATATTATGCTGAATTTTAAGTTTAAAAGGCTTGTGTTTTAGTCAAATGTTTATGCTTATTTATGATAGTTTCTGCTATATTTTTATCCTTACTGGGCATTTGAGCTCACCCCTTTCTTATGTTTTCCTTTTCTAGGATTTGAAGAAGTATATTATGATTGACCTAGAGGGATAGGCTAAGGGATATAAGTGTGTTCAAAGGGGACACAATGTTGTTGTTTTTTATTTCATATTTTAATGTAAAACTTATGTATATATCTATTACTTCTAAGGCTACTGAACTAATCGGTCTTTCGAGACTTTATCTCTTATGATCATTCCAATGTTATGTAATAATGCACCGACTCTGGGTAACTTGGGTCGGGGTGTTACATTAAGTAGATGAATTGAGTTTAAGAGTTTAAGAAGTTAATTTTATTGAGGACTCTAAAAAAATATTTCTCAGGAGAAAAGGATGATGGAATTAAAAAAGTCAACACAATTTAAATATTATCACATAAGGAGTTATTTGAAAAAAAAAATGAAATATTGTTATTATTTCATAAGGTATTATGATGCATGATAAACTGATATTCAAGAAAAAGAGATGTTTTATGGGTGAACTAAAATTGTCTACTATAAGTTGGAAGTGTGTTTGAACTAATTGAAATGGCTTGGAGTAAGTTTGATAGGATTCTTAATTGAAGCGAGAGAGATTTGGAAGAAAAATGTAGTTGCATAAAGGCACTATATGATTTTCATAGGATATATAAGGGTATATTTAAAATCGTATTAGTAATATAAGATTAATATCATGCTATGTAAGGGCACACAATTGTATTGTGTAAGGGTAGCCCAGTCTTATATTACCCGCGTAAGGGTAAACTCAGACTTGTGTAAAGGTCAAATGTGAGTTGTGTAAAGGTATTCAATGATTTTATTATTCTATATAAAGGTAAGTCCAAACTATGTAAGACTAAACTTAGAGTTTTTATGGGTGAATAATTTTATAGAATATTATATCTTGGTAAATTAGAATTTACACAACATGCGTAAGGGTAGCCATGAGGAAGTGTATTGGTACCGAGCTAATAAATATGCTACATAAGGGTATTCATACCTTGTGTAAGGGTACAAGTTAAGTTGTGTAAGGGTATATAATATCACATGAGGGTACTTAATGGCTAATTCAAGGTACATAAACTCACATAGAATTATTTCAAGGTCAATTAAAGGTACATAAACTCTTGTAAGGGTAGTTAAAGGTCGCGTAAAGGTCTTATATGCTACGTAACAGTACAGGAAATGATGTGTAAGTGAATATGGAGACCTGATAAGGGTAATATATGATTTATAGTACCCATGTAAGGGTAATGTATTTGTTTTGTATTGGTAGAAAGAAATCATGTAAGGGTACATAGATGAATATGGGTAGCATATTTAGGCAGCTTGCATGAAGTTAAGTCATTTAACGGTACACATTAGGGTTTTTTGAAACCTAAAATTTGTCATTTCCATATTCTACTGCCAGTACGACCTATGTGTGCTACCACTGTTTGATATTTTTTTTTGTTGTCACCAGTTCTACCACCATGTTCTATCACGAGTTCTAAAATGAGACTAATATTGTCAGTGCTACCACCGTGTGCCACTACTATGTTATACTACCAGTGCTACCATGAGTATTCTACCACAAATGCTATAGTGAGCATGATACCATCAGGTTATGCCATTTTTTTGAAATCATGAGATAATCTAGATATTGATCATTCTTTGTTTTATCAACCAAATTATTTAAGATGAATATTATATGTTTTAAATAGAAAAATAGTGTATATGTTCTAACATGAGGGAGGGGATTAGTGAGTTCAGATGATCAAGGCAAGCATACCGATGCTCTTGCGTATATAAGAGTTGAGTTTTTATGTGAAAATTTAACATTCAAATGACTTTACCAGTGATATGAGTTTCATCCTCATTGAATAAGAAGAGTTTTGTGCTTGAAAATATTTTTCATATGTCATCCATACTTGAATAGAAGAACCTGAGCTGTAAAATTTGTTATAATGAAGTTGAACCTTCAAATGAAACAGAAGCAGGAAAAATTCATTAGTTAAGTCTGTTTTTTTTTATACGAAATATTTGGTGTTGTATTTTTTCCACATGAATAAATGGTAAGTTTTTCTCGAGTGATTCGGGCATCCTAAAATAAGATACATGGGTGTTTTTCCTTTTAAAGGATTTCAAGAATAAATTTTAAATACTCTATACTTTATGAGTATTTAAATATATTAAAAGAAATTTTTTATTTATAACACATTTAAATCATGGAATAAATGAGATATGACATGCACAATATTGATTTTTTATGAGCATAATGTGTGTACATAAGTGGTGAATATTTTTTAGAGAATTGAGATAACTCTTTTAATTTTTTCAAGAGACTTTTTATGAAACTTGGTACATGTTTGTATCAAATAAAGAAGGAATAAACTCCATAAAATTATAAAATATAGTGATCATATATAACCAAGGTATTTATAATAAAAAATGAAAAACGTTTGAAGTATTCTTAATTCAGAAATCAATGACCATTCTGGTAGTGAGCTTATATATTAGTACTGATAATCATACAATTAATTTGATATCACTTTTGTCATTAACGACCTGGTGTTTGAGGAATAAGATCTAATTCAATTTGATAGAGTGAAATAATTGAGATATCTAGAATATTTTTTTAGAATTTTTTTGAAACATCCATTGATGAAGTGGTTGTTCCATTATAAACAACTTCATTGAAGAACTGGTGGTACCAGTATAAACAACACCTTATCAGGGTAGTGTATGAAAACTTCCCAATACTTGTGTCAGAATTTTACTATACTTTAAATAACTATAATTTTATTGATAATACAATATATGAAACAAAAACATATTGATCATAATAAGGATTAGTATTTCTCAATGAGGATGAACCTTGTAAAATATTGATGTGCTACTATTTATTTTATTATCTACATTAAAAGTGGTTTATGATAGAATATATTGGATTCATTTCTCTTAAGTAGAGAAGAGGTTTGAGAGTAAGATTGGATAGTTAAAAATAACCTATAAACCTGGTAAAAGTTGCGTATATAGATTCACACCAACTATTAGTGTCCCTGCATGATCTATCTAAGTTCTACAACAATGTTTATGAATCATATCATTAATAAAAAAAGTAGGAGTTCAAATTTTATTTCATCAGAATAAGCATCATAGTTAACCCCATGTTAGGAAAATTAAGGAAATATAATCGGTAAACAAACTCTATATTGAAAGGAAATTGAATTAGAATCACAATATAAATATGGATAATATTAGTAATTCAATAAGGAGAAAATGAATAATATTATTAGATAACATTAGATGGAGATTTAAGAGAAATATCAAGGGAATGATTATAAAATAGTAGAGAATATGATTAATAAATCCCTTAATTCCTTTAAAGATGCTTCCACATTACTGTTATTGTATAAAAATAAATTATGACATATTATATATTATTATAACATTAAAATAATTTTATTATATAATTTTATACAATTATTTTAATAAATTTAATATCATATTTGAATTTAAATTTGATGTTGTGTGTCCATGATATTGATTTTTAATAGGCATGTTAGTTAAAAATATTATCCTTATAGAATTTTGAATTATCACAGTTGAAGTGTTAAAATCTATATTATACATGAATGTTATTGAGTTATAATATCCATATTCAGGGTATTTTTTTCTTATTATTACAATTCCATCAACCATAAATTGTTTAATAAATAATTAAAAGTCCAAAAGTTCTATATTCACAATGATAAACATGTATTTAAGTATATTACTCACTTATGGTTATGATACTATAGGGATATACATTTATACATGGAATCATAAACCACAGGGGTTGATTTACTACCCATGATAATTTAGTAAATTAAAAATAAAATAAATATAAATTAATTAAACTATTAAAATTACTATATGGAGATTTCATCAATCTGTAATTATATATGAGTTTATATATACCATAAATAATAACTCCAAAACTATGAAGATATATCATAATGGTAAATGAATATTAAAAGATTATCCATAATCTCTATAGCCTACTTGGAAATTCCTTATCAATTGGAAAATAAGAAAAAAGGGAAAATTGAAGGGAAAATGAAACAAAAATAAATATTATGTGTAATATAGTTATTATTTAGGTAATTTATTTTACAATAATGAACAAATAAAGATTAGAATATATTTTTTCGACATCATATAATTTCAAAATATGTATTATCCTTATTGAAACAGGTGAATATAATGAAGAATATAATTAAAAATGAATTTAAAAACAACTACTTTTAACTTTAAAAACAACTATAATTTAGAAAGGTAAATTAAACCTTCTTCAAACTTTAAAAACAAAGGATTTGATCAGGCCGTTAGGTAGAAAATGATTTTTTTAGAGTGTATAGAATAAAAAGAATATTTTTTATATAATAATTTGATATTAATGAGATGAAAACATTCATAAAATTAAACATTTAAGAAGAGAGAGAAACCCCTCTTTATACAGTTTCTCAACATTAATATTGAAAATTGAGTTAAAATTTTACCAAAATAATTTACAATTCATTTTTTAAAATTTAAACCATTGATTACTCATAATAATTATCAAATAGAACCTTCTATATTCTTATCCTTTTTCGATATTATTCCTTTAGAACACATAAATCCCCATTTTGGACTTTTATTATTCTGTATAAGCACTACATCGACATTGTATAAGCATTTGGGTAATTATATTGACACATGAATTAATTTCTATTGATGGGATAATATATATTTTGTATTTTAATTATATGATCCTTTTAAAAAATTCCATATGTTTACAACACATTCTATAAAATTATAGTTGTAAATTTAGTAATATGTATTATAATTCTATTTTAACAAAAATAATTATTTTTTAAAGGATATTAAATATGCTACTCAACTTTTTACCAATTTAAATTTATCTATTTAATTTTCAAATCACTTTTTCATGAATATATAATATTCTAAGGAATTATTTATCCTTCTTATCCGATCCATAACAATATAAAAAATTATATAAAGGGTTTTAAAGTTCAATTTGAATGTGAACTCTTATTTCTAAAAGGACTTCAACTCTATTAGTCATCCTATAATCAAATGGATTCTGTATTTTTTTACTTGAATAAAAAAAAATATCTAAATGTTTATATCATATTCCATATATATCAAAATTATTCTATAACATTCATGACGTTTATAAAATAACAAGTATTAATCTTCAATTTTAACTTAAACTCATGTTATTAAGAGGAAGTCAAATTCAAAAATAGCAATCAAATTATTCAATTTTGATTCTTCATAAATTTAATTTAAAAATATTTTTTTGAATCTTTAAAAGCTTTAATTTAAATAAAAATATCATTTATAGTCTTTTACCATGTTTGTTTCACAAAACATTGATTACACATCACTTTTACTATTTATTATATTACCTTGTTATTTATAATTATTTTTTAAAAAATAATTTCAACCAAATTATGAAATAAATATTAAAAATATTAAATTCATTTCAATAAAATCAATATTTAATTAACAAATATTTATTTTTTAAATAAAAATTCATAACATATTAAATTTAACATTTTTTAGAACAATAGATATTTCTCATTAGATGGAAAACCACATTATTATTTCATACCATTCTATAATTATTTATAATATAACTATAATTATAAATATACATAAAGTAAATATAAAAAACTCTCTATAAAATAACTAATTGGTAAATAAACTCTTTAAATATATCAAAATAAGAAATATTTCTAAATAAATATATTAACCATTAAATTAAATATATTTTGTGAAATAAAGTTAACATTTTTTTAATGTTGAATGTGTATCTATAATGAATATATATTTGATCAAATTCATTTTTTTCTTTAAAATAACCCGTTACATTTCATTATTATTCCTCAATATGTTTTGAATATTTTAATTGCTTTTCATTATTTCTATAATTATAATTGGTGATAAAATTTCCATGGGATACCAAATGTAAGAATAATGTAATCTTGAAAAAGTTTTATTAATTTGTTTTTATTATCCCCTTATTATTATTTTAATCTAATTCAATGTATTAATCCTTTATTTTTAATGTTATATTATAAATAAATAATAATCATTTCTTTAATTCTGTACTCAAGTACTATTAAACATAATAAAAATCCATTTTATTAAGAAAAACACCAAATTTATGGAAATAAAATGAATAAAAAATATAGGTGGGTTTGGAATAAATTATGTAAGTATGAGTACATAAGTATTTATATAATAAATACTAATAATTAAATACTAAGATTTTGAACTTGGATATTTTTAATGAAAATGAATAATTAATGAAAAAAATGACATGTTAATGAAAATAATTAGTGCACTAATAACCATAGCCGAATTCAAAAACACTACGGTTCAAGGGTTGTTTCCCCCCACATATTTTTAACATATTTCTGGTAATAAATTTTTATCAATATTTTATAATATATATTTGATAAAAACATATTGAATATTTAATTCGTTTAAAATATTCTAAGATGATATTTACAGTAACATCTATCTGTTAGAACCAATAGGCTGTGTCATTATAAGATGTATGGTGTATAAAATTAATGAATATTAAATTCATAATACATCATTAAATGAATATCATTTGGGAGTTATGATTTCTGTAGCACATTATTTTATAGTTTTACTACCTATTCACATAAATGATGTTAATATTGAAATGGAGAAGTAAGCTATAATAAAATTCATATAGTAGTCATTCCATCATATAAATATAGAAAATGATAAGGGGGTATATCATTTAAAACATATAATATATTTAACATATTTTATATTGAATAAAAACATCTAAAATACTATATGTAATAACATAAGGGTAAAAATTAGGCCAATGAAATCAAAGGGATTGGTTGATGCTTCCTGAAATCTGGTTCGGAACCCTAAAGTTGCTCTACCAATAACAATGAAATAGTTAATAAAATTAAAAGTTCTTATCAAAACATTAATTAATGATGACATATGTGACGTTGAGCCTGTTGAAAATATTTTTCATAACCGTATAAAAGAAATTATTCAACATGGTTGGTTAGGAGACTCTATCTTTAATAAATATATCTGGTTCATTTACATAATTCTTATATTTAATTATTAATATATTAGTTTTATTATAAATTAATTATATACTTTTTATTCTATAAATTTATATGACTATTTAATAGTCCAATAAAAAGTTGATCATACTTTTCTTTTATAAGTCCCCATATTCATTTTATAGAAAGAAAACCAAGATGAATCTATATGAAATTAAAAGTAAATATTAATAATTTTCAAATTTTTATGAAAAATAAATATATGAAATATAATTTTAGTACCTACCTTGAAAAATCAAACAATACACTCTATTTAATATTATAATAAATTGATTTTCTTAATATTAAGTACTCATTAATTTCTAGGGATAACTATATTCTAATTCTAATAAATAAAGTTAATATAATGATGTATTTTATAGATTCAATACATGTATTTTTAATATTTTATACACATGATATCCCTTTTAATAAGTAATCCATTATATTTTCAAAATTATATATATTATTTCAATTATATGCTTTATAATATATATTATCTTTCTTGTTTTATTTAGTAGTGTTGTGAAAATGCCTCAAACCCTAATGTAATTAAGAAAAATGTTTACATAAAAGATACAAATTAATTTTTACTCGTGATAATCTATTTTTTAAATATAAAAATATATTATTATCAGAGAAAATATAATAGAAATTTTCATCTAATTTTTCAATATTTTTATAATTTCCAAAATCACCAAATAGCAATTATTTTGGTGATTATCATAAATTTATCATTATTTAATTTAGTTTTTATGTATTTTTGGTTTTTTGTTAAAAATTATAGGTAGAAATTAGTTTGTAGGATGGTAGATATTTTTGGAATAATAACTAAATATCAAACATTTGTGATACCATTTTCATTCATGTAACCTATATTTTTAGGTATGATTTATCAGGGATAATTCAGTAATGATTTGATATTTTTATTAAATGGGAGGGGATATATATAATATTAAATAAATGCATCTAAGTATAGTACTTTAAATTTCTAAGTAACACAAATAGTGAAAGAACCCTAATATTGCCCATGTTAAATTATAATTTGGGGAAACCATATGTTCAAAGTATTTATATGATTTTTGAAAACTAGTTATGGTGATAGATAATGATAAGTATAATATTGAGGAAGGAAGCATGATCCAACTAGGGGTTTTCATGCAACAAGAACATTCCATCAATTGATAAAATTATAATATAATGGATCAAAAAAAATTATTAAAAATCATGTTAGTTAGGGTTGGATTGTGGTTATGGTTTAATGGATTGATGTAATATCTACCTTTTGTTTAGGGAAAAAGTTAATGGGTGGTTAAATCATCTTGAGATGATGATAGATGACTGAGATTGGGTAAGGAGGTGAGTGTTTTCTTCTTATACAATAAAGGTATTGATAGATTGATTTAATAAGTGGGGATGGGGTGTAGGGTTTGATAAGTGAAGGTATGAGATGAATATAGAGGTCTAATATAGAGGAGGTGGTTGGAATTTGCATTAAGGGTGCTGAAATGAGGAGGGAATGCAACTGGAGACAATCTAGGAAATCTTGGAAGGGAAGTTCTGAATAAAGATATACTAGTTAGGGGGATGAGTTATGAAAGGAGGATAATTTATGGAAGGAATATAACACTTTGATCGAAGGTACAAAATCTTGGGTCCCTATATGAGACACCACATGCCCTCAAGAATTATCCTCAGTAAATTGGTGCTACTCGCAAGTAGAAAAGGATAATGTGAAACACTTGGGTAACCATTTTCCCTCAAATAAAACCATGACCAGGCATACTTGTAGGATTATTTTTAAAATAAAAACATTTAGAATATAATTCAAAATTTGAATCCAATATGTTAAATAATAATATAAATCCAATGTATCGTGTGACATGATACGACACATAAAGACACATATAACATAAATTGTCAAACCAATTTCTATAATTTCGTCTTTAATAACTATGAGGTGGAACTATGAATCATATTTGATGAGTAATATCATATTTTTACAACTCACATCACATCTCATAACACCTATAATTCCATAAAAATATTAAAATAGAGGGTGAGTATAAAAATCCAATGGATATGCCCAATACTTTAATACACATCCCTGAAAAATATATGACATCACTTACTCCAGAAACCGAGAGCTGGTGAATAATTATTACATTGGAATAAGATACAAGGGATTAATCTACCCATGATCGATCTATTTTTTAGTATTGCTAAACTAGATTTGTACATGACTTAAATATTTCATCTAAAATAAAAAACATATCATGAAATAATTTCATGTATCATTGGGAATCATTCAAATATTCTTTCTTCGTATCCTCCGGAAAGAAAAGAAAAATAAAGGGTGATCTCAAATTCCTAGTAAGGATATCTTATAATAGAATCTATCATGATTAAATATGGAATAGTCAATATGGAAATTTGGATAATCAAAACACATTCCATTTCAATAAACAGCTTGAGTTAAATTTATATCCAAGGCTAATATCAATATACTAATCACATAGATAATGAATAGTAAATTCTCAATAATGTAAATTCACTAATCAGAACAGTCATGATCTCAAAATAAATGCATCGACCAAGATATCATGAATATTACCATCAATGACTTGGCCTAGGCAAATTCATGGAATGGGTTGGTATACATCAAATACACAACTAATTTGGACACCTATTTTGTCTCATGAGACTTGTCGATGCATCTAGGAGCTATCAATGACCACCCCACAAATCATGTACACGACCAATTCATTCCTTATATATTGAATTATCAATAAATTTAATTCTAAAAATTCCTTATAAATCAACATTTATTAGTATCAAATCCTAAATATGGAATATTTACTAGTCAATAAAATAACATTCATAACAATATTCTTTCAACTAAAACAGTATATTGAAATTGTATATGGTTGAGACAACATCAATGTGTTGGAAACAATTCTTCATAAATCCATGAAACCTAAAATATGGACAAAAATGAGAAAATAATGTCCAATGAAATAATGGAGAGTGATAAGGAATGAGATCATGATAATTCTAATAACCACAAAACCATACATTAGTAAATAATGAAAGAAGACTAATAATAAAAAAAATTAAGGTTTTAAAGTAAAACTAGGTCTTGTGTAAATTTGAATTAAAATAGAAGAAAATAGTTGAAAATTACTTACTTATAACTTTATGTAAAAATGAAGTTATAAATCACAATCAAAATTTTTTTCATTCATTTAAGAAAATAATACTGTTTTCTTCTGATGACATTAAAAATTCACAAAAATATTGAGAAAAATCAGTTCAATTAAAATAAAAATAAAAACATATAATAGAGGATTTAATTTAAATAATTAATATGATGGTAAGATATTCCATTTTTATGTAAACATTAAAAAAATATTCCTTTCACACTTTTGGTAAAAAATACAAAATTACCACATTTGGAAAATGATAAGAAGATTCCTTTTGAAACATTAAAAATAAAGTAAAATATATTTAAAAATTACATCAAATATTAATTGGATGTTAAGTAAGAATATTATAGAAACATTTACATTAACCTTCACATATAATAAAAATAGTTGGAAGGAATACATTAAAACATGATTCAATTAATGAATGTCTCTTACGTGTAACCCACTTGTTGATTATTGATCCTACAAGAGAATAAATGGAAAATAAACATGTAAACCCTAGACATATCCAAATGAGAAGAAAATAAATGGGGTTTCTGATATTAGGATCATATAAGTTTTCCAAAGGATATATTAATATAAATAATCCTAAAATAGAATGATATTATAACAGAAATCCTTTATGAATTTAATAACTTTTGAATAAAATCCCATTTAAATGATAAAATGTTAAATTAAACTTTAAATAAAATTTATAAATAATTATTCATGATATAAATGTCCAAATGGTAAGTATATACATCATATAAATGAAATTATGTTCACAATATAAAATATGTCACAATGGAGTGTAATTGAGAAAAATAAACCCTTACATAAAGTACAAGTTGGTTTGTATGCTCTATTAAACTCATATATAATAAATTTATATTTATTATAAACCTATAAAATAACCATATTAATAGTTATCATACCATATATAATTCACTAATATCATTATATCACCTATTTATTAATAATTCATTATTAACATCATCATCTTAGGTGTTAACTA
The DNA here is from genome assembly GCA_963277665.1 of Viscum album. Taxonomy (NCBI): domain Eukaryota; kingdom Viridiplantae; phylum Streptophyta; class Magnoliopsida; order Santalales; family Viscaceae; genus Viscum; species Viscum album. Next base: position 857,287,231 of record OY728121.1, read on the forward strand.
TACAATTTTTCCTAAATGTTTTATTTCTATAGTTCTAGTCCTTCCATCTTAGTAATGGTTTCATAATATAAAAAATATTAGTCATTAAATAATTATAATTTTTATACATTAAATTTAAAATTATAATTACTCATAAAAAGTTCATGAAAAATTAATCACATTATTTGATAGAGGTGGTAGTCCACACATACACAAAAGTGAAATTATCATTTTCTAACAGATGGAAATGTAAGAAGGTAATTAATAAATTATATTTTAATAATAATAATAATTATATATATATATATTCATTAAATACATCATAATAATCATTCGAGTGTGGCAGTGATGAAAAATGAAACATCACTTCGTGGAGGTGGTAGTCCACAGGTACACACAATCGATGTTTTCAATTCCTGTAGGATGGAAAAGGAGAATATTAAGGGTTTTTTTAATAAAAATAAAATTTAGGTATATGTAAAATAAATAAGTTATTATATAAACATGTTTTTTAGAGAATTTAAGGAGGTAGAAGAATAAATAAAATGAAAGTACTCAGTTTACTGTTATACCTCTTCTTTGGAATCCTCCATTGATTAGAACCTTATGAAATATTGGTATGGAATTAGGTAAATAAAATAAGATATAGGATTTGTGAAATTAATATTCAAAGGTATATTTTTTGGGATTGATTGAGATAGGTGGCTCAATATTTCTATATAATAGTGGTGAAGAGGAGCCCCTTCACAAGTGAGGTGGGTGGGAAACTTGAAAATACTTGAAATATTAATATATAATATGTTGATAACTCATATAAATTGGTTAAAAAAGACTTATATTGAACCATAATTAGTATAAGTTAAAAATATAGTCAACTAGACAATTTTATACAAGTTTAGGTAATATTTGAAACATTATTTTTTGGTTTAACCATATCCATTATAACAAATTTCTTACTCTTTTTGAGTCTTGGAAGAAATATTAAAAATTACAAGGGTCACATACATAAAAATTAATTATAGGATATAAAATATAAAATATAATTGATTCAATATATGTTTTTTAAATTTCATAATTATTCAAAAATAATTTTTACCATTAAATACAATTTCAAGAAATTTTCAAGACTATTCAGAAATCTTAACTTTAAAGGCATAAAGATAATAATGGAATTTGAATATAAACTCTTAAATGTTTAAATATAAATTATTATTATAAAAAAATTCTTATTCAACCATAATTCATCCATAATATATTACTACATTATTTTTAAAAAAAATTATTTAATTTTTCTATTGCTTGGACAGGGGCCATATCAGGGTTGCAGAAGTGTTCAAGGAAATCATACTATCTGCAAGAAAAAAAATTTACTATCATAAAAATAATTTATTGATAATATAAACAAACATTTATAACCAATAATATATTCTTTTTTATCTTTATGACAAAATATTTGAGATATTAAAAGAAAGTGGGTGACAATTTTTTAATTTTTTTAAATTTAAATAATATAAAGGGATAAATCAAAAGGAAAGCATAAGAGATAAAATATTTTAATATTTTAGGATGGATATGGTTTAATTAATATCATTCAATAAAATAAATAAAAGTGTTTGGTGTATTTTTACACCTTATCTCATAATTTTAACCTTAATTAACCTATTTTACCCATTACCATGGTAACAAATTTTTACCATAGCTACTTTTTATTATGACTAAAAATGAAATTGAACTATTTACCAAATTTGAAGTTCTTGATTATAAATATTAAATTCATTTTTTTAATATTAAATTCCTATAAATTTAAAAAAAAATTTAATATAAGTAGGAAAAACACATTGAAAACGATTTCTAGAAAAATGTGATTTTTAACATTAAAATAAACTTATACCAAAAAACAATATAATGGTGATTCATATAGAGTTAATTATTTTAAGTTCAATAAAAAATTTATTATGTTACATAAAAACAAAATACTAAAAATCATTTGAATTTTAAATTACTTAATTTTATGAAAATAAATTATAGATTTACATAAATTTGTATTTTTCATTATTCAATGGAAAAACAATATTTCTAGAAAAATTTAAAATATTAATCATATGTCTATTCGGAAATTTTTATTTCAATAATGATATTTATTTTACCAAATAAAATTTATTAAATTGGTTGAAATTAACTATGATATCCACACACAAAATGCAATAAACCACATTTTTGAAGAATAAAATTAATTTATTCTAATTACTTTCCTAGTAACCATTAAAAAGTAATTTTAATTCATTAAATTGTATATATAATTTAATTATTTAATTTGAAAAATTTATAAATTAAAAAAAATAATTTAACAATATAAAAATACATTTCATGCAAAAAAACAGTATTATGAAAAATAACACTTTTACTTTAAAAAGATTTTGTCTTCATTTAAAACTAACAAATAATAAATATATGATAAATAATTACATTTATGAAGGATTAAAATACTATTTATATTTCATAATATGGTTATTATTATTATTCATATCGTGTAATCCAACAACTAGGTAATAATAGTCATATTTGAATAATATTATATCGTTGTTAGTTTAAGTTAGGCGATGTGTCTTGTGTATGATATTGAACATAGTATTATTAAAAATGAAAATATCAATAAAAAATTTAGTGTATTACATTCTAACCTCCTTACAAAAATTTAATCATCATAATTTTAAATATTTTTTTCTTTATTGAGTATATCATACCATATTAATAAAATGAGATATATATTTTATCATGAAAATTATTTTCTATTTCATGAACTGGAAACTTATTATCCATGTAACTCTATAAGACTTACAATTAAAAATGAGTTTCTAAATATTTACTTAGTAGATGATTATTACTTTCCATATAATAATCAATAGATTTATCTTCAGTTTTCTTTAGTTTGATAAATTGTTTTACTATTGGGATTGAAAATATGATAAAATTTACTTACCTAATTTTTTCACATTCTATAATCATGATTTCATCATTCTATGTGAATCAATATGTTCAAGATTATTTTTTGATACCTGATTCACTAAAATCAACTTTTTATCGACAGTATGATAAAAAAAATGATGAAAAGTTATTCCTCTGGAATCTAAAATAATAACCAATATGAATAAAACTTTATAAAAATTAATCTCAATAATCATAATAGTAATTTAAGATCAATTTTAAACACATAAATTATTATTGATTAAATTAAAACCCAAAAATCATATTTGTTTGATCATGTGTTCTTCAAAAATCATCTCATTTTCTTATCCCTAAATAACCTTTATCACTTGAATATGTACACTCCCAAATATATTATTTCACAAATAAACTACAAAAAATACAGTAAACTTCACTAAAGATAAACTTATCATATCACATAATAAAATTAAAGAGAATATATAAATTTTTCAATAAATATCTCTAAAAATAAAACCTTTTTATTAATGTCAATTTATAGGGTGATTGGTACCATTAAACATATATTAACAAAATTCACATTTTCTAAATTTTATGTAGAACTAAATATGATTAAAAAGATCCTTGGATGTTTTATCTTAGTCCTCATACAAAACTACCATAATATTACTTCTTTATCCTGATTTCTCTAAATTAACCATAATCACCCTATATTGAAATCCTTAATGGTTATAGTTATCCATGATGGTTGTTCATTGATTACATTTTTCATAGAAATCTACAAAGATATTCCATCTAAGGAGATAATATTCCCATGAAAAATTCTTCATGAAATAAATATTCATAGTTACCAAATTTATTATATAAATACTTTCCTTAATAATGATTCTCAAGTGATTTTAATAATCTTTATTATCCTTCGATTATTTCATGATATCATCAATATATACCATAAAAAATTACTAAAGTCATCCTTTATTCTAAGGGTCATATTTGAATAATTTTCCATCTCTTTAATGTTAAATAGCGGGACATTAATAATTTATCTCTCAATTTTTAAATTATGAGTGTGATAGACTTTTTCTATACACCTATATCAATGTCTCATTAATTTTAAAAATTTACCCAAGTAATACATCCAATATTATTGATTGGTGGGATGTTTAATACCTTACTTTAAATGGCCTTTATCACCTGAGAATTCAGGAAACCCTACTTTTCACTTATTTTTATGAAATTTGGTTAGGTTTATATTGTTTGTCACAACTTGAGATATTTTTCTATGAATAATCATAATATACTTCACTCCAAGATCTTTATTATTTGGTTTATCCATACATGAAAGGATATTATTAACAACATGATTCACTTTCATTAATATTACCATGATATACTAAGCATGAACACCCATTTTATTGGCATTCTCAATATGTAAATACCTATATTGACCAAGAGTATTGATTCCCTTCCTTTCTTGAGGTGTCATCACTAAAAAATAGTACTCCTTTAATGAGCTCAGAATCCTTATGACTATTTTGACATAAAAAACTTTATGAAGATAAAATTTCTTAAATATGAAGAAGGAATATAATTCTCATGGAATATATGTTTTTCTAAAATAAATTTCCCCTGTTTCCTACTCAAAATTATTTGATGCCAACAGTAGAAGGCTCAAATATAGAAACCTATAGTTGATTCTTACTTATTACATTTGTATAGGATACATGGGATCGATCCACCGATGTTTTATTATATTTACCATCTTATAAAACTAGATACATATATGACTACCTTAATACCTTTGAAATGGAAGTCATAACTTGAAAAACCTTTATGCATGCTTAAAAATTAGTCAATGATTACTTATTTTTATCATGGGGAAAGGAAATAAAAATAAAATGTGAGCTCAAATTCCCATTAATGGGATCATACAATAGAAGCTATGATGAGTAAATAACGTAAAATCAATGTAGTATATTTGATAATTAAAACACATGATATTTCGATCAAAAACTTAATTTCAAAGTTAATACATGGATAATATTAATATATAAATCAAAATGATAATGAAAAATGAAATCTCAACAGAGGAAAGGAAAATATTTGGACATTCATGATCTTACCATTAAGGCCTTGGCCAATATCTCTTGAATCTTATTATCAAGGACTTAGCTAAGACACTTTTATTGAATGGTAATGTATACACTAATTACCTAACTAATGAGGTCACATGTTTTTTCCCTTGAGACCTGTTGATTCATCGAGAGGATATCTATAAATGAGCCCACCAATTAATGTATTGACATGTTTTTTCCTCATATATTTAATGATCAATAAAAATAAATATTAAAATTCCTTATAAATAAAATTTATCTATATTTAATCAAAAATATAGAATATTTAATCAAAAATATAGGATATTACCCTTTTAAATGTAATATATTTAGTAGTAAATTTTTTTTCAAATAAAACCATATATATAAAAAAGGTATATAGTTCATACAAAATTAAAGTGGTGGAAATGAATACATATAAATCTATGGTACATAAAATATGGACATGAAGTGTAAGATAATGTCCAATGAAATTATAGAGAGTGATAGAGAATGATATCATGATAATTTAAATGACCACATATCCATAAATCAGAAAAGTTTGAATGAAGATAAAAAATCATCAAAAAAAAGGTTTTCTAGTAAAACTAATTATTTTCTAAATTGGAATTAAAATAGGATTAAATAATTAAAAATAATTTCCTTCTAACATGGTGTTAAAATGAAGTTATAAATCACTTTCCAAATTTCATTTATCACTTTAAGAAATTAATATCCTTTTCTTTTGGAAAAATTCAAAATTTAAAATATATTAAGAATAATTATTTATTTGAAAATAAATAAAGAAATGTGTAAATAAATATTCATGGAAAAAATGTTTATGATAGTTGGAAATTCTATTCATGTGGTATACATTAACATAAATATTCCTTTCACGCTTTTGGGTAAAATTCCACAAGTACTTCATTTGGGAAATGATAAGAATATTCCTTTTACAAATTTTTAATGAAATTAAAATATGGTTGAAATTGACTTTAAATAATCATTAGAGTTTAAATAATAATATTCCTGAAACATTTTGAAAAAACATGACGTGGAAGAAGAATATTTGTAAGGGAAACATTAAAACATAATTTTTTTTATAAGAAAGACCATTACATGTAACCCACTTCTTGATTCTTAATAAAAAATATAATAAATGGAAAATAAAAAGGTAAATAAATATAACCAGATAAGAATAAAGTATATGGTGTCTAATATATTAGTATCATATAATATTTCCAAAGTAAATATGAATATAAACAATCTCAAAATAGATTTATATTGTAATAGAAATACCTTAAGACATTAATAAATTTGGAATCAAAATCCCTTTAAAAGATAAAACTTGAAATGAAACTTTAAATACCATTAATGAAGGATGATTTATGATAAAAAATATCAAATTTGTAGTATATACACCATATAAATGAAATTAGGTGCACTATATAAAATATATTAATTGAGACAAAAAACCACGTACCTTAACTCCCACGTTCTTCATCTGTGATCTTAACCTCTTATATAATAAATTTAAGTTTATTATATATATATATATTCAAACCATATTCATAGATATCATAGTATATATGATTTAATTGGAATATTATATCTCTATTTTATTAACAATTCCCTTTTAACATCATTATCCTAGGTGTTAACTATACCATTTTTCCTACATGTTTCAGCTTTGTAGTTCTAGTAATTGTGTCATGGTAATGGTTTCATAATATGAAAAATATTAATCATGTAATAATTATATTTTTTATAAATTAAATAACTTTTTTTATTCATTCATGAATGGGAAACAAGAAAAATGAATCACGTCGCATTGTGGAGATGGTAGTGTAAAGACACGTAAAATTCAAGAGAAATTTTTTCTTAATTTTCTTTGGGATTTTACAAGAACGCAGTTTCTAACGGTACCTGATTCTGAGGCCCGGTGAGCATGGAATAATTTTTCTGAAGTTTAGCTCGGGTATATTCAGCGAACGAACGAGCGGGGTTTCCTAACTTTTGGACCGGTGCTCGGAATCGAATTCCGAGGGAACCTATGGAATCGCAGCGCCGATAATTTCTTAGGAACACCTTTTCTGGAGTTGCGTTTGCTCGGCTGTGGTAATTAAAATTTTGGGTTAAGTGAAGAATAAAATAAAATGGTGCAACCAATTTTATTTTTATTTAAAGTAATTTAACCTAAGTTAAGTGGTTGGAGTGAGACCCACTATATCCAACTCCACTAGGTAGGATATTTTTTGGGTGGGGCCCACACGAGCCCCACCTATTCAACTTCCTCAACCCCTATTAATTATGTAACCCACCCGTACCCCCTTAATTGAAGTCAACTCTTAATTAATTAATTGAGTAGGTTATTCAATATAATTACTTCTTGGATTCATTTTGAATTTCAAATGAAATGTTGGCTTATGGGTTAATTAAATAAGACAAAGTCTTATTTCATGAGAGGTTAGTTCGTTGTGTGAGAGGATTTGGAGAGGAAAGTTCTAAGTTCCGAAGAACATTATTCCTCCTTGAAGAATGCGAAGAACGCTGACCTCCGACGAAGGATGAAGAAGAACGCTGAAATCCTTGGAGATCGACGACGCGACGCCGTGTACCACGATGCCGATCGTTCTTCTCTCTGTGACACCGACGATCCTCCTTCCGTGATGCCGTCTTCCGCGACATCCCTTCTCCGCGATGAACCTTCGTTCAATAATGCTTGAGGTAGGGGATTAATTGTTTTTGTTCGTGAATACTTCTGTCGCCGTTATTCATTTTCAAATTGGACCGCCTGTTATCGCAATAATGGGAGGAGGTCGGACCGCAGGAACATGGATGACTCTCCTCCTCCTTGATGCTTGAATTTTTTGCAGCACGAGCAAGGCAACGCGGTGCCGTTTCACCATGTGGAAATAATAAAGAATGGGCGGAGAAGTGTGGCACCATCGCGCCGCGCCGTTGAAGTCGAACAAAGCTGTCGCGCCACGCCGGAGAACCTCGAAGAGGCCATGGACAGAGCGGGGCCGCATAGGAGGGGCGCGGCGTCGTCGTACTGTGCCGGTCGGACCCAGGCTGCGGAGGAGCAGGAAGCGGTGGCCGGCTTCTGGCCGCCAGCGCCGGAGTAGGAGGGAGGGACCCCGGCGGTCCCGCGGTAGCAGTAACTGGCCGGCAGGACCGGGTCGGCCGGCTTCCAAGAAGCCGAGGGTCATAACCATCTGCTGGCCGAAGGAGCGCCCCCCCCCCCCACATGGGGGCCGCGGTTACACAAACAGGGGGGGCACCGAGCCCCCCCCCCCCCTTCCGCTCGGCCGTTTCGGCGGAGCGCGCCAGGCTGGGCCGCGTCGTGCCCTAATGGGCCAGACCCGGACCCGGGTTGGGTCGACCCAGTTCTGGCTGACCCAAGGGGTATCGGGCTGGGTCGGACTGGGCCCGAACCCCCTATTTTCGGACCTCTTCGGTATTTTTCTCATAAAATTGGCTACGGACCTCCGATCGACTCACCGTCAGTTGCGATGCGATCCTTGGATCGACACGGGCGTTTTGGTATATTGCACTCAAGGTTTTGGAGAACTTTGGGTTCGGCCGGGTTGGTTCAAACACGAAACCAACCGGGCCCTCGGAGCGGAAACGCTTATAACTTGAGCTCCGGACGTCCGATTGAAATACTGTCGACTTTGTTGGATTCCACTTAGTGAGACGGGCCTTTTGGATTACTTTGCTCGAGGTTTGGATGCAGTTGGAGTACGGCTGGGATAGTTTTGACTTAAAAACCAACAGGGACCCTCGAACAAAAAGGCCAATAACTCTCAGACCGGACATCCAAATGACGCGTCATCTGTCACGTTGAGTTCTTGTTGAAGATACAGAACTTTTGGATACATCGACTCTGGAATTCGTGTTAGTTGATGTATCAGCCCCTCGGCTCGTGGAGCGGACCCTCCACGAATGAGCTTACTGTGTGCGGGAACCCTAGAGCTGTCTGCGACTGCGAAGACGATGACGACTGTGCAGAAATCCTCCGTGGATTCAACGGCGATGACTACATCACTCAGAAATCTTGTGTGGGTCAGTGTTACCGATCCTGTGTGGGTCAGATCCTATGTGGGTTAGCGCTCAGCGGTCCTATGTGGGCCAGCGCATATCGATCCTGTGTGGGTCAGATCCTGTGTGGGTCATTGCGGGGGTTAGTACCTATCAATCCTCTGTGGGTCATTGTGGGGGTTATTACCTATCGATCCTTTTTGGGTCATTTTGGGGGTTAGTACCTATCGATCATGTGTGGGTCCGACGGCTTAGACGAATTAGTGGCTACACCTGATCATTTCTATCATCTTACGAAGAAGTATTTATGTGTGAGTTGAGTATTGAATTTCAATCTTTATCTTCGATAAGATTGACTTGATATCCTGCGTGGATTACATTATGATTTTTTGTGTGGAATGGGTTGTGTTTTCCTATGTGGACTGAGTTTTACTTGGGCTCGGATGTTGGATCCGAACTAGAATTGATGACTTAGGTATATGTATGGGCATATACCTAAGTAGTGTCAGATGTTACTTTGTGATCTTATCTTACCTTTGTGGATTATCCTTTGTGGATTCTAGGAGACCTTCGGGGGTCTTAGGGTCCCTACTGAGTATCTTATACTCACCCCGGAACGGGCTATGCCTGCACTACATTATGTTGGATGCAGACGACAGACAACACTGATCATGGTGGAGGCTTGTGGAGCAAGTCGGTACCCGGAGGTGGACCACTGGGAGGGACGTACACGGAGCGGACGGCTGGACCCGTGGAGCTGAGGAGGATATCTGTACCCACCATTCAGGTGGGACTTCCAGTAGATGGATCGACATTGCGTCTTTATTTTCAGTTTCTGTATTTCCTTTCCAGTTGTACTTTACTTTCAGTTTGGGTTTTTATTCTGGACCACTTACTTTTCCGCACTCACTATTTTATCCAGTTTTACTTAGTGTTTACTTATGCTTGCTTACTCTGAGTGTTTGTTTACTTTATAAAGCCAATTCCTTCCCTTTTTATCGGGAATTACTCCTTGGTGCTAGTCGCCAGCCCCTGGCCTATGGAAGGCGGGCTTGGGGTAGTCATGACACGGGCCCCGAGGATGGGTCTTGACAAATTGGTATCAGAGGAGTTCGGTTCTACCACAGAACTCTGAACTCTGATCTTTTTCTATGTGAAGCAATAGTGTTAAGAGTATTGAGTGTGGTTATCAGTCCAGGGAGTCCAGTGTTGGTGCGGCGGCCGACGTATCCATACACCAGGACCCTGACTTATGATTTCCGACTTAGTGCACTAAAACTTTGATTGCAAGTGTGTTTCAAGTTTTCTTTGTGATTACTTAGTGTCAGCTCACCAGGTATACTGTATTGATCCTGGCACACCTGTCTCTTTTCAGGATGGCCCCACGACGGCATCCAACTAGGGTTCCGAGTTTTGTGCGAACTGACAGCCCACCAAGCAACGAGGCCTCAGTGTAGGGCCCTTTTTCAGCGGAGGCACCGGCGATACCTCTACCCGTCGAGCCACCGATGCTACCAGCCCCAGCCGCTGATAGTTCACATCTCCTTAGTGCACTGCATGAGTTTTAGCATCAGAGACCACCCAGGTTCCATGGGTAGACGGATCCTCAGGCGGCTGAGGATTGGCTAGAGGTTGTGGTTCGAGTTTTCAGGTTAGTGGGGACACCAGCTGACCTCATGGTGATCCTTGCAGCGAGCCTCCTGCACGCGACAGCAGGCAGGTGGTGGAGCATGATGCTCTAGGTGCACGATGAGGCATCTCTCCTCTATATGGACTTTGAGAACCTCTTTCACTCGTAGTTCGTCCCAGGCACTCTCTGTGCGGTGCGCATCCAGGAGATTCTACAGCTGCGGCAGGGCAGCATGACGGTCGCCCAGTACTCGGCGAGATTTACCGATCTCTCACGCTATTCGACGGACATGGTACGGGAACCATTCTTCTAGGAACGGACCATCGAGCAGGGACTGAGGCATGAGATCAGGGCATCACTGATCTCCCTCAGCATTCCGATGCAGGAAGGAGTAGTCGAGCGAGCCCTTTTCATAGAGAGCTTTCTTGCTGAGCCTACACCAGCAGCGAGACCTACCATAGGGCGGCACGTAGTAGAGTCTTCTATAGCTGGCAGTAGACAGATGTCGCAGAGGTCCAAGCGGACCAGGCCATCGGGCGGACGACCACAGGATATTTTCTCGGAGGTGCAGGGCACACGTAGCAGAGCCAGTTTTATGAGTGGTAGATAATGCTATGCATGCGGCGGGCAGGGCCACTTGGCTCATGAATGCCCGAACCGCCGTGCAGAGGAGCAGCAGATGGATGAGGAACCACCCAGGCATCGGCAAAGGTTCAACCATGACGGTCCGCAGGGAGTAGTCGGACGAGTCCGAGGATCTGGTCGAGCGGCAGGTGGTGGACGACGTTTTGAGGCTCTACCACCACCACCACCTGGAGGTCCACCCCGACCACAGGGGAGAGCACAGCTTCAGGCAGTTGAAGCTTACGATCATGGAGCTCCGGAAGATGGTGGACAAGTGCGGGACTAGATCCAGGCATGTAGTCCTTTTCCCATAATGCCTCTAGCTTCATTGTTTGTGTTTCTTTGTGTCCTTGTACTTGAGTTTCCGTAATAAAAGACTCTTGAAATAGTGACATTTGCTTTCTTGTCTTTTGTATGTTAATACTAAGAGGTTCCCGTTAAAACTTGTTCACATGAGCCTCACATACGAGATTCCTACTAGAGGAGACCCAGTGACCACACACTGATACCGATAGTGTGACTCAACCCTTAGAGGAGAGAGTAACGGTTGGATCTCTTGGTAGAAGCATTGAGGCCTTACGACGTCATCATTGGCATGATTTAACTTATCATGACGAGATTGATTGTATTAGGCATGGAACGTGGTTCATCCAGGGGATGAGACCAGATTTATCTTTTCGGAAAAGGAGAAATCTTTGCAGAATGTTAAGGATGAAGGGGAAACCCTTCGTGTGGTCAGACAGATGTCAACAGAGCCTACAGGAGCTGAGACAGAGGTTGACCATCGCACCTATCTTTCAACTACTTGGAGAGGACCATTCTGACTCTCGAGGACATGATCCGTGCATGTGTCCTCGACTTTGGTCGCAGCTGGGAGGACCACCTACCCTTGGTGGAGTTCACGTACAACAACAGCTACCACTCCACCATCGGGATGGCACCATACGAGGCGTTGTATGGCCGACCTTGCAGATCACTGATGTTCTGGACAGACCCTAGGGAGTCAGCACTTGTGGGACCGGAGATGGTCTAGGCCACAACAGAGAAGGTCCAGGTCATCCAGGAGCAGATGAGGATAACTCAGAGCTGGCAGAAGTCTTATGATAACAAGAGGCAGAGGCCACTAGAGTTCGAGGATGGTGACCACGTCTTCTTGCGGGTCTCACCTCGACGTGGATTACAGAGATTTGGCCGAGGCGGAAAGTTATCTCCGCGCTTCATCGGACCATTCCAGGTCCTCAGTAGGATTGGTGAGGTGGCTTATCGCCTGTCTCTACCACCTCAGTTGCACCGGGTGCACGACGTCTTTCACGTATCTCAGCTGAGGAGATACATGAACGACCCGACGCATATCATCGACCATGGGGAGCTGGACATTGATGATGGGGCGTCTTTTGCGGAGGTCCCCGTGGAGATTGAGGATCGACGGGAGTGGGTCCTACATGGACGGTCGATTCCTCTAGTGCGCATCAGGTGGAAGCATGTGAACTTCCAAGAGAGCACTTGGGAGCGGGAGGCTGAGATGCATGCTCAGTACCTACATTTGTTTCCCTAGTTTATGAGGTATCTTTACAGGGACGTAAAGCCCTGAGGTGGGAGTAATTAAAAGACCCGTAAAATTCATGGGAAATTTTTTCTTAATTTTCATTGGGATTTTACAAGAATGCAGTTTCTGATGGCACATGATTCTGAGGCCCGGTGAGCCCAGAATAATTTTTCCGAAGTTTAGCTCGGGTACGTTCAATTAACGAATGAGCGGGTTTTCCTATCTTTTGGACCGGTGCTCAGAATCAAATTCCAAGGGCACTGATGGAATCATAGAGCCGATAATTGCTTAGGAACACCTTTTCTGGAGTTGTGTTTTCTCGGGTGTGGTAATTAAAATTTTGGATTAAGTGAAGAATAAAATAAAATGGTGCAACCAATTTTATTTTTATTTAATGTAGTTTAACCTAATTTAAGTGGTTGGATTGGGACCCACTATATCCTACTCCACTAGGTAGGATATTTTTGGGGTGGGGCCCACATGAGCCCCACCTATTCAACTTCCTCAACCCCTATTAATTATGTAACCCACCCGAACCCCCCTTAATTGAAGACAACTCTTAATTAATTAATTGAGTAGGTTATTCAATATAATTAATTCTTGGATTCATTTTGAATTTCAAATGAAATGTTGGCTTGTGGGTTAATTAAATAAGACAAATTCTTATTTCGGGAGAGGTTAGTTCGTTGTGCGAGAGGATTTGGAGAGGAAAGATCTAAGTTCCGAAGAACGTTCTTCCTCCTTGAAGAACGTGAAGAATGCTGAAATCCTTGGAGATCGATGATGCGATGTCGTATACCACGATGCCGACGATTCTCCTCTTCGCAACACCGACGATCCTCCTTCCATGACGCCATCTTCCGCGACGTCCCTTCTCCGCGACGAACCTTCGTTCAACAACACTTGAGGTAGGAGATTAATTGTTTTTGTCCGTGAATACTTCCGTCGTCATTCTTCATTTTCAAATTGGACCACCTGTTATCGCAATAACGGGAGGAGGTCGGACCTCATGAACACGGCCGACTCTCCTCCCCCCTTGATGCTTGAATTTGTTGCGGCACGAGCAAGGCAGCGCGATTCCATTGCACCGCATGGAAATAATAAAGAATGGGTGGAGAAGTGCGGCGTCGTCGCACCGCACCGGTCGGACCAAGGTCGCGGCCTCTGGCCACGGAGGAGCAGGAAGCGGTGGCCAGCTTCTGGCAGCCAGCGCCGGAGCAGGAGGGAGAGACCCCGACAGTCCCGTGGCAGCAGTAACCGGACGGCCAGATCGGGCCGGCCGGCCTCCAAGAAGTCAGGGGTCGTAACCCCCGGCTGGCCGAAAGAGCGCCCCCCCCCCCCCCCCACACATGGGGGCTGTGGTTACACAAATAGGGGGGCAGCGAGCCCCCCCCCCCCCTTCCGCTCGGCCGTTTCGGCCGAGCCGGCTGGCCATGCCGGCCAGGCCGAGCGCGCCAGGCCGGGCCTCCTAGGCCGGGCCGGGCCGAGCCCAAGCCGGGCCGGGCCGCGCCCACCGGGCCGAGCCACACCCTAATGGGCTGGACCCAGACCCGGTTCGGGCCGGCCCAGGGGGTATCGGGTCGGGTCGGACCGGGCCCGAACACCCTATTTTCGGACCTCTTCGGTCTTTTACCCATAACTTTGGTTACAGACCTCCGATCGATGCACCATCTATTGAGATGAGATCCTTGGATCAAGACGGTCATTTCGGTATATTTCACTCAAGGTTTCGGAGAACTTTGGGTTCGGCAGGGTTGGTTCGAACAGGAAACCAATTGGGCACTCGGAGCGGAAACACTTATAACTTGAGCTCTGAACGTCCGATTGACGTACCGTCGACTTTGTTGGATTCCTCTTAGTGAGACAGACCTTTTGGATTACTCCGCTCAATGTTTGGACGCATTTGGAGTATGGAGGGGTTGGTTTTGACTTAAAAACCAACCGGGCCCCTGGAACGAAAAAGCCAATAACTCTCAGACCGGGCGTTCGAATGACGCGTCATCTGTCACGTTGAGTTCCTGTTGATGATACAGAACTTTTGGATACATCGACTCCGGATTTCATGTCAGTTGATGTATCAGCCCCTCGGCTCGTGGAGTGGACCCTTCCTGAACGAGCTTGCTGTGTGCGGGAACCCTAGAGCTGGCTGCGACTGCAACGACGATGAGGACTGTACAGAAATCCTCTGTGGATTCGACGACGACGACTACAACACTCAGTGATCCTATGTGGATCAGTGATACCGATCCTGTGTGGTTCAGATCCTGTGTGGTTCAGCGCTCAGCGGTCCTGTGTGGGCCAGCGCATATCGATCCTGTGTGGGTCATTACGGGGGTTAGTACCTATCGATCCTTTGTGGGTCATTACGGGGGTTAGTACCTATCGATGTTTTGTGGGTCATTACGGGGGTTAGTACCTATCGATCCTGTGTGGGTCCAATGGCTTAGACGAATCAGTGGCTACACCTGATCATCTCTATAGTCTTACGAAAGAAGTATTCCTATGTGAGCAGAGTCTTGACTTTCAATCTTTATCTTCGATAAGATTGACTCGATATCCTGTGTGGATTACGTTATGCTTTCCTATGTGGATTGGGTTGTTTTTTCCGGTGTGGACTGGGTTGTACTTGGGCTCGGATGTTGGAGCCGAACTTGAATTGATGACTTAGGTATATGTGTGGGCATATACCTAAGTAGTGTCGGATGTTACTTCGTGATCTTATCTTACCTTTATGGATTATCCTTTGTGGATTCTGGGAGACCTTTGGGGGTCTCGGGGTCCCTACTGAGTAGCTTATACTCACCCCTACACGGGCTATGCCCGCACTACGTTGTGTTGGATGCAGACGACGGACAACGCTGATCGTGCTGGAGGTTTGTGGAGCAAGTCGGTACTTGGAGGTGGACCACTGGGCGGGACGTACACGGAGCGGACGACTGGACCCGTGGAGCTTAGGAAGCTATCTGTACCCACCCATCAGGTGTGACTTCCAGTGGACGGCTCGACGTTGCGGCTTTATTTTCAGTTGCTGTTTTTCCTTTCCAGTTGTACTTTACTTTTAGTTTGGGTTTTTATTCTGGCCCACTTACTTTTCCGCACTCAATATTGTATCCAGTTTTACTTAGTGTTTACTTCTGCTTGCTTACTCTGTGTGTTTTTTTTTACTTTATAAAGGCAATGCCTTCCCTTTTTACCGGGAATTACGCCTTGGTGGTAGTCGCCGGCCCCTGGCCTACGGAAGGCGGGCTTGGGGTAGTCACAGCACGGGCCCCGAGGACGGGTCGTGAGAGGTAGTTTATACATACACACAAACAAAGTTATGATTTTTAAATGGATGGAAGGTAAGTGTTTTAGTAATATATTATATCCTAATAATAATAATTATGTAATTAATATAAGTTATATTAATTACTTCCATCATAATAACCAACCTTTTGTGGTGGTGGTGAAGAACAAAAAACATCAGTTCATAGAGGTGGTAGTCCTCATGTATGCATGAGCGATGTTTTAATTTCACATTGGATGATAAATAAGAGGAATAAAAGTTATGAAATAAACATAATAGTATTTATGTACAGATAATAAATGGATTTTATTTTATCATTATGGTTTCTATGTGATTTAATGATGTATAAAATAAAATATAATGTAATAACTCATTTAATACTTGTTCATATTCCTTGGAATCCTCATTCAAATTAAACCTTAAGACTAATTAGGTTGGACTTGGGGAAAGAAAAGAAGATACAATATATGGATAAAGAACATAGGAAGGTATTTTTTTACGTATTTTTTGAGTTAAGTGTCTCAGTTTGTTTTGAATAATAGTGGATATGAGGTTACCTTTAATAAGTGATGTGGTTGGAAAAGATATAAATACATGAAATTTTAATATATAAGATATGCATAACTTATGAAAAAAATTAATCAAAAATTTGTTATAATATAATAAATTAGATAAGATAGATATATAATAAACCAGTAAATTTTGTACAAATTTATTCATCATTGTAATCCTTATATTTTTGTTTAACCCCCTCATTAACCCTGTTTAACCTTTGTTATTGTAACAAATGTTTCACTCTTTAAGTGTGATGAAATTAATTATAAAAATTAAAAGTGGAATAAAATGAACCATAAATTATATTATAAACACTTTCAAATAAAATTTAGTAAATATAGGTTTTTATAAATGTTTAATTATTTAAAAATTATTTTTAAAAATTAAATACCATTTAAGGTCATTTTTTGGACATTATACATTTCTTTTCTTAAAATGCATCAACAAAACATTGTAATTCGATTAAAAAATCTTTCAAAAACACCTATAAATGATTATTATTGTCCATAAAATTCATGAGTAACTATAATTCATCCAAAATATATTACTTTAATTGTTTTTATAGTCATTTATTTTATTTTTCTACTACTTGAAGAAGTGCTGCATTGGTTTTCATAAGAATTAAAGGAAATTATAATATCTCTAAAAATTAAAAAAATCATAATCTTAAAAATAATTTATTCATATAAAAATTAACCATTTATAACCATTATTATATTCTTTTTATCCCTATAAATATTTATTAGATATGTTAATAGAAAGAGAGTGACATTTTGTAATTTTTTTAACATAAAATAATATATAGGTCATAATTAAAGGAAAGTGTAAAAAATACAATATTTGTTTTAAATTTCAGTTGGTTATGATAAAATATTTTTAATATAATGAAATAAATTCATGTTTTGGGTATATTTTTAGACCGTATTTCATAGTTTTAATCTTAATTAACATGTATTTCCTATTACCATGGTGATAAAATTTTATGAGGATTTCTATTAATTATAACTAAAAATGAAATTGAAATATTTACCAAATTTGAAAATATATTTTATAAATATAAAATAAACTTTTTGAAGATAAATTATAATAATCTTAAGATATTTATTTTAATATTGTCATGTAAAAAAATCTGAAATATTTTCTAAAAAAATGTGTTTTAAGCATAAAAATGAACTTATAAAAAATGAAATATAATACAAATTACTAGGTAATTTATTAGATTATATTTAATAAAATGGATAATATATTAATTTAAAACAAAATAAAAAATATTATGGGACATTTACATTACTTGATTTAAATAAAATAAATGGAATTTTTATAAAAAAATATTATTTTTTTATTCACTCAAAAATCAATCTTTTAAGAAATATAACAAAAATTAACCATAATCCAATTATAAAATTTTTATTTTAAAATTTTTTTCCATTTTTTAAAATAAAATTTATTAAATTTTAAGAAATTAGTTATAATATCTTCACACAAAATGCAATGAAAACCATTTTTGATGGAAATGTATTTTTGATGAATAAAATTAATTTATTCTCATTATATACCTAATAATCATAATTAAATGAATGTTTATTCATTAATTTGGAAATATAATATAATTATTTCGTTATAATAATTTATCAATAGTAATTAATCTAATATATTAAGATCAAAATACATTTCACCCATAATAACAATTTTATGAAAAATATTTTTTACAATCAAAAGATTTCATCTTCAATTCTAAACAATTAATAATCAATGTATGATTGATTATTCAATTTATTTTGGAAAAAGTTTCACTATATATTTCATAATATTGTTATTATTATCTATACCTTATAGATAAATGGCATTCTCAAAGTGTTCATATTTAAATAATCATATTTCACAGTTTGTTGAAGTACGATGTTGTGTGTAGTGTATGTTATTGAACATATTGTTCCTTCAAAAGAAAATATATACTAAAATATTAGGGTATTACATTCTACCCTCATAAAAACTATATCCTCCTAATTTTTATTCTTATTTAATAAACCAAATATACCATAACATTGTATTAAAATTTGATATAAACTTAATCATTAACTTTAATTTCTAGGTTATTACCAAAAAACTTATTCTCAATTTAAACCTATAAGACTCAAACATGAAAATGAGTTTATAAAAACATAACTTGGTAGGAGTGTGATATTTTACACATAATACTAGAGATATTTATCATAATTTTATTTATTTGTTTAATTTAATTTAATATTTGGATAAATAATATGATAAAATTTTCTTATATGATTTATTCACACTACATTATAATGATTCCATTCTTAGACGTGCATCATTATGATCATGATGTATTATTGATTCCTAAATCACTAAAATCAACTAATTATCAATTATAAGATCTATAAAATGATGAAAATCTATTAATACACCTTTTAAAATAATAACTAATATGAATAAACAATTATAAAAATTTATCAAAAAAATATTAATAGTAACCGAAAATCAATTTAACACACCTTAAATATGATTGATTAAATTAAATACCAAAACTCAGAATGGTTTGATCACTTATTCTTCCAATATAAGTTCATTTTTTATCCCCAAACAATAGTTATCACTCAAATATGTTTATGGCCTGATATTTTTTTTCAAAAATAAACTACAATAAAATACTATAAACTTTACCAAGGATTAATTTATCAAATTACATAATGACCTTGAATTTTATCTATAAATTCATCAATAAAGATATCCAAAATACCACATTTTCATAAAAATCACTTTTCATAGGGATTTATAACATTTATCATATGTTTATAAAATTATAATTTTATTAATTTTTTTGTACAACTAAATATGATTAGAATAAAAATTGGATGTTTAATATTATTACCATTATAATATATCATAATCATATTTTCTTTAAATTGACCATAATTACCACGAATTTAAAACCTTAAATGTTACATTCATGCATAAGGTATCTTATTTTATTACCTTTTATATTATAAATATAAATGGATATTTTATCCATGGAGAAAATATTTAAGATAAAAAAACATCCTAAAATCAATATTCACACTTACCAAATTTATCATATAACACCTTTTCCCTGAAAATGATTCCAAATCTCTTTATATCCTTATTTTATTTCAATCTATCATTGATAAATATCATAATGAAATTATTAGAGCCATCATTGATGGTTGGGTAATTGGTTTGTATAATGAACTATCGCCTTAATGTTAAGGCACTATACATTAAAATATTCATTCATAGATTTGAACTTATGAGCAACATAACATTTTTTTACAATCTTGTAACAAACTACCTATACCTTTAAGAATTTACCCAAGTATTATTTTCCACACTAATGAAACATGGTATGTAAAATATTTTTTCCTTACATGTTATTTCTAAGAAGAAAATTCAAGAAACTCCATATTTATATTATTGTTAAGAAATTTAGTTTGGTTCAGATTATTTTGTTATAAATCAAGATTGATGGTGTCAAATAACTATAAGATATGATACATTATCTTTTCTCATTTCTGGTTTCTCCATATAGGTAAGGATATTAATTATAAATTATGCTAGTTTCCCTAATATGTCTATGATCTGCTCATCCCCAACCCCTTATGCATTTAGTATACAAAAAATGGTTATACCTATATTGAACACATGGTTTGATTTTGTTCTACACTCTAGGAATAATCTCTAAATAGTAATAAACCGATAGTCAGCTCAAAATCATTATGAATACTCATCCATGGAATAGAAATCCCTATAAGGGTAAACTATCTTAAATATTATATGGGATTATAATGCTCAATATAGCAATGATTTTCTAAAATCTAGTTTCAAAGGTTTCAACTAAACTCTCTCGTATACTAACTATTACAGCACCAACTCTAGTAACCCAAAGGGAATGCATAATTATTACATTGGTATAAGATTAAATTGATCAATCCACCCAAGATCTATTAGTTTTATAGTATTGGAAATCTAGACTCATACATTAATTCAATATTACATTTGAAATTAAAAACATAACATTGAAATATTTCTTTAATCCTTGAAATTAATTTAATGATTCCTCCTTTATATCTAAGGGAAATAAAAGAAAAATAAATAGTGTGATAAAATTCCTAGTGATGGTTTCATACAATAGAAGCTACCATGGGTAAATAAGGAATAATTAATATGGTAGGTTTGATAATCAAAACACATGTCATTTCAATCAACAACATGAGTTAAAAGTGAATCTATGGATAATATCAACATAGTAATGAAATGATTAATGAAAAAGTAATTCTTAATAAATTTAATCCATAAATATTTTCCTTTAGGATCATATCATCAAGGACTCGGTGAAGATATCATTAATATTTTCATGAATTCCTTGTCTAAGTCACTTTCATTGAATGGTTATGTATAAATAAATTACCTAAATAATGTGGCCACTTTTTTTCTCATGAGACTGGTTGATACATCAAGGGGTCATCCATAATCATTCCCCACCCATCACCTTCAATAATTATTCATTTATCATATATTGAAGGATAAATATAACTTATTCTCAAAATTCCTTATAAATCAATATTTATCAATATTGAATCAAGAATATAGAATATTTCCCCCTTAATAAAATAACATTTGGAATAAGCATCCTTAAATTTATGCCCTATATAAAAATGGTATATGGTTGAGATAACATCAAAGTAGTGGAAATAATTACATATAAATCCATGACACTTAAAATAGGAAAATCTAGGAGAAAACAATGTCCAGTTAAATTGTGGAGAGTGATAGGGAATGTGTTCATGAGAAAGTCATTGAACCCAAAACCATAAACGATTAAAGGAGGAAATAATACCATCAATTCAATAGAAATGAATGTTTTTTTAGTAAAACCAATCCTTTATTAATTTTAAATTCAAATATAATTAAAAAATAAAAATAAATTCCTTGTAGCTTTTTTTAAAAATGATGTTATAAATTACTTTCAAAATAATTTTCACTCCTTTAAGAAAATAACACCCGTTTTTTGACAAAATTATAAATTCAAAAAATATTGAGATTTATTTATTTTGAATTAAACATAGAAACTTTTAAATAAATATTCATTGTATATAAAATTTATTATTATGGGAAATTCTATTCATTTTGTAAACAAAAAAACAAATATTTTTATCAAACATTTGGTAAATACTATTAAAGTACCATTTTTGGAAAATGAACATAAAATTACTTTTAAAAAATTATAAAGAAAGTAAAATATGGTTGAAAATAAATCAAAATAATAATTATAGTTTAAGGAATAATATTCTTGAACCATTTAGTATAACAATTACATGATATAAAAAATAGTTGACAGGAAAACTTTAAAAAATGATTTTTTAAATGAAAGTCCCTTACATGTAACCCACTTGCTCATTCTAGATCCAAAAAGAGGAGAAATAGAAAATAATCATTTAAACCAAAAACATAACAATAAGATAAAAAATATATGTGGTTTAAAATATTATGATCATATAATTTCCCTAAAAGAAATATGAACATATATAATCCTGTAATAAAATGTTATTGTAACAAAAATCCATTACAACTTTAATAACTTTTGAATCAAACCCCCCTTTAAATGATAAAAACCTAAAATGAAAATTTAAATTAAATTAATAAATAATTATAAATGATATAAAAATTTAATGGGTTTTATATATTCCATATAAATGAAATTAGGTTTATAATATAAAATATATCTTAATAAAGTGGAATTGAGATAAAACCCCCTTACCTAAAGTAATAATTGTATCTAATTCAATCTTAACCTCTAGTATAATATATTTATATTTATTATAAAACCATAAACAAAACATATTAAAATTTATCATATAATATATTATTCACTTATAACATTATATCTCTCGTTTACTAATAATTATTTATTAACATCATCATTTGGGGTGTTAAATGTTTCATTTTTCTTATAAATTTTGGTCTAGTAATTATGATACTTGTATCTTAATAATGGTTTCATAATATAAATAATATTAATCAATAAATAGTTTTCCTTTTTATTCATTAAATAAACATTTATAATCAAACAATGAAAGGAGGACAAGAAACAAAAATCACATCGCTTTGTGGAGTTGGTAATCCACACATACGTACAAATGACCTTATCATTTTCCAAAGAATGGAAGGGAAATAAAGTAAGTAATATATTATATTTTAATAATATTAATTTTTTAATTAATATAAAATATATTCTTTAAATCAATAATAATAATGAACCTTAAGAGGTAGTGATGAAAAACAAAACACATCACTTTGTTGACGTGGTAGTTCACACATACACGTGAGCAATGTTTTCATTTACCATAATATAGATAAACAGATGAATAAGGGTTGTTTCATAAATATAATAAAATTTAATTATAGGTGATATAATAATTTTATTATATTATCATGGTTAGGATATAATTTAAAGAGGTATAATAATAATAAATAAAATAGAAGAACTCAGTTAATACATATATAAATTCTTTGGATTCCTCCTTTGGATTACACATTAAGAATTATTAAGATGGTATTAAATAAATAAAAGATTATCTAGTATGTTTTTAAGAAACAAAATAAGGTAATTTAGTTTTAATCTACTTAGATTAGTGTCTCAATTATTGGTAATAATATTAGAGAGGAGGTGCCCTTTCATAAGTGAGATGAGTAAAAAACATGTAAATACTTGAAATATTGATATATAATACGTATCTAAGTCATTTTAAATGGCTTATAAATACCTTAAAATCTAACATAAGGAGTATAAGGTCTAACTATAATCAAAAAATTAAATTTATACAAGTTTAGTTTTAATTATAATCTTTATCTTTTGGTTTAACCCCGCCGTTAACTCTGTTTGACCATAAACACTCTTAAAACCTTATCAATTTTTAAGATTCATAGAAGTAATTTTAAAAATTAAAAGTGGAAAATAAATGAAACATTAATGATATTATAGAAAAATTAAAATTAAAAAAAGTCAATATAGGTTTTTTATAATTTTCTAATGAATTAAACATAATGTTTACACATTAAATACCATATAAGATCATTTTCTAGACTCTTCACATATCTTAGATTCAAAAAAAATCAAGATAAAAAAGGAATAAGAATAGAGAATCTTTCATAATAAATTATAATTTATTATTATAATATAAATTAGTGTTTATCCATAATTTTTCCAAAATAGATTATTTTTAATGTTTTTATTATCATTTATTTTAATCTTCCACTACTTGCACAAGTGTCATGTCGGTGTTTCGTAAGAGTTCAAGACAATGATAATATCTATAAAAATTAAAAATAAATTAATTTCCTAAAATAAATTTATTTATATTTAAAATAACCACTTATAATAATTAGTAGATTTTTTCAAACCTAATATTAGAGATATTAAAAAAAAGAGTGATATTTTGTAATTTCTTTAACTTAAAATAATACGAAGGTCATAATCAAAGTCATGTGACTCCCAAGTTCCATATATTCAAAGTTAGGGTTTCTATTATAGAATTAATCTCATCCAATGTATTAAATGTTATTGTTTTGTTCATTTTGGGACCTTATACCATAGTTTTAGTCTTAATTAACATGTTTTACCCATTGTCGTCCTGATAAATATTTACCTTGGTTACTATTTATTATAACTAAAAATGAAATTGGAATATTTAAAAAATTATAACATATTAATTCAAAATATGAAATAAATTTTTAAGTATTAAATTCCTATAATTTGAAAAAAATTATTTTAATATAATTACACAAAACACATTGAAAATTGTTTCCAGAAAAATGTGTTATTAACTATAAAAATGAACTTATACCAAAATAAAATATATTACTGATTCATATGGAATTATATATATTATTTTTAATAAATGTGATATTATTTTAAATTAAAAAAAACATTAGAACTTTATATTATGTTATTTAAAGATAATTCATGATAGTTTTTCAAAAATTGTATTTTTTTCACTATTCCATCGAAAATCAATCTTTTTAGAAAATTATAAAAAATTCAACCAAACAAATTATGGAATATTGAATTATAAATTTATAAAAAAATTATATAAAATGAATGAAATTTATAGAAATTAATTATAATATTTGGGCATAAAATGCTATAAAAACCATTTTTGAAAAAATTGTATTTTCAAAGCATAAAATGGATTTTTTCTCATTACTATCCTAACAAACATAATGAAATGAATATTAATTCATAAAATTGGATATATAATCCAATTAAATCATTATAATATTTAATCATCTGTAATAAATTTAATATATTAATATTAGAATACATTACACCCATAAAAATAGTTTTATAAAAAATATCTCTTTTACATTCAAAACATTTTCTCTTCATTTACAACTAATTAATAATAAATTTATAATTGTTTATTAATTTTATTATAGAGAAAAATTATAAATAAATTTAATAATATGGTTAATCCTATTCATACCATTAAAAATAATGTTCGGGTCATAGTGGTCACATTTAAAAGATAGTTTAGCGTGGTTTATTTAAGCTTTGTGTTGTGTGTGGTGTATTATATTAAACATAGTGTTATTTCAAAACAAAAAATAAACTAAAATAACATGGAATTTAAAAATATATACTAATATAATTTTTATTTAACAAATACAAATCCAATTTTATTTAAAACAAATAAATTTACATTACTAAATTGTTCAAGACCCCAGCCAAAGATTTTATTTAAAAATAATTCCACAATTTATTATAACTAAATTTAAATCAAATCATTTTTTTAAAAGTAATGTTTATCCCTAAAAACATAAAATTTTAAAGATAAATTTTTTCAAATTCATAGAAAAATATATATCACATCACGTTATAAAAATTACTATGTCTCAAAAATCTATTGGAAATTCATAGTTTCCCCAATATCAATTCTTGTGCTAAAGATTCTTAAGAATCGCCAAATTGAAAACTCTATTATCGACATTAAATTGATATCCATCATTTATAGCATATTAATATTGACAATATGTAAAAACTCACACAATAGTGACTATCACCTTTCAACCCTGGTTATCTCAATTGTTTTCTCACCTTAACACACACTCCACAAGTCCCTTGATTCACCATAGTGGAAAAATAATTGTTTTCATAACTGTTCTGGCAATATTGTTTTCAACACATACACACACCGAGTGTAATGATTACTTAAATCCATTTTCAAATAGTGTTTTACAATTCAAGTCACAAATTATTCTTATTAAAATAAAATAATCACATAATTCCCTGATTTTCTTAAAATCAATCTTTTTATCAAAATCCAAAATTTATCATTCAAAAAACTTATTTTAAAAATCCAATTCAAATTCATTATCAAATTTATAAAACCCATATTTTTAATACCCAACTCCATTTCTAAATCCAAGGATATAAAATCCCCCAAATTTCATTCAAAAATAATTTCTCCAAGGAAATATTTTTAATAAATTTAAATTTTTATATAAATAAAGAAAGAAAACCCTCAATGAATCAAATTAATCAATAATTCATTGAATAATAACCTATTCATAGAAAATATAAGCTCCACTTATCAAGTAACATCAGTTTCTAAAATTCCCAAATATAAAACATCAAAATTCATTCTAATGAGATTAAATCCTTCCATCATTAAAGATGGTAAAAAATCAATTATCTATCCTTGAAATTATAAAATCCTCCATGGATATTCCCAGATTCGATAAAAGTATATAACTATAATGGGAGATATATATAAAAAAATAATGAAGGTTATTGATTCACAACCTTTGATCCCACATCAATCCAATTAGTCTATTTATGAAATCCATTTTTAAAGGTAGTGCATCCCAAAAACCACATATAAGGAACCCAAGATTCATCCAAGGGTAAATTTGTGTATTAATAGGTTATTATAGTGTTAGAAAATTCATTAAATATTGAGTTTTCAAATAAAAATTAGTGATATGCATGATTATGTGCATGGTTAGGATTTCCATGATTCTAACCATGCTTTAATTTCTTCCCCCCCAAATCACTAAGGATATTTTGTATGTGTGGGGAGATACTAACCATTCCTCTAATCATTATTATATACAATATTATCTATATGTATATAAACATATATTGAATGACCATTATTCTAACCATGTTAAATTCAAAAAAAAATTAAAGACTACAGATTTTAGTTGAAGGATTCCAAAGTCTCCAAATGTCACCAAAAGGCTTACAAAACATAATTTTACTAATGAAAAAAAATAAAGTGAAAATATTTCATGAGAATATGTGAAATTAAAATTATCCCAACAATCGTAATTTTCATCCTTGAAAATTAAAATGGTTTAGTTCTCCATGAAAAACCTCATTAATTATTAGAACATCCTGGTTTCTCAGTTACATGTATCCTCTTGAAATGATTTGTGATGACATGACACCCAAACTAATGGAATATTCCTCACTGAAATGAACTTATATATTTATTTTATAACCCATATAAGCTTATTTTTATTTGACACATCAGGTTTCAATTCCACTTCCTTCCACCTCATAAATTGTGATGGGTCTTTTTGATGCATTTTCTGTTTAGACACCTATAAAATGTTATGAACCACCACATAAAGATGAGGAAAATACTACCTATAATACCATTCTCAAATATGATCAATAATATTAAAGGTTATAATATACCATTTCATTATAAACCCTCAATTCCTAGGAAATATTTATCCAAAACTAGGATACACTTTCAGGAATGCTCAATCTCTAACATCAAATCTCAAGGTTCATCATTGGTGGTTAGTATAATATTTATTTTAAATACAAGATTAAATTTAATGGATTTCAATTTTATAAAACCATTATTTTTTCTCCTGCACAAAAATTGGTACATATGGGTCTTATCAACCAATTGAACCCAACATAATGGTGGATAACATGACTAACCAAAAAATTCCTCAAAGGGATCCATTAAAATAAACAAATAATAACTATTATTATACAAAAACCCCACCCATAGAAGATGATACTCATATGAACTCCAAAAAAATATAGCAAATAATCTTAGAGAATATCCTCTAAAATATGAATATTATTCTCCATCTAACCATCCATCCCTGAGTGATATATCATGATTATCCTTAGATATGGTATTATGAGACTCTATAGTACTCTCTATTATGTTGACACAAACTAAAGATATTTGTTTGACATTATATAGTTCGAGACCCTCTGAATACTTACAATCTCCACTATATCAATCTCTATTAGATCATATTTACTGACCTAATCCTTAAAAAATATTAATTTCATAATTTTTCACTTATATTTCTAATAATTAAAATATGATGATATAGATATATTGTGACTCTTTTTTATTAGACACATAAATTCAATATCATAACCATAATTCAATGTATTTATTTAAAACTCCAAATTGTGGTCTTACTCTCATAATACCTATAAAAATACATGGGATATCCTGGAAAAACACAATACAAAGTGTGATATAAAACCCATGTAAGTAAACAATAAAAGTTAATCATGAAGGTATAAATGGGTTAGGAGGTATAACATTATACCATAAGGATGATAATCATAAGCATGGAAACAAGAAATAAAGGAAAAAAAATCATAATATCATGATATAATAAACATTTGATAACATTCTAAAGCATGAAATCATAAGTATATGTCAATTTTAACAACCAATACAACATAAAATTGGATAACCACTGTCATAATCATCATATTCCTAGGCTAACAACAATCTTAAGAAAGTGTAATTTGGCCAATTAAATTTGAATCATACATGGTATATCATGAAACATTAAAATTATCTAATACATTATAGGGATATAAAATATCCAAAAATAAAATTATAATTTTTACATGTAAAATTTTGTGAGAACAGAAAAAGAATCCATATATAAATCATAAGAATAATATAACCTAGAATAATAAATTGGGTTACCCAATTTTTTCTTAATACATAACTGAATGTGATATCAAATATATTATCATTAAAAAATATATATCATTTTGGATGTTATTTTTGGAAAGAAAATATTCAATAAACCTAGAGTTCCATTGATAGAAAAATACATATGAAAAACTGAGTAGTAAGAATAAAAATCCACTACTTAGGTGAAGCTTTTTCGAAATGAGAAAAGGATATTTAAAGCCATACTGTTTTCTTTTAAAAACCATAATATTACCAAAAATGGTTTTCATAACACAATAATGGGTTTTGAAAAATATACATGATATGAAAAAAAAAATTTGGGGAAATAATTCATATGAAATCAGGCAAAGGAATCTACCCAGAAATGAGGCTCACTTAAAAGATAAAATTTCAAATGGAACATAAAAATATGATTTGCCATAAAAATAAATATAATGTAAATATATATATATATATAATAGAGTATATAAAGAATATGGTTGATATAATTTATAATAATATAAAAGAAAATAGAGAAAAGTAATGAAAATATCTTACCAAAAGGTAATAAGTGTGGTTTAGAGGATCCCTAACATCATGTCAGAACATACACTAAAATTGCATTTAACTTCATAAATTGTCAAATTAAGTTCATTAAATATATTTTCAAGATACTTATTCACCTATATTTACTTTTATAAGGTAAATTTATTATAACTTTGTATTTATTCATAATATTTTTTCTTCTTATGTTAGTTTCTTGGGGTTGTTTGGTTAATTTCTTCATAACACTTTTACTTTATTGACTACAGTACATGTGTTGCAAAATAACATCATGTTGTCCATAATTTGGTATTTTTATGTTCTTTATTATTATATTATGTAAATTATTTTTTTTGAAAGTATATCCCAAAAATAACCAAATTAAGAGAGTTGCCTTTATATGTCTATTTAAGGTGGTTAATATTACTATAATTGATCATTAATTTTATTACTTATATATTGTAAGATATTGTAATAAAAAAATATTAATAATGTAAAAAATATCATTTTTACATACTAAATACGTTTTTAGATTAATCTATGTTAGGTGGACATAGAGAAAAACATTTAATCCATATAGGTTGTAGTTTTGACACACACATGCTAACATTTTCATTTATCTTAATGATTTTGGAGGAAAGTTTAAAATGGATTTCCCATTAGTATAAAAAAAATTCAACAAATTAAAAATAACTTTGTAATTATATCTTCATGGATATATAGTGATTTATGGGTGTGTAAAAAGAAAATAACTTAGAAAATCTTGGTCGAGTGTATTACATTTCCCTTAGAAGTTCTCCCTTAGGTAACTACTTAAGACTCTGTAGTTTGGTATTTTAGTTATAACAAGGATTGAAAGTAATGGGAAGGGTTTCTAGTAGAGACTAGAGAAGATTATTTTTCTAATACAAGGATTTATAATGGGTGTGGAAATTAGTAGGAAGTGGTGTCCTTTTATTAGTGAAGAAAAGGGAACTTTTGTTAAAACTCTTGATTTCTCAATAATATCACTCCAATATTTTGGGCCAAAGGATCCAAAATGGAAAATAATGGTATGAAGAAAGATATAAGTTAAATAAAACTTCCAAAATTCATTATAAAAATTTTTTTCTACATGCATTAACAACTTTCACTATGGTAAACCAACATTACCATAGTTTACCATCACTACGAAAACTCCACTTTCACCCTTGGAAATATATTTTAATGAAAAAACATGAAATTTAAATTAATTAATAATTTTAAAATTTTTATTTTAAATTTATAAATCATTTTAGAAAATAAAATTTAAATGAGTTAGAGAAATTAATTTTAGTGTTAGTGCACATAACATGTAAAAACTGTTTCTTCGAAAAATTTTATTTAAAATTAAAATACAAGCATGTGATAAAGTTATAAATGTTTTTTTATTTTAAAGAAATAAATTAGTTTATAAAAAAAAACTTTAAAATAAAGTCAAAAATTAATTTTACCAAAATAATGTTTAATTTAAGGAAATGACTAAATATTGTTTTCTTATTAAAAATAAAATACTACATTTATTTTATAATTTTAAAAATATGTTCAATAAATTCAAATAAAAATTTAACATGAATAAAATTATTTTCTAAAATACATATTTTATCAATTTTAATGTTTTATAAAACTCTAATCCTTGTTTATATTCTATTAATGTAATAAAATTCATCGTTTTTTGGAAAAAAAATTATTTATTCACTATTCATCTAAAAATCAAATTGTTTAGAAAAAATCCAAAAAATTAATCCTAAGATAATTTTTAAATGATGAATAAAAAATGAAATTAAATTTATCATATTCAACTTATATAAGATATAAAAAATTATTTTTTGATATAAGTTCTTGAAATGAAATAATTTTTTCTAAAATAAATTTTAAAAAATGAAATAAATCTATGTTGTTACAATATGAAAAGATATATTATTATACCAAAGGTTATGTAACAAAAAATTTATTTTTTGAATTAATGATAAGTGGATATCAGTTATTATCATCTATACTACCTTATATGATACACATATATATTCAAAAAGGAAAGTTTCAAATTCAAATCTAGGGTCATTACATTATTCCCCATTAAGAAATTTCACCCATGAAATTTCATTCCATACATTAAGGGCAAAACAAGTGAGGGAAATTTTTTTCCATTTTCAGTTCAAGTTACCATGTTGTCTCTTCAAACTTATGGTCTCTTTGAAGTACTTTTGACAAGGTCATTTGTCCCATTGTGTATAAATTTTTCTTTTCGGTCCAAGATCTTAACGGGATGGTCCTTATAAGAGAGATAATTATAAAACCACACCACCTATTGATTTAGTTAATATAAGGGATTATTTATATACTTCCTTGAGATATAAACATGTAACACATTATGGACAGGAGACAAGTTTAGTGGAAGTGCTAGTCGATTTGGTACAACTCCTACATGATCAAGGATCTCAAAGGGGCCAATGAATGTAGGATATGAAATTTCCTTTTTCCTAACCTTATAAATATATTACAAGAATACATATGAAGAAAACATTTATCACCAACATCAAATTCTAAGTCTCAATGACGGTTATCAATATAATTATTTTCTCAACTTTGAGCTGTTTTGTAGTATTGTTGAATATTATGGACATTTTATACCATTTATTCAACCATATCAGATCAAAGAAACATTCATTCACTAACTTCATTCTTGAAAGAATGTTTATTGATAAAAAGTTGATTGGAATTATTTTTTCATGGCCTCCCTATAAGTCCATAGAGAAATATGTAAATATATTCTAATGTGTCTGGATTGTTACTTCAGATTGGAAATCAATTTGGGGATGATAGGTTGTGTTGAAAATTAAGTATATGATTAGAGAATTTGAAAGACTCATCATGAACATTCAATTTAACCTCATGTATTGATCAGATACAATTGATAGTGGGGTTCAATTAATCCTTACCACTTATTTAATTTATATCTGTACATGTTGATCAAGTGAGAAGTCATCACGTATACTAATTTAGTGAGAAATATTTGTAAGATGGTACACTATAACCCATATAAAATTATTCTACTTTGATTTATTTGGATAACCCATGAAACTTTTTATCATGATATATTTTTTCCCATTTTCATATATGTATGGGTGATGGTTTTATCATCCCTTTTTATTTATTCCACTTAGCCTTTACATTTTGAGACACCCAGAACCTGATGTATATTCCACAATATCCTTCTTCATATTGTCCAATAAGTAGTTTTCTCATAGATCTCTATACATCATCATGTTTTCTGGGTGGATGGATAATGTTGAGCTATAGGAATAATTCAACAGTTCCATTTTTATCTCTAGATTAGATGGAAAACATCATCGTTACCTAAATCTCACAAGTCTGTCAACTTATATTATGAACTATATTGATTTTCATGTTCTCACTGCATCCACCTTTTTTCAATATATCTACATCATCCCTTTTTAATTTATCAATCTTTTCTTGAAGAGATGATTGCAATTTTTTTTTTGAAAATGGTAGGATAAGGATCCCTCAATTTTTAACCACATGTCAATACTTTGCTTGTATAAGAAGATTGGATCCTTCTCAACTCTCAAAATGGATAAGGTTACATGATCCTTTCTTATTATAGCATCTTACAATTTATTCACCATTATAGGATGATATTGGATTGAGTAATCATAATATTTGATCAACTCAAACAATCATCATTAACGCATATTGAGGTCCTTCGATGTGAATATATATTTTAGGATTTTGTGATCCATATATATATATATATATTCCACACTTCTCCCTATATAGATAATGTCTCCAATTATTAAATATAATTAATATTGGTTCTATCTTAACATCATGTGTTGTATATATTTTTTCATGAACCTTTAACATTCTTGAGGCATATTATATTACATTCTAATTCTGTATGAGTACTCAACCCAATCCCTAATTTGAAGCATTACTATAAATCAAAAATCATTCCCCATTTTAAGGTATAATGAATACAGGTGTTGTGATTATACACTTCATTAACTCCTTGAAGATTTATTCACATTTATTACTCTAATTATACATAAATCTATTATAATTTATCTTGTTTAGTTGGTTTGAAAATCATGAGATATTACTCAAAAATCACCAATAATACCCAACTAATTAGATGAAATTAAGAATTTATGTAACATATGTTTGTATGAACCATTACTCTATTACCTTTATATATTATGGATCTAAAAATACCCTTTCAATTGTGATAACATGCCCCAATAATGATACTTTCCCCAAAAAATCACATTTACTGTACTTTTCATATAACTTCACCTTTATTAATGCCTTTAGTACAATATTCAAATTCTCCTCAGGTTACTACATGGCTTTAGAGTATATAAGAATATAATCTATAAAAACTAAAATAAATTTATCATGGTTTTCTCCAAAGACTATATCCATTAAGTCCATAAATAATTTTAGAGCATTTCTCAGTCTGAATAGCATATCTATGTACTAATAGGGCCCATACCTTGTACACAAGAAGGTCTTGGGAATATACACCTTATATTAAATTAATTGATGATACCCTTAATTAAGTTCAACATTATAGATGTATTGAGATATGTATTACTAATTGAACAAGTCATCAATCCAAGGAAATGGATACTTTTTCTTGATCATTATTTTGTTATGGTCATGATAGTTAATAAATATATTCATAAAACTCTACTTATTATTTATAAATAGAACAAGTGAACACCATAGTAGAGTGATTGGGAAAATGAATCCCTTGTCTATATTCTCTCATATATGATTCATTAATTCTTCCATTTTAGTGAGGGCCATTTTATAAGAAGACTTAGATATCGTCAATGACCCAAGTATATATTCAGTTTAGAAATCAAGATGTGTTTCAATAGGAAGGATATAAAAATATTCATGAAATACATTATCATGTTCCCATAAAAATAGACATGTCATTCAGATTCATCCACTCCTTTTTTTAAATCATCTAATCTATATATGTATTCTCATAGGAAAAAATATCCATTATTGTTATTAAAAATCCAAAATGGATTCATATTTCTCCTCTTTACACTTGTATAGAATAAAAAAATAATTCAAAACATAGAAATAGATTTACTCCTCCCAGATTTAGGTTTTATATAAATACAACCAATCCATACTTAGTATTGCATTGAATTCCACTATAGGGAGTTTTAATGGATTTGTTGGGAGATTCATCCAAAATATATTAAATGGGGAAGACTTGTGTATTTGGGAGTGAATAATATATCCATTATAAGTTTTAAATGATGACCTAATCTCTATGTTTTTGTGGGGATTGAAAAGTTTTACTAAACATTCATGATATAGAAGAATGTGTAGTTCCAGATACAAATAATACATTTTCTATTCTTGAATGAATAACTAGTGTACCTATCTCCACACCATTTTCCAAATCCACCGTAGTGGTAGTGATAGAACAATTCCACCCTTTCTATCTCATCCTTGGAGGTTTTTATTTTGGGTTATTATTGAAAACCATTGGATCGGGGAACTGGTTTGCATAGTGTCCATGTTAATTACAATTTAAATATTGGACCATCAGCTGAGGATTGAGCCGATCCTTCTTTTCAACTATCAAATTAGAGGGTATATTAATATAGATTCAATATTTATTAGATTAATTTTATTCCCTTACATACTTGAAACATTTATTTTATCCACTTGAGATAGTTTCTAGAATGATTCTCCCCATAAATATCACTAGAAGGAAGATGGATTTTCATTCCATCAGGAAATCTATCTTATTATACTCTAGAGGTAAACTCCATTTTCCACTTCATATCACTAGTATATATATCAACATTGTGGTCACATATAATAATATCATCATAATTATAAAATTCCCAAACTTCCTAATATTCTCAATGACTAGACTTTAAACCCTTATAAAAGTGGTAAATTTTATTTTTGATGTTAATGAAATATTAGGAGGCCTAACGAGATAACCTTGTAAAATTTTCCTCATATGACCTCATATATTCTCTCTCATTTTTTTCTAAGTTCAAGTAATTCCCTTACATTTTTTTTTGAAGAACCATGTGAGTAAAATATTTTATAAAAAATCCCTTCCTAATGTTTCTCTTTATATAAACAAAATTTTTAATGGGATTTGTGTTATTGATCATTGTCCACATCTGATCAGCTTATGCCTCAAGATGATAGGATTACAATGTAGTTTCTACCTCTCATAACATTAGAGGATAGTGAATATATTCCCAATAGTGTAAATCCATTGGTCCTAAAATAAGCAATCATAAGATATGCTAAATCTAGGAGGCATTTG
The DNA here is from genome assembly GCA_963277665.1 of Viscum album. Lineage (NCBI taxonomy): Eukaryota > Viridiplantae > Streptophyta > Magnoliopsida > Santalales > Viscaceae > Viscum > Viscum album. The sequence goes on from OY728121.1 coordinate 857,322,816, forward strand.
ACACATAAAGGACTCCACCACAACTTGTTATCTCTAAAGAGTAGGAGTGTGATCCACCTAATTCCAGTTATTACCCATAACATAAGTAAGTAGTTCTAGTGTGTCTTTGAAGTTATCCTATTCATATCCTATTATGGTAGGAACATTATCAAGGTAATAATCACACTACCCGGCACATACATTTTTGACATGGTTCCACTTTTTTCTTTCCATTTTATATAATAATGGGATATTAAGGGTTAGAATCCTCAAATTTTTAATCTTATAATCTGAAACTATGAACATTGATAAAATAATTCATAATTACCTTGCATACCCAAACTGAGGAATTTCTAAAATTCATTCTTTGTTATCTATTGAAAAATTTCTATTAGGTTATCAAAAAAATCTCTTTAATAGTAATCCTAAATACTTTATAATTTATATCAAAGAACATGTGAATTATCCGAAGAATATATTCCAAGAGTTTTTATCCAGGTGTATAATTATGCCTCTCTATCATACACCAGGCCATGATTGAGGTAATACCCAACATGCCCTCTTTGTTTTTATTACCCCTATGTAAAAATATTCTAGATGATACATCCACTTTACAATATTTATATTGGGATTCATTTGGTTATAAATCCACACAACCTCTAATTTACCAAAACATCAAGATTTTATGCTATTATTAGGCTTATCCCTAGAGATTTCACTAATGTTCTCTCATTATAATCACTAAAAATAACCAGACCAGTATTTGATAACAACTATAGTGACCCAAGCCTTATTCAATATTTATTTCATAATTATTTTATATATTTACATTAATTACAATCTAATGATCTAGAGGTCAAATGACTTTTTAAGAAAATACACTTAAAATATAACATATTAAACATAAATGGAACATATTTATTTAAATCTATAAATAGTTCCCCTACTCCTATAAGTCCTCTAAAAATACATGGTATATCCTAAGGAAAATATATAAAAAGGAAAGGGTGTAGTAAAAATCCTAGTAAGGGCACAATCAAAGTAAATAATAAAGGCATAAATGGGTTAATAGGAATTACATGATTCCATAAGGAGGATAATAATAACCATAGAAACGTGGAAAAGGGAACGAAATCATTAGATCATGGAATCATATGCATATTGAAATATCATAAAACAAAAACATAATAATAATATTTCAAGGATAACCTCTAAGAATATATAACATAGTCTAACCATAATCATATTCATCGTATGCTCAGGTTAACCGCTCGTGCACCATAAATGGTATGTAATGAGACATGACCATTTCTTAATGCCTTATAGGGATATAAAAAACCAACCTATCACACAATAATATGTAAATACAAATGTTTTCCACAAGAGAAAATAAATCCTTACATATTTCATAAGCACTATATAACCTAGAATAAGGAAGTTGATTTTACAATCTTGTATTATGACATAACTGAAGGATATATTATATAGATTATCAATAAAAGAAGAAAATAATTAATTTTAAAATTTTATTTTAAAAAATCATAGACTTTGAACATGGAGTCCCATTGAATAAAAAATTCATAATAAAAACATTTTATTAAGAATAAAAACATACCACTTAAGTGAAAAAAAATTAAAATGTGAATGAGATATTTAAAGACATATTGTTTTATTTTAAAAACCAAAATTTAAAAAAAATTATAAAATATTAATGGATTTTATAAATCATAAATTATAATAAAGAAAAATTTTATAGGGAGATACATGACATGAAAATATGCATAGGAAGTTCCCTTAAGTCAAGTTCAATAAAAAGAGAAAATTTCAAAGAGAACATAAAAAATTAATTTCCATAAAAAATTAATGTATTATAAACATGGTTTATATGTATCATTCATATATATATATATATATATACAGAACCTGGTTGATATAATTGAGAAAAATATAAATCAAATGGGAGAAAAATAAATAGAATGTGTAACAAAAAGTTATCAAGGGTGTTTTAGAGGATCCCTTGCCTCGTGTCTTTAAGCACTCTAAAATTGCATTTAATTTAATGAATATTTAAATTAAGTTCATTAAATATATAACCAAAGAACTAATTAACCTAAATTTAATTTTGTTTGGTACATTTATTATCTTTTTATATTTATTCTTAATATTGTTTTGGCTTATGTTGATTAATTGGGGTGGTTTTGTTAATTTTATTATAACACTTTTAGTTTTTTGAACACGGTGAAAGGTGTTGTAAAATAACTTCATGATCTCTATAAATGTGGAGGTTTATGTAAATTATTTTTCAATTTGTACAATAATTATAATGTTTTAAAGGATATCAAAATAATATACAAATTAGGAAATGTGTCTTGATAAGTCCATTTTATGCATTTAAAGTTACTATAATAATTTACTATTTTAATTACTTCTTAGTTTTCATATATTATAATTATAGAATATTAATTGTTTCAATAACATAATTTTTACATACTAAATAAATTTTTAATTTTATACTTTTTAGCTGATCATAGAAATCAAAACATGTTGTTCGTAGAGTCAGTAGTCTATACAAACATATGAAGACATTTCCATTTTTCTCAATGATTTGGATGGAAAGTATAAAATTTTTATTATATTAGTATAATTAAATTTAATAACATTAATAATCATTGGTGTTATATAAATTCATGTATTTAGGGTGATTTAGGGTTGTGGAAGTAGAAACAAACTTCGAAAAGATTGGTTGAGATTATTACCATTCCTTTTCAAATTCCCCCTTGGTAACTCCCCAGGATGCCTTTGATTGGTCTTTTAGTGAGACTATTGGTTTAAGAGAATGGGTAGGGTTTTGATTAGAGACTGGGGTAATTTTTTTGAGACAATTAATTTGAATGGTTGGATAAATTGGGATGAATTTGTCTCATTTTGTATGTGAAAAAATTGGATATTTTGAAAAAACTCATTATTTCTCAATAATATCACTACATTTTCAAGGATAATGGATCAAAAAATGGCCAATAATTTTGTGGGGAAATATATAAGGCTAATATTTCCTCTATTATCCAATATAACACATGTTTTTCACATGTTTTAACCACATGGACTATGTTTCACCATCTTTACTCTAATTTACCCATACCCTGATAACTCCACTTTCACCCTTGGAAAATATTTTTAATGAACAAAATTTAAATTGAAATTATTTAGTAATTCAAAAATAATGATTTTAAATATGTAAATAATTATATAAAATAAAAATCATACGATTTATATAAAATAATTTTAGTATTATCACACAAAATGCATAAAACCCATTTCATAAAAACTGTTTATTTTATGCTTAAAATTTAAACGTGTTATAAAATTATAAATGTTTTTGATTTTCAAGAAACAAATTTTTTTGTTATAAGACAATTAAACATTATTTATATTTAAAATTAATTCAAAACATAATTTTATTAATATAATTTTTAATTAAAAAAAATTCCAAAATAATTTTTTTTAGAATTAATATATAAATTTTATTTTATAATGTTTAAAATGGGTTTTATAAATTTTAAAACATAAATTTAACATGAATAAAATTTTAGTAACTCAAATGATCCATTTATTATTTATTTTTTATTGTATATATTGATTTTAAGACTAGTCACTAAGACGACGTGAGATTTTGAGGTCTGGTGATCCCAGAATAAATATTTGAAATAAATTCAAAATATTAAATAAACTGCAAGAAAAGTTTTCTTGAAAAATTAAAATAACTTCTATAAAGTGTCTCATATTATAAATATATTTCCTCCATTTATTTTAAAGAATTTTGTTTACCCTAGGCAGGATATAACCTTGGAACAAGTTGGGCAATCGAGTTGAGTTATGGTCATGGGAAGACATTTAAATAAATTATTCATATAATTTTATTTATTTAATTAATTACATGAGATATTGTTTCTCTATATAAACCCTATTATGTAATATTTGAGCGTGTATCCACATAAACCTGTAAATCTAGAGGATTTATTGAAGATCATTGGAAGAGGTTTCGTTGGCGAATGACATCCATATCATGGATCAGCGATCGATGTGCAATGTAACTAATGGATCTCAACAAAAACAATGATACAGAAATGTTATTTTTCATAAATTTTTACAAACTAAGGTAGGATGATGTTTTATTTTGTTTCTTTCCCCATTTTGTATTTCTATGATAAACACTGACTAGTTAACCACTAAATTGATTCATAGTTCAATCGTATTATGGGTGTGGGATTTATATTTGGGGATTATTGAAAGAAATGGATATTATAATTTTGTTCTTCAATTTTTGTTCTGATAGAAAAATATTGAAGAGAATAGAATATAGAAGTGGTTTATTACCCTTTTGTGTTTCTGGTATTTATCCTATCATTCTTTTTCCATTCACTACGGGTAATTTGTTTGGCCCATGGTTCAACAAATACTGAATAAAAAATACTTTCACACTTGTTTCATAATGTAATGGATAATTATCATGGATCTTGGATTAGTATGACATGGGGACCATGAAATGATAGATGATATGAGAGAAGAAGATCATATTGGATACTTTTAGTTTAAGGGGTATGTGCGATGGTGATGAGGATAAATTATAACCAATTCACATGTAAACCAGATGATTGGATTATGGAAATCAATGACGAGAAGGCCTGACCGGTAGTGTTCATTTATTTCTATCATGGTGCATGGCCAGATAGATGGAAATAGGAGTGTAAAGTGAAATGGAAACTAAATCTGTGATTTTAGAGAATCACACAAAAGATGTCATGTAATTCGTTATTACATGGCATATAGGACCTTCAAAGTGCCAGCTAGTGTTTTTATGTGGTGTTAATTATCACATGGCGTGTGACATCTGTTACACAACATGTTACACAAACATTCCTAGTTGGACATAAACACAACTATGAGAACATGGGATCACACGCCATGTACTCAGGCATAGACACAGACATAGACATAGTCCATTGTACATGGGAAGAACCTGGTGTCAATGGTACATTCCATGTAATAAAATTACATGCCTTTTACCCCATAAAAATTGGCTTATATTATTTATCCTCTTTAGTTTGGGAAAGTTACATTAGGGTTAATTCCCTTGATCGATTCCCTAAGGGTAGTATGGAATCAATTCCTACACAAAGAATGGTGATCCCTTATTTGGGAATTCTTAGATAGAGTTTTTTAATCCTTCTCCGAGACCTAGATTGATATCCTATATCATCATATTTACCTATGTGTAATTCTTGTTATCTTCATTACCAACACTACATGGGATCTGATCATCTACTTAGTAGGTTATTCTCGATTGAGTTGTTGGTATACCCCATGGCCTTAGGTGTAATCGCCATCTATGTAACATATTTATTCAAACATATAGAATGTAATTCCTATGAAGATACCCCATGAGAATGTCCTATAAGATGAACATAATCAGTGATATTTGACTCATTGAGTGTGTCTCCAAGAATGAGTGCTATGTGAAACCTTTGAACAGGAATACTGGGCAGGTATTACGATTGTGACTTTACCATGAGATTGTGTGCATTTTTTGAGTATACCTAGATATTATTGTTATTTTTAATGTAGAAATATACCTATATCGATATGATTATTATTCTTTATGTTACACTCTTAGTTATTTTTGGGTGTCCTATTGTGGGTTGCCTACTTAGGCTATGCCCTTATGTGTCAGGTCTTATGAAGATGATCAACATTTTGATAGAGTCCTAGAGGGACAAAGTCAAGGTGGAGATTAATGATCCAGATAGACTGAGGTGTGTTCCTAATGTCACCTTGACAACAATCCCCATCTATACATTCAAGTTGGACTTATTTTCAGTTTCTTTATGGTGATATTGTATTTGGATGTTTTTTCTATCCAGTCATTGTTGTCATACTATGATGGTGGGATTTAGATATATTCATACATAGTAATGATTTGTTTTACATTTCAGAACAATATGGGCTTGGATATGTGTGCGTGTGTACATTTTCATTTGTTATAGGGCCTCCCATGTGTGTGATATTCTAAATTTTTTCAAGTCACCATCCCTTTTCCTATTAGAGGTGGGCTTGGGGTATTCGCGGAACATGACTCGTTGGTACGGGTCATGAAAGAGTGTTATAAAAGGAGTTGGTTCTACCTGAAGATCAGATTCTATGAGATTGGTTTGGATTTTATGTAAATAGTTTTAAGAGTTTAAAGTTTTTATTTTAGGTTAGGGACTCCAGTTTTGGTGTAGGGGATGATGTATATATACACCATGACTCATATCACCTTCCTTTCGACTCAGTATATGCAAACACGGGTTGCAAGTAAAAACCTGGGAACAAGAATAATATAAGAATGGGATATGGTTTTCATGTCCTTCTTGAGATATCTCTCAAAATATACTCATTGAACATGGTACATCTTGTCTATTTTAGGATTCCTATGTGACATATACTAACTTGGATTCAACAGCATGATCATTAGGATGATCCCCTTAATGAAGAGGCTTTGATATTGGGACCTTTTTAGGAGGTGTTACCTATAAGTGGTTCACTACATAGACCACCATATTCTGAGTAGAGTATGGTACCCACTGTACTTATATATTAGGTGCATAGGTTGAGAAAACGTCATTATTTTCAGTGAAAAATCCACTTTAAAATATGAGGTGATCCTGACCCATAGTTGTCGAGTACTAACCTAAGGTTGTGACATTTGTTTTCTATCTTTTCTGGAAAGTGTAAGATTATATGGTGGTCTGGTAGTGAGCCTTCTCTATATTTCTGTATGATGATGGTGGGGTTTAGTGACCCAGTCATACAATGATGTGAATATAGTATTTTTAGAGTTTGAGAACATTTTTAGAGAGGGGTTCTATCTAGCTTTGTTGAGGGTTATACACATCCATGAGATTCTACAACATCAGCAAGGTAGTATGATAGAGTCTGAGTATTCATCAAGGTTCACCAACCTCTCTAGGTAATCAATGGATATGGTTCATGATCATTTCTTTCAATATCAGACCTTCAAGAGATGAATTTTTAGAGACGTACGATAAAAATTTATACCTTTATGAATTCCTACATATTATGGGGTGATGGAGTGTGTTTTGTTGGTTGATAGTTTCTTGGATGAGTAGATGCTGATAGATGTTACCGATACTGGGAACATAAAATCATAGACTTTGGAAGTACGGAGATGACATTAGTTTCATGTACATAGACATGTGTTACATTTTAGGATGCGATTTTAATATAGAGGGTATGTGGTTCGGGTCTCATAAAATGGGTCTAGTTAGCCAAGGGAGATGTGGTGCTACTCATGTGACAACATAGTAAATCTCACGTGAGATGGTCCAACATGTCATACGGCTGAACTAGAGATTTTGTATGGATAACCTGGGAAGAGGAAGTTGTAGGATAAGGAAGGTATATGGGGAAGAAGACATGGAAGAGAAGCTGTGAGAGAAACTGGAGGTGGTAGATGTTTTGACTTGTTACCACCACCACCACACCAAGTGGTCCACAGCTGGATTAGGGAGCTAAGGGAAAGGGTCAAGGGTAGATGTAGGTGGTCAAGGATTATGTCCCAGATTATATAGGGATGATACTAGGTATTATTTGGGTATGTTATACCTTATATTTAGTACTGATATACCTAGGTGAAAATTATTCCATTATTTCCAATAATATGGTTCGAGACATAGATATTCTAGTTGATCCTTATCTTGACCCTTGCACTCGAAGACTACAATGAGAAGTGACATAGTGATGGCACATATGTGCAGATGGTGTGACCATACTCTTGGATTAAAGAGTTCATCTTGGGATCTCTTTATAGCAGTGATGAGGCCTTACGTTATCATATTAGGTATGGATTGGCTATCTATAGTTCATTCTTAGAGAAACTATTTTATGTAGAGCATGTGGTGTATATGCAGGGATGGAATGAACTTTTCCTTTTCAGTTGAAAATGAAACCTTGGTAGATTTGGATGGTCTCATATGCATGAGGGTGATTCTGATTACTCATCGAATGGATAGAATGACCCATGGTACAATGGATGAAATGAGCTTTCAGTATTCTGCAATGGTTGAAGAGTATGAACATGAATTTCTTGAGGAAATTCTAGTATTACCTCCCCAATTTGAGATATAATTTTTTATTGATATACACCCCAAGATGAGCCTGATATTTGTGCCATCATATTCGATAGATCATGAAGTGATTCATGATATGAGAGTGTTATTGGAGGACTTATATAGGAAGGGCTTTGTGAGACCCAGTGTTTCAACCTTAGAAGCACTAACATTCTTCTCCAAGAAGGAGAATGGGAGCATGAGGTTGTGTGTGGAATATCATTGCCTGAACTAGGTGATCATGAAGAAAAATTATCCACTACTGAGGATTGATAACCACTTTGATCATTTGTGAGGGTCACAATGGTTCTTTAATATTTACATAAGATACGGCTATAAACAAATGTGATTATAGGATGAGGATATACTGAACATAGAATTTAGATGTTTATAAAGTCACTATGTATACTTTGTGGTTCCCTTTTTCATGAAAAATTCCCCTATTGAGTTAATGGGGCACACAAACCAAATATTTCTACTATTATTATAATTGTTCATGGTAGTCTTCATCGATGATATCCTGTTATACCCAAAATCTATAGGAGGATCAAATAAGACCCATGAGAATGATTCTAGACATAATTTAAGAGAACAATATTCCTGGGAATCTCTAGAAGTTCTATTTTTAGATTTAGGAGGTCTAATTTCTTGGGAATGTTATCCCAACAGATGGTGTAGAAGTGGAATAATTGAAGGTTGAGGTAGTGTTATCTTGGGATCCACCGAAGAGCATGATTGAGGTGTGGATGTTCTATGGGTTGGAAGGATACTATCATATATTCATATCATATTTATCTAGGATATCATATCCCTTGATAGCTCTGACCCAAAACGGTTATCCATTCATGTGGACAAAGAGGTTCCAACATGCCTTTCAATAGTTGTGACAATGATTTATGTGTGTTCTCGTCTTGATAATTCTAGAGGAGGGTGTCAAGTACATAGTGTTTCGAAATTCATTAGGTGTTGGGATTAGTTTTGTTCTAATTCAAATATAGGTGATGATTTTCTATGGTTCACATCAGTTGAGAGAACATGATAAGAACAATGTGAACCACAATCTTTAGTTACTAATGATGGTCATTTCCATGAAGATGTGGCGACACTGCCTAATGGGTGAGTGTTTTTTCATCTATTCAAACCAAAATAGTATCAATTATATCTTATCTCAATATAATCAAAATAGGAGATTGAAGTGATAGCTAGAGTTCCCAAAAAATTATGTCTTTAAGATTTTGTATACTCTTGAGAAGGGGAACATAGTACAATATGATCGTAGTGGGAGATCTTGTTCATATTTTCCGAGTGAGGCATCAAAGTAGCTGAACACACTATATTTATTATTTTTGTATGTGTATGGAGCATATTATCTGTAATTGGTGGTTGTTATCACTCCTCTTTTGCAGTGGTTGTTGGAGGAACAATTTGGGGAAACAAACTCTGAGACCCAAAGTACTCAAATGTCTACTAGACATGCTCTAGATTGATTTTCTAATGGTGGGGAGAATGTTTTTCTTTTTAGAGGATGCATGATGGTGATAATGTAATTAATGGAGTATGTTATAAGATAATTTAATACATATCCTTTAGTGGTACATCCATGTGAGGAAAAGATATTCCAGGACCTCTAACATCAGTTTTGGTGGCTAGGAATGATGATAGGGGTTGCAATGTGTGTTTCTCGATGCCTTTATTATCATAAAGTGACAGGTGACCACCAGGTTATAGTGGGACTAGCTCAACCCCTTGACGTTCGATAATGGATGTGGGATAATATATCCATGGACACCATAAAAGGGTTACCACGTCAATCTAGGTGACATTGTCCCATCTGGGTGATCATATACTAACTCCCCCATTCATCCCACTTCGTAGCTATTCATAGGAGATTTCAGTAGAGAGATTAGAACAACTCTACATACATGAGATATTCTATCTCCATATAGTTTTATCAATGATCATTTCTAGACATGACGCTCTCTTCACATCTCAGTTATCGAAGGGATTACATGAGGCCTTTCAGACTTAGTTGATTTGGAGCATTGCTATTCACTCCCAAATTAACAGCCCGAGTAGACCATTCAGGTCTTAGATGAACTTTTGTTCTATTTCATGTTATAATTTTTTCCATATTTGGGTGGATAACCCACCATTGGTGGAGCTTGTGTAATGTCACTATTCAAGGATTTCTACGAGCAAACTTGTAGGTTACCAATATGCTGGACCAACTCAAGAGAGTCAACACTTATGGGCCCAGAGTTGGTGAAAGCCACTATATAGAATGTTTTGATCATAAAAACATGTATGAGGACTATAAAAATTCATCATAAGTCCTATGAGAGCCGTTAATGGAGGCCTATGGATTTTGAGGAGGGAGACCACGTGTTCCTATGGGGTTCACCTCAATAGGATTTACAAAGATTTGGATGGGGAGTTAATCAATCTCCAAGATTAATTGTCCTATTCTAGATACTAAATAGAGATGGATAGGTGTCATACCAATTATATATACCACCATAGTTATAGGAAACATGATGTCTTCCATGTTTTGTAGCTAAGGAGGTACATGCATGACCTGTCAGATGTAATCGACTATGGTGTGATGGACATCGAGGACGAAGTATCCTTTGTTGAGTACCCATTAGATATCAAAGATCAGAAAGAGAGGATCCTTTATGGGAAATTAATTACAATAGTGTGTGTATAGCGGTAGCATAAGAATATTATATATAGAACTTGGGAGAAGGAGACCCAAATTCATGATTAGTAACCACATCTCTTTGTGTAACATTTTGTTTTTGACATTCAGGATGTAAAGCCCCAAGGTGGGGAGAATGTAGCAACTCAGATTTTATATGTATTATTTTTTCATATTTTATGTATTCTTTTTTATACCATGTGCTGAGACGGTGTGAGATTTCATGGCTCAATGTGCCCAAAATAAATTCTTGAAATATATTAAATAACACACCTGTGTAGTTTTTTTGAAAAAGTGGAATAAATTCTAAATAGAGGCTCGAATAATAAATATAAGGACATTTTGTTGTTCATAGTGTTGGTTTTACCCTAGGTTTAATATAAAATTGTAATGTGTAGGGAATTCAGGATGAGGCATGGTCATTGGATGAAATTTAAATAAATTAGCAGAATAAATTAATTTATTTAACTAATTAAATGACCTATTATTTTCACTATATAGAATTTGTTATGGGGGATTCATAGGTTTAGATGACTAACCCTACAAATCCTGAGGACCCATTATAGAGTGTTATAGAAACTTCCACTGGTGAATGACAATCAGATCGTGGATCATTGATCGGTGTGTGATAGAACTCTAGGTCTTGCTAATGAAAATGGAACGAAACCATTCTTCACCAGAGATTGATATAAACCAATGTAGTATGCTGTTTTATTTTTATTCTTTACCTATTTTTTATTTCTACAATGAACGAGGATCAATCGACCAATTTATTGATTCAAAAATCAGTCATATTATGGGTGTTAAATTTATCTATGGGGATTCTTGGGAGAATTGGATGTTAAATTTTAATCCTTCATTTTTCATTCTAAAGGAAATGGATCGAGGCCAACCAAATAGGGCCAAGGTTCATTCCTCTATGATTTTTATTGGATTTCTCCCATAATTCTTCATTTGTTCATCACAATAAAATCTTTTGGCCCACGGTTGGATAAATACTATATAAAGAAATAATTACCCACTTTCTTAATGGTACAATAGATTTTTCTCATAGATCTGGTCTTAGTATGATGTGGGGATCATGTGAAAATGGTAGCGGTGAGTGAATCAGATCAGATTGGACACATCTCATTTGAGCGGTGGATGTAGCGGCGGCAGGGTACTGTAGCGGTGGCGGTACTGTAGCGGGTACTGTAGCAGCCAGGTTACTATTCACAGAATAGGAATTTGGCCAAAAATTTGGGCCTACGGGCTATGTAATGGGCTTCAAGCCCACTGGGCCTTCGGGATATGTAATGGGTCTCCCTCTACCCAGTTAAAAGAGGTCTTTGCTTTGCTTTATTAATAAAAATGAGGCTTCGGCCCCAACCTTTTAAAAAAAAAGAATATCCAGATATACTCAATAAACACACATGATCTCAAGTTTAAGTTTCCACCATAATACCGGCCTAGGATTCCTGCTACTAGGTTCCACATAGCCCTTGTTCTGGGAGACACACTCCATGAGTTAGATATACCTAGCGACATTTTTCTAAGAGTTCATGATCCTCGGGTCTTATTATAGGAGGTTCAATCTATAATTCTTAAGAGATACGATACACATATGAGGATCACACCCAAGGCCATGTTTTATACCAATAACTCAACCTTGAGTAACCAAGTAAGTAGAGGATCAGTTCCATTGTAGTTTTGGTCATGATTATAAAAATAACTACACCTAGGTAAATATTATGATAGATGATCTTACTTCATTCCTCATAGAAGCATTCCAGCAACTGTTTCTAAGAATTCCCACTAAAGGGATCACCATCCTATGCGTAGAATACAATTCCATACTAACCCTTAGGGGATTGATCAAGGGAACACACCCTAACATAAATTATCCAAAATTAATAGTAAAAGGAAATGAAGCCAACTTTTAATGCATACATGGACTTGTACTGGTAGAACATAGTGTGTCCCATCGACATCGGGTTCTTATTGTCATCGATCACTAGAATCTGACAAAGGGCCACAACCTCTCCCACTTCTTAACACATTTAACACCTCTTAAGTTTGGCCAAGATCTACCCAATACACTTCCTAGACATCCTTACTTACTCCTACAAGCCTTACCTTGGTAATAAGGCAATCCAAGGAATCCCTTTGGCACAAACCAAAGGGGTTACCCGATTAAGAGTTAACGTCTTCTCTCAAGTCCTTTATTTTATTTTCATTCAGCACCCCCAACACTTTTATTTTTTCATGATTGTATAAAAAAAATATTATCATAAATATACTCATATTTTCTAATGATAAGGTTTAAACCTATACTTATACACAATTCTATCTTATGGATAATGAACATATTGTTTATGTGTACGACGTACTACGACCATACTAAACGATGATTGTTCAATTTTACTTACCACCTCCCATGGTGGAAATTATGATGGAAAAAATATTTATATATGTTATATATTATATTCATGATTTCTTTAATATTTTTTATTCCTTTTACAAAACAAATATTTTTATTTTCTATTGTCTGTTAAAATGATAATTTTGTTTGAGGAACTGTGGACTACAACCCCCTCAAAGTGATATGATTCATTTATACACTACATGGAATGTATTAAGGATGGATTTAGTGAGTATATATGATATAAATGATATCATAAATATTCTTTAATAATGATATACATATATAAAAATATGTTATTTTCTTTCTCTGATTCAATACAACAATTAAACAGAAATAGCACTAATGTGTCTGTATGGCCCACCGTCTCCATGAACGGTGTATTCTGTTTCATACATATATATTATATAGATTACTATAATAAATATATAATATATATATACACATGATATTTATATCATGGTTTAAATTCTTGAAATTATGATTGAAATTATAAATACCAATGATATAATAATTTAAGACCCATGTGAAGAATAAAGCAAATATTACCTGAAGTGAAACATTAACATGAGATTATTGACTAGTAAGAAATATAAGTCGATAATAAATTTTGTTCTATAAAAGATGTATAAGAAATTAATTTTTATTATATAGTTTGTTTTAATGATTAAGAAGAGTGTCAAGGAACAAGGTAAGGGGATATCGTCTCACTTTTTATTTCCATGAGATACATGTTATCTTCACCACTCTTTTCCTTTTGTGTGGTGTATATACGGAACAAGATTGTATTCTATATATCTTAAAAATAAATTTATTGTTATTTTAATATAAATTTTATGATCTTTATTTCATGGGTTTTATATTTTAATTGTTACCAAATCTATAAAATAGTTTAGTCTCAATTTTCCTTCTCTGAGACTCTTGTTTTGTCAGGCACCTAAATTCTCGTTCGAGGTGTATATAATTCCATGTTACATGATTTATCATTAATTTAAATTATTTCATGTTATTTTAAGATTCATGTAATTTCCATTTCTTACATGGATATTATGATCCCATGTTTCCAAGTTATAAGAGTTTATTGATACAATCTCATCACTTTTCGAGATTTTTTATGTTTATACTTACTTTCAAGAAATATTACCGTCAATATATCATGAAAAATCACAAGGTTCCTTCTCCTCTATTTATTAAAGGTATCTTCATGTTTTAATACCATTTTCCCACTCTTTTGTATGTAGGATAACTTTTTTAAGTAAAATTGGGTCTTCTATCTCCCTTTGGTAAGAAATCTATTGTATTCAAAAACTGTGTTTTCAAAAATGTTTTCAGAAGATATTTGAAGACCATTTTCAAGTAAAATAGATTTTGAAAAAGTATTATGGTTTTAAATTATTCATTTATAAGTTTTAAATATGTTTTCAAAGAAAAAGGTTATCCAAATATTTTATGTGTTAAAAAGTGTTTTCCAATGAACAAAGGATATTTTCCATAAGAAATATTTTTAAAGTTTCTTTCAAAATTATTTCTCATCTAAGATAACATCCACTAGGGTTACTCATTAATTTATGGTAAATAATTCAATGTTTCCAATCATAGTTTTTTATAATGTATTATATTTTGACGTCATGATGTTGATGAAACCCATTTCTATATCATGGGTTATATGATTTTGAAACCAGCTTCATTTCACAAGTTATGTTTTCGATTAAATGATTATGAAACCTATAATTTTTCACAGGATATGATATGATTACATGATTATAATAACCATTTCATTTTAGGGGTTATGATATGATTATTTATGATCTTGTGAAACATGTATGTATGATTTAATTATGAGACATATGGGACCTATATCTCCCTTAAATGATTTGGGTAAAGATTTATATCTCATAGGATAGAATAATATGGTCTTGGGAATGAATATTAACTACTAAGATGGCCATGGGAGTGAACCATGAATAACAAGATGGTATGAGGAGTAAAATAATGCTACCAATAGGGCCATGGGAGTGAACCATGATTACCAAGATGGTATGGTAAGTGAATCTATGCTACCAATATGGTCTTATAAGCGATGCCTTGGCTAATATAGAAATCATATTATATATTCTTATGTGTTTCCCATAATTCCAGGTTTTATTCCTATGATATGCTTTCATGGATTATGTTCTTTATCTCTTTATGATTCTTGTATTTGGAAATGCCAATATTTATTCCATGATTCATTTATATGATCATTGATATGCAGGGTATGATATTCTATTCTCATAATCATATTCTCATACCCTTATGCTCATGATTATTCTTACATATCTCCTGCATTTACCATTACTGGTCATTTTGAGATAATCACTTTTTATGTTTTGTTCCACATTTTAGGAAGATATGTATTATGTTTCATGTGTCTAAGAAGGGTTCTGGTCAAGAAGAAACTAATGTGGGATAATGTATCTCACCTATATACTAGTTTTTATTTTTCATGTTTCCAAAGGCACTAGACTAGTATGGTATTTGGGCATCTTTTTGTTTATGGTTTTAAGTATGTTCACAAATGTTATGAAATTTTAATAAGTGAGAGTCCTTATAGTTGATATAAAATAAAAGTTTTAGTTAACCATTGGAAGCTATTATGAGAAAACCTTATTTATTACTCTAAGTATATGTACAAGGATAAGTTTAAGATTAAGGAAAATTATAGAAAATTGTCTTGGAATTTTATTGAAAGATAGAGTGAGTGGTATCCTTGAAATATATACCTGTCTAGATAATAAAAGTTGATATGGATCTGGGATAGATGTACCTAATGGTAGAAATTGCAACAAGATATTCCTGGATAGAATCTGGGTAATCTGGTACACAATAACAGGCCTTACTACACACCTGGTTTGACACTCCCATGGGATATGCATTGGAAAATAAAAGACTCTTCACGAACCATTATAAAGGATTTAAATAGATTTTCGATATTAATAAACTAGGATAAACCAAAGGTATCATAGATGAAAAAAAAATTCATAACGTAGAAAACATATAAGGGAATTTTCATGATAATGTGGAACCTCGATATGATAATTGCTACTTACTCTATGCTTTCGGGTTTCGTTAATTAATATAACCCAAAGGGACTGTGTTAATGTTGATTGTGATGGACAATGAAATTATTTTCCACTTGGGAATTTTAAAAATATGGTAGATATAATTAAAAAATAAATTTCTATGCTCACACATCTTTCTCAGGATATGAATCATGGTGGACTTCCAAATGATCAAATAAGGGAACAACATTTTGTTGAGTCTTTCATGAGGCACCACCAACCATCTATCAGATATTATTCTAATATAATTTTTTATGAATAATTTATTAGTACTTATGAAAATATATTATTTTTTATCAAGTGATCTGAGCATGATAAATTCATTCTATCTATCTATCATTAAGAACGTGAAGTAGATCAGTGGTGGACTCTAATCAAGAATATGATCTAGAAAGATGAGATTGAATCCATGGATTGGGATGGGTTCAAAGAACTTTTTTTTCAATAATTACTTTACTAAAATTATTCATACCAATATATATAATAGTTCCTTGAGTTGAATAATAGGGATAATGAATCTATTGGTACCTATGAGGCTAATTTCATGAGACTTACTAGGTATGCTTCAGGAATTATCATCCAACCCAAAAGTAAAGTTGATAGGTTCTTTAGTGGCTTAAAGACATGTCTCAAAAGGGAGTTAGCCATAAATTGTTTTATTATATACGAAGATATTGTGAATTGTTCAATCAAGGTTGAAATAGAGGTTGGATTAACATACCAATCACTTAGTTTTGATAAGAATAGGAAGATAATGTTTAAAGGAAAATATAAGAAACATGAAGAGAAGAAGATGATATTTCCTTTATTCTCTATGTGTGGGAATAATCATGGTGGAAATTACAATAAGGGGTATTATAAATGTTTATGTGTGGAAGGGAAGTCCATATGGAATTTAATTTTCAAAGTGATGGGAAGAAGTTAGATAACATTGTGAATGGGGAAAATGCCACACAAAATACACCTACCATGATTCAGTGCTACAAGTTTAAGGAGAATATGCATTATGTTAACAACTACCCAAACCCATGGTCTAATGATAATGATCGATGTCATCAAACTATTAAGCAGATGGACAAGGGTCAATCTCATGCAATCTCTATTTATGATGAGGGGTGTGATAACAACATGATGAAAGGTAAACTTATCATACACTCTTGAATTTATAATTTCATATTTGATTTTGGATCTACCCACTCTTTCATATCTAAAGAATTTTCTAAGGGTGTTAAGATTCATACAAACAATTAGATATGGAATTAATAGTGTAAAACCCTTAATAGTGGGATGATTTCATCTCAAGTCTATGATTCCTATATAATTTATGTTTGTGGGAATGTGTCTCTTGTAAATCTAGTCATTCTTCTTTTGGTTGAATTTGATATCATATTAGGCATGTATTTTCTTTATCTTCATAAATACCGCACCAAATATTAAGGAAGGGAAGATACTTTTGATATTTCAAACCCTCCTTTGGTCATCCATCCTTGTGATGATAACTATGAACATCCTGTGGTGATTACATCCAGTGTATGGGTCTTAATTCCAATTTAAAAGGGTTTTTTATCTCAAATGGTTTGGGAGATAATTAGCATTAATGATATGCCTAATTTTTGGGAATTTTTTGATTTATTTTTGGATGTTTTATCTTGTATTCCACAATAAATTTAAGGTGAGTTCTCAGTAGAACTCATACATGGTTCCACACAAATTTCAAAGGATCCTTATAAAATGGATCTGATTGAGTTGTAGGAATTGAGGAAGAAACTCCAATAAAACCATGATAAGGGATTCATTCGGCCAAGTGTGTCACATTGGGGTGCACCCATTATTTTTGTGAAAAAATAAAGATAGATCAATGATACTATGCATCGATTATCATGAGTTGAAAAAGATCACAATCAAGAATAAGTATCATCTCTCCCATATTTGATGAATTTTTTGATCAATCGCACAGAGCTTAATACATTTCCATAATATAACTTCATTATGGATATAATCAATTGAGGTTCAATAAATAGGATATAACCAAGACTAAATTTTGTAAAAGGTATAGAATCTGTGAATATATAGTGATGCCTTTTGGTCTTACTAATTCCCCTAATATTTTCATGGATTTAATGAATAGATCCCTTAGATACTATCTTGATTAGTTTGTGGTAGTCTTTATTGATGATATTATTATCTACACATAGATAAATGAAGTGCATGATGATCACTTGAGAATTTTACTAAAGAACCTAAAGAAGGAGAAGCTATATGAAAATTTTATTGTGTGAATTTTGTCTAAAAAAGGATTCATTCATGGGTAAAATAATCTCAATAGATGGTATTTGAGTAGATCTATACAAGATAGAGTCTATTGAATGAGGTTCTAGACCAACCATCGTGACTGAGATCCGTAGCATTCTTTGTTTAGCTGGATATTATATACGGTTAGTGGAGAATTTCTCATGACTATCTAATTCTCTAACCAAGTTAACATATAATAGTTCCAAGTTCCTCTTGATAGATTAATGTGAGGAAAATTTCAAGTAACTGAAGAGAAGGTTAGTTAGTTCACTTGGGCTAACATTACCATATAGTGTAGAAGGTTTTTCAATCTATAGTAATGCATCCAAGAAGGGATTTGGACGTGTTCCTATGAGTAATAACATGGTTATCACTTATTCCTTAAGGAAAATGAAGATTAATGTCCAAAATAACCCAAATCATGATTTAGAGTTACCATTGGTAATTTTTCCCTTAAAGATATGGAGGCATTATCATTATGGGGAAAAGTGTGATATATATAATGATCATAAAAGTATGAAATTTATATTCATAGATAAGGAGTAGAACATGTGAAGACTTTTATGGTTAAATTTGATAATGGATTATGACTTCTCAATACATTACCACCCTAGGAAAGTGAAAAAGGTGAAAAATGATTCGATTCTAAAGGATCATGCTGGTTTATGCATAATGAGGAACACAAAAGATCCAATTTTTCTAGATTTTCAAAGGATGGATCATGAAATCCAGAAGAAATGGGAAAAAAAAAATTTCAAATGAATGTTTAACCCTCTATCTAAGTGAAGATTAAGGATGCGTAGAATGAATATGAAGATTCGAAGAAGAAATTCATAAATTTTCATGACTTTAACCTTGATAGGGATGGACTGATAAGGTTCAAGAACAGTATATGTGTTCCTTCTATACTTGATTTGTAGAATGATCTATTATATGAATCTCAAATTTCTTCATTCTATATTCATCCTAGAAGTATGAAGACATATAGAGACTTGAAATAATACTTCTGGTGGGATGGAATAAAGAGAGATATCGCAGAGTTTGAATCTTGATTCGTGGAATGCCAAAAAGTTGAGGCTGGAAGACAAAATTCATAGGATATGCCGCATCCATTACACAAACCAAAATGTAAATGAGAGAACATCACTATGGAATTTTTTATTGGTCTAACAAAAACCTGTAAATGGTTTAATTCTATATGGATGTTAGTAGAAAATCCTTACTAAGTCAACACACTTCATCGCTATTAGAGAAGACTTATTTCTAGATCATTATGATAGGATATACATTAAGAAAGTGGTAAGGTTTTAGGGAGTAAAACATTCTATTATATAAGATCAGGATCCAATAATAACCTCAATGTTCAAGAAAAGTCTTAAGAAAGAACTTGATTTAGAATTGATTTTGAACACTACATATCATCCTTAGATAGATGGCCAGTCTAAAAGAACAATTTGAACTCTAAAGGATATGTTGAGATCTTATTCTCTGGATTTCAAATGTGGTCGGGATCAACACCATCCTCTAATTGATTTTTCATAAAATAATATATTTCACTCAAGAGTTCATATAGAAACTTATAAATCCCTATATGGGGATAAATTTAGAGCTCCAACATGCTCAGATGAGGTTGTTTAATGAAATATATTGGGACCTGATATTTCTAAATAAATGGTTAAAAAGTTCTGAACCATACTATAACATATCAAGGTATATCAAAGTTGGAAGAAAAGTTATGATAATAACCACAGATGTGACCTAGAATTTGAAGTTGTAGAAAATATGTTTATATGAATCTCACCTAAGAATAAAGTTATATGATTCGGTAAGAAATGGAAAATAACTATAGGTATATCATTGCCTTTGAGATTCATGATTGTATCTGGATAGTATCCTATTTTTTGAAACTTCATCCAAGTCTATCTCAATTCCATGATGTGTTCCATGTATCTCTCTTGAGAAAGTATATACCTAATGCTTAACATGCACTAAACTCATAAGTCATACCACTATAGTAGGATATTTTTTTTAAATCAACCTATTTAAATTATGGATTGTAGAATGAAATTTCTATGAAATAAGAGCACTCACCATGTCAAGGTTTTGTGGATAAATCAACAGTTAGAGGAAGCTATGTGGGAACATGAGTATATAATGAAGTAGAACCATACCCAATTATTTTTACCATATTGATGAATTTTTAGGGATGAATTCACTTTATGGGGGGTAGAATGTAACACCTTGAGTTTTTATAGACCTTTTTTTTAAATATTAATTTTTTATTTATTTCTTGCAATGCACTAAGTTAAAAATTCAGTTTACACGGAAATGAATTGGATTATATTACATGGAACCAACTCGGTGTAAATTTCACAACACCAACTCATAGTACATAACATTTTCTCAGGATATGTTACATGCAACACTGAATTGGTGTACAATACATGCATCCCTAATATTTCTACGAAAAATCATTTTGCTTTTATACTTATTTAAATGAGATAATTACAACCTACCATTAAACATTGAAAAATGAGTAGTAATAAATAACTTTAAAATTTTTTATAATGTTTTTATAAATATAAAACATATTTATAATGAAATATTTTTTTTGGTAATGTCCTTTTATGTTTAAAAATACTGATTTTTCAAATAAACTGCTCTTAATATCCTTCTGTAAAAAATAATAAATTTAAATTTAGACACATTTAAAAATTTAATTTTCTAAAATAATATTTATTTTGGAATTTATAATATTTAAATTACATTAATTTTAAATTTTGAGATATTTCTGGGAAACTTCATTTATTTTGATGAATAGTGAAAAATACTACTTTTCGGTAAAAAGATAATTTTTTCCATTTAAATAATTATTATGGTTAAATTATATTTTAAATTTTTTTAAGGTCGAATTAGGTCAATTATACATATATTAATAAAATTTAGGTCGTTATAATCAATTTCACTTTTAAATTGAATATAAAAACATAATAATCTTTTGAACTTCTTTCTTTTTTAAAGACCCATAATTTCATTCCATCTGTCGGATTTTGAATAATCTTAAATTTGATGCTTTTGTGAATTGAATTTCTAAAAAATGAGATAAACTATTTTAATTAGTATAATATTTATATTAAAATTATATTCTATTTATTATTGACTAATATTATTAGTAAAATTAATTAAAATTATTCACAGTGATTAAGTCCAAATTAAGAATAATTAGGAACTGAACCTTAATATTAGAGTCCAATTGACCTAGACACTTCTAGAAAACCCATTAAATGGAAATTATTTGACCATAAACCTTCCATTATCGATTTAGTTTTCCTTGTCATGACTTTTCTTAGGTAAGAACATGTGTACACCTAACTTGTTTTAAAAAATTCCACATGAGTCATTTTCCTTCCCTATAAAAGGCCACTAACTCTCCCACATCTTCACACCGCTGAAACCTCTTATGATATTCCAATAACCTACCAATACACTTCCCATAAATAATTCCTTACTCCTAAAATCATTTCATTCTAAATAAGTAAATCCAAGTAAGTCGTTGGAACAAACCAAAAGGAGTTACTTGATTAAGAGGTAACGTGTTTTTGAAAGTCCTTTCAATTATTTTCGTTCTCCGCCATCTCCAATTTTCTTTTTCGATTATTGTATAAAAAAAGTATCATGAATATAATATGATATTTTTATTCTATGGTTTCAACCTACACTTACACACACCTCCATCTAATGGATAACAAACATTCTTTTTATGTGTAGGACGTAATATGACCTCCCTAAATGAGGATTGTTCAATTCTCCTTATCGCCTCTCAGGGTGGAAATTATAATGCAAACAATATTTATATATTTTATATATCATATTTATTATTTATTTAATATTTTTTATTCCTTTTACTACACATATATTTTTAGTTTCAATTATGTGTTAATTTGATAATTTTTCTTGAGGAAGTGTGGACTACCTCCCCCTCAAAGCGATATGATTCATTCTTACACTACATTGAATGTATTAAAAATGGGTTTAGTGAATATATATGATATATATGATATCATAAATATACTATAGTAATGATATAAATATATACATATATTTAATTTTCTTTCTTTCTTTTCAATATGACAATTAAAAGAAAATACCATTCATACGTCGGTACGACCTACCGTCTCCATGAACGATATATCACATTTCTCAGTTATATACTATATAGATTTTTGTAATACACATATAATGTATATATATATATATATATTATTTATATCATGTATTAAATTCTATAAATTATGATATAAAGTATAAATACCAAAGATATAACTAATTAAGACGCCTATGAAAAATAAAGCGTATATTACATGAACTGAAGCCTTAACATAGGATTGTTAACAAGAGTGTAATATAAGGTCATAATAAAACAATATATTTAAGAACATAGTTATGTAATATATTTATAATAAATTTATATTTGTTATAATTTTTTTTAATGAGTAAGATGAGAGTCAAGAAACAAGGTAATGGGATTTCATCTAACTTTTTATTTCTGTGTGATACATGCTATGTTCGCCACAATTTCAATATGTGTGGTGTATATACTTCCTATGATTGTATTATATGTATATTATACTTAAATTTATGGGTATTCACATATCCATTTTATGATCTTTATTTCATGGGGTTTACATTTCAAAAGTTACCAAATTAGTAAAATAGTTTTGTCTGAATTTGCCTTCTTTGAGACTCATGTTTTCTTATACAACTAAATTATCTTTTTAGGTGTATATGATTCCATTTTACATGACATATAATGTATTTAATTTATTTAATGATATTTTATGATAAATGAAATTTCCATTTCTAACATGGATATTATGATGCCATGTTACCAAGTTATAAGAGTTTATTGAGACAATCTCATTGCATTTCGAGATTTTTTATGTTTATGCTTCCTTTCATGAAATATTATGATTAATATCTCAAGCACACTCATGAGTTTCTTTATATTATGTTTATTCAAGGTATCCTCATGTATTAGTACCATTTTTACACTTTTTTTTAATTAAGATAATATTTTTAAGCAAAATATGATTGTATCTCTCTCCGGTCAAAAATCTATTATATTCAAAAACAATGTTTTCAAAAAAATTAAAAAATGTTTTCAAAAGTGATTTGAAGACAATTTTTAAGAAAAATGGATTTTAAAAATTTTATTTATTTTTTGATTCTTTCTTTATAAATTTTAAATGATTTTTTCAAGGAAAGAGTTTTTTAAATGTTTTTATATTTTAAAATGGGTTTTTCAATTAAGAAAGTATATTATACTCAACAATTTTTTTTAAAAGTTCTTTAAAAAATCATTACTATATATGATAACATCCATTGGTGTAATTCATTCCTATATGGGGAAATTATTCAATCCTTCCATTCATATTATTTCTCTAAATGGATTATGTTTTGATAGCTTGATGTTGATGAAACCCATTTCTCTTTCATGAGTTATATGCTTTTGAAACCCTCTTCTTTTCACTAGTTATTTTTATGATGAAAGGATTATGAAACCTGTATCTTTCCGGAGTTTATGATATGATTACTTGTTTATAATACGCATTTTATTTCATGGGTTATGATATGATTAGTTATAATCTTGTGGAACATGTATGTATGATTTCATTATAGGATTGGTGAAACCTATATCTCCGTCCAATGCTTTGGGTAAAGATTAATATCTCATGGAAAAAATAAGATGGTCTTGGGAATGATCCTAGACTACTAAGATGACCATGGGAGTGAACTATAACTACCAAGATGGTATGAGGAGTGAACACATGTTACCAAAATGTCCATAGGAGTTAACTATGACTACCATGTTGGAATGGGTAGTGAAATTATACTACCAATATCGTCTTGGAATTGATGCATCGGATAATATGGAAATAATATTATATACACTTATGTGTTTTCCACAATTACAGGTTTTATTCCTATGATATGAATTTATGGATTATGTTATTTATATATTTATGATTCATGTCTTATGAACCGCCAAGATTTATTCCATGATTCATGTATATGATATTTTATATGTATAGTATGATCTTCTATTTTCATTATAATATTATAATACCTTTATTTTCCGTATTTTTCTTATATATCTCCCTTGATTACCCTTACTGGTCATTTTAGCTCACTCCTTTTTATGTTTCCTTCCCCAGGTTATGAAGATATCTATTATATTTTATGTGTATAATAAGGGTTATAGTCATGAAGAACCTAGTGGGAGATAATGTAGCTCACTTACATATCAGTGTTTATGTTTCCATGTTTACATAGAGTTACACTTTCCATGTTATCTGACCATGACCATAGGCTCACTTCTAACTTTTGTGAAGGCTTTCAAAAGTCGTTTGTAACAAAATTAAATTTCAGAATAGACTTTCATCCAAAATATGATGGACATTATTAGGGTAAAATTCATACATTAGAGTATATTCTTTGATATAGTTCAATGGCCTAACAAAGTAGTTAGGATCAAAATATCTCTTTAGTTGATTTTTCTTATAATAACAGTTTTCATTCTAGCATATAGATGGAACCTTTTGAGGCACTGTATGAAAATAGTTGTTGAACACAAAAATTTTGGGATAAAGTTTGGGAAAGGATGTTGATAGGATCAAAATTAGTATATGAAGTGGCTGAGAGAGTGAAGATGATCTAAAAATATATGAGGACATCTCATAGAAGGTAGAGAAGTTAGGAAGATAATAAGAGGAAATCAATTTTTTTCGAGGTAGGTGATCAATTTTTTCTTAAAATCTTACCATGGAAAAGTTTAATAAATTTTGTAATGAATGTAAATATAAGTACACAATTCATTAGACCTTATGAAATATTTGAGAATGTTGGACGAGTTACCTACCGATTTTCTTTTCCCCTGAGTTTTTCTCAAGTACACAATGTTTTTCAAGTTTCAACATTGAGAAGGTATGTTCCAGATTCATCTCATATTTTTAGCTCGTAAGTTGTTTAGTTAGAAGAGAACCTTTTTTATGAGCAGAAACTTATTAATATTCTTGATCGTAGAGAGAAAGTATTGCAGAAAATGGAAATTCATTAGGTTAAGGTTTTGTAGAAAAACCACATGGTTGAAGAAGAAACATGGGAATCTGATAATTCTTTGAGGAAAAGGTATCCTTATTTATTTGATAAGTGAATAAAAATTGCAAGGACAAAACTTCTAGAAGGTGGGGAGAATGTTACAACCCAGGTACATAAAAAGTAATTTATTTTCATTCTAGAATTAATTTATAAAATTCATTATAAATTTATAATGAAATTAGTGGTACTTATAAGACTTAAAGAATTTATTCTAATGGAATAGTAACATGGCCATTAGGAATAGTAATTTGTCCAATAGAATAGTAACATCACCTAAGAAATTATAAATAAAAATTATCTATCTTATAACTGAAAATATGATAAATTCATATCATTGAAAAGGTAAATTTTTTTTGAAAATTAATTGTTAACTATTGTTATTTTTGTAAGTCATAAATATATAATTAAAATTTATAATTAATTTAATGATTTAAATGAAAAATTATTTTCATAAAATAGAATCATAAATTAATATTTTATTGTATTATGGTTTTAAGATAATTTTATGAGACCTTGATTAATTTTTCAATTTGTTATAAAATCATTTATAGTTTCAAAACTGTTATTTTTCAAATAAATTATGGTTTTCTTTAGAAATTAAATTTCTCATATTTATATAATTATTTTCTAAAAATGTAGTTCTTTTTTTAATTCTACATGTCAAAATTATGGTTAGGGTGATTTTTTTCTGAAATACTTGAATTTTTGGTTAATTGGGAAATTAAATAATTTTTGAAATAAGCTAAATACATGAATTATTGAGTCATGGATGATGTTCTATTGAGGGAAGAACCCTTGGTTCAAAATCACAAGAAATAATTACAATATTTAGTCATAATAACCAACATGATTTCTTGAATTGATTAAAATAATAAAATAATGATTAAAATACTGGACCCCCCCCCCCCTCTGCTCCACTATAAATACCACCCCTTCCACCTCTTCTCTTCACACCTCTCAAACTTTGGTTTTTGTCTTTTGGTTTGAACAGTAGGTATTGGATGTGGGGAAGAGTCTTGGAAAGAATATTGGAAAGAATTTAGATAATTCTCAATGCTTCATAGGTGTGAGGAGAAGAGGGGGGAAGGGGTGGTATTTATAGTGGAGAATATTGGGGGTTTCCTTTATATTAATCACTATTTTATTATTTTTCTCAAGAAAATAAATTTTGTTGGTTACTATGGATAAATACTATAATTAGTGAATATGAGTTCGAACCAAGGGTGCCTACCTCAGTAGAGCATCATCCATGACTCAATAATTCAAGTATTTAGCTTATTTTTCAAATTATTTTATCTCACTATTCACCAAAAATTAAAGTATTTTAAAAAAAACCCAAAAATTCACCCTAACCATTTTTCAACATGTAGAATTAAAAAAACTCCATATTTTTAAAATTAATTTTTTTAAATATGATAAATTGATCTTTTAAATAAAATCATAATTTATTCGAAAAACAATAATTTTAAAACAATAACTAATTTTATAACACCATGAAAATTTTATCAAGGTCTCATAAAATTATATTATAAAAATGAGACAAAAAAATATGTATTTATGAATCCATTTTAGGATATTTTTTTTTTTTGAAGTCAATATATTGATTATAAAATCATAATTAAATATTTATGACTTACAAAAACACCAACACTTAATTTATCATTTCTTGAACATTTATTTACTAATTCTATGATAAAAATATTTCACATTTTTAGTTATAAAATGGTGAAATTTTATTTATACTTTATTCAGTGAGGTTACTATTCTATTGGCTAGCTTATTATTCCTAGTGGTCATATTACTATACCATTAGTATAAATTTCTTAATTCTTAAAAATAGAGCTTATTTCATTATAAATTTATAATTAATTTAAATACTCAATTCGAGAATGAAAATAAATTATTTTATAAGTGCATGGGTTGTTACATTCTCCCCACCTTTTGGAAATTACATCCTCATAGTTTTTATTCAATTATTAATTAAGTGAGGATATATTTCCCTCATATAATTTTTAGATACCCATGTTATTTCTTCAACCATATGGTTTCTCCACAAAACCTTAACCTGGTGAATTACTATATTCCCAAATACATTCTCTCTATGATGAGGAATCTGAATAGGTTTATCCTCATACGAAAGGTTCTCTTCCAGATAAACTAGTTCTAGTCCCAAAACATGAGATGGATATTGAACATATTTTCTCAACATTGAAACATGAAAAAAATTGTGTACCTGAAATAAATTTGGAGGCAAAGCCACTTAGTAGGCAACTCGTCTAAATTTATCTTGAATTTCATAAGGTCTAATGAACCGTGGACTTTTCTTTCTTTATTACCAAAATTCATAACACTTTTCCAAGTATAAATTTTAAAAAATACATGATCACCTGCCTCAAAATAAAAATATATACTCCTGTTATCTGCATAACTATTCCACCTAATATGAGCTACCCTTATGTTTTACTAGATCATCTTCACTTTTGGAGCCATTTCCTCTACTAATTCAGGTCCCATAAACTTTCTTTCCCTCACTTCATCCCAAAATGCGGGTGTTCGACACTTCTTTCCATACAATGCCTAAAAATGTGTCATATGTATACTATAATGAAAAATTTTATTATAAGAAAACTCTACTAAATTAAAAAACTTATCCCAACATTTGTGGTAGTCCATTGAACAAGATCAAAGCATATCCTCTAGTATCTGAATTTTCTATACAGACTATCCATCAGATTGTGGATGAAAAGTAGTGCTAAATTTTAGTTATGTTCCCAGTGACTTCTTAAGGCCTTTCCAAAAGATAAAAGTGAACTTGGGATCATGGTCAGATACAATGTAAATAGGAACTCCATGTAACCTAAAAATCTTTTTGAGTAACATTCAAGAAAGTTGATACACATAAATATGATCTCAAATTGGAAGGAAATGTGAATATTTATTTATTCGGTCAACAATAACCCAAATCACACGGTAACCTCGAGAAGTCTTTGGTAGTCCCACCACAAATTTCATGGATATTTTTTCCCATTTCCACTCTAGAACTAGAAGAGCATGATTCATACCCATTGGTTATTATCTCTCTGCTTTAACCTATTGAAATTTGAAACATTTCATTATAAAAATTTCTATATATCTTTTTATCTCATCCCAAAAGTAATGCACCAAATGTTCTCTATACATATTAGTAGTTTCAGGATGAATTGAAAATGGATAACTATGAGCTTCAAAAAACATTTATTTCATCATATAAGAATCATAAGGCACACATAATGTAACAGCCCAAGATTTTATAAAAAATATTCTTTTTAATTTTATTAATGTCTTGTGTTGTACGCTACACCAAAAGGAGCTTTCACAACACGCATCCTTGACTTGCCTTGCATTACACGCAATCGCGACCTTCCTCGATAGCGTGTGTAATACGCAATACCGAGTTTCACTAAACAACGATATGCTATTAAAATATTATTAAAACTAGCCGTTATGAATAGTAATAACCACTTTTTAAAATTCTGTAAATCTTATATTTCAAAATGAACTTCATTTTTGGATTCGGAGTATCGAATCTAGCCTAAGGTGAAATTTTGGTACATTTCGGATAACTTTCATATTCTGATGAATAGTGAAAATTACTAAATTATAATTAAAAAACAACTTTTTTAATCGAAATAATTAATAGTGATAAATTATTAATTTGAGTAGTTTTAAAGTATATTTAGAATATACTTTTACAATTTAATACAATGTTGGTCATTGGATGTAATTTCACATTTAAACTAGACATAAACAAGTGTCAATCTTTTGATAGATATTGTTTCTTAAAAACACGCTATTTGTTTTAACAGCGGGATTTAATTATAAAATTAATTAATGCAACTTTTATGTTATGAATTTGGTAAAATAGACTTCATTTTTGAATTCGGAATATGAAATATAGCTTGGGATGAAATTTTGGCATTGTTCTGAAAAACATCAATTTTTGATGAATAGTGAAACTACTAAGTGGTAGGTTAAAAACTGAATTTTGCATAAAACTTAATTTTACCGCTTCTGTGAATGGAATTTCGAAAATCCGAGAGACACGGTTAATATCAAGAACTAAAATGTGATTCAATGAGATGAAAATAATTTTTTGGTGAATAGTAACTTTTTACTTTTTTTTACCACGGTAAATAGTAAATAGGGTAATTAAGGGTAAATATGATATTAATATTACCCTAACACATGTCCTAATTCTATTGGACAAGTGTAATTCGACCAAAAACAAACTTAGGAATAAAATATGACCATTTAGGCCCACTTGGATTAGATTAGGACATTTATTATTAATTTATTTAAAGAAGGGTTAAAATAGTTAAAATCAAAGTTTAATAAGTAAATAATTTTTAATATGGGGTTATACATAAGATAAATTCGACTATAAATATTCATTAGAAAGATAAAAAGATTTCCTACATGATGGTATTTTATTTGTAATTTTTAGACATCAAATAATATAATTTATTTATGACACAAAGATGATGCAGTAATTATCTTATTAATGAAATATTGACATAATTGATAATATAAATACCAAAATAAATGTAATTTAAGACTTTTTATGAATTCCACTAATTTTCTAGGTTACTATGATATATTATTGTTGATTTAATCAACTTGGTTCTAACATATAATTCTGTTATGACTTTCACAAAAATCATATATCAAATAGTGTCAAAATTGACACAAAAGAGTTTTTAAATAAAATATTATATTATTAATTGTTATTTTATTCCTAAAAATCTAAGGTTCGGCCAAATGACTTAGATAAGGATATATGTATTAATAATATACAATTTGGGGTTCGTTTGGCATGTTATAGTAAGTTTATTAACCATATAGTGAAAGAAAACAAAAAGACACGGTAAAAGTTAAATTATTTAACTTAGAGTTAAATCTAATTGATAAGGTTAAAATAAGAACCTAAACTTGTCTAAATCTTATTGGTTGATAGGATTTCGACCCATCCCCACTTTAGCTTCGAAATAAGACCCTTTGGAACCATTATAAACCGATTTTGACTTTAATATAAAATAATATTTTGAGATATTCCTAAGGTGCCCCTCTCCTCCCCTATAAAAGGACACCTCCTCCCCCTCCTCCTCACACCAATTTGAGCACTCAAGCTCGGCCAACCCCTGCCAATTTCTCCTCTCCACTTCCCTAGAAACATCCTAGAGGTTCTGGTCTTCCTAAAAGACCAATTTTAGTGCCCTAAGAGGAGGTCTCAAAGAGGCACTTCAAAGAAGAGGTAATTACCATTACCAATTCTTTCATCTTTATTTCTTCTTCCACTTCTTCTTCTTAGGTTGTTTCATTATGAAGTAATAACATCAGTATCACTCATATACTGATATGTTATTATAAGTATGAAACAACCCTATTTCATCATCTATCCATCCTGCGGAAAAAGAAATCACCGCGCGTGCGTACGTACGGAATACCGTCTCCACGCCGTGGTGTAATCTATTTCCACCACCACCTTACATGGATGG
The DNA here is from genome assembly GCA_963277665.1 of Viscum album. Taxonomy (NCBI): domain Eukaryota; kingdom Viridiplantae; phylum Streptophyta; class Magnoliopsida; order Santalales; family Viscaceae; genus Viscum; species Viscum album. Next base: position 857,354,144 of record OY728121.1, read on the forward strand.
GTATAATGGTGTAAAGAATAACTATACATAGTTATTACAACATCATATTGATTCTGATATATTGTATAATCCACTCCAATTCAATTCAATATTTATAGAAATGATATCATCGCTCGTGCGTACGTACGGAATACCGTCTCCACGACGCGATGAGATTCATTATCCATGTTAACCATTTAAGAATGATTATAATGTATATATAAGAAATAATAATGAAATATATGACATTATAAATCTACTGGATTTATGTATATATATACATATGTATGTCATCTACTTACTTCCATTTCAAGACAATAAGGAAAGGAAAACAGCGTTCATGCGTACGTACGGACTACCGTCTCCATGAACGGTGTTTTTCATTTTATTTATCTACCTATTATATATATATATATACTGAATATATATGATATATAAATCATATTTTATATTCTTGAAGTAAGTAAATCATGATATAAGTAATAATGATGTCAAGAACAACAAGTCAAAACACCTACGATAAATGAAACGATTTTACCCAAAACGCTTCTTTAACATGGAATTTACAAAAGAACGGGTAATATAATGTCATAAGTTAACCATATATGATATCATAACAATGAATATGATTCTGTAATAAGTCAATAACATGATTTAAATCATTATACAGGAGGTTCGGACACTTACAAAGCAAGTCGGACCTAAGGTAAGGGAAAATATCACAATCTCACTTTTATCCGAGATTGTTTTTACTTTGGTAATTACTGGGGTGTATTTTATCATCCACATTCATGTTCCCTCAATATGTAATATTATTTCCATCCTTCTACAATAGTTTATATCCAATTTTACCCTTCGGTGAGTTTTTAGTAAAAGATACGAAAGGAATCTTTTGTCGTTTTTCGTACGAGGTACTTTTTGACTTTTCCGACAAAAGTACGAAGAATGTTTTTTTTAACTTATACGGCATGAATGGATTTTTAAAACATTATTTCCAAGAAGCTTCCTTTACAAGTTTTCAAGTTTATTTTTAATAAACTTCTTTTAGTTTTAAATTGTAATACATGTTAAGAAAGGAAAATGTTTTTGAAGTAGAAAGGATATTTTCCTCAAGAATGAAGTTCAAGTATATTATCAAAATTATTTTCCATCTAAGATAATAAAAGGGTTCTGTTTTTATCCCTATTATTGCATGGATTTGATTATGTTGTGATGGAAACATTTTTATGAATTCCTTTATCTTATATGAATTGTTTTATGATGTCATGTTGTTTAAGAATCCCATTTTTATTACATGGGTTATGTGATGATGTATGATTTATGATTATGTGGCACACATAAGAAAGGATTCATTATAAGATGGGTGGGACCTATATCTCCCTCCAATGCATTGGGTAATGATTTTATATCTCATGAGATAGACATGGCTGGAACGGAAGGTTATTTCGGTTCAGTGATACAGGACTGAAACGAGGAGTGAACTCGGTTCAGAAAGGGACTTTGTCCACTAAGATAGTCTTGGCAATGAGTCATGACTAACAAGAAATGATTTTCCATGATTATGTGTGCATGCCACAAAGTTTCAAGTTTTATTTTATGATTATGGGGATCTCATTTTCACTTCTATGATTTAACCCATGTTATGATATTATGAGCTCTTTTGCAGGTTAAGATTTCCAAAAAGCTACGTTCTTTTGTATATGATGTGATTGATATTTCTTTTGTTTACCCTTACTGAGCATTTGAGCTCACCCTTTTTATGTTTTCTTTTCCCCAGGATATAAAGAAAGGTTTATAGGTAAAAAAAATGGAAGATCTTTATGGGAGATATTGAAGATCTTTCACCACGATTAGAATATTACGTTCCGAGTTTCCAAAGACACTAAACTATTACGATCCTTGTGTGTGTGTTTTTGTTATGTACTAAGTATTCCGCAAAAGTAATGTAATGTCCATGTACGATAAGCTTCGGGTCTCTACACATAATCTCTTTCCAAATCATAGAACACAATCTTTATCAGTGATAAATTATGAAAACATCCAATTTTTAACCAATTCTAACCTTTTCTATAACTCATCGTCTTCCTTTGGTGCTTTGTAAATTATATCTGATAGGGATGACTACAATAACACCAGAAACAGAACAAAGTAATTTCTTGCACCAACAATATCCAAGACAAAATTCATCAAATCATTAATCATGGGGACTTGTTTTAAAAATAACATGGTTAATGATTCATGAAGTTTTTAACTTAATATATAAACCACATTGTTTGATTTTATAGGAAAGTAATTGATCTTGAAATCACAATGATTTATCAATTTAATCCATCTTCTCTACCTAATTTTTAACCCTTCAGAGTGAATATTTACTTCAAACTTTTATGGTCAGTACATATTTCACATTTGGATTTGTATAAATGATACCCCTGAATTTTAAAATAAAAAACCACAACCACTAATTCCAAATAATTTTTGGGATAATTTAACTCATAAGGTTTAGTGTTCGGGAAGCATATGAAATTACTTGATAATTCTACATATGAACATAACCAAGTCCCTTAAATGATGCATCTTTGTAGCTGAAAACTCACCATTTATATAAGGCATGGCCAAAACTAGAGCATTTACCAATATCCTCTTTTGTTCCTAAAAAATATCACATTCTTCGGTTCAAAAATATTTAACCCCTTTTTACATTAACTTATTTAGTAGGCTAGATAACCATGATTTTTTAACTAACCATCTGTAATAACCTGTTAATAAAAGAAATCTACAAATATGTACAACATTTTTAGGTAATGGCCATTGATCAACCAATTTTTTTATCAAGATCAATTGTTATTCCATCCTTATTTACAATGTGACCAAGAAAAGAAATATATGGAAAAAAAATCACATTTTCTAAATTTTTCATATAACTTATTTTCGTTGATAGTTTTAAATACAATCCTTAAATGTTTCTCATGATCCTTATCCATTTTTAAAACGACCAAAATATCATCAATAAAGACAAAAAAAAACTTATCCAAATATTTATGGAATATTTTACCATAATGTCCATGAATATAGCAGGGTTATTTATCAAACTAAAAATAATAACAACAAACTCATAATTCCTAGATATAGTATGATAATCCATTTTCATGATGTCATCCTCATTCACCTTCAGCTGATGGTACCCGGATCTCATGTCAATCTTGGAAAAATACGGAGCTCCCTAGAGCTGATCAAATAAGTCATTGATATGAGTATAAGGATACTTATTCTTCAAATTAATGTTATTTAAATCTCTATAATCATTGAAAAGTCTCATGGAAACATCTTTCTTTATAACCAACAAAACAGGTTATTCCCATGGTGATGTGCTAGGATGATTGAAGCCTTTATCTATCAACTCCTACAATTGATTTTTCAATTCCAAAAGTTCTATTGAGACATTTGATAATAGGTTTTTGAAATTTCATTATCATTTGGAATCAAGTCGATAGTAAATTCAAATTCTCATTAAGGTATAACATCAGTTAACTCATCAATAAAACATCAAGGTATTCATTTACCATGTGCACATCATTAATCAGAATAGTTCTCATATTTTAAAAAATATGAGAAAAATAACTTTCATATCCATATTTTAATAGTTTCTCAGATTCTTGATATTTTATCAATTGTATGGATTAATTATTGTATACAAACTAAAACTATTTCATTAAAAAACTTCTTTATCTCTACAATAAATCATAGCATGATAAACATAAATACAATTCATACCTAGAATAACATCAAACTCTACCAAGGGAAAAACAATAAGTTTTGTAGGTAATATATTTCCACAAATAAGAAAAATAAGATTCTTATAATTCATTTTTGATGTAATATTTCACCCTAGGGTTTTAACAATAAGTTTCTATCTCATTTCTCAATGTGAAATTTCTAATTTACTAAAGATTCATCAGAAATAATGGAATGTATAAACCCTATATCAAACAAGAAATTAGAAAAATCTGAGTAAAAAAAATTACCTGATACAACTTCATTGGATGGCCAGACAACTAATGACATAGTCTTAAAGGATATTGCTACACATTTCTTCTTATATTCTGACATTCTTCCATCATTCAAATCTTTCTTTGGTAAGGTGTTTGCATAATGACCCATCTCACCTCATTTAACACTCTTTGTAGATTTTTTTTCAGAATTGATCTTAAGATCATTTTCATCACAATCTCGGGCCATATGTCCAAATAAACCAAATCTAAAACACTTCTCAATTTTTAAAGTTATTCCCCAGGGTTCTTTTTACCACACTTTTCCCAAACTAGAAATTTTAATTTCTTACCTTTATATTTGTTGATTTATTCTAACCCATATCTTTCCATCTGGACCTCTTCTTTTTCATGTTGTCAAAGTACACATGATCATCAGGAAGCTAAATTTTTACCCTCTGAGAACATCAGATAAGTTTTTAATAACTTTTGAATTCATGTAAATCCATTACCCTTAGATATCTTGGAAACAATCATATGTAAAAATTATTGATAAATCTATCAAGATACCAAATAAGATTTGGAGCATACATTGCCAGTCAAGTGAATTTTTATTTATACACGACCACTGAACCCTACTCATTCTATTTCAATTCAAGTAATTGATTTTCCATCCTAAGTTGGACAACTTTAAGAAAATAATTTTCTAGGAAAGGATTTTTAAATTCATCTCATTCCAAGGAATCAATCTCATCACTATCTCTGATATTCTTTACCATTGACCACCACTAGTAAACATCACATTAAAAATGATAAATGGAAAGACTAATGTTTTTATTATCTAAACACCTCATGAGATCAAATATATTTTCAAGGGATTTAATCCACCCTTCAGTAACTACTCGGTTAGAAGACCCACTGAAAGTAGAAGTGTATTGCCTCATAAAATTTTCCACTATTGACATGTTCCATTATGGTAGTTATAGTTGTTATCTTACAAGGATGCCACTACCTTTATTTCATGTGTTATCTGATCCATTACTATCAATAAATTATAAGTTCCAATCCCTACCATTCTAAGTTGTGGATTTAGAATGATATCAGCCTCTTGGTTCCTTCTTAGTTCACCTTCCCTATTTATTCAATAAAAAAAATTATTAATACACATATCTTACATGAAAAAACATGGTAATATTCAAATGTTATATCATTTTAAATAATCTATAAAGTGAAAATAATTTATGGTATTCTATTAAAATCATCATAATGGTCATATTTAAATAATAGTATATCACAGTTTTTTATAGTGTGATGTTGTGTGTAGTGTATGTTATTGAACATATTATTCTTTCAAAAGAAAATATATACTATAATACTAGGGTATTACATTCTACCATCATAAAAACAATACCCTCCTAATTTTTATTCTTATTTAATAAACCAAATATACCATAACATAGTATTAAAATTTGATATAAAAGTAATATTTAACTTTAATTTCAAGGTTATTACCAACAAAATTATTCTCCTTTTAAACCTATAAGACTCAAACTTGAAAATGAGTTTCTAAAAACATAACTTGGTAGGTGTGTGTTATTTTCCACATAATACTAGATATATTTATCATCATTTTATTTATTTTTAGAAATTATAATAATACAAGGATAAATAATATGAAAAAAATTTCTTGTATGATTTATTCACATTCCATTACAATGATTCCATCCTTATATGTGCATCATTATGATCATGATGAATTATTGATTATTGAAGCACTAAAATCAACTATTTATCAACTATAAGATCACTAAAATGATGAAAATTTATTACCCCAAATGCTAAAAAAATAACCAATATGAATAAACCATTAAAAAAAATCAACAGAATATTAATAGTAACCAAAAATCAATTTAATGAACCTTATATATGATTGATTAAATTAAATCCCAAAAATCAGAATGGTTTGATCACTTATTCTTCCGATATAAGTTCATTTATTTATCCCCCAACAACTGTTATCACACAAATATTTTTATGGCCTAATATATAATTTTTTTTCAAAAATAAACTCTTATAAATTACTATAAACTTCACCAAGGATTAATGTATCAAATTACATAATAACAATAAAATTTATCTACAATTTCATTAATAAAGATATCCAAAATACCACATTTTCATAAAAATCGCTTTTCATGGTGATTGATAACATTTTTCAAATGTTTATAAAATTAAAATTTTCTAACTTTTTTGTACAACTAAATATGATTAGAATAAAAATTGGATAATTTATCTTCATCCACATACCAAATTACCATTCTACCAGATCATAATCATATTTTCTATAAATTAACCATAAGTAACATGAATTTAAATCCTTAAATGTTACATTCATGCACAAGGTGCCTTCTTTTATTACCTTTTTTCTTAGAAACATAAACAGATATTCCATCCATGGTGAAAATATTTCAGAGAAAAGAAACATCCTAAAGTCAATATTCACACTTACCAAATTTATCATATAACACCTTTTCCATTAGAATGATTCTAAACATCTTTATATCCTTATTTTATTTCAACATATCATTGACAAATATCATAAATAAATTATTATATTCATCTTTGATGGTTGGGTAATTGGTTTGTATAATGCACTATCGCCTTAATGTTAAGGAACTAGACATTAACATATTCATTATTATATTTGAAATTATGAGCAAGATAACCTTTTTCTACAATCTTGTAACAAACTACCAGTACCTTCAATAATTTACCCAAGTTATTTTTCCCACACTTATGAAACATGGTATGTAAAATCTTTTTTTCTTCCATGTTATTTATATCCTGAACATTCATGAAACTCCACATTTATATTATTGTTAGGTAATTCAGTTTGTTTTAGATTGTTTGTTATAAATCAAGATAGTTTGTGTGGAATAATTATAAGATTTGTTACTTTATCTTCTCTCATTTCTGGTTTCTCTATATAGGTAAGGATATTAATCATAAATTATTCTAGTTTCCCTAATATGTCCATGATCTTCTCATCTCCAACCCCATATGTATTGGTATACCAAAAAAGTTTATACCTATATTGAACACATGATTTGATTTTGTTTCTTACTCCTGGAATAATCTCTAATTAGTAATAAACCAATAGTTAGCTCAAAATCATTATGAATATTCATCCATGGAATAGAAATACCTATGAAGGTAAAATATCTTAAATATTTTATGGGACTATAATGCTCAATATTTTTATGATTTTCTAAAACCTAGTTCCTAAGGTTTTTACTAAACTTTCTTAGACACCAACTATTGCAGCATGAACTCTAGTAACCTAAAGAGAGTGCGTAATTATTACATTAGTATAAGATACAATGGATCACTGCACCCAAGATCTATTAGTTTTAATATCTTGAAAATCTAGACTGAAACATGAATTCAATATTACATTTGAAATTAAAAACATAGCATTGATATCTTTCTTGTATCCTTGAAATTAATTTAATGATTACTTCTTTATATCTAAGGTAATGAAAAGAAAAATAAATGGTGTGATCAAATTATTAGTGAGGGTTTTATATAATAGAATCTATCATGGGTATATAAGTAATAATCAATGTGGTTGGGTTGATAATCCAAACACATGCCATTTCAATCAACACGATGAGTTAAAAGTGAATATATGGATAATATCAACATAACAATGACATGAATAATGAAAAATTAATTCTTAATAAATTAAATCCATAAATATTGTCCCTTAGAATATTTTCCTAAAGGACTCGGTGAAGATGTCATGAATATTTTCATGAAGTCCTTGGATAAGTCACTATCATTGAATGGTTATGTATAAATAAATCACCTAAATAATGTGGCCACATTTTGGTCTCATGAGACAAGTTGATACATAGAGGGTTATCCATAATCATACCCCACCCGTCCCCTTCAATAATTATGCATTCATCATATATAGAATGATAAAAACAATTCATTCTCAAAATTCTTTATAAATCAATATTTATCCATATTGAATCAAGAATATCGAATATTTCCCCAGTTAATAAAATAACATTCTGAATAAACATCCTTTAATAGATGCCCTATATTGAAATTGTATATAGTTGAGAAAACATTAATTTAGTGGAAATCATTACATATAAATTTATGACACTTAAAATTGGTAAATGTAGGAGAAAACAATTTCTAGTTAAATTATGGAGTGTGATAGAGAATGTGATCATGAGAAAGTTATTGAACACAAAACCATAAACTATTAAAGGATAAAATAATACCATCTATTCAACAGAAATGATGGTTTTATAGTAAAACCAATCCTTTAGTAATTTTAAATTCAATTATAAGTAAAAAAATTAAAAATAAATTCCTTTTATCTTTGTTTAAAAATGATGTTATAAATCACTTTCAAAATTCTTTTCACTCCTTTAAGAAAATAACACCCGTTTCTTTGAAAAAATTATAAATTCAAAAGAGAATGACAATTTTTTATTTGGAATTAACGTTATAAAATTTTAACGAAATATTCAATGTAAATAAAATTTATTATTATGGGGAATTCTATTCATGTTGTAAATAAAAAAACAAATATTCCTTTCAAAGTTTTGTTAAAAAGTCCAAAAGTACCTTTTTTGGAAAATGAACATAAAATTCTATTTAAAAAATTATAAAGATAATAAAATATGGTCTAAAGTGAATCAAAATAATAATTAGAGTTTAAGGAATAATATTCTTGAAACATTTAGTATAACAATGACATGATATAAAAATATTGATGACAGGAAAATTTTAAAATGTGATTTTTTAAGTGAAAGTCCCTTACATGTAACCCACTTGAGGATTCTTGATCCAAAAAGAGGAGAAATAGAAAATAATAGTTAAAACCAAAAACATAACCATAGGATAAAAAATATATTTGGTTTAAAATATTATGATCATATAATTTCCCTAAAGGAAATATGAATATATACAATCCAATAATAAAATGATATTTTAACAAAAATCAATTAGAACTTTAATAGCTTTTGAATCAAAAAACTTTTTAATTGATAAAAACATTGAATGAAAATTTAAATGAAATTAATAAATAATTATCAATGATATAAAAATTTTAATGGGTAGTATATATTCCATATGAATGGAATTAGGTGCATTATATAAAATATATCTTAATGAAGTGGAATTGAGATAAAACCCCCTTACCTAAAGTAATAATTGAATATTATTCAATATTAAACTTTGGTATAATATATTTATATTTATTATAAAACCATAAACAAACCAGATTAATATTTATCATATAATATGTGATTCACTTATATCATTATATCACCCGTTTACTAATAATTATTTATTAACATCATCATTTGAGGTGTTAAATATTTCATTTTTCATATAAGTTTTGGTTCAATAATTATGATCATGGTAACTTAGTCATGGTTAAAAAAAATATAAATAATATTAATCAAGAAATAATTTTCATTTTTAAACATCAAATAAAAATTTAGAACCATTCAATGAAAGGATGATAAGAAAAACAAATCACATCAATTTGTGGAGGGGAAATCAACACATATGTACAAATGACATTATCATTTTCCAATGGATTGAAGGGAAATAAGGTAAGTAATATATTATATTTTCATAATATTAATTTTTTAATTAATATGATTTATATTCTTTAAATCCATAATAATAATGAACCTTGGGAGGTGGTGACGAAAAACAAAACACATCACTTTGTTGACGTGGTAGTTCACACATACGTGTGAGAAATGGTTTCATTTACCATAGGATAGATAAATAGATGAATAAGGGTTGTTTCATAAATATAATAAAATTTAATTATAGGTGATATAATGATATTATTATATTATCATGGTTAGGATATAATTGAAATAGTTATAATAATAAATAAATAAAATGGAAGAACTTAGTTATAAGATATATCGATTCTTTGGATTTTTCCTTTGGATTACACATTAAGAATTATTAAGATGGTGTTAGGGAAATAAAATACTATCCAGTATGTTTTTAACAAATATATAAAGGTAATTTTTTTTGGATCAACTAATATTAGTGGCTTAATTATTATGAATAAGAGGAGAGAGGAGGTACCATTTCATAAGTGAGATGAGTGGGAAACATGTAAATACTTGATATATAAATTTATAATATGTGTCTAAGTAATTTTAAATGGATTATAAATACCTTAAATTATAAAATAAGGAGTATAATGTCTAAATATAATCAAAATACCAATTTTATATAAGTTTTGTTTTCATTTTAATCATTATATTTTGGTTTGACCCCCTCGTTAACTCTGTTTGACCTTAACAACTCTAAAAACATTATCACATTTTAAAATTCATGGAAGTAATTTTAAAAATTCAAAGTGGAAAATACATGAAACATTAATGATATTATAGAAAATTTCCAATAAAATAAATTCAATATAGGTTTTTTTATAATTTTTAAATGAATTCAACATAACTTTTATGCATTACATACCATTTAAGATCATTTTCTAGACTCTTCACATATCTTGGATACAAATAAATCAAGATATAAATGGAATAAGAATATAAAATCCTTCATAATAACTTATAAGTTATTATTATAATATAAATTAGTGTTTATCCATAATTTTTCCAAAAATTGATTATTTTTAATGTTTTTATTATCATTTTTTATTCTCCCACTGCTTACACAAGTGTTATTTCGGTGTTGCGTAAGAGTTCAAGATATTTATAATATCTCTAAAAATTAAAAATATAATAATTTCCAGAAATTAATTTTTTGATATATAAAATAACAACATATAACAATTAATAGCTTTTTCCAAACCTAATATTAGAGATATTAAAATAGAGTGATATTTTGTAATTTTTCTAACTTAAAATAATACAAATTTCATAATCAAAGGCTTGTGACACCAAAATTTCATATGTTCAAAGTTAGTGTTTATATTTTAGAATTAATCTCATCCAGAGTATTAAATTTTAGTTTTTTGTTCATTTTGAGACCTTATACCATAGTTTAAATCTTAATTAACAGGTTTTTCCAATTATCATTGTGATAAATTTTTACCAGGGTTACTATTTGTTATGACAAAAAATTAAAATGACATATTAACAAAATTTTAACCTCCTAATTCAAAATATGAAATATATTTTTCAATATTAAATTCCTATAATTTGAAGAAATTTATTTTAATATAATTACATAAAACACATCGAAAATTGTTTCCATAAAAATGTGTTATTCACTATAAAAATGAACTTATACCATAATAAAAGTTATTTCTGATTCATATGGAATTATTAATATTATTTTTAATAAATCTTATATTATTTAAAATTTAAATAAAAAATCATAATAACTTTAAATTAAATTATTTAATGAAAATCAATGATAGTTTTACAAAAATTGTGTTTTTTCACTATTCCCACAAAAATCAATCATTTTAGAAAAATATCAAAAATTCCTCCAAATAATATTTTTAAATTTTGATTTATAAATTTATATATATATATATATATTTAAATAAAATATATAATATTGATTGAAATTAATTATAATATCTGGGCTCAAAATGTAATGAAACCCAATTTTGAAGAAAATGTATATTTGAAGTGTAAAATGGATTTGTTCTCATTATTGGCCTAATAACTATAATGAAATGAATATTTATTCATAAAATTCAATTTATAATCTAATTATTTCACTATAATCATTTATTAATTGAAGTAAATTTAATCTATTAATTTTAGAATACATTACACCCCTAAAAATTGTTTTATGAAAAATCTCTTTTACCTTCAAAATAATTTCTATTAATTTAGAACTAATTAATAATCAATGTATAATTATTTATTCATTTTCTTATGGAGAAAATTTATAAATATATTTCATTATATGGTTAATCATGTTCATACCATTAAAAATAATTTTTGGTTTATAGTGGTCACATTTAAAAAATATTTTAGTGTGGTTTGTTTAAGCTCATTGTTGTGTGTGGTGTATTCTATTAAACATAGTGTTTTTTTAAAACAAAAATAAACTAAAATCACGTGGAATTTAAAAATATATACTGATTTATGTTTATGTTAACAAATACAAATCCAATTTTCTTTAAAAAAATAAAATTCCATTACTAAATTGTTAAAGACCCCAACCAAACATTTTATTTACCAATAAGTCCACAATTTATTATAATTAAATTTAAATCAAACCATATTTCTTAAAGAAGTAATGTTTATCCATTAAAATAGAAATTTTTAAGGATATTTGTTTTCCAAATTCATAGAAAACCCTATATCACATTACATTATAAAAATTACTATGTCTCAAAAATATATTGGAAATTATTAGTTTCCCCAATATTAATTCTTGAGCTAAGGATTCTTGAGAATAGCCAAATTGTAAACACTGTTGTATATATTCAATTGATATCAATCATCTATAGTGTATTACTTTTTATCATATTTAAAAACTCACACAATAGTGACTATCACCTTTCATCCCTGATTATCGAAGTTGTTTTTTCACCTTAACACAAACTCCATAAGTCCCCTGATTCTCTATGGTGCAAAAATAATTGTTTTCATAACGGGTTTTGTAATAAAACATTCAAAAGATACACACACCAAGTGTAATAATTAATTAAATCCATTTTTAAACAATTTTTTAAAATTTAACTCACAAATTCTTGTTATGAAAATAAAATCAATCACATAATTCCATGATTTTCATAATATCAAGCTATTTATCAAAATCCAAAATTTATCATTTAAAACATTGATTTTTAAAAACCAATTAAAATTTATTATCACATTTATAAAAACCATATTTTTAATACCCAATTCCATTTCAAAATCCAAGGATATAAAATCCACAAAATTTCCTACAAAAACAATTTCGACTAAATTTATTTTTCATAAATTCAAATTTTCATATAAATAAAGAAAGACAACCCAAAATGAATCAAATTAATAAATAATTCATTTAAAAATAACTTATTCAAAGAAAATATAAGACCAACTTATCAAGTAACATCAATTTCTAAAATTCCCAAATGTGAAACCCCATAAGTCACACTAATGGGGTTAAATCCTTCCATCTTTAAAGATGATGAAAAATATAATCAATTATTATCCATGGAATTATAAAATCCACCTTGGATATTCCAAGAATCAAGAAAAATATATTACTATAATGAGAGATAAAAATTCAAAAATAATAAAGAATATTATTTCCCAACATTTGATCCCACGTCAATCTGATTAGTTCATTTAAGAAATTCATTTTTAATGGTAGTGTAGCCCAAAAACCACCTATAAGGAACCCAAGTTTCATACAAGGATAAATTTGGGTATTAATGGGGTATTATAGTGTTAATAAATCCATTAAATATAGAGTTTTCAAAAAAATAGTGATATGCATGATTAGGGGCATGGTTCGGATTGCCATTATCCTAACCATGCTTCATTTTTTTCCCAAAAATCACTAAGCATATTTTGGATGTTTTGTAAGCTACTAACCAGTCCAATAATAATTAGTATATATAATATATATTCTATACATATATAAACATAGATAGGGTGGCCATTCTTCTAACCATGTTAACATCAAAAAAATTCTAAAGACTTCAAATTTTTGTCGAAGGATTCCAAAGTCTCCAAATGTCACCCAATGGCTTACAGAACCTAATTAAACTAATAAAAAAAATAAAGTGAAAACATACCATTAAAATATGGTAAATTAAAATTATCCTGACTATAGGAATTTTCATCCTTGAAAATTAATAGGGCTTAGTTCTCCATGAAAACCATCAGCCATTTTTGGCACATCATGGTTTCTTAATTACATGTATCTGCTTGAAATAATTTTTTGTGACATAACACCCAAAATAATGGAATATTATTCACTTTAATTAACTTATATCATTAATTTATATCCCAAATAAGTATCTTTTTATTTGACGGATCAGCTTTCAATTCCACTTCCTTTAACCTCAGTAATTGTGATGGGTCTTTTTGACGCATTTTCTATTTAGAAACCTATAAAATGTTATGAACCACCATATAAAGATGAGTAAAATCCATCCTATAATCCGATTCTAAAATATGATAAATAATTTAAAAGTTTATAATATACCATTACTTAAAAAACCTCTCAATTCCTATGAAATATTAATCCCAAACTAGGATACACTTTCAAGAACACTCAATCTCTAACATAAAATATCAAGGTTCATCATTGATGGTCAATATAATATTTATTCTAAATACAAGATTAAATCCAATGGTTTTAAATTCTCTAAAACCATTCTATTTTCTCCTACAAAAAATAGGTACATAAGTGTCTTATCAACTATTTAAACCCAACATAATCATGGCTAATATGACTACCCATTAAATTCTTCAAAGGGATCCATTAAAATAAAAACAATAATAACTATTATTATACACAAACTTCACCAATATAATATGATACTCATATGAACTCTCAAAAAAATACAATAAATAAGCTCAGAGAATATACTACAAAATATGAATAATATTCTCCATATAACCATCCATCCATGAATGATATGTCATGATTCTCCATATAATATTGACATAAACTGAAGATTTTTTTTAACATTATATAGTTCAAGACCCTCTGAAGACTTACAATCTCCACTATATCAATATATATTATATAATCCTTAAAAACCCAATCCTTAAAAAATTATAATCTCATAAGTTTCACTTATATTTATAATAATTAAAATATGATGATTTTGATGTATAGTGTCTCTGGGTGATTAGAAACATAAATTCAATATCATAACCATAAATTCAATGTATTTATTTAAAACTCAAAATTATGATCTTAAATTCACCAGACCTGTAAAACTACATGAGATATCCTGGAAAAAACATAAATGAAAGTGTGATATAACAAACTATGCATGTAAACAATAAAATTAAATCATGAAGGTATAAATGGGTTAGGAGGCTTGACATTATACCATAAAGAGGATAATCATAATCATGGAATCAAGAAATAATGGAACAAAATCATAAGATCATGAAATCATAAGCATTTGAGAACATTATAAAGTAAGAAATCATAACCATATGTCAATTTTAACCACCAAGACAACATAAAATAGGATAACCAATGTCATAATCACCATATTCATGGGCTAATCATTATCTTATCAAAGTGTAATTATTCAAAACAAATGTGAACCATAAATTTTATATCATGAGACATTAGCATTATCTAATATATTTAAGGGATATAAAATATCCGCCAATAAAATAATAATTTTTACTTGTAATGTTTTGTGAGAACTGAAAAAGAATCCGTATATAAATCATGAGAATAATATAACCCAGAATAAAGAAGTGGGTTGCATAATTTTTTCATAAGATATAACTAAATGTGATATCAAAATATATTCTCGAGAAAAAATGAAATAAATCATTTTGGAAGTTCTGTTTTGTAAAAAAATATATCCACTAAACCTGTAGTCTGTAACACCCCGAGATTTTATGAAAAATATTATATTAATTTCATTGATGTATTTTGTTGTACGTTACACCAAAATTATCTTGTTCTATATGAAACACCATATTATCTTATATTATACGCAAGCACTATTCTTGGCTTGTGTTATACGCAATTGTGACCTTCCTCGATTGCGTGTGTAGTACGCAATATCGTGTTTCACTAAACAACAATATATTGTTATAATATTATTATGGACTAGATTTTATGAATATTATTAACTAAATTTTTAATTTTATAACATTATTATTCATCTTACATATTTTCTAAAATATGTTATGTGAACAAAATAAATTTTTCAGGTAAATTAAGTATTCTTCAAAAAAATGCAGTTTTGTCGCCTTTTGATGGCGCAGTCACATTAATTCTAGTTTTTTACTGGTTTATAAGTTTATTTGACAAAAAAAATTTCTTTGGAATCAAGATATAAAAATTTATTTTGGATAAATGTTTCATATTATTCTGATCACTTTTATATTTTAATGAATAGTAAAAATAAGCTATATTTTAATTAAAAGCAACTTTTTTCATCGCAATAATTTATATGGTTAAATTATAATATTTAATGGTTTTAAAGTATAAATAGAATATATTTTTAACATTTAATGTAATTTAAGTCATTAACATTAATTTTACATTGAATTCATAGGTAAAAACATTGCAATCTTTGGCAATGTTTTAACTTTTAAAACTCATTTTCTTAACAACGGGATTAATTTTAAATTAATTACTGCAACTTCTGTATTTTGAATTTTTAAAAATCCATTCCATATTGTAATTAAGTGGGTCCAAATTATTTTAATAGGTTACTTTTATTTTTTTGATATTATGAATAGTAACTACGATAATTTTTATTTACTGCAGTTAAAGGTAAATCGGGTAATTAAGGGTAAAAATAAGATTATAAAATTACCAAAAAACCTTCCAAAATTATTTTGGATGACTAAAAGTCTACCCATATTATCTAATGTTCGGATTATATTAATTTAATGTACTTTTTACCATGAAAATATTTTAATTATTATTAAAACCAAAGAAAGTGACAACATGTCACTCTCTTAAATCTTATAAGTATAATAATTTTAATTTAGTGATAAAGTTTATGAAACTTAAAATATAAATAGTCTCCAGAAATCTAATAAAATTATCTACATTATTTAATTTTATTTATAATTTTCATGGATTAAATAATTATCATTAAAGGTGACACATTAGTGATGTTGAAATTATTTTATTGATTGAAATATCAATTAAATGGTATTAAAAATATTAAAATAAATATTATATGAACTATTTAAAATGATCCACTAATTTTATAGATAAATATGACATTTTATTAATCTATTAAAGCTTTTATTTTTAACATATCTTCTGTGAGGATTTTATTTAAATTTAAATAAATGAATAGTGTCAAAATTGACACTATTCTTATTGTATAAAAATAACATAATATAAAATTGTTTAAAAATCCAAAAAATATTTAAATATTATAAATTAAAATTCATATGGTCTTAAATGTCATAAATTATCATATTATGGACAATTAACAACACATAATTAATTTTTTATAACAATTTCAAATTTATAATCTCATTACCATAAATAAAATTAAATAGATTAAATAAGGATAAATCAAGTTGATAGTGTATAAAATTAATTCCCAACATGTCTAAATTTTATTTTTTTATGCTATTACAACCCCATATCATCTAAGATTCTTATTTGAGTCATTTTAGAAGTTTTTATGTGGGGTTTGAATTTATTATAAATTAATAATTTTAAGGTTTCCAAAGGTGCCCCTCTCCTCCCTTATAAAAGGGCACCTCCTCCCTCTTCTCTTTACACAATTTTTAGATTTCAAGATCAGCCAAAACCTGACCATTTCCCTTATCAACTTACCTAGATACATTATAGAGGTTTGGTTCTCCTCAAAATACTAACTCTAGTGCCTTAAGAGGATGCTTGAAAGAGGTGCGTCGAAGAAGAGGTAATCTCTTCTACAGATTCTTTAAAGTTTTCTTTCTTCTTCAACATCTTCTTCTTTAGTTGTTTCATTATAAAGTAATAACAAAAGTATCACTAATATACTGATATGTTATTATAAATATTAAACAACCCAATTTCACCTTCTATCCATCCTACGAAAAACGAAGTCACCGCACGTGTGTACGTACGGAATACCGTCTCCACACCGTGGTGTAATCTGTTTTTCCACCACCACATTACTTGGATGGGTATAATGGTGTAAATAATAACTATATATAGTTATTATAACATCATACTAATTCTTATATATTATATCATTGACTCCAATTCCATTAAATAATTATGGGAACGATATCATCGCTAATGCGTATGTACGGATTACCGTCTCCACGATGCGATGAGATTCATTCTCCATGTTAACCATTCAAGAATGATTATAAAGTATATATAATGAATAATAATGAAATATATTACATTATAAAGCTACTGTATTTATGTATATATATATTTCATCTACTTACTTCCATTCGAGTCAATAAGGAAAGGAAAACAACGTTCATGCGTCCATACGGCCTACCGTCTCCATGAACAGTGTATTTAATTTCATTTATCTATCTATTATATATATATATATACTGAATATATATGATATATAAATCATTATTTACATTCTGAAATTAATTAAATCAGGATATAGGTAATAATAATATCAAGAACAACAAGTCCAAACACATACGATAAATAAAACGATTTTACCCAAAACGCTGCTTTAACATGGAATTTATAAAAGAACGGGTAATATAAAGTCATAAGTAAACCATATATGATATCATAACAATGAATATGATTCTGTGATAAGTCAATGATATTATTTAAATCATTATACATGAGTTTCGGATATGTATGAATCATATGGGACCTAAGGTAAAGGATAACTTTTCCAATCTCATTTTTATCCGAGATTGTTTATACGTAAGTATTTACTGGGGTTATATTTATCATCCATTTCTGTGTTTTATAAAAAAAATTATAAGTTATGTACTATTCTTACATGTATGTTTAAATTCATGTTTACCCCTATTTTACTTTTACATTGTGTTATGGAAGGAATATTTCTTTTGTTTACCATACGAGATACTTTTTGACTTTTCTAGTAAAAGCACAAGAAGAATGTTTTTTTTAACTTATACTGCATGAACGGATTTTTACAGTTATATAACACCTTATTTCAATTAATATTACTCTAAAAGATTTCATGACTATTTAAAAAAAATCATTTTCTTTTAAAATTTCATGGAATTTTGTGAAAATAAAATGATTTTGAAGAAAAAATGATATTTTCCTCAACAATTCATTTCAAGTGTTTTATCAAAACCATTTTCCATCTAAGATGACATTATTTCATATGTAAATGTTTCAATTATAATATCTCTTTGATTTACATGTTTTCACTTTTCTTATCATGAAATGATATACATTTGTTTTATATGGATTATGTTATGATGCGATGATATTTATGAAACCCATATTAATCTTTGGGTTATGATGAATGATTTATGTTTATTTTGTGGAACGAGCAAGAATGATTTCATTATGAGATGGTTGGGACCTATATCTCCCTCCAATTCATTGGGTAAAGATTTATATCTCATGAGATAGAAATGGCTGGAACGGTAAATTAATCCAGTTCAGTGATACAGGACTGGAACGAGGAGTGAACTCGATTCAGAAAGAGATTTTGTCCACTAAGATGGTCTTGGAAGTAATGCCTTGGATACTATGGAAATCATATCATGTGCTTAATGGTTTTCCACAATTAAATTTCTTATTCCCATGCTATTTTATCACGATTTATGTTCCTTTATGACCTATGCCTTATTACTGCAAAGATTTATTTCACAACTAAAGATTTTGATGTGTAAACTTTATGTTCATGTTTTGAAGTTAAAATGTATATGGTTTGTTTTATTTTCTCCATGATTACCCTTACTAAGAATTTGAGCACACCCTTTATATGTTTTCTTTTCCCCAGGATATAAACAACTTTTTTAGGGAAGAAAAAAAGTAATATCTTTATGGGAGATGGTGAAGATCTTTCAACAAGATTAGAAGATTATATTCTGAGTTTCCAAAGACACTAAACTATTACGGTCCTTTGGTGTCTGTTTTTGTTATGTATTAGGTATTCCGTAAAATTAATGTAATGTCCATGTATGTCAAGCTTTGGGTCTCTAAAGTTGGTATCAGAGGAAAGGTTTAGTTAACCTTTGGAAACTAGGATGCAAAAACTTTAGTGAGATCCCTAGAGATATTTCTAAGGTATGTCTAGGGATGTCCCTAAGGTTACATATAAGTATAGTTTATAGCCCTAGAATTACGGTAAAGATCTTAAAATTTAACATAATATGTTAGATAATGAAGGTAATCCCCCTTGATTATGATTTTTTCCTCCCACACTATTCTTTTTGGGTTTTAGAAAATGGACGGAAATAGGAATATTCACGATAATGGAGGATATGATGGACAATGGAATGATATTCTTCATGAGAAACCAAATGAAATTGGATCTGGAAGTCCAAATATCGTTATTATGCCTAATCTAGAATCTCATAATATGATCAATAATCTCAACTTTGGTAAGTTTACCGACTTAGATAATAAGAGAAAGATGGAGTTTCATGGTAATCATAGAGGAAATAAAGTTCAATTTCCTTCATGTAAATCATGTGGGAAGAGGCATTGGGGAGAATGTTTCAAAGGAACTGGAAGATGCTTTGGGTGTGGAAAAGAAGGACACAAAGCCAGTAATTTTAAAGGAAATGGATCAGTTAACACCATGGACAAGGATAATGGTATTGCTAAGACATCAAAAATGGTTAAATGTTTTAAATATGGAATGTACGGGTATTATGAAAACCAATTCCCTAAGGGAAAATATCATGAAGAGAATCAGCATGGTCATATGGGTAGTATTTATATGGATGATGATGAAGAGACTACGAATGATATATGAGATGAAAGAAATTATGAAGCTGAGTAAGTGGTTTAAGAAGGTAGTGGAATGATTTTATGTTTATCAAGAATAATGTGTTGTACTATGGAATAAAGAAAACTCTAAGGATTGTTACACTATTGCCTTTCCTTGAGTTTTTTAAAGTATATGATGAATGGTACTGGTAACCATGAAAGGTTATTCAAATATTTTTGGAAGGTAGATGATATGTGCATAATGAAAGGATAAGGAGATAATGAGATGTTTGATAGTATTAATGAGCTCATGACTGGTATAAGGACAAAGTGATAACATGGTTTGAGTATACAAAATTTTGGGATTTTGGTATGTGTAAAGAGTTAACTTTTGACAAAATTTATGTTTTCACTAAGGTTCAATGGGTATTAATTTTTCAAGAGAATAAATAATTAAGGTATTCACATGTCTGGAATGTGACCAACAAGATATATTTTATGATATATGGGGGATAAATTATGGTATACACAAGCTCGGTAGATGACATTTCTAGTAATTTTTTTCTTTATACTATGAGCTTGGATATAAGTATTTTAGATAAGCCTAAAGATTGGAATGGATTATGTTGCACATAAGTTAGTATTGTTTAAGGATATAACTTTTTCGATATTATTGATGGGATGTTATAATAATGTAGTTTTAGAAAAAGGATAACCTGCAGGATGGGCGACAACCCGTCGCATCGGACAAGGCTGTGGGAATCGAACCCACAACCGAAGTGCGACAGGCCTTTACCAGCTACCACTAGCCTACAGGAAGTCCCTGGTTAGTATAAATTAGTTTCAATTTATTAATTGGTATGATATATGAAGTATAAGTCCATTTTATAAACTATATATGATTAATATTACTATAGATGGACTTATGTATATTTAATAACTTTTGCTAACCTTTTGTTTGAGACAGATGGAATGACCTATCATTCTATCACATGATCTGTTAACACTTCACGAATGACAAATTCAACTTAATTTCTATAAGAGATGAAGTGGAAATTGTTCAAGGAATGACCAACGGTGAGATTGTACAAAAATCATGAAAGTATTTCTTCTAATTCCAATTTTTTCAGCTTTAGGGAAATGATCGTGAACACCAAAAATGATGTCCTAGTGCTCTGATATCTGATGAATCAGATGGTACCTTAGATCATCACTAATTTATGGCTTTGTGATTGTTGTCTTTTTCATATCCATGTTCTCTACCATTCTCCATCAAAACTTGATGGTTAGATTTCTCTTCCATATCCATATTTTCACCTATGTTCTCCTATGTGGAAACCCAGTGATTAGTTAATTTGGGTAACTTTTATGTTTCATAATTTAGTTTTTAAAGTTTAGTTTTGGTATTCCTTTTTACGATGTGGGTTTATATTAAAGAAACTTTCAAGTAGTAAACCATTTATAACCTTGACGAATTTCGAGGGCGAAATTCATTTTAAGGGGGGTAGAAGGTAACACTCCGAGATTTTATGAAAAATATTCTTTTAATTTCATTGATGTCTTGTGTTGTACACCAAAATTATCTTGTTTTATATGCAACATCATATTATCTTATATTATACACAAACACTATTCTTGGCTAGCGTTACATGCAATTGTGATCTTCCTCGATAGCATGTGTAGTTCGCAATACCGGGTTTCACTAAACAACGATATATTGTTATAATATTATTACAGACTAGTTGTTATGAATAGTATTAACTAATTTTTGAATTTTATAAAATTATTATTCATCTCAAACATTTTCTAAAACATGTTATGTGAAAAAAAAAATAATTCGGGTAAAATAAGTATTTTTCAAAAAAATGCAGTTTTACCGCCTTTTGATGGTGCACCCACTTTAAATATAGTTTTTGACAGGTTTATAAGTTCAATTTGATAAAATAAAATTATTCTTTGGAATCAGGATATAAAAATTTACTTTGGATAAAGTTTTCATATTATTCTAATAACTTTCTTATTTTAATGAATAGTAAAAACATGTTATATTTTAATTAAAAACAACTTTTTTCATCACAATAATTTATATGGTTAAATTATAATATTTAATAGTTATAAAGTATAAATAGAATAGATTTTTACCATTTAATATAATTTATGTCATTACCATTAATTTTACATTGAATTCATAGGTAAAAACATTTTAATCTTTGACAATGTTTTAACTTTTAAAACCCGTTTTCTTAACAACGAGATTAATTTTAAATTAATTTCTGAAACTTCTGTGTTCTAAATTTTGAAAAATGGATTCCATATTTTAATTCCATGGGTCCAAATTATGTTAATAGGTTACTTTTATTTTTTTGATATTATGAATTTTAACTACGGTAATTTTTATTTACTGCAGTTAAAGGCAAATCGGGTAATTAAGGTTAAAAAAAAGATTATAAAATTACCCTAGAACCTTAAAAAATTCTATTGGATGAATAAAATTAGACCCATATTACCTAATAGTCTGAATAAATTAATTTTATGGACTTTTGACCATGAAAATAATTTAGTTATTATTAAAACCAATGAAAGTGACAACATGTCACTCTCTTAAATCTTATAAGTATAATAATTTTAATTTAGTGATAAACTTCATGAAAATTCTAAAATGAATAGTGTACAGAAATATAATAAAATTATATACATCATGTAAATTTATTTTTAATTTTTATGGATTAAATAATTATCATTAAAGGTGACATAATAGTGATGTTGAAATTATTTTATTGATTGAAATATCAAATAAATGGTTTTAAAAATTATAAAATAAATATTATATGAACTATTTAAAATGATCCACTAATTTTATAGATAAATATGACATTTTATGAATCTATTAAAGCTTTTATTTCGAACATATCTTTTGTGATGATTTTATTTAAATTCAAATAAATGAATTGTGTTAAAATTGACACTATTGTTATTTTATAAAAATAACATAAAATTGATTAAAAATCACCAAAATATTTAAAATTTATAAATTAAAATTTATATGGTATAAAATTTCATAAAGTATCCAATTATGGACAATTCAAAACACATAATTAATTATTTATAAAAATTTAAAATTTAGAATCGTATTACCACACATAAAATTAAATAGATTAAATAAGGATAAATCAAGTTGATAATGTTTAAAATTAATTCCCAACATGTCTAAATTTTATTGGCTGATTATATTAAAACCCTATATCATCTAAGATTCTTATTTGAGTCATTTTGGATGTTTTTTTGTGGGTTTTGAATTTATTATAAATTAATATTTTTGAGGTTTCCAAAGGTGCCTCTCTCCTCCCTTATAAAAGGGCACCTCCTCCATATTTTCTTTATACAATTTTGAGCCTTCAAGCTCAGAAAAACCCATCCCATTTCCCTTATCAACTTCCATATAAACATTATAGAGTTTCTGGTCTCCTCAAAATATCAACTCTAGTGCCTTAAGAGGAAGCTTAAAAGAGGTGTGTCGAAGAAGAGGTAATCTCTTCTACCGATTCTTTCAAGTTTTCTTTCTTCTTCAACATCTTATTCTTTAGTTCATTAATTATAAAGTAATAAAATAAATATCACTAATATACTGATATATTATTATAAATATGAAACAACCCCGTTTTACCTTCTATCCATCCTATGGAAAACGAAATCACCACGTGTGCGTACGTACGGAATACCGTCTCCACGCCGTCGTGTAATCTGTTTTTTCACCACCACCTTACTTGGATGGGTATAATGGTGTAAATAATAACTATATATAGTTATTATAATATCATACTGATTCTGATATATTATATCATCCACTCCAATTCCATTCAATAATTATGGGAACGATATCATCGCTCGTGCGTACGTACAGATTACCG
The DNA here is from genome assembly GCA_963277665.1 of Viscum album. NCBI lineage: Eukaryota > Viridiplantae > Streptophyta > Magnoliopsida > Santalales > Viscaceae > Viscum > Viscum album. The sequence continues at coordinate 857,378,553 of OY728121.1, forward strand.
TCTCCACGACGCGATGAGATTCATTCTCCATGTTAACCATTAAAGAATGATTATAAAGTGTATATAATGAATAATAATGAAATATATGAAATGATAAAGCTAATTTATTTATGTATATATATATTTCATCTACATACTTCCATTCATGTCAATAAGGAAAGGAAAATAACGTTCATGCGTACGTACGACCTACCGTCTCCATGAACTGTGTATTTCATTTCATTTATCTATCTATTATATATATACTGAATATATATGTTATATAAATCATGATTTATATTCTTTAAGTAATTAAATCAGGCTATAGGTAATAATAATATCAATAACAACAAGTCCAAACACATACGATAACTAAAACGATTTTACCCAAAATGCTGCTTTAACATGGAATTTACAAAAGAACGGGTAATATAAAGTCATAAGTGAACCATATATGATACAATAACAATGAATATGATTCTGTAATAAGTCAATGAAATTATTTAAAACATTATACAGGAAGTTTGGATACGTACAAAGCATATCAGACCTAAGGTAAGGGATAAATTTTTCAATCTCGTTTTTATCCGAGATTGTTTATACGTAAGTATTTACTAGGGTTATATTTATCATCCATGTCCGTGTTTTATAAAAATGTTTTCATAATGTAATTAATATTATTCCATGTATGTTTAAATTCATTTTTACCCCTATTTTACTTTCACATTGTGTTATGGAAGGAATCTTTCTTTTTCTTACCATATGAGGTACTTTTTGACTTTTCCGGCAAAAGCACAAGAAGAATGTTTTTTTAACTTATACAACATGAATGGATTTTTACGGTTTTATAATGCCTTATTTTCATGAAGCTTAATCTGCAAGATTTCATGACTATTTTCAAAAAAAATCATTTTCTTTTAAAATTTCACGGAATTTTGTGAAAACAAAATGAGTTTGAAGAAGAAATGATATTTTCTTCAAGAATTCATTTCAAGTGTTTTATCAAAACCATTTTTCATCTAATATGAAATTATTTCATATGTGAATGTTTAAAGTATAATATCTCTATTATTTACATGGTTTCACTTTTCTTATGATGAAATTATATCCATTTGTTTTATATGGATTATGTTATGATGGGATGATATTTATGAACCCCATTTTATTCTTTGGGTTATGATGAATGATTTATGTTTATTTTGTGGCACAAGTAAGAATTATTTCATTATGAGATGGGTGGGACCTATATCTCCCTCCAATGCATTGGGTAAAGATTTATATCTCATGAGATATACATGGATAGAACGGTAAGTTAATCTGGTTCAATGATACAGGACTGGAACGAGGAGTGAACTCGATTCAGAAAGGGACTTTGTCCACTAAGATGGTCTTGGAAGCAATGCCTTTGCTACTATGGAAACTATATCATGTGATTAATGGTTTTCCACAATTAAATGTTTTATTCCCATTATATTTTATCATTATTTATTTTCCTTTATGATCTATTCCTTACATACTTCCAGGATTTATTTCACAACTCATGATTTTAATGTGTAAACATTATGTTCATGTTTTGAAGTTAAAATGTATATGGTTTGTTTTATTTTCTCCATGCTTACCCTTACTGAGAATTTGAACTCACCATTTATATGTTTTATTTTCCCCAGTATATAAAGAAAGTTGATAGGTTAGAAAAAAAGGAATATCTTAGTGGGAGATGTTGAAGATCTTTCACCATGATTAGAATATTATATTCCGAGTTTCCAAATACACTAAACTATTACGGTCCTTTGGTGTCTATTTTTGTTATGTATTAGGTATTCCGAAAAATTAATTTAATGTCTATGTATTTCAATCTTCGGGTCTCTACATAGTTCCATTGAAAGAAAAATTCATATGAAAAATGGAGTAGTAAGAATAAAAATGAACCACTTAGGTGAAGATTTTTTGAAATGAGAGAAGGATATTTAAAGCCGTAATATTTTCTTTTAAAACCTATAATATTACTATTTTTTTCATAACACAATTAAGTGTTTTAGATAATATACATGATATGAAAAACATTTATTGGGAGATACTTCATATGAAATCAGGCAAAGGAAAGTTCCCTGAAATGAGGCTCACTTAAAAGGGAAAATGTCAAATGGAACATAAAAATATGATTTACCATAAAATTAACTATAATGTAAAATATATATATGTAAAAATAGAAAATATAAAGAATATGGTTGATATAATTTATAACAAGATAAAGGAAAATTGAAAAAAAAATGAAAATTTCCTACCAAAAGGTTAAAGGGTGGTTTAAAGGATCCCTAACATCATGTCTGAATGTACTTTGAAATCGAACTTAACTTTTTAATTTATCAAATTAAATTCATTAAATATATTTTCAAGAATCTTATTAACCTATATTTAATTTTCTAAGGTAAATTTATTATTTCTTTCTATTTATTCTTAATATTGTTTCTACTTATGTTAGTTTCTTGGGGTTGTTTGGTTAATTTCATCATAACACTTTTAAGTTATTAACCATGGTAGATGTGTTGTAAAAAAAACTTCATGATGTCCATAATATTTTATTTATATGTCCTTTATTATTATATTATGTCAATTATTGTTTATTTTCAAGTTATATCCCATAAATAACCAAACTAAGATAGTTATCTTTATATGTCCATTTAAGGTGGTTAATGTTACTATAACCGTTCATTAATTTTATTACTTATATATTGTGATATATTATAATCAAACAATATTAATATTGTAAAAAATATAATTTTTACATAATAAATACATTTTTAGATTCATCCATGTTAGGTGTCCTTGGAAAAAACATTTCATTCCTACAGGTTGTAGTTCACACACACACATGGTGACATTTTCATTTATCTCAATGATTTTGGAGGAAAGTTTAAAATGTATTTTCCATTATTATAATAAAATTTCAACATATTAAAAAATATTTTGTTATTATAACTTCATGGATATATGGGGATTTTTGGCTGTATGAAAATAAAATAACTTAGAAAATCTTGGTCGAGTGTATTATATTTCCCTTAGAAGTTCTCCCATAGGTAACTACTTAAGACTCCTTAGCTTGGCATTTTAGTGATACCATGAAATGAAAGTAATGGGAAGGGTGTTTATTAAAGACTAGGGAATATTATTTTTATATGAAAATGATTTTTAATGGGTGTGGAAATTGGTAGGAAGAGGTCTCCTATTATAAGTGAAGAAAATGGAACTTTTGTTAAACCTCTTGATTTCTCAATAATATCACTATGATATTTTGGCCCAAAGGATCCAAAATGGCCAATAATGTTGTGGAGAGAGATATAATGTCAATAAAATTTCCTAAATCCATTATAAAACATTTTCCACAAGTTTTAACAACCTTCACTACTATAAATCGATATTACCATAATTTACCATCACTATAAAAACTCCACTTTCACCCTTGGAAAGAACTTTTAATGAAAAAAAATTGAAATTAACATTAATAAATAATTTTAAAATTTTAATTTTAAATTTATAAATTATTTTATAAAATAAAATTTCAATTATTTATAGAAATTAATTTTAGTATTAGCACACATAACATGTAAAAACTGTTTCTTCGAAAAAGTATATTTAAGATTAAAATATAAGCATGTGATAAAATTATCATTGTTTTTTTATTTTAAAGAAATAAACTAGTTTATAAAAAAATTATCTTTAAAATAAAGTCAAAACTTAATTTTACCAAAATAATTTTTAATTTAATGAAATGACTAAATATAGTCTTTTATTACAAATAAAATACAACATTTATTTTATAATTTTAAAAATAGGTTCAATAAAGTCAAAAAAATATTTAACATGATTATAATTATTCCATAAATACATATTTTATCAATTTTAATGTTTTATAAAACTCTAATTCTTGTTTATATTCTGTTAAAGTAATAAAATTTGTCATTTTTTGGAAAAAATTGTATTCTTTCACTATTCATCTGAAAATCAATTTGTTTGGAAAAATCAAAAAAATTAATCCTAATATAATTTTAAAATTATGAATAAAAAATGAAATTAAATCTATCATATTCAACATATAAAAATAATAAAAAATAATTGTTGATATAATTTCTTAAAATACAATAATTTTTTCTAAAATGAATTTTCAAAAATGAAATATATTTATATTGTTACTATATAAAATGATATATTTTTATACCAAAGGTAATATTATAAACATATAATTTTTTTAATTAATGATAAGGTGATATTAGTTTTTATCATCTACTCTACCTTATATGACACACACATATATATATATATTCAAAAAAGAAATTTTCATATACAAATCTAGGGTTGTTACATTATTCCCCCTTATGAAATTTAACCCATGAAATTTCATTCCATACATAAAGGTCAAAACAAGTGAGGGAACTTTTGTTCCATTTTCAATTCAAGTTACTATGTTGGATCTTCAAACTTATTGTCTCTCAGAAGTACTTTTAACAAGGTCAGTTGTCCCGTTGGGTATAAAGTTTTCTTTTCGGTCAAAGATCTTAAAAGGATGGTCCTTATAATATAGATCATTATAAAACCACACCAAATATTTATATAGTGAATTTTAGGTATTACTTATATACTTCCTTTAGATAGAAACATGTAACACATTATAGACATGAGACAAGTTCAGTGGAAGTGCTAGTTGATTCGGTACAACTCCCACAGGATCAAGGATCTCAAAGGGGCTAATGAATGTAAGATTTGACATTTAATTTTTCATAACATCTTAAATTGATTACATGAAGATATATGAAGAAAAAATTTATCACTGACATCAAAATTGAAGTCTCAATGATGGTTATCAACATAAATCTTTTTTCGACTTTGAGCTGTTTTGAAGTATTATTTAATATTATTCACATTTTCTTTCATTTATTCAACCATATCAGATACAAGAAACATTCATTCACTAATTTCATCCTAGAAATCATGTTGTTTGATAAAAAGATGAGTGGAATTTTTTTAATGGTATCCATATAAGTCCATAGAGAAATATATCAATATATTCTCATGTGTCTAGATAGTTATTTCAGATTGGAAATCAATTTGGGGATGATAGGTTATGTTGAACTATAAATCTATGTTTAGAGAATTTGAATGACTCATCAAGAAAATTCAGGTGAAACTCATGTATTCATCAGATACAATTTAAAGTGGTGTTCTATTAATCCTTACCACTTATCTAATTTATATATTTACATGTTGATCAAGTGAGAAGTCCTCTCAAATGTCAATTAAGTGAGAAATCTTTGTAAGATGGTACACCATAACCCATATATAATTATTCTCCTTTTATTTATTTGGATAACCCGTGAAAAATTTCATCATGATATATTTTTTTCCCATTTTCATATATGTATGGGTGATAGTTTTATCTTCCCTTTGTATTTTTTCCTCTTATCCTTTATATACTGAGACACCCGAAACCTGATGTATATTCCATAATATCCTTCTTCATATTGTAAAAAAAATTGTTTTCTCAAAGATCTCTATATATCATCATGTTTTTTGGGTGTATGTATAATGTTGAGTTATAGGAATCATTTAACAGTTCCATTTTTATCTCTATCTCATTTGGAAAACATCATTGTTGCCTAAATCTCACAAGTCTATCAACTTCTATTCTGAACTATAATTATTTTCACATTCTCCCACATCCACCTTTTTCTATATATCTATATGATTCCTTTTTTATTTATTAATATTCTCCTGAAGATATGGTTGCGAAAAAAATTTAAAAATGGTAGGATAATGATCCCTGAATTATTAACCACATGTCGATACTTTTCATGTATAAGCATATTGGATCCTTCTCAACTTTCAACATGGATAAGGTTACACTATCCATTCTCATTATAGCATATTCCACTTTATTCACCATCATATGATGATAGTGGATTGAGTAATAATAATATTTCATCAACTCAAACAATCACCATTAACGCATATTGAGGTCCTTAGATGTGAATATATATTTCATTATTTTGTGATCCATATATATATATATTCTACACATATCCCCATATAGATAATGCCTCCAATTATTAAATATAATGATTATTGGTTCCATCTTAAGATCATGTTGTGTATATCTTTGTTCATGAACCTTTAACTATCTTGAGGCATACTCTATAATATTCTCATTATTTATGAGTACATAACCCAAGCCCTTATTTTAATCATTAATATATATCAAAAATCATTCCCCAAATGATAGTAGTATGAATACAGGTGTTGTTATTATACTCTTTTTCAACTCCTTGAAGATTTCCTCACATTTATAATTAAAATTATATATAAATATCTTCTAATTTATCTTGGTTAGTTGGTTTGAAAATAATGAGAAATTACTCAAAAATCACCAATAATACCCAACTAATTAGAGGAAACTAAGTATTTATGTAACATATTTTGGTATGGTACATTCCTCTATTACCTTCATATATAATGGATCTAAAAATACCCTTTCACTTGTGATAACATCCCCCAATAATTATACTTTCCCCAAAAAAAAATTGTATTTACTGTACTTTGTATATAACATCACTTTTATTAATGCCTTTAGTACAATATTCAAATTATACTCATGTTACTACTTGGTTTTAGAGTATATAATAATATCATCTATAAAAACTACAGTAAATTTATCATGGTGTTCTCCAAAGTCTATATCCATTATGTCTATAAATAAATTTGGAGTATTTTTTAGTCCGAATAGCATATCCATGAACTCATAGTGCCCATAAATTGTTCAAAAGGAGGTATTGGGAATATACACCTTCCATTACTTTAATTGATGATACCCTTAACAAAGTTCAACATTAGAGATGTATTGAGATCTGTATTACTAATTGAAAAAGTCATAAATCAAAGGAAATTGATACTTTTCTTGATCATGATTTTGTTATGGTCATGATAAATGATTAATATATTCATCAAACTATCCTTATTCTTTATAAATAGAAAAATTCAACCCCATAATAGAGTTCTTGGGAATATGAATCCCTTGTCTATATTCTTTCACATATGATTCATTAATTCTTCCATTTTAGGGAGGACCATTTTATAAGGAGTCTTAGATATCATCGATGACCCAAGTATATATTCAATTTAGAAATCAATATATCTTTAATTGGAAGGCTAGAAAACTATTAAGGAAATACATCACCATGTTCCCATTAAATAAACATTTCATCTTGATTCATCCACTCCTTTGTTTCAATCATCTAATATATATATACACTCTCATAGGAAGAAATTTCAATTATTTTGATTGAAAATCTAAAAGGGGTTCATATTTCTCCTCTTTAAACTTGTATAGAATCTAAGTATAATTCAAAACATAGAAATTTATTTCCTCCTCCTAGATTTAGGGTCTATATAAATAAAACCAATCCATACCTAGTATTGCATTGAATTATACTATAGGGAGTTTGTATGGATTTATTGGGATATTCATCCAACATATATTAAATGGGGAAGACATGTGTATTTTGGAATAAATAATATATCCATTATAAGTTTTAATTGACAACATAATATCTATGTTTTTTTGGGGTTCAAATAGTTTTACTAAACATTCATGATATGGAAGAATGTGTAGTTCCAGAAACAAATAATACATTTTCTATTCTTTAATGAATAACTAGTGTACCTCTCTCCACAACATTTTACAAATCCACCATAGTGAAAGTGATAGAACAAGTCCACCCTTTATCTCCTAGCCTTGGAGGTTTTTATTGTTGGTTATGATTGGAAGCCCTTGGATCGGGGCACATGTTTTCATAGTGTCCATGTTAATTAAAATTTAAATATTGGACCATCAGCTAAGGATTGACTAGAACATTTTTTCAACTATCAAATTAGAGGGTATATTCATCAATATTCAATATTTATTAGATTAATTTTATTCCCTTATACACTGACTGACTGAAGATTCATTTTTTATTTGATTTTCAATCAGTGGTATCCTACAAACCACCAGGCGGGAACCATAATCAAAACTAACCCCATTACAAGAATTCAAAATTCAAAAACATTCACAACACCCAATGAGAAGATATGAGGATCACCCACCATCATCATGAGTACCACTTCAGTTGTCGCCAGTAATCACTATCCTGAGTACCACTGTTGACATCATGATCCATCCCCTCATCATCTTCAACATCCTACCACCGTATCGGACACCGAAGACCATCCGAGACCTCCGGTTCTACTGTAAACATCGCACATGTCGTCATTCTCCATCGAGCCAACAACATCCAAAATACCAAAACAAAAACCAGGCAAGAAGGAAGATGGATTTTCATTCCATCATGAAATCTATCTTATTATCCTCCATGGTTAAACTCTATTTTCCACTTCGTATCCCCAGTATCTATATCAACTTTTTCATCACATATATTAACATCCTCATAATTATAAAATTCCCAAACTGCCAAATATTCTCAATGATTTGACTTTAAACCCTTATAAACGAGATCAATTTTACTATTGTTGTTAATGAAAAATTAGGAGACCTAACGAGAAATCCTTGTAAATTTTCTTCATACGGCCCCATAGATTCTCTCTCATTTTTCCGGAGTTCAAGCAATTCCCTTACAATTTTTTTAAGAACCATGTGAGGAAAATATTTTTAAAAAAATTTCTTCCTAAAACTTATTCTTTATATACACTTAATTTATTTAAAGAGATTTGTATTATTGGTCAGTGTCCACATCTGATCTGCTTATCCCTTAAGATGATAGGCTAAAAATGTTTCTTTCTCCCTCTCATAACATTAGAGGATAGGGAATCTCTTCTCAATAGAGTAAATCCATTGGTCCAAAAATAAGGAATCATAAGATATGATAAATTTTGGAGGAATTTGAAACATAAAGGACTCCACCACAACTTGTTATCTCTGAATAGTAGGAGGGTGTTCCACCTGATTCAAGTTAATACCCATAACTTGCATAAGTATTTTTAGTGTGTCCATGATGTTCTCCTCTCTATATCCCATTATGTTAGGAACATTATCAAGGTAATAATCACACTACCCATAACTTACATTGTTGATATTTTTCCATTTATTTCTTTCCATTTTATATAATAAAGGGATATTAAGGGTGAGAATTATCAAATTTTTAATCATATAAACTAAAACGATGGGCATTGATGAAATAATTCATAATTACCATGTATAATCTAACTGATTAATTTCTAAGATTCATTCTATGTTATCTATTTCAACATTTCTATTAGGTTATCAAAAAAATACTTAATAATAACCATAAATCCTTTATAATTTATTTTAAAGAAAATGTTAATTATCCAAAGCATATATCCCAAGAGTGTCTAGCCAGGTGTATAATTATGCCTCTCTATCATACACTAAGTTATGATTGAGGTAATACCCAAAATACCCTCTTTGTTTTTATTACCCCTATGTGAAAATATTCTATAGACTATATCCACTTTCCAATATCTATACTGGGATTCATTTGGTTAGAAATCCACAGAACCTCAAATTTACCAAAACATCAGGATGTTATGCTATGCTTAGGCTTATCCCTAGGGTTTTCAATAATGCTCTCTCATTATAATCTCTAAAAATAACTAGACCATTATATGATCACAACTATAGTGACCCAAGCCTTATTCAATATTTATTTCATAATTCTTTTATATATTTACATTAACTACAATCTAATGATCTAGAGGTCAAATGTCTTTGTAAGAATATACACTTAAATAAAACATATTAAACATAAATGCAACATATTTATTTAAATTTATAAATAGTTTTCCTACTCATATAAGTCCTCTAAAAATACATGGTATATATTAGGGAAAGTATATAAAAAGGAAAGGGTGTAGTAAAAATCCCATTAAGGGAACAAACATAGCAAATTATAAAGGCCTAAATGGGTTTGGAGGAATTACATGATTCCACAAGGAGGATAAAAATAAACATGGAAACAAAAAAAAGAAAAGACATCATAAGATAATGGAATCATAAGCATGTTCAAGTATCATAAAACAAAACATAATAATAATATTTCAAGGAAACCCTTTAAGAAAATATAACATAGTCTAACCATAATTATATGCATTGTATGCTCAGGCTAACTACTCATGCACCATACATGGTATGTCATGAGACATGAACATTTCCAAAAGAATTATAGGGATATAAAAAAACCCACCTATCACAAAATAATATGTACATACATATTTTTTTCTATAAGAGAAAATAAATCATCATAGAAATCATAAGTACGATATAACCTAGAATAAGCAAGTAGATTTTACAATCATGTCTTAATACATAAATGAAGGACATATCATATATATTCTCATGAAAATAAGAAAATAATTAATTTTAAAATTTTATTCTAAAAATAAATAGGCTTTCAACAAGAATTTCCATTGAATAAAAAATTCTTAAGAAAATTATTGTAGTAAGAATAAAAACATACCACTTAAGTGAAACTTTTTGAAATGAGAAAGAGATATTTAAAGACATATTGTTTTATTTTAAAACCCATTATTTTTTAAAAAGAAATTATAAAATAATAATGGATTTTATAAAACATTAATTATAATAAAGAAAAAAAATGTATGGGGAGATAATTGACATCAAATTTGTCATAGCAAGATCCCTTAATTTGAGTTCACTAAAAAGAGAAAATTTTAAAGAGAACTTAAAAAATTAATTTCCATAATTAATAAAGGTAATATAAATATGGTATATATGTAATATATATATATATATACAGAACCTAGATGATATACTTGAGAAAAATATAAATCAAATGGAATAAAAATAAAGAGAATGTGTAACCAAAAGTTGTCAATGGTGGTTGAGAGGATCCCTTGCCTCGTGTATGTAGGCACTCTGAACTTGAATTTAATTTAATTAATATTTAAATTAAGTTCATTAAATATTTAAACAAGAAACTTATTAACCTAAATTTAATTTTATATGGTAAATTTTTTATATTTTGATATTTATTCATAATATTGTTTCTGTTTATGTTGATTAATTGGGGTTGTTTTGTTAATTTTATTATAACACTTTTAGTTTTTTGAACACGATGAAATTTTTGTAAAATAACTTCATGATATCTATAATTATAGAGGATTATGTCCATTTTTTATATTTATAAAATATTTATAATGTTTCAAAGGATATCCAAATAATATCCAAATTAGGAAACCTGTCTTGACAACTCTCTTTATGGAGGTTAAAGTTACTAAAACCATTTGTTATTTTCATTACATATTAGTTTTCATATATTATAATTATATAATATCAATTGTGTCAATAACATAATTTTTACATGCTAAATAAATTTTTAATTCTATACATGTTAGGAGATCATTGAAAGGAAAACATGTTTTTCATGGAGGCAGTAGTCTATAAACATGTATGAAGGCATTTTTATTTTTCTCAATGAGTTTGGTGGATATAAAATGTATATTATATTAGTATAATAAAATTTAATAATATTAAAAATAATTGGTTGTATATACATTAATTTATTTAGGGGGATGAGGGTTTCGGAAGAAGAAACAAACTTTGAAATTTTTGGTTGAAATTTTGACCATTACTTTTGAAGTTCCCCCTTGGTAACTCCTTGGGACTCCATAGATTGGTCTTTTGGTGAGACGAAGGGTTTAAGGGAATTGAGAGGGATTTGATTAGAGACTAGAGTAATGTTTTTTTGAGACAATTATTTGGAATGGTTGGAGATATTGGGAGGAATATTTCTCATTTTTTAAGTGAATTAATTGGATATTTTGTAAAAACTCAATATTTCTCAATAATATCACTACATTTTTCTCAGATAATGGATCAAAAAACAGCCAATAATTTTATGGGGAAATATATAAGGCTAATATTTCCTCTATTATCCAATATCACACATTTTGTAACATGTTTTAACCACATGTACTATCTTACACCATCTTTACTCCAATTTACCTATACCGTGATAACTCCACTTTCACCCTTGCAAAATATTTTTAATGAACAAAATTTAAATTAAAATTTTTTAGTAATTCAAAAATTATGATTTTAAATATGTAAATTATATTATAAAATAAAATTCATAATATTTATATAAATTAATTTTAGTATTATCACACAAAACACATAAAAATTGTTTCTTAGAAAATTTTTATTTTATGCTTAAATTTTAAACATGTTATAAAATTATAAATGTTTCTGATTTTCAAGAAACAAATTTTTTTATTATAAATAAATTAAACATTATTTATCTTTCAAATTAATTTAAAACAAAATTTTATTAATATAATATTTAATGAAAAAAATTTGAAAATAATTTTTTATTAGAATTAATATATTATTTTTATTTTATAATGTTAAAAATAGTTTTTTTAAATTTTAAAAAATAACATTAATGTGAATAAAATTTTAGCAACTCCGATGATCCATGTATTATTTTTTTATATTGTATGGATTGTTTTCAAGGCCAGATGTTGAGACGACGTGAGATTTTGAGGTCTGGTGATTCGGGAATAAATTTTTGAAATATATCCAATATATTAAATAAAATGCATGAAATGTTTCCTTGATAATGTAGAATAACATCTATTAATTTTCTCATATTATAAATATATGGCCTACATTTAGATTATAGAATTTTTTTAACCTATGCATGATATAACCTTGGAACAAGTCGAGCAATCGGGTTGAGGCATTGTCATGGGAAGACATTTAAAAAAATTGATATCGCCAACAACAATAACAAAGAAATGTTATTTTCCATAAATTTATCCAAACTAAGGTAATATGATTTTTTATTTGGATTATTTCACCATTTTTTATTTCTATGATGATCACTGATCAGTTAACCACTGAATTGATTCATGGATCAGTCGTATTATGTTTGTGGGATCTATCTTTGGGGATTATTGAGAGAATTGGATATTATAATTTTTTTCTTCAATTTTTGTTTTAATGGATATAGATTGAGGCCAATAAGAAAATAGAATAGTTTAATTACCCTTTAGTGTTTCTTGTATTTATCTTATCTTTCTTTTTCCATTCACTAGAGGTAATTATTTTGGTAGGTGTTTCAACAAATACCGAATAAAAAAAATACTTGCACACTCCTTTCATAACATAACAGATAATTATCGCAAATCCAGGATTAGTATGACATGGGTATCACAAAATGATAGAAGGGATGAGAGAATAAGATCATATTGGATACTTCCAATTTCAGGGGAATGTGGGATTGTGATGAGGATGAATTATAACCAATTCCCATGTAAATCAGATGATTGGATTATGGAAATCAGAGATGGGAAGGCATGACCAGTAGTGTTCATTGGTTTCTATCATGGTGCATGGCCAGATTGATGAACAGAGGAGTCTAAAGTGACATGGAAACTAAATCTGGGATTTTGGAGAATCACACAAAAGATGGCATGTAATTCGGGATTACATGGCATGTTGGACCCTAAAAGTGGTAGCTAGCATTTTAGTGTGGTGTTAATTATCACATGGCATGTGACACTTATTACACAAAATGTAACACCTAACATAGAAATTGGAATATATCATAGAGGATACACATATAGCCAAACATAGACATGACTAGTCGTACACAGACACGGCGATCCGGACATGGACATGGTTATTAGATCATGGGATCAAAAACACCATTTACTCAGGCATAGATACAGACACAGAAATAATCCATTGTACATGGGTAGAACCTATTGTTGATGGGAAATTCCATGTAATACAAGTACATTCCTTTTACCACTTAAAAATTGGCTTGGATACCTTATCCTTTTTAGTTTTGGAATGTTACAATAGGGTTAATTACCTTGATCCATTCCCTAAGGGTAGTATGGAATCACGTCCTACACATAGAATGGTGATCCCTTCATTGGGAATTATTAGATATAGTTTTTGAATCCTTTTGTGAGGACTAGATTTATATCCACTATAATCATCTTTCCATAGGTGGACTTCTTGGTATCTTCATGACCAACACTACACGAGATCTGATCCACTACATTTTGGGTTATTCTCGATTGAGTTGTTGGTGTACCCCATGGACTTGGGTGTAATCCTCATCTGTGTATCATATTTCTTCACACTTATAGAATGTAATTCCTATTAAGATACCCCAAGAGAATAAAATCTTAGATGAATATCATCAGTGATATTTGACTCATTGAGTGTGTCTCCTGAAATGAGTTCTATATGGAACCTTTGAATAGGAATCCTGGGATGGTATTACGATTGTGACTTTACCTTGAGATTTTGTATATTTTTTGAGTATATCTAGATGTTATTGTTATTTTTTTGTATACATATACCTATGTAGATATGATTATTATTCTTTATGTCACACTCTTAGTTATTTTTGGGTGTCATATTGGGTGTTGTTATACTCACCCCTGCTTAGGCTATGCCCTTATGCATCATGTCTTATGAAGATGATCAACCTTTTGATGGAGTCCTGGAGGGACCAAGGCTAGGTGGAGATTAATTATACTGATATATTGAGGTGTTCTCTTGAGGTTTCCTTGACAACATTCCCCATATATACTTTCAGGTTGGACTTATTTTCAGTTTCTTTGTGGTGAGATTGTATTTGGATGTTTTTTCTATGCAGTACTTGTTGTCATACTATGATGGTGGGATTTAGATATATTCATACATAATTATCAGTTGTTTTACATTTCATAACTATATGGTCTTGGAGATGTGTGTGTGTGTACAGTTTCATTAGTTATATTGTCTCTTATGTGTGTGATATGCCTACTTTTTGCATGTCACTATCCCTTGTCCTATTAGAGTCGGGCTTGGGGTAGTCGTGGCACATTCCTCATTGGTTTGGGTCGTGACATATTGTTATCAAAGGAATTGGTTATACCTTAAGATCAGATTCTATGATATTATTTTGGATTTTATGTTAATAGTTTTAAGAGTTTCAGGTTTGTATTTTAGGTTGGGACTCCAGTTTTTGTGTAGGGGCTGATGTATCTATACACCATGACTCTGATCACCTTCCTTTCAACTCAGTATATGTAAACATAGGTTTCAAGTAAAAACCTTGGTACATGAATCATATAGGAATGGGATGTGATTTTCAAGTCCTTCTTGAAATATCTCTTCAAATATACTCATTGACCATGGTATATTTTGTCTATTTCTGAATGCCTTTGTGATATATGCTAGCTAGGATTTAGCAGCATGATCATGAGGATAATCCCCTTAGTGAAGAGGCTTTGATATTGGGACTTTTTAGGAGTTGTTACCTATAGGTGGTGCACCACTTAGAACACAAAAATATGAGTAGAATATGGTACACACTGTACTTATAGATGAGGTTCATAGGTTGAGAACACATCTTGATTTTTAGTGAAAAAACCCCTTAAAATATGAGGTGAGCCTGACCCATGGTAGATTAGTACTAACCTAAGGCAGTGACATGTGTTTTCTCTCTTTTCTGGAAAGTGTAAGATTAGATGGTGGTCTGGTAGTGATACTTCTCTATGGATCTGTAGGATGATGGTGGGATTTAGTGACCCAGTCATACAATGATGTGACTCTAGTATTTTTAGATTTCAAGAACATTTTTAGAGGGGTTTATATCTAGCTATATTGAGGGTTGTATACATCCAATAGATTCTACAACATCAGCATGGTAGTATGATAATGTCGGATTATTCATCAAGGATCACTAACCTCTCTAGGTAATCAATGGATATGGTTCATGATCAGTTCTTTCAGGATCATACCTTAAGAGATGAATTTTTCAAGACATACGATAAAAAGTTATAAATCTATGAATTCCTACATATTTTGGGGTGGTGGAGTGTCCTTTGGGGGTTGATAGTTTCTTGGTTGAGTAGATGCAGACAGTTGTTACCGATAGTGGTCACATATGATCATAGAATTTTGAATTAGGGATACGAGATCGGTTTCAGGTACTTAGACATGTTTTACATTTTAGGATGATATTTTAAGATATTGGTTCTATGGCTCAGGTCTCACAAGAAGGGTCTAGTCATCCAAGGGAGTGGCAGTGCTACTCATGTGACAACATAGGAAAAAACATGTGAGATAGACCAACATGTCATATGGCTGAACCAGAGATAGTGGATGGGCTACATTGGAAGAGGAAGTGGTAGGAGAAGGAAGTTTCATGGGGAAGAAGAGATGGAAGATAAGCTGCGAGAGAAATTAGAGGTGGTAGATGTTTTGACTTGTTACCACCACCACCACCCCCAAGTGGTCCAAACCAGAATCAGGGAGCTAAGTTAAAGGGTTTAAGGTAGAATTAGGTGGTCAAGGATTATGTCCCAGAATCTCTAGGGATGATACGAGGTATTATTTTTGTATTTTATTCCTTATATGTAGTACTGATAAACCTAGGTGAAAATAATTCCTTTATTTATACTTATTTGGTTCAATACATAGAGATTCTGGTTGACCCATTAGCTCGACCCTTGTGCTCGGAGACTCGTATGAGAAGTGACATAGTGATCACACATATATGCAGATGGTGTGACCTCACTCTTGGATGAAATATTTTAGTTTGGTATCTCTTTATAGCAGCGATGAGTCCTTACATTATCATCTTAGGTATGGATTGGCTATCTATAATTCATTCCTAGATAAACTATTTAACATAGAGCATGTGGTGTATATGTAGTGATGGAATGGCCTTTTCCTTTTTTGGTGAAAAGGTAACTTAGGTAGATTAGGATGGTCTCATGTGTAGGAGGGTGCTTCTGATTACTCATCAAATGGCTAGAATGACCCATGTTACAGTGGATGCTATGAGCTTTGAGTATTCAGCAATGGTGGAAGAGTATGCAAATTACATTCCTAAGAAAATTCTAGTATTACCTCCCCAATGAGGGATATAATTATGTATTGATATACACACCAAGTTTAATGTGATATTTGTGCCATCATATCAGATGTATATGGAAGAGCTTCATGATATGAGGGTGTTATTGGAGGACTTATAGAGGAAGGGATTTGTGAGACCTAGTGTTTCACCCTCAGCAACACCAATATTCTTCTCTAATAAGGAGAATGGGATCATGATGTTGGGTGTAGATTATCATTTCTTGAACTACGTTATCGTGAAGAAACATTATCCACTACTTAGGATTTATGACAACTTTGATCATTTGTGAGGGTCACAATTGTTCTCGAAGATTGACATCAGATCCAGCTATCACCGGTTGTGAGTATAGGAAGAGGATATACCGAACAAGAAATTAAAATGTTTCTAAATTCACTTTGTATACTCTGTGGTTCCATTTTACATGAAAAATTCCCCTATAGTGTTAATGGGGATCACAAACTGAATATTTCTACCATTCATATACAGGTTCATGGTAGTCTTCATCGATGATATCCTGTTATACCCAAAATCTATAGGAGGATCACATAAGACACTTGATAATGATTCTAGACATAATTAAAGAGAACTCTATTTATGGGAAGCTCTAGAAGTTTTAGTTTTAGGGTTATGAGGTCTAATTTCTTGGGCATGTTATCCCAACAGATGGTGTAGTAGTGGAATCATTGAAGGTTGAGGTAGTGTTATCTTGGGATCCACCTAAGATCATAATTTTGGTGTGGATATTCCATGGATTGGAAGGATGATATCGGATATTCATAACATATTTATCTAGGATATCATATCCCTTGATATCTTTGACCCATAATGGCTAGACATTCATGTGTAAAAAGTAGTTCTGACAAGCCTTTCAAGAGTTGAGACAATGATTTATGTGTGATCTCATCTTGATAATTCTAGGGGAGGGTGTCAAGTATATAGTGTTCTAAAATGCATTAGGGTTTTGGGTTTTTTGTGTTCTAATTATAACATAGGTGGTTATTTTATATGGTTCACATCAGTTAAGACCGCATGATAAGAATTATGTGAACCACAATCTTGAGTTACCTGTGATGGTTATTTCCATGAAGATGAGGTGACACTGCCTAACAGGTGAGCAGTTTATCATCTATTCATACCAAAAGAGTCTCAATTATATCTTATCTCAATATAATCATAAAATGAGATATTGGTGACAGATAAAATTCCTAAAAAATTATGACTTTGAGATTTTCTTACTCCTGGGAAGGGGAACATAGTATAATATGATCTTAGTGGGATATATTGTACATATTTTCTAAGCAAGGCATCAAAGCAGCAGAACACACTGTAGTTATCCTTTTTATTATGGTTATGGAGCATCTTATCTCCAACTGATGGTTGTTACCACTCCTCTTTTATAGTGATTTTGTGAGGAACAAATTGGGGAAACAAACTCTGAGATCCAATGTACTCAAATATCCACTAGACATGCTCTAGATATATTTTCTATAGGTGGGGAGAAAGTTTTTATTTTTAGAGGATACATAATGGTAAAAATGGAATTAAATGAGGATGTTATAAGATAATTTCATTCATATCCTTTGGTGGTACATCAATGTGAGGAAAATATGTTCTAGGAACTATGACATCAGTTTTGGTGTCTAGGAATGATGATAGGGGTTGCACTGTTTGTTTCTCGATGCCTTAATTGTCATAAAGTGATAGGTGACCACCAAGTTCCAGTGGGATTAGATCAACCCCTTTATGTTCTATAATTGGAGTAGTATGATATATCCATGGACATCATAAAAGGGTAACCACATAAATCTAGGGGACATTGTTCCATCTAGGAGATCATATAGCAACTCCCTCATTCATCCCAATTCCTAGCTATTCAATAGGAAAGTTCAGAAGAGAGAATGGAACAACTCTACATATATGAGATAGTATAACTCCATGGAGTTTTATCAATGATAATTTTTAACCATGACACTCTCTTCACATCTCATTTATTGAAGGGATTACATGAGACCTTTCAGACTTAGTTGATTTTGAGCATGACTATTCACTCCCAAATTAATAGCCAGACTGAGTGGACCATTCAGGTCTTAGAGGAAATGTTGTGCTATTTCAAGTTATAATTTTTCCATAGTTGAGTGGATCACCTACCACTGGTGGATCTTGTGTAATGTCACTAGTTAAGGATTTCTACAAGCGAACATGCAGGTCACCAATATGCTAGACCGACCCAGGATAGTCAACACTTATGGGCCCAGAGTTGGTGAAAGCCACTACAGAGAATGTTTTGATCATCCATGAGTGTATTAGGACTATAAAAAGTAATAATAATCCCTACTAGAACCATAAATGGAGGCCATTGGAGTTTGATGAGGGAGACCATGTGTTCCTATGGGGTTCACCTCAACAGTGTTTACAAAGATTTAGATGGGTTGTTAAACTATCTCCAAGATTAATTGGCCTACTCTAAATACTACGTAGAGTTAGAGAGGAGTCATACCACTTATATATACCACCATATTTATATATGGAACACAATGTATTCCATGTTTTTTAGCCCAGGAGATTCATGCATGACTCGTCACATGTTATCGACTGGGGCATGATGGACACCAAGTATGGAGTATCTTTTGTTGAGTAGCTAGTATAGATCAAAGATCGGAAGGAGAGGATCCTTTATAGGAAATTAGTTTCCTTAGTGTGTGTATGGAGGTAACATAAGAATCTTCTACAGAGAACCTGGTAGTAGGAGACTAAAATTCTTGATCAGTAACCACATCTCTTTGTGTAGCCTTTTGTTTTGGAATTTCAGGATATAAAGCCCCAAGGTTAGGAGAATGTAGAAACTCATATTTTTCATGTATTATTTTTTCATATTTTAGGGATTCTTTTTGAGACCAAGTGCTGAGACGGTGTGAGATTTCAAGACACAATGTGCCTAGAATAAATGATTGAAATATATTAAATAACACACATGTGTATTTTTTTGAAAAATTGGAATAAATTTTAAATAGTGGCTTGAATAATAAATATAAGGACATTTTTGTGTTCATAGTGTGGGTTTTACCCTAGGTTCGATATAAGCGTGGAATGTTTTGGGTATTCAGGATGAGGCGTGATCATTGGATGATATTTAAATAAATTAGTAGAATAAGTTAAATTATTTAATTAATTAAATGACCTATTATTTTCTCTATATAAAAGTTTTTATGGGGGATTCATTGGTTTAGATGAATAACCCAGTAAATCATGTGGACCCATTAGAGAGTGTTAGAGAAACTTTCATTGGTGAATGACGATCAAATTATGGATCAATGATCGTTGTGCGAAAGAACTCTGGGGTCTCGCTAATGAAAATAGAATAAAACTATTATTCACCAGTGATTAATACAAACCAAGTTAGTATGATGTTTTATTTTGATTCTTTCCCAATTTTTTATTTATATAATGAATGAGGATCAATCAACCAATAGATTGATTCAAAAACCGGTCATATTGTTGTTGTTATATTTATCTATGGGGATTCTTAGGAGAATTGAATATTATTATTTAATTCTTAATTTTTCATTCTAATGGAAATGGATTGAGGCCAAACAAACATAACCAAGGTTCATTACTCTTTGTTTTCTCTTGGATTTATCCTATAATTCTTCATATATTCATCACAGAAAACTCTTTTGGTGCACGGTTTGATAAATACCAGATAAACAATAATTACACAATTGATTAATGGAGAAATATATTTTTCTCATAAATCTGGTCTCATTATGATGTGGGGATCATGTGAAAAGGGTAGTGGTGAGTGAATCAAATCAGATTGGACACATCTTGTTTGAGAAGTGCATGCGAAGATGATGATGACTAATGATAACTGATTCCCATGCAAATCGATATGACACCCTGAAATCCCTTAGCATGTAATAATAAGAATAATGGTCATATTAACACATAAATATTTTTAAGACACATATAACTAGAATATAAATATATACTCAATAAACACACATGATCTCAAGTTAATGTTACCACTATAATACCAGCCAAGGATTCCTTCTCATAGGTTCCACATAGCCCTTATTATGGGAGACATACTCCATGAGTTAAATATACCTAAAAAATTCTATCTAGGAGGTCATGATCATCAGGTCTGGTTATAGGAGGATCACTCTAGATGTCTGAAGAGATATGATACACATATGAGGATCACACCCAAGGCCATGAGTTATACCAATAACTCAATCTGGAATAACCCACTAAGTAGAGGATTGGTTCCATTGTATTGTTGGTCATGCTGATACACAGAACTACACCTAGTTAAATATGATGATAGATGATCTCACTTCATTCCACATAGAATCATTCAAACGACTCTTTCTAAGAATTTCCCACTAAAGGGATAACCATCCTATGTGTAGAATACAATTTCACAAAAACTCTTAGGGGATCAATCAAGGGAACAAAAACTAACATAAATTTTCCAAATTGAAGAGTAAAATGATTCAAATCCAACTTTTAAGGGGTACATGGAATGTACTGGTAGTACATAGTGAGTCCCATCGACATCGGGTTCTTACCGTCATCGATCACTAGAATCCAATAAAGGGCCACCACCTCTCCCACTTCTTAATACCTTTCACACATCTTAAGTTTGGCCAATCCATACCAAATACACTTCCTAGAAATTATTCCTTACTCTTAGAATCTTTACCTTGGTGATAAGGTAATCCATGGAATCCTTTTGTCACAAACCAAAGGGGTTACCCAATTAAGAGTTAACATCCTCTCTCAAGTACTTTACATTATTTTCATTCGACAGCCCCCTACACTTTTATTTTTCAATTATTTTACAACAACAATAGTATCATAAATATACTAGGTTTTTTTCATGATAAGTTTTCAACCTATACTTACACACACCTCTATCTTATGGATAATGAACATACTGTTTATGTGTACGGTGTAGTACGACCTCACTAAATGATGATTGTTCAATTTTACATACTGACCATCAGGTTGGAAATTATGATGAAAACTCTATTCATATATGTTATATATTAAATTTATGATTTATTTAAGCTTTTTTATTCTTTTTACAACACAAATATTTTGATTTTCCATTGTCTTTTAATACGATAATTTCGTTCGAGGAAGTGTGGACTACAACCCCCTCAAAGTGATATGATTTGTTCATACACTACATGGAATGTATTAAAGATGGGTTTAGTGATTATATATGATATATATGGTATCATAAATATACTTTATTAATGATATACATATATACATATATGTTATTTTCTTTCGTTCATTCAATACAACAATTAAACGGAAATAGCATTCATGCGTACGTATGGCGTACCGTCTCCACGAACGGTGTGTTCTATTTCATACATATATATTATATATATTATTATAAAAAATATATAATATATATTCATGATATTTATATCATGATTTAAATTCTATAAATTATGATATAAATTATAAATACCAATGATATAATAATTTAAGACACGTGAGAAGAATAAAGCGAATATTACCAGAAGTGAAATGTTAACATAGGATTATTGACAAGTAAGTAATTTAAGGCCAAAATAAAATCATGTATATAAGAATTTTTTTCTATAAAATATTTATAATAAATTAATATTTATTATATAGGTAGTTTTAATGAGTACAAAGAGAGTCAAGTCACAAGGTTAGGGGATTTCATCTCACTTTTTATTTCTGTGAGATATATGTTATGTTCGCCACTCTTTCCTTTTGAATAGTGTATGTACGGCCCATGTTTGTATTCTATGTATCTTAAACATACATTTATGGGTATTTAAATATCTATTTTATTATTTTTCTTTCAAGGGTTTTACATTTCAAAAGTTACCAAATCTGTAAAATAGTTTGGTCTCAATTTTCCTTCTTTGAGACTCTTGTTTATTTAGGCACCTAAATTATCTTTCAAGGTTTATATTATTAAATTTTATATGATATATCATGAATTTAAATTAATTAATTATATTTTAAGATTCATTTAATTTCCATTTATTACATGGATATTATGATACCAAGTTTCCAAGTTATAAGAGTTTATTGATACAATCTCATCGCTTTTTGAGATTGGTTATGTTTATGCTTCCATTGATGAAATATTAATATACATATATCAAAAAAACTCAAAAAGATCTTTATACTATATTTATTCAATGTATCCTCATGTTTTATTACCATTTTCCACAGTTTTTTACTTAAGATAATGTTTTTAAGTAAAATATGGTCTTCTCTCTCCCTTTGGTCTGAAAACTATTGTATTCAAAAACCATGTTTTCAAAAATGTTTTCAAAATATATTTGAAGACCATTTTCAAGGAAAAAGTGATTTAAAAACTTTTTATGGTTTTCAATAATTCATTTATAATTTTAAAATCTGTTTTCAAAGAAAAAGGTTATCAAATGGTTTTATGTGTTAAAAACGTTTTTCAATGCAGAAAGGATATTTTACTCAAGAAATGTTTTTAAAAGTTCTTTCAAAATTATTTCCCATATAAGATAACATCCACTGGGGTTACCCATTAATTTATGGGAAACCATTCAATGTTTCCATTCATATTATTTTTTAATGGATTATGTTTTGATTTCATGATGTTGATGAAACCCATTTCTCTTTCATGGGTTATATGTTATTCAAACAAGATGCTTTTTCACAAATTATGTTTACAATGAAATGATTATGAAACCTGTATTTTTTCGCAGGATATGATATAATTACATGTTTATAATACCCATTTTATTTTAGGGGTTATGATATGATTATTTATAATCTTTTGGAACATGTATGTATGATTTCATTATGAGATGGATGAGACCTATATCTCCATCCAATGATTTGGGTAATGATTTATATATCATATGATATACTAAGACGGTCTTGGGAATGAATATTGACTACTAAGATGGTCATGCGAGTGAACCATGACTACCAAGTTGGTATGAAGAGTGAACTAATGCTCCCAAGAGAGCTATGGGAGTGAACCATGATTACCAAGATGGTACTGGGAGTGAATCTATGCTACCAATATGGTCTTTGAAGTGATGCCTTCAATAATATTGAAATCATATTATATATACTTATATGTTTCCCACAATTCTAGGTTTTATTCCTATGATATGATTTCATGGATTCTATTATTTATCTCTTTATGATTCATGTCTTATGAAATTCCAATATTTATGCCATGATTCATTTATATGATCATTGATATGCAGGGTATGATCTTCTATTTTCATAATCATATTCTCATACTCTTATGCTCATGATTATTCTTATATATCTCTCTTTTTTACCCTAACTGATCATTTGAGATCACCCCTTTTTATGTTTCCTTCCCCATTTTATGAATATATGTATTATGTTTCATGTGTCTAAGAAGGGTTCTGGTCAAGAAGAACCTAATGTGGGATAATGTATCTCACTTATGTATCGGTTTTTATTTTTCCATGTTTCCAATGGCACTAGACTAGTATAGTCTTTGGGCATCTCTTTGTTTAATTTTTTAAGTATTCCATAAATGTTATGAAATTATAATGTTTGAAAAGTGAGGTTCACTATAGTTGATATAATAGAAAAGTTTTAGTTAACCTTTAGAAGCTATTATGATAGAACCTTATTGATAACTCTAAGGACACGTATAAGGATAAGTTTAAGAGTAATGAAAATTATAGGAAAATGTCTTAGAATTTTGGTGAATGATAGTGTGAGTGGTTTCATAGAAATAAATACCTATCTAGATACTACATGTTGATGTGGCTTTGGGACTGATGTACTTAATGGTAAAAACTCTAACAAGATGTTCCAGGCTAGACTCTGGGTAATCTGGTACACAGAAACGGGCCTTACTACACACCTGGTTTGACACTCCCAGGGGATATTCTTTAGAAAATAAAAACATATTCATGAACCATTATGAAGGATTTAAATAGAAGTTAGATATTAACAACCTAGTATAAACCTAAGGTGTCATTGATAAAGGAACGTTTCATAACTCATAAAACCTATAACTGAATTTTCATGATTATGTGGAACCTTGATATAATAATTGTTTCTTACTCTATGATTTTTGGTTTAGTTAATGGATAGAACCCAAAGGAACATTGTTAATGGTGATTATGATGGACAATGAAATTATTTTCCTCTTGAAAAAATGAATCATATGGGAGATAGAATTAAAAACCTCATTTATATGCTCTCACATATTTCTCAGGATATGAATCATAGTAGTATTCCAAATGATAAAATAAGGGATAAAAATTTGATTAAGTCTATGATGAGGCAACACAAACATTATATCAGAGATTATTCTAATCTAATTTTTGTTGAACAATGTTTTAGTACTTCAGATAATATATTCATTATTCTCTAGTTTTTGGAGCATGATAAAGTCATTCTAGCTATCTATCATTTAGAAGGTGAATTAGAACAGTGGTGGAATTTAATGAAGAATACGAGCCAGAAAGATGAGATTGATTCCATGGATTGGGATGTGTTCTAGAGATTATTTTTCATTGTGTACTTTCCTCATATTATTCATACCAATATAGATAATAGTTCCTTGAGTTGAATCAAAGGTATGATGAATCTATTGATACCTATGAGGATAATTTCATGATACTTACTTAGTATGATTCAAGAATAATCATCCAATCCGAAAGTAATGTTGATAGGTTCTTTAGGGGCTTAAAAACAATTCTAAAAAGGGTGCTAGCCATAAAAAATTTAGTATCTATAAACAGATTGTGCATTGTTCAATCAGGGTTGAAATGGAGGTTGGATTCACAAACCAATCTCATGGTTTTGACATGAATACGAAGATAAAGTTTAAAGGAAAAGATGAAAACCATGAAGAGTAGAATATGAGATTTCCTTTTTTCTCTAAGTATGGGAAGAATCATATAGGAAATTACCATAAGGGGTCTAATAAATGTTTATGTGTGGAAGGGAAGTCCATTGGGCATTTAATTTTCAAAGTGATGGGAAGAAGTTAGATAACATTGCGAATGGGGAAAAAGAGGTACAAAATGAACCTCCCCTGATTCAATTCTACAAGTTTAAGGAGAACATGCATTATATTAACCACTACCCAAAACCATGGTCTAATGGAGATGATCGATGTCAGCAACCTCTTAAGCAGATAGACAAGGTCCAATCTCATGCAATCT
Source organism: Viscum album (assembly GCA_963277665.1). Lineage (NCBI taxonomy): Eukaryota > Viridiplantae > Streptophyta > Magnoliopsida > Santalales > Viscaceae > Viscum > Viscum album. The sequence goes on from OY728121.1 coordinate 857,404,690, forward strand.
CTATTTATGATGAGGGGTGTGATAACAATGTGATGAAAAGTAAACATACCATACAACCTTGAATTTCTAATTTCATATTTGATTCTAGATCAACCCACTCTTTCATATCTAAAGAATTTTATAAGGGTGTTAAGATTCGTAAAAAAAATTAGGTATGGCATTAGTAGTGTAAAACCCTTAATGGTATGATGATTTCATCTCAAGTCTATGATTCCTATATGATTGATGTTTATGGGAATGTGTTTCTTGGAATTATTTTCATTCTTCCTTTGGTTTAATTTTATGTCATATTAGGCATGTATTGTATTTATCTTCATAAATCCCACATAAATTATCGAGGAAGGGAAGTTTCTTTTGCTATTTCAAACCCTCATATGGTCATCCATCCCTGTGATGATAAGTATGAACTTTCTGTGGTGATTACATCCAGTGTATGGGTATTCATTCCCATTTAAAAGGGTTTCATATCTCAAATTGTTGGGGAGATAATCAGCATCGATGATATGCCTATTGTTTGGGAATTTTTTGATGTATTTTTGGAAGTGTTATTTAGTCTTCCACAACAACTAGATGGTGAGTTCTCAATAGAACTCATACCTGGTTTGACACAAATTTCAAAGGCTGTTTAAAAAATGGAACTGATTGAGTTATAATAATGGAAGAAGAAACTCCAAGAAAACCATAATAAGGGATTCATTCGGCCAATTGTGTCACCTTGAGGTGCACCCATTCATTTTGTGAAAAAATAAATATGGATCAATGAGACTATGAATTGATTATCAGGAGTTGAAAAAGATCACAATCAAGAATAAGTATCATCTCCCCCATATTGATGAATTTTTAATCAATTTCACATTGCTCAATACATTTCCCTGATTGACCTTCATTGTGGATATCATCAATTGAGGGTAAATAAAGATAATATACCCAAGACGAAATTCTATACAAGGTATAGAATCTATGAATATATAGTTATACCTTTTGTTCTTACTAATTACCCTACTATTTTCAGGGATTCAATGAATATATCCTTTAGAGATTATCTTGATCAGTTTGTGGTAGTCTTTATAGATGACATTATTATCTAGACATAAATAAAGGAAGTGCATGATGATCACTTGATAATTTTACTGAAGACCCTAAGGAAAGAGAATATATATGAAAATTTTACAAAGTGTGAGTTTTTTCTACAAAAGGATTCATTCTTGGGTCACAAAATCTCAATAGATGGTATAGTAGTAGATCCATACAAGATAGAGTCTATTTAAAGATGTCTTATACCAACCATCTTCACTGAGATCCGTAGCTTTCTTTGTTTAGCTAGATATTATTTATGGTTTGTGGTGAATTCCCCATTCATATTCAATCCTATAACCAAATTAACTTGGAAGAGTTTCAAGTTTCTCTGGATAGATGAATGTGAGGAAAATTTCAAGGAACTGAAGAGAAGGATAGTCAGTGCACCTATTCTTACATTACCATATAGTGTAGAAGGGTTTTAATCTATAGAGATGCATCCAATAAGGATTTTGGATGTGTTCTTATGAATAATAACATGATATCACTTATGCCTCAAGGAAGTTGAAGATTCATGGACAAAATTGTAACGACCCGAATCTGGAGCCCTTCCACTGGTGCCCCATACCCAGTTCGCCACATGACCTCAAGTGTATTTCTCCAAATGCCAGAGGCTGCCAACTAGCAGTGAGCGCCTTGGTAAGTTATTTGGGAAACTATGCCCGCATTTGGTAAGGTATAAAAGGCAAGAAAACAACAGTCAATGGAGGAAGCAGTAAACAGCATACAAACAATGAAACTAAACATCGGAAGCAACGAACACATAATGATAATAATAATGATATAGAAGGTACAAGTATCTAAGGAAAGTAGCAAACACAACAACGTGCTGAAATACAACTGAAAACAAAGTACGAAAGGAACAGAAACTCCAGCAGCATCTCAAGCCTAAGCTCGGTCCTATGCTCTCCAGCTCCAACCAGCAATCACATACCCGAAGTAGAAGGGCCACAATCCCTATCCACACCTGCAACCATATAACTTGTTTGGGCCGAAAAGCAGTACCCAAACAGGGTGTGAGACTAATCCCAGTAGGCAATCACCATGAGATTCGTTCCCTACTGTCAGTGAATAATATAGAAAAAGTAAAGGAATAAATGCAGTAGAGAAGAATATGTACACTAAAGTAATAAATCCTACCAAACTCCATTCACAGTTATTTATTACTTCAGAACAATTATATAGCTATCAACCTTGGAACCTAGAAACAACTCTATACTCTGAAGGCAAGTAGGTAATCACAACAGGTAACTCAGCAGTCTACCTAAACAAAAAGCAGTACAAACCCAAGCTTGTTCTTTGGCTTGGTGGACTCATCACAACCAACCAACAAATAAATCATTGACTCTCTGGGTGTCTCCAACTAGCAAACCCCTCTGGTCAAGTAGACGTACAAAGGCACATACACTCTGGGAAGCTCTCACCATCAATTACCCTATGGTCTTGAAACAAAAGATATAGACTCTCTGAGGAAGAACTTATGTCTAATTCCCCCTATAGTCTCGCTACGTAGCTAAGGACACTCTGAGGAAGCACAAATTCCCATTCCCTGAGGTCCTGCGATCAATACTAATTATAACAGACTCTCTAGGGAATCCCTAATCGTCAATTCCCCCTTTAGTCTACCACACTAGGTTCAATCAGCCCTGAGCAGTTTAGTCATGCGTAATCGACTTTTAGTAGCCTAAGTAAGTTCAGAAACTACTTTTTTAATAGCTACAATGCATCCACAAGCATATAAATAGTATTAAATACTTGCAATCAAGTCAACAGGCATACTAGAAATGTGAAAAAGGGTTGCCTCATAGGCAAACTGTGCCAAACGGCAATCAACAGCCAAAACAAGGGGAAACACCCATGGGGTGATCCTCAAACATGCTAAAAAGAAATTATTAATCATCTAATAACCTCAATCATACAAGAAATCTAAGGCAAATAAAAAAACAGGATCAAAACCCTAACCTGAGATACCCAATACATGGGTATCTGGTACATTTTCACCAAAAACTCAAAGACATTCAATGTAGGGAAACAAAACACCTGCCTCAATCCTATGAGATTGATATTATTGACCATAGTCCTGTGAATTGGCCTATAATGGAATAATATGCAAAAACATCTAAAACGATCAACCTCAGATAACTCTCACAAGAGAAGGAATCAAGAAACATGGCCAAAGAAGAACCAAGAACTCACCGCTGCGATTCTATTGCACCCGACGGCGTTCGATTCTGAAAACCGGTGAAGAATCTGTGGCTCGGAGAAGAATCATCTCTCTAGGTCGCTTTGGATGTAATTAGGCGGATAAGAAGATGAAAACGGGGATTAGGTGTGACCCTGGTCTGATTAATGAAATAAAAAGAAAAGTACACGGTGTGTACTTCTTGAGTACACAGCTTGGAGTCCTCTTTTCCATACACAGTATTAATCGGACTCCACCTCATCACTACACCCCGTGTGACTGGCCCGGACACGGCTAGCACACGGCCTCGAGTGGAAGAAAAGTACACGGTGTGTACTTGTAAAGTACACGGCATGTACTTACAAAATTTCTAGATTCTCCTCTTTTTCTCAAAAACAGCCAGAAAAGGAAAACATACCTGAAAATAAGGTCCGGGTTCTTACAAACTTCCCTCCTTAAAGAAATTCGTCCTCGAATTTCCCTAGCAAGGTGGAGAAGAAGAATCCTTGAACAACTTTGGCCAATATGATCGTATATCGGCCTCCCTCTCCCAAGTCTAGTCATGCACACGGCTGTACTGCCATAACATCCATACCAGAGGAACAGACCAGCCATGTATTACTTTTGAGCTACGATCAACAATCCTGATAGGATGCTCCTCGAATGATGCGTCCTTCTCCAGCTCAACCTCCTCGAGTCGAAAAACATGAGACGGGTCTGAGAAATAGTGCCAGAGCTGAGAAACATGGAAGACGTTTTGCATAGCCTGGTATCTTTGAGGTAACTACAACCTATAAGCAACCAGCCCAACTCTTTCCAGAACCTCGAACGGCCCGACATATCTCGGTGAAAGGTTACCCTGTTTACTGATCCTCTTGTGTCCCAACCTCGGGGTAACATGTAGGAAAACCTGGTCTCCGACCCTGAACTGCAGAGGTCGCCTCCGCTGGTCCGCATAAGATTTCTGACGAGACTATGCAGTATCCATCCTCTTCCGAATCAACTCTATCTACTCCGAGGTATCCTAAACGAGACGACGTCCCAGAAAATCTACCTCTCCTGCCTCCATCCAACACAAAGGTGATCGGCATGGCCTACCGTACAAAGCCTCGTAAGGTGACATCTGAATAGTTTCCTGGAAACTGTTGTTATAGGAAAACTCCACGAGAGGTATATTCTTTTCCGAAGAACCACCAAAGTCTAGAATGCAAGTTCGGAGCATATCCTCAAGCACCTGGATCATGCGCTCTAACTGACCATCTGTCTGAGGATGATAAGTTGTACTCAGAAGCACCTGTGTACCCAAATATTTCTGTAGCACCTGCCAGAAATGTGAAGTAAATCAGGCATCCCTATCTGAAATGATAGTACTCAGAACCCCATGCAAGCGCACAATCTCACAGACGTACAACCGTCCAAGCTCATCGACACCGAAGGTCTCCTTTTTCGACAAGAAGTGAGGAACCTTCGTATGCCTATCAACGACAATCCACACCGCATCGTTTCCTCTCAACGACCTCGGTAACACTGTCACGTAGTCCATCACGAAATTGTTCCACTTCCACTCTGGAATGGGTAGCTTCTGTAAAAGCCCTGCTGGCCGCTGGTGCTCCACCTTCACCTGCTGATAGGTGGAACATCTCAGGACAAAACCCGCCACATCTCTCTTCATACCTGGCCACCAGTACTGGCGGTGTAAATCACGATACATCTTGGTGATGCCAGGATGAACTGCCCAAACTGAGGAATGGAAGTCTTGCATGATCTCCTCGTGTATATCTGCTGGCACCCATACGCGTCCATGGAAATGAAAGATCTCATCCTCGCCAACGGTCTACCCAGGAAGAGGGTCCTCTCTTGACCCGCTTTCCCGTAGGACTAGACCTTCAGGATCTGCCATCTGCCTCATTCAAAATCGGTCCAAAAGTGCAGAGGTCACAGCCATAAATGATAGGAAAGTCTGCCCCTGCCTGTCATGAACCACCAAATGCATCTTTGAGAACAGAGCCATCAGTTTCCACTCACTGATGGCCTCCTGAACTTCTTGTATCTGAGTTATCCTGCTCAGTGCATCAGCCACTGCGTTGCCTTTCCCAGGAATATAGGGAAGCTCGAAATCGAAGGACTGGAGATACTCAACCCACCTCCGTTGTCTCAGATTCAGGTCACACTATGTGAAGATGTACTTGAGACTCTTATGGTCAGTGTATGCCACAAAATTTTCTCCCAGAAGGTAATGTCTCCCGCAACGTAAAGAATGAACAACCGCATCCAACTCCAGGTCGTGCGTAGGATAATTCCTCTCATGTGGACTCAACTACCAAGATACATACACAACCACTCGATCCTCCTGCATAAGCACTACTCCAAGTCCGATGCCAGATACATCACAAAAAACTGTATAACTCTTGCCCGGCTCTGGCAAAACTAGGATCGGTGCTGAATTCAATCTCCCCTTCATCTCCTGGAAGGCTGAGTCACAGGCTTCTAACCAATCAAACTTCACCCCTTCTTAGTCAATCCTGTTAGCGGTGCTGCTAGGTGTGAGAAGTCCTATATAAACCACCTGTAGTAACCAGCTAGCCCCAAGAAGCTCTGTACCTCAAAGACGTTCTTCGGATGCTCCCAGGTAACTACTGCTCTCACCTTCTCTGGGTCTACTGATACTCCTGTATCTGAGAGGACATGACCCAGGAATTAAATATCATCCATCCAAAAGTGGCACTTTGAGAGTTTAGCATAAAGCTGATGCTCCCTCAGTGTACTCAAAACGATCTCAAGATGGGTTTCATGGTCGTGTCGAGTGTGAGAGTACACCAGGATATCGTCCACGAAGACCACGATGAATGAATCCAAGTAAGGGTGGAACACTCGGTTCATCAGTTCCATTTAAACTGTTGGCGCGTTCGTAAGACCGAATGGCATAACCGTATACTCGTAGAGGCCATACCTGCTCCTGAAGGCTGTCAGAGGTATATCTGAAGGTCTAACGCGCAGCTGATGATAACCGGACCTCAAATCGATCTTCGAGAACACCCGAGATCATCAAAGATGATTGAAGAGATCATCAATCCTCGGCAAGGGATATCATATCCTGACCGTCAACTGCTTCAACTTCTGATAATCCACGCAAAGCCTAAGGGTATTGCCTGCCTTCTTCGCGAACAGGACAGGAGAACCCCAAGGAGAAGTACTGGGTCAGATGAAACCCTTTTCCCGCAACACCTCTAACTGCTTCTTGAGCTCCTGCAACTCAGGTGTATCCATCCTATGAGGAATGGACACCGGTTCTTCTCCTGGCACGAGCTCAATCGAGAAGTCTACCTCACGCTCCAGAGGCAACCCTGAAAATTCTTTTGGAAATACATCTGGAAAGCGATCAACCACTGGAGGAAAATCTAACTGATAAGTCCCCTAGTTATCCAGATAAAGACTAGAAATCTGGGCCATAACTCCTCCTCTCCAATGACGCTCGATTCCAGCTTGACTCGCCTAAACATCCCACTCGCCTTTATGAAGGAAAGATTCACCCTCTGGTGATACGAAACTCATCCTGCGGCGATAACAATCGACGACTGCCTGTAAAGGAACCGACCAGTCCATACTGAGAATGACATCATAGCCCGTCATCTCCAGGATATAGAGGTCCCATAAGAAATGATACCCTGCTACCTCGATAGGAAACCCCTTTCACTGATGTGCGCTATATGTCCACATTCCCAAGGGCGTGTCGAGAGTCAACATTTCAGCAGACGAAAAGACACAGAGCTCAAGGATTTCCACGACAGAAACAGAGATAAAGCTATGTGAAGCACCAGTATCAAAAAGGGATGAAGATAAAACTGAGGCTAATAAGATCGTACCTTGAACTGTAGAGGGTCTGGGATCCTTCTCCTGATGAATATGCTCTACAGCAAAAGTCTGGTATGTACCGCAGCCCTGTGTAACAGCCTGAAAACCCTGAGCTATTCCTCCCTAAGCCTAACCACTGTGTCCATAGCCTCTACCCTAACTTGAACGTCCTGCAGAACTACAGCCCCCTATCTTCTGCGGAGCGGGTAATCATGCTCCTGTATGCGGGGTCAAAACTGATCCTTGTTCACTAGCCGCTGGAAGGGGAACCTTGCAGAAACGCTACAAATGACCCATCTTTCCGCAGGATCAGCACTCCACTGGGTCCCTCAGGCATTGGGGATTCTTATGACCGCTCCTACCTCACTGATAACACACCACTTGGTTGCCAGAAGGTGCATCTCGTCTACCAGAAGGAATACCTCGCTTCCTTGGGTCGCCTCGAGTAGACTCTCGGTGGCGCTTTCTACTGTCTGTCTGGAGGGAATCAGCCTTGGATGCGGTACCGCTCTGGTCCACAGCTCCAGTCTCCCTTAGGTTCCTCTCCGTGATGAGTTCCTGGTTGACTATCAGTGTAATAGAAGTCAACTGAAAGATATTCACCTGCAATCTGATATCCAGTCTGAGGCCTTCCTCAAACTTCCTCACTAGAAATAGCTCGTCATTCCCCAGGACGGGAGTGAATCGTTGTAACTCATTGAAGCGGGAGGAATACTCCATTACTGAGAGAGTACCCTAATGCAGGCTCATGAACTCTCTGGCTCTGTCAGCCCTCAGCATCGCTGGGTAGAATTAGTCATAAAACGTACGCTGAAACTCATCCCAAGTCATAGCCTGTTGGTGCCCCGTCTTAGAGACTACATCCCACCATCTCTTGGCGGAATCTCATAGCATATACGTCGTGAGATTCACCCTCCTCTCTGGAGTCATCTCCAGATGCTCGAAGATAGAAATCATGGCTTCCAGCCATGACTCTATAGCCTGAGGTCCTCCATCCCCTGTGAAAGTGGGAGCATGCTGCTACTGGAAGACCCGCGTCAGCTCTGCCATAGTTGGGGCAGGATGATGAAATCCCTGGAAGGTCTGCATGAATCTCATGAAACCCTCTCTGAACTGATTGTCAGAACTAGTGTCTGGAATCACTGCAGGTTCCATGTCCGAAACAATGGGTGGAACTACTGGCAGTCCCTGATCGGTCGTATCAGGTGTACGATCGTTGTCTGGTTCCTGGCGTGAAATAGGAGGACGTCTCGGTGCCATACCTCTGAAAGAACAAAACACACCTTCATTAACGATGAACACAGTTGCAACATAGGAGAGTAAAATGGAACAGGAGGGAAAAACCTTTAAATCTGGGAAAAACATGACTAAACGACGTGTAGTACCACTACACGACGTGTTTCTTAAAAGATTACCCAGGGCGTGTACATTGGCCATACATGGCTATGTAAACTACCCGGCTACACGGTGTGTTATTAAACTACACGGCGTGTACTTACCCCTTTTTCCATGCCCGGTTACTCCTACATGACTAAGTCACACGGATTGTCCCAACCGAAGACTACACAGCATGCTTTGAGGCAGACACGGCGTGTGCTGGACACGCCTTACCTGGCCCGTGTTGTTAACGACACGGCCTGACACATGGTTGACACTACACAGTGTGTTCCTATGAGACACGACATGTAGTTGAAGGGAAACCTCAGCCCGTGTTGTTTGTGACATGGCCAGGTACTCGGCTGATCCTTACACGGTGTATTTCGAACAAACACGGCATGTATAAGAGAAGATAACATTGACCCGTGTTTTTCAAGACACGGCCGGGTACCCTGGGAAACTATACACAGCGTGTGCATACCAAACCCGACGTGTACTAAACATGCATTAACTGGCCCGTGTTGTTAGTAACATGGTTGGGCTCCTAGTTAACCTATACACGGAGTGTACCTACCGTACACGGTGTGTTCCTAAAAACCTTTTATAGCTCTGTGTCCCTGTCCACATGGTCTGTGACACGGCCAAAAACTACACGGCGTGTATCTATAAAGTACACGCCGTGTATTCTGTGTTTTTCCAGACATTAGCCTCAGAACTGCACTAGAGCCCAGAAAACACAGAAAAACAAGGGATAAGGTGCCAAATTTCAATCTGTGGGGGCCCATACTCCCCGCGAATTAAAGCTTGGCATCATAACGATGCATAGAACAAGCCACAGTATAAGAACTCACGACCCACCAAATTCCTATCCTTGAGGGCCCATAACACCTCTGAGATCAAATTTTGGCATCTGTGATAAGAAACCTCCAAACAACGATACCTTATCAACAAAATAGGCATTCTATCATAGCAGCCATCACAACAGTATGCATTGTCTATCAAAAATCCTATCACAACAGCATGTAATCTCTAATTCAACCTAGATGGAATGGAAAAATGCATGGCATGTAATCTTCTAAGATGTGCCTATATGTTGCATGAGATGGAATACCCTCATCTCATCAGGTTGCATAAAAATATAACTGCAATCATATAAACAGTAACAGCACAAAACAAGTTCATCACCATTCGGTGAAATCAATTAAATTGTAACATTCACAAAACTCAAAATTTGCAATATTCGAGGTAATCTGGCTTTTTCCCTGTACACGGGTTCTAGAACGCTCGGGCATATCTATTTACCATTTACCTATTCCATCATATCCCTGTCTAATATCCCTAAACAGTAAGTCAATAGAAAAAGGAAAGAACCCCTTTGATACCACTTTGTAATGACCCGAATCCGGAGCGCTTCCACTAGTTCCCCGTACCCGATTCTCCACATGACCTCAGGCGCATTTCCCTAAACGCTAGAGGATACCGACTAGCAGTGAGGGCCTTGGTAAGTTACTGAGGAAACTATGCCCTCATTTGGTAAGGTATGTAAGGCAATAAAACAACAGTCAATGGCGGAAGTAGTAAATTTCATACAAACACTGAAACTAAACAGCAGAAGCAATGAACACATAATGATAATGATAATAATGCAGCAGGTACAAGTATCTAAGGAAATCCGCAAACACAACACCGTGCTGAAATACAACTGAAAACAAAGTACGAAAGGAACAACAACTCCAGCAGCATTGCAAGCCTAAGCTCGATTCTATGCTCTCCATTTCCAACCAGCAATCACGTACCCGAAGTATAAGGTCCACAATCCCTATCCACACCTACAGCCATATAACCTATTTACGCCAAAAAGTAGGACCCAAACAGGGTGTGAGACTAATCCCAGTAGGCAATCACCATGAGATTCGTGCCCTACTGTCAGTGAGTAATATAGTGAAAGTAAACGAATAAATGCAGGAGAGAAGCAGATGAACACTAAAGTAAGAAATCCTACCAAACTCCATTCACGGATATTTATTAGTTCAGCACAATCATCTAGATATCAACCTTGAAACCTAGCAACAGCTCTATACTCCGAAGGCAAGTTAGTAATCCCAACAGGTAACTCAGAATTCTACCTAAACAGCAAGCAGTACAAACCCAAGCTTGTTCTTTGGCTTGGTGGAATTTTCACAACCAACCAACAAATAAAGCACCGACTCTCTGGGTGGCTTCTACTAGCAAACCCCTATGGTCAAGTGGACGTAGAAAGGCACAGACACTCTGGGAAGCTCTCACTGTCAATTCCCATGTGGTCTTGAAACAAAAGATATAGACTCTCTGAGGAAGCACTTACATCTAATTCCCCCTATAGTCTCGCTACGTAACTAAGGACACTCTAAGGAAGCACAAAGTCTCATTCTCTTAGGTCCTGCGATCGATAGTAATTATAATAGACTCTCTAGGGAAGCCTTAATCGTCAATTCCCCCTTTAGTCTACCACACCAGGTTCACTCAGCCCTGAGCAGTTTAGTCATGCGTAATCGACTGTTATCAGCCTAAGTAAGTTCAGAAACTACTTGTCTAATAGCTAAAATGCATCCACAAGCATATAAATAGCAGGCAATACATTCAATCAAGTCAACAGGCATACTAGCAATGTGAAAAAAGGGTTGCCTCGTAGGAAAACCGTGCCAAATGGCAATCAACAGCCAAAAAAAGGGGAAACACCTGTGGGGTGATCCTCAAACATGCTAACAAGAAATTATTAATCATCTAATAACCTCAATCATATAAGAAATCTAAGGCAGATAACAAAACAGGATCAAAACCCTAACCTGAGATACCCGATACATGGGTATCTGGCACTTTTTCACCAAAAACTCAAAGACATTCAATGTAGGGAAACAAACCGCCTACCTCAATCCTAGGAGATTGATATTCTTGACCCTCGGCCTGTGAATTGGCCTAGAACGGATTAAATCTGCAAAAACGTCTAAAACGTTCAACCTCAGATAACTCTCACAAGAGAAGAAATCAGGAAACATGTCCAAAGAAGAACCGAGAACTCACCGTTACGATTATATTACACCCGACGTCGTTTGATTCGGACAACCGGTGAAGAATCGGTGGCTCGGAGAAGAATCGGCTCTCTAGGTCGCTCTGGACGTAATTAGGCGGAGAAGAAGATGAAAATGGGGATTAGGCGCGACCCCGGTCCGATTAATGAAATAAAATGAAAAGTACACGGCGTGTACTTCTTCAGTACATGGCGTGTAGTACCCTTTTCCATACGCCGTATTAATCAGACTCCACCTCATCGCTACACCCCGTGTGACTGGCCCGGACACGGCCAGCACATGGCCTCAAGCGGAAGAAAATTACACGGCGTGTACTTGTAAAGTACACGGTGTGTACTTAAAAAATTTCCAGACTCTCCTCTTTTTTTCAAAAACGGCCAGAAAAGGAAAACATACCTGAAAAGAAGGTCTGGGTTCTTACAAAAATAATCCAACACATGATCTGGAGTTACCATTGGTAATTTTTGGTTTAAATATATGGAGGCATTATCTTTATGGAGAAAAGTGTGATACATATAATGATCATAAAAGTATGAAATTTATATTCATAGATAAGGAGTTGAACATGTGAGAATTTATATGGTTAAATTTTATAAAGGATTATGAATTATCAATACATTACCACCCGAGGAAAGAGAACAAGGTGACAAATGATTTGAGTCAGAATGATCATGCTAGTTTATCCATGATGAGGATCAAAAAAGATCCAATTTTTCTATATTTTCAATGTTTGGATCTAGAAATCCTAAAGGAATGGGAAAAATTTTATATTTCTCAAATGAATGTTTAACCCTCTATCCAAGGGAAGATTAAAGAGGAGCAGAATGAAGATAAAGAGTTGAAGAAGAAATTAATAAATTTTCATGAGTTTAACCTTGATCTGGATGGAATTATATGGTTCAAGAATCGTATTTGTGTTCCTTCTATACTAGATTTGAAGAATGATCTATTATAGGAAGCTCATATTTCTTCATTCTCTATTCATCCTGGAAGTATGAAGACATATAGAGACTTGAAATAATACTTTTCATGGGGTAGAATGAATAGAGAGATCGTAGAGTTTGAATCTGGATACTTGGTATGCCAAAAAGTTAAGTCTGGAAGACAAAATTAAAAGCGTATGTTGCATCCATTACCCATACCAAAATGGAAATGGGAGAAGATAACTACGGATTTTTTTGTTGGACTACACAAAACCTCTAAAGGGTATAATTCTATATAGATGTTAGTTGAAAATCCTTACTAACTCAACACACTTCATTGCTATTAGATAAGACTTATTTCTAGATCAGCTTCATTGGATATAAATTTAAGAAATTGGTAAGGTTTTAGGGAGTAAAACATTCTATTATATCAGATCGGGATCCAAAAATTACCTCAAAGTTCAAGAAAAGTCTTCCTCAAGAACATGATGTAGAAATGATTTTTATCACTGCTTATCATCCTCAAACTGATGGCCAGTTTGAAAGAACAATTAAAACCCTAGAGGATATGTTGAGATCTTGTTCTATTGATTTCAAATGTGGTTGGGATCAACAGCATCCCCTATTTTAGTTTTCATAAAACATTAGTTTTCACACAAGCATTAAGATGGAAACTTATGAAGCCCTATATGGGAAGAAATTTAGTGCTCCAATATGCTCAGATGAGGTTGGAAAAAGAAATCTATTTGGACCTGATATTTCAGAAGAAATGGTCAAAAAGGTCAAAACCATACAATAACCTATCAAGCTAAATAAAAGTTGGTAGAAAATTTATGATTATAACCACTGATGTGACCTAGAAATTGAAGTTGTAGAAAAGGTGTTTCTATGAATCTCACCCTAGAATAAAGTTATAAGATTATGTAATAATGGGAAAATAACCCTAGGTATATTGTTCCCTTTGAAATTCTTGATCGTATCAGGATAGTATACAATCTCTTGGCACTTTCTCCAAGTCTATCTGAAGTCCAAGATTTTTTCCATGTATCTCTCTTGAGAAAATATATACCTAGCCCATAAGATGTACTAAACTCATAAGTCATACCATTGGAGTGGGATATTTTTTATTAGGATCAACCTATTGAAATTATGGACTGTACAAATATATTTCTACAAAACAAGACCACTCAACTGGTCAATGTTTTGTGGATAAATGAAAAGTTAGAGGAAGCTACATGCGGATTTGAAGATATAATAAAGTATAAGTATCCCCATACAGTTTTACCTAAGTGATAAATTTTGAGGGATAAATTCATTTTAATGGGAGTAGAATGTAACACCCTGAGTTTTTATATAACTGTTTTTTAATATGTTAAATTTTCATTTCATTCTTGCAATGCACTATGTTAAAAATTCCGTTCACATGGAAATGACCTGGAGTATATTACATGGAACCAACTCGGTGTATATTACACAACACTAAATCGGAGTACATAACATTGACCCGGCATATGTTACAAGCAACACTGACTCGGTGTATGTTATAGGCAACATTAATATTTCTACAAAAAATCATTTTTCTATTATACTTATTTAAATGAGATAATTACAACCTACCCATTAAAAATAGTAAAATTAATAGTAATAAATAACTATAAAATGTTTTTTATAATGTTTTAATATAAACAAAACATATTGATAATGAAATATTTTATTTTTTTGTAACGTCCTTTTATGTTTAAAACTACTAATTTCTCAAATAAACTGCTCTTAATGTCCTTGTATAAAAAATAATAATTTTAATTTTAGACACATCTAGAAATTTAATATGATAAAATAATCTTTATTTTTGAATTTATAATATTTATATTATATTAATTTTAATTTTTGAGATATTTCTGAGAAACTTAATTTTTTGATGAATAGTGAAAAATCCTACTTTCAGGTTAAAATATGTTTTTTTCATTTAAATAATTAATATGGTTAAATTATATTTTAAATTTTTTAAGGTAAAATAAGATTAACTATACATCTGTTAATACAATTTTGGTCATTATAATCCATTCCACTTTGAAATTGAATATAAAAACTTAATAATCTTTTTAACTTCTTTCAATTTTAATGATCCATAATTTCATCTCGTATGTGGGATTAGGACTAATCTTAAATTTTCTGATTCTGTGAATTGAATTTCTAAAAAATGGTGTAAAACATTGTAATCAATATAATACTTATATTCAAATTATATAATTTTTATTATTGACTAAAATTATTAGGAAAAGTTATTAAAAATATTAACAGTGATTAAGGTCAAATTAAGATTAATTAGGAACTAAACCATAATATTTGTGGCCAATTGACCTAGAAACTTATCCTAAACCCATTTTTTGGAAATTATTTGACAATTAACCCTCCATTATTGATTTACTTTTCCTTGGTATGACTTTATTTAGGTAAGAACATGTGTACACCTAACTTGTTTTAAAAAATTCCATGTGAGTCCTTTTCCTTCCCTATAAAAGGCCACTAACTCTCACACATCTTCAAACCTCTAAAAACTATTAAGTTCTTACAATAACATACCAATACACTTCCCATGAATAATTAATTACTCATATAATCATTCTTTTGTGAAGAAATAAATCCAAGTAAGATGTTGACACAAACCAAAAGGAGTTTCCCGATTAAGAGGTAACATGTTCTCTCAAGTCCTTTCAATTATTTTCATTCTCCACACCACTCCAATTTTATTTTTAAATGATTGTATAAAAACAAAATTATCATGAATATACTATGATGTTTTTATTATATGGTTTCAACCTACACTTACACACACCTACATCTAATGGATAACAAACATACTGTTTATGTGTACGGCGTACTACGACCTCCCTAAATGATGATTGTTCAATTTTCCTTACCACCTCTCATGGTGGAAAATATATTTATATATGTTATATAACATATTTATAATTTCATTAATATTATTTATTCCTTTTACAACACATATATTTTTAGTTTCAATTATGTGTTAATATGATAATTTTGTTTGAGAAAGTGTGGACTACTGCCCCCTCAAAGCGATATGATTTGTTCTTACACTACATAGAATGTATTAAAGATGGGTTTAGTGAATATATATGATATGTGTGATATAATAAATATAATTTAATAGTGATATAACTATATACATATAATTTATTTTCCTTCTTTCTTTTAATATGACAATTAAACAGAAATAGAATTCATGCGTAGGTACGACGTACCGTCTCTATGAACAATGTATTCAATTTCATAGTTATATACTATATAGATTATTATAATACAAATATAATTTATATATATATATATAATATTTATATCATGTATTAAATTCTATAAATTATTATATAAATTATATATACTAATGATATAACAAATTAATACACATACGAAAAATTAAGCGAATATTACCCAAAGTGAATCCTTAACATCGGATTGTTAACAAGAGTGTAATATAAGGTCATAATAAAACCATATATATAAGAACATGGATACTTAAAATATTTATTATAAATTTATATTTATTATAATTTTTTTGAATGAGTACGATGAGAGTCAAGATACAAGGTAAGGATATTTCATCTCACTTTTTTTCTATGTGATACATGCTATGTTTGCCACTCTTTCCTTTTGTGAGGTGCATATAATTCTCAGGATTATATTATATATATATTATACTTAAATTTATGGTTATTCACATATCCATTTTATTATATTTCTTTCAGGGGGCTTACATTTCAAAAGTTACCAAATTAGTTAAATAGTTTTGTCTCAATTTCCCTTCTTTGAGACTCATGTTTTTTTATACACCTAAATTATCTTTTGAGGTGTATATAATTAAATTTTACAAGATATATCATGTATTTTATTTATTTAATTTTATTTTAAGATTCACGTAATTTCCTTTTATTACATGGATATTATGATCCCATGTTACCATGTTAAAAGAGTTTATTAAGTCAATCTCATTGTATTTTGAGATTATTTATGTTTATGCTTCCTTTGATGAAATATTATGATTCATATCTCAAGAAAACCCATGAGTTTACTTATATTATGTTTATTCAAGGTATCCTCATGTATTAGTAACATTTTTACACTATTTTTTAATTAAGATAATGTTTTTAAGTAAAATATGATTGTCTCTCCCTCCGGTCAGAAATCTATTATATTCAAAACCCATGATTTCAAAAATGTTTTAAAAAATGTTTCAAAAAACATTTCAGGACCATTTTAAAGAAAAAAGGATTTTAAAAACGTCATCTAGGTTTTCATGCTTCTTTTATAAATTTTCAAGGTTTTTTTGAAGGAAATATGTTTTTAAATTTTTTTATATTTTAAAATGTGTTTTTCAATAAAGAAAGTATATTTTCCTCAGGAAATTTTTTTAAAAGTTCATTCAAAATTATTTCCTATATATGATAACATCCATTGGTGTAATTCATTCCTTTATGGGGAAATTATTAAATCCTTAAATTCATATTATTTATCTAAATGGATTATGTTTTTATGGATTGATTAGGATAAAACCCATTTATCTTTTAAGGGTTAAATTATTTTGAAATTCTTTTCTTTTTACTAGTTATTTTTATGATGAAATGATTAAGAAAACTGAAACATTATAGATTTTATGATATGATTACATGTTAATTATACCCATTTTATTTCAGGGTTTAAGATATTATTATTTATGATCTTGTGGCACATGTATGCATGATTTAATTATAGGATGGGTGATACCTATATCTACGTACAATGATTTTGGTAAAGATTTATATCTCATGGAAAGAATAATATGGAATTGGTAATGATACTTGACTACTAAGATGGCTATGTGAGTGAACCATAACTACCAATATGGTATGGGGAGTGAACTCATGTTACCAAAATGGCTAGGGGAGTTAACCATGACTATGAAGTTGGAATGGGGAGTGAACCTATACTACCAAGATGGTCTTTACATTGATTAATTGTCTACTATGGATACCCTTACTAATCATTCGAGCTCACACCTTTTAATGTTTCCTTCCCCATGTTATGAAGATATCTATTATATTTGATGTGTATAAGAAGGTTTGTAATCATGAAGAACCCAATGGGAGATAATGTAGCTCACTTATATATCAGTTTTTATGTTTCCATGTTTACCTAGAGTTCCTCTTTCCATTTTATCTGACCGTGACCATAGGTTCATTTCTAACTTTTGGAAAGGATTTCAGAAGTTATTGGGAAAAAAATTAAATTTCAGCATATCCTTTCATCCTAAATATAATAAATAGGATGAGATTAAAATTCATACATTGGAGGATATTCTTAGATCTTGTTCAATGGACTACCAAAGTCGTTAGGATCAACATCTCTCTTTAGTTGATTTTTCTTATAATAATTGTTTTCATTCTTGCATACATATTGAACCTTTTGAGGCATTATAGGAAAATCATTTTCGAACACAAGAATTTTGGGATGAATTTATGGAAAGGTGTTTATGGGACTAAAATTAGTAGGTGAAGTGGTTAAGAGGGTGAAGATGATCCAAAAAGTCTTGAGGACGTCTCAGGGAAGGTAGAGAAGTTATTAAGATAACAGGGGGAAATAAAAAAAATTGAGGTAGGTGATCATATTTATCTTAAAATATCACCATGGAAAAGTGTTATAAATATTGTTAAGAAAAGAAATTTAAGTCCACAGTTAATTGGAACTTATGAAATATTAGAGAATTTTTGACCAGTTACCTATCGAGTAGCTTTTCCTCTGAGTTTATCTCTGGTACACAATGTTTTTCATGTTTCAACGTTGACAAAGTATGTGCCAGATTCATCTCATGTTTTTATCCCAAAATTTGTTTAGCTAGAAGAGAACCTTTTTTATGAGGATAAACATGCTCATATTCTTGATTCTAGAGGGAATTTATTGTATAATATTTAAATTCTCTAGGTTAGGGTTTTGTGGAGAAACCACATGGTTAAAGAAGAAACATGGGAATCTAAAAATTCTTTGAGGGAAAGGTATCCTCATTTATTTGATAGGTGAATAAAAATTGAAATGACACAATTTCTAGAAGGTGGGGAGAATGTTACAACCCAAGTACCTATAAAATAATTTATTTTCATTCTATAATTAAGTTGTAAATTTGATTATAAATTTATAATGAAATAAGTGGTATTTTTAAGTATTAAGAAATTTATACTAATGGAATAGTAGCATGACCATTAGGAATAGTAATATGGCTAATTGAATAGTAAAATCACCTAGTAAAGTATAAATAAAAAGTATATATCTTATCAGTGAACATATGAAATATTTATATAATCTAAAAGGTGAATATTTTTTTAGAAAAAGTATTAGTTAACTATTTTTAATTTTGTAAGTCATAAATATATAATTACAATTTTAAAATTAATTTATTTATTTAAATGAAAAATTATTTTCATAAAATAGAATCTTGAATTAATACTTTATTGTCTTATGGTTTTAAGATAATTTTATGACACCTTGATTAATTTTTCAATGTGTTATAAAATCATGTATTGTTTTAAAATTGTTATTTTTCAAATAAATTATGGTTTTATTTAGAAATTAAATTTCCCATAGTTAGATAATTATTAAAAAAATGGGGTTTATTTGTTAATTCTACATGTTAAAAAAATGGTTAGGGTGACTTTTTTCTGAAATACTTGAATTTTTGGTTAATTGTGAAATATGGTAATTTATAAAATAAGCTAAATACATGAATTATTGATCCACAGATGATGTTATATTGAGTAAATAACTCTTGGTTCAAAATCAAATGAACTAATTGCAGTATTTAATCATAATAAACAACATGATTTCTTGTCGAGATAAAAATAATAAAACAGTGATTAAAATAATGGAATCCCCCACCACTATAAATACCACCCCTTCCACCTCTTCTCTTCACACCTCTCAAGATTTGGTTTTTATCTTTTGGTTAGAACAGTAGGTCTTGGATGTGGGGAAGAGTATTGGGAACAATATTGGAATGAATTTAGATAATTCTCAAAGATTCAGAGGTGTCAGGAGATGAGGGGGAAGGGGTAGTATTTATAGTGGAGGATATTGGGGTTTTCTGTTATTTTAATCATAATTTTATTATTTTTCTCAAGAAAAGAAATATTGTTGGTTATTTTGAATAAATATTGTAATTAGTTAATATGATTTTGAACCAAGGATTCCTATCTCATTACAACATCATCCATGACTCTATAATTCATGTATTTAGATTATTTCTCAAATTATCGTATCTCACTATCCCCAAAAATTCATGTATTTAAGAAAAATAACAACAATTCCCCCTAACTATTTTTCAGCATGTAGAATTCAAAAAAAAACTCCTTTTTTCAAAATAATCTTTTAAATTTGATAAATTGAATTTTTAATTAAAATCATAATTTATTCAAAAAATAACAATTTTAAAACTATAACTAATTTTATGACACCTTGAAAATTTTATCCAGGTCTCATAAAAATATATTATAATAATAAGATAACAAAATAAGAATTTATGAATCCATTTTATGATAATATATTTTCTTTGAAATCAATATATTAATTATAAAATCATAATTAAATATTTATGACTTACAAAAACACCAAGACTTAATTTATCATTTACAAAACTTTTATTTACTTATTCTATGATAGAAATACTTCATATTTTCACTTATAACATGTTGAAATTTTATTTATATTTTCTTAGGTGAGGTTAGTATTATATTGTACAGATTATTATTCCTAGTGGTCATATTAATATCCCATTATTATAAATTTCTCAATTCATAAAAATAGAGCTTATTTCATTATAAATTTATAATTAATTCAAATACTCAATTCCAAAGTGAGAATAAATTATCTTATAAATTCTTGGAATGTTACATTCTCCCCACCTTTTAGAAATTACATCCAAATAGTTTTTATTCACTTATTAAGTAAGTTAACATATATTTCCCTTATATAATTTTTAGACACCCATGTTGTTTCTTCACCTATGTGGTTTCTCCAAAAAACCTTAACCTGGTGAATTATGATGTTAAAAAATACATTCTCTCTATGGTCAGGAATCTGAATAGGATTATCCTCATAATAAAAGTTATCTTCCATCTAGTTATGGTCCCAAAACATGAGATGTATATTGAACATATTTTCTCAACATCAAAACATGAAAAAAATTGTGTGCCTGAGATAAATCTAGAGGCAATGCCAATCACTAGGAAATTGGTCCATATTTATCTTGAATTTCATAAGGTCCAATGAACCATGTAATTTTCATTCTTTCCTATCAAAATTCATGACACTTTTCCAAGGATAAATTTTAAGGAAAAAATGATGACCTGCCTCAAAAGACAAATCTTTCCTCCTATTATCTGCCTAAATTTTCCACCTGCTCTGAGCTATCCTCATGTTTTTCTAGATCATCTTCACTTTCTAAGCCACTTCCTCTACTAATTTTGATCCCATAAACTTTATTTCAACTACTTCATCCAAAAATGCTTGTGTTTGACACTTATTTCCATAAAATTCCTCAAAACGTGTCATCTGTATACTAGAATGAAAAGTTTTATTATAAGAAAACTCAACTAAATTAAGAAACTTATCCCAACATCCTTGGTAGTCCATTGAACAAGATCAAAGAATATCCTCAAATATCTGAATTTTCTGTATAGAATGCCCATCAGATTTTGGATGAAAAGTAGTGATGAAATTTAATTTTGTGCCCATTGACTTCTGAAGTCCTTTCCAAAATATTGAAGTGAACCCAAGATCATGGTCAGATACAATGTAAATAGGAACTCCATGTAACCTGACAATATCTTTGAGGTATATTCAAGAAAGTTGATATAAATAAATAGGATCTCAAAAAGAAAGAAAATTTTCATATTTAATTAGTCGGTCAACAATTACCCAAATCACATTGTATCCTCGAGAAGTATTTGGTATTCCCACCAAAAAAATCCATGGATATATTTTCCAATTTCCACTCTGGAACTAGAAGAGCCTAATGCATCCCATTTGGTAATTATCTCTCCGCTTTAACCTATTAAAAATTGAAACATTTAATTTTAAAATTTGAAATAAATCTTTTTATTTCATCCCACATGTAATACTCCCAAAGTTCTCTGTACATATTAATAATTCCATGATGAACTAAAAATAGAGAACTATGAGCTTCACAGAACAATTATTTCATTATCTAGAAATCACAAGGCACATATAATCTCTTTCCAAATCATAGAACACAATCTTTATCGGTGATAAGTTATGAAAAATTTCCATTTTTAACCAATTATAACCTTTTTTACAACTCATTATCTTCCTTTTGAGCTTTCTAAATTCTGTCTGATCGAGATGACTACACTAACACCTGAAAAGGAATAGAGGAATTTCCTACACCAACAACTTCCAAGAAAAAATTCATCACATCATTAATAAAGGGGACTTATTTTAAAAATAACATAGTTAATGATGCACAATGTTTTAAACTCAATACATAATCCACATTGTTTGATTTTGTAGGAAAGTAACTTATCATGAAATCATAATGATTTTTCAATTCAATCCATCATAATCTAATGGAATGATGCCCCCAAATTTTCAAAGAAATAAACCATAACTACTAATTCCAAATCATGTGTGGAATAATTTAAATCATGAGGTTTAGTTTTCTTGTAGAATATGAAATTAACTTATCATTATACATCTAAACACAACCAAGTCCCTTCAATGAAGCATACTTGTAGCTGGAAAAAATCACCATTTCTATAAGGCATGTCCAAAACTAGAGAATTAACCAATATCATCTTTAGTTCCTAAAAAACTGCACATTCTTCTATTCGAAAATATTTAACCCCTTTTCATGTTAACTTATATAGAAGGTCAGATAACCATGATTGTTTTTAAAAAAACCATATGTAATAACCTGTTAATCCATGAAAACAAAAAATCTCTACAACATTTTTAGGTCATGGACATTGATCAACCAATTTTTTTAGTGCGATCAATTGTTATTGAAACCTTATTTACAATTTTACCAAGAAAAGAAATATATGGAAAAAATCACATTTTTAAAATTTTTTATATAACTTATTTTCTTTGATTTTTTGAAAGAAAATACTTAAATCTTAATCATGATCCTCATAAATTTTCAAAATGACCAAAATATCATCAATACAAACAAAAAAACATATCCAAATATTCATGGAATATTTTATCATAATTTTCATGAATATAGTAGTGTCATTTATCAAACTAATGGGAATAAAAAAACTCATAATGCCCATATATAGTATGAAAATACATTTTTTGATGTCATCCTCCTTCACCTTCAGCTGATGGTACCCATATCTCAATTCAATCATGGAAAAATACTGAGCTCCCTAGAGCTGATCAACTAAGTTATTGATATGAGTAAAAGGAAACTTATTCTGAAATGTAAGGTTATTAAAAGCTCTATAATCCTAGAAATGTCTAATAGAACCATATTTCTTTTCAACAAATAAAATAGGTGCTTCCCATGGTGATGTGAGAGGATGATTGACGACTTTATTAATCTACTCCTACAACTGCTTTTTTAATTCAAAAATTTCTGTTGAGCCATTTGAAAATGGGTTTTTTGAAGTTTCATTACCATTACAAATAATGTCAGTAGTTAATTCAACTTCTCATTCAGGTATAACATCAGTTAACTCATCAAGAAAAACATCAAGCTATTCAATTACCATGGGAAAATCATTAATCTAATTAGTTCCCATGTTTTCAAAAATATGAGAAAGATAACTTTCATTTCCATATTTTAATAGTTTCTCAAATTCCTAATATTTTAGTAATTATTTATATTCATTATTGTATATAAATTGAAACTACTTCCTAAAAAACAAATTCTTTATCTCTATAATCAATCTTATCATGATAAATAGAAATCCAATCCATACTTATAAAAACATCAAACTCTACTAAGGGAAAAGCAATAAGGTTTGTTGGTAATCTACTTCCACCAACAACAAAAAGAATATTCTAATAATTATTTTTTGATGTAATATTTCACCCTAGTGTTTTAACAATAAGTTTATATCTCATTTCTTGAGGTGAAATTTCCAATTTACTAAAGATTTATCAGAAATAAAGGAATGTGTAAATCCTATATCAAACAAGAAATTAGAAAAATATGAGTAAACAAAAAATTACCAGATACCACTTCATTGGATGGTCAAACATCTACTAACATAGTCTCAAAGGATCTCACTTCACCTTTCTTCTTATAATCAAAATTCTTCCATCATTCAAGTCTTTATTTGGGAAGGTGTTTACATAATGACCCCTCTCACCTAATTCAAAAAACTTTATAGATTTTTTTATCATAGTTGATCTTAAGTTCATTTTCATCAAAATCTCATCCCATATGTATAAAAATACCACATCTAGAACACTTCCTAATTTTTAAATTCATTCCCCAGGGTTCTTTGTAAAACACTTTTCACAAACTAGAAACATGACTTTCTTACCTTTATATTTTGTTGACTGATTATTACCCATCACTATCCATCTATTACTCTTCTTATTCATGTTTTCCAAGTACATGTGATCATAATAAAGCTACATTTTTACCCTCCCAGTACATCAGACAAGTTTTTCATAAATTTTGAATTCATGGGAATCCATTTCCCTTTGATATCTTGGCTTGAATAAAAGGTAAAAATGATTGATAAATATATCAAGATACCAAATAAGATTTGTAGTGTACCTTGACAATCAAGTTAAGTTTTATTCATACAAGACCACTAAATAATACTCATTTTGTTTCAATTAAATGAATTGATTTTCCATCCCAAGTTGGAAAACCTTAAGAAAATATTTTTTAGGGAAAAGATTTTAAAATTCATCTCCTTCCAAGGAATAAATTCATAACTATCCCTGATATTCTCTAACATTGACCACCAATGGTCAACTTCACATTCAAAATCATAAATGGAAAGGATAATGTTTTTATTATCTTAATAGCTCCTAATATCAAATATCTTTTCAAGGGATTAAATCAGCCCTTTAGTAACCACTCACTTAGAATACCCACTAAAAGTAAGAGGTTGTTGCCTCATAAAATGTTCCATTATTTTCATTTTATTTTATGGTTTTTATAGTTGTTATCTTACATGGATGTCACAACCTTTTATTTTCTATGTTAGTTGATCCTTTATGATCACAAAATTCTATTTTCCAATCCCTACCATTCTATGTTGTGGATTTATAATGATATCATCCTCTTGGTTCCTTCCTACATTATTTTCCCTATTTCTTCACCAAAATAAAATTCATAATACACATATCTTACATAAATAAACATGGTAATATTATAATTTTATATCATTTTAAATATACCATAAAGTAAAAAAATCATTTATGTTATTCTATTAAAATAATCATATCCCCTAAAGTTATATAAACTGTGCTCTAATACCAACTATAAGAACCTAGCCTTAAACATTACATTATCTAGAAAATTACTTTAGAGTTCTCATCATTACATTCCCAAAGATATTTTTAGTTTATAATTATAAAAATTTAGGGATATAATCCATACTTATCAACCCATAATCAGAAAAAATATATACTACTAACAATGTCCATTTTTTCATAATATAAATGTTTTTAATAAAAAATGAAAATTATTCATGAAAAGTATTCAAAAAATTCATCTTGGATTCTCCATTTCTCTTATATGTTCATAAACCCTATTAATTTTTTTAAAACATGGGATGAGCACAATATCTTATTAAGGGAAATAAAATGAAGCAGGGAAATCATTAGTACATGAATGCTTATAAAAATATGAATCTACTTTCACAAAGACAAACTTCCTACCAGAAGTGTATCACATAGTTAATTTGTGAAAATATGAGATTTCCATAAAACATAGAAAACATAAATAATATCATAAAGTAAAATTGGGGAATTACTTACACAATATTGTAACTATAATGGATAGCATATTATTTTTAACATTCACGACTACCATATGGTGTAACCATTGCAGTTACACTTTTTGTAACCATACGGCCGACCTCGAACATAAATATACCCAATACCTTGGAGGGAGTTACAGGTAAAAACCTTAATCATAAACAATTACCAATAACTAGAACATAATCATAAAACATGATTACTTACATCATATAAATCATTCCCCTTAAAAAAGGAACGAAATTAAAAGTTTGTTTTTAAAGATAAGTCCCTCACAAATATCATATATTCGAAGTGATAATCAATAAAAATAAATAAATATGTGTGTAAACTATAAATACACATAATAAAATATAAAAAATAATTTCAAAAACAAACATAGTACCATATAATCAATAAATTAGAAGGTTTACCCAAAGAATGGAAACTGTGTTAAAAATTCCCTTACATCGGGCACTTATTAATTCAAATGTGTTTAAACATACATTATAATGGTTAAAGGAGTTTTATTAGTATTTTAAAGAAAAATATTAATTTTTATAACACCTTATATGATCATTTTATAACATCATTCCACACATTTATTACTAATATTTTGTTATTTCCATTATTTCAGGTGTATTCTTTACATGGTTTCCATGGTTGGTTCGTAATGGATTTTCTTATTGAATGGAAGAAAAATATAGAAGTTGAATGATATGGTATTAATATGTTTTCATAATATTAAATTATTCCGTAAATAATTTTTTAGATACGATGAAGAATCATTAGATAAAACATCTAATATACATTTTGATCATTTTGATGTTTCTTTGGTAATCATAAACTAGTTTAGTTATATAATTTAATATTATGTATATATGTTAATTACAGAACATAAAAGTTTTTATATAATAAAATTTACTATCTATTTCAACCATTAAAATGGTTTTAGGAACATACATGATAGAGATAATGTAAATTTAAAGTGCATCGTCCACATTATAAGTAATTTGACACATCACAGATGATGTTTTGATATTTTGAATAAATGGGAGAGGAGAAAAATTATTATGATGAATTTTTCCATAAACATGATAAAATTATAGTTTAAATAATATACTGGAGTTTTCATGCCTCTTGTATAATGGGAGGTTAAGAGAGTATAATAAAAGAAAATGAATTGAAAAGAAAATAAAATAAAAAGAAAGTGGAATTTTACATCTTGAATTATCCTCCTTGAGAACTTCCATAAGGCCTTTGGTTTTGTTATTTTGGTAAGAACAGAAGGTATTCACCATGGGTAAGATGTTTGTAAGAGTATTGGTATTAATTTTTATAATTCTCAAATCTTGAGTGGTGTTTGGAGAAGAGGAGGTGAAGGGTGGTATTTATAGTGGATGAGAGGGGGGTTTACCATTATTTTAATCATTATTTTATTATTTTTATCAAGAGCAGCAATAATGTTGGTTTTTGTGACTAAATATATTAATTATTGTATTTGAGTTATAATAAAGTGTGATTACATCAACAAAACATCATCCATGAATCAATAATTCGTGTATTTAGCTTATTTTGTAAATTATCATATTTCACTATTCACAAAAATTCAAGTATTTTAGAAAAATCCCAAAAATTCACCCTAACAATTTTTATACATTTATAATTCAAAAATGAACTCCATTTTTTTAAAATAATTATCAAAATATGATAAAATTAATTTTTTATTAAAATCGTAATTTATACGACAAATAATAATTTTAAAATTTTAACTGACTTTATAACACCTTGAAAAATTAATCAAGGTATTATAAAATTATTTTGTAACCATAAAAAAATTATTTATTAATCTAACTTATGAAAATATATTGTATTTTAAATCATTATGTTATTTATAATATTGTAATGCAATATTTATGACTTACAAAAATATCAATACTTAATTAATAATTTTCAAAAAACAAATTTTTTGTTCAATGATATAAATATTTCTTATTTTCACTTATAAGATGGATAAATTTTATTTAGACTTTCTTAGGAGATGTTACTATTCTATTTTCCATATTAATATTCTTAATGGTCATTTTACTATTCCATTTGTATAAATTTGTTAATTCTTATAAATACCACTTATTTCATTATAAATTTATAATTAATTTTATTACTAAATTACAGAATGAAAATAAATTGTTTTATAAGTACCCAAGTTTTTACATTCTCCCCACCTCCTGGAAATTTCATCCTCATTATTTTTTATTTACTTATAAAAAAGGTGAGGGTACCTTTCCCTCACAGAATTTTTAGATTCCCATGTTGCTTTTTCAACCGTGTGGTTTCTCCATAAAACCTTAACCCGGTGAATTACCTTATGCTGCAATAATTTTTCTCTATGATCAAGAATCTAAATAGGTTTCTCATCATAAGAAAGGTTATCTTCTAGCTGAACTACTTATAGGCTCAAAACATGAGATGAATATGGCCCATAATTTCTCAATATTTAAACATGAAAAACATTGGGTACCTGAGATAAACTCATAGGAAAATCTATTTAGTAAGAAACTTGTCCGAATTTATCCATGATTTCACAAGTCCCAATGAACCGTGGACTTAGCTTTCATTTCTTACCAAAACACAAAACACTTTTCGAAGGAGATATTTTAAGGAAACTATGATCACCTACCTCTAAAGAAAAGTTTTTCCACCCATTATCATTATAGGAAATAATTCATACATATCAACCCACAAGAATATAAAGTGGGTACAATGTAAAACAATACCCATTTTTTTCATAACACAAATTTTCTTAATAAAAAGATGAAAACTATTCATGAAAAGTCTTAACAAAGTTCATCTTGGATTCTCATTTTTCCTTACCCATGCTTAAACACTATGATTTTTTTTAAAACCTGGTATGTGCGAAAAATATCAGTAAGGGATATAAAATGAATAAGGGAAACCGTTAGTACATGAATTCTTATAAACAAATGAAATCATTATCACACATACATAAATCTCACCCAAAGTGTATCACATAGTTACTTTCTGAAAACATGAGATTTTCATTAATCATAAAAAACATAAATAATACCATAAAGGTAAATTAGGTAATTACTTACATAATATGGTTACCCTATTGGATACCATATGATTTGTAACCTATACGGCTAACTTACAATGTAACCCTCATGGCTACCTTAAAATGTAACCCTCATGGATAACTTATGGTGTAACCATCATAATTACACATGGAGTAACCATATGATCAACCTACAACTTAAACATGTCCAATTCATTTGAGGGAGATATAGGCCACACCCTTTATCATAAAAAATTCCCCTGAACCAAAATATAATAATAAAACTAGATTAATAACATCATATAAATCATTCACATTAAAAAAAAGAAATTAAAAGATTATTTTTAAAGAAAATTCCATCCCAAATACCATATATTTGAAGTGATAAATGATAAAATGAGTGGAATATGTGTATAAACTATAAATATACCTAATAAAAATAAAATATAAGAAAAATAAAGATTATTTTTACCTCTTGAATTATCCTTCTTTAGAACCTCCTTAAGGCCTTTGATTTTTTACTTTTGGTTAGACAGAAAAGTCATGGAAATGGGGAAGAGTCTTGGGAAGATTATTGGATAGAATTTGTACAATGATAAAATCTTGAGATATGTGAGGAGAATAGTGCAAAAGGGGTTGAATTTAAAGTGGAGGAGAGTGATGTTTTTCCATTATTTTAATCGCTATTTTATTATTTGAATCAAGACAATAAATAGTATCGGTTATTGTGACTAAATAAATAAATTATTGTATTTTATTTCGTACCAAGGGTGCTTACCTCATCATAACATCTTCCATGACTTAATAATTCATGTATTTAGCTTATTTCGTAAATTATCGTATTTCACTATTTATAAAAAATTCACGTATTTTAGAAAAATCCAAAAAATTTAACCTAACTATTTCTCAACATGTAGAATTAAAAAAAACTCCATTTTTTGAAAATAATTTTTTAAATATAAGAAATGTAATTTTTAATTAAAATCATAATTTATTTGAAAAATAACAATTTTAAAACTATAACCAATTTTATAACATATTGAAAAAGTAATCAAGGTCTTATAAAATTATATTATAACCATAAGAAAATATAATAATTTTTTGAACCTATTTTAGGAAAATATATTTTTCTAAATCGTTATATAAATTATAAAATCGTAATTAAATATTAATAACTTACAAAAATACCGACACCTTATTAATAATTTTCAAAAAAAATGTTTACATTTTCAATGAGATAAATATTTCCTATTTTTACTTATAATATGGATAAGTTTTATTTTTACTTTATGAGGTTATTTTACTATTTTATTGTCTAGATTACTATTCCTAATGGTCATGTTAATTTTCCATTAGTATAAATTTCTTAATTCTTATAAATACCACTTATTTCATTATAAATTTATAATGAATTTGACTACTTAATTCCAGAATGATAAGAAATTAATTGTAAGTACTTGGGTTATTGCATTCTCCCAACCTTATGGAAATTTCATCCTCACAATATTTATTCACTTATTAAATAACTGAGGATTCATTTCCCTCATAGCATTTATAGATGCCCATTTCCCTTCATCATCCATGTGGTTTCTCCACAAAACCTTACCCCGGTAAATTACCTTATTCCGAAAAAAACTCTTACTATAATCAGAAATTTGAATAAGTTTCTCCTCATAAGAATGGTTCTCCTCCAGTTGAACTACTTATGACCATCCATGAATGTGATAATGGAAATTGGAAACACATCATCTACGTTGTTGGTAAATCGACACATCTCAAACAATGTATTTATTTTTAGACTAAGAGGGAGAGGAGGAGAATTGTGATGATGAATTTTTTCATAAACATGATAACATTATATTATATATAAGATACTAAAGTTTGTATTCCTCTTAGATAAGATGATTTCAAGAGAGTATAAGAAAAGAAAAAAAATCCAAATGAAAATAAAAGAAAACAAAATATGATTTTTATCTCTTGAATTATCCTCCCTGAGAACCTTCTTAAGGCCTTTGGTTTTAAAATTTTGATGATAATAGAAGGTATTAGACATGGGGAAGGGGATTGGGCATATTATTGGATATAATTTTCATAATTCTCAATGTTTTAGAGGTGTGAGGAAAAGAGGGTGGAAGGTGTGGTTTTTATATTGGGGGAGAGGGGGAGTTTCCATTATTTAAATCATTATTTTAATATTTTGCTCAAGACAAGAAATAATGTTCGTTCTTGTGACTAAATAAAGTAATTAGTTCATGTGAGTTCGATCCAAGGGTGGTTAACTCTGAAAAACATCATCCATAACTAAATAATTCATATATTTAGCTTATTTCGTAAATTACCATATTCTACTATTCTCAAAAAATTCAAGTATTTTAGAAAAATAAAAAAAATCAATCTAACCATTTTTTAATGTGTAGAATTAACAAATGATGTCAATTTTTTTAAAATCTAAAAAATTCACCCTAACTATTTCTCAACATTTAGAATTAAAAAATAAACTCCATTTTTTGAAAATAATTTTCTAAATATAAGAAATGTTATTTTTAATTAAAATCATAATATATTTGAAAAATAACAATTTTAAAACTATAACCAATTTTATAAAAAAATTAAAAAGTAATAAAGGTCTTATAAAATTATATTATAACCATAAGAAAATAATAATAATTTGTGAACCTATTTCAGGAAAATATATTTTTCTAAATCGTTATATAAATTATAAAATCGTAATTAAATATTTATAACTTACAAAAATACCAAAAGCTTATTAATAATTTTTCAAAAAAATTATTTACATGTTCAATGAGATAAATATTTCATATTTTCACTTATAATATGGATAAGTTTTATTTATACTTTATCAGGTTATTTTACTATTATATTATCTAGATTACTATTCCTAATGTTCATGTTAATTTACCATTAGTATAAATTTCTTAATTATTATAAATACCACTTATTTCATTATAAATTTATAATGAATTTGACTATTTAATTCCAGAATGATAAGAAATTAATTATAAGTACCTGGGTTATTGCATTCTCCCCACCTTCTGTAAATTTTATCCTCACAATATTTATTCACTTATTAAATAACTGAGGATTCATTTCCCTTATAGCACTTATAGATTCCCATTTCCCTTCTTTAACCATGTGGTTTCTCCACAAAACCTTAACTTGGTGAATTACCTTATTCCGAAAAAAAAATTCTCACTATGATCAAGAATTTGAATAGGTTTCTCCTCATAAGAAAGTTTCTCTTCCATTTTAACTACTTTTGACCAACCATGAATGTGATAATTAAAATTGGAAACACATCATCCACGTTGTTGGTAAATCTACACATCTCAAACGATGTATTTATTTTTAGACTAAGAGGGAGAGGAGGAGAAGTATGATAATGAATTTTTCCATAAACATGATAACATTCTAGTATATATAAGATACTAAAGTTTTTATTCCTATTAGATAAGAGGAGTTTAAGAGAGTATAATAAAAGAAAAAAATCCAAAAGAAAATACAAGAAAATGAAATAGGATTTTTATCGCTTGAATTATCCTCCCTGAGAACCTCTTTAAGGCCTTTGGTTTTGAAATTTTGGTGAGACTAGAAGGTCTTAGACATGGTGAATGGGATTCAGAATATTATTGGATAGAATATTCATAATTCTCAAAGTTTTAGAGGTGTGAGGAAAAGAGGGTGGAATGTGTGGTTTTTATATTGGGGGAGAGGGGGGTTTCCATTATTTTAATCATTATTTTAATATTTTTCTCAAGACAAGAAATAATGTTGGTTCTTATGACTAAATAAAGTAATTAGTTTATGTGAGTTTTATATAAGGGTGCTTAACTCTGAAAAACATCATCCATGGCTCAATAACTCATATATTTAGCTTCTTTTGTAAATTATTATACTCTACTATTCACAAAAAAAAATCAAGTATTTTAGAAAAATAAAAAAAAATCACTATAACCATTTTTCAATGTGTAGAATTAAAAAATGAACTCAATTTTTTGAAAATAATTTTCTAAATATGAAATTTTTTAATTCTTAATAAAAATCAAAATTTATTTGAAAAATAAAAATTTTAAAAATAGAACTCATGTTATAATACCATCAAAAATTAATCAAGATCTTATAAAATTATATTATAACCATAAGAAAATGAAATAATAATTTATGAATCTATTTTATGAAATGATATTTTCTTTTAAATCATTATTTTAATTATACCATCGTAATTAAATATTTATGACTTACAAATGTACCAACATTTAACTAATAATTTTAAAAAATATATTGACTTGTTCAATGATATAAATATTTCAAATTTTCACTTATAAATTTGATAAATATTATTTATACTTTCTTAGGTGAGGATAATATTCTATTGGTCAGATTACTATTGCTAAGGGTCATGTTTTATTCTATTTGAATAAATTCCTTAATTCTTAAAAAATAACACTTATTTCATTAAATATTTATAATGAATTTTACTACTTAAATATAGAATAAAATTTATTTTATAAGTACCTAGGTTGTTTAATTATCCCCAGATTCTAGAAATTTATTCCTCATGATTTTTATTAATTTATTAAATAAGTAATGATACCTTTACATAATAACATTTTCAGATTCCCATGTTGCTTCTTGAACCATGTGGTTTATCCACAAAACCATAACCTAGTGAATTGTAAAGTCTAGTTTTTTTTAACCGGGTAAAAATATGGAAGTTTTTGAAAATTTTTGTTTTAGTGATGGGTTAGTTTTAAAACCATGCTTTGGGATGATGTTCCTTGAGTTGGGTTCATTTAAAGTATCGATATCAGGCTTGGGTAAATGCTCGAGGAGTTTCCCAGGATGTTTGATGGGTTTCAGGAGCACCAGACCCGATAGAGGTGTTTATAGGGGATCCCCACAGTTATTCAAATAGTGCGGATCATCCATGCATTAGATACCAAGTATCCAATGGAATCTTCATGGTCTACACATGGTATGTCAGACTGTGTGAGTCAAATAGTGTGGTTTACCCAATTTTTAGTTTTGGGTGAAAATATTCTAATTAAATCCATGGTAAAAATGGTTCTAATTAAATGTAGTGACATTAGGGTTTTATTTAATTAAATTCAAGTTTAAGTCGGATTTAATGAATTGATGTGAAATGGGGGTTTTAATTTAATTAAAGTGATATTTGAGAGAATTTAAATAATTTATGTTAAATAAGGGATTTATTTAACTAAATTAAGTGAGAGAATTTAATTGAATGAGGATGAGATAGAGGTTGAAGAATTCATTTAATTAAATTTTATTGAAGATAATTTAATTAAATAGCATTGAAGGGGAGAATTAATTTAATTAAATTTTGTTGAGATAATTTAATTTAATAATAATGAGTTGGAGAAATAATTTAATTAAACTAGGTTGAAAGAAATTTAATTAAATGTGGTGTAAATGGAGAATTTTTTGGGTTTATCAAAGAAATATTAAATAGAATAATAATAAAATGGTGGTTATTATTAATATTATTAATATGATATTTCTTCTTATAATAAAATTTGGAATTTAATTTATTTATAGAGAAAAAAAAGAGGGAGCTGCACCCCACTTTTACACTATGTGATGGAATAGTGTGCCCCCTTCTCTTTTATGTTCGAGGCACACCACCCCCATCTCCCGGCTCCGTCTCCGCACACCAGATCATGATGGTTCATTTACAAGATTTGTCTATCTCGGCGATGTAAGTCCTTATCCATGTGTTTTATTATTCATATAAATTTTTTTGATCCTCTGTCTTCAAGTCTCCATTATGCCAAAAACCTAAACTGAGTGATTAATTCGATTTCCTTTTTCTCTAGACATTATGTGGTGTAGAAAAATGTCTTGGGACTCGTTGGTCCATATTCTGATGACTGTCGCCGAAGGTAAAGAAATTCATCTTGATTTGGTTCACCACCATCTTATTTAAGTATGTTTAAACAACATTTAATTGGTTTCAAACTCCTTATTTTGGGTC
Source organism: Viscum album (assembly GCA_963277665.1). Classification (NCBI taxonomy): domain Eukaryota; kingdom Viridiplantae; phylum Streptophyta; class Magnoliopsida; order Santalales; family Viscaceae; genus Viscum; species Viscum album. The sequence goes on from OY728121.1 coordinate 857,439,248, forward strand.
CTCTTATCTTGGTTGAGTTTTGGATGATTATTTGGTTATGTGTTGGTCCTTGCCGCACTAATTTTGGGTGTTGGTTATTGTTGTTAGGTGTTGCGATCAATTCCAAGTACGCGGTCACATTAATGTGGAAGTGTGTATGTGAAAGAGGGTTGTGGTTTGAGTTAGAATGCATTGGCTTGGCCAATTATCTGAGGTAGGGTCCTCAATTTTTCTTAATTAATAAAATGCTGTAGTTTTTTAACTACTGTTGTGGGGAAATTTGAATTTAAATACTGAATGAACTGTTTATTGGTATTAAATAATGTATTAGATTACAAAATCTCATTTTTGTAATAAAACCCCTCCAACGGAGGTGTGCTGCCTTCATTCTAAAAACATAATGATTAAACTAATATGTTCACTTAACATGCTGATATGTTTTTTCTGTTGTTTCCCTTACATGTTGACACACTTGGGTTAAGTGGTAATTATGATTATTGGGTGAGATAAGTTGAGATAATTTATGATGAATTGATGAGTGGGATATATTGAGATAATTATTTTTTAATTAATTATGTGATTTGAGAATTGTAATTGATATAATTAATCGGGGAATTAATTATGAGATATTAAATTGGAAAAGTTGAGAAAATTAATTATGAATTAATTTTTCTGTTTTGATATTTTTAATTGATATAATTAATTGGGGGATAAATTATGTGATATAAAATTTGATAAGTTGAGATAATTAACTGTGAATTATTTATGTACATTGAGAATTATAATTGAGATAATTAATTGGGAGACTAATTGTGAGATATTAAATTGGATAAGTTGGTAAAATTAATTGTGAATTAATTTTTTGTTTCGATATTTGTAATTTAGATAATAAATCCAGGGATTAATTATGAGATATAAAATTGGATAAGTCGAGATAATTAATTTTGAATTAATTATGAACTTTGAGAATTGTAATTGAGATAATTAATCTGGTGATTAATTCTGAGATATTAAATTGGCTAAGTTGTGATAATTAATTGTGAATTTGTTTGGTGTTTTGAGTTTTTTAATTGATATAATTAATCTGGGGATTAATTATGAGATATAAAATTGGATAAGTTGAGATAATGAAGTGTAAATTAATTATGTTCTTTGAGATTTGTAACTGATATAATTAATTGGAGGAGTAATTATGAGTTATTAAATTGGATAAGTTGATATAATTAATTGTGAATTAATTATGTTCCCTGAGAATTGTAATTGAGATAATTAATCGAGGGATTAATTATGAGATATTAAATTTTTTAAGTTGAGAAAATTAATTGGGAATTAATTTTGTGTTTTGAGATTTGTAATTGGGATAATTAATCAGTGGATTAATTATGAGATATAAAATTGGCTAAGTTCAGAAAATTCATTGTGAATTAATTATCTTCTTTGAGAATTGAAATTGAGATAATTAATTGGGGGATTAATTATGAGATATTAAATTCAATAAGTTGAGATAATTAATTTTGAATTAATTATGTGATTTAAAAATTATAATTTAGATAATTAATCGAGGGATTATTTATGAGATATAAAATAGAGATAATTTGAGATAATTAATTTTTAATTAATTACATGTCTTTGATATTATGACCAAGACATTTAATTATGGAAATTAATATGGAGAGTTGAGATTTATAATGAGATAATTAATTCTAGAAAATTAATTATGAGATATGAATTGTGTTGTTGATTAATTAATTGATGAATTAATTAATGGAATTTATGTACCTAGTTAATTTTTTATTTAACTAATGGATTTGAGTATGTCCAATGAGATGAATAAGAGTCTCTTGCCTCATGTTTTTATGTTGAATATTAAGACCATGTTAATGTTTTAATTGAAATACATAAGATGGTTTTCCCAAAATATAAATGTGAATATGCTTGCTTGTATGTAATTGAAACAGACTAAGGAAATGCATGAGAGGTTAAATGATTCATAAATTATATGTTGTTAATGGTTACGCCTTGTATATGAAGGTGAGAAAATGGATTGTGAGAGCCCTTATACAAAAATAATATGTTATTTTTTGTGTTGATTCTCCAGAGAATGTGAATTCTCATGGAGTTGAGCTAGGGGATAGACCGTGTGCACTACTCTTGGTGATGGATGTATGTGTCTTACGTCCTGATCCATCCAAAATTGTTTTCCAAAGAACTGTGAGAGCCTAGGGTAAGAAAACTGTGTGGGATTCTATGTTTATTTCCATGAGACCATGATATCTCTTGGAGTTTGGACTAGGGGCAAGACTATGAGTGCTTCCCCTGGTAATGAATATTTGTGCATTATGTCCTTGTCCAACCAGAAATAGTATTCAGGGTATATGTCTATTTGGCATTGGTAAGCTCTTGGTTTATATAGGAGAACGTTAAGCATATCTATCTGTTTATATATATATATATATACTATTACTATATATATATATAATCGACATGATCATACATATCCTGGGCTAAAGCAGGTATCACCGTCAGGTGTCCCTTAGGAACCTGGATGGGTTTTTCATTATTTTATTCAATTATGTTGTTGCTTTGATATACTTACACACTATTTAATTTCATTACATTATAAAGATTGAGCTAGACATTAGAGGTCTCAACCTAATGAGAATTATATCTTATTCCCTATTTGGGATGCAATTGGACTGGGGTACTGGAGTAAACTCTACTAATTTACTGGTCCTTGGACATTTCTTGTTGTTGCTTTCTTTCACCTAAAAGTTAGGTGCGAAGGATCGAGTGGGAGCTTGGGATAGTCATGGAGATCGCACATGGGGATTTTAGTCTTTTCTATATTTCTATACTGAGATGTAAAGAATTTTGTTTTGTTTACAACATTCATATATGTATCACCATGACAAGAATACATTTTATAAATTATCATTGGCCATTTTGTTTATTCATTTAAATATTGTATTATATATGCTTCAGATTTTATCTGAGCAACTATATATTTATGTTGTGCATTCGGAATATGAGGTTATAGTCTCCCCACTAACTATCCTTAGACCCTTGCTACTATTTGGTATCCTCTAGAATATGGGGAGATGTGCTTGAATACATGTGGTGACTATTCTGTCTACTGGTTTGAGGGTGAGACGGGTCATGACATTACTAAGTGGTATCATAGGGGGTTGTTCTTTATTTTTCATTTGTATTTCTATTTTTTATTGGTATATAGGAGACTAGGAATGTGTCAACTCTTGGTTAATAGATGTTCCTAGGACTGATCACCCCACGTACGAGAAATGACCAAGTATCCAGGGTTGGGAATTAATGTTTATGTTGTTCTCTGTTAAAGTTGATGCGGTTTCACCTTGGGAGACAAGTGTATTTTCCACTGCTTATTGATTTTTGAATTTTGGAAAATTTACGTGGACTAAAACAGAAATAATGTTTCGTTAAATGCATTATATAATCACTTATAAATAACATGACAGGCATGTGACATGCCATGTAGTTTCATTAGTAGGATGCATACTATTTTTGATGGTGTGTATTGGGTGAAATTCCATGTTTTGATCTCCTTAAGCATTCCTTGTTTGATAACATTTTTTGGTAATATATTTAATATTCTTGGGTATTTATATTCCATGCACACTATGCTTTTATCAAGTTTTATTATTATTCCATGATTCTGTGTCGCAGCATGTCTCTATGTTATTACTTATGATAACATGCTAGAGTTGTTTTGATGTGTAAATATCTATATGGGTGGAAAAAATAATAACATTGGTATTCGAACGATTGAAAAAGTTGATACTAAATTTAAATGTTAAATGGAAATTTGATTTGGTTAAATAGGATCCCAATTACACCTATAATGTGTATGAGCGCTTTATGGATTGATAGATAGCCTCCCATATCACTTGTGGGGTTGTTTTTTTAATGAGAATGGATTAACTAAATGGGACCCTCAGAGGTCTCCTTTTTTGTTAAAAGTAATTTAGAAGCTAAATTTCCTACTTGAAATGACTTTATTTTGAATGTTAAATTTTAAAGAGTATGTTTTGTTATATATTGCATGTTTTTCCCATGGGGTATTGTTTGAAAATACAAGTTCTTTTTTGTGAAATAGTACTTGGGGTTTTTGTTAAAATTCATTCAAATGTTTTGATGTTGAAATGAATTAATGAAATGAATGAAATTAAAAAGGGATTTTGATCCCAATGTTTTCTATTTTTCATGACCAAAATATAGGGTTGATGTGTATGCTTTGTAAGGGAAAAGCATGTGGTAGGTAGAACCCTTAGAGATGAGGTGTCTTTTTTCTGTTGTGAGATTTTTGATTTTGGTACCATTTGGGTGTCATTGTCCCTAGTAGTATATTTAGTATTAAATGAAAGACACCCTTGTTCGGATGGGTGGTCATTGTATCTTGACTCTTGAAGTGGGAATAAGCATTGAGTAAAACTTGTTTCAGTATCTTAAACATTCCTCGAGCATGGTCATCCATTAAAGACATTCTCAAGTTAACTCTAAAGTGGATAATTTTGGGCGTTAAGGTAAGTTCATCCCACAGCTCAGGAGGACCCATTATGGGACTTAGGTGTTTTGACATGCGGGTCGATTTAACTTATGGGTTTAATGCAAGGTGTTTACATGCTGATTGTGGTTCATGGAATTTCACACGTGACTTTAAGATATTTATAAACTATTTCACTTGAGAATGGATAGTCTTTTCTTTTGAAAACATGGATACTCTTAAGGTGGGTAGTGTCACATCAGTTCTGGCATATGTGTCGAAGCTTGTTTAACAGAACAAATTCAATAAGGTTGGTGGTGTGTTAAGACCTTTAGAAACTACAATGTTTTTGGACTAGTTTTAGTGGGGAGAATTGAAAGAACATGGGATTCCATGAGTGGTATAGGCATCAGGTTTTGTTTGGTGACACATCTGCAAGTGAAGCCGAGATTTTCGTAAATATTAGACCGGTGAAAGCTCGACTGATCTTCTTGGTGGCCCGAGCTAACTCTTTGTGTGATCTTCCGAATGAGAAAATAATATACCCTATCTTGACCTTATCCTAAAGACACTAATATATCATCAGTATTAAGTTGTGATAAGGTTTTAAAAGTCATTGGGCTTTATAAGTGGTTATTATCATGGTTGTGCGCAGGATGTGTGGCTCTTTTGTTTATAAATTTATTTGTGATGGGGCATGACAGTTTTGAAAAATCCAAGTGATGCCTTGGATTCAGAAGGTCACCGGAAGATGGGTAGGGACTTTTGTATTTTTACAGTTGGTGATGGTATCATTTTAAAGGCACATCACTGATTTAAGGGAGACTCTGGTTTTAATGGGTTGATAATATCTTTTAGGAAAATATTTATGGTTTGGGAGTTTTGGGTTAAATGATAAGGTCATTGGTAGAAAGAACCAATGGGCATGTGGTTGAAGAGATGATGACAGGATCATGTATCAAGTTGTGTGGGCTCAGTTATGTGTAGTTCCTATGTTTTGGGTTAGATTTAGAGATTCAACATAGGTTTTAAAGGTTTAATCTATTGCACTTGTGATGTGTGAAAGGTGTGTTGGGAACTTGGGAATGGAATTTAGTTTTTCAAATGAAACTTCATAACCTTGGTGGGTAGGTTTTTGTTGTTTCAGTTCCTGATGGATTTTTGGGGAAGATATTTTTTAAGGTGCGTAGATTGTAAAGTCTCATATTTCTTTGAACAGTGTTAAAATATGAACTTTTTGAACTTTTTTATTTTTCTAATGGATAATTTTTTAAACCATGCTTTGGAATGAAGTTCGGTGAGTTGGGTTCATTTAAAGTGTCGACATCGGGCTTGGATGAAGGCTCGAGGAGTTTCTCGGGTGGTTTCATGGATTACGGGTGCACGAGACTCGATAGAGGTGTTTGCACGGGCTCTGCACGGTTAGTCAAACTATGTGGGTCAGTCGTACATGAGATACCATGTATCCAATGTAATCTCCATGGTCTGTGCATGGTCTGTTAGACTGTTCAAGTCAAGCTGTGTGGATTACCCAGTTTTTAGTTTTTGTTTAAAATATTTTAATTAAATCCATGGGTAAAATAGTTTTAATTAAATGTTTTGAAATAGAGGTTAGATTTAATTAAATTCATTGTTATGTTGAATTTAATGAATTTTTACGAAATGAGGATTTAAATTTAATTAATTTTAAGGTTATGATAATTTCATTAATTGAAGAGAAATGGGAGGTTTATTTAATAAAATTAAATGAGCGAATTTAATTACATGAGGAAGATATGGAGGATGGAGAATTCATTTGATTAAATTGTGTTGAATAGAATTTATTTAAATGGTGTTGAAAGGGGAATTAATTTAATTAAATTGTGTAGATATAATTTAATTAAATAATAATGAGTTGGATATTTTTTTAACTAAATTCAGTTGGAAGGAATTAAATTAAATGAGGTGTACATGGGGTGTTTTGGGTTTTATCAAAGAGGTGTAATATTAAATAGTAGTAATAATAAAATGATGGTTATTATTATTATTAATATTATATTGATTCTTATAATAAGATTTGGATTTAATTTAGTTATATGTAAATCCAAGAGGAAGGCACACCTCCCTCTTCCCCTACGTGAAGGAGTAGTCCCCCCTTCTCCTCCATGGTTGAGGTGCACCACCCCCATCTCTCGGATCCCTCTCCAAACTCTAGATCATGATGGGTCTTTCACAAAAGTTGTCTATCTCGGTGAGGTAAGTCCTTCTCCATGATTTTTTCCATTCATATTTGTTGTTTTGGATCTCCGTTATCTGGTCTCCATTATGCAGAAACCATAAATCGAGGGATTAATTCGGTTTCTTCTTTTCTCCCAACTTTAGGCAGTGCATAAGATCTATTGGGACCCATTGGCCTATATTCTGATGACTTTTGTTGAAGGAAAAGGGATTCATCTTGATTTGGTTCACTATTATCATATTTGGGTAAGGTTAAATAACTGTTAATTGGTTTCACACTCCTTATTTTGGGTCTTCATGGCTTGTTTGAGTTGAAGATAAATATTTGGGTGTGTGTTTGTCCTCACCACACTAATTGTGGGTTCCAGTTGTTGTTGTTAGGTGTTGCGATCAATTCCAAGTACACACGCACATTAATGTGGACATTTGTATGCGTGAGAGGGTTTCTGTTTGAGTTAAAAATCATTGGCTCTGCCAATTTTATGAGGTAGAGTTCTCAAATTTTCTTAATTAATAAAACATATTAGTTGTTTAATTACTGTTTTTGGGAAATTTGACTGCAAATGATGAATGAATTGTTTATGGGTATAAAATAATTTATTAGATTACAAAATCATGTTTTTGTAAAAAAAACTCTTCCAGAAGAGGTGCATTAACTTCAAGCTAAAAACCAAATGATTATACAGGTATGTTTGTTTTTCTTACTGATATGTGTTTTTTTATTTCTGCCCTTACATGTTGACGTACTTGGGTTAAGTGGTAATTATGAGTATTGGGCATGATAATTTGAGATATATAATTATGAATTAATGAGTGGTATATATTGAGATAATTAATTGTGAATTAATTATATGCTTTGGGAATTTTAATTGAGATTATTAATCAAGGGATTGATTATGATATATTAAAATAGCTATGATGAGAAAATTAATTGTGAATTAATTTTTTGTTTTGAGATTTATAATTGAGATAATTAATCATGGGATTTATTATGAGATATAGAATTGGGTATGTTAAGATAATTAATTGTGAATTAATTATGTTTCTTGAGAATTTTAATTGAGATAATTAATTGGGGGATTAATTGTGAGATATTAGATTGTCTAAGTTGAGAAAACTAATTGGGAATTAATTTTGTGTTTTGAGATTAGTAATTGAGATAATGAATTGAGGGATTAATTATGAGATATAAAATTTTATAAGTTGAGATAATTAATTGTGAATCAATTATGTTCTTTTAGAATTTTCATTGAGATAATTAATCAGGGGATTCATTATGGGATATTAAATTGGTTATATTGAGATAATTAATTGTGAATTAATTTTGTGTTTTGATATTTTTAATTGAGATAATTAATCAAGTTATTAATTACGAGATATAAAATTGGGTAATTTGAGATAATTAATTGTGAATTAATTATGTGCCTTGACAATTGTAATCGAGATAATTAATCAGGGGATTAATTATGAGATATTAAATTGGTTAAGATGAGATAATTAATTTTGAATTACTTATGTTCCTTTATAATTGTAATTAAGATACTTAATTGAGGGATTAATTATGATATATTAAATTGGATAAGTTGAGATAATTAATTGTGAATTAATTTTGTGTTCTGATATTTTTAATTGAGATAATTAATTGGGGGATTCATTATGAGATAAAAAATTGGCTAAGTTGAGATAATTGATTGTGAATTAATTATGTTCTTTGAGAATTGTAACTGAGAAAATTAATCAGGGGATTAATTTAGAGATATGTAATTAGATAAGTTGAGATATGTAATTTTGTATGAATTATGTTCTTTGAGAATTGTAATTGAGATAAATAATTAGGGGATTAATTATGAGATATAAAATTTGGCTAAGTTGAGATAATTAATTGTGAATTAATTGTGTGTATTTGATATTATGACCTAGATATATAATTATGGAATTGAATATGGAGAGTTGATATTTATAATGAGATAATTAATTCTAGAATATTAATTATGGGATATGGATTGTGTTGTTGATTAATTAATTGATGAATTAATTAATGGGATTTTTGTACCTAGTTAATAGTTGTGTTATCTAATGGATTTGAGTATGGACTATGAGTTGAATGAGAGACCCTTACCTCATGTTTTTGAGTTCAATGTGAAGCCCATGTAAATTTTTTAATTCAAATACTTAAGATGGTTTTCCTCAAGTATAAATGTGAATATGCTTAGTTGTATGTAATTGAAATGGGCTAATGAAATGCATGAGAGGTTAAATTCTTCATGAATTATATGTTGTGAGTGGTTATGCCTTGTATTGGTAGATGATACAAAGGACCGTGAGAGCCCTTGGGGAGAACAAATATGTTAGTTTTTTGGTTGATCCTCTAGAGACTATGAGAGCTTGTGCAGTTGAGCCATGGGATAAACTGTGTGTGTTACTCTTGGTGATGGATGTTTGTGTGTTACGTCTTGATCCATACACCATAGTTTTCCAAAGGATCGTGAGAGCCAGGGGTAGGATGACTATGTCAGATTCCATTTTTATTTCCATGATACCATTAGATCTCTTGGAGTTTGGACCCGGGGAAATATTGTGAGCGCTTCCCCTAGTTAAGAATGTTTGTGCATTATGTCTTTATCCAAATAGAAATAGTATCCAAGGGATATGTACATTTGGTGTCGGTACGCGATTGGTTCATATGGGAGGATGCTAATCATATATACTTGTTTATATATATATATATACACCATTACTATATATATATATATATAATGGACATGATCAAACATACCAGCTGTGGGATGAAGCAGGTATCATCGTTAGGTGTCCCTTAAAAACATGGATGGGTTATTGGTAATTTATTCAATTATTTTATTGCTTAGATATAGTTTCACATTGATTAATTTTAATGAATTTTCTAGATTGAGCTAGAAAATAGTGGTCGCAGACTATTGAGATTTATATCTCACACTCTATTCAGGCCGCCATTACACTGGGGTACCCAAATAGACTCTACCTGTTTATAGGACCTTGGAGATTGATTGTTTCTATTTTCTTGTACCTAGGATTTAGGAGAAATGGACTGAGCAGGAGCTCAGGATTCTCATAGAGATCACCCTTGTGGAATTGGGTGTTTTCCTTATGTATATGCTGAGATGTAAGGCATGTTGTTTTGTTTACTTATTTCATATATGTATCACCAGGAAATGCATGCACTATATAAACTGTTGTTGGCCATTTTTTTATTCATTTGATTAATTTATTATATATTCTTCCATTGTAATCTGAGTTACTTTATTTTTCTGATTTTCATTTTGAATATGAGGGTATAGTCTCCCCACTGGATATCCTTAGACCCTCACTACTAGTCAGCAACCTCTAGTGTATGGGGAGATGTGCTTGAGTTCATGTGGTGACCGGTCCGGCTACCAATTCGAGGGTGAGCCGGGTCGGAATGTTACATGAATTTTCTTCTTCTGTAATAATTGGTATCTACAATCAAGAATATGAAAAGGTTTTGGCTCATAAGAATGGTTATATTCCTTCTAAAATGCATTTAGGTTCAAAACAAGAGATGAATATGGCACACAATTTCTCAACATCAAAACTTGAAAAACATTGTATGCCTGAAATAAAATCGAAGTCAAAGCCACTCGATAGGTAACAATTCCAACTTTATCCGTGATTTTATAAGTTATAATAAACCTTGGTCTTATATTTACTTTAAAAAAACATAACAATTTTTCATGGTGATATTCTAATAATAACATGATCACAAACCTCAAAACAAAATTACTTCCTCTTATTATATATATATATATATATTTTAGGCCTACTATGAGCTGTCCTCATCTGCTACTGGATCATAATCACTTTCTCAGCCACTTCCTCTACAATTTCTGATCCCATAAACTTCATTTCCCAAAATTCATCCAAAAATTCTATTGTTCGAAACTGATTTCTATATAATGCCTAAAAAGGTTCCATCTGTATATTTGAATGAAAATTGTTATTATAAGAAAAAGAAATTAAAGGAAGATGCTGATCCCAACATCTCTAGAAGTCCATTGAATAAACTCAAAGAATATCCTCCATTTTCTGAATTTTCATCTCGGTCTTTCCATAAGATTAAGGATGAAAAAAAGTTCTGAAATTTAATTCTATGCCCAAGGACTTTTGGAGCCCTTTCCAAAAGTTAGAATTGAACATGGTATCACAGTAAGATACAATGTAAAGAGGAACTCTATGTTACCTAACAAAATATTTGAGGTACAGTTAAGAAAGCAGATCCAAAGATATTGTATCTCAAATAGGGAGAACATTTAAAGAATTAGTCAGCCGATCAACAATAACTAAAATCATATTATTACCTCGATAACTCATTGGTAGTCCCACCATGAATTATATGGATATATTTTCTCATTTCCACTCTAGAATTGGAAGAGTTTGAGGTGTCCCCTTTAGTAATTGTCTATCTCCTTTAACATGTTAATAAGTCAAAAATTTCATTGTAAGATCAGAAATATATTTTTTCATTCCATCCCACCAGTAATACTATCTAAGGTCTCTATATATCTTAATACTTCTCAAATTAACTAAAAATGGAGAACAATGAGCTTCAAACCACAATTATTTCTTCGTATGGGAATCACAAGGTAAGGATAATCTCTTTACAAATATTAAACAAAATATTTTTCAGTGTTAAATTCTAAAAGCATTCCATTTTAACCAATTCTACCTTTTTATTCAACACACGGTTTCCCTTCTATGCATACGTAATTCCGTCTGATAGAGATGACCACACTGACACCCAATAAAAAATTGTGAAATTTCCTACACCAACAACTTCCAAGCCAAAATTCATCAAATCATTAATCAATGGTTCTTGTTCCAAACGTAACATGGTTAATGAGTTGATATATTTTTGAACTGAGGCACCCACCACTTTGTTTCATTTTCTAGGATGGTAATTGATCATGCAATCACAATCCTTTATATGTTCAAGCCATATTCTCTACCTCATGTTTATTTCTTTATGAATTAATATATACTTAATAATTTTTTGGTCAGTATATATTTCACATTTGGATTCGTATAAATGATGATTCCAAATTTTCTAAGTGAAAACCACACCTTCTAATTCCAAATCATGTGTGGGGTAATTTAACTCATGAGGATTTAGTTGTCTTGAAAAATAATCAGTTACCCGATCATTATACATCAAAACAAAACCAAGTATCTTCAATAAAGAATCATTGTAGATGAAAAACTTACCATTTATGGAAGGTAGGGACAAAATTGGAGCATTCACCAATCACTTCTTCAGTTCATGAAAACAATCATCACATTATTCTATCCAAAAAAAATTAAACCATTTTCATGTTAACTTAGTTATCAGGCTAGATAATTGTGAAAATTTTTTAACAAACCATCGATAAAAACCTACTAATCCACGAAAACTATGAATCTATACAAAATTTTTAGGTCTTGTACATTCATCGTAAACTTTTTTTTGGTAGGATCAACTTTTATTTTGTCCTTATTTACAATGTTCCCATGAAAAGAAATCTGTTTCAACCAAAAATCGCATTTTATAAATTTTATATTTAACTTATTTTCTTTTAGATTTTGAAACACAATCCTTAAATGTTTTTCATGATCCTCATAACTTTTTGAAAAGACAAAAATATAATCAATAAAAATAACAACAAAGTTATCCACATATTCATATAATATTCTATTTATAAGCTTCATGAATATAGTAGGGGAATTTGTCAAACCAAAGGGCATAACAAAAAACTCATAATGCCATATATATTACAAAACCTATTTTCATGATTTCATCCTCCTTCATATTCATGTAATGGTACCCAGATCTCATGTAGATATTGTAAAAATATTGAGCTCCCTAGATCTAATCAAACAATTCATCGATATGAGGAAAAGGATAATTATTTTTAATAGTAATTTTATTCAAAGCTCTATAATCAATGAAACGTTTCATGGAACCGTATCTCTTTTTAAAAACAATATAGGGGAACCCCATCGTGGTGTGATAGGAATAATGAATCCTTTATCAGGTAACTTATGCAATTGATTTTTCAATTCAAGATGTTCCACTTGAGCCATTCAATAAGGGGGTTTTGAAATTGGCTTACCATCAGGAACTATCTCAATGATAAATTCAAATTCCCGATCAGGTATAACACCAGAAAACTCATCAGGAAAAATATTTAGGTATTCATTTACCACTGGCACATCATTAATCTCAACAATTCCATTATTTTCAACAATATGACAAAGATAACTTTCATTTCCATATTTTAATAGTTTCTCAGTTTCTTGATATGTAATTAACTTTTTGGGTTCATTCTTGTATAAAAACTGAAACTCTTTCTAAAAAACTACTTCATTATCTCTACAATCAATATTATCATGATAAAGGAAAATCCAATCCATACCTATAAAAACATTAAACTCTACTAAGGGAAAGACCAATAAGGTTTTCATGTAATTTATTTCCATAGAAAACTATATTAAGATTATCGTAATTAAATTATATTATTCTATTTCCTCTTTGTGTTTTAACCACAAGTTTTGGTCTCATTTATTAAGGTGAAATTTATAATTTACCAAAAAAAATCTCAAAAATAAAGGAAGGTGTATACCCCGTATCAAACAAGACATTAGAAAAATATGAGTAAACAAACAAAGTACCTGATACCACTTCATTTAATGGCCCGACATCCACTGAGGTATTTGTAAAGGATACCACTTCATTGTTCAACTTATAATTTTTCTTCTTTCCATCATTTATATCTTTATTTGGGTAGTTATTTTCATAATTTCTCATCTCACCACATTTAAAACAATTTACAGATTGATTATAAGAATTGATATTATGTTCATTTTCATTACAATCTTGGGCCATATGTCCAATCATACCATATTGAAAACAATTTATGGTTTTGTTAAGGCATTCCCCATGGTTCTTTTTACCACATTATTCACAAACTGGAAATAGAACTTTCTAACCTTATGATTTATTTGATTGATTCTTACCCATAACTTTCCATTTGGACCTTTCCTTCTATTAATTTACAATGTACACATGATTATCAAAAAATTACCTTTCTACCTTCTCGGTACATCATATGATTTTCTCATAACTTTTGAATTCACATGAAGCTAATTACCATCGATATCTTGGTTCAATGCTGAGTAAAAACCATTGATTTTTATATCTATATCCCAAATTGGACTTGGAGAATACCTTGCCAATCGTGTGAATTTTTCTTCATAAACGGACACTGAATCCTCCTCCTTTGGCTTCAATTTAATGAATTTCTTTTCCATATTATGTAAAACCACCTTAGGAAAACATTTTTCAAGGAAATTATTTTTAAATTCATCCCATTTAAGGCATTATTCTCCTCACTATCCCTGATATTCTTGACCATTGAACACCAATGGTCATATTAACCTTCAAAATGATAAATGGAAAGACTAAAATTTTGATTATATTAACACACCATAACATAGAATACATTTTCAAGTGATTTAATCTATTCTTTAGCAACCACTAGGTTAAAAGATCCACTAAAAGTAAGAGGGTGTTGCCTCATAAAATGTTCCACTATTTTAATTTTCCTTTGTGGTAGCTCTCATTATTCTCTAGAATGTATTCCACCACCATTTATAAACTATGTCAACTGATCCATTAATCCCACAAAATCTTCAGTTTCAAATCCCCCTATCCCAGGTTGTAGATTCAGATTGATAACAGCCTCTTGGTGCCTTCATACATTAGCTTCTCTATTTCTTCTATGGAAAACCATTCTAAACAGACATATCTTGGATTAAGAAATATAGAAATCTTTAATTTCTATATAATTTTAAATTAATCATAAAGTATAAAATCATTTATGGTATTCTATTAAAATCACAATAACCCCTAAAGTTATCTAAATTGTGCTCTAATACCAACTATAAGGACACATCATTAAACATTATATAATATAGCAATTTATTTTATAATTATTTTAATTACATTCCAAAGATATTTTTGGTTTAGAGTTTTAGAAATACAGGGCATAATTCTTTTAAATCAACCCATAATAATACAAAGTTTATACTGCTAAAAAAATATCTATTTTTTCATAATACAAATGTTTTTAATGAAAACATGAAAATTATTCATGAAAAGTATTCACAACATTCATATTGGCTTTACCATTTATCTTACCCATGATTAGACCCTATGAAAAATTGTTTGAAACATGGGATAAACACAAAATATCAGTAACTGATATGAAATGAGGGAGAGAAACTATTAGTAAATCAATTCTTATAAACATATGAAATCATTTTCACAAATATATACTTACCAACCAATGTGTATAACATAGTTACTTTGTGAAAACATTAGATTTCCACAAAACATAGAAAACATAAATAATACCATAATGGTAACTTAGTTAATTACTTACTTAAGATTGTAACCATCATGTATACCATATGATTTGTAACCCTCGTGACTACCTTATAATGTAACCCTCACAACTACCTTACAATGTAATCCTCATGACTACCTTATGGTTTAATCATCGCAGTTACACTTAGAGTAACCATATGAAAAAATGCTAACTTAAACATACCCAATGAATTAGAGGGAGATATAGTTCCCACCATTCATCATGAACAATTCCCAACAACGAGAACATAATCATATAATAATATTACTTATATCATATAAATCATTCCCTTTTAAAAAATAAAAAATAAATAAAAGAGGATTTTAAAGATAAGTCACTCACAAATATCATATATTTCAAGTGATAATTGATAAAAATAATGGAATATGTGTTTAAAATATAAACCGACAAAATAAAATATATAAAATCATTTCAAAAATAAACTACTACTACATAATAAATAAAGTAGAAGGTTAACCCAAAGAATGAAAATTGGGTTACGAATTCCCTTACCTCGGGCTAATCTTACTTTAAATGTGTTTAAATCTACTGTATAATGGTTAAAAGAGTGTTATTACTGTCTTACAAAGACATATTAGTTTTTATAACACTTTATATTATCATTTTATAACATCATTCCTCCCATTTATTTATTATATTTTTGTTATTTCCATTATTTCGGGTGCGTTCTTTACATGGTTTCCATGGTCGGTTCATAATGATTTTTCTTGTCTAATGAAAAAACTAAAAAAGTAGAATGAAATTGTATTAATATGTTTCCAGAGTATTAAATGATACCATAAATCATTTTTTTAGATATGACGATGAATCATTAGATAAAACATTGATGATATTCATTTAGATCATTTTGGTTGTTCTTCGGTAATCACAAACTAGTTTCGTTATATAATTCAATATTATGAATATATGTTAATTCAAGAACATAAAAGAGGTTATGTCATAAAATTTAAAATATATTTAAACCATTAAAATATTTTTATGACCATACAAGAATTAGTTAATGTAAATTGTAAATACATCATCCACGACATTGGTAAATTGACACATCACTGACGGTGCTTTTATTTTTGAAATAAGAGGGAGCAGAGAAGAATTATGATGATGAATTTTTCCTTAAACATGATAAAATTACATTATAAATAATATAATTAAATTTTCATTCCTCTTGGATAAAGGGATGTTACAATAGTATATAAAAAAGTAAATGAATCTAAAATAAAATAAAATAAAAAGAAAGAGAATTTTTACCTCTTGAATTATCCTCCTTGAGAACTTCCTTAAGGCCTTTGGTTTGGGACTTCTGTGAGACCAGAAGGTATTAAACATGGGGAATTGACTTTGGAAGAGTATTAGATATAATTTTTACAATGATAAAATCATTATAGGTGTGTGGATAATATGGGAGAAGGGGTGGATTATATAGTGGTGGAGAGGGGGTTTTCCATTATTTTAACCATTATTTTTTTTATTATTCTCAAGAAAAGTAATTGTGTTGATTCTTGTGACTAAATAAAGTAATTATTTAATGTGATTTAGAACCACTTTTTCTCACCTCAGAAGAACATAATCGACCCATAGGCATACAAAGTGGATAATACTAAAATAATATTCATTTTTCATACTAAAAATAATTTTAATAAAAACATGAAAACTATTAATGAAATGTCTTCACAAAATACATCTTGGATTTTCTTTTTCTCTTACCCATTATTAAACCCTCTAAAAAAATTTTAAAAAATAGGATGAGCACAAAATATTATTAAGGTATAAGAAAAAAATGATAGAAACCGTTAGTACATGAATGCTTATAAACTTATGAAATCATTTTCAAAAAGGAAAAATTCTCACACAGAGTGTATCACTTAGCTACTTTGTGAAAAAATGATACTTCCATAAAACATATAAAATCTAAATAAATCTATGTGGGTAACTTGGATCATTAATTACCTAACATTTTAACCCTCACAAAGACCTTATTATTTATAACCCTCATCGATACCTTACAATGTAACCCTCATGGCTAACTTATGGTGTAACCATCACAGTTACACTTGGAATAACCAAACGGTCGACCTACAACATTGTTTCTGACGCTTTCACCGGGGCGCGCGCATCTGTCTATGGAGGACGCACAGCTGTGGCCCCGCATTCCCACTTTCTAAAGGTGGGCGGCATTCGTTCCTTGTTCATGTATGTCTGCTCCTTGATCGAAATAGGATGATGGGATGTCGGTTCTTCCTTCCGTGGATTCCTCCTCGGAACTCGTCACCTAGTCCAGGTCTCCCTCATAGATTTAATACGTTGTTCTTGAATCTCATTCCCGGTGCCATATCTTCATGGACGCCGGTTAATTACACTACTTCCGTCAAGACATTCTATGGGGTCTAACATGGTAGCAACCTTCGGTCGGAGTAGATGGCAACATCAGGCATGTCGGGGCATCTCTGGGTGCATGGACATTGGGGAACCTATATTCTTCCTCATGAGAGGGCATCTCAAGGGTGCATAACCCAAGGCATCCCACGTTGAGTGTGGGGAATCATATGGCATAGGCAAGTACCTGAGGTTTTCCTCAGCTTCCCATGTTTAACACAGGGTATGCAGCATGTTTAATGTCTTGCGAAGATGGTTACGCCAAAGGCGTTCCGCCGAGGTTTTCCTCACGCATCTCATTTTTATCACGAGGTATGTCGTGAGTTTAACGTCTTGTGGAGAAAAAATAATGGTGATCATAATGTCCCATAGATACGGATCGATGGTGGTGTGCCCCGTAGAGGGGAGATGTCACACCGTAATGGCTGATCTGAACACCACTAAGGGCGGATCAGGGGAAGTGCGCCCCAGGATGGGGGACACCATGGATTACCATTGGTTGGGATTGAACCTCTTGGAGGTTTCCTACGTACCCTATAGAGAGGACAGGCATCAAAACCCACGTAGTTCGAAAGGGTGATGAATCGGGGTGTACACAGAGGACAACGACCCGGAGATATGATGGGGCTTACACGTGGAAAGCGGCCCATGCGCCGCAAGGAGCAGTGAGGAGGTGGATGGCATGATCCTACCGGGATGTGGCGGCCCGGGTGAGAATCAGGATGGGTGATGAATGGATGAATGAAGTGGAGGGGGAATGAAATGGGACCATCGCAGGGGTGACAGTGAAGTTGGGCTTGAGCCTTGAAGAGTCTTCCTACGTATCCCCGTGGCAGGGAATCAATGTCTGTGTAGTTCGGGATGGTGTCGGTGGACCGACGTGAAGGTGGACTTTGGTCCGATGGATGTTGTCAGCGAACCGACGTGAAGGTGGATGTTGGTCCGATGGATGGTGTCGTCAGCGAACCGACGTGAAGGTGGACCTTGGTCCAATGAGAGATGGGCTTGAACCTCGGGGAGGCTTCCTACGTACCATGCCTTGACATGGATCAAATACCTCGTAGTTCAAAGGGTTTAATCAGTGAACCGACGTGAAAGTAGAACCAGGGGTCCACTAGTGGTGGGCTTGAACCTTGGGAAGGTTTCCTACGTACCATGCCTTGAAATGGATCAAAGTCCTCGTAGTTCAAAGGGGCTTCATCGGAGAACCGACGTGAAGGTGGACCTTGGTCCGACGGGTGGTGGGCTTGAACCTCAGGGAGGCTTCCTACGTACCATGCCTTGTCATGGATCAAAGACCTCATAGTTAGGATGATGGAATTCGTCAGTAAACCGACGTGAAAGTAGACCCAGGGGTCCACTAGTGGTGGGTTTGGACCTTGGGAAGGTTTCCTACGTACCATGACTTGACACGGATCAAAGTCCTCATAGTTCAAAGGATTGATGGAATATAGTTTAACGTCATGCGGGATGGTAGTGAACCCTGACGTGAATAAACGAAGGGCGTTGGTTGTCGGAGAATCGACGTAAATGAGGGACCTTGGCCCAATGGGGGATGGGCTTGAACCTCTGGGAGGCTTCCTACGTACCATGCCTTGACACGGATCAAAGTCCTCATAGTTCGGATTGAAAATGGGGGCTTGGCACACCGACAAGGAGACGGTTTGGTCCAATGATTGTTGGGCTTGAACCTCAGGGAGGCTTCCTACGTACCATGCCTTGACACAGATCAAAGTCCTCGTAGTTCGGGTTGTGACAACGGCTTGTCGTCGGGCTGGAATGTAGTTTAACGTCGTGCTGGACGCAGGTAGGACTCGACGTGAATTTGGTGATGGGTGGGCTTGAACCTCGTGGAGGCTTCCTACGTACCATGCCTTGACATGGATCAAAGACCTCGTAGTTCAAATGGGTGTGCGGTTTAATGTCATGCAGGACAAGGGCATACAGTTTAACGTCATGCTGGACGAGGGCATGCAGTTTAACGTCATGCTGGACGAGGGCATGCGGTTTAACGTCATGCTGGACAAGGTATTGTCATGGCCAATGCCAATCTCTAAGCCCACGTGAGTCATGCTCGGTGTGAGAAACAAGAGACAGCAAGGACCTGACAATCACGACGCGAAGGGTGCGTCCGTGTGAAGCGAAGAGGGGCTTACGCATTAGGCGGCCCATGGTGTTGGGACTTACTCCCGGATGGAGGCACGAGGAAAAGGATGATGATAGTTTCGGGCTTGATCCTTGAAGAGGCATCCTGCGTACCATGCCTTGACATGGATCAAAGACCACATAGTTCTTCTGATGACGGCTTACCGCCAATTGGGGGTTTCAACGGCTTACCGCTGGATTGGGTGTGAACGGCTTACCGCTGGATAAGGATGTGAACGGCTTACCGCTAAATGGGGTCACAACGGCTTACCGCTGGATTGGGTCACAACGGCTTACCGATGAATAAGGATGTCAACGGCTTACCGCTTCATAGGGTAACAACAGCTTACCGCTGATTGGGATCATAATAGTGGATGGGGCTTACGTGAGGAAGCTGCCCGGGTGCCGCTATGGAGCGGCAATGGTGAATGGGGCTTACGCTAGGAAGCTACCCGGGTTCCGCTGTGGAGCGGAAATGGTGAATGGGGCTTACGCTAGGAAGCTTCCCCGGTGCCGCTATGGAACGGCACTGGTGAATGGGGCTTACGCGAGGAAGCTGCCCGGGTGCCGCTATGGAGCGGAAATGGTGAATGGGGCTTACGCAAGGAAGCTGCCCAGGTGCCGCTATGGAGCGGCACTGGTGAATGGGGCTTATGCAAGAATATGCCCGTAATTTCTTCCTCATGTTAGGCCATGAGGGCATCCCAACTCACTGGTGAGTTTAGGCCTTCACTTATGCACTGGTGCACAAGAGGGAGAATGCCAAGGGGTGTTGGAATCAGGCCACTGTAATCATGGCATTAGGCGTCTTATTCTTGGAGCATAAGGCATATCTTATTTGGAGCAAGAGGCATCCTGTGTTTGGAACATAGGGATTACTACAGTTTAGAGTCATGTAGAAAGGACTATTGGCATCTCATGCTAGGAGCATAAGGCATCTCTCATATAGGGCAAGAGGAATCCTATCATCGGTTAGACAGGGGGAACTACAGTTTAGAGTCATGTAGGTAGGACTGTTGGCGTCTCATGCTCGCAGCATAAGGCATCTCTCATATAGAGTAAGAGGCATCCTATCATTTGTTAGATAGGGAGTACTACAGTTTAAATTCATGTAGATAGGATTGTTGGCATCTTATTCTAGGAGCATCAGGCATCTCTTGTTTGGAGCAAGAGGCATCCTATCATTTGTTAGATAAGGAGAATACTACAGTTTAGAGTCATGTATGTAGGACTATTGGCATCACATGCTTGGAGCATAAGGAATCTCTCGTATAGGGCAAGAGGCATCCTATCATTTTTTAGATAGGGTTTACTACAGTTTATAGTCATGTAGATTGGACTATTAGCATCTCATGCTAGGAGCATGAGGTATCTCTCGCTTGGAACAAGAGGAATCCTATCATTTGTTAGATGGGGATTACTATAGTTTATAGTCATGTATATAGGACTATTAGGCAGAAGGTGCCTAGAAATGGTTGGTGTCGGGACTTACGCAAGGGCGACCCTTTCTGGTTCAACCTGGCATAGGAGCCAAGTGATAGGGTTTGGAGGAGTTTCTTGAGGAATGGTTCGACTCAAGGTACTCGGGGAATTGATTATGATAATCTCAACTCATGACATGGAATGAAACCAAGAGGAATATGTCAACTCTAGGTGTTTTCATGGTGTGTGGAGGAGTATCTCTAATCATGGTATTCCATAGGTGGAAGGTGGGAGTGCATAAGTGCGCAATGGAAAATCCCGACATCTCGGCCCGAAAAGGTCGTGGTGCGACTCTCCATTTTTTATGGGGGTCTGTGACGGTAGCGAAGGGACCGGCCCGGAGGGCCGGGATCGCAGCCCGGCACTGACCCCGAGCGGGGGAGCGGGGGCGCAGCCCCCGCGGTATGGACCGGTGGGCGCGAAGGATAGGTCTTCGCGGAGTATGGCCTCACGGAGCAATGGTCTCTCGCAGAGCAAAGGGGTCTTGCGGAGCAAAGGGGTCTCGCGGAGCTTGGTCTCGCGGAGCATGGGCTCGCGGAGCATGGACTCCCGGACAATGGTCTCTCAGAGCAGCATCGCGGAGCATTGGCTCGCGGATCATGGACTCACGAATCCTCGGCTCGCGAAGGAGAAGTGGTTGTGTCCATCCTCTTGGAGAAGGGGGTGAGCTGGGTATTCATAGGCAAGGGGCACAGCGAAGCAGAACTCCCGCGCCGCCTCAGGTGCTTCGTGGCGCGCTCGCGAATGTCAAATTCATTCGCGAAGAGGAACCGCCTCCGGAGCTTCGCAGCGGGCTCGCGAACGTCAAATGCGTTCGTGGAGAGTTACCGCCTCTGGAGCTTCGCGGCGGGTCTTCGCGGCGCATCGCGAACATCAAACAGGTTCGTGGAGCTTCCCGCCTCATTGCTTCACGGTAGCGCTCCGCGATCACGGAGGGGGCTTCGCGAATGGGCTTCACAAACCAGATTTCCAGCCAAACTTCAAATGTCCATAACTCCTAATTCGTAACTCCTTTCGGTCCCTACGACCAACCAAATAGAAGCATGTGAAATGGACTACGATCTTGGATCATGTATGGAAGCATTTGGAAAATTTTGGGGGCGCGTTTTCCGGGGTCTACAAACATAAACATAAAAAATTGATTGGAGGGATATACATGTTATTCCCTTAATCATAAAAAATTACCATGAACCAAAACATAATCATGAAACAATATTACTTACATCATATAAATCAGTCCCTTTAAAAAATAAAATAAATTGAAAAAGGATTTTTAAAGATAATACCCTCACAAATATCGTATATTTGAAGTGAGAAAAGATAAAAGAATGGAATATGTGTATAAAATATAAATCCACATAACAAAATATAAAAAATAATTTCACAAATAAACTTAGTACCACATAATCAATAAATTAGAAGGTTAACCCAAAGAATATAAAGTGGGTAAAGAATTCCCATAACTCAATATTTTCTTAATTAAAATGTGTTTAAAACTCCTGAATAATGGTTAAAGGAGTGTTATTAATATTTTTCAGAAACATATTTATTTTTATAACACCTTATATGATCATTTTATAATATCATTCTGCCTATTTATAAATAATATTTTGTTATTTACATTTTTTTGAGTGCGTTTTTACCTGGTGTCCATGGTTGGTTTTTAATGGATTTTCTTATTGAATGTAATTGAAACACAAAAAGTATAATTAAATGGTATTAATATGTTTCCATAATATTAAAGGACAGAAAAAATTGTTATTTATTCATATATGATGATGAATCATTAGATAAAACACTGATGATATTTGTTTAGATCATTTTGGCAGTTCTTCGGTAATCATAAATTAGTTTCATTATATAATTTCACATTATATATATATATATATATATATATATATTAATACCAGAAAAATAAAATAAGTTATATAATAAACATTAAAATATTTTTAAATCGTTAAAATGGTTTTATTACCTGCCATGAAGTCGGTAATGTAAATTGAAAACCCATCTCCATGATATTGGTAGTTCAACACATCATAGGCGTTGTTTTAATTTTTAGAATAAAAGGGAGAGGATAAAAAGTATGGTGATGGATGCTTCCTTAAAAATGATAAAATTATAGTATATATAAGATACTATATTTTTCATGCCTCTTGGATAAGGGTATGTGAAAATATTATAATAAAAGAAAAAGAATCTAAAAAATAAAATAAAAAGAATGATGATATTTACCTTTTAAATTATCCTCCTTAAGAACCTCCTTACAAACTTTGGTTTTTGAATTCTGGTGATACTATAAGGTCTCGGACATGGGAAAGAATATTGGGAATAATATTGGATACAATATTTAAAAATTATCAAATCATGAGAGGTGTGACAATAAGAGGGGGAAGGGATGGTATTTACAGTGGTGGAGAGGGCAGTTTCCATTATTTTAATCATTATGTTTTTATTTTTCTCAAGATAAGTAATAGCATTGGTTATTGTGACTAAATAAAGTAATTAGTGATTTTGATTTCGAACCAAGGGTTCTTACCTCAGTAGAGCATCATCCATGACTCAATAATTCATGTATTTAACTTATTTTGTAAATTGTCGTATTTTAGTATTCAACAAAAATTCATGTATTTCAGTAAAATCCCGAAAATTCACCCTAAACATTTTTCCATGTTTAAAATCAAAAAATGAAACCCATTTTATAAAAATAATTTTATAAATATGATAAATTTAATTTTTAAATAAATTCATAATTTATTCAGAAAAAAACATTAAAACTATGACTGATTTTATAACACCTTGAAATATTAATCATGGTATAATAAAATTATCTTATAACTAGAATAAAATAAAATATTAATTTAAGGATCTATTTTATGAAATCAAATTTTAATTTAAATAAATAAATTAATTATAAAAGTGTAATTAAATATTTATTACTTATAAAAATACCAACACTTAATTTTTTATTTCCAAAACATTTATTCACTTAGTACATGAAAAAATTATATCACGATTACACTTATAAGATAAAAAAATTTATTCATACTCTCGTAGGTGAGGTTACTTTTCTATTTGCATAAATTACTATTCCTAATAGATATTTCATTATATCCATGGTCAAGTTACTATTCCATCAGTGTAAATACCTTAATTTCTATAAGTACAACTTATTTAGTTATAAATTTATAATGAATTTGACTACTTAATTCTAGAATGAAAGGAAATTATTTTATAATTACCAATGATGTTACATTCTCCCCACCTTATGTAAATTATGTAATTATAAAATATATTTACTAATTAAATAAGTGTGGATACATATCCCTCAACATTTTTAGATTCCCATGTTGCTTCTTCAACCATGTGGTTTCTCCACAGATACATAACTATGTGAATTTATTTATTGTGCAATACGTTTTCTTTACGATTAAGAATATGACTAGGTTTCTCCTTATAAGAAGGGTTATCTTCCTGCTGAACTACTTCTGGGATAAAAATATGAGATGAATCTAGAAAATACTTTCTCATCATCGAAACATGAAAATAATTATGTACCTGAGATAAACACCGAGGCAAACCTACTCAGTTGGTAATTTTTTCAGCTTTCTCTAGGATTTCATAAGCTCTAATTAATTATGAAACTTGATTTACTTTCTTAACAAAACATGTAAAACTTTTCTATGGTGAGATTATAAGAAAAACATGATCACCTATCTCAAAAGAAAAGTCTTTCCTCACGTTATTTACTTAACTTTTCTTCTTACTCTGAGTTTTCTTCTTGTGTTTCTCTATCATATTTAGTTTATTAGCCACTTTCTATAATAATTCTAGTCCCATAAACTTCCTTCCCCTGACATCATCCCAAAATGTTGGTGTTTGATACTATGTTCCATATAATTCCTGAAAAGTTGTCATCTATATACTGGAATGAAAACTGTTATTATAAGAAAACTCAACCAAAAAGGATTTTGATCCTAGTATCCATGGTAGTCCATTCGATAAGATTGAAGCATATCCTCCAATTTTTGAATTGTCCTCTCAGACTATTAATCAGATTTAGGATTAAAAGTTGTGATGAAATTTAAGTCTCTTCGTAATGACTTATGAAGGCCTTTCTAACAGTGAGAAGTGATCTTGGGATCATGGTCAGATAAGATAGAAAGATAAAATCCATGTAACCTGAAAATATCTTTGAAGTATAGTTAAGTAAGCTAATCCAAAGACATATTATATCAAATAGGAAGGAAATATGCAGATTTTGTTAGCTGATCAACAATAACCAAAATTGTATTGTTTC
The DNA here is from genome assembly GCA_963277665.1 of Viscum album. NCBI lineage: Eukaryota > Viridiplantae > Streptophyta > Magnoliopsida > Santalales > Viscaceae > Viscum > Viscum album. The sequence goes on from OY728121.1 coordinate 857,464,740, forward strand.
CTCAAGTAGTATTTGGTATTCCTATGACGAATTCAATGGATGTATTTTCCTATTTATACTCTAGAACTGGTATATTCTGAATCATCCCCTTTGGTAATTGTCTCTCTAATTTAACCAATTTAAAATTAAAACATTTCATTATAAAATAATCAATATATCTTTTCATTCCATCCCACCATTCATACTCCCGAAGGTCTCTTTACATCTTTGTGCTACCTAGGTGAACTGAAAAAAGAGAAATATGAGCTTTACAAAAAAATTATATCCTCATCTAAGAATCACAAGGAATGAATAACCTCTTTCAAAATATTAAAACACAATATTTATCAATGATAAATTATGTAAACTTACATTTTTTTAACCAATTCTACTTTTTTACAACACATTGTTTTCCTTCTATACTTACTTAATTCTGTCTGATAGAGATGACTGAACTGACAACTAAAACAAAATTGTAGAATTTCCTACACCAAAAACTTTTAAGACTATATTTTTCAAATCATTAATCAAGGGGTTTTGTTACAATCATAGCATTTTTATTGATGCATGTTGTTTTTGACTCCTGGAATCCACCACTTTTTTTGATTTTTTAGGATGATTATTGATCATGAAATCAAAATACTTTATACGTTCATGAATTATTCTCAACTTCATGTCTAATTACTTCTAAGTGAATATATACTTTAGAATTTTATGGTTAGTATACATTTCACATTTGGATCTGTACAAATGATGCCTTGAAATTTTCAAAGAAAAAACCATAGCTTCAAATTCCAAATAATTTGTGGGATAATTTTACTCATGAGGTTTGAGTTTTCAAGAAGTATAATAAATTACCTTATCATTATACATCATAAGACAACAAATTTCCTTCAATGAAGAATTTATGTAGTTGACAGACAATGCATTTCAAGAAGTCAAGGAAAAAACTAAAGCATTCACCAATCCCTTCTTTAGTTCCTGAAAACAAACATCACATTCTTTTGTCCCAAAAAAACTATCCAATTTTCATGTTAAATAGTTAGTGGTCTAGATAACCATGATATTTTTTAACAAACCATCAGTAATAACCTTATAATCTAAGAAAAGTAAAAATCTATACAATGTTTTTAGGTATTGGACATTCATCAACCCCTTTTTTGGAAGGATCAACCGTTATTCCATCCTTATTTACAATGTTTGAATAAAAGAAATATGTTGCAACAAAAAAATGAAATTTGATAAATTTTACGTATAAATTATTTTAATTAAGAGTTTTCAAGACAATATTTAAATATTTAACATGATCCTCATAACTTTTCAAAAATACCAAAATAGCATCAATAAAAATAACAAAAAACATATCAAAATATTCATAGAATATTCTATTCATAATATGCATGAATACATGAGGGGGATTCTTCAAAAAAAAGTCCATAAAAACAAACTCATAATTCCCATATCTAGTATAAAAATCTATATTAAGGATTTCATCCTCATTCATCTTCTGTTGATGGTACCTAGATCTTAATTTAATCATGAAAATATATTGATCTCCCTGAAGCTGATAAAATAAGTCATCTATATGGGGAAATAGATGCTTATTCTTTTCAGTAATGTTATTCAAATTACTATAATCAATGCAAAGTATCATGGAACCATCATTATTTTTAATAAACAAAATATCATCTCCACATGGGGAAGTGCTAGGATGATTGAAGCCTTTATCAAGAAACTCCTGCAACAAATGTTTAAATTTAATAAGTTCCACTTGATCTAGTCAATAAAGGGGTTCTGAAATTGGATTTACATGAGGAACCTAGTCAATAGTAAATTCAAATTCCCAATAAAGTATAAAACTAAGTAACTCATCATAAAAACATCAAGGTATTCATTTACCACTAGTACAACATTAATATGAACAGTTCCCTTATTTTCAACAATATAAGGAAGATAAATTTCATTTCCTTATTTTAACTATCTCTCAGCTTCACGATATGTTATCAATTATATGGGTTCATTATTGTATACAAACTGAAACTCTTTCTGAAAAAAACATCATTATCTCTACAATCGGTCTTATAATGACAAATAGAACGAAAATACATACCTAAAATTACATCAAGCTCTACTAATGGTAAAAAACAAGGTTTCAAGTAATTTCATTCCACACATAACAATTTTAAGATTCTTATAATGAATTTTTTCTATAACATTCCCCCTGGTGTTTTAACCATAAGTTATAGTATCATTTATTAAGGTAAAATTTCTAATTTACCAGATAATTTCTTAGAAATAAAAGAATGTGTCGACCTAGTATCAATCAAGGAATTTAGAAAAATCTATGTAAAAAAACAATGTACCTGATACCACTTTATTGGATGGTATGAAATCTACTTATGTTGTTGCAAAGGATCTCATTGCACCTTTCTTCTTATAATATGACTAATTTCCATCATTCAGATCATTATTTGGGAAGGTATTTCATAATGACCTGTAACACCACATTTTGAAAACTTTGTAGATTTATTATCCTAATTTATCTTAAGTTCATTTTCATTAAAATATCGGGTCATATGTCTAAACATACCACATCGGAAACACATCCCATTTTTGTTAAGGTATTCCCCAAGGGTTTTTATTATAACATTTTTCACAAACTAGAAACTAGAATTTTGTTTCTCTCTGATTTCAATGATTTATTCTTACCCATAACCTTCCATTTAGACCAATTATTATACTTGTTTTCAAAGTACATGTGAACATCAACAAAATTCACTTCTACCCTCTCAGTACATTAGAAAAGTTTCTCATAACTTTTGAATTCACGGGAATCCAATGCCCTTTAATATCTTGGATTTAATCATGATTAAAAACATTTTACTATACTATTAATACCCCTTGATTTAGATTTTGATAAATTTTTTATTGGAATTTATTAGTATATGAAATTATTTTATTTTTTTTTAGGTGTCAGTACAGTTATATCTATTAGACAGAATTAATAAAGCATAGAAAGAAGACGGTGTGATGAAAAAAAATGTATAATTGATTAAAAATTGTAATTTTACATAATTTAACATTGATAATTATTTTGATTTATGATTTCTAAAAATACTATGTGTTCCTTTTGATTCAAATGAGAATAAATAATTATTGTGTGAAGATCATAGTTCTCCATTTTCAGTTTATCTGGGCAGTACTAATATGTACAAAGACCTTTAAGAGTGTTATTGGTGGGATGAAATGAAAAGGGGATATTTCTGATTTTACAGTGAAATGTTTGAATTTTTAATGGGTTAAAGTATATATACAATTTCCAAAGGGGATGCTTCAGACTTGGCTAGTACCAAGAGTGGAAATGGGAAAATATATCCATGTACTTCACGATGGTTCTACCAAAGACTTCTTGAGGTTACATTATGATTTGTTTTATTGTTGACAGACTGATTAAATCAATATATTTCCTTCCAATTTGAGGTACTATGTCTTTGGATCAGATTTCTTGACTGTACCTCAAAAAGATTGTCTGGTTATATAGATTTTATATTCGAATTGTATTTGACCATGATCCTAGGATCAATTCTAACTTTTGGAAGGGCCTTTAGAAGTTGTTGGGAAAAGAATTAAATTTACACAGTAATTTTCATCAACAATCTGATGGATAGGTCGAGACGACAATTCAAATATTGAAGGATATGCTTCGAACTTGTTCAATGGATTACTAGGGATGTTGGGATCAAAAATTTCTTTAGTTTATATTTCTTATAATAAAATTTTTCATTCCAATAGACAAATGGATCCTTTTGAGGTATTTATGGAAAGTGGTTCTGAAAACCAGAATTTTGGGATAAAGTTAGGGAAAGGAAGTTCATGGGACCAGAATGAGTAAATAAAGTGGCTGAAAAAGTGAATATGATCTATCCACACATGAGGACAACTCAAAGTAGTCATAAAAGTTGTGTAGATAATAGGAGGAAAGAATTTTCTTTCGAGGTTAGTGATCATGTTTTTCTAAGAATCTCACCATGTAAAAGTGTTATAAGTTTTTGTATGAAAGGATATCTAATTCCATGTTTCATTAGACCTTAGTAAATTTTATATAATGTTGGACTAGTTTCCTAATAAGTAAATTTTCCTCTTAGTTTATCTCGGGTACACAATGTTTTTCATGTTTCAGTGTTGAGAAAGTATGTTCCAAATTCATCTCATGTTTTGAGCCCAGAAGTAGTTCGGATATAAGAGATCATTTCTTCTGAGGATAAAACTGTTATGATTCTTGATCATAGAGAGAAAGTATATTGGAATAAGTTAATTCACTAGGTAGAAGTTTTTTTGGTGAAACCAAATGGTTGAAGAATCAAAATGGGAATATTAAAATGCTCTGAGGGAAAAGAAAACTCACATATTTAATAAGTGAATAAAAATTATGAGGACATAATTTATGGAAGGTTGGGAGAATATAACAACCCAGGTACTAATAAAATAATTTATTTTCATTATAGAATTAAGTGGTCAAATTCATTATAAACATGTAATTAAATAAGAGGTATTTATAAGAATTAAGGAATTTACACTGATGGAATAGTAACATCAACTTAGAAATAGTAAAATGACAATTTGAAATAGTAATTTGGCCAATAGAATAGTAACATCCTTTAATAAAGTATAAATAAATTGTATCCACCTTATAAGTGAAAATATAAAATATTAATATCATTGAACAAGTAAATAATTTTTTTTGAAAATTATTAATTAAGTGTTGGTATTTTTATATGTTATAAATATTTAATTACAATTTTATAATTATTAGAATGATTTAAAACAAAATATATTTTCATAAAATAGATTTATAAATTAATATTTTATTTTATTATTGTTATAAGATAATTTTATAAGACCTTGATTAATTTTCCATGGGGCTATAAAATTAGTTATAGTTTTAAACTTTTTTATTTTGAATAAATTATAATTTTATTTAAAAATTAAATTTATAATATTTAGAAAATTATTTTGATCAAATGGAGTAAAATTTTCAATTCTACATGTTTGGAAATTGTTGGGGTGATTTTTTGGATTTTTTATGAAATACATGAATTTTTGTGAATGGTGAAATACGATAATTTATAGAATAAGCTAAATACATGAATTATTGAGTCATTGACGATGTTATATTAAGGAAAGCACACATGTTTCAAACTTACGAGCACTAATCACTTTATTTAGTCCCAATAACTAACACTATTTCTTTTATTGAAAAAATAATAATAAAATGATTAAAATAATGGAAAAACCCTCCTCTCCCCCACTATAAATAACACTGCTTCCCCCCTTCACCTCACACCTCTAATGCTTTTATAATTATCCAAATTATATTCAATATTCATCCCAAGAATCTTCTCTACATCAAAAACCATCTGGTCACACCAAAATTCAAAAACCAAAGGCCTTAAGAAGGTTCCTGAGGAGTATAATTCGAGAGGTAAAAATCCTCTTACTTTTTATTTTATTTTATTTTTGATTCTTTTAATTTTATTATACTCTCATAACCTACCATTATCCAATAAGAATTAAAACACCAATATCTTATAAATACAAAATATTTATCATTTTAATGTAATAAATTTATCCTCATACTTCTTCTCCTCTCCCTCATATTCAAAAAATAAAAAACACCATCTGTGATGTGTTGATTTACCTACATTGTGGACGATGTGTTTCCATTTTCGATTAATACCATAATGGATGTTAATAAAACCATTTTAATGGTTGAAAAATATTTTAATGTTTATGATATAACCTTTTTATGTTTTGGAATTAACATATATATATAATATGAAATTATATAATGAAACTAGTTTGTGATTACCGAAGAACTTCCAAAACGAACTAAACAAATATCATCAATATTTTATCTAATGATTCATCATAATATGTGAAAAAATTATTTATGGAATCATTTAATATTATAGAAACATATAAATACCATTTCATTCTACTTATTAACTTTATATTCCATTTAACAAGAAAATACATTACGAACTGACCGTGGAAACCATGTAAAGAACACACTCAAAACAATGGAAATAACCAAATATTATAAATAAATGGGTAGAATGATATCATAAAATGATCATATAAGGTGTTATAAAAATAAAAAAATTTCTAATAATATTAATAACACTCTTTTAACCATTCTACATGAGTTTTAAACACATTTTAAGTAAGACAAACCTGAGGTAAGGGAAATCTTAACCCAATTTTCATTCTTCTGGTAAGATTCTAATTTATTGATTTTGCATTAATAAATTTGTTTTTGAAATTATGTTTTATATTTTATTATGTGTATTTATATTTTATACACATATTCCATTATTTTTTTCAATTCTCAAATTGAATATATGATATTTTTTAGGGATTTATCTTTAAAATTTGTCTTTTAATCTCTTTTTTTATGGGAATGATTTATATGATGTAAGTAATATTGTTTTATGATTATTTTATTGTTCTTGGTAATTTTTTTGTAATTAATGGTGGTACATATATCTCCCTCTCATTAATTAAGTATGTTTAAGTTGGAAGTCAGTCGTATGGTTACTCCAAGTGTAACTGGGATGGTTAGACCATAAGGCAGCCTTGAGGGTTACATTATAAGGTAGTTATGATGATTACATTTTAGGTTATCCATTAGGGTTAAAAATCATATGGTAGACATGATTGATACAATATTAAGTAAGTAATTTTCTAAGTTACATTATTGGTATTATTTATTTCTTCTGTGTTTTATAGAAATCTCATGTTTACACAAAGTAACTATTTGACACACTTTGGGTGAGTAGTATGTATTTGTGAAAATGATTTCATATTTTTATAAGAATTTAGGTACTAATTTTTTACCTCATTTTTTTTTATATCCCTTTCTGAGATTTTGTACATATACCAAGTTTTGAAATGTTTTTCATAGGGTTTTGGAATGGGTAGGAGAAAAGGATATGCCAAGATGAATATTGTGAATATTTTCCATGAATAGTTTTCATGTTTTTATTAAAACCTAATTTATTATGTAAAAAATAGATATTGTTTTAAGTTATACCCACTTTATGTTATTATGGGTTTATCTGTATGAATTAAGTAATAAAATTTGAACTCACACACACTAATTATTCTATTTATTCATAGGAACTAGCACTATTGAATGTCTTGAGAAAAATTAAAAAATAATGATCAAATTAATTAAACCCCTCCATCCCCCTCTCCTCCACTATAAATACCACCCCTTATCATATCTTCTCCTAAAAAATATCAATATTTAATAATTTTAAAAATTAAGTAAAATTTTTCTTCCCAAGCCTATTCCCTACATCCAAGACCTTCTTATCTCACCAAAAGTCCAAAACCAAAGGTCTTAATGAGGTTATCTAGGAGGATAATTCAAGAGGTAAAAATCCTCTTTATTTTTCTTTTATTTTCTTTTCGATAATTTTTATTTTCATATACTAAATTCACCCCCCCCCCAATACTAGAGGAATTAAAACTACATTATCATATATATAATAAAATTTTATCTTGTTAATGGAAAAAATTACCATCATGATTCATTCTTATCCCTCTTAATGTGAAAATAAATACACCATAAAGGATGTGTCAATTTACCGACATCGTGGACAGTGTATTTCCAATTTATATTATCACCTTCATGTATGGTCATAGAACCATTTTAATAATTGAAAAATATTTTAATTTGTATTATATAATCTATATTATTTTCTATAGTTAACATATAAACATAATATTAAATTATGTAACCAAAATATTTTGTGATTACTGAATAACCACCAAAATTATATAACTGGATATCAGCAATGTTTTACCTAATTATTCATCATCATATCTGAAAAAATGATTTATTTTATCCTTTAATATTATTGAAACATATTAATACCGTTTCATTCTACTTCTGGTGTTTCTCTTCCATTATACAAGAAAAAGTATTACGAACTGACCATGGAAACCATGTAAAGAATGCACCCTAAATATTAGAAATAGAAAATTATTATTAATAAATGGGTAAAATAATTTAATAAAATCATCACAAAAGGTGTTATAAAAATAAATGTGTTTCTATGAAATATTAATAACACTCTATTAATAAAAATATATGATGTTTAAACACCTTTTAACTAAAAAACCCAGGGTAAGGGAATTATTAACCCAATTTCCATTCATTGGGTTAACCTTATACTTTATTGATTATGTTGTAATAAGTTTATTTGTGAAATGAATTTTGTTTATATTATGTTATATTATATGTATTTACAGTTCATACATTTATTCTTATAATTATATTAATTCTCACTTCAAATATATGATATTTATAAGGGAAATTTCATTAAAATTCCTCTTAAAATTATATTTTACAAAATTCAAAAGAAATGTTTTTTAAATATTATTCATGTTTTATGATTATGTTATGGTTCTTGGGAATTGATTATGATGATGTTTTGGAACTAAATATCCCTCTAATTAATTGGGTATGTTTAGGTTGGAGTTTGGTCATATCGTTGCTCCAAGTGTAACTACGATGGTTACAACATAATGTTGTTGTAAGGGTTAAATTGTAAGGTAGCTGTGAGGGTTACAAACAATAATGTATCTATTAATGTAAGATATTTATAAAACTCTTTTATTCATTATACAGGAGGTTTAAACACATTTTATGTAATACAACCTCGAGTTAAGTGAATTCTATACCCAATTTCTATTCTTTGGGTTAACCATCTACTTCATTTATTACATGGTACTAAGTTTGTTTTTGTAATGAATTTTTATATTGTGTCATATGGATTTATAGTTTATACACATATTAAATTATTTTTATCAATTATCATGTGAAATATATGATATTTTTTATGTAATTGTCTTTAAAAATCCTCTTTTAATTTCTTTTTCTTTTTTACAGGGAATGATTTATATAGTGTAAGTAATCTTGTTTTATTATAATGTTCTAGTTCTTGGGAATTGTTTGTGGTTAAGGGTGGTACCCAAATATACCTCCAGTTCATTAGGTATGTTTATTTTGGAGGTTTACCATATGGTTACTAAAAGTGTAACTCTTATGGTTACACTGTAAGATAGTCATAAGGGTTACTTTGTAAGGTATATGTGAGGGTATCAAATCATAAGGTGGCCACTATAGTTACGAATCATATGGTATCTTTGATGGTTACAATCTTGATAAAGTAATTCACCAAGTTAAATTTATGTAATTACTTATTTTTTCTATTTTTTATGTAAATCTCATGTTTTCATGATGTAACTATGTGATACACTTTGTGAAAATATGAGATTTCTATAAAACATAGAAAACATAAATAATATTATAAAGGTAACTTGGGGATTGTCCCTCAAAAATATCACATATTTGAAGTGAGAATTGATAAAAATAATGGAATATTTTTATACAATATAAATACACATACAAAATATAATAATTTACTTCACAAATAAACATAGTACCACATAATCAATAAAGTAGAAGGTTAACCCAAATAATGGAAATTGTGTGAATAATTCCCTTACATCTGGCTCGTATTACATCAAATGTGTTTAATACTCTTGTATAATGGTTGAAAGAGTGTTATTAATATTTTATATAAATTTATTCATTTTTATAATACCTTATATGATAATTTTATAAATAATTCTACCCATTTATTAAATATATTTTGTTATTTCCATTATTTCAGGTGAATTCTTTACATGGTTTACATGGCTGGTTCATAATGGATTTTCTTTTCAAATGGAAGAGAAAGTCCAGAAGTATAATGAAATGGTATTAAAATGTTTACCAAAATTAAATGATACAATAAATCATTATTTTTATAATATGATGATGAATCATAAGATAAAAAATTAATTATATTTGTTTAGATCATTTTCGCAGTTCTTCAATAATCACAAAATAGTTTCATTATATAATTAAATATCATGTATATATTTTAATTATAGAACATAAAATAGGTTATATAATATAATTTACAGTATTTTTCAACCATTAAAATTGTTTTATGACCCTCTATGAAGGCAGTAATGGAGATTGAAAACACATCATCCATGGTATTGGTAATTTGGCACATCATGGGTGATGTTTTTATTTTTAGAATAAAAGGGATAGGGGGAAATGTATAATGATGAATTTTTCCATAAATATGATAACATTATAGTATATATGAGATATTTTAGTATTCATGTCTCTTGGATATGGATAGGTTAATATAGTATAATAAAAGTAAAATAATTAAAAAGAAAATAAAATAAAATAAAAGTGGATTTTTTCTTTATGAATTATCCTCCTTGAGAACCTTCTTAAGGCCTTTGGTTTTGGACTTTTTGTGAGACCAGTAGGGATTGTACATGGGGTAGAGGCTTGGGAAGATTATTGGGATGAATTTGGGGAATTATAAAATATTGAGAGGTGTGAAGAGAATAGTAGGTGAGGGTGGTATTTATAGAGGAGGAGAGAGGGGGTTTCCTTTATTTTAATCATTATTTTATTATTTTGCTCAAGACTAGAAATGGTGTTGGTTATTGTGACTAAATACAATAATTAGTTAATGTCAGTTCCAACTAAGGGTGTTGACCTTAGTATTATATCTTTCATGATTCAATAATTCATGTATTTATCTTATTTCATAAATTTTCATATTTCAATATTGACCGAAAACTCAAATATTTAATAAAAATCCCAAAAATCCACAACTATAAGGACCTGACCTTAAACATTACATAATATAGTAAATTAATTTATAATTAATATAATTAAATTCACATAGATATTTTTTGTTTAAAGTTTTAGAAAGATGTGACATAATTGATAAATATCAACCCATAATCGTACAAAGTGGATACTACTAAAACAATATCAGTTTTTTCATAATTCAATTTTTATTAATAAAATAATTAAAATTATTCATGAAAAGTATACACAAAATTAATATCAGTTTATAAATTTATATTAACCATGTTTAAACCCTGTGAATAATATTTTAAAACTTAGGATGAGAAGAAAATCTCAGTGAGGGATATAAAATGAAGGAGAGAAACCATTAGTTCATGAATTCTTATAAACATATGGAATTGTTTTCACAATGAAATATGTCTCACCCAAAGTGTATCACATAGTTACTTTATGAAAACATGATATTCTCATAAAAAACATAAATACTAACATAAGTTTAACTTAGTAAATTACATAATTAAAATTATAACAATCATGGAAACCATATGATTTGTAACTCTCATGGATACCTTACAATATAACCCTCACAACAACCTTGCAATGTAACCCTCACAGCTACCTTATGGTGCAACCATCACAGTTACACTTTGAGTAACCACATGGTTGACCTAAAACATAGAAATACCTAATAAATTAGAGGGATATATATATCACACCTTTCATTATAAAAAATCCTAAAGAACTAGAAAATAATCACGAAACAAGAATATTAACATTATATAAATCATTCCCTAAAAAAGAAATTAAAAAGAAGATTTTTAATGATAAGTCCCTAAAAAATATTATATATTTTAAGTGATAATTGATAAAAACAATGTAATATGTGTATAAAAAATAAATACACATGATACAATATAAAAAATCATCCATAAATAAACTTAGTACTACATAATAAATAAAGTAGAACGTTGGCCCAAAGAATGAAAATTGGGTTAAGAATTCCCATAGATCGAGTTCTTCTTACATAAAATGTGTTTAAACCACTTTTATAATGGTTAAAAGAGTTTTATTAATATTTTAAAGAAACATATTAATTTTTATAACACCTTATATGATCATTATATAACATCATTCCACCCATATTTTGTTATTTCCATTATTTCAGGAACATTATTTACATGGTTTTTATGTTCGTTTTGTAATGGATTTTATTTTTGAATTGAATAGAACCTCTAGAAGTAGAATTAAATGGTATTAAGATGTTTCTAGAAAATTAAAGTATACCATAAATCTTTTTGTTTTCAATTATTATGATGAATCGTTAGATAAAACATTGATGATATTCATTTATATAATTTTGGATATTCTTCGGTAATCACAAACTACTTTTGTTATATAATTTAATATTATATAGATTTTTAAAGTCATGAATAAAAAATAAGTTATATCATAATCTTTAAAATCTTTTTAAACCATTAAAATGGTTTTATGACCATTTATGAAGGTTGTAATAAAAATTCAAAACACATCATCCACAATGTCAGTAATTTGTCACATCACAAGAAATGTTTTTATTTTTAGAATAAAAGGGAGATGATTAAAATAATGATGATGAATTTTTTCATAAACATGATAAAATAACATATGTATAAGATAATTTAGTATTAATTCCTCTTGGATAAGTTGAGGTGAATATATTATAATAAAATAAAAAGAATCAAAATGAAAAATAAAGAAAAAGAAATTGGATTTTAACCTCTTGAATTATCCTCTGTGAGAACCTTCTTAATCCCTTTGGTTTTCTAATTTTGGTGTGACAAGAAGTTCTTGGATGTGGGAACAGGATTGGTAAGAATATTGGGAAGAATTTGGACAATTATATGAGATTTAGAGGTGCGACGAGAAGAGGATGTGAGGGGTTGTATTTATAGTGGAGGAGTGTGTCCTTTATTATAATCATCATTTTATTATTTTGTTCAATATAAGAAATAATGTTGGTTCTTAAGACTATATATAGTAATTAGTGAATTTTATTTTGAACCAAGGGTGATTACCTTAGAAGAAAATCATCTATGACTCAATAATTCATGTATTTAGCTTATTTAGTAAATTAACATATTTCACTTTTCACAAAAAATTATGTATTTTAGAAAAATCCCGAAAATTCACCCCGCTATTTTTTGATGTGTAGAATAAAAAAATCTCTATTTTAGGAAAATAATTTTCCTAATATGATAAATTTAATTTCTAAATAAAATCATAAATTATTTAAAAATAACAATTTTATAACTATAACTGATTTTATAAAACCTTGAAAATTTAGTAAAGGAATCATAAATTATCTTATAACCATAAGAAAATAAAATATTAATTTATTATTATATTTAATGACAATAAAATTTCTTTTAAATTATTAAATTAATTATAAAATTGTAATTAAATATTTATGACTTATAAAAACACCAAAACATTATTTATTATTTCAAAAACAATTATTTACTTATTCAATGATATAAATATATCATGATTACACTTATAAGATAAAAAAAATTATATTTATACTCTTATAGGTGTGTTTATAATTCTATTTTCCAAAATCACTATTCTTAGTGATAATTTTACTATTTCAATGGTCATGTTACTATTCTATTGGTGTAAATTTCTTAATTTTTATAAATATCAATTATTTAATTATAAATTTATAATGAATTTAAATATTTAATTCCATAATGAATGAAAATTATTATATAAGTACCTGGGTTGTTACATTCTCCCCACCCTTTGGAAATTGCATCCTCACAGTTTTTATTCACTTATTAAATAAGTGAGGATACCTTTACCTCATAGAATTTTCATATTCCCATATTTCTTCTTCGAACATGTGGTTTCTCCAAAAAACCTTAACCTGATTAATTACCTTATTCTGAAATAATTGCTCTCTATGATCAAGAATTTGAATAATAACTAGTTTTTTGGAGAAACCAAATGGTTGAAGAAGTGACATGGGAATCTAAAAATTCAATGAGGGAAAGGAACCCTCACCTATTTGGCGAGTAAATAAAAACTTGATAGGATGCAATTTCTGAAAGGTGAGGTGAATTTTCCAACCAAAGTACTTATAAAATAATTTTTTTTCATTCTGTAATTCAATATTTTAATTAATTATAAATTTATAATGAAATCATTTATATTTATAGACATTTAACTAATTTACATTGGTGGAATAGTAACTTGACCTTAGAAATAGTAATGTGAAAATTTAAAATAGTAATTTTTTCCAATAGAATAGTAACCTTACCTATTAGAGTATAAATAAAATTTTGTATATTGTAAGTGTAATCATGATATATTTATATCATGGAATAAGTAAATAAATGTTTTGGAAATGATAAATTAAGTGTTGGTATATTTTAGTCATAAATATATAATTACAATTTCATAATTTAATTAATTATTTAAAAGAAAATTTATATTCATATAATATAATCATAAATTTATATTTTATTTTTTATGGTTATGATTTAATTTTATGATACCTTGACTAATTTTTCAAGGTGTTATAAAATTCATTATTGTTTTAAAATTGTTATTTTTGAATAAATTATGATTTTATTTGAAAATTAAATTTATAATATTTAGAAAATTATTCTGACTAAATGGGGTTTATTTTTTAATTCTATAAATCATAAAATTGTTTGGTGATTTTTTGTGATTTTTTGAAACGTTTGTAGTTTTAGTGAATAGTGAAATACAATAATTTATGAAATAATATAAATACGTGAATTATTGAGTCATGGAATATTTTATTATGTGGTTAGAACTATTGGTTTTAACTCCCATGAACTAATTAATTTATTTAGTCTCAATAACCAGAACTATTTCTTGTCCTGAGAAGAATAATAAAATAATGATTAAGATAATGGAAAACCCCATCTCTCCTCTACTATAAATACCACCCCTCACCACCTCTTCTCCTCACACCTCTCAATCTTTGAAAATTCTCTAAATTATTCCCAATAATCTTCAAAAAACTCTTCCCCACGTTCAATACATTATGGTCTCACCAAAAGGCTAAATTCAAAGGCCTTAAAAAGGTTCTCATGGAGGATAATTCAAGAGGTAAAAATAATCTTTCATTTTCTTTAATTTTGTTTTCGATTATTTTTCTTCCCTTATACTCTCTTAAACTAAACTTATCCAATAAGGTTGAAAAATATAGAATCTTATATATACTATAATTTTATCATGTTTATGTAAAAACATATCATCATATATTTTCTCCACTCCCTTTTATTCTAAAAAGCATCACTGGTGATTTGTCGAATTACAAACATCAGGGAAGATGTGTTTTCAATTTCCATTACCACCTTAAGGAAAGATCATAAAACAATTTTAATTTTTGAAAAAGATTTTAATTTGTATCATATAACCTTTTTCATGTTCTGTAATTAACATATATACATAATATTAAATTATATAATGAAACTAGTTTCTGATTACTGAAGAACCGCCAAAATGATCTAAATGAATTTCATCAATGTTCTATTTAATTATTCATCATCATATCTGAAAAAATGATTTATGGTATCCTTTAATATTATGGAAACATATTAGTACCTTTTTATTCTTCTTCTGAAGTTTCTCTTCCATTCATTAAGAAAATCTATTACAAACTAGCCATGGAAATCTTGTAAAGAATGCACCCTAGATAATGGAAGTAACAAAATATTATAACAAATGGGTGGTATAATGTTATAAAATGATCATTTAAGGTGTTATAAAAATAAATATTTTTCTATAAAATATTTATAAAACTCTTTTAACCATTATATATGAGTTTCAAACACATTTTATATATGAAAAACCCAATGTAATGGGATTCTAAACCCAATTTCAATTCTTTTGGTTAACTTTATACTTTATTGATTATGTCATACTATGTTTATTTCTGAAAATAATTTTCATGTTTTTATTATGTTTATTTATATTGTACATAAATATTCTATTATTTTTATCAATTATCACTACAAATATATTATATTTGTGTGGGACTTATCTTTAAAAATCCTCTTTTAATTTTTTTCTTTTTTTAAAGGGAATGATTTATATGATGTAAGTAATCATATGTTATGATTATATTATCATTCTTGGTAAATATTAATGATGAATGTGGGGAACAATATCTCCCCCAAGGAATTTTTTATGTTTATGTTTGAGTTTAGTCATATGGTTATTCCATGTGTAACTTCAATGGTTACACCATATGGTAGATATAAGTGTTACATTTTAAGGTAGTTGTGAGGGTTACAAATCATATGGTAGTTGTGATGGTTGCGATCTTATATAATTAATTCCAAAGTTACATTTATATTATTACCTATATTTTATATGCTTTATGTAAATCTCATGTTTTCACAATGCAACTATGTGATACACTTTGGGTGAGAAGTATGTCTTTGTGAAAATGATTTTATATGTTTACAAGCATTCATGTACGAACGATTTCTTTCCTTCATTTTATATCCCTTACTAAGATTTTGTGATCATAACAAGTTTTATAATTTTGTTCATAGGGTTTAATCATGGGTAATATAATAGGAGAATCCAAGATTAATTTTTTGAATACTTTTCATTAACAGTTTTCATGTTTTTATTAAAAAAAGTTTGTATTATCAAAAAAATAGATATTTTTTTAGTAGTATCCACTTTGTATGATTATGGGTTGATATGTATGAATTATTTCCTAAATTTATAAAAATATAAACTGAAAATATGTTTGGTAATGTAAAAAATTGAATTATAAAAAAATTTACTACATAATGTAATGTTTAAGGTTGAGCCCTTATAGCCGATTAAAATAATAGAGAACCCCCTCTCTCATATTATAAATACAAGTCATTCCCCCATCCTCTCTTAACACCTATAAGGATTTTCTAATTGTTCAAATTCTATCCAATATTCTTCTCAATCATATTTCCCATGTCCAAGACGTTATGCTCTCAACAAAAGGCCAAAACCAAAGGCCTTAAGGAGGTTCTCAAGGAGGATAATTCATGGGGTAAAAATCCCCTTTCATTTTCTTTTATTTTATTTTCAATTCTATTTTTTATTATACTATCTTAACCTAACCTTATCCAAGAGACCTGAAAACTCCATTATCTTATATATACTGGAATTTTATCATGTTTATAGAAATATTCATCATCATACTTTTTATCCTATCCCTTTTATTCTAAAAATAAAAACATCATCCGTGTTGTGTGGATTTACTAACATCATTGACAATGTGTTTCCAATTTCCATTAAAACCTTCATGGATGGTCATAAAACCATTTTAATAGTAGAAATATATTTTAATTTTTATTTTATAACCACTTTTATGTTCTATAAATAACATATAGACATAATATTAAATTTTATAACGAAACTACTTTGTGATTACCGAAGAACCGACAAAATAATCTAAATGAATATTCTAAATGTATTATCAAATGATTTATCATCATATCTAAAAAATTATTTATTTTATCCTTTAATATTCTGGATAAATATTAATACCATTTCATTCTAATTTTTATGTTTTTCTTCCATTTGAAAAAAAACCATTACGAACTGACCATGTAAATAATGTAAAAACACACTAGAAATAAGGAAAACGCCAAAATATTATAAATAAATGGGTGGAATGATTTTATAAAATGAATATATAAGGTATTATAAAAATTAATATTTTTATATAAAATATTAATAATACTATTTTAACCATTATACAAGAGGATTAAACATTTTTGAAGTAAAGCGAGCCCGAGGTAAGGGAATTCTTAACCTGATTTCCATTCTTTTGGATAACATTCTAATTTATTGATAATGTAGTACTAAGTTTATTTTTGAAAGGATATTTTATATTTTATTATGTGGATTTATAGTTTATATACATATTATATTATTTTTATCAATTCTCACTTCAAATATATGATATTTTTTAGGGAATTATCTTTAAAAATCATCTTTTAATTTCTTTTCATTTTTAAAAGGGAATGATTTATATGATGTATGTAATCTTTCTTTGTTATTATATTCTGTTTGATAGGAATTATTTATAATTAAGGGTGGGACATATATCTCCCTTTAATTAATTGGGTATCTTTATGTTGTAGGTCATTCATACGTTTACTCCAACTGTAACTATGGTTATTACACCATAAGGTAGCCGTGAGGGCAGCATTGTAAGGTAGTTGTGAGGGTTACATAGTATTGTAGTCATGAGGGTTACAAATCATATAGTGGTTGTGATGGTTACATTCAAGTAAGTAATTCCCCAAGATATGTTTATGGTATTATTTATTTTTTCTAAGTATTATGGATATCTCATTTTTTCACAAAGTAACTATGTGATACACTTTGGGTGAGACATATGTCTTTTTGAAAATTATTTCATATGTTTATAATCATTCATGTACTAACAGTTTCTCTCCATCATTTAATATCCCTTACTGATCTTTTATACTCATTCGACGTTTTAAAATGTTTTTTCATAGGTTTTAAGTGTGGGTAAGTGAAAATGACATGCCAAGATGAATTTTGTTAGGACTTTTCATGAATGGTTAGAGGTAATTGTTGGTATTTTTCTAAAATACATAAATTTTGGTGAATAAGGAAATATAGTAATTTAAAAAATAAGCTAAGTACATTAATTATTGCATCATGGATGATTTTATTCTAAGTTAAGTAGACTTTTTTGGAACCTACATGAACTAATTACTATATTTAGTCATAAAAACCAGCATTATTTTTTGTATTGAGAAAAATAATAAAATAATGATTAATGTAATGGAAACACCCCCTATACTCCACTATAAATACCACCACCTACCTCATATTCTCCTCACACATATCAAGCTTAGATAATTGTCCAAATTCTACCCAATACTCTTCCCATTCCTCTTTCATATGTCCAAGACCTTTTGGTATCACCAAAATTCCAAAACTAAATGCCTTAAGGAGGTTATCAAGGAAAATAATTCAAGAGGTAAAAATCCTCTTTCACTTTCTTTTATTTTACTTCTCAATTATTTTCATTTATTATAATATATTCACATCCCATTATATAAGAGGCATGTAAACTCACATATATTATATATAAAATAATTTTATCATGTTTATCGAAAAATTAATCTTCATACTTCTTCTTATATCCCTCTTATTCTAAAAATAAAAACATCTCCCGTGATGTGTTGAATTACCAACATCATGGATGATGTATTTTCAATTTCCATTTCTGCCTTTATGGATGGTCATAAAACCATCATAATGGTTGAAACGAATTTTAAATTTTATGATATAAACTAATTTATGTTCAATAATTAACATATATACATAATATTAAATTATATAACGAAACTAGTTTGGGATTACTGAAGAAATGCTAAAACGATCTAAAACAATATCATCAATGTTTTATCTAATGATTCTTCATAATATCTGAAAAAATGTTGTATGGTATCCTTAAATATTATGAAAAAATATTTATACCATTTAATTTTAATTTTGATGTTTCTCTTCCATTCGACATGAAAATCCATTATGAACCGACCATTGATACCGTTTAAAGAACACACCCAAAATAATGGAAATAACAAAATATTTTAAATGGGAGGAATTATGTTATAAAACTATCATATAAGGTGTCATAAAAATAAATATATTTTTTTTAAATATTAATAATACTCTTTATACCATTATATAGTATTTTTAAACACATTTGAAGTAAATGAGCCCGAGGTAAGGGAAATTCTTAACCCAGTTTCCATTATTTGGGTTAACCTTATACTTTATTCATTATGTGGTTTTAATTTTATTTTTGAAATGAATTTTTATATTATATTATGCGTATTTATAGTGTTTACACATACTAAATTATATTTATCAACTCCCAATTATTATGTATGATATTTTTTATGGACTTATCTTTAAAAATCCTCATTAAATTTATTTTATTTTTTTAAAGGGAATTATTTATATGATATAACTAATCTTGTTTTATGATTATTTTATGGTTATTGGATATTTCGTTTAATGAAGGGTGGGACCTATATCTCCCTACAATGCTTTGGGTATGTTTAATTTGAGTTTTGGTCATATGGTTACTACATATGTAACTGCGATGGTTACACCATATGGTAGTCATGATGGTTACATTGTAAGGTATCTGTGAGGGTGACAGTTTAAGGTAGTTGTAGGAGTTAAAAATAATATGGTAGAAGTGATGTTTACAATATTATGTTATTAATTCCCCAAATTAAATTAATGGTATTATTTATTTTTTCTACATTTTATGGAAATATCTTGTTTTAACAATGTAACTATGTGATACACTTTGGGTGAGAAGTATGTCTTTTTGAAAATGAGTTCATATGTTTATAAAAATTCATTTACTAATAGTTTCTCTCATTCATTTTATATCCCTTACTGAGATTTTTTTCTTATCCCAGGTTTTAAAATGTTTTTCATAGGGTTTAACCATGGGAAATATAATATGAAAAGCAAAGATAAATGTTGTAAAGACTTTTCAAGAATAGTTTTCATGATTTTGTTAAAAAAAATTGTATTATGAAAAAATAAATATTATTTTATTATTATATACTTCTTAGGATTATGGTTGGATATGTATGTGCCATATTTATCACAATTTTTTAGCCCAAATGTAGTTTAGTTGAAAGAAAACGTTTCTTATGAGGAGAAACCTGTTTAGATTTTTGATCATAGAGAGAAAGTGTTGCGGAATAAGGTAATTCACTAGGTTATGGTTTTGCGGAGAAATGACATGGTTGAAGAAGAAACCTAGGAATCTAAAAATGTCATGAGCGAAAAGAATCATCACTTATTAAATAAGTAAATAAAAATAGCAAGGAAGTAATTTCTAGAATGTAGGGAGAATGTAACAACCCAGGTGCTTATAAAATAGTTTTTTTTCATTGTAGAATTATGTAGTCACATTAATTAAAAAATTACAATTAAATAAGTGGTATTTATAAGAACTAAATGATTTATACTAATGGAATAGTTTCATTACCATTAGGAATAGTAATCTAGCTAATAGAATAGTAACCTCACCTAAAAAATTATAAATAAAATGTATCCATATTATAAGTGAAAATATAAAATATGTATACCATTGAACAAGTAAAAAAATTGAAAATTATTAATTAAGGGTGGTATTTTTGTAAGTCAATAAATGTTTAATTACAAATTTATAATTAATATAATTATTTAAAATAAAATATATTTTCATAAAATAGATTCATTAAATATTATTTTGTTCTCGTATTATTATAATATAATTTTAGGAGAACATTATTAGTTTTTCGAGGTATTATAAAACCAGTTATGGTTTTAAAATAGTTATTTTTCAAAATAAATTATGATTTTATTTTAAAATTAAAATTATACTATTTTGAAGATTATTTTTAAAAAATTGAGTTAATTTTTTAATTATAAACATAAAAAATTTGTTAGGGTGAATTTCTGAGATTTTTCTGAAATACTTGAATTTTTGATGAATAGTGAAATATAGAGATTTACGAAATAAGCTAAATACATGAATTATTGAGTAATGGATGATGTTATTCTAAGGAAAGAACTTGTGGTTCGACTCACTTGCAAAAATTATTGTATTTATTCATAATAACTGACACTATTTCTTATCTGGAGAGAAATAATAAAATAAGGATTAAAATAATGTATAAACCCCTCTCTCGTCCTCTATAAATATCACCCATTCCCCCTCTTCACCTCACACATCCCAAACTTTGAGAATTTTAAAAATTCTTTCCAATATTCTCCCAAAGCCTATTCCACATGTCCAACACCTACTATTCCCACCAAAATTACAAAACCAAAGCCCTTAAGGAGGTTCTCTAGGAAGATAATTAATGAGTTAAAAATACTCTTTTTTTGTTTTATTTTCTTTTCAATTTTTTTTATTTTCTTATAATATATTCACCTCCCCTTATACAAGAGTCATTTTAAATAAATTATATTATATATAATATAATTCAATAATTTTTATGAAAAAATGCATCATTATACTTCTTCTCCTCTCCTTCTTTTTCTAAAAAATATCATCGGTGATGTGTCGATTTACCGGCATCTTGGATAATGTGTTTCCAATTTCATTTATTTACATATTATTATTTGATTTTTTTTTGAATTATATTATATAACCTATTTTATGTTCTAGAATCAACATATAAATATAATATTAAATAATATAACAAAACTAGTTTTTGATTACCGAAGAACCGTTGAAATGATCTAAATGAATATCACCAATGTTTTATCTAATGATTCATCATTATATCTCAAAAAAATGATTTTGGGTATACAATAATATTCTTCAAACATATTAATACCATTCCATTCTAATTCTATAGTTTTTCTTCCATTCCACTAGAAAATCCATTACGAACCAACCATGGAATCCGAGTAAAGAACGCCCCATAAATAATAGAAATAAAAAAATTATTAATAAATGTGAGGAATGATGTTATAAAATGATCAAATAAGGTGCTATAAAAAAATATGTTTCTGTTAAATATTAGTAACACTATTTTAACCATTATATAGGAGGTTTAAACTCATTTAAATTAAGATGAACCCTAGGTAAGGGAATTCTTAACCCAGTATCAATTCTGGGGGTTAACCTTCTACTTTATTGATTATGTGGTACTAAATTTATTTGTGAATTGAATTTTCATATTTTGTTATTTTTATTTATAGTTCATATACATATTCCATTATTTTACAAAATATTCATTGCAAATATATGATATTTATGAGAGGCTTATTTTTAAAAGTCATCTTTTAATTTTTTTCTTTTTTAAAGAGAATGATTTATATGTCTTAATTAACCTTGTTTTATGATTATTTTATGGTTCTTGGGAATTGTTTATGATGAATGGTGGTACCTATATATACCTCCAAATAAATGGGTATGTTTAAGTTGGAGGTCATCCGTATGGTTACTCCAATTGTTACTGTGATGGTTACACCAAAAGGTAGCAGTTATGGTTATATTGTAAGGTAGCTATGAGGGTTACATTGTAAGGAAGATATGGGGGTTACAAAACATATCATAGAAATTATGGATAAAATATTAAGTAAGTAATTCTCTAAGTTACCTTTATGGTATTATTTATGTTTTCTATGTTTTTTGGAAATTTCATGTTTTTAAAAAGTAACTATGTGATACACTTTGGATGAGATGTATGTCCTTGTGAAAATGCTTTCATATCTTTATAAGAATTAATTTACTAATTGTTTCCCTCCTTAATTTTATATCCATTATTGAGTTTTGTTCTCGTACCATATTTTAAAATGTTTTTCATAGGTTTTAGTCTTGGGTAAGGTAAAAGGAGAAGCCAAGATTAATGTTGTGAAGACATCTCGTGAATAGTTTCCCTGTTTTTATTTAAAACATTGGTATTATGAAAAGAATGGATATTTTTTTAGTAGTATAAAATTTTTATTATTATGGGTTTATATGTATGAATTATTTTCTATCTTTTTAAAACTATAAAAAAAGATCTATGGGAATGTAATGAAGTGAATTCTATAAGAATTTACTAGATTATGTAGTGGTTAAGGACGAGTGTTATGTTTCTGAAAAAAAATGATTTAATAATTTAATATTATGAAAACATATAAATATAATTTAATTAAATTTTAGGAGTTTCTCTTCCATTTTAAAAGAAAATCAATTGCAAACCGTCCATGTAAACCATGTAAATAACGCACATAAAATAATGTAAATAAAAAAAATATTATTGATTAATGGGTGGAATGATGTTATAAGATGACCATATAAGGTGTTATAAAAATGAATATGTTTTTTTAAAATAATAATATAACAACAACATTCTTTATTACACATATAAACATGACTCATTACATAAACATGCACTTTAAACAACTTTAAGGATTGAGGGGTCTAGTGTCTTGGGTAATTATGAACATTACATAACAACTTAGAACATAAAACACAACAATGTTATTGAAAAATTCTTTTACATTACCACAACATTACATCGTACTTAGAATTACATGGGATAACCTGAGGACATGGATAAGAAAAGGGTGAGCTATTAAGCCTAGTAAGGGAGTAAAAAAGGCATAACATGAAATAGTGTTGTTTCTTGTGACTAAATATAGTAATTAGTGCATGTGAGTTCGAAAAAAGTTTTCTTAACTCAACATAAAAACATCTACGACTTAATAATTCTTGTATTTTTCTTATATCATAAATTACCATATATCACTATTCAACAAAAATTCACATATTTTAGAAAAATCCAAAAAATTCACCCCAACCATTTTTTTATTTTTAGAATTAAAAACTGAACTCCATTTTATCAAAATAATTTTCTAAATATGATAAATTTAAATTTTTAAATAAAATCATAATTTATTTGAAATTAGCAATTTCAAAACTATAACTGATTTTATAATACCTTAAAAAATTAATCAAGGTATAATAAAACTATCTTATAACCATAAGAAAATAAAATAGTAATTAATGATTCTATTTTATAAAAATAAATTTTATTTTAAATCACTAAATTAATTCTCAAATTGTTATTAAATATTTATGACATACAAAAATACTGACACTTAATTTATCATTTCGAAAACATTTATTTACTTATTCAATGATATTAATACACCATGATTACACTTATAAGATACAAAAAAATTATTTATAGTATCATAGGTAAGGTTACTATTCTATTGTCCCAAATTAGTTTTCCTAATGGTCATTTTACTATTTCTAAGGTCAATTTACTATTCCATCAATGTAAATTCCTTAATTTATTTAAATACCACTTATTTCACTATAAATTTATGTTGAATTTGACTATATAATTCCATAATTAAAATAAGTTATTTTATATGTACCTAGGTTTTGTGGTTCTTGGGAGGCCCAAAATACACATCAAACCATCTCAAGGGTTCTTAGGATTTCAACCATCCACACCATCCCATCATCTCATGGTTAATAGAGGCCATACACATGCACATGAACAAACATCAACATGTAAAATCATGGTTAAACACTCCTCATAACCATTACTAAACATCTCACTCATGAAGGCCATCATTTAAAATGAACTCAACCACCTTTCTCATGGTCTTTCTCACAAGGCATATTAAGAAATGTAAAACATCACCCAATCCCTTCATTTAATCAAGTCATTATAGTTCATCCTTAGACCAAATGACACATTCCAAACCTATTTTTCTAAGGGGATATCCCTACTTTCATTCCCCAATACAACATTCCCACTCATTTTTTCAAGTCACATTTCCAATATAATTCACTACACAAACACATATTCTAATTAACCAAGTTGTTATATCCTATCCCAAACCAAAAAAACACCTTTTGGGTCAGTTTACTGAAGGATTTAGCCTAACCGTTAGCACGTCACACAACCATTTTCCATCATTTCAATAGAGAATTCTCAATGGGACTCACTCAATAAACCTATAAATCATCTTTCGTATTCTTCCAATCCTCAAACAAGCTTTAAAATCTCACTCAAACCCCCAAAGCCTGTGTAGAGATCCCCACACACAATCCTGGTATATAGAGTATTCCACAATTTTTGAGTCACACAATCCATAATCCCCCTCTATGGATCCTCAAAAATAGATAAAAACCTCCCCCACCCACTATAACATCTAAATAAGAGGTATAATAGTTATACATACACATACACATACGATTCAAGGTATAAAATTTTATAAAAGTTCTGTAGAATGGTATGGGATTCCTACCTCGGCCATAGTGAATTCAAATCATCAAGAAGCACCACCCAAAGTGAAACCCGCACACCAATTCCCCAAAACCAACGCTAAATTTCTCAAATTGGTGTTTCAATGAAGTAAAACGTGAATAAATAATAATCTAATTATATAATGAGTTAATACATACCAAGATAAGATAACAAAATTGAGAAACACATCAAATGAGTAAGAGATGAGGTGGAGGGGGTCAAATTTTCCTTTGATACATTTCCTTAAACTATTAGTTTGAGTGAGGTTGGGGGAGATTAATGTTGTGGGATATATGGGGATAAAAGAAATTAGAAAAAATCTCTTAGTTCAAATAGCCACCTAAGAGCCCCACTAGCTTGCTGTTTGGTCCATGTAATGAGCCTAGGATGTTCGGAAAACTAGTAGTGGACCGGTGGTCCTCACCAAATGGCTAGTGGTCCTGAAACATCTCATGATACAATCTCCAACCCCCATCACCTACACATAGTCCACCCTCATGATACCCATCACCATGAACAACTACAAACTATAGACATACTCATGCGTAGGTTGGAAAATCTAACCAGTAATAATGTGGATCATTACAACCTTGTATTCATAATCACTTTATATGATTGAATTCACCACCAATTCATTATCCTAATAAAATCATAAAATAATTTTTTATTTGGATCATCCTTCCACACTAAAATAAAATGATAGGAGGATTCAAACACCTAAATCATGGGCTTACATATTCTCTACAGCTGAAGAACTACAATTTTCCCCTTCTCCAAACTATCCTAAGAATAGTTATTATCAAATTTTCCTTGTAATTGTTTATTCTTTCTATGTTATCCATTAAATGAATCCTTACCTAAACTAAGAAAATTCAACAAAAAATATATTTATTCTTATCTTCTATATGTTCCCCTATTGATGCATCCATATTGACAACCTCTGCATAGGTAGGTCATCATTGATTTTTTTAAGGAAATAAAGAAAATAAGGAAAAAGATCATTGAATAAATATTTCATTGAAACATCATTTGAAAATATTGTGACTTCATATTTTCATCCATAATAATATCTCATTTATACCTTAATATCTCAAAAAACATTAACACATAACCTATCTCAATCAAGAATCCCTACTAAATATCCAATACCTGTCATTATCTCTTCATTTCTAGCTCATATTAGAATTATTGATCATTAAAGATCCTTTATAAACTCTTCCAATAAAAATATATATCCATATCAACTTATTCAACCATTGTCTACCACTTCTTAGATAGTCCTATAAGAAAATAGGAAACAAAAATGTATTTCATGTTCTATGTAATTCCAATGAACTTTAAGATATGATTTATTTTCTCCAACCATTCCTCACCCTAATCTAGTCTCGTATAGCTCCAAAATAATGAAGTATTTCCCACCCGTAGATCAATATAGACTGACACCCCTTATAATCCCTGGGATATTCCACACAATCTCCCCAACCAATTGAGGATCTATAAGGACTATATATGTTTATACCTTCCATTTTCCACACCCAAATGAGGCTCTCCTAGGTTAAATATTTAATTAGACAGAACTATTTCAATCAAAATAACATAATTCATCAAAAAAATTACATTATTTAATATGATTTGGTGGCCTTTTATTACTTTATCAAATTTATTTCCCTACCATTATTCCGGAAGGTTTAATAACATTTACTAAAATTTCATATTTCAAAAACACTTTTATAAGGGAGAAAAAAATCAAAAGACGAAGTCACTAGGAATACATTTTCATGGATCACAAATAGTTTTTTTTTAAATAATCCCTATGATTTAGTTTTTTCTATATATATATAATGATATATAAACAACATTCAGTTTCATCCCAACATGGGTTAACATGAACCAAAGAAAATTCAATGAGGTCATCACTATCAACTCAATTACTCAAACATCCCGGTGACTCAGGTTTCACCATTAAAAGGTTAGTTATGTATTTTTATGGGTGTATTCCAAATCCCATCTATCACATTTTACAAACCTATAATAAATCCTAGAATAAATAACCTATTATGATAATATTTTATAACACAATTACCCAATGTAATATATCCCCAGTCCCGAGTTGATGTGAAACATGGAATAAATCATGTCACTCGATTAATAGAGGATACCAATAAGTTGAGGGGGATAAACTAAAACACTTAAGGAATTATTTTCCTTAAAATAAAACCATAAACATGTATGATCATGAGAAAAACATTTAAATGGAACCATTTGGAAAAAAAATTTAAATAAGAATCCAATGTATTCAACAATAAATGAATCACCATTTATCAAGTGATATGTTTCGACAAATGCTAACATTTAGAACGTAAATTCCTAAACTATGAGCTAAGATATCGTCTAATATAACTCCCAGGCAGAACTATGACTCACCTCTAATGAACAACATTGGATTCATCATACCTTAATCATTTCCCATACAATATATAGCTTTATAAAAAGTATAAGTAGGGGTTATAATGTCTTGACCTAGATCTCTTGAATGACACTCAAGCGAGGGTCATCAGAATTAATTTGGCATGTTTCCCAAAATACTAGAGGCTACTAACAATTAGAGAGGTACAAAAATAGTCTTGGGTGGACTATGAACTCAAAATTAAATCCCATGAGTTAGGTCTAAATCTGTGAAAAAACTCAGCATGACCAATATGTATAATAGATTTCCCAAAAACCAATAAACATAATTACAGATCTAAAAGGGAACTGAAATCTAGAATATAATGTGTTCTATATTCTATATTGTGAATCAAAACATAAATAATTAGTATATTAAGATAAAAAATTCCAAGTTTATTCAAAATAAATGATAGTGGCACACTGGCCTATTTATTTGGATAATGAAATTGAAAAGTAAACAATATGTCCTCTTACATAACTCATATAATCATCCATACAAAATAAATATCCTCTATAATCCACTAGAACCAAACCACATTTCTATCACCAAGGGATAACTATGTATAAAAGAATACATGATGGTTTTCCCATTTACATCTAATCCCATGCCATGTATGTCGGTATGGGATGAGTCCAATGACCATGTTGGATTACATAACTCACCTCAACATGTAGATTTCTATTGTGATAAACTGTATGTGAATGAAAAACATATAGAAGTAGAAGTAATTCTCATTCAACACACCCACCTAGAAACAGAACTTCAGTTATACATGTATGAAAATGCATTGGTTCCTCATGGGAAAACTAGGCCACCATGAAAGAAAACTTATCCTATATTTCCTAATGATGTTAATACATCTATCATAGTCAATAATAAAGAGTACTATTAGGAAAAGGAATCCCAATAGATATTCTTTGACTTATAGGAAACCCATTATGGAAAGGAATAATAATTAATAGCCCACGGACTATGTGAAACCATTTAGAGAAGGTAATCATAATAGCATGTTCGGGGAATATAACAAAAACTTATCACATACAACAAGTTATCTGATGAGAGAATATTGAAAGCCAACATCTTGTATAGGACAAACTATACACTCATGGGAATATCCTATGGCTATGTCTCATGTCCACTAGTTAACATAAAAAGTTTTTTGAGGATGGAATATCCATATATGACCTCCAATATGAGTCCAAAAAAACCAATATTATATAGGTTCCATGGAAAATAACATAAACCAAACTCAAGAAATAAGTGACTTAAAGAGGGCATCTCAATAGGCATCCTCTTGCATAGGCCAAACCATCCTCTCAGGGTAAGGTCCCATGACCACGTTACATACATATATCCCATCTGTCACATATATGAATTGTTTTAAAGTTAAATTTCATTTAATTTCCATTCATGCTTTGTTTTTTGGGGTTTACCAAGCTTTTATGGATGAATGAGTGAGTTTTCATGAATTGGGCTAAACCGTGAGCCCAATTCCAGATTAAAAAATAAATTTTGAGTCCTTTATAACTCCTTCATTTTTCAACATTTTTCACTCATTCCAATTCCTACTTGTCATACCCTAACCAATGAACACCAAAATATTAATTTGGACCATATGGGAATCCATAATCATGGTGGATATGGGTTTTTATTTAAGGTATTGGGCCGGCCCAGAAGCCAATTTCCAGAATTAAAAATAATTTTTAATTCTTTAATATCGCCTTAAATATTTACGTTTTTTCAGTGATTCCAACTCTCCCCAGATACCAACTACCCAAGGCGAGCCCCCATTTTCTCCTAATCCTATTTGGAGATAGGTTTTATCTCTGATTTGGATAAAACGTTTCTAAATTTCTCAAATATCCCAGATTTTTAGAGGTAAATTGATTATTTCATAACTCCTTCATTTCTCACTCTATTCTCCCCATTCCAGTTCCAAAATTATCTATTCCACCTTTTTAGAATCTCCCTTGAATGTATGGCTATTTTAAAATTAAGATACTGGTGTATTTGGGGTGATTTATTCAATATTTTTTAAGGTAAGTGATTCCTTCTTGGTTTCTTCTTTTCCCTTAGGGTTTCTTCCCACTTTCATTATGTTCTAAAATGTCCAGAAGTTAGGGTTAAACCTATGGTTTAATATGGTGTTTTTCGGTAGAATATTGTGGTCTAAGGTGGGATTTATCTTCCTTGTGGTGCGGCGGTGGTATGGTTGATGTTTTGCACCATGTTTTGAGGGATTCAACACTTTTGGTAGGTGATTCCATGGTTAACCATTCCTTGATGAGTTATTTTTCTTTTTCATGTTACCCATATGCTTTGTGTAGTGAGAAAACTATTTTTGAGGGATTTTGTTAAGAATTTATTTTTATAATTTCATTTTTGTTGAAGTTGTGAACTTTTCAAATGTAACACATGTGATATATTTTGTGGTAGTTTTATAAAATATGAAATTGAGTTTTTAGTTGTTGAAAGGGGATGAAAATTATGTTTTTTAATGCCTTAGTGTCATGTGGGCCTTAGAAAGGGGGTTTTTGGAATATGTTTTTTGTGTAAAACTTTGTTATACTTATTGAGACCATTTTATGAAAATGGGTGTTTTCATTTGTATCTTTCGTGGTATTATCCAAGGTGATTTTATAACACTTGAATTTGGTTTTATAAATGTCTCTAGGACTGCCAATTATACTTTGGTAGTGTTTTGGTGTGGTTTTCTACTTGAAATATGGTTCTGAAATGGGTTTTAAGAGAAAAAATTGGGTATACTCTATGGAATTGTTTTGTAAAAGATTTGAATGATTTAATGATTTATGTAAGTGGTGAAACCGTTTTGGAAAACTATTTTGGAGTTTTTATATTTTGAAATGGTACATTTTGAATGTGAAAGGGGATATTTTGTGATGTGTTTCATCTTGTAAATTTTTTATAAAAATGTTTGAAGGATTTACTAAAGTGTGTAAGAGATGTGAAAGTGATGTGGGGTGTTTTGTGTGTGTGATGTGAAAAATGGATTTTGGTTATAAAAAGGGTATTATATAACATGTGAGTGGGATTTTATGTGAGTTGGAATATCTTTTATTGGTTTTATAAAATTTTTTAATGGATTTTAGGAAGTGTAAAGGAAATTTGAAAAGTGTTGTGGGCTATTTTGTTGGGAGTCAGATTTCAAAATCAATATGAATGAAAAGTGGACTTTTGTGACTTGTGTGGAATACATGTAGGATTTTTTGTGAATTTTTAATGTGGAAATGATATTTTCAATTACAAAGTATATTTCATGACTTGTTGAACTTGTTTGATCATAAGGGAAAAACCCAGGTATCTAGGTGGGTGTACGGGTACTAGTATGATAGTGAATCTATGGGGTTTGGCCTCAGTTTCACTTAGCATGATTGATGCTTACAAATCTAACTAAACTATGATGATGATGATTGGGGACCACTTTGTTATGGGCATGTTCCATACTAGTTGCTCATGCACGAGAACTAATATTTTTTGTAGTTACTCTCACCGAGATACGAGGTACCTCGAACCCATAGCTAGCTAGTTCCTAGGGGTTATTTCCTATTTCTTATGCTCATTAGATCCTTTATACTCACCGTAGTCATATAGTATATTTAGCTGGAAAATTCAGTAGAATTAAAATTTATTTTAAATGTGTTGATTATTTAAATTATCCCACTTGAAAACCTATTTTTTCAGTTTCATCTTTTAGAAATTTTAACTATATATTACATGTTTTTGAAAAATTGCATGATTTTATTCTGTGAATGTTTATCGCATGGAATCTCTCAGTGGTAGTATCCTAATGGGATTTTTATCACACCCTACTTACACCTTTATGTGTAAGTATACTTGGTTATTTTGTTGTTGCAGGTTTGGGTACAACTTTTGTGCCAACAGTTCGGGTTTTTACCAGTCATTCGTGATTCTATGTTGTGGGGATGGAATGACAATGGTGCCTCTTGCCATTTGGAGGTTCTTGGGATGTCTTTATTTGGTTCCATACCTTTTTAGTAGTCTTTAAACATAGTTTTAACTTTTGCAATTCAGTTCTGAAATTTCGAAAAAGAAAATTTTAGTTGAAAAATCCAGATTTGTTTTATTGAGTTTGTTTATTGTTTAATGTTTATAAACTCGGGTAAATCATTCCCAAACTTCATTTTATGATACCTGGGCAGTTGTTCCATCCTATGGGGACCGGGAACGCCCTTTGGTCCTTATCTCGGGCCGGGTCGGGTGCCGGTTTTGATGAAGACTAGATTCGGTTCATGGAAAAATGGTATCAAAGGAGGTTCTTTTTAACTCTTTGGGTCACGTTATTTGGGGAACCGTCGGGATAGTCTGGTGTTAGGATTGTTGGGAATTGTTATTTTGGTTATGGGTAGTGTGCCTGATCACCACACCTCATGAAGAGATTTGAGTTGCCTGGGGAAGTCTGGAATTTTCTGAGTCCTTTGGTTTTCATAGATTGATGATGATTAGGGGAAATGAAAAGAGAGTTGGGTTAATGGTCTCAGTGAGCTCACAGGGTCTGGCAAGCCATGTGGGGCCAGATATATTTTCCTTGAACACTCTCAGTGGTGGTGAAGTGATTGGGGTATGGCCACCAACCATATTTCCAAGTCACCCACCAAAGCTAATTTCCCCATGCATTGTCTTGTGTCATTTAGTTTTGAAATATTTGAAGTTAGGTTTTAAAGAAAAAATGACATTGTTTTAAGAAGATTATGTTTTTTTTGAAATATTTTTCTAATAAATATTGAAGTGTTTGAATTTCAAAATGTTTCAATTGAGTTTTAAGAATCTTTTTGAAATGTAAAATGGTGTGTTTACACCTCTTTTGAAAGCAGAAAATTGTGTTAAAGTTGGTTTTGAAAAAGTGTTTCCAATAGAGTTTTCTAAAATATTGATAGGTGTTTTAATGGGATGAGATGTTTTTAAATAATGGTTTATGACTTGAAAGTGAATTTTCATTTTAATTATTTTTCATTTATGGGAATCTTGGTAAGATGTAATTTGGGTTTGATTTCATGGTTTGCGGTTTTGAGAAAAAAAGTGGTATTGGTTGACTGTTTTGATTTTGAAAAATGAAAAGAATTTTTTATTTTAAACATTGGTATTTTCATGAGAGACCACATGCATGGGGTTTAATGGGATGACATATGGTTTATGGCATGGCTGGATGAGTTCCAAGATGGATATGAGGAGGGTTCCTGGTGTGGCACAGAAACATGCATGTGTGAGACCCATGGGGTACAATTGGTGGATACGCTAACCACTGAACCGTTTATTTTCAAAAATATGATTTTGAAGGAGAAACTTGTTGTCATTATGACTAGTTTTGGATGTTCTATATTATGGTTTTTTAAAATGTTGATGTTGTGGGATGTTTTGAGTCCAAGAAACCCTCCTGTTTGTACTGTGTTTTGGGTTTGAGTTTGGTCGGTAGGCTATGTTGAAGGGCCGGTTAGTGGTCTCTTATGAGAAATGTTTTGGGAAAACTTTATAGTGGTTCCTTTAATGTCTTTGGTTGAGTTTTTTTGAATATATTTACTAATGGACCATCTTGGTTGGGTCCTTGGGTTTAATCATTGGATAAGGTACACCCCATTAAGGGTTAGTGCACAACTGAAGTGTATCCTATGTTGTTTTGTTGTTGGAATATCCTCTAGTTGATAAATGTAAGGAATATTTTTCTTGATATTTTTAGATTGAGTATAAAACATTTCCTTTATTGGTTTTTTATGTATCCTCTTGTAGTGGGAGAGTTAACATGGAAGGTTGAAAGAGACCACTGCTTCTTAGGTTTCCAGATTTGTCGAAGGTGGAAGTGGT
The DNA here is from genome assembly GCA_963277665.1 of Viscum album. Classification (NCBI taxonomy): domain Eukaryota; kingdom Viridiplantae; phylum Streptophyta; class Magnoliopsida; order Santalales; family Viscaceae; genus Viscum; species Viscum album. The sequence goes on from OY728121.1 coordinate 857,498,578, forward strand.
CTAGGGTTGTAAGCATGGATGAGTATCTGGATGGTGTCTAAGAGGTCCTCTTAGTCCTTCATGGTATCTTAGAATTAGGAGGTCATGTTAAACTACCAGTGTTGGAAATTTGGTCATGATAGGATATTGTGGACACTTTCTAGAATTGTGTGTTGTTTTGGGATGTTGTATAAGGTCCCTCACCATGCATTGTTTATATCAGTCACAATGGTCCTGTTCGGTGACATCTTGTGATGTCATGTGGTCGATTGACTATAAAGGTGAATGTAATTCAATCCTATGAGATTCCCTATTATGATGGGAGAGTGTATCCCTTGTAAAAACTTCAAAATATTCCATTTTAGTTGAAGGTGAGTATAGGTGTTCTTTACTTCTATTGTTTCTCACTCGAAGAAACAAGGTGTGATGTGGGTGCATCTTCTAAGCCCTTGTTTCAGTGAAATATTGGGTTAGGGTAAAGTGAGTTTGGAATGTGTTATGTCTTGGAAATCTTATCGAGGATCATAGTGTAATTTTTTGTGGCAAAATATCGGGTTAGGGTAAAGTGAGTTTGGAATGTGTTATGTCTTCAATCATTTAAGCTCTAGCCATAGGTCTCGGAGGGAAGCTGGCTCATAGTAAGGGGAAATACCAGGGTCATTTAAACCATTGTACAATCTCTTATCCTTAGTATGAATGATAGGAAGATTTTAAACCTCTACTTTCATCATATATCTTCTGTTGTTCTTGTTCGGTGGAAATTGGTGGAGGGACTTGTACCCATGTCATCACCTAATGTCAATCCATCACCCTTTGGTTTCCTTTTTGTCATTAGAGAATGATTAGAAATTTGGATAGATGTGTTGGATACATAGTTTTTGCATTATTAGTAGTGATTGTGTGCTAGGAAGCCAGGCGGAATGAAAGGTCTATATAGTTAGTGCACAGTTTCCCAAACCGTGTATACTAACCCTACACCCTTCCCAAATATTTAATTTTTTTGGGTCTTTCTGTGTCAGCCCATGATGGTCGGTTAGGATGGTTATTTATTATGGTAGAGAGACCCACTATTATTCTCATGTACTTTTCTTTTTAAACGTTTAATGGAATTCTACCCTTTGTACTAGGGAATCCATTCATGCCTCCCCCTATTAGTGTCATGATTCTGTCTTGGAAAAATATAGGTTTCCTCTTATGGAGGGGTGCCTATTTTTGTCCCCCAATACAAATAGCTCAGATGTATCCATGGTCTTAGCTTGGTGGTAGGTATTCTCATTCAGAACTATCTAGCTACGAACATATTCCTTGAGTAAATGTTGGGATTCGAGAGCGCTAAATGGTTTAGTTAATGTTAGGTAAGTGTAGCCTTGTTTGAAGTTGTTATTCATTTGGGTGAATTGCTTGAGTCTTGTTCGGATAGTGTTTGAGGAATTTTCTTTTGAGATAAAGTATTAATGTGATTGATCATTTCAGGAAAGTGGTTTAAGTTTGGGTTGTGAGATTATTCCTTCCTTAATTGATCACTATAGGTGTTTTGGACCTTGGGGGCGAAGCTTGGCAAAGAAGTACATCTTAGTTTATCAATTGGGTTTGGTTTTTGTATCTGGCCTTGCTCTGGATTTCTGTGGATAGATCATTTTCATAGTGGGGATAATTTTCACATACATGAATTATTTTAAAGATAAATTTCATTTAATTTCCATCAATTCTTTTTTGGGGGGGTTTCCCAAGCTTTTAAGCAGGAATGGGTGAGTTTTCATGAATTGGGCCAAACCGTGAGCCTAATTCCAGATTTAAAAATAAATTTTGATTCCTTTACAACTTCTTCATTTTTCAACGTTTGTTATCCATCCCAATTCCTACTTATCATTCCCTGACCTATTAACACCACCATATTAATTTGGACCATTTAGGAATCCATAATCATGGTGGATATGGGTTTTTATTTATGGGATTGGGCCTGCCCGAAATCTCATTTCTAGCATTAAAAATATTTTTTAATTCTTTATTATCTCCTTCAATATTTACGTTATTTCAGTGATTCCAACTCTCCCCCGATCCCAAATACCCAAGGTGCACCCCTATTCTCTTCTTCGCCTTTTTAGATTAAGGTTTCATCAAAAATTTTGATGAAACGTCTCTGACTTTCTCAAGTCATCCATATTTGAAGAGGTAAATTTATTATTTCATAACTCCTTAATTTATCAATATTTTCCCCCATTCAAATACCTAAATGATCTCTTCAACCTTCTTAGAATATCCATTTAATGGTTGGCGGTTTGAAAATTCAGTTATAGGTGTATTTGGGGTGATTTCATCAATATTTTTCAAGGTAAGTGATTCCTTCTTGGTTTCTTCCTTTTCCCTTAGGGTTACCTCCCACTTTCATTATGTTCTAAAATGTACAGAAGATAGGATTAGAAACTAGGGGTTTATTTTTTGTCCTTTTGGTGAAATATTGTGGTCTAGGGAAGGATTTATCTTCCTTGTGATGCGGCGGTGATGCGGTTGATGTTATGCACAAATTTTTGATGGATTCAACACTTTTAGAAGGAGATTCCATGGATAACCATTCCTTGATGAGTTATTTTTTTTTGTTTTAATGGTTTTTCATGTTCCCCATATGTTTTTTGTGGTTTGAAAACTATTTTTTAGGGATTTGGATAAGCATTTAATTTTATAATTTCATTTTTTTTGAAGTTTTGAACTTTTCGAATGTAACACATGTGGTGTCTTTTGAGGTAGTTTTATAAAATTTGAAAATGATTTATTAGTTGATGAAATGGGGTGAAAATTATGTTTTTTAATGCCTTAGTGTCATTTGGGCCTTGTAAATGGGGTTTTTAGAATAGGTTTGTTGTGTAAAACATTGTTATACATCTTGAGAGCATTTTATGAAAATGGTTGTTTTCATTTGTATCTTTTGTGGTGTTATCCAAGGTGATTTTATAACACTTGAAATTGGTTTTATAAATGTCTCTAGGGAAAAAATTATACCTTGGTAGTGATTTTGTGTAGTTTGGTCCTTGAATTATGGTTTTGAAATGGGTTTTATGATCAAATATTTGGTATACTCTTTAGAATTATTTTATGAAAGATTTGAATGATTTAATGATTTATGTAAGTGGTGAAAACATTTTTGAAAACTATTTTGGAGTGTGTATATTTTGAAATGGTACATTTTAAATGTTAAAGGGCATATTATTTGATGTGTTCCATCGTGTAAATGTTTTATAAAAATTTTCGAAGGATTTACTAAAGTGTGTAAGATATGTGAAAGTGATGTGGGATGTTTTGTGTGAGTGTGATGTGAAAAATGGATTTTGGTTATGAATAGGGTATTATGTAACATGTGAGTGGGATATTATGTGATTTGTAATATCTTTTATCAGTTTTATAAAAAAAATTAATGGATTTCTGGAAGTGTAAAAGAAATTTGAAAAGTGTTGTGGGCTATTTTGGTGTGAGTCAGATTTCAAAATCAATTTGAAGGAAAAATGGACTTTTGTGACTTTTGTGGTATACATGTGGGATTTTTGGTGAATCTATAATGTTGAAATGATATTTTCATATGAAAATTATATTTTATGACTTGTTAAACTTTTTTGATCACATGGGAAAAACTCAGGTATCTAAGTGGGCGGAAGTGTACTAGTATGCTAGTGAATCTGTGGGCTTTGGCCTCAGTTTCACTTATCACGATTAACGCTAAAAACTCTAACTAAACTATGATTATGGTGATTGGGGACCTCTAGGTCATGGGTATGTTCCTTACTAGTGGCTCGGGCATAAGAATGAATATTTTTTATGGTTACTCTCACTGAGATATGAGGTACCTGAGACCGACAACTAGCTAGTGCCTAGGAGTTATTTTCTATTGCTTGTGCTCATTAGATCCTTTATACTCACCATCGGAATATGGTATAATTGGGTGTAAAATTCAATAGAATTTTAATTTATTTTAAATGTGTTTATTTTTTAAATTATCCCACTTGAAACTTATTTTTTTTAAGTTTCATCTTTTAGAAATTGTAACTAGAAATTACATGTTTTTGAAAAATTGCATACTTTTAATCCATGAATTTTTATCACATGGAATATCTTAGTGGTAGTATCATAATGGGATTTTCCTCACACCCTACTTACACCTTTGGGTTTATGTAGACTTGGTTATTTTTTTGTTGCAGGTTTGGGTACAAATTTTGTGCCAACAGTTCGGGTTTTTATCGATCGTTCTTGATGAAGTGTTGTGGAAATGGATTTAGGGTGGGGCCTCTTGTCATGTGGAGGTTCTTGGGATTTCCTTATTTGGTTTCATAACTATTTCATGGTCTTTAAACATAGTTTTAACTTACGTAATTCAGTTCTGAAATTTTTCAAAAGACAGTTTTAGTTGAAAAATCCATATTTTTTTATTGAGTTTTTTTTGTTTAATGTTTATAAACTCCGGTAAATCATTCCCAAACTTCATTTTATGATACCTAGGCACTTGTTCCATCCTGTGGAGATTGTTAATTCCCTTAGGTCCTTATCACGGGCTGGGTCGGCTGCCAGTTTTGATGGTAACTAGATTTGGTTCGTGACACCCTCACTTAGGGTGGTATTTCATATTGCATCACATAAATTGTCACATAACTTATAAAAACTCACAATCTTATCACTTAGGATATGTCATAACTCTATATCTTATATTATAATCTATTACATAGTGGAGTCCATATAGAAACATCTTGGGCCCAAACACTGACTCATAGTGGAACTAATATCCATAATATCATGAAATTATATCATAACCCACTTTAATATTTCCTAGGATGTGGTCACAACCATTTTTGTCCACACATAGATATATAGTCAACATGAAAAACTAATAATTCACTGTAAATAATATAATAATATCCCAAAAACACATCCCAAGAATAAAGGTACCACAATGATAACCTATTATATTACTTCATACCAACCTATAAATTTTAGTCATAATAACTATATCTATACACCCAACACCTTCACAAGTTAAGGAACTCATCACCCATACCCCTATTTCAAACCACTAGGTCACCCAAGCCTTATAAAAGCTGAAACAACTCACTCTAGGCCAAATTTACTTGATAAGATAGCTCCAACTCACTTCAAGGAACCAAACACAGTTTTATTGAAACCATCTATTTCTAAAATATCTACCCTTTAATTGGTCAATTGAATCAATTCATACCGACCCATGAATATTATATCAAAAGGAATGAAATTATATGGCCAACTCATGAACTTGTGTTAAAAAAAGTCTATACAACTGATTATAAACATCATAACATGGTTAATGATTCATGTAAATCCATGAATAGTTATGAAATAGAAACCAAATACCAGAAATTCATAATTAGAAATCACATTAAAGCACACCAGATTTATAAAATAAGGAATTTCCCACACATGATCAACTAAACCAAACAAAATCTTAGCCACGCCCTTCCAACATTACCTTAAAAACAAATTCATAATCCTCTATATAAACTATTGATTGAATTCATCACAATGCTTATTTACTAATGATAGTCCCTTGAATAAAATCCAAATGAAAATTTTCATTAAAAAATCACACATTTTGTTGAAATACTACTTCAAAACCATGACTTGAATTCACAATTTTCACCTTCATATCCATTCATAAAAAATTTCCTTAAGAAATGAATTTTTCATAAAAATACCTATTTTAAATCCAAATTTAATAAGGAAAACGTATTTACCATATGACTGCAAGACACGGTCCCAACATTCCATAAAGAGGGTCACTGATACTCATTCAACCAAAGATCCACCGATGAATTGTTTGGAAAGCTATGTGGTATATAATAACCATTAGCCTAATAAAATCCCATCCCATACTTATGAGTAATCTTATAAATTTTCAGCCCATGTTCCAAGAAAAATAATAATAATTATCTCATATAAACATAAAATCACCAAAATGGGAAAGATACTCAGAAATGTAAAGGCCCCCTACCTCCATCAATGATCTATAAATTGGTCTTAAGCTCATACCAAAATCTTCTGAGTACATAAGAACTCATATTATTAATAAAACAATCAAATTCATCTAAACCAATATAAATCCCTAAATAAATAATTGTAGAAACATAAGTGCTTGAATCCACACAAAACCTAGTGCATTCATTCTCCTATAACCTCCCTACCCAACTCACACCAAAGCCTCATAATATCTACATAATTTTGAAAAACTTCTAAGGAATTGGAATTAAAGCTTATCCCATAAATTCCATAACCAACAGCTATAAAAGAAAATAAGATCCAAGTAAGAATAATAAAATCATACCATAAATTTTGAGAAAAAACACCTTCAAAATCCAAAAATCAAGGATGGTGTAAGGGAGATGTGATTTAAATTCAACTATTTTCATGTTCTAAATATGATTAATCCCATATGGGGTTTTCAATTTAAAATCCCCAAAATAATATCACATCCTTTTTTAAAAATAATCTAGAAAAGGAATCATCACTAAGTAACCCCTAGATCTATGGTTTAATAAACCACTAGGAGTAGTCCAATGTCACTGCCTCTTACGGAACCTATATGGAAAAAACCGATTTTTTATGGAATGACACCCTATATATAGGTATAACCAAACTTTGATGGACTATGCCTTCAATTCCATCCCCCAATTCATAATGTGTTTTCACATTCTAAACCATAACACTTATTTTTTCTAAAATTTCAAAACCCCTATGTATTATCCTACCATTATTCATCATCAAAACATTATGTATCATACATAGAAAACCCTTATGTATCATAGGGTATAAAATCCATATATATCCTTAGGTCAACCATGACATATCATGGTGTCTTCCCACACTTAACCATCTTTCCAAAATACACTAGTAACCTTTATATATAAAAACCTTATGTACAGTGTGACCCTTATGTATCAACCCATATTCATAAGTTGAACCTTATGTATATTAAAGTTAACTATTATTCATAACATGGTAACTCTGTACTCTATTAAATCTTAAGACTTCTGTGTACTATTACACATCCTTTTAGGGTTCCTGTACAAATCATAAGGCTTCCAAAATAATGAAAATTTTTGTACATCAAGACCCTTATATGTGAGGAATTAACCAATTTATTCCAAAATTTCCAAACACCCATCATTACATGGTTCCTATTGACCATTATTTTACCTTTTATTAGCCCTAAAAATTTATCTCCAACATTAACACCATAGTTCTCCTTTGTTACGAAGTGACCTACAACCAACCAAAAACTTCTTTTATTCATATAAACCAATCCAAAACTATGTTTTTCTAAATAATAACATAGTTTTTAGCCTACTGTTGAGTTTAAAATAATTATATGTATTCCTCCAATCACATCTATTAACACCTCCTAGAGATTTCACATTTATCAAAATTATGATATAGGACCCAATTCTAAAAACATACCCTACTCCTGGAAAATAAATAAATTTCCTCTAATTGTCATCAACACGTAATTATATGGTTCATTACAAACTATACACTATAATTATTCTCATCATTAAGAACATTAGGTATTCCTTAAACCATAAATACTAACCTGAATCAGTTTTCAATTTTATGTTGACTCATCGAGCTCTATATTTGAATATTAGACAAGCTTTTGTTGCACAAATCTGACCATAAAAACACATTATTTACCAAATATTCGAGCTACCTGCTCACTAATTTTCCTAAAAATATATCCATGAAATCCATGATAGGGTTTTTCTATAATATTTTCAAAGATTATCTCTCATCCATATTATTTTAATTTTAACATCCTTCTCATAAACATAACCAATAACCGAGATGGTTCTCAACCACACCCATATTTATAAGGCTATAAAGATCCAAAAATGATCCATATATAGGATTATAGTTCTCCCCACTATAACAATCCACTCATAATGTTTTATTATAAGTAATGGTCCTCCCCAACATAGAATACAACCTATCGAAACTGAAATCAACTAGTCACAACACAAAATAATAATAAAATATTATTTAGATACTTGGTCCCAATATCAAACATCCATCCCATGAAAATAAAACATATGTATTTATGAAAAAAAAGACATAATTCCAACGACATACACCACTCAACCCCTAGGTTTACCCCTGGTAAACCACTAAAAATCAAGAAAACTCATTCCACATAGGCATCAATTGATTTTTACCAACACCATAACAAACCAATGTATACCCACCAATATCACTTGAATATTTCTAAAATAGAATGACACACTAATCAAGAACCAAATTCAACAACATACTCTCTCTCTCAGTGAAAACAATGAAATCCAAGTTGCCTGGTTTTCACAGGTACCAATATCTTATTCGAAGAAGCCCAATTTTTTTTACAAACACAAAAAACTCAGGAATAGTTTGAATTAATCCATTTAAATATAAGGGTTTTTCACCAAAAAAACGAAATTATTATCCTTTTTGAACATTTATTTTCCCAAAAAATGAAATTATTTTCAAAATCCACTTTGAAGATCAATTTCAGAAACATTTTCCTAATATTTTCTCACAACTTAAAAATATCAAACAAGTTAAAAATAACAAGATCCAAAATATATTTCAAGTAAAATAAAAGTATAAACACATTTCAGACATGGATTTTTCCACCATGTAATATTTCATTCAAAACCGGATTATTCTCAAAGACCAGCATTCCAAAAGTCATTTCCCAATGGATAATGAACATTCACAATTTTCAAACAAAAAAAAATCCCCTCAAATCCATATTAATATAATCATCCATTATAATATATTTAAGAATGTATTAAATATATTTTCGGATGATTTAATAAGTTATGGATCCCATTGAGGAAATATATCAAACAAAACCCCCTATAGGAGTGTGTACCATTCACTAAGCATTCCAATATCAGGATGTATGAATAACTCACCTATCTCGACTGAGCCCCATTACTCATCCTGAGTCTCATACATCCCACATTAGGATCCTTGGTCTAACACCTGACTCATTCTAGAGGGACTTGTACAAACATTGGATGTCCCCTAGTATCTAGGGTTTCAACAGATCCCATGATTTCTAGTCATGTTATCAGTCTACCCCTCGAGTCCTTAAAACCAAACTCCACCTATAATAATCATTGTCCCAAAATAATAAATTATCTAATACCTATTTTTAGTGCATAAAATTATATCTCCAAAATTACACCCAAATGGGGGTTCCACATGATCTCAGGCATGCCTCCCAATATTAAAGAGGAATTTTACTAGCAGTGAGGGCCTAAAATAGTCATTGGAGACTATTCCATCCAAATTAAATCATGATATTCATGGGTGGATCTATATAAAATTGACATGACCCATCTAGTTAAAGTAAATCCCAAAACTTATAGACATAAATAGGGATCCAAGATTCCCCCTATTCTAGAATATAACGTAACAAATTTAACATCTCGGATCTGGTTTCCACTCCACGGGTGCCCCGAACCCGGTTGGTCACATGACCTCAAGTGCATTTCCCCAAACGCCAGAGGCTGGCGACTAGCGGTGAGGGGCAAGGTCTAATAGTGGGGAAACTATGCCCTCACTTTTTAAAGTGTAGTGTAGCGGAAAAAAATATATAAACATACAACAGTGGAAGAAGTAATCAATATTCAACTGAAATGGAAAACTAAAGTAAAAGAGAACCAGCAGTCATATATATAAAGATACAGCATGTCACTAATTCTATAAAAATAGCCAGAACAGGATACACTACAAAACTATACAATACAACTCAAAATACAAGGTACAACCAAACAAAACAAATTAGAGTAAACAGAATGCAGCAGTATCGCAAGCCTAAGTTCGGTCCCATGCTCTCCAACACCTCTACTACTATCATGTACCTATATAGGGATTTTTTCCCTATAGAAACCTGTAGAAATATAGTCTATTTCGGTCGAAGACATGACCCAAACAAGGTGTGAGAAATAAATCCCAGTAGGCACTCACCAAAGGCCCGTGCCCAACTATCAGTGAAAATGTGCAACAGTAGTGTGCAGAAGTAAATTCTATAAACTAAGCAGTACTCAAAAGTAACTAACTTTACCAATAATATTGCCATTTTATTATTCATTTTACCATGCCAACCTCATGATTTAACTTGACAGGTATAACATATAAAAATCGCCATGGTGAGTATTCATGATAACACTGTCCTTAGACATACCATACATACCCTCAGGTAACCATAATTGAATCCCACAGGTGATTGTCCATAGGAAAAACGAACATTACCCTCAAGCGTATGAAGCGTCACCAACAGGCACAGAATCTACTTCCCACAAGCATAACGAATATTTCCCTCTGGCTAAAAGAACCACTGCCCTCAGGCTAAAATAAACACTTCCTGCATGCTAACCAAGTAACCGGGCCGAGCACAAAGCATAAACATGCAATATATATACACTTTCTCCCTATAAAATTAAATACACATTACAATCATGGCATACCCTCGGGTATCCAGGACAAACGGCTAAACAGAGGAATGCTCCCCCAGGGTGGTCCTAGATTTAAGCAGTGATCCCAAATAACAGTTTATAATTACATTTAATTACCTATAAAATCCTATGTATTTAAAAAATCCCAGGCCTCAGCCACACGACACCCCAACATGGATTCGTAGTACAACGGTACACAAAACACACAGCAGTTGGAATTTAAACACTAGACCACCTACCTCAATCGTCTATGATCAGTATACATGAACGACGCCTCCCGAATCGTCCATGAACAAAAAATATCTAAGGTGAACATAATCCCATTCAAACTCAAATAACTTTCCCTTAGGAAATAATTGTTATGAAAGGCTCTAGGAGAAGGAAGAGCTTACTCGTGCGGTTCCAAGGAGATCGACGGATACAGAATCGGGTTCCCGGGGTGCGGTCAGGAGATCCTCCAAGATCCGGCCATCTCTCCCATTCTCCTCCGGCGTTCTAAGCTTCCTCTGTGAACAGAGGAGGCTACTACCCATTTTAAGAGAAAAAAACAAACTACACGGCGTGTACTCTCAAGTACATTGCGTTTACTTTTCTCATTTAACTGTTTCTCTAACAGCTAATTTTTCCACCACTGAACGGTTCATCTGTCGACATGAGTACACAACATGTAGTTCCGAATACACGGCATGTACTGTCACTCAGTTGGCAGCTACTCCCACTGGCTTACTATTCACCTACCGACTGACTACATAGTGTGTAAATATCCACTACACGGCATGTAGTCGGTTTTTACAACTTTCATCACCGACAGGGCTACACACCCTATGTACTCATCCCACACGGCCAAAGTACACGGCGTGTGGAAAAGTAAACGGCATTTACCCACAAACTTTTGGGATTTTTCCCCCCATTTTCCTTATTTTCTCAAAAACACTTAAGGAAAAAGGAAAATAAGAAACCCGTACCTCAAAAACAAGAACCGAGTTCTTACAAACTTCCCCCCTTAAAGCAATTCATCCCCGAATTTCCCTTCCAAGGGTAGTGAAGATAAAGCTGAGAACAGCTCTGGCCACTAAGCACGTACGTCGGTTTCCCACTCCCAGGTTTCGTCCTGCACTCGGCCATGCTGCCATAGCACCCGTATGAGAGGAATTGACCAGCCTCAGAGAACCTTCGTGCTCTTATCAACAACACGAATCAGATGCTCCTCAAAGGACGCATCGATCTAAAGCTCAACCTCCTTGAGATAAAAGGCATGAGATGGGATTGAATGATAATGGCGCAACTGAGATACATGGAAGATGTCGTGCATGGCCCGGTACCTCTGTGGTAACCGCAACCGATAGGCAACCGGCCCGACTCTCTCCAGAATCTCAAACGGCCCCACATACCTCGGTGAAAGTTTACCCTATCTCCTAATCCGACTGTATCCCAACCCCGGTGAAACACGCAAGAAAACCTGATCCCTAACCAGAAACTCCAATGGTCATTTATAGTGATCAACATAAGATTTCTGACAATAGTGTGCAGTAGCCATCTGCTTCTGAATCAATTGGACCTGCTCTAAAGTCTCCTATACGAGACATGGTCCTATTAATGCTACCTCACCTGCCTCTAACTATTACAAAGGTGATTGGCATGGTCTACCATATAAAGCCTCGTAAGGTGAAATTTGAATAGTTCCCTAAAAACTATTATTATAGGAAAACTCAACTAGGGGTATATGCTTCTCCCAAGAGCCCCCAAAGTCTATGACGCATGCATGCAGCATGTCCCCAAGCACATGTATCGTATGATCTGACTGGTAATCGGTCTGAGGGTGGTATGTTGTGCTCAGAAGCACCTGTGTACCCAGTGCCCTCTGAAAACTCTGCCATAAATGAGACATAAAGCGGGAGTCCCTATCTGAAACTATAGAATGAGGGACCCCATGAAGATGTACAACCTCTCAGATATACAGCTTCTTAGTCTCGTCGACACCGTAGGTATCCTTGGTCGGAAAAAAAGTGAGTTACCTTTGTAAGTCTTTCCACAAACACCCACACGGCATCACTGCCTCGAGGTGACCTCGGAAACTCGGTCACGAAGTCCATCACAACATCATCCCATTTCCACTCTGGGATGGGTAACTGTTGTAACAGTCCAGCTGGCCTCTGATGCTCCGCCTTAACCTGCTGACAGGTGGAACATCTATTAACAAAACCAGCTAGCCCTCTCTTCATACCCGGCCACCAATACTAAAGTCTCAAGTCACAGTACATTTTGGTAACTCCAGGATGCACTGCCCAAGCTGAAGCATGAAACTCCCGCATCAGCTCCTTGTGTATATCCCCTAGAACCCACACTCGTCCATGGAAAGGCAGTACCTCATCATCGCATATTGTCCATCCAGGAGGAGGATCCTCACTTGCCACTGACTCTTGTAGAACTAGGCCTTCTGAATCAGATAGCTGTCTCATCCTCACTCTATCTAGGAGGGTAGAGGTCACAACTAAGAAAGAAAGATAGGTCTTCCCCTGACTGTCGTACACCTCCAAATACATCTTAGAGAACAAAGCCATATGCTACCACTCAACACTGGCCTCATGAACTGCATGTGTCTGAGTCTTCCTGCTCAGTGCATTAGCAACTGCATTACCCTTACCAGGTGTATAGGCAAGCTCGAAGTCTAAGGACTGAAGTTATTCAACCAACCTTCGATGTCTCAAATTATGGTCACGCTGGGTAAAGATATACTTGAGACTTTTGTGGTCTGTGTAAATCACAAAATGATCTCCCAAAAGATAATGTCTCCAACAGTTCAACGCAAGAACAACTATAGCCAACTCGAGGTCATGCATCGGGTAATTCCTCTAATGTGGCCTCAATTGTCGAGACCCGTATGCAACAAATCGGTCTCCCTACATCAACACTGCTCCCAGAACAATACCTGATGCATCACAGTAAACTATATAGCTCTTCCATTTCTCTGGAATTATCAGGACGGGTGCAGATTTCAACCTTCCGTTCATCTCCTGAAAGGTTGTCTCGCAATCTTCTGACCAAATTAACTTTGCACCCTTCTTAGTCAACCCCGTCAATGGTGCTGCTAAGCGGGAGAAGTCTTGTATAAAGCGCCTGTAGTAACCATCCAGCCCCAAGAAACTCCATATCTCAAACATGTTCTTAGGCTGCTCCCAGGAAACTACTGCTCTCACTTTCTCTGGGTCTACTGCAACTCATACCTCTAAGATGATATGACCTAGGAAGTGTATCTGGTCCATCCAAAAGTTCCACTTTGAGAGATTGGAATATAGCTCAGGCTCTCTCAGTGTACTCAAAACATTCTCAAGATGGGTGTAATGGTTGTGTCGAGTGTGAGAGTACACCAAGATATCATCCATGAAAACTACCACAAAAGAATCCAGATAAGGGTGGAACACATGATTCATCATATTCATGAAAACTACTGGAGTGTTCATGAGTCTGAATGGCATAAAAAAGTACTCGTATAGACCATATCTTCTTTGAAAAGCAGTAAGCAGTATGTCTGATTGTCTAATGCATAAATGATGATATCCGGATCTCAAGTCAATCTTAGAGAACACTCATTCTCCTAGAAGATGATCAAAAAGATCATATATCCTTAGAAAGGGATATCAGTTCTTTACCAACAACTGGTTCAACATATGATAATCTACACAAATTCTGAGGGTACCATCCGCCTTCTTCGCAAAAAGGACTGGCGAACCCTAAGGAGAAGTACTAGGTCGGATGAAACCCTTTGCGTGTAACTCCACTAACTCTCTCTTGAGCTCCTGAAACTCAGGTGTAGACATCCCATAAGGAGGAATGGATACTGGTGTTGCTCCTGGAACAAGCTCAATAGACAAATCCACCTCTCGCTCTGAAGGATGACCTAAAAAGTCATCAGGGAAGACATCCCTGAAACAATCAACTACTGGAGGGAAATCCTTCTGAAAAGTCCATGTTGACGCTCCTTTCCGTTACAGAGTCTAATGACTGAAAAAGGGAAATACCTTAACAAAAAGTGCTTCATCCTTTGAAGAAACATCAAAAATTGACAAAGGCATGAACAAGGACTTTCTTCAGTATGGGTCGGGCAAGTTCCAAGACGGTCGCACAGGGTACCTGTGCACCACATATTGGGCGCACAGGTGACCTTCATGCCCTATATGATTTTCTCCCAAGGTCTTCATCAGCATACAAATACCCCTTGTGGGCCCCCCATTTCGAGGACGAAAAATCCAGAAACTCGGATTTCAGCTCTCGGCACCCTAGTCTATTCTTGAAGTATTTCGAACACTTCTAAGGTAATTTATTACCTAGAATGGAAGATCTGAAGAGGGGGAACAAGGCCTAAGTGTTTAAATTCATCAACACCTACATACATAAGTGTATAACCCTTAAGGGAAATGAAGACACTTGTGTGCCACATTATTCCTTCAACAAAACCTGCGCACCACTCGTTTGGAAGCCTCTAGAGATAATGTTAAGGGCTTGATCCAAGCCTCACCCAAGTATTACCCTATGGGTTAACCCTCGCGTAGGTACCTATGTGTCGTGTAGGTATACCTGCGCGACCAGGACCTGCACGCCCAAACAGGACATGCGCGCCAACCTTCTTTTGGGTGCCCCTCCTATCCATTCATCTCTTTTCTTCAAATCTACATCTCCTCTTCTATATTTAGCCTTTAAAATCCTCTTCAAAGACATTTATGGCATGATTCCTTGGTTGTCTTCCTTATCTGAAAGGAATTCTGTGGAACATCTCTCAAAACCTAGTGATTTACATATCTTCATGTCACTAGAGTTAGATATTTTATTCATTCAACCTCATTCTTTAAAATGAGAAGATCTTAACTTAGGAATCCTCCTTAAGAGTAAGTCCCAATAGTCCCCTAAACTGGGCCTCCTTTTCAGGAGTAAGCCCCAGTCCAAGTTTCCCTAATTTTGGCATCCTCCTTAGGAGTAATCCCAAAGTTCCCAAATATGGGCATACTCCTTAGGAGTAAGCCCCAAGTTCCCAAATATGGGCATCCTCCTTAGGAGTAAGCCCCAAGTTCCCAAATATGGGAATCCTCCTTAGGAGTAAGCCCTAAGTTCCCAAATATGGGCATCCTCCTTAGGAGTAATCCCCAAATTCCGAATTTCATTAACCTGGGCCTCCTTCTCAGGAGTAAGCCCTAGTTCTCTAGTCCCTTTAACCTAGGTCTCGTTCTCAGGAGTAAGCCCCAGTTCTAATTTCTATTAACCAGTCTTAATTTCTTTTTATTAGGTCATCCTCCTTAGGAGTAAATCCCCAATTCCCCTCCTAATTTGGGCATCTTCCTCAAGAGTAAGCCCCAAGTTAGAGTATCCAAATCTCCATAAAAGCACATATACCTTTATAGACCCTGTTCCCAGACTTCTTCTCTAAAATAAGTCCCAATCCTTATCTATTTAGGAAGTAATGTATACATAACCCCCACATCATTCCTTATGATTGCATCTTTCATGGCATAATTGACATGTTTTACTGATACCTCTTGTTTCTCACATCGAGCATGACTCACGTGAGCTTAGAGTGTAAAAGTAATTATGACATCTATCTTTGAGCCATTAATCATGCATAAACCTCACACTTCTATCCCGAACTACGTGGGTTCTGATTCCTTTTTCTAAACAAGGATACGTAGGTATCCCATCCGCGGGTATGATCCCAACTTTGAAATAATCCATGTCCTTCTGAACGACAATAAACTTCATGTGCCCCGCCGAGTGTCTTTAAAACCAGTATGGTTATAATAATTACCAAGAGATCTCTATATAATGTATTGAATGATATCATTGACTAAGAATCTCTAACAAATACAGATGATTCTCTATCGATGAAGAACCTCAAATACATATAAAAAGATTCTCTAAATCTTATACATATTAATCATTGATTGTCAGATCTAAAGGAAATATCATTTTCATACTTGGTAATGTAATAAGGATTCATTAACATAACTTAAATCTATAAAGAGAGTCCTGGAGTAGACAATAATTCCCTCCCAAAAGGTGTGATGAGTCCGACCTCCCATCCTCTAGACCAATGCAAATTCTTAAGCCTCATTGGTCCACAACTAATGAGCACCTACCTTTAGAAAGTAGGTCCAAATGGATATAGAATCATTGGATGTTTCCTGTTCTACAAATAAACCCGTTAGAAACCGATTGTAATGTTTGAACTTTAAACAAACAAGGTCATCCCCATTTCCATATGAAACAAAAAATGGTGAACTCGATGTGAATCCTTAACCAAGTTAAAATGATATTTTACTTATTTTTTATGCCCCTATTTAAACTCAATGAGAGGGCCAACAAAACAATCAATAACATATGTCCTCATCCAAAAGATGTAGTGGCCGAACTTATCTTGATTATGTCTGTTATATCAAACAGGCACTATTTTCCAAGATCTTATGCATTACAGAAATGGCTTCTCTAAAGTTCACACCTGTGAATACCTCTACTGCTACTCCTGCTGGATCATCGTCCACTCTGAGAACAACATCACTTACTCAGTGTCTTCAATGCTGGGTATCAAATGCACTGGTTAAGGAATATCGTCAACATGGTACCATTCCGACTCTAGAGGCCACTCGACAAGCCCTCCAAGTCAATAATTCACCCTGGTTATCCGGACAGCTACAACCAGCGATCAAGAAGCAGGTGGTACCAACCACCGTTTCCAACTGTTTCGGGACATTATCCCCGAAACGCAATCACCAGTCCCTCCCATATTTTGGGGAGGTGAATGAGAATGTCACTCAAGGCCTTAATTCAAAGATACAGGAGTCCTTCTCGAGGGCTCCCATCAACAATCACCGTCAGACTCATGCGGCAGTGTGCCCTCAACATGATGAGGGTATCACCTTTAGGGGTTCAGATCAGGTTCCTCAGACCCGAGTCTTCAAGATGAACCACCAGAGGTGAAATCTGGTAAACAATGAGCAGGTTCTTATCTATGACATTTCCGAAGAATTCCACCAACCTAACTTGGTGGAAAGCAACGAGTGGGCACACACACCTGTCCGTTTTAATTATGTTGTTTAGTAGACTCGTCAGGCAGCAAGACGCCATTCCTACTAGGAAATTTCAGTGGAGTACTATAGGACGGAACATACACCTGTTTATAAATCATCATCTAGTCAGCAGGCTCGTCTGACTACATACGATGAAGCCCAGCAACCCAATGTGTTGACAACTGTTAAAAAGGCACGTACACCTGCTTATACTCATCAATCCTGCCACCAGCCTTATCTGCCAGTATTGAAGGAAGTTCATCAACCATGTTTGGCGGAGTGAAATCAGTAGGCACATACACCTGCTTGTATTGATCAAGCCTACCAACAGTCTCAATTGGTAGAACCCGGAGAAGTCAATTGGAAATCCCCAATGAAAAACAGAAGGCAGACTCAACTCTCTGCCCCCATACATGAGTACTTTCAGAATTCACTGACATGAAAAGGAGGACAAGAGCAGGAACACACACCTACTCCAAGCATGGAATGGATGTATATTCCCATTCCGGTAGTTGAAGTCACCAAACACATTCTAACAATGGTGAAAGAGTAGAAGAAAATCTCTGCTCATATTCTAGATACCTGCCAGGATATTATAACAGCTTTAGCAACATAATAGGGAAAGAAATTCAAATATATCCCTACCAGTGGAGTGACACATCAATATTTCACTCTAGAACAGACACACACCTCTATTCCAGTCCAAGAGGGTTGTGGGGAATACTCCCCCATGTCATACGAACAACCAAGTCAGGCACATACACCTAATTTGAGTGGAGATAATTAGCCTAACCTGACTATTTCTCTTGAGCAGGCACATACACCAGCCCATAATAACCACTTTTTTCAACAAGTGGTTCCTAAAGTGAGTAAGAAGGAGTCTAAGAAGAAGACCCATCCAGCACATTCAAGAAACCAAGGGCCAATCTGTAATAAGGCATTACACAATGCTGGAGTTCTTGATGCACTCAGACAATTATCTGTTGCAACTAAAGATTATAATCTCTCATTCCCCAATAGTGGGAACATTAATTCTGAAGTTCTTCATTAGAAACTTCCTCATGAAGGATTTATTCATGATAGTTCGGTCAATCTCGAAGTATCATCTTCATATGAGAGCCATGATAACCCTCTGTGTGTCCAGAAGACCAAGGAGAAAGAGGTTTCATCTTTTTCTATAACCCACCATGGTGGTCCTCCCCATGATGATGAATTTAGCTGTGAAAGTCCTCTCTGTAGTAGTAATTTGCATTGCCTGTAAAATTTTTCAAAGGAAAATGTAGTGACGAGAAAGCCCTATTATATTGAGGCACTTGAAAATGTGAATCCAGTCATGTCTGATGCTTTACCATTAGTAGGTGAAATACTTTCTCAATCAGAAGATAGCCTGGGGTGTATGTCATTCTCTGAACCACCCCTGGGTCATTCATATTCTATTTTGATAAGTGAATTCTCTACCAATCTTGTTGAATCTGATGAAGCAACAAGGAAGAACCAGCTCTGGTCTAATCAGGTAGAAGAATCTTCATTGAATGATAAAGAGGAAGTGTTGAATATGAGAAAACAACTGGAGAAAGGTGAAGTGCCAGTCATGTTTTGGCCTTTGGCTAACTCTCAGTATGAAAATTCAGAGATGTTGATGGAAGATTGTATTCACAATATCCATCTCAACATGTAGAAAACTCTTTGTCAATTGAAAAAGAAAATATTATCTTATGATGAATATGAAAATCATGTAAAGATAATATAAGGGTTACAATGCCAAATTGACTTGGCATCTCTCTCAGTTTCTCGATATCTGAAGGTTGAAAAGTAGCAGAGAGCCCTTCAGTGTTAATTCCTTGGTTCACTAAAAAGATTTCGCTAGTTAATTGCCAATTCCCCATCTAGTATTCATATCAGAGGATGGGGTGTTCATGGAGCACTACATTTCAATGTAATCTCCAGCCAACAAAGCCCGCCAAAAATGGTCTCATGCAATGTTATTGTCCATGGTCGGTCACAGCCAATTGGCTTTGTTTGTAATCAAAGGCTTGCTCAAGAACATGCCTCAAATAGTTATTCTCAAAATCAGGCATATAGGGAACAAGTTGTCGAATTACTCTTGCATCAGTCAAATGGGAATATTGAACAGGCTTCTTGTTTATAGCATGCACATCATCAAGTGATAGAAGTTTCAGAAATCATCCAACGTTCATTTGAACCAAGTGATTTGAGTGGATGTAGGTTAATGCATACAGCCAATTTCCGGACTAAAGTCCGCAAGATCAAGAGAGATTTTAAGAAAGTCTCAGATATAGCAACTCAAGAGCCACCCCAGCTTTCCAGATTGGGGACTCTTTTAACCTAACCCTCAGAATCAACAATAGGATTTGAGGAGTTGAGTAGGAATAGTAGGAACATCCCCAGTCCACAGGACTAGGGACTTTTTCAAATCCTCAATCTCTTCCTCAAAGAAATTAAGTCTTCTATCAATTAGGGAAGAAGCCACAAGAGGAACAAAGAGATGAATTATCAGGAGATTCCCTCCACATTACGGTTTTTCAAGAATTTCTTGAGGGATAAAATCAAAAAAATAAAATGTCTCATCAAGGACATGGAAGAGGACAATATCGCAGAAATTCCGATAGAATGGATGCAATGCGTTATGCATAAATTAATGTCATCAATTTCGTTGTTGCTGATCCCCCAGATGAGGCTCACTCAGAGGGATCAGATGAAGAAGTTCTTGCTCAAGAGGTTGTTCACACAGAGGCCAATAAAGAAGGTGTGCGTACACGAAATCAAATGATTACTCAGAATCTAGGTATTCCTTCAAATAATAAACTTCCCCCTCTCTGAAATGCGTCGAACAAGGGGAAAGGAAAGAATCAGGATACATTAAACCCTTCCTCTGGAGAAGGCCAATCACTCTCACTAGATCAAAGATTTTCACAACAGGAGGAAGAAATGAAGTAATTAAGGAGGTTGAATGCAGAACTACTTCAAGGTAGTCTTCCTCCTAAGCGTGCTAGAGTCAGTCAGCCAAGGGAATTTGTTGCGGCAACTGAGATGGACCAAGAGTATCCTCCTTTACCAGTACACCCTCACAGGTCTAGTCCTATAGGTCATGCGCAACAACAATCGGTGGTGCTACCATCAGTTGCAGTACCAGCCACCACACCTTCCCAAGCTCCAGTTATTGCACCTGCTCAGGTCCAAGCTCAACCGAATGTTTCAAAAAAGTTAATAACTACCATTGATTCATTAACAGCTCGTTTGGAAGCTATAGAGGGAAAGAATGCACAAATTCAACTATAAAAGAGAGATTATCCTAAATGGGTTAATGCAATTCCTCCCCCATAAAATTTTTCAAGTTCCACATTCCCAATCTTTAATGGTTTGGGAGACCCAGAGCAACACTTAACACATTTTGTTTCTCGTTGCGATCCTATGATGGGAACCCCTCAGCAACAAGAAGTAGTTAAGCTCAAGTGTTTTGTATAGTCATTATAAGGTCCTGCTTTTTTCTGGTATACAAGCTTGAAATCCCAGTCAATTACCGGGTGGGAGGATCTCCGTCAATGATTCCTTCTTCAATTTAGCTCAACTTTGCCAAAGACAACAGTTTTTGATCTTACAAATTGTAATCAAAGGGAGAATAAAAGGGTTTCAGATTTCATTACTCGCTGGAAGGGATTAACATATTCCCTGAGCTTATCACTCCCTCAAGAAGAGTTGTTTTCAATCTATGTGGAAAATATGTGTGATGAATTACGCACACCATTGATCCCTGTGAAATACACAGTAGGGTTTTGAGACCTTACTTCAATCGCTCGGCAGATTGAAGACTCTCTTATGAAGACTAAGGATATAACTTGTGTAATTCCATCAGCTCCAGGAGGGAGAATGGGTAAAGTATATACTACTAAAGTTACGCTTAAACAATCAATTGTACCTGCTTCTACTTCAAAACCTTCATCTTATCGAAGGGATCCACCTCCTGAGCGTCAACAACAGAGGCCGTTTCTTCAAGATGATCAAAGAGATCAAAGATCGAAACAATTTGTGGATCTGAAGAGAAAATTTTATTCTTTCTGAAATGAACAAGTTCCTGGTTACTTCATTTTGGCTCTGGAAAATAATTTGGTTTAATTGTCATGGCCCAAAAGGCCAAATAAGGAAGGAGATGAAGACCGTCCCAATTATTTCCCATTTCATCATATGTTGGGGCATCCCATTCAGGAGTGTTTTGTCTTCAAAAACCTCCGGAAAAAGATGGTGGACTCGAGAAAAGTCAAATTGAAAGGTTCTTCAGCTCAGGTATCATGTGTTGCTGCTACAAATATATAGGAAGAAGGCGAGTGGCAAGAAGTCAAAAACAAAAATGCATAGAAATATGATGATTGGATGGTAAGGAAAATGATCAACCAAACTCATGCCATTTTTTGAACATAATTGAAGAAACAAATTGTGTCTTCTACTATGAATGCCATAGAAAAACCCTCTATATCAGAGGGAAAATCTTCAAATAAACGGCATAATTCAAAGAAAGAGGAACAATCAGAAGAAGATGAGATCGTGTCAAAGCCCAAGTTGTCTGACTCTAGATGATTTTATGACATCTACTTCAAAGCCACAGGAACCATCCCACCAAATGGCATAGCCTAAATTGGCTAATCAGGCAGAGTCTTCCTCAGAAGAAGAGTTGATCTTTGGTTCTGTTAACATGATTCACTTAACAGATCCTTATGCCAGCCACAGTTTCAGTTTTGATGAGACTGAGTTCCATGTATCAAACAGAGGAATTAGAGGGATTCCCAGAGGTCTGGGATACAGAGGAAGATGTGGATATCCCAGAAGCCACTATTCCAATCCTACCCATGATAGAACTATATATGCAGCAGAAACTCATGGAAAAGCCCTTCAGCGATCTCAACAAGAACAATAAAATTCTTCCACCAATAACAGATTCAGTCCTAGCACAATTATTCTGGAGGATCGGTTATAGGTTCCACCTTCTTCCTATCAGCAAGTAAATAGACATATTCACTCTAATCTTCCAAATCCAGGAGTATTTCCAACTCCTACCCCGATATAAGATGCATCAACTTCCAAAGCATCTACTTCTAAGTCACCTGTGAAACCACATGTTCCTGTTGGAAAACACAGAACTTAGGATAAAAAATATGATGTCTTGAAACATTTGGACCAAGTACCGGCCAAGTTATCAATTTTGGATTCCTTGAATCTATCAAAGGATCTTCGGGAGGCACTCATCATGGCTTTTTTAAGTCTGAAGGAATTCAAAGCTGAAATTGTTGTGGCTGAAGTCTACCATGTTGATAATAATCCTGCAGAAGGCCATGCAGTGATATCTTTCATAGCTGAAGATGAAGATGATGTTGTGCAGGGAAATATTAGACCTTGGTATTTATCTGGCAAGTTCAATGGTGTAGACATCCGAAGATCTTTCATCGATAATGGTTCAGGAGTCAACCTCATCCCCATTCATACACTTCGTGGATTGGGCCTCATAGAATATGATTTATCTTCTTCAACTTTGATGTTACAAGGATATGATAAAAATGAACAAGAACCACTACGCGAGATTACACTTAAAACTCGGTTTGGAGATCTTGTATCCACTTCAGATTTCATGGTTGTTGATCACGATACAGCCTTCAACGTTTTTCTTGGAAGACCTTGGATACATCAACATGTGGATTTCCCTTCATCATACCATCAATGCCTCAAATATTTTTTCAATGGTAAAATTAGGACATTGTATGGTGATAAGGCCCCATTCAAAACATGTTAATCTCAATACATTGAGGCGGAATTCTATCACATGGAGGGAAAGGACAAATCCACAACAAGGGAGGTTACCAAATTTAATGCTCTATATGGTTTGGAAAAGATTCCAGTAAACCCATTCACACATGTGAGTACAAATTATGTATTGTCTATCAGTCAAATTGACAGGACAGAACCAAATCCAAGTACTCTTATGGAAACTTCCATAATGTCAATTATGAAAATCAAGCCAAACAGCATGGGAGAAAGTGGTGATTCACCAAGAAATGATTAAAGCTCAAATGGAGATGTCTTCATTTCATCCACTGAAATCTAGCAAGTCTATACTTCACCAACCAGGCCAGAAGAAGTTATAGCAATGTAAGAGGTGAACGACGATGTCGATTATCAATCCATCTTATCCTCTTTATTACCCAAGGAATACCCTTCATCATCAATAGGGTCAGAAATGGAAGCCTCTTCTTCAAGATGTTCAAATTTTAACATCTCTCCTGATCATGGAAATTATGCTTCATCGTCTACTATGCAAGTAGAAATAGAAGAAGTAACACATGTTGAAGAAGAAGAGGGAGATCTCATGGATTCTCCTCCAGCATTTGAAGAGGGTATCTCTACCACTATGGATGAACTCAGAGAAATAAATCTGGGTACAAAATAAGATCCACGCCCCACTTTAATTAGTGCATCCATTACTCTTGAAGAGAAAGAAATGTATATTTCATTTTTTAAGAAAAATTTAGATATATTTGCTTGGAATTATACAGAAATTTCAGGTCTTGATCCTAATGTTGCTACTCTTCTTTTGGGTTTTCCAGAAGAACATTGAGGATTCAAACAAGCTGCAAGAAGAACGCACCCAACTTATGCTTCCAAAATTGAAGCTGACGTGGATAATCTTATCAAATCTAACTTCATCAGAGAAGTTCAATATCCCAAGTGGTTGGATATTATTGTCCGTGTGAAAAAGAAGAATGGACAAATTATAGTTTGCATTGATTTCAGAGATCTTAATCGGCATTGTCCTAAGGATGATTTTCCAGTTCCGATTACAGAACTCTTAATTAATGCAACAGCTGGCTATGAAGAACTATCCTTCATGGATGGATATTATGGATATAATCAAATCTTAATGGCTCCAGAAGATGAAGAATCTATAGCTTTCAGAGCCCCTCAGGGTGTGTTTTTCTATCAGGTAATGCCCTTTGGCCTGAAGAATGCAGGCGCAACATATTAGCGTGCCATGCATCATATCTTCAAACCCTTTTTAGGGAAGTTTGTTAAATGTTATGTGCACGATTTGGTGGTTAAATCCAAAAAACGTTCTAATCACTTGGCTGATTTGGAAGTCATATTCCATAAACTTCGGCAACATAATTTTAAGATGAACCCCTTAAAATGTGATTTTGGGGTAACCTCAGGAAAATTTCTCAGCTTTGTTGTATGCCATCGTGGTATCGAAGTCGATCCTGAGAATAAAAAGTCAATCCTTGGTATGTCACCTCCTAGGAATTTGAAATAATTGAGAGTACTTCAAGGAAACTTGGCCTATATTCGGCGTTTCATTGCCAATTTGGCAGGAAAAAGTTTACCTTTCACCAAATTGATGAAGAAGGGAGTCACTTACCAGTGGACTGAAGAATGTCAAGAAGCATTCAATATTCTCAAGAAATATCTCTTGAGTCCACCGATATTAATTCAACCTATTGAAGGAAGTCTACTTATTTTTTATGTGACATCTTTAGAGCGATCATTAGGTGCCTTCCTTTCCCAAAATAATGATGCTGGGAATGAAAACAGCCTCCACTATCTCAGTCGGACTATGCTTGAAGCAGAAACCCGATATTCAAGTATTGAAAAGTGATGCCTAGCATTAATATTTACAGTTCAAAAGTTGATACACTACCTGCCACATCATGAGGTCCATTTGGTATCTCGCAATAACCCGCTCAAATTTATCCTTAGTCGTCCAATGATTACATGACGTCTAGCAAGGTGGGAATTTATTTTGCTATAATTTGATATCCAATATGTGTCTCAAAAGGCAATAAAGGGTCAAGATCTGGCTGATTTCCTTGCTGAACATACTTTAGTAGAAGATACATCTTCAGATATTGATCTTCCTGATGAGGAATTCTTCTCTATTCAAGATAGTCTTCAAACATGGGAAATGTACTTTGATGGTGCTTCCAGAAATCCAACAAGGAGTAAAATAGAAGATCCTAAATTCAACAAATTTGGGTTAGGAATTGTTCTCATTTCTCTAGAAAAGGCAGTGCTACCCTATTCTTTCTCATTTTTGGGAGGCGGGACAAATAATGAAGCAGAATACCAAGCTCTCATCATAGGATTGGAGTTAGCGCTTTAGGCACAAGTGAATCACATAAAGGTGAAAGGTGATTCAGACCTGGTAATCAAACAAGTCAATGGGGATTATGCCATCAGAAAAGAAGATTTAATCCCTTTGTATGATTATGTTAGAGAGTTAATAGAGTAGTTTACTTTGGAACCGACATTTTCTCATGTCCCGTGATCACAAAATGCCCAAGCTGATGCACTGGATAATATAGCTACAGCTTTGGAAGATCCAAATCGGGACGAGACAATCATTAGTATTTCCCACCGTCATACAATTTCACCTTATGTTCAAACCAGAACAGAGGAAATCAATGAAATTAGTCCCATTTCTGAACCATATGGTCATACTACAAGATGGATGACACCTATCAGGGAATACCTTCAAAATGGAATACTTCCACTTGATAGAGCTGGGAAAGAACAAATCTGGCGACATGTGGTCAATTTCACTCTTTATGATAGCCCAGATCACCTAGATAAAATTCTATACAAAAGAGGTTTTGATGGAATTCTCTTCAGATGCATTGATGGTGAAGAGACAACGGTTTTCATGAAAGAAGTGTGTGCAGGAGTCTGTGGTTCCCATTAGTCCGGACATAGACTATCTGATCAAATTCGAAGGCTTGGATACTTTTTGCCTTCAATGATACAAGATTTTGTTGATTTCACTAAGAAGTGCCATTCTTTTCAAGTATGTTCCAACATCATTCATCAACCCCCAGAGTTTCTTCATACAGCTAAATACTCATGGTCATTTACCACATGGGGAATGGATGTAGTAGGACCTTATCCTTCAGCTACATCCAAGCAGTTTAAGTACATTCTTACAGCTACTAACATCTTTTCCAAATGGGAAAAAGCAATACCTCTCAAAGAAGTCTGTTCTAAAATCATTTTTAGCTTCATCAAGTCTAACATCATTACCATATTTGGTGTCCCTCATTCTATATTGACGGAAAATGGAACCAACTTTTGTTCATCCGAGGTAAGGAAGTTGTATCAAGAATACAACATCAAATCCCACCATTCCTCTTGGTATCATACAGCAGTCAATGGGAAAATAGAAGCCTTCAACAAGAATCTTTCAAACATACTGCAAAAGATGGTGGATAAAGATAAAAATTCATGGCCTGATAAACTTTTTCATGCTTTATGGGCTTATCAAACCACCATCCGCACTGCAACGTGGTCAACTCCATATTCATTGGTATATGGAACAGAAGCAGTCTTACCCATTGAGGTTAAATTACCCTTACTCATGGTATCCATTTGTGATCAGTCATCTACAGATGAACAATCTCAAAAGTGATTGGATGAATTGTGATGATTAGACAAGAAAAGATTGTGCACATTGCACCACTTGGAAGTCTATCAAAATCGAATAGCACGAGCTTTCAATAAAAAAGTATGTCTTCATTCATTCATTCAGGGAGAATTGGTATTGGTTCTCAGAACTCCAATTATACCAAGAAAGAAACCTCCCAAGCTAGAGCCAAAATGGGAAGGACCTTATTCAATACATAAGGTTTACTCCAATGGAGCTTATTCTTTAATCTAAATGGATAGAGAACTCATCACGACTCCAACTAATTCCAGATTTCTGAAGAATTATTTTTTGTAACACAAATACTAATACGTTCAGCAAGACGTTAAACTACATAATCATTGGTCCATGCATATAACCTCAAAATACTTTCACCATTGTCCAACATGACGTTAAATTGTGCCATCGTCCAACATGACATTAAAATGTGTCCTATTTTGTCCTTACTGCATGACATTAAACTGTACAGGCCCCCTTTCATCCAACATGACGTTAAACTATATTGTCCCCATCATCTTAGCTATAGGACGCTAATCTGTACAACACTCTTATTTTCTAACAAGATGCAAAACTTTGTTCACATCCAACATGATGTTAAACTGTGTCCCTATATTTGTCCTACATGACGTTAAAATGTACTGATCATTCGTCCTACATGACGTAAAACTGAACAAAGTCCATTAATACGTCCTATATGATGTTAAACTATATTTTGTCCCTGCTACATAACACTAAACTGTGCAACACCAATAGTCCTCACTACAAGACTTTAAACTGCATAGTCCCTTCATATGTCCTATATGACATTAAACTATGCATCGTTAAGGTTGTTGCTACCTCTTGTTACTCACACTGAGTATGACTCACGTGAGTTTAGAGTAAACTTGAACCATAACACCCTCTTTGTGCCGCTAACCATGTGTAAGTCCCAACGCTATTTTTTTGGGTCGTTTTCCTCAAGAACAACTTGATTACCAATTCATTCTTCAATCGAACTAGGCGGACTTTTATCCTTACCTTCTAGGCTGGGTACGTAGGCAACCTCCATAGGTTCAAGCCCAAAATAAATCTCTTCACATTATTTCACCTTCATCTCATACGATGTTGATTTGTGAAACCGCCCCCAGAACCAATATTTTTTTACATTGGTTCACCATCATCCTTGCTATATGACGTTAAACTTTTCGCAGTTTTGTCTTGTATGAAAATAAACTACAACATTGTTTGACACCCTCACCAGAGAGGGAATCATTATTTACATTGATCTCCAATCATGTTATATTCCAAAGACTACATCCATATATGGCAATGCCCGAACCTTTTATCTTGGGTCAAACCATCATTGCACTAAAGTCCCCTTTCATCCTTCACTTGTACGAACCAAATCTGTACAAAGGGTATTTCAAGAACTACGTGCGGCTTGATTCCCATCCTTTTGGGATACGTAGGAATGTTCGAGCGTCCCTCGAATCCAGCCCCAAGTCTTTGATCCTAACCCCAAATTCCACTTTCAGTCCTTTGGATGAAAATCCCCACTGTGAAAACATGAATGTGGTATGGAAACCCTGGTATTCATTCACATCAGGTTTATAAAACACACTGTGTACTCATTATAATGGTCTGAGCTCTATGATCCTAAACTAAGATCTTATGCACTCTCATCCCACATGACATTAAACTGTATTTCAAGAACTATATATGGCTTGATTCCCATCCTTATGGGATACATAGTGAATTCCAGCACCTCAATTCAGGACCCAGCCACAACATGATTATGGTTAGCATTGGTCTGTGTATCTCTACATGCATTGAACAATGCACATTTTGGTGTGTCATACTCCTAACCTTAAATACTTCCAGATCTCCATAATCCTTTTTTCTTGACTTCTGGTCACAAAATGTTTGATACCCGGGAGTTCTTTTGCCTAACTATACAGCACATGCCCTTAGGTGGACTTGCATAAACAGTCTACATAACAGACCTGTCAGCCAAAAGATGTTATTATTTAACCATGCATCCAATGCCCTTAGGTGGCCCTGCATAATTCAACCTCCTACCGAGTTTGTTAAATAGTGGTAACTTCATTCATGGGAGAAAAGCCTCTTTTGTTCTTATTTGTCTTAACGACAATATGTAGTGATCCACAAAAATATCCATCCTTAACATATTTTTCCCATACCCTTTTTCATGATATGAAAGTATTCAAGTCTATGGTTTATATTTTCCTTCCCTGCATTTGGGTCAGACCTTCGTAGGAATGACATTCATCCAATTCTTGTACAATCTTGATTGGAAATATCCTCTCCATATTCAAGTACCTCTCTCCATATAGAAGACTCTATGATTTGGAAAATTTGAATCTCCATAAACTTTCACTGGCTTTTTAGCAGTAGAAAAGTAAATTTCTGAGAGTTCTTTTTCCTTACTATGCAGCACATGCCCTTAAGCGGCCTTGCATAAGTTGTTTACATAACAGACCTGTCAACCAAAAGATGATATTATTTGACTATGAAACAAATGCCCTTAAGCGGCCCTGCATAATTCAACCCCCTAACGGGTTTGTTAAATAGTGGTAACTTCATTCTTAGAAAGTACTTCTTCTAATGCCTTTTTAGGCCTTTTTCACATCATTACTCATATTCAAAATTTCTTAAGTCATATTTTACATATTTTTCCCCCATACTTGAATATAGTAATATGTTTTCAGATAAATTATCAAATAATTTAGTCCATTTTAATCCATTCGGTCAAAGCTATTTAGACCTTAAACATTACCTTTTTATGTCTGACATGCATGACTTTAAACTGTCCACAAAAGATAAGGGAACTCTGAATAAAAGTCAAGTCCCAGCTCATTAAATGTACATTTTTTATGATTTAGATAATATTGAGTAATAATAAGATTCAAATTTTGTAGGGTTATTTATAATAATCCTAGAAAAATTTAAACTATGCTTACTAGGCCCATTGGTTTAGGTAAAATTTAAAGCAAGTATCAAAATAAGGCATGCACAATTGATTGAAGATGAAAGTTTTTTTCATTGATGCACAAGAGTTAGAAGGACATACACAGATTGGAGTCTCTTCTCTTTTTCAATAATTGCAAGAGGCTTTCAACATAACTCGTCATTTGATTTACGGTATCCCGAGCTTCATCAGAAACCACCTGGAATTCATTCATTCAAATGGATACAATAAGAGATGCAGTGATACCATCTCTTCTTGGAACAATTGTAAAACAATGTTCTTGAGTGTGGTTTGAGAAAATTCTCTACTGATCAAAAAGTGACTCTGTTTCTGTCCAAGAGACTTGGAAGATGGATACATGGATTTGAGAATGAAGCATTGGAAGTAAAGAGCCATTTGGAGAGAGTACTCTTTTCAGATATTGTTTCTAATGTCATGATAGTCTTCTCTCCATCAACTGGAAGCGGAAAAAATATCATCCCATGGTTTTCCATTTTCAAATCTACAAGGTAATGGCATGAAGGAAAAATTTGAAAGTTCACACCATTGTTGTTTCTCTTAATGCACAGCATAACCGAAATTGAGGAGTAGCAGTGCGGCTGCATCTCAAGCATATAATTATTTTCCTCTAGAATGTTGATGTATTGCAGATGACCATGCCCATACAGAGGCAAGTAGGTGCTCTCTGGAAAGTTAATATGATACTTCATCAAGTACTTATCCAAATCTGGGAGAGTGATGTTGCAGACAGTATAGTAATCATGGCCAACAACATTCATCATATCATCAATTCGCTTTCTGGACAGTTCATTAGCCGTTCCAATTCATCTAGGAGCCATTGAATCTACACAAAGGTTTTGGTTCACAGGTATCACCACGTAGGTCAAAATACCTCTTCAGCAGCGTGACACGAACAGAAGAAATGAAACCGCGGAAAATCAGCAACCTGTGCGATGAGAGAAACCTACACGGCGAGAGCTCGAACTATTCAAAGCCAGGTGCTTTGCTTGAGAATGGCTGCATATTCATAGGCCAGACCGCACCCCTACATGTCGAAGCCTACGTGCCTCTCACCTGTGTGCCACTATCTACACGCTCAAAACCTGCACGCCACAATTCCTTGGTTTTCATCTTTACCTTAGAGTCACATCCTCCTTTCTTTCGGATCCAACTCTGAGGGAGGAATTTTATTGACGCTCTTTTCCGTCACAGAGTATAATGACTGAAAAAGGGAAATACCTTAACACAAAGTGATTCATCCTTTGAAGAAACATCAAAAATTGACAATGCCATGAACAAGGACTTACTTCAGCATGGGTCACGCAAGTTCTAAGACGGTCGTTCAGGGTACCTGCGTGCCACATATTGGGCACGCAGGTGACCTGCACGCCCTATATGATTTTCTCCCAAGGTCTTCAGCAGCCTATAAATACCCCTTGTGGGCCCCCCATTTCGAGGACAAAAAATCCAGAAACTCATATTTCATCTCTCGGCGCCCTAGTCTCTTCTTGAGGTCTTTCGAACACTTATATGGTAATTTATTACCTATAATGGAAGATCTAAAGAGGGGGAAAAGGCCTAAGTGTTGAAATTCATCAACACTTGTGTGCCTAAGTGTCTAACCCTTAAGGGAAATAAATACACTTGTGTTCTGCCTTATTCCTTCAACAAAACCTGCACGCCACTCTTTTGGAAGCCTCTAGAGATAATACTAAGGGCTTGAGCCAAGCCTCACCCAAGTATTACCCTATGGGTTAACCATCATGCAGGTATCTATGTGTTGCGTAGGTATACATGCGCGACCAGGACCTGCACGCCCAAACAGGACCTACGCGGCTGCCTTCTTTTGGGTGCCCCTCCTGTCCATTCATCTATTTTCATCAAATCTACATCTCCTCTTCAAGATTTAGCCTTCAGAATCCTCTTCAAAGGCATTTATGGCATGATTCCTTGGTTGTCTTCCTTATCTGAAAGGAATTTTGTGGAACATCTCTCAAAACCTAGTGATTTACATATCTTCATGTCACTAGAGTTAGAGATTTTATTCATTCAACCTCATTATTTAAAATGAGAATATATTAACTTGGGAATCCTCTTTAAGAGTAAGTCCCAATAGTCACCTAACCTGGGCCTCCTTTTTAGGAGTAATCCCCAGTCAAAGTTTCCCTAATTTGGGAATCCTCCTTAGGAGTATGCCCCAAGTTCCCAAAATATGGGCATCCTCCTTAAGAGTAAGCCCCAAGTTCCCAAATATGGGCATCCTCCTTAGGAGTAAGCCCCAAGTTCCCAAATATGGGAATCCTCCTTAGGAGTAATCCCTAAGTTCCCAAATATGGGCATCCTCCTTAGGAATAAGCCCCAAATTCCAAATTCCCTTAACCTAGCATCTTTCTCAAGAGTAATCCCCAGTTCTCAAGTCCCTTTAACCTGGGCCTCCTTCTCAGGAGTAAGCCCAAGTTCTAATTTCTCTTAACCCGTCTTAATTTCTTCTGATTTGGGCATCCTCCTTAGGAGTAAAGCCCCAAGTCCCCTCCTAATTTGGGCATCTTCCTCAGGAGTAAGCCCTAAGTTAGAGTATCCAAATCTCCATAAAAGCACATATACCTTTATGGACCTTGTTCCCAGACTTATTCTCTGAAATAAGTCTCACTCTCTATCTATATTGGCAGTCATGTATACATAAGCCCCGCATCATTCTTTATGATTGCATCTTTCATTGCATAATTTTCAGGTTTTACTGATACCTCTTGTTTCTCACATCGAGCATGACTCACGTGAGCTTATAGTGTAAAAGTAATTATGACATCTCTCTTTGAGCCATTAATCATGCATAAACCTCACACTTCTATCCCGAAATACGCAGGTTATGATTCCTTTTTCTAAACAAGGATACATAGGTAGCCCATCTGTGGGTATGATCTCAACTCTAAAATAATCCATGTCCTTCTGAACAACAATAAACTTCAAGTGCCCCGCTGACTGGCTTTAAAACGAGTATGGTTATTATAATGACCAAGAGATATCTATACAATGTATTGAAGGATACCATTGACTGAGAATCTCTAATAAATAAAGATGATTCTATATCGATAAATAACCTCAAATACATATAAAAAGATTCTCTAAATATTATACATATTAATCATTGATTGTTAGATCTAAAGGAAAGCTCATTTTCATACTTAGTAATGTAATAAGGATTCATGAACATAACTCAAATATATAAAGAGAGTCCCAGAGTAGACAATAATTCCCCCCAAAAAGGTGTGATGAGTCCGAACTCCCATCCTCTTGACCAACGAAAATTCTTAAGCCTCATCGGTCCACAACTAATGAGAACCTACCTTTGGAAAGTAGGTCCAAATGGATATAGAATCATTGGATGTTTCTGGTTCTACAAATAAACCCATTAGAAACCGATTGGAATGTTTGAACTTTAAACAAACATGGTCATCCCCATTTCCAAAGGAAACAGTCCCCTAATCATCCCGATATGAACTTGCAATCTGGGCTATCACACCACCTCACCCGCGATGCTCGGGTCTAGCTCGGCTTTCCTGGACATCTCATTCACCTTTGTATAGAAACTCTCCACCCTCTGGTGACGTAAAACTCACCCTTCAATGATAGCAATCTACAAAGAATTGAAAGGTTACCAACCAGTCCATCATGATAATGTCATCATATCTCGTCATCTCTAAGACATAGAGGTCACACAAAAAGTGACACCCACCACCCTCTAGGGGGAACTCCCTGCACTGACGCACACCAGCCGTTCTAATTTCCAATGGAGTGTCTAGCATCATAACATCAAAAGAAGAAGAAACACAGAGCCCAAGGATCTCCACAATAGGCATATATATAAAGCTATGTGTAGCTCCCGTATTGAAAAGTGCATTAGATAAAACCGAATTTAATAGAATAGTACCTCTGATAGTAGAAGGTCCAGGATCCTGCTTCTATTGGGTCGATTGCACTGCATATGCTTGCCCAGTGTCATAGCCCTGTGACACAGCCTGGTTACCCTGAGTTGTCCCACCCTGCTGCCTCTGAGATCCTGGTGTCTGGCTACCAAGGCCACAACCACCACCTCTAACTATAGGTTTTGACGTATCCCAGTTGCACGACTGGTATGAAGCTGTTGGTCCTGCTCCGGCATGGGAAGTCTGCATAGAACCCCTCTCACTAGCCACTGGTGGGAATGCCCTGCAAAAGCGTTTCAGATGACCCATCTTGCCGCAAGCTCGGCACTCCACTGGGTCTCGGGTTCACTGAGGTCTCTTGTGCCCCTCTCTACCACACTGGTAGAAAATAACCTAGCCACCTGAAGTATTCTTATGACTAGTACTACCGCCGTGAGAGAAATCCATCCGCCTCTTCCTCTTACCGGTAGAAATAGTACCAAAAACTGGTGTCGAACCTCCCTGGCCCACACCACTAGCTTCCCGCAGGTTCTGCTCAATAATCAATGCCTGGTTCACAATAGCATGTACCGTAGGCAACCTGAAAATGTTCACTAGTGCTCAGATGTCATACCTAAGACCATCCTCAAAGCGTGGATCCCTCATCATCTCATCTACCACCAGAAC
This sequence comes from Viscum album, assembly GCA_963277665.1. Taxonomy (NCBI): domain Eukaryota; kingdom Viridiplantae; phylum Streptophyta; class Magnoliopsida; order Santalales; family Viscaceae; genus Viscum; species Viscum album. Next base: position 857,533,146 of record OY728121.1, read on the forward strand.
AGGTGTAAAATGCTTAATCTCGGTGAAGCGGGAAGAGTATTCCATCACTGACATAGCGCCCTGCTGCATATTCATGAACTCTCGATCTCAATTTTCCCATAGTGTCTCAGGAAATAAGAATTCATAGAAGACTTCCTGAAAATCTTCCCATTCCATGTCTCTGTGATGCTCTGATTGGGTGGTAACATCCCACCACCTCTTGGAGGAATCACGCATCATATAAGTCGCGAGCTTGACGCTCCGCCCTGGAGGCGTCTCAAGATGCTTGAAAATAGTCTGCATTTAATCTATCCATGACTCTGCAGCCTGTGGTCCGCCATCCCCCAAAAATGTAGGTGGATGCTTCTGCTGGAAGATACGACTTAGCTCTTCCATAGATGTGGTGGCCTGCGGTGCTCCCGGGAAGGTCTGCATAAACCTCATGAAACCTTCACGGAAGTGCACCTCCACATCCGTGTCCAGTATAACAGCTGACGCCTCATCTGGCTCTGCTGGAGGATCCATTGGTAGCCCATGGCCTACAATCTCTAGAGTATAATCATTGTCGCTCTCTTGGAAAACAACTCAAGGTTGTCTCGGTGGCATGACTCTACAAGGTCAAACAGATGCCTTAGATCAAGATTTATCAAGGACATAAAACAAGGAGTGTAAGAAGGTAACAAGAAAAAGAAAACTTTCATGTTTTACCAAACAAGACTACACATCTTGTATAATAACTACATAGCCTATTTCATCAAGTCTTTCACATGGGAATGTACTATGCAAAAACTGGTCTTGTAACATCCCAAACACATGGCATGGTGTCCACACACATGACATGTACTTGAATTTTCCTCCCTGCCCGAGTCCCTCTACACGGCTTAGCCACATGACTCTCCTTTAAACAAAACTACATGGCATGTTCTCATATAGACACGGTGTGTACGGATTAATTTCCAACTGCCCGTGTTGTTAGTGACATGGCTGACCACTCAGCTGACACTACATGATGTGTTACACCCACACACGGTGTGTACACAAATCCGTCTTCCCAGCCACACGGCCAGGTCTACACGGTCTTTCCCCAGTCAAGACTATACGGTGTGTCCCATAGGTACACGTTGTGTTAAAAATGGGTAACACCAACCCATGTTTGTTAGCTACATGATTGGGTCCCCAGGTTAAACTACACGCAGTGTGCATCATTGACACGACGTGTACAAGAAAGTATTTCCTCCGTCCGTGTTGTTAGTTACATGGACGGACACAAGGTCCACACAACATGGCATGTGAAATAACTACACGGTGTGTTCCCTATAGAACTTACCCATCCCGTGTCTCTGCCCACACGGTCTATAAAATGGTTAGCTACTACACAGCGTGTACTTAGGGTACACGGCATGTACTCAAAACTTTTTCTTTTCTTCCCGAATAGAAAAATACAGGGTGTGTAGTCAAAACTACATGGTGTGTATTCTGGGTTTTTCCAGACAGCAAGCCTTAGAAACTTCTTCAGAGCCTAGAAAAACACTGAAACCAACACTTAAGTGTCAATTACCACTCTGTGAGGTCCCATACTCCCCACGAATCAAAGCATGGCATCTTACACATGTTATAACAAGTAAACACGTTAATGATCTACTAAATTCTGGTCATGGAGGACCCATACTCCTCAAAAACCAAAGTTTGGTGTTCATTTTATCATCCCCACAAAAAAATACCCTATCAATTAGCAGGTATTTATCAAAGAAGCTATCACAACAACATTCTTTTATAGCACAACAAATATCACAACAACATGTAATTTCTAATGCACCTACATGGCATGGAAGAATGCATGCCATGTGATTTATAGCATGTTCCTAAATGATGCATGAGATGGAATACCCTCATCTCATTGGGTTTTGACTAAATAGAACCTAGTATAAAAATAGAAACAGCATTCCATAAGTGTGTCACCCAAAAGTGAAAATCAAATCAACTGTAAAATTGCAAAATCAGAAAATTGCAATAACCGAGGCAGACTGGGTTTTCCCTGTACATGGGTTAGCTACTCCCAAGCACAGCTTATTACCAAATACCATTTTCTTCATATCCCTAATTAAGGCTCCAAACAGTATGTCAAAGAAAAGAACCCCTTTGATACCACTTTGTAACGTCCTAGATCCGGTTACCACTCCACGAGTGCCCCGAACCCGATTGGTCACATGACCTCAAATGCATTTCCTTAAACGCCAGAGGCTACCAACTAGAAGAGAGGACCCAGGTCTGATAGTGGGGAAACTATGCCCTCATTTTTCAAATTTTAACACAGCAGAATAAAATAAATAAACATACAACAGCAAAAGTAGTAAACAATATTCAACTGAAATGGACAACTGAAGTAAAAGAGAACCGGTAGTCATATATATAAAGATTAATCATGTCACTAATTCTATGAAAACATCCAGAACAGGATACACTGCAAAAAAATACAATACAACTCAAAAAACAAAGTACAACCAAAAAAAACAAATCAGAGTAAACAGAACGCAGCAGCATCGCAAGCCTAAGTTCGGTCTCATGCTCTCCAACTCCTATACTACAATCATGTACCTGTATAGGGACTCTTTCCCCTATTGACACCTGCAGAAATATAGTCTATTTGTTCCAAATACATGACCCAAACAGGGTGTGAGAAATAAATCCCAGTAGGCACCCACCGAAGGCCCATGCCCAACTATCAGTGAAAATGTGAAACAGCAGTGTGCAGTAGTAAATGCAGTAAACTAAGCAGTACTCAAAAGTAACTATTTTACCAGTTATATTTCCATTTTATTATTCATTTAACCATACCAATCCCGTGCTTTAACTTTGTAGGTATAACATATAAAAATTACCATGGTGAGTATTTATGAAAACATTATCCTCAGACATACCATACTTACCCTCGGGTAACCAGAATCGAAACCCGCAGGTGATTGCCCACATGAAAAATGGATATTTCCCTTAGGTGTATGAAGTGTCACCCATAGGAATAGAATCTACTTCTCACAGGCATAAAAAATATTTCCCTCAGGCTAAAAGAACCACTGCCCTCAAGCTAAAGGAAACACTGCCTGCAAGCTAAGCAAGTAACCGGGCCTAGCCCAAAGCATAAACATGTAATTTATATACACTTTCTCTCATGAAAATGAAATACACATTATAATCATGTCATACCCTCTGGTATCCAGGCCAAATGGATAAACAGAGGAACGCACCCCCAGGGTGGTCCTGGATCTAAGTAGTGATCCCAAACAACAGCTTATAGTAACATTTAATTACCTAAACAATATTATGTATTTAAAATAGTGAAGGCCTCAGCCACACGACACCTAAACATGGGTTCGTAGAACAATGGTACACAAAACACACAATAGTTGGAATTTAAACACCAGACCACATACCTCGATCGTCTATGATCGGTATACGTGAACAATGCCTCCCGAATTGTCTAAGAATGACGAAGATCTGAGGTGAACATAATACCGTTAAAACTCAAATAACTTTCCCTCAGGAAAGAATTGGTAAGAAAGCCTCTAGGATAAGGAATATCTTACCTGTGTGGTTCCAAGGAGATCGACAGATACGGAATCGGGTTCCCGGTGTGAAATCATGAGATCCACCAAGCTCCGACCATCTCTCTCGTTCTCCTCTGGCGTTCTGAGCTTCCTTTGTGAATAGAGGAGGCTACTGCCCATTTTAAGGGAAAAAACAAACTACACGGCGTGTACTCTCAAGTACAAGGCATGTACTTTTCTCATTTAACTGTTCCTATGGTGGCTACTTTTTCCACCATCGAACTATTCATCTGTCGACATGAGTACACGGAGTGCATTTCTGAATACACGGCGTGTACTATCATGCAGCTGGCGGATACTCCCACTACCTTACTATTCACCTGCTGACTGACTACATGGCATGTAAATACTCACTACACGATTTGTAGTCGGTTTTTACAACTTTTATCGCCGACAGGGCTACACTCCCTGTGTACTCATACCACACGGCCAAAGTACACGGCGTGTACCCAAAAAAATTTGGGATTATTTTCCCCATTTTCTTTATTTTCTCAAAAACACTTAAGGAAAAAGGAAAACAAGAAACTCATACCTCAAAAACAAGAACTGGGTTCTTACAAAAAAAAATCTATATGAATCATCACTACATAACAGATCTACAATAGTAGATATAAAGTATCATAAAAATAATAGTTTCACATTGGACGATGAATATACAAAAAAAATTGAAAAGTAAAAAAATAAATCCTTTGATCAAACTCAAAAAAACACATATATTGATTCCTTAACCTATACAACCCACTAGACCAAAACAACATGTCCAAATCCAAATGATACCTATTCTTAAAAGAGAACAATAATCATTACCAATGTACATAAAAATACATGTCAGGTATGTGGGTAGGGTTTGATTCCTAAAACCCAATAGGATTCCTTCACTATCCTAGACATGTTGAGTGCTACTATGATTAAGTGTGCATGTATAAAAATTGTTTAACATTAGAATTTTTTCTCATGAAAAACACCCACATATAAACATAATACAAGATTAATATTCAAGAAAAAATTCTCATACATGAGGTGATAAACAGGAAACCATGATAAATGAACCCACCAACATTGACCAACACCAGAAATACATTTATTTTAGTCACATCACAATGAGAAACATCAATAAATGGAATTTAAATAGTGTTGCGAAGATTCAATATACAACCATGTGAAGATAAAATGCGAGTTCACCAGAAGATCATAGACAGTAGTGGTCTAATTATATTGATTTCAAATCCTCATAACATCTTGCATCTTATAGAATTAGAATTAGGAAATATAATACACCCTAATCACCACCACTAAGTCACACCTCACTGATAATCATCCAATAAACTCAAAAATAAACATATAAGAAATTGAAGAATAGGGAAAAGAAAATGGACACCTAAATATTACATGGTTCACACTTTCATCCTATATATAGGGGAGAACATTTACAAATAATTATTTTACTAAAAATAAAAGTATTAAAATAAATATAGAAAAATAGACAATGATTATACATACTACCAATTAGTGATCCTTTCTATTACACTCAATGTCACTCTCAAAAGTACAAATTGGCGTCTGAATCCACCGTTATTTTAAAGATATCCTCATTCAATTGATAAGTTAGTATTACCATCCGAGAATCATGGTAAACCCTTCATTGGATTAAAAATTCTTATATCCCTAAAACAACCTCAATCAATGAAACCAATATACTATTCATAGATCCCCATCTTCTCAACTGATTCCATCACAATCCAACTTTTGTTGAGCCCATAGCATCATGAAACTCCCATAAAAAGATCATTGTCTTCTAAAAACAATTACTTTTATGATTAAGTATTGATATACTACTTCCTTGACAAAGTAAAAGTTTTATATGAGTTCCACCTTTCGGTAAACTAGATTTTGAAATATGAATAAAGTATTCACAATCCCAAAAATATCTCACATGAAGACTACTGTAAGGATATCTTCACATCCCCTAACACATAGGAAAAACTAATCCTTATTATTCATGCATGTAGAGTTCTACATCAATATCCATTAAACAGAGTCCAAATGGGTTACAATTCTAACTTAATCATTCTTGAAACAATACCTTTATGGAGATGATAAATATATTTTTCTTTTATGCTATCATATATAACTCTAACATAATGTATTCTAGTATATTGGGGATGAAATGTATTTTTAGGAAAATTTGTTTCATTTAAACATGGAACAGTAAATTCAAGGAAAGGTGATTTGATCTTTGATTTTCAATGAATAACACTCCACCTTCTGGACCCTTTATAAGCTCATTCAACAACTATATTAAACTAACTAACTACCTTATAGCATCTGTATCTTCTAAGTATTTTACTACCATCGTAGATAAAACATATAATTTTTCATAAATTTTTAGACATTAAAATATGATATGAAATCATTTTATTAATTTTTTTTTAAATCATGGTATGATGTTCTCATTCCATCATTGTCCATCATGAGTTAACACTATTGGGAACAAAGTATGTAGCCCGAGTTTCTTTGGGGTAGTTTTCAAAACCATCGCTAAATGATTATTTTTTTTAGTGACGATTTTTGATAACTGCCTATAAATATTTTTTTTATCTTTTGAAAAATTATTTATTTAATTTTAATAGTGATTTTTAGTAAACATTTTCTAATTTGTGACATTTTTTAATTAACCACTACTAAATTAATCCAAATATTTCATTAGAGGTTACATTAAATGAAATAACACACACACCCTTAGGGTAGTTAGGAGAGGCCAAAAACCCTCCAAGGATTAATAAACCTCATATATTTATAATTAAAATTTAATAATCAGTATTTAATAAATTTTCAAAATCGTATATCAACAAAAAATGACATTAACTTTTGATCTCGGTGTCCATTTATGATCCACAACTGGTTAAATCGAAGCATGTGAAAATAAACAAAACAATATTAGATACTAATTTGATAATAAATAATAATAATAATGTTTATTAATATTCTATGAAAAGTTTGAAATTAAACATCAACATAAAAAATTCATAACTTTGGATTCAGGTGTTCGTTTGGGTTTTACGACCTATCCAATTGAAGCTTATAATGAGATATGTGTTATTTAAATTAAGAGGGTCCCTATTATCTATTTTTATTATTTAAAAATTAACATAAGGACTAAGGAACTTATTTTTTAGTTGGTATATTTGTTACATACTAAATATTTAGTAAAAATAATAATAATATCAGAAGCATACTTAACACACAAGACCAAGCTTTAAGAAAATCATGATATATTATAAAAATATTATTATAACAAAGTTTCTGACTTGGGTGTTATGAATATGTGTAAAAAAATTATTAAATATATATATAATGGTCTTAATAAAAAAAATATCTATTAATTATTATTAAATATGCACAACATTTTTTGTGAAGTCATTTTATTTTTCAAAAATTCATTTTCTTCCAAAATGATTTTTATTACATTTTTTGCATAAAAATTATAATTAATTAATATCAATTATAGAAGTTTTATTTTATATAATTAACCTAATTTTTTAAATATTCATATAAATATTAACTTAGGATGAAATTTTATGACTTTTTTGGAATGATTGATTTTTTAGTGAATAGGGAAAAATACTGATTTTCAAATACATTCATTTCTATTCATTAAATCAAGTAACTAAAGTAATATTATATATTATTTTTGGTATTAAATTAATATATGATCCATTTTATTTATATTTATATATTTAATTACATTTTAATTAGCAATATTTATGATATTGATATGTGTTGTTTTTTATTCTTAAAATACATTTTTATGAAAACCATTTTTTTTTGTATTTTGTGAATTTATTTTAAAAATGATTTCTATCACTTATAAATACTAAATATTGAAAAATAGATTCCATTTATTTATTTAGGTGGTTCGTATTCTGTATATGATTCCCTTTTATTTTTATTCATTATGAATAACAATCATGGTAAATATTTTTCATCACGACAAGGGTAAAATGGGTAAAACAAAGTTAAAACTTTGGAATAGGGATTTAATTTTTTAAAACATTCTTTTATCATATTTAATGATTATATTTCAACCAAAAACACAATTTCTTGAAATGTGGAAACTTTGTTCCATTCTTATTTGATTATTATCTTTATAATAATTATGTAAAGGGTATGGTCCAAAGTGACACTCTCTTGCTTTTAATATCTACAATATTTTTTAATAGGGAAAATAATAACTTTTTTACTTATATATTTTTATTTAAAATATTAATAAAAAAATTTTTTATGTTAATTAATATTAAATTTTTAGTGATGAAATAATAAACTTAAATTCTTACACAATCATGTCATGGTGTTTATACAAGAAGTATAAAAATAAAGTAAATTATTTTAAAAACTATAAAATTAACTTTTTATGGGTGAGTTAAAGAACTAAAATAATTTTTAAGAAAAATATAGAATATTATAGTTCTATGAAAGGTTTATATTTTAATTAAATTTCAATAATGATTCTCCCAATGTCAAATTATGTGAATGGTTTTTAAATGGCATTAATAGTATTTTATGTTAAATAAGACATAATAAAATTAATTAAAAATAATAATAATAAATAAATAGGAAAAGTAGGATAATAAAAGGTATAAAATTTCATCCCTTATCCATTTATGATCCAATTTCTATCATATAATTAAAATTTCAACCCTTTAACATTTAAAAAGTCATTACCATAGTTAAGATTAAAATTATATAGCCAATAGGTTAAACCAATATATAAAATATGAAATGATATAAAATAAAAATTTAATTTAATAATTATATTAAGACCTAATATTCCTTATATTATAATATATGTCATTTTAGAACCATTTTACATGATTTAGACTCTTTTTATATTAAAATATTTCATGTATTTCCAAAATTTCATTAATGGTATTTTATAATAAAAAATATTTTATTAGATGATGAAAATTCATAAAAGACCATATATTTATCCAAGTGAATGGGTTATGGTTTAAAATATTAATATTTTCCAATTTATGCATAAATTTTATTTTTATGGTTACTTTATTGATCCATAAAGAGTAAAAATCATTTATATCATGGTAATTGTCAAAGGGATAATAAAGGGTTAAAACTATGAGATATGGGTGAGAATATTACCAAAAAAATTCGAAATCTTATTGTATGTGATTATTTTGAATCATAATATTATTATTTTATAATTATATAATATTTTACCAATTTTTCTATAAAACATTTGTGTATATTTATCTAATACTTTAAGTAATTCTTAGAGTTCCCCTCACCTTACTTGTAAAAAGAACCTTTTATCATATCTTCCTCGTACATTTTGTGACTTATATCTCAATAAATGAATTCCATAACAACTTAATATGTTCTTTACATGTTTACTAGATCATATATTCTTTCAGAAATACTATCCTTTAAATTATCAAGGGGTAATAAAAATGATGTTTCTCATTGAAGAGGTATAACTCTTAAACAAGTACCATCAATTTTATTTCTTATTTTACCACTTATAAATCCATGGAATACATTATAAAATAATTAATTCATTATCTTAAATAAAATCAATTTTTATTATTAGGATTTAACTAGAATTATCAACTTTCTTTCCATCCTATTAAAAAAGAAATCATTTCCCATGTATACGTATGACTTACCATCTCCAAATTATGGTGTAATTCGTTTTTCATCACAACTTTACATGGATGGTTATAATGATTATTTTAATAAATATATATTTTATTTGTGATAATATTATTATTTTAAAAATTATAATTTTTATTTAACTTTCTTTTGTTGCATCCATCGAAAGATGAAAATAAAATTCATACGTACGTATGTCATACCGTCTCCATGTATGAGGTAATTCATTTTTATATCTCTAATTTTAATAGATGACTATAAAAAATATAAAATTAATATATATGATATTAATATCATTTTTAAAATCATATATATGATGTAACAATGATGAAATCATAAATAATGATACTTCCAAAACAAAGAATGTTGTAATAATGAAGTAGTTATCACCTGAAATTGGGAATTTAATAAATAATTATTAACGAATGGGTGATAAGATGTTATAAGAAAATCATAAATGGTATGATATATATATGATTATAATTATGTAATAAATTCATAATAAATCTATATTTATTTTAAAGGATTTTATAATTCATATAAAGAAAGAAAAAAATTGAGGTAAGGGTTTCATAGTCTCACTTTTATTTTTGGGAAACATATGTCATATTCACCCATCATTTCTTTTGTGTGTTGAATATGACAACCATTAGAAATATTATATCAGTAATATCCTTATATTAATGATAATAAATGTTTAATTTAATTTTATTCTTCCCTTGTGATTATGATTCAAAAGACACCAAAGTTGTAAGAGATTTATGTTTCGATCCCATTTTAACCAGGATTATTTATGACTAAATTTATGTTAAGGAAATTATATGATCCTTATCATATGAATCTATTTAAATTTTATTTTTCTATGGTTATTTATAGGGATTACTTTTTTTCCATTAATTTTCCACTATTTAAAAATTCAAAAAATAGATACATTGTTTCTAATGAAAACTGGCCTTATTTATCTCTTTGATCAAAAATATTATTTTTTCCAGATCCATGATTTTTAAAAATGACTTCACGGATGTTTTAAAAATATTATATGACAATATAGACTCATTTTTACCAATGATTTAATTTTTTTAAAAAAAATAAAAGGATTCATCTTATAATTTTAAAAACATGGTATTTTTAACTTTTTCTGAAAATATTAAAGGATTTTTTTGCATACACTATATGAATAGAATTTCCATCAATAATAACCGCTCAATGATTTGAAAAATCCATTATAAGTTTCCAATATAATTTTCAAGAAATCTTTTTCTTAATATTTGAAAAAATTCAAAATTCAAAATATTTTTTTAAAATGAAAAGGTAATTTCCCTCAAGAAATATTCCAGTGATCTTTTAATGGAATATGTCATCTATGATAAAATCCTTTGATGCTACTTATTATTTACTGAGGATATGATACAATGGTACCATTATTATTATTTATCCAGTATGTTTATGATTATGAAGATGAGATCTTTATAAAACCTATTTATTTTTCATGGGTTATTCTATATTGAAGTGATGAGATATTTATGAAACTTGTTTCTTTTCCATGGGTTATTATATGATGATATAATGAATGTTTTGTGATCTTGGTCAATAAGTATGTAAAATTATAATTATTTTATGGGTGGGACTGAAATTATATATCTATCCAATGCATTGTGGAAACTTTTATATCTTATGAGATAATTATTGGAAACAAGTTGATGTGCTTAATCCACTATGGGAAATTAATCAATGTTCTTGATCCTCTATGGGAAAAAAATATGAATGAATTGTATACTATAGGAAAGAAGCGGTGATTCATGATTCTTTATGACATGGGAATCATTTTTGATTCTTGATCCACAATGATTTGATGTTCTTGGTATTTAAATAGGACATATGAAATAATTTCTATAACTGTGATGGTTCCTAACTTTTATGACATGTTTTCATGGTTTTTATTTAAACACATTATTCATGATTAATTAGTTATGTTCTATCACCCTTATGATTCATTTATTTTTAAATGATAATGTTTTATTCCATGAATCATGTTTACTATCCATGATAGATTGCGTATGAACTTTGTAAGTTATTTTTATTATTTCATACCCTTATTATCGTCTTATGAATTAATATTATTATTGATTGATGCCTCCCAAGTTTCAACTTACTAAGATACTAAAATCATCCTTTCTTATGTTTCCTTTCCCTATGTTATGAAAAAAAAATTAAGTAGAGTATGTAATGAAGGGTATAAATTTAGAAGAAATGTTTGATATATAATGAAAAATGTCCCTAAGTAAGATATTGGTTTATCGAGTCTATAAGTAAATTAATCCATTAAAACATTCACTTAGATCATAATAATATGTAATTAATATTCCTCTAAAAATGATTAATATTTATATATGGAAATATTGATACATTATAGTTTTTATCAAAGCTGGGTTTAGTTAATATTTGGATATTATGATTAGAGAACTTTATTGAACACCAAAGGGAAAAGTATATGAATAAGACAACATCCTAAATGTTTTGGAAAGGAATACTCTATGGTATTTTACTATAAGTACACCATTTATAAATACTATATGTGGGCATAGTTTTGGAACAGATGAATCTAGGGGTAACAACCCCAGAAAGAGTTGTTTGAGTTTATATCGACCATTATTTTGGTCAATTGTGTCTGTTCCCTTACTGTGCACTTGGCCTAACACGGCCAAGGGATATGATTAGGTTAATTCACATTTTCTCCAAGATCCATTATGAAGGATTTTAATAATTTATTGATCAAGGATGAATTAGGTTCTACCTAATATGTCATATATTGAAAATAAGCTATCATGATTTAGGCAACCTATAAATATTTTTTCATAATCATGTGGCTTCCCACTATGATTATTGTTTCTTGCAATAAACATTTTGACTTTTTAAAATCATTATAAGCATGAGAAATTATGGTAATTATGAATTTGATAGACAATGGAATAATTTTTCATATAAGTAACCAAGTGAAATTGGAGTTGGAATGAAAATTCTTGTGATTATACCTCATTTTTTATCTCATTATATGATTCATAATATCAATACATGTGAGTTTACTGACACACCTAATAATAGAAAAATGGAATTTCATGAAGACTATAGGGGGAAAAGTTTCATCTTATAAAATGTAATGTATATGGGAAAAATCAATCATTGTAATGTCTTATAGGAACAAGAAGATGTTTTATGTGTGAAAAAAAAATGGAATAAAGTAATTAATTTCTTAAGAAAAATCAATAGTTCAGTTAATGCACTGGATAATAATAATGTTTTCCCTAAGTTATCATAAATGGATGAGTGTTTCAAATATAGAAAGCATATGAATTATTTAAATTGATGTACAAGGGAGAAATATCAAGAGTAGGATCAGAAAGGTTATATAAGTAATGGTTTTTCTACAAATGATGAAGTGGTTATGAATGAGATATAAAATGAATGAGGTATTAAGGAATAATATGATGAATCCTAGTTGATGATTTAAAAAGGAAGCAAACATATTAATGTGTTTATATATTTTAAATAAAAAAATATATTTTAAATGTATTTTTATCAGTTTTATTATGGTTATAAGAATCATGAAGCACATAAGGATAGTTCTGTTTAAGATTTTCATTTAGAATTTTCAAGAATTTGTTTAATGGTATAAATAAATATAAAAAGTAATTTATTAGTGAGGTGATATTTTAGGAAAAACACATGATTGTAGGAAATATAACCCTTAATATGTTCTTGATTTTGACATAATAATGTTTTGTTGGGATAAATAAATAATTGATATGTATAAATTAAATTGAATGGTATTTTTGACCTTGTATATCATTATTGATTTGATGAAATTATGGATTGTGTTATATTTGATGGATTTTATTGAATTGATGGAATATATTCAATAATCTATGATTTTATTTTATAAATAAGGATAGAGTTAACTTTTGTAAGCTTGTGTGCTTCAATTGAGGTTTTATGGTGATTCAAGTTATTATCATGTTTTAAGAGAATATTTGATCAAGGTATTCACATGTTTTTTATTGAACATTAAGGGATAATTTATTTTTGGAATTAATGTTTTGAATGGTTTTGTAAATTTAATGACCTTGTTTATATTTTTTTTGGATTTTCAATTTTTCAGAAATATTTTAGAAGGTTATTAAAGATAACCATTTATGGGATTGATTAAGTTAAAATTATTAAGAATTTAGAAACTAATATATTATTTATTAATATTGGATTAATTATTCTAACAATTTTGGTTTTAGTAAATATCTATAAATATGAGGAATAAATTTTCATCCATTTATAGATCTTATAATCTACTAAAAGTTAATTTCAGTGTTTCAGGCATGAAAATTTCATCTTGTATATTAATTTCATGGGGTAAGATATGAAATAGAAATTAATTGAAGCACAACCAAAGGTTGAAATTGTTCTTATGAAATGTAAATAAATCATGTAATTTTATTTTATTGCATCCTTTATCTTGATAGTAAAATAATCCCCCAACATTTTGAAAACGGATCACAAAATATAATTGATGTCCTTTTACCTTAATTTTTGATGAATTAATGGTATTTTCATCCATAATATATATATGGTTTTGTGATCATTAAAATTCTCATGACCATATTATTTATCTCTATCTATTAGTCCTTGGATGCTAGTTTTGTCCCCCATTTAAAAATTTAAATACCAACCAATTTTATCCTTATTTTTGTAACATAGTCATGCATTATTTCATGTAACCTTTAAGTTTCCCACATTCCATTGTTAAAGGAAGTCTTATTATTCCATTTTTTATGTGGGTTTTAAAAAATGTATTTTTGGATATTAATTCTATGATGACTGGTAAAAAATTCAAAGGGTGAAATTTATTTTCAAGTGGGGTAGAATTTATCGCCCAAAAAATTTAATTAAAAAAATGATAAACTTGATATCTTGTGTAACACAAAACATTTCCCTTTAAAATTATTTGTTACAAATTTGGTAAATTGGTCAATTTTATTTTTATTCATTATAAATAGTAATTGTGGTAAATATTAATCACCATATTAAGGGTAAAACATTGAGAATAGGGTTAACACTTTAGGATAAGACTTTAATATTTATCTAACACTTTAATTCATCTTATTGGATGAGTCTAGTTTTTTCATACCCTCATAGTTTATAAAATCTGGAAACTTGGTGTAATTTTTCTTTGATTATGAGGTTTATAATGTTTAAGTAAAGGATAAAGTAAAAAGTGTCAATCTCTTTCTTATAAAATATATAATACATTCTGAAAGGGATAGAAAAAAAACTTATTTTCTGTTATAAATAGTTATTTTAAAGAATAATAATTTTTCATTATGGTAATTTATTTTTAAATTTTAGTTATGAAATAGTTACATTAAATTCTTAGGCAACGTTGTCATTGTGCTTCTACAAGTAGTAGTAAAGATCAAGTAAATTATTTTAAAAACACTAATTTATTATGGGTGAATTGAAGTGTCCCATGAATTTTAAAGATAAATAAAACAATTTAGAGATTTGTGAATGTTTTATATTTGAATTCCATTTCTGTTATGTTTTTTTCAATGTCAAATATTTTGAGTAGTTATTAAAATGACATTAATAGTATTTTCTATTAACTAATATTTTATGAAATTATTAAAAAATAATAAAAATATTTAAATAAAAAAATTATTATATTAAATGTTCTAGAATTCCATAAATTTTCCATTTATGGACTTTTATTACCTTATAAGTAAAATTATAACTATTTAACATTAAAAAATTAATTATCTTAGTAAAGGTTAAAATTTTTTAACTGGAGGGTTAAACTAAAAGATAATGTTAAAACGGACTCTAAATGTGTAAAAAAAATTATTTTATGATTATATTAAGAAATTATATTCCTTACATTATAATCCATGTCATTTGGAAACATTTTACATGATTTATACACATTTTTATTATAATATTTCATGTATTTCCAAAAATGAAATTAATGATATTTTATAATAAAAAATATTTTATTAAATGATTGAAAAATTAATAAAAAGAGTATATGAATCTATGTTAATGGGACATGGTTTAAAATATCAACCATGTTCATTTTATGGTTATGTTTTCATTTTATGTTAACTTTATTGACCCCTAAAGATTAAAAATCATTAAAATCACACTAATTGTCAAATAGGTTAATAGAGCGTTAAAACAAAGGGATAATAGTGAAAAAATAACCAAAAAAATTAAAAAATTTATGGAATAATAGTATTAATTATAATAATCATATTATCTTATTTATAACAATTTTTATCTTTTTTTAAATGAAAAATAATTTATATTAATGTAATACCTTAAGTAAATCCAAGTGTGCCCCTTCCCTCATATAAAAACGGAACCTCTTGTCATATCTTCCTCAAAAATTTTGATCTTTAAAGAACAGATAATCCCTAATATAATTCATTCCTATATTCCTTCCCCACATATTATATCTTTTTGTATATCCATAATACCACCCTTTCAAGGATTAAGATGTAATCTAAAAGATATTTCTCAATGAAGAGGTATAACTCTTAACCGAGTACATTAAACATTATTTTTTATTTTACCACTTTTAAATCCATGGTATCCATTATAAAATTATGAATTTGGTATCTTCAATATACCAATTAGTAATTATGTTTCATGACCCGTCCCCTGGGGCCTGTGTCGTGACTACCCCAACCCACCACCTAAAGGCCAGGGGATGGTGACTAACACTAAAGGTGTCAACCTCCAAGTGAGAGTCATTTTACAAAGTACCTGTATGAACACACATTCCCAACCACATCCCAACACAATGAAAGTGGGAAAACAAGTACACTAAAACTAGACTGAGTACAGAGTATAGTTGAAATCAACTGATCCAGAATACAAACCCAACAAAAAATAACTGAAACAGAAAAGTACAAAACGGAGCTCTGATGGACATCTAGGGAAAACCACAACTAATTGTAAGAGTAGTGAGGATATTGGAAGCTAGAGTAGTATTTATTATCTTCATGGTCCTACTAGGCCCCACCTGATCCTAGACCACCAAGTCCACCATCAAAGCATTGATCGGTCCTATCTCAATGGGCTCCACCAGGTCTTAGTCCACCAAGGTCTCTATCAAAGCCTCGATCATCTTCACGGTCACAACACGCATGGGTGGGGACCATGTAGGGGTGAGTAACACAAAACATAGTATGGACCCAAAAAAAAGTAAATACCACATAGCAATCCTCAAATCATAGCACAAAGTAAAAGCACATAGCATAAAGAAGATCACACCATGTATATTCTAGGGTAGTGATAGTAGCTTAATCAGTCACATCATTGAACTCCTCGGCTGCTGGAAAACTACTCCTCTATCGAGTACAGTGGGCCTATCAGGTCACACAGAAGCCACTTCCCACTATCCTTGGACTATTGTGGTACTCATCCCAGATGAGTACCATGGGTATGATGGGTCCCACAGAGTCGATCCCCACCATGGGAATGTCGGGTCACAGAGGTCTGCTTTCCACCTTGGCCAAACTGAGGAAACTTATCAAGTAACATGGGTCTTCCGGACCACACAAAGTTTCTCCCCACCATGGGCTAGCTGGGTCACACAGATCTGCTTCTCCAAGGGTCATCATCGAGCAGTATTCAGGTCTCATCCAACTGTAGGTTTCCATACGTAGCATGCTTGGGAGAACCGCTAATCAATCCATTCTTCACATCTTTACATCCATAAAAGTCACCAAAAGCATTCCAAAAGATCTGCCTCATCAAGAGAGTCCCAACACCACCAACATCCCATCAATCGGACATGTGGTTTTCAAGATACCAATGTTTTAGTAAATAGGGGGCCTATTGTGATGGGACCCAGTCTGACCCAGTCAGACCGACCCGACCAACTCGTCCTGGGGGTCCTAGATACAGTGTTTTAATTAAAAGGACTCAAACTAACCTTGTTCTGGTAGATTTCAGTCTAGTCCGTCCTGACCAATGGGTTGAGCCTAATAAGCCTCATTGGACCCATCCTGGTATGGCCAAGGGTCCAGCCCACCGAGTCTCCCGGTGACCCTGTCTAGTCTGACTCGGCCCGAACGGTGCGGGTCTATCCTACTAGCATGGGTCCAACCCACTGGGTGTGGGTACGGCCTGTTGGTGCAAGTACGGCCCTACAGTGTGGGTCAGGCCCGCTGGGTTGGGGATGCGGCCCGTCAGGTGGGCGGACTAGTGGTTTTCCACCCGGCTGGGATATGGCAGTCGAGTCGCGTCCACCTCCAATAGACCCTACAGACGCGGGGCCCCTATAGCCGTTGTCGACAAACCACAACCCGCACTGCCTGGGTGGCCTGGACACGGGCCACCCCCACCACGCGGCGCCCGCCTGGCACCGCAACTCACCCCACCACAGCTGGTTGGCCACAACCTCCTGTCGACATGGCATGCTGATGGGCACGCTGCCATCCTCCAGTATAGCCAGCGGGGGTCGGCCGCCTCCTTAGCTACTTCAGTGATGATTGGCGCCACCCCCTTCATTCGGGATCCACCACCAGTTTCTGACAATTTCGTGCTAGCTTCACCTTCTTTGGGCCATCGTAGTTTCTCTGGTAGTCCATTATCTGATCCTTCTATGCCTACCGACCTCTCGTATATCTGTCGTCCCTAATAAAGCCCCAAAATCGAATTGTCGCCACTATGAAAATTCATACACCAAGAACGCATGGGAGGAGGTACTTGTTCCTTGTTCGTGTTGGCCTAAGCTCTCTGCATGAGAGGTTTTAATACAGGGGGAGTTTAGGGGATTGATGTTCAACCATTTCATGCAAGGTTTGAATCTCGGGTAATAAAGCCCCAAGAAAATTCACCCTCCCGAATAAATTCACAAATCGTGGATCAACCTATTAGTGGGTTGATATGTGTTCATCGTTTCTAGTAAAATAAGAGCAGGGAAGAACTTTGAAATAAAAATCAAACCCCTACCACTTTGACATTTTATGTTTAAACATTCATCCTTAAGAGTTCAAGGTGTTGATGTCATCGCTTCCGGCTCTATTCTTCGAGGTTCGTCGAAGTCAGTGAAGTCTCTCTGAAATTATTAGTCATTCTTTATTGAAGATGAATTACATTGGAGATTAATCATATAATTTACAAGGTTTAATTATTTCCTCTCCAATATGGAAAATATTTAAATGAAATATGTCACAACGTTTCGGTTACGCAGCGATGTCGTGTCGTTACGCTGTTTCATTTGTGAAATAGAATTTCTATTAACCTACCTTTATTACATCGTTATGCTGAGTGATATAGGCTATTAATGAGCTTAATTAATATGCATCATTGCCACTTCATCGTCGCACCGCAAAGTCATTTTCCGCAGCTCAATGGATGAGAAAGAATATAAAATAACATTTTAAGTTATTTTATTATTTTCCTCAAAATGTCTGCAAATAAATTTTTCTATTCGAACCTTGTCGGGTGAAGTTAAGTCCATTCTAGGTGAATCCTGATGTTCTGAATTCAATGGTGTCCTTGGATTTTTTATCCGAGAACCGGTTCAAAAGTTAGAAAAAATTGCTCATGCATTTACTGGATGTACCTTAAATAAATTTCACATTTCTATTCTAGTCTCTTCGAGCCTCGGAATCTCTTTCCATCAGAGTGCGTGGTCTCAAAATAATTAAATATAAATAAAAGAAATTACACATAATTTTAGAGACATTAAATTCTCCCCACATTAGTGATTTAATTCCCCAAAATCCAAAACAAAAACTAAATAAATAGATGGGGTTACTGAGACCAAATCTGAGCCTCCCACTCCCATATGCTCTCCTAGAGATTCTAATGCTACCACTGAACTCGTACTAGAGGAATAGATAGCCCACATAGGACATTCTCCTGTCGATCCTCTCTCTCCACTGGGAACTCTGCAAACTTCACCCCATCATCAATGTCTATCTCGCCCCAGTCGATGACGTGATATGGGTCATGCACATACCTCCTCAGCTACGACATGTGGAAAACATCATGCCCCCAATGCATCTATGGGGGAAGGGATAGGTTGTATTCCACCTCTCCAACTCTGATTAGGATCTAAAAGGGTCCGGTGAACCTCGGAGATATATTGTTGCCCCATCCAATTCTCTGTAACCCTCATTGGGGTGAGACCCGAAAGAACACATGGTCTCCCTCCTCAAACTCTAAGGGTCTCTGTCTCTTATTGGTATAAGACTTCTGCCTAGTCTGTGTAGTCCTCATCCACTCATGGATGGTCTGAACCTTCTTGGTGGTATCTCGTACCAACTCTGGACACATAAGTGTCAACTCCCCTAGGTATGTCCAGCATAAGGGTGATCTGCAAGGCTGCCCATACACAGCCTCAAACTGTGTCATGAAAATGGTGGATTGGTATATATTGTTTTATGAAAACTCCCACATTGGTAGGTGGCCCTCACAAATACAACCAAAGTCAATTACACAAGCATGAATCATTTCATCTAGGGTCAGTATGGTCTCCTTTGTCTGACCATCCATCTGGGGATGAAAATCTGTGATCAAATGAAACTGTATCCCGAACGCCTCCTGTAATATCTTGCATAGCTGGGATTTAAAGTGTGTGTCATGATCTGAGATGATCATCAAAGGAACCTTGGGAAGTCGCACTATCTCCTAGTCATAGAGGTGTCCCAAGCCCTCTACCGGTACCTACTCCCAGATGGGTAGGAAGTGAGCTGAATTGGTGAGTTAGTCAATGATCACCCGAATAGAATCATGACCTCTGGACATATAGGGTAACCCCATCACGAAGTCTGTCGAGATACCATCCCACTTACACTCTGGAACCTGAAGTGGATGGCCCAAGCCTACTAGATCCTAGTGCTCGGTCTTTACTTACTGACAAGTACAACATCAGAAACGAACTCGGCCACCACTTTCCTCATCTCTGGACACCAGTACTGATGTCGGAGGTCCAAGTACATTCCTTCCACTCTAGGATGTACTGCCAAAGGGTACATATTGAAATCCCTCAACACATCCTCACGTAATTCCACTGGTACCACGATGCACCCTCTTAAAAGGATGGAATTATCCCCACCTATATAAATTCCATCAGGAGCTCGTCCTAAGGATAACTCAACACATCGTACATCACAGTCAACATCTACCAATTGTGCCTCCCTAAATCGCTGTAACAGTGGGGGAGTAACAATCATAGACTAAAGGTAAGTGACTCTACCATCATCAATGAAGGATATCTACATCGTGGAAAACTTATCTCTTTCCTCACTCAGTAGCTACAAACTGGTCCTCATGCTGAGTACATCTTCCACCACATTCTCCTTCCAAAGAGTATAGACTATCTTAAAGTTATAGTCCTGGAGGAACTCTAGTCATCATCATTGTCTCAATTTTATGTCCTTCTGGGAGAAGATATACATGAGAATCTTGTTGTTGGAGAAAACTTTAAACTGCTCACCCATCAAGTAGTTCTTCCACATCTTTAAGCCAAAGACCACTGTCACTAACTCCAGGTCATGGGTTGCATAGTTATACTCATGTTGCATCAACTAGTGTGAGCCGTAGCTGATCACTATTTTCTCTTACATTAGGACACAACCCAGTCTGGTCCTTGATGCGTCACAGTAAACAACATACCCAACTCCCTCCTCTAGTAGTCTCAAGATGGGTGCACTAGTCAGTCTCCACCTCAGCTCCTGGAAACTCTGCTAACATTTTTCTGTCCACGTGAAGGGTTGTCCATTCCATGTAAAAGCTGATTCGGGTGATGATAATATGGATAATTTTTGGCATGAACCTTCGATAGTAACCAGACAACCCCAAGAATATCTACACCTCAGTCATGATCCTGGGAAGTTCCCAAGAAAGCACCACCTCTATCTTCTCAGTATCCACTACAACTCTATCCTCTAATATGATGTGTCCCAAAAAGTGGACCTCCCGAATCCAGAACCGAAACTTTGAGAGCTTACCATAAATCTGGTGCTCTCAGAGTTTATCCAAGACTATCCGTAGGTGTGTATCATGCTCCTCCTCCAATGATGAGTACACAAAGATTTCACCGATGAACACCACGAAGAACCGGCCAAGTTAAGGTTGGAAGATCATGTTCATAAGGCCCATGAACACTGTTGGGGCATAATTCATGTCGAAAGGAATCACCAGGAACTCATAGTGGTTGTACTGGCACCGGAAGTCTATCTTCAGTACATCCTCATATTTCACCCGAAGCTAGTGATATCCTGATCTAAGATCTATCATTAAGAACTAGTTCTCTCCCTTCGTCTTGTCGAAGAGGTCATCGATCCTTGGAAGTTAATACTTGTTCTTCATGGTCACCTGGTTCATGTGTCGGAAGTCCACACACAACCTCAAACTCTTATCTGCATTCTTGGAAAAAAGCACAGGGGCTTCCCATGGTAAAATGATGGGCCTTATGAACCCCTTCTCCTACAAGTCCGCTAGTTGTACCCTCAACTCACAAATCTTTGTTGAAGTCGTTTGATATGCCGGTGTGGATATCAGTGTCATCTTGTTCTACAGGTTGATGAAAAATTCTACCTACCTGTGAGGAGGTAATCACAGAACATCCTGAGGAAAAACATCTTCGTACTCATCCAACACTACAGGGAAGCTTGGACTCCTCTCATCCACTGCATCGAGGGTGAGGCTATCCAACTGGTGAGTGATTGACTATACCCTCATCTAATTGATTCAATAATTCCCTGCAAGGGTTTCCTTTCGCCAGTGAAGGAAAAATTGGTCCCATATATGCAGACACTCCGCACTGTATGCCTAAAATAGTCGATCTATGTATGGACTATGGATAACCAGTCCAAACCGAAGATGATGTTGTAAGGCCTCGACGCCGATACTAGGAGATCCCAGCCATAGTTTTCACCTCCTATAGTCATCTCACACTACTGGCCCTAGCATTGAACCATTGAGTCGTCTCTTGTAGGAGTCTCAAGTCGAAAGGATCTATCCAACGACTCCACTGGAATCATCGAGATCCGAAAAAGATTCATGGAAAGGAAGGAGTGACTAGAACCTATGTCTATAAGTACTTTAGCTAGGGTGGAGAATACACAGATCGTACCTTGAATCATATTTGGAGCACCATGGTCCAAAGCCTCTAGTTCCTGGAGCTGATCCCGCCCCTGTCTGCCTACTCATTGAGGTCGGGGTGGACCACCTGGGGTTGGTGGTGGAAACACCTCAAACCATCTCCCACTTCTTGTTGCTCATCCAACTCCCACACCACATCTGCTGCCCTACTAACCTCCTCGCCTGAACCACAGATCTTGCCTTTGTGGCCCCTCGACCATCTTCTAGTCATTTGTATGACGAGACGATCAGTCATGTGCCATGTGTCTCTGTCCTCTGCATGTGAAGCACAGTCGGTGTCACTGCTGGCTCCCCCTAGATTGGGAGCCCCGAACTACAAAACTTGTGTATTATGGTTGGCCTCTGAATGACCTATCCCTCTTGGACCCACATGTCTACTTTCTACTACCTGCTAAAGACTCCACCTCATGAGGTCTACTGGTGGCACTAGCTGTCGGTGCCAGCTCTGCCAAGAAGCTCTCTGCAAGAAGGACTCACTCTAGCACCCAGGCCTAGGTAGGGATGCTTAGAGACAAAACCAATTCCCTGATCTCCCACTTGAGTCCATGATCAAAGGCTCAAGCCCTGAAGAAAGGGTATCGTACATTGTCTAGGGAGTTGTGAGATTTCATAGTGAACCTCGTTGAGTAATCATCTACCATCATACTTCCCTACTGAAGGTGAAGCAGATCCTGAATGCCCAAAGAGAGTAATTTTGTGGGAAAAACTCCTCCAGGAAATGCAGCTTGAAGTCTGACCAGGAAAGGGTCACCTAATAATGTGTCTGGGTGGTCAAACTCCACCATCTCCTATCTGATTCTTGTAGAAGGGTCACTACCAAGATCACCATCTATTCAGGTGGTGTCCTCACTAAGAAGAAGACCCACATCACAGCCTCCAGCCAGTCCTCAGTGACCTGAGGATCCATCTCTCCCTTGATCCTAGGAGGTCTTTGTCTCTAAAACTCATGTAGTTCACTGATCCTATGAACATCCTCTGTCGGAACTGTAGATAGTAGATGTTGACCATTGATTGGTGGTAGCACTGGTGTACCACCCGGTGGGGTCATCTCTATAACTGGTCCCTGAACGGATGCCTCGTTTCTAGATAGGCTTTCCTCATGACCTTGTATCGGGATCCTAGCTAGTCATCCTTGTGGATTCATCCAGAGATAGATCAAGATGTAACATGGTTAGAAGGTTATACTTGATGAGATGAATTTTATTCAAAATAAAATAAGGATATAGTTATGAAACCAATGTTTTTAGGAATTGAGCCAAAAATGAGAATTCAAGGTCTTAGTGTATAGATAAATCAGCCTCCGCACCAACACTAGACTCCTCGAATATGAAAGTCTGACTCGAAACACCCAAAAATATTTCCCCAAAACAAAACACAGACTCCCAGTCTTTGTAGAAGGATCTACCACCCACTGGTAACACTCTTTCACAACCCGTCCCCTAGGGCCCGTGTTGTGACTACCCCTAGCCCACCTCCCAAAGTCCAGGGGCTGGTGACTACCGTCAAAGGTATCATCCTGCAAGTGGGAGGCATTTTCCTGAGTACCTGTACACACACACACACACGTCCAACCACATCCCAACACACTAAAAGGAGGAAAAAAAGTATATACTAAAACCAGACTGAGTACAAAGTATAGTTCAAAGCAAGTGGGCCAGAATACTAATCCAACAAAAAAACTGAAACAGTAAAGTACACAAAGAAGCTCTAATGGCCATCTGTGGAAAACCCCACCAGATCGTAAGAGTATTGAGGCTACTGGAATCCGAATTAGTATTTCTTGTATGCCTAGTCCTATAGGCCCCCACATATTCGAAGGCCACCAATTCCACCATCGAAGCATCGATCGGTACTGTCTCACTGGGCTCCACCGGGTCCCAGTCCACCAATGTCTGTGTTGATGCGTCAATCATCTACATGGGACATGCCACACATGGGTGGGACCCATGAATAGGTGACTAACATGAAATATTGTAGTCACCCAAAAACAAAAAGGAAATAACACATAGTAATCCCTAAATCATATCATGAAGAAAAAGTACATAGCACAAGGCAGCTAACACCAGGTATAATCTAAGTTAGTGATAGTAGCTTCATCCATCACAATATAGAACACCTCGGCTGCTGGAGAACTCCTCCTATATATAGTATAGTTGGCATGATAGGTCACACAGAATCCGATTCCCACTAACCATGAACGGTTGTCGTACTCATCCCTGCTTAGTACTGTGGGTATGCTGGGTCACACAAAGCCGCTCTCCACCGTGGGCCTACAGGGTCACAGAGAGCCTCTTACCACCTTAGACAAACTGAGGCACTCCTCTGGTCATGTACCATGGGTCTGTTGGGTCACATAGAGCTGCTCCACACTGTGGGCCAAAGGGGTCACACAGAGATGCTTCTCACTGGGCTGTCATCGAGTAGACTTCATCTCTCACCCAACCACATGGTTCTATATGTAGAGCGCTTGGTATAACCTCTCCTCAAGCCATTCATCTCATCTTGTACTACATGAAATTCACCACAATTCATTGTAAAAGATCTTCCACATCAAGAGGGTCCCAACACCGCAAATGGCCCAACTATCGGATGTGCGGTTTGCAAGATACAGGCATTTTAGTAAACAAGGGGCCCACATACCCCAGTTTAATTAGATGGACTTGACCTAACCTAGTTCGGGTAGGGGTCGGTCTGGTTCGGCCTGGTCAGTGGGCCTGGTGCAATAAGACTCGTTGGACCTGGCCTAGTTTGGCCAAGGGTCCAGCCTACTGGGTCGCCCGGCGACACGGTCTAGACTGACCCAGCCCGAAGGGTGAAAGTCCAACCTGCCAGTGCGGGTCCGGCCCACTAGGTTTGTGACGTGGCCCACCAACCATAGCTCGATCTGAAAGGTGGGTGGACTGGCGGTGTACCGCCTAGCATTGACGCGACAGCTGATCCACATCCGGCTCCAACTAGACCCACAGATGCAGGGGCCCTCTAGCCGTGGTCGACAGACTGTGGCCTTCCCCCCTGGTGTCCTGGATGCAGGCCACCTGCTCCACATGGCGCCCGCCCAGCACCGTGACTCCCACTACCACGACCAGTTGGTTGTGGCCTCGAATTGTCGTAGCGCAATGACAGATGCATCATCGTCATCAATTACTGTCAGCCACTTGCACATCTATCATGGTGCTAGTTGTTGATGCTTCCGCACTAGTTTTCAGCACCGGCGGCACCTTCAGTGGACCATCAGAGTTTCTCCGGTGGTCTGCTTTCCAATCCGTCTGCGCCTACGGACCTCTTGGGTCGCCTTCATCCATGATCAGGCCCCAAAATCAAATTTCCATTATTCTAAGAATGCATCCACCAAGAACGCACTAGTATAGGTGCTCAGGCCTTGTTCATGTCGGCATGAGCCCTCTTCATTAGAGGTTTAAATCAAGGGGGAGGTTTGTGGATTGATGTTCAACCATTTCATGCAGGGTTTGAATCCCAAATAATAAATCCCCAAGAAAATTCCCCCTCTTGCATAAATTCATGAATCATGGATCAATCTATTTCTAGGGTGATCTATGTTCATAGTTTAAAGAAAAATAAGTGCATGGAAGAACTTTGAAATAAAAACCAAACCCCAACCTCATTGACATTCGATGCCGAAACATTCCTCCTCACGAGTTCAAGGCATCGACGTCGTTACTTCCAGCTCAGTTCTTCATGGTTTGTCGAAGTTAGTGAAGTCTCGTCAATGTTCTTCATTGTTCTTTATTAGAGATTAATTACATTGGAGATTCTTCATAGAGTCACAAAGTTTTATTTTCGTCTTCTCCAACATACCAAATAATTAAAGGAAACAAGTCACTGCGTTTCAGTTATGCTACAATGTCGCGTCGTTATGCTGTTTCATTTGTGAAACAGTGTCACTGTTACACTCCCTTTATTGTATTGTTATATTGTATGATATGGGCCACTAATGAGCCTCATTAATATGCATTTTCACCACTTCTTCGGCTCACCGCAACGTCTTCATCTACCACTCAATAGATGAGAAATAATATAAAATAACATTTGAAGTTATTTTTTTATTTTTCTCGAAAAGTCTAAAAATAAATTTTTCCATTTGGACCTTTCCAGTTGATGTTATGTCCATTATAGGAGAATCCTAGAATTCTAAATTCAATGAGGTCCTTTTATTTTCAATCCAAGAACTGGTACAAAAGTTAGAAAAACCCGCTCGCGTGTTTACTGAATGTACCTTAAAGAAAGTTCAAAATTCTGTTTTGGGCTCTCCGGGCCTCAAAATCACATGCCTTTAGAGTTCACGGTCTTAGAATAAATCCATATAAAAAAATTAAACAGAATTTCTGAGACATTACATTATGAATATGGGGAAACCATTATCTATTTTATTTTCATCCTATGAAATGTGAAAACATCACTCATGCGTGCGTATGAATTAATGTCTCCACATTGTGGTGTAATTCATATTTCATCCACACTTTACATGGATGGTTATAATGATGGATTTAATAAATATATATGTAATTTATTATATTATTAGTACCTTATAAAAGTAATATTTTATTTATCATTCCTTCATTCCATTCATTTAAAAATGGAAACATCTTTCATGTGTATGTTTGAACTACCGTCTCCATGAAAGGAGTAATTCCTTTTTCTACCCCTACCTTTTTTGGATTACACTAAGTAAATATAAAATTAATATATATGATATTAATATTATTTTATAAATTCTATAGATGATGTAACCTTCAAAAAATTATAAATTATGATACTTGTGAAACCAAATATGCATGAAAAAAAATGAATTTATCACCCAGAACCAGGATTTTAATAATGGTTTGTTAATAGGTGGGTGATAATATATTATAATTAAATCATATATTGTATGATATATACTATTATGGTTCATGAATAAATTTATAATATATATATATATATTTATTAAAAATTAGTTTATAATTCATATAATTAATGATAATACTAGAGGTAATGGGTTTCTAGTCTCACATTTATTTTTGGGAGCGGTATATAATTTTCAAAACTCATTTCTTTTGTTTGGTGTATATAAAACTTTTCATGTGTAATGTACTAACCCCAATAGCCACCCAACCAGTGATAAATGTGTAGGGTGTTACTAAATTTAGGCACACCTCCTTGAATACTAAAGGCTTCCGATAAGTAGTGCGAGTGTAAACAGGTATAGAGGGGAGGCTATACCCTCTCGGAGGAAAATAAGGTACTGGTTTGAGGATAATAATAAAACATCCAACGGTAATAAAGACCTGATAGACTCAAACTAGTCCTGATTAGAGGAAGCACATTCAATATCAATAAATAGTGTAAGAAATATATATAAATAAGTGAAACAGAAAATAATCAAAACAATATGCTGAATAACACTTGAAAAAACTACTCAAAAAACAAAGCATGCATCCATATCAGGTCATACATGTTAATTAAAAAAAGGCTCCAATGGAAAAACAACAGTAGCTACCAAATAAAGAATGCATGTTGATACAAGAAAGAAAGAAAAAAAAGTAACTCCAACTAGGCATGACCTCAGGGTCCATGCCAAATCTTTGTGCAACAGCTAATATGATCCAGCTGCTTAAGATGATCTCTTTACTACACATAATATCCATAAAGCCTACACGCGTCCCGAAGGGACCATGTAGGGTGTGAGACAAATCACATTAGGATACCACCCAGTGGTGCATACATAGTATAGTTGTTTAAGAAGCCATGCATCTCTAAGGAAAGTAAACAATACAATGCACAATGTAAACACAACTTCCACTAGTGCTCAATAGCCACCATGGAGTATTACCTGCTTTGGCCAACGTCATAATATTATTTATATAACCCGACACCACGTGCCTCCTAACTCCTCATGTCTCATGTACTGACATCCTGATGAAATGCCCAAACAATAGTAACCCATGGTCAAAAGCTCACATCTTCCCCTAGAACAACTACTAGAGGAAAAAATGATGTCTTTCCTCAAATAATAATTGGAGGAACAGTGATGTATGTCCTCAAATAAATAACCAGAGGAAACATCAATATCTTCCCTCAAAGAAATGTACCCTCAAAAGGGGTTTTAAAATAAATTAATTTACCATATAATTTTTGAAAATAAATCAATATCCTTTTCATAAGATAGGTTTGAAAAATATAAACTTGGAATTAATACATTTATATATGTATATACTCCCTTACATAAATATAAATTAGAAAAACACTTTCTTAATTTGGATAAATGACTTGTAATTTGAAAATCATACATGAATTTTTCCTTGAAGAATATAAAATTGAATTTTCAAAATAATATATAGACATATATATACACCCTTACCAATTGAAAAAGGAAATGAAAAGGGGTGACAGCTCCTTCTGCTAGTTGGGTGCTCGAACTAGTGGGTAAGAGAGGGGTGTATAGGAAAAATAGAGGAAGAGGGCTTGAGTATGGATTCTTCTTCAAGGGGCATTTCCACTGTAAGCTGGTGTGTGGGGGGAGGTTTAGACAGATATGGAATGAGCTTCTAAGAGAAGATGGATATTTTTTGTAGATGATGATTGAAGACCCTAACAAAGTTCTCTTATCATCCTACAGGTGTCAACTGAGGTGCATCAAAAATGAGGCTTTGTGTATACTTAATCCAATAAACTGGGCTTTCTTAAATAATAGGACTCAATTTTAAAATCAGTAACCTAGTTTTGTGTTTAAATTTATACTTTTAAATATTTCTTGATAAGAATGAATGGCCCCTGGTATTTTATAATAGTTGTAGTTTGAATAGTTCTAAGTGGTAATTTTATCATCATGTGGAAAATAAAAAAAAGGCAGTGTAGAACTCTATACATAGGATTTTGTTTGGTTTTTCTCTTTCACTATAAGGAGAAGAAGAATAAAAATCAAGATGGGAGGAGGGTAAAATGGTGATGGCAGCTCGTCTTAACTTCTAAGAGAAGATGGTGAATAATTAAGGGTAGTCGCAAGGAAGAAGACGACATGGGGGGATTGAATAGTCATGGTTTGATTGATCGGATGGTCACAATATAAACATGATTTCTAAATTTGTGAATAGTAACGTGAAACATGAAACCCACATAAAAAGATTTGTTGGTCCCCAATGGCATATAAGCTAAACACTGGCTTATTCATTCCAATAGCGATAACCAGCGACTAAAACATATATGCAGGCCAGGGCACACAAAATCTATGCACTCTGTTCTATAGGATAATAGCCCAATCCATGCTTGCATCATGCGAGGTGACCTACCTCTCTCCCTCCAAGCTCTCTAGACTAGGTCGGTTTCCATCCATGGTTGAGCATACACGGTATGGTCCCACATAGTGTTTGAGCTAGCCAGGCTTATTAGCTTAGATAACCAATAAAAAAATTATAAAGGTATGAAAAATAATTTCTTTTAACCTTTAATTTTTTTCATTTTAAGTAAATCATAAAATTTAAAATTATTTAATTTTAAAAAAAAAGTACCAAATAATAATTATTTTAAAAAAAATTACAATAAGGGTTTTAAAACAAAAAAAATTATTTGATATTATTACTCAAATAATAATATTACATTTTTTCTATTTTTCAAAAAAAAATTAATAATTAATCAAAACATACAATTATTATAAGTTTAAAAATAATAATTCCTTCAATGGTCATAATATTACAACTAATATGAGCTTATAAATATTTAAAATAATGATATTATAAACTTAATCTAATAATTTTTATATATATTTTAATTTATATCCATTATGACTTATAAATTATATAAGAATTTTAAAAAAAGGATTATATAAACTTTTAAACATATATTTACATAGAATTTATATAAAAGTAATTTTTCTTGAAAATTGATAATATATTAAATGTATTAATATACTTACATATTCCTTAATAATGTAAATATAATATTTTATTCCAATTTATAAACAAAATATAAAATGATCCTGGAAAAAAATCTAGGTTTATATTAAATTATAATTTAGTTTTTTTGTTAAAAAAAATTATTTAATAAATATTTATTAAAATTCTTGAATTACAAGGATGCTACATATAATGCTCAAATTTTCTGAATAAGGTAGGAGAATAGGTGCCCTTTTGTAAGTGTGGGGAGGGACACGCATGAAATTACTTAAAATATTTCAATAATATATGGTCATTTTCATGTGAAATTGGAAGAAATGGTCATGAATACAAGCATAAGATAAGATAAGCTATAAATCTCTTCAGCCAAAAATAGTTAGTAATGTTTAAGTGTAAATTTTACCTTAATCTCTTATTTTAACCCTCAGTAAAATCATTTTAAACCTATCTATGGCAATAATTGTCTTTTACTATTTTTATTATTCATTACGACCAAAAATGAAAGTGGACTCATTAAAAAATTTAGAAATTCCAATTAAAAATATGGAATTTATTTTATAATGTACAATTTTTAAAAGTGGCATAAATTAATTTTAAAGAAATGCACAAAACCCTACAAACACCATTTTTTAGAAAAATCCATTTTTATGCATAAAACTAAGTTTACTTTCATTCATTTCCGAGTAAAAACTATTAGATGAATTCCAAAATATTTGATTGAATATATAATATAAAACTTTCATTAACATAATTAATAAAAAATTATTTATTTAATATATTATGTTAAAAACATATTTCCCACATAAAAGTAGTTTTTTGAAAAATAATTCTTTTTCCCTTTATTAGATTTTACCTTAATTTTAAACCATTAGATAACAATGTATGAATTTTTATTCATAAATTATAAATAAATTGAATTAAAATTATTTTTAAATAGTGATTTATATATTTTTTATATAAAAATTTATAAAAACTGTAAAAATACATTTCTTTAGAAAAATAGGTATTTTAAGAAGAAATGATTTTAATAAAAATCTAATGATTATTTATTCAACATTAATCCATACATTTGAATGAAGTAAAATATTTCCATATATATATTTCATAATTTGGTTAATACTATTTATACCCACCAATAAAATTGATAGATTATAAAATCTATAATATATTATGTTTATATAGACTCGGGGTTATGTGTAAAATAAGATATCAAATACTTCAAATTTTTTTCAAAGGAATACATATAAATTCCTTAAGGTTTTTTTTCTACCACCACTATAAATAAAATTTCTTGAAGTTTCATCACAATAATTCAAACAAATGAGGATACATATGCCTTATCACATCCTCAAGTTTTCGCATAGCTCCCTTAAATTAATTGTTTCTCCATAAATCTTTGACTAGGTGAGTGGTCTTATTTCACATCACGTTATCTTTATAATCTAGAATCTCCAATGGTTGTTCCTTATAATAAATATCGTGTTCCATGAGTACAACCTCTCAGTTAAATATATATGAAGGATCAAGTATGTACTTCCTCAAAAAAGATATATGGAACACATCATGAACTTGAGAGAGGTTTGGTGGAAGTACCAAGCGATAAGCTATCATCCATAGTTGATTAAGAATCGTGAAGGGGACAATATACTTAGGGATCAGTTTTACCATCTTTCCAAATCTAATAACATTCTTTCATAGATATATCAATAGTAACACCTTATCACTATGCATGTAAATTTGGCCTAGCAGCCTAAATGCCTGAGTACCCCGACTTGAAATCCTGAGCAGTCTGAACTAGCTAATCCTGACTCAGGCTGGGTCGGGCTCGGGATTATGATGTGCCAACTCAGGAATCGGCCTACATAGGAGGGCCTACAGGCCGGACCGATCTAGCCCGCCCATTGGCCTATACAAAGTTCATTTTTCCTAAAAATATCTAGGAAACTGCAGGTTGGGAGACTCAAACCCCCTACATCAAGTTTCCAAGGCTATGTGTGGAATAACTAGTATAAGCAGCGTGCATGTTTTAAAATTTTAGGGGTTGAATATATATACATATATAAATCAATTAAAAAATTAATATTCTCATCCTTTATTTTTTAACCACACCACCCCCTCTATTAATTTTTTAAAGGTTGTTACAACTTTCATATATATATATATATATATATATAGATAAAGATATATAAATCCATTTATCAATAATAATAATAATGACACACCCATCCACTATTTCTCACGACCCCCCACCTTATTATTTTTTTTTAAGGTTGTTCAAACCTGGTATATATATATATACACACACATATATAAATATATTTAGAAAAAGAAAAAAAATTAACACATCCACCCACTACTACACCCCCCCCCCCCTCATTATTTTTTAAGGATTTTTCATCTTTCGTTGCATTCCCCCCTCCTTATGTTTGATGAAATTTAATTTTTTAGTGGAATTGATATATAATGTATCTTTTATTGAATATATTTCACTGTTTTATTTTTTTATCATCATGCAAATAAATTTTGCAATTTATTAATGTTTAATTGTTATTTAACTTTTTCATCAAAAATAATATATTTGTTTGTTAAACAATGTTTAATATTTTTAGGTATAATATAATATATATATATATAACAACAATTTAAGATAATATATATATATAAATATACATGTGTGTGTGCAAGTGTCAATGATTTAATAATATATATATAATTATATATTAATTATTTATATATATATATATCAACGAATTATATAATTATATATATATATATATCAAAAAAATAACATTATATATATATATCAACAATTTAACATTATATATATATATATAATAAGTCATTATATATATTATTTTGAGAATAAAAAAATCCCCTCCTTATTAATTTTTTTAAGTTTGTTGCAACGTTCGTATATATATATATACATACATATATAAATCTATTTAGAAAAATAATAATAATAATAATAATAATAATAATAACAGCACACTCACCCACTACAGTTTGTGCACTCCCCCCCCCCCACCTTATTAATTTTGTTTAAGGATATTGCAACTTTCATATATACATCTACATATATAAATCTATTTTGAAAAAGAGAAAAAAAATAACACATCCACTCACTGCTACCTGTGCTCCCCCCCCCCCTCCTTGTTAATTTTTTAAGGCTATTGCAACTTGCATTGCATGCCCCATATTTATGTTTGATGCAATGTGCTTTTCTAATGGAATAGATATAAAATGTATTATTTTATTAAATATATTTCACTGTTTTGTTTTTTATCATCATAAAAAATAAATAGTGTAATTTCTCAATGTTAAAATGTTATTTAATTTTTCATCATAAATAATATATTTGTTTGCTAAACAATGTTTAATATTTTTAGGTGTAATAATATATATATATATATATATATGAAAAATTTAAGATTATATATATAAATATATATATGTTATATATATATATATATCAATGATTTAATATAATACATATATATATATATAATTATATATCAATAATTTATATAATTATATATATATATAATTTAAAATTATATATATAATAACACATTATATATTATTTTTAAAATATCAAAAGCCTGCATTGGCCATCCTGGCCTTGATAGTGGTATGCATCTTGGTTTTTGGGATGGTAGGTTCGACCTGAGATGAATTTAAATACTTACTTATGACTAACTTAGAACTTCAGATCTCACTGATGATTTTCAGTATAAATTTTCTATCGAATCTGAGCTTCCTTGATGTGATTGTGAGTTTCTCAAACATTTTCTACCATTTCCTCAACTAACTTAGGTCCCAATAGCTTTATTTTTCTAAATTCATCCCATCATGTTAGAGTTCTGCACTTCTTTATGCATAGGTCCTTATAAGGATCCATATAAATGCTTGTGTGAAAGATATTGTTATAAGAAAATTCAAGAAGATGAAGGTGTTGATCCAACCCACCTTTGAGATATAGATAACAAAATATTATAATATCTTCTAGGGTAAGATTGGTCCTCTTAGACTGATAGTTGTCTAAGGATGATAAGAAGTACTAAAACACAACTATATATCTTGATCTTGCTAAAGACTTCTCCGGAACATTAAGGTAAACCTTAGATATCGATTGGATATAATATAATGTGGAACTCTATGAAACCTTGCCACTTCTTTAATGTATACTTGAGAAAGGTGATCAAGAGGGAAATCCTATCCGATAGAAATGAAATGTGCTAACTTCATAAGGGGATCGACTACAACCCAAATAACATTATTTCCTTTTTATGTCTTAGGGATTCCTTCGACAAAATCAATGCTAACATTTTATCAATTCCATACAGGTATGTTTAATGGTTTTAATATCCCCATAGAATTATTCCACTCATCCTTAAATCATTTTCATACTAAGAACTGAGATACATACTCAACAATATCTAACATTATGTTATCCCACCAGAAATTCTTTTTAAGATCTCTATATATCTTCATACTTCTTGTATAAATAGGGAATAATGAGTTATGACCTATATCTAACTACTCATTCATCAATTCTGGTATAATAGTGACACATAACTTATTCCAAAACCTTATCATAGTTTGAACTCAAGAATATCTCAACACCTTCTTTTATAGCTTTACATCTTCATTTTGCACCACTTTAATATTCACATAGATATACGATTCAACACACATTTGATAAAGATAATATTTCTCCCCTTCCTTCAATATTTCAAGTTCCATCCTAAATAAATCCATACATATTAGAACTTTATTAATCCACTTCATTGATAATCTAGGATGATCCTTTCAACTCAAAGCACCATCTATCTTGTTCAATTTCATGGGGTGTTAATGTATTGAGAAATCATAATATTTTATCAATTTTAGCCATCTCCTTTGGAACATATTCAACTCTTTCTATCAGAATATATACTTAAATCTTTTATATTCATTATATATGTCACACATTTTACAATATAGATAATTCATCCATATGTTCAATGAAAAAATTACTACATATAACTTCAAAGCATGGGTTAGGAAATTTTTCTCATGAACATTCAATTGATGAGATACTAAAGCTACCACCATGTCATTCTGCATAAGAACACATACTTTTCCCTAATTATATGCATCACTATAGATAAAAACATTTTTACACTATGGGGTAGTGTGAGTACAGGTGCACTGACCAAACTTCACTTCAAATTATGGATATTTTCCTCACATTCCTTGGTCCAAAGGAACCTGTCTCCTTTCAATATTAACTTGGTGTGTGTACTAGAAAATAGTGCGAAATTATTCATAATGAATCGATAATATCTATCCAATCTAAGAAAACTAGAGATCTCAGTCATAGTGGTTGGTCTGGGCCAAGGTTTTGTGACTTTCATATTATAAGGATCAACTGATATACCCTCACTAGTGATGACATGTATCAAGAATAATACATTATGTAACCAATAATTCACACTTTAAAATTTTTTGTATTATTTATCATTCCTTAAGGTCTTCGATGCAATTCTCAAATGATCATCATTATATTTCTTTCTCATAGAGTATAAAAGAATATCACTTATAAAGACTACCATAAATTGATCAAGGTAAACTATAAAGACTCTATCCATTAAATCCAAAAAGATATCAATATAATTAGTAAGTCCATATGGCATCACTATAAATCCATAGTGTCTATACCTCGTATTAATGGCTATCTTAGGTATGTTTTAACTTTTGACCATCAATTTATAGTATCCAGAAATAATTTTAGTCTTGGAAAATTATTGAGCTCCCCACATATAAAAAATAAATATAGGATAAAGAATACTTATTATTGATCATAATATCATTAAGTTCCAAATAATCAATATAGAGTCTCATTGATCTATATTTTTTCAATAAAAGTAATGGGTGCATCCCAAGATGAAGCTCTAGGAAATATGAATATCTTATCAAGATTCTCCTGGATTTTCTTCTTTAATTGTTGCAACTCAATCAGGGCCACTCTATAAGGAGTATTTGAAATAGGTAAAGCGCCATGAATTATTTATATTGAGAAATCAACTTCATGATTCAGGGGAAGAGTGGTAAAGTCTCTTGGAAATATGCATCATATTCTTAAAGACTAGGTATAACTTCAATGTTTAGTTTATCCTTATCAATTTGAGATAAATACTCCTCATGAATAGAAATCAAGACCAATAAAATTTCTATTGTATGTTCATACTCATCCTCTCACCAATAAATAATCATAGGTTGATTCATAATATAAAATATGATTTATTTATTTTAAAAAATTATTTGTAATCAATGTGGAGAAAGATAATCAATGTTAAAAATCACATAAAATTCCATTGAATGATGATTAATAATATTTTCATAGGGAAAATTATTACAAAATTAAACATGACATCCACAACTCTGGAGTGCAGGTTAAGTGTTCCTTAACCACTTTAGTGATTTTCCTATCATAACCCCTTACTTTTTCTTGGATTTAATCCTTAAATTAGGGCATTAACTCAGATAAATCCAAATTTTTTGATCCTAAGAAATTAAACTATAAATGGTAACTTAGGATGTAATTTACTTACCTATATTTAACTCTTCAATTTACTTTAAAATAACTTACTATATGCCCTTATTTTTCACATATCAAACATATTACCTTTCCTTTAATACATTTTTTTAGGTTCTTATTACCATATTCTTGACATCTTGGAAGCTAGATCTTCATCCCTCCTTAGTCTTTATCAACTAAACCTTCCTAAAATTCTATTTTTATATTATTTGGTGAGTTAGAATAATCACATATGCTCAGGTTATTAATCATAATTCATGATAGCTAATTATGAATAATCATAATATTTTTCATTCCAAACCCCACTTCATTTGGATTCTCAGGAGGATAGTTTTTGCATTGGCCATCACATTCATTATTCACACAATTTTTATTAGTTCTAGCATTGACAAAAACCAAAAAGCATAGTGTGACCAATAATAATCATAGTGAGGAATCATATAATCATGAAAAATCATTCATAGGATATCTAAATCATGACACCTTCTTTTCAATCTATGACACCTTAGGTTTAACATAGGTCATCTTTCGTCGTTATCTATTCAAATCGTTCATAATGGATCATAAAGAAAATTTGAATTAACATAAGAATATCCCACATGAGTGTCAATAAAAGTGTGAAATTTTATTCCCTCTCATCATGCACTAGTGGAAAAAAATTTAATACCCAATATACCTTTTTTAGAGTTGATACCATTAGATGAATATATTTCATAGCCACATCCACTTTCCAATATCCAAATAGGGATGTATTTTCTAAGAAAACAACACTCTTTTTCTTACCATAACATATGATTTTATCTTATATATAATATTTTCCTTAGGTTTATCACTAAATTTTTCAAATACTAATGTCTAAAAATAAAAATAAAAATATCTTCTCTGATACCAAATAATACGACCCAAACATTATATACATAAATATTACATCATTTTAAATGAATATTCAAAACATCTCATAATAATTCACACCCTAGAACTATAAACTTTTTGTGATGTTGGATACTAGATACATAAAAATATTATTTCATGAAATATATTCAACATATCCCACAAAGTTCTTCTCATATAATAAAATTATTTGACATACCCAAATTAAAACCTTTCTTAATAACCCTGGGAAAGGAAACATAAGAAAGGGCAAGCACAAATGCTCAATAAGGGTAAATATGAGAGATATTAGTAAGTGATTTTATGTAAGAATAATATGAGCATAAGAGTATGATAAAATGAGCTTAACATTTGAAAATATTACCCAACAATTTAGAAATCATAATCATGGAATAAGGATTTGGAAGTTCATAAGACATGAATCATAGAAGAATCAAAGATCATGGGTCATTAGATTATATCATAATAATAAGAACATGACATTGATATTAGCATAAAAAGTTTATACAATCATAATCATAGAAATAATTTTACAAGGATATCTATGAACACGATTTTCACTTGTTGGGATTAGGCTAACCACCTATGTTCCCTCTTTACGCTTGGGATAACCTATCATCTAACCTCTTTAGTGATTGGGATAACCTCTCATGTACCCTTTATTAGGATTGGGATAATCTCCCATGTACCATTTGATCTCATAAACATTAAACACTTCCTAATTAATTATATAAATTTAACAGACCCACCCATCACATAATCATAATCCATTCATATTCATGCCAAAAATTATGAAAACATTTATCATTTCATCATAACTTAACCCATGGAAATGAAAACAGGTGTAACATCTTGAGATTTTGTGAATTTTTTTCATATAAATTTAAAATTTATGATATTTTAAATTACACATGACACTAAGTTTATCTTGTGTTACACGCAAAACTATGTTTATCTTTTGTTACATGAAACACGGAGTATAGCTTGAGTTATACGAAACACTGAGGTAAAATGAAATGTAACATAATGTTGAAATATTAATATTTAATAAAATAGTTATCACTTAGATATTAGAATGGTGAGTATGAATGTGATTAAATAAATTTTGAAAATATTTATTAAATATGTATATATATAATGAATTCTTTGGTGACCAATTAAATAAAAAATGTAAATAAGAACTATTCAAAAATAAATGAGATCTTCCTTTAAAAAAATATTTTTATGAAAATAAACGCTTTTTAAATAAATAAATAAAAAAATTGTAAATTATTTTAATGAATTTTATATGTTATATATTCAAAAAAATTATTCATATGTGTTTTATGGAAAAAAATAAGAATAAATCCAATTTTCTGCTTAAAATTTGCATCTTCCTGAAAACCTATTTGTCACCTTTGGCACACATATAATAAAATTAATTTTAGAAAATTTTAGAAAATTAATTTTATAAAATAAAATTAATTTTTTAATTCATCACCTAAAAATTGTCTTAGGGTGATTTTTTTTATTTTTTTTGAAAAGTTTTATTTTTTTATGAATAGTAAAAAATGCGGAATTTTAATTGAAAACTATCTTTTCCTTTAAATTATTTATAAATTTAAATTATATTTTAAATTAGTATTAAAATAAAATTTGTTAAATTATAAATCTATTAATCAAATTTAGGTCATTTTATTCAAATTCATATTGAATTTTGATATAAAAACTTTCAAAACTTTGAACATTTTCACTTTAACAACCCACTTTCTCGTTGCGTCTATGGGGTTAATTTTAAATTAAATTTTGACACTTATTTGAATTGAATTTGAAAATTTGTATTCTATATTTTTAATAATAATAATTTATATTATCTAATAATAAAAAATTAATTTTATATTAAAATGAAAAGTAAAAATAGTAAAAATTATTTAACGTGATTAAGGTAAAAATTGGTTTACTGGAGGGAGTTAAACTAAAATGATAAAAGTTAAAATAACATAAAAATTCATCTAAAATATATTTTATGGCCATATTGTGGCCCTATTATGTCTAATACATGATAATAATTCATTTTGGAGCCTTTTTTCTGATAAAAACATGGGTATGCCTTTTTCTTTCAAACAATTATAAGTGTGCAACTCACTTCAATTATAAAAGGCCACCCACTATCCTCTATTCTTCACTCCTTCAAAACCTTTTGGTTCAGTAAATAACTACCCAAATCACTTCCCAACATCCATAAAATAATCCTAGAAACCTTAATTTGGGAATAAATCCATCTTAGTAAGGGTTTTGGTGCAAATCTAAGGAGGATACTCGAAGAAGATGTAACGTTTGTCAATGAACATGTTTATTTTATTTCTTTCTCCACCCCCGTAAATTGTTATTATAACATGGTCATATAATAGAATTAGTATATTCCATATAATAAGATTTTTTATGTTATTTTCATGATGTAAAACTATCTCAACTTCCATAAAATGGTTTAGGAAGTCATCATTAGAGTGTACAGCGGACTACCGCCTCACAAACCAATGTCATTAATTTTTCCATTATCACCTATCATGGTTGGACATGATTGTGGATATAAAGTATATATATGATATTTATAAAATAATTACACATATGGAATAATTATATCATATATGCATTTTTATATTCCATTTCGTAGGGGATATGATAACATCATCCATGTGTATGACAGACTACCACCTCGCAAAGCAATGCAATTTGTTTTCACTAATGATTTACATAGAAGATAATAAGGATAAAGTTAATAAATATATATGATATACATGATATAATTATAATATTCATGAAATATTTATCATTATGAAAATATAATATATCATTGTATTCCTTACCTTTTCACTCACTCAAATATGATAACAGTGTTCGTCTACGTGTGGGGTACCACCTTCACAAAAAGACGTGACTCTCTCTTTTAATATCCAAAACACATGGATGATATGTGTTAGTATATTTAAATAAATAATATTTTATTTATTTTATTATAATAATTATTTAGAGATAAAATATTACTTACCTCTTTTCTATAATGATCGTTGAAAAATGGAAACATTACTCATGTGTATGTATGACCTACCATTTCCATGACCATAACATACATTATTTATAAAAATAAACTTTCCTGATTGGTGTTAAAAGTATAATTAATTTATAAATATGATAATTATTTAATGATTATTATTCTGGATATAATT
Source organism: Viscum album (assembly GCA_963277665.1). Taxonomy (NCBI): domain Eukaryota; kingdom Viridiplantae; phylum Streptophyta; class Magnoliopsida; order Santalales; family Viscaceae; genus Viscum; species Viscum album. The sequence continues at coordinate 857,574,133 of OY728121.1, forward strand.
TAACCATGATCAAAGTAAGAGGGCCAAAAATAACAAATCAAAACATAAATGAAAAACAAAGTAGTTATTACCCGAAACATGACTTTAACATGGAAATGTTAATAAACAAGTAAAAAAAGTTATAGTAAAACAATAAATGGTATGATATATATAATTATTATTATTTAATATATTTATAATAAAATTATATTTAATATATAAGATTTTTTAATGTGTAAAAAGGAATTCAAGACTTAAGGTAAGGGATTTCTGTCCCGCTTTTATTTTTTGTTAAGACACATGCCATATTCACCATGTGTTTATTTAATGTATAATATATACTACCAATTATTTTATTCTATTATTCTTATACATAATTTTTTTATTTATATATCCATTTTAAGATCTATCTTTCATGGGGTTTATGGTTTCAACGTTACCAAAGTAGTAAGATATTTTTGTATCAATTTTCCTTCTTTAAGACATATGTCTTATTGTGAACCTATATTATTTTATCAGGTATATATAATTACCCTTTGACATGTAATATAATTAATCTCATTATTTTCATGATATTCTAAGTATAATTTAATGTTATTATTTTATGGAGATTATGATTCAAAGTTACCAAATTAGTAATAGTTTTATGTTACAATCTCATTATTTATCAGGATTGTTTGTGATTATACATCAAATGAAAAAATATTATGATATATCTCTTAATAAAATCATAAATTTTATTATCCTATGTTTATGTCATGAGAATATATGTTTTCCCTTCATTTTACTCTCTTTAAGTACTTAAGAGTTCAAAATAATGTTTTTAATAAAAATAATATTTATTTATCTCTTCAGTCGAAAACCCATTTTCTTCCGAAACAATGTTTTCTAAAAGTGTTTTTAAAAAATGTTTTTAACATTCATAAAATGATTTATTAAATAAATTTTTACCCATGTTTTAAATTTTCAAAAAAAAATTTGAAATTAATCTTAATGTCTTTTTCAAAACAATGCTCATTTGGATTTTACCAAAAATTTGAAAGGAATATTTGTATGAAATTAATGGAATTTCTACCATCATGAACAATATTTTATTTGATTATTTATTTATAATATTTTAAGGTTATTTAAAACATAATAATTTTAAAAAAAAATTATGTTTTAAGAAGTGTTTTGTAAATAGGAAAGGATATTTTTCTCAGGAAATGTTTTAAATGATTTTTAAAATCTCCCTTTATATGTTTTCATGGTTATTTTAAAAGAAAATGATTTAAAAATGTTTTATGATTTAAAAATAATTTTTAAAAGTGGAAATTATATTTTCCTTAGGAAATGTTTTAAATTATTTTTTAAAATATTCATTTATATAATTTCAAGGTTATTTTAAAAGAAAAGGATTTCGAAAATATTTTATGAGATTTTAGTTTTATAAATTGATTTTAAAAGAAAATTATTTTCCTCAACAAATGTTCCAAGTGATATTTAGAAATAATTTTCCTACTAAGATGGAATCCTTTTATGATACTTATTCTTTATTTGGGATATGATCCAAGGATACCATTCTTATTCTTTCTCTTATTAGTTTATTTTTTGATGGGATAATGTTTGTGAAACCAATTTCTCTTCCACGGGTTATACCATAAGAAAATTCTTATGAATCCCACTTTTTATAATGGGTTTTTCTATGGTGAAATGATGAAATCATTATGAAAACTATCTCTTTTCCATAGGTTTTTATATGTTGAAATGTTTATAAAACCCATTCCATTTCATGGGTTATGATATTATAAATGTTTTAAAATCTTATGGTACACATATATATGATTTTAATTATGTGACAAAGGATACATTATAACCAAGATGGGTGGGACCTATATATGACTCCAATGCATTGGGTGAAAATTTATATCTCATAAGATAGATAATACTAGAACGGGGAGATATCCCAGTTTAGTAAGAGACTATTTCCACTAAGATAGACTTTGGAGTGAACCTTGACTTATATGATAGTTTGGGTAGTAAACCCATTCTACTATGAAGAAAGAGATACCACTAGGGATTGTGGTGTGTCCCACCCAAGAGGTGTATCCAAACATGTAGTGCCCTGATATGTTTTGTAAATGGGCCTTAACTACTAGGGAAATGGTTTTTTATATATATGTGTATCCTACAGTTCTATGTCTTATGCTATTGTTATGATCACATGGATCATATTCTTTGATTTACTTATAATTCATGTATTATTAACTACCAATATTTATGTAATGACTAAATATTTTGATCTTTTATGTGGAGGGTATGTTTTTCAAATGTTTATCATGTTCGCATACCATGATTCCTATGTCATGCTTATGTGATCATTTATATCTCACTTTATTACCCTTACTGAGCATCATAGCTCACTATTTCTTATGTTTCCTTTCTCCAAGTTATGAATAAAGGTATTAAGTAGGGTAATTTTGTGAATATCACTAAAGGTGAAGACCATTATGGTAGATATTGAATATCTTTCATCAAAATAGATATTATGTGTCAATGTTTCCAAATACACTAGGCCTAAACAATTCTAGCTTGGATTGTTATATTATGTAATGAGTATTCTTCTATTTAGATAAAATATTTATATATGATAAGTTTGGTTCACTATAGTTGGTATTAGAGAAAGTTTTATTCAACCTTTGGAAACTAGGATGATAAAACTTTAGTGAGATCACTAGGGGTATTTTTAATGATACGTATAGGGATAAAAAAAGGATAATTCTATGGATAATTCAAAGTTTACGAAAATGTTTTGTAATTTTTTAAAGGATAAAGTGAGTCGTTTCCCTGAAATTAAATCCATTTATGGATACTACAAGTGGATTTGGCCCTAATATAGAGGTGTCTTGTGGTAATAACTCTGAAAATGGTGTATTTGTATTGACTCAATCATCAACTGGTGCATGACAATGATACTTGATGCACACCTAGTTTGAAGCTCCTAGGGGATATGATTTTAAAATTAAAAAACTCATTATGAACAATCATGAATGATTTAAATAGATAATGATTAGGAATAACCTAGGATAAACCTAAGGTATCATATATTAAAAATAATGTGTCATTATTTAGACATCCTATAAATGATTTTTCATGATCATGTGGTTACCTAATATGATTTCTGCTTCTTACATTACACTTTTTGGTTTTAGTCAATAAAGGGAAATAAAATGAACTGGGTTAACATTTAATGTGACAAAAAAAATTTATGATCATCCAAATGGGTTAATGACTAGAGTGAAGGATATTATGATTATTCCTAAAATTTATCATGGAAAAAAATTAACAACGTATACCTTATCCAAATATAGGACTCACCAAAGAAGAGAAGGATAGAGTATGTTGAGAGTTCAGGTAGTGGAGACCATAGAGTAAGGAAGATTCAGTTTCCTACATGTCAAAAATGTGAGAAAAATAACTCTAGATAATGTCTCAAAGGAACAATAATATGATTTTACTATTCAAAAAAAATACACAATGAAAGTAATTACAAAGGAAAAATGAAAAGTTTGATTAAAGTAATGGATGAGAATAGTGGTCTCCATAATGTATCATCATATATTGAATTTTTTAAATTTTAAAATTATTAGAATTATGTAAATAAATTTCTAGAGGGAAAATATCATGAAGAGAATCAGTAAGGTTATACGAGTGATATTTTTTCTATTGATGATAAAGTGACTATGAATGACATATGAAAAGAATAAAGTATTAAGGAATATGATGATGAATCCTAGTTAATGGATTAAGAATTATGTGGAATAATTTATTTTATATATTAAATGAAATGTTTTAAATCCATCTTATATGTTTTCTAGATATTATATAAGAACAAATTCAATTTTTCGGATAAAAGACGTATTTTTCTAAAAATGCAGTTTTACCACCTTTTGATGGAAAAACATTTTTAAATTTAGTTTCTGTCACTTTTATATGTTCTATTTGACAAAATAAACTTCTTCTATAGAATTGAGACACCAAAATTTACTTTGGTTAAATTTTTGGTAATTTTCTGATAAAGCTCCTTTTTTTAATGAATAGTGAAACTAATGCATTTTAATTCAAAACTGTATTTTCATCTAATTTATTTATATAGTTAGATTTTAAATTTAATTGGTTTTAAAGTTTAATTGGATTATGTTTTTATCATTTAATCTAATTATGGTCATTATAAGTAATTTCACATTTTAATTGGACATAAACACATGTCAATTTTTGGTAGTTTTTAGTTCTTAAAAACACTCTTTTGGTTTTGACAACAGGAATTAATTTTAAATTAATTTTAGAAAATTATGTGTTTTGAATTTTTAAAAATGGATTACATATTTATAATCATAAGGTTCAAATTATTTAAATAGGTAAATTTTATTTTTGAACATTATGAATAGTAACTTTAGTAATTATTTTTATTTACCATGGTTAAAGGGTAAATCAAGTATATAAGGTTAAGAAAATAATATTATAATAATATAAAACTACCCAAAACATGTCATAATCCTATTTTATGAGATATTTCTAACCAGTTTCATCCTTGGGTCGATTTTGGTACCCCATGGATCCACTTGGGTGTGAAAATGACATTTTATAAGAATTAATTTAAAGTAAAGAGAAATATAACATAAACATGTATCTTCTACTAAAAGAATTTATATAGAGTTATATAACTAATATATTTTACTAAAAATAGTAATTATAAATATAATAATATTTAATACATCATGGTATTTTATTTATAATTTTTATACATTAAATAAATAAATTTAATTATGACACAATGATGATGCAATGACTGCTTCGTTAATGAAAGATTCAAATAAATGATATTATAAATATTAAAATAAATGTAATTGGATTATTTTTATGCCATAAAATAATTTTATGAATGATATTTACATATTATCTTTGATTTAATGACTTTTTTTAAGGAACCATGTTTTTATGACTTTAACGAAAATCAATTACTCAATAGTATAAAAATTGACATAAATGTGTTTTTAAAACAAATACTATTTTATTAAATTATATTATATTTCTAAAAATCTAAGTTTCATACAACTAAATTTTATAATGTTAAAAATTTAATTAATTATCCACTTATGTTTTTATTTTCATTTTATAGTAAATATAGTCACCATATATTATGAAAATGCAAGAAGACATGGTAAGAGTTAATGTATTTAACTAAGGGTTAATTCTAAAAGATAAGGTTACTTTTGTGACCTAAACTCATCTAAAACCTATTGGTTGAGAGGATGTCGACCCAAAATAATATTATATTTTAAATAAATTAGTTTGGTGCCATTTTAAACTAAAAATCATTTTATAATAAAATAATATTTCAATACCTTTTTAAAGTGACCCTCCTTCCTCTTAAAAAAGGCCACCACCACTACCCACATAACTCACACCTCTCAAGCCCCTTGGATCATCCAAATTTTCCCAAATAATCTACCAACATCCCTAAATTCCTCTTATAATCCTTACCTTGTCCATATGTAAATTCAATAAATCCCTTTTTCTCAAATCAAAAGAAGTTACCCGATTTAGAGGTAATGTCTTCTCTCAAGTTCCTTTCCTTTATTTTCCTTCACCACTCCCTATGATATGTTTATTATTTGATTACATAATAAAACTAGTATCATCAATATAATATAATTTTTTTATGAGAATAATTCTAACTACACTTACACACACCTCTATCTAATGGATATGAACATATTGTTTCTGTGGACGGCGAACTACTGCCTCACGAAACGATGATTGTTCAATTTTCCCCTACCATCTCTCATAGAGGACATTATGATAGAACTATATTTATATATGATATATATTATATTAATATTCTCTATATTCTTCTATATTTTTAATTTACATCATACCTTTATTCTTTCCATAATGTGTAAAGATGATAATTTCATTTGAGGAAGTGCAGACTACCACCCCCTCAAAGTTATATGACTCGTTCATTCCATATATGGAACATGTAAAGGTTGGAGTTAATGTAATTATGTAAAATATATAAAATATGATATTATACTGGAATTATAATATTCCTATTTATCATTTATTTTTCATTCCTTTAAGTATGAAAAGGAAATGAAATTAGCATTCATGTGTACGTACGACTTATTGTCTCCATGAACGGTGCATTTCATTTCATACCTCCAAATGTTATGGACTATTATAAATACATATATATTGGATCTAAATACAAATATAATGGATATATATGATACTTAAATCATGAATAATATTCTAGTGATGATGTACTTTGGACTTCATGGAAAATTTACATCAAAACAAGTTCATTTTCGACTCAAGTGTTGAATATCGACCAAACAAATGATATGAACATAAATAATTCTATAATATTTATAAAATTATGATAAGTAATCTAAAATGAATAATATAATTGAAAAGGTTTCTAAATAAATTATAAATTAACTTAATTTTATTATTCAGGAATATAAAGAACGAATGAGACAAGTCGGACTCAAGGTAAGGGACTTCGCCTCAATATCCTTTCATTGAGGCATATTTTGGTTTATACATGACCTTATTTTATATAGTGTATAATTATACCCTTTTTAATTTAATTTCATTTAACAGTTTTTAAAAGTAATATTTTGTTTTATGAAGCATTTTACTAAATAACAAAGGGGATGTTTCTTTTTAATATATGCGGTGACAATGACCTTTCTGTCACCATGAGAATTATGTGATATTTAGATTCCTTAACAGACCGTAATGTTTTTAAAAGAAAAATAAATACCATATACCATTTTTATATATTTCTGTATTGAAAATGGTTTTGAGAAATCAATTATTTTTATAATATCTTGAAATTATATATTGTGATTGCAATGTGGAAATATTATCTTTCATTTATGCTTTTTTTATATGTTATGAATATGTTATAGTTATTGGGAATTGTTTATGCATACAGTTTGTTCCATGATAAACCAAGGGTGTGTGATCCTAAGATATCTCTCCAATACATTGGGTAACATGATGGAGGTAAACGTTAATGTTTCTCCTAAGAGTTTTAGGGAATATACTATGATGGGTTTTCCAAACATAACTCCCTAAGTAGCTATGAAATCTACAATGTAAGTATGTTATGGATGCCACAATTTTCCTTTTAGATTTATGATTTTTATGTGTTATTCATAAATATTATGATTTCCTGAGGTATGTTAAAGATATTATGTTTTAAGAGTGAAAAGTATGATTTCATTGATTTGTATGTATTCATAGACTAATGTTTTCTTTCCTTATTTTATAACCCTTACTGAGATTCTTATGCACATCCCATGTTTTTGAAATGTTTTTCATAAGGTATAAGTATGGGTAAGAGAAAGGAATAATTCAAGAAGATTTTTATCAAAAAATTAATTCTTGTTTTTATTTCAAGAGTTTTATTATTGTGAAAAAAATTAGATAGAGTAGAAGTGTCTACATTGTAATATTTGAGATGTAATGTAATAGTTATGGCCTAATTCTCTAAAAAGATAAACCTAAAAAGATCCTCAATGTGAATTATTGGCTTAACTCAAGATTATGTAATGTTTAAGGATGGGGATTTATAGTTGGTATTAGATGTCAGTTTAGATACATTTAGAGGTTAGGGTGTTATTTAAGCATAACTACCATAACCATAATCATTAGCATATTATAAAGAGTAATAGTTATTTTAGATGAATTTAATGAGTTTAAGATAACATGAATAAGTATATATTAGTATTTACTATCCTCATAATATATTATATAATAATTTTAGTGATATACTCACACTGACATTTTTGGTTTTAGTAAATGGGTGGATCTAGCAGGCACCAAAATAATAATGGATGAAGGAAACTGTGGTGGTTTTATGAATAATCAAATGAATGAAATGGGATATGCAATGAAAACTCTTGTGGTTATTCTTAACCAACTATCTAGAGTCATTATTGACCACTTGAACCATTTTGACTTTTCTAAGGCATCATATATGTGAGAAAAAAATCCCTATGGAAGTTCAGGTAATAATCATAAAGGTAAGTATATTCAAAAACCTATGTACCAAGGATGTGGAAAGAAACACCTAGGAAAATTATTCAAAGGGATGGGAAGATGTTATATATGTGGTAATGAAGGTCATAAAGTAATAACCTTCCATGGAAAAAGGAAGTGTTCAGTTGACTCTAGAAAAGGGAAAGAAGTTCTTTCTAAGGGGTCAATTGAATGTTTAAAATGTGGTGTGCATGGTAATTACACAAATTGATGTCCTAAGAAGAAGGGTTGGGAATGGGATCCGTAGGACCATAGAAATATAGGTTTACCAATACATAATTCCATTCTAATTAAATATTAGGAAACTAAAAATGACCTATGAAAAGTATGGATTATTTCCTAGCTCAAGTTTTGACATTATTGAATCTTAAGACATTATGCATGATTTTGTTTGTAGGAAAGAAGTATAAAATAATAATATGTAAAACCATGGATAAAGGATCATGAAGAATGTTCTATGATTAATATTTTTACATTTTTGGAATTGAAGAGTTGTGTCGAATTTGTGGATGATGATGTGTTTAAATGTATTAATGATGGGATTACTTTGGAAGACTTATAAGATTTGTAACCCTTAATTTTTTTTAAAAAAATGTTAATTGAGGAAGAATTATCTTTTATTTTATGGAAATTGTTATAAAGAACCATTAGGGTCTATATGATCCCTGTATTTGATGCAATTTTAGGTTATTGCTTTTTGGGATGCAAAATGAAAGGTATGAGATACCCTTTAAGGTTAAAATATGTTATGGTAATTCTTGAGAAAATTACCTTATTTTTTATAATGTTATAACATTTATATGGTTTTAGAAAAAGGATAAACCATAGGATAGTTGACAACCCATCGTGTTCGGTGAGGCCATGGGAATTGAACCCATAACTGAAGGGTGACAAGGGCGCATCACCTACCACTGGCCTACCTGAAGTCCCTAGTTAGTATGACTTATTATTTTTAGTTAAATGATTGTATGGATAACGAATTAGTTAATTTTTTGAATTTATGTTTATCAAATGGATATCCTTGGTTTAGGAAAATGATTTTTTGATTAACTGATAAATGTTATTTTGGAAGACGTTCGCTCTTTTGGGAACACTATATGCCTAAGGAAAATAGAATACTATGGGATTTAATTTGAGGAGTAATGGTTGAAATAATATATTGCAAGAATATATATTTTTATTATGTACATATGGAAATTTGGGTTATTTATGGAAGTGATTCACCTACCATAGAGAATATGTGATTAGGTTAATTACTTTTCAGTATGAGACATTAAGAGTAGTCAAAGTTATTTGGAGATAAATGTTATGATTTATCAGGGAAGAATATGTGATCAAATCCTTCTAAATTTTGTGTTTCAATATTAGTTTGGATTATTTTAAAGAATTTTAATGACGATTTTGTATTTAATGGTCTTTTTTGGACTTTGGGTATTATTTGTTGAATTTTAGAGATTAAGAGTAGTATTTCTTTTTATAATGGATTATCCTTTTTGGGGATTATCTGATCTTGTAATAAACATTTTGGTTTTGGTTAATATTTAAATATAGGGGAAATATATTGTTCATATTTTTTAGATTATGTAATTATCTATAAGTTGATTCTAGTGCTTCAGGTGTGACCAAGTCATCTTGAAGACTCATCGTTTGGAGAAAAGATGAGTTTGTGGCAGAAAATTTAATAATGGATGAAACTCTACTTGAAAAGTAAGTATATTTCTTTTGTTTTTATTCAATATCATAAATGAATTCCTCAAATTTACAAAAAGGAACATAAAATAGAAATTTTGTCTGTTTACTTTTCCTACTGGGGAATAAAATATTGTTTAACCCATCACAAGTTTATGGTTTCCTGGTAGTTAACTTTCTCCTAATAATGTTTTCTATCACTCTCCATCAGAACTTGATGGTTATTTTTTCTTCCATATCCAGGTTTTCCTACATGTAATCATATTATGTGTTATCTAAGATGGCCTTTTTTACTTCTCGATATTTATTTTAAAGTGATAGTTTTACTGACACTTTTTTCGATTTTGGATTTTCAATGAAGTTTCCGGGAAAAAATTTAAAATCGCAAGGATGCAATTTCCAAAAGGGGGGAATGATGTAATGACCCAGGTATTTATAGAATAATAATTTTATTTTCTATTAATATTTATGAATAAGATATTAATTTAATGTTAAAGGGTATTATTTTTTCGATAGCGTATTTGACACGTAATGATGGGTTTCTTCAAAATCTTATGTTGCACACAACATTCAGTTATACTGAAAAATAATATAATAATATTACTATTATTTTAAATGGTAGTTAACACCTAGTTGTTGGAATTCTAATAATGAATAGTATCAAATGAATTTTTAAATATGTTTTATATATGTTTAAATAATGATTCATTGGTTCCAAATTTTTTATAAATTTAAATAAAAACCAATTGAATATAAAGGATATATTTTTATGAAAACCTATTTAAAAAAGAATAATTGTGTTTATAAAATCATATCACTCATTATGGATTTTTATTTAATGAAAAATATAATTTATATATTTAAATAAATGTTTTAAATTCATCTTATATGTTTCCAAGATATGATATAAGAAGAAAAGTAATTTTTTAGATAAAAGAAGTATTTTTCTAAAAATGTAGTTTTACCGCCTTATGATGGAGAACCCTTTCTAAATTTAATTTTTGTCACTTTTATATATTATATTTGAAAAAGTAAACTTCCTATATAGAATTCCAAAATAAAAATTTACTTTGGTTAAATTTTTGGTAATTTTATGATAAAGTTTGTTTTTTAGTGAATAGTGAAAATACTGCATTTTAATTCAAAACTGTCTTTTCATATAATTTATTTATATAGTTATATTGTATTTTTAATAGGTTTTAAAGTAAAATTGTATTATGTTTTTATAATTTAATACAATTATGTTCATTAAAAGTAATTTCACATTTTAATTGGATATAAACACCTTTCAATCATTTGGTAGTTTTTACTTCTTAAAAACACGCTTTTGGTTTTGAAAACAAGAATTAATTTAAAATTAATTTCTGTAAATTTTGTGTTTTGAATTTGAAAAAATGGATTTTATATTTGGAATTATAAGGTTCAAATTGTGTAAATAGGTACCTTTTATTTTTGGACATTATAAATAGTAACTTTAGTAATTATTTTTATTTACCATGGTTAAAGGGTAAATAAGGTAAATAAGGTTATAAAATTAATATTATAATAATGTAAAACTACCCTAAAACATGTATTAATGCTATTTTATGAGATATTTACGACCATTTTCATCCTTGCGTCTATTTTGAGACCCCATTGAGCCACTTGGGTGTGAAAATGACATTTTATAAGAATTAATTTAAAGTAAAGAGAAATATAATATAAACATGTATATTTTACTAAAACAATTTTTATATGGGGTTGTATAATTGATATATTTTACTATAAATAGTCATTATAAATATAATAATATTTCCTACATCATGGTATTTTATTTATAAATTTTGGACATTAAATAAATAAATTTAATTATGACACAATGATGTTGTAATAATTGCTTTATTAATGAAAGATTCAAATAAACGATATTATAAATATTTGAATAAATGTAATTTTATTATTTTTATTCCATATAAAAATTTTATGGATGATATTTACATATTATCTTTGATTTAATACCTTTTTTAAGGAACCAAGTTGTTATTACTTTAACAGAAATCAATTACTTGATGGTGTCAAAATTGACATAAATGAGTTTTAAAAAAAATTATTAAATGTTTTAATAGTCTTGAAAATATATATTTCATCTAACCAACTTATATAATGTTACAAATGTCATTAATTATCAACTTATGGTTCTCTTTTCATTTTATTGTAAATATAGTTACCATATATTATGAAAATGCAAGAAGACATGGTAAGAGTTAATGTCTTTAACAAAGGGTTAAAGCTAAAAGATAAGGTTAATTTATTGCTCTAAACTTGTCTAAAACCTATTGGTTGAGAGGATGTCGACCAAAATTCATCTTATCTTTGAAATAAATGAGTTTTGGACCATTTTAAATCAAAATAATTTTATAATAAAATAATATTTCAATACCTTCCTAAAGTGCCCCTCCTTCCTCTTATAAAAGGCCACCACATCTACCCACATAACTCACACATCTCAAGCCCCTATGCTCATCCAAATTCTTCCCAAAAATGGTGTCCCTTTGGATAATTGGTTTTTTGTACCATATAATCCTTTCTTTCTAATGAACTATCAAGCTCATCTCAATATTGAGGTTTGTAATCAATAAACTTCCATAAAATATCTGTTTAAGTATATTAGAAAAGGTAATGATCGTGTTACAGCAACTTTGTATTAGACCAATAATAAAGATTTTTCAGCTAATAATGTTGATGATATTAAGATTTATTATTATTGTTGATATATCTCTCCTTTTGATGATTCTTGGAGGATATTTTCTTATGATATACACTATATATATCCTCTAGTATAATGGTTGCATTTACATTTACCAAGAAAAAATAGTGTTACATACACTAACACCAATCATATTGAGGATGTCTTGGGTAAGGGTAGCATTTCTGAATCAATGATTATGGAATGGTTTCAAGCTAATGTTGCTTACCAAAAAGGTATATGTCTGAAATATTAAGAATTTCCAACAATATTTTTATTCCACCAATAAGAAAAAAAATTGTATCCAAGAAAGGAGGGGTTCTGTATTTGTAGACTTTATTATGTGTCGCTAACAACTGGAGAACTATATTACTTGTGGTTAATGCTCACAATGAATAGAGTTTAAACTTCATATGACAATATTAAAAGTGTGAACAACATTACTCATGGTACTTTTTTGGAGGGATGTTCAACATTGGGACTTCTAGCTGATGATAGGGAATTTATTGAGGTAATAAAAGAGGTATCAACTTGGTCTATGGGATAGTCTCTGCGCAGACTTTTTTTCCATCATTTTGTTCTCAGAAAATATGTTTTTCCCAGACATTGTGTAGCATTAAACCTAGAATATCCTCAGTGAATACATTCTTTATGCGCAACAATAGAGGCTAAAAATTTCAGGTATATAATCGAAGTGTTCATTCTCTAGCTTCTTACCTATTAAATTGTTCATTTTGTTAACTATAATTGATTTACTAAAACATTATAATAGTTATATAACACTATTTATGAATTTCATATAGATTTGACACTCACGGATCATCAAAAATAGATGTATGATTTGCTTGATATAGAGATCATTCTTCAAAGGAATGGTAGATCTCTTCATTATTATCCACCAATGCTAGTTCCAGATTTTGAAATTGTTTCTCAACAAAATTAGTTAGTAGTAGATAAACTAAATTATAACAGAGATAGCCTTCAGAATGAGTATCTGACTTTTCAGAGTAAGCTCACTGATGAATAGAAAGAGGTGATGACTATCATTATGTCTTCATTAACAACATGTGTTGGTGGTTTCTTTTTATAACATGGATATGGAGGCCTAAGTAAGACTTTCATTTAGAAAGTATTGACATATTTACTAGAGTTGTAAGTTAATATCATTCTTGTAGTTGCATCTAATGGAATTGCATCATTACTGCTACCTGATATGAGGACAACACATTCCAAATTTTGAATTCCAGTATCTATTTCTGATAATTGTGTTTGCAATATTCAACAAGGGAGTGATGTCACAGATCTTCTACAGTTAACAAAGCGAATTATTTGGAATGAGGCGCCTATGATTCATAAGTACTGTTTTGAAGCTCTTGATCATACTTTAAAAGATTTGATGTCATAAAAAAGTGAAAACTCTTCAAACTTACCATTAAGTGGTATAACGGTTGTGTTGGGTGGGGATTTCAGGCAAATACAACCTATAGTACCAGGTAGTAATAGAAATGAAATAGTGTTTTCAAGTATAGAGTTCTCATACTTGTGGAAACATTGTCATGTTCTAACACTAACAAATAACATGATATTTCATACCAATTATTTCAAAATTTCATATAAATTTTATGACTTTTCTTTATGGAATTTAGATATTAGTGAAGTTCGTATTGGAGAGCCAAATGATGGTGAAACTATAATTAAAATTCCTTCAGCATATCTTCTTACATGGACTAGAGATCTGATTTCAGAAATTTTTGAACATACATACCCCTATTTCATGGGTAACTATGATGATGTAAATTATCTTAAAGATTATTCCATCTTAGCTCTGAATCATGATATTGTTGAAGAAGTAAATGTGTACATGATGTCTCTCACATGTTCTGAAGGAAAATATTATTTCATCTTAGACTCAATTTGTGCTCCAAGTTTTGATATAGACAGGCCAGAAAATATTACACATTTGTTATGTTAAATGGTATTAATGTTTCAGGGATGTCTTTCTATAAAATTACACTCAAAATTAGGGTGCTTTTCATGATGCTTAGAAATGTAGATCAATATGTTGGATTATTTAATGGGACTCGCTTGATTTTTACACACTAGAGTGACCATGTCATCAAAGAAAGAATTTTATGCAGCTGTAATTATAGATATCTTGCATTCATTCCAAGATTAAATATGACACACTCCAATTATCGATGGCCTTTTAAACTATAAAGAAGACAATATCCATTGATTGTTTCTTATGATATGACTATTAACAAAATTCAAGTACAGTCATTGTCTTATGTTCATTTGTATCTTCAAAAACCTATGTTCTATCATGGTTAACTATATGTTGTTGTATCTGGAGTCACATCACCATTAAGTTTGAAAAAAGTACTTGGTGATAATAATCCCACAACCAGTGAATCGACATAAAATATTGTCTACAAGGAAATATTTGATAGATTATGTTAGGTATATTTTAAATTAAATGTTAAAATGTCAATGTTTGGTTTTTTCTGCTTATTTATCTGTGATTTCATGAATATCAATGTTTCTGAATATGATCTATTTGTAAACAAATTCAAATAGTACAGATTTTCCAACATGTCGTGATCAATTACCCCTTCGAATCATATCACACCTAAGGGTGATGAGATATTGAAGATACAAGTGTTTATTTTCAATTTGTGGTGAAACACATAATCCAGGTACTCCAATGATGTTGTTTACATTGATATGATTCTCAGAGATCATCATGTGACATATCATTTAAAAGAAACTATGTTTTTCTTTCTTCTACGGTATTTATTTTTTCATTTTAACTATACAACAACATTCTAAACTTGATATTTCTACTTTTTAATTTTTAAAAACCTTGAAAAATCATTATGTAGGGAATAAAGATACGTTATACTATTAGTCATTATCAAATTCTCTCTAAGTTCAAAAATCGGTTGCGTGAAGAAATGTTTTATTTTATACAAAACTTCCAAATAGTTGTTAATCAAGTTAGATACTTAGAAACTAGACATTCTTGTTGAATACTGTTCAGATCAACAATGCATGTCCGGCCATCTAATGCATCACTGCCACTTTTCTGTTTCAATTTTACTTCTTTTGAAGACATAAATCATAGAAGGGTTCCAGAGAAACATTTAATTGGTACAACATTATTAGGGTTTTTTTAATAGTTTATAAATATTTTAAAGGTTCCTTATAGATTATTATATAACTTAATGGAATAATTTGAACTAACTATAAGTTACATTACATAACATTTTGTTCTTTCTTATTTGTTTACAAATAATTAGGCATTTATGTTGGTCACATCCTCTTGAAACTTTAGGTAATTCCAATTTTAAGATGTAGGTTGTCTTAGAGAATGAAAGGTGAGTCATTAGGGCCTTTTAGTATATCTGACCATCTATTTACATTTAACCTTATGATGTTATCATTTTCATACAGTGGGTTACAAGTTAAATGCAGTTTATATGATGACTATGCAAATCATATGTCACGTTACTTGGAAGACAATATTGGGTCATCAACTTTTTTAATATTACTACTTGTTAGAGTGAAGAAATTGAATAGTATGATTTCTAATAACACAATTCATTATTTCCCTTTCTATTACTCATTAATTTTATAAGTTATAAAATAGAATTCTCTATAAATTGGTTTTAAAACTTCTTTCAGGCTATGTTATAATAACAGCTACCATTAATGTGACAAAAATTATTTTCAACCGTGATATTGAAGACGTAGAAAATTTCAGAAAAAGGTGCCCTAAATACTTAATTGATCTATGAATTTTATATATTTTATCCAATGTTTAAAATATCATTAATGTATAGATGCTCTTTCACAGTTGAGTTTTATTTTTCAATATTTAGATATGGGTTTATAATGGCATTATAGAATTGTATTCCAACACCAACATACCCAACTTCTTCCTCTACATAAATTCTTTATTGGGATAATAAAAAAACCATTTTTGAAATCAAGAATTGTGAATAGGTATGTAATATATGGTCCAATTATAAATTTATTTATGCACTATATTATATTGTAGGTAGCATTAATATATTTTAAAAATTAATTAATTACTATATTCTCAATGTTCCATAGCCTTTTTTTTTAATTTCAGTCAAGATACAAAAAAAATCCAACCACTCCCAACTGGTTCTATGAATCATGAAATTCTTACATGAAAAAAGTGTACAATATTGATGGAAAAATTTAGTGCAATAGTTGAAAAATTTCTCCAAACTACACTACTCCCAAGTTATTATTTGTTATATTCCTTAATAATTTATTGGTAATTTGATATTTTGATAGTATTGAATTCTTTTACTAATATTTAATCCCTTAGTAATCACATTTATAAATCAACAGATTTAGAGTGAAGCTGCTTGTGATTGATATCACTGACTCCTTCTTGTTAGTTCTACTTGATAAAAAAAGTAATGAAATTTATAAGAAAAACAACTATAGATTTGAGAGAATCTATGATATAGGTATAACTACAAAATAAAATAGCATGATAAAAAAATATGTTCACTTCATTTAAACTAACAGTTACTTTCATTTTCAAATTACAATGATGATAATTATGGTTTTCCTACATAATTAATTATTTTCAAATAAAAAAAAGTTCTACTATAAATTGAAGTATCAAATTTTAATATTCAAAATCATTACCATTCTATAAAAAACAACATAAAAGGTAATTTACATTAGTGAAAATGAAAACTACATCATCAGTTTCAATGACAGCTTCATAGAAAATCAAGTACTAGATATTATATATTCTTAATTTAATTAATATGGAAAAACTACAAACTATTAATCGTGTTATTATTTTTATAAAGTATCATCATAGAAGTGATTGTAAAAATGTAAGTAGTGGGCATGAACAGATTCAACTAAAATATTTTCTTTTATCTTCATTTTCTTTTCCCTGCTAGTAAATAACATGTAACAGGACTATTGATTTTATAATTCCATTATAGGATCATCAGAGTGTTGAATATTTTTGACTTAGTGAAAAGGTTGACTCAGGATTTGTAACATCAACTACAATTTTATCAATAATTCAGGAATATATATGTTATCTCAAATATGTTTTGTTTAACAAGCTATTATTTTAATCCGTGAATACAGTTGCTACGAGAACTAGTACTTATTTTAACTACATTATATATAGATAAAAACCTATTAAATGAATTTGTTAGTGAATATGTTTCTGAGAAATATCATAATTTACTACCAGATAGTGTGGGTAGAACATTCCGGGCAAAAAATCTGGAAATCTGAATGAAGGATAAATTAAAATACAAAACTGAAAAGAATGACTGATATTTTCTACTGATATGAAAGGTAATAATACATCAAGGAATTCTTTATTTTACTTTCTTATATGTAATAAAATTAAATATTACTTTCAATTACAGTATTTCTCATTGTATTTCACGTTAGCATTAAATTTAATCAAATCTGCACGAATCATACATGGAGTCATATATGTTCAACAACACTAAAAAATAATGGATGTACGCTATATATTTTTGATGTTTTATAAGTTTAATTATACATAACATCACTATTTTCATGTTTAAAATACACTCTTACAGTTATATTATTTAAGATTATTTTAACATTTCTTTATATTCAACGTAATAAATATTAATTTAGGGTTTCATTACTGCATTTAATGCAACAAGTATTATTGTATCTTCATTTCAGAGATATAAAACTTCATTGAGTAGACAAGATGTGAGGGGATGCATGAGCTCTAGAACTTTTTCTATTATTAAAGTTATTATTTTCTTCTACCTATAGTACATATCAATTTTCAATCATGTATTTAAAAACTAGTCTATGATCTTTTAAAAGACTTATAAACCCTCTAAACTAGGGGATTTATATTTCCTGGTTTTAATTTGTTAAATTACCCTTTTAAAGGTGTAGTTGATCAATCCAAAATGTTCATTATAGTCATCCTACCACTTTTCATGCAGTTATACCTTACATTTTTCATTTTCCCACATCCATGTATGTGTTTATTTCTGTTTATGTTGAAGTAGATTTTAGTTATGGGTAGTATTACTACATCTAAATGTGTTCAACTTCATTACAATCATCCTGCCTCTTTTCATGCAGGTATAGCATACATTTTTCATTTTCCCACATCCATGTATGTGTTTTTTTTCTTTATGTTGAAGGAGATATCATTTTCAGGAAGTCTTACTACCTCTAAATGTGTTCAAATTCATTTCAGTGATCCTTCCTCTTTTCATGCAGGTATAGCTTTCATTTTTTATTTTTCCAACATCCATGTATGTGGGTATATCTGTTTATGTTGAAGAAGATTTAAATTACAGGTAGTCTTACAACCTCTAAATGTGTTCAACTTCATTACAGTCATCCTATCTCTTTTCATCCAAGTATAACTTACATTTTTCATTTTCCCACATCCATGTTTGTGTGTATTTCTCTTTATGTTGAAATATATTTCAATTGTAGGCAGTCATACTGCCTCTAAATATGTTCAAATTCATTATTGTGATCCCGCCTCTTTTCATGTAGGTATAGCTTACATTTTTCATTTTCCCACATCCATGTATGTGTGTATTTATATTTATGTTGATGAAAATTTTAGTTGTGGGTAGTATTACTTTCTCTAAATGTTTTCAACTTCATTATTGTCATCCTACCTTTTTCATGTAGGTATAGCTTACATTTTTCATTTTCCCACATCCATGTATGTGTGTATTTATGTTTATATTGAATAAGATTTAATTTTCAAGTAGAATTAATACCTCTAAATGTGTTTATCATCATTACTATCATCCTTCCTCTTTTCATGAAAGTATAGCTTGCATTTTTCATTTTCCCACATCCATGTATGTGTGTATTTCTATTTATGTTGAATCATATTTCAGTTGTAGACAGTCTTACTACCTCTAAATGTGTTCAACATCATTACAGTCATCCATCCTCTTTTCATACAGGTATAGATTACATTTTTCACTTTCCCACATCTATGTATCTCTGTATTTCTATTTATATTGAAGCATATTTCAGTTACATACAAGCTTACTAGCTCTAAATGTGTTTAACTTCATTACTATCATCTTGCCTCTTTTCATGCAGCTATAGCTTACATTTTTCATTTTTCATATTAATAATGATGATTCCATTAAAATTATAATTATTTAAATTAATTTATTCATTTTTTCATTATTATTTTCATTTTACATATTCAGTTATAAAATTAACATTCTAAACATGTTTGGTAAGCCCAATTTTTTCAGTTTTTAATCATTTTAATGAAATTGTTTCTCTTTGTAAATTCATAACTATCCTGGTTTTTCTTTAATCATTTTTTAGATTTCAAAGGTGTTCATTCATTACTGTTGTGTGTTTCCCCAATTTTTGAAATTTCATTGGACCAAGGCCCTATTTTTTGAGAATTTGATCATTTTATTCAATTATATTTCAGTTATAAGTTTGTTTTAGAAAAAATGGTCTCACTTATTTTTTTCCTTGATATTTTTCTGTTTTGTAGCTTGAATCAGTGACTTACTTTCACCACCATCATCATGAATAAATACTTCCTTGGTACTTATACATGGTATGACTTTCAAATCACTACAACACTTTCTTTCATAAACATCATTAATAGAAAAGTAACATATGATAATTTATTTTTTAATGAAAACATGCTAAATTAATGTGATTGAAATGAATAGATCATGTTAATGAAACGTATTTAACATTTTTTAATAGGAAGAAATTTTATTTTATCTTTAACCCTGATCATGCATTAAGGTAGGGATCAATTTTTTTTTGTTGAAAGTGTGTGATAATAGTTTTTGATTGACTGAATTGTTTCCAATTGACTGGCCTTAGTAGTAAAATCATGGGACTGACTTTTTCCACTTAAAACTTATTTCTTCAAATTAGGGGCATGATAGAAGAAGAGACCCTTGCTTAGCATGACCCCTATTCATCCCATCATTCCATATATTCATTAATCCAACTTCCCTTTTCCAAAAACCTACTCTATTATTAACTTTTGATTGATTTAGTGTTTATTCATTGATTTCCATTCTACTATTACCAGCAATTCTCTTTGAAGTGCACTTAGGTGATTCCAAGGATCTCGTGTGTTTTTTATTCATGTTTTGTAATTGAAAATTTGTTTCCCCTAGTTACTCCCATTGGGAGTTGACTGCATAATGATGTTGTTCTTGACCACCATATTATTAGGAAAGGAATAGGAAAGAATTTAATGAAATTGAAATTGTCTCTTAGACAGGCTAGATTTTTTTAATAAAAACATGGGTTTCATATTCAAAATAGATTGTAATACTAATGGAATATCAATTTCATAATAGGTTTTTTAGTTTTATTAAAATTGGGGGTTGAATTGCATCTCATTATGCTTTTGTAAATAGAATGTCTCTTGTTGATCCAATGGTTATACACCAGAACGCATGAGCTACCCCCTCAAAATAGAAGTTAACGAAATTGAAATTGTCTCTATCTCCACCAGAACGCCTTAGATTCCCCCTCGAAAAGTACCTAGATTTTTTGGGTTCTTAAGTACCATGGAATATGCATCCAACTTGAAGTTTCAAAATATCACTTTCCGAAAGTTGAAGAATACATATCACCATGAAGAACTCAGTAATCCATCATTCCTACAGCCTCCTATATTGAGCAGGGTATGTGATATGTCCTTTATATTGTGTAATATGTTAATATATCATCTTTTATTTTAATGGACCTGATTTTTTTTCATTTCTCATAATAGGGGATTAATGCATGTTTTCAAAATAACAATGATTTCCGTGATAACTATGACAATTTTTATGATAAGCCACTATATGGTTGGTATTGATCAATTCAAAAGCAACTTTAGAGGTTGTAATACCAAGAGTTGAATCTTGTATTTCTTACCAACTAAGAAAAGGATGAGGAGAACCCAAAATATTGAGTTTAAATAATAGTTGGTGATTTACAGACTGTACATCTTTTACTTTCTGAAAAATTACTCCATATCTAAACATCATAAAATCTCCATTTGTTGACGATTTTTTTGTCGTTATATATAATAATTAATCCTCTGCACGTCTCATATTTTTTATTAGAACAACTATTATTTAATTAATTTCTCTTTCATTTTATATTTCACCATATGAAATATTGTTTTCCTAAATGCAGTTGATATTTAAATGAGGTCTCCATCATCAACAATTAGAAATTTATTCACATTAAAATTAAGGTATCTTTTTTGGACTATTTTAATGGTGTCTCTATATTTTAGTAACTTATATTTCAATTTTATGAACCACTTCTTTGTGATTAAAATAAATTAAATGTTATTGATTCTTATTAACTTTTAAAAATAGTACTCTCTTATTAGAAAAATAAAAATTATTTCATATCACCGTTCATACGTATGAGTGAGTACTAGTTATGAAAATGCAAGAAGACATGGTAAGAGTTAATGTTTTTAACTAAGGGTTAAAGCTAAAAGATAAGGTTAATTTTTTCTCATAATCTTGTCTAAAACCTATTGGTTGAGAGTATTTTAACCAGAAATCATCTTATATTTTAAATAAATGAGTTTGGGACTATTTGGAACCAAAAATCATTTTATAATAAAATAATATTTCAATGCCTTCCTAAAGTTCCCCTCCTTCCTCTTATAAAAGGCCACCACCTCTACCCACATAACTCACACCTCTAAAGCCCCTTGGCTCATCAAAATTATTCCCAAATAAGCTCCAAAAATCCCCCCCTTTCTCCTAGAAGCCTCACCTTAAGCATAAGTCAATTCAATAAATCCCTTTGGCTCAAATCAAAAGAAGTAACCCGATTTAGAGGTAACGTCTTCTCTCAAGTTCCTTTCCTTTATTTTCTTTCTCAGATCCCTATTCTATTTTTATTCATTGATTACATAACAACCCTAATATCCTCAATATAATATGATTTTGTTATGATAAGTATTAAAAATACACTTACACACACCTCCATCTAATGGATATGAACATACAGTTTCTGTGGACGGCGAACTACTACCTCACGAAACGATGAATGTTCAATTTTCCCTTACCACCTCTCATGGTGGCCATTATGATTGAGATATATTTATATATGATATATATCATATTTATATTATCTTTATGCTTCTTTATTTTTCATTTACAGTAAACCTTTATGTTTTCCATAATGTTTAAATATGATAATTTTATTTGAGGAAGTGTGGACTACCACCCCCTCAAAGCGATATGACTCATCCATTCCATACATGGAACGTATAAAGGATGGAGTTAATGAAATTATTTAACATATATAAAATATGATATTATACTGGAATTATAATATACCTATGTATCATTTAGTTTTCATTCCTTTAAATATGAAAAAGAAATTAAAGTAGGGTTCATGCATACGTACATCTTACCATCTCCATGAATGGTTCATTTCATTTCATATATCCAAATGTTATAGACTATTATAAATACATATATAATAGATATAAATAAATATATACTAGATATATATGATACTTAAATCAGGAATAATATTCTGGTGATGATGGGATTTTGACTACATAGACAATTTACATCAAAATAAGTTCATTTTCGACTCAAGTACCGAATATTGAAAAAACAACTAATATGAACTTAAATAATTGTGTAATTTTTATAACATGATGATAAGTAATATAAAATTAATAATAAACATGAAACAGATTCTAAAGCAAGTACAAATTAACCTAAGTTTATTATTCAGGAATATAAATAATGAACCAGACCAGTCGGACTCGAGGCAAGGGACTTCGTCTCAATATCTTTTCATTGAGGCATATTTTGGTTTATACACAACCTTATTTTATATGGTGTATAATTATACCCTTTTTATTTTAATTTCATTCAACAGTTTCCAAAAATAATCTTTTTTTATAAATCATTTTACTAAATGAAAAAGGGAATGTTTCTTTTCAACGTACGCAGTGACAATGACATTTCTTCCACCGCGAGCATTATGTGATATTTGGATTCCTTAACAAGACTTAATATTTTTAAAAGTAAAATAAATACCATATACCATTTTTACGCATTTTGGTATTTAATATGGTTTTTAAAAATAAATTATATTGTTAATATCTTGAAATTATATATTTTGATTGTAATGTGGAAATGTTATCTTTACTTTATAGTTGTTTTATGTGTTATGAGTATGTTATGGTTATTGGGTATTTTTTATGTATATGGGTGGTTTCATGATAAAATAAGGGAGGGTAAGCCCGAGATAGATCTCCAATGCATTGGGTAATGTGACGGAGGTAAATGTTAATGTTTCTCCTAAGACATTTAAGGAATATACTGTGATGGGTATTCCAAACGTAAATCCCAAAGTAGCTGTGAAAGCTACAATGTAAGTATGTTATGGATGCCACAAGATACCATTATGATTTATGATTTATATGTTTTATTCATAAATCTTATGATTTTATGAGGTATGTTAAATAGCTTGTGTTTTATGAGTGAAATGTATGATTTCATTGATTTGTATGTATTCATGGACTAATGTTTTATTTCCTTATTTTATAACCCTTACTGAGATTTTTATGCTCATCCCCGGTTTTTGAAATGTTTTTCACATGGTATAAGGAATTGTGAGAGAAATGAATAATTTAAGAAAAAATTTATCAAGAAAAGAATTCTTGTTTTTATTTAATGAGTTTTATTATTTTGAAAAAAATGGATAGAGTATAAGTGTCTACTTTCTAATATTTGAGATGTAATGGAATAATTATGGCTTAATTATCTAAAACTCTAAACCTGAAAATATACTCAATGTTAATTATTGACTTAAATCAAGATTATGTAATGTTTAAGGTTGGGGATTTACACTTAAAGAAGTAAATAAATGATCCATCATATTTATTGAAGTCAGAGGTCATACCGTTGTAGCATGATATTTCTTATAAGGAAAAACTGGTAGATAATCTGGATCGAATAGAGAAAGTTCTACAAAGAAAGACCACTCACTTAGACATTAGTTTGTGGTGAAACCACCATCTTGAGGATACTAAATGGGTACTAGAGGATGTAATGAGGCATATGTATCCTTATTTTTTTGTACCAAAGTGATGAATTTTGAGGGTAAAATTCATTTTAAGGGGAGTAGAATCTAACCCCATGAGACTTTGTGGAGAAAAAAATTAAATAAATTTTATCATTCTAATATTTTATGTTAGATGAAATACTATGTTTGGATGTTTTTTTACACACAAAAATGAGTTTATATTTCATTACAAAAAACATTGAGTGTAACTTGCTTTACATGTAACACTGAGTTTACACAAAACATAACACACTGTTGAAATATTATTATTTAATATAATAGTTATCACCTATCCATTGGAATAGAAAGTATGAATATGATTAAATAAATTATAAAAATATACTTGAAACTTTTATATGTATAATTAATTATTTGGTGACCATTTAATTAAAAAAGTAAATAAGAACTATTCAAAAATAAAGGAAACCTTTTTATTAAAAAACTATGTTTATAAAAATAAAAACATTTTAAATAAATAAATTAAAAAAACAAAAAAATTTGTAAATTATTTTAATGAAATTTATACATTATATATTCAATCAAATTTTTAAATTTAATCTTATGTTTTTTCTAGACAAGAGATAAGAATAAATCCAATTTTATGCTTAAAAAATGTATCTTTTTAAAAAATAATTTTTATCACCTTTTGTGAACTAATAATAAAATTAATTATTGAAACTTTTAGAAAATTAATTTGAAAAAATAAACTTAATTTTTTAAATCATCATGTCAAAATTATATTTGGGTGAAATTTTTGGATATTTTTGAAAAGTTTCGTTTTTTTATGAATAGAAAAAATGTTGAATTTTAATTAAAAACTACCTTTTCATTTACATTATTTATAAAGTTTAATTTTGTTATAAATTGGTTTAAAAGTAAAATTAGATAAATTATATATATATATATATATTAGTCTAATTAATTTCTTTGGATTCAATTTCATATTGAATTTTGATATTAAAACTTTCCAAAGATTTGAACATTTTCTCTTTAACAACCCATTTTCTCATCAGGTCTATGAGATTAATTTTAAATTAAATTTCACCAATTATGTGAATATAATTTGTAAAAACTTAATTCCATATTTTTAATAATCATAATTTATATTATATAATATGGTAAAATTATATTTTTACCAAAATAAATAGTAAAAGCGGTAAAAATTATTTACCACGGTTAAGGTAAAAATGGGTTTATCGGGGGTTAAATTAAAATGATAACTGATAAAATGACCTAAAAATTATTTATAATATATTTTATTATAATATTTATACCCTATAATTTCCAATTATTTATAATAATCTATTTTTTATCCTTTTTTTATGAGAAAAACGTGGGCACACCTTTTTATTTCAAAAAATTATAAGTGTGTCACTCACCTCACTTATAAAAGGCCACCCCTATCCTCTCTTCTAAACACCTTCAGACCCTTTTATTCAGTCAATAAATAAAATAAGAACATCCAAAATTATAAAATATCATACTATAATTCTTATTTTGATCATAAATACTTCCTAAGAAGGATTTTGGTGCGAACCTAAGGAGGATACCCAAAGAAGAGGTAATGTTCTTCAATAAGAATTTTTATTTTATTTCTTCCACCACCTACTTCAATTATTATTATATCATGATGATATAATAACCTCAGTATATTAAATATAATAATATGTTTTTATGTTGAGTTCATAATCTACAACCATCTCCACCTTCATCAAATGGGTTACGAAATCATCATTCATGTGTACGACGGACTACCACTTCGCGAACCGATGTCATTAATGTTTCCATTACCACCTCTCGCAGTTGGGTATGATGGTGGATATAAATTATATATATGATATTTATAACATAATTATACCTATTTAGTCATTATATCACATATAAAATTTTAAATTCCATTCCATAAGGGATACAATAACATCATATGTGTGTAAGGTGAACTATCGGCTCATGAAGCATTATAGTTCGTTTTCACTAATGCTTTACATGGAAGATAATAAGGATAAATTTAATTAATATATATGATATAAATGATATAATTATTATTTTAATGAAATATTTATCATTATTTAAATATATTATCTCATTTTATTTATTACATTTTCACTCACTGAAAGGTGATAATGTCGTTCATGTACATGTGGATAATAGCCTTCACAAAACAATATGCCTTTTTATTTTTATCACCGCACCACATGGATGATATGTATAAGTATATTTAATGAAATAATATTTTATTTATCAAATTTTTATCATTCTATAAATATAAAATTTTACTTACCTTATTTCTATAATGTTTATTGCAAAATGTTAATGTAACTCATACGTAAGTATGACCTACCATCTATATGATCGTAATGTACTTCATTTATCAAAACCATATTTCATGATTTGTCTTAAAAGTATAATTAATATAAAAATATGATAATTATATAATTATTATAATTTGGTATATAATGGAATCCTGATCAAAGTAAGATGACAGAAAATAACAAATCAAAATATATACAAAAAACAAAACACTTATTGCCTGAAACGTGACTTTAACATGGAAATGTTAATAAATGGGTAATAAAAGGTTATAAAAAATAATATATGACATATATATATATATATATATATTATTTAATATATTCATAATAAACATTTATTTATTATAAAAGAGGTTTGAAATTGTATAAAGTAATTCAAGACTTGAGGTAATAAATTTCCATCTCACTTTTATTTTTCAGTGAGACACATGCCATATTCACAATGTTTTTATTTTATGTGGTGTATATACTATAAATGAATATATTTTATAATTATTATCCTTAAATTTTTAACTATTTACATATCCATTTTATTATCTCTCTTTCATGGTGTTTATGGTTTCAATGTTACTAAAACAATAAGAGATTTTTGTCTCAATTTTCCTTCTTTGAGACATATGTCATGTTTTGAAACTATCTTCTTTAATGAGATGTATATACTTACCATTTGATATTTTATGTTCTAAATATCCTTATTTTAATGATATTATAAGTATCATTTAATTTAATTCTTTCATGGGGATTATGATTCATAGTTACCAAAGTAGTAAGAGTTTTATGTTATAATCTGATCGTTAATCAGAATTGTTTATGATTATGCTTCCAATGATGAAATATTAGGATATATCTCTATAGAAACTCATTAATATTATTTTCCTGTAGTTATTTCATGATAATACATTTTTCCCCTTTATTTTACTCTCTTTATATACTCAATATTCTAAAAAATATTTTTTAAGAGAAATCATCTATATTTCTCTCTTCAGGTGAAAACCCATTTTATTCAAAAACCATATTTTCTAAAAAAATAAAAAATGTTTTTAACATAAATAAAATTATTTATTAAATACTTATTTACCGTTTTTTGAATGTTTGAAATTTTTTTGAAAGTGATCTCCATGTGGTTTTCTAAATAATGGTCGTTTGGATTTTACCAAAAATGTGAAAGCAATATTTTTATAACATGAATAGAATTTCCTCTTTCAGTACAATTATTTTATTTGAAGATTAATTTATATGTTTTTAAGTTTATTTTCAATGAAAATTATTTTCAAAAAATATATATTTTGAAAATAATTTTTCAGTGGAAAGGATATTTTCCTCAGGAAATATTTTAAATTATTTTTAAAATCTTCCCTTATAGGTTTTCAAGGTTATTTTCAAAGAAAATGATTTAAAAAAATTATGTTTTAAAAATAATTTTTCAAAGTGGAAAGGTTATTTTTTTCAGGAGATTTCTTAAATTATTTATAAATTATTCCTTTATATATTTTCAAGTTTATTTTCAAATTAAAGGATTTCATAAATATTTTGTGATTTATTAGTTTTAAAAAGTGATTTTCAAAGAAAATTTATTTTCATAAAGAAATGTTCCAAGTGATCTTTCAAAATAATTTCCCATTGAGGATGCCATACTTTGATGTTACATATGATTTTCTATGGATACGATCTGAGGAAACCATTCTTATTATTTCTCTGAATGGTTTATGTTTTGATAGAATAATGTTTATCAAACCTATTTTTATTTCATGGGTTATACCATGAGGAAATGCTTAGGAATCCCGCTTATTTTCATGTGTTATGATATGACGAAATGATGAAATGATTATGAAACCTATCTATTTTTCATATTTTATGATATGATTAAATTCTTATGAAACTCATTATATTTCTTTTGTTATGATATGATAAATGTTTTATGATCTTATAGAACATATATGTATAATTTTCATTATGTAAATGTGGTTATTTTATAACCAAGGATGGTGGTTATTTTATAACCAAGATAAATGGGACCTATATCTCCCAATAATATATTGGGTAAATATTTATATATCATGAGATAGACAGGACAAGAATAGGGAGTGAATACAGTTTAGTAAGGGACATTTTTCCGCTGCGATATTCTTGGGAGTGAACCTTGACTACTATGAAAATTTAGTGAGTGAACCCATTTCATTATAAGGAAAGGGATTACACTGGATATGGTGGTGTGTCCCACCCAGGAGGTTTATCGACCCATGGGTTCCCTGATAATTTTTTACAATAATCCTTGACTACTACAGAAATTATTTTCTATGCTTTTTTGTATTCCACAATTGTATGTCTTATGCCAATATTATGCTCTCATGGGTCATGTTCATTTATTTCCTTATAATTCATGTCTTATGAACTGAAAATATTCATTCCATGACTTAATAATTTGATCTTTGATTTGTAGGGTATGGTTTTTAAATATTATTCTCACATTATCATACCCTTATACCCATTTGATGCCTATGTGATCATTGATATTTCAATTTATTTCCCTTACTAAGCATCTGAGCTCTCCCTTTCTTATGTTTATTTTCCCAAGCTTATGAAAAAAGGTATTAATTAGGGTATTTTTTAAGAGAACTAAAGGGGGATATCATTAAGGGGAATATTTAATATATTTCACAAAATATATATTATTTGTCTATGTTTCCAAAGTCACTTGACCTAAATGATTCTAGCATTAAATGTTATGTTATGTAATTAATATTTCTCTATTAAGATATAATTTTTAGGTTTGATAAGTTTAGTTCAATGAAATGGGTTTCATCATGATTTCATCAACATATTCAATAAAAATCAATAGAAATAATAAATATGGTAACATTAGATCATATCTTTATAAAATCATAATAAGCATCAAAAAAAAATTTATAAATGAAAATTTCTTCAAAAGATCACTCAAACATTTCTAGAAGAAAATACCCTTTCCATTTTTAAATCAATTAATTAAAATATAAAACTTTCAAGTATATTAGGAAAAAAACATTTTCATTGAAAATAATCATTGAAATAAGTAAATTAATTATTGAAGTTAAGATTAGTCATGATAGTTAGAAAAGTTGTTTCTGTAGTAAATGTAAAAAAAGATTACGTTCAAACCTTTGGTAAAAAGTACCTTATTCGTAAAAAAAAGTAGATTCCTTTTAAAAATTTCATATAAAGAAAAAAAATGTGTAAATATGAATCTAATAAAACATTGGATAATATTAAAAACGTTATTTAAAATATTTTAAATTAAATATGTACATGGAAGAAAAAATTCTTAACTAAAGAGAGAAATAAAGTATGTTTTACTTAAAACATTATTTCGGTCTTATGAGTACACAGGTAGAGTAAAATAAATTAAAAATGTGTAATATTCATAAAAATAGAAGATAGTAATATTCATAATATTTAATAGTGGTATATCATATAATTGCATGATCAAAAAGTTAAACATAAAATATCATGGTAAAAAGAGATATTGTAACATAAAACCCATACAATTATGGTAACTTTTGAATCATTACCCCCATGAAATAAATATATCAAAATGAAACTATAAATAATTTGAATATAAATATATTCATGATATAACATATCAAAGGCAATTATATACACCACATAAAATAAGCAAGTGGTGAATATGACATATGTTGCCTAGAAATAAAAGTGAGATGAGACACTATTACCTCATGTCTGACTTGATTTGTTAGTTCCTTTAACAACCCATATAAAAAATTAAAATTTATTATAATTATATAAAAATAAAAATAATTATTATTATATTATAAATGGTTTACATATAACATATTTTGACCCATTCATTTATAATATTTCATTATCAAAATCTTAGTGAGTGTAAGCCACTACATTTTTCATGTATGTTTCGGTTCAACAGTATTGGTCCTTGAACTTTGATCATGATTCCATTATATAAATAATATTAATAATTTCATAAGTATCATATTTAATAATTATATACACTTTTATAATCATTCATATAAATGAGTGATGAAAAATGTATCACATTGCTTCGTATAGGTGGTAGTCCATACGTATGCATGAGTGACGTTATCGTTTTACAACAGATGGGAAGGTAAAAAGATAGAAAATATATTATAATTAAAGAAGAATAATTATGTCATAAATATCATATATAAACATTAAATCCATAATAATAACCAACCATCAAATATTGTGATGGAAAATGAATTATATCGTTATGTGGAGGTGGTAATTCACATATATGTACAAGTGATACATTCATTTCCCATTTGATAGAAATTTGGGGGGAATGGTTGAATAATAATCATAATAACATCTATTTATATTTATTATAATTTATTAATTATTTTAGGATTTATATAATAGATTTATAATGATTATAATAAAAAATAAACTTTAAAAGAGTCGGGTAAGATGATTACCTCTTATTTGAGAGGCCTCCTTTAGCTTACACCATAAACCTTACTAGGATGGTATTAGGGTAAGAAAATGAGAAAAATAATGATGTTTAAGAAGAAATTAAGGATTTTTGGTTAGTATTGTCCAATATATAAGTCTAAAATTGTGTGAATGAGGGTGGATAAGAGGTCTCTTTTATAAGTGAGGAGAGCGATATGCATGGAATTACAAAAAATATTTCAATAATATAAGGTCAAATTCATGTTAAAGTGTAAAAAATGGAAAATAAATCAAAGATAAGATAATATATGGTTTAAATATTCAAAAACTAATATTTAGATAATCTTATGTGGATTTTTTACACTTATCTATTACTTTAACCCGTGGTAAACCTATTTTAACCCTAACTATAGTAACATATTTTCTTACTATTTTAACTATTCATTATGATCGAAAATGAAATTAGAAAAATTAAAAAAATTGGAAATTATAATTCCAAATAATTAATATATTTTATTAAATTTGATTTCTATAATTTTAAGAAATTAATTTTAAAATAAATGTGCAAAACGCAAGAACGCTGTTTTTTAGAAAAATAAATTTTTAAACATGAAATTGAGTTTAGTTTCATTCATTTCCTAGTGAAAATGATTAGATGAATGTTAAAATATTTTATTAAATATATAATCTACACATTTTATTATCATTATTAATCAAATATTATTTATTAAATTTATTATTTTAATAAAACATTACACACATAAAAATAGTTTTCTAAAAAATGACCATTTTTACCTTTAAATGATTTTATCTTCATTCATAACTACTAGATAAATAATTTATGAATTATTATTCATAAATTTACAATAAATTTCAATAAAAATAATTTTTAAATAGTGGTAAATATATTTTTTTATATAAAAATTTACAACACCTATAAAAATAGTGTTCTTTATAAAATTTGGTCTCTTAATCATTAAAAGGTTTTATTAAAAATTTAATGATTACTTATTAGGAATTAATCAATATATTTTAATTAAAGAGAATATATATATATATTTCAAAAAAAATTAATCTTATTCATACACATTAACTCAAATAGCTACACTAAAATGTTGTAGATTTAATTTAAAAAGGTTTTGTACGGGTATTCTCAAGGTATTTCATATTATGTGATACAAGTTAATGTAATGATAGCTTTCCAAAAGTGTTTTGTAAAATATTCAAAAGGTGTTTTGGATATGATTTCACATGTTATCATATATGATACAATATAAGGTGAGATGGCCCAAAGTATATTAGACTTTAGTGTAAGAAGGATATTGAAGGAGATATTCCCTAAAAATTATATGTATATGATATATATATATATATATATATCTATTGTCTTGCATGAAAATTATGATTTTCAAGCATTATGGGTGTATCATTTCATGCTTCCTATTGCTTTAATAAATCATCCATGTTGTATATCATTTATTATGGAATTATATAAGATATTATGTAAGGGATGATAAGCATTCATATGTTGAATGCATTGTCCGTAGAATCTATTCATGCATTATAACATATGAATAAATACATTAACAACCAAGGATCATCCTCAAATGACAATATAAACCACTTACAAATGATTGCAGTGGTGTAGATGTTTGGTCAAATATTATTTATACTCAAAGATTTATACATCTTATGTATTCACATTGTAAGACAATAGAATGTTGTGAAGTCTAGGTGAATCCATCTTAAAGGTCGAGTGATTCAGTTTTCCCATGGACACATCTGGAGGTGGGATATTTATTGGATTTCATGCCTATGATCATTATCAAACATATTAGATAAATATCAAGGCTATATAATAATATTCTTCAGTGTAAGGTATGACATTTAAATCATGTTTTCATTCTATATTATATATAGTTTTTATTTTTCTTACATGGGAGATCCTAGAAAAGGGATACAATCATTTCTGTATATTCTAATAATTGTTATTAAATTGGTTAAATCCCAACAATAAGAAATATATATTTTATTTCTTAAAATTTACTCAAAACTAGGCATATGATATACCTTATATTCATGAATTTTAACCCATATGATATTCCAATATCATACGCTATGATATATGGGATTTAGGGAATATATCCAATAATATCCCACTTATACTAAATCCTGGTATAGTTTGTGTCATTTAACTATATAATATTTCATATACAGTGAATTACGAAACTATATCCAACACACATTTTTCATATCTTCCAAAACACTTTTGGAAAGCTATCAATAAATCCAACTTGCATCACATCATATGAAATACCTTGTGAATACCCCTCTAAAACATGATTTAGATAAACTCTAAAAAAACTTATAGAGAATCTCTCTGAGTAAAACTAAATCCTCATTCATTCTACCACAATGTGTGACTCCATATGAATTTGTAACATTGTAAGCAATTATAATTCCAAAATTCATAAATGTAAGGGAAAAATCCTCTAGAAAAGCATCAGTTCCGCTAAATTTATAAAGGGATCTGGTGTGATGTCTATCAAACACATGTAGCTCTATATCTATTCCCACCAGCTGTATCTATTCCACCCACCAGGTCATTAATATGTATTGTTTGAGTTTTTAGTTATATATATAATTATTCTTGGGCTTTCAAGGTGTTGGGGGGAAGAAATTAGGTTTTTTGGAAAGATAGACCTTGTTAATAGTTGGAGTATGGTTTTTCTAACTACATAGCTAACCATATGAGGGAGAGTTTTTGGGGTCAGTGGGATTTTGCACGGTTTTTCAAATTGTGAATGGATTAGCAGTAAATGTGAATCTTTAGTTTAGAGAGATATTAACACCCAAATGGTTAGAATAGATTTTTATAAACATGAATCCAACCATGAATATTGTCTAGGTCATTAAAAAATTTGGATTTTACAAAAAATAACCTTTAGGGATTTATATTATTTTTCCACATTTATTCTCTCATGCATGCTAAACCCCCTCCCTTATCACTTGATATTCTACCCTATCCTTGGTGGTGTATTCTCCTTGATTTCATGGTGTTTTTACTTTAGTAAATATTATTTATTTAATATATCAACATTCTTTCCCTAATTCTTTCCTTATTCATCAATTTTTATGGGAGGTGAAAACTTTAGATGAGGAGTTTTTAGAATTTAATGTTTTAATGGGGGGTTTTGGGTTTTTTTTCTTGTGTTTTAGATGTGTATGGACTTATCCCACCAAAATATAGTGGTTTTAATCATAGGTTATAAGGTTAGAACTGACTCTAAGGTTGGTTTCTCTATTTAAGGGAGTTTTTCATGGATAAGCTTTAATATATTATAGCATTTTACTTTGATTTATCAAATTGTCTTTGAATTGATTTGTGATTGTTTTTTACGCATGTTTGATGTGATGCATGGTTGGTGTTGGAAATTAGATGTTTCAATGTAGATTTTAAATTTGTATTTGGCTTTATTGAACTCTAAATTTTTGATAAAATGGATCAAAGAGGTTTTATGTTTTTTAATGGATTCTTAAAGAGGTTTTAAAAATAGTTTTAATATAAGGATGGTCTTTTTTCAAAATGGGAATGTTTTTTATTAAATTTTCATTTGAAATTTCTTTATTAATAGAACTTTTTTATTTTGATATGTTAGGAATTGAGTAGAACATGGGAAACCTAGGGTGTGAGAGTGTGTTGTCCATGAGATTGAGAGAGCCTTTGAGAGTAAGACCAAGGGAGCTTCTGTTATGTTTTCTAAGGGACCAATAGAACCTTGGGGAGGAATATGGAATGAACATTCAAAATTTTACCAAGGGACTGAGAGAGATCATTGATGTTTGGGCCCAGGGATGACAGAGAGGGATTCCAACTTGTTATTCCTTATTATCTAGTTGGTAGTTTTTTTAGACTAAGCCACGCTAGAATAATATGGTTAGAGCCTATGTATCATGTTTATTATTCCTATTTGATTTATATACATCCATGCATTATGATAGTGTCTTTTTTGGTTTATATATCTTTTTTTATATCCATTTACATTTGGTTCATTATATATTAGTGTTTATTATTGTGTTTTCTTTGATTCCATGTGTGGGTGTGTTGAGCATGTTATGTTGGGTGGATTATTTCATTATTTGAGACTTGTTTATTCATGTTTTTTAACATGTGTTGTTTGAAAAAAACCAAAGGTATTTAAAAAGAAAAAAACTCAGGTAATATTTTTTTTAAAGTGAACTTGGTTTTGAAAATGAGATTCATGTTAGATTTATTGGTTGCATAGTTAAAATAATTATATAGATTCATGGTGGTATCTTATTGGGATTTATGCCTCACACCCTACTTATGCCTTTGGATGTAGGCAGACTTTGTTTTGTAGGACACAGGTAACGTAAAAGGCACCATGCATTTTCTTTTATTTTCTTAATTATATCCATTATATCTTGTTAGTTGGAGTAGGCATGGTCTCATAGAGTTTGGCTCATAAGGAACTATTTTGGTTTTTTTGGTTTAGTTTGGATGTCATGTATTACATGTTTGTGTATTGATCTTTGTTTTGATTTTTGAACTTTTTAATATGGATATCATGTTTATTTCTTTTTTATGATATTTTATATTTGGTGATGTGATTATTATTATGAAATATCCTATTTTTCATTGTTTCATTTACTCTATTGTATCTCTATATCTTCTAATCCAGTTTATTTAGTTGGTGTGGCCATGTAATTTATAGATGGTTCATTCTAATCACCTAAGGGAGAATCTATTCCAAAATAGTTATTTTTGAATCTCTAGTGCCTGTCTCTAGCTTGTGATGATTGAGAATGCACTTTTATCCTTGTGGCATACTGGCTCAGGTGATGGGTCAAGATTTCCAAAGATGGTTCACTAAAAAATGGTATCAAAGGCTCGTTTTATTTGGGGTTTAGTGGTAGACATGAGTTAGGATTGTCAATGATCTATATGTAGGAGTGGATGAGTTCATGGATATCTCTTATTCATTTTAACCTTGATTTTCCAAGGGTGGTCTGGGATTATGTTTAATTTTCAAGCCCATTTATTTGTTTTTTATTTGGGATTTTATGTATTTCCTTATTTATTATGAGTTTAAGAGAAATACTACGAGGTATTTCGAATTTATAGGTGAAATAAAGAGGGAAAAAGGAGGCGTACGATTTAGGAATATTGTTAGAAGTAATCATGTGAAGCCCATGTGGCCTTTCCTATCACCTTCCAGTGGAACTTTCACATTTGGTGCACATTTTTCTTAATTGTTATACCAAACCATGCATAGTGGAAAAAAATTTAAAACTTTTGTCACCTCTTTTTCATTTTAAGTTTTTATTAATTCTTATTCTCATTTTTTGAGACTTACTATGAGAGTCAATTATGGTTAATTTGATTTTTTTAAGATTCAAGTGTTTATTGATTGAGCTCATGTCTTGTGTTTTATATAAAATTCCTCCCAGAAGATCCTCCTATTGGCATAGAGTGGTATTTGTGGAGCATGTATCATAGGTGAACCCTTCATTTGATCCATCTTTGATGGAGTTAGTGATCTGTACGATCTAGTCCTTAGTACATGAGGGTGGTCAAGATCAGGAAAAAATAGTAGAACATGTTCAAGAGTTAAATAAGAAAAATCCACTAGTCTTCCATAGTGACAAGGGAAACCAAGAGCATGAGGAGTGTCTGGAATGGATCAATTATATATTTCATTTTTTAAAGACCCCTAGTAACTCAAAGGTATGATTCACCACTTATATGCAGGAAGTAAAAAATAGTAAATGGAGGGAATCCATGGTGCTAGAAAAGTGATATGAGGACCTCAAATAGACTACCTTTAATGTATTTTTTTACCAGTATTTCTATATAGAGACATTAAGACTGGTGAAGGATCGTGAGTCCGTGATGATGGAGCAAGGGGACCATTTAGTGATGTAGTATGCATCTCAGTTTTCTGAGTTGGTCCATGTGTCTCCTGAGGTCCTCATGAACCCTAAGGTCCTCATAAACAATTACCTTAAATATTAAAATTTTGAAATGGTCTTAAAGGATGATATTAGTTTGATTATTATCCTTCTTTGTTGGTCAAAATACATTGAGGTGGCCTATAAGGTTGTAAAATCCTGAACATCATGGAGGTACTTCCTTGTTTAATTTTGGTTTCAATTTATTATTTTGGGTTATTGAAATGCTTATCAGAAGTATGAGTGGCCTCAAGTGTGTTCTGAGGGTTCAGGGCATGAATGTAAGAAAAAACCATGACAACTTGTGAAAGTCAAATGGTTTGTGAATGGTTAAGTAATTTTGGTGGCCTTCCCAGGAAAACTATGCAACCTTGGATAGTGGAATATCACACATTTGGTGCACAGTTTGACAAACCATGTGTCCTTCCCAGGTAACCATGTGACCCAAATCCCCATGGATAGTGGCTTGTACACATTTTCCACATGGTTTGGAAAACCTTGTGGGTAAACCATGCACCCCTTTAAAAGCTAGAAAATTTATAGTTTTTCCATTACATGATTTTAAAGCCTCACCCAATTTTATCCACCATTTCCTCCCTTGCAACACTAGTGATGAACTAGAACCTTCAAGATCTTACAAGGATCGATCTCCCTCTTTTCTTGGCCATTTGGAGCATCATTCTTTATGGATCGAAGCTCCGGGTAAGTCTAATACCCTCATTTATTCCCTCTTTCGAATTAGGGCTTGTATCTTGGGTATTCTTCTTCTGAATCCCTAAAACCATTTTTATCCAATGGAATCTAGTTTGAGGCTTAAAATGGGGTTTGGATCGGGATCCAAGGATTTGATTAAGAGTATGTTCAATGTTGGATTTGAGGTAGGTGGTCTACATGAAATATCCCGTACTTTTTATAAGATTTTGTGCATATAATATTGTGTTCTTAATTTCCCTTAATTTGTTCTTGGTTTCATTAGTGATTCCTAGTATAGTGAGTGTATAAATAGTGAATTTAACCCCTCATGATCCCTGTGGGATGCATGGAGTATGACTTGACTAGTTTAGGGACCCCCAAGGGGTGTGCCGACCCTCCCAAACATGGTTAATAGAAATTTTTAGTGTGAAATTGACTTTTGATTAGATATATCCCATGATAAACATGTATAATGGTTAATTTTTTTGATTCAAAATGGAAAATGGATAGTATTCTAGAGGTTGATAATAGATAAGGGGTTTTTTGACATGAAAATTGTTAAATGGGATTAATATGAATGTGTTTATGGAATGTGAATTGTGATTTAAAGGAATAAGTGGGATAATGCATGGGAAATGATGAATGGGTTAAGTGAATTAACATGTGAGAATTATAGAATATGTTAAATGGGTTAATGTAATGGAACCAATGAATTTTCTTAGTGATCTGGGCATAAGAAATGGGAATTGGGCTAAATGACTATGTAAGGTAAAGGGAATGTGTGTTAATTGGTAATGGAATAATGTGAATTCTCATGTTTATTGTTATGTTTTATGTTTGATATTGATATTGGATATGGTTGGTTGTGTTGTGGTATTTGTATGGTGAATGGAAAAATAAGCATGTGCACATGGCTTGGTATATTGGGGTATTGACATGTGGTTTTATTCCCATGTATCAAGTTAGATAGAGGCTCTAAACACCACCCCAAAATGCACAGTTTAGGGAAGGGGATGTTGTTCTATTCCCCTAATGTTTGAAATCGATGAGACCACCTGGACTGAGGCTTCAAGGTGAGTATGTTGTATTTTTGATGATGTGTTTATCCCTAGTGAAATAGGGAACTTTACTTAATCCCCTTATGCACTATGATTGATGAATATTCCTAATCCATTGAACACATGATGAAATTAAATTAAGTAATGAAGATGGTATAAGGATTGAAATTGGAAATAATGCTATGAATGACTTAACTGAATCTTGTTAACTAATGGTACTCAAAATATCTTTTATTTACCTGCCCTTTATTTAGTATTTTCATGCACTATCTATTTAATGTATATTTTGTACACAATTTTGGTGGTGGCCTACTCATTTGTACTCGCCCTGCTCTGGCCTTCATTTGGTAACTAAGAAGACTTCATGCTTACAGGTCCGGATAAGGGAAAATTCCATATGCTTGGGAGTTGAGTCGGGCTTAGGACATACATGGATTAGGTTTCAGACTTGGAGCCAAGACTGTTGTGGGGATTCCACTATTTTCTTTGTTTTGGGTTTTGTTCACATGGAACTATTTAGTATGACATGACATATTTACTATTTTCTATGTTTTGTACCCAGCCTTGGGAGATATTTGTTTATGAATGTTTACTAGTTATTATATATATATTTTTCTATTTAATTTATTTTCTTCTATGTAATACTTTAGTAAAGAGGTTTTATTCTCCCCATGTGACCTTTTAGACCCTTTATGGTATTCAAAAACCTCTAGCGTATGGGGAAGCATGCTTGAGGTCATGTGGATACCCGTCTTTGGGAACTAGATTAGTGGCTCTTGGATCGGGATGTTACAAATTGCTATCATAGTAGTTCTATTCTATGACTTGATATTTGTTGATAATAGATAGGGGTTAGGAAGGTGTCGGGCCTTGGTAATGAGATCATTCTTGAGAGTAACTAGCTCATGTAAGAGGGAAAACCCAATTCACCTAGGTTGGGTGTTGTTGTTCTCATTATGCATTGTTACAATTGATGGTATTTCACCATTGGTTTATGCACTTGTTGTGTGATGTGATAGTTCTATGATATTTTTTTTGTGGATGTAATAGCATGGGGTTGGGGATTCATGCATCATTCTGGGAACCTATGTATATAAGTTACATGAATCGTGATAGGAACAACACAAGATGGGTGTGTAGAAAAAAAGGGGTAGAATTCACTTGACCTTCTTGAAATTAAAGAAAATGGTGTCTAATAAAATGATTAAAATTTATAAGAAAAGAAATAAAAATGTTGAGTAATGGTTAAAAAAATTTGTCTAACGAAGAGTAGTAAGTGGGTTAAAATTTTTATTGTAAGGAATGTTAAAATGGGAAAATGTTCCTAGGAGGAAAGGATCACATTATAGGTATGGAAATGGTTTTGAAATGGTGTCCAAAGTAAGATTTGTAACTGTGTAAGTTTGTTTACCCATGTAATCCATGGACCTTGGTAGGGATGGTTTAGGGTAGTGTTTCAGATGCGATGAGGAACTTTGAGAATAGGGTATGCAATGGGTTGTTTATGACCAGTATAGATACTTCTTTTATACAAACTGTGAAAGATTTATGTTTTGTGTTCTAAATCTCGCATTCGGTATTGTAGAGAAATGCCACCATGAAGACGTGTGTCGGTTGGGTGATAAGAGGATGTTACTAAAAATGCTCATCTAGTAGTGTAGAAAGAGAACATGGTGATCCATGATAATAGAGAAGATATGTTTCATGAGAACCTTTCTTACTTTATGAAAATAATGTAATGGGACCCAAGGTGGGTTATACCAATCATGTTTGAGCTGACAAGGGAATTTCGGCTACAACACCCTCTAACCTTTACCTGGGATGGTGGACCAGAGGCAGTCAAGTTCTAGATAGAGTCCATCCAAATGATTCTTGACCATTTGTATAATCCTTCCCTGAAGCGAGTCAAGTTGTTAGCCTATATATTGAGAGTTCAAGAAAAGCATTGGTGGGAAATCATGGTGAAAACCAAACAGGAAGAAAGGATGTTGTGGAAAGATTTCCAAGAAAAGTTTCTAGAGAATTTCTATCTAGATATCTTGAGGTAGGATAAGGTTGTGAATTTGATGAGTTTGACTGAAGGTTCTATATAATTGATGGATTATTCTATTTTTTTCACCGATTTGTGACGCTTTGTTTTAGCATTTGAAGGAAATGAGGCAGTTGTGGAGAAATGTTTCTAGGATGGGATTAAGCACGAGATCATGTCCCATGAATATTTTACATTTGAAAATATTTTCAGAGGTAGTGGATTGGGAACTTATATCAAAAGGGAACATGAAGGGGAATTTAGGTAGTGGACTTGTGGTACCAGATGGGTGGATGATTGGTGTATCTTATGAAGGCAGAAAATCATCATTTTGGGAGTTTCCCCCAGGGTGGAAGTGTATAGAGTAGTTATAAGAGTGGGTCAGCTTCTCCAGGTGGAGATCAGGTGTTCTGTTACTAGTGTGGAAGGTTGGGGAACATTAGTTCTCAATGTCCCCAACCACCAGTTGAGTTTCAATGATGTGGCATAATGGATCATGTATAGGGGTCCGGTAGGAACCCTCGATAATTGCTCATGTATGGTGATTATAGGCGGATGCCGAGTGTGGGAAGGGGGTCGGTTACCCCGTATCAGGTAGGTAGTTGGAGTTCCATGAACCATACCAGTTGGTGTGGTGGACATGGCACTCCAAGGTGAGAGGGTCCATACCAATAGGGTAGTACAGTGCTGGGTACTTAGATCGATGCTCAGGGTGGAGGGGCAGGTTAACTTCATGCAGTTCAGTCTAAACTTGGAGGTGGTGAGGATAGACCATCTACAGTTTGAGGTATGATTCTTGTAGCTACTATGATTTCCAGTGCATTAATCTACACCGGATCTACACACACCTTTATCTCTACTTAGTTTGTAGTTGTGTTGGGCCTACCAGTTGAATGTGTGTGTGGGGTTATGTCGATTGATATTTTGTTGGGGGTACAAGCTGAGGTTATCAGTCAGTGTAAATATTATGCTATGGAGGTTTTTGGGAACTATTTTATTTGGGACTTTTTCATCTTTGAGATATAATATTTTTATATAATACTTGTTATGGATTGGTTGGTGTTATACCAGGCCCATATCGATTGTTACCGCCATTGGGTAATGTTCACATATCTCGATGGAGGCACTTATGTCCTTCGTGGTGAGTGGGATGTTCGATCAAGTTGTGTGGGTCCATTTTTTCAATATTTGGTAAAACTAATATCCCAAGTGGATTGTCTTATGATGAAAGATGGAGGATATAAGAAGCATGTTTTTCCTTCTGTGGTGGATCTATTTCAAGATGTGTTTTCTAAGGATTTCTCAGGGCTGCCACTAGATAGGGACGTTGATTTTATGATAGATTTTCTACTAGGATCAGAGCTAGTTTCCATTCCATCATATAGGATA
The DNA here is from genome assembly GCA_963277665.1 of Viscum album. NCBI lineage: Eukaryota > Viridiplantae > Streptophyta > Magnoliopsida > Santalales > Viscaceae > Viscum > Viscum album. The sequence goes on from OY728121.1 coordinate 857,616,631, forward strand.
GTACCAATAAAACTCAAGGATCTTAAGGCTCAGTTGGAGGAGTTAGAGATTAAAGGGTTCATTCTTCCTAGAATTTCACCTTGGGGATCTCTCATGTTGTTTTCTAAGAAGGTTGATGGATAATTGAGGTTTTTTGTTGATTATAAGAAGTTGAATCAGATGAAAATTAATAATAAATACAATCTTCTTCAAATTGATGATCTTTTTGACCAGTTTGGAGGTGATTTGGTGTTTTTTAATATTGATTTTAGATTGGGATATCACCAGCTTAGGGCGAGGTCTTATGATATATTGTAGACTGCCTTCAGAAGAAGGTACATGTTGTATGAGTTTGTGGTGATGTCATTTGGGTTGACCAATTCATCAGATGTGTTCATGGATTTAATGAACTGAATATTTCACCTATATCTGGATCATTTCATAGTTGTATTCATTAATTAAATATCAGTGTACTCTAGAACTCATGACGATCATGCCCAACATCTTGACATTCTCTGGAGTACACTGAGAGAGACCAGTCTAAAAACCAAGCCATCAAAGTTTAATTTTTATATTTATAATGTGAATTTCTTATTCCACATTATCTAAGATGTAGGTGTGTTGATGGATTTAGATAAAGTACAAGTTTTTGTGTCTTGGGAGAAGCCTAAGAATATATCTAACATTCATATTTTTCTAGTATTGGTCAGTTATTACTGAAGTTTCATTAAATATTCATCCCATTTGGATACACCACTATAATGTTTAACCAAGAATTGGGTTATGTTTGAATGGTCTAGTTCATGTGAGAATTCATGTCAAGAGTTGAAGAAGAAGTTAACGACCACACTGATCCAGATCTTGCCCGATCTAGTAAGTGATACACCTTGTTTTTTCATGTGTCCGGCGTTGGTCTTGGGGAAGTGTTGATGTAGGATGATCAGGTTGTATAATATTGGTCAAGATAGTTGAGGCATCATAAAAGAAATTACGCTACTCATGATCTTGAGTTTTCCTTTGTGGTTTTTTCCCTAAAGTGTTGGAGGAACTACTTGTTAGGAGTGTGGTTTATGGTGTTTACTAACCATAAAATTCATAACTATATCTTCTCTCAGCATGATTTTAATCTCCAATATTGAAGATGGTTTGAGTACATGGAGTATTTTGAATTCGAGTTGGTTTACATGCTGAGAAAAGGGAATAGTTTTGTTTGTTCCCTGAGTTAGAAGACTCATAATCAGGTGGTTCAGGAATCCAACTATGAATGGAGGATGTTGGCCTTATTGTTGATATTTACTTAGAGGTAAAGAATGGGCATGGTAAAATTACCCTTTCATCCTCAGCTGTTGAGTCCATGATTTTGATCTAGGTAAAGGAGAATCAACTTTAGGATTCATATTATTTGGCTATGAAGGAAAGTATTAAAGGTGGGGACTCACCTTCTAGTTGGGTTGTTGGTGATGATGGGGTTTTTTCCATTTGTGTTCATGTTGTGGTGATAATAGGTATTTGAGAGGAGTTGATGCATGAGTCACATGCATCAAAGTGGGAAGTACATCCTGGTTTGAATAATAAGTTTCATTTTCTTCGTAGGCAGTATTGGTGTCCAGGAATGAAGAAAGAGGTTACAGGTTTTATGGTGTGGTGCCTTACCTCTCAGTAGGTGATGACTGAGAATTATCACCCTAGTGGTTTGTTACAGCCATTTCCTATTCTGAAGTGGAAGTGGGATGACGTAACAATGGATTTTGTAGTGGGTCTTCTGAGGATTCCTCGGAAGAATGATACAGTTTGGGTAGTTGTGGATTGGTTGATTAAGGTGGACCATTTCTTGCTGATTTAGGATACCTTCACTATTGATTAGTTGGGTGAATTATATGTTCAGGATATAGTGTGATTTCGTGGAGTATCGAGGAATATCATTTCAGACCCAGATTCACTTTTCACGTCATGCTTCTGGCATGAAATTTAGAATGCTCTTATTAGCCAGGTGATTTTGAGTATGTCCTTTCACCCATAGATAGATGGGCAGTCATAAAGTACAATTTTGGGGTTGGAAGAAATGTTGAGGGCATGTTCCCTAGATTTGGGTAGTGTGTGGTAAAAACACCTTTTGTTGGTTGAGTTTTCCTACAACAATAGTTTCCAGGATATAATCCAGATGACACTGTTTAAGGTTCTCTGTGGGAGGCCATGTAGATCTCTACTATGTTAGCTAGATGTTGGAGAGTCTAATCTGTTGGGGCCGAGTCTCGTGTATGAGACATCATAAAAGGTTCAATTGATTCAAAAATGCATGAAAATATCTCAGAGTAGGAATAATTCATATGTTGGTCGATGTTTTCAGCCTCTTGATTTTATGGTGGGTGATAGTATGTTTCTTCGGGTTTCTCCATGTTTGGGTCACCATCGAATATGGAAGCAGGGCAAGTTGGTGCCTTGTTATGTGGGTTCATTTGAGATCGTGGAGAGGATCGGGCTGGTGGTGTACTGATTGCCTCTTCCACAGTGTTATAATGTTATGCATGATATTTTTCACATTTCACATCTTCAGTTGTATCACCCCAATCAATATCATGTGATTAATGTTGAGGATTTTGAGCTTGAGGTTGATGCATCCTTTGAGGAGCATCTGGTTCATATTGTGGATCATAGTGAGAAAGTCTTGTGGGTAAAGGTTATGCCATGAGTTCTCTTTTGTGGTATTATAGAAATGTTAAGGAAGGCACTTTGTAAAGGAAGTCAGATTTTCAGGCCTAGTGGCCCATTCTCTTTACTCCAGATGCTCAGTGATGCTTAGGAGCGTAGCACAAGGAAGGGATGTTATAAGGTGGATAGGTTGTAAGATCCAAGAATTTGTGGAGGTAATTCCTTGTTTAATTTTGGTTTCAATATCTTTTTTTTGTTAATAGAATGCTTCTCAATAGTATGAGGGTCCTCAAGGGTGTTATGGGGGTTCAGGGCATGAAAGGAAGGAAAAATTGGTCAAACTTGTGCATGGATCATGGATTGTGTACATTTAAGTGAATCATGATACATTCCTAGGAAAAAGGTGCAACCAGGGACAATGTCATATCTCATGGTTGGCACTTGGTTTGAAAAACCATATGTCCAACCCAAGTATCCATGTGACCAAACTCCCCATGCACAGTGGCTTGCACACAGTCTGCACAGGGTTTGCAAAAACTGTGTGGGTAAACTGTGTGCCCCCTTCAACGTTGAGAAATTTAAAAATTTCTCATTACATGATTTTAAATCCTCACCTAATATTCTCCCTCATTTCCTCCCTTATTACCCTAGTGACGAACTTGAACATTCAATATCTTCAAAGGATCGATCTCCCTATTTTTTGGTCATTTGGAGCACCGTTTGTTGCTGATCAAAGCTCCAAGTAAGTCAAATCCCCTCATTTCTTCTATTTTTCATATTAGGGGTTTTATCTTGGGAAATATTCTTATGAATCTCTAAAACCATTTTTCTCCATTGGAATTTTGGTTGAGTTTTCAAAGGGGGTTTGTGGTGGGATATAAGGATTCAGTTAAGAGTGTGTTCAACATCTAATTTGAGGTAGGTGGTCTACATGACATATCCCATAGTTTTTATAATATTTTGTTCATATAATATTGTGTTCATTATTTTCCTTATTGTTTTCTTCATTTCATTAGTGATTCCTGGTAATATGAGTTTCAAAATAGTGAATTGAACCCCTCATGATCCCCATGGGATGAATGGAGGATGAATTGACTAATTTTGGGCCACCTAAGGGGTATATCGACCCTCCAGAAGATGGATAACAAAAACTTTAAGTGTGAAATTGACTTGTGATTAGATAAATCTCCTTATAAACATGTAGAATTGTTTATTTTTTGATGAAAAAGGGGAAATGGGTAATTTTATAGAGGTGATTAATGGTTAAGGGATTGTTTGTATTGACATGAAAATAGTTAAATGGGATTAATATAAATGTGTTTATGGAATGTGAATTGCACTTGAATGGAATAAGTGGGATAATGCATGGGAAATTATGAATGGGTTACGTGAATTAACATGTGAGAATTCTGGAATATGTTAAATGGGTTAATGTAAGGGAACTAGTGAATTTTCTTAGTGAGTTAGGAATAATAAATGCAAATTGGGATAAATGACTATGTAAGGTAAATGTAAATTGTGTTAATGGGTTATGGAATATGTAAATTATCATGTTGATTGTTATTGTTTATGTCAACTATTAATATTGGATATGGTTGGTTATGGTGTGGTATGTGTATGGTGAATGGATAAATAAGCATGTGCACATGCCTTTGTAGAGTGGGGTATTCACATGAGGTTTTAAACCAATGGGTCGAGTTAGACCGAGGCTCTAAACTCCACCCCAAAATGCACGGGTTAGGGAAGGGTATAGAGTTCTATTACCCTAATGGTTGCATTTGATGAGACCACCTGGACCAAGGCTTCAAGGGGAGTGTGTTGTATTTTTTATGATGTATTTATCTTTAGTGAGATAGAGAACTTGACTTATTCCCCTTATTCATTGAGACTGATTAATATTCCTAATCAATTAAACATGTGATGAAAGTAAATTAATTAATGAATATGGTATAAGGATTGAAATTGGAAATAATGTTATTAATGACATAAGTGAGTCATGTTAACTAATGGCATACGAACTGTGTTTTATTTACTTTTACTTTATTTAGTATTTGTATGCACTATCTATTGACTGGATATTTTTTAGATGCCATTACTGGTGGCGTACTTAGTTGTACTCACACCCTGCTCGGGCCACCATTGGGTACCCAAGAATTCTTCATGCATGTAGGTCAAGATAGGGGAAAAGCCTTATTCTTGGGAGATGATTTAGGCTTGGGATGTACATGGATGAGGTTATGGACTTGGATTCAGGACCATTTTTGGGAATCCGATGTTTGTATTTATTTTAGGTTTTTTTAACTTGGAACTATTTATCATGACATGAAATATTTACTATTGGCTATGTTTTTTACCTAGTTTTTTGAGATGTTTGTTTACGAATGTTTACTGGTTATTATATATTTTTTCCTTTGTTTAATTTATTTTCTATTGTGGAATAATCTAGTAAAGAGGGTATAGTCTTCCCACATGACCTTTTATACCCTTTCTTCTAGTCGGTATCCTTTGGTGTATGGGGAGGCGTTCTTGAGGTCATATGGAAACCCGGATCGAGGCACTAGTTTAGTGTCTCCCATACTAAGGATATTACAAAGGTGGCTATCGAATAGGTGGACATGGCTAGGATTAAAGGTCTCAGTTATGTTCTTTCAGTGGGTGGTATCAAAATTTCTTCATTTGGATAGAATAGGAAGCATGATGGACTTCATTAGATAACTAGAAAGGGTACTCAGTAGTCATAGGGCACCATGTTATTGGTATCTTCGAGGCATGAATTGATGGTCTATTATCCTTGTGAGAAGTTTGTTCATACTAAACCTACTCACCCTAAGGATCTGATGATGTGCCACTCATGTGGGCATTTGGGTCATCTTCAACACTTCTGTAAGACTCCCCCATAAGGGAGTGAAGTTTTTTCTTATTTTTACAATGGTTCATAGGTGTGATCAGTCACTTCCAAGGGTGTAAGATCTCACCCTTTGGATAAAGGGTATTCCCACCAGATAAAGAATGCTCACAGTGGCCCTGAGTTATGATGCCTTTATGCATTAGATATGAATATGAGGAAACTGAGGTTAGGTAGACTATCATTAGAGGTACTAAATTTATTTATTATTCTATGTATTTCGTTTTATTTGATATGTTTTCTTCCTATTAATTTATCTAATTAAAGTTTCTTGATGACTTTGGATTTTGAGTCGATATGATGCATTTTATGATTTATTTGGTTACCCCTTTGGGAGGGAAAGGGGAGTATGGTTTTAAGTGCCTAAATTTTCATGTATTAATCACTAATGTGGAAGTCATGTTGGATTTCGTTGTGTTGCACCTAGACATTTTTTCTCTCATTATCAGTATGGATTGGTTTAGTAACTATAAAGTATAGGTTGGTAGTTATCACCATAGGGTCATGTTTTTATCTCATGCTGGGAGAACTCACATATTCAAGTGTGCGTGAGATATGTGATTATTGAGGGACAGTTTTGTTTTTTAGATATACGATTGATCTTATTCTAGTTATCCAATTTTTTCTTTGATGTCATGGAGTAGGGTTCATTCAGTTGTCTTCTAGTGGTCATGGACCAGTACCCTGATGTTTTTTCGAATGATTTTTTTGGGTTTATTCCCTTTCAAGAGGTCAAGTTTACTATTGATCTTCTACACAAGTTGATCCCCATTCACTTACCATATTACCATATGGCTCAGGCTAATTTGACATAGTTGAAAGATAAGTTAGAGTACCTTGAGAGAAAGGAATTTCTTCTCCCTATCATGTCACCATGAGCGTGTTCGATTATATTTGAATATAAGTTAGATGATAGTCTTCAACTTTGCATAAATTATCATAAGATTAATTAGGTGATCATAAAGAATATATACAAATTTCCCATAATCGATGATCTTTTCAAATAGCTTAGAGAATCTTTTTGGTCTTTTAAGATCGAATCGAGGGATGGGTACCACTAATTGAGGGTCTAGGTAGAGGATGTCTCTGATACTTCCATTTGAATTTTTTATAGAGACTTAGAGTATTTATTTATATCATTTGGAATTACCAATAATTATAAAATTCTTATGGCCTTGATGAACCTGATTTTCCATCTCATTTTAAACTCCTTCAAGGTCATTTTTTTATGAAATCGTGGTGAATTACAATATGAAGTAGGACCACATAATCTATATGGAGGTTATTTTGGGAATATTTAGAGAGAATATTATATATTCTAGGATATCCAAATTTTATTTTTAGATTCAATAGGTGATGTTCTTAGGCCATGTGATTTCTAGGAAAGGAGTTTCAGTGGATCTTGATAAGGTTTAAGTAGTTATGTCTTGGTAATAACCCAATAATGTGTTTGAGATTAGAATATTTTTTGGCTTATCTGGGTATTATAGGTACTTTTATTGGGACTTATCAAGGATAGTTTCTCCCATGATTTTCTTGAATGTGAAAGGTGTGTTTTTTGTGTGGGGTGATAAGTTTTAGTGTTCTTTTGAGGATTTGTAGGCCCATTTGAAATCCGCAATGATTTTGATTCTTCTTAATCCTATTAAAGCTTATGAAGTGTATTTTTATGCCTTTAGCGTGGGTTTTGGGTTCTTGTTAATGAAAGATGGTCACGTGGTGACTTATGGATCCTTAAAGTTATGCCCACATGAGACGAATTACCCCACTCAAGACCTGGAATTGAAATCTATGATGCATGAATTAAATTCATGGTTCTATTACCCTTTTCGGGAGTGTTTTATAGTTTACTCAGATCATAAGATCCTAAAGTATATTTTTATCAAAAGGGACTTGAACATTAGATAGAGATGTTGGGTAGATTATATTCACACTATTGATTTTGATATAGCCTATACCCTAGGTAAGGGGAATGTTGTGACTAATGATTTGATAAGAAAGTTTATAATCTAGGATATTCATTTCAGGATGTCACTAGTAGTTCCTTTAACCTTGATGCAGTAGGTGATGCATGAGAGGCATCATTAAATTTGGTTCATGAAGCTTGAGGATACAAATGTATTTTATACCTTGTGGAGTAGGTATTGGTGTCCTGAGATGAGGTTATTAGTTAATGATTTTTTTCCCTAATCTTTAACCTATCAGAGAATCAAAACTAAGCATCAGAGACTAGTTGGGTTGTTATAGCATATTCCCATTCCAGTGTAAAGTTGGAAGAAATATATATTTATTTTTTAATCATGCTACCTCATACTTCAAGTAGTAAAGACACTATATGGGTTATTATTGATCACTTGATGAAGTCAAAACATTTTATTCCCATCAAGGAATCAATGAAGGTAGAGAAGTTTCAGAACCTGTATGTTTTAGAGATTATTTATATTTATAGAGTTACCTTGGGGATATTTTCTATCTATGATTTCTATTTAACTTCTTGATGTTATTAGGGATGTTAGGAAGATTTGGGAACTAAAAAGAGGAAGAACACAGCATACCACCTGCATATCGATATCCAGTTTGAACAAACCATCTAGACTCTCAAGGATATGCTCCAGGAATGTGTGCTTGACTTCATGGGTTTGTAGGAAATAAACCAATCATTGGATGATTTTTATTACAAAAAAAATTATCTTTCCACGATCAAGATTATACTGTTTGAGGAATTATATGGGCATCCATTCCATTCCCATTTGTGTTAGGCTAAGGTGGGTGAGTGGTCCTTATTAGGAATGAGTTTTATTTAGGAGACGAAAGGGAAAGTACGGGTTATTCTGAAAATATTAACAATAACTTAAAGTCACCAAAATTAGTACACTGATTGAATTCATAACCTGTAAGAGTTTGAGGTCAGTTATTAGGTTTTTCTTTAGGTATCTAATCGACTGGGACACTATAACTTAAGAAAGTAGGGAAAGTTAGTGCCACATTATATTGGGTCATTCCATATTGTGAAACATATTAAGAAAGTCACCCATTAGTTGGAGTTTCCACTACATTTGACCTCCATTTATGACATCCTTAATATTTCCCAATTGAAGAGGTATCATCCAGACACATATCATGTGGTATAGTGGGAATATTTGTAATTTTAACCCGATGTCACCATTATGGATCAGCCTATTCATATCTTGGATTATCATAAAAAGGTACTCCATGGAAAATTGATCCCATTGGTTTGTGTGATTTGGAAGCGTGGTGGAGATATCCATGAGACTTGTGAGTGGTAATATTTGGTGAGGGAGTAGTGCCCTCACCTATGTTCTTCTAAAGATTCCAGAGGAATTAATGGGGGAATAAAGTAACATGGGGGAGGTTTGTGATGCATTTCGGGTAACTAGTACATATTATTTGATTTTTTGTTTGTAATTTTTATTTTTCTCATAGATACTATAGTTTTCGGTTGTTAAAATTTTGGTTTCTGGGAAATATATACCCTATAGCATGGTTGGCACATGATTTTTCTAACCATGCAGTTAACCATGAGAGGGTTAGTTTTTGGGGATAGTGGGACTTTGTGCGGTATGAGAAAGCTTTGTAAAACCATGCAAGGATTAGAAATAACTATGAAGCTTCAATTTGGAGAGATAGTAGCATCCACATGATTTTTTCATGGTTTTTTATGCATGAGTTAAAACTATTCAAATTATCAAATTCATTAAAAAGTTATTTTTTACCAATATTCCCTTGATGGATTTATATTCTTTTGGCCTCATTTTTTCTCCCACATGCATGTAACCACATACCTTGGAATTGGAGCTTCTCCCCTCTCCTTAGGGGTGGATTTTCCTTTTATTATTAGTCTTTTGGATTGAGGTAAGCCTAATTATTCAATATTTCTTTATCCCTTCCCCAATTATTGCCTAGTTCTTCCATTTCTATGGGAGGTGAAAAACTAGATGGTGGGTTGGAAGAATATAATGTTGTTAATAAGGGGTTTATTTTTTTTTTCTTATGTTTTAGGTGTGTGAGGACTTCTACATCTTAAAACTAGTGGTTTTCATCATAGGTTGCAAGGTTAGAACTGATTCTAGGATAAGTGTTTCTATATATGGGTGTTTTCCATGTCTGACCTTTAATCCATTATCGCCTTGGGTTTTGATTTATCAAATTAAATTTGAATTGATTTATGATTTTTATTTGACCCATATTTTATGTGATTCATGTTTGGTATTGGAAATTTAAAGTTTCACAGTTTATTTTAAAAATAAATTTCGATTGATTTCACTCTAAGTGTCTGATAAAATGGATCAAATGGGTTTTGTGGATTTAAATAGATTTATAAAGAGGGTTTAGAAATGGTTTTACCTTGAGGAAGGTGTTTTATCAAAATATACATGTTGGTTTATTAAATTGTATTTTGAAATGGATTTTATGAATGGAGCTTTCTGATTTTGATATGTTTAATATTGAGTAACACATGAGAAACCTGTGGGTTGAGAGTTTGTTTTCCAAAGGACCAAGAGAGAATTTGGGAGGAAGACTAAGGGAGACTATGTGGTGTTCTCTAAGGGATTGAGAGAGAATTTGGGTGAAATATTGAGTATGATTTCAAAATTTTAGCCAAGGCACTAAGAGAGCACTTTGATGTTTGGGCCTGAGGATGACCAAGAGAGATTCCAACTTTTTATAAAATCATAGCCAGTTGTAAAATTATGCTTTATTCTATGTTTAACTAGACCCTTATGGTTAGATCCTGTGTTTCATATTTATTATTCTTAGTTGATTTATATTATTTCATAAATTATGCTAATTACTTATTTTCTTGATATATCTTCTATTATTCCCATTTCCATTTGGTTGGTTATATGTTAGTGTTTATGCTTATGCTCAATTTGATGCCATGTGTGGGGGTGTTAAACATGTTATGTTGAGTGTCTTATTCCTTTATTTTTTTACTTATTTATTCATGTTTTGGAACATGTATGTTTTTAAAAAAAAGGGATTTTAAAAGGGAAACTGTTTTTATATTAGCTTGTTTTAAAAGTGATCTTGGTTTTGAGAATGAGTTTCAAGTGGGATTTATTGGTTATGTAGTTAAAATCCTTAGATATATTCATGGTGGTATACTACTGGGATTTGTGGTATACTACTGGGATTTGTTCCTCACACCCTACTTATTCCTTGGGTATGGGAAGACCTTTTTTTCAAGACACGGGTAAGGGAATGGCCACCATGAATTTTAGTGTCTCTTCTTGATTACCACTGTATGAGGTTGTTTTGTCGGAGGGGACACGGTCTCACAGATTTTGGATCATGAGAATTCATTTTGATATTTTTTCTTTAGTTATGATATTATGTATTTCCTGATTGGGTCTTGAACCCTATTTTGATATTTCATATTTTGAATATATATTTCATGTTTATGTCTTCTCTATGACATGTTATATATAGTGATGAGTTGATGATTATGATATCTGATATTAGTTATTACTGCATTTACTCTTTTTTATATTTATATCCATTGATCCAATTTATTTATTTGGTGTGGCCTTCTAATTCATGGATGGGTCATGCCAATTTTCCAAAGGAAAAACAGTTCCCACATGGATATTTTGGAATCCTTGGTGATTTCGACTAGCCTATGGTAATTAGGAATGTTCTTTGGCCCTTATGGAATTCTAACTTGGGTGATAGGTCGGGTCAACCTAGTCTAGTTATCTATGACATCATATATAAGAATTAATTTTCATATAATCCCTTTGTCCATAACATTGAGTAACCTCAAGCCAAAAATTATGTCAATCCCATATAGATACTTCTATTTTCATGATTTTCTAAGTATAAACCGGCCAGGTCGATGAAGAAATCACATTAGATTCATCCTTATTGATGAGCACATAACATACCCCTCACCCGATAGATAAGCACATCATATGTATTATCTAATTGTGGTTATAAAATTCCTCAAACTATCTCAATAAAGGTCTTAGACATCATTATCTTCATATATAATGGAAAATATCATTTTGGTTAAACACAAATTGAATACATGATCGACAACATACCAAACCACCCCTAATTATATAATCCTCAAGGATTTTGCAAGAAATTTATTAATGTATGGAGGTCCTAATTCAAGGTATCTAACCAACCTATTGTATGGAGAAATAAAAATATGAACCATACACCCCTAGTATGTCAAATACATAGTGTATGACACTCTATGTGGTATACTTCATGGGTCAACGAGCACATAAAACTTATTTTATGCCTCAAAAGCATATTTCCTATCCTGATAGAAGAATTTTACTCACACTGACATTAAAATTTCATTGTAACCAATAATAATATAGGATGAACATCTTTTAGGGATAACTCAAAGTCATACTTTGAGAGGTAAATTCTCATTTCACTTCATGATTATATACAATTAACATGAAATAATGATAAAATGGAGATTTCCATTTGTATAACATGATACATTCTATAATCATAAACACTTTTAATAAATTTAACAAAACCACGCATAATAATCTATCTCATATATTGGGAAACAATCCCTCAAGGTATCATTGAATCATTTTTTAGGTGATTATGTTTGTTGAAAAAGTGGGCCTCCATGTTTTGTTTGTTGACAAAGTAGACCACGATGTCCAATTTGTTCACAAAGGGGGTTTACAAGGTGATTTGTCTGGTTCAAGAGATATTGTTGGATATCCATGTTTGATAGAAGAACCTTGACAAAGGAATAGATGATCAAGAGGTGGTAAAAAAAGAGCAGATACAAGGTGGCACTGTTTTCTAGTGTTTTCCAAATTTTTGGGTCTGAAAATCGAAAAATGGAGAGATATGTTTTTGGAAAAGAGAGGTGCATGAAAAATTAGATCAGTGTGCGAAAAAGAAATTTGTGTGAGAAATAGAGGAATGATGTTTTTCATGCAAGAGGTGTTTCGAGATCAGAAGCTTGAAAATTGGAAAAGGCATGAGGTGCGTGAAATATTGGAGCAGTGTGCAAAATATGGTGTTGCGTGGAAGATGTGTTTTCCATGTGTGAAGATAATTACACGCTCAAGGAGGGTTTTTCACACAGGGATCGATGATGCCTATAAATAAGAGGTGACCCCTCTCATTCGAGAGAGCTCAAGACGTAGAGAGTATCTGAGCTCTAGCACGTGAAATTAGAGTATGCAAGGGAGTTGCGTGTAAATGTCAAGTCTGCACATAAAATATGTGTTTGCGAGTAAAGAAAATGTTGCACGCAAAATAATTTTGTTGCACATAAAAGTAGTGTTTGCGCATAAAGAAAAGGTTGTGTGTAAAAGAAGAATGTTTCATGTAAAATAATTGGTTGCATGTAAAAGTGGTGTTGCGTGAAAAGTGGATTTTGTGCAAAATCATGGATTTATGCACAAGGCCTTGTGAAGGTTGTGTGTAAAAATTGGAGTTTCCCAGTACACCCGATGCAATGTGAGATTCATCTGCAAGTGAAAGTTGGACTTCAACAGAGAATCTATAAATAGTTAATGATGCACATTTCATTATAGATAATGAAGAGACCTACAGGTCTATAAACTGTGAGTGGACCCTTTCCAGGGTAGTGATCAAAGGAAGAGGAAGAATGTGATCCTCTCCACTGGCAGTGAGACAGAGAGAGACATGGAGTGACCCTGGGGAAAGTTGTGAGCTGACCCCAAACTTTGTAAAGGTAGTGATCCTGGCCATATAAGTGATCTAGCCTAGACATTATTAGAAGTGATATTTAGGAGATTTTGGTACAACGAAACATTGTCATTGTATTCTCCTTGGACGTAGCCCAGTGAGGGTGAACCAAGTAAAAAACCTTGTGCCTTTCTGCATGCTTCCCTACATTGCATCCAAAGCATTATTATTAGATAAATAATGAAAGAAAAAGATAAATGTTAAAAAAATAAATGCAAACACATTGACCCTTATAATATAGAGGCCAATATCCAATGGGGTAGGAATAATTATTTAAATAGAATATATCTACCCTGATTCACCCCCCCCCCCTCAAGGTATCTAGGCCCCTTCTGGTCCTAACATCATCATATCACATATGATATACTACAAGATCATTCTTACGTTTTCTTCACTTTTAGGGTTGTACTAAACTCATTACATATTTATATAGTTCCTTCCATATCTCTATATGATCATATGATAAAACTATCCCACTAAAATATTTAGTGAGTAACATCTATAAAGTAATCCATTTTGGGTAATGTTGAGACTTAGGAATCATATTACAAAATTTAAACAACCTAAAAACTATTCAAACTCTTCAACTTCATGAAATCAAATGTTATGATGCCAATAAATTATATTTTACACTTAAAACTCTATATAAGTAAATCTTCATAATTATTCATGGAACCCTTTCCATCCAAATTTTTCTTTGACTTGTTTTGGTAAATTATGAAACTATTTACATTAATATTTTACCAACATACACAAAACCTTTTTTGGATATTAAGTGAAATTCACTTTAAATTTTGTCTAGAATAATTTTTTTGTCACACATTGAACTTCTCTAAGATCAAAAATATTCCCACTAGCCTCTTAAACACAATATTGTATTTATAATAAGATGCTAAGAAACACAAACTTATATGTGTTAGGAAATAACACTTATTTCCTATTAGTGGGAATATTTAACAAATTAATTATTGTATTCATATATTATATGGTATTCTATATGTTTGGAGAATTATTCTATAAAGAATATTTTGTTTTTAAAATATTCCAATGATGGGTGGTGGGATAATATCCCTTAAATTTTTAAGAAATTATAGATAAACACTTTTCTGTTGGATAAAACATTTTTTATCCTTATCTTCACAATTGTGTTATAGAATTTGATGAATCATAAAAAAAATATGTATTAAATAAACATATAATATTATTCATAAAAACACATATGAAATAAAAAACTTTTCATGTCACAAAAGAGAAATGATACAACTATACACATTATTTACTAATCTATTTGAACTTGATATATTCATTTGAATTAAATTCCATGATTTAACAACCATTTACTTCATCATTTGAATTAAAACTATAAGCTTCATCAAATATTACCTTAATTTTTAACTCTTGTATATTTACAACATTTTTAAAGTATAATTCTTTTATCATATACCCTTCAAAATTAAATAATTGATTTATCTAACATCAATAAATGACATGGAAATTCCATAGTGTTTCTAAAACCCTTTATTTTTTCTAGAGAATTATATCCTATGGAATAATTACACCTCCTTTATAGCTCCTTATATTGGTATTAATGACCTTCACTAACTACTAGAAGAAAGATTGTTTTACTTTCTAACTAAATTTTCTTCCTATAGTTTGAACTTTTTCCCATTTGTACAATCTATATAGTACTAGGGCCTGGAAATCTTATTCATTTCTCAATTATCCTCAACAATTTTAAGAAATAGGGTAAAAATTTCAGTATTACATTCACATTTTCATAACATTTCCAATGATGGAAAAGGAATGAATTCTACAGTTAGAATAATCCTTAAGGAGACTTATTGTCTCCTAAAGTCATTAATATATCTATTCATATTTATTATATGAGTAAAGAATAAAGTTACTTTTTTATCCTATATCTAATTCCTTTGAAATATTGAGTAAATTATTTTATGATTCTCATTTTTATACAGATCCACTTGTAAAACAACTTCAACATTTGGTTAATCGTGAAGGTATTTCTCAAACACGTAGAATTTTACATCTTAATTAATAACAATTTTTATTTTTTAATAGTCTAAGGAGTTCCTTACATTAAAATTATACTTTAAAATAATTCATCTTAAAGTCATGTTGGATGATTATAATGTTATTTTATCTTCAAAATATACTTTCATAAAATGAGTACCACATTTTATAGTCATTTAATAATGACTATTATCATATGTGGATCCACTAGAAAGATTTCCCTTTTAAAGTCATTATATTAATTAGTGGTCCAAGATCCATATTTCATTATGAATTACACTGGTTAATAATATAAATAATCCATGACTATTTTTGGTAGATAATCATGCGAATAATATCATATATATAACTCTTGGATAGTTGAGTTGAAAACTCATTACCCAAATCCATCATATGGATTTTCTCAACTATATTCCTCTTGTATCCTAATGGTTAGGGTTTCTAAGATAATTGTAACCAAAATCATATTCCAAGAATGAGGTAACTAACTATTAAGGTCACCTAATTACTTTCTTTCTTGACACAAGATAATCCATGGGCACCTAACAGTTAGGGTCACTTATACTGAATGATCATGGTCTTGAAATGTGTCACTTTTGAAGTAATCTGACACTTAGTATTTTTAAAGGGGAATCGTTCTCATCATCTTACCGCATATTTTTTCCATTACATGTATGTATGCTTCTAGGGATTTAGTTTGGAATCTTATTCCTTATACCAAATAAATAAACTAAAACCATATTTATGTGTAACTCTTTACATAACTCATAACTTTCATTATTAGCTGAAATTAAAATCCAACTATATTCATACCCATCCAAATACATCTTATGCATAAGGTACATGAAACAATTTCAATAAAAGTCTTATAATCATATAAAATCAACAATCCCCACAAAAGTAATCTTGGATATATATATATCCAACCCCTACTTTTCTTGACAAGGTATAATCCACCAAAATAGTGAGCATCCCAACTCAAAATCCCTTGACCCAAGAATGATTTACTCAAGAGAGACCTCAATTTTATCATAATTCTAATACCCAATATGTATAAACTATAACCAAACTTTAAATCCAAGGTCATAACCTAGTAAAATTCAATGTCAAGGTAGAAGAAAACTAAATTAATTAACATACCTAACACGTAACTCCTTAAATTCTTGTGAAACAATTTACAGAAGCAATTTAACAATTTAAACAATAGTATGCAATCATTCATAATATAGAAATTATATCTATGAATAAAGAATAGAATAAAATGAATAAATTAATAGTTCAAATATTTAAACATGATATAAACTATTTATGAACAATTCATAAATAAATAAATTATAAACATTTTATAATTTTTTTCATGGATTATAAACATTTACTTTAAATGTATGATATTAAATGAAACATAAAAATTTTATTTTCCAATTCTATTATGTAAAAAATTTTCATGATCTAAATATCACATATATATTATGATTTAAACCTTGAAATTTTCAATTATGAAAACTCATTTTGACGTGGTTTAAATGTTTTTTCATACAAGGATTTTATTTTGATCAATTCAAATTAAATAATAGTGAAAAAATCATAATTTAAATATAAAACCATTCATATTTTTCAATATTTTGTATTTTATAAAAACTTTATAAACTGAATTTATAATTTACATATAAACATTGTATATCTAAATTATAATTTTTGTCATATAATTTGAAAATATTATTTTAATATTAATAATTAATATTATGGAATAAATTTTTAATAAATGTTTCATAAATGTTTAATTAATTAATCATAAACATTTTATAGTTAATTAATTTATAAACCTTTTATAAATTAATTATATATCTCAAAATACCCATTTCATTAAATTATAAACATTTTATAGATTATATAAGGTAATTTATAATTTAAATATTGAAAAATATAATTTTTCTATTATATAATTTTTAATGATATACACATATCATAAGGTACAACTCCCTGCATGAGAAAGGGAATGAAAGCAATATCTATCATACCCAATGTTAGATAAAACATGGCATGTGATAGCTGGGGTGGGATGTGTAAGAAAAACTTACACAATAGAGTAAATTGTAATTTGAGACATGTGGCATGTGTAATATAAATCCTTCAGTGCCTGGGATATCGTGACTTTTGATGTCATCTATATCATACTAATGATACGATGATATTTTCATTGCATGAAACAATGTGATCATCCCTATGCGTCATCATATATCATATGGTATGATATATATACAATAGATGTATTACATTGAATCACACACTAATATGTCGCATATCATATTGGGTGATCCAGTTTTAGCTTCTGATATTCAATATCATAAGACAAGACATAGTTCAATTTATATTTTTTTTATTATATCCAATACTACATCAAAATTGTATATGTTTTATTCATTTTCAACATGATTTCAATAATCAAGAAACATGGTAAAGCTCTGATAACATTGAAGGGTTTCTAAGGATTTATTAACAATTAATTTACATATCAGAAATGATAAAAAAACCCTTAGACCCAATATAAACCATGTTTTAAATTTGACACCATGTAAAACTAAAATGAATAAAAATTGTGTGTACCATACAATGAAGATATAACCCATCGTAAGGGGAGTACCCTCCACTATCCCATGATATACTAGTATATCAAATAGTAAAGGGAAGGGAAATAAGAGAGCTTTGAGAGAGAATATAAAAAATGAATTTCCCATCACAAGGGGAGGACCCTCCACTATCCCATGATATACTAGTATCTCAAATAGTAAAGGGAAGGGAAAGAAAATAGATTTGAGGGAGAATTCACAAAATTAATTGGTCATATCCATGGACTTCATCCTATTTATATTAGCCTTAGGATATTGTCAAGTCTTCATTGAATTTACTCATATGTTACACAATGTGCATGTAATATCCCCGACCCAGAAGCCACTAAACGGGTGCCTCAATCCAAGTCATCACATGACCTCAAGCACACCTCCCCAAATTGTATAGGTTGCCGACTAGTGGCGACCATCTAATAAGTCATGCGGTGAGACTATACCCTCTTAACTAGAGTAATCCATAGAAGAAAACAATATAAATAGAGGAATAATATGAGCAACCAATGAACATACAAGTCAAACATCTCCCAACTGGGTACAAACCATAATTCAACATTAATAATGTCATGGCATACTAGTAGTGCAATGTTAAAAAACCCAAAAATAAGACAAATGGACAAAACCCTAAATTGGTCCTGACTCTATGTCCATATCCTTCTCCATTTACATCTCTATCCCAACTCAACATCCTAGTGTATGGACTTTTCCCTTTCCTGGCCTACAACCAAAAAATTCGCTCAGGTACTCAACGGTGGCCCAAGCAGGGTGTGAGTACAAAATGCAGTAGGACACCACCAATGGTGTCTACAAATATCCAGTATAATAGATATTGAATTCAAGTACAAAATAAATGGTAAGTAAATAAGGGATATATCAGGTTCCATTGGTTAACAAGGTTCATTTAATTCATGACTAGTATTTATCCCAATCCCATTTCTTATACCATTTTTACTTCATAATCCATTTTAACACATGCGCTTTGGGTTAGGCATATACATCATCTCTACATGGGTCTAAGGAAATCAATCATTATGCATAGGGAAAATAAGTCAAGTCCCTATCTCTCTAGGGATACACATACCATATCAACACATTATCCTCACCTCAAAGCCTCAGTCCAGGTGGAATTCAACTGCTAGGGGAATAGAGCCTTTGTCCCCTTCCCTAACCCATTCATTTATGGGTGGAGTTTAGAGCCTCAGTCTAACCTGACTCGTGGGCGTAGAACCTCATGTCAATACCCCACTCTATCAAGCCATGTGAACATGATTATTTATCAAATAACTACAACCTTATCATAACACAACCAAACATAACCAATGCCATTGGGAAATCATAATACATGATAACAACATGAGAATTAATACCATGCCCTAACCCATTAACACATTTACCAATTACAATTCATATCCATTTAGCCAAATTCCCATTATCATGCCTTAACCCATTAAGTGTGCTCAACAACCCCCTTAATTAGCCAATATTCATCAATTACCACATACTGACCCACTTATCCCATTAACCATCTCACAAGAATTTACCCCTTATGCATTTCAAGTTTGACTCTTATAATTCATAGCATAATCACTTTATCAAATTCAACCCATTAAGTATTCCCTATGATTTCCCATGTATTAACTCATTCCATATTCATCAATTCCCTTATGCAACCATATGCATGTTCTCAATTCACAATCCATTTACAATTTAACATGCTCAACATTTCTTATGTACTAGTCCTCTTTGGAATTTCAACATAATTCATATACCATTAGACACAATCCCATTTAACCCAATTAACCCACTTTCAATTCATTCCAAACAACCATTTATGAAATTACCTGAAAACCTAGGCACAAAAATCCATATTCCATTTATGACTAAATCAACTATTTAGACATTTTCTATATGGGATTCATAGTATCATTCGACAACCCTTTATTTAACTCTACCATTTTCTAGATCTAGAAATGCCAGCGCACCCCATGGGTGACCCAAAAATGGTCAATTCATCCTCTATGAATCCCACGAGGATCGTGAAGGTTTAAATTGGTCACTTAGAAACACCTTTTTATCATAAACTCTAACATAACCATGAACAAAATTAGGGAAAAATAATAACACAAACTTCCATGCACAAATTTAAAATAAAACTATTAGATAATACTTGTAAACCACCTACCTCGAATCTGATGATGAATGCACTCATAATTGTAGCCTTAGATATGGATTCAAACACCCCTTGAATCCCCAACCTAGGTTTCACAAGAAAAGGAGGGTTTTTGGTCTTTGGAAGGAGATGGAAGAAACTACAAACCCTAATCCGCAAAAGAGAAGCAAGAGGAGTGTTAAACTTACCAAGGGCTTTGATCTGTAACCAATGACACTCCAAACGGCCAAGAATAAAAGGTTAACCACCCTTGGGAAGCTTGGTTCACCCAATACCATCACTAGGGTTTCATGGGGTGGAATATAGAAGAATATCTAGTTGGGGTTTAAAATCCCGGGATGGCATTTTTGTAATTTTCTTAAATTTTCTAGGCCGCATAGTTTACCCGCATGGTTTGCCAAACCGTGTGCAAACCGTGCCTGAGCCACTATCCAAAAAAAACCACTTTGCACAATTTATTGGTAATTCCACAAAATTTTCTTATCCATACGCTAAATGTGCATAAGCCTCTGTCCATGGTTTCACGGTTACTTGGGATACTCTACACGGTTTGCACTAACCATGCGCAAACCGTGAAACATGGCCAAGAGCTCCCTTTTCTTCCTCTTTTCATGTCTTTAACCCCCGTAACACACTTGATCCTTCACATAAACATGGGGAAAAACTTATTAATCCCAAAATAATGGTCCAACCTAAAATTTAAAAAAAAAATACCTTAAGAAAATCTAGGATCTTACAACCTCTGCACCTTATAACGGCTCGTCCTCAAGCTACTTTTCAAAGCATCACTAAGCTTTCGTAACTAGAAATCATTCCACTAGGCCTGACTATCCATTTCCATCTTCCAAGGTTCTATTTTTACATCATAATGTCCACCAAACATGGATCAAGTGCATGGACTTTCCATGCAAGTCTTCCTCACCACAACCACAACATGAAACGAAAACTCCTCAAGGATTCATCAACTTCAACCATACCCAACCACTAGAACATCACAGAGAAAATTTAGACAACAATTACTGACTCACTACACATGGAAACTTTACACACAATATCATGTCATCATGGAGGAACCAATCGACACCCCCTCGGTCCGATCCTCTACACAAATCAAGACCCAAATCACTTGAAATCATTTTCCTCCATTTTCCCCCAACTCAAACAGTGACTAAACTCCACATATCCCAAAGGAGAATGCATTTTCTTATCAATAACATTTCCCAACTTACATCGATTCACCACTATTGAGGAAAAATAACCTAAATCTCAACTCAACATTCACATCACCTGACGTGTTCCAACTCACCATGCCCAAACATCCATAGGGCATTACCCTGTGTTGGAATCTATCTGCACCGTCGAAACCATTCAGGTGTACATTACTACACTATGAATTCAAGGACTAAGATAAACTCGACATTACTTAGGTACAAATTCATTTACAAAAAGGCACTTGCTTCCACAACATGAACCCGGAGGTGGGTCACTCTAACCACACCCATTTAAGTTTACCATATCAAGTCAGACCACACCCGATTGGCTTATCCCAGAACACCCACCTTCCACTGATGGTACACTACCCCTTTTCTCACCTTCCTAAGGTTCTTACTAACATGAAACCTATCATTATCATCCCACGCTCCCACTGAGTTCATTCCATGAATTCTAGTATAATTCCATCATCAGGGCATTACCTCCCTCCAGACCGTCATCGGGCTTCACCCTCAGCATGACACCACATCACATAGACAAGGTTCCCTCAACTTCAAGATGTTCTAAAACCACCCAAGGAGAAATTTCCCAAGTCTAACCCTGATCTACTTTGGAGTTATAGAACCCATACTCTCTTGACATAACCTGTTATCATAACCAACCACACCCTTCTACGACTTTAGGACATGCATCACAAGCTTCACATGGAACCACCTTGAGCTCAAAGACAACACTTGGATCATTAGTCACCACATCCAAGGCCCACATGGCCTCTCTGAGGAACCTAACATGCACCTCAAAGGTTCCTCATTGGAATCTCAGTGTCACTACATCAACTCGATGTTCTCCTCTCCAAATCCAGGACTAACTTATCACTCCCCACCTTAGGAGTTTCATTACCATTTCTATCCAAGTGGGATTCTAACTGCCGCATCTTACACTCGATCACATGATGAACCCCAACACGTAGACATGGTCATCTAGCTTTTTTTCAAAACAAGGAAATAAACATCACCTAGTGTATGTTCCTAACTTCTGTGAATAGTACCCATGATGTTTTTCGACATTTGGTCCATCCTAAGGACCTCACCCAAAGTCGTAGAGGGTGTACATCCCATCATTAGGCCCTATACATACCATTTCCATGTGAATAAACTCCATGTTGTCTCTTATCCAACCAAACACCTTAAAGTCTCTTGTCATAAAGGCATAGATTCTCAATGTACCTAGGACAATATCA
Source organism: Viscum album (assembly GCA_963277665.1). Lineage (NCBI taxonomy): Eukaryota > Viridiplantae > Streptophyta > Magnoliopsida > Santalales > Viscaceae > Viscum > Viscum album. The sequence goes on from OY728121.1 coordinate 857,639,157, forward strand.
AGATATTGAGCAGGATCGTCACTAGATGAGGTATGATAATAAGTTTTCGAAGAACACCACCACCAACTTATCCATTTCTAATGTTGAACTATGAACACCATGACTTGTCAGGGATCTCATGATCCCTTACCGAACACATCTCATCAACACTCAACCACCACTTCTCAAGCATGATTTCCAACCAAGTCTCACCACCACTCCATGACCAAATCACAAAGCAGTCGTGAACCAACATTTTAGGTGGAACTACTTTCACCACACTTCTTGAGTTCTTCCTACGCATCTATAAAATCTAGAAACTAAAGCACAATGGTCTACCACACCAATAAAACCAACAGTCTTTCAAAAATAAACCTTTATATATGTGTAGCCTATCACCCACTTAATTACCTAACCATGTATCTTGGTTAGTCAGCCTCATCATCTCTAAGGTAGCCTCTACATCTCACCCAACAACCAAACCATTCATAAAAACAATTTCAGCCACGTTACCAACCTCACATCTGGTGTCACCTTTGAGCGAAAGCATATAAAGACACTTCTTCCACCCTTATCTTTTCCACTTGAAAATGAATTCAAGTCCTCTGCTAATCATCATCCAAACTAGTGATTCAAGAATCCCTATGATACAACCCTTCAAAACAAAACTTACCTCCTTTCATAAACACTAGGGTTACCTTATGAAAGAACCAATCACAACTATAACATTTATTAAAACATGGTGGTACTTATTTTAAAAACTAAGCCCCGCTGATAGCACACACACCCTGTCATAACATGGTCATCAAGTCCTGGCCCGATAGACACCACTAGTTGCCCCGCAGACACGTGGTCCCTACCCTAGGACCCACCCACATACCCGAAAGGGTGATATCACCAATGATAGTCCCCACAGGCCAACACATGTAATTTATAGTGTGCTTTTTCCTCACTCACCCACACCCTGGGAAAATTCCCAGAAGGTCACTCATCCTGATCACTACTCCAGGTCAAGCATGCTTAACTGTGAAGTTTTAATCATGTAGTCTCTTGAAAAGGAAGATACACCTTTTTGGAATGAGTCATATCATTTAGTCCCCCACTAATAGCACAAACACCCCTATTTAATATGGTTGTCATGTCATGGCTTGGTAGGTGCCACTAGTTTCCCCACAGACACGTGGTCCACACCCGGGGGGCCACCCACATACCCAAATGGGTCATTTGACTAATGATAGTCCCCACAGGCCAACACATGTCATTTCTAGTGTGCTTGTTCCTCACTCACACAAACCATGAGAAACTTTCCATAAGGTCACTCATCTTGATCACTACTCTAGGCCAAGAACACTTAACTGTGGAGTTCTAATCAGGTAGGATCCTAAAAAGGAAGGTTCACCTTGTTGGCATGAGTCATATCATTTAGTAATTTAAAACTTTATCATTTTGAGGTGTTAAATCTACCCCCCTCCCCTTAAGAGCACAATGTCCTCGTTGTGGGCCCTACATATCAACCTAGGCAGTGCACTGAACTTAAGGCCAGGTTCCTCCTCTGATGTCAAATATAACAACCGGGCCCTACTGATAGCACAAACACCCCACCTTAATATGGCCATCATGTCTTGGCCCGGTAAGTACCACTAGTTGCCTCGCAGACACGTGGTCCCCACCCTAGGGCCCAACCACGTACCCGAATGGGTCATCTGACTAATGATAGTCCACACAGGCCAACACATGTCATTTCCAGTGTGCTTTGCCCTCACTCACACACACCCTGGGAAAGTTCCCAGAAGTTCACCCATCATGATCACTACCTTTTTGGCATGAGTCATATCATTTAGTCATTTAACCCTTTATCATTCTGAGGTGTTAAATTCACCCCCTCCCCAAGAGCGCAATATCCTCATCGTGGGCCCTATATCTCAACCTAGGCAGTGCACTACACTTAAGGTCGGGTTCCTCCTCTAATGTCAAATGTAACAAGTGGTCCCTACTGACAGCATAGACACCCCACCTTAATATGTTCGTCAGTTCCTGGCATGGTAGGTATCACTAGTTACCCCGCAAACATGTGGTCCCCACATTGGGGCCCACCCACGTACCCGAATGCGTCATCTGACTAATGATAGTCCCCACAGGCCAACACATGTCATTTCCAGTGTGTTTTGTCCTCACTCACACACACCCTGGGAATATTCTCATAAGGTCACCCATCCTGATCACTACTCCAGGCCAAGCATGCTTAATTGTGGAGTTCTAATCAGGTAGTCTCTCGAAAAGGAAGGTGTACCTTGTTGACATGAGTCATATCATTTAGTTATTTAACCCTTTATCATTCTAGTGTGTTTCACTTAGTATGCATTGACACCACCTCTGATGCATCTCTCATGCTTCATATTCCAAGGTGCATGTACCATTGGGCTAACCTACCATGAGGTTACCCTTGATTTTAGGAAACTATCATCGCGTAACCACAACTCGAGTGGCACAACCAACCATCAACCTTCCCACTTAGTCCTCAAGGCCAAACCCACACCATGAAACACTCTGAGTCCCACTATCAAAGTCCAAAACATCTACATGTGCGACACACACCCAAAAGCACTAGAAACCATGTCTAACCTCTCTTACAGATCACCTTGAATGATGAATGATATCGACTACCTATACTAGAGTCACTACCAGGAAAATCCATTTGTCCTCTCTCCAAACCATTCATATAATGACATGAACAAAGATATGCTCGTGAATGGAACTCTCACCCCAGTTCTGATGTGAACTATTCCTAGTGCACCAAACAACCATTTACTCTAGTTACACATCAAAGGTGTACACATTCGTCAGCATTACAAGCCAAACATCCTATCCGAGATTCAAAATGCAACCCACAAGGTCTCTACTCACAAGGTCACTAAGACCAAGCCATCATCCTTAGGGTCCAACATGCACTCTATATGGTCACGAACCACGAGAGTTTCCTCACTCACATTAATGAACAAAACCTCGCAACCCAAAGGCCAAAACCCTACAAAAGGTTCCCTAAACACACCACCTAGGACATATCATAACCAAAAAAGCCCCACAATCCAAATCTAAAGTCTCAAACCAGGGTACTCTCATTTCCCCATACCACACATACAAGGGTCAAACCGATAACACAAAGAATATCCACTTTTGAACTCAATCATTCTCATTTTAAACTTCTCATTCACACGATGCTTCGAAGAATGACTTACTAGATTTGACCATAGATGGAAAATATCTCACGCTACCAACCTTAAACAAACCATTCTTCTTACTCTATCCTAATGGTCATCATCACACTTTGAACACTACCCTATACCTACCTATTTCGGGTCATGGTCAACATGGGGTAACCAATTTACTTAATCATAAGTCCTTCGACAAAACGTCTTCAAACCAATTCTTCCTTTACAACATGATCCCTTCCTCTTAGGCACATTTCCCATTTCACAACTTGTTACAATCATCATTCGAACTCATTTACACATTTGATTAGGAAACATTCATTAACAATTTTTACTGTCATTATGAAATCCTTCATTTTTATACACCGAATCAACCTTTACAATTTATCACAACCCAAAATTTTATCCCGGCCATAACATTTATTTATACACAATATTATTTAACTATTTATTTTCATTATTTTCATTAACCCACTTACACTACCATTGTTAGGCATCATTTTCTTCAGATTTATTAATAAAAATGCATTATACTCCCTATTCCCCGCACACCCATCCCATTTGTGTTCCTATAATGATGCATGAGACCTATATCCTTAGGTGCCTAAAATGATTCATGAATGAAAAAACTCATTCCATTCCAACAATGAGAAAAATATCATTAATCATTCAACTCACACAACATGTGCATTACCTAATGGTGAAATATAATTCAACTGTAACAACACACATCAAGAATAACAATTCCCATCTAGGGTGACTTGGGTTTTACCTCATACATGGGTTTGCTACTCCCAAGAACAAGCTCATTACCATGGTCCAACACATCCTAATCGTCCGTCTACCATTCCCAAATAGTAATAAAGAGAAAAGAACCTCCCTCTGATACCACTTTTTAATTTCCCCAACATGAAATCCAATAAATCAGTGCCTCGAGACGAGTCTTTACATGACCTCAAGTGTGCCTCCCCATATGCCAGAGGTTGCCGACTAGCGGAGAGGGTTTAATGAGTCACATGGGGAGACTATACCCTCTTTACCAAGGTAAGCCACAATAGAATACAATATAAATAGTGAAATAATATGAGAAATTGATGAACATACAATTCAAACATCTCCCAAATGGGTAAAAATCATAATTCAACATTAACAATGTCATGACATAATAGTAGTGCAAAGTGAACAAAACCAGAAATAAGAAAAATGACCAAACCCCTAAACTGGTCCCAACTCTAAGTTTGGATCCTTCACCATTTACATCTCAATACCAACACAATATCCTAGTGTAGAACCTTTTCCCTTGCCTATCCTGCCACCAAGAAATCTACTCGGGTACCCAACAGTGACCTGAGCAACGTGTGAGTACAAAACTAAGTAGGCCACCACCAACGGTGTCTACAAATATCTAGTCTAATAGATAGTGCATTAAATTACAAGATAAATGGTAAGTAAACAAGGGGTAGTTCATATTCCATTGGTTAACAAGGTTTATTTTCCATCCAAATTAAATTTTTATTAAAGAAAATACATTTTAAGAGAAAATGGTAAACCATTGTTCTACAAAAGGAAAGAACTAGTTACTGAAAGAACTAACAAAATGATTAATCCCATTTCTTATACCATTTTTACTACATAATCCATTTTAACACATGCTATTTGGGTTAGGCATATACATCATCTGTACATGGGTCTAAGGAAATCAATGATTATGCATAGGGGAAATAATTCAAGTTCCTATCTCGCTAGCGATACACATATCACATCAACACATTATCCTCACCTCGAAGACTCAGTCTGAGTGGAATGAAACCCTTATGGGAATAGAGCCTATGTCCCCTTCCCTAACCCCTACATTTATGGGTGGAGTTTAGAGCCTTAGTCTAACCTGACCCATGGGCATAGAACCTCATGTCAATACCCCACTCTACCAAGCCATATGCACATTCTTATTTATAAAATCACTACAACCTTACTGTAACACAACCAAGAAAAACTAATGCCATTGTGAAATCACAATACATGACAACAACATGGGAAATAATACCATTCCATAACCCATTAACACATTTACCAAATAAAATTTATATCCATTTATCCAATTTCCCATTATCATGCCTTAACCCATTAAGTGTGTTCAATAACCCCCTTAATTATCCAATATTCATCAATTACTACATACTAACCCACTTATCCCATTCACCATCTCACAAGCATTTACCCCTTATTCATTTCAGGTTCGAATCTTATAATACATAGCTCAATTACTTTATAACATTCAACCCATTAGGTATGCCCCGTGATTTACCATGTATTAACTCATTCCATATTCATCAATTCCATTATGAAACCATTTACATGTTCTCAATTCACAAGACATGTCCAATTTAACATGCTAAAATATTCATATGTATGAGTCCTCTTTGTCATTTCAACATAATTCATATACCATTGGACACAATCCCATTTAACCCAATTAACCCACTTTCAATTCATGCCAAACAACCCTTTATGAAATTACCTAAAAACATAGTCACAATCATCCTTAATGAATTTATGACTAAATCAACTATTTAGATATGTTCTACATGGTATTCACATTATCACTCGACAACCCTTCATTTAACCCTACCATTTTCTAGATTCAAAAATTCCGGTTCACCCCATGGGTGACCCTAAAATGGTCAAGTCATCCTCCTAACATCCCATGGGGATCATTACTATTTCAATTGGTCACTTAGACAAACCTTTTTATCAAAAACTCAAACGGAACCAAGAATACAATTAGGGAAAAGGAATAACACAAACTTCCATGTACAAATCTAAAATAAAACTATGGGATAATACTTGTAGACCACCTACCTCGAATATGATGATGAACGCACTCTTAATTGTAGCCTTGGATCTCGATCCAAACACCCCTTGAATCTCCAAACTATGTTTCACCAAAAAAGGATGGTTTTAGGTCTTTGGAAGGAGATGGAAGAAACTAAAAATCCTAATCTGTAAAAGAGAAACAAGAGGCCCGTTAGACTTACCTGAGTCTTCGATCTGCAACCAACGACACTCCAAACATCCAAGAATCGAAGGAGAACCACCCTTGGGAAGCTTGGTTCATCAAATCTCATCACCATGGTTTTAGGGGGTGGAATGGAGGAGAATCCCTAGTTGGGATTTAAAATCCTGGGATGGAATTTTTGTAATTTTTTCAATGTTTCTAGGTCACACGATTTGTAAAACTGTGCGCAAACTGTGCATGATCCACTATCCGAAAAACACCCCTTCGCATGGTTTCTTGGGAATTCTACATAATTTGCTTAACTATGTTCCAACCATGCATAATCTTCTATACATGGCTACGTGGTTACCTAGGATACTCTGCACGGTTTTCACTAACCCTGCGCAAACTGTTAAACATGCCCATGAGCTCCCTTTTCTTTCTCTTTTCATGTCTTAAACCCCCGAACCACCCCTGATCCTTCACATAAATATGGGGAAAGACTTATCTAGACAAAAATAATAGTCCAAGACAAAACTTAAACAAAAACGTACCTTAAGAAAATCTGGGATCTTATGGTATGAGTAAATGGAATAGGTGATAACACTTATATCCTTCATCCATCCAAATGTACTCCTGTGAATTTTATCTTATGAAATGGATATAATCAATGATATTTAGTATTAATGAGATTAAAATTTTAACCATTTAATGTATGATTTCCTTATTAATCATAGGGTATTATGAATCATATAATATGATTCCACAAATCTTAGGAATTTTCTATGTCATACATTATGATATACTTAAGGCAGTGGAAAAAAATTTATATTTAATGTCTTACGATATACCTAAAACTAGGAATATGATATTACTTATATTCATTCATGTCATATCATACAACATGTAAAAAACATACACTAAGATATGGTGGATTTAGGGTATATCTCTATAATTTTCAAGATTCTTAAATTTTATAAATTCTGGGATTCTAAACTTGTGAATGTTATACAGTATAACATTCAACTCCTTCACATGTGTGACTATTGAACACTTAAGTGTTTTAAAAAAGTTCTACACTTCAATGAATACATTATACAATAATGTTTAAATTTAACGGATGATAATCTATATTGAAAAAATATATATCTAGTAGAAATGAGATATCTCATATCACATATCCACACCTATATCACATGGATATATATAGACCATATGACACCTTGTGACATGGGATTTAGTGCATTAATATTTCAAACACATGATAGTGTGATTGAAATATCCTATAGATTATATCCAGGATTCCGGTTATAGGATTACATGAGGAGGAATGGTCTATTCAATTGGTGTTAAGTAGATTTCATTAAAAACATGATAATAAGGAAGATCAAAAAAGTGTATGTGTGTGTTCTTTATTTATTATTATTTAATTTAGCTAAAAAATCCCTAGTCAAATTTTGGTATCATTTTTATTATTTTTAATTCCGTTTAGGGCATATGAAATGGCTACAAAACTCATCACCTTCTCTATAATTGGAGAATAAATTTCATTACTCTTGAAGAAAACTTTTATAGTAACTCATTTTTATCTTATATATTTGAAACATTGAATATTCAATATAATACCATTGAATAAAATTATTATTAATAAAATAAGGAAAATAATTTCACTTAGGAGAACAAAAATATCCATCTTTATGATTACAACTGATGCATGAAAATATGGTTAAATCTAAAAAATATCATTTATGATGTAATAAAAAAATTTCCCTCCCTTTATAAAATTTCCCATTATTAAAAATATAAAATTCATAAAAAAAATTCCCCATTTTAAATCCAGATTAATATCTACAAACTATTTAAAATAGCTATTGATTTTCATGAAATATTTATCTCTTCATTATTATTAAATATGAAACACCAATGTTTTTACATTATTTATTAATGAGTATTATGAAAATAGTTTATTTATTAAAGTGTTGGTGACATGGAATGTGAAAGTTTTTATTTAATTATGAAATATTACTTTTATTATCATATGATTTTTGAGAGTTTAGATAATTATGTGACTTAGATAATTAATTCATGAAAATAAATATGGATATTTTGAATTTCACATGGTTTACTTGATGATAATTATGATTGAATATGGTTGAATTAGTGAAATGGAGAATGTTTATTGGTGGAATGAATGTTATTATGAGGAAATAAAATAGATAGTTGAAAGAGGGTTATGGTAGTGAGGGAAAGGGAATTAATTTAGAGAAATTAATATAGAGAAATTATAGAGGGAAGGATGCTATTGGAATTAGAGTATTGATGGGGGTTTTGACTCATTAAAGGAACTTATAGGGTGTATTTATAGAGGAGTTAGGCATATTAGTCTATATATATAGAGAGATGGGGATAAATTTGAAACTTTCTCCTCTTTGAGATCTATATGTATTATTCATTTTTGATAGTGAATCTTTGGATGGATGGTTATATTGAAGGTTTCTAGAGGTTAGATATTGGTCGAAACATTGTGGTATGTAGAATTTTTTATTTTACATATTTTATTTAAATTATCCAGTGTTAGTGACTTGTGAATGTGTTAGAAGTTCCTATTTTGGTGTTATCACATTTGAGGCATCAAAAATGGTGTTTTACAACATTTAGAATGGGTTTTGAAATAATGGAATGAGTTCATGCCTCTTTCTACAGATTTCCCCTCTAAATAGTCTTCTTTTATACCTCGAGACCATTGTGTTACATGGTGGTCATGAAAAATTGTCCATGGGTCATACACCATACTAGGAGTCATGTACTCTTACAGAGGTTGTGTGAGGTCATTACATAATGGAATTAGGATGTTCCATATATACTCAAATGATATCAAATTTTTTTATATGTAGAGTTATAGACTTTAGTTTAGAATTTATGATTTATAAAAGAACCTTGATGATAGGACTTTGTGTTTTATCTTGTTGAGATCATCATATTAAAGATTCATAAAATTTGAAGTAAAAGAGTATCTAGGTAGTTGTTTTAGAACTATTATTATCTTAGTATAGTCTTAATGTGAATTATCAATGGATTTTAAAATAATGATTGTTTATACTTGATTTATTATATATGTTAAATGTGGGTTTTGAATCATTATTCAATAAAAGCTTGATTTTGTGACAAATATGTTTTTTTATGCATCTTGTGATATATAAAATTGATCATTTTTTATAATATGTGTTGAAATGATTTCAAAGATGAATTTGGTAAATGTTTCCCAGTATTAGGATATGTTCTTGAATTTCATTATAAATTAATGTTTTTGGAAGTTTTTTTTTCTTAGATGTTTATTATGAAACTTTCATGTTTAGAAATAACCAGTGGAAAAGTATTTATGGTTTTTTTCACAATCATTTGATTATATCCCAATTGTAGAAGTTTTTATAAGTGGAAATGTTATGATATGTAAAACCATATGATAAAAGTTGAATCATGTGTATTCCCATATATTTATTATAAAGGTGTTATAATATGTAAAACCTCATGTGTTATCATTTGGTTTGGGTTATGTGAAACCATGGGGTCAGAGAATATAAAACCACACACTTAAGGGTCAAGTTCGGTGAAACTGAAAATTTTATGGTCCTAGAATGCTATTATTGATATAAAATTATACTGTAGTTAATCTCATGATATGTTATATGTTATATGTTTATCTTATGTTTATAACATTAGTGTAATAGCTTGACTAATTATTTCATTATGTTTAAACTAAAAGATTGTTCTTATTTGACTATTTCCTTATTGCCAATTAAAATAAGGAATTGTTTTATATGAAGTATTTTGATGAAATATTTTACTGTAAATGTTTTATAAATATCTCATTGGAATTACATGTTTGGATCATTCATGGATGGGCTTATTTTGGAGTCATTGGGGAAATCCTATTGAGTTTATACTCACCACCCACATGTGAAATCTTGTGGGAATGTAGATGTTATTGGATGTGATCAAAGAAAATAGAAAACCTCATTATTTATCATTGATGAGTTACAGTTTTATAACAGAGATATGAGTGGTTTAGTTTCATTGGGATTTGAGTCACATTATTATTCTTGTGTCAACATATTATCTTCCCTTTGATATTGGTTTCTAAAACTCAAATATTTTCACTTTAAGATTATGTTTTATTAGTTTTTATAAAAATAGTTTTACATTCACATCAATTTATGGTTTTTATATTTTAGGGGAAAACCATTCCCAAACTATTTAATTTTATACCTCAAAAATAGTTTCTAGCCTTTGGTGATTAGGGAGCATCCTTGAGGCCTTGTGATCATCTGATGTGGGTCTCAGGATTCAGGTACCTAGGTCGAGTAATTTAAAAATGGTATCAATTCATGAATAAGTCATGGGAAGTCCAGTAGTCATGGAATATCAGATGATCGAGACTCAAAATATACCCATAAAAATCATATCTGTTATTTTTATGTCAAACATTGAGTTACTGGGAAGTCTGAGTAGAATAAATATTGGTGAAAACCTTGTTTCTTTTGTTCGAAGAATCTTACCATGATGGGTTAAGATGGGAAAGTGTTTATACATTATTTTAGACATAATATAGCAAAATAACATAGGAATGATTTTGAAAATGGATTTATAGAGACTCAATGATTATTGGTTTTTAAAAGTTGTTTGAAAATTATTTATAAATAGTACTCATTTGATTATTCTAGATGATGTTTAATAGCTAAGAAAAATAGAGATCCACCTAGGTATAGACTAAAATAGATATGTCAGTAATTTATACGTTTGGAATTATTTAGGGATTATAGAAAAATTTCACCAATAATAATTATTGTCAGGTATGGACAAAGAGTAGTGGAAGTTGCTCATGCAGATCCTCAACTAGTGAGCATGATTGTGTATACTATATGGTCCTTAGATAGAGAATCTAAAGAGGATAAGCTAAGAGAAAATAATTGGGTATAATAGTTTCAAAAGTATATTCCACCATCATTTAGAGGTGATGTTGGACTAGAGATGGTAGAATAATAGTTGTATAAGATCAACTGAATATTCTTATTTTCATGGATTCTAGAGACTTTAAAATTAGAATTCATGTTATATTTGTTAAATAGATTAGTTTAAAAGTTATGGGAGATGGTGATGAAATTTGAACTTCATGATGATATTTAATGGAAGGGTTTCCAAAAGACTTTTAATGGTCAGTATTTTCTAGAAGAGTTAAAGCAGGATAAAGCTCGGGGATTTATGGATTTTTGATCAAGGGAACATGTCTGTGATGAAATACACAAAAAAAATTTATAGATCTTGTACATTATGCGCTAGAGATAGTGAAGAATGGGAGCCTTAAATCATGAAGGTATGAGATATAACTACAACTAGAGATACAATCAAGGATAATCTTGTTGAAATTACCTACATATATAGATGTGGTAATTATGGCTTCTACTGCAGAATCATACATGGAAAAATTCATAGTGCGATAACTTTTCTTCCACAACCTAGTAGAGGGAAGAATTTATTTAGCGACCATAAGAGGAGGTAGTGGTATTTTCATAAGAAGACCTTGATAATTTTTTCTAATTCTTCTCAAGGGATAAGAACATTCGTATGCTTCCAATGTTTCGGGAAAGGTTACGTAAAGACTATTTATACAACTACACCTCAACCTGGCCATCAATACGGAAACAACGGTCATTTTAAGAAATTTTGTGGGTTCTTTTATGAAGTGGATAGTGGAGGGAAATCCAATATTATATAATGATCATAGATACTAGAAGATAAAACAAAGCAATCAAGGTCTAGAACCCAAGGGAAGATAGATTAACCTTAGAAGAAGCAAGGTTGACTCTTTGCAGCTAAGAAAGTTGTGGAGGAATTTGATACTGAGGCAGGATCATATAATGTCTGAGGTGATATCTTGATTTCTTATACACTTGTTACATTTTTATTTGATATAGGATCATCTCATTCATTTATATATACATGGGTAGTAATCCTTTTGGTATTTCATGTTGAGATGATTCCTTATACAATGAGAATTGATACCTCATTAGGTGAAAGGATTGAAAAATGACTCAAATGTCTATCTTGTCCCATTTTGATAGGTAATGTGAAAGTATCATGGGATTTTCTAGCCCTTAAGATCAAAACATATGACCTTATCATTGGGAAGGACTAGCATATCAAGTATAAATCACAAATAAATTGTTATAATTGAAGAGTGTTTTTTATTTCACCTAATGGTGTCGTTCATTCATTCCGTAGAGAGTTGATTATTATTGCAAGTAGGTGAGGTCTAATTTTTTAGGATATTGAATGCATATCTTACTAGTTTTTAAGTGATTTACTGTCATTGTACAAGTCAAATTGTTATTTATTTTTCCCTATTCAACACTATTAATGTAGTAAGAAGAGATCAAACCTACAAAGAAGGTTGTGCAATATCCAATAAAACAACAAAATCTCAATAAAAGAACATAATAAATAGCAAGAAATGGATGAAATGGTGAGTGGTGATGTGCAGTATGAGATGATTGAGTAGTGTATTGGTGAAATATAATCATTTGAGACTGAAAACAGGGATAAGGACCAATAGAAACAACCAATGATGAATGAGTTGGGGGATACTCCAATTTTCTACCTTTGAAAATGATAACACTTCATTCAAAAATAATGTTTTGGAGGGAAATTTCAAAAATAAATACAAATCCAATGGTCCAGAGGGATGACTCTATATTGGGAATGCTCAACAGTTTGTCAACTTCTAAGTATTATCGGTTAGTGAAAATGAATAAACTTGTCCCACCAAGATCAAATTGTTATTGATCAAGGTGTGTTATTGTTTGATTCAAAAACCTATTATTAAAATATTATGAGAATAATTTCTTAACAGTTGAAATTACAATCAATATGAAGGGGACCTACTCTTGTAGGTTTGGAAGAAAAATGATTGTAAGAGAAAGAGAAAGAATAACAACCCAGTAATGAAAATGAGAGAACGAAGTAGAAAGAGTCGATACAAAATAATTTTACATCCTCCAAAAGATGTTTTTTTCCAAAAATCATGTATGAAGATTCAAAATACAACAACAAATTCATCAAAACAGCACAAAAATGACGAAGAGGACAAAAAATGCTTCCCAATTGAGAATCTCCAGTTCTTTCTCCCGCTGTCCACTGAGTGTCCTGATTCTCCACTACTCCCCTCGATCTCTAGGTTCTCCTAATGGTTATTGATCCATGGTGGATGATTGTTCAATTTCACAGGTCCTCCTTTTTTGAAATGTAGTCGTGCGTCGTCTCCAACTTTATGAGTCAAAACCTGCAACTCCAAGATTTTCTCCTGGGTCTCCACACATCGCGGGTCACTGTGGATTGTCATCAACCTCAAGTTACTCGAGTTGAACCCCTCAATATATGCCAACAAACCCACATGGGATTATTAATTCAGTTAAATCTTCTCTAGTAAGAAGTTCTTGAGCGTCTTCATTGAGCTCAGCCGAAATCTCCCCTTTGATTTGAATTTTGATTTAGGTCACCCCAGTATTAAACTAATCCGAGTTACCCCTCAAATGTTTTATAATTTTAGAGTTTAGAGATATAGTGGATTAGGAAGTACCTTGATGCATTTCTTCTAAATATTGAGATACCTTATAAGAGCATGACATTACCCTGACATAGCTGGTTTAGGCGTGGGGACCCTTACATGTGCTTCATCCGTGACTCTCATGCAAGCACTGAAGTGTTGGGAGTACCCTTCCATATCCTTAATGACTCGCAGGGCACCCTTACATGACCCAATGATGGCCTTTAGGTAGGTATAAGGACTCACTACTGATCCTTACATGAATCTATAAATCATGCAACAGCCCTTATATAGCCCAATGATTAGTGGTGCCATTTTTACGCAGTGTGCCAAAGCACCTTTATATACACACGCAGCTATGTTATTACCTTTACACAGTTCTCTAGATGCCATTTACAGAGCGTAGAGAAGTGCATCAGGACCTTTTCCCAGGTTGAGATAACCCTTATGCGAGCATGACTTCAACCTCTACGTGGCCTTCAACCACTGTATGTTACCTTTCCTAGCATGCATTTAATGACAAATACCTTTCCATAGCCTCACTCTGCAATATCGTCCCAAAGCTAATCATCTTCAACAGCATCGATTCATGCTTAACAATTCATCATGACTCAATCATCACTATCTTTGAATGTTCAACCATGTCTCACACTCCTGAGTTCCTCATCGGAAAACGAACGAACACCTTGTATGCACCCGTCTACAAACTCTCAACTGGAGAATTGCGGATAATTGAGGCCCCCACCGTTCTTCAAGAAATTGACCCTGTAACAAAAAAAAAGTCATCCAATTACCAGGATCTCATGAGATGGTTTGTGGCTTCATTCTCCAATGGGTCAAAGACAACATGATGAACCACATTGTCAACATCTCTCACGCTAGAACTTTGTGGGAGAATCTTGAGATGACCTACACTTCCAAGATGGGAAACAATAAACTGTTTCTTCTCAAGAAAATGATGAACTTGAGGTACAGAGAAGTTACGTCTATTTCTGATTATTTAAGTGAATATCAAGGATGTTTTGATCAGTTTTCTATCATGGGTATAAATTTTGAAGATGAAGTTTTAGTTCTTTTGCTACTTAACACTTTACCCGATTCATGGGAGAATTTACGTGTTACTCTAACCTGTTATGCTCCTAATGGTGTTGTGACATTTAGTTTTTTCAATTATGTTATTTGAAATGAATAGGTCATGAGACATACTCAGGAGAAATCTTCTTTAGAGCTTTTAGTCACAAAGAATAAGGGGAGAAGCCAGGACCAGAGGCAGAGCAGTTGAGGTAAGAGCAGAGGTAGAAGAAAATCCAGACCGAAACATAGAGATTTTGAATGTCATCATTGTAGTAATAAGGATCATGTTAAGATGTTTTTTTATCAGTTGAAAAGAGAGAACATATTTAAGGAAAATCCACAAAATAAAAATGGCGATGGAGATGATCATATCGTCACTGCTATAGGGGGTGATCTTGTTATTGATTATGACTCTATTAACATTGCTTCTGATGATTCTTTCTGGGTTGTTGACAGTGGTTCCTATTTTAACGTGAAATCGAATAATGAGTTCTTTACATCTTACAGCCCGGGTAATTTTGGGATTTTGAAAATGTTCAATGATGGTCATGCTGATGTTGTAGGCATCAAGACTATTTTTTTAGAGAACAATACATGAAGTAAGCTGGTTTTTAAGAATGTTCGACATGCACCCGAGGTTCGTTTGAATCTTATTTCTACCAGTATTCTTGATGATGAAGGGTTTATCAGTACTTTTGGTGATTGCCAATGGAAGCTTTCCAAGGGCTCTTTGATTATGGCTCGAGGGAAGAAGAAATCAGGTTTGTATTGGACCAGAGATTCTATTTCTTGTGATACTGCTTGTGTTGTTGAGTGCAGTGTTTCATCAAAGTTGTGAAATAAGAGGCTCGGTCACATCAGTGAGAAATGTCTTGGTTGTTTGGCCAAGAGAAATATTCTTCCAGATTTGAAGAGTGTCAAATTGGACACATGTGATCATTGCATGGATGGGAAACAAAGCAGAGTGAGTTTTGGTAGTCATCCTCCACACAGGAAGTCACAGGTACTTGAATTGGTACATTCTGACGTTTGTGGTCCTTTGAAATCTAATACCTTTAGTGGTGGTCTTTATTTTGTTATATTTATTGATGACTACTCATGAAAGCTCTGGGTTTATGTTTTGAATGCCAAAAGTCAGGTGCTTGGTGTTTTTAAGCAATTTAATGTTTCTATTAAGAGGGAATCGGGCAAGAAATTGATATGTATTCACACTGATAATGGGGGAGAGTATTGTAGTCCATTTTATCAGTATTGCAGGCACGAAGGTATTCGGCATCAGAAGACACCACCCAAGACACCTCAGCCGAATGGTGTAGCTGAGCGGATGAACATGACTTTGTTGGAAAGAGTTCGTTGTTTGCTTTTAGAAGCAAAGTTTCCTGGACATTTTTGGGGTGAGGCTTTACTTACTACTGCCTATATTTTCAATTTATCACCTACGGTTTCTTTATAGATATACACTCCCAAAAAATTTTGGTATGGAAAAGAGATCAGGTACGATCACTTGCGTGTTTTTGGTTGCAAGGCTTTTGTTCATGTGTCTAGAGATGAGATATCCAAGCTAGATGGTAAGACACACCGGTGTATTTTTATTGGCTATGGAAATGATGAGTTTCGGTATAGGTTCTATGATCCTATTTTGAAGAAACTTTTTAGAAGTCGCGATGTAGTGTTTAAGGAGGATCAGACTATTGCAGACATTAATAAGGGAGAAAAAGTTGCTTCTCCAACTTCTGATGGTTTTGTCAGTCTTGATCCAAGTTCTGATTCACATTTACCTCATATTGTTGATTATGATAATCATGTTGATGTACAGAATGATGCTCAAGGTGAACATGTTGGAGTTGATGTTTACAATGCACCTTTTGTTTATAATGATCCGGTTCTAGGGGTTATTAATAAACCTGCAGTTCCACTCCGGAGGTCATCTCGGCATCACACCGTTTCTACTTGATATTCACCTGATGAGTATATACTGCTCGCTGAAGGGGGAGAACCAGAATCTTTTGACGAGGCAATGGAAATTGAACAAAAATACAGATGGGTTGTGGTAATGGATGATGAGATGACATCATTGCATGACAACCACACTTTTGAGCTGGTGAAGTTACCGACATGTAAGAGAGCTTTGCAATATCGGTGGATTTATCGGATTAAAAATGAAGAATCCAGTTATCTTCCACGATACAAGGCAAGGTTAGTTGTCAAAGGCTTCCGTCAGAAGAAAGGTGATGATTTTAATGAGATTTTATCACCTGTTGTCAAAATGTATTCCATTTGAGTTGTTCTTGGTTTGGCTGCTAGTTTGGATCTACCGATTGAGCATATGAATATGAAGATAGCTTTCCTCCATGGAGATTTAGAGGAGGAGATTTATATGGAGCAGCCATAGGGTTTTGTTGAAACAGGTAAATAAAATCATATCTGTGGTTTGAAGAAAAGTTTGTATGGTTTGAAGCAAGCTCTGATGCAGTGGTATAAGAAGTTTGAATCTGTCATTTCTCATCAGGGTTTCCGGAAGACATCTTCTGATAATTGTGTTTTTGTTTAGAGATTTATTGATGATGATTTTATTATATTGTTGCTTTATGTTGATGATATGCTCATTGTTGGTCATGATACTTCTAGAATTGACAGATTGAAAAGGATATTTGTCAGTCTTTTGTGATGAAAGACTTGGGGCCAACACGATAGATTCTTGGCATGACAATCTCCCGTGACAGGAAGGCCAAAAAATTGTGGTTATCTCGGGAGAGATACATTGAGAAAGTTCTTCAGAGATTTTCTATGGATAGAGCGAAAGTGGTTAGTACTCCTCTTTCTTTACATTTTAAGCTCAGTACCAGTCAGTCACCTTCTACTGATGAAGAGAGAGAGGAGATGCAGCACATACCTTATTCATCTGTCATTGACTGTTTGATGTATGCAATGATATGTACTAAACCTGATATAGCTCATGCAATTGGGATGGTCAGTCGTTTTCTATCAAATCTATGTAGAGAGCATTGGAGAGGATTGAAGTACATTTTTCGTTATCTTCGTGGTACTTCTGAACTGAGATTGTGTTTTGGAAAAGGGGAACTTATGCTTTGTGGCTTTACAGATTCAGATATGGCAGGAGATATCGATTCGGGAAAGTCTACTTCAGGTTATTTGATCACTTTTGCAGGGGGAGCTGTATCTTGGCAGTCTAGATTGCAGAGACGTGTTGTTTTATCTACCACAGAGTCAGAGTTTATTGTAGCTACTAAGGCGTGCAAAGAATTATTGTGGATGAAAACATTTATTCAATAGCTCAATTTAAATCAGGACAGGTTTTTTTTATTTTGTGATAGTCAGAGTGCTATTTGTTTGGAAAATAATTCCACTTTTCATGGTAGGTTGAAACATATCGATGTTCGATATCATTGGATCCACAAAGTCCTTGATTCAAGATAGTTAGAGCTTGAGAAGATCCACACTGATGACAACGGGTCAGACATGTTGACCAAGAGTTTACCCAGAGGGAAATTTGAGACTTGTTGACTGATTGCAGGGTTGGCGGTGATCCCCACTTGAGTCGGAAGGGGAGTTTGTTGGGCGCCTTCCTGGTTGGAGCACTGCGTAACGCCTCCTCAATTGGAGCATCACACGGTTTCTCTTTTAATGAGGTGTTTTTAATGCGGGGTAAAATCGCATGAATTAATTCATGCGGTGACACGCTTTTGACGCAGAGACATTATTTGACGTGGATTTTTTTCCCTATATAATGAGGCAGCGACAAAGCATTTCAACACACCAGCATCAACAACACCGAGAGCAAATCCCATTTGGTGATTGCCTTTCTTCGATGATCATCTTTCTTGTTCTCCGCCTTTTGATCCACACTTTTATTCTTGAGTATTACTTTTGAGATCTCTTCCTTTTTGGGGAGTCTCTACCGTGTACCTCTTGATTTTAGTGGATCCCTCTTTCTGGACTAGGTCCCATGGTTTTTCCCTTTTGGGTTTTCCACATAAAAATTTCCAGTGTCAGCTTTATTTTTCTGCACTTATTTTTGTCGCTACGCATCCGCTTTTATTTGGAGGGAAATATTTTATTTCCGCTGCGCATTTGTTTTTTCTATTGTTTGCGCGTTCGTCGCTTTCCTGTCTTTCCCAACATCTGGTATCAGATGGTTGATTTTTTTATTTCATATTTATTATAGAAGCCAATTACAGTCGGATGATTTTGCTGAGTTAGGGAATATTCCAATTTTCTACCTTTGAAAATGATAACACTTCATTCAAAAATAATGTTATGGAGGGCCATTTCAAAAATAAAGCCAAATCCAACTGTCCAGAGGGCCGACTCTCTATTGGGAATGCTCAACAGGTTGTCAGCTGCTAAGTATTCTCTGTGAGTGAAAATGAAAAAACTTATCCCACCAAGATCAAATTGTCATTGATCAAGGTGTGTTATTCTTTGATTCAAAAACCTATTATTAAAAGATTATGAGAATAATTTCTTAATAGTTGAAATTACAATCAAGATGAAGGGAATCTACTCTTGTAGGTTTGAAAAAAAAGACTATTAGAGAAAGAGAAAGAATAACAACCCAGTAATGAAAATGCGAGAACGGAGTAGAAAGCGTCGATACAAAATAATTTTACATCATCCAAAAGAAGTTTTTTCCAACAATCATGTATGAAGGTTCAAAATACAACAACGAATTCATCACAACAACACAAAAATGACTAAGAGGACAAAAAAATGCTTCCCAATTGAGAATCTCCAGTTCTTTCTCCTGCTGTCCACTGAGTCTCCTGGTTCTCCACTATTCCCCTCGATCTCTAGGTGCTCCTAATGGTTATTGATCCATGGTGGATGATTGTTCAATTTCACAGGTCCTCCTTTTTTAAAACGTAGTTGCGCGCCGTCTCCAACTTCATGAGTCAAAACCTGCAGCTCCAAGATTTCCTCCTGGGTCTCTACACATCGGAGGTCACTGCGGATTGTCATCAACCTCAAGTTACTCGAGCATGACATTACCCTGACATAGCTGGTTTAGGCGTGGGGACCCTTACATGTGCTTCATCCCTGACTCTCACGCGAGCACTTAAGTGTTGGGAGTACCCTTCCATAGCCTTACTGACTCGCAGGGCACCCTTACATGACCCAATGATGGCCTTTAGGTAGGTAGAAGGACTCACTACTGATCCTTACATGAATCTATGAATCACGCAACAGCCCTTATGTAGCCCGATGATTAGTGGTGCCATCTTTACGCAGCGTGCCAAAGCACCTTTACATAGACACCCAGCTATGTTATTACCTTTACACAGTGCTCCAGACGCCATTTACACAGCGTAGAGAAGTGCATCAGGACCTTTTCCCAGGTTGAGATCACCCTTATGCGAGCATGCCTTCAACCTCTACGTGGCCTTCAACCACTGTATGTTACCTTTCCTAGAATGCATTTAATGACAAATACCTTTCCATAGCCTCTGACACTCTGCAATATCTTCCCCAAGCTAATCATCTTCAACAGCCTCGATTCATGCTTAACAATTCATCACGGCTCAATCAGCAATGTCTTCGAATGTTCAACCGTGTCTCGCACTCCTGAGTTCCTCAGCGGAAAACGAACGAACACCTAGTCTGCACCCGTCTACAAACTCTCAACCGGAGCATTGGGGAAAATTGAGGCCCCCACCGTTCTTCAAGAAATTGACCCTGTAACAAAAAAGAGTCAGCCAATGACCAGGCTCTCACTACAACACTCAGATTTAACTGCGGTTCATCGTACTTCCTCAACCGGTTTCACAGGCTCGCTCCTCTGTTGCTAGACTGGTTCGAGCACTTGGTTTCTCAACAGGCACGATCATCTTCTTTGATCTTCTTCCTCAGCGTTTGAATGAAGTTCGGCCTCGGTTGATCTTCAATCAATTTCGACTTCCCTTCATCCAGGCTCGATTTCAGTCGATCTTCAACATGAACTCCCAGTTCCATCTTCCTCTTGTTTGGGAATCGGCATCTCATGAATTCGCCTCTTCAAACCTTATTCCTCAATGTTAAAGCTTCCTCAAGAAGCTACGGGATTCGATCGGATCTCGGATTCGGTCGGCCTCCGTTCATTCGAGTTCGAGATCGACTGCCATCGGTCGACTCAAAATTACCATTTACCATTGGTTCTTCAGCTTCTATCCGGTTGGAATGGTGGGTTGGGGGTTCACCTTACGGTCCATCGACATGGTAGGCTGGCTGACACACACCTTTATGCAGGAACTACATTACTGAGTGAGAATTAAAAATTAGAAATGCAAAACTACTCAACAAAATTCCAGATTAAAAACAAAGTAATTCCAATATTCAAAGTGAGATTTTTAAAATTGTATACCACAAAATATATTAAAAATAAAAACATTGGAATATTGAAAGAACTATCCAAAGATCCCAAACAATTTAAAACTTCCGAAATTAATATTTCAATTGAAATTCAATGAAATCAAGCCAAGAGTTTGCTCTTTGGTGCCCAAAAATCCAAAAAACTCTTATACTTCCAAAATAAAATCAAGAACAATTGATTGATTTCATGCCCAAAATCAACATTTTCATAAAAATATTCTAAGAATTACAAAAACCACGACAAATTGACTAGAATTCAAATTATTATAAATTAAGCATTATTTGTGATCAAAACATTCAAATTCCCATGTAAATGATGTGGCAAACATGTAGTCAAAATAATGTCACATCAAATTACCCTATGCTTAATGTCTTGCTTGTCCTCAATCAATTAATTCATCAAATTCATTGGATGTAAATTCATCTTAAAAATGAAAAATCTATAATGCCCGCAAAAAGTTTTTTTTCAAAAATGTTCCCCCCCTTGGATTTTCTCAAGTAAAAAATGGACAATTGCTCTCCTCGAAAGAAAGTTTTTAGCCAAAAGATGGTTAAAGTTTTACAAAAGTGATTGATTTCAAAAATTTTGGAAATATTTAAGCAAACTTCACCTTATATTTAATTGAACTTCTAAACATCTCTTTTCTCTAAGTGAACAGACTCACATAATTAGTACACAATAAATAGACATAACTAAAATGGTGGGTAAGATTGACAATTAAAAAGAATGAATAATTAACTCATCCATCAGTTTTAGGTTAAAAAATAAAATGCTTGATCGGGATTAAGAATTCATTTTATAGCCAATTTGAATGGAAGGTTTAAGAGTTTAAAATTCAATCTAAAAGTTCAAAATCTATTAAGATTGTAAATCTTACTTCCAAAATTTTACCACAAACAATAATTTTAAAGAGAGCAATATAAATGTTGTTACTAGATTGGATCCATGAGGAGATAGAAATGACTAATCAGTCAAAGATGCAAAACAATCCTCAAAATAATGAAAATTTTACAGCCACTAAAAAGTAAAATTTATGCTTGAAAACAATCAATTTTGAAAAAATTAAGGTAATATTGATATGCTCTCAAGAAAGTAGAGTAAGAACATAGTGGAGACCCCCCCACACACACTTAAAACTCAACATTATCCTCATTATTAAATCTAACATGTGAGAAACATATAAAATAGTTTTAGTTCAAAGAAATTTTCAATTGAGAAGTTCAAAATAATGTTTAAGGATGATAGGTTAGCTAAAAATACTAAGTTTCCACAACACAAGCAGTTTTCCCTAAAACAAATTTTAAATTGAAAATGATTTTTCTATAAGGACAGTTGATAATGATTTTCAATAAAGTTCAGAAAGTGGAAAGTTTATGATGTGATTATAACAAATGATAACATTTTAATATAGATTCCAAGTTCAATAAATTTCTAACAGTTAATGAAATTCCATCACACTTAGTTTCATGCAGTGAGAAGTCTTTAAACAGTTCGAAACACTCTAGAAAAATTTTAACTAATGAAACAAGAAGAGTACAGAAGTATAACATCAATGAAATGGGGAAAAAGGTATATATTTTAAAGCAATAACTCCCATGATAAGAGGGTTTCCTTATTTGTAGCTAACCCAAGGAAACCTTCCCTATTTTCTTTAAGTTAGACCCCTCATTGATTAGATTGCATCACCTAAATGGCGAAACAATTTGGTATTAGATTTTAATAGATTCCCTTTTGTCTTGTAGTCGACCAAATACTTGGTCTTGCGATCACTCAGACAAGCACGATCGATCCTCCCATTTCATTGTGGTCAATCCGACTTTTTCATTGTTGAGGGATACTTGGTTCCATGCTGACCAACTAGGGCAGAACTTTAGTTGATTTCAAACAACACTCCCAGATGCTTAGAAAACGTAGGAGAAATAATCAAGAATAAGGAAAACAAGAAAGAATTTATTTTCATTGAAGAAAAGGAAAAAAAAAGATGACCATGGATTGAATTGTAACACTCCATGAATTTACAAATTGATTTAATATAGAATGCATGAAATGCAGAGTCTCTACAAAACAAAACTTTATTATAACCTAACCAACAAACAAAATTTTGTCACTTCTGTAATTTGAATTTTGAAAAACTAACATACACTGTTGCGTTCAGTAAGATATTTAGAGTCTGATAAGACAAACTTAAATTTTGATGAATAGTAACATACCCTTATGAATAGTAACATACTCTTAGGAATAGCAATGAATACTAAATAGGCCAAAAAATTATAAGCCTCACCCATAAGTGTATAAATACAATTTAGACATCTTATAAGTGAAAAACGATCATAGTATAAGTATTGATATTTTTGTATGTCATAAATATATTAATAAAAATTTTATGATTAATCTAATAATTTAAAATGGAAATTTATTTTCATAAAATGTAATCATAAATTTTTTTCTTATTGTCTTATGGTTATAAGATAATTTTATGGGACCTTGATTAATTTCTCATGGTGTTATAAAACGAGTTATAATTTTAATGTTGTTTTTTTGGAATAAATTATGATTTTATTTAAAAATTTAATTTATAATATTTATAAAATTATTTTCAAAAAATGGATTTCATTTTTTAATTCTACAAGTCAAAAAATATTTTGGGTGAATTTTTGCGATTTTTCTAAAATACATGAATTTTTCATGAATAGTAAAAATACAGTTTTGAGTTTTCAGTATGTTTAATAACATCCTAATGATGTAATAATTAATATAAATTCTGGTCAAATTGTGTATGTTAAAATATGACATGAGGTGTCCCGAGTGGCTAACACCATGGGAAAGCCCCTGGTTTTGCAAAAACCACTAATGAGGTGTCCTTTGAAATTAATAAAAAAACTCCCTCTCATTTACTATAAATACCCACTCATTCCATTGTTTTATTTCCTTAAAAACTCATCATCCTTGAATATCTGGTAGTTTTACCTTCCAAGGAGTTCTCCCAAGGTGTCCTCAAGCCCTCAAGATCCCAACCTTCATGTTTTAGGAGTTACTCTACAAGGTAAGAGAATCTACCACCCTTCTCTTTTTCAAGATTTCATTTTATGTTATTCTTTTTAATTTCTTTTAGATTATGATGGGATATGTCATTACATATCCCCCATTACTGTCCATATTATGTAAGAATGATTATATACCCATTTTTATCTCATCAAAATATTTTATGAATTTTTAAGCGACGCCGTTAGGATGTCGAATTTTTCTTAAGGGATTTTTTAACTTTTCTTTTTATTTTGAGTTCCTTTATTTTTATTTCCTCACCTCCTTTCATCCATATGTTGTGATGACTACAATATCTTGAATATAATGTAATTTTTTCATGATAAAGGAATAATTCTTCATCATATATCCATTTTTATTCTTTTATACTAAAAATGAAAACACCATTGGAGATGTGTTAATTTACCACATTCAAGGACGATGGGTTTTCAATTTCAATTACCATCTTCAATTCTGGTCATGAAACTATTATTATTGTTGAACCAAACTATAATATATGTATTGTGTCTCATCTATGGTTCTGGAATCTTTTTTTTACACATGGTTTTGATTTATAAAGCAAAATGAGTTTGTAGTGTTAAAAAACCGCCAATTAACCTAAACAGTTATCATTAAATAATTTATATAATGATTCATCTTCACTTAAAGTAACCAAATGAAATTTACAACCAAGTAAACTTATGAATTTTCATTAATAACATATAAATTCAATTCTGGAAAACCATCCTCATTTTACACGATTCTTCGTTCATGTATATAAGTATATCGATCATGAAACAAACGGACCCGAACAATGAAATTGAACCTATTAACCCATCAAAAAGGCCATGAATGAACTTAATAAGGTTATAATAAATAAATTACATGTATAAGGGGTTATAGAAATATTAATTAATGAATTTAATTTGTTTATATAGGACATTAAGTTCATGTGAAAAACATCATCAAACTTATGGTAAGGGGTTTCTCCATCTCACTCCCATTTTTGTGAGATATTCTGTATTCACTACTACTACCTGTGTATGGTGTATGTATACTACCCATTGATGTTTCATATCATGAATCTATTTATTTTCATGATTATAAATGTTTCATTGATGATTATTAATTTTGGGTCATACGATTCAATTGATTACAATGTTTTAAGTATTTTTTACCCGGGCCTCTATTTTCATTTGCGTTGCTCTTATTCTCTACTCACCTCAATGAAATTATTATTTATTCTTATGTACTCATAATAAATTCTGTGTGAATGTTCTATATATGTGTACTAATCATATCCCTTCTTTATTTTATGGGGAGTTATATGTTTTAAAAGGATCTTTCAAAACATTTTCCCGAAATACAAGCTCGATTCAAGGAACTTCTCGAAATCTTACCTATTTTGATGTTCTATCTATAATCTATTTTAAGAAATATTTATCTTCATAAAATAAAAAAAATAATTACATGAAAAATATATTTTGGTTCATTTATGATTTTATGAAAGCAAACATTCCTTTGTGCTTTAAGACCCTTTAATATATTCCTTAAACAACACTAAAATTTTTTATTTGTAAAGCTTATTTAGAAACTCTTTTTAAATGATTTCACCTAAATAAGAATTTATTTAAGCCTAAAATATAATTTAAATGACATTAAATTTTATTTTATAGGATGTACATGTTTAAAATCTGATCTCATAACAAATAAAAATGACTGTCCAAAAGAATTCTTCTTTCCAAAGTAAAAATGATTTCTCTCATCTCACTTTAACTTTTATGAGATATATGCCTTGTTCACCACTTATTTCTTTATTGTGGTGTATCTAATGACCTTTGGTATATCATATCAAGAGTCTCATTATTCTCATGATATTATAAGGTATTATCATTTGAATGTTTCAAGGTGGTATGAGACACTTTGGAATGTTTAAGGATTATTTCCTCAAAGATTTTTCAATGGTCTCATTTAAAAGTATATTAATCTATGTCAACATCCTTTGAAGAATCTTTTATTTAATAGATATTTATATCTTATTATATAATCTACAAAATATATTGTTGGAGGTTTTCTTAATAGTTGAGTGTGGATGTTCTATCTTGATACCATTCACTATATTACTCTGAATGGTTAGTGTTTATGTTTAATGAATGGGGAAAGTTATTTACATTTCATATGTTAGTTTCAATATGAATGTATATGTTGTTTTTGTTTATCCCCATTCATAAGAGGAATGAATTGACTTATTATGTGATGGGTGGGGCCTGTTATATCCCCTCGATGCATTAGTAGGTTTCATGAGACAACCTATGGTCTAGGCACGAGGCCTTGACAAAATGGATATTTATGGTCTTGGAACAAGGCCTTGAGAGAATGGTTATGATGTTCTACATATGCATTTCCCTCATTATGAAACTAGTAATTGAAAGTTCATGTGGTTATTCGACTAGTAGAATACCCATGATTATGCTTTATTATGGAATTATTTATTCAGCTATTGTTCCTACCATAATGTGTTCAAGATTATTTTTTAAAGGCATATGTTTTTAGTTATTCACCATGCCTAATGCTTATGTTTATGATATATTTCACTATATTGATTACACTTACCTAGCATATGATATCACCCCTTTCTTATGTTTATTTTTCTCAGGACATGAAGAGGTTTATTATGAATGACCCGTAGGGATAAACTTAGAGTTGTGGATGTTTTCAATAAAACTTTTATGTTGTATTTATTTGAAAGTTTTAATTCTAAGCTTATATATGTATCTGGTTTTCCAAAACTACTAAACAACTCGGTCCTTAAGGATTTTATTCCTTGTAATCATGCCAATGTATTAAAATAATGCATCGGCTCTAGGCTTTTGGAGACAGGGCGTTACGATTGGTATTAGTGGAAGTTTAGTAGAAAACATGGAAACTAGAAAACATAGATTTGGGAACAAAACCCAAATATAGACTTTGAGGATAAAAATACAAGAACATCCTAGAATTTTGTTAAGGAATATATTATGTGGATCTTTCTAAAAAATAAATTTATGTCTGGATACTACAAGTGGACGTGGTTCTGAAACAGATGTACCTCAGAGTAACAACTCTGATAAGAATTTTCGAGATTGACTCAGGATATCATAGTACACGACAATGGGCCTTAATACGCACATGGTTTGAAACTCCCAAGGTATATTCTTAGGATAATTCAAATTTTCTTTACAAGCCATTATGAAGGAAATAAATGTATTTTTCCCTCAATGAAACCATGTTTATGATTACGAGATTAGTTATGGATATGATTTCAATTTATGCTAAGTATTTTTATAAGTTGAGATTAAACATTATGATTCATAATCTAATCTAGAGTATTCCATTGTTTAGAAATGGATCCTATGGAAAGGAATGAGAACCACAACACACCACATAATTCAAAGAGTAAGAATGATCGTTCCTTCGATGGGTTTAAGCCAATATTTCAAAGGGAAATAATATCTCAAACATTCTCATCATATGAGGAGATATTATCATGTCCAAATAAGAAGTATAAAGAGTTTTTAAGTATTTTGGATTTGGAAATAAGCAGGAGAAGAATAGGAAAACTGGTAAAAAGATGGATAAAGGGAAGAAGGGAAAGAAGTATTTTCCCACATGTGATAATTGTGGAAGGAAACACCTTGGTATATGCTTAAGAAGAAAAGGAGTTTGCTTCATTTGTGAAGAAAAAGGCCACAATGCTCATCATTTCAAGAGAAGGAATGAATTTTCCTATATTCCATGATTTAACTATAAGGATATGGACCACTATGCAAATAAATTTCCCAAGCGTCATGGAAATATAGCTATGAAAAAGTAAAGGGATCATGGTCAAGAATATGATGTTACTATGGTTGAAGTAGAATAAATAATGTATTTGTGTTTTTGGATTCAAGAACTATGCTATGATATTCTTGTTATAAGAATTATGATATATATATATATATAAGGATTGTATTGCAGTAACATTTCATTAAGGATTTGAGGTCTTATGATGAATGGTACAAGGGAAAAGTGACCTAGTAGAAAGTTAATATTTTTAGAAAATACATTATTAATGGAAATACAACCCTTGATATATATCTGATGTTGAAATAATGATGAATAAATGAATGATTCAGATAAGTATTAACTAACTTGGAACTGATTATCAACTTGTCAAGAAGTGGTCTATGCTATCAACGATGGAGTTTACAACACTTTTGGATTTAAAGAATATATCCAATAACATGTATCTTACTTAAGGAATACGGAAGAATGCATGTTTCCAATATGGTTTTTATGGTAATTCAAGTTATTACCATATTTCAAGAGGATACATGATGAAGATATTCACATGTTTGGAATGTGAAAATTTAGAGCTTCTTCATATTGAGTAAGGGTTAATGATAAGTTAATCTTGGAAATTCAGAGACCTTCATTCTAAAGTGTTGAATCATTATATTTTGGAATGTTTAACAATTTATGAAATGGATTAAGTTGATATTTGTACAAGATTTTAGAGGTTAACTTATTACTTCACCATATGGCATAACCTGTTCTAAGTTATGAAGTATATATAGTTCAATATGAAATCAAAGTATGAGATTTTAAATAGAAACGTATATTTATACTCTTATAGAGTGGAATAATTCCTCAGCTTAAGGAAAAGAGTCTTAAATAAATTTTTGTCATATTATCATAATATTTGATAATATTGATGAATTTTTTTATAGTAGTTTATAGTTTTGTAGTAATCAAATTTCATTTGAACATGTTCTCTATCACGTTCCATCATGACTTCATAGTTATATTTTTCTTCCATGTCCAGGTTTTTAATTCCAAGTAATGTCACCCCATTCGAAAGTATACTTTTTGTAGTGACCACCACATTTCCCATAACCTCTTTTTAGGAGGATATTTTATTAACCCTATTTCCAATGTGGCACTACAAAATAATTAGATTTTTTCCACAGGGGTTTATCTGTTATTAAAAGTGCATTTTCTATTGGGAAAACGTTTTACCAACAAAAATTATCCTGTCACTAAACTGTCGGTAAAAACTCAATCGCTAAAGGTTATTACGACAGATAAAATAGCTCTGTTACAATTATAATAATACCATTGGATAATATATATGTTGTTAAAAATGTTTAGCAACAAATTAATATGACTAATATATATGTTGGTAATATTATTAACATTTATAAACAATTCCAATAATTAATATATGTTTATAAATTATATTTTAAATAAAATATTATGTGTTGATATTTCAATATTTGTGGTTAAAATTTTGTATTATATTTATTAATATAATCATATACAATATATTATTATATTTATTATATCATAACAATAAAATTATCTCATATGAAACACCAACAACTTGAGACTTTTAAAAAAAAACAAAACCAAATATAATTTACATACATGTTCAAATTTCATGAAAAGGCAAGAAGCTCCAAGAATATTTTTGAAAACATGTTCAAATGCTAAGAGATTTTACATTTAACTCAATGAAACTTCATCTTCAATCTATTTCTCAGAAAAATCGGACATCGCTGTTGTGAAATCCCCATTAATTCACATGAGTTGTTATCTATTGTAGTGGATATTAACATGCATAGTTTCACCATCATCTCTTTGACTGTAATTGAACACTCTTCTATGTTTGAAACTAGCTCCATCCACTTTAGACAAGCGCCATCATGACCAACATTCTGATCACACAAACACAACAATTAGAAAATAGTTTTCATTTAAACGCATTATATAAAAATAATAATGCATGACATATCATGTCAAAAAAACACATGATATAATCCAGTAAAGCTAATTTTCATTTATAATGGCCCTGTAATGATTTTAATTTATAATGACACTACATTTCAATTGAAAATTCATAGTATATGGTGAGCACATTTGAAAATAAATAACCTTCCAATTCAATATTTTATTATCTAGAATGACCACATTTAGAGGTTTAGTGGGAACCCTCTAAAATAAACCCTCACAAGTTCTAAATGCAGCAACAACCATTCAAAAATATAGATCATGAAGAAAAAAACAATCCAAAGCATCATACTAGAACAAGATTAGAGAGCTTCATTGGGAGAAGTAACCCACTCGTATCTTCAATTAACATGATAATTAAATTATAATATTTTATACCCTCATGTAGAAATTCATACTATCTTGAATCCATCTATGGGTATTCATTATGATTCAAAAGGAACACCCCCATGAAAAACCATCTATATCCACACAAGTCATAACTTGCAGCTCCTACATGAAAAAACCAAAAACAACAACGAACCCTACTCTTGTATTGAAACTACACATCAAACTGACCTCCACTAATGGAAATTAGTAGAATCATTCAAACACCATAAGGAATCTTGAACCAATAGTGAATCTATATCATGATCAGTCTATTCCCCTCAAACTACTCAACCAAAAAAATATGTTTAGAGTCAGGAAAGAAATGAAAATACACACTATGTTCATAATCAGCAGCACATGGAAGAACAAAACTTCTTTGTAAAGAGAACATCTCTCAATTCGAAGGTGAATGGATCATGTAACCTCCTTCGATGTGCCTCTCTTATTTGTCAGTTGTGTCTAGATCCTCTTATATCTCTCTCTCGATCCTCAAAAAGTGTCAAAATCAACTCGAGGCCTCCATCAAACAAATCAAGACTCCAACATAGACCTCCAAGTCCAGTATCATTGAGTAACACAACACTATTTCAGAGACCTAGAAAACTAGACAAATACATCCCTTCTTGTAGATTCATTGAATTCCTACCAGGAAACACACCATTAGCATGAACAAAACTGAACCCTTGAACTCCCTTAAACTGTCCAGCTCGGCCGAACAAACAAAACAATAGTGGTGGCTTCGCTGAACCATCATCAAACAACTTTGAACACATGTTGTCTAGAATGCACAAGCATAAACCGAAGTAGTAATGAATCAGTAGAAAACCTCCAGTGGAGTCCAAAATCCCCAGTTTAGCTCCAGCCATGAACAACTTCAACTCTAGAAAGCAGCAAAGAAATCTAGTGAGTCGAGTAGAAATTGTTTAATATAATTCCATCCAATTTTGGATCTGTACACAAAAGTCCCATCTTCAACTCTTGAATCAATAGCCTTCGAACTCCAACGTGGTATGGATCTAGGGTTTGGAAACCAACTAGATTCGGCTCGGTCAATTGAGACTGCCTCAGATAGCACCCCAATGTAATTTATTCCAACTGAGTATCAATAGATCTAGGGTTTATCTCTATTTTTTAAAATCAGAGACATACCATATCAAACAACAAGAACATTAACTAAAAGATTTACCAAAACCAAATATACCAAATAATTCATATACCAATTGATTTGAACCCCATCACACACCGGGGTAGTCTAGTATGGAAACGCTCACTAAAAAAGGGGTCACTTGGGATGTTGAACATGAGAATCATCTGGGATGTTGAATGCCGTAATCGGCATCACTGAAATCCAGATCAAAAAATGTTGTCGCTGGGTGAATATCCATCACATGAAAGCTTCCATGGTATGAAGGCTCGGACATCGCTGATGAACTCCAAAGTGGACACCCATGACCAGATCTAAAGCCAACAGACATCAACAACTCAATATGAACTCATACTTGATCGAAACATCTAACCCGATGATGAAGAATTCCACACCATCATGGACCAACCCCAACATCATCCGAGAAGAAGAAGGATCTGCAACTAATTTCTTCCAAATCCGAGAGCCTCACCAGTGAATATAACTACCATAAAAAAATACATCAATCGAGACCCTTGTTAATGATCGAAATGAGGCATGTAAATCTAAGGTGGTCGAGTGCAAGAGGAAGCTCCAATCGAGATCTCTCGACGAAGGGATATCTCTTGACCGACAAGCAAGATGTCGGCTGAGAAACCCTAGAGTGGGAGAAAATGGGAAAAATTAATTGTTGTGTGTTTTTATTTAATAAATATAATAAATTTATTTTTTGAGTTTTTTTATTATATTTAATTATGTTTATTAAATTTAAATATAAAAATTAAATTATCTTTTATATGGGGATTATAAAAAATATACGTAAATATATCAAATATGGTAATGATTAAAAAAAATTCTAAAAAATATTTCTATTTTTATTAAATGAACAACAGTAAAAAATACACACTATTACTATTTAGAAAAAAATGAAAATTAAAATAAATTAATGAGATATTTTTAATAAGACCGTGAAAAATGGATGTTGAATTTCATCATAAAAATAAAAATATATAAATTTTTTTATTAATGAGATATTTTTATTGGTTATTGATAAAATCATTGTTATTATTGAATAGTTTATTGTAATAATTTTTATTAATTGTAAAATATTTTTTTATCATTATTATTATTACTAAAAAAATCATGTGTCGATAAAAAAATTGATGGTATTGTTATGTTAAAGAAATAGATTTAACCATTGGTAAAAGATTTGTTGGTATTGAATGATTAATGCCAACATACATATCTTTTGGTAAAAACAAGTGTCAGTACTTAAAATTAATATTATTAAAAGTTAATATCTGTTTGAATTGTCCATTTTTACCAACATATATATTTTTTGTCAATAGATTTTTGTTGGTATAAGTCAATTTTTTTTGTAGTGTGGGTTTCCCACAAGGTAATTTTAAAGCATCATGATTTTACTTTCAAAGTGCGATTTTGAATTGCGAGGATGAAATTCTGTTGAGGGAGGAATAATGTAACACCCTAAAAATTTACAAATAGATTTAATATAGAATTCATAAAAAAATATGTCTCTAAAAAACAAAAATTTATTATAACCTAAACAATAAACAAAATTTTACCACTTCTGTTATTTGAATTTTGAAAAACTAATATACACGGTTGCGTTTAATAAGATATTTAGAGTCTGATAAGACAAACTCATTTTTTATGAATAGTAACATACCCTTATGAATAGTAACATACCCTTATCAATAGTAATGAATAGTAAATCGGAAAAAAATAGAAACTTCACCCAAAAGTGTATAAATACAACTTATACATCTTATAAGTGAAAAAACAGTCATAATATAAGTATTGGTATTTTTGTACGTCGTAAATATGTTAATTAAAATTTTATCATTAATTTAATAATTTAAAATGGAAATTTATTTTTATAAAATGTAATCATAAATTTTTACTTTATTTTATTATGGTTATAAGATAATTTTATGGGAACTTGATTAATTTCTCAAGGTGTTATAAAACAAGATATAATTTTAAAGTTGTTTTTTTGAATAAATTATGATTTTATTTAAAAAATAAATTAAAAATATTTAGAATTTTTTTGGAAAAATGGATTTCATTTTTTAATTTTAAACTTCATTAAATGGTTGGGGTGAAGTTTTGGTATTGTTCTAAAATACTTGATTTTTTTTTGTGAATAGTAAAAATACAGTTTTGAGTTTTCAGTATGTTTAATGACATCATAATGATGTAATAATTTATATAAAATGATGTTCTAATTTTGTATAGTAAAATATTACATGAGGTTTACCATGTACCCAATACCATGGGGAAGCCCTTGTTTTTTCAAAAACCACTGATTCATGCTCAAATTTACCCAAAAGAAGAAGGTAGGACTGTCCTTGTAGTCTATCTTGGGTTGTCGAATCCTTAGAGACCTAAGATGTAACCTACAGACACATAAATTCTATGGATTGTTTTTGTCTATGAATTGTCCAACTTGGGTTGATTTAAGATGGTTTTAAAGGATCTCTAACAGATTTAAGTTAATTCAAATTAAGGTAATGAGTTGATCCTAGGTTATCGCTCGGGGTGGATTGGATGAATTCCTTTTTTAATGATTTAAATTTCTTGTATTTGAGATGGGATCATTTAAGAAGATAAAAAAATCATCACTTACCGGTTTAATTCCTACACACCCTAATACTAATCACTTAAACACTTGAAGGATCAATGTTTTGAGCAGTCCAAGGTAAAGGTTCGTATTAGCACTTGAAATGTGTGACCTTAAATTCAATAAGGATGAAGAGGTTTTTAAATCATCAAATAAAAATCTCATTTTAAAGAAGTGATTAGCCATTAATGGAGTGATAAATAACATCCAATCCAGACACTTGATACTCCCTTGTATCAACCCATAAAATATTTATCCCTCCATTGATGACATGTCTTCAACGAAAGCGAGAAGTAGACTTACGAGGGTGGAATTGAAGAAGTAAAAACAACAAAAAAAATCAATCACTCCAACGTTGTGTGATAAATATCACAAATTATAGTGTGAATATATTCAAACCTTGAACCAACGATATCAATGTGATATGCAGAATAATAGAATAAGATTAAAGGAAGAAATTTTATTAAGAAACTAAGGTGAATTAAACAACATACATGAGAAAGAAATGAGATTACAAACACAAAGCTGCAGCATAACACTACAATGAAACCAAGAACCAAAGATGAAAAAATACCCCACCACCACTTACTTAAATAGTAATTTTAGGAGCCTTGGGCCGATCCTCCAATAGTACAAAGCATCCCACTTGATTATGGTAGGCCTAGGGTGGTGTAAAGCTTGTGGAACTTGGACATTTCCACTCTTCACCCGAGGTGGAACCCAGCTTGCAACCACCAAAAAAACATGCCTGGAAAAACTTCTAGATGGATGAATTAGAGTGGGACATATAGGAAGAAAACGTATCCCCAATTGTCTCATAACCTCCTTCAAAATTTTTTCCCATTTGAAGTTGTGGATGCCGAGATATGATTAAATTGGTCGGATGTTTTCTGGGCCACAGAATCTGGACCAGAATTTTATCTCCAAATTGGGCTGCCTTTATAACCACCATAGAGGCAGAATTAGAACTGGATACTGAAGAAATATTTGTTTCTATCTATGTATTCTATCATCTCACAAAATTTGGGCTTCATTAGGCTAGTATGTTGGTCCCCATATTCTCATCACTGGGCTGGTGTCCAATCTGTCTTCTCCAAAATTGTTTCCTTTAATCACAAAATATACCCATCTTCCTTTATGAATTATACATTTATCCATGAATGAAACATGTTCATATTGAAGTTTAGATCAATTTACCAAAATATCAAATTAAAATATGGATAATTACATGCATTAAAATTAGATGAATCATTGGGCCTAAATTGGTGTACATTAGGCATGAAGTGCACGAATGATGAGAATGTATGTTCAATATTAAAATTCAATAACTCAGGACCATAAGATCAAAAATTAACATTTAATACCAATAAAATTTAATTAACATATCATTTTTTATTGGCTAATCAATCACTAATGAGGTATCCTTTGAAATTAATAAAAAATGCCCTCTCATTTACTACAAATACCCACTCATTCCTTCATTTTATTTATTTAAAAACTCATAATCCTCAAATATCTTGGAGTTTTACTTCCCTAGGAGTCCTCCCAAGGTTTCTTAAAGCCCTCAAGGTCCCAAGATTCAGGTTTTAGAAGTTACTCTAAAAGGTAAGGGAATCTACCACCCTTCTCTTTTTCAAGCTTTCATTTTATGTTATTATTTTTAATTTATTTTGAATTATGATGGGATATGTCATTACATACCCTCCTTAATTTTCATATTCTGTAATAATTATGAGATAACCATTTTTCTATCATCAACATATTTTATGAATTTTTAAGCGATGTTGTTAGGCTACAGAATTTTTCATAAGGGATTTCTCAACTTTTCTTTTATTTTGAGTTACTTTATTTTTATTTCCACACCTCCTTTCATCAAAATGTTTTGATTAATCTAGTATCTTACATGTAATACAATATTTTCATGATAAAGGATTAATTATTCATCATATCTCCTTTCTCATTAGAATACATCATCTGAGATGTGCTAATTTACCACATTCAAGGATGGTGAGTTTTCAATTTCTATTACCATATTTAATTTTGGTCATGAAAACATTATTATGGTTGAACCATACTATAATATATTTATTGTGTCTCATATATGGTTCTTGAATATTCTTGTACACATGGTTTTTATTTATGAAGAAAAATGAGTTCGTTGTGTTCAAAAACTGCCAAATCACCCAAACGGTTATCATTAAATAATTTATATAATGATTCATATTCACTATAAGTAACCAAATGAAATTTACAAACATGTAACATTTTGTATGTTAAATAATAAAATATAACTTCAATTATGGACAAACATCCTCATTTTACATGATTCTCTGTTCATGTATATAAGTATATCGATCATGAAAAAAAACAGACCAGAACAAAGAAATTGAACCTATTAACCAAAAAAAAAGTCCATGAATGAACTTAATAAGGTTATAATAAATAAATTACATGTATAATAGGATCTTGAAATATTAATTAATTAATTTAATTTTGTTATCTAGGACAATAAGACCAAGTGAAGAACACTATCAGACTTAAGGTAGGGGTTTCTTAATCTCACTCCCATTTTTGTGAGATATTTTATATTCACTAATACTACTTGTGTATGATGTATGTATACTAACAATTGATTTTTAATATCATAAATATCTTTATTTTCATGATAATAAATGTATCATTTATGATTATTAATTTTGGGGCATACGATTCAATTGATTACAATGTTTTAAGTATTTTCTACCCGAACCTCCATTTTCATTTAGGTTGCTCTTATTCTCTACTCATCTCAATTAAATTCTTAATTATTCCTATTTAATCCTCATAAATTTTTTTTTGAATGTTCTATATATGTGTACTAATTAGAGTCATTTTTTATTTTATGGTGAGTTATATGTTTTAAAATGATATTTCAAAAATTATTCCTGAAATACAAGCTCGATTCAAGGAACTTCTCGAATTCTTACATTTTTTGAAGTTCACTCTATAATATATTTTAATCCCTATTTATCTTTATAAAATCAAAAAAAAAAATACATGAAAAATATATTTTGGTTCATTTATGGTTTTATGAAATCAAACATGCCTTTGCGCTTTAAAATCCTTTAATATATTCCTTAAACCGCACTAAAATGTTTATTTCTAAAGCTTCTTAAAAACACTTTTAAAATGATTTCACCTCAATAAGAATTTTTTTAAGACTAAAATATAATTTAAATGACATTCCATTTTATTTTCTGGTGTTTACATGTTTATAATCTGATTTCAGGACAAATAAAAATGATTTTCCAAAAGAACCCTTCATTCCAAAATAAAAATGATTTTTCTCATATCACTTTAACTTTTATGAGATATATGACTTGTTCACCACTTATTTATTTCTTGTGGTGTATGTAATACCATTTTTTATATCATATAAATATTCTCTTTATTATCATGATATTCTAAGGGATTATGATTTTAATTTTTCAAGGTGGTATGGTACACTTTGGAATGTTTAAGGATTATTTACTCAAGGATTTTTCAATGGTCTCATTTAAAAGTTTCTTAATCTCTATCAACATAAATTGATGAATATTTTATTTCATATAGATTTATATCCTAAGATATCATCTAAAAAATATGCTATTGAAGTGTTTTTGATTAGTATGAAAGTGGATGTTCAATCTTGATACCATTCACCATATTACTCTGAATTGTTAGTGTTTATGTTTAATAACTGTGGAAGGATATTTACATTTCATGTGTTAGTTTCAATATGAATGTATATGTTGTTTATGTTTGTCCAAATTCATAATAGGAATGCATTGGACTTATTATGTGATGGGTGGGGTCCACTATATCCCCTCAATGCATCAGTAGGTCTCACGAGACAAACTATGGTTTTGGCACGAGGCCTTGAAAAAATGGATATTTATGGTATTGGCCTGAGGCCTTGACAGTATGGTTTTTGTTGGAGTTGGTGGTCTAGAACAAACTACTTTGTACATTATTCATTATTAAAAGCCTTATCACATATTGATTGTTCTTCTGCATGATAATTCAAGTGATAATGCCCTAAGGATAGCTGTTACATTAAAGGGTCATAGCAGATCCCTACTATAATGAGAACCCAGAAGTACCATAACACTGTTCTTTAATATATGTTCTATGGTTGAATGATATTATTTGAGGGACACAAATAATACTGGTCATTAGGGGTGAGGACTTATAAAACTTTGAGGCACCTTCTCATGGTGTGCGCCCTTGGTAATATCCAGGAGGATATTATGAGAACGAGACCCGCCGGTAGGAAATCCACATTTCATAGTGTCATTGGATGTTCATATCTGTGGATGTGGGTATTGGTCCTTAGACTTTAAGATTATTATAAATAGGTAGTAAAACTCGCGTACTTAGATGTATTGACTAAAACTCTGACGACACACTGTTCGCAGTGAGGTAGGATACGTTGGGTGCATCACGAGTAATACTGCATTAATAGATAAAGCGAGAAAGGATTTATACCTTCTGTTACATAACGAAAGTAGATATGTCAGGCCCTTATATGGAATTAATATAGCCTAAATAAATCCATGTCCATGGTAAGGTATGGGAGAGTTCAATTCTGGGAAGTCAAAGAAAGAATAATCGAGCACATGGGTTGATGGAACTAGCATGCAACCCTCTTTATTAGAGATATCGAGACAAAGGGATTATATTACATGGTAAGCATTCGTAGGAGGTGACACATCATTGCGGCGCTAACTTCTTTCTATATGGGTGCCTTGGCGTGTTGCTAGATGCTAACCTTGGACTTTAGGCAGGCTCCGCCTAATGACACTGAGAAAGAGGCCTAGAGGGTCACACACTAAGTGTGTCCATGTATCTCAGATAAATATTAATTTAACAAGTTAAATAAATATTATTCCCGACTGTGGTATAATAATTATTTAAGGATGCCTGATCGTATTTATTTCAACACTAGTTATTCGAGGGAATATATTGTGGGAGAAATAATATATTTATTAGCGAGAAACACAGTTACATTTATTTAAGAAATAGATATCCATTACTCAAGGTATAATAAATGTGGTGGAGAAAAATGGAAAATAAAATTACATGCCGTGTATATTAAATATACATGCCGTGTAGTTTTATGGAAAACAAGTACACACCATGTATTAATTATTACATGCCTTGTAGTTTTCTAGTCGGGATTTTGAGGATATAATATTGTTTTATTAAATGATATTAATTATAATCAGTGTGGGTGCATGTCAAGGAATTAATAATTCTACATGGGGTTTCAATAAGTGTTAATGAAATAAATAAAACATGTAACACATTTATTTATTGTTATAACTCTATTAACCTCAAACCCGATTATAAATATCCTCACAACCCCAACACTTTTCTAGAGCCATTGTTGTGAACAACGGAATTGGAAATACTCTCAATCCAAGAGAGAATTACCTTTTCACTAAGAAAACCCTCAAGTTACGAGAGCGAGATCCTCCACC
Organism: Viscum album; assembly: GCA_963277665.1. Taxonomy (NCBI): domain Eukaryota; kingdom Viridiplantae; phylum Streptophyta; class Magnoliopsida; order Santalales; family Viscaceae; genus Viscum; species Viscum album. The sequence continues at coordinate 857,678,847 of OY728121.1, forward strand.
GGATCAAGGCGGTCGAAGGCGGACATCTCAAGAGAAGGTTCTTCCGCGCTAGCACCCAGAAATCCCTTCGGCGACGTCCAGATATACGTGGAGCACGTGTGGATCACTGCTAGAGGAATCCTATACTTGGATTTTACGATGCAACAACAGATCACAAAATTGTGACCGGATACATCGAAGAAGAAATAATTCCACCGAGGTAATTCTTGTGAATTAATTAAGTTAATTATAACTAACATATGATGATCCTATCTCAATGGTTCCAGGAATCTTCTTTTTTTTTTGTTCTTCGTTCTATTCCGAAGATCCAGAGTTTTATATCGTGACGAATCTCGGATTGAACGTTGTTTAACGCTAAAATTAAAGTTGGGAAAACCCACCGACGCACTTCCGCTGCGCCCGGAACCTACAAGTGGTATCAGAGGGGTCATATCGTTGATTATAATTATTTGGTTTTTCATTGGTGATTTACACATTTAATAATTTAGTTATTTCAATTCATGTTTAATCGTTCTGGAAATTTGAATCTTGAGAACTGTTCCTCCTCCCTCGTTTCTCATTCACCTCACAGAAACGAATTTTTTCTTTTAATTTTGATTAAAATAAAATAGAGGAACTCATCCGAAGGAGCCAAACATTTCTGGACGTACAAAAACAGAATACACGGCATGTATTCGGAAGTACACTTCGTGTAGTCTAGGTTCAATGCATTGACTGATCCGCCAAATCAGGCCGTGTATTGGATTCTTTCTAAGAATTTAAGACATCGTGTGTTGACCAGAAACAGGTGGCACATTATTTCCGAATTACACACCGTGTGGTCCAATGAAAACGGCGTGTAGTCCCTTCGGGTTAGGGTTGGGCCGTGTACCCCGTACACGGCTTTCTCGGCTAGAAACCGTGTAACACGGAAACTACACTGCGTGTGTCCCATAGAACACGCCGTGTACTCCGAAAATTTCTGAAGTACATTAACACGCCCTGTCCCCAGGCATGTACTTCAGATGGACGGTTAAGAAAAGTACACACCGTGTAGTCGGAACTACACGCCGTGTACTCACCCAAATTACACAGATTTATTAAAATTTATTATTATATTATACAAACCATTGAAACGTCTACCATGGTGCATGCATAACGCTGAGGCACAACACGTGATAGGTGTTATATATATATGTGTGTTTAATTTAACATCTGCGTAATGAACTGGAATTCACCGGGTTGCCTCCAAGGTATAAGTTACGTACAAGGATAATTTTAAATGAATTTATTTGTTTAAAATTATGATGGATGAGAATCTCAAGGAAGTTCAGAAAAGGGTTTAAGTTAAAAGGATTGATTAATTAAAGATAATTAATTAATTCGAGTGTGATTTATCATAAACAAGAACGATTAAAGAATTGAATGCTAGTTTTATTTATGCATAAATATAGTTTCATGTATGGATGATCATGAGCTAGACCGAGACCTTTGTATATGAATGGTTTCTTTTAATTTATTTATTTAAATTAAATATGTTGGCCTGTGATCCATCTCCTCATTAATATGTAGGGTCTGCGTGCCCAAGGATTCCTTTATGTAAAAAACACTTTTACCCCTCACCTACATGTGAGATAAATGCATATGTAATGGATGGAGATCCCAAGCTAATGGAGGCAGCTCAAGTCAGGAGCCAAGGTGAAACCAATCCAAGGAGATACAAAGGTGGACAGGTGGAAAGCTGTAAATACGAACTCGAAAGGTTCAAGGTGTTTCTCCCCTAGGTCTTGGGTTAGTTTATCAATATCTAGATAAACTAACCAATAGTAAAAGCTCATGATAATACCATTTATTTTATTTATGTCATTTTCATGGTTTATTTATTATGGGTTTGTTGTCACGATCACACAATTAATGAATTAAACGAGCATGCAAGATGGAACTAAATTAAAACCATCTTATATGTAAATATTATCTTAGACATGGTTAATCACTTAAGTATATCCCACTTAATATTAACAAGCATGTAATCAAATATAATAAAATGGAAATTTACGTATAAGGATAAAATCCCTCAAAAGAAATATTAAGTCGATATAGCCTTCCATAATCTTGGTTAGAATCGAACCATAGTTCAAAGTACTTGACCAACCCTAGTTGGGGTGCTTTCAATTATCAGGGAATTCTAATTCAAGGTTTTGGGTTGACTTGACTTGGTTCACATCAAGGGTTGACTGCCATAGTAGGACTTGGTGTGACCAAGAGGAAAAGGATGAGGAAATGCAAAATAAAAGTATTTCAGGATTGGGGAGTCCACTCAGCGGATCAAGGAGCTGCGAGTTAATTCAGTTTGAATTTGGAATTCCTACCTAAAAACCATTCATGTTTCTTGACCAACCCTAGTTGGGGTAATGTGAAGGGAAATATGGATCCTTTCCACTAGAATATTTAGGCAACAAAATATTTTGAAGTCAATGGTGAGGGCTATTGTATTTCGATAAAATAGTGGGAGAATAATAAGTATTAATTTATTTATTTGTATCAGTTTTGTGATAAAGTACTAAACCTTTTCTCATCTTAATTTGTAGAAATGACAAGAAAATGACTTCAAACATATCATTGATAACCATACTAGAGAAGGAAAACCTTCTCACCAGCACTAATTTTTTAGAGTGGCAGAGGCGTTTATGCATCATCCTTCGCCACGAAAGGAAATTGTATGTGCTGGAAGAGCCTATTCCAGTTGTGCCTGGGAAAGAGGATAGTGATGAAGAATTATCTCTCTATATGAAACAAATGGATGATGCCACAAATGTCTAGTGTTTCATGCTGTCGGCCATGTCCAATGAGCTCTTGAAGCAACATGAAAACATCGACGTGTATAGCATGATGTCTCACCTTAAGGATCTCAACCAGGAGAAGGAGAGACAAGAGAGGTATGAGATCTCCAATGCTTTGTTTACAACTAATCTTGGAGATTTTGCGCCAGTTGGGCCTCATGTAGTCAAGCTTATTGGCGACGTTGAATGCCTGGACATCTTAGGGATTAAATTCCCGGATGAGTTTCATACAGATCTCATCCTATCATCACTTCCCAAGACCTTCTCTAGCTTCATTGTCAATTATAACATGTGCGGAAATGAGAAGAGTCTATCGAAGCTTCTGACCTTGATTCGGCAGGTAGACAAGGACATGGGGCGTGACAAACCTGCAGTCTTTATGGTGAACAAGAAAAGGAAGGACAAGGCAAAGGGGCCAAAGACTTATAAACGGTCCGAAGCCCCCAAGCACCATCCCTCCAAGAAAGGGAAGATCCAGAGGTAGGGCAAGGAATGGGAGGTAGTGTGTTTTGCATGTGCCAAGTAGGGCCATTGGAAGAGAAACTACTCCTAGAAGTGTGGGGAAGCTAAAGGTGTGTTCGTTATCGAGTGTAATCTTTCCATTTCTACACATTGGGTATTAGATACAGCTTGTGGGGCTCACATCTATATTAAAATTAAGGAACCAAGTAGATTTAGAAAGATTTACAGAGGAGAGGTGGATCTTCAAGCTGCCAATGGCGCAAGGATGGCTGCATTGGCTACTGTGGACTACAACCTGTCATTACCGACTGGCATGATTTTGGTTTTACATAACTGTTATTATGTGCCTAGTGTTACCAAGAACATAATTTCTGTATCTTGTTTGGATATTGATGGATTTATTTTCAAGTTTAGAAATAAGGGTTGTCTCTTTTATAAGAACAACTTATGTTATGGTATGGCACATTTAAATAATTTTTTGTATGTATTAAATTACGAAAACCAAGTGTTGGAAATCGATGACGAAACAAATTCACATGACTCATACATCATCCAGTTTTGGCATCACCATCTCGGTCATGTAAACGAGAAGCTCTTGACAAAGCTTTTCCAAGATGGCTATTTAGACTCTACTAAGATAAAACCACTTGATAGATGTCACGCTTGTTTACAAGGTAAAATGACCAAGTCGCCTTTTGGTGGATAGGGTGAAAGGGCCACAGAGCTTCTAGGATTGGTACACACGAATGTAAGTGGACCATTTCCAGTAGAAGCTAGAGGTGGATATTCTTACTTCATTACTTTTACTGATGATTTGAGTAGATGCAGATTTGTCTACTTAATGAGGTATAAGTCAGAATCCTTAGAGAAATTTAAGGAATTAAAGAATGATGTAGAGAATCAGCTTGGTATGACGATAAAGAAACTTCGATCGGATCGAGGTAAAGAATATCTGAACCAAGAGTTCATCGATCTTCTACAGGAGTCTGGGATTCTATCTCAGCTCACTCCTCCTTATAGACCACAGTGGAACGATGTTAGTGAAAGGAGGAACCACACCTTTTTGGGCATGGTGAGGTTGATAATGAGTCATGTGGATCTTCTATTATCCTTTTGGGGATATGCATTACAAACTGCAACATACACATTAAACCGAGTACCAACTAAGGCGGAAAATGGAATTCCCTCCGAGTTATGGAATAGAAAGAAACCCATTTTTTCACATACACGTGTATGGGGATGTGAGGTGTTTGTTAAAGCCTTATCAAGAAACAATCTAGCACCCCAGGGAAAGAAGTGTATCTTTATAGGATATCCTAAGGAAACGAAAGGATATTACCTATATAACCCTCAGGATAAGAAAGTGACTATCTCCAGACAAGCCATCTTTCTTGATAGGGATCACATCCTCAAAAAGGATAGTGGGAGCAAGATTGACTTCAACAAAGTTGATGCTCTGGATACACATGAGTTGGTACAGGAACAAGTTCCATAGTTCCCCGTGGAAGAGGTTCCAGAAACAAAAGTACTGTGTAGGATCTCAAGAGAGTTAAGGGAACCAGAGAGATTTGGCTTCCTAGTCACCGAGGATGGTGAATCATTATTGTTGGACAATGATGAACCTCTATCCTACAAGGAAGAAGTAGAAATATCAGAAGCTACAAGATGGATAGAAGCTATGAATTTTGAGATGCATTCTATGTATCATAACCAAGTATAGGTTCTGGTCGATGAGCCAGTTGATGTAAAGCCTATTGGATGAAAATGGGTATTCAAGAGAAAACTGGACATGGAAGGTCAAGTTAGCACCTATAAAGCAAGGCTAGTTGCTAAAGGATTCAAACGGTGTTAAGGAATTTTCTACGATGAAACCTTCTCGCCAGTTTCCATGTTTAAATCCATAAGAATCATACTTTCCATAGCAGCTTACCATGACTAAAAGATTGGAAATGGATGTCAAAACAACATTCCTTAACGGGAACCTTCAGGAAGATGTCTATATGACACAACCAGAAGGGTTTGTGACACTAGGTGAAGCCAAACGAGTTTGCAAGTTGCAGAAATCCATTTATAGATTGAAGCAAGCATCCAGTTCATGGAACATTTGATTTTATGAATCCATAATAGAATTGGGTTTCATTAAGAATGAATATGAGCCATGTGTTTATAATAGGTTTAATGGGAATGCGATCGTTATCCTAGTAGTATATGTTGACGACATATTACTTATTGGAAATGAGGTACCAGTCTTACAGTCAGTTAAGGACTGGTTGAACAAGTGTTTCTCCATAAAGGACATAGGAGAATAATCCTACATTCTATGGATCAAGATCATTCGTGATAGATCCAAGAGGCTGCTTGGACTATGTCATGGTACATATATTGACCATATACAAAAGAGATTTAGTATGGAACAATCCAAGAGGGGATTGGTTCCAGTGTCACATGGCCTACATCTTTCTAATAAAATTTGTCCTCAGACACAACAAGAGAAAGATAGAATGAGTAAGATCCCATACGCTTCGTCTATAGGATCCATCATGTATTCCATGTTATGTACCAGGCTTGATGTTGCCTATGCACTGATCATGGTAGGCAGATATCAAGCAGATCCAGGAGAACAACATTGGACTGATATTAAGACTATCCTTAAGTATGTGAGAAGAACTAAGGATATGTTCCTGGTGTATGGAGGAGACAAGGAGCTTGTCATCAGAGGGTATGATGATGCTGGTTTTTAGAAAGATCATAATGATTTGAAGTCAAAATCTTGATATGTTTTCTGTCTCAATGGAGGAGCTGTGAGCTGGAAGAGTTCAAAGCAGCCAGTTGTCGTGAATTCTACAGCAGAGTCTGAATATATAGCGGCTTCTGATGCATCCAAGGAAGCCTTCTGGATTCAGAACATTGTCTAGGATCTTGATGTGGTGCCTAGAAGTAAAGATCCAATTACATTGTATTGTGATAATACTGCAGTGGTGGCTCATGCCAAAGAACCAAGGTCACATCAACGGACAAAGAACATACTCCGGAAGTATCACCTTTTGAGGGATTTCTATCAGAGGGGTGAAGTTGCTGTGAGTAGAGTGTCCACGGAAGAGAACATGGTAGACTCTATGACTAAAGGCCTATCTCAGCAGAAGCATGAACATCATGTAAGAGATAACAGGTTAAAGGTTGTTAGTAGTTGGCTCTAGTCCAATTGGGAGTCTGTTTGAGTTGGTGGTCTAGAACCAACTACTTTGTACTTTATTCATTAATAAAAGCCTTATCACATCTTTATTGTTCTTCTGCGTGACAATGCATGTGATAATGTCCTAAGTACAGCTATTGCATTAAAGGGTCATAGCAGAACCCTGCTATGATGAGAACCTAGAAGTGACATAACACTGTTCTTGAATATATGTTCTATGGACGGATGATATTATTTGAGGGACACAAATAATACAAGTCATTAGGGGTGAGGACTCATAAAACTTTGAGGAACCTTCTCATGGTGTGCGCCCTTGGTAATATCTAGGAGGATATTATGAGAATGAGACCTTCCAGTAGGAAATCCACATTTCATAGTGTCATTTGATGTTCCTATCTGCGGACATGTGTATTAGTCCTTAGAATTTAAGATTATTATTAATGGTTATTACAAATCGCGCACTTAGATGTATTGACGAAAAATGTGACGAAACACTGTTCGCAGCGAGGTAGGATACGTTGGGTGCATCACGAGTAATACTGCATTAATAGATAATGCGAGAAAGGATTTGTCCCTTCTGTTCCATAATGGAAGTAGATATCTCAGGCCCTTTGATGGAATTGATATAGCCTAAATAAATCCATGTCCATGGTAAGGTATGGGTGAGTTCAATTCCAATAAGTCAAAGAAAGAATAATCGAGCACAAGGGTTGATGGAACTAGCATGCAAACCGCTTGATTAGAGATATCGAGGCAAGGGGATTATATTACACGGTAAGCGTTTGTAGGAGGTGACACATCATTGCGTCGTTAACTTCTTTCTCTATGGGTGCCTTGGCATGTTGCTAGACGCTAACCTTGGACTTTAGGCAGGCTCCGCTTAATGCCACTGAGAAAGAGGCCTAGAGGGTCACACACTAAGTGTGTCCATGTATCTCAGTTAAATATTAATTTAACAAGTTAAATAAATATTATTCCCGACTGTGGTTTAATAATTATTTAAGGATGCCTGATCGCATTTATTTTGACACTAGTTATTTGAGAGAATATATTGTGGGAGAAATAATATATTTATTAGCGAGTAATGCAGTTACATTTATTTAAGAAATAAATAGCCATTACTCAAGGTATAATAAATTTGGTGGAGAAAAATGGAAAATAAAAGTACACACCGTGTATATTAAATATACACGCCGTGTAGTTTTACGGAAAACCAGTACACGACGTGTATTAATTATTACACGCAGTGTAGTTTTCCAGTCATGATTTTGAGGATATAATATTGTTTTATTAAATGATATTAATTATAATCATTGTGGGCGCATGTCAAGGAATAAATAATTCTACATGGGGTTTCAATAAGAGTTAATGAAATAAATAAAATGCGTAATGCGTTTATTTATTGTCATAACTCTATTAACCTCAAACCCGATTATAAATATCCTCACAACCCCAACACTTTTCTAGAGCCACTGTTGTGCACAACTGATTTGGAAATACTCTCAAGCCAAGAGAGAATTCCCTTTTCACCAAGAACGCCCTCAAGTTACGAGAGCGAGATCTTCCACCGAATCAAGGCGGTCGAAAGCGGACATCGCAAGCGAAGGTTCTTCCGCGCTAGCACCCGGAGATCCCTTGGCGATGTCCAGAGATACGTGGAGCACGTGTGGATCACCGCTAGAGGAATCCTATACTTGGATTCTATGACGCAACAACGGATCACAATATCGTGACCGGATACATCGATGAAGAAAGAATTCCACCGAGGTAATTATTGTGAATTAATTAAATTAATTATAACCAACATATGATGATCCTATCTCAATGGTTCCAAGACTCTTCTTTTCTTTTTACTTATTCATTCCATTCTGAAGATCCAGAGTTTTATATCATGAAGGATCTCATATTGAACGTTGTTTAACACTAAAATTAAAGTTGGGAAAACCCACCAATGTGCTTCCGCTATGCCCAGAACCTAAAGTTTTGATGTTCGACATATGCATTTACCTCATTATGAATCTTGTAACTGAAAATTCACATGGTTATTTGACTAGTAGAATACCCCTAATTATGCTTTATTATGGAATTATTTATTCATGTCTTATTCCTGCCATAATGCATTCAAGTTTATTTTTTAAAGGCATGTGTTTTTAGTTATTCACCATGCCTAAGAATATGTTTATTCATCTCTTATGTTATATTTCTTACCTTTACTAAGCATATGATCTCACTGATTTCTTATGTTTCTTTTTCTCAGGACATAAAGCGGTTTATTATGAATGGCCTGTAGGGATAAACTTAGTGTTTTGGATGTTCCCAATAAAACTTTTATGTTGTATTTCTTTTCAAGTTGTAATTCTTAGACTATACATGTATCTGTTTTCCAAAACTACTAAACTACTCAGTCCTTCGGGATTTGATTCGTTGTAATCATGTCCATGTATTAAAATAATGCACTGACTCTAGGCTTCTCGTGATGGTGCGTTACATGACTCCCATGAAGTATTGAATTTTTAGTCTTCAGTTAAACACAGTGAAAGATCAATCATCTAGTATAGTGAAAATAGCCAAACCCTTTTGAAACCCTTTCAAGTCATTATTAACTTTCAATACATTAAAAAAGAAAGGTCTATTCTCTTCTCCTACTAGCTCTATTTCCCCATTTTCTTGAACTATATGGATTGTGAAAGTTCCAAACCATTTTTAATGAAAAATTTATGAAACATTTATTCTCTCTCTTTGTATAACCCAAAATTCTCATAAGATTCCCTTCTAATCTCTTCTAACACACTCAACTCCAACAACCTTCTCTCACCAGTAGATCTATAATCCAAATTTAGGGATTTGACTTCCCAAAATGAATTATATTGATGTTCCACAGGTATATGGAATTATTTTTTTAAAGAGTATAGTATAAGGATACATTCCTATGAGAGTTTTAAAAGCTTTCCTAAAGGCCCACAATTCATCATCCAACATAAAGGACCAATACTTCCTTGAGTTCCTTATGGTTTTCTATATAATTCATTTTAATTATCACTTGTAAACTTCAATTTTTCTACTATATTGAGGGTGGTAAGTATTACCCATTTTTTCACTCAACCATGTTTTTCTATTATGTATTTGAATTCAAAATTCTTGAATCATGTCATATTATTAGTAATAAAGGCATTGGACACTCCAAATCTAGAAAAGATGTTATTTTTGATGATCTTCACCACAGTACTTTCTTAACTATTTGGGAGAGACACATCCTCTAACTATTTGTAAAAATAGTATATAGCTATTCAAATATAATCATTTACTTGGGAATATGGGAAATTTCCCATAAAATCTATCCCCTAAATATAATAGATCTCATCTTTTATAATTCCCTTCCCTAGAATCTCTTGTTTTTTACCCAAATTGCCCATTATTTTTCATTTTATATAGTTAACAATATGGATTCTTTCATCTTTAAAAAGTGAGGGATATTAAAAACCATCATTACACACTTTTTGGGTAGTTAATTCTACCTTATGGTGTCCTCCCTAAGGTGAATAATCTCATATCTCTAGGATGGGTAACATTTCCTCCACATGGACACAACTCTTTAAAATCTCATTAGCACACCTTCTAGATAGCAGTGGGCTATCCAAAAATAGTAATTCAATTAATAAAATAATTTCCTACTCTGATTGTGAGTAATATTCTTTGGAATCCCCCTATAGTATGAAAATTAGAGAAATTTTCATACCAGTAAGTTTTATTTATTGATAACACAAATAATTTAACATTAGAAAAAAGGTAATAGATCCCCCTTGGGATGACATTTGGGTTATTAGGAAGCCTATACATATAATATTCTACTAAATTCATAGCTCCACAATTATCTTTAACTTCCAAATCACGTTCTTTTAATAAAAATATTCATCTCATAATTTTTGGTTTAACAACTTTCTTGGACATGAAATACTTTAGGTCATCATGGTTAGTAAAAATTATGACTTTATATTCAATCAAGTATTGCCTAAAATTTTCTAATGAAAATATAACCACATAAAAATCCTTCTCAGTTGAAGTGTATTTCCTTTCGTCATCATCTAGAAGTATACTAGGATAATACGCCACATGAAGTCTATTTTCCTTTGTATCACACTCAATTTATTATTTTCATCCTTCATTATGGTCCATCTTTTGGATTTTTTTCTCTTGAGTTTCGGGTGTCACGAGTTTAATTTTTGAGATCTTCCTTTTTTATTTTTGGCCCCGTGTTTATTCCTTAGTTCCTCCAAGAGTATGTGGTGAAAAGTGAGGACTTGAAGCTTGACCTTAGGTGGCGCATGGTTGGTGAACGGTTGGAGGAAACCGTGAATCATATCCCAAGAAACCATGCAAGCCTTGGGATGTCTCTGGTCGGGGGCACATTACCCACACACGATTAAGCAAACCATGTGGAAGGTGTGCACATGGTTATTTAATTTTGGAAAGAACCATGTCACACAATTGGTACATGGTTTTCCAAACTATGTGAGTGGGTAGTGTGTCCATTAAGGGGTGCACGGTTGGCACATGGTTTGGGAAACCGTGTAGCCTAACTATGTACAATGCCTAGGTTATTAAGAATGTGATTTTTTCATTCTACCCTCTTGGGAGTTTCAACACAAAATCACTCTATTCTTCCCCTATTGGGTTCGTACGAACCTAGAAGGATCTACCCTTCTTCATTATTCCTATTTACTCCTTATATGGCGATTCAAAGTGGATTTCCTTAAATTTTAAGGGTGATTCATCAAGGTAATCTCCTCCTCTCTTCTTCCTATTTCTTCTTCTTCCATTTTATCTTGGGTTCTTATTCTACCATGGTCATGTGGATATATGTTTCTTGTTTAAATTAGTTTATTTTAGGGGTTTTATATTCTTAGGATTTTTCTTGGTTGTTTTTGGATCTTGGATCCTTCATGGAGTTTTTTTGGGTTTGAATTTTTGAAGATCATTTGATTTGAGGTAGGTTTCCCTTTAGACTTTCCATTTAAATGTAAGAATATTTGGTTTCTTTATTTTCACACCTCACTTACATGTTAAATACTTGTGTTTGATATTTGGAATGATTGTTTGATATTAAATGAGGTGTTTTTCATATTTTTTTGAAGTATATTCTATTTTTTGTTAAGTGTTTCACACCAAGTGTTCGATAAAATACTTGGTTGGCTTCTATGAGTGATTTATGATTTATTTAAAGCATGGTTTGACTTTTTAAATGTAATTGTGGAATTTTAAATTATGTTTTTGTTTTCTTGAATGGGGTTTCCATGTGGTTTTTTTTTATTTTAATGATGTGTGTGTTTGGATTATGAAAATGTTTTGACGCGTGGTGATGATGTGAAGCTCGTTTGTAATTTTGATGAAAGTGGATTTGGTTTGAAAATGTGGTGTGAGTGTTAAATGAGATTTTTCTAAAAGGCAGTGAAATGTAAAATGGTGTGTTTTTACCCTTTTTGGAAGGGTAGATTTGGTTCCTTGAAAAAGATTGTTTTTTATGAAGGACTCTTAAGGCCCATTTGGTGTTTTTATGAAAATGAGTTGGCATAAATTCTTTCCTTGGATAATTTTCTTCCCTTGTTTATTTTGAATGTTGTGGAAGGACCAAACTAAGAGGATCCCTTAAGTTTGTATGATTAGAAAGGCAAGATATCATTCCTTACAGTGTCTTGGGGGTGATTTTTTGTGTGAGTTACTTATGTATGATATATGTGCATGTGATTTAATGTTTGATTGGCATTGTTGGCTCACCCCCACTTTACTATACTCCTGAAATGGGAACCTAGAACAACTGGTGGATTTTTGGTGAATGATTACTGTACTATCTTAGGATCACGCTCTGTCTAGTGGCCCATAACATGGAGTTGGTTTGTTTGGTTTTATTTCTATGAGAGAGTGCCCCTTGGCTAGACCAGGTAGGGTGCGATCGAGCATGTGGGAGGAATTTGATTTCATCGGGTGAGGCATGACTTTGGGATGAGTCAAGATGTATAGTATGTTTTAGATTATTCCCCTAAGATCCTAGGTTCTCCCATGTCTCTTGGAACATATTTGTTTGCAGAATCTTATTAATATGCTTGTTGGTTGGTTACTATTACTTTCTAGTTTCCATTTCACTTGTAATGTGATCATTGTTGTTTCTCTCTTATGTGGTGAACTTTTATGGAAAGTGGTTATCTTCTTTTCAATGGTTAATGGAAATATTTTGAAAATGTTTTACACTTCTTTTTTACCTTTTTAAATGAAATCGTTATCTTTCTCCTTGAAAATTCTAATGTCTTCTCCTTAGTAAAGAATTTGGATTTGAATAAAAGAAGGGAAATGAACCATGTTTTGTTTTAAAGTTGAACTGTGTGGAAAAGCTTATTTTTATATATTTTATTTCAAACATGAAGTTGATTTTTCTTTTATTTGAAAAATTGAATTGGGAATAGTTTTTTATGGGTACACATACTGAGTTTTAATACTCGCGCCAATAGTTCTTTCTTGTTTTTAGCTTTTGGTGAATGTTATAGCTTGGTTTTGATCACCATGGGTGATGGTTGATTTTAGTATCATAGAGTGACCCTCAGAATTATATAGAGATGTTTTTTTGTCAGGTTTAGTTGGGTTTTGTTGTTCAGTTTTTTGTATTTTTAGTTTCTTTTGTAAAATGATGTTCAGTTTAGTTATTTATTATTATATTGGACTACTCCATTAATTTCCATTGTTTAGTTTATTTATTTATATTGGGAGAAATCATTCACTTGGTTACTCTGTTGATGCCCGAAAATAGTTTCCATCCCAGGAGTATTGAAAATTCCTTTTGGGCCTTACCATAGATTACTCAGGTGAACAGTTTGGGGTTGACCCAGGTTGGTTTGTGAAAAAATGGTATCAGAGCTTATGTTTGTTAGCAAATATAGTTTTCAACGTGACTTTTTCTATTTGGGATTTCAAGGTATATTGATTAGGACTGTCAGAACATGGGGTGTAGGTATGAGGGAGTGTCTGGACAACACCTTCTATACCAATCCTTGGGTTTAATTCAGAAGTTGGGCATGGTTTTGGTTTTTTTGGTTTTTGTGGGTTGTTTTAGTGCCTGGGAAATGGAAAGAGAGTTGGGAAAATGGTCTCGGTGAGCCTATAGGGTCTATAAAGCCATGTGGAGCTAGGGAAATGGTTCTAAAAGACTCTCTGTGATGGTGGTGTGATTGGTATATGGATTCCAACAATATGGCCAAGTCACCCATCCAAACTTGTTCCCCCTTATGAGTTTCTTTGGGTATTTATTGATTCTAAAATTTGTTCTGAAAACCCTTGTTTTGGAATTTGTGAAAACTGAATTTTATGTGGATTTTTTTTTGTTTTGGGAATATGGAAAATGATTTTTCATATTTATTTTGAGGGAATATTTAGAAAAATGATTTTTTATAAAATGATGTCTGGGTAAAATGAGAATAGGTTTATCAAGAATGGGTTTCTATATTCAAAACCTTGGGTTAATTGAAATTAGTTATTTGGGAGTGGAATTTTATTTTAAATATAATTTTGAATTTTTTTTTAAGTAAGTAGAGAAGAGTTTTTAATCAAATGGTTTATGATGGAATGAGAGTTGTTGAGCTATTGGAAGTATTTTTAATGGGATGAATTGATGTTTTGGATGGAATCCATGGAATTTTACATTGAGATGGATAAAATGGATTGGTATGTGGAGTTTAAAAATTGGTTTTTTACTCGGTGGTTAGTTATGTTTTTTTAAAGTTTTATAAATTTTGAAAAATGGAAAGTGGATATAGAGTGTGAAAACTTAGGTGGAATGTTTGGTTTTTGAAAATAGGAATATTTTTTTTGATCTTTGATACTTCCATGGGTGCTCACATGCACAAATATGTGTGGGAAAGTGTATGGATGATGACTTGGGTGGATTATTACCCAAATTGGCTTGAGTTGATGAGTGCCTTGGGTGGAATGAGAATGTGCATGTGAGATCCCCCATGTAATAACATTGGTGAGTGTGAGACCCAACAAGTTTGTGTTCTTTCCAAAAGTATTTTAATAGTAAATTGTGGTGTTTTGATAACCATTGGTTATATGGTGCATTTTCGTGTGATTTTGAAGTGTTGGTTATGCAGTGTTTTGGGTTTGTGAACTCTTATTGATGAGTTGTTTGTGATTGATCTCTTGGTTTTCTTGTTGCCTAGTGTATGACCCCATAAATATTCAATGGATATTTTAGGTCTATCTATGGGTAGTTTACCATTATCATACCTTTCAGTTGATCAAATTAAAGATTTAATTATTTAGTTTCAGAAGTTTATTCCTCCTCTCTATTATGGTCAAACAGATCATCTCAAAAAGGAGGAGTGGATATGGAAAATAGAAAGTATCTTCAGCCACCATCAGTTTGCTGAGTCATTAAGGGTAAAGTTTTCTACCTTTATGCATGAAGATATGACCTGGAAGTGGTGGAAATTGGTCTCTGAAACCAAGACTCAAGAAGATCTTACTTCGTAAATTTTCAAGGATTTATTCACCAGTATTTCTCTGAGGCAGTGAACGAAAGGAAATATATATATATATATATGCTATTTTCTGTAAGGTGATGTATTAGTGTTATATTAATTTTTACATTTTTTGGATTTAATTCCTTATCTTTTAGAGTTTTTTTGTAAATGATTCCTTGAAGGCTCGATGTTTTTAGAGTGAGATTCATCTTAATATATAGTTAAAGGTTTCAGAGTTCAATTTAATCTATTTTTCCAATGTGGTTAAGAAAGATATTCATGTTGAGTCTATATTAGTGGGAGTTCTTGAGGAAGCTAACCATCCTATGATCTCTCAAAGGTATGAAGGGAATTCTTGTAAGGATATGGAAAAATAGCCTAATGTTTTGGTCACTGGTCATGAAAATAAAATCCTCTAGATCTTTAATCGGCTTCTATTAAGCACAAGATTATGGTGTATCCTTAGTATGTTAATATATATCATAAAAATATTCCATGTACAAGTGCTCTGAAGACATGTCATGCCTATGTACTCCTAGGTCACTTACAATGGTTTTATCAAGGTGTTACTAGGAAGCGACATGGAGATCATTTGTAAGATTAGGGTGCTATTTTAGGCTCAGTTTAAGGTCCCTTTCCATGTAATGATTCTTTTTCTATGATGGTTGTAACCAATGGTGTCTTGTAGTGTAGACTTTTCTTTAAAAATCATGTCATGGATTTTGGATCTTCTGAGAAATTCTATTTTAGTAGAATATGTTTATATTTTGGAGATTCTAAATATTTACATTTTAAATAGAAGTGTGTTCCATGGGTACCCTACTCTTGATGTTTCTTATTCAAAGAAAAGGGGGTGATGAATGTGCATCTTTTAAATCACTATTATGATGAAAGTGACTTTTTTGGTGAAAAGTGATTCTCATGGTGTATCGTGACTTATGGTTCTCCCTAGGTTTCTTTGGGGCCACTTATGGAACTAAATAAAGATCACACCCAATGGTTTTGTATGTGGATAGGTTGTGAGGGTTTTAGTTTGAGTTTTATGCAGTTTATTAAGAAGTGGTTTGAGTTCCTTAATTTGTTTCAGGTAAGAGGTATGAGTTTAATTTGGTGGTGATTGAGGTGTTCTTGGCTTGAGAGGTTGGATCATGCGGTTGTGGGAATCCTTTGTCTTTGATCAATCAATTGGAAAATGTTGTGGATTTATAGGGGTAGAAAGTGTAATGGTGGGGAGAATTGTCACACCATTATTTTTATTTTCATCCTTCGTTTGGGTCCATATTTTGGATTTTGGTTTTTCTCTTGAGTTTTGGGTGTGATGATTTCAAATTTTTAGATTTTCCTTTGTTTATTTTTGGTCCCATGTTTATTCCTTAGATTCTCTGGGAGTTTTTAGTGAAAAGTGATAATTTTGGTCTTGACGGTATATGGATCACGGCTAACACAAAATTATAGGAAACTATGCATCCTAGTCCAGGAAACCATGTGAGTATTGGTATGTCTCTAGTCGAGGGAGCACGACCCACACACAATTAAGAAAACAATGTAGAAGGCATGCATCTGGTTCTTCCATTTTTGATAGAACCATGTCTCATGATTGGTTCATAGTTTTCCAAACTTTGTGGCCAAACTGTCTGAGTGCCCAGAGTGTCCAGTAAGGGGCCCATGGTTGGCACATAGTTTGGGATACTATGTGGATTAACTGTGTGTAGTTCCCAAGACATTAGAAATGTAAATTTTCCATTCTACCTTCACGTGGTTTTAACGCCAAACCACCCTATTCATCCCCCATTAAATTTCTACGACCATAGGAGGCTCTTCCCTTCTTCCTCAGACCTCTCACCTCATTCCAAGGTGATTCCAAGTGGATTTTTTCAAGTTTTAATGGTGATTCTTCAAGGTAATCTCCTCCTCTCTTATCCCTCTTCCCCCTTCTTACATTTTTTCTTGAGTTATTATTCTACCTTGGTCACGTGGATATAGGGTTCATGTTTCCCTTGGTTTAATTTTGGGGTTTTCCTGCTTAGGGTTTATCTTGGTTGTTCTAGGATCTAGGATCCTTCATGGAGTTTTTTTGGGTTAGCGTTGTTTAAGTGCATGTTATTTGAGGCAGGTTTCACTTTTCACTTTCCCATTAAATTTAATAATCATTGGATTTTTGAAATTTTCACCTCTCTTATATGTTAAATAGTGATGTGTGATATTTATAATGATTTTTTGATATGAAATGTGGTGGTTTTCATAATTTTTTAGTATATTTTATTATTTTTTTAAGTGTTTCACACCAAGTGTTTGATAAAATACTTGATTGGATTTTT
This sequence comes from Viscum album, assembly GCA_963277665.1. Taxonomy (NCBI): domain Eukaryota; kingdom Viridiplantae; phylum Streptophyta; class Magnoliopsida; order Santalales; family Viscaceae; genus Viscum; species Viscum album. The sequence continues at coordinate 857,696,146 of OY728121.1, forward strand.
TGAGTGATTTGTGATTTTTAAACCATTTTTGGATTTATAAATATAATTTTGGAACTTTAAATGTTGGTTTGGGTGTCTTGAGTGAGTTTTACAAGTGTTTTTGGATTTAAAAGAGGCGTGTGTTTGGATTATAAAAGTGGTTTGACATGTGATGATGATGTGTGACCCGTTTGACATTTTGATGAAAGTGTATTTGGTTTGTAAATGTGGTGTGAGTGTTAAAAGGGGGTTTTCTAACTAGTTGTGAAATGTAAAATGGTGTGTTTTCACCCTTTTTAGAAGTGAGGATTTGGTTCCATGAAAAATATTGGTTTTTACGAAGGATGGTTGAGCCCCATTTGGTGTTTTTTTGAAAATGAGTTGGCATGAAAACTATCCTTATATAATAATCTTGCCCTATTTATGTTGAATGTTGTGGGAGGCCCACACTGAGAGGCTCCCTTATTTTAAAATGATTAGAAATGAAAGATATTGTTCTTTGGGGTGGTTTAGGGGTGATTTTCTGCATGAGTTTCCTATGTATGATATATGTGCATATGATTTGATGCTCAATTTGGATTGTTGGAACCCCCCCCCCCCACTTTACTATACTCTTTAAATGGGATCATATAATACATAACTAATTTTTGGAGAATACTAGATTATGATCACACATTGTCTAGTGGACCATAGCAGTGAATTGATTTTTTTTGTTTTATTGCTATGGGTGAGTGCCCCTCGGTCAAACTAGGTATGGTGCAATCAAGCTTGTGGGAATAATTTGATGTCATAGGGTGAGACAAGCCTTCAAGATGAGTCAAGATATATAGTATGTTATATATTATTCCAGTAAGCTCCAATATTCCCCCATGTCTCTTGGAACATAGTTTTCTATAGATGATAATTAAGATGTTTGTTGGTTGGTTACTCTTGCTTTCAAGTTTCTATTAACCTTATTACATGATCATTGTTGTTTCTATCTTGTGTGGTGAAATTTTATGAAAAGTGGTGAGTTGTATTTCAACGATTTATAGAAATATTTTGAAAATATTTTTCACTTATTTTTTCCCTTTTAAAATGAAATCATTATCTTGATCCTTGAAAATTATAATGTTTACCCTTGGTAAAGAATCTAGATTTGAACAAAATAAGGGAAATGGGCTGTGTTTTGTTTTAAAGTGGAAATGTGTGGAAAATACTATTTTTATATATTATATTTCAAATTTGGTGTTTATTTTTATTTTATTTAAAGGATTTTTATTGGGAATAGATTTTTTCAGGAACACATACTGTGTTTTAATACTCACACCTATAGTTTTTTTGTTTTTAGATTTTAGTGTAGGTTCCAGCTTAGTTTCGATGAACATTGGTGATGGTTAGTTTTGGTATCATAGAGTGTCCCTAGGGGTCACATAGAGATGTTGTCGATGTCAGTTCAGTTGGGTTTGTTGTTTGGTTTGTTGTATTTTTCATATTCATTTGTAAAATGATGCTTAGTTTGGATGTTTAAATTTATATTGGGATGCTCTATTTATTTCCGATGTTTAGTTTGTTTATATATATTGGGATAAATCATTCCCTTGGTTACTCTATTGATTCCCAACACTAGTTTCCTACCCAGGAGGATTTGGAACGCCTTTCAGGCCTTGCCATGATTCGACTCAAGTGAATGGTTCAGGGTTGACCTGGGTTGGTTTGTAACACTTCCTCTACCCAAAACACCACCCATGAAAATATCTCCAGCATCACATATTAATTTAAAAAGAGAGTTTCCAATCTGAAGTAGTGTTGATGGGTGAGGTGGTAATATTTTACTTAATCATATTGAATTTTTCAAAAAAAATTTCATCAAAAAAAGGAAACATCCTTGAAAATTAAAAAACATAGAGGTCTAGTGATCCTTTAAAAATATTTAATAAATCTCCAGTAGAATCCAACATGACCTAGAAAACTCTGAACCCCCATGATATTTTCTAAAGTGGGAGGATTTGAAATCACTTCTATATTATAATTAACCACTTCTTTTTCCTTCTTTGAGACCATATGACCAAGAAAAATACCCTCAGTGACCATGAATTAGATTTTGTCCTAGTTTAGAACCATGTTTCTCACTTGACAACTTCAAAAACTAGTTATATATTTTATAAATAGTTCTCATATATTCTTCCCACTATTGATAAATCATCCATAATCACCTTGATAATCCATTCATCCATGTATGATAAAACTACCATCATAGATCTTAGAAATGTAGTCAGGGCACCACATAGTCCAAAGGGAATTCACCAGTAAAAAAATTTCTCCTAGGGTATTGTCAATTTAGTCTTATCATGATCATCTAAGGCTACATGGATTTAGTTATAATCAGAATATTCATACAGAAAATAGAATAATTCATTCCCAACTAGCCTCCAAATCATTTATTATATGAATTTCATATGAAAGTGATTTTTTGTGGAAGGATTAATATTCCTAAAATCAATGTACACCCTCCACATAGTCTTATTTATGAACTATATATGTTCATATTTTTCATTAGTTGCAACAATGACACCTTCCTTATTTGAAACTACTTGGATTGGACTAATCCAAGTGCTTATAGAAATGGGATAGATAATCCCATTATCAAGGATCTATATCACTTCTTCTCTCACAACTTCTTTCATGATGGGGTTGTGACTCCTTTGTCTCTCAACCCTTTCCTTATTAATAGGTTCCACAGGGATCCTGTGAATGAAAAATGAATGGATAATACCTATTATGTCATCTATGGAACATAATATAATAGATTCATATCTTATAAAAACATTAAATATTTTTTTATTCTTGTATTTTCCATAACTATGTAGATAAGATGATTTATAGTGAAAATATCTCAACCAAAAAAAAATATTTTGGTGAGAAGGAAGTGGTTTGAGATGCAATTGTGTTTCTTATTTTATAAAAGGTATATTCTTAGGTATAGGAGGCCTAATGTCCTCAATGTGTTTCATAAATAATGAGACAGAGCTAAAGAATTCCTCTAATTCACTAGTGTCTAAATAGATAACTCATCACTTCCAATTTATATATGTGGTGGTAATGACATCTTCAAAAAAAAAAATTTCATGATGTTCTAAAAACCCACCCTTATAAGAATAAAAAGGCTCTTTCTACTTACTCGAATAGATCTCCATACTGGTTTCAGAAGGTTTGGGTCTCTTCTTAATCTATTCAAGCATTCTTAATATGTATTATTATTATTCATCAAAGGGTTCTTCAAATTCTAGTAACTCATCTTTAGAGATTTATCTTGTTTTTGGAGGAACCTTGGGAATCTCAAAGACATTAAACTCCTCAGTTTGTTCACCCAAATAAAAAAATTATATTCTCTTTAGCAAAATTTATAACTAATACTCTTGTGGAAAGGAAAGACATACCAAGAATGATATGGAATTAATTTTCAAATTCCATGTATAGGATAAGAAATTTAGTAACAATATTTTTTTTACAAAAACTACTATCAAATAATCCACTATTCTTAAGGGGTGTATGATAGATCATCCAACAAATTGAAAAACCATTACACTTGAAAAAAGGTCTCTAAGTATCAGCTATAAAAATAGTTAATAAGGGACAAAATTTATGTTGGATCCAAGGTCAAAAGTGTAATTTACTTGTCCACTATTCCCAAAGGTTAATGGGATTATAAAACTTACTAGGTCCATGAGCTTAGGGGGTATTCTATTTTGAACAACAATCTGTACTCCTCTATCATGCTATATGAAGAAAACTCCTTAAGGATTTTTTTGTTATAAAGAATCATTTTAATAACATTAAGATAGGATTAGACCTACACTATATATTTAATGAATGTTATATTAATGTGGATATTATTAAAAATTTATAATAGTTTGATTAGTTCATGTAGCTAGTTGTTTTGGTTAATTCTCTAAGGAAAATGGATGTTTGTGGCCAGATTATTTAGAAATGTAGGCATCCACATTGGGTTTCCCACATTATTTTCATTTCCTTTGTTTTATTGAAATTTAGACCCTTTTATTATTGTTTTTAAGGGTATGAAAGTAGTTTTATATAAATTTATTTAGAACTATCCATATTTATAGGTTCTTGAAATTCTAGACTTTGGTATCTAGGTTCATTAAAAGTTTCATCTTGGGCTGTCCTATGTTTAGTTCTTTCCTACTAATGAGTTTTTAAACCACTTATAGTAAATAAAATCATGAAATTATCTATAGAGTTAATTTTTCTTTTTCTAAGAAGCTTCCCCTTATTTCTCATGTTCATTACCCTAGCTAGTTTCTCCATTTATAGCTATAGATTATGTATCGTAGAATCTGATTTGGATTTTTAGATCCATATTGGGATTTTTTGGCCTCTTGAGCATCCATCCTACTAAAATTTTTATGTATGTGCCCTTCTATATTATATTGGGGATTATAGGTTTCATACATATGTTGATTTTTGAATTATTGTAATGACTACTTTGAGAATATATGGGGAGGTTGTTTTATTTTTATTTATCTCTCCATGAATAATTAGGGTGGTTCATATACCCTTGAGTGTATTTTTTGGAAAAATGGGACATCTTTATCATGCATCCTAGGACCATATCCTGCAAAACTTTCATCATCCAATGATTGAGATGACGTGTTAAAATTTGGGCAACAATTACTATAATGGTCTAACATACCACACTGTTAGTATTTATCTCTAAGGACTTGGTTCTAATTTTGATTTCCTATTTAGATTACACTATGTATGGATTTCTTATTCATTAATGGATGGATTTGGTCCTTTATTTTAGTAATTTGAGTATTCATTTATGGCCATGTTCTGGTGGATCAATCTCCTCTATTGAATTTTCTTCACCTAGAATATTTTTTTTAAAAAAAATTAAGGGAATGAATTTTTTAAATTAGTCTAAGTTATTTATAATTTTTTCCATGTAATTATCTTTAGTAGATTGGTATAAATTTTTTTGACCTGATGGTGAAAAAAATTCATAAAAGGAATCCATAATAATATAGGAAGGAAGAGGGAAATTCATTCATTGCCTGAACAGGTCCTTAAATCAATCCAAGGCCTTATGGGATGTATCTCTATCCTCTTAGAAAAGTATTGAGATTTTCCCACTAAATTACCCTTTAATACTTTTAGTATATAATTTCATTACAAATGTTTCATAGAGGTTTTACCAACTTTAAAAATGTTTTTATATAATTAAAGGAATCGACTCCTAGCATTTCTATTGTTTCCGACGCTTTTGTTGGGATGTGCGCATCTATCTATTTGAGGAAGAAGAGGATGCGCTGACTGTTTCCCCACATTCCCACTTTCCAAAGGTGGGTGGCATCCGTTGCTTATTCAGGAATGTTTTCTCCTTGATCGAAATGGGATGATCAGGTGTCAGTTCTTCCTTCTGTGGATTCCTCCTCAGAACTCATTACCTAGTCTGGGTCTACCTTATAGATTAAGACGTCGTTTGTGAAATTCTTCCCAGAAACATATCTTCATGGACTCCAGTTAATTACACTGCTTCTGTCAGGAAATTCAAAGGGGTCCAATAAGGGCAACAACCTTCAGTTAGGGTAGTAGTCGTGTTGGAAATCATTGGCGTGTCTGGACGCTGGAACAATGGCACATATGGGTTTCTTTCCCTTATAATAGATCTTCTTGAGGGCACAAAATCCCAAGGAATCCCATGTCAAATGTTGGTAATTATATGCCATGGGTATGTCTCTGAGGTCTTCCTAAGCTTCCCATGTTTAACGCAGGGTATACTGCAGGTTTAACGTCTAGCAGAGACAGATTAGACTGATTGAAACACTGACTAGAGTGGATCAGATGGGTGAAAACCCTGGAGGGGACACTGATACTAGGGATAAAGCATGGTTAGTTACTCAGTTACTGCTAGGAACAGTGAAGTGGAAAAGAGATGGCATGATCCCATCGGGATGTGGTGTCCTGGGTAAGAATTAGGATGGATTATGGAGAGTTGAATGAAGTTGAGGATGTATGAGAAAAAACCATCGTGAAGGTGACAGTAGTACTGGGAGTGATCCTTGAAGAGACTTCCTACGTATCCCTGTGGCAGGTAATCAAATTCCGCATAGTTTGGTGAGGCGATGGGACACCTAAGGAGGTGACTCGTATGAGGGGGACCCAGAGGAAGTGGAACCTCTAGGTTGAGGGATGACATTACTAAAACACATAGGCTCAAGGGAAAGGCCAGTATGAGACATGGGTTATGGGCTTGAACCTCTGGGAGGATTCCTACGTATCCATGTGGAAGGGAATCAAAGTCCACATAGTTTAAGATGGGGGTATAGAATTGGGTGTGCGCAGAGGACAATGACCCAATAATATGCTAGGGATTATTCATGGTTAACAACCCAAGAGTTGGTCTAAAACTAGAGGGGAAGACCATAATATGGGTACCAATGGAGGGGATGACAACGGCTTACCGCTGGGTTAGGGTTGACAATGACTTACTGCTGGAAGGGGTCCCAATGGCTTACTACTGGATGGGTATCACAATGGCTTACCACTGAATAGGGGACAGTTCAGTGTCATGCAGGAAAAAGGGGCATAAAACTTAACATCATGCAAGACACGGGTGGACCGACATGGAGTGGTTGGGACCAATGGTTGTTGGGCATGAACCTCAGAGAGGCTTCCTATGTACCCTGCCATGGCAAGGATCAAAGTCACATTGTTCGGGAATAGTGAACTGGTGAACCGACGTGAAGTGGTTGGATCAAATGGAGGTGTTGGTCTTGAACCTCAGGGAGGCTTTCGATGTACCTTGCCTTAGCAAGGATCAATGTCTACGTAGTTCGGGAATGGTGAACTAGTGAATCGACGTGAAGTGGTTGAAACAAATAGAAGTGTTGGGCTTGAACCTCAGGGAGTCTTCCTACGTATATTTGCTTAGCAAGGATCAAAGTCCACGTAGTTTGGGAATAGTTTGGGGCTTACACTCTAGGCTTCCTAGAGAGGATTTCATGGTCGGTGCTTTCTCTAAGCCCACATGAGTCATGCTCGGTGTGAGAAACAAGGGGAAGAAAATACCTAACGATTACATCATGAAAGGTGTGTCTTTGGATGTGGAATGGGGCTTACACGTGGTTAGCAGCCCAAAAAGGAAACAGGGGCTTACACGTGGTTCACAACCCAAAATGGAAATAGGGGCTTATGTGTGGTATGCATCCCAAGGAGATGGGGATTAGGACTTACTCTAGGATGGAGGACCGATGACGACAAAGAAAAAAGGGAGAGGGATTTGGCTTGGAAGAGGGGAGGGCTCCAGTTCCCATCCCCCTCTCTGGTATTTGTCTTGGAAGAAGATAGGAGGAGTAGGGATGCTGCCTCCTTCAAGAGAGGCTAGTGGATTACACCAAGATGGTTTCCCTTTTCCCCATGGACAGACGCCACTCCAACAAAGAGGATCTCATTCCATGTGGGGAAGATCTCACTCCTGTGGAGATGAGAGGGAATAGAGAATGTCCGAGATGGGGGGACCCACATATGATGCACGGGGTGGGGACATAGTTTAACATCATGTGATGAGGAATATGGTGCTTGGCAGTTTAACGTCCTTCAGCTCAGACGAGGTGGGTTTAATCTGCACCCCTAGGACTTACATAACTTATACCCACCCGCCCTTGGGGAAGGGAAGGCATAATCAATGTCATGGTGAGGGGGAGCTATGGAGTGATACAATGAGGTATCCACGTTAGCATGGATACACGAAGAATAAATAGTTGTTAGTATGCCTGGGTACCACTATGGAGCGACAATGGTGAGTAGGGCTTACACATGGAAACTTACCGCAATTTCTTCCTCATGTCTGACCATGAGGGAATCCCAACTCATTGGTGGATTGAGGAATATAATTGAGGTCTAAACCTATGCACTAGTTCACAAGAGGGATAACACCAAGGGAATTAGAATTAGTCTGAAAAAAGGAAGATGAAAAGTATGAATCACACGCCCGACATTTGGAATGTAGTGAGGGTAGTGTGGAGATGGAGGATAACTATTGACCGTCTTCAAAACAAAACATCCATATAGTGTTAGCCTAAAATGGGGACAAACAAATGAGGGTTGACTATTGACCGTGTTCAAAGCACATGACCTAACTCAAAGTTTCATCCAAAGTCTTCCAGGGTGTTAGCCCAGGATGGTTGGTGAGTTGATGTGGCATGGGACCAGGCCATTAGGGGGTCCCTTTAGACATGAAAGAGGATGAAGATCCGAATGAAGGACACACATAAACTGAGGTGGAGTGATGGGATGTTTAAATAGATTCCAATGCTCATGAAATTACTCCATTGTAATCATGGCATGAGGCATCTTATGCTTAGAACATAAGGCATCTCTTATTTGGAATAAGAGGAATCCTATTATTGAATGATAGGGCATACTATAGTTTAGAGTCATATAGAGAGGACTGTTGGAATCTTATGCTTGGAACATAAGGCATCTCTTGTTTGGAGTAAGAGGCATCCTATTCTTGAATGATATAGAATACTACAGTTTATAGTCATGTAGAGAGGACTGTTGACATATTATGCTTGGCATATAAGGCATATCTTGTCTGGAGAAAGAGGCATCCTATATTTGTTACATATGGCATACTTATAGTTTAAATTCATATATATAGGACTAATAGGAATAAGGCTCCTAGCAGAGGGTGGTGTTGGGACTTACCCAAGGGTGGCCCTTTCTAGTGGATCCTGACATAGGAGTCAGGAGATAAGGTTCAGATATGTTGCTTGAGGAATGGTTTGACTCAAGTTACTCTGATAATTAATGATGAGAATCTCAACTTATGACATGGAAAACGAACCAAGAGGAATATGCCAACTTAAGGTGTTTCATGGTGTGTGGAGGAGTATCTCAAATCATGGTATTCCATAGGTGGAAGGTAGATGCGCATAAGGGCACAATGGAAAATGTTGGTGTCCCAGCCCGAAAACTTCATGGTGCGACACTCCATTTTTCATGGGGGTTAGTGACGGTTGTGAAGGGACTGGCCTAAAGGGGCGGGACCACTGTCAGGCACTAAACCTGAGTGGGGGTGTGGGGCACAACCCACGCGGTATGGACCAGTAGGTGCAGGCCTGGATACTATTGGGCATAAAATGCGCCATATGCAGGATGGGTTGCGTGCAATAGGGGATGTGTGCATGAAATAGGGAAGGATTTCATGCAATAGGGAAGTATTTGTGCATAATATGGGATATGTGCACACAATAGTGAAGGATTGCGCGCAATAGGGGAGGTGTGCATGTAATTGAATAGGTGCAACACTGGTGTGCATAAAATTGGGCACCGTGGCACTATTTCATGGAACAGGGAAGGTTGGCATGCAATAGGGAAGGATTTGCACGCTCTAGGGAAGGCTTACGCACAATAGGGAATGTTAGCGCACAAGAGGGAAGTTTTGTGTGCAACAGTGGAGGATTGCGTGCAATAGGGAAGGATTTTCACGCAAGAGGGAAGGCTTGCGTGCTATAGGGAAATTTGGGGTGCAAATGGATAGTTGCAGCACTGGTGTATGTAAAATTAGGCACAGTGGCACGATTTCATGCAAAAATGATGTTTTACACACAAAATTGGGAAGGTTGGCCTCTTTACGTGAAAAAGTGATGTTTTTCATGCCAAATGAGGTTTTTTCATGCAGGCATGGAAAATATGGAATTACGCGCCTTAGAGTGGCGACCGACCTCTGGGGGGCCTTGCATAAGAAGGGGTTTCACTTGTATTTATAGGAAAAAACATGAATGTCAGTGCGTGCAAAATTCTATTCTATTTTTATGTGCAAATATATTTTTCACATAAGATTCCATTTTTATGCACAAGATTCCATTTTTGAGTGCAAATCCATAATTTTCCCAAAAATCATCCTTGATGGCCATTCTCAGTAGTCCACCTTCAAAAGACCATAAATTCTGATCCGTAACTCCGTTCGGGCTCCACGACCAGTCAAATAAAAACCTACAAAATGAGATTTCCTCTGAGATCATATCTTGCAGCATTAAGTGAATTAAATTGATGCGTTATCTGGTGCCAACATCCATTTAAATAAAAATAGAAGAGTCTTATTTTCAGTTCATCCTAACTTAATCTTTGAAGTAGAAGATAATTTACTATGTTATAAAAATCCCCAATGAAGTTAAGAGATTACCCATTAGTAATTACATTTAATGAAAGAAAAAAAAAGAGGTATGAGTGTTTAGTTCATAGTTCCAGGCTCATGAAAATAACCCAATTCAAGATGGATTTCCTGAATCATGAGGAAGTTGATACTCAATAATTCTTTGTATTTATATTTTGTATTAAATTATGTAAGGTTGAAAAAAAATTTCATTCCCTATAGGTATTGTTTCTCACGTCTCTTCCATTTTAGATTTTTTTCCATAGATTTATAAGGTGTTTGAGAATTTGAGGGATTATATAGGCTCTATGTTTTTAGTCATGGATATAGTGGGAATTCACTAAATAGTTTAGGATTTTTGAGTTATGAATTTAGTTACATATTCTTTTGAAGATACATATGTGTCTTTTTTTTTAATTTTTTTTGAAATGGCCTGCAAGTTCCTTCCATGAAAACTATCGCAAAATTTTACTGATTTTCAGTAGATGAGTATTTTTTTCCCCACTTAACACTAGTAAATAAGTATTAAAGGGTTAAAATCAAAAGTATGGTTGTGAAATATCTAAGAAAATAGAAAAAACTCAAGAAGAGTACATAATAAACAATAAGGAATAGATGGAATAGTGAGTGATGATGTGTAGTATGAGATGAATGAGTAGTGTAGTAACAAAAAAGTAGTTGAGGCCAAAATTAGGGACAAACACCAACAAAATGAAACCAATTATGGAGTTAGGTTAAATTACAATTGTATTCATTTGAAAATGATAATAATTTATTAAAAAATAATGAATGTTCTAGAGGAAATTTAAAAAATGAAACCAAAACCAACTATTGAGAGGGATGACTCTCTAATGATAATTCTTAGTAATTTATTGACAACTAAGTATTCTTATTATGTGAAAATTAAGATATTGGTCTAGAAAAGATCAAATTGTCATTAATGTTGGTGGGATTTTATTTTATTCAAAAAAATATTTCAAAATATTATTAGAATAAATACTTAAAAATTGAAATTAAAATAAAGATCAAGCATATCAATTATTGATGGTTTGGAAGAAAAATTACTCTAAGACAAAGTTAAATAATCGAGGCTCGATAATGAAGATGATAGAATGAAGAAGAAAGAGCCAATGTAGATAAATTTTATTCCCCTTAGCAGAAGTTGTATAAAAAAATCATGATTGGAGAATCAAAATACTACATTTAATAAATAACAAAAACACAAAATGAAGAAGGAAATAAAAAAAGGATTCTGTATTAAGAAGCTCTATTAATCACTCTAATCATCATCTAATTAACCTAATTATCCTCTATTTCCATAGATCTCTAGGTTCTATTTATGGTGATTGATAGGAAGTGGATGAATTTTCCATTTTATTGGTCTCCCTGTTTTTATAATGTATCTACACACCATCTCCATCTTTTTTAATCATAGCCTACAAATCTGAGCTTTTCTCTCAAGTCACAATGTGTCATGGATCACTGTGTATTGTCGTCAACCTTATGTGACTTAATTTGAACACCATAAAAATTTCCGATGACCTATGTGTTGATATCATTTTATATGAGTTGTATTTTTTTTCATGGAATGATGGTCAAGGTAAGTTAATATGTTGAGGAAGAAGATATGTGTCAAAGAAAATATGAATATGAACATAAAGAGGATAAGATTAAATCTGATGATACATATTAAGGTGATCTTATAATGTTTAAATACTATGATATTGACTATACTGATACCTAAAAAAGAGCCTTTGGATAATGGTTTAAGGTAGAAAAAGGAAGAAGTTGGGGTCTGGTTGATATTTGAAGAAGTTCTGAGTCATGTATGTGAATCTATATACATGTATCATGTATAAAGATACCCAAATATGGGATTTACTACATAGAATAACCCATATACCTAAATTTTATACTATATATATAAATAACCACATAGGTGATTCAGTTACATAAGATATTCTACGATGTAAACAAAATTTCAGTGAGGTAGGAAAATTCACACAGTCGAATGATGATGCATAAGAGAATGCTATTGTGGATATGAATCAACCATGAAAAATAATTACCTACACCATGGATTTTTTATGAAAAACACAATTTATATAGTTGGATAAATTTGTATGATAATTTTTCATGTAGACAAATTTACTATAAATTACAAAAGTGTCTATTGGCTATGATTCAATATTAATTTTTATATTGATAATGGGGATATAACTAGGGAGAAGTAGAGTTTTTGGGAAGTAGTATAGAGTGGTGATCAAAATAGTAATTTGAAGATTTTTTTATTATAAATAGATATCTCAAATGATACCAAGTTATCTTATTTTAAATTAAAAATATATATCATGATAATCTCTATCTTGATTCAGGATGAAGTAAAAAATAATTTCTTATGTTGTGTGGAAAAATATATACATTAATTTGAGGAGGAATTCATGGAGATGTGAAGTTTAAAATTAAAGAGATTTCAAGATAAAGTCTAATTATATATTCATATACATTTTATATACTGATAAATTATTGTGGAAAGAATGAAATTATATGTTTATTGAAAATAAGTGTTTTTTGTGGAGTAGAAAATGGAAAAAAAGAATTGCGATCTAAGTGACATAAATAAAAATGATCCTTAACCACAATTAATGCATAATAAATATATATATGTTAATACCATTTAAATATGTGGATTTGGTGGAGTAAATTATTCATGATAATTCCAAATATCTTGGAATGAAAAACTGAGTCTTTAGTTAACTCTTCAAGGAATGTTTAAAAGATATTAAATTTAAAAAAGATCAAAGATTATGGAGCTTTTGAATAGATATGATCTTGTGATTTTTGAATTACCAAAAATATTACTAAATCAAAGTGATCAATTCACATGATATTGAGAATATATATGATAGATAGAGGAAATAAAATAAGTAAACATCATTTTTGGTCATTATTATATATATATCCGGTTGAAGTCGTAGGATAATTAGTTGTGAATGTTTGGAAAAATTATTTTATAGAGAGTATTATATATCTTCTAATAAAGAGAAGACATGGAATCATGATATTCCTTAGAATGTTTCAGTGATGAAAAGTAAGGGAAAAACGAAGAACTGGTGTAGGATTTATGAAATTTAGAAGAAGATAGGAATAATGCTCTATGTATATTTGTTTTTATAGGAATAAGAATAAGAATAATTATCTGAGTTGGAAAAGAAGTTCACAATAAGAATAAGGTGTCATGCATTCTTGGTTGCATTGATTGAAGAGAGGTCTTGTAGAAAGTTTAAAATAAAAATAACTAGGGAAGAATAATTCCATCACCTATGAAGAAAACATCATTCTAGTATGCTATTGTGAATTAAAAGAAGGTTGTGTTCACTAATTTTAATAAAAGGGAAAAATAAGAGGTGTTTCTTTTATTATTTTATATAAGAGAATATGAAAATACCAAGGAAACAATGAAACATTTAGTGGAAGTCTCAACTGGTTCAGAAATTTCTTGGTGTTTCCATGAAATTGAAGAAGTTGAAGAAAATTTATACAGGCAGTATAAAAGATCTATTATGATATTCATGTGGAATATGTTATCACCACTCCATGAAATTATGATTATTTTCTATCTCCCCTCATAAATTGTTGGGAACCACACTTTGGTTCAGGTTTTTCTCCGTGCTAAACCACTATAATTGGTACCTCATTAGAGTGAGAAATATTTTAATTAACAATCACCATACACTGAAATGATTAGACACTCTTTCTAGGTAGTAAAAATTATAAAAATATCACGTTCCTTACACTAAATTCATTATATACTTACATATGAGAAGGAAGATACAAATACAAAATCAAGATCTTAACTATTCAAGGAGGTAAAGGGATAAATTTTAGAATTGGAAAAAAACTACACAAACACTAATTCACCCCCTCTTAGATTTGAGTATATCCCAAGTGATCCAAAAAATTGTTATCAGAGGGTATGTTCAGATCTCATCATATTATATATTTTATGTTTTATCTTTTTAAATATTTGAGTTTATTTCATGTACTAACTATGAAGTGAAATTTTTGTGAATAATTATTTTCATAGGATCTAAAATCAATCTTAACCAGGACTATATTGAATAAAAAAAGATAGATAAATGGAAGATGAAGATGAAATATATTTTGTGCCTATAAATTTTTTCTATAATATACATTTTTGAGGAAGTAAGAGATGGTTTATAAAGAGATTAAAAGGTGTCTTAGAATTCAATAAAAGAGATAGAAAACTCTTCCACCTCAAAGGATTCATATAATCACGAGGTGTGTGAAAACTCAATAAAAAAATATCCTCAAGAAGAATAACCAAGAATAATGGGTGTTGATGATCTATCGATAATTCCTTAATAAATATCATTTAGTGGATTAAATGTTATTCTTCATTACATTCCCAAAGAAACAAACACTTTTTTTGTTGTGTTTTAGAAAGCATGCAGGAATAGATCACCTAGATTAAAGGAGAAGTAGAAAATATGGAGAAATTTTTTTAAGGATAAGATCTTGAATTCATAATACTCTCTAAGTCGTTTGGAGTCATAGGAACATAGAACATAAAACTTAAATGACGTTACATAAAATTTAAAAATAAATATCTCAAATAAGTTAATGAAAAGGACAAGACTAAGAAGATCTTGAAGGGAAGATCCATGTACTTAAAGAAAACTAAAAAAATATCATTGATGTCAAGGATGATCAAATAGAGGCAAAACTAAATAAAATAAATGAGTATGACACTTTTATATAATAAAAGATTAGAACTCATGAATAAAATATTGAAAAGATGAAAAAGGGTTGTGGATAGAGAATGTTATTGATTGTAGATCAAAAGAATATTCTCAGTATGAAATGTCTATTATTTCAAATAAAATTGACAAATATGGAGAAGACACATATAGAGTTTTCACAACCAAAGAAAGAAGGAGGAGTTGATGTAACCCAATTATCTATAGAGGAATATAATTATAAAAGGATTTTAACATGTGAAAAAAAATACATTGAAATCATTTGATGATTTCTCAAAATAATTTGTGGTTCAAAGGTACCATCCATATATTTTTTGTAATAATTTTCCTAAATCCATTTTTATGGGTAATATAAATTTAAAACAAAAATTGTACATGTATGGAAGAATAAAGATTAGTATAATCATACCAACATTAAAATTTTGGATAAAATAATTTGTGTAAAGGATGGATCAAAAAAACAATCCCAACTAATGATAAAATAATCCCAAAAATAGCTTGGTTACAAATCTATACTGTAAGAAAATAAATTGAAAAGATCAATATTTATAGGTCTTTTTTGGTGTTATAACAAGTTTTGGAAAAATCCATTGTGTTGTTTGGTACAATATTTTTAATTCTAAAGTTCAAATAAATCTCATTTAAAGGTGTGGGGGGGGGGGGTAGTTAGATATGAAGAATCAATATCCAATGATTAAGGAAAAATATTTATAGTTAAAACATATTTGGAAATCATAGATATATCTATGATGTATGTAATAGTAGTGATCAGAAGAATGGTGCAAGATCATCTCAACATGTATCAATGAGTAATGGTAGAATAAGACTACAAAAGTTTATAAAGAAAGAAGAGAGAGACTTGGGGAGAAAACAAAAGAAAGATATGAGATGATTCATTCTACCAAAAATAAAATCCAATCTGAATACTATATATGAAAGAATGAAGAGTGAAGAAACTTAGATGAGAAAATCCTCCCAACCTTTATGTTCATATTAAGGAACAAGAAAACCCCCTTATTCCCTTAATATTTATGTGTTATATTTATACATTCAGAATAGGGAATTGAAGGTGAAGTTTATATTTGAGGGGAGAACCAGAGTAGTGGTGGAAATCAATTTTTGATAGCCTAAATAAAGAAGTCTTCATCTATGGATGATCTCATAATTGGTATTCTAGAAAATATATTTAAAGGATAATATTATATAAAGTTGAAGTAAGTGGTTTCTTTGAACACATGATAGAAAATTGAAGATGATACCATCCTTATTTTATTTTATATTTGGAATTCTAAATGAATGTTTTAGGAAGATCTACCTTGATCATGATGTAGAAGTTGACTAGTTTGGACATCCACATGAAGAAGTTTCATTTTGGTGTATTCTCAATTTGAAATATCTTGTGATTCATATTTTGAAGTGATATACCATTATAAATATTGTTGGAACCTCCTTGGATGGAGTGTTTGACATATCTTATTTTAATGATCACAAACCATGATACATTTATTAGTAATGTTTTACATGTTTTATGATATCATTTTATATAAAAATATTACTTCGATAGTATTTTTTTAAGAGTTATGGTAAGACATCACCAGACTCAAGTCACTATTACCACCAGAATGAGCTACTGTCAGACTCAAGTCGCCATTACTGCCAGGATGAGCTACCGCTAGACTCAAGTAACCATTACCCTTAGGATGATATACCTACAAAATCAGGTCACCATTACCACCAGGATGAGGCAACGTCATAAGTGAGTCACTACTACTGGCCAAAGGAGTTATTATCAGTAGAGTTACCACATGATATTGAGTCACTACCTACAGTCTTGTTACTGTTTCTGTCCTAGATCTTCACTGTGAATGGTTCCAACAAAAAAAATCTATTCCTAGATGGTTTGATAAAGTCTTTAAGACTTAGTAAAAATCGATATAAGGAATTTGGATCTCATTCAACAAGCACTTATATATATTCATGAAAGATATATCTCTCTTTTTATGGTGATTCTTTACTAATACAATGATTAATGACGTCCAATAAAAGTGTGTGATCAAATATGTGAACTCTATCAAACATGATGATTCACATTTTGTGAATATCAATGACATGGTAGCACTGAACCCATTACCAAGATTTATTGAGACAATAGATAGAGATCATCTGAAGCATTCTGATAGATTTCTACAATCCTCTGTTATTCCTAAATTTTTCTTGAACAAAGAAAAAAATCCTCATCTATGATGATCTAAGGATTACAAATATACAAGACACATCAAACTAAGATCTTTCTATTTTTTTCTTTCTATTTTTCTTTTGAGCGTTGTATTTTTTTCTTGTTATCCAACACACATTGTCTCCTTCATATTCTAGGAGAATACATGTTATTCTCTCCTTAATCTATTTTCCACTATGTTTGTGGAAGAGGTGCCTGTGTGACCTGTGATTTTATTTCATCCCATGTATAACTTTGGAAGAGAATTTTCATCCTGAACATCTTGTTACAATTGATTTTATACCTAATCTAGGGTATGGATTTTTTTGATTATATTTATAATATGATTGGAAGCATGTTATTTCCAATTGGAGGGGATTTGGTCTCACCTTGAGACTAAACCTATTGTTTATTATACTCTGTCACTGTGCTATTTGTTTTGTTTTTCTATATTATTCAAGATATAATTTCATTAACATGAAAAACAATTTCTTTGATAATTAATCTTAACTATTGTTTATATATGTTTCTATCTAAGTAAATTGATCTCAAAAGATAAGGTATTTCTAAAACCATATTTTAACTGAGACCTAATCACTATTTAATAAATCATCTAAAAGGATATATCTTATATCGATATGATGTTTTTATTAATTGGACATATTATTTAAATAAATTTTTATAAGGAACTGAATTCACCCCCTCTTGAGTTAATATCTTCAACCAATAAAGATTATGAGGAGTTTATCCTTAAGTGGTATATAAGTAGAAAAATTAAGAATAATATTTCCAGAATTATTCCATCATACAAATATAAATTATTCTGGAATATACTTGAAGAATTTTCATTGAAACATATGTATTTATAAATCTCTCATCCTTAAATTAAAATTAAATCATTACATATTAGGGGAGAAATTTATTTAAAATCAATGGAATTGAAAAAATTTTTTCAATAAAATTCAGATCTATTTCCTAGAAATTAAATCTTATTTTGTGATTGGAAATTTTTGATCTTTTTTTGAAGTATGTACAAGACTTTCCAGTTAATTATATAATATATTTTTATTATAATTGGTATCAACCTAGGGAATAGTTGGAAAAAATTTAAGAAATTAAATGTGTAATGACCTATGATGTCACTATACATTTTCCTTAAATAAATAACGTGTTCAATAGCTTTCTCCACACTCAATGATGAACTAAAAGGAAACTATGATATGTTTATACCCTAAAAATATGGTCATTGAATTATTAGTTATGAATAAGAGTAACTGAATTTCAAAATATACTAATATATATATATATATATATGTTATTTTATAAAAACTTACTTAATTCATAATTATGTTTAAGAATATATATTTTTATGCACTAAATTTTTTATCAAAGAAAACTATGTTTATTATTGTTAAATGATTATTTTAATTAAATAACAAATTGATTAATTAATTTCAGCTTTATTAGTGTTTTATATAAATAAAAAATAAAAACAACTAGTATTTTAAAGAATTATTTTCCTATAAAAACAGTTTCTCATTATATTTTATGATTATATTTAAAATTTTAAATATAAAATTCTAGAAATTTAATTTTAAAAAATAAACTTCATTTATAGATTCAGAATTTCAATATTAGTTTAAGATTAATTTTTGATATTTTTATAAAAAGAATTATTTTTAGGTGAACAGTATAAAATACCATTTTTGAAAATAAAAACACTTTTATGACATTATTAATAAATAAGTATGAATTGAAAATTAATTAATCAAATTTCTAAGACCAAATATGTGTTTTATAAGTGACTTTATAATTTAAAATTATATTGGTTTTAAACCCGTATCACTTTAAGAAAATTAATATAATTAAATGGATTTAAAATTTGGAATCATTAGTTATAAAATAAGTAAAAAGGACCAATTAATTTTCAATCATAAAGGATAAAATACTTCGGTAAAAACTTGTTACCTCGATAAAAATAAAATGGGGTAAAAAGGACTAACTAAGAGGGAATTATCACAAATAGGTTTAAACAATGTTTGGAAATGGGTAGTTGAGGCCTTTCTCAACCTTATATCTAAACTTCTCTATTATTTCTCAATTTTGGATCCACTTTACTTGATAGTGACTTCCCATTATTGAAATTTTTTGTGTATTTACGAAAATGCCATCCTTTTCACTTTAAAAAGGGGAACACCTCTCCTTAATTCCCCTCACACCACAACTAACTTAGTTTGAACAAAGTTCTACCCAAATCTATCCTTAAAATTTCTTTCCACATTAAATAGGTTTTGTTATTCTCAAAAGATCACCCCTCAAAGGTTTAACCCCTTTTCAAAGGAGATAATCCTAAAAGTGAGGTATACATTTCTAACTGCTCCTTTTTCATTTTATTACTTTATATACATTTATTATTCCATAAATTACATTACACAATATTAAATGGATAAAATAAGTATAATTTTTGTACCAGTATTTTTTTTTATAATTATGGTATTGGCATTAATCACTATTCCCTTTTCCTTTACGAAAAATGAAACTGTTATTGATAAATTTTACGAACTACCACCTCCATGAAGTAACACATTCATTTTCATTAACCACATAAAATAGATATTATAAATATGGAATTTAATATATAAGTATTATATTTATAACATATTTTAAATTCTTAAATGATATTCCATATTACTCTTTTCCCCTATTCTATGGAAAATTAAATCATAATCATTGTGTATGTATGGACTACCACCTCCATGGAATGATTAAAAAATATTTTTATATTCATGAATTTCTTATATGGATGAAAATGATAATGGTTTTAATGTATAAATATTATTTTTATTAAATTATTATGGTTTTAGAAAGAAAATTTAGGCAACCTATTAATAATATGAGCAATAAACAACTATGGTAAATTCAACCATCTAAAAGGGAGTTCTGAGAGTGAAAAATGATTTCTTCATACTAAGAAATAACTTCATATAAGTTGTAATACTCTATTAATTAACTTAAATTATGAAATATCACACAAATAAAAACTATATAATATCATAATTATTTTGTTATAATGATATTACGAATCAACCACTATAAAATCATCTATTAATTATGGCATGTTCTTGTTTGGGTTAGTTTAACCACCTACTTAAATAATGGTATACATTTATATCATGGATGACTATGGGAATTTAATCTCAGTTAATATGTGAAATAAATACATAAATAATAATATTTTTTTTTTCTGAAATGGGAATTAAAAAATTTAATTCATCATTTATCACAACCCCATTATTTCGATAAGAATCATCGAAACATGCTCATCACCAAATTAATATTTAAATATTCTAACCAAAACTCAACTAGAATAAAATTATAATATTTTTAATAATTATAAAACATAAATTAAACTATATTTTTTGTTTTTTTAATGATTAATTTTTAGATAATAATAAATAACAACACCCCTATTATGAAACTAGTTCAAAATGACTAAGATTACCCACACCCGATATCAAAAATAGATAGTATCTAACTAATATAAAATAAGAGAGTGATTATAAATGAAGTTAATAAAATTTTATATATTTAAAAAAGTTTCTATAATTTGGGATTAATATAGTTAATTTTTTATATAGTAGGTTATAGTGCATTTTAACTATACATGAATTACAGTAAGGGTATCTTAACTCAACTTTTCACCCCTTGAGACATATTTCTAACTATACAACATGATATCATTAGAATGGTGTATACACTACCAATTTAACATTTTGTATCATAATTCTCTTATATTTCCTAATATTCACTTTTCTATTCCATGTTCTATCCCTCATTGGGTTATTATAAGAATGTTTTTATGGTTGTAAGGGGTTCTTTGTCTCAAATTTAATTTCATGTGTCATGTTTGATATTGTAAAAATATGAGATTTTGTGATTTTTGTTTCAAATGAATTTAATATTTTAAATATTTTTCATTGAATATAACACTGAGTATATCTTATTTTATATGCAACCTTTAGTTTATATTTCATTATATGCAGCAATGAGTTTCTTTGATAAAGTGAAAGACACGTGCCCCCATGGTTTGATGAACCATGAAATAATATTATTATAACCTAGTGGTTAAGTAGGAAGGTATGAAAAATATTATATAATTTATGAAATATACATATAAATTTACTACTAAATATATATTTAATTATAAATTCTTAATAAATAATCAATCAATTTTTAGAAAATTAATTATATTGATCAAATAATTTGAAATTAATATTTGACCAAAATGAATAGTGAAAATAACAAAAATTATTTACCACGGTTAATGTAAAAATAGGTTTACTGGGGGTTAAACTAAAAATATAAGTGTTAAAAATAACAAAAAACATACCTAAATCCCATTATATTGATATATTTAAACCTTATCCATTATATTATCTATAATTATCCATCATTGGATCCTTTTTACATGAAAAATTGTGGTTGGAATTCTCTATTTTTGAAAATTACAAGTGTACCCCTCACATAACTTATAAAAGGTCTCTCCGATCATATCCTATTCACAAATTCACACCCATTTATTTTAGAGAATAACTAACAAAATAAATTTCTAAATTACTTAATATCACCCTACAAGCCTTATTTTCAAAATAAATCCAACCTAGGAAGGATTTCGGTGCAAACCAAAGGAGGATACCCAAAGAATCGGTAATGTTCATCAATGAGGGTTTTTTATTTATTTCTCAACATACATACATTATTATTATAACATGATGATATAATAAACTCACTATAATAAATATACTAATATATTGTTTTTCTAATTTCACTACATAAAACCATATCCACTACCCTCAAATGGGTTACAGAATCATCATTCATGTGTACGCCAGACTACCGCCTCGCAAACCAATGTCATTAATTTTTCCATTACCACCTATAAAGGCTATAAATAATTATTTATTTATTATTTATATATTATATATATGATATTATTATAATTTTTGAATCATTATATCACACATACCTTCATACTCGCTATTTTTTTGGAATACAGTAACTTTGCTCGTGTGTATGATGGGTTACTACCTTGCGAAGCGATGTGATTCATTCAAGATTTATACAGAAGGTATAAAGGATGGGTTTAACAAAAATATGTGATATATATCACATAAAATTTATTATTTAATTATAATATATCATTTATCTTTATTTATTTATTTAAATCTTTTGAGAAAATGGAAACAGAGTTCAAGCTTGTGTATGACCTATCGTCTCTATAGACGGTGTATTTAATTTTCTATTACTAAATTTTAAGGATTACTCTAAAAAATTTTATAATAAAAATATATCATATTTATATCTTGGTTAAAAGTATAGATATGATTAAACCATGATTTATATAATAGGAACAAAAATAAAAATTCAAAACATACATGAAAAACAAAACAGATATTGTCCAAAACACAACATTAACATGGAATTGTTAATAAACATTTCATAAAAGGTCACATGAAAACCATATATGGTATGATATATATGAATATTTATCTTTAATATATTTTAAAAAACTTATATTTATTATATTGAAATTTTGAATGTGTACGACGTAAGTCAAGGCTTAAGGTAAATAATTTATAGTCTCTCTTTTATTTGTGGGAGACATATGAAAATTCACCACTAATTTATTTTGTATGGTGTATATATTACCCCTTTGACAAGATATATATTAATAACATTATTTTTATTATATTTAATTATTTATTTTATGTTATTATTTATTTTATATTACGATTCAAAAGATTATTAAAGCGGTAAGGTATTTTTGTCTCAATTTTCCTTCTTTGAGACATATATTATCTTATGCACATATATTATTTTACAAGGTTTATATAAAGCCACATTGACATGTAATTTCATGAATTTATTATACAAATTTCATTTTAATTTTATTTATTTATTCATAGGTCTTACCATTCAAAGTTACCAAAGAGGTAAATATTTTATGTCACAATCTTATCATTTATTAGGATTATTTAAGATTATGTTTTTGATGATAAAATATTATGATCCATATCTCAATAAACTCGTGAAATTTATGATACTCTAGTAATTTTAGGATAATACATGTTTTCCCTTCATTTCACTCTATTTATATACTCAAGAGTTTAAAATGTTGTTTTTAAAAAATTTGAATTTATCTCTCTTCGGTCGTAAATTCATTTTCTCCCAAAACCTTGTTTTCTATAAATGATTTCAAAAATGATGTAGTATTATCCTATTATTTTAAAATTAATTTTTTCCATGTTTTAATTTTTTCATTTTTTTGAAAGTAATATTCATGTCATTTTCCAAAAAATTCTCATTTGGATTTTACTAAAAATGTGAAAGGAGTATATTTTTAAGGTTTACAGTATGAAAATAACTTTACATATTAATAACTATTATTTTGTTTGAAGACTCCTATATAAATTTTCAAGGTTATTTTCAATGAAAAATATATTATTTTTTTTAGTTTTTTTAATTTTTTTTTGCAAATAAGAAATGATATTTTCCTCCAGAAATGTTATAAATGATGGATAAAAATTATTTTCTATCTATGATGACACCCGTTGATGTTGCCTATGAATTACTAGAAATATGATCCAAGGATACCATTCTTATTCTTTATTTTAATGGTTTATGTTTACGATGGAATGATGTTTATGAAACCCATCTCTCTTCTATATGTTACACCATTATAAAATTCTTATGAAACCCGCTACTTTTTCCATGGGTTATGATATAATGAAATAATGAAATGATTGTGAAACTTGTATCTTTTATACAAATTATGATATAATGAAATGTTTTTGGAAACCATTTCATTTCATGAATATGATATGATGATTGTTTCATGATCTTCTGGAACAAATAAATATGGGTTTTATTATGAGATGGGTGGGATCTATATCTCTCTCCAACGAATTAAATAAACATGGATAAATCATGAGTAAATATTTTATTCATGAACCTGATTACATGTTTACAATTTTATGTGTGAACCTGATTACATGTTCACAATTTTATGTGTGAACTTAATCACATGTTTGCAATGTTATGTGTGAACATGATTACATGTTACAATGTTATGCATGATCCTATATTTTATTTCAATAATGATATGAATGGGACAATCTTTCATATCTAAAATATTATGCATGGACCGAGTTGCATGTATATAAGCTTATGCAACGACCTGATTTCATGTCTTTAACTTGATGAGTGAACCTGTCTCTATTTAAACATGTCCACAATGTTACAATCTGATGTGTATGCCATAAATATATCTCTTATGCCAATGTTATGTTCTCATGGATCACTTTCATTGATTCCTTTATCATTAATGTCCTATAAACTACCAATATTTATTCTATGACTCAATATTATGATATTTTATATTTAGGGTTTGATTTTAAATTGTCTCGTTCATGTTCTCATACCCTTATGTTCATGTTATGATTATGAATATCCCTTTTTTACCTTTAATGAGAATCTGATCTCACCCTTTATTTTGTTTCATTTCCTCAGGATATGAAGAAAAGATTTAAGTAGGATATGTTTGTGTAGAGTTCTAATGGCGAAGATCTTTATGGGATACATTGAAGATATTCCATTAATTAAGAATATTTTGTTCTATGTTTCTAAATAAACTAAACTATTGAGGCCCTCAGGCATGTGTTTGTGTAATGTATTGAATATTCATCTAAAATGCTGTAATATCCATTCATGAAGAAAATATCATGAAGAAAATCAGAATGGTTTTATGAGCATTGGTTATATTGATAAAGATGAAGAAAATCAGAAAGGTTTTATGATCATTGGTTATATTCCTAATGATGAAGAGACTACAAGTGACATATGAAAATAAAGAGGTATTAAGGAATAAGATGACGGAGGATATTTAATTATTAGAGACGGAAGTGAGGTGAATGAATTATTTATGAATTAGAATTGAAATATCATGTTACATGAATCATGAAATATATAATTATTGTTCATTATATGTTTTTCATTAAGGATTTGAAAGAATACATTAAATAATACTGACAGACTGGAAAAGTGGTTTAAAGAAAATGTGATATTTTGAAGATAACCCTTAATATGTTATGAATATTAAGACAATGATGTTTGGATAAAGAGATGATTTATTTAGATAATGTAAATTAGATAGTACTGATTTACTTAGAACTTATTATTGTTTTTTTGAAAAAGTGATTCAATGTAAGATCCCATAATTTTTCCAAGTATGTCTCTTTTAATTTTGTTTTTGTAGATGGGTTGTACTTGATTTAATTAACAAAAATGATATATCAATTTTTTTATAAATGTGTTAAAGGCCTTAAATTCCAGTTAACATCTTGGAATATTCAATTGAATATTTCTTAATTTTGACACTGAGTTACTCTGAGATTCCGAGGCCTGCAAAGTCTTAGTGAAGACTAAATAAAAAATATTAAATATAATATATTAAGCACTAAATTTTTATTAAAAATAATTAAATAAATCCAAAATGGTGTGCTATATGGGAAATATGAGACCAACATTATGTTCATAATAGGGTGTTTAACCTAGGTGAGGTATAATATTTGTATGTGTCAGACGTTTGGATGACTCACTCATGAAAATAAACTTTTTATATTTAATTAATTTTTTTAATTTGTTTTTTTGAATATTAAATAATTAATATCTCTAAAACGGTGAATCGTATGAGAAATATGATACCACCATTGGGTTTGTAATGGGGGGTTTACCCTAGTCATGGAATAAATTTTATGTGCAGTGGGTGTTTGATGTTATTTAATTTTTTATGTTAAATAATTAATTTTAATAATTTAATAAATAATCCAAAATTAAAAATAATAATTGTGACTGTCACTATTATTATTATTTTCAAAATCAAGACAATAATTATTTTAATATTTTCTGGGTAGATGAAAATAATATTAATAATAATAAGTGTATTATTATTATTAGTATTTTTCCAAATAGAATGAATGGAAAAGTACACATGTAATTAAATACTTTTTTTCACTTAAATGATCAATAACGTTTTTCCATATATGAATATTTTTGGTTGATCAATGTAATAAAAGTGAAATTATTAATCAATACTAAATAAAAGTAAATGTGGGTTAATATTAATTTATAAACTATTATTGACATTTAATGAATGTTGTTGGTGAAACATTAACAATGAAAGATAGTTTATAATAATAATAATTATTGTTGTTATTATTATTAATAATAAATTGAGAAAATAATTTTTTCAAAACATTATTTCATTCATAACTCTTTTGTATAGTGTTACATTGACATGCCATTAGGGGTAGCGTGACCCTGAAATTTAGGCAGTCATTTCAAAACTAATATTGAATATTTAATTGAGGCTCATGGTATAGGTCCATGAAACACCAAAAATGATGATGGGTTGATGCATGAAATTAATAGGAGATAATAATAAATAAATTTTTTAATTAATAAATTTAACTAAATGAATTGATGAAAAAGTATTATAAATTTGATTTGGGGTGATGTGCATGACATGTGTAGGAAGTCCATCATTTATGAAATTCCCCTCTCCTCTCCCTATCTCTCCTTTTAGACTACAATAATTAATATCTTTTTCGATATTGATCAGATTAACATGCCATCAGTGGTATTGGATTCGTCCTGATAAGAGGATAGTGAGTATAATTTTTTTCATAGAAAATGAAGTATTTTGAGCATATTTTTATTAAACTTAATAAGATTATTTTTTGATTTCTCCTTCAGTAGTCATTCGAATAATTCATTGTCA
Source organism: Viscum album (assembly GCA_963277665.1). Lineage (NCBI taxonomy): Eukaryota > Viridiplantae > Streptophyta > Magnoliopsida > Santalales > Viscaceae > Viscum > Viscum album. Next base: position 857,723,124 of record OY728121.1, read on the forward strand.
GCAATGTTGGATTCATATTGTGTGTTCATCATATTTGGGGTTGGTGATCTAAAATTCAACTCCAATAGTATTTATTATCAATTGGGTGTATGTGATTGTAGATTTTCTAGGGTTCTTTTAGAAATTGGAATTCCAAATTGAATTAATTAATGTGGTCAATTAATTAATTTACTAATTGGAGATTTGAGTGAATAATAAGAATTATGGAATGTGGATAATTAATTGGTAAAATTAATTATCAATGTATTGAATTGGGAAATTGAGAATAATTAGTTGTTGAAATAAATATTGATTATTGAGACCATTCAAAATTGAGTGTATGGGATGGAATTTTAGGTTCAGATCAGCCTCCCCCATGGCACTACAAACTAGGGTTTCACTTCATGATGGTCCCTCACCTTGTCGACCATTCTATGGTGTTGAGCCCCTTATATGGGACTAGGGATAAGAAGTGTGAGGTCCCGATGGCTGCTATGGTTTCGTTCGAGCACATCCTTCCCGTGAGGAATGGTACTCAACGAACAGGAGCTGAAGATGGGGGGTGAGCAGTCTCAACATTTGCTTCACGTGATGAGTCCGAGAGCCTTGGATCTTAGTGTGATGATGGATGAAGTCTACCTATTGAAATTTCCATATGAACCACAATGGTTTCGAACTCCTCGGATGGGATTTGGGTAGGAGAGGTCCCGACGACTGTTGTGGGTTCATCTGATCTTTCTTCACTTATGAGGAGTGGCCCTCAGCGAGCGGGAGTTGAATATGGGATGCGAGCTTCTCCGGATCCGAATTCGGGTTCTCCTGATGCGCGGGAGAGACTTGGACCTCAATGTGAAGATGGTCAGAGTACTTCTGTTGATATTGCGGGTCGAACCGCAAGGGTTTCTACTGATGCGCCTGAAAGGACTGAATTAAAGTGTGAGGATGGGAGGAGTTGTTCTGTTGAAGTTGCAGATCTTAAGGCGCCTCAAACTGCTCCAAAGATCCATATCCATGGTTTTATGGATGCGGGTTCTATAATTAATCACTCTTTTACAAGTTTTAAAGGATATATTGATCCTTACATTTGAATAAAATGGAGTATTGCGCATATTAAAGCCGATCCTGACACAGTATCAAAGCGACTTAATGGGTGAGTTCTCAATTATTGCTCTCTTATTTCTGCCTAAAGGTACTCAGCCTCTACAAATGGATGATCTCAAGGCACAAATTTTTTCAATTTGGTATTTTTCATCTTGTAAGTGTGTATCACTAGGACGAGGATATTTCCATATGATCTTCCCTTTGGAAGATTTGAAAGTCTGAGCCTGGGGATTCGGTTCAGTATCACTCAAACCGGGGATTATTCGTCTGCATGAATGGGATAAAAAATTCAATCCCTTTGAGGTTGGTAACTCCACTACTAAAATCTGGGTATGAGTTTATGGTTTAAAATGGATTCTCTGGAATCCTAAAATCTTGTATGATATTTCCTTATCCATCGGTATCCCGATCAAAATTGAAAAGGAAACTGAAGTAGCTCATTTTGGGCACTTTTCTATATTCTTGGTTGAGGACGAACTGGGGTCCACTCTTGTTGACAAGGTAATGCTTTCAACTGATGATGATATTATTTATTTGAAGATCATTTATGAAAAAATTCCCAAATCCTGTAAGTAATGAAATGTTATTGACCATGAATCATCTACCTGTAGGCGCTCTATAGTTTGGAGCTTATGTGCTTTGCATGGCCATGATGTGAGTATGTGTATCAAAAAGAGAAAAAGCCGTGCTCAGAAAGCTGATGTTCGTACTCAGTTTCAACATCATGTTTGTAAAAGTAATGATAGACTGGGCGTGGAACAAATGACAAAGGTGAATAGTGTTTTTCATGAAATGGGAGACTATCCAAATGCTTCTACCTCTGAAAACAAGAAAAAATATTAAGCTGCTATATTTTCCGAAGAGACGAATGTTAACTTCACTGATACTTGTAATACAGGCAAAGGTGAAATATCGCAGCATGCTCACTATTGTTTTCCTTCTAAAGATGATGACTTAATGGCTGATCATGTGAATAAAGAAGGAGTCCAGTTAGAGGTCGATCACCAACTCTCACGGGAAAGGATGGTTACTTCAGGTAACCAGAAAGGTAAAAATATCACAAAATCTGAATCTAAAGCCTTTTCTAAATCTTCAAAGACAGTTTTATATAGTGAAGGATTTCAGATAGTTTCTTACTAGAAGACAAAATCCCCGGTTCCCACTTCAGTGGTGGTTGAGCATTCGATTTCAGGTAACAATGTCACTCTATCTGAGCAGCAGATAGGTGACATTGAGATGTAGGATTCAATGCTGATCTATCCTAATGAAAAAAAGCACCAGGGGATTATGGACCTGATGGAAGCAATGAACATTGAGGGAATGGATCAGCCTGTGAAAAAAGACACCTCTCCTGACAAATGCGAGGAATGAAAAGGGGACAACTCTGATTCTGAAAGCACTGTTGCAAAGACTCTTTTGAAAAAGGCTTCAATCTCTTCTTTCAAGTAGAGGGAAAGAGGTTGGTGGTGAAGTCATGGAAGGGTTTCCTGGAATTCCCTTCAGGATGAAGAAAGGATGCTATGTGCATGACTATTGAAAAATATCGTTAAGTAGTTACTGCTTTGGGTTTTGCCTTGTTTACCTATACTCTTCTCAACCACTATCTTTTATTATATTTTAATAAGAGGCCCAACCTCCATCTTTCAAAATAAAAATAAAAATTGAGACCATTGAACATTATTAATTAATTATAGAATTAATTAATGTGAATGGTTATAATTATGAAATTGTGATTTGGTAAATTAAAATTTTAATTAATTATTACGAGATAAAGATTATTGAAATTTAATAATTAACTATGTGGTTATTAAATTAAGCGAGTTAGAATAATTTATTGGAGAATTAATAATGAAATTATTGAATTAAGTGAGTTGGAATAATTAATTGGTGAATTATTTATGGGGTTATTTAATTAAGTGGGCTGGAACAATTTATTCATGAATTAATTGGTGTTATTGAACCAATTATGATGGAATAATTAATTTTTTAATTAATTGAGGATATTGAGTTAGATTAATTAATTAAAGAATTAATTAATTTAGTTTATGTGAACAATTAATCAATGAATTAATTGAATGGATTGAGTTAGATTAATTAATTATAGAATTAATTAATGGTGTTGATTTGAACAATTAATTAGGGAATTAAAGGGATTGAGTTAGATTAATTAATTGTAGAATTAATTAATTGAGTTGATGTGATCAATTAATTGGTGAATTACTTGAATTACTTGAATGTGATTAATTAATTAATGAGATTTATCATGAACAATTAATTATTCACTTAATTGAAATGATTGAGTTTGATTAATTAATTGTGGAATTAATTAATGGAAATGGTTTGGATTAATTAATTGGAAAATTAATTAATATGGATTGTTGTGATATTGAATTAATAGAATGGGGTAATTAATTGATAAATTAATTATGAGATATTAATATTTGGGAATTGATATAATTTAATTTGGAATTTATAATGAAATATTAAATTTCAGATTGAGATAATTAATTGATGAATTAATTATGAGATATTGAGTTTGGTAATTGAGATAATTAATTAATAAATTAATTCGGAGTAATTAATTAATTAAGGTTTGGGTTAATTAATGAGATTTATTTGCTTAATTACATTGGTAATTAATTAAGGGGTTTTATGTGTAGATTAATTATTGAATTAGAAAAGAGGATGAGCAAATTAATTAATTGATAAATTAATGTGATATTGGGGTAAGAGGTTTAATGTTTAATAATCATTCTTGATGTGATGATGTGCTATATGTGATAATGGGGTTAATAATTGATTAAACTTGATAAATGAGATACACATGATATGTGTAAATAGTGAATTATGTATTATTAAATGGTGAATGATAACATGCTCATTTATCTTACTATTAATAATGGTAACATGGAAATTCATGGGTGCGTGAGTATGAAATGGTAACACATGCATTCATGGGTGCATGAGTATGGAATGGTAACATGGAAATTCATGGGTGCATGGGTATGGAATGGTAACATGAACATTCATGGGTGTGTGAGTATGAAATGGTAACATGTAAATTCATGAATGTGTGAGTTATGGAATTGTAACATAGTAATTCAAATTAGTGGAAAATAAGAATGGTAACATGCTCATTCAATCGTGGGGTCGAATAAAGAATATTAATTAATGTGAGAAACTATTTAATTATTCATTATAATTACTTTCTTTATACAACTGAAAAAACTTGTTATTGAATGGATTATTTTTAGACACTGTTGGTGGTGTCCTACTTAGTTTTACTCACAACCTATTCGGGCTACCTGATCGGTACCTAAATAGAATTTTTTGCTACATGAAAGGTTAAGGGAAAAGGCCCTATATTAGATAATAAATTAAGGATGGAGTATGTATGATGGAACCAGATGTGGTTCGAGACCTGTTTAGGAGTCTTTTGTGTCTTTTCCAGTTCTTCATTTTGACACTCACTTTGTCAGGGAATGGTTCCCTTTTAGTTGAGTACTATATTTTTAGATTTATTTACATTATGAAATTAGTATTGTTATGATTATATATGCTTCTTATGTTGATTTATTTACTTCTGATGGTGTTTTACAATGATAAGAGAGGGTATAGTCTCCCCGTGAATGACTTACCAGACCATCATTACTATTCGACAGCCTCTAACGTTCGGGGATGTATGCCTGAGTTCGTGGGGCGAATCAGATCGGGGCATGTAACTCCCTGACCCCAATTACCCAGAGTCAGTGCATTATTACATAACATTGTCATGATCATAAAGGATCAAGTCTCTAAAGACCGATTAGTTTAGTAGTCTTGGAAACACTAGATATATTCCTAAGTCTTACATTACATCAAAAGGTAAAAAAACTACAACAACATCTTGTCTTCATATCCCCTCATACTATCCCTACAGGTCATTCATAAATTACTTCTTCACATCCTTGAAAAAATAAAACATTGAAAGGGGTGAGATCAGATGCTCAATAAGGATAACAATATAGTAGAATCTTTCATAGATAAGCATAAACACTTAAGGCAATGTATAACTAAAACAAAATCCCTTTAAACATGAACTTCAGCATAATATTGAAAAGTTAAAATGAGATAATTCCATTTACTTATTCACATGGATATTCTACTATTTGAATAATCACATGCAATATCAATAACCACTTTCAAAATAATGGAATGCATAATGCCAGACTATCATAACCACATAGTCAAGGCCTCGTGCCAAGACTACAAATAATATTTTTCAAGGCCTCGTGCCAAGACACTAGTTTGTCTCACGAGACCTACCGATGCATTGAGGAGCTATAGCGGGCTCCACCCGTCACTTATTAAGTCCAATGCATTCCTCATATGAAAAGTTTAAAATATAACATAAACATTCGTATTAAAACTAGCATACGCAATGTCAATACTTGATCCACAAACCATGAATGGTATAAAAATAGCACATCCACAGTCAAACATAACTAATTTGATAAAATATGGAAGATTGTATTGTATCTTATTAACCTCAATTGAGAATAATGAATGATATTTACATAGATGAAAATAATCATCAAAACTATTAGAGGGAAATATCCCCCTTTTTCTTGAAATCATTTAAAAGTAACACTATTTGTCAAGAAGCCATTTAAAAATAGATTTTTGAATCAAAGTGTCCCATACCACTTTGAAACTTTTAAAAGGAGTTTTAATTTTAAAACTTTAATATCCATATAAATAAATCCTTAAAACCATTTTTAAAACATGGACATTAATGAGAAATATTTAGAAGAGTAAGTCTTTAAAACATTAAAAAATGATATTTTAATTAGTGTTTCAAACCAAAAGAGAGAAACTTGAATAAAAATAATTGAGGTAATAAAAAATTTGTAATATCATGAGAATAAAGTGATTCATGATATACTATGTCAAAGTACATTATATACACCACATAAAAGTGATTTGGTGTATAACAACAAAGAAATATCAATGGAATGTAAATTGAGATGAAATCTCTCATAAAGGCCGTATCCTTAGGTTAAGGATAAATCAATGACATAATTATGAGTGAAAAATATAAATACACTCAATATGATTGGATATTCAGTGTAAAACAATCAAAGTACAGTCATACATATTCTTGTAAAACAATACTAATGAAGTGGATGTTTAACTAAACAAATCGAGATTGAGTAAAAATTACTCTTATCAAGTTCATACCGATGACTTGAGAATTTATCAATGGAGTGATTATGTGTATCAAAAGTATATAAACATAAAGGGGAGTTGAAATTATGACATAATCAAATGAATAGCGATTCCACACATAATCTTGGAGTAAAATAATCAATGAAGTATGCGTAAAGCCGAAAGAATGGAAATTGAATTTTCAAATCCCCTTATCAATTAGGTAACTTACGAAACATATACCCATGAAAGAAGGATCACACAACTATTATGTAAATATCCATAAATTAAAGTATATTACACAATGAATACAATCATAGGCAGTACACACACCACATGCAATAAATAAGTGGTGAATAATGGAATTCTCATGGAATTAAAAGTGAGATAAGAAACCCCATACATTGTACTTTTTCCTTGGTCGAAGGTAGGTTAACCACCTATATAATAGTTAAATAATTGTTATTTAATTACACAAGAATAATTTACATTAATATGATATCATATATGATCTTTCAATAATGTTTTGTTAATAATATCTTAGTATTATCGTCGTTTCGGGTGTTAACGGATTTGTTTTCCTTTATATTATTTGTTATGCAAGCCGTATTTGTTATGGATGGTATGTATATTATTCATATACAGAATGATATCATGTCTCTAAAAATTATTTTTATTCATAAAATGAAATTTAGTCATGAATGGATATGATGGGGAATGAATCTCATCGCGTTCGTGCAGACGGTAGTCCGTACGTACCCACATATGGTGACATGTCATTCAATGGATGGATAGAATAATGAATTTGGTTGTTCTATATTTATAATAACATCATAGTATATATAAGATACTGGAGTTATTATTTTAGAAAGGTAATAACAAAGAAGAAGAATTTGAAGAAGAAAGGAACTTGAAAAAAGGGTGGTGAAAACATTACCTCTTCTTTGGGTTCTTCCTTTTGATTTTATCAAAAGGGCCCCATAGGATGGATTTATGATCAAACTAAGGCCTCTAGGATGAAGTGAGGGAAGTTTGGAGGATATTTGGTCATATTTTGGCGGAGCCAAATGGCTTTGATGGTGTGAATTAATGATAAGGGATAGTGCCCTTTTATAAGAGGGGTGAGGGGCTTTTTAGGAAAAAATTAAAGTATTATATTATAATAAAATCATATTTGGTTTCTAATGGATAAAAAATGGATTATTAAAATTATAAGGTGGGATTGGGTCCAAATCCTTTCAACCAAAATATTTTAGATAGGTTTGGGTCATTATATTAACCTTATCTTTTAGTTTTAACTCTTAGGTAATTAGTTTGACACTTACCATGTCACTTTGTATTTTTATATTATATAGTTAATAAACTCACTATATACATCAAATCGACCCCAATGTGGTCCATTAATGATAAAACAATAATTATATAAGTCCTTTGGCCGAACCTTATATTTTTAGGAATATAATATAAAATAATAATATAATATTTGTTTTAAAAACTCATTTATGTGAATTTCGACACTACTCAATAATTGATTTTTGTTAAAGTCTTAACAACATTTTTAATTAGAAAAAAATTCATTTAATCAATCCTAAAATTTCATATTAAACAATAAAATTTGTTTATGTCATCAAAACTTTCAAATTATATTTATTTTAACATTTATAATACCAATTATTTTATTCTTTCATTAATAAGGAAAATACTGGATCATTATTGTGTCATATATATTTTTACTTCTTCAATGTCTAAAAATTATAAATAAAATAAAAATTATGTAGGAAATATTTTTATATTTTTAATTAATATTTATAATAGAAAATATAACATATATAACCCTATGTAAAAATTGTTTTTCTAAAAGATATAAGCTTTTGTCATTTTTGTATTTACTTTAACTTAATTAATATAAAGTTTCCCTATCACCTACAAGTGGCTCCATGGGGTCCCAAAATAAACCAAAATATGACCATGGTCGGAAATGCATCCACCAATAAGGTTAGGACACGTTTTAGGGTAATTTATTATTATTATAATATTATTTTTTTACCCTTATTTACCGGATTTACCCTTTAACCATGGTAAATAAGATATTTACCAAAGTAATTATTCAAAATGTGTAAAAATAAAAGTTACCTATCTAAAAAATTTGGACATCCTAATTCCAAATATGTAATCCATTTTTCCAAATTCAAAACATAGAAGTGGTAGAAATTAATTTAAAATTAATTCCCGCTGTCAAAACAAAAAGCGTGTTTTTAAGATATAATAACTATCAAAAGATTGACAACTGTTTATGTCTGGTTTAAATGTGAAATTACATCCAATGACCAAAATTGTATTAAATGGTAAAAATATATTCTAAATATACTTTAAAACCACTGAAAATCATAATTTATCAATATTGATTATTTCGATTAAAAAAGTTGTTTTTAATTAAAATTTAATAATTTTCAATATTCATCAAAATATGAAAGTTATCCGAAATGTACCAAAATTTTACCCTAGGCTAATTTTGATATTCATAATCCAAAAATGAAGTTCATTTTGAAAGATAAAATGTACAAAATTTAAAAAAGTAGGTATTACTATTCATAATGGCAAGTTTGATTGGTTGTGGTGTGTTAGAATATCGAAGTTGCGTACAATGCAAGACATTGCATTATTCAAAGGGAAACGTACTGTGGAAGCTTGGGGTGTTACATTATCCCCTACTTCAATAAATTGCATCCTCGCAATTTTAAAAATTGGGCATGAGAATATAGTGGAAAGTCCCACATCGGAAAAAGAGTCAATAAAACTATCACATTAAAAGAAAGAAAGAGAAGTATAAAGGTCACCCAAGATAACCCATACTAGGATTCCATGTAGGAAAACATGGATATGGACGATAAAATAAGTGTCAAGTTCTGATGGGGAGGGATAGAAAACATGATTAGGAGAAAGTTAACAATAAGAAAACCACAAACTTGTATTGGGACAAACAGTTATTAGTCTCTTAATAGGAAAAGTAAACAGACAACATTTTTTGTTTTAAGTTACATTACATAAGGATGAGGAATTCATTTATGATATTGAATAAGAAAATAAAGATATATACATACTTTTTAAGTAGAGTTTCATTCTTTAATAAATTTCTACCACTAACTCAATTTTTTTGATGAATGAGTATTCAAGAAGACTTGATCACACTGGAAGAGCTTCTATAGAATAACATGATCCACGTAGGATAAAATATATATTTACCTTGTCTTTAGAGATTAATCAAAACCAAAATGGTTAGTATAAGATCTGATGATCCCCTAAATGGATATTCCATTAGATAAAAAAACACTAATCTTAATTTCTAAAATTAAACCAACAATACCCCAAAGTTAAATAAATACCATTCAATAATAAATTGTCCTTAAAATACTTAAATATAATCCAAACTAATATTGAAACCCAAAACTTAGAAGAATTTGGTTATGTAGCCTTCCATGTTAAATTGTATCTCTAAATGACATCAACTACTCTTAAAGTCACATAGTTAAAAGTGATTAACCTAATCACATATTCTCTATTATAGGTTGATCATTTCCATAAATAACCCAAATTACTATAAATAAAAAATAAAAACATAGATAAAAATCCACCATTACTCCTCAAATGAAATCCCATAGAATTATATTTTCCTTGGGAATATAGTGTTCCCAAAAAAGTGAACATCTTCTAAAATAACATTCATCACATAATCACCAAATCATTTTCTTATACTATGGGTATTAATTTGATAAGAGATAAGATCCCAAATAAACTTATTATTGATCAATAAAATCATTAAACTAAAAATAATAGTCAAACTAACCAGGGACTTCACGTAGTCCAGTGGTAGGCGATAAATCCCAATCGCACTTTGGCTGTGGGTTCGATTCCCACAGCTTTGTTCGACGCGAAGGGTTGTCACACAGTCTGCGTGTTGCCCTTTTTCAAAAACTATATTTTATAACATTACCAAAATGAGATTAATTCCTCAAAATAACCATAACATAATTTAACCATAAATGTTATCTCATACCTTGCATTTTCATCCCAAATTATAATAACTTGTAATTGCCTCAAACCCAATGATCATATAAAACCAAATGGCTATTTATAACTATATCCATAATAGAAAAGATAATTCTTCCTCAAATATCACTATCACATAGAAAACTGCAGTGTTACAAATAAAAGAGAAAATTATTCCAAAGTAAACCCAGCAACAAGGAGCACTGATACTTTTTAAACATTTCCCCAACCATTTATTTCCACATATCTTCTTCTTTGACCAAGAAAATATCCTATAGAATAGGTCATTCACTCGGGTAATGGCCAGGTCCCCTACATTTATGGAAAATGACGATAAATGGATTCTTGGGACCATTTTTATCTTCTTCCATAGTACTCTTCATTTTTCTTTTTCAATTCTTCACATTATGTCCTTCCTTCCCACACGTAAAGCATTTCTTTGTCCCACTGAGACACTTTCCCGGGTGTCTCCTTCCACATTTCCTGCATGATGGAAATTGAGGATTGTTTTCTCTATGGTCTCCATTGCTGGAGCTCTTATCATTCATCACCTTTCTCTTCCTTGTTGAGTCCGGGAGTTGGTTAATATATATGTTGTTGATCATATTTTTGGAAAAATGATTTGGCATGAACACAATATCTTTCACGCCTATCAACACTCCATTTTTTTTCTCATTTACACTACCTTTCCCTCCTTGTACATCATTCTCAAAGTTACTAGAACTTCCTTGGAATACATCCATTGACTAAAACCAGAAAGCATTGTGTGAGTAACAATAGTCATAAAATCATTTAAAGAATATCCTGTCACGATATTCTTAATTTGAAACACATTAGTATTAACCAAGGTCATTTACCCCCATATTATATATAATACTTAAAATCGTTTTGTAAAGAAAATGTAAATTATCTTAAGCATATCCCCCAGGAGTGTCGTAACCAAGAGTGCAGCAAGACCCGTTGTCGTGCACCAGTTCTCATTCGAGTCTAGATCAAAGCAGTGTTTTCGGGTTTTACACCTAGGTACATCTGTGTGAGAGCTGCCTCTACTTGCTTGTATCCAGACATGGATGTATTGCTCAGAAAACTCACAAAATCTCTACAATACCAAATTCTAGGAAGTTCTTCTATAATAATCCTCAAAGACTATCTTAGGGCTATGTGCTCTAATCAGAGTTTATCTAAATCTAGCTCCCAAAGTTTGTACTAAACTTCCTCTGATACCAACTGTAACACCCCGACCCCAGTTACCCAAAGTCGGTGCATTATTAAATAACATTGGCATGATCACAATGGATCAAGTCTCTAAAGACCGATTAGTTTAGTAGTCTTGGAAACACTAGATATATTCATAATTATTACATTAAATCATAAGGTAAAAAAAAACTACAACAACATCTTGTCTTCATATCCCCTCATACTATCCCTGCAGGTCATTCATAAATTACTTCTTCACATCCTGGAAAAAATAAAACATTGAAAGGGGTGATCTTAGATGCTCAGTAAGGATAACAATATAGTATAAGCTTTCATAGATAAGCATACACACTTAAGACAATGTATAACTAAAACAAAATCCCTTTAAACTTGAACTTCAGCATAATATGGAAAAGATAAAATGAAATAATTCCATTTAATTATTCACATGGATATTCTACTAGTAGAATAATCACATGAAATATCAATAACTACTTTCATAATGATGGAATGCATAATTCCAGACTATCATAACCACATAGTCAAGGCCTCATGCCAAGACTACAAATAAGATTTTGTCAAGGCCTCATGCCAAGACATTAGTTTGTCTCATGGGACTTACTGATGCATCGAGGAGCTATAGCGGGCTCCACCCATCACTTATTAAGTCCAATTCATTCCTCATATGAAAAGTTTGAAATATAACATAAAAATTCGTATTAAAACTAGCATACGAAATGTCAATACTTGATCCACAAATCATGAATGGTATAAAAATAGAACATCCATAGTCAAACATAACTCATTCGATACAATATGGAATATCGTATTGTATCTTATTAACCTAAATCGAGAATAATGAAGGATATTGACATAGATGAAAATAATCATCAAAACTATTAGAGAGAAATATCCCCCATTTTCTTGAAATAATTTAAAAGTCACACTATTTGTCATGAAGACATTTAAAAATATATTTTTGAATCAAAGTGTCCCATACCACTTTGAAACTTTTAAAAGGATTTTTAATTTTAAAACTTTAATGTCCATATAAATAAATCCTTAAAACCAATTTTAAAACATGGACATTAATGAGAAAGATTTAGAAGAATAAGTCTTTAAAACATTTAAAAATGATATTTTAGTTAGAGTTTCTAACCAAAAGAGATAAAATTGAATAAAAATAATTGAAGTAATCAAAAATTTGTAATATCATGAGAATAAAGCGATTCATGATATACTATGTCAAAGTACATTATATACACCACATAAAAGTGATTTGGTGTATAACAATAGAGAAGTCTCAATGGAATGTAAATTGAGATGAAATCTCTCATAAAGGGCGTATCCTTAGGTTAAGGAAAAATCAAAGACATAATTATGTGTGAAAAATATAAATACACTCAATATGATTGGATATTCAGTGTAAAACAATCAAGGGACATTCACACATATTCTTGTTAAAACAACACCAATGAATTGGATGTTTAACTCAACAAATCGAGATTGAGTAAAAATTACTCTTATCAAGTTCATACCGATGACTTGAGAATTTATAAATGGAGTGATTATATGTATCAAAATTATATCCATATAAAGTGGAGTGTAAATTATGACATAATCAAATGAATAGTGATTCCACACATAATCTTGGAGTAAAATAATCAATGAAGTATGCGTAAAGCCGAAAGAATGGAAATTGAAATTTCAAATTCCCTTATCAATTAGGTAACTTATGAAACATACACCCATGAAATAAGGATCACACAAAGATGATGAAAATATCCATAAATTAAAGTATATTACATAATGAATACAATCATGGGCAGTACACACACCACATGCAATAAATAAGTGGTGAATAATGGAATTCTCATGGAATTAAAAGTGAGATAAGAAACCCCTTACATTGTACTTTTTCCTTGGACGATGGTAGGTTAACCTCCTGTATAATGGTTAAATAATTGTTATTGAATTACACAAGAATCATTTAAATTAATATGATATCATATATAATATTTTAACATTTATTTGTTAATAATATCTTAGTATTATCGTCGTTTCGGGTGTTAACAGATTCGTTTTCCTTTATATTATTTGTTATGTGAGCCGTATTTGTTATGGATGGGATATATATTATTCATATCCAGAATGATATCATGTCTCTAAAAATTATTTTTATTCATCAAATGAAATTTATTATTGAATGGATATGATGGGGAATGAATCTCATCGCGTTCGTGGAGACGGTAGTCCGTACGTACGCACGTATGGTGACATGTCATTCAAGGGATAGATAGAATAATGAATTTGGTTGTTCTATATTTATAATAACATCATAGTATATAGAATATACTTGAGTTATTATTTTAGAAAGGGAATAACAAAGAAGAAGAAGTTGAAGAAGAAAGGAATTTGAAAAAAAGGGTGGTGAAAACATTACCTCTTCTTCAGGTTCTTCCTTTTGATTTTATCAAAAGGGATCCATAGGATGGCTTTATGATCAAACTAAGTCCTATAGGATTAAGTGAGGGAAGTTAGGAGGATATTTGGGCAGAGGTTGGCCGAGAAAAATGGATTTGAAGGTGTGAATTAATGGGAAGGGAGAGTGCCCTTTTATAAGAGGGGTGATGGGATCTTTAGGAAAAACTTAAAGTATTATTTTATAATAAAATCATATTCGGTTTCTAATGGATCCAAAGTGGATTATTCAAAGTATAAGGTGGGGATGGGTCGAAATACTTTCAACAAATATATTTTAGACAGGTTTGGGTCATTATATTAACCTTATCTTTTAGTTTTAACTCTTAGTTAATTAGTTTGACACTTACCATGTCACTTTGTATTTTTATATTATATAGATAATAAACTCACTATATACATCCAAGCGACCCCAAAGTGGTCCATTAATGATACAAAAATAATTATATAAGTCCTTTGGCCAAACCTTATAATTTTAGGAATATAATATAAAATAATAATATAATATTTGTTTTAAAAACTCATTTATGTCAATTTTGACACTACTCAATAATTGATTTTTGTTAAAGCATTACAAACATTTTTAATTCGAAAAAAATTCATTTAATAAATCCTAAAATTTAATATTAAACAAAAAAATTCATGTATGTCATCAAAACTTTCAAATTATATTTATTTTAACATTTATAATACCAATTATTTGATTCTTTCATTAATAAGGAAAATAATGCATCATTATTCTATCATATATATTTTTACTTATTAAATGTATAAAAATTATAAATAAATTAAAAATTATGTAGGAAATATTTTTATATTTCTAATGAATATTTATAATCTAAAATATAACATATATAACCCTATGTAAAAATTGTTTTGCTAAAAGATATAAGCTTATGTCATTTTTGTATTTACTTTAACTTAATTAATATAGTGTCCCTATCACCTACAAGTGGCTCCATGGGGTCCCAAAATCGACCCAAAGATGCCCATGGTCGGAAATGTATCCACCAATAAGGTTAGGACACGTTTTAAGGTAATTTATTATTATTAAAATATTATTTTTTTACCCTTATTTATCGGATTTACCCTTTAACCATGGTAAATAAAATATTTGCCGAAGTAATTAATCAAAATGTCTAAAAATAAAAGTTACCTATATACACAATTTGGAAATCCTGAATCCAAATATGGAATTCATTTTTCAAAATTCAAAACATAGAAGTGGCAGAAATTAATTTAAAATTAATTCCCGCTGTCAAAACAAAAAGCATGTTTTTCAGATATAGTAACTATTAAAAGATTGACAATTGTTTATGTCCGGTTTAAATGTGAAATTACGTCCAATGAACTAAAAGATAAGGTTAATATAATGATTAATATAATTTATCAATAGGGGTTTCAAAAAGTTGGTATTACTATTCATAACAGCAAGTTTGATTGGTTGTGGTGTGTTAGAATCTCGAAGTTGCGTACAATGCAAGCCATTGCATTATTCAAAGGGAGATATACTGTGGAATATTGGGGTGTTACAGGGAACTAGTTCATGGAACATGGGCTGAGACATTACAAAGTGGTATCAGAGGTCAAGTTTTCTTTTCTCCTTCTTTTGTCTTACTGTTTGGGAAAGGTAGATAGAATAATAGAAAGATTCAGGTCTTGGTTATAAGTTTGTGCATGGGAGTAAATACCTCATTTACGGGGGATAAACCAAGTACCAAGGGAGGTATTATTGTTATTTATGTTTTATATTACAGTTGAATATTATTTTACCTTGGGTGACACACTAGTTGTGTAGTGTGATTATTATTTTTGTGATTTGTTGAGATTGACTTGTGGCCCGATATTGTATGAGGGTTGAGTATTCATGAATCATTCTAGGCACTTAGGATTATTTTGTGACATGCATCATTATAATAATGCATAAGAAAATGGGCTTTGGGTAAGTCATTTTACTTGAGATGTTTTTCCTTTCTTCAGAAATTGAAATTAAAATGGTGAATTAATTAATGAAAGAATTGTGAAATTGTGGTTTTTTGGAAGAATTAATTATAGAATTAATTATAAGATATTAATATCATAAATTGGGGATAATTAATTTTAGAATTAATTATGTGATATTAATGTTATTATTTGAGATAATTAATGGTGGTGTTAATTATGGGATGATGATATCTAGAAAGAGATTAATTAATTATGGAATTAATTAACGCAACTAATGGGTTAATTAATTTATGAATTACATAATACGAGTAAAGATATTATTTAATTTTCAAATTAAATAAAGATATTAATTAATTTACGAATTAATTAATGTAAGTAAAGATATTATTTAATTATTGAATTAAATAAATTGATTAATTAGTTGATAAAGATAATAAAATGATATAAGATGAGAATAAATGGGTGTCTAAATGATAAAATTGAATAATGAGAATGTCTTTACCCTTGTTAACCAGGTCCTAGGTGTAGGGTGGTTAAGGGTAGTGATGCTGCCTCGGTTTTCTCCGTGTAGTAGGAAAAAGGGAGGAAACACTGGTAATGAAGGATTGGTGGTGGTATTAATCGAGGAATTCTTAACATATTTTTAATTAGTGATAATCATGTCCCCTACCTTGACATCGTCTTGGGTACGCTGAGAAAGCTCTGGCTTTATGCCTAGGTAAATGAATGTATTTTGGTTGGATATGGAGACCTATGGAGGTTATTCTTATGAAGTAGTATATATGAGGAGCGTAATGGTGTGAGGTATGCCATCGAAAATTTATGGATGAGGTTATTGGGAATGACTAGAGTTTGATAAAAAATAAGGTTGTTGATCTACTTAACAAGAAGAGTTAATGAATAACCAAAGGTGGGAAGATTGTAAAAACCTGATTTTTAATGGTTTTTGGGAGTACAACTTGAGGATAAGATGTTATAAAGTGGTAAGATTGTAATACCTTATCATTTTTCCAGGTATGACTATTTTAATGTTTTTGGGTGAAGATGGTTTGTCTTTGATTTAATTCACAAAAATGATTTATCATCAAAATTTTAATAAATGTGTTAAAGGCCTTAAATGGAAGTTAACATATTGGAATATTTATTTGAATATTTTTGGAGTTCTACACCGATTTAGTGTGATATTCCAAGGCCCACAACGTCTCGGTAAAGACTAAATAAAAATATTAAATACAATATATTAAGAGAACACTTTTTATTAAAAATAATTTAATAACTCCAAAATGGTTCGTCATATGAGAGATCTAAGACAACCGTTGTGTCCAGAATAGAGATTTTACCCTGGGAAAGGTATAATATTTGTAGGTTTCAGATGTTTGGATGTCTCGCTCATGAAAATAAACATTTTATATTTAATTAATTTTTTATCTAGTTTTTTGAATGTCAAATAATTAATATCTCTCAAATGGTACACTATATGAGAAATATGAGACCACCATTAGTTTTGGAACATGGGCTGTACCCTAGTCAGCATGTAACTTTTATGTTCAATGGGTGTTTGATGTTATTTAATTTTTTAAGTTAAATAAATAATTTTATTAATTTAATAATTAATCAAAAATTAAAAATAATAATTATGATTGTTATTATTATTATTTTTTTAAAAAATTAATACAACATGAATTTTAATATTTACAAGGTAGATGATAAGAATAATATTAATAATAAGTGTATTATTATTATTATTTTGTCAAAAAAATGAATAGTAAAGTACATGTGTAATTAAATAATTTTGTTTACTTAAATGATGAAAAACATTTCACCATATATGAAAATTTGCTATTGATCAATTTTATATTGGTGAAATTATTAGTCAATACTAAATTTATACAAATGTGGGGTTAAAATTAATTTATTAACTATTATCGATATATAATGAATATTGCTGGAGAAATATTAGTAGTTAAAGATAGCTTAGAATAATAATAATAATAATAATTTTTATTATAATTATTAATAAATTGAGAAAGTAATTGTTTCAAAACACAGTTTCAATCATAACTCTTTTGTATGGTTTCAGATTGACACGCCGTCAGTGATAGTGTGAAAAAAAACTTTAAGTGGCCATTTCAAGACCAATGTTGAATATTTAATTCAATCTCATGGTACATGTCCATGAAATGCCCAAAATGATGATGGGTTGACACCGAAAATTAATAAGAGGTATTAATAAATAAATTACTCAATTAATAAATGTAACTAAATTAATAGATCAAAAAGTATTATAAATTGGATTTGGGGTGAGCTGTATGGAATGGGTAGGAATCACATTTTTTATAAAACAACCCTCTCTCCTTTCCTTATATCTCCTTTCAGACTTCAATAATCAATATCTTTTTTTTTTGTTTTGATCATATTGATGTGCCGTCAGTGGAATTGGATTCATCTTGATAAGAGTACGGTGATTATTAAATTTGTTTTCATAGAAAATGAAGTATTTTGAGAAGATTTTTATTAAACTGTATAGGCTTATTTTTTTAATTTCTCCTTCGTTAGTCGTCAGAATAATGCGCCTTCAACGATGTTGGATTCATATCATGTGTTCATCATATTTGAGGTAGGTGGTTTAAAATTCAAATCCCATAGTATTTATTATCAATTATATGTATGTGATTGTAGATTTTATAGGGGTTGTTTAACAATTATAATTCCAAATTAAATTAATTAATGTGGTTAATTAATTAATTTAGGAATTGGATATTTGTGTGAATAATGGGAATTATGAAATGTGGATAATTAATTGGTGAAATTAATTATTAAAGTATTTAATTGTTAAATTGGAAATAAATAATTGTTGAATTAATTATGGAATTATTGACACCATTGAAAATTATTAATTAATTGTAGAATTATTAATGTGAATGGTTAGAACTATAAAATTGTGATTTGGTATATTTAAATTTTGAATTAATTATGGAGAGAGAGATTGTTGAAATTTAATAATTAACTATGTGGTTATTGAATTAAGTAAGTTGGAATAATTAATTGTTGAATTAATTATGCGGTTATTGAATTCAGTGAGTTGGAATAATTAATTGATGAATTAATTATAGGATTATTTAATTAAGTGAGTTGGAAAATTTAATTCAGGAATTAATTGGTGTTATCGAATCAATTACGATGGAGAAATTAATTGTTAAATTAATCGAAAATATTTAATTAGATTAATTAATTTAAGAATTAATTAATGGAGTTTATGGGAATAATTAATCAATCACTTAATTTAATGGATTGAGTTAGATTAATTAATTGTAGAATTAATTAATGATGTTGATGTGAACAATAAATTAGTGAATTAATTGAAGGGTCTGAGTTAGATTAATTAATGGTAGAATTAATTAATCGAGTTGAGGTGAAAAATTAATTGGTGAATTAATTGAATGGATTGAATGTGATTAATTAATTGTGAATTAATTAATGAGAGTTGGAATGAACAATTAATTGGTGAATTAAATGAAGGGATTACGTTTGATTAATTAATTGAGGAATTAATTAATGGAAATAATTTGGATTAATTAATTGGTAAATTAATTAATGTGGATTGTTGAGATATTGAATTGATAGAATTGGATAATTAATTAATTAATTAATTATGAGATATTGAGATTTGAGAATTGATATAATTAACATTGGAATTAATTATAAAATATTAAATTTCAGATTGAGATATTTAAGTGATGACTTAATTACGAGGTGTTGATTTTGGTAATTGAGATAACTAATTGATGAATTAATTACAAGTAAAAGATTAATTAATAGTTGGGTTAATTAAAGAGATTGATGCACTAAGTTAATTGAGATATTAATTAAGGGGTTTTATGGGAAGACTATGTGTTTAATTAGAAATGAGGGTGAGTGGATTAATTAATTGATAAATTAATGTGATATTGGGGTAACATTTTTATTGTTGATTAATCCTACTTGATGTGATGATGGTCTATATATGATAATGGGGTTAATAATTGATTAAACTTGATAAATTAGATACATGTGATATGTGTAAATGGTGAATAATGTATTATTAAATGGGGAATGATAACATGCTCATTCAGAAAACTATTAAGAATTGTAACACAGACATTCATTGGTGTGTGAGTATGGAATGGTAAGAGGGACATTCATGGGTGCGTGAGTATGGAATGGTAACATGGAAATTCATGGGTGCGTGAGTATGGAATGGAAACAAAAACATTCATGGGTGCGTGAGTATGGAATAATAACATGGAAATTCATGGGTGCATGAGTATGTAATGGTAACATGGACATTCATGGGTGCGTGAGTATAAAATGGTAACATGGACATTCATGGTATGTGAGTATGGAATGGTAACATGAATATTCATGCGTGTGTGAGTTATGGAATGGTAACATAATCATTAAAATGGGTAGAAAATAAGAATGGTAACATGCTCGTTCAATTGTGGGGTTGAATAAAGAATATTAATTAATTTGATAAAATATTTAATTATGAACTGTAATTACTTTCTTCATACAGCTACATACACTTTATATTGACTGTATTTCTTTTAAACACCATTGGTGGTGGTCTACTCAGTTGTACTCACACCCTATTCGTGCTGCCTGATCGATACCTGAATAGACTTTGTTCCTATAGGACATGTTAAGGGAAAAATCCCTAGATTTGATAGCTAATTGGGGATAGAGTATGGATGAGGGAATTGGAAATGGTTTAGAACCTTCTTGGGAGTATTTGGTGTCTTTATTTTACAACTCTTCATTTTGACACACACTTTAGCATGACATGTTTCCCTTTTAGTTGAGTACTATATTTGTATATTTTTTTACCTTTTGATGTTAGTATTGTTATGATTATATATGATTTCACTATTTGTTCATTTACTTTTGTTGGTGTTTTACTCAGATAATAGAGGGTATAGTCTCCCCATGATTGTCTTACCAGACCCTTACTTTTAGTCAGCAGCCTCTAGTATATAGGGAGGCACACCTGAGGTAATGTGGTAAACCGACCCAGGGCACTGGTGCATGGAACATGGGCCGAGACATCACATTCATGTTATCACTAATGGATTTTACAATTGTTTTTGGAATTAAGGAATATATCCAATAATCATTTATTAATGTAAGGAATAAGAAAGAATTTCTGGTCTCAATAATGCTTTATATAAATCTCAGTTTCAATCGAATACACGATGAAGGTATTCAAAAGTTTGGTATGTGACAATAAATAACTATTTTGTTCTGTTTGGGGGATTAATGATAAGTTCATTTTGGATATTTAGTGACCTTATTTCTAAAGTTTTGGATTTTAATCTTTTAAAAGGGTAAAAAGGTTAACCATTTATAAAATGGTTTATGTTGAAATTTGAATGAGGTTTTAGCGATTAATTTATTATTTCTTCACATGAAGATTCATTCATATTGGATATCCAATTCTAATCATTTTTTTCTTACAACTAGAGATAGAAGGAATTAATTATCATTCATTATGGATTTTATCATCTATTGGTGCTTTAGGAATTAAAAATCCACCTTCATCTGTTTGTGTAAGAGATGAAGTGAAAATTGATCAATGTACAACCAAAGGGAAAGATTGTTCTTATGAAATATAATTAAATCATGTAAGTATTACTTCTCATGAAAATTTTCCGGAAATAGGAAAAAGGATCTTGAAATAAAATGTTGTCCTATTATAATAATTTTTGATGATATCAATGAACTTTTTCGCACCTCATTGGTTTATTGTTTTATTGTCTTTAAACTTCTTTAGATCACCCAATTTTTTGTGATCATTGATCTCTATCACTCTTTATAATTATTTATTCTTTTCTTCAATGTCCAAACCTTCAGTTCCCACTTATGTTCTCCTATATAGAAACCTAATTACGAGTTATAAGGTAAAATTTATGTTTCCAACTTTACAATTTATGGTATGTTTTATTATTCATTTGTATGATGTGGGTTTCTATGGAAGAATTTTCAAATGTAAATCCTTTGATAATGGAGATGAATTTTAAGGATAAATTCATTTTAAGTGGGGTAGAATGTAACACCCTATGATTTTGTGATTTTTTTCAATTTTTTTTTTAATATTTCTCATTAAAAATAACACTAATTATATCTTTCATTATATGCTACATCAATTTTAACTTCTGTTACACATAATAATGAGTTTCTATGATATCGGGCATGACACACGACACCAAGCTTTGGCGAACCATGAAATATTATTGTTATAAACTAACCATTAAGAAGGAAGGTATGAATAATATTAACTAATTTGTGAAAAAATAATATATATTCCTTACTCAATATAATTTTAATTATAAATTATTAGTAAATAATCAATCAATTTTTTTGTAAAGTAATTATATTAAGGAAAAATATGTTTTCTTGAAAAATGATTTTTATTAAATTTTATGAGAAAATATTATAATTAATTTATATAGATTTTATTAAAACATTATTTGATAAAATGAACTTCATTTTTGAAATCATCATATCAAAATTAACTTATGGTGAAATTTTGGGATTTTTCAAAAAATATTGATTTTTTCAATGAATAGTGAAAACAATCGTTTTTTGTAAAACTATCATTTATTTTCAACAAATTATGTAATTTAAATTCCAATTATGTTTTAATGTTGAATAAGTATTATTTATTAATGTTTTATCCACTCAATTACTTTTTAATAAACATTATATTGGATTTCAGTATAAGTTTACTTTTGGGTTCAAAACGAGTTTTTTTCTTCTAAAAGCTATTTTAACGTGCATAATGTTTCTCATTTTTAATTAATTAAAATAATCCCACCTGCAGAATGTTTAAAATTAAATTTATATATTATTTATAAATAATATTTAATTTATATTCATACAAGTTTTTTATTAGACATAGAGCTAATATATAATCATCTTTACATGAAAAAAATACACTTCTAAAAAACCATCTTTTTCGTCATGTCTACGTGTTTTGTTTTATATTTAAGTTTTTAAACTTTTAGAATATTTATTTGATAAAAGAAAATCAATTTTATAATTAATAATTTCAAAATAATATTAGGGGGAATTTTTATGTTTTTCTAAAATGTGTCATTTTTTGACGAATAATGAAAAATACTAAATTTAAATTGCAAATTCATTTTCATTTAAATTATTATTAAAATTAAATTACATTTTAAATTATTTTTAAATTAAAATTAGTCCTATTATATATCTATTAATCTGATTTAGGTCATTTTAATCAATTTACTATTGAAATTGGATATAAAAACTTTGTAATATTTTGAACATTTTCTCTTTGAAAACACGTTTTCTCATAACATTTTCATGATTAATTTTAAATTAAAAATTTTAAATTATATTATTGGAATTTCAAAAAAATAGATTTATAATTTTTAATAATAATAATTTATATTATATAATAATTTAAATATATTTTTTTCCAAAATGATTTTTGAAAATAGTAAATATTATTTACCGCGGTTAATGTAAAAATGAGTTTACTAGGGGGGTTAAACTAAAAATATAAGTGTTACAAATAACCCAAAACTTTTCCCAAAACCATTGGATTAAAATATTTATACCTTATCACTTATAGTATTGATAATTTTCCATTATTGGATCATTTTGACATGAACCAAATGTGGGTGGAATTCTCTCTTTTCAAAAATTATAAGTGTGCCACTCACCTCACGTAAAAAAGGCCACCCTTTTCTCTTCTCTTCACAAATTCAAACCCATTTTGTTTGGGAAATTAATACCCAAATTAATTAAAAAAATCCATCACATATTTTAATCCTTATTTTGGACATAATTCTTACCTGTAAGGCTTTTAATGCAAACCCAAGGATGGTACCCGAAGAAGAGGTAACATTAATCAATGAACATTTTATTTATTTATTTCTCAAATTCATATAATAATTATTATAACATGAACTTATAATAACCTAAGTATATTAAATATAATGATATTTTTTATGCTAGTTTCATTACAAAAAACCTTCTCCACTTCCATTAATTGAGTTATGAAATCATCGTTCATGTGTACGACATATTACCACCCAATGACTAATGTCCTTAGTTTTTTTCACTACCTCCTATAAAGGTTGTACATGATAATGGATTTATTATTTATATATTATATTTATTATTATATTATAAATCTATAATCATTATATCAATCATACCTTTATACTCTATATTTTTTGGGAATACGATAACATCACTCATGTGAATGGCATATTACCACCTAGTAAAGCGATGTGATTTATTCATGATTTACATGGAAGGTAAAAATTATGTGTTTAATAAAATAATGTGATTAATATGAAACAAAAACTTTTCCTTAATTGTAATAAATAATTTAAATTTATTTCTTTCAATTTGATAATAAAATGGAAACAACATTCATGCCTATGTATGGTCTACCATCCCTACAAATGGCATATTTCATTTTCTATCACAAAATTTTATTTATTAATATAAAAAATATAAAAATATAAATATTATATATATATCATGGTTAAAATTATGGATATTATGGAACCATTATTTAATTAATAGGATAAAAAATAATTCTTCAAAACATACAAGAGAAACAAAGTTGTCATTACCCGAAATGTGACTTTAACATGGAATTGTTAATAAAAAGGAAATAAAAGGCCATAATAAAACCATATATAGTATAATAAATATGAATATAGTTATTTAATATATTTATAATAAACTTATATTTATTATACAAGAATATTTGGACATGTAAAACGTAATTCAATACTTAAGGTTTGATATTTCTAGTGTTTCTTATTTCTAGGAGACATATGCAAATTCACTACTCATTTATTTTGTGTGTTATATATACTACCCCTTTGGCATGTTATATCATGAATACCATACTCTTAGTGATATTTAATATTTCATTTTTTATTCTTTACTCGGGATTATGATTCAAAAGATTACTAAAGTAGTAATATATTTTTTTCTCAATTTTCCATCTTTGAGACATATATTATGTTATCCACCTATATTCTTTTATGAGGTGTATATACATACCCATTGAATAGTAATATACTTAATTTATTTATACTCATGATATTTTAAGTTTCATTTTATGTTATTCTTTCATTGATCTTACAATTCGAAGTTACCAAAGTGGTGAATATTTTATGTTATAATCTCATCGTTTATCGAGATTGTTTATGATTTTTTTCCAATGATAAAATATTATAATACATATCTAAAGAAACTAATAAATTTTCCTATACTATGTTTATTTCATAATAATACATATTTTCCCTTAAATTTACTCTCTTTATGTACTCAAGTGTTCAAAATGATTTTTTTATGAAAATCCAACTTTATCTCTCTCTTCATTTGAAAATTCAATTTCTTCCAAAACCATGTGTTCTAAAAATTCTTTAAGAAAAGGTTTATTATTATCTTATGATTTTTAAAATAAATTTTTACCCATGTTTTACTTTTTATAATTTTTTGAAAGGAATATTCATATTGTTTTCCAATTAATTCCTGTTTGGGTTTTTTATAAAATGTGAAAGGAATCTTTGTTTTAATGTGTACAACATGAAAAAACATCTTTTTTACATGTCCATTATTTAATTTTAATCTTAATTAATAAGATTTGTTGTTTTTTTTAAATAAAAATATTTTATAAATGTTTTATGTTTTAAAAAGTGTTTTAAAGAAGAAATGATATTTTACACAAGTAATATTTTAAATGATCAATAAAAATTATATTTTTATCTAAAATGACACTTATTGATGTTACATATACCTTACTAGGGATATAATCCATGGATACCATTCTTATATATTCTCTAAAGTGTTTATGTTTATAAATTCATGATGTTTATGAAACCTGTTTCTCTTCCAAAGGTTATACCATGATAAAATTCTTATGAAATCCTCTCCTTTTCCCATAGGTTATTCTATAATAAAATGTTGAAATGATCATGAAAACTATCTATTTTCTATAAGTTATGATATGATTAGATTTTTATGAAACCTATTTCATTTAATGGGTTATGATATGGTGAACGTTTTATGATCTTGTGGCACAGAAAAATATGGTTTTCATTATGAGATGTGTGGGACCAACATCTCCCTCAAATAAATCATGTAAATATGGATAACTCATGAGTAAATATATTATGCTTGAACCTGATTACATGTTCACAATTTTATGTTTGAAATATATTACTTTCTTACAATGTTAGGCATGAACCCGATCACATGTTAACAATTTTATCTGTGAACCTAATTACCTATTCACAATGTTATACATGGACCCAACGTTCATTTCCATAATGTTATTCTTGGACCTCCCCTTCACGTCCATAATGTTATGCATGGACCTGGTTTCATGTCCATTAGTTTATGTGTGGACCCTATTTCGTGTCTTTAACTTGATAAGTGAACCTATATCTATTTATAAATGTTCAAAATGTTATAAGGTTATTTTTATTCCATAAATCTATATCTTATGAAAATGTTATGCTCTCAGGGATCATGTTCTTTGATTCCATTATTATTCAGGTCTTATGAACTACCAATATTTATACAATGATTCAATACTATGATCTTTGATTTGTAGGGTTTGGTTTTAATTGTTATTATCATTTTATCATACCTTTATGTTCATTTTATGCTTACATATCTCCCTTTTTTACCCTTACTGAGCATCTGATCTCATTTTTTCATATATTTCCATTCCTTAGGTTATAAATAAAGGCTTCAAATAGGATATGTTTGTAATGAGTACTAAAGGGTAATATGTTTATGGGAGACATTGAATATATTCCATTAATTAAGAACATTGTGTTCCATGATTCCAAATTCACTAAACTATCTCAGTCCCCAAGAGTCTATTTTTGTAATGTATTGAATAATAATCTAAAAAATGTAATATACTTATATGGAAATCCTAGGTTTCTATAGATATTTCAGACCATTATTTATTTTATATGGTGTATTCACTACATTATTGATTTAAAATATGAAATATCTTATATTTCATGAGATTTTAATTTATAATTCATGATCTTCATCTCAAGATCCTTTGAAACATACATTACCCATAGTTTGATAGTTTTATCACCAATATCATTTTTATATGGAGATTTATTTTAAAATATATTCCATATGGAGAATTTTCACACATTTCTCTCTAAAAACCCCATCATTTTACTCTTTTATTGTCATTATATGGGGTTTAATTTTCTTCTATAAAATTTATTCCCTCTTGGATAATTAATTATTTTTTTTGGAAACAAACCCTACTTTTTTTTAGTTGAGAACCACCTTTTTTCAATGTAAATATCCATTGAATGATTTTTAAAATGTAATTATATATGACACAATAAACTATTAACATATTTCTCTACTAATTTACGTTATTTTAATGTTATAAATAAATTTTTAACATTTTTTTGCATGTTTCATTTTCATCTAAGCATGAAAGGAATCAATTTTAATGATTTTTGTGTCAACACATATTTCCACCTCCATTATCATTTTATATGATGCATTCTCTATTTTATCATGCTTTCTGAAATAAATTATTTTTCTCCTAGTTTTAAAAAATGTGTATTATAAAATTATTTCAAAATATCAATGATATTTCATATTTAAAAAGTGATATTTTTTTTCTAAAAATCTTGAAAGAGTGTTTGTCATCCAAGTAAATATCTTGAAATATCTTATGATTGATCAAGAGAATTGTTTAAATTTCACTTTTCTAAATTCTTTCTCTAGTTTTTTTTAATTTTATTTTCTATCATTGATATGATCTATTACTTCCTTTGTATTTCCTAACCATCCAATATGAACATGAATAATGTTTTTTCCATTTCCATTTCTTTGTGAAAACTCTATACTTCCTTTGATTAAAGTTGGTTCACCTAGATTCCATTCATCAATTCATTGGGAAATTATTTAATTAAAAGTATACCCATTATCTATACTATGTAAATATCCCATGCTTTATCTTGATTTAAGGGAATTTTTTTAGAATATTATCAAATATATTGGATACTAATTTATTTTCTCTGGGTTAATTATATTGATGATTTACTTATGTGAATCCATTTGAAAATGATATGAATCCCATTATTTTCTATGTTTTATTTTTGATGTGATGAATAAAACCCATTTAATATTAATGGGTTCTTTATGATGCGTTGAATAAAAACCATATTCATTCCATGGGTTCTTTATGATATGATGAATGGTTGATTTCTTATGGAATACATAAGTATGTATTAATGAGGGACAAAGTACTATATAACCCCCCAATTCATTGTTTAAGATATTATATATCATGAGATAAGGTATTCATGAGTACGTTTTTGTTTCTCATAAGTGTCGGAACTGATGTCTTGCCTCATTAAAGTATTGTTACCTATAAAAGGGTATGTGTTATATTTTATAGATGTTCTTCATTACTATCTTATGATCTCATGATGTGTCTCATGAAAGTATTGTTACCTATACCAATGATATGCCATAATTTTATTCTTATTCTTAGGACCATGTAATTCTCTAATGAATCATATTTATTGGATAATGTTTCCATAATCATTTGATTCATGAATTTTTCATTATTATATGTTTTATGGTATATTTATTTTTTGGTTAAATTTCTTATGTATGCTTATTATATACATATTTTCACCTTATTATCACTTATGATTATTGATTATTATTTATTTTTTACCCTTATTAAGTGTTTGATACCATCCTTTCTTATGTTTCCATTTCCATAGGTTATTAATAAAAGTAATATATAAGAGGTGTCTAGAAGAGTATCTTGGGTAGAGGATTTGTGAAAGATGTAGTATAATTGTTATGGACTAATTAGCTGCTTATATAGTTGAAAAAATTTCCATTAGTTGAAAAAACATGATTATGGTTTACTAAAATTTTATCCAAATTTTATAAAAATATAAACCTAAAAGGTCTTGGAAATGTATTTTAATGAAATATTTACATTAATTCATGTAATTTAGATGATCATGTTTTCCAGTAGCTATAGTTGGTATAAGATAAGGGTTTAAATAAATTTGAATATTAGGTTATTATCAGTTATGGATAATTTGGGAGTTATAAATATCATAAATGTTTAATAATTTATGGGTTTTTCCAATTTTTAAGGTATAGATAACTCTTTAGGATATTTGAGGAAATATTAAATATTTTGGGGATTATGATAAGTGAATTTTGTGAAAACCCTAGGGATTAGTCTAAGGGATGAGTCTATGTAAAGGATAACATTATGATGTTTTGGTAATGAAAATATTATGTGGTTATCTTAGAAATTAAATCCATGTAGGGGTATTGGAAAGTGGATGTAGTTATGAAATAAATTCACCTTTGGATAATCACCTAGAAAAGGATGGTTAAGCATTGAATCGATCTCCACTTTAGTGAATGATGAGTTAGCATAAGACTACACATGTGTATAAACAGTCTTGGGGGATATTCTATGCTTAATTAAAATTATCTATAATAAACCATTATAAAGGATTTGTGTATGTTATTAACTAATTATGTTAGATAACCAAATAGATAAATTTCCATGGATAACCAAGGATTGAGAAAAGAGATTCATTTGTTGAGCCAAATTCATCATATGTTAAGAAAATAATGTTATATGGGGGAATAAATCTTCATATTTATTCATATTTTGTATATTTTCACAACCTTTTTGGTTTTAGTATTTGGTTGAAAAAGGATTAAGGAAATGGAGCTGAGAAAAGTATGCATCTAGAAATTTCTATGTCTTATAACCGAATAATAGAGCATACTTAGATGGTTTTGAATCCTGGTACATACCTATGATGAGGGAAAATGTGTGTTTCCTATTATTAACTAAGGTAAAAAGGTTCCTATATTAATAGAAATTAAATCTTGGTAGTCTTAACTATTTTCATTAGTGATCGAAATTTATCAATGCTATTCTGGTATATTCTAAAATCCATGAGGATTATGTGAAACATCTAAGGATTTTTCTTCTATAGTTTTTCTTTATTGATTTTAATATATATATTAATTGGTACTAATTACTTGAAAAGATATTTTATTAGATTATATTTTTGGGGATAACTATTTGAGAACACATTATTGTGGTATGGAAAACACCTAGGATTAATATATTCTTGATGTTAAAGAAATAAATGGTTGATTGATTTTTTGAAATGTAATTTAGATAGTATTGATAACATTGGTATTTGTTATTGATTTATGAAAAAGTGATCCATGATATATTTGGGGATGGTTATCACATTTTTTTGTATTATGACATATATTGACAAGTGTGTGACTTTAAAAAATAGTTGTTGAAGATATGAGTTAATTTTTGGAAGAATATATGATTTTGTTGTGGTTTAAGGACTTTTATATAAAAATATTTCTAGGAAGGTATGTTATGAAAAATATATGATTAGGGTATATATATACTTTAGTATATGATTGTATGAAAGATTAATATTGTTCTAGGAAAGAAAAATTACTTGATATAGCTTAATAAAGTAATGAAAATGTCATATTAGAAGTTAAATCTTGAATGATGAATTTGTTATTATTACATTCATATAATTTTATCAGTGAGTAATAATTAAAATTATAAGAACATAATTTATTTAAGGGTAGTATAATGCAATGGCATGAGATTTAACTATACATTTTCCTTAAATAAACAATGTTTTTGATAGGTTGATCCACAAAAAAATCAAACAAAAACAAAACTATGACATGTTTAGAATGCTAAAACCAGGTTATTGAATTCTTAGGTATGAATATAAGTAACTGAATTACTAAATATATTAATATATATATATACTTATGTTTATATAAAGCTTATTTTATAAAAATTTACTTACTTCATTATTGTGTTTAAGAATATATCTTTTTCTGTGCTTTATTTTTCATTAAATAAAAATAAGTATATTATTTTTAAATGGTTATTTTAATTAAATAAAATATTTATTGATTAATTTTATCTTTATTATTGTTTTATAGAAATTAAGAAACAAACAACTAGTATTTTAATAATATATCATCCTATAAAAATATTTTCTTATTATGTTTTATGATTTAATTTAAAATTTAAATAAAAAATTATAGGAATTTAATTTTAAAAAATAAACTTCACTTTTTGATTTATAATTTTAATACTATCTTAAGATTAATATTTTTTTTTTCAAAAAAGATTTTTTATGTGAATAGTGAAAATATCTTTTCTTTTGCAAATAACATGACTTTCAAGAAATTGTTAATATATAAGAATGATTTTTAGATTTATGAAAATTTTTTATAAAACCAAATATGTTTTTTATAAGGGAGATTATAATTTTAAAAATGTAATTTTAAATTTACAAACCCACATATGATATTTTAGAATATAAGTTTTATTTTTCAAAAAATTGCTTTCAATACATTATACATTTAGTATTTGAAAATTAATTTTTATAAATTTTATAGAATTAAAATAATGAAATAGATTTCAAATTTTTAATAATTAGCTATAAATTAATTAATATTTACCAATTTATTTTCAATTATAAATTATAAATTACTTTGGTAAAAAGTTGTTACCTCATTAAAAAGCAAAAGGGGTAAAAAGTATTTAACCAAGAGGGAAAGACCACAAACATGTTTAAAAAATTAGTGTGAATGGGTGGATGAGACCTTTATCCTAATTATCCATTATCTTATAAATTATGTCCCAATTTTGATCTAATTTCATTGAAAGTGAGTTCCAATTATTGAAAAGTTTTGGGTATTTTAAAAAATTGCATCCCTTTTCACTTATAAAACGGGAACTACACTCTCACTTACCCTCGTACCATGATCCCATTATTTCACCCTAAAATAAACCCAAAACACTAAAAAAATTCCAAAAAATTATTAAGTATTTTTTTCATCTCAAAATACCATCCCTTAAATTATTATCCCCCTTTTCAAAAGAGATAATCCAAGAAGTGAGGTATAAATTCCTAATCGCTCTTTTCTCATTTCTATTCACTGATGTGAATTTATTCATTCTAAAGTTTCATTAAAAAATATTAAAATGATAATATATATATAATTATAATACTATTATCTTATTATAGTTATGGTACTAAAATTAACCACGCTCCCCTTTCCTCTGAGAAAAATAAATCCATTATTCGTTTGTTGTGCGGACTACCACCTCCATAAAGTAACATGTTCATTTTCCATCACCAACTAATATTTATGGTACTAATAAGGAATTTAATATATATTTATTATATCTATGAAATATTTTATATTATTAAATTATAAACCATATTTACCCTTTTCCTCATTCTATGTAAAACAAAATTATCATCCATGCATACATGTAGACCACCACCGCCATGGAATGATTGATTTCCAATTTTATTTATATTATAATCTTAAATTTATAGTCATAAGTATGGTTTAAATTAATAAATATTATTTTTATAGAATTATTAATGTTTTTAAAGAAAAATTGTAAAACCTACTAATAATATAATCAATAAAAAATTGTGGTAAATTTAACCATCCAAAAAAGTGTTCTAAGAGGAAAAAATGATTTATTAATACTATGAAATAAATTTGTATAGGTTATATGATTCTTTAAATTATTTAAAATTATTATATATCATTGTAATAAACACTATATAAGTACATTGTTCAACTTTTATAATTATATTACAAATTAATCACATCATAATCATCCATTAATTATGGTATGTTATTATTTGGGTTGGTTTAACCACCCGCTTAAACAATGTTATAAATTTATATAATGGATGAATATGAGAATTTAATTTCAACTTATATATAAAATAAATAATCCAATAATTATTTTTCTTATTTCTATAATGGTAATATATAAATTTAACTCATTATTTAAGAAAACACCTTTCATTTTCTATGAATCATCGAAACATGATCATCACCAAATTCATCTTTAAATATAATAACCAAAAATCCCATAGAATGAAATTATAATATTAAAAATATTTATTAAAAATATATTCTAGTAACATGTATGATATATTTACAATTAACTTTTGGAGAAGAATGAAAAAAACATTGTTATTATGAAACTACTTCAAAACAACAAAGATAACCCTCACCTGATATCAAAAATAGTTAATAACTAACTAATATACATGTAATGAGTAATTATAAATTAATTTTATAAAAGGATATAGATATTAAAAATATTCTTAAATATTTAATTAAGATAGTTACTTTTTTATACATGATGTTAGTGTGCATTTTGATTAAGAAGGAATTAAGTTAAGTGTTTCTTATTTCAAATTATCACCCCTTGAAAAATATTTCTAACTACACAACATGTTTTATTAATAATTATATATATAATAAAAATTTAATATAATTTTTCACAATTATATTATATTTTATTATATTCAATTCTCTATTTCATTTTCTTTATGTCATGAGGTTTTGACTCTAATGTTTCTATGTTTGTAATGAGTTCTCTATATAAAATTTAATTTCAAGAGACATATTTGATATTACACACCATTATTTTTTTTATATGATTTATTCAGTTCCCTATATATTCCAAGAATAAAATGTCATCCATTTAATTAGATTTTAATGTCTATTTTATGGTCTTCCTCTCAATACCCTTTCATTATTATGTTACCTATATCGTGAGAGTTTTATCACAAATCTCTTTTTAAAATTGATATTTATTTTGAAATATAATCCATATGGGTGATTTCTATAATTTTCACTCTAAAAAACCTATAATATTATTGTAATCTAGATATTCTATGGGTTTTACTATTCTTATCCCTATTTTATTTTTCCCCTGGATAATTCTTTACCAGTTGTAAGGAAATAGACCCTACCTTTTGTTTTTGGCTGGAAACCTCATTTTTTCAATGTCTATATTCATTGGATGACTTTGAAAATTTATTTACCTATTTCTAAATAATTTATTATGTCCATTTTATACAACTTTACCTTCTTTAAAATTTTAAATAATTTTTTAACATTTTCAATATGGGTCATTTTCACCAAAGTATGAAAACATATCTTTATAATTTATTCTATGTAAACACATATTTTAGGAGCCTTTTTCATTTTTAATGAGAAAATATCTATTTTTTCATGGTTTATAAAAGAAAATTTTTTATTCAAGTTTTATAAAATATTTATTTTAAAATTCTTTCAAAAGATCAAGGTTATTTATTATTTCCAAATTTATTTTTCTAAAACTCCAGAAAAAGTGTTTTTTATTTAATTCATTATCTTTTAACATATCTAATGATTTATCAATGAAAATTATTCAAATTTTACTATCCAAGTTATTACTTTGGATGAATTATGTAATGTTATTTTCTATCAAAGATATGATTTATCACTCCCTTTGTCTTCCCGAACCATCCACCATTAATATGCATGATTTTTTTTAAATTTATTTAATTTGTGAACACTCAATATTTATTTCATTTGATTGAAGTGTGTTAAAATAAGTTCCATTCCTTTATTTATTATGAAAATTATTTAATTAACCATATAAACATTATCTATACGGTGTAAATACAATATTCTTTATCTTTATTGAATGATATTTTCCTATAAAGTTAGTTAATACCTTTTGATACTTATTTATTTTTCATTTATTTAGAATATTGATGAATTATTTATGAGAATCCATTTAAAAAGCACATTAAACCAATTTTATTCAATGGTTTCTTTTTTTATGTGAGGAATGAAACCCATTTTCTTTCCGTGGGTTCTTTATGATGCGTTCAATGAAACCCATTTTCTTCTCATAGGTTATTTTTGATATGATAAATGATTGATATCATATGAAACATGTAAGTATGGATGGAGGATGACAAGGGTCCTATATCCTCCTATAGTGAATTTGTTAAGAGTTTAAATCTCATGAGATAAAGTATATGTGAGTATGTTTTAGTTTACCATACGCATGTGCACTAACAGTGTGGATCATTAAATTAATGTTCCCAATACTAATGTATATGCCATATTGGATGTTGTGCATTATTATCTTATGTTCTCAAGATATGGATCATGAAAGTAATGTTCCCAGTACCAATGTTGTGCCATAGTTTTATTATTATTCTCATGACTATGTTATGATCCCATAGATCATGACTATATTATAATGTTTTCACACACTTTTAATTCCTAGCCTTTTCCTTATTCTGGGATTTATGATATATGATTTATCAACTATAACTTTCATATGTAGCCTAATTATACCCACAATCTCAAATTATTCTAACTTATTATCAACATAGTTGATTTCAGTAAATATTTGTGATATAAAGAGATATATCATATGATTCAAAGTGACCTAATCTTAAATTAAAAATATATATCAAGACAATATCTATCATTATTTTGGATGAAGTAAAAAATAATTTCATTTTTTGTGTAGAAAAAAAGCATACATGAATTTGAGGAAGAATTAATAGAGATGTGCAAGTTGTGAATGAAAGAGATATTTTGATCAATTATACTTGTCGATTCATATAAAATTTAAATGATAACAAATTATTATGGAAATAAATCATTGAAAAGTTCAATGAAGATAATTATTTTTTTATGGAGAATAAAAAGGAAAGAATAATCTAAAGATTTGTGATGTAAAAGAAGTGTCCCACATTCATAATTGAAGTATATTAAATATGTATATATGAAAATAATTTATATATATGGATTTTTTGAAGTAAACATTTCACAATAATTCTATATATCATGGAATTTAACAAATTCATTATCAAGTATTTAAATGATTTTTAGATAATTTTTGAACGATATTAAAAATTATATAGACCAGAGAATTTGTCATTTTTTAAGAGAAAAGATATTTGGATTTTTAAGTTACCAAAATTATTCATAATTCAAAGTGATTA
The DNA here is from genome assembly GCA_963277665.1 of Viscum album. Taxonomy (NCBI): domain Eukaryota; kingdom Viridiplantae; phylum Streptophyta; class Magnoliopsida; order Santalales; family Viscaceae; genus Viscum; species Viscum album. Next base: position 857,759,033 of record OY728121.1, read on the forward strand.
ATTCATGTTGTATTTCGAACATGGAAGATATATAATAATGATAATAAGTAACCAATGCTATTGGTTATTATTATATATATTTTTGGTTAAAGTAGAATGAGAAGTAAGAATGTCCAAAAAAATTATTCTATATTGAGTAATCTCTATATGCTAAGAAATAAAAGGCTCGATATCATGATATTCTGAAGAACTTTATAGTGTTGAAGAGAAATAGAAGTAGGAAGAACCAGTGTTGTATTTATACACTGAAGGAGAATAAGAGAAGAAGATGTCATTGATGATATTTTTCTACATAGGAAGAAGAAGAAGAATTGGATGAGTTTGCCCTAAGGTTTATAAGAAGAAGGTGTTAATAATTATAGGTTGTAGATATTAAACAGAGGCTTGTATCTAGTGAAAGATAAGAATAATGGGAGAAGAGTAAGTATTGCACCTATGAAAAAAAGAAGCATCCTAATATTCCATAGTGAAGAAGAAAAAGGTTTTGTTAGCTACTATGCCTTAGGGAATAAGAAGATGAGTTTTTACATGATTTTGTGAAAGTAAGAGAAGAGGAATAAGGTAAGGAATCATTGTGACATTTAATTGAAGTCTCAATTGGTAGAGGACTTTCTTAGTTTTTCAAAGTAATATAAGAATTTGAATAATTTCTATACAAGCATTATAAAGATCCAGAAAAAGCTCTATATAGACCAAGATAACAATAGTATATTGAATCAGGATTTTTTCTATTGCCCATTTGAAAATTTATAGAGGCACACTTTAGTACAAGAATGATTCCAAGGTAAATCACTATAATTGGTACCACATTATAGTGAGAAATTTATGTATCAGTCATCACCATACACAACAAGAATTAGATACTCTTTTTGATTAATGAACCTTGTAAAAATATCATTTTCATTAATATGTTTTCTTCATCTTATTACATATGATATAGAAGATATAACAAGAAAATCAATATCTTAACCAATAAGATAGATAAAGGGGTAAAATTTGGAATTAGAACAATATTGTACCAACATTGATTCACCCTCTTCCCAGTGATTAATATATCCCAGGGGATCTTAGCTTCATGTGGGCTTCTTGATTTGATTAAAGATTCTCTAGTAAGCTTAAGATGTTTTATTTCTTCTTTGTTGAGATCTAGTTCAATCCACACTTTGATTTGAATTTTCATTTAGGGAACCTAAGTATTGAACTTATACAATTACACCTCTATAGATTTGTGATTTTATAATTTAGGGTTGTTGTGGAATAGGAATTTCCTTGAAAAAAATATTCTAAATATAAAAGTACCTTGAAATGAACATGAAACAACCATAACATAGCTAATTTAAGTGAGATAAACCTTAACTAAGCATATTATAAGACCCTTGTATGAGAACTGATGCACTGTGTGTACCCTTCCAAATCCATAATGACTCAAGGGGATCCCGTACATGATATGATGATGACATTTACCTTGTAATAAGGACTCACAAATAACCTTTACATGAATCTATATAGAACATGAAAAACCTTATATAGTTCTATGATTAGTGGGGACACATTTATGTGGTGTTCCAGAGTACCTTTACGAAGACCCCAAACATGATAGTACCTTTACACAATACTCTAAAAAACCTCTACATAGTGCCATGATCCACATCAGGACCTTCACTTAGGCCAATTCCAATTTATATCAGCCATATATGAGTAAAACATTAACCTTTACATGGACTTAAACCATTCGATGTTACCTTTATGTATAATGAATATCATGATGAATACCTTTCCATTGCATCAATTTTCATCATATTTTTTTTACCTAGAGCCAAACATCCAAAAAATAAATTTTAGCTTTAATAGATTTGATTTAGGCTTAAAAATTATTTTGGGATCAATTGTAATTATCTTCAAAAATTCAACCGTGACTTGAACTATTGATTTCCTCACTAATAATATATTGTAAACCTAGTGTGAACCTATCTATGAACTCTCAAATAAAGAATTGGGGATAATTGAGACCCCTCTATTCTTAATGAAACTAAATATGAAATAAAAAAGAGTTATCTAAAGATAATTACTCGACCACAACACTCAAATTTATCCATGGACTATCAAAATTCCATAATCGGTTATGTAGGATTGCTAATCTATTGCAATACTAGTTTGAGCACTCCGTTTCTCAATAAGAAAGGTCATCTTCATCGATATTCTTCCTTATAGATCATGTTATTTTTTCTTCCCTTCATTGAGGCTTAATTTTTTTAAGCTTCATATTTGATTCCTTGATTTGGAATATTCAAGAACAATTTATTAAGGAAGATGAATAATAGTGGTAATTAAGGGGTATGTTGGCTGAATTTATTTTGGATATAGATGAAACAAAGGATGGTATAGTTATGTCTATTATAAATGTGAATTCTACATCATGGGAGAAATTGAAAGATTCATTATTTTCTAACCTAGAATTCAAGTGGACATGAGACACATTTTATTTAGGTGAGTCCATTAATGGGTGGATTATGTCATCAAACACATCCATTTATTCCAACAGGTGAATTATTATTCTTAATCCATTAAGGAAATAAGTGATGAGAATATTTCATCATTAAAATTAGTTAGTGAAATTAAGAATTAAAAATAAGTATCATGATTTCAAGTGAATATTTTGGTGGTTAATATGTGGAAATTAATTGATGAGTATGATTCTCATCATTCAGTTTTTTATAATGTGAATTAAGAAAAAAAATGAACAGCTAGATTGTTGTAGCCATAACCTATATCAACATAGAAGTGAGAGGAAATTGCTATAAAAATCATGCTAGTTTTACCTAGATCTCCCTTGAATCATGAAGTTATTTTGGTTTTAGTGGATCAAATCAAAAATATTACACACATTTTACCAATTTAGGAGAATAATTCAGGTGAGGAACTTGGAAATTTTTTCATCCCGGAGATTATTAAACTTCACGGAGTTCCTAAGTCTATCATTTTTTATAGAGATTATAAAATGGAATTTATAATGTTTTAGGTAAAAAATTGAGGATGATTATGTCATATCATCAATAGATGGAGGGATAATAATAGTATATTAGATATAATTTAGTGGATATGATTTATGAATGTGTGATTGATTGTGGAAGATTTTGGGAAGATTATTTATTTTTTCTGGAATTTAACTACAATAAGAGTTACCAATATTCAATATATATAGTTTTATTTGAATCATTGAATGGATGGTTGTGTCAAAACCCTTATGTACAATATAAATACCTAAATGGTTTCTATTTGGAATGAGTTTGGAATAAGAAACAATAAATTAGATTAAGGTAATTCCAAAGTATATAGTGATAATAAAAAGTAAACAGATGTCATATGTTTATTATTCAAAATAATCCTTGGAGTTTAAATTTGGTGAAATATAATTTTTTGATTACCTCCCAATTTATAAAACGGAATACTTGGAAATAAAGGGAGTTAACACCATTATTTTTAGGTTCATCTATGATTATGTAAAATATTAAAAAAGTTGTGTATCATTCTGAATAACTTCCATGATATGATATTATTCATATTGTCCTTTATGTATCTTAGTTATGGATATGTTTATAGGATATATCTCATATTGTTGATTAGAAATTGGAGGATTTGAAATATAATATAACATTCCTTGAAATGCTAAAGAAAATTTTAGATCTGTAAGAAAATATTTTAAGGGAGAAGTCTCATTATCTTGTTCAGGTGTTGTGGAAACATGGGAATATCATAGATCAAATATGGGAGATGGAACCTAAAACGTGGTAGTAGTGGCCAGATAACTTCATGGAAATTGAATTAATTTCAATTGGTGAAAATAATTTATGTTTGGGAGAATTATAATACAAATGTTTTGATATTGTTAAATAATATAGATTATGACTTTGAATTTTTGATTAAAGTGTTGGTGACATTAAATGAAATTAAATATTTTACTATTTAATTATTATAAATTAATTATTTAATATGACTATTGGAAGTTTAAATAATTATATGACTTGGGAATTTAATACTATGAAATTAATTTAAATATAATAAATTTTGAATTGTTGGCTTGATAATAATTATGGTTGATCAAGGATGAATTATAGAAGTAGATAATATTGAATGTTGTCATGGATGTTTTTCTAAGGAAATATAATAGATAATTTAAAAAGGGTTATGGTTTATAGATAATGTGAATTAATTCATAAGAATTAATATGATGTAATTATTGAGATAATATTGAAATTAAAATTAAAGTATTGGTTGGAGTTTTAACTTATTAATGTAATTTCCATGGTAGACATTTAGATGAGTTATATGTTTTAATCTCTATATATAGATGAGGTGTAATAACCCAGGTATTTATAGAATAATACTTTTTCATATCTATTAATATTTATGAATAATATATTAATTTTATGTTAAATATGAGACTTTTTCTAAGAGAATACTCGATACGCAACAAGGGGTTTCTCCGAAATCTTACGTTGCACAAAACATTGAGATATACTGAAAAATAATACAGTAAAAATATTATTATTTTAAATGGTAGTTAACACCTAAGAAATGGAATGTAAGGAATGAATAATATCAACTAAATTTTGAAATATGGTTTACACATGTTTGAATAACGATTCATTAGTTACCAAATTTATTATTAATGGAAATAAAAACCAATTGAATATAAAGGATGTGTTTTTATGAAAAGCTATTTAAAAGAGAATAATTGTGTTTTCATATCACTCATTATGGATTTTTATTTAATGAAAAATATATGATATATATTCTATTTAATGATTTAAATTTATCTTATATGTTTTATAGATATGACAAAAGAACAAATTTATATTTTCAGATAAAAGAAGTATTTTTCAAAAAAGTGCAGTTTTTCCACAATTTGATGGAGAACCCTTTTTAAATCTAATTTTTCCACTTTTATATATTCTATTCGATAAAATTAACTTCTTTTATAGAAGAGAGATATAAAAATTTACTTTGAATGAAATTTTGGATTTTTTTTGATAAAGTTCATTTTTTTGCGAATAGTGAAAAAATACTGCATTTTAATTCAAAACTGCCTTTTCATATAACTTATTTATATAGTTATATTTTCCTTTTAAATTTTTAAAGTATAATTAGACTTTTTTTAATCATTTAATCCAATAATGTTCATTTTAAGTAATTTCACTTTTAAATTGGATATAAAAACATGTCAATATTTTGATAGGTATTACTTTTTTAAAACCCACCATTTGGTTTTGACAACATGAATTAATTTTAAATTAATTTCTGAAAATTCTATGATTTTAATTTGGAAAAATATATACTATATTTGGAATCAGGAGGTTAAAATTGTGTAAATAGGTACCTTTTATTTTTAGACATCTTGAATAGTAACTTTAGTAATCATTTTATTTACCATGGTTAAAGGGTAAATCTAGTAAATAAGGGTAAAAAAATAATATTAAAATAATATTAAACTACCCTAACACATTTCCTAATTCTATTAGATGAGATATGTCCCACTGTGGGCATCCTTGGGTCAATTTTGGGACCCCATGGAGCCACTTGGATGTGAAAATGACATTTTATAAGAATTAATTTAAAGTAAAGAAAGATATAACATAAACATGAATCTTTTAGTAATTTTTTTGATATGGGGTTATATAATTTATATAAAAGGAACAATAAACTTGGAAAAGGTTCTGAATCAATTAGGAATTAACTTAAGTTTTTTATTCAGGAAAAACAAGGAACATACGTTACGAGTCCGACACAAGGAAAGGGACTTTGTCTCAATCTAATTTCATTGAGGTATATTTTGATAATATACACCTTCTTCTTTTATAAAATGTATAATAAAATACTTTCACTTTAAATTTCATTAAAAGAGAATATTTTTTTCTATGAATAATTTTACAAAATGACAAAAGGAATGTTTTTTAACGTATACGGAAACAATGACCTCTCTACCGCTATAATCATTATTTGATATTTGGCTTCCTCTATAAGCCATGATGTTTTTAAAAGTAAAATAAATCCATTATTCCCTTGTTGGGTGTTTTGGTATTGAAAATGGTTTTTGAAATAGATTGATTATTTCAATATTTTTGAAATGATTTCTTGTGATTTCAAATGAAATATTATTAAGGAAATGTTGATATTTGCAATATGTTATGTTTTATGATTATATAACAGTACTTGGACATTTGACAGGTAGTTACATCATAAAAAATGATGTGTGGTTACATAATAAACCAAAAGATAGGTGGTTCCGTGATAAACCAAGGACGGGTGGTTACGTTATAACCTCTAATGCATTGGGTATGGAAGTCGACCATATGACTATTCTATTTAGTGATATGTGTAGAAGTTAACCGCATGGTTATTCCATTTTTTTATGTTTATATCCCAAGTTACCTTTATATTTTATATGTTGATTTCTATGGGATTTATGGTAATATTTTGGTTACAAAAAAGGTAAGTAATGAGATTATATTCAGTGAAGTATATTTAATACTTATTAAAGGGGAAATGTATTACTTTATGATAAAGTATTCATAGTTTTCATGTCATCCCAAGAATAATAGTTTTATTTCTTTATGTATCCCTTACTGAGATTTTTATGCTAATCTAAAGTTTTGAAATGTTTTCCATAGTACATGAGGAAGAATAAAGTCATGTATGGGATCAAAGAAAATTTATGCTGTTAAAACAAGAAACAATGTCATGTTTTGTTTAAAGAGTTTTTTTATGAAAAAAGTGGATAGTGAGTGGAAGTGTCTACTTATAATATTCAAGATGTTATGTATAAGTTAAGACATAATTCTTTAAATCTATAAACCTAAAAAGATCCTTGATATGAATTAAAGTAAAATTATTAACTTATCTCAGGAATAAGTAATGTTTATGGCTAGGGCCTTATAGTAGGTATTAGAGGTCAGTTTAGATAACTTTAGAGGTTAGGGAGTTATTTAAGCATAACTGACATGTTTTATATAACTACAGTGGTTATCATATTAGAAAGAGTCATAGTTAATTTAGATAAATTTAATGAGTTTAAGATAACATGAATAAGTATGTCTTAGTGTTTACCCTCCTAATAAGATAATATATGATTATTTTACAGATATACTCACACTCACCTTTTTGGTTTTAGAGTAAATGGATGGATCTAGTAGGCACCAAAGTAACAATGGATGTGAAGGAAACTGTGATGGTTTTCTGAATGAGAAACTTAATGAAATGGGAGATGTAATGAGAGCTATTTTGGTTATTCTTAACCAACTATTTGGAGTCATGATTGACCACTCAAACCTTGGTGATTTTTCTAAGGCATCATATATGCAAGAAAATAATCCCTTTGTAAGTTCAGTTAATAATCCTAAAAATAAGTTTATTCAAAAACCTATGTGTCATGGATGTGGAAAGAAACACAAGGAAAATGTTTCAAAGGGACGGGGAGATGTTATTGATGTGGTAATGAAGGTCATAAAGTAATAATCTACAATGGAAAAAGAAAACGCTTAATTGGCTCTAGGAAAGATAAAGAAGTTATTTCTAAGGGATCAATTTAACATTTTAAATGTGGTGTGCGTTGTCATTTTGAAAATAGATGTCCTGCAAAGATGCTTCGGGAATGAGATCAGTATGATTATACAAATATATGTTTACCAATTCCTAATTCCATTCCAATTGAAGATGAGGAAACTAAAAATGACTTATAAAAGGTATGGATTATTTCTTAGCTCATGTTTTGACATTATTGAAATGTTCGGAAATTAGAAATGATTTTGTTTGTAGGAAAGAAGTATAAAATAATAAGATGGGAAAAATGGATAAAGGATCATGAAGAATTTTATATGATTAATATGTATACATTTAGGAATTGAAGAGTTATGTTGGATGTATCGATGATAATATGTTTAAATGTATTAACGATGGGATAACTTTGGAAGACTTATAGTATTTTTGACCCTTAAGTTTGTTATATAAAAATTTTAATTGAGGAAGAATTGTCTTTTCTTTTTTGGATATAGTTATAAAAACCCTATTAGGGTTTATATAATTCTTGAATTTTATGAAATTAAGGTTTATTACTTTTTGGGATACAAAATTCATGGTATAATATAAACTTTGAGGTTAAAATAAGTTATGGTTATTTTTAAATATTTTATCTCATTTTGGGAATGTTTTAAGAATTATATAATTTTATAAAAAGGAAAACCTGTAGGAAGGGTGAAAAACCATCATGTCTGGTAAGGCCATGGGAATCAAACCCACAACTGAAGGGTGACAAGGGTACATCACCTACCACTGGTCTATGTGAAGTCCCTGGTCAGTATGACTTATTATTTTTAGTTAAATGATTTTATGGATCAACAATAATTTGATTTTAGGAAGTTCAATTTTATCAAATAGATATCCTTAGTATAGGAAAATTATTTGGTGATTAAGTAATAAATGTTATTTTAGAAGACATTCTCTATTTTGTGAACACTCTATGCCTAAGGAAAATAGAATACCATGGGATTTCAATTGAGGAGTAATGATGGAATTTTATTTTGGAAGAATTTATGTATTTACTGTGAACTTATAGAGATTAGCTTTATTTATGGAAATGATTAACCTATCACAGAGAATATGTGATTAGGTTAATTACTTTTCAGTATGAGACTTTATGAGTAGCTGATGTTATTTGGAAATAAATGTTAATATTTTTTTTTGTGGAAGACTATATGATCAAATCCTTCTGATTTTCGGGTTTTAAAATTAGTTTGTATTATTTTGAAAAATTTTAAGGATAATTTTTTATTGAATGGCCTCTATTTAAATTTGTGTATTGTTTGTTGAATCTTATAGATTAAGATTAATATTTCTTTATATAAAGGATTATCCTTTTTGAGGATTATCTGATATTGTACTAACCTTTTTGGTTTTGGTTAATATCTAAAGATAAGGGAAATATATATTTAATCTTTTTTGGTTTATGTTATTCTCTAGAAGTTGATTCTAGAGTATCAGGTGTGACCATGTCATCTTTAATACTCATCGTTTGGATAAAAAAAAATGAGTTTGTGGTAGAAATTTATGAATGGATGAAACTCTAGTTGACAAGTAAGTATGTTTCCTTATGTTATTATTATAAGTAGTAAAAGAAATCCCCAAATTTATGTAAAGGACATTAAAAGAAAATAGTTTTTTGTTTACTTTTCTTACCGGTAAATTAAATACAGTTTAACCCATCACATGTTTATTGTTTTCTGGTAGTTAACTTTCTCTAGATGATGTTTTATATCACCCTCCATCAGAACTTGATGGTTAGTTTCTATTCCATATCTATGTTTTCCTACGTGGAATCCTAGTTTATGTTAACTTGGGTGACCTTTTTTAATTCTCTTTATTTCTTTAAAAGTGATAGTTTTATTTACTCTTTTTACGATGTGAGATTTTCTTTGATGTTTTTGAGCCCAATTTTAAAATTGTAAGGATGCAATTTCCAAAAGTGGGGAATGATGTAACGACCCAGGTATTTATATAATAAAAAATTTTCATATCTATTAGTTTTTATGATTAATATGTTAATTTTATGTTAAATATAAAACTTTGTTCGATATCTTACTTGACAGGCAACAAGGGGTTTCTCTAAAATCTTACGTTACACACAACATTGAGATATACAGAAAAATAATACAGTAATAATAATATTATTATAAATAGTAGTTAACGCCTTTCTGTTGGAATGGAGGGAATGAATAATATAAATTTAATTTTGAAATATGTTTTATACATGTTTAAATAATTATTCATTGGTTACCAAATTTATTATAAATGGAAATAAAAACCAATTTATTATAAAGGATGTGTTTTTATGAAAACCCATTTAAAATGGAATAATTGTGTTTTCATATCACTATTTATGAATTTTTATTTAATTAAATATATATGATATATATTCAATGTAATGTTTTAATTTCATCTTATATGTTTTCTAGATATTACATAAGAACAAATTCAATTTTTCAGATAAAAGAAGTATTTATAAAAAAAATGCAGTTTTACCACCCTTTGATGGAGAAATCTTTTTTAAATATAGTTTTTTGTCACTTTTATATGTTATATTCAACAAAATAAACCTCTTTTATAGAAAGGGGATATTTAAATTTACTTTGGATGAAATTTTGGTATTTTTCAGATAATGTTCATTTTTTAGTGAATAGTGAAAAAAATACTACATTTTAATTCAAAACTGTATTTTTATATAATTTATTTATATAGTTATATTGTATATTTAATTGGTTTTAAAGTATAATTGAATTATATTTTTATCATTTAATCCAATTTTGTTAATTTTATGTAATTATAATTTTAAATTGGACACAAACACATGTCAATATTTTGATAGTTATTACTTCTTAAAAATCCACCTTTTGGTTTTGACAATCAGAATTAATTTTAAATTAAATTCTTCCAATTATATATTTTGAATTTGGAAAAATGGATTCCATATTTGAATCAGGAGGTCCAAATTGTGTAATTATGTACCTTTTATTTTTATACATTATGAATAGTAACTTCAGTAATTATTTTATTTACCATGGTCAAAGGGTAAATATGGTAAATAAGGGTAAGAAAATAATATTATAATGATATTAAACTACCCAAACACATTTTCTATTCCTATTGGATAAGATATGTCTGACCATGGTAATCCTTGGGTTGATATGGGACCCCATAGAGAAACTTGGATGTGAAAATGACATTTTATAAGAATTAATTTAAAGTAATGAAAAATGTAACATAAACATGTATCTTTAAGTAAAATTTTTATATATGGGGTTATATAAGTGATATAAAAGGAATAATAAACTTTAAAAAGGTTCTAAATCAATTAGAAATTAACTTAAGTTTATTATTCAGGAATAACAAGGAACATACGTGACGATTCAGACTCAAGGTAAGGGACTTCGTCTCAATCTTATTTCATTGAGGCATATTTTGAAAATATACACCTCATTATTTTATATAGCGTATAATAAAACCCTTTTACTTTTAATTTCATTCATGGGAATATTTTATCTATGAAGTATTTTACATAATGATAAAAGGAATGTTTTTAACGTATGCGACAACAATGACCTCTCTACCACTGTAATCGTTATTTGATATTTGGATTCCTCTATAAGCCATGAAATTTTTAAAAGGAAAATAAATCCCTTATTCCCTTTTTGGGTTCTTTGGTATTGAAAATGGTTTTTGAAATAGATTTATTTTTTCAATATCTTGAAATGATTTCTTGTGATTTCAAATGAAATATTTTTAGTGAAATGTTAATATTTGCAATATTTTATGTGTTATGATTATATAATGGTAATTGGATATTTTATGGGTGGTTATATGATAAACCATCAATGGGTGGTTACGTGATAAAACAAATAACAGGTGGTTTCGTGATAATCCAAGGACAAGTGGTTACATTATAACCTCCAATGCATTGGGTATGGAAGTCGGCCATATGGCTATTCCATTTAGTGATATGTGTGAAAGTTGACCGTATGGTTATTCCATTTATGTATGTTTATGTCCCAAGTTACCTTTACATGTTAATTAATGAGATTATATTCAGTGAAGTATATTTACTACTTCTTAAAGGTGAAAAGTATTACTTTATGATAAAGTATTCATAGTTTTCATGTTATCCTAAGACTAATAGTTTTTTTAATTATGTATCCCATACCGAGATTTTTATGCTCATCCCAAGTTTTGAAATGTTTTTCACAGGACATGAGGAAGAATAGAGTCAATTATGTGATCAAGGAAAAGTTATGATATTAAAATAGGAAATTATTTCATGTTTTGTTTAAAGAGTTCTTGTTTTATAAAAAAAGTGGATAGTGAGTAGAAGTGTATACTTGTAATATTCAAGATGTTATGTATAATTTATGACCTAATTCTCTATATATCTAAACCTAAAAATATCTTCGGTGTGAATTAAATCCAGATTATTAACTTATCTCAAGAATAATTAATGTTTAAGGCTGGGGTCTTATAGTAGGTATCATAGGTCGGTTTAGATAACTTTAGAGGTTAGGGTGTTATTTAAGCATAAGTGACATGTTTTATATAACCATAATGGTTATCATATTATAAAGAGTCATAGTTAATTTAGATAAAATTAATGATTTTAAGATAACATGAATAAGTATATATTAGTGTTAAACCTCCTTATAAGATAGTATATTATGATTTTACTAATATACTCACACTGAACCTTTTGGTTTTAGAGTAAATGGATGGATCTAGTAGGCACCAAAGTAACAATGGATGTTAAGGAAACTATGATGCTTTTCTGAATGAGAAATTGAATGAAATGGGAGTTGTAATGATAAATATTGTGCTTATTCTTAACCAACTATCTGGAGTCATGATTGACCAATAAAACCTTGGTGACTTTTCTAAGGCATCATATATGTGAGAAAATAATCCCTATGTAAGTTCAGGATATAATCATAAAAGTAAGTATATTCCAAAACCTATGATTCATATATGTGGAAAGAGTCACCTAGGAAAATATTTCAAAGGGACGGGAAGATGTTATAGATGTGGTAATGAAGGTCATAAAGCAATAACCTACCATGGAAAGAAGGAAGCGTTCAATTGACTCCAGGAAAGGGAAATAATTTATTTATGAGGTATCAATTAAATGTTTTAAATGTGGTGTGCATTGTCATTATGAAAATAGATGTCCTCCAAAGATGGTTTGGGAATGAGATCAGTAGGACCATACAAATATATGTTTACCAATTCCTAATGCCATTCCAATTGAATATGAGTAAACTGAAAATGACCTATAAAAGGTATGGATTATTTCTTAGCTCATGTTTGGACATTATTAAAATCTTAGTAAATTATGCACGATTTTTTTTGTAGGAAATAAGTATAAAAGAATAATATGTAAAAACCTAGATAATGGATCATGAAGAATGTTATATGATTTAGATGTCTACATTCAATAATTGAATAGTTTTGTTGGATCTATCAATAATGATATGTTTTGAATATATTAATGATGGGATTATATTGGAAGATTTATAGTATTTGTAACCCTTAAGTTTTTTATATAAAAATTTTAATTGAGGAATAATTATCTTTTATTTTTTGGATATAGTTATAAAGAACCATTAGGGTTTATATGATCCTTGAATTTGAGGCAATTAATGGTTATTACTTTTTGTATGAAAAATGAATGGTATGAGATAACAATTGAGGTTAAAATAAGTTATGGTTATTTTTAAAGATTTAATATCATTTTTGGAATGTTTTAATAATTATTTAGTTTTAGAAAAAGGAAAACCCATAGGAAGGGTGAAAACCTGTCACATCCGACAAGGCCATGGGAATTAAACCCACTAATGAAGGGAGACTAGGGTGCATCACCTACCATTGGCCTACATGAAGTCCCAAGTTAGTATGAATTATTATTTTTAGTTAAATGATTTTATATATCAAGAATAAGTTAATTTTGGGAACTTTAGTTTTATCAAAAGGATATCGTTAGTATTGGAAAATGATTTGGTGATTAAGTTGTAAATGTTATTTTGGAAGACATTCTCTATTTTGGAAACACTATATGCCAAAGAAAAATAGAATACCATGGGATTTCATTTGAGGAGTAATGGTGGAATTTTATTTTGGAAGAATTTATGTTTTTATTGTGAACTTATAGAAATTTGGGTTATTTATTGAAATTATTAACCTATCATAGAGACAATGTGATTAGGTTAATTACTTTTTAGTATGAGACTTTAAGAGTAGCCGATATTATTTGGAAATAAATGTTAATATTTTTTGTGGAAGAGTATGTGATCCAATCCTTCTGAATTTTAGGTTGCAAACTTAGTTGGGATTATTTTGAACAATTTCCAGGATAATTGTTTATTCAATAGCCTCTATTGAACTTTGGGTATTTCTTGTAGATTTTTGGTGGTTAGGAGTAGTATTTAATTCTATAAAAGATTATCATTTTTGGGGATTATCTGATATTGTACTAACCATTTTGGTTTTGGTTACTATATAAAGAAAACAGAAATATATAGTTCAACTTTTGTGGATTATGGTATTCTCTAGAATAAGATTCTAGCACTACATGTGTGACCATGCCATCTTGAATACTCATCGTTTGGAGAAAAGATGAGTTTGTGGTCGAAATTTATGAAAGGATGAAACTCTACTTGACAAGTATATATGTATCCTTATGTTCTTATTCTAAGTTGAAAAATAACTCCTAAACTTTATGTAAAGGACCCTAAAAGAAAAACTTCTTCCATTTACTTTTCCTACTGGGGAATCAAATTCCATTTAACCAATCACATGTTTATTGTTTTCTGGTAGTTAACTTTCTTCTGATCATGTTTTATATAATTCTCCATCAGAAATTTATGGTTAGTTTATAATCCATATCCATGTTTTCTAAGATGGAATCCTAGTATGTGTTATCTTGGGTGTCCTTTTTTACTTCTCTTACTTTCTTTAAAAGTAAAATTTTTATCGAATATTTTTCCGATGTGGGATTTTCAATGAAGTTTCCTAGCCCAATTTTAAAATTTCGAGGAAGAAATTTTTAAAAGGGGGAAGGATGTAACGACCTAGGTATTTATAGAATAATACATTCTCATATCTATTAATATTTATTAATAATATATTAATTTTATGTTAATGATGACACATTGTTCGATAGCGTACTCGACACACAACAAGTGGTTTCTCCGAAATCTTATGTTGCACACAACATTGAGATATACCAAAAAAATAATACAATTATAATAATATTATTATAAATGGTAGTTAACGCCTAACTGTTGGAATGGAGAGAATGAATAATATGAACTTAATTTTGAAATATTGATAACACATGTTTAAATAATGATTCATTGGTTACCAAATTTATTAGAAATGGAAATAAAACCAATTGAATATAAAGGATGTGTTTTAATAAAAACCTATTTAAAATTGATTAATTGTGTTTTCATATAACTCTTTATGGATTTTTATTTAATGAAAAATATATGATATATATTCAATGTAATTTTTTAAATTCATCTTACATGTTTTCTAGATATTATATAAGAAAAAATTCAATTTTTCGAATAAAAGAAGTATTTTTATAAAAAAGGCAGTTTTACCCCCTTTTGATAGTGAACCCTTTTGAAATCTATTTTTTTTTCACTTTTATATATTCTATTAGACAAAATAAAATTATTTTATAGAAGGGGGATATCAAAATTTACTTTGGATGATTTTTTTTAGTTTTCATATAATGTTTATTTTTTAGTGAACAGGGATAAAATACTTCATTTTAATTGAAAACTGTCTTTTAATATAATTTAATTATATAGTTAGATTGTCCATTTAATTGGTTTTAAAGTATAATTGGATTATATTTTTATCATTTAATCCAATTATGGTCATTTTAAGTAATTTCAATTTTAAATTGGATATAAATACATGTTAATCTTTTGATAGCTATTACTTCTTAAAAAACTGCGTTTTGATTTTGACAACAGGAATAAATTTTAAATTATTTTATGCCAATTTTTTTTTGAATTAGGAAAAATGGATTCCAAAATTTTAATCAGGCGGTGAAATTGTGTAAATATGTACATTTTATTTTTAGGCATCATGAATAATAACTTCAATAATTATTTTAGTTACCATTGTTGAAGGATAAATCTGGTAAATAAGGGTAAAAAAATATTATTATAATAACCTTAAACTACCCTAACATGTGTCCTAATCCTATTTTATGAGTAATGTCTGACCATGAGAATATTTGGGTTGATTTTGGGACCCCATGATGCCACTTGGATGTGAAAATTACATTTTATAAGAATTAATTTAAAGTAAAGAAAAATGTAACATAAAAATGTATCTTTTAGTAATTTTTTTTATATGAGGTTATATAAGTGATATACATGGAATAATAAACTTGAAAAAGTTTCAGAATTAATTAGAAATTAAATTTATTTTATTATTCAGGAAGAACAAGGAACATACATGACAAGCCAGATTCAAGGTAAGGGACTTCGTCTCAATCTCATTTCATTAAGGCATATTTGGATAATATACACCCGCTTATTTTATATAGTGTATAAAAAAACCCTTTGAATTTGAATTTCATTTAAATGGAATCTCTTTTCTATAAAGTATTTTACTAATCGACAAAAGTAATTTTTTTAACGTATGCAACGATAATGAACTCTCTACCATCGTAATCATTATTTGATATTTGGATTACTGTATAAGCCTTGATATTTTTAAAAGTAAAATAAATCCCTTATTCCATTTATGAGTGCTTTGGTATTAATTGTTTTTGATATATATTTATTTTTTAATGTATTTGAGTGATTTCTTGTGATTGAAAATTAAATAATATTAGTGAAATGTTTATATTTCAATATTTTATGTGTTATGATTATATAATGGTACTTGGACATTTGATAGGTGGTTATGTTATAAAACAATGATGGGTGGTTATGTGATAATCCAAATAATGGGTGGTTCTATGATAAAAAAGTATGGGTGGTTACGTTATAACGTCTAATGTATTGGGTATGGAAGTCGGACGTATGGATATTTCATTTAGTTATATGTGTAGAAGTTGACCATATGTTTATTTCATTTGTGTATGTTTATGTCCCAAGTTACCTTTATATGTTATATTTTTCTTTCTATGGTATTTATGGTAATTGTTTGGTTACAAAAAGGGTAATTAATGTGCTTATATTCAGTGAAGTACGTTTACTACTTCTTAAAGGTGAAAAGTATTACTTTATGATAAAGTATTCATAGTTTTCATGTTATCCAAAGACTAACAGTTTTCTTTATTTATGTATCCCTTAATGAGATTTTTATTCTTATACCATGTTTTGAAATGTTTTTTCACAGGGCAGGAGGAAGAATAGATTCAAGGATGTTATTAATGAAAAGTTATGCTATTAAAACAGGAAACAATTTCTTGTTTTATATAAAGAGTTTTTGTTTTATAAAAAAAGTGGATAGTGATTATAAGTGACTACTTATAATATTAGAGATTTTATGTATATGTTATGACTTAATTATCTAAATCTCTAAACCTAAAAATATCCCCAATGTGAATTAAATCCAATGATTGACTTATCTCAAGAATAAGTAACGTTTAAGGATGGGGCCTTACAGGGGGAGTGATTTGATACATTCTCCTCATTGAGCGCTATTATTAATTGGTAATAGTAATTTTTTTTTCTAAGGTAAGATATAAGGTGATTGGTGGTCAGAGAACAATTATAACATTGAGGTATATATAATATTTTATTATATATATATGTTTGTTAAATTATATAGAGTATCAGTGAAATTTTAATTTCTTACTATTTTATATTTTGGTGTTCTTATATTTTAGGTGTAAAAAATTTAGTTTTATGGAATTTGGTATGGTTAATTCCATAATGGAACATTTAACATCCCTAACCCGATTATTTAAAAAAAAATGGGCCTGATTTCACATGACATCAGTTGCACATACTGATAATTAGAGGATAGAGACTAGCATCAGGGTTCCAGGAACAATTGTGGGATATTTTTTAACTCGTTTTAATAACTAAATAAAATAAAACTAACATGATCCAAAATGGATTGAATTCCATATAATAAAAATGGACAACTTTAATAAGGGTACATTGTACAAATTGATCCTGAGAACCCATGTCTAAATGTCAAACTTGATATCTAGTTTTTATTTCCAACACCAAGTGGAATACTATCCATACTAACATTGACCACATGAAAAATAATATCATTTATAAATCTACTTTTACCTATAGATTCTTGAAAAAAACCATGAAACTGTATGTCCACATGAGTGCACATGGAGGATATAAACACACAATACTAAGATGGAAGCCACCAAGGTTCCAACATTCATGGAATTCAATTATATGTTTACATTGTGTAAAATATAATCATTTAAAATATAATCATTTAGAATATAATGTAAAATTTATTTAAAATGGTTATTAATTAAAACACAAAAAAATGGATAATAAGGAACTTCAAAATTTAGTATCAACAATAAATCATAACTCGCTACATTGGGAGTGTCCATACTCAACATACCTACATTGAGTATAGATCTTAGAATTTTAGATGAGCATTTAAAAGTAACCACAATTCCCCTCCCATTTAACTAGTGTCAAAAAAATATTTCCCATGGATGATTCAGGGGGAAAACCTTATTCCATGGATAGGGGAATGTTTATACTAATGTCATGAAACTATCGGCCCAACCCTTTGGGGATAAGAGAAGGGGTTTACAAAATTAAGGGTGTTTCATTCCCCTCCTATACCTTCAATATGTATTTAAATATTATGTGCACCAAGGAACCTTTATACCATCAAATATTATACCCATTTATAACTGAAAAAATACTATTTCCAGATATCAATGCAATGACCACAATTTAAAAATAAAAACATGCAAAGGAAATGAAAATAATAAGAAAGGCTAAAATCAAGTAGATCAATCACTCAATTATTGTAATAAGTAGGCATGATAAGTATGTGATTTGGATATTTGAATACCCTCCTATAGAAATCAATGTACTCCAAGAAATTATATAAGAAATTTTAGGGAAATTAAATTATAAATATAGAATATAATCACATCAAATATTATTTAAACTACCCTAAAATTTAATTTTAACTAGTATTTTAGTATAAAAATTACCTTAAGAAATAACAGGATTCCCTATGATATAGTTAAAATGAATTTCATTTAGTTACAAAAGTGACATTATAAATTCCATATTCAATATTAGGAATGGAATATTGTATACTACTTTATCCTCAATAATAAAACATAGAGAAGGTTTATAGTTTCAATAGTGACATAAATTTCATATATTAACATGGATTATATGGGAAATAAATAATAAAAGATCATATCATTTTTAAATTTAAGGTAAACTAACATATAAAAAACCAATGATCCAATATTGCCTGTATAAACCAAATAAATAATAAGATAATAGGGGTGGAACCCTATTTTAACACTCAATATTAATTAACAATATTGATGACTTAATCATTCTCCTCTATCCTTCCTTACCCATCCATTATATCACCACCAAATCACTCCCTTAACCAAAATTTAAGTGTGGTTCTTTAACTTATAATTCCTTCAAGTAAGAAAGTAGATAAGGATTTATAAACCATGTCACTGATAAAATAATAAATAAAATATTCTCAAGTAGTTTTAAATATAATAATTTTTTTATAAATAGAGAATAACTTATATGTGTCACAAAAAAGTCCACAATATGAGTTAGGTTTTTATTAATCACAACATTAGTATAACCCATCTAAAATTTCATATTGATAAATAATAAATTTACCATAATTTAGTTCATAAATATTTATAATCATCCTATAATACATCCCATTGTATTACATTATACATTTTCTTCCAAGAACAAGTTATAACTAAATAACAACGAATTATAAAACTAGACACATTGCATGAATATATGGTTATAGTCCTTATTTAGAGAAACCCCACATAATTTCTTATCCTAACCATTTATTTTTTTAGAATCATTGATATTCTTATAATGTATAAAATTAAAATTAAAATTTTATTGTAAAGGTTTTAATTACCTATACAAGGTTTAAGCTTTAATATAGAATAATTAAACTATATACACATTTAAACACAAATCAACAGTTTATTATCTTATATAATGTTTATAGAAGGTTTATCAACCCTTAAAATATATGCATAACATAGGTACATATTATATACATGACTTATGTAACTATGGAACAACATGATCATATAAGATTCCATCCTAAATCATAAACATAGCTAGTTATTCATTAATAAGTGATTACAAAAAAAATCCATAATTTAAACTAAAAAAGTAAGAAATATAACCCAAAAGAGTATGTATAATTCATAGAAAAATTCATATATTGGGATACTAAAAATATCATTGGAAAAATGATTTTTATGCTTTAAAATATATGATACCATATTTTATAACATATAAAATTAGTGTAAGGAAAATCCAAACACAGATCCTAAGTAATCCTAAATGAGTTGGAACAAATTACTATTAGTATATCCTTAAGGAGTATTCCTTCATACACAAATAATAAAATATTATCTCCTAAAATCACACCAAAAATCACTTTGTGTTAATTACATAAGAAAAAAAATTATATAGAAAATTTAGTTGAGACCTTGCCAAAAGTTAAGGAAAAATAACAATAAAACTTCTAACCATCAATCAATAGCAAATCCCAGTCAAATAAAAACTAAATAACCTTAAATCAAATCCTCAAACCAATATATTCCTAATAAAATCACTAAAAATGATACCCTATAAAAACATAAAAAAACAAAAACTAAAACACTAACTCGAGAATCTCTTAGCCTAAACATGAAGAGGCTGACGAATATGTATGGATGTGACCATCAATTAGGTGAAATAACAACTCATGAGACCAATTTATTATTAATTAATAGATTATAATAGTGGAATAATGAATAGTAGAATGTATATGAGGTTTTACCTTGGATTTAACATGAAAAAACCCATGGAACTACATAGATTCAAGGGGAATGATAGAGAGGAATAGGATACCAAAAGGGGTCCTGGAGAGTGTCATAATGGGATGTAACAAATGAGGGCTTAAAGAGAGGGGAGAGGGATAAATAAGGACTAGGGATAGAATTAAAAAATTTACCTCACTAAAAAAACCCATAGGTTTTCAGGTACATGGTCTAGAACCACCAGGTATATAATGGATCTCCTAGTCCACTACTAAGTCCATCAAGTACCTGATGGAATCCCATAAGGTACCCAGTGTCATATATAATACTAAACTATAGGAAAAACCATCCTATAGACACTCCCAAACTCCTAAATAAACCTAAAAAATGCCAAAAGGCACCAAGGTATTCATCCCCAAATATAAAAATTCAAATAAAATTCTTAAATGAAAAACAACTCCTCAAAAAAATCCAAACAAACCCATACTTTAATCTCCAAAAATTCACACTTATGGAATTCATAAGACCTTAATTAATAAAATTCAGATACATTCCATTAAAACCTCCCCACTATATGGATTATCATCCCTAATAAGTCCAGGGAGACACTACATAGAGATTCATTACCCCTTAGTCTCCAATACATGCACCGAGGCATCCACCAACTCATTACACACAACTCCCAAATAAAACTCAAATTACCACACCATCCCCGCATCATCTAATTATGACCTAAAACACACATCAAAACATACATCTCACTTAAATATGTTTAATAAAAAACATTATCCAATCCACCAAATATCATAGAATTTTAATATCCATAACCAATCCATTAATGCATAACACAATTACACATCACAATTTTGTTGTGTGACTCTTAAAACACAAAGTAAGACTCTAAACTCTTTAGGATATTAATACCTAAGATTTAACATCACCCACATGATTCACTATATATCACCAACTAGTTAAATTCAAGCTAAGGTAATCCCAACCATATGAATTATCCTATGTATGTTTATCATTATTCACCTCATATTTTAATTTATCATTTATTTATTAATATTGAAAGTTTTCAAATTTCATTTCAAAAAATCATTGAAAAATTTATCATACTGAAAAACTAGTTTGGAAAAAATAACATAAGGTACCAAACCAATAATGAAAAATTAATTCAATTCCATTGAAACTTATAATTCATAATTTTTTCAAATACTTTATTATGGAGATGATATTGCCTTATTACATTTGAAAAATAACAATATTTAGACATAAATGTTCTAGTGAAAAAAAACTACCTTTTAACGTTGAACAAGTATATGTGCATTATACTAAAATCATAATTCTAAATTGAAACGAGATCATACCAACAATAGCACTAAGAATGTAAATAATCATAAATTATTAATTAGGGGCATGATTAGATCATTAATAATCCCTGATTGAGAATCTTCATATCAAGGGAGTGGAAAAAGATTTTTCAAACCAATTATAACCATGGAAATTGATTTAATATATTAAAAAAATAATTAAATCTTGATGTAAAATAAATAATTCTAGAATGGACTAAAATAAACTAGAAATAAATGTTATATACAACAATTTCAGTAATATAATGATGTAACATTAGTATGTTTTTTAATGATATAGTAACAATTATCGATTTGATTACCTTAATTAATTATATATCACCTAAAAATGTGTATAGGTAAATAAAATATACTCTATTAGTTTATTATAATTAATTAATGTCTCACATGGATTCAATTATATCTTAAATATAAATATATTCTAATGTTCTCAAATAGATTATTCTTAGAAAAAACACAAAATGTGGCTCCTGGCTATGCACTAGGATACCCATAGGTTCCTAATTACCTATAGTTGAGGTACTCCAATTAACACTTTATCTATATTTTCAATTCTTACCAAATTATCTGTAATTCCACGGTAACATTATCTTCAAATAAAAAAATATTTGTGATGTGTTTTTATATGTTACAACTTAAGTATCGATTGTGCTAGCCCTTATCTACTATTTATCTCAATGATATCAATTAATCTATGTGAGAAATAACACCATTTCCTATATTTTATGTCATTTTGTAAAGTCCCAAGTATGATAACCTAAATGACACCACATAACATTAGTTTCACCTTCCAAAAATTAGCGGCTGAAAACTAGTGTCAGGATATTATGAACATTATTGTGAGATTATTTACCCCTTTTGACTATTAAGTAAAGAAAAGAAAACTTACATGATCTAAAATGATATGATTTCCATAAAATAAAAATGCGTAACTTTGATAAGGGATAAGAGTAAAAACTAGTCATTGAAATCAATGGATAAATGTCAAACTAAATCTCTAGTCTTCTATTACAGTAATGTGTGGAACATTATCCATACTAACATTAACCATAGGTAGAAAAAACATCCAAACATCTAAACATACAGATAGGTACCTGTATAACAGACCATGTAATTTCAAGTCCATTGGAGTTAACATTTAGTGTGTTAGTATACAATACTCAATAGGAAACCAGATAGATTACAACATATATATAATACACTCAAGTGTGTGCTTTGGATAAAATACACACATTTATAATATATATATAAAATATGTTATAATGATTATTAATATAAATATACTAGTAGTAGATAATAAAACACTTCAATATTTAGTATCACCTATAAATGATAACTCTTAATACTAGGAGGGTCTATACTAGACACATCTACTTCAAGCCTAGTGATCATGACATGAGATGACCAGATCAAGGAAACCATGATTCTCTTCCCATTAAACTAAGAACATAACAATAATTTTCATGGATTATTAAGGGGAAAAAATTATACCATGGAAAGGGTAAAGTGTATATAACATCTAGGGTACTAATAGAATTTTCCTTCATGGATATAAGTAGGGGAATAAAAAGCTCAAGTCATTGTGAGCCCATCCCATATCATAAACCCATCACCCAACATTAGGTATAACTATGAACCTTTATACCAACACATTTTATACTATATTAAAAATAAAAAAACAATTATAGATATCAATAAATAGAAACAATGGGAGAATTATTATATTCTAAGGAAATAATAGTAATATTCTTGGCTAAAATCAAGTATATCAATCACCCAGTATGTTTAAAAAGTAAGCATTCCCAGTAAGGGATTCAAATATTTGAAAACACTTTAATAAATATAAATGCATTACAAAAAATTATATAACCAAAAATGTGTATGTAAATTATAAACATATCTTTTCATTATATCAAATATGATTTAAGTTACCAAATAATTACATATTAATAATTATTTTAATAGAAACATTTATTTAGGACTAAGAGGTTTCACTTTGATGTCTTAAAATTGACTTGCTTTTGTTTCTAAAACAGCATTAGAAATTCCATCTTTTACATTAAAAATGGAATAATGTATACTAAGTTAACCTTATAAATAATAAAGGGAGTACTATTTATAGATTTATGACTAATAGAAAGTGTATTTAATAACATGGTTTACATGTGAAACAACTAAAAAAAGAGAATATCATATTTAAATTTAAGGATGGGAAATATATTCCTAACCAAGGATCCAGTATGACCGGTATAAAACAAGTAAAATATAAGATAACAGGGGTGAAATCATATTTTACCATATATTATAAATTAACAAAATTTATGAGTAAAAAATTCTCCCCCATCCTTCTTTACGTAACCATTTCATTACCACCAAATTAGACTCTTAGCCAAAGGATAAGTGTGGTTATTTAGATTGAAATTCATTAATTTAATAATGTGGAGAAGGATTTAAAAACTACATCACTAATAAAATATTAGGTATAATATGATCAAGTAGTTATAAGGGTCAATCAATAACCTTTAAATAAATAAAGAACAACTTCTATGTATCAAAAAAGGTCATAATATAATTTAGTTTTATTAATAATTACTTTAGGATAATCCATATATAATTCATATTTATAATCACCATGTTGGTCTTAATTTATACCACACATATTTATAATAATACTATTTGATATCCCATTATATTGTGCTAAACATTATTCCAAGATTGTTTAATAACTAAATTCAAAGGAATCATTAAAGTAGTCACATTGTATGAATGAATTTTCATAGTCTTTATTCTATTCCAAACATCCCCTAAGTTATTATTTTAACCATTTAAACAACTGTTATAATCATTTTTTGTCATATAACATATAAAATGACAACTTTAACATTAGTTCAATAGGTGTAATTCCTCATAGAAGGTTTACGTGGTAATATACAAAATTAAATTTTGAACACATTTAAACAAAAAAAAACACTTTACTATATATTATAATAGTTATAAAATGTTGTTTTACCCTAAAAATATATGTTGTAATTATATACATATTCAAAACATGAATAATGTTGTTTGATAACAAAACAATCCTTTAAGAATAATTATCAATTCATGAAAATATTTAGTTAATCATTAATGAGTTTATAAAACCAAAATCCAAAATATAAACTGAACAAATAAGTAATTAAACCCAAAAAAGTATGTGTAATTCATAGAAAACTCCATTGTTGAGATACTGAAAAACATCATTATAAAACACTAGTTTCTTATGTTTTAAAAAATATGAGAAAATATTTATTAATTTGGAAAACCTTTGGTAGATAAATCAAAATGAAAATACTAAATAATATTACATGGGTAGAAACAATATACTATTAATAAAACCTTGATAAGTATTCCTTAATACTTAAATATCATATCTTGGACCTTTTTGGACCATTTATTTTTATATTTCAGGTGTTTGTTGTGTTATGAGAATATTTGGTTAAGGAAGGAAGAGGTTAGATTGATATATCTACTTTGAGAGGGAGTTTTGTGGTGTGGAGGTGTGCACTATATCATCAGAGGTCAAGTTAGAGTTTGGACATGGTTACATTGGTTCGATTATGACATGGTGTGATTGGTCATGGGGCAGAGTAGTTTTTGGGGTTTATTCTCCCATGATTATCCTCACAGCGTGGTTTTCTGTTATGTTCCATGGAGCCCCAGGGATTGGGATTTTTTGGATTTTTCATTTAAGGTAACCATGTGCCATAGTCCCCTGATAATACAATGGTTTTGGTTTGGAGTGTACTAGAAAGAGGGAAAGACCATAGGTTACAATGTGGTTAACTTAAGTATATCATGGGGTCTTGGAGTGATCGGTTTCATTAAACTTTTTTAGGTTTAAATACACTATGGTTCCTTAATTGTGCTGTGTATTGGTTTTATAATTGGATGTTGTGGTGTAGTGAGGGGCCTTTTATTGTGACATTTCCTCTCTTTTATAAAATTTAGGTGGTTGAATGAGTTTAAATGGGGTATATGTTGTGTGATATCTAGAGATTCATTCTACATGAAACCATTACAACAAAAATTAGACTCATTTTACTATGACAAGGTGTTTTCCTAGCATTGAAATAAATTAAGGGGCTTCTCCAAAATCTAATTTTCTTCCCTTTATTACCTTGATCCCTTGTTATGGGGTCCATTAATTTTAGGAGGAGAGAATAAGTTTGGTGATCATCATGTTCATGATACCCTACTATACTTCTTATATGATGTGTAGATGAGATGTTATATGTGGTAATCTTACTGATGATTTTTTTATTTTGGTATATGATATGATACTATGATTTGATATTTATATTATGTTTTGGTATTATTGTGGAAGGAATTATGAGCACCGAGACTTATGTTTTTAGGGAATGAGAATTAAAAACCATTGAGGAAGTGGTTGGGAGGTACCTTTTCTTATATTCATGATATTATTATTATTATTATTATTATCCTTGTATATGTTTCTTGGTGAGTGAACCTTACTGAGGTAGGGTGGTAGTTGACCATGGTAAGTATATACCAAATCTATAGTTTATTCACTGAATAATTAGTATACTTCTTCCATATTTTCATGATAGGTTCCGAGGAGGAGACTACTAAGTATACAAGTATTCTCACCCATATATATATATATATATATATATATATATATATATTATTTTTCAGGTTTCTATAGTGAGTTCAGAGACTGAGTTTGATATTACTTTCTTGGAGACCAAGGTTATGGTTCGAGATTCTTCTTAGAAGTTTATTCTGGTATTTTTTATTTTTGGAGAAATTTTATTGGTATTCCATATTCATGCATTGTGGTATTATTTTGATTCTTGGTTTATTTTATATTACGGTGTTTATTTGTGGATTCATTATTATATTTCTTGGTTATATGAGGTTAATTCCTCCCATTTGTGTGATTGATAACCTCAATTCTAGCCTTTAACTCAGGTCCAATTTTAGGTAGCCTTAGGGGTACCTCTCATATTCATTATAGGATCAAAATGGGTTTCCAATGAGGGAGGGTCATGAAAAAGTGATATCAGAGATATTAGTTGAGATTTAGGGTGGATATTAGAGATAGAAACCATTAAGGACTATATGGGTTGGTAGGGAAATAATACCAACTAAACATAGAAAAATATATAGATCAAGGAGATAAATTAGGACATGGTATTTTAGAGCCCCCCCATGATCCAATGAAAGGACCTTGATCTTAACTAATAACTAAGTGAAAGGGTTCTTCTTGTAGGGTATGTACCTAGGATAGATACATGCATCAGAATTATTTTCACTAGTGATTTAAATGAGGTGATTTTAAGAATGTAAATTGAAAAAAATGAATCTAAATGAATTCCATACCTCCAAGATTTAGAGTTTGTTTCCTTGTTTTCAAATATGTCTAATGTTCACTTCCCATATGTGGTATTGGTAATTGAGGTTCAAGAGCACAATCTAGTTATATATCAGAGGATTGAACCAATTAAGAATGATGAGCTTTGAATAGATATGACTTGTGAGTTCCAATGTTAGGGATTAGTGTATTATGATGGTAATGTCTCTAATTTAGAGACATAACACTATTTTTTTGGATATCAAGATCATTTTTAGTTTGATTTGAGCTAACAAATAGTATCAGGTTACATTGGTGGTTAGTAAAATTCATAGTGGGGTACTCTATTGGTGGATTCTATATCTTTCAGAGTATAAAGTGGAGGATGTTTAATTGGATGATTTCCAAATGGAGTTTCATATCCCATTTTTATCATAATTGATGTGGGAATTGGATATGAAATAGTTTCTGTCCCTTCATTAGTGGATCTTGAGAATGTGGGAACTCAGGATCAGATTCAAGGACCTTCTACACTCTGGATTAGATGAATTTCTATATGAGGATTCTAGACCATTAAATTTAGATGTGGCATCACACCTAGTTACTTTATATGTAGTCACTCATTTTATTTTATGTATGTATTTAGAAGTTTAGAAGAAAGCATAAGTGATTAATAGGATCCATGGAAAGCTGAGATTTTCTTGGGAGGGGATTCATCAAATATTCTCGAGTAGTAGGCCTATTGATGGGGGGCCAAAGATATCAGGGCAGTTGAGTTACCAATTAATGAGGAATCATGCCCAGACCCCTTCTTCTCACTTATATGGAGTTACTAGTTCCATAAATCTACCAAGAGATATATTCCTACATTTTTTTCTTGTGGGAGACATGGTTGTTGGAAATTATAGTGCCCGACCATTCTCAGGGCCCAACTTGGTTTGAGAGGAAAGAACTCTTATCATCTCCACTAGAATAATTTGTCTTAGAGGGAATATCAGAAGCATGGACTATAGAATTATCTTCTGATGAGAGGATATAGATATTTAGAGGACATCCCCAAGATATCCACTTCCCTTAGGGGCCTAGGGATGAGTGAGAAAATAGAGTTTCTCATTAACAGTGAGGTAGAGGATCTGGATGTGGGAAGTTCCATTATATGAAGATGATAGTGCTATATGGGACAAATATCTTATAAGGTACCATCTATTTATCATCTAAATTAGCTTTCACTTTATTTAATTTAGGACCATTTCTCTCATTCATTTCACCCACTATGGTTTGTGCCTTGGGACTGAGGGTGGAGAGGATTCCAGTTCCCCTAGTGTTTTTACCCTAGTGGGAGGTCAAAACGGATTGTTGGATGTGTGTCAGGGCTATGAGTTGATAATGAGGTAGTATCACTCATATAGGTATTTCTTCTTACTGTAGATATAACCATATATATTCCATTCATAAATACTAATGATTTTATTCTATGTATGGATTTATTGAATTATTCTAGAGGAGGGTTGTGTTCTAGGATGAGGATGGATCAAATGTAGTATCCATCAGGGAGTGGTATTATTATATGGGCCGCAATTTTTTGGAATCATTATTGTATATGCTAGAAGCACTATATTTATATCTAGTAGAGGTGTGGGAAATGAAGATCACTATATTTTTTTGAGTATTTCTTAGTTTTTTTCCTTGAATAGGTTATGACACTACCCCCTCAATGTGATATCAACTCATAGATAGAGTTACAACCAGGTTCCTTCTTTATTTTAATGGATTCTTATCAGATTAAACCTTCTGAGCTATAAGAGTTATAGATATTGGTTAATTATTTGATGCATGCAATACACCGAATCAGGTTTACAAAATGAAAATCGTTTAATAACTCTATGTGACCTCAAGAACACCTCCCAATACACTAAATTATATTGAATAGTGGTGGTAAACTAGAATATTCATGGGGAGAGCATGACCTATAATATTAATAATGAGGGTCATGACCAAATATACCAACGATCTGTCCAGGCCTATCCATTTAGAAGATATCCCAAAAACTAGTAGACATAAAATATGTAAAAAATATACCCCCACAATATATAATATAAATAATTAAATTTATCAATATGGTGCATTAAAACATAACAAATCACTGGTAGATAGATATGGAATCATCATATAAATAAATATCATAATGTTCAGTATATGTTGAATAATAACAAAAAATAAAATACAACTATCCCTAGCCTAACTTAGATTAAAATCATGGCTAATCCTCATCCTCTCTAACCTACTAGCTATGTACCACATGTAAAACTCTCAATAAGTACTTATTCCATGAGAGGAAAAATTAATTTCTATACACATTCATTGAAATCAATGTCATGTACATAGTTAGGGGGTGAGTCCAAGAACTGAGTACGAAATCCCTAATGACATAAAATAATATTTTTTGTTGTGATCAAGTTAATTTTTATGAAAAAAAATATAGGTTTGATGGTTCTCATGAAACATAGAAACCAAAAAGCATAACAAAAAATTATCATTAAACAGACATGTTGGTTCATCAGTTGGTAATAGAAACACCTTGAACCTCAATAATACCATCTTCATACAATGTTAAAATGTCTCTAAAAATGTCACACCAACCACTTAGTGGGACAAATTCCTACCCTAGAACTATTTTTTAACACAAATCTTATTCAAGTAGATCTAAATTTATTTAAGAATCAAAAACCAACCAGGAGAAATGTACCCATCCTCAGTACATAAGATGATACCCAGTGAAAATACAACAATCCTATAAACCATCATGGAACCACCCAATTTAAATATACCCATATCCCAAAACTAGGAATAAACCCTTCATTACCCAAGGATCATATCATACCCCCAATGATTGAATCCTCATTCATAGATCATGAATACATATAAACCAATAAAAAACACCCAGGAGCCAAATCCCACACGAGAAACATATACCACATGCACCTCGAGAATCCTAACATGGATTCTTAGTCATATCACACACACAAACATTAAATTAGAAACACCTAGGTACACTCCCTTCCAAAAAATGCATATTTCGTGAACCCTGAGAATCCCATATCAAATCCTCAGAAACACCACACACATACCACATGGGTCGTCCATCTACCCAAATGAAGCTCAAATGATTACAATTATACTCTCAATTGCATGAACCATCCTTGAAATAACAACCATGTCAGGATAAAAAAATGATTTGGAAACTAAGGAGACACCCAATATAATCACTTACCATAGTATTTACCAACCATATCTATGGTAAAAAATGATTATGGGGAACCCATGAATGTCCCATAGACACCCTACATGGGTTCTTAAATCAAATTTTTATATCTCTTTCCTAGATCATCATTTAGGACATAACATCCCTCATCAATCATTGGGGTATTTTATTCCTAGAACTCCCCTCTAAGAGGTTGAGTATATTAACTCAACATAACCTATACATTGATACCAAAAGATAACATCATTGGACATCACACACAAACATGCACCACCATGTATCCACACAATATATTACAAAGTCACTGCATGGGTTACCTAAAAGAAATCATAACATGGAGAATATACAAAACAAACATGATTTAGAAAGAAGTACATCACCCATATGAGGTCAAATAGATCAAAAAAACTCAACTAATGCCTTATAACATAACATTATAACTTAGGTAAAATCCTCTTTTAAAACCATTTATAAATTTAATCACATGAAATCTTACTCACACTAGGACCAGGGATGAAATATGTGAACACATTATTTAGAAAACTCCTTTATAATTTTGAAGTACCATTTAAGGCCCTCCCTCAAATCACCACTTTTCTCATGAAATTATATTTGATAAAAACATTTTTAATGTATATTTTAATGGGGAAAACCTTTCATACATGAAAAAAAACACATGCCACCCAAAAATACATAATGAGGGCCACCCACACTTGTTCAACCAAGGTGACACAATAAAACCGTTTAACAAGATATGCAGTCTATATTGAATAGTTTGAAAATGAGAAATTATCCCAATTTATCGACAATATCACACAATTCATGCCACACAAATAAAAATATAATAATGTTATAACAAAAAAAAATCACTAAACTAGTAAGAGACATAATTAAGGTCATGTACACCTACCCTAATTGAGTCCATTTTTAGTTAATTCATTCCCTATAAGTCACTTCCTAGTCTCCTCTAAGCATAAACTCAATGAGAGATATCCCCCACTCTTTGGGTATCTACCCTCTCCTTGAGCTATGGTTCTCTATGACGTTTCTTACTCCTTATCATCAACCCCCTCATAGTGAGATGTTTTTTCTACAGTGTTCTTATCCTTCTCCCAATATTGTCCCCTTATCTTCCTTTTGGATCTCACCCACTGCGAACTTCTCTCCTATTTTCAAAACCATCCTGAATAAACCCAAACATGTTTTAACTTGATGAAATTCCAGTGGCTTGGGATCTATTAGCGATGGAATCCAGCGATCCTCTTCCTCTAGATTTCGGTTTCTCATTTTTGGGTTCCTTTCTGTTGGATCCGGAGTCTCCTAGCACCATTATTGCATGTTAGTACTCCTCCTCTACCCTTATTTACTTAACCATCATTAAAGAACCCATTTTTTTTCAAGTATGATGGTGTTTTAGTGAGGTTTGGTAAGTTGGTGGTGGTAGGGAAGAAGGTGTTTCCATCTCGGTTTTCTTTATTTACACCTTTTCCCTTCTTTGCTTTGAAATTTCCATCTCATGGTCTCTGTTTTTTCTTAGTGATTCTTTTCTATTCCATGGTTTTCTTTTTTGGATCACCATTATTTTGGGTTTATAGTTGTGTGGAATTTGTTTATGATGGAGTTTTTTTAGGTTTTGGATGGTGACAGTGGTGTCCTAGAAGTGAATTATTTTAGTGTCTCCTTTGTGATGACGATGGTGATGATGTTTTAGTTATTTTTGGGTTCAGTTCAAGATGGCTGGTTTCTTTTCAATCTAGTATGGTTATCGGTAACATCGAAGATGGTTTTTTGATTTTGTGTTTAAAACATTGATTTGGTGATCGTTCTCATTTTCTCCCACAACAGTGATGATAGTTTTTGTTTTGGGAGTCACTGTTCTTCAGGGCGCTGGTAGTAACAAAATGTTGGATTCATCTTCTTGGGATTTTTGGTGATCAGTGGTCTCTTCCAGCATGTTGGATTCCAGTGATGAATTGCATGAGTCGAGTTGATGGATGACATCTACACAAAATTTAATACTCTTGGATCAAGGCTCAGTGATTTACTACTCATCCTAATCCTTTTTCACATTTTAAGTTTGAATTTTCCAATTTGTTCTATTTTTAATTTTTAAATTCCAAGATATTTTTGAGGTTACCACTCAACCAAAAATTGGTTTTTTAAAATACAAAAAAGGATTTTCAATAAGCATCAACTAAAATTCTTAAGAACATTTCTTAATCTATGACATCAAAATTATAATGACCTAGAAGCTTATTTATTTTTAATATATTCTTGTTTCATTTTTTGTAATATAGTTTGATATAATTAAAATAATAGAAAAAAATAGTACTTTATTACATTATTTAAGAACATTACATTTAGTATACAATAATATACAGTATAATACCCACTATTAAAATATAAATACTATTACATTTCATTACATATTTTGTGTTAATATTAATTACAAAAACCAGAAATAGTAAAGGGATATAAAAACTAAAGAGTAGTATAATCACTTAAGTTTACTTAATATGTCTGAAATCCCACATAAATATCATTCTTTACATAATAACTATATAAATAATAAGAAGAATTAGGAAAATGATATAGGTTATCAAAGGATGTGTAAGAAAATTTATAAGAGAAGTAATGAGTGATGGAGTGAGAATGATAGTGTATTCATAGGAAAATAAGGGTGTTTTCTATTATTACTAACAACCAATATGGTCTATGGGAATTATAACAATTATTTAATAAGAAATTTTGTCATTATTATTACTGGTTATTTAGATGCAATTAAGTGAATGTTGAGATTATTTTATGATATAACCAACATTATATTATTTTGGAGACTATAAATATAACCTAATAAAAATACATTTTATGATAAATGTATAAGTTTTAAATAAAACTTATTTTTATGAAATAATATTATAAAACACTTTTTAAATGATAATATATTTTAGGAAAGTATTATGTATTTTTTATAATGGTCAAAATGTTTATTATGATAGGAAATTAATTACTTTCAATAAATAATGATTTTTATTTAAAAGTTAAAATTCTCATATTTAAAGAATTATTTTTATAAAACAAATTTCCTTTTTGGAATCAAAATAACAAAATTATCTTTGGGTGAATTTTTATGAATTTTATGATAAATATTAATTTTTGGTGAAAAGTGAAAATTATTTTTTTATGAGTACCATAGTTTCATGAAATCATTATTATGTGATCATAATTAAAAAATTGATGAAACATTTTATTCAATCAAAATTTTATTTAATAAGTATAAAAATAAATTTAAAAATATTAATTTTAATTTATAAATTTATAATTAATATTTTGGAACCAAAAATTGGGGTTTTGAGATAAAAAATTATTTTATACTCCGTCTATTATATTGTTTGGTTGGAAGTTGATTTTAAAATTGGGAATGATTTTAATGCAATATAACTACCATTAACTCATAAATAAGTTAGAATAAATAGTTATAATTCATTTTACCCACAAGTGGTTGGATTATATAAAAAATAACCAATATTTTAACCCATAAAAATACCCCTTCATAAGTATAAATAACCACTATTTCTCCTAGTCATATCCAATAAAAACCCATTGAGCATTAATTTCCTCTCCTTATACCTCTCTAAAAAAATATCAATGTTTTTTGGAGTTGGTATCATATAACCAACTTCTATGTACTTTATGATAAACATGTATTCATTGTTTGGAATATTAATAAACTACTTGTCACATCATGATTGTTCTTCTGTGTTACATAGTATGTGATAATTTCCAAAGAGTATATGTCAAACTAAATGGTTGTAGCAGTTCCCCACTATGATGAGAACCTGAAATTGATATGAAAATATCTTTAATATACGTTCTATAGTTGGATGATATCATTTATGGGACACAAATGATACATGGTATAAGGGGTGGAGACTCATAGGAATTTGAGGCATCTTCTCATTAAATATTCCCTTGGTAATATCTAGTAGAATCTTATGAGAATGGTACCCGCTAGTAGTAAATCCATATTTATATGTGTCATTAGATGTTCCTATCTACAGATGTGTGTATTGGTCCTTATAATTTTGGATTATTATAAATTAATATTAGGAGTTGTGTACTATTATGTATTGAAAAAAATAGTGGAAATAGATGTTCGTGGTGAGGTATGATACGTTGGGAGCGTCACAAGTAATATTGCATTAATGAATAATAAAAGAAAAGATTTGTCCCTTCTATTATTTAACATAAGTTAATATCTCATGACCTTTTATGGAAATTATATATCCTAAATAAATCTGTGGACATGGTGTTCTATAATAATGGTCTATTTCCAGAATGTCAAAGAAAGAGATAATCAAGCATTTACGTAGATGGCACTAGCATGAAACCTACTTGATTTGAGATGTTGTGATAAAGGGGTTATATTACAAATTATGTGTCCGTATGAGGTGACATGTCCTTATGGCATTAAAATCATTCTTTATGGATGGCTTGACATGTTTCTAGATGCTAACCTTGGAATTTAGGCTGCTTTGTCTAATGCCACTAAGAAAGAGGTCTATAGGGTCACACACTAAGTGTATCCCAAATCATAGTTAAATTATACATATTATTAT
This sequence comes from Viscum album, assembly GCA_963277665.1. Taxonomy (NCBI): domain Eukaryota; kingdom Viridiplantae; phylum Streptophyta; class Magnoliopsida; order Santalales; family Viscaceae; genus Viscum; species Viscum album. Next base: position 857,794,236 of record OY728121.1, read on the forward strand.
TTATTATTTAATATGTTTTATAAATATTATCCCCATATGTGATTTAATAATTATTATTATATGCTTGATCACATATAAAAATTTATTTTCTATTTAGAAAATATAATATTTATTTATTTATTAGTGAATAATGCAGTGATATTTATTTAATAAATAAATTGTCATTATTCAAGTTCTGATAAATATTATGGAGGAATAGAGGACCAGGTTTTTTAGGTTTGGTGAGAAATAATAATGATTTAATATTATTTGATTAAATAATATTTAGTTATAACTCACAAGTTAAGCACTTATTGAGAAATAATGTTATTATTACTATTATTTGACATGGGGTTTTTCTAGGAATAAATAAATAATTAAGGGAACTTGTGAAATTATTTTATTTTAACCCTAGAAATATATAAACTTAGTTATGTTGTTTTCACATTATTCTAATTCATTTTACTTGGTTATGCACAACTGATTTGGAAAATCCTCTCAAGCCCAAAGATCTCCCTTTAAGAAAACTCCCAAAAAAAGAGACCAATCACCTTCATTAGATCTATGAGAAATATTTGGAAGCGGTTATCGAAGTGATCAAAGGATGAAAAATAAATCACAAGGATCTTCCATTCTAGCACCTAGAGATTCCTTTGGTTGCATCTAGAGATCATAAGAACACGTTTAGATCACCGCTAGAGGAAATTTATACTTTGTTTCTATAACGCAACGACGGTGGATCAAAAATCTGTCACTGGATTCATCAAATAAGAAATAATTCCAACAAAGGTAATTAATTATTTAATTAAATTAATTATAAATAGTGTGGGACAATTCTCTTTCTTGGTTTAAGTGAAATTATTCATTGTCTATTTCTTCAACTCAATTTTTTGGATCATAACATTCATTATTGTATAGATATCAGATTGGTCATCAATTATAGAAAAAATAAATGTTGGGAAATTCCCATCACACGATTCTAGTACGACTAAAAACAATAATTGGTATCATAGTGGTCACATAATTATTTATTATTGTTTAAGATCATTAGGGATTTATGCATTTTAATTTTGTTTTTTCAATTCATGTTTAATCGTTATTTTAATCTAAATTGCGAGATCTATTTCTTTCTCAATAGTTTCTTATAGTTTTAATCTATACGTTTAACTTTATGGTTAAAATAAAATTTAAGAACTCATTTGGAGGTACTAATATTTCTGTCTAGAAAACACTAGACTACACATCGTGTAACCGGAGTTACACGCCAAGTAGTCATGTTCAATGCATCAGAATTGATTCGAAAATAAATTAAATATTATGCATTGATTATGGAATTAGCTACGCACCTAATGAACTATGTGTTGACTAGAATTTAATGGTGCATAGTCAGCCGGACTACACACCATGTAGCCCTCATAAAAGGCACGTATTCCTTTTGAGTCACATATGGGCCATGTATTCCATAGACGACCTACATAACTGGTGACCATGTAACTTGGAGATCACATGGTGTGTGGCCCATTATACAAGCCATGTACTCCAAATTTTACAAGTCACAAATTACACACCGAGTCCCAAGGCATGTGTCTCTGATAGATGGTGATACGTGTACATGCCATGTAGATCATATCTACACACCGTGTACTTATACCATGTTATATAGATTTAAAATTTATTTATTTTACAATATAAACCTTGAGACATGTACTCAAGTGTGTTCCTAATGACAGAACATGCCCTATGATAGGATTTAATATAAAAAAATATTTAAATGTTTAATTAATGTCTGCGTAATGTTCAGATCTGCATATCATTTGTGGGTTGTATTACAAGATGTTACACTATATGAATTTTAGCATAACACATGATCATAAAATCATGTAATTCATATAATCATCCATGAATTAAACATTGTGAATGTACATGATAAGTAGTGAATTCCATATGTCACAAGAGTAAAACCGTATATGAGTATAATAAATTTTGAGTAGACTAGGATAGGTATTCACCTTATTACCCCCAAGGTACATTTATCCACGCATTTAATTATAAATAAATTTATTTAATTTGTTTAAAATTATAATAGATGATAATATCAAGGAAATTCAGTCAAGAATTAAGATAAAATGGATTGGCTAATTAAATATAATAATCAATTGATTGGAGAATGATTTATCTTAAATAAGAAATATTAATAATTTAATTCTAGTTTTATTAAATTCATAATTAGTTGCATTCATGTTGATGATCATGATCTAGAAAAAACATTTTTATGTGATTGGTTTCATTTGATTTATTATTAAATTAAATTATTGGCCTACGTGCCTTCTCTCCTTCCATTATGTAGGGACTACATTCCCATGGATTCCTTTAGGTAAATACTATTTTCCACTCACTTGCATGTGTGTAAAAGGCATATGTAATGTATGGATCACTCAAGCTAGTGGAGGCATTTCAAGTTCAGATCCGAGTTAAAAATAATCCATGGAGATAAATAGGTGGATAGGTGGAAAGCTGTAACATGAACCTTAATCATTTCAAGGTGTTTTTCAACTACGTCTGTGAATATTTTATCAACTTCTAGATAAACTAACCATTAGTAAGATCTCATTATCACACCCTCTATTTTATTTCTCTCATTTTCATGGTTATTTCATTATGGATGTCTTATTGCGATCACATAATTAATGAATTAATGAGCATGAATGATAAAACTAAAACAAACCTTCTTATGCATAAATATTATCTGAGACATGGTTAATCACTTAAGTAATCCCAATTAATAGTAAAAACCATTTTATAAATATAATAATTGAAAATTAAAACATAAAATCATAAAATTACTCAGTAAAATATTAAGTTAGTATAGCCTTCCATCACTTTGGTTAGAATTAAAAAATAGTTCAAAGTGCATGACCAGCCAAAGTTGGGATGATTTCAATTATCAGGGAGTTCTAAATTGATATTTTGGGTTAAATTAACTTAGTTGACATAAAGGGTTGATTTCCAGAGTAAGAAATGGTGTAACTAAGGGGAAAAGGTTGAGGAAATACAATTAAGAATTTTGGGATTGGGTAGTCCATTTAGCAGATCATGGAACTATGATTTAGTATAGTTGGAATTTGGATTGATTAACAAAAACCATTTGAGATTCTTGAACAAACAAATTTGGGGTAATGAGAAGGGGAATATGGATCCATGACAATAGAATATCTAAGAAACAAGATATTATGATGTCAATGGTGATGGTTATTGGGTTATGATAAAATAGTTGGAGACTAATAAATATAATATTTATTTATTTGTCTAAATTTTATCAGATAAAGTACTAAATGTATTCTTATATTATTTTGTATTAACAAGAATAAAATTAAATCAAACATATCACTGTGATCCAAACTTGAGAAGGGAAACCATCTCACTAGAAAAAATTTCTAAGGGTTGAAAATGAGTCTATGTGTCATCCTTCACCATGAAAGGGAATTGCATGTGCTGGAAGAGAAATTACTAATTGGGTCTAGAAATGAGGTAAGGAATAAAGAGATATCTCTCTACAAGAAACAACTAAATAATGCTATATATGTTCAGTTATTCATGATATCATCCATGTCCAATGATCTTTTAATGTAACATGATTATATGGATTCCTATAGCATAATGTCCCACCTTCAGTATCTATATCAAGAGAAGGATAAACAAGAGAGGTATGGGATCCCCAATACTGTGTTCACTACTAATCATGGAGAGTATGCACTATATGGGCCTCATGTAGTCAAGAGTATTGGTTACATTGAATTCCTAGTCATCTTAGGGATTAAATTACTAGATGAGTTTCATATAAATCTCATAATTTCATCACTACCCAAGACCATCTCCAACATTATTGTGAATTATAATATGAGCAATAATGAGACAAGTCTTTCCAAAATTTTGACCTTAATTTTCCAAGTGGATAAGGACATGTGGAGATATAAATATGTGATCCTTACAATTAAAAAGAAAATAAGGAACAAGGAAAAGGGTAATAAGTCCTATAAATAGTATAAATCTCCCGAACACTGTATTTCTAAGAAGGGGGAGATCCAAAGGAAACGCATGGAATAAGAGGTAGTATGTTTTAATTTGGCAAGCCCTGCCACTGGAAGAGGAACAGTACCCAAAATAAAGGGGAAGATAAAGGTGAATTCGATATCAAGTGAAATCTTTCCATTTATAAACACTGGGTATTAGATATATCTTGTGGTCCTCACATCTGTATCCAAATATAGGAACTAAGTAGATTCTGGTAGACTGACAAAGGAGAGGTTGATCTGTGAGTTGACAATGGTGTGATTTTGGATTCTCTATCCATTAGGGACTACCATGTTTCATTTCTAATAGGAATAATTTTGTTTTTAAGAGATTTTTATTATGCACCAATAGTTTCCAAGAACATAATTTCCATGTCATGTTTAGATAAAGATGAGTTTATTTTCAAATCTGGAAATAAAAGTTTTTTATTTTATAAGGAAAACATATGTTATGGTATAAAGAACTTAAATAATGGTCTTTATGTATAAAATTTTGTAAGCCAAGTGTTGGAAATTGATAACAAATGATGTTCACATGACTCAAATAATACCCATCTATTTCATCACCATCTTCGTCATGTAAATGAGAAGTGTTTGAAAAAAGCTCTGTCAAGATGGTGATTTAGAATCTTCTGTGCTAAAACCATTATATAGATATGATGCTTGTTTATAAAGAAAAATGACCAAACCACCATTCAGTGGATAGGGGAAAAGTTCCATAGAACTTCTAGGATTGGTATACACTAACGTGTGTGAACCATTTCTAGTAGAAGTTAGAGGTGGGAATTCTTACTTATAAATTTTAATGATGATTTGAGTAGATATGGATATATCTAATTGATGAGGTATAAGTCCAATACCTTTTAGAAATTCAAGGAATTCTATAATGAAGTATAAAATCAGATTGGTAAGAAATAAAGAATATTTGATCAGATCAATGTGGGGAAAATGGAATTACCTTTGAGTTATGAAATGGAAAGAAAACCATTTTATCGCATACATGAGTATGGGGTTTCAAGGAATTTGTTAAGGAATTCTCTGGAAACAAACTAGAATCCTAGGACATGAGGTGTATCTTTATAGTGTATCCCATGGAAATAAAGGGATAATACCTACACAACCACTTAAGCAAGAATGTGAATGTCACCAGATAAGCCATATTTCTTGAGAGAAAGTACATCATTAAAAAGGATTGTGGGATCAAGATTGACTTTGATGAATTTGATTCTCATGATACATAAGAGTTAGTACAGGAATATATTACAGATATCCTTATGGATGAAATAGTTTCTAAAACTCAAGTACTTGGTAGGAGTATAATATAGTTAAGAGATCTAGAGAGATATGGTTTTCTAGTCACTGAAGACAGTGATTCATTATTGGTTGACAAAGATGAACCTATCTTGTACAAGGAGGTTGTAGAGAGCTAAGAAGCTACAAGATGGAAATAATCCATTAATTCTTAAATGGATTCCATGTATTAGAACCATGTTTGGGTTCTGATCGATGTTCTTATTGATGTAAAGCCTATTGGATGAAAATGGGTATTCAAGAGGAAACTAGACATGGAAGGTAAATTAAGTACCTATAATGTAAGGATAGTGGATAAAGGGTTTAAATAGTGTCATGGAATTGACTACCATGATACTTTTTCACGAGTTTCTATGTTTAAATCCATTAGAATTTTACTTTCCATATCATCTCACCATGACTGTGAGATTTGGAAGATGGATGTCAAAACTGGATTCCTTAATGGGAACCTTTAGGAATTTGTCTATATGAAATGTACAAAAGGGTTTGTAACTCTAGGTGATGAAAAAAGGATTTTCATGTTTCAGAGATCAATTTATGGATTAAACCAAGAATATAGGTCATGGAACATTTGATTAGATGAATCCATAAAATAATTTGGTTTTATTAATAATGAATGTGAGCCATGCGATTACAAGAGGTTTAGTGGGAATGTGGTCATTATCCTAGTAGTATATGTGGATGACATATTACTTATTGGAAATTAAATACCTATCTTACAATCTATTAAGTATTTGGTAAACAAGTGTTTCTATATAAAATAATTAGGAAAAATAGAATATATTATAGGGATCAAGATCATTTATGATAGATCCGAAAGTCTACTTCGACAAAGTCAAAGTACATATGTTGACTAGATACTAAGGATATTTTTTATGGAATAATCCAAGAGGGTATTGGTTTTAGTGTCACATGGTTTATATATTTCTATGAAAATGTGTTCCCAGTCACAACATGAGAAAGAGAGAATGAGTAAGTTCCCATAAGCTTCGATGATAGGTTTAATCATGTATTCCATGTTATGCACTAGAATTGATATTTCCTATGAACTGATAATTGTAGGTAGATGTCAAGAAGATCTTGGAGAATATCATTAGAATTCTATTAAGTCCATACGTAAGTATATGATAATAACTAAGGATATGTTCCAGGTTTAGAGATGAGGAGGTAGTCATCAGATGTTATAATGATGCAAGTTTTTAGACAGATCAAAATGATCTAAATTATAAATTAGGATATATTTTCTTTCTCAACGGAGGATTTGGGAGATGGAAGAGTTCAAAGAAAATAGTTGTCTCTAATTCTATAGTGGAGTTCAATTATTCAATATCTTCTAATGTAAAAAATGAAGCCTTTTGGATTCAAAACATTATCCAGGATCTTGATGTGGTACCGAGTAGTAAGGAACCTATCACTTTGTATTCTGATAATACTATAGCAATGGATCTTGAAAGACATACAAGGCCACACCAACAGACAAATAATATATTCCTAAAGTATCACCTCTTGAGGGATTTCTATCAAAGGGGTGTGTTTGCAATGAGTAGATTACCCACAGAAGATAACATGGTGGACCCCTTGGATAAAGGCTTATCTAATTAGAAGCATGAGTACCATTTGAGAGCTAAAAGACTAAAAGTTGTTAGCTATTAGCTCAAGTGAAAGTGGGATTATTTTGGAGTTGGTTCCATAGAACCAACTTCTATTTATTTTATGATAAACATGTATTTATTATTTTGAATATTAATAAAATATGCATCCCATCATGATTTTTATTATTTGTGACATAGTATGTGATAATTTCCTAAGAGTATTTGTACAACTAAATGGTCATAACAGTTCCACAACATGATGAGAACCCAGAATTGATATGACAAAATTCTTGAATATATGTTCTATAGTCAGATGATATCATTTTAGGGACACAAATGATACATGATATCAAGGGTGGGGGCTCATAGGACATTGTGTCACATTCTCATGGTAAATTCCCTTCGTAATATCTAGTAGGATATTATGAGAACGGGACCTGCAGGTAGGAAATCCAAATTTATACATTTTATTAGATGTTCTTATCTGCAGATGTGGATATTGGTTCTTATACATTAATATTATTATTAATGAATATCACGAGTCACATAATTTTATGTATTGAAGAAAACCATGATTAAAAATGTTCGCAGTGAGGTAGGATATTTTGGGCGCATCACGAGTAATTTTTCATTAATGAATTGTGCGAGAAAGGATTTATCCCTTCTATTATTTAATAGAAGTTAATATCTCATGAATTTTTATGGAAATTTTATTGCCTAAATAAATTTGTGGACATGGTATTCTATAGTCATGTTATATTTTCGAAAATTCAATGAAAGAGACAATTAGGCATATAGGTTAATGGAACTGGAATGAAACCTAATCGATTTGAGAGATTGTTATAAAGGGATTATATTAAATAGTAAGTGTCTGTATGAGGTGACATGTCATTATGACATTAACTTCTTTCTCTACGGGTGCCTTGGCGTGTTGCTAGATGATAAACTTGGACATTAAGATACTTCACCTAATACCACTGCGAAAGAGGCCTAGAGGGTCACACACTAAGTGTATCTAGAATCTCATTTAAATAATATATATTATTATTTATTATTTAATAGGTTGAATAAATATTATCCCCTTACATGGTTTAATAATTATTTATGTATACTTGATTGCATATAAATATTTATTTTCTATTTAGTAAATATAATATTTATATATTTATTGGAGAATAATATAGTGATATTTATTTAATAAATAGTCTTTAATCAAGGTCTGATAAATATTATGGAGGAATGAAGGACTGAGTATTTTGGTCTGGTGAGAAATAGTAAATGTTTAATATTATTTGATTAAATAATATTTAATTATAATTATCATTTTAAGTGAATGTCAAAAATAATGATATTATGATTATAATTTTACATGGGGGTTTTCTAGGATTAAATAAAAAATTAAGGGAACTTGTGAATTTTTTAAACCCTAGTAATATATAAACCCAATTATGTTATTTTATCATTAAGGAAATTAATTTGTATTGGTTGTTCACAATGGATTTGGAGAATCCTCTCAAGACTAGAGAGATATATTCTCCAAGAATGCTCCTAAGAACAGAGAGAAATCCCCTCCACTAGATCAAGGAGAAAGTATTGGAAGTGGTTCTTGAAGCGATCAAAGGTAAATGAAATAAGTGCAAGGATATTTCATACAGGCACCTAAAGATTCCTTTAGTGACATTTGGAGATTTGAGTAACACGTATGGATCACCGCTAGGGAAAATACATAATTGGTTTCTACAACACAATAACGGTGTAACACAGATCTATCACTGAATTCATAAAGAAAGAAATAATTCAAGTAAAGGAAATTCTTTATTTAATTAAATTAATTATAAATAATATGTGATGATCCTATTCCTTAGTTTCAGTGCAATTCTTTATTGTCTATTTATTAGACACAATTCCTGGGATCACAACATTCGTCATCATATAGATCTCATATTGATCATCAATTATGTAAGAAATAAAATTTTGGCACCGCCCATTACATGCTTACGTTGTGCCTAGAAAAAAAAAGGTTTTCTAATATTTTAAGGAGTCTCTCCCTATTTCTAGGAAGAATCCTCCGAAGGAAACAATTCCCAATCATCATCTTTCATTTTCAATTGTAATTCCTTTATTATATTTATTTTTAACTGTCAATATAATAATGATAAATGCCTTTAATTACATGTTATATTCATCCATTTTAGGTATATTAAATGATAGATTTCTTACTCCTTCTAATTATATAATTTTTTGAGCCATTATAATGATTGATCAGCCCCACAGCCATAAAACCATTCTAAAATTTTGGTGTAGAAAAGTGTGTGTGGTTTTCCAAGAAAAGAAATTTGTATCTGGATGAAATATAGATGAAATGGTTTTAGAATAGATGAATCTAGGGTAATAACCCTGAAAAGTTTTGGCCTAGTATTTATTAGTCATCCTTCTAGTGCACAATGACTGGGCCCTTACTGTGAACCATGTTTGAAAATCCCAGGGGACATGATTTGTATGATTTAAGTGAACATTCAAAAACCATTATGAAGGATTTATCTATCATTTCATTGGTCTCCTGCCATTGTAAATGCATGTATTCAAAAACATGGAAACCTAAATCATCTTTGTCTTAATAAAAACCCAAAAAATATAATAACACATTCTTCACATGTTAAGGGTCTTTATTTGAACATTTTTAATCCTTAGTCATTCCATATGAATTTAACATAGATATCATTATAAATTAAATGATTGGGGAAAATAAATTCATACCTTATATTCCTTTTCTTTATATGGTAAAATCTTGTAAGATAGTCCTCATTGAGAAATTAGGATATGTATTTGTACTATCCATTCATTGAACATTATTCCAAGTAGTCATTTATTATGCGATTAAATGCATTTGACCTATTATGTAATGGGTGGGGATGAAGTTATATAGACCCTCATTTTATTTATAGGTCTCATGAGATAATTAATACAGGTTAATGGGAGAATCCTTAAATTTTATGCAATGTAAATTAACATAAGTCATTGATGGTATATTTAAGATGAATGGAATTATGAATCCCCCTCACTATATAACCAATATTTTTTATCCATGCTTTTTTTCATTGGTATATTAGATATGGATTTATTTATTCTTCAAGATTAATTAGTTATGTCATGAAAAAATTTATTTATTCAATACATAATATCTATTTCATAATATATTTTATTGTATACTACACCCTTCCTGAGCGTCTGAGCTAACCCCTTTATATTTTCTCCTATCACCCAGGAAACTAAGAAGGGTACTATATATGAAAAATTGATTACAAGGAGAATAAAAATTATTTTTATATTATCATATTACTTAATGTTAGTTTCAATGTAATGTAAAACTCATTTATGTATCGAGTTTCTTGGAACTACTAAACTATTGGGTACTTTTTGGTTTGATCTATGTACCAATGTAATAGAATAACCACTGGATCTAGGGTGCTATATTTGGGGTTGTTATAGTTGGTATCAGAGGGAGGTTTAGTATAAACCTTAAGAAATATATTTACAAGATCAAAGTTAGAAAACATGAACTTGAGGAGAAAACAATAGGATATTTGAGAAAAATGTATAGATTACATAAAATGGAAATCATAGTGTTTTTATGAACTAATTAAATATATTCCATGTTCTATAAATGATGGATAGTGGTAGGAAAAACCATTTCAATACATTAAATCAATATAGGGATGGTTCTCTAGAGAAAGTCAATGAGACAGGTGTTGAATCTAAGTTGATTATGAATATTTTAAGACAGATGACTCAAGTTATGAATAATAACCTTTATTATATGGAAAAAACCTATTTTTACACATGTAACAACTTAGTTTTTGTGTGTGTAATACATTGAAATATTTTTGGGAATATTTTCAGAGTTAGGCATCGAGACAACGTGAGATTCTAATGACTAGTGAATCCATTATTGATATTATAAAAATATTAAATATATTAATATCACATTCATGTAGTTTTTCTAAAATAGTAGAGTAACACTCGAATAGTGTCTCAGATTATAAATCTGATACCACCATTGAATCATGAACATAGGATTTACCCATGGTGTGACATAACCCTGTTCAGTGTCGGGTGTTTGGCTTGAGTGCCACCATGAGGGAAATAATTAAATAAATTAAATATATTTATTTAATTAAATTATTTTGAAATCCAAACATAGATATATTTATAAATACATGGTTATAACTAAATTCCATGGTTAGTCACAAAACATTAGAGTTTTAGAGTGAGATCCTGGAGGAGTGTTCTTGGATGACGATGTTAGATCATACTTTGAAAATAAGTACACCGATAGAGTTTTTGGATCTCACCAATGATGAAGAAATGACAACTTAATTCCTTATATTTTGATCCAAACATGAGGTATGAATTTTTTTTAATTATATTTATCCCTTTTTAATACGCCATGTCAAACGTGAACGGATTCACCCAAAAAAATTTGTTCACAGATCGATGGTTTATTATAGATGATGATTTATCTTCTATTGATTTAAGAATTTATTTTATTAGTTTATTATTTTCTCTAGATTAATTGTTTTAATGGTAGTGGATTGAATCCAATCTTAACAATAGTTGAGTTTCATTATGTATTTGTGATTTGTTCATTTTTCTTCTCATTGTTGGTGTGTTCATCATCGGTATTTGATTTGGAAGGTGATTAGACAAATACCCAATGAAAGATCATTGCAAAATAAATTTCTCATGAAACAGATCATTATTGAGAGTTTTAAAGGGAGATATATGGAATGGTTGCGGTGTGTGATGATAGAGTATTTTTTGGGTTCAATTTTTACATACTTGGAACATGTATCATATATTTTCAGTGCTACGATATGACATAGCGTGATGAGAACCATTTCCCGAGAATATAGGATGTCTAATGATAATGGATGGGGTGTAGGGTCCGATGAGAATAGTCATGTTGGAGGCAATGAAGGTGAGAAATGATAGAAGGTAATGGTAGTTACAGTGGGGTGGCCCATGATAGCAGTAGACCTAGGTGACGGAGGCAGTAGGAGAATCAAGGTGTAACGGTATCACCCAGAGAAGAAAGGTGTGACGGCGGTGGCCGATGGTGCATGAGAGGGGCGTACAACATCTGTGGGTGGAGGCATCAAACCTTCTATGTGGGTCTAGAAACCCTAATCAATATACTTCACATGATTGGAGATAAGAGGGATAATAATAATTTTAATAATAGTAATTTTAACAATAACAATAAAAACAAAAGATATTATTATTTTTACTGTTATCAGTCATAAAATACCCATATGACATATGATTAATGAGAAGTCTATGGTATTTTTACCCTAATATTTTGGTGGAAATGTCAAGACCAATATTTTATATCTTATTCAGAATAATGGGTCGGGCCCATGAAAGGATACAGATGTAAGTGATGATAAAATGATTTTTTTCACCATGTGTCCGTTTTGGGAAAATAAATAGCCAATACTGAGTGGTATTTTTGTGAGGATCTCAATGGAGTGACCATTTTGTCCATCTATGGATATCTGTGGTGATAGATTAGTGGATTTATGTTTTATCCTGACGAACTGATGATGAGTGACATGCATATGTCAGCCTTGTCCAGAATTGGATTTTATCCAATGAGTAGCCTATCCTGAGTAGTTTTCCAAGTAGAACATTATAAAAGCCTTCCTTTTGGCATCAGAGGCATGGAACAAGGTTATGAGTGTGAAAATTATTTCAAAGATACTTGTATGATGATAGTGACCAGGTTTAATTAGAGAGATGTCAGGGTCGGTACTCCCCTGTCACACTAGGGAACATGTCCCCCAGGCTCATTACATAGGTAGACTCGGTACCCCATACTAAAAAATGGCATGAATACTCTATCTATAGAGTGGTAATACACCACCTTCGATCTCTAATGGGGAGTGGTCCCTCCATTGTAGTTCTAGTTCCCTCGGCCTTGGGGGTAAATAGAGAGGTGTGGCCCCCTACACATATATTTTGAGGAGGTTATGTGGAAGACTTGACTGTATTTGAGGCTCCCTCAACTGTGGAGTGCAGTAAAAAGGCTTGGGACCCAACATATGGACTCTTACATAGTTTTGTATGATATTGGGCATTAGAGATGGTTTTTTGGAGTTATAAGATGAATCATCATTTTTAGCGAGCTATAGAGATGGAGATCCACTTTCTTTCTTCATTTGGGATTCTTAATGAGAATATCTGGGTTATTATGGTTATCAGCATTGTATCATATTCTTATTGAAATTCCTTAGTGGTGATGAGATGACCACTCACTCTTGATGCATTGTTTTTGGTGATTTCGGGGTGTCCTACTGGGCTTGTATAAACTCACCCTTAGATGGAATTTTCCCACATGTATTGTATTTTATGAAGATGGAAATAGAATATCAGTAACTATGGTGGACCTAGTATCATTAGAACATATAAGTACACAGTGACACTGTCTGTGTTTAGTGGTCGGAACCTGGGATCCTGAGTTGGGATCTCCCCTACTCTACCCATTATTTTTTTGTCAGTTTAGGGTTCCCCATATATTTTTGATTGAGTGTTTATTTTTACACTTTATATCATTCTTATTACACTGTCATATGCTATTGTATTTTCGTAGTTGTTATTTCATGCATTATTTCAGTCTAGATATTATTTTGTTTTATATTCCTATGTAATTATGAATGGATACAGTTGGGTGTGTATGTAAAGGTCAATTAAGAAAACTACACCATTTTTATTTATGTATTCTTCATGATTGTCACTAGACCCTTGAATATTGGAGGCAAACATGGTGTTGCGATGACTCGACCTTCTACTGGCTAGATGACCCTTGGTAGGTCAGGTCATTATAGTAGTTCCTTCTAAGTTTGATGTTGGAGTGGGACCCATGGTGATTATTTTTTGGGTACTTAGGAAAAGAATGTTAGAATGTATTGAGTGTGGATTTCATGCTAGGAAATCTTGTGTTTGTGCGATGGCTGATTTATCCATACAACAAGAATCTGACTACCTTCTTTTTGATTCAACATACCGTGACATCAGTTACAGGGATCCTTTTGTACACACATCCTATAGGACCGATTCCTTTGACGATCCTTCTTGAGTTGGCACCCCAGATAAGATCATTGAGCATGGTATGTATTGGAAAATTTTATGATGCTTCCATGATGAAAAATAGCTAGGATTTCAAGACAGTTTAATTAATATGTTCAATTGAGTTATGAGGTCTTAGTTCTAGGACCCATACACGATGTGTTTCATCCAGGAAAGAACTGATCAGTACTACCACCTATTGAGCAGTGCATGGACCCTCCTCTAGTGGTCTAGGAAGATGATAGTTTTCACGTTAAGAATTATATGGATCCAGATGGATTGCATGATGTTACATGAAGGATTAACACATCACACAAGTTTTAGAGAAATTTACCATTGAGGTTTCATGGAAAGATATACCATCAGGCTGTGGAGGATTGGCTCGACGTAGTCATTCAAGCTTTCTAGATTATGCAGATTCCAACTGATTGGATGGGTTTTCTTGTAACTGGTCTTCTCCATATAGAAAAAGTTGGTTCTATTGGTACTGGTTGAAGAAACACATGTATTTTTTGTGCACTATGGGATCTAGAGTTATAGATCACCCATGATTTATGCTGAACAAGACCCACCTTCTCAGGTGGTAGGGGACTGACACAAGCCCATGGTGTGAAAGTCCATCTTGGATAGGACCCCCTTTGATGGTGATCCTAGTAGTGAGACTTCTCCTGGGTGACATGGGGTGTTGGTAGAGATCTGTCTTGGTGTTGTTGATGTGACATTAAGAATGTAAGGAAGAGGGGAACTTTCCCCACTGATATTTTCCCTTGAAATCGGACTAAAAACTACACGGGAAAGCTAATGCTACCCAAAAAAGATAATGTTGAGGTGTGGTGGAATAATTCCTTTTACTTGTATATTTATGGATGTTTCAAATAACTAAGGTGTCAGAGTATTCCCTGGTAAAGGAATACTAATGGGAAAATGAAAATATAGCTTTAATAAGAGGAGGTTTGTGACATTGAAGTTCCGAATGTGATCGAGGTATGACTTGTGTCTTATCTACTATAGTTAGAGTTTTAGTACATGGTATCAAGACAAGTTTCCATATATATCTCCCCTATTCAAGTCACTAATATAGTATTAGAGACTTTTTTCATGACCCTTGTGTTTGGATACCCCCCATATTGGATCAATGATTGCACACTTTTGACAGTGTGACCTAACTTTGGGAGAGAGGGAGAGATCCTCGCATGAAATCTTTTAATTTCTAGTGGTGAGGTACTATTTTTTACAAGGTATTAAATATGTGCATAATATCCATACCTGGATGACTATCACTAGTGCATGTTATTGTGTACCCGAGGTTGTGGTCTGAGATTTTCCTTCTTGGGTGATAACTAATCTCAGGAAGATCACGATTTACTAATGTGTTGGAGGATACAACTGATTTTATTAATTGGCCCATATAATCTTTAGAGGAATAGATACTATGAAATTACACTTTCTTGTGATGGTGGAGGAGTATAAAAAAGTCCTTTAAGATGCTACAGGTTAAACTCCCTTAGAGTTTTTTTTTTCTGTATAGATGTGTAATTAGGGAAGACCTGATATTTTCTCAAGCATATCAGATGAACCCATAGATCCATGAGAGATAAAGGTGTAGTTGGATGATCTATAAAGTTAAGGCATCGTAAGACCCAATGTGATTTTCGGGGTAGCCTAGTTATGTTCCCCTAGGAGGAGAATGAGAGATTTAGGTTAGGTGTGGATTGGTTTCTCTAGAACAAAGTAACAATCTAAGAGGAGTATCCACCCTCAAGAATCAATGAATTCTTTTCCTAGTGGTTAGAGGGGAATTGGTTCTTGGAGATTGACCTCATGATGGGTTATCACAAACTTTGGGTTCATAAGGAGGTAATAACGAACAAGTATCTCCTAATATAGTGTTAAAGTTGATACCCTTTGGATTGTTAAGTGCTCCAATAGAGTTTTGAATTCTTATAAATTGGGTCATTTAACCTTTAATGGGTTAGTTTCTTGTGGTCTTATTTGGTGATACCCTTGTGTACTCAACTTGCAAGTAGAACCATGAAATAAAATTGAGGATGATTATGGTCATACCTCCAAAGTACCATATTTAAGGGAAGAAATCAAGGTATCTGTTATGGTATCAAGAGGACTACTACTTTATGGATGTCTTATCAAACATGGGGGGTGATAGCGGACCTTCCAAAAGTTGTGGTGGGGAGAGTGAGAGAGCCACCCAATATCATGGTCATGATAGTAGATGATCACAATGAAATTTTATATGTGATTTTATAAAAGAGGTGATGGAGAACTTGAATTATGTTCAGTTTCCCATTTTAGGTGAGGACGGTGAAACATATCTCTAGTCGATGGATGTTACTCCACTAATTCTTTAGTGTTCTAGGGAGGGTTAGCTTGGAGATAGTGAATGTGAGATCTTAAATGACCAGATATCAACTGGACATGATCCTGATGGATTTTATGGGGGGTGGGGGAGCATGTTTTCCTTTTTCATGGATAGATAATGACACTAATAAAGGTACAAGAGGATATGAGTATGAGGTTTTATTCATGTAGTTGTACAACTGAAATGGATGTGGTTATACCAAGATCCTTTATCATCAATATTGGTGGAAAATGATATTTTAGCATGTTTCTAAGATAAAATATTGATGTATCATGTTCCAATAAGTGATGGAAGAAATCCCCAAAGGGAAATGAATTTTTAATGGTACCTTTATGGTTCTTGTGATAGGGTTTCCTTGACCTGTGATAGATCACAATATTATCCAAGTAATAATAGGTTGATTCACTGGGTTGGTCCAGTTCCTGCACATTCAAGTGCATAGTTTAGTGGAGATTGTTGGATGCCTATGCATTCTAGAGGTAGTCTAGATTAATGGAACTACCTCAATGATTGTTTAAGACCATGATGCTCCCTTCATGTCACAAATATAGAGAGGATGTACGAGGCCTTTGGGAGTCAGATTCGGTTGATCACAACATTTATGCCCTAGATAGTTGTATAGGTTGAGTGGATCATTCAGGTTCTAGAGAAAATGATTTGAGATTACATGTTTTCTTATGGCCATAGATGTTAGGACCAGCTACCACCGATGGAGTTTACTTATCATAATAGTCACCACTCCACCATTGGTGTTGTACCATTTAGGGAAACATATGAGATACCCTACAAGTCACCACCGAACTGGTAAGAGATAGTGGGAGATAGCACTTGTGTTCTTAGATTTAGTGCTATAGGTGTTTGAAAAGGGTTCATTTCAACTAGGGAAGAATGAAGACTTCAAAATCCATTAGGAGTCCTTTTTAGACTAACAACAGTTTTCTTTGGAGTTTGATGAGGATATCATGTTTTTTAAGATATCTCACCTCATCATGGATTACGAAGACTTGGTTAGGATGGAAGGCTATTTAGGCCATTTTTTGTTACTATGTTGGGTTAGCGAGGTGTAATACCAGTTGACCCTATGACTATTGTTAGATCAGGTTATTGATGTTTTCCTAGTGTTGCAGCAATGGAGACATGTGCACATCTCACTGTGCGATGTCGAACTAAATGATATGGACATTGGGGGTGGAGTAACCTCATCAAGGGGCTCGAGGAGCACAATGGAGTTTTATTACTCTAAATATAATACCCTTCTTGGGAAATTGTTTCTATTGAGTACATGTTTTTTGAAAAAACATGAACCTTTTTGAGAGATTGTTGGTGGGGGAGACCAATTTAAAATCTCTATTTTCCACTAATGAGTAGGATTTAAGTTTTCAAGATGAAAATAATTAAAGACAGGGAGAGTGTAATGAATTAGTTTTTGATGTGTAATCCTTCAGAATCTTTG
Source organism: Viscum album (assembly GCA_963277665.1). Classification (NCBI taxonomy): domain Eukaryota; kingdom Viridiplantae; phylum Streptophyta; class Magnoliopsida; order Santalales; family Viscaceae; genus Viscum; species Viscum album. The sequence continues at coordinate 857,812,143 of OY728121.1, forward strand.
TAGGAATATTTTCAGAGCCAAGCGTTGAGACAACTTGAGATTCCGATTCCCAATGAGTCCAATATTGATATTATAAAAATCCTAATAATATAAATATCATCCATGATTTTATATCTCTAAAATAGTGGAATAAATCCTAAACAATGCATTTAATCAGAAATCTGAGACCTCTATTGAATCCAGAATGTGAGTTTTACCCCAGGAACAACATATCTTTTGTCAGCATTGGGTTTTTTTTTCTTGAGCGCCACTGTGGGTGAAATAATTAAATAAGTTTAATGTAGTTAATTAATTATTTAATTTAAAAATTCAAAATTATAAATATATAAAAATATATGGTTAAGACTAAATTACATTGTTATCGACCTAACACTTGAATTTGATAGATAGACTATGGAGGAGCATTCTTATATAATGATATTACAACATGTTTTCACAATCAGTACAGTAATGGACGTTATGGACCTCACAAACGATGAAAAAATGAACTCTTTCATCAATAATGACTTATCAATACTCATGGAATGGAATTTTATTTAATTATATTTATCCCATTTGGACATCTCATGTCGAACAAAAACCAATTCACCCAAAAAAATTGGTTCTCAGATCGGTGGTAGATTACAGATGATGATTTATATTCTTACAACAACGGAATTGATTTTATTGGTTTATTGTTTTCTCTACATTCATCATTATAATGGAAATGGATCAAGGCCCACCTGAATAATGGACAAGGTTCATTCCTATTTTTTATTTATGTATTAATCTCGTTGTTCTTGGAACATTCATTGTTAGTATTCAATTTGGATGATGATTTGAAAAATACCCATTGGGTGATCATTTTACAATTGATATTTGGTTGAATAGATCATTACCACAGGTTTGATAAGAAGATATATATCATGGTTGTGGTGTTATAGGATGGAGGAACATTTGGGTTTTGTTTTGGGATACCTGGTATGAGGATCTTGGGTTCAGGTGATTTTGTTAGACATTTTGTGACGATAACCACTTATGGAGAAGATCGGGTTACTGATGATGATAGATTGAGCATGAAAGCCAATGATTCTGGTCATGGTTGATTAAGATACAAAGAGTGGCCACAATAGGTTTGGAAAATGACAACAGGGTGACCTACCATTGTAGTATAATCGAGTGATGGTGGTGGATGGAGGAGAAGGGCGTGACTATGGTGGCCAGTGGCACATGGCAAGTGGCGAGAGGTGTTTGTTGGTGGAGGTGGTGAAATTCTTGTGTGTAGTCAAAACCCTATTCTCCCCTATTATGAAAGATAGCGGATGGGGGGATAATAATTTTATAAATAATAATAATAATACTAATACTAATAATAATAATAATATTACTATTATCAGTTGTAACTTCCTCGTACGACGTCATATTGGAGAGAGATATGCTGCATCATGACCCTAATATTGAGGCAGACATTTCAGGAACAATATTTTTTATATTTTATTCTGACTCATGGATCAGGTCCATAATGTGATGTACAATAATGTTATGAAAATTGAACTTTTTTCATTGGGTGTTTTTTTGGAAACAAAAATAGCCCATCCCAAGTGTTTTTAATGAGTATCACAAAGAATTAATCCATTTAGACATCTATGGATATTTTTAGTGACATATAACTTGATTTACATTTTATCCCGATGGACTGACGATGAGCCTCATGCATTCGCTTATTTTTCTTGACCTAAATTGTTTCCATGAGAATTCTATCATTAGTATTTTTCCTCATATTATGAAATAACGACCTTCATTATATAATCAAAGGTATGAAAAAAGGTTTTATGAAGGTGATGATTCTTTTAGAAATGTTTATCTGAGGGCACTGATCAGATGTAATTAGAGAGATGTAGGGGTCGATATTCCCCTATCCCACTAGTGTGTAGGCCCCCATGTTCTTTACATTGGTAGAGTTGGTACCCTATATTATAATAGGAAGAAGATACTCAATCAATGATTTTCTACTCACTCTTCTTAAATCATTGATGGGGAGTGGGTCCACCAGTGGAGCTATGGACCCCTTGACTATGAAGCACAATATAGGGGTGTGGGACTATCCACATAGATTTTGGGTGAGGTTACATGGGATTATTGACTTGAGTTGTGGGTCTATTGGTTGTGGATCATAGTAGCAGTGTGTGGGCCCCTCCACATGGATTCTTGTAAAGATGCACATAATGTTGGGAATCAATGATGGAACTTTGGCGATGAAGGCTGAATCATATTTCTTATCTTTCTATAGATATGGATATCCCCTTTCTATAAATCTTTTGTATTTTTGTGAGAATATCTAGGTTATTTTTATTTTGGTCAATGTCTCATATTCTAATTGACACAACTTGGTGGTGATAAGATTACTACTCTCTCTTAATTATTTGTTCTTAGTGATTTTGGGGTGTCCTAGGTTCAAATATGCTCACCCCTATATGGTATTTTCCTACACACAATGTGACTTATGCATATTAAATACAATTTAACAATGACTTTGGTAGACCTGGTATCAATGGATCTTAGCAACATATGGTGAAACTATCATTTATTGGTGGTTGGACTCTAGGATATTGAGTTGAGATCTCCCCTACTTTACTCTTTATAGTTATTATTAGTTTGAGTTTCACCCTGTATTTCTATTTGGGTGTGTAATTTTTTCATTTTTATCAATTTTATTACACTGTCATACTCTGTTTTATTTTACTAGAGGTCATTTCATGCATGTTTGCACTTTATATGTCATTATATTATATATTCATATGAACTTTTTCATGGATATGTTTTGGTGTCTGCATACACTTATATTAGTAAAATTACTGCCATTTAATTTTTGTCTTCTTGAGTCTTGAATCCATCCCTTGGCCTATTGGAGGTGAGATTGGGGTTCTGATGAATAAACCATTCATAGGCCAGGTGGGCCCTATTAGGTTGGATCATTTCACCATAGCATGGTGTATCAATGTTGTAAAACATCATGTCAAATCAAACTCCATATTTTACTAAGGCCTCACAACCATTAGTTACTGAACAATGGGTCAAGTCCATAGAGAAAGTATTCAATTCATTGGGATGTGTTGATATAGATAAGTATTTCATGGCGGTCTATCGTTTAATTGGAGATACTAACAAGTGGTGGTCATTGATTAAAAAAAACAATAAGGAAGAAGAAATAAACAATATGGAATGCAAGTATTTTAAGGAATATTTTTTGAAAAGTAATTCCCTTGAGGGTAATGAGTGCACATGGAAAGGAAATTCCTAAACATAAGTCAAATAGAGGAGGTAGCTTCATTAGATTATGAATCTAACTTTAAAAATCTATTTAGGCATACTAATAATTATGATTGCAACCCAAAGTGAAATATTTATTGATTATTTGATGGGATAAAAAAATTGTCGATGAGAACTAGTCTCTTAAACTTTTTCCTTATATGAGGATATTGTGACTAGTGTAATCAATACAAAAAAGGGATTTTCAAAGTCTCCTATATTCAAGGATAATTCTGAGAATAATAGGGTGGCTGATCACCATGATGGATGAAATTTGTAAAATTAAAATAAAGGAAGTATGGGATTCAAAACATGCAATAACTATTGGAATAATCTCCCATGAACTTTCTTGAAGGGAATGGTAGTCTACTACAAGTATGGAGATAAAGGACACCTATATCATGAATTCAAGGGTAAGATAGAACACAAAAATATCCAATGATTTAATTTGAATTATATGGGAAATTATTCAAATCAATACCCTAATCATCAAGGAAAAATACAAAAAAAGTGGAAAAGGGAGAATGTTTGATTTTATGTTATTAATACTACAAAATTTTAAGTTCTAAATGGCATGGTGGTAGGTAATTTGGTCCTAAATTCCAAATCATCTTATGATTTATTTGATTATATATCACCACAATATATTATATCTTCCATGATTTATAATAACATTCGATAATTACCTTGCACCCTTGGAATGGATTTATCAGTCTAGAAAGAAATTGGAATTTTTATGGTAAAAAAAATGTCAGTAAATCCCCATTTTAATTCATGGATGAACACTATTTGAATAATTAATTATCATACATATAGTAGACATTGATATAATCCATGGGTTATATTTTCTTTAAAATTATAATAAAAAAATTAATTATTGATAAAAGAATATTACAACCTCTGAGTATGGTATATAATCCCTTTTATTTAGAGGAGAGACTTCATTACCCAAGTCTTGTTTAGAAACTCCTCTTGTGGTTCATCTTAACTTAATACTTTGTGACGATTCAATGAATGATAAGGATAAACTAAAAATAGTGGATTTATTTATTGTGAGGGAATATATTGATACATTCCCAAATTAATTACCATGGTACCCTCCTGATTGTGAAGATGAATTCTCTATTGTTATTATCACTGATGCAAATCCCATATCTAATCCTCTCTATAGGATGGATCTATTGGAATTACCAGATCTTAATAAACAGCTTCAAGAATTAAGCGAAAAGCGGTTTATAAACACAAGTTCTTTACCTTGGAGAGTACATATCATATTTATGAAGAAGAATGATGGGTACACGAGATTATGTATTGACTATAGGGTAATCAATAACATCACTATAAGAACAATTATCCATTAACTCACATTGATGATTTATTTTATTAACTTCAAGGGGCCCTATAATTCCCTAAGATTGATCTCCAATATGGTTATCATCAATTGAGATTAAATAAGGATGATATAACAAATAATACTTTTCAATCAAGGTACAAACATTATGAGTCCACAATAATGTTATTTGGATTAAATAATATTCTATTTATGTTTATAGATATAATGAAGAATATATTAAAGGATTAACTTGATAATTGTTTTGTTATTTATCTTTGAAATATTGATATTCTCAAATTACTATGATAATAATGAAGATCATTTAATAATCAACCATGAGTCCCTAAGGGAGAATGAATTATAAGGAAAATTTAGTAAGTGTGAATTCTAGCTTCCAAAAGTCTATTTTCACAACCATATTGTCTCCAAAGATGGAATATCAATTTAACCCACTAAGAAAAAAACTTTAAACAAATGGAACACACCAATGAATATAATTGAGATCAGTAGTTTCTTTAGATTATATAGTTTCTATTAGTGATTGATTGAAATTTTTACCAATTAGCTAGTTATTTGACCATGTTGACATGTAATGGGGTTAAATTATCATGGTATAAGGAATGTGGGGAAATATTTAGGGAACTAAAGAAAAGACTAATCCATGTATCCATGTTTAAATCACCATAAAGAAAAGTAGGATTATTTATATATAGTGATGCATAAAAGAAAGGTCTAGGGTGTTCCCTTATACAAAATGACAGAGTTGTTACTTATGAAACAAAATAATTGAGAACCCATTAGTATAAATATCCAACTCATGATCTTGATCTAGAAGCTATTATATTTTAATTTAAGATATAGAGAAACTATCTCTATAATGAATTATTTAACAAATATACTGATAAATTTTTTTTAATTATATATTCACAGATAAATAGATTAATATGAGGAAAAGAAGATAGATATAACTACAAAAATTATATGATTGTGAAATACACTACCACCTTGTTATGGAAAATGAGGTGGTAGACACATTGAGTAGAAAAAATCATGGGGTCCTATCCATGATGAGAATGGACAAGGATCTTATATTCAATGAGTTGGTAAATTTGGACATGAAAATTATTTAGGAATTGTATAAATAATTCTATTTATAAGTAATTTCCCAACCATCATTACTTGAGAAGATAAGGATGTCTGGGAAATATGACAAGGGTATTAAGAATAAAATGAAATCCATATAAGATGTGAAATGATAGAGTTAATCTGTGAATATGGTGTATTGAAATTTAGAGGGAGATTATGTATACCATCAGTACCTGAGTTGAAAAGGAATTTACTATATGAATCTTGTAGGTTAAGATTCTCTATACACCCTAGTAACACCAAGATGTACAAGGATCTAAAAGAGAAGTTATGGTGGGATTAGATCATATAGGAAATTGCTAATTATATTTCTAGATGCTTTGTATTATAACTAGTTAAGTTTGAGAGGAAACATCTAAAGGGTTTCATGAAACCACTCCCTATACCTATATGGAAGTGGAATAATATTAAAATGGTTCATTTTTAATGGGATTCCTAAAAAAACAAAGATAAATAATGCTATATGGGTCATTATAGATCACTTTTTTATGTCTGCACATTTCCTAGAAATAATGGTGGATTTAACCCCTGAATGTATTAGTAAAATTTATATCAACGAAGTTATGAGATTACATGGGGAAGTATTATCAAATGTTTCTAATCGAAATCCTCACTTTACATCCAAATTTTGGAAGTTCCTTTAAAATAAATTGAACACTATGAAACATTTGAGCACTACATATCATCCTTGAACTATTGGTAAGTATAAAAGAACTATCCAAATCTTAGTGGATATACTAAGGTCTTGTTAACCTAACTTACAAGGAATGTTTAACCAATACTTAACTTATGTGGTATTTGAATATAATAATAGTTACATTCAAGCATACAGTGGGAACCATATGAGACCTTTTATGGGAAAATATTTCATACTCCAAATTTCTGGGATGAGGTTGGAGAGAGGATGTTAGTTGATCTAGAATTTGTTGAGGGGATAATTATGAAGGTGAGTGCTATTCTGAATAATATCAAAAACAGCTCAGAGCTGAAATAAATCTATGATTATAACTAAAATAAGGACTTGGAATTCCTATTAGGAGATTAAAACTTCTTGAATGTGTCATTATAGAAAGGTATTATAAGGTTTGGGAAGAAGGGGATGCTAATTCTAAGTTATATTAGGCCATTTTATATCCTAGAGAGAATTGGTGTTGTGTATTTTCATTTAAAATATCCACCCAAAATCTCTAAAGTTCATGGAGTCTTCCTTATACTGATGAAAAGGAAATACATTCTAGACCTAACTCATAGACTCACTATATAAGGGATGAATCTCGAACCTAATTTTCTATATAATCAGGATCCTTTATTTACTCTTGAAACTAGAGAGAAATTATTGAGGAATAATACAACCCACCTCATGAAAGTGTTGTCGATAAATAACAAGTCATAATAGGAAAAATGGGAACCCATAGAAGCAATGATTAAAATTTACCCTCTTTTTTTTCACCATAGTATATGAAATTAAATTTAAAATTTAAATTTCATAATGGGGGAAGAATGTAACAACCTAAAAATATATTTATTATAAAAACAATCTTGTGTAATTCTTAGTAATTTAGTATAATATAAGACACATATTAGAAATAAACAACACTTTGTTTCATTATTTTAGAATTTTATATTTATTATAAAACAATAAATAATTAAATATCTATTATTACAATAGAAATACAAGTACATTTTTTTTACATTATTATTTAATATTGATTTAAAAAACTAGGAAGAGTAAAGGGATATAAAAAATGAAGAACAATATATTCACTAAAATATACTTCATATGTTTGAAATCCCCCATAAAGATCATTCTTTAAATAACAACTATAAAAATAATGATATGTGTTAGGAAAATAATAAACATTATCAAAGGATATGTACGAAACTTTTCAAGGAAATCAGTGAGTGATGGAGTGAGAATGATAATGTATTTATAGTGGAATATGATGGTTTTACATTATGATTATTGGCCAATATGGCCTATGAGAATTATAAGCCTTAGTCAATAAGAAATTTATTTATTATTATTATTGGTTATATAGAAAAATTAAGTGTCCATGAGGTTTATTTTATAACATGAGAAAAATTTAATTTTTTTGGGTGACTACAAATATATTCAATAAAAAATATATTTTAGGATAAATATATAAGTTTTAAATAAAATTTATTTTCTAAAATAATCTTATTAAATAATTTTTAATTGATAATATATTTTAACTAAGTACTTAGTATTTTTTTATAAAGATTAAAATATTTATTATGATATAAAAATTGTTAAATTTCAATAGAAATGATTTTTTTACTTCAAAGAAAAAATTTATATATTTAGAGAATTAATTTAATAAAATATATATCATTCTTAGAATTATGACACAACAATTATCTTAGGATGAATTTTTAGGAATATTCTAAAAACGTTAATTTTTTTGGTGTAAAATTGAAAAATACCTTTTTATGAGTACCATTATTTTATGGAATCATTATTATGTGAACCTGATTCAAAAATTATGAAAAAATTTATTCCAAAAAAATAATTTTAACAAGTATAAAAATTAATTTAACAATATTAATATTAATTTTGAAATTTATACTCTAGATTTTGGAACCAAAAATTGATTTTTGGAGATAAGTTTTTGGATTATGTGCATTAAATGGGTTGGTTAGATGGAGATTTTAGAATTGGTAATGCATTTAAAATTAAATAAATCTCATTCACTCATTAATTATCCATAAAATTAGTTATAATTCATTTCACCGATAATTTGTAGGATTAAATTACAAAATAACAAATATATTACCCTTAAAACCATCCCTCCACAAGAATAAATGGCCACCCTTTCTCAATATCCTTTTTAATAAAAACCCATTGATCAAGAAGTTACAATCCCTAAACCTTTATAAATAACTCCCAAGGTGTTCCTACTATTTTATGGATCCTTTCTCAAGATCTAAGTACCATCCTCTCAAGGTAAGGGTTCCCAATACCACTCTTTCATTTTAAATTTCAATTCGTCTGTTATATTTCCTTTTGAGATTCATTTTCATATAATGGAATTCATTTAAATCCATTTTATTATCATCAATTTTAAGTGTTTTTAATTATATATTACCTAATTTCTCTCATTATAGCCTTTTTATATGCTTTTATAGTGCTCAGACTATATAATAGGCATAAAACGATCGTAAAAATTTGGTTAGGTAAAGTGTGTATGGTTTTCCAAGAAAAGAATTCCATATATGGATAAAAAAAGTGGAAATGGTTTTGGAATATATTAATCTAGGGGAAATAAACCCAAAAATAGTTGGTTGAGTATATTTCATCCATCATTATAGTGCATGTTGAATGGAACCTTACCGCACACCTTGTTTGACACTAATGGGGTATATTCTTTGAATGATTTACTTGCACTTTTCAAAACCATTATAAAGGATTTATCTATAAATAAATTCAGATCCTAGATTTGTAAATACATGTATTAATCTACCGAGACACCTAAATGATCTTTGTTTTAATAAATATTCAATAACTAGAATCACACATTCTTCAATTGTTAAGGGTGTTTATTTTAACATTGTGAATATCTAGTTATTACAGAGGGATTTCACCTAGACACCATTATCAATTTTTAATTGGGGAAAATATTTTCATTCCATATGATCCTTCTTTATATGATAAAAGTTTTCTAGATATACCTCATCGACCCTTTGGGATATGTATTTACATTGTTCATTCTTCAAACATTTTTCCATTTAATGATGAACTATGTGATTGAATTCATTGTACTTTTTATGCGATGGATGTGAACGGAATTATATATCCCCTCAGTTCACTTGTAGGTTTCACAAGAAAACTAATTATGTGTAAGGGGATAATCCTTACATTTTATGTATGATTTCATAGCATAAGGCTTTGATAGTATATTTAAGATGTCTTATAGTATGTACTACCATCATTATATAATCATTTATTATCATCCATGAATTTATTATTTTTAATATTGGATATTGATTTATTTATCCTCTCAATTTTATTTTTATGACCTAACGTAGTTTATATATTCATGCCATAATGCCTATTTTATAATACTTTTATTACACACTACCATAATACTGGAATCCAAGATCACCCTTTTATATATTATTATCCCTTTCCCAAGGAATCCAGTAAGATTTCTACATTCAAAAAAAGTATTATAAAGAGAATAATAATTTTTCATGTTTTTATATGGTGAAATTTTAGTTTCAATATAATATAAAACTTATTTATGTATATAGTTTGATGGGGATACTAAACAATTGGATCCTATGTGTTGTGATCTATGTACCAATGTAATAGAATAACCCCTAGCTCAAGGGATCTAGATTTGGTGTTTTTACACATCTTAATTAATTATAATCATTTATGATTAATTTATGAATTTATAATCAATTATTCAATTTTAATTAATTAGGATTAATTTCTAAAATCTCATCGGGTGACATCCAATAACCTAAACCTTGAGAAATAGGGTGCGATCTACTATTAACATGCACTTGGACTTAAACATACCAAATATCCATCATACACAAAATATTAGTTGTCAAAGTCCATCAATTTTAATAAAAAACATCATAAAAAACATCATATGATGTACCATTATTGCTATAGAATGAGACAACATGCATTTATTATCTTATGATTCCCTCTATCCATACCAAGAAAAATCAAAATGATATTGGGATGATTCCATCATGATTTTGAGTAATATTCAACAAAAACCAAAATAGAGACAATATAAAATCATAGAAACTGGTAGGGAAAAATAATATAGGAAACATATAAGAGAACCCACATTTAATATCGAACAATATCCATAAAGACACACCCCATTCCTAGTGGAAAATTGGTAGGAATAATGGGGCGATATCCTCCATAGTTTTATCACACCCAAGGGAAAATATAGGAGGATATTATTAAAAATTGAATGGGGAAAATGGTAAAAAAACCATAGTTACACACCTAGGTAGGTCACTATGACATGCACCAATACTTTAACTACATTATACTTCACCCTTAGGAATAACTTATAGATCCCAACCTGACACGAACCACAGTGAATTCCCATACCTCCTTATCCTTCTTGGGAGAAGCACCACTAAATCCTCCAAGCACTATATTAAAAAAATTACGACCTCTACAGTGTAGTGATCTTAGTCACCCTATAAAAATACCCACTAGGGATTCCCCACACTATAGAATCATGTTTTTTCACCTTCTTAGACAAACAACCCAAGTAAATCACATGCTTGAAACTATGAAGACACACCAACCCCATAAAAACACACCAAGGCTTCTAAATTTCCCAACATGGGAATTTAGGAAACCCTCATTTCTTATATGGAAACCCTTCACCCAAAACAACCTCTAAAATGACCAACCTAGGTGTTTCACAGTATCTATTTCATATAGGGGAACTATGTTTCCAAAAATTCACTTTTCAAAAATTTCCTAGGGGAACTATCATTTTTTCACACATCAAGGTCTATACCATGCCATTCTCTATGGAGAGGTCATCCTCATAGTGGCTCAGTTGTAAAAAAAAAATTAGCTATAGGCCCACCTAAATTTTCTATAAAACTCACCTGATCACCCTTAAAAACTATTGGGCCTTGTTTTAAATCCCAAAAAAACTCCTTCAAATGTTAAAACCCTCATAATTATAATATTAACTCTAATTCTAAAAATAATAATTCACCAAAACTGAAAATTAAAATTTCCTTCAAAATTCATAACTCATAAAAGAGAAGGGATTTTACAATTTACCAACCTAACACTTATTATTCCAAATAAGACATGAAAATTGTCCCCCACCATCATACTAGACATACCTTATTCATTAATTCATCGATAACTACCAATATTCCATCTTTGAATGTTGTACCCGCTAGTTCTATGAAACTCCAACCACTATTCTTAGATACACTGAATTTCCTCCAAAATATTTAATTAGTCCTAAAATAACCTCAACCACATCTCAAATTATAATCAAAATTTATTTTCCACCTCCCCACATTCAATTATATGCAACACCAGTTAGAACACCTCTAATAAACTTTTCCCAAAAAACATCGACTTCAACTACCTATAAATCCACAGATCATCGTATCACCCGGTCATAATTACATAATATAAAAAGGCATCACTAAACCATTAAACACCAAAATTGAAGTCTAAACATGAATCTATATGTAACTCCATAGTTTGATTCCCAATCAACCCATCCAACCATAACACTCTACCTACAACCACCAACATACCAATGATCAGACTAACTCTCGAATCACACTATAATTATCCCAAGTCCATCACCAACAAATGGATTCTATCCAACAACACTCCCAAATTCTCCAACCAAGCACATCTTGTCACAAGAATCCTAATAATCATTCAACCTCTCATCCGACACTAGGGTAGTATGTCCCCAAGTGATAATGTAATATCCCAACCCAAACAAATGACTTAAAAAGAATTGAGGCACCAATAAACTTATGTGACATCCATTAGACACCAAGGCTAGAAATAAATTCCGTGGGATTAAAAAATAATTGGGGGGGGGGTGATTTTACAATTAAAAATATTCAACATTTCAATAAAATAATAAAAACATCCAAACCAAAACTCTATGATTCATGAAATTTCAGGAATAAAAATAAAAAATAATTCCAATAACCAACAATTTTAGAGTTTTTGAAAAAAGGAAAAAAGAGAACCAACGAAGAACTAAAGGATATCTTGACTTTGTAGTATCAATGTGGAATCACTCCAACCACTCCACATGAACATCTATAAGCTCTAACCACCATAAAAAGACTATAACATCATGATTCCCCACTAGATAAATAAGTGACTTCCTTTAACTATGTCATGAAAAAAACGTTTTCATATAGACCATGGTGTATATTTAGGTGGTGATCAAAAAATCTATTAGAAAATACCCAAGAGACTTCCTAACTCATTTTACTAGGACAAGAAAAAATAAATCATAGTTCAAAATATAAATAAATTTTTGGAAAGGAAATACAAATTAGTTTACCAATTTAAATAATTTAAACTGAAGTAGCAAAAATGATTTCCTTATTTACTCCACTTGGAAAAAACATTCCACATCACACAACCACACATTCATCCATCCAACCATGAGTAGTTCTAAATAGTTAGTATAATCTTGTTCCATCACTCAAATCGTCACTTGGTCATGAATCTAAGGTTACCTAATTTAGCACAAAACCTTTTTATGAACCCAAAAAGGAATTTTAAAATGAAAATGAACACATGCTAACAATGTATACTATGTTCCCTTTCCCATCATTCTTTTCTAAATAAAATTCATTGGAAAAATTCTAAATGAATTCACTTTGACAAAATATTTTTTAATTTAAATTAAAAAACCATAAAATAGGGGTTGTTTACATAGAAAATCCAAAAAATGTTTTCATTGAAAATCAGTAATCATAAACTACTAAAACAAGAGGTTTTAGGAAAATATTTAGTAAGTTTTACATTGAAAACACAATATTCATCAGACATTACATAAAAACAATTATACTAAAAAATGGGGGTTTCAAAAGAAAAAAATGTAAGATACATCCTTTAAATAAATTAATTTAGAAATATAAATCCTTATAGCTTTGGAGAAATTGGAGAGATAGAGAATACACTTACCTCTTAAGAATAGTCTCACTTGAAACATGAGAGTGAGATATATTATCCAACATAATTAAGAGTTAATTCATCATGATAAGTTGAAACAACCCAAAAGATCACCCTAGATTCATCTAAATCAAAATAAATAAGGTGGAGAGGGTGGGAAGAGATTATAAGATAATGTTTCCATTCAAAATATATATTAAAAAACATCCCTAGAATATCGTACATGGATATATAACTACTTCCCCAATAATGGAACTATAATAAGGTGTTTCAAAAACCTGTCTGATTATCACCATGACCTGGTGGTGTTTTCCAGGGCCAGAGTTCCTTTTATCACACCAATTCTATAAAACTTCCATAATTATACTCTATAACATGTTTTAGAAACCCATGTTATTCTGGAGCCACCACACCCTGGACTATGGCACAGTGAGGTCTCCTCTGTCCATGTTTCATAATTAGACCACAGCATGACACACCAAGGTGAACCATTGAGCGTGAACTCCCTTGGGTGTTCTTATTCTCCCATGTCACACAAGAATATTCCCAAAACACTAATCCCTCTTCCATGATGTTATATAACCCATGATGTACCTAGAAAATCCCAAACACTCTAAACATCTCTGAGAAACCTACCAAAGCACCCAAAACCCAAAAAAAAGCATAAAAAGTATTTAAAAAACCTAATATAATGTATAAATTACCTAAAACTAGGGGTGTTACATTATCCCCACTATTATGATTTTTGTGCATGGTAATCTAGAGGTTAGGAGAGACTTTTAAGATTTCAATACATTTCTCCACCATCAATTTCTCTCATTCCCATGTTTCCTCTTTAATTTCACCATGTGTCCATAACACCCTGACTAATGGAATACATTTTCCATTTAATACATTATCTTGTCTATCTAGAATTTGAATTGGTTTATGTATAACTATCACATCTGGAACAAGAGTAACATTTTCCAAAATAATAATATGAGTAAGACATGGATTAAACTTATTTATTTGAGAGATATGGGAAACATTTTGGACAAAACTAAATCTCTATGGAAAATCTGTTCAATATGTAATGTTTTCGATATATTGAAAAACCCCAAATAGTTGTAGATATTGAGGATATAATTTACCTTTCCTTTCAAAATGAAAATGAAACAATCACCATGATACTTTCATAAATATATGGTCACCTAAATAAAATGATAATGGGTGATAATAATGATCTAAAAATTATTTTTTTTCATGTCTGGGATGTATCCATCTACTTCTTAATCATATAAATATTTTTTGTACTCTCATGGAAAATCCTAGGATTAATTAGTGAAGTTTCTAATATTTCTACACAAAAAGTGGAGAATTCAAATGATGACCATACAATGACTCAAAAAAATCCATTATATTAGGGATTGATAACTGTTATTATATGATAACTCCTCTAAAGGCATATAATCTTCCCACAAGAAACCAATATTCATGACAAAAGATTCAAGCATATCTTCAAACATTTACATCGTACTATATAACTTCCCATACACTTGATAATGATATGTCATGGTCATATTCAACTAGGTTATAAGATAATATTATAATGAGAACCAAAAATGAGAAGTATATCTAGGATATTTATTAGTGAAAATATATGTCATTACTCTATGAAATTAAGAACTTCCCAAATATAAATAATTTCAAAACCCTCTACCATTTTAGACTCTTGAATTGGGAGAAAATATGATTACATTGTGTGTTGATCCACAATTACCAAAATAGTTTCATGTTTTGGAATTTTATATCGTACACTTGTGATGATGTCCATGGAAATATGCCCCCATTTCCAAATAGGTATAAGAATAGATTTTAACATAAAACTATCAATTGATTCCAGGAATTTACCTATTGACATGTGAGACATTTCATGAAATAAGCCATAATATTTTTTTTATTTTCTGACCAATATAAATGAGATTTAATTTCTTTATAATTTTTTATGTGTTAGAGTAAAATTACCATTTCAAATGGTGGTATACCAAAATAATCTATTCCTTGAAGGACAGAGGTACCAGAATTTTATTTTGAAAGTGGAATGTTGAGTTTCTATCCTCTATCTAACCATCTATAATCTCCATACAATTAAGGTTTTACCAAATTGTGATGCTATCATTATTTCATGATTGATCCTATTTAACTAAATCCACAAAAATTAAGAAAAAGTGTGTCTGGGAAGAAAACTATAGTTTCATTATATTCGGCATAGCCTATAATGTACATTAGTTACCATTGATCACAAGCATCTATTGTCAGTTGGTTATATGAATTTTTACTTAAATAAGCTACCAAAAAATTTCCTTTTCCTAATGTATAAAATAAATCAAAGTCGAAAATATGAAGATATTCTATCCATCATCTTTTTTGGAGGTCCAAATCCATTTATGAAAATATGAGTTTCAAAATTTTATGATTTGTGAACATAGTTAAATTTTCACTATGGAGATAATGATTCAATGTTTTTAGATCATAAACCACCAAAGCTAATATAAAACATATTTTGGATAATTCCTTTCATGAATTAAAAACTATTATGATTTGTAATATATGATAGAGTCTCATTGCATGAGAATATAACCAATTATAGACTCATACACATCACTATATACCACACAACTTCCCTAGGGTTCTAGAGAGACAATAGTTAGCTCTAAATGGATCCTAGGATTATTCTCCATAAATGATTTCAAATAATCATCAATATATTTTAATGTAGTTCTATTTATTCTTAGCACTGCTATAAGAGATGTGAGATGTGATAAGTCACAAACAAAGCAACAATAGTAAACTATTATGCCCAAAAATCTGTGTATCTCAATGACATTCTTCGACAGTTTCCATGATATGAAAACATCTACCTTTTGAGGGTCTACTAATATTCCTTTTTTATAAAATACACATCTAATAAGTAAACTTATTGTATCCATAAATGGGATTTAGATAATTTTACAAAAACATATTTCTTCAAAAAGGCACTCAAACCAATCTCTAAATGTTCTTAATTGTATTTTCTAGTTTGAGAATACACAAAAATGTCAAAGATGAATACCAATAAAAGGAGTATAGGTACATTTTAAAGAAAAAATTCATTAATTTCATGAAAACTGATGGATATTTTGTAAGACTAATGGGAGTGACCAGATATTCATAATGACCATATAATTTTTATAAAACCATCTTTTGAATATCCTCATTTCTAAAATATAGCTGATGATAACCAAAACATAGGTAAATATTAGAGAACCATTAGGATACTTAAATTTTACCATATATATAATCAATTCATGGAAGAGGATATCAATTATTTGTTGTTACCTAATTTAATTTAATATAATTTAAAAAGAGTCATAAAAACCATCTTTCTTCTTTAAAAAAGAATTGGAGAAGCCCAAGATGATGTAATAGGTCTTATATGACATTTAATTTCCAATTCCTCTAACTGGACCTTAAATTAACACAATTCTATAGGAACCATTCTATATAATGGAAGAAAAATAGGATTTTACATGGAATGAGATCAATCAATAACTCTACTTCCATTTCAAGTGAAAAAATAGAGAAATATTTAGGAAATATTACAAGATACCAATCTCTAATGGTAGGAAAATTTCTAGTTTCAATTATGTCATTATCCCCTAAATAGAATAATTCTAATTGATAATAAAATATTCTATTAATTGGAACTAAAGGTCATTATCTTACAAAATTCACATCTTAGTATCCCTTAACGATATGTACTATCTCATCAGTAGATCTAAAATTTACTCATCATGTATAACAGGTTATACGAGCCTTGAATACTACTAATCAATACATTCAAAAAAATCAAAAAAAGATATCCATATCTATAATTAAAAATACCAAATATAACTAGACTCCATAGAATGTTATTGAAAAACTGTCACACTTAAATCCTCTATACTCTCACTACCTAATATGTTTCTTGATACTCCTGACATGTTGTATCATCTTGATATGAAACCCCATTTAATTAATGACATGAGAAGAAATAAAAGATGGGATGTACCAATATAAAATAGATGTTTCATAAGAGATGAGTTAATTAAAATGGAACCTAATAAACTTGAAGGACCTGAATGATCCTTCATGATCATCTTCTCATCACCATAAAAACTTCTTACTCATTCTTCTATGCTCCTTGATTACCTAATGTAGTTTCAATGTTTGAGGATTTCTAGTGTTCCTGTAATCACCTTCACTCACTCAATTTTGAGTATGATAACTATTTTGATGTACTTTCCCAGTCAATGAATTATATGTTGATGACACATGTGATGTAATCCCAATAATTGACTATATAGCATTATGGGATTCAACATTAAATATTTACCATCTGATTATAGTTGCAACAATATTTGTGTGGTTTCATATAATACTACTTATTATGATCAAACAAACCACATTGGACACATTTAGGATTGTTACTAGGATACAGAAAAAAGTTAACTAATCTAGTTGGATGGTTTTTGATATTAAGATTACCTAGAAGTAGGTTTCCCTTTTATGCTTGTTTTTATCAATAGAGTTCCCTCCTATACCCATGTAGATAAATAAGATTCCTCCAGTATGATTCCCAATAATATCCACTTCCACCACTATCTCTCTATTATCCATGACCATATAACTAGAAATATGAAGCATAACAATCATAGAATGAATTTATATGTTCAATCTAGACTTGAATATACATTCCTTTAGGGACTCACTAGTTGCCAACTTAGGAGAAAAGTAAACTTAGTTCATAAACATAGTTTCATACTCTATCATTGATGTATTTTATTTCTTATGACCATTGAATTCTATTATTTTTTTCTATCGTGAAGTTTTGTGGGTATAATTTATTACTACATAATTCTTCAAGTCTCTCCCACATAAGACTATGATTGAGTTTATCTTGGACATGTAAATCCCACCATTATTGTGTGATATCTTCCAGCATGTATAAATCTAACATCATGTTCATATAACATAGGATTCCAAGTAATTTTAATATTCATTTCATTCTTATATGTGATTATTTTGTGTTTTTAAGTCCCAAATACCCTTAAAATATTGGTGGATCTTGTTTATGGAACTGTATAAAATGACCTTCATGTCATTGTTTGTCATTTCGGTTTCTATTATCAATAGATTTAAAATATCAAATAGTACTTTGAATAAGATATTGTTTTCCTATAGATTAGGTGTAACCACACTTTTTTAGCCTATTCTTGTGGGTTTTGAGGTAATTTTACTGGTGAAATATCTCTATATTCAGAATATAAGAACCACTTAATCACTACTATTTAGTAAAATAAAGGTTTATGCTATTAAAATAAATAAAAAACAATAATATTTATAACCAATTTCCAAGAATCATCAAATATAATATGAGAAATGTAGTCCAAGTGGGAAGTCTCATTACTAAAGTATAATACACTACACTCATAGACTAAAAGCATGACTATGATATTGAAATATTTCTATAGGTGTCTAAAAAAATATTTATAAATAGAACACCCTAGTAAGTTTAAGTTATAAATAAAGAGGTTATCTACCTTAGTTTATTATATTTATTTCATGTTCAAACTATCCTATCTCCTTGTTAACATTACCAACTAACAGACTGGCTAATCTGGTACCATTTGTAACATACTAACCCTAACCTTTATCTTATAATAATCCAAAGTTCCAAAAACCTTAGGTGACATACTTTGGACACCAAAAGATGAAAAAAATGCTAAGGTATTACTATATCATTGGTGGATGAATTTACCTTTAAATAAATACAAAATTCCATGAAAAAAACCAAACCACAATGATATGATTCAAGTAATGTAAACAATTCAACTAAAAAATACCAATAACCCCCAATATTAATGTAGCATCATAAAGTGAAACAAGAAACCCAACAAAAAACTGAAGTATATCCTAACACAATAACACTAATGTGGCATCACTACAACCACTCCATATAAACATCTCTAATCTCAAACCACCATCCCAAGACTATACTATCATGATTCCTCATAAGAGATATAATATATTTTCACTATACATGAATGATGAAAAATAACTTCTGCATATGCACTAAGGTGTATATGCAAGGGTTGTGTATACAAATCAGTATCCAATTACCAAGATACTTCCCAACTGATGCCACTAGTAAAAGAAAAATTTAACTCATATTTCAAAATATAAATAAAAAAATTAAAGGAAATATAAAGAATTTTACAATTTTAAATCAATAAAAGTTAATTAGTTGAAAAAGTTTACCCATACATTCCCCTTGGAATTCCCATTCCTTATCACACACCGAAACATTCTTGTATCCAATAAAGAGTAGTACAAACTAAAGATAAAAATCATGTCCTACCCATAATGTGGTCAAATTGATGTGATTATAAGGTGAAATTATTAGAAACTGACCCTTACTTCTAACTCAAAAAGGCATCTCCCAATGAAAATGAACACACTGAAAACATGTATTCCAAGTTCCCCATCAATATTTTTTCCCAAATAAAATTACTATCCAAAATTTTAAATGAAAAACATAGATAATTTTTTTTAATTCACAATTGTAAACCCATCTAAAACATGGGTGATTTTCAAAGAAAATACAATAAATTTTATCATTGAAAAAAACATAACATAACCTATTAAATCGAGGGGTTTTTAGTAAGGATTCATCAAGGTTTTATTTAAAAACAAACAATTCATCAATCATTCCATAAACATCAATTAATGTCAAGGAATCCCATCCTATATCCTTAGACATGTCACACACATACCACATTGGTTGGTCATCCATCCAAACTGATCTCACTTGATTGTGGTTGGTCTCTCAAGTGCATGGATCATCTTTCCACTATAGCCATGTGAGGCTCACACAAATGATTTTTGTTCTAATGTGACAACTAAACTCACCACTACCCATAATATGCACTGACCCTCTCTAAGTTCAACATGATAATAAGGAACCCACCAAGGTCCCCAAGGTCACATCACAACATGAATAGCCTACATGGGTTCCTAGATCAAATTTTCATCTCTTGGACCAAGCCCATCATTATGGTCATAACATCCCTCATCACATGTTTAGGTTATTTATACAAAAATCTCTCCTCAAAGTGGTCTAGCACATCAAATCATCCTAAATGAGGTCTTAATACAAAAAACTAACATAATTAGCCATTAGCCAACATATTACATCTATATGAAAGCATGAAATCCAATATAAAATCACCATATAGTTCATTTTAAAAGAATAACATTTTTGGGAACATAAAAAAACACCCATGAATTAAAAATAAGGGTATCATCAATAAAAGGTCAAATTGACTGAAAAAATAAACTAATCCCTTCAATATTCACTTCAGAAATCAAGTAAATACCACATTTAAAACCATTTATAAATTGAATCACTATCTGTATTACTCACACTATGACCCTGTCTAAAAAACCTAAAAACATTTTTGAGAAAACCCCTTTATAGTTTTACAATAGAATTTGAATACCCATTAATAAATCAACTATTTTCCCTTGGAGTTTTATTTGAATCACACTCCTTAAACCAAATTTTAAAAAGGAAACGCTACTCTCCATGAAATTTAATACAAACCACCCATAAATCTATAAAGACAGAAACATGAACTCATTTGACTAAGGTTCCACCATCGAACCATTTTGTAAGATATGTTTTCCATGTTGACTATTAGTACAACATGATCCTATCCCAATTTATTTTTGAGATCACAAAAGTCATAGAACATGAATATAGATATAATAATGATAGAACATGAACATGAAATTACTAATTGAGAAAGATAATCAAATAAAGTTAAGTACAACTTAATCAATGCAATTTTATTTTAATTTATAGCACAACCATCATTGAATAGGATCTTACACAAATAAAATAAAACTATTAGAAACCTATCTCAATCAATAATATCCACATAATGTTTTATAATCATTTATAATTAATTTAATTATTTAAAATTAAATATTCAATTTAAACTAAACATGCATAATTATTAAAATCTCAGCTAAAAAATTCCACTAACAAAAACCTTGAGAAATGGGGTGAATTCTACTATTGAAACACACTTGAAACTAAGGCATAGAAAACCCCAATCATATGCAAATAATTTGAGAGTTATATCCATCAAATTTAATAAAAATTCTTTGAAAAATAATCATATGATGTACCTTCATCACAAAAAACATTGATGACATTCATTATTCATATTATGATTCCCTCTATGAAGGAAAAGAAAAAACAAATAAAATTAGGATCATTCCAAAATTATCTAGTGTAATATTCAATGTATCCTTATTTGGAGACAACTAGAAATCAGAGAAACCAAGAGGGGATAAGAACAAAGGAAGAATGGAAGAGAACTCACCTTAAATTCAAAATAATATTGATAAAAACCCACCCCATTAAAAAGAAAATGAAGATGAATAAGGGGTAGATATACTCCCTTGATTCACTACATTAATTTAAAAATATAGAAGGGGTTTATTAAAAATAAAACAGGAATAAATGTAAAATAAACATTATTACACACCTGGGAAGGCCACCACAACATACACTACATCTTGTATTACATTGTGGTGCACCACCAAGAATCCATCATGGATCCCAACACACCAAGGAATATGATTAAGTTCAAAAACACCTATTTATTTCATAAAGTAGAACCACTTAATCACACAACTTACACACAATTCAAAATTCTCACCCCTATGGAATATTGGTCATAATGGCCATATCAAAATACCCAACAGGGATTCAACATGACATGAACCCTATCAATTTAACCCTCCTAGACAAATACACCATGATCCACACATTCTTACTACTACATTGATTCCCACACCCCATAAACCACACACCATGGTACTGAAATGACCTAATTGGGTGTTTCAGCTACCTCTGTTTCCCACAGGGGAAACCCTTTAGCCAAAACAACCACTAAAATTAAAAACCCAGGATTTTATAGTATTTTCCCCATAGGGGGTAAAAATGACCAAAACTATGAATTTCAAAGGATAAATCTCTCTAATTTACATGATAGCGTCTCAACACACATTTTTGTACAATAAGGTCTTCCTTGTGGTAGTGAACTTGTAACAAAAATTACTCAACTTTTCTCTAAAACTCACCTAATTTCTTGTAACACCACTTATTACCCATTAAGCATCCAAAAATATGTTTATGAGTTGTTATAATTCCCATAATTACATTCCAAATCGAGTTTCTCAAAATAGACCCTCACCAAAATAAAAACATCAAATTCTCCCTAAAATTTAGAACTTATAAATGAGTGGGATTTTAGTATGAAGGAAGGTATATTCTAGACCAGTGTGTAACCATAATGCAGAAAAATGTTATTTTACACTAACGTTAACAAAATTATGTGGTTATACATAGAATATTTGTGGTTGAATTAGGTGAAAATCAAGAACTATTACCCCCTATTGAGGATAAATGGTTTAATCAGTTAGTTTAAGGGATATAGTTATTTTCAAATATTTATTTGATGTCAAAATATCACTAGATGATATTTAGGTAGGAGGACACCGTTAATACCAATTTTTGGTGTTTATATGGGAAATTTGAGTTTTTTTATTTCACTCGATGTTATGAAAAACTCTATCATATTTATGGGTCTCATGAAATTCATGTTATCTATGTTCTTGGATCAATTCATGGTAGTGTTCATTGATGACATCATCATATACAAGAATTCAGAGGGGTAGGATTCTGAGAACCCTATGAGAGTTATAAAATTCACCCAACACCATCATCTCTATTATAATATGTCTAAGTTTATTTTTTGAATACAATAGGTAAATTTACTTCAGCACATGGTATATCGACATGGTGTAGTAGTATAACGATCAAATATCGAGGCATTTGTTTCTTTAGAAGTACTAAAAAATGTTGAAAAGGTCTATAGTTTCCTTTTTCTCATGTTCTATTATTGAAGGATCATGTCTAAATTCACTCAGGTCATGACCTCGTTGATATATTTGATTGGTAAGGAGTTGAATTTTCCTTTTATGGATCAATGTCATGTAGCATTCAACTAATCAATCGATAGATTCATTAATCCCCCATTGCATAGATGCAAAATGTGGGAGTGATGTTTGAGGTTTTATATAATGATTACTATCTCATTTTGGGTTGTGTATTGTTTGAGGAAGTTATGCTTTAATTATAGTAAATATTCCACCCATGATCCCAATTTTCTAGGGGTCTGTTTTTATTAGAATATATTATGAAATATCCTCATTGGTGGTCCCTTTATATTCTTTACATACCAAAAGTTATTGATGTATATTTTCTCCTAGTGGGATTTTAATGTATAGAATGAAGGTTGACTGAGTTTCTATAGAACAATTATGTTGATATCTATTAAAACAAGGGTAAGGAAAATATAGTTGATTCTACACTGAGTATGAAGTCATTGATAGATATTTTTTTAGGTATATGGGGTTGATTGGAGAGTGATGTAGGATATTTTGATGATGTTGGTAGGTTTTAATAATAAAAATATAACACAGGGGGGGTGGATTTTGTCTTTAAAATAATCATGAAATATTCTATATTTTGACTCTCTTTGAAATTTATTCATATACGAAGCATATTCTTCTGTATATAATATGAGAGGTGGATAAACAGAAATAATGAACACAACAATTTTATAGTGGTTTAGGGTACAAAGATCCCCTAGTCTACACCACCAACGCTCTCTCTATGAGGTTTTTGAATTTCACTACAAAGTTACTCTTATCACAAGGTCTTTAAATCCATAAATAAGTACATACAATTGAAACCATTACAACAAGGATAAATATATCTTTTTGGTTTTTTTACAGGGAACCAAAAAATGCACATCTTAGACAGATAAGCTGATACTCTTTCATGAGTGAGTCCAAGCAGTCAAAAATATAATAAATCAAAATTCTTTAATTTTTTTATGGTTCAGGTTGTACTTAACATTTTATACAACTAATTATAGTATATGTATCTTTTTCTTCATAAATTAAAGTCTTCAAGAAAGAATAACTCTGAAGAAACCCTAGTTTTCAATAATCTTCAATACAAGTAGCAAAAAATAAACCAAAATAGTTACAATATAATCAAGTTGAAATGAAGAACTTAAAAGTGTAGAATCTTTCTTAAATAATAAGGATGATCAATCTTTCAATTAGATCAGAAAATATACAGTTTAAAAAATTGAATATTGAAAAGATATCACACTTTTCATATGAAAATGATCTTATCACGTATAGTTTCATTTCAGTTGAGAAGATCCAAAAAGTCACTAGATAGATCATAGATATTAAAATTCTAAATGACCAGGGATGTCATAATATCCCTTAAGAATATGAGTGATTTTCTCCATTGAATATGGTTCATTTAATCAAACATAACGAACCTTTGAAAAAAATCATAGAATTGCGTAAAATTGATCTTTATTTCTATCAATACTGTTGCATAAATCTCATATAAAATTATAGATTTAAATATCCATCACTGAATAGAAAAATTTAGGGTTAAACTATGTAGTGTAGGGTTCCATTTAATAACATAGGGTTCCTTTTCATAGCGTAGGGTTCAACGTATGGTTCCTAAACCATACATTCATCTATATGACACATAGGGATCAACATTAATGTTGGAATGATAATCCATATGATCATTCTTCTGCTATAAGGTTGATTAGAAACATAGTATTGATTAACCATATATTCATTCTCCGAATTTAGGGTACAAACAATGATTCAAGACATCATCTTTGGTTTGATATTCCATATGTTCATCCAAACATAGGGTTGATAATCTATACATTTATTCATTGAAAATAGGATTTTCGATACATATTTTAATTATTCAGTGTAGGGTGATATTCCAAACTTTTCGCCAATATATGGTCTAGAATCGAAATGCACTATTTCAAATGTAGGGTTTATTCCTTACGTTTTTCTCATCAATATAGGATATGAATAGTGTTTCCATAAAACACTAAAACACTTTTTGAATTATTTGAAGAATATTCGTTTTGGATTAATAACATGAATATAATTCCAAAATAAATATTGAAAAGAATAATAATTTCCTAAAAATCACTTAAATTAATATCAATAGTAAAACAAACAAAGGTATTTATGAGCATAAAAACCAATAAGATTTATAGAGTATTGGTGTGACAGTACCTGCCTAACAATATCCCCTCTTTTGATGATCACTAAATCTGAAACATAATTTAAAGAAAATATAGGAATCATAAACACTAATATTTTTTTTAATATAATAAAAGTTTTTTTAAAAAATAAATTTTTCACAGTACTATTTCAATTTCTCAGTATTATATCGATTAAAATAAAATATATACTTGAAAAATTTAGAATGTTTCATTTACCCAAATTTCTCCCCCTTTTTTGATATCAAAAACAAATAATATTAAAACAAATTAAAATGCATTCAATTTATCACGAAACAATAAAATATTGTTATAGTTTAATGGTTAGAAAAAGAAGACAAGTGTTATTGAAGTTTAAATTTTTTCATAAATAATGAAGCAATAAAATTATAAAATGACATAAAACTTACATATATATAGATAAAGTAAAGTAAATTTAATTTAATTATAAACCAAATGTTATGAATATAGATTAAAATCCACTAATATTCATAAGAAAAATGTATAAAAGGTTAGCATTGGGTCAAATGGGGTGTCTTATTATTATTATTATTCTTTTTCACTCGAAGAAGATGCAGTATGATGAGAAATGGATTGGACAACACCATGAAAATCATTTATCTTCACCAATGAGCTCTAAAAATGATTGTTGAAAACTCCTGTCCACTACTGGTGCATCTTACTTTAATCTTGATCAAATATTAATCTATCAACAAAATTTACCATAACAAACTCATTAACAGATTCTTCAGATTGAATGAAAGAACTCAGCTTATCTCTCACTTGATGGACAACTTGTCCTAACTATGATTCTATTCTGGTATGCTAATTAATCAAACATCATGGATTATTCAACAAAACATTCAAAGGAGTACTTTCACACTAAATAGTGTGTAGTCCATCATTGAAATATTCTAACCCTGAAGTAATAACATCAAATATTCTTATCAAATTTGGAGAAGTTTTCTGTGTAGAGGATGATTCCTAATGAATTTCTCTTAGGAGTTGAGAATCTCTTCCCAACATCTAATTTAACTCATAAAAATAATATTTCTTCATATATTCTTCCTTTAAATTTTTTATTTCTCCAGCTAATGTTTTTATAAAATATTCAATATCAACCATAGAAATAAATATTCTTGAACTTATCTTAAATTATTTTGAAGAGCCTCAAACTCAGTTTTGGGAACTGATGAACTCTTAAGATCTTCCACTTTTTTCTTCTCATCATATAAATATTATCTTTAAGACAAGTTCTGAGCATCTAAAATTTTATTCTTATGAACCAAGGATTCATCAAAAGTGTTAGAATACTTTGTAGAAATAGCTCTTGAAGGTTGAAATTCCTCTAAAATATCCAACCTTAGCTCTTTTTCTGATCCAAAAATTCCATTAAAATATGTTCTTTCTCTTAATTTAAGTAATTATACATCAACTAAATCAGAAAAATTGAAAGAAGGATTGAAAGGGGTGGCTCTACTTAAAATTTGGACTAATTACATCTATTCATTTTTTCCTTTGATCCTCTTTCTCAACATTCTAAACCCCTTCAGCTTCAACTCTTCCTTCATTTTATTCTCCAGCTATATTCACAGCCTCAACAATGATTACTGAAATTATTCTTATTTATTGAAGACTAGTCTTGTATCTTGATTCAAATTCTTCATCTAGCCTTGGTCTAATAGATCCAACTGATGGTAACATTCTCTTCCCCCCTAATAAGTAGCCATCATTCTATCTTGTTCAAACATACCAAAAAGTAACAAATTATTGAAAGATTTACTACAAAAATATCATAGCTTTCTCACAATTAAAACATTTAAAATATTACTATGATGATATCTTTAACCTAATGATATATCTCAAACTTTTCCCAGTCTAAAAAAAAGTGAAAGAATCTGTCTATAGGGATAAAAACTCATTTTGGATTCTTTAGAACAATAATAATTCATATACATTAGTATATACCTTCTGAAATTAATCTTGATAAAATTTATCAAGATATTAATTTTTTTATAACTCTATAGTCCTTGGCATGATTTCCAGCTGAAAAATATTTGTTTAGACATTATGATCAGAATTTATGTCTTTATTAATCATATTATTAATATAATATTTTCCAAATAATAAACGCATTATATCATATGACTTAAATTTATCATCTTCAATATTTCAAAAAATAAAAATGAGATCACCTCTTATGGGGAAATCAAGTAGCCTAGTAATTTTCAGAGAAAAAATAGAAAATTATTCATGATAAATATTAGAGAAACAAACATCTTCATCATATCTCAAACTAAATAAAGCATTCTAATAAAACTATTTTACTTCAACATCAAAAATTAAATGGTGAATTACTTTCTCCAAAACAATTCCCTTCCCTAAAATATAATTTCCTTCTTTAACAATAGGTTTGTTTCATTTTCTAGTAACAATTGATTACCTTTCCTTTAATAATTTTTCAATAAATCACATGTTTTAAGATAGGTTCATTCAGATAAGCTTTTTTGAGGTAGCCTGAAGGATCCATTTTCAAAGGTTTGAGGACTGATGGTTCAAAGGTTAGGGTTTCAAAAAACTGAAAGTAGAGATGCTTTTAAATCTAAAGGGTCAAAATAGTAGGAATGAGAGTGGGAGTCTGATGGTTTAGTTATGGTTTTGTATGTCGTTAATGTAGTGAAATCATTTAAAATTTTAATTTTGAAAAGACACGATATATAAATAAAAAAGAGAAAAAGGCTTTTTTTAAACAAATAAATGATTTAAAAATTTAATAGCTAAATTGGAAAATTAAAATAAACTGAAACAAATAAAAATGATAAAATTGTTAATCATAATAAATTGATGGAAATTTATTTAAAATTAAATATTCTTCACACCTCCTTAATAAAATAAAAACATTATGAGGGAATTGGTTTATTAAAAATATAAACTAATTGATATTCGATATTTAAAAATTCTAAAGATATATCTTTTTTAAGAACAAGATCCCTTAGAAAAAGATTCCTTATATCAATATTCTTAGTCCTAGAATGACTTATAGGTTTTTTTGAAATATTAATAGAACTAGGATTATCACATAAAATAGGAATATTATTATAATTTAGTTAAAATTCATGTAGAGTGTGTTTCGAGCACAACACTTGTGCACAAAAACTACCAGTAGACACATATTCTATCATGACTATTGATAGAGAAACTCTGTGTTTTTCTTACTCGACCACGATACTAAATATTTTCCTAAAAAGTGAAAGGTTACTGAGGTTATTTATATATATATAATTTACTTCCTCAAAATTTATCATCTGAATATGATGTTAAATTGAAATAATAAGTATTTGGGTAAATAAGATATTTAAAAATAGTTCCTTTGAAATGTCTAAATTTTTTTTTAATAGTAGTACTATGATATTATTTAGGATTTGACTGAAATCTAGAACATAATATTACATAAAACATTAAGTATGATATTCTAGCAGTATGATACAATAAAATACCAATCATACCTCTATTTAACTTATTGTCAACTAGTTTTCCAGCTTCATCCAAATCAAGTATTATATTAGTACACATGGGGGTTGAGTAATATTACTATTTTTTTGAAAAAAACTTTTTAGTAAATCAATAACATAATTTATTTTTTTAAAAAAATTCCATAATATGTTTGATATATTTTAAATCCTAAAAAGAAACTCATTTATCCCATTATACTCATTGCAAATTCTTTTTTCCATTTTATTTGAAAAATCATTACAATGATTTTTATTTGTTGAATTGAAAATAACATCCTCAAAATAAATTTTTATTAATAAAACATTTGATCAAATAGTTTTCTTAAAAATATTAGGATCAAATTATCCCATATAAAATCCATTTTATTAATGAAAAATAACATAATATTTTGATACAAAGCTTGAGGTTCTTGTTTAGCCCATAAATATAATTGGTAAGTTTAAAAAAAAGAAATAGGTTTTTTTGGATTTTCAAAATCCCGAGATTGTTGAACATTAACTTCCTTTATTAAATATCAATTTAAAAATTTACATTTATCATCTATCTAATATAATTTAAAATTAATATGAGATGCATAAGCTAAAAATATTCTTATGGATTCTAATTTAGCTATAGGTGGAAAGGTTTCATCATAATCTATACCTTCTTCCTGATTATATCCATTTTCTACTAATCCAACTTTGTTTCTCATTATGATCCCTTGATCATCCTGTTTATTTCTAAATATCAATTTGGTTCATATTACTAGACAATTTAATGGTATTTCTACTAATTTCCAAACTAAATTTCTTCTAAACTGGTTCCATTATTCTTGCATGTATAATAACCAATCATTATCTTCTAAAGATTCTTCAATAGGATTAGGTTCTAACTGAGATAGAAAGGAATAGAATTCAACCTTGTTTCCTAAATTTATTCTAGATATAACTCCTGTATGTGAGTTTTCTATAATATTCTCAAAAGGATGGTCCTTTAAGGTTATATATTCTCTAGGTAATAACCTTTCAGGTTCTCTTGTTCCATGTTATTTTGAACAGGAATGAATTTCATTAATTTTATTTTCAAAATTAGACTTAGGTGAATCATGTTTCATGTTGTAAAAATGTTAGTTTTTTCATATGTTTGATCTTTCTATTTAATTGAAGGGCCAGTTTCATAAAACTTCACATGAATAGATTTTTCAAAAATCCTTGAATTTTTATCAAATAATCTATAGGCTTTATAAGTATCAAAATAACCTAGAAATATTCCTTCATCAAATTTTGGGTAGAATTTACTAAGGTTTCCTTTAATATTCATGATATATAACTAGAATCCAAAAACATTAAAGTAATTTAATTTAGGTTCCCTATTATTCAAGAGATCATAAGGTTTATTTTTAATAATTGGTTTTATTAAAACTCTACTCATGATATAACAATCTGTGCTTACTGCTTATACTAATAAACAGGTAGGAATACTATATTAATTTAGAATAATCTTTTCCATTTATTGAATAGATCTATTTCTTCTTTCAAAAATTCCATTTTTTGAGGTATTCTTGGTGTAGAGAAGGTGTGTTCAATACATAAATTTTAGAAAAAAAAAATTAAATTCTTGATTCTAAAATTCTCCACAATGATCACTTCTCAATGAAATAATTTTAAAAACCTTTTCATTTTGAATAATTTTTCAAAATCTTTCCAAAATAGTGAATAATTCACATTTTAGTTTTATAAAGTAAACCCAAGTAAATCTGAAAAAATTATTAACTAAGAAATAAACATATGATTTACCGACCAAACTTGGTACCCTAGATGGTTCAAACAAATCCTTATGGATAATTTCTAATAGTTCAAATATAGAATTTTTTTTAATTGATTTTAAATATGATTTTTATTATTTTCCAATTTGGTATGCATCAAAAAATCAATCATTATAAAATTTAAGACATGTTAAATCATAAAATAAATGATTCTTAGATAATTTATATAAAGAACATAAATTTAAATGTCTATGTCTTATATTCCATATCCATGATTCATTTTTCTTAGTTGTTAAGCAAATCACTTTCTGTTTACACAAGTAATTTAGATCAAAAGTATAAACATTTTCATTTCTAGGTGATCTAAATTTAAGTAGTTTATCTTTGAACAATGTATAATAATTGGTAGAGAAATAAACATAAAATCCATCATCATAAATTTGAGAAATGCTTATTAGGTTGTGATTTAAACCTTATATATATAGTAATTTTTTTTACTGAGATTGACTTTGGATCTCCAACAATTCCAAATCCAACAACATTTCCTTTTTCATTATCACCAAAAGTGACTAGAACTCCATCCATTTGAGTCAATTCATGGAAATTTGATGAGTCTACACTCATGTGTCTTAAAAAACCACTATCTATATACCACATATATTTTCTACTCTTATGTCATTTTTCCCGAAAAATCATTTAAACAAGTTTTTTTTTGGTACCCATATTTTCTTGTGTCTAACTGTGTTAGAGAGAAATGATATGGAAACCTAGATCTACATTATTTTTCCAAAATATATATTATTAGCTTCAAAAATATTTTCAAAAATGAATCTCTTTTTAATACCACTAATTTGAGGATTTATTAAATAAAATTTGTTAGTGGAATGACCTTTTATTCCACAATAATAGCAGACAACATTTTTTGAATTGGGAAAAAAATATTTTTTTGTATAATTTTGATTTTTTACACTTGATTCCTATTCCAATTTTTCTCTTTTAATAACATTCTTTAAAAGATTATCATTTAGAATTTTTCCCCTTTAGTTAATGTAATTGCAGCACTTTTTAAGATTCAAATTCATCTTGTAATTATTTAATTCATTTTTTCAGGATTAACAGAGTTTTATGTAGATGATTTGAATTTTTCAATTAGATCATGATGTTGTATTATAATTTCATCTCTATAACCTAAAACAACATCATGAATAATTTTTAATGATTTATGTTTCTTTATTTAAGAATTATATTTTTATTTTTACATTGAAAAGTAAGAAGCCAGTATATTATTTTAGAAACTATCAGTATTAGAATCAGAAGAGTAATAGGTTTGTGTCATTTTTTCTTCATCATCCAAAAAGTATATATTGGCACTGAGATTTTGTGTATATTTTTCTGAATCAAATTTCTGGGGCTAGTGTAGTATTCATACAAACTCTACATATATTTCATAAAAGTTCTTTCTTTATTCTCATAATACAAATTCTTCTAATATTTATTTTCTATATTTATTCTTTCATCTTTCAATTAGGGGAAATCAAGTATAATATGACTCATGGTTTTACATTCACAACATCTTACATCTCTTGTTTCCTTTTAAAACATCTTAAAAATATTTCTAAAGGCAATTTTCTTCTTATAGTATTTTCTAAAAATTTTGGATAGATGAGCCAGTTCCATTTTAGTGTCTAAAGAGTTTGAATTTTTTTCTTTTAAATTATTTTTTTATTTTCATTCATGCTTCAGAGTGGTCACCTTAAGGGTAGTAAATTCCATATTTACTATCTTGTTATCTTCATCTACATCTTGTATTTATTCTTTGTGCATCATAAATGTTCCAATTAATACTTTCATATTTAAATTCCCGTATGGTGATGATTTTTGAATTGCTGTAGATATTCCATTCCATTTAAAGGGAACTAATCTAAGTACATTCAGTCCTTGATTAGATTGACTGATGGGATCTCCAAAGGAAATATTCTTATTGATTTTCTTGTTAATTGTTCATTAATTTATGCGATTCTTTCACCATTGAACATTATTAAGGTTTCAAAGTTTTTTTTGTAGTATCACACCTCATTTTTATAATATTTTATATTATTTCATATGAAAAAAATATTTTCTACCACATATCATAGGTAGTTGGGCAATGTGAAACTCTATTTAATTTATTCATTCTAATGCCATAGGTTATAGAATTCATTGCCTTTGTTTTGATGTCATATTAAACTTATGCTGTAGTATCCTAAGTCTATCATTTCTTAGGAACCACATAAGGAGCGATGATATTTGAATCAACTTTTAATTCAAGATTATTCATATAGATGATCTTTCATGATTTACAACATCCATAGTTATCACCATTAAAATATGGAGCTTGAATCTTTGGCATAACTTAATTCAGATCATCTATTTCTATCTTCTTTGTATATAACTTATTATTTTAAGAGTTAAATAGCTTTGTCAAAAATATCTCATCGGATACAAATTTTTAGGTCAAAATAATACAAATATAACATAGGGGGGGGGGGGGGTAAATTGTATCTTTTAGATAATCACGATAGATTCTATATTTTGAATCTCTTTGCAATTTATTTAGATATGAATCATCATCTTCTACATGTAATAGAGTATCCAACAAATATAAAGAGTGAACACAAAAGTTTTATAGTAGTTCGGGGCATGAAGATCTTATAGTCCAATCCCCTAATTCTCTCTCTGTGAGAATAGTGTATTTCACTAGAAATGACCTCTTATCAAAAGACCTTTGAATTTACAACTGAGTGAAATTAATTGAAACCTTTACATAAAAGAAAAAATATATCCTTCAAGTTATTTTATATGGAATGGAAAAATCCAAATCATAGACTGAGAAGTTGATACCCCACCATGACTGAGTCCGAGTAGTTGAAACTAAAATAAATGAAAAGAATTTGATTTGTTGATGGTTAGGGTTGTACTTCAGAGATGCATTAACAATTTAGAGTAGATAAATATTATTCTTTTGAAATGAAAGTCTTCAAGAAAGAATAACTTTGAGAATATAATGGTTGAAAATTATCTTCAATACAAGTAAGAATGAATAAACAATAGTAGTTATAGTAGAATGAGGTTTAAATATAGAACTTTGAAGAATAACCTATTTCATAAATAACAGATTCGATCTGTATTTTGTGTAGATAAAAAATATGTAGTATAGAATTAATATATTGAAAATATATCACACTTTTCATATGAAAATGGCCTGATAGGATATATCTTTCTTTCAATTGATCATATAAAAAAAGTCACCCGATAGATCATAGATATTCAAATTCAAAATGACTAGGAGTCATAACATCCCAAAATAATTGGAGTGATTTTCTCTATTGAATATGGTTTTTTTATAAAATATATTGATCCTTTGAAACAATGGTTGAATAGATTTAAATCTATCTTTATTTATATCAAGAACATTTCAGAATTATTGGATAAAATCATGGATTTAAATCTCTATTGTTGAATAGACCAATGTAGGGTTGAACTTCAAGCATAGGGTTCCTTTGTGTTGCATAAGGTTCAAAATATGGTTCCTAAACTATAATTTCATCTATATGGAATGTAGAGATCAAAAGTAACATTGGGATGAGAATCCATACAATTATTATTCTAGAATAATGTTGATTCTAAACAAAGGATTTATTGACCATACATTCATTCTCCAAATGTAGGGTATGAACATTGATTCTAGACATCAATGTTGAGTTTATATTTCATACATTTATCCTAACATAGGGTTGATAATCCATACATTTCATCACCAAATATAGGGTTGTTGATTTATATGTTAACTATTCAAGATACGGATTATGTTCCACACTTTCAATAAATGTAGGGTTTGAAATCCATACACACTATTTTGAATGTAGGGTTCATTCCATACATTACACTTATCAACATAGGGTATGAATAGTGCTTCATAAATCCCTAAGATTAATTCTAAATTCTTTGATGAATATTCCATGAAGATTAATAACTATAATATTATTCATGAATTAATATTACAAAGAATATTAAATTACCAAAACTCGCTTACATTAACATCATTAGTAAATCAAATAAGGGTATTTGTGAGCATCACAATAAATAAGATTTATAAATTATTGTTGAGACAATACATGGACAACATATGTATCTCAATGAAAATGAGTTTAGTGGTAGAGGTTATATATATCATATTATAGTATAATCATCCTTGTTGTTGTAAGTGGTTATGTAATACCATGGAGACTTAGAATCGGAGGTGATGTATGATCATGTTTTTCACAGTGATGCTCTTGAGGGAGGTAGTTTGAACCATTGAATATAAAAGAGATGGTTCTTAATGAGTTTTATAGGTAAATTTTGGAAGTGAATCCTCATATATCTAAGAAATATCACTACATAAGGATTCAATTCTAGAGGTCAGTGATAAAGATATTAGTATATGAGTTTGTATCATGATGTTTGGATTTCTAGTAGGTAAAGGAAAAGTATCACATTTCTGGTGATTTTTATAGCTATTGGATGTGCCTATATAGAGGTGGAGAGAATATTAATGGGGTTTTCACTATCATACCATGGTCCTTGGTAGTATGTGATGTAATTATAATGATTTTTAATCTATTAATAAAGTTGGATAATTTCCTAGAGATTTAGGAGTCAGGCGTAGTATATGTTCTAGTGGGATAGTGTGTAAATGAGGTAGCATGACATCATGGGGTGATAAGGATCATCATCTCTGAATAAGATCCTTTATTCACATCATTATTTTGGGGTATCCTTTAGCATGGTTTTTGAGATCATATAATTCTTAACACTAATTTATACCCTAATACTGGTGGAAATACGTAGCACACTCTTCAAATTCTCAAGGATATGCTATGTGATTTTGTTTTTGATTTTGGTAGGTCATGGATGAAGTGATTTTCATTGGTTGAGTTTGATTATAAAAACATATATCACTCTTATATCATCTTGGATATATTTTAGTAGATTTATAGGAATCCATGTTGATATATATTATTCTAGGATGAGGATTGTGAGTCGACCATCCATATACGTTTTGTGATTCATAGTATGATAAAGAACGTTTAGATGAATTTCAAACAGATCAGGTTAAATTACCTCTAATATTTGAGGTTGGTGATCATTCATTCATAAGGATTTCCCATCACCATGATAAGAAATTGTTTGACCGAGGGAGTAAGATTTCTCATTGATTTATCAGCCCATTTGAGGTGTTGGGGTAAGTTGATGTGGTAGTTTGTCAATTGTCCCTTCCTCCATAGCTGGATAGGATCCCTGATGTCTTCCATGTGTCAAAAATTCATCATTATCTAAATGATGATCCCCAAATTATTGATTAGGGATAATTAAATGTTGAATATTGAAAATATGTTCTTGTAAAAGATAGTTGAGAACTAAGATCATTAGGAGAAGGTGTTGTGGGGGTGAGATATACCATTGGTTTGGGTTTTGTGGTCACATGGTGGATTAGATGAATGTACATAGAAACATGAGTTTCAAATTAATTCTTAGTGTCTATCATTTTTTTATTAATTTTTTTTGGTTTTGATGATGGGATGTTTTTATCGACATTGGTTGGATGAAACTATTTGATTATGAACTATTTCTTTGAGTTTATTGATCTACTATGTTGCAAATGTGCTTTAATGATGGTGTTATACTGCTTGAGATATTTCAATCAGGAGAGAATTGGGGTGGGAATTCATTGGTTTTTTTATGTTTGTATTTGATTCATGGGGATGATAATTTTTTAAAGGTATCTAACATGACATCACAAAACATTCAGGATTTTTATTTTGTTTATTTTGGGTGTTCGAGGTGTTATGAGAGAATTTGATGAAGGAAGGTGGAGGTTAGGCTGATATTTCTAATGGAAGAGGGAGAATTGTTTTGTTTAGGTGTGAAAAATCCCATTCAAGGTCATGTTGGAGTATTGTTGTGGTATTGTTGGTTTGAATATGATGCGACAAGATTAGTTGTGGGGTATGTTAGTTTTAGTTATTTGTTTTATTATGAGTAGGCTTGTGTTGTGGCCATAGGTGCTACACCATAGATCCATGTGGGATGATATTATTTATATCTACTATTTATGGGACCCCAATGCTATACCCCCTTAGTTACACCATGTTTATGGTTTAGATTTGACCAGTAAAAAAGGGAAGGATTGTGGTTCCAACATGGTTAACTTTGTTGTGAGATGGGGTCTTGGAGTGGTCAATTTGGTTAATATTCCTTTTTAGGTGTAAAATCCCTATGGTGTATTAGTTGTTCTGTGTTATGTTCTATGAATTTGATTATGTGGAATTGTGAAGGTCTTTACGCCATAGGATTTATTTTCTTTTATTGTATTTGGGTGGTTGAATTAGTTTAAATGGGGGGATATGAGATGTGATTTACAGAGACTCATTCCACTTGAACCCATTTTGGCCTCAAACACAACCATTGTACAATGATGGGATGATTTTCTATCCTGGTAAAAAAATTGGGGGATAATTTGAAATTAATTATTCCACCCTTGATTCCCTAGATCTATGGATGAATGCTGTGTGATTTTGGGGAATCCTTAAACAAAGTTTTTCAAATAATTTGTTCTTGGGTTTGGGACAATGATTGATCATTATGGGAGGTGAGTTATTCCTCACTTATTATTGGTTTTCTCCGTACTATTACTTTAAGAGATATAGGTAACATTACTAGTTTGAATTATATGGTGTTGGGTCATGGTTCTGATGAGAAATATTGTGGTTATGGGATACTAGGGTTCCCTTTTAAGTGAATTGGACCTTATAATCATCTCTCCCTCCCATTAAATTTATGCAGTAGTTTTCAAAACATAGGTTAAGGTATGGAATTATATAAATATCCTTTATGTTGTGTATATTTTGGAAGTATCATACATTCTTTTCCATTTAGTTTATAGTAAGAGTTAAATTAATAAATATAAGAAACCATATTCAGAGAAAATTGAAGGTAACATGGTGATTCACATATATTTTACTTGATTCAGGATATTTATTGATTTTCTTATTATTTCCACTAAGGTAATTTGATTTATATTATGATATATGTGTACTGATTATGAAAATTGAGTTTATAAAATAGCCTTATATAAATATTTAAGAATTTAAATATGGTAACAACGAATTTGTGTGATATAAAAAATTGATTTATGGTTATTCATGAAATATATGTTAAATAAATTTTAAATTATTTCAATATAAACCCATAGATGTGTTTTATTACTATAATTTGGTGAAATTATATCTGCGTTTTCATGAATTGGTTCTATAATTGTTGTACACTTGGTTGTGGATAGATGTGGTTTGGTTTTTTGTTTGTTGGAATGGTCTTTGTAGTGGGTTCTATGAAAAATTAAATGGTCGGAAAGGTGTGATACAATTTGAAATATGGAGAAGGTAGTAGGGATTGTAACATGGAAAGTAGATGGAATTGTGATTAATGCGTTGGTTTTTGGATTATGTTTTGATGTGGGATTAGGTTTTAGATACCTGGTGGTGTGGGATGTGGGGTTAGTAATGAATCCGGTAAAGGGAGTGGGATGCAATTAAATGAATCATAGGATTTAAATTAAATTTTTAATACATGGAATAATTGGTACTAACTAGAATTAACAAGAGATATGGCTATGAATGGTTTTTATTCAATATAGAATACTATTTCATAATGAATGCAACATGTTTGATTAACTAGTAAGTATGGAAAAGGATAAATGATGTGCTTTAAAGGGGAATTTTGAAAGTTTTTGGTGGATATTTTATATAGTAAAGGGAAATTTTTATCAGTTTAGTGATTAGCAGTCATTGTAATGTATGATACTGATGATGTGGTGGTTGTGATTGTCCCAACCCGACCCATTGAGGTCCTCTTGGCCAGAGGATGACCGAGATTCTACAACCCCAATCACACATCTAATAGGACATGGGCTAGAAACTAGCACTGAGTAAGAATATCATACACATGAGAGTCCCTAACTTATGGTACCTATATGCATGTGCACACATAAATCTCTATGAAACTATGCATAGATAATAAAAAAAATGAAACAGAATATGCATACATACATCTATCCCACAACTAGAGTATAATAGGAGTATTAAAAACATAAAATGTGAAAATAAAATCCCACTAAAAACATGAATAGTGTCCAACTATCTTAGAATTGGGGGACTACTATCAAAAGAAACCACTAGTAAACACCTCATCCTATCTAACTCTCTATGCTCTTCCTACTCTAGGTCCTCCCAAGACTTTATCAAAATACCTATCATCTGCATAAGAAATGAAATGTGTAGTAAGATCTCATCAAGGGATGAGTATAAAAATACATAGTAAACACCCCAAAAACCAAAAAAATGAAATGTACAATCTGAAAGGAAACATTCCACTCGACCCAAAGATAGAAGAGGGAACCGAAGAGAAAGAAAACAAGAATCTCCATCTCGACCACTCCTTGGATATACATTACTAGTCAGATCAATCCACATGGTATGTAAATATAGATATGTACAATCACTAAAAGGAATCCCAGAATAAAATAGATATACTCATTTTATTCTCCAAGTATTATGATGTATCAATATCATTTCCAAACACAAGATTCTACTTGAGGCTCAAAGGTAATTCTCATCTAAGATAACTCACTCCACGAGCCCTTACATCCCAGATGTCACTCATATGAGAGTTATAACTCATTGAAAATAGATCTTCTATCCTTGATGGAACTCATCTGAGATTTATCACTCCATTAGGTATATTTATGTTGATGACACATCCCCACCAATG
This sequence comes from Viscum album, assembly GCA_963277665.1. Lineage (NCBI taxonomy): Eukaryota > Viridiplantae > Streptophyta > Magnoliopsida > Santalales > Viscaceae > Viscum > Viscum album. Next base: position 857,851,961 of record OY728121.1, read on the forward strand.
AAGGAGGAATACATATAAGAGAACATTCTTTTCAAGTCTCACTACGAATAAAAGCACATTTTTACTCACCAAATCTTGATTCTCAGATAGGGGATCTCACCCATCCTTATTTGGGGACTCCACTAACCATACTATAAACCTAGAAGATCTCAACTCATAGGTAGGGGATCACACCCAGGAGCACATGGGGACACCATGAAATGAATCTAGTTCCCCGAAGATCATTTCACTCAGATAGTGGATCACCACCCATGTATTATTGGTCACAATGATTCTAGAAAACCCATCTATAAAAACCCACTATGTTGGGGATCATATGGATAATGATAACACAAACTCTACTATAATTTCATACTATATAGGGGATCATATACTCGATGATTCTACAAACCCAAATGGAACTACCTGCTAAGTAGGGTGTCATATACCCAGTGGTGATAGAAACCCTACTGGGATAACCTACTAGATAGGGGGTCACATCCCATGTAGTGTTGGTCATGTTGATACCACGAAACCCACCTAAAGAATTCGATATGATAGAGGATCCAGACCTGGACCCTCGAAGGGATACAAAAACTCTATCTAATATCATCCTATCAAGGGGATCACAATCCTATGATGAGGATGTAATGCCACACTGTACCCAAACAAGGATAGATCATGGGATAAACTATTAACAGATACTGGTCTATACATCGTTAATAAAATCAACCAACAAATTTAACCTCACATAACATCTCTAATGCTAAATCCATGTTCAACATCATATCTAATGTAGAAAATTTTTTAGAATACGATAATCATAGGCCTTTATTAGAGTCCATAAGAAAGATATTCATGAGGAAGAAGTATCCAATGGGAGTACAAAGAATGCACCCATAGTACATGGTGTGTCTCTAAAAATCATACCCTATCCATGTCCCCTCTCAGGACTCTGTATATATTTGGAAATATACAATGTGTACACCTCATATAACATGGCGTACAACCTCGTTTGATCTCCTAGGAATGTCCTCTCCCATATACATCCGGCTGGCCATGTCACCCTACACAACGTATCTTGGATATTCATCCACATGGCTATGTCTTCAGCATGTTCATATAACCATGTAACTAGTAGTGCAATTCATCCCATGTACACCTCATGGATTTACCCTTGTAATCGCACACAACCATGCCCCCTTACATGACATCCCTGGCCATGTCCTTGTCCACACGACTTGGGTTCACTACATGAAGTGTACCTGTTAGGACCAATAGGGGCCTATATACCCTGAGATGTGGGGGGGGGGGTGAATTAGCATATGGATATTTTTTTTCTAAATTATTCCTACCCCACTAGATCTTGACCTATTTATTAAAATGGTCACTTTGTTTTCAATTGTGTGTTTATTATGATCAATTATTTTATTCTTAATTTGATGATGATTATTTGAATGTAATGTAGGGATGAAAGCAGGAAGACACATAGTTTTTTACTTGGTTCACCATCACTGGGCTACGTCCAAGGAGCATACAGGGGTGATGTGCCACTGTACCAAATCCACTAAAGCTCACTACCAATAATTATTGGGATAGATCACTTCTATGACTAGGATCAATAACATTACAATGTTATGGTAAACTCACTGCTTTCCCAAGAGTCACTCCCTATTTCTCTCTCTGGCTCACTTCCGGTAGAACGGATAACCTTCTCCCTCTTCCTTTTCTTACTGTACTTGGAAGGGATACACTAACATTTTAGAGACCTATAGGTATCTTCATTACCACTAATATATGAATTCTCCACTGTATGTAGATTCTATATTGAAGTTAAAATTTCAACCACTGATGAATACCCCTTTTTCCCTAAACACTTGGAAATTCCTTTGTAAATACCTTCGCAAAGCACCCTACTTTATGAGGCTCCCAATTTCATGAAGCTCAAACAAGCCTTAGCAAAGTTCCTGCCTTTTTGAAAAGAAAAAACCTTCGCAGAGCTCTTGCCTCATAGAGTACACTACTATCACGGAGCTCAGACCATCACAAATCTCAAGCCTTCGAAAATATTAGGCCGTAGTGGAGCTCATGTCATCGCAGATCTACATCCTTTGTGAAGCTCACTAATCCGACGTAGAGCACACAACTTTTACAGAGCTAGATTAGCCATCGCGAAGCTCCGTGATTTCGTGAAGCACACTACCTTTACAAACCACCTTCGTGAGCCAAGAGAAAAATATTTTCTTCGAAAAATCTCTCTACTTCACTCGAGGGGGTCGAGGTCTATTTATTGAAAATTTCACTGACCCTCGAACTTTCCGCATGAATTCAATGCCATGTCATCTCAAGTCGTGAAGCATTGATGTTCCTATAGAAATTATCTAAAAAATGTGAAGCACCAAGAAAATTTCGCGATCGTGGAGCTCGTTGTAATCACGAAGCATCCTATCAATTCCTTTGAGCCTTCGTCGTGATGCTGCACTCGTAATGACAATCGCCGCCACAATGCTCTTCAATATTTTTGTTCATGAAGCTCATCGTAATTACGATGAAACACTGTCAACATTTTTCATGTCTTCGTGAAATCAAATCCATGAAGTCTATCTTTGAAAAATTCATGCCTTTTCCATATTTTGATGAGATCTTAAAGGATATCCACCTTTTTTGATGCTCACCAAACTCCAAAATTTGGACCCCAAAAATTTAGAAAACACTGGGAAATGATGCCACCTTGTGTATGTTCATTTGTACTACCTCCAAATCTTATGTTCCTTAATCATTGTTCTTTTTGAACATGTATTGTCAAAAAATTCTCTAGAACTCGAAAATTCACCACGGAAACCATCATTGTCAACAAACACAATCAACCCAAAAATGATGCAATGTTACCTTGAGGGATTTTTTCCCAACAGTACCCATAGTATAAAATGTGTAGTTCCTAATGATCATATTACCTAAATGGGAAGAACACATTGTGTGTGCTCCTACACTACATGCATTGTGATTGGGAATTTCTTACAAGACACTAAAAACTGCAACTTTCTTCAGACCGACACTAAATTGACCCTTATAGGGTCCCTAGCAATCACCAAAGAGATATAAACACTTAAAAAAATTAATACATAGGGATATAGATATAAATATAATAAATATGACTACCCAATGTAGAAACTCCATAAATTCATGTTCAAAATGGCTCCCCAATCTTGCTGCACCTCGATCTGGTGATGATCAACATCAAAAACAAGGTTCAATGGTGCTTACCACCAATAGTTTAGCCTCGAGTCATCCGTCATAGGGGGTGGGGGTATATTTATTTAATTTTATTAAATTAATATAAATCTATTTAACATCTCAATAATGGTCTCCTATGACTAGATGCTTGATGCCAACAAACTTTATGATTCACCAGGGTCAAACCCACATTTGAACTCAATTGTGGTCTTTGATTAATGATATGAGACTATAATCATGAGTTATTCCTATTTTAATGAAAAAATTAATGTTAATGATAAAATATATTCAATATTTTTAATATCACTACACTTAGGCTCTCTAGGAAATAGAATTATATGCCGCCTCAGTGCCTGACTTCATAAATATGCCAATAAATATTCTAACATCTCATATTGAAAAACCAGAGTCACTACACTCTCCCCAACTTTAGGACTTTAGTTCTAGAAAGTTAAATCCTAGGAACAATGGAGAAAACTATGATTTCAACTAGATTTCCCATGCCATTGATCCAACTAGAGGGTTCTAGTACTGTGTAAAAACACACACTGATGGAAAAACCAAAATCCGTACCACACCATAGTCTAGATCGAAAATTATCTAAATCATGAAAAAATGAATGAAAATTTCTAATCATCTATGATAAGAGGAAAACACTAATAACTTGACCCATTTGCATTCATAGAGTCTAGCGGTACACCACCTCACTAACCTAATGCAGATACTTGCATAACCTGTAAGTCCTCATCATCCCTTGGATGAACTGCACCATCAATATCTATCACTACGACCAACTATAGTTCCATAAAATCTTTATCCCACTGGATCCAACCAATAAAATAGTGACCTACAGGACCTACCAAACATGGAATCAAATGGTTCTATTCTGATGGTGGAGAAACAACATCACCACACCAACATGTAAAATTGATGCATGTTCTACAAAAAATGAATGGTTAACTGTACATGTAATAAGCACCCCTTTCCTAGGTTTACTACTAAGGGAAATAAAACTCCTTAGGGCCTCATCTCATAGTATGACTAGTGATATTTTCAATCCTCATAAGGTTTTCATACTCTCCACATTTGGAAAACGCATCAAGAACATGTCCAATAGAAACAAGATCCCATGAGACCTCATGAAAAAAATATCATTGTTGGGCTTCCCTAACTCATTGAAAAAGTGGAGGGGGTAACCATCTAAAAATAGAGACATGTCAAGTCATCCTAAATCATCTCACATGCATCTCTGATGCTGAGTACATGAGATTACTAATGAATAACACAGGGCTACCCAAGTGTACACATTGGGTCTTACCAGGCCCTCATTCTACAAACCTCTAATGGAACCATAACACACAAAGATCCATTGGAGAAAACCAATTTGATGAAAAAAATATTAAGGCAGTCCCTAGGTTCTAGTCCTTAAAAAAGGAAACTCTTAGTGGGGTGGTAAACTTGACACGTCCTCAGGTAAACGTCCCCAACTCCACCACTACAGTAGGAAACCAAACTAGTATAACACTATTACTCCACCGATCAATATAACCATCTTGTTAAAGTTTACCTTAATCTTCACACACATGATCCCATTTGGTACAACCTAGAATCACTCTGACTCAATAGAAAAACTCTATCCTAAAAGATGGAAACACTACCACACCCACTATAGGCAATCATCTGAACCTGGATGGTTGGAAACCATTCCAATGCAAGGAAAGAACCATTGGGAATATATCCATCTCTATGGGAAATTTATATGTGAGGGTATCCCTCTACCAGAGTTGGGATTCCCTATATAAAAGAGTGAATTTCACTTAATCCTCTTTGCTGGTTCCTCCACACATAAGGGTCGGTCATAAAGGCACCACTAGTTTTGCTAGGCCTTGAACAGGGGCTACGCTCCGAGACAAGTGTCTCATGAATCTGTGATAACTATTTCTGAGGAAGTATAGCAACATTTAATACCGTAAACCACTCATGATATTCCAATATAGAAGTACCTTTTACCTAATGTTCATCATTTCCCTATCCCACTTGTCTTTGACAACCAGGGACTGCTCTGAAACCTATATGCTAACCCAAACTGAAAACTCAAGTGAAAGGAACTAATCTTCCTCAACTCATCACTATCCTCTTTGGATGGTATTTAGTCACTCATAAATGTTTTTATCACATCACAAGAATGAATCTAGGTGGGGTAAGTGTCTTACCTTCTTGTGAGTCTGATTCTATATTACTGATCACCAATATAGGGCTATACTAATTCCCAAAATTACATAAGATAAAACTCATATAAGAAGTGGAAGGAAAATGGAATTTCACACTTTTATATATAAATACTACTAAAAAAGTTAAAAGGGTACATATTATACTTATAATCATCCTTGGATAATCTGGTTTATAGGCCACTTCAACCTGAACCTGTTCTTTCCCCCATCCTCCAGCTCTTGGAGTCTGGTTTAAACCACCCGGGAGTGGTGTTGGAAACTCATTAAAGAATCGTCTACCATATGATGCTATACAAAATCCACCACTATACCCTATATCATGAAAAAATATATTACCCTATCTCTTTCTCTACCATGGCAGTCCAACAAAAATCTCCCTCTCAATAGCACGACAGAACAAACAATCTTGTGCTATATGTCTTAGTCCGTCATAAGGGAAACACTACCTCTCCTACATCTAACAAGAATTAACGTGGGAGACTTGAGCTGCAGATCCTCCATCACGGGTAATATCCAGAAGCATCTCACACACCCAAATATCCAAGCCTTCTATTGACCACCATCTACTAAGGTCTTATCTCTTATGTTCCCAATACAAATATTCAGTATCTGGTTAGCCATAAGTCTCTCCACAACCAGGGATCTCTCAAGAACTCCACCATTAGTGGGAATGCTGAACAATTTAAATGAACCCATGAAATAATGATGTCATCCCTACTCAATTGTCCATGTTTAGAAAAATAGATCCCAAACCATATCCCAGAAGTATCATGAATGGTTTTTGAACCTCTCCTAATACTCTACCACAGTCATGATACCCTATCAAAGCTCCATAAGCTCCTAGATACACACCGATATCAATATCGATGGATAAATATATTCCTTAAATTGATTCTAAAACTACACCCAAGTGAATATTATATCATCATGGGTTTTTATCACTATAATCCACAATATCATGGACAATAACTACAAAAGAATCACCTCTAGGACCATGATATGATTCAGATGTGTTCTCAAAAGGTGAAAAAATGGTGTGACTTCCTCATGAAATTCATCAACTTCTAGGGGTTCTAGATTAACCTAATATCTAGGAAGTATCTACATTTGAAAATAATGAAATTCAATCAGCCAGTAGGAATCCTTGACCTAAAATGATGGCACAACCCACTGCTCAATGATTAGTGGCTCGACTGGTGGACCACCTAGAGAAATGACCTCTTGTGTAGACCTATGAACATAAGCCTCATCACTTGCTGGATCGTCATCACAATCATGATGTGGATCTCTATATGGCTATCATCATGGGGGTATCCTAAAATATAATAAAGATGCATCCGATCCATAGAGTATATCTAGGGAGCCAACTTATGAAGGACATGTAAACCATAACTGATTCCAATATGACGCATGTACCAACATTTCCCTACAACCAATTTATATGTGTATTGAGTTAGAAAATAGGTTATCAGAGTTCTAGTGAATGGATACATCATTCTTCACACAAAATATGGAGTTTCTAGACTAAAATAATAACTCAAAAATTATTCAACACTTTCACCATAAATCTAAAACTAATATCATATCTAGATAAATAAATCCCAACCTATAAAAGGACTTGCACTGATACCACTCGGTCATGACCTTACAGAATGAGGCCTACCTGATATATGGAATTTAATCCACTACAAACCCAATACAATGTCTTCAATTGTCTAGGGTATGATGACCTACATTGAGTAGGAATATCACACAAATGGGATACCTTAGTTTATGGAACTTGTACACACACACAAGCATACATATCTAGTAAAAAATATAGAGATCACAAAAAAATGATACAAAAAATGAATGTATATGTTTATCAAAAAATTAGAGTACAAACAAGTACTAGAAAAATAAAATGGAAAAATAAAAAAACAAAAAAACATGTAAAATTTTCCAACCTACTAAGAAGGAGGGTAGTTATATCAAAAGAAACCATCAGTAAAATCCTTGGTATTTCAATCTTGCTAAGCTCTGATTTCTTTGAGTCCTCATAGGACTCTGTTGAATGGTATATCATCATTATAATATATGATATGTGTGGGAATATACCATGATTGGGTGAGTATAAAAAGAGCCATTAGGTCCTCAATAACCCAAAAAAATGAAATGGAATAACCAAAATGTAATAATCAACTCGACCAAAGGCCATTTGAGAAAACCCAAGAGAGAGAGAGAATATGGAACTCCATCTCAGACACTCCTTGTATATACATGATTATTTATCTCAATTGACATGGTATACCAATATATATATATGATATCACCTCAATAACTCACAAAATAAACCATATATACTTATTTTAGACTTCTAGTTTCATGAGGTCCTAGCATCACTACCATCCACAATATTTTACTTGATGTTCAAATGTAATGATCAGCTCAGAGAAATGAATCCCTGAGCCCTGCCATCCCATAATTAACTCATCTAAGAGTTATCACTAATTGATAAGAGATATTCCATCATCGATAGAACTCAACTAAGATATCTCACTCCATCAGGTTTCACTATGTCGATGGCATATCATTGCCATATCATGTGGCATACATCTATGGGAACACACACTTCAGGTCTCATCATGAAGAAACCCTCACTGTCACTCAACAGATCTTGATACTCAGATAGGGTATCTCACCCATCCTCGATGTGAGGCTCCACTAATACTATTAGAAACCTAAAATATCTCAACTCATAGATAGATGATCACACTCTAGACCATTGGGGGACACTACAAACACAATATGGTAACCTGAAGATCATATCTCTTAGAAAGGGGATCACTACCCATGTAGTGTTGGTTAAGGATATTCTAAAAACCTCATCCAGATTAAATAACTATATATGGGATCGTATAGATTACAATACCAAAAAACCTACTGTAACTAACCACTAAGTAGGGGATCATATACCCAATGATTCTACAAACCCTACTGAAACTGCCTACTTATAGGGGTTCATATACCCAATGATTCCACACACCCTACTAGATAAACTTCTATATAAGTGATTTTCATCCATAGAGTGTTTTCCATAATGATACCATGAACTCCACCTAGGGAATTTCATACAATAGTGGATCCTAACCCAACCTCCTAGAGGGATAAAAACACTCTATCTGAGATCATCCTATCAAGGGGATCACAAAAAAGTGACGAGGAACTAATGTCTTGCTGTACCCACATAGGGATAGGCCAAGGTAATCTCCCTCAACCAATACTGGTCTATATGTTGCTGATAGAAGCTACCCAAAGACATCACTTCACTTCAATTGTCTAATTAAAAATCCATGGACACCATCACATCCAATTTGGAAAAATAATCAGGTTAGTCTTCTAACAAGACTCCATCAGATTCTTGAAGATGGAGATGTGTGATGGAGAAGTATTCAAGGGACATACATGGTGTGTACCCATAGTACATGACATGTCTCTAGAACCCACCCCTGGCCGTGTCCCTTCTTTTTTACTCAATGTGTATTTGGAAATATACATGGTGTGTACCTCATATCACATGGTGCATGAAATCTTCTGCTATTATAGGAGTGACCTCACCTATACATGACTAGATGGCCATGTCACACCACATGATGTGTACCCTTGGTTCATGGAGTGTCTTGTCTATCTGGACACTAGGCCATGTTCTTAGCCCATTCCCATTTTTTCCAACCCATTACCACGTAAATGGCCATATACTTTGTCCCATGTACACCCCAAGGCTCTAACTGGTACTTTCATATGACCATGTCCCCTTACATAGAAAACCTGGTCGTGTCCTCATCCACATGACCTTGGATCACTAAACAACATGTCCCCACAATACATGATGTGTAATCCATAATGATCATCTTCCCCAAATAAGAAGAAAAAATGGTGTGTGATATTGTAATACACACCATGTTATCAGGAATTCCAAATTTGAAATCTATACGAGCCACCTTAGACCCCAAATTTTTTCAAATCCACACTAGATCAACCCTCACAAGGTCCTTAGGAGTCATTTAAGGGATTTAAAACCATAAAATAACTCGTATACAAAAATTATGATAAAAATATCATAAATCCACCTACCTTGTGGAGAAATGTTGAGGCATTGGGTTCAAAGCAACACCCATTACTGACTACACCACTGCACCTTTATCTAGTGTTGATTTACCTCAAAAATATGTTTTAATGGTGCCTCCTCTCCTCAGTTTGGCCTTAGGTCATCCATTGCACAAGGGTGATGGGTTTATTAATTTAATTTTATTAAATTAATAAACCTCCATTTAATATCCCAACAATGGTCACATCTAATTGGATTTCGATTCAGAAAAACATTATTCTATGCCTAGGTTAAAACCAAAAATCCTAAAATCGACTACTATAACACCCTGAAATTCTAAAATAAGGACATTGTATTTGGTAGCATGTACGACATGAAAAAACAAGCATGTTATGAAATATAATACCCTGAGAATTTATAGTATATTTAATATTTAAAATATATTCAATCTATTCTATATATTTAAATGCATGCAACATTGATTTTAGCTTTTATTGCATTCAATAGGTTTCTTCGATGACTTGCATTATACGCATGACCAAATCTTACCAAATACTATTAATATTATTATTTAAAATAAAAATTATCTCCTATAATTTAAATTCAAGGTTATAAATAAGATTTAATATTTATGAAAAAATATTTTTTAATACATTTATTACCAATTAATTAGAAATAAATATAGAAACTAAATGAATATAAAGGAAATGTTATTATAAAAAAACATTTTTAGGCTCCCAAAGGAATTTTGACTTAATATATTTAATTAATTACAATTAGTGAATGATATTAAAGATATATATATGTTATATATTCAATAAAATAATTTTGACACTTATCTAATAGATTTGGTAGTCATAAGATAAGATAAAACCCAATTTTACGTATAAAAACCTATATTCTTCTAAAGGCAATTTTGCTGCCTTTTAAGTCGCACTAGTTTTAAAACCTAATTTTTACAATTTTATAAATTTTATAAATTTTATATGTAAAAATAAACTAAATTTTTGAAATATTAATTAAAAAATTGTCACAAACTAGACCGGGTTGCCATCCGACCCAGCACCTGACCTAGTCCGCAACATGGCCTGAATGGCGTTCCCGATCCCCACAGGCTGGCACAAGTGCTCGGGTATCAAAATAGTACAATGGAATGATTTTCATGAAATAAAAGACTGAAAAACAACTAACAAGCTAAGTAAGCTAAAACTATAAATAGACAAACAGACATGCCTTTGAACTATAAATGGGTTTAAAGTCTACAATTCAACTAAAAGCCCAATGCGAACAACAACAAAGATAGAGAACTAAAACTCCAATACCAACCTGCACGTGGATACCATTAGCAACTAGAACCACCATCATTAAGCACAATTCCTCATCTTGGGATACACAAAGAACAAGGTCTACATATACCCAAATGTGTTTGTAGGGTGTGAGAAAAAATCCCAGTAGGATACCACCCAATAAAAAGGTTCCATGCCACAACATCAAAAAGAAAATTTAACATGCTTATTTGAAAGCATACTTTTAAAAATCTTTTTAAGGAAAACATTTAATAGAAGAAAGTGAAAAGAAAAAAGCACTAAAAGAAAAACCATATAAAAAAATCTACTTTAAAATGGAATAGAAAACTTATAATGACCATTAAGATACTCATGTGGTCCTTTGTATACCAACATAGGGCACCACGTCATGAATAAAAAAGCACTACGGGTAAATACCCTAAGGTAGATAGTATGTGTGGGACACTAGAGACATCATACCTCGGTGTAAACGTGGCATATGAGCCACAATAATCAATGCTCTCTTGCATGAGCCACTAGTAGGGAAACACATCCATAACCTAGTGGTATCTAATAATCACAAAATGTTTAGTTAGTGTTGTAACATCAATCTTGCCAGATGAAACTGGGACGAACCACTTATATGTCATCTAGCGTACTAGTCCTAATCTCCCCACCTACATACCCATTGTTTTTAATGTTCTCAATAAAGTTCCACATTTACATAGTATGTCACCTTCACATGTCACAAACCAAACATGACATTACACACAAAAGTCACTAATTGCACACCAAAGCACCATTTCAAAGACACACGCACACTAAGGACATGTCTCATTTTATATAAATACCCACTTTAAAAATGAACGTGTATTCAAATATTTCAAAATACCATTTTCACACCATATAAATGTATCAAGAAATCCTTTAAGATATTAATGAAATCATTTAAAGAAAAACCAAGAAGACATTACACCAAAAACAACATGATTCTATATAGAGGTGTTACTTTCAAACTAGATACACAAGGTAACCATATCAAAACATGTTTTCCATTAGTCAAACAATGTTTAATTTCAATTTCAAAAATATACAACAAGGAAAACACACCCAAAGTGATTTATTTTAATTTTAAAATTTCTATTTAAATACCCAAACACCAAAAGTGGCTTGAAAACACCTATCGAACCTACCAAACAACCCCCAGAAAACTTTCAACCATGTTTCGCATTCAAAACACCACTTAAATAAACAATTATTCAATTTATAAAACATATAACATGGAAAAGAAACCATTATAAAATCAATTTCACAACTCAACCTTTTTTTAAACCTCATTGGTAACCCTTAAACAATTATTGAAAATTTCCTTAAATATACACATTATTGGGAAATAGAGATTATTATTACCTAAAACGTATACCATTTTTTACCTACAGTTTTTACTTTTAAATTTTTTTATTATCTTGGGAAATATTGATAAATCCATATTCTTTTTTTAATATGGATATTTTTAAGGAAAATTGTTCATTAATTAAATAAATTACCCAATATGAGTAATACTTTGGAATGGTTTTGATGGGGGGGGGGGTCTTGAAATTTATATAGACCCTTGATGCATCAATAGGTTCTAATGAGACAAATATATTGTCCATGTTAAAAGAGTTTCTATATATAGTTTAAAACTAACCTGTGTAAGGTTTAGATGACAACTGCTTTCATGTAACTCAGAAAAGACATCCAATAATTAATAATTTCATTCATTGATATTTTAGTTATAATTATTATTAATATCCATGATATTTTCATATGAAAAAATCTATGTATTTTTTTCATTCTCTATTTATTGAATAAATGGCATGAATTTCAGTTATTTATCATACCATATTGATTATTCCTTATCCATATATTTAAATGGAATGTATTCTTAGTTATTCACATTTCCATGTTTATTTATTCTCATTTATTTATTATTTCTTCTACTATACTTACCCTTACTGAGCATTTGAGCTCACTCTTATTATATTTCCTTTCCCTTGTTTATGAAGTGGAATCCATTGAATGAATTTCAAGGATGCTGATATTTTAATTATGTTATACTTTATTTTATTTTCCCAATATATTATTGGTATCATGTATATAATATGGTTTTCCAAAACTAATAAAATATTTGTTACTTTTGGAATTTAATCTTGTATCTATTCCAATGTAATAATGTAAGAAACCGATTTGGGTCTATTTGGGTTGGGTCATTACAGTTGATATCAGAGAAAATTTAAAAACCCTATAAACTAAATTTAAAAAATATATACTAGGCATCATGACGCTATGAAATAATTTTCTGATATGTATAGAAGAGCATCCCAAATAAACCACATTAATGATTATGATATTAGATATGAATTTGTTTTTTTAATTTATATTATGTATTTCATTAGTTTTCAGATTATAAATAATGTTTCATAATGATATGATCTAATCTAGTGTATAAAATTGTTTATAAATACAACATTTAAGGACAAATGGTATCAATAATCATGGAAAATTTAGACATTTTCCTACTGAGGAAATCATTATAGCTGGTATTTTAACAGTGAAAATTATGGATATATTAGGGAACCTTAATTAGGTTATGAAAAATAACCATTCTAGAATAGATAAACCTATTCCACACTGATAATATTTTATATTATATCCATTTATGTGATAAAATCCCCAATAGTTTAGTGGTACTACTAACCCAATTGCAGGTGTGAAATTTATTAAGTATTTATAAAAGATACTTATGTAATTAGGATGTGCTGAAAAGGAAATGGTTACACTTGGAGTGTATTACCCAAATTAAGATACTGATCAATGGTGATAGTTGATCTTGAATAAAATAGATAAAGAAGAAATAGAATTCATAGAATTAAAATATTTTAAGGATACATTCTTCAATAAATATTTCCTTCAAGATCCACAAAATGAGATAAATATAAAGATCCTTAGTTTAAAGAAAAATGATGAAGAAATTGTTTCTAAGTGTAAATATACCTTTACAAGGTTATAAAGGCATTCTACTTATTTTATACTCAATATAGATTGAAATATTGACCATTTCTTTGAAGGTATTAATCAATGATTTCTATGGGAACTAGTGTCTCAAACATTTTGTTCATATGATGAAATAGTTGCATGTGATATCAAGGAAGATAAATAATTCTATAAGTCTTATGGATTAAATGGAAATAAATAAAATAAGAGTATATCAAAAAAAATCTCAAATAAAGTGAATATGTGAAAGAAGTATTTTCCCACATGTGATTACTGTGAAAACAATCTCCATGAGAAATGATTGAATTTATTAAGAGTTTGTTATATGTTTGGAGAGAATAGAAAACAGTAAAAGTAATAAAAAATGATGAATTAAAAAGTTTATATTTAGTGTTTCATATATAATTATTAGGGTATCTATTCAAAAAAAATCCCCAAGTGTCAATGGGATCTACCATAGAAAATGCCAAGTGGAGAAAGAAAATATTTTACTATTTATAGGACCATAGTTGAATGAAAAATATCCTTGTGTATTTGGATGAAATAAATATGTTTTATGATTATTAAATTGGTGATTTTATGAAATATATATGTATTGTAATGGATTAATTTTTAATCAAGTATTTAAAAGCGTGTGATGATCGGTACTAATAACCAAGAAAAGTGATTCTTTTACAAGTTGAACTATTTATAAAACACATGGTTGAGGGAAATATAAACCTTAATATGTTCCTAATTCTGAAATAATTATGTTTGGATAAATATATTATTTATATAGATAAATTATAGTGGATATTACTAAAAAAATTGGAACTGATTAATGATTTGTTGAGAACGTGGTTTATGATATCATTGATGCAGTTTACAACATTTTTGGATTTAATGAATATATCCCATAATCAATATTCCATTTACGGAGTACGGAAGAAATAATATTTCCAATAAACTTTTATGGTAATTTAAGTTATTATAATTTTTCAAGATAATACGTGATAAAGTTATTCACATATTCAATATATGATGATTAAATATATCATTTATATTGATTAAAGGATAATGATAAATACATTTAGGAAATTTAGTGACATTTTTTATAATGTTTTGGATCATAATATTTTGGAAAAGTTAACCATTTATGAAATGGTTTATGTTGAACTTTGGAAGTGGTTTTATAGATAATTGTATTACTTGACCATATGATGAAACATATGATATGAAAAGAAGTAGAAATAGTTCATGGAATGACCAAGGGAAAATATTATTCTTATATAAATGTATCAATTAATTATATTTACTTATATTCTTAAAGAGTGAATGAATTCCTAAACTCTAGGAAAAATAGTATTGATACAAAATATAGTCCTATTATCATCAGTTTAGATGATACAAATGAGCTTTTTCATAACTATGGTTTATGGATTTATGGTTATCAAATTTCTCTTGAACGTGTTCCCTATAACTATCCATCATGACTTGATAGTTATATTTATCTTCCATGTCATGATTTTCCCTTATATTCTACTATTAGAAAGCATAGTTTTGTGGTAAACTTCACATTTCTTTTTATCTTTATCAAGAAGATATTTTATTAACACATTTTATGATGTGGATTTTTCAATAATAGTTTATTATCAAATATGAAACCCTATATTACTGATATCATGTTCAAATTGTGAGGAAACAATTTATTTAGAGTGGGAGGAATGTTACACCCCAAAATTATTAAATAAGGACATTGTATTTGGAAGCTTATATGACACGCAAAGCTAAGAACCTAAGAAAATATAATACCCTAAGACATTATAGTATATTTATATGTTAAATAGATTAATTATATTCTATATATTTCAATACAAACAATAATTATTTTATCTTTAATTTAATGCAACGAGTTTCTTCAATGTCCAGCATTACATGCAAGACAGAATATTACTGAATAATTTTAATATTATTATTTAAAATTAAAATCATCTATATGAAGTTAAATTGTAGGTTTTGAATTGGGTTAACTTTTTGTGAAAATATATAGTTTAATTCATTGTTTACCAATTAATTATAAATTAATATAGAAACTAAATGAATATAAAGGAAATGTTTTTCTAAAAAAACTATTTTATGCTCTCAAATGTGTGTTGTGTTAATAAATTAAATTAATTACTATTAGTGAATGATATTAATGAAATATATATACTATATGTTAAATAAAACAATTTTTAACTCATAAAATATATTTTATAGACATAAGATAAGAACTAACCCAATTTTCAGCATAATAACCTATATTTTTCTAAAGTTAATTTTTCCACCTTTTAATGGCACACTAGTTTTAAAACGACATTTTTTCAGTTTTCAAAATTTTATATGTAAAAATAAACCTTATTTATAAAATATTAATGTAAAAATTATCTTATAATGAATTTTAGATATTTTTCTAAGAATTTTAATTTTTTTTATGAATAGTGAAAAATAATGAATTTTAATTAGAAATTTATTTCTCATCAAATTTATTTATATAGTTAAATTATATGTTATTTTCTAAAAATTATATTTATTTTAATGATAAATATCTCAATAAAATTTATTTCATTAGTGTAAAATTCACATTGAGATTGGATATAAAATCATTTCAATTTTTTCAACATTTTTACTTTAAAAACCTTCTTTGTCATCTCATCTATGAAATTAATATTAAATTAATTTATGCCAATTATGTGATTGAAATTTTTAAAAAGGGATTAAATATTTGGAATTAGAAATATTTATAATTTATAATAATTTATAATTTGTTTTTGACCAATAATATTAGTGAAATCAATTAAAATTAATTAATGCAATTATGAGAAAAATTAGCTTAGTAATGGCTAAACCTTAAGCATAATGGAAAAAATGACCTAAAAAATTGTCAAAAATCATTTGGATGGATATATTTAGAAAATATAATCACATGGATCTAATTATTTTCATT
Source organism: Viscum album (assembly GCA_963277665.1). Lineage (NCBI taxonomy): Eukaryota > Viridiplantae > Streptophyta > Magnoliopsida > Santalales > Viscaceae > Viscum > Viscum album. The sequence goes on from OY728121.1 coordinate 857,868,779, forward strand.
ATTGGATCCACTTGACAAGGAAAAACTATGGGTGGGATTCCCTCTTTCAAATAATTACAAGCTTACCTCTTATCCTCAATAAAATGTCACTCACCCCTAGAAGTTATTCACACATCTCAAGAAGTTTGGATCATACAAAATATACCAAAATAAGTTTAATTAATCCCTACCCACATCACAAAATCCTCACTTTTGGAATAAAGAAAACCAAGGAATTGTTTTGATATAAACCAAAAGGAGTTACCTGAATAAGTGGTAAAGTTATTCAACGATCACATTTGTTTCATTTAATTATTCACACCTTAAATTAGTTTTATATAATTATTATATAATAAAATAAGTTTATTTAATATAATTATACGTTTTTATGCAATGATTTTTCCCTAAAATTTCACACACATCAATCAAATGGGATACACAATCATCGTTCATGTATACAGTGGACTAGCGCCTCATGAACCAATGTTCTTCGTTCTTCCATTACTCACATCAAAAGTTATAAATAATGATATGTTTTTTATATATGATATTAATAATTTCTTTATTATTATTTCATTCATATATAACAAATACCTTCATGTGTTTCATTTTGTGCGGATATAATAACATCGTCTGTGGACATGTAGACTACCGACTCCTCAAAGCGATGTGATTCATTCAAGTTATACACGGGATGTATTAAGGGTGGTTTTAATAAAAAATTTTGATACATATAAGATGAAATTGATACTGTATTTATAATATACATATATAAATATATCACTTTTTAAATATGACAAGAAAATGGAAGTAATGTTCATGCGTACATATAACCTATCATCTCAATGAACAGTGGTTTCCATTTCCTATCTCCAAATTTTATGGATTACTAAAAAATGAATATATATTATATTTAAACCATGTTTTAAATTTTTTAGATTATGAAATAATGATCTATGTTAGAATAAAAAAATTACCAGTCAAAACATATTAAACAAACCAGGGAATTAACAACCGAAATAGTGAAAATAATGAAAGATTGTTAACAAAAGGGTTATAAGATATTAAGAGAAGATATTATTTGATTGTGGTTATTTTATAAGTTAATAACAATCTTAAAATCATTATATATTAGTGTAAATTCTTTTCACCTAAAAGTAAACACAATGTAAGAGATTTTCATCTCACTTTTTTACATCTATGAGATAAATGTCATATTCACCACTTAATTATTTTTTGTGCTGTATATAATTCTTGTATTTATATAATATATCCTTAATTATTTTATATTAATTGTATTTAAGTGTTTCATTTGATTATTATTACTTGTAGGGCTTCCGATTTAGATGTTACCACAATTGTATGAGATTTTATCTCAATTTACATTCCATTGAGACTTATTTGTTGTTATGGACCAATTCACTTTAATACAGTGTATATACTACCAATTTTTAATTTAATATCACGATTCAACCATAATTCATGGTATTTTATGTTCAAATATTAATTATCTCACCCCAAGGGTTTAACTTTAAAAATACAAAGTGGTAAACGTTATCTTTGCAATCTAACTTTTTTTGTGATTGTTAACTTTCTCTTTAAATAGTTACTTAATTGTAATCATTTTGGATAGGATATTTCCCTAAATATCCACATTTCTGGGAAATGAGTATTATTATTTCCTAATCCATAAATGTTTTTACATATATTTTTTACTTTTAATGTTATTTGATTATCTGGGTAAATATTGATAAATCCATATTATTTATTCAATTTGGATATTTGATAAGGAATATTGTTCATTAATTAAATAAATTACTCAATATAAGGAATGATTCAAACTAAAATTTATGGGTGGGTAATGTACATTATATGGCCCCTTGATTCATCAATAAGTTTTCATGATACAAATCTGTTGGCCAAATTAAAGGGCTCTCTACGAGTAGTTTTAAACCCTCTTGTGAAAGGTATTGAAATTATAGGTTTTCATGAGACTTAGATATGAAGTCAAATAATTAAGCATTAAATTCATTGATATCTCATTTATTATAATCATTATCCATGATATTTTCATATGATAAAACATATGAATTTATTTAATTCATATTTTGTTGATTTAATGGACTGCGTTTCAACTATTTACCTTTCAATATTTATTGTGCCTTATGCAGTTATTTAAATGGAATGTGTTCTCAATTTTTCACCATGAAATATTGATTTATTCAAAATAATTCATTATTTATTCCTCTGTACATACCCTTACTGATCATTTTAGATAACCCTTATTATGTTTCCTTTCACGAGGTTATGAAGATGAATCCTTTGACTGAGTTTCAAGGATGCCGAGCTTTTATTTCTGTTATGATTTATTTTCATTTACCAATTCATTGTGGGTATCTTATATGAAATATTATTTTCAGAAAGTAATAAATAGTTTGTTCCTATGTGATTTTAATCTTGTATCTATGCCAATGTAATAAAGTTAGGTACCGACTCTAGGTTACTAGGGTAGGGTCATGATAACTATGATCTAATATTTCTAATATGAGACTCAAATTGGGATTTATTAAACTTTTTATTAAAAAATGCTTGCACATGATAAAATATATTTAATATTTTTAATATTACCACACTTGGGATCTTTGGGCCATATAATTCTACACCGAATCATCCCTTAGATCTAAAAATATTCCTAGAAATGTTTCAATGTATAACACTGAAAAAACAAAGTCACTATAGTGATTGTGTGGAAATGTTATTTAGGTGTAAACCCATTGGAATAATCACATGTGATTCTATATATATGTGAAAAATTTTCCTTGCGATTTCTATGTTTACCTCACCTGAGTTGGATAACTTTATTGAAACTAAGGGTTTTGGGTTTTGGGTTTTTTCTCTAATATCCTTCCCAGTTAGGGAACATATGACCGACTACACCTCCGTCCCACTCTCCCTTATAGGGTTATAACATGCTATGATGGATCATGGTTGACATGAACATATGGGTTTTAATGGATTGAGATATAATATATGGTGTACTGGAAGACCCTGTGGGGTATTGATATGATAAAATATAGTGGGGGTCATGCATGGTATGAGGAGGGTATGAGGTTTATGTTATTCATGTTTACAATACCCTACATTACTGATTATATGATGTGTGGATGATATGTGATATGCATTGGTGGATATGTGGAAGTGTTTATAATGATTATGTGATTGTGGTATATGAGATGAGACTATGATTTCATATTTATATTATACTATTACATGACTAAATAAGGGATTGAGAGAATAAAAATGTATTTCATTAGGGTGTGAGATTTTAAAATTAGTGTGGAAGTTTCTATGAGGTGTATTTTATAATATTACTGATATTATATTTATTATCCTTGGTGGTGTTACTCAGTGAGTGATCCTTTACAAGTTTGGGTGGTAGATAATCTTGGTATGTGTATGTTGATAATACTGTTTATTCACTAAGGCATTGGTATGATTATTCCAGATTTTCAAGAGAGGTCCTAATGAGGTTTTTATTGAGTATACATGTATTCAGAAACCTATATATATAAAATATTATTCCATTTTCTTGGGATCGTGTGATGCTCAGAACCTACACTCTTAGATTTACTACCATAAACGTATACTTTATATACTAGAATTAATACCTAGTATAGATTCCTATATATAGATATCCTATAATTACATTAATTAATGATAATATATCATTTCATAAATTCTTAGGACCTTTTAGGTTATGAAGTATAGATAATTAAGAAAAATTATAAACTAATTAATCCCAAACATTTATTAGATAATGTATATTTTCTCCACTATATAAGATACTAATTAATCTATAGTAATTTTTCACCATCCTCCAAAAATCTCCCACACATTCTATTCTTCATGTATTATCCTCTATAATGCTTTTTTTCATAACCCAGGGAAATATAACCCTAAGATGGGGTGAGCTCAAAAATAGTAAAGGAAAACATACAACAAAATAAATCATGGAGTAAATATTATGACAGGAATAAGTAATCAACATAATTCCATAATCAATTGAGACATAGGGAATAATATATTAATGTATTGTAATAAAAATAAATAGATCACATGGATAATAATTACTAAATTCATTGTGATGGACTGCATAATGTCAGACATCTTGATCTTACAACCAAGGCCTCATCCAAGACATCATTCATTCTCTACAGACCGTAGTCAAGACATCTTTCTAAATTAGGTAGGAATACAGAAAATACCAAAAAATGTTTGTCTCATGATTCCTACAATTTCATGGAGGGGCTATATAATATTAGGCCTCACCTAACATATGATTAAGTCCAATTCATTCATCATATGAGATAATGAGTAAACAATACATAACCAACATTTCTAAAAATCATTAATATTTGAATAAAAATATATGAAAGACCAAATTTCTTCCACATGTTAATAAAAGGTATAACATTATCATAACCCATCTAGAGAAAGAAGTTGGATTTTAAAAAACACATATTCATCTTTCTTGAGTAATTTATAAACATATATATCCAAAAATATATATATTTTCAATATTTCCCCAAAAAATAAATAAAATATATTTCTATATAATCATCCATTAAGATAAAACAATTTAAATTAATGTTATATGGTTAATTTAATAATTTTACCAATAAATTGATGTATGGAATTTTGGTTAACACCATTCAATTAATGTAATAGAAAAAATGGTATTCGTAAAGTAAAGTCATTAAAAGAAAAAATATTCATATTCATGGTGGATGGTTAGGCATGAAACATTTAGTGATGGATCATATATTTTATTGAAAATAAAATTAAATAATACATCTAGAGAAATAATTTAATTGGTTGAAAAATAATATATCAATAGTGCAATAAAGAAAACTCAAAAAGATATTAACATAGATAAAAAACATATTTTCAAAATAATTATTTGAATGATATCACGAAAGAAGATATCAATAATCGAATTGGTTGATATCGCAAGTTCAATCCCCAAAATTATTAATAAATATATTTATTATATAATGAATCATGTAACATAAATACCATTAGTGTAAATATTTTTGAATAGGAAAATTAAAATAGATGTGAAAACATAAAAGATTTTTTAGAGAATATTTTTGACATTGATGTAAAATAAAATATTACATGTCACTTTAAAAATTAACCTTTTAAAAGGTGAAGATAAATATTTTGAAAATTTTTACTTTTGCAAATAATCATTAATAATTGATCCTTTAAAATAACATTAATATTTCTAATGGAAATTTGGAGCTAAAAATAAAGCATTTTATTATAAAAATAACCTTTTAATAATTCAAAATTACCTTTATTGAATAATAAACTTATAAAAATATTAATAAAACATTATTTGTATTAAAAAAAATTCATTTTCACAAAGTAGATTATAAAATACCATATAATAAAATATTTGGGTGGGGGAACCCATGAATTAAAAATCAATGTTCAATATAAAACTTTATAACTCAAAGAAAGGATATTTGAGATAACAATATATTATATTGGAAAACTATTACATAAGTTCAGCAATATTAAACAAGGATTTATGTGGAAGGTATGTAAATAAATACAAAACAATGAGATAATTCCACATAAAATAATATAAGTTAAAATGTACCCAAATTTTATGAAATATGTTCAGGGGACGTTCATAACTCAATTAATGAAAGCTGAGTTACCAAAAATCCTTAATACTAGGGTAACAATTGAATAAATATCTATTAGAATTACAAAATATTCATTGGATTAGTATATCCCTTGAAATATAAAATAATTATAATAAAAATACATATATGGGAAGTAAATACACCATACAAGGAAAAAATAGTGCACAAAATATATATTGTCTCAATGAATCGGAATTGAGAAAAAGAAAACCCTTACCTCATGTCCTGAGTTCCATGAATACAGTTTAACCTCATGTATAAAAAACATAGATATATTAAGAACTTAATTAATAACCTTACTCATATACATTTTCATTTATACTATTTTATATAGTAACTCTTTATATAAATTCTAGTTAGTTTTTTTTACCTATATTCGCACATTTAGTGTTTGCAGTTTTATTATTTATAATAGTTTAAAAAATCAATTTTGGTATTCATTATTGATAAAAATTTCATTATTAAAAGTTTATTAAAGGAACTATAATATATGTTTTAGGATTTTTATAAATTTATAATTTTATTCCATGGAGGTTTTGGTTTAAAACCATGAAGATGAAATCAAAGATGATCATGTTTCAATGATTCTTAATGAACGAAAGGAGTTTTATTAATTAATTGGACAAAAAATAATTTTACTGTTAAAAAAATCATTTTTTACACATTTATATCATATTATTCAAGTAATTATGTTTTCATAGTCATCCAAGATATAATTTCATATCATTGCTCGAGTAGGTGGCTAAATCGACCCTAACATGAACATACCATGATTAATGGATGATTATGTGGGGGTTTATTTATAATGTCATTATAATATAAGAATAATTATATTATTAAGTGTTTTTATTATGATATATCATTATTTTATGGGATTAGAATAAGAATTAATAGATATGAAAATATTTCATAATATGAATGAGAGTATTCTATTTTTAGTGAGCATCTTTAAACGATTAAATTATCGATGATCATTAATTGATCATATCCTTAATAGGTTCTCCAATTATTCCTACTAGAATATAAATTAAATCATGAAAATCACATTAACCATTAAATTCATTCTTATTACCATATATGAAATAAGGTAATGAAAATAAAAATGAATCTTTCCATGAAGCCATTAGTCTACGTGTATTCATGGATGGTGAATTCATTTTCATAGAAAGAGATAACGGATTAGTATGAATTATCATATATTAATATTAAATAATTTATAAACATAATTATTATATATTAATTTTTTTTATACTATCCATAATGGGTAGTGAAGGAAAACAAACATGTTTTTTCATGGAGGTAGTAGTTTACACATACTTATGTATAAAATTTCCTTTTTTCTTAATAGAATTGGTGAAATAAGTTTGAGGATGATTACCATAAAACAGTAACATATATTATGTAATAAATACTAATTCTACAATATAGGCATGAAAAAAATTAAAATTGTAAAGGTAAAATAGAAAATAACCAAGTTAAGTGAAAATGATTACCCTCATTAATCACTAATAGATTTACATAGCGAACCCCATGGAAATTGAGGGGTTATGGTAAAATATTATGACCATATTAAAATTTAATAAAACAAAATTTCAAGGAGAATGAAAAATTTCATGGATTCAAAGGGAAGCATACTTTTAGGAGTGTTAGTGAAGGGGTGGTGAGAGGCACATTTTATAAGTTAAAAGGTATATTATATTTGTAAACACCAAATTTTTTTTAATAACGGGAAGTCACACAAAAATATTGAGGCTAAAAAATTGAGAAATAATGGAGTGAGAAATATATAAGGTAAAAAAATTCTTCAACCACATATTATAACACATTTTTTTAAATGTTTTAGCATTTTTCACTAGTTTAAAACATTTTAACCCAAATTTACTTATACCATGATAAATATTATTTAACTAAGAAATATATCATACATGAATACTAATAAAACAGAAATTCTTTCATAAATTAGAACTAATATTTCAAAATTTTAAATGCATGTAATAATATTAAATTTATCAAAATAATAAAAATTAAGTTTAAAATAATAAATGTACAATGTATTTAGAATATTTTCTTGAGAAAAATTTAAATTAGGTTCTAAAAAATAAAATATAGGTATGAAAACTAGGATATTTTTTTACAATTAATAATTACACTTATAAAATAACTATTTTTTCTAGAAAAGTGTTCAAAAAAATTTCCATGACATAGTTATATACTAGTGATTTCATAAAATTATGGTATTTTTAAAAAATTGTACTTTGCACCATCAACCTTAAAATAAATATTTTCAGAAAAAAACCCAAAAATTTATGTTAAAAAAATTAAAATGATAAAAAAAATATCGTTTTCCAATTTTTTGAATAAAAATTCTAAAAATTTGAAATATAACTTATAAATAAAATTATAAAATATATTGAAAACTATTTTTATAGGGTAATAAAATCTTTAGAACATAGTATATTATTTTTTTATTTCATATTATTTACTAGTTAGTCTAAACCAATTATTCATAATAATATAAATTACGATTAATGAATAAAAATTTTCCTATGAAAAAAATAATAGCATGTAAAATGATTTTTTTAGGAAAATACAATTATAAGTAAAAAAAGATCTTATTAGCCAAGTTTTCTAAACCAATTGAGTTTCATTAATATTAAAAGTATGGTTTGTGTTATTTCAATAAGTATTTCATAAATTGGTTACTATTTTTCATTCCCAGTAATTAAATGTATTGAGTTTAACTATCATACTTAAAATTTGTATTTTTTCAATATATAACATGATTTATTTTAATTTTAGTGTTGTGTGTGGAGCAAGATATTGAACACATTGATTTGTTTAATGGTTATAATATATAAAAATATCAAGGTGTTACATTCCCCCTACATAAATAAATTGCATCCTCATAATTTTACTCATAATATCAGAGTATTTTCTTCAGTGAACTTATAATTAACCATACACTACTAGATGATCGTGGGTTTATTTTCGGTGTGGTGTGATATTTATCTATTTGAAAAAATTTTATAATCCCTTTATAATGAGAGATTACCCATTCATAATTTCACATATATTTATACAATGGGAAGAATAGATAGATCTATAAGAAATAAATTCCCACAAACCAAGAAAATGATTTAATAATAGTCATACAACCGGGTGTTTTTATTGTTAACTAAATATCCAATAGTTGGTGAAAACATTCATGAAATAAGACATGTCACGAACCAGGCCGGGTTGTCATCCGACCCGACACCCGACCCGGTCCGCGACATGGCCCGAAGGGCGTTCCCGATCCCCACGGGCTGGAAACTAGTGCCGGGCATCAAAACAAACCAGTTGGGAATGGTTTAGCCCATAACAAGATAAACAAACATAAAATGAACAAGCATATAAATAAAAGAAAATAAATTGAACAACGTGGCAGCGGAAAAAGAAATAAGCCAAGAATGTGACATACCTCAGGTGACCCTGTGGATCACCACGGTACGACAACCCCGCTCGCTCCCAAAAGTGATCCAAGACTAAAACCTGCAACTGAAAATTAATGTAGGCGTGAGCACCGAGATGCTCAGTAGGAAGCCAAAATCAACCACATCCTATGCCTCTGCCTTTAATAAGAAATCCAACCAATGCCAGTTTGGAAAATAAGATATACTAAAATAGTATTTTCCTTCTTTTCAAATTCAAGTAACAAGTTTGCATTTTCAGGGAAAGCCTTTTACTCCCACTACATTTTCAAAATAGGTTTCAAGCATGCATTACATTTCAAAATGAAAAGAAACCAGTTTGGGTTAAAATATGGTTTTCACAAACAAGACATCAAGTATGAAACAGCTGAAAAGAAAGTTACATCATTAGCAGCATGAAAAAAAGTGAGCACCATGGGTAATCCCTATAGGCAGCTAGAACGAGTGGGAACCTAAAGACCTCGTACCTCAGTGAAACGTGGCTTAGAAGACCACGACCCTCAGAAAACGTGGCTTAGAAGGCCACGACCCTCAGAAAACGTGGCTTAGAAGGCCACGACCCTCAGAAGTGCATATATTTAGTTAGTGTTGTCGCGTCAATCCTGCTAGACAAACCGGGACGAACCCCTGCCGTGTCATCTAGCGTACTAGTCCTGGTCACCCACCTAGATACCCGGGTTTTCCCATTGTGCTCTATTTCAAATGGTGGTGAGTTTTCTTTATCAAACAATCAAACAAGTACATTACACTTTCTTTATCTAAAATTCATTCCACATTTCACCACCGCACTCCCTACTTAAGTGCATTCCCCCTCTTTACACCACACAAACATGGACAAGCCTTTACACTAGGCACACATCACAAACCACTCATCAACACTTGCATCCCATTTTATTTTTTTCAAATTTAGGGGAATGACTCAAAAAGGGATTTTCTATTTTCGCAAACCAAATCTTAAAGTGCCAAACGGGCCTTTCATAAAACATTGTTAAGATGTCAAACATGCTTAATTACATAAAGGAAACACTTTTTAAAATCAATCAGCCAAAAAGGCCAAACACCTTTGGAAATACGCACTACTAATTCAGAACCACTTAAGAAATCAACTTTTCAATAAAAGGTCACTTAAGACCGATAGCATTAAAAATACATTTAAATTTCCAAATCAAAGGCGTAATCATTTCTAGAAACTGTAACCTGATTTCATAGCATGTGGATATAGCGTAAATGTAAAACATATTTTTAAAACAAGCAAGCAATTATGAATCTCAAATTAAAGGCATAGGCATAGAGGACCTACCTCAAACTTGTCGCTATCTGCCAAAGGTCACTCGAACCGACACTTGGCGCACACACGCACATGCATTTATACATATATATATATATATACACACCCATAGGTGCATTGCACATATATATATATATGCTTTACTTTATGCATGTGCATGCGAGGTACCTCGACACCCGCGGCCCAAAACCATTGTAGCGGGGTCCTGCGCACTCCACAAAACATGTAATAAATTAAAGAACAAATTATGCAATACATCAAAATTAGTACCACAAAATTTACACAAACGAAACGCACCCAAACTACATCATAGCGCCACTTCAAAAACACTCGCACGTCAAAATCATAGTAAAACATGAAGTGCATAATTTGTACAAATTAAATAAGCCATCTGCACCACTTATAAAACATTTTAAAAAGACATAACACAACATAAAACAACAAAACACCCGAAAACCTCTTCAAAGGTCAAAAGCACACCGAAACAGACTCCAACAAAATAAAACGCAGCCCTTGCATCATTTAATAAACTAAGTAAGCCATTTGCACAATTTATAAAACACCTAAAAGAAGCACAACAAGGTTCTTACACGAAAAGTGCACCCAAGTTCACATTAAGAAACCAATTCCAACCCAAGCGCATATCAAATTCTTTCAAAAACTAGTTTCGCACCCTTTATAAAATTTAATAAACCACTCAAAAAAAATTTATGAAACAACCCCAAGCATTATTACCAAACTTTGAGCACAACGCCCAATCAAAACATCTTTTAAGGCCAAACGCACACCAATAACATGATAAAACAGAATTTGCAGCCCTTACGCGACATAATAAACCAACAACAATGTTTACAAAACACAGCAAAAGGCCCAACATGGGTTTTCACAAAATCAAAACATGCTTATCAAATAAACATGCTACTAAACATATTGAAATCCTATCAAATGTCAAGTAAAAATATATTCGTACCAAGTAAACAAATAAAAGAGTATGCCAAATTAACTAATTAAGAGAATTAATTCATCAAACAATACTAATACGCAGAAATTCTTACCTTCGTTGTCGAAACTTCTGAATTTCATTGCGAAATTTCAATTGCACTACATTCGCACCATGAGGGACCAAAGATGAATCCTAAATCAAACAACCGAACCAATGTTATCAAAAATTAAACCTAAATCTAACATCTTGCCCACTCAAAACCTAAAACCCCGAATATATAAAAAAACAGACAAAACCCTAAGGAAGAAAAGGTGTCTACCGGTGGTGGTCGCGCCGACAAGGAGACTCGCCGGTAGGGGGGGCCGCGCCGCTGATGGGGGGGGGGGGGGAAGTCACTTCGGAAGGGCGCTCGGCCAAGGGTTCATCGCGCCGTCGGGTTGCGCACTGCAGGTGGGGGAAGGCCGCCGCACGAGGGAGGGAGGTCGGTCGAACGGTCGCCGCGCCGGAGGGAGGGAGAGACGTCGTCGGGTCCTCGGCCGGTGGGGGGTAGCGCGAGCAGGATGGAGAGGGGGCCGGGACGACGAGCCGGACGGGAGGGAGGCCGCGCGATCGGGAGCCGGACGGGAGAGTGGCGCGGCGTAGGGTTCGGCGCAGGGGAAGGAGAGGTAGCGCGACGGGGGGGAAAGGGGAGGGGTCCCGAGCGAGAGAGGGTGAGGGAGGAAGGAAAAGGAGAAAAAAAAAGAAGAGAAAAAAAATGAAATAAAAACAAATAAATAAAAATGAAATAGAAATAAAAATAAATAAATAAAATGAATAAAAATAAATAATTAAAAATGAAATAGAAATAAAAATGAATAAATAAAATGAATAAAAATATATAAATAAATAAAAATGGAATAGAAATAAAATTAAATAAATAAATGAAATCTGAAAATAATATTATATTATTTAGTAATGTTAGACACTACGCACGGTCACGCACACAACCGCGCGCCATAGAACAACCCAAGTGTGTGTGTGTGTGTGTGTGTGTATATATATATATATATAACCGGTTCAAACTGCAAATTTAAAAACTAACCCCAAAATAATAAAAATAAAGTAGCAGGCATTGCCAAGTCAAAAACGTACATTTATCAGCAACGCAAAACTCAAGTAGAGTCCATCACGCACCTCGACATGACAAATTTAATTCCAAATAAAAAAAATTATAGAACAAGAATAAAATTAAAAGTCATCGCCATAGTGCGGAGTTCGGGTGTGACAATTCTCCCCACCACAAAAACTTTCTGCCCCCAAAAAGTCACCAAGCCAAACGAGGAGACAAACTCGAGTTTGAAACTAAATGTGGCCAACAAAATCACAACTCGGCGTAAATTTTCACTCCATCAGTCACACCCGACCAAATCTGAGGGGAACTGAAAAGAAAAGAACCATCAGGAAACGAGGAGGGTTCTCCCCACCACAAGAACCCGACTATCACAACCGACATTGAGGCTCTTAGCATGAACTAACTCTGGAACTGCTAACTTGATCCAAGAGGGGACCACCACACAGACCAAACCTCGAAAAAGGAACTTCACGATTCATGGTGGGTCTCCCCACCATTTAAGAACTGACCAGCTGAAGCCAATTAGCACAGAATAATACGAGAAACCTAGCACAATCCGACCCATGAACTCTCTGCATAAAGCAGACCTCCCACCACATGGGGTCATCGCCGAAAGACCCCAAACTGCGTAGCGGACCAACCCCTATTCATTATCTCCCAAGACGCAAGTGTCTCCAAAACGAGAACATCCTAAAACAAGAACGGGTCACCGAAGGAGCTAGCCACATGAGAGAGATAATCATCTTGAGACTCACAGCCATAAAGAGACAAATCCAAAGCTCATATTTGAGGAGGCGCAACCACTAAAATTACAAGAAAAAGATACCACCATGCCTCTTTACTGCGAAAGTGGGGTATTCAAGGAACAAAGACCACAACGAGGCAACGAGGCCTCCACGCCACTTACAGCAGGACAGAACCTTCAAAGACGGGAGAGATGAAACAGGGAAAATCAGACCGTCCCCACATAATCATGGGAGACAAATATTAGACCAAGGTTCCCCACACCCGACGATTCCTGACTGCGTGAAGAGATTCGCTCCGAGACCTGTGGTTGGAGCTCTGATGTCTTGAAGCATCTGCTGCCCCGCAGTCAGGAGCTGACATTCTCCTGTCGAGACTCCTCCTGACGAAGCTGCTAGCAGAACCTCTCTAAGCTCACCAAACAGCCACACCGACAGCAAGACTTCAATGGATGACGATAATGCGACTTAAAGTACCCAAACCGGCCACACAAGAAGCGAACGAGAGAGTGGCCCGACTAATAGAAGATGGAATTGATAAGAAAACTTGTCTGAGATGGGTTCCTCCGGTTCGCTCTCACCGAATGGGGGAATCATCCCAAACACCAAAGGGGACCGGTCCTTGAACAATAGACGAAGACCCCACACAAGAGAAACATTAACTGTTTCTGTGAGATTATCTTTGGAGAAAAGGGAACCAACTTCTTGAGATGCCCAACGTAGGCCTTCACTATTCGTTGGCATTGCTGGAAACTCACAAGCCTTGTCGCTTCCATCACCTCCACTTCCACAAATATAAACCATCTAATGAGAGTGGTCCTAAGCACCTTCCAAGTCATACCATCATGCAATGACACTAGGGTTATCTCCTCCACCAATCCCAAGTTGCACCTTCAAATGGACCTGAACCAACACAGACTCTCTTAGCTTTAGGAGTTCCCAATAACATGAAAACACCAACGACTTCACCATGCCAGTTTGCTACCTTCAATAGATCACGATCACTATAAAAGATGAACATCAACCGAAAAGAATTCAATTCCACCACCCCGCTAAGAGTCTAGGTAGAACCAACAACTAGAAGTGACTCACTAGAACTTTCTGGGACTTTTCTGGGTGGCATACTCAAAAACAAGGGGCACAAATCCGAATCAAAACTCATCCTAAATCAAAATTTCACACCTCAATCACAAACGAAAGCTCAAACTCAAATCACTATTCCAACCACAATTCAGTACGTCAAAACCAAGAACTCACGAAAAGGAACACCCAACACGAAAAGAGAACGCTAAACAATTCCTCGCTCACTTTTCTAAACATTTGAAAAAAACCCTTTTTGAAAACCATATTTCAGCAACCAAAACCACTTAAATATCCACCATTGATATCCCATGAAGTCTCACACATACATATCCAGGGCTAGCTCAAGCACCCATCCACTCACATCACCAATTCCCCACTTGCCACATGCGTACCTCAATGTATGTGATCACTCATAGGAATACCAACGGTCAATTCAAAATACTTCTCATTTCCAAATCGTACCATTAAGCACACATCACAAATTCCCAACCAACTTGAAAAAGTAACTTATCATCAAAGCAATACATTTCCAATTTTCCAAAACATTTTCCAATTCACATTCCAAAAAGTGTTACTGATATTCCAAAACAACTTCCAAAACACCTCCCATTTTCCCTTTTGAAACCACACCTTCGTTAAAAGAAGACAATTTCCATTTCAAAACCAATTTTCCACTCTAACACCACATTCCCATTTGAAACCACCTTCACAAAAATCCATTTTCATTATTAAGATCTACTCACATCAACCAACATGATAGTCAAACACAACTCACATCAAAATTTTCAAAAATAAGGGACTAGTGGCGATGCCAACCCGATAACATGGCTTAGCAGACCATGCTCCGAGCGGGTATCCACCGCAGGAAGTATCTCGAACCGTGCACTCGGGCTGTACATGGGTCGCTACTCCATGCAAGCTCGTCGCGTAACATCGGATCACTTCCCTTATCATCCCTCATCCACACATACCAATCCAGAGAAGAAAATTTGGATCCCGGACTACCCCTGGAAACTCGAGTCTCGGGACGGGCAAGGGTTCATGACGTCCTTCCCGCACCTACCTCTCGAGTCCCGACACACTTAATCACCAAGATACTTGACACCCCAAATAACAAGGGCACCTCTGATACCATTTTGTCACGAACCAGGCCGGGTTGTCATCCGACCCGACACCCGACCCGGTCCGCGACATGGCCCGAAGGGCGTTCCCGATCCCCACGGGCTGGCAACTAGTGCCGGGCATCAAAACAAACCAGTTGGGAACGGTTTAGCCCATAACAAGATAAACAAACATAAACTGAACAAGCATATAAATAAAAGAAAATAAATTGAACAACGTGGCAGCGGAAAAAGAAATAAGCCAAGAACGTGACATACCTCAGGTGACCCTGTGGATCACCACGGTACGACAACCCCGCTCGCTCCCAAAAGTGATCCAAGACTAAAACCTGCAACTGAAAATTAATGTAGGCGTGAGCACCGAGATGCTCAGTAGGAAGCCAAAATCAACCACATTCTATGCCTCTGCCTTTAATAAGAAATCCAACCAATGCCAGTTTGGAAAATAAGATATACTAAAATAGTATTTTCCTTCTTTTCAAATTCAAGTAACAAGTTTGCATTTTCAGGGAAAGCCTTTTACTCCCACTACATTTTCAAAATAGGTTTCAAGCATGCATTACATTTCAAAATGAAAAGAAACCAGTTTGGGTTAAAATATGGTTTTCACAAACAAGACATCAAGTATGAAACAGCTGAAAAGAAAGTTACATCATTAGCAGCATGACAAAAAGTGAGCACCATGGGTAATCCCTATAGGCAGCTAGAACGAGTGGGAACCTAAATACCTCGTACCTCAGTGAAACGTGGCTTAGAAGACCACGACCCTCAGAAAACGTGGCTTAGAAGGCCACGACCCTCAGAAAACGTGGCTTAGAAGGCCACGACCCTCAGAAGTGCATATGTTTAGTTAGTGTTGTCGCGTCAATCCTGCTAGACAAACCGGGACGAACCCCTGCCGTGTCATCTAGCGTACTAGTCCTGGTCACCCACCTAGATATCCGGGTTTTCCCATTGTTCTCTATTTCAAATGGTGGTGAGTTTTCTTTATCAAACAATCAAACAAGTACATTACACTTTCTTTATCTAAAATTCATTCCACATTTCACCACCACACTCCCTACTTAAGTGCATTCCCCCTCTTTACACCACACAAACATGGACAAGCCTTTACACTAGGCACACATCACAAACCACTCATCAACACTTGCATCCCATTTTATTTTTTTCAAATTTAGGGGAATGACTCAAAAAGGGATTTTCTATTTTCGCAAACCAAATCTTAAAGTGCCAAACGGGCCTTTCATAAAACATTGTTAAGATCTCAAACATGCTTAATTACATAAAGGAAACACTTTTTAAAATCAATCAGCCAAAAAGGCCAAACACCTTTGGAAATACGCACTACTAATTCAGAACCACTTAAGAAATCAACTTTTCAATAAAAGGTCACTTAAGACCGATAGCATTAAAAATACATTTAAATTTCCAAATCAAAGGCGTAATCATTTCTAGCAATCGTAACCTGATTTCATAGCATGTGGATATAGCGTAAATGTAAAACATATTTTTAAAACAAGCAAGTAATTATGAATCTCAAATTAAAGGCATAGGCATAGAGGACCTACCTCAAACTTGTCGCTATCTTCCAAAGGTCACTCGAACCGACACTTGGCGCACACACGCACATGCATTTATACATATATATATATATATAAACACCCATAGGTGCATTGCACATATATATATATATGCTTTACTTTATGCATGTGCATGCGAGGTACCTCGACACCCGCGGCCCAAAACCATTGTAGCGGGGTCCTGCGCACTCCACAAAACATGTAATAAATTAAAGAACAAATTATGCAATACATTAAAATTAGTACCACAAAATTTACACAAATGAAACGCACCCAAACTACATCATAGCGCCACTTCAAAAACACTCGCACGTCAAAATCATAGTAAAACATGAAGTGCATAATTTGTACAAATTAAATAAGCCATCTGCACCACTTATAAAACATTTTAAAAAGACATAACACAACATAAAACAACAACACACCCGAAAACCTCTTCAAAGGTCAAAAGCACACCGAAACAGACTCCAACAAAATAAAATGCAGCCCTTGCATCATTTAATAAACTAAGTAAGCCATTTGCACAATTTATAAAACACCTAAAAGAAGCAAAACAAGGTTCTTACACGAAAAGTGCACCCAAGTTCACATTAAGAAACCAATTCCAACCCAAGCGCATATCAAATTCGTTCAAAAACTAGTTTCGCACCCTTTATAAAATTTAATAAACCACTCAAAAAAATTTATGAAACAACCCCAAGCAGTATTACCAAACTTTGAGCACAACGCCCAATCAAAACATCTTTTAAGGCCAAACGCACACCAATAACATGATAAAACAGAATTTGCAGCCCTTACGTGACATAATAAACCAACAACAATGTTTACAAAACACAGCAAAAGGCCCAACATGGGTTTTCACAAAATCAAAACATGCTTATCAAATAAACATGCTACTAAACATATTGAAATCCTATCAAATGTCAAGTAAAAATATATTCGCACCAAGTAAACAAATAAAAGAGTATGCCAAATTAACTAATTAAGAGAATTAATTCATCAAACAATACTAATACGCAAAAATTCTTACCTTCGTTGTCGAAACTTCTGAATTTCATTGCGAAATTTCAATTGCACTACATTCGCACCATGAGGGACCAAAGATGAATCCTAAATCAAACAACCGAACCAATGTTATCAAAAATTAACCCTAAATCTAACATCTTGCCCACTCAAAACCTAAAACCCCGAATATATAAAAAAAACAGACAAAACCCTAAGGAAGAAAAGGTGTCTACCGGTGGTGGTCGCGCCGACAAGGAGACTCGCCGGTAGGGGGGGCTGCGCCGCTGATGGGGGGGGAAGTCACTTCGGAAGGGCGCTCGGCCAAGGGTTCATCGCGCCATCGGGTTGCACACTGCAGGTGGGGGAAGGCCGCCGCACGAGGGAGGGAGGTCGGTCGAACGGTCGCCGCGCCGGAGGGAGGGAGGGACGTCGTCGGGTCCTCGGCCGGTGGGGGGTAGCGCGAGCGGGATGGAGAGGGGGCCGGGACGACGAGCCGGACGGGAGGGAGGCCGTGCGATCGGGAGCCGGACGGGAGAGTGGCGCGGCGTAGGGTTCGGCGCAGGGGAAGGAGAGGTAGCGCGACGGGGGGGAAAGGGGAGGGGTCCCGAGCGAGAGAGGGTGAGGGAGGAAGGAAAAGGAGAAAAAAAAGAAGAGAAAAAAAAAGAAATAAAAACAAATAAATAAAAATGAAATAGAAATAAAAATAAATAAATAAAATGAATAAAAATAAATAATTAAAAATGAAATAGAAATAAAAATGAATAAATAAAATGAATAAAAATAAATAAATAAATAAAAATGGAATAGAAATAAAATTAAATAAATAAATGAAATCTAAAAATAATATTATATTATTTAGTAATGTTAGACACTACGCACGGTCACGCACACAACCGCGCGCCATAGAACAACCCAAGTGTGTGTGTGTGTGTGTGTGTGTGAGTATATATATATATATATAACCGGTTCAAACTGCAAATTTAAAAACTAACCCCAAAATAATAAAAATAAAGTAGCAGGCATTGCCAAGTCAAAAACGTACATTTATCATCAACGCAAAACTCAAGTAGAGTCCATCACGCACCTCGACATGACAAATTTAATTCCAAATAAAAAAAATTATAGAACAAGAATAAAATTAAAAGTCATCGCCATAGTGCGGAGTTCGGGTGTGACAAGACATCAACAAATATAGATTGAAAATTCACTGTCCACCACATTAATACTTGTTGAAGAAGATTTTTTTTTATTTTCGTGGTTATTAGTGACTATTTACCTAGTTGTCCCTCAGATTGGGTCATTGAGTCACATAATTCTCTACTCTATTGTAATTGATGAAATATATTTTTTTATTCTATATTTCTCTTACATATGCAAGTTTAAGGGCCTTAATACACAAATATATAACATCCAACTATCCCTTTAACATAATTTCCCTCATGATCATGTCTGTAACGTTGACAAGAAGGAAATCGAATCTTCTTTCTTTCATCATCTTTATAATCTAAGATTCCATAAGACTCCCTCCCTCTCTTATTTTTTCTGTTCAATATTTTAACCAGGTTTACATGGTCAATCATATTTCATGATATTTGGTTTGGTATAGTTATTAATTTTCAATATGAAGCTCTAATTAATATGGGTTGACCATTAAGATAGTCACTGCCTCACACCAATTGCTAACTTGGTTCTTTGCATCTCTTCATATTACTAATATCAAAAGGGGTTAATCATGAGTGATAAATAATTAACACCATAATAGAATTATTTTAAGATAATTAAAATAAAAATAAACCTCAAAATGGATTAATCTTTTAAATTATTACATTCGCTTTCAGTTCGACCTAAATCACCATCAGTTCAATCTAGGTTTCTTTATGTTATTTTCTCTCCGAATTGTTATCCTAATTCTTTATAATAACAAATAATTAATAATAACGTGTAAAGATAATGTGATTAACCAAATAATATCACCCAAGAGTGTCAAACCAGGTGTGCAGTTAGTCCTCTATATTGTGGACTAGGTGACGACCGATTGAATACCCAATCATACCTTTTTAGGGTTATTAACTATAGGTACATCAATGATAACTATTTATCCACATGTAATATCTAGAAATGGATGTAATCTCTAGGATAACCACACTATCTATACTTCACTAAAACTTTAGGATGTTATCATATACTTAGAATTATCACTTAGATTTATCCCTTGAGTTTTCACTAAAGTAATTAATCCTAATCCCCAAATAAAATGTGCATTATTACCTTAACATTAAATCCCATACCATCACAAAGGGTTATATAAACCTTTGAAATAATGATTAGACATATATTAAAAATACTAAAATTATCCTAAAATATATCATAATCCCCAAATATATATAGAACCTTCTCTGATACCAATTGTGCCACCTTGGACCCACACATCTAAATAGATTTCCATAAACACATACTTTTCATACTTAATTTGATAACAACTATAGATTATCAAACATAACTATCCCATAATTACATGACTTAAAAAATATTTTATTACATGAATTCCCAAAAACTTTTAGGATTAGAGCTTTAGATAATTAAGAAAAATCATAAACTAATAAAACTCATGTCTTTCTAAACTAATGAACATTTTTTACAATATATGAAACTACTTATTACATAATAATTCTTCAATATCTCCAAAAACATCCCCACACATGCTACTCTTATAGTTTAATCATCTGTGATACTTTTCTTTATATCTTGGGGAATGTTAAATGTAAGAAGGGGTGAGGTGAAATGCACAGTAAGAAAAAATATACATTCATGGAAATCATGGAATAAATATTATTTTATGAATAAGTAATCATCATAATTCTATAATCAACTAAAACTAAAAGAATAATATATCCATGTATGACAATGAAAATAAACAGATCACATGAATAAAAAAACTAAATTCAAGGTGATGGAATTAATAATGTCAGAAATATTGATAATAATATCACAAACTCAACCAAGAGAATATTCTAATCATCAAGACCATTTTCAAAAAATCTTGAAAAATTGGGTAGTCATACATTAAAAACTGATACATATTTTTCTCATGATACTTATTAATTCATCAAGGGGATAAATAATGTCAATACTCACCCATCACTTGTTTAATTCAAATTGATTCATCAAATGAGAGAATGAGTAAACAGTACATAATAAAAATTTATAATAATCATCTATATTGGAATAAAAACATATAGAATACTAATAATTTTAACCATATTAATAAAAGGGGTATCATGATCATAAACCATATAGAGAAAGAAGGTGTATGTTAAAATAATACATATTTAACTTTTTAGAGTAACCAATAAACATATATATAGAAAAAACAAAAATATACATTTTCAACAGCTTCCCAATCAATAAATGAAATTGATTTATATGGAAACATACCTCAAAAAATTATTGTATTAATTATACATGTTTTTGTTAAAAATACCCCAATAAATAAATATAGGAAATATAGGTGAACTCGCTTTAATCAATGTAATATACAATAGGGTATTCACAGTGAAAAGGAACTGGAAGAAAAGTAATTAAAATTCATTGCAGATGGTTAAGAAAGAAAATATAATTTATGGATCATATATTTTTTACAAAATGACATTACCTAATCTATATTGATAGAGAATGTTGATGGTTCCAAAAAAAACTTATATATAATGTAACCAAATAAACTTAGAATGATGTCGACATAGATGAAAAACATCCATAGAAAATAATACTTTGAATAATATCGCATAATAGGGGATCCAAAACAAATTTTTTAATATCATAACTTCAATCCCCAAAATTATGAAAAAATATATTTATTATAGAATAAATCATTTAACATAAATACCATGTGTTTATGTTCTTTTTAATATGAAAATGAAAATGGACGTGAAAACATAAAACAAATTTTCGAAAACATTTCAAATGTTGATGGAAAATAAAAACATACATGTTACATTAAAATGTTAATTTTGAAAAGGTAAATTAAAATATTTTGAAAAAATATAATTTTCAATATAATATATAATAAATGTTCTTTGAAATGAGATGAATTTTTTGTAGGAAATATAGATCCAAAGATAATGAATTTGGTTATGAAAGGAACATTTTTAATACATTGAAATTACCATTATTGAAAACCCACATTTTAAAGAGTGATAAAATATTAATTTCATTAAAAATTAATTTCCCAAGAAAATATTCTCAAATATAATGTAATAAAATATTTGTTTTATAGTTCCCAATCATAGAAGAACAAATTTCATGAGAAAAAATTATAACTCATTGAAAAGAGATTTGAGATATCAAAATCCCTTATGCGAAACATACTCCATAAGTTAGGAGATATTATTAAAGGATTTATATTGTAGGAATTTAAATCCATATATAAAATGAGATAATATCATATAATAAAATAAAGGGTATAAGTATCAAACTTATATGAAATACGTTATATAGATGATCATAACTCAATAAAAAAAGTTGAGTTACCACATATCATCAATATTAGGGTAACAATTGAACCAATATCTATTTATATGAGGAAATATTATTTGTATTTTTATATCCCATGAAATAAAAAATGTGATAAAAATACATCCATGAGTAGTAAATACAAAATATAGGGAAAACATGGTGCAAAAAATGTTTTATGTCTCAAAGAATCAGAATTGAGACCATAAAAACCCTTACCTTATGTTAAGAATTCCCTGAACGTACTTTAACCTATTGTATAAAAAACATAGAAATATTAATAAATTTATTAATAACCTTAATCATATCCAGTTTCATTTATACTATTCGTATATAATAATTCTCTATATGAATTCTATTTAGTTTTTTCTTTACATATTTTCTCACACCATATGTTTATAGTTTGATTATTTTTACTAGTACCACAAAAAAGGTGTTGGTATTCATTCTCAATAAAAATTTAATAAGTATAGTATAATTATATGTGCTATAATATTTTTCCATGATATTTATAAAGTTATAATTTCATTCTATTGTTTTAATTATAAATAATGAAGATGAAATCGATGATGACCATGTTTCAATAATTCTTAATGAATGAAATGCATTTTATTAATTAATGAGTTAAATATAAATTTTTCCAATACAAAACCAAAAATAAATCATTTTTATATATTTATGTATTATTATACCATTAATTAATCTCCCACTGTCATCTGTGATTTATATTCATATCGTTGTTCATATAGGTTGTTAAACCGACCCAAACATGAACATACCATGATTAATAAATTATTATGTGCTGATTTAGTTGTAATATCATTATAATAGTAGTAAAAAAGATATTATTTATTGTTTATTAGTGTGATATATTAATATTTAAAGTAATTATATAAGGAATTAATGGATATCGAAATATTATATAATATAAATAAGAAGATTTTCCTCATCGAGCGCTTCTTTTAAATGATTGAATTAATGACAAACATTTTTTTTCATATCATAAATAGGGTCTATGATTTTTTATAACAGATAATGGATGATTTAATAAACATAAATTTTTTCAATTAATCCCATTTATAGGATCAAACATGAAAGGTGATATTGAAAAGCATAATGAATCGTTCCATGGAGGTGGTGGTCCATGCGTAGGCATTAATAGAGATTTCTTTTTCATAGAATGAGAGAAAATAGTAATATAGTTTATCATATCTGAAAATTAAATAATTTATAAATATATTAATTATATGTTAGATTCCATTTTTGTACTAGGAATGATATTCATTAATCTAAAATGAACACATTGCTTCGCGTAGCCGGTAGTCCACATACACACACGAATCACATTTTTATTTTTCATAAGGGGAGAGGAGAAAAATGGTTATTGATTATTCCATGAACAAAATAAAATTAAATATATAACCAATAATAATGTTACCATATAGGTATGATAAAATTATAATTTTAATTGTAATATTTAAAGGAAATAATTTATGTTAATTGGATTACTTATGTTGATTACATTTATGTTTTCTTGGAGCATCCCTCAGAAATTGAGGGGTTAGGATATAATCATGTGACTAGAATATAATGGAATAAATATAGGATTAAATGGGAAGGAATTTTTTTTGGATATATGGAGTAAATTTAATTTTTTGGAGTGTTATTGAAGGCTTGGTGAGATGCACCATTTATATGTGGAAAGGTTTGACATTTTTGCAAATTCCCATACCTTTTTCATAATGCGAAGTCAATTTTAAGGAAATTGGAATTTTTTTGAGAACTAATGGAGTATGGAAGGTGTATGGTTAATAAATTTCTCAAAGTCACATTAGAACACAATTTTTTAACTTATTTATTCCTTTTCCCTTAGTTAAACCCTTTTAAGCCAAATTCACTCTTACAGTGGTAACTAGTTTTTACCTAAGTAATTTATCCTTTTTGATTAAAAATAAAACAGACTTTATATATAATTTAGGAATACTAATTCAATATTTGAAATTAATTTAATATGATAAAATTAATAAAATTGAAAAAATTAATTTTAAAACAATAAAATTATAATATATTAAAAGAAATATCCTAAGAAAATATTACATAAGTTTTAAATTAATGAATTTATATTTGTAAAATAAAATAATTATTTTAGATTTATATTGTAACAAATAATATTAAAACATTTTTTGGAATTGTTTTTTCATAAATTTCTAATACATACTTATATACTAATAATTTCATTAAATTATGGTAATTTTGGAGAACGATTTATTTCACTATTCATATTAAAATTGAACTTTTCAAAAAAAACCCAAAAATAACTTTAAGAAAATATTTATATAATGAATCCAATATAAATTTTCATTTTAAAAAAACTAATATTCAAAAAAATTTAAATTTAAGTTTTTAATTTAATTTTAAAATATACAGATGGAAGTAACCCCTTAAAGGAACCTGATAGTGGTGGTCATTCCTCTTTTAAGGATGAAATCATAAGTGGAAAGTCAAAGGTGGCTGATTTTATGGGTTTCACTCCTTCTACTTTGAAGAGAAGGCCATGAACGGACCATTCAAACCTAGCACAGACTGTGTCTACCAGTTATTCTTATAAGGTGTCAAAGAAGGCCAATTCCAAAATCCTTATGATCTTCAATCAAGGAAAGTCTCATTCAGAGTGGGAAACTGCTGATGATTCTAAATATGAAAATGGCATGGCTTTCTATGATCTTTAACTATATTTTATTATCTATGTTGGATGTTATCTTTGTTTGACCCCAAACATTTCCATATTTACTTTTTCTTGAATTTTAAATAAAAGGTAAGAAGATTTGCTTCTAGATGGGATTATTTGGTAGAAAATATATATAAAAACTATTTTTATAGAAAAATCAACTCTTTAGAACAAAATCAATTAATTTTCTAATTTCATATCATTTGACAATTAGTGTTAAAACTTTTTTATATAAATTTATATTAATATAAATTAATCATATGTATCTAGTGATAATGAAATCATATAATATAAAAGTGGATTTCTTATGAAAATACAATTCTAATATTAAAAATTTCTTTTTTCATTTTAATAGCACCAATTTAGTTTCATTCATATTAAAAGTATTATTTATTTTATTTCTATATATATTTCAAAAATTGGTTACTCCTATTCATTATCACTAATTCAATGACTAGGTTTTAATTGAAATTCTTCAATATTTATATTTTATCTAAATATATCACTATTTCATTTAAATTCAATGTTGAGTGTGGAGAATTATGTAAAATAAATTGATTTATTTAAAGGTAATAATATATTAAAATATCACGATTCTAAAATAAGTTTAGATACTTAGCTAGTCATTACTAGATTAGATCTAGGGGTTTTGGTTGGATTTGCTGGTAAGGATTTTATTTCTATATTTTCCATTTTGAGAGACATTGTATTTAAATTTCATGTTCATACATCATTATGGTATTATGAATCGTCATTTATACATTATTATGGTGTTGATTGGTGGATTACCAATTATGTTCCTAGGTTATATGAGATTAATGACACTCATTTATGTGATTAATACACTAGGTGATAGTCTCCAACTGAGGTCCTATTATAGGAGGGCCTTAGTGGTCACTCTTGCATTCATTGAAAACCAAATTGGTGTTTATAGTGAGTGTGGGCCATGAAATACAAAATCACATCCCCAAACATTTATGATCAATTAATAATTAAACTGAAACATATATAAGGAATATTTCATTGATTCCTATCTAAAAACCATACAGAAAATCATAATAATTATAATTATAATCATCAATAAACCAGAAACCCCAATCAAGTCAAACCAAAAGTTATTAAATAAATTCATTAAATCAATAAAAAACAAATAAAATAACTACATAATGACACCCTATACAAACAAAAAAAATTACTGAAACATCCACTTGAAAATCTCCTAACCTAAACCAGATTAGGCCAAGGAATATGAATTTATTTCACCATGAATTTGGTGAAATATTAATTCATGGGACCAATTTATAATTAAGTAATTGAGGAGAAGAGTATAATAAATAAAAAAGGAATTTGAATAGGGTTAACTATGGATTTAGCATAAATAATATGCATGGAACTGCCTAGAATCAAAGGGAAAGGAAGATGGGAAGAGGAGACAAAAAGGAGTCTAGGAAGAGGTTCATAAAGGGATGGAATAAATGAGGGTCAAAGGATATGGGAGAAGGATAATTAAAGGATGAAGATAAAATGAAAAAAATACCTTTCTAGAAGAAAAAACCAAAGGTGACCAAGTACCCAATCTAGAAGTAGTAAGTACTCGATGGAACACCAAGGCCACCTGGGCCATTTCATGGTCCATTGAGTACTTTGTGGAATCCCAATAGGTACCCAATGCCACCTAATGTTCTAAAAAGTGAAACTTTTCCCAAAACACACTATAACTCTTGAATGAAACTAAAACCATGAAATTTTTTTCAAGTACTCATAATCAAATACCAATATTCAAATTAAATTATAAAATGAATGATAAACCCTAATATCAAACCTAAAATTCAAATGATCCCATAATTTGACCACCTAAATTTCCAACTAAATGCCTTAATAATATATTAATTAATATAATTGGGACACAAAAAACATAAACACAATGACATGATAGTTAATTAAAATTTTCCTCTCTAACTCTTCTTCTCCTCTACCTTGAGAGTAGTGTGTTATATAGGGGCCATTCCACATTGTATAGGGGTTGTGCAATATATTGAGGTCCATGAAATCTTACAATGAGTTACATAAGATCATTCTATAATACACCAGGTCCATTCCATACAAAATTCCATTATGTGGACATTTACGACCTTTAGTTCCTGAATTATTATTTATAGAGGAATCTGGATTATAAGACTTATTGCTTCATCCGATTTAGAACATCAGATTAAGGATGGTTAAAATCCAAGGAAAATTACATCTAGGTTAGTGGCACCAAACTATTCATATATTGGGTTAGTATTAATCATAAATGTGAATGTATATTAATTTAATTTTAATTTATACTTGATTTTTGGAAAGTATTATATTCCGTTTTTATATTATTATTTAATAAAATATTGATCTTTAGAATAATTTTTTCCGATTATACATATTTTGACCTATAATATAGAGTGATTTTTATAGAATATGTTGTAATGATTTCAAAGATAGATTTGAAAATTAGTTTCAATTTTCAAGATATATACGTTGATTTCCTAATGAATGAATGTTTTTGGAAGATTTTTTTCCATGGAAGATTTTCATGGAACTTTTAGGTTTTGGAATAACCAAGGAAAAATGATTTATGACTTTTTTCATAATCATATCATTATATCCCTACAAAAAAAATTTTATGCTGGGAACAATTTTTATTGGAAAACTTATGATATGTTATAAATAATATATGAGATTATATATTTATTAAAATGGGTTATGAACATTTGAAACATAAAATATTATCTTGTGGGCCAGTTTATGATATACCAAGGGGTTAGAACATGTGAAACTTTATATTTAAGGGTCGGGTTAGGTGATATTTTTATTATTATTTATGTATGTTATTATTGATATGATAATATAAAATATTGAATATAAAGATATGTTATATGAATATTTTATGTTTATAATATTAGGGTACCATCTTTAATAATTATTTCTTTATGATTAAAATAAAATATAGTTGTTATTTTACTATCACATTATTTCCTATGGAAGTAAGGGGTTATTTTATAAAATAGTTTTTGAAAAATTATTTTACTATAAGTGTCTTATAAACCTTGAATTGGAATTTAATGTATGGATAATTAATTTATAGGTTATTTTGGATTCATTAGGGGAAATATTAGTAAGTTTGTACTTTCCCCAACTTGTGCACTCTATTGGGCATGTAGATATTGTTGTATAAGTTGGAGGAAAGAAGAATATCACATTATTTATTAGTGGTGAGTTCTAGATCCATGAAAGTGATATGGTAGGAGGAGTATTTTGTCTTTGGTATTTAACTACCTTTATTATTTTCTACTTAACATAATCTTTCCCTTTGATATTTTATTATAAAACATAAATTATTTGACTATATGATTATATTTTAGATTTTTTTTACAAATATTTTTATATTCACATTTTTTATGATTTATATGTATGTTGGTAAAAAAATTCCCCAAATATTTATTTTTAATCCTTGGCACTAGTTTTAAATATCTATTGACCAAGGAGTATGAGTGAGGCCCTATGATGATCCTATTAAATCCTCAAAACGTGTGTACTTAGGCAGATTCATTTCAAAAAGAAATAAAAATGAAAAATTATTATTTTTGTATGAATAACCAAGATAAAAAGGGAACTAAGGTAAAAAATAAATGAGTAAAAAATATTATTAAGATCAATTTTCCTAGAAACACAATATGCTGGAATTTTTTTATTTAATGTTTTTTCAAACTCATTAATACTTATATTGATATTTTAATATAAATGAAAATTAAATCAATGTCACCACATCAGTCACATTTATTTTCTTATACATATAACTAAATTCATAATGAAATAATAATTGGGATCCTTTATAGAAATTTTTTATTTGAAAAATTTAATTGATTGTAAGTGATGGTATTTTTTTTAAAAAAAGAATAAATTTAAATTTTTATATTTGATAATGTTTGGGAAATCCTACCCGATAATTTATTTCGACTTATTAGAAATATATTTTTGATTATTCATGATACACACAAATAATAAATAATGTATTATCATGTTCATAGGTTACATAATACATTGAGGGATGTTTTAAAAATAATCACAAAATAACTTATCTATATATCCAAGTCATGCAAAGGTTTTTTTCTTTAACACATTTTCTTTTGATTGATATAGAATTAAAAAATTGATTTTTCCTTCCCAAATTTTAATCATGACCCCTTTAATTTTATTTTTTAGATATCAAGTGGAAATAATATTTCATAAACTTAGGAAAATAATGACATTAATGTTACATAATAAGAAAAAGTGTGAAATAATCATAATCAAGTTCTTAGATACTTTAAAAAATCATCAAGTAAAGTGATGAGTAAAAATAATGATATAGGAATTAAAAATTAGTCATTAAATTAACAAAGAACATGATTGAGTATAGTCATGTTCATAATAAATAAGTAATAAAGGGAAAATACATGCAATTTAAATTTTCATATCTTGTTTTTTATAAAATAATAAAAATATATCAATTAATGGAATATCTTAATATATATGAAGTTAAAAAATAAAAAAATTATTTAAATCAAATTATTTAAATCATTTATAAAATCATGATCAATTCATGAATTTTAAATGATAAATAAATGATTTCATAAAATTCAAACAATAATTGTACCTTTTTTTCATTTTTATCTTTTAATGATATTTATTTTTTATAACAGGGATTTAGAAAACATATTATAAAAAAAACACATATAAACATGTCATACATTTGTGGAAAACTTATATGTAACATGACAGAATAAAAATAGTTAATACGAATAAATTATAATAAATTTTATTGGTAAAAATGTTTGAATAAACCTTTTTCACATTTAAACCTTATAATATTTGACTCATCCTATAAAATTTTCAAAGGCTCCAATTACTTTCTATTAAAATAAAAGATAAATTTTTGAACTTAGAGTATCTTAGTGTTAGAGATATTCCCTAAATCCATTATCATATGTGATGATAGATTTCTTCTCATAGGGTGAAAAATTCATGTATTCATGGAATATCATATTCCCTGGTTTTAGGATTATCATAAAATCATTATATGTTAAATTATACTAATGCTAATAAACTATTAATGAGTTTTTGTTTGAACGTTTATGTTTTTTTTAATAAAATTCAAGGGAGATTAAAAATGGATAAATTTAATATTTTTTCATGAACCACCTCAAGTCAACCTAGAACTGGTCACTCGGGTCGACCCATGACAAGACCTGAGAGGCGTTCCTGATCCTCTCTGGCTAGATATTAGTACCGGGTATCAAATATAATCCAATGGGAATTATTTATCCCAAAAAAATATGACATTAAAGAAGCAATCTAGTAAACAACAATATAAAAATAACTAAACATCAAACAATACATAAACATATCCAAGAACAAAAGCAGATAAAAAAAATTAAAAACAAAACTAAATAAAAACAAGAATCAACCAGAATGGAAGGATCTCCATGTGACCTCTTGGTCACCACAATCCATAAGAACCAACACACTCTACTGGAAACTGGAATAAAATCTTAACCTCTAAAATAGAGTGAGTCTACCAATGCTAAGTAGCATAATTATGGTATGATAATAAAACAAATGAGTAGAAAAAAACCACAAAATCCATACAATTCCTTTCCAAAAATAGTAAAAAAACTCTTGTATAAAAATACATTTAAAATATAAGGAAATTTTTTATTTTAAAATCCAAAAACATTTTACCTTTTAACAATAATTTTTGAAAACTAAAGATAATAAGGGACACAACCTAGGAAGTGAAAAATAGAATGGAAAAATTGATCTAAGGTGTGCAATAGAGCATTTCAAGAAAAACTATAAATTTAGGAAACACCTAAGGTACATGCAGAAAAATACTAAATAAACAAAATGAAGGTGTTTTAAAATAAATAAGTTATATATATATATATAGATTAATCATGGGAATTTACTAAATAACTCTATAAAAAATCTCTTGATGTACTTGTTTCAGACTCACCTACCAGTGTATAATGCATCTCTATATTTTATAACCAACCCGACTACTCCCAAATTTCCTCAGTAGTGGGAAATCCCACTTGTCCTATAATCTATCTAGGTGTACCAATTCATCTAATCAATATTAGAAATAAAATGTCACTGAACCATCTACATGATGCCCATGAATTTCATGATAGTAGTAAAATGAATAATAAGGAGGTCATTATATGCATGACATGAAAAACAACCCAAAGATTCCATCTTGAATTCCTTTCCCAAACCCCAAAACTAACTATGTGAAGGAAATTTCATTGGAAGAACAACCATAGGGGTACCCATCACACATAGAATCGACAAAAAGTGAAAACCTATCCAACATGTCAAATATGTTTTAAAACAAATTTCTAAATCATCACAAGATAACAAGTATGCCTTTAGTATTTAACACTAAATTCCACTTTCAAAACCATTTCCAAAACTAGTTTGAACACATAAAACATTATCAAAAGGTTCCAAATGGGCCTTTATTTATTTTAATTACCATTTCCCATTCCAAGGTACCAAAAAGGATTATCTTTAGGAAAAACATTAGAAAAACACATTTGTGATCATTTGGAAACCAATGAACTATTTTGAAACCATTGGGGTTTTATAAGAATTATTAGAAAATAGGGTATCTAAAAAAATAAGAGAGAATAAGTAAAATGTATTTTGAAATCTGGGATTTATGGTGAATATCATTCTAGAACACCGTTATCATTTGTGTTACTTTCCACATGCACACCCCATTCATATATGGATATTCTCAAATCTAATGAAACACTCTTGAAATTCATAAAATTACCAAATATTATAATA
Organism: Viscum album; assembly: GCA_963277665.1. Classification (NCBI taxonomy): domain Eukaryota; kingdom Viridiplantae; phylum Streptophyta; class Magnoliopsida; order Santalales; family Viscaceae; genus Viscum; species Viscum album. The sequence goes on from OY728121.1 coordinate 857,900,923, forward strand.
AAATGAACATAAGGGGAACAATAACATCACACAAAAATCTCTATTTAAGTATCAAACCAAAAAAGGCACTAAAATGTACTCATAATCCCCAATTCATGATAAAATATGTTACCTAAACATAAACAAGTCCAAACACAATCCAACTATCTGAATTTTATTTTCAAATACTAATTAAAATTTCATCACTAACCTTGTATACATAATTATAATTATATATATATATATGTATATATACACAACTATATAAAAATATTGGAAACTCATTATACACCAAATATACTACATGAAAATACAACAACTATTCACACAAACACATTAAAGACATGAGTATTTTTTTTGAAATTAACTAGAAAATATAAATAAAAAATTATATCATTTTAGAAAATAAATGGATGAAGACACCAACCTAAACAATAAACGAATACAATAAATCTTCAAGAGATGGAATAAATAAGCCCTTAAGATGATCCAGACACACGAGAATCAAATAAAATTAAGCCCAACATCATCCCTATACCCTGGGGTTTGTCTTAGAGAGAAACCAACCCAAATAAACCATGAAACCAAGAGGGGAAGATAAGAAGAGGAGATAATTTACAAAAAACCAAAGGAAACTTTCCTAGGGACCTTGAGGGATATTCAATGGAGGAAAGAGAATAATGGGGGAGGGTTTTGGGAGCCCCTAGGTGTGGTTTGTACAAACTAGGGAGAAGAATCATGAAATGGGATTAAAAAAATGGAGGTAAAAATATGGAAATTCAAAATTCTAAGTACCTAGGAATGTTTTATTGTTTTGCCATATGGATTTACAAAATATGCACCAACTGTTCATACCATAATAAAAGGAGTGGACACCTTTACAAGATAGATGCATGGTCTATGAAACCAAAAAACAATAATGAAAAATGGTTCTTAAAATTGAAAAACCCCTCACATGCTTTCCACATAGTTTATCCTAACCATGCACAATCCCTTCTCCTTCTCATAGTCACCTTCATAGATCCACATGTTTTCTCCTTTTCCTTACAGGGTCTAGGAAAATCCCTTCCCATACCATTCCAGTCAAACAGAGTAAGAAGAAAAATTACTGGAAACACCTTTTTCCTTAACCAGCCACATGGTTTCCTCTCAAATCATGCACTCAAAACTTACACAAGGCCAAAAACACCCAAAACCTCCAATAAACAAAAAATTCATTAAAACCTCAACCATAAAATCAAACAAAAGATCCAAAATAAACAAATAAATGAAAACAAAGAGAAATTATAGAAAATTAGGGTCAGAGTGTGGCAATTATCCCTAACATAAAATCTTTCTTCCCATAGAATGTCACCCAGCCAAATGACAACCGAAACATGAACTCGAATATAGATGATTCCAAATGAAAATGAGAACCTTTGTGTGAACATTTTACTCCAAAAGTCACACCCAACCAGATTAATAGAAAATAAAAATTTGGAGATCCATGAGGATGGAATAGAAAAAGGGTTATACCCCCCACAAGAATGTTCCAGTTGGAAAACAATGATATAGAAACTCCCAATGGAAGAAAGTAAAAATAAACCCTGAGCCAAAAAAAAATTAATCATTTCCAAAAGAAACAAGAATCTCCAAAATGAGAAAAACCCATAACCAATGGTGATAAAAAAACTAACTACATCAGTTCCATAATGATAAGAAGAACCTTAGAGATACAATAAAATGAAACCACAATAATTTTTTTAATAAAAACCTAATGCTTTCAAAAATAGATAAATATATGATCAAGGAATATTAAACCATATTTTCATTAGTATTAGAGAAAAAAAATTGTCCAAAAAACCCACCAAAAAAAATTACTATTTGTGTGAAGAGATTAACTCTGGAGCCTATGGCTGGAGCCCTAGTTCCTTAACATATCTAATTCCCCAAAATTAGGAACTAGTATCCTTTGACTGAGACTTCCTATTCTAAGAATTATTCTCTCAAAACTTCTCTAAGTGGAAAAATTACAGAATTTATGAAAAGCCTTCGAAGGAATATAGAAAGAAATATTGAAATTCCTAAACCCACCAAACTGGAAGCACACAAGCGAATGGTCTGATGAATGAGGAACAATAAACAACAAAGGAGACTCCACTAAAATGGGGTTATCTTGAACACAACTCTTGCTATATGGGTAACCCTATCAAGATCCAAGAGAAACTAAGTTGCTAACTACTAAAGATTGTTCTCCAAGAACCATCTCGGCTAGAAAAGCCTCATCCACTGTCTTTCTAAACAGAACTTCCCTGAATGATATGAGTCTGTCCTTAAACTCTAGACAAAGACCAGAAATGAAGAGAGGATATTTCATCTTATAATTTGATGGTATATCTAGATATAAATAAACTATCTCTTTAAATTTTCAACATAGGCCTTCACCATCTATTGACCTTATTGGACACCCAAGATTTCTACTACAGTCCTTACCATCACCTCATCAGGTATCAACCATCAGAAAAAGTGTTCTTAAGGACTTCCCAATTCAATCCAACTTGAAATGATGGAGTGGTGATCTCCTTCCCCTAATCCAAACGTGGACACTAAAACAAATTCATAACAGCTTGCAAGACCTAAAAACACTCCCAATTGTCTCACACCACTCTATAGCCTCTAAAAGACCTCGATCACCAAGGAAACTAGAAAAAAATGACAAGAAATCGACCCTCCCACCACACTGGTAGTATAAGTAGGGTCAATAAATGGAGAATACTCACTGGAAACCAATAGGATATTTATGGGTATCATAATCTAAATAACCTAAAAACATAAAATTGAATCAACATCAAACAAAAATCCAACCGAAAAGGGAAATTATAAATGGAAACACCAAATCAATAATCAAAACATCATAAGAAAAATGAAAAAAATATTTTGAAAATTCCCCATTTCATTCCAAATTAGAAATTTACATTACTCCAAGACCACTTTCCAAAATAAAAACGATCATTTTCAAACCCAAATTTTGACACCCAATCTAACATTTAAAACAAATTCATGTACTGAGATTATATTCCTTTTGAAAAATCGTTTTCCAAAAAAAAATTCATTTGAAAATTGACTCATGCCAACCAAAACCATCCCAAAACACAAGTCACACCAAAACGCTATAAATAGGGATCTAGCAGTCAGTCATGAGCCAACCACTTGGTTTAGAAGACAATTCCCTAAGAAATAATCAACCATTGGAAGTATCTTAAACCATATAATTATGCTCCCCATTGGTGTATACTCTATGAATGGTCACCAAGAAACACTAGTTCACTTAAATTATAATCGTACAAGCAACAAAAAACCCCCATTGAAATAAAACCAAAATTCAAAATAAAAGTTTCAATTCGAAGACTTACCTTGGTAACTCGAGTATCATAATGAGAATGTGTTCATGAATCTCTTCCTACACCTACCTCATGAGTTTTTACTATCATATCTCTAATATATCTCACACCCTAAAATAAAAAATGTCTTCTTTGATACCATTTTTTCATGAACCAACTTGGGATTACCCTAAACCAGTAACCCATGTGGGCCCATGACAAGACATGAGAGGTGTTCTCGATCCTCCAAGGGTAGAAACTAGTGCTAAGAGTCAAAGATAATCTAATGAGAATAGTTTTTCCCAAGATAGAGTGACATAAAATAAGTAATAGCGTAAATGAAAATACAATAATAACTAAATATCCAACAACAAATAAACATATCCAATAAAAATAGTATCTTAACAAAAAAAATAAAAACAAAACTAAAACCAAAATTGAACCACCTGAATGATATGATCTCGATGTGACCTCTTTGTCACCACCATCCTCAAGAACTTACCTGCTCAGTAGGAAACATAAATAGAACCCAATCCTTCCAAAAATATTAGGTCTATTGATGATGAGTGTTATATGTAGTGTGTGATTATAAAACAACTTAGTAGGAAATCAGCATAGAATCCATACAAGTCTTTTCTAAAAATTGTCCAAAAACAATAGTTTGAAAATATGCTTTGAAGATAAGTTTTTCGTTTATTTTAAAATCCAGTAACAATTTCCTTTTTAAAAATATTTATTAAAAACCAAACATAAGATAGAACACAACCTATATAGTGCATAAGATAAAGAGAGAAAAAAACTAAGTTGAGAAACATGTTATACTAAAAAAATCCATATATACAAGAAACACCATAGATAAGAGTAGAGAAATACTAAATTAAAATACAAAAGTTCATTAAAATAAAGTAGGAACATATAAAGAGTAAACATGGTCATTTCCTAAATATATCTATAATAAATCCCTGTATGTACTCTGTTTGGACTCACCTTCCGACAGATGTTGTAGATCCATAGTCTATAACCAACCTAGTTTCACTCAAATATCCTCACTAGTGGAAAATCCCACTAGGAATATACTCTATCTATGAGGAACCAATATATCTAATTAGGATAAGTAAGTAACCATCACTCATTCCATTAAATGACACCTATGAAATCCATGAAAATAGTATAATGTAGAATGGGGAGGTCATCATATTCCTGGCATTAAACATTACCCTTATATTCCATCATGTATGACTTGACCAAACTCTAACACCAACTATGTGAAGGACCACTAATTATAAGGATGGCCATATGGGTTCTTTTCATACATAGAATCATTGAAAATTTCCAATTGGGCCTACATGTCACCTGATTTTGATTTTTATTTATAAATCACCGAAGGATACATACTGAGAATTTTGAATTCCCCATTGATGTCTATTTTTAAAACCATTTCTAAAACATGGTTGAACACATAAAACATTCTCAAAATGTTATAAATGGTCCTTTATATCATTTAATTACCATTTCACATACCAAGGTGCCAAGCATTCCAAAATTTAGGAATGATATTTGAAAACCAAATTTGAGATAATTTGGAAACAAATGAACTATTTAGAAACCATTGGGGTTTTAGAAGAACAATTTGAAAAGATGAGAGTTATATAAAAAAATTAAGAAGAGGAAAATGGTATTTTGAAATCTAGGATTTAAGGTAAACATAATTATATAAAACCATTATCAATTTTGTGCCTATCCATATGCACACCCCATGAAAAAATGTATATAATGACATCTAATAGAACACTTATGAAAGACAAAAAAGTACTAATGATTCTAATTAAATAAAAACAAGGGGAATAATAATATAAGGCCCCAGCCTTAAACCTTACTTAATCTTGAGTTATTACAAGATTACACATTGAGAATCTTTTCAGGTTTAGAGTTTTAGAGAATTAGATCATGAAACTTGCATTACATTCCACATTTAAACAAAGTGGTTACATAAAAGATAGTATTCATTCTTCCCATTAACGAAAACATATTTAAAATATAACACAGATTCTTTCTTGACACATCCTTGACACTATCATCACATCATGTACCTTTCCATTGACCTGAGAAAAACATTTCAAAAACTTGGGATGAGCATAAAAAAGCTCAGTAAGAGTTATAAAAATATGGAAAGGAAACATGAGTTCATATATACATTAGAATGAAATCACACTTTACCCATAAAACATAGGCATATCAAATCATGAATAAATCATAGAAAACATAAGACATAAAGGTAACTTGAGGCATTCATAACATTCTTACGTAGGGAGTAACCCTCTTGGTTACGTTTGGAATACCCATCATAGTATATTCCCTAAATCTCTTTGGAGAAACCTTAACATTTCACTCCTTCGCGTTACCCAATGCATTGGAGAGCTATATCGGGCTCACCCGCCCTTAGTTTATCACGGAACCACCCGTTTTCATAACAATTCCCAAGAACCATAAAATAAACGTATCACATTAAACATGAATAAAGGAAACAAAACATTTTCACATTTCAATCACAATATAACATTTTAGTATTTTTGAAATAATGAATCCATACAAAAAGAAACCATTTCCAAAACCATTTAAAACATTTAATAAAAATATTTTTGAATCAAAGTGTCCCATACCACCTTGATGCTTTTAACATTTTAAACCATTAATATCCATATAAATAAATCCTTAAAACCATTTTGAAAACATGGATATTAATAAGAACAAATCATTAAAACATTAAAAGTGATATTTTGGTTAAAGGGGTTTTACCAAAATTAGAGACACTTGAATACAATAATGGAGGAATAACATTTAGTCAGAACTTTATAATATCATGAGAATAAATGGATTCATGATATAATACTCCAAAGGACAGTATATACACCATACAAGAGTAAATTGGTGCATAACAACAATGAACCCTCAATAGAAATGTCAAATGTGATGAAATCCCTTATAAAGAAGGTATCCTTAAATTAAGGACAAATAAATCTCAAAAAAATGTGTGAAAAATATAAATACACCCAATATAAGTGGATATTAAGTGTAAAACAATAAAAGGTCATTCACACATATTCAATGACTACATGTTGAACCCAAAGAAATCAAAATTGGGTTAAAAAGTTCCCTTGACAGCCTAACGGCATCCCATCAAAATGAGTTGATGAGAGATAAAAAGTGTATCTCATCACTTGGACAGAAAATTTACATCAATAAGGATATATGAGAACATATCCCAACATAACAATATGTAAATTAAAAGACCCAAAAAAAGAAGTCTTTTAAAAAAGAGGAGGGTGAAAGGTTCCCTTACCGACTTGGGTATCTTTCAAAACATACACCCCATGAAAGAAGGACAATAGATCATTGATGTAAATACTCATAAACGAAATTATATTACAAAAAGAGTACAATAATGGGAAGTACATACACCACTCAATGGAATTTGTGGCAAATGTAGCATAAATCTCACGGGAATAAAAGTGAGATGAAAAATCCCTTACGAAAACTCGGCAGCCTAACGGCGCCACATAAAACTTCCAAATATGGATTGATCAGATCAAATAGGGTATCTCATCACATTACAATAAAATGTACAGAAAGAGTAATATAAAAGAACATCCCCCAAAATTACAAAGAGGAGCTTAAAATAAGTGACATAAAGGAGAGTACTTAAAAAGAAAGAGAGAGGTTAGATCTCTTACAAAAGTTCGGCAGCCTAACAGCGCCACTCAAAACTTCCAAAATGGATTGATGAGAGAGAATAGGGTCTCTCATCACATGAACATAAAAATTACAGTAATTTTAATATAAAAGATCATCCCAATAACAAGAAATATGAGCTTTAAAAGGAATGACATAAAAGTGTGTACTTAAAAAAAAGAGAGGAGTATGATCCCTTACCTCGTATCCGACTTGACTCGATCGTTCTTTAATCTCCTAAATAATAAACTTTAGTTAATTTATACTTCCTTAAGAAACATTTTCAAGTTCATTATTCCTTTTATATCACTTATTACCATGTTATAAGCATTACTAAATCATTTAAGTTAATCATGTTTGTTTTGTCGATATTTGGTTCTTAAGTCGAAAGTGGACTTCTTACAATTACATGTTGTTCGTGTGGTCAAAGGTTCTTTATATCCAGAATGACATTACTGATTTGGATATAATATATATCATATATATCCAGCATATAAATGTATTTATAATATTACATAATCATTTAGAGGTAAGAAATGAAATGCACCGTTCATGGAGACGGTAAGCCGTACGTACACATGAACGCTACTTTCATTTCTTTGTCATATTAATGGAATTAAAACTAAATGAGAGGTATGTATATTTTAATTAAAGAATTATATTCATCATTTAGATGTATCATTCATCATATATATCCATTATATACATGTACTTCTAATTGTACATTACATTTGGGGATAAGAAATGAAATGCACCGTTCATGGAGACGGTAAGCCGTACGTACGCATGAACGCTACTTTCATTTATATATCATAATTTAATGGAAATAAATAATAATGATATGGAGGTATATAATAATTCCAGTATAACATCATATATAATAACATTAAATCCATCCTTTATACGTCCCACGTATGGCATTAACGATTCTAATCACTTTGAGGGGGCGGCAGTCCGCACTTCCTAAAATGAAGATATCACGTATACCCATAATGGAAGACATAAAGGTAAGACACAAATGAAAAATACAGAAGAATAAGTAAAACATAAACATATTATATATCATATATAAAAATAGTGGCATCATAATGGCCACCCTTGAAGGTGTTAAATGAGTATTGAACAATCATCGTTTCGGGAGGCAGAATTTCGCCATCCACGGAAACCGTATGTTCTTTAACCATTTGATGTAGTTGTGTGAGAGTGTAGCTCTAATAAATATTATAAAAACATACTAGTATATTTAATATACTGGTGTTGTTACAAAATAAGTAAGTAAAAAGAGTTTAGGGGGTTGGAGAAGCAAAATACAACAAATGAACATGAGAGAATGAATTACCTTTAAAAGTGTAACTCCTTTTGTTTTGAGCCTAAAGAGTTCCTTTGAAAGGATTCTACCCAAATTTAATCCTCTAGGATGAGTATAGGTATGTGGAGAGAGTAAATGGGCAGGGGTTGGCCGAGCAAAAGGCTTTGGGAGTGTGGGTAATGAGGTAGAGGTGGGGGCCTTTTATAAGAGGAGACGAGGGGTACTTTTGGAAAGTAAGAAATATTACTTTATTTGAAAATGTGTTTCGGTTTTAAAAGGTCCCACATTGATATAATTCGTGTATAAGGTGATAAGGGTTCGAAATCCACCCATCCAATAAGTTTTGGACATGTGTAGTTCATAGAGTTTATATTATCTTCTCATTTTATTTAAATTGTCAGATAATGATGTCATCGCTGCATCATTATGATGTCATAAATAATTTAATTTATTTAATGTCAAAAAATTATAAAAAAATTAATATGATGTAGGAAATCTTTTTAGCTTTCCAATGACTATTTATAATAAAAAATATGACTTGTATAACCCCACTTAAAAATTGTTTTAGTAAAACATATCATGTTTGTGTCATTTTTACTTTTACATTAAATAAAAAGTTATTTATGTCATTTCCCAACCAAAGTGGCTCCATGGGGTCCCCAAGTTGACCCATGGCTTGTCTTGGTCGGCCATTACACATCCAATGAGGTTATGACATTTGTCAAGTTCATTTTATATTATTAAAACATTATTTTTACCTTAAACTACACTAATTACCTCTAATCGCGAATAAAAACATAATAAGTTACTATTCACCAAAAAATTATTTTTATCCCATTGAACCACATTTTACTTCTTAATGACAATCATGTATGTCGGATTTTCGAAATTCAAAACACAAAGATGGAAAAATTTCATTTAAACGGAAAAATCAGTTTTTATAAGTACCACTTAGTGGTTTCACTATTCATCAAAAATTGAAGTTTTTCAGAAAAATCCCAAAAATTCACCCTAAGATATATTTGATATTCCGAATTCAAAAATGAAGTCTATATTACAAAATTAAAAACATATAAGTCAGATTAATTAATTTAATAATTAATTCCTGCTGTCAAAGCAAATAGCGTGTTTTTATGAAACAATAAGTATCAAAAGATTGACACTAGTTTAAGTCTGATTTCAAAGTGAAATTAATTCCAACGACCACTATTGGATTTAATGGTAAAAATATACTCTAATTTAAATTTAAAACCAATTCAAAAGATAATCTAATCATATAAATAAATTAGATTAAAAATAGGTTTTGAATTAAAATACAACATTTTACACTATTCATTGAAAAAATGAACTTTATCGGAAAGATACCAAAAATTTACACAAAGTAAATTTTGATGTCCCGATTCTTCATAAGAGTTTTATTTGGTCCAAAATAATGTTTAAGAGTGAACAAAACTATATTTAATGGCAGTTCACCATCAAAAGGTGACAAGTGAACCTTTAGTGAAAACTAGGGCATATACGCCTAAAATTGAATTCTTTCTGTATTTTAAGCCTCTATCCTTTATTGGATAAATGTAAAAACATTTACAAACATATATAATCATATTTTAGTTATTTCTATCCATTCCTTCCATTACAAAGGCTACCTGTTAACTACCATTTAAAATAATATTATTTTATTATTAGAGTGCAACGTAAGATTCCCAAGAAACTTGTTGTTGCGTGTTGGGTACGCCATCGAGCATAGCATCCCCTTTAAAGTCATATTGATATTTTATTCAAAAATATGGATAAATATGAAAATGTCAGATTCTTTATTTACCTGGGGTGTTACATCCTTCCCCCCTTTTGGGAATTGCGTCCTCGCAATTTTAAAATTGCTCTTGGAAACATCCTTGAAAGTCCCACATCGGAACAAGAGTCGGTAAAAAAATCACTTTAAAATAAAGAAAGATAAGTACAGAGGTCACCCGAGTTAACCCATACTAGGACTGCATGTAGGAAAACATGGACATGGAGGAGAAAACATAGGGTCATGTTCTGATGGAGAGTGATAGAAAACATGTTTAGGAGAAAGTTAACAATAAGAAAATCACAAACTTGTGATGGGTTAAATGGTGTTGGGTTCCCCAGTAGGAAAAGTTAATAGACAACATTTTTGTTTTAAGTTACTTTTTATTGAGGAATTTATTCATAAGGAAACATAATCACTTATCATGTTGACTTTCAACTTTTACTAGATTCCTTAATCAAACTCATATTTTTTTTCAAAAGACGAGTATTAGGGAGACTTGTTCGCATTAAGATTACTATAATCAACTTCTAGAGAATCACCTAATCCACAAAAGATAACTATATACATCCCATGTCTTTAGGCTTTAACCAAAACCAAAACCAAAAAGGTTAGTACAAGGTCAGATAATCTAGAAAATGATAACCCATTAAAAAGAAAATCCATGCTTAATCTCCAAAAATTGTCCAACAAAACCCAAAGTTCAACGAGGACCATTAGATAAACAATTTGTCCATAAAATTCTTCAAAGTAAACCATTATAAGATTGAAACCCAAATGTTTGAAGGATTTAGTCACATAGTCTTCCAAGTTAAATCGTAACACTTATCTCCAAACAACATCAATCGCTCCTAACGTCTCGCATTGAAAAGTAATTATCCTAATCACATATCCTCTATGATAGGTTAATCATTTTCATAAATAACCCAAAATCAAATTACTCTTAATTCATAAAATCATATAACTAGAAAGAATCAGTCAAACTAACCAGGGACTTCACATAGTCTAGTGGTAGGCGATAAATACCAGTTGCACTTTGATTGTGGGTTCGATTCCCGCAGCTTTGTCCGACGCGACGGGTAGTCACACGGTCTACGTGTTGTCCTTTTTCCAAAACTATATAATTCTCAAATCATTCCCCAAAAAGGGATAAAATCATCAAAAATAACCATAACATAATTTAACCTCAATTTTATCTCATTCCTTTCACTTCAATCATAACATATAGTAACCCATAATTACCTCAAAAGTATGGATCATATAAACCCAAATGGTTCTTTATAACAATGTCCACAAAAGAAAAGATAACTATTACTTGGATAAAATTTTCCTATATTAAACATCAGGGTTACACAGAATATAAAAAGTCTTCTAATGTAACCCCATCATCAAAAGAGACTTAATACTCTTAAGAATTTCACCATAACTCTTGAAGCCATTATGTGTTGACATCTTACTCATTCAACATTCTTCATGATCAATTATCCATTCCTTTCCAACTTATTCCGAAATACCTCTTTCCTACAAACAAAATCATGAATCATATCCTAAGATTCCAAAATAGGAAAACAATAGTCATGAAATAGTACATACCTTTGATTGGTCATTGTCAGTTTCTTCATCCTCAATTGGAATGGCATTAGGTATTGGTAAACGAATATTGGTACACTCTTGGTGACCCCATTCACGAAACTTCTTCATAGGACATGTGTTTGCATAATGACCATGCACACCACATTTAAAACATTCAATTGATCCCTCAGAAAGAACTTCTTTCCCTTTCCTCGAGTCAACTGGATGCTTCCTTTTTCCATGGAAGGTTCTTGCTTTAGGACCTTAATTTCCACATCTATAGCATATTTCTGTCCCTTTAAAACATTTTCCTAGGTGTTTCTTTCCACATCTTTGACACATAGGTTTTTGAACACACTTACCTTTATGATTATTACTTGTACTTCCATAGGGATTTGTTTCTTGCATATATGATGCCTTAGAGAAATCTCCAAGGTTTAGGTGGTCAATCATGACTCCAGATAGTTGGTTGAGGATAATCACAAGAGTTCTCATTGCAGCTCCCATATCATTCAGTTGCTTTCTCAAAACACTGTCACAGTTTCCTTCACATCCACTGTTACTTTGGTGCCTGCTAGATCCAGCCATTTACTAAAACCAAAAAGGTCAGTGTGAGTATATCAACAAAACCATCATGTACTAATGAGTAAGATAAACACTGAGATATACTTACTCATTCACTTTATCTAAAACTAAGACTCTTTCTGAAATCCTAACCATTACGGTAATGTCACTTATGCTTAAAGAATACCCTAACCTCTAAATTTATCTAAACCGACCTCTGATACCAACTATAAGGCCACAGCATTAAACATTACTTAATCTTGAGTTATTACAAGATTACACATTGAGGATCTTTTCAGGTTTAGAGTTTTAGAGAATTAGATCATGAAACTTGCATTACATTCCACATTTAAACAAAGTGGTTACATAAAAGACAATATTCATTCTTCCCATCAACAGAAACATATTTAAAATATAACACAGATTCTTTCTTGACACATACTTGACACTATCATCACATCATGTACCTTTCCCTTGACCTGTGAAAAACATTTCAAAAACTTGGGATGAGCATAATAAATCTCAGTAAGAGTTATAAAAATATGGAAAGGAAACATGAGTTCATATATACATTAGAATGAAATCACACTTTACCCATAAAACATAGGCATATCAAATCATGAATAAATCATAGAAAACATAAGACATAAAGGTAACTTGAGGCATTCATAACATTATTACGTAGGGAGTAACCCACTTGGTTACGTTTGGAATACCCATCACAATATATTCCCTAAATCTCTTCGGAGAAACCTTAACATTTCACTCCTTCGCGTTACCCAATGCATTGGAGAGCTATATCGGGCTCATCCTCCCTTAGTTTATCATGGAACCACCCGTTTTCATAACAATGCCCAAGAACCATAACATAAACGTATCACATTAAACATGAATAAAGGAAACAAAACATTTCCACATTTCAATCACAATATAACATTTTAGTATTTTTGAAATAATGAATCCATACAAAAAGAAACCATTTCCAAAACCATTTAAAACATTTAATAAAAATATTTTTGAATCAAAGTGTCCCATACCACCTTGAAGCTTTTAACATTTTAAACCATTAATATCCACATAAATAAATCCTTAAAACCATTTTGAAAACATGGATATTAATAATAAAAAATCATTAAAACATTAAAAGTGATATTTTGGTTAAAGGGGTTTTACCAAAATTAGAGACACTTGAATACAATAATTGAGGAATAACATTTATTCAGAACTTTATAATATCATGAGAATAAATGGATTCATGATATAATACTCCAAAGGACAGTATATACACCATACAATAGTGAATTGGTGCATAACAACAATGAACCCTCAATAGAAATGTCAAATGTGATGAAATCCCTTATAAAGAAGGTATCCTTAAATTAAGGACAAATCAATCTCAAAAATATGTGTGACAAATATAAATACACCCAATATAAGTGGATATTAATTGTAAAACAATAAAAGGTCATTAACACATATTCAATGGATGACATATTCAATTACTACATATTGAACCCAAAGAAATCGAAATTGGGTTAAAAAGTACCCTTGACAGCCTAACGGCATCCCATCAAAATGAGATGATGAGAGATAAAAAGTGTATCTCATCACTTGGAAATAAAATTTACATCAATAAGGATATATGATAACATATCCCAACATAAAAATATGTAAATTAAAAGACCCAACAAAAGAAGTCTTTTAAAAAAGAGGAGGGTGAAAGGTTCCCTTACCGACTTGGGTATCTTTCAAAACATACACCCCATGAAAGAAGGACAATAGATCATTAATGTAAATACTCATAAAAGAAAGTATATTACAAAAAGAGTATAATATTGGGCAGTACATACACCACTCAATGGAATTTGTGGAAAATGTAGCATAAATCTCACGGGAATAAAAGTGAGATGAAAAATCCCTTACGAAAACTCGGTAGCCTAACGGCGCCACATAAAACTTCCGAATATGGATTGATGAGATCGAATAGGGTATCTCATCACATTAAAATAAAATGTACAGAAAGAGGAATATAAACGAACATCCCCCAACATTACAAAGAGGAGCTTAAAAGAAGTGACATAAAGGAGAGTACTTAAAAAGAAAGAGAGAGGTTAGATCTCTTACGAAAGTTCGGCAGCCTAACAGCGCCACTCAAAACATCCAAAATGGATTGATGAGAGAGAATAGGGTCTCTCATCATGTGAACATAAAAATTACAGTAAGTTTAATATAAAAGATCATCCCAATAACAAGAAAGATGAGATTTAAAAGGAATGACATAAAAGTGTGTACTTAAAAAGAAAGAGAGGAGTAGGATCCCTTACCTCGTATCCGACTTGACTCGATCGTTCTTTAATCTCCTGAATAATAAACTTGAGTTAATTTCTACTTCCTTAAGAACCTTTTTCAAGTTTATTATTCCTTTTATATCACTTATTACCATGTTATAAACATTACTCAATAATTTATGTTAATCATGTTTGTTTTGTCGATATTTGGTTCTTAAGTCGAAAGTGGACTTCTTACAATTACATGTTGTTCGTGTTGTCAAAGGTTCTTTATATCCAGAATGAAATTCCTGATATGGATATCATATATATCATATATATCCAGCATATACATGTATTTATAATATTACACAATCATTTATAGGTAAGAAATGAAATGCACCGTTCATGGAGACGGTAAGCTGTACGTACGCATGAACGCTACTTTCATTTCTTTTTCATATTAATGGAATTAAAACTAAATGATAGGTATGTATATTTTAATTACATAATTATATTCATCATTTAGATGTATCATTCATCATATATATCCATTATATACATGTACTTATAATAGTACATTACATTTGGGGATAAGAAATGAAATGCACCGTTCATGGAGACGGTAAGCCGTACGTACGCATGAACGCTACTTTCATTTCTATATCATACTTTAATGGAAAGAAATAATAATTATATAGAGGTATATAATAATTCCAGTATAATATCATATATAATAACATTAAATCCATCCTTTATACGTCCCACGTATGGCATTAACGATTCACATCACTTTGAGGGGGCGGTAGTCCGCACTTCCTAAAATGAAGATATCGCGTATACCCATAATGGAAGCCATAAAAGTAAGACACAAATGAAAAATACAGAAGCATAATTAAAACACAAACATGTTATATATCATATATAAAAATAGTGACATCATAATGGCCACCCTTGAAGGTGTTAAATGAGTATTGAACAATCATCGTTTCAGGAGGCAGAATTTCACCATCCACGGAAACCGTATGTTCTTTAACCATTTGATGTAGTTGTGTGAGAGTGTAGCTCGAATAAATATTATAACAAAATCCTAGTATATTTTAGATACTGTTGTTGTTACAAAATAAGTAAATAAAAATAGTTTAGGGGGTTGGAGAAGCAAAATAAAACAAATGAACATGAGAGAATGAATTACCTTTAAAAGTGTAACTCCTTTTGTTTTGAGCCTAAAGACTTCCTTTGAAAGGCTTCTGCCCAAAGGGAATACTCTAGAATGAGGAGAGGGATGTGGAGAGAGTAAATGGGCAGGGGTTGGCCGAGAAAAAGGCTTTGGGAGTGTGGGTAATGAGGTAGAGGTGGGGGCCTTTTATAAGAGGAGAGGAGGGGTACTTTTGGAAAGTAAGAAATATTACTTTATTTGAAAATGTGTTTCGGTTTTAAAAGGTCCCACATTGATATAATTCGTGGATAAGGTGATAAGGGTTCTAAATCCACCCATCCAATAAGTTTTGGACATGTGTAGTTCATAGAGATTACATTATCTTCTCATTTTATTTAAATCGTCAGAAAATGATGTCATCGCTGCATCATTATGATGTCATAAATAATTTAATTTATTTAATGTCTAAAAATTATAAAACAATTACTATGATTTAGGAAATCGTTTTAGGTTTCCAATGACTATTTATAATAAAACATCTGAATTCTATAACCCCACTTAAAAATTGTTTTAGTAAAACATATCATGTTTGTGTCATTTTTACTTTTACATTAAATAAAAAGTTATTTATGTCATTTCCCAACCAAAGTGGCTCCATGGGGTCCCCAAGTTGACCCATGGCTTGTCTTGGTCGGAAATTACACATCCAATGAGGTTAGGACATGTGTTAAGTTCATTTTATATTATTAAAACATTATTTTTACCTTAAACTACACTAATTACCTCTAATCGCGATTAAAAACTTAATAAGTTACTATTCACCAAAAAATTATTTTTATCCCATTGAACCACATTTTACTTCTTAATGACAACCATTCATGTTGGATTTTCTAAATTAAAAACACAAATATGGAAAAATTTCATTTAAACGGAAAAATCAGTTTTTATAAGTACCACTTAGTGGTTTCACTATTCATCAAAAATTGAAGTTTTTCAGAAAAATCCAAAAAATTCACCCTAAGATATATTTGATATTCCAAATTCAAAAATGAAGTCTATATTAAAAAATTCAAAATATATAAGTCAGATTAATTAATTTAATAATTAATTCCCGCTGTCAAAGCAAATAGCGTGTTTTTATGAAACAATAAGTATCAAAAGATTGACACTAGTTTAAGTCTGATTTCAAAGTGAAATTAATTACAATGACCACTATTGGATTTAATGGTAAAAATATACTCTAATTTAACTTTAAAACCAATTCAAAAGATAATCTAATCATATAAATAAATTATATTAAAAAGAGGTTTTGAATTAAAATACAACATTTTACACTATTCATTGAAAAAATGAACTTTATCGGAAAGATACCAAAAATTTACACAAAGTAAATTTTGATGTCCCGATTCTTCATAAGAGTTTTATTTGGTCCAAAAGAATGTTTAAGAGTGAAAAAAACTACATTTAATGACGGTTCACCATCAAAAGGTGATAAGTGAACCTTTAGTGAAAACTAGGGCATATACGCCTAAAATTGAATTCTTTCCGTATTTTAAGCCCCTATCCTTTATTGGATAAATGTAAAAACATTTAAAAACATATATAATCATATTTTAGTTATTTATATCCATTCTTGCCATTACAATGGCTACATGTTAACTACCATTTAAAATAATATTATTTTATTATTAGAGTGCAACGTAAGATTCCCAAGAAACTCGTTGTTGCGTGTTGGGTACGCCATCGAGCATAACATCCCCTTTAAAGTCATATTGATATTTTATTCACAAATATGGAAAAATATGAAAATTTCATATTCTTTATTTACCTGGGGTGTTTCAAATAACATCACATGTGAATATAAACGTATGTACCAAACCAAAAGGCCCCAAAATCTAATCACAAGACCAAAATCACAACCAACCAAGTTGCTTGAATATAACCTTGGGAAAACACAATCCATAACACCCAATTTCATTTTCAAAGACCAATTGACATTTCACCAAACACCTTATATATATATATATGTGTGTGTGTGTGTGTGTTTGTATTATAATAACCATGGAAATCCATTAGAAACCCATTTACACCAAATTCACAACATAAACATACCACAAAAATCCACAAAAGCACATTACAATCATGAATATTTTTTTTAAACTAAATAGAAAAACCGAAGCATCAATTATAATGTTCCAGTAATGAAATGGATGGAAACACCTACATAAATGGTTTTTGAATGCAACGAAACATCACAATAGGGAATAACTAAGCCTGATAGAGGATCCACACACCCTAGAATCTAAGAAACACATGCCTAAAATCATCCATATACCCTAGGGTTAGACCAATAGAGAAACCCACCAAAAAAACCAGGAAACCAATAGGGGATGATAAAAAAGGGAGAAAATTGACTAAAAACCAAAGGAAACATACCTATGGACCTTGAGGGAGCATCAATAGAGGAAGGCGATCAAGGGAGAGGGTTTAGGGAGCCCTCTAGGTATGCCTTAGATGAATGGAGGAAAAGGATCCTAAATTGGGATAATGATGATGGAGGGGAAGAAAATGAAAATTCAACATTTCATGAACTTGGGAAGGTTGAATGGTTTGACCGCATGGTTTTCCAAACTATGAACCAACCATGCGCACCTTACTTGAAGGATTTGACACCACATAGGCTGGCCACATGGTTTGGGGAATCATATGCCAACTTTAGAAAAATGTTCCAACCAAAAATTGCAGAACCCCTCACATGCTTGAGATAAAGTTTCTACTAATCATTTAAATGTCCAAAACCATTTCCTAGAATCCTTCTTAGATCCACATAGATTATCTTTATCCACACATGGTTTGGTCCAAACCATACCCAAACCTTGGAAGTCAAACCTTTAAAGAAGAAAAATAACTAGAAACACCCTCATCCTTAACCAACAACATAATTTCCTCTCAAAACATGCACTCAAACTATGAATAGGTCCAAAAACCACCAAAAACCTCTAAGAATCAAACATTTCTCTAGAAATTGGACCTAAAACTCATCAAAAATATCCAATATATATTAATAAATGAAAATAAACATAATGTAATGAAAATCTGGGCCAGGTTGTGACATTATAACAATGCGCATAACTCATAACATATGTGTTAATACTAGGTGACTATAGGCTATCTTAATTAACTTCACAAGGAGGTAATAAACATGAGTTAGTGATCATTGGATCCTATCTATGCCTCTTGAATTATCCCTACTATAAATACCTCTTTCATCTCTTATCTTTAGTTTGAGGGGAACTAGAATTCAATGTGTTCAAAGTTGGGTCTTTCCCATACAGTGGTTTATTTGGTTTCACCACATGGATACAACATGGGGGAGGGATTCCTTCGGTTTCCTCTTTGTGATATTCATGAAGCTCTTTCGATTGAAGATTAATCATTGAATTAACAGTATAAAGGTACATGAATAATTTTTTTTAATTTATACATGGTTTGGATTACAAAGCATGGTAGATATTTGGTTTTATGATTTATAATTTCCTCTGAGGTGACATAAAATGTTTTTTGATCCATATAAATCTTTTAGTGACTTCAAATTCTCAACATGTTCTTTGAGTCATGAATTTATTTTTTAAATGAGAAAATTGAATTTATTTTTAGATGTCATATTTTACATTGTTAAATATTATTGGGAATTTTAACTGCTACTAAATATATGATATTGATTTCATAGACTACAATATGACCATTCCATAGGATATAAGATATCATAGTTGGTGACATAGTATAATAATTTGTTTTAAATTTATGATAGGGTATGATATGGGGATAACATATAGAATGATGACATTGTTCAACATTTAAAAATAGTGAATTTAATCATAATAGTTATATCAATTTTTATCATAAGATATGATTTTATATATCTAAGGGTTATTCCTACGTAGTAGAATATTGTTAGCTACAAAAATTTTGTGTTGAGTTATTATTACGCTAGCCTTTATCACTATGATAATATCATGAATCCTATAAAGCATCGTGTTTATATTAAATTTTTTTATCTCTTATATTGCAACTCATTACATCACAAGTTATTAATATAAAGGCTATTGAAAACTATATTTATTATCCTTCATGTCATATATCACTGGTTATGAAATTAGTGTGTGATGACTTAATAGAACATAGGTACCATGGAATATTGTTATCCATGTTATAATTCATTAAATACTAGCATGAGAGGTTGAATAAAATGTTATGTGTAACAACCCAATATTTTGAATCCATTAAAATATATACCATGTTTTATAACTTTTGAAAAATGATACACCCAACATTGAAACCCAAAACATATTAAGAACACATTATAAATAATGATATAATAAATAGTAAGATGGTGTAGGAGTAGGTTTGAAAAAAATATGGTGGATCATGCCTATTCTACAAAGGTGATTTTATCAAATGAATCATCATTCCATCTAATGAAACTTAGCAATGGATCTTCTGCAATATGATTGTTTCTCTGGTTCTTCATGGCGTCATTCCACCCTGAATAGTATAGTTATTTAAAGGATGTGGTTTCTGAATATCATATAAAAAAGAAACATATCTTGAATAACCTAAATCCTATTGATGATTTGAGACCAGTTAAATGAAAATGGATTTATTTTGTAGAGGCCCTCCATGTCATAGATCCATTTAAGGATTATTTTCCCAAGAATTTAACTTTTAAGAAAATAGATGACGATAGCTACTTGGTTGTCTTTGATCCCGAATCCATTCAGTAATGACATGATTTGTGTAATTTATACATCATTTTTTATATTATGTACTCCAAGGGTGATAAACCATGGCCCATTTCAGATCTTAAATCTATAATTTCCCAATGCTGGGGGGGGGGGGGTTGAATGGAAAATGATATTGAGTGGAAGTGGGTTCTTCCACATCTTGATGGGATGAATAGAAGATATTAATTTGGTGTGAAAAAATGAAATATTAATTTGAATCCAAGAATCATTAGGATTTTATAGAGGGACATGAACTAGAATCCATTCAATCAGATAAATTCAATAGTCAACAGGTCGTTTAGTCTTGAAAACTTTTATTGGGTTTTTGGGGAGGTAAAAAATAATAAGTGATCTTGTTGCTTGAATTGGAATCCCGTTGAAAATGGATTAGTGTACATTAAGTGGAT
The DNA here is from genome assembly GCA_963277665.1 of Viscum album. Classification (NCBI taxonomy): domain Eukaryota; kingdom Viridiplantae; phylum Streptophyta; class Magnoliopsida; order Santalales; family Viscaceae; genus Viscum; species Viscum album. The sequence continues at coordinate 857,921,844 of OY728121.1, forward strand.
AACATGACCTCTATTCAATGATAATGGTTGATGAAAACTTTCATTCAAAACTTATATATCAGATTAACTTCATTTCCAATGACCATATCATTGTAGGTAAGGTTGAGTATGAATTTACTAAACATTTTTGTAACATGTATAGGATTGTTGAAAACTCCATAAAAAACTATATATTTATCCAAAAATTGGTGAAGCCTCCCACTGATCCTAATTCTTAGAATGATTTCAAAAGAATAGAAAATAAAAATCTCCTTCTCCTGAATATAATAATCCCTCAAGGAAGAAAGATCTTGGAAAATGGGTAAAAATATAAGTCCAACACTTTTGACTGTAAGGAAAGAAAGGAGAGATATTGGGATATTATTGTTGGTGAATAATGTAGATAAGGTTAAATGGAGTAAAATCTTTTAATCTAAGAAGTATTTTATAACTAAAAATGATGGGGGTAAGGATAGATGAAATAATGGGTAGTGAGGAGGTTCCCATATCTACTAAAATTGACCAAGACATTATAAGTCTTGTTGAGTCTCCAAAACATTAAACTATTTATGAACTACCTATCTATGAAAGTTTTAGTGGTGAATTTTTATGTATTAATGCTAAATTATAGAATAAATCAAAGGTATCTTAGACAATCCCTTATAATGTCCATGTGTAGAACAATGTTGAAAAGCATGAAGGTGTGTCTTCCCATATGGATTCATACAATGAGGGTAAAGTAATTTTTACTCCTGTTGAATTTATCTATACATTTAATCCCACATATAAAGTTAAGAATTTGAGTAACTCTTTTCCAATTACTTCTATGGGAATTGATGAAAGAAATTGCAGGGATTTTTTTAAAACATAAAAATTTATTTTCTCCTGAGGAAACATCATAACAACTAGTTACATATGGAAATAAAGGCACTCTGAATGTGAATCCTTATCAATCTGATAACCCCCCAGAAAGATACACTAGTGGGAATATGTGAAATAAATTTTAAGCATTTATTATAAAATAAAAGTGTCTTTTCTCTAGAGAAAACTCCACAGTAGGTGGTTATAAATAGAAATAAATGCACTCTAAATATAACTCTTCTTGAATACTATAACACTAATAAAGATACACATTATCAAGATATTCCTCATGATGTTTTCAATCAAGATTTCAACATTCCTATTCTACCTTCTATATAGAAAAATTATTTGAATGATGATAATTCTAGTAGAATCATCATTCCAACTATTAATGAACTCAATGATGCTAGAGATATAATGTTAGAGGAAGGAAAAATGACCAGAAATGAAAAACGTGATACCTTAATTATATATAACCATATGTCTCTACACTATAAATTGAAAATGAGCATAAAAATTTGATGTATGAAGACAACACCAAGATCACTCCAGTGGATGTTCATTTCCACTCTTTGACCATTTATTCTGATCAATAGCATGAAGTGGGATTCTCTAGTCATGAAATTTAGTGTATGGAAAAATTTCATATTCATATTCATAATTAGAAAAAATTAGTTGGTATCAAGATATAAATAATAAATAAAAACTCTAGTGGAAAGAAAAAATGGTCTCTTTCCCCAAGAATATGTTTAAATTAAGATCATTTTTTGAAATTTTTAGGGCATAGAAAACCGTGAAAAAATATCTCACTTCATATTAAAAAAATCCAAATGTTCTAGGAATTTTAGAATAAAAAAGAATTTTTTTTGATATGATCTCTTCCCTTAATAATATGGGTTACAAACTCATTAAAAAAATAATTCCAATAGTGTCATCAAAAGGCTTTGGGTCCATGATCACTCCAAATTGGATAATATCTCAAATATCAATTATATAATCAAAATGGTCACTCTTAGTTAAAAGTGTATGGGTATGAATATTTCCAACTCTTTCATAAATTATTATAATGGAAATTGAGAGGAAAGAGAATTATGGAATAATATCTGGATTTTGAGCTGCTCAATAAAAAACTCAAGGACACTAATTAGATACTTCCATGATATTCTTAATTCAGATGAAAGGCTCAGCATGATCAATTCCTCTACCTCAACCAGGGAATTCAGGGCTTGTATTGAGAACAATAGTCTTCCTGAGGTCAACTTGGTGGGTTCCAAATACACTTGGTATATGAAACAAATAAAAATAATAGTGGCTAAAAATTGGATATGATTTTTGTTAATGATTCTGCTTTAGATTCTTGTGCCTAAATTTCCTACACTAATCTTGAGAAAATTAACTAAAATCATCATCCTATTTAAGAAAACCATGAAACTAGAGATGTTAAATCTTATTTTCCTATTATATTTAATAATTTGTGAGTTCTACATCCAGATTGTAATAATCTGGTGAATGAAACATGGAATTCTGTGAATTATAAGGATAATTCCATTGCTTTTATTATCAAGATTAACATGATGAAAGAAATGATGAATGTTTGGGGTCAAGAAGGCTTCAGTCACATGGATGCGAATATTTTCTAGATTTAGTCCATGCTTCACAACTCACTATAGAACAACACTAGATGGGATTTTTCTTTATGCCTTAATCAGAAAAATGCAGCCACACATGATCTCAATACCCTTCTTAATTGTAAATATATTATACAAAGATAAGTATATAAAAATAAAACAATTAAATAGGGTGATATGAATACCATGTTCTTAAATATGTTTCAAAATGTTATAAAAATTAATAGACCCTTAAATATTCTCAGTTATACTTCACAAGTACCAGGGGTGTTAGACAAGGTTATCCTCTCTCAACCATTATTTTTTCTATTTCTAAAGATTATTTAAGAAGAATTTTTCACAACATGGTTAATCAAAAAGAACTCAAACCAATCATAGCTATAAGAGGATTTGATACTCCCACCCATATTTGCTATGTTTATGACATTATTTTATTTATTCAAAGGGACTAAATGAATATTAAGAGTATAAAAAATGATTTAATTCATTTTGAAAAAGTATTAGGGTAGTATATCACATAGAATAAATCATATGTTTACTATATAATGAATATTTCTACAACTAAAAGTTTGGATATAATTATTGAGTTGGTGATCAGGTAAGGAATGATTCCTTTTATTTTTATTGATGTTCCTATGTTTTGGGTAACACCATTCAATGAACAATTTTCTAACATTGTGAGCCAAACTAGAATTCAATTGTCTTCTCGAAAGGGAAAGATACTTTTGATGGAATGTTGGATAATACATGTGAAATTTTATATTGTTTAAATTTTTTTACACATTCATGGTTTATAGATAGCCTGTTCCACCCATCAAGAATGTTAATACATTAATTATATTTTTTTCCCAGAGTGGAAGCATCCCATAGTGAAAACTTTCTACCTTTCCCTTGAAAAAATGTCATCAGCTTATTGATTATAAAGGTCTTCGTATAAAAAATATCTACAAATTCAATTAATATTTAAAGGAAAACTTCATGTGGAGGTTGATCAATGGTAAATTAGACATTCAAACCTTTCTATGGTGTAGATTATTGGGAAGATAAAATATGGAAAATTAAATCATGTGGATTCTTCCATATATCCTTTTATCAAAGCTTCCTATGATAAAATTTCTATGAATTCTCACTTGATGGATAATACAAAATCATATTTGATTTTTTGGTGAGTAAACTAGACAAGTACTACTCTTCAAAATTTCTTAAACAATCTAGATCCTTCACTTGAAAAAAATGTGTGAATTAAAGAGAATATTGAGAATCCCATGGACATTATTTCAACTGAAATTAGGGAAATGGTTATGAATTATAACATCATAAATGGTGATGAATTATTGGGTTGCGAACCTTCCTTGAATTGAATAATATCCTCTAAATATTTTAACTCGGAGGCTTTACAAAGGAAAATAGTAATTGGTCTTTGGATTTGAATAGAATTTGGATCCTCTCATCTAGATTCTTTTATTTTCATGGTGATGTACTCCAAATTACATACTAATATTTTTATGCAATTTGGGGGAATTATTTTATGATAAAGGTTTTCCTTATGAAATAAAAAGAGTGATTATATTCCTCGTTTTCTATTTAGTTATGACACTATTATATCTCTATAGAAAGCCTCTGCTGATATTTTTGAGGTGGTAGTCCCATACATAGCCAACATATAAGAGCAGATTATGGATTGTATCGGGATTCCTATATCAATGCAGCTACTAAACCATATATTGGTGGATTGTTCTAAAATTGGCCATTTCCTTCAGGAAAACTAGGATAAGCATATTCATGAAAAATATTTATTTCAATTTATAGACCAACCTCTCTCAAATTATATTTGTTTTAAAAAATACTAACTCACTTCAAAATGGTTATTGTGATGACTCTATTAAAGATATTATAGTGATTAATATTATTGAAAATATAGGTAATTATCATCCTCCTTATAAAACCTCAGAAGTCATGTGGATCTCCCCATTACATTACTAAATCAAATGTAATATAGATTCATGTTTAAGGTGAAATTTTTAGAAATCAGAGTAGTGTTCATGTGTTATGGATCTATTATAAACGTGGAATAATTACATCTATTGATGTTGAAATACATTCTATTATAATTATGGTCAAAATGGAAAATTAGTAAGTATGGATCAACTTGTGGCTCGAATGTCATTCTACCACTGTGGTGCAAGATATCAGAAATGGAACAATTAATCCTTCATGGAAGTTGACTAATAATTGTATGAAATGCATGAAATCTATCATGTATATTAATTTATCAAGAAGAATACATATCATGATGCAATTTATCTTCATGATAGGCTTGTCTGAGCCCGAATGGCCCAAAGGCCTTCATTTTTATTGATTTTTTGATAACCCCCTTTTCAAGGGATGATAGGGAACCCTTACAAGGCCCATAGGCTCAGAGATTACATGGCTTGTAGGATTAGGAGATTACATGACCCGGAGGTCTTAGGGAATTCAACCAGACTATCTACAAGGAACTGCTCCTCCCTAGAATCTGCATCTTGATAGTAGCTCTCCACCTTTGCATGACCATCTGGCTAGGCTTCCCGTGAAAGCACAAGCTGGTACCGATAGCATAGCCATACCCTCTCATTCTGACAATCCATTTGGCTCTGCTCTGGTGAGTGCACCTGCTCTAAATCCTCTTTTAGGGCTGCCCCTTTTTAAATATTTATTTTATTCAATAAAAGCTCTTGTAATTTTTTTCTAAAGAAATTTTAAACTCTTTTAAAAAGACAATGATGGAAAAAATTAATAGTTATTACCTTTAGACGGTAAATAATTAATATGAGTTAATATGAAAAGATTATTTTAAATCAAAATTGTTTTCATTAAATTATATATTTTATATTAAAAAGTTAAATTAAAATAGTTTAGAATTTAAATTTAATAAATTAAAATTCATTTTTTAATTCCCCACCAAAAAATATCTTAGGATTCAATTTTGATAATTTTCTAAAATAACCAATTTATAGATGAATATAAAAAAAATATTGATTTTGCTAATATCATCAATTTTATATGACATAGATTTTTTTGAAACATTTTTATAAAAAAAATATATTTTTTAAATTAAAATAGTTAATCTAAAAATACATTTCAATTTATAAAACCCAAGAATATCATTTCTGAAAATCAAGTAATATTTTTGGAAAACTATTTTTTTCATATTTTTGTAATTATATTTATACATGGGTAAATAATGTATTGGATTTATCATAATGTCACATGATTCTTCATTAAAAAATTACAACCATATGAATATCATTATAATCAATAACCCTGATAATAGTTATATAAATATAAACTTTATGCTTAATAATACACTTTTCTTAAAAATGGGACTTCATGCAATACATGCACTAATGTTAAAAATAATTTCCCTAAACATATAAATTTAATTTGAAAATTTCTTACATAAATTTTAAATAATAATTTTCATTTTTTTAATATGTAAATGTTAATTTGTAGTTATAATATTTTGATTGTTACCATTAATGCTAATTATGATGATAATGGTGAAACAATTATTTTTGAATTAATTTATTATTAATGTCAATGAAATTATATTGAATAAATTAAATTAAAAACATTTAAGTAATTAATATAATATGATGTATAAAAAAGTAAATCAATATATGAATACTAATTTAATTGTTAATAAATAAAAAATAAGATTGACAATTTGTAATGGTCAAAATATATTTTTTCTATTAAAATGAATTTTCAACACATTATTGGTTTTAATTTGAAATTTAATTTTATAATATTTATAATTATAAATGGATTATATATATGATAAATTTATTTATATCGTACCAAATTTTTTCTATAGGTGTTATTCTATATTTTTAATAAAACATAAAATAACAAAGTTAAAAACTAGATACCTAGTATAAAAGAAAAAGAGTAAAATGTAAATAAATATAAAAAATGCTTTAACATGTTCAAAAAATGTGTGTAAATTTTTAGTTGGGTATTTCATGATCCAAATTTCCTCTACACTCTATTATTTTTAACTGTTGGATCCATTGACGAAGGGATAATGGTGTGGTATTATGAAAATATAAAGGCTGTTTCCAAAAGTGACAATTTCCATTCTTAAAAAATATGTTCTCTTGAAAAATATCAAAAACACACATAAAATTTTAAATTTTCATTATAATAAAACTAAATATCTTCTAATATAATTCCCCCAAACATTATAAATCCTTTGGTGGCACTAATATTTCTTAATCCCTTTTATTCCAAGTAGTTTTATAGGGAAAACTCAAGTCTCCAACGTAAGTATTACATCATTCTTATGATTTATTCTTAACATTAATCTTACTAATATATTAAATAAATAAAAATATAATTAAAAATCTATAATTATTATATTTAAATTTTATTATATTAGTTAAATAACTATTATTTATTCCCCCCCATTCGTTAAGGAAAACAAAAGTGTCCTTAGTGCATTGTGCAGACTACCGCCTTCACAAAGTGATGTCTTCAATTTTTCAAAACCTCTATTCATGGATGAAAACATGATATAATGGATTAATAAATATTATATATAATATAATTATTATTATGAAATGTTATTTTTATTTTCAATTTTTTCCATTCTCAAATTTTTAGAAATAAGAACGCTAATCATGCATATCTGCAGACTACCGCGTCAAACTTGATTTTTTTTTCTTTTTTCCTTTGATATATTAATAAATTTTTTGAAAAAAAATTAGATATGGATAAATATCAAAAATAAATAAAAATAATATTATCATTATTCCATTATAATTATATTATTTCAAAATAAACACTTCCTTAACCATACTTTCCAGTCGAGTTAAAGCGTGTTCAAGTTTGGATTGGTTTAACTAGTAATATGGAAGATAATATAAAACTATTTTATGGATATATATATTAACATTAAAAAAATAATATTACAATATAATTAGAAAATAATTATTGGTATATGGTTTTGGATGTATTATTGTTAGTATTTAAATTATTAATAAATTATCATTTTGATTCACTAAAATCATCAAAATAAGGTAGTACCGATTTAATTTTCACAAAGCATAAATAAAAAACTTATGGAATGATATAAGAGATTTATTAATCATTATAATATATATATATATATATATATATTATATTATATTTAATTAAATATTAATTTTTAACTTGGTTATAGTGTATGGGTAATGATATCAACATTATAAAATGTGAAAATACAGTGAAAGTTATTAACACCTAATGGTTGAAATAAGTTACAAATAATCAATATATCCAAAATAAATAATTATACATGTTTTTATAGAAAAGTTAAAATATATAAATAGTGTTATGAAATAATATTATTATGGTATATATAATTCTTTTGTAGGAAGTTTAAGCATCATCATTAAGAAAAAAACAAGGTAATAGTTTTCATCTCGAACTCTTAGCTTTGAGACATGTGTATGTTATACACCATGTTTTCATTTCAATGGTGTAAAAAATTCAAATTTATAACATTTTAATCACTTTTATATTATTTTTAAATATATTAAATTTTATACTTAATTGTTTTTCCTCACATGGGTGTTTGATTCAAATGTTACCAAGATTATAAGGGGTTTTTATGGCTCAAATATTTTCTTGGGGTCATAATCACTCTTATTTGACTATAGTATCTCAATATTGGTATATTATAACCTATTATGTTGTGATGTTGTATTTAAACCGTAATTTATTGGTAAATAATGTGTCACACCTAAGTATTTGTCCTTTATTATTCTAATGTATTGTTAAAGTGAATTTTTGGTAAGAATAATTTCCATTTCTTTTAGTTGTCTTGCATCTATAACCATGTTTTTACATCACAAAATTTTTCTCCTTTTTAGATTTAAAACTCAATTTTATTATTTTTAATTATCCTTCATATCCCAACTTTTTTAAGGAAAACTTTCATCATTCTTTTAATGATGTTGGTTTTCAACATGTTTATTTCAAAATGTTCAAAAGGTTTTTCAATAATTTCAAAATAAACAATTTTATCATCCCCCTCATATTTTATTTTGATAAATTTTATGTATTATTCAATTTTAAAATAATAATTATTATTTTAAATGAATTTTTTTCAATGTATTTCAACTTCCCTTTTTAATTGTTTTTCTCCTTGTCAAGTCACTATTTTTAAATACTCTTTTAAAAGTAACAGTTTTTAATGTATAACTTCTCATTATTTATACCCTTTATATATTTTAATGAAAATATTATTTTAAATATTTATAATAATGTTTTAAAAATTATTCTCTTTACCTTTTATTTTTTTTGAAAATAATTTTTTCTTGAACTTTTTAAAAGTTTTAGTGAAACCCTTTTTTATTTTCACATCTATTTAACCTCCAAGGTTTATTATTTATGAAGTGATGTTTTGATCACCCAATATATGTTATTATGATTTAATTAATTTTAGAAAACGATCTTCTTGATATATTATGATTTCATAAGTTCGTGATATATAATATTTTTGAAGGATTAAGAAAACCATTCTTTTTTCTATGGGTTATTTCAGATATGATGATGATTTTTTTAAGCAACACACATTTGTATAGATAATGATGGGTGCGTTATTATATCACCCTAAAATATATTGTATTAAGATTTAACCTCATGATATATCCATGAATGAACATAATATTGATTAATAATTGGTTTGGTCATGATGGGTTTTCTGAAATTTTTAGGAGTTGACATAATGTGTTTCTTCACATTGGGTTTAGAATAATGGGTGTTCTCATAGAGGTTTTCATATACTTATTTATATGCCAAATTTAGATTTTTTTTCATCATGTTATGCTAAATCATCACGATTTATTTCATTTTTATGAAATGTAATGTTTTTATGATTATTCCTTCTTAATGCATTTCACACTATTAGGTTATGATCACATGTTATATGATTATTTAGATGTGTTTTTATCCTTATGATATATTTAATACCTCCTTAAAAATATTCATATGACTTATTTTTATTTATCATGTTATATTATTATCACATATATTCTTATGGATGTTTATTATGATATTTAATTCTTTCTAATGTACTCTTTCATGTTTATGATCTAACATTGTATAATATTTTCCTTCCCTTAATGAGAATATAAGACCACAGTTTTTTATGTTTCAATTCCATAAGTTATGTTGATGATTATATTGTGTGAGATATGTAGGAAAGGGTCTATAGGATCATGTTTATTGAGAAATTTTTTCAAGTGTAGTGAATTTAGATGTTTATATAGAAAATCTATAAGACACAAAATTTTTTTGACTTGGAGTTATGTGACTATTTGTGAGATTTATTATTTAGACCATGAGTTTAGTGTACTATTTATGTTATGTTTCTAATGAACCAGAGTTTTTTAAAGAAAATTGTTTCTAAAAAACATGGGTCATATTATATTATTCAGAACAAAACCAAATTTTTTAATAATAGAAATATAATAGGAAATGAGACAATTTGGATTCAAACATTATATGACTATTGGTAAATTATGACCATTGGTAAATATTACCATTGGGAACACTACTCTATATAATATTTTAAATGTTATTATTAGAGTTCATAAGTAAACTTTTGACATAGGAAAATTGATACGAAAAGAAGAGTCGTTGGCCTCAACTAGTAGAGTCATTATATTTAAATCCCATTTGTCAGAACATGGGAGGGAGGTATCATAAATGGGGTTCACCATTGAAAAAACCTAATCTAAGATACAAAAAGTGACACAAAAAAATCACCTATGAGAGAAGTTCAAGTTAGTGGAGATTACCACTCTATTGATGTTATCTGAGGCACCCCACAAAACATCCAGCATTGAAAACCTTACTCCAAGTGTGTATGAGAGTATAATAAGGGGTAATGTTATGAGTTATTAGTAACAAAAAGATTAAATCCATTTTATAAAAAAATTTATTCCATCATTTCCATTTTATGAATAATTTTTCTTTATAAAATTGATATGGAATTTGATAAATTGATTTTTCGGATAGAGATTATACTTTTCAGAAAAGATATAATTATTATAATAAATTAATATATTATTAATAATTTCAATTTCGATTAAATTGTATTACTAAAACACTCTTATTTAAAAATATATGGTTAAATATTTTTTTCAAGTGTTATAAATTTTACTATGCATTTTCTATATGCTATTATTTTTAATATATAATGATTTTTATATTTAAAATATAAAGTTATCATATTTAGTGAATTATTATAAAAAAAATAATTTTTGAAATCAGAACGTTGAAATTATGTTAGGGTAAATTTATGGGAATTTTCTAAAATACAATATTTTTTTATGAATAGATAAAATATTGTTTGAGATTTTCTATATGTTAATGAATTCATAATTATATCATATTTATGTAATGTATAATTAAAAAAAATACACAAAAATAAAATATGGTATTATATTAATATCAATTATTTTAATATATTTTAATCCATTTCCAAATATATAATTTACATTCCAAATTCTAAAATTGAATCTTTGACTTTAAAAATTTTATTTTGAGAAAAATTTAATTTTCCATCCCAAATAACAAATATAAATTTATGATCGGATCATGTGGATTAAAATGACATAATTTTTTTTTCAATTATCAAATAATAATGTAAATCTCTAGATTTTTCAATTACCTCAACCTATGTCTCCATGGCCTATATTAGGAAATTAGTAATCAAATACTCCAATTTTGCTTAAAATACCCCCCCCCCATTTATCTATTTACTTTCACTCCCAAATCATACACCATGTATATATGATATTTTTAACTCCCAAAATTCCTAACAATGTGTCATAACTCTCCCAAGTTCCCAATACTTATGTTTTAGGAGTTACTCTTCATGGTAAGAGAAATATCCTTTTTTCTCTTCATTTCAAGAACCTCTTTTTATATATATATTGAAAATGTTTTGGTCACTCTATATTATTTTATTTTTATTCATTCCATTAATGAAAAATTATGTATGATCAATTTTATACCCCTATCCCCTCTATATTTACTCTTTTCTAAAACCATGTTTTATACCTGCTATGATGATAATTTTACTTCTAAAAATTTCTCTCTTCTCCACAAGAAGTTCGATTTTATTTTACTTTTTTGAATACCCAAACCTATTTTTTTAATGGGTATTAAAAAATATTTATAAAATATTTTTTTATTCTGTTATTGTCATAAATAAACCCCTAGTTCCCTTTCTTGTGTGTATTAGATGAAATAATTATCATGTTTTTAAAACACTTTTGAATTGCCCAGTTTTTGATATAAAACCCATTTTATTTTATTTCCATAGGTTATCTATGAAATTATTTGTTATTATCTATGTGGATCACATGAAAATCAATACATATGAAGGGTTCACCCTCACATCACTCCAATGCATTGGGTAAATAATTTAATATCTACAGATTATATATTTTATGATACATTGGTGACAAACCTTGGTAATTTTTATGACACCTCTAGGACAAAACTTTGTGATATGCATATGAATTTATTATTAAAATATTATATCCACACATCCATGTTATGATTTACATTATTTTTATTATGATATTCCAGAATCCATAATAATATTCCTCACATTCTTATTGACATTCTTCAAGATCACATGTAAATAGTTTCCCTTGCTTATTCCCTTAATGAGCCTTATTCTCACCCGTTCTTTTGATGTATGTACCCAGGTTATGAGATGCAATAAAAGTACTTAGGTTGATCGAGTGAAGAATCATTTTATCTTTTAAGAACATGTTTTATGTTTTAATATATTATGTACCTTAATTCAAAGAAACTGAACATTAAAAGTTCCTCTGTTTTGTACAATGTAATGAAAAATTTTATATAAGAAAATGATGGTATGATATAGTTTGTATCAAAGGATGATTTAGTTATTTATGTAAATTAGTATTTTAAAACATTAGGAGGAACCTTAGCGACATGTTAATATATAGAAAAACATCATTTTATTTTGGTGAAGTATTAAGCTAGTGGTTTCAGAGAAAACAAATCCTTGTCAAGATATAAACAAATGGATGTGGATTTGGAACCAATGTGTCTAAGGGTAAAACCTAAAAACACCACTTTGAACTAGAATTGAATGGAAATTGGTGCATGATAATGGGCCTTGTCATACTCCTATTTTGACACTCCTGTAGAATATTTTTGGTTAATTAGAAGGTTTTTATGAAACATTATGAAGGATTTATGGAAAATGTAAATGTTCCTAATGAATAACATATTTAAACATGATGTTTTAAGACATAGAATTCCGTAAAAATAATAATATTCTTAAAATAAATAAGTTTCTTACTATGTTTTATTATTTTAGAAAATGATGAGAAATAGGAGGAACTATGTAAATGGTGAGTGCAATAAACCATTCACTAATAACCCTCTTAAGGAATCTATAATGGAAAACTTCATGAGAATGATGAATCAACTAACTTGAGTTATGATAAATAAATTGAATCAATACAAGAGACTAAGTACACATCGAAGGGAACAACATTCAATTGATTTCTTTATGAATCAATAGCCACATACTTTTAGTGGATCTAATGACCCATTGACTGTTGAAAAATGAAAAATATCCATAGAAAGGATATTTTTTGAACTCTATTTTTTAGAGAAAGAGAAAGTAACATTGGTTGTGAATGCTTATATGGAGAATAAGACCGATGTTAGAAACTAGTTAAGAAAAAGAATCCAATAATGGATATTTATTTTATGGAGTGGGAAGTGTTCAGGGGAACCTTTTAAAAAAAATATTTCACCCGTTCAATGGGAATAAAATGGAGAAGCAATTATTAGAACTGAAACAAAACGAAAATTAATATGTTTGAAGCTATGATATGATATTTTTAAGGATTTCTTGATAAACCTATATATTTTTCATGGGTCCTAATGAAATGGTTGACAAATTATTCAGTGGACTAAGACCCCATCTACAGATGAATCTACCCAATCGAGACTATGATAGTTACAAGGAGATAGATTGAAGTGCTATGAAGATTGAACTAGAGTTTAGAGAGACACAATGGTCCCATAGATCAAATGAAAAGAAGTGATATTTGAAGCAAAAATTTGGGAGGAACGTTAATCATAGAAGAGGAGGAAAGAAAGTGAAACTTACCACAAGAAATAAATGTGGGTAAAAGTATTCCAGGAACTACTTACTCGGGAGAGGAAAATGTTACAAGTGTGGAAGAGATGGATATATTTCTCAGAACTTTTATAGTGAGGTGTAACCTCAACTTCTCAATATGTAATGAAAAAGGCAAGATGTTACAAGACCAAGTTATCCACACATGAAGCATTATACTTATGGTTGGTCAGGTTCTACTCAACCCTTTATTTCCTCCATGTTTGAAAGGAATATAGAATCAATCCCTAAACTTATTGAAGTATAGTTATCGGTCACGAATAATGGAGGGATTATCAATGCATCACTAATGTATAGAAACTCTAGTATTGTCTTTGTTGATAAGAGTTTCATCAAAAATTTATTAGTCATTCTCATGATGGAATTCAATATTATAATAGGTATGGACTATCCCTCAATTTATAATTATAAGATCGACTATAGAGGAAAGGAAATATCAGTATTCTTGAATTGAAAATTGATAATTGTTTTCAAAGGAGACAAATCTCAATCAGAGATTTTTCTAAAAGAACCTCCCATATCCTTATTTATGGAAATGATTAGTTAATATGGTGAAGTTAATAAAATTATATGTATAGAGAACATCTACATCATTCATGAATACATTGATTTATTTCTTGAGAAGTTACCTAGACCTCACCCAGAAAGAGAGGTATATTTCAACATTAAACTCATGCCAGGATCCAAGCCAACATCAAATAAACTCTAAAGAAGGGAAAATTTGGAGTTTGAGGAATTAAAGAAAAAAATTCAAGATCATTTTTGAAGAGGATTATCAGATAAAGTGTGTCTACTTGGGAAGCACCTGTTCTCTTTGTGAAGAAGAATGATGGATCAATGCAGCTATTCATAGATTATAGGTAGATTAATGAGATCATATTGAAGAATTAGTACCCTATTCTATGGATTGATGATTTATTTGACCATATTCACAGGGATTAATTATTCTACAAGATTGAACTTTGATCTTGTTATCATAAATTGAGGGTTAAGAAATAAGATATTCCAAATTCATCCTTCCGATCAGTATAATGGTATTATGAGTTATTTTTTATGCCCTTCAGATTGACTAATTCTCCCACTATATTTTTTGACTTTATGAATAGAGTCCTTAAAGAGTACCCTGATAACATTATGTTAGTTTTTATTGATGATATTATAATATATATTATAATAGTCACAAGGAGTATTAGGATAATCTAGGTGCCATTTTATAAACCCCGTGGAAGGAGAGTCTATTTAGAAATTTTAGTAAATTTAAATTTTGGTTATAATAAGTTTCTTTCTTAGGGAACATTATAACCAATTAAGGAATATCTATTAACCATATGGAGAGAAATGTTATAGAGGAGTGGCCTCATCCTATAAACGTAACCTTTATTTTTAGTTTCCTTGGTTGAGAAGAATATTATAGGAGGTTGGTGAAAAACCTTTAACGAATTTATAATCCACTAACAATGTTAACTCATAAAGGGTCCATGTTCATTAGGTAAAGGGAGTGTAGAGAAATTTTCCAAGAGATTAAAAGGAGATTTTTTACTGTACCTATGTTAACTCTACCCTCTATAGGATAATGATTCATTTTTTAGTGATGCATCTCAGAAAGGGATTGAGTGAATCCTCTTGAAAAATTAAAAGGTAATTACTTATTCATCTCTATAGTTGAAACATCATGAGTAGAATTATATTACCCCTGAACTAGATAAGGATGTAGTTTTTTTCATTAAATATATAGAGTCACCATCTTAATGGGGAGAAATGTGATATATACAAAGACCAGCAAATTTTTAAGTATATTTTCACAAAAAAATAATTAAACATGAGACCGAGAAATGGTTGGAACTCCTAAAAGATTATTATTTTTCAATTAATTATCATCCTAGAAGAGAAAAAAAGTCAATGATTCATTAAGAAGGAAAGACCCTATTGTTCTAGAAATGATGATGATTCAAGGAGATCTATTGATCAAAGACTTCGTAAAATTGGACATGGTAATCGTAAGGGAATGCAAATCATCAAATATATCCCAAATGATTTATCAACCATAATTACTAAAGAATATCAAGAAATATCAAAGATAAGATCCTTTTTTACAAAAGAGATAAAGGATGTAAATAATGAGAGGTTTCCTATGTTCATTATTGATCAAGAAGGTGTACTAAAATTTCATACCAGGCTATGTGTTCGGTATATTCTAGAAATATGGATGGAGATGATGGATGAAGCTCATAGGTCTAAATTCTCTACACATAATGTTCGTAGTAAAATATATATGGAACATAGTGATAATTATTGGTAGGATAATATAGAAAGGGAGATTGATGATTACATTACAAGGTTCCTGGTGTGTCAAAATGTTAAGGTAGAGAGGAAAATTCTTATAGGGGTATTACAACCACTACCCATACCAACATGGAGGTGGGATAATATCACCATGTAATTTTTCATTGGTTCCCAGAAAACATAAAAAAGAAACAATATGATTTGTGTTATAGTGGATTTTCTCACTAAGATTTCCCATTTCATTACTTTTATGGATGATTTCTATTTCGAAAAACATTCCAAGATATAAATGAAGGAATTGGTAAGCCTATATTGGGTACCAGTCTCTATCATATATGATCATGATCCATGGTTCACATAAAAAATTGGGATAATTCATTGACATTATATGAGTACCGATTTGAAATTTAATATGACCTAGCACCCCCAAACTGATGCCCATAATGGAAGGACTGTTCAAACACTTGACGACACACTGAGTAAATGATTAATGGAATTTAAAGGTGGATGAGTTCAATATATCCCATTAGTTGAGTTCACATTCAATAATAGATTCCAGTCATGTATTCAAATTTCACTCTATGAAGATCTATATGGGGAGATATTTATAACTCATACTTGATGGGATGAAGTTAATGATATAATTTTTTTGGGATGATCTTGTGAAAGAGATGACAAAAAAGGTTCATTCCATTTAACAACACATAATGTCTTCTTAGGGACAAAAAATGATCTATGATATAATCCATCCAAGGGACATAAATTTTACAGTTGGTGACAATGTTTTCATTTGAATATCACATTGTAAGATTCATGTAGTTTGGGAAGAAAATGAAGATTATAATTCGGCACATTTTCCCCTATGAAATTCTTCATTGATTAGGAGCAGTGGTCTATCAATTAGCACTTCCACCAAATATAGCTCATGTTTATGATGTATTCTACAAGTAACTCTTGAGGAAGTACATTAGTGACCCATCACAAGTACTGAATCCTAAGGTGGTTAAACTGTAACATTATCTCTCTTTTGAGGAGAAACTCATAAAATGCTTGGAATATAGAGACAGTGTTCTATGTAACAACATTACCCACCTTGTCAAAGTGTTATGGATGAAACATAAACATGAAGAAACAATGTTGGAACCATAGGAGAGAATTAGGTATAAGTACATAAAACTTTTATCAATTCTGAGAACAAGTTGTAATTTCAGGGATAAAATTTCTTAAGGGGTGAATAATGTAAGTACCTAACCTTTTTGAATGATAATTGTTTCTTGAAATTGTGTGTTATATTATATTATTAAAAATAATAATATTTTATAAAGAAGTGAATATAAACAGAAATATGGCCATCTAGATTCTAATGTTATATAACCATTGGTCAATTATGACCATTTGTCAATTACAACAAATGGTCAGTATGATCATTCAGAATTATACTCTAGATAATAATTTTAACATTATCATTAGAGTTTATAAGTTAAATTTTGACAATGGAAAATTTATACTGATCGAATAGTCGATGGAATCAACTAGTAGAGTCATTCCATTTGAATCCCATATTTCATAACATTGCGGGGGGAGGTATCATCACTGGGGTTCACCCTTGACCAATCCCAACCCGAGTTTTAAAAAGTAAAGCATGAATGAATCACTTATAGGATAAGTTCAAGTTAGTGGAGATTACCCCTCAGTTGATGATAGCCGAGACACCCCACAAAACTACCACCATTTCAAACTTTACTCTTAATGGATAGGATGGTGTAATAATGGGTTCTGTGTCAAGGACCTAGTTATTTAAACTATAATTTCATTGTATAAATAAAATTTTTATCCCTTAATTTTAATTTTTAGAATAGTTTTTCTTAATAAAATTGAGATAGAAATTGATAAAATGATTTTTTAGATAGGGATTTTAATTTTAAAAAGATAAAATAATTATAATAAAATAAGGTATTATGAATAATGTTAATTTTATTCATATATTATGATTAAAAACTTCTTATTTCAAAATAAATGATAATTTTTTTTTTCAAGCATAAAAATTTTTACCATGCATTTTTAATCCATTGTTATTTTTAAAAAATAAGAACTTTTATATTTAAAAGTAAAAATTATCATATTAATAGAATTATTATGATAAAATAAATATCAATTTTTATATCTGAATGTTTTAATTTTGTTAGGGTGAATTTGTGATTATTTTTAAAAATAATTTATTTTTTCTTGAATTGTAAAAATACATTTTGCGTTTCTCGGTATGTTAATGACATCATAATTATTTAATAGCGACATAATAACTAATTAACCATGATCCAAGAAATAAAATATTTTATTTTATTAATATCAAGTATTTTAATGTATTTTAATATATTTCCAAATATATAATCTACTTTCAAATTCCTGAATGGAAACTTTAATTTTAAAAGTGTTATTTTTCAAAAAATTTAATATTTCTTCCAAAAAATAAGTAATATAAAATGAATTTAAATTATTTTTGATTAAAATATAATAAATGGTGTCTGAGGTATATTATAATATGGGAATATACCGTTTTAAATCCCATGTTATTTCATTTAACACTACTTTAGGTTTCCAAGGCATATATTTGGAAATTAATAAACAAATACTCTACTTTTTCTATATATACCCAAGAATTTATCCATTTACCTTCACTCACAATTAATCATCCACGAATATATGAAATTTTTACCTCCCATAGAGTCCTCAATCCCCCAAATTCCCAATCCTCAACTTTTAGGAATTTCTCTTCAATGTAAGGGAAATATCCTTCTTTTCTCTTCATATCAAGAACCTTTTTTTGTTCATTTCTTATGAATGTTATGCTTGATCTCTCTTATTTAATTTTGATTCATTCCATTAATTCCAAATTCGGTTTTATAAAGGGTATTACCATGTACCTTTTATTTTTATTATTTTCTAAAACCACATTTTATACCAGCTATGCTACCGATTTTACTTCTTAAAATTTGTCTTTTCTCCTCAATAAATTCCTTTTTATTTTAGTTTTGGAAATAACCAAAACTATTTATTTTAAAGGTTTATTCATAAATATGTAAACAAATATTTATTTTATTATGTTATTGACATAAATAAAACCCACATTCCCTTTTTGTGGGTTATAAATGACGTAATGATCATGTTTTTAAAGCATATTTGAAACACTATGATTTTTATATGAAACCCATTTTGTTTTATTCTCCAAAGATTATTTATGAAATAATTTATAATGTTATATTTGTATCAAATTAAAATTAATACATATTAATGGGTTTCCCTCATAGTGCTTCAATTCATTGGGTAAATAATTTTATCTCTAGAGTTGACATATTTTACGATACCATGGTGCACATCCTTGGTAATTGTTATGACACCTCAGTGACCAAACTTGCTGATATGATTATGAATGCCACATTTAAAAATTTTAGACACATTTACATGTTATTATTTATATTCTTTCTATTAAGATATTCCTAAATACATAATAACATCCCTCATGTTCTTATTGATATTCTTCAAGATCACTTGTAAAACGTTTCCCTAGCCTATTACTTTAAAGGGACTTTTGACCACCATTTCCTTTGATGCATGTCCCTAGTTTATGAGATGTAGTGAATGTAAATAGGATGAACCAATGAATAATCCTTTCATGTTGTTTATAATAATTTTTTATGTTTTCATGCATTATGTACCTTGTTTCCAATAAATTAAACTTTAAAATATCCGATGTTTTGTACAAGGTAATGAAAAGTTTATATAATAAAAAATGCGGGATTCAATAATTTTTATCATGGGTAAATAAATTTTTATCATTGAAGGTTTTATTTTTTCGATATTAGTTTAGAGATTAATTTACATATTTTTGATATTGGTTTAGTTACATTTGTTACTGGGGTTAGAAAACCAAATTAAACACTATATAGATGTGTCTAATTATAATATGATATCCAAAAATATTGGTAAAGTATTGAGTAGTTGGGTTTCTTATAAATACATCCCTTTCTATATACTACAAGTTGATATAGGCTTTGAAATAGATATACCTATGGATAATAACCACAAAAGGGTGGATTGAGTATTAACTCAATCACCACCTAGTGCTTGATAAAGGGGTCAAACTGCACACCTAGTTTAGAACTCCCAAAGGATATGATTTAGTTGATATTATACTATTTATAAACCATTATGAATGATTTCTTTCTAAGTTACATTGATGTATTCAGTTGACATGTGTTAGATACCCCAACTCAATGTATTATAAGTTAAACTAAAGATCTATATAGGTTGAACTGAAGGATCAATACATCAATATACTAAAGTAAAAGAACAGTATGTCTTGAGGTTGAAATTAATTTAATAATTTTGATAAGTTCATTATATTTTTAATTTTTTATCACTAATGTTGACCATTTTGGTTTTATTAATGGATAGAACAAGAAGTAACCTTAGGTGTGATGGAAAATTAAAATATTACATCAATGAACAAACTATCAGAATAATATAATGAATGAGAAACCATGTGATTATTCCAAACTAGCTATCATAAAATATTATCAACAATGTGAAAGTAATATAAGTCCCAAGTGAACCAAAGAAGAGAATGATGTAGAATCATGAAAAAACAAGTGACGAAGATGATACATGATTTTTTTAATATTATATTTTTAAAAAATGTTTGAAGAAGAATCACGAGAATCTCCTCAAGGAGACGAAAAGATTATTTAACTATTGAAGAGGGGGTTATCAAGTGTGAAACTTCCATGTGAAAATGATTGTGTTAGTTAGAACATTAGAAGTGGAAAATGTATATCTATGGGAACCACTAACATCTCAATGTATTATATGTGGAGAACTTGGGAATTATCCAATAAAACTCCATACTATAAGTTTTTTGGAGGATGGAAGGAATCCATAACATCATAGATCCATAGAGAAAAGAAAAACTATAAAATGACCATCGATGAAGAGGTTAGTAGTAATTAGGTTTCACTTTATATACACCCAAAATTAGTGGATTTATTATAGTTCTATAAAACATATTTCATATAGGGGGATTAATAAGAAAATCAAGTCACTAATATCAATGATATGTATTTTAAGGACAAAATTTAGTGGTTCAATTATTATGTTTGTTAAAACGATCATTGAAAAAATCATAATATATTCCTCTAAAAAAGTATATTTTAAAAAAATAATGTATATTTTAACATTGAATCCATATAAATTTCTTGAATAGGGGAAAACACGTTTTAAATCAAAATTTACTATTCATTAGCACCTAACAAAAAATGAATTATCTATGAACGGAATTGAATCCTTTACATGGACACTAGTACCTAGTTATGAGATACATTTCCTTAAAATTGTTAGGGAAAAGTAAGTGTATACTAGTCTTACCTATGATATCGAGAATCATATCTCATAAAATATATTATCTCGAGGCATGTAAATATTTCCCCTAACTTTATCCATTCATACAATTAAAATATAATTAAATTGTGAGGAAAAAATTTATTTAACACGGTAGAATGTAACAACCCTATATTTTAGATCCATTAAAACATATACTATGTTATATAACTAGTGTCACATGCTACACCCAATGTAAACAAACCAAAACATATTAAGAATACATTATGAATAAATTTATAATAAACACTCATATAGTAATCATTTAAACATTTTTACCATTAGAAGGTAAATAATTAATATGAGTTAATATTGGAAGGATTACTTTCAATAAAAAAAATTATCTTTATATTATATATTTTACTAAAAAATATAAATTTACAAATTTTTGAAATAAAAATTGAAAAATAAAAATATATTATTGAATTTCTCATGAAAAAATTAGCTTAGAATGTATTTTTTATAATTTTCTAAAATAATCGATTTTTAGGTGAATAAAAAAAATAACAATTTTTCTTATAACATCATTTTTATATGACATAGAATTATTTGGAACCCTTTTTATATAAAAAATATAAACTTAAAAATAAAATAATTTATGGTTTAAATGGGTGGTTGGAGGGTCTTTTTGTGGCCTGCCGATTCATCTTATGTGTCTCAAGGGGGGTATTAAAGGTTGGTTGGCCAACAGGCCTAAAGACGCTACTGGGGTGGGAATTATCAAGGATGAGATTGAAATAATGGAAGAAGTTATTCTATTTGATTGGGATGAGAACACATTCATTCTACTCTATGATAGAAGAATGGCCCTCACAGAGATGCTATTGGAGATTGAAACACTTTACAAGTAGAGGCCTCACATGAGATGGTTAAGGGAATGTGATTCCAATAACACATTTTTTCTGGAAATTTTGAAAGAGGGGAGGATAATGAAGATTAACCAGAGCCTTAGCAATGGGGTGTTCACCTATAACAAGGTTGTGGTAGGAATAATGTATTTTGATCACATTAAAGGCATCATAGATAGGGAGACAGCCTCCATCTTTGAGCATTCTTGTAACTTAAAGGAAATCGAGGACTTTTTGGGATTTTTTCCTCATCTAGTGGGGACACCCAATAACATCTTCTTGTTAGCTGTTCCTTCAATGGGTTAGATCAAGGAGTCAATTTTAGGGATTCCTCACAACAGCGAGCCTGGGATGGATGGTTTCCCAATTTTTTTCTATACTACAACTTGGGAGGTGGTTGGCCCGCAGGTGGTGGAAGAAGTGCATGAATTCTTTGCTAGTGGGGTGTTGAACATGGGAACTTGTGTATCCCGAGTGATACTTATCCCAAGGAATAAGGAACCTAAGAGTATTAGCGACTATCGGCCCATAATTCTTTTCAATGAGTCTTACAATATCTTGGATACCATCCTTTATTAGAGGTTAAATGGGGTCATTATAACTTTGGTGTCGAGGGAGCAACATGGGTTTGTTCAGGGGTGGATTATTCAAGGGGAAGTTGGTATAGACTCTGAACTGGTGACTGATTTACAAAAAAAATCTCGGTTCCAATGTTATCTTTCAAGTCGACATGGATAATTCTTATGATAAAATATAGTAGAGTTTCATCCTTCGTGTGATGAAGAAATTTGGGTTCCAGGATTAGTTTTGAAATCTTTTCTTTAGATGATATGCTTCAAATTAGATTTATTTATCTCTCTTGGGGAAAAGCATTGAAATCCTTAAATCTGTCTGTGGAGTTTGAAAAGGTGATCCTTTATCCCCCAGTCATTTTATTTTGGTATAAGATTACTTATCTAGGAATTTTGTTAATGGATTAGAGGAAGTCTGGCTCTCTCCCCACATTTACAAGTGTGGTATGAAGGGCGTTTGTCACTTGATGTTTGCAGATGATATTTTAATCTTTACTAATGTAAAGTGCATGTCTATATAAAAACTAATGTAGATCATGAATGCTTATGGTCATTTGAGTGGGTAGAGTATCAACCTAATTATAAGCAATTCTTTCATTTCAAATAAGTGATCTGAAAGAAGATTTAGGGATATTTAGAACATTCTTGGATGTCAATGGAAGCAACTATCGATTATCTATCTCATATTCACTATTTCATTCAGCCACATCAAGAAAATGTACTTTTTGGATATTAACAATTGCCTACTAGGAAGGATCCTTAATTGAAAAAACATGTTTCTTTCATTTGGAGGCCTTGTCACCATGATTAATAGTGTCCTCTCATCTATCTCAATACATGTTTTCTCAATCATCAAACCTCTTAAAGGGGTTTTGAAAGGAGAGAGAGACTTCTTATAGCGTTCCTTTGGGATTCCTACCATACAGGACGTGCCCATTGGGCCACTTGGTCATGATTAGACAATGTTGTGCTCAAGGGGGGGGGGGATATGAGACCTCAATACAACCATGTAGGGAATGCATGGTAGGTTGGCATGGGACATTTAGGTTGGAGAGTCTTTGTGGGCGGAACTCTATAGGGAATTATATGTTGACCTCAGGGAGATCCCTGGTTATAGTGGTGGTAAATAATATAGCCTTGTGCACTGACTGTTTCACCATATGGATCTTCTATGTGATATGAATCAGTGGATTATTGGGGATGGAGAAGTCAAATTCTAGACTACTATTTGGGTTTGAGAAAGGCTGGCCTATCCCGATTTCACTTCTTCAGATATCTCTTTTAGAGAGGTATCGAGGAATTATGATCTCATTCATGCGACCCTTTCAACTGATCAGATGAAGGTGTTCCAAAATATTGTTATGAGTGAAGACACAGATATATGTTTCCTTACTAGTTCGAGCTTAGGAAGATTCCCTGCTTGGGACTACATGATATTTCTTTATGTAGATGTGGTTACGGATGAATGGGAATCCAATGTTTGGTGAAATGATATCCCTATGAAAATGATCTTCCTAGTGCGGAACATCTGAAATAAGGCCCTCCCAACGGATGAAAACCTTCAAAGGAAGGGTATTCCCTTGGCCTCCTGCTGAATTTGTTGCATGAATCCCCAGGTGGAGTCCACTCTCTATTTATTTTTTCAGAGCAGTTGGGTGATATTTTTTTGGGTTTTATTCACATCTTACCTGTGTCTAGAGGCCAAACAGTTCTCCTTGCATAGCTTTCTATCCTCATGGTTTGGTGTCTCCAAGTCTAAGGTTTTGGAGCGGAAAGTCCAGATGGTTATCCTGGTTTCCATCTGATGGATTATCTAGGAAACTCGCATTTAATCTAGGCTCGGCTCTAGTCGGTCGCTTCTCTTTTTGCGTATGCGGTTAAGTTCACTCATTGTCGAACAAGTTTCGTTATTCAAGGGGTTTCAAGGATCCAATACGGTGTGAAATCTTCTAAAAAAATCCTACATGCCAAAAATGAGTTTTTTTTAAAATAATTTTTTTTAAAATATTTTATAAAAAACAGTTATGTTCAAAAAAATTTAAAAAATCTATAAAGGCAGTAGCGGCGCTGCTGCCTTTCAGGATAACTTGAAAGGTGGAAAATCTGCTACCTTCTTTTTACTAAAAAAATTGCTATTTTTTTAAATTTTAATTTTAATTATATATATATATATAAACAAAACAATAAAAATAAAAACAAAAACAAAATTTTCATCCGAATTTATCCACTATTTAAAATCCAGTAGTACTACCATTACAGCAGTCTGTATTTTGATAGAAGTTCTCATCCAGGGCTCCCTTTTATAAGAGAGCTTACCCTGAAAATAATTCTGCATTTCTGATGGGAGATTATGGTTCTTCCTTTCCTACGCAGAACATTCTGAATTTCTGATGTGGGATTCTTTTTCAAGTATGTGACTTTGAAAGATTATAAAATATAAAGTATAAGACCAATATAAATGAAACTTCAAACATGAATTTAACATATAAAAATTGTTGGAAAAAATAATTTCATAAAAAATGATGATAAAAAATAATTTATAAGCTTTCAAAACCACCAACTTGAAACTAAAAATGTTTCAAGTACGTGACCTTAAAAGAATATAAAATATAAACTGCAAGACAAATATAAATGAAATTTAATACATGGATTAAAAATATAATAAATTGTTGAAAATAAATATAATTTCATAAAATTTTTGATGGAAAATGATTTATAAGTTTTCAAAGACACCAACATGAAACTTAAAAATGTTTCAAGCACGTAACATTGAAAGCCTATAAAATATAAATTATAAGACCGATATAAATGAAACATAAAACATGGATTAAACATATAATAAATAACTGAAATTAAAAATAATTTTGTAAAAAATGTTAATTAAAAATAATTTATAAACATTCAAAACCACCTACTTGAAACATAAAAATGTTTCAAGTGTGGGGCTTTGAAAGACTATAAAATATAAAATATAAGACCAAAATAATTTAAAGTTAAATCATGGATTAAACATATAATAAATTAATAAATTAGTAAATTAATATTATTAATAATTAATTATATAACAATTAACCAATTAACTGGTAATATAATTATTCAGCATATAATTTTTAATTAGTTAATTATTAATATAATTAAAAATTATATTTATTCATTATACTTAATACTTAGTAATTATTAAAAATTATTACATGATAATTAATTAGTTTATTGGTAATGTAATTATTAATTATATAATAGTTAATTAGTAAATTAGTTTTATAATTAAAAAATATAATTATTCATTGTAATATTTAATTATACTTATTAATTATAATTACTAATTATAATTATTAATTATAATTACTAATTATAATTATTCATTATAATTACTAATTAATATTATTCATTATAATTACTAATTATGGTTATTAATTATTAATTAGTTAATTAATATTATAATTATTAATTATATAACTATTAATTGTATAATAATTAGTTTTTTGATTAGTAATTATTAATAATTAATTAGTTAATTAGTAATATAATAAGTTAATCAGTAATATAATTATTAATTATTTAATAATTAATTAGTTACTTAGTAATATAATTATTAATTATATAATAATTAATTAGTTAATTAGTAATATAATTATTAATTATATAATTTATAATTAGTTAATTAGTAATTATTAATAATTAATTATATAGTAACTAATTAGTTAATTAGTAATATAATTATTAATTATATAATAGTTAATTAGTTAATTATTTGAGAAAGATAGAGCCGAGGCCCTTTTTATAATTAGTTAATTAGTAATATAATTATAAATTATAATTATTCATTATAATTATTAATTAGTATTTATTAAAAATTATTATATAATAATTAGTTAGTTAATTGGTAATATAATTATTAAATATATAATAATTAATTAGTTAATTAGTAATATAATTCTTCATTATAATTATTAAAAATTATTATATAATAATTAATTAGTTGTTTAGTAATATAATTATTCTTTATAAATATTCATTATAATTATTCATTATAAGGATTCGTTATAATTATTAATTATTAAGTATTAATTACTAATATAATTATTCGTTATATAACTATTAGTTATGTATTAATTAGTTAGTTAATGAGTAATTATTAATAATTAATTATATAATAACTAGTTAGTTAATTAGTAATATAATTAGTTCATTAATAATATAATTAGTTAATTTGTAATATAATTATTAATTATTTAATAATCAATTAGTTGCTTAGTAATATAATTATTAATTATATAATAACTAATTAGTTAATGATTAATATAATTATTAATTATATAATTTTCAATTAGTTAATTAGTTATTATTAATCGTTAATTATATAATAACTAATTAGTTAATTAGTAATATAAATATTAAATATATAACAGTTAATTTGTTAATTTTTTGAGAAAGATATTGTCGGGGCCCTTTTTATAATTAGTTAATAAGTAATATAATTATGAATTATAACTATTCATTATACTTATTAATTAGTATATATTAAAAATTATTATATAATAATTAATTAGTTAATTGGTAATATAATTATTCATTATATAATCATCAATTAGGTAATTAGTAATATAATTATTCATTATAATTATTAATTTGAAATTCTTAAAAATTATTATATAATAATTAGTTAGTTAATTAATAATATAATTAATCTTTATAATTATTCATTATAATTATTCATTATAATTATTAATTATTAATTATTAATTATTAATTATTAATTATTAATTTTTAGTTATTAATTAGTTAATCAATAATATAATTATCAATTATATAACACTTAATTGTTTAATAATTAGTTAGTTAATAAGTAATTATTAATAATTAATTATATTATAATTATTTATTTAATTAGTAATAAAATTAGTTAATTAGTAATATAAATATTATTTATTATTTATTTAATAAATAATTAGTTACATAGTAATATAATTATTAATTATATAAAAATTAATTGGTTTTATAGTAATATAATTACTAATTATGTAATTTGTAGTAGGTTAATTAGAAATTAGTAATTATTAATTATATAATAATTAATTAGTTAATTAGTAATATAATTACCTAATATATAATAGTTAATTAGTTATTTTTTTGAGAAAGATAGAGCCGATGCCCTTTTTATAATGAGTTAATTAGTAATATATATATAAATTATAATTATTCAATATAATTATTAATTAGCATTTATTAAAAAATATTATATAATAATTAATTAGTTAATTGGTAATATAATTATTAATTATACAATATTAAATTAGTTAATTAGTATTATAGTTATAAATTATAAATTTTCATTATAATTATTATATTGTAATTATTAAAAGTTATTATATTACTAATTAATTGGTTAATTATTATATAATTAATTATAAATAATTACTAATTAACTAATTAGTTATTATATAATTAATTATTAATAATATTAATTTATTAATTTAATAATTTATTATATGTTTAATATATGTTTAAACATTAAATTATATCGGTCTTATAGTTTATATTTTATAGTCTTTCAAAGCCACATAGATGAATCATTTTTATGTTTCAAGTCTGTGGTTTTGAAAGCTTATAAATTATTTTTCATGAACGTTTTTTACAAAATTATTTTTATTTTCAAATATTTTTTATATTTTTAATCCATGTTTTATGTTTCATTTATATCTCTCTTATAGTTTATATTTTATAGGCTTTTAAAGTCACATGATTGAAATATTTTTAAGTTTCATGTAGATGTATTTGAAAACTTATAAATTAATTTCCATAAACATTTCTTAAGAAATTATTTTTATTTTCAACTATTTGTTATATGTTTAATCTATGTATTATGTTTCATTTATATTGGGCTCGAAGTTTATATTTTATAGGCTTTTAAAGTCATGTACTTGAAACTTTTTAAGTTTTAAGTCGGTGGTTTTGAAGGCTTATAAATTATTTTTTATCATCATTTTTTATGAAATGTTTTTTGTTTTCCACTATTTTTTATATGTTTAATCCATATTTTATGTTTCATTTATATTGGTATTAGAGTTTATATTTTATAGTCTTTCAAAGTCACATACTTGAAACAGAATCCCACATCAGAAATGCAGAATGTTTTGCATAGGAAAGGGAGAACCAGAAACCTACTTCGGAAATGCAGAATGATTTCCCGAGTAAGCTCTCATATAAAAGAGAGACCTGGGTGAGAGCTTCTATCAGAATCCAGACTGCTGTAATGGAAATAATGATGAATTTTAAATAGCAAATAACTTCTACTAAAAAATTTATTTTTATTTTTATTTTTGTTTTGTTATATATATATATATATATTCAAACAAAAAAAAGAATTTCAATAAAATTAATTTTTTGGGGTTTTAGCGGAAAAGAGACATTATGGATGCCACCTTTCACCCGATGCCAAAGAGAGCGTCTACAATTCCTCCATTAGGGCACAATTTTAAAAATATTTTACACATAGGCGTTTTTTTGAATATATATTTTTTAAAAACGTATTAAAAAAAATCTACCGATAAGTGTGAGAGGTTTTTGAATGAGATGGGAACCCCCACTTGGTGGCCTGAAACTAAACATGGAAGGATCCTTCATGAACGAGGTGATGAGGGGTGGCGAGGTTCTCTATGACTCTAGGGGATCGATGCGACGGGGGTTCAATGCCTATTATGGTCTAGGAATTTTTTTCGGTGTGGAGGTGTGAGCTCTCCTATCAGGGCTGATGGTTTGTATGGGTCGTAGGCTTCTGGTGGCCGAGGTTGAATTAGATTCGGAGATCCTGGTGAGAGAAGTCCAGGGATGTCATGAGGTGACTTGGTAGATAGTCAATATCATTCTCAGATTCACTATGAAATCCAGGAACGAGAAAATTCTTCAGCATAGTTGGAGGGAGTCGAACTTTGCGGCAGACTCTCTGGTGTGTGAGGGAAGTCAAAAGCAATCCTTAATTGTTTATGATAACCTGAGTTCTCTACCTGCTGACTGTAAGGTGATCATTCAAGGAGGTGCCCTTGGTCTTTATCAATTTCAACCTACTTGTGGGGCTCTTGTTTTGGTCTTCTAGTCCCTTTCCCCTATTTAATAAAAAAAATTATAGTATCCAAAACAAGTTTTCACGCATTACATGTACTATCATTATGATTAATTTTTATAAAAAAATTATGTTAATTTGATAAAATGATTCATAAATTTGATATAATAATTTTTATATTATTTAATAAGGAAAATTTCATTTTTGGGTATAATATTTAGATTGGTAGGATTAATGATTATTACCAAGATAATAGTGAAAAAATAATTTTAAAATTATTGTTTTGTTAATATCAATGTATATATATCAAATGGATTAAATTAAACAAAATAAAAAAATAATAATATACGATTTATGAAAAAATAAATATATATTAACAATTATTTAATTATTAATCAATAATAAATAAGATTAATAATCCATAATGGTGAAAATATAATATTTTTACTAAATAAAATGTTCAACATATTATATTTTTTAAATTTAAAATTAATTTTATAATATTTAAAATTTTAATTTTTTTAAACATATGTTAAATTTAGTTACATAACACTAGAATATGGTAATATGGGTTATTCTATATTCTTAATAATATATCAAATATATTAGTTAAAAACTAGTATCCATGATTAAAAGTAAAATAATAAAATGTAAAATCATAATGCTAAAAACACTATAACATGATTTAAAAATGTGTGGATATAATTTATTGATTCATTCATTAAAATAGTAAACCCCAAAATAAATTATTTATAAACATTAGATCCATTGACCTATGAATAGTGTCATGAAATTATTAAAATGTAAGAGGTATTTATAGAAGTTACCTTTTCATCTCTTATAAAAGTGGACCACTTAAAACCTTTCAAACACACAACTAAAATTAGAAATTTCCTTGAATATATTCCTTAATATTGGCTCCATGATTTCTTCCACACATTTTAAAATCCCTGGTCACACAATGTTTTCCTAATTCCTTCAGATCCAATGAGTTTTTCCTGTAAATATCAAGTCTCCAACTTATGTATTACATCCATCCTAATTTTTTATTCATAATATTACTCTTAAAAATTTCATAAGTACAAAAAATATAATTAAATTAGTAGAATTATTATAACAAGTTTTTATTATATTAATAAAATAAACATCATTTATTCCTCCCCATCCGCTGAGAAAAACAAAAAGGGTCATTATCGCATTCCACGGACTACCGCCTACACAAAGTGACATCTTTAATTTTTCAACATCTCTATTCATGAATGAAAAAAATGATATAATGGATGAATAAAAATGTTATATAATATAATTATTATTTTTAAATTTCAATTTAATATCCACCCTCACCCCCTCTCATGCTTTAAGAAATGGGAACACTAATAATGTGTATGTGTGGACTATGAAATCCACGCTGAAATTATTTTCGTTTTTCATATAGATTTTAACAAATTTTGTAAAAATCATAAAATATGGTTATAAATAAAAATAACATCAAAATAATATCATTATTATTATTTTATAATGATATTATTTTTAAAAAACACCTCCTTAACCATACTCACTAATCGTGTTAAAGCACATTCTAGTTTGGGTCGGTTTAAAACTCTATTTGAAAGATGATTTAAAAATATATTATATATAACTATGTGAAAAAATAATGTAATATTTTTATAATATAATAATAAAATATTTATGGGTATATTTTCATGGAAATACAATATTAGTTATTTAACTTTTTGTTAAAGTAACTTCTAGGTTCGCTTAAATAATTAAAATATACCAACACTGATTCCATTTTCACAGAGTGTAACTAAAACACATATAAAATTATATAAGAGATTTATAAATAAAAAAGAGATATATATATAGTAATATTTTAAATTTTATATTAATTATTAACTTGGTCTCGAAGGTTGGGTACCGACATCAACATTATAAATCACGCGAAAAGGGTTAAAGTAGTTAACACCTCATGATTGAAATAAGCTATAACTATACAATATATCCAAAATAAATAGTTATAAATGAGGTATATAAAAGGTAATATATATATATATAGTTATTAAATAATATTATTAAGTTATCTATTTTATTTATAGGAGGTTAGATTTTCATCAACTAAGAAATGAAACAATGTAATGATTTTCGTCTCCAATTGCTATTATTGAGACATGCATATCTTATACACCATGCTTTTATTTAAAAGGGGAAAATATTAACAACTTTTCAAATTTTTATCAAGAAATTAAATGTTATAATTAAATTTAAACCTCTTATGGGGTTTTGATCCAAATATTACAATGTATGGAAGGGGTTTCAGGACCCAAATCTTTTTCTTGGACCATAACCACTCTTCTTTGAGCACAATCCTCAATGATAGATAAATTATAAAATATGATGATGATATTATTTTTTATTTAAACCTTATTTTAAAGGGAAACATTTTTTCAATCCACATATTTATTCCTCAAGGATACTATTTTTTTGTTAAAATATATATTTTTAAGAGTAAATCCCATATATTTTAAGGAAATTTTATTCCATATCAAGGTATTTTACTTCCCTCCAATGTTATCCTTTATATAGTATAAACTCAATTTTTTTCTCTAATGATCCTTTCCCCTCTTTATTAATTCAACAAAAAATGTTTCATCACCCTTTTAATGACGTGGTATCTCAATAATGTTATTCTAAAATGTTGTAAATATTTTTCCATCCTTTCAAAATAAAAAGTTTTATCATCCACTCCATATTTTCTTTTGATAAAATATATGTCATTTTTAATGTTAAAATATTACGGATTCAATAAATTTTAGGAAAATTAGATGTATTTTCGCCTCCCTTTTTTAAAAAATTATATTTTTTCTCAAGAGTACATCATTAGAAATTTATTTGAAATTAAAAGTTTTTTATGTATCACACCTCATTTTTCATAACCTTTATTTACATTCAAGGATATTTTATTTGGAAATTTTTATAATAAAATTTCAAAATTTTGTCTCTTTATCTTCACATTTTTTAATATAATTTATACTTAAATGCTTTAAAAAATTTCGTGAAAAGTTTTTT
The DNA here is from genome assembly GCA_963277665.1 of Viscum album. Taxonomy (NCBI): domain Eukaryota; kingdom Viridiplantae; phylum Streptophyta; class Magnoliopsida; order Santalales; family Viscaceae; genus Viscum; species Viscum album. The sequence continues at coordinate 857,954,798 of OY728121.1, forward strand.
ATTTTCAAATATATTTACCATCCAAGTTTTTTCTTTCCTGAAGTGATTTTTTGATCACCCTATATATGTTATTATGATATGATTAATTTTATAAAATTTGATTATTGATTTATTATGCTTTCATATTTTCATGTTATGTTTTGTTTTTGGAAGTTTTAATAAGCACATTATTTTTTAATGGGTTATTTAAGATATGGTGATGATTGATTTTAAGTGTCACATATATGTATGAATGATGATGTGCGGGGTAATATATTCCCCTCTTATGCAGTGGTATAATATTATGTTTCATGATATTGTAAGTAATTGACATAATTAGTTTTTCACAAAGGATTTGGCATAATGGGTTTGCTCACATTTTCATGTATGGACATAATGAGTTTGTTCACATAGGAATGATCATAATGGGTTTTCTCACATAGGTTTTACTAATATTATTTTTGTTCCATATTTACAAGTTGATAATAAATTTATTATGAATTATTAATAATAATTTAATTTCACAAAAATTCCATGTTTTCCTGACTATTTAATGTATTCTACAATTTCATGTCATTTTAAAATTTTATATGATTATTGAGCTGTGTTTTGAACCATGAAATATATTTTATGATTCTATAATTATCTTATTATAATATATGTTTTTTATCATGTTCTATTATTATTATCATATATGGAATTATGATATCTTATTGTGACATTTATGCCTTCTTTAATAAATCTTTGAGGTTTATGATCTAACACTTTATGATATGTGCATTCCCGTACTGAGCATCTAGGATCACCACTTTCTTATTTTTACCTTCCCTAGGTTGTGAAGATGATTTTATCCTGTGAGATATATATAGAAATTGGTCTATTGAAACATGATTATAGAGAAATTTTATCATGTGTAGTAAATTAATATGTTATTGTGTCTAACATCCAGGACACTAATCCTTTCGATCATTGGGTTATGTGATTGTTTGTGAGTTGTATTATTTTAATAATGAAATTATTTTACTACTCATGATAAGATTATAATGGGTTTCTATATTATGGATTATAAACCATAACATATGAAATATACTATATCAAAAAACATAATATAATGGAAAAAATATATATTTTTATATTTTAATTGTGAACCTACTCTATAATTGATAAAATGTTTATGAATTAGTAAAAAATAGATAATGGGATTTTTATTTTATTTATAAAAAGATAATAAATTAATTAATTTTAATTTGTCTATAATTAATGAAAATTTTAAAACATTCATTAAATAAATTACACATAATATTAATTATTAGTATTAAAATACATTTGATAAACTATATGTCATGACTTATTGTTTAGATCTAAAATATTTATATTGAAATGATAAGTGTATTTTATAAACTTTTATAAATTACAAAATAAGATAAAAATATAAAAGGGAATATATTTTAATTGGGATTTTTTATAATTTATTATTTTGAGTTTTTCAAACTAAAGGTCGTATTTGAAAAAGTTTTTAAGATACGTTAAAAAAAGTTTGGATTTCAGATTTGATTAACGTTTAAATAATGTTTAGTATGTGATATTTAGATTACGTAAAATTTTTTACATAATAAAATTGAAATATAAAATGTTTATATTTTATTTAATATTATATATTTATAATATATTCCATATAATATTATAATATGAAAGATATCATATTGAAAAAATGAATACAATATGTTTATGTCTATTTAATTATTCAATTTCTAGAATAAATGACTAAATTATAAAGTGTTTATAATTATATTTGTTTATGAGTTGTTTATAAATTGTATTTTTTAAATGTTTAAATATATGAATTAATCATTTAATTATTTTTTTCATTTATCTATTCATTAATATAATCATTATGAAATGAATGGATGTATGCTATAGTTTAAATGTGAAAGTTCTTTTATAAATTTTCATAGATGCATATAAGGAGTTACATGTTTGGTATGATAAATGATTTAGATTATTCTACCCTAAAATTGGATAATATTATGGTATGAGACTTAATTAAAATATTAATTATAGTTCACATATATTAGTTGTTAAAATTAGGATGGAATTGAAATCCATTTTGAGTAAAATTTCATTGATTAGAGGAAATTTTCACCATACTGCACACAAGACTAGAAGATTATGCCATATTTAGAAATGTGGGGGTTGGATATAAGTCTCTCTAAGCTTACACATTTGGGGATTATTGATTTCATATGATTAAAATCATCTACATTAAAGGGTTTCATATACCAAATGCACATGAATAATTTGTATATGGATTAATATAGTTGGATTTTAATTTTGGTATGTAACCCAATTTATGAGTTGTGTAAATATTTACACATCAATATAGTTTGAACATATTTATTTAGTGAAAGGAATAGGCTTTAAAACTACATCATTAGAATCATGCATAAATGTAAATAGTGAAACATAAGATATGATAGTGAGATTAAATAACCTTCAAAATTCTATGTTTTAAATCCATTCCAAAGAAAATAGTTTTTAAGGCAATGATCATCCAATTGGTGAGATCATTCCCAATTTTGGTGCCCCTATAGTATGTTACATAGGAAAATAAATTAACGGGTAACCCTAATTGGATTAAGTGCTAGTTCTTGGTGTTTTATTTGTGTTACACATATATGGGAGATGATAATATAATTAAATTACTATAGGAATAGAGATGTGTTTATCTATATGATGGATTGGGAAAGTGTTGTTCAATACACTAACCAGGATTTATATATGATATGATTGGAATCATACACTAATTAAATTACTCCATGATGTGAGAAACACTAAAGAGACCCAACTCTTAGTAAAATATAGATCTTTTCCCAAAAATATATATATATATATATATATATATATATATATATTAAACATGGGTTAACATTTTAGTGTGAGCACATTTAGTAATAGTACTTATTGAATGAATGTAAATCATGATGCTCATATAATAAAAATATATATGATATAGTGAAATAAATCATCTTCTAATTAAAAAATGTTATTTTTATGAGATGCCGTAAGGATACCCCTAAAAAGGTAGATGAGATGGGTCATGACGTATAATAAAGCATGGTCCTGGTCACTAGGGTCTAGAAAATAGTTCTTGTGAATAAATTATTCACAAGTGGGAATAATTTAATCCAGTGAAATAAAAAACTCATAACTCACTCTAGGAAGTCTGATATGACAAATCTTTAATCCAACGATCTTTTCATATTAAAAATAATTGGGTTTATAAATAGAAAAACCAAACAAGGAATAAAAATAAAAATAATTAGTCATTTATAATTTTAAACTAGTTAATGTATGCATAATATCCCAATATCGTCAAGAATAAAATTTAATTACAAGACCCAACAGAGAATGAGAAAAGTCCTTTGATAATTAAATCCAATGTTTCATAATACATGATATAAACTAAAAAATATATATGATCAAGATCCAATGTAAAAACCAAAGACACTTTTCTCTTTGTTCTAAGTGAATGAGTATTTACTTCCCTCCTTTAAAATACCTAAACTAGAAAACCAAGAATCATTCCCTACATCTAAGTAGAAAATATTCTAAAATTTTCATAGGATAGTTATTATAAAAAAAATACCATGTTGTTATTCTCCAATATCCCATGAAAAAACATTAAATGTATATCCATTTCAAGTTATTTTTAAATACATTAAAAATGTTAGATTTTCATTTTTAATAAAAATTTGTAATAAGAGGTCATTACTCGAAACCAATCATTTCAATGTGTTTAGATTTCATGCTTTTAGAATAAAAAAAGCATTAATGATTATCCTAATCACCTAAAATTTATGATATTGGAAATAGTTTATACATTAATTTGGACAAGCAATAGTTAGAGAGAATAAAAAAATTCAATTTTTAGTAAACCTTTCATGTTAAATAGATAAAAATGAGTTTTATATATACATGATTTTTAAAAATTAAATCATTATAAATAATAAATAACAAAAATAAAATCACAAAAAATACTAAGATATTGATTTAAAATAATTATAAAAAAATAATTATAGTAATTTTATAATCACAATAATCCTAGAAATATTAGGATCCCTGAGATAGTTTAAGAAAATACTAAAACCAAATCCATGTAATTGGAGCCTAACACGATTCAATAACTTGACACTCGATCATACTCTATATGGTGTGACTAAGAGACTAAATACCCTAAGTAGGGTTTCATCCTCACATTTCAACTCTTTCCATAGTTGGATGATAAATTATTATTGCACTTATACTTGTATTTCCCACATATCTATCCATGGTTATCAATGACATGAAAATGGAGGCGAGTAAGAAAATTTAATATATTAAAAATTACTCATATAAATAATAATCAAATACCACCCTCACCTAAATAAATCCTTCATAGTGGAAGTTACTTTTTATAATGAATAAAAATTTAACAAAAATTTCCCCTATATGGTACTATTTTTTCAATTTATATAAGGTCAATAACACATTAGATTTTTCATTTACAACATGACGGTGAATAAATTCAAGGGTATACTTACATTAAGTAAAACCTATTTATAATGTGATAAACTAGGTATTTGAAACAAAATTATCTGAAACATAGTTATAAAATCAAAATTTAAAACCAAATCAGGGAAACATAACTGACTAACTCACATAATAAAATAATTATAAAAATAATTTTAAAAGAAACTGAACACACCCTTCATTTGAAAGTAAACCTCTTTTTAAATATACTGGGAACAAAAATACCAACCTTTTATTATATAATTCTTTGAATAATAAACAAGGAATTTTTTTAAAAAAAATTTGTGTATAGATTATATAAAATCATATTTTGATCATTAAAACATGAATAATTACAGTTATTTAAAATTAAAACAAGAGCACAACCAAAACACTTCGGTAGTGGATTATTAGGTACACTTAGTAAATTTTTACGATGTTTAAAGAATGTTTAGAAATAGGAATGTGATAATTTCTTCAAAATTAGATTCCTTTTTATGGAACAACCTACATCAATTCTTGGAATTCACAAACCATAATTTTAATCCCCACCACAAGATAATAAATACCTTTATAATTACATAAGATTACGTAGAACTTGAATACCCTTGATAAAAATAAATAGAAACTAAACACTAGTTCATCATGACCATCTTAGGGAAAGAGAAGATTAGAGAAGGGAGAAATAGAGGATATGTTGAGGTTCAGAGCATGTTTCCTAGTAGAACCATCACCAAAACTTGAATGAAATCCATGGAGGATGAAAGAAGAATAGAGGAATTATAGGAAGATGATTCCTGGGGCAGTGTAAATTTAATTAGATGAAAAAGGGGACCCCAAGGGTTTAATTAAAGTTATGGGAAAACTTTTAAATTCACACTTTTATGAATATGATCCACTCAAATGGTTTTCTCTTATAGTTTTTGAAACCATACACCAACCATACTATCATCACTGAAATGAATTGGAAGATGATTAATTGTTAGACCATAGAATTTACCAAATCATGTGTTATCCTTGCATAATGGTCCAAAGGGAAATTCATACATTTTCTATTGGACACAGAAGTGAAAGTCACATGGGTTACCCAAATCATGCCCAACCCATGCACCTTAAACTTAATTGAAAATCCCTTATATAAGGATATTCACATGGTTTTGCCATAAAATTTACCAATCCATGTAATTACTATAAAAGGTTATTTTATATATAAAGGTTGGTTTCATGATATATTATGAATACATAATTAAAAAAAATGACAATCAAAATAAATATCTATGTGTGAAAATTCTCTACACCGTATTACTTTTTACCCTAAAAATACCTAGTAGAATAAGTTGATCAAAAGATGTATGATGTTTAACTTCATCATTTAATAATATTGAATACGAATAAAAGACACTATAATATCCCACAAGGTTAGAAATATGACATGATATAACCTCTATAGAATATAAGAGGATGAAATTTAAAATATAAATACTTTATCATCAATATGGTGGTTGAGTTTACAACCCATACTTGACTCTATCATACATGGGGGACATTATGAGAAGTTATATCATAATTAAAAGAAGGACTAAAGGAAACTATGAAATTCCTATGGTGGTCTCCCCATCATATTTATAATTCATCAAATAAGCTAATCATTAATCATCACCAAAGGCTTGAAAAAGAAAATAAAGTCTCCAAACGTGTCTTACTAACTGAGTTACTCTATCACCAAAGTGACAAATCACTAACAAAACATTGAATAACACCAATGTGATCATAGATAACTTTAAGACAATATCTCCAATAATTTAAAAAAACTATAATAAGGTACTATCTAAAGTAGGTTCTAACCATTATATAATAATTAAAATCGTCAGAATGTTATCACCTCATAGAAAAGACAACTAGGATAAACCAAAAAAGAGATGAAACTGTATAATAGTAAATACCTAAAACAAATTCTATATCAATATAATATTCAATGAGATGAACATGGAGATATTCTAAAGGGGTACATTTAGCTCAACCTATTTTATGAACATCTCCTTTATAGAACCTTTTTAGATGACCCAAATGGCCAAACCATGGAAGGTATTAGGATATTCATAACCTAAAGTCTTATTATTAATTTTCTTTCAATTTTGATGGAATACCAGGTACATTCACCCAGAAGATGATAATAAAAATAAATAGGAAGGTATCTTGATTCCACCACCCATCTAGTTATACTTTTTTTATTTCCCATTTCTTTTAATGAAATTCCATTCAAAATTACTTGTAATGGAGGGAATTTTAATAATTTCAATCATCCCATCCATGATGTTTTTAATTCAGAAATCTTGCTTCACCACCTCTGCATATGAGGATAGGATAAACAAGGAAACTTGTAATTGAAGATAAGAATGAATAAATATACTTGAATAATAGTATTTTAATGAATCATACATGGAAAGATTTGGTATATAGGTTCCTATATCAACAAATCAATAAGACCACTTTTGCATCATCCAATCATCATACTAAAGGAAATACAACCACATCTCCATAGACACTTTCATGGTATCAGGAAAATATTTTTTAATGAACATTTCCCAAAAACCATTCCATCAGAGGTCCTTATGTGTCTTAGTCAAAATGATGGTCCTCCACCACTTGAAACTTGGACAATCAATAAAAAAATGTATTAATATTAAACATAATATCTGTTAGGAGTTCTAGATGGTTGGATAATTTCTCAATACTCCCCAACCACTCTTATTCTTAATGAGAATATATTTTACTATGGAATAAAAGATGGGTAATGTTTTGAAACTATACAATATTATATATTAGTTGATTTAGAATATGAAAAATACTTTTTTACACAACTAGATAAAATGGATCAACTGGCTCGGATAAACATTTATTAATTGGTGGGTTTACCTTTAAATAACCACTATCAAATCTCACCTAATGTTCCACAAGGAATTATTAGGGGAGTAAAATAAAATAATAAGAACACCAAGAACAATTAAAATTGGAAACAAGATTTAAAATTTCATAAAACTAGACATAAGGTAGTGAATAAATTTTCAAAACCCTAAAAAATACACTTTCACCACACAAACATCCAGTATTTATATACCAAAAATTAAATTTAATGAAACCAAATTATTATTATTTTTCTATCAAAATAATTTCAATAATCTATTTGAACATACTTTGTAACATATATAGAATCCATTTTTATAAGAAAAAACATTCAAAATCATATTAAAAAAATTAATTTCAAAACCAATAAAGAGGTCATAAAGAGGAGAGGGCAGCTCGCAATGGGGGGAGCTCGCGACATCGTTCCAATTTCCTGACGGTGAAGGCAAACACGCCAGTCCCTCCCCCATCTGCAGGAGAGGGACCTTCGTCGTTCTCCAAGGGAACGAAGTCTTCCTTTATCCCCCTTTCCAAACCCGAGATTCTCCCTATGTTTCCAGAATGTTCTCTACAACTGAAGGTCCCCGATTTGTACAAGGGAAGCCATAACCTACCATTGTCGCTCTCTGAATTATACGAAGCCTCATTGTTCCTCAACCAGACTTTGATTGCTAATTTTTCACGGATAAGGCCACTGATGGATACATTCTATTGATGCGTCTTCGGCTCATGGAATCTTTACAAAAGGGCTACTGTTGGATTACTCGAAAAAAAACCTAATGGTGTGATTCACGTTAGAGGAAGACTTGATAATGGCATGGTCATTCACTCCTCAAAGCTGCAATAGGTCCAGATTTTATCTACAAAGATGAACATATGACTACCACAAGAAACGGGATTCCCCTTCAGCAGCGATTTGGATGAGTTTCCCCAATCTCCCTATGCCTTTATAGAATCCATCTATTATTTGGATGGTGGATAATCTAGTCGGAAGGATTCTGTGACCTGATAGCCATACCAAAGCTATGTGCCATCCGATAAATCCAAGAGTGTCTGTTGAGGTCAATGTTTCTTGACAGCCCCTAGATTTCATTTGGATCACTATTGGAGAGGAATACTGTTATAGACAAGAAGTTGTGTATGAGTCTTCGGTGGATTTGTTTTCTGTTTTCAAGAAGTTAGGCCACTTAGCGGAGGACTACAGACGCGGGTTAAGGCAGTAAGGGGATGGGGCTAGTGGTGTGGATGGGTCCTCGAGTTAGGGTAAAGGGGGACTGAGGATGGATGGGTAAGTGCATGGTGAACCTCACACTAGGTGGAATACACTATAAAATATGGATATGACTTTGGTTGGTAAAGGTAAGGGTCTTGATAGAGGAACCTTTCTTGGTTTGGATGCGTAGCTCAAGGAACCTTCACATGAAAGTGCCACCCATAATCATGGAAAGTAGCTGGGGGATGATTCTTTGCACTCATAGGAGTGGGGGGGGGGGGGGTTAGCAGGAACTGGGTTGACTGCTAATGCTGGAGTGGGTCCGTCCTTTTCTGCATCTGGGATCCTAAGTAATGGAACTGTAGGTCCTTTTAAGGATGTAGTGGAAGTGGACAATAAAGAGGGGGATGTGGAGTATCACCACATTTATGTGGTCCAAAATTAATGGGTTTATACCACTAGTGAAGGCAGCAATGGATGGGTGAAGGCATCAGGAGGAGTGAATTTGGAAAGACCTAATATGAATGTCTAAGTTTGCAACAGTTTTTAGTGACATGAAGTTGATGATACAAGACTTGTTTTAGAGGGGGTAGGAATCAGGACTGTGCTGCTAAGGAGGTCTCGGACTTACATTCTTAGGCATTGATGGTGAAGGTGGTCCATGATGAGCTTATCGATGGCGAAATCATGTTTCAAGAGTCTATCAATGTGGTTCAAAAGATGGATGGTGTTTGGGTCAGGTCGTCCTTGGAAGGGCGGAAGGGAAACCATAAGGGGAATAAGGATTAATCCTACTTACCTCTTCCTATAGAGACACAATCAACAATGAAATTAAAATAAAAACAGATGAAAAAACATGACAAGGCAGGTGTGGTGGATGAACAATCCTTGGATTTTCTCATGAGCTCAGAAGAATAACCGGTGGAACAAGATTTGTATCTCAATGAAACTAAAGAAGAAGCTACTAAATTGATGGGGAGACCACTAAGGATGTCCCTTAATGAGGAAAAACATGCTTGGATAGATAGGAGAGACTCGATATTAGTTGGGGGATTAAATAATGGGAATATTAGTCTTGAAGAAAATATCCAGACATGGGACAAGATGTCTACCCAAATAGTGGATCTTCTTACGGATGCACCTACCACTCAGATCTCATATATTTCCTAGAAATTGTTTAGGGAAATAGACTTGGGTAGAATCAAGTTAATGTTTAATGACTTTGGTAAAATTTGTGGTGTTGGTTGTCCTAAGTAAGAGGCTTTCTTGTATGTGTTGTGTCTTCTTCTGGATTCCTTTTTCTCAGTTCTGTTGTGATGTTTGATGCTTTGTTTCTAGCATTCTATTTGGTTCTACATCAGAAAGATATCAGAGCATAAAGTCTTAACCGATGCTGGCATTTTGGACTTGGATGATTGAGAGGGTATGGCTTCGCCATCAGTTTCGTGCCCGTGCATTTTTGCATGGGACTTCTTGCTGAAGAGTCCAGTTTGGTAAAGTCTTGTAGTCATGGAGAATCTGGTAGAGAGGGGTAGATCCTGTAGTTTGTTCTGGGTTTTCTCTGCATGGGTTTTTTTTTTCTTTGTTGCAAGACTTCTCAGTTTCTCACTTTTTCCATAAAAGTGATTTATAAAAAAAATGTAATATTTAGTCAAAACCAATAAGGAACAAAGAGAAATTTTATAAAACCCCACATTAAAATTTCCAAAATAATTTTCAAAACCCCCCTTCCCCTCAAAACAAAACAACTAAAAGGTCGCATCTCATTTTAAAATTAAAACATCCAAATAAATTCTCAGAACATGATTTTTATCCATTTTAAAAGATAAATATCAAGGATTTTATCATGAAATACCAATCTATTCAATCTAAATAACATAATAATATACTATAAATCATCTTAATTTAACATAAATATATAATAGAGGGTAAAATGAATGATTTTTAATCATAATGAAATAACATTTAATACTTTAAATATTTATAATTATTCATGGTTGTAAATAATTGTGTATAAAGTGGTACGATATGTGTGAAAAATCCACTGGAAGTTATCCAAACCATGTTGCAAAGTTTACACATGGTTTTTCAAACTATACACAGTAACCGTATGAACCTAGTTTTCTTACCTTTTTACTCAAAAAAATTTAGTTTCTAAATTTAACTCATATATCACTAATATAAAACATTAATACTAAAATATAGGTTAATAATCTCAAGAAAAACCTTGAATAAAACATGATTTTGAGACACACACATCATGAACACCCTTGGTAACTCCAACTTTTTTCGCTAGAAACTTATTCATACCTACCCATTAATCAATGAAGATCTTATATATAATCATCCAAAACACCCTTGATTATAACTAAGATTTGATACTATTTTATCAGGAATCGCCTTAGGAAAGACCTGAACTGGGTACCCGAGTCGTCCCATGATATGGTCTGAAGTGCAATACCAATCACAATGGGATGGAAACTTATGTCTTGAAATAAAATATACACAAATGGGATGGATTCATTCTAAACAAACAATAATAAAAATTTTACTCGCACTCAAAATTCTTAAATGAATTCTCAGTATTTTGAAGAACCATGCATATAATAAATTAATAATTTAATAAATATAAAAACCGGACAATTTGTAACACATAAACATAATTCATCATATAAAAATTAAAATAAGTAAACTTACTCAAAAAATTTGAATACCATCACGAATAAATGTTAATTACAAGACCCAACTAACATTGAGAAAGTAACTAAGGAAATAAAATTTTAAGTGTAATAATACATAAGAGAAAATAAAATCATAAAAAACCAATATTTAAAGACATACCAAGACATGCGTCTCCATATTACATGTGAATGAGCATTAACTTTCCACCTTCAACATACTTGAACCAAAAAAACCTTGAATCATCCACCATAACTAAGAGGAACTGGTATTGAACCTATAATATGATAGGATAGGTATCATCTACACTCCCAATGAATAACCTTTAAAATTAAATTTATTTCATGCTATTTTGAAATCTATTATAAAGCTAAGTGTTTCATTATAAATAAAATATGTTACTGGATATCATTACTTAAAACCAAATATTTCATGATGATTAGATTTTATGATTTAAAAATAAAACGAACCATAAATCCTTTCATAAAAACATAACATTTAATATATACTAAATAGTTCAAAACATTACTTTTAAAATTCTATAGTAAGATATAATAATGCAAAAAACTCATGTTTTAGCAATAATTTGAAGTTAAATTTATTAAACATGGGTGAGATGTATATATAATTTTTTATAAATAAAAAAATAATGATAATAAACACCAATATGGAAATAAAAATAATGACAATAATATATCAACATAAAATAATTATAAACCAACCATTATGGGAAAAATAGAATCACAATCATCATGAAAATAATAGGATACCTGGGATAATCTATGACATTATGCAAATAAAATCCATATAATTATCACATGATGCTATTTAACTACCCAACACCCAATCATACCCTATATGACCTATCTAGAAGAAAAAACCCCCTAAACAGGGTGTGATATTCACTTGGGACCACTAGCTATACTGGTATGATAAAGTATTGATGCACTTATACCTGGACTTCTCACCTATCCACCTTTGGTTTGTGATGAAATGAAAATATAGTTGAGAAAGGAAATTTAATATATTATAAACAAACAATAATAACTAATAATTTAATCTCACCCTCACCTTTAAAAACCATTCATGGAAGTAGTTTTTGTTTTATCAAAAATAACAATATAATAATCATGTTCCCCATTTTGGGGAATTTCATTCACATTATACAATATCAACATCACATTGTCTTTTTCATAAATAACAATATTGATGATCAATTAAAGGTTATACTAAAATAAACGAAAACTTATTTAAGAAGTAATAATTGTACCCTAGGAACAATATTAGGGAATCCAATTTATAAAATTTTCTTTGAAAAAAAATATTGGAAAAATTATCAAAGAGCTCATATGATTAATAAATCAATACATTTTTTATAAGAAACCAAAACAAACCATTTATTTTAAAGTAACCCCTTTTGAATTATATTGAGAACCAATAGACCACCTTGTGATTATAAAATTACATTAAAAAATATAGAAGGAATTTAAATAGACACTAGGTGTTCATAACATATATGGAAAAATAATTTTGGGCATTTAAACATTATTAATACCTTTTATACTAAATGAAAATAGGGATAAAAAATGATATTTTGGAAAAGGGTTTTTTGGTACAATTAGTGTAATTTTTATTATTTTTAAATTATGGGATAGAATTAGTCAATAAAACATGGATTTAAATTTAAAATCTTATACATGCATAAACCAACCAAAATTAATCACATTTACTAACCATGATGTTAATCATTCAAAAAGGGAAGATAATCCTTTAAAAGTCCATAAGGATCTATAAAACAAGAAAAAACCAAGTAATAATTGCTCAAAAAACCCTAGGTAAGATTGAACATATTAGGGGTATAGAACATAATATAAGGTAGAACAAATATCTTGAGGTTTAAATAAGTTTAACTAGAATAAAAATCACTAAAGAATGATTGAAACCCATGTAGGATTCAAGAAGTAGTGGGTAACGAGAGGGAATCGATTCATAGGGATATAGAAATTCAGTGAGTAGGATATTTGGGTAGAAAGGGTTTAATTATTATGGGGGGAAAACATTGAAATTGATTTATTTAAGAATTTGGGAAAGTATTATAGATTTTCTGCATGGTTTTGGAAACCTTATGCCAAACTTGCAACTATAGAGACCCATACTGTTCATACAAAGATAATTTATTATTTTTAGATGAATATTCATTTCATAAAACAGATACCAATGATATAATTGTATAGTTCTAGTTCCTTTTGAAATATAGACACCTAAACCACAAATTCTTAATATTCTCTCATTGTGTTCTTCATAACTAGCAGCCTTTTTAGACATATCACTCCAAAACCATTTCTCATAACTTGAGGAAATGAAATATGAAAAAGGGTGGGATTAGATTCTTAGTAAGGGTAAAAAGGGATACAATAATTATCAATTGTGTATAAAATGAGCATAACAGTATGGTATAATTATCATAAAATTTTTATTTCATATCCTTCATATCATAGATCAAAATATTGATTCATTTCATAAATATATTTAGTTTATAATACATAAATTATAAAGGATTAAAATAACATGAGTCATAAGGGTATAATATTGGCATACGACATGTGTTTTTAAAATACCAAAAATAATATATCATTATGAACATGTATAAGTAGAAATAAGTTCACGCATTAAGTTATGGATAAGAAATTAAGGGCACATATAAACTATTGGACATTAAATTCAGGTCCATGGATAAACTTATGGACATAAAATACTCATCCATGTTTAAACTTATAGAAAATAAATTATGGTCCAAAATTAATCTTTTGAAAATGAAATAAATTTCTACACTTAATACTATTTACATGAAATCCTTGTCCACACATGAAATTGTGAACATGAAACTAGGTTCATGATTATCATATTTACCTCATGTATTGTCAATCTGTACCCAATTCATTGGATGGAGACATATGTACCACCCATTACATAATTAAAATCATAAATATATGTTCCCAATGTCCATGAAACATTCATAATATCAATACACTTGAAAATAAATTTGTTTCATAAAAATTTCATCATATAACAACCCATGGAAATGACACAATTTTCAAAAAAATATCATCATTTCAACATAGTATAACACATGGAAGATGAATGAGTTTCATAAAAATATTTCCCCCTAAAACATAAAACATTTAGATAAATAATAAAGATGGTATCCTTGGATAATATCCCTAGTAAATCACCTGTGATATCACGGGTTACTTTCTTTTATGTATATAAATACCATTAATTTATTATCCAAAGACTCTTGAAGAAAATATCATTTGCATTTTTGAAATCACTTCTTTATGATATAGTTTTTTTTGAAATTATTATGTAGAAAATTTTATTTTAAATGACCAAGGGAACATGTAAAGAAATATTAGAAGAATTGAATGGTCATAATGGTTTTACAAATATTTCTTAATGTATAAGTTAAAAAACATTTATTTCATAATTTTTTAAAAAATCAAAAAGTACCTCATTGAGAGAATTAAAATAAAATTTCTTTTAAGTAAATTTATTAAAAAGTAAAATAGGTTTAAAAATGACATCAAAATATAATAGGAAAATAAAAAACTTATTTTTAATATTTTTAGAAAACATGGATATAAAATAAAAATGGTTTTTGACCAAATAACAAAATAAATTCGATTGTCATTAAAAAATAACATTTGGTCACTTGAGTATATAAGGTAAGGAAAAATAAAATAAAACTTTTATTTTCAATAAATTATTTTAGGAAAGGTCATTAGTTTCTTGGGTGGTAGATCATAAATTTTCCTTATGAGAAACTTAATCATAAACAATCCCCATGATCAATTAGATTGTAACATAAAACATTTATCGCATTGGTAAATTTTTAAATGTAAGAACCAATAATGAAAAAACTTTATATGGATATATGAATCTGTAAAATTTTCATAAGAATAATCCTAAAATAAATTTAAGGTAAGTATATACAAAACATAAGATAATTTAGTGGTGAATATAGAATTTGTCTCATAGATATAAAAATGAGACCAAAATCCATGACCTCAAGTCCGACTTCCTTTATAAGAATTCAAGACTATGGAATAATAATTATATATTTATCATAAATTTATTATAACAAATATTCAAATATATATATATATATATCATACCGTATATTATTTTTTTACAACCTTTTATAACATGTTAATTAACAATTCGTTATTAAAATCACAATTCCATGTGATATTTTCTTCTTTTTTACATATGTATTGGTTCAGTAGTTTTGATATTTTTATTTTGATTATGATTAAAAAATATAAATAATTTTTTAAATTATATAATGATAATAATTTTTTTTAAATAAATTTTGATAGTCATTCATAAAAGTAGATATATAAAAGTGAATTACACCATTAATGTAGACGGTAGGCCATGCGTAAGTATGTAGGCCATTTTCATTTTTCGACGGATGGAGAAAAAGAAAGGTAAATAATAAATCAACTTCCAGAAAAAATTAATTCAACATATATATCACATATTTTTATTAAATCCATACTTATTATCATTCATTTGAAACATGAATTAAAAGTGAATCACATCACTTCGTGGAGGTGTTAGTCTACACAAAAACAAGAGCAACATTATCGTTTTCCAACAATTTGTATGTTAAGAGATTAGATACAAAATAATAATTAGAGATATATAATTACATCATAAGTATAATATATATAACTTAAAACCATAAAAATACCCATCCATAAACCTTACAGAATAGAAATGATTTATATCACTATGTGGAGATGGTAAGTCATTCATACACACAAGTGGCACTTTCACTCCCCATTTGCTAGAAAGAGGGTGAATAATGTTGGTTTCATAATAATAATAACATTTAAGTATATTTTTGATACTTAATTTATTATTTTATGAATAACATAACATATTTTGATTTGGTAAAATATGAAATAAAAATAAAGTGATTGTTTAAGGTGATTTCCTCTCCTTTGAAAGAACTCCTTTGCATATTCTCTTAATGATCTTTCGGTTGGTAATTTGGGAAGAAACAAACCTCTCTAATGTGTATAACATAGTTTATAATGGTTTTTATTGATTTTGGTAGATCTATAAGGCTCAAATTTGTGTGAATAATAGAAAGGATAGGTGCCCTTTTATAATTGAGGTGAGGGGAACTTTTAGAATTTTTTAATAGATTAAAATATACCAAAGCCATTACCTTAAAGAAATGATTTCAACTGGATTGGTACATGAATATAAGTTTTTTTGGGGTTTAAATCCCAAATAATAATAAATTTTGGATCATATTATGGGGTGTTTTAAACCTTATCATTTGGTTTGATCCCATAGTTAACTTATTTTATCATTAACCATGGTAACACCTTTTTTCACTCTTAAAGGTTATAATTTACATATAAGGTAAAAAATGTTTCATAAATGGAAAATAGATAATAGTTTAGACTTTATATTATCCAACTTCTCTTACTTAATGTATTTTTTTATTTTTAAATAATTTAATAAAATATTATTTTCAGAAGAAGTCTTTAATGTCAATTTTGACACTATTCACTTAATTACAAATAATGGACATAAAGGCACTATATTAGTTAAATTATATTTTTTAAAGAAAAATAGAATGTTTATTTATTTAAAAAATCTATTTATCACTATAACTCAATCAAATTATATTAAATTTGTTATTACTAAAATTATTTATTTTCATTTTACTTTAATTAAATAAAACTTTTTTGATATTGTATAAGAATTTAAGGTAAATAAGTAATTTAAAATAATTATAAATAAATTTTTATCATGAATATAATTGAATTAATATAAAAATAGAAATTTATATTCATTCATAATATTATTTTTTCCCTTTATGGACATATAATATATATTTAAAACTAAGAGATTTACATTTCATAACTTTCATTGATTTAAATATTTAATTTTTAATTTTCATTGAAACATGTCCATTAACAAATAAATTTAGATAATAACGTTATAAGGGGAGAATTAAATTAATCCAAGAATAATTAGAATAAAAATTATGGCCTTATCACCTAGTTTTGACCTATATTATTCCGATTTAACGTTTATTGAGGTGATAAATTTTAACACCATTTCTGTTCATATTGAGCAAAGGGGCCTATTTTCAATATTAAAACCAAATAATTAAAAATATTTTATAAAATTTATCAAATTAAACACCTATGGGTGGATTATATTAATTTAAAAATAAGTTCTTAGAACATTATGATAACCACTATTTAGAAAAATGCATTTTTTAGTGCTAAGACATTTTATAAGAAAATAAAGAATAAATTTCATTAAAAAGTATATATTTGCATTATTTTGAATCAAAATAATATATTTTATATTTATAACTATCCCAAAATTTGATTTTACTTTATAAGTTCTTTAAAATAAAATAAAAATTTTAATAAAAAATAGTATTTTCACTATTCATTGAAAAATCAAACTTTTCAGTAAAATATAAAAATGTAACCTCAAATATTATATTGATATTATCTTTTAAAAAATTATACCCTTTTAATAAAATAAAATTTATAAAAGTTTCAAAAATAAATTATAATATTCACTCACAAACTCATAAATATCATTTTTTTGAAGAAAACATATTTTAGAAGAATAAAACGTTTTCATTAAAATTTGACCTTTTAATTATTAAGAATAAATCTAAAAAATTTAATGATAAGAAAATTTATATATATTCCATAATTTGATTAATCATTTCAATGAACACCTATTTTATTTGATATGTTATAATGGATATATTTAAATAATAATATTATAATAGTATATCGCGTTCCTTCTAAACTCACTGCTATGTGGAAGACAAGATTTCAAAGGAATTAAATTTAATTAAAAAATTATTTCATAAAATATCAGGGTTATACATTCGTCCATTTAAAAAATTTCTTCCCTATAATTTTAACTTGTGATCTATAATTAGGGGTTTGACAATTGAAAATTTCTTTGTGGAAATCTGATGTCATAAAAATGGTTAATGACACATCATTCTGAATAGAGCATAAGTAAAATATGATGGTATTATATAATAACACATAACAAGGTTTTAAAATATTAATAAATTTCTAGAAAGTAAAAATATGAACATTGATGAGAAAACTAAAACCTAAGGACATGTATAAAGTGCTAGAGAAAATGGGAAGGATAAAGTTAATGAACAGAAACCAAAAATATGTGATAAGTGAAGATACCATAGATTCATTGAAAATGGAGGTAAAATATTAAAATTTTATTTCAAGATCATTTTATTAATGTTGATGTTTTATTTTAATATAATAAGAATATATACTTACTTTATTCCCTTCCATATAATAATTAAAATTTCATCATTTGGTTGTGATTTAATAAATTTTCCATTTCATCTATTACTCAATGAAATAAATATACAAGATTATTTTTTCTTGCTTTATGTACTAAAATTATCTTTTAATAGATCATAATGTCCACAAAATAAAGAAAAGTGTCAACTTCAGTCTCAAAATAATTATGTAATCCAATTTTTTGTACAAGTTATATTATACATTAATTTTCAAATCCTCAAAAATGACTCTCAAGGTTCAACTTAATCCACTCTATAAATAGTTAACCATATAAATCCCCCAAAATACATCTCACCAAATCCAAAACCCAAAAATTATATTGATTTGATTGAAAAAATTTATCCCTAGAAAACATAAAGTGGAAAATAATGTCACATACCAAATAAGTGAATACATTGATCACGCATTCTCATAAAAAACTAATAACCAGAATCAAAATAATTATTAAGGGGAAACAATATACTCCAAAAATAAAAATAATACTTATTACAAATATTAAATCATAGACTATTGAATATACTCCATAAATCAAAAAAAGAAATAAAATTCATCAAAGATGACCTGATTCCCTTATTAAAAAAATCATTAACAAATTTCAAGGTCACCAATACTATAAATGTTAAACATATCTTTATCCCAACTAAACATTATTAACTCAACATCAAACATATATTATGGTTTATTCTTCCCTTAATCATGTGTTCTCCAAAAATATTTCATTACCACTAAATCTGTTTTCTGGGTTATTAGTACCATTAAAAATACATTTTCTAATCCATAAAAGAAAAAATACTCTAGAAAATACTTATATTTTTAATGATTTTTATAACTATAATATCATTAGTTTAACACTTATACAATATAATTCTCGAATCCTTAAACAAAAAAATTTCAGTCATTCTACATCATTATTAAACCATTAATCAATTTTTATCAACTTAATCCCTAATACTTATTTATTGAAAGATGAAATTTAAATTATTTATTAAGATTCATCAACATTAATTTAATTACTCTTATTTTAGTTTTAACATAATAAATACTACTTAAAAAAACCATACTGTTAATATGTCATTCATAGTCTATTCATCATCATCCGTAAAACATTTTCTCTTATAACCCAACTGATTCTCTTCTAGAGCTTCCCCCCAAAGGATATGGATTTTCATAATGACCATACTTTCCAAATTTAAAAAATAAAACCATCAAGGATACCTAATGGAGACCATTATTCTCATATATTTAAATAACTAAACTATTCATTTTTTTTCATCCATTAATTTCTTTGTGTCATTCTCCACAGTTAAAACATCTTTCTGTTCCTCTATGAAATTAACATGAGTTCTTAATAACATATTATATAAATCCAAGAAGCTAAATCTTCTTTCCTCAATGGAACTAATGAAACTATATATTTCACTTATTAGGTGTTCTAAGAAACTCAAAAAAATTTAGTTAATTAATCATATAATTAGTTAGCTGATTAAGAATAATAACAAGGTTTCATATTCCATATCCTGTTTCACTTATCTTTTTAGGAGGATAATCATTCCATTGACCATCACATTCAAAATTAACATGAATCCTTTGTGATAGATCTATTCAATAAAATGAATATTCATAGCGTCAACAACAATAATCATAGTGGGAAACCATATAATCAAGAAATATCATTTATAGGATTTCAAAAACTTGAAACCTTCTTCTATAAAACCATTAGTTTAAACTATAAAATTGATGATAATTACCAAAAATATATGATGTTATCATACACTTAGACTTATCCACATTTTTCTCATTGATGTTTTATCATCCTAGTTTTTAAATGATAACTAAACCTTTATTTGATACCAAATATAGGGACCCATAGTATTAAAACCTTAAGAATTTATCTTTTTAGATGAATATTAATTATATAACAAAACTGCACATACTGAAATTATATAGGTCTAGTGCCTTTGGAGACACAGACACTTAAAACACTGATGTATAATATTGTCCCATTAAGTTCTTCATAAATAGAATCCTTATTTGAAATTTCATTCCCAAAAAATTTCATCATACATCGGTAATGAAACATAACAAAGGGAGATATGAGATTCTCAGTAAGGGTAAAATGGATTACATTAATTATCTCTTGAGAATAAAATGAGCCTAAGGGTGTGAGAACATAATCATAACATTTTAAATTGATACCTAGTATATCATATATCCCATACTTGAGTCATGTCATAAATATTTGTAGTTCGTAAGACATAAATCAATATGGAATAAAAAAACACGATTCATAAGAATATAATATTGGAATAAAACATGAGTTTGTAAAAAACAAACAAGATTTTAAAATTTTAAAAATATATAAATAGAAAAAAGATAACTCATTAAGTTAAGGACATGAAATCAGTCCCTTTCATAATCTTATGGACATGAAAGCTAGGTCCATGTATAAAAGTATGGATATAAAATCTAGGTCCATGCTTGATCTTATGGACATGGAATATGGTTCCATGATTCATCATATGGTCATGAAATATATTTCTATGATTAATCTCATGAAAATGAAAAATAGGTCCATGAATGAAATTTTAAACAAAAAATCATGTTCAAGAATATCATATTTACCTCATGAGTTATCTATATTTGTCCAATTAATTGGAGGTATATATATGTCCCACACATCAAATATTTAAAATAGTAAATATGGGTTCCATAAGATCATAAAACATTCATCATATCATAAAGCAATAAAAGAAATGGGTTTCATAAATATTTCATCCCAGTATAACCCATGAAAAAAGAGGCTTTATAAACATTTTATCACTTCATCATAGTATAACCCATAGAAAATGAAGGTGTTTCATAAAAATATTATCATTATAAACATAAAACATATAGAGAAAGGCAAAAATGGTATCCTTGGATAATATACTTAGTAAATCATAATTGATATCATGGGTTTTTGTCTTTTAAGAATATAAATACCATTAAAATATCATTAAAACATTATTGAGAAAAATATAGTTCCAATTTGGAAGTCATTATATTAAGATTTAATTTGTTTTTGAAAATATTATACAAAATATTTTCTTTGAAAGTATTCTTGGAAAATTTTAAAGGAATCTTCAAATCATTGAGCAGTTTTAATGGTTGGAAGTTCAATTCATGCCATATAAATTTAAAAAAACATTCCTTTCATAATTTTGTAGAAAGTAAAAATGTAATTTATTTTAAAAATGAAATAAAGATTAATTTTATAAAAATTCAAAAATTAAACATGGTAAAAAATGAATGAAAAAATTATAGGAGAATAATTACAAAATTATTTAAAATATTTTTCGAAAACATGGATATGGATGAAAATGGTTTTTTGGCAAAAGAGATAAATAAGTTGATTGTCATTAAAAATGAAATTTTGAATCTATTGAGTAGAAAAGGTATAGAAAAAAAATGATTTTTTTTAAAATAAAAACAATAGCAAAAAAAATTAATGTGGTTATTGAGTGTTATAAAAAGATGAAACACAATCATAATCAATCTTGATCAACAACGAGATTGTATCATGAAATATTTACCACTTTGGTAAATTTTAAATACTAATCCCCATGATAGAAAAAAAATTATATGGAAATATACATACCAATAATTTTTATAAGAATAATAATAAATTATATTCATGGTCCGTATATAAACTATATAAAATGAAAAAGTGGTGAATATGACATGTGTCTCAAAGAGATAAAAATGAGATGAAAATTCTTTACCTTAGGTCTGAATGACTTCGTACATGTTAGAACCTCACCATAAATATAAATGTATTATAAATCAATAATAAAACCATCATAATATATAACATACCTTATATTATTTATTTATAACCATTAATCACTTGTTTATTAACAATTTTTTATTATAACCTCTATTCCGGAGATATTTGTTTCGTTTTTCATGAATTTTTTTGTTCATCAGTTATGTTTCATGTAATTTAATCATAGTTACATAATAAATATAATTTTAATAATTAAATAAATATATTATATACGTATTATATATATGTTTATACTCTTCCATAAAATTAGATATAGAAACATTAATTACATCATCCACATATTGGGTAGGCCGTACGTATGCTTGTATGATATTTTCATCTTTCGACAGATGGACAGAAAGTTAGGTAAATAGAAAATGAACTTCTTAGAAACATTATACCATAATATATTATATATAAAAATATATATTCATTTAATCCATCCTTATTACAATCCAAGTAAAATAAAAATGAAAAGTGAATCACATCACATGGTGGAGGTGGTAGTCCACCAATACGCTTGAGCGACATTCTCGTTTTCAAATAGTTTTGAATATAATGGGGTCAATATTATATTACAATAATATAAATATAATTATTTCATAATTAAAATATATAAACATTAAACCCATCAGAATACCCATCCATAAAATATATGGATGAGAAATGAATTATATCACAACTTGGAGACGGTCAGCCGTGCATACACACAAATGATACTTCCACCTCCCATTTTATGGAAAGAGGGTGAATAAATGTAGTTTAATATTAATAAAAAAACATAAATTTATTTCATATACTAAATTTATTATTTTAGGTAAAACATAATATATTTATATTAGGTAAAATAATAATAAAAAAGAAAGTTACTAGTTAAGGTGATTACCTCTCATTTATAAGAAATCCTTTAGATCATCCCTTATAGATCCTAAGGATGGTATTTTTAGAAGACAAGAACATCATGAATGTGAATAAGGAATTTTAGAAGGGAGTTTTTACATTTTGGTATATCTAGAAGTCAAAAATTGGTGCGAAGAATGGAAAGCAGAAGTACCATTTTATAATTGATGTGAGGGGAACTTTTGGAATTTATTAAAACAATAAAATATAACAATGTCATTATATAGATCAAATGATTCCAAATTACTATGGATTTTAAGATAAGGTTGTATGGGGTTTAAATACCATCAAATGATAAAATTTTGATAGGTTTATGTGGTGTTTTAAACATTATATTTTTGCTCAACCCCTTAGTTGAGAAATTTTAACATTAACCACAGTAACATCATTTTCACTCCTAAAGGTTATATGTTTACATATATGGTGAAAAAATAGATCATAAATATAAATAATATAATATTTTGGAAAATATATTATCCAAATTTTAATATTTTAATATTTTTATGATTTGAAAATAATTTAATAATATATATATTTTGATAAAAAACATTATATCAATTTTGACACATCGTTTAATTATAATTAAAGAACATAAACCGAGTGTTGTAACTCAATTATAATTTTTTTAAACATAAATATAATGATTTATTTGTCTATAAAAATCCATGTATCACTATAAATAACTCAAATTATATTATCTTTTTTTTCATTTTTAAAATCATTTATTTTATATTTATATTAATTAAATAAATACTATATCGGCGTTATTTAAGCACTTAAGGTTATTATATAATTTATAAAAATTACAAATATATTTATTTCAGGAAAATAATTTCCTTAATATCAAAATAGTCAGTTATATTCATTAATAAATCACTTTTATCCATATATGGACATATAAGATATATTTAAAACTAAGAGAGTGGCATTTTGTAACTTTAGTTGATTTAAATTATATATCGAAGAATTTCAAGGAAACATGTACATTAAAAAATTTAAATTTAGATCATAAGGTGATAAAATTTGAATTAAATTCATCCAGGAATAATTTGGATTAAAAATTATGGCCTTCTCACTTAGTTTTAACCTATATTAACCCAATTTACCAATTAGTGAGGTGATGAATTTTACCACATACTATTCATACTTGAAAAAATAAATGTGGAAAATTTACAAAATTTTAACCCCTTTATTCCAAAAAAATGGAATTAATTTTAACCTATTCCTTACCTATATGTGGAAAAGATTAATTTTAAAATAAGTGTGCTAAATGTGATGAAATCCTATTTTTTAAAAAATGTCTCTTTTAAGTCAAAAAATTTTTTATACTAAATTCATGAATAAAATTCATTAAAATAATATAATTTGATTATTTTTAATAAAATGGAACTAATTAAATTTTAAAATTAATAAAAATAAAATATTAATTTATAAATCCTATAAAATAAAATACAGTTTTCAATATAAATCTATATTTTTCACTATTCATTGAAAAATAAAACTTTTCAAAAACATATCAAAATATCACCGTAAGATAATTTTGTTATTCTATTATAAAAAATGATATATTTTTATCAAATAATTTTTTTAAATGTTTTAGAAGCTAATTATAATATTCACCCACAAAAAGAAATAGATACCATTTCTCAAGAAAATATATATTTGAAGAAGAAAATATCTTCTTTAAAAATAGAATGTTAAATTAATTACAATTAATAAATACACACACACACACACACACACACATATATATATATATTTCCTAATGCAGTTTTTCCAATTTATACTCACAAATTTTAACCGCCATGTTATAACAATTAAATTTAAATAATAATATTTTAATATTATATCATGGATCATTTAAACTATATGTTGCATGTAACATAAGACATCAAAGAAATTAAATTTAATTGAAAAAATATTCCCTAATATTTTAGGGTGTTATAGAAACCATCATCGAACAACCCAAGATGTTGTTGCATAGCTAAGCCACACATTTTATGAAACTATATTCTAACCATGAGATAAGGAACCATACATACACTACAAAAAATGTTGTCATTAGAGGGGGATATTTTTTCAATTAGCAAAAGATATAAATTTATTTAAATTAATTAGTGCTGGTTATGTAAAACCTTTATTAAAATATTCACTTATATTTATTAGTGAAAGTTTGGTGAAAGTGCAGGTAAAATAAAAAAACATAGGTGTTCATTGTAGAAGTGATTTTAATGCTTTCTAATTAATTTTAATAAAATTAAATTCAAACCACCAAAAGTATTATTTATATGTTTAAAAAAGAAAAAGAAACAGCCGCTTGGTTGTAATCGCCAATAATATTTTTATTATAGAAATATTTAGAGTTGGATTACAACCACCCCAAAATATTTATGATAATAAACAAATAAACCCCAACCCATTCTCGCCCAATATCCCTCCTTCTACCCTTCCCAAGTGATCACCCCCACACACTATTATATATACTTCATGTGAAATTCCCATTATATACCTTTCACACACAATCTCCCATGCTAATATTATCCTTCTCATGGAATCAATCTTCACCTTTTCCTTATCCTATAAAATCATCCCCATTGTCCCCCTTCTAATACAAATTATCCCTATATTTTCCCCTTCACGCATGAGATCCCCACACCCTCTTGTGAGTGATCCCTCCTTTTCCCCAGTATGTACCCACATGATACACCCCATGTGTAAATTCAGGCATCCCTTGAATATAATTCACCCCATGATTATCTCAATCCTGAGATCGAGAGAATAAAAGTGGGCCATGCACCCAACTCCCCTCAGCACACAACTGTGTATTATTATACCATATATATATATACAATAGGATGTATATAATATAATTATATAACATATAAAAATATTTATATTAACGCACTTATATATTTATATATTTGTCAGTACATTTATATTTTTGTATATAATTATATATTTGTTTATATATATATTAAAAATAATTATATAAATATATAAAAATGTGTATGTGTGTGTTTTTGTGTATAATGGAAAATATATAATATAACTATATAATATAAATATTTATATTTTAATATTTACTATACCAATATTAATATATATAATTGGATATATATAATATAAAAACTTATATTTAAAAATTTGTAAATATATAAATAAATATAAATATTCATTATACCAATATTAATATATATATATAATGGGAAATATATAATATAATTAAAAAATAAATTTAAATATATACATTTTAAATATATAATTATATATTTATAAACACATTTATATTTTTGTATACAAATATATATTTATTTATGTCTGTAATACACACAGACATATATATATATATATATAGATAAACATCTACAAATACACACACACACACATGTTCAAATAAATATATTTATAAATACATTTATATCCAACACACACACTCACAAATAAATGTTTATTTAAATATTTATTTGTATATACATATTATGTGTTTGTGTATTGTGTTTAGATATTTACTAAATTATTTTTTAATAAAAAAATATATAGACTCCAATGATCCAATAATGTAAAATTTCTAGGGAAATAGGATAATTTTATACTTGAACTCATTTGAAAATATAGATAATTTCAGAATAATTAATATTCAAGTTAAAAAGTACATATTTACTTGTATTGGAGTAAATATTTAAGAATATATTTATATTATTTATACAAATATACACATATATTTACATATTTAAATATATCTTTATATATATATATACATGTTTATTTATATGATGTATATATGTACCAATTTAATATATACATAAATAATGTCTTCATAAAAACATTTATAGAATATATTCATATAATGTATTTAATTACATATAAATTTTTTTATATTAAATAGATTATATTATATATATGTATACAATATAGAATATATTCATTCATAAAATTTGTAATGGGCCGGACCTCTCCGGTCCATTACTTTGTGAAAATGTGGTGTTAGAGGTGTTCCGGGAGGTCAAGGTGACTTATCCCCAACACTTTGCCAATTTTTTAGTACTGTGAACAGTGTTTCCAGTTTTATGAATAGTAACAGATCGCTCTCATAGATCGGTCTCACAGATCGGCCTCACAAATCAGCCTCACAGATCGGCCTCACAGATCGGCCTCACAGATCGGTCTGACCAGTGTTTCCAGTTTTATGAATAGTAACAGATCGCTCTCACAGATCGGTCTCACAGATCAACCTCATAGATCGGCCTCACAGATCGGCCTCACAGATCGGCCTCACAGATCGGTATGATAGATCGGTCTGACAGATCGATCTGACAGATCGGTCTCACAGATCGGTCTCACAGACCGGTTTCATGTACAATAACGGTGGGTGAACAGTGTTTCTAGATTCCTACAGTTTTGTCTCTTTTGATGTTTCCTTTGATGTAAAATACATTTAAAGCCTTATTTTAAGGGCTCTTAAGGCCGTTTCAATTGTTATAAATCCTATATTAATTATTCCTATGGCCGGAATGTTTTTACATGGTCAAACCACGTGGGTTAATGTGATCCATTTTTAATGGATAATTAAGTGGATATTAAACTTTCACCCCAGTAAATCTTCAAAAAGGGTTAAGATATCATTCTACCTTGTTCTTCCACTTTTTTCTCGGCTATGAGATGCTAGAACCTTTCAGTTCTTCCCATAGGAGTTTCACAGTCAAACTTTACTCCTCAGATAAGTTCCGCTCTGTTTTGATGCAACCAAGCTGTGTCGATCATTCTTCGATATAAGGTATGTTTATCATCATTACTTCGGGGATCATCTTCTTTTTTACTCCTTTCTATGATATCATGTAATCTCCATACTTCTAATGGGGTTTTCTTGGGGTTTGGTTGGTTTGAACGTACCGTGGCATCCTTGGGTGGATGCAGTTGTCGTGAGAGGAGGATCGTGACCCGTTGTGTGGATAAAGAACATCAAGAACTCTTCAAGGTAGGGAATTCGTGTCTTCTCTAGCTGTTTATGTGCAATCATAGAGTTAATATGATTTATCCCTTTGGATCACAATGAAATTGACCTAATTAAATAATTGAACCAGATTAAAATAATTGTGGTGATCGCATGTTGTTGCTTTGTACCGTGATAACGGTTTGCCTCTTGATTTTCTAGATAGTGTGGTATCTATGGATTGCTTGTTAGAATGTTTTTCTTTATGAAATTGATAAAGATAGTAAAGCCAGAATTAATTTATAATTAATTGTCTAAAGATAAGAGGTATAAAAAATGAATCCGGTTGTTGTAGCAGTTTTTGTTGTTATAATTTTATGTTAATCAAATCAATGATAATGTATGTGTTTAATTTAGTTGGTTGATAAAAGATAATGCCTGGTAGGGTTCTGAGTTACCCTCTTTCCTGTATGGCCGAGTGCCATGTACCTTAGAGCCTTGAGTGCTCAATATACATGATGGATAGATGCTTTGTAAAAGGGCTAAGAGCCCTATAAATGTAATGTTTGTTTCCCTGTTGCTTGTGTTGTGGTGTGACTCTGGAGGGGTGTTGTGATATGTGGAGGCAGGGAGGCCTTGTGGATGTTGCAGCGGATGACGCCTAGAGTGGAGAGATGCATCAGTTTATGCATGTGGGTGTCGAGGAGGACACCAGGGATGATGGTATGGGATGGATGTGCTGGCTAGATGTTGGTGGTTTGGTTTGGTTGTTTATCTGCTTTACTTTTTCCCACTTCTCAAGGCAGTTGGTCTTACTTACCCTCCTTCCGAAGGAGTCGAAGACACGCGGGGTACGCCACGTTCTTTTTGTGTTTAGCCTCTTGAGGTAGAATGGGTCTACGCACTTTCTATAGGTAGAAATGACTCGACGGGTAGTATATCTACTCACTGTGTTGAGCCCCCTTGTGTTTAGTAGCATAGAATGATTTTCTAGAATGCCTGGGAATAGGGGAAAGTAATTCTATATTGAAATTCTGAATAAATGATGTTAACCCATGGGGTTGGAATTCACTGGAACTTAATGAAGTGGTGGTAATTTGAAAAAGGGAAAGTGGAATTTGGGTGTGATGAAAATGATGTTGAATGTGGGTTTTTCATGGTTAATTAACGTGCAAAGAATTAATTAATGTAAAGTAGAATTGATGAAAAAGGGAATGAAGTAACCTAATGAAGTTCTTTAACTGGTTGTGTGCTTATAGGGTGCCTAGTCTTAGAAATAGTAGCCTAGAGTCCGAGAGACGTTAGCTGCAGTGGAGGCTAAGACTAGGTTATTCCCATAGTGTGGTTGTGAGTTATATATATTCTCTACTCTTTGTGTTTTTATACACTACTCCACCCTGTTGGTAAGAGAAACGGACACCCTGGGGATTCTGATCCCTGGGGGGTGTTTTCCCCAACATTCTAATGGGAGGTTGAATGGCTTACTACCCCCTTTAGCCCTACTCTCTTCTCTTGCTAGATAATAGTGCCTTTGGAACAACGGTTGGTTTTCCCCATATATGTGTGTAGAGGGCTATAATAGCTTCTGGTTATTTCACACACATATATTATGGATATAGTATCCTATGAACTACTATAGGTGTAACGTGTATAGGCTGTGATGGCTTGAGGATCCTTACTCGGTGTATGGGATGTGATGGATTGAGGTATAATACCCGACGTATGATACATGTTATGTGAGCTTTGGTGGCTCCCAAAAACTACCTGGTTACTTTTGGTTGTGATGATGGTGTGGTGCTTAGCCCAGGTGTCTATGAGAAACCCTTTGTGGTGCACATGGTGCAGATTGTGGATCTTAGCCCAAGTTTATACGGGCATGCCTTTGGAGAGGGATGCACAGGACGTATGTTGTTGGGGCAAAGCAGCAAACTAGGTGGGAAGTAGTAGTGGGGTACCCTTGATATTCATTACTATATGATATGTTCTTGTATGCGTTACTTGGTGAGAGTATCCATAGTGAGGTTGGGAACTTAGTATACCTGTCTAGGTGATGAGTTAGTTGTACTTATTGTTCACTAGGATTTAGCATGCTTTCTTTACTTTTGCGTGAGAGGCTTCGGGGAGGATCCTACTGAGTATACTGTTATACTCACCCTACGTATATATATACTGTCTTTCCGGTCACTTGGAGAAGGTTGGAGATCAGGCTGGTTAATACTAGCTTGTGGTTGTAGGAGTTGATCGGGCTTGTGGTTGCTACTATCTTTTCCTTTGTTTTGGGTACTTGTAGTTCCCCTTTCAGTTGTAGTACTTTTGCATGACATTAAATATGTGCAGTTGGGTTTTATTTTATATTTCAGTTTTGAGTTGGAGTTGGTTGGTGTCTATTCTATCTCTCTCTTCCACATGTGTTCTCTTAGAGGGTAATGCCTCCCATTTGTGTGTTACTATACCCTCGGTGCTTGTCGCCAACCCGAGACCTATTGGAGGCGGGACTCAAGGGTCATTATCTCCCTTCTCACATTGCCAGCCCAGGAGGGGTACACCTTGTGGGGAGGGGGTCGTGACAAAATTAAATACGTTTATAGTATATATTATGAATAAAAATATATATAATATTTACACAATTAAATTCATTATTTATATAATATATAACCATTTATCTACATAAGCATGTGTGTAAGTATTTGTATACTATAATAATAATATTATTATTGTGAAATTTTTATTTATATTCCTCTACACTTGCATCTCTCTAATGTAATGGGTGATATGTACTCCAGGATTTAATTGTCCCACTTTCAACACTTTTTTTGTTTTATATAATTTTGTTTTGGAATGGGTCCACACCCATTTTTTAGACCTTCTTGAATTAAATCAACTTTTTATATTATAAAAATTACCAGGGGTTTTTATGATACATTTATTAAAAACAATATATATATATATATATTATATTTATGAATTTTTATTTTATTAAATACAACTTTATGGAAATAAATATATATTATATACTTATGTTTACATTGTACATTTATATTTCTATATATAAATACATATAACATAAAAAAGATTAAACCCCTTCATACAATTTATTCATTCAAATATACCAATATAATGTATTTAAAATTTAATTAAATACAGTTATTTAATGTGTTTATAATATATATATAAAAAAATATGTTTCAAAAAAATTAATGGGTGTGAAAACCCCATATAATCAAATAGATTAGCCATTGTTTTAAACCTCATATAAAATTATTATGTTTATTATTGAAAACTAGTTATATTTGAGTGGTATTTATTCCAGAACAACCTCTAAAATATAACTAGTTTTAAAAAATAGTGTTATTCAAAATCATTACTAATTTCATATATTAGCAGGGGTTTAAAACCACTCACAATCTCATTATTAGTAGAAGTTTTAAAATCCATATATTTTATTTAAAAATATACATAGAATTATAGTGATAAATGAAACTAAATTAACATAGGTTTTGGAATAACTATCAATAATTTATAAAAAATAATAATTTGGAGGGTGTTGTGTATAAATCCCTCCAAATAATTATCTTCAATATTTAATTTTTTAATTAGTAAAAATAATCTCCATGGTTTCTCTAAGATATGTAAGGATAAGTTGCATGATTTACATATATTTTGTGAAACCTATATACCTTCAAATTTACTGATAATAGTTTATATAAGGATATCAACATGGTTTGGCTACACAGTTAACCAAACTGTGTGCTAACTATACAATGTCAACTCATATAAAAAACAAGGTTTCACGGTTTACATAATAGAATCCTCATGGTTCCCCCTATCGATTCACTAATATTAAATCTTTTAAAAACACTTAAATCATTGAAAAATACAGACTAAGACTTACCTAAATCCAATAAACTCAATAATTAAACAAAATGAAACAAAAAAGTGATATTAGAGTGTGATTGATATTAATCTTGTATAATGAAAAGTTTAATTTAATGAATTTGTTTTATCATTACGTGAATTAAGTATAACATTCTAACCTAAACAATAATGTCCAATAAAGATAGATACAAGACTTCATGTGTACCTCCCCATATATAAGAGGATACAAACTAGAATCATGTGTTTGAATTCCATCAGTGGGGAGACTACACCCTCTGGTAATCATCAATGTACAAAAAATAAATATAAATAACAATATAATGATAAAAATTTCATGTAGAAGACTAGATATTAAATTTGATAAAGGATGGTAAATATATCATACAGAGAAAAAAATAGGATTCTAGTGTGTTAATACCAACTAGAGTATATTTTTATGATGATAAGTAAATAAAACTCTATAGAAATCTTCCAAAGTCTATAATTGTTCTGCCATTTGATCCATGCTCTACAACTCGACTACCTTCTACGACCCCATTATAATTTCTTAGATCCCTATACATGATGTTTTCACATGCATCTTGAACTGTGTTCATGATGTGAGTAATAAAAGTGAGTAGGAAACCACCATTGCATCCTTAAAAAGTGTTAACAAGTATAGCATGTGTATTCTATGATAACAATAAATGTGTAAGGAATCATAAATAATCATATATCTGGAACCCATTTGATATCCAAAACACTACAATCCCTAACCATACATACTTTAGATCTATGATGAATGTCTGATCAAATATGTCTAAAGTTATCAAGAACTATCCACAAGGTCAGAAAAAGTTTACTCGGTATACTCAAGGAACCGAGTGAACTTGTTACTCGCATCCAAAAGGAAGAGTTTTGACACATTACTCTGTATCCTCCACACATCGAGTTTCATATCCTTCCAAAATTATTTCACAATCCTTCCCTATGTATGGATCCACCATAATCATTGTATCATGTCATACAAACTCTCCCTCTAAGGAGAAATCATACCACTACAGTACACTTTTCACAAGTAACATGAAAATACCTCAAAAACATAGTGAATACAAACAATGGGGAAATGCATAATAAGTCAAATCATAAGCTGTTATCATGATCATATATTAGAAATATATAATAACATGTGTTGAACATAACACATGTTAACATGAAACATAAGAAAAACTCATGGATTCAAGAATCACAGATAGGTCTCATGGGTTACACACACACACACATACAAACACACTCCCATAAAAAATCACAACCAAGAATGGTCAACAAGTTATTCCATAAAAGTATTAAATTAAGGAAAAAATATCACATAAGGGTATCAGAAGGTAAGGGACTTCCAACCTTGTATTTTACCAACATGAGGTCCACTTAACCCATTTACTATGCCGACGGGTCACAAAGACTCAAGCGCGCCTCCCCGTACGCCAATGGTTCTTGACTAGTAGTGAAGGTTTAAGAATGGTAAGATAGAGAGACAATACCTTCTAATACGAATAGAATACTAGAAAATACACAATAAACATAAAATAGTATAGGATGCATATACAAATAAACATAATCAATAAACTAGGGAATCATAAATAAATAACTGAATAACAGATAATATAATAAAAAATCCTCTAAGGAAGTGTTTGATACATGGATGGATGACTAGATGATATAAAAAATTAATAAGGGAATGTATATAAACATTCTATACAAAAATTACAAAAATAACAAAAGATGCTTCATGAGAATCTCGAGAAAACGCTCAGTCCTTTGATCCTATGATCCATCTATAAGAAATAAATATCATAAATCTTTAGAAGGGAACTTTCCTTTATCCATACCTTAAGATAGATAATATTATCAAGTACGAAATGTATCCTGAGTATAGTGTGAGATAAAAATCTCAGTAGGCCACCACCAACGATGTCTCTATGTAATGCAAGTATTTCTCATAAATAAACAGTGTACATATAATATACGAATAGTAAAACAAAGATCGGAAAATAACCATCCCACTTAGGTTCTTATAGGACACCTGGTAGGTCAACCTATATTTTCTCATGGCAGAAATGGAAGTCTGAATAGTCACTATATATATTGTATTAATATATATAACTTAATTTTATATTTAATCCACCTATATCAACCATGCACATATGGATGTAACTGGCTATATACCTGAAATACTAGTGATGGATGGACCAATGCGTGACTCAAACATCCCTAACATGTATAACAGAACTATAAGATCATGAAATGGGGTACATTCCCTAAATACCATTAGAGTTATAGGTTTCATGCTACAACCCTCGAGATGTTGAGTGATCCGTCATGTCAAATACTCAAATCATGGAGTGTGGAACCTCAGGTCAATGTCCATATAGTATCACTGGTTTGATATTACATACTCAACACTCGATGTAAGGGAGAATAATTATTCACCATGCCCATCATCCCTTAACATTGTACCAAACATATATAAATATTTATTCATTTATAATAAAATTCATGAGTAAAAACCTCTCATGAAACTTATTTATCAAGACCATATATATATAATCATAGTATAATCATATTTATTACATAACATATGAGGGAATACCTACCATGTTCAATTATTACCAAGACTATATATATATAGATACAAAATATTAATGTTCATAACATAACACATGAGGAAACACCTCTCATATGTACCTTTACTCATGTTCAATTCCATTTAAAACATTACAATACCTGACAATAATTTAATTAAGAAAAAATAGAAGGCATGGCCTTACCATCCTTTGAATTCATTCCATTTAATCCAATTGATTCATTTAAGGTGAGGAACCCCTCATGTAAAATCCTTTCCATATAACCATTTCATTTATTATAAGGAAGACAATATATCTTGTTTAATTCTCCTTCTTCAATTCATACCATTTAATAAAAAAATAATGGAAATTATAGTCATGGGGTTAAAATTCCTTTAAAAGCGTGACATGGTAAATAAGAGATTTTCCTATATGGGAAATACTAAGTCTTGGTTTTCCAAACACATAGAAGCCACCCTTATTCAATGTAAGCATTCCCACTATAAGGGAAATTTTATTTAAATGCTGAGTTAGAAGGAACAAAGGAGTTCCGAGTAATTTGACCCTTTGGCCAAAATGGGTACTTCTAATTGGAACACCAAAGGGGTGACCATATAAAGTTTATACAACATTTGAACCACCAAAAAAGTATCATTAGGTACAAAATAAGATTCAATGGTCAATTTTATATGATTCAATAAATTTAAATTAGACACTTAGAAACAACCGGCGTGAGACATAGTGACATTGCTATAGGGAATTAAAACACAAAGGGAAAATGACATGACCACCTACCTGATGGTTGTAGATAAATACTTGCTCAATATCAGCCTACTATTTGAAGAATTTTAGAAGTTATCTGAAAAAGAGACCGATGATCTGAAAAGAGGGAAAATAACCTTGCACCTAAATAGCACAATGGATTTAAAGGAAAACTTAAACTAAAGTCAAGAGACAAGAATAGAATGCCTTAATGGATCCAACACCTTTGACAAATTAAGAAATGGATACCGGAGGAAGGACTTATATGAGATCCTAGGTTGATTGAGAAAATAACCCATAGGATGAGAAAACTATGTGAGATGCTGGATGAGGATTGAGGAAAATGAAAAAGTTTAAAAAGGATTAATGAAGAGAAATATGGTGTTTTTACCCTAAAATAATGGTTCACATGGATTATGCATAAAAATTTCAAACCATTCACAAACCATGTGGTAACTGACTTTCAAGAAACCTACTATTGTCAAATAGTCATGAAACATGGGTTTCATGGTTTTGGACAAAACATGCGGCCTATAGGTTCCCCTTTCTACTATTGCAGGTTTTAGAAAAACCATGTGGCTGGGTGGCGCAATTTACCCAAATTGTGAAGCCCAATATTTCTCCCATTTTCAGGACCTCTGGGATCCAAAATAGCCATAGGAACACCTAGGACATTTCTTAGTCCATATAAAACCTTTAAAATTATTAAAATAAAGGTTATAATTGAAAAACTAATAATCCGTACTTTCGTGAAAAGACAGGTAGTTACAACCTCTCATCCTTAAAGAAGCTCATCCCTATGTTGGAATTTTTAGGGTGAAGAGGTATCATCAACAAAGAGTTCCAACCAATGAGATTGTATATCAGATTCCCATTCCTAGGTCTTATCCTGTACACATCCATTCTACAGTAACACCCATACAAAAGGAATTGACCTGCCTCAGAGTGTTTTCACACTTTTATCAACAATAAGAATACGATACTCCTTGAAGGAAGCATCTACATAAATTTTGACATAATATGGATGAAAGGCATGTGATGTGTCTAGAATGTGTTTATGAATCCAAGATACATGAAATACATCATGCGTATAATATTATCTATAGGGAATCACCAACAGGTAATCCACTAGTCTGATCTGTTTCACAACCATGAAGGGTCCAATAAACCTTTTTGAAAGCCTACCATTCTTATGAATACGTCTATACACTAACCCAGGTGGAACTTAGTAGAAAACCTAGTCTCTCACCATGAACTCAAGAGGTGAGAGGTGGTTATTGTCATACAACTGTTGTCTAGACTGAGGTGTCAACCTGTGCTTTATGATTAGCTGTTGATTCTCTTTAGTCTCATGCAAAAGACATGATCCAAGCATAGCTACCTCCCCTACCTCAAGATATAACAATAGTGAGTGGTAAGGCCTAGAATATAAGGATTCATAAGGATCCATCATGATGGTAGCATGAAATATGTTATTATAAGTGATATCGACAAGGGTAATTAGTTTCTCCCACAATCCCTCAAAGTGAAGGACACCTGAACAGAACAAGTCTTCTAGCACATGAATCATACACTCTGTCTATTCATCGATCTATGGGGGATATTACATGATTGAAAGCACATGTGTACCAAAGGCCTTTTTCAACCCCTTCCATAACTATGACATAAAATAATCCTCTCTGTCAGAAATAATAGAATGAAGAACTATATGAATATATAAAACCTTCCTAATGTACGAAATTCCATGATTTTCTACTGTGAAGGTCTCTCACACAATAATGAAGTATGAATCCTTAATGAAATGATCAATGGAAACCCACACTAGGTCATTTCATCGAGGTGATCTAGGTAAACTAGTCATGGAATCCATATAAACACCATCCCATTTCCTCTTAGGAATATAAAAATGCTATAAAAACCCTTCCGAACACTAATATTCCACCTTTAGTAGCTAATAGTTGGAACTCTATGTGATGAAGATGGAAATCCAACATTTCATAGTAGGCCACCATTAAAGACATCATAGATCTCAATACATTTTGGTGACACTAGGGTTGACCACCCATGATGCGGCACAAAATTCCTACATAAGATCTTATCTAATGTTTTATAGGATCCATACAAGCCCACTGAATAGTAATATTCCATCCCCATCCCAAAACCAAACTAAAGTGTATAATCCTCTAAAACACTTTCCCTTAGGACACGACATTATAGATTGGATAACTGTATCATTATTACTTAATCCAGAAGAGTAGAATTAACTTTTAAGGGTGAGAGGACAGTCTAACCCTGGTCCTCCTGAACCTCCACATGAATCTATGAATATAATTCCATAATATACAAATAATCATTGGATTTTTGAACTTACAGTGTCTGATTCATCTAGATCATGTCATCAGATACTATATTTCCCTCTCCAGATGTGTTGTTGAGCTCAAAATCAAACGAATATTGGTACTTAACCCACCTGTATTACTTGAGATTGAGATCCTGCTATGTGAAGATGTACATGAGGATTTTGTGATATGTGAATCCCACAAAATTCTCTCCGATAAGATAGTGTCTCCAACATCATAAGGCATGAACTACAACAAAAATATTTAGATCTTGTGTCGTGTAATTCTGCTCATGAGGCCTCAACTGATGAGACCCATACATGATGACTTGCTCATAGTAATTCAGAACTGCTCCAAGCCCAATACTTGATGCATTGAAATATAAGGTGTAGGTTATTCCTGGATCTAGTAGAGTTAGTATCAGTATTGATGTCAAATGAACCTTCAACTTCTGAAAGGATGTTTCCCAAGCTTCTGACTATAAATATTTTACACCCATTCTTGTCAATCCTATAAGCGACACTGCAAGGCATGATAAATCCTAGATGAAGTGTCTATAATATTCATCTAGCCCCAAGAAATGGAAAATTTCAAATAAGTTATTGGCATTCTCCTTGGAATCTAAAGCTCTCACTTTCATTGGGTCTATTGAATCTTCTGACTGCAAGATGATGTGACCCAAGAAGAGGACTTTCTCGATCCAGAAGTGGCATTTACTGAGCTTATAAAAGAGATAATGGTTACTCAATGTATTCAATATGATATAATAATTGTTTGCATGGTAATTTTTTATCTTTAATACACTAAGATATCATCTGAAAATATAA
Source organism: Viscum album (assembly GCA_963277665.1). Lineage (NCBI taxonomy): Eukaryota > Viridiplantae > Streptophyta > Magnoliopsida > Santalales > Viscaceae > Viscum > Viscum album. The sequence continues at coordinate 857,993,557 of OY728121.1, forward strand.
CCACAAATTAATATAAATATGGGTGAAAAAACCAATTCATAAGAGCCATGAAAACAACAGGTGTGTTTGTGAGTCCAAGCGTCATGACCAGGTACTTGTGTAGACCATACATTCTCCTAAAAGATAAGAATGGTATGTACAAATTCCTAAAACAAACATGATGAGAGCTTGACCTCATATCTATCATTGAAAACAACATATCTCCTCATAGATAATCAAAGAGGTCATCTATTATTGGCATTGGATACTAGTTCTTTACTATGAGAGGATTCAAGTGATGATAATACCAACAGATCCAGATGGTTTCATCCGCCTTACTAAAGAAAAGGATCTGTGAACCCCAAGGAGAAGTGATGCGGGCATATGAAGCTTTTTTCCTCCAAATACTCCATCTACTTTTTGACCTCCAGAACCTCTTTAGGCTCCATCCTATAAGGAAGAATATTCAGTGGTGATTTTCCATATACAAAATAAATGGTGAAACCTACCTCTCGCACCAATGGTAGACTAGATAATTCATTAGGAACGATGTACCTAAAAAAATCCACTACAAGATGAAATATAATAGCTTGTAACCCTTGTTCATAGAGAAAATGATTGGCGATATGATCTATCACATTACCCAACCTCTACTGCTGGGGTCTAGCTTGAGTCACATTGACGCCCCATTCTCCCTTATGCACATACTTACCTTCCTATGGTGATGTAAATGTCACCCTCCAAAGATAAAAATCAATATGAGCTATATAGGGAACTAACAAGTCCATCTCGATGATTATATCAAATCCCATCATGTTAAGTATGTAAAGATTCCACATGAATTGGTTACCACCTATCTCAATATGACAATTCTTACAATAGAAAACACTATTAGAATGGATACCCAATGGGGTTTCTAGCATCTTAATTCCATATTAATGATAGATATTGAGGTCCTTACTCCCATTGATTTCCTTAGATATAAAATAATGAGATATGCCAGTGTAAAATAAATCATACACCATAATGAAGTCTACTAAAATAGTACCATATATAGTAGAATGTATTACTCTATGTATATCATGTGTAGGATTGACTATATGTAACATGCATGTACCGCAACCCTTAGTCATTGCCTTGATTCCTTGAGAAATCTTGATCTACTAGCATTGAGAATCTTAAGACTGAATGCCTCTTCCTCGACCACCACCTCAAAATGATCAACCAGTGGTATTACTATTTCCCACATGTCATGATCCTGCTGACCCCACTTCTGACAAAGGAGTAGGTTTAGATCCTTGTTCCAAAGGAATTTTTGAAATAGTCATTCAAAAAAATGAGATATATCTGATCATTCCATATCCTCTACACTCTACTGGGCCCAGCAAGCACTGAGGCTTTGTGTGTTCCCTCTTCCCGCACTTGTGATAAATTAGGAATCTATCAACACAAGGAGCCTGACTACTACTACATGCATGAGAAAACTGAAAGTGATGCTTGTTTCTCGAAAGTAGAACCAATGCTATATTTAGTTTCCAAACCACCCTAACTCACACCAAAAACTTCCCTTAGAATATGATCCATAGTAAGGGTCTGGTTGAAAATTTTGGAAATATTCATCAACCTGAACACATTGACCTGTGACTAGATAGTATAAAAAACCCATCCTCAAATAGCCTAGTGATCATATGAGTTTTAGTATCTAGAGTAGGAGAAAATCACATCAGCTCTATGAAATGATTAGAATAATCCACGATAGACAAGATCCCCTACTTCCGATGGATACCAAATGGGATTTTAAGCATCTTAATTCCATATTAATGCTCAATATCAAGGACCTTACTCCTAGTGATTGCCTCAGATATAAAATATGGAGATGTGTCTGTGTAAAATAAATCTAACACCAAAGTGAAAGCTACTAAAATAGTACCTTATACAGTAGAAGGTCAAGTGGTATTTAGCTCTTGTGTAGGATGTACTTCATTTAACTAGCATGTACCGCAACCCCCAGTCATTTCTTGGATTCCTTGAGCAAGCCCACTCTACTAGCATCGAGAATCTTAAGATGACTACCTGTTCCTCAACTGCCAGCTCAGAATGATCAACCTATGGTGTTGTTGCTGCCTACATGTCATGATCCTACTACCCCCACTTTTGATCGAGGTGTAGGTTCAAATCCTTGATCGCTAGGAATTTTCGAAATAGTACTGAAAAAATATGGGATATAGGTCATCATGCCATATCCTCTACACTTTATTGGGCCCCACAATCCTTGAGTCTTTGTGTGTACTTTCTTCTTACACTTGTGACAAATCAAGAAGCTATCAACATAATAAGCCTAACTGAAGCTACCTCTACAAGAATACTTGAAGTGAAGCTTTCACCTAGATATAGAACCAATACTAGATTTAGTTTCCAAACCACCCTAACTAGCACCATCACTTCCCTTAAAATTTGATCCATAATAAAGGCCTAGATAAAAATTTGGAAAATATTCATCAACCTGAACACATTGATCTATGAATGGATAGTGTAAAATATTCCATCCTTGAATATCCTATCGATCATTTGATTGTCAGTATCTTGAGTAGGAAAAAAACACATCAACTCTATGAAATGAGAAGAATACTCAATGATAGACATGATCCCCTATTGTATGTTCATGAATCCTCTAGATCAGTAATCCCTTAGAGTATGGGGAATGAAATAGCCATTGAAGATCATGTAAAAATCCACCCAAACCATATCTCTATGCCGATCTACATAGTTGATTATGTCCCGCCACCACTTAGCTGAATCACCTAGCATATATGAGGAAAGAGTAACAACTGGGCCCCACTGACATCACAAACACCCATTCCATAACAGGGTCATTAAGTCATGCCCCTCCAGGTACCATCATTTTCCTTACAGACACATGGTCCCCACCCCGGGGCCCACCCACATTCCTGAATAGGTCATCTGACTAGTGAATGCACCAACATGCCAACACATGTTCTTTCCAATGTGCTTTCTCCTCACTCGCACAGACCCTGAGAAACATCCCAGAAGGTCACCCATCTTGATCACTACTCCAAGGAAATCATGCTTAACTATGGTGTTCTAATTAAGTAGGATCTCAAAAATAATGGTTCAACTTGTTGACATGAGTCATATAATTTTTTCATTTAACCTGTTATCAATCTTGGGTGTTATATTCACCTCTACTTTAGAGCACAACATCCTATTGTGGACCATACATCTCAACCCAAGTAGTGAACCGCACATATGGATAGGTTTCTCCTTTGATACCAAATTTAAGAACTATTCCCCACTGACAAAACAGACTCCCCTTCCATAACTTTTTTGTCAGGTCAGGGCTCGCCAGGTACTACCAGTTTCTCCAGAGGCATGTGGTCCCTAACCTGGAGCCCACCCACTTGCCCTTACGGGTAATCTGTCTAATGACTGTCCCCATAAGAAAACACATTTTCTTTCCTATTTTATTTTTCCTCACTCACACAAACCTTGGGAAACATTCCAAAAGTCCATCAATCCTAATCACTACTCTTGGCCAATCACACTAAACTGTGGATTTCTAATTAATTAAGCTCCCAAAAATAAAGGTGCACCATGTTTACATGAGTTATATCAATCGGCCATTTAAACCTTTAACATTATTGGGTGTTCTAAAAAGAATGACCCTAATATTTAGGGGAATCTCTTGATTCTTGAATATAGAAATTATTTTTTCAAGCCAAGACTCCATGGTTTGAGGACCGCCATCCCTTGACAAGGTAGGAGGATGCTACTATTGAAACTCTTGATTCAACTCTCCCATACTTGAGGTAGGTCAAACTGAACCTTACATCGATGGAATCATATACATAAAACCCTCCATAAAATAGGTGTCAATTCCCATATCAAGAATATGAATAGGATCCACAAGTGTCTCTAAAGTAGGAATCCCTGGAAGCACACGACCTACCACCCCAGGAGAAAGGTCTTCACCACTATTAGGGTGTACAATTGGAATACAATAGGGAAGAATGACACACTAATGACATAAAATTGCCTCAAAAGGTATTTAAGAAATGGAGAAGATTTCATTTAGGAAAATAGGAATGGATTAGCACCATCCTATATAAACTACCACACCTCTATTTCTACTTCAACAACCAGGTTTACATGGTAGAAGCTACCATAACATTCCATAATGACATAAGAGATACCCCACTACCCACTACTAAGGTCGGGTTCATGTCTAAGTCTCTATGTTATATATATATATATAAGATTACCATTCTTACATTAGAAGTAATATTCATTTTGAAATTATGCTTCATCAACTATATACATTAATTAAAATGGATGAATCAGATGGTATACCACTTTCGATCAATAAGATCCCATACTCCTAATAATATAAAATATGATATCCATTCATCTCACACAATAACACATTCAATCCAATGCAAAATATAGTCGATGGTTTAACATTCCATAATTGAATTCTTATGGTGTATACTTTAACCCATTAAGGAAAACACTGTTCGGTTAAGTCAGAGACATTAAATATCAATTATGTTTTCCAATCCATAAAATAAGTCTCATCATAATTAAATATAATCAAGGTACTAATAATTTGAAATAGGAAAATGAACACTAAAAATTGGTGTGACATGGAAAAACTCATGAATTATTAGTCCCTAGGTGCCTAATAATGATTCATGTAACAATGCTCCTTTCTATCATATCATCAGGCCAAGGATGAAATAAATCATCAATTAGAAAAATAATAGTAAACATAAAAAAACATGTGCATCACCCAATAGTTAAATGATATCAATAGTAATACAAAAAAGAAATGTAAGAATTATAATTCAGGACACTCAACCTTTACCCCGAATATGGGTTTACGTGGCCCAAGCATGGCTTATGATCAAGTTCCATGAATTCCCAATTTCTAATCTATTATCTTTAAATAGTATTGAAATAAAGTAATATTCTTTGATACCAGTTTGTAACATCTTGAGCCAGGGTCCACTTAACCCATTCCTTGAGCTAGTGGGTCACATGACCTCAAGCACGTCTCCCTGTATGCCAATGGATGCTGAGTAGTAGCCAGGGTGTAAAGGTGGTATGGTGGAGAGACTATACCCTATAATTGTAGTGTCACAATGTAAAATAACCAATAAAAACACAATAGTAGTAGAATCTTATATCAATATATAGAATCAATAAACCATGGAATTGTAAATAGATAACTATAAAAACTGATAATATAATCAAAATCCTATACGGTGGTGTTTTATAAATTGATTCATGACACGATGATACAAAAAATGAAACTGGGGGTAGGCAAACACACATGATATGAAAAAAGTAAAAAATGAAATAATTATTCTCCCTAAGAATCTCGATTGAATGCTCAATCCTATTCTCTTAATATACATATATAAGAAATATATATCATCCACCTATATAAGGTAACTTTCTCATATCCATACTCTTAGATATAAAATATTCTCAGGTACCAAAGGTATCCCGAGTAGGGTGTGAAATAAAAAATCTCAATAGTCTACCACCAATAATTTCTATTTTTAATCCAAGAATTTATCATAACTAAATAGTGTGAAAGTATTATCAGGATAGTAAAACAAATCTAAAATAAATAACCATCTTTATCAAGTTCTGATAGGATAGTTGGTGGGTCTACCTTCTTTGACTCATGTCTAAAATGGAAGTCTAAATTGTCACTATATATATAGTAGTAGTATATATAGTTTAATTGTATATTGAATTCACCTATATGAACTGAGTATATGCGCATGTATGTGTCCATATACCCGGAATACAAGCGATAGATAGACTGAGGCATAAATCTTACATCTATGACTATTCTAACAAGTATATCAGCTCATGCAATAGGGTACATTTCATACATGAAAATAGAGTGCGATACCTCATGGTAAAACACTTGATATAGTGGCTGAGCCATCATGTCAACAATCTAATCGTGGATCATGGTGCCTAATCCCAACATCCATATAGTATCCCTGGTGTGAGATTCTATAATCAACACTTGATGTAAGGGAGTGTGATTATCCACCATTCTCAACACCACATACAATCATATATATCCCATATAAAATTTCATTCATTTATAATAAAAGGAATGAGGAGAAACCTCTATGGAAACTTATTTTTCAATACCATATATATATGCATGAATTAATCATCTTTATCACATAACGCATGAGGAAATAAATATCATGTGCCATGATTTCCAATCCTATATATAGAGATAAGGAATATTCATGTTGATTACATTACACATGAGGAAACACCTCTCTGGTGTCCCTTTAGACAAGTTCAAATACATTTAAAACTTTACAATAATTCATAATCATTTAATTAAAAAAACAGAAGGCATGGCCTTACTATCATTTGAATTAATTCCATTCAATCCAATTGATTATTTTAAGGTGAGGCATCCATCATGTATGAGCCATTTTGTATAACCATTTCATTTATTAAAAAAATACAGTCTATCTTGTATAATTATCCCAATTCAATTCTTACAATTTCATAAACAATAGATTGAAATTATAGTCATGGGGTTTAAAGTAATTTAAAAGGGTGACATACTCAATAAAATTATTGCATACATGGGAAATTCTAAGTCTATATTGGCCAAAATCACATGAGATACCCTTGCTCTAAATAACAATTCCCACTACAATTTATATATTCATTTAAAATCTAATCCGTAAGGAATAAACGAGTTCGGGGAAATTTGACCCATTGGTCAAAATGGTTAATTCCCATTGGCAGACCCAAAGGGTGACCTATAGAGTGTATAAAACCTATTAACAACAAAAAAGGATCATTATGTGTGTAATAAGATGCAATGGTCAATTTCATATGATTAAGTCAATTAAAAGGATACACTTGGAAACATCCAACATGCGACACAAAAAAATAGCCACAGGGCATGGAAACTCAATGAAAAAAATGTGACCTCCTACCTCAAGGCCATAAAGGATGCCTCATATGAAATCATAATCATATTTGAAGCTGGTTGGAAGAGATATGAGAAATTTTATAATGCCCTAAAAATAGGGAAAATGAACCTACACCTGGATAGGGATAAGAATTCAATGGAAAACTTAAACCGAAGGATATAAACTAGAAGAGCATACCTCACGGGATCTAACACTTTGGACAGATTGAGAAATGGACACTAGAGGAAGGAGTTATATGAGATCCTAGGTTGATGGAGAAAACAACCAATGGGATGAGAAAAATATGTCAACCACTGGAGGAAGAATGAGATTAATGAAAAATATGAAAATGATTTATGAAGGGAAAATAGTATTTTCACCATAAAATAAGGGGTCTCATGATTTAGGTGTACAATTTTCAAACTATACAAAAACATTATGATAACCCACTATCCAAAAACATTATATTTTTACATGGACATGTGCCTCAGGTTTCATGGTTTATGACATACCGTGCATCCTATTGGTTCCCCTTTCCAAAACCACACAGTTTTAGACAAACTATGTTGGCTGGGTAGAATAGTTTCCCAAAACCAAACAACCTAGTATTTCTTCCATTTTTTTTTCAGAACATTGAGCTCCAAAGAATCCCCAGAAACTACTGGGATCTTCTATAGGGTGTATCACACATTTAACATTCATAAATGAAATATTAAAATTAAAAAACTAACAATTTGTACCTTTATGAAAATCATTAAAAAACTCAAGGTTTTTAATGATATACTCCAGTATTAATCAATGAATGAGGTCTGAACCACATTTCACACTGATCAAGAGTTAGGTCACCTAAAAAGGATGTATGTCACATGTCAAGGATTCCTATCTCATGTTTTGGTTCATCATGAAGTAGGTTCATGAAAGTGAAATAATGAAATTCCATGTCAAGAATATAGTTCCATAATTTTATACATTATGGACTCCTTCAATAGAACATGTTTTGAGATATATCAGTGAAAATGATTTCAATTTCCTGGATCCATTTTTAATTAAAGAACATGTGATGATTTTTTCATCAATTTTTAAGAAAATTTTTATTCTAGAAAATGAACATCAATTAATTATAAAATAATTATTATAAAAGAGATTCAAGATGATATTCAAGAAGAAGAGAGCCTCAAGATGATCATTCTATTGAAAATTACCTAGAAACATTCCGTGGTCATAAGGGATCAATCTCCTGCCAAAGGTTTGTCATTGAAACATTGGATTCCCCACTAATCTACCAAAAAATAATAATTAATTTGTAGTTCTATCATTGATCTTCAATCAATAATATGTATAGGAAGGTATGCTTACAGAAACCAAAATGGTTCTTCCAGCACCATTGTCTGTCTAGTGGGGTATACAATTTCTTATAGAACTACAGAAACTCCATCAGGTAACTAGTTCTTGTTATAACCGTCGATCATCTATACCTCTTCACTACCCTCTAATGATTGATTACAAAACCATTTTAACATAGAAACCAATATCATAAAAACCCATAATAGTGAATAACCAAAATTGGAATTGGGAGTTTTATAAACATAAGTTCCTTACACATTTATATTAATGAGGATATTATAATTATCCCCCAATAACTACTTCTCATACCCATGAATGACCTTCAATGATTTTACTCAAACAACTTGTGTTATTAAGCCCATACATCAAACTATACCACCCATGTCTCCTCTAGGATATTTCCATAGATCCATAGGATCTGGATAAGGTGTATCATCTTCCCATGTTCTACTTTCCCACTCTGATATAAAATTCTCAATGCGCACTTCATATATAATGCATTAGGACCCAGCTCAACATATTTATTGTCAATGACATGTTTTGGATAAGGCATGTACCGGTAGAGATGAGTGACATGAAACACATATTGCATGCCTTAGTATCATGAAGGAATATCTAGATGGTACACCACTATCCCAACATGCACGATGACCACAAAGGGTCCAACATATCATGATGATTGCTTCTCTTTCTTCCTTAACCTTCGATTTCCTAACCAAGGAGTCACTCTAAAAAACATATCATATAAAAAAATATCTAAAGGAATACTATTGTATATTTTTTTAAGATTTATACATGCTTTGAAAAGTGATCAATCTCTCCTGAATTATCTTCACTGTCTCAAATGCCTTTTATACTATGATTGGACCCACAACTACTACCTCACCAATATAGTTCCAAAAAAGATATAAATATAATTTTCTCACATAATGAGCCTCATAAGGTACCATTTAAATAAAATAATGGTAATTTTTGTTGTATGAGAACTGAAATAATTCTAGGTTTTAATCCTATGCTTCATCGAAGGCTAGGCTGAAAGAACAAATCATATCCCCCAATATTTGAATCATCTACTCAAACTGTCCATCTTTCCTGGGATCATGCACTGTTCTCGACCTCAGATGAGACCCTAAGGTATTATGGAAGCCCTAATAGATTCATGATGTAAAATTTTTGTCTCTATTATATAAAATAATTTAGGGATATCCATGAAATCTTACTATCTCATGACTATATAACATTCCCATATCATCTACTATGTGAGTCTCATATATTGATATGAAATGATAATTTTTTTAACTGATTAATTATCACCAAAATTGCATCATGACTCCTTGAGGTCCTGAGTAACCCCATTACAATGTACATCATGACATCCTACAAATTTAATATGATAATAAGATGTTTTTCGAGTAATCCACAAGGATTCTAGTGCTCGACTATTATTCTCTTGTAGTTAAGGCATCAATAAATGAATTTGAAAATGCCCTTATTCATCCTTAACAACAGAACATAAGCCTACAGTCTATTTAAATTATTTTCACTCTAGGACGCACCACCCATTTTGAGGTATAAAAGTATCTCAAATTCTATTCTTTTATAGAATTAGATTACATAACTCTCTTTTGTACTATTATCACATCACCATCATATAATTAATATCTAGGTATCAGGTCCCCACCAGAAAGTCATTCCTATGTCACAACATACTATGGGTCATATTATTGACCAGACATTACAAAGAAACCCAATAAGATATAACCAATAAAGGGGAAAATTTCTTCAATACATGGTCCTTAGAAACATAAATATTCCATTAATCCAACAAGATAATCAAGATTAACTATTCCTACGAAGGATGTTTACCATACTCTTGATCTAACTTCCTCTTATGGATAAGAACATATGAAATGACTCTACCTTTTATTTTTGTAAAGGCCATCTCAAAGATAAACATATGAAAGTATGTCACCAATTTTTTCTACCTAAAATTGTTGTTCCACTATGTGAATATGTACAAAAAGATCTTGTGTACATTGTAAAAAAATCTTGTCACTAAAGAGTTAGTGTCTTCACAAATTTAAAGATGGGACAAAAACTACTAGATTTAAGTCATGGGTTTGATTTTTTCTACTCATGTGGTGATAGCAGAAGTGACCCATAATCTAACACCCACTCCCTCTACATCATTATTTCCCCTCCAAAAAACCCCCAATGCATCCTAGTAAATATCATAATCAATCCCTATATTGGGAATTATAAAAACTATAGCCATTATCAACCTAATAATTATCTCGACAATATACTCCTCACACAAATTCTACTATTGAAACATTATCCATTTAGTCATCAAATAAGTCTTGAGTTCTGATAAATGAGAGATGTCATGAATAAAATATTGATAATATCCAGCTAAACTAAAAAAGATCCTAATCTTGACTATGATATAGGAATGTGTCTATGATATTACTGCCTCAACTTTCTTAGATCCCATGGATATACAAGTCTTAGAAACCATATTCCCTCTAAATTAAACATTATGAATTCAAAAGCGAAAATTTATCAACTTTGAAATAATACAATGTGTTGGTTGTGTGATCATGACTATCTTGAGATTATTGGATTTCTACTTTTGGTCCACTGAGTAATTGAAGAAATCATCAACAAAAACTATGATGTAAAAATCAATATATGGGTTGAAGATCTTTTTTATGAGATCCATGAGCATTACTATTACATTCTTTAGTCCAAATGGCATCACCATATACTCAGATAGCCGTTACCTGCTCTTAAAATTTGTCTTTGGAATTTCATCCTTTCTAACATGAAATGGGGGATATAATGGATGAAGATTAATCTTTAAGGACTATCTAAATGAACATAAATGATCCAAGAGATCATCAATCCAGGGGAAAGAGTATATATTATTCAACATCACCTCATTAATCTTCTAGCAGTCTATGAAAATTAAAATACTCCATCCATATTATTAGATAATTATATAAGTTCACCCCCTGATGATGTTCTCATCATAATAAATCCATTATGTTCCATATCCTCAAGTAGTTACTTCATATCCTTTAACTCAGATAGTGCTATATGATAAGGTGGTATCAATGTATGACGTGCTCCTAGAATGAGATCTCTTGAAGTAATCTCCTCTATTAAGTGAAAGTCCTATGAATTCTTCTAGAAATACAATTATATAGTGATACACCACTGGAGGAAAAGATAAGGTGTATGCCATTTTTCATGATGAAAGGCCAATCCTTCAATCTGCACCATGATCATCAAAATATGGATCATTTATAGAAAATATCGACCTACTTCCAACTCAAACTCACCTGTTATCAAAAAATTATCCAACATTATAAAAGTAAAAGATATATATCTCTAATAGTAATCAATGTGGTCCTAGAATCTGGTCATCCAATCCGTTCTATGAATAAAATGCATGCTCATAATATGTTAGAATCATGAATTACTAATGATTTCCATAAGAAAACCCGACTAGAGGATACTTTGGGAATCATTGAAGATGATTTAAATTCATTAAAAATTGTGTATCAAGAAAAATAAACCCATAAGATAATGTGACTGATAAATCGATACCAAGAATAACTTATGTAGATATTATGAATTCAAAAGCATAGATACCAAACAAACTAGTACAAAAATTTGAAGTTATCAAGACTGTAACTCTAATAGTTGATGGTCCTTTACCAAAATCAGATTGATTCTAATCCAAAAAATATACTGAGAAGGCCTCATCTTTATAACCCTATTCTTGAGGTACATGACCAGCTTAAGTACATATCTTTTGAGCTTACTACTGAGGACCATGTCAAAATCCCCATGTCATATATTGCATCTTTACTGCACCCTTTTAGAATTGGGTCCTTGATATAATGGAGTAGAAATACAGGATATTCCCCATAAATCAACACTTTCAACACTTGGTATGAGGTGTTGTACATAACATGTAATAATTTATGACCTTACCCTAGTTTAAGAACATTAGAACACCACATAATGGGACTAAAGAAGTAATAATCTACTATATTTGTATAACACTACCATGATGTACATTAATAATATTCCACTTCAAACTACCTAAAGGGACACACATGAAAGAAATAAGAGGTCCAATCGCCTGAGTACTGAAGGGTTGAAGGAGACCACCTACTTGATCCTATACTAGGACCTTCTTAATAGTAAAGTCCTTAAGTAGATATGTTAGGTATGAACCCTAGCCAAAACTCATAACCAGACATCTCATACCAGGATATAGAATGATCATGATCTTCCTGGATTTCTATGCCTCATTTCGGTCCAAGAGAGGAGAAATAGGAAGTAGTTCGGTGAAACAAGAATATTTGGATGATACCATTATGAATCCACTCTAAAAATCTATAAAATTATATTAGTAGTACATAATCATAATACTGAGAAATAATTCATTGAAAATATACCTTTAAGGCCTCTCTGGAGAGACCCACATTTCTACAAGCCTGTAAAATAATACCAACCACATATTTGTGGGTCCCTGTAGCATGAACACTTCTAACTTCACCTTTATATCATTAGGAATATCAATGAGTTCAAAGACACTATCAATGATGTATATTGATTCCTATACATCCCGTGGTCCAATATTTAATTTAAAGGATATTTCATGCTATAGATAGAAGTCTTCGGAAAAGTAAACTGTGGACCTCGATGCACATTCTCTATGGGATGGATTAATAGGAAAGTGTCTTAGTGAGGTTGGCCCATTGCTTGCACCACTGGAGTAGGCTGGGATCTTGATTTGGTGTACCCTATTTCACAATAGGTATTGGAAAGGAGGCTCACACCCTAGAAAGAGAATCCAGACCAAGGTCATCTGTTGGTCCCATTAATCTCTTTCTGGGTGTCATATTCATAAATTATTATGAAACATTTAGAAAAAAGTTAATTCATATGGAAATATCCAAATTAGTATAATATAACACACAAAGGTCATCCGAAACGTCAATGCATAACCTTATTTATATCCCTCCTAGAGATAAAGAAGTTCTCTATCCATATATTTTAGTCATAATTACATATATAAAAAAACATAATAGAATTATAAGGTTAACCTAATTAGTGACCACATATATATCCCAACGACATGGAAAAGAAATATATCACCAAATTAATGAATATAGGTATATCCTAAATAGATTTCCTAATCAAGGCATTATGTTAAAGATCTAGTATGAACCATAAATCATATATATATATATATATGGAATTAGAATAAATGTTCCTACTCATTATGCATGGACACACTCAAATAAGATAAAAATGTAGCAAAAATACAGTAAACAGTATCTTAGAGGTCCATTACACATGAGATGGACAAGAACATGGAAACTCCCCTACCTAAGTCCCAAAAGCCTATCTCCTTCCAACTATATCCTAGGTTGGCCAAAAATAAAAGAATAAAACTACCCTTATACCAGTTTATAACACCCCAAATCGAACCACTTGTTTTGAGATGGAGAGAAACAAGACCCCATGCATGCATCCCAATATACAGAAGGCTACTGACTAGTAGCGAGGGTACAAATTCTCTCAATAGGGAGATAATACCCTCTAGGAATAAAATACATACAATAAAAAAATATAATTCACAATATATAAATCCAAACACCTAGTGGAATAATAAATATAAAATATAATAATGGATGTCACACAATTCATAAATATAAATAAAATGATATTCTAGTGTGGAAATCAAAATAAGAGTCTATGTGGGAGAAGAGAAGTAAATAAAAATATACAAAAATACTCTATAGTATGTCCTGATCCTGCCACTATCACCATGTTCCATAACTCAACAATCTTACATAGACCCCTTGGACTTACCTAGACCCCTATACATAAATTTTACACATTAATAGGGATTTACATGCATTGTGTGAGTAATAGAACATAGTAGTATACCCATAATGAATCCTTAACATCTCTACAAAATTATATCACATGTATTTCATGAAAATAATAAATTCACAAGAAAGCATAAAAAATCATATGTTGGGCACCCATTTACTAAAAAACCCACCACAAGCCCAAACCATACCTAATTCAACACCCTTCCACAAGTATAATCCAAGATGATTGAATTTATTAAGAACTAGTCACAAGGCTAGATACATCTCACTCTACATCCAAAAGGAATTGATTAAACATTATACTCAACATCCATGAGGCATCAAGTCTATAATGTTACTCATTATCCTCAAGGCATCAAGTTTCCGACTGGGACACTAGGTTATATTTCACTTACCCCGTGTACGGTTCTTCCATCATTATCATAAGATGTCACATGAAATCCCGCTATAAGGGGAAATCATACCATAATAGTCCAACTATCATGAGTAAGATAATAATACTTCGAAATAATGGTAAATAGACACATCATTTCATATTATAACTTGGAAAATCACATCACTCCATTATTATAATATAGTATCAATATATAATAAAATTTTATCAATATTAATCATGGTAACAAGATACACTAGTAATACTCATGGAATAAATCATCACACACAGGTTTCACAAGTTACATAAACACCCACAATCAATTAACACTATGAATTGTCAATATTATATTCCAATAAAATATGATATCAAGGAAAAAATAGTACATAAGGGCCTAAAAAGTAGGGAATATCCTAACTCAAGGTAGTCGATGAAGTACTCCAATATTAATCAATGATCGAAGTTCAAACCATGTTTTGTACCTAGGGAGAACTATCTCAGACATCAAGGAAGAATATATTAGATTATGATTCATCAAAAAGAGGTTTATAAAACATAAAAAAGATGATTCCATGTATAGAATATAGTTCTAGAATTACGTACCTCACATATTCCATCAACAAAACTTGTTCCAAGATATGTCAAAGAAGAGGAAGTCAATTCACTGGATCTATTGTCAATTCAAGAATAGATCATGAATTCCTTTTAAACATCTGAATATATCCTTTGTAATTTTCAATGAAAATCTATCCATTATCAATCCATCATTTAAAAAGATATCCCACATGATATTTAAGAATAAGAGAGTCTCAAGATGATCAATCTTTGTAAACACACCATGAAATAGCCAAAGTTCAGAAGGGATCAATCTTTAGTCAAAGGGATGTCATCAAAATGAAAAATTCACCACCAATATTCTAAAGGAACTTCAATGAATTATAGTTATATAATTGATCCTACAATAAAAAGAGGTCTAGGAAGGTCATTCATAAAAAAAAATATCTTTATTGTATCAATAATCGATGGAAGATCTCGATCTGATCAAGTGCCATTGTCAAAATTCTAGAATAATCACTGATCATTAAAGGAATTTAAATTCAGTAATAGAGAAACATAGAAAACATAGATCTATCCTATATCCATGATCATATATCAAGAAAGAGTAAAAATTCAGTGTATATCTAGGGGAAAATCACCATTCAAGAATAACCTGATCATTATAACCCTGAAGAACCAAGGGGAGATTAACTTGGTAACTCTTGAGTCAAAATGAAAGGTCTATAATTTGATATAGGGGGATTGTGAAGGAATTTTTATTAAATATGATTTAAAATATATTATAATTAAAACTCTTTTGGTGTATTTAATAAACCCTTATCCTGGTCATACCATTCGGTCAGTGGGCATGGCAGAACCACCTCGGTTCTGCTAGTACCTCTGACTATCTAGTGGAGTTTTTAGTTTCCTATAGACCTACAACAACTCCACCAGGTAGATGATGGATTTATACAACTACCAAATAGAAATGGATCAAAATGAATCTCTATCCATCAATTCTTAGGCCATTTTCACAAAGAAACTAACATATTAAAAAACCATATCCATGATGAACTAAAATATTAAAGAGGAATTTTATAATGTTAAACTTCTCACAAATTTATATAAATGAGGCCGTCACATTAACAATTTTCTTAGGTGATGTAAAATGTTTTATGTGTTTGTTAAAATACTTCCTAACAAACCAAGTGTTAAGGTTGTTAATAAGTTGATATAGATTTTACTATAACGTAGAGAATAAATTCAATTATGTAATATATTAATTAAGGAATTCATTATATGGTCATTAATGATAAATTTATGAAACATTTAATAAATATTTACTCTAATATATTAAAGTGTTAATAGTACATTAACTGGGAATCTGATGTCTATATTCTAATGATTTATCTATAGTATAAGTGAGAAAAAGTTAAAAAAAAGAAGAAAAAATGTTTTCTTGGGAGTCAAAAAATGTTTCATAAACTAATGAGCCATGATTATTAACACATAAAGAAGATTCATAAGGGGGAGGGGATACTTTCCATATGATATAATTATTCTTGGATACCTATTATGTACCTTCTTAATCTGTGTAAGACTTAGGAATATTTATTCTAATATTTAACAATCCAAGAACTATGATGATGTAATATTCCAAGTCCTGGTGTGCCCAGAATAAATATTTGAAATAATTTATTTATATTAAATATCACATGAAATAAGTTTTACTAAAAAGTGTAATAACTCTTAAATAGAGTCCCATATCTAAAATTATAGGACACCATTGAGTTGAAAACATGAGTTTGACCCAAGTCATGACATAACATTTTTCAGAGTGTGGCGTTCGTGAAACTTTTTCATGGGAATAAAGAAATATAACAAAAAAAAATATTTTTTTAAAGGGAAATGATTGAAATATTTATAAAAATACTATTATGAGGTTTTTCGTAGAATATTCCTATAAACCTTGGAGACTTATAAAACCATATGAGAGTGTTGGAGGAGAGAATTCATGGCATCCGATGTCACATAAAATCAAATATCATGCACCATAGAAGTTCATGGATCTCACCAATGATGAAAATGCATGACAATTATTCATCAATGACCACTACCAACTCTAGGTAGGATGTTTTATTTGTTTATTTATACTTGTTTTTTATCCCTTGAAAAATTAAAATTAATGAGCTAATAGATTGATTCATGGATCATATGTATTGCGGGGTACAAATTTAATTTTGGGATTTGGGGATAATATTTTTTTTGTTTTTTGATTTACATACACCATCATTCATAATTAATATGAAAACAGATCGAGGTTTAAATGAAAAAAGGGTAATTCTGGTTCTTCATGTTTAGGTTTTTTGGTTTTCTCTCCCATTTATATATGAATTCATCATTTTAAATTTCATTAGCCAACATTTTCAATGAATACCTGGTGAGTGATTGTTACACATTCAATCATTGGTGCAACACATCATTACCATGGGTTAGGATGGATATTCTATGATGTGATTATGGTATATTACTATGGTAACATATCCATGGATGGATCAAGACCTGTTCATTATGATTTAGATGTGTGGAAAAGAGGAGGCGTGATGTAGGTGTTTCACGAGCAATGTATTCATCTAGAATCGACCCAATGACTGAAAGTAGGTTCACCCACCTCATATTTGTGAACTACGGTGAAATTCTAGGAGGAATAAATGTTTATTTGATTGTTTATGAATACACTCAATGATTTCCTTGGTTTTTGTGAAAAAATTGATTATACATCATATAATACAACAACAACACACAGTGTGGACCTTTTTGTGTAGAATTTTTGTTTCAACATAGAGAAAAGTATCACATATCATGTGGCTAGTGTCACATGATCTGTGACCCTTATCTAACCATTAAACATGTAAAGGGATTACATGACCATGAGTAAAGGTAGAGTTGCACGCCGTGTGGGCCATGCCACACATCATGCTGGTGGCTCCACATGTACAGGGAGTACATGCCCAGGGGATTGTGTGGTCCAGCATTCCATGAATGTCGATCAACATGATGTGTACTTGAGAAAGTACACAAACATTGGAAATATGGCATGTAAAGTGATAGTACAACACCAACATAGTGGGTACCCTTAGGACAAATCATGTATTGAGGAAACATACATACCATGTAAGAACAAGACATGGGATGTTCTAGACTTAGTGAGACACTCCTTGTACCCCCAGGGACACACCATGCACTCATTTGAGGATAGGTTGGCTTATTATTTATTTTTATATCATATTCACCATGATATTGTGTGAGATAACTTGGAACAACATTGGTTTAGTTTGTTCCATTGGCCTATTACTTTGATTTTTCGATGTAGTATCCCATTGTTATCATTATGGGTGACCTATCTGTAGCTTCCTGATGATTTGGGTAGTGTGGATGGGTTTCCTTATTCCGTATTGATTTGTCTCAGAATACATTTAATACCGAATCGGCGGCTTGGATCATTTATTCCTCTGAGTGTCCTAGAGAAATCCTTATTTCCAATCATTCTATATTAGATGGGGTTTTTTAAAATTTCAGGACCAATATTTACTTGTGCGCCAATCTCATATCTACGAAGTTGTTTCTAGTAGAGTTCAGTGCCCCACAATGATCCCTAGGTATTGAACCCCTATCTATGTATTGTTATATGATATTTATGATGAGTTATAGTCAAATCAAGTGTATATCTTAGATGAAAACTCTCAATTTTCATTGTGTTGAGACCTGACAAGCATGACATGAAGAATGAGTTTCGACATTTACAGTATATCTCATGGAGTGTGTTCTCTAGAATGATAATATTCTATAACCATTGAGTAGGAATCCTAGACAAGATTTATTGTTTTTCTATTTACCTTGAGACTGTGTTTATTTTTTGAGTATATCAAGATATTATTTTGATATGTGTTGTAGAAATATACCTATATAGATATGAACATTACTCTTGATGCCTTGTGCTTGGTTATATTAGAGTTCCCTAATAGGTATTATTATACTCACCCGTACGTAGGATCCTCTGACACATTTCATGTCTTATGCAGATGAAAAATATTTTTGTGGAGTCCTTAGTGGACTAGGAGAAGGTGGATCTAGTTTTGGATAGATAGATTGAGGTTTATACAGGTGTTTCATTTGACAATGGTGCCCTTTATGTGAGTAGGTTGGAATTTGATTTCAATTTTTGGCTGGGCTTGTATTTTTCCCCGATTTCAAACATTCCAGTACTTTTTTTTGAACTATAGTTTTGGTATTATAGATGTATAACTGAATTGTTTTTTTAAATTTAATCATTTTATAGGGTAGGAGGTGTGTGTGATAATATAATTAACTTTGGAAAATTCCTCTTATGTATGTGATGTAACTTCTTGGTGTTAGTCACCATCCCCTAGGCTATTGGAGCTGGGTTTGAAGTATTTGTATCTGAGGCACCATCAGGTCGGGTCATGAAAAAATTGTATCAAAAGAGTAAGAAGCTTGGAGTTTAATGAAGTTGATGGGGTTTAAGATTAGAGTTTGGAGATTATTTTTTCTATCTTGAGGTTTGGTTTCAGAATTAGGGAAATAATGCTAATGTGTTTTATGATTATCTTTCATGAATGGGAGTCCAGTGCAGGTGCAGTGATCGATATATCCATTCACCAAAACCTTGATACCCTACTCTTCGAATTAGTATATTTAAAAATTAGTTGAAGTGATAACATTGGTACATTCATCATATAAGAATGGGTTATGGTTTCCATGTACATCATGAGTCAACCCTTCAAATATACTCATTGACCATGGTATGTCTTGATAAAATTCAAGATGCCTCTATAATGACATATAGCTAGGATTCCAAGAAAATGTCCTATTGGAAACTAGATTATTGATGAGGTTTTAGTTTGGAGACCTACTGAAGATATTTGTTTCTCTAGGTGGGAACCAACCAGTGCTACCACATGTTGAGAAACACGTGGTTCCTTCTATGGATCAGGCATATGATCATCAGTGTATTGAGAAATCAATATCTCCAAGAATACATGATGATGGTACACACAATCTGGGCATTTCATGCGATTTACATTAATGGGGATCAATGAGGGTCCATGAAAAGATAAACCCTTTGGTTTTAGAGGCCTGAATCTGGGAAATGGTCCAAGTTTCCGGCCTATGCAGATCCGGACCGACTAGGTGGTTGCGTTTGGGACCCATTTTTTCTATGGTGCTATATTTGGGTTTGGTAGTTCTGGAAGATGAATAACTTTTTCTAGGTGTGCATCATCAGTTTCATATTTAGATATCACCTATTTTACATGGTGGGATAGAACCCCTTCTCATATGGTGGAGGAATGGAATGAACCTATGGTGTGGAAGTCCTACATGGAAGAGACACCACTTTGATGGTAGTCTAGGAAGAAAGAATTATTTAGAGTGACATAGGGAATTAGTAGAACCATGTGTTAGTGAATTTCAATTTAAATTTTTACATGCATGAAAGAGGGACAATTCCCCCACCTAGAAGTGTTCTTGAGACACAATCCAAAATAATGCGGAAGAGTTAGTGCCCCCTAAAATAGATTGCGTCATGGTGTGGTGTATGAGATTCTATAACATGTATGTTTGAGGTCATCAGTTGTGATACGGTTCCAGATCAATCCTTGGTGGTGGAAACATGTGAGACATGAAAATATTGAGTTCTATGTCGTAGGAGCACATGGAGGCTTGAGTGCAGTTTGAGGTATAATGTGTGTCTTCACTTTCCCTTTTGTAGTTTTCAATTGGAGTTATGAGCCAGTTTTCTCTCATTGTATACCTTTTTTGATAACTAGTAATACCAGTGGATCCATTTTTTATCAACCCTTATTTTTGAGGCTCCTATGTATAGGATAAATGATTACACACTTCTACCAAAAGTTTGACCTGACTCTAGGGGGAATTAGGAAGCCTTGCCTGGAAATATACCATGGTGGAATGGGGCCCTACGATTTTTTCCTCCGTATGGACCATGTTCCGACCATCTATACTCAAATGATTTCTACTATTGGATTATAAGTGCTTCCATTTTTATGGGATGGTGTTTTACTCCATTGATAAAGACTGATCACTAGATAGGGAAGGATGAACTCATTCATAGGAGGCTGCTACCACTTCCATATAAATTGAATAGTTTTACCCTTGGAGTAGTGGATGCTATGGGATTTTAGTTCCTATGATGATGGTGGAGTAAAAATATGTACTTCTTGCAAATGCGTCGGGTTGACCTTCAATCGAATGTTTTATTTTTTTAATAAACATGCATGAGGGAAGACATGATATCTATGCTACTATATCAGATGACCCTGAATAGTTGTAAGAGATAAAAGAGTAGTTGGAGGAATATAAAGATATGAGGGATTTTTAATGCCTACAGTCTTTTCTCGGGAAGCCCTATGTTGTTCTCTTAGAGGCTGATGATAGCTTTAAGTTGGATGTGGATTGGTCTCACTTAGGTCAAGTGACACAAGGAAAAGTATCTACTCTTAATAATTGATGACCGCTTAAACTAGTGGATAGAGGCATGGTGGATCTCAGAGTTAGACTTGAGATGGGTTATCAAAGGCTATATATGGGGAGTAAGATATACCAGAAATATATCTCTAATTCTACTATGGTTTTTTGACATATTGGTAATACCTTTTGGTGAGTTATGTGCCACAACGTAATTAAGAGAATTATGAATTAGATCTGGAACCCTTTTTGGATTAGTTTATGGAAGTCATCATTGGTGACCTACATCCATACTCTTCATCATAGTTAGAGCACATGAGACACGTGAGGATGGTTCTAGACATGCTCTGGGAGTTCTAGTCACATGGTAGCTCTCGTGGAGCTTGTTCTTGATTCAAAGGTCTACTTATTGAAATATATATCCTCTAACCTAGGAGTGATAGAGGAAACAACATAGTGTGAAGTGACATGAGATTGGGGGACACCTAGGGAATGTCAATTACTATATATTATCACAGTTATGTTTTCCTTCCACTGTTGTTGAGTGTGGTGATAGAACAATTTAACACTTTTTAGTTAAAAATTATGGGGTGATGATGGTGCAGTGTATCTCTAGTCGATGGTTGATAATCCTTAGATTATTAATTGAGTTAGGTAGTAACAACTTTTTAATATAGACTGGAAGATCTTTCATGATCAGGTATCCACTAGAAACATTCTTGATGGAATTACGTGATGTTGGGAATCACGTCAAACTTTTTCTATAGACGGGTAGTGATTCCTTTCTTGATGCGAGAAGAGGAACTAAAGTGGTTTTTTCCATTATTATGATATCTATTAGAGGCGAGGGTTCATCTGGATATATTTTGATCATTTGGTTATCCAAGGCAGTCCCCATGATTTATGAGTTAAAATTATTCCTTTTTAGTTGTCTGTGGGTGATGACTTATAAATATTTATGGAGTGGTCAGGGCACGTGTGCATGCATGAGATAGCCTATATTTGTTGAAGTATCTTGAATATAATTAGAGAATATGATTATTACATTATAGTACCATTAGGGAGAAGATGTAAAAATCCTTGGGGGACTTTTTTTCAGTTGGGAAGAAAGTTTTACACCTTCCAAATGGCTAGGTATAATGGACCCTTCATGTTCTGGTGAACAAGAGTCCAGTTTTTAGGTCAGGTTTGATCGAAAGTTTGGAGGATCATATACCATAGTTGGGGTGTACATATCATGATAATTACCTCTCCTCCTTCGAAGTAGCATATTTTTGAGGTAATGTTTCAGATAACATATAGGACACTATAATATTGGTTGAATGATGTGGGTGAAAACACATGGGTCCAAGTTTTGGTGCTAGTGCTGGTTGTTAAAGGGTGCAGTTAATCCAAGGGAGGATGAGGACTTTCTGGTAAGCAAAAGGGGTCCTCAGTGGACTACTCATATATGAATTTGGGGTTTGAGAGTAATAGAGTATTATCCATGATGATGGGATATCTCTTGGAATATTAGGCCCCTTATTTTATTAATGTTGGGTTGCATTAGCATGGTGAAGTATCACTTAACTTTTTTTCCATAATAGTTTTGGTTGTTTAGAATTTGGAACATGTTAGAGATGAGTAGGTATTTGCATGACTATTTGTGTGGTACTGACCCGTGAGAGCAGCGATGTGGGATTAGAGTTTACTTTTCAAAAATCTAGTAACAATGAGAAATATCAAGAGAAATACCCTCTGTGGGTGAGTTTTTTTCTTTAGGTGAGAGTTTTTAATAACACAGGAAATTACTGGGAGGGCATAGGGGAGTATGAGGCCTATTTGAGATTTCATCATCCTTATATTTTCTTAGTTCTATTTTTTGGGTACAAAATGATTTGAATTTGGTAAAAATTTAGTTTACCTACATTTTCTATATAATAATTGAGAATAAATATACATTAATTTCAAGATCTAATAACCGAGACAACATTGGATTCTGAGTCCCGGTTTTCCAGGAATTATTTTTTGGAATATATTAAATATATTAAATATCATAAGAATGAAATTCTCATTTAAAAGTAGAATAACCCTAAATAGGGTCCTGTATTAGATATTTTGGGGCACCATAGAGTTTAGAGCATCAGTTTTTTCCTAGGCATGGCATAACAATTTTCTTCATGCGACATTTATGAAAGGTTATAATGGGTGTAAATGAATAAAATAAATAAATTGTTATTTTTTAAATCATAGCAACTGAACTCTCTATAAATAAATTATTATGGGTTTTTTCATAAGGTTGGCCACAAAACCATGGAGACCTGGAAAACCATCAGATGGTATGGTAGAAGATTTTTCTTAGTGGATTATGTTGGACGAGGTCAGGGATTATGCGCCAAAAAAGATTATGGATCTTTACAATAATGAAAATTCATAACTGTTATTCATCACGGATAAATCCAAACCCCAGGTATGATTTTTTTTCTTTGTATATTTATACCCATATTTTTATACTTCGATGATCTCGAATAAATCAACTAACATATTGTCTCTTGTATTAGTCATTTTGAGGGAAATGATTTAATTTTGGGATAATATTTATTTGTTTTTTTTTATTTCCATACCTTTTCACTCATCATTACCATGAGAACAGATCAAGGTTAAAATGAACAACATTCAAGGATCGTTTCTATAATTTATGATTTATGGTCTTATCTTCCAATTATAAATGAAATTATAATTATAAATTTCATTGGCCAATGATTCGATGAATGATCGATGAGAAATTGTAGTGCATTATATATTTGGAACAACATATCATTACCATGGGTTGTTATGAGGATTCAAGGACTTGATTTTGGGATATGAATATGGATGTGAAATCACGATGAATCGAGACCCGTTCTTCATGGTTTTGGCTTATGACACTAATGAGGCATGACACGGGTGTCACCGAATGATGGAAAATAGGGTTTTCAATCTCTTATCCGTGAACTATGGTACAATTCAGTGATGAATAGGTTATTTCAAGGCCACAGATGAAGTCACATGAAACAATCCTTAGGTTTTGGGGAAAATCATATTACACAGCGTGTAATCAAATGAACTCATTACATATGGACCTTTTTGTATGGTGTTAGGGTTTCCACTTGTAGAAAAGTATTGCACACCATGTTAACCATATAACATGCCATGTGAACATCATCTGACCAGTAGACATGTAGAGGGTGTACACACCCATGAGGCAGGGTATAGTTTCATGCAGTGTGGGTCATTCAACATGCCGTGTACACCATGGAAGGTGGATCTATATGTAAATGGTGTACACTCCCATGAGATTATGTGGTCCTATATTCCATGTACGTAAATCAAAAAATCATGTAAATGGGAAAGTACATGGGCACAGGAAAGATGGCATGCCAAGTGTCGGGGAAACTCCTACATTCCATTTATCATTAGGATACACTGTATATTGAGGAAAATTAAATTCATTGTGAGAATGAGACATGAAAAGTGATAGAAATATTGAGATATACTGTGTACCCCTAGGGGAACACTATGTACCCCTTTTATGATAGGTTGTTTTTCTCTTTCTTCACATATCATCTTCATCATGAGCTTGTGTGAGATCCCTTGGAATCATATCAGTTGAGCGTATTTCCTTTTTATATTTCAATGTGGGTTTTGTGCATTATTCCATTATCCTCATAGTGGGTGAACCCTCTAAAGCTTCTTAATGATCTCTGTAATGAGGGAGGGTTTATTTATTCTACAGTGAGTGGTCTTATATTGTTTTGACTACTAACTCAGTGACATGAAGCATGGATCACTCCGAGAGGCCTACAAAAATCATAATTACTTTTCAAGTTACCTTAAATGAGTTTGTTTGAATTGGAATGACCAATATTTATATAGGATTATATTCCCTATCTAGGTGGATGATTCCATTAGGGTTTGGTGTCCCCTTCGTGAGCCTTGGCCACTGACCCCTATTTGTGTGTTAAGATCTGATCTTTTCAATGAGGTGTAGTTAAACTGATTGTGTATCATAGATGAATGATATTAGTTTTATTTTCATCGAGACCTAATGAGTATGACCACTAAGATGAGTTTCCTCAGTGGTATTATATCTTGTGGAGTGTGTTCTCCCTAAAGATCATTGTATGAAACTTTTGAGCATGAATCCTAGAATGGATTTATAGTTGTGATTTTTTCATAAGATTGAGTGTATTTTATAATTATATTTAAATATTATTGTGATATGTGTTATAGACATATACCTATGTAGAGATTACACTTACTCTTGATGAATTGTGATTGGTTGTTTTGGGATTTCCTACTAGGTGTTGTTATACAAACCCCTATATGGGCTTTTCCCGCATTCATCATGTCTTATGAATATGATAAATCTTTTTGTGGATTCCTTTTTGGAATAGGAAATTGGTCTAGAATGACTAAGGTGTATACTTATATTTCATTTGACAACAATCCCCTCCATGTGTGATGGTGGGAAATTACTTTTCAGTTTTGGTTGGGCTTATATTTCGCCCCTTTTTATGATTTCAAATAATTTTTATTGTACTATGGTTGTGAGATTATAGATGTATGCCTAAATTGATCTAATTTCTTTTTACATTTCTACAATGTATAATCTTGGAGATGTGTGTGTGAATATAAGTACTTTAGGAAAATACCACCTATGTGTGTGATATGCCTTCTCGGTCCTAGTCTCTAACCCCTAGCCTATTGGAGGGGGGTTTAGGGTAGTTGCATTGTAATAACCTGAAATTTTTTAATGATAATTATTTCCTAAAAATGTGTGTTATATAATTTTTTACTCAACAAAACTATATACCCTTAATAATAAGTGAGTATAATTAAAATGTCACCATTGGGTTTTGACCATTATATGACCATTCGTAAATAATGATTGTTGGTCAATTTGAATGTTGTAAATAATACTATTAATAATAATTTTAACATTATAATTAGTATTATAAATAGAATTGATAATGATAATTAATGAAGAAAGAATAGTTGATGTCCTCATCCAGTAGAGCCATGCCATACAAAGAACATTTTTTAGAACATGGGGGAGAGGTAGCATCTTTGGGATTTTCTCTTAACCAATCCCAAGATGAGCTTCAACATGTTAAGCTCGAAATAAATTTCCTACTGGATAAGTTCAAGTTAGGGGAGATCACGACTCGAACAATGTTAGCCGAGCTATCCCATGAGTATATCACAATCGCACATATCACTCTTAGATTGTATACTGGTGTTATAAGAGGTTATTTTTCAAGGACTTAGTTACCTAGTTTATAATTACTAAATATAAATAAATGTTTTATTCCATCCCATTTTTGGTTTAGTTTTTCTAAAAAATATGATTTATTTCATAAATTGACTTTTTTTTGATAGAAATAACACTTTTAAAAAAATACATAATTTTTATAATAAACTAAAATATTATTATAATGTTTATTTTAATGAAATAGTATTATTAAGAATTTTATTTAAATTTAAATAATAAAATAATGTTATTTTTTTCAAGTGTATAAAATTTTACTATGTATTTTAATATGCATCTTATGTCCGTTATTATTTTTAATAAATAAAATTTTTTATATTTAAAGGTAAAATTTATCATAAATAGAAAATTTTTAAGATTAAATAAATTTTTCTTTTGAAATCATAATGTCAAATTTTAGCAAGGGTGAATTTATGAAAATATTCTTAAATATTTTGTTTTTTGGTGAATAGTAAAAAAATACAGTTTTGAGTTTTTACTATGTTTAATGACATCCTAATGATGTAATAAGTAATATAAAATTGTAGTAGACTCTTTCGGATTAATATAAAATATTATGTGTCCCTAGTGGCCAATACCATGGACAAATACCTTGAGAAAGACCATTGTTCTTCAAATACCACTACGGAGGTATCTAAGGAAATCAATAAAAAAATTCCCAACTTTTTCTATAAATAACCAACTATTTATCCATTAGGATTAATTTAAGATTCATCCACTATATATTATGATATTTTTACCTCCCAATTAGTCCTCCCAAGGTGTACTAAATCCCCCAAGGTCCCAATCATCTTGTTTTAGGAGTTACTATTCTAGTTAAGGGAAATCTGAACATCTCTTTTCCTTTCAAGTTCCCTTTTTTTGTAGTATGTATTTCAAATTTACATAATTTTTTTTTCTAATATCCATTTTTTCTATCCATTTATAGTATTAATATTATTTTATGAATGGGATACCCTTTTACCCTATCTTTTTAATGTAATCTAAAACAATGTTTCTTACCCATTATTCAGCTAAATTTTATTCTAAAAATTTATCTTTTTTATCAAGAAATTATTTTATTTTCATTATGTGAATAAAAAAACCTATTTATTTTATAAAGTTATTAACCAATATGTAAAAATGACTTATTTTATTCTTTAATTTATATACATAAAACCCTCATTCCCTTTTCATGGGTTATGAATGACATAAGAAATATGTTTTTGAGCTCTTTTTAGAACTCCATGATTTTTATACGAATCCTATTTCTTTAATTCCCTATGGGTTATTTATGAGATTTTTGATTTTGATATATGTTGATCAGTTTAATTAATAAATTTTATTGGTTTTCTCTGATATAAATTCTATTCATATGTTAAAGAATTTAATATATAAAGATGACATGTTTTACGATACGTTGGTGAATAACCTTGGAAATTTTTATGACACATGAGGGAAAACCTTAGTGATATGCTTATGAATAAATAAATTAAATTTTTTATCCACATATAAATGTAATGAATAATGTTGTTATATTAATTATAACCCTCTTTCTCATTCCTTTATGATATTCCTCGTGTTATTATTTATAATTCTCATGATCACATGTAAATGGTTTCCCTTGCTTTCCCTTATTGGGTCTTATGCTCACACTTTCCTTTGATGTATGTCCCCAAGTTATGAGTTGAATTAAATTTACTTATGATGAACCTTGAATAATACATTCAAGTTTAATAGAATAATTTTTTTATGTATTCATGTATTATGTACCTTTTCTCTATGAAACTAAACTTTAAAAGATCCCATGTTTGTACCATATAAGTGAAAAGTTATGTAATAAAGAGGCCGGATGCCATAGCTGGTATCAAAGGAAGGTTTGTTTTCTGGGGAAATTAGGATTTTAAAAATTTATGAAGAACATTAGGGTCGAGCTAAAATATAAAAAATCATCATGTATTTTTTTTAAATATTAAGAAAGTGGTTTTTGAGAAAAGAAATCCCTATCTAGATATGAACAAGTGGATGTTACACTAGAACATATGTATGCAGGGGTAAAACTCAAAAAAACTCATTGAGCTAGACTTTGGTGAATTATATTGGCCCTTGTTTCACTCATGTGTTTATACTCATAGTGGATATGTTTGGTTAATCATAAGATTTTTATGAACCATTATGAAGGATTTATTGAAAATGTAATTGTTGTTAAAGAATAAAATATTTAAGAATGATGTTTTAAGAAATGTAATTCATTTGGAATTATAATATTTTCAAATCAAACATGTTTCACACTAAGGTTTTATTCTTTTAGAAAATTATGGAAAATAAATGAAACTGTGTAAATGGTGAGGGCAACAGACCAGGAAGTGATGACCATCTAATGGAATGTAGAATGGATTTTTTTGACAATGATGATTAAACTAACTCGAGTTATGGGAAATAACTTTAATCCAGTTGAGAGACTAGATTTAACTATAAGAGAATGACTTTCCATTGAGTACTTTATATTTCAATGACCAACTTCTTTCTGTGGATCTACCAACCCATTTATTTTTGAATAGTGGATACGCTCTATAGAAAAGATCTTTTATGTACTCCATTATTCAGAACAAGAGAATGTGACCCAGTCTATGTACCTATTAGAGGGAGAAATTAATCATTGGTGGAAAATAGTTAAAAACACGAATCCAAGAAGAGATATTTATGCTTTGGAGTGGGAAGTGTTCAGGGAATTTTTTTTGAAAAAGAAATTCCCCTGTTTAATGCGAACAAAAGTGGATAAGGAATTTCTTGAGCTGAAGCAGAAGGAAAATTAATCTGAGGGAAACAATGAGATGAACTTCACAAGAATTCCCCATCACACCTCTATCATTTTCATGGATCCTAATAGAAAGATTGATGTACTATTCCTTGGACTAAGAAATCATCCATAGAATAATCATCCCAACAGAGACTATGACAACTATGATGAGATCATGAGGAGTGCTATGAAAGTTGAAAATGAGTTCATAGAGTAGTAGTGCTCCCACAAATCGATTGAAAAGAAGAGATATTTGGAGACAAACATAAAGAGGTTCTTTGATCAAAGAATAAGAGGAAAGAAATGGAAATATTCCACAAGAAATAATGTCAGAAGTACCATTCTAGGAACTTATTACATGGTAGCTTGAAATGTTACAAGTGTGGAAGATAAAAACACAATGCTTGGAACTTTAATAGTATAGTGAAGACACAAATTCTAAACATTAATGAAAATGGGATGATGGCGTAGGCCCTACCTAAAATATAATGGTTTAAGTTTCGATAGCTTGTAAAATTTTCTAATCAATTTTAAAATATGAAGTTAATGGAGGGGAATCACCATAAACCTTAGAAAATGACAAGAGAACAAGGTAGTGATTCTTCTATCCTGATAGCTAAAGTTGAAGCTCCAAATTATGAGGTGTAAGGTATTCTCATTGTTCTCTGAAAACTAGAAAGTACTTTGTTTTATTATGGTTATATGAATTCCTTTATTTCCTAAAAGTTTTCAAATAACATAAAATCAATCCCTGAACAACTAGAAGTAGATTTATTAGTCAAGGATTCTAGATGGATTATCAAATCATCAATAGTGTATATAATCTTTAGTATTCACTTTGGTGAGAGAAATATAATTTCAAATGTAGTAGTCATTCCCATGTTGGAATTTGAAATTATAGTAGGGAATGGCAGGATCTCAATGTATAATTCTAATATCAACTACATAAGCGTGAAAATATCATTAGTCATGAATGGAAAGAAAATAATTTTTTTCAAAGGATAGACATCTTGACCCATGATTTTTCAAGAAGCACCACCTATAGCCTTCTTTATGGAGATGATCAGTGAATATAAAGATGGAAATTAAAGCATACAAATAGATAATGACCCCATCATTTAGGAACATATTGAATTATTTATCGAGGAGTTACATAGAACTCCCCCAAAAAGAGAAGTATATTTCCTAATTAAACTCATTCTTGGATCCTAGTTGATACCAAAGACCCCATATAGAATTGAAAATGTGAAGATGGAGGAATTAATGAAACAAATCCAATATATTTTGGAGATGGAGTATATCTAGCCAAGTGTGTCTCCTTTGAGAGAACATATTTTATTTGTGAGGATGAAGGAGGTATCAATGTTGTTATACATTAATTATAGAGAACATGATGTGATCAATGTGAAGAGTAAGTGTGCACTTCCAGGAATTGATAATTTATTCAACCAGATTCCTAGCGCTAAATTATTTCCCATATCTTGATCTTTTATCTTGTTATCATAAATTTAGTGTATTTAAATTTGATGTTTCATGTACTTCCATCCGATCAAGATATGGGAATTACGAATTTTTTGTTACGCCCTTCGACTTGACTAATGCTCCTGCTATTTTAGTGGTCTGATGAATAGTGTTTCAAGGAAGATCATGATAACTTTGTGGTAGTTTTTATTGATGATATTTTGATATATTCCAAAATTACATAGGAGTATAGGGATCATATACGGGTTATATTGAAAACTATAAGGAAGAAGAGCCCATTTGTGAAGTTCAAAATTGTGAATTGTGGTCAAAAAAGTTTCATTCTTGGGGATCATTGTAAGCAATGAAGGAATATTAATTGACCCTACAAAGACAATTCTTTTGGAGGAGTAGTCCCATTATGCCACAATAATTGAAATTCATAGTTTCCTTGGTTTAGTATGATATTATTGGAGCTTGGTGAATTTTTTTTCATGAAATTCTAATCCACTAATCAAGTAAACTAAAAAAGCGGCCATGTTTATCTGGAAAAAAGAGTTAGAAGATAGTTTGTAAGATCTGAATGAGATATTGGTTACTGCACCTGTAGAGACCCGAATCTTGACGTACATGGAAATTACATTACTTTTGCGGAATACTTAGTACATAGCAAAAACACACACACAAGGACCGTAATAGTTTAGTGTCTTTGGAAACTCGGAACGTAATCTTCTAATCATGGTGAAAGATCATCAATATCTCCCATAAATATCTTCCTTTTTTTTCTTACCTAAAACCTTTATTTATATCATGGGGAAAGGAAAACAGAAAAGGGTGAGCTCAAATGCTCAGTAAGGGTAAAAAAAAGAAATATCAATCACATCATATACATAAGCACATAACTTTTGGAAATCTTAACCTGCAAAAGAGATCATAATTTCATAACATGGGGTAAATCATGGCAGTGAAATGTAATCACAATAATCATAACATAAAACATGAAACTTTGTGGAATTCACACATAATAATAGAGAATCATTTCTTGTTAGTCAAGACTCATTGCCAATACTATCTTAGTGGACAAAGTCCCTTTCTGAACCAAGTCACCCTTGTTTCAGTCCCGTTTCACTGAACCGGTATAACCTACCGTTCCAGCCATGTCTATCTCATGAGATATAAAATCTTTACCCAATGCATTGGAGGGAGATATAGGTCCCACCCATCTTATAATGAATTCTTTTCTTATGTGTGCCACATAATCATAAATCATACATCATCGCATAACACATGTAACAAAAATGGGATTCTTGAAATATCATGACATCATAAAACAAATCATATAAGGTAAATGACTTCATAAAAATAATTCCCTCACAACATAATCAAATAAATGTAATAATAAGGATAAAAACAGAACCCTATATTATCTTAGATGGAAAATAATTTTGATAAAACATTTGAACTCCATTCTTGAGGAAAATATCCTTTCTACTTCAAAAACACTTTTCTTTTCTTAACATGTCATACAATTATAAACTAAAAGAAGTTTATTAAAAATAAACTTGAAAACTTATAAAGGAAGATTATTGGAAATAAAAAATCCATTATTTCCGTATAAGTTAAAACAAAAATATTCTTCATACTTTTGTCGGAAATGTAAAAAAGTACCTCGTATGAAAAACGACAAAATATTCCTTTTATATCTTTTACTAAAAACTCACCGAAGGGTAAAATTGGATTTAAAAAATTGTAGGTGGATGGAAATAGTATTACATATTGAGGAAACAAGGATGTGGATGATAAAATAAACCCCAGTAAATACTAAAGTATAAACAATCTCGGATAAAAATGAGATTGTGATATTTCCCTTACCTTAGGTCCGATTTGCTTCGTAAGTGTCCGAACCTCCTTCTCTTTGAAGCGCCTCTTTGAGACCTCCTATTAGGGAACTAAAATTGGTCTTTGAGGATGACCAGAACCTCTAGGATGTTTCTAGGGAAGTGGAGAGGATAATTTGTCATGGGTTGGCCAAGCTTGAAGGCTCAAAGTTGTGTGAGGAAGAGAGGGAGGAGGTGCCCTTTTATAAGGGAGGAGAGGGGCACCTTTGGAATAACTAAAACTATTATTTTATTATAAAGTCAAATTCGGTTTTAAATAGCTCCAAATTGATTTATTTCAAGGATAAGGTGGGGATGGGTCGAAATCCTCTCATCCAATAGAATTTAGACAAGTTTAGGTTCCTATTTTAACCTTATCATTTAGATTAAATATTAAGTTAAATAATTTTACTTTTACCGTGTCTTCTTGTGTTCTTACACTATAAGGTTAATAAACTTACTATAAGAATCCAAACTAACCCCAAGTTGTTTATTATTAATATATATAACCTTATCTAAGTCATTTGGCCGAACCGTAGATTTTTAGGAATAAAATAACAATTAATAATATAATATTTGTTTTAAAAACTATTTTATGTCACTTTTGACACTATTTAGTAATTGATTTTTTGTGAAAATCATAACAGAATGATAAGTTCGAAAAAAGTTAATTAAATCAATAATAACATGTCATATTAACCTAGAAAATTAGTGGAATTCATAAAAAGTCTTAAAATACATTTATTTTTGTATTTATAACATCAATTATGTCAATATTTCATTAATAAGATAATTACTGCATCATCTTTGTGTCATAAATAAATTAAATTATTTGATGTCTAAAAATTACAAATAAAATACCATTATGTAGGAAATCTTTTTATCTTTCTAATAAATATTTAAAATCTAATTTATCTTATGTATAAACCAATATTAAAAATGTTTTAGTAAATAAACTTTGATTTTAACTCTTTTAACCCTTCTTTAAATAAATTAATAATAAATGTCCTAATCTAATACAAGTGGGCCTAAATGGTCATATTTTACTCCCAAGTTTGTTTTTGGTCGAATTACACTTGTCCAATAGAATTAGGACATGTGTTAGGGTAATAATAATATCATTTCTATCCTTAATTACCCTATTTACTTTTAACCGTGGTAAAAAAAAGTAAAAAGTTACTATTCACCAAAAAATTATTTTCATCTCATTGAACAACATTTTACTTACTGACATCAACCGTGTCTCTCGGATTTTTGAAATTCCACTCACAGAAGCGATAAAATTATGTTCTATGAAAAATTCAGTTTTTTAACTACCACTTAGTGGTTTCACTATTCATCAAAAATTGAAAGTTTTCAGAAAAAATGACAAAAATTAGGCCTAAGCTATATTTGATATTATGAACTCAAAAATGATTTCTATTTTACCAAATTCAAAACATATCAGTTGCATTAATTAATTTAAAAATTAATTCCCTTCGTCAAAACAAATAGCGTGTTCTTAAGAGATAATTACTATCGAAAGATTGACACTTGTTTATGTCTGGTTTAAATGTGAAATTACATCCAATGACCAACATTGTATTAAATTATAAAAATATATTCAAAATATACTTTAAAAACACTCAAATTAATAATTTATCACTATTAATTATTTCGATTGAAAAAGTTGTTTTTAATTAAAATTTAGTAATTTTCACTATTCATCAAAATATGAAAGTTATCCGAAAATCACCAAAATTTGACCCTAATCTAATTTCGATATTCCGAATCCAAAAATGAATTCCATTTTGAAAAATAAAATTTTCAAAATTTTAAAAAGTGGTTATTACTATTCATAACGGCTAGTTTTAATAATATTTTAATAGCATATTGTTGTTTAGTTAAACTCGTTATTGCGTACTATACACGCTATCGAGGAAGGTCGCGATTGTGTGTAATGCAAGTGAAGCCAAGGATGCGTGTTGTGCAAGATCCTTTTGGTGTAGCATACAACACAAGACCTTAATGAAATTAAAAAGAATATTTTTCATAAAATCTTGGGGTGTTACATTCTACCCCCCTTAAAATGAATTTCGCCCTCGAAATTCGTCCGGATTATAAATGGTTTATTATTCGAAAGTTTCTTTAATCGAAACCCACATCGTAAAAAGGAATAACAAAACAAATCTTTAAAAACAAAAGTATGAAACGTAACGGTTACCCAAATAAACTAATCACTGGGTTTCCACATAGGTGAAAATATGTTTATGGAAGAGAAATCTAACCATCATGTTCTGATGGAGAGTGGTAGAGAACATGGCTATGGAAAAGCTAGAAATCAAAAAGCCATAAATTTGTGACGATCTAAGGTACCATCTGATTCATCAGATATAAGAGCACTAAGACAACATTTTTGGTTTTCAAGATCATTTCCCTAAAGTTAATGAAATTGGAATTAGAAGAAATACTTTCGTGATTTTGGTATAGTCTCACCGTTTGTCATTCTTTGGTCAATTTCCACTTCATCTCTTAAAGAAATGAAGTTGAATTTGTCATTTGTGATGTGTTAGCAGATCATGTGATAGAATGATGGGTCATTCCATTTCTTTCAAACAAAAGGTTAGCAAAAGTTATAAGTCCATCTTATGGTTAATCGTATATGGTTCCAAAAATGAACTTATACTTCATATATCATACCGCTTAATAAAATAAAACTAGTTTCTACTAAACAGGGACTTCCTTTAGGCCAGTGGTAGGCGATAAAGGCTAGTCACACTTCGGTTGTGGGTTCGATTACCACAGCCTTGTCCGACGCGATGGGCTGTCGCCTGTCCTGCAGGTTGTCCTTTTTCCAAAGCTATATTACTATAACATCCCATAAATAATATCGAAAAAAACGTTTTATCCTAACTTATGTCCAACATAATCCATTCTAATCTTTAGGCTTATCTAAAATACTTCGGTCCAAGATCATAGTATAAAGAAAATGATAACTTGAAATGTCGTCAACCAAGCATGTGAATACCATCATTTATCCCCCATATATCTTGTTGGTCACATTCCAATCATGTGAATACCATAATGATATATTCTCTTGAAAACCGAATACCCATTAAACCTTAGTGAAAACATGAATGCTGTCAAAAGTTAACTCTTTCCACATACCAAAATCCAAAAATTCTATATACTCAAACCATGATATAACCTTCTCCTTATATCAGTCATGAGCTCATGAATACTATCAAACATTTAATTTTCTCCTTATCCCTTCATTATGCGCATATCATCTACATTCCAAAAATATCTGAATAACCTTTCATGGATACTGGTAACATTAATCATACACTTTCAAAACACAAGGAAAGGAAACAGTGTAACAATCCTTAGATGTCTCTTTATTCCATAGTAGCATGAGATTACTTATACAACATTACACATGATAAACATGTAATCATTCCGCTACATTCTTAAACCATTGACCGAGCTTCAACAATTCTTTCATCTCACATATCATTTGTAGTCTCTTCATCATCATCCACATAAATACTACCCATACAACCATACTGATTCTCTTCATGAGACTTTCCCTTAGGGCATTGGTTTGCATAATGCCCGTACATTCCACATTTATAACATTTAACCATTACTGATGTCATAGCAATACCATTATCCTCATCCCTGGTGTTAACTGAACCTTTTCCTTTACACTTACTGGCTTTGTGTCCTTCTTTTCCACACCCAAATCATCTTCCAGTTCCATTGAAACGTTCTCCTTGATGCCTCTTCCCACATGATTTACATAGGGGAAATTGAACTTTCATTCCTCTATGATCATCATGAAACCCCATCTTTCTCTTATTAGCCGAGTCAGGAAACTTACCAAATTTTACTTTATTGATCATATTATGAGATTGCTTATTCGGCATAATAATGATGTTTGGATTTCCAAATCCCATTTCATTTGGTTGCTCATGAAGAATATCATTCCATTGTCCATAATATCCTCCATTATCGTGAATCATCTTGTTTCCAGCCATTATCTAAAACCCAAAAAGAATAGTGTGAGAGGAAAAAATCATAATAAAGGGGGAGTAACTTAAATATCTAACATCTTTGGTTTAATCTAATATCGTTACCATAGTTCTAGGACTATATCCTATAGGTATACTTATCCTTAGGGAAATCCCTAGACATACCTTAGAAATATATCTAGGGATCTCACTAACGTTTTCGCATCCTAGTTTCCAAAGGTTGACTAAACCTTTCCTCTGATACCAACTGTAGAGACCCGAAGCTTGACGTACATGGACATTACATTACTTTTGCGAAATACTTAGTACATAAAAAAAACACACACACAAGGACCATAATAGTTTAGTGTCTTTGGAAACTCGGAACGTAATCTTCTAATCATGGTGAAAGATCTTCAATATCTCCCATAAATATCTTCCTTTTTTTCTTACCTAAAACCTTTCTTTATATCCTGGGGAAAGGAAAACAGAAAAGGGTGAGCTCAAATGCTCAGTAAGGGTAAACAAAAGAAATATCAATCACATCATATACATAAGAACATAAATTTTGGAAATCTTAACCAGCAAAAGAGATCATAATTTCATAACATGGGGTAAATCATGGCAGTGAAATGTAATCACAATAATCATAACATAAAACATGAAACTTTGTGGAATTCACACATAATCATAGAGAATCATTTCTTGTTAGTCAAGACTCATTTCCAAGACTATCTTAGTGGACAAAGTCCCTTTCTGAACCGAGTCACCCTCGTTTCAGTCCTGTTTCACTGAACCGGTATAACCTACCGTTCCAGCCACGTCTATCTCATGAGATATAAAATCTTTACCCAATGCATTGGAGGGAGATATAGGTCCCACCCATCTTATAATGAATCATTTATTATGTGTGCCACATAATCATAAATCATACATCATCGCATAACACATGTAACAAAAATGGGATTCTTGAAACATCATGACATCATAAAACAAATCATATAAGGTAAATGACTTCATAAAAATAATTCCCTCACAACATAATCAAATCAATTTAATAATAAGGATAAAAATATAACCCTATATTATATTAGATGGAAAATAATTTTGATAAAACATTTGAACTCCATTCTTGAGGAAAATATCCTTTCTACTTCAAAAACACTTTTCTTTTCTTAACATGTCATACAATTATAAACTAAAAGAAGTTGATTAAAAATAAACTTGAAAAATTATAAAGGAAGATTCTTGGAAATAAAAAATCCATTCTTGCCATATATGTTTTAAAAAAACATTCTTCATACTTTTGTCGGAAAAGTCAAAAAGTACCTCGTATGAAAAACGACAAAAGATTCCTTTCATATCTTTTACTAAAAACTCACCGAAGGGTAAAATTGGATTTAAAAAATTGTAGGTGGATGGAAATAATATTACATATTGAGGAAACATGGATGTGGATGATAAAATATACCCCAGTAAATACTAAAGTATAAACAATCTCGGATAAAAATGAGATTGTGATATTTTCCTTACCTTAGGTCCGATTTGCTTCGTAAGTGTCCGAACCTCCTTTTCTTTGAAGCGCCTCTTTGAGTCCTCCTATTAGGGCACTAAAATTGGTCTTTGAGGATGACTAGAACCTCTAGGATGTTGCTAGGGAAGTGGAGAGGAGAATTTGTCAGGGGTTGGCCGAGTTTGAAGGCTCAAAGTTGTGTGAGGAAGAGAGGGAGGAGGTGCCGTTTTATAAGGGAGGAGAGGGGCACCTTTGGAATAACTAAAACTATTATTTTATTATAAAGTCAAATTCGGTTTTAAATAGCTCCAAATTGATTTATTTCAAGGCTAAGGTGGGGATGGGTCGAAATCCTCTCATCCAATAGAATTTAGACAAGTTTAGGTTCCTATTTTAACCTTATCATTTAGATTAAATATTAAGTTAAATAATTTTACTTTTAACGTGTCTTCTTGTGTTCTTACACTATAAGGTTAATAAACTTACTATAAGAATCCAAACGAACCCCATGTTGTTTATTATTAATATATATAACCTTATCTAAGTCATTTGGCCGAACCTTAGATTTTTAGGAATAAAATAACAATTAATAATATAATATTTGTTTTAAAAACTATTTTATGTCAATTTTGACACTATTTAGTAATTGATTTTTTTGAAAATCATAACAGAATGATAAGTTCGAAAAAGGTTAATTAAATTAATAATAACATGTCATATTAACCTGTGGAATTCATAAAAAGTCTTAAATTACATTTATTTTGGTATTTATAACATCAATTATGTCAATATTTCATTAATAAGATAATTACTGCATCATCTTTGTGTCATAAATAAATTAAATTATTTGATGTCTAAAAATTACAAATAAAATATCATTATGTAGGAAATATTTTTATCTTTCTAATGAATATTTAAAATCGAATTTATATTATGCATAAACCAATATTAAAAATGTTTTAGTAAATAAACTTTGATTTTAACTCTTTTAACTCTTCTTTAAATAAATTAATAATAAATGTCCTAATCTAATACAAGTGGGCCTAAATGGTCATATTTTATTCCTAAGTTTGTTTTTGGTCGAATTACACTTGTCCAATAGAATTAGGACATGTGTTAGGGTAATAATAATATCATTTCTACCCTTAATTACCCTATTTACTTTTAACCGTGGTAAAAAAAAGTAAAAAGTTACTATTCACCAATAAAATATTTTCATCTCATTGAACCACATTTTACTTACTGACATCAACCGTGTCTCTCAGATTTTTGAAATTCCACTCACAGAAGCGGTAAAATTAAGTTTTATGAAAAATTCAGTTTTTTAACTACCACTTAGTGGTTTCACTATTCATCAAAAATTGAAAGTTTTCAGAAAAAATGCCAAAAATTAGGCCTAAGCTATATTTGATATTATGAACTCAAAAATGATTTCTATTTTACCAAATTCAAAACATATTAGTTTCATTAATTAATTTAAAAATTAATTCCCGTCGTCAAAACAAATAGCGTGTTCTTAAGAGATAATAACTATCGAAAGAATAACACTTGTTTATGTCTGGTTTAAATGTGAAATTACATCCAATGACCAACATTGTATTAAATTGTAAAAATATATTCTAAATATACTTTAAAACCACTCAAATTAATAATTTATCACTATTAATTATTTCGATTGAAAAAGTTGTTTTTAATTAAAATTTAGTAATTTTCACTATTTATCAAAATATGAATGTTATCTGAAAATCACCAAAATTTCACCCTAAGCTAATTTCGATATTAAAAATCCAAAAATGAATTCAATTTTTAAAAATAATATTTACAAAATTTCAAAAAGTGGTTATTACTATTCATAACGGCTAGTTTTAATAATATTTTAATAGCATATTGTTGTTTAGTGAAACTCGTTATT
The DNA here is from genome assembly GCA_963277665.1 of Viscum album. Classification (NCBI taxonomy): domain Eukaryota; kingdom Viridiplantae; phylum Streptophyta; class Magnoliopsida; order Santalales; family Viscaceae; genus Viscum; species Viscum album. The sequence goes on from OY728121.1 coordinate 858,034,028, forward strand.
GCATACTATACACGCTATCGAGGAAGGTCACGATTGCGTGTAATGCAAGTCAAGTCAAGGATGCGTGTTGTGCAAGCTCCTTTTGGTGTAGCATACAACACAAGACATTAATGAGATTAAAAAGAATATTTTTCATAAAATCTTGGGGTGTTACAGCACCCATGTTAAATATATTGTCTATTGGAGAAGGATTCATTTTTCTAGTGATGCATATCTGAAAGGGCTTGGGTGAATCCTCATGAAAAATGACAAGGTGATTACTTATGTATCTCAATAGTTGAAGCCTCATGAAAAGAACTATCCTACTCCTGACCTAGATATAGATACTGTTGTTTTAGGTATAAATATACTGAGCCACTATCTTTATGGGGAGAAAGGTGATATATACATAGACCATCAATGTTTGATGTATATTTTCACACAAATATAATTTCACATGATACAAAGGAGAAAATGGTAACTTAATAAAGTCTATGATGGTTCAATTCATTATCATCCTAAAAGAGTAAACAATTTTGCTGATCCATTAAGTAGGAAAAACCCTATAGTAATGGAAATGAAAAGGATTCAAAGAGATCCCTTGATCAAAGACCTAGTAACAATATAAATGGTAATTGTAAGGCAAGGAAAACCATCGAACCTATACCAAATGGTTTCTCAACCTTCATTAATGGAGAAGATCAAGAAATATCAAAGATAAGATTCTTTGTTACATAAGATGTTAGAGGCTATGAAGAATGGGGTGTTTCCTTAGTTCAATATTGATCAATAATGTATATTAAAATTTTGTACAAGGATATGTGTTCCATATATTATAGAAATGAAGAAGGAGATGATTGATGGATCTCATATCTCTACTTAATCTATACATCCTAGGAGCATAAAAATGTATCGGGACTTTCGTGATCATTATTGGAGGGATAAAATGAAAAGGGAGATTGCTGACTACAATATAGGGTTCATGGTTTGTCAACAAATTAAGGCATAATAAAAATGACTAAAGGGATATTACAACCACTACCCATACCTGCATGAAAGTGTGAAAATACCACATAGATATTGTCACTAGTCTCACAAAAACATCCAAAGTAAACAATGTGATTTGGGTTATAGTGGACCGTCTCACCAAGAATGCCTATTTTTTCTCTATTTAAGAGGATTTCTCTCTTGAACAACTTTTCTTCATATACATAAAGGATGTGTTATGGATACATACAGTTCCATTTATATCATTTATGATCGTGATACAAGGTTCATGTCAACAGTATAGAGAAGTCTTCAACAATCTATGAATACTATATTGAATTTCATTATGTGTTGTCACCCTCAAACCGATTTCCAATATTAATGTACTATTTAGACACATAAGGACATGCTGAGAACATGCTTTATAAAATTTAAAGGTGTATGGGATCAAAATCTCACTTTAATTGAGCTCTCACTCAACAATTTCCATTTTAGTATTCAAATAGTACCCTATGAAGTGCTATATAGGATGCGATGTAAAACTACAACTTTTTGGGATGAAGTTATTGAGAGAAATATTCTTGGGCCTGATCTTATACAATAGATGAAAAAAAAGATTCATGGTATCCAAAAGAAAAAAAATGACTCATAGAGCTAGTAAAAGAGCTATGCTGACAACTATCAATGTGAATTGGAGATTGAGGTTAGAGATAGAGTATTCCTTTGAATTTCATTTTGGAATAGAGTCATGTGGTTTGGAAAGAATGGGAAACTCAGTCTCATGTACATTGGCCCCTATGAAATTTTTGATTTTATAGAAACAATGGCCTATCAGATTTCACTTTCTAACCTAGCTAAATTTCAATATTTGTTCCATGTATCTCTCTTGAGTATGTTTATACCTAACCGTACACATGTAATAAATCTGGAGGTGGTATAATTAGAATAATAACTCTCTTATGAGGAGTATCTAGTGGAGATCTTGGACAGTAGAGAAAAGGTTTTATGCAACAAGACTACCCACATCCTTAAATTATTTTTGGATGAACCACATATATGATGTAGAATTGTGGGACCTAGATGTGAAAATGATGAAAAAGTACCCACATATTTTCTCAAATGAGAAGAAAATTTGAAATTTAGAGGATGAAATATCTTAATAGTAGATGAATATAATGACCCTATCTTTTGGAATGAAAATTTTTTCTTGAAAATGTGTGTTATATTATTTTCTACTCAATAAAACGATATTCATTTAATAATTAAGTGAGTATTTTTGAAATGTGACCATTTTGTTTTGAAATTTATATGATGGTTGGTCAATTATGACCATTAGTTAATATGATTGCTGGAAACAATACTCTAAATAATAATTTTAATGTTATAATTAGTATTATAAATAGAAATGATAATTGTTAATTAATGCAGAGAGAAGATTTGATGGCCTAATTTAGTAGATGAATTATATACAAAGACCATCCTTCTTAACATGGGAGGGAGTTAGAATCTTTACGCTTTGATCTTGACCAATACCAAGTCAAACTTCCACGTGTTAATCCTCAACAAAATTTCCTATGGGAAATGTTCAATTTAATGGAGATTACTTCTCATATGGTGTATCCTGAGCATCCCCATGAGTCTATCAATATCACACACCTCACCCCAAGTTCGTATGAATGTGTTATAATGTTTTTGTATCATGGAAATAATTATTTATTGTATAATCCCTTTCTATAAATAAATTTGTTATTCCATCACGTTTTTGTATTATTTTTTCTTAAAAATATAACAAATTTGATAATTTGATTCTTTTTGTTAGAAATTATACTTTTACAAGAAGATATAATAATTATAATAAAATAATATATTATTTATAATGTTTATTATAATTATATAATATAATTAAAATACTCTTATTTAAATTTAAATGATAAAATATCTTAATTTTTTATCTTGTTTCATAAATTTTACTATGCATATTACTATACATCTTCTGTTCGCTATTTTTTTAAAATAAGGTTTTTTATATTTAAAAGTTAAATTTATAATTAATTGAGAATTATTATGATAAAATAAAAATATTTTTTTAATTCATCATATTGAAATTATATTATGGTGAATTTATGAGAATTTTATAAAATAATTCGTTTTTCGGTGAAGAGTAAAAATACAGTTATTAGTTTTTGGGATGTTTAATGACATCATAATGATATAACAAGTAATATAAAATTATGATTGAATCTTTTGGATTATAATAAATTATTAGGTGTTGAAATTGTCCAATATCATGGGAAAATACCCTGGGCAGACCCACAGTTTTTCAAATACCACTACTGTGGTGTCCTAGGAAATCAATAAAAAATCCCTTACTTTTGCTATAAATACCCTCCCATTTGTCCATTATATTTCATTCCATAGTTATAAAACACAAATATCAGATATATTTACTTACCAATGATTTCTCCCTTGGTTTCTTCAATACCCCAAGGTCCCAATCATCATGTTTTCAAATTTATTATTCAAGGTAAGGGAACTCTATACTACTCTTTACCTTTCAAGTTCATTTTTTATGGGGTATGTATTTCAAATTTACATATTATATTACTCTATAAATTTTTTATACCCCTTTATTGTATTAGGAATATTTTATTAATGGGATACCATTTTCAGTCTATTTTTAATGTATTCTAATAAAATTTTTCTTAACCATTATGCTACAGAATTTTCTTCTCAAAATTTCTCTCTTTTTTCTCGAGAAATTATTTTATTTAATTTACGTAAATACCCAAAAATCATTATTTTACAGTGGTATTCAACAATATGTAGAAATTAATTATTTTATTTTTTAATTTACATTCATAAAACCTTCATTCACTTTTCATGGGTTATAAATGACATAATGATCATGTTTTTGTGAACTTTTTAAAATGCTAGGATTTTGATATAAAACCTATTTCTTTTATTCCCCATGAGCTATTTATGAGTTGTTTGATTATGATATATGTGGATCATAATAATTAAAAAAAATTAAGTGTGTTCTTTGATAGTGCTCCAATTCAATGGGTGAAGAATTTAATCTATAGACATGACATGTTTAATAATACCTTCATGAATAACCATGGTAATATTTATGACACCTCAGTTATAAACCTTGGTCATATGATTATGAATGAACCAATTAAATGTTTTAGCCACATTTGAATGTTATTATTCATGTTGTTATTATTATTAATATATTCCTCTTACTCATTACTTTATGATATTACTTAAGTTGTTATTGATTATTATCATGATCACATGTAATTTGTTTCCCTTATTTTCCCTTATTGGGACTTATGATAACCCTTTCATTTTATGTATGTCCCAAGGTTATGAGATGAAATAAATATAATTTGGATGAAACTTTAATAATCTTTTAAAGTTTAATTGAACAATGTTTTTTTCAGCTATTATGTACCCTTTTTTCCATGAAACTAAACATTAAATGATTCTCTATTTGTAGATTTTAAATGAAATGTAATGTAACAAAGAGGAGGGATTCCATATGCATCTCGGGCCTTGTCAAGTTGGGATTTGAAAATACCTAAAGGGGTTTAAGAAAAAATATGTAATTTTTTTCCCTGTAATGATGATATAGAATATATTCTTATATTTTTAAATGTATATAATATTGAATGTATACATTAAAATGTTTTGAGTATAGAAAATCTTGGAATCAATGCATGAATTGATGTAGTTGGGTGTTCTCATTTAAATGATGAAACTGAAAGTGTTTTTTACCTAAATACCTATATTGTTTTTTGTGATATTTACATGTCATATGGTATGACATTTTTGGTTTTAAGGAATATCTTATTCCTTATATTTAGATTATCATAATTCATATTATACTGATAATATCCCAATACCTTTTTTATGAATCATATACTATGATTCATTCAGAAAGGATATGAATTTATTGTGTAGAAAAATTATATTTGATAATATACAATCTTATTTTACTAAATTTTATCATTAAATGAATGGGAGATATAAAATTTCATTAATTTGACGAATACACTCATCTGAGGGTTATATATATTATAAAAACAATATATTTACTAATATATAATGAATGTATGATTTAATTCATGTTTGGTGGTTGAGGGATATATAAGAAGGTTGTACCCATGAGAAGGGTGTTTTAGAAGTCCCATGAAACATCTTAATCTCTCTATTCCCAACCTAATGCTCTCATATTCCTCCTCCTTTTCACTATGATATTCAAGAATATCATGGAGGGAATATGATTACGACCAAAATTTCAGGATATTCACATCAACCAGTAGATACATCATGAAGGAGGGAGTATTTTAGATACCTCTTAGTGATGTTCATCATGATCATTTGATTGAATAAAAATCAATGAATCAAATAATAAAAGGTACAACTATAATTTCATAATTTTTATACAACATAGTTTTGGGTTTCATGCATTCTGTTGTTGGGTTTATGTGTTTCTATTTGTTTCCTCTACCTAGAATGAGTGTCATTAAATCATTAGAAACTAATAAGTAGAATCAAAGACATGCCTAACATCATCGTTCCTAAAATGATGTTAAAAATTAAGAATATTTTAGATCACATGCATTTCATATTTCTTTTCGTAAAATAAGACACAAAACAATATTCAATGCTCTTAGTTATCCACTATTTTAAAGAAAGGATTATTATATAGGTTGGTTTGTACCTCTAGGTGGGAAAATGATAGTTTTTTAAAAGGATATAAAACTTTTCAAAAGTAAAGTTTCCTAGTGTGTAAAATTATTGTTATAGAGTAATGAATAGTGAAGATTATATATATTATAATTTGACAAAAACTTCTATAAACATCATATGTTTATATATTTTATATTTCCATTACATATTTTTATTAGTTATGAAATATGGTTTAAAACTGTCATATTTATTCTTCATTTTATTTTAAACCTTGATTTGGAACATGGTTTTAATAAAATAATTTGATTGTTTTGAGTTAATTTAATTAAAAAAAAATTCACTATGCACAAGATGAACATTATATTATTAACATGGAAAAAATTGGTTTCAATGAAATTACCTTGAAATGGTAGTTTAGATTGTTTGATCCATTTTGAAAAAAGTTTCATTGTGACTTATATATAATAGAACTAACAGTCTCAGGAAATTGATATTTTTAATACAGAAGGAGCAAATGTGAATGATTTTTGTATACCTAGAAATCCTTTATATTTTTATAGGAAAAAATGTGGTTATTGGAAGGTGATAATTAAGTAATAACTGATACATTTAAGCATTAAACATTGGTCAATCAAGGTGAAACCATAAAAGTTTCTAGATGATGATCGAGGTACTCTTTAAGTAATAATGTGGTAAAATAGGTTTTGATTTATAATATCTTATACTATGATATTATTCAATGTGTTTTGATCCATGTATAAAAATATAATACATCTCAAGAAAAATAGAGGATACATCAAGTCACACAAGCATTCTTAAAAAATATTCAAATAAAAGAGCTGGGAATGCTATGAGTAGAATACCAAAACCTTAAGATAGGTGATGATGAATCTATGAATTAGTAGTTTCACTGATTTAAGATCATAATAAATGGTATAAATTATCTTGGAGAGTCTTTATATGACACTTATATAGTTGGAATGGTGTTGAGATCACTATAAAAAAAGTTTAATGTAGATAAATTGGAAATAAATTGGAGTAATAATTCTAAGGAGTACACTTTAGATAAGCTTATTGGTTTCTTTTTGTAAAATGAAATTAAATTAAAAAACATTGATAATGATGATTTTTTAAATAAAAAATTTATTTCATTCAATTATATTATAAATGTGTTTTATAACTCTTCATAATTTTATTTATAAGAAAGTGAAAAGAATTTCTCACTTTTTCAAAGGCTTTTATATCTTAATAAAAAATGGTAAAGTATTAAAGTGGTGGTTTAAAAATAAGAATAAAATGGAAGTCAAGAAACATTCAACTAGTAAATGTAATTATTTTTTTAATATAACATACTATGAGTGTAGGAATATGGGACTTATTAGTAAAAATTTCCTAAATTTGAAGTATTCAATCAATAAAATATTTAGAGGAAAAAATGAGAAGCAATCACTTCATAGATGGTGGACTTACCCAAATGATTCTGATTTACGTAGTGAATCTGGAAGTGAAAGGGATATTATCAACCTTTCTTAAATGAATACTTATTATAAGGTATAATAATCACCTTTTATATAATTTTTAATAGCTTTTAATATTTTTTATACTGTTATTAATAAAGATGAAAACAATATTAATTGTTATTCAAGTTCATGATATAATTAAGATTTTGAAAATTTTTATGTTAAGAATAAATATGATGAAAACTAAGAATTACCTAAAAAATGGGTAGAGATGTTCTAAGATATATAAATAAGCACAAGGTAAAATTATGAAATTGGTTAAAGAAATTAAGAACTTTAAGGAATAAAGTGAAACCTGAATGTTTTTGTTTCTATGAATGAAGCAGAGTTAAAGTTTGTTGATTAAAAAATTTTGAAACATAAAAATGAGAATGAAAAAATTAATTATTTTCATGAAAAAATAATTAAGATGAAGTAGGGATATTTAACATAGTTTTGGATGACATGACAAAAGCTGACAATGAATGATTGATTCTCAATCCCGAAAATAAAAGGTTAATAAATAACGATTCATATTCAAATGATAATGTATGAAATTATTTAAATGTTATTGAAAAGGGAAATGTGAAATTGAAAGCTTAAATTATCAGTTTTGAAATATAACCTATCTATTTTTTTAGAAGGTAAATAATTTTATGATAATACAATTTCTAAGATGAAAACTAATAAAAATTGAACTAATTTAGGTAATAATAGTAAACTACCTAGGATGAATAAGACATTTTTTGTTAAAATTTTAAATGGAAGTTTTTCAAGTGCATCATAATTAATCTGTATATTTCATCAGCATTATTACAATAAATATTTTTCAATATTTACACAATAATTTATCCACATGAAAAATTATACTTCCAAAATTTTATTTTAAAGACTATATATAAATAAATGATTGAATTTTTTTGGTTCCTAAAATTTTCACTTATAACATTATTAGACTCAAGAAGTAATGTGTACTAAAAAAATTTTACGTGATTAATTTCAGGAAATATATTCCAAGGGTTTGAAATATTCATTGTATATAAAATTTAGCAATTCCAAACACCTGAATAGTTTTATTTCAAAATTTATATCTTTCATTTCTTGTTTTGGAATCTCTATTACATTCAATATTAACTCTAAATAAAATATTAAAGGATGTAGTGAATTAGGATTTCCAAAAACTAATTTCATTTATCTTTTTATTTATGTAAAGACTTTATAACACAATTTAATAAGTACATATCAACTGTGTGATGAAAAAATGAATTTAAAATTTTAAAATGATAAGGATAAAGTTTTATAAACTAAAAATGTCTTATTTTCTGTAAATAGAGAAGGTAAAAAATATACTATTTATTTCTATCATTTATCTAATAAAAATTTTATGTTCTTAAGATATACACAAATAAATTAATTTTTTGGTATATAATTCTTATATATTATAAATTTTTATAATTATACAAATGGTAATGGCATAGAACATTTTTATATCTACCCAATCAAAATATATGTAAAATTATGTGATTAGTATTTAAAAGTTATGTAGAATAAGAAGTGTTTAATATCTTCTAATATTTTTAAAACTACTATACCACTTGGATTATAAAATTTTGATTTATTTATTCCTTCTTAGTCTGCTAGTTTAGGTGGAATGAAGTTTTCGTTTTTAATTGTTGATGAATATAGTAGATTCACTTGGATGTATTTTTTAAGGAAATGAACATAAAAAAAAATTATTATACATTTAAATAATAATTTACGTTATTTCATTCCAAAATATCTTTTTGGTTTAGAGTTTTACGTAATTAGGTAATAAATCATATATAAGAAACCCATAAATTACAAAGTGGTAACTTTTACTTAGTATCCATTTATCCCAAAATATAAAACTTTTAAAATTAAACAAGTTTTATTTTCACAACTAAACTTCCTAAAATTCAACAAAAATTCAAATTTTTTTCATATGAAAACCATTTTAAAATGTGGTATTAGTACAAAAAATATCTATAAGGGACATAAAAATGAAGAAATAAAACCATCATTCCTTGGATTTTCATAACAATTTTATGTTTCTAAAATAAACTTTGGTCTTAAAATTAACATTTTATTCCCCAAGGAAAAAATTATCTTCCCAAAGGAATTCCATTAATTTTTTATATATGAAATATTACAGTAAAAATCAGAACCATAATTTTATTTGTAATCAGGAGAAATTCGAGAAATATTTTTAAAACATTTAATCATTTCACCCATAAGAAGTAGAAACTACTTTTATTTAATTATAAACTCAATAGATTACCTTGAAAAATCAAAATATTTATTTAAAAAACATAGAGGGAAGAAATAAATAATGTTTATAACATGGGATTAATTTTCATATCACTCTTACATATGGATTAACTTTCATGATTACAAATGGAATAAATTTCAAAGTTATACCTGGAATAAACTTCACAGTTATAGTTGTAATAACCATCATAATTAAACTTGAAATAACTGTCATTTCCAACATATGCCATAAATATTACCCAATGAGTTATATGGATATCATGAATCCATCCATTCTTGGTTTATAATGGAACCACCCATCATAATGAACAATTACCAAGAACCATAATGGAATTATAACATATAAAAATATGATATTTTTAAAATATTAATTACCCTCATAATAGAAAATTTCTAGATATTTATATATCTATTTCCATGTAAGAACAATTTACAATAATTTATTTTAAAAACATTGTAATATTTTTTTTAATTTGAAGAATACATGTACTCTTATGAAATAATTCAACTATAAAATATCCATCATAGCGGTGGGGAAAGTCGTTGTCATCGTATATGTTAAAAGAGAGCATTCATTTTTTATAAAGAAAGTAAAAATGTTTCAGATAATAATCTAATATTATTTATTTATTTTATTAAGAACAAATTTTAAGTCCATTATTCATTTTTTTAATATCATGTTATATTCAATTACTAAAATATTTTATTTTACATCAATCATTTTTACGATATTCAGCTCATGAGTAAAAAATGACATCAGTAAGATAAATATGGTCAATAAGGCCATTGTTATTTCTTATAAAGAATAATAATAATGATATAATTATCATTTTTTAAAATAATTAAACTTTTAAAACCAATCATAAAATATGGATACAGAAAATGAAGTAGATTACAATTAGGGAAATGGTAGGCCATATGTACGCCTGAGTAATGTTTTCATTTTCAAAGATCATTATAGAAAGAAGTAATATATTATTTTATCTTTATAGAATCATAAAAATATCATAAATAACATATTAATTATATAAATATACTTATATATATCATCCATGTTATGTGGTGATTAAAAACGAGTCACATCACTTTGTGGAGTTGGTAGTTATCCCGTATGCACAGAAGATGTAATCATTTTTAGTGAATGAAAAGTTAAGAATAAATATAAAATATTACATCTAAAAAACAAATATTTAATTAATATAATATATATATATATATATATTTAATCAATTATTATAACCAGTAATAAGTGTTGGTGATGTAAAATAAATTACATTTTTTTGTGAGGTGGTAGTCCACCATAAACACGAAGGATAGTTTCATTTACCTTTTAATGGAAGTGGAAATAGATATAGGTTATTACATTAAAATAATAAAATATTATTATATTTTATTTTTATTATTTCTTCATTTTTTAATAATAATTTAAGATTTTAGAAATTGAAACAAAATAAAATTGGTTGGGTAAGAACTATACCTCTTCTTTATACAACCTGTTACGTATTACACAAAAATAATTACTAGTATTGTTTTATGCTAAAACCAGAACATGGGGAGGGATGTTTGGAAGGTAATTGGTAATGAATTGGACTAATTAAATTGTTCTTTATGTGTGAATAAAATAGAAGAAGAGGTTCCCATTTATAATAGATGGGAGGGACACTCTTGAAATTCCTTAAAATATTAAATTAATAAAAAATAATTTTCAATTTAAAATGGATCAATGTTCATAATATTATAATATAATATGATTTGGAGTAAAAAATATTCCAATAAAATAAAATTTTTACAAGTTAATATGATGTTTTCTCCCTTATCTTTTAGTTTTAACTAGTGTTAACCCTTTTGACAATTGTCACGACATTAAATATTTTCCTCTTTTAGGGCCATGAAAGTCAATATAAAAGGAAACTTGGATCATAAATGGACCATGGATGGTATTTTAACTATATAAGAATCAATTTTATGAACATATTTTTTTATAATTAAATCATTTAATAAAATATTACTTATTTTAAAAGAACATTAATGATAATTTTGAAAGTATTCATTTAATTTTAATTTTTTCACTAATAAAATTTAATTTTAATATAATTCATTAAAACCAATATAATATTTAATTATAATATAAAAAAATTTTGAACATAAAATTCATTCAAATAATATTATTTTTAACATTTTAAAAATAATTTAATTTATTTTTCTTTGAATCGAAAAAATATTTTTTCATGGTTACATAAGAATTTAAGATCATTATTACATCACTAAAAATTAAAATTAATAACAATGATGAAGAAAATAATTTATATTTAAAATTAATAATTATAATTAAAAATTACTCATTTTTATCCCTATTTCAAAATTTTAAATATAATAAAAGAAAGATAATGACATTATTGACCTTTTCCTTACATAAAATCTTTTAAAGGTCGAAATCATGTACTTATGGAAACAAAAGAAAAAATATTTGAAATATTAATAAATATGGACAAAATATAATCATAAAATAAATTTAATTTAAGTGTTTTTGTTACTTTATAGTCCATATCAAATTCTTTTTACCCTTAATTAACTCATTGTACCTTTAACGTAGTAATAAAATTTATAATGATTACTATTCATAATAACTAAAAATAAGTGTAACATATTTATCAAACATTGAAATCATGATTATAAATATTAAATAAATTATTTCAATATTCAAAACACATTAGCAGTATAAATAAATTTAGAAACAAATTGGTAAAGTGTAATAGAAAATGGGTTTTCAGAAAATTGCCATTCTAAGTATAAATTTTATTATATACTAAATTCAAGTATGAAATTCATTAAAAATACTAAAATTTTGTTATATTTAATAAAAAATAACTAATTAAATTTCAAAACTAATACAATATATAAATTTAATTTATAAATACACTAAAAAAATACAGTTTTCAATATAAATCATTATTTTTCACTATTCATTGAAAAATCAAAATTTTCATTGTAATTTGAAAAATTAACCATAATATAATTTTGATTTTCTGAATTAAAAAATTATAACCTTTTTATCAAATAAAATTTATAAATTATTTTGAAACTAACTAAATTTTTATTACCAAAAAATTAATAAATACTATTTTTGTTGAATAAAATGAATTTTATAAAAAAATTTGTTCTTATTTCCAATGAATTAATTTACAAATATTTATTGAATATAACCTTTACATATATTTCATAATTTGGTTATTACTTTTCGAACCAACAAATTAAATGTCTAAGTTATAACTGTCATATTTTAATAATAATATTTTGTGGATCATTAAAGCTCATTGTGTCATGTAATAAATGTTGTCGATCATAGTGTCCTAAAATACGGTGTCATTAGATTCTCTCCCATTTAAGTAATTGAGTCTTTGAAATTTTAACATTATCTCATTAATCAAAAGTTTTCCATACAAAAATAACTTAGTCGAAATCCCTAATCCAAAATAGGCTTAATGAAACATTATCTTGAAAAGAGGGAAAGGGAAATAAGATGGTCAATTGGTATAACATATAAATAGGTTTCTAAAAAAGAAAACATTAGTGGAAAGTGTAAATATAAACATGGAAGAGAATAATAACATACAAATAATGATGTAGAGTGAAAAAATATCATTTATAATAGAGAAGTGAATGATCACGGGAATGTTAATGATTACATAACCATAAACCAAAGCGGTTTGGAAAAGACTATCATTTCATCATAAATTATGGTGATATGATCACATTATGGTTTCAAGATATTTTTTGTACTTTTAAAGAATTCCATGAAAATATAAATTAATAAGATAAGGAAATATACTTACATGACAAGTAGAATTTCTTTCTTCATTCAATTTCCACAACAGTATCTTTCTGTATCTAAACTATGAGTCTTCTAGAAGATTTTTTATAACTAATGAACAAAAATAAACATACATTAGTTCATAAACTTCCACAATAGAAAAAATTTATTTATCCTATCTTTATAAATTCAAAAAAACCAAAATGCTAAGAAAAAGGTATGATAATTCAAAAAATGAATAAACCATTATACGAATAAATAATACATTAATCTCATAATTTAGTAGTAATAATGAAAGTTCAAACTAAATTATTTTCCAAATAAGAATCCTTAAAATTCCTTAATATATTCCCCACTAAGATTGAAACCCAAATATTTTCATGAATTTATCACTTATTCTCCCAATATTTATCTCCAAATTTAGGGAATCACTATTAAATTATTATATGGGAAATGTATTTGACATAGTTATATAATATCAAAGATATGCTAATCATTTACACAAATAAACCAAATCACTATTAAGTCACATTAAAATCATATAATTATCCAAAATATAGTTGAAAATTTATTCCTAAAATTAAATCCCATCATAACCAAAAATATTTCATTTGACTTAACCATATAATGTTCCCAAAATAGTGAAATTTTTCTAAAATAATGTTAATAACTTAATCCAAAAATCACTTTTCAATACTGTAGTTATTTATATGAAAAATCATATGTTTCCAAAAACAACTTATTCCTTTTATATCAAATATTTTTTAGAAAAAAACAATTTCATATTAATAAGGACATCAGGTGGGATGGTGGCAGGAGTTACACTCTTAGCTCCATTTAGTTATGGGTTCAAGCCCCATAACCTTACCGAATGTGGCAGGTTGTCACCTTCTCTTAGTGATATCTTTTTTCTAAAATTATACTAATATAATATTTGTAATATTCTTATAAATATCGAGAACACACTCAAAAATAATGTTAATCATAAAATATCATATAAAAAATAAAATTAATCAATAACTGTAAACTAATTTCCACAAAATGAAAATGGAATTATTCCTCAAATAAAATTTTCACTTGTTAAACATAAGGGATATATATACTAAAAAATCTACCATAACTCAATAAATTTCTCCCAATATATTCTCATCCCAAAAATCATTGAAAAGTGGTGTCTAAGACATTGAGTTTATGATCAAAAATAAATCTACCACTACATCACAACTATTTAATTCCTATACATGTACACCATAATCATTCAACATTCTTTATAATTCATTAACAATTTTTTCCATCTTATTACTTAACAATTCATTCATACTAATAATAGTAATTATAATGTACTATTATTTGAAAATATAAAAAAACCTATATATAATCCATACCTTTTATATGAAATTTACATTTTGACCCTTTTAAATAATAATTTCATTAAGAATTTATAAACATTCGTCTATATGGTATTTCTAATCACATTCATGGGATTTCCCTCTAAAAATTTTATTCTCAAAATTTCTATACTAATCAAATTTAAATCATTCAATTGATGCAATGGGAACAATTTTATTCCTCTATAGAGAATCAAAAAAACTATTAGTTTTTCCTTGGAAGATTTTACATTATTTCCTCATTTACACAATACAAAACATCTACCCATTATTTTTTATCTATTTTACAATGTTATTCTTACCACATTATTGACACATGGGTCCTCGAATATTTTTACCCATATGACCTATATCACATGGAATTCCATCAATATTAATTTCTATTTTGTTTTATGTGTTAGGAAACTCACCAAGGATCTAGTTTTTAATAATAACTTATAATAGAGGGTTAATGTTAACAATAAAAATATTCACTACAACTCCGAATTCATTCAGTTTTTCATAGAAGCTACCACTGAATTTTTCCTCACATCTATTTTTACTTTAGTTCCTTCCAAATCAAGTTATTTTATAAAACCAAGAAGCTTACTGTGAGTATATCAATACAATCATAATAAAACATCTTATAATGAGGATTAACATGAAAATATTATTTTTTGGAAGAAGGCGGTTCCTTGTTCAAAGACTAATGCACAAGTTATTATGCAAAGAAAATGGGGTTACATGAGTCAGAAATATGGAATCTTTTTGCAATATTTATCATAAAGAGGAATTAAATCAAAAGGGAGGTCATCCATCCAGGTTAAGTCAAGGTTAAATCCATTATTTGAAATACCATTAAAAACCATGTTCACTTCATGAAAAGTATGAGTGACATTGTAGTTGGTCTCCAAAAGTTAAAGGAGGTAGTTCATCCAATAGGTTGTAAGTGGCTAGGTAAGATACACCACATCATTCCAAATAGCCTGGACAATCATCACTGAATAAATTTCAATACAAATATTGTTCCTACCCTATTGCTTAGAAATGTAAATGGAATGTATCACACTCATAATTTCATCTTCTAGAGACGAGGTGATTCTGTTGCTGCCAAAGAAGCATCTGCAACACTACCCAAGATGGTTTCTCAAAATATAACCACAAACTGAGGGTCCTGGATTTCCTTTAGGAGAACCATGAACATTTAATTTAATCCATTCTAATAGTGAGGCCTTCTAGAAAAATTCAAAAGTCTGTATAGGTTGAAAATAGATTCTATCAATCCAAAGCCATAAAAGGATGTTAAAATCGTTAATAGTGATGTCCAAATTAACCTTATGAATCGAGGAATCTTTCTAAATATTAATGTAAATCCATGTATGACCAATATTTAGAATGGATGAGAAATTATTTTGAGGATGAGAATTTATATAATACCTAATCACATGGTGATGCTCAGAACCAATGTATAAGAAAAGATTCTTGATTTGGTGATATGTTTATGTATCCACACAATTCTTTAGTTGAGCACTGATTAAATCATGATGTAACCATCTACAATCAAAAATTTTAAAAAAATAGTTCTAAAGTGTTGAATCCATATCACATGACAGAGAAAGATGTTTAGTATCTTCTCTATGTTGGATACAAAGATGAAAATTAAACCAAAGTTGAATCCCAAATGATTGGAGAAAAACATCAGTGGGGGATCTGTTGTGAGTGTTATGCCAAAAAATTGTAAGCATCAAACGCTTAATCCATGGTTTTTCAAAAAAAATTAACCAGTATAAATTATTATCAGAATTTTGAAAGTTGTAATTATGAATATTTTTGGAGTCTAGGATGCCATTATGAGAAGGTTCCCAGATTTGAAAATATTCAGACTTGGAATAGTAATAATTATCAATAAAATGAATAAGGTTATCAAGAAGTCATTAGTTATGAGGTTTTGAAACATCTCAGATAGTGAAATTAGTGTGATCAGTAAATTATCGGGAGGTAGTATGGAGATTAATGGAAAACCAGTCCAGTTTTCCATCCAAAAATATCATTAATGAGTCGGTACTAACCATCCATTTAGATTTAATCATGATTTTTATAAATGATTTATTAATGGATGACCAAATGGAAGAGAAAATATAATTCATATTTCCTTTCATTAACTTTTTAAGGAGTTTTTTTTTGTGTGAAAATCAATGGAATTAGAGTTATTGTGAAGTAGGTTCCAAGTGATCGTATCTTATAAAGCATCATTCTTGATTTTATGTTTTTTAATGCAAAGAAAACCCTTATCTAAAGGCTTACAACAAGTAGTAAAAGGAATGGTCACATGTCTACTTTTAAGAGTGCTTTCGGTCCAAAATTGTTTTTAGCTAAACATTAATTTTATAAAGGAAATAAACATTCAATTTTTAAACCATCAACAAGTATTCCATTTTAGATAAAATTGTATATTTAACAAGACACATTCTTCTAGCCCTAGAGATGAATTTACCATTACAAGAAGAAAGTTGATAGAGGAGTTGGTGAAT
Source organism: Viscum album (assembly GCA_963277665.1). NCBI lineage: Eukaryota > Viridiplantae > Streptophyta > Magnoliopsida > Santalales > Viscaceae > Viscum > Viscum album. The sequence continues at coordinate 858,051,189 of OY728121.1, forward strand.
AGTGTTAGAAATGTTACTAGATTTAGGCCTTCCATGAAAAATGGGTACATCGAGATATGTAAAAGGGAAGAATACTTCTTTGATACCTAAACCATTGATATTATTAACATTTTTATTTGAATTTAAATTATCCCAAAAAAGACATAAGATTTGCTCCTCCAATAATGGTTCGACCATAGATTCCATCATAATGTGATAGGGACCTTTTATGAATTTTAATATTCCTTTTATTTCCATATAGGAAAAGGATGATCTCATCAGAATATAATAGATGTGTGGGAACATTTAAGTTCCTAGATGGTTGAATAAGTTTAATCTTGTTCTGTTCGACAAGGCGAGTGAGAAATATGCACAAATAATCTTATGAAATAGGGAAAATAATGGGAAAGATAGGATCACATTTTCTAAATCCCTTCATGAATTTAATGCATCCCATAGAAAAAACATTAACAAGGGTGGATATGGTATCTGATTTGAATAAATAATTTATTTTACTTAGGAAGGAATAATTAAAAACAAAAATATGATGAAAATTTAAAATAAATCTCCAATTAATGGTATCAAAGGATTTATTGATATAAATTTTAATAATAATATTTCCTCCCCTAGTGGATTTCTTAAAGTGTTATTAAATTTAGAGGCAAGACAATTGAAATCATGTATAGACCTACCCTTGATAAAGCTAAATTGATTCCATGAGTAAATTTTATTTCTTATAGTAGTAATTCTATTATCGAGATGTTTCATTATGATTTTTTAAAAACTTTTAATAAGTATAATAGGTATAAAGAGATAAATTTCAGAATCGTTTTCCACTTTAGGAATTAGATAACAAAATTACACATTCAACCCATGAGGATGTAAACAATTTGGAAATAGATTTTACAAGTTTGCTAAAAACAGTTTGAATAACTTCCCAAAAGTGATGATAGAAACAATTATTGAAACCATCAAGGCCCAAACCACTATTTGGATTAAGGATGAAAGCAATATCTTTGATCAAGAGGGATTATTAAAAGATAAGAATTATCTTCCTCATTCACCATACCTGGGATGACATTAGGAAGAAGGTCCCTGTTGACATTCAGGGCATGAAAAATATTTTCATAATAAGAGAGAACATGATTATTAATGCCACCCTCAGTATCATTGAGGGTGTCCCCATCTCTATGAAATGCGAGAGGTCTGCAAATTTTTCTGATTCTTTGAATATATTTGTATAACTTAGTGTTTCTTTCACTATCCAAGAGAAAGTAGGTTTTAAAGATATTCTTCTAATGTTTTCTTTAAGGATGAGAAATGAGTTAAGTTTCATAGAAGTGTTGATTTCATATTGAGGATCCATAGTGAAATCAGATCGAGTAGTGGCGTATGGAAGTTGGATAAGTTCATTATAAGGAAAATATATTTCATTGTCAATTTGTTTTTATTTGGTACTACTCTAACCTTTAAGACACTACTTAAGATGTTTTATCCTGATGATACAAGCAATAGAATCATTATAATGATTCATAGAAGGCAATTTTTTTTGATGATATTAGAACACTCAGGTTCAGAGGACCAAGAATTATTAAATTATAAAGGAAGAAAGGGTTTTATGATATAAATACTGATAAGGATGATATGATGATCAGATTTAATCATAGGAAGGTTAACGCTAGAGACTCTGTCCCATGTATCCAGAGTAGACTCATTCATGAAAGCATTATATAATTATATAGAAGATACCCTATTTTAGTTCTTTCTATACCAAGTGAACTTGGTACCAATAAGGTTGATTTCTAGAAGATTATTATCCTCAATAGAGGATTTAAAGTCTCTCAAGGAGATATAAGAGTGGGACATGCCAATTTTCTCACTGAAGGTAAGAATAACATTGAAATCCAAAATAAAAAACCAGGTATCATGAATGTTCCAAGCTAAATATTAAAGGTCATGATAAATCCATCTTCTATATTGGTATATATTTTTAGCATAATCCAAGGAACAAAAAATGTGCCCATAGTCAAAATAAATCTCACAAGTAAACAACTACTCATAAATATTGACAACATTTACATTTTGTAGAGAGGAATGATAAAACATCCATAGAGTTTTTAAATAAACGCCATCTTTTAATACACCTAAAAAATTATAACTATACAAGAAAAGTGGCATAATTTTGAATGAAAAGTAGATTTTTGGTTCAAAAATATAAAATATTATAGGTTGATGAGTATTATGAAATATTTTAAGGAAAAAAAAGTGTCATGGTTTGAAATACCCTGACAATTCCAAAAAAGAAAATTCATTAGAACTTAAATTTGGGTTTGGAACACCATTTTTTACATCCAGGGCCCTCCCCCCTTGTAGATTATCTAACGTTTTTGATGATTTCAGACTAGGATATGAAAATATACTTAAACATGTAATCTTCAAATATTTTGATTTATCCTAAATAACTGCCATTCTCCCAAATAGACTAACCAATGTAGTTATAGAAAACTTTTATCTTTAGTGCTAATAAAATATTATCTTTTAAATTATATTAAACATTTCTCTGATACAAAATATTAGGACCCGACCATAAATAACACACAATCTTATATATTTAGATAAAAATTTAATTTCTTAAAATTATAATGATATTTAATTGTAGTGTTTTGGATAATAAAGTCATAAATACTATGTATCAAACCTATAAATTTAAAAGTGTTCACATATACTTAGTATCCATTTTTCTAATAATATAACACTTATAAAATGAAACATGTTTTCTTTTCATGATCAATCTTCTTTAATTTCAATTTTACTTTCTGTTTTTTCTATATCTATCCTTAAAACCAATGAAATTGTTTCTAAAAGATTTAATTATTTCAAAAAAACTCATAAAGTTACATAAAAATAAATAAAAAACTGATAGTCCATGGATACTGAAATGATTTTTCCATTTTCAAAATAAACTTTAGGCTCAAAATAATAATTTTTTTACCCAAGAAATAATATTCTATACACAAAACGTTTCCAATAATAATAATAATAATAAACATAAATGGTAAAATAAAATTAATAAAGGTTTATTTTTAATCAGGAAAGATAATTTTTTTTCTAAATGTAATAGTTTTCACCGAAAAAATATGAAAATTATTTCATTTATTCATAAAATCATTATCATATCTTGGGAAATAATAAATTTTTCATAAAAACAATAAAAATCATAAATAAATCATTTAGGTAACTTTATTCTTAATTTTAATAACAATATTACATATAGTAAAACCTTAATGGTTACAAATGGAATACTCATCACAATTACACCTAAAATAACAATCATGGTTATACTTGGATAGCCATCATGGTTAAACTTTGAATAACCATCACAATCAAAATCCAATATAAATCTTAGCCAATACATTAGAGGGATATCACAAAAGAACCCATCATTTGATTATAATGGAACCTCTCTTCATTATAAATAATTCCCAATAACTATAAAATAATCCTAACACATACAATCTTATAGTATTAAAAGTATTATTTTCACTCATAAGAAAACATTTCAATATATTGATATATATCTTTCCAATTAAACAAAATTTTCAAAACTATAATTCCTAAAAAAATGGAAAACCAAGTTTCTCTTTGATGAAAAAATGGGGTCATATAAATGATGAAAAATATCAAATATTGGTATTGATGAAGGGAAAATTCATTGTCATCGTATACGTTAAAATAGAACATTCTTTTTTAATTTTATAAAGAAACTCAAAACAATCCATATAATATATGTAAAATATTCATTTTTAAAACCTTTGATAGAAACTATAAAGAGACATAAAATATTCTTTATAATTCATTTATTTCAATATAAATATGTCTATAAATTATTTTAAAAAATATCAACATGGAAAGAAAAAATAGATGGAAGGGAAACATTAAAAGGGGATTATTAAATTAAAGTCCCTTACCTTGAGTCTGAATCATCACGTAGATTATTTATCTACCTGAAAGTATTATTATATTAAAAAATAATTTCTTAGAACCATTTTCATGTTCATTATTTCTTTAATTTTTTTAATATATTTTTATATACAATTATATAATAAATTATGTTCACGTTACACATTTTGACGATATTCAACTCATGTGTCAAAAATTACATTGGTAGGATGACAATAATAAAAAATATCATTATTTAATTATCTCCAAAATAAACATAATTACATAATTAAATTTTATTTATATCAATTATAATCTAGAATCCAATAATTAAATATGGTTATAAAAAATAAACTATGTTGCAATCATGGAAATGTTAGGTCGTATGTCCACATGTGTAACATTTCCATTTTTCAATGATTACTATAGAAATAATGTATGTCTTATTTAATCCTTAAAAAATTATAAACATATAATATATAATATATAATTTCATTAATTATATATATATATTGTCTATTTGATGTGGTGATGAAAAATGAATCACATTGCTTCATAGAGGTTATAGTCTACACATCTGTATGGATGATGTTATTACTATTAAATGAATGAAATGTAAAAAAATATGATATATTACTTATAAATAAGGAAAAATATTTCATGAATATCATATATATTTTAAATCCATCATTACAACTATCTGTAGAAGGTGGTGATAGAAAATTAATTACATTGATTTGTGAAGTGGTAGTCCAATGTACAAAAGAAAGATGGTTTCATTTCCCATTTTATGGAAGTAGAGATGGATATATGTTATTATAACAACATAATAAAATATTATTATTTAGTTGATATTGGTTTTATTATTTCATCATGGGTTAATAATAATTTAAAAAGTTAGAAAAATAAAAAATTGAAATGCATAGTTAATAACTTTAACTCCTCTTCGGATAAACCACTTAAGGTGTACAACAAAAGATTTCATTGGTTTTATTATGATAAGAAATGACTCTATGAACTAAGGAGGGATATCATGAAGGGATTTTGTGAGGGATTTTTTGAACTAAATTGCAGCCACCCAACCTCAGTAAGCCTGGAGCTGGTGTCTACTACTATTCCATTTTCATGATTATAAGGAATGAAATCTAGAAGGACGGATCAGTTTTATAATCACATTAAACAAGATACATATATGAATCTCGAATTACCAATGAATATTTTTTTTTTATTTTTAGTATTAATTTATTCCATCTAATATATCCCAACATATATTTCATAGTAAATCTCATGGAATCATTGGTAATGGAAACATAATTATGGTGAGCTCAAAAGATCAGTAAGGGTTAAGTACAACATAAGTAATTATGAATAAATAAAAATAAGCAATATAAAAAGGTAAATAAATAATATAGAAGAAATTTAATATATAATTATAAAAGTATGTGGGTAAATTTTTTGAAAAGGTAAATAACTAAATAAACATGCCAATTAAACTACTGGATATAGTGTAATAAATATGGAATGGTAAATAACTGAACACACATTCCATTTAATAACTAATAATTAAATAAATCAATTTATTTTTTTATATCAAAAATCCCTTGGACAGAAATGATCATTAGATATTAAATTAATGGGAACTTAATTATCAGACAACATGTTTCCTAGCACATGATTATTTTACCTTCAAGAACTATCCTCATGTCAATTTAAAATATATTGGATAAAAACCGACTTAGCCTAGAGTACCTAACTAATTCATCTCATGAGACTATCAATTCATCAAGGGGCTTTCATTAAACAATTCCAAACATATGTAGTTTATTCCCAATTAATTTCTTATATATCAAATAATTGATTTAATTCTTAAATAATGATCCTTATCAAATACCCGTAGTGAGTAAAGGATATAGATTTATCAATAATTTCTCTGTTAATCAAATAAATTTAAAATTACAAAACTTATGTAAATTGGTATATATTTTATGAAATAAACATATCCATGATAAATAATATCAATATTTAGGGGAAATCTAATTTCTAATGGTCATAAAGAATTGATTTTTTATGGGACTAAAAAAGGAATCAAGGAAGTGAATGAAAATTCAATACTTGGCCAAATCAACCAAATCACTTCCAATGGAATTATAATGTTAACGTTACTAAAACATATCAAAATTGGAGTAAATATAATTGGTTATTATCAATGGTGAATAGAAATACTATGAAAATATATTTTAAAAACATTCTCGAAGAAAATAGACCTTTTGTTTGGAAAAAAAATATCCAATACCATTTTATATTAAATTCAATTTTAAAAAAATCATTAATAAGAAAAACTTTAATCCTAAATATGAATATTTTATGAAATTTCACTGGTTAAATCCTTACATGTTGTACAATGTAATAAGGACATTCATTTTTATTTGTAAAAATGTCATAAGGGTGCTTTGTTCAAAAAAAAGAAAAGAAGGATATTTTGAATATATAATTTTTAAAACCCTTCTAATAAATAATTTTATGAGTTTAAAAACATTTTCTGAAAACAGTTTTATCAAATAAGGTTTTAAAATAAAATCTGGTTGTTAAAGAAAATTGACTTCCAACCAAAGCGAAAAATGATGTTGGGTTTTATTAAAACATTTTATAAAAAATTTTATGGAAAAAAGTTTTGAAAATAGAACTATTACTTAAAAAGATCATTCATAAATAGAGGAAAATAAAATGAAATTATTAATCGAACAACGATCAAATAATTTCATTCCACAAAAATTCATGTGTAAATAATCCCGAATAATGTGGGATTGTGAAGTAAACCCTTGAAAATGTTATAATGTTGGAGTGAGAACCAACCAACCAATCGATTATGCATATCAAATTCAAAACCAAATAAAATAAGTGTAAATAAATCTATAAATATTCAATTTCATTGTACACATAATCATATAATATTAATTATAATGATGAAGTAATATAACCCCATTTAAAGAAATTGAATTATAAAACTTCTTTACAACTTGGTAAATTTATGTCTAAATACCCTTAGATAAAATAATTAAAATTGAAACAATTAAAACCATGAATAATGAGTTAATAATGATATTACATTTTAAAGGTAGTGTATACATCATATAAAAGTGAATTGGTGCATAATAACAAATAAGTCTCAATGGAATGTAAATTCAGACATAATCCCTTACTTCTTGGAAACATTCAATTAAAACCCCATATGATGAAGTAATATAAGTTGAAACTTATAATACCAAGAAATATAAATTATTCACGGAATTATATTCAAAAGTGGTAGTATGTACACCATATATGATAAATTAGTTTCCAAATGATAAAGAATTCCCAAATAATGGAAATTGAGATGAAGTCCCTAACCATATGATTATTTTTGGTTGAATGTTATTTAACCAAATGTATAGTGGTTTAAAACAAGATAATAAATATTTAAATAACCACATTAATATCTATTATATCACATATGATTATTTTATAATATTGTTTTGCATATTCATTAATAATATTTCATTATTTTAATTGTTTTAGTGGTTAACTGCCGTGTTTATCTAGTATGTTTTGACTTTTCCTTTTTTGGTCATATTACATAGATAATGAATTAATCATATCTAAAATTTAAAAAATAACATAAATATCATATATATTAAGAAAATATGTATTTATAGATATCCATAAAATCTATAGATTGGAAATAGAGCACACCATTCATGGAGACGGTAGTCTATATATACACATGAACATTGCTTCCATTTTTCTTTTAATATTTATGTAAAAAAAGAAAATGATATATATTTATATTATAATTAAATTAAAATTTTCATGTAATGTAATTCATATATTTTAATTAAAACTATCCTAAATACATTTCATGTAATGTGTGGACAAATCACATCACTTTGAGGAATAAGTATTCCACATGTCCACGGACCATGTTATCGTATTCCCATAAAATGTAAATAATGATTGTATGTGTTATATAATAATACCAGAAGAATAAATGAATTATAAAGATCATATATATCATATATAAATATTAAATGAATCATTATTACCAACCATTAAAGGTTGTAATGGATGAAAAAACTAAATCGGTTCATAAGGCGGTTGTCCAAAGTACACACGAATGATGATTAAGTATCCAATTTGATTGAAATGTGTGTGAGTGTAGGTAATTAAATTTTCATAAAAAAAATTAGTTTATTTAAGATACTTAAATTTTTATATAATAATTACATAAAAATAATTTAATGGGTGGTGATTGACATAAAACAGAAGTGCTTGTTGAAGAATGTTACCTTCTATTTGGGTAACTCCTTTTGGTTTATACCAAAAATAATTCCTTCTTTGGATTTATCCTCAAAGTGTGTATTGTAGTATTAGGGGAGGGATGTTTTTATATTTTTGGGTAGTGTTATTATTGTATAATTTTCTTTATATTTTTGATAAAGTAGAAGGTTTGAGTTTCTTTTTATTATAGAGGAGGAGTGGCATTCTTATTAATATAAAATGACTAAAAATTTAGAGAGGTATCCTTATATAATTTTCCTCAAATAGTGAATATACATTAATAAAAGGGACGAAATGTTCTAAATATTTCCAAAAATATGATTTGCGGAAGGTTTCTAGGTCATTTTGGACCATAAGTTTATGGTTTTCCCCACCACCAAGTCAAATTTTCTCTTAATCACTATAATTAATTTTAATTGATTTCACTAATATTTTTGGTCAATGATTAAGTTTAAATTTTTAGAAATTAAAAATTATATTGATTCCAAATATGGAATATGTTTTTCTAAATTAAAATCTGAGAATTGGAAAAATAAATTTAAAATTAATCTCATAGACGTGATGAGAAAGTGAGTTTTGGAAGTAAAAATGTACAAAAGTTTTCTTGGTTTCTATATTTAAAATCACTATAAAAATGATTAAAATGAAATAAATTGGATTAATATATGTATAGTTGAGATAATTTTTTATTAAAATTAATTGAAAATATCATTTATCGTTATGAATATTTTAAATGAGAAGCAATCTTTAATTAAAATTCATTATTTTCCACTATTCATCAAGAAATGAAAATTCTCATAAAAATTAAAAGAACTTACCATAAGATAATATTGAAATTAATACTTCAATTTTTTTTTCAAATAATATTTATAAAATTTCCAAAATTTATTTTTAATATTGGTTCTCTTACCAATGGTAGAAAAATTACCTTTATAAAAATGTGGCTATTTTTTACGTAAATATGGGATTATTCATATCTTAGGCCTATCAAATATATTATATGAATGTAAAAAATATGTGATTTAATGTATAATATAATTTTTTAATTAATATAATTCACTAATAGTAAGTAATTTAATTTATTAGTATAAAATACCTTTATGAGCAGAAAAAATTATTTTATATTCAATTGGTTTTTATTTTCATTTCAAATTAATTCGTCACCAAAGAATTAATCTTATATTTCTAAAAACAATATATTTTAATAATTTATTTAGTCCTATTCATAACCATTAATTTAACAATTAGGTTATATCATATTATATTTAATAATAATATTTTAATAATATAGTTTTGTTTACTAAAACTCGGTCTTGTGTGTAATGTAAGCTATCAAAAGAAACTCATTGTTGGGTACGATGAAAGATAACTCAATATTGTTCTAATTTAAAGCTATATAATATATTAAATATATTTAAAATAAAATATATACCATAATGTCTAGATATGTTATATTTTATTCTATATTTGGTGTTGTGTGTCATACACACTATCAAATAAAAGTTTCACTTTTAGAATTTTTCGGGTATTACATCCTCCCCACATTAAATAAATTGCTTATTCTTAATATAAAATCAATATTGGTAAACAAAGGTTTTATATTTTGAAATTAATTTTTTTAAAATCCCACATTGTAAAAGGCTTAATAAAATATCCTCTTAATAAGATAGAATGGGAAGTAAAATAGTCATATAGAATCATATATAACAAGGTTTCCAAGCAGTAGGTCATTGGTGGAAAGTGAATATATAGACTTATAATAAAATCATAAATAATTATAGAGTTATTGAGGTAATTGATCACAAAATATAGAATGATCAATGGAGCATTGAGGGCCTCAAATATATAAATTTTTTATGTTTTAAAATACCATGGGATCAACAAAAAGTATGTTATTAGGAAAAAAATTTATTTCTAGATCATTATCCTAATATTGGGTAATTATTTTAATACCTATTAATATATTAAAATATAAACAATTGAAAAGTTAATATTTCAGAAAAACAATTTTCATTATTTTTTTGTGCTTTTGACAATTTCTAATTCATCTATTTCATTACAAAATGGATATGAAAAAATTAAATTTGATGTATGAAGCACTAAAATACACCATTAACAGATCCTAAGGCCCATAAAAGAATGAAATTTGTTTCCATTTTTCTCTAACTATTCTTCAAAGACAATGTGGATAATGCATTAATCTATAAACCCAAAAATTAACACTACTTGTTCATCATTAATATTTATACATCAAAATTTTTTATTAAAAATAATTACATACTCACAAAAAAATATGTTATTTTTGATATTTGTTTCATCCTATAAAGATAAAATAATACATTCATTCATTAAATATTGATTATTAAAAATGAAAACATTACTTAGGCATACGTATGACCTACCATCTCTCTAATTTTAACCTTATTCATTTTTCATATCCATATTTTATGATTGGTTTTAAAAGTATAATTAATGTAAAAAATGAAAATTATATCCTTATTATTTTTCATTATATGAAATAATAATGTCCACATTGACCATATTTTTCCTACCAAAGTCATTTTTTACTCATTTGCTGAATATCTTAAAAATGTTTAATGTGAACTTAATTGTTTCAGTAATTGTATAAAACATGATATTTGAAAAAGAAAAATGTACATAAAAATTGATAAAATTATCATTTTTTGAATTTTTTTTAAAAATAATTTAATTGAATATAAAATTTTAAAAAAATTTCATTAAAAATTAACCTTTCAAACTTGCAAAGGATGTTTCAATGAAATTATGGCGAGTGAATCCGCACATTCCAAACATGGTAAAAAGGATATTACTTTTGAAATGTAAAATGGTTATATGTGTGCATTATTATAAAAATTACAAGATGATTCCTTTGATTTTTTAAATACTTAATTATAAAAATATTTATGATTTAATTTTTATTATAAAACTACTTTTTAAAATAAAACATGGTTTTAAAAGAAAACAAATTTCTGATTGAATATAGAAATGATGTCTGGTATTCTTAAAACATTTTCTAAAACATTTTAAGTACCAAAGAGTGGGAAACTGTAAATATTGTGTGAAAAAGATCATGAATAACCATAGGGTAAGATAATTAAAGGATTTATTGAACAATTATTTAATAGTTTCTTTCAACAGAAATTCAAGTATATGCAATCCCAAATAAAATGGGATTATGAAGTATACCCATGAAAAGATCATAATGTTGAAGTGAGAATCAAATGATGAATTTATTTTGTGTATCAAATGTAAATACACATAAGATAATTTTGAATACATAATTATATAGTCAATGTCATTGTACAAACAGTCATAGAATGTTATGGACAACATGGAAGGAATATATCCGAATGAAAAGGAATTGAGTTACTAAATCTATTTACCACTTGGTATGTTTAGATTTAAATAACTTTGGATTAAATAATTCAAATTGAAACTAAAAATACCATTAATAATTAATTAATCATGATACTACATGTCAAATATATTATATTCACCATATACAATTGAATTGGTTCTTAATAACAAATAACTCTCAATGTAATGTAAATTGGGATGAAATCCTATAGTACTTCGTAACATAGATGTAAAAAACCATCAGATGAAATAATTCAAGTAGAAACATAAAATACAATTAAATACTAATTATTCATGATAATAAAATCCAATTTTTAAATATGTACCCCATATATAATAAATTAGGAGCACAACGATAAAGTATACCTCCATGATGGGAAATTTAGATAGAGTCCCTTACATTATAATTCATTTTGTTTGAATGAACTTTAACCTATTATATATTGGGTTAAAACATTTTAATAACTTATTAAAGAACCATATTAGTATTTATCATATCATATATTATCCTTTTGTAATATATTATTACCCGGTCATTAATAATAATTCATTATTTTTATCATTTCCAGTGTTAATTCCCTTGTTTTTCGAGTTTGTTTAGACTTGTCATTTTTTGATCCTCTTTCATAGTTAAGGATTTCATCATATCTAAAATAGAAAACATGATTTAAATATCATATATATTATTTTTATTTTTATTTTTATTTATACATAATATTTTTAGATTGGAAATGGAAGGAATCATTCATGGAGACGGTAGGTTGCACGTACGCATGAATGATACATCAATTTTTATTATCATATTTAAAGAAATAAAATTAAATGGTATATATATGTATATTATAAATATTTTATCTTACTAAGGTCATATTTATCAAATATATTAATTAAATTCATTCTTAATACATTCTATGTATTGTGTGAATGAATCACATCTCTTTTCGGAGGAATTAGTCCACACATCCCGAAACAATGTTATTATATTCCCCCAAAATGGAAAACATGAAGGTATATGTTATTTAATAATTAAATAAGTATAATTAGAATTTAATTAAAATTTACATAATATATAAATTATAAATCCATCATTATTACCAACTATGAAAGGAAATAATGGAAGAACGAATGACATCCGTTCACGAGGTAGTAGTTCACCGTACTAACAAAAGATGATCGCATTTCAAATTTAATGGAAGTTTTTGTGGGTGTAGGTAATAACCTATTCCTAAAAATATCTTATTATATGGGGTATACATATATTATTATATAATAAAGATATAAAAGTATTAAATGGGTGGTGAAAGGAATAAATCCAAAGTTCTAATTGAAGTACATTAATGCTCATTCAAGTAACTGCTCTTGGTTTATAGCAAAATATATCCTTTGATGAATTTCATCCCAAAGTGAGGATTCTATGAAGAGTGGTGGGATTTGGAAATATTTATTGGGAAATTTTTGGATGATCCATTTGGCTATTGAGGTGTGAATATGTGGTTGGGGTGACTATTTTTTTATAGTGGAAGAGGAGTGGAATTCATGTAAATATAAAAAGGTAAACACTATTGAGTTGTATATCGTACAAAATGTTTCTCCAAATATGAATCAAATTGTATCAAAGGGAATATAGTTTCTAAATAAATCTATCCCAATGATACTTTACAAATTTATTGGTCATTTTGGACATTATGGTTAAGTTTTAGACTCATACTAATCTAGTTTTTCTCTTAATTTCTCTAGTTAACTTTAACTGATTCCATTAATTTTTTTTTGCAAAAAAATAAGATTAACTTATTAAAAATTTTACATTATTCTTATTCCCAATATATAACAAATTTCTCTAAATTCAAATCATATAATTGGAAGAAATTAATTTAAAATTAATCCTCTAGATGAGATATGAATCTATGTTTTTAAAGTGAGAATGTTCTAAACATTTATATGATTTTATATCAAATATCACTATTAAAATGATTAAAATTAAATAAATTGTATTAATTTATGTATAATGATACTAACTATACATTGAAACCTATTGAAAATATAATTTATCCTTATAAATTATTTAAACGATGAAGTATTTTTCAATAAAAAACCAGTATTCTTCATGATGGGTATATGGAAAGGGGGAATGGATTTTTGGGTGCATGGAGAATTCACAACACGTGCCATAGATAACTATAAATCCATTCAATGAGATCTATTTTCAACGGATCCTCTTTAGGTTCTTCATTATGTTCCTCTGGTGTTGTGGCCTTGTGATGGATCTCTGTCCAAGAAAGCAGGTTCTTCCGAGAAGGCCGCCTCATTTCCTACTTCCTTCAATTTGGATATTCCTAGATCTCTACAACCCTAGGATCTAATGATCTAAGTGTTTCTAAAAATACCCTAAGATCCTTACAAGTATTTTCCTATGGGTGATGTGCTAGTGATGAATAATTCATCCTCCTCCCTTGCTCAAGCATCACAACTCCTCTCATAGCCATTTGTAAGGAAATTCGGTTTGGATAAACCCCATTTGGCCCAATATCATTGATTTGTTGATTCTTGGAGTTTAATTCATCTAAAAATGTTTGTTTCTAAATATAAGGGCTTGTTGTGTGGTTTTAATGTTAATATCTAATCTGTTCAAGGTGTGGTGTTTTAGTCCATGTTCATTTGGAATTTAGTGCTTTAACATATACAAATGGGCTATGGAGGTTAATCAGGGTAGGGATATAGTGTGGGATATAACATGGTTTACAATTCCAGGACTACCCCTTCCATGTCATAACTTTTAATTTTTTATAGAAATTATAAATCATCATGGGGGGTTTTGTGTATGGATCAAATGACCTCTATAATGGAAGCAGCTTTATCTGCCAGGATTTGCGTGGCTCTGGATTTTTCACTCCTTATTCTAGTGAGCATTATTCTTAGGGTTGAGTGAAAATATGACTAGAACTAGAATATTATCATCCATTCACCCCTTGTTACTTCTCATGATGAAACACCAGTGGAATTCACTCCACCCATATCATTGTATTCGAAGATAGGTCCGAACCTCCCATAAAAGGATAGTTCCATTTGGAAGATAAATTTCACAGCCACCAAGAGGAGGAACATTCCATATTTCCAGAACAAACCTAGATATTAGTCACCAATTTTTTTAGAATCTAGTTTCTCCTACCTCTTTAGTTAATCCTTTCATCAAAGAATAGTCCTCTATTCCATTCCTGGACTAGGTACCATTTAGACTATGAATACCTCTTATTCCTCATGTTAAAGATTTGGTGGTCCATTAGAGCTCCTCAATCATCCTATGTTTAAAAGGAAAGGGTTTTTTCTTAGACTCAACTCTAACTAGAGGACACCTGAGTGAACTTAGCTCATATAGTCTTCTACCTTCTCCCTGCATGAAGATTTATTATTTTTCAATTCTACAAGGGGTTGTGCCATTGAATTCTAGTAATGATAATCAGAAGGAGCAAGGTGACATTACTCAGGCATGCCTTGCTTCTACAATTGAAAGTATATATGAGAGGTAAGTTCCAAAGGATCCTCCCTAGGATCCTCCTATGCCACTCCTAACTTCCCCAAGAGTCCTCCTTAACTCATATTTCCAAACACAACTAATTTCTCTTGCTCATCCAAAGAGTCAACCATTGGTGAAAGCTAAATCCCTTAGGAGAGAAGAGAGGTCTTATTTTATTTGTATTGGTTATGATGTTTCTCTAGGTTGGTTCACTAGGTCTCTAGTGCATTGTGGGATGACTAAAGATGTTTGAATTCTTTAGAAGGCCGCTTTTCCCAAGGCTTTACAGGGGTGCCAGTTTTTCCAATGATTACCTTCTTGTTATTAAATGCTTGTGGTTTATGTGCATGAGTTAAGTAATATTTTATTGACACTAATATATTCACTAGAAATTATTTTTTAGTGGAATTACTTGGGACCAAGAAAATATTTTATAATATTGAATCCTTTTTGGTAGGATTAAGATAAGGAATTTCATGCATGATTATCCACAAAATTCTAATATCTAGTTGTTTTTTGAAATCTAACATTATGGTTGAACTTGTCATCACTTTAGTGATGTTTTTGACTACTAAGATCAATGTCAGAGGAATTTATATATTCCCCTCAGTGGTCTATGCAAGCTGTTTTGTGCCGGAGAGGCTCTCTTTGTGGATGGAAATAGAGTCTTTTGATTCGGGTGCTATGCCTTGGATTTTTTATGGTGATTTTAACAATGTTATGAACCCATAAGTGAAAAAAGGGGAGGAAGTTTCCCTTGATAAGAGTGCATTGATTTTTTTTATTTCATAGCTATGGTGGTCCTCAGAAACATAGACTATTCAAGGGGTTAGTTCACTTGGTGCAACAAATAAATAAAGGGCTGGAAAACCTGGTGCATACTTGATCATTGCCTTGCCAATCTCCAGGTGGTCTTGTCCTTCCCAAATGTGAAGATAAATCATTTTCCTCATAGTCTATATGAAAAATCATGCATTTTGTTTTATTTATTATATCCTAATTCTTAAGATCCTTGGTTCCATTTTCTCCTACCCATTAGTGTAACATTTAGACTACCATAGAGTGGTTTTTTATTATTGGAGTAGGCATGTGCATGGGTTTTCTTGGGTTATACTTCAAAATAAACTTACATGTCTACATATAGATCTCATGTCAGGTAAAAAACACAATTCTTCAACCATTCATGACCCAATAGAGATCATATAAAAGATTGTGTATCTTAAAATAATCTTAGACTCCTAGTGGGATGATATCATTTTTTGAAGACCTAACTCACAAGAATGGATATTTCATGGAGTTCATTATGAGGAATGAGCGTAAGGATCACGAGAATTCTAGAGTTAGATGGAATTGGGAAGGAAATAAAAACATGAAATTTTTTCATTCTTTCATCAAGGAATATCATCAATATTATTCACCTAATATTTGGTATAATAATGAATCCTATACCGATGATATGGAGGTCCATAGATGTATGACTGAGAACTATTTTAATACACTTCTTACATGGAATAGTTCTAGCTGCAACAAAGAATATCAGAGTGACTAGAATATGGTGATTGATGTTATTATTTCTGGAGTGTCTTCTCAAAATAATGAGGACATTGATGCTATTTCATGTGAGAATGAAATTCATGAGGTAATTTGAACCCTTAAGCTAGAGAGCACTCCCAGACCTAATAGGTTGACCGGGTACTTCTATTATGGATCATGTGACCTTATAAAATATGATATGACTGTTTTTATTTATTATTTCATTCATGGTATAAATTTTCAACATTTTTTATATGCTAATAAACCTGTGCTCATCTCGAGGATTAAGGATCCCGATTTTCTTCAACAATAAAACCCAATCATCATGTATAACTTCACTTATTATGAACTTGCCTATGTATTAAATAATAAAATTATGAGCACCTTTCAAGATGAATTTATGAAGTATGAAAAGAGGTTCATCAAATAGAGAGAAATTGAAAGGGAAATTTTTTTAGATCAAGAAATAATATTGTGTATCAACTTAAAGTCCCCAGGATCCAATATTGTGATTTAACATGACATTGATAAATACTATGATATTGTGGAGTAGAAATTCATCATCAAAGTTCTCACATTAAAGGGGTTTTTTATTTGGGCCATAGATATCCTATTTAGTTCTTTTCTCTCTCGAAGGATTCCAATAAACTTTCTGGTCAAGAGCTGTGATTTCTTCAAATCTGTTTGAGGTCTATGGCATTGTAGTTCTCTCTCTCTAATCCTATTTATTCAGTGTAAATATTTCCTTAGCGGGCTAATAAAGAAGATTATTTTTCATGGGAAGATTTACCCCTATCGGTGTAATTATAGTGAAATAGGGATTTCTCAAATTATGTTTCCAGATGGCACTATTTTCATTGTGATTTAAAATATAAGATTTATTTATCACATCAATAAGTCTATTAGAACCTATTACCAGTGGAGTGGGTATGTTGTTAAAAAGTGAAAATTCAGCCTGTATATTTCCTATAATTATCTATAGATGTGGCTTAATTCCTTGCAAGGTAACTTCAAGATCCTAAAATAGTATTCTATTGATTTATCTTAGAGATCCTATCTCCTCAGGATGTCCTCACATCCATAATTTTTGATAAATTGGTTGGTTGGATAACGATTCATATCCTCGATTGGAAGACACTTTTCCTTTTCTTCAAGGGAATAATCATGATAGTGAATAGTTTTTTAACTTATATTCCTCTGCATGTGATGTCAGTGATCAAGGAAACGAAAGGTTTCACTAAAGGAATTGAGAAAATTTTAGTGGAATTCATCTGGGATGATGAATCCAAAGGTAGATACCATTGGATCAATTGGAAGTGAATGAACTGATCTTTGTATGAGTGTGGAATTAATGTTCATATTTTTTTTAGCTTCAGTACATGGGTTTCAACAAAAAATGGTTTGAGAAATTATTGAGTAGTGCATTATTTGGCGTTGGTTCATGGTTGAGAAATATGGTGTTGGATTGGGTTTGATAGGAGTTCATCCTTACATCCTCTATCAAACACTCAAACATTTTTTATCTCACTATATACCTCATGATTGGTGGAGTTTTGGTAAGGGAGACATAGATTTATGGTTTCATTAGTTGTGTTGGCTTATATCTTGGATTTCCTAGATTTTTATTGCCAAGTTTATTGTTTAATTATGCCATCTTTTACCCAAATTTCATTCAGGTAGTTTTAGACGACGATCCGTGTAAAAGAATTTGACCTTATTAAGATTAATAATGAGGTAGATTGATGTGTGTTTATATGTACATAATCTATAATTTTATCATCTAGGGATCTCAATGATGTTGATCAATGGGGGATAATTTTGTGATGCCCAAATATATGAGAAAGATATGATTTTCTCACATTGTGAGTATGTAACCAGGCTCTTCTAATGGATTACAATGTCAAATGAAGGGTCATTCCCCTAGTGTCCCACTATTATTATTGAAAAAATACTCAAGAATAGATTGTGAGAATCATTTTTTTGGTAGTGACTGGGTGAAAATGGTTTGGAGATTTATCTACTCATTCTAGGACCCTTAGACTCAGAATGTTATGGGGGACTTGTTTCCCTTACAATGGATCCAATGATCAATTTCCAATGTTTATGAGATGAAGGGTTGTGAATTGATCATCTCAGTAGGATGTTGGATTATTTTGATGGTGAGGAATAATTCCTGACATTATGACCCCTATAGTTCCGAGTATAGTCTCTTTTTCAGATCTTTTATTACTCTAGGTGATTTTGCACGGATTTTTCCCAACTAGATGGATGTGCCTTCACTTGGAATGGTCGTATTAGAGATAAGTTATCTCTCTTAGAACTTCAGAATCAATCCAGGATGATGTGTTTGACATTGGCCTCCCATATAAGGTTTCAAGCATAACACTGATGACTCTAGTATAATAGGTACCATGCGAGGAGGAGGCGTGGTATGGGATCCCCATATCATGGTCATCATGTCCTTCTCAGATCACTTTGGAAGTGGGACCTCCCTTCAAAAAGAATATCATGCACTGATTTTGGGCATCTTTATGTGTCACGAGACTTATACCGAGCTCTCAGCAATTGCGATATATTACTTGATCATCTATAATGCCCTACTGCATCTCTAAGATATATATTGGTCTATTATTTATCTTATTCAAATATGTAGAGGTTTGATAGGATCTCGCATCTAGGTTCTTCATCTATGGAGTGAAGTTTAAAAAGATATTGATTTTCTCACCTCTCTAGACTCCTAAAACACAAGTTTCATATGCTTATCTAGCCTTGGGTCACTTGCCATCGAGGGTGTGAGCATTATCGGAGGGGATTCCCTTAGTTAACATTATTTTCACCCTTGGTAACTTTGGATGTCCACCACTCCCATTTCTGCTTCTCTTTTTTTTCTAGGCACTTGTACTTTCCCTTAGTCATAATAAAATAATTCTACTTGTTGGTCAATAATTTTCACTATTCATCAAAAAATGAATCCTCATAGAAAAATCCCAAAAAATTACCCTAAGATAATTTTTATATTCCAATTTAAAAAATGATGTTTTTTTTCAAATCAAATTTATAAAATTTATAAAATTTAGTTTTAATATTGGAGGGCCATTAAATGGTGGAAAACAACCATTATAAAAATACAATTTTTATGAATAAAATTATGTTTGTTATTATAATATACATATAAAATCTATTGGATGAATTTCAAAACTATTTTATTGAATATAAAACATGTAAATTTAATTAATATAATTATCTAAAATTAATAAATTATTTTTTTGTTGAATAAAACACATTTGTGACAAAAAAATATTTCTAATTTATTCAATTTGTCGTTATTTTCATTTTTAATTAATTAGTTACAAATTAATTAATCTTTTATTCATGTAAACCATATGTTTCAATAATTTAGTTAAATCTTATTAATAGAATCCAATTTAATGAAAATGTTATATATTTTTATAATAAATAATATTATTAAATAATATATTGTTGTTCGGTAAAACTTTGTCTTGTATGTAACACAAGTAATTGAAGAAACTCATAATTGCATATGATGCATGATAACATATTATTTCATTCATTTCAAGATATAGAATATATTAAATTTATTTAAAATATTAAATAAACAATAAAGTCACGAAAGGTTACATTCCATTATAGGTTTGGTTTGCGTGTCATAATCACTATCAAATAAATGGTACACTTTTATAATTTTTATAGGTTTAAAAAAAATGGTTCATGAAGTTTGAATAAAAGAGAATAATTGGTTCAATTTAATAATAGAGGGTAGAAGCACTCTTGGTATTTATTAAAATATTAAATTAATATATAATAATATTTAATTTAAAATTGATCCAAATTGATAATATTTGAATATAATATGTGGGTGAGTCAAAATAGTCTCATGAAAAAAATTTACATGTTTATGTGATGTTTTTACCCTTATATTTTTGTTTTAATATGTGGTAACTATTTTTAACAATTACCATGGTATAAAATATTTTACTATTTTGGTGTTAAGAAATATATTATAAAAGAACAATTAGATAATTAATTGATCATGTTTTATATTTTAAACCATATTCCTATAACTTTTCGTTAAAAATTATTTTTAGAAGGTATAAATCATTTAATAAAACATTATTTATTATAAACTAAAATTACTATCAATTATGGAAACATTCATTTAATTTGACTTCTAAAAACACAAGAAAATAATGGAATTTTAATACAGGGACTTAAAAACTCACTATTATGTCATGTTTATATAAAAAATCCTCTAATAAAAAAATCACTCAAAAAATATTAATTTTATCATTTTTAAAATTATTTATACTACTTTTCTATGAATTAAATAAATATTTTGTCGATGTTTCATAGGCATTTAACGTATTTATTTCATTAATAAAAATTAAAAATAAATTACCAAGATAAATAAAGGTAATTTATCTTTTAAATAAATATTTAAAACTAAACATAACTTATATTTTTCTAGATTTCAAAAATCTAATGATTATAAAACAAAAATAATGACCTTTTTGACTTTCTTCACATAAAATATTATATATGTAAAATCATGGAAATATGAAAAAAATTCCATATATTCTATTTATATATATTTATGGATGAAATATACTCATCTAATAAATTTAAGTCAATTTTTAGGATTAATTTATAGTTCTTATAATATAATTGTTCCCTTAATTAACTTAATTTACAATTATTGTGGTAATAAAACCTAATAAGATTACTATTTATAATGAATAAAAATAAAACAAATACCTTTAAAAAACATTTACCTCATAATTCCAAATCTGGAATAAATTTTACAATATTCAAAAAATTTAAGTGGTATAATTTAATTTAATATTATACGAGAAAAATTCAATGAGAAACATGTTTTCAAAAAAATGCCTTTTTAAGTATAAATATATTTTTATATTAAATTAAATTATAAAATTCATTACAAGGATAATAATTTTAATTGATTATAATAAAAAAACTATTTTAATTTTAAAAATAATCCAAAATAAAAATTTATTTGATAAATAAATTAAAATTAAATATATTTTTTAATAAAAATCAATATTTTCACTAATCATTAAAAGATCAAAATTTTCATAAAAATCTAAAATTTACAATATTATGTTATTTTTATATGATGATTTCAAAAATTATATCCTTTTCATGAAATAAAATTTAAAAAATTCAGATATTAATTATAATAATTTATCAAAAAAAATAAATAAATACCAATTATGAAGAATGTGTATTTTTGAAGAATAAAATGAATATTCTAAAAAAGTGATTTATTATTTCCTATGAATTAATAAATTAATTTATATTTATTTGAAATTTTAATTATATTTAATAATGTTTTCTATCCTATTCATACCCACTAATTCAAAAAATATGTTATAACTATCATATTTTAAAAATAAATTTCTATGATTTGTTTAAGCTTGGTGTTGTGTGTCATAAAATCTATAAAAAAATGACTTTCTTTTAGAGTATTATGGTGTTACATATTTCTATACTACTAAAATTGAAAGTTTTCATATGTTTTTTACAAACTTAATTTTTATCCAAAATTATAATGGTTATATAATAATCACAATTATTAGTGACAGAGGTTTTGAATTCATAAAATTTTAATTTGTTAGATTTTGTGAGTACAATGGATATATTCATAGTTCTTTCACTACTAGAACATCACAAAAAAATTTTATGGTATAAATAAAAAATATTCCAACTCATGAAAAGGGTTTAAACATTATTTATGAATTTATTTTTCCTAAATATATTTATGTTGAAGTTTCCAACACATATTTACATATGTTTTACAAATTTTTAATGTGGTAAATCATAAATAAACCCCATTATAATTTTTTTGGGTTAAGAAACCAAAGGTTTTCTATTTTTAGGGTGTTTGGGTGTATGTTTTTTACCTTAAACACAAAAGGTAATCCAGATAAGTTTGATTCTAGGAGTGATAAAGTAATTTTCCTCTAGTATTATAATTTTAGTATGTCATATATTGTTTTTAATAAAATAACCATATTTTTTGAACAATATATACATGTACTTATTTTTTAAAACAAATTTTAAATATAAAATTCATATTTAGATAATATTTATAATGAATTTATTGAGATTATATTTGGTGAAGATGAACATGATAATTAAAATTTATTATTTAAGGTGTAAAATATTGTCTTTATCTAATACTAAAGGATGAAAGAATTCAAAATTCCATCCTCTTGAAAAATTTATATGAAATACTGATTCTAGAATTCAATCTAGAAAATATGATCTACATTATTTATGGAAATTATATAATTGAAACTTATTTTTTTCCCAATAATGTTATTTAATTTATACATCCAATATTTTGAAAAACATTAATTCGAATTTTAATGTTTTAAATCTCTGGAATTCATTAATTTATGGGTGATTTTTACATGTTTATATTAAAAGAGTATTTCCAAATGAATGTTAAAATTTTATCAATTCAATTTTTTAGAGTGTTTTTAATAATTCCTTGAAATAACTGATAAATCTTTGATATTCCACATTGAAAAATTATAGTATCATAAGATATTTTTTCTGTATGATATTTTATATTGCCAAATTTTAATTCTGTAAAATATTTCAATCGATCAGAAGACATTTATCATCTTATTAGAGGTATTAAATTTCTAATTCATTATCGTAATAATACATTTTCCCTATCTTTTTGGACTTTCTAAATCTCTATAAATTTTTGAGCTTCATATAATGATTTAATTTGTGAAAATATTTGATCTCATACGACTTTTTAATAGGTTGTTGGATATTTTTATGAGGCCCTATATGATATTTTATAGCCATATATGACATCCCATAGTGTATAGTAGAATTATCAAAAAGGAACTGAACATATGAATATTTACATAGTGAAAATTCAATCGAAGGATGAAAATAAGGGAAAATCATAGATTCATTTGAACTTTGAGCCTAAGATTTGGTGTACCACACTAGAATTATTGAATATAGTAGAAGGCTTCCACAAGTATTATATTATGAAACATATTTTGATCATGAAGAGAAAACCATATATTTTTAGGAATACCATATCACCACATAATGAAATTGAGATAATGAGGAGTAAAGATGAAGGTTTCAAACATGAAAGGATCCTAGAAGTTTTATCATGTCAAATTAACGAGGAAACTAAGGATATACATGAAGAGGTTGAGGATGAAGGGAGAGGAAGATGAGGCTCACACAAAATACTTGATTTTTCTCATCATAATTATCACTTCTTTTGTTCTTTATTTTTTAAATGAATTCTCTTTCCCCATTCTTCTTTATTCCCCTTTGAATGAGGGGTGAAATTTAGAGTGGTTGGTGAAGGGATGTTTTTCCCCTATATTGCTTGGGTCGCTATGCTTTAATAAATAAAATCTATTTAATGGAGATTAATTTCAGTTCTTCGTTATGGTTTAATAAATTTAATATATTTTTGTTTAAGACATGAAATTTATTCACTATTACAAATTAAGTTGATAATTAATCATATCCCTCCTCTTGGGGTATCTTGTATCAAAAGAGAAGGTTTTATTTGGTGGTGAGTGCCTAACAATCACTAACACATGTGTGTGGGTAGTACGTTACTCATAGATATCAAATGAACATGAAAACCTAATTATGTATTTAACTTATAGTTTAGGATTGTGTTTTTTTTACCTTTAACACAATATAAAAGGATGTTCAATCAACTGGTAACCACTATCAAATTAGTCCCCATAGTAAACATCATCCAAAGATGTTTTGATATATATATGAAGGTATATTTATCAAATAAATCAACAAGGAAGAAATAAATACCATTTTAGTTTCTATGATATAATTTCATGGTGAAACCCAACTCTAATATAATGACCTTCCTCATTGCACTATTTTAAAAAATTTGTTTCATGGTTCACTTTTACGTCAAACATCACAACCCAAAAAAAACACCCATCTCTAATAAAAAGTAAAAACTAATATTTGTCTAATACTAACTTGGATAAAACCTTACGTTAACTCTATAAATATATTCTAAACTATTAATTAAATTGTTATTTCCTCACCCCATGATAGGTGTTTATCAAAACAAGGAACTATTTTGGAGAGGTTGTTCTAAAAAAACGAACCTCTAATTTTCATGACTCGATGCTCTCATAACCAAATACTTGATTTTGACAAAAAAATACAAAGAAACAAATTAACTAAGATGAGGAACCTAAAATTTAAACATAGATTTGAATAAGTTTCCTTGATATATGCTTTATAATTTTTTGTGATGACATTGAGTCGGTCATCGTGAGAGCTAATCGAAATCATATTTTAAGAGAATTATGCATCCTAATGTTTTTTCACCAATTTTTTATATTTTCATGCCAATATTATAGAATAATTGTGAACAAAAAACCATCCTAATTTAATTAATTCCAAAATTTTCATGGTTTATCTGGTGAATATTAAAGTAATCTCATAACACAATTCACCATTTTTTTCAATATTGAAGCAAATAGGGGTAGTTGATGAGAAATCCAATTGGAAGGAATTCCACTTTTAACTTAAAAGAGCAACTACGGAAAGTTCATAAACCCTAAAATAAGTATATATTAATTATTGAGATTACTTTTAATGAATATTATTAAAGACATTTTCCCCCACCTTTAAGTGAAAAATAATAAAGAAGTAGACATAAGACATCACACAAGATACTAGAGAGACTCTCTATAAATACTAAGAGTAGTTCAAAAAGGTAGGTTCCCATTTTAGAAACTATGAAATCAAGGGAAATCACTTATTGATGTTATTTTACAATGGTTTACTTAAGAATAATAAAAAATACCAGATACTTCATCTATTGTATATTTGATTGAGAAATCATAATAAGAAGCCAATGTACAATTTGGTAATATTTCTCAAAACTCACAACAGTTAATCACAGTATGTAAATGATTAAGAGGTATTCGTGAGGTAACATCTTTTAATTTACCTTCATTATTCAAATATATACTTATATATCTAACAATACTTTTGAGATAGATGGATTTTAAATAGATTAGGGAACAATAGGCATCGATCAAGGCCTGCAGTTTGTTCTCATTACCTAATCACATTATTAGTTAAGGTTATGAAGTAAAAGTATTGTAAAGTTCTGAATAATCCTTATATACAGGGTAATTTTAGGATCCAAATCAAGGTGGGAGAGTAAATCTACATGCCCATTATAGATTTTAAAATCAACAAGAGAACAGATGAAACCCTATCAAAAATAATACCCAGAACAACACCCATTGCATCAACAAAACCAACAATACCAAGATCCACCAACCATTATTCAATCATTCAAGTAGTCATATGGTCAACCTATATAATAACATCACCCCTATTCTAAAAAATATTCTATGAAAAGACTTCACCCAATGTACAAACCATAGTACAATAGGTAGGATATAATGTTTATAATCATAAAAATAATTTAGAGGATCTAAAAAATGATTTGAATGTCTTGTTGGAGTTCTTTTCCAAAAATTCTATAATATAGCCAAATCAAATTGTCCCTAACCCCATGGATAATGTAATAATGAGAACCATTTTATGTTACAAGGATATTTTCCCCAAAACCACACCCAATTTAAAATAAGATAACCCTTGAATTTAATAAGTTGGTGAAAATAAAAAACGAAATAAGAACATGTAAACCATTAATAACATGTTGTGGGAGAGGCTAAACAAACTAAGAAGAAGTAGTTTCTGAGGAACTTGGAAAGAAATCAAAATATCCCAAGGAAGAATAGAAATTTGAAGATAATAAATCTGAAAAAAGGATCAAGAACATACCATAAACACCATATAAAAGACTAAAATGCAATAATAAGGATCACCCACTTCAATTACCACCCATTATGATTCAATCCAAAAAATATTCATAATGAAATCCAAGAAGAAATTTTGGAAACATTCCTAAAAGTGAAAATTTATATAACCCACTGTGAATATCTAGAGAAAATCCAAAATCATGTTGAGTTCTTTAAGTAACTTTTCACCAGAAAATAAAACTTCAATGTAATGAGAGAATAAATTTATGAATAAGTGTCTCAAACCTAATAAGACCATAATCTCCCAAAAAATGTCAATATCTAATGATATTTTTCCCAATGCACCACCGACTCTTTAACTTTATATGCTGTTATATTTGAAGTGATTAACTCTTTTCCTTATCAAACTTGTGTAAAAAATGTTTGATTCTATATTATATATGGGATAAAATAAGAGGTTTATCAAGGATATTAGTAATATTACTCTCTGTCATTCTATAATAGTTATTAAGGATGTTGATTTTGATTTTAACGGTGAGTTAAAGGAATATTTTATTGAATTAGAGATCCCGAATGGCCCGAAGGAGTTCATTTTTATTTTTTTTGATAACCCCCATTTTAAGGGATGAGGGGGAACCCTTAAAAGGCCTGTAGGCTCAGAGATAACAAGTCCCGTAGGCTTAGGAGATTACATGACCAGAAGGACTTAGGGAATTCAAACAGACTATCTACAAGGAACTGCCCCTCCCCATCATCTGTATCATGAGAGTAACTCTCCACCTTCGCATGGCTGTCTGGCTAGGCTTTCCATGAAAGGATAGGCTGGTCTCGATGGAATGGCCATACCCTCTCATTCTGAAAAATCCATTAGGTTCTGCTTTGGTGAGTTCCCCTACTCTGAAACCTCTTCTAGGGCTACACCTTTTTGTAGTGTGTCTAGGTAAATTAATCATCCAACTAGTGATGCAACCTCTCAATTGGGATAATCTATTTGAACTACTTTTTGATGCTTATAACCATGATATGTGAGATGTTATATATCAAATAATTAACGGTAGACCAAAATTCATTGATTAATATTATAGAACTTTAGATACTTCCCATATAAACTACACAACCATCGAAATTTTTTTATTGCAATTTCGTTTTCTCAAGATAAATTTAGGAATTATTTTCTTATAAATATAGAGGATATATTTTCAAATTATACATCACTTAGGTACGCGATGAATAATAATGAAGAAAAGTTTCACTGGATAGGAAGAGGCAACATCTTCAAGGGTCTAAATTGAAGATTATGGACTAGAATGGAGCTTTGAACCAAGTGGTTGATCACCAGAACAAGATTTCCAATACCACTAAAGTGGAAATTTCACAATAGAACCACTGATTGACCTGATTTTAGAGGATTATTTCGACATTGTTAATTTTTATGTACCTTGGAATACCTATAAAATTATTGCGTAACATCTCAAGTGACCCATATTTAAGATTCCCAAAAAATTATGAGAATAAAATATGATTCAAAATTTCATATTTGGTAATATCTATATCTTTTTAAGGTTTACAATGACTATGTAACAACAAGATATTTAGATTAGAGTGAAGTATATTCTATTTTTGAATTTTGTTACACATTAGCTTGTGGAGGTTTTTCTTGACTTCATTGGTCATAATTTAATGTCATAGATACTTGAATTTATCAAAAAACATTGTTTATAGACTCACATAACATTTATATAAAATTTAAAAATGTTAAATTTGTTAAAATATCTCAAATAGATTAGAAATTCATCTGAATCCGTCATATGTTTTGTGATATTTTTTATGTTTTTAGAATAAAATTTATTGGGATTTTCCAATGTATTTTGGAAATTCATATATTTTTATTTATTTTTATTATGTTTCAAAATGTGTGGAATCTAAAACCCAAAAAAGATAATGATAACATTGTGTGATATTTTTTAGATCTATCCTTTTTTAGGTGTAGAATACCAAAAGGAATCATCAGTATCCAAGTGACCCATTTTTTACATTATGATCATGGAGGATTTGATGAAGAGATATGAAGTAAATCACAAGACATGTACACCCTTTGACCAAGAAAAATGGAAGTGTTAAATATTAAAATATATAATTCAATAAAATTTTATAAAAGTTATTAAAACCCAAGTTAAATTTCTAAGGAAAATATTCGGAAGGCACTTTATGGGCATGTAGGAAAACATACAATACACCAATATAAATGATCCCGTAACAATTATTTATAAAAAAATTTTCTCCTACCTATAGAGATGGAATATAAGTACTATTAGGATATGGGAGAGATGAATATATACATGGAAAGTGCAGTCATAGAATAAAAATTTCAACTTCAACAAAATGAATAATTTTAAAAAATAATCTTTTAAAATTTCAAGAATTTAAAAATAAATAAAAATGGTGGCCCATTAAAATATGATTCAACAAAAGGAATTAACTATCAGGGACCAAATATTTTTACATAATTAATGATTGAAGATGATGTTAGGTAAACTTCATTCTAGATGGGATAATCATTTATGGTTACTCATGTCTATCCTTTTTTGGAGTTTAGATTATAAAATAAAGAGATAATAATATATTCATTTTAAATGGAAACATATAGAAGTAATTTTAAAGAAATTTACCAAAAGATCCAGTGGTGGATATGACACTACCCCAGCTTCTGTCTCAAAATAAAATTATGTTGAACCTTTCCTTTACACATATATGTTTCTTGGATTCTACTTAAAATATTTTTTCATGATAACATTAATATACTGTAATGAGGACATATCATCATTTATTTCTGGGATAGAGAACAATTTTAGTTTATATTTACATTTTTTTTTGATTTTTTTTGATTTTTTTTTCAATCATTTTCAATCTTTTATATTTCATTTTTAGTATTTTCATTAACCTATTAATCTTAAATTGAATGCACTTTAAATTTTAGAACTATGATAATGTATGGAGACATATTTTATCTATTTATTCAACATATATTAATGAAAAAAATTACTTTCTTTCAAACTCTATGTAACATATTTTTGTTCTATGACTAATGATTTTTAATCTCATTACATGACATACTATATTAAATTTTATGTCAATTACTTGAGAGGCCTTTAATACAATTTTTAAATTCTTTTTGGAATGAAATTTTTAATGAGAGAACAAATATATATTATAATAATAAGATCTTGGTGAGTAATCTATTCAAAATCATGGAGTATTAAAGGAATATTTTATATATATTATTGAGGCATTTTTTGGAATTATGTACACTTTAAACTAAACTATATTTTTGTAGATTTCCATGAAATTTAATCCTATTATATATTAACAACCATGAATGAATTTTTTTGAAGTCGTATTATAATCCAAATATCCCTCTCTACCCACTCTAGATGATTTTTCATGTTCAATGTTGAATTAAGGTGTGGGGGATGGGAGAAAAGAACTTAGAACTATTTGTTTGATGGAAAATGATTGAATTAAGAGATAAAGTTTATATAACTTCTGCATTGGTTTTTTTGTGAGTAAAATAATAATGGGAAGAATATAATATTTTCTTTATATGATCCATGGATTTACATGAAATCACACTTCTATTGTCAAGTGAAAGATTCCCTCCCACTTCCAAAAAATGATTTAGAGGAGTTTTTCTATATGAGAAGAAGATGAAATCAAGCTTATGAGGAGGGAAAGAGGGAAGAAAATTCTAATGCGATTGAATTAATCTAAAATTAGACTAACCATTAAATCGAGGAGGTGTTAAATGTCATGATTGAACCTAAAACTACTTGAAAAGTGTAGGATTGTGTGAAATATATTATGATAAATCTATTAGGAAAGTATAGTTTTGGTTGTATGGATAATATCCCATTAATATATCAAAATTATGGATAATACTTCTCACCCACGAGAATGAAAAATATTACATCAACTAAAGAAGTTTTGAAGCTACTCTCTATCATCAAGAGTAGAACCATAGTTAAAATAAATTCCTCTTTGAAACCTGATGATAAAAACATAGGGTGTAATTTTATCTACTAATAAATTGATAAAATATGTGGAATTAATTTATAGAATTCAATGAAACGGATATGAATTATTGGTGGAAGTGAGGGAGAAATAAATTATTGAATGAAACTAAAAATCAAGAATTATAATTTTACTCAATGCCACACCTCCCAAATCATCCTTTTAATATTTACACAACAAGAAATAAAAAACATAATCCTTAGAACAACCATTAAAACCCTCATGATATACATAAATAGTTGAGTCATTTGACGGATATGAGGAAATATTTCAATCCATTAGTAAAACATATATAAACTTGGAATGATGTGATTTTTTTTGAATTAAATATTTTTAGTATTGAGTTGATTATTCCAAAAAATGTAACTATAACTATGCATGAGAGAAATAAATAATTTGAATTTAATTTAATATAATTAATAATGGAAATGGAATTGAGGCTATTTTGGAGGAATATTAACATGAAAAACATGGTGTTGATTAAGGGAAATCACATTTTTTTAGAATCTACATTTTTATTTGGTGATAATTTTTGGCTTTTCGTGCCTATGAGTCCATGGTTTATGTGTGAGGGAATTTAAAAATCCATTATTTTAAATAATTTTACATTTAATTTAAAATTTTAAATCCTACCAACATGTTTATTTAATGGTGATTGTTATATGTTTGGATTAAATAATTGTTTTAAATTGAATTGTAAAAAATGGATCAATTAAATGTATTTAAATGTTTTAATCATTCATTTAATGAATTAAATAATCCATAATTTTATTTTCAAATTTTGGGAAAAAAATCTTTTTGAACTTAAAATGAGTAATTTTTGGTAGTTCAAGGATTTCATAGGATATTTTATTGATAAGATAATTTCATAGATAATAAGACAACCCATGTTTCTAAAATTCTTATCTCATATAATATTTTTTCTTGTATGATACTTTCCGTGGAAATACTTTGATCCAATAATTTTTTGAGCTCATAAGTCATTTATCTCCTCATATGATGTTTTTGATTAGAATTTTTTTATACTTATAAGACATTGATAGATGTATTGTTGGATATATGAAATCTTATAACACATTTTTGAGTTTTGAATGGAGTTTTACATTTTAAAAATATTTGATCTCGTTTGATATTTTCACAGACCATAGTATATTTTCTAAATAGTTGATATGATATTTTAGATATATGTTCTATAACTGAGAGTGTATAAGATAATTATCTTAAATAAATCTATTGTATAATGATTCACATGGAGACATTTCAAATTAAGGATGAAAACAATGTTAAATCATATATTCATATGATATTTTAGTCGATTCTATGGGGTTATACACCATCATTAATGAAATTAGAGAAAGGATACTATATGGACTATATTTTTAATAACTGTTTTATCTCGAAGGATGAAATCATTGATTTTTAACAAGTTTATAATGTCACCTAATGAAGTCATGACAGATAAGAGGAAATATAAAGATATTAATTGCATAAGGATCTTAAAAGATTAAACAAATATGAAGAAGGTGAAAAAAGGGGATCAATAAAAAATAATCCAAGGATGATGGGATGGGAAAATTAGAATCATATAGAAGTAAATAGTTCTATCAGAAAAACTTTTACTCCATTAGTTTATTAGTTTAATGTTTTATTAGTTTTTCAAGGCCTTATCATTCCCCATCATTCTCTATTACCATTTGTATGAGGGAGTAATATTATGAGTTATTGGAGAAAAGAAGACTATAAAATATAATTCACAGGTCTTAGTTCATTAATAACTATAGACTCTTTTAAAATCATTGATTTTTATTCATAGTGACTATTTAATACTTTGAATGAAATTATGATTTAGTTTTTGAAATTTTCACTATTACTACATATGTTGATAATTATTAATATCTCTATAATTGGTGCATCTTATTTGGAATGAGAAGGTTTTATTTAGGGTTAAGTGTCATATAATATATTTCACATGTATTATGGTAGTATGTTACCCTCATATTTACTAGAAACACCAACAAATGATTGGGTATTTACATTATATTTTAGTAGAAAATTATTGTATTTTCAGACACTTGTGAGGGGAGTTTGATAAATCCATAATCACTATCATATTAGTCCCCTAACTAAGAATCCAAATATATTTTTATAGGTCTTTTAAGGGATTTCACACTTATCAATTAATAAGGAGAGACGTGAAACCATTTTTGAGACAGTGATAACATTACATGAGGGAACTCTTCCCTAATACAATCACCTTTCTCATTAAATTATTTTCAAATATTTCATAATGTTTTTACTTTTTATTTATGCCTTACAAATAAAATCCCCTAATTTTATATAACAAAAAAGTTACATATAATTTTAGTGTACTCCTATATATGAGTAAACATTAGGTTTCCTCTATAACTGTATTATAAAAAATAAATTAAATTTATAATTCCCCAAACCATGAAAGGTCTGCATCAAGAATCATTTTATAAATAAAATTTCATTATTTATAGTCTTGATTAAAATAATTAATTTTCAAGAAATAACGTTGGGAATCTATTTTAACTTTATAAATAAAAAAAGATAATAGAAATTAAATAGGTATTTGGAAATAAATTAGATGAATATGGTAATATATTTAAAAATACATCTATAATTTTTCTCAAGTCTATTCAATAGAAGAAGGTATTGATTTTGAATATTCATTTATACAAGTGTATAGAATAAAATCCATTCAAATTATTTTAGCCTTTTTCTATTTTCATAATTTTAAATTGATTCGAATGAATGTCAAATATTTATGTTTAAATGGTGTAATTTATAAATAGGTATATGTTAACCAACCGTATAGACTTGAAAATGATTAATTCAAAAATATACTTTTAACCAGTTCAAAATCACTATAGGGTCGTAAGGAATCACCAAGACATTGTTATGAAAGTCTAATTTGTTTTTTTGTAAAATTATTCTAATAATGGAAGATATGGTCATATTGTTTTTATTTAAAAGGAGACTAATGATATTTTCATTATACAAATTTATGATGATGATATTTTATTTGTTTTACGAAATGAGTTTCTTTATAATTAAATTTTTAATTTGATGGAAAAATAATATTATATGAGTTTAATGGGTGAATTAAAATTATTTTTAGATCATAAAATTCTCTAAATAAAAGATTACATATTTTTTAGTCAATATATTTTTTCTAATGACATAGTTATGTTTTTAATATTTATTTATGTAAAATCTTAACAACCCTAATGAGTACTAATTATAAATTAAATATTTTAAATCTAGAAAATATTTAAATAATAAATTTCATAGAGTTTTAATGGGAATACTACTTTACTTGACTTTATATTGACTTTAGATTTGTTTTTTGGTATTCATGTGTGATTTTTTTTAATTTAAACCTATGGAAAGTCATACAAAAGATTTTATATGACAAATCATTGATGTTTAAGGAATGGTTAAAATCTATTATTTTTACTCTAATTATATTATCTTTTACTTTTTATCCTTTACTTATTATTATTTTTGAGGCTATATGCTTGATAGAATAAGCACATCAAGTTTGTGTCATTTACTTATTAAAATTTTAATTTAAGGGATTCCTAAAATGAAACTATAAATTAAATTACTAATAGATGAGGTTGAGTATATTTATATTTCTAGTTATTATGAAAAATGTGTATGGATTAAAAAAAATTAACTATTTTAATTTATTTTGACAAAAAACCTATATATTGTGATAACACATATACAATATCAGTATATAGAAATAATTTAAAACATTCCTGGAAAACAATTAATGTTATATTTCACATTAAGAGACCATGTTAATAAAGGAGATATTATTCCGGAATTTTTTTTGAAAAAAAATCCACCTGCTAATATTTTCAACAAACTATAAGATTCTATGAAATTTTAAAAAATTAAAATTAAAATTTGAATAATGAAAATTTAATCATGTGTTGTTTTATTTTATAAATTCATATTATATATTACCTTTACTAATAGATCTATTATAGGAATTAACTTGACTATGTTTTTCTAGATTAACTTTGGTCTATTAGATTTTATTGTTTGGATTTTAATTATAATAGTGACCAGAAAAAATTAGTACACATATCTTAACATCAATTTAATTTGTAAAATTTTATTTATTTTTTACCTCTCATTTTTTTAGTTATTTAATAAATTTTTGAACGAAAAATAATTCTATAGATTAATGATATTTGAGACTTTATTTACTAAATATTAATGTTTCTTATATGTTAATCTAGAGGATTCATAATGTTATTTGTTGATAATAAATTATATTCTCAACCATTTTATTATTTTTCATGTAAATAGTCTGTTAATTTTAGATTGATAAGAGTCTAAAAGTGAGATATTTCATTAATAAATTATGAGTTTTTTGTTAAATGGTGTGATAAATATCTGGGGGGTGGTGTTATAATTTCTATAAAACATAGTTTGGTTTTTTAATTTCCATAAAATAGGAAATTTTAATTTCTATGAGTATGTTAGATTGTAAAGAGATTAAAAATTTTTGGGGATATTTTTTTCTAGTATGACGATTGTTTTTTATTTTGAATAATTTAAATACCTCACATTTTTTAATTGACTTATTACAATTTCTCACAGGACTATAAAATTAAATATTGAGTATTATAAATATGTCACTTTACCATTATAGTTTTTATTAATAAATTTATTTCATAAATGAATAATTATAATTTCACACATCTTTTTAAAATCCCATTCTGATTATAATTTAAGCATATATTGTTTATAAGGTTTTAAAACTGATTTTTTCGTAACTTTTTTTTGTTTTTGTTTTTGTTTTGTTTTTATAATGTTTTATAATGTCTCTGACATAGATGCATACATGTATGTTTATATTTATTTTGTGGAAAATTATCATGTCTTTTCAAAACATGATTTATGTTTATACAGATTAGATTTATTTTTTAAAGAATAGATTCATTTTTATTCTTAAGAAAAAATTATTTCAATAGGGATGATGTTTACGAAGAACTATAAAAGTGTTTATGAGGAATGAGATTCATATTTATATAGAACTAATTCAATCACTATGTAAACTAGATTAATGTTTATAAAGAAGTGAAAATTTTTCTTATAAAATATTATGTTAGAAAATAATTAAAATAATTTTTATGAAAAAATCTGAACAATTTTTATATAGTCAATCCTTTTTCATTTTAAGTGAAATTTGATACTCTTTTTTCCTATAGATTATACATTACAATTTACAAAAATTAAATATTTTTAAACTAATATGTTAAAATCTAAAACAAATATAAAAACCAGAGACTATAATGATAGTATTTTTGGTTTATTTGAATGAAGGAGTATTGTGAGGTATTTCAAAATATTGGTTAACAATATTATTCCATATTTTGATTATATCAAATAGTGGCTAGCCATGATTTTTTACAATATATTACCATATTGTTTCAAGGAACATTGAATTAATTAATGGGATTATCCATTGGGTTTTGATCATAAAGTTGATAAAAACAATTACACATATCATTATAATACTGCAGGCATATTACATGATCAAATTATATATTTTTAAGAGATATAATATGATAGACATAAATTTGTTGATATTTACTCTAGTGACTAATATGATTCACTCTGATCATAAAGGAAATTTAATATTTCATCCACTACTAATTATGTGTTCAAATAAACATAAAGTTTTATTATATTTGAACGTTTTTTCTTCTTTTTTATTATATTTTTCAATGAATTAAATTTATTTCCATTTATGGTTTGTTCTTTTTATATCGAGTTTATGTTTTTTACCATAAAAATAATGTTATTTTTTGGTTTTACCTCTTAACTAAAAGGTTTTTCCTTGGATTATAACGCCCAAACAAAAGTTAGTTCTCCTAGGTTTTCTTTCTTCTATAGAAAGGTTTGTTAGACCTGATAGTTTCATCCACCATGTGATAAAAAATAAGTGTCTATAAAAGGTTATCAAAGCATTCAATTTTTTTCTTATTTAATACCATTTTTCTCTCTTAGTAGATGTGTAAAGAGTATATGTTAGATAATTTGATCCAAAATACTCTAAATATAAGATGTTCAAATATTATATATTTCCACTTCATATATGTATTTATTATTCTACATTATTTGAAAATATCATATTGAATCTTAATGTGCTTGTAAAAGATGATCTGAACAATTTTAAAATAACATAATTTTACTTTCTATAGATCATTCAGTTTTTAAATAGTTTTATTCACCCTCATTTAGACCACTATTGTCTTTTTGTTTCGGTGGGAAACTAATAAATTATTTAGGTTTTAAGTTATATGATTCTTGAGAAGTTACCAAAAATTTTTCTATATTACCAAGATAAGGTACATCTCCTTCAATTGAGTATAACGGTTATCCTATAACTAAGCCATACATAGTATGTTTGTTTAAAATTCCCACTATAGATATCATTGGTAGCCTGCTAAGGTAATCTGCTACTTGGTTCTTAGTTCCCTTCTTATATTTGATATGTAAATTAAATTATTTTAGAAATAATTTTTATATTAAAAGTCTAGAATTATATTTTACCATATATATTCAGTTTCAAAAATCCACATATTAATAAAAAATAATAACTTTAGTTATAAGATAAAATGTGATCAAATTTTATGAAAAGAAAAAAAACTACTAAAAATTCATTTTTAGTGATTTTGTAACGGGTCTCAACAGAATCCAATATTTTCAAAGAATAATAAATTACATAATGTTTTCATTAAATCCATTGGTAAAACACTTAACCAACATCATGAATGGATGTATCATAAAGTATTTCAAAAGTGTTCTCCCAGTTGGGTAGCTGCATCACTGGGGGTGTTATCAACAAAATCTTTAGTTAATAAAATGCTCTCCTAAAATCATTATAAAAAATAAATTTCAGATATACAAAATATAATCTATAAAAAGTAATAGTAACCATTCTTATGCCTTTTAGGAACCTCATGTAAAATCCAACATTCCTTAGAAAATATATAGCATGCGTCACATTATTTAGATAGGGAATTTCATTAATCATGTAATTTTTTACTCATCTTACCAAATTAATTTTTTAAAATAACATTTTCAATAACTATCACTTTATCTTCCATGAAATATTTTTTTTTAAAAATCAAATCATCAGTATTTTATATTCATTTATTTAAATCTTTATCTAAAATTTTCAAACAACGATTAATTGAGTTTGCAAAAATAGAGAATTCATCCAAAAATACCTCTAATAATTATTTAATATGATCAAAAAAATACTTAACATGAATATAAAAAATGTAGATGGTTCATTAAATAATATAAATGGAATCCTTATTTAAAAAAATGTACTATATAGACATGTTATTGTTGATTCATGTTGATCTTTAGGTGCAATGATAACTATAAAGTAACATGAAAATCCATCTAAGAAATAATAATGGGATCTTATATCCACTCTATCTAACATCTAATCAGGAAAGGTAATGGGTAAATGATCTTATCTATTGATGTGATTAAATCTCATATAATATCTAAAAACTCTCCAACAATTCTAAATTCTAACAAGAATAAATTTAATTTCTTCATTCTTCAAAATGGTAGTTTAATTTGTTTAGGAACCATATGAATGGGATTGAATCATCATGTGTTAGAGATGTGGTAGATTATATTTACGTATAATTTATTGTATATAACTTTATTCACTATGAATTTAGTATTCTTTAAGGCTACCTAATAGGTTTTGAATTTTACTCATGTTAAATTATGTGTATTAAAATTCAGGGATTTTTTCTTGGAATATATCCTAAAATCATTCCTATTTCATGCACATATTCCCTTAAGGTTTCAATAAATATTTTTTCTTCTTCAACAGATATATTTATAAAAATTATTACTTCATGCTTCTCTCTATCCATGAGGTGTACAAACATAAGATCAGTTGGTAAAATTATTAATTTAATATTTCGGGGTTGTTCTAAATACGAAATTAGATAGAGTATTATCACCTAGATATGTTTATTTTTATTATATAGAATATGAAAGGTCAATTTCTTCATCGCTAAACAAATAATCAAATCCAATGACAAGTTCATGTGTTCCTTCTACTCTAAAACTGTATACAAGTTTCAAAATTTAGTGAGATTATCCTTTAGATTATATTAAAAATTTAGTTAGTTTCATATAATTGTTTTCAATATTCCTAAATCAATATTGTGATTATCAACCTTAATGTGTGATAGTGTATGAAGTTTAATACCCTCCTAAGGTTACTTTACTGAATCAATGATATTGAAATAGACAACACTATAACTAAATTCTACAATGAGAGTTCCTTAATAAATATTGATGATGCTATTATCTTCCTTCAATATGGGTCTACACAAAATGATGGATTATTGTGTTGGTGTTCAATCATACATCATGTTTAGGATATAGAATTATGTTAGAAAGATTAAAATTTTCACATAAAATAGAACACATTCCGTGTCTTCTTTTAAAAATGTTATGGACATGATTTAAAGTTATACAACCACCCTTATGGGATTAAAATATATTATTTATAAATAGATAAAGAAAAAAATGAGGCATTAAAATTTTTAATTTCATAGATCATTTAAAAAATCAATAAAACTCATAGAACCACGGGATTATGATATAGAAACATTCCATACAAATTTCCATTTGGAAAGAAAATTGTGTTGTAATAAGGGTTGAAACACTTCTACCTATGTTTATTATATAATTCAATTTCATTATCCCCATTTTTATATGTAGATACTTAAGAAACATGGAATATATTTTGATTTCATAGAGACATATTAAGAGGGGGATTTTTATTTCAACATTCTGGAATTTATCCAGGATTTCCATTTGAATTTCATCATAATTCATCTTTCTTTATTGTATCATCCTAGATTGTAATTAAATTGAAAGATCCTTAATCTTATTTTACTTTTTATATAAGGGTTTATCTTATCTATTATTAATTTATTCCAAAATTCTATTCCACCACTGTTTTTTAGTCATGGAACGGTTATAAGGGTTCAATATTGATATTTAAGGTTCATATTAATAAGTATTGGTTTATTTTTTCAAGGACGAGTGGGTGGTCATGGGATGCAATTCTTCACCCACTTATATTATTCACTAAGATAAAATTATCCTTTTAATTAGGAACTAGCTATCCTATAAAAATTCTAAGGTTTTTTAGAATGTATTTCCACAAGTCCTCTATGTTGGTTCCTTAACTCCTTCAATTCATTCCCCAAATCCCCAAATATAGATTTTTATTTCTACTATAATAAGGGTTGTGAAGTAGTTATGTTTTTTTTCATAAGTTTTATTTTAGTTGAAATTGTGGGGGGGGGGGGATAATTTGGTTTGTTATAAGGCTGGTTAAATGGTTTTTAGATGGTGGGGCGTTATAGTATTATAATACTTAATGTGGTTTGGATTAAATTTTCTAGTTACCAAATCAATATTGGACTTAAGAATTATCTATCAATCCTTGAGAAGGATACTGTAATTTATATTATTAAAAATATTATTCAAAATTTTTAGTTCCATAAACATCAACACACTGATTAGTATAATAATTTTGGTAAGATAACATAACACGTACCATTACTAGTGCTTACAATTAACAATAATTTTTCATGTCCATTATTCTAACCAAGGTGGTCTGTTCCTATATCTTGGATTATAATAATGGAGATCCATAGAGAAATATTTCCTCATTTATTCCTCTAGTACAAGTGTTACTTACAATAAACTATTGGAAATTACAGGTTATCTTTTATATTAATCTGCTTGTATCCACTGGTGACTTGTCTATGAGAACTCATCTTGAGGATTCATCATATTAGATTATTATCATTATCCAAAAACATTTGAAAAAAATGACAAAATTCTGATTCTCTTATATTCTTTGAGGTGTGGAACATGGAATTTTTTTCTTAAAAATATCCCAATACTAATATAGAATATATTGATGTTTTTTGATAGAATATATCTCCTTCATAATTACTATTCTTCTATAAATAGGGGATAATATATTGAGGCCAAACCTCTATTGATAATCCTTTTCATTTAACTCTCTTGGGTTTATATCGTATAATGATTATTGTTTATCCTTTAAGGGATAATGAAAAATCTCTCAATTTTAATTGATCATCTACCACTCTACTTGGCTTAAATATTGAGAAAATTAGCTTCAAATACTTGATGTTCTTGTTATAGTCATCACTAGGAAGACCATTGAATCTGTATATAAATTGGATGAGTCCACTATTCATTTTGAAATAATTTTTAAAAGAAGTTATATGAATTTTTTTATTCTAGTTTATGAAATGAGGAGCATAAAGGTCCTTAGAGTTTATTAAGGTTTTTTATCATAGTGATTAGATCATAATGAATACTTGAAGTTTATATATATTATATCATGACAAATTATTAATGATTATTATATAAGTATAGTTCTTTATTATTTTTAGTAAATTTATCTCAATATATATGAAAATATTATTTTTTTATAGTGTTATATATGGTTATGAAATTAAAGAGTATGTCATTTTGGTACCAACATCCTAACTGTAGTGCCATGTTGTTATAACACCTATCATGGGGTGGTGAGAAATGAATTTTTATTCCTTTGTTTATATAAATTGTGGTGGAAACCTAGGTTTTCTTTAAGGTATGATTTTAAAAAATCTATTTTCAGTTTCATATTAATAAAAATGATTGATTTTTTGTTTGGGTTTTTAGGGTTGAGAAGAATGTAAATAATGATCTTGAAATCAAGAAAATGAGATTTATGGGTTAAATGTTGGATATTTGAATATAATACTACAATAGTATTTAAAAAGTTATCTATTATTCATATTAACTGATGAATTAAATGTTCCAAAATCACTTCACCACTATCAATTTATTGAATAAATGTGGTGAACATTGACCTAGGAAAAATCACTAATTTTTCTATCCCAGTTCCTATATATAGAAAATGGCACTGTAACCCACTCTTAGTGAAATCAAATAATA
Source organism: Viscum album (assembly GCA_963277665.1). Taxonomy (NCBI): domain Eukaryota; kingdom Viridiplantae; phylum Streptophyta; class Magnoliopsida; order Santalales; family Viscaceae; genus Viscum; species Viscum album. Next base: position 858,092,835 of record OY728121.1, read on the forward strand.
TCCAATTGAGTCACTTGTTTCGTAATCTACATAAGGGTGTTCCAGTACCTTCACACACATTCCAAAAAACTCCAGGAACTTCACCACTCATCTTTTTCAATTCGATCATATAAATATTCAACTATGTGGATAGAGATAATATATCATTGGCCAATGTTCCAATCTATAAAATGATTTAAAATCTCAAACAAAATATCTTTAAAAATGAAGACTTCTAATAAATGGTATAACTAATTAGTAGTATATAGTGTTTATTCTTTAAAATTTAATAAGTTAAGAAATACATTGAAATATCCTTCCCTTATAGGATCACCCATGTTTTTCAACCCTTAATATGAAAGATAATATAGGTGAAATGAGGTGAAAAATAAATTACATGAAATAATAATATAGAAAAAAACTAAAAACAATATAATAATAATACCATGTCAAACAAGATAGTAAATATTAGTTATCCATTCCTTCAACACCTTACTTAATTCTTATCCATTATTATTTTCTTCCTTCTTTTTCCATTAAAATTTTCTAAAATCGATTCTTCCATGAATTATTACTATTTATTTCCTTTTCAAGAATGTTATTATATATTAACCATGATTATATCCTCCCTAAAATTCATTATTCACCATTTATTATTTTGAATGGATCATCAAACATATATTATGAATGAAAATATTCTTAATGATCCATGTGTCCCACTATATTTATATTGACTTCATGCTAAGGTGGCCACAAAAAATTGGGTTATACATTGATGACCTTTACAAACTCTCCCTAGACCCGTTCTTCTTCTATTAAATTTTGAAAAGGCATGATTCTTATAAAGATATAGAATTAATCATCCAAATTTATGGAAATAACTCTTATAATGAAGAATGTATTAAACACATCAGTTTTAATAATTTATACGCATAGGAATGACTCATACATAGAGTAATGACTCATGTAAAGAGTTGAAATAACTAATACACACTACTAGAATGACTCATAGAGACTTGTAATGACACATACACATAGATAAAATGTCACATATACACTAATATAATGACTCATATACACTTTGGATGACTCATACATAGATTCACTTTTCTAGATTTCTCTCACGTAACTACTACCAATATCATACACCTTTTAAAAATTTAAATAAAAAAATAGAAAAAGGTCTATTCATTTCTGATGATTGAATTATATTTAAAATTTATCCATTTTATGAAATATTCATAAAAATAAATGGAATTAAAAAACTAATAATTATGGTGGAATAAAATAGATTTAATTTTAATAATGTATAATGAATGTATTGACTCTATCATACACCTACGAGAAAAAATAATTTTGGGATTCAATGTTATCAACAGATTTACCTTATACCATATACAATTAGAAAAGTAATGTTAAACATATTTTAAAAGGTAAAGGTTTTACAAGACGAATTTTAAATGATTTTTTTTGTATAAAATAAAAAAATTTGGTATTAATGAAAAGGGAACAAAACATTATTTTTATAAGAAGGTACATAGTTTTGGTTATAACCCAATTGAATAAACCAATTAATCATAATAACCACATTAGTCCTTTCAACATGGAATAAAACCAGTTTCCACTTATATATTGATAGAATTATTAACTCATGTTAAGTCTATATCACTAAATTATAACTAATACATGTTAAAGTTGGAAGTATAGATTCATTAATTATATAATATAAAGTCACAAGAAATTATTTTTTTTTCTAAAAGTAGACATACCACATTTTTTTTAATCTTACTCCACCATGGAATTTATTCACGTAATTATTACAAGTTTAAAATTGTTCAAGGATGAAAAATTTAATGTTATGTAGTAGTATATAATATTTTAAAAGGTTTTTCCAAAACCATATCTGGATATGTTATAAAAACTAATAGACCCCTATGTTATGTTTTTCTAATCATTTTTAATTATTTAAAAAGGTTACAACACATAAAAATATACTTGGAATAAAAAATTATTTAATAAAATTCATATTTAATTTAGAAAAAAATTTACATAAATTATCCATAACTTAGGAATTAATTATACTGTGAAATATGTTTTTTAATTTACATATTATGTTTTAAGAAATAAAAGTATAGGGAATTAAATGTTTATAAGAATCCTATATAACAAAACTAATCATATTAGAGATTATATGAACAAAAACAATTTCATTAAAATAATTAAACACACCTTAGAATTAATCAATTCATCACAAATAATTAAATTATAATTTTTAAATAGTGAAATAAATTTACCATTTTCTTCAAATAGTAAAGGCTATTTTTATGGAAAATTCATTTGAATTTAAAACTGAGGTATTCATAAGAAAATAGTTTATATAATTATTAATGAGTATATATGGATTAAGTAGCTTATGAAACAAGGTGGAAGATAATTTAAATGAAAATATAAGATATTCCATATAGTTTATAACCAATTACTAATGAAACAGTACTGATGTATATTCTCATGTACTCCAAAAAACATATTATCCCCTAGAAATAAAAAAAATACATTCCATAATCAATTACCCCTGTTACTAATATAACATTATTGAAACTATAATGGCACCCAGAAAAAATCAATGAAAAATAACAAAAATAATTTTTTTGGACACTAATATGAATAATATACCAGATAAAACAAACCTAAATAACCATAAATTGGGTTTTAATATCAAAAAACCACAAATAAATTCAATGTGTTATGGAACCATTTCAAAATAGAAAAAAAACATCATAAAATACTAAACTTGGTTACCTCTAACCAAAAAAATATGTAATAAATATTTTCAAATGGTATTCATAAAAAAATGGTGAAATAAGTAATTTAAGGAATATTTTTGACAATAAAATACATGAACTAAAATAATATATATTAAGGAGAATATTAGTGATATCTTACCTAGCATCAAACTAGAAAAAATACCATCAAATCCATACCTAATATTAATGAGTGGTGAAGGAAACATGAATAGAGAAGTGGTATTTCCCTTTTAAGTAATTTAAATAAAGAAAACAATTTTGTTTATATGGGAGGGATTATAGGGGTTAAAGTGGGGAATCCAAAAAATTATAAAATTTTCATTAATGTTTTTTTAATGAAAATTTCCTAGTTGGCCACTATAGTTATAATACCCCCACTAGAATTTTACCGGAACATCAGTTTCTTTCCAAATACAGGTATACAAATTGACATATAATGGACTCCAGTGGTTGTGCTGTTGCTATACAGACTTCCAGCCCACATCTATTTTCTCCTTTGAACCTTTACTTATCAACTTATAACCTTTTATTACCCCCAATTCAAATTAAAAATACCACCTTAAATAATCTATTAACATAAAACATAAACTACTCATCGATCTTAAATAAAAAATACAAATTAACTCAATACTACATATATAAATTCCATAAAGAAATTAAAGTCAAAGGTTATGGTAATTATAAAATCCACACCATATCATTTTCCATCCCAAAAAGACAAAAATAGAAAACCCACTAGACCTATCGTAATTATCCAATCCATCAAAACTACTCATTTCATTCTAGTACATAACCTTAATTTTCTTTTACAAACCCATGGAGCTAATTAAAAAATACACATTGATAAGTGTTACCAAATAGAAACACCTAAAACATCATACAAAAAACCCATGAATCTTAATAGATAATTTTTATAATTACTAGTATACTATCCCACAAAGGCAACCAGTTTAATCATTCTTGTTTATAACAATCTATTATTTCAATAGAACCCACAAAATCTTATAATTCTTCATACCAAATATTCCTAATGATAATTCACAACACACACATACCTTATTCATCCCAAATAACTATCTTCTTTATTTTATAATTCTAACATCAAAATAAAACCCATACTAATCAAAAAATATAGTACCTAAAGGTTGGTAACCTAATTGAACTCCCCACAATAAGAAATATGTTGTATCTACTTATATTCATCTAATGGATATTTTGGTTCAAGAAATACTCATTCATCAAAAAATATTTTCAAATTTTAATTCAAAACTAATATCAAAATATGATTCACAAACACTTAATTTTAGAAAATTATTCTTATTATCAATTTTTTATAGAAACAATTTCCAAAACCCATTCCAAAATTTTATTTCAAATATTATTTTTTTCAAAATTCATTTCTATGATAAAAATTATTTTCTTTTTTACACTAGAAAACATTCATGAATTTATTTTTAAAATCCCACATTGAATTCACTTTAGAAAAAATTGATTTTATAAAATCATTATAATCAATTTTATAATCCACCATTTAGTATTTAAAATCTATTGGTTACAAAAAATTATTTTAAGTAAGAACCCTCTCATGATATAAATTTTTACTTATATAAAGGAACCAAAAAATTTATTGTTGAATTGTGGGAAATCTCAAAATGGTGATAATAACAATTAGAAATGAACAATCAGGATAATAGTCAAAGATAAAAATGACTATAATTATATTGAAACAGAAAATAAACAATATTTAATTTTCTTTAACAATGTAAAAAATAACATAAGTAATATTATAAATTAAACCTTTGATAGATCTCTAGATACTAAAAGACATAAAAAGGCACATTTCAATCAAAATAAGCAATTAGTGATTCAAAATAACCAAGTCATCACTAATATATTTATTTAAGAAAAAACTATATTTATACTAATTATGTATTGTTTAATATATACCATCAATTGATTCTAGATATAGTATAAAAAACATAAGAAAGAACATGGTATGTCATGTGTCCCTACTCTACCTTCCCAAAAAAATCAACTCATAATTTATAAACCACTATACATGTTGGTTCTCAATCGATCCCATAATTTTTAATACATTTTCCATTATATAAACTTTATCCAAAAACACTCCCACGCTGTTGGTTTTCTCTAACCACCTGAACACCCCTATAAACATGATCTTATGCCATTAAAAGGTCTGTGCTTCTTTTATATCGGTTACTTCTCAAATAATAACTATCTAGATCTAGTCCATTCAATATTATGACCACCTATATAGCTATAAGTTATCTATGATATCATTATTCTTATTTGATACCACTTTTTAATGATTGTGACATAAATTACATGAAAGATACCCAGATCAGCTCTCCACATAACTCTACGAGTACTCCTTAATTTATAGGGGATAGATATTAGTATCGTAGGTCTCAAGGTGTAGTTAAGAAATTATTTTCCCAAAAATATTAAGAAAATAAAAAAATATATTTCAATATTGGTATAATTAACATCACATGTTAGTATATATAATCCACATTTATGTGAAAATAAAAAATAATCAAAACACACATCTAAGTGCCGACCCAATCTTCCAGTCTCCAACTGCACACCATATATAACTTATCCCATAACCATAATGATCAGCAACATAAATATATTGTAACATACCAAGTAATTAATGAATAATAGATATTTTTATCTATGTCTATTAATGAAATAGATAGTGTTTTAGAGGCTTAAAATGAAAATAAATCCGATCTTAAGCATCGAATACACTAATATTTTTTAAAGGATTATTTTACTACCTTTTGATGGAAAACCATTTTTAAATCTATATTTTGACAATTTTATAAGCTATTTTTTTTCAAAATAAACTTATTCTTTATGATTGGGACATCAAAATTTACTTTGTGTAAAGTTTTGGTATTTTTATGATAATGTTCATTTTTTTTATGAATAGTGAAAAATACTGTATTTTACATCAAAACTGCTTTTTAATCTACTTTATTTAGATGATTAGATTATATTTTGAATTGGTTTTAAAGTTAAATAAGAATATATTTTTACCATTTAATCTAAAGGTGGTCATTAGGATTAATTTCACTTTGGAATTGGGCATAAACTAATACCAAACTTTTCATAGATATTGTTTCAAAAAAAACCCGCTATTTGTTTTGACAACGAGAATTATTTTTAAATCAATTATTGCAATTTCTGTGTTTGGAATTTGGTAAAATGGATTAAATATTTGGAATCAGAAGGTCCAAATTATATAATCACGACTCTTTTGTTTTTGGACATTATGAATAGTAATGACGATAATTATCTTTAATTATCATGATTAATGAGTAATCAGGTAGTTAAGGATAATAAAATGATATCATAATAAAACAAAAATACCACAAAATGTGTCCTAAGGCTACTGGTTGTATCATGGCCAACCGTGAGACGCCTTGTGCCAAACTTGGGGGCCCCATGGAATCACTTTTGTGAGAAAGTGACTTTTTATCTTTTTATTTTTAAAGAATGTTAAATGTGACAAAGAATGTATCACCTAAGTAAAATATTTTTAATTTTGTCTAAATAAATGATCTTTTGGACTATAAATATTCATTGTAAATCAAAAACGATTTCCTACATCATGATATTTTTTTTTATAATTTTTAGACATTAAATTTATTAAATTATTTAAGACATCATGATGATGTAGCGATTAACTCATTAATAAAAGATTTAAATAAAATGAAATGATATTGTAAAATATATGATTTTCAATGTGGGACTTTTTTAATTCGAAAATGATTTTCAAATAAAGTAACATTTCTTTACTTTCCAAGAGTGCCCCTCCTCTCCTCTTATAAAAGGCCCCCACCTCTACCTCTTTACCCACACTCCCAAAGCCTTTGGCTCGGCCAACCCCTACCCATTTTGTCTCTCCACATCCCTCTCTTACTCCTTGAAGCCTCAATGTGGGTAGAAGTCTTCCCAAGGAAGCTTTTGAGCTCAAACCAAAGGAAGTTACCCGATTTTAAGGTAATGTCTTCACTTGAGTCCTTTTGTTTTATTTTTCTTCTCCAACCCCCTAAACTCTTTTTATTCATTTCTTTTGTAACAACTCCAGTATCTTCAATATACTAGGATGTTTTTATAAGAAGGATTCGAGATACACTTACACACACCTACATCTAATGGTTAAAGGAAATACTGTTTCCGTGGATGGTGAATTTATGCCTCCCGAAACGATGATTGTTCAACATTCATTTAACACCTTAAAAGGTGGCCATTAAGATGTAACTATATTTATATATTATATATAATATGTGTATGTTTTTTTTAAGCTTCTGTATTTTTCATTTTGGGCACACCTTTATGGTTTCCATTATGGGTTAACGTGATATCTTCATTTGAGGTAGTGCAGACTACCACCCCCTCAAAGTGATTTGATTCGTTAAATACCATATGTGGGACGTCTAAAGGATGGAACTATGATATTATATATGATATTATAATGGAATTATAATATACCTTTATATCATTATGATTCCATTCTATAAAATACGAAATAGAAATTAAAGTAGCGTTCATGCGTACGTACGGCTTACCGTCTCCACGAACGGTGAATTTCATTTCTTACCTCTAAATGATTATGTAATATTATAAATGCATTTATATACTAGATATATATGATATATACATTATGATTATAATTCAAGATATAATGTATACATGAAAAACTTGTAATTATAAAGGGTTTATTTTTGACTCAAGTACCAATGATCGTTAAAATGACCGTTATTAACTTAAATAATTACATAGTGTTCATGACCTGGAAATAAGTGATATAAAAGGAAAAATGAACTTGAAAAAGGTTCTTAAACAAGTAGAAATTAACTCAAGTTTATTATTCAGGACATTAAAGAACGATCGAGTCAGGTCAGACCCGAGGTATGGGACTTCGTCTCAATCTCCTTTCATTGAGGCATATTTTGTTTTATACAAAACATTCTTTTATACGGTGTATAAACCCCTTTGACTTTTACGTTTATTCAAAAGGAATCTTTTTTATACGAAGCGTTTACTAAATGACAAAAGGGAATGTTTTGGTCGTACGTATGCGGTGATAACGACTTCTCTACTACCGTGACCATTATTTGAGTTTCGGCTTCCTCTACAAGCCATACCTTTTTTTAAAAGAAAAATAAATACCATGTTTTACTTTTCTTTTATTTTGGTATTGAAAATGGTTTTCATAATGTTTTTATATCAATGTGTTGTATTGATATCTTGTGATTGAAAGGTGGAAATGTTATGTTTCCTTTATGCTTGTTTATGTGATATGATTATGTTGAGATTCTTGGGAATTATTATGAAGATGGTTGGTTCCGTGATAAAATAAGGGTGGGTGAGCCCGATATAGCTCTCCAATGCATTGGGTAACACGAAGGAGTGAAACGTTAAGGTTTCTCCAAAGCTATTTAGGGAATATACTGTGATGGGTATTCCAAACGTAACCAAGAGGGTTACTCCCTATGTAAGAATGTTATGAATGCCTCATGTTACCTTTATGTCTTATGATTTCTATGATTTAATCATGATTTTATGAGGTATGTTAAAGTGATTATGTTTGGGTAAAGTATGATTTCATTCTTATGTATATATGTACCCAAGTTTCCTTTCCATATTTTTATATCCCTTACTGAGCTTTTTATGCTCATCCCAAGTTTTTTGAAATGTTTTTCACGGGTCAAGGGAAAGGTACATGATATGATGATAGTGTCAAGTAAGTGTCAAGAAATAATCCATGTTTTATTTTAAATATGTTTCTATTGATGGGAAAGAAGAATACTATATTTATGTAACCACTTTGTTTATATGTGGAATGTAATACAAGTTTTATGATATAATTCTCTAAAACTCTAAACCCGAAAAGATCCTAAATGTGTAATCTTGTAATAACTCAAGATTAAGTAAGGTTTAAGGCTGGGGCCTTATAGTTGGTATCAGAGGTTGGTTTAGATAACTTTAGGAGTTAGAATTCAATTAAATGATTATCCAAAAATATTTTTTTATGGTCAAATTGAAGTGATATAGTATTTGAAGATTAACATGTTACTTTATCTAAGACATGTTTGTTCAGAATGGTTTTCCGCAGAGGAAACATGCAAGAAGTGCTAGGAAGGCATGCAGAAGGAAATAACATTCTGAATCAGCATCCTGAGATGGTCGGAATTGGAACTGAACAGTTTGTTGCAGTAATGGAACAGTTGACTCAAGCGATAAATGGCGGTGGTATCCATGCACGAGATCAGCCAGATCAACCGCAGAGGAACATATCAGTGGTGAAACATTTCATGAGGCAACATCCCCCATCATTCAGATGATCATCTGACCCTGTGCTAGCTGAAGGGTGGATTAAAGAACTGGAGAAGATTTTCGATGTCAGGGGGTGTTCAGAAAATCAAAAGGTTAGTCTTGATAATTACCGTTTGGAGGGTGAAGCAGATCAGTGGTGGTCGGTGGTTAAAAATATCAGGGACGCTGATGAGATTGATGCTCTCGACTGGGATGAATTCAAAGGTATATTTCTTGAAAAGTATTTTCCTAAGGCTGTTCAACTTAGGATGAAAAAACAATTATTAGAATTGAGGCAAGAGGAAGAATCAGTGGCTACCTATGAAGAAAGGTTCACTCGATTGGCAAGGTATGCTCCAAATTTTATCCGAGACCTTGATAGTAAAATCAATCGTTTTTACTCAGGATTAAAGACAAAATATCGAAGGGCATTATCTTCTCGTGAGTTTAAAAGTTATGAAAAGCTTGTTCGATGTGCTGAGAAGGTGGAAATGGAGTTTTCAAATGATCAAGTGTTTTATAACAACCACGAGAAGAAGAGACCAAGGTGGCAGGATAAAGGGAAGAATTCTTCAAAAAATCATGATGGTAAGAAATCTAAGTTTCCAGTTTGTGATAAATGTGGAAAATGGCATGCTGGGGAATGTCTTATGAATTCTTGAAAGTGCTACCGATGTGGTAAGATGGGACATAAGGCTCGTGATTGCACTGAAAAAAATCAGGGTGAAGGTAAGACCAAATTTGATTTACAGTTAGTGAAATGTTTTAAGTGCAATGAGATGGGTCACTATGAAAACGAGTGTCTGACAAAGAGATTGAGTGATGGGAAGCAGTTAGACTACAAGCAGAAAGGGGTGGTGAAATCCTTTGCAACTACTTCAGCAGATGTCGGGCCATCAAATGAAGTTGTATTAGGTACTTTGTTTTTTTTCAGATTATGCCAATGTGTTGTTTGATTCGGGGTCTAAGCATTCTTTCATCTCAGAAACCTTTTCTAGTAAAATGGGAATACCATCTCAAGAAATGACTCCTGAACTAGTGGTAAAAACACCTGGGGGAAATGTTGAGGCAAAAAGAATTTATAAGAATCTTCCTATCCTTATCTGTGGAAAGAACCTACTTGAAAACCTTATTGTTCTACCTCTAGTAGAGTTTGATGTTATCCTGGGTATGGATTGGCTCTCTATTTACCATGCTAAGATTGACTATAGAGCTAAAGAAGTTTATTTTTAGAAAGACTTTCAGTTTGTGTACAAGAATGAACCCTTACTGTTGATAACTTATCAAGAGTCCAAGAAACTTGTAAAAGATTGAAATGAAAGTTACCTTGCACATATTGTTGAAAACAAGGGAACTGTTTAGATTAATGATGTGCCAGTGGTAAATGAGTATCCTGATGTTTTTCCTGATGAGTTGCCTAGAATAATACTAGATCGGGATGTTGAGTTTACTTTTGACTTAGTTCCTGATGCTAAGCCAATTTCAAAACCCCCTTATCGAATGGCTCAAATTGAACTTTTAGAGTTGAAGGAGAAATTGCAAGATTTATTAGAGAAATGTTTCATTCGACCTAGCACGTCACCATGGGGTGCTCCTGTTTTATTTGTTAAAAAGAAAGATGGTTCTATGAGACTTTTCATTGATTATAGAGCTTTTAATAACATCACTATTAAGAACAAATATCCTTTGCCTCATATCGATGATTTGTTTGATCATCTCCAGGGAGCTCAGTATTTTTCAAAGATTGACTTGAGATCGAGGTACCATCAGCTGAAGGTACAGGAAGCAGATGTTCCAAAGACCGCATTCCATACAAGATATGACCATTATGAATTTGTAGTAATGCCTTTTGGGTTAACCAATGCACCTACTGTATTCATGGACTTAATGAATAGAATTTTCCACGATTTATTGGATAAGTTTGTGGTGGTTTTCATTGATGATATTTTGGTGTTTTCTAAAAGTAAATAGGAGCATGAAATACATTTAATGGTTATCTTTAAAACCTTAAAAGAAAAAAAATTGTATTGGAAATTCAGCAAGTGTGAGTTTTGGTTGCAACAAATTTCTTTCCTTGGTCACATTGTTTCTAAAGATGGGATAAATGTTGATCCTGCAAAAACAAAAGTTGTGGAAGACTGGCCAAGACCCACAAATGTAACTGGGATTCGTAGATTCTTTGGTTTGGCAGGCTATTACTGAAGGTTTGTTAGAAATTTTTCCCTGTTATCTTGTCCAATGACTAAGCTAACTCGAAAGGGTGTTAAGTTTATCTAGACAAAAGAATGTGATGATTGTTTTCAGGAATTGAAAAGAAGATTAGTGAATGATCTAGTTTTGGCACTACCTTCCAGGAATGGTGAGTTTATTATCTACAGTGATGCTTCATTGAAAGGAATTGGTTGCGTCCTAATGCAGAATGATCAGGTAATTTCTTATGCTTCACGATAGTTGAAAACTCATGAGGTAAATTACCCTACACATGATTTGGAATTAGCTGCTGTTGTTTTTGATTTTAAAATTTGGAGGCATCATTTGTATGGAGTAAAGTGTGAAATATATACTGATCACAAAATCTTAAAGTATATATTCACTCAAAAAGAGTTAAACATGAGACATAAGAGATGGCTAGAATTAATCAATGATTATGATTGTACAATTCATTACTTTCTGAGAAAAGCAAATAAAGTGGATGATGCTTTGAGTCGAAAAAGTAATGCTTCATTAGGAATTTTGCGTTTGGAATGTGATACTTTGGTTAATGATTTGATGAACTTTGGCATAGAATTTGTTGGTGAAGGAAGTTCTTCTGTTTTGTTTCAAGTATCAGTGAGATCATCTCTATCAGATAGAATCAAGCAAGCACAAAAGCAAGATAATGAGTTGTAGAAAAAGGTAGAGCTGGTTCAGAAAGGTAAGTTGCCTGAATTCAACATTGATAATGATTTCATTTTGAGATTTGGGAAGAGATTATGTGTGCCTTGTGATTCACAGTTGAAGAAAGATTTGTTGTGTGAAGCTCATAGTTGTCCGTTTTCAGTTCATCCTGACAGTACTAAGATGTACAGAGATCTGCGGGAGTATTACTGGTGGGATGGAATGAAAAGAGATATTGCTGATTTTACTGTGAAGTGTTTGACATGTCAACAGGTTAAAGAAGAGCGGAAGTTACCAAAAGGGATGCTTCAGCCTTTACCAGTGCCAGAGTGGAAATGAGAGAATATATCCATGGACTTTGTTGTGGGATTACCGAAGACATCTCGAGGTAATAATGCAATTTGTTTTATTGTTGATCGCTTGACTAAATCTTCTCATTTACTTGCTATACGAGATACTTTTTCCCTAGATCAACTTTCCCATTTATATCTTATAGAGATAGTCAGGTTACATGGAGTTCCCCTCTCCATTGTATCTGATCTTGATCCCAGGTTCACTTCTAACTTTTGGAAAGGCCTTCAGAAGTCGTTGGGTACTGAATTAAATTTTAGTACATCATTTCATTCTCAATCAGATGGGTAGTCAGAATGAACAATTCATACCGTGAAGGATATGCTATGAGATTGTTCGATGGATTATCAGGGAAGTTGGGACCAACATATTTCTTTTGTTGAATTTTCATATAATAACAGTTTTCATTCCAGTTTACAGATGGCACCATTTCAGGCATTGTATGGGAAGCGGTGTCGAACTCCAGCTTTCTGGGATGAAGTGGGTGAAAGAAAGTTGATGGGACCAGAATTGGTAGAAGAGATGGCAGAAAAATTTCAGCTGACTCAAAAACACATAAGAACAGCTCAGAGTAGGCATCTGAGTTATGCAGACAACAGGAGGAAGGATCTTACTTTTGAGGTAGGTGATCATGTTTTTCTCAAAGTCTCACCATGGAAATGTGTGATGAGATTTTGTAAGAGAGGAAAGTTGAGTCCAAGGTTCATTGGACCATATGAAATTCTGTAGAGAGTTGGATCAGTTTCATACCAAGTGGATTTACCTACGAGTTTATCTCAGGTACACAATGTTTTTCACGTTTCGACGTTGAGAAAGTATATGAAGATCCATCTCATGTTTTGAGTCCAGAGGTAGTTCAGCTGGAAGAGAACCAATCTTATGAGGAACAACCGGTCTAGATTCTGGACCACAGGGAGAAAGTGTTACGAAATAAGGTGATTAATCAGGAAAGTTTTTGTGGAAAAACCACATGATGGAAGAGGCAACATGGGAATCTGAAAATGCAATGAGGGATAAGTACCCCCATTTATTCGATAAGTAAATAAATTGCGGGGACACAATTTTCTAAATGGGGGAAGGCTGTAACATCCCAAGTAAGTAATGAATAATAGATATTTTTATCTATGTCTATTAATGAATTAGATAGTGTTTTAGAGGCTTAAAATGAAAATAAATCCAATCTTAAGCATGGAATACACTAATATTGTTTAAAGGATTGTTTTACTGCCTTTTAATGGAAAACCATTTTTAAATATATCTTTTGAAAATTTTATAAGCTATGTTTGTCAAAATGAACTTATTGTTTATTATTGTGACATCAAAATTTACTTTGCGTGAATTTTTGGTATTTTTCTGACAATGTTCATTTTTTTATGAATAGTGAAAAATACTGTATTTTACATCAAAACTGCTTTTTAATCTACTTTATTTATATGATTAGATTTTCTTTTTAATTGGTTTTAAAGTTAAATTAGAATATATTTTTACCATTTAATCCAATGGTGGTAATTAGGATTAATTTCACTTTTGAATTGGGCATAAACTAATGCCAAACTTTTCATAGATATTGTTTCAAAAAAAACCACGCTATTTGTTTTGACAAGGAGAATTATTTTTAAATAAATTACTGCAATTTCTGTGTTTGGAATTTGGTAAAATGGATTACATATTTGGAATCAGATGGTCCAAAATATGTAATCAAGACTCTTTTGTTTTTGGACATTATGAATAGTTACGACGGTAATTATCTTTAATTATCTTGATTAATGAGTAATCAGGTAGTTAAGGATAATAAAATGATATCATAATAATACAAAAAGACCACAACATGTGTCCTAAGGCTACATGTTGTCTCATGTCAGACCATGGGATTCCATGTGACAATCTGGGGGGCCCCATGGAATCACTTTTGTGAGAAAGTGACTTTTTATCTTTTTATTTTTAAAGAATGTTAAATGTGACAAAGAATGTATCACCTAAGTAAAATATTTTTAATTTTGTCTACATAAATGATCTTTTGGACTATAAATATTAAGTAGAAATATAAAAAGATTTCATACATCATGATAGTTTTTTTATAATTTTTAGACATTAAATTTATTAAATTATTTATGACATCATGATGATGCAGCGATTACCTCATTAATAAAGGATTTAAATAAAATGAAATGATAATGTAAAATCTATGACCTAAACATGTCCAAAACCTATTTAATGGGTTGATTTAGAACCCTTATCACCTTAAACTAGAATTATATCAATGTGGGACCTTTTGAATCCGAAAATCATTTTCAAATAAAGTATCATTTCTTTACTTTCCAAGAGTGCCCCTCCTCTCCTCTTATAAAAGGCCCCCAACTCTACCTCCTTACCCAGACTCCCAAAGCCTTTGGATCTGCCAACCCCTGCCAATTTTGTCTTTCCACATCCCTCTCTTACTCCTTTAATACTCACTTTGGGCAGAAGTCTTCCCAAGGAAGCCTTTGAGCTCAAACCAAAGGGAGTTACCCGATTTTAAGGTAATGTCTTCACTTGAGTCCTTTTGTTTTATTTTGCTTCTCCAACCCCCTAAACTCTTTTTATTCTTTTCTTTTATAACAAATCCAGTATCTTCAATATACTAGGATGTTTTTATAAGAAGTATTCGAGCTACACTTACTCACACCTACATGTAATGGTTAAAGGACATACTGTTTCCGTGGATGGTGAATTTATGCCTCCCGAAACGATGATTGTTCAACATTCTTATAACACCTTAAAAGGTGTCCATTAAGATGTCACTATATTTATATATGATATATAATATGTTTATGTTTTCCTTAATCTTCTGTATTTTTCATTTTGGGCATACCTTTATGGTTTCTATTATGGTTAAACACGATATCTTCATTTAAGGAAGTGCGGACTACCGCCCCCTCAAAGTGATTCGATTCGTTAAATACCATATGTGGGACGTATAAAGGATGAAACTTTGATATTATATATGATATTATAATGGAATTATAATATACCTTTATATAATTATGATTCCATTCTATAAAATACGAAATAGAAATGAAAGTAGCATTCATGCGTACGTACAGCTTACCGTCTCCATGAACGGTGCATTTCATTTCTTACCTCTAAATGATTATGTAATATTATAAATTCATATATATACTGGATATATATGATATATACATCATGATTATAATTCTGGATATAATTTATACATGAACAACTTGTAATTATAAAGGGTTTATTTTTGACTCAAGTACCAATGATCGTTAAAACGACCGTTATTAACTTAAATAATTACATAGTGTTTATGACATGGAAATAAGTGATATAAAAGGAATAATGAACTTGAAAAAGGTTCTTAAGCAAGTATAAATTAACTCAAGTTTATTATTCAGGACATTAAAAAACGATCGAGTCAAGTCGGACCTGAGGTATTGGACTTCGTCTCAATCTCCTTTCATTGAGGCATATTTTGTTTTATACAAAACCTTCTTTTATACTGTGTATAAACCCCTTTGACTTTTATGTTTATTCAAAAGGAATATTTTTTTATACGAAGCGTTTACTAAACGAGAAAAGGGGATTTTTTTGTCGTACGTATGCGGCGACAACGACTTCTCCACCGCCGTGACCATTATTTGAGTTTCGGCTTCCTCTACAAGCCATACCTTTTTTTAAAAGAAAAATAAATACCATGTTTTAATTTTCTTTTATTTTGGTATTGAAAATGGTTTTAATAATGTTTTTATATCAATGTGTTGTATTTATATCTTGTGATTAAATGGTGGAAATTTTATGTTTCCTTTATGCATGATTATGTGATATGATTATGTTGAGGTTCTTGGGCATTATTATGAAGACGAGTGGTTCCGTGATAAACTAAGGGTGGGTGAGCCCGATATAGCTCTCCAATGCATTGGGTAACGTGAAGGAGTGAAACGTTAAGGCTTCTCCGAAGAGATTTAGGGAATATACTGTGATGGGTATTCCAAACGTAACCAAGAGGGTTACTCCCTACGTAAGAATGTTATGAATGCCTCAAGTTACCTTAATGTCTTATGATTTCTATGATTTATTCATGATTTGATGAGGAATGTTAATGTGCTTATGTTTTATGGGTAAAGTATGATTTCATTCTTACGTATATATGTACCCATGTTTCCTTTCCATATTTTTATATCCCTTACTAATCTTTTTATGCTCATCCCAAGTTTTTTGAAATGTTTTTCACAGGTCAAGGGAAAGGTACATGATATGATGATAGTGTCAAGGAAGTGTCAAGAAAGAATCCATTTTTTATTTTAAATATGTTTCCATTGATGTGAAATAATAATACTATATTTATGTAACCACTTTTTTTATATGTGGAATGTAATGCATGTTTTATGATCTAATTCTCTAAAACTCTAAACCCGAAAAGATCCTCAATGTGTAATCTTGTAATAACTCAAGATTAAGTAAGGTTTAAGGCTGCGGCCTTATATATATATCTTTAAATTTCTTATAATATGTAATAATATAATATTTCTTTTATAAAAATAAATATATTTTCAATAGTTTACAAGATATGAAATACCTATCTTAAACAAACAATGAATTATTATTATATAAATGTGACCATTATAAACTAGCCATTAAATTTCTAGGAATGAATACTATTAAAAAAATTATTAAATATATTATGTTCATACTCATTTATAAATTATAAATTAATTATTTTTAAATAAGAACTTAATTTCTAGTAAGGTCATTTTATTCTTCAAAAATATGTTTTCTTAAAAAAAGGGGTTTCTTTATTTTTATGTGTTAATATTATAATTATTTTTGGAAAATTTATAAATTTTTTTATAAAAAAAAATTCTCTTAATTCATCATGTCAAAATGATCTTAGGATGAATTTTTGATAATGCTCCGAAAATATTGATTTTTAATGAATAGTGGAAATAATGTTTTTTAATTGAAATACATATTTTCTTTAAAAGTATTTAGAAAATAATATTTTTTATAGAATTGTTTTTATATCATCCCACCCTTTTATCACTTAAAATTTCATTAAATTATACAAAACCGAGGATCTTTAAGGTTTAGTGTCTTGGAAACTAGGAACTTAATACATGACAACATAAAAAATTCTTCTTAAACACTTGAAAGGATTATTCATTTGTTCATCCAAAGTTCATTACATCATCTCATAACCTGGGAGAATACATCAGAGGAAAAGGTGAGTAGAAGTCCCAATAAGGGAAACAAGGGAAACATTTTACATGTGAACTTAAGAGACATCAAAAGTCATGAAAAATAACTTTAAGGCCTGATAAAGAGATCATGAGGCATATAATAATAAAAATATAACGACCCAAACTTTTTAAATAGTATATTAACTTACTCTTAATGATTTAATAGAGATGTTAATGGTTAATACAGAAAGAGGAGTCGATGGATTCATCCAGTAGACTCGAACCTTATGAAGCCCACTTATCAGAGCTTGGGAAGGAGGTAGCATCTTTGGGCTTCGCTTTGGACCAAGCCCAAGCCGAACTCCATCGTGTCAAGCTTGAATGGAAACGCCTGCGGGAGAAGTTCAAGTTAGTAGAGATTACTACTAGGGAAATGTTATCTGAGCCTCCCTCAGATTCTCTCACCATAGCACACCTTACACTTAGGTCTTATGCCGGTGTTATAAGGGGCTATGTGACGAGACCCTAGCTTCCTTGTGTAATCTGTTCGGGTGAATGAATTGAGGTTTCTTCCTTTAGTGATGTTTGTGAAATTTCAAATGTCCAAATAATTTTAGAATGTATTTTATTGATGAATTTTGAAAAAAGGATATTTTAAAATATTTATGTAAACCCTAAATAACTAATTATGTGTAATTATTTTCAAAAAATGGTCTTCTACAAAAGTGTTCAGTAAGGAATTTGGAGTCTAATAAGATCAACTTAATTTTTGATGAATAGTAAATTATGAATAGTGATTTTACGCTTAGGATTAGTAATGTGACCAAATGGATTAGTAATTTCACTCAAAGAAATTTTTAATATAATTCAGACACCTAGATTAAGTAATGTGATTCAATAAAATGGGTAAATAACGGTTTCATAAATGATTAATCAAATATTAGTTTTTTCAGGTGAATAGTGTTTTATAATTATAAATTTAATTAAAAATGATTATAAAATTATTTTTATAAAAATGACTTTATTTTTGAACTCAGAGCATCGATATTATGTTATGGTAATTTTTGGGGATTTTTCTGAAAAAAACGAATTTTCGATGAATAGTGTTTTTATTTAAAAATTAAATTAAAATTATTTAGAAAATTATATTTATAAAATGGAGTTCATAAATTTATTTAGAGCATCGATATTTGGTTAAGGTGAAATTTTGGGATTATTCTGAGAAAGTTGAATTTTCGATGAATAGTGAAAATATAGTTTTTAAGTTACGGGTCTTTAATGACATCATTAAATGATGTATTAAGTATATATTCAATATGGTCGAATTATTAATAGTAAGATAAGGTATGAGGTGTCCCAAGTGGCCAATACCATGGGCAAATACCATGTGCAGGCCCATGGTTTTGGCAAAACCACTAATGAGGTGTCCCTTGGCCATTAATGCCTTGTCCCCTCACTTTCCCTATAAATACCCACCCTTTCCTCCTTTAGTTTTCACTCCCAACTCTCCTCAAACGAAGTTCTGGTCTCCTTTCCTTCCAAGGAGTCCTCCCAAGGTGCCCCCAATCCCTCAAGGTCCAAAACATTGAGTTTCAAGAGTCACGTTTTAAGGAAAGGGATCTGACCCCTCTCTTTCTTTTCATGTAATCACTTTTATGTCATTCCTTATATGCTCCATATTCTTATGTGAGAGGATGTTATTTTATATTCCTCTTAATGCCCTTTTCATTGTTATATGATGAGAGATCCCCTATTACTCTCATCATTTCATTTTATGAATGTTTAAGTGACGCCGTTAGGCTACTGAATTTTTAAGGGATTCTTTCACCCTTCTCATTTTTCAAGTTCGATTTTCATGTCAAGTCTTTCAAGTTCATTTTTATTATGTTGGGGTATGATCTCTATATCTATCATACTGATCTATTATGATCATATGATGAGAGACCCTATTTGATCTTGTCAATTCATTTTTATTGAAGTTTAAGTGACGCCGTTAGGCTGCCGAATTTTCATAAGAGAAATCTAATTTTTTTCCTTCCATGTTTTTCATTTCAAATGGTATGTCCCTAAAATTTCATTACCATGTCCATATATCCTTCTTATTCTGTCACCCTACTGTTTTATGGATCATTTATGAGTGTGTGACCCATGTCCCCTCTCTTTTCAATGTTTTCTAAAATCCCGAAACATAGCCGTTATGCTGCAGAATTTTCTTCTCAAAATGCCTTTCTCTTTTCTCAAAATTATTTTATGTTATAAAGTGAATACTCAAAGCTCTTATTTCTACAGGGGTATTCACATATATATCAAAATGTTCTATTTTAAATTCTGGGATTTACATACATGAGACCCGCTTTCCCTTTCCGTGGGTTTAAAGTGACGTAAGGATCATGTCTTTAAAGCAGTTTTTTAAACGTTATGACTATGAAATGAAACCCATTTATTTTATGCTATATGGGTTATTTATGAAATGTTTGATGATGATATTTGTGGCTCACATGATAATAAATGAAAATTTAATGGTGCGCCTTGATAGCGCTCCAATGCATTGGGTAATGATGTAACCACTAGAGATTACAATTTTCACGATACCTTGGTGAATAACCTTGGTAATTTTCAAATGACACCTTGGGGATGGGCCTTGGTGATATGTTCATGATTGTCTATGTTAAATGATGTAGCCACATTTTCAAGTTATGAAAAATGTTATTTTTATTATGAAATGCCTCATGATTTCTTTCTCATGCCTTAAAGTTCTTTTCATGTCCTTATTGAAGTATATCAAGTTCACATGTAAAATGTTCCTCTTGTTTCCCTTACTGGGCCTTCTGCTCACCCTTTCTTTTGATGTATGTCCCCATGTTATGAGATGCAGTAATGAACCTAGGATGAACTTAAGGAGAAGCCTTTCAAGTGTTTAAGAAGAATTCTTTATGTTGTTTTCATGTATTATGTTCCTGGTTTCCAAGACACTAATCCTTAAAGATCCTCAGTTTTGTGAAATGTAATGAATGTTTATGTTATAAGAAGACGGGATGCTATAGTTGGTATCAAAGGAAGGTTTAGTTATTTTTGGAAATTAGGATATAAAAACTTTTAGAAGAACCCTATAGAAAAGTTTAAATATAGGAAAACTTCCAGGTATTTTGGTAAGTATTGAGTAAGTGGTTTATCAAACAAATACATCCCTATATGGATATGAGCAGGTAGAGGTGGCTCTGGCACAGATGTACATAGGGGTAAAACCCGAAAAAACCTCTTTGAGCTAGACTCGAACGGGAACTGGTGCACGATAACGGGCCTTGCTGCACTCTTGGTTACAACACTCTCGGGGGATATGTTTGGTTAATCAAAATCTTTTTATGAATCATTATGAAGGAATTATAGAGAAGTATAATTGTCTAAGCAAGAAGTCTTAGTTAAAAGATTCATAAATGAAATAAGTTTCTCACTAAGGTTTTATTCTTTTAGAAAATGGCGGGCAATAGGAGAAATCGTGCCGATGTTGACCGCAATGCACCATGTGCTGACGGCCCTTCGATGGAAGCCGGAATGGAAACGTTCATGCGAATGATGAACCAACTGACTCAAGTTATGAGTAATAACTTGAATCAATCTGAGAGGCCGATCTCACCATGAAGGGAGGAACTTTATGTTGAGTCCTTTATGCGTCAACGACCGCCAACATTCAGTGGATCTACTGACCCATTGGTTGCGGAACAATGGATAAGCTCCATTAAAAAGATCTTTTCTGTACTTCATTGTTCGGAACAAGAAAAAGTCACCCTTTCTGTTTACCGCCTGGAGGGAGATGCTAATCAGTGGTGGTCACTGATCAAAAACACGAAGCCACGAGGAGAGATAGAAGCTATGGAGTGGGAAGAATTTCGGGGAATTTTCTTTAACAAGTATTTCCTGGGTTCCATGAGAACGAGAATGGAGAAAGAGTTTCTCGAGCTGAAGCAGAAGGAGAACGAATCTGTCGGAAGCTATGAGATGAACTTCACAAGGATTTCCCGTTATACCTCAAGCTTTGTCATGGAACCTAATGGGAATGTTGATAGATTCTTTGGCGGACTACGACCTCATCTGTGGAAGAATCTAGCCAATAGGGACTACGATAGCTATGAAGAAATAGTTCGAAGTGCTATGAAAGTTGAACTAGAGTTTGGGGAGACATAGTGGTCTCACAAATCTAATGAAAATAAGAGAACTCTAGAACCAAGCCTGGGAAGAAGTTTTGATCAGGAAAGAGGTGGAAAGAATATGCAACATGCCACATGCAATAAGTGTGGGAAGAAGCATTTGGGGAACTTCTTGATCAGAAGTGGTAAGTGCTACAGGTGTGGAAGAGAAGGCCATATTTCTCAGAATTGTCGTAGTGATGTGAAGCCTCAACTTCCCAACACTAACGACAGAGGAAAGATGGTTCTGGACCTACCCTAAGTCACATTCTTCAAGTGTGGATAGCTTGGGCACTTTGCTAATCAATGTCAAAATCCATGGGTGGTGGAGGGGAATCACCATCAACCTCAGCAGAGGCAAAGGGAGCAAGGTCGTGCTTTCGCTATCACAACAACTAAAGTTGAAGTTCCAAACGATGTGGTAGCATGTAATCTTGTCGTCCTCTAAAAACTAGCAAGTACTTTATTTGATTCTGGTTCTACGCATTCCTTTATTTCCTCCAAGTTTGCAAGTAATATAGAATCAATCCTCGAACTGCTAGAGGTAGAGTTGTCAGTCAAGACTCCAAGTGGGATTATCCTTGCATCAACAGTATTTAGAGACTCTAGTGTTTACTTTGGTGAGCACAATATTATCTCAAATCTAGTAGTCATTCCCATGATGGAATTTGACATTATACTAGGGATGGACTGGCTCTCAAAGTATAATGCTAAGATCAAATGCAGAAGTAAGGAAATATCAGTAGTCTTGAATGAACGACCTACAGTTATCTTCCGAGGAGAGATATCCCGAATTGATCCCTATCTAGAAGCAACTCCTATAGATTTCTTTATGGAGTTAATCGGTGATGATGATGAAAGAAAAGGGAGCATACAAATAGAAGATGTTCCGATTGTTCAAAAATACATGGATGTATTTCCTGAGGAGTTACCTGGACCTCCCCCAGAAAGAGAGGCAGAGTTCTCCATTGAACTCGTACCTGGGTCTCAACCGATATCAAAGACTCCATATAGAATGGAAAATGTGGAGCTATAAGAGTTAAAGAAACAACTACAAGACTTGTTGGAGAAGGGGTTTATCCGACCGAGTGTGTCTCCTTGGGGATCACCAGTTCTCTTTGTGAAGAAGAAGGATGGATCAATGCGGCTATGCATTGATTATAGAGAACTGAATGGGATCACAGTGAAGAACAGATACCCTATTCCAAGAATTGATGATTTATTTGACCAAATTCGCGGGGCTCAATTCTTCTCTAATATTGACCTTCGATCTGGTTATCATCAACTGAGGGTGAAGAAGGAAGATATTCCAAAGACTACCTTCCGATCAAGATATGGGCATTATGAGTTTACTATTATGCCCTTCAGCTTGACTAATGCTCCTGCTATTTTCATGGATTTGATGAATAGAGTCTTTAAGGACTACCTTGATAACTTTGTGGTAGTTTTTATTGATGATATTTTGATATATTCAAAAAGTCGTGAGGAGCATGAAGATAATATAAGGGTTATATTGAAAACTCTGCAGAAGGAGAGGCTCTTTGGGAAGTTCAGCAAGTGTGAGTTTTGGTTACAACATGTGGCTTTCTTGGGGCACATCGTAACCAATGAAGGAATCTCGGTTGACCCTGCAAAGACAATGCTTATGGAGGAGTGGCCTCAACCCACAACAGTAACTGAGATTCGTAGTTTCCTTGGCTTAGCAGGATATTATAGGACGTTTGTGAAAAACGTTTCACAGCTTTCTAATCCACTAACCAAGTTGACTCGAAAAGGGGTTAAGTTCATCTGGACAAAGGAATGCGAGGAAAGTTTCCAAGAGCTAAAGAAGAGATTGGTTACTACACCTGTGTTAACACTACCCTCTATCGGAGAAGGATTCGTTATTCTTAGCGATGCATCTTTGAAAGGGCTTGGGTGCGTCCTCATGAAAAATGAAAAGGTAATTGCTTATGCATCTCGACAGTTGAAGATTCATGAGAAGAATTATTCTACGCATGATCTAGAGCTGGCGGCAGTTGTTTTTGCTCTAAAGATATGGAGACACTATCTTTATGGGGAGAAATGTGATATATACATTGACCACCAAAGTCTAAAGTATATTTTCAAACAGAAAGAATATAACATGAGACAAAGGAGATGGTTGGAGCTTATTAAAGACTATGATTGTTCAATTAATTATCACCCTGGAAGAGCAAATAAAGTGGCAGATGCGTTAAGCAGGAAAGATCCTGTTGTTCTGGAAATAATGAGGATCCTAGTAGATCCCTTGATTAAAGATCTAGTAAAACTGGACATGGGAATTATAAGGAAAGGGACATCATCAACCCTATTCCAAATGATTTCTCAACCTTCATTACTAGAGATGATCAAGAAGGCTCAAAAAGAAGATCCTTTGCTGTAGGAGAAGTTTGAGGCTGTAAAGGATGGGAAGTTCCCTGATTTCAATATTGATCAAGAAGGTGTGTTGAAATTTCGTACAATACTATGCGTTCCATCTATTCCGGAGATAAAGAAAGAACTGATGGATGAAGCTCATAGCTCTACATTCTCTATACACCCGGGAAGCACTAAGATGTATAGAGACCTTCGTGATCATTATTGGTGGGATAACATGAAGAGGGAGATTGCTGATTACACTACAAGGTGCCTGGTGTATCAGCAAGTAAAGGCAGAACGACAACTTCCTAAGGGGGTATTACAGCCGCTACCCATACCAGTATGGAAGTGGGATAATATCACTATGGACTTTGTAACTGGTCTCGAGAAAAAATCCAAAGGAAACAATGCGATATGGGTTATTGTGGACCGTCTCACCAAGAAAACCCATTTTATCTCTATTCGGGAAGATTTCTCTCTGGATCAGCTTGCCAAGATATACATGAAGGAAGTGGTAAGGCTGCATGGGGTACCACTATCCATCGTATCTGATCGTGACCCAAGATTCACATCAAAATTCTGGAGAAGTCTTCAAAATGCTCTGAATACTGAATTGAACTTTAGTACGGCCTATCATCCTAAAACTGATGGACAATCTGAAAGGAATATTCAGACACTCGAAGACATGTTGAGATTATGCTCAATAGAATTTAAAGGTGGATGGGATCAACACCTCCCATTAGTGGAGTTCTCCTATAACAACAGCTTCCATGCGAGTATTCAGATGGCACCCTATGAAGCTCTGTATGGAAAACGGTGTAGAACTCCTACTTGTTGGGATGAAACTAGTGAGAGGAAGCTTCTCGGGCCTGATCTCATGCAAGAGATAACGGAACAGGTTCATGCCATCCAAGAACACATAAAGGCTGCTTAGAGTCGGCAGAAGAGCTATGCTGACAATCGTCGAAGGGACTTGGAGTTTGGTGTTTGTGACAAAGACTTCCTTTGAATTTCTCCATGGAAGAGAGTCATGCGGTTTGGGAAGAAAGGGAAGCTCATCCCTAGGTACATTGGCCCCTATGAAATCCTTGATCGCATATGAGCAGTGGCCTATTGTCTAGCACTTCCACCAAACCTAGCTCAAGTTCATGATGTCTTCCATGTATCTCTCTTGAGGAAGAACATACCCGACCCTTGGCATGTACTGAACCTAGAGGTGGTACAACTGGAACATGACCTCTCTTATGAGGAGCAGCCAGTGGAGATCTTGGACTGTAGATACAAGGTTCTATGAAACAAGACTACCCACCTTGTGAAAGTGTTGTGGAGGAATCATAAGTATGAAGAAGCGACTTGGGAGCCTGAGGAAACAATGAAGCAAAAGTACCCTCACCTTTTCGACTAGGCCTCAAGTATAAATTTCGGGGACGAAATTTCTTAAGGGGGGAAGAATGTAACGACCCAATCTTTTTAAATAGTATATTAACTTATTCTTAATGATTTAATAGATATGTTAATGGTTAATGCTAAAAGAGGAGTCGATGTCTTCATCCAGTATACTCGAACCTTATGAAGCCCACTTATCAGAGTTTGGGAAGGAGGTAGCATCTTTGGGCTTCACTTTGGACCAAGCCCAAGCCGAACTCCAGCGTGTCAAGATTTAACGGAAATGCCTGCGGGAGAAGTTCATGTTAGTAGAGATTACTACTAGGGCAATGTTATCTGAGCCTCCCTCAGATTCTCTCACCATAGCACACCTTACACTTAGGTCTTATGTCGGTGTTATAAGGGGCTATGTGATGAGACCCTAGCTTCCTTGTGTAATCCGTTCGGGTGAATGAATTGAGATTTCTTCCTTTAGTGATTTTTGTGAAATTTAAAATGTCCAGATAATTTTAGAATGTATTTTATTGATGAATTTTGAAGAAAATATATTTTAAAATATTTATGTAAACCCTAAATAACTAATGATGTGTAATGATTTTCAAAAAATGGTCTTCTACAAAAGTGTTCAGTAAGGAATTTGGAGTCTAATAAGATCAACTTAATTTTTGATGAATAGTAAATTATGAATAGTGATTTTACGCTTAGGATTAGTAATGTGACCAAATAGATTAGTAATTTCACTCAAAGAAAGTTTTAATATAATTCAGACACCTAGATTAAGTAATGTGATTCAATAAAATGGTTAAATAATGGTTTCATAAATGATTAATCAAGTATTAGTTTTTTTCAGGTGAATAGTGTTTTTTAATTATAAATTTAATTAAAAATGATTAGAAAATTATTTTTATAAAAATGACTTTATTTTTGAACTCAGAGCATCGATATTATGTTATGGTAATTTTTTGGGATTTTTCTTAAAAAAACGAATTTTCGATGAATAGTGTTTTTATTTAAAAATTAAATTAAAATTATTTAGAAAATTATTTTTATAAAATGGAGTTCATAAATGTATTTAGAGCATCGATATTTGGTTAAGGTGAAATTTTGGGATTATTCTGAGAAAGTTGAATTTTCGATGAATAGTGAAAATATAGTTTTTAAGTTACGGGTGTTTAATGACATCATTAAATGATTTATTAAGTATATATTCAATATGGTCGAATTATGAATAGTAATATAAGGTATGAGGTGTCCCAAGTGGCCAATACCATGGGAAAATACCATGGGCAAGCCCATTGTTTTGCCAAAACCACTAATGAGGTGTCCCTTGGCCATTAATGCCTTGTTCCCTCACTTTCCCTATAAATACTCACCCTTTCCTCCTTTTGTTTTCACTCCCAACTCTCCCCCAACGATGTTCTGGTCTCCTTACCTTCCAAGGAGTCCTCCCAAGGTGCCCCCAAGTCCTCAAGGTCCAAAACATTGAGTTTCAAGAGTCACGTTTTAAGGTAAGGGATCTGACCCTCTCTTTCTTTTCATGTAACCACTTTTATGTCATTCCTTTTATGCTCCATATTCTTATGTGAGAGGATTTTTTTTATATTCCTCTTACTTCCCTTTTCATTGTTATATGATGAGAGATCCCCTATTACTCACATCATTTCATTTTATGAATGTTTAAGTGACGCCGTTAGGCTGCCGAATTTTTAAGGGATTCTTTCACCCTTCCCATTTTTCAAGTTCGATTTTCATGTCAAGTCTTTCAAGTTCCTTTTTATTATGTTGGGGTATGATCTCTATATCTATCATACTGATCTCTTATGATCATATGATGATAGACCCTATTTGATCTTGTCAATTCCTTTTTATTGAAGTTTAAGTGACGCCGTTAGGCTGCCGAATTTTCATAAGAGAAATCTAATTTTTTTTCCTTCCATGTTTTTCATTTCAAATGGTATGTCCCTCAAATTTCATTACCATGTCCATATATCCTTCTTATTCTGTCACCCTACTGTTTTATGGATCATTTATGAGTGGGTGACCCATGTCCCCTCTCTTTTCAATGTTTTCTAAAACCCTGAAACATAGCCATTATGCTGCAGAATTTTCTTCTCAAAATGCCTTTCTCTTTTCTCAAAATTATTTTATGTTATTAAATGAATACCAAATGACCTTATTTATACAGGGGTATTTACATATATATCAAAATGTTCTATTTTAAATTCTGGGATTTACATACATGAGACCCGCTTTCCCTTTCCGTGGGTTTAAAGTGATGTAAGGATCATGTCTTTAAAGTAGTTTTTTTTAAACATTATGATTATGAAATGAAACCCATTTATTTTATGCTATATGGGTTATTTATGAAATGTTTGATGATGATATATGTGGCTCACATGATAATAAATGAAAATTTAAGGGTGCTCCATGATAGTGCTCCAATGCATTGGGTAATGATGTAACCACTAGAGATTACAATTTTCATGATACCTTGGTGAATAACCTTGGTAATTTTCAAATGACACCTTGGGGATGGACCTTGGTGATATTTTCATGATTGTCTATGTTAAATGATGTAGCCACATTTTCAAGTTATGAAAAATGTTATTTCTATTATGAAATTCCTCATGATTTCTTTCTCATTCCTTAAAGTTCTTTTCATGTCCTTATTGAAGTATATCAAGTTCACATGTAAAATGTTCCTCTTGTTTCCCTTACTGGGCCTTCTGCTCACCCTTTCATTTGATGTATGTCCCCAGGTTATGAGATTCAGTAATGAACCTAGGATGAAATTAAGGAGAAGCCTTTCAAGTGTTTAAGAAGAATTCTTTATGTTGTTTTCATGTATTATATTCCTGGTTTCCAAGACACTAATCCTTAAAGATCCTCAGTTTTGTGAAATGTAATGAAAGTTTATGTTATAAGAAGACGGGATGCTATAAAAAATAATGTGTTTCAAAACATGAATTTGTGGCTACAACATTTAACATAGACAATCATTTCCTTTTCACCAATTTCCATCCCTAAGGTGTCATTAATGTTTACCAAGGTTATTCACTAAGATGTCCTTAAAAATGGTCATCTCTAGAGATTAATTCTTTAACCAATGCATTGGAGCGCTATCAGGGCGCACCCTTAAATTTTCCATTATTATCATGTGAGCCACATATATCATCATCAATAATTTTATAAACAACCCATATAGCATAAAAGAAATGGGTTTCATTTCATAGTCATCACATTTTAAAAACTACTTTAAAGACGTGATCTTTATGTCACTTTAAACCAACAGAAAAAGGATTGGAGGTTTTATATCTGTAAGTACCAGAATTAAAATAGAAAATTTTGATATATATGTGAATAGCCATATAGAATAAATAGCTTTGAGTATTCACTTAATAAAACAAAATATTTTTAGATAAAGAGAGAGACATTTTGAGATGAAAATTCTGCAGTATAACAGCTATGTTATAGGGTTTTAGAAAATACAGAAAAGAGAAGGGACAAGGGTCACCCACTCATAAATGATCCATAAAACAATATAGGTACTGGATATAAAGGATATAAGAACATGGTAATAAAATTTTAAAGACATACCATATGAAATGAAAAACATGGAAGGAAGACAAAAATAAGATTTCTCTTATAAAAATTCGGCAGCCTAACGACGTCACTTAAAACATAAAAAAAATGAATTGACGAGATCAAATAGGGTATCTAATCATATGAACATAAAATATCATTATTATATATATTTATATCATACCCCAACATAATAAAAGGAACTTTAAAGACTTGACAGGAAAATAGAACTTGAAAATGAGAAGGGTGAAAGAATCCCTTAAAAATTTGGAAGCCTAACGATGCCACGTAAACATTCTTAAAATTAAGTGATGAGAGAAGGAGGGTGTATCTCATTATATTAACATGAAAAGGATAGTATGATGAATATAAAATAACATCACCAACATAAGAACATGTAGCATAAAAGAAACGACATAAAAGAGAGTACATGGAAAGAAAGAGAGAGGTCAGATCCCTTACCTTAAAACGTAACTCTTAAAACTCAATGTTTGGGACCTTGAGGGGCCTGATGGCACCTTGGGAGGACTCCTTGGGAGGGAAGAAGAAGAGAACTTCGTTTAGGAGGATTTTGGAATGGAATGGAAGAGAGAATGTCTTGGTATTTATAGGGGAAGTGAGGGGACAAGGCATTAATGGCCTAGGGACACCTCATTGGTGGTATTGGAAAAACAAGTGGTATTTCCTCCTGGTAATGGACACTTGCGAAAGATCATACCTTATAATACTATTCATAAGTCAATCATCCCTTAAAAAATCTAATGACATCATCATGACGCAGTAATGATGTCATTAAACATACCGAAACCCTAAAACTGTACTTTTTTACTATTCACTGAAAATTCAATTTTTTTAGAAAACTCCCAAAAATTTACCTTAACATAATATCAATTCTTTGTATTCAAAAATAAACTCCATTTAATAAAAATAATTTTCTAAATATTTTTAATTTAATTTTTAAATAAAAACACAATTCACAGAAAATTCATTTTTTTCAGAAAAAACCCCAAAATTACCTTAACATAAAATAGATGTTATGAATTAAAAATTAAATTCCATTTTATAAAAATAATTTTCTAAATATTTTTAATTTAATTTTTAATTAAAAAACTCTATTCACCCGAAAAAACTAATACTTAACTAAAATTTTCTGAAACCGTTTTTTACCTATTTTATTGAATCACATTACTTAATCAAGGTGCCTATATTATATTAATACTTTATTTAATTTAGATTACTAATCCATTTGGTCACATTACTAATTCTAAGGGTAAAATAACTATTCATAAATTACTATTCACATAAAATTAAGTTGATCTTATTAGACTCTAAATTTCTTGCTAAACACATTTGCAGAAGACCATTTTTTGAAAATCATTACACATCATTAATTATTTAAGGTTTACAAAAATATTTTAAAATATCCTTTTTTTCAAATTCATCAATAATATACATCCTACATTTATCCGAAAATTTGAAAACTTACAAACTTCACCATAAGAAGAAAACACAATTTTATTTGTCTCAAAGGATTACACAAAGCAGTTACGGTCTCCTTACATATCCCCTTATAACCCCAGCATAGGACCTAAGTGTAAGGTGTGCTAAGGTGAGAGAATCTGAGGGTGGCTCAGGCAACATTTCACGAGTAGTAATTCCTAAGTGTTTTAACTTCTCATGAAGGCGATTCCTTTCTAGCTTCACACGATGAAGTTCAGATTGGGTTTGGTCCAGAGCAAAGCCCAGTGGTGCTACCTCCTTCCCAAGTTCTGTTAGATGGGCTTCGATTAGCCCGAGGCAACTAGATGATGCCATTGAATCATCTTCCTATATTAATTAACCCAGATCACTTATATTTAGAGACAATAATCTCAACATTTAGTTTCCAATGGTCATATTGACAATGGTCATATAACAGTCGAAACCAAATGATCTCATTTTAATTGTACTCATGTTATCAAATGAAACCGTTTCTTGAGTATAAAAATAAAATAACACAAAAAATTAGGAAAAAATATTTATTCAAAATTTCATGTTGTTACATTCTTCCCCCCTTATGATATTGCATCCTCGCAATTTTTAAAATTAGGCTTAGAAATTTCATTTAAAGT
This sequence comes from Viscum album, assembly GCA_963277665.1. Lineage (NCBI taxonomy): Eukaryota > Viridiplantae > Streptophyta > Magnoliopsida > Santalales > Viscaceae > Viscum > Viscum album. Next base: position 858,124,016 of record OY728121.1, read on the forward strand.
CTCACATATGAAAAGGAGTCAGTAAAACAATTACTTTAAAAGAAAGAAAGGAAATTACAAGTTCACCCAAGTTAACCCATACTAGGATTCCATGTAGGGAAACATGGATTTGGAAATGAAAACAAAGGGCCATGTTCTGATGGAGAGTGATAGAAAACATGATTAGGTGAAAGTTAACCACAAGAAAATCACAAAATTATGATGTGTGTAAAAGGTCTTTGATTACATAGTAGGAAACATAAACCAACAATATTTTTGTTTTACGTTCCTTTTAATAATTTTGAGGAATTCATTTACTACATATAATAAGAGCAGAAGGAAATGTAGTTACCTTCAAGTAGAGTTTCATCCTTTAATAATTTTCTACCAAAACTAATCTTTTCTCCAAACGATGAGCATTAAAAAACATTTGGTCTCATCAAAAGCACAAGAATCATCTTTTAGAGAATCACATAATCCAAAAAAGATTAACTATCTATTTCTTCTATCTTTAAACATTATCCCAAAAACAGAAAAGGGTAAGATAAAACAACTCTTCAAAAAGAAAGAACCCTATAGGAAGGGAAACTACTTTTAAATCTTCAAAATTCCACAGTACTACCCAAAGTTCATCATAGACCATTCCATAAATAACTGTCCATAAAATTCCTCAAAATAAACCAAACTAAGATTGAAACCCAAATACAAGAAGGATTTGATAACATAGTCTTCCAAGATAAACTTTATCATTCATCTCCAGACAACATCAACCACTCCTAATGTAAAGACCCGCAAATTTCAAGGAAATTTTTTTTCTTAATTTTCTTTGGAATTTTAAAAGAGCGCAGCTTCAGACGGCACCTGATTCCGAGGCCCGGTGTGCCCGGAAACAATTTCCGAAGTTTGGCTCGGGTACGTTCAGTGAACGGACGAGCGAGTTTTTCTATCTTTTGAACCGGTACCCGGAATCAAATTCTGAGGGCACCGATGAAATCGCAGCGCCGGTATTTGCTTAGAAACGCCTCTTCCGGAGTTGCGTTTGCTCAACCGTGGTTTTTAAAATTTTGGGCTTTAAGTCGGAAATAAAATAAAGGTTGTGCGACAACTTTATTTTATTTCACTTAAGCCGCTTGGAAGTCACTTGAAAGCCACTTGAGCTGAGTTAAAGCGGATAGGGTGCTATCCGGAAATATCCTACCCTCTTGGTAGGATATTTGTGCGGTGGGGCCCGCACGAGCTCCGCCGTTTCTTTCGCTAAGTAACGCACCCGCGAAAACCCGTCAAGTAACTGAAAAGTCAACCGACGCGTTTTCCTTAATTCTTAACAGACCATTTAATTGGGCGGTTTATTTCGTGAATTAAATGGGTTGTTTCATTCGTTGAATTAATTCAACGAATTTAATGGGTCGTTACTTACACGTTTGCGTTCGTTGGCAAATTAATAAAATAGACAAACTTGTCTATTTTGGAGGATTGCCATCGTTGTGCGAATTCTCTGAGCCTCCACTCTCCTCGCGAAGAACGCGAAGAACGCAAAGAACGCCGGTGACCGGAATTCGACGACGCACACCGTGATCTGCGACGTCGACGAGCTCTACCCGCGACGTTCTTCGGCGACGCCTCTTCTTCCGCGGCCGATCCTCGTTCGGCAACTAAGGTGAGGAACGGATCGTTTAATTCTCCCTTTTAATTTCAATGACAACGGATTTAATTAATTAAATCCGTTTGTTCTAGATCCGGAGATCGTCGGCGCGACGTTTTTTCCGCGGTGCGACGAACGTCTCTTCCGCGACGACGCGACGATCCCCTCCTTCCGCGACGAGCGATTCCGCGACGACCTCACGTCCGACGGCGACATCGAGGTAGGGATTTTATTTTTCTTGGTGATTCGTTCCCGTGATCTAATTCTTTTTAATTAAAGAACCAAACTTGAACAATTTTATTTTTGGATAAAATTGTGGCTGCCTTAATCCCTCCCGATGATTTTATGACTAACGCGGAGGGTGCGGATCTAACGAACAAGACCCGGCAACCCACCACCGATCTTTTTGTTGTGCGGATTTGGCGGACGACGACGAACCGTGCGGCAGGGGTGATCCGTTGATCCCGCAGTGAAGATCGGCCCCCGGGGGGAGCTATGGCGCAGACGGGAGGCAAAACGGGCCACCGGAGCAATTCCGGCGGCCCGCGGAAGGCGGCAGCGGCGCGGGTCGCCGGCGCGGCGGCGCCGGCGACCGGAGGCGGCGGCGCCCGGCGCGCCGCCGGAGGAATCCGCCGCGGCTCGGCCGCGGCAGCGGCGAACCGCCGTACCGCGTCCGCGGTCCGGCCACCCAGCACGCGGCCCACGTTCCTCCAAGACGCGGGTCAAACCCGCGACGGTTTTCTTCGGCCGCTCAGCCGAAGCCGAGCCGGCCGGTCCGGTCGGCCGGGCCGCGCCCAGGCCGGGTCGGGTCGACCCGGTTTGGCCGACCCAGGGGTGGTTCAGGCCGGGTCGCCCCGGGCCCAGAACCCCCGTTTTCGGGCCCTCTTCGGTCTTTTGCCCGTATCTTGGGCCTGAGACCTCCGATTGACGAACCGTCAGCGGCTACGCGATCCTTGGATCGATACGGTCGTTTCGGTATATTACACTCAAGGTTTAGGAAGACTTTGGGTTCGGCCGGGTTGGTTCGTACACGAAACCAACCGGGCCCTCGGAGCGGAAACGCTAATAACTTGAGCTACGGACGTCCGATCGACGTACCGTCAGCTGTGGTAGTTTCCTCTAAGTGAGACGGAACTTTTGGTATACTACGCTCGAGGATCGGACACAGGCGGAGTAAGGTCGGGTTGGTTTTGCCCTAAAAACTAACCGGGCCCCTGGGACGAAAATGCCAATAACTCTCAGACCGGGCGTCCGATTGACGCGCCGTCTGTTGCGTTGAGATCCTGTTGTCGATACGGAACTTTTGGATACATCAACTTCGGACTACGTGTCAGTTGATGTATCAGCCTCTCGGCTCGTGGAGCGGACCCTCCTAAACGAGCTCGCTGTGTGCGGGAACCCTAGCGCTGGCTGTGACTTCGACGACAGAGCAGAGATCCTCCGTGGACTACGACGACGACAGAGCAGAGATCCTTCGTGGACTGCGGCGACGACTGTGCAGAGATCCTCAGTGGACTGCGTCGACTACTGCACTCAGCGATCCTACGTGGATCAGTGCTACAGGTGCTGTGTGGGCCCGATCCTGTGTGGGTCATCACCTTACGGTTCTGTGTGAGCCTTGACTACAGGTCCTGTGTGGGCCCGATCCTGTGTGGGTCATCTCTACCGGTTCTGTGTGAGCCACTGCCTACAGGTTCTGTGTGAGCCCGATCCTGTGTGGGTCTTTTGGGGGGTTAGTACCTATCGATCCTTCGTGGGTCCGACGACTTAGATGGATCAGTGATCATCTTTGACGTCATCTGAAAAAGTATACCTGGTTGAGCTGAATCTTATGTTACTCTCCTTTGTGGAATGTGTTGAACTATCCTATGTGGATTTACTGTTACTCTCCTTTGTGGATTTGAGTCTTGCTTCCCTGTGTGGATTGAGTTGTTCTTGAGCTCGTGAGCAGAGCTAGAATTGGGGACTTAGGTATATGTATGGGCATATACCTAAGTCGAGTCAGATGTTACTTCGTGATTGCACCTTCCTTTTTTTCTATATCCTTTGTGGATTTCGGGAGACCTTCGGGGGTCTCGGGGTCCTTACTGAGTAGCTTATACTCACCCCTGCACGGGCTATGCCCGCACCTTGTTGTGTTGGATGCAGACGACGGACAGCGGTGATCACGGTTGGGGCGTGGAGCAGGACGGTACCTGGAGGTGGACCACTGGGCGGGACGTGCTCGGAGCGGACGTGGGACCCGAGGAGCCTGGAGGCTATCTGTACCCACCCTTCAGGTGGGATTTCCAGTGGACGACACGAGGCCGCCGTCTTTTCTTCAGTTGCTGTTCTTTACCTTTTCAGTTGTACTTTCAGTTGGGCTTGTATTCCGGCCCCCTTTTCTTTTCTGCACTTGGTAGTTACTTTCCGCTTGCTGACTCTGTGGTGGTTGTTACTTATAAAGGCAATGCCTTCCCTGTTTACCGGGATTTTACGCCTTGGTGCTAGTCTCCAGCCCCTGGCCTATGGAAGGCGGGCTTGGGGTAGTCACGGCACGGGCCTCGAGGTCGGGTCGTGACAAATTGGTATCAAAGGTGGTCGGTTCTACCGCAGACTCTGATCGTCTTTTCTTTCTATATGAAGCAATAGTGTTTAGTGTATTGATTGTGGTTATCAGTTCAGGGAGCCCAGTGTTGGTGCGGCGGCCGACGTATCCATACACAAGGACCCTGACTCCTGATTTCGGACTTAATGCATGAAAACATTGATTGCGTGTGTGTTCCAAGTTTTCTTTATGATTACTTGTGTCAGCTCACCGGGTATACTGATCTGCTTCATGAAAGTCTCATGTTTTCCTTGTGATTACTTGTGCCAGCTCACCAGGTATACTGTTCTGACTATGGTGCTCTTGTTCTCCTTTTCAGGATGGCCCCGCGACGACAGCCAGCTAGGGTTCCGAGTGTAGGGCGCGACGGCAGCCCACCGAACAACGAGGCCTCGGTGCAGGGCCCTTTGCCAGCAGTGGCACCGGCGGTAGCTTTACCCGCCGAGCCACCGATGCTACCAGTGCCAAACGCTGACGATGCACGTCGCCTCAGGGCACTGCATGAGTTTCAGAGCCAGCGACCGCCCAGGTTTCGCGGTGAGGCGGACCCCCAGGCCGCCGAGGACTGGCTAGAGGCGGTGGTACGGATCTTTAGGCTAGTGAGGACACCATCGGATCTCATGGTGATTCTCGTGGCGAGCCTCCTGCAGGCGGCGACAGGACGATGGTGGAGCTTGATGCTCCAGGTTCACGATGAGGCATCCTTGCTCTAGACGGACTTCGAGAGCCTCTTCCGCTCTGAGTTCATCCCGGCCACCCTCCGAGTGGTGCGCATCCAGGAGCTTCTCCAGCTGCGCCAGGGCAGCATGACGGTCGCTCAGTACGCGGCGAGGTTCACTGACCTATCTCGCTACTCGACCGACATGGTACGGGACCTCTTCTTCCGGGCCCGGACCTTGGAGCAGGGCTTGCGGCAGGAGATTCGGGCGTCGCTGATCTCCCTCAGCATTCCGACCCAGGCGGGAGTACTGGAGCGAGCCCTCCTGATCGAGAGCTTCCTGGCAGAGCCTTCTTCAGCGGCGAGACCTAGCGCAGGGCGGCAGGTAGCTGAGTCTTCGGCAGTAGGTAGCCGAAGGATGACTCTCGGGTCTAGGCAGACCAGACCCCCACGCAGACGGCCTCAGGACACCGGCTCAGCAGTGCGGGGCACACATCGGAGTGCCAGCCTTCCGAGAGGCAGGCAGTGCTACTCCTGCGGCGGGCAGAGTCACATGGCTCATGACTGCCTGACTCGCCGATCAGAGGAGCAGCAGACGGTGGAGGGGCCACCCAGGCAGAGGCAGAGGGTCGACCGTGGCGGTCCGCAGGGAGGAGGCGGACGAGGCAGGGAGCTGGCGGGCAGGGACAGGCCCAGCTCCAGGCAGTGGAGGCCTACGACCCCGACATGCCAGAGATGATTCGAGGTATGATCTGTGTCTATTCCACCCTTGCTGCAGTACTTATAGACACAGGAGCGAGTCACTCTTTCATAGCCTCTGCCCTTGTTCGGAGCTCAGAGATTCTGACTGAGCCGTTGGCTCGATCCTAACGGCTAGAGACTCCTACGGGAGCAGACTCGACGATTACGCACTGGTGCCGGCAATGTGAGCTTACTCTAGGAGGCGAGAGCTTCGGCTGGGATCTCCTTGTAGCGGCGTCGAGGCCTTACGACGTCATCTTGGGCATGGATTGGCTATCCACGGTTCATGCCCAGATCGACTGTTTTAGGCGCAAGGTGCGATGTGTTCGCACCGACGGGAGGAGGTTTACCTTCACCGGCGAGAAGGGAACCTTTGCAGCACATGATGGACTTCCGCGGAGGAGAGTGCAGCCCATCTCTCATCAGTTGGCTAGCCTCATCATAGGAGCAGTGGACGTGCGGAGTCCAGTTTTTCCTGCAGTGGTGGACCAGTACGTGGACGTCTTTCCCGACGACGTTCCAGGGCTACCTCCTCGTAGAGAGGTAGACTTTTACATCGACTTGTACCCCGGGACAACCCCGATATCTACTCCAGCATACAGGACGGCCCCCGCCGAGCTTTGAGAGCTGCGGGTACAGTTGGAGGACTTGCAGAGCAAGGGGTTTATCCGACCCAGTGTTTCACCCTGGGCTTCCCCGATTTTGTTCGCCAAGAAGGCGGACGGGAGCTTGCGACTGTGTGTCGACTATCGTCGCCTGAACCAGGTGACAGTGAGGAACAAGTATCCGCTGCCACGGATTGATGACCTCTTCGATCAGCTCAAGGGAGCGCGGTGGTTCTCGAAGATAGACCTCCGGTCAGGCTATCATCAGCTCAGAGTTCGAGACGAGGACGTGCAGAAGACGGCCTTCAGATGTCGGTATGGCCATTATGAGTTCTTGGTTATGCGGTTCGGCGTAACCAATGCTCCAGCAGTGTTCATGAGCCTCATGAACAGGATCTTCCAGCCATACCTCGGCCGATTTGTCGTGGTCTTCATTGACGACATTTTGGTATACTCGACGACTGAGGAGGAGCATGCCTACCACCTGCGAGTTGTGCTAGACACACTCCGAGAGCACCAGCTTTATGGCAAGCTCTCAAAATGCCAGTTCTGGTTACGTGAGGTCCACTTCTTGGGGCACGTCATCTCTGAGGCGGGAGTTGCAGTGGATCCCGCGAAGATCGAGGCAGTGCTAGCTTGGGAGCCACCCAGGAGCGTGACGGAGGTGCGAAGCTTCTTGGGCCTAGCCGGATACTATCGGAGATTTGTGCCAGACTTCTCCAGAGTTGCAGCACCACTCTCAGCCTTGACAAAGAAGGGGAAGCCCTTTGTGTGGTCAGAAAGATGTCAGCAGAGCTTCCAGGAGCTGAGACAGAGATTGACCAGCGCACCTATCTTGAGGTTGCCTGAGGAGGGAGTTGGATACGTAGTTTACTGCGACGCATCAGGGACTGGACTCGGGTGCGTCCTGATGTAGGAGCGGGTCGTGATCGCCTACGGATCACGTCAGTTGAGGCCGCATGAGCATAACTACGCCACTCATGACCTGGAGTTAGCAGCAGTGGTCTTCGCTCTGAAGACTTGGCGGAACTATCTGATGGGCGAGCGCTTCACAGTCTTTTCTGACCACCAGAGTCTCAGGTATATCTTCTCTCAGAAGGACCTGAACCTGAGACAGCGGAGATGGCTTGAGTTCCTCCAGGACTATGACTTTGAGATAGTCTATACTCCTGGGAAGGGGAACGTGGTAGCTGATGCCCTCAGCAGGAGGACGGGCATTCAGCTACTTGAGGAGGCGACAGAGCAGCTAGCCTCCTTATAGATATCCTTCGTGGATAGAGACGGAGCAGCCTTTCTTCAGTCTCTCACAGTCTCTCCTCCACTTCTACAGTGGGTCAAAGAGGCTCAGCGTGGGGACGCTGACTGTGAGACCCGGCGTGCACTGATATCCTCAGGTCAGGCGCCTAATGGTTTCTCCCTTGGAGCAGAGCACGACATCCTTTTCAGAGGACATACCTTCGTACCAATCGCTTTACGAGAGGAGGTGCTGAGAGAGTTTCACACTTCTCCCTTGGCGGTGCATCCCGGAGTGGCGAAGATGTACCAGGATCTCAGACGACAGCACTGGTGGACGGGCATGAAGAAAGCTGTGGCAGAATTCGTTTCACGATGCCTCACCTGCCAGCAGGTGAAGGCAGAGCATCAGGTACCAACAGGCTTGGTACAGCCCTTGGAGGTCCCGGAGTGGAAGTGGGACGGCATATCTATGGACTTCGTCACTGGACTTCCACGCACTTCCAGAGGTCACGACTCCATTTGGGTGATTGTCGACCGACTCACCAAGTCGGCACACTTCTTACCCATCAGAGAGCAGGGCTCATTGGAGAGCTTGGGACGTCTTTACGTCCAGGAGATCGTACGGCTTCATGGTGTGCCATCGTCTATTGTCTCCGATCGAGATGCTCGTTTCACTTCCCGGCTTTGGAAGGGGTTGCAGGAGGCGTTCGGGACGCGGCTCCATCTGAGCACAGCCTTCCACCCTCAGACGGATGGTCGGACTGAGAGGACCATACAGACACTCAAGGACATGCTCCGTGCATGTGTTCTCGACTTTGGTCGCAGCTGGGAGGACCACCTACCCTTGGTGGAGTTCGCGTACAACAACATCTACCTCTCCACCATCGGGATGGCACCATACGAGGCGTTGTACGGCAGACCCTGCAGATCACCGTTGTGCTGGACAGACCCTGGGGAGTCAGCACTCATGGGACCAGAGATGGTCCGAGCCACGACAGAGATGGTCCAGATCATCCAGGAGAGGATGAGGACAGCTCAGAGCCGGCAGAAGTCATATGCTGACAGGAGGCGGAGGCCACTAGAGTTCGAGGATGGCGACCACGTCTTTTTGCGTGTCTCACCTCGACGTGGTTTACGGAGATTTGGCCGAGGCGGCAAGTTGTCTCCACGCTTCATCGGGCCTTTCCAGGTCCTCAGCAGGATAGGAGAGGTGGCTTATCGCCTGGCTCTACCACCTCAGTTGCACCGGGTGCACGACGTCTTCCACGTGTCTCAGCTGAGGAGATACGTGCACGACCCGACGCACATCATCGACTTTGGGGAGCTGGACGTGGACGATGGGGTGACTTTTGCGGAGGTCCCAGTGGAGATCGAGGATCGACAGGAGCGGGTCCTACGTGGGTGGTCGATTCCTCTTGTGTGCGTCAGATGGCAGCACGGGAACCTCTAGGAGAGCACTTGGGAGCGGGAGGCTCAGATGCGTGCTCAGTACCCCCATTTGTTCCCCTAGTTTTTGATGTATCTTTACGGGGACGTAAAGCCCTGAGGTGGGAGTAATGTAAAGACCCGCAAATTTCAAGGAAATTTTTTTTCCTAATTTTCTTTGGAATTTTACAAGAGCGCAGCTTCAGACGGCACCTGATTCCGAGGCCCGGTGTGCCCGGAATCAATTTCCGAAGTTTGGCTCGGGTACGTTCAGTGAACAGACGAGCGGGTTTTTCTATCTTTTGAACCGGTTCCCAGAATCGAATTCTGAGGGCACCGATGAAATCGCAGCGCCGGTATTTGCTTAGAAACGCCTCTTCCGGAGTTACGTTTGCTCAACCGTGGCTTTTTAAATTTTGGGCTTTAAGTCGGAAATAAAATAAAGGTTGTGCGACAACTTTATTTTATTTCACTTAAGCCGCATGGAAGTCACTTGAATGCCACTTGAGCTGAGTTAAAGCGGATAGGGTGCTATCCGGAAATATCCTACCCTCTTGGTAGGATATTTGTGCGGTGGGGCCCGCACGAGCTCCGCCGTTTCTTTCGCTAAGTAACGCACCCGCGAAAACCCGTCAAGTAACTGAAAAGTCAACCGACGCATTTTCCTTAATTCTTAACAGACCATTTAATTGGGAGGTTTATTTCGTGAATTAAATGGGCTGTTTCATTCGTTGAATTAATTCAACGAATTTAATGGGTCATTACTTACGCGTTTGCGTTCGTTGGAAAATTAATAAAATAGACAAAGTTGTCTATTTTGGAGGATTGCCATCGTTGTGCGAATTCTCTGAGCCTCCACTCTCCTCGCGAAGAACACGAAGAACGCGAAGAACGCCGGCGACCGGAATTCGACGACGCACACCGTGATCTGCGACGTCGACGAGCTCTACCCGCGACGTTCTTCGGCGACGCCTCTTCTTCCGCGGCTGATCCTCGTTCGGCAACTAAGGTGAGGAACGGATCGTTTAATTCTCCCTTTTAATTTCAATGACAACGGATTTAATTAATTAAATCCGTTTGTTCTAGATCCGGAGATCGTCGGCGCGACGTTTTTCCCGCGGTGCGACGAACGTCTCTTCCGCGACGACGCGACGATCCCCTCCTTCCGCGACGAGCGATTCCGCGACGACCTCACGTCCGACGGCGACATCGAGGTAGGGATTTTATTTTTCTTGGTGATTAGTTCCCGTGATCTAATTCTTTTTAATTAAAGAACCAAACTTGAACAATTTTATTTTTGGATAAAATTGTGGCTGCCTTAATCCCTCCCGATGATTTTATGACTAACGCGGAGGGTGAGGATCTAACGAACAAGACCCGGCAACCCTCCGCCGATCTTTTTGTTGTGCGGATTTGGCGGACGACGACGAACCGTGCGGCAGGGGCGATCCGTTGATCCCGCAGTGAAGATCGGCCCCGGGAGGAGCTATGGCGCAGACGGGAGGCAAAACGGGCCACCGGAGCAATTCCGGCGGCCCGCGGAAGGCGGCAGCGGCGCGGGTCGCCGGCGGCGCCCGGCGCGCCGCCGGAGGAATCCGCCGCGGCTCGGCCGCGGCGGCGGCGAACCGCCGGACCGCGTGCGCGGTCCGGCCACCTAGCACACGGGAATAAAAGAATAAGGAAATTAATAAATAAAGTAGAGAAAAACACAAAGAAGACAAAACATGGGAATAAAAGAATAAGGAAATTAATAAATAAAAAGTAACACACATGGAATAACAACATAATGTATATTTGGGACCACCTATGACCTCAATAGAGGATCAAATGTTAGATTAAAATAGTGATATAGAAAGGATCAAACCCCAACATACCCTTCTGTCCTTATTGGGTAGCAAACACCTATCTTAAGAAAAATAATAACAATGGTCACAATCCAAAGTGAAATGATATTTATTGTATAAATCATCCTTGATTTTCTCCATAAATCCTAAGGTCCCTATAAAAACAAACAATCCCAAACCATGACCCCTTTATCAATATAATATCATATTTAATAATTTCAAAATTCCATTAATTTGTAATTATAACACCAAGGGGAATGAACAATAATCATTAATAATCATAAACAAAAAAATCATTAAATTATAAACTATAATGTAATGTAAACCCAAGAATTTGTTATTATAGAATATAAATATAACTCAAATATTATTTTTAAATTCAGTTAGGTTAAAAATGTCTCAAATATATTTTATCAAACACTTTTTTGGTATAAAATATACCTTTTAGATAATAATACATGATTTCCAATGAAATACCTTTCTATAAAAATAATACATGATTAAAAAACTCAAATAAGATACAATTTAGATGATATAAAACCCAAATGGATATTAATGATATACGTTTCATGTCCAAATCAATATAATAGGAATATAATATAAGTATTATATTTTAATCAATTTTTAAATAAATAATATTTAGAAATATGTCATGAAACTATTTAGGGATAACATCATAACTAAACTATAAAGGTAATTTATAGGTTATAAAATTGAATCAGAAAGATAAAACACAAAAATTATTTCAAATGAAAGGAATTAGATATATACACCTACCTGGAAACCATCATTATATAAATTAATTCTTTAAAAATTTATGTATTGGAATTAGAAATTATGTTTTTATCTAGTTTATACCAAAATCCCAAAGAAAAATAGGGGTCTTTTGATAACATGTAAAACCCCCATGTTACCCTAATCCCTATAAATAAACAGAGGTAAGAGTAAGAAGAAGATAGGGGATTGAGATAATATAGAATAGGAGGACCCTCTTCGACCTTCCATGGAAGATATCCTCATTAATATTGAATATATTACAGTAGTAGAAGGAGGAGAGAAATCTATTCCCTTTCTGTTGTGTGTGTGGGAGGATGGTGGGAAATTTTCTTTTTCGATTTCCCTCTATAATTATTACAATTATTTAATTGTTATTATTATTATTTTAAAAATATTATTTTCTAGAACCATATAATTTCCCCATTATTATTAAATTCATAAATTAATTATAAATACCACTCTACAATCCATAATAGTATACAAAAGAATAGAAATATTAAAAATATTGTATAGTATTTATATAATAAAAATGAAAAAGAAAACAATATAAATGACATGATATATATACATATATGTTTTATAAAATAATAAAATAAAATATTGAGAAAAATATTCGATTAATTATATTATCATAATGGACATTCAATAACATCATTATAAAAATTCATAAATCAATTTTGAAGGTCCTTGAGAGGTAGGACACAAAAATATAGTTTTTATTAAACTAATAGGAATCTGTTTTTTGCTTGAATGGTTTCCTAAAACATGCACTAACTATGTATTAACCATTCTCTCAACACTTATAAAATTCATGGTTACTATGAAATGTTGATGTATCCAATCTCAAATCCCGTGGCATTAAAATTTCTAAAACATTTCAACTTTCCATCATTTAAATTTCAGAATTTTTTTATAATAATCATTTTATAATAAATAATATTTGGGGGTGTAATAAATATTTGGACATGGAGGATAATTAATGATATGATACACATTGGGAAATGAAGTAAAACAATAGTGGGTTCCCATATAGAAAAAGTTTAGGTGTCAACCATATTTATTGAACTAATGTAGTCACTATCATTCTCCAGAGGGAATCTCTCACTGAATTAGAAATCTAGGATTCCCACTCCATAAATTTTAAAAATACTATATCATATGAAAAAGGATCTTGAAAATTTCACTTAATAAATAATTATTTATTATGTATTTTATATATATCTAATGTATAATTGTGAACAATTCAAAATTTAAATTCAAATTTTTGAATGCTTAAAAAATTAAATAAATGTATTAGCCTTTCAACATAATTTATAAATTACACATAAATTACTATTTTTTATAAACGAAAATAAAAAATTAAAATTATAAAAAATTTATATCACTAATGGTGATATACCATATATTTATTCCAATAATATAGAAAAATCTATATTAGTACAAGAAATGCTTAATCATATACTATACCTCTGAGATTATTTTTTTCCAAAGAACAAACATTTAAATAACCAGTTTCTTATTGGGATATAGCGAGTGAAACCAATCACATAGTTATCACTAGTAGAATTTTGGATCTTGTATGATTACATAATCAAATTATACCATTCATATATAAAATATTTTAATTCAGTTTGTAATGAAGACTATGATATCTCAATATCTATACTCTATTATATCACTATATTTTTAAAATAATGCAACCAAATATTTTAGGGGAAGCGATACCTCATATTGTTTTATTCAATATCATATTCAAAAAACAATATTAGACCATTTATTCCATGTGTATATCACGAACGTCAATATCAATATATCACAGTTTAGGATATTTGTTGTTTTCAAAATTTCAAAAATTCTCAAAAGTAAAAAAGTAAAAAATTTATAAGCATCATGAGTTATCTATAACACTATTATTGGGATTTGACATACATTAACCATGTGTAAATGAAGTTGAATAATAATCAAAACCCCTTTTACATAAGATCAATCTATCTGTAATTTAAGAAGAATAATTTATAATGTGGAACATATCATTGTTAATGGTGTCTTCCCATAAAAAATTTATTGATAATGATCTCTAATGCAGTACACAAAGTAATGATGTCTATATATATATATATATCTCTAAAAACCATTTAATTATTTAATTTTATTTGGAAGGATCTATCATGGATATATGAAATTCTATAAACTTATGTTAAAGATAAACAAATCATCATTGTTGGGTTTGTTGATATGTGAAATGTGATTCTTGTATTTGACGCATTGTTTACTGAAATCTTTAGTGGGGGTGGTTGGAGTGGTTGCCGATGGTGAATTTATATAAATGGATGAACAATTAAATAGTGTTACTTGGTAGTGAAGGTTGTTATTATCAAAAATTATATATAGTTTGTTAGTAATGTTAAAAATTATATAATATAATATATTATATTTGTGTAACAAAAGATAATCACAACCAAGTAATGATAGAATATTTAATGAATATTTAGACATTATATAGAATAGTTATTGGATAAGGGTTATACGTTTTTACTATGAACATTTATTCAATACAAGGTATGAAATAAATTATAACATATACATTTTTTTAGGATGGCTAGTGAGATCACATGAAAATTTAGATTAACTCACTTATATATCATAGTGGATTATAATATTTGTCGACAGATATAGGTTATTTCCTAAAAAAAATAAATTCTATATGGTATGTATTTTGTGAGTGTATCTTCTATTATTCTCCTATAATTCATCTATTACTATTTAGTGAACTTTTTTGGTTGATACGGTGTATGGTGAGAGGTTTCTTGCTCAGATAATTTACTATAAGGTGTTATTGGATATGTATTATTTGTTCTATGTTTTAAAGTACACACGATGGATTATTTTTGGGGTCCCAACCATGTCATATTATATATCCATTCCAAATTTTGTAAGAGTGATATTCTAGTAAGTGGGTGTTTATGATATATGATGTTATAATCAGTAGTTATTGAATTTAAAGAATAATGGTCAAGGAATAAAAAGTTTTCTAGAAACTATTTCATTTTATATAATACATAGACAAAGGAATATTTTAATTAGATATATCTAAATCTTATATAATTTAGAATAAATCCTGAGATGTTGTTTATTGTTTAATGAGAGATACTCAATATTATGGACGTTGGATTTTTAGGTCATCTTTTCACAAAATGTTAAATAAAATATTTAGGAGAGTATAGAAATAGTAGAATTAATTTCTATGATCTCAAAAATATATGATAAATTGATTTTAATGATTATTTTTCTTATTATATAGAGGAGTTTTAATTTAAATATGTTTAGAGGGATTTTGGTGGCAGATTATTTTAATTAATTGAAAGTCATTAAAAGTTAGTTGGAATATCTTGTCAGGTAATTTATAAGTACATTGTTGGAAATGTCCTAGTTAATATGAATTTTTATACGTTGGAATGTTTTTATTATAATTGTTAACAAAATATAGTGGTTTTAATGACATGGTGTTTGAGGACCCTCATGATATTATTTTGAATAAAAAAATCACATGTAAGAAATTTTATAAGTCTGTTAGAACAATGTATATTGTGGATGATAGAGGATGACTGACTCAATTGAGAAGTCAAAAATAGAGTAGTGTATCAATAGAAATGATACCTTGTAATGTAGTAGGTATGGGTATCAATTTCTAGAAGTATGAGACAAAAGTAAATGTGAATAAAAATTCCATGTATCAAATGGTAAATTTTATAGGACCATTTGAAAATATAACATCTTTGAAAGATAATAATAGTGTACTACTATCTGTCAACTATCCTTTGGAGTCAAGTGTAATTTAATATGATGAATTTTTATATTATATTTTAGATATGAGTTTCATATTAAATTATGTGTTTTTATGGTTCATTAAGACTCATTTTTTCAATGATAAATCTCTATGGATTATAGGGATAAGTGATATAGATGTTCAAAAAAACTGATGAGATTGTAAGGGGTAAGACACATATCAAGATTGAGGAATAATAATATTTTGGAAGGTTAGTTGGATTATGTAGTGTTTTGATAAATATTTTCATATGTTTGGTGGAAAATAATAGAAGTTTGGGGTCCTAAAAAGGAGATGAAAAAAGAGAAGAGGTTGTTAATTGTCTATCATAAAACAATCGGTATAATTTAAAAAAATAAATCAATGTAATAAATTTTAAGGAAATTATATAATAAATAATTAGTTTAGTGTGTGTTAATATTATAAAGAACAAAAGAACAAAATGAATTTAATGTATTTTAAATAAAAACAATCCCATTTCAATTCATCACACAATCAACCCACAATTAGCAATATCCGCTATAAATACTTCGATTTTTATGGAGTGTTAAAACTCATTTCATCTTTCCCTTTTCACACCTGGAGTCCATAACCCATTCCACTACCTTTTATTGGTACAAAAAATATAACCTTTTCACGGGATTATAATTGACTGAAATTGTTCATCATACATCCTAACCAAATCCATTTCTATTTGAAGTGGTAGTACTACCATCCTTTTCTTCTAATGTAATGGCCAGAACTCATGTCTTTATTTTTTTTAGGTAGGAATATTTGAACATGTACCTTTTAATCGTGTCATTACTAATGTTTGAGTTGTGTTAGAATATGCTATAAAATTACAATAATAATGATATAACACAATTAATCATTAAAATAAAGCAACAGTTTGTATATAAAAACGATATTTCATGTGTTTAAATAATGATTTTCAACCCTTCATAGATGGAGAACAATATAGCTTCTGTATGTCTAGAATAGTGATGTTAGAAATTATGTTTTCAGACAAAATAGAAAATTAGTGTTTATAAATAAGTGTGTGTATTCCACTATCTGTAGTTTTAGTCATCATATATAATATACAACGTTAAAAAATTTCCTTTGGTTAAAACTCTATAATATTTCTCTTAATAATCAACACCTTATTCATGTGGGAATTTCCTTAAATCTCTTAGTAACCTATAGAATATTAATTATTGAATAATTAGAATTTATAATAATTTATTTTACAAAAATCCCCCAATGGTCTTAGAATTTATCAATTATAGACTCCCAATAATAATTATACACCTCTCTATAAAAAGAATCATTTTAATATTCATTAAATTATTCCATGAAAATTGGTCTTGAAAACTCATTAAAAGTATCCCTCTAATCATTTAATAATATTTGTAAAAATATTAATGTGAAGAAAAAGTGTTACCCAAAATATTCATCCATAACATATGATAAATAGTTCATTAAGAATGTGATCCTTATTCAAACCATATGATCAAGTTAATCACATGTGAGAATCTTATGATTCATATGAAAACATGTTATACATGATGACTCTTAACGTAGTGTATACAATTCACGTCTTATTATTATATAATGATGTAAATATTTTGATATAGTTGAAACTTCAACTGATGTGAGAAAAATATGATTCATACATAAGTGTAGTATTATTAATACGTAGGAGTCTTATGTTCTAAATTATAAAATTCCAAATCATAAACTTATGAAACCACAATATGTAAGAGTAAATATTTAATATAAATGATTAATTTCCTTGGTATATAAGAGTATTTATATTTACAAAAATCTAGTTACCATCACTATTAACTTCATATGTAATCATTGTTATAAAAAACAATTAATATAATGTTTTGTTATGAATACATAATATTTTTACTTTCTTATAGTTATATATGTTATATATTTTATTCATACATGAGATTTTATTTCTCGATCCTCCAAATATTTAATTTCCTTTAAACTATATATAATATATCTCCTATGTAAAAAATATAAATACTTAAGATATTTCTCAATACATAAGAGATTTTTTTAAAAAATTTAATAATATGTAAAATAGTTTTTCCAACTCCAATTTAATGCTTATAGTTTTTTACTTAACCAAAATACCCATCATTATTATTCTATACTTTTCTAAATTCAAACTTTTCAATATGTAATGGCTTCTGAAAAATATTTTTATTACGTGATATATGGTAATTAAAAAGTATGAGATAATATAAAAAAAATTATATAATAAAAAAATTAATAAAAATAATAAAAAAGTAATAATAATAAATAATGAATAAAATAAATATTATTAAACAAAATAAATAATTAATCATAGACTTGTTCTATTATGAATGAAAATAAATGAAGTGAAAAATATCCCAGGAATATTCTTCCCTTTTTGATAATTAGATTGGCCGAACAACAGAAACATCTATGACCCTTTATGTGACATAAAAAATTAAAACAATATAAATCAATCCTTATAAAAGTTTAAATAATAGTAAATAAAAAATTAAAAAACAATATAAGAATTAATGAAAATTAATAAGAGTATCCCCTAATATTTTAACAAAACATATCATAGAAAAAAAATTATTATTTGATGAGTAAAGAAAAATTAATAACATGTATGAGATTTCAGTCACAGAATACATACCATGATTAATTGAAATACAAATACTTAAAATAAATACTACCCCTAAATTCATATTTGATAGTGATATATACCACCTATTAAAGAAATAAAATAATAGAAGCAATAAAATATCACCATAAATACAATATCCCTTCTTGGCCTGAATGGATTGAAGGCATTTTTATTGATTTTTGATAACCCCATTTCAAGGGACGAGGGAGAACCACTACAAGGCCTGTAGAATTAGAGATTACATGACCCACATGCATCAAGAAATATACAGACTATACATGTAACTCCTCCTCCTAGCTTCTTCATCGGGATATCAGATCTCCATATTGTCTTGGCTGTTCATCTAAAATTCCCATGCAAGCACATGTTGGTCCAATGGAAATGTCATACCCTCTCTTTCTAAAAATTCCTCTTACCTTCTTCTCAGGTAAATGTGCCTACTCGGAATCCCCATCTGGTGTCCACTCCTTATAGTCTTTTTAATAATTTTAGCACAATATCAGGTGGCCCTATGGCCTTGACGTGGCCTAAAATACTTATTTTCTCGAAGGCCATGGGTATCCTAAAGGCCATAAAGGACTCGAGGCCCAAACCGGTGTCCCAAAATCCCAAATGGATGAATAGTTATGACTGCTAAAATATCTTCTATAGTAATGCTATTATGCTTCTACAGTAACTCAAAAATATGTCTCTATCTGGTTTTAAAATCAGGTCTCTTGGATGAACTTACCGAGTCCTCACCAACTTGGAAGAGGCTCTTGTTCCAATATTCCTTCTTCCGTAATAGATAAGAAAGTGAATTCACATCATTCAATATACTTTTATAAAAGAAAAAAAAACTAACTGGAATGAAACTATTTAATAATATTCAATGAAATATAAAATATTATCAAATAACTAAAAAGTAACCAATAGTTAATAACATGCTAGTAAAATTAACATAAAATATTAAATGTATGCTCAATTTATAAAATAAAAGCATAAAAAACTCATTCCAATATACTAAATAATAATACAAAAAGTGTTCGCATGTTTTCCCTAAAAAATGAACCACGTAGGTATATAAACCCAATTAGGTCCAATGATACATGTGTAAGAAATTTCATGAATTCATTCTATAAATGGGTTATTCTTCATAGTATTGAATGAAACTTTTTATAATTTTATTATTAGGACCATGAGACTGAATAATCTTTAATGAATAGTCACTGGAATAATGAACAAATGGATTACACATAAATTAGTTAATATAGGAAACACCTTAAAGTTTTAATTTAATAAAGATATTTGTTTGCTTTGTGGGTAAATTACCATAATAAAAAAAGATCATATTTCTTCTAATTCATTCTAGTCATCCTTTTCATTTTTTGTAAACATTTACAAACTATCTCTTCAAATAGTAAATTTTCATAAATCATCATTCAATCTTTATACATTAGACTTCATCTTACCTTTATCTTTCTAAAGAGCCTCTATAACATCAAAAACATTTTACATAGTTGTTTAAGTGTATTTATTCTAACTTTCATTCTCTTCATTAAAATTATTATTTCCCTCTCTAAGAAAAATAATTCTATAACTATATTCATTTTATCCTTAATGAAATTTGTTTAATCCTTATTTAGTTTCAAATAAGACTCTCCAATAGTGAGTACACTATTTCATAATTCATCAACATTATTTGCTAAATATTTCACAATAGTCTTACATCTTCTATAATCATAGTTATAATAAGATGATGAAGTGCCTAAAGAGGAAGATGAATATTTCCCATTAATAGATTTATCCATGTAGAATACATTACTAAGTCATTTCTTCCCTTTGGATGAGGAACCATAAAATTAGAAACAATATGAATTCTTCTTTAGATTATGTCTCTTATTTCCTTTCATTGTAGGATTGTTGGTCCTCAAGTGAAAAAGATTTATATATTCAAAGAAAAAATGTTATACATAGTAAAAATAATATCTTATCATTACTTTATTGTAATATTTATCTTTTCTAATTATTATTTATTCATATATCAATAAAAAAATATCTCTTGGGACATTTTTAAATTCTAGATAAAATTATTAGGTAAATAAAATATATATAAAAAATAAAATAAAAAATGAATCTAAAATAATATGAGATCTAATGGGTTTCCAAGGTATGAATTTTGTGGCCCCATAATAGAGATTGAAATATTAAATACTATAGAGAATGTTTTATCATAAAATAATCATATTAATTCACATAATAATACACAATTTTTTGGAAAGAAATATAAATTTTTTATCTTAAAAAATTATAAAAGTGAGTGTTCAACGTGTATATATAATGTAAAGAACAAGTGATTACATAAAATTTATAGAATTTCCAATTGGAATGATCCATCAATTACTCTTTACATTATCATCCAAGGAGTTTGGATATCCATTATATATACTTCAATTTTTAAGGAGACTGAAAACTCTTTTAAAAATGTTGTTTCAATGCTGGAGGCATGAACCTAAACAACATCCTATTAGAAGTAAAATAAACACTAGTTTTTCATTAGAGTAGAATAAACCTACAAATTTTCAAGGAAATATTAACCTAAACCCTTTCCTTTTTAATTGGATGAATAACTTATATTACTAGTTATAAGGGTAGGTGGAACCTTTGTCGTTATTTTTAGTTAGTAAAGCCTAACAGAATATACACATTTTATTTATGGTTTATCTAGTGTGTATGTTATATTAGAACTTCACCAAACATTACATTAAAAATGATACCACATAGAGAATAAATATAAAAAAGAAATGTGTGATATATGAAAAATATGTTTCTTGTGTAGAAATAGCGAGCATTATACCATTAAATATGTTGAGTAATGTAGATTTAAGAAATAGAACATAGCAGTGTGAACAAAAAGGATTTCAGACTTATCAGCACTTCAATGTTTTTTAATGAGTGTCTGTATTCCACTTCCTATAGATTAAATATTTATATATAAAAAATATATTAATTGATAATTTATTTTTATTTCAAAATCCACAATCTTTCTATCAATAATGAATAATTACTTTACATGTGAGGTTCCTTGAATCCATCAATAACATTTAAAGTATAATTGTTTCAATTTCGAAAACCTATAAATAACATAGTTACTATAATTATTGAAATGTTCACAACATTTATCTATCATTGAATACCAATTTTAATTCAGCACATTACTATAAAATTCATCAGTTAAATTGTTATTAAATTATTCTATGAAATTTTTTCATGAATTCTAATTCAAAATATACATCTACTATTTTATAAACTCTGCAAAAATATCCATATGAAAACATTGATCTTTGGAAAATCATTTGTCATAAATAATAAATAAGATAATCCTTTTACATTGTATCAAATCAAGTTAGTCACATGTGACCAAATTATGATTCATATGAAATATTATTCTCCACTAATTTTCCGTAGGTAGTGTCAAATTTACATAGAATTTTTGTTGCCCCATCCTTGAACCGAGGTATAAGTTGATGTGACATATTTCATCCAACACACATCCCCATATGTTTGAAACTATTGAATAGTGGTGAGGGACTAATACAACCATTTAGGATTATACACCCTCGAATAATTCTTAGAAAATAGTGTAAAATAACCAAATAATCATTCATCACATAATCCTCAGAATATGAATAATAAAATGAACATAATGTTATATCAAATTATTGTGGATGTATATGTACCCACTTTTATGCCAACACACTACATTGATCACTCTCTAGAAATATCACTTATACAAAATAAACTAAAAATATAAAACATGAAACTGACCATACTTCCATCCCTTGGCTCACAAACCCCATATCTAATTATCAATTTTTATTCATTAGCATGACCCACAAAT
Organism: Viscum album; assembly: GCA_963277665.1. NCBI lineage: Eukaryota > Viridiplantae > Streptophyta > Magnoliopsida > Santalales > Viscaceae > Viscum > Viscum album. Next base: position 858,145,875 of record OY728121.1, read on the forward strand.
AAAACATTGTTATCCTAAAAGTAAAGATACATTCTTCATCCACACTAGGGTTTCAGTTTGAGGAATACATATTAAAAAGGATTCATCAATTGACCATATTCTATTCTATAATATACATGTATGCATGAAGAAAAATTAACATGTCATGGAATCATGTATATGTCATGTGATAACCACACTACTATGACTAAATGCACATCATGTCCCATTCTACTAATCATGCCTCCATATCACTTGATCATAACTACTTCATTTACTTTTTGGAATCCAATCATAACCTCATTCCATCTTCCATAAAACCTAGTTGGTACCATGGGATGTGGGAGGATACCATACAAGTTATTATTTCCACCCGAAGGGGCTAGGCATGGTCTTATTTAAAATATCTAGGCTCACCTTATAAATTAATACGGTCCCACATCAAATACAATACCTCTAACATATCACTAATGGTAAACTCCATCCATCTAGTCCAGCATCATATCTACACCTTGTCTCACTCATGGTGGTATCATCATCTAAACCTACATTGCATAAAGTATAGGATAACATCTCACTCATGGTGGTCCCATAAAGAAAACCTACATACCATCAAATCTTGAAGAATATATCAGTCATGGAGTTTTATCCTCTAATACAACCACATCACATCAACGACCTCATCGCAATCAGATCAGTCAAATGACTACTATCTCACTTGAAATGATTCCCAACCATCTTTTCTCACTCACAATGATGCTAACATGCCTCAATTCACAATAAAAAACTCATGTCTAAACAATGTTTCATTCACAATGAGGATTTCATATCACTTATAGTAGTATAAACTATTAAATATCACTTGTAATGGATTAAATCCTAGTGATCCATCAACAATACCAATGACTCATGCCTAAAAAACACAAGCACACACATGAAACCAAAATAAACAACACAAAGATCTCACAACCCATCCCATATCTCACCACACCATGGCCAATCCCTTGTCTATCATCTCACATCACAATATATTTAATCTCATATATCAAGGAAACCACTTGTATCCCTTAAACCCATACCATTCACTATACATTGATACCATCTCATATCAGTCAACCGTGGATGACCTCACAACTTATTTTCTAATATCTTCTTGGGAATTTGGAGGATAGGTCTAATCCATATTGATAGTAACATTACATGAAATCCTAAAACCCAAGGCACCATTATAAGGACCTGAACATAATGATTATTTATTCTGGTGACATTAGACTGGAATACACATTATTTTACAAAATAACATTTTGGTTTGGAGTTTAAGATAATGTTTTCATAAATATTACATAATAACTCAAAAATTACATGGTGCACACATCTTAACCCTTTAAAATTTTCATATAATATAAAACATTTAAAAAAAATCATGTTCTCTTTTCATGAAAAATATTCAGGTCCATCAAATTGACAAATTAATCTACATTAAAATTCCTTAAACAATAATAAAAACATTTTAATATATTTGTATGAGATCATAAAATGTAGTAAGGATTATGAAAAGAGAAAACCCATTAGCCTTATTAAATACATGAAAACCCATGAATATCAATATCTGAAAAAACATACCTTCTTATATAGAAATGGAATCATATTTCTCTTTAAATTATCATTTATTTTACCTTTTGAAAAAGAAATAATTTCCATGAAAACTTATTGGAAATCATAGAAAATCCATTTAGGTGCCACGAGAAATTATCTTTATTAAACCCTTACAAATTTGTATAACTATGTGTCTGACTTCCAATATAATTCTCTAGAGAATATAATCATTAACCAACTCATTAGAGAGATATAAATGAGATCACCCATCATGTAACCTTGAGAGCGTTATCATTCATTTCATGATCTATAGTGAGTATCAACCCTTAATTTAAGCCATATCGGGATAACCTATGAAATATAATAGGGAACAAAATATTTTCTAAATAATTTATAAGGAACATATCATTAATAAAACACTATAACTTGTAAAAAATTTCCATAAAAACATATAAAAACTCATTAAAACATGTGTTCAAAGCACTATCATATATGAAAATAACATTTTATTTTAAAAATCCATTTTCAATACCAAAATTTCTAGAAAAGTGAGAGAGAGGGTTCTATCTTTGAAGAAAACATTAATTTTGTAACCGAATATTAACTTCAAATAACAGTTATAGTGTTGGGATAATTTAATCATTCCATATATGTTAAAATTAGAATTCTTTTTGTCTGTTATAAATGGAGTCAAACTTTTAGAAAAAAATTAATTTTTTTTAAAAAACTGAATTAATTTAAATAGATAATTAAAAATACATTTTATATTATTATATTTCCTTAAAAAAGTATTCATAAAATAAATTTAAAATTACGGACTTGAAAAAGAAAGAGTTGAAAAGGGAAACATTAAATGATGAATTTTAAAAGATATTTTCGTGAACAAAATCTTTAAATGTGTACTTTTTTTTAAAAAGTTATGAATGTGAAATAAGATAAAAAATAAACATTATCATTTATATAAAAATAGATGATAATTTTTTGGAATCATATAGAATATAGTGAACATGAAAGAGAAATATTTTGGAAATAAATATATAAAACATTTAAAATTAGGTTTTAAGTTAATATTTCCCTTAACTTGAGTCCAAATCGACATGTACATTCATTATATTCATGAATAACAATATCATGTTAATTATATAGTTTCATAATAACCATTTTCATGTTAGTTATTCCTTTTATTTTTTCCCTTAACATGTTATGCATAATTAGTTAATAATTTCAGTTCACTTCAGATGTTTTTATAGTTGAATATTATCAGAGAGGTCATTATTTCATCATATCTAGAATAAAACTCATGTGATATTTATCATATTTATAAATAAATTATAATTTTAAAACCAATAATGAATGATTTTTATGAAAAATGAACTTCAATACAATTATAGAGACAGTAGCCTATACATATGATTAAGTAACATTTCCATTTTTCAAGGATAATTATGGAAATAAGGTAAGTATTGTTTTATCATTCCATAATAATAATATCATAAATTTTATATTATTCTTTTATATATAGTTATATATATCATAAATTTAATTTAGGGATGAAAAAACAATAACATTGATTTGTGGAGGCGGTAGACCACATGTATGCAAAAACGACATTATAATTGTTTATTGAATTGAAATTTAAAAATAAAATCACATATTATCTTTTAATAATGATAAAAATATAATTAATATAATATATATATACTAATTACATCATTATAATCAGCCTTTAGTGGTGATAATGGAAGAATAATTACATTGGTTCATGGGGATGTCGTCCGCTGTACACATGAACAATGGTTTCATTTAACATTTTATTAAAGAGGATATAGATGTAGCTTATTATGTAAACATAAGGAAAGATTAGTATATGGGAGGTAATTGTGTAATTATATCACCCTGTTTGAAGAAAATTTTAGGGATATGTAAGAATAAAAAAACAAAATTCTCAGTTAATAACGATGCCTCTTCTTCAAACGACCTCTTTAGGATTGGACTAATATCATTCCTTGTACTGAATTCAATTCAATTAAATGAATTTATTAACTATGGAGAGAATTTAGGAAGGTATTTTTTATGGTATTTGATTATCCAAAATGCTTTGAAATTGTGATGTGGAGAGGATTGGGCGTGGCCTTTTAGAAGTGGAGGACTTGAGACACTTAGAATATTTTGAAAAGGAAATGGTTTACCCACATTTTACAGATGTCCCAAGGACACAAAATGGACAATTATTGAGTGTTAAATGATATAAGGCCTAAATATGTATATAAAATTTATTTTATAATGTTTTTAGGTAATTTTATCCCTTATCAGTTTAGTTCAACCCATTGTAAACTCATTTTATCCTTCTCCACGAAAAAAATGTTTACTATTTTCATAATTCGTTATGAAAAAAATTAGGTTGTTCTAATAATATAATAAAAATAATTTTTATTATAAATAAATAATAAATTTTACCAACTTGAATTCATAGAATTTAATGAAATTAATTTAAATATGATCTCGTACGTGTTACCAAAAAATGGGTTTTCATGATTTGTATATTTCAGGAATTAGATGATATTATATTAACTCTTAATTAGAATTATTACTTTTATGAATTTATATTTTTATACATATAATATATAAATATAATTTAATTCATTTATCATTATTTTTTAATTTAGTTAATTAAAATAGAGAAACATTATGCACTTTTAAACAGGATAAAAAATGTGTTTTAACCCTAAAAATAAAGATATATTCAATGATGATAAAAGGTGATTAAATTAAAATTAATTAGATTAAATATAAATAAATAAGATCATCTTACTTGAATTATAATTTAAACCATAATTTTTCTTTTAAATTAAAAAATTTGTTGAAAATGAATGACCGTATTTGAAAAATTGGAAATTTTAACCATTTACTAAAAAATCAATAATTTCTAAAAAATTCCAAAATTTCACCCTAACTAAATTTTATCAATATGATATAATAAATGAATTGAATTCTATAAAATACATTTTATAATATATATAGAAATTTTATTATAATAGTTTCTCCCAAAGAGAAATAAAAATCTTTTTTGAAGAATAAATTTTTTTTCCAAAAAATTATTGATTATTTTGTAGAAATTTACCAATAAATTTATATTGAGTTGGAAATTTATATATATATATATATATATATATATATTTTTAATAAATTATATTATATTTTTTGTACATTATAATTTAACTCTAGTTTGTAACTATTATATTTAAATAAAAACATTTTGTGGTTGGTTTAAGTTTGGTGTTGCGTATTTTGTAAAATAACATAATTATATTTTATAAAATATCAGGGCATAACATCATCCCCCTTTAATAAATTACATAATAAAAAGTTTATCTTTATATCAATAGTAATTGGGTTTACATTTCAAAATTACATTTTTGGAATCCCACTTCAGAAAAAGGGTTAATGAAACATCCTCTTGACGAGAGTGGGAAAAAAAATGAAGGTCACCTAGAATAACATATAAATAGGCTTACAATTTGAAAAAAAATAGTGGGAATTGAAAGTATTTACATGGATAAACTATTAATTTAATAATATTTATAGATAGTGAAATATATTATTAATAACAATAATGTTATTAATCATTATAATGTCATCAAAAACAAAAACATACACCAAAGAGATGTGAAAAAGATCATCAATTTCATCAGAAATGATGGTAATAGGACAATTTTTTTTGTTTTAAGAACCTTTCCAAGGTGGAATTACATTAACATATACACTATGAATATAAGGAAATGTATTTACTTGATTTATATAATCAGATATTTTAATTAAATTCCACTATTATATCATATTTTTCTCTAAACGTTGTGTATTCAAGATGAATTATCCTAGCCTGAAGAACTAATTTCATATTAAAACAAATTTAATCATCCAAACACTGATAAAAATATATTCCTCATTAATATATACATTATCCAAAACAAAATAGTCAGAACATGGAAGGATACTTTCCAAAATGGATCAACATTCATATCATTAAATTCTAAAATTCAACAATAATACACAAAGATCAAATAAAATCATTATGTAAATATCTATATTTAACATTAATCAAAATATTCCTTACTCTGAATAAAACACAAATTTTAGAATAATTTGGTCACATATTCTTATATGATAAATTTAATATTTATATCCAAATAATACAAATCACTCATAATGTCTCAAACCAAAAATGTATATGCCTTAATCATATAATCTCCATGATATGCTAATAATTTCCATAAATAACTTCAATCACCATAAATAAACATTAATAACATATTTTATTTCAAAATAAAATTCAATCATTGTTCCTAAAATAAAATCCCATAATAAAATTCTCACCTTAATCACTTATCATTCCTAAGAAATAGAGGTCTTCTTATGATAAAACATTAATGAAATAAACACCAAATTGATTTTCAATCGCTTAGTTATCTCTATGATATATCATATGTTCCAAAAATCAACTCAATTTAACATCCTCTAAGAGAAATTAATTTTACATAAATAATCCCTTACATAGGCCCGTGGTGGGAATCACACCTTTATATCCCTCTTTCCACAGGTTCAAGCCTTGTGGTCATACTGAATGTGATCAGATGTTAGCTAACATAAATTTTTTACTTTTTCTAAAACTATATCAAAATAATTCTTATAAATTTCCAATAAATAATTATGAACATCCTCAAAAATATCATTAATCATCAATTCACCTTTTAACAGCTAATTTTCCCTCACAACTCATTTTTTTCAAATAATCAAATAATCTTAATCAATTATCATTTCCTTAACATCATAATAATTTTATTCAAAATGTTTTATCTATCCCTTTAATATAAGTTCATAAAATTTAACAGTTACACAAAATAACTATTCAAAGGTTTCGATTCCATCCAAGACATGTTAAATTTTTTTGAAAAAAACCTATAATAGAAATAACTTTTAATACATTCATGATCATAATAGAATTTTGATTATTCTTGTAAATATTCACATCATTTATTAAAATTATTTTTATAAATGGAACCATTCTTGTCATGTTATTACTTAATAATTATTTTATTAAATATGAAAAATGAATTAATTCAATCATGATTCCAAATTATAATTTAAGAAAAACTATAAAAATAATTCGTACGATTGAATTATTGATTCAAATTCATTAAAACACTAATTTTGATGTATGAGATCCTATTATATGCTAAGTCAAGTCCCTATGTTATCATAATACCATAGAACTAGTGCATGTTCCTCTACATGTTTTATCCATGCATAATTTTTACATCTTAATTGAAAAGGATGTTGGAAAAAGATAAAAATTTGTAAATAATCATGAGTTTTAAACATAATGATTTGTAACATAATCCCAATCTTCTTTTATAAAATACCCTATAATTAAATTTTATTTTAATTTTTTGAATAAGTTATGGTTCCTATGATAATAAAAAAAATCAAATAACAAATTAAAGATATATATTTCTTGAGAATATATATATATATATATTTCAATAGAGTAGAGTACTAGAATCCCTTTTTAGGAAAATCCTGTGTGAAAACATAATATTTTCACATATGATATTTCTAAAAATGAGTATTATGGGGAAGATTATTTTTCAAAAAATTATAAATGTTTCCCATAGTCCACGGTGATATTTAAAAACAAAAGTTTATTGAGATATAAAATCAAGTTTGTTTCATATAATTTGAATATCCGAAATAGATTGTGAGTGACATGAGATAGAATTTTAAATTATAATTGCAAAAAGTCCTCACATAAAGAAATGAGATCTATTTTTTCATACTTTCATATTGTAAAATATATTTTACAATAATTGGAAAATAAATTTAGTTAATTAATAAAATAACTTCATTAATGAAAACAACATGAACATCTAATCAAATTTTAAATGACTTACTCTATAACACCCTTCCTTGTATTTTTTAACACCATATGATTAAACTATGTTGTCTAGGATCATTATTCAATTATTGTTTTCAAATATTTCATAGTGGTTAGTAGAAAACATATTAAATAACCTAAAAATATACTCCATTAGTGGTTATCCAGGTGTGCAGTCATTGGCCCAGTCATTATGCACCGTTTAAGGATTGAGTTAATAAACAATCTGCTACATATAGTTTCATTACCCCTAAGCATGTATATGCCATGATCAAATACATTTTATAGAATCCATATAAGGATCTAATTTCTAGGAGAACTATAGATTTTTTATTTTCCCCTAACATTAGGATATTATCCTATACAAAGAATTATTATCCTATAATGGTATCCAAAAATCATAAACTATCCTTGTTTGAATCGTCATAACCTATAAAGTTATCTAATACTCTGATTCAATACTAAATATTATGAATTAACCATAAAAATTACATATTATAGTGACGTTAGATTATAATTAAATTTATTTTCATGATGATATATTAGGTTTATTGTTATATAAAATTAGTCCATAACACTTATAAAAACCCAAAAATTACATGTATAACTATTCTACACATTATACATTTTTTTCCAAAATATAAAATGTTTTAAATAAATCTTGTTTTATTGTTATGAAAATTCATCATGACTTTCAACTGGAATTCTTTTTTTCAATTAATATTTAATAAAAACTATGAAAAAAATTTCAAAATATTTATTAGAGTAAAAAAATAAACATTAATGGTCATAAAAAGATGATAACCATTACTCTAGTGAAAAACATGAAAATCCGAGAAAAATATTTTCTAAAAATAACATACCTTTGTGCATATAAAGTTATTAATATTTATTTAAAATTTTCATTTATCTTTCTTTATGAAAACAAAAATTTCCATGAACACTCATTATTAGGAATAAAAAAGTCATGTTGGTTCCTTGGTACATCATCCTCATAGAACCCTTACATATTGGAATAACCACACAAATAACTTCAAATATAATTACTCGGAGAACATAATCATTACCCATTTCATTATAGAGATATAATAGGGCTCATCCATTCTCTAATCTATATCAGTATCCCCTATTTCTCATGGATTAAAATGCTGTTAAACACATTATATATACTATATTGGCCTCTCTCATGAGATATAATACAGATAAAATTTCCATTTTATCCATTTATAAGGACCATATCATGAGAAAAATATTTTATGATTGAAACTTTTCATCATAAAACCCTTGAAAAACTCTTTTAAACATGTTTGAAAAACAATATCAAATATCAAAAGACCCTTTCATTTTAAAAACCCATATTCAATATGAAAATACCCTAAAAAGTGAGACAGGGGGTTTAATGTTTTAGATAAAATTAAATATTGTAATTTAAACAAAAAAACAATGTTTATTGTGACATGAAAATTAATTGTCTCTATATATGTTAAAATATAACATTTTTTGTCTTTTATAAATAAAATCAAACATTCCAAAAAATGTTCTTCTTCCAAAACCCTGAAATAAATTTGAAGGAAACATAAAAATTCTAATTATAATTATTTTAAGATCATAAGAAATTATACATAAAATTATTTCAAAATCATGGACATGGAGAAGAAAGAGTTTAAAATAGAAACTTTAAATGAAATTTTTTAAAATAAATTACACTGCATAAAATTTTTATAAGAGCCCTTTTCTAAAAACATTGTAATTAAAGTGAAATATGTTAAAATTTTCCTTTATTTATAATTTAATAATAGATAATATTATTTTCTAAATATTTATTAGAATATGGATAGGGATTATAAGGATATTAAAAAAATCATTAAAACATTTAAAATGAGGTGTTACGTAAAAGTGTCCCCTAACATGATCCAGAATCATATCATACAATCTATATCTTATTGAATAATAAAATTATTTTAATTAATTACTTTATTACCGACCTTTTTATGTTTATTATTACATTTATTTTATCTATTAACATGCTATAAAAAATTAGTTAATCATTGAAGTTCACTTCAAAATTACTTGATGGTATTGAACTTATATATAATAAATTAATTAAGTAGGTTGACTATAGTCCACATGGTCATTATTCCATAATTTAAATAATAATAATTAAATATATATCATAATTATACATAAATTATACTTTTATAAAAAATCATGAAATATTTTTTTTGGGAAATGAACTACGTTCCAATCATGAAGATGATATGTCATACATATTGATATGTAACGTTTCTATTTTTCTATGATCATTATATAAAAATTGTATGTATTATTTTTTATTTCTAAATTGATAATAATACTATAATTAACATATTTTTTTATTTAAATAGACATATATATATATATCATCCATTTGATGTGGTGATGAAAAAATAACCATATCACATCGTGATGGAAGTAGTGCACACGTACACACAAATGATGATATCATTTTTTTTGAATGAAAAGATAAAAGGTAAATGATATATTACATTTAATAATTACAAATATTCCTTTAATATAATATATTAACAATAATTCCAACATTATAACCATCTCTGAGAGTTTATGATGGAAAAAAACTATAATGGTTCATGAGACGGGAGTCTACTTTACACAAAAACAATGGTTTCATTTCTAATTTAATAGAGAAGGTCAGGGATATAGGTTATTCCATTATCATAAACAAATCTCAATATATTATAGACAATTATGTTATAAAATAATCATGGTTAATTTATATTTTACCGATGTATAAGAATTATTAAAAAATACCTAGTTAAGAATGACACCTCTTTCATAGATGATCCCTTTAGATTGGTATGAAAATCATTCCTTGGAGTGTTTTATAATATAAATAAGTATTTTGGGAGGTGGGAGGGAAGTGAGGAAGGTATTTTGGTATATATTTTTTGAACCAAAAGGATTTTTATGTGTGAAATAGAGAGAATAGGGAGCCAAATTTTATTAGTGGTGAAGAGGACACACTTAGAATAATTGGAAAAGAAAAAGGCATACCCATATTTAACACATTGAAAAAGGTTCAAAAATATACAATTATCAAGAAATATATGATATAATGTCTATATATGGATATAAAATAGTTTCTATTTAATTTTTTATGTCATTTTTAAAAATTTATTTTTTTTCAAACCACCAATAAACACGATCTAACTTTAACCATGATAATATATTTTTATAATTTTCACTATTCATAATGAAAAAAATAAGGTATAATTATTATGTAATATAAATTATTATGATTCCAAAATATTTAATCCATTTTACCAAATTAAATTCATATAAGTGGAATAATAAAATTTAAAAATGAACCTACAAGATGTGTCAAAATAATATTTTTCAAGAAATATATTTTTCATGTATAAGATAATCCTATATTAACTCTATAACTAATATTAATAATTATGTGCATTTAAATTCATATATATATATATTCTATATATTTCATTTAAATAATTCCTCATTTTGTTTTATTTATATAAATAATATTTTAAAACCATTATAGACCTTAAAACAGATTTCTGAAAAATGCATTTATAATCCTAGAAAAAAACTGAAACTATGATCCAATATAAACATGATAGAATTTTAATTTATTAGATTGAATATATGTAAATAATACTTATGTTACATTAAATCAAATTTAAATAATAATTAATCCTTTAAATAACATAATTTATTGAAAATAAATGGCATTATTTTAAAAATCGAAATTGTTCACTATTCACTAAAAATTAATACTTTATAAAAAATCCAAGATTATAAACTAATTAAATTTTATATGATTGTTTTAAAAAATAAATTTATTTTGTCACATAAATTTTCTAAATATTCTTTAAATTTAATTATAATATTTTCCTACAAAAATAAAGAAAAATAATTTTTGAAGAAAGTAATTTTTTGAACAATAAAAAACTTCTCTGAAAATAATTTATTTATTTACAAAATATTTATCAAAAAAATTATATTTATTAGGAAATTAGTATATATATTTCATTAATTAGTTAATACTATTAATAAATTCTTATTTAACTACTAGGTTATAATAGTGATATTTAAATAATAATTTTTTTTAGGTCATTTATGTTTAGTGTTGTGTTTCTTGTACACAATATTACATAGTTTTATTTTTTTAAACCATGGGGGTGATAAAATCATATCAATTCATTAAATATAAACCCACCTAGAAATTTAATGCTAACTTCCTAAAAAAACCCATTTTTCATGCTTAGGTATTGTCTCACATCAGCTATGGGAGACTGCTCGTGTCGTCATCTGGACAAACCACCTCTTTATGTCGTACATATAACCCAGATGACTTATTTGACCAATAGTGGTCACTATGATCCAACTAAAAAAATCAAAAGGGTGTTTCCCATCACAATGGATGTTAAAATTCTCTCATTAATCATCATAGTTTATAAATCCTGTCTCCTATACTAAACCGAAACTATGAGTTTCCACATAGGCTAATCATATTTCACATTAAACCTTGAGTAATATCTAAAGTGTCACATCACCTCAACCAACAACCCCCCTTGGCAATGTAGTCATTGAGCGACCTCATCTACCAAATGTGATTAAGATCTCTTACCCTGAGCATGGTAGGTTCAACTTCATCCTATATCTTTTTCTAAAGGCGCACTCAATCATTATTTTTCCAATGAAAACCCAGGAAACATCCATAAAGAAGGAAATCATGAAAATACTCATATAGATTGGTATTAAAGGGACTACCTACATTTATATAGGGTTTATCATTCTCACTGATATCCTCCAAACCATAACCATGCCCTTTCAAGGATTCTTGTGGATTCTACTACAACTAGAGATCCTATATCACACCCATACACATAAATAAATAATTACACATAACTATAATTAATAGTATATTTTAATATTTTTAGGAATACTTGTAGGAAATCTCATCATGTATAACCATTGCACTGAAACCCCAAATAGCCTCCCATGGAAGGTCTATGTGGTATCTATGGAATCAAATATTAAAAAATATATATACCACAACACCCAACCAATTTAATATTTCATGAAATATCAATTAAAATATAAATTAATTAGTTTAGAATATTACCTTGATATAAATTATGAAAGAAGACTTGAATTATACTTCTTAAGAACTCCTCTTGAGAAGCCACATGAAAGTCCTATTAGTTGTATTATTTCCATTATGATTAACAAGAAATCATTACTAACCCAATCTAAAATTGAATCAAATCATAGGTCCAGAAGTTGGGGAAAAGGAATGAAAAGAAAATATTGTATTTTAGATTGAATCAATGTTAGAACACACACAAACTTACCCCAACTAAGGGGTGATCGAAGGTGGGATGAAGGTTGGGAGAACCGACCACAAACGGCCTTATACCAATGCCTCAACCTAATAAATCACGATACCTGATATCCCCTAAAATATGGAGTTTCCCCTTCTCAATTAAGATTCACCCCAATGCCACTGACAATTAAGAATAGAGGGTTCACAACATAAGTACCTAACATATAGTAATTTTATGGACTAAACCTTGGTTATTGGTATGAATCTTTCTAGGGAGAGGGATTATTCCTCGACCAAGCCCCACTCATGATATGACCCCTCTATGACATGATGTGAAATACTAGAGCATCAGCAATTTTTTTTTGAAACCCGTACACTCTAAAATCTACCATAAAATTTCGACATTGTAGAGAGTTAAAAAACATAAAAAAATATCATTTTGGGATGTCTAAAGACTTGAAATCCCATTTAAATTCCACGTTTATAAAATGAACACCTCAAAAACAAAAAAGTAAAATTACCAATAAAAATAATGACAAAAAATTATATATATCATTGAAAAATACAATCCATAGGGATTATCATTCTTGATAAGAATCTTATAGTCCTTAATCCATGTCTCTTGACCAACCATGTTCATTATTTCACCAAGGTCCCACCATTTTACTTCTCTAAACTCCAAATGTTCTTCCACTACATAAGTCTAAATATCAAGGCACATTAATCAACCATGGATTATCTACTTTCTCACTCTAAATTCCAAAACCAAGACGGTGCTCAACTCCATCAGTCTCTCCCAACAATCCTTGGTGTCATCAACCTATTCAACCCCACTCTTATGGTTCACCCCTCCATATGACTCCACTCACTATATCCAATGATGAGCCCTATTCCTACACACTATTGGAATACCAAACAAATATTTACTTCCAACAGCCCACTAACCCACCAAACACATTCCAAATATTGATGCCAATGAAATTTCAAACTCAATGAAACCAAATCAGTCCAAAACTACAGTCTGATCTCCCTTAATTGAACATTCTTAAAAAATTGGCCTCTTATACTGATGCTCTACAATACCACCTCACCCAACCATGACGCCTTCTCATCTAGAGTTATCATGTGACCACCTAATCACCCATAGTAAATTCTGAACATAACAACTGTAACTCCCCTTTTGGTTCACCAACACCCCCAATATCCATTCTCTTAACCCAAGATCTGACACTGTCATGAATCACAGAAAAACCACTGTAATATTGAGGATAATGCATAGTCTCCATCCAAAACCACATCCAAATATTTGATTCTTGTATCATAGAGGAACTAGAATGCAATTGACCATTCCTACACACTAGAATATTGAACCACAACAACTGTCTCTCAAACTTGTCTCACCATAATCAAGAACCTTTTGAAATGAGGTCCAAAAACTAATGAATTAAACCATATTTTTGACTACAGAAGTATATTTATTATTTTCTATTAAAACAAAGACATAAATTAAACATACCACACTATGTCCATTACTGAACAAAATTATTGTATGTGATCAAATTTATCATATAATAGGGATAAACTAAACCACCAAACTTCACCTATTTCCATCTAACTAGGAAGATCTTCCACAAATACCATATGGAGAACTCCCCACTATATTGATTCCCTTATACTAATCCTTGAGAATCGACCCAAATGGTTTCTACCAGTACACATCCTTGACAACACCCTTATCAAAGAACAAAATTTAATGTCTCTTAGCATGCAAGAATCTCACTACTACTCTATCACCATTGAACAACTAATGTTCATCTATAAAGAAAAACATTCTAAATGGACTCACACATGGCTCATTCACCTATACACAAAATAAATGGGAATCACAATTATTTTTCTTGAACCCACCCTTACAACTTGGAAATTTCCTTGAAAATAAATTTAAATAATCCCTCTCCACCTACAAAGGTAGAGTAAAATACCAAGAAATCATTCCTCAGTTCTTATCCACTATCATGCTCATTCTCACCCAAACCCAGTAGTTTCACACTCTCATACAACTTGATCAGACAAACAGACTCACACTACCATTAGTTATATGACATCTAACCCAGGTTATTGTGCCCAAACCACTGTTCATGCTCCTCATAAATGTAATGTTCATCCCACATCCAAAGGTATCTCATTCATACCATGTCAAAATGAAAAAAAATATTCCACAAGGGAATTATACCAAATCAATCCGCATCTATTCACACTCACACTGAATTATAACCCATGGATTAAGAATCCAATTGATCCTACCCTATAAAAACCCATCATTTACCCCAAAGTCATATATATTTTTATTCATCCCAAAATCACAAGACATTTCACAATACGTTTATCAACTAACAGGTTGGGTTATGTTGAGTGATACAATGAAGATATACAGGGAAATACAATATAGGTTATTTATGACTGTTTATGTATCTAACCCCACATCCTCAAGGAACACATTCCTGGAATTATGTCATATAGTGTTCATTAAATAACTGAACCAACACCACCCAGATTCTATTAATGAGGCATGAAATATTCACAAAAACTGATTAAGGATATATCTACACCCATTCCATAATGGGAATTTATATCCTTTATAAGAGAATTCCATGCACAATGATCCACAAGAACTCATATTAGATAAAATACCATATATTATCTATAGAATACCAGAAAAAAGTTATATAAAAAAACTCTATTTTTTTGATATTTTAAGAAACTAAACCCCCATCTAAAAATAAAATAACACACAAGTAGGCATATGTCATGTCAATCATATGTTATATCCATGAATAATGTACTTGAGCCTCCTTACAATAAGAATAGAAGAAAAAAATAAATATAATTTTTTATAACACATCATATTTAATCAAAATATCAACCATAATACCATAAACCAAAAATAGAAATCTTGAACCATAGATATCTTGGAATTACCAATAGAACGGTGTTCAAAAATCACTATCCTATTTTCCATCATAATCTCCGACACATTCCATGAACACCTATCTACTATCTCCCCTATCATTAACAAAAAAGGATTCAGTGCCACATTGTGGAACACTACCCCAAAACAATCAATTGAACCAATTTCCTATGTTCCATTAATCATGAATCCCTTTAGGTAAGAAAATATTGAATAATGGTAATAAAATAACCCATACAATTTCTAAATTATTCCATCAAATTAGAGTAAGAAAACACTGTAAAATAATAAAATAATCATCAGTCACACAATCATAAAAGTAAAAATAATCAAATAAACACAATTAAATATCAAATAAATGTAGAAGAATACAAACCAAAAGTCATTCTAGGAAACAATACTAATCACCCACAAAAAGTATCCCATATATAAAATAAACAAAAAATAAAACACATGCACATCGACCCTATATCCATCCCGTGACTCACACACCCCGTCTCCAAATACCCATCATGTTTTTTTAACCCGACCCACTACAAAACCTATTCTTAACCGAAATGAAAATAGAAAGATTTCACACACATCGTGGTTCCCATAGAGGGTGTGATAAATACATCTTAGTATGATCTCACCATTGACCCCGAGTATACACCATCATAGGCCAATATGTTTGAAGAATAGTAAAAATTTCACATAGCCATGTAGACATTTCATACTAACAAGGACTACACAAAACCTAATGTATTAGGTCACTATGTGTTAACTTGGCCATAATAGAACCTATTCATAACTTCTTCAGAACCGTGAAAAAATATCATCATCACATCATTCCGTCATCCACATAACCTAATCAATAATTGAAGACATAGATAAAGTGTAATCCAAATCTTAACCACAACCTAATGGGGTAGTGAATGGTATTATTACTAATCTACAGACTCACCATCTAATGAATGATTTCTCTATGTCCAATACTAATCATGTACCATCTTATTCATGGTAAGGTCAATACATCTAGTCATATATCCCATCCATACACCATATCATGTATAGAAGTCTTGTATTCCAAAAATACATGACAACATATCCTGGACACTATCTCACTGATCTCACTCCTTCCTATGATCCTTCCATGTTGCTGCCATGACCCCATATCACACATGGTGGTTCGACCACTACTATCTCACTCATAAAGTGCATGATCATCACATATCAATCACTGATATACCAAAAAGTTTCAAGTCGCGCTATATCATTCTTGGTAATACCATAATTCATACACAATGAAGACTAAATTTCACTCAAAGAAGTTCCACCGGTGTGATCTCACCCATAACAGACCAAAGCCTAATGATCTATCTCCCACACCAGAGAATTTAAACTATCACAAATAATAGAATATTCTTGAAACAAATAAACAACACACAAGTCCTATATCTTTTCATATAACCTAGAACACCCATGTATTTCCCTCAGATATACACAATCATTACAACACCTCTTATCTCTCACCTCAAGGAATCGACTAGGGAACTCCATAACTATCTTGGTCTCTACTTTATGATACTATATCATACTTGTCATCACTAAGAGACAACACAAATCATTGGAACATCTTCTCCCTTTATATATAAGGCAGGGTTTTATACTTTTTTCATATAATTATGAAACCTTCTCTAGATACCCTTGAGACCATATCATGTCATCTTACCTCAAACACTTAGAAACACTATTTCAAGTCCTTGACAAATAATATAGACCAATAATTGGGTATCATCTCAAGTATTACATTTTAGAATTCTTATCCTATAACACTGAGGAACCTTATATTCATCCCAAACATCCATCCTTAGAGGACTCATCTTTCTCATAACACTCACTAAGAGCATGTGCTACCCTCAAGAGGGTGTTCCCTATCACACATGAGCCATGCGACCATATCATTCATCCCCAAAGGGCCTACTCCCTCTCTCATATACTATACAATACCTGATAGTGTCTGCCTCAACTACCCACATTATTCCAAACACGTCAAGACCTATCCAAGGCTTCATGTCACCACAACTAGAACCCTCCCCCATTGGAAACATAGAAATAAGGAGATCCCATCATTCTAAAGTGGCGAAGTGAACGCATCCTTAACATATAAGGAAAAATTCCATCCTATATGTTCTACTAAAGTATCACTCAATCCCTATCCACTCAACCCGAACATGTGAAACAGGAATGGATTAGGAAATTATTTATAACAAGAATATATATTTTTCTTAATTAGACTAAAAACATAGAATATGATTTATAATTCTCTTCGAGATCCCATAATTGTCAACCAATACCATCCCTATATTTTTCAAACTCATAATACTACCTTAGAGCATATCTCATGTCCTAAAACATAAATAATTATTTATAAATACTTATAATTAATTATCAAATTCAATCCAAGGATTTTTATTCATCGTCAAAATCACTTGACATCATCATTGCATCAAAACCTTAACCAATTAGTAATGGAAGGTCCATGAAATATTCCCAACACAATCCGGAGAAAAAAACATATCACACAACACCTGGTTAATGTAAAATTTCATATGATTTGGGAAAAAACCACAAATATATTAGTTTAGTTGATTATCTTATTAAAAAAATGAAATAAGGTCTGTGTTAGAATTATGGGGACATCATTTCACCAATACAGACAATAACCAAGTGGATTTGTATTTTGTACTAAATTACTTGTGAAAAAAATCACCAAAACCTATCCAAAATTCAACCAAATCCTAGGTATATAAAGAAGGGACCAAAAACAAAACTGTATCAAATTATATTACCTACAATCATGTTCCAAACAAACCAAATGTAATCCATCTCAAGGGGATGTAAAATGAGGGATGAATGGTGGAATACCTAATTAAAAAATAGTCATTTTTCAATTCAAAAATCATTAATATCATCAAACTCCTCATCCCAAAAAAACACAGAGTTTCCCCTATTAAATAAAAATATCCCAATTTACTATTTAGATCATGAATAGGGAGGTCACACTATTAATCCATAACATACGATCATTTTCATGCCTAAACTGTAGTTCACAAAAAATAATGTTTGGGGTGGAGGTGGTCATCCTCAGTTAAACCCCATTCTTAGTGGAACACAATTGGATCCTTGCATGAAGTATTGCAATTATACAAATTTCAGATATTTTTCAACCCAAACATTCTATGGAATCTTCCCAAACACCTTAGGCTTTTATTAAGCCTCAAACAAGATCCAAAAATTTAATTAATGGAATTATGATCACTAATAATCCCAATAAGAGTCTAGGTTCTCAAAAGAAACCAGTAAATATAGCACAAATTTTAATTATATCTCAAAATAATGACACAAAACCTTTGGGTCATTATAAAATTATTATTACATTGTTATATTAGGATTTAAATATATCTAAGAATTATATTGACATGAAAAACATTTGATTCATACATAACTACATTCATAGGAGTACAATTATAAATACATAATCGTGTTATCTAATGAATCCTCAACTTCCAAAACTGAGATAAGTAAGAATTAATCTTCAATATGTTCGATTCATATCTTTAATATATATGAGTCTTTACATTTCCAAATACAGGTTATCTTCACTAATGAATACATAATAAAGTTTACTTACTTTTCCAAAAAAAATTAAGGTTTTCCTCTAAATACATAATATATTTAACTTTTTTAAAATTATAATACACAATATATTTCTTGTATGGATGGATTATTTTCTAGAGTAGATGTATGAGTCCTATCCCTTCCTTCATACCTATGATATTTAATTTGTGAAAATATCAACATATAAGATATCTCTCAATACAAAAGGTAATTTCCTTAGTGAAAATTTCAATACATAATATATATTTTTCCAAGAATCACTATAATTCCTATGGTTTTGTACATAAAAAATCCCCCAATTTTTTGACTCTATAGAATTTATAGATTCCAATACAAAATGATTTATTCTAGATCATATTAATTCATAATATCCCATACTTTAAAAATATTTTCAAATTATAATAGTAATTCTAGAAAATAATAAAAATGAATAAAAATAAATCTTTATTAAAATAAATAATATTAAATATTATAAAAAATAAATAAAATAGTTATGTAATTTTATAAATAAAATAAATTAATTGGAATAAAATACTGAACAATAAGACATCATAGTTGGTTCTATTGATGTTCAGGTTAAAAATTATTTCTAACTAGGATATTAAATAGTAAAATGGTCATCCCCAGTTTTATAATTTCTATCTTGGTGACATGAGTGAGAAATGAGAGAGTGTTATGGAGGAGAAATGTATATATAAAATTAAGTATGTGAAGTATATTACACGTGAAGAGTTTATCCTTAGAAATCAAAAGGTGTTTTTTTCTATGAGAGGATGAAAAAATAATTATCAAAAGCCAATGCTTGTGTATGGAAATCTATATGCATTAACATAGATATATTATAATAGAAGTTTGTAGTAATATGTTACCTTCATCAATGATGAAACATGAAAAATTTTTAAATAAATTTTCAAGTAAAATTTATATGAATTCAAAAAAACCACCATGTAGAGATCCATTGTAGAATAAATGACTTTTTTATAGCATAATTAAATGTGTTTAGAAAATACAAGTGAGTAGGCATTAAGCAATTTAAGAAATGCTATTTTAATTATGGGAACTAGTTTTAAGAAAATGGCACCTAAGACAATATAGTATGATGCTATGGTAGAATGGATATAAAGGATACTAAATAATATATATAAGAAAATTATGCCTAATACCTGTTAACCAAATTGGATTTGGGATGAATATGTTATTTTTACAACTTATCCAAACAATACATTCTATTTAGTATGTACTGGATGAGATTAAATTTTAACCCTAAAACATTATCAAATGGATGTGCTATACTTGGATTTTTTCAAAAGCATTTTCTATATCAATGTTGATACTAGTGAATGGGGAACTCTTAATGATAAGTATATGACATTATTTTTTATGGGATATGGATATAAATATTTTTGTCTATTTTTAGGTCATAATGGACAATGGAATTTCATTAGACGTCAGTATGTCACCATCAATAAGGATATCAAGAATTATGATTGTTTCTTGGTGGAAAACATAGTTTAGAATCAATGTACCACTGGAATGATGTCAAGTAACACTGAGAATAGAAGATAAATTTGTGTTACCAACTTTTTATAATTAAATAAATAATTTAAATATATAACTTATTAAATTTTGAATCTTATGAATTATTTATTTCTCCCTCACATATATGAAAAAAATAAATAAGACAATAAGTACATGGATTTTTTGTATGTTTTCGTCAATTTATATGACCATATCGTTGTTATGCTTGTTAATTATTGAGACATAGGTGATCACTAATTTAAAAATGTGAATAAAATTTTGGAATGTATCATCCATAATCTAGATTTATGTCCCAATATATTTTATCTCCCAATATATTTACAAAACCCCTCCTAATTATAAAAATCAATGTTGAATGAAAAATATCTTTATAGAACTATAGAATGATTATTTATTAATTGATGGGTATTCTTGTAATTATTACAATTTTACCACTTTAGTAGATAAAGAAACTAATAATTATGATTGAATCCCACAAGACTTTAGAATATTTAGAATTAATATACTATATTCTTCAAAATATTTATTTTAAATAATCTATAACCAGATGAATTTCAGTTTCAATATCAATATCTTATTCTTCTAAGATTTTTATTTTAATTGTAATCATTTTTTAAATGTTTAATAATTTTTTAGGGATAGTTAATTAATTTTAATTTTGAAAAATTCATGTTATTTTCCCTTAAAAATATTCTTTACTCATGGTAATATATTCAATTAAGAATAAAGAAACAATGATCCTAAAAATATGAAAACCAATATTCTATTTTAAATCTCTACATATCTTTAAAAATGCAATAAAATCTTCACAAAAATCTAAAAATTTATTTTTTCCAAAACATATCTTTTGAACTCCAAAAATATATCGATAGAAAATAAAAAAACAGTTAAATAGTATCTAGTTTATTGGAATGTAAATCAAATTTTTGTATACATGAGTTTTAACAAAATCATTCTAATATTGTACAATATATGAAAAATTTTATCTATTTATTCATGAGATTTTCTATCAATATTATTTAATCATTGAAGGGTATGAATTACTGATAAATAAACAGTTGAAATTCCAATTTAATATTACATAGCTAGATTATATTTATAACTAAACATTCATATACTCTAAAAATATTATTTTAATAACACATGATTACTTTAAAATTATTTACCATTAACAATAATTTAAATAATAAATTTTATGAATCTCAAAAACCTTTCTAAACAGTCTTTTTGAATTATCAAATGATTTTGATAGAAAATATAACCGACCATCATCAACTACATAGGTTATTTAATCTAACCCTTTGGTTTTTTTAACACTAAAATAACTCAAATATATTCATATCATTTTATTAATGATAGTGTATTCAAACAACAATATTTGATTTTTTGAGATAATTTCATCTTTTTATGAGAAGTATTTTTGGATATTGAATTTTATTTACTCCTCTTTAATTATCTTATAAAAAACTCAACCAATAATCAATAAAACTACTTTTGGATTCCACAAAATACTTGCACATTATGCGTGCATCTCCCCATGAAAAAAATAATGAAATATGATTCATAGACAAAAATCCTTATATAATAGGGAATTGTTTAAAATTAACATTCAATATTAGATCTTCAGTCCATTATTTTGAATATCCTTTATAAAATTATCCAAAATATCATTCTATTTTGAAATATATTCGATTATCACTTCTCTATTTGAAAAATTAACATTTAGGATATTATGTTTGATATCAATATGACCGGATCATGAATTTAAAAAAACATTGGATAACATTATTACACATTGATTATAAAAACAAATTATCAATGTTTTTTTAAATTCAAATTTATATCTTATAGTAACTCCTACATCCAAATAATTAATTTAAAAATCAATTTTAGTAGCCTTGTTATCATAACATACCATATTATTGTCAGTAGAATTTTGTTTCTTTTAGTTCCAAATAACATGAATTTATCTTAAAAATAACATTCCTCTTGATATTTATTTCATTCCATTAATTTTTCCACAAAATTTGTATCATTATAACCAAAATAAATCCATATTATCACCCTTTTCATATAAAAAACCAAAATTAATTGTTCCATTGAATGATTTAATAATTTTTTAGCAGTGTACATGTGCGATTCTTTAGGAAAACATTTTAATATTTTAAATAATTTCTTTTAATATTGTATAATTTTATTGATTTTATTATACAGAATAGCCATTTAATAAAGTCATTATAGTATTTTTTATTCACATTTTGACCTTAATCAGATATTCTCATCTTAACAACAACTATCTTAGTTGGGTATAAAATTTTAGATTCTTCCACTTCGAATTTAATTTATAATTATTTAGTAATTTCTCATGATATATGAAAAAAATTAAATTTTATTTACAAATTTAAATCCATAAACTAATATAATCACACCAAGTATAGACTTGTTAAAGCATTTGTTCATTTTTTATTAACTTTTCACAATTGTACTTCCATATATGCTATTAAAATTATTCAATCAATGTATACCATAATAAAAAGAGTACATGTGTTAAAATTTTTAACATATAGTTTGTCATAAACCATCCACTTAATAAAATTGGCTTATTTAAATATCCATATTACTTTCAAAGTCATGATCTAGGTGATTATTTCAATACATTCAAGGATTTATTTAACATATAAACTCTTGTTTCATCATCAAAAATTATAAATCCTGTATTTTGTTTGATAAAAACTACTTACTAGAGATCACCATTAATGATATAAGTCATCACATCAATTTGAAAAGTTTTATGAATTTTATTTGATGTAAAACATAATAACAATTTTAGTGACTCGTGTTCGATAATAGGTGTAAATTTTTCTTCAAAATTAATTCCACTAACATAAAAATAATCATTGAACACAAGTATAGTGTTGATCAATTCAATATCACGTTTTTCATTGATTTTTTTATGAATAATCCCTTGGTTATAACAAAATCCCTTCATTATCATCATAGCATAAGATCCAAAATTTAATAATCTTCAATATAACTAAATTAATTTTTTTAAAAAGTAGTTCAATTAATGTTTCCAATATTTATAATAGTTTAATTTTGTTCTATTTTTGACATCCATGTTGTTTAACTATGGAATTTCAATTTTTTTATATTGGGTCCCATGAATTTTTATGATATTTTCAACTTCATATTTTTTTGTACCTTGTATACTTATATTTTTTAATAACTACAACATCTCCTTTATTACTATTTTGACCTAAAAATATACGATCAATGATTTATCCATATTCAGTTTGTAATTTACTCACTTATTTAAATATGTATTTATAAATATATTTTTAATATAATCTCTCATATTTATCACTTTAAATGTATTTTATTTGTATAATATTTTCATTAATGAAATATATAATTTTATTTAATATCTTATTCTTTAATTTATATTCCTTTTTTATTTGAAAAATAACAAATGAAAATTCCATCATTAGTATTATCATCATGATTATATATATACTTGTTTTATTACTAAAAATTAAATGTAAAACACTTTAAAATGTTTCAATGATGATTTATTATTTCTTGAAATCATATAAGTAATCATATTTGATCATATTCATAGAAAACAAATGTTTTGAATATGTATATTAGATGATATATATTATCTGTAAACACACATTTGAGAGTTTTAATTCATCCAACACCATTATCACCATTAAAGCAAGGATTATATTTTTTATTTATTAAACTTCAAATTATTTGGTTTGTAATAATTTTATTACAAATTTTTAATACCATTTTTAGAGTGATATGATTTAAATTTATTTCTTTCATACACACTTTTATTATTTGTTCCCATCTTCTTGATAAAAAACACCTCCACTTTTTTAAATTCTCTTATATTGATTTAAAACATTTCCAAAACCAAAAAAAAACACATCATAAATAAAATGTCATTTATCCTAGTGAAATCATTAATAAAAATATATAAATTAATATAACTATTGGTAATCTAGGAACTAATGTAACCAAAATATCAGAATAAAACCATTCATGTGTCATATTAGATTGTATTAAAAACTTATATTGCATTCTTACTCTATGTTTCCTTTTTTATAAGTCTCAAAAATGTATTATATTTTTATTTTCATTTTTGGCAGATCTATAAAATGTTATTCTTAGTAAATATTGAATATATATTTTTAGTCATGATTAATAAGCTGAAAATGCTAGATTTTGTTCTCATATTTTTTACATAAATAAAAAGAATCACGTTTTTCCCAATTTGAGGACTTTACAAGTTATTCTTTCTCCAATAGTGATAGATCTTCCATCTTTCATGTTCTTGATGATATCAATTTTTTCCTAAAGAAAACATTATTTCCATTATCAAACTATTGAATAACTCTTAAAATATTTTTTTTTGATCCCATAAAATAAAACTACTTCTATGGACATTAATTTTGAGGATTCAGTATTCTAAATTATAACTCTTATTTTCAATTATATATCATCATTAAAATTCACTAAAACCCCATTATGACTTTAAATTTTCATCAAAATAATTGTTTCTCTAGTCATATGTGAAGAATAGTCATTATTAGAAAACTATGGCTTATCATTTTTAATCTAAATTAAAGAATCATTAATAATTTATAACTTATTATAATTTATTATTCATTATTTAATCTTCATAATATCTAATATCTTGATAAAATTATCAGGGTAGTATAGCCATATATTATTTATTATACTTATTTTCCTAATAACATCTTCCATGTTTTCTACAAAGAGATCTTTTTTTTGAATATTTAGATCTAAATTTCATTTATTCATTGTTTTCTTATATTCAATATTTTTACACATCTATATTGACTGAATATTCCCAAAATTCATTACAATTTTTATTCTAAAAAACTGGAATGTTATACAAAATAATATGATTTATGTCTCTTAATTCCAAAACATGGGTATATACCTATAAATATTGAAATTTTTAATACAAAATGGATTAAATTAATATTTTTTGTGATGCACATTAGGAATAATAATACCCATACATAGGGGAAATAATCATATTTATTATTGATGTAAAATTCCTTTTATTTGCTAATGAGTTATTCATGATTCACCTTGACCAAAATGTGTATATATTTTTCTTTAAAAACAAAAATTCTTGGTAAAATATATTTTTAATCTTATAAAATTATAGAAGAATATTCTACCATTCACTTTGAGATAAAAATATCAGGAAATTTTTATGATTCATACTTAACATAAAAAATTATATAATAGTCACTTCTCATATTTATCAATTTTTTCAGAATATAATTAAGGTTTGGATGAATTTTATTCAAAATATTTCATTTTATAACATGTTTTTAATAAAAATATTTCATTATTTTATCTTTTTTTATAAAATTAAATTTTAACTTATTAAGGTAATTAATATATTCACCTTATTTCATAAGTAACCAAAATTAAATGTATATAAATATTTAATAATGTTTCTTAACAATCCTAATCTCCTTGTGGTTTGAATTATGATCAAGAAAATATCTGAGTCTAGATTTTAGTATGAGTTAAATAAATATTTATTTTTCATTATCAATAATTTATCCTTATCGATGATTCTCAACATTATCCATGAACTTTTTCTGCTTTCTTATAACAAATTCGTTTTCCACATAACTATTTTTGTACGAATTATCATTATATTTGTTTACCCAACAAATAAATCACTTAGTTCTTGAAAAAAAATTATTATTGTAAAATGATTTATTAGCCATTTAAAATTGTAAATATATTCAATATATATTTTAGAATAATTTCTTCTTGAACATAAACTTCAATATCACCAACCTTTTTTCTTAAATAGTCAGCCACAACAGGGTTAATAAAACCACTATTTATGAATCTTGAATAAATCATACATTTTTATTTTACTCTTAAAATTTTAAATAAGATATAGAATTTTCTCAGATACCTGATCAATTTCTTCAACATATTATGTTTAAATTTATAACTCATTATTATCCAATTCAATTTTAAACATTAATATTATATAAAATGAATTTTTTTCACCTCTTAGATCCTCTAAAAAATTATTTTCTCATCCTATAAAAAATAAGTATACTAAAGAACACATTCCTTAAATCTATTATTATTTTGATGTATTTAACAATATTATAGGTGATGATATTGTTATATCATTAGGAAGAAAATATAGATTCCATCATAATAACTTTACCAATTATATTAAAAATTGAGAAAATAGAAAGGGTAGTTATTTTGATAAAATCATATTTTAAAATTAATGTGATTTTCTTAAGATGCACCAAAGAAACCAAACATTAAATGGTTTACCATTAAAATATTATAAATATTAGTTATCATTAATAAATGTTTAATGTGATGTAATTCTCCATAGGATTGGAATGGATGAGGTAATAATAAAAAATTAAGTAACATATGAGTCATTCCATGAAGTGTCACGACCCCACCCAATGGGGCCCAGGCCACAACACCCCAAGAAATTACAAAATTTCCATTTTTAATGAATTTAACTTTGATTGTATATTTATTTATATTCAGTACCTTGTTAATATTATTCTATGCACAAAACCAAGTTAGCTGAAATTACACATAAGACCGATTTTTATCACCATTTAATGAAAAAACTATTTTTAAACAAAATTTTGACACTTTTATAAATTTTTATTTTCTGAATAAAAATCATTATTGAATTTGGAATTACAAAATTAGATTTGGGTTAATTGTTTTTATTTTTTTGAGAAGTCTCATTTTTTGATGAATGGTTGAATATACATCATTTTATTTGAACAATTTCTTTTCGTTTGAATAATTATTAATGTCAAATTATAGTTTTAAATTTGTTTAAAAGTTAAAATAGATAAAATATATATCTGTTAATAAAATTGAGGCCATTTTAATCCTTTAAATATTTAATTTAGATATAAAAACCTAATGAAAATTTGATCATTATCACGTTAAAATATTGCTTTCTCTCTACCTCTATGGGATTAGATTTAATTATATTTTTTCTATTTTATTAAATTGAATTTAAAGAAATGGAAATATAATACAATAATTAGTATAATATTTATATCCAAATAAGTTCAACATATTTTTTACCAAATATATTAGTAACAGTGATTAAACTTAATTATGGAGATTAGGGTAAAATAAAGCTTAACAAGGGACTAAACCGTAAGTGTAATGGAAAAAATGACCTAGAAAATGGTACAAAATCCATTGAATTAAAATATTTCAACCATATAGTCTCTTTTTTTCAAATTTTATGAGTTATTTGGACACATTTTCAAGAAATTGACCTATATAATATGTTATGTGAGGAAAAAGTAAAAAATGGAAACATCCTTTCAATTAAAAATTATAATGTTTTAGAGTGTGCAAGAAGCTACAAAGTTTCAGTTATAAACATTATTCTAAAAGTTAAATTATTTTTTTTCATGAAAATTTAACTTTAACGTTTAGAGATATTATAACTATATTAAATTCTTAACAAACTCTAACACCTGGATTATATAGTTAACAATTTAAAAGAATAAATGTTGTTGAAAACATCAAAAGGAAAGTAAATTTAATGAGTTATTATGTTCCATTAATTTTTTAGATTAATACATCATGTTACATAGGTTGGAAATTAATATATTTTAATTGTATAATTGTATATATATTTTTAAATCTAAATTAAGTAAAAAAATTCAAAATTGTCATTATTGTTATTTTATAATAAATGAAATTTTATTAAATTATTTAAAATTAATAAAAAGTCTTAATTCTACAAAGTAGTTTTAAGTTTTCCTAAATATCATATATGGTATATTAATAGACTTGTTGGTGTTTTATAATTAAATTATTTAACCATATATAGTAAAAACATTGTGGCCATGATTCAGGTTAAAGTAGTGTTTTTAGTGTTACAAACAATTATTTTAAAATTAATTTCCAACACACAAGGGATTTAAATTTTGTAAATTAGAAATAATGTTTAAAATTAATTTAGTCTTTATTGAATAATAAATCAAACATCATTTTACCTTTAATGGTCAAATTACTTAAGATAAAAAACCTGTTAGTTTAATAAAGGCTAAAAGGATAAAAATAAAACAACTTAAAGACTAAGAAAAAAAATGGTAAAAATTATTTTATTTTTGTTGGGTGTGAGTTTGTATAGAAGATAATTGTCATTTAATACATTAGTTTTCAATTTAATGAGAGTACTTGATATGGGATACCTCCCAATAGTGATTATAATTTGGTATTTATAAGAATGCCACTCCTCCTCCACTATAAAAAGGAATTATATATTCCCTTTCCTCACACCACTCCTTCTAGTTTGTCTCACCAAACAGCTTCCCAAATAAGCTTCCAACTTCCCCTACATCATCCTAGAAGTATTACAATGGGAGAAAATATAAACAAGGAATCCCTTTTGTGAAAAGAAATATAAGTTACCCAAATAAGAGGAAGATAAAGAAACATGTGACAAGTCAAACTCAAGGTATGGGATTTCATCTCAATTTCATTTCATTGGGGAATATTGTAATATTATGCCCATAGTGTATTTTATGTGGTGTATATACTTCCATTGGGCATGTTATACCATAAATATATTTATTCTTATGATATTATAATTTTCATTTAATGTTATTCATTCATGGGGACTATAATTGAAATGTTTGAAATTGGTATGTTATACATTAGGATTTTTAAAGATTCTTTTCCTCCAGAATGTTTTTAATGATATTTAAATGGAATTTAAATTTACTAACATAAAAAACCATGTTTTTTATTTTCCTCCACTATATAATCTTTCATAAATCATTATTATTTATTAAATAGGGATATTTGATGATAAGGGACATTATTTATTAACAAAATCAAATATTTGATATATGAGTGATGCTTTGGATAGGTATTCCATAGGTGGGAATGGTTATATATATCCCCTAGATGCATCAGTAATCTGATGGGATGAAATTCATTTGTAAAAAACACTTCATGTAAGTTTCAATGATGAATAAGATGGTATGATACAGGTTGAGGACTGATTAATGTACGGTCCACAATGCATCGATAGTCTGTTGAGACAAATCATTTGGCCAAATTAGAGTAGTTTAAACTATCTTTAGAATAGATATTAATGGTCAATGTACCATGTAACTTGTAAATATGGCGTCTAAAAATTATTAATGTCCTCTACTGAGAAATCGTATATTATTATTATCTATGATATCATTTGTTCGACATATCTATGGATGCATTTAATTCTCAGTTTATTGATTAAATGTCTTGTTGTTCTGTTATATATTGTTCTATATAGATTATTCCTTATCTAGTTATTTGAGTTTCATTTGATCTCATTTATTTACCATGAATTATTTATTATTAATTTTGATTAATTATTTCGTCCACTATAATTATCGTTACAGAGCATTTTAAACCACCATTATTTTCTTTCCTTTCCTTAGGTTATGAAGTGGAATCCTTTGTATGAGTTTCAAAGATGCTGGTATTTTATTTTCCATGTTATTTATTTTATTTTCCTAATGTAATATGGGTATCATGATTGTAATATGGTCTTACAAAAATGGTAAACTATTTGGTCCTTTAAGATTTGAATCTTGTATTTCAGGACAACACAATAAAGTAAGGTAACAACTCTATGATACCGTGTTCAGGGATTTACAGTTTGTATGAGGTAATGTTTAGTAGTAACCTTGGAAACTATATTTAGAAAACATATATTAGGTAAAATAACCATAAGGTATAATTTATGGATAATTATTTTAGGATATATTAAAGAAACCATGTTTATGATTATGATGTTATTAACGTCTAAATTTTACAATTTATGTTAAGTATTTCACTATTTTTGGGATTGTACCTTATGATTCAAAATTAAACGATTATATATAATGTATGTCATCAATTAGAAATGGAGAATAGAAAAAATAATGAGATCATTACCAGGGAATGTGATCCAAAGAGTAAGAAGGATCATATATTTTATGGTCTTGAGAAATTATTTCAATGAGAAATAGTCTACTAAGAATTATCATCTCATAAGGAAATAATATCATTATATAATAATATAGGTAATGAATATTCCTTGACCTATGTATTTTAAGGTAATCAATATAATAAGAGTATTATATAGAAATATATGTATAAATGAATGAGGGAAAGAAGTTTTATCACACATGTGATAATTGTAGAAAGAAACACCATGGAACATGCCTAAAAGGATTGAGAGTTTTCTTCTTGTAATGTGCCAAGATTATATCAATGAGAATTAATTTCTAATAATTATTTATATATTTTAAATCACATAAAATCAAATAGATAACACAATACATACAATGTAAATAATGAAGGAATCAAATAATTGGAATTTCATGAAATTAAGAAACACATACCGATGAAATAATAAATTGAACTTTGGAATACTAACAAGACCATTAAGAATAGTAATATAACCAATAGAATATTAAACTCACCTATTAAATTATAAATAGAATTTGGGCATCATATTAATGAATATATGATATATTTATATCGTAAGTTATATAAATAAATGTTTTAGAAATAATAAATTAATTGGTTCTATTTGTGTAAAATGTAATAGTTTATTTACAATTTTATAAATAATATAGTGATTTAAAAGAAAATTTATTTTCATAAAATGCATTCTTAAATTAATATTTTTTCTTTTGATTATATGGTATTTTTATGAGACCATAATTAATTTTTGAATGTATTATAAAATTAATTATAATATTAAAATCGGTATTTTAAAGTAAATGATATTGTTATATAAAATTAAATTTCACCTATTTAGAAAATTATTTTCATAAAATGTAGTTTAATCTTTAATTGTATTCATTGAAAATGTTTATGGTTAATATTTGGGATTTTTGAGAAATTGTTGACCTTTTGGTGGATATTGAAATATGATAATTTATATTATAAGCTAAATACACGAATTATTGAGTCTTGGATGGTGTATATTTGATTTAAGAACCATTGGTTTTAACTAACATAATCTATTTAATTTATTTATTCAAAATAATCATGACTATTCAATGACTTAAGAGAAAATAAAGAACAATTTAATAAAATAATCAAAAAACACCCCTCTCCACCACTATAAAAACCACATATCACAACCATTTCTCGTCACACCTTTGAAACCATTAATGTTAGAAAATTTATTACCAATTAAATTACCATGAATATTCCCTAAATCCATGATCCTTTGGTCTAAAGCATTACCGAACCTATTTTCCGAAGGAGGTTCACAAGGAGAATACGTTGAAGAGGTAAAATGCATGTTCATTTTCGTTTAATTTAGTTTCAATTTATTTTATTTTCTTATATTATCCTCACCACCATATACCAAAGTGGAATTATAACTCTAGTATATTTTACATACTAGAATTTATTTTTTTAGGGAATAATTCATCATTAATTCTCTTCCCTCTTCTATTTTCATTAAAAGTGAAATCATCGTGTGAGAGGTGTCGATTCACCACCTTTGTGTATGCCGATTTTTTATTTTTTTAACACCACCCTCACAGAATGTCAAAAAACCATTATAATGTTTGAAATAGATTTTCAAATTTATTTTTTGACCATTATTAGATTTTGGAACTAGTATATATACATAATATTAAATAATTGAATAAAACTAGTTCAGGATGATAAAAAAACATCCCAAATAATCTAAATGATTATCACTAACATTTTATCTAATGAAAAATCTTTATATGTGGAAAAAAAATGAGATATAAAACATTTAATATTATTTATGTTCATTAATAACATATTACTTCAATTTTGGATAACTATTCCCATTACTCATTTTCTTCCATACACGTATACAAGTGAATAAATCATGATAATCAAGGAAATGAAAACTCTCGAATGACGAAATTGAATGTTATAACTCATCAAAAAGACCATAACTGATCATAATAAAATTATATTAAAACAAATACAAATTTAATATGTTATGAATTTTATTTTTAATTAATATAATTTTATTTTTTAGAAAATTTGGTACTAGTCCAGAACAAATTCAAACATAAGTTATGATATTCTAAGTCAACCTCCATTTTTTCAATTGGGTTATGGTTTCCCTATCTTTAACCAAATTTATTTCTCCATTATTATTTTTTAATCATATTAAATTTTGTTTTAATGTTGAAAACATATGTAAGTATATTAATTATTCTTTATCTGATGGGGAAATATATGTTTTATAAGGATAACTTCTAAATGGAACTTGATAAGCATGCCTGATTAAAGGGAACATCCCGATTCCTTACCCATTTTCAAGTAAAATCCATAATATATTTTAATCCAAAATTATTTATATAAAATAAAAAATTTTATCATTAAAAAAATCCTTCTTCATTTCTTGTTTTATACAAAAAAATTCATATTTTTTTTCTTTAAAGACTTTTTTTTACTCATAACCCCACTAATGTGGATCATTTATAATGTTTCTTAAACACTATTTTAACATGTTTTCATTTCATTTTGATAAAAATTATCCTGATATATTATTATATTTCCATGATAAATGTCCATTTGTTTTTTCAATCAATTATTTCATGGACACCTTAATGATATACCCATTTTTTTCTTCCCTATAAAATTATTATGATACACATTTATTTCCATGGGAAACCCATTTTTTTATTTCTTATGTATGATTAATAATGTGTCACATATATTCATGAATATATTATAATGGGTTATCCTAGATAGTTCTCCAATGTAATGGGAAATGTTTAGTCTCATGAGATGTCATGTGCAATGGTTTTGGTGGGTGTCCTTGACTCATTCTCCTCCATGTGAAAAGGTGTTGGTTGTTAGCCTTGACAAATTATCCTCTATATGCAATAGTCTTGCTGGTTATCCTTGAAACATCCTTCTCTATGTACAATGGTCTTAGTATTTATACTTGACTCATGATTATTTCATATTTTATGTTTTTTCCACACTCCTAGGATGCCATTTTGTACATGTTATGCATCCTTATATTTATTCATCTTCCATGCCATTCTACATCCTCATGCTATGCCTTCTGACCAATGATTTACTCTTTACTTCTATGTTTATTCTAATACTGGGATTTTTTTATCATCCCATTTTTCATGTATTCCTAATGTTATAAAATATAGGTGTAAGGGCTCAGAGGAAGATATGATCTGATTATGAATATTAAATACAATATGTTATGTTTTGGTTTCATGATTTCTAACTAGTACCAAATATTTTAAAGGCACTAGACTCTAAAATACATGGGTTTTATTTTATTTTTATATATGAATAAAATCATGTAACCATTTTTAAAAAAGATTTGGTCTCTATAGTTGGAATGAGAGAAAGTTTTAGTTATTTATGGATATTAAAACTAGAAAAACATAATAAGAACCCCATGGATAATTTTATCACCATGGATAACCCATACAGAAATCTTGGAAGTCACATGTTAGGATATTACTTTAATTTTCAAGTATAGTCTTATATTTTTAATGTTTTATTTTTTATATTACTATTATATAAGTGTCTATGCCCCCTAATTATAATTTTTTTAGTTAAAGGATGAATGTAGGAGAACCCATGAAAGTAATCAATGTGATAGGGAATGTGATGATTTTCCAAATAAAATGCCAAATATGATGGGAATAGAAGATAAAAACATCATTGATGTACTTTCTAAAATGGCATAATTTATGAATAATAACTTGAATCACGTGGATAACCCTCCTCTTATGAAAACTAATGTTTCATTCAAATCATTCATGCAAAAAATTCCTCTTATATTTAGTGGATATTATAATACCCACATCACAGAGAAATGGATTAAATACAATGAGATTATATTCTCTTTCCTCTTGTTATCATAAGAAGAGAATGTTTTACTGGTGTTTTATAATTTTGACTGGGAAGCTGATCAGTGGTGGACACTGATCGTGAATTTGAAGTCCATGGAGGAAATTGATTCCATGCAATGGAAATATTTCAAAAAAATAAAAATATTTTCCCCAACATCTGTATATTAATAATGAAAGGGAATTATTTAGTGAGAACAAAAAAAGGAAGATGAGTATTTCAGGGAATATAAATCAAAAATCACAAGGATTGAAGGATATGCCTCTAGCTTTGTTGTGAACAAAGAATTAATGTTGAAATGTTAATTAGTGGACTAAAGATGAGTCTAAAAAAAGAGTCGATTTGAGACATTGATTGTTTTGAGTATATTTTTTGTTGTTATCTTTAGGTTGATTGAGATTAGATACTCTCAATGGTCTCATGGGACCAAAGATAAAAAGTGGAATATAGAGTTTATATGAAATGATCAATATATAAATCCCATGATGGATGGAAAACCCAACAACACCCATGTCAAAATTGTTGGAAGAAGAATCTCAAGAACTGTTTAAAGAGAACCAATAAATGATTCAAATGTGGATGAGTGGGGCATCTGGATAATAACTGCCAAAGGGATATGAAGAATCTCCTTAATGTGGATGTGTAATGGAAGGTCTAAATCCACACTCATCCAATAGTATAGTGTCTCAACTATAAGGAACATGGGCATTATGTGAGCAATTTACCTAAGCTATGGGTTGTTAACAGAAATAAACAACAACCTCCAACGAAAAAAGGAAGGGAATATTATATCACTAATACTAAGGTGGATCCCAATAATGATGCGGTGATAGGTATGTGATTATTCATTCAAGAATATATAATTTACTATTCTTTTCATGTTTTATTCATCATTTAATTTCATTCTAGTTGATTATAACTCTCAAAACACCACATCAAAATATGGAGGTTGAGTTATCTATGAGAACTACGAATAGGTAAAATATTCAATAAAATGTTTATAACTCCTCGATGAATATTTTTTCCAAACTAAACCTCCTAGAAAATCTTATCTTGGTTCCTTTTTAGAGTATAATTCTATATTGGGCATGGATTGACTATCATTATATAATGCTAACATCAACTATAGATAAAGGGAGATCAATCTCCACTTATTTAAGAATCCTTAAATTTTGTACAAGTGTAAGGAGGATCATTAATGTGCTTAAGAATAATTGTCTAAATATAAGATATAATTGAATTATGAGCAAGAATATCCATCTCAAATGATTGAGATAATGGATAGGACAATGATAAATGACATTCCCATTATAATGGACTACACTCATGTCTTCCATTAAGAGTTTCATGGTCTTCCTCTTTAAGAATAGGTTGAGTTATCAATTGAAAAAACTTTTATATCTCCATATATATCAATGTCACCATAATGAATAGAATCCATTGATTTGGTAGAATTGAAGAGGTAGTTACAAGATAATTTAGACAAGGGTTTTTTATTCCTAAGTGCTTCACCATGGGGTGTGCCAATCCACTTCATTAGAAAGAAGGATGAATCAATGCACCTCATCATTGATTATTATTAGATCAAAAAATTCATGATAAAGAACAAGTATCCCCAATAATGGATAAATGAACTGTTCGATCACTAAAAAAGGGGCAAATATTTCTCGAAGGTGGCACTTCATTTAGGATATCACCAATTAAAGGGGAAGAAAGAAAAATATTCCCAGACTACCTTTCAAAGAAGTTATGGATAGTATGAGTTTATAGTGATTGCGTTATAAATAACAAATTTTCTATAAATTTTCATCCAATGAATTTATAGAGTCTTTATGTATTACCTCAAAAAATAAGTGGTCATATTTATTAATGATATTATTATATACTCTTAGAGAAAATAGGGGCATGAAAATTATTTGAATATTGTTCTAATGACCTTGTGAAGGAAGAAAATCTATGAAAAGTACTATAAATTTTTCTTCTAGATGGAGGAAGTATCATTCTTGGGGAATTTTATCACCGGAAAAGGAATACCTATAGACCCATTCAAGATAAAGGGAATCAAATAGTGGCCCAACCCAACATGTGTAACAATGATCTATAGTTTTCATGTCTTATCTGGGTACTTTTTAAATTTATTGATGAATTTGTCATGATTTTCTTAATCTCTAAATATGATTACATGTAAAGGGTTAAAATAGTTATGGAAAGAATAATGGTAGGAAACCTTCATGGAGATAAATAAGAGGTCGATCACTGCACCAATACTCACACTAGGGATCCGCAGGGTTCCATTTATGATACATAATGATGTTTCAAAGAATGTATTAGGATGTGTATAAATTGAAAATGATAAGCTGATAGCCTACACCTCATGGTAGTTGAATATCCATGAGGATAAATACTAGATGCATGATCTAGAGCCTTCAGAAGTGATTTTTTCCTTGAAAATATGGCTACACTAACTCTATTGTGAGATGTATGACGTATATACTGATCACAAGAGTCTAAAGTATATTTTCACACATAATAAACTCAACGTGAATTAATGGATATGGTAGGATCTAATCAAGGACTACAATTTCTCTATTCACTATAATCCTAGGAATGAAATCAGGGTAGTTGATGCTATTAGTATATTAGAGCCTTCTACTCTATCCATGATTCATATTGAGAAATATCCTATATTCATGGAAATGCAAAGGATAGATCCTGAAATCATAATATAAGGGAATACATCATACCTTTCCCAAATGATTTCTCAGCCATCTATCCATGATATGATAAAGTAGGTATAAAGGGATGATCTGGAGCATCAGAAGAAGGTGAAATAGGTAATGGAAGGGAAGCTAAAAGAGATCCATATTAATGATGATAGAATGATTTAGTTTTGAATAAGTATTTTTGAGCCTTCATAACCTAATATAAATATGTAGATATTTATTATTGAACATATCTATCCATTCCCTATCCATCATGGGAGCACCAAGATATACGTGATATTCAAGAACACTTTTGGTTGGTTAATATGAAGAAGGATAAAGTGGAGTATATATCAAGGTTCTAGATAAGTCATCATGTTAAAGCAGTCTGACCAAATTACAAAGGGGAGATGAATCCATTTCCTATACCCACATGGAAGTGGGAGAATATCACTATGGACTTCTTCACTGGACTCCCAAAAAAATATAAAGGAAATAATTGTATATGGGTTGGGGTGGATCAACTCACCAATGCTTACCACATTATTTCCATAAAATATTATATATCCAATTAAGAAATTTTCATGATATATGTGAAGGATGTGGTGAGGCTCCATTATGTACCACGTTTGATCACCTATGATCATGATCCAAGTTTCACATCTATATTATATGTAAGTATTCAACATGCATTGAGTACTGAATTGAATTTTAGCAAGGCCTATCACTCCTAAACTAATGGAAAAATAGAAATAAATATTTAGACACTCAAGGAAATGGTGAGATAATTCTCAATGTAATTAAAAGGAGGATGGGATTATCATCTCCCATTGGAAGTGTTCTCATACAATAACATCTTCCAAACATGTATGTATATGGATCCATATAAATCTCTATATGGGAAGTGATGTTGAACTCTGACCTATTGGTTAGATGTTGGTGAAAGAAGGATACATAGTCCCGACATGATACCAGAGATAATAGATAAGGATAAAAACATCCAAAAAAACCATAGAGATACTCAAATTCCTAAAAATAGCTATGTCGACAACCGTTGAATGAACTTTGTGTTCGATGATAGAGCCAAAGTCATCCTTATAATATCACCAATGAATTGATTCGTGCTGTTTGAAAAAAAGGGAAGCTTAGCCCAAGGTAAATTGGCCCCTTTTATAACCTTGATTAAAAAGGATTAGTGGCCTATTATCTTAAACTTCCACCAAATATGGGTCATGTTAATAACTTGTTCCATGCATCTCTTTTGAGGAAGTAGATATCTTACCCATCACTTGTACTGAATCTGAAGGTTGCAGAACTAGAGAATGATCAATAATATAACGATAATCCAGTGATGATGTTGGGTTATATAGAGAAATTCATATAAAACAATACTACTAACCTGGTCAAAATACAAATTAATAACCATGTGTACGAATATTAGACATAATAACTATAGGAAGCGGTGATGGAGAAGTACCCCACAGATTTTCACATTTGTATGTAAAATGAAATTTCAATCATGATATTTCATAAGGGGGAGAATGTAATGACCCAAAATTCTATCAATGAGATTTAATTTCTTATAATTATTTATAAATTATAAATCACATAAGATTAACCTGATATCACAATAAAAACTTTAAAAATAAATAATGAATGAAATAAGAGGCATTTGTAGAAATTAATATTCCCATATTGATTGAATTGTAACTTGAAATTTGGAATAGTAACATGACCATTAGTAATAGTAATATAAAAAATTGAATAGTAACATAACCTATGAAATTATAAATAAAAATTATAGATCTTTTGAAAGAAAATATGAAATATTTATATCATTGTTTAAATAAAAAATGTTTTAAAAATGGTAAATTAATTGTTATTATATTTTTAATAATTAAATGTTTATTTAAAATATTATAAAACACATTATTCTTTAAAATAAAATTTATTTTCATAAAATATATTCATAAATTAATATTTTGTTTTCACAGGATTATAAGATAATTTCATAATACCTTAAATAGTTTTTGAATGTATCATTAAATGAGTTGTAATATTAAAATCAATATTTTTTTGAGTAAGTGATAATTTTACATAAAAAAATAAATTTATCAAATTTGTAAGATTATTTTCATTAAATTAATTCCATTTTAGAATATTAAATTTCAATAAATGTTTAAGGTAAACATTAGGGATGTTT
This sequence comes from Viscum album, assembly GCA_963277665.1. Lineage (NCBI taxonomy): Eukaryota > Viridiplantae > Streptophyta > Magnoliopsida > Santalales > Viscaceae > Viscum > Viscum album. The sequence goes on from OY728121.1 coordinate 858,185,751, forward strand.
TCAAAATTGTTTAATTTTTGGTGAATAGTAATATATAGTAATTTACATCATAAACTAAATAAATGAATTAAAGAATCATGGATGATCTATGGAAGATGTAATCACTGCTTTTATGAACTCACATGCTCTAATTACTGTATTTAGTTGTATCAATCAACATTATTCATATTATTGAACCGAAATAATAATAAAAAATAATTAAAAAATAGCCCTCTCCTCCGCTATAAATACCACCCATCACAACTACTTCTCCTCACACCATCTAAGCCATGGTTCTTGTCTAATTTCTGACCAATAAGTTTACCCATCATTTCCACAAAGTCCAAGATCCATTGGTATCAACATAAAACCAAATCCATTTTCCTATGGTGTTTCTCAAGGAGAAGTAGTTCAAGAGTTGATATCATCTTTCAATTTCCATTAAAATTTTCAATTTATATGATTTTTCTAAAATATCATCACCTCCCAATCCAAAAGTGAAATAATAATTCAAATATATTTTATACATTATAATTTTATTGTGTCGACAGAATAATCCACCATCAATTATATTCCCTATTCCTTTTGTTCAAAAAATAAAAACATCATATTTGAGGTGTCAATTCATGACCGTTTTGGAAGATGATTTTTTTTATAATTCCACCTTCAATGTTGGTCATAAAAAATTATAATTAATGAAAGTGATTTTAAAATTTATTTTATAACCTTTTTATGTTCTGGAACTACTATATATACATAATATTAAATAATAGAACAAAACTAGTTCATGATGATAAAAAAACCACAAGAATAATCTAAATGATTATAATTAACATTTTATCTAATGAATCATATTGATATATTGTGAAAAAAGACATATAATACCATTTAATCGTGTTTATGTTCTTTAATGGAATATAAATTAAATTTTGGAAAACTATTCCCATTATATATTATCTTCCACACATGTATACAAGTGAACCGATCATGAAAATAAAAGAAATGAACACTTCTAAATGACGAAATTAAATCTTATAACTCATCCAAAAATCCAGAAATGAACACAATAAAATTATAATAAATAAAATAAATACTTAATAGGTTATGAATTAATATTCTAATGAATCTAATTTAATTATACAAGACATTAAGTACAATGGAGGAACCCTAACGGGGAAGATGATAACCCTAGAGGTTGAATAGTCTAATACGATCAACAATTTGATGGCCATGATCTAGGACAAGGAGAATAACACCCCAAGATGTTAAGAATTAATTGTTTTTGAATTAATTTATCTTTTCAATATTTTGAATTTCACATGAGACTATAAATAGTTCTTCATATATATATATATATTGTGACAGTAAGTCAAACATTCCATTCACATGTAATACCAACATGGCTTTCACTAAACACAATACCAACTTGGCTTGTTGTATAAGAAACACCGACTTGTTGTATGATGCACACAACACTCAGTTTCTAAAAAACATCCATTTTTATTGTTTTAATTATTAAAATTTTATAATTATAACATAGTAATTAAATTTAGTAATAAATACTTTTCAAAAATGCTTTTATATAAAGAAAACATATTTACAATGAAAGATAATGTTTTGTTGAAGTCTTTTTATGTTAAAAATATTGTTTCCTTAAATGAATCACTTTTAATAATAAATGTATTTTTTAAAAAAAATTAGAAATTTATTTTGATAAAATAAACTTTGTATTTTAAATTAGAACACCAAAATTAGCATGGGGTGAATTTTTTAGATTTTTCTGAGAAACATCATTTTTTAATGAAAAGTGAAAAATACTAATTATAATTTAAAAACATCCTTTTTTCAAATTAACTATTAATGATAAATGATATTATAAATATGTTTTGAGGTCAAATTTGATGAATATAAAATCTACTAATACAATGAAATTCATTAGGCTCATATACACTTTGAAATTTAATAAAACAATCTTATCAAACTTTTAAACGTTTTCCTACATTAGAACCTCATTATTTCATCCATTCCGCAGGATTAGCACTAATCATTATTTTGTTGATTATATGATTGTTTAACAACCCAATGTTTTTCAATGGAAATTTCCCTTCTTATATTTATGTCATAAAATTACACAAAAACACAACATAATGAACTACTATGTGCTAAGTGACCTTTAAACATAAGTTTGTCACTTCTGTGTTAGAAATTTTGAGAATTTGACATACATGGTTTTGTTCAAGATGTTTTTTGGAGTCTAATAAAACAAAAATAATTTTTGGTGAATAGTAACCTACCATTATGAATAGTAACATACCCTTATGAATAGTAACATGACCCTTATGAATAGTAAATCATCCAACATAAGAGTAACCTTACCTATGAATAATTAAATAAAATTTAGACATCTTAGAAAGAGGCAATTTGACCTTAGTAAACATTTTGGTATTTCGTAACTCATAAATAATTAATTATGATTAAATAATTAATTTAAAAGAAAAATTATTTGCTTAAAATGTGCTCATTAATTATAAAATCAATTTATTATAGTTTCTAGATAATGTTATAAGACCCTACGTAATTTTTGTAAGCACTATAAAATTAGTTTTAATATTAAAAACTGTTTTTAAGTAAATTATGATTTTAATTAAATATTAAATTAAAAATATTTAGAAAATTATTTTTGAAAAATGGACTTCATTTTAATGGATTCTACAGGTCGAAAAAATTTTGGGGTAAATTTTTGGGATTTTTCTGAGATACTTGATTTTTTTATGAATAGTGAAATACCGTAATTTACAAAAATAAGCTAAATAAGCTTATTATAGAGTCATGTGTGATGTTCAGATGATGTAGTCCCACTTGGTTCGAGATCACATAATAAAATTACTATTTTTGGTCACTCATGACTCATTATTTCTTGTCTTAGGGGAAATTACTAAACTAATGAATTTTATATTAAGGAAACCCCTCTCCCCTCCACTATAAACACCACCTTTCAGAACCTCATTTCCTCACACCTCTCAAGCTCTAAGACTTCTCTAAACTCTTCCCAAACATCCTCCCTATCCTCTATCCCACGTTCAAGAGTTGATGGTCTCATCAAAATACCAAGCCTAGCATTCTTAAGGAGGAACCCAAGAGGAAGATTTAAGAGTTAATTTCTCTCCCTCTTCTCCTTTAATTTCATTTCAAGTTCAAGTTCATTTCATGATCTATCCCCACCTATCTTCATATAAATGGTATTGTAACTCCCGTATTATACATATAATGTAATTTTATGATTCTAATGGTATATTATATCATCGAACCCCCTTTCCCTCTTCCTTTTATTTTACTTAAGAGAACGTTGTTCATGAGGTATTAATTTATCACCTTCAAAAACTACATGCTTTCTTATTCCATTTAAACCTTCAGATCTAGTCATGAAACCATTTTTTAGGTTTAAATAGAACATTTTATATTTATTATCTCCTATTTAAAGTTCAGGAACTAACTTATGACCATATTTATAGTGATAAAGTAAAACAAGTTCTTTTTGATTGAAAAATCGTTCAAATTAACCCAAACAATCATCTTATAATTATTATCTAATGATACATCCACATGGATCTAATATAATTCATTATAAGATCATTAAAAGACATGTAATATCATTAATAACATGAAATATCAGTTATTGGTATTTACCCATGATCTACCCAAACATCAATTTAAGAAAACAATAGAAACACTCAAGAAAACCATAAAAACAAACATTCCAGAACAATGTTTTTAAACTCTATAACTCATCCAAATGCACATAAAATCACTTAATGAAACCATAATGAACCATATTAATGTAAATAGGGTTCTTTATTTGAAATTAATGAATATAATGTCTTTATACAAGACATTAAATAGAAGGAAGCATTCAGATACATGGTAAGGGGAAATTTTCGAACCCAACTTTCATCGTTTGGGTTCTTCCTCTTTCACTCTATTTTTGATATGGTTACTCCTATAAGATCATTTCTTCATCATTTTCCTCCTTTTTCATTGATATACATGTTTTCCACTATTATTTATGTTAAAAAAAATGTTTTCCAAAAGAACTCTTCTTTTAAGAACGCACCTTTTACTTCTCACTCAAAGTGGATGGTTCTTGTATCAAGTATGTTGTTCCCTCTTTATTTTGGGAAGCCAAAGTTAATGAATGTATTATTTTGATATGAAACCCATTCCTTAACATGGGTTATTTATGTTCATTATTTATATATGTTTTATGTGGCCTGCATGATAATGGTGATATTATGAGGTGACGGGTGCACCCAGAATTATATAGCGTAATATAAATGTTTCAAAGTGATGGGTTTACCTAGAATTATACAGCACTCTAATGCATTGGGTAAAGTGATTAATCTCATGATTAAATTTGAAATGATATGTTAACAAGATGCTAACTTGGTTCACAGGTATGTGTGGTAGTTAACCACTAAGACATGATGTTTCGTTTTTATGCATTGCCACATTTCAAGCCTTATATTTATGCTTCCTCTCATGTTCATGATCTTTTTCCCATGTTATGATAATAATCAACCCATGCTATATTGTTCTTATCTATCCTATTACTGGTCTTCTAGGTCACCCCTTTTGATGTATATCCTCAGGTGGCGACATATACTAAGTAGAGGATAAGGTTTAATAAGAAGCTAGAGAATAAGAAATTAAATAAATGTTTATGCTTGATGTTGTATTTGTTATGTATAGTCCTAGTTTTACCAAGACATTAAAACTTTTGATCCTCTATGTGTAATACTATTATGTTGTATAACTTTAAAATTAAGTTACAATAGTGTAATATAATGTTGGGTCACTATTTTTGGTATTAGAGGAATGTTTTAGTTAATTTGGGAATTAGTATTAGTGAACCCTAGAGAAGACCTCTAGTATGAGACTAAGTACAAATATGCACACAAGAGTATTTACATAGGGATCCCATATGTTATGATTTTAGAATAAATTGTTCAAATTAATATGTTATGTATTCTTGACCTATTTAATTATATTTTTTTCAAACCTTTTCTATTTTAGAAAATGGTGGGAACCAGGAGAAATCAGGCCAACAACTCATGGGATGGCTAATGAAACGATTTCCCGAACAACATCCCCAATTATTTGGGAGGTGGAGTGAAAAACATTATGGCGATGCTTACCCAATTATCTCTGGTTATGAACAGTAACCATAATAATGGGGAACGTCCTCCTTCACCAAATAGGGAGCAACTGAATATCGAATGTTTTATGTGGTAATGACCACCGACGTTTAGTTGATCTTCTGATCCACTAGTTGCAGAATAGTGGGTCAACTCCATGGAGAAAAGTTTTTTTTCTTCAATGTTCTAAGAAATAGAAGGTGACCCTAGCCGTTTATCATCTAGATTGAGAAGTTGATCAATTGTTGGATTTGATTAAGAACACCAAGTCAAGGGAGGAAATTGAAGATATGGAATGGGATGACTTTAAGATAATGTTTATTAACAATTATTTCCCACAAACTCTTCATACAAAGATGGAGAGAGAATTCACAGAGCTCAAGAAAAAAGAAGGAGAATCTATCACAACCTACGAAGCGAATTTCATAAGGATTTCAAGGTAATCTTCGGGTTTTGTTATCAACGATGATAGAAAAATTGATAGATTCTTTAGTGGATTAAAAACACACCTTTGAAAGGCTCTTGCAATTTGAGACTTTGGGAGTTATGAAGAAGTTGTTTGGTGTACTCTAAAAGTGGAGATAGAGTTTGGAGAATGGTCCCATGGCTATGGGGATATGATACGAATGATGGAGTTTCCAGATGGAAGATCTAAAGAAAAAAGTGGGAAGAAAACTCAACGATCCACATTCAAGTAATGTGGGAAGTTGCACCATGGGAACTGCCTCAAAGGGAAGGGGAAGTGCTTCAAGTGTGGGAAAGTAGGAAATCATGCTCAATAGTGTCAAAAAGACATGAAAATGAAGGAGAATGTCACTGATGAAAGGAGAGAACCCCTCATTGTTCAATGCTAAAACACTAGAGAGCTAGGGCACTATGCAAACCAGTGCACTAAACCTTGAGTTATCGAGGGTAATAAGCACTAGCAGCCACTGAAGCCAAAGGAACAAGGGAAGGCTTAGGCCATCACTACTACGGAGGTGGAGCATGATAATGAAGTAGTACAAGGTACACTTCCTATTCCCTCAAGAATGGAAAAGGTCTTATTTGATTCTGGTTATACATATTCTTTTAAATCTCGCAAGTTTTCTAGAACTATATAATCGATGCCCCGAAACTTAGAAGTAGATATATCTGTGAAAACACCAAGTGTTGTAATCATTTCAACCCAAGTGTTTGAGTCCTCTCATGTTGGTGTATGTGGGAATATTCTTCCTAAGAATCTCGTAATACTACCCTTGGTGGAATTCAACACTATAATAAGAATGTATTGGTGCTTGTTATATAGATCACATATCAACTGATGGGAAAAGGAAATATCTTTTCTTATTCTGAACCATCCCATGCTTCTATACAAATTCAAGGAAGATCATGAATCTCCTTTGAAAAATCCTTTGATGGTGTGGGTGTTGATTCCCTTTGAAGAAGCATACCTCGCCCAAATGGTTGAGTTAAAGGAAAGTACCAACCTTGAAGAAATTACCATCATGAGGGAATATAATGATGTATTTCCCAAAGAGTTACATGGAATTACCTCGAAACATGAGGTAGATTTCTTTATTAAACTCATACCCGGAGCTACTCCTATCTCAATGTGTCCCTATAGGATGGCTCCTGTCGAACTGAAGGATCTAAACAAGTAGCTGCATGAGCATCTGGAAAAAAGGTTCATATGACCTAGTGCATCACCTTGGGGTGCACCAGTGCTCTTTGTGAAGAATAAGGATGGAACAATGCGGTTGTGTATCGATTATAGGGAACTAAAAAAGATCACTATAAAGAACAAGTATCCTCTCCCAAGGATTGATGACTTGTTCAACCCGTTAAGAGGATATCAATACTTCTAAAAGGTGGATCTTCATTCGGGATATCATCAGGTAAAGGTGATGAGAGAAGATATTCAAAAGACTGCCTTCCGTACAAGGTATGGGCACTATGAGTTTTTGGTGATTCCCTTCGGACTTACTAATTCCCCTGCAATCTTCCTAGATTTGACAAATATAGTCTTTAGAAATTACCTAGACAAATTTGTGGTAGTGTTTATTGATGATATTCTCATCTACTCCAAGAGAAAGGAGGAACATGAAGAACATCTAAGACTTGTGTTGGCGACATTAAGAAAGGAGAAGTTGTACGCCATGTTCAGAAAGTGTGACTTTTGGATGAAGCAAGTCACATTCTTAGGACATATGATCACAAGTGAGCGAATTTCTATGGATACTTAAAAGAAAAAGGTGATTGAAGAATGGCCCAGGCCCTCTAGTGTCATAGAAATCCGTAGTTTTCTTGGATTAGCGGGGTACTACCGATGTTTTGTGAGAAACTTCTCATGATTTCCAAGCCCGCTAACTAAGTTAACAAGGAAATGGATAAAGTATTTCTTGATGGAAGAATGTGAGGAAAGATTCAAGGAGCTAAAGAGAAGGTTGATCACTGCACCTATACTCACACTACCGAAAAGTGGAGAACATTTGGTGAAATACAGTGATGCTTTAAAGAAAGGCTTGGGTTTTGTACTCATGAAAAATGATAATGTGATAGCCTATTCTTCACGACAGTTGAAGATCCATGGGCAAAAGTACTTGACACATGATATATAGTTGGCATCCATGATTTTTTCCTTGAAATCCTGGCGACACTACCTTTATAGAGAGATGTGTGACATATACATCGACCATAAGAGCCTAAAGTATATATTGAAACACATGGAGCTCAACATGCATCAAAAGAGATGGTTAGAGATAATCAATGATTATGATTTCTCTATTCAATATCATCCAGGAAAGAAGAACAAGGTAGCTAATGCTCTAAGCAGAAAAGAACTTGTTACTTTATCCATGTTGCGGATTGAGAAAGACCCTATCTTCGGGTATATGCAAAGAACGGATTTGGAAATCATAAGGGCATGGAATACATCCTACATTTCCCAAATGATTGCGCTACCATCCATCCATGAGAAGATTAAATAAGAAAAAGGGATGATGTGGAGATATAAAAGAGGGTGAATGCAGTAAAGGAAGGGACGCTGCTAGTGTTCCATATCGATAATGATGGTGTGATTCAGTTTGGAATGCGGCTTTGTGTGCCTTTATCACCTGGGATAAAGAATGAGATATTGGATAATTCACATAGCTCCATATCCTCTATCCGTTCTATAAGTACCAAGATGTACCGAGATTTCCAAAAACACTTCTGGTTTGATAACATGAAGAAAGAGATTGCTGAATTTATATCAAGGTGCTTGGTATGTCAGTAAGTTAAAGTTGAGCGACAAAAGGTCAAAGGTATGATGCAACCATTGCCTATACCCATGTGGAAATGTAAAAATGTTATTATGGACTTTTTCATGTGTCTCCCAAAGACATTAAAAGGAAATAATGTGATATGTGTTGTGGTCAATCAACTCACCAGACAGACCATTTTATCACAATTCAGAAAGATCTCTCTCTTGAACAACTTCAAGATATATATGTGACGGAAGTGGTGAGACTACATGGTGTTCCACTCTCGATGGTCTCTGACCGTTATCCAAGGTTCACATCTAAATTTTGGAGGATCCTTCAACATTCTTTGAGTACTGAATTAAATTTCAACACGACCTATCACCCTGAAACCGATCGCTAGTCTGAAAGGACTATTCAGACGCTTGAAGATATGCTAATATCCTGCTCTCTAGAATTCAAAGTTTGATCGGATCAGCATCTCCCATTGGTTGAGTTCTCATATAACAATACCTACCACTCGAGTATTCAGATGTCTCTATATGAAGCTCTGTATGGACAGCAATGTAGAACTCTAATCTGTTGGGATGAAGTTGGAGAAAGAAAGCTAATTAGACCTGATCTTGTGCAAGAGATGAAAAATAAGGTTCAAGTCATCCAGAAACACATCAAATGTGCTCAATGTCGGCAAAAGGCCTATGCTTACAACCATAGAAGGGACTTGGAGTTCGATATTGGATATAAAGACTTCCTTCGAATATCTCCATGGAAGAGAGTCAGGCAATTCGGGAAGAAAGGGATGCTATGTCCAAGGTATATTGGCCCCTTTGAGATCCTTGACCACATAGGATCAATAGCTTATTGTCTTGCACTTCCACCGAATATGGATCATATTCATGATGTGTTTCGTGTATCACTACAGAGGAAGTACATACCCGACCCCTAACATTTACTAAAATCAGAGGTGGTGCAGTTGGAAGATGATATCTCCTTATGAGGAGCAGCCAGTAAAGATTTTAGATCAGAGAGATAAAGTTATACACAACAAGGGAACCCATCTTGTCAAAGTGTTGTGGAGTAAAGATAAGTTTTAGGAACCAACTTGGGAACCATAAGAGGCAATGAAGGAGAAGTACCCTCACTTGTTTGTGTAAATTGAAATTTCAGGGGAAAAATTTCTTAAGGGGGGAGGAATGTAACGACCCAAGGTTTTTTAATGGAAATTTCCATTATTATATTTATGTCATAAAATCACATGAAAACAAAACATAATGAACTACTAAGTGCTAAGTGACCTTTAAACATAAGTTTGTCACTTCTGTGTTGGGAATTTTGATAATCTGACATACACAGTTTTGTTAAAGATGTTTTTTGGAGTCTAATAATACAAAAAAAAATTGATGAATAGTAACATAACCTTATGAATAGTAACATACCCGTATGAATATTAATATGAATCTTATGTATTGTAAATCAACCAACATAAGAGTAACCTTACCAATGAATAATGAAATAAAATTTAGACATCTTAGAAAGTGAGAATTTGACCTAAGTAAACGTTTTGGTATTTCATAAGTCAAAAATAATTAATTATAATAAATTAATTAATTTAAAAGAAAAATCATTTACTAAAAATGTGTTCATTATTTATCAAATCGATGTCTTATAGTTTTTAGATAATTTTTTAAGTCCCAAACTAATTTTTTTAAAACACTATAAAATTAGTTTTAATTTTAAAAACTGTTTTTTTTGTAAATTATGATTTTAATTAAATATTAAATTAATAATATTTAGAAAATTATTATTGAAAAATGGAATTCCGTTTTTGGATTCTACATGTCGAAAAATGGTTGGGGTATATTTTGGCGATTTTTATGAGATACTTGAATTTTTTGATGAATACTGAAATACCGTAATTTACAAAAATAAGCTAAATAATCTAATTATAGAGTCATGTGTGATGTTATGCTGATGTAATCCCACTTGGTTCGGGAAAAAATTATAATATTACTATTATTAGTCACAAGAGACTCACTATTCCTTGTATTAGCGGAACTTATTAAACAATTGAATTTTATATTAAGGAAACCCCTCTCCCATCCACTATAAAAACCACCCTTCAGACCCTCATCTCCACACACCTCTCAAGCTCCAAGACTTCTATAAATTCTTCCCAAATATCCTCCCTATCCCCTCTCCCACTTTGAAAAGTTTATAGCCTCATCAAAATAACAAGCCCAGCTTCCTTAAGGAGGAACTCAAGAGGACGATTTTAGAGGTAATTTCTCTCCCTCCTCTCCTTTAATTTCCTTTCAAGTTCAAGTTCATTTCTTGATCTCTCCCCAAATATATTCATATAAATGGTATTGTAACTCTAGTATTATACATATACTGTAATTTTATGATTATAATGGGATATTATATCATCCAACCCCCTTTCCTTCTTTCATTTATTTTAATAAAGAGAACATTGTTCGTGAGGTATTAATTTATCACCTTCAAAAAAGGCATGGTTTCTTCTTCCATTTCTACCTTCATATATGGTAATGAAACCATTTTTATGGTTTAAACAGAACATTTTATATGTATTTTCCCTTATTTAATATTCTGGAACTAACTTATGTCCATATTTCTAGTGATAAAATAAAACAAGTTCTTTATGATAGAAAAATAGCTCAAATTAACCCAAACAATCATCTTCTAATTATTATCTAATGATACATCCACAGGGATCTGATATAAATCATTTTAAGATCATTTAAACTCATGTAATATCATTAATAACAAGAAATATGAGTTTTGTATGTTTACCCATGTTCTACCCAAACTTCAATGTAAGAATACAAGTGAACCACTCAAGAAAACCATAAAAACAAACATTCCCGAACAATGTTTTTATAATCTATAACTCATCCAAAGGCACATAAAATCACATATTGAGACCATAATGAACCATATTAATTTAAAAAAGGCTATGTATTTCTAATTAATAAATATAATGTCTTTATAAAGGACATTAAAGAGAAGTAAGCATTCAGATAGAAGGTAAGGGGAAATTTTTGAACCAAACTTTCATACTTCGGGTTCTTCCTCTTTCACTCAATTTTTGATATGGTTACTCCTATAAAATAATTTTTTCATCATTTTCCTTACTTTTATGGGATATACATGTTTTTTACAATTGTTTATGTTAAACAAAATTTTTTCCAAAAGAACTCTTCTTTTATGAACACACATTTTACTTCTCACTCAAAGTCGATGGTTCTTGTATCAAGTTTGTTGTTCCCTCTTTCTTTTGGGAACCCAAAGTTAGTGAATGTATTCTTATGATATGAATCTCATTCCTTACCATGGGTTATTTAGGTTCATTATTGATATATGTTCTATGTGGCTTGAATGATAATGATTATATTATGAGGTGACGGGTGCGCCCGAAATTATATAGCACAATATGAATGTTTCAAAGTGACGGGTGCACCCAGAATTATATAGAGCTCCAATGCTTTTGGGTAAAGTGATGAATCTAATGAGTAAATTTGAAATGTTGTGTGAAAAAGATGTTATCTTGGTTCACAATTATGTGTGTTAGTTAACCACTAAGAAAAGATGTTTCATTTTTATGCATTGCCACATTTCAAGCCTTATATTCATGCTTCCTCTCATGTTCATGATATTTTTCCCATGTTATGATAATGATCACCCCATGCTATATTGTACTTATCTATCCTCTTACTGGGATTCTAGCTCACCCATTTTTATGTATATCCTTAGGTTTCTACATGTACTAAGGAGAATACAAGATCCAATAAGAAGATAGAGAAGAAGAAATTAAATAAATGTTTATTCTTGATTTTGTATTTGTTATGTATGGTCCAAGTTTTTCCATGACACTAATACTTTGTATCCTCTATGTGTAATACTATTATGTTTTTTATCGTTAAAATTATTTAATAATAATGTACGAAAAGTTTGGGTCTCTATAGATTGGAATTTAAAAAATATTACATACACAATTTTATTCATTCTAATATATGGAGTTTAATAATACAATGTTACTTTTTTGACAAAAATGGTTATTAAATATGATTAAAATTATTCAGATAGGTTAAGGCCAATTTAATCTTTATTAAGAAGCAAACCTTAAAATTGGGGGCCCAAATGACCATTAATCTTATCAAAAACCCATTTTATATCCATAGTTCGGCCATAAACAATCTATTATTGATTTTTTTTTATTTCAACTTTTTTTAGGTAATAACATGTGAACACCTAATTTGTTTCCAAAAATTCAATGTGAGTCATTTTCCTTCCCTATAAAAGGTCACCACTTCTACCCATTCTTTACACCCATAAAACATTTTATGTTCATATCTGATCTACCCATGTAGTATCCCAACCTTCCTCTATTTGACCTTGACGATTCCCCTTAGGAATAAAGGTTCTCAAGGATTCATTTTGGCACCATCCAAAAAATACCCAATTAAGTGGAAAGGTCTTCCCTCAACCTCCTTTCCATTATTTCCCTTATTCACCCCATAAAATATATTTATTCTTTTATTGTTTTAAAACCCCAGTATCCAACATATATTATGTTTTTTATGCAAATGTTATGACCTACACTTACACACACCTCAATCTAATGGATGTTGAACATAATTTTTCTGTGTATGGTGAACTAGTGCCTCACGGAGCAATGATTGTTCATTTATCCTTTACAACCAATAATGGTGGCTATTATTATAGAAAATATATTTATATATGTAATAAATTATATTTATCATATATTTACTCTTATTTATGTCTTTTAGAACTGACATCATTTTACCTTCCATTTGGTGTTAATATGATAAGCTCAGTTGAGGAAGTGTGGACCATCACACCTCAAAGCGATGTGATTCTATCACACACCACATAGCATGTACTAAAGATTGTTTTAATGAAAATATATGATAAATATGATATGTTAGTGCTACAGTAATAATTATATATATATATATACATACATAATTTACATGCATTCATTCAATAAAGCAATAAAAACAGAAACAACGTTCATACATACGTATGACTTAGCGTCTCTATGAATGGTGTATTCCATTTAGTAATCGTATATTATAAAGATTATTATAATAAAAATATGATGTAAATCAATTATATCTATTTCATGGTTTACATTCTGGAATCATTATATAATTATAAGGACCTAAGATGTAACAAATTAGGACAAATGTAAAGAACCAGGTAAATATTACCTGAGGAGAAACCATAACTTAAGATCGTTAACAAGTGGGTAATATAATGTTATAATAAAAAAATTAATGGTAATAGATATAATAATATGATTCATTAATATATTTATAATGAACTAATAATTATTATACAGGAATCTTGTATGAGTATGGAGAGAGTCAAGACAAAAGGTATGTGGATTTAATCTAACTTTTAATATTTGTGAGATTAATGTTATTTACTCCACTCATTAATTTTGTGTGGTGTACGTATGGAATATTATTGTATTCTATGTTTCATGTAATTAAATTTATAGGTATTAACATTCCCATTTTATGATCCTTCTTTCATATTGTTTAGGTTTCAAAATTTACCAAATCGGTTAAAGTGTTTTGTCTCAATTTGCCTTATTTGAGACTCATGTTTTGTTATGCATCTAAACTATTCAATGAGGTGAATATAATTCAATTTTACATTCCATATAATTAATATCAATATTTTCATGATATTTTATTGTTTATTTAATTTCATTTCCTTACATGGAGAGAATTAACCCAATATACCAATTTATAGGAGTGTATTGAACAAATCTCATTAATTTTTGAGATTGTTTATGTTTTTCCATCAATTGATGAAATATTACGATACATCTCCCAATAATATTCTTGAGTTTCCATATATTTGTTTCTTTAATCATATAATAATGTGTTGGTACTACTCTCTACTCTTTGGTACATAATATAGTTAAGAAAGTGTTATTATGAAATTTCAAATTTACCCTCCCTTCGATGGGAAATCAATGTTTTCTAAAATGAGTTTCTAAGAATATGATACCATTATCTTCTAGGATTTCAAATAAAAATTTTCACTTTTTTCATTTAATAATCTCTTCAAGGGAAACTTCTTGTAACTTTCTAAAAAAGTCATTCCCCATAACATTTTTACTGTGCAAAAAGGAATGTTCTTTTTACTTCATATGACATGTACGGATTTACAAACCATTATTCCATTGAATATTACTTTTATTTTTTAAAAGGATAAACATTAATTAATTTTTTTAAAATTAATTTTCAGGAAAGAAGGATTTCCAATTTGTTTAAATTCTTCACTATATGTTTTCACGGAATTTTCTCATAAAATAATTTTTAAAGGGTCTTTTGCATTAACAATATTTTTTCAATTAAGAAGGGGTATTTTTCTCAGGAAATGATTTTGAAAGATATTTAAAAACTATTTTCCATATAATATGACATCCTTTGATTTTACTCATTTATTTTTGGAAATTATCTTAATGATATATTCATATGATTTTAGTGAATGGGCCAGGCTTAATGTTATGGTCTTTATGAAACCATTTTCCCTTTCAAGGGTTATAGGTTTATGAAATCTGTTTATCTTTCATAGGATATTCTTCGATGAAATGGTTATGAAACCCATATCATTTCCATAGGTTATGATATGGTGAAATGTTAATGAAACACATTTCATTTTATGGGTTATTATTTGATGTTTATATAAACTATTTATTTTTATGGGTCATGATATGATTAATGTTTTATTATCTTGTGGAACATATATGAATGATTCTACTATGAGATGGTGGTACCTATATCTACCTCCAATGAATTAGGTAATGATATGTTTTATATAAGCTCAAAGGGTACATGGGTTTTATCCCAATATCAAAAATAAAGATGGTGTATGGGTTGTAGCCCAATACTAAAAAGAAAGGGTGTGTATGGGTTGTAGCCCAATCCCAAAAAGAAATATGTTGTGTGTTTTTTATACCAAGCCTAAATGAAAGAGGGTACACAGGTAGTAGCCCAAGCCCAAAAACAAGAAGGTACATTGGTTGTATCCCACGTCTAAAAGAATGTGGTTACATGAGTTGTATCCTGAGACTAACATGTTACAATGGTCTTGGTAGGTAGCCCAAACATAAATGTTATTATTCTTATATGAATTTCACTGATCCTATGTCTTATTCCTATGTTATTATTTCATTGCTCATGATGTTTATTTACTTATGATTAATTTCTTATGAACTTTCAAGATTTATATCACATATCTTTTTTTTACCTTTGATATACAAGGTATGACCTCCTAATGCTATAATCACATTATCATAATACTAAGTTCATGTTTATGATTACATGTCTCCCTTTTTACCCATACTGGGAAAATGAGATAACCCCTTATTATGATTCTTTTATACATGTTATAAAGAATGTTTTTTGGTAGAAGTTATAATGGGGTTGATTTTTATGGGATATTTTGATGATATTTCACTATGATTGAATATTTTGTTTTCATATTTCCAAAGACACTAAACTCTAATGGTCCTTGGGAATTTATTTTTCAATGTACTAAATATTCATCTAAAATGATGCAATATCCATGTATTTAAAGCCTGGGTAACTATAGTTTGTATTAATGGAAATGATTAGTTAACCATTATAATTAAAAATGGGAAAAGTTTAGTGCGATCCTTTTGTATATTTATAAATATATTTCTAGGGATGTATCTATGTATAATTATAAGGATGAGATAATGTTTAGGAAATTGTACTAGAATTTTGGAAATGGATAGAGTGATTGGTTTCCATGAAAGAGATCCCTGTCGGGATAATAAAAGTGAATGTGGCTCTAGAATATATGTACCTAGGGGTAACAAGACTAACAAGATTTTCTAGGCTTGACTCTAGGTAATCTGGTACATGAAAATGAGCCTTACTACACACCTAGTTTGACACTCCTAAAGGATATTCCTCTGGAATTCACAAGATCTTCATGAAACATCATGATGGATTTATATATAAGTTAGTTATGAATAACCAAGGATAAACTAAAAGTGTCATAAATTATGGAAGTTGTAATGATTTAGAAATCCAATAAGTAATTATATTCATGACTATGTAGTTTTCTCCTATGATAAGTATTCATCACACTATTCTTCTAGTTTTATTCAATGGAAATAACCAGAAGGAACTAGATTAATGTTGAAAGTGATGGAAGATTTTATGATGAGCAGTGAAATGGTAAGATAAGTGGAGAAAAAGATATTTTGATTATTCCAAATTAGCTATCACGGTATATGATTAACAATGTTAGGTTTGGGGAAATTTCTAGCAGGTTAAATAATTGAAATATATACTTTCATTGTAAGGATCATAGAGGAAAGAATATTCAGATTCATGCATATCTACAATTAGGGATGAACAAACTTGAGGAATACATCAAATGGAGGGGAATATGTTATTTTAGTGGGAAAATTGTCAGAGTGTTACATGTTGTCACAATGTTCAATGTCATATCTATAGAGTACACGGGCATTACCCAAGACAAATCCTAGAACTAAATATTTACTTATAAACCAAGTAAGGACCTCTTTCATTCAAAAATTTAAAGTTAAATTATTGATGTATTGGTGTATTCAGATTATAGTGTTAATAATGGTGAATTAAGTGTATATTTTTTTGTTTATGTTTTTGCTAAGGATTTACAAGAATATGTTGAATTGTCAAAATGTACAAGAAAAGTGCTTTCATGGAAATGTGAAATTTTGATTAAGGGAAGGTAATATTTTATTAATTCTGGATACCAGGATAATGGTATTTGTATAATGATATACTAGATTTTAATAAGTAAATTAGATGATACAAATTTCCCTTGAATTTATTACTGGAAAAAAGTTTTGTCTCATCATGGATGAAGTTTACATGATCTGGGATTTATCTGATGTGTCCAATTATCATTTAAATAAGGAATCATGCATGTTTTCCAAATGTATTAATGGTAATTTAGGTTATTACCATGTTTCAAGATAATATATGATGAGGTTATTCACATGGTTGGAATGTGACAACCAAGAGCTACATTGTGATATACAAGGGAATAAATGTTAAGATGATTTTGTAAATATCATTCTAATGTTTGGGATTACCACCATTAATAAGGTTTACAAGGTTATCCTTTCATGTAAATAATATATTAATATTTTTAAAAAGTATTCAGGCACTCATTCTATGCTGAAAACATTGGTTAAAAGTCTAATAAGTGAATAACCTTATTTCAAGGGTGTCTATCTTTTATATTTTTTGTGTGAAAAGAACATAATGTATGTTGGGTGACAAGAAATCATGTCCGGAAATGTCATGGGTCAGGAAACCATGAAAAATGTATGATAAGGTCTTCATGCCTACCACTAGCCTATGTTATGTCGTGGTTAATGTATATTTATTTGCAACGAAAAAATATTTATGATGAACTATTAGAGTTAATTTTTATTTTTATAGATTAATGCATGTTTTTTTTATTCATTATTTGTATTAATACAAATTAAAAGAATATTTTAGTGGTTTAATCATCAAAGTTAATTTCTAAACATTCCATGAGGTAATGGATGTATTAGAAAATTTTCAAATCACAACCCAAGAATGAAAAGTTTTTATACAAATTTATCAAGATTTACTCAACTTTCTAAAAGTGATCAAAAAAAATTATTGTACTAAAACCTTAAATTTTGTTGAGATGATTTACATTTAAATAATCATAGATTTATGACCTTGAGGCCCTCAAAATTCCTTTGATAGTTCACTTTTTTTTTGATTTATGATCTCAATCAATCCCTATAAATATTTATGCTTTTCCTCTTTGTCAAATATTCACTCCCAAGATATGTTTTGATATATGGAAACCTAGTTTTATGTTACATTGGGAAACCATTATGGTTACAAAATCCCCTTTTGATGGTATGTTTTATTATCAATATTTACAATGTGGGTTTCGATGAATGAAACTTGAATGTATTAAAAAATTGATAACATAGAAAAATTTTAAACATAAAATTCATTTTAAGGGGGTAGAATATAACATCCTGAGATTTTGAGAATTATTTTTTTTTCAAATTAATTTATCTTCTAAATATTTTTCATTCCACATGAAACTAGAAATAATTTTTCATATATATAAATTTATATATTAATACACTTAGTAAAACATTACTTTTACTTGAAATACCAACTTCGCTTGCGCTACACGCAATACAATCTTGGCTTGAGCTACAAGCAACAGAAACTTGTCATATGATGTACACAACACTGAGTTTAAACAAAGAATATCTTGTTATTGGTATATTTTCATAAATAATATAATTATAACCTACCTGACAAACTAAATAATAACTACACTTCAAATATTGTTGTTTTATATAAATAAAGCATATTGATAATGTAAGATGATATTTTGTGTAAATTCTTTTTATGTTTAAATACTCTTTTCTTGAATGAGTTAATTTTAATAATAAAATAAACATTATTCACATTTACAAATTTAATTGGAGAAGATAAACTTAATTTTTGAATTCAAGATGTTGAAATTATCCGATGGTGAATTTTTAGTATTTTTCTGAGAAACATCATCTTTTGATGAGTTATGAAAAATACTATTTTTTAGATTTAAAATGATTTTTTTCTAATTAACTATTAATGGTAAATGATATTATAAAAAAATTTATGGTCAAATTAGATGAATATTAAATCTAAAAATACAATGAAATTAATTAGGATCAACTTAACATAGAAACTGAATAAAAAAATCTTAACAATCTTTTTAACTTTTTCCTACCTTAAAACGCCGTTATTTTATCCCGACTGTTGGATTAGCACTAATCTTAATTTTTCTAAAACTACGATAGGAATTTGAATAATTTAACATAATACCTTGTATTCAGTATAATATTCAGATTCTAATAATTCCAAGTTAATTTTTTACCAAAATGATTAGTAAAAGTGATTAAAATTATTCACTCCAGTTAAGGCCAAATTAAGATTAATAAGGGACTAAACCATAAAACTTAGGGCCCAAATGTCCTAGAAACATGTCAAACACCAATTTCCTGTCAATAGTTCGTACATAAACCTTCCATTACTAATTTTTTTGGTATTTATTTTTCATGTAATAACATCTGAACACCTAATTCGTTTATAAAAATTCCTTGTGATTCCTTTTGCTTCGATATAAAAGGCTACCACCTCTACCCATTCCCCACTCCTCTAAAAAAATTTACGTTAGTCCCAAATATGCCCGTGTAGCCTCCAAAAAATCAACCCTTTGAACGTTAATCCTCCATTTGTGATGATATATTTTAAAGGAAGTCTTTTGGCATAAACCAAAAGGAGTTACCTGATTTAAAGGTAACGTCTTCTCTCATGATCATTTCCTTTATTTACCTTATTGACCAAATAAACACTATTTATTCCATTAATGTGAGAAAAAACTATATCCTATATATACTATGACGTTTTTATTCAATGGGAATGATATAAAACTACACACAACTTCATTTAATGGATATTGAACATACTATTTCTCTGTATGGTGAATTACTCCCTCACGAAGCGATGATTGTTCATTTCTCCACTACCACCAATCATGGTGTCCATCATGATGGAGACTGTATTTATGTATGTAATATATTATATTTATTATGTCTATAATCTTATTTGTTCCTTTTGAAACACACATCCTTTTTCCGTCCATTTGGTGTTAATACAATAATCTCGTTTGAGGAAGTGTGGATGACTGCCCCCTCAAAGCAATGGGATTCATAAACACATCACATAGAATATATTAAAGGTGGGATTAATGAAATTATATGATATATTAATTATAAATGAATAATTATATACATATATATACATACATATATATATATACATACTTCATTTATATACTTTCCTTCAATACGACAATAAAAACGGAAACAACGTTCATGCGTAGGTATGATTAACCATCTCCATGAATGGTGTATTCCATTTCATACTGCCGATTATATAGATTATTATAATAAAAATATAATGTATATTACTTATATTTATATCATTTTTTACACTATGAAATCACTATATAAGTATAAGTACCAATGATGTAACAAATTAAGACACATGCGAAGAACAACATGAATATTACCCGAGGTGAAACCTTACCATAAGACCATTAACTAGAGAGTAATATAAGGATATATTAAAACCATATATGGTAATATATACATGAATCTAATTATTTAGGATTTTTATAATAAAATTATATTTATTACACATAAATCTTGTATGTGTATGGAGAGAGTCCTGACACAACGTTACAGGATTTCATCTCACTTCTAATTTTTGGGAGTTAAATGTTAAGTTTTCCACTCTCTAATTTTGTGTGGTGTATGTACTTAATATGATTGTGTTAAATTATTAATGTAATTAAATTTATATGTATTCACATGACCATTTTATGACCCTTCTTCAATGAGTTTAATGTTTGAAAATTTACCAAATTGGTAAAATTGTTTTGTCTAAATTTTCCTTCTTTGAGATTAATGTTTTGTTATGCACCTAAACTCTTCTTCGAGGTGCATAAAAATAAATTTTACATGCCATATAATTAATATCAATATTTTAATGATATTATATGCTTCATTTAATTTCATTTACTTACATGGAGAGCATGATACATAGATACCATGTTATAAGAGTTTATTGAGAAAATCTCATTTCGTTTTGAGATTGTTTATGTTTATTCTTCATTTGATGAAATATTAGGATAAATCTATCAATAATATTCATTATTTTACTTATACTCCATCATTTAATGATATATTCAAGTATTGGTTCTGTTATATACTCTTTTTTATATAATATAGTAAAGAAAGTGTTATTATGAAATCCTGACTTTACCCTGTCTTCGTTTGGGAATCTATGTCTTCTAAAAAGGGTTTACAAGTTTATTATACCATTATCCTATTGGATTTAAAATTTCTGACCCTTTTATTATTTTAAAAATATGTTCAATGTAATCATATTATAGATTTCCAAATAAGGCATTCCTCCTAATATTTTTACCACGCAAATAGAATGTACTTTTTTACTTCATACGACATGCATGGATTTACCAACTATCACTTCATTTAAGATTCATTTTCAATTTTAAAAGGTTAATATTTAAGAAATATTATTAAAACTAATTTTCATGTAAAATGGTTTTATAAATGGTTTCCTTTATTCATTATATGTTTCCAAGTCATTTTATGGGAAAATGGGTTTTAAATGGTTTTTGTATTAACAATCCTTTTCCAAAGAAGAAAGGGTATTTTTCTCCTGATATTTTTTTGAAACATATTAAAAAAAATTCCATATAAGATGACATCCATTGATGTTACTCATTACTTTTTGGAAATTCAATAAATGTACAATTCATATCCATTAATTGAATTGGTTTATCTTATTGTCATAGTCTTTATGAAACCTATTTCTCTTACAAAGTTATATGTTTATGTAATCCATTAATCTTTTACGGGTTATGATTCGATGAAATGGTTAAGAAACCTATCTATTTTCCATAGGTTATGATGTGATGAAATTTTAATGATACCCAATTCATTTTATGGTTTATGATTTAATATTTATATGACCTATATCTTTTTATGGGTTATGATATGATGCATATTTTATTTTCATATGGAACATGTCTGAATGATTTTACGATGATATGGGTGGGACTTGTATCTCCCAACAATGCATTGGGTAATGATATGTTTTATATGAGTTCAAAGGGTAAATTTTTTATAGCCCAAGCCTAAAAAGAAATATGGTGTATGGTTTGTAGGCCATGCCCAAAAATAAATGTGGTGTATGGGTTGTATCCCAAGACCAAAAAGAAAGAGGGTGTATGGGTTGTAGCCCATGCCTAAATGAAAGAGGGTACATGGGTAGCAGCCCAAGCCCGAAAAAATATGGTACATGGGTTGTAACCCAAGCCTAAAATAAATGGGTACATGAGTTTCTAGCCCAACCCCAAAGTAGTTACACTTGTTGTATCCCAAGCCTAACATGTTATAAAGGTCATGGTAGGTAGCCATAATAGAAAAATTCAATTCTTTTATGTATTCCAAAAATACAATGTCTTATTCCTTAGTTATGATTTCATGGATCATGATATTTATTTCCTTATGATTCATTTCTTTTAAACTTCCATGCTTTATACTATAGCTCATGTTTATGATATTTGATATGAAGTGTATGAACTCCTAATGTTACGATCTTGTTATCATACTAATATGTTTATTTTTATGATTACCTATACCCCTTGATTACCCTTACTAAGCATCTGAGCTCACCCTTTTCTTATGTTTCCATTATCTAGTTTATTAAGAATGATTTTTTATAGAAGTGATGGTGGTGTAGATCTTTATGGGAGATATTGATTATCTTTAACAAAGGTATAATATTTTGTTTCCAAGTTTCTAAATACACTAAACTATTACTATCACTGGGAATGTATTTTTCAATGTAGTAAATATTCATCTAAAATTATATAATATCCATGTATGTTAAGCCAGGGTCATTATAAAAAGGGAATACTCTCTAAAAAAAATGCCTCATTTTTTTCCAAAAATCAACTCGAAGATGGATGTACCCTCACTAACTAAAATATACACAAGGAATACACTCTCTACCTTGTCCTCTGTTTCTGTGGTGGCACAAAAAATCAGAAGAAGAAGAACTACACCATGGATAAGAAGATCTCACACAAGTTAGAAAATAGGTAAATCTAGGAATTCTCTAGTTCTACAATATTGATGACTCTCCCAAGGTCCATAGGTTGAGGAAGAAGTTCCCCAGTAGTGAGTACAATGCCATAATGTGCATATAAAACCACATAGATCATCACTATTGCAGAAAGTGTGGTTTGACTTATGTTTACGAAAAGGTCGATAGTGATTAGGTTTTATGATACTTCATGTTTCAGTTTCTGGTGATTTTTGATCTTTTTTTTTCAAACATATCCTGTATCCTTATGTTTTTTATTCATATTCCTACAATTCCATATTTTCTTTACAAAAAAGTATAGGTGAGGAACATTTTCGAACATATGGTAAGAGATTCTCACCAAACCTCTTATTTTCCATTCGAGTTATTCTTTCACTCACTTTACCACAATTTAAATCATAATTATTATTATTTAATCCTCTAAAATTTTGTTTTTATGTTCCGAACATATTAACTAAGATTAATAAATTTTTATTTTAAGGGAAAATACATGTTTTATATGAATCCCTTCTCAATTCCTCCTGATAATCATGCATAATGAAAGGGAACTTCCAAATTCCATTCCAATTTTCAGGTTCACTCTATAATCATTTTTTAAACACCTCTATATTTATAAAATCACACATTTTATCAATGAAAATATCTTGGTTCATATAATTTTTTTATAGAAACAATTATTCATTTTTCTGATTTACAGAATCTTTTATATTTTTTCCCCTTACAAAATACTAAAGTGGGTAACATATAATGTTTCATAAAAAATATTTTTACATGTTTTCACTTTACTTTGACATAAATGATCATGATATATTCCTATTTTCCCTTTTGAATGTTTATTCATGAATTAAATACATTATTTCATGGACACCTTTATTATATGATCATTTATTATGTCTTATGACTTGATTATGATACCCATTTCTTTCTTTGGTTAACCATTGTGTTTATTGTTTTATGTATACTTCTTATGCTCGAACACATATTCTTGAATGTGTTATAATCGGTGTTCCAAGATATCACTCAAATGAATTGGTTAATTTTTAGTCTCATGAGATGTCGTGTGTAATGGTCTTGGGGTTAGCTTTGATTCATTCTCCTCCATATGCAATGGTATTGGTGGTTAGACTTGACTCATGATACTCCATGTGCAATTGTCGTGGTGGTAATCCATGATGTATGCTCCTACATGTGAAATGGTCTTGATTGTTAGACTTGAATCATCTTAATTTCTAGTATTATGTTGTTACCACATTCCAATGATTCCATGTTTAACATGACATGATTTATTTATGTTCGATGCCTTTTTATGTCACCATATAATTAATTATAACCCATGTAATATTATTTATTCCTATTTTTATTCCCTTATATGGAATTTTTTCTCTTCTATTTGTTAATTTATTCCATAAGTCGTCTTATGTTGGTGCAAGGACTCAATGGAAGGTAAGATCTCATTATTAAGACTAAATAAATGTTTTTTTTTTCAATTTCATGATATCCAATTATGTACCTAATCATCCAATGAAAAATGAATCTATGATATCCGTGTTTTATATGATTTTTAAGTATGATTAAAATAATTTAATAATTTTTTCAAAAATATAGGGTGTCTATATTATATTTGAGGAGAGAAATTTCACTATGCATGTTATTTTATGTGTATGAAAAAGGATTCCAATGTAAAATACTTAGAGAGAAAGTATCTAGGACACTAAAAAATAAATTTCTCATGCGTGAAATGAATATAACCCAAAAGAGGCTAATAGATCATGGTCAAGATTATGATACTACCATAAAATAAGGGGAATGATTAATAGTACTCTGTTTGGATTCAATAACTATGTCATTTGTGTATTTTATTTGTAAATTACTGGTCCTGAGAATTATAAAACATATATGGATTTTATTGCAGTAATATTTATTTAAAAAGTTGAGATAACATATTGAATAATAACAAAAAAAATTGATTTAGTATCAAGTGATTTTTTAAATACACATGGTTCATGAAAACACATCCTGTAATATGTTCCTGATGATTAGGTATTGATTATTAGATAAAGAGATGATTGATATAGATTAAGTAAACATGATACAACTAATTGTATGATAACTAATTCTAATATTTGGGATATTAATTCATTGAAGGATCATATGTTTAACCATTTATAAAATGGTTTATATTGAAAATTGGGAAAAAAATTAGAGATGGGTGTATCAAGTCACCCAGTGATGCTACTTGTGCTGAGAGATAATGTAGAAATAGTTCAAGGCCCAACCGAAGGATAAGATTGTGTTTATGAAATAGAAATGTAAATTATGTTAAATTCATGGAGAGAAATATTCAACTAAAGGATCTTAAAATAATTTTCACTCCTATAATGTTCATATAAGATTATAAAAATGGTCTATTAGGTCACTACATATTTATGGTTTTGAGGACCTTATGTTTCCATTGATCACTTACTTTCTGTTGACCTATTACTATAGTTATTTATGATTTTCTTCCATGTCCATATTTTCATTTCCAAAATATTTTTTCCTACATGGGATCCTAGTTACATGACCTTCACACATCCTTAACTCTCTTATTAAGTGGATTTTTTATTAAACCATTTATAATGTTGGTTTTAAATAATAGTATTTTCAAATATCAATCCATCAATTACTGATAAGAAGTATGAATTGAAAGGAAAAAATATATTGATGGTGAGAAAAATGTAACACCCTAATAATTTATAATATTTTCCATTTAGAAGAAATTTTATTTTTTATATCATTATATATAAACAACACCATATTAAGATTATGGTACACACAACACTGAGTTAACTTGTATTACACGCAAGACAAAGTTTTAATGATTTATAATGGTAAAGCTAATTTAAAACAAAATTTTTTATTTTTTCTAAATTTTTTAAGTAAAATAATTTTCATTTTTCAATTTGGAATGAAAAAATTATATTAGGGTTATTTTTTGGTATTCTTTTTTGTAACATTCAATTTTCTATCAATAGTGAAAATACCACATTTTAGTTGAAATCCTCCTTTCATTTAAATAATTATTAATGTTAAATTATTTATTCAATGTTTTTAAGTCAAAATATATCATTTAAATATCTATAAATACAATTTAGTTCATTATAATAATTTTTATATATAACTTAGATATAAAAATTTAATGATATTTTGATCATTTTCACTTTAAAAACCCACATTCTCACCACATCTATGAGAAAAGCTTCAAATTT
Source organism: Viscum album (assembly GCA_963277665.1). Classification (NCBI taxonomy): domain Eukaryota; kingdom Viridiplantae; phylum Streptophyta; class Magnoliopsida; order Santalales; family Viscaceae; genus Viscum; species Viscum album. Next base: position 858,212,216 of record OY728121.1, read on the forward strand.
AATTTCACCACTTCTATAAATTGAATTTTAAAAATATAAATACATGGTTTTATTTAGTATAATACTTATTGTTTTATAATATCAACTTATTTTTTGACTAAAAATATTACTGAATGTGATTAAAATTAATTGTTATAACGAAGGTAAAATTAAACATAACAATGTAATAAAACCTAAGCCTAAGGGTCGAAATTACCTAGAAACATGCCCAAAAGATATTTTAAATCCATATCTTGACCATATAATCTTTTGGATCAAATTTTAGGAGTTAGTGGGACACATGTTTATTTAAGTGACCAATATAATATGTTATGTAAGGAAAAAGGCCTAAAAAAGTAATCTTCTTTATCATTTCCATTTATAGAGCTTTAGAATATAAAGGAAGCTGCATAGTTTAGATTATAAATATTATTTGGACAGGTAAATGAGTTTTTTTTGTCATGATAATTAAATAATAATTTATAGAGATTATATAGTTACATTAAACTCTTTTCAAACTCTATACACAAGGATTATTTAGTTAATAATAAAATAAAATAAAATAAGGTAAAAAAATTTAAAGGAATTAAAATTTAATGAAATATTATCCTATATTATTTACATAGATTAATATATAATGTTAAACATATATTAACTTTATATTTTTCAATTCCTTAATTTTCATGATATTTTTTAAATCAAAATTAGGTAAGTAATGTCAAAATTGATATTGAATTTATTTTTTAATAAATGATATTTTATTAAATGATTTAAATTTATTACAATTTTCTATATCATATAAAATGATTTTTAATTTTTAAAAATTATAAAATATCGTACATTAACAGATGAAATGATCTTTCAGAATTAACAAATTGACCAACAGATAGTAGCAACATTATTAACATGATTAAGGTTACAGAAGTGTTTTAGTGTGTTATATATGCTTATCATAAAATTAATTTCCAACAAACATGTGATTTTTATTTTTTAAATAAGGTATGCTATGTATAATTCAGTTGGTCTATATTTTATAAAAAATATAACATTAATTTAGTCTTAATTTTAAAATTACATAGGATATAAATCAAATTACATTATTACAAACTAAATTGATAAAAATAGTGAAACATAAATAATAAAGAAAAGAATATATAAATGATTTTTTTTTGTTTCTTGATTGTGTAAAAACAATAATTTCCATTTGATATATTATTTTTCCATTTTGGAAGCACATGAGGAAAGAGATACCTCTTAATAGTGTTTGTATTTTGTTATTTATAAGAATGTTACTCCTTTACTGTAAAAAGGCATCCACTCTTCCCATTCACAAAACATTTAAATTCAATTTGGATCATCATAACCCTAAATAAATAAGCCCCAAAATTTACTTACTTTATCCTAGTATCCACCCATTGTTAAAAAAGAAAACCAAAGAATCCCTTTGCTGGAAACATAAAGCTGTTACCCAAAGAAGAGGAAGATAAAGACACACATGACAAGTTTAAATCAAGGTAAGTGATTTCATCTCAATTTCATTTAATTAAGGAACATTGTAAGGATATACACTAATATTCTTTTATATGTTTTATATAATTCCCTTTGACAAGTTATACTAGGAATATCCTTATTCCCATGATATTATTAGTTTCATTTAATGATATTCCTTTAGGGGGATTATGATTCAAATGTTTCAGGTTAGTATGCGACACATTGGGATGTTTAATTTTTTTTCCTGAAGAATGTATTAATGATATTTCAATGGTATTTCCATTCATCAACATCGATGAACCTTTTTTTTTCTTATCATATATTGGAAAGTTATTTATAAATATGTATTATTTATTTAATATGGATATTTGATGATAAGGAACATTGTTAATAAATTAAATAAATTATTCGATATAGGAAGAATGTTTTGAAAAGGTACGATATTATTGGGGACAAATTATAGATAGCCCATCAAGGAATCAAAGTGACATTTAACTAAATCAGTTGGAGAAAAACGCGTTAAATTTACTTCTAACTTGAATAGACTAGTATGATACGGGCTATGGACCAGTTAATGAAATACTCTCGATTTATCAGTAGTCTAATGAGATGAATCATTTGGACTCATTAGATTAGTTTAAACAATATTTAGAATAAATCTTTATAGAAAAGGCATCATATAACTAGGAAATATAGAGCCTAATAATTAATCATTACCTATATTAAGAATTTATTTATTATTATTATCCATGAGATTTTTTCTTTGAAATATCTATGGATGAATTTCATTCTTATTTTATTGATTAAATGACATACATTTCTATTACCTATTATTCCATATTAATTATTCCTTATACTATTATGTGAGTGTCATGTGTTCTTAGTTATTCACCATTCCACATTTATTATGATTGTTGATTCATTATAGCTTTCTATTTATTTACCCTTATTGAGAATTTGAGATTACCTATATTTTTTTCCTTTCCTCGGGTCATGAAGAGAAATCATTTGAACAAGTTTCAAGGATAGTGGGTTTTTATTTTCATTATGCATTATTTTCATTTCCCAATTAAATGTTTTTATCTTGTATGTAATATAATTTTCCAAAACATCATAAACTATTTAGTCCTTTGGGATTTGAATATTATGTCTATGATGATGTAATAAATTAGTGCACCAGCTCTAGGATAATGGGGTTGGGGAATAATATGGGATGAAACTCGCCAATCCTACCTCCAATAGGCCAAATAATGGAAACTAGCACAAATTAAGAGTATAAAATATATGGGAGTCCATTTCCAAATGTTCTTGTACATACACACCCAGAAACACCTCAATGAAAAAAATGTAGAGATAGAAAAAGAAGGAAACTAAAATGCATGTATTCATCTATCCTAAACAAGAGTAAAATAGAAATTATAAAATCTAAAAACGGAAAAAAACATACCCTCAAGAAATAATAAATGTGTCTAAACTACTCAGAAGGAGGGGATCAAAATCAAAATTAACTATAGGAAATCTCCTTGTCCAAGCTCCAGTAAACACCTCGGTCAATCTAGCTCACTAAGAACTGCCTTCCTCAGGTCTGGTGGGAACTCCATCAAAAGGCCTATAGTCTGAACAAGAAACAACACATGTGGGAGAATCCCATGGATGGGTGAGTATATAAATACTCAGTTTGTTCCCCAAATACCCAAATGAAAAGGGAGAAACTAAAAGGCTACAATTTTCTCGACCTAGCCAGAGGGATCCCAATCAAGAAATAATCTCCATATGGAACCATCCTTAGCCATACATAACTAGTCAGATCATCACATAAGATGTGTTAACCCAGACATGTGATAGCAATGTAATGAATACAAGATAGAATCATCTCTGACTCAAAGTCTCATGAGGTTCTAACCTCATATCTAGTGATTGGATTCAACTCAAGGCTCTAATGGTGAAACATAAAACAAAGATAACACAATCCATGAGATCAATTATCTCAACTAGAACCCTTATAATAGATATAATCCATTTGGAATAACTCTATCGTTCCTAATTGTCCATCTAATAGGATTCTCTCCATTTAGAAAAAACTACTACGTGAAGCTCTAGTACCCAATATTAGAGGTCCTTTCTTCGCTACCGTGGATCCAATGCAAGCTAATGAAACCCATGCGAAGAGGCCCACCTCCCATCACTAAACACATTTTATTGAGCATTTCTCCAAACTATTCACCATATGTATCCTTTTCAAGGAGAATGAGTGGAGGGACCAAACCATTCCACTACCCTACAGTTGAGGTAATAATAGCTCCTAACTAACCAACACAACCTCTTTCACTCATGTATTGAGTGGACCAAACCTTACATCATTGAATGAGAACTAAATACTAACTAGGTATCAAATATATCAACTAGAGGGGAATACACCCCATAATTGTACTCAATAGTAAATGGAGCACTACATCAAAAGCATGACCCTCTCCCTACCACAACTCGGGGATTTGGGGGGGGGTACTACTCCATATATGAGGGACCACACCCTCGTATGAATGGGGATAACCACTCAATGAGTATATAACCCTCACCTTGAAAATACAAGGGATTAAAAATACATAGATATAGAACCCACACTCTAACATGATTGGGGAGTACCACATTGTGGAAAGAGTACCTAGACCTTGGTATGATAGGGGTCTACCACTCTACCAACTCATTTAATATGGGGGACCCAAACCCTATAATTAAAGGAGAGTATTGACCCCATGCCAGATAACATGCTTCCTAGTATGAAATAGGAATACGAACTCTTTAGGAAAAAACATAAGGAGGACCCACACCATAGAATGATAGAGGGGTTATGACATCAAGGATTGGGGTCCCACACACAATAACTATAGGAGAGTATCAACTCTACCTATTCATAGCATATGGAGGAAATGTGCCCTAACATGGAAGGGGTGTACTAACTCAACGGTTAGACAACCCCCATCTTGGTCCAGTAGGGGTGTCCCTATTCTACATGGATGACATTTAATGAGGGTATTCTCCCTAGCATGGTAGTGGAGTGTGGTCTCCAACTACTCAAATGATATAGGGAAACCCACACGCTAATATGAGAGTGGAGTATCCTCCTGAACAAAACTACCACATGGGAAGAGAACCTGATCCCACAACATGGGGAGTACCATTTATACTAAATTAGAAAGGTAAGAGAAAGCCACAACATGATGCAACAGGGGAGAAATAGTCTTTTTGTCTCACTCTAAAAACCAGACAAATATCCATAATTGGCCAAGTACCACTGAAAGGAGAATCAATGTTATCATAACTAGAATCACAACACTACCAAGGGTAGGGGACCCACACCCTGATTCTCCAACAGAGAACCGTTTTACCTTACTAAATATTACAGGGGACCCATATCCTAAGAGGATAAGAAAAAAAATAACCTGATGTTATCCTAATAATCCACCTTAATCATTACCAAAGGTTAAGAACTAGTACAACCATGTCATTCTCAAACCATGTAATCTCATATCTCATAGGCTGAAATAGTAGGACCATCACATTCTACATAGAAACTACACATGATATGATAATCACAAGAGAAAATATGAGTGATAGATAAGGATATATGCTTCGAAGAAGATCTAAATAGTATCACAAAAGAGAACACAATATGGATTGGGGTCCACATGGAGTGTGAACCCACCTATGCACCAAGACAATTCCCTCGACAACATGGTTTTGGATTATCCATAAAGGCATACACAGTTTTTACAGCATGTACACAGTGTGTCTTTCCTCAGCTAGCCAAGTGCTGTTTACATTTTCTATAGGTCTCAGCCCTCCATTCCACTCAAATTGCCAATAGACCATTCTACATATAGTGTTATAGCCAAAAGAAATCTTGTCATTGTTATTTACCTATTGTTGTGTCTATAACCATGTTTCCATGTACTTTTTCTTGGTAATTTTACACAGTCGTATATGATCACATGACTTCCTAGGCCATGTCTATTTTCCCCATGATATGGGGTCACTATATAGTGTGTAACCCCAGTACATAGTATGAATCCCAAAAAGACATATTCCCTGAATGGGAAGAACAAACGGTGTGTAGAACCAGTTTACATGATGTGTAAAAAGAATTATGATTGGAATGTTTTCCTAAGTATCTCGATTCACCCTAGATTTTTCGAAAACTATTGATCTACTTGAAAGGATATCTATAAATCCAAATAAGTTTCTACAAACACAGAAAAATGCAAAACAAAGGGGTTAGAGACCAAAAATCAAACCACATACCATGATAGAGAAACACCAAATATTCCAGTCCAAAATGATCTGCGGATCATGCTACTCCTCGATCTGATGAGGATTGAAGTCATTAAAGGACATCAGAAACACCTCAGTGCTTCGATTTGGATCAATTTTTGTCTTTAACAAAAGGGGAGTGGTGGATAACCTCTCCATCTCGTTGTGCACATCGAGGGTTGTGGGTAACGAAATTGTTTTAATTTAATTAAAATAATTAACTCCATTTAACACCCCATCATAAAAAGGAATCAACTGAATAATCGATGAAAAAAAATTATATTGTGCATTGGATAAACACTACATTTTAAACCCAACCACAACCTCAAAAAATCATATTAGGGAATCTACTCCTTATGTATTCCACTTTTTAAGTGAAACATTTTATGTGTGATAAAATATATGTAATACTTCTAAAATAACTTCATTGAGGCTCTCTGGGCCCCAAAATCCCATGCCTAATCAACTATTAGATTCATTAATATTATTAGGAATGATCTAAATTCTTATATGTTGAAACCCGAATCACTGCATTCTCTCCACATTTAGGATTTTCAAGGGAATTCCTAATAACAAGTGAAATAAATTGAGATCTCTAATGGAACTCCTAATCTAGTGAGCTCACCAAGGGTTCTTGAGCCTCATATAAGCACACACCTAGGGGACCAGTAAGGTCAAACCACACCCACATATATCTATAATCAAGTACAAATCATGCAAAAATGGACACATGTTTCCTCCACTGCGACATGTTGAAAAAACTTTGTAATTCTTCCTATCATCATTCATAGGGTGTAGAGGTAAACTACATTGCTAACCTGACCAATATTGAAATGTTACCCCACTTTTCTCATCCCCTTGGATAAACTACACCATGAACACCATAATCATATTTTATTAAATGTTTATGTCGATAATATGAGGGTAAAAAAAATAGGGATACATACGTGTAAACACTATGCCTTACTGGTCCATTCATCTGTGAACCTCCATCTATAACATAGATCATAAAACCCCAAACTCTATAACCCCCACTAGTGGAATACCTATTGTGTAGGGATGTTAACCCACCAATACACATTTTTGAAACATTGTAGGGTCTAAATCTAAAACTATGTAATGGTTTTATTTATGTACCTCCCTCCACTAGTGATGCCAAGAATAAGGTTCAAGCCAAAAATATCCACTGGAAAATCAAGGAACTTCATTGACACTCTAGCGCACTGACCATAGAAGAACAGAAAAGACAAAGGAACATGTCCTTCACACATTGAAAATATCTTCTTTGGGTGTAACTGACACACCCAAAAAATTTTGATCGCTCTCAAAAAAACATTATTGGTGGGGGAAAGCAACCCTTTCCATGTTTAGTCTAAATAAATGTCAAAAACACCCACAAGGGGTTCAAACGATTCTCCACATCACACTTATTAATCCTATGGAAAAATTCATAATGAATAGAGAACCTTAAAATTTGTCTAACAAATACCACTACATAATGTTGAATGGATATTGAGCATACATATATTCATCCACAAAGCCCCTAGGTCAAGGGCCTCTATGGCTGTTAGCTATCCATGCCCTCAACCTCAAACACCCTGAACCTGGTGTGGGCCACGTAGGGATGGTGGTGGAAACACCTTGAGCCACCTAACACCCCACCGATTTCTTATATACTCCATATTTCTACCATAAAGTGAAACTCCCTACTCCAAATGTTTCGCCGACCATGATATTCCATTGACCTACTGCCTCTCAGTAGTGCAGTGGGGTGGAAAATCTCTAGTAAGATGTCCCCACCATCGTAAGTATTAAATATCCTCTCATATGGTTGACCAGATCCCTAATGTGGCTCCTATTATACATGCCCTCATGACTGATTATGGGAATGGGTATGCCTCTTGGGAAGATATCCTATTACCTACCATATTCCAACTACTGCAGATTCCTTAGCCACGTGAAATCCTTTACAGACCAAATTCGTTCATCCCTCTGCCTGTAAGATCTCAACTACCAGAGCTCACTCATATACCCCTACATATGTGGGAAGATACAAGGAAACCCCACCTACTAAGAAGTATCTTATGAGGCCTTGATTAAAGGTCTGATCATTGTAGAACAGGCATCAAACCATATCATGGGAGTATCAAAAAAGGTCAAAAAACAATATTGTGTACTCTTTTAGTGTCAAGATACCATGCTGATGTTATAGAATCTCTTTGACACCCTCTGATATCAACATGGTTGGGTAGAAGTCTTATAAAAATAGTATCTCAAACTCCACAAAATTGAGCATCGCTTGGTTATGGTTCTGTGTCAGTAAACTCCACCATCGTCCGACCAAAACCTATAGAAGGATCTCCACTAGACCCCAAATTGATCAGGAGGTATCGTCACTAGGAAGAGAAGATGTGAGACTACATCCAGAAATTCATCAGTTTTCTAGTGGTATAGATCACCTTGGTATATCATAGGTCACTACCTCTGGATAAAATGTAGTGCACTGAAACTGCCCGCATCCTCGGCTTGAACTACTAGCATAGCCAGCTGCTCAACAGGTGGATGATCAACTAACATACCACCTAGAGGAACCACTTCTTTTCACAGAAGCCCCATATCAGGTTGGGTCTTCATGAAAATAAGTCTATAGAACCTTGTCTATCTATCATAGTGGTGGCATCATAAAACACAATCATGATGCACAATAGTCAAAAAGTATATATGGGGAGCTGACTAAAGAAGTAAAAGGAACCCAAAACCTAGTCTTATAAGCTTCAGGTACCATTATTTCCCAATGAATAATGTATTAATGTACTGATTCGAAAAGAATGATTTTATAGTTATTATGAATGGATATTTTGACTGTTGTACCAACACCAGAACCTCGGGCCTAAGGGACTAACAAGAAACACTCTAACATGTTATCTATGTAGCCCAAACCAAACTCATGGAACTACCATCCCAATGTGTAACCAATTTTAAAACCACTCTATCACAATTCATCCTAATAGGTTCATGGCCACAACTCCCCATTCCCGACTTCATTATGCCAAGGGCTAGAGACTAGCATCAAGTAGGTATATCATGTTTAAGGGTGAAATTTTCAAAAGAATTGATACATATGCGCCCAAAAACACATCCATTAAATAGTACTAAGGTATAACATGTTGGAAAAAAATATACATGAAAACATATATAAAAAATTAGAGTACAACCAAATTAATGATATCTCCAAATGGATACCAATAAACATCCACCAAAAACTATAAAAGAATAAAACATTCTCAGTAGGAGGGGATCAATTTCAAAATTAACTATTTATGAGATCCTCAAACTAGATCTGGAAAACAGCTCAATTATTCTATCTCACTAAGATCCACATGACTCGAGTGTTCTGAGGACTCCATCGAAAGGCATGAGGTTTTCACAAGACACAACACATGAAGTAATATCCTATGCATCCATGGGTATAAAAATATTCAATAGGCGCCCAAAATATCTAATAGAAAAGGGAGGAACAAAAAGGGAATAGTTCACTCGATCTATCTAGAGAGAACCCAATAGAGGGAGAAAATCCATATCGAACCATTCACATATATACATGACAATTAATCTCAGTCCACAAGGGGTTTTATCCAAGACACATGAAAACACTGGAAGGACTATCAAAATTAGCTATATATACTCATCTCCAACTCTATGACTTATGTGGATATGACCTCATAATCAGTTATAAGATTATACTCAAGGATCAAAGGTAATAAATAAAACTAGGAGAACAAATTCCCTGAGCTCTACCATACAAAATAGAACCCATATCAGGGATACACTCCATTGAGAACAAATTTACAATTCCGAATTGTACATCTCTGAGAACACTCTCCACTTGGAATAACCTTCTCACTCAAAATCTACTTTCCAACACTAGAGTTCCTACTATCATTAACTTGTGCCTGAAGAAAGATAAATAAAACCATGTAAAAATCCCCACCACACCCCACTTCAAAAATTTCAGAGATCATTTATTCGGACTTTGCATCACATGAATCCTATTTGAGGAGAGAGAATTAAGGGACCTGCACCGTGGAACTTTCCTGCAGTTTATGGATTACTATATCCAAAATAAATTGAATAACCTTCATCCCTCATTTATAGAGTGGCCTATAGCTCACTCTAATGAGGTAGATCTAAATCCTAACAAGGTGTCATCCATATCTAGTGGTGGGGACCACACCTCATAACATTACTCAGCAGCCTAGGGAGCACTGACTCCAAAGGAGGACTGTAAGATCCTAGTTTTTGTAAAGGTATGTTTTTGTTGTGTTTTAGGTTGAACTCTTACTTTTGGGGATTTAAAATGTTTCCTGAAAGAGTGAGAGTCCTTGGGGGTGTTCTAGGGGCTCGGGGAATTGAAGAAAAGAAATCTGGGCAAGATAGGCCAAGGTGCACAGCCTGCGCATGGCCAGGTAAACCATGCGGCTAAATCGTGCGACCCCTCCTACGGACAGTGGCGTGCGCACGGTTTAAAAAACCATGTGGAAAAACCTTCGGCCACTTAATGTGGGGGAAATCTACATGTTTGCCTCTCCAGGAATTTAAACCCAACTTGGGATTTTCCTCTTTTCCTCCCCTCTCAACCCTAGAGACGAACTTGGCTGACCCAAGATTCACAAGTGTTGTTCTCCTTCTATTCCAGGGCATTTTTGGTGCCGTTGGTTGCAGATCGAAGCTCCACGTAAGGCTAATCCCATCCTTCCTTCTCTTTTTGGTTTAGGGTTTGTATCTTCTCTCCCTCTTGTTATGAAGCTCTAAAACCCTATCTTTTGAGTGAGTTTTAGGTTGAAGCTCCAAAGGTTGGTCGGATCGAGGTCTAACGACTCGATGGGGAGTGTGTTCAACTGCGATTTCGAGGTAGGTGGTCTAAAAGTGATATCCTATGGTTATTTGGGTATTTGTGCATGTTTAATTGTGTTTTCCTTTCCCCTTGGTTATGTTTGGAATAACCTTGGCATTTTTTGAAATGATGGTGTTTAAAATGGAAAATACGAACCCTAACGATCCCCACGAGATGTTTTGGGATTGACTTGACCTAATTGGGGCCATCCATGGGATGTGCCAGTTTTTCCCGGCCATAGGGTCTGTTATTAAACAACTGAACTTTTTGTTATAAGTGGTAGATCCCTTGATGAATATGATGACGTGATTGGTTGTACATGGAATAGAGGTTTGGTGATGCACATAAGCTTGGCAATAACCTAAGGGTTATTTAGAATGGGTTGAATGGTTGATTCATGGGAATGATGAACGGGTTAAATGGGTTTATGTGTAAACCCATTAAATACCATAATGAGATGAATTATGGGTCTAGTGATTAATGCTTAGTGAGATATTAATAACACATGGGAATCAAGAGAATGGTTAAATGAAATGAAATGGCAATGTGTTAATGTGTTAAGTCATAATGTGAATTCCCAAGTGGGTTGTTGTGAATAGTGTTGTCGAAGGGCAATGGTTTGGATGGTTGATTGTTATTTATATAAGTATTTGAACATGTCTTGGTAGAGTGGGGTATGATGTGAGGATCTATGCCCATGGGTTGAGTGAAGACTGAGGCTCTGAACTCCACCCTAAATGCATGGGTTAGGAATGGGGACTGAGGCTCTATTATCCTAACGCTTTCATCCACCCGGACATAGGCTTCGAGGTGAGGATATGGTTACTATGAGGGGGTTAGTCCTAGTGATATAGGAAGACGATGTGTTTACCCTCTTGCATGTGATTGTTGGACTTTTACCCATGTAACATAATGTATGTGATTAACCCATGGAAATGGTATGAAATGGTAAATGGTGATAATGGGAGTGTTATGAATGGTAATGGAAGTGGCATTGGCCTTGGCCCTGAACTTGAAAATGGAACCTTAAGTGATTACTTTTTAATTGTCATTAATATTCATTTTTTCACGTACTATTGTTTATAATAGATATTTTTTAGACACCGTTGGTGGTGGCCTACTTAGTTGTACTCACACCCTGCTCGGGTCGTGATTGGTAACCTTAGAAGACTTCATGTTTGTAGGTCAGGAGAAGGGAAAGGGTCCTTTCTAGATGGTGAGTGGTCATGGGTAGCACTTGGTGGAGGATCCAGACATGGAGTCGGGACCATTTCGGGGATTTTGGTTATTGTCTTTGTTTTGGGTTTTTGTTCACTCTTTCACTTGTAGTATGACATGGAATATTTATTGTTGGAAATGATTTTTATAAACATTCCTTGTCTATTGATTGTTGTTTCCGCTATTTTTTTATTTCTGTTGTGGATTACTCTGATAGAAAGGGGGTATAGTCTCCCCACATGACCCCATAGACCCCCACTGCTAGTCGGAAGCCTTTGGCTTACAGGGAGGCATGCTTAAGGTCATGTAACAACCCGGCTCGGAACATCGGTTTAGTGGCATCAGGGTTGGGGGCGTTAAAAAGTGGTATCAGAGGAGGTCTTTCTTCTCCTTCTCTGAGGTCTTGTTATTTGCGATTGGTAGCCAATGGTTCATATGTGTCGGGGGTTGGTAATGATCTCATGCATGGGAGTATCTAACACATTTACTAGGGAAAACCCAAGTCACCCTGTGTGGGAAATGTTGTTCTTGGTTGTGTGATGTTACAGTTGATGATATTTCACCATTGGGTGATGCACATGTGGTTTAATGTGACTATTTTATGATATTTGTCTTGTGGTCTTAACGACACGAGGATTTTCATTCATGCATCGTTGTAGGAACCTAGGGAGATAAGTGGCATGCATTGTGTTAGGCACACGCACGGGATGGGGGTGTGAGGTGGGAAAGTAGGGTGCATTATGAATTTCATGAAACCATGAAATAATGAGAAGAATGAAATGAAATAAGTGGGTAAATGATGTTTATTGAAACATAAGGGTTTAAAACGAAGTGGAAAATGTTTTGTAAAAAGTTGTGTGAGTTTGGTGGTAGTACTGGTTTTTTAACCCATGTGGACCATGGCCTACTGTAGGGATGGTCGGGGTGGTGAATTTGAGGTGCTAATGTTGTTGAATTAGAATATGAAAATGGGTGGTATCTAGAAAAGAGGTTTTGATAAAATTGTGAAAGTTATGCGGTATGTATCATAAATCTCGTGCTTGGAAATGTAGAGAGATTCCACCATAACGTCGGCTACAAGTTGGGAAATGGGAGGATTTAACTGAGAACACTCTTCCAGTAGAGGATAAAGAAAATGCGGTGATCAATGAAGGAAGAGAGGACCAATTCTAAAAGAACATGGATCGCCTATTGCAGATGATGGATTGAGACCCAGGGCGGGTTACGCCGAGTATGTTTGAGCTGACCAGGGAGTTCCAGCCACAACACCCTATGACCTTCACTGGAGAGGTTGGGATAGAGGTAGCGGAGTTCATGATAGAGTTTGTCTAGACGATACTGGACCATCTGGAGACACCAATTGAAAAGTGGGTAAAGATGGTCATTTATATGTTGCGGGGATAGGCTAGGCGTTGGTGGGACATTAAGGCTCAAATAGAGCATGTTGAGGGAATTTCGTGGAAGGTTTTTCAGGAAAGGTTTCTGGAGAATTTCTTCCCAGAGACATTGAGACAGGACCGGGCTGCAGAGTTTATGAACCTGACCCATGGATCATTATCGGTGATGGACTATTCTAGTCACTTCACTGATTTGAGAACCTTTGTCCCAGTGCTAGCATGGGATGAGGTGGCGGTAGAAAGAAATTTCCAGGATGGGTTGAGACATGAGATCAGGTCTCAAGTAAATATCTTCTGCTTGACTAGGTTTATAGAGGTGATGGATCAGACACTCATCTCTGAGGGGAACCTGAATGGAGCTTCGGGTGGTGGGCTTGTCGTGCCAGTTGGGTGGACAAGTGGTTCATCTTCTGAAGGTCGGAAGCACCGTTTAGAAAGTTTCCAGCAAGGTGGTCAGAAGAGGGGGTCAGCCTCTCCGAGTGGGAACCAGGTGTTTTGTTATCAATGCGTTAAGACAAGGCATATGCACGGTCAATGTCCTAGACCTCCAATTGAGTGACGTTCGTACGACATGATGGGACATGTGCAGATGTTCTGCAGTAACCCTCGGTAGGACAATGAGCATGATGGGGAAAAGCATGTTCCAGGTATGGGAAGGGGATCAGTTGCTCCATATCAGGCAGGCAGTTGGAGCTCCACGGGCCGTACTGGCAGGGGCGGTGGACGTGGAACTCCCTGGCAAGATCGCTCATGCCAGTAGGGCAGTGCAGTGTAGGGCGTTCAGGCTGGGGCCCATGGTAGAGGGGTAGGTCATCTTCAGGCAGTTCAGTTTTCACCTAGTGATGGTGAGGTCGGACCATCAACTGTTCGAGCTACGATCCTTGTATATTATACTTTTTCTTGTGCGTTGTTTGACCCTGGTGCCACAGACTCTTTTGTTTCTAAAAATCTTGTGGTAGCGTTGGGTTTACCTGTGGAGGGGTTGTGTAGATTTATGTCAATTGACACTTCGTTGGGGGTGCGGGATGATGATACCAAGCAGTGTAAGGGGTGTTCCTTGGAAATCAGTGGGTATCGTTTTCTATGGGATTTGTTCGTTCTCGAGATATTAGGGTCAGAATTCATCTTGGGAATAGATCGGTTGGTGTTGTATCGGGTGCATATAGACTGCTATCATCACAAAGTATCATTCAGGTCATTTGAGGGTGATGCTTATGTCCACCATGGAGAATGGGATGTTCGAGAAGGGTGTGTATGACCGTTTGTTCAATGGTTGAATGGACTCATGGCTCAGGTGGAATGTCTCATGATTGATGATAATGAAAGAGGGAAACCGTCTGTTTTCCCTCCTATGGTGGATTGGTTTCGGGACATGTTTCCTTAGTATTTCTCAAGGTTACCCCCTAAGAGGGATGTTGAGTTCACAATCGAGTTGCTTCCGGGAGCGGAGCCAATTTTTATTCCGTCATACCGAATGGCACTAGGAGAACTCCAAGAACTGAAGGTTCAGCTTGAGGAGTCAGAGCGTAAGGGGTTTATTTGTCCTATTACATCTCCTTGGGGATCTTCTGTGCTTTTTGTAAAGAAGGCCGATGGGTTGTTGAGGCTGTGCGTTGACTATCGAAAGTTGAATCAGATGATGGTGAAAAATCAGTACCCTTTTCCTAGAATTTATGACCTGTTTGATAAATTGATGGGTGAATCGGTATTTTCTAAGATTTATCTGAGGTCAGGTTATCACCTGTTGAAGGTGAGGTCTTCTAACATTCCATGGACAGCTTTCCGGAGTCGTCACGGGATGTTTGAGTTCGTGGTAATGCCTTTCGGCTTGACTAATGCACCAGAAGTGTTTATGGCCTTAATGAACCTGATCTTTCATCCCTATCTAGATCAGTTCATGGTAGGATTTTTTGATGATATCTTAGTGTACTCGAAAACTCATGACGATCATGCCCAACATCTTGAAATCATCTTGGGTACGGTAAGAGAGCATCGACTATACACCTAGATATCAAAATGTCAATTCTGGATAGGTGAGGTGCATTTTCTGGGTCACATCATCTCGGAGGTCAGTGTGTCAGTGGATCCAGAGAAAGTGGAGGCAGTTGTATCTTGGGATCATCCCAAGAGTGTTTCTGATGTTTGGTGTTTTCTAGTTTTGGTCAGGTATTACAGAAGGTTCATTCAATATTTCTATCTCTTGGCAGCACCACTCTCGGGCTTGACCAAGAAGGGAATCGGGTTCCAGTGGTTGGAGGCTTGTGATAACACCTTGAAAGAGTTGATGAAGCGGTTGACGAATGCACCTATCTTGATCTTACATGATCCAGGTGAGAAGTACATGGTGTTTTGTGATGTGTCTGGAATCAGACTTGGGGTTGTGTTGATGCAGGGTGAGCGGGTTGTGGCTTATGGGTCAAGGAAGTTGAGGCTTAATGGGCTGAAATATCCCACTCATGATCTTGAGTTGGCTGCAGTGGTGTATGCCTTGATGTGCTGGAGGCACTATCTGTTGGGAAAATAGTTTACTATGTTCACTAACCATAATAATTTAAAGTATATATTCTCACAGTGGGATCTGAATCTTCGGCAGCGAAGATGGGTTGAATATCTCCAGTCCTTTGACCTTGAGTTGGTGTACATGCCAAGAAAAGGAAACAATGTTGCTGATGCTCTGAGCAGGAAGGTTCAAAATCAAGTGGTTCAGGAATCCAGCACTGAGTGGAAGAAGATGGCTTTGTTTGTAGAAATGAACCAGGAGGTGCAAAAGGAGAGTGGTTAGGTCACTCTTGCATCCCTATCGATGGATTCTACGCTTTTGAGTCGAGTTAAGGAAGGTCACATGATGATCCTAAGTTTTTGACCATGAAGGAAAAGCTTAAGGGGGGAGATACCTTCTCGCGGGGCCATCGACGTGGATGGTGTTGTTCGTGTTCGGGATCATGTGGTTGTGCCAAAGTGTGTGTGGGAAGAGTTCATGCATGAGTTCCATGGATCAAAATGGCCAGTGCATCCTGGTTTGACCAAGATGTACCATGATCTCCAAAGGTATTTTTTTGTCCTGGAATAAAGAAGGAAGTTACGGGCTTCGTGGCATGGTGTCTTACCTATCAGCAGGTAAAGGTCGAGCATCAACGGACAAGTGGTTTGTTGCATCCATTTCCAATTGTGGAATGGAAGTGGGATGGTGTAGAAATGGATTTTTTCATGGGTCTTCTGAGGACGCCATAGAAGAATGATGCAATCTGGGTGGTTGTGGATCAGTTAACGAAAGTGGCTCATTTCTTACCGATTCAGGAGACCCTTACAGTCGACCAGTTGGGTGAGCTATATGTTTGGGAGATAGTGCGGTTTCATGGGGTGCCGCGGAACATAGTTTCGAACTGAGACCCGCGTATCACATCGTGTTTCTGGAAAGGATTGCAGAAAGCGCTTGGTACACAGGTGTTTTTGATTACGACATTCAACCCGCAGATGGACGGGCAATCGGAACGTACGATATAAGTGTTGGAAGTCATGTTAAGAGATTGTGTCTTGGACATTGGTGGTTCTTTGGAGAGGCACATATCGTTAGTTGATTTTTACTACAACAATAGTTTTCAGTCTATGATTCAAAAGGCACCGTTTGAGGCACTATATGGGAGGCCATGAAGATCTCTGTTGTGTTGGCTAGAGGCCGGTGAATATGAGTTATTGGGGCAAAGTATCATGGAGGAGACTTCAGAGAAAGCTATGTTGATCAGGAAGCAGATGGATACAGCTTAGAGTAGTCAGAAGTCGTATGCAGATCGGAGGTGTAGACCTCTTGGGTTTGGGGTGGGTGATAAAGTGTTCCTTTGGGTGTTGCTAAGGTTGGGTCACCGTCGGATATGAAAGCAGGGTAAGTTGGCACCCATGTATGTGGGACCTATTGGGATTGTGGAGAGGATCGGACCAGTGGCTTACCGATTGGCACTTATATAACAGTATGGTGGGATGCATGATGTGTTTCATCTGTCACGACTTCGACGGTATCACCCTAACCCATCTCATGTGATTGATGTTGAGGATATAGAGCTTGAGACTAATGCGTATTTTGAGGAGCATTTGGTTCGTGTGGTGGATCGTAGTGAAAATGTCTTGCGAGGAAAGGTTGTGCCATTAGTGCAAGTACTATAGCAGCATGGTAAAGTTCAATAAGAAACGTGGGAGTGAGAATCGGAAATGCAGGCTCGGTGGCCCGAACTCTTCTCTTCGGTGGATCAATGGGGCTCAGAAACTCGGCTCGAGGATGAGCCATTTTAATGTGGTAAGGTTATAATATCCCAGTTTTTGGAATGGTGTTTTTTTGTTTTTTTTGGTTGAACACTTTTTTGGGGGCTTTAAAATGTTTCCAAAAAGTGTGAGAGGCCTTGGGGGTGTTCCGGGGGCTTGTGGCATGGAAGAAAGGTATTCTGTGCAAGATAGGCCAGGGCGCACATCCTGCGCATGGCCAGGTAAACTGTGCGGCTAAATCGTGCAACCCCTTCTCCGAATATAGGCATGTGCACGGTTTGCGCACAGTTTTCCAAACTGTGCGGACAAACCGTGCGACAACTTATAGTTGGGAAAAATAACATGTTTTCCACTCCGGTCTTTTAAACCCCACCCGGGATTTTCCTATATTCCTCCCCTCTCTACCCTAACGATGAACTTGGCCGACCCAAGCTTCCCAAGGGTGGTTCTCCTTTGATTATAGGGTGTTTTTGGTGACGTTGGTTGCGGATCAAAGCTCCAGGTAAGGCTAATCCCATCCTTGCTTCTCTTTTTGGTTTAGGGTTTGTATCGTCTCTCCCTCTTGTTCCGAAACTCTAAAACCATATCTTTTGGGTGTGTTTTAGGTTGAAGCTCCAATGGTTGGTCAGATCGAGGTCTAAGGACTCGATTGGAAGTGCATTCAACCGCAGTTTCGAGGTAGGTGGTCTACAAGTGATATCCCATGATTATATGGGTATTTTTGCATTTTTAATTGTGTTTTTCTTTCCCCTTGGTTATGTTTTGAACAACCTTGGAATGTTTGGAAATGATGGTGTTTAAAATAAAAAATGGGAACCCTCACGATCCCCATGGGATGTGTTGGGATTGACTTGACCTAATTGGGGATATCCATGGGATATGCCAATTTTTCCTGGGCTTAGGGTTTGTTATTAAACAAGTGACCTTGTTGTAAAAAGTGGTAGAGACCTTGATGAATATGTTGACGTGATTGGTTGAACATGGAATAGAAGTTAGGTGATGCACCTAAACATGGAAATAACCTAAGGGTTATTTGTAATGGGTTGAATGGTTGATTCATGGGAATGATGAACGGGTTAAATGGGATAATGTTTAAACTGGTTAAAGACCATAATGGGATGAATTATGGGTCTAGAGTTGAATGTTTAGTGAGATGGGAATAACACATGGGAATCATGTGAATGGTTAAATGATTTGAAATTGTAATGTGTTAATGGGTTAAGGCATAATGTGAATTCCCAAATGGGTTGTTGTGAATAGTGTTTCCAAAGGGCAATGGTTTGGATGGTTGATGGTTATTTATATAAGCATGTGAACATGGCTTGGTAGAGTGGGGATTGACTTGAGGATCTATGCACATGGGTTGAGTGAAGTCTGAGGTAATGAACTCCACCCTAAATGAATGAGTTAGGAATCAGTACTGAGCCTCTATTCTCCTAACGGTTGCATCCACCAGGACCGAGGCATCGAGGTGAGGATATGGTTGCTATGAGGGGGTTAGTCCAACTGAGAGAGGATGATGATGTGTTTACCCTATTGCAAGTTATTGTTGGCCTCTGACCCATGTAACATAATGTATGTGATTAACCCGTGTAAATGGGATGAAATAGTAAATAGTGATAATGGGTGTGTAATGAATGGTAATGGAAGTGGAAATGGCCTTGTCCCTGAACTTGTTAATGGTACCTCACGTGATTACTTGGTAATGGTCATTAATATTCCTTTTTAAATGAACTACTGTTTATACTAGATATTTTATAGACACCATTGGTGGTGGCCTGCTGAGTTGTACTCACACCCTGCTCGGGCCGCCATTGGGTACCCGAGAAGAATTCATGTTTATAGGTCAGGAGAAGGGAAATGGTCCTCACTAGATGGTGAGTGGTCATTAGTAGCACTTAGTGGAGGATCTAGACTTGGGGTCGGGACCATTTTGAGGATTTTGACCGTTGTCTTTATTTTGGGTTTTTGATCACTCTTTCACTTGTAGTATGACATGGCATATTTATTGTTGGAAATGATTGTTATACATGTTCCTTTTTTATTGGTTGTTTTTCCACTATTTGGTTTATTTTTGTTGTGGATTACTCTGATTTAAAGGGGGTATTGTCTCTCCATGTGACCCCAAAGACCCCCGCTACTAGTCTATTGCCTTTGGCGTATGGGGAGGCGTGCTTAAGGTCGTGTAACCAACCTGCTCGGAGCACCGGTTTAGTGGCTTCCAGGTTGGAAATGTTACAAGGACCCACTCAGTATTGCTACTCAAATACGGGGGAGTTATACTCTGTATATGATGACTCACACCCGGTTATGAAAGGTGAGTACAATCAAAATGATAGAGGAACCACACCTTGATCTCACATGGGAGTACAAATTCATAGACAGAGTGACAAAATACAAACACAATGGAGGAGTTGCACTCTATGGATAGAGGACCCGTGCCATGGCACGACAGGGGAGTGTGAATATACTAGATCATTTACTATGGGGACCCACACCCTAACACAATAAGGGAGTACAAACTCTAGTCAATATGATCCACTACTTGGTATAATAGGGTAGCAAAAAAAAATTCGGAACAATGCATATGGAGGACCCTCACCCTAGAATGATAGGGGAGTTATGACTCCAAGTAAAGAAGACTTGCACCCTAATATGATAGGGGAGTACCCAATTTACCTATAGGTCACATATGGAGGACCCATAAAATGACATGATATGGAAGAATCAACCTTAAGATAACTACCACATGGGTAGAGAACCTGCACCCATGACGTGGGGAGTCCCATATCTAACAAACTAGAGATGTTTCATTGATTAGGTTGGGGAGTACCAGTCCCATTGTCTTTATTTAAATACCACACTGATCTCCCACATTGTACAAGCACCACTGGAAGGGGAATCGGGAATATCATACCTTGAATCACAAAACTATTATGGGTAGGGTATCAACACCATAATTCATTAGGGTAGAACCACAATATTATCCTAAAGAGTCTAGAATACCCCCATTCTAAGAGGATATGGAAAGGTTATGACCCTAATGTTAGGCCAGTGATCCACCATAGTCACTACCCATGGTTATGCAATGCAAATACCATGTCATTATACAAACATTCCCCCTCAGATCTCATATTCCAAAATGGAGTCCATCATCACATTCTACATTGAAAATGTTTAATGATAAGCTAATCACAAGCTAGAATATGAGTCCCAAAGAAAGAGATATGTTAGAAAATTATTTGGAAAAGGATCCCAAAAGAATGATCAGTGTGAACTAGGGTCTATACTGTGTGTAAACCCACCCATGAACCTATTCATATCCCTCTATTACATGGTTTGGATTTTCCATGTAGGTGTACTTGGTGTGTTTAACCAAAATATGGTGTACCGTACCTGACCTTCCCCCAGGTTGTGTACTTCTTCTACTTGGCTCAACCATCCATGTCACCTACATGACATGTATCCCATAAAACATGACATGTTCCGGACACACAACGACATGGTTGTGGTCTTTACCCATGCCTATGTCTGGAACCCCGTGTCCATGTAATTTGTCAATATACTATTAACCAACCATATATATTATCACGAAACATCCCAAAAAATGTCCTTTAGCCTCACAACATGGTGTCACCACAAAAAATGTAACTCTAGTAAATGGAGTCTTGTCCCCAGAAGTCATCATCCCTGAATAGGAAGAACACTAGGAATGTACCATTGGTTAAAATGCTCTGTAAATGGAAATTATAATGGTAATTTCCTTCAGTGTCTCCCGATTTAACATAATTTTTCAAAAAACCCACAGATCAACCTTGAACGTATATCTAATAATAGAAATAGGGCTTTAAAACCTTATAATTTTATTTAGCACTATGTATAATTAACGAAACTCAGTCCTCTTAACTTTATGGTGATACACTGAATCTTCGGGTCCATAATGATACTCAGATTGTGCTGCTCCTCATTTTAATGGCGATTGATGTCAAGAAAGAAGATCGACATCACCTCATTGCTTGGGTTTGGCATTGTTTTGTTCCATCACCAAAGGGGACAGGAGGAATTCCTTTTTTTATGTTATTCAAAATAAGGGTTGGGTGAGGGAGTTTTTAATTTAATTAAAATAGTTAACTCCCTTTACTACACCATCACCAAAACACCACCAACCAAAAACATGGGACCAAAAAGTTTATTGTCGTGCCTACAGTTAACATGAAATTCAAAAATCAACCATGAAATTTGAATTAATATTTGATAGTATTATTGGGTTTTAGTCACATTTCAGGATGAACAGCTTGTGTGTGATAAAATATATTTAATTTTTTTTAAATCACAGCGTCGAGGCTCTCTCGGACCCGGAATCCTATTCTGATTTAGTGTCTAGATTTAGAAATATTATTAGGAATATTCCAAAGACATATAGTTAAAAATCCAAGTCACTATTTGAAGGATTATGGATATTACCCAAATGCTATATAATGGGAAATCCCCATGAGGTGGTTGTTTCTAAACCTTTAAATCCTTCTTCCAACTAATTCAATGCTCTATTATTCCTTATCCCTACACATAGATATACATTATCATTATATGTGATATTTGGAAGTTCTTTCCAAGCATTTAAAATTAATTTTGAGCCATGGATACACCATGGAGGAAGGATTCCTTCCGATATATTTATGGGATCAGTATCAATCCACGAGATTGAAAACAATATTCGAGGTTTGACTTGTGAAAGGTATACATGAGTTATTTATTTTACATATGTATGGTATTTTTTTCAGTTATACTTAGTATTTAATTTGGGTTTCTTTTTTTATTCTGCTACATTTATTAAGTGTTAATAAATCCTTAAAAACCCATCTGTGGTCTTAAAACATCACAATGTCTTTTCAATCTTTAAATATCTATTTAAAATGATGAAAATATGAATCACATGTATGTCATATTATATTTCAATAATAACAATTGAATTTTTGTGAATCTCTATAATACATGGGATGTCATAAAATATTATAACGTTATGACATATGATATCCAATATTGTTGGTGCTGATAAATAAAGATCCTTTTGTTTTACATTGTATCATAGTGCACAATATTGATTATGATAAGGGATAATAGAATTATGTCACTGATGAAAACATATTGCCTCGTGTGGTGATATGATATACAAAATTTCATAAGTTACAAAATATAGGCAACAAGGGATGATATCATAGGTGAAGATATCATAAAATAAAAAATATAACATCTCTAATTTTAGATTTTGATATCCATATATTTTTGAATTTTATATATAAGAAAAATTAGTTTTTTCCTCAATATTTCAATTATGATATGAATGAAATAGTTTATAAAATTCTTATAAATTTTATATAATGTATTTTTGGGATATCATTTATTGTATAGAATGTTTATAAATTAATTAATTATTATTTTTTTTATGAAAAATATACTAAATAAATATTTAATAATATTAAAAATTAAAATTTAATACATTCTCAAATTTATATGGACTTTCTTATAATTTTCATATAAAATTTTTACATGGAAATTAGTTATACGATTAATAAATTATTTACGAATTAAAAACAATAAGGAATTAAAAAAGGGTTTTATCTTTAAAATTATGAATTTGTCAAAATATTTATTTCAAATTGTTGAAATTTATGTCATTATTTTAGGAACTACATAAACCACATCAAAATTTGTATTGATAAATTATATGATCAAGGTTTAAATGTAACTAAATGTGTGATATTTAAATAATGAAAATGTTTTATATAGTAGAATTTAAATATTAAATGACTATATTTCATTTAATGTTATAAATATGAACTGAAATTCTATATATTGTAAAATACGCAGGAGTTAAAATTAGAAATAGATATATATAATTTATATTTATTTTAACTATATAAAATTAATAATTTTTGGTTAAGTTATAATGTGTTTATAATTATCTTTATTGTTGAATAGTTCATACATTTTATTCTCATGTTTAGATATATGAATTATTCATTTATTTACTATATTCCAAACATTATTCATGAATATAATTTTTATACTATGAATATTCATGTGCATTACATTATAAAATTATATTACTTATGTTAAATGTCATACATGAATCGCACGAGTTGCATGCTAAGTATGATAATTGATTTATTTATTTTTTGAAATTGGGTTGTACTACATTATGGGTATGAATTAAGAAGTTAATTATGTTTTATACATATTTATTATTACAATAATTATGGAATTTAATATCTCTTTAGTAAATTATCCTTCGGTTGGGGGAATTTAGGTGAGATTGGTCACTATCCTAGAGGATTATGCCATGCCTAGAAAATTAGGGGTTGTTTATCCTTCACACCAAGATTACTCATATAGGGATTGTTGAATCCATATTATTCTAATCCTTTAAATTAAATATTTTTATCTAAATTATCATTGATAATAATTTCCATTTTTATAAATATAGTTGGCTATTAATTTGGGTTAGCAACACAAGCTATGAGTTTTGTAAATAATTACATATCAATATGATTTGATCATATTGATTTGGTTATAGGAATCATATTCCAAAATTAATCACTATATTAAATAAGACATCTAAATGAAATACATTTGATTATATGGTGATATACCCATTACAAATTATATGTTTCTGATTCCTTCTATAGTAAACAATTTTTAGGACCTCGATCATTCAACATATTAGGTTTTGTTAAAGAAAGGTTCCCCAAAAATTTCTTTTGAATGAAAAGTAATGATGTAACAATAAGTGTTAGTTTCCTCATTATTATTGTATTTTTTTTATATTTGTTTGGGAAACCATAATCATTAGGATACCAAAGGAATAGTGTTGAATGAATCTTTATGGAGTGTTAGGGTGAAAAGTTATCCACACACCTATCTATGAGACTTATATTATATGATTGATACAATTATCCACGAGATAAATTCTTTGATTAATTTCAATATTAACTAATTTAAGTCATGATTAAATATAGTTATTGGCCCACTAATGTAAAACAAGAGTTTAATAAGTGTAGTCATTTTATTAGGAGATAAGTTAATAAATGTTCTAATTAAATGATTATAAAACATTATAATAATATAATAAAATATTCTATTATAGATTAGTGGAATATTATTCATAAAAATTTACTTTCAAATATATATTATTTAAAGATGAATTTTATTTTAATCTACTTTTTATAGTGGTAAAAGAAATAACAATACTTCTTTAGTAAGAGAGAAATTTCCATGTGTTATAGAAACATATTCTTAAGTAATCAAGAATAGAAGTTTCCCAAAAAACTAAATTCAAATTATAGTTTTATGTATATAAATATTCATATAAGGTGTAAAATTCATTATATGCAATATTATTGAAGTGATTTAGTCTTTTTGTTTCCCACCTGGATCATGCAGTTAGTCAGCGATGGGGTGAATAATTGTTACAATTTTTGATGAATTATTTTATCTTTTTAATTTCTACACACAATAATTAAATATTTGTGTTGGTTATGTTTTATGAATTTTTATATTTATTAAAAAAAAGTATTATCCATATACAAGTTAATAAAAAAAGAGTGAGTAGAAACCCATCATATTTAAATAAGTATTGATACCAATGTTGTAATTTACTTCATACTCTTATCCGGTCATGTAGGAGATACAAATCATCATTAAAATAATCATGTGGTTATAGGAGAAGGATATATGTAATACTTTACTGATTTATTGATGATTTGTATCTCCTACATGATCGGATAATAGTAAGAAGTTTACTAATTTTATATCAATATTAAAATTGAAGAATACATTCTAGACTCTTGAAAATATATCAATATGATTACAATAGAAGGGAGGAATATATCATTTACTCTCTTGATGTTATCTCCCAAAAATAATTATCTCATGACAGAAAAAATTTATCTAAAATGGATTTCTATACAACATATATATATTATAAATTGGTCCATTCATAAAAAATATAAAAGATTATCTCTAATCTACTCTTGGATTTCACTATATCATCTAGCGAGATCTTCTTCCTTAGTAATAGGTCTTTTTATACAAATGTGTATTCTTCTACCTTTTCATGAACGTTTTTATTATTATATCATGTATACTAACATAAAAAACTTATTTAAGATCGGTATTTATAGTCTTTTCCACTCAAATAAATCTTCATTAAGCCTTATATAATCTTCATTTGTGGTAGATGGTTAATATCTTAGAGTTATTATATAGTTGTTAAACAAAAAAATGGTTCCTGATAGTCTCTCTCAAAACACCCCTTCTTATTCTATATTCAAAAATTTTCTTCTCTTCCTCCTTCGGTGACAAATGGGTTTTATTTATTAATACCTCATTATTCTTAGTCTTCTTCTTTTCTTAATTTTCATCGTCAAAGATCAATGTTTTTGGAGGTTTGTATGTCGTTAGTAGATCTATTATTAATTGGCATATATAATAAGTGAGTATAATTGGAAAATAATGTTTTCTTAGTAACTGTTCTTCCTTAATTTATATAATTATATTTTTGGAATATCTTCACTTTCTCACTGTAATATTATCTCTCTCCAAAACATGAAATCAACAATAAAAAAACTGAAAAATTTTCTTCTCACTTTTCACACTCCACATTATCATCTTCTTCTTAATTTTAATCACAATATCATGTGGATATTATATAAATATTTGGAATACATACCAATCCCCTAATATTTTTGCATCATTTTTATCTATTTAAAACATTTCTAAATAAATACGAATAAAATATCTAGTTTTGATAACCAATCAATTTTCAACATTTTCCTTTTAAAATCCCAAATTATCATGCTTTTGAACATATATGTTTATCATTTAACCCTCCTTCTGAATTGGATTGAATCATCTGTCAATTGTTTCAATATAGTGATATTTATAACTTGAGTATAATTAAATAATCTTCTATATTTATTAACATATGAACCACCCTTCTAGAAATATCAATTTATTTCAAATATATTACCCTTACATATCACTCGAAATAGATTAGTAACACTTGTTTATTTAATTTAATATCCCGATTTATCATTTTAAATCCTCATGTGACTTTTACATATGATCTTATCAACACTTAAATATTTCACTAGATTATTGGAATCACACTTACATATCATAGTGTAACATAGGTACATTTTACATTCTTCTTCCCTTTGAGTGAACTTATGTATCCATTTAAAATATATGATAACTCTTATATATCAAGAAACTGGCCATTATGTATCAGAATGTTTCATAATTACATTTTAAAATATAATTCCCTTCTAATTACCCTAACATACACTTTCGTGTACCTATATGTATCCTTACAATATCCCTTATATAATTATATTATGCACAAAGAAACCATTAGGAAATTCCTTTACTAGAAGGAGAACCTTACGTATTTCCATTTCCATAGGGAAATCCTTAGGTATTTTCATTACCACAAGGAAACCCTTAAATATCTCATTTTTAAAAAACTCCACATCATCAACACTTATGTATGACTTACAATCTCATAGTGACTCTAACATATCATCATAGGCACCATTACACATCTCAATGACTTCCAAAAGATATCTAATAATCTTGTATGATGAAATTTTCTTATACCTCTTCTAAATATTCACCTCCGACATTGAATTTGATAACTTATTCAAATCAGCTCAGAATATTCATGGGGAAATCTACAATCACTTGAGTTCATTAAAAATAGATAACTGAATTTAGGAATTAATCAATGAATCTCAGATACTCATTAGAATAATAAAATAAATTTAGTATATTTTAAATCTGTATTGTATCTCACAGGTTTCTTATGAGTTCTTAAATATCCCTTTTAATAATAAACTTCATCGAGAATGGGATCCTTTAAACTGTTCATTCATTGGTCTCATCATCATCACCTGACATTTATTGACAACCAACATACTCACGGACATCAAATATATTACTCAAATTCCATTTGACACATCATTCTCCCATATTGATCTGTTTTTGATAACTTGAATTACCTCATCCAAATAACGTTCAATATGTGATTAGAAATTATATTTATATCTTTCTTTAATTTACTATAAATGAAAAGGCTCACTGGTGAGGTAAATTTATTCCATATCAATATTCTCCAATAATTTGTATTTTATCTTCCCCCTTATTAAAAACTAATCCAATTGAGATAAGGATGGAATTGTATTATTCCATGTAATGAAGCCTAAATTAATCAACTTTAACTCTATATGAGAAAATCTCTATGTAATAAATAATAGATATCAACTCGTTTATCAAAGAAATCATATAATATTCAGTATGTGATTCCAACTCAAATTTCCCTTTCTGTGGGCTATTAAAGTATATTCTCAGGTAAATATATCACCTATAATCAAATTAAAAAACATATTAAAATAGTTTAGTTAAAGAATTTTAATCATTCAATAGAGCATAAAAAACCACACCCCTTAATAATAATTTTTTTAATCAAAATATGGATGTGAATGTGTGATTATCATAGAACAACTTTATCATCATCCAGATTTCATGATTTTTAAAAAATAAAATCATCGTGGTTATTGCTCTTATTCACTCCCACATATGGGTTTAAATCTTAAAATATTATTCATGATTGTTATTCATTAAAAATGGTCTCAAGGAATACACTTTATTCAAATATAAATTTTCATATGAGGAATAAAATTTTCGGTTACAAATAACACCATGATGGATATTTCATTATGTTGTTATGTAATTATATAACTCATCCAATTCTCTACTATATGAATCACCTTTAATTACCTACACATAGAAAAAAATGGCATTAAGGTTGGTTTTCCAAAAATATTTAGTGAGATAATAAGGGATGAGAATTATTTCTCAAACCAATATCTATTTTCCTATGAACTTCAAATTGATGAGAATCTATTATGCTTACTCCTCCTTCGATTTTCTAGACAAGATCATCTCTAGGAATCATAGTATTACATCTTCCCAAAACTATCCTTCTAGGTTTAGATGGATTTTTCAAATTAACTAGAAATTAATTTTCATTATTTTCTTATTTCAAAATATTATTTTTCATTTCCAACTACTTTGGACATATGATCATATGTTCTTTAGGATCATGCTCAACTTTATTCTTGCTTGAAAATTTCATTTTTATGATAGTAATCTTGACACATGGGTTCAATGGTATTTTTAATTTTTTAATTATATACTTTTATCATTATAGTGAAGGAATACATTTATTATGAGTCTTTTTTGTTTTTGGTTTCACTTTCTACACAGTTCCTTAGAATCCTTCATGTTACCTTTATTTTTAATTATATATTATTTTCCTTCTTGGATGTCGTCTACAAAACCAACCCCCTTGTTAATTTATTATATTTTTCATTTTTATTGATTTAAATATCATCTTATAACTTTTATCTTCATGGATAGTATACAATGTATAATGAGACATTTTTTAACATAGTAGATGCATCTCTTATTTAGTGTGGCATACTTCACAGTGTTCTTTTTAGGTGTACTTTGTTTAACACTTTATTTGTATACTAAGGTAAAATAACATTCAATTCTTATTTTTTTCCTTCACGTCTATTTTTTTCTATATTCCATTGATATCTTTGGGTGAATTATGGTTTATACATAATATCACTCCTCATTACGTTCACCACGCATGTTTGACTTCTCAAATAAATCTTTATGATATTCATATTTAATTTTTTTGAACATATCTCTTATTTTTTTCACCTCTCACACAGCTCATAATTATTTACATTCCCTTTATATCTATTACCCTTTAGTTTAGGACTTCTTTATTTTTTCATAATTTTAAAATTAAATGAATATTTAATGGCCTTGTGTCTTAATCTTCCACTACACCAACCATTCCCAATAATCCTTGTTCTTTTTTTCCTTTGGTTGTAATCTTTTCATAATTGTTCCCTTATTGTTTTTGGACAAAAAACATTGGTTTTATGATATTAATGGGGATATGTTCGTCGTAAATATTTTAAAATTCACCATTTATGTTTTGTTTGTATTCATAAGTATTTTATCCACCCATATGTTTCTATAATTTCATTTAAAACATTCACTAAAAATTGAATCAAATTTGTACATGAAAACATTTATTAGAAAAATATTATTTATTTCCATGATCTGGTAATAGGTAAATTATTAAATGATATTAATTCCTTATTTCCACATGGTAGAGGAATTTTATCACAAGAACCATTCTTGTAATTGTTTGTTGAAGTAGATTATAATTCAACTTATTATCACAACATATCTTGAACCAACTCATGATTTCCAAATTTAACTTTAAGCTCATGTAATTTCTTATTGAGAATAATTTTATCATCCCATAATTATTTAATTTTATCCTCACATTCTTTATTTAACATTTTAATATTCTCATGATGTATCTTGATATATTCTCATAATTAATTTTCAATCCCTTCGATCATTTCTTCTTTGACATAAAATTGAGAATTCATGACATTTATAATAGCTGTTTGACTTTAAAATAATGAATTGATATTCAATTCACATATTTTACATTCAAAATCCCTCTCATACATGGTTATTTTCAGAAATTCAATATTTTTATAGAATTTTTCATCACATATAAGTAGGGACTTATATTTGGCCTTCAATATTTTTATAATCGAGTAAAACTTTTGAGAAATTGATTATATTAAGTTTAACATAGCTTTACTATAAAATAAAAGATGTATTTTATCTAAAAATATAACTTTAATAAACTCAAATATATATTTGATTACTTCATTAATAACATTAATTTATTAGTTCTTAACATTAGAGTAGAGGTATAAAAATGATCCAATAGTATCATACTCTTCTAATATTAAATAACATTTTTATCGATGTTCATTATCAACTCATATGGTAGATATATTACAACTTGTATTCACTTATACTATATGTAAGTCTTATTTTTTCCTTCTTCATAGATAATAACTTTCCCATCTTCTAATATTATGTCATCATCATATTCTTTAGGGTTTATCTATTTACCTCGTAATAAATTTTATCAGGATACCCAATAATTTATTTCAAAACTACACTTCAAATTTAACATAAAAAAACTAGGAAATAAAATAGATTCAATTAAGGGAACATGTACTTTCATAGATATCACATATAGTACCCTAATAGGATCTTGTAGTCACTTTGAGTGGGAGGGTGAATACATATGACACTTTTTAAAAAATTATTTTCTCTTTAAATTTCCCCTCTAAATATTCAAACCACTTTATCAGTTAATATATATATATATCTTTATATTATAAATTCGGAAATAAATTACCACATGAAAAGTAGTAAAAAACCAGAGAAGAATCACACTGGTTTTTATTGAGTTCAATTGCAATTTTGATACTTAATCATTATTTTTTGGTTGAGTTTGAGAAAAATATATTCATTATATTACTTATTAGAATATAAGAAAAGGGTAGAATTCATTTTGGACATTCATGATGACATCATTATAAAGAAAAAAAATACATCCTAACTTCAATGAATCTATCTTGGTGATTAAAAGGGAATGGAAGAATGCATCATAGAATCTTGGAATCTATCACTTAACAACATATATCTTCCAAAACTCTAAATCACTCAAATTGTTTTTTATAAAATTTCTCAACAATTTAGATCTATTCCTCTTTGTAATATTTTTAGTATGATCACTAATATATTCTTGGATGTCAATATATCAATAGGTCAACTCTTATTCCTCAGCAAAATGTATTCAATTTCAAATGATTACTTATTATAGTAACTTGAATTTCATATAATTATATACATTATCCAAAAATATGGACATTATTTATGATCTAGTTCACATGAATTTATCACTTATCCCAGTCTTCCTTGAGCCTTCAGTGATCTTTAATCATAAATCCTCAATATCTGTTATTTTGGAAACAATTGATAAATAGTAGAAATAGTGTATGTGTGTTTCTCTATTAAACATATCATTATTATTCTATATTTTTATTTTTCTTATTCAATTATTAGTTCTATTATAATTTCTTATACAATATTAATACCTCATCTTCAATATTCTTCTATTTTTCATTTTTTTTTACTTTGAAATCATGGTCTCTCATGGGACTTTATATCATTTATATCTTTTTTTTGGATTTTATGATATGTGGTTATCTAAAGATAAGTATTTGATCATAATTCTTATTCAACCTCAATTAATTGAATCATATTTTTATAATATCATCGTCTTCTGACTCTGAATTTCCTTCGCTCCAATATACCAACTCCGAAGTATAATGAACTATTATTTTCTTCTCACTTTTTACATGAAATATTTATTCTACATTATTATTTTATTCATATAATAAAATGAATATTATTTCTATTACTTTAATATGGAAAACTACACATAAATTGTGGAATCATTATTATCTATTTGAATTTGGTGAAAATATCTCTAGATATATGGATGTAGTCTTTATCTCCAATAATGATTACATATATTCTATTTAATGTCACATAATTAGCATTGAAATATAATCTATTTTTCATTTAATTATCCTTATTAGTTAGCTAATATCTTCACTAAATTGCCTCAAAATTTTAATATTTGGGATTCGAAAGTCATTAAACAATAATCTAATTTTTTTTACATCTAAAATTATCTTTTAAAAATAAAAATTTATTTCAATTAAATTGTTCGTACATAACACCAAAATGAGTTTAGTAACTCAATTGTATTTTCATGAAGTCCTTTTTGTATCCTTTGAAATATTTATGTGTATCTTATGTATGATCAGATTAATTCTTATGTGTACAAAAAACTTTTGGAGTAACTCTTCTCTATTAGAGTGTGACATAGGCAAGTTTTTGAATCATTCACCCTCTGAGTACCCTTTTTCATCCCTTTTAATGTATTGATAACTATAATATATCATGTAACTAAACTCTATATATCATAGTATAACTCATTTACTTTGTTAAATCTAATTTTATTCCATGTGAACATACATATCCTTCTGTTTACCCTTATACATAATTCATTGAATCATTATATATTCCATTTTTATAGGTATTCCCTTACGCATTACCTTTATAATATGGAAACCCATGCGTAGTACATTTTAAATAGGGAAAACTTTATGTATTTCCTTTGTGAAAAGAAAACCCTTTCATATTATGTTTTTCAAAGACACTTCTCCATAAAATCTAAAGCATTTAATAGAATATCAATGTGACTCTTACTTGTCATTTTCAGTACCATTATGTGCACTAGTTAATTATAATGATTTACCAATATTCTATTTTTAGGGATTTTCTTTAAACTTTTTCAAAAATTTAACTTCAATCCCAGAACACCAAAAATTCATCTTATAATCTAAGGACATCTTCAATCCTACTTAGGGAATCTTCAATCACTTTAATTCATATCTAAATAACAAAAAGTGTTTTTGTATAATATCTATTTTTTAAATGAGTTATGAAGCCGTGGGATATAATTTTTCCTTAATTATATTGTAACACCCCGACCCCAGTAACCCAGAGGTGGTGCATTATTATATAACATTGGCATGATCACAAAGGATCAAGTCTCTAATGACTGATTAGTTTAGTAGTCTTGGAAACACTAGATATATTCATAAGTCTTACATTAAATCATAAGGTATAAAAAAACCACCACAAAATCTTGTCTTCATATCCCCTCATACTATCCCTGCAGGTCATTCATAAATTACTTCTTCACATCCTGGAAAAAATAAAACATTGAAAGGGGTGAGCTCAGATTCTCAGTAAGGATAACAATATAGCAGAAGCTTTCATGGATAAGCATAAACAGTTAAGGCAATGTATAACTAAAAAAGACCATTAAACTTGAAATTCATCATAATATGTAAAAGATAAAATGAAATAATGCCATTTACTTATTCACATTGATATTCATCTAGTCGAATAATCACATGCAATATCAATAACCACTTTCATAATGATGGAATGCATAATGCGAGACTATTATAACCACATAGTCAAGGCCTCGTGCCAGGAATACAAATAAGATTTTGTCAAGGCCTCGTGCCAAGACACTAGTTTGTCTCATGAGACCTACCGATGCATAGAGGAGCTATAGAGGGCTCCACCCGTCACTTACTAAGTCCAATTCATTCCTGATATGAAATGTTTGAAACATAACATAAACATTCGTATTTAAACTAGCATACGAAATGACAATACTTTATCCACAAACCATGAATGAAATAAAAATAGCACATCCACAGTCAAACATAAATCATTTGATACAATATGGAAGATTTTATTGTTTTAGATTAACCTCAATCGACAATCATTAAGGATATTGACATAGATGAAAATAATAATCAAAACCATTTGAGAGAAATATCCCCCTTTTTCTTGAAAACATTTTAAAGTCACACTATTTGTCAAGAAGCCATTAAAAATAGATTTTTGAATCAAAGTGTCTCATACCACTTTGAAACATATAAAATGAGTTTTAATTTTAAAACATTAATGTGAATATAAATAAATATTAAAAACCATTTTTAAAAAATGGACATTAATGAGAAAGATTTATAATAATAAATATTTAAAACATTTAAAATGATATTTTAATTAGAGTTTCTAACCAAAAGATAGACACTTGAATAAAAATAATTAAGGTAATAAAAACATTATAATATCATGAGAATAAAGGGATTCATGATATACTATGTCAAAGTACATTATATACCCCTTATAAAAGTGAATTGGTGTATAACAACAAAGAAGTATCAATGGAATGTAAATTGAGATGAAATATCTTATAAAGACCGTATCTATAGTATAAGGATAAATCAATGACATAATTATGTGTGAAAAATATAAATACACTCAATATAATTGGATATTCAGTGTAAATAAATTAGAGGACATTCACACAGACTCTTGTAAAAATAACACCAATGAATTTGATATTTAACTCTACAAATGGATATTGAGTTAAAATTACTCTTATCAAGTTCATATTGATGACTAGAGCATTTATCAATGGAGTGATTATGTGTATCAAAAATATACCCACAAAAAGGGGAGTGTAAATTATAATAGAAGAAAATGAATAGTGATTCCACACATAATATGGGAGTATAATAATAATTGAAATATGCATAAATCCAAATGAGTGGACATTTCAAATTCCTTTATTGATTTCGTAGCTTACAAAAAATACACCCATGAGAATTGGATAATACAATGGTGATTAATATATCCATTTATTGAAGTATATTACACAATGAATACAATCATGGGCAGTACACACAACACATGCAATAAATAAGTGGCGAACAATGGAAATCTCACGAAATTAAAAGTGAGATAAGAACCCCCTTACATTTTACTTTTTCCTTGGTCGATGGTAGGTTAACCTCCTGTATAATGGTGAAATAATTTTTATTTAATTAAACAAGAATCATTTACAATAATATGATATCATATATGATCTTTTGACATTGATTTGTTAATAATATCTTAGTATTATCGTCGTTTCAGGTGTTAACAGATTAGTTTTCCTTTATATTATTTGTTATGCGAGCCGTATTTGTTATGGATGGGATGTATATTATTCATATTTAGAATGATATAATTTCTTTAAAAATTATTTTTATTCATCAAATGAAATTTAGTCTTGAATGGATATGATGGGGAATGAATCTCAGCGTGTTTGTGGCGACCGTAGTCCGTACATACGCACGAGCGACAATATCAATCTTTTGATATTAAAATAATATATAATTTGATGGTAGATCATATAGAAAGAATAATTATCATGTTATATTTATTAGTTACATGAATTATACATCATTATTATACCCATCTAAATAATAATATATTGAATAACAATTACCCCACGACGTGGAGATGGTAGGCCGTACGTACGCACGTATGGTGACATGTCATTCAAGAGATGGATAGAAAAATGAATTTGGTTGTTATATATTTATAATAACATCATAGTATATATAATACATTGTATTTATTATTTTATAAAGGGAATAACAGATAATAAGAAGTTGAAGAAGAAAGGAACTTGAAAAAAAGGGTGGTGAAAACATTACCTCTTCTCCGGGTTCTTCCTTTTGATTTTATCAAAAGGGCTCTATAGGATGGCTTTCTGATCAAAATAACGCCTCTAGGATGAGGTGATGGAAGTTGGGAGGATATTTGGGAAGAGTTTGGCTGAGCCAAATGGATTTGAAGGTTTGAATTAATGAGAAGGGAGAGTTCCCTTTTATAAGAGGGGTGTGGGGCTCTTTAGGAGAAACTTAGAGTATTATTTTATAATAAAATAATATTCGGTTTCTAATGAATAAAAAGTGTATTATTCAAAGTATAATGTGGGGATGGTTCGAAATACTTTGAACAAATATATTTTAGACAGGTTTGGGTCATTATATTAACCTTATCTTTTAGTTTTAACTCTTAGTTAATTAGTTTGACACTTACCATGTCACTTTGTATTTTTATATAATATAGTTAATAAACTCACTATATACATCCAAGAGACCCCAAAGTGGTCCATTAATGATACACCGATAATTATATAAGTACTTTGGCTGAGCCTTATATTTTTAGGAATAGAATATAAAATAATAATATAATATTTGTTTTAAAAACTCATTTATGTCAATTTTGACACTACTCATTAATTGATTTTTGTTAAAGTATTAAAAAAAATTTAATTCGAAAAAAATTCATTTAAGAAATCCTAAGATTTCTTATTAAACAATAAAATTGGTGTATGTCATCAAAACTTTCAAATTATATTTATTTTAACATTTATAATACCAATTATTTGATTCTTTCATTAATAAGGAAAATACTGCATCATTATTATGTCATATATATTTTTACTTATTCAATGTATAAAAATTATAAATAAAATAAAAATTATGTATGAAATATTTTTAGCTTTATAATGAATATTTATAATCTAAAATATAACTTATATTACCCTATGTGAAAGTTGTTTTTCAAAAAGATATAAGCTTATGTCATTTTTGTATTTACTTTAACGTAATTAATATAAAGTGTCCCTATCACCTACAAGTGGCTCCATGGGGTCCCAAAATCGACCCAAAGATTCCCATGGTCGAACATGTATCCACCAATATGGTTAGAACACATGTTAGGGTAATTTATTATTATTATATTATTGTTGTTTTTACCCTTATTTACCAGATTTACCCTTTAACGATGGTAAATAAAATATTTACCAAAGTAATTATTGAAAATGTATAAAAATAAAAGTTACCTATCTACATAATTTGGACATCCTGATTCAAAATATATTGAATCCATTTTTTCAAATTCAAAACACAGAAGTGGCAGAAATTAATTTAAAAATAATTCTCGCTGTCAAAACAAAAAGCTTGTTTTTAAGATATAATAACTATCAAAAAATTGACAATTGTTTATGTCCGGTTTAAATGTGAAATTACGTCCAATGACCAAAATTGTATTAAATGGTAAAAATATATTCTAAATATACTTTTAAACCACTCATGATCATAATTTATCACTATTTATTATTTCGATTAAAAAAGTAGTTTTTAATTAAAATTTAGTAGTTTTCACTATTCATAAAAATATGAAAGTTATCCGAAAAGTACCAAAATTTAACCCTAGGATAATTTTGATATTCAGAATCCAAAAATGAAGTTCATTTTGAAATATAAAATGTATAAAATTTCAAAAAGTAGGTATTACTATTCATAACAGCAAGATTGATTGGTTGTGGTGTGTTAGAATCTCGAAGTTGCGTACAATGCAAGCTATTTCATTATTCAAAGGGAAACGTACTGTGGAATCTTGGGGTGTTACATTATCCCATCCTTCAATAAATTGCATCCTTGAAATATTTAAAATTGGTCTTGAGAATATAATGGAAAGTCCCACATCGTAAAAAGAGTCTATAAAACTATCACTTTAAAAGAAAGAAAGAGTAGTATAAAGGTCACGCAAGATAACCCATACTAGGATTCCATGGAAGAAAACATGGATATGGACAATAAACTAAGTGTCAAGTTCTGATGGGGAGGGATATAAAACATGATCAGGAGAAAGTTAACAATAATAAAACCACAAACTTGTGTTGGGACAAACTGTCATTAGTCTCTCAGTAGGAAAAGTAAAAAGACAACATTTTTTTAAGATACATTACATAAGGATGAGGAATTCCTTTATGATATTGACTAAGAACATAAAGATATATACTTAATTTTTAAGTATATTTTCATTCTTTAATATATTTCTACCACTAAATAAATTTTTTTGAACAATGAGTATTCAAGAAGACTTGGTCACACTGGAAGAGCTTCTATAGAATAAGATGATCCACGTAGAATAAACTATATATTTACATTGTCTTTAGAGATTAATCAAAACCAAAATAGTTAGTATAATATCTGATGATCCCCCAAATGGATATTCCATTAGAGAAAAAAACACTAATCTTAATTTCTAAAATTAAACCAACAATATCCCAATGTTAAAAAAATACCATTCCATAATCAATTTTCCTTAAAATACTTCAATATAATCCAAACTAACATTGAAACCCAAAACTTTGAAGAATTTGGTTATGTATCCTTACACATTAAATTTTATCTCCAAATGACATCAACTACTCTTAATGACACATACTTAAAAGTGATTAACCTAATTACATATTCTCTATTATAGGTTGATCATTTCCATAAATAACCCAAATTACTATAAATCCACAATAAAAACAAAGATAAAAATCCACAATTACCCTTCAAATGAAATCCCATAGAATTATATTTTCCTTGGGCATATAGTGTTCCCAAAAAAGAAAACATCTTCCAAAATAACATTCATCACATAATCACCGGATCATTTTCATATACTAAAGGTATTGATTTGATAAGACACAAGATCCCAAATAAACTTATTATTGATCAATAAAATCGTTAAACTCAAAATAATAGTCACACTAACCTGGGACTTCACATAGTCTAGTGGTAGGTGATAATTCCCAATCGCACTTTGGTTGTGGGTTCGATTACCAAAACATTGCCCGATGCGATGGGTTGTCACAGGTTCTAGGTGTTGTCTTTTTCCAAAAACTATATTTTATAACATTACCAAAATGAGATAAATTCCTCAAAATAACCATAACAAAATTTAACAACAAATGTTATCTCATACCATGAAATTTCATCCCAAATTATAGTAACTTGTAATTCCCTCAATCCCAAAGATCATATAAAACCAAATGGTTATTTATAACTATATCCACAAGAAAAATGATAATTATTCCTCAAATATCATTCTCACATGGAAACCTGTAGGGTTACAAATACAAGGGAAAATTATTCCAAATTAAACCCATCAACATGGAGCACTGATACTTTTTAAAAATTTCTCCAGCCATTTATTTCCACATATCTTCTTCTTTGACTAATAAAATATCCTATAGAATAGGGAATTCACTCGGGTAATGGCCAGGTCCCCTATATTTACAGAAAATGGCTGTAAGTTGATTCTTGGGAAGATTTTCATATTTTCCATAGTAATGTTCATTTTTCTTTGGCAATTATTCACTTTATATCCTTCCTTCCTGCACGTCAAGCATTTCTTTGTCCCATTGAGACAATTTCCTGGGTGTCTCCTTCCACATTTCCTGCATGATGAAAATTGAGGATTCTTTTCTCCATGGTCTTTATTGCGGGAGCTCTTATCATTCATTACCTTTCTCTTTCTTGTTGAGTCCTGGAGTTGGTTAATATATATGTTGTTGATCATATTTTTGAAAAACTGATTTGGCATGAACACAATATCTTTCACGCCTATCAACACTCCATTTTTTTGCTCATATTCACCACCGTTCCCACCTTGTACATCATTATAAAAGTTACTAGAACTTCCTTGGAATCCAGGCATTGACTAAAACCGGAAAGAATTGTGTGAGTAACAGTAGTCATAAAATCATTTAAAGAATATCAATTCATGATATTCTCAATTTTAAACACATTAGGATTAACCAAGGTGATTTACTCTCATCTTATATATAATACTTGAAATCGGTTTGTAAATAAATTGTAAATTATCCTAAGCATATCACTCGAGAGTATCATAACCAAGTGTGCAGCAAGGCCCGTTGTCGTGCACCAGTTCTCATTCGAGTCTAGCTCAAAGCAGTGTTCTCAGGTTTTACCCCTTGGTACATCTGTGCCAGAGCCGCCTCTACCTGCTCGTATCCAGACAGGGATGTATATTGCTCAGAAAACTCAAAAAATCTCTACAATACCAAAATTCTAGGAAGTTATTCTATAATAATCCTCAAAGAATATCTTAGGAATTTGTGCTCTAATCAGAGTTTATCTAAATCTAGCTCCCATGGTTTGTACTAAACTTCCTCTGATACCAACTGTAACGCCCTGACCCCAGTTACCCGGAGTCAGTGCATTATTACATAACATTGGCATGATCACAAAGGATCAAGTCTCAATAGACCGATTAGTTTAATAGTCTTAGAAACACTAGATATATTCATAAGTCTTACATTAAATCATAAGGTAAAAAAACTACAACCACATCTTGTCTTCATATCCCCTTATACTATCCCTACAGGTCATTCATAAATTACTTCTTTACATCCTAGAAAAAAATAAAACATTGAAAGGGGTGAGCTCAGATGCTCATTAAGGATAAAAATATAGTAGAAGCTTTCATAGATAAGCATAAACACTTAAGGCAATGTATAACTAAAACAAAAGTCCTTTAAACTTGAACATTAGTATAATATGGAAAAGATAAAATGAAATAATGTCATTTAATTATTCACATTGATATTCTACTAGTCGAATAATCACATGCAATATCAATAACCACTTTCATAATGATGGAACGCAAAATGCCAGAATATCATAACCACATAGTCAAGGCCTCGTGCCAAGACTACAAATAAGATTTTTTCAAGGCCTCGTGCCAAGACACTAGTTTGTGTCATGAGACCTACCAATGCATCAAGGAGCTATAGAGGGCTCCACCCATCACTTACTAAGTCCAATGCATTCCTCATATGAAATGTTTGAAACATAACATAAACATTCGTATTAAAACTAGCATACGAAATGTCAATACATTATCCACAAACCATGAATGGTATAAAAATAGCACATCCATAGTCTAAAATAACTCATTCGATATAATATGGAAGATTTTATTGTATCAGATTAACCTCAATCGAGAATAATGATGGATATTGACATAGATGAAAATAATCATCAAAACTATTTGAGAGAATTATCCCCCTTTTTCTTGAAAACATTTTAATGTCACACTATTTGTCAAGAAGACATTAAAAATAGATTTTTGAATCAATGCATCCCATAACACTTTGAATCTTTTAAAATGAGTTTTAATTTTAAAATTTTAATGTCCA
The DNA here is from genome assembly GCA_963277665.1 of Viscum album. Classification (NCBI taxonomy): domain Eukaryota; kingdom Viridiplantae; phylum Streptophyta; class Magnoliopsida; order Santalales; family Viscaceae; genus Viscum; species Viscum album. Next base: position 858,253,269 of record OY728121.1, read on the forward strand.
TATAAATAAATCTTAAAAACCATTTTTAAAACATGGACATTAATGGGAAATATTTAGAATAATAAATATTTAAAACATTTAAAATGAAATTTTAGTTAGAGTTTCTAACCAAAAGAGAGACACTTGAATAAAAATAATTGAGGTAATCAAAAAATTATAATATCATGAGAATAAAGGGATTAATTATATACTATGTCAATGTACATTATATACACCTTATAAAAGTGAATTGGTATATAACAACAAAGAAGTATCAATGGAATGTAAATTGAGATGAAATCTCTTATAAAGACCGTATCTATAGGTTAATGATAAATCAAAGACATAATTATGTGTGAAAAATATAAATAAACTCAATATGATTGGATATTCAGTGTAAATCAATCAGAGGAAATTCACACATATTCTTGTAAAAACAACACCAAGGAATTTGATATTTAACTCAACAAATGGAGATTGAGTTAAAATTGCTCTTATCAAGTTCATATTGATGACTAGAGAATTTATCTACGGAGTGATTATTTGTATCAAAATTATATCCACAAAAAGGGGAGTGGAAATTATGACAGAAGAAAATGAATAGTGATTCCACACAAAATCTTGGAGTATAATAATCATTGAAGTATGTATAAAGCCAAATGAGTGGACATTTCAAATTCCCTTATCGATTTTGTAACTTATGAAAAATACACCCATGAAAGGAGGATCATACCATGGTGATTTATATATCCATAAATGAAATTATATTACACAATGAATACAATCATGGGTAGTACACACACCACATGCAATAAATAAGTGGTGAACAATGGAAATCTCACGTAATTAAAAGTGAGATAAGAAACCCCTTACATTGTACTTTTTCCTTGGTCGACGGAAGGTTAACCTCCTGTATAATGGTGAAATAATTATTATTGAATTACAAAAAAATCATTTACAATAATATTATATCATATATGATCTTTTAAAATTGATTTGATAATAATATCTTAGTATTATTTTTGTTTCGGGAGTTAACAGAATCGTTTTCCTTTATATTATTTGTTATGAGAGCCATATTTGTTATGGATATAATGTATAAATTTCATATCAAGAATGATATCATGTCTCTAAAAATTATTTTTATTCATCAAATGAAATTTCATCTTGAATGGATATGATGGGCAATGAATCTCATCGCGTTCATGGAGACGATAGTCTGTACGTACGCACAAGCGACAATATCATTCTTTTGATATTAAAATAATATATAATTGGATGGCATATCATATATAAAGAATAATTATCATGTTATATTTATTATTTAATTGAATTATACATCATTATTATACCCATCTAAATAATAATATAGTTAATATCAATTACACCACAACGTGGAGACGGTAGGCCGTACATACGCACGTATGGTGACATGTCATTCAAGGGATGAATAGAATAATGAATTTGGTTTTTCTATATTTATAATAACATCACAGTATATAGAATATACTAGAGTTAATATTTTAGAAAGGGAATAACAAATAAGAAGAGGTTGAAGAAGAAAGGAACTTGAAAAAAAGGGTGGTGACAACATTACGTCTTCATCGGGTTCTTCCTTTTGATTTTATCAAAAGGGATCCATAGGATGACTTTCTGATCAAACTAAGGCCTCTAGGATGAAATGCGTGAATTTGGGAGGTTATTTGGGCAGAGGTTGGCCAAGCCAAATGGCTTTGAAGGTGTGAATTAATGAGAAGGGATAGTGCCCTTTTATAAGAGGGGTGAGGGGCTAATTAGGAAAAACTTAATGTATTATTTTATAATAAAATCATATTCAGTTTATAATGGATCCAAAGTGGATTATTCAAAGTATAAGGTGGGGATTGGTATAAATCCTTTCAAAAAATATATTTTAGATAGGTTTGGGTCATTATATTAACCTTATCATTTAGTTTTAACTCTATGTTAATTAGTTTGACACTTACCATGTCACTTTGTATTTTCATATTATATAGTTAATAAAATCACTATATACATCCAAGTGACCCAAAATTGGTCCATTAATGATACAAAAATAATTATATAAGTCCTTTTGACAAACCTTAGATTTTTAGGTACAGACTATAAAATAATAAAATAATTTTTTTTAAAAACTCATTTATGTCATTTTTGACACTACTCAATAATTGATTTTTGTTAAAGTCTTAACAACATTTTTAATTCGAAAAAAATTCATTTGAGAAATCATAACATTTCATATTACACAATAAAATTTGTGTATGTCATCAAAACTTTCAAATTATGTTTATTTTAACATTTATAATACCAATTATTTGATTCTTTTATTAATAAGGAAAATACTGCATCATTATTGTGTCATATAAATTATTACTTCTTCAATGTCTAAAAATTATATATAAAATAAAAATTGTGTAGGAAATATTTTTATATTTCTAATTAATATTTATAATCGAAAATATAACATATATAACCCTATGTAAAAATTGTTTTTCTAAAAGATATAAGCTTATGTCATTTTTGTATTTACTTTAACATAATTAATATAAAGTGTCCCTATCACCTACAAGTGGCTTCATGGAGTCCCAAAATCGACCTAAAGATGCCCACGGTCGGACATGTTTCTACCAATAAGGTTAGGATACGTTTTAAGATAATTTATTTTTATTATAACATTATTTTTTACCCTTATTTACCGGATTTACCCTTTAACCATGGTAAATAAAATATTTACAGAAGTAATTATTCAAAATGTCTAAAGATAAAGGTTACCTATCTACATAATTTGGAAATACTGATTCCAAATTTGGAATCCATTTTTCCAAATTCAAAACACAGAAGTGGCAGAAATTAATTTAAAATTAATTCCCGCTGTCAAAACAAAAAGCGTGTTTCTAAGATATAATAACTATCAAAAGATTGACAATTGTTTATGTCCGGTTTAAATGTGAAATTAGGTCCAGTGACCAAAATTGTATTAAATAGTAAAAATATATTATTAATATACTTTAAAACCACTCAAAATCATAATTTATCACTATTGATTATTTCGATTAAAAAAGCTGTTTTTAATTAAAATTTAGTAATTTTCACTATTCATCAAAACATGAATGTTATCCGAAAAGTACCAAAATTTCACCCTAGGATAATTTTGATATTTTGAATCCAAAAATGAAGTTCATTTTAAAAGATAAAATGTATAAAATTTCAAAAAGTAGGTATTACTATTCATAACGGCATGTTTGATTGGTTGTGGTGTGTTAGAATCTTGAAGTTGCGTACAATGCAAGCCATTGCATTATTCAAAGGGAAACTTACTATGGAAGATTGGGGTGTTACATATATTCTTATAAATGCTCCATCTCGGTGGTGTGGTTGTGGTAGGTTGGGGATTCTTTAAAAAAATTATGACTTTACTGTCAATGCCTCGTGGGAGGGAATTCATTTCATCTTCATGATTAGGAGTAGGATCAATAGTCATGAATTAGGATGTAAGTTGGTTTACTTATAAAATTATTAAATTATATAAAGGTATTTTTTGAGCTGTCAAGACTTTAGATACTCAGTGCCTGATGTTCAAACACACTCAAGGTATTCATGTTTGCGTACAAGGGTATGGATCAGGCCAAATTTATATATCACATCCTATACCTATTGATCAAGGTGAAAGAACATATTTATTTTGATAAAATATTCTAGTATCCTCTACTATTATGTTTTCCTTATTCAATATAGGTGATTCAAATTCCATCACCTATTTGGTAAATATAAAAAGTCTTAGCCTTGATATTCATTACATTATTGTCATTATATCACTTGATACTAAATAGGGGGTCTGACTGGAGAGTGTATGCTAGTGTAATGAATTCCCCCTTGAGGTAGGCCACAATCATTTCTTATGGTACTTTTTCATCCTTGAGATGAATAGATTTGATGTCATTATTATAATGGATTGGTTAGCCCCCTATCACACCTATACAGATTGATGTCATTACATGGGGTCATTTACATCACCATAGCGTGGTATTAACCATTACTATGGTGAATGGGATATCCAAGATGGTAGTATTGGACCAGAGAATCATGGGATAGGTTGAGTGAGAACCCAAATTTCTAGAATAAATATGGAGTATTATGGATTCCATAGGGAAAACATTATGTATTTCCTCTGTGAAAAGAAAACCCTTTCATATTATGTTTTTCATAGATACTTCTCCAATAAATGTAATGAATTTAATAGAATATCAATGAGACTCTTACATGTCATTTTTAGTACCATTATGTGTCCTAGTTAATTATAATGATTTACCAATATTCTATTTTTAGGTATTTTCCTTAAACCTTTTCAAAAATTTAACCTCAATCCCTGAACAAAAAAAAGTCATCTAATAATCTAAGGACCTCTTCAATCCTCCTTAGAGAAACTTCGATCATGTAAATTCATATCTAAATAACAAAAAGTATTTTTGTATAATATCTATTTTTTACATGAGGTATAAAACCGTCGGATATATTTTTTCCTTAATTATATTCTTATAAATGCTCCATATGGGTAAATGAAGTGACCATGAGTGTTTGGGTATTGTTCAGAGCCCCCATATCGGGTTTTTTTATGAGACAATATTGGCACATGGTTAGTACATGTTTACTACTAACCATGAAACTCAAACCGTGTGTCCTTGTAAGGGTGTTTTACAGTTTGTTTTAAAAATTAAATGAAGGTTTGTAACATGTGGGGATGAGACATAGGGTGATCATGGGATATGTAGGGTTTTTTTAACCATGCATGGTAGGTTAGGCATAGTGTTCTCCTTAGATTGTGGGGTGTGCAAGGTTACTGCAAAATTGGTCTAATCATGCATTAAAAAACAAGATTCCACATAAAAGTGGGTAATTGACCATTTCACCTCCTTATATATAACTCATATCACACCCTTTCATTTTTATCCACACACACACCACTTCTTCACCTCCTGTTTGATATCATCAAGCCTAAATCAAGGATTTTAATCCATTCTTCTGTCCAATGTCCAATTCTACTTTTTTATATATTTTTGGATCACCATCGGTATTATCTCCAATCATTTATCTCTTCTCGTCATTCGTATCCCTATAGATAGAGTTATTTTCATGTGATATCATGTTCCCTATCTTCATGTAATTGGTCTTTTTTCTTCATTCAATTGATCTGTTCCAATTTAATGGCCAATAATCAATAATGCATCTTCTACAAGCATATAGTTGGTGGTCTAGTTTTTATCCCTCATGTCATGTTTAATTATGTTATGTTCACTTATACACCATTCTATATTTTTTGTGATATTCCATAAGAATTCTATTAACCCTTGTTTAAGAGTTAGCCTTGATAAAACATTCCTAGTATCCTGTTATTAAATTTTGGATAGGTCCCCATCATCTATTTCCACCCCATTAGGTGTGCATATGGAATTTCCAATGGTAATATAATATTTTTTATTTTCCAAACCATCATTTATATTGTTTTTATTAACTCTTAAATGTAATTAATATGATAAATTGAGTGAAAAGTGGGTTGTATGATGACATCATGTGAATCAACATAAAAAATAATTACACTCTTATTTTGATGGAACATTAATAAATGATTTATTCTATTCGACTTCTTATACATGTGATACTCAGACATAGAGTCCCATATACATGTGACACTTTGGAATTGAATCCCTTATACATGTGAAACGCAGGGGTGACGTCCCTTATAATTATGATACTCAAGCATGGTATCCATTATAGCTGTGATAATTAGGAATAGAGTCTCTTATAATTGTGATACTCTGGTATGAAATCCCATAAACTAGTTATAATTGATCATGGTTTCCCTTTTACATGTGATACTCGGGCATGGCATCCCTTATACCTATGATACTTTGTAATGGAATCCCTTAAACATGTGACACTCAGAAATGACATCCCTTATACCTGTGGTACATGGGAATGAAATGATTTATACCGATGATACTTGGGCATGAAAACCATTATGACTAATGATATTTAGGAATGACATCACTCTCTAATTATGAATCTCTAGTTACATGAAATGGATTCTTGAGTTACCCTTCATGTCCTAGATATCCATATGTTTTTTCATATACGGCCATAAACATAGATTTATATATTGTGAAGATATATAATTTCATATAGATGAACATAGAAATATATGCTCATGTTGATATATTTTCAGTTGTTTTTCCTGCATAGGCCAAAGCAGGTAGTGTCATCCTGGTGTCCTTTATGAACTAGATCCAACCATTTATATTTTTTTTACTTATTTACCATTTTTATACCATGATAATGGTTATTATATATGAACTAACTAAATATTTATATACACCACTGGTTCTGGACTACCAAGTTTATCTCACACCCTACCCAAACCATCAATGGTGCCTTGATTGATTATAAGGATACATATAGGGAAATGGGAAAGCACCTAGTTTTAAATTCTTGATTTGATTGTAGCATGGGAGCTAGGCAGTGTAGGACTAAGCTGTGAATCATGATGCCATTTGGAGATAATGTTTTTGGTTATTTTGACAAACATGTATATATCGGATCTTGAAACAATTTTTACCAATTATATATTTTATATAGACTAGGAATTTCATATTTTTGGTATATGGTACTACATATTTCATTTAATTTATGTTTATTTTTTTGTTGATCTTTTAACTTCTACTAATAGTTAATGTTTTGATTCCACTATTTCTCTTTTTATTTCAATGTTTTGGTAATTTATTATGAGGGTATTGTCTCCAAATTATACCATCATGGACCCACCCTGATATCCAGTAGCCTCTGGTGTACTTGGAGGAATTATTGAGGCCATGTGACTAACCGACATAAGACACAAGACATTCGATTCTGTGTCCTAATTTTACAAATTGGTACCAGAGGTTTCATTTCTTTTATTTTTTATTTTATTGGATTGTAGAAAGGAAACATTTTTTCTTGGAATATGGTAGTGAGATTATTCTTGGGATTTTTTGACAAATGTATAGAAAATATACAAATTATTAATTAAGGGAATTTATATTTTAGATTCCTCTTATTGCAGTTGATTTTATTCACTCATTCGGTGAAACACATGATATGTGATATTTATTATTATTATGATTGAGGGTTTCATTATACCCTTGGACCGATATAATAAATAATTGTTGAATCATGAATAATAATAGGTACATCAAAACTCACATTCAAGGAATTTTTAAATTATTTATAGTTTCATCACATTTTTTTTATTTTCTAGGACTTATATGAGTTCCTGGACTACTACAAATAGAATTGTGGTAATGTTTGTTGTAGTGGAATGAGAAATCATAATTAATTACATAAAGTGTTTAATAAACCTAACAGTTTTTTCCTGTATAGTTTGATATTAATACATTAATTAGACAATTATGGAACATTGGGTCATGGACCATTGGTCACATGGGATTGAATTAGTTTTTAGTTTGGATTAAATGGATGTAATATTTCCATTTATAATGTTTATGATAATTGTAAGGGGTGATCTATATAACTCAAACACTAAAACAACCACCATATTAATAAGTATAAGATTAAATAAGAATAAAATTTAAAATAAAATGGTCGTTTTTAGAGAGGTATTAAAATTGAAAATTAAAGAGAGTTTCCCCCTACAATTTTCAATTTACACTCAATATATTATAATCCTAACCTATAATAGAGAACATGAACATGACTCGACCTTGAAAATGGGAAGTGAGAAGTGTCTCTTGCAATTCATATGACCTATATGTCACCTAGACGTGCATTTATGAGTTGGAATAGGGGTGTTAATTTTATATAGAATGGACTTAAACCCATTCAATTCTTAAACTAATTGATTATTCCATTTTAAAATTCTATATAGGGTGTACTATTGGAATTTTTAGAGTTATGAAAAAAAAAATTTCATGAATCCTGGGCCATGAGGGTGGTGACCACTATGATTTAGAGGTAGTGGGACCTAGGACCTCAGTGATACCTACAACATTTCCTCCTAGGTCACCTATTATTATAATTAATATGGTTGCATAGTCCTAGTTTCATGAGGGTCTTCTTTGACTTATGAAAAATGTTCAGGTAGCTCCATAGCATTCCCCTTCTATGGAAGAACATACACTAGAGTTCAAACAACATCGTCCTCATATGTTTTTGATGGATGTAAGCCCTTATGATGTTGATTCATGGGTATTGACTGTGGTGACTATCATATATTATCTCAAGACACCGCTTTATAGGAGATTGAAGCTTTCTCTATATATGATTTGAGATTCTTCCATGTGATGGTGGTATGTGATCACCCAAATAGATCCTCTTAGGTTATGGTATGGGATGGTTTTCAGAATATATTCTTTAAATATTTCATTCCTTAGGCACTTAGAGTGGACTAGGCTAAAGAGTTAATTCATATTTAGTAGGGTACTATGTCTGTGATGGAATAATCTTCTAGGTTCATGGAGATCAATCAATTTCCACTAGTTCTTGTTAGTGATGTGCTATAAATAGTAAGAAATTTTGATGATGGGGTCATATACACCATATGATATTAGTTAAATGTATTTTGATTGAATACCATTTCAAATATAGTAAACCAAGTCCTCCTCCCAAATTGTAACTTGAGTGAATCCTATGGTTTTGGCAAGGGTTGTTTAGAACAGAGAAAGGGAAGTGTCTTGACTTGTAGTAAGAAACATCACTTTGAGACTATGAGCATGAGCAGTAGAAGTAAGATGAAACCTATTGATACTTACATGGGGTTTTACCAGTTTTGGATGTTAGGTCATAGAAGGACATAGTTTCCTAGAGACCTCTCTGGGTGGTGTGGGGTTGGTAGGATGGGGATTCTTTAAAAAATTTGTATGACTTTACCATCAATTCCAAGTAAGAGGGAATTCATTTCAGATTCATGATTATGAGTAGGATCAGTAGTCATGAATTAGGATGTAATATGGTTTACTTTTATCATTATTGGAAGATAAGGAGGTAATGTCTGAGGTGTCATGACTTTAGATACACAGTTCCTGATGGTCAGACGCACTCGGGGTATTCATGTTTGTGTACAAGGTTATGGATCAGGAAAAATTTACATAACACATCCTATACCTATGGATCAAGGATAAAGACCATATTTATTTTGATAAAATATTCTAGTATCCTCTACTATTATGTTTTCCTTATTCAATATAGGTGATTCAAATTCCGTAACCTATTTGGTAAATATGGAAAGTCTTAGTATTGATATTTATTACATTATTGTCATGATATCACTTGATACTAAATAGGGAGATTGATTGGAGAGTGTATGCTAGTGTAATTAATTCCCCCTTGAGGTAGGCGGTAATCATTTCTTATGGTACGTTTTCATCCTCGACATGAATATATTGGATTTCATTCATAGAATTGATTGGTTAGTCCCCTATCACACCTATACAGATTGATATCATTACATGGTGTCATTTACATCACCATTGGGTGGTATTTACCATTAATATGGTGAATGGGATATCCATGATGGTAGTATTGAACCAGAGCATCATGGGATGGGTTGAGTGAGAACCCATATTTCTAGTATAAAAGTTGAGTATTATGGACTGCATCATGATTATTTCCTTCCTATAGTAGATTTTTTTAGGGATGTATTACCTAGAATTGTCTATTGACTACCTCATGAGAGAGAGGTAATATTTTCTACTGAGACAGTTCTAGGAGCTTCACCATTTATCATACTTCCCTTTAGGATGGATTTTACACAGTTTCATGATATCAAGAGGCAGTTATAGGATTTGATGGAAAATGGGTCTATATGACCGAAACCAACACAATGGTATTCAATAATATTTTTCTCTGAGATAGAAGATGGTATCCTCATACATAGCATTGATTACTAATTGTTTAATCAACATTAAATAATGAAAATATATTTATTTACTTGTACTGATGACCTATTTAATAAGCTCTCTGGAGAGATTATTTTTAAATATCAATACAGGTTTATAATATGACAAGGTTTAGACATTCAGACATACCTCATACAACATTCTGTAGAAGGTGTATTCTTTATGAGTATTTTTTATGTCATTCGGTCTCATCAATTCACTATATGTTATAATTTATTTATTGAATCAGGTCCTCTATAAATATTTTGATTCATTTGTTGTATTATTTGTGAATTATAACCTTGTTTATTCTAATACATGGAATTATTATTTTAATCATCTTGATATCGTTCTGAATACGGTAAGAAAGAACCATCGATATTATGAGATAAGAAAATTACACTTTTGGATTGATAAGGTACACTTCCTTAGTCACTTATATCAGAGGATTGAGTGTTTTCTGACCTAGATAAGGTGAGTGACATAGTTACATGGGAGTATCCCAATAAAATCATTCAAAAAAATTGGTTTCTTGGGGATGTATGGCTATTATAGGCACTTTGTATAAGGCTTTTCACACCAAACACCGCCTCTCAAAAGTTTTAGTAAATTATGATTAATGATTATATTGTAAAAATCCTTTGAGACAACCTTTATTAAGATGAAATGGATGTTCACTTTAGTGATAATATGAATCCTTCCAGAGTAGGGTAATTTTATTAAAACTTGTTTTGAGGAATAATGTATCATGATAGGAGTGGTCCTAATGCATGATAATTGATTAATAGTGTATGGGTATCATCAGTTGAGACCAATTGATAATAATTAATTGAAAATGATCATGAACTGGCATCCATAACTTCTAGCTTACATTAATAGAATCATTATTTCCTTAGGGATATTTTTTGGTGTATATAGAAAACAAAATCTTCAGGTCCATTTTCTCACATTGTGACTTAAAAATATGATAAAGAAGGTTGTATAAATAACTATATTCATATGATATTGATCATGACTATATTCAAGGGAATGTAAATGATGTAGTATATTCTATGACTTGAAGGAATCAGACTGAGGAAATTTGAGAGGCGAGTAATGAGTTGAATCTTATGAACATGTTTTTATGAGATATAATTGGTTATTTAGGATAATTAGATACATTTTTTACTTGAATAATTATCGATACCATATTAGCTTATTGAGAGAGTGATGATGATTAATTTATTATATCGTGACGGTTTTTCCTTAAAGGGTTGTATTTCAGTCGAGGACCTACCTATTGGTTGGGTCAGGGATGAGGATGACATCTTACACATTTATCGAAGAGTATGGGTACTTATAGGCATCAGGGAGGATTTTATGTGAGACACTCATGATTATACATTGGATAAGAAACATGGGCATAAAAAGATGTATCATGATCTACATATCCAATATTAGTGTCCTGGAATGAAAAGGGAAATAGTTTGTTTTGTTACTTGGTGTTCACCTCTCATTAAGTGAAGGTAGAACACCAGCAACCAGTAGGGATTCTATAGTTGTATCCCATTCCAATGTGTAAATGGGATGATGTAATGATTTATTTTATGTTTTTATTGTCTATATCCCCTCATGGAAGTGATGCAATATGGATGATCATCGATAGAATAATTAAGGTCTCTCCTTTCATACGTATCAGAGAGAGCTTCTAAGTAGATAAGCATGAAATCTAGTATTTCCATAAGATTATATGCCCACATTTAGTCCCTCATTATATTTTACATGAGATATATTCTATTTTTAAATTTATGTTCTTTTAAGGATTATAGGAGGATTTGGGTATGAAGGTACTTTTGAGTATAACCATTCACCCTAAAACCGATGGTCAAAAAAAGTAGATGACATAGGTACTAGAGGTCATGATCTAAGAACACATATGTGGCATAATTGGTTCTTGGGAGAAATATATAACTCTAGTTGAGATTAAAATAAATAACTAAATTTAATAAATTAAACAAATGGATCTCTATGAGGATTTATTTGGCAGGTCATGTTTTTCACCGCTGTTATGGTTAGAGGTAGGGGGAGCCCCACATGGACCTTATCTCTTTAAGGATACTTTAGTCTAGTATAGACTTATTAGAATTTGAATGTATATAAATAATTCTATTAAGAAGTGATATATTGATCATATCCATAGACCAATAGAGTTTTAGGATGCAGATTTGGTATTCTTACATGTTTTGAATAGACTGTGGCATCGATGCTTTAGATGAAACATGAAGATTTCACCTCGGTTCATTGGACCTTTTGAGGTTATTGAGAGAGTTTTTATGGTATACTTTCAATTGAAGTTACCTCATTGGTACTAGGATACACAAGATATTTTCCATGTTTCAAAACTTCACCGGTACTATTCAGATATGATTCATATCTTTCAATAAGTAGAGGTTGAGTTAGATACAGATGTGTCCATTGAGAAAAATCATATCCGTATTGTGGACTAATTCATGAAGGATCTCTGAGGAATATCGGTTACAATGGTATGGGTTCCATGGAGGAATGAACACGTGTAAGAAGGGACCTAGGGGAAATATTCCTATGTACATCCCGAGTGTCCGGAGTTATTGTTAGATTATGTTTTACCACCCCTTTAAAGAAAACTGAGGGACGCATTTCATTAAGGGGGGAGAATCTAAGATATCTATTTTTAATTAACATATGAGACCTTCAGTTTTTATTTTTTCCCTTACTTTTATAATTAAAAATTAATTCAATGGTTTAATGAAGGGTTTAAGAGTGTTAAGGCATTTTTTGGAGCCAATATCTATAGTTTACAGAGGAGAAAACAGAGGTTCAAGGATAGCGTCCACCATGTACCTCAAACCATGAATCCTAATAAGGGTGTTCCATGGTTTGTTTAAACTGTTTGTAGGGTGTTTGGACTGTTAATGGCTGATATAGAGGGTGCACATAGGTCACACATAGTTTTTCTAACTATGCGCTATAGGCTCTATGGATTGTGCTCCCAGGAAAGTTGGGTGTGAATGTCCATGGTTTGGAAAACTATGGGACCAACCCATGAGACCACAAAAAATTTCAAAATTTCCCATTTTCACAAGAAACTATTTAAAAACAATTTGGTGGTCCAAATTTGTGTATAAGTTGTATTTGTTTTCAAAAGGTGTCAATAATGGTAAAAATGAATAAGGATCTCTAATGTGAATGGATATTAGTTGATGTGAAGATGGTCGGAGAATTGATATGGATTCATATCATTGGATTCCCTACTTGGGAAATTCTTCATGTTGAAAAAAAAAACTATTGTTGTTCTGATCATAAAGTGTATTGAGCTTGTGTAAAAGTGTGATACATGGTTTAAAACACTGATATAGAATCCTTTTATAGATGATAGAAGTTATTTGGGATTGGTTATCCAAAAATAAGTATTATATTTGTGGTGGAAGAAGATGAGAAGAGGGTGAGAAAAGTGGCAATGCATGGGTTGGTTTGTGTTTAAAGATGAAAATTAATTTGATTTCATACATAGTTTTCTACGGAGTACTTTTGTTGGATTTACTTTAAAAACATGAGTCCAACCTACGAGCTAGCAACCCAGCCTCAAACCGAGGCACATGCGAGACTACAAGGGGTGACCGCGCCTATGGGGAAGATAGACAGAGCTAGCATGAGAGAAGCATAGTAGACATAGAGCATGTGCCACTATGAGGGTTGGAATGAGGAATGAGGGAATAACCACTACCTAAAGAGAACCCATAGGGATCAGAGGGTGGGCGCATAGCGCGCCCGCAAAACACATTACAGGGCGGTACTGTGGATGGAGAGGGGGTAATCTGGAAAAGGAGAGGAATAGCTTGATACATAAACCGCGCTCCACCTGTGTCATCATTTTGGTGATTGACAATAACTCAATGGTACTTTTCATAAATTAAGGAAATAGGAGTGATCCTTTCCATCCATCCCATATCCGTCCCACAATCTAATAGTCTTCGCTTATTCATCTCATGCCGCGCATGTTTGATGGAGGACCGTCCGATCTCCCATGGTTTCTAGTTTAAATCGCATCATATTCAACCTCTCACTGCCACTCAATGCCACTAATACATACAAAAGTTGATGAATAACCACTCCCATACCACAATGACTCCTCATTTTTACATCATGATGATTGTAGGAGAATACCATGACCATGCATGAATCTTACGTTGTTCAGGCATGTGATATCTCGATGAAGAAAGATCGGCCAAGGGAAAATAATTTACTGAGGCCACATGGATAATTCATGTGAGGATTTAAAATGGATATTGATTGAGATATAAATCACATGAATGAGATTTATTCACTATAAATGATTAATCCATGTTTAAAAAGATATAATTGAGATACGCACATATCTTTATCTTCGGTTTGATGACTTTTAAAACAACAAAGATCTCGGCCATTCAATGATGCAATCTCCATGGTATCTTGTGGTATTGGAATGTAGAAAAGTGAGAAAACATCACTTATAAAAGGAGAGGTCCTGAGCTAAGTAGAATGTGAGGTTCCCACATACAAGAGATATTGTATTTTCAAAAAAATAGTGTGTCTCCCTGTGCACTATTTTGTGAATAGCATCGAGGAGTCCTGCGAGATTTCTACTCTGCAAAGTAGAGTTCTCGTGAGTGTTTGATAAGTTATTTTTACTCTAAAACCACTTCATTAATATCCCATAACTATGAAAACACGATTTCTTTTCCAAAACCTTCATTGGGATTTGCGAAGGCTGCGCCATCCTGACCCAATGATTGAGCCTCTTTCTCTCAATAATAATTGTGAAGAGAAATTTATGTGAAACTCATACACAAAGAAGAACCATGCATCCTCTGGGTGAAGAACATGACCAATGTTCACCCTAGTTTCATGAGGTGAAGAATAATTCCCTCAGTTTTGGATGCTTGTACCACTGTTTACAGGGGTTCATGTTTTGGTGAAGAAGGATATTGGAAGAGATGGTTAGTGTACATGCATGCACATAATTTCTTTCATTGAAGGAGCCCAAGATAGTGTTTTGTGGTGATAATAAGAAGTTCACAAAATATAAGAGGTTTTACTCATTTAGGTTTGAATAAAAATATACATATAAAACTAAACAAACATCCTAATCAAGTGAAAGAGAAGGAAGAAAGGGAAGAGGATGTCGTGTTTGTGTGTTCAAAGAACCATACCCATTCAGGTTATCACACAAGAAGAACTAGAGGAGAGTGAATGCTTGAATGCATAAACATGAACACATGAGGTCACATAAATAAAGAACCAAAAAATGTCTGTCCACTTGTATAAAGAAGAAGATGAATGAAAGAAAAAAAGACTCAACCTAAAGGAAATATGCATGATGACATGAATTCATGAACAAGGGATAGAAGAATTAATTATGATGATGCCCAGTGAGCTGATCCTTAATGATTAAACAATAACATAAGAGTTTGTGATCCTATCCAAAAATAAGGATTTTTAGTGAAATAAGAAAGAAGATGAAGAACTAGTGTAATTAGTTTTTCACTAGAGAAGAAGAAAAAGAAGAAGAGTGTTGCATGCATACTGCTTTGTAAGTAACTTAGAAGTGGACTGAAACGATCATAGAAGAACCTTCATTTTGATGAAGGAAGAATATTTTCATAGACAGGAGTATAAAAAACCAATAAGTGTAAGGGAATACCCAAATTGATTCATGTTGGAAGAGTGTTATTTCCCTTTTCCCCTTCGAGTGGTGGGACCCACACTGGGAAGCGATTATCTCCTTCCCTCCTCATAGTGTAGGGAGCCATACTCTCTAGCGGACTTTTTTCCTAATCAACCAATATAATTGCATATCACATTATAGTGGAGAATCTATGTACTGGTCATCACCATACATGGCAAGGAGTAGCTACATAAATTGAGTAG
Organism: Viscum album; assembly: GCA_963277665.1. Taxonomy (NCBI): domain Eukaryota; kingdom Viridiplantae; phylum Streptophyta; class Magnoliopsida; order Santalales; family Viscaceae; genus Viscum; species Viscum album. The sequence goes on from OY728121.1 coordinate 858,269,114, forward strand.
TGAACCTTGTGAAAATATTGTGTTCTTGTTTTACTTATTTTTATTATTTCAAACAAAAGTGAAAAGAAAATAAAAGAATCAAGGACGCAATACGTCAAAAGGTATAGGGATAAAATGTTTGAATTGGAGAGAAAGGTCTGCATCACTGATTCACCCCATCTCAATGTTAGTTATATCCCAATCCAGTCCTCTTAAATGCTATCAACGTGATAGCTTCACCTCTTATGGATTTTCTATAGTGAATTTATTCTCATTTGATGACTTGAATTTCTTTCCATAGTATTCAATGAAGTTCTGTTTCATTGATGATTCAGTTGACTTAGAGAAAAAGATCATATCTACCTGGACCATGAAGAATAGTATAAATAATTATAAGATAATGTGGAAGAAGAAGTCCATCTTATCTAAAGAAGGGGAAGAATATTTTTCTCCATACCTTTCTGACAATGAAGTCATATCGGGATTGGAATGAAATAAGTAGGGGGATAAAGTTCCCACCCAGAAGATGGATAACCTTCCTACTTCAAGTGATCAATTGGTATGTGTTAGTACATTTGGAAATTATACTCATGAAAAAAATACTACCATAAGTGGTGATGATCAATCTACAACCTCTCAAGAATTATCTCTTGATGGATTAAACATGATTATGTATTATATTCTTGAAGAAAATGAATCCCTTGTTTTTATAGAATTGTAATTAATTCAAGGGTATATAACCCATATGGAAGAAGAATTAGATACTTTAGAGAAAGGAATACAAGAAAAAATTGTTGAATTTTTAAAGCTCTTCAGACACGTTGGATCCTTTGAAGTAACAAAGAGGGGATTTGAATTAAGTTCTAAAAAGTGGATCAGAGATGATGAAGAAAAGGATGTATTCATAAAGACCCTAGAAGTGATGATATATTCACTTGAATAAGTGTTAAATAAGATAATTGATGTCAAGGGGCTATATTTGGATGAAAACTACATGAATATCAAAGAACATGACTCTTTTTTACAAAAAAAAAGTGAAGCTGCATAAAGATGAATTTGAAATATTAAAGAAGGATGGTGAAAATAAGATAAATATTATTGAAGTCCAAAATGTCATCCATAATAAGATATGTAAATAATTAGAATCTCAGTTGACCAATCATGATAATACACATATTGAGTATCAACAAAAAAAGGAAATAATATCTTCTGGAACTCAATTATCCCTACCATATTATACTAACAAAAGAACTCGAACATGTGATAAAAAGATCATGGCTTCCCTCGTTGATTGATCACAAGTAGCTGAGAAAGTAAAGGTACCATCAACACAAACTTTTACTAATGTTTCTAAAAATACTTCTACAAAAAGTGTAGGATGGATGAAAAATTATAAACAAGCATGGATGAAGATAAGTTAAAAGAAACCTACCACCATGGCTAGTGTGGATAAAGGAAAGATTGTGGATGATAACACCCCATAGAAAGAACATCATATCCAGAAGAAGATTAAAAACCTGATAAATAAAGTGTCAATAAATCAAGGTTTTTTGGTCAATACAGGTTCTGTAATAGAATTTAGCATTGTGCACTGGATTGTGGGTAAAATCATGTAAATTTAAAAGAACAATAAAAATCCTATATTAAGGGGGAGAAATATAGAGACAAAGAAGAAAAATCCATGGATCCATAATCAACTACATACTACAAAAATATTTGGAATGATAGATAACATCTATGATGTATGCTATTGGATTGTTCACATTAATGGTGCATGCTCATTTCAATAGGTACCCAAAGATTATAAAAAAATGAAGGCCACAGGAGTTGGATTAAAATAGAGAAGCATCGTTGAGAAGTATTCAGAATAATGTTGTAAAAAAATAATTTTCCTAAAAAGACTCCTTGGAAAAAATATGATAAGTACATGGAATCTAAATCCATGAAGTTGAAGGGTAGTGCATCCAAAAGAACTACTAAGAAGGATGTCACTCAGAAGAAGTCGTTTGGAAGATCTATTATTGATACCTAAAATTGTAATGACATATTGGTTATCTGGAAAAAATATTTGAAAATAATATGAGGAATGGAAGATGCACAAGCTAAGGATTGTAAAAAGGGAAAAAAGAAGATTTTACATGAAGAAAATAATGTTTTGTGTTTGAGGTGCACCAAGGATGGTTATTATATTAAGATTTTCTTTGAGTTTATTCCCACCCCATAAGAGTTCCTCAGGAAGATAAAAGTTTTAAAAGGAGATTCTTGTTCTTTGAATGCATTTGAAGAAAGAAGATTCAGACAGAATGGTTTGGATGAAATATTGAGGCCCACACAGTCACAGTCAGTATTGAAGATCAGTTGTGAAATTGTGAGGAAAGGATCATCTGGGTTGAGAAAATCATATCAACATTATTTTTCACATTCATGGAACAATGAGGATCCAACTTATTCCATTAAATAATTGTGTATTGTATTTTTTCTTATAATATAATGAATTGAAGGTGAAGCAAGATATTAGGGGGAGTACATGAGATTCATTGGTGATAGGTGTTTCCTTTAGGGGGAGACACAAGGAGAGGCTTCTAGAGTTTGTATCACAATAAGTATAAACATAAAATTGGTATTAAAATCAATTAATATGAAGATTTTTTGATGATAATGTCTTTGGAAAAGGTATTTTATCTCTCAATATATCATCCTTGTTTTCTAAAAAAAGTATTTAACAAACTGGGAGTAACTATTTCAATCAGTTACATAAGATGATTGAATGTTCCCCAAGGCCACATATCCTGCCAATTGAACTTGATGATTTTGATTTTTACAGTGAATAATTGTCTTAGGTTTAGTTTTATTGTTTAATTTAACATTTATTATCCTAATCCTATAATGAAAGTGGGAATCTATTGAAGAAAAGTGTATGAGTTCTTATCCCATTTGGTATCATGATTCAGAGGATAATAGACAGATCTATTCTCCAAATAAAATCCTCTTGTTTTCTACACTAGGTATTTCTCATGTAGACATAGAGTGAAATAATTGATGGCACATTACTTAATTATGTAATGATACCCACTCTACCATGTACATCATATTTCTTATCATTAAGGGGGAGAGAAAATTAAATGAATGTTCAGAATTGTGATAAGGAAAAGTAAAGTGGAGAGAGAATATTCTCATTTTGAAATTGACCCATTAATTTGAGTGATGTTTTAAGGTATTGAAAACAAAATACAAAGTGGGATATTATTGGAACCACTTTGTGTCTATGTGAATTTGTTTTCAATAGGTGTCAATAATGGTCAAAATAAAGAAGGAAATCCCAATTCATTAGATATTGGTTGAAGTGATGATTCCGGTAGAATTGCTAAGGATTCATAGCATAGGATGCCATTCTAGGACAATTCTCCATGTTGATCAAATCAGGCGATTGCTGTACTAATTCTAAAGATAAAAGAACTTGTATAAAAGTGTGATATATGGTTTACAAAATTAAACTAGAATCCTTTTAATGATGGTTGAAGATCTTTGTAATTGATAATCCAAAAATAAGTAGAAGAATGGTGGTTGAATAAGAAGAGAAGAAGAATAGAAAGGTGGCCCTTGATGAGTAGGATTGTGTTTAAAGATTACCATGTATTCGAGTACATAATCTGTTTTCTAATAAGTATTTTTATTTGTCTTACATAATATAATGTGGAAAAACCATCAGCTAGATACCCATCCTCAACACGAGGAACATGCGGGACCACATGGGTCGTCCGCACCCATGGGGAAGCTAGGAAGAACTATCCTGAGAGCATCATTATGGAAACAAAGTGCGTGCCACCATTTACGGTGGCACGGAGGCATGAGGGTATTGACATGGTGTAGAGCGTGTCCAAAGGGATCAGAGGGTGGGCCCAGAGTGCTCTTGCAGAACACGGTACATGGAGGTACTGTGGAGGGAGAGGGGGTAATCTGGAAATAGAGGGGACCAGCTTGACACTTAAACCATGCTCTAACCATGTCTTCATTTCAATTTTGGATAAGAACTCGTGGGTACAGTTTATCACTTAAAATCTTGGAGTGATCATCTTCTTTCATCCCATTCACTCCCCATGATTTAATCGTCCCCTCTAATCTATATCGTGCAATGCCTGTATGAAAGAGGACAGTCCGATCTATCATGGTATCAGGTTTAAAATGTGTCATCTTTAACCTCTCACCACCACTCAACACCACTGCTACACACCAAAGTTGATGAAGAACCACATCCAAACCACCATGCCTCCTCCTTTAGCCATCGTGAATATTGTAGAATTATACCAAGACCATGCATGAATGTTACATTGTTCATGCATGAGATATCTCGATGAAGAAGGATCAGTCGAGGAAAACAAAGATGCCAAGGCCACCAGGATAATTTGAGTATGGATTTAAAATGAAGATTTCATGAGTTCTCAATCACATGCCTGATATTTACTCACTAATAATGAGGAAACCACATTGAGAAGGAAACAACAGAGATATGCACATATCTTTATTCACAGATTGAATAATTTTAAAACACTAATGATCTTAGCCATTCAAAGATGCGATATTTGGGGAATATCTCATTGGATTTGAATACGGAAAAGGAAGATACCATTTCCTATAAAGGATAGGTCCTGAGAGGAGAATAATATATTTCTCCCACGTACTCAAGAGCTTCTTAAAAAAAAGATACCATCTCCCTATGCACCATTTTGTGAAGAGTATCCAGGAGTCGCGCGAGCTTTATGCTATGAGAAGTAGTGTTCCCTTGAGGGTTTGATAAGTATTTTTCACTCTCAAACCACATCATGAAGAACTGGTACACATAAACACATGATTTGTTTTACAAAACCATCATTGTGATTTTTGAAGGCCACACCATCATGAGATAGTGATTGATCCTCTATCTCTCACTATCCTTTGTGAAGAGGCATAACTTTTCACCTTATTCACAAAGAAGAAATATGCATTATATATGTGAAGAACATGGCCCATGGCCATCCTGGTTTCCTGAGGTGAAGAATAATTCTATCAATTTTCATGCATATACTACTATCTACATGGGTTCATATTTTAGTGATGAAATAAGCTATTAGAGAAGGGCAGTGCACATTAATGCATGTCCATGCATTGATTGAACAAGACCAATGTAGTTTTTAGTGGTGAGAAGAAGAATTTCACATGAGAAAACAGGTTTCACCCATTCAGGTTTGATGAAAAATATACACATAAAACTAAAGAAACCCTAATCATGTTCAAGAGAAAGAATAAACAGATAGGAGGTCGTGTGTGTGTTTAAAGAACCTTACCCATTAGGGTTTTCAGACAAGAAGAATAAAACGAGTGTGCATGCTTGCATTCATGCTCATACACATGCGACGTCACTTAAATAATGAACTAAAACAAGCTTTTGAACATGTGTAAAGAATAAGAAGAAATAATGATTAATGGTTCAACCTAAATGACTCATTCTTGATCACATGCATTCGTGAATTAGAGAGAGAAGAATTAATTATAATGATGCCTAGTGAGCCGATCCTTAATGCCTAAAAAATCACATAAGAGTTTTTGATTATTTCCAATAAGGATGGAGTTTTAGTAAAATAATAAATAAGGAGAAGAACTAGTGTATTTGTTTTTTCACTAGAGAAGATGAAAAATAAGTAGAGAGTTTCCTTCCTACTTCTTTGCAAGTAAACATGATTTGGACTTAAAAGATAAGAGTAGAACCTACCTATTGAAGAATGAAGAATACTGTCCTAGATGCCAGTATAAAGAACCAGAATGTGTAAGGGAATATCCTACTCATTTCACATTGGAAGTGGATTTTTTTCCTCCCCCCTTCGAGTGTAGGGACTCACACTAGGAAGCGATTATCTCCTTCCCTCTTCCAAGTGTAGGGAGTGGCACTGACTAGAGGATTGTTTTCCTTGTCAACCACTATAAAATTATACCACTTCATAGAGGATAATATATGTACTAGTCAGGACCGTACTTTGAAAGGACTAAATACTCACATTTAGTAGGGAACCTTTTAGAAATATCATGTGCATATTTTTACTACTTTGTATTATTTCATGCGATTGGGAAAAGAGAATTAGAAAATCAGGATCATAACATGTCAAGAGATATAGGGATAAAAAGATGGAATTGGTGAAAAAGTACAAAAAACTAATTCACCCCCCACTCAGTGTTAGGTATATCCCAAACTGGTCCTCTAAAATATCATTTTTTTATTTCCTTTCCACATAAACAACACCTTTTGTTCTCCCATTTGATTTCCCCATGCCTAAATTTTGGATTTAAATTCGTTCATCTATATGGAGACTGACATTACTACAATATATCTTGTTAGATCACCACAAGTAATCCCTCTAATACATTAGATATTTTATAAGGTCTTCATCATTTGGAAGGAGTTATTTTGGTGTGAGATCATATGCTCTATTTATAGGTCATGTTTTTATTTTTAGGTTTTCTACCAATGTGGATCAAAATAAATACTTATACTAGGTTATTCATATGTTACACGCATAAGGTTGGTGGTATTGTTTTTATCCCCCATGTAATGTTTCCATATATAATTTTTCATGATGTTTTATTCTAGATTCTCTATGGTTTTATTTAAACATACACTTAACCTTTTTTAATAATTAGCATTTATAAAACTTCCCTTTTATCCCCTTATTCGTGTAGGGATAGGTACCCATCATCTATTGACATCTATTGAGGTGTTCCTGTGGAATTTACCTTAGAATTAAAAATTATTATGTGACCAAACCATGTTATATATGGTTTTTATTGACACTTAATATAATTATTTTGATGAATTGAGTTGAAATTTGGTGGTACAACCACATCATGTGATTCTACATAATCAATGGTTATTCCCTTTCATTAATGGAACATTAAAAAATGATTATGCCTATTTGATTTTTTATAGTTATGATAATCGGTCATGGAATCCCATATACTTGTGATACTCGAGCATGGATTCCATTATACCTTTAATACATTGGAATGTCATCCGTTATTCATTGTATTCTCAAACAAGGAACCCCTTAAACTTTTGATACTCAACCATGAAGTCCCTTACACTTATGATATCGATGAATGATGTCCCATGAATGTTTGAGACATGAGAATGTCGTACCATATACTTGTTATCATCAGGTATAGCATCCCTTATATGTGATTATCAAGTAAGGAATCCATTATATCTATGATACGTTGTCATGGAATCCCTTATACCTTTGATACACGGGGATGACATATCTTATACTCATCATACTCAGGAATGGAATCACTTATACCTATGATACATGGTTATGAAGACCCTTTTGACTTATGATACTCGGCCATAGTGTCCCTTTCTATGTACGAGACTTTAGTGACAAGACGAGAAATCTCGAGTTATTCCTTGGGCCCATCTATCACATTGTATGTACATATATGGATATAAACATTAGTATATATAGGGAATTTATATACATATATTATTATATACCTATTCATATATGTTCATGATGAAATCTATTCTGTGGTTTTTTAAGAATGGGATAATGAAGGTAGTGTCATCCTGGGATCCTTTAAGAACCAAACTCAACCCTTAAAAGATTTTATTACTACTTTACCATTATTATAACTTCAAACTACATAATAAATATAAATTTAAAGGGTACTTATAGGAACCCTTTTTGTTTCCCTACTGACTTTTTCCCACACCCCATCCAGGACACCAATGGTGCTCAGGTAGATTATATGGATGCATGTTGGGATATGGGTAAGTATCGAGTTGTCAATGCCTAAATTGATAGTAGCGGGGGGTCAAGGGAACAAAAGACCAATATATCAATTGTGATACATTATGTAGATATTTTTAGTTCTTTTGATATATCTGTATTTATTTAGGCTTCCTCCATGTTTTCCTACTCCATCTTTTTAGATATCAGACATTGAATAATTTGGTTTCTGGTATTGGTCATTTCAATTGATGTCTACTTTTTTGTACAGATGTTTTTCCTTTGGATATTAGTTGATATTAATCTTCTACTACATGTAGATTTATTTTACCATTGTTCTGCTATGATTATGATTCTATAGTCTCCCCACTATACCACCTTGTACCCTTAATGTTAGTAGACAACCTCTGAATATTGGGAGGTACGTTTGAGGCCATGTGAATAACCGGAATAGGGAACCGTTTGGTGTCTTAAATGTTAGGAAACTAAAATTTAAAATTTATTTAATCCTCCAATAACTATTAAAAATAATTCATAAATCACATTGTAGCATATGTGTACTTTATTTGAGTCTTTTTAAGAAACTTCATTTCCTTATCACATGTGTCTTCAAAATAAGATTTCTAGAACCATAATCCAATATAAATTATCTAGTTATTAAAATGTTTTTTGTGGTTGATAGTCCATGTATAGATTCTTACTCTTCTGGAAAGCATGATTCTTCCTAAAAACATACATCTCTAAATATTAGGAAGAAAATGTGTAGAAATTTATCTAATTAAAAATAAACAATTTGTAATTCATTAAAATTACAAGATCATCTATATAATAATAATTTGTATATTTTTCCACATCCATGAATCTATATATATATATATATATATATATATTCCATGCAAAAATATACAATTCCCACTATCAAGGGTTTTATATCAACTTGTAGCATCATTTCTAACATGAAAATGGATCTCCAATACTCAAGGGAAAACAACAATAAATATTGTAAAGTGGAACTCCAAGATGTGTCTCACATAACATTAATGAGTTCTCCGATCCCAATTTTCATGGTATACTTCATTAAACATTGGATAATTCAAAGTATTCATTCATTAGTCTCTTATTCATCCACAAGAACATAATGATATCTTTGTTTCTTGATAAAAACATATAAAATCATAAATATCCACTGGGTTCCAAAATTATATACCCACATACTCAATATGATTAGGTATATTAATGAATTGGGGAGACTCGAGGCATCCATAAAGATTATTATGGTCATAGAAATCATTATGAAATCTTCATTATAAATTTTTTGACAATGATAATGAGTTTTATTAAATTATTTCATTATATTAATAAATTGTTGATGATATTGTTCTGGGAATGAAAAGTCGATGTTATGTAACATTATAGATAGTTAAGGTTAATAAAAGTTTAATTCGAAATAAGAAAATTTTTTCTGAAAAGTTTATACATTTTTCATTGTGTATCCAGAATATTTAATTATAACATATGATTAAAAAATTCCAGAATAGGGATAAATGTTTTAATATAATTAAATCTTTTAATATATCTGAAGGGGTGTGAAAAGCTCTATGGAATTTACATATTAGGTATCACTAATTTATAAATTAATTTTTGGATTTTTAACGGTATATGATACTAGATGTATACATTATAGTTTTTTAAAATATACAGTTGTTCAAGAATAAGGGATCAATTAATAAAGTTTACTTTTATCATTCAAATTATGAAATAAAGTAATTTTAATCATCGATTTGAATTAAAATTACTATAATAACATCATATGGGTCTATGTAAAGGATGTGTATCCCCATAACATTTTCTTTCTAGGATAATTTAAGTTGTTAATTAATAGAGTTTTTGTGAATAATATGAAAATATGGATTAAATACAAATATTTTTAGATTAATCAAAAATCTATAATATGATTGGAAATGAGGAAAGGATTAAAAAAATTATCTGAGATAAATAATTGATCTAATACATTTGGTAAAATTTGAGGATATGATCCCACCACCTATCAATGAGATATTTTAAATAATAAATTCTTATTTTCAAAACATATCTTCAAAACCATTGAATAACATATATTATATAGATACAATAGTTTATTTGTAAAATATTTATACTAATGGAAATGAGTATCATTTACAGACATAAAAGTGTTTTTATATCATAGAATAATATTTTGAAATGAATATGGTGTCTTAGAGTCTATTGGGAGTATTTTTGGACTTAGAGAATTTTAATAATAGAAAATAACAGATTTTACTAGGAAAAATAAAAAGTGAATGTCACATGATATCCTACAAATTTAGGGTTATTTCAATAAAAGGTAAATGATAATAGTTATATTTCTTTTACCAAAATATTTAATGGAAAAAATTTCATGGAAAACAACCATGTAAAATGATGATAATGAACATAAGGATAGTTATTAATAGAGAACACAAGCTATTTAACAAAAATACATTTTTGGTTATGAAGTTAACGATTTTTAATACTATTTACAATGATATAATCATTTCATATATTATTCCTAATTATTACTATTATTAAAACTAGATTACTTCATAGATGATACCAACTAAAGAGTTTATTTGGAAGGTTTTATTACATGGTCACATAGAGGTATAATATGAGTTATATAGAGACACATTGTGTTATCAACACACTAAAAGATAAGTAAGTTTAAAGATGATCTAGAAGTATATCACATCTGAAATAATGATCTAGGTTGTGAGGAAATGCTGGAGGAAAATATTATTTGTTACAATGAGATAGGTTTTATCTTTATTTCAGGCAATATACATATATTATGTGAAGTAAATGATATTTTAAATCTAAATGTTTGACATTGTGTAATTTATAAATTATGTACTTTATGAATTATTATAGGTTAATGAAATTTTAGAGTTATTATGAGTAATATTCTTCTATAATGACATAAAACATTATCATGAGGGGAATTATTTTGTATATAATATGACCCACAACGTATACCAAACTATGTGATGAAATCTATATCATTAATATACTATGGGTGTATGGTTCATATTTTTATTTCGTTGTATATGATGTTAGTGAGATTCCTAGAATTGGAACCTTTATACTTTGATACCTCTCTTCGTGAATCCTTTAGAAAAAAATCATCCAGTGGTGGTTGGGTATGTTATTGATCATGTCATGATTTATACATCAACCATGATTGGATTCGGCCATCTCCATGATGAGTATAATATATGGATCCTTGGATAAGATAGGATGAGGAAGGTTAATATATTGAATAAATAAGAAATATGATGTACTCAATATTATAGGTGAGGGAAATGTGATGTTCTCATCCTTAAAGATGAATGACATGTGATGTATTCATCTATCGGGTTATCCTATACCTAGATAGTCAAGAATGTATGGGGAGGCTATATGGTATTTTTATACTCAATATCCAATGGTCACTAAATAATATAGATAAAGGTTTCAAATGAAGATTCATGCTTAAATATGTTTCTTTTCTTGACAACACATATATAGATTCATGTGTCAGATGGATATCATGTCAGAACTATTTATAGCTTGATTAAAATTGACTAATTTTAAGCGGACACTCTTTCCATACAATTATGGTTTTAGGAATTAATATTTATTTTTGATACTATAAAGACCTATGGGGTTTCACTATATTGTATAAACATATAGAGTTAATCTAATAGTGTTTGAGAGTTTTTCCAAACTATGTTTTGGGTTTGTATACAAAAGGTATTTCATACGAATGAATACAAAATGAATTTAATGTTGGATTTAAAAAATTATTCTATAAATATCCAAATAGTATTCTAGATATGGTTTCATAGGTAATTTTATATGATATCTTATAAGGTTAAATGGAACAAAGACTATGAGGATTTAGTGAATGTATAAGATGAAAGGAGATATGTACTATATTCATAATGCATGATATTCATGTGACAATATCATAAGTGATTCTATATGTATATCGTAAGGCATGAAATATTTATTTCTTGTAACTACCATAATGAATATGAATAAATGATTGATGAAATCATAATGTTAATTTATTTTCATATAATTGTATCCCATGATTCATGTGATTCCCCAATGACACACCAAAAAAATTGACCACTAAATGGATTAATTTTTTTTGTTCTCATATATATTATCCATCATTAATATACTCTCATACGATGAAACACATGAGAGGATAGGAATTTCTGAGGCATTAATAATATCTTATGCCACATATCAGTTATTTCAAGAAGTCTTATGGAGTGTCCATGAAACCTATATAATTTGGAAATCACTATGAAAAGGTAGTATTTGAAGTTGTAAACCAATATTTTGATTCTTACTAGTCTCTATTCTCCCTTATCCCTTCACATTAGGATACCCTAGCACCTCTTGGGAGAGAGTAGTGTCCTTCCATTACATTGATAGGTTATTTTAACCCATGGATACAAAATAGAGTAGGGATCCTTTTTATTTACTCTAAAGGATTATTATCAAACCTTGGTAATAAAGACAAAAGGAGAGGATCGACTGTTGAATGTTGTACATCGGGTCTTTATTTAAAGTGTAACACCCCGACCCTAGATTCCCAGAGCCAGTGCATTATTTTAATACATTATCATGATTACAAAGAATCAAGTCCCGAAAGACCGATCAACTTAGCAGTCTTGAAAAATTGTTTACATATCTGAACATTACATTAAACATTCTAACATACAAAAAAATTCTTTGATAATGCCATTGTTCCCTTAGCTTAACCTTGCATCTCAAACATAAAACACTTCTTGGAATCGTGGGAAAATAAAAGATAAGAAAGGGGTGAGCTCAGTAGATCAGTAAGGGTAAATAATTTATCAGATTCTATAAACATTTAAGGAAAGATGTGTAATAATAAAATAACCTTTTAAACATAAACATGAACATAATATGGAAAAAATAAATCAAACATTACCATATAAACATTCACAGGGATATTCTAATAGTCAAATAATCACATGTAATAACTAATTTCATAATGAGGGAATGTATAGTACCGAACATTAATTTCTGTGTCAAGGCCTCATTCCCGGACCTATGGGGTAACTGTAACCGGACCCAAACCCAGAGAGCCTCGGTAACCAGACTCCATCTTGAAGAGCATCTGTAACTGGGCTCCAACCTAGAGAGCCTCTATAACTGGACTCCAACCCAGAGGGTCTTCTCTAACTGGACCCCAACCTAGAGGGCTTACATTTACCGGTCCCCACACCAGAAAATACTAGTCTAATACTTTCATCATAAGAAAAGGTTGAAATATATAATAAAAATTCGTAAAAAAACTAGCATACTAAATGTAAATACCGTATCTATAAACCATGAATGGTATAAAAATAACACATCCATAGATAAACATATCACAAAACATTCAATATAATATGGAATATATTTTTCATAATCAATAAACATCAAACAATTTTAAAATCCATTAAAGGATGTTGACATATATAAAAATGATCAGTAAAATGCTTTGAGAGAAATACCCCTATTTCATGAAATCATTTAAAATTATCACAATTTATAAAAGTATTAATTTAAAATGGATTTTTGAATCAAAGTGTCCAATAAAACATTTAACCTTTTTAAAAGAATTATCATTTCAAAGCATTCATGTCCATATAAATAATTCCTTAAATTCATTTTGAAAACATGGACATTAATAAAAAGGGTTTAGAAAGATAAGTATTTAAAACATCTAAAATGATGATCTAGTTAAATATACTCTCCCATGAAATCTTAAAATATTCCATTTGAATTCATTTTTATAAAATATGGGTATCTATGATAAGTATGTCCTAGAAAATACTTACACGTGAACAATCTTGGATAATAATGAGATTAGGGAAATAACTCTTACATCATTGTAATCAATCGAGTCGTATGATCAATAGTCAATAACCACCAAATGAATCACAAAAAATCATGAATATAAATAGAATCATTATAATATAGATCAAATGGTAGTACACAATACGCCACAACAACAAATAAGTGGGGAACAATGGAAATCTCATAGAATTAAAAGTCTGATAAGAAACCCCTTACCTTACACTTTCCTTTGGTCGAGGGTACGTTTAACCTCCTGTATAATGACCATTGTATGTTATTAGATTTTCAAAGAACCATATTCATATTTATTATACCATAAATGATTAATTTATGACTTTATACTACCCATTTAAAAATGATTTTCATGTAAAATTAACATTTTGGGTAATAATCACTTTCTTTATCGTACATATTTTAACTTCTTATTCTTGATCGTATAAATTAGATCATGATTTAAATACATAAGGAATACAAATATTGATTTATATATTATATATATTTATAATATATATATTTTTAATAGATATATATATGAAATGGAAAACACCGTTTATGGGGAAGGTAGGTCGTACGTATGCATAAACGCGGTTTTTGTTTTCATATCGTATTGAATGGAAGTAAGTGAATAATATATATGTAAGTAAATAAATAAATATACATATACATATATATATATCTCTAGTATCATTATTATGTCATATATTACATACTTATTAGTAATATATAATTTTATAATCATTGATGAATGGTGAACATGGAAATGAATCTCATCGCCTTGTAGAGACAGTAATCTGTACGTACGCAAAAGAGACAATATCATTTCCTTAAAGATGTGGAATTGGATGGTATATTTATTTTAAAGAGACATTATCATGTTATTTTCATTATTTATATATATATTATTCATCATTATATCCGTCCAAATAGCATAGTGTTGAATAACAAATTATCCCACGACATGGAGACGGTAAGCCGTACGCACGCACGCATGGTGACATTATCATTCATAGGATGGATAGAATAATGAATATTGTTGTTCCATATTTATAATAACATCACAGTACATATAAGGTACTAGATTTATTATTTTTGTATGGTAATAAAAAATAAAGAGTAAGTGGAAGAAGAAAAGAACTTGAAAGATGGTGGTGAAATAATTACCTCTTATTCTGGTTCTTCATTTTAATTTGATCAAAAGGGCTCTATAGGATGGATTTATGATCAAACTAAGGACTCAATAATGAAGGGAGGATAGTTGGGAAGATATTTTTGTAGGGTTTGGCAGAGCCAAACGGCTTTGTAGGTGTTAATTTGAGAGTAGTGGAAGTGCCCTTTTATAAGAGGGGTGAGGGAACCTTAAGAAAATATTGAAATATTATTTTATAATAAATTAATTTTAAGTTTATAATGGATCCAAAATTATTTATTTCGAGTTTAAGGTGTTTATGGGTCTAAATAATCTCAACAAATAGGTTTTAGACAAGTTTAGGTTACCATTTGTACCTTATCTTTTAGATTTAACTCTTGGTTAGGTAGTTTAACTTTTACCGTGTCTTCATGTTTTATTATACTATATGGTTAATAAAATTTTTATAAAAATCAAAGAGAACCTCAAGTAGTTCATTAGTGACATATATAATATTATTTAATCCCTTTGGATAATCCTTAGATATTTAGGAATAGAATACAAATTAATAATATAATATTTTTTTAAAAAACTCTTGTATGTCAATTTTGACACTATTTGGAATTTTGTTTTTTCTAAATTCATAACGGCATTATTGTTTCGAAAAAAATGCATTTCATCAACTATAATATGTCCTATTAACCTTGAAAATTAGTTTAATTCATATAAAGTCTCAAATTACATTTATTTGGGCAATTATAATATAAATTATTTTAATATTTCAATAATAAGGTAATTGCTACATCATCATTATGTCATAAATAAATTAAATTATTTAATATCTGAAAATTAAAAATAAAATACCATTATGTAGGAATTTTTTTTATCTTTATAATGAATATTTATAGTGGAAATTATATTATGTGTAACCCAATATTAAAAATGGTTTAGTTATTAAACTTTGAATTTAACACTTTTAACTCTTCTTGGAATTAAATAATAATAAATGTCATAATCTAGTGCAAGTGGACCTAGAGGATCATATTTTATTCCTAAGGTTGTTTTTGGTCTAGTTACACATATCCAATAGAATTAGGATATGTGTTAGTTTAATTATGATATCATTTTTACCCTTAATTACCCTATTTACTTTTTACTATGGTTAATAAAATTCAAAATATACTATTCACCAAAAATTATTTTCTTCTCATTGAACCACATTTTACATACTAATATCAACCGTGTCTCTTATATTTGAGAAATTAAACTCAAAGAAGCTGTAAAATTAAGTCTTATGCAAATTTGCAAATTCTCCTAGGAGGTGGGTAAAAGACTGTGAAAAGTTAATTAAAATTTTATGTATCTACTATTATTAGAAAATGACTCAAATGGATAAAATTAAACATATATAGGTATTATTTATTTATTTTTATCTAAAATAAATTACATTAAAATAAATAATAATTTAAATGAAAAGTCGATTTTAACCAAAAACGCAGTGTTTTTCAATATTCATCAAAAAATGAATGTTTTCAGAAACATACCAAAAATTAACCCTAAGATAATTTTGATATTATGAATTCAAAAATGAAGCCTATTTTACCAAATTCAAAACATATAAATTTCATTTAGTAATTTAAAATTAATTCCCATTTTCAAAACCAGAAAGCGTATTTTTAAGGAATAATAACTACCAAAAGATTGACACTTTTTTATGTCCGATTTCAATGTGAAATTACTTTCAATGGACAACATTAGATTAAATGGTAAAAAATATTCTAATTATTATTCCAAAACATTCATATGTACAGTTGAACACTATAAATAATTGTTGTTAAAAAAGATGTTTTTAGTTAAAATTTGGTATTTTTCAATATTCACACAAATATGAAATTTATCAGAAAAACACAAAAATATTATGAAAATTAAATTTTTCTGTCCATATTATAAAGAGGAAGTTTATTTTTTCAAATTTAATATATAAAAGTTTCAAATATTGGATTGAAAAAAGGCTCTCCATTAAAAGTCGTTAAAATTGCATTTTTTTGAAAAATACTTCATTTATCAGAAAAAATGAATTTGTTCTTAAATTATGTCTAAGAAACTCATTATATGGATTCTAAAATTATAAGGATTATATAAAGTTCAAAATTCAGTTAATACTATTCATAACTGCTTTCGAACGACTTGTTTGGTAAGTCGTGGTGCGCATGTACTCGGTGTTGCGTGTAGTGCAGGTTATTGAATTACTTTCAAGAAATAACATACTATGAAATCATGGGGTATTACATTCTCCCCTCCTTATATAAATTTATTCCTCACAAATCGAAATTTTTCTTCAAAAATTGAAGGTTAAAAATAGAAAAATACCTTGGTGGAGAACCCTAATCAGCAATTGGGTTAATAAAATTTAGTCTTAATAAGAGGGAAAGGGAAATGAAAAAGGTTACCACTAAATTATGATCTCGATTAGGAGAAAATTGGTGGAAATTAGAGACACATAACTGGATGGAAAACATAAATATTAATAGGGATTGATTGAGTTCATAAATCACAATATATCATTTAAATATATTGAAATAACAAATCCATTATCAAAAGCAATTTCAATACCAAAATACGTAAAAAGAGTATATGGTATTTATATACTTTAAAAAATATGGCTTGTTAAGGAAGCCAATGATTAAATAGAACTTTTGGCGGTGGACAGGTCGTTGCCACCACTTACGTAAAAAAACATTCCTTTTTTTTGTCGTTTAGAAAAAATCTTCAGAGAAAAAGATTCCCCTTTAAATGAAATGTCAAAGGGTTTTGTACACCGAATAAAAGAATGTCGTTTAGAAATCAAAGGATACCTCAATGAAATGATATTGAGACAAAGTCCCTTAAATAATGTATAAAAATTAATTTATTATATAATAAGATGGAATATACATATATATATATATACATGACAGGTAGAGTTACATCCTTTAACTAATTCCTACCACAAATTAATCTTTCACTCCAAAAGATTTCAAAAAAGCACTCAATTTATCAAAATCGTATAGGGTTCCAAAAATAATGAATTTATAATTCACCTATTAGACCCTTGAAAAGCTACATTATACTATGTAGGACAACACGTAGGCCAGTGGCAGGTGATTCACCCTTGTTTCCCTTCGGTTGTAGGTTCAAGTCTCACGGCCTTTCTGGACATGACGTGTTGTCGCCCGATCTCTGGGTTTTACTTTTTATGAAAATCCAAAAATAACCTTAACAATAATATCCAATTTCGAACCAAATCTATTCCAACCATTAGACTTATCCAAAATACTTCTATCGAAACTCACAGTCCAAAATTTATAAGTATGTTAAAAACAATGAAGATCCTTTTTCCATGTAAAAACATGTGAACACCTACATCATGTAACACACTGAATTACCATAAAACCTTATTGATTACATTAATTCTCCCTTATCCTTGATATAATACTGGATATATTCCTTATATCCAAAATTTTTGAATATTCCAACAACGATGAAATAAACATACTATTAATTAGTTCTAAGGAAGTCAAGAATATCCAATATATATTATCTAAATCAAACATCTCTTATTCCAAAATCACTACTTCATTATCAGGACCATATTAAGGATTTTCTTTCCTTAAACCATGTATTTTCCAAAAAGTGTATCTTACCATTAAGTCACATTTCATATAACCATATAATCTAAAATCCTCAATAAAATAGTACTATAGTACAATCTTTATTTATCTTCATAATTCATATAACCAGTATATTATTGATACTACACTCAAATGAAATAATTCTATAATAAAAAAAGAACACTAGTTATCCTCTTTATATGAGGTAGTATCATAACTTGATTATTATCTAATAGCATCAATTGCGGTATACTCTGATGACTGGGACATTGATTCGTGTAGTGTCTCAACTCCTTGTAGATGAAGCATTTTACACTTGAAACCATTTTCTCAACCTTGAAATCATGTACTTAGTGTCCTTTTTCTCCAAAAATATAACAAACTCCCATTCCCTTAAAGCATTTACCAAGGTGATTATTTCCACAATTATCACATATGGGAAGATCCTTCTTTCCCCTCTTCCCTTTATCCATGTTTCTCTCTACCATCCTTTTCTTCTCTTTATTCCCTTCAATGCCATAGGACTCAGAGAATTCTTTACTTATCATATTAACACCTGATAGAATTTATTCATATGTTGAGAATATGTGGGAGACTATTTCCCTTCTAAATGTTGGCATAATACCAGGACAGATATGATCCTTTTTACTTTTGGGATCATACGTATTGCTGGAGTTCTCATTTCTTCTACTAGGCACCATTACTTTAAAATGGAATACACTATGCGGGTTTATGAATCACAGTTCATAATTAGAATCTTGTAAAATACCTAACTTAAATTGAATAGTTTATGGATATAATCCATAATCATAAAAATGTTTTCATTGAGGAAGTATTTACTCCTAAATACTTCATGATGGATTGAACTGAAAATGGGAATTATTCTATGCATATCCCTTAGAAGTGTTTTAACCAAGAGTGCCGCAAGGCTCGTTGTCGTGCACCAGTTCTTTTTCGAGTCTAGCTCGAAGTAGTGTTTTTGAGTTTCACCCCTAGGTATATCTATACCAGAGCCACCTCTACATTATTGTATCTAGATAGGGATTTATTGCATGGAAAACTCATAAAATCTATACCTTACCAAAATTATATGAAGGTATTCTATAATAATCCTCAAAGACTATCTTAGGGTATTTTTCTCTAATCATTGTTTTTCTAAATCTATTTCAAAGGTTGTTGCGAAACTTCCTCTAATACCAACTGTAACACCCCGACCCAAATTCCCAGAGTCGATGGATTATTTTAATACATTGGCATGATTACAAATAATCATGTCCCAAAAGACTGATCAGTTTAGTAGTCTCGGAAAATAGATTACATATATGAATGTTACATTACACTTTCTAACATACAAAAAATAATAATCCTTTGATAATACCATTTTACCTTAGCTTAAACCTACTTATGAAACATAAAACACTTCTTAGGATCCTTTGAAAATAAAACATAAGAAATGGGTGAGATCAGATGCTCAGTAAGGGTAAATAATTTTGCAAAATTTATAAACATTTAAGGCAAGATGTGTAATAAAACAACAACCTTTTAAACATAAACTTAAACATAATATGAAAACTAAATAAATCAAACTTTATCATATAAACATGTCCATGGATATTATACAAATCAAATAATCTAATGTAATATCTAATTTCATAATGAGGGAATGTATAGTACCGGACTTTAATTTCTGTGTCAAGGCCTCGTGCTAGGACCTATGGGCTAACTGTAACCGGACCCAAACTCGAAGAGCATCTGTAACCGGACACCATATCTAAGAGCCTCTATAACCGGACTCCAACCTGGAGAGCCTCTGTAACTGGACACCAACCTGGAGGGTCTTTTATAACCGGACCCTAACCCAGAGGGCGTACTTTTACCAGTCCCCAACCTGGAACATACTAGTCCAATAAATTCATCATAAGAAAAGGTTGTAATATAACATAAACCTTCATATTAAAACTAGCATAGGAAATGTCAACACATTATCCATAAACCATGAGTGGTATAAAAATATCCCATCCATCGTCAAACATATCACAAAACATTCAATACAATATGGAATATTTTTATCATAATAAGTAAACTTCTAACAAGTTTAAAATCCATTAATGGATGTTGACATAGATGAAAATGATCAGTAAAATGCTTTGAGAGAAATACCCCTTTTTCATGAAATCATTTAAAATTCTCAAAATTTATAATGGTAGTCATTTAAAATGTACGTTTGAATCAAAGTGTCCCATACCACATTCATACTTTTTAAAATAATTATCATTTCACAACATTCATGTCCATATAAATAAATCCATAAAATCATTTTGAAAACATGGAAATTAACTAAAATGGTTTAGAAAGAAAAATATTTAAAACATATAAAATGATGATCTAGTTAAATAGACCCTCACATAAAAGAATAAAAGATTCCTTTTAAATTTTTTTTTATAAAATATGGGTATCTTTGATATGTATGTCCCATAAAATACATACACAAGAACAATCTCGGATAATAATGAGATTGGGGATATAACCCTTACCTCGTTGTAATCAATTGAGTCGTATGAAAAATAGTAAATAAACACCAAATTAGTCACAAAATATCTTGAATATAAAGTTAATCATGATAATATATATCAAATGGCAGTACACAATACAAAACAAGCAATAAATAAGCGGCGAACAATTGAAATCTCACCGAAATAAAAGTGAGATAAGAAACCTCTTACCTTGCAATTTCCTTTGGTCGAGGGTACGTTTAACATCCTGTGTAATGAACATTGTATGTTATTAGATTATACTAGAACCATATTTATATTTATTATATCATACATGATTCATTTATGAATTTATTCTGCACATTTAAAAACGATTTTCTTGTTAAATTAACATTTCGGGTAATAATCACTTTCTTTATCGTACATATTTTAACTTGTTATTCTAGATCGTACCATTTATATCATGATTTAAATACATCCTGAATATAAACCATTATTTATATATTATATATATTTAGAATATAAATATTTATAATATATAGATATATGAAATTTAAGACACCGTTTATAGAGAAGGTAAGTCGTATGAACGCATAAACGTTGTTTCTATTTTCATATCATATTGAACAGAAGTAAGTGAATAAGATATATGAAATTACATAAATAAATAAATACATATACATACATATATATATATATCCCCAGTATCATTATTATGTCACATATTATATACATATTAGTAATATATATTTTTATAACCATCGATGAATGGTGAATGTGGAAATGAATCTCATTGCGTCGTGGAGATGGTAACCGTACGTACGCACAAGCGACAATATCATTTTCATTAAAGCTGTGGAATTGGATGGTATATTAATTTTACAGAGAAATTACCATTTTTTTCATTATTTATAGAAAAATTCCCCATCATTATATCCATCCAAATAACATAGTGTTGAATAAAAAATTACACCACGACGTGGAGACGGTAAGTCGTACGTACACACACGCATGGTGACATTATCATTCATAGGATGGATAGAATAATGAATATGGATGTTCCATATTTATAAAAACATCACATTATATATAATGTACTAGAGTTATTATTTTGGTATGGTAATAACAAATAATGAGTAAGTGGAAAAAGAAAAGAACTAGAATGAGGGGGTGAAATCGTTACCTCTTCTTCTGGTTCTTCCTATTGATTTGATCAAAAGCGATCCATAGGTTAGATTTATGATCAAACTAAGGACACCATGATGAATTTAGGATAGTTAGGAGGATATTTGGGCCGGGGTTGGCAGATCCAAATGGCTTCGAAGGTGTGAATATGAGTGTAGGGGAAGTGCCCTTTTATAAGAGGGGTGAGGGGAACCGTAGGAAAAGATTGAAATATTATTTTATAATAAAATCATTTTCGGTTTATAATGGCTCCAAAATGATTTATTTAGATTAAAAGGTGGTTATGGGTCGAAATAATCTCATCCAATAGGTTTTAGACAAGTTTAAGTTACTATTGGAACCTTATCTTTTAGATTTACCTCTTGGTTAAATAGTTTAACTTTTACCATGTCTTCATTTATTATTATACTATATGGTTAATAAAATTTCTATAAACATCTAGGAGAACCTCAATTGGTTCATTAATTACATATATAACAGTATTAAAGACATTTTTCTGAACCTTATATTTTTAGCAATAGAATACAAATTAATAATGTAATATTTTTTTAAAAAACAAATTTATGTCAATTTTGACACTATTTGGTATTTTGTTTTTTCTAAATTCATAACAGCATTATTACGGAACAAAAAATTCATTTAATCAACCCTAACATGTCATATTAACCTAGAAAATTAGTTTTATTCATATAAAGTCTCAAATTAAATTTATTTGGGAATTTATAATATCAATTATTTTAATATTTCATTAATAAGGTAATTACTACATCATCATTGTGTCATTAATAAATTAAATTATTTAATGTCTAAATTTTTTAAATAAAATACCATTATGTAGAAAATCATTTTATCTTCCTAATTAATATTTATAGTAGAATTTATGTTATGTGTAACCCTTTATTAAAAATGGTTTAGTTAGTAAACATTGAATTTAACACATTTAACTATTCTTTGAATTAAATAATAAAAAATGTCCTAATCTAATCCAAGTGGACCTAAAGGATCATATATTATTCATATGGTTGTTTTTGGTCGAATTAAACTTATATAATCGAATTAGGAGATGTATTATGGTAATTATGATATCATTTTTACGTTTAATTACCCTATTTACTTTTAACGGTGGTAAATGAAAGTCAAAAGTTACTATTCAACCAAAATTATTTTCATCTCATTGGAAAAAATTTTACTTACAGATATCAACCTTGTCACTAGGATTTTTGAAATTAAACTCATAGAAGCAGTAAAAGTATGTTTTATGCGAATTTCCAAATTCTCCAAGAAGGTGTGTAAAAGACGGTGAAAAGTTCAATAAAATTTTATATATCTAATATTACAACAAAATGAATCCAATGGAACAAATTGAATATATAGAGGTATTATGTATCTATTTTGAGCTAAAATAATTCTAAATAAAATAAATAATTATATAAATGAAATGTCAGTTTTAACCAATAACCAAGTGTTTTCACTATTCATCAAAAATTGAATGTTTTCAGAAACCTTACAAAACTTCACCCTAAGATAAATTTGATATTTATAATTAAAAAATAAAGTCTATTTTACAAAATTCAAGACATAAAAATTGAATTTATTAATTTAAATTTCATTCTTGTTTTCAAAATCAAAAAGCGTATTTTTAAGGAATAATAACTACCAAAATATTGACACTTGTTTATGTCCAATCTCAATGTGAAATTACTTCAAATGACCAACATTGGATTAAATGGTAAAAATATAATCAAATTATTCTTCCAAACCATTCATATGTATTGTTCAACACTATAAATCATTTTGATTAAAAAATTTGTTTTCAGTTAAAATTTATTAATTTTCACTATTCAACCAAATATGAAAGTTAACAGAAAAACACAAAAAATTTATCAAAACTAAATTTTTATGTCCTAATTATAAAGAAGAAGTTTATTTTGTCAAATTTAATATATAAAAGTTTCAAATATTGGATTGAAAAATGGATCGCCAATAAAAGGGGATAAAAATGAATTTTTTTTGAAAAATACTTCTTTTATCTGAAAAAATTGAATTTGTTATTACATTATGTCTAAGAATCTCATTATATGGATTATAAACTTATAATTATTATATAAAGATCATAATTAAGTTAATACTATTTGTAACCGCTTTCGAACGGCTAGTTTGGTAAGTGGTGTTGCGCATAAACTCAGTGTTTCATGTAGTGCATGTTACAGAATTACTTTGAAAAAATAACGTACTATGAATTACGGGGGTGTTACATAATGTATGTGTGGAATCAGGTTTCATGTGTGGTTTATTTTTGATTTGGATCTATTATTTTTGTCTAATATTGTTTACATGCTAATTAATCATTAGAAACATATAATACACAATCTGACTCATCAAAATATAATTGATGCATATTTATATATTTCGATTAGGAAACTTTGACATCAAATATATTAAAGAAAACCCCTATATTTTTTTAACATAGTTCTATCCTCAAAATATATCTCCAAATATTTTTATATTATTCATAATCTCATTAAATCTAAATCATCCAAATTTATTGCTAGAATCCTTTAATTATACATTTCCTTTGTAAATAGTTTCTTGTTTTTCCCAAATATATTTGGTATTTTTATGCCAATTACCTTGATGGTTTACCATTTAAATATTAACCCCAAGATTACATTCATTTCCATTAAATTATTCTCAGTATTTTTCTTATTTGTAAGTGATATGGGGGGTCCTTACTCAACTGGTTTGAAACAAATAATAGAATCCTCAAAAATATTATGTACAGGAGATAAAAGGCCTGGAACCGTCTTTTTGTTTAACCCATGATATTTATTTACTTCAACATCAGGAATACCAATAGTATAAAAATATTTATTCTTTTACATCAATCACTAAAGAATAATTTGAAAAGTTTGAGATAAAAATGAAAATCAATAAAAACACAAACATAAAAAGTTACATTAGAGGAAACCTATGTAGGTCTCACAACACCTATGGCACCCATATAAATATATCTAAAAAATTGGGAATAGGGGTTTAATTTGTGATACCATCTTTTTTGAATCCCCTTAGGAAATTACCCTTTATAACATGTAAGAGTTATAAAACTCTAAATATTTAATATCTACTAAATTATAAATACTTGGTAGCTTCAAAGATAAAAAAATTATAGAAACGAGATAAAATATAAGAAACAAATTAATAATAATAAGAACATAGATATTTACTTAGTTTTTGAAGAATCCATACATTCATAGAGAGGAAGAATAAATTTTCAATAAATCTAGGATCATTATTAGGGGTAGAAAAAATACATTACATAAAACATAGTTTGAAAATGAAACCCCAATGGTTTTTAATCGGTTTATAGTATGTGCCTCTATCACTGGGTCCAACTCTATCTGATATACTAGTCTTCATCCTTCCAACATACCCCAATCATATATAATAATTAAAAAAATGAAAAATCATATAATATTGTTTCACAAGGTTCACCCCTAATGTGGGTAATTTTTTCCATCCAATGTGTAATGAAATCCAAGACATAGGTGAAAATCTAATTTTATATATTAAATACAATGTGGAAATATAAAATCCTAAACATTTAATTGTTTCCAAATAGCTTATTTCTCCTGAATTCATTACTGGATCTATCTCCATTATAATAATCTATAATAAATGAAAAAAATATTCATAAAACTCTTGATTGAATCAACATTAATGATTAAATATTATGAACTTGAAAAGTGTAAGAACATATTATTTGATAAAGAAACTCCTAATAATGATTGAATCTCATAATCATTTAGAATATTCAGAATGAATTTGATACCTTCTTCAGAATCATCAACATAAATAATTTAGTAAATGATTCACATCATTCTTATTCAGAAAATCATATTAACATTTTTTAATTTTTATCTCATCATTTTTTTAAATCCTTAATCTTATTAAGATTGGAGGTTTCTTAATTTGGATTTTGAATACATTTTGAACTTTTATTTTTTAAATGGTCTCCACCACTATTAAAATATTTAATTGAAAATAAATCATCATTGATCACAAAAATTTAGAAACTAATATTCTCATTTATATATCTATATATATTATTTTTAAAAATAATAATGTCCTTATTAATTTCTATAAATATATTTGTTATGAAATTATTCTTCGATCAAAAATAGATATTCATGTGAAATTAAAAAAATTAAATCTTATGTTGAATTTAGATTACTATAATGTGGAATAACCCACTCCTAATCATTTTATATAAATATAATCCCGATCCACAATTTGGATCAGGTGTAGCCAATAGCTATGCAGTTTTCCAGGCCATAGAGGGACCCCTTTCATAATAACCGTGTAAATAGAATAAACACATTCCACTAAAAGATCTCTTATACAATATCGTGGGTAAAAAAAGTAAGGGGTTTTGTAGAAGATATCTTGTATCATTTAATTAAAGTGAAGAAATAGTGTGTGTTGAATAAATAGTTTTAAGAACACCCCAGTCGAAATGTAATGGTGATAAGAAGAGAGAATAAGTATAAAAATAGATAATGAATGTTTTTTCTCAGTATGAGGAGCTCTAAGAGCTTGATAAAATTCTAATTTATCCTGGAGAGGTTCTTGAGTTATATTTCTTTAAATCTCAGAAAAATATAGCATCATAAGATTTCATTAATTTTAATACAGGAAAGCATTTGAAGGTTCAGTGAGTTTTATTCTTACATTGTCGAGTGTAGTTAAGGATGAAACATTTAATCAATCAAGAAAGTCTCATAGTTCACTGAACTCTTGTAGTAATTATAATACTATTCCATCTCACACCATTCATGCATGAGGGAGTTGACTATTTTAATATGTTATCAGCATGTATGTGAATGATTTTGAAGACAAATATTTTCAATCTTATTCTACTCATGCTGAATGATAACAATCACCTTAATGAATCATTAAAATATTTAATAAAATAAATATAAAATAATCCATTTCATTAAATTCACTAATATAACTGTTATAAAAATTTGATTCAAATTTTTCGAAAACATTAATGGTGACTCTTCTAGTGATGATACAACAATGATGGTGACTTATTCAAGTAGTGATTCTAGCCAATGAGACGTTAGGTCATCTGGATATTGGTCAAGATCAACGATGAATCGTCTCTGTGGTGACTCATCTCAATGGTGACTCATCTCAATAGTGATTCATTTCTAAAGGCAGGTCTTTTCAATAATTTTCTAAATTTCATGGTAGAAGGTAATGTATCATAGTATACCATATTCAATGGAAGCTCATGTCTTACAATGGTTAAATTCATGTGGTGAGTAATCCCATATGGTTACTCCTTTCTGGTGGTATGTCTTTTCAACACTCTTCCAATTTTTCAATCCTCATAGTTACTAAACTCTGATGGAAGGTCGTTCTATACCATAGAAAATATTTTTTTCCAAATAATGTTATATTATAAAATAAATTTATTAAGAATACAAATAATTTAAAAAATAATTACATGATTTTGGATCATTAAAATATGAAGGTTCAAACAATATCCCCCTTTTTGATGATAAAAAATAATTTCATTTTGTAAACAATTTGTAGAATAATCATTGGGTTTAAATTAGATATTATAAAACTTATAAAACATATATATATCAAATATATTAATTAAAAACAATATCATTGATATTTAATATGTTTTGTTTTTAAATTATATATTAAATACAAATGAAATCAATGGTATGGTATCAGGAAATATCCTTAATGAAGGTATCAATAGATAACATCATGGTAAAAATAGTACATAATTCCATATTCATTCTCCCCATTTTTGGATTATGAAATAGTTAAAATTAAAATAGTAAATTCAATGTGAGAAAATATAAATGAGATGAAATAATACATTAAGGAATTAAAATTAAAGGGAGTACATTCAAAAATAGATTAAAAAAATACTTCCAAATTTAACTATCAAATACTTCAGGTGAAATCGCAATTCTTCTCTACCCAGGTATATGGAACGAAAAGTGGATTTCACTTCCCATTATTAGAGGCAGAGGGAAAAAATTTTGAAGATAAGTCCATAGTAGTGGTGGGTGTAGGGAAAACATGTAGATAACGATGCTTTCTGAAAATAATTTACACGAGATGCAAGGAAACATTCAACTAGTTGGGCAGAAAGGTTGAAACAAAGTAGGTAATGATGTGTTGGGATCTAGGGTAATAACCACTATCAACATCTTTAGATTAGAGGATAGAGGAGCATGATGAGAAGTCTCTTTAATTTAATCCTGAGCCACTATTATTTTTATAGAAAGATGAAGAAATGGATTCATCAGATTGATAAAATCTATTATAATATCACCTCCCTTTTCTATGGAGCTAAAAAGTCTTTTTTTTCTCCTCCATGAACATTATGAGAATTGGTGTCATAAATTTTAACTGATTTACCTATTATTTGATGTTTTTATTAACTAGAGGCGTCCTGAGGTTCTCAAAAAGTATCATTAAGTGAGAGTTGTGGTCATGTTTAGTGTACATCCTTGAAAGAAAATACTTCATTTCCTTGGTAAGAGTTTCTCTATCAGATCTGACATCATTGATACATTCCCAAACCATCATGTAAATATTGTCACTTTTACGCCTAGTCTACCTGCGAAACACTTGATGGATATCCAGAAAATCACATGAAACACCTGAAATCACCCACCTAACCACCAACAAGATCAAATAAAAATCTATGTAAAGCATGGCAGTCATATAAGGAAATGAATCCAACGTCTCCAATAGGGAATACACAATAGAAACAAAGGAATTATTCATTCCCTCCATCACTAATATCAAATTCTCCTACTCACTAGAAAAGTCATTTTTTCTCTATCTCCACATCTTGAATGTAGTGCATCATTTTTTTGTTAGATGTGATGTATAACATGCTCAAACAAGTATCAAAAAAATCATTCATAGATCATAGTGAAAAGTTTATTTTTACTTCGTAGAAATATACAAAATTAGAGAGAATCCTTCCCCTTAAAGACACTATGTCAGATCTGGTAACCACATCTATAAGTTCGTGAGAAATAGGATGAGCCGGAAGGGGTAATAAAGGACTCTCAAAAGTAGATCCTCTAAGGACACAAGTCTAGAAGGAATATCCGATGTAATACATTATAGAATTATAGAAACCTCTATCTGTTCCACCATTGATTCCTTATGATCCATCTCTACTAAAACTATAATAGCAGGTCAAATATTTATTGTAGGAATGCTATCATAATCTATGTTAGTGTAGTCCAAGCATAGCCTCACATACCATCGATATGTATCACATTCATCATCATATGGGTCTCAAAATTAATAAAAACACACCATAAGTATTAAAAACTATATACTCACTAATTGCAGTCTAAACCACTATCTTCTCATCAGCATTCTACACATAAGTTGTCTAGTCAACAAATACATGCTCACTACATTCACTATCGGCAGAGTCAACATGGTGAATAACAAGTATTGGGGATTCCACCCCCTCAAAAGATGCTTCCAACTCATCTCTAGAAGCTCTATCAACATTACAAACTATGATTTTTCTTTCCTTAGATATAGAATCAACTGATAAACCAATAGAAAAATTATCTATCAGACGTATCTCATCATTCTCAACACCAATATATCCATTAGAAGAATCTTGATTTGAACCATCTCCATATTCACTTCCATTTCTAACACTATATACCTCTTTTTTACCATCTATGTTTTATTTATATTTTTCTTTTTCTTGATTTTCTTCACCCTCTTCTCTATTATCATCCCTATTTTGTTCTTCACCACCATTTTCTTCTTCGTATTATTTTCCTTCCCAATTACCATATTATTATTTATCACTTCCATTTAAATTTGTATTTTATTAAAAATATTTATAAGACATGTAATATTTTTCTTCTCTAGAAACCTTATTTTGTTTATTCTTCACCTACTTCTTTTAATAGAGTCTCTCTAACAGGGAGGGATCCAGAAGGACTTGGTGTACAAAAATTGATAGTTGTAGGACACCTAGGAGTATTAGGGTCACTAGCCTAGTAAATTAAAAATAAATTCACTTCATTTAATTAATCATCATCCTATCCTTACTCTTCCTACTCCTCATCATAATATTCTAATACTTCGTCTGGTTCCACAAAAAGATCAATAATATTTTTTTATCTTAGTTGGGTGAACGGTAAGACTGAATTCATCATAAGATGTTTTATAATCAATCCTCGTTACCTCTCCATGTCGTTATAAATTATCTTTATTCTCTTACAAATGACTCTTTTAATAAAAAAACCCCCATAGATTACTTCTTCTATATCATTATATACCAATACCCTATCCTCATGCATGGATGAATGGAATTTTGTGTAGATAAGAGAGTTTGATCTTGGAAAAGTTTTACACATCTACATCATTTGAGTCCTTATATATCTACACAAATGAATATTTTCTCCACACATAATAATACATAATAGATATCACTTTATTCTTTATTATGATTATATTACCTTTCCTTAGGTACTCATATGCTTAATAAACTTGAATAGTAAATGGAATTCACCATCTAACTCATTTGCAGCTTGTCTTCTTATAATTCCATATCTAGTATGTTCTGCGAAAGCATCCTCATACATGATGAAATCACTATCACATGTAATATATTCTTAAAAATAATCTGAAACACCTTCATGTGGTACTTTCATACATATGTCCCACTAAATTGAATAGAAAACAACTATCTTCCCATTTATCCTTATTTGAACCCAGTATTTACCTTCCCCAAATCTAAAACCCTCAATTTTAAAAAACTTATTGATAAAATTTGATTGAATTTCCTGTCATTATTCTAAAACCACTTTAACCAACTCATTTCTTCAGTTTATCTAAGAAATAATGATCGACTCATCATCAACCAAACATAATGAACGTCCTTGTAACACCTCGAGATTTTATGAGAAATATTATTTTTAATTTCTTTAATGTCTTGTGTTGTACGCTACACCTAGATTATCTTGCACTATACGCAACATCAAATTATCTTGTACTATACTCAACACTATTCTTGGCTTGTGTTACACACAAGATAAACCTTCCTCGATAGCTCGTGTTGTACGCAATACTGAGTTTCACTAAGCAACGATATGTTATTAAAATATTATATAAACTAGCCGTTATGAATAGTAACACCCACTTTTTGAAAAATTTAAAATTATATCATTCAAAATGGACTTCATTTTTGTATTTGGAAGATAAAAATTAGATTAAGATGTATTTATGGTATTTTGCTGAAAACATTCAATTTTTGATGAATAGTGAAAAACACCGATTTATAGTTTAAAACCGATTTTTTTTAATAATTATTTATATTATTTAAATTTATTTTAAGTCAAAATATATACACAATACCTATATAAGTTCAATTTAATTCATTTGATTCATTTTATAATAATTTTATATATATAAAAATATTATTGAACTTTTCAACGTCTTTTACCAACCTCCTAGGAGAATTTTCAAATTTACATAAAACTTAATTTTACTGCTTCTGTGAGAGAAATTTCAAAAATCTGAGAGACACAATTGATATTAGTAAGTATAATGTGGTTCAATAAGATAAAAATATTTTTTGGTGAATAGTAACCTTTTACTTTTATTTACAACAGTTAAAAGTAAATAGGGTAATTAAGGGTAAAAATTACATTATTATTACACTAACACATGTCCTAGTTCTACTGGATAAGTGTAATTAGACCATATAAAACCTTATGAATAAAATATTACCCTTTAGGTCCACTAGGATTAGATTAGGACATTTATTATTATTTTATTTAAAGAAGAGTTAAAATAGTTAAAATCAATGTTTAATAACTAAAACATTTTTAATATAGGGTTATACATAAGATAAATTCAACTATAAATATTCATTAGAAAGATAAAAAAATTTCCTACATAAATGGATTTTATTTATATTTTTTATAGATTAAATAATTTAATTTATTTAGGACACAATGATGATTCAATAATTACCTTATTAATGAAATATTAACATAATTGATATTATAAATACACAAATAAATGTAATTTGAGACTTTTTTCGAATTTTACTAATTTCCTAGGTTAATAAAACATATATTTTCTGTTTATAGGAATTTGTTTCGAATTAATAATGCTTTTATTAATTTATTAAAAAATAAAATAACAAATAGTGTCAAAATGGACATAAAAGAGTTTTTAAAAAACATATTATATTATTAATTGATATAATGGTCTTAAAAATATATGTTTCAGAAAAACGACTTATATAATAATATATATGACATTAATTAACCAATTGGGGTTCTATTATTAGTTTATAGTATGTTTCTTAACTATATAGTGAAAGAATACAAGAAGACACGGTAAAATTTAAATTATTTAACATAGAGTTAAATTATTTAACATAGAGTTAAATATAAATGATAATATTAAAATGGTAACATAAATTTTTCTAAAACCTATTGGTTGAGAGGATTTAGACCCATCCCCACCCTAGAATCTAAATAATACACTTTAGAGCCATTATAAACCGAATAAGAATTTATTATAAAATAATATTTTAAGTTTTTCCAAAGGTTCCCCTCACCCCTCTTATAAAAGGGCACTCCAAATTCTATCTAATTCACACCTACAAAGAAATTTTTATCGGCCAAACCCTAACCTAATACCCACTATACTTTCCTCCCTTCATCATTGAGGAATTACATTAGTCATAAAGCCAACCTAATGATCCATTTTGATTAAATCAAAAGGAAGAACCTGAAGGAGAGGTAAATTTCTCACCAACTATTTTAAGTTCCTTTCTCCTTCCACTTCCTCCTTATTTGTTGTTTCCATTCTAAAATAATAACTCCAGTATCTTCTATATACATTTATGTTATTATAGAAATTGTACAACCATATTATTTACTTTATCCATCCTATGAATGAAAAATTCACCACACGTGCGTATGTACGGCTTACCATCTCAACGTCGTGGTGTAGTTTGTTATTCAAACACTTCATCATTTGGATGGGTATAGTAATGAGTCTAAATGATATAAATAATAAATATAGAAATATTATTATTCATTATATATTATATACCATCCAATTTTATGTGATTTTAATATCAAAATAATGATATTGTTGCTTGTGCGTATGTACAGACTACCATTTCCACGAACGCGATGAGATTTATTTTCAATGATTAACCATTCAAGCATGATTATAAAGTATATATAATAAATAATCATGAAATATATTACATAGTTATTATACTATATTTATGTACATATATGTTTCATTTACTTTATTCCATTCAATTCAATAAGGAAACAAAAATAGCGTTCATGCGTACGTACGACCTACCATCTCCATGATCAGTGTTTTTCATTCCGTTTATTGATCTATCATATATATTTATATACAGAATATATATTATATATAAATCATGTTTTAAATTCTGGAATTATGTTAATCAGGATATATGTAATAATATCAATAACAACAAGTCGAATCACGTATAATAAATGAAAGGATTTTACCCAAAACGCTGTTTTAACATGGACTTTTCAAAAGAACGGGTAATATAAAGTCATAACTGAAACATATATGATATCATAAATATTATTATGGTTATCTTAAAATTTAATAATATGTTTAAACCCACTATACAAGAGTCTCAGACACATATAGATGAAATTTGACATGAGTTAATGGTTAATTTTTCAATCTCATTTTTATCTCACATTGTTTATTGGTATGTTTTTACTGGGGTAATATTTATCATCCATTTCCATGTTTTAGAGAAATTTTTCCATAATTTATTTTCTATTATTCCTTGTATTTTTAAAGTCATGTTTTACCCTTTTTAACTTTTACTATGTACTACGGAAGAAATCTTTCTTTTTTTCACCAAACGAAGTACTTTTTGACTTTTCCGGGAAAAGTACGAGGAGAATGTTTTTTTAACTTATACGGCATGAACAGATTTTTACAGTTTCATAAAATCTGATTTTCACAAAGATTCCTCTAATATATTTCATGATTATTTTCAAAAAAATCCTTTTCTTTTAACAGTGAATGACATTTTGGGAAAATAATATTATTTTGAAGAAGAATGGATATTTTCCTCAAGATTTCCTTTCAAGTATTTTGTCAAAACTATTTTCCATATAAGATGAAATTATTTAGTATGATTATGTTTCAAGTATAATGTATCTATTATTTACATTTTATGATTTTTCTTATGATTAAATGTATCCATTTGTTTTATATGGATTATGTGAAGATGATATGATGTTTATGAAACCCATTTTATTCATTGGGTTATGATGCATGATTTATGATTGTGTTGTGTAACATATAAGAATGATTTAAATATGAGATGGGTGTGACCTATATCCCCCTAAAATTCATTAGGTAATTATTTATATCTCATTAGATATATATGGCTGGAACAGAAAGTAAATACGGTTCTGTAATACAGGGTTAGAACGGCAAGTAAACCCTGTTCAGTAAGGGAATGTGTCCACTATGATGGTATTGGCAGTTAGGCCTTGGCTACTATGGAAATCATATCATGTGATTCATGTTTTTCCACAATTCCATGTTTTATCCCCATGATAATTTATCATGATTGATGTTCCTTTATGATATATGCCTTACGTACGGCCAAGATTTATTTCACAACTCAATATCTTTATGTTTAAACTTTATGTTCATGTTTTTATGTTCAAATATATATGGTTTGTTTTATTTTCTCCATTATTACCCTTACTGAGCATTTGAGCTCACCCATTATATGTTTTCTTTTCCCCAGGGTATAAAGAATGTTTTTAGGTAAGAAAACAAAAGGGGAAGATCATTATGGGAGATGTATAAGATCTTTCACTATGATTAGAAGATTATGTTCCGTGTTTCCAAAGACACTAAACTATTAAAGTCCTTGATTGTTGTTTCTTTTTATGTATTAATTATTTCTAAAAAGAAATGTAATGTCCGTGTACGTCATGCTTCGGTCTCTACAGTTGGTATCAGAAGAAAGGTTTAGTTAACCTTTGGAAACTAGGATGTGAAATATTTAGTGAAATCCTTATTGATATTTCTAAGGTATGTCTAGGGATGTCTCTATGGTTAAGTATAAGTATAGGTTGTAGACTTATAATTATGGTAAAGATCATAAAATTAATCCTAAGATGTTAGATATTGAAGTTACTCTCCCTTTATTATATTGTTTTCCTAGCATGATCTTTACCTCTCACAATATTCTTTTAGGGTTTTAGACGATGGTTGGAACCCGAAGGAACCGTATTGATCAATGTAATTGACAATGCTATGATTTTCCTCTGAAAAAACCAATGTTATGGGATAAGGAGTGAAAAATCATGTTGTTATACTTACACAAGCTATGAATTATTCTGGACTTCCAAATGAGCAGAGAAAGGAACAATATTCTATTGAGTCCTTTATGAGGTGACATCCACCTTCTTTCAGTGGGTCTTCTGATCCACTTGTTGAAGAAAAATGGATTAGTACCATTGAAAAGATATTTTTGATACTTCACTGTTCAGAGCATGAAAAATTCATTTTGTCTGTTTACCGGTTGGAAGGTGAAGTAGAACAGTGGTGGAATCTAGTGAAAAATACAAGTCCCGAAGATGAAATTGAATCCATGGAATGGGAAAAGTTCAAGAACTTGTTTTTAAATAAGTACATACATCGTATTATTAGAAAAAATATGGAAAAGGAGTTCCTTGAGCTTAAGAAAAAGGATGATGAATATCTTGTTATATATAAGGAAAATTTTAAAAGGCATGGAAGGTATACATCTAGCTTTATCATCCAACCTGAATGTAAAGTTGATCGATTATTCAGTGGCTTAAAACCAAGTCTTCGAAGGAAATTAGCTATAACAGACTTTAGTAGCTATGAAGAAATTGTGTGTTTTTATATCAAGGTATAACTGGAAGTTGGTGTTACATATTCATCTCATGGTTTTGACAAAAATCGAAAGATGGAGTTCAAGGAAAAATCTCCAATCTATGGTGAAAAGAAGAAAAATGTTTCATTATGCTCAAAGTGTGGAAAGAAGCATGGTGGAGATTGTCTTAAAGGGACTATAAAATGTTTAAGTGTGGAAAAGAAGGTCATCAAGCAACTGAGTGCCAATGTAATTGTAAAAAGGTAGCTAATTATGTGAATGGAGAAAAGACTACCGAGAACGCACCACCAACACTTCAATGCTACTAGTGCAGGGAAATGATGCATTAGGCTAACATATGCCCTAAACCAAGGGTTAATGATGATCGATATCAAAAACCTCTTAAGGAAAAGGACAAAGGGAAGTCACATGTGGTCACTGTTGGAGATGTTGAGTATGAAAACGATGTGGTCGAATGATTAAGTGTTTATGTAACGATATTACAAAATAGTGTTGTGGAATCTCATTTATAGTATCGTGGAATATTTGAATATCTATGTATTGGTATGTTGTGGTTTTCAATAACTATATGGTACCAGTTGTTGGAACCACTTTGTGTATAAGGCTGTATTTGTTGCCAATAGTTGTCAATGAAGATCAAAATTAAGGAGATCAAGAAGTACTCCAATGAAATGGAGGAATGGAAATTCAGATGATTGTTGTACTGATCATAAGTTCAAATAAAATGTTTCAATGGTGACACATTGTTTACAACAATGAAGAAGTGAGGTATAATCCATATGAGGATTATTAAAGAAGAATGGGGTTTTGATGAAGTCCATGAAATTCCTCATGATTGCATGAGAACCATGCAAGACACTTCTTGAAGAACTGAATCACATATTTTGCATGAATTAGATAATGATGGTTGAAGAAGAAGACGATGTTCAAGTGATTGGAATTCTGAGATGTCCATGCGGGGATTGAAATTCTGAGATGGCCATGTGGGGATTGGAATTATGAGATTCCCATGCACATAACATTGTCACAGAAGGTGATGATGCTAAATCTGTTCCTTCAAGGAATACATATCACGATAGTGGAGTTTGTGATGAAAGTAGAAGAGTTGTTGAAGGATACAGATCACTGAGAAGACGTGTTTTTTAGGTGATCGTTCTTGTTGACAAAGAAAAAAAATGACATACAAATTTGTTCACAAAGGAGATTCCATGGTGCATATCGAGTTCAAGGGCTGTGGTTAATGATCCATGTTTGGTCAGAGAACGTAGACAAAGTAATGGATGATCTGGAGGTGGTAAAAAAAGAGTACATACAAGGTGGCACTGTTTCCCAGTGTTTGCCAACATTTTGGGCCTCAACATCGAAAAATGAAGACATGGTTTGTCAGCAAAAGTAGGTGCATGGAAAATAAGGGTTGTACTCGAAATTCTTGAGTCGGGCGCGAAAAATAGCATGGTGCGTGAAATAAGTGGAGCGATGTTTTTCGTGCAAGCAGTGTTTCAGAATTAGAACATTGAAAAATGGAAAAGGCATGGGCTGTGCGAAAAACCAGAGCTGTGCGCGGAAAAATGGGAATGTGCGCCAAAAATGTTGTGCGCAGAATAGCTGGGTGAATTTTTTGCACAAGCAGTGTATCGAATCAGAAATACAGAAAATCGACAAACTCAAGAGGCACGCGAAAAATCGGAGATGTTCACGCCATGTGCGCAGAAAATAAAACCGGTGTGCGTAAAGTTAGTTGTGCGCAAAATGTGGGTTTCAAGTTTTACGCACAATAGAGGATTCTTGTTCAGAATGATGAAAAATGTAGAAGTAATGAGATGCACAAAAAACCAAGGCAGTGTGCGAGAATAAAAGGAAGGTGCACATAATTCAAAGAACTGAGAGACAGTTTTACGCCCAGGAAGGGGTTTTATGCACAGGATCAGAAATGCCTATAAATATGTGGTGAATTCCTCTCATTCAGGGAGGCCTGACACTTAGAAAAATCCCAATCTCTGACATGTGGAAAAAATGAGGTATAGTGTGTTGCGCGAAAAGCCGAAGGATTGCGCGAAAAAGAAGGTTGTAATGGCTCGGACCTCTCCGGTCCATTACTTTGGGAAAATGTGGTTTTGGAGGTGTTTCGGGAGGTCAAAGTGACTTATCCCCAACACTTTGCAAAATTTCCAGTTCTGTGAACAATGTTTCCCATTTTATGAATAGTAACAGATCAGTCTCACAGATCGGTCTCAGAGATCGGTCTGACAGATCGGTCTGACAGATCGGTCTGACAGATCGGTTTCACAGATCGGTCTGACAGATCGGTTTCAGAGATCGGTCTGACAGATCGGTTTCACAGATCGGTCTGAAATATCAGTCTGACAGATCGGTTTCACAGATCGGTCTGAGAGATCGGTTTCACAGATCGGTTTCAGAGATCTGTTTCACAGATCGGTTTCACAGATCGGTCGGACAGATCGGTTTTAGAGATCTGTTTCACAGATCGGTTTCACAGATCGGTCAGACAGATCGGTTTCACAGATCAGTCTGACATATCAGTTTCACAGATCGGTTTCATGTACAGTATCGGTGGGTGAACAATGTTTCCAAATTCCTACATTTTTTCCCCTTTTGACATTTCTTTTGACGTAAAAACATTTAAAGCCTTATTTTAAGTGCTCTTAAGGCCGTTTCAAAGGACATAAATCCTATATTAATTATTCCTAAGGCCGGGATGTATTTACATGGTCAAACCGCGTGGGTTAATGCGATCTGTTTTTAATGGAGAATTAACTGGATGTTAGACCGTCGCCCCATTAAATCTTAAAAAGGGTCGAGATATCATTCGCCCTTGTTCTTTCCCTTTGTTCTCAGCTATGAGATGCTAGAACCTTTCAATCATTCCTTTAGGAGTTGCACAATCAATATTTACTCCTAGGATTGGTTATGCTCTATTTTGGATGCAACTGAGCTGTATCGGTCAATCTTATCAATAAGTTGTCGTGAGAGGAGGATTGTGACCCATTGTGTGGATAATGGACGTCAAGAAATCTTCTAGGTAGGGGATTCATGGTTTCTCTAATTGTATATTTGAAATCGTGGAATTATCATGATTTACTCCTTTGGATCACAATGAAATTGACCTAATTAAATACTTGAACTAGATTAAAAGAATTGGTTGATCGCATGTTGTTTCTTTATACTGTTATAATGTTTTGCCTCATGTTTTTCTAGATAGAGTGATACCTATGATTTCTTTGATTTTTTTTTCATTCATGATACAAATTGATAATGAACGTAAAGCCGGAATTAATTGTTAATTAATTGGATAAAGATAAAGAGGAATGTAAATTAATATGGTTATTTCCATTGTTGTAGTTGTTCTAATTTGAGGATAATCATATTAGGGAAATAAGCATGGTTATTTAACTGTGATAGCTTACTGAACATGTATCCCGTAATTGGAACTTAAGAATAACAAATCTGCTAATTCAATATCGATTAAAGAATAGATTAGGTGGGAATTTCTAAAAGGGTTCTGAGTTACACTCTTGTTTGTTAAAGGGTCAAGAGACCA
Source organism: Viscum album (assembly GCA_963277665.1). Lineage (NCBI taxonomy): Eukaryota > Viridiplantae > Streptophyta > Magnoliopsida > Santalales > Viscaceae > Viscum > Viscum album. The sequence continues at coordinate 858,308,771 of OY728121.1, forward strand.
TGGTTGTGACTGTTGTTTTCCTACTGCTTGTGCTGTGATGTGAGCTTGGATGGCTGTTGTGATATGTGGAGGTATGGAGGCCTTGTGGTTGTGGCAGCAAATGATGCCTAGAGTGGCGAGATGCATCAGTTTATGCATGTGGGTGTCGGAGAGGACACCCGGGGTGATGAAATGGGATGGATGTGGTTGCTGGATGCTTTTGGTTTTCGTTGAATGTTAATCTCCTTTGCTTTTCCCCACTGCTAAAGGCAGGTGGTCTTGCTACCCTTCTTCCAAAGGAGGCGAAGACACGCGGGGTATGCCACGTGCATTCTGTGTTTAGCCTCTCGAGTGAGAATGGGTCTATGCTCTTTCATTAGGAGGAAAGGACTCGATGGGCAGTATATCTACTCACCGTGTTGAGCCTCCATTGTGTTTATAATCATAGGATGATTTTCTAGAATGCCTGGGAATATGGAAAATTAATTCTGTAATGAATATTTTATTAAATGGTGAAAATCCACGGGGATGGAGATACTAGAATTTAAAGGTGATGTGAATCTTAAAAGGAGTAGTTGATTTTTGGGTGTGATGCTAATGAAGATTAATGTTAAATTATTCCTGGTTAATTAATGTTTAAATAATTAATTAATGTATAGTGGAACTGATAAAATGAGAATGAGGTAATCTAATAAAGATCTTCAAATGTTTGTGTTCTTATAGGACACCTAGTCTTAGATGTAGCAGCCTGTAGTCTGAGAGACTTTAGCTACAATTGTATCTAAGACTAGGTAATTCCCATAATGTGGATGTGAGTTATATATATATTATGTACTTTTTGTGTTTCTATATGCTACTCCACCCTGTCGGTAAGGGCAACTGACACCCCGGGGATTCTGAGACCTGGGGGGGTGTTTTCCCCATCATTTTGATGGGAGGTCGAATGGTTGACTACCCCCCTTGGCCCCGCTCTCTTCTCTTGGTAGATACTTGTGCCATGAGGCACAGCGGTTAGTTACCCCATATATGTGTGTAGAGGGCTGTAATGGCTTGTGGATATTCACACACATATATTCTGGATATAGTATCCTATGGACTACTATATGTGTAACGTTTATCAGCTATGATGGCTTGAGGATCCTTACATGGAGTATGGGTTCTAATGGCTTTAGGTATTATACCTGATGTATGATACACGTTATGCGAGCTGTGGTGGCTCATGAAAACTACCTGGTTACTTTTGGTTGTGAGGACGGTGTGGTGCTTCACCCAGGTGTCTCTGGGCAAGCCTTTGTGGTGCACGGGGTGTAGATTGTGGAGCTTAGCCCAGGTGTCTGCAGGTAAGCCTTTGGAGAGAGATTCACAGGACGTATGTCGTTGGGGAAAAGAGGCAAACCAGTGGGGATGTAGTAGCGAGGTACCCTTGATATTCTTTATTATATTCTATATTCTTGTATGAGTTACTTGGTGAGAATAGCCATGGTGAGGTTGGGATCTTAGTATACCTGTTTAGGTGACGAGTTAGTTTCACTTGTTGTTCACTGGGATTTAGCATGCTTTCATTACTTTTGCACGAGAGGCTTGGGGATGATCCTACTGAGTATACTATTATACTCACCCTATGTATATATAAATTGTTTTTCAGGTCACTTGGAGCAGGTTGGAGATCAAGTTGGTTACTACAAGCTTTTGGTTGGAGGAGGAGTTGTTCGGGCTTGTGGTCGCGACCATTTTACTTTCTTTTGGGTACTTTTAGTTTCCCCTTTCAGTTGTAGTACTTTTTCATGACATTTCATATATGTACATGGATTTATTTTATATTTCAGCTCTTAGTTGGAGTTGATTGGAGTCTATTCTATCTCTCTCTTCTGCATGTGTTCTCGTAGAGGGTAATGCCTCCCATTTGTATGTTTATTATACCCTCAGTGCTAGTTGCCAACCCGGGGCCTACTAGAGGCGGGACACGGGGGTCATTATCTCTCTTCTCACATTTCCGGCCTAGGAGGGGTACACTTTGTGGGGAGGGGGTCATGACAGAGTGGTATCAAAGGGAGGTTGAGGGATAGGATGGAGTTTGGAGTTAGGCACAGGTGAGGTTGCATGGGATGGTAGGGAAACAGTGTCAATCATGTTTAGCGAGTGGGGTAAACACTGGAGACCAGCAGAGACATAGGCATTTAGGGCCCCCTATGATCTGTTGCACGGACCGTTATGTTTACGATGGCTACTAAACAATGTGATACTGGTTGCAGGGTAGAGACCTAGGAAAGGATCATGCATCATTATTCTTTGCGCCTGTGTTTGAATGGGTAGACCTTGTGATAGGTAATCTAAAATTAATAAAACAAAACAATTAATTAATTAATGTTGAGTCTTCTATATTCCAGGATTAGGATCTCTAACCATTGTTATTTTACAGGTATGGCTCCAGGTCGACATCCTTGTCAGGTTTGCGCAGAAGATGCCCAGCAAGCTGTACTAGCAGATCGCCACCAGGTAGAGGTTGACGACGATGACAATTGGAGGAAGACACTCAGAGAGTTTCAGCACCAGAGTCTACAGAAGTACGAGGGCTCCGTTTCAGATGCAGTCACAGAAGACTAGTTGGAGGAAGTCGAGATAGGCTTCAGTTCGATTCGTGCTCGAAAGGAACACTGGGTGTCCTTGGTTGTGACGATACTGCGTGGAGCAGTAAGGCAGTGGTGGTTCTTGTTCCTTGGGGATCGTGAGGAGTCATCGATCTCATGGTAGGAGTTTCTAGACAGGTTTAGAGTTGAGTTTCTTTCATCAACTTCGAAGGAATCCAGTCTCCAGGAGCTTCTTACCCTTCGACAGGGGACCTCCAGTGTTCGAGAGTTTGGAATCCGTTTCAGGAACCTTCTACGATATGCCTTAGACCTGTTACCAGATGAGGAGGCCAGGGCGAGGCATTTCGAGGAGTCTTTGTGTCCAGAGATCCAGCGCCAGGTCACCCCATTTATACTGAAGACATATCTCGAGGTGCTGGCGAGGGCAGAGGTTGCTGAGATGACTTTGTCTTGGACTTGATCGTCACGAGAGGGGAATCGTCATGATTCCTCACGAAGCAGAGCTGTGGTCCGGGGTTCCCAGTTTTAAGGGAAGAAGAGTTTCCGTTGACCTTGGGGTAGGTCTCAGCCCTTTCCTACTCATTTCTACGGAGGCAGCAACTCTCAGACCTAGGCGAAGGAATCAGGCGCTTGTTTTTCTTGTGGTGGTCGTGGTCATTAGCAGCGGGAGTGCCCATCTTTTCAGAGCAGTCATCGTGCAATAGGCGCTCCGCTCCAGGTTCCTCCGTTGAGGCAGTTCCAGCCGAGGTAGCAGCAGCAGGTTGCACCAGCTTTAGATCACCATAGGTTAGATGGAGCAGGTAGAGGACGGCCCCATGACGCTCCCCGTCCTCAGAGAGTAGAGCGCGACCATGGTGGTGGTTGTCATCTGGGTCAGAGAGGCCTTGAAGGAGGTCATGGTCATCTTCATGCTCTAGCGTTTCCCGCCCCAGGCGAGCCAGATGTTGTTCAAGTTACCCTTTGCATGTTTTCTACCTTGATGTATGCCTTGTTTGATTCAGGAGCAACACACACATTCATATCACCTACCCTTGTCCATGCTTTGGGACTTGAGGTAGAGAGGCTTCCAGTGCCCTTGGCGTTGACTATGCCAGTTGGAGGTCGAGCCAACATTTTTGAAGTATGCAGAGACTATAATCTAGTGTTGGGGAAACACCGCTCTTGGAGAGATTTCCTATGTTTATGAATACAACCATATGATGTCATAATCGGCATGGATTGGTTGTATTCGGTGCAGACTATTGTGAGTTTCTACAGGAAGAAGGACATTTTCTTTGATGAAGATGGAGAGAAAGTGGTGTTTGTTGCTGAGAGAGATCCTCGGATGAGTCATAGACGAGTTCCATCCTTATCATCCATGATGGCTGGGATGATGCTGAGTTATTCAAAGGTTCAACAGTTGGCGTTTCCTAGGGTCGTAGAGGAGTACCCTGACATCTTTCTAGAAGAGGTTGTATCCTTACCCCCTCGACGAGAGATCAAGTTTGGGATCGAGCTACAACAAGGAGAATTTCTTATCTCTATGTCTCTATGTACGATGTCCCCTTCTGAGTTATGAGATCTACGTATACAGCTTGATAGTCTGTTGCAGTGCGGTTTTGTTCGGCCAAGTGTGTCACCGTGGGGTGCACCAGTTTTGTTTGTGAAAAAGGGTGATGGCAGTTTGCGGTTGTGCGTCGATTATCTTCGATGAAACAAAGTGACAATAAAGAACCGCTATCCTCTACCGCGGATTGATGGCTTATTCGATCAACTGAAGGGTGCAAGATGGTTCTCAAAGATCGACTTGCGGTCATGATATCATCAGATGCCTGTAAAGGATAAGGATATCCCGAAGACTGCTTTTTGTTGTCGTCATGGGCATTATGAGTTTTCTGTAATGCCATTCGGCATGACGAATGCTCCAGCTGTTTTCATGGGGTTGATGAATGCTATGTTCCATGAATTCCTTGAAAAGTTTGTTGTGGTTTTCATCGACGACATCCTTGTGTACTCCACATCTGAAGAAAAGCATACAGAGCATCTACGAGCCATTTTGGGAGTTCTTCACCAACATCAGTTGTCTGGGAAGTTGTCCATGTGTGAGTTTTGGGCTGGAGAAGTTTGTTTCTTGGGGAATGTTGTGTCCCAACAGGGAGTAGCTGTGGATTCGTCGAAGATATAAGCATTGATGTCTTGGGAAGCCCCCAAGACCGTGTCAGAGGTGCGAAGTTTCCTTGGCCTTGCAGGCTATTATAAGAGGATTCTATCCAATTTCTCCCGAGTTGCGACTCCTCTGACCGCTTTGACCAGGAAGGATCAAGCGTTCATATGGACTGATCGGTGTCAGGAATCTTTCGAGTATCTAAAGGAGATGTTGGTAAGTGCTTCGGTCCTTTGTCTTCCAGTGGAGGGAGTCCAGTTTGATGTTTTCTGTGATGCTTAACATCTGGGGATTGGCTGTGTTCTCATGCAGCAGAGGTCAGTTGTTTCTTATGGGTGTCGGCAGTTGCGTCCCCATGACTGCAACTATGACACCCATGATCTTGAGTTGGCAGCCGTGGTGTTTTCTCTGAAGTTGTGGAGACATTACCTCATTGGTGAGCACTTTGTGGTTTTCACTGATCATAAGAGTTTGAGGTATGTTTTCTCCCAACGTGACTTGAACTTGAAGCAATGTCAGTGTATGGATTTTTTTCAAGAATACGACTTTGAAATATCGTATACACCTAGAAAAGGGAATGTTGTAGCTAATGCACTAAGGTGAAAATCACATAATGATGTTGTGTGTGAATCTAGTGATTCCTGGAGAGTGATGGAAGAGCTATAATCTTTGCATCTTGATATGGGAGAAGTTGGGGGTAGAGGTTGTATTTTCCAAATAACGGTGCAATCATCCCTGATGAAGAAGGTGGAAGAGTCTCAGTTGGGTGATCTAGAGGTGGAAGTTTGGAGAGATAGAGTTGTTTGTGGTGAGGCCCCTGATGGTTGGTCAGAGGATGAACAACACCAAGTGTTGTATCATGGAAGGATTTTTGTTCCCTTGGCGATGCGCGAGATAGTTCTCCGAGAGTTCCATAGTTCTCCCTTGGTAGTAAATCCTGGTGTGACAAAGATGTACTGATCTTTGAGGAGTCAGTTTTGGTGGCCTGGGCTGAAACGTATGGTTTCAGAGTGTGTGTATCGATGTTTAGTCTTCCAGAAGGTGAAGGCCGAACACCGTGTTCCTGGTGGTCTTATCCAGCAATTAGAGATTCCTCAGTGGAAGTGGGAGGACATCTCAATGGACTTTGTTACAGGTTTACCTCAAGCTCCGGGAGGACATGATGCTATATGGGTGGTAGTGGATCATTTAACAATTTCATCCCACTTCATAGTGATCAAGGAGTCGATCTCAGTGGAGTTTTTGTCGAGGCAGTATCTAGAAGAGGTGGTGAGACTCCATGGAGTACCTAGGATGATCATTTCTGATCGAGATCCTTGTTTTACCTCCACGGTGTGGAGAGGTCTCCAGTATGGTTTTGGCTCTCAATTGTGCCTTAGCACTGCTTTTCATCCTCAAACGGATGGCCAGACAGAGCGTACCATACAGACTCTTGAAGACATGCTGCGCTCTTGTGTTCTTGATTTTTGAGGTTCATGGATGAAGCACTTAACCTTGGTAGAGTTCGCTTAAAATAATAGTTTTCACTCTACCATCGGTATGGTGCCGTTTGAAGCCTTGTATGGCCGGCCATTCCATTCTCCGTTGTGCTGGACTGGGGTCGGAGAGTCAGCAATTCTCGGACCAGAACTAGTGCAGAATACAACATAGATGGTTCAGGTGATTCATGAGAGGATGAAGACATCACAGGATCGTCAAAAATCATATGCTGATCAAAGAAGGAGACCCTTAGAGTTTAATGTTGGGGATCATGTGTTTTTGAAGGTGACTCCCTGTCGTGGGCAGCGAAGGTTTGGTTGTGGAAGTAAGCTTTCTCCCTAGTTTGTTGGTACTTTCGAGGTGTTAGCTCGTGTTGGAGCTATGGCGTATTGAGTAGCACTCCCTCCTCAGATGATTCGGATACATGATGTTTTCCATGTATCACAGCTCCGTCGTTATCTTCATGATGAATCTCATGTTATCGATTGGGGAGATATCGATGTTGATGATAATGAATCCTTCGAGGAGCGACCTATGGAGATCCAAGACCACAAGGAGAAGGTGTTGCGTGGGAATTCTATCCCCTTAGTTCATGTCTTGTGGCGACACAGTGGCATGGAGGAGAGTACCTGGGAGCGTGAGTCATAGATACGTGCTCAGTACCCAGAGTTGTTTAAAGTTTAACTCCTTTCATGTAATGATGTTTTCTTTGAGGTTGGACCTTTCATGTTTTATTTATGTACTTTTCATGTGATGTTATGTTTGAATGGTATGGATATGGATTGTTTGTTCCCTTACTCTCAGATGTTGTAGTTTTGTTAATGCTTTCGAACAACTCATGGTGGTTTTCCCCTGAGAGGTATCTTATGGGGTGGTTGTTTGGACCCCTCTTTTCTTCTGGGTTGGTTTTTAATTCTGGATGACGAGAATGTTTTGAGAGGTATCAAATGTAATGTCCCAGACCTCTCCGGTCCATAACTTTGTGAAAATGCGGTGTTAGAGGTGTTCCAGGAGGTCAAAGTGACTTATCCCCAACACTTTGCCAAATTTCCAGTTCTGTGAACAGTGTTTCCAGTTTTATGAACAGTAACAGATCGGTCTCACAGATCGGTCAAACAGATCGGTCTCATAGATCGGTCTTACAGATCGGTCTCACTGATCAGGCTGAAAGATCGGTCTCACAGATCGGTCTCACAGATCGGTCTGACAGATCGGTCTCACAGATCGGTCTCACAGATCGGTCTGACAGATCGGTCTCACAGATCGGTCTGACAGATCGGTTTCACAGATCGGTCTGAGAGATCGGTTTCACAGATCGGTCTGACAGATCGGTTTCATAGATCAGTCTAACAAAGCGGTCTGACAGATCAGTTTCACAGATCAGTCTGATAGATCGGTTTCACAGATCGGTCTGACATATTGGTTTCACAGATCCATATGACAGATCGGTTTCACAGATCAGTTTCAGAGATCGGTTTCACAGATCGGTTTCACAGATCGGACTGATAGATCGGTTTCACAGATCGGTATGACAGACCAGTTTCACAGATCGGTTTCGTGTACAGTAATGCTGGGTGAACAGTGTTTCCAGATTCCTACAGTTTTCCCCTTTTGACGTTTTTTTGACGTAAAATACATTTAAAGCCATATTTTAAGGGCTCTTAAGGCCGTTTCAAAGGCCATAAATCCTATATTAATTATTCCTATGGCCGGGATGTATTTACTGTGTCAAACCGCGTGGGTTAATGCGATCCGTTTTTAATGGAGAATTAACTGGATCTTAGACCGTCGCCCCATTAAATCTTAAAAAGGGACGAGATATCATTATCCCTTGTTCTTTCCCTTTTTTCTTATCTTTGAGACTCTAGAACCTTTCAATCATTCCCGTAGGAGTTTCACAATCAATATTTACTCCTAGGATTGGTTATGCTCTATTTTTGATGCAACCGAGCTGTATCGGTCAATCTTCCCAACAAGTTATCGTGAGAGGAGGATTGTGACCCATTGTGCGGATAAAGGACGTTAGGAAGTCTTCCAGGTAGGGGATTCATGGCTTCTGTAATTGTATATGTGCAATCGTGGAATTAGCATGATTTACTCCTTTGGATGACATTGAAATTGACATAATTAAATTCTTGAACCAGATTAAAAGAATTGGTTGATTGCATGTTGTTTCTTTATACCATGATAACGGTTTGCCTCATGTTTTTATAGATAGAGTGATATCTATGATTTATTTGATTTTTTGTTCGTTCATTATAGAAATTGATAATGAACGTAAAGCTGGAATTGATTTTTAATTAATTGGCTAAAGATAAAGAGGCATGTAAATTAATCTGGTTATTCCCGTTGTTGTAGTTGTTCTAATTTGAGTATAATAAAATTATGGAAGTAAGCATGGTTATTTAATTATGGTAGCTTACTGATCAGGTATACCGTAATTGGAACCTATTAATAACAAATCTTCTAATTCAATATCTATTAAAGAACAGATTATGTGGGAGTTTCTAAAAGGGTTCTGAGTTACCCTCTTATTTGTTAAAGGGTCAAGATCCCATGGTTGTGACTGTTTTTTTCCTACTGCTTGTGCTGTGATGCGAGCCTGGATGGCTGTTGTGATATGGAGAGGCATGGAGGCCTAGTGGTTGTGGCAGTAGATAATGCCTAGAGTGGCGAGATGCATCAGTTTATGCATGTGGGTGTCGGGGAGGACACCAGGGGTGAGGGAATGGGATGGATGTGGTTGCTGGATGTTTGTGGTTTTCTTTGAATGTTAATCTGCTTTGATTTTCCCCAATGCTCAAGGAAGCTGGTATTTCTACCCTTATTCCGAAGGAGGCGAAGACGTGCGGGGTATGCCACGTTCTTTCCGTGTTTATCCTCTCGAGGGAGAATGAGTCTATGCTCATTCTATAGGCAGGAAAGACTCGATAGGTAGTATATATACTCACCGTGTTGAGCCTCCTTTGTGTTTAGAAGCATAGTATGCTTTTCTAGAATGCCTGGGAATATGGAAAAGTAATTCTGTAATGAATGTTTGATTAAATGGTGAAAATCCACGGGGATGGAGATACTAGAATTTAAAGGTGATGTGAATCTTAAATGGAGGAGTTGATTTTTGGGTGTGATGCAAATTAAGTTTAATGTTAAATTATTATTGTTTAATTAATGTTTAAAGAATTAATAAATGTACAATGGAACTGATAAAATGATAATGTAGTAATCTAATAAATCTCTTCAAATGTTTGTGTTCTTATAGGACACCTAGTCTTAGAAGTAGCAGCATGGAGTCTGAGAGACGTTAGCTGCAGTTGTATCTAAGACTAGATAATTCCCATAGAGTGGATGTGAGTTATATATATATTCTGAACTTTTTGTGTTTCTATACGCTACTCCAACCTGTTGGTAAGGGAAACTGACATCCCAGAGATTCTGAGCCCTGGGGGGTGTATTCCCCAACATTCTGATGGGAGGTCGAATGGCTGACTACCCCCTTTGGCCCCACTCTCTATTCTTGGTAGATACTTGTGCCATGAGGCACATCTGTTAGTTACCCCATATATGTGTGTAGAGGGCTGTAATGTCTTGTGGTCATTCACACACATATATTATGGATATAGTATCCTATGGACTACTATAGATGTAACGTGTATAGGCTATGATGGCTTGAGGATCCTTACTCGGAGTATGGGCTGTAATGGCTTGAGGTGTTATACCCGACATATGATACACGTTATGTGAGGTGTGGTGGCTCCTGGAAACTACCTAGTTACTTTTGGTTGTTAGGACTCTGTGGTGCTTCACCCAGGTGTCTGCGGGCAAGGCTTTATAGTGCACGAGGTGCAGATTGTGGAGCTTAGTCCAGGTGTCTGCGGGTAAGCCTTTGGAGAGAGATGCACAGGACATATGTCATTGGGGAAAAGCGGAAAACCAGTGAGGAAGTAGTAGCGGGGTACACCTGATATTCTTTATTATATTATATAAACTTGTATGAGTTACTTGGTGAGAGTAGCCATGGTGAGGTTGGGAACTTAGTATACCTGTTTAGGTGATGAGTTAGTTTCACTTGTTGTTCACTGGGCTTTAGCATGCTTTCTTTACTTTTGCACGAGAGGCTTGGGGAGGATCCTACTGAGTATACTGTTATACTCACCCTATGTATATATAAACTATTTTTCAGGTCACTTGGAGCAGGTTGGAGATCAAGCTGGTTACTAATAGCTTGTGGTTGGAGGAGGAGTTGTTCGGGCTTGTGGTCACTGCCGTTTTACTTTCTTTTGGGTACTTTTAGTTTCCCCTTTCAGTTGTAGTACTTTTGCATGAAATTTAATATATGTACTTGGATTTCTTTTATATTTCATTTTTGTGTTGGAGTTGATTGGAGTCTATTCTATATCTCTCTTCTGCATGTGTTCTCTTAGAGGGTAATTCCTCCCATTTGTATGTTTATTTTGCGTGAAAAAGGGAAGTTATGCGTGAAAAAGAATATTTGCGCGAAAAGCCTTTTACGCGCCAAAAAGGTTTTTTTACGCGCAAGGTTTGAATTTTACGAGCAAGACACCGGGAAGGGTGCGCGAAAAATATAGGGGTCCCGCTAGCCTTTGACAGGTGCTTAGCACTCTCAAATCTGCTTTGCAAAGATGGAATAATAGTGATACATTTGGTTTTACAAAACAGAATTAGTACCGCACACACAAGACTGGTGTTTAACACCCTCATTGTGCTTTGTGAAGAGAAGAATAACGATTCGTGCAACTAAACTCAGATCTGCACAAAAAGAGGGGAATATATCAATACACTCAGGTGTTAGTATTGGAAATCAAAGGAAGAGAAGAAGAAGATTTAGTACATTCAGTTATTGCACCAAAGGAGAATATTGAATACAAAAGAACATAAACTCAGTACTCTGATGCAAGAATTGTCTCATGCTGAAAAGGAGACAAAGACATCAATGTAAATATATTAAAGAGACCTTCACGTCTATATACTGAGTGGGTCTTCACCAAGGGCAGCGAGCCAGGGGGAGTCAACGGTAGTGACCCGAGGGACGCAGTGAGCTATCCCTGAACTTTTTTAAAGGTAGTGAGCCTGGGAAAAAGTGACTGTGCCCGAACCTTTGTAATCTATAGATAGTAAAGAATAGTGGATTTTGGTATGACCGACAAACTGTCGGTGTTTGCTCCTTGGATGTAGCCCTTTGTGGTGAACCAAGTAAAAATAGCTGTGTCATCTCATTGCATGTGAATGTTTCATTACTGATCATATCCATCATACAAGTTTAATCAGTTCCTACCAATGTGGGAACAAGATCCACAACTTTAAGAAGAAAAACTTGACACCCTGATTCACCCCTCCCATCTTAGGGTGTCCCGGGGTCCTACACCGGTAACCGTGAAGCGTGACTGAAGTATTATTGGAAAGCAGATGATATTTATATAATGAAGGGATAAGAAGATAATGAAATGTTTGATAATATTAATGAGCTCATGACTCATATAATAACAATGTGATATCATGGTTTGAGTATATAGAAATTTTGGGATTTTTGTATGTGGAAAGAGTTAACTTTTGACATCATTCATATTTTCTCAAAGATTATATGGTTATTCATGTTTCAAATGAATACAAGATTAAGGGATTCACATGTCTGGAATGTGACCAACGAGATATATTTTATGATATATGGGTGATAAATGATGGTATTTACATTCTTGGTAGATGATCTATCTAGTAATCTTTATCTTTATACTATGAGATTATACATAATTATTTTGGATAAACGTAAATATTGGAATTGATTAAGTTATACATCAGATAGTATTGTTTAAGGATAGAAATTTTTTATATTATTTATGGAATGTTGTAATAGTATAGTTTTTGAAAAAAAGAAAACTTGTTGGATGGGTGACAACCCATCGCGTCGGACAAAGTTTCAGGAATCGAACCCACAACTGAAGTGTGACATGCCTTTGTCACCTACAATTGGCCTACAAGAAGTCCCTGGTTTGTAGAAATTAGTTTTATTTTATTAAGCTATGTGATATATTAAGTATAAGTCCATTTTAGGAAGCATATATGATTAATCTCACCATAGATGGAGTTATGTATATTTAATAACTTTTGCTAACCTTTTTTTGAGACAGACGGAATGACCTATCATTCTATCACGTGATCTGCTAACACTTTATGAATGAAAAAGTCAACTTAATTTCTTAAGGGATGAAGTGGAAATTGTTCATGGAATGTCCAACGGTGAGATTGTACCCAAATCAATTAAGTATTTCTTATAATTCCATTTTTTTCATCTTTAGGGAAATGATCTTGGAAACCAAAAACGATGTCCTACATTGTACCTTAGATCATCACAAATTTATAGCTTTGTGATTGTTGGATTTTTCATAGCCATGTTCTCTACCACTCTCCATCAAAACATGATGGTCAGATTTCTCTTCCATATCCATATTTCCACCTATGTTCTCCTATGTGGAAACCCAGTGATTACTTAATTTGGGTAACCGTTACGTGTCATACTTTAGATTTTAAAATTAAGTTTCAGTGTTCCTTTTTATGATGCAGGTTTCTTTGAATGAAACTTTCATGTAGTAACCCATTTATCACCCCAATGAATTTCGAGGGCGAAATTCATTTCAAGGGTGGTATAATGTAACACCCTAAGATTTTATGAGAAATATTATTTTTAATTCCTTTAATGTCTTGTGTTGTACGCTACACCAAGATTTTCTTGTGCTATACGCAACACCGTATTAACCTGTAGTATATGAAACACTATTATTGGCTTGCGTTTCACGCAAGAGAAACCTTCCTCGATAGATTTTGTTGTACGCAATACCGAGTTTCACTAAATAACGATATGTTATTAAAATATTATATAAACTAGCAGTTATGAAAATTAATACCAACTTTTTGAAATTTTATAAATTTTATCCTTCAAAATGGACTTCATTTTTGTATTCGGAATATCGAAATTATCTTAGGGTGAATTTTGATATTTTTCTGAAAACATTCAATTTTTGATGAATAGTGAAAAGCACTGAGTTATAGTTTAAAACCGAATTTTTATTTAAAAAATTATTTATATTATTTAAATTTATTTTAAGTCAAAATATATACATAATACCTATATAAGTACATTTTAATTCCTTGGAGTCATTTTATATTAATTGTAGATATAAAAAAAATTTATTGAACTTATCACCGTCTTTTACCCACCTCCTAGGAGAATTTGCATGTTTACATAAAACATAATTTTACTGCTTCTATGAGTGGAATTTCAAAAATCCTAGAGAAATGGTTGATATTAGTAAGTATAATGTGGTTCAATATAATAAAAATAATTTTTGTTGAATAGTAACTTTTTACTTTTTTTACCACGGTTAAAAGGAAAAGGGTAATTTGAGTAAAAATGTTATTATTATTACACTAACACATGTACTAATTCTATTGGAAAAGTGTAATTAGACCAAAAACAACATTACGAATAAAATATTAACCTTTAGGTCCACTTGGATTAGATTAAGACATTTATTATTATTTTCTTTAAAGAAGAGATAAAATAGTAAAAATCAAAGTTTAATAACTAAAACATTTTTAAAATAGGGTTATACATAAGATAAATTCAACTATAAATATTCATTATAAATCTAAAAAGCTTTATTACATAATGGTAGTTTATTTATATTTTTAGACATTAAATAGTTTAATTTATTTATAACACAATAATGATGTAGTAATAACCTCATTAATGAAATATTAACATTATTGATATTATAAATACCAAAATAAATTTAATTTGAGACTTTTTTGAATTTCACTGATTTTATAGGTTATTAAAACATATTAGGTTTGGTTATATGAATTGTTTTCTATGTAATAATGGTGTTATTAATTTAGAAACTAATAAAATACCAAATATTGTCAAAATTGACATAAAGAGTTTTTTAAAAAAATATTATATTATTAATTGACATAAAGGTCCTAAAAATATAAGGTTCGGCAAGAAGACTTTTATAATAATATAAATGACATTAATGAACCAATTCTGGTTCTATTGGTAGTTTATAGTATGTTTATTAACCATATAGTGTAAGAATACAAGAAGACACGATAAAAGTTAAATTATTTAACGTAGAGTTAAATTTAAATGATAATGTTAAAATGGAAACCTAAACTTGTCTAAAACATATTGGTTGAGAAGATTTTGACCCATCCCCACCATATAATGGAAATAAGACACTTTTTATCCCCTATAAACCGAATATGAATTTATTATAAAATAATATTTTATGTTTTTCCTAAGGTTCCCCTCACCCTATTATAAAAGGGCATTCCCCCTTCTCTCTAATTCACACCACCATATACATTTGGCTCGGCCAAACCCTGAACTAATCCCCTCTAAACTATCCTAACTTTATCATAGAGGCCTTACGTTAGTCATATAGCCAAACTAAGGAGATTTTTTGATCAAATCAAATGGAATAACACGAATAAGAAGTAATTATCACACCTCTTATTTCAAGTTTCTTTCTTATTCCACTTCCTCATTATTTGTTGTTTCCATTAAAAAATAATAACTATAGTTTCTTATATATAATATTATGTTATAATAAAAATCTTACAACCACATTAGTTATTTTATCCATCCTATGAATGAAAAAGTCACCACACGTGCGTACGTACGACTTACCGTCTCCACGTTGTGGTGTTGTTTGTTATTAAAACATTTCATCATTTGGATGGGAAAAATACTGAGTATAAATGATATAAATAATAAATATAACATTATAATGATTCTGTATATATGATATACCATCAAATTATGTATGATTTTAATATCAAAAGAATGATATTGTCGCTCGTGTGTACATACGGACTACCGTCTCCACAAACACGATGAGATTCATTTTCCATGATTAACCATTAACGTATGATTATAAATTATATATAATAAATAATAATTAAAGATATTACAGAATAATGATACTGGATTTATTTACATATATTTTTCATTTACTTAATTCCATTCAATTCAATATGGAAACATAAACAGGGTTGATGCGTACGTACGACATACCATCTCCATGAACGGTGTATTTCATTCCATTTTTTGATCTATCGTATATATTT
The DNA here is from genome assembly GCA_963277665.1 of Viscum album. Taxonomy (NCBI): domain Eukaryota; kingdom Viridiplantae; phylum Streptophyta; class Magnoliopsida; order Santalales; family Viscaceae; genus Viscum; species Viscum album. Next base: position 858,324,104 of record OY728121.1, read on the forward strand.
ATATACTGAATATATATTATATTTAAATCATTTTTTAAATTATGGAATTAATTAAATCAGGATATAAGTAATAATATCCAGAACAACAAGTTGAAACACGTGCGATTAATGAGACGATTTTACCCAAAAACGCTGCTTTAACATGGAATTTGCAAAAGAACGGGTAATATAAAGTCATAAGTGAAACATATATGATATCATAAATATTATTATGGTTATGTTACAAGTTAATAATATGTCTAAACCCACTATACAGGAGTCTCAGACACATACATAAGAAATTGGACATAAGGTATGTAAAGCCCCGACCCCAGTTACCCAGTGTCGGTGCATTATTACATAACATTGGCATGATCACAAGAAAGATCAAGTCTCGAAAGACCAATTAGTTTAGTAGAATTGGAATAACTAGATACATTCATAATGTTTACATTACAACATAATGTGAAAACTACTATGACAACATCTTGTCTACATAATCCACATGCATATCCCCGCATACTATCCCTACAGGTCATTCATAAATTACTTCTCCACATCCTGGGAAAAATAAAACATTGAAAGGGGTGATCTCAGATTCTCAGTAAGGATAAAAATATAGCGGAAACTTTCATAAATAATAATAAACATTTAAGGCAATGTATAACTAAAACAAAAGCCTTTTAAACTTGAACTTCAGTATAATATGGAAAAGATAAAATGAAATAATTCTATTTACTTATTCACCTGGATATTCAACTAGTCGAATAATCACATGTAATATCAATAACCACTTTCATAATGATGGAATCCATAATGCTAGACTATCATAACCACATCGCTAAGGCCTTGTGCCAAGACTAAAAATAAGATTTTGTGAAGGCCTTTTGCCAAGAAACTTGTTTTTCTCATGAGACCTACCGATGCATCGAGGAGCTATAGCGGGCTCCACCCATCACTTATTATGTCCAATGACTTCCTCATATGAATAGGTTTAAACATAACATAAACATTCTAATTAAAACTAGCATACGAAATGTCAATACTTTCTCCATAAACCATGAATGGTCTAAAAATAACACATCCACAGTCAATCATATCACAAAACCTTCAATAAAACATGAAAGATTTGTATCATAATAAATAAACTTCAAATAAGCTTAAAATCTATAAAAGGATGTTGACATAGATGAAATTAAAACTATTTGAGGGAAATATCTTTTTTTCTGAAATCATTTAAAAGTCACATAATTATAAAACAAAACATTTAATTTGAAATTATTATTAAAAGATTGTAAGGGAAGCTTCGATGATTATATAATGGCGGAAAATAGCCACACCCATCGTATAAGTTAAAAAAGACATTCTTACCTTAATTGTGTCGAAAGGGTTAAAAATGACCTTGTTTGGAAAAAGACATAAAGATTCCTTTATAAACTTCTTATAAAAAGTCAACAAGGGTATAAATGGCTTTATCGCATAGTCATTAAAATAGTAATAATGATTTGAAATACATTTTTAAGAAACATGGATGTTGATGATAAAGAGGTCACAGTAGATAATCACATATAAACAACCTCGGATAATGAATAGATTGTGAAATAAACACTTTCCTTGTACTTTTCCTTAGTTGATGGTATGTTAATCTATTTTATAATACTTAAAACATTTTTATTATGTTATAAAAGAACCATATACATAATTATGACATCATATATGATCTTCTATTAATGCTTTGTTAATAATATTTTAGTATTATCGCCGTTTCAGGTGTTAACTTAATCATTTTATTTTATATATTTTTTTACATAAGGAATGTTTTTTTATGGATAGGTTGTATTTTATTCATATACACAATCATATAAAGTCCTTAATATTATTTGTAATCATAAAATGAAAATTATACTTGAATGGATACGATGGGGAATGAATCTCATCGCGTTCGTGGAGACGGTAGCCCGTACGTACGCACGAGCGACCATTTAATTATTTTGATGTTAAAATAATATATAATTGGATGGTATATCATATATACAGAATAATTATCATATTATATTTATTATTTACATGAATTATTCATCATTATTATACCCATATAAATAATAATATATTGAATAACAATTACACCACGTCGTGGAGACGGTAGGTCGTACGTAAGCACGTATGGTGACATGTCATTCAAGGGATGGACAAAATAATGAATTTTGTTGTTCCATATTTGTAATAACATCAAAGTATATAGAATATACTAGATTTATTATTTTATATTGGATATAACAAGGAAATAATAAGTTGAAGAAGAAATGAACGTGAAAAGTGGTGGTGAAAACATTACCTCTTCTTCGGGTTCTTCCTTTTGATTTGATCAAAAGGTCTCATTAGGATGGATTTATGATCAAACTAATGCATATAGTTAGAAGTGAGAGAATTTGAGAGAGTATTTGGGTAGGGGTTGGCCGAGGAAAAAGGATTTAAATGTGTGAATTAGTGAGAAGGGGGAGTGTCCTTTTATAAGAGGGGTGAGGGGCACCTTTGGAAAATCTATAAATATTATTTTATAATAAACTCATATTCGGTTTCTGATGGCTCAAAATGAGATAATTTAAAGTTTAAGGTGGGGATGGGTCGAGAACCACTCAACCAATAGGTTTCAGACAGGTTTGTGTCACTATATTAACCTTATCATTTAGTATTAACTATTAGTTAATTAGTTTGACATTTTCCATGTCACTTTGTATTTTTATATTATATAGTTAATAAACAAACTATATACATCCGAGATACCCCAAAGTGGTTCCTTAATGATAAAACTATCATGATACCTATCCTTTATCCGAACCATATATTTTTAAGAATATAATATGAATTTATAATATAATATTTGTTTTAAAAACTCTTTTATGTCAATTTTGACACTATTTGGTATTTGATTTTTCTGAAAATCATATCCGCGTGATTACTTCTAAAAAAACAACTAGATAAATACTAACATGTCATAATAACATATAAAATTAGTTTAATTCATAAAAATTCTCAAATTTCATTTATTTCGGTATTTATATTATCAATTATTTTAATATTTCATTAATTTGGAAAATACTACATCACCGTTGTCTCATATATAAATGAAATTATTTAATGTCTAAAAATTATAAATAAAATACCATTATGTAGGAAATATTTTTATATATCTAATGAATATTTATAATCAAATTTATCTTATGAAAAACCCTATATTAAATTTTTTTTAGTTAATAAACCTTAATTTTAACTCTTTTAACTCTTCTTTGAATTAAATAATAATAAATGTCCTAATCTAATCCTAGTGGACCGTAATGATAATATTTTATTCCTAATGTTGTTTTTGGTCGAGATTCACTTTCCCAATATAATTAGGACATGTTTCAGGGTAATATTAAAATCCTTTTTACCCTTAATTACCCTATTTACTTTTAACCGTGGTAAATAAAAGTAAAAAGTTACTATTCACCAAAAATTATTTTTATCTTATTGAACAACATTTTACACCTTGATATTAACTGTGTCTCTCGGATTGTCGAAATTCCACTCACAAAAGTGGTAAAATTAAGTTTTATGTGAATTTACAAATTCTCCTAGAAGGTGGGTAAAAGACGGTGAAAAGTTCAATAAAATTTTTATATGTCTAAAATAATTATAAACTGACTCCAATGAATTACATTGAAATTATATAGGTATTACATGTATATTTTAACCTAATATAAATTTAAATAAATTAAATAATTATTTAAATAAAAATTCTGTTTTTAACTAATAACTCAGTGTTTTTCACTATTCATAAAAAATTGAATGTTTTTAGAAAAATACCAAAAAATCACCTTAGGCTAATTTTGATATTCCGAATCCAAAAATTAAGTCCATTTTGAAATATTAAATTTATAAAATTTTGAAAAGTGGTTATTAATATTCATAACGGCTAGTTTGATTGGTTGTGGTGTGTGTTAGAACTCGAAGTTCCATACAACAGACTCTACTATATTATTCAAAGAGAAGCGTACTGTGGAAGATTGGGGTGTTACATTCTCCCCTCCTTCAAAAAAATTAATCCTTGAAATATCTATATAATTACTGTATAAAATGACTCAGGTGATTCTACATCATAAGTTCCTCAGGTTCCCACGTTGCCTCTTCCATATTATGATTTCTCTATAGAACTTTTACCAGAAAAGTCGTCCAATTTATCAGCACATGTTCTCTGGTATCAAGAATCCTGATGGGATCTTCTCAATAAGACAAACCAGGTTCCAGTTCTAATTCCACGTAAGTGAGTACATGCATTTGGTCAGGCATGTATTTCCACAACAGTGATACGTGGAACACATCGTGAACTTTGGAGAGACTTGGCGGCATTTCCAAACGGTAAGCTACAGCCCCAATTCGTTCTAGAATTTTGAAAGGTCCGATGTACCTGGGACTCAATTTACCTTTCTTACTGAAACGTATAACTCCCTTCCATGGATATACCATCAAGAAAACATGATCTCCCACCTGAAATTCTAAATCCTTCCTTCAGTTATCGGCATAGCTCTTTTCCTACTTTGAGCTGCTTTGATGTGGTTTTGATTAACTTCACCTTTTCCATCATTTCCTCCACCAGTTCTAGGCCTACATGTTTCCTTTCACCAATGTCATCCCAATAGGTTGTTGTGCAATATCTATTTCCATATCACGGTTCACATGGTGCCATCCGAATACATGAATGGAAGCTATTGGTAAAGGAAAATTCTACCAGAGGTAAATATTGATCCCACATACCCTGAAATTCATGTGAGAAGGATCTCAACATGTCTTATAAGGTTTTAATAGACCGTTCTGATTGTCCATCAGTTTGAGGGTGGTAGGCAATGCTCAAATGAAGTTCAGTATCCAATGCCTTCTGAAGACTCTTCTAGAATCTGGAAGTAAAACGGGGATCACGATCAGAAACAATCGATAGGGATACTCAATGAAGTCTCACAACTTCATTAATATATAGTCTTACTAACCGTTCAAGTGGTAAATCTTCCCTTATATCATGAAAATGTGTTGACTCGGTAAGATGATCAATAATGACCCATATTGCATCGTTCCTTCTAGGAGTCTTTGGTATCCCCATGATGAAGTCCATCGTAATATTATCCCATTTCTTGTCAGGTATGGGAAGAGGTTGCAATAATCCACCAGGCAGTTACCTTCCATCTTTTACTTGTTGACAAACCATACATCCTGACACAAAATCAGAAATCTCCCTCTTCATGTTGTCCCCCGAAAAATGTTCCTTCAAATCTCTATAAACTTTGGTTCTCCAAAGGTGTATAGAGAAATTGGGACTCTCAGCATCGTCCAGCAATTACCTTTTTAGATTAGTTATATCGGGAACACAATGACTCTTCCAAAATTTCAAAATTCAATCTTCATACACAATGTCTCTCAATCTCCCATCATTCACAGCTTTAATCTTCTTTTGAAATTTTTCATTATCAGTCTGAGAAATCTTAATCCTTTCTATTGAAGCTGGTTTGGCAACCATTTGAAAAAACATTTAGGTTTCACCTACCATGGTTATTCCCATGTCCATCTTGACTAGATCCATGAAAATTGGATCCCTTTCAATTCTCATATTGTTCAAAACCCCATGATCTTTTCTGCTCAAAGCATCTGCCACCTTGTTTTCCTTTCCCTGGTGGTAGTGTATCATGCTATCATAATCCTTGAGTAATTCAATCCATATCCTTTGCCTCATCATGAGTTATTTTTGTGAGAAAATATACTTCAAAATCTTTTGATCAGTATAAATCTCACATTTTTCACCATAGAGATAATGTCTCCATATCTTCAAAGAAAAGATTAAAATAGCTAACTCAAGATCATGAGTAGGATAGTGTTGCTCATGAATTTTTAGTTGTCGTGATGCATAGGCAATAAACCTATCATTCTGCATAAGGACACAACCAAGTCCTTTCTTTGATGCATCAATATAAATAACAAACCCATCATTCCCTGATGGTAGAGTCAATATAGGAGCATTGACTAATATTCTCTTTAGTTCTTCAAAACATTATTCACACTCTTTTGTCCAAAAAAATTTAACCCCTATACGTGTGAGCTTCGTTAATGGGTTAGCCAATCGGGAAAAATTCTGGACGAAACTTCGATAATAACCTGCTAAACCAATAAAACTACGTACCTCAGTTATACTCACCAGTGCTGGCCATTCTTAGATTGCCTTGGACTTATAAGGATCAATATAGATTCCATCTTTGTAGACAATATGGACAAGAAAATAAATCTCCTGAAGCTAGAATTCACACTTGCTAAACTTCCCTTATAATTCATGTCTTCTTAGAGTCTTTAGGATAATGCGCAAGTGATTTTAATGATCTTCATAACTTTTGTAGTATAACAAGATATCATTAATAAATACCACCACAAATTCAACTAGATATTCCTTGAAAACTCAATTCATTAGATCCATGAAAATAGAGGGCACATTAGTCAGCCCAAAAGGTATTACTGTAAGCTCGTAATGACCGTACCTGGTTCGAAATGTTGTCTTCAGAATGTATTCCATCTTCACACACAACTGATGGTATCCAAACCGAAGGTCAATCTTTGAAAATTATTGATCTCCATGTAGTTGGTCAAATTAATCAACAATGCGAGGTAGGGGATACATGTTCTTTATTGTTATAGCATTGATTTCCATGTAGTCGATACATAACCTCATAGATCCATCTTTCTTCTTAACAAAAAGGAAACGGGCTCCCCATGGAGAAACACTATGTCGAATAAATCCCTTATTACTCAATTCCTCTAGTTGTTTACTTAGTTTGACTAATTCCACAGTGGACATTCTGTAAGGGGTCTTCGATATAGGCCTTGATCTAGGAATTAAATCATTGGAAAACTCAACTTCTCGTTCTAGAGGATGTCCAGGTAAATCATCTAGGAACACATCTACATATTCTTTTACAATAGGTACATCCTCTATTTGAACATTCCTTTCCTCCCCCATAGTCATTTTGTTCTCTTCCACCCCAATAATTGAATTTAGTTGATCTACTAGGGGTGGATCTAGATAAGAATTAGGTGGTGATGATTCCGCTCTATTGATAAGGTGTTCCTCATCATCATCATCAAAAATAGTAACCTCTTTATTCTTAAAATATATTTTTTCATCGTGGTCTGAAATCCAATCTATACCGAGGATTATATCAAACTCAACCATAGGTATGACGATGAGATCAGCGGATAAAGAACATTTATGTGCTCTAATGGGGACTGATTCACAAAACATTGTTGCAATGATACTTCCCTTAGGAGTTATAACTGACAACTCCTTTGTTAAATAAAATTGGAAATATCTAATTTTCTTAGAAAACTAAGAAGATATGAAACAATGTGATGATTCAGAATCAAATAAAGCATTTTCTAAACTTGAGGAAACCATTAAATTACTTTCCACCACGTCTTTTGGAGATTCTACCTAGCAGTAGTGATAGAATAAGTTTGGCCTTGATCCCTTGGAGTTTTCTTAGGTATGTTCCCCTGACGCTTAGGAAATTCATTGGAATAATGTCCCATATCTCCGCAGTTGTAACATTGAACATCGGTAGCTTCTTTCTTCCCCTTGAAATCATAAGCTTGGTGGCCTTTTTCACGAAACTTGTAACAGACTCCCATTCCATTCAAACAAGTACTAGGGTGTTTCTTCCCACATTTACTACAGGATAGATATTCAATTTTTCCCTTCATCCCCTTATTTCCATTCCCAGATTGATCATCAGATCTCTTCTTCTCTTGCTTTGCTTTAAATTCATAAGACTTTGAGAATTCATTTTCTGTATTGATAGCACATGAGACCATATCTTCGTACGATGAGAAGGATTGTGACACTAATGCACGACGAAGAAATGGTTTTAACCCATCAAAGAAATGATCAATATTACTTCTTAGGTTACGTATATAATCTCTAGCATACCTTTCTAACCTTGTAAAGTTAGCCTCATACTCTACAACATTCTCATCCTCCTTCTATCTCAGACTTAGAAATTTCCATTCCATATCTGCTCGATGGTCACGAGGAAAGTATTTTTCTAAAAACATATCATTGAACTCCCTCCATTCCATATTTGATACTTCTTCATCTTCCTTCGTTTTTTGAATCAATGACCACCATTGATCAACATCTCTTGTGAGGCGGTAAACTGCCATGATAAGTTTTTCCCTTTCACTAATCCTCAAAGCCTGAAATATTTTCTCTAGGAAACATATCCATTGATCAGCTACCAATGTATTTATAATCGCATTGATTGTTGGTGGTTTTTTCCTCAGGAATCGATCTAACATTTATCCTCTAGGTTATGGATTAGGGTGGTCCATATGGGTAAGGTTATTATTCATAACCTGAGTGAGTTGTCCTAGTATGGTGATAAGCTGATCAGCACCAGTTGTATCACCAGCTCCACTATAATTATCTTGAGCAGGCGGGAAATCCCTACATGGAGTGCGTGCATTGATATGGTTTCCATTTCTTCCACTAGGATCCATTTCTAAACAATGGCATAAACTAGATCAGTTTATGAATCAAAATACATTATTCCATACTTATAAAATACTTAACATAAATTGAAATATTTATGGATATAATCCATAATCATAAAAATGTTTTCTTTGAGGAAGTATATACTCAGAAACCCTTCATAATGGTTTGTAAAGAAAATGAGAGTTATCCTAAGCATATCCCCCAGGAGTGTTGTAACCAAGAGTGAAGCAAGGCCCGTTTTCGTGCACTAGTTCCCGTTCGAGTCTAGCTCAAAGCGGTGTTTTTGGGTTTTACCCCTAGGTACATCTGTGACAGAGCTGCCTCTACCTGCTTGTATATAAACAGGGGAAAATTTCTCAGAAAACTCACAAAATCTCTACAATACCAAAATTTTAGGAAGTTATTCTATACTAATCCTCAAAGTCCATCTTAAGTCTATGTGCTCTAATCATAGTTTATCTAAATCTAGTTTCCAAGTTTTGTAATAAACTTCCTCTGATACCAACCATAACGCCCCGACCCCAGTTACCCAGAGTCAGTGCATTATTACATAACATTGGCATGATCATAAGAAATATCAAGTTTCGAAAGACTGATTTGTTTAGTAGCCTTGGAATAACTAGATACATTCATAAAGTTTACATTACATCATAAAGAGGAAACTACTACAACAACATCATGTCTTCATAATCCACACTCATATCCCCTCATACTATCCCAGCAGGCCATTCATAAATTACTTCTCCACATCTTGGAAAAAATAAAACATTGAAAGGGGTGAGCTTCGATGCTCACCAAGGATAACAATATAGTGGAAACTATCATAAATAAGAATAAAAATTTAAAGCAATTTATAACTAAAACAAAATCCTTTTAAACTTGAACATCAGCGTAATATGGAAAAGATAAAATGAAAAAAAATTCCATTTACTTATTCACATGGATATTCTACTAGTCTAATAATCACATGCAATATCAATAACCACATTCATAATGATGGAATGCATAATTCCAGACTATCATAACCACATAGCCAAGGCCTCATGCCATGACTAGAAATAAGATTTTTTCAAGGCCTTGTGTCAAGACACTAGTTTGTCTCATTATACCTATCGATGCATCAAGGAGTTATAGCGGGCTCCACCCATCACTTATTAAGTCCAATTCATTCCTCATATGAATTGGTTTAAATATAACATAAACATTCGTATTAATACTAGCATACGAAATGTCAATACTTTCTCCATAAACCATGAATTGTATAAAAATAACACATACATAGTCAAACATATCACAAAACCTTCAATACAATATAGAAGTTTTGTATCATAATAAATAAACTTCAAATAATCTTAAAATCCATAAACGGATGTTGACATAGATGAAATCAAGACTATTTGAGAGAAATATCTATTTTTTTGAAATCATTTAAAAGTATAATAATTATAAAATAAAACATTTACTTTGAAAATATTCTTATAAACATGTAAGGGAAGCTTCGACGATTTTATAACAGTGGAAAATAGCCACACCCGTCGTATAAGTTAAAAAATACATTCATACCTTAATTTTTTCGAAAAGGTTAAAAAAGACCTTATTTGGAAAATGACAAAAAGATTCCTTTGTAAACTTCTTATAAAAATTCAACAAGGGTATAAATGACATTATCCCATATTCATTAAAATAGTAAGAATGATTTGAAAAACATTTTTAAGAAATATGGATGTGGATGATAAAGAGGTCCAAGTAGATAATCACGTATAAACAACCTCGGGTAATGAAGAGATTGTGAAATAAATCCTCATCTTATACTTTTCCTTAGTCGACGATATATTAACCTCCTGTGTAGTAGTTTAAACATTGTTGTTAATTAATAAACATACCATATACATAATTATGATATCATATATGATCATCTATCAATGGTTGGACAATAATATTTTAGTATTATCGTCGTTTCATGTGTTAACTTTATAATTTTCATTTATATATTTTGTTACATAAGGCATGTTTCTTATGGATAAGTTGAATTTTATTCATATACAGAATTATATCAAGTCATTAAACATTATTTTTAATCATCATATGAGAATTTGACTTGAATGGATATGATTGAGAATGAATCTCATCGCGTTCGTGGAGACGGTAGTCCGTACGTACGCACGAGCAACAATATCATTCTTTTGACATTAAAATAATGTATAATTGGATGGTATATCATATATACAGAATCATTATCATGTTATATTTATTATTTACATGAATTATACAACATTATTATACCTATCTAAATAATAATATATTGAATAACAATTACATCACGACGTGGAGACGGTAGGCCGTACATACACACGTATGGTGACCTGTCATTCAAAGGATGGATAGAATAATGAATTTGGTTGTTCCATATTTATAATAACATCACAGTATATAGAATATACTTGAGTAATTATTTTATAATGTAAATAACAATGCATGAAGAAGTTGAAGAGGAAATGATATTGAAAAAGGGTGGTGAAAACATTACCTCTTCTTCGGGTTCTTCCCTTTGATTTGATAAAAAGGGCTCTGTAGGTTGGGTTTCTGATCAAACTAAGGCCTCTAGGTTGATGTGAGGGAAGTTGGGAGAGTGTTTGGTTAGGGTTTGTCCAATCCAAATTGCTTTGAATGTGCGAATTAGTGAGAAGGGGAGTTCTCTTTTATAACAGGGGTGAGGGGAACCTATGGAAATGCTAGAAATATTATTTTATAATAAATTAATATTCGGTTTATAATGGATCCAAACTGGAATATTTATAAGTTAAGGTAGGGTTGGGTCGAAAATAACTCATCCAATAAGTTTCAGACAGGTTTGGTTCTCTATATCAACCCAATCTTTTATTTTTAACTCTTAGTTAATTAGTTTGACATTTTCCATGCCACTTTGTATTTTTATATTATATAGTTAATAAACATACTATATACATTCAAGCGATCCCCAAGTTGTCCATTAATGATACAAAGATCATGATAAATGTCTTTTGGCCAATCCTTATATTTTTAGGAATATAATATGAATTAATAATATAATATATTTTTTGAAAACTCTTTTATGTCAATTTTGACACTATTTGGTATTTGATTTTTGTGAAAATAATATCAGCATGATTACTTCGAAAAAACAAAATTAAATATATACTAACATCTCATATTAACCTATAAAATTAGTTTAATTCATAAAAAGTCTCAAATTACATTTATTTGGGTATTTATATTATCAATTATTTTAATATTTAATTAATTTGGTAAATACTGCATCGGCATTGTGTCACAAATAAATTAATTTATTTAATGTCTAAAAATTATAAAATAATACCAGTATGTAGGGAATATTTTTAGATTTCTAATGAATATTTATCATAAAATTTATCTTATGTAAAACACTATATTAAAAAAAATTTAGTTAATAAACATTGATTTTAACTCTTTCAACTCTTATTTGAATTAAAGAATAATAAATGTCCTAATCTAATCCAAGTGGACCTAAATGATAATATTTTATTCCTAAGGTTGTTTTTGGTCTATATACACTTTCCCAATAGAATTAGGACATGTATCAGGGTAATATTAAAATCTTTTTTACCCTTAATTATCCTATTTACTTTTAACCGTGGTAAATAAAAGTAAAAATTTACAATTCACCAAAAATTATTTTTATCTTATTGAACCACATTTTACTCCTTGATATTAACCGTGCCTCTCATATTTTCAAAATTCCACTCACAGAAGTGGTAAAATTAAGTTTTATGTGAATTTACAAATTCTCCTAAGAGGTGGGTAAAAGACGGTGAAAAGTTCAATAAAAGTTTTATATGTCTAAAATTATTATAAACTGACTCTAATGAATTACATTGAACTTATATAGGTAGTACATGTCTATTTTGACAAAAAATAAATTTAAATATAATAAATAATTATTTAAATAAAAAGTCGGTTTTTAACTAATAAGTTAGTGTTTTTCACTATTCATCAAAAATTAAATGTTTTTAGAAAAATACAAAAAATTCACCCTAGCCTAATTTCAATATTATAAATCCAAAAATGAAGTCCATTTTGAAAGATTAAATTTATAAAATTTTAAAAAGTGTGTATTACTATCCATAACGTCTATTTTGATTGGTTGTGGTGTGTGTTAGAACTCGAAGTTGCATACAACACACGCTGTTGTATTATTCAAAGAGAAGAGTACCGTGGAAGCTTGGGGTGTTACAAGGTAATGTTTAATTTTTAAATCTCATTTTTATCTGAGATTGTTGATTCATAAGTATTTACTAGAGTTATGTTTATCATCCATTTCCATGTTTTAGAGAAATGTTTCTATAATGAATTTACTATTCCTCCAAGTATATTTAAGGTCATATTTACCACTTTTTAACTTTTACTATGTTCTATGGAAGAAATATTTCTTTTGTTTACCATATGAGGTACTTTTTGTCTTTTCCAGCATAAGTATGAGGAGAATGTTTTTCTTAACTTATACAGAATGAACGTATTTTTACTGTGTCATAATGACTACATTTCATAAAGCTTCCTCTACAAAATTTCATGATTATTTTGAAAAAAATAATTTTATTTTAATAATGAATGGAATTTTGTGAAAAGAAAATGACTTTGAAGAAGAAAGGATATTTTCCTCAATAATTCATTTCAAGTATTTTGTCAAAACTATTTTCCATATAAGATGACATTATTTAGTGTGATTATGTTTCAAGTATAATGTCTCTATTATTTACATGGTTTGATTTTTGTTATGATGAAATGTATCCATTTGTTTTATATGGATTATGTTATGATGGGATGATGTTTATGAAACCCATTTTATTCTTTGGGTTATGATGCATGATTTATGATTGTGTTGTGGCACACATAAGAATGATTTCAATATGAGATGGGTGGGACCTATATATTATGTAATGATTTATATATCATGAGATAAATATGACTGGAATAGAAAGTAAATAAGGTTTAGTAATATAGGGCCAGATCAGCAAGTAAACCCGGTTCAGTAAGGGACTTTGTCCACTATGATGGTCTTGGCAGCGATGCCTTGGCTACTATAGAAATCATATCATGTGCTTAATGTTCTTCCACAATTACATGTTTTATCCCCATTCCACTTTTTCATTATTGATGTTCCTTTATGATCTATGCCTTATGTACTGCCAATATTTATTTCACAACTCAATATCTTGATGTTTAAACATTATGTTCATGTTTTTTATGTTCAAATATATATTGTTTGTTTTATTTTCTCCATGCTTACACTTACTGAGAATTTTAACTCACCCTTTATATGTTTTTCCCCAGGATTTAAATAAAGGTTTTAGGTAAGAAAACAAAAGGGGAAGGTATTTATGGGAGATGTTGGTGATCTTTCACCATGATTAAAATATTATGTTCTCAGTTTCAAAAGACACTAAACTGTTATGGGCCTTGAGTGTTGGTTCTTCTTATGTATTAATTATTACTAAAAAGAAATGTAATGTCCATGTACTTCAATATTAAGTCTCTACATTCCTTGTTAGGTACCACTATTTAATTTGTAAGTTGTGGGATTTTCAACTAGATTATAGATATTCTCGATTATATTTTCTTCTTCCATGAAGGATGTTACTCGTTTGTTGATGACACTACTACCTGTTTCACTCTAAAAATTTAGAGAAATAAGGATGGTTAATAAAATTTATAGGGAATGGAAATGGTTGTTTGATAAAGTTTTATGGATGTGTTAAAATGTAAAGAATTAGGGGCTTAGAATTGAAATTAAAAAATTGTCTAATTTATATCATTTAATGATTCAAAAATTGGACAAAAAAATCAAAATTTAAATTTTAATGAAATTAAAATTTTAAATTAAAATGTAATAAAATCTAACATGAATGACATTATTAATTATGACTCAAAGGAAATTATGGATCATTACCAATAGTGGTATGTTTCAAGGGTGGGTAGACTCCAATGGTGGGTAAACTCCAATGGTGGGTAACCTCCAATGGTGGGTAAAATACAAAGGTAAGTAAAATCCAATGGTTGCTCCAAAAAAATTAAACATAACCAAAATCAATCATGCCTAATTCATGTTTTATATAGTTCATTATCTCAGAATTTAATGGCTTTGAAAAAATAAGGAAAATATGATGTCTAGTTCTAATGTATTGAAGAGTTATACCACCATCATAAAAATGAACTCTTAAAAAGTTTTTTATTAAATTAATGTGTTTTATTCTAGAGTGAGATAAAAAAATTTGGGATAGATTTTTAGCACTTTTGTTATAAATTTTTTTTGTAACATCTTGGAATTTATATCCATATTCTAGAAAAATGTGTTTAATTTACAAAATTAGAACACAGTAGCTACCAATATCTATTTACTCAGCTCAAACAGAAGATAATGCAACATAATTTTGTTTCTTACTACACTAGGATACAAGAAACATTCCTAAAAGGTGATATGTTCCACCTGTGCTTTTTTATCTAACATCAAAATAAAAAATAAGTATTTTAATAACTATCTAAGTCAAATTATTGTCCTCTAGGGTTGCAAATTCCTAAATTGGGTGTGTACTCGATGTATTGGAAAAACATTTTCTGATAAAGTATTTGTGAATATTTTGGGTTTTCATGAAAATGAGCACACAAACATAAACTAAACAAAAAGTCAGGTCAGGTAGTAGTTAGGTAGAGAATACATCCAATTATACCTCTATAACTATCTAGATACATAGATTTATGAGCTTCATAAAGATAAAATTTAAAGGTGGTAGTTATAAGTGTTTCACTAATTTTAGTGTTATCCAAACCAATTTGTTTTTAAATGTATTTTGAATATTTAATTTGATTTAAAATAATTACGGTTTATTTTTTTAATATTATAACTAATAAATAATTTCATTTCATCCATTAAACTCATTTAAAATTCATTTTCACAAAATTTTTGAAATTTCAGTACATAATGAATATTTAGAAGATCCAAAGATAATATCATCTACATATATTTTAACAACTAAAACATCTTTTGAAATTTATTTTTAGGAAGAGATGGATCAGATATATCTTTTGAGAATTCTTTCGAAATAATAATATTGAATATCTATCATATCAATAACTAAGAGATTATTTTAATCCATATAAATCTTTTTTTAATTTAAATACATGATTTGGAAAATGCAGATCTTGACAATCGGGAGGGGAGTTCAACAAAAAACATCCTCAATTATATACTCATTAAATGATGAACTTTTGACACCCATTTGATATAGTTTTAAATAAAGCTGTTCTGAATATGCAAGAAGTATTTTTAAGGATTCTAGACTGGATATAGGTGAAACTGTTTCCTCCTATTCAATACCATCTTCTTTCCTATATCCATATATGGATGCTCTAGACTTATTTCTGACAATTGTGCTATATTAATTAACATTATTTCTAAACATGAATTTATCACTATAGGTATTGGTGTCATTAGATCTATAATAATGTTATAATACATTATTTCATTCGTATTTATTAGGTTTAATTGCATAACCATTATCCAAAATGCATCATTAATTGCATCAGTGATGTATTTAGGTTCAATCTGTGTCATGAATGCTTTATGTTCAACCTGGTTCATCAGTGAGGCTATAGTATGGGTAAATATATATTATTCTCCAACAATGTCATCATGAGTATGGTATTCAAGGTTCATAATTACTCCAAATATAGAAATTATGGAATCCTCGTTCTATTATATTGGTTTTGATTCATTTTTTGGATGTTCATCAGAGATAGATGACTTTTACACATGTTTTACAGAAGAATCGTAAGGTTTTCAATTCATGTGTAGACTGGGAAAATCATACTCAACTTCTTCTAATGGGGTATCAAGTCTATGAGGATCTATCTCATCAAACCTAACATAGATATACTCTTCCACAGTCTTGGTTATTTTGTTAAAAACTGTATATGAATAACTTGAAGATGAATAACCATAGAAAAATCCATTATCACTTTTGGAGGAAAACATGTCAAAATTATCATCATCTTTAAGAATAAATAATTTGAAAACAAAAACTCTAATATAATAAACCTCAATATTCATATTATTCCAAATTTATTAAGGGGTTTTCATTAATAGAGTTCTAATTAAAACACTATTAATTATATATAAAGCTAATTCATATCCTCTACCCAAAATTCGATAGAATAATCTTAATAATTAATAATTTTTGGGCTATACCATGAATTAATCAATTTCTTTGTTCTAAAAATACCTTTTTATGAGGGTTCCTAAGAGCAGAGAATTTATTGTAACAGCCATTTTTTGAGAAAAAAGATTCAAATCCTTGATATTCAAACTCAAAGTGATGGTCACTTCTTAAGGCCCTAATTCTATGTGCACTATGGTTTTATATAGATTTGGAATACTTGGTAAAATAAAATAAATCACCACTCTTGGAAGATAAAAGTAATTCCCAAGTATACCTAGATATTTCTTCTACAATTATATATACATTGTGATTCCAATTTAATCTAGAAATAATAAATTCCATGAACAAATCCATGTGAATAAATTATATGGGTTGTGATGTTGAACTTTTTTTCATTAATTTTGAAGATATTTTGGGTTTTTTCACTTATTGATTTGGGTTATATGATTTATTATTTAGGAATTCATGTTTCGGGAGATACTTGAATAACCCTTTATTAGTATGATTTCTATGTTTGTGGATATTATAATGGACTTATCTCCAATTCCAAATTGAAAATTATGTATTAAAAACATAAGAAAGAATCCATTTTTAATAACGTATATATTTTAATTTATCAAAGTAGTAAATAGTAAATAATTTTTAGAATTAAAAACATAACATGATTTGTTTTCGAATTTTACATGAAAACTATCATTACATAGTTATGATATTTTAAGAAGATGTTATTTTAATACATTAAAATTTTTTAATTCAGTAATTAAAACTGACTAAGTGTTACCAATTTTAATAAGGATAATTTTTATTCATTAAGAATTTTCACCCAAGGTGGAATGACCACCATAAAACTTTATCAAATTCATGAATCATGAGAAATCTTATATATCATTTTAGAATATCCGTTGACCAGGAACCACATATTTTTACATGATCTTTTCAAGAAAGATACCTATAAAAAATATATTCCTAAAATAATTTTTGAACCCAAATTTTATTGGGTCTAGATATTTCTAGAAATTTGAGGCATAAGAACCAATATGTTATCAATGGGATTCCTATAAGAATATTGTAAAATCTTTAAAATAAAAACATTATTTTGTCAAGTTTAATACTAACTAGCAATAAATATCTAGAATTATATATAGGAATAAATGTACTCTTAATGATTATTATATCCCATGGTTAGTAACATAGAATATTAATATATTTAGGGGTAATTTTTTATGATTATTTGAGTGAGATTTTACCTTTCATTAGTGAATCTCTATAATCCCTTATTTAATTTTTCATTTTCCAATATCAGTTCTGTATTATTTTTTAATAATTGAGTATTCATTTCTTTTTTATAGTAAGGTTAGATTTGATAATAGATGATAAATAATGTTTCTCTTCATAATATGGTATTTATATTTATTATCTTTAATTGTATCCTATCATATATTGAGATATTAAAAATATCCTATTTTTACATATCATCATCTTTTTCTCATACCCGTAATTATCAGAGTTATGTATAGGTGAAACAATAGGTACCTTATATATATTTTTCTTGAAGAACATATTTTCTCTATCCTGATTTTTTTCATGAGTCGATTTTGGGCCTTTGTATAATTCCATAGAGGAACTATAGGTGGAATTCATATATTTATAGAAATTTATGCCCTTATTATCATACTATTTTTTGAACTCTGACATGGGATATTTATCCTTATATTTTAATTTTCTTATACACTCATAACTGGTAATGTCGTTTTAATTATGATCAACTTTCCATTCCTTCTTCAAATTCCCTCTTTTATCTTTATTTACCTTATATCACCATTTTTTGACAAATTTAACCCCCTTATAAAATTTCATAAGATTAATGGACAAATGGTCCATTTACTCATCACTGTCAGCTGGTGATTCCCCCTTATTAGAGCTTTCTTCTAGTACATTTACATTTTCATTATGTTTTTATGAAATAGAATTGAGGGCTACATATTTCCTCCTATGTTCATCATCATCTTCCTGGTTAAACGTATGAAATTCCTCATACATCATAATAATCCCAATAAATTCATTAATTGGTAGATTTCGGATTTCACATGATTATATTATTGTAAATAATGTTCCTATTTATTTTTAGGGATACATCTCAACATTATAATTATTTTATATCTTTTTAAACACTAGATTCTATAAGGAGCTCATTTTATTTACTATCTCATTGGACTTGAGATATATATCATAAATAAACTCATCAGGTTATATATTTAATTGTATATGTATTCAATACCATTTATTTAACATTAATAGTTCTAGCAATATAAATAAATAGCGTGTCTCATATTTCATAAGATGTTTTACTATAAGATATCATATTATTCTCTTCATCTCCTAAAGTACCATCAAGAAAAATCATTGATTTTTAATTGTTATTATAAGAAATTTTAGTTTCATCATCCCATGTATTCCAAAATGGCTTAGTAAATTTATGTTTATCTTCTATATAAAACCATATTTCTAAACTAATAATTCCAATGTGAATTTAACATTTTTTCCATTGATCATAGCTATTTACATTAATGAAATGTGGCCTATTAGTAGCAGAACCTTCCTCTGTATTATCTATTTATAGATATAAATTTAAAATTGGTAGAAATTTAAGTTAATTAAAATGAAACTAAAATTAAAATTCAAATGTTTTTTAAATCCCTTGATTCCAAATTTTTTTTGGAGTGAGTATCGTAAAAGGGGGTGAATTGGTTACCCAATAAAAATTACTATTAAATTTTTTATAAATAAAATCCCTCATTTTAATTTAAGAATACCTATTTAATCAAAAAAATAGATCGATATAAGTTCTGATCAGCTAGAATATTTCCCAATGAGTGATAACATATTTGTTAAATATTATAAAAAATTATTTTCCTTTTGAAAAAAATTTAGTTAATCAATAGTTTTTATAAAAACTAATTAATATTAACTATCAAAGTATTGGTTTCTATTACAGTTTAAAAAATCAATTTAACACTTAGAAATGAAACAAAACAAAACACAGAGTGGAATTAAAACAAGGGGTTCTGTCTCAAGATAAAACCAAATCCCCTCCAATTAGAAATCACCAAATTCCAAGTAGATTATTTAAATATAATCTTGATCTACAATATGGATTGGTTATACACAATATATAACAAAATATCCCGGCCACATAAGGACCATTTCCACAATAACTGTGGTAATAGAATGAAGAAATTCCTCACAAGGACCTCCTCCACAAAAATACGAGGAAAAAAGTAAATAGGGTGTAGAATATATATTTTATATTCCAATTAATGAAAATAAATAGTGTGTGTAGAATAAACAAGGTAAACCACACACTACTCAAAATTTAAAGGAAATGAGAAGAAATAAAAAATATAATGAAATAAAAAGGAAGATGTTCTTTTGTCTGATGTGTTCAACATCTTTGAGACTATTTCAATGTATCTTGGAGGGGAGCTCATGTGGTTTTTCTGAAAATCATAGTAAAAAGTGCAGCGCAAGATCTCTTTCCTCTAACTATTGGGAAGGATATGAATTTCCAAAATTTTATATTCTTCGACAATCCAATGTATGTATAGATGTAACATGTAATATCTTTAGAAAATCTCACACTTCACATAACACTTTTTGTTCTTTCAATATTATTCTACCTCACACCATGCACAAATCAAGGTGTATTATTTTTTAATATGTTATAAACATATTGAAGTACCTATTTCGAGAAAAATCATTTGGATCTTCTTCTCACCAAATTAAAATATTAATAAAATTTTAATTCATCTTTAAAATATTTAATAAAAAATATATAATAATTTGTTTTTATTTAATTCACTATTATTTTAGTTGGAATAATTTAATTTAAATAAATCTAAAATAAATAAGATGACTCTTCTTGAAGTCAGACAAATATGGCACTGAATAAAGCTGGCAGTGAGTTAGGAAAACGATGACCTAGGATGACGGTAAGTAATATTGTTGTATTTCATTATTAATTGTGACTCAATTTAGTTGCGAATAATATAATTGGTGAATCATATACATAGTGAGTAATTTTAGGTGATAGTATTTTCAACAGATTACCAAATTTATTTACAATAGGTGACGTTTTGTGGTAGATCATATTCAATGGTGATTCATGTTTGGTGGTGACTTAATTCTGGAATTGAGTCATCCTCAACAGTGACTCCATTCCTATAGAAGGACTTTTCAAGACATTTCCAAAATTCTATCCTAAAAGAGACTCAACTCTGGTGATGTGTTTCCCCCAATTTAGCCAATATTTATCCAGAATTCCTTATATTATAAAACGCTTTCATAAATTATAAAAACAATAAATAACATAAATAAAATAATTTTTGAGCATTAAAATAAATAGGTTCCAACATGATAAATTCCAAAACCTATTTCTATACATACTATGTTTTTCATATAAGGGTAAAGGAAATAAATCAATAGGTTCAATGTTCCAAAAACAATAATAAATGTTAAATGTTAAAAATTAATAGCTAATGTGTTTGAAAATGTTAAGATAGAACAAGTCATGTTGTAGGGACTCCTATAATATTTTATGATTCTTCTTGAAAATTATATATACTATAAGTATTGAGTTTTACTTATCACTATAGTATTACCACTAGGTTAGGGATGTAATGTTGTAGAAAATACCAGCATTATTAGAAGCTTTCTCTATATTTTTCCCAAAATTATATGATAAATTTTATTTTGTTATATTAAATAATTGTCCATATAATCTTATGTGGCCTCACAAATTATAAAATTAATAATGCAGAAATGTTTATGGAATCGTTAGTTCTCCAAAAATTAATAAAATGTGTCATTTTTTATATCCCATAAACTAAGAAAAGATATAATTTACCCCCCTCTTAGACCTTTTTAACCACCAAATAATATTTATAGATGTTTCCTTCCAAGGTATATTGGGGATAGGAAGAGAAAGATAAAATCTAATCCAACACATTATAGATTATTTTTTATAGAGGATAGTGCATTTTTTTTAAAAAAACTTTTCTCTAACCTTGTATATCATCGGCTAAAAAATATTCTTACAAAAGAAACATATATATCGTTCAATATTATGATTTCCCACTCTCCAACCTGAATTTGCAAATTTTAGTAAATATAAATAGTTAGATAAATTTCAAATAAAAATATTATTATTTATGATATGAATCTATCATGAAAATGAAAACATTACCCAACCATTTTTAGGTATATAATGACATAAATAATCATAAAAATCACATCAATCCACTATAATTCATTAATCATTTCATATAAAAGGATTTTAGAATCTAAAATTTATGAAAGGGTAAATATTTATGATAAAGAATAAGTGAAAAATTTCTTCATTTATTTATAATTCTTGATGATGTATAAAAATGATCCAATAAATTCTATCCATTAAGAATGTCTTTGATTTCACTAATGTTGTTCTACAAAATGATTAGGAGAATCTTTATTTCAATATATCACAAATTATTTTATAAAAATATAATGTTTCTAACACTTTAAACAATGAAGATAAATTTATATCATATGTATCAAAATATTGTGTTGGGTTAACTAACTTCTCACTAAAACAAGCACCAGGATTTCGATCTTAGATGAGTACTCCCCCCCATGACAATTCCACTTCCTACACATTAAATCTTATGATTATTTCGAAAATTAATAATTATATAGAATAAATGGGTGGGTCTCTCATTGAGAGTATAAATGGACATCCCCTAACTAATTATATATTTCAAAGAAACATTATTCTCAGTCCACTCATTTATTAGTTTCACAATTCTTATGTTGTTCTTTATAAATCTCATAAAAAATATAAATTTCAAGAAAACATAAATTTTTTTTAATTAATTATATTTTCAGACACTCACTGATTCCTTTGGATATTTCCACTATCCACTATAATTCCATCACTTCTCTAAAAGAAAAAATATCTTTATATGAAAAATGAAAACTATTTAATATTTATAAGAAACCATTATTGTATAAAAACAACTAAGAAGATTCTTAAATGATTTTTATGTTAATAAGACATCATATTATACTCTAGAATGACATATAAGTATAAAAAAATAAATTTTAGAATATATAAATGTAACACATGATTCATAAATTTATGAATTTAATAGGATAATTGGTGAGAGAAAAATTACTAACTTTACATTCATAATTAATATTTTTCATTTAGAAATAAATTTTATACTATCCATTTTTCATTATTATATGTTGATAGCCACTTCTAAAATCAACTTTGTAATCAAATTAAAACATTTAATAGATAATGAATATCAACTAAACTTAGGCTAGGATGATGATACATGATAGTGATTTTTGGATATATTTATAATAAATTCACAAACTCCATGTTCCATCATTATTTAGAACCGATAACAATAGTACCAAAAAATGAGATGATGATCTCTTTAGTATATCACATGTAAAATAACTCTTCAACATTCCATCGATTATTTTGTCTCCAATGGGGTTTTACTATACACTATATGATTTAACATAAATTCCCTATTTATGAGATTAATTTTATGTCCAATCTCTCAAAGAAATTTTGAACTAGGTGGTCCCTCTTCTAATGATACATTATTATTTTTATTCATCAAATATTTGATGATTCTTGGATATGGAGAAGCCATGTGGTCAATATTTAACATTACAATTTTTTTATATAAGTATGTGTGTATTTTTCTATAAAATAAAACCATCCTTAACCTCAACCATTAATCCATCACAGATCATTTCTCTACCTTCAATTGTTATTCTCATTATTTTTCTATACTATCTATTTCTTTTATTCTCTAATTTTATGCTTTCCCCTCAATCTCACATTTTTATTTTTCTATCCACCTTAATTTCTCCCAAAATATTTTCATTTTCTCTTGTGATTTCATCTTTCAAAAAAATTGGGGAGACATGTAATATGGTTAAAATTTTAAATAAGTGAATAAAAATAGAACGTTTAAAAACCATAATGAGTTACATAACAATCATAATAGTGGAGATATATCCTACATAAAATGTTAAATATGATATGTATTTGTAAATATAAAAATTCATGATATGATCATGTCACATGGTGAAACATCCATGAATCCATGGAATATGACATGGCTTTGATTAGTGGGTATCATAATGCATGATATAGAGATATTGTGAAAATTCCTGGACAATACTATTATACGATATAGTGGTATCAAAATATGGGTTAATGGTATTATAATCTTAACATAACACCATATGATTGATAAAGAAATGAAAATATTAAGTGTTAATTCTCATTAAAATTATAAAAATATAAATAATTATTATGAACATTTCCTATGATGAAATGTTGGGGTGTTGTATCAGCTAATGTATACAAAGATTTGAAACTAGAATTCATTAATCATTAAAATTTTAATGTATATGTAAATTATTGTGAGGGTCAAAGACTATCAATGATGGATATATAAGGGATTTAAAATCCATGATAATGGTGATCGATCATAGACCATGATCATTTTGATTATCTTGTCTCACTCTTACTCCATCCCCCGTTCCCATGAAGAGATACTAGAATATTGTGGGAATTTTGGAGAATACCATTCCTGAATTGGAAGATTTAGTTTATCCCATGAATAAACTATTGATGAAGTAACTAATGTATAAATATATGTGATATTCATCAAACATGTGGTTGAAAAAAATAATTATGGCCATCTTCAGTGAAATTTAGAAGTTCATTATCTGTTTATACTTATTTTCTATTTTTTCATAATTGGGATGGAGGTTTTAATTGTATTCCACTATATTGAATTTTTTTATATGATCCATATAAATCCAATAGTGGTACTATAAAAAAGGATAATGAGCTAACTGATTCCCAAGAAACTCTCAAATATCAAAAGTGATAAAGTGTGTATTTTCCCTATAGGGATCTATTGTAGAGGTGAAGAGTTTAATAGATTAAAATGTTAAATAAATGGATTTATTTAATAGGTACACATGGATATCATGTTGGAATTTCTCATATAAGAAATTTGATCTCACCAAAAGTGGTATTAGAGAATTCCATACTTGTTGATTATTGAAATCTTCTTTGAAAAATGAAAATGATAATTGTATTTTTTATATCATATTTACTATAATAATAAAAGATTTGTGTATTGAAATATGGATTATCATAGGATATATATTATTGGAATGTGTCATATTTCCCTATATATTATATGATATTTCATAATCAATGTCTCAGTTGAAATCCTTCAGCTTTACACATATCCTAGCATATGATATGGGATGTCTTATGGGGTGAAGAACTAATCAAAGAATATAAGACAAAGCCTTGAATTACTAATGAAATATTTTGAATATCATTAAATTTGGAGCTTGGTATAGATGTTTATATCGTAAGGCTAGTCATAAGCTTTGATAGGAAAACCTTATTATATGATAGAGGGATATTATAGAGTATGATAGATAATTCATGATTACTTATCATAGGTAGTGGCATGCCAATCTTAAAGTGTGATATTATTAATGAACTTGGACATCTATAAGGATAAATAATATTTTTTAAATTAGTATATACATATAAATGTTTATTTTTCTAGATTAAACATGAGAATTTAAATTTATAATTTATAAATAATTTATAAATAACTAAATAAGGTATATATGGATATTTATTTAATTTATAAATTCATTATAAATTAATCAATTAGAAATTGATTATAATTAATTGGTTTGTTTTTTTGAATCATTTTATAGATAAACATTCTATTGATAATAATATCAAAAAAATTAACTCGAATGAGTTCTGAAGGAACTCATAGAATCTAAAGAGGAAATTTAAACCATACTACTTTTTTAGTAGATGCAATCTAGGATTAAAGAGGATTTACTTGGTAAATAGTTTATCAAGTGCTTATAAATTATGAAAAATTATATTATATAAGTGTTTATATTTATTTTTTAATTATTCATAAATTTAAAAAAGAAAATTTTATATTAATTCCTTATTTGGAAATTTATTTTAACCATCCCAAAGGAGAGTTTTAGATGATATAATGACATGATTAAATAAAATAAAATATGTGATATTTGATTTATAAAAATTATTTGTAGAAATTATGAAATTGATCTTTATTGATAATAAATATTTTCATAAAATATAACATCATTATAATTTGAATAATTTAATATTAAATACATGATAATGACAATATGAAATATTTGTATTGAATAAAAATTAATTTTTTATGTTTATTCCTGCAAGAAATTATAAACTACTCTTGTTATTTTATTTATGAATTGTTCATGAATTGTTTATCTCATGTTTAATATTTGAATTATTCATTTATCTAATATTGTTTTTGTTTTCATTTATGAATATAATTTTCATATTATGTATTACGATGAATGATTTAGTTTTTATGTTTCTAAATTAATTCTTTATATTTTCATACATGTATTAAAATAGTTACTTGATAGGTATGATAATGTTTTTGAAGGATTGAATTGTGATTTGGGAAATAAATCATTAGAATCCTTCATACATGTACTGTGAATATATGAGAAAATATTGTGGGATAAAATCCTTTTTAAAATTTTATGTGTCTTATTTTCCCCAAAAGAGACATTTTTTAATACCTTAATCATCTGACCAGGTTGGTTCTTCTATAGTATTGTTTTCTTAGATTATCTTTTGTAGGAAATGATAGTGATGTGGTAACCATTTGAGTTATTTTCCTTATTTTTCCATTTTATTTAGGTTACACATTGTTGGGAAACCCTTGGAAAGGATACCAATGAAATAGTGTAGATTTTATCTATATGAAATAATAAGAAAGTATTTTTCTACTCAACCATCCATGAGTCATATATGATATAATTTTAATTATAGAATATCAAAAGTGATGTGGTGCATAGAAAATTCGGGTCATTGCATAGTGAAATATTGATATTCGGCCACTAATAGATATGGAAAAGTTCAAAATGGGACATGATTTTTGAGGAATAAATTTTAATAAATGTAATTTTTAAATGAATATGAAACATTATAATAACATTATAAATGGCTATATTATAGGTAAATGAAAACATCAACAGTAAAAATTAGTTTGAGATCAATCTTATTGAAAGGAGAATATTAATGGAATTAAACTCATTGATTGGTAAAAACATAACAATCATTCATAAATAATATGATTTATTCTATATATTAGAGTAACCCCTTTTTAATCAAAAAATATATGATTATCTTAAATAGGTAGATCAAGGTCATTATGATAGGCATAATAGGATTCAATTGGGATTTTAAAATTCATTAAATTCAAGTTGAACAAAGAAATTTTAGTCTCCACTCAAACACTCATTATGATTTAGTGTTCAAATTACATTGTTAGACAATAGATATCCTTTATGACTTGGTCTGGATATTATATTAATTCATTAAGCGTCATTTCAAATATTTTAAAAATAGTAATTATTTTAATAAATGTTTACCATTTTCCTAAATGTTTTATGTATATATGTGTGTGACAAGGTATGTCTATAATCTTATGCCATGTATTCCATACAATAGTATAATTGTTAAATAGAAAAAAATATTGGTTGGACCAATATTTGGAATAGGTTGTTGAAACTGTTGGATCGAATATGTAGATGCATATGTATATTTGATGGAACAATACAAGAGGGGGGTGAAATGTATGTTTAAAAACATTGTGTTTAAACACAAAAATTAGTTTAAATGATATTAATCTAATAAAATTCACAACAAAAACTAACAGCCACAATTTTATTGAATATAAAGGTATGATATGATGTAATACTATATGAAAAGTAAAGCAACTATATTCCAGATGAATATAATAATTAGAGTAATACAATAGTGAAGTATTCTACCATAAAGCGTATAGAATCAATCGATACAATACGTAACAGTATGAATTTAATTGAAATAATTACACATGAATATTGAATGAAGAGAGAAAAATAATACAATTCCCTTTCTTAAGACAAACAGCAGTGGAAATGTAAAAGTATTACAATTATTTTGACCCAAATAGAAGGGTTATCCTTTCACCTAGGACAAGAGGTCTGTCTTACCACCACCTAGGTTAGCCCTCGATACGATGATCGGTATATCATTCTTTCTATCCCCACAAGCCCTCGATTTTGTAGGTAATCGACACCTCTGTATTTCAATCACTTGAAAGCCCTCGATATGATGATCGGTAGCACCGTCTGCCTATCCCCGACAGCCCTCGATCGTTATCACCTGATCAGATGCACAAAGAAAAACAAAGAACTTATAGAAATACAAAAACTAAGAGCAAGCTATTCACGTTTGGTAATCTCAAGGATTTCACACAATGCAAGATAAAGTCATAGTATCTCTCTCTAGAACATGATATAAGAAAAGTCTCAAACACAAGTGTCTTCTTGACTTCAAATGACCTCTTAGTTATAGGCCTCTGGTTCCAATGGTCATATTTCCTCCAATGGTCATATTTCTCCAAAAAAACTCAAAGGGACTTGGACACCTAGAATTATAACAGAAATATTGAAATAGAAAACACGACATCATTTTGATTAGTTTATAACTAACTCCATGACATTGTTTTGGTTAAAAAAAAGATAAATGAATATGATAAACATGAGTACGATTAATATGAAATGTGTTTTTGAATGAGAACCAAAACAAGCAAGTAATGAAATTAAAGAATGAGTACTATAAGTATTAATATGTAATGTTTTGAAATGATACAAAGTGAGTAGATTTATAAGACTTAGTACGATTAACAAAGTCAATACAAATTCTAGTCAGTATGAAAATTATAGTCAGTATGATCAGCATGGTCAGTACGATCAGCATGGTCAGTATGATGAGCACGGTCGGTACGATCAGCATGGTCAGTACGATCAGCATGGTCGGTACGATCAGTATGGTCTGTACAATCAGCATGGTCAGTACGATCAGCATGGTCAGTACCATAAACATGGTCAGTATGATCAGCATGGGCAGTATGATAAACATGGTCAGTACGATCAGCATGGTCAGTACGATAAGCATGGTAAAAGACATTTGTGATTTCCAAAACAAGATATAATAGTCAAAAGAGATCTTTTGACTCAACAATCTCCCCTTTTTGGAAAGCAGAAAACACAAAGTAATAAAAAAAAGAAATACTTATCTCCCCCTGAGTTATTGGAAACTCTTCTGAATATGAAATTGAATAAAACTCACTCCCCCTTAGGTATGTATTTTCCTAAGGATTGTATTCGTAGATTTCACTTGATTTAGAAGTGTTTTCTTTAAAAAAATTTCCCTCTTGCACAAAAACTCTCCCCCTTTGTGATTTACAAAATGAATAGGGTAATCTTTAGTTTCCTGAAAGAGTTAGAGAAAAGAAAAGTAGGACAAAGAAAAGGATAACATAAATCTTATTACGATAAAAAAAGATTATAGAGTTCAAAAAAACAAATACAATAGTCATCTGTTTTCACTTTCCTTTTCCTTATTTATCAATTCATGAAGAACAACATTCATCTTTTTGATTTCCTTCTTGTCTTCAGATATAGAATCACCCTCAGATCTGAGAATCTCTTGTTGGTCGGAAAAAATATGATCCTGATTCTTGATGGTCTCCTCCTGGACTATGATTACTTCCTCAAGAGTATCAATTATATTTTGTAAATTCTTGTTGTCTTTGGATTACATGGAATTTTGTTTCTTCAACAAGACTAATTCATCTTTGAAGGATGAAACCTTCGAAAACTCAGACTAAAAAGAATTCATTTTCTCTTGCAACCGTTTCACTGAAGGAAAATCGGCCCCATGGGTATTTGACAATTGATTCATCCTTTCAACAGTTTCTTTGTCAAGCTTATTGAAAGAAATTGCGAGATCATTTGAAAGTCTCCTTAAGTATTCAATTGATACATCATGATCATTCACTGATCTTTCTGTTTTGTATAACCACTTATTTATTCTGTTGCAAGCCTTCTTATGAGCTGCCGAAATTTCCGATAGAACTTTGAAATCGGCTTCAACTAACAAAAATCTATTTCTTAATTCTCTTAATGAACCAAACTTCTTTTTTCTGATTGTCAGTAATGAGATCAATTTTTTCTTCAATCCTGGGAAAGTAAGGGATGGTCTTCTCAATTCATCTTAAAACATGAACAATGTAATCAATCTTCTTAAGAGAAATTGTCTGTTCTGAATCGGTATCCTTAGCATATGAATCCAGTTCATTTGATAATCTCGAGTCTACAATTTATTGGTTTTAATTTTTCTTTTTCAATCCCCTTTCTTTCTTCTTCAACTTTATCACTGATAATGATTGTTTCCTCCGTATGAGAAGATTGTGGACATTGATTCAATTGGGAATGAATTCTTTCTGGAGTTTCAAAAGATTCAGCCGGTGCTTGATCGACATGAGGAGCTTGTTGAATCCCTTCACTTTGTCACTGTAAGTATTCTTCTCTACTCTTTTTTGAGATCTGATGGAATTCCAAAAGGAAATCTCCTTCCCCTTCTTCAACTTCCTGAATTTGTTCCAGAATTTGTTTCCCATTCTCTTTTTCTAGCAGACCTTGTATGATGGGTTCATGATATACTTCTTCAGTTACATGAGCACTGGAATCCTCAACCATTTTCATGAGTTTTGAAACATCAAATTCATGTGATTTTTTTTTCAAAAGAGTCTTTTTTTCATTTCAGCCTGAAGGGTATCCTCAAGCCTTAATATCTCAATAAAAGCTTCAACTGGGTCAAGATTGAACTTTGGATCACGTTCCTTTATTTGTTATCTTTATTTTCTCTACCTTGCCACAACCTTCATACTATATTTAGGTTTCTTCTTTGACTTTGAACTGGTTTGCGGATCTGTCTTTTGAGGAGCACCAACAGATGGATTTTCTTTGGCTGGAATAGGTGTTGATTGATTCTGATCCGATTCATCTTCTGAATCCTTAACAAAAAGCTTTTAATTCTGATCAAAACATACATTTAACCTTTTCATCGTACTCTTACTTATCCAGGAAGGCTTTAGCTCGTTAAATTGTCCTTTCAAAGGGATATTGCAAAACTTCATGATCTCAAGAATGAACCTTGTAAGAATAGCTGGATACAAGATCAGATAGGACTTAGTTTCTCAAAACATAACATTCTTGATTATTTCAAAAACGTATCCCATGAGATTTACTTTTCTCATATTGACAAGATAGTCAAGAATAAAGATATCAGAAACTTGGAAAGTTTCTCTATCCCTTTCCTTAGGATAAGAAAACCATGCATCCAAAGAGCCACATATCTAATTTCTAGAGAAAGATGAGCCACTTTACTCTTTTCATAATTTATAATAAACAATGACTTTTCAACACTTTCTTTGTTAAACGTACCAACTTCCTCTGGTAGTTTATGAGATGGACAATAGGAATCACATTCTGTTGGAACACTTAGAAAGTGGGATGCTTGCTTGACAGACATTGATATCTTTATATTATACACAACAAAATTGATTGTCATGTTCTTGTCGAAAGACACAATTTTGTAGAGCTGACTGACTTCATCAATAAGAACCGGATCTTGAGACACTGTTTTTTCAACATAGAAATGCACCCAGCCGTGAAAAAATTAATTCTTTTGATTGTAGAATCGTACGAATAAAATAAGTCACGAGAATATAACCTTTTTTGAAAATGTATTTTTCTAAAAAAGTCTTGGAAGAAATTTTAGGAGTATTAGCAGAGTACTGAGACATATAGGTGAAGTCAATGGAAGATCGTACGGAGTCTTAAAACAGGGAGGCCAAGCTTTGCCACAAAATCTGAAAAACCGGTCTGGGTTTGGGGAGGGGGTGTCTATTTATTGGCGACAAAAGAAATGACAGTTGGTCCTCTACGGTTGAGATTAGAAGAAAAAGAATCAAATGATAGGACTAAAAGGAACTTTCTTTAAAAAACGTAGGAAAGTATGTACTTGCCGGAGATCGTAAAGTAATTTTTGGTTTATGTAGTATTAACATAGTAAAAGAAAATACAAACGAATGGGGAGAAAGAATACGATCGATTTTCATTTCGATGGAAAAAAATTTCATTACCATGAACTGATGTGCCCATGGAAAAGAAATTCATTACCATGAACGGATGCGCCGATGGAAAAGAGATTCATTACAATGAATGGATGTTCCAATGGAAAAGAAATTCATTACCATGAACAGACGTGCCGATGGAAAAGAAATTCATCCCCATGAATGGACATTCTGATGGAAAAGAAATTCATTACCATGAACGGACATGCTAATGGAAAAGAAATTCATTACCATGAATGGACGTGCCGATGGAAAAGAAATTCATTTCCATGAATAGACGTACTGATGGAAAAGAAATTTGTTATGGTAATCAGTCAATACGATAAATAGAAAGATTAATAATATGATAAATAGAAAGGTAAATAATAATATGTAAACAGTCAATACAATAAACAGAAAGGCAAAAACACAAACCAGGAGAATAATCAGAAAAAAATATATAGGGAAAAAATGTTTCCCCCTTTTTAGGAGGAGTTTTTTTAATACAAGGAGAATTAAAAAAACATGAAGTAGACATGAATAATTATTTTAATGTAATCATTCCTAGCTTCTAATTTATAAACTCAAATCTATCAGAAGGTAATGGTTTTGTAAAAATGTCAGCAAGTTGTTCCTGCATTCCAATGTATTGTAAAATAATATCTCCTTTTTGTGTGTGATCCCTAAGAAAGTGATTCCTAACATCTATGTGTTTTGCATGAGAGTGATGTGTTGGGTTCTTACTAAGAGCTATAGAACTAGTATTTTCACAAATAATTTTAGTTTTGGAAAAACTCAATCCATAATCAGTGAGTGTGTGTTGCATCCACAACACTTGAGCACAACAACTTCAAACTGCTACATATTCAGCATCAATAGTGGAAAGTGCTACTGAGTGATGTTTCTTACAGGACCAGGAAACCGTAGAATCCCCTAAAAAATGACATGTTCTAGATGCACTCTTTCTATCCATTCTACAACCACCAAAGTCATCATCTGAAAAACTTTTTTAAAAAAAATCATTTCCGGAAGAGTAAAAAAGACCTAAATCCATAGTTCCTTTTAAATACCGAAAAATTCTTTTCACGACTTTTAAATGGGACTTTTTTGGATTAGATTGGTATCTCTCACATAAGAATACAGAAAACATTAAGTCTGGTCGACTGGTTGTCAAGTATAATAACCTTCCTATCATACCTCAAAAATTTGTTTGATTTAATTGTTTCCCAGTTTCATCAAGATCAAGTATATTTGAGGTACCGATTGGAGTACTAGTACTTTTAGTTTTGTCATAACCATACGTTTTGAGTAAATATTTTATATAATTATGTTGAGATATATATGTTTCTTTTGGTTTTTGTGAAATTTAAAAACCTAAAAAGAAAGTTAACTCGCCCATCATACTCATTTAAAACTCAGATTTCATTAAGTCGGCAAAAGAATCAGTTAAAGATTGCTGCATTGGTCCAAATATGATGTCATCAACATAAATTTGAACAATAAAAACATTTTTATTTTCCATTTTTGTAAAAAGGGTTGGATCCTCTATACCATTAGTATAATTGTTTTGTAATGTAAATCATGTATGTCTATCATACCATTCTCTAGGGGCTTGTTTAAGGCCTTATAGAGCCTTGGTATGTATAAAAACATGATTAGGATGTTTTGGGTCTAGAAAACCAGTGGGTTTTTCGACAAACACTTCTTCTTGAAGAAAACCATTTAGAATAGAACATTTAACATCCATTTGAAATAATTTGAAATTAAAGTATGCTGTAGACGCTAATAGAATACGAATAGATTCAATTCTAGCTACCAGAGCATATGTTTCTTCGTAGTCTATTCCCTCTTGTTGATTATATCCCTTAGCAACAAGCCTTGATTTTTTTCATATAATGATTCCATTTTCATCACATTTTTTTCTGAAAACCCATTTTACACCAATTAAAGTTGTTTCTTTAGGTCTTTCAACTAATGAGTAGACTTGATTCCTCTCAAATTTATTTAGTTCATCTTACATTGCTTTGATCCAATCTTAATCACGTAATGCCTCACTTGGACTTTTAGCTTCAAATTGGGAAAGAAAATCAAGATGTTCTATTTCATTTCTTAAGTAATTTCTGGTCCTTACAGGTTGATTTACATCACCAATGATATTATCAATAAGATGATTCCTAAGAACCAATTGATTAGGGTTTTGTAAAACCTGTTCATCAACATATGGTAGAAATTCTTCTGGCATAAATGTTTCAGAAGTATCTTCTTGAACAGTTTCCTTATCAGAAGGATCTTCTAACAAAGGTTGATAATTAGTTTTTGAAAACACATCCGAGGACGTAGGTTGGAATGGTTTAAAAACAAAAGGATAAGTTTCATCAAATTTTACATGTACTATTTCCTCAACAGTACAAGTGTTTTTATTGAAAACTCTATAAGCCTTAGACGTTTTGGAGTATTCTAAGAAAACTCCTTCATCGGATTTTGGTGCAAATTTGTGTAGATTATCTTTAGTATTCAGAATGAATACTTTTCACCCAAAAACATTGAAGTATGAAACTGTAATTTTTCAACCAGTCCATAATTAATAAGGTGTTTTATTAAGAAATGGTCTAGCTAAAACACGATTTATAGTATAATAAGTAGTACTCACAGCTTCAGCCCAAATGTGCCTAGCAATTGAGTATTCACTCAACATGGTTCTTGTCATTTCATGAAGTATATGATTTATTCTCTCAACAACACCATTTTGATGAGTAGTTCTTGGAGCTGATAAATTGTGAGTAATACCTTTCTTACTACAAAAAGTTTCAAAATCTGAATTTTGAAATTCACCACCATGATCACTATGAATAGTTATCAATGGTAGGTTTTTTCATTTTTAACTTGGGCTCTAATACTTTTGAAGTAAGAAAAGGATTCAGATTTATTTATTAGAAAATAGAACCATGTAAATTTAGTACAGTCATCAGCTAAAACAAATACATAGTATTTTCCTCCAATGCTTCCAGTTTGTGAAGGACCAAAAAGATCCATATGCACTAGCTATAATGCATTAGAAGTTGAAACCTCATTAATTGATTTAATGATAGTTATTATTATTATTATTAAATCAAATCAAATACATCTTTTAACTGGGTAGAGGGAGACCCATTACATATCCTAAAGGCCCAGTGTGCACTTAGCCCATTACATGGCCCGTAGACCCAAATTTTTGGCCCAAAGCCCATTCTGTGAATAGTACTGCTACAGTACCCGCGCAACTACTGACTTTTGAAGAATCATATCTAAGATCTGGTAGTCCATTCACAAGTCTTTTCTTTGAGATTTTACAATGGTTTCT
This sequence comes from Viscum album, assembly GCA_963277665.1. NCBI lineage: Eukaryota > Viridiplantae > Streptophyta > Magnoliopsida > Santalales > Viscaceae > Viscum > Viscum album. Next base: position 858,359,345 of record OY728121.1, read on the forward strand.
CAAAAAAATGTTTTAGAAGTTTTCATATCAAGATCATTATAAAGATCTGATACTTCTTTGGTTAAAAATGAAATTCTAGATTTCTCTTTATCATGATTTTTCATGAGTTTAGAATTTTCTTTCTCAATTAATTTAGCAAACCTAGATACTTCTTCTAAAGAAGGTACTGTATTATATTCTGATGATGAAGAATCATCATTTGAAGATTCATAATATTTATTATTAGTATAATTTTCATTCAAGGAAACATTTGTAATAGCTTCATCATTGTGTACCTTAGCCATGAGACAATGATCATCAATTGGTAGTCTGGCTTTAAGTCCAACATTCCTTTGTCCTGAGGATTTATATTCTGAATAATTATCTGATGAATCACTACCACATTCACTCCAAGTATCATTTCCCTTAAAGACTTTTTTCATCTTTGTCTTGTAATATTTTTTCTTATTTCTTTCAGAATGTATCTCTTTTCTATCTTTTCTCTTTAGTAAAGGACAATCAGGCCTTATATGTCCTACTTTATTACATTCATAATATGTTATCTCTGAATCTTTCTTTTCCTTCCTATATTTCTTTTTGAATCTCTATTGGAAGTCTTTCTTTCCCACAATCTTGTTCATGCTACGATCAAGATTGGCAAACTCATTATCTGAAAGATTACAATCAATTGAGTCAGACATAAAAACATTCTTAGCTTTGGATCTTGTTATCCTTTCAGGTGTTTTAGCTTTAGATGTAGTGGTAAAAGCTACAATTCCATTTCCATTTCTCTTCCTATTGAAATCATTTTCTCTCTTTATTCTTGCCTCGTGCTGTAGCAGATTTCATCAAGGGTAATCAGGGAATCTTTTCTATTTTCATTAATAGCTGTCCTTTTTGACTCCCATTCATTCGACATTATATTAATAATTTTATCAACAATAGCTTCATCATCAAGACCTTTTTCTCCCATAGATTGTAAGTTATTGACAATTTTCATAAATCTTTGTTGCACATTACATACGGGCTCTCCATAAGGAAAAGGAAATCCATGTCACACTGCTCGAAGCATCACACTTCTTGTTTCTATAACCTTGGATGTACCAAAATGTGTGACTTCCAATATCTTCCAAATACAGTTGGCTGCTTCACAAGAAGATATCTGGCTGTATATATTCCTGTTCATAGAACATAGTAATGTATTTCGTACCATGTAATTCAGTTGATATTCTTGCTTCTCATGATTAGTGAAAGTACTGACTTCACTGTCAGGAAATTTGTAACCTCCAGTAAGCATAATAAAATTTTCTAGAACAGTATTGATAATGAATGTCTTCATTCGATCTCTCCAGTACTCATAATCATTCCCATAAATGATTGGTGGTCTAGAAGGATTTAGATTGTCAATTGACCCAATATTTATTCTAGCCATCTTAATAAAATATTTTCCACTCCACACGTTAGTGTAGTAAATAATAAAAACAGTAATATGATCGAATAACAGCTAGTAGTACAAATCAATGGAAACCTCATATGATACCAATTGTTGGATCGAATATGTAGATTTATATGTATATTTTATGGAACAATAAAAGAGGGGGGGGGGGTGAATTGTATGTTTAAAAACATTGTGATTAAAAACAAAAATTAGTTTAAATGATCTTAATCTAATACAATTCACAACAAAAAATAACAGACACAATTGTATTGAATATAAAGGTATGATATGATGTAATACTATAAGAAATGTAAAGCAATTGTATTCAAGATGAATACAATAATCAAAGTAATACAATAGTGAAGTATTATACCATAAAGCGTATAGAATCAATCGATACAATATGTAACAGTATGAATGTAAATGAAACAATTACAAATGAATATTGAATGATGAGAGGAAAATAATACAATTCCATTTCTTAAAACAAATAACAGCGGAAATGTAAAACTATTACAATTATTTTGACCCAATGAGAAGGGTTATCCTTTCACCTAGGATAAGAGTTCTTCCTTACCACCACCTAGGTAAGCCCTCGATACGATGATCGGTACGTCTGTCTTACTATCCCTGCAAGACCACGCTTTTGTAGGTAATCAGAACCTCTATCTTTCAATCACTTGAAATGTAACGCCCTGACCCTAGTTACCTAGATTCGGTACATTATTACATAACATTGGCATGATCACAAGAAAGATCAAATCTTGAAAGGCCGATTGGTTTATTAGCCTTGGAAACACTAGATATATTCATAAGTCTTACATTACATCATAAAATGAAAAACTACTACAACAACATATTGTCTCCATAATCCACACTCATATCCCCACATAATATCCCTGCAGGTCATTCATAATTTACTTCTTCACTTCCTGGGAAAAATAAAACATAGAAAAGGGGTGATCTCGAATGCCCAGTAAGGATAACAATATAGCATAAACTTTCATAAAGAAGAATAAACATTTAAGGCAATGTATAACTAAAACAAAATCCCTTCAAACTTGAACATTCAACATGGTATGGCATAAATAAAATGAAATAATTCCATTTACTTATTCACAGGGATATTCCACTAAACGAATAATCACATGAAAAATCAATAACCACTTTCATAATGTTGGAATGCATAATGGTGAACATTAATTTCTTTGTCAAGGCCTCATCCCAAGACCTAGGGGCTAACTGTAACCGGAACCCAACCCGGAGTGCCTCTAATAACCGGACACTGACCCGGAGTTCCTCTAATAACCGGAGACCAAACCAGAGTTCCTCGAATAACTAGAGATGAAACCGGAGGGCTTACTTTTACAGGTACCCAACCCGGAACATACTTGTCTAACACATTCATCTGAATGAAAGGTTGAAATATAACATAAACATTCGGATTACAAATAACTTATAAAATTTCAATACTTTAAACAAAAACCGTGAGTGACATAAGAATAACTTATCCACAGTCAAAAATATCACAAAACCTTCAATAAAATATGGATGTTTTGTATCATAATAAATCAACTTCAAATAAGCTTCAAATCCATCAAAGGATGTTGACATAGATAAAATAAAGACTATTTTAGAAAAATATCTCTTTCTATTTTGAAATCATTTATGAGTATTATATTTATGAAATAAAACATTTTTTCTGAAAATATTCTTATTATCTTGTAAGGGAAGCTTCGACGATTTTATAACGGCGGTAAATAGCCGCACCCGCCGTATAAGTTAAAAAAACATTCTTACCTTAAATTTGTTGAAAAGGTTAAAAGTGCCTTGTTTGGAAAACGACAGAAAGATTCTTTTCGAAACACATAAGGGTATAAATGAATTTAACCCATATTCTTGTAAATAGTAAAAATGTTTTGAAATGCATTATTAAGAATCATGGATGTGGATGATAAAGAGATCCCAGTAGATTATTACGTATAAATAACCTCGGATAATGAAGAGATTGTGAAATAACCCTTACCAATTTGGTAACCTATGAAACATACAACCCATGAAAGAGGTATCATACAATGAATATGTACATACACATAAATTGGAGTGTATTACACAAAGAATATAATTATGGGCAGTACATACACCACACAAAAGGTAATGGTGGCAATATGGCATGAATCTCACGGGAATAAGGAGTGAGATGAAAACCCCTTACCTTGTACTTTTCCTTGGTTGGGGTAGGTTAACCTATTTTATAATAGTGAAATAATTGTTATTAAATTATACAAGAATCATATACATTAATATGATATCATATATGATCTTTTAATATTGATTTGATAATAATATCTTAGTATTATCGTTGTTTCGGGTGTTAACTTTCTTGTTTTCTTTTATATGTTTTGTTACGTACGACATGTTTGTAAAGGATAGGTTGTATATTATTCATATCAAGAATGATATCAAGTCCTTAAACATCATTTTTAAATCATCAAATGATAATTATTCTTTAATGGATACGATGAAGAATGAATCTCATCGCGTTCGTGGAGATGGTAGTCCGTACGTACGCACGAGCGACAATATCATTCTTTGGATATTAAAATAATATATAATTGGATAGTATATCATATATACATAATAACTATCATGCTATATTTATTATTTACATGAGTTACACATCATTATTATACCCATCCAAATAATAATATATTGAATAACAATTACACCACGACGTGGAGACGGTAAGCCGTACGTACACACGTATGGTGACATGTTATTCAAAGGATGGATAGAATAATGAATATGGTTGTACCATATTTATAATAACATCACAGTATATATAAGATACTGGAGTTATTATTTTAGAATGGTAATAACAAAAAATGGAAGAAGTGGAAGAAGAAGTGAATTTGAAAAAGGGTGGTGAAAACATTACCACTTCTTCGTGTTATTCCTTTTGATTTGATCAAAAGGGCTCTTAAGGTGGCTTTATGACTAATGGAAGGACTCTAGGATGAAGTGAGGGATGTTGGGAGAGTATTTGGGCAGAGTTTGGCCGAAGCAAAAGGCTTTGAAGATGTGAAGTAATGAGAAGGGGGAGTGCCCTTTTATAAGAGGGGTGACGGGCACCTTTGGAAAAGCTAGAAATATTAATTTATAATAAATTAATATTCGGTTTATAATGGCTCCAAAGTTTATTATTTAAATTTTATGGTGGTGATAGGTCGGAAACCACTCAACCAATATAATTTAGACAGGTTTAGTTTACTATACTAACCTTATTTTATAGTTTTAACTCTTAGTTAATTTGTTTGACATTTACCATGTCACTTTGTATTTTTATAAAATATAGTTAATAAACTACTATATACATCCAATAGACCCACAAGTGGTCCATTAATGATGATCCTATCATGATATAAGTCTCTTGGCCGAACCTTATATTTTTATGAATTTAATATCAATTAATAATATAATATTTGTTTTAAAAACTTTTTTATGTCAATTTTGACACTATTCAATAATTGATTATTGTGAAACTCAAAAAAGAATTATTACTTAGACCAAAGTTAATTAAATCAATCCTAACATGTCATATTAGCCTAGAAAATTATTTTAATTCATTAAAAGTCTCAAATTATATTTATTTGGGAATTTATATTATCAATTATTTTAATTTGTCACAATTTTGGTAATTAATGCATCATAATTGTGTCATAAATAAATTAAATTATATAAAGTATAAAATTTATAAATAAAATATCATTATGTAGGAAATCCTATTATCTTTCTAATGAATATTTATAATCGAATTTATCTTATGTATAACCCTATATTATAAATGTTTTAGTAAATAAACTTTGATTTTAACTCTTTTAACTCTTCTTTGAATTAAATAATAATAAATGTCCTAATGTAATCCATGTGGACCTAAATGATTTTATTATATTCCTAAGGTTGTTTTTGGTCGTGATACACTTTTCCAATAGAATTATGACATGTGTTAGGGTAATATTAATATCATTTTTACCCTTAATTACCCTATTTACTTTTAACCGTGGTAAATAAAAGTAAAAAGTTACTATTCACCAATAATTATTTTCATCTCATTGAACCACATTTTACTTCTTGATATTAACCGTGTCTCTCGTATTTTCATAATTCCATTCACAGAAGCGGTAAAATTATGTTTTATGAAAAAATCAGTTTTTTAACTACCACTTAGTAGTTTCACTATTCATCAAAAATTGAAGTTTTTCAGAACAGTGCCAAAATTTCACCCTAAGCTATAATTGATATTCCAAATTAAAAAATGATATCTATTTTACAAAATTACAAACATATAAGTTACATTAATTAATTTTATAATTAATTCCCGCTGTCACAACAAATAGCGTGTTTTTAAGAAACAATATATATCAAAAGATTGACAATTGTTTAGGTCCAATTTCGAAGTGAAATTAATCATAATGAACACCATTGGATAAAATGGTAAAAATATATTCTAATTATACTTTAAAACCACTCAAATTCATAATTTATTACCATTAATTATTTTGATTAAAAAAGTTGTTTTTAATTAAAATTTAGTAATTTCCACTATTCATCAAAATATTAAAGTTATCCGAAAAGTACCAAAATTTCACCTTAGGCTAAATTCAATACTCCGAATCCAAAAATGAAGTCCATTTTGAAATATAAAATATATATAATTTCAAAAAGTATGTATTACTATTCATAATGGCTAGTTTGATTGGTTTTGGTGTGTGTTAGAACTCGAAGTTGCGTACAACACACGCTACTGTATTATTCAAAAGAAAGCGTACCGTGGAAGCTTGGGATGTTTCATTTTAAATTTTTTTGATTTACCCATTTATTCAATAAGTTTAAAATATTGTATTTAAAAAGGTTTCACTATTAAAAGTTGATAAAAGTGAAATACTGAAAATGAATCTGTTCTTGCATTATGTCTAAGAAACTCATAATATCGATTATAAAATTATAAGGATTATATAAAGTTTAAAATTTAGTTAATACTATTCATAACCTCTTTTGAACGGCTTGTTTGGTAATTCATGGTGTTCTTGAACTCGGTGTTGCGTGTAGTGAAAGTTATTGTATAATTTTGAAGAAATAACACACTATGAAATCTTGGGGTGTTACATTCTCCCCTCCTTCAATAAATTGTGTCCTCGCAATTTGAAATTTTTCTTCGAAAATAAAAGGTTGAAATTAGAAAATATCTTTGTGGGAAAACCCACATCAGAAATTAGGTTACTAAAATTTAGTCTTAATATGAGGAAAAGATAAATGAAAGGGTCACCACCAAATTTTTATCTCTATTAGGAGAACATTGGTGGCAATTAGAGACATATAATTAGAGGAAAAACGTAAATATTTATAGGTAGTGATTGAGGTCATCAATCACAAACAAGTGTAAAATTGAGATCCTTAAATTCATCATTCTATGATGATTTGAAATACCATCGGTTCAACAAAACATAGGGCATTAGGATAACATATTTTTGGTTTTAGGATTCCTTAAATAATGTATAATAATTAATTTCTTCATAGAATAAGAGAAGAAGAAAAATATATTCTTGACAAGTAGAGTTCCATCATTTAACTAATTTCAACCACAAACTCATCTTTCACTTTAAAAATATATTCTATTTATCCTATTCATGTAGGGTTCCAAAAAAAATTTATAATTCATCTACCAGATCTTTTTAAAAAACTACATTTTTTAATCTCGGACATCACGTGGGTCAGTGGTAGGTGATACACCCTTGTCGCCCTCCGGTTGTGGGTTCAAGTCTCGCGGCCTTGCCGGACATGACGGGTTGCTGCCCGACCTCCGGGTTCTCCTTTGATGGCAATCCAAAATAATCCAAACAAGAACTATCCAAAATACTTCAGTATAAAATTTATAAGGAACGTAAACACAATGAAGGTCCTTTTTTTTTGCCGCATAATAACATGTGATCACCTTCATCATATACTCTTTTAAAACTTGCAACATCCTAAATTATCATAAAACATTATTGATTACATTCATGATCCCTTATTCCTTATAATAGATATACTCCTTCAATCCAAAAATGTAATAAACCCCAACAATGATGGAATATACAAATCATTAATCAGTTTCAAGGTAGTCAAGAATATCAAATATAATTTATCCAAAACAATCATTTATTATTCTAAAATCAATACCTCGGTATCAGAACCATATTATGGTTTATCTTTCTCTCAACCATACATTTTTCAAAAATTTAACCTACTATTGAATCACTTTTCTTTGTTCCACACAATCTCAAGTCCATAATGAAATAGTACTGTAGTACAATCCGTATATACTCCATATTTATTATAACAATTACATTATTGATACAACACTCAAATGACATAATCAACATAAGAACTCTAATCATTCATCTTCATCTGTGGTAGTATCATAACTTGATTATTATCCAATAGAATCATTTACGGCATAGTCAGATGACTGGGACATAGGTTCGCATAGTGTCCAAACTCCTTGAAAATGAAGCATTGTACATTTGAAACCATTTTCTTACCCTTGAAGTCACGTACTTTGTGCCCTTTTCCTCCACACTTATAACAAACTCCCATTCCTTTCAGGCATGTTCCAGGGTGTTTCATTCCACAGTTACCACATATGGGAAAATTCTTCTTTTCTCTCTTCCCTTTATCAATCTTTCTCTCTTTTATCCTTTTCTTCTCTTGCTTCCCTTCAAAGCCATAGGACTCAGTAAAATCATTACTTATCTTATCAACACGTGATATTATATATTCATATGATGATAATACATGGGAGACTATTTCTATTATAAATTCTGACTTGAGACAATGAAAGATATGATCCTCCTTTCTCTTTGGATCATGTGAATTACTGGAGTTCTCATTCCTTCTACTAGGCGCCATTTCTAAACAATGGAATAAACTAGATTAGTTTATGAATAACATTACCTAATCCCAAACTTTTAAGACATATAACATAAATTAAATAGTTTATGGATATAATACATAATCATAAAAATTTCTCCTTTGAGGAAGTAAATCCACATAAACCCTTCATAATGGTTTGTAATGAAAATGAGAATTATCCTAAGAAAATCCTCTGGGAGTGTCGTAACCAAGAGTGCAACAAGGCCCGTTGTCGTGCACCAATTCCCGTCTGAGACTAGCTCAAAGCGGTGTTTTCAGGTTTTACCCCTAGGTACATTTGTGCCAGAGCCGCCTCTACCTGCTCGTATCCAGACAGGGATGTATTGCTTAGAAAACTCACAAAATATCTACAATACCAAAATTCTAGGAAGTTCTTCTATACTAATCCTCAATGTCCATTTTAAATCTATGTGTTCTAATCAGAGTTTATCTAAATCTAGCTTCCAAGGTTTATACTAAAGTTCCTCTGATACCAACTGTAACACCCCGACCATAGTTACCTAGAGTCGGTGCATTATTACATAACATTGGCATGATCACAAGAAAGATCAAATCTTGAAATACCGAGTGGTTTATTAGCCTTGGAAACACTAGATATATTCATAAGTCTTACATTACATCATAAAATGAAAAACTACTAAAACAACATATTGTCTCCATAATCCACACTCATATCCCCACATAATATCCCTGCAGGTCATTCATAATTTACTTCTTCACATCCTGGGAAAAATAAAACATAGAAAAGGGGTGAGCTCAAATGCCCAGTAAGGATAACAATATATCGGAAAATTTTATAAAGAATAATAAACATTTAAGGCAATGTATAACTAAAACAAAATCCTTTCAAACTTGAACATTCAACATGGTATGGCATAAATAAAATGAAATAATTCCATTTACTTATTCACATGGATATTCTACTAATCGAATAATGACATGCAAAATCAATAACCACTTTCATAATGTTGGAATGAAAAATGCTGAACTTTAATTTCTTTGTCAAGGCCTCGTTCCAAGACCTAGGGGCTAACTGTAACCGGAACCCAACCCGGAGTGCCTCTAATAACCGGACACCAACCCGGAGTGCCTCTAATAACCGGACACCAACCCCGAGTTACTCTAATAACCGGAGACCAAACCGGAGTTCCTCTAATAACCGGAGACCAAACCGGAGGGCTTACTTTTACCGGTCACCAACCCGGAACATACTTGTCTAACACATTCATCTAAATGAAAGGCTGAAATATAAAATAAACATTCGGATTACAAATAACTTATAAAATTTCAATACTTTAAACAAAAACCGTGAGTGACATAAGAATAACTTTTCCACGGTCAAAAATATCACAAAACCTTCAATAAAATATGGATGTTTTGTATCATAATAAATCAACTTCAAATAAGCTTCAAATCCATCAAAGGATGTTGACATAGATGAAATAAAGACTATTTTAGACAAATATCTCTTTCTATTTTGAAATCATTTAAGAGTCTTATATTTATGAAATAAATCATTGTTTTTGAAAATATTCTTATTATCTTGTAAGGGAAGCTTCGACGATTGTATAACGGCAGTAAATAGCCGCACCCGCCGTATAAGTTAAAAAAACATTCTTACCTTAAATTTGTCGAAAAGGTTAAAAGTGCCTTGTTTGGAAAACGACACAAAGATTCCTTTCGAAACACATAAGGGTATAAATGACTTTAACCCATATTCTTGTAAATAGTAAAAATGTTATGAAATACATTATTAAGAAACATGGATGTGGATGATAAAGAGACCCCAGTAGATTATTACGTATAAACAACCTCGGATAATGAAGAGATTGTGAAATAACCCTTACCAATTTTGTAACTTATGAAATATACAACCCATGAAAGAGGTATCATACAATGAATATGTAAATACACATAAATTAGAGTGTATTACACAAAGAATATAATTATGGGTAGTACATACACCACACAAAAGGTAATGGTGGCAATATGGCATGAATCTCACGGGAATAAGGAGTGAGATGAGAACCCCTTACCTTGTACTTTTCCTTGGTTGGGGTAGGTTAACCTCTTGTATAATAGTGAAATAATTGTTATTAAATTATACAAGAATCATATACATTAATATGATATCATATATGATCTTTTAATATTGATTTCATAATAATATCTTAGTATTATCGTTGTTTCGGGTGTTAACTTACTTGTTTTCTTTTATATGTTTTGTTACATAAGACATGTTTTTAAAGGATAGGTTGTATATTATTCATATACAGAATGATATCAAGTCCTTAAAAATCATTTTTAAATCATCAAATGATAAGTATTCATTAATGGATACGATGAAGAATGAATCTCATCGCGTTCGTGGAGACGGTAGTCCGTACGTACGCACGGGCGACAATATCATTCTTTGGATATTAAAATAATATATAATTGGATAGTATATCATATATAAATAATAATTATCATGTTATATTTATTATTTACATGAGTTACACATCATTATTATACCCATCCAAATAATAATATATTGAATAACAATTACACCACGACGTGGAGACGGTAAGCCGTACGTACACACGTATGGTGACATGTTATTCAAAGGATGGATAGAATACTGAATATGGTTGTACAATATTTATAATAACATCACAGTATATATAATATACTGGAGTTATTATTTTAGAATGGTAATAACAGAAAATGGATGAAGTGGAAGAAGAAGTGATTTTGAAAAAGGGTGGTGAAAACATTACCACTTCTTCGTGTTCTTCCTTTTGATTTGATCAAAAGGGCTCTTAGGTTGGCATTCAGACTAAAGTAAGTCCTCTAGGATGAAGTTAGGGATGTTGGGAGACTATTTGGGCAGAGTTTGGCCGAACCAAAAGGCTTTTAAGGTGTGAAGTAATGAGAACGGGGAGTTCCCTTTTATAAGAGGGGTGAGGGGCACCTTTGGAAAAGCTAGAAATATTAATTTATAATAAATTCATATTCGGTTTATAATGGCTCCAAAGTTGATTATTTAAATTTTAAGGTGGGGATAGGTCGAAAAACACTCAACCAATAGAATTTAGACAGGTTTGGGTTACTATACTAAACTTATCTTTTAGTTTTAACTCTTAGTTAATTAGTTTGACATTTACCATGTCACTTTGTATTTTTATAATATATAGTTAATAAACTTACTATATACATCCAAGAGACCCCCAAGTGGTCCATTAATGATGATCCTATCATGATATAAGTCTCTTGGCCGAACCTTAGTATTTTAAGAATTTAATATCAAATAATAATATAATATTTGTTTTAAAAACTCTTTTTTGTCAATTTTGACACTATTCAATAATTTATTTTTGTGAAACCCACAACAGAATCATTACTTCGACCAAAGTTAATTAAATCAATCCAAAAATTTCATATTAGGCTATAAAATTATTTTAATTCATTAAAAGCCTCAAATTATATTTATTTGGGAATTTATAATATCAATTATTTTAATTTGTCACAATTATGGTAATTACTGCATCATCATTGTGTCATAAATAAATTAAATTATATAAAGTCTAAAAATTATAAAAAAATATAATTATTTATGAAATCTTATTATCTTTCTAATGAATATTTATAATCGAATTTATCTTATGTATAACCCTATATTAAAAATGTTTTAGTAAATAAACTTTGATTTTAACTCTTTTAACTCTTCTTTGAATTAAATAATAATAAATGTCCTAATGTAATCCAAGTGGACCTAAATGATAGTATTTTATTCCTAAGGTTGTTTTTGGTCGAGATAAACTTGTCCAATAGAATTAGGGCATGTGTTAGGGCAATATTAATATCATTTTTACCCTTAATTACCCTATTTACTTTTAAACGTGGTAAATAAAAGTAAAACGTTACTATTCACCAAAAATTATTTTCATCTCATTGAACCACATTTTACTTCGTGATATTAACCGTGTCTCTCGGATTTTCTAAACTTCCATTCACAGAAGCGGTAAAATTATGTTTTATGAAAAATTTAGTTTTTTTAACTACCACTTAGTAGTTTCACTATTCATCAAAAATTGATGTTTTTCAGAACATTGCCAAAATTTCACCCTAAGCTATAATTGATATTCAAAATTCAAAAATGATATCTATTTTACAAAATTGCAAACATATAAGTCGAATTAATTAATTCTATAATTAATTCATGCTGTCAAAACAAATAGAGTGTTTTTAAGAAACAATATATATCAAAAGATTGACAATTGTTTAGGTCCAATTTCGAAGTGAAATTAATCATAATGAAAACCATAGGATAAAATGGTAAAAATATATTCTAATTATACATTAAAATCACTCAAATTCATAATTTATCACCATTAATTATTTTGATTAAAAAAGTTGTTTTTAATTAAAATTTTGTAATTTCCACTATTCATGAAAATATTAAAGTTATCCGAAAAGTACCAAAATTTCACCTTAGGCTAAATTGAATACTCAAAATCCAAAAATGAAGTCCATTTTGAAATATAAAATATATATAATTTCAAAAATTAGGTATTACTATTCATAATGGCTAGTTTGATTGGTTGTGGTGTGTGTTAGAACTCGAAGTTGCGTACAACACACGCTATTGTATTATTCAAAGGAAAGTGTACCGTGGAAGCCTGGGATGTTTCATTTTAATTTTTTTTGATGTCCCCATTTAGTCAAAAGGTTTAAAATATTGTATTTAAAAAGTTTTCACTATTAAAATTTGTTAAAAGTGCAATACTGAAAATGAATCTGTTCTTGCATTATGTCTAAGAAACTCATAATATGGATTCTAAAATTATAAGGATTATATAAAGATTAAAATTTAGTTAATACTATTAAAAACCTCTTTTGAACGGCTTTTTTGGTAATTCATGGTGTGCTTGAACTCGGTGTTGTGTGCAATGCAAGTTATTGTATTATTTTGAAGAAATAACACACTATGAAATCTTGGGGTGTTACATGAAAGCCCTCGATATGATGATCTATAGCACCGTCTGCCTATCCTCGGTAGCCCTCGATCATTATCACCTGATCGGACGAACAAAGCAAAACAAAGCACTTATAGAAATACAAAAACAAAGAACAAGCCGTTCACGTTTTGTAATCTCAAGGATTTCACATGAAGGAAGAGAGAAGTCATAGTATCTCTCTCTAGAACATGATATAAGAAAAGTATCACACACAAGTTTCTTCTTGACATCAAATGACCTCCTATTTATAGGCCTCAGGTTCCAATGGTTATATTTCCTCCAACGGTCATATTTCTCTGAAAAACTCGGAGGTACTTGGACACCTGGCATTATAACAGTCATATTGAAATAGATAACACAACATCATTTTGATTAGTTTATAACTAACTCCACGACAAAGTTTTGGTTAAAACAAAAGATATATGAAGATGAAAAACATGAGTACGATTAATATGAAACATATTTTTGTTTAAGAACCAAAACAGGAAAGTAATGAAATAAATGTATGAGTACTATAAGTATGACTGTGTAATGTTTTGAAACGATACAAAGTGAGTAGATTTATAAGACATAGTACAATTAACATAGTCAATACAATTTCCATTCAGTATGAAAATTATAGTCAGTACGATCAGCATGGTCAGTACAATCAGCATGGTCAGTAGGATCAGCATGGTCAGTACGATCAGCATGGTCAGTACGATCAGCATGGTCAGTACGATTAGCATGGTCAATACGATCAGCATGGTCAGTACGATAAACATGGTCATTACGATCAGTATGGTCAGTACAATAAGCATGTTAAAAGACATTATTGATTTCCAAAACAAGATATAAAAGTCAAAAGAGAACTTTTGAATCAACAGAAAAAAAATTATTATCATGATGAATGGAAATGTTTACTATATGATGGATATTTTTTGGGATACGTGAAGAGATTAGAGAAACTACATAGGAATTCCTAACTATGTATTTATTAAATAGAAAATAATTCTATGATTTTTAATATAATTTGATATAAAATTAGTTTTAAAAATTTTATAAAAAAAGGAGTTAAAAATATTGTATACAATTAATGGACTATAGAGTTTGTACTGAAATTGAGGAAACCAAGGGTTTCATAATCATGATGTAGATTGAAAAAGAATATTTATATATTAGATATATCTAAATAAATTATGTGTATAATTATCTTATTTTTCTTATATGACAAAAAATATGTTTCTATTAGAGATTTTTATGAAAAAATAAGATAATGTTTTTTATTCACAATGTTAATGACCCATTAGATACTGTAACATGTTTTAAAAGAAGAAAATGGTAAAATGAGTTTTATCAGTAATAAAATAGTTTTTCAATATTTTTTTAAATATGTTGGATATGATCCCACTACCCATCAGGAGAATATTTTATTTAACAATTTAATATTTTTAGAATATATCTTTAGACACATTGAGTACCATATAATATATGGTGGTTAATAGTTTATCTATTAAATAATCCCACTATAATGTAATAATTGGTATTTCCTAAACAAAAATGAGTGTTTATTTCATAAAAGGATATTTAAAATAGTATATAGTGTCTAATATAATAATGGGAGTTTTTTTGGAATTATATAAGTTCAAAGATAACAAATAAATAATAATACCTGTCAAAATCTAAAGTGAATATCGATTAAAATCGAAAAATATTCCACTGTATATCTTTAATTATAAAGGAAAATAGTTATATTTAATTACCATAATGATATGATAATCAATTTATATCTTAAATGTGTCTAGTATGTTTTGGTTAACTAAGCAATTTAAGGATATATTTTTTCACAAAAAATACTCTATATAAGGGTTCCAGTAATTAAAATGATGATATTATTGGAAAGAATTCAAAGTAGAAAATATAAGTAGTTATAAAAATATCATTATATGTTCTAGAGTATAGGATTATGAATATTGTTCTCAATGAGTTAAAAAATTGTAATATAATTCATAATTCTCTCTATTATTCAAAAATAATATATTTATAAATCTTATTCTCTATAGAGGTTGCATGAATATACTGAATTCTAGATAATCCCAAATATTTTTTTCAAACACAAGTCCTACTTGATTGTATATCATATGTGATATGATTATATGGGAGATTATTTATGGTCTTATTAGAATTATTAAATATAGTTTAATAATTTTAAATTTATCAAGTTAAAAATAGTATGTCTGTACTTTATCATTTTTTCAAATTGGATGAATATATTATGTGAAGGGAAATGATAATTAACCACTAAAAGTATAACACTAATTATCTATAACCAATATTGGTCATGGAGTATTATAGTTTTTGATGAAATGATATAATTTAGTTCAAGTTGGATTTCATATAGAGATATGAAATTTTCTCATAGAGAAAAAAGTGTTTTTTTGTGCAAGAAGACCCACCAAATATACCACATGGAGTTCCATACAATATTTTTTCAGTATACTAGGGGTGAAAGTTTATTATTGGAACCTTATACAAAATTTATAAAAACTCATATCTTTAATAAAATTTATTTCATGATTTAATACATGATGATTCATGTAATGTAGCCCTGTATATCAAGAGTCTGGGTGACTTTTTATGGTTCGGTAAAATAGCATCATAAAAGTGGTATACAATGAATTTTTTAAATACACACTTAACATGCCATTAATAAAATATTTCCAATAAAATTACATGGTATAACATGGGTATGTAGAAAATAAAAGGTTTATATATAAAGTAGAGTAATGCAATAAATAAAACATGGGATATGGTAAAGAAATTCATCTTATCCAAGTTGAATAAAAAAGAAACATAATATAAAAGAATAATAATAATAAACAATGAGGCATGATATAACATGATCATTATAAGGAAACCTAAAAATGTGAAAACAATCTCATACTTGGTATTATAAGCAGAATTCAATGTTAATCGCTAAGGCATCAAATCATTGTGTTCTTAAGAAAAACTCTCATTCTCCATTCAGGATATTTCAGGATATTAAAACATTAACCAATGAATAATAGTGATATCTAGTTTCACCCATCATAATAATATCATGTACATTCATAAGTGTTCCATGTAAATCATTTAACATAAGAATTTTATTTATCTTGATTATCTGCACGATTTTTGAGTGTTGGTAACATACATGAAATTACCTATTAAATTAATTACATATACATGTATGTGAATACCATTAAATGGTAATAGGTACATTAATTCAATTGAAAATCACCCGGAATGAAAAAATATAGAGAATATTTGGAATCAAAATGATAATCATTACATTACTAAGCCATAAATCAAATTAAAATTACTACCATTACAACCAGATAATAAAATTAAATAAGAAAAGCTAAAATTTGAAAATAAGGATCCACCCAATCTATAATAATCATAACCCCCAATAATATTGATATAGAACTAAAAATATATATTAGTAAACTATTAAAAATCTAATTAAATTAATGTATAAGATTAGAGAGAAATTTTACTAACTTTTTAATGAAATAATGATGTTTTATTTTTATGGGTTAAATGGAAATATTACCATAGTTATTTAACCATTATACCACCATTGGACAATTTCAATGTCGAAAACTATACCCTTGGATGAAAACTTTACAACTCTTATTAGTGTTTGTATGTATTAATGACCAATTTTAACTGATATAGAATTAGGAATCTATGGCCTTAAATAGAAAAGTCATTCCATTTGAAGCCCATTTGTCCCAACATTAGAGGAGGAGGTATGATTGGGGTTCACCTTTGAAAAAAACCCATGATGATTTTTAGTAAGTTATGATTGAAATAAATATCCTATAATAGAAGTTCAAGTTATTTTAGATTACCACCAGGTTGATGTTAGCCAAACTACCAAATGAAACTACCACCATCAGAAACCTTATCCTTAAGTCACATGTGGGTGTTTTAAGGGTTACATGGGAATATCTTAGTTAAAATGTAAATTAAATTGTATAAATATATTTTTCATTCCACCAATTACTCTTATGAATTTATTTTCTTAATAAAATATATTTTTAAGTGAGATTAAACTTATAATATGATTTTTAGATTCAAATAAATAATACTTTTTTATTGAAAATTTATACTATTTTATAATAAAATTAAGTATTATGAATAATATTTTTCTTATTCAAATAATTTTATAAAACCATCTCATAAAAATATTAATGATAAAATAATTTTATAATGGCCTGGTAATTTTTTATAAGTGTAAGAAATTTGACTCTTCCTTAAAAACTACAATTCATCCTTCAATATGAATTTTTATATTTAAAAGTTAAAATTATAATATATAGACAAATTTTTTATGATAAAATAAATATCATATTTTAAATCATAATTTTTAAATAATGTTAGTGTTAATTTATAATAATTTGGAAAAAAAATATTATTTTTTGTAGAATAATAAAATAATGTTTTTGGCTTTCAGTATGTTTAATGACTTCATATTAATGCCGTAAGGATGTAATAACTAATTAAACACAATAAAAGACCTAAAATATGTTATTTAACTAATATTAACTATTTTAATTGGTTTTAATGAATTTCTAGAACCTATACGTGACGTTACAAAGTCAAAAATGGAAACATTGACATTAAAAACATTACGTAGTGGAAACATTACTTTTCCAAGAACAAATAAGTAGTAAAAATGATTCTCAATTATAGTGGATTAAAATAACATAAAATACGTCTCATTGTCTCAAAACCATGGTAAAAACCCATGGGTAAGCCAATGGTTTTTCACTTTACGAAACCAAGATTTTGAAGGCCTATATTGTGAAATTATTAAACAATTCCTCTAAATTTTTAATAAATAACCTCCAATTCAACTATTTACATTCACAATCAATCCATACTCAGTTAATATATAGTCCTTTATTCACCCATTTATTCCCCCAATAGTTCCCGCAATCCCCCAAGGTCACAATCTTCAAGATTTAGGAGTAACTCTTCAGGGTAATGGAATTATCTTTATTTTCTCTTTAATTCAAGAACCTCTATTTTTATAGGTCATATAATTGTTATGGGTTTTCTATTTTATTACCATTTTTATCATACCAATAATTAAAAATTATTTGTTATCTATGGGTGACCCTTTTCCCCTATAATATTTCCTTTTATAAAACCATTTTTTATACATATCATGTTGTAGAACATACTTCCCAAAATTTCATTCATCTCCGTAAGAAATTCACTTGTATTTTTTTTGGATACCCAATTTTTTTTTTATTTTACATGGGTATTCACCTAGAAGTAATTTTTTTAGCTTATTTTTTTTAAATAAATGTATACCACATTTTTTTCATGGGTTAATCATGACACAATGATCATGTCTTTTAAGCAATTTTGTGTGAAATGATTTTGATAAGAAACCTATTCATTATTAAACATAGCTTTTTAATGAAATGATTTATTATTATCATGGTTTCTTATATTAATTAATACATGATAAAGTTCAATATTTATACATCACTAATTCATTGGGTAAGGAATTTAATCTCTAGATATGACTTGTTTTATGATACCTTAGTGAATAACCCTGGTAATTCTCATTTGTGACACCATGGTGAAAAACCATGGAGATATGATTATGAATGTATCATTTAAATTTTTTTGTGACATTATTATTTTATGATTAATGTTATTATTATTTTGATA
The DNA here is from genome assembly GCA_963277665.1 of Viscum album. NCBI lineage: Eukaryota > Viridiplantae > Streptophyta > Magnoliopsida > Santalales > Viscaceae > Viscum > Viscum album. The sequence continues at coordinate 858,378,446 of OY728121.1, forward strand.
TTCCTATTTAACATTCCTTATAATTATGACTCACGTTCTTATTGATATTTTTTATGATCACAAGCTATATGTTTCTCATTCTTATACCCTTACTGGGATCTATGCTCAACCATTTATTTTATGTACTACACCAGGATATGATATATAGTAAAATTAACCGAGATGGAACCCAAGAATATGTATATTATATTTTTTTAGAATAATTTCAATTTTTTCATGTTCTATGTTTCTTATTTCCATTATAATAAACTTTAAAATATCCTTTTTTTGTACCATGTAATGAAATGTTATGTAATAAAATGGTTTGATGGCATAAAAGGGGAATATAATAATTTGGGAATAAAAAATGTTAGTATTATTTATTCATAAAAATATATCCCAACCTTAGAAATTGTAATCCAAAAGGTATAAAATATATATTGTGCTTGCATAAAGAGAATAAGGAGAAGATGAATTACTCCCACATATTAACAAATTAGGTAAATTTTATATTGAGAGTTGATAAATGATCTCTCATTATAATAACATAATTTTTTTTAGTATTTGGTAATCCTTAATGTTTATATATTATAACTATTTGTTATTTAGATGGATAAATACAATGAAGGTTTTTGCATAAAAAAGAAGAGTGAGTGGTACCTTACACTTTGAGGATGTTTCCAAATGAATTCCAGGAGTTTATTGAGATATTAGGGGAAAATGGGAGGGTTAAATAGAGTAATGACTGGAAAAATTTCATGAATCATGGTTTTTTAGTTAAGTTAATTGGGATATTAGGTGGTTTTATATAAGAAAAGAGAGGGGTGTACTTTATTATTTTCCAAACATAGTTTTTGGAATCTTTACAATAAATTAATTAAAACAATAAAACATCCCATGGTTTTCATATGGTTTATTAAAACTAGGATTGTTTTTCCTTTTTTATCAGGGAAACAATAAAAAATTAAAATATTACCCTTATTGATGTGGAAGTGAGTCGTTATCTTAAAGAAAGGATCTTAAAACCATAAAATATAATATAGGTTTTGTACGCTTCATTATGGATTTATAAAATTAATCAAGTAACCTAAAAATAAAATTAGTTTAAATTATAAACATTTGTTTGTAATATTATATGTAGAGACCCATAGCTTGATGTACATAGACATTACATTACTTTAGAAGAATACTTAATACATAACAAAAACAGAAACCAAAGGACCGTAATAGTTTAGTGTCTTTGGAAACATGGAACATAATCTTCTAATCTTGATGAAAGATCATAAACATCTCCCATTAAGATCATCCATTTTTTTCTTACCTAAAACCATTCTTTATATCCTGGGGAAAAGAAAACATATAAAGGGTGAGATGAAATGCTTAGTAAGGGTAATAATGGAGAAAATAAAACAAACCATATACATTTGAACTTCAAAACATGAACATAATATTTAAACATTAAAATCACGAGCAATGACATAAAACATGGAAGTACATAAAGAATAGGTCATAATGGAACATCAATCATGATAAAATTTCTTGGAAATAAAACATGTAATTTTGGAAAAACATTAATCACATGATATGATTTCCGTACTAGCCAAGTCATTGCTTCCAAGACCATCTTAGTGGATAATGTCCCTTTCTGAATTGAGTTCACTCCTCGTTCCAGTCCTGTAACACTGAACATGATTAACATTCCATTCCAACGAAGTCTATCTCATGAGATATAAATCATTACCCAATGCATTGGAGGGAGATATAGGTCCCACCCATCTCATAATGAAATCATTCTTTCATGTGCCACAAAATAAACATAAATCATTTATAATAACCCAACGAATAACATGGGTTTCATAAACATCATTCCATCATAACATAATCAATATAAAACAAATGGATATCATTTAATCATAAGCGAAGTTAAACTGTGTAAATCATAGATATACACATATGAAATAATGTCATCTTAGATGGAAAATGGTTTTAATAAAACACTTGAAATATATTCTTGAGAAAAATATATTTTCTCATTCAGAATCATTTTCTTTTCACAAAATTCCATGCAATCTTAAAAGAAAATGATTTTGTTAAAAATAGTCATGAAATCTTGTAGAGTAATCTTCATGAATATAATGCGTTATGAAACCGTAAAAATCCATTCACATTGTATAAAATAAAAAAACATTCTCCTCGTACTTTTGCTGAAAAAGTGAAAAAATTCTTTGTAAGGTAAACAAGAGAAAGAATCCTTCCATAACACAATTTAAAAGTCAAATAGGGGTTAAACATGACTTTAATCATACATGAAAAATTATTAGACACTTTATGAAAAACATTTTTATGGACATGGATGAAAAATATGACCCCAGTAAATACTTATGTATAAGCAATCTCAAATAAAAATGAGATTGCAAAATTAACCCTTACCATAGGTCCGATATGTTTTGTATGTATTATAACCTCATATATAATGATTTAAATAATATAATTTACTTATTAATGAATCATATTCATTGTTATCATATCATATATGGTTCACTTATGACTTTATATTACCCGTTCTTTTGTAAAGTCCATGTTAAAGCAGCGTTTTGGGTAAAATTATTTTATTTAACATACGTGTTGGGACTTGTTGTTCTTGATATTATTATTACTAAAATCATTATTTACTTACTTCCAGAATGTAAATCATGATTTATATATCATATATATTCAGTGTATATATATATACATAATATATTGATAAATGAAATGAAATACACCGTTCATGGAGACGGTGGGTCGTACGTACGCATGCACGATGTTTTCCTTTCCTTATTGACTTGAATGGAAGTAAGTAGATGACATATATATATATATATATATGTGTGTATACATAAATCCAGTAGCTTAATTATTTTATATATTTCATTATTATTCATTATATATACTTTATAATCATTCCTGAATGGTTATCATGGAGAATTAATCGCATCGCGTCGTGGAGACGGTAATCCGTACATACGCACGAGCGATGATATCGTTCCCATAATTATTTAATGGAATTGGAGTGGATGATATAATATTTCAGAATCAGTATGATGTTATAATAACCATATATAGTTATTCTTTACACCATTATACCCATCCAAGTATGGTGGTGGTGGAAAACAGATTACACCACGGCGTGGAGGCGGTATTATGTATGTACGGACGCGTGGGGATTTAGTTTTCCATAGGATCGATAGAAGATGAAATAGGGTTGTTTCATATTTATAACAAAATATCATTATATGCGTTATACTTATGTTATTAATTTATTATGAAATAAATAAAGAAGAAGTAGAAGAAGAAATAATTGGAATGAATCGGTAATGGATATTACCTCTTCTTTGACGCGCCTCTTCTTATCCACCTTTTAAGGCACTAGAGTTGGTCTTTTGAGGAGACCAGAACCTATATAATGTTTCTAGGGAAGTTGAGAAGGTAAATGGGTAGGGGTTGCCCGATCATGAAGCCTCAAAATTGTGTAAAGAGAAGAGGGAGGAGGTACCCTTTTATAAGGGAGGAGAGGGGAACCTTAGGGAAAACTGAAAATATTATTTTATAATAAATTCATATTCAGTTTATAATGGCTCCAAATTTATTTACTTAAATGATAAAGTTGGGATGGGTCGCAATCCTATCAACCAATAGGTTTTAGACAATTTTAGGTTACTATTTTAACCTTATCATTTAGATTTAACTCTAAGTTAAATAATTTTACTTTTACCGTGTCTTCTTGTTTTCTTATACTCTATGGTTAATAAACTTACTACAACAAGGAAAACGAACCCCAAGTGGTTCATTATTAATATATATAACCTTATCTAAGTCATTTGTCCTATCCATAGATTTTTAGGAATATAATAACAATTAATAATATAATATTTGTTTTAAAAACTAATTTTTGTCAATTTTGACACTATTTGGTAATTGATTTTTGTGAAAATCATATCAGCATGATTACTTTGAAAAAAGTTAATTAAATCATTACTAACATGTCATATTAACCTAAAAAATTATTGAAATTTATAAAAAGTCTCAAATTTCATTTATTTGGGTATTTATAACATCAATTATTATAATATTTTATTAATAAGGTAATTACTGCATCATAATTGTGTCATAAATAAATTAAATTATCTAATATCTAAAAATTATAAATAAAATACCATTATGTAGTAAATAGTTATATCTTTCTAATAAATATTTATAGTCCAATTTATCTTATGTATAACCCTATATAATAAAAATTTTAGTTGTTAATCTTTTATTTAAACTCTTTTAACTTTTCTTTGAATTAAATAACAATAAGTGTCATTATCTAATCCAAGTGGAACTAAAGAGTAATAATATATTATATGGTAGTTTTTTTTCGAATTACACTTATCCAATATAACTAGGATGTAACTCCCCGACCCATGTTACCAAGAGTCGGTGCATTATAACATTACATTGGCATGATCACAAAGGTTCAAGTCTCGAAAGACCGATTAGTTTTGTAGTCTAGAAAACAATAGATATATTCATAAGTCTTACATTACATCATAAGGTAAAAAACTACAACAACATATTTTCTTCATATCCCCTCATACTATCCCTACAGGTCACTTATAAATTACTTCTTCACATCCTGGAAAAAATAGAACATTGAAAGGGGTGAGCTCAGATGCTCAGTATGGATAACAATATAGCAGAAGTTTTCATAGATAAGCATAAACACTTAAGGCAATGAATAAATATTAAAATAGCCCATTAAACTTGAACTTTAGCATGATATGGCAATGATAAAATGAAATAATTCCATTTACTTATTCACATGGATATTCTACTAGTCGAATAATCACATGCTATATCAATAACCACTTTCATAACGATGGAATGCATAATGCCAGAATATTATAACCAAATAATCAAGGCCTCGTGCCAAGACTACAAATAATATTTTCCCAAGGCCTCGTTTCAAGATACTAGTTTGTATCATGATACCTACCGATGCATCGAGGAACTATAGTGGGATCCACCCGTCACTTATTAAGTCCAATGCATTCTTCATATGAAAAGTTTGAAATATAACATAAAAATTCGTATTAAAACTGGCATACGAAATGTCAATACTTGATCCACAAACCATGAATGGTATATAAATAGAACATCCACAGTCAAACATAAATCATTCGATACAATAGGGAAGATTGTATTGTATCTTATTAACCTCAATCGAGAATAATGAAGAATATTTACATAGATGAAAATAATCATCAAAACTATTAGAGAGAAATATCCCCCTTTTTCTTGAAATCATTTAAAAGTCACTCTATTTGTCAAGAATCCATTTAAAAATAGATTTTTGAATCAAAGTTCCCCATACCACTTTGAAACTTTTAAAAGGAGTTTTAATTTTAAAAATTTAATGTCCATATAAATAAATCCTTAATACCATTTTTAAAACATGGACATTAATGATAATGATTTTGAAGAATAAGTCTTTAAAACATTTAAAAATGATATTTTAGTTAGAGTTTCTAACCAAACGAGAGATACTTGAATACAAATAATTGAGTTAATAAAAAATGTGTAATATCTTGAGAATAAAGTGATTCATGATATACTATGTCAAGGTACATTATATACACCACATAAAAGTGATTTGGTGTATAACAACAAAGAAGTCTCAATGGAATGTAAATTGAGATGAAATATCTCATAAAGCCTGTATCCTTAGGTTAAGGATAAATAAACGACATAATTTTGTGTGAAAAATATAAATACACTCAATATGATTTGATATTTAGTGTAAAAAAATAAAAGGACATTCACACATATTCTTCTAAAAACAACACCAATGAATTGGATGTTTAACTCAACAAATCGAGATTGAGTAAAAATTACTCTTATCAAGTTCATACCGATGACTTGAGAATTTATCAATGGAGTGATTATGTGTATCCAAAGTATATCCATATAAAGGGGAGTGGAAATTGTTACTTAATCAAATGAATAGTGATTCAACACATAATCTTGGAGTAATATAAACAATGAAGTATGCTTAAAGCCGAAAGAATGTAAATTGAAATTTCAAATTCCCTTATCGATTAGGTAACTTACGAAACATACACCCATTAAATAAGGATCACACAAAGATGATGTAAATATCCATAAATTAAATTATATTACACAATTAATACAATCATGGGCAGTACAAATAGAAAATGCAATACATTAGTGGTGAATAATGGAATTCTCACAGAATTAAAAGTGAGATAAGAAACCCCTTACATTGTACTTTTTCCTTGGTCGGCAGTAGGTTAAGCTACTATATAATGGTGAAATAAATTTTTATTGAATTACACAAGAATAATTTACATTAATATGATATCATATTTGATCTTTTATCATTTATTTGTTAATAATATCTTAGTATTATCGTCGTTTCGGGTGTTAACAGATTCGTTTTCCTTTATATTATTTGTTATGCGAGCCATATTTGTTATGGATGAGATGTATCTTATTCATATCCAGAATGATATATTGTCTTTAAAAATTATTTTTATTCATAAAATGAAATTTATCCTTGAATGGATATGATGGGGAATTAATCTCATCGCGTTCGTGGATACGGTAGTCCGTACGTACGCAAGAGCGACAATATCATTATTTTGATATTAAAATAATATAAAATTGGATGTCATATCATATAGAAACAATAATAATCATTTTATATTTATTATTTACAAGAATTATACTCCGTTATTATACCCATGTAAATAATAATATATTGAATAACAATTACACCTCGACGTGGAGACTGTAGGTCGTACGTACGCACGTATGGTGACATGTAAATCAAGGGATGAAAAAAATAATGGATTTGTTTGTTCTATATTTATAATAAAATAATATTATATAGAAGATACTAGAGTTATTATTTTATAAAGGGAATAACAAATATTAATAAGTTGAAGAAGAAAAGAACTTGAAAAAAACAATAGTGAAAACATTACCTCTTCTTCGGGTTCTTCCTTTTGATTTTATCAAAAGGGCCTCCATAGGATGGATTTCTGATCAAAAAAAGGCCTCTAGGATGAAGTGAGGGAAGTTGGGAGGATATTTCGTCATAGGGTGGCCGGGCCAAATGGATTTGAAGGTGTGAATTAATGAGATGGGAGAGTGCCCTTTTATAAGAGGGGTGGGGGCTCTTTAGGAAAAACTCAAAGTATTATTTTATAATAAAATCATATTCGGTTTCTAATGGATCCAAAGTGGATTATTCAAAGTATAATGTGTGGATGTGTCTAAATCCTTTCAACCCATATATTTTAGACAGTTTTGGGTCATTATATTAACCTTATCGTTTATTTTTAACTCTTTGTTAATTAGTTTGACACTTACCATGTCACTTAGTTTTTTTATATTATATAGTTAATAAACTCACTATATACATCCAATCGACCCCAAATTGGTCCATCAATGATACAAAAATAATGATATATGTCCTTTGGATGAACCTTAGATTTTTAGGAAGAGAATATAAAATAATAATATAATATTTGTTTTAAAAACTCATTTATGTCAATTTTGACAGTACTCAATAATTGATTTTTGTTAAAGTCTTAACAAATTTTTTAATTGGAAAAAAATTCATTTAAGAAATCCTAACATATCATATTAAACAATAAAATTTTTGTATGTCATAAAAAAATTAAAATTATATTTATTTTAACATTTAGAATACCAATTATTCGATTCTTTCATTAATAAGGAAAATATTGCATCATTATTGTGTCATATATATTATTACATCTTCAATGTCTAAAAATGATAAATAAAATAAAAATTATATAGGAAATCCTTTTATCTTTATAATTAATATTTATAATCGAAAATATAACATTTATAACCCTATGTAAATTTTTTTTTGCTAAAAGATATAAGCTTATGTCATTTTTGTATTTACGTTAACTTAATTAATATAAAGTGTCCCTATCACCTACAAGTGGCTCCATGGGATCCCAGAATCGACCCAAAGATGCCCATGGTTGGACATGTATCCACCAATATGGTTAGGACACGTTTTAGGGTAATTTATTATAATAATAATAGTTTTTAACCTTATTTACCAGATTTACCCATTAACCATGGTAAATAAAAGTGGCAGAAATTAATTTAAAACTAATTCCCGGTGTCAAAACAAAAAGCGTGTTTTTACGATATAATAACTATCAAAAGATTGACAATTGTTTATGTCTAGTTTAAATGTGAAATTAAGTCCAATGACCAAAATTGTATTGAATGGTAAAAATATATTCTAAATATACTTTAAAACCACTCAAAATCATAATTTATCACTATTGGTTATTTTGATTGAAAAAGTTATTTTTAATTAATATTTTGTAATTTTCACTATTCATCAAAATATGAAAGTTATCCAAAAAGTACCTAAATTTCACCCTAGGGTAATTTCGATATTATGAATCAAAAAATGAAGTTCATTTTGAAAAATAAAATTTGTAAAATTTCAAAAATTAGGTAATACTATTCATAATGGCAAGTTTGATTGGTTGTGGTGTGTTAGAATCTTGAAGATGCGTACAATGAAAGCCATTGAATTATTCAATGGGAAACATATTGTGGATGCTTGGGGTGTTACATTATCCCCTCCATAAATAAATTGAATCCTCGAAATTTTTAAAATTGGGCTTGAGAATAAAATGGAAAGTCCCACATCGAAAAAAGAGTCAATAAAACTATCACTTTAAAAGAAAGAAATAGAAGTATAAAGGTCACCCAAAATAACCCATACTAGGATTCCATGTAGGAAAACATGGATATGCATGATAAACTATGTGTCATGTTATGATGGGGAGGGATAGAAAACATGATCAGGAGAAATTTAACAATAAGAGAACCACAAAATTTTGTTGGGGCAAACGTCATTAGTCTCTCAGTAAGAAAAGTAAACATACAACATTTTTTTGATTTAAGTTGCAATACATAAGGATGAGGAATTAATTTATGATATTGGCTAAGAACATAAAGATATATAATTACTTTTTAAGTAGAGTTTCATTCTTTAATAAATTTATTCTACTAACTCAATTTTTTTTAACAATGAGTATTCAAGAAGACTTGGTCACACTGGAAGAGCTTCTATAGAATAACATGATCCGCATAGGATTGACTATATATTTACCTTGTCTTTAGATATTAATAAAAACCAAAATGGTTAGTATAATATCTGATGATCCCCAAATCGATATTCCATTAGAGAAAAAAACACTAATCTTAATTTCTAAAATTAAACCAATAATACCCCAAAGTTAAATAAATACCATTCAATAATCAATTGTCCATAAAATAATTCAATATAATCCAAACTAATATTGAAACACAAAACATAGAAGAATTTGGTTATGTAGCCTTCCACGTTAAATTGTATCTCCAAATGACATCAAATACTCTTAAAGTCAAATACTTAAAAGTGCTTAACCTAATCACATATTCTCTATTATAGGTTGATAATTTCCATAAATAACCAAAATTAATATATATCCACAATAAAAAAATGATAAATATCCACCATTACTCCTCAAATGAAATCCCGTAGAATTCTATTTTCCTTAGGCATATAGTGTTCCCAAGAAAGTGAACATCTTCCAAAATAACATTAATCACATAATCACCAAATCATTTTCTTATACTAAGGGTATTCATTTGATAAGACATAGGATCCCAAATAAACTTATTATTGATCAATAAAATCATTAAACAAAAAATAAAGTCACACTAACCAGGGACTTCACGTAGTCTAGTGGTAGGCGATAAATTCCAATCGCACTTTGGTTGTGGGTTCGATTCCCACAGCTTTGTCTGATGAGACGGGTTGTCACACGGTCTGCGTGTTGTCCTTTTTCAAAAACTATATTTTATAACATTACCAAAATGAGATAAATTAATCAAAATAACAATAAAATAATTTAACCACAAATGTTATCTCATACCTTGCATTTTCATCCCAAATTATAATAACTTGTAATTGCCTCAAATCCAATGATCATATAATACCAAATGGTTATTTATAACTATATCCATAAGAGAAAAGATATTTCTTCCTAAAATATCATTCTCATATGGAAAACTGCAGGGTTACAAATACAAGAGAAAATTATTCAAAAGTAAACCCATCAACAAGGAGCACTGATACTTTTTAAACATCTCTCCAACCATTTATTTCCACATAGCTTCTTCTTTGACCAAGAAAATATCCTATAGAATGGGGCATTCAATCGGGTAATGGCCAGGTCCCCTATATTTACAGAAAATGACTATAAATGGATTCTTGGGACCATTTTTATCTTCTTCCATAGTACTCTTCATTTTTCTTCAACAATTATTCACTTTATGTCCATCCTTCCGGCACGTAAAGAATTTCTTTGTCCCATGGAGACACTTTCCCAGGTGCCTCCTTCAACATTTCCTACATGATGGAAATTGAGGATTATTTTATCCATGGTCTCCATTACTGGAGCTCTAATCATTCATCAACTTTCTCTTCTTTATTGAGTTCGGAAGTTGGTTAATATATATGTTGTTGATCATATTTTTGAAAAACTGATTTGGAATGAACAAAATATCTTTCACGCCTACCAACATTCCATGTTGTTTCTTATTTCCACCACCATTCCCACCTTGTACATCATTCTCAAAGTTACTATAACTTCCTTGGAATCTAGCCATTGACTAAAACAGGAAAGCATTGTGTGAGTAACAGTAGTCATAAAATCATTTAAAGAATATCCTGTCACGATATTCTCAATTTGAAACACATTAGGATTAACCAAGGTCATTTACTCTCATCTTATATATAATACTTCAAATCAGTTTGTAAATAAAATGAAAATTATCCTAAGCATATCCACCGGGAGTGTCATAACCAAGAGTGCAGCAAGGCCCGTTGTCATGAACCAGTTCTCGTTCGAGTCTAGCTCAAATCGGTGTTTTTGGGTTTTACCCCTAGGTACATCTATTCCAGAGCCACCTCTTCCTCCTCATATCCAGAAAGGGATGTATTGCTCAGAAAAGTCACAAAATCTCTACAATAACAAATTTCTAGGGCGTTCTTCTATAATAATCCTAAAAGACTATCTTAGGGCTATGTGATCTAATAAGAGATTATCTAAATCTAGCTCCCAAGGTTTATACTAAACTTCCTCTGATACCAACTATAACGCCCCGACCCCAGTTATCCAGAGTCGGTCCATTATTACATAACATTGGCATGATCACAAAGGATCAAGTCTCGAAAGACCGATTAGTTTAGTAGTATTGGAATCACTAGATATATTAATAAGTCTTACATTACATCATAAGGTAAATAAACTACAACCACATCTTGTCTTTATATCCCCTCATACTGTCCCTACAGGTCATTCATAAATCACTTTTCATAACCTGGAAAAATAAAACATCGAAAGGGATGAGCTCAGATGATCAGTAAGGATACCAATATAGAAAAATCTTTAATAGATAATCATAAACACTTAAGGAAATGTATAATAAAAAAATCCCTTTAAACTTGAACTTCATCATAATATGGAAAAGTTAAAATGAAATAATTCAATTAACTTATTCACATGGATATTCTACTAGTCGAATAATAACATGAAATATCAATAACAACTTTAATAATGATGGAATGCATAATGCCAGAATATCATAACCACATAGTCGGGGCCTCGTGCCAAGACTACAAATAAGATTTTGTCAAGGCATTGTGCCAAGACATTAGTTTGTCTCATGAGACCTACCGATGCATCAAGGAGCTATAGCAGGCTCCACCGGTCACTTATTAAGTCCATGCATTCCTCGTATGAAAAGTTTGAAATATAACATAGACATTCGTATTAGAACTAGTATAAGAAATGTCAATACTTGATCCAAAAACCATTAATGGTATAAAAATTGCACATCCACAGTCAAACATAACTCATCAGGTACAATATGGAAGATTTTATTGTATCTTATTAACCTCAATTGATAATAATGAAGGATATTGACATAGATTAAAATAATCATCAAAACTATTAGAGAGAAATATCCCCCCTTTTCTTGAAATCATTTAAAGTCACACTATTTGTCAAGAAGCCATTTAAAAATAGATTTTTAAATCAAAGTGTCCCATACCACTTTGAAACATTTAAAAGGAGTTTCAATTTTAAAACTTTTAATGTCCATATAAATAAATCCTTAAAACCATTTTTAAAACATGGACATTAATGAGAAAGATTTATAAGAATATGTCTTTAAAACATTTAAAAAAAATATTTTAGTTAGAGTTTCTAACCAAAAGAGAGACACTTGAATACAAATAATTGAGGAAATCAAAAATTTGTAATATCATGAGAATAAAGGGATTCATGATATACTATTTCAAAGTACATTATATACACCACATAAATGTGATTTGGTGTATAACAGCAAAGAAGTCTCAATGGAATGTAAATTGAGATGAAATATCTCATAAAGGACATATCCTTTGGTTGAGGATAAATAAATGACATAATTATGTGTGAAAAATATAAATACACTCAATATTATCGGTTATTAAATTTAAAAAAATCAAAGTACATTCACACATATTCTTGTAAAAACAACACCAATGAATTGGATGTTTAACTCAAAAAATCGATATTGAGTAAAAATTTCAGTTATCATGTTCATACCGATGACTTGAGAATTTATCAATGGAGTGATTATGTGTATCAAAAGTATATCCATAGAAAGGGGACTGGAAATTATGACATAATCAAATGAATAGTGATTCCACACATAATCTTGGAATAAAATAATCAATGAAGTATGCATAAAGCTGAAAGATTGAAAATTGAAATTTCAAATTCCCTTATCGATTAGGTAACTTATGAAACATACACCCATGAAATAGAGATCACACAAAGATGATGTAAATATCCATAAATTAATGTATGTTACATAATGAATAGAATCATGGGCAGTACACACACCATATGCAATAAATATGTGGTGAATAACGGAATTCTCACGGAATTAAAAGTGAGATAAGAAACCCCTTACATTGTACTTTTTTCCTTGGTCGATGGTAGGTTAACCTCCTCTATAATGGTGAAATAATTTTTATTTAATTACACAAGAATAATTTACATTAATATGATATCATATATGATCTTTTTACATTGATTTGTTAACAATATCTTAGTATTATTGTCGTTTCGGGTGTTAACGGATTCGTTTTTCTTTTATATTATTTATTATGTGAGCCGTATATATTATGGATGGGATGTATCTTATTAATATCCAGAATTATATCATGTCTCTAAAATTTATTTTAATTCATCAAATGAAATTTATTCTTGAATGGATATGATGGGGAGTGAATCTCATCGCGTTCGTGGAGACTATAGTCCGTACGTACGCACGAGCGACAATATCATTCTTTTGATATTAAAATAATATATAATTGGATGGTATATCATATAGAAATAATAATTATCATGTTATATTTATTATTTATATGAATTTTAAAACATTATTATACCCATCTAAATAATAATATATTGAATAACAATTACACCACGACGTGGAGACGGTAGGCTGTACGTACGCGCATATGGTGACATGTCATTCAAGGGATGGATAGAATAATGAATTTGGTTGTTGTATATTTATAATAATATCACTTTATATAGAATATAATGGATTTATTATTTTAGAAAGGGAATAACAAATAATAAGTTGAAGAAGAAAGGAAATTTAAAAAAAGGGTGGTGAAAACGTTACCTCTTCCTCGGGTTCTTCCTTTTGATTTTATCAAAAGGGCTCCATCGGATGGCTTTATGATCAATATAAGGCCTCTAGGATGAAGTGAGAGAAGTTGGGAGAATATTTGTGCAGATTTTGGCCGATCCAAATGGCTTTGAAGGTGTGAATTAATTATAAGGGAGAGTTCCCTTTTATAAGAGGGGTGAGGGGCTCTTTTGAAAAAACATAAAGTATTATTTTATAATAAAATCATATTCAGTTTCTAATGGATCAAAAGTGGATTAATAAAAGTATAAGGTGGGGATGGGTTGAAATCCTTTCAATCAATATATTTTACAGGTTTGAGTCATTATATAAACCTTATCTTTTAGTTTTAACTCTTAGTTAATTAGTTTGACACTTACCATGTCACTTTGTATTTTTATATTATATTGCTAATAAACACACTATATACATCAAAGAGACCCCAAAGTGGTCCATTAATGACACACCAATAATGATATAAGTCCTTTGGATGAACCTTGGATTTTTAGGAATAGAATATAAAATAAAAATATAATATTTGTTTTAAAAACTAATTTATGTCAGTTTTGACACTACTCAATAATTGATTTTTGTTAAAGTCTTAACAAAATTTTTAATTTGAAAAAAATTCATTTAAGTTATCCTAACATTTCATATTAAACAATAAAATTCGTGTATTTCATCAAAACTTTCAAATTATATTTATTTTAACATTTATAATACCAATTATTTGATTCTTTCATTAAAAAGGAAAATACTACATCATTATTGTGTCATATGTATTTTTACTTCTTAAATTTCTAAAAAATATAAATAAAATAAAAATTATGTAGGAAATATTTTTATCTTTCTAATTAATATTTATAATCGAAAATATAACATATATAACTCGTGTAAATTTCTTTTTTCTAAAAGATATAAGCTTATGTCATTTTTGTATTTACTTTAACTTAATTAATATAAAGTGTCCCTATCAACTACAAGTGGCTCCATGAGGTCCCAAAAATGACCCAAATATGCCCATGGTCGGAAATTTATCCCCCAATAAGGTTAGGACACGTTTTAGGATAATTTATTTTTATTATAATATTAATTGTTTTACCCTTATTTACCGGATTTACCCTTTAACCACGGTAAATAAAATATTAACCGAAATAATTATTCAAAATGTATAAAAATAAATTTTACCTATCTACACAATTTGGAAATACTGATTCAAAATATGGAATCCATTTTTCCAAATTCAAAACACAAAAGTGGCAGAAATTAATTTAAAATTAATTCCTGCTATAAAAACAAAATGCGTGTTTTTAAGATATAATAACTATCCAAAGATTGACAATTTTTTATGTCCGGTTTAAAAGTTAAATTACGTCCAATGAACAAAATTGTATTAAATGGTAAAAATATATTGTAAATACACTTTAAAACCACTCAAAATCATAATTTATCACTATTGATTATTTCGATTAAAAAACTTGTTTTTAATTAAAATTTAGTAATTTTCACTATTCATCAAAATATGAAAGTTATCCAAAAAAGTACCAAAATTTCTCCCTAGGATAATTTAGATATTCTAAATCCAAAAATGAAGTTCATTTTGAAAGAGAAAATGTATAAAATTTCAAAAAGTAGGTATTACTGTTCATAACGGCAAGTTTGATTGGTTGTGGTGTGTTAGAATCTCAAAGTTGCGTACAATGCAAGACATTGAATTATTTAAAGGGAAATGTATTGTGGAAACTTGGGGTGTTACATAGGACATGTTTTAGGATAATAATAATATCATTTTTACCCTTAATTACCCTATTTACTTTTAACCGTGGTAAATAAAAGCAAAAAGTTACTATTCACTGAAAATTATTTTTATCTTATTGAACCAAATTTTATTCCTTGATATTAACCATGTCTCCCGGATTTTCGAAATTCCACTCACAAAGGTAGTAAAATTATGTTTTATGTAAATTTTCAAATTCTCATAGGAGGTGGGTAAAAGACGGTGAAAAATTCAATAAAATTTTTATATATCTAAACTTGTTATAAAATGACTCCAATGAATTAAATTAATCTTATATTGGTATTATATATAAATTTTTACCTAAATAAAATTTAAATAAAATAAATAATTATTTAAATAAAAACCCAGTTTTTAAATAGTAACTGAGTGTTTTCACTATTCATCAAAAACTGAAAGTTTTCAGAAAAATACCAAAAATTCACCGTAGGTTAATTTCAATATTATGAATCCAAAAATGGAGTCCATTTTGAATGATTAAATTTATAAAATTTTAAAAAGTGCGTATTAATATTCATAACGCTAGTTCATAATAATATTATAATAATATCTCGTTTAGGGAAACTTGGTATTGCGTACAACACACGCTATTGAGGAAGGTTTCTCTAGCATGCAACAAAACCGTAGAATAGTGTTTGCATATAATGTAAGCTAATATGGTGTTGCGTATAGCACAAACTAATCTTGGTGTAGCATACAACACAAGACATCAAAGAAATTAAAAATAATAATTTTTCTCATAAAATCTCGGGTGGTTACATTCTACCCCCCTTAAAATGAATTTATCCCTCAATATTTTTCGGGGTTATAAATGGTTTAATACTTGAATGTTTCTTTCATATAAACCCACATCGTAAAAAGGAATGAAAAAACTCATATTTAAAAACTAATTTATAAAACATAATGGTTACCCAAATTAACTAATCACTGTGCTTCCATATAAGAAAACATAGGTGAAAATATGGATGTAGAAGAGAAATATATCCATCAAGGTCTGATGGAGAGAGGTAGAGAATATGGATATGAAAAATCCAACTATCACAAAGCCATAAATTTGTGATGATCTAACGTACCATCTGATTCATCGTATATGAGGACACTAGGACAACATTTTTTTTTCAAGATCACTTCCCTAAAGTTGAATAATTTGAATTAGATTAAATACTTACTTTATTTTCGTACAATCTCGTCGTTGTTCGTTCCTTGAACAATTTCCACTTCATCTCATAAAACATGAAGTTTGATTTGTCATTCTTGAAGTGTTAGCAGATCATCTGATAGAATTATGGGTCATTTCATCTGTCTCATACAAAAGGGTAGAAAAAGTTATCAAATATACATAAGTCCATCTATAGTTTGGTTAATAGTATATGATTCCAAAAATGGACTTATACTTCATCTATCATACAGCTTAATAAAATAAAACTAGTTTATACTAACTAGGGACTTCCTGTAGGCTAGCGGTGGATAAAGGCATGTTTCACTTCAGTTGTGAGTTCGACTGCCACAGCCTTGTCCGACGCAACAGGTTGTTGCCCGTCCTGCAGGTTTTTCCTTTTTCTAAAACTACATTATTATAAAATTACTCCAATAATATCAAAAAAGTTATAGCTTTAAACAATACTATCTTATGACTACCTTAATTCATTCTAATATTTAGGATTAACCAAAATACTTCGGTCCAAGATCATAGTATAAAGAGAACAGTTACTTGAAAGGTCACATAATAAGCATGTCAATACCATCATTTATCCCCCATATATCATACGATATATCTTGTTGGTGTCATTCCAAACATGTGAAAATCTTAATCATGTATTCTCTTGAAAAATGAATACCCATTGAACTTTAGTGAAAACATAAATGCTGTCAAAATATAACTCGTTCCACATACCAAAATCCATAAATTTTATATACTCAAACCATGATATATCTTTGTCCTTATATCAGTCATGATCTCCTGAATACTATCAAACATATTATTTTCCCTTCATTACATCATTATGTGTATATCATCTACTTTCCAAAAATATCTGAATAACCATTCATGGTTACCGGTACTATTCAACATATACATTCAAATACTTTAGAAAAAAAAATAGTGAAACAACCCTTAGATGTGTCATTATTCCATAGTACCATTACCTATACAACATAGCGCTTGGTAAACATAAATCAATCCACTACCTTCTTAAACCATTGACCGAGTTTGAACAATTCTGTCATCTCACATATCATTTATAGTCTATTCATGATCATCAATATAAATACTACCCATAAAACTATTATGATTCTCTTCATAAGACTTTCCCTTAGGGAATTGGTTTGCATAATGCCTGTACATTCCACATTAAAAAAATCTAACCATTGTTGATGTCTTAGAAATACCATTATCCTTGTCCATGATGTTAACTGAACCTTTTCCTTTGTAGTTACTGGCATTGTGTCCTTCTTTTCGACACCCAAAGCATCTTCCAGTTTCATTGAAACATTCTCTTGGATGCCTCTTCCCACATTATTGACATAAGGAATATTGAACTTTATTTACTCTATGATCATCATAAATCTTAATATTTCTCTTATTAGATGAGTCAATAATCTTACCAAGGTTGAGATTATTGATCATATTATGAGATTGCTGATTAGGAATAATAACAATTTTCCCCTTACAAATCCCATTTTATTTATATTATCATGAAGAATATCATTCCATTGTCCATCATATTCTCCATTAACATGAATCATCCAGTTTCTAGCCATTTTATAAATCCCAAAATGAATATTGTGAGAGGAAAAAATCATGATAGGAAAAAAACATAATCAAGTGGATTACTTCCAATCTCTAACATAATAGGTCTAATCATAGGTTATTCAGGATTTTTATCATAATTCTAGGACTGTAACCTATACTTATACATATCCGTAGAGACATCCCTAGACATACCTTAGAAATATATCTAGGGATTTCACTAAATTTTTCACATCCTAGTTTCCAAAGGTTAACTAAACCATTCCTCTAATACCAACTGCAGAGACCCATAGCATGACGTACATAGACATTAAATTACTTTTGTAGAATACTTAGTATATAACAAAAACAGACACCAAAAGACTATAATAGTTTTGTATCTTTGGAAACATGGAACATAATCTTATAATCTTGGTGAAAGATCATCAACATATCCCATTAAGATATTCATTTTTTTCTTACCTAAAACCTTTCTTTATATCCTGGGGAATAGAAAACATATAATGGTGAACTCAAATTCTCAGTTAGGGTAAGCATGAAGAAAATAAATCGAACCATATACATTTGAACTTCAAAACATGACTATAATATTTAAACATCAAAAAATTGAGCAATGACATAAAACATGGCAGTACGTAAGGCAATGATAATAATGGAACATCAATCATGATAAAATAGCTTGGAAATAAAACATGTAATTTTGGAAAAATATTAAGCACATGATATGATTTCCATACTAGCCAAGGCATTGCTTCCAAGACCATCTTAGTGGACAAAGTCCCTTTCTGAATCTAGTTCAACCCTTGTTCTAGTCCTGTAACACTGAACCAGATTTACTTACCATTACATCCATTTCTATCTCATGAGATATAAATCCATACCCAATTCATTGGAGGGAGATATAGGTCCCACCCATCTCATAATGGAATCATTCTTTCGTGTGCCATAAAATAAACATACATCATTCAAAATAACCTAATGAATAAAATGGGTTTCATAAATATCATTCCATCATAACATAATCCATATAAAACAAATGGATATAATTTCATCATAAGAGAGGTTAAACCATGTAAATCATAGATATACACATATGAAATAATGTCATCTTAGATGGAAAATGGTTTTGATGAAACACTAGAAATAAATTCTTGAGGAAAATATCATTTCGCATTCAAAATCATTTTCTTTTCACAAAATGTCATCAAATTTTAAAAGAAAAGTATTTTTTTGAAAATATTCATGAAATATTGTAGAGTAAGATTCATGAAAATAAGGCATTATGAAACCGTAAAAATCCATTCACGCCGTACAAGTTAAAAAACAGTCTCCTCATACTTTTTCCGAAAAAGTCAAAAAGTCCTCTTATGGTAAAGAAGATAATGATTCCTTCTATAACACATTGTAAAAGTCAAAGAGGGGGTAAACATGACTTTAAACATACATGGAAGATTATTAAACAATTTATTAAAAACATTTTTATGGACATGGATGAAAAATATAACCCCATTAAATACTTACGTATAAGCAATCTCAAATAAAAATGAGATTGCACAATTGTCCCTTACTTTAGGTCTGATATGCTTCGTACATATCCGAACCTCCTATATAATGATTTAAATAATGTCATTGACTTATTATAGAATCATATCCATTGTTATTATATCATTTATGGTTCAATTATGACTTTATATTACCCGTTCATCTGTAAATTCCATGTTAAAGCAACATTTTGGGTAAAATCGTTTTATTAATCATACATGTTTGGAATTGTTGTTCCTGATATTATTATTACCTATATCATTATTTAATTACTTAAATATTGTAAATCATGATTTATATATCCTATATATTCAGTTTATATATATACATAATAGACAGATAAATGAAATGAAATACACCGTTCATGGAGACGGTAGACCGTACGTACGCCTGAATGTTGTTTTCCTTTCCTTATTAACTTGAATGGAAGTAAGTAGATGATATATATATATGTATAAATAAATCCATTAGCTTAATTATGTAATATATTTCATTATTATTCATTATATATAATTTATAATCATTCTAGAATGGTTATCACAGAGAATGAATCTCAATGCGTCGTGGAGACGGTAATCCGTACGTATGCATGAGAGATGAGATCATTCCCATAATTATTGAATGGAATTGGAGTGGATGATATAATATTTCAGAAGCAGTATGATGTTATAATAAACATATATAGTTATTCATTACACCATTGTACCAATCCAAGTAAGGTGGTGGTGGAAAACATATTACACCACGACGTGGAGACGGTATTCCGTACGTACGTACGCACGGTGATTTCATCTTCCATAGGATGGATAGAAGATGAAATCAGGTTGTATCATATTTATAACAAAATATTAGTATATGAGTTATACTTATTTTTTTAATTTATGATGAAACAACTAAATAAGAATAAGCAGAAGAAGAAATAATTGGAAAGAATCGGTAAAGGATAATACCTCTTCTTTGACGCGCCTCTTCTTAACATCCTCTTTAGGAACTAGAGTTAGTCTTTTGAGGAGACCCGAACCAGTATAATGTTTCTAGAGAAGTTGATAATGGAAATGGGTAGGGTTTGGAAAATCATTAAGGCTCAAAATTATGTAAAGAGAAGAGGGAGGAGGTGCCTTTTATAAGGGAGGAGAGGGGCACCTTAGGAAAAACATAAAATATTATTTTATAATAAAGTCATATTCGGTTTATAATAGCTCCAAATTAATTTATTTCGAATCTAAAGTGTGGATGGGTCTCAATACTCTCATCAAATAGGTTTTATTCAAGTTTAGGTTACCATTTTAACCTTATAATTTAGATTTAAATCTAAGTTAAATAATTTATCTTTTACCGTGTCTTCTTGTTTTCTTACACTCTAGGGTTAATAAACTTACTATAAAAAACCAAAGAACCCCAAGTGGTTCATTATTAATATATATAAGCTTATCTAAGTCATTTTTCTGGAACTTAAATTTTTAGGAATAGAATAAAAATTGATAATATAATATTTGTTTTAAAAAGTATTTTATGTCAATTTTTACACTATTTGGTAATTGATTTTTTTGAAATTCATAACAGCACGATTAGTTCGAAAAAAGTTAATTAAATCAATACTAACATGTCATGTTAACCTAAAAAATTATTTTAATTTATAAAATGTCTCAAATTACATTTATTTGGGTATTTGTAACATCAATTATTATAATATTTCATTAATAAGGTAATTACTGCATCATCATTGTGTCATTAATAAATTAAATTAATTAATGTCTAAAAATTATAAATAAACTGCTATTATGTATTAAATATTTTTTTCTTTCTAATTAATATTAATAGTCGAATTTATCTTATATATAACCCTATATTAAAAATGTTTTAGTTATTAAACTTTGATTTTAACACTTTTAACTCTTCTTTGAATTAAATAATAATAAGTGTCCTAATCTATTACAAGTGGACCTAAAGGGTAATATTATATTCTAAGGTTATTTTTGGTCTAATTAAACTTATCCAATAGAATTAAGACATTTTTTAGGGTAATAATAATACCATTTTTACCCTTAACTACCCAATTTACTTTTTAACGTGGTAAATAAAAGTAAACAGTTACTATTCACCGAAAATTATTTTGATCTTATTCATCCACATTTTACTCCTTGATATTAACCGTGTCTCTTGTATTTTTGAAATTCCTCTTAGAGAAGTTGTAAAATTATGTTTTATGTAAATTTTCAAATTCTCCTAAGAGGTGGGTAAAAGACGGTGAAAAGTTCAATAAAATTTTTATATATCTAATATTATTATAAAATGACTCCAATTAATAAAATTGAACATATATAGGTATTATGTATCAATTTTTAAATAAAACAAATATAAATAAAATAAATAATTATATAAATAAAAAGTCGGTTTTCAAATAGTAATCGAGTGTTTTCTCTATTCATCAAAAATTAAAAGTTTTCAGAAAAAATCAAAAAATTCACCCTAGGCTAATTTCGATATTCCGAATCAAAAAATGAAGTCCATTTTGAGAGATAAAATTTAGAAAATTTCAAAAATTGGCTATTACTATTCATAACTATTAGTTCATAATAATATTATAATAATATCTCGTTTAGTGAAACTCGGAATTGCGTACAACACACGCTATCATAGAAGGTTTCTCTAGCGTGCAACACATGCTTAGAATAGTGTTTGCGTATACTGTAAGCTTATACAGTGTTGTGAATAGAGCAAGCTAATCTTGGTGTAGCGTATAACACAAGATATCAAATAAATTAAAAACGTAATTTTTCTCAAAAAATCTCGGTTGTTACATTATACACTATAGAGAATTTATTACATAACTTTCTGTCTATTAGGATGTCGTAATACATATCGTATAATTCTATAATGTTTAATTTTTTACTCCAATTTTTATTATCATATAAAATTATAAAAAATTGACTTTTGGGTAATTTATACTTTTTGAATACTAATATAATATTTATTTATTAAAATATATATATATATATATATATGATAAATTATTCTTTTAAATCAAAATACCATTTTCTTCAGAAATAATGGTTCTTTTTTATAATAACAGTTTTCAGACACATAAAAAAATAAATTTTGACTTAATAAAATTATATTATCAACTGAAATTTATAAATATTATATGATAGTAATTATTTATTAAAATATAATTTATTTTTAAAATTAATAAATTATTTTAAAAGATTTTATTAATTGATATTTATTATTTCCAAAAAATACGATTTATGTTTTGTCATATTAAAATTTAAATTTTATCAAAATAATTATTTAATCATAAAAATATTAAATTTATTTAGGAATAAATAAAATATTTATTTAATATAAAAATTATTAATATGAGGTTTTAGGTACATTTTCCTTAATTACACCTACAAACCCCCTTATGGTAAGGTGTTCTATGGTGATATTTTCTTGGGATGGTTCAATGAACCTGATTTGGTTAATGATATCAATGAGATTGAACATCTCCCATAAATAGTGTTTCTCATTCTTTTTTTAATATCATCATGGGGTTGATCAAGGGAAGATCCCAGGGATTCTATCTCTAACATGATTAGATGAAGAGGCATATTGGGTATGATCCTACTAGTCAAGGCCATCACTTATTTCTTCTATATCAATGGAATTTACCCAACCCTAAATATATATTACAATAATATGACCACTTACCAGTGACTAGATTATAAATTGTTATGATACATTATGGCATTTTAAGTATTATAATATATAATATTAAAAAATAACTAAATATGTTCACATTTTTTATTAACTTCATTACTAAAGGATTCATTTATTCACTCAAAGATAAGGAATTAAACTTATAAAAGTTTAGGTTGTTACATTATTCCCCACTTAAGGAATTTCACCCTTTAAATTTTCATTTTAAAAAAATTGAGGGTTGTTTGGATTCTTAGCCTCTTCTAGTTCCCTTGTCACATCATAAAACTTGTTGGTTTTCCACTGCACTTTGACCGGGGGAGTTTTTTTATTTCATAGAACATTGACTCTATGATCTAAGATATTCGATGGTTTCAATTCGTATGACAGATCATTATAAAATGGTAGCCGCTATGGATTTTATACATCCGAGGAGTAAGGAAATTAATTTACTAAGAGGAATAAATGGAAGACATCATGTAATTGATGTAGGTTAAGTGGGAGTGCTAGTCTATAGGGAACCACTCCAAGGTGAACAAGGATATCAAAGGGGTTGATGTATCTTTTACTAAGATTCAACTTCCTCTCAAACCATATAAATTTCTTCCATGAAGATATATGAAGAAAAAAATATCACAAACCCCAAAATTTATGTATCATCTATGATTGTCTACATGAATTTTTTTATAATTTGTGTAGATTTAAAAAGAAACTGAATGGTTTAAACTGTTTTTGGAAACTCTTATATAATATCAAGTCACATTAGCATCATCTATCTATCCTCATCCTAGAATGTTGGAGTGTGAAACCTATTCTTATAAAGATCTTCACAAGGATCAATTTGAGTGCTCAAATAAAAACTATTGTTATATGAGAACTCTATTATGGGATTGTCATGATCCTAACATCATTGTAATTCCATTTAAAAATATATAATAATTCCTTCTAAAGTTTGAATTTTCCTTTTAGACTGACCATCATTCCATGGGAGATATGTAGTGTTGAATCTATGTAATATTTCCATGCTTATTAAAAAATCAATAAAAATTAGAGTAAACCCTCAGATATTGATGAGATACAATAGTGTGTCACTCCATATTGTATTAAATGTCCTATTAATTATATCTTATCAACTTGGTCATGATATAAATATTCCATGATGGAAATGAAATGTGTTGACATGGAAAGGTGATTGACTACCACCCATATAACATAATTTATTTTTGGTGTCCTTGAGACTTCAATGAATCAATATATCGATATTTTTCCCCATTCCAATACTAGTATGAGAAATTGATGAATCATACCATTTTACATTTTTCATTCCTCCTATACATGGTCACATACAAATAGTCAGGATACAAAATATAAAATTTTTCTATTCGTAATATCCTACAAGAAATGTTTCCTCAAATATATATACATCTTCATGTTTCATATATTATTAGAGAAGGATGAACTATTCAAATCATCTAGAAGTTCCTGATTCAGTTCTAGCATTTATGGGACACATATCAAATTTCTGAAACTTATAAATCCATCATTATCAAGGTTGGCTCTGAAATATTTTCTACCTTCTTTAATAACAATATATCTTTTTTCTATGCCTCCTTAATCATCTCAATAATGGATGGTTGAAAAGTTTCTTGATAAAGGTAGGATTAAAATAATTTAATTATTCCCATATCCATCATTTTTATGCATAAGATGATTGGATCTATTTCAATCCTCATCATGGATAGAATTGTGGGATCGTTTCTACCCATAAAATCTTCTAATTTTGTGTTTCTTTCAGATATAGGTAATGGATTGAAAAATTTTATTCCTTGATTGACTCTAAGACCCTTCGTTGGTGAATATTAAGATCATTTTGTGTGGATATATATTTTAATCTTTTATATTCCATTTATATATATCACACTTTTCCCCATAGAGATAATTCCACAATATTTTTAACATTAAGAAGACATCCAATTCTAGAACATGAGTTTGGGAGTTCCTCCCATGGATCTTTAGTTGGGGGAGGCATAGACTATCCCCTTTTCAATTTTTATGTGTTCACAAACTAATAAAGTTTTCGATGAATCATTTTGGATCCCAGATCCTTCCCTACTAGTTGGTTATGTGAACATACATTCAATGATTAGCCTCTTTTTTCACTTTAAAACACTCATCACATACATTATTCTAGGAAAACATTACTCTCGTAACACCCTATGATTTTTTTATTTTTTTAAAAATATATTTAATTTCATTTATATATTTAATTACACTTTACAATGAGTATATATTAGGTAATATGCAACACTATGTTTAGTTTTCATTACATGAACAAAAACAATTCTTCGATAGAAATCATGAAATGTGACACAAAGATTTGGTAAACCGAAAAATAATTATTAAACCATACATTATGTAGGATGGTTGGAATAATGATTAATAGAATATGAAATATAAATATAAATTCCTTATCAATATAAATTTATTTATAAATATTTAGTATTTAACCAATCAATTTTTAGTAAATTAATTTTATTCATTAAAAATATGTTTTCCTTAAAAAAAATGTAATTATTTTTTTGAGAAATTATTATAATTTATTTATAGAAACTTTATAAAAATATATTTTTTAAAATGAAATTATTTTTTGGAAATCGTATTCTAAAAATTATCTTTTGGTGATGTTTTGGAATTTTTTTGGAAAATATTGATTTTTCAGTTAATAGTGAAAAATAATGAATTTTTAATACTATAATTTCTTTTCAATAAATAATGTAGCTTATATGTACAATTATGTATTAAAGGAACATATTAATTATTTATTAATATTTTTCAACATAAATAATTTTTAATCAAATTCACATTGTATTTTAATATAAGTTACTTTTTAGGGTGTATAAAAGGGATTTATTTTCTAAAATATGTTTATTTTACAAAAAGTTTCTTCATTCTATTTAATAAGAATAATCTGAAATGTAGAATAGTTTAAGTAGAATCTAAATATTACATATAAATAAGTATTTGTTTATATTCATAAAAGTATTACAATTATGCCACTCACCTTACTTATAAAAGGCCACCCATTATTCTCCTCTATCAAAACATAACACCATAATTTTCCATCCCCAACCCACCTAAATAACTTAAAAATTACCTCATCTAATCCTATACTATTTATTGTGTACAAAAATACAACATATGAAGGCTATTGGTGAAAACCTATAAAGGACACCCAAAGAAGAGCTAATGTTCATTAATGAGCAATTTTGTTTTATCTATGCCTCATTGTATTTAGATTATTATATTAACAAGTTGATATCGTAATATATTTATATCCCATATAATTATATTCATATTTATTATGTTTATTACCTACAACCATCTCCACTTCCCTCAAATGGGTTAAGAAAAATCATCGTCTGTGTGTACAGTAGAGTACAACCTGACGAACCTATGTCATTAATTTTTAAATTAAAACCTCCCAAGGATGGAAATAAAAAGTAATTTATTATTTATATGTGAAATAAATGGTATTATTATACATATGTTACAATTATATAAAACATACCTTTATACTCTTTATTTTTTAGAATATAATAATGCCGCTCATGTGAATGTCCGACCATCACCTCACGATGTAATGTGATTCATTCAAACATTAAGTAAAAGGTAAAAAGTATGGTTTTAATGAAAGTTTGTGACATATATGATATAAAAATTATTGTTTAATTATACTATATAATTTAACTTTCTTTATATCAATTCAATATGGAAATGGAAAATGTGTTCTTGCATGTGTATGACCTATTATCTCCATGAACATCATATTTCATTTTAGACCTCTAAACTTCATATATTACTCTAAATAAAAATCAACATAATATATATGATATTTTTTTCCTCTTTAAAATTATTTATATTATTAAATCATTAATTATTTGAGAGTACCAAATATAACAATTCCAAACATTCTTGAAAAACAAAGTAGTTTTTTCCTGAAAAATGAATTTAACATGGAATTATTAATAAATGTGTAATAAAATATCAAAAGAAACCCATATATCCTATGATGTATATGATTATATTATTTAATATATTGATAATAAAATTATATTTATTATTCAGGATTTTTGAATTTGTAATATGGATGTCAAGACTTATGGTATGAGATTTATAGTCTATATATTATTTATGGGAGGCATTTATAAATTCAGAACTCATTTATTTTGTGTGGTTTATATATTAAAATTTTGTCATGTTATATAATTAATAATCATATTATGATTACATTTAAATTTTTATTTCATGTTATTATTTTTTTGGGATTGCAATTCAAAACATCACTTAATAGGTAAGGGATTTTTGTCCCAATTTTCCTTCTTTGAGACATACATTATAGTATGCAGTTAAATTATTTCACAAGTTGTATATATATATATATATATCCATTTTTACATGTAATATCAAGAATTAATTTTTCATCGAAAAAATTATGTTTCATTTTATGTTATTAATTAATGTGGATTATGATTTTAAGTTTCCTAATTGTTAATAATTTACATTAGAATCACATTGTTTATCTGGAATTTTATAACTGTTTTTTATGATAATGTATTATGATCTATCCCACTAGAAACTCAAGAATTTTACTATCCAATCATTACTAATAATATTTTCTATAAAGGTTACAATTTTATACACTATTTGTTACTTGAGATAATTGGGAAAACGTTTTTATGAAAATCTGAATATATTTCTATCTTCAGACCAAAATCATTTTTTACAAAACCCTATATTCTAAAAATAGTTAAAAAAATGTTTTATTATTATCATATGATTTATAAAATACATCTCTATCAATGATTCAAATTTTAACTTTTTTAAATGGAAAATAAAAGTATTTTTCCAAAAAATACCCAATATTCTTTTACCAAAAATGTGAAAGGAATCCACGTTTAAACATGTATGATATGCACAAAAAAAATTTATAATGAGAGAAATCATTGCCTCCAAGATACTATTGTAAGTTTCATAGGTTATTTTCAAGGAAAAATACTTCTAAAATAAATTATTATTTTTTTTAAAAAAAGGGGATTGTTTATTTTCTTCAATAATAATTTTGAATGATTTTTTAGCTTCCTTTATAAGTTTTCATGGATATATTCAGATAAAATGATTCTCAAAACGTCTTAGTGTTAAATGTTGTTTTTCAAATACGAAAGGATATTTTACATAATAAATCATTTAAATTAATTTTAATAAATCCTGTATATGTTTCAAGGTTGTTCTCAATGAATAATATTTTCAAAATGTTTTAGTTTTAAAAAAATCAACGAATAATGGACATTTTCCTCAAGAAATGTTTTTAGTGATTAAATATTACACTATATATTTTCATGTTTATATTAAAAGAAAATGATTAAAAATATTTTAATGATTTTTTATTTTAAATTTTTTTTAAAAGAAAATTTATATTCATAATTAAATTTTAAATTTTATCTTACAAAATAATTTTCTTTTTATGATGAGATCATTTGATGTTACCTATGCTTTTCTAGGAATATGATCCAAGGGTTCAATTTTTATTCACTCCCCGAATGGTTAATTTTTATAATAGAATGATATTTATTAAACCTTTTTATCTTACATGGGTTAGACCATTATTATATTATTATGAAAATTACTTCTTTTCATGGGTTGTGCAATGATGAAATTTTTAAATGATTGTGAAACTTGTCTATTTTTCATAGGTTAGGGAAAATGAATTGTTTATGAAACCAATTTCATTACATAGATAATGATAGGATGAAGGTTTTACGATAATGTGGAACACATAAATATGGTTTTAATTTTGAGATTGGTGGGACATATTTCTCCCCCAAATACATTGGGTAAATATTTAAATCTCATGAGATAGACTAGACTAGAATAGGGAGTGAATCTGGTTTAGTAAGGGACTTTTCTTACTCTAATGGTCTATGGATGGACCCTTTACACCAATTATGGTTTATATAGTGAACCAAATCCACTGTGAAATTCATGGAAATGATCATGCACTAAAATTGAAATGATTTTCTATACTTATATGTATTCTAAAAATCTATACATTATGTCATTGTTATGATATCATGGATTATATTCGTTGATTCCCTTATGATTCAGGACTTATGAACTACCAATCATTATTCAGTCACTCTAGATTATGATATTTTATATGTGGGGTATTGTTCTCAATTTTTATGTTCATATTCTCATACCATTTTTTACTTGTTATTCTTATGCATCTCTCTTATTTATCCTTACAGACCATCAAAACTCACCCTTTCATATTATTTATTTCCTTTGGTTATATAGAGAATATTTATGTATGATATGTTGTGAAGATTACTAAAGGGTACGATCATTATGGGAGAAATTGAAGATCATTTATGAATTAAAAATATTGTTATCCTTGTTTCCAAAGGCACTATACTATTATGGTCCTCAATCATATGTTTTTTTTAATTTATTGAATTTTCATCTAAAAATATGGAATATCAATGTGTGAGATTCTTGGGTCACTATGCTTGGTATCAAAGGAAAGGTTTAGTCAAACATTGGAAACTCTTATGTAAAAAAATTAGTGATTTACCTAGGGATATTTGTAAGAATTTTTTTAGGTATTTCTATAAGGAAATGTATAAGGATCATTCCATGTAAAAGAAAATGTCCTAGTATTTTGGTATTAGATAGAGCAAGCGGTTTTCAAGAAATTCCGTATAGGTCTCAATACAAAAGAAGTATGTGTCATTAGAATATATGTAACTAGGGTGATAACATTAAAAAATAGAAATTAATATAGACTCTATTGTCACCTAGTATATGAAAATGAGCGTTTCTAGATACCTATTTTGACACTCCTAGGGGATATGCTTTGGAAATTCAAAATCTCTTTATGAACTATCACAGAGGATTTAAATAGATGATGCCTATAAATGGACTAGAATAAAATTAAGGAATAATATATGTAAAATAATAGATAATAGTTTATACATATTATAATTGACTTATTTAATGATTATTTGGGTTTTCTATATGATTTGTGTTACTCACACTATGCCTTTTTCTTTATTTAATGGTGGTAAGTAGAATAAACTCAGTAAACATTGAATGCGATGAAAAATGTGCTGATGAACAGCCAAATGGGATGATTATGGGAGTGAAGGAAATTTTTTATTATTCCTAATCATTTTTCAAGGAACATTATAAACAAAATTTACCTTGGTCAACTCTCAATCTCAATAAATAAGAGAAACAAAGAGTTTAATTAGAGTTTGGATAGTGGATACCATGTAGAAAAGAATATTTATTTTCCTATGTATCAGAAATTTGGGAAGAAACCCCCTTATGAATTTCATAGAGGAACGAGAATATGTTTTGAATGTGTAAAATAATGAAACAAATCATATTACTATAATGGTAAAATGAAAAGTTATATTAAAACAATGTATGAGAATAATGGTCTCCATAAGATTTTATCGACTATTGAATGGTTTCGATTTAGAAAGTATGTGCATTATAAAAATCGATGTCCTAAGGGTAAATATCATAGAGAATATTGTAAAGGTTGTCTGAGTAATTTTTATACTGATGATGATGAAGAGTGTAATACCCTGTGATTTTGTGAATTAATTTTTGAATTAATTTTTTCTTATGTTTTTTTTCATTTGACGCAATAAAGAAAACAATTATTTTATAAATAATAAATCAGTATGTTTTTCTTGATCTATAATAAATTCTATGTTAATTATGGGATACATATAATATAATATTTATTTTTATCTACATGAAACTCTATGGTTTTATTATGTCACATAAAAGACTAACTTTCCTCAATGTCTTGCGTAACATGCATGTCCAAATTTTACCAAACAAAAAATATTATTAAAATATTATTATCTAATATATTAATAATTAATCAACCCATTATGTTATATAATATGAATTGTATTAACTAACTTATAAAAACAATTTTTTTACCGAAATAAATAAATAATTAATTTTTTGAAATTAATATAAGAACCAATTAAATATAAAGGGAATATTTTTATAGAAAACTATTTTTATACCTAGAAAGCTATTTGATCCTAATAAATTAAATTAAAAAAGATTAGTTAGTGATATTAATCTTATATAAAAATTATACATTTAATAACATATTTTTTATATTAATCCAGAAGATTAGATATGCATAAGTTAAGAAAAAATCTAATTTTACACATAAAAAACGTTTATTTTTATTAATGTACTTTTACCACCTTCCGATGGAGAACCCACATAAAATATAAATTTTTTAAATTTCATAAATTTTATCTGTCAAAATGAACTTAATTATTGATTTCAAAACAATCAAAATAGGTCTAGGTTATTTTTTTGGTATTTTTCTGTAAAGTTTTAATTTTTTTAATGAATACTGAAAATTGCTAAAATTTGACACAAAACTGCTTTTTCATATAATTTATTTATACAATTAGATTATTTTACATGTTGGTTTTAAAGATAAATTATATTTAATTTTTATAAATCAATCCCATGTAGGTCATTAGAATCAATTTAATTTGGAAATTTACTTTAAAAACATAGAGAACATTTGAATGTTTATTATATTAAAAGTCCACATTGTCATCAGATCAGTGAGATTATATTTAATTTAATTTCTACAACTTATCTGATTGGAATTTGGGAAAATGTAATCCAATGTTGGAATAATAATTATTTATAATTTCTAATATCGTTATCTCCAAATTATACCAAAAATATTAATGAAATTAATTAAAATACTTTACCACGAATAATGTTAAATTAAGCTTAATATGGGACTAAACTATAACCTTAAGGCCAATCATGACTTATAAACATGTACAAAATCATTTTTATGGAAATATTTAAACCTTATACTACCTTTGATAAACTTTTTATGATTATTTATCCACTGGAAATAAAAAATAATGGGAGGGGTTTCCCTTTTCCGAAATACTACAAGTATACCACTCCACCTCCATTATTAGAGGCCTCTTCTCCTCCCATGTACTCAAACCTCTAAAGACACTTTGGATTAAGAAAAGAATCTACCAACATGACTCCATAAAATTACTCAATTACTATTTTAATCATCCTATGGCCATAAATACTTCCATGGAATCCTTTTGGTGTAATCCAAAAGGAGTTACCCGATTAAGAGGTAACACCCTCCCTCGAACTCCTTCCCAATATTTTCTTTCCCCACTCCTTAAAATCTTATTATTCCATGATTTAATAACCATAAATTTATCCTAAATATAAATTTATTTTTTAATTATATATTTTAAACCTAAATATAGACACACTTCCTTCTAATAGATAATGAACATACTGTTTACATTCACGACGAACAACTGCATCACTAAACGATGATTTTTCATTTTCCCTTTACCGCATCTCCTGGTATAAATTATTATTGATACTCTATTTTTGTATATAATATTTTATATTTATTATTTATTTAATCTTTTGTAATTATTTTACAACATATTTATTTATACATTCCATTATGTGTTAATAAGATAATTTCATTGGAGGATGTGTGGAATTTCTCCCCATCAAAGCAATGTGATTCCTTCATACACCACATGAAATGTATTAAGGATGGGTTTAGTGAATATATATGATACACATGATACTATAAATCTACATTAATAATGATAAATATATATACATATACATATATTCATATATTTCTTTTTATTTTTTTCAATATCACAGTTAAATAGAAATAGAGTTCATACGTACATACGACATACCCTCTCCGTGAACTATGTATTCTGTTTCATTAATATATATTTTATGGATTATTATAATAAAAATATAAATTATATAAATTATATTTAAATCATGGTTTAAATTCTGAAAATAATGATATATGTATAAGGACTAAAGATATAATAAATTAAGACACATGCGAAAAACAAAATGGATATTACCTGAAATGAAACATTAACATGTAATTGTTAACAAGAAGGTTATATAAATCTATAATAAAATCATATATGGTATTATATTTAATATTATGGTTATTTTAAAGATTTATAATAAATTTTTATTTATTATACATGTGGTTTGAATGAGTACGAACAGAGTCAAGATATAAGGTAAGGGAATTTAATCTAACACTTTATTTCTGTGAGAAACAAACCATATTCATATCTCAATTATTATTAGAAGTGAATATAATTCCCATTAATGTATTATATTCCTATTAAAAATAAATATATTTCTATTGACAAAAAAATATGATATTTCAATCTTGGAGTTTATATTCCAAAATTTACTAAATCATTGAAGTAATTTTGACTCAATTTTCATTACATAAGACAGATGCCATATTATAAACCTATATATTTTTATGAGGTGTATAAAATACCTTTGATATGATATAACATGAATATACATCATTACATTATATTTTAATGCTCCATGTAATTTCTTATATCTACATGAGGAGAAGGATTAAAAGTTACCATTTGGTAATAGTTTTTGAAACAATCTCATAGTTTATCGAGATTTTTTATGATCACATTTTAATTGAGGAAATATTATGATCCATCATTAAATAACACACATTTATATTCTTATCCTCTATTTTTTAATGATTTACACATTTATTTGAAACATTTTTCCACTCTTTAGTACTTGAAAAATTTAAGAAATTGTTTTTAAGATAAATTGACCATACCACTCTCTTTGGTCTAAAATCTATGTTCCTTGGAAACTATGTTTTAAAAAAAATTCCATGAATATTATAGAATTATACTAGAATCTATAAAAGTAATATTAACCCTTTTTACATTTTAAATAAAATATGTTCTTTTAAAAAGGAATCTTCTTGTCGTTTTTTTGTGGAGGAACGTTTCTGAACATTTTATATTGGAAACAGATTGTCTTTCTTTGAAGGATTAACCTAAAATAATTTCTTTGAAGAATCATTTTAATTTTTAAAAGGTTAATTTTTAAGAAAATATATTTAAATGGGTTTTTTAACAATCTTTTTGTCAATTTTTTTAAAATTCATTTATAAGTTCTAATGGAAAATAGTTTTCAAAAGGTTTCCCTTCCACTCACCATGAATTAAAAGGAAAATTATTTAAAAATGTTTTCAATGATTCATTTATAAATTTTAAATTTATTTTCCTGAAAATGGTTTTCAAAATGTTTTACATTTTATTAATTTGTTTTTAAGTAGAAAGGATAATTACATCAAGAAGTTTTTTTAAAATATATTTCAAAATTATTTCCCTTCTATGATAACATCCAATGGTTTAATCATGACTTAATGGGGGAATTATTCAATGTTTCCAGTCATATTATTTGTCTTAATGGTTTATTTATTGAGGTAATGTTGTTTATTAAACCAATTTTTTAGTGGATTGTATTTTTTGGAAACCAGATTCTTTTCAGTAATTATGTTTAGGATGAAATTATTTTGATACATTTTCTTTTTCCACATGTTATGATATGATTACATGTTTTCAATAAAAATATAATATAATGGGTTAGGATATGATTATTTTTTATCTTGTAGTATATGTATGTATGATTTAATTATGAAAAGTATGTGACCTATATCTCCCTCTAATTAAAAGGGTACATATTTATTTTTCATGAGACAGACTATGATGGTCTTGGTACTGGATCTTGATAACTAATATGACCATGGGAGTGAACCATGACTACCAAGATGGTAATAAGTGTAGAATTATTAAACTAATATAGACATGGGATTGAACTATAACTACCAATATGATAAGGGGAGTTAACCCATACTACTAAGATGGTCTTGGAAGCGAGGCCTTGGATACTATGGAAATCATATTATATACTTATGTGTTTTCCAAAAATCTATTTCTTATTCATATGTTATACCTTCATGGATGATGTTCATCATTTACATATGATTCATCTCTTATAAGATGCCAATATCTATGTCATGAATCATGTTTATGATCTTTAATATTTATGGTATGATATTTAATTTACACGATCATGTTCTCATATACTTTTCTCATGTCTATGATTACATGTATCCCTCGTTTACCCTTACTGAGCATCTGAGATCTCCCTTTTTTATGTTTCCATCCCCATGTTATGAAGATATTTATTAATTATAATGTGTATAATAATGGTTCTAGTAAATAATTACATAGTGGGATTTAATTAAGCTCACTTATGTACCAGTGTTTTTGTTTCCATGTGTCTAAAGGCACTAGACTAATATGGTATTTGGAAATTTATTATAGTAATATTTTAATTATTTTAAAAATGTGATGTAATGTCTATGTACATTAATACTGGGTCATTATAAAGAGGCTATTTTTTAAAAATTAAATGAAATATTCATTAATCCATAAGATGATGAATTAAAGTTTCTGGTTTAAGAAGGAGGTGGGGTGAATAATGTATAATTATATTTCTATTCAAAGATTGTGTTATATGAATCCCAAAATATAGAAGAATTGTTATTTAAAATATTTATATCAAGGATTTGAAAGAATATTTTGAATCATGTTAATGGACTCAAATGTGAATTAATGGAATGTTGATAATTCAAGGATAACCCACAGTATGTTCAGAATATTGACATATTAATATTTAGATAAAGAGATGATTGATTTGGATAAAGTAAATTGGATAGTAATTATTTCCTTATAACTGATTAATTCTTTTTTAAATGTTTTTTATAATATAATTGATGTATTTTAAATAAATTTTGGATTTAAGGAATATATTAAATAATATTTATTTTATGCAAGGATTAAGAAATCATCTAAGATTTCAATAAGGATTAATGGTTATTATGGTTTTAATAGATTAAATGATTAAGGTATTCACATGTTTGGAATGTGACAATTAACAACTATTTCATAATTTTTGGGGGATTATTGATTATTACATTTTGGAAATTTAGTAACCTTATTTATAATGTTTTTGGATTTTAATCCATTAGAAGGGTCATAACGATAACCATTTATGAAATGGTTTACATTGAAATTTAAATGTGGTTTTAGTGATTAGTGAACTATTTTATCATATTAAGATTCGTTAATATTCAGTAACATCATCTATATATTTTTATTTTTTTTATAACAAGATGTTAAAGAATTGAATTAAATTTCTTTTTGGATATTGTGACCCATTGGTGCTTCAGGAATTAAAAATGCACCTTCATTTCTTGTAGTAAGAAATAAACTGAAAATTGATCAAGGAATAACCAAAGTGTGTGATTTAGCATATGAAATGGAATGACATCAAGTAAATATAGATTAATATCAAAATTATAAAAAAATATGAAAATTTTATTAAAATAAAAAAAATTTCCTTTAAATTTTTTTGATTATATTAAAGAACCTTTTAATTGATGTGAACATTCTCTAGATCATCCACATTCTTCTCATCAATGATCCCTATGACTATATATTATTATTTATTCTTTTTTTCTCGGTAAAAAACATCAATTCCCACCATTGATCCCCTATGTAGAGACCTAGTAATGTGTTAAATTATGCAACCTTTATGTTTAAAAATTTCCATTTTACGGGATGTTTTATTATTTATTTGTACATTGTGGGTTTCTATGATGGAATTTAAAATTATTATACCTTTGATGATAAAGATGAATTTCTATGGAGAAATTAATTTTAAGTGGGTAAGAATGTAACACCATAATATTTTGTGATTTTTTTCAAATTAATTTAATATTTTTTTTATTTTTCCTTACTCGTGACACTGAGTATATCTTGCATTTTACAAAACATTGACTTTAGCTTGTGATACATGCAAAAATGAGTTTTTTTGATATTCTGATTGACACATGACACTAGGATTAAGTGAACCATGAAATAATTATTAACCTTTCTATAAAGTAGGTGGGTATAATAGTGTTAATGAATTTATGAAGTATACCTAAAAATTTAATACTCAATAAATATTTAATTATAAATTTCTTGTTTATTCTCAATCAATAACTATTAAAGTAATTAATTCAAAAAAATATGTTTTCTTAAGCAAATATTTTTATGTGATTTTATAATAATAATTTTATAGGGTTTTATAATAATTTATATTTTAAAATGAAATTCATTTTTTATTGTAATATAGAGATTAATTTATAGTGAAATATTTGGATTTTTTTGGAAAATTTTGTTTTTTGGTGAATAGAGAAAATATTGATTTTCAAATAACTATATACTATTTTCAATAAATTATGTAGTTTAAAATCCCAATTATGTTTTAATGTCACATAATTATTAACTATATATATTTAATCCCCTTAATTTATTTTTAATCAACATTATATTTGATTTTTGTATAGGTTAATATTTATGTACAAAAAGTATTTTTTTTCTCTAAAAAATATTTTAAAGTGAATAATGATTATAAATTTAAATTAATTAATATATTCCCAAAAAAGGATTTTTTTGAATGAAATTTATATATTATATATATTAAAAATTAGTATATATTCATATAGTGATGATTGTTATAGATAATATTAAAATAAAATCATATTGTAATTGAATAATATACACTTATCCAAAACCCGTAATTTTGTTGCATTTTTGGGTTTTTTGAAATTTAATTTTTTTTTGATTTATGAATTTTTTTTGATAAAATAAACTGTTTTTTAATTCACCCTGTCAAAATCATCTTAGGGTGAATTTTTTGAGAAGAATCATATTTTTATTAATAGTGAAAAATAATGAATTTTAATGGAAAATTATCCTTCCATTTAAAATATTTTTAAACCAAAATAATATTTAAAATTATTTAAAAATTTAAATTACACCAATTATATATATTTTAATCCTATATATATATATAATTTTAATAAATTTATTACTAAAATTGGAAATAATTTTTTTTACATTTCTTATTTGGAAACAACATTCTCATCGCCTATGCTGGATTAATTTAAAATTAAAATTTAGCACCAATGTGAAAAGAATTTTCTAGAATGGATTTAATATTTGGAATTATAATTATTTATTTTATCTAATATGTTCAAATTAATTTTTATCCAAAAATAATATTGAGAACTTTAGAAATTATTTATATCGATTATTGTAAAAATGGGTTGATCATGTGTTAAAATTAAATGAAAAGTGTTAAAAATTAACTAAAAAAATATTTCATAACTAGGAAGATATATTCAGACCTTATAGATTTTATTTTATAAAAGTATCCATTATTGGTGCCCTGTGATAGGATAAAAATAGTTGTAGGATTCTATCTTTTCAAAAATTGCAAGTGTGCCAATAACCTCACTTATAAAATCTACCCACTTTCCTCACCACTTCACACCTTAAAACCCATTTGGATAAAACAATTACAACCAAAATAATATCTCAAATTCTCAATTATCATCCTAGAATCCTTATTTTTTATATAAATCCAAGCTAGGAAGGATTTTTGAGAAAAACTAAGGAGGATACCTGAAGAAGAAGTAATGTTCATAAACTATCATTTTTTTATTTCATTATAAACAAAATTAAGTAATTTTCATTTGGGGTAGATATATTAGAATCAATATATTCCATATAATTATATTTTTTTATGTTATTTAATGTCCTACAATCCTCTCTACGTCCTTCAAATGGGCAGTGAAATCATCGCCTGTGTGCGTGATAGACTACCACCTCATGGACTGATATCTTTTTTTCCATTACCAATTATAAATGATAAAAATAATGGTGTATTTAATATTTATTAATTATATTTATTATGTTATTATAATTTTGGAAACATTATATCACACATAAATTCATAATCTTTATTTTGTGAGTATATGATAATGTCACTCAAGTGTACGACAGACTACTACATCACGAAGTGATGCAATTAATTCACAGTTTACATTATATGCAAAAAAATATGGGTTCAACTAAAATATGTTATATATATGATATAAAAATTAATTTCTATTGATAATATATCTACTACCTTTCTCTCTTTCAATATGAAAATTAAATGAAAGCAATTTTCATGCGTATGTACGACCTATTCTCTCCATGAAATGATTATTTCATTTTCTATTGATAAATATTATGGATTACTTAATATATATATAATTAATATCAAATTTGTGTATATAATTTTTACAATTATTTATATTATTAAACAATTATTAAAGTAAGAGGGATATAAATAATAATTCAAACTAATACAAAAAACAATGTAGATATTACTTAAGATGCAGCATTAACATAGAATTGTTAACTAATGGATATTAAATATTAAAAATAAAAACATATATGGAATTATATATATTAATATAATTTTTTAATATAGGTATAATAAACATATATCTATTATAAAAGATGTTTTAATGTGTATCATGAAAGTCAATATTTGAGTTGTGGGATATATTGTCTCTCTTTTATTTTTATGAGACATATGTCAATTCACCACTCATTAATTTATTATGGAATAAAGAGTTCCACTTAGACCTATTGTATCATTAAATCTATATTTCAATTACATTTAATGTTTAGTTTTATGTTATTATTTATTAGGGCTTATGATTCGGAATAATTCTTAAGCGGTAAGGGTTTTTTTCTCAAATTAGCTTCTTTGAGACCTACGTTATGTTTTTAACCTATATGTTTTCATGTGGTTTATATAAAACCCCTTTGACATGTAATATAATGATTTAATTTATCCCCATGATATTTTATGTTCCATTTTTTTTATTCCACCTTGGGTATTACAAATAAATGTTACAAATGGGGTAATGATATAACATTAAAATTTCATAGTTTACGAGGATTTTTTGGGAT
The DNA here is from genome assembly GCA_963277665.1 of Viscum album. NCBI lineage: Eukaryota > Viridiplantae > Streptophyta > Magnoliopsida > Santalales > Viscaceae > Viscum > Viscum album. The sequence goes on from OY728121.1 coordinate 858,418,884, forward strand.
TTTTTTTCTAATGATAAAATATTATGATCCATCCCTCAAGAAACTCATGGATTTTATTATACTCTAGTAATTAAAGTTAATTTAAATAAATTTTATCAATTTTTTCACACTTTGGAAATTAAAATATTAAGTAAATTCTTTTGTATGAAAATACAACTTTATATATCTCTTAAGTCTGACATATGTTTTCTTAGAATACCATGATCTCTAAAAATTATTTCAACATGTTTTTAATTATAACCTCTGATTTTTAATGACATTTTAACCGATGTATTATTTTTTGAAATTTTTTTAAAGTAATATTCAAGTCATTTTCTAAAAAATTATTGTTTTACTTTTTCCAAAAATGTTAAAGAAATATTAATTTTATTGTGTTTAGAATGAACAAAATTTTTATATGTCTTAAGAAATTATCACTTAAAATATTTTTTTACATGTTTTTAAGGTTATTTTAAAGGAATTATATTTTGAAAATGATTTTGTTTAATTTTTTTTTCAAATAAGAAAATATATTTCTCTCAAGAAATATTTTAAAATATTTTTAATGGATACTTTTTTAGTTTTAAAGGTTATTTTCAAGGAAAAGGATAAAAAATGTTATTTTTAAAATGTGTTTTTAAATTATGAAAAATATATTTCCCTAAAAAAATTAAAAGATTTTAAAAAAATCATTTATATGTTTTCATGGTTATTTTGAAAGTATAGTTCCTTCGAAATGGTTTAGTTTAAAATAAATTATTCAAAGAAGAAATAATATTTTCCTTAATAAATAATTTTAATGACTTTTTTGGATTCCATTATAAATTTTTAATTTTGTTTTAAAAGAAAAGGATTTATAAATTTTTTTATAAATTTTTTGTTTTAAAAAATAATTTTAAATGGAATTTTTCATCATCATGAAATTTTCCATGTGATATTTCCAAATAATTTTCCATCTAGGATGACATCATTTTATATTACTAATGGTTTTCTAGGGATATGATTCAAGGATAACATTCTTATTATTTATCTAAATGCATTGTGTTTATTTTGGAAAGATGTACATAAATATCATTTCTTTTCATTCATTTATTCCATGATAAATTTCTTATGAAACACACTTATTCTCTTGGTTTATGTTTTGATGAAATGATGAAGTAATTATGAAATCTCACTATTTTCTATAGGTTGGGATAAGATAAAATGTTTGAAAAACACATTTCATTTCTTGGGTTATGATATGATGAATATTTTATGAGCATTTAAAACACATAAATATGGTTTTAATTATGATGTGGTAGGGGCCTATATGTCCCTCCAATGAATTGGGTGAATGTTTAAATCTCATTAGATTTCTAGTACTAGAACATGGAGTGAACATGGTTTAGTAAGGGAGTTTATCTACAATGATAGTCTTGGGATTAAAACTTGACTAATTTTAATGTTTTTTGAGTTAACCCATGAAACTATAAAAACCATTGCAATGAGCATTGACTACTATGGTTATAATTTCATATACTTATGTTCATGCCAAAAATCTATGTCTTATGATAATGTTATGATCACTTGGATAATGTTCTTTGATGAAATTATGATTCAAGTATTATTATCTTCCAATATTTATTCCATGAATCATTATTATGATCATTGATATATAAGTTATGGTTTTAAAAAGATATACTCGTGTTCTGATACCCTAATATTCATGTTTTCTTATGAATCTACCTTTTTACCCTTACTGAGTATATGAGATCATCATTTATTTTGTATCCTTTACTAAAGTAATAAAAATGACATTATGTGTGATATTTTTTAAATAATACTAAATTGAAAGATATTAATGGGATACATTTAATATCCACCAATAATTAATAATATTATACTCATTATTTCTATAAGAACTAAAATATTCTGTTCAATAGGCATGTATCTCAGTAATTTATTTAATATTCATATAAAACTATGTCATATCCATGAATGCATATCTTAGTTCACAATAATTACTTTATGTGTTATCATGATTTTAGGGATAGGAAATTAAGAGAATTTTCTCTCCAATCAAATATAATAACAAGATAATAAAATGAAAAAAATGATTTCTACCATAAGGTATGATCTTCGACACACTTGAATTGTTTCCATTTTCTAAGGATCCATAGAAATCCCATTAATGGTGAAGAATTTTACTAGGATAGTAAATTTATCAAACCATGACTCACAATTATTATATTGCTCCTATGTATTTTCTTTCCAATATGTCTTTAGTACAATATTCAAATTATCCTAATGTTCCTCATTTCTTTTTCAATACGTAAGAATAGAGTTTATAAATACTACCATTAATAGATCAAGGTAATATATAAAGACTATAGTCATCGATTCCATGAATATTGATGGGTTTTTTTGACTCATAATGGAATCAATATGAAATCATAGTGTCGTAACCATATACGAAGAGTATTTTTAGGGATATCCACCTTCATCACCAATACATGAAAATATCCCGATCAAAGATATATCTTTCAGAAATAATAGGCTATGTGCCTCAGCCTAGTTAGTGAGTACACATCATGTTCATCCAAGAGACCCGAGATCAAATCTAGGTGGAGGCATGTTTCCATGATACTATAATAGTACCATAACATGTATTGTTTGGTACTATTGTTGCTAGAACTATTCATCCATTTAAAAAGTTGGTCCTTGAGTCCTTCAAGGCCTTTGGGATACCAAAGGCCTTCAATACATTAAGGAATTCAGGACACCTCAAGGTCTTCAGGACACCTCAAGTCTTTTGGTCCACCTCATGTCCTTCGGGGCCACATGAAATTAAGATGCCACAAGACAGATTTCAAAGAAACAAGGATCCATATAAAGATTCAAGGCCAGAACATTCACTAGAGTATAGATAATAGGAATTTAAATAATGAGAGGGTATGACATTGCCATTTGTACCAGGCCTATACAACTCTTCACAAGATAGCTAGCTGACTATCTTAGTGAAGTTGATGAGATGACATCAATATATATTATGGGAAGGGGAAGTTTCCTGTAGTTTGTTTGGGATGAATTTCTATATAAGGTCTTTGGTTCATTTAATGTGTCACTAAGCCTATGGGCCATGTAACGGTTCCCCTTGAACCCTTAAGAGTTTGATTATCAAATATAAACTAAAAAAATTAAGGTCTTCAAGGCATTCAGGTATGAATAATTGTAACGTACCGGGTCTGGGTGCCACTCAACGGGTGCCCCAAACCCAATTGGTCACATGACCTCATGCGCATTTCCCCAAATGCCAGAGGCTGCCGACTAGCAGTGAGGGCCTAGGTCGGATAGTGGGGAAACTATGCCATCATTTGTCAAAGTGAAGCGCATTGGAATAAAATAAAAATAATACAATGACAGTGGTATCAATAATCCATAGACATTTAAAATAATCAACTGCAGTATAAGAAAAACAAACAGTTATATAGATATGATGAAACATGTTTCAAGCTCTACGAATACGGCCGGAACATGTTACACAACAATAAAGTACAATACAGAGTACAGTAATACAAAACAAGACAACCAGTAGAATTGCGAGCCTATGCCCGGTCCCATGCTCCCCTACTCCTCAACAGCAATCATGAACCTGTAAAGGGACCCTTTCCCTTACCCACAGCTGTAGAAATGTAATCTGTTTGGGCCGAAGACATGACCCAAACAGTGTGTGAGAAATAAATTCCATTAAGAACCCACAAAAGGCCCGTTCCCAACTGTGTAAAAATATGCAACAATAGTGTGTAGTAGTAAAATGCAATAAAATATGCATTAGTCAAAAATAAATAACATTACCATTTATATTACCATTTTATTATTCATTTAATTATTCATTATAAGGAAACCATCACAATGAATTTCTATGTAAACAGTAAGTGTCCTCAGACACGCAAACCCTTACCCTCAAGTAATCAGAAACATAACCCACAGGTAATTTCCCACAGGCATAACATATATTTCCCCCAGGCATACAAAGTTTCACCCTCAGGCACAGAGTCTATTACCCATAGGCACGGAAGAAGTTTCCCTCAGGCTAAAGATGCACTACCCTCAGGCTAAATAAAACACTTCCCTCAGTCTAAACAAGTAACCGGGCCATGGAAAACATATAAACAAGCAATAAACATGAAATTACTCTCAAATAAATTCTATAATAATTATTATAAAGGAATACCCTCAGGTATCCTGGCCAAATGGATAAACAGAGAAACGCACCCCCGGGGTGGTCCTGGATCCATGAAGCGATCTCAAAAAGTATTTTATTATCACATTTAATTAATTATACAATTACAGGTATTTAAAACAGCTAAGGCCTCATCCACAAGACACCCCAACATGGTTTCGTGGCACAAATATTCACACAAACGCACAACAGATTGAAATTAAACACCAAGCCACCTACATTAAATGCCCCTGAACGGTATATGCGAACGATTATCCTCTAATCGTCCAATAACGACATAGATCTGGGGTAGTATAAAACCACCCTCAAATTCAAATAACTTCACATAGAGGATGAATTGGAATGAACTACACAAGGAGATAGAAGGACTCACCTGTGCGGTTCTAGGGAGATCGACGATGGAGAAAACGGATTCCCGGTACTCAATTGGGGAATCTACAAAGCATCGGATGTCCCTCCTGAGTTATCCTCCGAATCTAACCCTTCCCTATGAATAGGTTAGGCTAATTACCATTTTAAGCGAAAAAAACAAACTACACAGCGTGTACTATTGACTACATGACATGTACTTTTCATTTTTTAACTATTCCTTCAGCGGCTTCTCTCCAGCATGGCACTGTTCATCTGTCGACATGACTACACAGCATGTCCTCATGAGTACACGGAGTGTACTGTTGCCTAGCTGGCCACCACCTTACTATTCGCCTGCCGACTGACTACACGGCATGTAAATGACCAATACACGGCGTGTAGTCAGTTTTTACACCCTTTGCCATTGGCATGGATACACACCTTGTGTACTTATCCCACACAGCCAAAGTACATAGTGTGTGGAATATTACATGGTGTGTAGTCATAAAATTTAGGATTTACCCCCGTTTTCCTTATTTTCTCAAAAAAACTTAAGGAAACGAGAAAAGAAGAAACTCGTACCTCAAGAATAAGAACCGGATTCTTACAAACATCCCCCCTTGTAGAAATTAGTCCCCGAATTACCCTTCCAAATATGGCGAAGATAGAACTCAGAAAAGCTCTTCCCACTGAGCATGTACATCGGTCTCCCGCTCCCACGTCTCATCCTGCACTCGGCCATGCTATCATAGCACCCGTAAGAGAGGAACTGACCGGACTTGGAGAACCTTCGTGCTCTTATACATGATACGAATAGGATGCTCCTCAAAGGACGCATCGCTCTAAAGCTCAACCTCCTCTGGAGGAAAGACGTGAGATTGCTCTGAATTATAGCGGTGCAACTGAGATAAATGGAAGATCTCTTGCATGGCTCGGTACCTCTTTGGTAACTGCAAACGATATGAAACCAGCCTAACTCTCTCTAGAATCTCAAATTACCCCACATACATTGGTGAATGTTTACCATGTCTCCTAATCCTTCGGTGTCCCAAAATCATAGAAACAAGAAAAAAAACATGATCCCCAACCACGAACTACATGGGTCATCAACAGCGATCAACATAAAATTTTTGTCGAGACTGTGCAGTAGCCTGCCGCTTCTGAATTAACTAGACCTGCTCAGAAGTCTACTGCCTGAGACGTGGTCCCAGTAAAGCTGCCTCACCTACCTCTAACCAGCATAAAGGTGATCGACATGGCCTACCATATAAATCCTCGTAAGGTTCCACCTATATAGTTTTCTGGAAACAATAATTATAGGAAAACTCTACTAGGGGTACGTGATTCTCCAAAGATATCCCAAAGTCTAGGATGCATTTAGACAAAATATCCTCAAGCGCCTGTATCGTACGCTTTGACTAGCCATCGATATGAGGGCTGTAAGCTGTGCTCAGAAGCACCTGTGTACCCAGCGCCCTCTGAAAACACTACCAGAAACGAGAAGTAAAATGGGCGTCCCTATATGAGATGATAGAATGAGGAACCCCATGAAGATGTATGACCTCTCGAATATACATCTTCCTAAGCTCATCAACTCCGAAGATCTCCTTGATCGGGAAAAAGTGAGCTACCTTTATGAGTCTGTCCACAACAACCCATATGTCATCATTGCCTCGAGATGAACTTGGAAACCCAGTCATGAAATCCATCGTGACATCATCCCATTTCCACTCCAGAATGGGTAACTATTGTAATAGTCTGGATGGCCTCTGATGCTCCGCCTTCACCTACTGACAGGTGGAACACCTCGTAAAAAAACTAGCTATCTCCCTCTTCATACCCGGCCACCAGTACTGACGTATTGAGTCACGGTACATCTTGGTAACTCCAAGATGAATTTCCCAAGCTTAAGCATGAAACTCCCGCATCAAATTCCTACGTATATCCCATGGAACCCACAATCATCCATGGAAACATAGAATTTCATCATCGCCTATCATCCAACCAGGAGGAGGGTTCTCACTTGCCACCGACTCTCATATAACTAGGCTATCTGGATCAGATAGTTGTCTCATCCTCACTCTATCCAGGAGGGTAGAAGTCAAAGATAATGAAGAAAGATATGTCTTCCCCTGAATATCGTGCACCTCCAGATGCATCTCAGAGAACAAAGACATGAGCTGCCACTCATTACTGGCCTCCTTCATAGCCTGTATCTGAGTCTTCCTGCATTACCTTTTCCAGGTGTATAGGCATGCTCAAAATCGAAGTACTGAAGGTATTCAACCCACCTTCACTGTCTCAGGTTCAATTCACGCTGGGTAAAGATATACTTGAGACTTTTGTGGTCGGTGAAAACCAAAAAATGCACTCCCAAAGATAATGTCTCCAACATCGCAATGCATGAACAACTACAGCCAACTCGAGGTCATGTGTTGGATAATTCCTCCCATGTGGCCTCAACTGCCGATACCTGTACACAACTACTCCATCGTCCTGCATCAACACTACTCCTAGTCCAATACCTGATGCATCACAATAAATTGTATAGCCCTTCTCTTGCTCTGGAAGTATCACAACTTGCGTTGATGTTAACCTTCCTTTCAGGTCCTGAAAGGCTATCTCGCAAGCTTCCAACCAAACGAACTTCACACCGTTCTTATTAAAACCCTTAAATGGTGCTAATAAGTTGAAGAAGTCCTCTATGAAGGGTCTGTAGTAACCAGCCATCCCCAAGAAACTCCATATCTCAAACACGTTCTTAGGTTGGTCCTAAGAAACTACTACACTCACCTTTTCTAGGTCTACTGCAACTACTGCCTCTAAGATGATATGACCCAGGAAGTGAATCTGGTCCATCCAAACGTGGCACTTTGAGATCTCAGCATATAGCTTATGCTCTCTCAGTGTACTCAATACGATCTCAAGATGGGTGACATGGTCCTGTCGAGTGTGAGAGTACACTAAGATATCGTCCACGAATACTACCATGAATTAATCCAGATAAGGATAGAACACAAGATTAATCAGATCCATGAAAACTTCTGCCGCATTCGTGAGTCCGAATGGCATAGCCAAGTACTCGTACAGACCATATCTGCTCCGAAAATATGTAAGTGGTATATTCGATGGTCTCACATGCAGCTGATGATATCCTCATCTCAGGTCAATCTTCAAGAACACTCGTGCTCCACGAAGTTGATAAAAAATATCATCAATCCTCTGCAAGGGATATCAGTTCTTAACTGTCAACTGGTTCAGTTTCCGATAATCCACACAGAGTCTGAGGAAACCATATGCCTTCTTCACAAAAAGGACCGGAGAACCCCAAGGAGATGTACTGGGTCGGATGAAACCCTTTTCCTGTTACTCCTATAACTGTCTCTTATACTCTTGTAACACTAGTGTTTCCATCCTATAAGGAGTAATGGACACCGGTGTTGGACCTAGCATAAGCTCAATCGAGAAATCCACCTCTCGCTCCCTAGGTAGACCTGAAAAGTAGTCCAGGAACACATCCCTGAAATGATCAACCACTGGAGGGAAATCATGCTGACAAGTTCCCTGATCATCCAGATATAATCATGCAATCTGGGCTGTAACTCCATCTCACCCACGATGTGCTGGTCTAGCTCAATTCACCTGAACATCCCATTCACCCTTGAATAGAAACTCTCTGCCCTCTGCTGACGTGAAACTCACCCTCCGACGATAGTTCTTTACAAAGGCTCGATAGGGAACCAACCGGTCCATCCCGAGAATGACATCATAGCTCGTCATCTCTAAGACATAGAGGTCCCATATAAAGTGACACCCACCAACCTCAAGGGGGAACTCCTCGCACTGACGCACACTAGCCATTCTAGTTCCCAACAGAGTGTCTAGCGTCATAACAGCAGAAAAAGAAGAAGAAGAAACATAGATCCCAAGGATCTCTACAACGGGCACATAAATGAAACTATGTTTAGAACTCGTATCAAAACGTACTGAAGATAAGATAGAAGCTACTAGAATAGTACCTCTGACAGTAGAAGGCCCGGGATCCAAATATTGCTGGGTCTGTTACACTACATATGTCTGCCCAATGATGCGGCCCTACGACATAACCTGATTACCCTGAGATGTCCCGCCCTACTGCCTCTGAGATCCTGGTGTCTGCCTACCATGGTCACGACCACCATCCCTGCCCGCACGTCCTAACATATTCCAGTTCCCTAACTGGTAAGAAGCTGTTGGTCCTGCTGCCGCACGCACAGTCTGCACAGAACCCCTTTCATTAGCCACTGGTGGAAACACCCTACAAAAGAACTGTAGATGACCAATATTGCCGCAAGCTCGGCACTCCACTGGGTCTCGAGGACACTAAGGTATCTTGTGCCCCTCCTTACCACACTGGTAGCACATGACCTGGCTATCAGAAACATTCTTCTGGCTGATACTGCCACCCTGAGAGAAGTCCATCTGTCTCTTTCTCTTGCCAATAGAAATAGTACCAGAAACTAGTGTTGAACTACCCCAGACCACACCACTAGATTCCCGCAGATTTCTCTCTGTAATTAGTTCTTGGTTCACAATATCATTTACTAAAGGCAACATGAAAACATTCACCAGTTCTCAGATGTCATATCGAACACCATCCTCAAAGCACCTGGCTCACAACGTCTCACCACCCACCAGAATGGGTGAAAAATGTTGATTCTCGGAGAAGCGAGAAAAGTAATCCATCACCGACATAGCACCCTGATGTAGGCTCATAAATTCGCGAGCTCTGTCTGCTCTCAGTGTCTTTGGGAAGCAGAAGTCATAGAAGACTGCCTGAAAATCCTTCCATCCCATTTCTCTGTGATGCTCTGACTAGGTGGTAACAACCGACCACCTCATGGTGGAATCATGAAGCATATACTTCATGAGCTTTACCCTCTACCCTAGAGGCATGTCAAGATGCTCGAAGATAGTCTGCATAGACCCCCACCTAGATTCCGCAGTCTTTGGTCCGCCATCCCCGGATAACGTCAGTAGATGCTGCCTCTGGAATATATGACTCAGCTCAGCCATATATGTGGTAGCCGGAGGTGCTCTCTGAAAGGTCTGCATGAACCGTATAAATCCTTAATGGAACTGAGCCTCCACCCCTATGTCTGGTATAACGGCTGGCGCCACATCTGGCTCTACTGTAGGATCCACTAGATGCCTATGGCCCACCATCTCTGGAGTATAATGGTTGTCGCTCTCCTGGAAAACAACGTGTGTTCGTCTTGGTGGCATGCTTCTACAAGGTCAAACACGCACCTTAGATCAATATTATCAAAGACTGAAAACAAAGGGACCAAAAAGGGAATAGGAGTAAGAAGGCATTTCAAGATTTGAGAAATAAGACTACACGGCGTGTATACTGACTACACGGCGTGTATACTGACTACACGGCATGTAATTGACTTCTCTTCCCCTGCTTGGGTCCTTATACAAGGCTAAGCCACATGGCGCCCATTCAAATAAACTACACGGAGTGTATATATTCTACACGGCGTATATGGTGTAATTTTCCAACTTCCCGTGTTGTTTGTGAAACAGCCGACTACTCGGCTTGATACTACATGGTGTGTTACACCCACACACGGCGTGTACTTCACTCCATCTTCCCAGCCACTTGGTTAAAATCGCATGTTCTGTCCTCCGACAAGACTACATGGCGTGTCCCATAGGTACATGGCGTTTACTAGATGAGCTTTGCTGACCCGTGTTGTTATTTACAAGTCCAGATACACTGCTCCCACTACACAGTTGTTCCATATACCCACAGCGTGTAAACGAAAGGATTACATCGAACCATGTTGTTAGTTACATGGCTGGATCCCAGGTCAGACTACAAGGAAAGTTCCATAGTGGACACGACATGTACGTCTTATGGTCTCCTCCATCTATGTTGTTAGTTACACGGGTGGACTCCAGGTCAACACTACACGACGTGTACATCCGGTACACGGCGTGTTCGCCCCATGAATTTCCCTTCCCCGTGTTTCCGCCAACACGGTCTTTGACACGGGAAGTGACTACATGATTTGTACATAGGGTACACGCCTTGTACATACAATGTTTTTTTTCTTCCTAAAGAGAAGAACACATGGCATGTGTCTGAGGAACTACACGACGTGTATCCTGGGTTTTCTGGACAGTACACCTCTGATGCTTCTCCAAAACCCAGAAAATTATGAAAAACAATACCTAAGTGCCAATTTTTGATCTACGAGGGCCCATACTCCCCACGAATCAAAGTTTGGCAACTTATATGTGTTATAAAAAAATAGTCAATGGTCCACTAAATTTCGATCAATGGGGGCCCATACTCCCAGAAAAACCAAATTTTGGCTTCCATTCTATAAATAGACTCATACCAAGATGCCCCATCACATAGCAGGTATTTATCCAAGTAGATATCACCACAACATGCTTTTCTAGCAAAACAACTATCAAAAGTACATGAAATTTCTAATGCACATACATGACATGGAACTATGCGTGGAATTTGTTTCCTAGTACATGCCTAAATGATGCATGAGATGGCATACCCTCATCTCATCGGGTTGCAACATAATATAACCCATGGATAAAATATAAACAACACAATCAAAAGTGCATCAACCAACGGTGAAAATCAAATCAACTGTAATATTTTCAAAATCAGAAAAATTGCAAAAATACGAGGTAGACCGGCTTTTCCCTATACACGGGTTAGCTACACCCAGGATCAACTTATTACCAACTATAGTTTACATCCTATCCCCGACTATTGCTCCAAATAGTAAGTGAATGAAAAGAACCCCTTTGATACCACTTTGTAACGTCCCGGGTCCGGGTGCCACTCAATGGGAATTCCGAACCCGGTTGGTCACATGAACTCAATTGCATTTCCACAAATTCCAGAGGCTACCATCTAGCAGCGAGGGCCCAGGTCTGATAGTGGGGAAACTATGCCCTCATTTGTCAAAGTGTAGCACATCGGAATACAAAAAAAGCATACAATGACAGCGGAAGAAATATGCAACACACATTTAAAATAAACAACTGCAGTATAAGATAACCAACCAGTTATATAGATATGATTCAACATGTCTCAAGTTCTAAGAAAATTGCCAGAACATGTTACACAACAATACTGTACAATATAGAGTACAAAAAAAACAAAAAAAAAGACAGCTGGTAGCATAGCGAACCTAAGCCCAGTCCCATGCTCCCATACTCCTCAGCAGTAAACAAGTACCTGTATAGGGACCCTTTCCCTTATCCAAACCTACAGAAATGTAAACTGTTTGGGCTGAAGATATGACCCAAATAGGGGGTGAGAAATAAATCCCAGTAGGCACCCACCAATGGCCATGCCCAACTATGTGAAAATATGCAACAACATTGTGCAGTAGTAAAATGCAATAAACTAAGCAGTTCTCAAAAGTAACTAACTTTACCAGTTATATTACCATTTTACTATTCATTTAATCATTAATTATAAAGAAACCACCATAGTGAATTTCTATGTAAACTGTCAGTGTCCTCAGACACGCAAAGCCTTACCCTCAGGTAATCAGAAACATAACCCACAGGTAATTTCACACAGGCATAACAGATATTTCCCTCAAGAGTACAAAGTATCGCCCTCATGAACAAAGTCTATTGCCCACAGGCATGGAAGAAGTTTCCCTCAGGCTAAAGATGCACTGCCTTGGGCTAAATAAAACACTGCCCTCAGGCTAAACAAGTAATCAAGACATTCCCAATAAGTAAATAAGCAATACACATGAAATTTATCTGAAGGAAATTCTATAAGAATTATTATAAAGGCACACCCTCAGGTATCCTGGCCAAATGGCTAAATAGAGGAACACACCCCTGGGGTGGTCTTGGATCCAAGCAGCGATCTCAAATAGCTGTTTATTATCACATTTAATTACATATACAATTCTAGGTATTTTAAACAGCTAAGGCCTTAGCCTCACGACTCCCCAACATGGTTTCGTGGCACACAAATTCACACAAACGCACAAAAATTGTTAGTTAAACACCAAGCCACCTACCTTAAACGCCCCTCAACGGTTTACACACATGAAGATCCTAGAATCGTCCAAGAACAACATAGATCTTGGGTAGAAGAAAACTGTGCTCAAATTCAAATAACTTCCCTTAGAGGAATAATTGGAAAGAACTACGCAAGGATAAGGAAGGACTCTCTCGTGCGGTTCCAGGGAGATCGACAGTGTAGAAAACGGATTCCCGGTACTCGATCGGGGAATATACAAAGCTTCAGTCGTCCCTCCCGAGTTCTCCTTCGGTTCTAACCCATCCCTGTGAAAAGGGGAGTATACATCCCATTTTAAGAGAAAAAAAACTACACGACGTGTACTATTGACTACATGGTGTGTACTTTACATTTTTTAACTTTTCCTTTAGTGGCTTCTCGCCAGCATGGCACTGTTAATATGTCGACATGACTACATGGTGTGTCTTCATGAGTACACAACATGTACTGTTTCCCAGCTAGCCACTACCTTACTATCCTCCTTCCGACTGACTACACGGCGTGTAAATGACCACTACACGACGTGTAGTAGGTTTTTACACCCTTCATCACCGGCATGGCTACACACCCTGTGTACTCATCCCACATGGCCAAAGTACATGGCATGTTGAATAGTACATGGCGTGTATTCACAAAATTTAGGATTTTTCCCGATTTTCCTTATTTTCTAAAAAACATTTAAGTAAAAGTGAAAATAAGAAACCCGTAGCTCAAGAATATAAACTGGGTTCTTACAATAATACTCTTGTTATTTATCATTACATTTTTGAGATCATGATATTTAATCTATAGGAAAAATGATCCATCCTTCTTCTCAATGAAGAGGATTGGTGCACCCCATTGTGAAGCACTCAGGTGTATGAAAAATTTATCCCAATTATACAATAGTTTTTTTTTTCAGTTCCTCATGTTTAGTAATGACCATTCTAAATCGAGTCTTAAATATTGAGAAACCTGTTGGTATAAGCTCCATTAAAAATTCAAGGCCTCTACAAAGAGGCAAACTTGTTGAATTTTTATGAAACAAATCATCATATTCCCTCAAAATGGTCATGTATTCAAGGATGATCTATTCATTATCGTTAATAATAAATTAAATATATTCTTTATAATAGTGAAATAATATCAATTATTACAATGATAAAACCAAATAAAATTCATCCTGCTTCTTGAACTTGGATATAATCAAATGGTGATTGATGATTTAGAGTTGTATTTACTTCTTTATATAATATTTGTTGGGGTATATAAAGAATGCCAATATTTTCCTAGAATATAATCAAATTTTACTTAAGTCGATATGAAAAGGATCTTTGGGATGTTTATACTACATACTTTGATAGTGGTGGTGTTATATACATGGGATTCAATAATTCTCCCATTTTTATTTTCAATTATCACTCTATATCCAGGCTTTATAGTGGTGTTTGAATATTTATACACAACATATAGGATTAAAAAGAATACATAGAACTAGAATCAAAAAATATATTCACTATCCATGAAGGAATAACTTTATTACCAATAACTACATCATTTTCCGGATCCACCACCATAGTTGTGATAGAATATTCTTCCCCTTAATGCCTTAGTGGTTTTCAGTATTTATTGTCTCTGAAAATCCATGGATTATATCATTGGTTCACATACTTTCTTTATTATTTATAGATGATACATTGGAAAATATGATGATGGTTGACTAGAGAATTCATCTCTTCTATTACATTGGTGGGTTTCTCCCATCAGTAATCACTAGTGAGGTTCCCTTCCATTCTACACCTAAAACACTTCCTCACCCTATAATAAATTGTAGGATGCTTCTTCCCACACAATTTACAAGTGGGATGATGGAATTTATTTCCTCTGTTAAATTTAATCATTTTACAACCCAAATTAAACTCATATTTCTTATGCTTATTCCCATGGAAACAAGATATATTCCGACCTCCAATTTGACATTGAGGGAACATTATTCAATTCCCTCATAGTTGTTGATGTCTTGAATTTATAGGGATCTTCATAGAATTAACTTCATCCCACTAAATAAGTATTCAATGTTGATTTCAAGGTAAATAAAAAGGATAGATTTATATCATGAATGTATTGTGATGTTTTCATCATATGTCTCAATAGATTCATCTTACATTTTATTGAGTCTTGGTAATTCAATTACATTTTTGAGTTAAATAGTGTTAGGAAAATATTTATAAAAAATCATATTTTGAAATTACATCCAATCCATCGCTTCAATATCCTCCCCAAGCATTGTAATTTTGACAAGCATCCACAATTTATTATGTTATCTTTATAAATGATAAATACCTAGTATGAACATCACTCTTTGATAACCTTGAAATATGGAAAAAATATTTTCAATAGAGATGATCCATTTTCCTCAATCAAGAGATCAAAATATCCCAAAAATTATGTGGGCCATTTTTCCTTGATGATATCAATTTATAATAGTTACTTTTTAATGTATTTGGGAGTTCCATCTAATTCATGTTTTCATTCAAAACATCTGTCAGTTATGATAGAATAGTCCTGATGTCCATGATTCTTTCTCCTAACTAGTTGGGCATCTCATTTGGGCAATCATCACATTACGTCACACATAATTTTCTGAATAGATTCCTCTAGTTTCTGACCATTTACTAGAATAATGTGAAAATTACCAAAGATAATTTTTAATTAATTATTCACATACATAGGAAACTACGAAGGTTAATGGGATAAACCATAAATATCATATTTTTCTTAACATATGAATTTATTTGACTCAGTATATGTTTTCCATGATCTATTTCCTAACATGAAATAAAAAATAAATATTTTTATTCCTTAGTAATTGTTCTTAACGAGTTTGTAAATTTACCAACTCATATCCCCCATGTGTTTCAAACCATGTGTGTATAAAGTACCATTTTTGTGCACCAGTTCTTGATCAAGTATAGCTTAATATTTTTTTAGGAATGGTACACTTAGGTATATATATTATAGATCCAAATCCATCTTTAGTATCCAGAAAATTATTTATTATCATGGAATATACTTAATATACACATTACCAAAATTTTGGGATGTTTTTATATGATGAGTATTGTCCCCAAGGCTTTCACTAGATTTTTAAATCCTAATCCAAAAAATAATAGGACCTTTAACTCATACCAACTATGAAAACACATATCCTTAATACACATTACATAATAATGTATTAAATAAATTTTCACATTATACAATTAATAATATCATGACTTCTAGTGTCTTTGGGATATTAGGTACCTAACAGTGCATCATAAAATAGGTATATAATGACTTTATTGAATCATTTTTATCATGTTCTTAAAATCAATCATTCCTCCAAAACTAAATGGGATAAAATCGGGTTGTACATAATTATGTTTTGAGATATATAACACAAAAGGAATAATAAAATCAGCTCATAACATAACCCAATATATGTGAGACAAGGGGTATAACAATATTACACAAGTTGTGAGAATTATAATCATGAACATTGTGGCATGATATAACATTATAATATTAATGAATTATGGAAATATAGAAAAAACTAAAAACATGGAATCACAAACATAAGTCAAGGTTAACCCCAATTACATCATATAACAGTGTAATTATTATAACCACCCATTAACCATTGATGGAATCCCATAAGATTAAATAATTACCCAATTCATTGGATCTCTATATAAGTGTACCCATGAAAATTATATTATACACACGAATAACCATTCAACATAGATCATATAAAATTTGAAATTATTACATATATAATAAACCCATGATTGAGGAGTAAAGGTTATGAAATTTTAATTACCCAATAATGTAAGGATGTGTACATATAACATAATAGCCTAGAATTGAAATGGGTATGATAATTCACTGCAAAATCATTTGGAATGAAGAATCATTGTGTTATTTTAGTAGGATAACAACAATTATTAATGATTCATAAAATTTTTCAATTAGTGATAAAGTATTATTTAATAATTTCGCATCAATATGATATAATGAAGGATGTGGAAAATATCCACAACCATAAAAATAATAAAATAAAGAAAGTTCTTGAATAAAGAGAAGAATGAGTGGAAACCTTACTTTGACATAGTAATGGGCTATGTAATGGCTTTAATGAGAGGGAATCAATGATATCAAATTATATGAACATTAATTAGACTTTATAGAGACATATATAATGGTATTAAAACATAACTATATGATATTCAGAAGGCTAAACACCAAGAAGGTTCTCGAATGGAAAAGAAGAGAGAGTGGTCCCTTACCTTGAGAGGGTATTTCCAAAAGATTGGAAGGAGATTATTGAAGTCATTGGGATTACATTGTTGGTCATTAGAGATGAATGGGTAGAGTAATTTCATGATCTTTTATTTTTTATTAAATAAAAAATGGGGCTTAGGTGGGTTCATATAGGAAATGTGAGGGGATTTCTTTGTTATTTTCCATTCATAGGTTTTGGACACTATATAATAATGTAATAAAAAACTCATACCTTACCATGGGGGTTTCCATCATTTATGAAAGATAGGAGTGGATTTAATTATGTTATAAGTCAAAGAACTAAAATAATTAAAATATTTCCCTTGGTTATATAGATGTGACGCATTGTCTGAAAGAAATGATTTCAAAACACTAAAATATAATATATGTTGTAGAGGATTAATAATGGTGTTATAAAATTAATCAAATAATCTAAAAAGAGTTTATTTTTAGGGATAAAATATTTTGAATTATAATTCTCTTTAGATTACTTGTTTCCATATTTTTGGGCTTTTATGATTATATATTACATAACTTTTTATTATAATGTATTTAATTTTTACCCTACAATTTTATTGTCTTAGAGAATTATGAAAAATTAACCATATGATAATATATACAAGATTAATTCATAAATAATATTTATTTTATCAATATAAATATGTATAATAAAATAAATTTCACTTTTAAATCAAAATAACCAATTTATAAAAATGCTAATGTTTTATAGTAATAGCTTTCTGACCCTTAAAAATTAATTTTCTCTTCATAAAATTATATTATCAACTATAATACATAAATATTATTTAATTATAAAATTTTATTAAATTAGGATTTATTTTTATATTTAAATAATTCTTAAAATTTAATTTCATATTTTAATTTTATTATTACCCAAAAATAAATTTTGAGTTTTATTGAACTAAAATCCATTTTTTATCAAACTAGTTATTTAATGATTCAGAATGTAAAATCAATAAGGATTAAATAAAATTAAATATTCATAGAAAATAATATATATATATATATATATTCATGTTGTATGGTCATGAAACATATCCATTTTTTTGGCTAGCGAATTCCCTAAGGGAAGGTGTGCGCTAGTGGGATTTTATTGGGATGGTTTAGTGAACATGGTTTGGGTATTGATCTCAATGAGAATTAAATTATCCTATAAATGGTTTTTTTCACATGCTTTAGTCATTTAATCATGTCGTGTATTGATCAAATGTTAATATCATTGATGACATCTCCTAAATAAGTTCTGAAAAATTGGATTCATCGAGTATGATCATACTAATCGAGGCCATATCGTATTTCATCTATATCAATGGACCATATCATAACCCTATATATATATACTAATAATATGATAACTATAAAAAGACTATATTATGAATTTTTATGATGTTTAATGTTATCTTAAATATTATTTTATATAATATTCCAAAATAACCAATGTAGAGAATTTTTTTTCTATAACTTCATCACTTAATGATGGATAAACGAAATTTCATTCATAAAATTTAAAGTGGATAAATAATGTCAGAAAGATAAAAAAACATGGGTAAATTTATACTCAAATACATTTATTACAAAATCATTGATGATAAAATAGTCACAGGGTGGTTAGGTATAATGCAAATCATTTCATAGGTTTTAGATTAACCAAGATGAGATTTCTGTTGTCTATAATGAGTATTAAATAAGGGACATCAATTGAGATTGATTTATAATGTTTATTAAAATACTTATATAAGTTTCATACAATGTTCTTATCTATATGTTAGAGGGGAATGTGATGTGATCATACTCTTAGATTAATGACACATGATTTATTCATCAATATGATCAATCTATATTTATATAAATGAGAATATATGAGTGTCTTTATGAGATTTACATACTCTCTATAACATGGTCACATTAAACAAAGAAAAAATTTATTATATCATTATTAATACTTATATATGATATTGTTAGTGGAATCATGTAGATATATACATGTGTTTGATGGAGATCTTGACATATAAATTTATATTTTGAGTAGAAATAATGTTTTCATATTGGATTCCTCGCGATTAAATTTATGAATTTGGGAATTAATATTAGTTTCTAGTACTAAAAATGCCCATAGCGCAACAATTTTTGGTTGACTGAATGAGATTCAGTTTTATATAACATGGAGTGCTGATATTGAATTAACTTAGTGTTTATTGAAAATTAGTTTTGGAAATATATTCATAAGGTATCACATAAGATGTCATAAAAGATAAATTTGAAGATATATTTCCATAATTCTTATTAGTGATATCAAAAAAGATTTTTGAATATTGTTTCAAAACTTATTTTATAGGATATCATATAATGTGAAGTGGAACATATGATATGGGGAATTAGTGGAAGTGAGATATTGTTGGAGACATATCCAAAATCTATTTTAAACCTTATGATGTTTTTGGATATATCATAAAGAATAATATGATCATTTCCTATTGTATGACATGAATCAAACAGAGGCATACAATATTCTTTGGATTTGATGATATCATAAGGAATGATGTAAAGATATCATTCCTCTTCATCAACTAATCTTATTATATGATATTTTTTCATTATAATTCTAGTGAGTCATCTTCTAAAATTATCATAACACTTTAAAATTTGTTAAATCATTTGAACATTATGTATTTGAATTTAGGAGGCTTCTATAAAATTCCACCATAATTACTAAAGATTCATAAAATGAAATATTTAAGAGTTTAATTAACTAATAGTTACATAGAGTATTAATTGGAATGAAATAATTATATCTTATGAATATATGAGTAACATATTATGAGGATATAATAGTTTACATGAGGGATATATAAAAATGTAAATATCAATGTTAATTGTTAAAAATACTAAACAATAATATTTCCCTTTCTGTCATAACTCTCTTTCTCCTTCCCCATTTCACTAAGAGAAAAAATTAAACTATTGTAGTTTTGGAGAATTCCACACAAGTGTTTGGTGATTTCATTAAAGTCAAGGATACATCATATAGGAAGAAACCTGAGTGTCACTTCTAAAGGATCATCATTAAGGATTTTATTAAAGATAAATTAAGTAGACATATTTATTGAAAGGTTCATGTTCATTATCTATTTCTATATGGTTTTGGTTATGTATAGTATGGTGATTTTTGTAGTGTGTTTTCTAATTTCCTAAACATCATTAAAAAGTGTTATTCAATCTTTATGAACCTAACTCATACTACCATAATGTTCCTAGAATTAAATGAAATTCATTTTTTATAAAACATTATATAATACCACATAATTTTTACAAAATAATGGTAGAAATGGACTTCCCTAATTTGGTGGAATTATACTTTCCAAATTCATTTGAGCCATTGAATTTGATATTTATATTGATACAAAAAGTATTTACTTCCCATCTTCTCCATTAACTCACACATATACACATTTTTATAGGTTTATCCCATGATAATTAGAATCAAATCATTCACCTGGATATGGAACCATGCATATAAAATATTCCCACTTTTCGATTTATGATTATACATAATTTGAGCACTTATAACATTTCTTGTGATGGGAAGTTCACCTTTATACAAAAATCCCCCATTATAAATTTTTAGGGGATGATCTTATCCTTCCTCATAGGTATTTTCATTGCTATCCCACTCTATAAATTTTTTTAATTTTAATAATCTACTAATTCAATCAGATAGTAGAAATATTATTTCCTATATGAAATTTAGAACAATATATAGCATATATTCCCATTAGGTTAATAAGAACGTGAGTTTTTTAGGTGGAAGAATCATCTTTTCACTATTTTGGTCAATCAGATCCTTTGGATTTGAAGCTTCTCTATATTCCTACATGAAACATATCTATGGGGGGAGGAATAGTTGGTTTACTCACAATTATTCTCCTTTTAATTTATTAATCAATATTAAAAACATAGTAAATCATATTTTGTTATTTGAAAAGATTTTATAACTCCAATTTATCTCATATATTCAAATTGAGGACATGTATACAATATTCCATTGTTACCTCGGGGTTGACCTTTATATTTTCTATGTTTGTTATGATATATATTTACTTAATATAATCTTCAACACTTTAACTCCTTTTGGTAAGGTATTAATGGTTTTATAGAGGTCCATATTATAACATATAAGGGTAAACCACTTCCTGGGGGTAAATTTTAGGTCATCTCAAGTATTGATACGGTGACCAATATATCGATCAATATTTTTTTTAACTAGTCCAACCATTTAGTCACATAATATAAAAACTTATGGGAAGTATTTTCTTCCCTTTCCTCCTTAAAATAAATAAAATATGAAAACATTTTCACGATAATCAAAATTTTCCATATATTCACCCATTATGTGGGGACAATCTAGTTCCAAATGATGTTATAGATTATCTAAGATAGTATTTACACATGGTCAATTATTTCTATTTTTTGAACACTCATAAACCTCCTCCAAAAAAAATAATATTCTTCAAACATCTCACTAAGACATGCATTTTATTTCGTATGGATTCAAGTGTGGGAGATTAAATTTGGAGTTCACATTCACTAGAATGAGGGATTATATTCCCATGATATTCTAGTAAAATAAGTGATAAAAGACACATGAATTCATGTAAAATCATAAACCAATTTATAAACAAGAAAAAACTCACATGAACATGATCACATACAAACAATGATACACATATAGTCGTAATAGATACAAACAAAAAAACACATAGGAAATTGTTTTCCTCTATTTTGTATACTGTACATATACTAAAATAATATCATAATATATTATAAGATCGGTAATATATTTTTTGATACCACACTACTCAAATAATAATACAAACCATATTTTTATGGGTAATATATTAGAATTGCTCAATTTTTGTGGAAAAGTTGTTTAAGATGGGTAAAAGGATGAAAAATGGAAGGGTATGATATTTCGCTTTTCCTAATAACAATAAAAGATAAAAAATTTATGAAAATATTATCCTAATAAATATGATATAGATATGAAAAAATTAATTGATAATAATTATATTATATGATGAGAAATTGAATTTTAATAATTATTTAAACAATAAATAAATGATTTAGAAAATTTTTCCTCTATTATTTGGGAATCTCACAAAAAAAGTATATTCATTGTCTTGTAACTCACAAAATTATTGGTTAAGATATATATATATGGATAAGGATAAAATTTACATATACTAATTAAAAATTTTTAAATATAGTGAATAAATAATTTTATTGATATAAAATAATTATTTTCTACGTAATAATGGATAATTCTTGATATTTTCAAAAAATATTTATGTCAAATGATGGATGATATCGAATGATAAGATGGAAAATGGTTAATATAAATGAATTAAATGGAGATATGTATATCACAACAACCAAGGCTCTAAAACTTATTTATTTGAGGGGGTGGGGTAACCTGATCTTCATTATATAGGATTGTAGACGGGGGATAAGGATTGGGTATTCATGGATGAAAGTAATCACCAAGTCTCTTAGATGACTATGAATTACTATTTATTACAACACAATCAATTATGAATACATCTACTAATCCATACAATGTTTCACTTGGTTGAAAGTGAAAACTATTTGATTTGTAATCAAGGAACAATAATATTGCGTAATTACAAATAATGGAAAAATTAAAAATATTAGAAGAATATATTTATAGTAATCATAATAGATAGAAAAAACTCAAAGTTTTACAGTAATAAAATATTTAATAAAATAAAAATACAATTTAATTTACTATTTATATTAAAGAGGTAATACAAAGATAAAAAATTTGTACTCATAATTTCATAAATCCTAAACCTACATATACATTTAATGTTAAAACAGGAAAATTTTGAGTCAAGAATTACTAGAGAAGTATCATACTGATGTTTAATTCAGAAAATTTTACCACATTGATTCAGAAGAATTATTATTAAATTTGATTCCATATCACACTAGATTGTACATTACTTTCCTTATGGACGAGTTGTTATAATATTCATGTGGATTGGGATTGAAAACTCATAAAACCATGAGGAATGGGATAAATATATCCAATGTGGGCTTCAAAATATAATAATAAGCCAATTTCCATCTTTTATGTGCACACATTGAGTTCTAAAATTTAATGCACATTGATGAGATCCCATTGTATCGTAAAATGTTATTAATATACATACCATTATCATGGCCAATAAATAAAAATTTGTATCATAAGAAATTATCTTAGTTCATTTTCCTAGATTATTAATATTTTTAGAAGGTTTGGGACTACATATGCATTATGTGTGGTCATAAGGATCATATAAAATCAATGGAATGATCACAAAGAACATTCAGAGAGGATACTTCAATATTTCAAAGGGAGGATAATACTATGTATGTGTTTTGGATTAAATCATAAATTATATGTAATTTTGGATAAAAACATTAAAGGTGATCTTGATATTATAATAGAGTATTAAACGCTATGTGTTCCCTTATTGAGGAATGAAGGATATTTTGTTGTATCAAATACAGTTAGTAGTAGCACTGCAAACCATGAACAAGGAGTACATGGATATAATGAAGGCTTGGAAGAAGGTGATACGGCCAAATGGTATACTACATAAAATTTGAAAGAAATTGTGAAATATTATTTAATTAATGTTAGAGTAAGATATATCAATCTATGAATATGGTGTTTTTTATAGATAAATAATATTCAATATAAGTAACCATTTATTTAGATTTTTTATGACTAAATTAAAGAACTATCGAAGGATTGCAGAAATGAAAACTTGAGATCTATGTTGAAAATGGACATAGTTTTTTAATGTATTGGGTAGCATTGTGCCTTATTAGAACTTAGATGATAGAATAGAAGGCCGTAAAATTGTCTTAAAGAAAGATATTATTGTCGTTTGAATCATGTTTATTAACTTGAATGCACTATTACATGGAATCATTTATAGTATCATGTAAAAGATACACGTGGTATATTTTTTAAAATAGATGATCAATGAATGAATGCTACTATGAGATAGTCAAGGATCTAATCAATAAGTGGATGGAGTTTGGTGATGGAGTTTTAGTTTTTATAATGTCATCAAATATTTTAGTGTAACTTGGGGAAGTAATAACTAGGTGATAATGTAAAATTATCTAAATATTGTGTCAATTAAATTAAAATTTATTTTATGGAGGTTTTGAGTTTCTCCTAAAAATATGTAGTCCTTGCATGATATTTCATATCTTTTAACATATAATTTTTTTAATAGTGTTAAATGAGATCACTTATAACTCAAAACTTTCACTCTCCTCTCTCATTGTAGATTATAGTGTTTATTTATACAGGTAGTGTATACTACAAACCAAGTAAAATTATTATCATTTTAGGTTCATATTGTGATTATTTCATTTTTATCATTTTATCTATATCCTACGTGTCAATTACTTTATGTGGTTGATATATAGTGTGGTGAGTAGTTTCAATCTCTAATACTTCACTATTAGGTTCCTTTAGATATGTTGTATCTGTTTGGTATTTTGAAATATAGAGTATGGATCCATGTTGGGTGGACAATATAGGGATCTCAAAGCACTGATAATATCATATTTTTCTCTTGGTTTTATTCTAATTTTATTGATAATCTTGGGATGATCCATCGATTGAGTAAAGTGAGTATTTAAGAAATTCTCCAAACATTGAATCATTTTATAACATATATTGAATTAATTACACCAAAATTAATATGAATGTTTGAAAAATGAACCTAAATTATGATATGTTACAATCATATTTAACATTAGTTTTTGATATTTCTAATAAAATTTAGAATATATAATGTAGATTAAATTATTTCAAATGATGTGATATCTATTTTAATTAAAATTTCAAGTATATCACTCTATGAAATATATGTTCTCCAATTATATTATCCAAAGTGGTATATTATATCCTATATCATAACATGTTCATTGAATACAATTCTATAGACATGTAATTGTTTGTGATAAAATATTTTTTACAAATATATATTTCAATCATCGTCCATATTATAGTCTCAAGTATAACTATTTATAAAAGTGAAAAAGAATCAATGTTTTTGAATTTTACCATTTTTTATTAATTGTTTTTTAATTTCCTATAGTAAGAGATGAATAAAAATTTTGTAGTATGATTTTTACCTCATATTATGAATATATTGATGACTTATTCCATCACGAAATTTCTTGAAAATTATTTGATTATCTCAAATTTTTCATTTTGATTTATTTAGAATATTATTATAGTATCCCTATCATAATGTATTTTTCCATGTTATAAAATTTTATATGTGGGTATTAATAAACATGGAATAATTTCTTAATAATGTACTCATGATAGACATTTCATTTTTATTCTTCATCAATATGGGGAAATTATAGTCTTAATAATTTCATTCAAACAACATTTTCCAATCCCTTAATTTGTATTATTTTAATGTTGTACTATTCAAGAAAAATAATACACTAGATCAATATTAGAATTCCATTCTTCTTATTCATAAAATATTTAAAATTCACATTATCCTAATGAAACACCACAATGGGGATTATAAGATAAAATATGAACATGTCAAAAATAAAAACACCATCATTAATTCATTCTCCGTGGTATTTTAGTATGATTTTTTATTTTATAATATCCGAATAATGTAGTAAATTGGTCAAAAATACAATCAAATCATTTCTTTAGTGTATCTCACACAACATAGTCATTGGGATTGTAAAACAATATAAATGATATCTCTTACTATTTAATGAATTATGATTGAATTAGGAAAATTTATTCTTAAATGTCTTAAATTATAACCTAATTGTCTCACTAATGAAGAAAAATAGTTTATTTGATAATAGATAGGTGAGTGGATGAATAATATGAGATGAAATTTTCACAAATATTTGATACAATAAAATATATCCCATAAATATGTATATCCCTTAGACTGATGTGGGATCTAATAATTTATTGAATTATTTGAATTTATATATAAAGGATTCTAATTTTTTAAAATATTTTCCCCCAATAGTATCCCTTAAATCACTACAAATTATCTACTTCCCAATTAAGAACCAAAAATTTTTATTTAGAATTCTCAAACTCCATCACATGATGTTTCAAAAAAATATTAAAATTGAATACATATAAAAAATTAATATATTAATATCTTGTGAAAATCCACCATAATACCATAAAATATATAGGTTATACACCATCAAAAACATTTTGACACATTACACTTTCCAAAATACTCTAAAAATTTTAAAATGGGTTTATATAGACATGTGGATATTGTTTTACATTGGTCATTAAAATTAAATGATGTCAAATAATATTGATAATAATTATCTTGTAAGAAATAAAAAAAAATTCCTTATGATATTTTATAGAATTTTCCCAATGAAAATTGAAGGGATGTGATATTTTATCAGGGATCATATTGATAATCATTATGAACTCTGTAATAAATAACAATGAAAATAAAAAAATTCATTTTTATCATTATTAATTTCTATCATAACTACTTTTTTTGGAATGAATTGAAAGGGAATACCTAATTTTATATAATATAATATATACAACATACACACATTATGAAATTCAATCACCTATTTCTAGGAAACTCATTTCATTGGATTTATCATTTTCCCTTATAGTTGTTTAATTGAATTTATAAAATTGTCTGATAATGTCTTGTGGGTGAAAAAGGGATGACTAATTACTTTTATATCAATAATGCACCATGTTATAACTTTTTTCCAATATTATTATCTTTTGAAATTTTTATTCCTATTTTTTATCAATTATGTTTTGAAAATTACATAAAATACTCTCTTTCATACAATGTGTGTGTGAGTTGTTTCAACTCAATTATTAGTTTTTAATAGAAAAAATGACCATCTATGAATATAATAACCTTCATAAATTCTCCAACCATTATTTTTATTTTTTCATCATCTTTATAATTGTTATATTGTTCTTTAAAATTCAAAATTCCATCAAACACTTCCATATTTTTTTATATTCATTTAGAATCAATTCCTACACACCCATGATGTTATTGAATGTGAATATGAAAATTTAAAATTCTTATCAATGCTTCGTATCCTTCATGTGATCAAGCATTATGTATTTATCCCCAACTCAAAATATTGATATTCCTTGTTAAACATCGATCATGACTTTATATATAGTGAGGATGATAATTCTATTTATAAATAGAACATATTAATCCAATTTCACCTCTTAAACTAATTTTTATTTGAATGAAATAAAATTACACACAATAAAAAATTTAAATCAATGATTCAACAAGGATACTACATTCATATAGTTAAATTTAATGTCTCATTATATTTGGGCCTTAAAATATTAATATCATAAAAATAATAAAGTTACAAATTTTATTTTTAACCCCATGTCATGTAATTCCATATTAAATTTGTGTGGACCGATATTTCGTGATATATAAATACTCAATAGGTCTCATAAATTAGGACTGGTCATTCTTTAAACCTACATTTAACACACCTCACTTAATAATACTACTTTTAAGCTTTTAATTTTCCTCTTGTTCAAAAAAAACTCTTAATGTAGTTTCACATGTGTTTTCCTTTATAAATTACATAAAAAAGGAATATCATTGTAGAATTGTTGAAAAACATTCAAAAGATTTTTTATATAATGATTCAACCTATTCATTCCTCATTATCTTTGAGAATATTGGTGATATTTATTATTTTGACCCCTAGAAATGATTCGTTACATATAATTGTTGTTTCACTTCATCATTATCATAATCAGCCTCATAAGTGTTCTAACGTTTCATAAAAGCTTGGTTCAAGTCCTTTTCATTTCATTGAGTCATTTCAGTATTTTAGTTTCCTAGGTTATTCTTTTTATTAATCATTAGTCATATATTTAAGTGATATAATTATTAAATTTTTAGAATTTATAATCAATTATAAATGATTTGAATATAATGGTTTTTTATTAATCAAAAATAATTTTTAATTTTAAATTCATATTTTCTTATGATTCATATAAATTTGTGGAAAATAATATAAAATTATGAAACATTCCCCTTGTATTTGTTGAACATTAGTTAAAATTGATTAAATTTTAGTCATATAGATTCATGGGATTGCAAAAAAAATTGTGATCTTTTTTTTACTGATGAAAAGCGCATTAAAAACGATTTTGAAGAAATTTATATCAACTATTTTTTTGATTCTAAAAATAAATACTATTTTTTAGACACTATGTGACATAAAAATTCAAAATTTCATTTTATGTTCATTTATATATAAAAAATATGATTAAATGTTTTTTTCATTTTTTTATATAATTCAACAATCCCAAGATGGGTGTAGTCTACACATAACACAAGTCTGTACTTTCAATGATAGTACTTCCATTACAAGGTATGTGACCTAAAACACCTCTATTTTAAGTAATATATTACAGTTAGTCAACTAGACATACTATGTCTTCCACTTAATGAAATCATCTTCTTGATGGAACTCAACCACATTTTTAGAATCTCATTTCGTTAGATATCACATCAATACCACGATAAACTTGGAATTTTTCATCATGAGACCACCATCGGTTGAAGTATTAACCATGTCTCATGTATTGTATAGTAATCCATAGAAACATGATTTTAATTAAAGTCCTGAATTCAATATATTATGGTCCAGTTACAAAAAAATTCCGAAAAGTACACCTATGCTTCAAAATTTGATTCTTCATTATATAGCATAATGTTTTGAATATTATTTCCCAGTTTCACTTTCTTTGGTGGTAGAATTTTTAAAAAAAAAATTCCAACACATTTAAAAATTTAATTATAACTGATGAATGAAACATGAACTAATATTTTAATTTATCACCGAAATAAAAGGGAAATTACCACAAAATGATCAAATCATTGGACAATTAGGTATATTTGATAGCATCTCATATTAGAAGAAATTTTTATGTGTGTGAGTATAAATATTCTTGTTGAAATCCAAAAAATGCTGAAAATTTTAAATCTTTCTCAACAGGATTTATATGATTTACAAAAAACATTCTTGAATTACCAATCTCAAAATTACCAATGATTCTCCCATGATTGATCATAGATTGTGGTTGATTACAATCATAGGAATGAGACTCCGATTTTGTTAGATTTTCATAAATTTTAATGGGTTAATTCAATTATCATGCGTTTTTATACCTTTATTTCAGTATGTTATGTCTTATATGCAGTCTATTTGGTAAAAAAGACTTTTCAACTTCGAATTATACTCAAAGGGTCAGCTAAATACATCTCTGGGTGATTGCGTGATACTATTTCTTTCTCAACCATTGATGGTCCTCAAATGAAAAAATCAAGAGCACTCAGAACATGAAAAGGAATGAGAAATTGAAATAGAAATAAGGTAAAATAATTAAATATAATGAATTATGTGAAAAAATGTCTACATTGTTATCAATAACAATAAAATCAATTTTTTAATACTTTCACAATAACCTTTAATTATCATCAAAATATAGAATGTAATATTTCTAATAATATTTTTCAATACTAAATAAATAGATATAATAAATAGTTAGTCAGGTGTATGTTAATTATGGAAAATAAATGATCTTATATATAATTTCCCATGAATTTTCAAAATTATTTTATTTTTTCCATAAATAATGATTAAAATTCAAATGAATTATTTAAACAAATTTATGAAAACTATTTAAAAATTTTGAGATAATTTATCTAAAAGTATAGTTTTTTGAAAAAATAAATTTAAATTAATTACGGATTAAATGGAATATTATAATTATGAGATTATACAATTAATTGAGATTTATATGATCCATGTCAAAAAATAATAGTTTTATTTTACAATCACTCATAGACCAAGGAACTAAAATAAATCAATGTACATTCAAATTTATTATTTGAAAAAGGATAATCTAAATCATTATCATTGTTTAATAAACTATATTATATCAGTTTGTAATATTTAATTAATATTTGTTTTTCAAAAATTCCTATTTAATAAGATATATTTAAGTCTTTAATATGATTCAATTAAAAATAACTTCTCTCTAATATTATTTGTGATTAAAAATAATGTACGCATTATTTTAATGTAAACTATATAATGATTAGATATCTATAATACAAAAATACTCACTCACCAATGGTGAACACAAAATTATAGTAAAAAAATTATAATAAATAACTTACCTAAATTAATTAATATAAAATCTATAAGAACGTAAAATAAATTCTTCTTCAAATACAGATTTTTGAATGTAGTAAAAAAACAAATAGTATAACCCAAATCTCTATAATTCTCTAAACGTTAAAGAAATAACTATATAAAATATGATTTATATTAAATATATAAATAAAAAAATTAAGTAAAATTCATAAACTATAATGTGTTGTTGTTCACCATGATGGGGTGGAATGTGTATTGACACATTTATTAGTTTCAAAATGGTTTCCTTCACTTTTTCGGTCTAAAAAATATATTATATAGTTTACATTTTATATTTTACCAAATGAAATAATTAAACTTATTTCATAAATATATATAACCGTTTTATATATATTCATCAAAAAATATATCAAGAGTTTAATTTCTAAAATGACTCTCCTCTCATCATATATTCTCCCAGAAATAGATCCTATAAAAAGGAGATTAACTAAGATTATAATTGTGGTTTCATTGTGAAACAAAAACAAAATTCATCAAGTATTTTCTATGTAAAACACACATGGTTCACCATTTATACATTCTATAAGTTTCTAATGAAATGATTTGAAACACGTAATGAGAAATTAAATTGATATCCATGTTATTTTATTTATTTTAATACATTATATACAAGTAATAATGATTAAATATCATTTTTATTCATTCCCTATATATTTCTTCACCCAAATAATATACCACTTTGATCATTGTAAAATATTTACTATAATAATTATTATTGAATAACCCATAAATGAATTGTCTAAATGTTTTATATATATGTTTTGTAAATATTTTAACCCTAATACAAATCATTTTCTCAATTCTCACATATATTAAATAGAAACCATTATGTTTCCATTTAAATATTTAATCATGGTTTTATATTTTCATTTTTAAATGAATCTTAACTTATTTCCATAAGTATTTAATCTCCATTTCTTCTCAAATCATTAAGAACAAAAAATATTAGGTATCATAATGATATATTTGGGATTAGTATTTACTATTAAAAATATGCTCAAATTTTATGTTTCATTGTCATTGTTTTCCATCCATTTAGAAATATTAAAAAATTGTTGTCAATCAGTTTCATATATAGAAATATCTTATAAAAAATCCTTTATTGAATTTGTGATAATTTTCAATTAATCATTTGAACTAGTAATTATTTATCTTGTATTAAAATTACATTATTGGTGATCTAAAATAGATCATATTCAGTCATCTATGCTCGATTGTTTCGGTTATAACACTAATAATGTTGACATTTATTTAGATTTTTTATTCTATATTATATATCTAAATTTTATGAAATAAATATTAGTCTAGTGAATAATAATGAGTATTCATTACCTAGGAATGAAATTATAAAGTTCATCATTCAGTTGATATCAATAATATTTTCATTATATGTCCCTTGAATCTCATTACCATGGTTTTGTAGTAATTTATTAATAAATACATGATTACGTGATATTTCTCACAGTGATTGATAATACAGTAGGCTTAAGAGTCTATATATAAACCTAAAAAATATATCATTAAAATGTATAATTTATAATAAGAATACATCCTTTAAGAGATGATCATCTATTCAAATTATCCTTATAATAGATTCCCATACATTAAATTCAGCATTATATAATAGGGAAATATGAAAACATAAATAAAATAATGATATTATATCCTCATTTATAATTAATGTATCAAAGAAGATATACACACTTCAACGTATAATCATGAGATTCATAACATGAAATAAAATAAATAATTAAAATGAACTTATATAAAAGATTATATGGAACATAATTCAATAACGGAGTGTAAAATATTGGCATCATGAACTTATAATCAACGTATTGTGATATGAAAATGTACTTAAAAAAAGGAAATTATCATCACCTAATTTAATTATCTCATGTGACCTACTATTGTATTGGAAACATGTATAGTTTTATAAACCTTATATTACATTATTATTCTAAAAAAATGCTTTACATTAAGATAATGACATTAAAATATTTAACATTTTTTTTAAGAACGAATGAAATATAATGTTAACCTATATAAATTCAGTGAATTTGTGGATGAGGTTAATTATTTCATTAGTTGAAGGAATATAAATAGTAATTCAATTGTTTATGTATATAATAGGGAGAAAGTAAAAACGGTACATGATGGAAGCATACCCTTAAAACAGGTGATGTTCCAATGGTTCTTATAAAGTATTATTAATGTAATAATAAAAAATAATACCTCAAAAAGAATATATATATATATATATCCCTATTTCTAATATAATTATGATATATTTAAATCTCCAAGGATATATTTCCAGGTTAACTATTGTAACACCACTACAATTCTAAAATAATTACTTTTATTCGATACCATGTATGACACGCAACACCCAACGCATAAGGGAATTTAATATCCTAAGAAATTAAAATATCATTACTATTTTAAATAAAATAAATATATGATATATATTTAAATTAATGCATTACTAATTTAGTGTGTCTTTTATACAACCACATGTTTCTTCAATGTCTTGTGTTACAAGCTAGACTAAGTTTTAGTGAACTACAATATATTATCATAATATTATTATTTAATTAAATAATACATAACCAAGACATTAAATTAGAGGTTATGAATATTATTAACCATCTTATGAAATTATATAGTTTATAAATATATAAGATGAATTTCCAACTTTACAATTAATTCGTAATGATAATATAAAAAAATTGAATATAAATGAAGTATTATATTTTTCCTCTCATACGGGTTTTTCCCTAATAAATTTAAATTATTTTTATTATTGAATAATAATAATGAAATATTAAGTTATTTATTTAATTAAATATTTTTTATTCTCATACAATAGATTTTATAGGCATAATATAAGAACAAATATAATTTTATGCATAAAAACCTATATTTCTATAAGTGCTGTTTTACCATATTTTATTGATGAAACTATTTAAAATCCATTTTTTGGAAATTTTACAGATATTATATTTCAAAATAAAAAAATATTTTATAAGGAACATATAATTTTTCATAGGGTGAATTTTTGGTATTTTTATACGATGTTTCATTTTTATACGAATAGTGAAAACTAAGGAATTTTAATTCAAATGTTCTTTTTGGTATAATATATTTATAAGGTTGAATTATATTTATAATAAGTTATAATGTTCCATTAGATCAATTTTACCAAAATAATCTATTTTAGTTCATTTTAATCAAATTAAATTTTACATTGGAAATAAAAACTAAGCAAACCTTGTAACAGTTTTACTTCAAATACCCTCATTTTTGTCTCGTCTACATAATTTAATTTGAATTAATTTCCACCACTTATATGATTATAATTTAGAGAAATTTATTCCATATTTAAAATTATAATAATTTATAATTTATTATAAATTCAACATTGTTTTTACCAAAAATATTTCTGAAAGTAATAAAAATAATTACAACGATTAAGAGAAAAATTAACTTAACAAGGGACTAACAATTAAAATTAAGGGCTCAAATGACTTATAATATTTTACGAACAAAATTTTATGAAAATATTTTTACCTTATCATTGATTTTATATAATTTGGTAAATTATTTCATCCAAATTACATGGGACACACGTGGTTAGAATTCCCATTCCATAAATTTACAAGAATGACACTCCACAACCAGTATAAAAAGGCACCCACCCATACCACTTATTAGCAGATTTTAATACATTTTTATTACATGTAATATTCCAAAATAAAGTCCCAAGATCGTTACCCACATCCTATAAGCATTTATTTTGGCATAAATCCATCCTTGGAATCCATTTTGGTGGAAACCAAAAGGAGTTACCCAAATATGTGGAAACATCCTCCCTCAAGCTATTTGTTTTTATTTTCATTGTACACCTCCTCAAGAATTATTATTTTTTGACCACATAATAACCTCAGTATAATTAATATACTTATATCTTTTAATATTAATATTTATACTTTAAATTACTCACACACCCATTAAATGGGTAACAACATACCATTTGTCGGTTTGGTGAACTACTACTACAAGAAATGATGTCGTACATTTTTCCATTACCACTTCGATTGTTGGGAATTATAATGGGAAAAATATTTTTATACTATATATATGATACATATAATTTATTTATTCTTATTCAGTTATTGTAGTACTCATACCTTCATGCTTTCCATTTTGTGTAACTGTGATAACATCATTGATGAACGTGTGGAATACCGCCTCCTCAAAGGGATGTGATACATTCACACATTACATGGAATCAATAAAGGATGATTTTAACAAAAATATTTGAAATATATAACATAAATATGATACGTTAATAATAATATAAAACTATATAATTTAATTTTCAAACTTTTAATATGAAAAATAAATAGATGTAGCGTTCATGCATACATATGAGTCACTATCTCCATGAACGGTGCATTTCATTTATTATCTCCAAATATTATGAATTATTATAAATACATATATAATGAATATATGTTATAATTAAATAACTTTTTAAATCCAGTAGATTATTAAATTAGGATCTATATAATAAAAAAAAAATAATACGACCACACTTATTCTGAAAACATTATAATTAACACTAGAATCAATGAAAATAATGAATTATTATTATAAAAAAGGGAATAAGATATTATAATATATTTATATATGATATTATTAATATATTTATGGATTCATTATAAGTGTATGGAATTTTTAAATTTGTAATACAGGAAGATAAAGGATTATCACTCAAAAGGGAAACATAATGTAAGGGATTCTAGTATCACTGTTCTTTCTATGAGGCATAAAGAATTAACACAACTTACTTATTTTTTGTAGTGTACATAATATGAAATTTTATATAATATAAAATTAATTATTGTATCTTCATAAAATTTAAATGTTTCATTTTATGATTATTAATTTTGGTTCTTCCAATCCAAAAGTTACCGATTAGTAAGGGACTTCCTCCCAATTTCCTTTATTCAAGTCATACATTAACATTTTAAACCTTATTTATATCATATGGTGTATGTACAACCATTTTTACATTTAATATCATGAATAATTAATTCTTCATGGGTTGTTGAGTACCAATTATAATTATTTCATCAAAGAGGATTCGAACATAAAATTATGTAGTGGAAAACAAATTTCTTATCTAGATTCCTTTTAATTTGGTTATACTAATTTTTTCATTTTCATTGGTATTCTATAAATATGTGTATAATGAGCTTGAATATATATTGATTTCCTTATAATTATTTATCTAGATTTCAATTACATATATGTAATATATTTATTTATTGATTCTCCTATCAAAATTATAATCTTATCAAAGGATTAGTTCACAATTTAATTTTATTCAATATTTTTTTCATGAATTTACATTAGAGTATATTATTTGAATAATTGTTAAATAATAAATTGTATTTTATTATACTTTTGTAACTTATGACCCTTATTAATTAAAGTACATTTTCTCACTCATTGGTACTTAAAATGTTTTTGAAAATGTTTGTAAGAAAACTTGACTTCATTTATCTCTTTGGGTAGAGAACCTGTCTTCATCTTTAAATCCATTTTTCTAAAAAGGATTTCTCAAAATTATTTTACCCTTTACAAAAATAATTATTAATGAATTTTTATTTCTTTTTTTACTTTTACAGATTTTTTCAATGAAAATATATTCCTTTTTTATGAACATGGTGCTTTTTATACATTTTTACCACGTAAAAGGTATGTACTTTTTTACCTTGTATAAATTTATGGATTTAACCACCCACATTTATTAAAATCTTACATTGAAATTTTAAAAAGTAACTTTTTGTAGAATTTTTTCTAGAATATTATTTCAATGAATTGGTTTTTTCAAATGATTTCCAAAATTAAACGGATAGTTTCCTTCATTTCATTAATGATATATTTATAATAATTTTATTCATCAAAAAACCAAATATTATTTTCACTCCAATTAGGATAATTTTATTGATTCCACCATTATTATTCCTCTATATGGTTTGTGAATCCATTAAATTGGGAGGGTATTAAAATTAAAATCCTTGATTCTTTCTTTAGATCCCTTAAAATATTCAATTTCCTATAATCATTGAACACTGTATTTCACAAAGTTATCCCATATCATTAATCATTGATATTTTTATTGCCTAAACTGTATACCATTTTTACATATGGTGTCTATAATAAAAGTTATTTTATTAACTAGGTAATTATTGATAATTGTATATCTTCTATTCATTAAAAATATGGGATATGGAATATTGTTTAAATTGATTACATGATATGTGAAATGATTTGGATATGTAGTGATGGGTAGGGCCTAGACTTTATATATCCCTTCGGTGCATTGATAGGTTCTTAAGAGACAATAAAGTTGTAAAAATTAAACATTCTTATATATGTGGTTTCAAACTATACAGAGGATAGATCTTGACAGGAGAGGTTTTCATGTTCATGAGATATGAAATCCAAAAATTAAGAATTTATTTCCTTTAAGTTATCATATTTTCTATTAAAATTTCATATTATAAAATATATGGATTCATTTTATTATGAATTTAATGATTAAGTAAGATGTTTTTCAGTTTTATACCATTCTATATTTTTTTTTCTTTATATGGTTTTTTAGAGGAATGTGTTTTCTTTTATTTACCTTTCTATATTTTATACGTAATTCCTTCTAAATTTATTTATTAAATTATATGTGTCTTTAGTTATTATCATTCTATATTTAATATTCTCATGGATTCATTATTTATTATACTATAATTGAACCTTATTAAGGATTTTTTTCACTCCCTTATTTTCTTTCTTTTCACAAGGATTCCCTCATGTGTACTAAGAAACATATACAACTATATATTAGATGAAATAAATTTAGCATCCTTAGGAAAAAATGAGTTTGTAATTAGTGTATTCATTTGTAAAACAAAACTCTTTTTTGTATCTAGTTTACCAAAATTACATAACAATTCGGTCCTTTTGGACACAATTTATTTGCATATTTTTCCAAATTAATGGAAGCACAACACCGGTTCTGGGATTCATGGGGTAGGGTCACTACAGTTGGTATTAGATAAATTCTAGTAGTATCCTTGGAAACTCGATTAAGAAAACATAGATCTCGAAACAGAACCATAAGATAGAATTTCAGGATATATATAGAATAACTTGATAGAATAATTTTATGTTAGAGCTAATGTGGGTGTTCCTTGAAATACATCACTATCTGGATAATACATGTGGACATCATTGTGGAACATATATTCCATGGGGTAACAACCCTAAAAAGGTGTATCAGGCCTGACTTGAGCATAACCTCATAAACGACAATATGCATTATTTTTCAACTAGTTTGACACTCCCAGGGTGTTTGATTATGATAATTCACATTTTCATTACAAACAATTACGAATGATTAGAATTAATAATTACTATTAAAGATATAGGTTATAATTTAGGTGTATTACATTAAAAATAATTTTTTATGATTTACACATCCTAGAAAGTATTATATGGTTTTCCAATATGATAATTGATGCTCACACTATGGTTTTTGATATTAGGTAACTCCCTCCTCAATTGGATAAACAATAGGACAAGGTAAGTCATATATGGATATAAATGGATTATTAATTAATGTATTGAGGTTGTATTGAAAACCGTGGTTAAAAAAATATTTAGCTCTTAAATTTAAATGATGTCTCATAATATTTGGAAATTTAATATGAATTATGATAATATGGTTTATAAAAGGACAACATGTATGGAGTGTGAAAATTCATTATTTATAGAAAGGCCTCAAGACATGAACCCATGAATGAAGGATGATAATGGTTTCCGACCTACCACTGTCCTATGTGATGTATTAGTTAATGTGTAATTGTCTTATGTTAAAAACTTTGATTAATAAATATTAATGATGAAAATGCAGTGTTTATTTTTAGGTTTATCAATTAATTTATTAACCATATTGGATTTGGATAATAGTTTGAAGGAATTTTACTCTTTTATGGGCCTTAATATCCATTAAAAGTGTGTTTTAGTGCTTCATGAATCAAAGTTAATTTTTGGATATCCGTTTCATGATGTAATAGATAAATTAATAATTAATCAAAGAAAAAATAAAGGATGTAAATTTTATATATATAATAAAAATATGTTAATTATGTATATTTACTTATACTATTTGGTAGTAAAATAATTACCCAACATTAAGAGATTTATTTGGAAATAAAATGTTGTCCTAAAACATTAATTGTTTTTGAACCGATGTTCTTCTAAATCATAAAAATTTTATGATTTTGAGATACTCAAAATTCCATTGGTCATTTGCCTATTATTGATTAATGGCCTTATTCACTCCCTATAGATAATTACCCTCTTACTCAATGAACATATCTTCACTTACCACAAATGTTCTTCAACTTAGATACCTAGTTATATTTTATTCAATGTGACTTTGTACTCCATATTCTCTCTTCCCTATAAGATGTTTTATGAAAACTTTTCATGATGTGGGATTTAGTCATAGCACGTATCAAAAATTATATTACCATGATAAGGTTTAAATTTTGTGTATGCAAT
This sequence comes from Viscum album, assembly GCA_963277665.1. Classification (NCBI taxonomy): domain Eukaryota; kingdom Viridiplantae; phylum Streptophyta; class Magnoliopsida; order Santalales; family Viscaceae; genus Viscum; species Viscum album. Next base: position 858,457,808 of record OY728121.1, read on the forward strand.
TTATTTAAGGTGGGGAGAATCTAAAATCATATAAATTCTAAAAGAATAACATTTATTCAATACCGTGTAAAAAACACACCCCCAAATACATAATGGAATATAATATCCAAATTAATAAAAATATATTTAGTATTTTAAATAAAATTTGTCTATGATATAACTTTCATTATATGAAATCCATAGTTAGAATGCATCATACAGAACTATGAGTTTCATCAATGTCTTATATTACACAAAATATTGAGTTTTACCAAACCAGAAAATATTATAAAAATATAATTATTTAAAATGATTTGAATTAAAAAAACAATTAAATTAGTGGTTATTAATATTATTAAAAAAAATTAAACTGTAGTGATGGTAAAAATTCTATATGAATTCATTGGTTTCCAATAAATTACAAATTAATAAATAAACCAATTTAATATAAGGGAAATAATCGTATTTTTATGTTCACAAAGGAGTTTTATCCTAAAAAATTAAATTAATTAATTTAAGTGAATGATATTAATGAAATATAAATGTTATATATTCAATAAATTATTTTTTATAATCTTCCAATATATTTTATAGGAATAAGAATATAACTAACAAAATTTAATGCCTAAAACTTATATTTTATAAAGGTTGTTTTATTAACATAAAACGGGGAACCTATTTTAAATAAATATTTCAGAAATTTAATTGATTTTATACATAAAATTAGATATAATATATGAAAAAGGAACAAAAAAATTAGCTACTGGTTAATTTTTGGTTTTATCTGTGATGTTAGATTTTTTGATGAATAGTGAAAATACAAAATGTCAATTCAAAAATAACATGTCTTTTAAATTATCTATCGGGATAAAATATATATTTAATTTTTTTAATAATACATTAGAAACTTTATACATATATTAATCAAATTTAGGTCATTTTATTCATTTTCAATATGAAATTATATATAACAACATTAAAAATTGAATATTCATACATTAAATACCCAGTTTATCAACCCATCTATGGGATTAAATTAAAATAAATTTCTTCCATATAAGTTATTTGAATTGGAATTTTTTAATTCCATATTTGGAATTAGAATAATTTGAAATCTTTAATCTGCACAACATAATATTACCAATAATATGAGTGAATGTAATTAAAATTAAATACAATGATTAAGAGAAAAATTAGCTTAATAAGGGACTAAACATTAAACATAGGGTCCTAAATTACATTGAAACTTGTAGAAATACTTTTTATGGAGATATTTATAACCTATATTCCCTTAGATCGAATTTGGTTCATTAATGGAGCCACATGACATGGGAAAAATATTGGTCGAATTCCCTTTCAAAATAATTACAATAATTCCAATCCTCTTCTACTCTAAAATGTAAATTACCCTACCATTTATTCACACATCTAAATCATTTTCTATCAACCAATATTTTCCAAAATAATCTTCCAAGATCACTATATTCATCCTAAAGACTAAATTTGGGCAGAAATCCATCCAAAGAATACCTTTATATAATAAAATTTTTATCCTAAACATACTTAGATTTTGTTATATTAATGTTTATACCTTGACATACAAAAACATTCATCAAATGGGTAACAACATATTGTTCATGTGTACAGTGAACTACAACCACAGAAAATGATGTCATTCTGTAAAGACCCGTAAAATTCATGGGAAATTTTTTTCTTAATTTTCTTTGGGATTTTGCAGGAACACAGTTTCTGAAGGAACCTGATTCCGAGGCCCGGTGTGCCCGGAATCAATTTCCAAAGTTTAGCTCGGGTATATTCAATGAACGAACGAGCGGGTTTTCATATCTTTTGAACCGGTGCTCAGAATCAAAATCTGAGGGCACCAATGAAAATGCAACGCCGGTAATTGCTTAGGAACACCTTTTTCTGGAGTTGCGTTTGCTCGAGTGTGGTTACTTAAAAATGGGTTAACTAATGAATAAAATAAAAGTTATGCACCAATTCTTATTTTATGTTCTACGTAGTTTTAACCTACATATGGGAGTTGAGGTGGGACCCACTATATTCTAATCCCCTCTTGATAGGTTATTAGTGAGGTGGGCCCCACACGAGCCCCACCTATTCAACTTCCGCAAAGCCCCATTATTTTGTAACACACCCGCACCCCCTTATTAAATGACGAGTCAACTCTCACATTAATTGGACTGTTAAGACTCTTCAATTAATTCAATTAATTGAATGAATTATTTTGAATTTCAAATGGAATGTTGGCTTGTGTGTTTTAATTAAGTAAGAAAAGTCTTATTTCAATTAGGGGTTTCTTCGTTGTGTTGAGAGGGAGAGTTCCACGAAGAACTTCATCTTCCTCGTTGAGGCCAAACAAAGTTGCGTCACCGTCGTGCCGCGCCGTAGAACCATGAAGAGGCCGCCGCTGGAGCGGGGCTGCGGCAGAGGGGCGCGGTGCTGTCACGCCACGCCGATCGGACAAGGCCGCGACTCAAAGTCACGGCGGTGCAAGGCGGTGCGGCTGGAACCTCCGGCCGCCGACACCTTGGAGGGGCGGGACCGCGGGGTCCCGCGACGGCAGCACTGGCCGGTCGGGCCAGGTCGGCCGTTTTGGAAGGAAGACCGGGGGTCATAACCCCCAGCTGGAAAAGGAGCGGCCCCCACATAGGGTCGTGGTTTCAATCAGGGGGCAGCACCCCCCCCCCTTCTGCGCGGCTCGGCCGGCGCCGAGCTGGCCACACACGGGTCGCGCCCGCGCCAGGCCAACCGGTAGCCCAGGCCGGACCGGCCACACCAGTGCGGGCCGGGCCGCGCCGGCGGGGCTGGGCCAGGCTGCACCCGAATCGGCCGGACCCAGACCCGGGTCGGGTCAACCCGGTTCGGGCCGACCCCGGGGGTCTCGGGCCGGGTCGGTACGGGCCCCAAACCCCCTCAAACCGGACAGGTTTGTTCATTTTCAAATATCTGGGGCTACAGACCTCTGATTGACACACCTTCAGTTGTGATGCGATCCATGGATCAAGAAGTTTGTTTCAGTATATTACACTCAATGTTTCAGAGAAATTTCAGTACGGCTTGGTTGGTACGATCTCGAAACCAACCGGGCCCTCGGAGCGGAAACTCTTATAAGTTGAGCTTCGGACGTCATATTGACGTGTCGTCGACTTGGATGGATTACTCTTAGTGAGATGGACCTTTTGGTTTACTAAGCTCGAGGTTTGAATGCAGTTGGAGTGCGGTCGGGTTGGTTTTGACTGAAAAACCAACCGGGCCCCTGGAACGAAAAAGCCAATAACTCTCAGACCGGACGTCCGATTGATGCACCGTCTGTCACGTTGAGTTCATTTTATCAAGACAGAACTTTGGGATACATCAACTCTAGACTACGTGTCAGCTGATGTATCGACCCCCTTGGCTCATGGATCAGACCCACCCAGAATCGAGCATGCTGTGTGCGGGAACCCTAGAGCTGGCTGCGATTACGACGACGGTGATGACTGCACTGAAATCCTTCATGGGTTTAGTAGTGACGACGACTGCACTGAAATCTTCAGTGGTTTTGGCATTGATGAAGACTGCACTGAAATTCTCCGTGGGTTCGGCAGCAACAAAGACCATACTGAAATCCTCCGTGGGTTCGACGACGATGACTACTGTTCTTGTATCCTACGTGGGTCTGGTAGTACTATTATTCGTGTATCCTACGTGGGTCCGGTAGTGTTTGAATCTGATCTTGTATCTTACGTGGTTCTGGAAGAGTAGCTAGTTTTTGTATCCTACGTGGGACCCAACTTAGATTAATCAGTGGCTACATCTGATCATCTCTATCACCTTACGAAGAAATATACATGTGTGAGCTGAGTCTTGACTTTCAATCATTATCTTCAATATGATTGACTTGCTTCCTATGTGTATTGTGTTATGATTTCCTTTGTGGATTGGGTTGTACTATCCTGTGTGGACTTGATCCAACTTGGGCTCGGATGTCGGAGATGAATTGGAATTGATGACTTAGGTATATGTATGGGCATATACCTAAGTAGTGTTGGATGTTACTTCGTGATTGTATCTTTCCTTTATGGATTATCATTTGTGGACTCTAGGAGACCTTCAGGGGTCTCGGGGTCCCTAATGAGTAGCGTATACTCACCCCTGTACAGGCTATGCCTGCACTACGTTGTGTTGGATGCAGACGACGGACAACGCTGATTGTGGTTGAGGCTTGTGAAGCAAGTCAGTACCTGGAGGTGGACCACTGGGCAGGACGTACACGGAGCGGACGGCTGGACCCAAGGAGCTGAGGAGGCTATCTGTACCAACCCTTCATGTAGGATTTCTAGTGGAAGGCTCGACATTGCTGCTTTATTTTCAGTGGCTGTACTTTCTTTCTGTTTGTACTTTATGTTCAGTTTGAGTTTGTATTTTGGCCCATTTGCTTTCCGCACTTACTATTGTACCCAGTTCTACCTAATGTTAACTTCTTCTTGCTTATTCTGTGGTGTTAGTTTATTTTATAAAGGAAAATTCTTCCCCTTTTTGTCCGGATTTACGCCTTTGGTGCTAGTCGGCAGTCCCTGGCCTATGGAAGGCAGACTTGGGGTAGTCACAACACGGGTCCTGAGGATGGGTCATGACAAATTGGTATCAGAGGAATGTCGGTTCTACCGCAGAACTCAGTACACTGATATTTCTGCAATGTGAAGAAATAGTGTTAAGGGTATTGAGTGTGGTTATCAGTACAGGGAGTCCAGTGTTGGTGTGGCGGCTGACGTATCCATACACCAGGACCCTGACTTCTGATTTCTGACTCAGTACACGAAATACTTGATTGCATGTGTGTTTCAAAAACTTTCATTATGATTTATTTGTGTCAGCTCACTAGGTATACTATTTTGACAGCGGCACACCTTTTTCTTTTCTAGATGGCCCCATGATGACAACCAGCTAGGGTTCCGAGCTTTGTGCGTGACGATAGCCCACCGAGCGACAAGTCCTCGATGCAGGTCCCTTTCTCAGCAGAGGCACCGGTGGTACCTCTACTCGCCGAGCCACCGATGCTACCATCCTCAGCCGCTGAGAGTGCACGTCGCCTTAGTGCACTGCACGAGTTCCTGTGTCAGTGACCGCCCAGGTTCCGCAGGGAGACGGAACCTCAGGCTTCCGAGGATTGGCTAGAATCTGTAGTTTGAGTTTTTAGGTTAGTGGGGACACCAGCTGACCTCATGGTGATCCTTGCAGCGAGCCTCCTACACGCGGCAATAGGTAGATGGTGGAGCTTGATGCTCCAGGTTCAAGGTGAGGAATCTCTCCTCTAGACGGGCTTTGAGAGCCTCTTCCGCTCATAGTTCATCCGACCCACCCTCTGTGCGGTGTGCATTCAGGAGCTACTACAACTGTGGCAGGGCAGCATGACGGTCACCCAGTACTCGGTGAGATTTATCAATCTCTCACACTATTCGACGGAAAAGGTACGGAACCCATCTTTCCAGGACTGGACCTTCGAGCAGGGACTGAGGCATGAGATCAGGGCATCGATGATCTGCCTCAGCATTCCGATGCAGACATGAGTAATGGAAGGATCCCATCTCATAGAGAGCTTTCTTGCTGAGCCTACACCAGCAGCGAGACCTACCGCAGGGCGGCACGTAGCAGATTCATCTGCAGCTGGCAGTCGACGGACGTCATAGGGGTCCATGCGGACTAGACCTTCAGGTGGACGACCTCAAGACACTGGCTCAGAGGTGCAGGGCATGCAGCGTAGAGCCAACCTTCCGAGGATCAGACAGTGCTACGCATGTGGTGGGCAAGGCCACTTGGCTCGTGACTGCCCGACCCGCCATGCAGAGAAGCAGCAGACGGTTGATGGGCCACCTAGGCAGAGGCAGAGGGTCGACCGTGGCAGTCCACTGAGAGCAGGTGGACGAGGCAGGGGAGCTGGTCGAGCAGAAAGTGGTGCATGACGCTTTGAGGCTTTACCACCACCACTACCATTAGGAGGTCCGCCCCGACCATAGGGAGCTGGCGGGCAGAGACATGCTCAGCTTCAGGCAGCAGAGGCATGTGACCACGGCACGTCGGAGATGATTCGAGATACTCTCTGTGTCTACTCCACCCTTGCTGTTGTTTGTATAGACATAGGAGAGAGTAATTCTTTTATTGCCTCTTCCCTTGTTTGGAGCTCGGAGATTCTGAAGGAGCCGTTGGATCGATCATTACGACTAGAGACTCCTATCGGAGCAGACTCGATGATTATGCACTGGTGCCGGTAGTGTGAACTTACTCTAAGAGGCGAGACCTTTGGCTGGGATCTTCTTGTAGGAGTGTAGAGTCCTTACGATTTCATCTTGGGCAAGGATTGGTTATCTACAGTCCATTCTTAGATCGACTGTATTAGGCACAAGGTACGATGTGATCACACCGATGGGAGCAGTTTCACATTCACCAGTGAGAAGAGATCCTTTGCAGTGCAGGATGGACTCACGCAGAGGAGAGGACAACCGATCACTCATCAGTTTGCTAGCCTCATCCTAGGAGCAGTTGACGTGCGGAGTCCTAGTTTTTCTGTAGTGGTGGATCAGTATGCGGACGTTTTCTCTAACGATGTTCCTGGACTACCTCCTCGTAGAGAGATAGAATTTTATATTGACCTGTACCCCAGGATTGCCCCAATATCCACTCCAGCATATCAGATGGCCCACACTGAGCTTCGAGAGCTACAGGTACAGTTGGGGGACTTGTAGGGCAAGGGATTCATCCAACCCAGTGTTTCACCTTGGGCTTCCCCGATATTGTTCGCCAAGAAGGAGGATGAGAGCTTGTGACTGTGTGTCGATTATTGTCGCCTGAACCAGGTGGTCGTGAGAACAAGTATCCTCTACCGAGGATTGAAGACCACTTCGACCAGCTCAAGGGACCACGGTGGTTCTCGAAGATAGACCTCAGGTTAGGCTATCATCTGCTTAGAGTTCAAGACGAGGACGTGTAGATGATGACCTTCAGATGTCGGTATGGCCACTATGAGTTCTTGGTTATGCCTTTCGGCGTAAGCGACACTCCAGCAGTGTTCATGGGTCTCATGAACAGGATATTTCATCCATACCATGATCGATTTTTCCTGGTCTTCATCGATGACATTTGGATATACACGACCACTGAGGAGGAGCACGCCTACCACTTGCGGGATGTACTAGACACACTCTGAGAGCAACAGCTTTATGGAAAGCTCTCGAAGTGTCAGTTCTGGTTACATTAGGTCCACTTCATGGGACACTTCATCTCTGAGGCGGGAGTTGCGGTGGATCCTACTAAGATCGAGGCAGTGCTAGCTTGGGAGCCACTGAGGAGCATGATGGAGGTGCGGAGTTTCTTGGGTATAGCTGGGTACTACCGGAGGTTTGTTCCAGAATTTTCCAGAGGTGCGGCACCACTCTCAGCTTTGACAGAGAAGGGGAAACCCTTCGTGTGGACAGACAGATGTCAGCAGAGCTTCCAGGAGCTGAGACTAAGATTGACCAGTGCACCTATCTTGAGGCTACCAGAGGAGGGAGTGGGGTACGTAGTCTACTGCGATGCATCAAGGACCAGAATCGGATGTCTCTTGATGCAGGAGAGAGCAATGATCGCCTATGGATCACGTCAGTTGAGGCAGCATGAGCAGAACTATGCTACCCATGACCTGGAGTTAGCATTAGTGGTCTTCGCTCTGAAGATGTGGTGACACTATCTGATGGGAAATCACTTTACAGTCTACTCTGACCACCAGAGTCTCAGGTAAATCTTCTCGCAGAAGGACCTGAACCTGAGACAGCGGAGATGGATCGAGTTCCTCCAGGACTATGACTTTGAGATAGTCTATACTCCTGTAAAGGGAAACGTAGTAGCCGATGCTCTCAGCAGGAGGACGAGCATTCAGCTACTCGAGGAGGCGACCGAGCAGCTAGCCCATTTGTAGATATCCTTCGTGGATAGAGATGGAGAAGCCTTTCTTCAGTCACTCACAGTCACTTCTCCACTACTGGAGCGGGTCAGAGAGGCACAACATGGGGACGTTGACTGTGAGACGCGGCATGCGCAGATATCCTTAGGACATGCACCTGATTTATTCTCTATAGGAGGAGAGAACGACATCCTTTTCATAGGACGTACCATAGTACCAGATGATTTACAGGAGGAGGTGTTGAGGGAGTTTCACACTTCCCCTTTAGCTGTACATCCAGGAGTGGTGACGATGTACCAGGATCTTAGACGTCAGCAATGGTGGCTGTGTATGAAGAAGGTTGTGGCAGAGTTTGTTTCTATGTGCCTTACCTGTCAGTAGGTAAAGGTGGAGCACCAGGTTCCAGCAGGCTTAGTACATCGCTTAGAGGTCCTGAAGTTGAAGTGGGATGGAATATCTATGGATTTCTTGACTAGACTTACGTGTACTTCTAGAGGTCACGACTCCATTTGGGTGATTGTCGAACGACTCACCAAGTTGTCCCACTTCATACCCATTAGAGAGCAGGGCTAGGTGGAGAGATTGGGACGCCTCTACATTCAGGAGATCATACGGCTTCATGGTGTGCCATAATCTATTATCTTCGATCGAGATGGTCTCTTTACTTCCCTGCTTTGGAAGGGGTTGCAGGAGGCATTCGGGACGCAGCTATGACTAAGCACTTCTTTTCAGCCTCAGACTGATGATCAGACGGATAGGACCATTCAGACTCTCGAGGACATGCTCTGTGCATGTGTCATCGACTTTGGTTGTAGCTGGTAGGACCACCTACCCTTTGTGGAGTTCGCGTACAACAACAGCTACAACTCCACCATTGGGATGGCACCATACGAGGCATTGTACGAACAACCTTGCAGATCACCTCTGTGCTGGACAGTCCCTGGGGAGTCAACACTTGTGGGACCAGAAATGGTCCGGGCCACGACAGAGAAGGTCCAAGTCATCTAAGAGTAGATGAGGATATCTCAGATCTGGCAGAAGTGTTATGCTGACAGGAGGCGGAGGCCACTGGAGTTCGAGGATGGTGACCACGTTTTCTTGTAGGTCTCACCTCTACGTGGATTACAGAGATTTGGCCGGGGCGGAAAATTATCTTCGCGCTTCATCGGACCATTCCAGATTCTCAGTAGGATAGGTGAGGTGGCTTATCTCCTGGATCTACCACCTCAGTTGCACCAGGTGCATGACATCTTCCATGTATCTCAGCTAAGGAGATACATGCGAGACCCGACACATATCATCGACCATGGGGAGCTAGAAATTGATGATGGGGAGACTTTTGCGGAGGTCTCGGTGGAGATCGAGGATCGATAGGAGTGGTTCCTACGGGGGCAGTCGATTCCTTTATTGTGCATCAGATGGCAGCACGAGAACCTCAAGGAGAGCACTTGGGAGTGGGAGGCTAAGATGCGTGCACAACACCCACATTTGTTCCCCTAGTTTATGATGTATCTTTACGGGGACGTAAAGACCTGAGGTGGGAGTAATGTAAAGACCTGTAAAATTCAAGGGAAATTTTTTTCATAATTTTTTTTGGGATTTTACGAGGATGCAGTTTCTGACGGCACCTGATTCCGAGGCCCGATGTGCCTGGAATCAATTTCTAAAGTTTAGCTCGGGTACATTCAGTGAACGAATGAGCGGGTTTTCCTAACTTTTGAACCGGTCCTTCATCTTTACACATATCCTAGCATATGATATGGGATGTCTTATGGGTTGAAGAACTAATCAAAGAATGTAAGACAAAGCCTTGAATTACAAATGAAATCTTTTGAATATAATTAAATTTGGATCTTGGTATAGATGTTTATATCGTAAGGCTAGTCATAAGCTTTGATAGGAAAACCTTATTATATGATAGAGGGATATTATAGAGTATGATAGATAATTCATGATTACTTATCATATGTAGTGGTATTCCAATCATAATGTGTGATATTAGTAATGAACTTAGACATCTATAAGGATAAATAATATTTTTAAAATTAGTATATACATATAAATTTTTATTTTTCTAGATTAAACATGAGAATTTAAATTTATAATTTATAAATAATTTATAAATAACTAAATAAGGTATATATGGATATTTATTTAATTTATAAATTCATTATAAAGTAATAAATTAGAAATTGATTATAATTAATTGGTTTGTTTTTTTGAATCATTTTATAGATAAACATTCTATTGATAATAATATCAAAAACATTAACTTGAATGAGTTCTGAAGAACCTCATAGAATCTAAAGAGGAAATTTAAACCATACTACTTTTTTAGTAGACACAATCTATGATTAAAGAGGATTTACTTGGTAAATAGTTTATCAAGTGCTTATAAATTATGAAAAAGTATATTATATAAGTGTTTATATTTATTTTTGAAAAATTAAAAATGAAAATTTTATATTAAGTCATTATTTGGAAATTTATTTTAACCATCCCAAAGGAGAGTTTTAGATGATATAATCACATGATTAAATAACATAAAATATGTGATATTTGATTTATATAAATTATTTGCAGAAATTATGAAATTTTTATTTATTGATAATAAATATTTTCATAAAGTATAACATCATTATAATTTGAATAATTTCATATTAAATACATGAGAATGACAATATGAAATATTCGTATTGAATAAAAATTAATTTTTTATGTTTATTCCTACCAGAAATTATAAACTACTCTTTTTATTTTATTTATGAATTGTTCATGCATTGTTTATCCTATGTTTAATATTTGAATTATTCATTTATCTAATATTGTTTTTGTTTTCATTTATGAATATAATTTTTATATTATGTATTACGATGTATGATTTAGTTTTTATGTTTTTGAAATACTTCTTTATATTTTCATACATGTATTAAAATAGTTACTTGATATGTATGATAATGTTTTTGAAGGATAGAATTGGGATTTGAGAAATAAATCATTAGAATCCTTCATACATGTACTGTGAATATATGAGAAAATATTGTGGGATAAAATCCTTTTTAAAATTTTATGTGTCTTATTTTCCCCAAAAGAGACAATTCTTAATACCTTAATCATCTGACCAGGTTGGTTCTTATATAGTATTATTTTCTTAGATTATCTTTTGTAGGAATAGATAGTGATGTGGTAACCATTTGAGTTATTTTCCTTATTTTTCCATTTTATTTAGGTTACACATTGTTGGGAAACCCTTGGAAATGATACCAATGAAATAGTGTAGATTTTAACTATATGAAATAATAGGCAATGAGTTTTCTACTCAACCATCCATGATTCATATATGATATAATTTACATTATAGAATATCAAAAGTGATGTGGTGCATAGAAAATTCATGTCATTACATAGTGAAATATGGATATTCGGCCACTAATTGATATAGAATAGTTCAAAATGGGCCATGATTTTTGGGGAATAAATTTTAATAAATGTAATTTTTAAATGAATATAAAACATTATAATAACATTATAAATGTCTATATTATAGGTAAATGAAAAGATCAACAGTAAAAATTACTTTGAGATAAATCTTATTGAAAGGAGAATATTAATGGAATTAAACTCATTGATTGGTAAAAACATAACAATCATTCATAACTAAGATGATTCATTCTATATATTAGAGTAACCCATTTTTAATCAAAAAATATATGATTATCTTTAATAGGTAGATCAAGGTCATTATGATAGGTGTAAAAGGATTCAATTGGGATTTTAAAATACAATAAATTCAAGTTGAATAAAGAAATTTTAGTCTCCACTCAAACAATCATTATGATTTAGTGTTCAAATTACATTGTTAGAAAATAGATATCCTTTATGACTTGGTCTGGATATTAAATTAATTCATTAATCATCATTTTAAATGTTTTAAAAATATTAATTAGTTTAATAAATGTTTACCATATTCCTCAATGTTTTATGTTTATATGTGTGTGACAAGGTATGTCTATAATCTTATGCCATGTATTCCATACAATAGTATAATTGTTAAATCGAAAAAAATATTGGCTGGACCAATATTTGGAATAGGTTGTTGAAACTGTTGGATCGAATATGTAGATGCATATGTATATTTGATGGAGCAATACAAGAGGGGGGTGAATTGTATGTTTAAAAACATTGTGTTTAAACACAAAAATTAGTTTAAATGATATTAATCTAATACAATTCACAACAAAAACTAACAGCCACAATTGTATTGAATATAAAGGTATGATATGATGTAATACTATATGAAAAGTAAATCAACTATATTCAAGATGAATATAATAATTAGAGTAATAAAATAGTGAAGGATTCTACCATAAAGCGTATAGAATCAATCGATACAATACGTAACAGTATGAATTTAATTGAAACAATTACACATGAATATTGAATGAAGAGATAAAAACAATACAATTCCCTTTCTTAAAACAAACAGCAGTGGAAATGTAAAAGTATTACAATTATTTTGACCCAATGAGAAGGGTTATCCTTTCACCTAGGTTAAGAGTTCTGTCTTACCACCACCTAGGTAAGCCCTTGATACGATGATTGGTATATCTTTCTTGCTATCCCCACAAGCCCTCAATTTTGTTGGTAATCGACACCTCTGTATTTCAATCACTTGAAAGCCCTCGATATGATGATCGGTATCACCGTCTACTTATCCCCGGCAGCCCTCGATCGTTATCACCTGATCAGATGCACAAAGAAAAACAAAGCACTTATAGAAATACAAAAACTAAGAGCAAGCTGTTCACATTTTGTAATCTCAAGGCTTTCACACGAAGCAAGAGAGAATTCATAGTATCTCTCTCTAGAACAAGATATAATAAAAGTCTCACACACAATTGTCTTCTTTACTTCAAATGACCTCCTAGTTATAGGCCTTAGGTTCCAACGGTCATATTGCTTCCAATGGTCATATTTCTCCAAAAAACTCGAAGGGACTTGGACACCTAGAAATATAACGGACATATTGAAATAGAAAACACAACATCATTTTGATTATTTTATAACTAACTCCACGACATTGTTTTGGTTAAAAAAAGATAAATGAATATGATAAACATGAGTACGATTCAGATGAAATGTGTTTTTGACTAAGAACCAAAACAAGCAAGTAATGAAAGTAAAGAATGAGTACTATAAGTATTACTATGTAATGTTTTGAAATGATACATAGTGAGTAGATTTATAAGACTTAGTATGATTAATAGAGTCAATACAATTTGTAGTCAGTATGTAAATTATAGTCAGTACGATCAGCATGGTCAGTATGATTAGCATGGTCGGTACGATCAGCGTGGTCAGTATGATCAGCATTGTCGGTATGATCAGCATGGTCTGTACGATCAGCATGGTCAGTACGATCAGCATGGTCAGTACCATAAACATGGTCAGTACGATCAGCATGGTCAGTATGATAAACATAGTCAGTACGATCAGTATAGTCAGTATGATAAGCATGGTAAAAGACATTTGTGATTTCCAAAACAAGATATAATATTCAAAAGAGAACTTTTGACTCAACAATCTCCCCCTTTTTGGAAAGCAGAAAACAAAAAGTAATAAAAAAAGAAATACTTATCTCCCCCTGAGTTATTGGAAACTCTTCTGAATATGAAATTGAATAAAACTAACTCCTCCTTAGGTATGTGTTTTTAAAGGATTTTATTCGTAGATTTTACTTGAGTTAGAAGTGTTTTCTTTAAAACATTTTCCCTCTTTGGAAAAAATTCTCCCCCTTTGTGATTTACAAAAAAAATAGGGTAATCTTTAGTTTCCTGAAAGAGTTAGAGAAAAGAAAAGTAGGACAAAGAAAAGGATAACATAAATCTTATTACGATAAAAAAAGATTATAGAGTTCAAAAAAACAAATACAACAGTCATCTGTTTTCGCTTTCCTTTTCATTATTTATCAATTCATGAAGAAAAACATTCATCTTTTTGATTTCCTTCTTGTCTTCAGATATAGAATCTCCCTCAGATCTGAGAAGCTCTTGTTGGTCGGCAAAAATCTGATCCTGATTCTTGATGGTCTCCTCCTGGACTCTGATTACTTCCTAAAGAGTATCAATTCTGTTTTGTAAATTCTTATTGTATTTGAATTACACAGAATTTTGTTTCTTCAACAAGAATAATTCATCTTTGAAGGATGAAACCTTTGAAAACACAGACTGAAAAGCATTCATTTTCTCTTATAACTCTTTCACTGAAGAAATATCGGCCCCATGGGTATTTGACAATTGATTCAGCCTTTCAATAGTTTCTTTGCAAGCTTATTGAAAGAAATTGCGAGATCATTTTAATGTCTCCTTAAGTATTCGATTGATACTTCATGATCATTCACTGAGCTTTCTATTTTGTATAACCACTTATTTATTCTGTTGCAATCCTTCTTATGAGCTACCAAACATTCCGATAGAACTTTGAAATCGGCTTCAACTAACAAAAATCTCTTTCTTAATTCTCTTACTAAACCAATCATCTTTTTTCTGATTGTCAGTAATGAGATCAATTTTTCCTTCAAGCCTGGGAAGGTATGGGATGGTATTCTCAATTCACCTTAAAACATGAACAATGTAATCAATCTTCTTAAGAGAAATTGTCTGTTCTGAATCAGTATCCTCATCATATGAATCCAGTTCATTTGATTATCTTGAGTCTACAATTGATTGGTTTTACTTTTTCTTTTTCAATCCCCTTTCTTTCTTTTTCATGTTTATCACTAATAATGATTGTTTCCTCCGTATGAGAAGATTGTGGACATTGATTCCATTGGGAATGAATTCTTTCTGGAGTTTCAAAAGATTCAGACGGTACTTGATCGGCATGAGGAACTTGTTGAATCCCTTCACTTTGTCTTTGGAAGGATTCTTCTCTACTCTTCTATGAGCTCTGAAGGAATTCCAAAAGGAAATATCCTTCCCCTTCTTCAACTTCCTGAATTTGTTCCAGAATTTGTTTCCCATTCTCTTTCTCTAGTAGACCTTGTACGATGGGTTCATGATATACTTCTTCAGTTACATGAGCACTGGAATCCTCATCCATTTTCATGAGTTTTGAAACATAAAATTCATGTGATTTTTTTTCAGAGGAGTCTTTTTTTTCATTTCAGCCTGAAGGGTTCCCTCAAGCATTAATATCTCAGCAAAAGCTTCAATTGGGTCAAGATTGAACTTTGGATCACCTTCCTTTATTTGTTATCTTTCTTTTCTCTACCTTGCCACAACATCCATACTGTATTTAGGTTTCTTCTTTGACTTTGAACTGGTTTGTGGATCTGTATTTTGAGGAGCACCAACAGATGGATTTTCTTTGGCTGGCATAGGTGCTGATTGATTCTGAGCCAATTCAGCTTCTGAATCCTTAACAAAAAGCTTTGAATTCTGATCAAAACATACATATAACCTTTTCATCGTACTCTTACTTATCTAGGAAGGCTTTATCTCTTTCAATTTTCCTTTCAAAGGGATATTGCAAAACTTCATGATCTCAAGAATGAACCTTGTAAGAATAGCTAGATACAAGATCAGATGGGACTTAGTTGCTCATAACATAACATTATTGATTATTTCAAAAACGTATCCAATGAGATTTACTTTTCTCATATAATCAAGATAGTCAAGCATAAAGATATCAGAAACTTGGAATGTTTCTCTATCCACTTTCCTTAGGATAAGAAAACCTTGCATCCAAAGAGCCACATATCTATTTTCTGGAGAACGCTGAGACACTTTACTCTTTTCCTAATTTATAATAAATAATGACTTTTCAGCACTTTCTTTGTTAAACGTACCAACTTCCTCTGGTAGTTTATGAGATGGACAATAAGAATCACCTTCTATTGGAACACATAGAAAGTGGGATGCTTTCTTGACATAAATTGATATCTTTCTATCATACATAGCAAAATTTATAGTCATGTTCTTGTCGAAAGACACAGTTTTGTAGAACTGACTGACTTCATCAATAAGAACCGGATCTTGAGACACTGGTTTTTCAACACAGAAATACTCCCAGCCATGAAAAAAATTAATTCTTTTGATTGTAGAATCGTATGAATCAATGAAGTCACGAGAATATAACCTTTTCTTGAAAAGGTATTTTTCTAAAAAAGTCTTGGAAGACATTTTAGGAGTATTAGAAGAGGACTGAGACATATAGGTAAAGTCGATGGAAGATCATACAGAGTCTTAAAACAGGGAGGCCGAGCTTTGCCACAAAATCTGAAAAACCGGTCTTGGTTTGGGGAGGGGGGGGTCTATTTATAGGCGATAAAAGAATTGACAGTTGGTCTTCTACGGTTGAGATTAGAAGAAAAGAAATCAACTGATAAGACTGAAAGGAACCTTTTTTTAAAAAAAATGTAGGAAAGTATGTACATGCCGGAGATCGTAAAGTAATTTTATGTTTAGGTAGTATTAACATAGTAAAAGAAAATACAAACAAATGGGGATAAAGAATATGATCTATTTTCATATCGATGGAAAACAATTTCATTACCACGAACTGATGTGCCCATGGAAAATAAATTCATTACCATGAACGAATGCACCGATGGAAAAGAGATTCATTACAGTGAATGGATGTTCCAATGGAAAAGAAATTCATTACCATGAATGGACGTGCCAATGGAAAAGAAATTCATCACCATGAATGGACGTGCCAACGGAAAAGAAATTCATTACCATGAACGGACATGCTAATAGAAAAGAAATTCATTGCCATGAATGGACGTGCCGATGGAAAAGAAATTCATTACCATGAACAGACGTACTGATGGAAAAGAAATTTGTTATGGTAATCAGTCAATATGATAAATAGAAAGATAAATAATATGATAAATAGAATGGTAAATAATAATAAGTAAACAGTCAATACAATAAACAGAAAGGCAATAACACAAACTAGGAGAATAATCAGAAAAATATATATATGGAAAAAATATTTTCCCCATTATTAGGAGGGGTTTTTTTTAATA
This sequence comes from Viscum album, assembly GCA_963277665.1. Lineage (NCBI taxonomy): Eukaryota > Viridiplantae > Streptophyta > Magnoliopsida > Santalales > Viscaceae > Viscum > Viscum album. The sequence goes on from OY728121.1 coordinate 858,474,763, forward strand.
CAAGGAGAATTAAAAAAACATGAAGTAGATATGAATAATTATTTTAATGTAATCATTCCTAGAATCTATTTTATAAACTCTAATCTATCAGAAGGTAATGGTTTTGTAAAAATGTCAGCAAGTTGTTCTTGCATTCCAATGTATTATAAAATAATATCTACTTTTTGTGTGTGATCCCTATGAAAGTGATGCCTAACATCTATGTGTTTTTCATGAGAGTGATGTGTTGTGTTCTTACTAAGAGCTATAGAACAAGTATTATCACAAATAATTTGAGTTTTGGAAAAACTAAATCCATAATCAGTGTGTGTGTGTTGCATCCACAACACTTGAGAACAACAACTTCAAACTGCTACATATTCATCATAAGCAGTGGAAAGTGCTACTAAGTTTTGTTTCATACAAGACCAGGAAACCATAAAATCTCCTAAGAAATGACATGTTCTAGATGTACTCTTTCTATCCATTCTACAACCACCAAAGTCAGCATCTGCAAAACTTTTTTAAAAAAATCATTTCCAGAAGAGTAAAAAAGACCTAAATCCAATGTTCTTTTTAAATATTGAAGAATTCTTTTCACGGATTTTAAATGGGACTCTATTGGATTGGATTGGTATCTCTTACATAAGAATACAAAAAACATTAAGTCTGGTCGACTGGTTGTCATGTATAATAAACTTCCTATCATACCTCAAAAAATTGTTTGATTTAATGGTTTCCCAGTTTTATCAAGATCAAGTATATTTGAGGTGCCGATTGGAGTACTAGTACTTTTAGTTTTGTAGTAACTATACGTTTTGAGTAAATCTTCTATATAATTATGTTGAGATATATATGTTTCTCTTGGTTTTTGTGAAATTTAAAAACCTAAAAAGAATGTTAACTCGCCCATCATACTCATTTCAAACTCAGATTTCATTAAGTCGGCAAAAGAATCAGTTAAAGATTTTTGAGTTGGTCTAAATATGATGTCATCAACATACATTTGAACAATAAAAACATTTTTATCTTCCATTTTTTTAAAAAGGTTTGGATCCACTATACCTTTTGTATAATTATTTTGTAAAGTAAATCCTGTAAGTCTATCATACCATTCTCCAGGGGCTTGTTTAAGGCCTTATAGATCCTTGGTAAGTTTAAAAACATGATTACGATGTTTTGGGTCTAGAAAACTAGAGGGTTGTTCGAAAAACACATCTTCTTGAAGAAAACCATTCAGAATAGAACATTTAACATCCATTTGAAATAATTTGAAATTAAAGTATGCTGCAGACACTAATAGAATACAAATAGATTCAATTCTAGCTACCTGAGCATATGTTTCTTCGTAGTCTATTCCCTCTTGTTGATTATATCCCTTAGCAACACGTCTTGATTTTTTTCATAGAATGATTCCAATTTTTTCATATAATGATTCCATTTTCATCACATTTGTTTCTGAAAACTCATTTTACACCAATAAAAGTTGTTTCTTTAGGTCTTTCAACTAATGAGCAGACTTGATTCCTCTCAAATTTATTTAGCTCATCTTATATTACTTTGATCCAATCTTAATCACCTAATGCCTCACTTGGACTTTTAGCTTCAAATTGGGAAAGAAAATCCAGATGTTCTATTTCATTTCTTAAGGAATTTATGGTCCTTATAGGTTGATTTACATCACCAATAATATTATCAATAAGATGATTCCTAAGAAACAATTGATTAGGGTTTTGTAAAACCTGTTCAACAACATATGGTAGAAATTCATCTGGCGTAAATGTTTCAGAAGTATCTTCTTGAATAGTTTCCTTATCAGAAGGATCTTCTAACAGAGGTTGATAATCAGTTTTTGAAAACACATCCGAGGATGTAGGTTGGAATGGTTTAAAAACAAAAGGATAAGTTTCATCAAATTTTACATGTACTATTTCCTCAATAGTACATGTGTTTTTATTGAAAACTCTATAAGCCTTAGAAGTTGTGGAGTATTCTAAGAAAACTCCTTCATCATATTTTGATGCAAATTTGTGTAGATTATCTTTAGTATTCAGAATGAATACTTTTCACCCAAAAACATTAAAGTATGAAACTTTAGGTTTTCGACCAGTCCATAATTCATAAGGTGTTTTATTAAGAAATGGTCTAGCTAAAACACGATTTATAGTATAATAAGCAGTACTCACAACTTCAACCCAAATGTGATTAGAAATTGAGTATTCACTCAACATGGTTCTTGTCATTCCATGATGAATATAATTTATTCTCTCAATAACACCATTTTTCTGAGGAGTTCTTGGAGCTAAGAAATTATGAGTAATACCTTTCTTACTACAAAAAAGTTTCAAAATATGAATTTTGAAATTCACCACCATGATCACTATGAATAGTTATCAATGGTAGGTTTTTTCATTTTTAACTTGGGCTCTAAAGATTTTGAAGTAAGAAAAGGCTTCAGATTTATTTATTAGAAAATAGACCCATGTAAATTTAGTAAAGTCATCAACTAAAACAAATACATAGTATTTTCCTCCAATACTTCCAGTTTGTGAAGGACCAAAAAGATCCATATGAACTAGTTGTAATGCATTAGAAGTTGAAACTTCATTAATTGTTTTAAAGGTAGTTATTATTATTATTATTAAATCAAAGCAAATACATCTTTTAACTGGGTATAGGGAGACCCATTACATATCCTGAAGGCCTAGTGGGCATTTAGCCCATTACATGGCCTGTAGACCCAAATTTTTGGCCCAAATCCCATTCTGTGAATAGTACTACTACAGTACTGCGCAACTACTGACTTTTTAAGAATCATATCTAAGATCTGGTAGTTCATTCACAAGTATTTTCTTTGAGATTTTACAATGGTTTCTCAAAAAAAATGTTTTAGAAGTTTTCATATCAAGATCATTATATGGATCTGATACTTCTTTGGTTAAAAATGAAATTCTAGATTTTGATTTATCAAGATTTTTCATGAGTTTAGAATTTTTTTTCTCAATTAATTTAGAAAACCTAGATACTTATTCTAAAGGAGGTAATGTTTTATATTCTGATGATGAAGAATCATCATTTGAAGATTCATAATATTTATTTTTAGTATAATTTTCATTGAAGGAAACATTTGTAATAGCTTCAGCATTGTGTACCTTAGCCATGAGACAATGATCATCAATTAGTAGTCTGGATATAAGTCCAATATTCCTTTGTCATGAGGATTCATATTCTGAACAATTATCTGATGAATCACTACCACTTTCAATCCAAGTATCATTTTCCTTCAAGACTTTCTTCGTCTTTGTCTTGTAATATTTTTTCTTATTTCTTTCAGAATGTATCTCCTTTCTATCATTTCTCTTTAGTAAAGGACAATCTGGCCTTATATGTCCTACGTTCTTACATTCATAACATGTTATCTCTGAATCTTTCTTGTCCTTCCTATATTTCTTTTTGAATCTCTAATGGAAGTCTTTCTTTCCCACAATCTTGTTCATCCTTCGATCAAGATTGGAAAACTCATTATCTGAAAGATTACAATCAATTGAGTCAGACATAAAAACTTTCTTAGCTTTGGATCTTGTTATCCTTTCAGGTGTTTTAGCTTTAGATGTAGTGGTATAAGATACACTTCCATTTCCATTTCTCTTCCTGTTGAAATCATCATCTCCCTTCATTATTGCCTCGTGCTGTAGAAGAGTTCATCAAGGTTAATCAGGGAAAATTTTCTATTTTCATTAATAGCTGTCCTTTTTGACTCCCATTTATTTTTCATTATATCAATAATTTTATCAACAATAGCTTCATCATCAAGAACTTTTTCTCCCATAGATTGTAATAATTTCACAATTTTCATAAATCTTTGTTGCACTTTACATACAGGCTCTCGATAAGGAAAAAGAAATCCATGTCACACTGCTCGAAGCATCACTCTTCTTGTTTCTATAACCTTGGATGTACCAAAATGTGTGACTTCCAATTTCTTCCAAATACAGTTGGCTGCTTCACAAGAAGATATTTGGATGTATATATTCCTGGTCATAGAACATAGTAAAGTATTGTGTACCATGTAATTTAGTTGATATTCTTGCTTCTCTTGATTAGTGAAAGTAATGACTTCATTGTCAGGAAATTTGTAACCTCCAATAAGCATAATAAAATTGTCTACACCAGTATTGATAATGAATGTCTTCATTCGATCTCTCTAGTGCTCATAATCATTTCCATAAAAAATTGGTGGTCTCGAAGGATTTAGATTGTCAATTGACCCAATATTTATTCTAGCCATCTTCACAAAATATTTTCCACTCCACACGTTAGTGTAGTAAATAATTGAAATAGTAATATGATCGAATAAGAGCTAGTAGTACAAATCAGTGGAATCCTCATATGATACCAATTGTTGGATCGAATATGTATATGTATATGTATATTAGATGGAACAATACAAGCAGGGGGGGTGAGTTGTATTTTTAAAAACTTTGTGTTTAAACACAAAAATTAGTTTAAATGATCTTAATCTAATACATTTCACAACAAAAACTAACAGACACAATTGTATTGAATATAATGGTATGATATGATGTAATACTATAATAAATGTAAAGAAATTTTATTCAAGTTGAATACAATAATCAGAGTAATACAACAGTGAAGGATTATACCATAAAGCGTATAGAATCGATCGATACAATATGTAACAGTATGAATGTAATTGAAACAATTACAAATGAATATTGAGTGAAGAGAGGAAAATAATACAATGCCCTTTCTTAAAACAAATAGTAGCGGAAATGTAAAAGTATTAAAATTATTTTGACCCAATGAGAAGGGTTATCCATTCACCGAGGATAAGAGGTCTGTCTTACCACCACCTAGGTAAGACCTCGATACGATGATCGGTACGTCTGTCTTACTATCCCAACAATACCTCGATTTTGTAGGTAATCATAACCTCTGTCTTTCAATCACTTGAAAGCCCTCGATATGATGATCTGTAGCACCGTCTGCCTATCCCCGATAGCCCTCGATCATTATCACCTGATCAGACAAACAAAGAAAAACAAATCACTTATATAAATAAAAAAACTAAGAACAAGCCGTTCAAGTTTTGTAATCTCAAGGCTTTCACATGAAGCAAGAGATAAGTCACAGTATCTCTCTCTAGAACTTGATATAAGAAAATTCTCACACACAAGTGTCTTCTTGACAACAAATGACCTCCTATTTATAGGCCTCCGGTTCCAATGGTCATATTTCCTCCAATGGTCATATTTCTCGGAAAAACTCGGAAGTACTTGGACACCTGGCATTATAAAAGTCATACTGAAATAGATAACACGACATCATTCTGATTAGTTTATAACTAACTCCATGACAAAGTTTTGGTTAAAAAAAAAGATATATGAAGATGATAAACATGAGTACGATTAATATGAAATGTATTTTTGACTAAGAACCAAAATAAGAAAGTAATGGAAGAAATGTATGAGTACTATAAGTATTACTGTGTAATGTTTTGAAATGATACAAAGTGAGTAGATTTATAAGACATAGTACAATTAATAGAGTCAATACAATTTCCATTCAGTATGAAAATTATAGTTAGTACGATCAGCATGGTCAGTACAATCAGCTTGGTCAGTAGGATCAGCATGGTCAGTACGATCATCATGGTCAGTACGATCAGCATGGTCAGTACGATCAGCATGGTCAATATGATCACCATGGTCAGTACGATAAACATGGTCAGTACGATCAGTATGGTCAGTACGATAAACATGGTCAGTACGATCAGCATGGTCAGTACGATAAGCATGGTAAAAGACATTTTTGATTTCCAAAACAAGATATAAAAGTCAAAAGAGAACTTTTGACTCAACAGAAACAAAAAATTATTGTCATGATGAATGGAAATGTTTACTATATGATGGATATTGTTTGGGATACGTGAAGAGATTAGAGAAACTACATAAGAATTCCTAATTATGTATTTATTAAATAGAAAATAATTCTACGATTTTTAATATAATATGATATAAAATTAGTTTTACAAATTTTATAAAAAAAGGAGTTAAAAATATTGTATACAATTAATGGACTATAGAGTTGGTACTCAAATTGAGGAAACCAAGGGCTTCATAATCATGATGTAGATTGAAAAAAAATATTTATATATTAGATATATCAAAATAAATTATGTGTATAATTATCTTATTTCCCTTATATGATAAAAAATATGTTTTTATTATAGATTTTTATGAAAAAATAAGATAATGTTTTTTATTCACAATGTGAATGACCGATTAGATACTGTAACATGATTTAAAAAAAGAAAATGGTAAAATGAGTTTTATCAGTAATAAAATAGTTTTCAATATTTTTTTTAAATATTTTGGATATGATCCCACTACCAATGAGGATAATATTTTATTTAACAATTTCATATTTTTAGAATATAACTTTAGACACATTGAGTACCGTATAATATATGGTGGTTAATAGTTTATCTATTAAATAATCCCACTATAATGTAATAATTTGTATTTCCTAAACAAAAATGAGTGTTTATTTCGTAAAAGGATATTTAAAGTAGTATATAGTGTTTAATATAATAATGGGAGTTCTTTTTGAATTATAGAAGTTCAAAGATAACAAATAAAGAATAATACCTGTCAAAATCTAAAGTGAATATCTATTAAAATCCAAAAATATTCCAGTTTATATCTTTAATTATAAAGGCAAATAGTTATATTTAATTACCATAATGATATGATAATCAATTTATATCTTAAATGTGTCTAGTATGTTTTGGTTAAATAAGCAATTTAAGGATATATTTTTTCACAAAAAATGCTCTATAGAAGGGTTCCAATAATTAAAATGATGATATTAATGGAAAGAATTCTATGTAGAAAACATAAGTAGTTAGAAAAATATCATTATATGTTCTAGAGTATAGGATTATGAATATTGTTCTCAATGAGTTAAAAATTGTAATATAATTCCTAATTCTCTCTATTATTCAAAAATAGTTTATTTATAAATCTTATTCTCTATAGAGGGTGCATGAATATACTAAATTCTAGATAATCCCAAATATTTTTTTCAAAGACAAGTCCTACTTGATTGTATATCATATGTGATATGATTATATGGGAGATTATTTATGGTTTTATTAGAATTATTACATATAGTTTAATAATTTTAAATTTATCATGTTAAAAATAGTATGTCTGTACTTTATCATTTTTACAAATTGGATGAATATATTATGTGAAGGGAAATGATAATTAACCACTAAAAGTATAACACTAATTATCTATAACAAATATTGGTCGTGGAGTATTATAGTTTGTGATGAAATGATATAATTTAGTTCAAGTTGGATTTGAAATAGAGATATGAAATTTTCTCATAGAGAAAAAAGAGTTTTTTGTGCAAGAAGACCCACCATATATAGCACATGGAGTTCTATACAATATTTTTTCAGTATTCTAGGGGTGAAAGTTTCTTATTGGAACCTTATACAAAATTTATAAAAACTCATATCTTTAATAAAATTTATTTCATGATTTAATACATGATGATTCATGTAATGTAGTCCTGTATATCAAGAGTTTTGGTGACTTTTTATGATTGGGTAAAAAAGCATCATAAAAGTGGGATACAATGAACTTTTTAAAAACACCCTTAACATTCCCTTAATAAAATAGTTCCAATAAAATTACATGGGATAACATAGTTATGTAGAAAAGAACAGGTTTATATATAAAGTAGAGTAATGAAATAAATAAAACATTGGATATGGTAAACAAATTCATCTAATCCAAATTGAATAAAAAAGAAACATAATATTAAAGAATAATAATAATAAACAATGAGGCATGATATAACTTGATCATTAGAAGGAAACCTAAAAATGTGAAAAAAATCTCATACTTGGTATTATAAGCATAATTCAATGTTAATCGCTAAGGCATCAAAACATTGTGTTCTTAAGAAAAACTCTCATTCTCCATTCCGGATATTTTAGGAGATTAAAACATTAACCAATGAATAATAGTGATATCTAGTTTCACCCATCATAATAATATCATGTACATTTATAAGTGTTCCATGTAAATCATTTAACATCAGAATTTTATTTATCATTATTATCTGCACGATTTTTGAGTGTCGATAACATACATGAAAATACCTATTAAATTAATTATATATACATGTATGTGAATACAATTAAATGGTAATATGTACATTAATTCAATTCAAAATCACCCGGAATGAAAAAATATAGTGAGTATTTGGAATCATAATTATTATTATTACATTACTAAGCCATAAATCAAATTAAAATTCCTACCATTACAACCAGATAATAAAATTAAATAAGAAAAGCTAAAATTTGATAATAAGGATCCACCCAATATATAAGAATCATAACCTCCAATAAAAATGATATAGAACTAAAATTATATTTTAGTAAACCAATAAAAATCTAATTAAATTAATGTATAATATTAGAGAGAAATTTTAGTAACTTCTTAATGAAATAATGATGTTTTATTTTTATGGGTTAAATGGAAATATTACCATAGTTATTTAACCATTATACCACCATTGGACAATTTCACTGTCGAAAACTATACCCTTGGATGAAAACTTTACAACTCTAATTAGTGTTTGTATGTATTAATGACCAATTTTAACTGATATAGAATTAGGAATCAATGGCCTTATCTAGCAAAGTAATTCCATTTGAATCCCATTTGTCCCAACATTAGAGGGGGTGGTATGATTGGGGTTCGCCCTTGAAGAAAACCCATTATGACTTTTAGTACGTTATGATTGAAATAAATATCCTATAATAGAAGTTCAAGTTAGTTTAGATTACCACCAGGTCGATGTTAGCCAAACTACCAAATGAAACTACCACCATCGGACACCTTATCCTTAAGTCACATGCAGGTGATTTAAGGGTTACATGCGAATATCTTAGTTAATATGTAAATTAAATTGTATAAATATATTTTTCATTCCACCAATTACTCTTAAGAATTTATTTTCTTAATAAAATATATTTTTAAGTGAGATTAAACTTATAATTTGATTTTTGGATTCAAATAAATACAACCTTTAATTGAAAATTTAAACTATTTTATAATAAAATTAAGTATTATGAATAATATTTTTTTTATTCAAATAATTTTATAAAACCATCTCATAAAAATATTAATGATAAAATAATTTTATAATGTCCTGGTAATTTTTCTATACGTGTAAGAAATTTGACTCTTCCATAAAAACTACAATTCTTCATTCAATATGAATTTTTATATTTAAAAGTTAAAATTAAAATATATAGATAACCTTTTTATGATCAAATAAATATCATATTTTAAATCATAATTTTTACATAATTATAGTGTTAATTTATATGAATTTGGAAAAATATTATTATTTTTTGTAGAATAAAAAAATATTGTTTTTGGCTTTCAGTATGTTTAATGACTTCATACTAATGCCGTAAGGATGTAATAACTAATTAAACACAATAAAAGACCTAAAATATGTTATTTAACTAATATTAACTATTTTAATTGGATCTAATGAATTCCTAGAACCTATAAGTGACTTTACAATGTCAAAAATGGAAACATTGACATTAAAAACATTACATAGTGGAAACATTACTTTCCAAAGACAAAATAAGTAGTAAAAATGATTCTCAATTATAGTGGATTAAAATAACATAAAATACATCTCATGGTCTCAAAACCATGGTAAAAAACCATGGGTAAGCCAATGGTTTTTCACTTTACGAAACCAAGATTTCAAAGGCCTATATTTTGAAATTATTAAACAATTCCTCCAAATTTTTAATAAATAACCTCCAATTCAACTATTTCCATTCACAATCAATTCATACTCAGTTAATATATAGTCCTTTATTCACCCATTTATTCCCCCAATAGTTCCCTCAATCCCCTAAGGTCACAATCTTCATGATTTAGGAGTAACTCTTCAGGGTAATAGAATTATCTTTATTTTCTCTTTAATTCAAGAACCTCTTTTTTTATAAGTCATATAATTGTTATGGGTTTTCTATTTTATTACCATTTTTATCATACTAATAATTAAAAATTATTTGTTAACTATGGGTGACCCTTTTCCCCTATAATATTTCCATTTCTAAAACCATGTTTTATACCTATCATGTTGCAGAACATACTTCCCAAAATTTCATTCTTCTCCATAAGATATTCACTTTTCTTTTTTTTGGATACCCAAAAATTTTTATTTTACATGGGTATTCACCTAGAGGTAATTTTTTCACCTTATTTATTTTAAATAAATGTATACCATATTTTTTTCATGGGTTAATCATGACACAATGATCATGTATTTTAAGAACTTTGGATTGCAATGATTTTTATAAGAATCCTATTCATTATTAAACATAGGTTTTTAATGAAATGATTTATTATTATCATGGTTTCTTATATTAATTAATGCATGATAAAGTTAAATATTTATATATCACTAATTCATTGGGTAAAGAATTTAATCTCTAGATATGACTTGTTTTAAGATATCTTAGTTAATAACCCTGGTAATTCTCATTTGTGACACCACGGTGAAAAAATATGGAGATATGATTATGAATGTATCATTTAAATTTTTTTGTGACATTATTATTTTATGATTAATGTTATTATTATTTTTATATTCCTATTTAACATGCCTTATAATTATGACTCATGTACTTCTTGATATTTTTTAAGATCACAAGCTATATGTTTCTCATTCTTATACCCCTACTGGGATCCATGATCAACCATTTATTTTATGTACTACACCAGGATATGATATATAGTAAAATTAACCGAGATGGAACCCAAGAATATGTATATTATATATTTTTAGAATAATTTCAATTTTTTCATGTTCTATGTTTCTTATTTCCATGATACTAAACATTAAAATATCCATTTTTTTGTACCATGTAACGAAATGTTATGTAATAAAATGGTTTGATGGCATAAAAGGGGAATATAATAATTTGGAAATAAAAAATGTTAGTATGATTTATTCATAAAAATATATCCCAACCTTAGTAATTTTAATCCAAAAGGTATAAAATGTATATTGTGCTTGCATAAAGAGAATATGGAGAAGATCAATTACTCCCACATATTAACAAATTAGGAAACTTGTATATTGAGAGTTGATAAATGATCTCTCATTATAATAACATAATTTTTTTTAGTATTTGGTAATTTGTAAATATTATATATTATAACTATTTGTTATTTAGATGGATAAATACAATGAAGGTTCTTACATAAAAAAGAAGAGTGAGTGGTACCTTACACTTTGAGGATGTTTCCAAATGAATGGTAGGAGTTTATTGAGATATTAGGGGAAAATGGGAGGGTTAAATAGAGTAATGAATCGAAAAAATTCATGATTCATGGTTTTTTAGTTATGTTAATTGGGATATTAGGTGGTTTTATATAAGAAAAGAGAGGGGTGTTCTTTATTATTTTCCAATCATAGGTTTTGGAATATATACAATAAATTAATTAAAACCATAAAACATCCCATGGTTTTCCTATGGTTTAATAAAAATAGGATTGTTTTTCCTTTTTTTTCAGGGAAACAATAGAAAAAATTAAAATATTACCCCAAGTTATGTGGAAGTGAGTCGTTCTCTGGATTTATAAAATTAATCAAGTAACCTAAAAATAAAATTAGTTTAAATTATAAACATTTGATTGGAATATTATATATAGAGACCCATAGCTTGATGTACATAGACATTACATTACTTTTGCAGAATACTTAATACATAACAAAAACAGAAACCAAAGGACCGTAATAGTTTAGTGTCTTTGGAAACATGGAACATAATAGTCTAATCTTGGTGAAAGATCATCAACACCTCCCATTAAGGTCTTCCCTTTTTTTCTTACCTAAAACCATTCTATATATCATGGGGAAAAGAAAAAATATAATGGGTGAGATGAAATTCTTAGTAAGGGTAAGAATGGAGAAAATAAAACAAACCATATACATTTGAACTTCAAAACATGAACATAATATTTAAACATCAAAATCTTGAGCAATGACATAAAACATGGCAGTACATAAAGAATAGGTCATAATGGAACATCAATGATGATAAAATTTCTTGGAAATAAAACATGCAATTGTGGAAAAACATTAATCACATGATATGATTTCCATACTAGCCAAGGCATTTCTTCCAAGACCATCTTAGTGGATAAAGTCCATTTCTGAATTGAGTTCACTCTTCGTTCCAGTCCTGTAACACTGAACATGATTAAAATTCCATTCTAGCCATGTCTATCTCATGAGATATAAATCATTACCCAATGCATTGGAGGGATATATTGGTCCCACCCATCTCATAATGAAATCATTCTTTCATGTTCCACAAAATAAACCTAAATCATTTATAATAACCCAATGAATAACATGGGTTTCATAAACATCATTCCATCATAACATAATCAATATAAAACAAATGGATATCATTTAATCATAATTGAAGTTAAACCATGTAAATCATAGATATACACATATTAAATAATGTCATCTTAGATGGAAAATGGTTTTAATAAAACACTTGAAATATATTCTTGAGAAAAATATCTTTTCGCATTCAAAATCATTTTCTTTTCACAAAATGTCAAGAAATATTAAAAGAAATGTATTTTGTTGAAAATAGTCATGAAATATTGTAGAGTAATCTTCATAAAAATAATGCGTTATGAAACTGTAAAAATCCATTCACATCGTATAAGATAAAAAAACATTATCCTCGTACTTTTGCCGAAAAAGTAAAAAAATTCTTCAAATGGTATACAAGAGAAAGAATCCTTCCATAACACAATTTAAAAGTCAAATAGGTGTTAAATATGACTTTAAACATACATGGAAGATTATTAAACACTTAAGGAAAAATATTTTTATGGACTTGGATGAAATATCTAACCCCAGTAAATACTTATGTATAAGAAATCTCAAATAAAAATGAGATTGCAAAATTATCCCTTACCTTAGGTCCGATATGTTTTGTATGTATTATAACCTCTTATATAATGATTTAAATAATGTCATTTAATTATTAATGAATCATATTCATTGTTATAATATCATATATGGTTCACTTATGACTTTATATTACCCGTTCTTTTGTAAAGTCCATGTTAAAGCAGCGTTTTGGGTAAAATTGTTTTATTTAACATACGTGTTGGGACTTTTTGTTCTTGATATTATTATTAATTATATCATTATTTACTTACTTCCAGAATTTAAATCATGATTTATATATCATATATATTCAGTATATATATATACATAATATATTGATAAATGAAAAGAAATACATCGTTCATGGAGACGGTGGGTCGTACGTACGCATGAACGCTGTTTTCCTTTCCTTATTGACTTGAATGGAAGTAAGTAGATGACATATATATATATATATATCTGTATACATAAATCCAGTAGCTTCATTATTTCATATATTTCATTATTATTCATTATATATACATTATAATCATTTCTGAATGGTTATCATGGAGAATTAATCTCATCGCGTCGTGGAGACGGTAATCCGTACGTACGCACGAGCGATGATATCGTTCCCATAATTATTGAATGGAATTGGAGTGGATGATATAATATTTCAAAATCAGTATGATGTTATAATAACCATATATAGTTATTCTTTACACCATTATACCCATCTAAGTATGGTGGTGGTGGAAAACAGATTACACCACGGCGTGGAGACGGTATTATGTACGTACGCACGCACGGTGATTTAGTTTTCCATAGGATCGATAGAAGATGAAATAAGGTTGTTTCATATTTATAACAACGTATCATTATATGTTTTATACTGATGTTATTAATTTATTATTAAACAAATAAAGAATAAGTAGAAGAAGAAATAATTGGAATGAATCGGTAATGGATATTACAACTTCATTGATGCGCCTCTTATTAACCTCCTCTTAAGGCACTAGAGTTGGTCTTTTGAGGAGACCAGAACCTATATAATGTTTCTAGAGAAGTTGAGAAGGTAAATGGGTAGGGTTTTGCCGAGCATGAAGCCTCAAAATTGTGTAAAGAGAAGAGGGAGGAGGTGCCCTTTTATAAGGGAGGAGAGGGGAACCTTAGGGAAAACTTAAAATATTATTTTATAATAAATTCATATTCGGTTTATAATGGCTCCAAATTGATTTATTTCAAAGATAAAGTGGGGATGGATCTAAATACTCTCAACCAATAGGTTTTAGACAATTTTAGGTTACTATTTTAACCTTATCATTTAGATTTAACTCTAAGTTAAATAATTTTACTTTTACTGTGTCTTCTTGTTCTCTTACACTCTATGGTTAATAAACTTATTATAACAAGGAATACGAGCCCCAAGTGGATAATTATTAATATATATAACCTTATCTATGTCATTTGGCCTATCCATAGATTTTTAGGAATATAATAACAATTAATAATATAATATTTGTTTTAAAAACTATTTTATGTCAATTTTGACACTATTTGGTAATTGATTTTTGTGAAAATCATATCAGCATGATTATTTCGAAAAATGTTAATTAAACAAATACTAACATGTCATATGAACCTAAAAAATTATTTAAATTTATAAAAAGTCTCAAATTACATTTATTTGGGTATTTATAACATCAATTATTATAATATTTCATTAATAATTTAATTACTGCATCATCATTGTGTCATAAATAAATTAAATTATCTAATATCTAAAAATTATAAATAAAATACCATTATGTAGGAAATATTTTTATGTTTCTAATAAATATTTATAGTCCAATTTATCTTATGTATAACCCTATATTATAAAAATTTTAGTTGTTAAACATTGATTTAAACTCTTTTAACTTTTCTTTGAATAAAATAACAATAAGTGTCCTTATCTAATCCAAGTGGACCTAAAGGGTAATATTATATTATAAGGTAGTTTTTTTTGTCAAATTACATTTATCCAATATAATTAGGATGTAACTCCCTGACCCCAGTTATCCAGAGTAGGTGCATTATAACATAACATTGGCATGATCACAAAGGATCAAGTCTCGAAAGACCGATTAGTTTAGTAGTCTGGAAAACACTAGATATATTCATAAGTCTTACATTACATCATAAGGTAAAAAAACTAAAACAACATATTTTCTTCATATCCCCTCATACTATCCATACAGGTCACTCATAAATTACTTCTTCACATCTTGGAAAAAATAAAACATTGAAAGGGGTGAGCTCAGATGCTCAATATGGATAACAATATAGCAGAAGCTTTCATCGATAAGCATAAACACTGAAGGCAGTGAATATCTATTAATAATGCCCTTTAAACTTGAACTTCATCATAATATGGAAAAGATAAAATGAAATAATTCCATTTACTTATTCACATGGATATTCTACTTGTCAAATAATCACATGCTATATCAATAACCACTTTCATAATGATGGAATGAATAATGCCAGAATATTATAACCACATAGTCAAGGCCTCGTGCCAAGACTACAAATAATATTTTCTCAAGGCCTCATTTCAAGATACTAGTTTGTATCATGATACCTACCGATGCATCGAGGAGCTATAGCGGGCTCCACCGGTCCCTTATTAAGTCCAATGCATTCTTCATATGAAAAGTTTGAAATATAACATAAAAATTTGTATTAAAACTAGCATACGAAATATCAATACCTGATCCACAAACCATGAATGGTATATAAATAGCACATACACAGTCAAACATAAATCATTCGATACAATAGGGAAGATTGTATTGTATCTTATTAACCTCAATCGACAATATTGAAGAATATTTACATAGATGAAAATAATCATCAAAACTATTAGAGAGAAATATCCCCCTTTTCTTGAAATCATTTAAAAGTCACTCTATTTGTCAAGAAGCCATTTAAAAATAGATTTTTGAATAAAAGTTCCCCATACCACTTTGAAACTTTTAAAAGGAGTTTTAATTTTAAATATTTAATTTCCATATAAATAAATCCTTAAAACCATTTTTAAAACATGTACATTAATGAGAATGATTTTGAATAATAAGTCTTTAAAACATTTAAAAATGATATTTTTGTTAGAGTTTCGAACCAAAAGAGAGACACTTGAATACAAATAATTTAGGTTAAAGAAAATGTGTAATATCTTGAGAATAAAGGGATTCATGATATACTATTTCAAAGTACATTATATACACCACATAAAAGTGATTTGGTGTAAAACAACAAAGAAGTCTCAATGGAATTTAAATTGAGATGAAATATCTCATAAAGCCCATATCCTTAGGTTAAGGATAAATCAACGACATAATTTTGTGTGAAAAATATAAATACAATAAATATGATTTGATATTCAGTGTAAGAAAATCAATGGAAATTCACACATATTCTTCTAAAAACAACACCAATGAATTGGATGTTTAACTCAACCAATCGAGATTGAGTAAAAATTACTCTTATCAAGTTCATACCGATGACTTGAGAATTTATCAATGGAGTGATTATGTGTATCCAAAGTATATCCATATAAAGGTGAGTGGAAATTGTGACTTAATCAAAATAATAGTTATTACACACATAATCTTGGAGTAATATAAACAATGAAGTATGCTTAAAGCCGAAATAATGTAAATTGACATTTTAAATTCCCTTATCGATTAAGTAACTTACGAAACATACACCCATTAAATAAGGATCACACAAAGATGATGTAAATATCCATAAATTAAATTATTTTAAACAATTAATACAATCATGGGTAGTACACACAGCAAATGCAATACATTAGTTGTGAATAAGGGAATTCTCACAGAATTTAAAGTGAGATAAGAAACCCCTTACATTGTACTTTTTCCTTGGTCGACGGTAGGTTAACCTACTGTATAATGGTGAAATAATTTTTATTGAATTACTAAAGAATAATTTACATTAATATGATATCATATATGATCTTTTATCATTTATTTGTTAATAATATCTTAGTATTATCGTCGTTTCAGGTGTTAACAGATTCGTTTTCCTTTATATTATTTGTTATGCGAGCCATATTTGTTATGGATGAGATGTATCTTATTCATATCCAGAATGATATAATTTCTTTTAAAATTATTTTTATTCATAAAATGAAATTTAGTCTTGAATGGATATGACGGGGAATTAATCTCATCGCGTTCGTGGATACGGTAGTCTGTACGTACGCAAGAGCGGCAATATCATTATTTTGATATTAAAATAATACAAAATTGGATGTCATATCATATAGAAACAATAATAATAATGTTATATTTATTATTTACAAGAAATATACATCATTATTATACCCATCTAAATAATAATATATTGAATAACAATTACACCACGAAGTGGAGACTGTAGGTCGTACGTACACACGTATGGTGACATGTAATTCAAGGGATGGACATAATAATGGATTTTTTTGTTCTATATTTATAATAAAATCATATTATATAGAATATAATGGAGTTATTATTTTAGAAAGGGAATAACAAATATTAAGAAGTTGAAGAAGAAAGGAACTTGAAAAAAACAGTGGTGAAAACATTACCACTTCTTCGGGTTCTTCCTTTTGATTTTATAAAAAGGGCCTCCATAGGATGGCTTTCTGATCAAACAAAGGCCTCTAGGATGAAGTGAGGGAATTCGGGAGGATATTTTGTCAGAGGGTGGCCGAGCCAAATGGACTTGAAGGTGTGAATTAATGAGATGGGAGAGTGCCCTTTTATAAGAGGGGTGAGCGGCTCTTTAGGAAAAACTCATAGTATTATTTTATAATAAAATCAAATTCGGTTTATAATGGATCCATAGTGGATTATTCAAAGTATAAGGTGGGGATATGTCTAAATCCTTTCAACCCATATATTTTAGACAGGTTTGGGTCATTATATTAACCTTATCGTTTTGTTTTAACTCTTAGTTAATTAGTTTGACACTTACCATGTCACATTTTATTTTTATATTATATAGTTAATAAACACACTATATACATCCAATAAACCCCAAATTGGTCCATTAAAGATACAAAAATAATGATATATGTCCTTTGGATGAAACTTAGATTTTTAGGAATAAAATATAGAATAATAATATAATATTTGTTTTAAAAACTCATTTATGTGAATTTTGACAGAACTCAATAATTGATTTTTGTTAAAGTCTTAACAAATTTTTTAATTGGAAAAAATTTAATTTAAGAAATCGTAACATTTCATATTAAACAATAAAATTTGTGTATGTCATCAAAACTTTAAAATTATATCTATTTTGACATTTCTAATACCAATTATTTGATTCTTTCATTAATAAGGAAAATACTGCATCATTATTGAGTCATATATATTATTACATATTCAATGTATAAAAATGATAAATAAAATAAAAATTATATATTAAATCCTTTTATCTTTATAATTAATATTTATAATCGAAAATATAATATTTATAACTCTATGTAAAAATTGTTTTCCTAAAAGATATAAGCTAATGTCATTTTTGTATTTACATTAACTTAATTAATATAAAGTGTCCCTATCACCTACAAGTGGCTCCATGGGGTCCCAGAATCAACCCAAAGATTCCCATGGTTGGAAATGTATCCACCAATATGGTTAGGACACGTTTTAGGGTAATTTATTATAATAATAATAGTTTTTACCCTTATTTACCAGATTTACCCTTTAACCATGGTAAATAAAATATTTAACGAAATAATTATTCAAAATGTATAAAAATAAAAGTTACCTATCTACACAATTTGGAAATCTTGATTCCAAATATGCAATCAATTTTTCCAAATTCAAAACATAGAAGTGGCAGAAATTAATTTAAAACAAATTCCCGGTGTCAAAACAAAAAGCGTGTTTTTAAGATATAATAACTATCAAAAGATTGACAATTGTTTATGTCCAGTTTAAATGTGAAATGATGTCCAATGAAAAAAATTGTATTAAATGGTAAAAATATATTCCAAATATACTTTAAAACCACTCAAAATCAAAATTTATCACTATTGGTTATTTTGATTGAAAAAGTTGTTTTTAATTAAAATTTAGTAATTTTCACTATTCATCAAAATATGAAAGTTATCCAAAAAGTACCTAAGTTTCACCCTAGGTTAATTTAAATATTATGAAACAAAAAATGAAGTTCATTTTGAAAAATAAAATTTATAAAATTTCAAAAATTATGTAATACTATTCATAATGGAAAGTTTGATTGGTTGTGGTGTGTTCGAATCATGATGATGCGTACAATGAAAGTCATTGCATTATTCAATGGGAAACGTACTGTGGATGCTTAGGGTGTTACATTATCCCCTCCATAAATAAATTGCGTCCTCAAAATTTTTAAAATTGGGCTTGAGAATATAATGGAAAGTCCCACATTGAAAAAAGAGTCAATAAAACTATCACTTTAAAAGAAAGAAATAGAAGTATAAAGGTCACCCAAGATTAACCATACTAGGATTCCATGTAGGAAAACATGGATATGCACGATAAACTAAGTGTCATGTTATGATGGGGAGGGATAGAAAACATGATCAGGAGAAAGTTAACAATAAGAAAACCACAAACTTGTTTTGGGACAAACAGTCATTAGTCTCTCAGTAAGAAAAGTAAACAGAAAACATTTTTTTAATTTAAGCTGAATTACAAAAGGATGAGGAATTAATTTATGATATTGACTAAGAACATAAAGATATATACTTACTTTTTAGGTAGAGTTTCATTCTGTAATAAATTTATTCCACTAACTCAATTTTTTTAACAACGAGTATTCAAGAAGACATGGTCACACTGGAAGAGCTTCTATAGAATAACATGATCCGCGTAGGATAAATTATATATTTACCTTGTCTTTAGAGATTAATAAAAACCAAAATGGTTAGTATATGATCTGATGATCCCCCAAATAGATATTCCATTAGAGAAAAAAACACTAATCTTAATTTCTAAAATTAAACCAACAATACCCCAATGTTAAATAAATACCATTCAATAATCAATTGTCCATAAAATAATTCAATATAATCCAAACTAATATTGAAACAAAAAACATAGAAGAGTTTGGTTATATAGCCTTCCACGTTAAATTGTTTCTCCAAATGACATCAAATACTATTAAAGTCAAATACTTAAAAGTGCTTAACCTAATCACATATTCTCTATTATAGGTTGATAATTTCCATAAAAAACCAAAATTACTATATATCCAAAATAAAAACATAGATAAAAATCCACCATTACTTTTGAAATTAAATCCCATAGAAATCTATTTTCCTTGGGCATATACTGTTCCCAAGAAAGCGAACATCTTCCAAAATAACATTAATCACATAATCACCAAATCATTTTCTTATAATAAGGGTATTCATTTGATAAGACATAGGATCCGAAATAAACTTATTATTGATCAATAAAATCATTAAACTAAAAATAAAGTCACACTAACCAGGGAATTCACGTAGTCCAGTGGTAGGCGATAAATCTCAATCTCACTTTGGTTGTGGGTTCGATTCCCACAGCTTTGTCTGATGAGACGGGTTGTCACACGGTCTGCGTGTTGTCCTTTTTCAAAAACTATATTTTATAACATTACCAAAATGAGATAAATTACTCAAAATAACCATAAAATAATTTAACCACAAATGTTATCTCATACCTTGCATTTTCATCCAAAATTATAATAACTTGTAATTGCCTCAAACCCAACGATCATATAATACCAAATGGTTATTTATAACAATATCCATAAGAGAAAAGATAATTCTTCCTAAAATATCATTCTCACATGGAAAACTGTAGGGTTACAAATAAAAGAGAAAATTATTCAAAAGTAAACGCATCAACAAGGAGCACTGATACTTTTTAAACATCTCTCCAAATATTTATTTCCACATAGCTTCTTCTTTGACCAAGAAAATATCTTATAGAATAGGGAATTCACTCGGGTAATGTCCAGGTCCCCTATATTTACGGAAAATGACTGTAAATGGATTCTTGGGACCATTTTTATCTTCTTCCATAGTATTCTTCATTTTTCATCAACAATTCTTCACTTTATGTCCTTCCTTCCGGCACGTAAAGCATTTCTTTGTCCCATTGAGACACTTTCCCAGGAGCCTCCTTCCACATTTCCTGCATGATGGAAATCGAGGATTATTTTCTCCATGGTCTCCATTGCTAGAGCTCTAATCATTCATCACCTTCCTCTTCTTTGTTGAGTTAGGAAGTTGGTTAATATATATGTTGTTGATCAAATTTTTGAAAAAATGATTTGGAATGAAAAAAATATCTTTCATGCCTACCAACAATCCATGTTGTTGCTTATTTCCACCACCGTTCCCACCTTGTACATCATTCTCAAAGTTACTATATCTTCCTTGGAATCTAGCCATTGACTAAAATTAGAACGCATTGTGCGAGTAACAGTAGTCATAAAATCATTTAAAGAATATCCTGTCACAATATTCTCAATTTGAAAGACATTAGGATTAACCAAGGTCATTTACTCTCATCTTATATATAATACTTCAAATCAGTTTGTAAAGAAAATGAAAATTATCCTAAGAATATCCCCCGGGAGTGTCGTAACTAAGAGTGCAGCAAGGCCCGTTGTCATGAACATGTTCTCGTTCGAATTTACCTCAAATCAGTGTTTTCGGGTTTTAACCCTAGGAACATCTGTTCTAGAGCCTCCTCTTCCTTCTCATATCTAGAAAGGGATGTATTGCTCCGAAAACTCACAAAATCTCTACAATACCAAAATTCTAGGGCGTTCTTCTATAATAATCCTAAAAGACTATCGTAGGGCTATGTCATCTAATCAGAGTTTATCTAAATCTAGCTCCTAAGGTTTATACTAAACTTCCTCTGATACCAACTATAACGCCCCGACCCTAGTTATCCAGAGTCGGTCCATTATTACATAATATTGGCATGATCACAAAGGATCAAGTCTTGAAAGACCGTTTAGTTTAGTAGTCTTGGAAACACTAGATATATTCATAAGTCTTACATTACATCATAACGTAAAAAAAACTACAAAAACATCTTGTCTTCATATCCCCGCATACAATCCCTGTAGGTCATTCATAGATTATTTTTCATAACCTGGAAAAATAAAACATTGAAAGGGATGAGCTCAGATGCTCAGTAAGGATAACAATATAGAAAAATCTTTAATAGATAAGCATAAACACTTAAGGAAATGTATAACAAAAATCCCTTTAAACTTTAAATTCAGCATAATATGGCAAAGTTAAAATGAAATAATTCAATTTACTTATTCACATGGATATTCTACTAGTCGAATAATCACATGAAATATCAATAACAACTTTTATAATGATGGAATGCATAATGCCAGACTATCATAACCACATAGTCGAGGCCTCGTTCCAAGACTACAAATAAGATTTTGTCAAGGCCTTGTTCCAAGACATTAGTTTGTCTCATGAGACCTACCGATGCATCAAGGAGCTATAGCGGGCTCCACCCATCACTTATTAAGTCCAATGCATTCCTCATATGAATGTTTTGAAATATAACATAGTCATTCATATTAAAACTAGCATAAGAAATGTCAATACTTGATCCACAAACCATGAATGGTATAAAAATAGCACATCCACAGTCAAACATAACTCATTCGATACAATATGGAAGATTGTATTGTATCTTATTAACCTCAATTGAGAATAATGAAGGATATTGACATAGATGAAAATAATCATCCAAACTATTAGAGAGAAATATCCACCCTTTTCTTGAAATCATTTAAAGTCACACTATTTGTCAAGAAGCCATTTAAAAATAGATTTTTAAATCAAAGTGTCCCATAACACTTTGAAACATTTAAAAGGAGTTTTAATTTTAAAACTTTTAATGTCCATATAAATAAATCCTTAAACCCATTTTTAAAACATGGACATTAATGAGAAAGATTTAGAAGAATAAGTCTTTAAAACATTTAAAAATGACATTTTAGATAGAGTTTATAACCAAAATAGAGACACTTGAATACAAATAATTAAGGAAATCAAAAAAATTTAATATCATGAGAATAAAGGTATTCATGATATACTTTGTTAACGTACATTATATACACCACATAAATGTGATTTGGTGTATAACAGCAAAGAAGTTTCAATGGAATGTAAATTGAGATGAAATCTCTCATAAAGGCCGTATCCTTTGGTTGAAGACAAATAAATGACATAGTTATGTGTGAAAAATATAAATACACTCAATATTATCGGTTATTCAATGTAAAAAAATCAAAGGACATTCACGCATATTCTTGTAAAAACAACACCAATGAATTGGATGTTTAACTCAACAAATTGAGATAGAGTAAAAATTACACTTATCATGTTCATACCGATGACTTGAGAATTTATCAATGGAGTGATTATGTGTATCAAAAGTATATCCATAGAATGTGGAGTGGAAATTATGAAATAATCATATGAATAGTAATTCCACACATAATCTTGGAGTAAAATAATCAATGAAGTATGCGTAAAGCTGAAAGAATGAAAATTGAAATTTCAAATTCCCTTATCGATTAGGTAACTTATGAAACATACACCCATGAAATAGAGATCACACAATGATGATGTAAATATCCATAAATTAAAGTATATTACATAATTAATACAATCATGGGAAGTACACACACCACATGCAATAAATATGTGGTGAATAATGGAATTCTCACGGAATTAAAAGTGAGATAAGAAACCCCTTACATTGTACTTTTTTCCTTGGTCGACGGTAGGTTAACCTCCGGTATAATGGTGAAATAATTGTTATTGAATTACACAAGAATAATTTACATTAATATGATATCATATATGATCTTTTAACATTGATTTGTTAACAATATCATAGTATTATTGTCGTTTCGGGTGTTAACAGATTTGTTTTCTTTTATATTATTTGTTATGCGAGCCGTATATGTTATGTATGGGATGTATCTTATTAATATCCAGAATTATATCATGTCTATAAAATTTATTTAAATTCATCAAATGAAATTTATTCTTGAATGGATATGATGGGGAGTGAATCTCATCACGTTCGTGGAGACTGCAGTCCGTACGTACGCACGAGCGACAATATCATTCTTTTGATATTAAAATAATATATAATTGGATGGTATATCATATAGAAATAATAATTATCATGTTATATTTATTATTTATATGAATTTTACAACATTATTATACCCATCTAAATAATAATATATTGAATAACAATTACACCATGATGTGGAGACGGTAGGCCGTACGTACGCACATATGGTGACATGTCGTTCAAGGGATGGATAGAATAATGAATTTGGTTGTTGTATATTTATAATAACATCACATTATATAGATGATAGTGGATTTATTATTTTAGAAAGGGAATAACAAAGAAGAAGTTGAAGAAAAAAGGAACTTGAAAAAAAGGGTGGTGAAAACGTTACCTCTTCTTCGAGTTCTTCTTTTTGATTTTATCAAAAGGGCTCTATAGGATGGCACTATGATCAAACTAAGGCCTCTAGGATGAATTGAGGGAAGTTGGGAGGATATTTGTGAAGATTTTGGCCGAGCCAAATGGCTTTGAAGGTGTGAATTAATTAGAAGTGAGAGTGCCCTTTTATATGAGGGGTGAGGGGCTCTTTAGGAAAAACATAAAGTATTATTTTATAATAAAATAATATTCAGTTTCTAATGGATCCAAAGTGGATTAATCAAAGTATAAGGTGGGGATTTGTTGAAATCCTTTCAACCAATATATTTTAAATAGGTTTGAGTCATTATATAAACCTTATCTTTTAGTTTTAACTCTTAGTTAATTAGTTTGACACTTACCATGTCACTTTGTATTTTTATATTATATAGTTAATAAACTCACTATATACATCAAAGTGACCCCAAAGTGGTCCATTAATGACACAAAAATAATGATATAAGTCCTTTGGATGAACCTTATATTTTTAAGAATAGAATATAAAATAATAATATAATATTTTTTTTTTTAAAACGCATTTATGTCAGTTTTGACACTACTCAATAATTGATTCTTGTTAAAGTCATAATTTTTTTTTAATTCGAACAAAATTAATTTAAGGAATCCTAACATTTAATATTAAACAATAAAATTCATGTATGTCATCAAAACGTTCAAATTATATTTATTTTAACATTTATATTACCAATTATTTGATTCTTTCATTAAAAAGGAAAATACTACATCATTATTGTGCCATATATATTTTTACTTCTTAAATTTCTAGAAATTATAAAAAAAATAAAAATTATGTAGGAAATATTTTTATCTTTTTAATTAATATTTATAATCGAAAATATAACATATATAACCCGTGTAAAAATTGTTTTTCTAAAAGATATAAGATTATGTCATTTTTGTATTTACTTTAACTTAATTAATATAAAGTGTCCCTATCAACTACAAGTGGCTCCATGAGGTCCCGAAAACGGCCCAAATATGCCCATGGTCGGACATGTATCCCCCAATAAGGATAGAACATGTTTTAGGATAATTTATTATTATTATAATATTAATTGTTTTACCCTTATTTACCGGATTTACCCTTTAACCACGATAAATAAAATATTTACCGAAGTAATTATTCAAAATGTCTAAAAATAAAAGTTATCTATCTACACAATTTGGAAATACTGATTCCAAATATGGAATCCATTTTTCCAAATTCAAAACACAAAAGTGGCAGAAATTAATTTAAAATTAATTCCCACTGTCAAAACAAAACGCGTGTTTTTAAGATATAATAACTATCAAAAGATTGACAATTTTTTATTTCCGGTTTAAAAGTTAAATTATGTCCAATGACAAAAATTGTATTAAATGGTAAAAATATATTCTAAATATAATTTAAAACCACTCAAAATAAAAATTTATCACTATTGATTATTTCGATTAAAAAACTTGTTTTTAATTAAAATTTTGAAATTTTCAATATTCATCAAAATAAGAATGTTATCCGAAAAGTACCAAAATTTCACCCTAGGCTAATTTCGATATTCCAATTCCAAAAATGAAGTTCATTTTGAAAGATAAAATGTATAAAATTTCAAAAAGTAGGTATTACTATTCACAAGGGCAAGTTTGATTGGTTGTGGTGTGTTAGAATCTCAAAGTTGCGTACAATGCAAGCCATTGCATTATTTAAAGGGAAACGTATTGTGGAAGCTTGGGGTGTTACATAGGACATGTTTTAGGATAATAATAATATCAATTTTTACCCTTAATTACCCTATTTACTTTTAACCGTGGTAAATAAAAGCAAAAAATTACTATTAACCAAAAATTATTTTTATCTTATTGAACCAAATTTTAATCCTTGATATTAACCATGTCTCCCGGATTTTCGAAATTCCACTCACAGAAGCAGTAAAATTATATTTTATGTAAATTTTTAAATTCTCATAGGAGGTGGGTAAAAGACGGTGAAAAATTCAATAAAATTTTTATATATCTAAATTTTTTATAATATGACTCCGATGAATAATATTATTCTTATATTGGTATTATATATCAATTCTTACCTAAATCAAATTTAAATAAAATAAATAATTATTTAAATAAAAACTCTATTTTTAAATAGTATCTGAGTATTTTCACAATTCATCAAAAACTGAAAGTTTTCAGAAAAATTCCAAAAATTCACCATAGGTTAATTTCAATATTCTGAATCCAAAAATGAAGTCCATTTTGAATGATTAAATTTATAAAATTTTAAAAGTGGCTATTAATATTCATAACGGCTAGTTCATAATAATATTATAATAATATCTCGTTTAGGGAAACTCGGTATTGTGTACAACACACGCTATTAAGGAAGGTTGCTCTAGTGTTCAACACAACCTTAGAATAGTGTTTGCATATACTGTAAGATAATATGGTGTTGCGTATAGTGCAAACTAATCTAGGTTTAGCGTACAACACAAAAAATCAAAGAAATTAAAAATAATAATTTTTCTCATAAAATCTCTGGTGGTTACATTCTACCCCCCTTAAAATGAATTTATCCCTTCATATTTTTCGGGGTTATAAATGGTTTAATACTTGAATGTTTCTTTCATATAAACCCACATCGTAAAAAGGAAGGAAAAATCTCATCTTTAAAAACTAATTTATAAAATGTAATGGTTACCCAAATTAACTAATCATTGGGCTTCCATATAGGAAAACATAGGTGAAAATATGGATATGGAAGATAAATCTATCCATCAAGGTCTGATGGAGAGTGGAAGAGAATATGGATATGAAATATCCAACTATCACAGAGCCATAAATTTGCGATGATCTAACGTACCATCTGATTCATCGTATATTAGGACACTAGGAAAACATTTTTTGTTTTCAAGAACATTTCCCTAAAGTTGAATAATTTGAATTAGATGAAATACATACATTATTTTGGTACAATCTCATCGTTGTTCGTTCCATGAACAATTTCCACTTCATCTCATAAAACATGAAGTTTAATTTTTCATTCTTGAAGTGTTAACAGATTGTGTGATAGAATGATGGGTCTTTTCATCTATCTAAAACAAAAGGGTAGAAAAAGTTATCAAATATACATAAGTCCATCTATAGTGAGGTTAATCATATATGATTCCAAAAATGTAATTATACTTCATCTATCATACCGCTTAATAAAATTAAACTAGTTTATACTAACCAGGGACTTCTTGTAGGCCAGCGGTGGATAAAGGCCTGTTGCACTTCAGTTGTGGGTTTGATTCCCACAGCCTTGTCCGACGCAACGGGTTGTCGCCCGTCCTGCAGGTTGTCCCTTTTTCTAAAACTACATTATTATAACATTACTCAAATAATATAAAAACAGTTATAGCCTTAAACAATACTATCTTATGACTACCTTAATTCATTCAAATATTTAGGCTTATCCAAAATACTTCGGTCCAAGATCATAGTATAACGAAATTGGTTACTTGAAAGGTCACATAATAAGCACGTTAATACCATCATTTATCCCCCATATATCGTACGATATATCTTTTTGGTGTCATTCTAAACATGTGAAAACTTTAATCATGTATTCTCTTGAAAAATGAATACCCATTGAACTTTAGTGAAAACATGAATGCTTTCAAAAGTTAACTCGTTCCACATACCAAAATCCAAAAATTTTATATACTCAAACCATGATATATCTTTGTCTTTATATCAGTCATGATCTAGTGAATACTATCAAACATATTATTTTCCCTTCATTACATTATTATGTGCATATCATCTACTTTCCAAAAATATATAAATAACCATTCATGGTTACTGGTACCATTCAATATATACTTTCAAATACTTTAGAAAAAACAATAGTGTAACAACCCTTAGATGTGTCATTATTCCATAGTACCATTACCTATACAACATATCTCTTGATAAACATAAATCATTCCACTACCTTCTTAAACCATTGACCGAGCTTGAAAAATTCTGTCATCTCACATATCATTTATAGTCTCTTCATGATCAACATTATAAATACTACCCATACAACTATTATGATTCTCTTCATAAGACTTTCCCTTATGGAATCGGTTTGCATAATGCCTGTACATTCCACATTAAAAACATCTAACCATTGTTGATGTCTTAGAAATACCATTATCCTTGTCCATGGTGTTAACTGAACCTTTTCCTTTGCAGTTACTGGCATTGTGTCCTTCTTTTCCACACCCAAAGAATCTTCCAGTTCCTTTGAAACATTCTCCTGGATGCCTCTTCCCACATTATTTACATGAGGAAAATTGAACTTTCTTTCATCTATGATCATCATAAATCTTCTTATTTATCTTATTAGATGAGTCATGAGTCTTACCAAAGTTGAGATTATTGATCATATTATGAGATTTCTGATTAGGAATAATAACAATTTTTCCCCTTCCAAAACCCATTTCGTTTGCATTATCACGAAGAATATCATTCCATTGTCAATCATATTCTCCATTAACCTGAATCTTCCGGTTTCCAGCCATTTTATAAAACCCAAAATGAATAGTGTGAGAGGAAAAAATCATGATAGGAAAACAACATAATCAAGTGGATTACTTCCAATCTCTAACATAATAGGTCTAATCCTAGGTTATTCAGGATTTTTATCATAATTCTAGGACTGTAACCTATACTTATACATATCCTTAGAGACATCCCTATACATACCTTATAAATATTTCTAGGGATTTCACTAAAATTTTCACATCATAGTTTCCAAAGGTTAACTAAACCATTCCTCTAATACCAACTGCGGAGACCCATATCATGACGTACATAAACATTAAATTACTTTTGTGGAATACTTAATATATAACAAAAATAGACACCAAAGGACCGTAATAGTTTTTTATCTTTGGAAACTTGGAACATAATCTTATAATCTTGGTGAAAGATCATCAACATATCCCATTAAGATATTTTTTTTTTTCTTACCTAAAACCTTTCTTTATATCCTGGGGAATATAAAACATATAAATGGTGAACTCAAATTCTCCTTCAGGGTAAGCATGGAGAAAATAAAATGAACCATATACATTTGAACTTCAAAACATGAATATAATATTTAAACATCAAAAAATTTAGCAATGACATAAAACATGGAAGTACGTAAGGCAAAGATAATAATGGAACATCAATCATGATAAAATAGCTTGGAAATAAAACATGTAATTTTGGAAAAAAATTAAGCACGTGATATGATTTCCATACTAGCCAAGGAATTGCTTCCAAGACCATCTTAGTGGACAAAGTCCCTTTCTGAATCGAGTTCAACCCTTGTTCCAGTCCTGTAACACGGAACCAAATTTACCTACCATTCCAGCCATGTCTATATCATGAGATATAAATCCTTACCCAATGAATTAGAGGGATATATAGGTCCCACCCATATCATAATTAAATCATTCTTTCATGTGCCACAAAATAAACATACATCATTCATAATAACCTAACGAATAAAATGGGTTTCATAAACATCATTCCATCATAACATAATCCATATAAAACAAATGGATATAATTTCATCATAAGAGATGTTAAACCACTTAAATAATAGAGATACACATATGAAATAATGTCATCTTATATAGAAAATGGTTTTGATAAAACACTTGAAATAAATTCTTGAGGAAAATATCCTTTCTTATTAAAAATCATTTTCTTTTCACAAAATGTCAGGAAATTTTAAAAGAAAAGTGTTTTTTTGAAAATATTCATGAAATATTGTAGAGTAAGATTCATGAAAATAAGGCATTATGAAACCGTAAAAATCCATTCACGCCGTACAAGTTAAAAAAACAGTCTCCTCATACTTTTTCCGAAAAAGTCAAAAAGTTCCTCGTATGGTAAAAAAGATAAATATTCCTTCTATAACACAATTCAAAAGTCAAAGAGGGGGTAAACATGACTTTAAACATACATGGAAGATTATTAAACAATTTATGAAAAATATTTTTATGGACATGGATGAAAAATATAACCCCATTAAATACTTACGTACAAGCAATCTCAAATAAAAATGAGATTGCACAATTATCCATTACCTCAGGTCTGATATTATTTGTACGTATCCGAACCTCCTGTATAATGATTTAAATAATGTCATTGACTTATTATAGAATCATATCCATTGTTATGATATCATATATGGTTCAATTATGACTTTATATTACCCGTTCTTCTGTAAATTCAATGTTAAAGCAACATTTTCGGTAAAATCGTTTTATTAATCGTACATGTTTGGAATTATTGTTCTTGATATTATTATTACTTATATCATTATTTACTTACATACATATTGTAAATCATGATTTATATATCCTATATATTCAGTATATATATATACATAATAGACAGATAAATGAAATGAAATACACCGTTCATGGAGACAGTAGACCGTACGTACGCCTGAACGTTGTTTTCCTTTCCTTATTAACTTGAATGGAAGTAAGTAGATGATATATATATATATATATAAATAAATCCATTAGCTTAATTATGTAAAATATTTCATTATTATTCATTATATATACTTTATAATCATTCTTGAATGGTTATCACGGAGAATGAATCTCAACGCGTCGTGGAGACGGTAATCCGTACGTACGCACGAGCGATGAGATCATTCCCATAATTATTGAATGGAATTGGAGTGGATGATATAATATTTCAGAATCAGTATGATGTTATAATAACCATATATAGTTATTCTTTCCACCATTATACAAATCCAAGTAAGGTGGTGGTGGAAAACATATTACACCACGACGTGGAGACGGTATTCCGTACGTACGTACGCACGATGATTTCATTTTCCATAGGATGGATAGAAGATGAAATAGGGTTGTTTCATATTTATAACAACATATTAGTATATGAGTTATACTTATTTTATTAATTTATGATGAAACAATTAAATAAGAAGAAGTAGAAGATGAGATAATTGGAAAGAATCGGTAAAGGATATTACCTCTTCTTTGACGCACCTCTTCTTAACCTCCTCTTTAGGAACTAGAGTTAGTATTTTGAAGAGACCGTAACCACTATAATGTTTCTAGAGAAGTTGATAATGGAAATGGTTAGGGGTTGGCCAAGCATGAAGGCTCAAAATTGTGTAAAGAGAAGGCGGAGGAGGTGCCTTTTATAAGGGAGGAGAGGGGCACCTTAGGAAAAACATAAAATATTATTTTATAATAAAGTCATATTCGGTTTATAATAGCTCCAAATTAATTTATTTAGAATCTAAAGTGTGTATGGGTCGAAATACTCTCATAAAATAGGTTTTATGCAAGTTTAGGTTACTATTTTAACCTTATCATTTAGATTTAAATCTAAGTTAAATAATTTATCTTTTACCATGTCTTCTTATTTTCTTACACTCTAGGGTTAATAAACTTACTATAACAAACCAAAGAACCCCAAGTGGTTCATTATTAATATATATAAGCTTATCTAAGTCATTTTTCCGAACCTTAAATTTTTAGGAATATAATAAAAATTAATAATATAATATTTGATTTAAAAACTATTTTATGTCAATTTTTACACTATTTGGTAATTGATTTTTTTGAAATTCATAACAGCATGATTAGTTTGAAAAAATTTAATTAAATTAATACTAACATGTCATGTTAACCTAAAAAATTATTTTAATTTATAAAAAGTCTCAAATTACATTTATTTTGGTATTTGTAACATCAATTATTATAATATTTCATTAATAAGGTAATTACTGCATCATCATTGTGTCATTAATAAATTAAATTAATGAATGTCTAAAAATTATAAATAAACTACTATTATGTGTTAAATAATTTTATCTTTATAATGAATATTTATAGTTGAATTTATCTTATGTATAACCCAATATTAAAAATGACTTAGTTATTAAAATTTGATTTTAACACTTTTAACTCTTCTTTGAATTAAATAATAATAAGTATCCTAATCTAATACAAGTGGACCTAAAGGGTAATATTATATTCTAAGTTGTTTTTGGTCTAATTACACTTATCCAATAGAATTAGTAAATTTGTTAGGATAATAATAATATCATTTTTTACCCTTAATTACCCTATTTACTTTTTAACGTGGTAAATAAAAGTAAACAGTTACTATTCACCGAAAATTATTTTGATCTTATTGATCCACAATTTACTCCTTGATATTAACCATGTCTATTGTATTTTTGAAATTCTCCTTAAAGAAGCTGTAAAATTATGTTTTATATAAATTTTCAAATTCTCCTAAGAGGTGGGTAAAAGACGGTGAAAAGTTCAATAAAATTTTTATATATCATAAATTATTATAAAATTACTCCAATTAATAAAATTGAACATATATAGGTATTATGTATCAATTTTTACCTAAAATAAATATAAATAAAATAAATAATTTTATAAATAAAAAGTCGGTTTTCAAATAGTAATAGAGTGTTTTCTCTATTCATCAAAAATTAAAAGGTTTCAGAAAAAACCACAAATTCACCCTAGGCTAATTTCGATATTCGGAATAAAAAAATGAAGTCCATTTTGAGAGATAAAATTTATAAAATTTCAAAAAGTGGCTATTACTATTCATAAACGTTAGTTCATATTAATATTATAATAATATCTTGTTTAGTGAATCTCATAATTGCGTACAACACACGCTATCAAGGAAGGTTTCTCTATCGTGCAACACAAGCTTAGAATAGTGTTTGCGTATATTGTAAGCTAATACAGTGTTGTGAATAGCGCAATCTAATCTTGGTGTAGCGTATAACACAAGATATCAAATAAATTAAAAACATAATTTTTCTCATAAAATCTCGGTTTGTTATATTATACACTATAGAGAATTTATTACATCATTTTCTGTCTATTAGGATGTCGTAATACATATCGTATAATTCTATAATGTTTAATTTTTACTCCAATTTTAATTATCATAGAAAATTATAAAAAATTGACTTTTGGGTAATTTATACTTTTTTAATACTAATATAATATTTATTTATTAAAATATATATATATATATGATAAATTATTCTTTTAAATCAAAATACCCTTTTCCTCAGAAATAATGGTTTTTTTTATAATAACAGTTTTCAGACACATAAAAAAAATAAAATTTGACTTAATAAAATTATATTATCAACTAAAATTTAAAAATATTATAAGATAATAAATATTTATTAAAATATAAGTTATTTTTAAAATTAATAAAATATTTTAAAATATTTTCTTAATTGATATTTATTATTTCCCAAAAATACAATTTATGTTTTGTCATATTAAAATTTAAATTTTATCAAAATAATTATTTAATCATAAAAATATTAAATTTATTTTGGAATAAATAAAATATTTAATTAATATAAACATTATTAATATGAGGTTGTAGGTACATTTTCCTTAATTACACCTGCAAACCCCCTTATGGTAAGGAGTTCTATGGTGATATTTTCTTGGGATGGTTCAATGAACCTGATTTGGTTAATGATCTCAATGAGATTGAACATCTCCCATAAAGAGTGTTTCTCATTCTTTTTTTTAATATAATCATGGGGTTGATCAAGGGAAGATCACATGGATTCTATCTCCAACATGATTAGATGAAGAGGCATATTGGGTATGATATTACTAGTCGAGGCCATCACTTATTTCTTCTATATCAATGGAATTTACCAAACCATAAATATATATTACAATAATATGATCACTTACCAATGACTAGATTATAAATTTTTATGATACATAAGGGTATTTTAAATATTATAAGATATAATATTAAAAAATAACTAAATATGTTCACATTTTTTATTAACTTCATTACTAAAGGATTCATTTATTCATTGAAAGAGAAAGAATTTAACTTATAAAAGTTTAGGTTGTTACATTATTCCCCACTTAAGGAATTTCACCCTTTAAATTTTCATTTTAAAAAAAATTGAGGGTTGTTAGGTTTCTTAGCCTCTTCGAGTTCCCATGTCACATCATCAAACTTGTGGGTTTTCCACTGCACTTTGACCGGGGGAGTTTTTTTATTTCATAGAACATTGACTCTATGATCTAAGATATTCGATGGTTTCAATTCGTATGAAAGATCATTATAAAATGGTTGCTGCTATGGATTTTATACATCTGAGGTGTCAGGAAAGTAATTTACTCAGAGGAATAAATGAAGACATCATGTAATTGAGGTAGGTTAGGTGGGAGTGCTAGTCTATAGGGCACCACTCCAAGGTGATCAAGGATATCAAATGGGTCGATGTATCTTTTACTAAGATTCAACTTCCTCTCAAACCATATAAATTTCTGCCATGAAGATATATGAAGAAAAAAATATCACAAACCCCAAAATTTATGTATTATATATGATTGTCTACATGAATTTTTTTAGACTTTGTGTGGATTTAAAAAGAAACTGAATGGTTTGATACTTTTTTGGAAACTCTTATACAATATCAAGTCACATTAGCATCATATATCTATCCTCATCCTATAATGATGGAGTGTGAAACCTATTCCTATAAAGATCTTCACAAGGATCAATTTGAGTGCTCAAATAAAAACTATTGTTATATGAGAACTCCACTATGGGATGGTCATGATCCTAAAATCATTGTAATTCCATTGAAAAATATATAATAATTCCTTCCAAAGTTGGAATTTTCCTTTCAGACTGACCATCATTCCATGGGAGATATGTAGTGTTGAATCTATGTAATATTTCCATGCTTATTAAAAAATCTATAAAAATTAGAGGCAACCCTAAGATATTGATGAGATACAATAGAGTTTGTCACTCCATATAGTATTAAATGTCCTATTAAATATATCATATCAACTTAGTCATGATAGAAATATTCCATGATGGAAATGAAATGTGTTGACATGGAAAGGTGATTGACTACCACCCATATAACATTATTTCTTTTTGGTGTCCTTGAGACTTCGATGAAAAAATATATCGACATTTTTCCCCATCTCAATACTAGTATGAGAAATTGTTGAATCATACCATTTTACATTTTTCATTCCTCCTAAACATGATCACATACCAATAGTCAGGATACAAAATATAAAATTTTTCTATTCGTAATATCTTACAAGAAATGTTTCTTCAAATATATATACATCTTCATGTTTCATATATGATTAGAGAAGGATGAACTATTCAAATCATCTAGAAGTTCTTGCTTCATTTCAAGCATTTATAGGACACATATCAAATTTCTGAAACTTATAAATCCATCATTATCAAGGTTGACTCTGAAATATTTTCTACCTTCTTTAATAACAATATATCTTCAATCTATGACTCCTTAATCATCTCAATAATGGATGGTTGAAAAGTTTCTTGATAAATGTAGGATTAAAATAATTTAATTATTCCCATATCCATCATTTTTATGCCTATGATTATTGTATCAATTTCAATCATCATCATGTATAGAATTGTGGGATCGTTTTTACCCATAAAATCTTCTAATTTTGTGTTTCTTTCATATATAGGTATTGGATTGACCAATTTTAGTCCTTGATTGACTCTAAGCCTTTTCATTGGTGAATATTAAGATCCTTTTGTGTGGATATATATTTCAATCTTTTATAGTACATTTATATATATTACACTTTTCCCCATAGAGATAATTCCACAATATTTTTAACATTAAGAATACATCCAATTCTAGAACATGAGTTAGGGAGTTCCTCCCATGGATCTTTAGTTGGGGGAGGCATAGACTATCCCCTTTTCAATTTTTATGAGTTCACAAACTAATAATGTTTTAGATGAATCATTTTGGATCCCAAATCCTTCCCCGCTAGTTGGTTATGTGAACATAGATGCACTAATTAGCCTCTTTTTTCACTTTAAAACATTCATCACATACATTATTCTAGGAAAACATTACTCTCGTAACACCCTATGATTTTTCTATTTTTTTAAAAATATATTTAATTTCATTTATATTTTTAATTACACTTTACAATGAGTATATATTAGGTAATATGCAACACTATGATTAGTTTTCATTACATGAACAAAAACAATTCTTCGATAGAAATCATGAAATGTGACACAAAGATTTGGTAAACCGCAAAATAATTAGTAACTAATACATTATGTAGGATGGTTGGAATAAAGATTAATAGATTATGAAATATAAATATAAATTACTTATCAATATAAATTTATTTATAAATATTTAGTATTTAACCAATCAATTTTTAGTAAATTAATTTTTTTCATTAAAAATATGTTTTCCTTAAAAATTATTTTTATTTATTTTTTTGAGAAATTATTATAATTTATTTATAGAAACATTATAAAAATATATTTTTTAAAATGAAATTATTTTTTGGAAATCGTATTCTAAAAATTATATTTTGGTGATGTTTTGGAATTTTTTGGAAAATATTGATTTTTCAGTTAATAGTGAAAAATAATGAATTTTTAATACTATCATTTCATTTCAATAAATAATGTAACTTATATGTCCAATTATGTATTAAAGGAACATATTAATTATTTATTAATATTTTTCAACATAAATAATTTTTAATCAAATTCAAATTATATTTTAATATAAGTTACTCTTTTTGGGTTTATAAAAGGGATTTCGTTTCTGAAATATGTTTATTGTACAAAAAGTTTCTTTATTTTATTTAATAAGAATAATCCGAAATGTAGAATATTTTAAGTTGAATCTAAATATTATATATAAATAAATATTTGTTTATATTCATAAAAGTATTACAATTATGCCACTCACCTTACTTATAAAAGGCCACCCATTATTCTCCTCTCTCAAAACATAACACCATAATTTTCCATCCCCAACCCACCTAAATAACTTAAAAAATTACCTTATCTAATCCTATACTATTTATTGTGTACAAAAATACAACCTATGAAGGCTATTGGTGCAAACCTATAAAGGACACCCAAAGAAGAGCTAATGTTCATTAATGAGCATTTTTGTTTTATCTATGCCTCATTGTATTTAGATTATTATATTAACAAGTTGATATTGTAATATATTTATATCCCATATAATTATATTCATATTTTTTATGTTTATTACCTACAACCATCTCCACTTCCCTCAAATGGGTTAAGAAAAATCATCGTCTGTGTGTACAGTAGAGTACAACCTCACGAACCTATGTCATTAATTTTTAAATTAAAACCTCCCAAGGATAGAAATAATAAGTAATATATTATTTATATGTTAAATTATTGGTATTATTATACTTATGTAACAATTATATCAAACATACCTTTATACTCTTCATTTTTTAGAATATAATAATGTCGCTCAGGTGAATGTATGACCATCACCTCACGATGTAATGTGATTCATTCAAACATTAAGTAAAAGGTAAAAAGTATGGTTTTAATGAAAGTTTGTGACATATATAATATAAAAATTATTGTTTAATTATAAAATATAATTTAACTTTCTTTATATCAATTCAATATTCAAATGGAAAATGTGTTCTTGCGTGTGTATGACCTATCATCTCCATGAACATCATATTTCATTTTAGACCTATAAACTTCATATATTACTCTAAATAAAAATCAACATAATATATATGATGTTTTCTTCCTCTTTAAAATTATTTATATTATTAAATCATTAATTATTTGAGAGTACCAAATATAACAATTCCAAACATACATGTAAATCAAAGTAGTTTTTTCCTGAAAAATGAATTTAACATGGAATTATTAATAAATGTGTACTAAAATATCAAAAGAAAACCATATATACTATGATGTATATGGGTATATTATTTAATATATTGATAATAAAATTATATTTATTATTCAGGATTTTTGAATTTGTAATATGGATGTCAAGACTTATGGTAGGGGATTTATAGTCTATATATTATTTATGGGAGGCATTTATAAATTCAGAAATCATTTATTTTGTGTGGTTTGTATATTAAAATTTTGTCATGTTATATAATTAATAATTATATTATGATTACATTTAAATTTTTATTTCATGTTATTATTTATTTGGGATTACAATTCAAAACATCACTTAATAGGTAAGGGATTTTTGTCCCAACTTTCCTTCTTTGAGACGTACATTATAGTATGCAATTAAATTCTTTCACAAGGTGTATATATATATATATATATATATCCATTTTTACATGTAATATCAAGAATTCATTTTTCATCCAAAAAAATTATGTTTCATTTTATGTTATTCCTTAATGTGGATTATGATTTTAAGTTACCTAATTGTTAATAATTTACATTAGAATCACGTTGTTTACTTAGAATTTTATAACTGTTTTTTATGATAATGTATTATGATCTATCCCACTAGAAACTCAAGAATTTTACAATCCAATCATTACTAATAATATTTTCTAAAAATGTTACAATTTTATACACTATTTGTTACTTGAGATAATTGGGAAAACGTTTTTATGAAAATCTGGCTGTATTTCTATCTTCAGACCAAAATCATTTTTTACAGAACCTTATATTCTAAAAATAATTCAATTTTTTTATATTATTATCATATGATTTATAAAATACATCTCTATCAATGATTCAAATTTTAATTTTTTTAAATGGAAAATTAAAGTATTTTTCCAAAAAATTCCCAATATTGTTTTACCAAAAATGTGAAAGGAATCCTCATTTAAACATGTATGATATGTACAAAAAAAATTTATAATGAGAGAAATAATTGCCTCCAAGATTCTATTGTAAGTTTCATAGGTTATTTTCAAGGAAAAATACTTCCAAAATAAATTATTTTTTAAAAAAACAAAGGGGAATGTTTATTTTCCTCAATAATGATTTTAAATGATTTTTGTGCTTCCTTTATAAGTTATCATGGATATATTCATATAAAATGATTCTCAAAACGTTTTAGTGTTAAATGTTTTTTTTCAAATACGAAAGGATATTTTACATAATAAATCATTTAAATTAATTTTAATAAATCCTGTATATGTTTCAAGGTTGTTCTCAATGAATAATATTATCAAAATGTTTTAGTTTTAAAAAAATCAAAGAAGAATGGAAATTTTCCTCAAGAATTGTTTTCAGTGATTAAATATTACATTATATATTTTCATGTTTATATTAAAAGAAAATGATTACCAAAATTTTTAATGTTTTTTTTTAAATTTTTTTAAAAGAAAATTTATATTCATAATTAAATTTTAAATTTTTTCTTACAAAATAATTTTCTTTTTATGATGACATCATTTGATGTTACCTAGGATTTTCTAGGTATATGATCCTATGGTTCAATTTTTATTCACTCCCCGAATGGTTAATTTTTATGATAGAATGATATTTACTAAATCTTTTTATCTTACATGGGTTAGACCATTATTATATTAATATGAAAATTACTTCTTTTCATGGGTTGTGAAATGATGAAATTTTTATATGATTGTGAAACATATCTATTTTTCATAGGTTAGGGAAAAATGAATTGTTTATGAAACCAATTTCATTACATTGATAATGATAGGATGAAGGTTTTATGATAATGTGGAACACATAAATATGGTTTTAAGTTTGTGATTGGTGGGACATATTTCTCCCCCAAATGCATTGCGTAAATATTTATATCTCATGAGATAGACTAGACTAGAATAGGGAGTGAATCTGGTTTAGTAAGGGACTTTTCTTACTCTAATTGTCTATGGATGGACCCTTTACACCAATTATGGTTTATATAGTGAACCAAATCCACTGTGAAATACATGGAAATGATCATGCACTAAAATTGAAATGATTTTCTATTATTATATGTATTCTAAAAATCTATTCTTTATGCCAATGTTATGATATCATGGATTATATTCGTTGATTCCCTTATGATTCAGAACTTATGAACTACCAATCATTTTCAGTCACTCTAGATTATGATATTTTATATGTGGGGTATTGTTCTAAATTTTAATGTTCATATTCTCATACCATTTTAACATGTTATTTTTATGAATCTCCCTTATTTATCCTTACAGACCATCAAAACTCACCCTTTCATATGATTTATTTCCTTAGGTTATATAGAGAATCTTTATGTATGATATGTTGTGAAGAATACTAAAGGGTATGATCATTATGGGAGACATTGAAGATAATTTATGAATTAAAAATATTGTTATCCTTGTTTCCAAAGGCACTATACTATTATGGTCCTCAATCATATGTTTTTTTTAATTTATTCAATTTTCATCTAAAAATATGTAATATCAATGTGTGAGATTCTTGGGTCACTATTCTTGGTATCAATGGAAAGGTTTAGTCAAACGTTGGAAACTATTATGTAAGAAAATTAGTGATTTACCTAGGGATATTTGTAACAATTTGTTTAGGTATGTCTATAAGGACATTTATAAGGATCATTCCATGTAAAAGAAAATTTCCTAGTATTTTGGTATTAGATAGAGCAAGCGGTTTTCAAGAAATTCTGTCTAGGTCTCGATACTAAAGAAGGATGTGTCATTAGAATATAGGTAACTAGGGTGATAACATTAAAAAATAGAAATTAATATAGACTCTATTGTCATCTAGTATATGAAAATGAGAGTCTCTAGATACCTATTTTGACACTCCCAGGGGATATGCTTTGGAAATTCAAAATTTCTTTATGAACTATCACAAGGGATTTAAATAGATGATGAATATAAATTGACTAGAATAAACTTAAGGAATAATATATGTAAAATAATAGATAATAGTTTATACATATTATAATTGACTTATTTCATGATTTTTTGGGTTTTTTATATGATTTTTGTTACTCACACTAAGAAATTTTTTTATTTAATGGTGGTAAGTAGAATAAACTCAGTAAA
Organism: Viscum album; assembly: GCA_963277665.1. Lineage (NCBI taxonomy): Eukaryota > Viridiplantae > Streptophyta > Magnoliopsida > Santalales > Viscaceae > Viscum > Viscum album. Next base: position 858,516,269 of record OY728121.1, read on the forward strand.
CATTGGATGCGATGAAAAATGTGCTAATGAACAGCCAAATGGGATGATTATGGGAGTGAAGGAAATTTTTTATTATTCCTAATCATTTTTTGAGGAACATTATAAACAGAATTTACCTTGGTCAACTCTCAATCTCAATAAATAAGAGAAAGAAAGAGTTTAATTAGAGTTTGGGTAGTGGATACCATGTAGAAAAGAATATTTATTTTCCTATGTATCAGAAATTTTGGAAGAAAGCCCCTTATGAATTTCTTAGAGGAACGAGAATATGTTTTGAATGTGTAAAATAATGAAACAAATAATGTTACTATAATGGGAAAATGAAAAGTTATATTAAAACAATGTATAAGAATAATGGTCACCATAAGATATTATCGACTATTGAATGGTTTCGATTTAGAAAGTATGTGCATTATGAAAATCGATGTCCTAAGGGTAAATATCATAAAGAATATTATAAATTTTGTTTGATTAATGGTTATACTGATGATGATGAGGAGTGTAATACCCTGTGATTTTGCGAATTAATTTTTGAATTAATTTTTTCTTATGTTTTTTTCATTTGACGCAATAAAGAAAACAATTATTTTATAAATAATAAATCAGTATGTTTTTCTTGATTTATAATAAATTCTATGTTAATTATAGGCTACAGATAATATAATATTTATTTTTATCTATATTAAACACTATGGTTTTATTATGTCACATAAAAGACTAACTTTCCTCAATGTCTTGCGTAACATACATGTCCTAATTTTACCAAACCAAAAAATATTATTAAAATATTATTATCTAATATATTAATAATTAATCAATCCATTATGTTAGATAATATGAATTGTATTAACTAACTTATAAAAACCATTTGTTTACCAAAATAAATAAATAATTAATTTTTTGAAATTAATATAAGAACCAATTAAATATAAAGGGAATATTTTTATAGAAAACTATTTTTATACCTAGAAAGCTATTTGATCCTAATAAATTAAATTAAATAAAATTAGCGAGTGGTATTAATCTTATATAAAAATTATACATTTAATAACATATTTTTTATATTCATCTAGAAGATTAGATATGCATAAGTTATGAACAAATCTAATTTTACACATAAAAACCCTTTATTTTTATTAATGTACTTTTACCACCTTCTGATGGAGAACCCACATAAAATATAAATTTTGTAAATTTCATAAATTTTATATATCAAAATGAAATTATTTATTGATTTCAAAACAAAAAAATTAGGTCCAGGTTTTTTTTGTATTTTTCTGTGAAGTTTTAATTTTTTTAATGAATACTGAACATTGCTAAAATTTGACACAAAACTGCTTTTTCATATAATTTATTTATACAATTTGATTATTTTACATGTTGGTTTTAAAGATAAATTATATTAAATTTTTATAATTCAATCCCATGTAGGTCATTAGAATCAATTTAATTTTGAAATTTACTTTAAAAACATAGAGAACAATTGAATGTTTTTTACATTAAAAGTCCACATTGTCATCCGATCAGTGAGATTATATTTAATTTAATTTCTTTAACTTATGTGATTGGAATTTTGGAAAATGGAATCCAATGTTGGGATAATAATTATTTATAATTTTTAATAAGGTCATCTCCAAATTATACCAAAAATATTAGTGAAATTAATTAATATACTTTACCACGAATAAGGTTAAATTAAACTTAATAAGGGACTAAACTGTAACCTTAAGGCCAATCATGACTTATAAACATGTACAAAATCATTTTTATGGAAATATTTAAACCTTATACTACCTTTGATAAACCTTTTATGATTTTTTATCCACTGGAAATAAACAAAAATGGGCGGGGTTTCCATTTTCCGAAATTCTACAAGTATACCACTCTACCTCCATTATTAGAGGCCTCCTCTCCTCCCATGTACTCAGACCTCTAAAGACACTTTGGATTATGAAAAAAATCTACCAATATGACTCCATAAAATTCCTCAATTACTATTTTAATCATCCTATGGCCATAGATACTTCCATAGAAGCCTTTTGGTGTAATCCAAAAGGAGTTACCCTATTAAGAGGTAACACCCTCCCCCGAACTCCTTCCCAATATTTTCATTCCCCACTCCTTAAAATATTATTATTCCATGATTTTATAACCATAAATGTATCCTAAATATAAATTTATGTTTTAATTATATATTTTAAACCTAAATATACACACACTTCATTCTAATAGATAATGAACATACTATTTACATGCACGATGAACAACTGTATCACTAAACGATGATTGTTCATTTTCCCTTTACTGCATCTCATGGTATAAATTATTATTGATACTCTATTTGTGTATATAATATGTTATATTTATTATTTATTTAATCTTTTGTAATTATTTCACAACATATTTATTTATCCATTCCATTATGTGTTAATAAGATAATTTCATTAGAGGATGTGTGGACTTTCACCCCATCAAAGCAATGTGATTCCTTTATATAGCAAATGAAATGTATTAAGGATGGGTTTAGTGAATATATATGATACATATGATATTATAAATCTACATTAATAATGATAAATATATATAAATATACATATATTCATATATTTCTTTTTATTTTTTTCAATATCACATTTAAATAGAAATAGAGTTCATACATACATACGACATACCCTCTCTGTGAACTATGTATTCTGTTTCATTAATATATATTTTATGGATTATTATAATAAAAATATAAATTATATAAATTATATAAATTATATTTAAATCTTGGTTTAATTTCTGAAAATAATGATATTTGTATAAGGACTAAAGATATAATAAATTAAGACACATGCGAAAAACAAAATGGATATTACTTGAAATGAAACATTAACATGTAATTGTTAAGAAGAAGGTTATATAAATCTATAATAAAATAATATATGGTATTATATTTAATAATATGGTTTTTTTAAAGATTTATAATAAATTTGTATTTATTATACATGTGGTTTGAATGAGTACGAATAGAGTCAAGATATAAGGTAAGGGAATTTCATCTAACACTTTATTTCTGTGAGAAACAAACCATATTCATATCTCAATTATTATTATTATTGAATATAATTACCATTAATGTATTATATTCCTATTAAAAATAAATATATTTCTATTGAAAAAAATATATGATATTTCAATCTTGGGGTTTATATTCCAAAATTTACTAAATCATTGAAGTAATTTTGACTCAATTTTCATTACATAAGACAGATGCCATATTATAAACCTATATATTTTTATGAGGTGTATAAAATACCTTTTATATGATATAACATGAATATACATCATTCCATTATATTTTAATGCTCCATGTAATTTCTTATATCTACACGAGGAGAAGGATTAAAAGTTGCCATTTGGTAATAGTTTATTAAAACAATCTCATAGTTTATCGAGATTTTTTATGATCACGTTTTAATTGATGAAATATTATGATCTATCATTAAATAACACACATTTATATTATTATCCTCTATTTTTTTAATGATTTACACATTTATTTGAAACATTTTTCCACTCTTTAGTACTTAAAAAATTTAAGAAATTGTTTTTAAGATAAATTGACCATACCACTCTCTTTGGTCTAAAATCTATGTTCCTTTGAAACTATGTTTTCAAAAAAAAATTCCATGAATATTATAAACTAATACTAGAATCTATAAAAGTAATTTTAACCCTTTTGAAATTTTAAATAAAAAATGTTCTTTTAAAAAGAAATCTTCTTGTCATTTTTTTGTGGAGGAACGTTTCTGAACATTTTCTATTGGAAAAGGATTGTCTTTCATTTAAGGATTATCCTGAAATAATTTCTTTGAAGAATAAATTTAATTTTTAAAAGGTCAATTTTTAAGAAAATATCTTTAAAAGAGTTTTTTAACAATATTTTTCCCAATTTTTTTAAAATTCATTTATAAGTTCTAATGGAAAATTGTTTTCAAAAGGTTTTCCTTCCACTCCCCATGAATTAAAAAAAAATGATTTAAAAATGTTTTCAATTATTCATTTATAAATTTTCAAATTTATTTTCATGAAAATGGTTTTCAAAATGTTTTACATTTTATTAATTTTTTATGTAGAAAGGATAATTACATCAATAAGTTTTTTTTAAATATATTTCAAAATTATTTCCCTTCTATGATAACATCCAATGGTTTAATCATGACTTAATGGGGGAATTATTCAATGTTTCTAGTCATATTATTTGTCTTAATGGTTTATGTATTGAGGTAATGATGATTATTAAACCCATTTTTTAGTGGATTATATTTTTTGGAAACCAGATTCTTTTCAGTAATTATGTTTAGGATTAAATTATTTTGATACATTTCTTTTACCACATGTTATGATATGATTACATGTTTTCAATACCAATTTAATATAATGGGTTATGATATGATTATTTTTTATCTTGTGGTATATGTATGTATGATTTAATTATGAAAAGTATGTGACCTATATCTCCCTCTAATTAAAAGGGTACATATTTATTTCTCATGAGATAGACTATGATGGTCTTGGTATTAGAGCTTGATAACTAATATGACCCTGGGAGTGAACCATGACTGCCAAGATGGTAATAAGTGTAGAATTATTAAACTAATATAGACATGGGATTGAACTATAACTACCAATAAGTTAAGGGGAGTTAACCCATACTACTAAGATGGTCTTGGATGCGATTCCTTGGCTACTATGGAAATCGTATTATATACTTATGTGTTTTCCAAAAATCTATTTCTTATTCATATGTTATACCTTCATGGATGATGTTCATCATTTACATATGATTCATCTCTTATAAAATGCCAATATCTATGTCATGAATAATTTTTATGATCTTTGATATTTATGGTATGATATTTAATTTACACGATCATGTTCTCATACACTTTTCTCATGTCTATGCTTACATGTCTCCCTCGTTTACCCTCAATGAGCATCTGAGATCTCCCTTTTTTATGTTTCCATCCCCATGTTATGAAGATATTTATTAATTATATTGTGTATAATAATGGTTCTAGTCAATAATTACCTAGTGGGATTTAATTAAGCTCACATATGTACCAGTGTTTTTGTTTCCATGTGTCTAAAGGCACTAGACTAATATGGTCTTTGGGAATTTATTTTAGTAGTCTTTTAATTATTCTAAAAATGTGATGTAATGTCTATGTACATTAATACTGGGTCATTATAAAGAGGCTATTTTTGAAAAATTAAATGATATATTCATTAATCCATAAGATGATGAATTAAAGTTTCTGGTTTAAGAAGGAGGTGGGGTGAATAATGTATAATTATATTTCTATTCAATGATTGTGTTATATGAATCCCAAAATATAGAAGAATTGTTATTTAAAATTTTTATATCAAGGATTTGAAAGAATATTTTGAATCACGTTAATGGACTCAAAAGTGAATTAATGGAATGGTGATAATTCAAGGATAACCCACAGTATATTCAGAATATTGACATATTAATATTCAGATAAAGAGATGATTGATTTGGATAAAGTAAATTGGATAGTACTTATTTCTTTATAAATGATTAATGATTTTTTAAATGTTTTTTATAATATCATTGATGTATTTTAATTCAATTTTGGATTTAAGGAATATATTAAATAATATTTATTTTATTCAAGGAATAAGGAATCATCTATGATTTTAATAAGGATTAATGGTTATTCTGGTTATAATAGATTACATGATTAAGGTATTCACATGTTCGGAATGTGACAATTAATAACTATTTCATAATTTTTGGGGGATTATTGATTATTACGTTTTGGAAATTTAGTAAACTTATTTCTAATGTTTTTGGATTTTAATCCGTTAGAAGGGTTATAACGATAACCATTTATGAAATGGTTTACATTGAAATTTAAATGTGGGTTTAGTGATTAGTGAACTATTTTATCATATTAATATTCGTTAATATTCAGTAACATCATCTATATATATATATTTTTTTTATAACAAGATGTTAAAGAATTGAATTAATTTTTTTTTGGATATTGTGACCCATTGGTTCTTCAAGAATTAAAAATTCACCTTCATTTATAAAAGTAAGACATAAATTGAAAATTGATCAAGGAATAACCAAAGGGTGTGATTTAGCATATTAAATGGAATGAAATCAAGTAATTATAGATTAATATCAAAATTATAAAAAATTAGGAAAATGTTATTAAAATAAAAAAATTTCCCTTTAATTTTTTTTGATTATATTAAAGTACTTTTTAATGGATGTGAACCTTCTCTATATCATCCACATTATCCTCATCAATGATCCCTATGACTATATATTATTATTTATTCTTTTTTTTCTAGGTAAAAAACATCACTTCCCACCGTTGATCCCCTATGTAGAGACCTAGTAATGTGTTAAATTATGCAACCTTTATATTTAAAAATTTCCATTTTACGGGATGTTTTATTATTCATTTGTACATTGTGGGTTTCTATGATGGAATTTAAAATTATTATACCTTTGATGATCGAGATGAATTTCTATGGAGAAATTCATTTTAAGTGGTTAAGAATGTAACACCATAATATTTTGTGATTTTTTTTCAAATTAATTTAATATGTTTTGTATTTTTCATTACTCGTGACACTGAGTATATCTTACGTTATACGAAACATTCACTTTAGCTTGTGATACATGAAAAAATGAGTTTTTGTGATATTGTTCTTCACACATGACACTGGGATTTAGTGAACCATGAAATAATTATTAACCTTTCTATTGAGTAGGTGGGTACGAATAGTATTAATGAATTTATGAAGTATGCCTAAAAATTTAATACTCAGTAAATATTTACTTATAAATTTATTTTTTATTTTCAATCAATAAATATTAACGTAATTAATTCATAAATATATGTTTTCTTAAAAAATATTTTTTTATGTGATTATATAATAATAATTTTATAGGGTTTTATAATAATTTATATTTTAAAATGAACTTTATTTTTTATTGTAATATAGAGATTAATTTATAGTGAAATATTTGGATTTTTTTGGAAAATGTTGATTTTTAGTGAATAGAGAAAATATTGATTTTCAAATAACTATATTCCATTTTCAATAAATTATGTATTATAAAATCCCAATTATGTTTTAATGTCACATAATTATTCACTATATATATTTAATCCACTTAATTTATTTTTAATCAACATTATATTTGATTTTTGTATAGGTTAATATTTATGTACAAAAAAGTATTTTTTTGTAAAAAATATTTTAAAGTGAATAATGTGTTTAAATTTAAATTAATTAAAATATTCGCAAAAAAATGATTTTTTTGAATGAAATTTCTATATTTTATATATTAAAAATTAGTTTATATTCATATAGTGATGATTGTTATAGATAATGTTAAAATAAAATCATATTGTAATTGAATAATATACACTTATCCAAAGCCCGTAATTTTGTTGCATTTTTGGGTTTTTTAAATTTATTTTTTTGTGATTTATGAATTTTTTTTGATAAAATAAACAGTTTTTTTAATTCATCCTGTCAAAATCATTTTAGGGTGATTTTTTTGAGAAGAATGAAATTTTGATTAATAGTGAAAAATAATGAATTTTAATGGAAAATTATCCTTCCATTTAAAATATTTTTAAACTTAAATTATATTTAAAATTAGTTTTAAATATAAATTACACCAATTATATAATTTTAATCCTATATATATATATAAATTTATAAATTTATTACTGAAATTGGAAATAAATTTTTTTACATTTCTTATTTGGAAATAGCATTCTCATCACCTATGCTGGATTAATTTGAAATTAAAATTTAGCACCAATGTGAAAGGAATTTTTTAGAATGGATTTAATATTTGGAATAATAATAATTTATTTTATCTAATAAGTTCAAATTAATTTTTATCCAAAAATAATATTGAGAACATTAGAAATTATTTATATCGGTTATTGTAAAAATGGGTTGATCATGTGTTAAAATTAAAAGAAAAGTGTTAAAAATTAACTAAAAAACTATTTCATAACTAGGAGGATATATTTAGACCTTGTAGATTATATTTTATATAATTATCCATTATTAGTGCCCTGTGATAGGATAAAAATAGTTGTAGGATTCTATGTTTTCAAAAATTGCTAGTTTGCCAATTACCTCACTTGTAAAATCTACCCACTTTCCTCATCTCTTCACACCTTAAAACCCATTTGGATCAAACAATTACAACCAAAATAATATCTCAAATTCTCAATTATCATCCTAGAATCCTTATTTTTTATATAAATCCAAGTTAGGAAGGATTTTTGAGAAAAACTAAGTAGGATACCTGAAGAAGAGGTAATGTTTATAAACTATCATTTTTTATTTCATTATAAACAACATTAAGTAATTTTAATTTGGGGTAGATATATTAGAATCAATATATTCCATATAATTATATATTTTTTATGTTATTTAATGTCCTACAATCCTCTCTACATCCTTCAAATGGGCAGTGAAATCATCACCTGTGTGTATGACAGACTACCGCCTCATGGACTGATATCTTTTTTTCCATTACCACTTATAAATGTTGTAAATAATGGTGTATATTTTATTTATTAATTATATTTATTATTTTATTATACTTTTGGAACCATTATATCACACATAAATTCATAATCTTTATTTTATGAGTATATGATAATGTCACTCAAGTGTACGACAGACTACTACATCACAAAGTGATGCAATTCATTCACGGTTTAAATTATATGGAAAAAAATATGGGTTCAACTAAAATATGTTATATATATTATATAAGAATTAATTTTTATTGATAATATATCTATTACCTTTCTCTATTTCAATATGAAAATTAAATGAAAGCAATTTTCATGCGTTTGTATGGCCTATCGTCTCCATGAAATGATTATTTCATTTTCTATTGATAAATATTATTGATTACTTTATATATATATAATTAATATAAAATATGTTTATATAATTTTTACAATTATTTATATTATTAAACCATTATTAAAGTAAGAGGGATATAAATAATAATTCAAACTAATTCAAAAAACAAAGTAGATATTACTTAAAATGCAGCATTAACATAGAATTGTTAATAAATGGATATTAAATGTTAATAACAAAAACATATATGGAATTATATATATTAATATCATTTTTTAATATAGGTATAATAAACATATATCTATTATAAAATATGTTTTAATTTGTATCATGGAAGTCAATATTTGAGTTGTGGGATATATTGTCTCTCTTTTATTTTTAAGAGACATATGTCAATTCACCACTCATTAATTTATTATGGAATAAAGATTTCCACTTAGACCTGTTGTATCATTAAATCTATATTTCAATTACATTTAATGTTTAGTTTTATGTTATTATTTATTGGGGCTTATGATTCGGAATAATTCTTAAGCGGTAAGGGTTTTTTTCTCAATTTAGCTTCTTTGAGACCTACGGTTATGTTTTTCACCTATATTTTTTCATGTGGTTTATATAAAACCCATTTGACATGTAATATAATGATTTCATTTATCCCCATGATATTTTATGTTCCATTTTTTGTTATTCCTCCTTGGGTATTACAAATAAATGTTACAAAAGGGGTAATGATATAACATTACAATTTCATAGTTTACGAGGATTTTTTGGGATTTTTTTCTGATGATAAAATATTACGATCCATCCCTAAAGAAACTCATGGATTTTATTATACTCTAGTAATTAAAGTTATTTTCAATAAATTTTATCAATTTTTTCACTCTTTGGAAATTAAAATATTAAGTAAATTCTTTTGTAAGAAAATACAACATTATATATCTCTTAAGTATGACATATGTTTTCTTCCAATAACATGATTTCTAAAAATGATTTCAACATGTTTTTAATTATACCCTCTGATTTTTAATGACATTTTTACCGATGTATTATTTTTTGAAATTTTTTTAAAGTAATATTCAGATCATTTTCTAAAAAATTATTGTTTTACTTTTTCCAAAAATGTTAAAGAAATATTAATTTTATTGTGTTTAGAATGAACAAAATTTTTATATGTCTTAAGAAATTATCACTTAAAATATTCATTTAAATGTTTTTAAGGTTATTTTAAAGGAATTATATTTTGAAAATGATTTTGTTTTATTTTTTTTTCAAATAGGGAAATATATTTCTCTCAAGAAATATGTTAAATTATTTTTAATGAATACTTTCTGAGTTTTAAAGGTTATTTTCAATGAAAAGGATTGAAAAAAAATGTTAGTTTTAAAATGTTTTTTTAAATTATGAAAAAGTTATTTTCCTAAAAAATTAAAAGATTTTAAAAAAATCATTTATATGTTTTCATGGTTATTTTAAAAGTATAGTTTTTTCGAAATGGTTTAGTTTGAAATAAATTATTCAACGAGGAAATAATATTTTCCTTAAGAAATAATTTAAATGACTTTTTTGGATTCCATTATATATTTTTAATTTTGTTTTAAATGAAAATGATTTATAAATTTTTTTATAAATTTTTTGTTTTAAAAAATAATTTTAAATGAAATTTTTCATCATCATGAAATTTTCCATGTGATATTTCCAAATAATTTTCCATCTAGGTTGACATCATTTTATATTACTAATGGTTTTCTAGGGATATGATTCAAGGATAACATTCTTATTATTTATCTAAATTCATTATGTTTATTTTGGAAATATGTACATAAATATCATTTCTTTTCATTCATTTATTCCATGATAAATTTCTTATGAAACCCACTTATTCTCTTGGTTTATGTTTTGATGAAATTATGAAATATTTATGAAATCTCACTATTTTATGTAGGTTAGGATAAGATAAAATGTTTGAAAAACACATTTCATTTCTTGGGTTATGATATGATGAATATTTTATGATCATTTAAAACACATAAATATGGTTTTAATTATGATGTGGTTGGGGCCTATATGTCCCTCCAATGAATTGGGTTAATATTTAAATCTCATTAGATTTCTAGTACTAGAACATGGAGTGAACATGGTTTAGTAAGGGAGTTTATCTACAATAATGGTCTTGGGATTAAAACTTGACTAATTTTAATGTTTTTTGAGTTAACCCATGAAACTATGAAAACCATTGCAATGAGCATTGACTACTATGGTTATAATTTCATATACTTATGTTCATGCCAAAAATCTATGTCTTATGATAATTTTATGATCACTTGGATAATGTTCTTTGATGAAATTATGATTCAAGTATTATTATCTTCCAATATTTATTCCATGAATCATTATTATGATCATTGATATATAATTATGGTTTTAAAAAGATATACACATGTTATGATACCCTAATATTCACGTTTTCTTATAAATCTCCCTTTTTTACCCTTACTGAGTATATGGGATCATCCTTTATTTTGTATCCTTTACTAAAGTACTAAAAAAGACATTATGTATGATATGTTTTAAATAATACTAAATTGAATGATATTAATGGGATATAGTTAATATCCACCCATAATTAATAATATTATACTCCTTATTTCTATAAGAACTAAAATATTCTGGTCAATAGGCATGTATCTCTATAATTTATTTAATATTAATATAAAAATATGTCATATCCATGAATCCATATCTTAGTTCAGAATAATTACTTTATGTGTTATCATGATTTTAGGGCTTGGAAATCAGGAGAAGATTCTGTCAAATCAAATATAATAACAAGATAATAAAATTAAAACAATGATTTCTACCATAAGGTATGATCTTCGACACACTTGAATTGTTTCCATTTTTTAAGGATCCATAGAAATCCCATTAATGGTGAAGAATTTTAATAGGATAATAAATTTATCAAACCATGAATCACAATTATTATATTGTTCATATGTATTTTCTTTCCAATAGTTATTTAGTACAATATTCAAATTATCCTCATGTTCCTCATTTCTTTTTCAATACGTAAGAATAGAGTTTATAAATACTACAATTAATAGATCAAGGTAATATATAAAGACTATAGTCATCGATTCCATGAATATTGATGGATTTTTTTTGACTCATAGTGGAATCAATATGATATCATAGTGTCGTAACCATATACGAAGAGTAGTTTTGGGGATATCCACCTTCATCACCAATACATGACAATATCCCGATCAAAGATATACCTTTGAGAAATAATAGGCTATGTGCCTCAGCCTAGTTGGTGAGTACACTTCATGTTCATCCAAGAGACCCGAGATCAAATCTAGGTGGAGGCATGTTTCCATGATACTATAATAGTACTGTAATATGTATTGTTTGGTACTATTTTTGTTAGAACTATTCATCCATTTAACAAGTTGTTCCTTGAGTCCTTCAAGGCCTTTGGGCCACCCAAGGCCTTCAATACATTAAGGCATTCAGGACACCTCAAGGTATTCAGGCCACGTCAAGTCTTTTGGTCCACCTCAAGTCCTTCGGGGCCACATGAAATTAAGATGCAACAAGACAGATTTCAAAGAAACAAGGATCCATATGAAGATTCAAGGCCAGAACATTCACTAGAGTATAGATAATAGGTATTTAAATAATGAGAAGATATGACATTGCCATTTTTACCAGGCCTATACAACTCTGCACAAGATAGCTAGCCGACTATCCTAGTTAAGGTGATGAGCTGACATCAATATATATTATGGGGAGGGGAAGTTTCATGTAGTTTGTTTGGGATGAATTCCTATATAAGGTCTTTGGTTCATGTAATGTGTCACTAAGCATATGGGCCATGTAAGGGTTCCCCTTGAACCCTTAAGAGTTTTATTATCAAATATAAACTTCAAAAATTAAGGTCTTCAAGACATTCAGGTATGAATAATTGTAACGTACCGGGTCTGTGTGCCACTCAACGGGTGCCCCGAACCCAATTGGTCACATAACTCAAGCACATTTCCCCAAACGCCAGAGGCTGCCGACTAGCAGTGAGGGCCTAGGTCGGATAGTGGGGAAACTATGCCCTCATTTGTCAAAGGGTAGTGCATTGGAATAAAATAAAAAGAATACAATGAAAGTGGAAGAAATAATCCATATACATTTAAAATAAAAAATGCAGTATAAGATAACCAAACAGTTATATAGATATGATGCAACATGTTTCAAGTTCAACGAAAATGGCCAGAACATGTTACACAACAATACAGTACAATACAGAGTACAGTAAAACAGAACAATACAACCAGTAGCATTTCGAGCCTATGCCCGGTCCCATGCTCCCCTACTCCTCAACAGCAATCATGAACCTGTATAGGCACCCTTTCCCTTACCCACAGCTGCAGAAATGTAATCTGTTTGGGCTGAAGACATGACCCAAACAGGGTGTCAGAAATAAATTCCATTAGGAACCCACAAAAGGCCCGTGCCCAACTGTGTAAAAATATGAAACAATAGTGTGTAGTAGTAAAATGCAATAAAATAAGCATTACTCAAAAATAAATAACATTACCATTTATATTGCCATTTTATTATTCATTTAATTATTCATTATAAGGAAACCACCATGGTGAATTTATATGTAAACATTCAGTGTCCTCAGACACGCAAACCCTTACCCTCAAGTAATCAGAAACATAACCCATAGGTAATTTCCCATAGGCATAACAGATATTTCCCCCAGGCATACAAAGTTTCGCCCTCAGGCACAGAGTTTATTGCCCACAGGCACGGAAGAAGTTGCCCTCAGGCTAAAGATGCACTGCCCTCAGGCTAAATAAAACACTTCCCTCAGGCCAAACAAGTAACCGGGCCATGGAAAACATATAAACAACAAATACACATGAAATTACTCTCATAGAAATTCTATAATAATTATTATAAAGGAATACCCTCAGGTATCCTGGCCAAATGGCTAAACAGAGAAACGCACCCCCGGGGTGGTCCTGGATCCATGAAGTGATCTCAAAAACTATTTTATTATCACATTTAATTAACTATAAAATTACATTTATTTAAAACAGCTAATGCCTCATCCATACGACACCCCATCATGGTTTCGTGGCACAAATATTCACACAAACACACAACAGATTGAAATTAAACACCAAGCCACCTACATTAAATGCCCCTGAACGGTATATGCGAACGATGATCCTCTAATAATCCAAGAACGACGTAGATCTAGGGTAGTATAAAACCACTCTCAAATTCATATAACTTCACATAGAGGAAGAATTGGAAAGAACTACGCAAGGAGATAGAAGGACTCACCAGTGCGGTTCTAGGGAGATCAATGATGCAGAAAACGGATTCCCGGTACTCGATTGGGGAATCTAAAAATATTCGGATGTCCCTCCTGATTTATCCTCCAGTTCTAACCCTTCCCTATGAATAAGTTAGGCTAATTACTATTTTAAGAGAAAAAAACAAACTACACTGTGTGTACTATTGACTACACGACGTGTACTTTTCATTTTTTAACTATTCCTTCAGCGGCTTCTCTCCAGCATGGCACTGTTCATCTGTCGACATGACTACACGGCGTTTCCTCATGAGTACACGGAGTGTACTGTCGCCTAGCTGGCCACCACCTTACTATTCGCCTGCCGACTGACTATACGGCGTGTAAATGACCAATACACGGAGTGTAGTCAGTTTTTACACCCTTCGCCAACGGCATGGATACACACATTGTGTACTCATCCCACACGGCCAAAGTACACAGTGCGTGGAATAGTACATGGTGTGTAGTCACAAAATTTAGGATTTACCCCCGTTTTCCTTATTTTTTCAAAAACACTTAAGGAAAAAAAATAAGAAACTCGTACCTCAAGAATAAGAACTAGGTTCTTACAAAAATCCCCCCTTGTAGAAATTAGTCCCCGAATTTCCCTTCCAAGGATGGAAATGATAGAGCTCAGAAAATCTCTTCCCACTGAGCATGTACATTGGTCTCCCGCTCCAAAGTCTCGTCCTGCACTCGACCATGCTGTCATAGAACCCGTAAGAGAGGAACCGACCGGCCTCGGAGAACCTTCGTGCTCTTATACATGATATGAATCAGATGCTCCTAAAAGGAAGAATCGCTCTGAAGCTCAACCTCCTCTGGATGAAAGACGTGAGACGACTCTGAATGATAGCGGTGAAACTGAGATAAATGGAAGATGTATTGCATGGATCGGTACCTCTTTGGTAACTGTAAACAATATGAAACCAGCATGACTCTCTCTAGAATATTAAATGGCCCCACATACCTCAGTGAATGTTTACCATGTCTCCTAATCCTTCGGTGTCCCAACCTCATAGAAACACACAAAAAAACATGATCCCCAACCACGAACTCCATGGGTCATCAACAGCGATCAGCATTAGATTTTTGTCGAGACTGTGCGGAAGCCAGCCGCTTCTAAATCAACTAGACCTGCTCATAAGTCTCCTGCACGAGACGTGGTCCCAGTAAAGCTTCCTCACCTTCCTATAACCAGCATAAAGGTGATCAGAATGGCCTACCATATAAAGCCTCATAAGGTTCCACCTCTATAGTTTCCTAGAAACTATAATTATAGGCAAACTCTACTAGGGGTACGTGTTTCTCCAAAGATCCCCCAAAGTATAGGATGTAGGCAGACAAAATATCCTCAAGCGCATGTATCGTACGCTCTGACTAGCCATTGATATGAGGGTGGTAAGCTGTGCTCAGAAGCACCTGTGTACCCAGCGCCCTCTGAAAACACTACCAGAAACGAGATGTAAAATGGGCGTCCCTATCTGAGATGATAGAATGAGGAACCCCATGAAGATGTATGACCTCTCGAATATACATCTTCCTAAGCTCATCAACACCAAAGATCTCCTTAATCAGGAAAAAGTGAGCTACCTTTATGAGTCTGTCCACAACAACCCATATGGCATCATTGCCTTGAGATGACCTCGTCAACCCAGTCATGAAATCCATCGCGACATCATCCCATTTCCACTCCAGAATGGGTAACTATTGTAATAGTCCAGATGGCCTCTGATGCTCCGCCTTCACCTGCTGACAGGTGGAACACCTCGTAACAAAATTAGATATCTCCCTCTTCATACCTGGCCACCAGTACGGACGTATCAAGTCATGGTACATCTTGGTAACTTCGGGATGAATTTCCCAAGCTGAAGCATGAAACTCCCACATCAAAATCCTACGTATATCCCATGGAACCCACACTCATCCATGGAAACACAGAATTTCATCATCGCCTATCATCCAACCAGGAGGAGGGTTCTCACTTTCCCCCGAGTCTCATATAACTAGGCCGTCTGGATTAGATAGTTGTCTCATCCTCACTCAATACAGGAGTGTAGAAGTCAAAGATAATGAAGAAAGATAGGTTTGCCCTTGAATATCATGCACCTTCAGATGCATCTCATAGAACAAAGGCATGAGCTGCCACTCATTACTGGCCTCCTTCACAGCCTGTATCTGAGTCTTCCTGCATTACCTTTTCTAGCTGTATAGGCATGCTCAAAATCGAAGGACTAAAGGTATTCAACCCACCTTCACTGTCTCAGGTTCAAGTCACGCTGGGTAAAGATATAATTGAGACTTTTGTGGTCGGTGAAAACCAAAAAATGATCTCCCAAAGATAATATCTCTAATAGCACAATGCATGAACAACTAAAGCCAACTCGAGGTCATGTGTTGGCTAATTCCTCTCATGTGGCCTCAACTACAAAGACCCGTATGAAACTACTCCATTGCCCTGCATCAACCCTACTCCATGTCCAATACTTGATGCATCACAATAAACTATGTAGCCCTTCTCTTTCTATGGAAGTATCATGACTTGCGTTGATGTTAACCTTCTTTTCAGGCCCTGAAAGGCTGTCTCGCAAGCTTCCGACCAAACAAAATTCACACCATTCTTATTAAAACCCTTAAACGGTGCTACTAAGCGGTATAAGTACTCTATAAAGGGTCTGTAGTAACCAGCTAGCCCCAAGAAACTCCGTATCTCAAACATGTTCTTAGGCTGGTCGCAAGAAACTACTACACTCACCTTCTCTAGGTCTACTGCAACTCCTACCTCTAAGATGATATGACCCAGGAAGTGAATCTGGTCCATCAAATCGTGGCACTTTGAGATCTTAGCATATAGCTTATGCTCTCTCAGTGTACTCAATATGATCTCAAGATGGGTAGCATGGTCCTGTCGAGTGTGAGAGTACACTAAGATATCGTCCACGAATACTACCATGAATTAATCCAGATAAGGATAGAACACACGATTAGTCAGATCCATGAAAACTTTTGGCGCATTCGTGAGTCCGAATGGCATAACCAAGTACTCGTACAGACCATATCTGCTCCGAAAAGCTGTAAGTGGTATATCTGATGGTCTCACATGCAGCTGATGATATCTTGATCTCAGGTCAATCTTCAAGAACACTCATGCTCCAAGAAGTTGATCAAAAATATCAGCAATCCTCTGCAAGGGATATCAGTTTTTAACTATCAACCGGTTCAGCTTCCGATAATCCACACAGAGTCTGAGGAAACCATCTGCCTTCTTCACAAAAAGGACCGGAGAACCCCAAGGAGATGTACTGGGTCGGATGAAACCCTTTTCCTGTTACTCCTATAACTGTCTCTTAAGCTCTTATAACACTAGTGTTTCCATCCTGTAAGGAGTAATGGACACCGGTGCTGGCCCTAGCACAAGATCAATCGAGAAATCCACCTCTCACTCCTGAGGTAGACCTGAAAATTCGTCCAGGAAGACATCCCTGAAATGATCAACCACTGGAGGGAAATCATGCTGAAAAGTTCCCTGATCATCCAGATATAAACATGCCATCTGGGCTATAACTCCATCTCACCCATGATGCGCTGGTCCAGTTCGATTCACCTGAACATCCTATTCACCCTTGAATGGAAACTCTCTTCCCTCTGGTGACATGAAACTCACCATGCGATGATAGTTTTCTACCAAGGCTCGATAGGGAACTAACCGTTCCATCCCAAGAATGACATCATAGATCGTCATCTCTAATACATAGAGGTCCCATATAAAGTGACACCCACCAACCTCAAGGGGGAACTCCTTGCACTGACGCACACTAACCGTTCTAGTTCCCAACAGAGTGTCTAGTGTACTAACAGCCGAAAAAGAAGAAGAAGAAACACAGATCCCAAGGATCTCTACAACGGGTACATAAATGAAACTACGTGTACAACCCGTATCAAAAAGTACTGAAGATAAGATAGAAGCTACTAGAATAGTACCTATGACAGTAGAAGTTCCGGGATCCAACTCTTGCTGGGTATGTTACACTACATATGTCTTCCTAGTGATGCGGCCCTACGACATAACCTGGTTACCCTGAGATGTCCCACCCTACTGCCTCTGAGATCTTGGTTTCTTCCTACCATAGCCATGACCAACATCCCTTCCCACACGTCCTGACATATTCCAGTTCCCTGACTGGTAAGCAGCTGTTGGTCCTGCTGCCGCATGAACAGTCTGCAAAGAAGCCCTTTCATTAGCCACTGGTGGAAACACCCTACAAAAGCATTATAGATGACTAATATTTTCGTAAGCTCGGCACTCCACTGGGTCTTGGGGACACTGAGGTATCTTGTGCCCCTCCTTACCACACTGGTAGCACGTGACCTGGCCACCAGAAACATTCTTCTTGCGGATACTGCCACCCTGAGAGAAGTCCATTTGTCTCTTTCTCTTGCCAATAGAAATAGTACCAGAAACTAGTGTTGAACTACCCAAGACCACACCACTAGCTTCCCGTAGATTCCTCTCTATAATCAGTTCTTGGTTTACAATAGCATTTACTAAAGGCAACATGAAAACATTCACCAGTTCCCAGATGTCATATCGAACACCATCCTCAAAGCGCCTGGCTCTCAACGTCTCACCACCCACCAGAATGGGTGCAAAACGTTGAAGCTCGGTGAAGCAAGAAGAATAATCCATCACCAACATAGCACCCTGATGCAGGTTCATGAACTCGTGAGCTCTGTCTTCTCTCAGTGTCTTTGGGAAGCAGAAGTCATAGAAGACTGCCTGAAAATCCTTCCATCCCATTTCTCTGTGATGCTCTGACTGGGTGGTAACATCCCACCACCTTTTGGTGGAATAATGCAGCATATACGTCGTGAGATTTACCCTCTCCCCTGGAGGCATGTCAAGATGCTTGAAGATAGTCTGCATAGACCCCCACATAGATTCCACAGTCTTTGGTCCGCCATCCCCGGATAACGTCAGCAGATCTTGCTTCTTGAATATATGACTCAGCTCAGCCATATATGTGGCAGTCGGAGGTGCTCCCTGAAAGGTCTGCATGAACCGTATAAATCCTTAATGGAACTGAGCCTCCGCGCCTATGTCTGGTATAATGGCTGGCGTCGCATCTGGCTTTGCTGGAGGATCCACTGGTTGCCTATGGCCCACCATCTCTGGAGTATAATGGTTGTCGCTCTCCTAGAAAACAACGCGTGGTCGTCTTGGTGGCATGACTCTACAAGGTCAAACACACACCTTAGATCAATATTATCAAAGACTGAAAATGAAGGGACCAAAAAGGGAATAGGAGGAAGAAGGCATTTCAATATTTGATAAATAAGACTACACAACATGTATATTGACTACACGGCGTGTAATTGACTTCTCTTCCCCTGCCTGGGTCCTTCTACACGGCTAAGCCACATGTCTCCCATTCAAATAAAGTACACGGATTGTATATAATCTACATGACTTATATGGTGTAATTTTCCAACTGCCCGTGTCGTTTGTGAAACGGCTGACTACTCGACTTGATACTACATGGTGTGTTATCCCCACACACGGCGTGTACATCACTCCGTCTTCCCAGCCACTTGGTTAAAATCACACGTTCTCTCCTCTGACAAGACTACATGGCGTGTCCCATATGTACATGGCTTTACTAGACGAGCTTTGCTGACCCATGTTGTTAGTTACAAGTCCAAATACACTGCTCCCACTACACAGTTATTCCATATACCCACGACGTGTAAACAAAAGGATTACATCGACCCATGTTGTTAGATACATGTCCAGATCCCAGGTCAGACTACAAGGCATGTTCCATAGTGGACACAACATGTACATCTTAAGGTCTCCTCCGTCTATGTTGTTAGTTACAGGGGTGGACTCTAGGTCAACACTACACGGCGTGTACATCCGGTACACGGCGTGTTCGCCGCAAGAATTTCCCTTCCCCGTGTCTCTGCCATCACGGTCTTTGACATGGGATGTGACTACATGACGTGTACTTAGGGTACACGCCTTTTACATACAATGTTTTCTTTTCTTCCCGAAGAGAAGAACACACGGCGTGTGTCTGAGGAACTACACGGCGTGTATCCTTGGTTTTCTGGACATTACACCTCTGATGCTTCTCCAAAACCCAGAAGATTATGAAAAAAATACCTAAGTGCCAATTTTTTATCTATGAGGGCCCATACTCCCCGCGAATCAATGTTTGGCATCTTATATGTGTTATAAAAAAATTGTCAATGGTCCACCAAATTCCGATCAATGGGGGCCCATACTCCCAGAAAAACCAAATTTTGTCTTCCATTCTATCCACAGACTCATACCAAGATGCCCCATCACATAGCATGTATTTATCCAAGTAGCTATCACAACAACATGCTTTTCTAGCACAACAAATATCAAAAGTACATGAAATTTCTAATTCACATACATGACATAGAACTATGCATGGAATTTGTTTCCTAGTACGTTCCTAAATAATGCATTAGATGTCATACCCTCATCTCATCGTGTTGAAACTAAATATAACCCATGGATAAAATATAAACAACACAATCAAAAGTGCATCAACCAATTGTGAAAATCAAATCAACTGTAAAATTTTCAAAATCAGAAAAATTGCAAAAATATGAGGTAGACCGGCTTTTCCCTATACACGGGTTAGCTACGCCCATGCACAATTTATTACCAACTACACTTTCCATCCTATCCCTGACTACAGCTCCAAATATTTTGTCAATGAAAAGAACCCCTTTGATACCACTTTGTAACGTCCCGGGTCCGGGTGCCACTCAACGGGTGTCCCGAACCTGGTTGGTCACATAAACTCAATTCAATTTCCACAAACTCCAGAGGCTACCATCTAGCAGCGAGGGCCCAGGTCTGATTGTGGGGAAACTATTCCCTCATTTGTGAAAGTGTAGCGCATCGGAATAAAATAAAAAGAATACAATGACAACGGAAGCAATACGCCATACAAATTTAAAATAATCAACTGTAGTATAAGATAACCAACCAGTTATATAGATATGATTCAACATGTCTCACGTTCTAAGAAAATATCCAGAACATGTTACACAACAATATAGTACAATACAGAGTACAAAAAAACAAAAAAAAAAGACAGCTGGTAGCATCGTGAACCTAAGCCCAGTCCCATGCTCCCATACTCCTCAGCATCAATCAAGTACCTTTATAGGGACCCTTTCCCTTATAAAAACCTGCAGAAATGTAAACTGTTTGGGACGAAGATATGACCCAAACAGGGTGTGAGAAATAAATCCCAGTAGGCACCCACCAAAGGCCCATGCCCAACTATGTGAAAATATGCAACAACAGTGTACAATAGTAAAATGCAATAAACTAAGAAGTTCTCAAAAGTAACTAACTTTACCCGTTATATTTCCATTTTATTATTCATTTAATCATTAATTATAAGGAAACCACCACAGTGAATTTCTATGTAAACTGTCAGTGTCCTCAGACACGCAAAGCCTTACCCTCAGGTAATCAGAAACATAACCCCCAGGTAATTTCACATAGGCATAACAGATATTTCCCTCAAGCGTACAAAGTATCGCCCTCAGGAACAGAGTCTATTGCCCACAGCCATGGAAGAAGTTTCCCTCAGGCTAAAGATGCACTGCCTCGGGCTAAATAAAACACTTCCCTCAGGCTAAAAAATTAATCGGGCCATTCCCAATTAGTAAAGAAGGAATACACATGAAATTTATCTCAAGGAAATTCTATAAGAATTATTATAAAGGCACACCCTCAGGTATCCTGGCCAAATGGCTAAATAGAGGAACACACCCCTGAGGTGGTCCTAGATCCAAGCAGCGATCTAAAACAGCAGTTTATTATCACATTTGATTACATATACAATTCTAGGTATTTTAAACAGCTAAGGCCTTAGCCTCGCGACACCCCAACATGGTTTCGTGGCACAAAATTTCACACAAACACACAACAATTCTAAAATAAACACCAAGCCACCTACCTTAAACTCCCCTCAACGGTTTACACAAATGACGATCCTTGAATCGTCCAAGAACAACATAGATCTTGGGTAGAAGAAAACTGCTCTCAAATTCAAATAACTTCCCTTAGAGGAAGAATTGGAAAGAACGACGCAAGGAGAAGGAAGGACTCTCCCGTGTGGTTCCAGGGAGATCGACGGTGTAGAAAATGGATTCCCCGTACTCGATCGGGGAATATACAAAGCTTCGGTCGTCCCTCTAGAGTTCTCCTTCGGTTCTAACCCATCCCTGTGAACAGGGGAGTATACATCCCATTTTAAGAGAAAAAAAACTACACGACGTGTACTATTGACTACACGGTGTGTACTTTCATTTTTTAACTATTCCTTCAGTGGCTTCTCGCCAGCATGGGACTGTTCATATGTCGACATGACTACCTAGCGTGTCTTCATGAGTAAACAACATGTACTGTTTCCCAGCTAGCCGCTACCTTACTATCCTCCTGCCGACTGACTACACGGCGTGTAAATGACCACTACACGACGTGCAGTCGGTTTTTACACCCTTCATCACCGGAATGGATACACACCCTGTGTACTCATCCCACATGGCCAAAGTACATGGCGTGTTGAATAGTACATGGCGTGTAGTCACAAAATTTAGGATTTTTCCCAATTTTCCTTATTTTCTGAAAAACATTTAAGTAAAAGTGAAAAGAAGAAACCCGTAGCTCAAGAATATGAACTGGGTTCTTACAATAATACTCTTGTTATTTATCATGACATTTTTGAGATCATGATAGTTAATCTATAAGAAAAATGATCCATCCTTCTTCTCAATGAAGAGGATTGGTGCACCCAATTGTGAAGCACTCGGGTGTATGAAAAATTTATCCCAATTATACAATAGTTTTTTCTTCAGTTCCTCAAGTTGAGTAATGACCATTCTAAATCGAGTCTTAAATATTGAGAAACCTATTGGAATAAGCTCCATTAAAAATTCAAGCCCTCTAAAAAGAGGCAGACATGGTGAATTTATAAGAAAAAAATCATCATATTCCCTCAAAATGTTCATGTCTTCAAGGATGATATATTCATTATCATTAATAATATATTAAAGATATTCTTTATAATAGTGAAATAATATCAATTATTACAATGATAGAACCAAATTAAATTCATCCTCCTTGAACTTGGATATAATCAAAGGGTGATTGGTGATTTAGAGTTGTATTTACTTCTTTATATAATATATGTTGGGGTATATAAAGAATGCCAATATTTGCCTAGAATATAATCAAATTTTACATAAGTCGGTATGAAAAGGATCTTTGGGATGTCTATAATACATACTTTGATAGTGGAGGTGTTATATACATGGGATTCAATAATTCTCCCATTTTTATTTTCAATTATCTCTCTATATCCAGGCTTTGTAGTGGTGTTTGAATATTTATACACAACTTATAAGATTAAAAAGAATAAATAGAACTAGAATTAAAAAATATATTCACTATCCATGAATGAATAACTTGATTACCAATAAATACGTCATTTTCAGGATCCACCACCATAGTTGTGATAGAATATTCTTCCCCTTACTGCCTTAGTGGTTTTCAGTATTTATTGTCTCTGAAAATCCATGGATTATGTCATTGGTTCACATAGTTTCTTTATTATTTATAGATGATGCATTGGAAAATATGATGATGGTCGACTAGAGAATTCCTCTATTCTATTACATTGGTGGGTTTCTCCCATCAATAATCACTAGTGAGGTTTCCTTCCATTCTACACCTAAAACACTTCCTCACCCTATAATAAATTGTAGGATTCTTCTTCCCACAGAATTTACAAGTGGGATGATGGAATTTATTTCCTATGTTAAATTTAATCATTTTACATCCCAAATTAAACTCATATTTCTTATGATTATTCCCATGGAAACAAGATATATTCTGACCTCCATTTTGACATTGAGGGAACAATATTCAATTCCCTCATAGTTGTTGATGTCTTGAATTTCTAGGTATTTTCATAGAATCAACTTCATCCCACTAAATAAGTATTCAATGTTGATTTCAAGGTAAATAAAAATGATAGATTTATATCATGAATGTATTGTGAAGTTTTCATCAAATGTCTCAAAAGATTCATCTTACTTTTTATTGATTCGTGGTAATTCCATCCCCTTTTTGAGTTAAATAGTGGTAGGAAAATATTTATAAAAAATAATATTTTGAAATTACATCCAATCCATCATTTCAATATCCTCCCCAAGCATTGTAATTTTGACAAGCATCAACAATTTATTATGTTATCTTTATAAATGATAAATACCTAGTATGAACATCACTCTTTGATAACCTTGAAATAAGGAAAAAAAATTCAATGGAGATGATCCATTTTCTTCAATTAAGAGATCAAAATATCCCAAAAATTATGTGGGCCATTTTTCCTTGATGATATCAATTTCTAATAGTTACTTTTTAAGGTAATTGGGAGTTCCATCTAATTCATGTTTTCATTCAAAACATCTGTCAGTTATGATATAATAGTCTTGATGTCCATGATTCTTTCTCCCAACTAGTTGGGCATCTCGTTTGGGAAATCATCACATTACGTCACACATAAGCTTTTGAATCGATTCCTCTAGTTTCTTACCATTTACTAGAATAAAGGGAAAATTACCAAAGATAATTTTTAATTAATTATTCACATACATAAGAAACTACGAACGTTAATGGGATAAACCATAAATATCATTTTTTTCTTAACCTATGAATTTCTTTGACTAAATATATGTTTTCCATGATATATTTCCTTACATGATATAAAAAATAAATATTTTTATTCCTTAGTAATTGTTCTTAACGAGTTTGTAAATTTACCAACTCATATCCCCCATGTGTTTCAAACCATGTGTGCATAAAGTACCATTTTTGTGCACCAGTTCTTGATCAATTATAGCTTAATATTTTTTTAGGAATGGTTCACTTAGGTACATATATTTTAGATCCAAATCCATCTTTAGTATCCAGAAAATTATTTATTATCATGGAATATACTTAATATACACATTACCAAAATTTTGAGATGTTTTTATATGATGAGTATTGTCCCCAAGGCTTTCACTAGATTTTTAAATCCTAATCCAAAAAATAACAGGACCTTTACCTCATACCAACTATGAAAACAAATATCCTTAATACACATTACATAATGATGTATTAAATAAATTTTCACATTATACAATTAATAATATCACGACTTCAAGTGTCTTTGGGATATTAGGTACATAACAGTGCAACATAAAATAGGTATATAATGAATTTATTGAATCATTTTTATCATGTTCTTAAAATCCATCATTCCTCCAAAACTAAATGGGATAAAATCGAGTTGTACATAATTATGTTTTGAGATATATAACACGAAAGGAATAATAAAATCCGGTCATAACGTAAAGCAATACATGTGAGAGAAGGGGCATAACAATGTTACACAAGTTCTGAGAATTATAATCATGAACATTGTTGCATGATATAACATTATAATATTAAAGAATTATGGAAATATAGAAAAAAATAAAAACATGGAATCACAAACATAAGTCAAGGTTAACTCCAATTACATCATATAATAGTGTACTTATTATAACCACCCATTAACCATTTGTATAATCCCATAAGATTAAAGAATTACCCAATGCATTGGATCTCTATATAAGTGTACCCATGAAATTTATATTATACACATGAAAAACCATTCAACATAGATCATATAAAATTTGAAATTATTACATATATATTAAACCCATGATTGAGGAGTGCAGGTTATGTAATTTTAATTACCCGATAATTTAAGGATATGTACATATAACATAATAGCCTTGAATTGAATTGGGTAAGATAATTCACTGCAAAATCATTTGGAATGAAGAATCATTGTGTTATTTTAGTAGGATAACAACAATTATTAATGATTCATAAAATTGTTCAATTAGAGATAAAGTATTATTTAATAATTTCGCATCAATATGATATAATGAAGGATGTGGAAAAAAATCCACAACCTTAAAAATAATAAAATAAAGAAGGTTCTTGAATAAAGAGAAGAATGAGTGGAAACCTTACTTTGACATAGTAATGGGCTATGTAATGGCTTTAATGAGAGGGAATAAATGATATCAAATTATATGAACATTAATTAGACTGTATAGAGACATATATAATGGTATTAAAACATAACTATATGATATTCAGAAGGCTAAAAACAAAGAAGGTTCTCAAATGGAAAAGAAGAGAGAGTGGTCCCTTACCTTGAGAGGGTATTTCCCAAAGATTGGAAGGAGATTATTGAAGTCATTAGGATTACATTAGTGGTCATTAGAGATGAATGGTTAGAGTAATTTCATGATCTTTTATTATTTATTAAATAAAAAATGGGGCTTAGGTGGGTTTATATAGGAAAAGTGATGGGGTTTCTTTGTTATTTTCAATCATAGGTTTTGGACACTATATAATAATGTAATAAAAAACTCATAACTTACCATGGGCTTTTCCATCATTTATGAAAGAGAGGAGTGGATTTAATTATGTTATAAGTCAAAGAACTAAAATAATTAAAATATATCCCTTGGTTATATAGATGTGAGGCATTGTCTGAAAGAAATGATTTCAAAACACTAAAATATAATATATGTTTTAGAGGATTAATAGTGGTGTTATAAAATTAATCAAATAATCTAAAAAGAGTTTATTTTTAGGGATAAAATATTTTGAATTATAATTCTCTTTAGATTACTTGTTTCTTTATTTTTGGGCTTTTATGATTATATATTACATAACTTTTTAATATAATGTATTTAATTTTTACTCGACAATTTTATAGTCTTAGAGAATTATGAAAAATTATCCATATTATAATATATACAAGATTAATTCATAAATAATATTTATTTTATCAATATAAATATGTATAATAAAAGAAATTTCACTTTTAAATCAAAATAACCAATTTATAAAAATGCTAATTTTTTACAGTAATAGTTTTCTGACCCTTAAAAATTAATATTCTCTTCATAAAATTATATTATCAACTATAATTCATAAATATTATTTAATTATAAAAGTTTATTAAATTAGTATTTATTTTTATATTTAAATAATTCTTAAAATTTAATTTCATATTTTATATTTATTATTACCCAAAAATAAATTTAGAGTTTTATTGAACTAAAATCCATTTTTTATCAAACTAGTTATTTAATGATTCAGAATGTAAAATCAATAAGGATTAAATAAAATTAAATAATAATAGAAAATAATATATATAAATATTCATGTTGTATGGTCATGAAACATAACCATTTTTTGGCTAGCGAATTCCCTAAGGGGAGGTGTGCGCTAGTGTGATTTTATTGGGATGGTTTAGTGAACATGGTTTGGGTATTGATCTCATTGAGAGTAAAATTATCATGTAAATGGTTTTTTACATGCTTTAGTCATTTAATCATGTATTGTATTGATCAAAGGTTCATATCAATGATGATATCTCCTAAATAAGTTCTGAAAAATTGGATCCATCGAGTATGAACATACTAATCGAGGCCATATCGTATTTCATCTATATCAATGGACCATATCATATCTCTATATATATACTAATAATATGATAACTATACGAAGACTATATTATGAATTTTTGTGATGTTTAATGTTATCATAAATATTATTTTATATAATATTCCAAAATAACCAATGTAGAGAATTTTTTTCTATAACTTCATCACTTAATGATGGATAAACGAAATATCGTTTATAAAATTTAATGTGGATAAATAATGTCAAAAAGATAAAAAAACATGTGTAAATTTATACTCAAATACATTTATTACAAAATCATTGATGATAAGATAGTCACAGGGTGGTTAGGTATAATTAGAATCATTTCATAGGTTTTAGATTAACCAAGATTAGATTTCTGTTGTTTATAATGAGTATGAAATAAGGGTCATCAATTGAGATTTAT
The DNA here is from genome assembly GCA_963277665.1 of Viscum album. Taxonomy (NCBI): domain Eukaryota; kingdom Viridiplantae; phylum Streptophyta; class Magnoliopsida; order Santalales; family Viscaceae; genus Viscum; species Viscum album. The sequence goes on from OY728121.1 coordinate 858,544,589, forward strand.
TTATAATGTGTATGAAAATACCTATATATGTTTCATACAATGTTCTTATCTATATGTTAGAGGGGAATGTGATGTGATCATACTCTTATATTAATGACACATGATTTATTCATCAATAAGATCAATCTATATTTATATAAATGAGAATATATGAGTGTCTTTATGAGATTTACATACTCTCTATAACATGGTCACTTTAAACAAAGAAAATATTTATTATATCATTATTAATACATATATATGATATTGTTAGTGGAATCATGTAGATATATACATGTGTTTGATGGAGATCTTGACATATAAATTTATATATTGAGTAGAAATAATGTTTTCATATTGGATTCCTCGGGATTAAATTTATGAATTTGGGAATTATTATTAGTTTCCAGTACTACAAATGCAAATAGCGCAACAATTTTTGGTTGACTGAATGAGATTCAGTATTAATTAACATGGTGTGCTGATATTGAATTAACATAGTGTTTATTGAAAATTAGTTTTGGAAAGATATTCATAAGGTATCACATAAGATGTCATAAAAGATAAATTTGAAGATATATTTCTATAATTCTTATTAGTGATATCAAAAAAGATTTTTGAATATGGTTTCAAAACTTATTTTATAGGATATCATATAATGCGAAATGGAACATATGATATGGGGAATTAGTGGAAGTGAGATATTCTTGGAGACATATCCAAAATCTATTTTAAATCTTGAGATGTTTTTGGATATATCATAAAGAATAATATGATCATTTCCTATTGTATTACATGAATCAAACAGATGCATACTATATTACTTGGATTTGATCATATCATAAGGAATGATGTAAAGATATCATTCATCTTCATCAACTAATGATATTATATGATATTTTATCATTATAATTCTAGTGAGTCATCTTCTAAAATTATCCTAACACCATAAAATTTGTTAAATAATTTTAACATTATGTATTTCCATTTAGGAGGCTTCTATAAAATTCCACCATAATTACTAAAGTTTCATAAAATGAAATATTTAAGAGTTTAATAAACTAATAGTTACATAGAGATTTAATTGGAATGAAATAATTATATCTTATGAATATATGATTAACATCTTATGAGGATCTAATAGTTTACATGAGGAATATATAAAAATGTAAATATAAATGTTAATTGTTAACAATACTAAACAAAAATATTTCTCGTTCTGTCATAACCCTCTTTCCCCTTCCCCATTTCACTAAGAGAAAAAATTAAACTATTGTAGTTTTGTAGAATTCCACACAAGTGTTTGGTGATTTCATTAATGTCAAGGATACATCATATAGGAAGAAACCTGAGTGTCACTTCTAAAGGAGCATCATTAAGGATTTTATTAAAGATAACTTAAGTAGACATATTTATTGAGAGGTTCATGTTCGTTATCTATTTCAATATGGTTTTTGTTATGTATAGTATGGTGATTTTTGTAGTGTGTTTTCTAATTTCATAAACATCATTAAAAAGTGTTATTAAATCTTTATGAACCTAACTCATACTACCATAATGTTCCTAGAATTAAATGAAATTCATTTTTTATAAAACATTATATAATACCACATAATTTTTACAAAATGATGGTAGAAATGGACTTCCCTAATTTGGTGGAATTATTCTTTCCAAAGTCATTGAAACCATTGAATTTGATATTTATATTGATACAAAAAGGATTTACTTCCCATCTTCTCCATTAACTCACACATATACACATTTTTATAGCTTTATCCCATGATAATTAGAATCAAATCATTCACCTAGATATGGAACCATGCATATAAAATATTCCCACTTTTCGATTTATAATTATACATAATTTGAGAACTTATAACATTTCTTGTGATGGGACGTTCACCTTTATACAAAAATCCCCCATTATAAATTTTTAGGGGATGATCTTATCCTTCCTCATAGGTATTTTCCTTGCTATCCCACTCTATAATTTTTTTTTTAATTTTAATAATCTATTAATTTGATCAGATAGTAGAAATATTATTTCCTATATGAAATTTAGAACAATATATACCATATATTCCCATTAGGTTAATAAGAACGTGAGTTTTTAGGTGGAAGAATCATCTTTTCACTCTTTTAGTCAATCAGATCCTTTGGCTTTGAAGCTTCCCTATAATCCTACATCAAACATGTCTATGGGGGGAGTCATAGTTGGTTTAATCACAATTATTCTCCTTTTAATTTATTAATCAATATTAAAAACACAGTAAATCATATTTTGTTATTAGAAAAGATTTTATAACTCCAATTTATCTCATATATTCAAATTGAGGCCATGTAAACAATATTCCATTGTTACCTCGGGGTTGACCTCTATATTTTCTATGTTTGTTATGATATATATTTACTTAATATAATCTTAAACACTTTAACTCATTTTGGTAAGGTATTAATGGTTTTATAGAGGTCCATATTATAACATATAAGGGTAAACCGCTTCCTGGGGGTAAATTTCAGGTCATCTCAAGTATTGATAAGGTGACCAATATATCGATCAATATTTTTTGTAACTAGTCCATCCATTTAATCACATAATATAAAAAATTATGGGAAGTATTTTCTACCCTTTCCTCCTTTAAATAAATAAAATATGAAAACATTTTCACGATAATCAAAATTTTCCATATCTTCACCCATTATGTGGGGACAATCTGGTTCCAAATGATGTTATAGATTATCTAAGATAGTATTTACGCATGGTCAATTATTTATATTTTTTGAACACTCATAAATCTCCTCCAAAAAAATAATATTCTTCAAACATCTCAGTAAGACATGAATTTTATGTCGTATGGATTCAAGGGTGGGAGATCAAATTTGGAGTTCACATTCACTAGAATGAGGGATTATATTCCCATGATATTCTGATAAAATAAGTGATAAAAGACACATGAATTCATGTAAAATCATAAAACAATTTATAAACAAGAAAAAACTCACATGAACATGTTCACATACACACAATGATACAAATATAGTCGTAATGGAAACAAACAAAAAAACACATAGGAAATTGTTTTCCTCTATTTTATATACTATACATATACTAAAATAATATCATAATATATTATAAGATCTGTAATATATTTTTTGATATCACACTACTCAAATCCTAATACAGACCATATTTTTATGGGTAATATATTAGCATTGCTCAATTTTTTTGGAAATGTTGTTTAAGATGGGTAAAAGGATGAAAAATGGATGGGTATGATATTTCACTTTTCCAAATAACAATAAAAGATAAAAAATTTATTAAAATATTATCCTAATATATAAGATATAGATATGAAAAAATTAATTGATAATAATTATATTCTATGATGAGAAATTGAATTTTAATAATTATTTAAACAATAAATAAATGATTTAGAAAATTTTTCCTCTATTATTTGGGAATCTCACAAAAAAATTATGTTCATAGTCTTGTAACTCACAAAATTATTGGTTAAGATATATGTATATGTATAAGGATAAAATTTACATATACTAATTAAAAATTCTAAAATATAGTGAATAAATAATTTTATTGATATAAAATAATTATTTTCTACGTAATAATAGATAATTATTGATATTTTCAATAAATATTTATGTCAAAGGATGGATAATATCGAATGATAAGATGGAAAATGGTTAATATAAATGAATTAAATGGAGATATGTATATCACACCAACCAAGGCTCTAAAACTGATTTATTTGAGGGGGGTGGGGTAACCTGATCTTCATTATATAGGATTGTAGACGGGGGATAAGGGTTGGGTATTCATGGATGAAAGTAATCACCAAGTCTCTAAGAAGACTATGAATTACTATTTATTACAACACAATCAATTATGAATACATCTACTAATCCATACAATGGTTCACTTGGGTGAAAGTGAAAATTATTTGATTTGTAATCAAGGAACAATAATATTGTGTAATTACAAATAATGGAAAAATTAAAAATATTAGAAGAATATATTCATAGTAATCATAATAGATAGAAAAAACTCAAAGATTTACACTAATAAAATATTTAATAAAATAAAAATAAAATTGAATTTAATATTTATATTAAAGAGGTAATACAAAGATAAAAAATTTGTACTCATAATTTCATAAAGCCTAAACCTACATATATATTTATTGTTAAAACAAGAAAATTTTGAGACAAGAATTACTAGAGAAGTATCATACTGATGTTTAATTCAAAAAAATTTACCTCATAGATTCAGAAGAATTATTATTAAATTTGATTCCATATCACACTAGATTGTACATTACTTTCCTTATGGATGAGTTTTTATAATATTCATGTGGATTGGGATTGAAAACTCATACAACCATGAGGAATGGGATAAATATATCAGATGTGGGCTTGAAAATATAATAATAAGCCAATTTCCATATTTTATGTGCACACATTGAGTTCTAAAATTTAATTCACATTGATGAGATCCCATTGTATCGTAAAATATTATTAATATACATACCATTATCATGGCCAATAAATAAAAATTTGTATCATAAGAAATTATCTTATTTCATTTTCCTAGATTATTAATATTTTTTAGAAGGTTTGGGACTACATATGCAGTATGTGTGGTCATAAGGATCATATAAAATCAATGGAATGATCACAAAGAACATTCAGAGAGGATATTCGAATATTTCAAAGGGAGGATAATACTATATATGTGTTTTGGATTAAATCATTAATTATAGGTAATTTTGGATAAAAACATTAAATGTAATTTTGATATTATAAGGGAGTATTAAACGCTATGAGTTCCCTTATTGAGGAATTAAGGATATTTTGTTGTATCAAATACAGTTATTAGGAGCACTGAAAACCATGAACAAGGAGTACATGGATATAATGAAGGCTTTGAAGAAGGTGATCCAGCCGAATGGTATACTACATAAAATTTGAAAGAAACTGTGAAATATTATTTAATTAATGTTAGAGTAAGATATATCACACTATGAATATGGTGTTTTTTTATAGATAAATAATATTCAATATAAGTAACCATTTATTTAGATTTTTTATGACTGAATTAAAGAACTATCGAAGGATTGCAGAAATGAATACTTGAGATCTATGTTGAAAATGGACATAGTTTTTTAATGTATAGGGTAGCATTGTGCCTTATTAGAACTTAGATGATAGAATATAAGGCCTTAAAATTGTCTTAAATAAGGATATTGTTGTCGTTTGAATCATGTTTATTAACTTGAATGCACTATTACATGTAATCATTTATAGTATCATGTAAAATATACACGTGGTATATTTTTTAAAATAGATGATCAATGAATGAACGCTATTATGAGATATTCAAGGGTCTAATCAATAAGTGGATGGAGTTGGGTGATGGAGTTTTAGTTTTTATAATGTCATCAAATATTTTAGTGTAACATGGGGAAGTAATAACTAGGTGATAATGTAAAATTATCTAAATATTGTGTCAATTAAATTAAAATTTATTTTATGGGGGTTTTGAGTTTCTCCTAAAAATATTTAGTCCTTGCATGATATTTCATATCTTTTAACATATAATTATTTTAATAGTGTTTAATGAGATCACTTATAACTCAAAACTTTCACTCTCCTCTCTCATAGTGGATTATAGTGTTTATTTATACATGTAGTGTATACTACAAACCAAGTAAAATTCTTATCATTTTAGGGTCATATTGTGATTATTTCATTTTTATCATTTTATCTATATCCAACGTGTCAATTACTTTGTGTGGTTGATATATAGTGTGGTGAGTAGTTTTAATCTCTGATACTTCACTATTAGGTTCCTTTAGATATGTGGTATCTGTTTGGTATTTTGAAATATGGAGTATGGATCCATATTGGGTGGAAAATATAGGGATCTCAAAGCACTGAGAATATCATATTTTTCTCTTGGTTTTATTCTACATTTATTGATAATCTTGGGATGATCCATCGATTGAGTAAGGTGAGTATTTAAGAAATTCTCCAAACAATGAATCATTTTATAACATATATTGAATTAATTACACCAAAATGAATATGAATGTTTGAAACATGAACCTAAATTATGATATGTTACAATCATATTTAACATTAGTTTTTGATATTTCTAATAAAATTTATAATATATAAAGTAGATTAAATTATTTCAAATGATGGGATGTCTATTTTAATAAAACTATCAAGTATATCACTCTATGAAATATATGTTCTCCAATTATATTATCGAAAGTTGTATATTATATCCTATATCAGAACATGTATATTGAATACATTTCTATAGACATGTAATTGTTTGTGATAAAATATTTTTTACAAATATATATTTCAATCATTGTCCATATTATAGTCTCAAGTATAACTATTTATAATAGTGAAAAAGAATAAATGCTTTTGAATTTTACCATTTTTTATTACTTTTTTTTAGTTTCCTATAGTAAAAGATGAATAAAATATTTGTAGTATGATTTTTACCTCATATTATGAATATATTGATGAATTATTCCATCACGACATTTCTTGAAAATTATTTGATTATCCCAAAAATTTCATTTTGATTTATGTAGAATATTATTATAGTATCCATATCATAATGTATTTTTCCATGTTATAAAATTTGATATGTGGGTATTAATAAACATGGAATAATTTCTTAATAATGTACTCATGATAGACATTTCATTTTTATTCTTCATCAATATGGGGAAATTATAGTCTTAATAATTTCATTCAAACAACATTTTCCAATCCCTTAATTTGTATTATTTTAATGTTGTACTATTCTAGAAAAATAATACACTAGATCAATATTAGAATTCCATCCTTCTTATTCATAAAATATTTAAAATTCACATGATCCTAATGAAACACCACAATGGGGATTATAAGATAAAATATGAACATGTCAAAAGGAAAAACACCATCATTAATTTATTCTCTATGGTATTGTAGTATGATTTTGTATTTTATAATATCAGAATAATGTAGTAAATTGGTCAAAAATACAATCAAATCATTTCTTTAGTGTATCTCACACAACATAGTAATTGGGATTGTAAAACAATATAAATGATATCTCCTATTATTTAATGAATTATGATTGAATTAGGAAAATTTATTCTTAAATGTCTTAAATTCTAACCTAATTGTCTCACTAAAGAAGAAAAATACTTTATTTGATAATAGATAGGTGAGTGGATGAATAATTTGAGATGAAATTTTCACAAATATTTGATACAATCAAATATATCCCATAAATATGTATATCCCTTAGACTGATGTGGGAACTAATAATTTCTTGAATTATTTGAATTTATATATAAAAGATTATAATTTTTAAAAATATTTTCCCCCAATAGTATCCCTTAAATCACTACAAATTATCTACATCCAAATTAGGAACCAAACATTTTTATTCAGAATTCTCAAACTCCATCACATGATGTTTCAAAAAAATATTAAAATTGAATACATATAAAAAAAATTAATATATTAATATCTTCTGAAAATCCACCATAATACCATAGAATATATGGGTTATACACCATCAAAAACATTTTGACACATTACACTTTCCAAAATACTCTAAAAATTTTAAAAGGGGTTTATATAGTCATGTGAATATTGTTTTACATTGGTCATTAAAATTAAATTATGTCAAATAATATTGATAATAATTATCTTGTAATAAATAAAAAAAATTCCTTATGAGATTTTATATAATTTTCCCAATGAAAATTAAAGGGAAGTGATATTTTGTCATGGATCATATTGATAATCATTATAAACTCTGCAATAAATAACCATGAAAATAAAAAAATCATTTATATCATTATTAATTTCTATCATAAATACTTTTTTTGGAATTAATTGAAAGGGAATACCCAATTTAATATAATATAATATATACACCATACACACATTAAGAAATTCAATCACCAATTTCTAGGGAACTCATTTCATTGGATTTATCATTTTCCATTATAGTTGTTTAATTGAATTTATAAAATTGTCTGATAATGTCTTGTGGGTGAAAAAGGGATGACTAATTACTTTTATATCAATAATGCACCATGATATAACGTTTTTCCAATATTAATATCCTTTGAAATTTTTATTCCTATTTTTTATCAATTATTTTTTGAAAATTACATAAAATACTCCCTTTCTTAAAATGTGTGTGTGAGTTGTTTCAACTCAATTATTAGTGTTTTAATAGAAAAAAGGACCATATATGAATAGAATAACCTTCATAAATTCTCCACCCATTATTTTTATTTTTTATCATCTTTTTAATTGTTATATTGTTCTTTAAAATTCAATATTCCATCAAACACTTCCATATTTTTTTATATTCATATAGAATCAATTCCTACACACCCATGATGTTATTGAATGTGAATATGAAAATTTAAAATTCTTATCAATGATTTTTATCCTTCATGTGATCAATCATTATGTATTTATCCCCAACTCAAAATATTGATATTCCTTGATAAACATCGATCATGACTTTATATAGAGTGAGGAAGATAATTCTAATTATAAATATAACATATTAATCCCATTTCACCTCTTAAACTAATTTTTATTTGAATAAAATAAAATTACACACAATAAAAAATGTAAATCAATTATTCAACAAGGATACTACATTCATATAGTTAAATTTAATGTCTCATTATATTTGGGCCTTAAAATATTAATATCATAAAAATAATAACGTTTTAAATTTTATTTTTAACCCCATGTCATATAATTCCATATTAAATGTGTGTGGACTGATATTTCATAATATATAAATAATCCATAGGTCTCATAAAATAGGACTGTTCATTATTTAAACCTACATTTAACACACCTCACTTAATAATACTACTTTTAAGCTTTCAATTTTCTTCTCGTTAAAAAAAACTCTTAATGTAGTTTCACATGTGGTTTCCCTTTCTAAATTACATAAATAAGAGGAATATCATTGTAGAATTGTTGAAAAACATTCAAAATCTTTTTTATATATTGATTCAACCTATTCATTCCTCATTCTCTTTGAGAATATAGGTTCTATTTTTTATTTTTACCCCTAAAAATGATTTGTTACATATAATTGTTGTTTCACTTCATCATTGTCATAATCAGCCTCATAAGTGTTCTAACGTTTCATAAAAGCTTGGTTCAGGTCTTTTCATTTCATTGAGTCATTTCAGTATTTTAGTTTCATAGGTTATTCATTTTATTAATCATTAGTGTTATATTTAAGTGATATAATTATTAATGTTTTAGCATTTATACTCAATTCTAAATGATTTGAATAGAATGGTTATTTATTCATCAAAAATGATTTTTAATTTTAAATTCATATTTTCTTATGATTAATATAAATTTGAGGAAAATAATATAAAATTATGAAACATTCCCCTTGCATTTGTTGAACATTAGTTAAAATTGATTAAATTTTATTCATATAGATTTGTGTGATTGAAAAAAATTGTGATCTTTTTTTACTGATGAAAAGCGCATTAAACACGATTTTGAAGAAATTTATATCAACTTTTTTTTTGATTCCAAAAATAAATACTAATTTTTAGACACTACGTGATAAAAATTCAAAATTTTATTTTATGTTCATTTATATATAAAAAATATAATTAAATGTTTTTTTCATTTTTTTATATAATTCAACACTCCCTAGATGGGTGTAGTCTACACATAACACAAGTCTGTACTTTCAATGAAAATATTTCCATTACAAGGCATGTGACCTAAAACACCTCTATTTTTAAGTTATATATTACACTTAGACAACTAGACATACTATGTCTTCCACTTAATGAATTCATCATCTTGATGGAACTCAACCACATTTTCAGAATCTCATGTCGTTAGATATCACATCAATAACACCATAAACTTGGAATATTTCATCATGAGACCACCATCGGTTGAAGTATTAACCATGTCTCATGTATTGTATAGTAATCCATAGAAACATGTTTTTAATTAAAGTCCCGAATTCATTATATTATGGTCCAGTTACATAACAATTTGGAAAAGTACACCCATGCTTCAAAATTTGATTCGTCATTATACAGCATAATGGTTTGAATATTATTTCCCAGTTTCACTTTCTTTGGTGGTAGAATTTTTTTTAATTTTTTTTCCAACACATTTAAAAATTTAATTATAACTGATGAATGAAACATGAACTAATATTTTAATTTTTCACCGAAATGAAAGGGAAATTACCACAAAATGATCAAATCATTGGATAATTAGGTATATTTGATAGCATCTCAAATTAGAAGAAATTTTTCCGTGTGTGAGTATAAATATTCTTGTTGAAATCCAAAAAATGCTGAAAATTTTAAATCATTATCAACAGGATTTATATGATTTACAGAAAACATTCTTGAATTACCAATCTCAAAATTACCAATGCTTCTCCCATGATTGATCATAGATTGTGGTTGATTACAATCATAGGAATGGGAGTCTGATTTTGTTAGATTTTCATAAATTTTAATGGGTTAATTCAACTATAATGTGTTTTTATCCCTTGATTTCAGTATGTTATGTCTTATATGCAGTCTATTTGGTAAAAAAGACTTTTCAACATAGAATTATACTTAAAGGGTCAGCTAAATACATCTCTGGGAGATTGCGTGATATGATTTCTTTCTCAACCATTGATGGTCCTCAAATGAAAAAATCAAGAGCACTCAAAACATGAAAAGGAATGAGAAATTGAAATAGAAACAAGGTTATATAATTAAATATAATGAATTATGTGAAAAAATTTCTACATTGTTATCAATAACAATGAAATCAATTTTTTAATACTTTCACAATAACCGTTAATTATCATTGAAATATAGAATGTAATATTTCTAATAATATTTTGCAATACTAAATAAATAGATATAATAAATAGTTATTCAGGTGTATGTTAATTAGGGAAAATAAATGATCTTATAAATAATTTCCCATGAATTTTCAAACTTATTTTAATTTTTCCATAAATAATTATTAAAATTCAAATGAATTATTTAATCAAATTTATGAAAACTATTTAAAATTTTTGAGATAATTTATCTAAAATGATAGTTTTTTGAAAACTGAAATTTAAATTAATTACGGATTAAATGGAATCTTATAATTATGAGATTATACAATTAATTGGGATTTATATGGTCCATATCAAAAAATAATAGTTTTATTTTACAATCACTCATAGGCAAAGGAACTAAAATAAATCAATGTACATTCAAATTTATTATTTGAAAAAGGATAATCTAAATCATTATCATTGTTTAATAAACTATATTATATTATTTTTTAATATTTAATTAATATTTTTTTCAAAAATTCATGTTTAATAAGATATATTTATGTCTTTAATATGATTGAATTAAAAATAACTTCTCCCTAATATTATTTGTGATTAAAAATAATGTACGCATTATTTTAATGTAAACTATATAATAATTAGATATATATGATACACAACTACTCACTCACCAAAGGTGAACACAAAATTATAGTAAAAAAATTATAATAAATAACTTACCTAAATTAATTAATATAAAATCTATAAGAACTTAAAATAAAATCTTCTTCAAATACAGATTTTTGAATGTACTAAAAAAACAAATAGTATATCCCAAATCTCTATAGTTCTCTAAACGTTAAAGAAATAACTATATAAAATATGATTCATATTAAATATAAAAATAAAAAATGAAGTAAAATTCATAAACTATAATGTGTTGTTGTTCACCATGATGGGGTGGAATGTGTATTGACATATTTATTAGTTTCAAAATGACTTCCTTCACTTTTTCAGTTGAAAAAATATTATATAGTTTACAATGTATATTTTACCAACTGAAATAATTAAAATGATTTCATAAATATATATAACCGTTTTATATATATTCATCAAAAAATACATCAAGAGTTTAATTTCTGAAATGACTCTCCTCTCATCATATATTCTCACAGAAATAGATCCTATAAAAAGGAGATTAACTAAGATAATAATTGTGGTTTCACTGTGAAACATAAACAAAATTCCTCAAGTGTTTTCTATGTAAAACACACATGGTTCACCATTTATACATTCTATAAGTTTCTAAGGAAATTCTTTGAAACACATAATGAGAAATTAAATTTATATCCATGTTATTTTATTTATTTTAATACATTATATACAAGTAATAATGATTAAATATCATTTTTCTATGGTCTCTATAATATTATATCAGAAAATGATATTACATGTTCTATCTCCCTATATATATCTTCACCAAAATAATATACCACTTTGATCATTGTAAAATATTCACTATAAAAATTATTATTGAATAACCCATAAATGAATTGTCAAAATGTTTTACATATATGTTTTGTAAATATTTTAACCTTGATACAAATCTTTTTCTCAATTCTCACATATATTAAATAGAAACCATTATGTTTCCATTTCGATATTTAATCATGGTTTTATATTTTCATTTTTAAATGAATCTTAACTTATTTACATAAGTATTTAATCTCCATTTCTTCTGAAATCATTAAGAACAAAAAATATTAGGTAGCATAATGATATATTTGGGATTAGTATTTACTATTAAAATTATGCACAAATTTTATGTTTCATTGTCATTGTTTTCCATTCATTTCGTAATATTCAAAAAAAATTGTCAATCAGTTTCATATATAGAAATATCTTATAAAAAATCCTTTATTGAATTTGTGATAATTTTGAAATAATCATTTAAACTATTAATTATTTATCTTGTATTAAAATTACATTATTGGTGATCTAAAATAGAAAATTTTCAGTCATCTATGCTCGATTTTTTCGGTTATAACACTAATAATGTTGAAATTTATTTATCTTTTTTATGATATATTATATATCTAAATTTTATGAAAATAAATATTTGTCTAGTGAATAATAACGAGTATTCATTACCTAGGAATGAAATTATACATTTCATCATTCAGTTGATGTCAATAATATTTTCATTATATGTCCCTTGAATCTCATTACCATTCTTTTGTAGTAATTTATTAATAAATACATGATTACGTGATATTTCTCACAATGATTGATAGTACAGTAGGCTTAAGAGTCTATATATAAACCTAAAAAATATATCATTAAAACGTATAATTTATAATAAGAATAAATCCTTTAATAGATGATCATCTATTCAAATTATCCTTATAATAGATTCCCATACATTAAATTCATCATTATATAATAGGAAAATATAGAAACATAAATTGAAGAATGATATTATATCCTCATTTATAATTAACGTATCAAAGAAGACATGCACACTTCAACGTATAATCATGACATACATAACATGAAATAAAATAAATAACTAAAATGAACTTATATAAAAGATTATATGGAACATAATTCAATAACGGAGTGTAAAATATTGGCATCATGAACTTATAATCAACCTATGGTGCTATGAAAATGTACTTAAAAAAGGTAATTATCATCACCCAGTTTAATTATCTCATGTGACCTACTATTGTGTTGGAAACATGTATAGTTTTATAAACCTTATATTACATTATTATTATAAAAAAATGCTTTACATTAAGACAATGACATTAAAATATTTAACATTTTATTTAAGAATGAATGAAATATAATGTTAACCAATTTAAATTAAGTGAATTTGTGGATGAGGTTAATTATTTCATTAGTTGAAGGAATATAAATAGTAATTCCATTGTTTATGTATATAATAGGGAGAAACTAAAAATGGTACATGATGGAAGCATACCCTTAAAACAGGTGATGTTCCAATGCTTCTTATAAGGTATTATTAATGTAATAATAAAAAATAATACCTCAAAAAGAATATATATATATATATATATATATATATCCCTATTTTTAATATAATTATGGTATATTTATATTATCCAAGGATATATTTCCAGGTTAACTATTGTAACACCACTACAATTCTAAAATAATTACTTTTATTCGATACCATATATGACACGCAACACCCAACGCATAAGGAAATTTAATATCCTAAGACATTAAAATATCTTTACTATTTTAAATAAAATCAATATATGATATATATTTAAATGAATGCATTACTAAGTTAGTGTGCCTTTTATACAACCACAAGTTTCTTCAATGGCTTGTGTTACACGCTAGACTAAGTTTTAGTGAACTACAATATATTATCATTATATTATTATTTAATTAAATAATACATAACCAAGACATTAAATTAGAGGTTATGAATATTATTAACCAACTTATGAAATTATATTGTTTATAAATATATAAGATGAATTCCCAATATTACAATTAATTCGTAATGATAATATAAAAAAATTGAATATAAATGATGTATTATATTTTTCCTCTCATAGGGTATTTTCCCTAATAAATTTAAATTATTTTTATTGTTGAATAATATTAATGAAATATTATGTTATTTATTTAATTAAATATTTTTTATTCTCATACAATAGATTTTATAGGGATAATATAAGAACAAATCTAATTTTATGCATAAAAACTTATATTTCTATAAGTGTTGTTTTACCAGATTTTAGTGATGAACCTATTTAAAATCCATTTTTTGGAAATTTTACAGATATTATATTTCAAAATAAAAAAATATTTTATAATGAATATATAATTTTTCATAGGGTAAATTTTTGGTATTTTTATACGATGTTTCATTTTTATACGAATAGTGAAAACTAAGGAATTTTAATTAAAATGTTCTTTTTGGTATAATATATTTATAAGGTTGAATTATATTTATAATAATTTATAATGTTCCATTCGATCAATTTTACCAAAATAATCTATTTTAGTTCATTTTAATCAAATTAAATTTGACATTGGAAATAAAAACTAAGAAAACCTTGTAATAGTTTTACATCAAATACCCTCATTTTTGTCTCGTCTACATAATTTAATTTGAATTAATTTTCACCACTTATATGATTATAATTTAGAAAAATTTATTGCATATTTAAAATTATAAAAATTTATAATTTATTATAAATTCAACATTGTTTTTACCAAAAATGTTTCTGAAAGTAATAAAAATAATTACAACGATTAAGAGAAAAATTAACTTAACAAGGGACTAACCATAAAAATTAAGGGCTCAAATTACTTATAATATTTTACGAAAAATATTTTTTGAAAATATTTTTACCTTATCATTGATTTTATATAGTTTGGTAAATTATTTCATCCAAATTACATGAGACACACGTGGGTATAATTCCCATTCCATAAATTTACAAGAATGACACTCCACAACCAGTATAAAAAGGCACTCACCCATACCATTTATTCACACCTTTTAATACATTTTTATTACATTTATTATACCAAAATAAAGTCTCAAGATCATTACCCACATCCTATAAGCATTTATTTTGGCATAAATCCATCCATGGAATCCATTTTGGTGGAAACCAAAAGGCGTTACCCAAATACGTGGAAACATCCTCCCTCAAGCTATTCGTTTTTATTTTCATTGTACACCTCCTCAAGAATTATTATTTATTGATCACATAATAACCTCAGTATAATTAATATACTTATATTTTTTAATATTAATATTTCTACTTTAAATTACTCACACACCCATTAAATGGGTAACAACATACCATTTGTCGGTTTTGTGAACTACTACTACAAGAAATGATGTCGTACATTTTTCCATTACCACTTCTATGGTTGGGAATTATAACAGAAAAAATAATTTTATACTATATATATGATACATATAATTTATTTATTCTTTTTTAGTTATTATAGGACTCATACCTTCATGCTTTCCATTTTGTGTAATTGTGATATCATCATTGGTGAACGTGTGGACTACCGCCTCCTCAAAGGGATGTGATACATTCACACATTACATGGAATCAATAAATGATGGTTTTAATAAAAATATATGAAATATATAACATAAATATGATACGTTAATAATAATATACAACTATGTCATTTAATTTTCAAACTTTTAATATGAAAAATAAACAGATGTAGCGTTCATGCATACATATGAGTCACTATCTCCATGAACGGTGCATTTCATTTATTATCTCAAAATATTATTAATTATTATGAATACATATATAATGAATATATGTTATAATTAAATAAATATTTAAATCCAGTAGATTATTAAATTAGGATCTATATAATAATAATAAAAAATAATACGACCACACTTATTCTGAAAACATTATAATTAACACTATAATCAATGAAAATAAGGAATTATTATTATAAAAAAGAGAATAAGATATTATAATATATTTATATATGATATTATTAATATATTTATGGATTCACTATAAGTGTATGGAATTTCTAAATTTTTTATACAGGAAGCTAAAGGATTATCACTCAAAATGGAAACAAAATGTAAGGGATTCTAGTATCACTTTTCCTTCAATGAGGCATACAGAATTAACACAACTTACTTATTTTGTGTAGTGCAAATAATATAAAATTTTATATAATATAACATTAATTATTGTATCTTCATAAAATTTAAATGTTTCATTTTATGATTATTAATTTTGGGTCTTCCAATCCAAAAGTTACCGATTAGTAAGGGACTTCCTCCCAATTTCCATTATTCGAGTCATACATTAACATTTTAAACCTTATTTATTTTATATGGTGTATGTACAACCATTTTGACATTTAATATCATGAATAACTAATTCTTCATGGGTTGTTGAGTATCAATTATAATTATTTCAATAAAGAGGATTCAAACATAAAATTATATAATGGAAAAGAAATTTCTTAACTGGATTCCTTTTAAGTTGGTTATACTACTTTTTTCATTTTCATTAGTATTCTATAAATATGTTTATAATGACCTTGAATATCTATTGATTTCCTTATAATTATTTATCTAGATTTAAATTCCATATATTTAATATATATTTTTATTGATTCTCCTATCAACATTATAATCTTATCAACAGATTAGTTCACAATTTCATTTTATTCAATATTTTTTTGCATGAATTTACATTAGAGTATGTTATATGATAATTGATAAATAATACATTTTATTTTATTATAATTTTGTAACTTATGACCCTTATTAATTAAAGTACATTTTCTCACTCATTGGTACTTAAATTTTTTTTGAAAATGTTTGTAAGAAAACCTGACTTCATTTATCTCTTTGGGTAGAGAACCTGTCTTCATCTTAAAATACATTTTTCTAAAAAGGATTTCTCAAAATTATTTTACCCTTTAAAAAATAATTATTAATTAATTTTTATTTCTTTTTTACTTTTACATCTTTTTTCAATGAAAACATATTCTTTTTTTATGAACATGGTGCTTTTCATACCTTTTTACCACGTAAAAGGTATGTACTTTTTTACCTTGTATAAATTGATGGATTTAACTACCCACATTTATTAAAATATTAAATTGAAATTTTAAAAAGCTACTTTTTGTAGAATTTTTTCTAGAAAATCATTTCAATGAATTGGATTTTTAAAATGATTTCCAAAATTAAACGGATACTTTCCTTCATTTCTTTAATGATATATTTATAATAATTTTATTCATCAAAAAACCAAATATTATTTTTACTCTAATTAGGATAGTTTTGTTGATTCCACCATTATTCTTCTTCTATATGGTTTGATAATTCATTAAATTGGGAGGGTATTAAAATTAAAATCCTTGATTCCTTCTTTAGATCCCTTAAAATATTCAATTTCCTATAATCATTGAACACTGTATTTCACATAGTTATCCCATATCATTAATCATTGATATTTTTATTTCCTAAACTGTATACCATTTTTACATATGGTGTCTATAATGAAAGTTATTTTATTAACTAGGGAATTATTGATAATTGTGTATCTTCTATTCATTAAAAATATGGGATAAGGAATATTGTTTAAATTGATTACATGATATGTGAAATGATTTGGATATGTAGTGATGGGTAGGGACTAGACTTTATATATCCCTTCGGTGCATTGATAGGTTCTCAAGAGACAATCAAGTTGTAAAAATTAAACATGCTTATATATGTGGTTTCAAAATATACAGAGGATTGATCTTGATAGTTGAGGTTTTCTTGTTCATGAGATATGAAATCCAAAAAATAAGAATTTATTTCCTTTAAGTTATCATATTTTTTGTTAAAATTTCATATTATAAAATATATGGATTCATTTTATTCTTCATTTATTGATTAAGTAAGATGTTTTTCAATTTTATACCATTCTATATTGTTTTTTTCTTTATATGGTTTTTTAGAGGAATGTGTTTTCTTTTATTTACCTTTATATATTTTATACGTAATTACTTCTAAATTTATTTATTAAATTATATGTGTCTTTAGTTATTATCATTCTATATTTAATATTCTCATGGATTCATTATTTCTTATACTATAATTGAACCTTATTAAGGATTTGTTCAGTCCCTTGTTTTCTTTCCTTTCACAAGGATTCCCTCATGTGTACTAAGAAAAATATACAACTATATATTAGATGAAATAAATTTAGTATCCTTAGGAAAAAATTAGTTTGTAATTAGTGTATTCATTTGTAAAACAACACTCATTTTTGTATCTGGTTTACCAAAATTACATAACAATTCAGTCCTTTTGGACATAATTTATTTTCATATTTTTCCAAATTAATGGAAGCATGACACCAGTTCTGGGATTCATGGGGTAGGGCCAGTACAGTTGGTATTAGATAAATTCTAGTAGTATCCTTGGAAACTCGATTAAGAAAACATAGATCTCGAAACAGAACCATAAGATAGAATTTCAGGATATATATAGAATAACATGATAGAATAATTTTATATTAGAGCTAATGTGGGTGTTCCTTGAAATACATCACTATCTGGATAATACATGTGCACATTATTGTGGAACATATATTCCATGGGGTAACAAACCTAAAAAGGTGTATCAGGCCTGACATGAGCATAACATCATAAACGAAAATAGGCATTATTTTTCACCAAGTTTGACACTCCCAAGGTGTTTGATTATGATAATTCACATTTTCATTACAAACAATTACGAATGATTAAAATTAATAATTACTATTAAATATATAGGTTAGAATTTAGGTGTCTTATATTAAAAATAATTTTTTATGATTTACAAATCCTAGAAAGGATTATATGGTTTTCCAATATGATAATTGATGCTCACACTATGGTTTTTGATATTAGAAAACTCCCTACTCAATTGGATAAACAATAGGCCAAGGTATGTCATATATGGATATAAATGGATTATTAATTAATGTATTGAGGTTTTATTGAAATCCGTGGTTAAAAAAATATTTACCTATTAAATTTAAATGATGTCTCATAATATTTGGAAATGTAATATGAATTATGTTAATATGGTTTTATAAAAGGACAACATGTATGGAGTGTGAAAATTCATTATTTATAGAAAGGCCTCAAGACATGAACCCATGAATGAAGGATGATAATGGTTTCTGACCTACCACTGGCCATTGCGATGTACTAGTTAATGTGTAATTGTCTTATGTTAAAAAATTTGATGAATAAATATTAATGATGAAAATGCAGTCTTCATTTTTAGGTTTATCAATTAATTTATTAACCATATTGGATTTGGATAATAGTTTGAAGGA
Organism: Viscum album; assembly: GCA_963277665.1. Classification (NCBI taxonomy): domain Eukaryota; kingdom Viridiplantae; phylum Streptophyta; class Magnoliopsida; order Santalales; family Viscaceae; genus Viscum; species Viscum album. The sequence continues at coordinate 858,564,326 of OY728121.1, forward strand.
ATTTTACTCTTTTATGGGCCTTAATATCCATTAAAAGTGTGTTTTAGTGCTTCATGAATCAACGTTAATTTTTGGATATCCGTTTCATGATGTAATGGATGAATTAAAAATTAATCAAAGAAAAAATGAAGGATGTAAATTTTATCTATAAAATAAAAATATGTTAATTATGTATATTTACTAATACTATTTGGTAGTAAAAGAATTGCCCAACATTAAGAAATTTATTTGGAAATAAAATGTTGTCCTAAAACATTAATTATTTTTGAACCGATGTTCTTCTAAATCATAAAAAATTTATGATTTTAAGATACTCAAAATTCCATTGGTCATTCGCCTATTATTGATTAATGACCTTATTCACTCCCAATAGATATTTACCCTCTTACTCAATGAACATATCTTCACTTACCACAAATGTTCTTCAACTTAGATACCATGTTATATTTTATTCAATGTGAATTTGTACTCCATATTCTCTCTTCCCTAGAGGATGTTTTATGAAATCTTTTCATGATGTGGGATCTATTCATAGCACGTATCAAAAAATATATTACCATGATCGGGTTTAAATTTTGTGTATGCAATTTATTTAAGGTGGGGAGAATGTAACATCATATAAATTCTAAAAGAATAACTTTTATTCAATATCGTGTATAAAACACACCCCCAAATACATAATGGAATATAATATCTAAATTAATAACAATATATTTAGTATTTAAAATAAAATTAGTCTATGATATAACTTTCATTATATGAAATACATAGTTAGCACGCATCATACGGAACTATGAGTTTCATCAATTTATTGTATTACACAAAAGATTGAGTTTTACCAAACCAGAAAATATTATAAAAATATTATTATATAAATGATTTGAATTAAAAAAACAATTAAATTAGTGGTTATTAATATTATTAAAAACAAATTTAAACTGTAGTGATTGTAAAAATTTTATATGAATTCATTTGTTTCTAATAAATTGCAAATTAATAAATAAACCAATTTAATATAAGGGAAATAATCATATTTTAATGTTCACAAAGGAGTTTTATCCTAAAAAATTAAATTAATTTATTATAGTGAATGATATTAATGAAATATAAATGTTATATATTCAATAAATTATTTTTTATAATCTTCCAATATATTTTATAGGAATAAGAATTGAACTAACTTAATTTAATGCATAAAACCTATATTTTGTAAAGGTTTTTTTATTAACATAAAATGGGGAACCTATTTTAAATAAATATTTCGGAAATTTAATTGATTTTATACATAAAAATAGATATAATATATGATAAAGGAACAAAAAAATTAGCTACTGGTTAATTTTTGGTTTTTTCTATGATGTTAGATTTTTTGATGAATAGTGAAAAATACAAAATGTTAATTCAAAAATGACATTTCGTTTAATTTATCTATCAGGATAAAATATATATTTAATTTTTTTAATGATACATTAGAAACTTTATACATATATTAATCAAATTTCGGTCATTTTATTCAGTTTCAATATGAAATTATATATAAAAACATAAAAAATTGAATATTTGTACATTAAATACACAATTTATCAACCCATCTATGGGATTAAATTTAAATAAATTTCTTCCATATAAGTTATTTGAATTGGAATTTTTTTAATTCCATATTTGGAATCAGAATAATTTAAAATATTTAATCTACTCAACATAATATTACCAATAATATGAGTGAATGTAATTAAAATTATATACAACGATTAAGAGAAAAATTAGCTTAATAAGGGACTAAACATTAAACATAGGGTCCTAAATATCATTGAAACTTGTAGAAATACTTTTTATGGAGATATTTATAACCTATATTCCCTTAGATCTAATTTGGTTCATTAATGGAGCCACATGACATGGGAAAAATATTTATTCTAATTCCCTTTCAAAATAATTACAATAATTCCAATCCTCTTCTACTCTAAAAAGTAAATTACCCTCCCATTTATTCACACATCTAAATCATTTTCTATCACCCAATATTTTCCAAAATAATCTTCCAATATCACTACAGTCATCCTAAAGACAAAATTTGGGCAGAAATCCATCCAAGGAATACTATTATATAATAAAATCTTTATCATAAACATACTTAGATTTTTTTATATTAATGTTTATACCTTGACTTACAAAAACATTCATCAAATGGGTAACAACATATTGTTCATTGTACAGTGAACTACAACCACAGAAAATGATATCATTCTGTAAAGACCCGTAAAATTCATGGGAAATTTTTTTCTTAATTTTCTTTGGGATTTTACAGGAACACAGTTTCTGAAGGAACCTGATTCCGAGGCCCGGTGTGCCCAGAATCAATTTCTGAAGTTTAGCTCGTGTATATTCAGTGAACGAATGAGTGGGTTTTCCTAACTTTTGAACCGGTGCTCGGAATCAAAATCTGAGGGCACCAATGAAACTGCAACGCTGGTAATTGCTTAGGAACACCTTTTTATAGAATTGCGTTTTCTCGAGTGTGGTTACTTAAAAATGGGTTAACTAATGAATAAAATAAAAGTTATGCAACAATTCTTATTTTATGTTCTAAGTAGTTTAAACCTACATATGGAAGTTGAGGTGGGACCCACTATATCCTAATCCCCTCTTGATAGGATATTAGTGAGGTGGGCCCCACACGAGCCCCACCTATTCAACTTCCACAAACCCCCATTATTTTGTAACACACCCGCACCCCCTTATTAAATGACGAGTCAACTATCACATTAATTGGACTGTTAAGACTCTTCAATTAATTCATTTAATTGAATGAATTATTTTGAATTTCAAATGGAATGTTGGCTTGTGTGTGTTAATTAAATAAGAAAAGTCTTATTTCAATTAGGGGTTGCTTCGTTGTGTTGAGTGGGAGTGTTCCATGAAGAACTTCATCATCCTCTTTGAAGAATGTGAAGAACGCACTGACAACGACGAAGAACCCTAATTCCTCAGAGATCGAAGACGCGACACCGTGTACCGCAACGCCGACGATCCCCTTCTCCGCGACGTCGTGTACTGCGACGTCGACGACGCTTACGGAGCCTCCTTCCGTGACACCGTCTTCCGCGACGTCCTTTTCCCGTGACGAACCTTCATTCGACAACACCTTAAGGTAGGGGTGAATTTTTTTTCTTGAATTCCTTGTCGTTCAACGACTATTATTCTTGTGCCGCCTGTTATCATTATAACAGGAGGAGGTTGGACCACACGAACATGACCGACCCTCCTCCCCCTTTGCCGTTGTACTTATTTCTTTATGAGCAAAGGCAGCGCGGTGCAATGACACTACACGGAAGTAAGAGGAACGGGCGAAGAAGCGCGGCGTCGTCATGTCGTGTTGTTGAGGCCGAACAAAGCTACGTCGCCGTCGCGCTGCGCCGGAGAACCACGAAGAGGCCGCCACTAGAGCGGGGCTGTGGCGGAGGGGCGCGGCGCCGTCATGACACGCCGGTCAGACAAGGCCGTGGCTCAAAGCCGCGGTGGTGCAAGGCGGTGCGGCTGGAGCCGCCGGCAGCCGGCACCTCAGAGGGGTGGGACCGCGGGGTCCCGCGACGGCAGCACTGGCCGGCTGTTTCGGAAGGAAGACCGGGGGTCGTAACCCCCAGCTGGAAAAGGAGCATCCCCCACATAGGGTCGCAGTTTCAATCAGGGGGCAACACCCCCCCTTCCGCTCAGCTCGGCCGGTGCCGAGCGGGCCACACACGGGTCGCGCCCGCGCCAGGCCAACCGGCAGCCCAGGCCGGACCGGCCGCACTAGTGCAGGTCGGGCCATACCGGCAGGGACGGGACGCACCGGCAGGGCTGGGCCACGCCGGCGGGGCTGGGCCTGGCTGCACCCGAATGGGCCGGACCCAGACCCGGGTCGGGTCAACCTGGTTCGGGCCGACCCTGGGGGTCTCGGGCTGGGTCGGTACGGGGCCAAAACCCCCTAAAACCGGAGAGGTTCGTTCATTTTCCCATATCTGGGTCTACGGACCTCCGATTGACACACCGTCAGTTGCGATTCAATCCTAGGATCGAGAAGGACGTTTTGGTATATTTCACTCAAGGTTTCAAAGAACTTTGGGTATGGCCTGGTTAGTACGAGCTCGAAACCAACCGGGCCCTCAGAGCGGAAACACTTATAAGTTGAGCTCTGGACGTCAGATTGACGTGCTGTCGACTTGGATGGATTACTCTTAGTGAGATGGAACTTTTGGATTACTACGCTCGAGGTTTGGACGCAGTTGGAGTGTGTTCGTGTTGGTTTTGACTTTAAAACCAACCGGGCCCCTGGAACGAAAAAGCCAATAACTCTCAGACCGGGCGTCCGATTGATGCACCGTCTGTCACGTTGAGTTCATTTTATCAAGACAGAACATTGGGATACATGAACTCTAGACTATGTGTCAGTTGATGTATTGACCCCCTTGGCTCGTGGATCGGACCCTCCCAGAATCGAGCATGCTGTGTGTGGGAACCCTAGAGCTGGCTGTGACTACGATGACGATGATGACTGCACTGAAATCCTTCGTGGGTTCAGTAGTGACAACGACTGCACTGAAATCCTCAGTGGGATCAGCAGCAATGAATACTGCACTGAAATCCTCCGGGGGTTCGACAACAACGAAGAACATACTGAAATCCTCCATGGGTTCGACGATGATGACTACTGTTCTTGTATCCTACGTGGGTCTGGCAGTACTACTATTCATGTATCCTACGTGGGTCTGGTAGTGTTTGAATCTATTCTAGTATCCTACGTGGGTCTGGCAGAGTAGCTGGTTTTTGTATCCTACGTGGGACCCATCTTAGATGAATCAGTGGGTACATCTGATCATCTCTATCACTTGACGAAGAAATATACCTGTGTGAGCTGAGTCTTGAATTTCAATCATTATCTTCGATATGATTGACTTTCTTCCTATGTGTATTGTGTTATGATTTCCTTTGTGGATTGGGTTGTACTATCCTGTGTGGACTTGATCGAACTTAGGCTCGGATGTCAGAGACGAACTGGAATTGATGACTTAGGTATATGTATGGGCATATACCTATGTAGTGTTGGATGTTACTTCGTGATTGTATCTTTCCTTTGTGGATTATCCTTTGTGGACTCTGGGAGACCTTCAGGGGTCTCGGGGTCCCCAATGAGTAGCGTATACTCACCCCTGCACGAGCTATGCCCGCACTACGTTGTGTTGGATGCAGACGACGGACAACGCTGATCGTGGTTGAGGCTTGTGGAGCAAGTCGGTACCTGGAGGTGGACCACTGGGCGGGACGTACACGGAGCGAACGGCTAGACCCGAGGAGCTAAGGAGGCTATCTGTACCAACCCTTCATGTAAGATTTCCAGTGGATGGCTCTACATTCCTGCTTTATTTTCAGTGGCTGTACTTTCTTTCCAGTTGTACTTTACGTTCAGTTTCAGTTTTTATTTTGGCCCATTTGCTTTCCGCACTTACTATTGTACCCAGTTCTACCTAGTGTTAACTTCTTCGTGCTTACTCTGTGGTGTTTTTTTGTTTTATAAAGGACATTCCTTCCCCTTTTTGTCGGGATTTATGCCTTTGGTGCTAGTCGGCAGTCCCTGGCCTATGGATGGCGGGATTGGGGTAGTCACGGCACGGGTCCCGAGGATGGGTCGTGACAAATTGGTATCAGAGGGAGGTCGGTTCTACCGCAGAACTCAGTACTCTGATATTTCTACAATGTGAAGCAATAGTGTTAAGGGTATTGAGTGTGGTTATCAGTACAGGGATTCAAGTGTTGGTGCGGCGGCCGACGTATCCATACACTAGGACCCTGACTTCTGATTTCCGACTCAGTACACGAAATCCTTGATTGCATGTTTGTTTCAAAAATTTTCCTTATGATTAATTTTTGTCAGCTCACCAGGTATACTATTTTGACCACATCACACCTTTTTCATTTCAGGATGGCCCCATGGCGACAACTAGCTAGGGTACCGAGCTTTGTTCATGATGACAGCCCACCGAGCGACGAGTCCTCGGTGCAGGGCCCTTTTTCAGCAGAGGCACCGGTGGTACCTCTACCTGCCAAGCCACCGATGCTACCATCCCCAGCCACTGAGAGTGCACGTCGCCTTAGTGCACTGCACGAGTTCCAGCGTTAGTGACCGCCTAGGTTCTGTGGGGAGACTGAACCTCAGGCTGCCGAGGATTGGCTAGAAGTTGTAGTTTGAGTTTTCAGGTTAGTTGGGACACCAGCTGACCTCATGGTGATCCTTGCAGCGAGCCTCCTGCATGCGGAAACAGGAAGATGGTGGAGCTTGATACTCCAGGTGCACGATGAGGAATCTCTCCTCTGTACGGACATTGAGAGCCTCTTCCGATCAGAGTTCGTCTGAGCCACCCTCCGTGCGGTGTGCATTCAGGAGCTACTACAACTGTGGCAGGGCAGCATGACGGTCGCCTAGTACTCGGTGAGATTTATCGATCTCTCACGCTATTCGACTGACATGGTACAGAACCCATTTTTCTAGGACCGGACCTTCGAGCAGGGACTGAGGCATGAGATCAGGGCATCGATGATCTTCCTCAGCATTCTGACATAGGCATGAGTACTAGAGGGAGCCCTTGTCATAGAGATCTTTCATGCTTAGCCTACACCAGCAACGAGACCTACCGTAGGGCGGCACGTAGCAGAGTCATCTGCAGCTGGCAGTCGACGGATGTCACAGGGGTCCATGCGGACTAGACCTTCAGGCGGATCACCTCAAGACACTGGCTCAGAGGTGCGGGGCACGCGGCGCAGAGCCAACATTCCAAGGAGCAGACAGTGCTACGCATGTGGCGGGCAAGGCCACTTGGCTCGTGATGGCCCGACTCGCCATGCAGAGAAGTAGAAGACGGTTGAGGGGCCACCTAGGCAGAGGCAGTGGGTCAACAGTGGCAGTCCGCTGAGAGCAGGTGAACGAGGCAGGGGTGCTGGTCGAGCAGCAGGAGGTGCGCGACGCTTTGAGGCTTTACCACCACCACCACCACCAGGAGGTCCACCCTGACCACAAGGAGCTGGCGGGCAGAGATAGGCTTAGCTTCAGGCAGTAGAGGCCTGTGACCACAGCGTTCCAGAGATGATTCGAGGTACTATCTGTGTCTACTCCACCCTTGCTGCAGTTCTTATAGACGTAGGGGCGAGTCATTCTTTTATTGCCTCTGCCCTTGTTTGGAGCTCGGAGATTCTGAAGGAGCCGTTGGATCGATCATTACGGCTAGAGACTCCTAAGGGAGCAGACTCGATGATTACGCACTGGTGCCGGCACTGTGAACTTACTCTAAGAGGCGAGAGCTTCGGCTGGGATCTTCTTGTAGCAGCGTCGAGGCCTTACGATGTCATCTTGGGCAAGGATTGGTTATCTAAAATCCATGCTTAGATCGACTGTATTAGGCACAAGGTACGATGTGTTCACACCGATGGGAGCAGTTTCACATTCACTAGAGAGAAGGGATCCTTAACAGCGCAGGATGGACTCACGCAGAGGAGAGGACAACCAATCACTCATCAGTTGGCTAGCCTCATCCTAGGAGCAGTTGACGTGAAGAGTCATTGTTTTCCAGCATTGGTGGATCAGTATGTGGGCGTTTTCTCTGAAGACATTCCAGGACTACCTCCTCGTAGAGAGGTAGACTTTTATATTGACCTGTACCCCAGGACAGGCCCAATATCCACTCCAGCATATCGGATTTCCCCCACTAAGCTTCGAGAGCTACGGGTACAGTTGGGGGACTTGTATGGAAGGGGATTCATCCAACCTAGTGTTTCACCCGGGGCTTCCCCGATATTGTTCGCCAAGAAGTCGGACGGGAGCTTGTGATTGTGTGTCGATTATCGTCGCCTGAACCAGGTGTCCATGAGAACAAGTATCCTCTACCGATGATTGACGACCACTTCGATCAGCTCAAGTGACCACAGTGGTTCTCGAAGATAGACCTCAGGTCAGGCTATCATCTGCTTAGAGTTTAAGAAGAGGACGTGTAGATGACGACCTTTAGATATCGGTATGGCCACTATGAGTTCTTGGTTATGCCTTTCGGCGTAAGTGACACTCCAGCAGTGTTCATGGGTCTCATGAAAAGGATCTTTAAGCCATACCTTGATCGATTTGTCCTGGTCTTCATCGATGACATTTGGATATACTCGACCACTGAGGAGGAGCACGCCTACCACTTGCGGGATGTAATAGACACACTCCGAGAGAAATAGATTTATGGTAAGATCTCGAAGTGTCAGTTCTGGTTACATAAGGTCCACTTCTTGGGACACGTCATCTCTGAGGCGGGAGTTGCGGTGGATCCTACGAAGATCGAGGCAGTGCTAGCTTGGGAGCCACCAAGGAGCGTGATGGAGGTTCAGAGTTTCTTGGGTATAGCTGGGTACTACCGGAGGTTTGTGCCTGACTTTTCCAGAGGTGCGGCACCACTCCCAACTTTGACAGAGAAGGGGAAACCCTTCGTGTGGTCAGACAGATGTCAGCAGAGCTTCCAGGAGCTGAGACAGAGATTGACCAGTGCACCTATCCTGAGGCTACCTGAGGAGGGAGTGGGGTACGTAGTCTACTGCGATGCATCAGGGACTAGAATCAGATGTGTCTTGATGCAGGAGAGAGAAATGATCGCCTATGGATCACGTTAGTTGAGGCAGCATGAGCAGAACTATGCTACCCATGACCTGGAGTTAGCAGTAGTGGTCTTCGCTCGGAAGATGTGGTGACACTATCTGATGGGTGAGCACTTTACAGTCTACTCTGACCACCAGAGTCTCATGTACATATTCTCGCAGAAGGACCTGAACCTGAGACAGCAGAGATGGCTCGAGTTCCTCCAGGACTATGAATTTGTGATAGTCTATACTCTTGTAAAGGGAAACGTAGTAGCCGATGCTCTCAGCAGGAGGACGGGCATTCAGCTACTCGAGGAGGCAGCCGAGCATCTAGCCCCTTTGTAGATATCCTTCATGGATAGAGATGGAGCAACCTTTCTTCAGTCACTCACAGTCACTTCTCCACTACTGGAGCGGGTCAGAGAGGCACAATGTGGGGACATTGGCTGTGAGACGCGGTATGCGCAGATATCCTCATGACATGCACCTTATGTATTCTCTATAGGAGGAGAGCACGACATCCTTTTCATAGGACGTACCATGGTACCAGATGCTTTATAGTAGGAGGTGCTAGGGGAGTTTCACACTTCCCCTTTATCTGTACATCCAGGAGTGGTGAAGATGTAACAGGATCTCAGACGTCAGCAATGGTGGCCGGGTATGAAGAAGGTTGTGGCAGAGTTCGTTTCTAGGTGCCTTACCTGTCAGTAGGTAAAGGCGGAGCACCAAGTTCCAGCAGGCTTAGTACATCCCTTAGAGGTCCTGGAGTTGAAGTGGGATGGAATGTCTATGGATTTCTTGACTAGACTTCCATGTACATCAAGAGGTCACGACTCCATTTGGGTGATTATCGAACGACTCACCAAGTTGGCCCACTGCATACCCATTAGAGAGCAGAGCTAAGTGGAGAGCTTGGGACGCCTGTACATTCCGGAGATCATACGGATTCATGGTGTTCCATCATCTATCGTCTTTAATCAAGATGGTCTCTTTACTTCCCTGCTTTGGAAGGGGTTGCAGGAGGCATTCAGGACGCAGCTACGACTAAGCACTGCCTTTCACCCTCAGACGGATGGTCATATGGAGAGGACCATTCAGACTCTGGAGGACATGCTCTGTGCATGTGTCATCGAATTTGGTCGTAGCTGGGAGGACCACCTACCCTTTTTGGAGTTCGTGTACAACAATAGCTACAACTCCACCATTGGGATGGCATCATACGAGGCATTGTACGATCGACCTTGCAGATCACCTCTGTGCTGGACAGACCCTGGGGAGTCAAGACTTGTGGGACCAGAAATGGTCCGGGCCACGATAGAGAAGGTCCAAGTCATCCAGGAGCGGATGAGGATAGCTCAGAGCCAGCAGAAGTCTTATGCTGACAGAATGCGGAGGCCACTGGAGTTTGAGGATGGTGACCACATTTTCTTGGGGGTCTGACCTCGACGTGGATTACGGAGATTTGGCCGTGGTGGCGAGTTATCTTCGCGCTTCATCGAACCGTTCCAGGTTCTCAGCAGGATAGGCGAGGTGGCTTATCGCATGGCTCTACCACCTCAGTTGCACCAGGTGGATGACATCTTCTGCGTATCTCAGCTAAGGAGATATGTGCACGACCCGACACATATCATCGACCATGGGGAGCTAGACATTGATGATGGGGAGACTTATGTGGCGGTCCTGGTGGAGATCGAGGATCGATAGGAGAGGGTCCTACGTGGGTAGTCGATTCCTTTATTTCACATTATATGGAAGCACGAGAACCTCAAGGGGAGCACTTGGGAGTGGGAGGCTCAGATGCGTGCACAGTACCCACATTTGTTCCCATAGTTTATGATGTATCTCTACGGGGACGTAAAGTCCTGAGGTGGGAGTAATGTAAAGACCTGTAAAATTCAAGGGAAATTTTCTTCGTAATTTTCTTTGAGATTTTACAAGGACACAGTTTCTGACGGCCCCTAATTTCGAGGCCCGGTGTGCCCGGAATCAATTTCTAATGTTTAGCTCGGGTACGTTCAGTGAACGAATGAGAAGGTTTTCCTAACTTTTGAACCGGTGCTAAGAATCGAAATCTAAGGGAACCAATGAAATCGTAGCACCAGTAATTTCTTAGTAACACCTTTTTCTAGAGTTGTGTTTGCTCTGGTGTGGTTATTTAAAAATGGGTTATATAATGAATAAAATAAAAGTTGTGAAACAATTTTTATTTTATGTTCAATGTAGATTAAACCTACATATAGAGGTTGAGGTGGGACCCACTATATCCTAACCCCCCCTTGATAAGATATTAGTGAGGTGTGCCCCACATGAGCCCCAACTATTCAACTTCAGCAAACCCCCATTATTTTGTAACACAAACGTACCCCCTTATTAAATGCCAAGTCAACTCTCCCATTTATTGGACTGTTAAGACTCTTCAATTAATTCAATTAATTGAATGAATTCTTTTGAATTTCAAATGGAATGTTGGCTTGTGTGTATTAATTAAGTAAGAAAATTCTTACTTCAATTAGGGGTTTCTTCTTTGTGTTGAGAGGTAGAGTTCCACGAAGAGCTTCATCTTCCTCCTTGAAGAACACAAATAAAGCATCGACACTGACGAATAACGCTAATTCCTCGGAGATTGATGACGTGACACCGTGTACCGCAACACTAAATATCATCTTCTCTGCGACATCCTCTACTGCGATGTCAATGACGCTTACAGAGCCTCCTTCTATGACGCTATCTTCCGCGACGTCCTTTTCCCGCGACGAATCTTCGTTCGATAACACCTTAAGGTAGGGGTTAATTTTTTGTTCGTGAATTCTTTTCCATTCAACGACTGTTATTCTTGCGTCGCCTGTTATCATTATAATGGGAGGAAGTCGGAAAGCATGAACATGACCGAACCTCCTCCCCCTTTGATGTTGTACTTGTTGTGGCACGAGCAAAGGCAGCGCGGTGCAATGACATTGCGCGGAAGCAAGAGGAACTTGCGAAGAAGCGCGTCACCATCGCGCCGCACCAGAGAATCACGAAGAGGCCGCGACCGGAGGGGGGCCACGACAGAGGGTCGCGGCGCCGTCACGCCGCGCCGGTCGGATGAGGCTGCGAATCAAAGCCGCGGCGGTGCAAGGTGGGGTGGCCGAAACCGCCGGCCGCCGGAACCTTAGAGGGGCGGGACCACGGGGTCCCGCTACGGCAGCACTGGCCGGCCGGGCCGGGACGGCCGTTTCGGAAGGAAGGCTGGGGGTCGTAACCCCTGTCTAGAAAAGGAGCGGCCCCCACATGGGGACGCGGTTTCAATCAGGGGGCAGCGCCACCCCCCCCCCCCCCCCCCCCCCGTTCCGCTCGGCTCGGCAGTGCCGAGCTAGCCACACACAGGCTGTGCCTGCGCCAGGCCAACCGGCAGCCCAGGCCGGACCGGCCGCACCGGGCTACGCCCCACCATCCGGGCAGGGCCGCGCTGGCTGGGTTGGGTCATGCCCTAATGGGCCGGACCCAGACCCGGGTCCGGTCAATCCGGTTCGGGCCGACCCAGGGGGTCTTGGGCTGGGTCGGTCTGGGCCCAAAACCCCCTAAAACCAGGCAGGTTTGTTCATTTGCCCATATCATGGGCTACGAACCTCCGATTGATGCACCGTAAGTTGAAATGCGATCCTTGGATTGAGGCGGTCATTTCAGTATATTACACTCAAGGTTTCGAGGAAATTTGTGCATGTATGGGTTGGTTCGAGCTCGAAACCAACCAGGCCCTCGGAGCGAAAACTCTTATAACATGAGCTCTGGACATCCGATTGACGTTCTGTAGACATGGTTGGATTCCTCTTAGTGTGACGGGCCTTTTGGATTACTTCTGTCGAGGATTGGACGCAGTTGGAGTGCGGTCGGGTTGGTTTTGACTTGAAAAACAACCGAGCCCCTAGAACGAAAAAGCCAATATCTTTCAGACCAGGCGTCCAATTGACGCGCCATCTATCATGTTGAGTTCCTTTTGTCGAGACAGAACATTAGGATACATGAAATTCAGAATATGTGTCAGTTGTTGTATCGGCCCTCTTGGATCGGGGAGTGGACCCTCCCATAATCGAGCATGCTGTGTGTGGGAACCCTATAGCTGGCTGCGACTGCGACAACGATGATGACTGCACTGAAATTCTCCATGGGTTCAGCAGCGATGAAGACTGCACTGAAATTCTCATTGGGTTCTGTAGAGATGAATACTGCACTGAAATCCTCCGTGGGTTCGGCAGCGAGGAAGACCGTACTGAAATCCTCCGTGGGTTCGACGATGATGACTACTGTTCTTGTATCCTACGTGGGTCTGGCAGTACTACTGTTCATGTATCCTACGTGGGTCCGGCAGTGTTCGACTCTGTTCTTGTATCCTACGTTGGTCTGGCAGAGTAGCTGGATTTTGTATCCTACATGGGTCCCAGCTTAGATGAATCAGTGGCTACATCTGATCATCTCTATCACCTTACAAAGAAGTATACCTGTGTGAGCTGAGTCTTGAATTTCAATCATTATCTTCAATATGATTGACTTGTTTCCTATGTGGATTGTGTTGTGCTTTCCTGTGTGGATTGGGTTTTACTATCCTGTGTGGACATGATCTAACTTGGGCTCGGATTTCAGAGCCGAACTAAAATTGATGACTTAGCTATATGTTTGGACATATACCTAAGTAGTGTTGGATGTTACTTCGTGATTGTATCTTTCCATTGTGGATTATCCTTTTTGGATTCTGGGAGACCTTCGGGGGTATCGGGGTACCTACAGAGCAGAATATACTCACCCTTTCATGGGCTATTCTCGCACTACATTGTGTTGGATGCAGATGACGGACAACGCTGATCATGGTTGGGGCTTGTGGAGTAAGTCGGTACATGGAGGTGGACCACTGGGGGGGACATACACGGAGCAGACAGCTGGACCCGAGGAGATGAGGAGGCTATTTTTACCCACACTTCAGGTGGGACTTCCAGTGGACAGATCGACGTTGATGCTTTATTTTTAGTTGTTGTACTTTCTTTCCAGTTGTACTTTACTTTCAGTTTGGGTTGATATTCTGGCCCATTTACTTTCTGCACTTACTATTGTACCCAGTTATACCTAGTGTTTACTTCTGCTTGCTTACTCTGTGGTGTTTTTATACTTTATAAAGCCAATGTCTTCCCATTTTGTCGGTATTTACTCCTTTGGTGCTAGTCGCCAACCCTTGGCCTATGGAAGGCGGGCTTGGGGTAGTCACGGCATAGGTCCCAGGGACGGGTCATGACACATTAATTTTTTGTTACCACCATTAATGATGGGAAATTACGATGTAAAAATTGTTTATATATGATATATAAGATATTTATAATGTGTTAATTTTTATTTAAACATTATATAACTAATGCCTTTATGGTTTCAATTTTTTAAGTGGTATAATATCATTTATGGATGTGTGTATTATCCCCTCCTCAAATCATTGTGATACGTTCAGAAAATACCAAAAAAGTGTAAAGGATGGTTTTAATAAACATATGTTTCATATGTGAAATAAATCTGATACTGGTATTATAATATACATATACATATATATATATATATGATTTACCGTTCATTCTTTTGATAGCACAAATCAATTGAAGCAATGTTCATGCATACCTATGACCAACTAACTCCACGAAAAATGAATTTCATTTCTTATCTCCATATCTTATGGATTATTCTAAATAAATATATAATGAATATATCTTATTATTGAATCATTTTTTACATCCTAGATATTATGAAATAATTATCTATGTGAAAATAATAGAAAAATAAAAAGTGAAAAATTACCTGGAAAACATGATAATTTGAACCTGGAAAGATGAAAATAATGAATGATTTTTAATAAAAATGTAATAATATGTTATAATAAGTTAATATATGATATTAAGAATATAATTATTGTTATTTTATTATTTATTAAAATTTATAAACACATTATACAAGACGTTAAATGATGATCACCAAGAAAGGCAACACATGGTAAGGGATTCTTATCTCGCCTTTCTTTTCCTGACGCATACACCATTAACACCCCTTACATATTTTTATTGGTGTATCTAGATCCCATTATGATAAAATATAACATGAATAATTTCATCTTCATTGTATATAAATGTTTTATTTGATGATTATTACTCTTGGGTCTTCTAATTCAAATGTTTCCAAGTAGTAAAGGACTTCATCTCAATTTCCATTCATTGAGGCATACATTATCATTGTGCACCAAATTTATTATATATGTTATAAAAAATACCACATTGAAATATAATATCATGAATACCACATTATTCATGTTATATTTACATTCATTTTGAATTATGTCATCTTAGGGGATTTGAACATAGAATTACCATGTGGAAAATAAATTCCACAACCCCATTTTTTAATGGGCTATACTGCTTTTTCATTGACATTAATAACATATTATTATGTGTATAATAAAATTTCATATATATTTAGTTATTTATATATATATATTTCTAGATTTAAAAATGATATGCCTAATAAATTCATTTATTTATTATCACTTTAATGTTATAATCTTTTCAAGGAATTTATTCATAATCTCATTTTATTCAGCATTATTTGTACGTGAATTTATGTTAGAGAAAAATAATTAATCAATGTTCAATAAACCATCTAATATTATTCTCCTCTGATTATTAATTACCATTTTCAAGTAATTGTGCCTTTTTACATTCTTTGGTACATAAAATGTTTTTATGAAAACCTGACGTCATTTCTCTAATTAGGTGGAGAACCTGTTTTATTCTAAAAACCTAGTTTTCTAAAATGGTTTTCAAAAAAAATATATTACCCATTCCAAAATGATTTATTAAAGATTTTTTACACATTTTTAATTTTAATTTTTTTTAAAATAATCTTCTTATTGTATTTCGAATAAGTTTTTGTATAAACTTTTAACCATGAAAAAAGAAATGATGTTTTTTACATTGTATGGAATGTATTGTTTTATACACCTTAATTTAACCGAATATTCCTTGGAATGTTTGAAATTTTTTTTAAAATGTTTTATATAATAATTATATTAAATAAATGTATTAAAAATAAATAAAAATGATATTTTCCTCATATAGAGTTTTAAAAATATATTTTTTCAATACATCCACTCATGAATGACAAAAAAGTAATTATTTTTACTCAACATGGGTTATATTTAATTGATTCCATCCTTATTCTTACGTTGGTAGGTTTATGATTTATTTTACCAAGGATAGTACTGAAATTCACTTCCTTTTTCTCTCTGTTAGTACCCCAAAAAATTCAATTTATAATCATCATTGAAAATTTAATTTTTCATAGTTAACCATATCATTTATCAGGGATATGTTCATTTCGAAAACCATATACCGATTTTATATATGGTGTCTAATTTGATAGTTATTTTACTAACTATGTAATTATTTATTAATCCATATCTTATATTAAATATGGATTTTTGACAAGGTATATTTTTAAATAGATTAATTGATATGAGGAATTCTTTGGACATCCAGTGAAGAGAGGGGCCTGATATTTATATATCTCCTCAATGAATCTATAGGTTATCATTAGACAAATAATTTGTGAAAATTTAATGGGTTTCTACCTATAGGTTTAAACTGTATGAAGATAAATTCTGACAATAGTGGATATCATGTTCTTGAGACATGATGTCCAATAATTAAAAATTGTCTTCATTTATGTTATCATTTTTATGAGATTTTCATATGATAAAATATATTGATGCTTTTCATTCTCAGTTTTTTGATTAAATGGAATTTGTTTAAATTATTGGTCATTCCATATTGATTATGAATTATCCATTTATATGAGTGGAATTTGTTTTAGTCATTTAACTTTCCATATTGAATATTCACATCCTTCTCAGGTTAATAGTTACATGTAATACCGCTTAAGTTATTGCCATTACATATTGAAAATTCTCATTTATCATTGATACTTCTTCTATATTTGACCCTTACCATGAATTTTATCTCTCACTTATTTTTTCCTTTCCCTAGTATTTCCAGATGTTTACTAAGAATGATATTAAAGGATATATTATATGTAATAATGTTACTATCCTAGAGAAAAAAATATGTTGTAATTAATTTATTCATTTTTAAAACGAGGCTACTGTATGTATATGGTTTTCCAATAATATTTACCTATTTATTTATGTGGGATTCCATTTACATGTACCTTATGCCAATGTAATGGTATCACAAAACCAAATATAGGATTTCTGGGGTTGCCTCTATAAAGCTATTAAAATAGAAATTGTATAATTATTTCAAACACTATGAGTAAATATAAATGTCGTAATAAGTGTTGAATTTTATATACCCAACATCAATTTTTGATAAATGTTCATCTTAAATTTACCATAATGACCATACATATTTTATAAGACCAAAAAAATAATGATTAAAAAATAAGTTATGGGAATTATAAAGACAAATTAAAAAATAAATAATTATAATTATAAACTTAAAAGGGAAATTAAAAGAGATAAAGATGAAAAAAATTATTACCATACATATCACTTCATATATTTTGAAATAGCACTCCATAAACTACTTGGATATTGTTAAATATATAATTAAGAGAAAATACAAGAATAAAAAACTCATGATGATATTTATAATGACAAATGGGTGGATATGGATTAATTATAGTGAAATTTGGAAAATTTCATAATATTTTTTTTATTTTATAAAATATATGTTAAAAAAAAATATATTATAAAAATTCATATATTTTTTCTAGACATGTTATTCTATTACCACCACTGTTGTATTGAATCTTTATATCATGTTTTTATACTTTTAATCTTTAAAAGAAAATAATCACAATTAAATCATTAAATATACCTTATGAGGAATCATAAAAAATAGAATGATAAAATAATTTTTATACATTAAATTTTTTTATTAGCTAAAACATGAATTATATATTTGGAAATATTTTTTTCTCTGTAAATAAGATATATTATAGTCCTTATATATAATAATTTTAATATCCCTATAATTTTTATATTATAAGTCATCAAAATATAGTGTTTTATATGTATAGTAAATGTTAATAATCAACCTAAATTTGTGTTATTTTTAATAACATTCAATATTTATCAAATATAATATTTTGAAATACCAAATATATATTTACCACCCATTTTATGAGAATAATCCATTAAATATGTGAAAATGGATTCAGAAAGAGAAAATTATATGAGAAATTTAATTTTGGATTTATATTGAAAATGAATATATAATTTTTGAGAATTAAAAATATAATTAAATTATTATGTCATAGTTTATAATTCCTATTTTCAAAAAATAAATGTAATGAAACTCCATTTATGAAGTCTATTGTTCCCTGATGAAGGCTTTCATATGCCTCATGCATGCATCCACAAACGTGAGAGGATATCGTTTATCTAAGATAGAAGAAAACTAAAACATAGGTAGATTTTTCCCTTGTTAAAAAATGAATAAAAGAATAAAATAGAAAATATGTTAACCCATATATATAGTATTCCTAAAAAATATAATGATAAAAATAAAAAAATAATATTTAATGAAAATAATCAATAAATATAAAAACCCAAAACAAAATAAAATATAATTATCCTATGATTTTACTCATGATACAGCCTCGTAATAATTCATTAACCTCTATGGCACAACATGACACAAGAAATACTATAAAAAAAGAGTCTCCTAAACATAAAAATATCATATAGAAATATTTTTTCAAAATAATGAAACTTAAAGTGGGGGATAAATTGTAAATTTCAGTGTTTCGTAGTAGTTCTAAATGTTTATTAGGTTTTCATTTATACGATTTGTTAGAAATTATGAATCTTCAACCAATCCTTGAAATATAATACTTATTGTGTGAAAAACTAAATGGGGTTTTTTGACATAGTGAAAGGATCAAGTGGTTCCTTTGGTGTTTTTTCATGTTTTAGGAGAATTGGGCTTGAGAAACTCCAATCTAGGAGAAACTGGTAGGGGTGCATGCTTTTTTCAAAACTGTGTAGCCTAATAGGAGAAACCATACAGCCTATGTAGAGATGTAGAGGGTGTTGAACTATCTGGTTTAACCATGCACACCTGGATTCATGGTCTTGTGGCTATTGTAGATTTCTTCATAGAGAATAAATTCAAGTTTTTCACACAATTTCTCAAAAAGTTCACATGAACCGTCCAAGCCTCTTTAATGGGAAGTGTCTCAATAATGGTTGGCACATAGGTTGTACATCCTTAGAGGTAAACCAGTCATATCATGTAAAGGGGTAAATTTATCATTTTTACCTTGTATTATTTTAATATCCTATCCCCCTCTTTTTTCCTTCGTCCCATTTATAAGAAGTCTTACATGGGATCCTTCCTCCTCTCCTCCTTCCACATAGAGATCTCCCATAGCCAGACATTGTTTTGACTACTGTTCTTCATGTTGGAATCTTATTAGTGAGTGTATTACTCCTCTTATATCATTTATTATTTTATTTCACCATCTTTGGTACTATCCTCATGTGATATATTTCACCATATTTTTTGGGAAGATTTTTGTTTTCGTTGATTTCTCTCAAACCGACCCGGTTCAAGCCATGATATGGGATGAGTGGATACTCTTAAGAATTTTGTAGGTGTTATATATCTTTTCTATTTATTTATCATTTTTATTAGTTTATTCTTTTATACTACATTATGGATTCTCCATTCATTTAATAATACATGTGAAATTAGTAATGTAGAGTAAAACAAACCTCATCTATATTTCAAATTAATGCATGTTTCATTATATAATATTACAAATAATATAACTCTAATGATCGATATTCATAGTGTTATTTTGAATTAGGTAGATTTCATAACAACTTAAAATGGGGAATAAATACACTTTGTTAAAGCTTCTATAACAGAATCATAATATTCCTTCACACATAACACATCATGATATAACTAGGGGATATACATAAAAATGGGGTGACAAATCAATCCCAGTGAGAAAATAAAAATTATATTACATGAAGATAATAACAAATGTTACACAATATTAATATTTCAAATTAGTAATGATATATAACATGAACAATGAGACATGATATATCATGATAATCATAAAGGAAACATGGGAAATGTAGAAATAACTAAAAACACTACATCATAAAAAATGGTCAAGGGTAACTATCATGAAATCATGATAGAAGGAGTAATATAAAGAAATCAGGATCACTCCATATCCCCATATGAAATCTCATGAGACTGAACATTACCCAATTCTTTAGAGACCTATATAATTCTGGGATAACCTTTAACATTCATTTTATTATCATGTTTAAGTGTTATACATAAATCTTAAAACATGGATTCATTCATAATTATATTTAATACATTCATAAAAATGTGTGTGGAATAAATATATTTATGTCCCAAATAGATTATGGATAAGTGAAAAAAGTTGAATTCCATTGTTAGGAAATGGGTATAGTATTCACTACACAATTGTTCTCATATAGAAAATTGTTTTGAAATTTAAGTAGCATAATGATGTCCTATAAAAATTCCTAAAATGGATTTATAAGAAGGAAATGGATATATCAAAATTTTTAATTATAATGGGAAGTATTAGTGACTTGGAAATGAAATTCCAAACATTAGTTATTGAAAATTGAATACATAAGATATCATAGAAACATGAATAAATAAGAGGGGGTGAGGATCCCTTACATTAGTGCGTGACACAAAATACTTGGGGGAAGCTTCTTGAGAGCATAAGAGATCCTTAAGTAGACTCTAGATAGTGGAAGAAATAATAATTACATGCTCAATGTATTTTTAGTGAAGTGAAACTGGAGTTTGGGATGGTTTATATAGAAAATGATTGGGGATTTAATTATTATTTCTCAAACACAGGTTTTGGAATATATATAATAAAATAAACAAAACTCAAACCATACCATGATTTCGGAAAAAGGGAATTTTTTAATTATTTAATAATGGCAGGTTCTTAAAAAATTAAAATAATTCCCCTTGTAAGGTGGAGGTGAGTCTCACTCATAAAGAAACAATATAAAAACCTTAAAATATATTAATGGTTTTGGGGGTTTATTAATGTTATATAAATTTAATAAAATAAACCTAAAAATAAATTATTTTAATGTTAAAACAATTATTGTTTCATGGATAACATTAATAGTCTTTATTAAATCACTTTTGGGTTATTATGATGTCATAATACACACGTTATATTTATTTGGTATTTAATTTTTACCCAAATTATCTACCCTCTTCGAAAATTATGAAACATTCACCATTGGATAATTTTGATGTTATTATTTACAAATTAATATTAATTTCATATTATTTTTTTCTAAATATGTGAGTTTTCACATTTTAAATAAGAATCGACATTTATCATGAAATACTTGGTTTCTACAATAACAGTTTTTAAACCCAGCAAAAAATTACATTTGACTTAATAAAAGTTATATTATAATTTAAACATAATAATCATTATTTTATAATAATATTTCACTAAATATTTATTTATTTATAAAATCCTTTATTTAAATAAAATAAATTTCTTAATTAACATTGAATATTAATAAAAAATAAAAAAATTATTTTCTTTTATCAGAAATAAATGTTATTTTTAATGTAAATAAAAGAATTAAATGTAACCATTATTAAATAGAGTATTAATATTATTATAGTCTTCATATATATCCTTTTAGTACACCATAAAATTCTCTAAAATAAAGGTCTATGAAAGTGAGATTTTCATGGGGTGGTACGACATACATGGTTTGGGTCATGATTTTGATGAGCTTGAAATTCCCCCATAAACATGGTCACTCATGATTAAGTTGATAGATAATATCGTGGCCTAGGTTGAAGGAAAAATTAAAGTGATTTTATCTTCCTCGGAATCTATGGTAAATGGGATTCATAGTGTACGATCCCACTAGTTGAGGCTATCACTTCCTTTGTCTATTTCAATGTCTATTTCAATTTCATTTTCTAAAACAGTATATTTATACTAATCTTGTGATCACTATTGAATGGCTATATTATCAAGTTTAACTTTTATTAATGGTATTTGAAATATGATTGGATATGATAAATCCAGTTATTTTAACGTGTTTTATATAACCATATTACATATTAAGACATTTAATTAAATCAAAAGGAGAATTTTTATTTATAATAGTCTCGGTTGTTACAATCTTCCACCCTTTAGAAATGATTACCTAAAAATTTATGTTTCACACACTAAAAATATGAGGGTAATTCGGTTCTATCACCTAATATGGTTCCCACATCGCTTCTCTAAATATACGGTTTCTCCACACTATTTTTACTAGGTGCATTTCTATATTTCTTATAACATTCTCTCCAAGATCTAAAATCTTCACCAGTTGCTTCTCATAGGAATGATAATTATAAAACAGTACCACTTCTGAATTGAATATATTTGAGAGGTATAATAATTTCTTCCTCTATAAGAATATATGTATTACAACATGTACTTGAGTCAGGTTTGGTGGGAGTGCTAGTAGATAGTCCACTACTTATATGCAATCAAGGATCAAAAATGGGACGATCTATCTATAAATAAGTTTTGTTTTCTCCAAAAATATCCTAAAATTAATCCCTGGAGTTATTCAGTGGAATTCCATATCCTCAAAACCAAAATATAGGTCTCATCGATGGTAAAGGTCATATGTATTTGGTCAACTCTGAGAGGACGGGATGTATTGTTGAATGGTCATTCCCTTTTCCACCATTTCCGCAACTGTTTCTAGACCTAGCTATCTATATTACCCAAGATCCTCCGTATATGAATGTTTTATTCTCCAATTCCCATAAATGTCTTCAAAAGGATCCAATTTGATTCTAGATTGGAGACTATTATTGTATGTGAACTTGATGATAGGAATACATTCATCCCATTATCCATTTAATTTAGTTAGGTTTCTGGATAGTTTTCTTAGATTGTGCATCAGGTTGAGGGCAAGAACCCATAATGATGTTCAACTCAGTTTTTAGAACATTTTGGTGAAACATCCAGAACATTGAGGTAAATATTGTATCTTTATCAGGTATAAAAATATTGGTTTTCCATACAACCTCACCACTACTCTAATGTATTTCATTTCAAGTCAATCGAGTGATAAGTCCTCTTGAATCACAATTATGTGAGAAATCATCATAAGATGTTCCACCACAACCCATATATCATTATTTCCACTTGATGAAATCATAATACCAGTGAACAAGTCAATTGTGATGTTTTCCCATTTCCATGAATGTATGGGTAACAGTTGAAATATACCATAGTATTTTTTCCTTTCCTCCTTCACGTGATGACACATAAGAAATCTATATGTATATTCCATGATATCCTTCTTCGTATTGTCCCAACAATAGTTTTACCGAAGATATCAAAAATATTTATGAATATAAGATTGATAGAGAAGATCAAACTATGCACATCATCCAACAAATCCTAGATCAACTCGTTATTTGATGGAACCAATAGTCATGAACCAAATCTTACAACTCCTTCTTCTTCAACATTTACCTTTAGTGGTTTATTTTTCACATAGTTTCTACATTCATTATAATTCCCACATTTTATGTTTGAGAATTATTTATCTTTTCCAAAATAGATATTTATGTGATAATTTGGGAATGGATAGATAATTTTATATCTTTTATGGCTCCCATGTATAACCTTTTTATCTATAAGAATATTAGATCCTTTTCAATTCTCAAAATTCTTATAATTTATGGATCCTTTATACATAGAGAATTTACTAAATTATTTTCATTCCTCGGATGGTAGTGTATTGAGCATTCATAGTCCTTAAAAATTACAACCACCACCGTTGGTTCAAATTTCTATATTTCGGTGTGAATATATTGTTGAGTATTTTTTAACTCTATATATTTCACACTTCTCCACAATGTGATAATATTTCTAAATTTTAAAAATGAAGATCCCCATATCCAACTATTGATCATGCATTAGGTAGTCCTACTTGTTAATTTTCAATTATAAGTATGTGTAGTCTATCACCTTTTCATTTTTAATTTACACACAACCCAACACCTTATTTGATGCATCATAATATACCATGAAAATCTCCCCACTTATGGGTGGTGTGAGTATAAGTGTAGTGATAAGAATCCGTTTAATATATTTCAATCTATATTCAAATTAGTCCTTCCAATATATATTTTCTCCCATCCATGTTATCTTAGTTAATGGTTTTGACAATCATGAGATATTTCTCATGAATCAATTTTAGTACCCAGATAATCTATGGGAACTATGGATGTCTATCATAGAATTTAGTCTCAATTATCATTTAATTGCTTATTTTTTAGGGGACCATTTATATCCTATTTATTTTGATTATAGGACATATGAATGAGGCTTCCTTCTACCAGAATGCACATTTTATGTATTTTTATAAATCTTATCATGTTTATGGTTTTTAGCGAAGTTCCTAGATAATTTTCAGGATCCTCCTTGATTTTAGAGTAAATTAGAATATCATAAATAAAGACTACCAAAAAAATTTCTAGGTAATCCCTAAAGAAATAATTAATCATGATAAAGATTATTTTTGAAGAATTATTATGTCTGAATGAGATCACTAGGAACTCACAATGCCCATACCTTGTTGAAAAAGCAGTCTTGTGGATATCCTCATCCTTTACTCTATCTTGTTAATATCCCAACTATAGACCAACCATGGAGAATTAATGTGTTCCAAATAGCTATTCAAATTTCATTCATCCATTTAATAGGAATATAGTTCTTTATTGTGATCTTATCGGGATCATAATAATTAGTATAAAGGGGCATTTATCCATCCTTCTTCTTGACGTTGAGGAAAGGTGCACCCCATAGGGAACTACTTTATTGAATGAACCTTTTTTCATGATTTTTCTATGGTTATTTATTTATCACCTCATGTTCCACAAAAACCATTATATATGATGCCTTTGAAAATGGTAGCACCTCGGGTATAAGATCAACTGACAATTCAACTGCTCTACTTGGAGGAAGACTAGACAATTTCACGAGAAACACATGAGCATATTCCCTCATAATGGGGATGTCATTAAGGATGATATTTTCCTTAAAATAGATATATTCATCTAGATAAACATACTCATTGGGAAACAATATTTATGCTCGATATATTGGTTCAATAGAAGATTCATCCTCCTCCTTGTACTTGTACTGAATTTGGAGTCAATTAATTATACAAAAAGTGATTTCCTTACCATAGAAATTTATTTTGGCACTATATAGGGAAACTAAATCCATTACCATAATTGCATCAAATTAAACCAAAGGGATTATGATAAGTTTCACTAGAAAGTTCAACACACAAATTTATATAGGGGAGGAGTTGTATACTTAGGATGCAATAATTCCACCATTTTCCTTTTTCACAGACAACTCAAATTCCGTGATTTTTCATGGTGTTTCAGTAGTTATACAAAACATTCATGATATAAACAAAACATAGAACCAAAATCAAAAATTACATTCTCTATTCTTGAATTAATAACTAGTGTACCTGTCACCACTTCATTTTCATGATCCACCATAGAGGCTGTGATAGAAAAATATAACCCTTACTAACTTAGAGATTGTTGGTTGTCTCTAAAATCCCTTGTCTTAGTTCATTGGTGTTAAATGTTCCATAGTTTCTTATAGTGGAAGAAATCAACAGTGCACTACAGTTTGACCAAAGAATTCCTTTCCCCCATTTTATTTGCGGGTTTATCTTATTGGAAATCATTACCTAGGTTTCCTTCCTTCCCAAACCTAATTAGTTTCCTCATACCCCTTAATAAATTCCCTTGGTGTATATTTCAACACCTTTTAGATGTGTGATATGTATATTTCCTATCACCTTTGGATTTTTCCATCATATAAAAATAATTAAACTCCACCTTCTAATTATTATCCCCATGATTACCCTGAGATTAACTTTTCTCCATATTGAATTTTAGGGAACATCACAATATTTCCCCACACATATCAATGTCTCATATTTCTAGGGATTCTTGTAGACTGGTTTTAACCCACTTAAGAAGCAGTAATCCCTGAATTCAGAGGTGAAGACAATGCCAGAGTAATAATCATGAAAGACTTGTGATTCTTTCCTCATATTCCCAAATGTATTCCTCATATTTTTTTCTTTATGTAATGGAAATACCATCCCTTTTCAATATGGACAGTGTGATGAAAATATATGTTATAAAAATTTTTTTGGAATTCCTTCCACACTATCACTTTTATCTCTTACTTAGGATTCATTTTTTTTATCAATTTCCACCACCAATAAGTTTCACCCTCCATTAAATAAACAGCTAGTAGAAACTTTCCTTGCTCAAAAAATAAAGGTAATGAAGATCTTCTTAATGGAGTTTATTAGTTGTTCTTCAATTAATGGATATAATGATTCAATGAATGTCGAAGGCCTTTGTCTCATAAAGGACTCAATTGTTTCTTGTTCTCTCTTAGAGGTATGCTGAGACTCCTCTTGTTCTATATCTCTATATAGAACATAATTTATCTAAGAGAGTACCATTATAAATATTCTGATTCCATCTCCCATCATTTTAGGATTCTCATTAGTGTAGTCATCACATTGGCCATCACATTGTTTTTTACATGATTCCTCATATTTCCGACCATTGGCAATAGTAAAAGGAAAAATTGTGAAGATTATTTTTAAATTATTAAACACAAAATTGTGAACTCTAATTCCAGTAATTCTATAAATTATAAATTTCATTTATTTATTAACGTAAGAATTTATAAACTTCAATATATGTTATCATTGATCAATTTCATTATATATAATATTATGGGATTGTTTTATTAACTTATTAATGTTTAATAATGGGTTCATGAATTTAAAAAATCATATACCATTGGTGTGTCAAACTAGGTGTGCATCAAGACCTATTTTGGTGCATCGGTTCACAGTCAAGTCTATCTCAATGTGGTGTTTTCCAGATTTACTATTGTATACATATGTGCTAGACCCACATCCACATGTAGTATCCATACATTTATTAAATTTATAAATAAACCACTAAATCTATATATACTAAACTTTTGGGATGTTTTATTATACATATGATTGCACCTAAGTTTTTTGACAATGTTTTTTAATAATAATCCCAAAAATAAATATAAATATCCATCGATACCAAATATAGAATCTCTAGTCTTTCATTCACATTAATATACGATTTATTAAATATTATTAAACTTAATAAAACCCCAAATATAGATAATCTTTGTGTATTTGGGAATTAGTTACATTACATAACATCTTAAAATAGGGAATACATCATTTTTATTGAAAATTTTCATAACATGATCATAACATTCCATCGCACATAACACTTCATGGGATAACCTGGGGACACACATAAGAATGAGGTGAGCTATAAAGCTCATTAATGAAGTAAATATGGAATAACATGAAGGTAATAATGAATTTTAGACAATATTCATATAAAAAAAAGTAAAAATATAACCATGAACAATGAGACATGATATAGAATGATAATCTTAAAGGCAACATTAAAAACTGTGGAAAAATAAAAAAAACATCATAAACATAAGTCTAGGATAACTGATAATACATAATGATTGAAAAATTACTATAAAGGAATCAGGTTCAATCCATATCCCTAGATTATGTCTCATGAGACGAAACATTACCTAATCCATTTATGTTTTATATAATTCTGGGCGTTCCTGTCACATTCATTTCTTTCTCACGCATATCTGTGCCACATAAACCATAAACCATGGATTAATTAATGATCATAATTTATCCCAAAATAAAATGGATTGTAAAATAAATAAATTTATGTACTATTTAAAATAACTATATTTTTATAATGGTGTACACCCTTTATAGGAAATTCTTATAGTATTCACTTCACAATTATTTTGTCACAGAATATCACGGTGAACGTTTGGTAGCATAAAGACATACATTAATATTAATAAAATGATTTTATGAGAGATAAAGGGGTGTCTCATCTATTTTACATAAAATGGGAAATAATAGGGACCTGGAATGAAATATCCAAATATTAGGAATTGTAAATAAATGACATAAGACAATAATGAAACATGAATAAAGAAGAGAAAGTAATGATCCATTACTTGACTGTGTGTCTCCAAATGCTTGGGATGAGCTTCTTGAGTTACATGGGACTCTTTGGAGGACTATACAGAGGAGAGATAATTTTAATTACATGCTCCGATGATTTTTAATAAAGATAATGGGATATTGGGTTAGTTTATATAGTAAATAATTGGATATTTTTTTATTATTTTATCAAACGTAGGTTTTAGATTCTATATAATTAAATAACCGAACCCAGAAAAATTCCAATGGTGTTTTCTCATGATTTCAACCAAATAAGATGTGTTTTTAATATTTTATAAGTAAAAGGCCCTAAATTAATAAAAATTAATCCCTTGTATATGTAGAGGTGAGTCACACTCTTAATGAATCTATCTACTATCATTAAAAAATATTAAATGGTTTTGGAGGATTAATAAAGGAATTATAAAATTCATTAGATAATATTCAAATCAAATTATTTTAAAGGTGAAACATTGATTTGGTATTTTATACAATTTATATTATTTATCAAAAAAAAAAGAAATTATTATGATGTTATAATACATACCTTATATTTATATGATATTTCATTTTCCCAAAAAACTTTATTATCTCATAAGATTATAAAAATTTTGGCATTTAAAAATTTCAATTTTAAGAATTATAAATTAATATTCATTTATCTTAATAATTTTGAAATTATTTTCATTTTATATTTAAAAATAATATTCCATATTTATCGAATATTTCTGTTTTTTTTATAATAACAGTTTTTTAACCCGGAAAAAATACATTTTTACTTCATGATAATTATATTAATATTTATATTTTTTAGGAATTATTTAATAATAATATTTTAGTAAAATATTATTTATTTTAAAAATATTTTAAATTAATATAATAATTTCATTAATTAATATTTAATATTTCCCAAAATACAAGTTATGTTTTATTATATATGAAATCAATGTTCATTACAATGTAACACTAATAAGTAAATATTATCATTATTATATAAGATATTAATATTATTATGAAATTGAGACATATCTATATACTACACCATAAAACTCTTTAACTACAACGTTCTTAATAATGATATTTTCATTGGGAGGTTTGGCATATATGGTTATTTCCATTATCTGGATAAGCCTAAACTTCTCTCATAAATGGTTTCACTAATTTTTATGTTGTTAGAAATCAACATGGGATTGGTTGAGGTAAAATCCCATTGATGTATTCTCCCTAGGAAGCTCTGATAAATGGGATTCATAGCGTATTATACAACTAATTTAATTAATCACTTGTTTTTTCTATATCAATTGGATTTGTTAAAACCCTATATTTATAAAAATATTTTGATATCTATTAAATGACAATATTATCAAATGTAATGATTCTTAAGAAGATTTTAAATAAAATAGGATATAATAAAACCAATTTAGTACATGTGTTTTCTATAACCATATTACAAAATAATTCCAGTAATTATATCAGATGGGGAATTTTTATTTATTATAGATCTGGTTGTTACATATAGACGAATGACATTATTATAATTACCCATAATGATTTTAGTTGAAATATTGGAGTTTTTTCACCTCAACCTCAACTATCACATTTGGGATATTTGTTTATACTCCTTGACCCTTACACATTTTACATAATTTATCCACCCTCATTATGTGTTTTTTCAAATGCTTAATTTATAATGCCTGGTTTTATCACACTTTTTTATCATTGAAATGTGATGAATGATTCATTTAAAAACAATTACTGAAATGTTTTTAGAAGAACATAATATTTTATCCACACCCCATTTATAATAAGACTACCTTATAAGGTGAATAGTTTCCTAAAATTTGAATGAGATAATCACATAGATTTACTTAAAATGTGGGGTGGATAGAAATTCCACCCCATTTCCCATAGTGACCAAACCACCTCCTATGTTGAGTGGCCTGACTCATTATAAATAGATAGCATGAATTAAATGTTATGTGAATTATAATACCATTCCACAAGACTCTTTTTTAATTGTCAATTAATCATTGGGATTGTATGTAATTATGAATGGTGTTGAATGGAAATCTTACTAAATGGCCTTTATTATGCTATAATTGAAATTAAATATGAATAGTTGAGAAATACATGGATTCCCATGTAAGAGTTTCATGGACAAGCTCATTGGCTGTTTAATATTATTTGTACCATGAGTGAAACATGTTTTCTTTATTACGGAATACCATATATGAGATCATAGGTTTCCTGATTTATGATATACATTAAGTGATACATGGGTTTCCTCTTCACAAAATGGCAAGGATGAGCTCACAGGTCATCTGAGATTATTATTCCCATGAGTAATACTATTTCATTAGGGGTTACATTGGATGCGATCGGTGGTTGGATGGTTATACCCTACCACAAGTGATTTTTTTTACCCAAACTCTGAGAACTGATGAAGTCTCAATGTCTTATGCATTTAGTCCATAATGAGAGTGATATTTTAGATTCCCCTTTGTAGATATCCTTGGAAAAACTCTTATGGTGATGGGTAATTATTGTGATCCTCATACAATAGCTAAGAATCCACTTTATTGATATCATTGGATAGGCCCACGGTGCCCTTTTTACTAGGAACCTTAATGTATCATGTAATCGATCAAAGAAATGATGCCTTAATAGATTTAAGGATACATCCACCAAGCTAAAGAATATGCTTGTGTTTAGTCCATATTGTACTTGGCCTTAATTATAGGCCTTCTTATGTTCTATTTTTTATTCTCCCATTAATTATATATATATTGTTTATATATGCATAGTTTTACCCTATTTAGTAGACATTACTAAAAAGGCCAATGTTAGTATAGTTGGCCTGGTATCCCTGAGGAACCTAAGATGGATTTTTTAGTTTTATTTATTTACAACTTTACCTAAAATATATGCACAATGATGTATTTAATATTAAAATACATGATATATTTAGACAATGTTGGTGTTGTCCAACTATATATATCATATAATACTTGAGATACCAATATTCTGGGTTACATGGGGTGACCTCCTTGATTGTAGGATTAGAACCCTTTGATTGTGTTGTAATGCGTGTACCTTGGAGTTTGAATCATGGAACTGAGCTAGAGCTTAGTAAAATCATATATATTTCCCTTATAGATTTAGTTATTTATTTTTCTTGTATTGTAATGTATCACCGGATGTAGTTTACTTGTTTAGATGTTATACACACATTTGGGCATGAATACATGATTGTATATATGATGTTGGACACCTAATTACATTATTACTATTAACTTCCACTAATATATCTGGTATTTATACTAATTTAGTTATTTATAGGTATATTTATTTTTATACCATTGTGTGACTATAATCATGAGGTTACAATCTCCCATCCATACAATCATTATACCCTTGCTGCAAGCCCAAAGCCTCTGGAATATGGGGATCCATCATTCTTGAGGATGTCTGATTGAACATCTCAGGGCATCATTCCAATGAATCTCTAGTTGGGACGTTATAATGTGGTATTATATGTTTTTTTTAAAGTTTTATTATTTATATGGGACAATATATAGGAGACTATTAATGTTTTATCACGTGGAAAATTGCCATGTGTAGGTGTGATCAACCCATACATGAGGAATATTCTAAGTGGCTAGGGAACAGATTGTTTTCCATTCCATTCATTGTTACTGTGGATTATGATTTCACCTTGAGATAATTATATAATTGTTTATCTCCTTGATTTATTATATTTATATTATTTTTCCATTAACCCATTTTCGAATGGATGGTTTATTACATACGTCATTATTTCTATATTGATATTCACATTCCATACATACTCTATCACATATATGTTTCATACATAGGATTCCAGGATATTTATGCCATGATTCAATGATTTCTAGAGAATTTTCTCTTAGAAAATATGTTTTTATTATTAATGAACCATTTTTATCCATTTTTTACTAATTTTCATGAGTATTTACTAGTTCCTATAATATATTTCCATGTACATTTTACATTATTTGGGGAATATTTAGAATTTTTACCTTTATTTAAAACTTTTTAGGAAAATATTATTATAATTATGATGAAAAGGACAGTTATATAAAATTTCATCATCAATCTAGGTGGTGTTTTCCTATATAGATTTACGGTGACATTCTATTTAAATAAATAATCATGACTTGTTTGTTCTAAGGACCATTGGTCACATGGGAAAAAAACTCTGATTGGGAATAAATAGAAGAAATTTTTCAATCTATAAAATGTATGAGAACATTATAAATTTCAAAATGGTAACCCATATAATCTAAGAATCATATATGAGTTTTATATACCTTGAGACTGTTCTATAATTTGATAAGCTATTAAATTTTGACCTTAAAACTAATCGGTTATCTATATACATTCTTGTAACCCCATAACATGGGAAGGATGACATGTGTGGATAAAATTTCTAAATGGACAACTAGAACCATGTTGGTCAGTTGGGGAATGTTGTTTATTTAATTAACCCATTATGGGTGTTTTAAAAACATTAATTATTTAAAATCTTTTGAGTTGTTTTTAAATGAACCTTGAATGGTTTAACGAGGCCCTATTTGTTTCCTTATTATTTTTATGCCTTCGTATCTAACCCTATATGGGTATAAGTATTCTACATAATAATAGTAATTTAATGTTCCCACTATTAGTTAAATATTGTTTAATATATGATTACAGTGGAATATTACTTGACTAGTACCCTTTTAATTTTATAATATACATGTTCTAAACTTTTGAGTTTAATTATTTATGAGGATTGAGAGAAATAAAATGTCAATTACAACCTAAATGGTTTTCCCTCTATAAATTGGAATTGAAATTTTACCTAACTAATCACAATTATGATAAAATTTTGGATATATAAAATGAATAAAATGATTTTATGTGAAAAATTGATAAATTTAGATATGTCATTATTTTAAAAAATAATACTTAAATTGAAGTTGATTAAACATTCATGTGACCCTAGTTTTGTTATCTGAATAAAATTCTAAGTATAATTTTCCATATAACTGGTGTTTAATGTTTATGTAGAGCCTCTAAAATATTAAAATAAAATGTAAATAAAAATATCTTATCAAATGAAACCACAATTAGTGTTCAAAGTATAAGCCCATGTGTAAGGGTAGTTTCAATTTTTATATAATATTTCCATACAATGGGAACATGAGAGTTACAAATATGATTTTGTGACTTTTCTTAGGTTACATTGAGTCTAAATAATAGGTGGTAGAGCCTGGTGACCTCTTCTTCATGACCTCGATATGGGTTCAACTCATTCCTTTTTTGTAAGGCAGTATCCTGATGTTGGTATCTCCCTTAAAATAATAAATACTTGTAATATTCTTGTGTACCATTTCTAACATGTAGTAATCTTCAGGTTAAATTTGTCCTACATTAGTCTCCTCAGTTTCAAAAACTACAGATGGGTTGGATGGGTTCAGGAGTTATTTTTACCCTTGTCACAGGTGTGTGAGTCATGTAATGCTCTGTTTTAGTGGGATAGATATGCCTTGGTAATGTTCAACTACGTAATTTTCCATATGACCCTTATTCGTTAATATTATGGATGACATTTTAAGTCATCATCTAGATTATAGTCATATGGTTTAATAAAAATTTTGGATAATTATTTTATATAGTCTATTTGATAATTGATTCATAGAGTGATAAGCATATGGATTGTATTAACTAATGTTCCACTGAGAAAATGAGTCTCCATGTAGTGTGCGTCAATACATGTGGTACCCCTTGAGTAATTCGAGTGGTATAACAAAACATATGTCTTCAGTGGAAATTTTATAATCTTTGATCAATTATGACTCTCTCACTGTTCATTTATGGGGTAGAGTGGTCTAGGTTTGGAAGAAAATTTGTCGATTCCTTTTACTCTAGATGATATTTCAAAGAGGATCAGGCGTTCCCGCACACTGGTCATTTTGTTTAAGCTCTTACACCTAATTCAATGGCTTGTGAACGTAACATGGAAGGATTTTTGTGATTATTTATAAGGAAAATAGGATCCATAGTTCTTTTAATCTAGTATTTTACTTCTCTATTCCAACTATTCCATGGAAAATGTATGATGGCCATCTCTTGGACTAGTTAGTGGGTGATGATTCATGTTTAAAGGGTCGAGTTCACTTTCTCAGTAAATGATGAGTATGACACACCTATGCTGGAGAGTATCTCATCAATCACAGAATAATTTTGTCATTCCATGTAGAAGGAAAACAATAAAGGAAGAACATTTTAAGACGGTCCATATTATTTTTTTAATTCCCAAGAGGTTGGAAATCTATCAAATAAGTTGGTCCTTGTGAGGTAGTTTTATGAAAATAAGTTTTGTTATGTACACAACCCTTGAAATACACAATTAGATAGGTATGGACTTCGATAATTGTTCTTTGTGATCCCATGAGGCCTTGGGTGGTAATGAAATCTTTGTCAGCTAATGACAAATCATCACAAGGTATAGATGAGTTATTATTTGTATGTTAATATGTGGTATTTCTACTATCCATTTTTTTGAATATTTGTATATTATTGGTTCAGATCTGTAGAGACATATCATTTTTATTTAATAGTAGTTTATCATGTAATTTTTGAAATATTTTTAATACACTTGGTCTTCTATTGTTTTAGAGATGATCATTTCCTCCATCTTCACATCATCTAGGGTTCACTAAGAGATAGTTGGTTATATGTTGAGATAAAAGATTAAAATTATATTATGTAATGATTCTTAAACTATTCAATTGTTTTTCATTAGATGTGTGGCTGGTAATCATGGAATTGTTATTCTAATGTAACAACTAGGCTCTCAAGTATTAATTACTGAGGATAAAATCACGGACACTATTTCCTTTTTGACATGAATACCATTGGTCTTAGTCAGTTCTCCTGATACAAGTATGTTAGGCTATATTCGAATATCTCACTTGTAATTTATAAATTATGGACTTAATAGGATGAGATCCTTAATCTATATTTTATTATTCTATGGACACCCAAAACCTCAGTCAGTCTCAGATGAGATGTTTTAGGTGTGATGATCCAAGTGTGATGGATTTAGTATACCCCCATGCTCATTCTATGTCATAACAGATTAATGTAATCATTGGGAATGGAACAACACTAGGGGAATTGGTGTATTTTTTCTATGTAAGAATGTGATTCCTTAGGAAAAGGATACATGTTTTGGGATATAGAACATTGGATATCTAATCCATGCATTTTTAGAATTTTTAACTTGTAGTTTCTTGATATTCATTCCATTCGTTCAGTGAATGTGGTTGGCGAGGAACCGCTTTTTGAACATCGTTGAGGTGAGATGTGTGTAGTGTATGGGTTAGTTGATACTTTTAGAGAAAAGTTGGTTTGTTCAGGATAATTTTTTTCACCAAGGAATAACTCATTCGATCAAGTAGATAATCATTCTACGGCATCTATATAGTGTTAAAGGCATGTTTAAATCTGAAATTTTTATGGTGGAGGTATCATGGTTTAAATTTGATATTAAATGATAATACCTACATCGGGGAGCTCCATACGATGGATTTTTAGCGGGATAATAATTTTTTTATGTATCAAGTTTGATATTATTTGGTAATCACATTCTTAATTCCTGATTATTGTAATAGGACCATAAGCTCGAGTTTTAACAACTTATTCACTGTAGGTATAAAGTGATTTGTGGATGTGTGTTGGGTGATTGGAACTGAATCACTACTTCTTAAAAAAAGTCATGACCCTATTAGGTTGAGTGATTGTTTCTTTCTTTCTGAAATGATTCATGGGGATGAAAATTTCTAATTTGGGGAGTTTATAACAACCTGTGTTTGGGGTAGGTTTGAAAATCCATGATTTTTTCAATTTTACTATTTAGTAGACCGGCCAAATTTTAAACTTTGACTTGGAAAAAAAATATTGAGAGTCAAAATACCTAAATGTATTGTTTTAATACTTTGATAAAGTAAAAAAAAGTTCATTGGGTGTTTTATCGTGTTTCGAAGGCATCATGCTCTAAATGGATTAAACTGGGAGTAGCTTGTAGGGGTGTACAGTTTTTCTAAAACAGTAGGACCACAAGGAGAAAACATGCAGTGTAATCATATTGGAATGTGGGGTTGCATGGTCAAATCTAACCATTTACACCAGGCCACATGTCCATACATCTATTTTAGGTTTCATCATAGAGGATAAACACATGGTTTCACAATCTATGGGCACGAATTATTCGAGCTTACTTCTTGGGAAGTTGTTAAATCACGGTTGGTGCATAGTTCGACCAACATTGTTTTCAAACCATGTGCCTCATTGAAAGGGATAAATTTACCCTCTTCCCTATAATTTATTTTAATCTCATCTCCCCTTACATTCATCCTGCCTCCTCCACATAGCAATCCCTTCATAGACTCCTTCCTCATCACCTCCTTCAATGGAGAGATTTTTCACATCTGTACTCTGTTTTACAATCATTCATAACGTTAGAATCATACCAGTAATATTATAACACATATTACATTGATTATTAGTTTATTTAAACAGATATGGTTCTATATTCCTAAGAGGTAATTCACCCTATTTTCATAGTGTGGTTCCATTTCTTTGATTTCTTTCTAACCAGATCAATTCAAGCATTGATATTGGATGAGTGGATCATCCTAATGACGAGGTAAGTGGCCTATAGATTTACCTTGATATAATTTAATTTTATAATTTAAACCTTTATTCCACATTATGGATTATCCATATACTTCTTAATAAATGTGAAATTATTTATGTAGATCCCATTGCTATAAATTTAAAAATCCATAATACATTAGTTTAATGCATTAGAGGTTATTCACCTCAACCTAAAAAATTCCCTTGGGATGAGTTTTTTATATTCCTTTACCCTTAAACATGTTCACATAATTCAACCCCCCCCCCCCTCATTGGGTGTTGTTTTAGGTTCTTAATTTCTCATCCCAAGTATTTCCCACCCTTTATTATATTTTAAATATATTTAATGATTCATTTTATAAAGATTTGTGAAATTTAATTTGAGAAACATAATATGGTAAAATAAAATTGTTTATAAAAAATAACTGTTAAAG
The DNA here is from genome assembly GCA_963277665.1 of Viscum album. Classification (NCBI taxonomy): domain Eukaryota; kingdom Viridiplantae; phylum Streptophyta; class Magnoliopsida; order Santalales; family Viscaceae; genus Viscum; species Viscum album. The sequence goes on from OY728121.1 coordinate 858,601,373, forward strand.
GTGATCTATCTCATCAAATGTGAATGTGATTATTTAATGGATTTCCTCATAAAGAGGGGTGGGTGGAAAATCTCCCCTCTTATTATCGGGAATCCAAACCACCTCTTAATTGGTGTGTCCTAACTCAAATTAAAAGGATATCAAGAATTAAATGTAATTTTTACGGTAATACCATGTCACAATACTCTTTGTTAGTTGGAAATTTTCCTTAGGATAGTAAATGAATTTTAATTGTTATTAATTTTGTGCTTATTTCAAGGGATTTATTATGTAATAATTAAAATGAATTATGGACACTTGAGTGATATTGAGAATCCCATATTGGAATTTAGTGGGTGGGATCATATATTGTTTTAAAGTATATTTACCATGGTTTAATTGTTATGGTGTATGAATTAGGGGCTCATAGGATTATTGATTTATTCTTTGCAATGAGCGATACTTGGGTATACTCTTTATGGAACTCCATGGACATGCTCATATGATGTTTTAGATAATTATTCCCATGAGATATATTGGTAACCATGGGAAGAAAACTTAGAAGAGATTAGAGGAAGGATGTTTACATCATTCTATGAGTAATACTCAGTCCCCTATGTGTGACACCATGTATAGCATCACTAGGTTAGGCCCTAATGACATTCCATGAGGGATACTTGGGATTCTACTTAAAAATTTCCGTGTACATAATCTTATGGTGATGGGTAGTTGTAGTACTCCTTGTGGGATACATGATATTCCACATTACGCATCTCCTAGCACAGGACCGTGGTTCATTTCAACTAAGAACCTTAATTCCTCTATTTAATGTTATAATTAATGTTTCGTTTAAAAATTTCCGGGATGTGTCCACCAATCCAATGAATATTCTCAGGTTTGGTCCAAGTTGTACTTATCCTTAATGACCAGTCCAATTTTCTTCACTTGTTTATATTCCTTTTAATTATATATATATAAATAATTTATATCGTTATATATGGACCGTAGTTCAAAAAAATTTGGGAATAGGATGAAGCACGTATTCATGGATAGGTGTTCCTAAGGAACCTAAGCCAAATTTATTACTTGTTTTCTATACTTAATTACATATAATACATGTACACTTCAGTATTTTATATTCATGGACTAGATATCTATATAAAAAATTTGTAGGGGCCTACTGTGGAAATCAAACCCCTTACTCGGGCCTCCATTGGATTGGGGTACCTAAGTTGACCTCATGATATATTTAATCCTAACCCTTGGATTATCTTCTAATGCCAATAACTAAGAGTTAGGTGCATATAAAGAGTTGGATCTTATGATAATCATGGTGTTGGACATTGGTTATTTTATTCATTAATTCCAATGAATTGTAATGTGTCTCCAACTATACATTAATACTTTAGATTTTGTATCCTCCTCCGGACAAGAATGCATGCTTGTATAATTGGTGTTGGCCATCTGATTAGTTTATTACCATTATCTTACCCTACTATATCTTTTATTTTTACTTATCCCTCTATTGGTTGATGTTTTTTTATAATAACATTTTGCAACTCTAATCATGTGGGTATAGTCCTCCCACTGTACCATTATTAGACCCTCACTTATAGTTGGAAGCCATGAGTGCACCAGGAGGTGAACATGATGCCACGCGACTTACCATCTCCAGGAAATGTTTTTGGGGATCTCATGTTGGGATATTATATAAACTGAAAATTTAAATACATTTAATTTAAAACCAGTCAAATAAAAATAACATTTATAAACTATGTTCTTATGTTTGGATATTTTAGACTAATTAATTATGTAAAAATAGATAAATGAAATATAGAACATAAATCATAACATAGATTTAATTTAAAATATATAGAAATTATAAGTAAAATTGAATAATTATAAAACCTATAAACAAAAACTATTAATGTAAATATAGAATAACTAAATATTATAAATTGGTTCAATAATGAAAATATAAAATATTGTATTTATATGCATCATTGATACATATGGTTTTATGCTATGGAAGTTATTATATTTTGGCCTAAAGTGGTTGGATGATAAAAAACAAAATTGGTAATAACCTACAATGTGTACTTGTAGTTCCCACTTTTTCAAATAACTCTATAGTAAGGAATGCTTCCATTATGAAATCATATGCAAATAAAAATTTTTAAATCGAAAAATTAATGTACCTTGAATATGAAATTACATGGATTAAAATAAAAACATAAAATAAGTTTTATGATGATTGTTGTAAAAAGGTGATCTCAAATATTATCAAAATTTAATATGTGAAAAATTATTTGAATGAACAACATTCTACCCCAAGTTATAAATTTACTATGTTAACAATTATAGCAGACACTAAAAAATATAGCGAATCAATGATCTTCTATAATTATTATAATTTTCTACCCCATGTTATTTATTGTAATTTTAATGTCATTAGTATAGATATAATCTTCACTATGTTTTTGGTAGATCCATCATCCTTTTCCCCCATGATATATATTTTAGAATATATAATAATTTTTGTAATTATTTTTGTAATATATTGAAGCATATTCAATGTCTTCCTATAATTTCAAATATTCTTTGATATCAAGTTAATTTCATTATGCATTTTATCTTGTATACATTCTCGATAATTAAATTTATTGACTTATAAAATATTCCCATAAAATTAAATTAAAATGGAATTATGTATTATGATTTGTAAAAAATACGGATCTAAATGTTTTTATTTAGATAATGAATCAATAATCGACCCATTTTTAATAACCCAGAAAGATGATAAATTACAGTATTATGAAATAGAAAAAAAATCCAATGCAAAAATATTTAATAAAACAAATAGGAAATCTATATAAGTAAGATATAAAAATCCATCTTAGTTAATGATCAAAAATATATTTCGTTCTCTTTAAAATAATATATATTTATTAACCTACCATGCCCTTTTATAATTATTCCCCTTATGACTCTAAAAAAAGAAATCTGGATTCAAATACATGCTAAATAAAGTCATCATTAAAAATTAATATAATAAAAAACCATAAAAATTGAAACATTTCACAGAAAACAAAAAAAATACAAGTTTAAAAAATATATGAATATCAATCATTCTATTCAAGTTCCAAGATCTACTTCACAAGGTTTTCTTTAGGTTTTTACAATTTCATTAACCATTCATCAATGCTATTGATATACAAATACATTTTCATAATGATTTTCATGACAAAATTTTATTCATCAATAAAATGAAATAGATCATCTTTTATTTTCCTTTATCCATCTAAAATAATTTTTTTTTGATAAGACATTCACCTAGAGTTGAGTATAATACATCCACATCACATCATTATATGTATTACTGGAAATATCAAAACAAATTATAAACACATGTTTTTTTGAATATTTATATATATTTGGAACCATTTGACATTAGAGATGATATCAACTTGAAAAAATACTTCCATATATACATGTGTAATATCATATAAAAATGTTCATCTTTTGGATAAATATCATTAAAATGTTTATCTATCTCCACTGCTATTACAACAATGGGTGGTGATCCTATATTATCATAAATAAAATTTTATGTATACATTTATAATATCTTTCTTGAAGTTCCGCAATCTAAAAATTAATTTTTGATTTTTAAAATTTCAGTTTTTATTGATTCATTATTCATGGTTTCTTTATTAGGTAATTAGATTTATGTATATTTCACTATTTTTGATTTCCTAGAGGATTGATTTTGAGTTAATTTCTTATATAATGATTTTAAAGGATTCCACTACATCTGGTTTCAATGCTCAATGAGACAAGTTAAAGAAGAATAATTTTTAGTTCTCATAGAATCTTGATTTATTTTTTACTTTTATTTCCTACATCAGTGATGTTTTTTATATTATTAGTACCATAAAAAGTTAGGTTTTTAACTCTATCCTTTAGAATAAAATCTTATAAAGTCACTAAATTGCTTATTATAGATGGAATTTACTTACTTTTTTTGGAATTAAATAATAGATGAAGTTATTAATGAAATAGTGTAAATTTATATAATTTTACCATTTTAATTTTTAATAAGAAAAGGCGTATAAATAAATTTCACTATGAATTTTTTTTATTTTCCAAAAAACTCTATAATAATCCTTGGGGATTTTTTTTCCTTGGGTTAGAATCACTATTTTCTTCTTTAACTAATTTCGAGTTGTTTTTTATTTTAATCCAAGTATCAGTAACATTAGACTTCTTTATTTTTTAGATAACATCTTTAATATAAAGTATTAAAACTAGCATGAAAAATATCTAAAATTTCAAAATAAAACATTCTGTTCTCCTTTTTTATTTATAGGTTCCTCATCTATTATATTTTTTTACCAAATATTATAGTTCAAAATTTACATCCTTTCATGAATCCATAAATCCAGTATTTGATTCTTCTTATCATTCTATTTGTTGATCATTAGTTGAATATTTTATTTTTATGTCAGGATGAAACTTATATAGAATATCATAGACTACCATCGTTGTTATTATAATATAATATGAAATTATATTTTCTTTTAAATTTTAATGTTATCCAACAGGATATGTTTCTTCTGAAACAATTTTCAAAATAAATCTATTGAGTATTCTACAGTACATAAGAATTTTAATCATCACTAACCTCGAATGAAAAACACAAACATCTTAGAGAAAAATATAGATTTAGATGGACATATATCTACTAAGATGGCCAAAAAATATATTTATTGAACATTCTCTATTTCAAAATTTCCCTTTCGTGGAATTAAGAATATTTTTATCCACATTGAAACTACTATGGGTTAGACATTCGAATAAGTCATTTTAAATCTTCAATTAGTACTATTAAAACTTATAACTAAGGTATATTATTTCTTAAAATTTCCATCGTTTTCTACTAGTTTATGATATTTATGAAAATAATATCTTTTTAGTAGCAAAAATATCATAATTTCAAACCAATCGATGCTAATTTAATGTTAAATTATCTTTGTTTTAATTTTTTCTATCTTTACCCCATATACAAAATCATAGGATAATGTAATTAAGAAATGAGAAAAAAATTCCCCTTTACTAAGGATGATACTTATTATATTCAATGGAAACAATCTTCCACTATTGAAATTAGATAACTTATTATTATAATGATTTATAATTTCTAAACCATACTGGGTCTATCTGGCTTCTGTAGCTTATTTTCATTGATGTAACTTCAATCATATCCTTTTACCTTTCCACTATAATGATAAATAATATTATTGAATCTATAGGAGATGATTGATCTTGAGTGAACTAAAATATAGAAAACCTCTAACAAAAAATTATCTATGAATTTATTTAGATGAATCATTGACATTTAGTAATTAGAAAAAATAAATAGATTCAATCGCTCTTTATATTGTAATGAATAACTACATTGATTCAATTATTAGTAAAATTTTTGATTCATGGATGTTTTTACTAATAACAATTATATAATTACAATCATATTACTAATGATATTTTATGATATTATTTATTTTAATTTAAAAAAATTATTGGAGATTTTTTTCTAAGTCAAATACCTTTCATAATTCATCATTCAAAATTTTAATAAGAAATATTACCATTATAGAATGTCCTTTTAAGAAATTTGTGTCATATAGTTGACTTTATGTAGATTATAATACTATTTTCCAATAATAATTGTTTTTTCACTTCACTTTCTTGGATGTGATAAAAGAAATTTCTACTATAATATGAAATCCCCAAATCTTGAGTTGTTTTTTATATTTTAGAGGATAAGAAAATAGTAATTGGAAATTATCATTCACATATTTAATTTAATTTATTAAATTTTTTATAATTCAATGGATTCATGAAAATGTTAGTAAAATGATTTTCATTCTAAATATTTTAAGACTTATGTCCCCTTTTTTGTGTAATAAGGATAAAAGTGATGTCTAACTTCAATACATCAATTTTCTTCACACATGAGTGATGATAAGTATTTCTATAAATAGAAATAAAATCATGTTATTACAAATAATAAAGGACGATCCAATTTGAAATCAATATTTTAAAGAGTGTTCTTTATCAACAACTTCTACGAACAATAATTACTAGCTTCTACATATTCAACATTATTATTGGAGAGTACTATAATGTTTTTTTCTTACAAGTCCATTAAACTAACGACTCTCTTAAAAAAAAGTTATGGGTTTTCATTTTTTCCAACAAATATCCTCCAAAATAAATAACTATATAATTTTTTAAATATAATTATAATATTTATGAATAAAATAATTCAAGAACTAATGTTCCTTTAAAAAACCAAAAAAAATTATTTTCATGAATTTTAAATTATATTTTTATAATTCAAATGAAAATGGGAAAGTCGGATTATGTAGAAAAAGCTCTTTTCTGAATTATCATTATGTAATGTTAAATTATAATCATTATTAAATAATTATTTTAATCCATTTATTTCCCAATATTATCTAGATTGAGATTATTTTATGTGAATACATGAGTACTAATACATGATCCATTTTATAATCCAGAATGTTTCAAATAATCTATTATATATATTTATTGATTAAAAAACATAATTACACTTTATTAAAGAATTATAAAAAGATGAATGAGGTAAATTTACTCTTTATAATCATCTTAAACTCACATTCCATAAGATTACAGAAGATAATTGGAAAATGTTTTTTGAATTGAAAAAAACTATATAATTTAAAAATATTTTTTGGATTATCTTGTCATTATTATTCTAATAGAAAAAATGAGTAGAGTCTGTTATTACTTCCATAAAACCATTTTTAAATGAAAAATAGACTCACATTTACATTTATCTATCAGATTTTTCATCGATCTAAAAACTTCTTAATATGTTTAAAACATAGTTTTTGTAATGACTAAATCAAAATACCTAAAACTCAAGACATGATCTGGACCACCACACGGACTCACGATCATTACTCCATTCCCAAAGACTGGTAATTATTACTGAGTGATACAACATAAAATTGGGGAACATTTTTCACATATATAAAATGAGAAACTGCATGAAAATGAATATAACATTTTTATTAAAACTAAAACAAACTTTTAAAAATGATAAAATAAAAAAGTTTTTAAAAAATCAATAAAAATAAGATAAGTAAGACAATGAATGGATTATCAAAAGTATATGACTAAAAACATTCCATTCCTTTAAAAATTGAGTACTAAACCCCATTAAAAAATTTCATGATCGGGAATCTTACAATCTATATCTAATAACCAATTTAGATTTTTTTCCCATACCATAACAAACAATTACAATACATACACTAATCTATGGGGGTAGAGGTTAGTAAAACATTACTCAATAGGACATTCCTATATAAATTACATATTCTCCGATATATTATTTATTCCAAACTATATAACCAATAGTATTAAGAAAACATTAAAATTATATTTATATTTACATACCTTAATAACCCTTTAAAAACAAACAAATAAAATTCCTATAATCTTTCCATGAAATGAACATTTATAAAATTTTATGGATGCATTATTAGTTTAAAAATTAACCAACCAAGCAACAAAAAATAATCCAAACTAACTATGATCATAGTGTTCCTATAGAAAATCTATATCCATCAAGTTAAATTCATATGGTTGTTTTTTTCCCTCCCACACAACAATTTTGGTTTAATTTACCAAAGAGTTTATGTCAAAACCTAGAGGAATGGATGTCGACTAATCTCATATATATTCTTGTTTTCTAGTAGATTATAATCTTATATATTTTTCAAGATTCCTAAATTACTTTCATGTAAAAATACATTTAATATTTTTAAGAAAACTATTTATTGATTTTAATTAATTTTAATTAATACTGTGTAAAGAATTACAAAATTATTTATTTTTTAATTTTTTTTATTACTATATAGTTTAAAGACATAAAAAATGAAAATATGAATTTCAATATCATCTGGGATGGTGTATAGGATACGGAGGGGTCTAATATGTGATGGTGTTGGGATTGGATCCATAGAGGGTTTCCTATGAATCCCATATTGGTGAATCATAACCCACTATAAGCACTACAAATGAACCAATACACTAGACATGATGATTAAAGCTATAATTTACAAAAAACAATTCATGAAAATATAAGATACGAACAAAACATTAAGATCCCAAATTGTTTTCTAGAGAAAAGGAATCACAAATTTTTCTAATTCCTATGCTACCTAACATCACATCTATCCCACAGAAATTGTGTCCTGGTAACCCAAATAGAGGCACCACAATTTATTTATATCGATGATGTGGTGCATCCTAGATGAGGTTACACTAGTGAACACTACTTACAATGTATCATTGACTTATATTCAGACCAAAATGATGCCTCCAACTTAACAAATATAGTGAATTTTGTTATTGTGTCACCACCATAGTGGATCATACTTAGTTTCTCAAAATACCCCCAAGAGACAAACAGTCAGGGGTCCTTCTTTTTCATCCTTTCATAAATGTAAATATGTTCTCTATATGATCCAATACATTTTTATTTGCATTATATTAATCCCACCATTCCACCTTATATATTAATTATAATCTATCATGAGTATCTTTTAGATGCATACTTACCCATAGAGGAAAACCCAAATAGATGAAACCCATAACCTCTCTCACTTTGAGGCTATAATGTTAATCCTAGTTTAGAACTCATTAATGTATCTTCATGCAAGGAAGCCCATGAACATTTATATTCATATAAAAAAACATTTGAACCCTCTCAAATATAAATATATTATTATTCTTATATAACACAACCTTTAATCTCAAAATTATGAAATTAACTTTAATTGATAGAAAAAGTGTTTGGCGCCCATGAGTTTCATGGGCATTGATGTTAACCATATAGGGATACCATCAAGAATAATCCCCAACCCTCTAATGTTGAAGCATATCATTCACACCCTTATTCACACACCTATACTAAATTTATGTGACCATTCTCCCTGGTAACTTACATAGGCTAAGGTCTACCTGATTACCCAAGTGTCCCAAAATACCATGTTGAATACATCTTACCATGGAAATTTTTTCAAATAAAACATTCTACCTCAGCCTCCTTAATAGACTCTAATTATGAATGATCGATAAAATGACCTTCTGTACCACTTAATCCCAAGATATTGGGTTAGAAATTGGTTTCTCTTTCTAATAGAATGGGCCAATGGAGTACATAAAAGCATTTATTACCCTGATAAAGAGGATAAAAATTCTTAGGTGAATAGTGGAATTATTCCTAGATCAAGACTCTCATCCTAGTCACTATGAACTAGTACCCATAAATTCAATTATCCAGTCATCTTGTGCCCAATTAATGAGCCACATACATTAAATGGTGGTAAATCTAGTGTAATCCCAAAATCTTCTTCCATATATCATATGACTTATGTGTTCACTCACACATTCCTCTTCATTAGTCATGAATAAAAATGATATGAACAAAATTGGGATTCTGACCTAGTGTAATCAATAATTATAATGGAATTATATGGAATAAGCCCCGTTATGAACCTTTATTAAGAACCATTTACCAAATATTCCATTTTTTTTACAATAATGTTCTTGGATGTTGTCCAAGACGTTTGATCTTAAACTTGAAGGCATAATGGTCATTGTGGTGTGACCGTAAAAGGTACATCGGCATTCATGGATACATGATATTACAAATAACCATTATAATCCCCATATCCTGACCTCAAATGGGAAGAAATTATTTATTAAATGATACCAGACTATATGGGTTTTGATTCCCTTCATAGGTATACATAGTATTCCCTTTCTTGGGCCCAATCCCAAATATCATGAAATTTATTCCTCTGTACATTAATAATTATTAGATGGAATAGAACTAAATTATATAATGTTTCCCATTCAGGATTCAAGTATCATAGAAATCTATATGGGGGGATCTATGATATAATTTTATTTTATGTTTACTTACTTATGAAACAACCTTCATCTCTAGTAAAAAATGACTTTCTCTATTGTACAAAATCCAAACACACATCCACAATAATACAAGAATTTACAAGGTTCACTACTCAAAAAATATAGCTACATCTGTGGTATGGTTTAGAAATAAAACAATACCACACAATCCATGAGAAAATATTAATTTTTATGTAATATAACAAGTAGTATATTCACTTTTACTAGTGTATCACTTTTATAATAGTCCATTATTGTATGTGCTTATTCTAGAACAAAATGATTCAATTCAACGATTATGTGCTTCTTGATCAGCATCCAAAAATTTTGATTTTTTTTAAAAAAAATTCTCAATCATACTCAAGAAGCTTGTAGGAACTTCCTTGAGTCCTCCATGAACTATCTTTCTTCCACCTAATACTATATGTACACTCTACAATCTCAATTACACCACATGGAAATAGTGCTTTGAAGAAATGCTTCTTCCTCTCGCTGAATACCTATTCCTTGTGAATGTTCTAAGCTCCTTGTACTGCTCATTCTCCATAGAGTTACCATTCTTTTTGGATGCTGGATTCTTCTGGGAACCATCCCATCTCTACGAATGGTTGATTCTTCTACAGAATACCTATAATCTGTGGATGACCTCTCCTTTACGAGCTTCCACTACCTCACTAAATTCCTTTATGGGATATCAAGCACTGAAAACCACTTCCACAAACTTTATCAACATATAATCCCCTATGATATAATTATCCTTCATTTACTACTTCCTCCCCCATGGAAACTCTTCCTGCAAAATCATTCCTTCAAAGAATCCACCTTCTTGAAATCTTCAGACTTCACCGAATTCTTCCTTAGAGAAAAAATGTTTTCTAAAGATGATATCTCTTAAATAATAATTTTATTATGATTAATTATATATGAATATAAATTTTAAAATATTTTTAAATTTTACCAAAAGATTGATATGGTAAAGCCTTCACCACACACTGCAGCTTCTGCAAACGGTTTCTCCTTATACGGTCCATGTACCATTTCTCTTCCTTCCACATGGAGGCCGATTCTATCCAAGAATAGATCACCAACTTTATTGTGAAAATTGAATCCTTTACTGCAATATTTAAGACTTATCCAAATTGTGCTCCTTCGAATTAGTTTTTCCCCTATGCGGTCCCCAAACCACACTTAGTGGTCCGTATACAACTGGTTTTCAAAATATTTCCTTTTCCAAATTTCCTTCACCACTCTATGAACCTCCTATGTGGTCCAGGTACAGACCCTCATAGTCTATAATCAATGATTCATGAACTATATTGTGGAAAAACATCCATTTATTGAAAAAAAAACTCGATTTTTAAGTGCCGAAAATTTGGAAACCACTAGGAAACAATGCCACAAAAAATATATTATTCTGTAAAAAACCCCATGATGATTAAAAATCGTCTATATTATTCGAAAATCAACTACTTTTAACTTGAAACTTATATTTTATGCTATATTTCCTTTGATTTATCACCTTTACTATCATCAGATTCTCTATGGAAATTATTTAAACATTCATGTCTTCTAATAATATCATTATTTCCAATCAAACCTGAATATAATTGTTTACAATTGGTCTTCCCATTTCATTCATAAGGATTTTTTCATATGTTCTCAAAACAACTTATGAGATTTTTGAAATTAAAATCTGTAATGTATCATCATATTTTACAAGATGTTTTTCAATGTGAATTGATTTAATTTTTTGACAACAAAAGAAAACACTCTTGAGGAAAAAAATTTCTTACTTCCAAAGGCTTCTTCATTCAACTAGATCCCAAAATCATATCCATTAAGATTAATATCCACCAATAAAGATACATTTCTATAAAATTATTCTTCTAGTGATAAGCTAGTAAACTCATTAACCCACTACCGATGAGCTAACAAACCATTAATTCACTAGTGAAACCTCCCTCATAACCCATTTTGCCTTCCAAGATATCTTGAATCACCAATGTACCCTTAAACAATCATTATCAATCTTAATTAATTTCATCATGGATGAACTTCATTTTTTGAAAATTCATTAGCCTAATATGCTAGTGAAGATCTATTGACCTTATTTATCTCATGGGTGATAAGAGAACTAGTCAATTCACTTGTAATTTATTCATATTGAACCCTCAAGTTCATATGGATCAAAAATATAAAATGTATCCCTATAGGGAATTATATCACATATTTTAGTTTGGTATGGATTTAAAGAATCAAATCATCACATGAATACATGTCATTGTGAAATGATCATGGGATGACTCATTTTACATAAGCATGAGATGATTGATTTTAATCACATCATATATTACATTTAATAATTGATAATCCTTCTTAACATGTTTTCTTTACCCCACTAAAGTTGTGCATGATATAAAACAAACTAGTATTTTATCGATACATATTCCATGAACATATTTTTATGTATATGAGAGAGTATCATATTATACTATACAATCTTCAAGCAGATTCTTCAAAATTTAATCCTTTCTTATATTCATAAAAATGGTTCCATCATTATCACCACATTTAATTGATGGGTTACATCCATTGGAACGAAGAAGATGGAAAAGAAAAATCATAATCAATGGATAAAAAGAATCAAAAAATGGTGAACCTGATGTGAATCCTTTACCCATGATATAAATTGATCAATCGGACCTAACTATTTTAATTTTTTACCTAATTTTTTCACATGTTTTATTTTAATCCCTATAGAATATACATCAATATAAAAAAGATATTCATTTGAAAAATGGCTTGAAATGTATCCTACAGGAATGGTGATATTACGTAGGTTACGGTAGTCTTGTGATTCACAAACCAAATACCTTATATCCCCATAGTTATTCCTACACTACTACTAATACATATACCATAGATCGTTAGAATGGTCATTAACATTCTTCCACCCACTATATTTAAGGAAACAAATGGTCAACTTGTTGGTTTCGGAATATTTTGAAGATGGAGAGATCCTACCATCTTTTTCTACCTAAAAATACATAGAGGGGATAAATTTTCATGGGTTGGAATCGTAACTGAATTAAAATAGGAGTTACATAACCCATTTATCTACATATAATATCATTAGCAGTATCTCTTCCAAGTGTTAAATTTCATTCTTGAATTACATAAATGAGGTTGGGGAGGATTTCAATGATATTCAATATGTTTATCAAGAGTCCCCAAAGAGAACTAAAACATATCATGGTCACCATCATCATTTGGTAGCCTCAAATTCCCTCAAGTCCACCAATGACACCTTTATCATGTTTATATGAACCCACTAATGGAGAAGGATATATCACCATAGGTATATCAAACACACAATAAAAAGAGGAACCACCTTTATCATTATTGTAATGTCCTAAACTTTTTGGGTATTTTTTTAATTATATAGAATTATTCGAAGGCCAAAAATTCTGATGACACCTGATACTGAGGCCCAATGAGTCCGAAATAGAACATTGAACTTTTATTAGTTCATTTAATTAATCGTGAGAGAAATTTTTTCTAACATTTAAATCAGTGCTTGGATCAAAACAACAAGTGCACAGTTGAACTCAGGACACCGAGATTTTCCTAGAATGGAAAAAACTACTGCCAGAAAGGGTCGATAAGTAATGTGAGATACTAGACTTTTTTGAAAAAAATAAAATAACCTGTAAAGATATATTATTTAGTTTTTCAAAACCGTTGAGCGGTGGATGGCAGTGCTATGCTGTAGCGATGAGGTTTATTAAATGATGTTCCTTAATGGATCATTTTTTTGTAGTGTAACGACACATTTAATGAAGCAATAATAGATAGGATGTTTCATAAAAGAAATAGTGTAAGGACATGACATCGCAGCATAACAGAAATGTTGCGATGTATTTTATTTTAATGGGTTAATGTGTTAGATATTTGAGAATCAAAGGGTAGAAATTTCTAGAACGAACAGACTATGAGAACTCTCTCTAATAAATAATGTAGAATTTAGGTAGATCATTAACGACATTGATGCATCTCAAAGAACAGGACTAGTGAGGGAGGTATGCATTCATCCTCTTGAATGTTCGTGGGTTTGAAACTTAAATATCACACTACTTCGATTTATGGGTTTAATTGTTTCAATATTTCCCCGTCCTTATTCTAAAACAATGAATTTAGATCATCCCATGATAAGGTTGATCTGAAGATCGTGTGCTCTTGTGGGAGGGACTTTTCTTTAGGGGTTTAGATCGAGATTATTAATTATTAGATACAATTATGATCCCATGAATCCCCTATTTTTATATTTATAACATGGAGGGAATGAGATGGAATGGAAAAGACTTGAGCCCTCTGCATTGTGCATTCTACATTGCTAGGAATTCAAATGGACAAAAAATCAAATTTGAGAACTTTATAGGGATGTCGACACCCCATAGAGGCTAGTGGCATAGGCTGTGGGAAGAACAGACCATCAGTACTGACCTGATAGTCTTCGTATGAGAATGCAGGTGGCGGCTACAGAAAGGTGGTAGTCACGGGCAGGTGGAGGTGCGCCACAATGGCGCGCCGTAAGGGCACCAGGACCAGCATTGTTCCACCGGTTGGTGATGGGTAGACACGGACAGCCATCATAGTTGGGGAATCATGGAAGTGGCACCACACCGTGCTGCACGCAGAAAGTCAACTAAAAATGAATGTGGTAGAGGTTCTGGCCCATGGATGAACCGTAGGGTGAGGGGGAGCCAGACATGGCATCCAGCTGTTTCTCGGCCAGCCAAATGTTGGTCCGTCTATGGCATACCAGGAATGGACTAGACTAGAACCAAGACCCAATAAACCTACAGCCAACTGGATGGACTGGGTTGGGCCGAGACCACGGTATATGTGGGTTGGGTCGGCAGACCCCAGGTTGGGTCGGTGGACCCCGGGCTGGGCTGGGTCCAGTCAGACTAGACCTGAGCCCAACCGGCCCCTTTTTGGAAATATTCCAAAATCTCTCCAACCCGGTGTCTGATTGAGGAGTGGTTTTTTGAATTGGAACCCTCCTGATGAAGAGGATATATTGGAACACTCTAAGGAGGATTTCATGGAAGTTAAAATGAAATTAATGGCATTAGGATTTGTTCTCCCAGAATCAACCACACTACGTTCAGAAACCCTACGGTTGGATGAGACCTAAAGATTACTGATAAGAGACCCTATGTGGATCAGCTACTATGGACCTATGAGAATATGATTTGGTGTTACCCAGTAGGCCCATAGTGGAGAGTTTCTCGGTGTGATCGGGCAGACCCACAGTACTTGATAGGAGAAGTACCTCAGTATAGCCATGGTGGGAAGCTGCTTCTGTGTGACTATACATGCCCACAGTGGGGGGAAGCTTCTATGTGACCCAATATAACCACAGTTCAAATTAGGGATGAATTCCAAAATAGTCTATGGTTAGTGGGAAGTGTCTTCTATGTGATCTTGGAGGCCCATTGTACTCATTGAGGATGAGTTCTCCAGCAGCCCAAGGTGTTCGATGATATGATTGATGTTCCTATTTTTTCCATACTCTATTATATACCAAGTGTGAGATATCTTGATTCTTTGTTTTCATTTTGGATTGGTTTTTTGTCATTGATTTCTATTTTTGGGTCCGTACTAAGTATATTGGTACCCACCACTGCACGTGCATCACATGAACGTGTTGTGTTTGGTGTAGAAGACTGACGCCTTGAAGGAGGAATTAGTGGCCTAGGACCTAGTGGTCCCCAGTGAGACTAGGCAGGAGGGAAGTAATTCTACGACTTCAAGAAGATACTATGCACTTAACCATCAGGTGGGGTTTTTTATTGGACAACTTATATAGATTAATTGTACATTACTGTATTTAGTTTATCTTTTTTTGGGATTCTATTCTGGCCAATTTAAGCTACATTTTTTACTTTTACTCAGTGGTTGTTTAGTGGAATGCATGATTTATTTTATAGATTTTTGATTTGGTTGTGTGTGGATGTAGACAGATACTCATTAAAATGACTCCCATTTATAGGTTAATGCCTTCGGTGATAGTCTCCATCCCTTGGCCATTAGGAGGAGGTCTTGTGGTATGTCATGGCATGGTCCATGGGGTATGGATCGTGATAATGTTGTTTTAGAGGTGGTCAATTGGAACACAAAGATTTAGATTTTGTTATTTTGTGTTTGGAAAAAAAATTTAAATGTTTTGAGTTCAACATTAATATTTGGGGACTCCATTGTTGGTGCAGATGCTGATTTGTCCATACACTAGGACCATGAATTCTTCTTTTTGACTCTATGCATTAAAAAACTGGTTTCATGTATCATATAGGAATTGAGTGTTTCCTTATGTCCTTCCTGAATAACATTTAGCACACCTGGTATACTCTATTAACTGTGGTACATCCTGATCTATATCAGGATGCCTCCATACATACCCCTAGATCGAATTCCAATGTGTGACCATGAGGACAACTCACATAATGATGTGGCATTAGTTCCGGGACCACTACTAGAGATGGCCCTACCAGGGGATGAACCAGTGTTACCACCACCCATTGATTAACTACTACAACCAGCGTTACCGATATAGGATATATGCAGACTGAGTACCTTGCACATATTTCATAGAAAGAGACCTCCCAGGTTCTGGGGAGAGACAAATCGTCAGGTCGATGAGGATTGGTTGGAGGCAGTAACACAAGTATTCCTCTTAGTGAGAATGAAACGCGACCAGATGGTGATGTTAGTTGGGAGCCTTCTTAATGGATTGACATGGAGACGGTGGAGCCTTACAATTTAGACTCATGATGCGGAGACCCTCTCTTTGTATGAATTCAAGCATTTTTTCTAGGAGGATTTATTCCATGTGAGCTTGAACTATGTGCACATATGAGAGCATCTTCACATAGATAAGGGCAGCATGTTAGTGTTTGAGTACTCTGTGAGGTCTACATACCTCTATTTCTACTCCATAGACATGGTGTGGGACCCTTTATTTAGGGCGTAGACCATTGAGCTAGGACACAAACAGGATATGAGGGAATCCATGGTGTCTCCCAACATCCCCAATTAAGATGGAGTGCTAGAGCGTCCCCTTCTTATGGAGATCATCCTAAATGTGTAGGAACTATAGCCAAATACAATAGAATACATCAGGTGTAGAAGTATTCAATGGTGAGTAACATGAAGTAGGAAAAGTGACCCAAGTGGGTCAGATCATTCAAGGGACGACCCCAGGACTCAGCATCGGTAGTGTGGGGCTCGTAGAATAGAGGGAGTCAGAAGGGATCTAGGTTGTGCTTCACATTCCAATGGTAGGGACACATGGCTTGTGACTTCCCAACCTACCTTATATAAAGTCAGCTTATGGTTGAGGGACAGCCATGGTAGATGAAGAGGTTCAAGAAAGGAGGTCTGACGGGTGTCTGATGTGGCAGGGGGAGCAGGCCGAGTGAAAGGGGGTGGACGGCGATTCGATGAAGACCTGTATGGAATGAAGTGAAGAACTCCAACTTGATGGGGTGAAGTTGGGGAAAGGAATAAATTAGGACCGGATGTTGTTGATAAAATGGAATAAATGTTCAGATCTATTCACCAAAACATAAGACCATCTCAGATTGGGGAAAATAGTTATGTTGACAACTGATGAAAACACCAAGAGTTTGAAGTGGGAGAAAATGTGTTCCTAATAATATCTCCCTATATGAGAGTAATGAGATTTGCAAAGAAGGGAAAGATGTGTTCTAAGTATATCAGTCCGTTGGAAATACTGGATCATGTTAGGCAAATAGCTTACCAATTTGCGCTTCCGCCAAATCTCTATTATGCTTATTATGTGTCCTATGTATCTCTACTTAGAAAGTAAATACTTTATCCTTCACATGTAATAAGATCATAAGATGTACCACTAGTGCATGATATTTATTATTAAGAACAACTAATATAGATTCTGGATCGTAGAGAAAAAGTTGTACGAAAGAAGACCACTCGCTTGGTTGATGTTTTATGGAGGAATAGCCAATTAGAGGAAGATATATGGGAACATGGGGATTTGATAAGGGAAAGGTATCCCCATCTATTTATTTACAAATTATGAATTTTGAGGAAAAAATTATGTTTAATGGGGGTTGAATGTAACACCTGGATGTTTTTTATGAAATATTTTTGTATAATAATTTTTATTCTTCAGTATCTTTCATTGCATGTATTCCTGAGTTTAAATTAACTGAGAGACTCCCTTATTATAAAATTACCATTAATGCCGAGCTATTAGGATAGAGGGAATAATTATAACTAACTTATGAAATTAAATTATGAATTCATCAGCTATTACTTATTTATGAATAATATAAATCATTTAGATATATGAATTTTTTAGTGAATTACATTTGGTATTGAAATTAATGTGATATATGAAATATATAATTAATAAAATATTATTTATATTTATCCAAAGGATATTTTAGTAATAGGGTATTAATAAAACCCAATTTTATGCATAAGAACCTATTTTTAAAAGTTTAATTTTTCACCATTGAATGGAGAACCAGTTGAAATTAAGATTTTGTCACATTAATAATTTATATATAAAAACATAAACATTTTATTCTCAATCGGGATATAAAAATTTACTTTTCATAAATTTCTGATATTATTCTGATAACATTCTTATTTTGATAAAGAGTAAAAATATGTTAAATTTTAATTAAAATAAAAATCATTAGGATAATTTGTATGGTAGATTATTATATTTAATGGTATAAAAGTAAAAATAGAATATATATTTTACCATTTAATATAATTTATTCCATTATAATTAATTTTACATTGAATTCCTTGGTAAAAAAATTTCAATCATTCAAAATGTTTTAACTTTAAACTCATTTTCGCATTTCAAGAACAAAAATAAATTCAAATAAATATAATCAAATTATATGTTATGAATATAGAAAAATAAATTCCATATTTGGAATTATAATTTCCAAATTTTATTAATATGTACCTTTTATTTTTGGACATTATTAATATTAAATTTAGTATTATTTTATCTACCTTGGTTAAAGGGTAAATCTGGTAGATAAGGGTAAACAAATAATACATTAATAATATAAAACTACCATAAAATGTTTCTAAATCTTATTAGATGAGATATTTATGACCATGAGAATCCTTGGGTCGATTTTAGGACCCAATGGATTCACTTGGATGTGAAAATTACATTTAATAAAAATTAATTTATAATAATGATAATAATAACCTAAACACATATATTTTAATAAATCAGTTTTAATATAGGGTTATTTAACTGATCTCCATGTTTATAAATATTCATTAGTAAACTAAAAAAATTACCTAAATCATGGTATTTTATTTATAATTTTATAAATCATATAAATATATTTATTTATGACACGGTTATGATTTAGTGATTACCTCATTAATGAATGATTCAAATAAATGAATTTATAAATATTAAAACAAATTTATTTTTGGATATTTTGATGCGATAATCTAATTTTTTGGATTATATTGGCATTTTATCTTTGATTTAATGTCTTAGTTTCGATGTAATAGGGTTTTTATAATTTTTCAAAAAACATAGTATGAATAATGTCCAAAACTGACATAATTCATATCTTAAAACATAAAATAGTTTATTAAATGCTTTTAAATGGAAAAAATATAAGATTCAGATAAAATGATTAATATTAGTCCAAATACGGCATAAATAAATTTTTGGGTCATTTAATATGATATGGTAATTACACTAACCCAAAATCTATAAATAACATGATATCACAGTAATATTAAAAGGTTAAAATAATGGTTTCATTAAAAAGATAATGATAAAAATATTAAAAACTTGACTAGAAGTTATTTTTTGATTGGTATTCGAACAAAAATCTTATTATATTCAAATTCAATATGTTTTGGACCATTTCTAGTCGAAATTTAATTTATAATAAATTAATACATTGAGTGTTTCCAAAAGCCCCTCTTTCCTCTCTGGTAAAAGGGAACCACCTCCCTCTCATCTTAACTCAATTTTGAGCCATAATGCTGGCCAAACCCGGTCCATTTTCCTTCTAAACATCCCTAGTAACATTCTTAAGGTTTTGGTCTTCTCAAAAGGCCATCTCTAGTTCCTTAAGAAGAAATTTAACGTAGGAACATCGAGGAAGAGGTAATATCTTTTACCGATGCTCTCAACTTTATTTCTTCTTCAACTTCCTCTTCCTTAGTTTTTTCATTATTAAGAATTAAAATAAGTATCAATAATATACTAATATGTTACTATAAATATAAAACAACTCTATTTCACCTTCTATCTATCCTATGAAAAATTAAATAACCATGTGTGCGTACATACCACTTACCATCTTCGCACCGTGGTGTAATCCGATTTTCCCCACAACCTTACTTAGATGGATATAATTGTAGAAATACTAACTATATATTATTATTATAACATGATACTAATTCTAAGTTACTATAAACCATCCCCTTCAACACCGTTCAACAATTATAGGAATGATATCATCGCTCATGCGTATGTACGACTTACCGCCTCCAGGGTGGGATGTGATTCGTTCTACATAATTTTCCATAAACCATGATTATATAAATGATTTTAATGAATAAATATGATATATATTATACAAATAAAATTATGTAAATGATATAAATATGACCTAAAAATAGGAATAATAACTTATCCGACCAAATATACATACGAACATAAAGCAGTTAATACCCATATAACGAGTAAAAATGAAATGTTTCTAACAAACAGATGAGAATATAAATGTTATCATAAAAATTATTATTATTATAGAAAAAATATGTAACATTATTTAAATCAATATACATGATATTTAGATACATAGGTGTCATATCATACTTGCGGTATGGGATAAATTTTCCAATCTTGTTTTATCATAGATTTTTTATTCGTAAGTATCTAATGGGGATATATTTATCTCTGTGTCCAGGTTTTATAAAAAAATATACTCATAAAATGTGTAATATTCTTATAGGTATGATTAAATTAATGTTTACCCATTTTTACTTTTACTACATGGTTTGGAAAGAATTTTTCTTTGGTTTACTTTATAAGGTACTTTTTGACAATTCCAAAAAAAGTATGAGGAGATCATTTTTTAACTTTTATAGCATAAATGGGTTCTTACATCTTCATAAAGCATTATTTACATGAAGATTACTCTACACGTTTACATGTTTATTTTCATCCCAATTTTATTATTTTTAAATTATACAACATTTGGAGAAATGAAACAAAAATTTTGAAGATGAATGGATATTTTCCTCAGGAATGATGCTCGTGTGTTTTTTCCAAATTATTTTCTATATAATATTGCATAGGTTTATGTTTCTATCCCTATTATTATTATGATTTTATTGTGTTTATTATTGAATTTTATTTTGGAAATCCATTTGTTTAATATCAATTATGATGGAATGATTTTTAAGGAACCAATTTGATTTCTTGGGTTATGATATAGTGAATGTTTCTATGTTTTTGTGGCACATGTATGAATGGTTTTTTATGAGATGGGGGGACCTATATCTCCTGCAGATTAATTGGGTGATGAATTATATCTCATTAGATAGACATGGATGGAATGAAAAGTTAATTTTGTTCAGTGATACAGGGTTGTAACAAGGAGATAGCTCAGTTTAGTAAGGGACTTTGTCTGCTATGATGGTCTTGAAAAAGAGCCTTAAATAATATGAAGTGATTTTATATGAATATGTTTGTATGCCATTAAATTTAATGTCTTATATTATTACCATTTGAATTACATCTCACTTTTATGATTTATCCCCTGATGTGATATTGAGATTTTTTATCTGCAGGATAAGATTTTCAAATGTTATGTTCTAATGAAAATGATATGAATTTATTTAATATTTTTTAGCCTTATTGAGAATTTTCTCTCACTCTTTTATTTATATCTTTTCCCTAGGAAATAAATAATGGTATTATTTATGATATTCTAAAAAATAATCCTAGATATGATGAAAAAAACAAGAGACAATGTAGATGTTTCATTGAACAGTTGTTTATGTTTTCTAGTTTCTAAAGACTCTATACCTATACAGTCATGTCGTGGATTTGTTATATGTTGTAATAAAAATAATTCAATTATTAAGTGATATCTATTTATGTAAATAACGGGTCACTATAGTTGAACTCATAGTAATGGATTTTTTTCTCAATTTATTTTCATTACGACATATTCAATTTTCAAAACATGTTTTATTTTGTTTCTGGAATTAAAATTTATATAGATGTATTTTATAATTTATTTAAAAAATGATATTGGGTTAAAAATAAAATTCATGTTCTATTATTCATCTTCCTTTGGTTTCAAAAGCTATGAAATTATTAATGGATTTTACTTTAAAACCGCATTTTAATGTTTTCCATTAAATATATTTCCACTATATGTCCATGTTAATAAAAAGTTACATGAAATTTCTTATTCTTGATTCAATTTTTTTAAAGTTTATTTCATCTATTTTGCAATATCTTTAATTATGTTTAAAATAAATTTTTACATATGTTTTTTGTGACTCGCTTTTGAATTTTAATAAAATGGGATTTTTTTTTCTATTTTGACATATAATAAATGAACATATTATCTTAAAATTATGATTATTTATTTATTTGAAGCATCCTATATATGTTTCCAAAATTAATTTCAAATAAAATAGTTTTTTAGTATTCTAAAAATATGTGTTTTAAATGTTATAAAATTAAATGTATTGTTTTCCAAAGATTTCTATGAAAGGATTGAATGTACTTTTAATGGAATTTTCATCCATATAAAAATTATTTGATGATTATTATTCATTAATAAGGATATATTATAATAATACCATGCAACCAATTTTTATGGATGGATTATGATTACAATTTTTTATTTATTTACTGGTGAAAAATATTAACATTTCATATTTCTATATTTTATTATGAATGTTCAAGTTGTTTATGTATTGAATTTCTAATCATTTATTCCATATAATGAATGAATTGGACTTAGTACATGATATGAGGGGTGTGTTATGGCTCATATATACATCATTAATTATCAGTATAGAATATAGGATGGGTATTTTCTATATAACAATTCAATTATATGTGACTTCATAGAATGAGGCCTTGAGGATATAATTATGATGGATTAGAACAAGGCCTTGATGGTATGACTATGATGTCCAACATTATTCAATATTTCATTTTAAATTTGGTATTGTTATCCAAATGATTATTTAAATTATTATGTCATCAATATATATATTCCTCTTTTATGATATCATTTTAATGGTATATTTATTTATCATTTATCACTTTAATTTTATTCAATCATCGGTTATTCTATGATAGTTTTTGTTATAACATTTACATTATTGAGTATATGATCTATCCCTTTATTGTGTTATCTATTTCTTAGTATACCTAGAAGGGATATATAAATTATTTTATGGATATAAGAAAATAAATAATAATGATCTCACTATATTTTTTGTCTTTAATTAAACCAGAGTTTAAATTTAGGAATCCTATTTGTGTGGAATAAAATGGAAGTTGAGTGGAATTGTCCACATTTTATTGGAAGGGTTTGATATGTAATAGTTTTTTAATAATTATATAAAACTATTAACTGAAACTATTCGAGAAATTTTAGAAAGTGTAACGCTTGTTATAAATCTGGTAATTATGGGGTTTTAGTTTATGGGGAGTTAAAAATGTGGCAAAAAACCCTTTAAAAATATTATATCTAGAACCTGGTAACTAGATCATATAAGTTGACATTAAATTCACAGTCATTAATCAAGATATGAAATTTAATGTGTTGGTTGTCCAATCCTGTCTAAATTGACATTTTACAATCCCTTCATCATATCACTAATTATGGAAGTACTCCATCATGGTGAAAATATGTCTTCTCCATTGTCAAAACTTGACCTTTGAGACATGTGAGACTGTGTACATTTGAATATAGTACTAAAATGGAGATTTCAAGAAATTATAAATAGAAATTTAATAATAATAATAATATATAAACCGAATTTTTGTTTCCATACAAATTCAAAGAACGAGTTTAATGAAATATTCTTATTTCCAATTCAAAACATTGTACAAATGAAGTTAGAACTATGGAATTACTTGATTCACCTGTATAAAGAAAAAAATTTAAAATAACATTTTATCTTATAATGGGTAACATGATTCTTTCATTGAACACCCCTACACACATAAGTGGAAGATGTTCTATTAGAACTTTGGGGATAGAGCCTCATATGGAATGAATCTTAACAAAAAGTACGGCTAAATGATGTCCTGTAGAAACAATCAAGGGTTATTTATTTCAAAATGGTAAATCATATAAAAATGATATAGTACTTGAGAAACACTATATCCATGGACATGATCTTAAAATAAAATGATTCCCCATAATCTTACCCAAATTATAAAAACAAAGAAAATAACCCTCCCAATCATCGAGGAATGGAACACATACCCTCATAAAATGTTGAAGGATAGGATTAATCCCCTACTTCTCTCAACTTTGAGTAAGTTAGATTCAACGATTATTTACAAACATTTAATCAAGGTATTTTGAAATCTGTTTATAATCTCACATAAGCTAATTATAGCACTGATGATGACCCTCATACAGTGTTGATCATTGCTTCCAAGATTCATTAAGAACAAAAGAAATATTAAAAATTCATCAATAAGCACTATAAATATTCACATAAAATTAGTTGGATATTTCAATTATATATTATTGGGTTTAAATTCATTTAATAGGTCTCCAAAACATAGAATAAAGTCTATAAATGTGATGCAAGAAAGTTGTATAAATCATATAGCTCCATGTTTGGGGATGTGGTGGAAAGACTAATCCTGTACCATTTTTTAGGAATCTCAATACCAATAATGTTGAGATGATATTTTTTTCATAATAAAAGTGGATAATAAAATCAGAGTCTATATCAATGGTCAAGACCTCTTTCAGCACTATCAAAAGGTTGATTTCCTAACCCAATCATGTATTTTCTGATTTCAACTACATTATTCTTAAAATCCATCTCCATTATAGATAGATATTCTAGATGTAATATAATCAAGATTACCCATAAAGTTGAACATGCCATGTATTTTAGAGAATCCTAAAGGGAGTTCAAAATTAAGTGATTGAATTCATATTAGAGAATTTCATGACCACTTAATAGAGGTAAATGCATCAAATATTGATACTCCACCTCGAGATAGTAGTGGAATGTTGTCTATATTATCTATTGGTTAAATCTATCAAAAATTGTGATTACATCACTAATAATGATGTTTTATATTCCTAATAGTATAGGAACAACCTAAAAATGATTCCACTAAAATAAACATTTGAGGTCACCTATAGGAATATCTTTATTTTTTTTATTTCTTCACTAAGGTAATGAGGTCTATCCTAAAACTTCAAAATATATTACTGATATTCACTTGGATTGGAAACTAAAAATATAGAGTCCTTTAATTTTACATCACTTATATCATCAACAACACCACAAACCTCACTAGATAGTTACATTAATTTTAAAAATTAATTAATAAATCTGTTACCTATAAATGGGATGAAGAATGTGATAGTGAATTCAACATCTCAAAGAAATACTTTTTTCTTTTAGTTTTTATGAATCCCATGGAAGGTAAACCCCTAATTATATACATGATATCATCATTTTGATCACATGGATCACTCTTAGAAAAGTGATATGATGAATTAAAAGATAATAGTTTATAATACATTAATTTCAAAATAGTAAATACTTAGAAATAGTGCCGCATATTCATGAATAACCGTGTTATTTTTATATTTATAGTGTAGAAGATGAACCACTATTCTCCACATCATGAGGTTCATTTCACCTCCCAAAATGAACCATTAAATTAGATCCTCAACTATTTGATGTTGACTAAGTGTCTAGCGTGACATGGGGTAATATTATTACAAATTCATATCCAATTTTAACCCACTAATAAAATAATGTATAAGAGATAGAAGACATTATAGTTTCCAAACTGTCATCAT
The DNA here is from genome assembly GCA_963277665.1 of Viscum album. NCBI lineage: Eukaryota > Viridiplantae > Streptophyta > Magnoliopsida > Santalales > Viscaceae > Viscum > Viscum album. The sequence continues at coordinate 858,627,535 of OY728121.1, forward strand.
AAAAATTTTCTCTTATTACAGAGATACCTGATAGAGAAGTTTCATGATGAAGGAATCTTCCCCGACATAGAAGATTAATTTTAATTCCACATCTAGTACCCCAATGGGAATGAAGAGGGATGGTACTAGTATAAGCAGTGTTTTATTGGGGTTTTCTTCAAACTCCCCTACTCACCCATTCAAAATTAGATCCTCCATTTGGTGGGATAGACTGAAAATATTCCAAAATACCAGGATTTGATCATAGGTCAATATATTTCATAAAAATATCAATCACATACATTAATGTAAATGGATTGTTAGAGTTGGTGATAAAACAATTAATAAATAATTTTATATTAATAATGAATATTTAATGGAAATAAATGAAAATACTCATTTGATTATGGTATAATTTCTCAGAAAACCTTTAGTTTCGTATGTTCTATTGTTGCATAATTCCCAGGTAAATTCATTATCCAACATGGAAACTAGTCCAAGTGATATATATTTGATTGAAATTGTTATCATTTATTCCATATAATGAATAAATTGGACGTAGTACACGATATGAGGGGTGTTTTATGGCTCATATATACATCATTAATTATCAGGATAGAATATAGGATGGGTATTTTCTATATAACAATTCAATTATATGTGACTTCTTAGAATGAGGCCTTGAGGATATAATTATGATGGATTGGAACAAGGCCTTGATGGTATGACTGTGATTTCCAACATTATTCCATATTTCATTTTAAATTTGGTATTTTTAAACAAATTATTATTTAAATTATTATGTCATTAATTTATATATTCCTCTTTTATGATATCATTTTAATGGTATATTTATTTATCATTTATCACTTCATTTTTATTCAATCATTAGTTATTATATGATAGTTTTTGTTATAACATTTAAATTATTGAGCATATTGTTACATCCCATGCAAGTAATTAATAATAAATATTTTTATCTATGTCTATTAATGATTAAGATAGTGTTTTAGAGGCTTAAAATGAAAATAAATACAATCTTAAGCATGGAATACACTAATATTCTTAAAAGATTGTTTTACTGCCTTTTGATGGAAACCCTTTTTTAAATAAAACTTTTGACAATTTTATAATCTATATTTGTCAAAATAGAAATATTTATTATGATTGGGACATTTAAATTTACATTGGATAAATTTTTGGTATTTTTCTAACAATGTTAATTTTTTAATGAATAGTGAAAAAATACTGCATTTTACATCAAAACTGCTTTTTAATTTAATTTAAATATATGGTTATATTAAATTTTTAATTATTCTTAAATTGTAATCTGAATATATTTTTACCATTTAATCCAATGGTTGTCATTAGGATTAATTTCACTTTGAAATTGGTCATAAACTAATGCCAAACTTTTCATAGATATTGTTTCAAAAAAACCCGCTATTTGTTTTGACAACGGGAATTATTTTTTAAATCAATTATTGAAATTTCTGTGTTTGGAATTTGGTAAAATGAATTACATATTTGGTATCAGAAGGTCCAAATTATGTAATCAAGACTCTTTTGTTTTTGTACATTATGAATAGTAACGACGATAATTATCTTTAATTATCTTGATTAATGAGTAATCGGGTAGTTAAGGATAATAAAATGATATCATAATAATACAAAAAGACCACAACATGTGTCCTAATGCTACTGGTTGTCTCCTTTCAGACCATGGGATTCCTTGTGCCAAACTTGGGGGCCCCATGGAATCACTTTTGTGAGAAAGTGACTTTTTATCTTTTTATTTTTAAAGAATGTTAAATGTGACAAAGAATGTATCACCTAAGTAAAATATTTTTAATTTTGTCTACATAAATGATCTTTTAGACTATAAATATTCATTATAAATATAAAAAGATTTCCTACATCAGGATAATTTTTTCTAATTTTTAGACATTAAATTTATTAAATTATTTATGACATCATGATGATGCAGCGATTACCTCATTAATAAAGGATTTAAATAAAATGGAAAGATAATGTAAAATCTAAGACCTACAAATGTCCAAAACCTATTGGATGTGTGGATTTCTAACCCTTATCATCTTATCCTAGAAACACATCAATGTGGGACAATTAATATCCGAAACTCATTTTAAAATAAAGTAACATTTCTCTACTTTCCAAGAGTGCCCTCCTCTCCTCTTATAAAAGGCCCCCACATCTACCTCTTGTCCCACACTCCCAAAGCCTTTGGCTCGGCCAAACCCTGACCATTTCGTCTCTCCACATCACTCTATTACTCCTTGAAGCCTCACATTGGGCAGAAGTCTTCCCAAGGAAGCCATTGAGCTCAAACCAAAGGGAGTTACCCGATTTTAAGGTAATGTCTTCACTTGAGTCCTTTTGTTTTATTTTACTTCTCCAACCCCCTAAAATATTTTCATTAATTTATTTTGTAAAAAATCCAGTATCTTCAATATACTAGTAAGTTTTTATAAGAAATATTCTAGCTACATTTACAGACACCTACATATAATGGTTAAAGGACATTCTGTCTCCGTGGATGGTGAATTTATGCCTCCCGAAACGATGATTGTTCAACATTCTTTTAACACCTTCAGAGGTGGCCATTAAGATATCAATATATTTATATATTATATATAATATGTTTATGTTTTCCTTAAGCTTCTGTATTTTTCATTTTGGTCATACCTTTATGGTTTCCATTATGGGTAAACGCGATATCTTCATTTAGGGAAGTGCGGACTACGGCCCCCTCAAAGTGATTTGATTCGTTAAATAGAATATGTTGGACATATAAAGGATGGAACTATGATATTATATATGATATTATACTAGAATTATAATATACCTTTATATCATTATGATTCCATTCTATAAAATACGAAATATAAATGAAAGTATCGTTCATGCGTATGTTCGGCTTACCGTCTCCATGAACGGTGCATTTCATTTCTTACATAAAAATGAATATGTAATATTATAAATGCATCTATATACTGGATATATATTATATATACATCATTATTATAATTCTGGATATAATGGATACATGAACAACTTGTAATTATAAAGGGTTTATTTTTGACTCAAGTACCAATGATCGTTAAAACGACCGTTAATAACTTAAATAATTGCATAGTGTTCATGACATGGAAATAAGTAACATTAAAGGAATAATGAACTTGAAAAAGGTTATTAATCAAGTAGAAATTAACTCAAGTTTATTATTCGGGACATTAAAGAACGATCGAGTCAAGTCGGACCAGAGGTATGGGACTTCGTCTCAATCTCCTTTTCTTGAGGTATACTTTGTTTTATACGCAACCTTCTTTTATATGGTGTATAAAACCCTATGACTTTTACGTTTATTCAAAAGGAATATTTTTATATGAAGCGTTTACTAAACGACAAAAGGGAATTTTTTTGTCGTACGTATGCGGCGACAAAGACTTCTCTGCCGCCGTGACCATTATTTGAGTTTCGACTTCCTCTATAAGCCATACCTTTTTTTAAAAGAAAAATAAATACCATGTTTTACTTTTCATTTATTTTGGTATTGAAAATGGTTTTCATAATGCATTTATATCAATGTGTTGTATTGATATCATGTGATTGAAAGGTGGAAATGTTATGTTTCCTTTATGCATGTTTTATGTGATACGATTATGTTGAGGTTCTTGGGAATTATTATGAAGACGGGTGGTTTCGTGATAAACTAAGGGTGGGTGAGCCCGATATAGATCTCCAATGCATTGGGTAATGCGATGGAGTGAAATGTTAAGGTTTCTCCAAAGAGATTTAGGGAATATATTGTGATGGGTATTCCAAACGTAACCAAGAGGGTTACTCCCTACGTAAGAATGTTATGAATGCCTCAAGTTACATTTATGTCTTATAATTTCTATGATTTATTCATGATTTGATGAGGTATGTTAAAGTTCTTATGTTTTATGGGTAAAGTATGATTTCATTTTTATGTATATATGTACCACAGTTTCCTTTCCATATTTGTATATCCCTCACTGAGCTTTTTATGCTCATCCCAGGTTTTTTGATATGTTTTTCACAGGTCAAGGGAAAAGTTCATGATATGATGATAGTGTCAAGGAAGTGTCAAGAAAGAATCCATGTTTTATTTTAAATATTTTTCCATTGATGGGAAAGAAGAATACTATCTTTATGTAACCACTTTGTTTATATGTGGAATGTAATGCAAGTTTTATGATCTAATTCTCTAAAACTCTAAACCCGAAAATATCCTCAATGTGTAATCTTGTAATAACTCAAGATTAAGTAAGGTTTAAGGCTGGGGCCTTATAGTTGGTATTAATGGTCGGTTTAGATAACATTAGTATTTATAATTCTATTAAATGATTATCCAAAAATATTTTTTTTAAATGATATTGCATTTGAATATTACCATGTTGCTTAGCCTATGATATTTCTGTATTAAGAGTGGTTTTTCATAGAGGAAACAGAACAAATTTTCTGGGAAGGCATACAGAGGGAAATGAACTTTCAAATCAGTATCCTGAGATGGTCAGGATTAGAACTAAACAGTTTGTTGCAGTTATGGCTCAGTTGACTCAGGTGAAAAATGTTGGTTTTTTTATTGATGATATTCTGGTGTTTTCTAAAAGTAAAGATGAGAATGAAAGATAATTAAGGGTTATTTTGAAAACCTTAAATGAAAAGAAATTTTATGGAAAATTCAGCAAGTGTGAGTTTTGGTTGCAACAAATTTCATTCCATGGTCACATTGTTTCTAAAGATGGGATAACTGTTGATCCTGCAAAAACAAAACTTGTTGAAGAATGGCCAAAACCCACAAATGTAACAGAGATTTGTAGTTTCCTTGGTTTTGAAAGTAATTACCGAAGGTTTGTTAGGAATTATTCATGGTTATGTAGTCCAATGACTAAGCTAACTCGAAAGGGTGTTAAGTTTATCTGGAAAAAAGAATGTGATGATTGTTTTTAGGAATTGAAAATAGGATTGGTGAATGCTCCAGTTTTGGCACTACCTTACAGGAATGGGGAGTTTGTTATCTACAATAATGCTTAGTTGAAAAGACTTGGTTGTGTCCTAATGCAGAATGATCAGTTAATTTCTTATGCTTCACGACAGCTGAAAACTCATGAGGTAAATTATCCTACACATGATTTGGAATTATCTGCTGTTTTTTTGCTTTAAAAATTTGGAGGCATCATTTGTATGGAGTAAAGTGTGAAATATATATTGATCACAAAATATTAAATTATATATTCACTAAGAAAGAGTTAAACATGAGATAGAGGATATGTATAGAATTAATCAAGGATTATGATTTTACAATTCATTACCATCCGGGAAAAGAAAATAATGTGGTTGATGCTTTGTGTCGAAAAAGTAATGCTTCATTAGCAATGTTTCATTTGGAACGTGATCCTTTGGTTAATGATTTAATGAACTTTGAAATAGAAGTTGTTGGTGAAGGAAGTTCTTCTGTTTTGTTTCAGGTATCAGTGAGATCATCTCTATCAGATAGAATCAAGCACGCACAGAAGCAAGACAGTGAGTTGCAGAAAAAGGTAGAGATGGTTCAGAAAGGTAAGTTTCCTGAATTCAACATTGATAGTGATTGCGTTTTGAGATTTGGGAAGAGATTGTGTGTGCCTTGTGATTCACAGTTGAAGAGAGAGTTGTTATGTGAAGCTCATAGTTCTCCGTTTTCAGTACATCCGGGCAGTACTAAGATGTACAAAGATCTGCGGGAGTATTACTGGTGGGATGGAATGAAAAAAGATATTGCTGATTTTACTGTGAAGTGTTTGACATGTCAATAGGTTAAAGCAGAGCGACAGTTACCTAAAGGGATGCTTCATCCTTTACCAGTGCCAGAGTGGAAATGGGAGAATATATCCATGGAATTTGTTGTGAGATTACCGAAGACATCTCTAGGTAATAATGCAATCTGGGTTATTGTTGATCGCTTGACTAAATCTTCTCATTTCCTTGCTATACGAGATACTTTTTCCCAAGATCAACATTCCCGTTTGTATCTTAAAGAGATAGTCAGGTTACATGGAGTTCCCCTATGCATTATATCTGATCGTGATCCCAGGATCACTTTTAACTTTTGGATAGGCCTTCAGAAGTCATTGGGTACTGAATTAAATTTTAGTACAGCTTTTCATCCTCAATCAGATGGGCAGTCATAACGAACAATTCAGATCTTGGAGGATATGCTATGAGCTTGTTTGATGGATTATCCGGGAAGTTGGGACCAACATATTTCTTTGGTTGAATTTTCATATAATAACAGTTTTCATTCCAGTATACATATGGCACCATTTGAGGCGTTATATGGGAAGCGGTGTCGAACTCCAGCTTTCTGGGATGAAGTGGCTGAAAGGAAGTTGATGGGACCAGAATTGGTAGAAGAGATGGCAGAAAAAGTTCATCTGATTCAGAAACACATGAGAACAGCTCAGAGTAGGCAGAAGAGTTATGCAGACAACAGGAGGAAGGATCTAACTTTTGAGGAAGGTGATCATGTTTTTCTCAAAGTCTCACCATGGAAAAGTGTGATGAGATTTGGTAAAAAGGTAAGCTGAGTCCAAGGTTCATTGGACCATATGAAATTTTGGAGAGAGTAGGATCAGTTGCATACCGGGTGGCTTTACCTCCGAGTTTATCTCAGGTACACAATGTTTTTCACGTTTCGATGTTGAGAAAGTATATTCCAGATCCATCTAATGTTTTGAGTCCAGAGGTAGTTTTGCTAGAAGAGAACCTATCTTATGAGGAACAACCGGTCCAGATTATTGACCATAGGGAGCAAGTGTTACAGAATAAGGTGATTAATCAGGTGAAGGTTTTGTGGAAAAACCACATGATGGAAGAGGCAACATGGCAATATGAAAATGCAATGAGGGATAAGTGCCCCAATTTATTCGATATGTAAATAAATTGTGGGAACGTAATTTTCTAAAGGGGGGAAGGATGTAACATCCCAAGTAAGTAATGAATAATAAATATTTTTATCTATGTCTATTAATGATTAAGATAGTGTTTTAGAGGCTTAAAATGAAAATAAATACAATCTTAAGCATGGAATACACTAATATTCTTCAAAGATTGTTTTACTGCCTTTTGATGGAAACCCCTTTTTAAATCAAACTTTTGACAATTTTATAATCTATATTTGTCAAAATAAACATATTTATTATTATTGGGACATTGAAATTTACATTGGATAAAATTTTGGTATTTTTTTTGACAATGTTCATTTTTTAATGAATTGTGAAAAAATACTTCATTTTACATCAAAACTGCTTTTTCATTTAATTTAATTATATGGTTAGATTATATTTTTAATTGTTCATAAAGTGTAATCTGAATATATTTTTACCATTTAATCCAATGTTTGTCATTAGGATTAATTTTACTTTGAAATTGGTCATAAACTAATGACAAACTTTTCATAGATATTATTTCAAAAAAACACGCTATTTGTTTTGACAACGAGAATTATTTTTTAAATCAATTATTGAAATTTCTGTGTTTGGAATTTAGTAAAATGTATTACATATGTGGTATCAGAGGGTCCAAATTATGTAATCAAGACTCTTTTGTTTTTGGACATTATGAATAGAAAAGATGGTAATTATCTTTAATTATCTTAATTAATGAGTAATCGGGTAGTTAAGGATAATAAAATGATATCATAATAATACAAAAAGACAACAACATGTGTCCTAAGGCTACTGGTTGTCTCATGGCCGACCATGGTATGCCTTGTGCCAAACTTGGGGGCCCCATGGAATCACTTTTGTGAGAAAGTGACTTTTTATCTTTTTATTTTTAAAGAATGTTAAATGTGACAAAGAATGTATCACCTAAGTAAAATATTTTTAATTTTGTCTAAATAAATTCTCTTTTGGACTATAAATATTAATTAGAAAGATAAGACGATTTCCTACATCATGATATTTTTTTAATAATTTTTATACATTAAATTTATTAAATTATTTATGACATCATGATGATGCAGTGATTACCTCATTAATAAAGGATTTAAATAAAATGGAAAGATAATGTAAAATCCAAGACCTAAACATGTCCAAAACCTATTGGATGAGTGGATTTATAACCCTTATCACCTTATCCTCAAAACACATCAATGTGGGACCATTAATATCTGAAATTAATTTTAAAATAAAGTAACATTTCTTTACTTTCCAAGAGCGCCCCTCCTCTCATCTTATAAAAGGCCCCCACCTCTACCTCCTTACCCACACTCCCAAAGCCTTTTGCTCGGCCAAACCCTGCCCATTTTGTCTCTCCACATCCCACTATTACTTGTTTAAGCCTCACACTGGGCCGAAGTCTACCCAAGGAATCCATTGAGCTCAAACCAAAGGGAGTTACCCGATTTTAAGGTAATGTCTTCACTTGAGTCCTTTTGTTTTATTTTTCTTCTCAAACCCCCTAAAATATTTTTATTAATTTCTTTTGTAACAAATAAAGTATCTTCAATATACTAGGATGTTGTTATAAGAAGGATTATAGCTACACTTAAACACACCTACATCTAATGGTTAAAGGATATACTGTTTCTGTGGATGGTGAATTTATGCCTCCCGAAACGATGATTGTTCAACATTCTATTAACACCTTAAAAGGTGGCCATTAATATGTCACTATATTTATATATGATATATAATATGTTTATGTTTTCCTTAAGCTTCTATATTTTTCACTTTGGGAATACCTTTATGGTTTCCATTATGGGTAAACGCGATATTTTCATTTAAGGAAGTGCGGACTACCGCCCCCTCAAAGTGATTTGATTCGTTAAATACCATATGTGGGACGTATAAAGGATGGAACTATGATATTATATATGATATTATACTGGAGTTATAATATACCTTTATATCATTATGATTCCATTATATAAAATATGAAATAGAAATGAAAGTAGCGTTCATGCGTACGTACGGCTTACCGTCTCCATGAACGGTGCATTTCATTTCTTACCTCTAAATGATTATCTAATATTATAAATGCATGTATATATTGGATATATATGATATATACATCATGATTATAATTATAGATATAATGGATACATGAACAACTTGTAATTATAAAGGGTTTATTTTTGACTCAAGTACTAATGATCGTTAAAACGACTGTTATTAACATAAATAATTACATAGTGTTCATGACATGGAAATAAGTGACAGAAAAGGAATAATGAACTTGAAAAAGGTTCTTAAGAAAGTAGAAATTAACTCATGTTTATTATTCAGGACATTAAAGAATGATCGAGTCAAGTCAGACCCGAGGTATGAGACTTCGTCTCAATCTCCTTTCATTGAGGCATACGTTGTTTTATACACATCCTTCTTTTATATGGTGTATAAATCCCTTTGACTTTTATGTTTATTCAAAAGGAATATTTTTATACGAAGCATTTACTAAACGAAAAAAGGGAATGTTTTTTTCGTACGTATGCGGCGACAATGACTTCTCCGCCGCCATGACCATTATTTGAGTTTCGGCTTCCTCTACAAGCCATACCTTTTTTTAAAAGAAAAATAAATACCATGTTTTACTTTTATTTTATTTTGGTATTGAAAATGGTTTTCATAATGCATTTATATCAATGTGTTGTATTGATATCTTGTGATTGAAAGGTGGAAATGTTATGTTTCCTTTATTCATGTTTTATGTGATACGATTATGTTGAGGTTCTTGGGCATTATTATGAAGACGGGTGGTTCCGTGATAAACTAAGGGCGGGTGAGCCCGATATTGCTCTCCAATGCATTTGGTAACATGATAGAGTGAAACGTTAAGGTTTCTCCGAAGAGATTTAGGTAATATACTGTGATGGGTATTCCAAACGTAACCAAGAGTGTCACTCCCTACGTAAGAATGCTATGAATGCCTCAAGTTACCTTTATGTCTTATAATTTCTATGATTTATTCATGATTTGATGAGGTATGTTAAAGTGCTTATGTTTTATGGGTAAATATGATTTCATTCTTATGTATATATGTAGCCATGTTTCCATTCCATATTTTTATATCCCTTACTGAGCTTTTTATGCTCATCCCAAATTTTTTGAAATGTTTTTCACAGGTCAAGGGAAAGGTACATGATATGATGATAGTGTCAAGGAAGTGTCAAGAAAAAATCTATGTTTTATTTTAAATATGTTTCCATTGATGGGAAAGAAGTATACAATTTTTATGTAACCAATTTGTTTATATGTGGAATGTAATGCAAGTTTTATTATATAATTCTCTAAAAATCTAAACCCGAAAAGATCCTCAATGTGTAATCTTGTAATAACTCAAGATTAAGTATGTTTTAAGGCTGGGGCCTTATACATATGATCTCTCTCTTTATTGTGTTATCTATTTCTTAGTATACCTAGAAGGGATATATAAATGATTTTATGGATATAAGAAAATAAATAATAACGATCTTACTATATTTTTTGTCTTTAATTAAACCAGAGTTTAAATTTAGGAATACTATTTGTGTGGAATAAAATGGAAGTTGAGTGGAATTTTCCACATTTTATTGTAAGGGTTTGATATGTAATAGTTTTTTATAATTATATAAAACTATTAACTGAAACTATCCTAGAAATTTTAGAAAGTGTAACGCTTGTTATAAATCTGGTAATTATGGTGTTTTAGTTTATGGGGAGTTAAAAATGTGGCAAAAACCCCTTTAGAAATATTATATCTAGAACCTGGTAATTAGATCATATAAGTTAACATTAAATTCACGTTCATTAATCAGGATATGAAGTTTAGTGTGTTGGTTGTCCAATCCTATCTCAATTGACATTTTACAATCCCTTTATCATATCACTAATTATGGAAGTACTCCATCATGGTGAAAATATGTCTTCTCCATTGTGAAAACTTGACCTTTGGGACATGTGAGACTGTGTACATTTGAATATAGTACTAAAATGGAGAATTGAAGAAATTATAAATAGAAAAGTAATAATAATAATAATATATAAACCGAATTGATGTTTCCCTACAAATTCAAAGAATGATTTCAATGAAATATTCTTCTTTCCAATTCAAAACATTATACAAATGAAGTTAGACCTATGGATTTACTTGATTCACCTGTATAAAGAAAAAAAAATTAAAATAACATTTTATCTTATAATGGGTAACATGATTATATCATTGAACACCCCTACACACATAAGTGGAAGATGTTCTATTAGCACTTTGGGGATAGTGCCTCATATGGAATGAATCCTATCAAAAAGTAGGGCTAAATGATATCCTGTAGAAACAATCAAGGGTTTTTTATTTCAAAATGGTAAATCATATAAAAACGATATAGGACTTGAGAAACACTATATCCATGGACATGATCTTAAAATAAAATTATTCCTCATAATCTTACCCAAATTATAAAAACACAAAAAATAATCCTCCCATTCATTGAGGAATGGAACACATACCCTCATAAAATGTTGAAGGATAGGATTAATCCACTACTTCTCTCAATTTTGAGTAAGTTGAATTCAATGATTATATACGAAAATTTAATCATGGTATTATGAAATCTGTTTATAATCTCACATAAGATAATTTTATCACCAATGATGACCCCCATACAGTGTTGATCATTTCTTCCAAGACTCATTAAGAACAAGAGAAATATTAAAAATTCATCAAGAAGCACTATAAATATTCACTTAAAATTAGTTGGATATTTCAATTATATATTATTGGGTTTACATTCACTTAATAGGTCTCCAAAACATAGAATAAAGTCTATAAATGCGATGCGAGAAAGATGTATAAATCATATAGATCCATGTTTGGGGATGTGGTGGAAAGACTAATCTTGGACCATTTTTTAGGAATCTCAATACCAATAATGTTGAGATGATATTTTTTTCATATTAAAAGTGGATAATAAAATCAATGTCTATATCAATGGTTGGGACCTCTTTCAGCACTATCAAAAGGATGATTTCCTAACCCAATCATGTATTTTCTGATTTCAACTACATTAGTCTTAAAATCCATCTCCATTATAGATAGATATTCTAGATGTAATATAATCAAGATTTCCCATAAAGTTGAACATGCCATGTATTTTAGAGAATCCTAAAGGGTGTGCAAAATTAAGTGATTGAATTTATATTAGAGAATTTCATGACCACTTAATAGAGGTAAATGCATCAAATATTGATACTCAACCTCGAGATAGTAGTCTAATGTTGTCTATATTATCTATTGGTAAAATCTATAAAAAATTGTGATTACATCACTAATAACGATGTTTTATATTCCTAATAATATAGGAACAACCTAAAAATGATTCCACTAAATTAAACATTTTAGGTCACCTATAGGAATATCTTTATTTTTTTATTTCATCACTAAGTTAATGAGGTCTATCCTAAAAATTCAAAATATATTACTGATATTCCCTTGGATTAGAAACTAAAAATATAGAGTCCTTTAATTTTACATCACTTATATCTTAAACATCATCACAAACCTCACTAGATAGTTACATTAATTTTAAAAATTAATTAATAAATCTGTTACCGACCAATGGGATGATGAATGTGATAGTGAATTCAACATTTCAAAGAAATACTTTTTTCCATTAGTTTAAATGAATCCCATGGAAGGTAAACCCCTAATTCTATACATGATATCTTCATTTTGATCACATGGATAGCTCTTAGAAAAGTGATATGATGAATAAAAAGATAATAGTTTATATTACATAAATTTCAACATAGTAAATACTTAGAAATAATGCCACATAGTCAAGAATAACTGTGTTATTTTTATATTTTTAGTGTAGAAGATGAACCACTATTCTCCACATCATGAGGTTCATTACACCTCCCAAAATGAACCATTAAAGTAGATCCTCAACTATTTGATGTTGACTAAGTGTATAGCGTGATATGGGGTAATATTATTACAAATTCATATTCAATTTTAACCCTATAATAAATTAATTTATAAGATATAGAATACATTATATTTTCCAAACTATCATCATAAAATTTTTCTCTTATTATAGAGATACCTGATGGAGAATTTTCATGATGAAGTAATCTTCCCCGACATAGAAGATTAATTTTAATTCCACATCTAGTATCCCAATGGGAATAAAGAGGAAGGGTACTAGTATAAACAGTGTTTTATTGGGGTTTTCTTCCAACTCCCCTACTCACCCATTCAAAATTAGATCCTCTATTTGGTGGGATAGACTGGAAATATTCCAAAATACCAGGATTTGATCATAGGTCAATATATTTCATAAAAATATCAATCACATACGTTAATGTAAATGGATTGTTAGAGTTGGTGATAAAACAATTAATGAATAATTTTATATTAATAATGAATATTTAATGGAAATAAATGAAAATAATCATTTGATTATGGTATAATTTCTAACAAAAACTTTCATTTCATATGTTCTATTGTTTCATAATTCCCAGGTAAATTCATTATCTAACATAGAAACTAGTCCTAGTGATATATATTTGATTGAAATTGTTATCTATGTGAAACAATGAATGACAATATCTCTTTATTAAAAGAATAAATTGAGAGAGTGAATGAAATCGATAACCAATGCATTGTAGGAATGATATCATCCTCCTCATTGACATTTTCTGGAAAATAATTGGGTGTCCCCATGAGTAAAGCTCAAAAATATTATACTCCATTCAATACGATGAATCCAAGAAAGAGAAAATTCATAAATGAGTGATGAGAATCTTCATCTATAATGGAATGAATTCCTCCAAAATTATTTATAATTTAATATTAAAGGGCATCATCATTATATTCATTGATGGTGGATAGATTCAAAATGTAATGAAGACATGCATGAAATTACATTTGGTCTCATCGGATGGGATCCAAATATGGTTACAAAGATATGATGCTCAATACCTAAGAACATAAAATATGAAAGAATGTGTTGAGTTCATAGGGAGGTATCATGTATCTCAATATCATGGAAATTTTATACATTATCGAATAAAGATACAACTCATTAACATGTACTCCTCACCATTTACCACATGGGGATTAGAGTTCATGGACCCATATCATAGGGAAACCGCTTGAAAGTATAAAATCATCATTACCAGTATATACGTTTCTCTATATGGGATGGAGAAATACTGCTAAATTAATTTATAATAAATTACTTGATGTAATTTATATTGTCCAACAACATGACCAAGTTTAGTATTCCTCATGACACAATTATATATAATTGCATGAATATTTTATTCCTGAGTTGAAAAAGATTATTTGATGAGTATAATATCTCATTTAATCATTCATATGACTATAATATAGAAAATAATGTATATATATTTACATTAAATGAAACTCTATAAAAATATTTATTTTTTTAGAAATATATATAAATACATGTCCATAAAAGATCCTAAATGAATTATGGAACTATAACACCACCATTTTTACACATAAGAAGGTGGATCCGTATTCTCTAGTCTATGTGATAGAATATATCATTCTAATTTAGGATTATCTTTCCTCCCATAGAACAATATTCTATTACATGTCTAATGAACATGTATAATCAGATATTCAGATGAATATGTCTTACAATATTGACTAAAAAATATTATAGGATTTACAATTGTGGTAGGTTTTTAAGAAATAAATGATAAAAAATTCAACAAGAAATTTTGGATTTGGTCATTAATTTAAGGATAATTGCTATTATACCTTAATATGATAATGATCAATGGTATGAATACCTTGATATTATAACCTATATGGGAGGGACATTATTTTATACACATTTAATACACTAAGAGATATTATTCATTCTTGACCAATGATTGAGAGAATACCACATCTCTTACAAATGATAGGTTGTGATGAAATATTTCACAAATATACACAAAAAATGTGGTCTATTCTACATGATTCTAAACTAAACATTGTGAAACTCCTCATTACAATGATATAATGAAAATAATATAAAATTATCATGAAATACTATACTTCACATGACATTGCTCATTTAAATATTATTAACTACCCGAAAATGTGTCTTTATCATATACCATTAAAACACATGACAAACGGTCCAAACCATATGGCCATAAAAATTGTTGGAGTGGATTATATCAATAGAAACAGTTTCCTCACATGTGAGTTCATTCCAAATAATAATCCATAGTATATCATTCCCACATTCATGGTGGGTTTCTCTTAGTGTCCCTATACTAGGAAAAATAATCTACCCCTTATTCCAAAACTATGTGTCATAGAAGAATGTGTAATGATATAAAGGTATCTTATCTAGGTCCCAGACTCAAATTTTAATCTCATATTTTCACCATGGAAGGGATAAATTAACTAATTTATGTTGGGTTTTAATATTACTCCACTACCATGGGAACCAAATTTTATAAACATTTCACAATGTCCTTTGAATGAGATTTCCATTTATGGTGTCCTTATATTTTATAACTATGTATAACCAAAATCTTGTTAGCCTATGATATGTAGTGATGTTAAGATCTCTTATCCTAGGACCAATGGATTTTTATTTCAAAATGACCTCCATTTGGGAAAGGTGACCATTATATAATTAAAATTATCCACTCTATCTTGTGAATCAGCATTATTAAAGATATTCACTCTATTTCCTCTTATCATTCATGTCAGGGTGGTGATCACTTAAGAGGAATGAAAAACCCATACTAAATTTAGTTCAAGAACGATGACCTCAGATACAAGTGTCTACTCTTCTCGATTATCCATATGAGCGTAGGGTTGTTCATTTAAATAAACTCAACCTTGACTTTATCCCTATAGAAGACACCCCCTATTTTTCTCTATGTTTTATGACATTAATATTTTACAACATCCACCATAATTTACTTTCATATTCATATAAATCTTGCTTCACATTACTTCTATAATCATGGTTTTGGAATTTAAAACAGTATTATTTAAGCTTTGTCTTAATTCTATAATGTAAAACTAAATCAAAATCTAGTTAATGGTATATAATGTTAAACCTCTACTGATATTTTCCTCTAAGATATAATACCTTAAAATTATATAATTCTTTTCTTAAAAAATAAAACAAACAAAAATCTGAAAAAAATGGATGTAAAACAATATAGTTTTAAAACTATAAAATGGGGACCTAAAAAATTCAAGTCTTCCCACACTATTCCAAGTCATTTCTAGATTTAGGAAATTTTAGGGTTCTAAAATAAAAGAGTTATAATTCTTTTGGGGGAAACAGTTGGACCTAGAAAAAAAATGATCTATAGTATCTTGGTCTAATAGATCTATGAAAAAGTTATATAACCTTAATATTATCTTCATATATTTTCCTTGATGTCCAAAAAAGGGAAATATAAATAAATATCACAGGTTCCCTAAACCCTCCTTAAAAAACCATTCCTTTCCCCAAAACCACTTTATGAATTAAATTTCTATGAGATATCTAACCCCTACCACAATTGAATATAAAAACCTTTCTTTACAGTGATAGTGTAAGAACACACGAACTACCAGTACCCACCCATGTGATCATGTTAAGGATGGAACCATCCATATCCTTTAAAATTTTGAGTGAATAATCCTTAGATCACCCGGATATTATAGGTGAACATTACATTATAATTCCCATCATAGAAGACATATTATAAGGATAATCAACCATTAATTCCATTTTACACACAAAACATGAGAGAATTTTGAATCAAAATTTACAAAAATAATTATTTTCCATCATGTTCAGGTGGAATCAGTTAAATGTTATTGTTTTAATGTATTCATTTTAGTTAATTAGAATTAATGTGTGCGTGGGATCATGAAGTCTCACTTTGAGAGAATATTTTTTTACCTGAAGTATAGATGTCATGAAACCTATATAAACCTTGATGTTGCATGGATATATCATATTGAATGATATATTTATTTCATAACGTTTGATTTATGAAAAACTAAGGTATATCATATAACTTGGTTTGTATTATCATATGGTGAGATATAAGGATACCAAACCACCACCTTTTTTATTTCATAATATAATATTTTTTATCATAAGAGTTATGATATAATTTAATCATATTATATCTTTCACATGGATAGTGGATTGTTAAATATTATCATATAAATATCCCACCCTTGCACAAAACCATCATTAATGTTTCATAATATGATGTGGATAGGAAAATGTATTCTATCAAACATATGTAGGTGTTGTAAATGGTAGGAATTAAAATTTTTTATCAAATGTATGAGTAAATTACATGAAGTATTCAAGAATCCCCTAAGGTATATATTAATGAGTAATTATCCATTATTATGGATGGATTGATCCTTCCCATGCCTCTGGATTCCATCATTATATCTCTTACTCCTTTCCTTTTCCCCAAGAGATATTATCATATCATTGGATTGAGGATGGTCTTGTCATGTGATAGGTGATTCATGTCAACTCATTGATAAAAAATAATTAGAGGATTATTTTTACCTCCCCTTTATGATATTAATCAACAAAAATGATTAATGAACAAGGAGATGTGGTTATCTATGGTGAAAATATCACATTATTTTATCATTTTATATTTATACGTGGATTTTGTTTCAAGAGTGATAAATTTTTAGAATTTGTATTTTCAAGATTGCACTATATTGATTAAGTAATAGTGGATCTTTAAAAACCCATCAAAACCAACTTAAGTAATATAAAAATTTATTCACAATGGAACTGACATATAAAAAATTACATATAAAGGCAACTTCACTGAGTAATGTTCCCACAATCTAAGCCTCTCCTCAAAAATAAGATCGAAAAAATGGGAGATGAATAATGTTTTATTTAAAAAACCATTAATCTGATTATTTAAGATATTATAGATAATATTAGAAAGAATCAAACATTGGGGGAAAAAATCAATTAGGCATGTTTTGAATGGAATACCATGACATTTTCTAAATTATTTTTAATTAATTTAACATTTACATTTTTTTCATTTCAAATAACACTGAAAACAGCTTATTTTATATTAAAGAACTATGTCTGGTTTGAATTATAAAAAACACCACTTTAATTTCTCACTACACATAAAATAAATTTTATCTTGATTCACAAAAAACACAGAGGATACCTTGTGTAACATGTAACAGCGAGTTTCTTTTATGGCTTCGGTAACATACATTACTGAGTTTAAACAAATAATAATATATTATAAAAATATTATTATTAAATATTATAAGAAATATACTAGAACTTAAATTACCAATTATGAACAATATTAAATAATTTATGAAAATATATTGTTTACTAAAATAAATTATTAATTCATAGGTTATTAATTATATAGAAATGAATATGAAAAACAAATTGAATATAAATGAAAATATTAATATTATTATGGTCACAATGTTATTTTACACTAATAAAGTAAATTAATGAAAATTAGTGAGTGATATCAATTTAATATATATTTTATATATTCAATCAAATATTTTTCGGTATTCATCCAATAGATTGGATAAACATAAGATAAGAAAAAACCTAATTTTATGCATAAAAACCTATATTTTTTATAAAGGTAGTTTTAATGCATTTTAATGGGGAATTTGTAAAAAATTTATTGATTCTATATGTCAAAGTAAACATTATCCATATAATAGAATCATTAAATTTTGTTAAGATACTTTTTTGGTATTTTTTTATTAAAGTTTCATTTATTAATGAGTAGTTAAAAATACCTGATTTAAAATCTAAACTGTTATTTAATTTAATTTATTTATAAGGTTAAATTTTATTTTTCAATGTTTTAAAATTTTAATTAGATAATATTTTTATAAATTAATCATATTTAGGTCATGGGAACCAATTTAATATTGAAATTGGATATAATAACTTATCACACTTTTTATCATTTCTACGTTAAAACCTAGCATTGTCATCCCGCTAGTGAGATTAATTATATCTTAATTAATGAAAATCCTATGATTTGAAATTTTAAAAATGAATTCCATATTCGGAATCATCATAATTTATAATTTATAATAAGGTCAACATATTTTTTTGACTAAAATTATTAGTGAATGTTATTAAAATTAATCACATCGGTTATGGTAAAATTTTGATTAACTAAGGAGTAATCTGAAAATATAAGACACTAAAAGACCAATAAACATGTCAAAAATACATTATATGGAAATATTTAGAACATATAATCCATTATATAAACATTGGATGATCATTTTATCCACTAGATACATGAAAAATGTGGGCGGAATTCTCATATTACATATTTAAAAGAGTGACACTCCTCATTCACTGTAAAAGTACACCACATATACCTATACATAACACCTCTAAAACCACTTAGTATCATCCAATATATTTCCAATAAATTTAAAAAACCCTTAATTCATTCTTGAAGCTTACTTATGGTAATACGTTCTTCTATGAAATCCTTCTAGCCCAAACCAAAAGAATTTACCCAATTAAAAGGTAACACCTTCACTCAGGATCCTTTATTTTATTTTCCATATCCACCCCCTCAAATATCTTTAGTACATGATTTAATAAAAAAAATTCCTTAATAAACTGTTATTATTTTTTGATAATGGGTTGAGATACACTTACACACACATCCATCTAATCGGTAACGAACAAACTGTTTATGTTTCTCACGAACTTCCTCCTCACAAAACGATGATTGTTCAATTTTCCTTACTGCCTCTTATGGTAGAAATTATGATGGAAAATATGTATATAATATATATATATATATATATATATATTATGTTTTAAATCATATTTATTCCATTTAGAAAACATATTCTTATTTTCCATTTGGTGTAAATACAATAACTTCGTTTGAGGAAATGTGGACTATTAGCCCCTCAAAGCGATGTGATTAATTCTAACACTACATGGAATGTATTAAGGATGAGTTTAGTGAAATTATATTATATATATATATATATATAATTAAAATTATACTATAATGATATAATATAATTATATATATATATTTCATTTTATTTATTTCTTTGAATATGAAAATAAAAATGGAATTTGGGTACTTGCGTTTGTACGACTTAAAATCTCCATGAATGGTTTATTTAATTTTTTTAATTCTATATTATATGGATTATTATAATAAATATATAATGTATCTACATGACATTTATATAATTTTTTACATTCATAACTCCTGATATAAGTATAAGGACAAACGATATAACGAATAATGACCCATGCGAAGATCGAATAGAATATTATCTGAAGTGAAACCTTAAGATTGGATTGTTAACAAGTGGGTAATGTAAGTTTAGTATAAAAAAATATGGTGTTATAAATAATAATATGGTCATATAAAATATTTATAATAAATGATCATTTATTATATAGGTGGTTTTAATGTGTATAATGACATCCATGACAGAAGGTTAGGGGATTTCATCTCACTTTTTATTCCATAAGATACATACTATATTCGCCACACATTAATTTTGTGTGGTGTATACAATTCTAATGATTTTATTATATTTATCTTATAATTAAATTTATAGGAATCACATATCCATTTTCAGATCTTTATTTCTTAGGGATTCTGTTTCAAAAGTAATCTAATTGGTGAAATAGTTTTATCTCAAATTTATTTCTTCGAGACTCATATTTTGTTATGAATATAAATTATATTTATATGTTTATACCATTTCATTTAACATTTTATATAGTGAATTCACTTCATTTAAATTATTTTATGTTTCTTATAATTTCCTTTTCTTATATGTAGAGTATGATCCAAATTTACCAAGTTATAAGAGTCTAATGAGACAATCTCAATGCTTTTTATGGTTATTTTTTTTATGATTCCATTGATGAAATATTATGATCCAACTCCAAAGTAAATTATTTAAAATTATTATAATTTTTTTAAAAGTTATTTATTCATATATTTTTACCATTTTCCCCACACATTGGTATATAATATATTTAATAAAGATTTTTTAATAATTATTAACAATACCTTCTCCTTAGTAGGAAATATATGTTCCCTCCAAAACCTGTTTTCTTAGAAGGGTTTCCAAGAATATTGTACAATTCTACTTTTATAATTAAAACTAATTTTTACCCTCTTTTTATTTTACCAATATCATCAAAGGAATCATATTTTTTCTTTCTAAAGAAGTCATTTTTATAACCTTTTTATAGTGAATTTTTTTTCCTTTTACCTTGTATGACATATAGGGATTTACCAACTATCATTTCCTTGATCCTTCCATTACCTTTTTATAAAGGTTCATTTTTAACAAAATGTATTAAACGTGATTTCCCAGGGAAATTATTTTCAAAATATTTTAATCCTCTTTTTATATGTTTTCAAGGAAAATTTCTTTAAAAATGTTTTCTAGCCTAATTTATATGTTTAAAAAAAATTCAAATAATTGGTTATCAAAACATTTTCAAGATCCATTAATTTTTTTTCAAGTAAAAAGGTCATCAAAACGTTTTAATGATTTGTTTTTTATTTAATAAAATTATTTTCAAAGAATTTTTTTATTTGTTGTGAATCTTATTTAAGATGTTTTCATTTAAAATGGTTTTCAATTTGATTTAAGAATTATTTTTATGTTTTCATGTTATTTTTTAAGAAAAGCATAAAATAGTTTTATGTATTAAAAACCCTTTTTCATAGAAGAAATTATATTTTCTTTGAGAAAAGTTTTTAAAATATATTTAATAATTATTTTCCATTTAAGATGAAATATGGAGATGTTTCTCATTCTTTTCAAGTAAATGATCTTATGTTTCCATTTATATTCTTTATATGAATGGTTTATTCATTATGTAAATGTATCTTTGAAACCAGTTTCGCTTTCATGGGTTATATGTTTATGAAACTCATTTCTCTTTCACAGGTTATAGGTTTATGAAATTAATTTCCCTTTTTATAGGTAATGATTTTGATGAAATGATTATGAAATCAGTATTTTTTTCACAATATAGAATATGATTACATGTTTACAATACACATGTTATTTCATGGGTTATGATATGATTATCTATGATCTTGCGGAACATGTATTTATGATTTTATTTTGAGGTGGGTGGGACCTATATTTCCATCTGATGCATTGGGTAAAGATTTATATCTCTTTAGAAAGACTAAGAAGGTGTTGGGAATGAACCTTGACTATTAATATGTCCATGATAGTGAACCATCTCTCCCAAGATGGTATGAGGAGAGAACCCATGCTTCCAAGATGGTCTTGGAAATGATTCCTTTTCTACTATAGAAATCATAATATATTCTCATGTGTCTTCCACAATTCAAATTTTTATTCATATGTTGTTATTTCATGAATTATTTTATTAATTTTATTATGATACATGTATTATGAATTTCAAATCATTATTATGATCTATAATATAAAGTGTATTATCCTCAAATGTAATGCTCATGTTCCCTAAATATTGATCATGTTATTCATATACATTTCCTTTATCTACCCTTATAGAGCATCTAATCTACCCATTTTTAATGTTTCCTTTCCATAAGTTATGAGGAATGGTTTTTTTGTAGAAGTGATAAAGGTGGAAATATTTATGGGAGATGATAATGATATTTCACCAGGATAGATGATATTGATTCCCTGTTTCCAATGACTCTAAAATCTTATGATCCTATGGCATGTATTATTGTAATATACTGAATATTCTTATAAAGTTGTTTAATATTCATGTGTGTTAAGCCTGGATCACTATAGTTGGTATCAAAAAAGTTTTTCAGTCAACCTATAGAAACTAGGATAAGGAACATTCAAGAGATCAATAGGTTTATTTAAAAGGGTATTTCTAGGGATATCTCTAAGCTATTTATAAAGATGACATGTTTAGGAAAATGTCTTTGAATTTTGATAAAGGATAGAGTGAGGGGATTTCATTAAATACATCTCTTTCTAAATACAACATGTGTATGTGGATCTGGCACATATGTACCTAGGGGTAACAAATCCGATGAGATGTTCTAGGCCTGACTCGGGGTAATATGGTACATGACAACATCCCTTGCTGCACACCTAGTTTGACACTCCACGGTTATATACTTTGGAAATTGAAAATTTCTTCATGAAATATCATGAAATATTTATATATTAGTTGCCTATGAATATACTATGATAAACATAGGGTGTCATAGATTAAGGAAGGTTTCATGATTTAGACATCCTATAAGTAATTATTTTCAAGACTAGGTGGTTTTATTCTATGATAAGTAATGCTCAAACTATTATTATTGTTTTTTTCAATGATGTTAACTAGAAGGAATTGAATTAAAATTGAATGTGATAGATGATTTTATGATGAGAAGTCAATTGGAATGATAATTGTAGTGAAATATATTATGATCATTCATAATCAGTTTTGATGGAACAAGTTTAACAACATGCGCCATAACTAACTCTTCGACTCACCAAGGAAGGGAAAGAAGGGTTATTATATGATTTCAAGTAAGGGAGACCATAGAGGAAAGAATATTAAATTCCCTCTATGTTAATAATTTGAAAATAATAACCTAAGTGAATGACTTAGAGGAACAAAGAAATTTTTTGGCTGTGGTAAGGAAGGACAAAAATAATATGACTACAGGGAAAAAATAAAGAGTTCAATTAACAAAATGGATAAGAATATTGGACTCTCTAAGTAATCATAAAAGGTTAATTGTTTTATGTGTGGAATAAATAGTCGTTATACAGCTGAATATTCCAAGAGGAAATCTATTTAAGTGGATTTCCAATGTGGTATGGGTATTGGTTACAATGATATTGATGATTAGACTAAATATGAAATGTGAATGGAAAGAGGTATTTTGTAATAGGATGAGGTTTCCTTTCTAAGGGATTAAGTATAAATTTG
Organism: Viscum album; assembly: GCA_963277665.1. Classification (NCBI taxonomy): domain Eukaryota; kingdom Viridiplantae; phylum Streptophyta; class Magnoliopsida; order Santalales; family Viscaceae; genus Viscum; species Viscum album. Next base: position 858,651,506 of record OY728121.1, read on the forward strand.
TATAATAAATGTTTTATATATTTGGATTCAGGAATTTTTTTATATTAACGTTGAAATATACAAGGATTGTTCAGTTTATGTTTTCCTCTATGGATTTATAAGAACACAATGAATGGTTCTGATAGAATTGAAATGTAATATAAATGTACGGTTACTTCCCCAGAATACACAAGATTGTGGGAATGATAGAACATAATATGTTCCATATGTTATTCTAATTTTTATTGCATAAAGATATGTGGGATATGAATAATTATGTTGGAAGGTTTTGATTACCTTGGAAATAATTAAGGGATTATTGACAAGTTGTTTATTGAAAACGTTTGTTAAAAGGCTACGTTGTGATTAAACTTATTTCAGGGATGTCCATATTTTTTATTTTGGGAGTTATGTTAGTATGGTTTTAGAAAAGGAAATAATGTATGTTGGGTGATAACTAATCATGTTATGAAAATTTTATTAGTATTGAATCCATGACTAAAAGATGGTAAGGGTTTCATGACAAAAACTATCCTAAATTATTTCTTGGTTATAGTATGATTTATTTTTATGGATAATTATTTATGATGAAACTGTAGTGTTACTTTTTATGTCTAAATATTAATGTATTAAAATAAATGATTTTTAGAAATAGATATTGAAAATTTTTTATACTTTCCATTCTTTTATGGGCCTTAATATCTACTAAACATTTATTTTAGTTCATTGAGAATTAAAGCTAATTTTTTACCATCTATTTCTTGATGTAACTGATGAGTTAAAAGTAAATAAAACCACAAAGAAAGAAAGAAAATTTCATTATTTAAATATATCAAGTAGGTATATTTATTTTAATTTGGGGTCAATAAAATAATTAATCAACATTAGTATAAGGATCAGAAGAAATGTTTTTTTCCTTATACCTTAATTTTGATGAAAAAATGGCTATTTAAATAATCATAGAATTATAACCTTGAGACCCTCATATTTTATTTGATCGTTAACTTGTTTGTGATTGATGACCTTAATCACTACCTATAAATATTTAATATTTTCCTCCATGTACAATATTCCCTCCCAACCTATATGTTACATTGGGTAACCATTATGGTTCCAACATTCCCTTTTTAAGGGATATTTTAGTATCCATTTTGACGATGTGGATTTCTATTAATTAATATATAAATTATTGGACATTTTATAACCCAAATGAATTCTGAGAGCGAAATTCAATTTAAAGGGAAAAAATGTAACACCCCAAGATTTTATGAATAATTATTTTTTGAAGTAATTAAACAATTGTGATATTTTTCATTTCACATAACACTGAAAATAGCTTCTTTTATATTAAATCATTATAGTTGGTTTGAGTTATATGAAACACCATGTTAATAGTGAACTACATGAAACATATATTTTAGCTTTCTCTATATAGAACATCGAGGTTAGCTTTTTTTACACACAACAATGTCTTTCCTCGATGGCTTGGGTAACATGCAAGATAGATTTTTACCAAATAATATCATAATATTGAATTATTGTTATCTAATACAATAATATATAACCTTGTAGTCATATTAGATATTATGAACAATATTAATGAATTTCTGAAAATATATGGTTTACCAAAAAATAATATGAATTCATATATTATCAATTAATTAGAAATTAATATGAATACTGGTTGAATATAAAGGCAATTGTTATCATTTTTATGGTCACACAGATAATTTTCAATAATAAATTAAATTAGTTTAAAATGTTGAGTGATATTAATTTTAATATATATTTTAAATATTCAATCAAATATTTTTTGTATTAATCCAATATAATGGAATGACATAAGACAAAAACAAACCTAATTTTATGAATAAAAACAAATATTTTTATAAATGAAGATTTAACAGCTTTTAATGGATAACCCATTTAAAATACAATTATTGAAGAATTTATTGATTTAATATATCAATATTAAATTTAAATTTTAAATAAAAACATCAAAATTAGTTTAGGATAATTTTTTAGAATTTTTCTGAAAGGTTTATTTTTTAAAAAATAGTTCAAAATACTCGATTTTAATTCAAAAAATCTTTTTCATTTAATTTATTTATAAGGTTTAATTATATTTTAACTTGTTTAAAAATATTAATTAGATAATAATTTTATAAATTAATCCTATTTAGGTAATTTTAAATAATATCAAATTGAAATTGGATATAAAAACATAACAAATGTTAGATCATTTTTTACTTTAACAACCTGCAGTGTCGCCCCGTCCGCATGATTAATTTTAAATTAATTTTTTCCCCTCTTTTGATTGGAATTTCTAAAAATTGATTCCTTATTTTTATTAATAATAATTTATTATGTATAATAAGGTCATATTATTTTTTTTAAATTTATTATTTTATGTAACTAAAATTAATCACATCAGTTATGGTAAAATTAATCTTTACTAAGGACTAAACCATAAATTTAAGACCCAAAAAAGCCTATAATCTTTTAAAACCCATTTTATGGACATATTTATACCATATAATCCATTTTATCAACATTCTATCACTATTATATTCACTTTTAACATAAAATACATGGGTTTAATTCTCTCTTCAAATATTTACAAGAGTGTCACTCATTCATCCCGATAAATGGTCACCACCTCTCCATATGCTTCACACCTATGAAACAATAAAGGTTCGGCCAAGAACTAACCATTAAAATTCATATAATACCTACATTCCTCATTTAAACCTCCATTTTTACATAACTTCTTCCAAGGAATAATTTTTTCACATACTGAAAGGAATTACCTGACTAAGAAGTAATGCCTTCTCTCAAACTCATTTCTTTTATTTTCCATCACCACCCCTCCAAAATATTTATTCCATTATTTTATAACCAAAAAATATCCTATATATACATGACTTTTCTAATTCTATGGGTTCTACCTAAACATACACACATATTCATCTAATTGGTAACGAACAAACTCTTCATGTGTGAGGAGAACTTCTACCACACAAAAAGATGGTTTATCAATTTTACTTACTGCCTCCCATGGTGGAAATTCAGAAGAAAATGATATTTATATATATATATATTATAAAGTATTCTTATTATGTATTTAATATTATTTATTAATTTTAAGACATATATATTTTTTACTTTCCATTTGGTGTAAGACCGGTAATTCCGTTTGAAGAAGTGTGGAGTACCACCCCCTTAATACGATACGATTCATTCACACACTATATGAAATTTATTTAGGATGTGATTATTGAACTTAAATTATATATATATATATATAACATTATAAAGTTACATTAATGATATTATATACATATATATTTATATATTTCATTTTATTTCATTCAATACGACAATATAAATAGACTTCTTGCATCCCTTAATCCGATTAAGGGAAGTGGTAATCCTGAGGAACATTTTCTTTTTTCATTCACATCCCTTAATTTTTTTTAGATTAGGTGAATAAGTATTTAGAAGCTATCCCATGGGAAAATGAAATTAGATATCTAGTCTGGTCTTTGAATTCTAATAGTGCTCTTGGGTTAGAAACAATTCCTACTTCTTTTTACATGACTTCTAGGGATATAGTAAAGGAGATATTTATCAGATTGGTATAGTATTTCATAGATGGTAGTAATCTTACCAAGGTATATTTTTCTAAAAAAAAATTATTATTCCCAAAGTGAATGATCCCAAGTCTCTATATAAATATCATCCAATAAGTTTTTGAAATGTGCCACAAAACATTCTAGCAGGTGTCCTTAACTTCAGACATTCCCCATTTCTTCAAAATGGGTGTCCAAGGAGAAACATGGTTTTGAAAAAGGTTATTACATTCTTGTGTCTATAACCATATCCCACGAAGTAATTAGTAACATAAATTTGATGAATTTTATTCGTACTTTTGATATTAATCTATACCTAATCAATGGTTATGACATAATTGAATGGGGTTTCATCATAAGGGTTCTTCAAGGAATGGGATTTTTAGTAGGGATCATTGAAATCCTTTTTAGATGATTTAGTTCTCCTTTGGTTTAAATATATTTTATGGTAAAATAGTTTGGATCCTTTAAAGTTGTTAGAGGTTTGATGGAGGGAGACCCTCTTTCCCCATCCCTTTTTATCTTCATTGAGGATGTCCTTATTAGATTGTTAAATCACTCTTTCTAGATTAGAAAGATCATCCCCATTCATAAAAAACACAAGAGATGAAGTGATTCTCATCTAGTTTTTTCATATGACACTTTTCCCTTTATTAATGCGTGTAGAAGATCAACTCGCGGGGTTAGTGAAGTGGTTGATGTTTTTTGTGTGTGGAGTGGTAATATTGTGCATCAAGAGAAAAGTTTATTTTATGATCCTACTAGCTATCTAGAGTGTAGGTTATGGTTTCTGGAATCTAGTCTTGTCATTCATAGAGGTACCTTCCTGATGGCTTTCTTAGGTGCCCCAGTGTCTTCGAATTCTCTTCTAATTAAGCACTTTTATGGGGTTGTTGGAAAAATATTGGGCCATATTCTCAATTGATAAAACATGTTCCATTATTTTGTTGGATGAAATACTTTGATCAATCCAATAATGGAATATATTCCAATTCATATTCTATCTACCACTATGGTTCCATGGAAGGTGATTTCCAACACAGAGAAACGTTTGAACTCCTTACCATGGGAAGGTCATTTGGAAGTAATGTATCACTAGGCTTCAGAGGATAAATGTGCTAAACCTATGAAAGAATGTGTTATTAACCTTAGGAGTAATTCAAGGACCATATCTTACCTTCATTCCAAAAGGCCTAGGATATCATCTAGAGAATATACCTTTGGGTAATTTACATGAAAAATTCTTATCATCTTAATTGATGGCTTCACAAAGCCAAGACATCCAGTGTTCAGAAGCTGGTCCAGCATTATATTTCTATTTATCATCAACATTCTAAGTAGATAATTGGAAATGGTGAAGTGAGTTATTGACATTAAAACTGGTTAGTTTTGGTTCTGGGTTTTCCATATTGTCCATCCCTATCATTCAAATTCATATAAGCCTATTTTTTATTGTTCTCATCAAATATACTCTAGATGGCGTACATAGGATCATATTTTACAACACATGGATGAAAAATGAATGATATTTTTGTGTTTTTAGAGGGTTCTCTATACATACATTTATCATTATATATTTTCATAAAATTTATTCAGTGTAATCTCATTAGGACCCTTGGGTATATTTTTTTTAGAGTAAGGAGCTACCAGTGAAGTATTATTTCCTCGTATGGAGTTTCCGGTATAATGCACTTCTGACTGAGGAGAAATTATAGTAGTATAGGTTTAATATATCCTATTATTGTTGTTTTTGAATATATTATAGGTATTATTCCTTGTTTAACTTAATTTTTGACAGTGAGTGTGATATGGTGGTCTGGGGGTTTCATGGCTAGTTTGTAGGCCTATGCCTTGTACAATGTCACTTTCATAGTTCTGCTGAATCTGGTAATAGGGGTGATTAGGAATCGTCTATAAAAAAGGAAAGGAATTTATTCTTTATTTTAGAGTGGTGTGTTTTGTGGATGTCCATGAACAAGGTAAGACATCAGTACACACTTATTTTGACTACATTATTTTTTTAGAGCCAAATCGTTTTTTCTTGAATTGGGTAGCCTATTAAAAGATTCTACATATTGCCCTTTCATTGTGGATCATAGATCCTTGGATCCTTCTATAAGAAATCTAGGGCCTATTCAAGGTTTTTTTGTCAAATGGAGGCTACCTAGAATGGGGTTCATATTCAAATCTGATGGATCATGCCTCTATGGCTTGATACGTGGAGGAGAAGTTGTTCCTGATTCCCTTGGATTAGTCATGGTGGCATTGATGGATTATTTTGGAAATGGTGATTCCCTTCTTGTCGAGTGTTATAGTTTAATCACTTGTTTGCTTTTATGTAATTAGAGAGATATTCTGATTCAGGAGGTGTAGTTTGACTCACTCATCATCATTAATGCCTTGTATGGAAAAAGTTCAATCCCCTGGACCATTGAGTACTCGATTAGAAGAACCAAGTGGAATCAGGATAATTACATTCCAATCATCCAAAAATGTCATGAGGGAAATTGTTTGGATTATATTCTAGAATATAATGCTACTTCAGATGATAATTTATTGGTTTTTTCGAGTCCTGGATCCTTTCCATCAGATTGCTCATTCTTTGTATGGGCTGATGCCCTTGGACTCCACTATTTCTGACCCCCTTAGTCCCCCTTTTGTTCTCATCCATCTTGTTTAATTAATAAAATAATATTTTTTGGGTATATCACGGTTTATATTATGAAATATTTATTTAAATATAATGGCCAATAAAATAACAAATTAAGACACATGCGTAGAACAAATCGAATATTATCCAAAGTGAAACCTTAATAGAGGATGGATAACAAGAAGGAAATATAAGGTTTTAATAAAACCATATAAGGTATTAGATATATGAATATGGTTATGTAAATATTTATAATAAATTTACAGTTATTATACCTATGTTTTGAATGAGTATAATGAGGTTCTAAACACAAGGTATAAGGATTTCATCTCACTATTTATTTATGTGACATACATGCTATGTTTGCCACTATTTCTTTTTGTGTCATTTATTTTCATTACATGGTTGTATTATATTTATATTATAATTATATTTTTGGGTATTGACATATCCATTTTATGATATTTCTTTTATTTGGAATTTGTTTTAAAAGTAACAAAATTAGTGAAAAGGATTTGTCTCAATTTTCCTTCTTTGAGATTCATGTTTTGTTAAGCAACAAAATTATCATTAGAGTTGCATATATTTCCATTTTACATGTTATATAATGAATTTAATTCCGTTAATTATATTTTAAGATTAATTTAACTTCTTTTCCTTGTGTGGATATCCTAATCCCATGTTACCGTGTTATAAGTGTTCATTGAGACAATCTCGTCACTTTTCAAGACTGTTTATGTTCAAGCTTCCTTTAATGAAATATTTTCATCCATATCTCCATAAACATCTTGAAATTTCATCTCATTTGGTTATTAAACATTTATTAGTATATTGGTACCATTTATTCCACTCTTTGGAATATAATAACTTTAAGAAACTATTTTTAAGAAAGCCTGAATATACCCTCTCTTTAGTCAGAAATCTATGTTCTATCCAAAGAACATTTTCGTAGAAGGTTTTCCAATAATATTTTACCTTTCAACATTAATCTTTAAAATACATTTTTACCCTTATTTTGTTTTACCAATATCTTCAGATGATTTTTTGGTCTCTTTCTAAAGATGAATTTTTTTTAATATTATATAATGGAAAAGGAATGTTCTTTTTACCTCATATGGCATGTATGGATTTACCATTTTCATTTCCTGGAATCAGACATTGAATTTTTAAAAGGAAATATTTTTAGAAAATTTTTGTAAAGTTGATTTTCATGGAAAATTGTTTTCAAAAATTTTTATACCCCCTTTTATAAGTTTTCTAGATTTTCTTTTCAAAATTCATTCAATCCATATTTATAAATTATGAATGTATTTTTACTAAAATGATTTTCAATAAAATTCCAATCTTGTTAAAAAAATTAAAATAAAAAGGTTCTCAAAATATTTTCAAAAATTATTCACATATTTCCAAATATTTATCAAACAAAAGGGTATTTAAAATAATTTGAATCTTATTTTAAAAATTTTAAAGGAAAAATGATTTTCAAAATGGATTCAAGTATTATTTATATTTTTTCATAGTATGTTTTTAGAAAATATATTTTTGAGTGGTTTAATATATTAAAAACATTTTTTTCAAGGAATAAAGGATATTTTATTCATTAAAATGTTTTGGAAACAAATTTCAAAAATATTTTCCATCTAAGATGAAATCTGTTGATGTTAGTCATGACCTTATAAGAAATGATCTACATTTTTTATTCATATATATTCTATGATTGTATTATGCTTAATGTCTTGGTCTTTATTAAAACTATTACTCTTTCATTGGTTATATGTTTAAGAAACCTATTTCTATTTAATGGGTTATATGTTTATGAAATATGTTTCTTTTTCATAGGTTAATGATTTGATGAAATGATTATGAATCCTGTATTTTTTCCATAGGTTATGATATGATTACATGTTTATAATACTCATTTTATTTTATGGGTTATGATATGATTATTTATGATATTTTGTAAAATGTATGTATGATTTAATTATGATATGGGTGGGACCTATATCTACCTCTAATGAATTGGGTAATGATTAATATACCATTTTATAGACTAATATGGTCTTCTAAATGAACCTTGACTACTTAGATGGCCATGGGAGGGAACCATGACTACCAAGATGGAATGTGTAGTGAACTCAAGATACTAAGATGTCCATGGGAGTGAACTATGAAAACCAAGATGGAATGAGTAGTGAACTCGTGCTACTATGACGGTCGTGGGAGTGAACTATGACTACCAATATTATAGAGGGAGCGAACCCATATTATTAAGATGCTATTGGTAGTGATGTATAGGATACTATAGAAATCATATTATATGCTTATGTGTCTTCTACACTTCCATGTTTTATTCCTATATTGTAATTTCAAACTTATTCTCTTAATTATATTAGGATCCATGTATTAAGAATTTCTAATCCTTATTTTGATCTCTAAAATTCAGGCTATGATCTTCAAATGTTCTGGTCATGTTCTATACGCTTATTTAATGGAATGCTTACACATTTCATTTATTTACCCTTACTAAGAATTTGAGCTCACCCATTCTTATGTTTCATTTCAAAATGTTTTGAAAATAGGTTTTAGGTATAATTAATAAAGCTGGAGGTCTTTATGGGAGATTTTGATGATCTTTCACCAGGATATAAGAATTTTTTTCTAAGTATCCACAAACACTAACAAATAACGGTCCTCAACCATGTATTATTGTAATTTTCTGAATATTAATCTAAAATGGTTTAGTATCCATGTATGTTGAGACCAGTGTTCAATATGGAATCTTTTTAGATACATAATTTAGAAACTTTTTTGGATAACATATATTGACCAAATTGGAATGATTTAGGATCAATTATTTTCAATGAAATATTTTCCCATAAAAATGCTTATCAGAGTTCAAGGAATGTGATTTATCCCCTATCAATATTGGTATGAGAATGAATTTTTTCCCATTTTATGAACTAATAATAAAATGTTGGCTCAAGTGGGGAAATATTTTACCACACTTTTTAATGATTTTGGACCTCAAAAATATAGATGAATATGACTCAAGTTTCAGGAAAACCAACAAAATCCACTAAGTGGTGGTACGATTCCCTTGATTATCACCAACTCTATCATCCAGGCCTTATAAAGGCTAGAAAATGTTGTCATATTTTTATCTAAACACCATCAATCAGATCTTGTTGATCAGGTTACAAATATCATGATATTCTAACTTCAAACAGCCATGTTCTGGATGGAATCTTCCACTATAAAGATCGCTCTAATGATCATTGTATAAATATAGTCAATAAATTGGTGTTTATATCTATAAATTAATTTTATAGTAGTCCTTTATGAAAGAACCACTCAATAATTAATTGTCATAAAATTTATTGGGAATTTATAATGACTAGAGCCTAATCTAAGGGCCTAAACTGTTCATGTAATTTATTTCACACAATAACATGAATAACCACGTAGTCAAACCACTTTAACTTAATATGTTCTTATATAAGTGATGAATCTTAATTTAACATTATAAATTTTGTAACTGAGTCTTTTTATAGGCCCAAGGGTTCCTTTGGTCATGAACCTTGCACAATAGGAATCTGGTAATTCCCATGAACTATTCTTCCAAACAGGACACATGTGTAGCAATCCACCCAATATTCAGTATATTTATAAGATATTTTGTCCATGGTAGAATCATGTGGTAATATGAGTTATATATTAGTTTCCCCATGCATTTACATTAACTAGAGTTGATGTGAAATCATAGGGTGCTGCTCATCCTGTATAACACCATGCAAAATGTAGGATGTTAATTTGAGTTTTATAAACTGTTCAACAAACTGATATGGTTCATATGGTACAAAAATTATTTAACCATGAATATTATTGTCCAATACCTCTTATTTGAAAATATTATTTAATAAAATTCCATAAATGTGTTGTTGTAATTATCTAAAAGTGTAATGTGGGGAACCTTATAATGATCAATCTTTAAGTTGCTCAAATCCCCCAATATTTTAATAATTTCATCAAACGTAAGCGGCATGGTTAATTCTTGGAAAATAATAACGAATTTTGTGAATATAGTATAATAGGGAATAAAAATGGTTTTATTGAACTCATGGCCCCAAATTTGATCAAAATTCTACAATTATTGAAATGTCATTGGACTACCCATGAAATATGGGGACTTTCCCCATTAAAGTTTCCCTTGAATATGACAAATTTATATTGGATATAGCATCATAATATTTATTAGCCTACCTCGTGCTAGTTGGGATTCTATCATAAAGTTACTTATGTTAACCCCTAAGTGGGTTTCATATTATGATAAGAATCACCCATAGTAAAACATTACAAATAAACCATCAAGTCAAAGGTGTTGGGATACGACAAATCTGACTTTATAGCCCCTGTAGGTTTAGTTTACCTTTTCCAAAATGAACCAATGAGATCCCTACACATTAAAATAATGTTGAGATTGAAATTTTCTTGAGTAATTTTTAATCTCATTTGACCCATGATAATAGAGATATATATTAGTCTAGTAAAAAATTTGGATAACTGATTACTTTTGAATCACTCTCCTCAATTTTATCTCAACTATTCATATTAACTCTTACACTAAGTATGGAGTAAATTTATAATCATCCCATTCATTAGACACAAATATGAATTCATCATAAATCTTATCCAAGACATTGATACCATCAATATGTTATATATCCCAGAGCCTAATCACAATTTCATATGTTAAAGGTGAAAATTTTCTATCCTCTAGAACCATAATCTTTCCACTTCAAAGAGGATATCATTCTACTGATTAGACATAAATTTGGATACTCATACCATCTAGTTACGATCAATTATTAGCAATTATACGACAAATTATTCATATATTTGAGTAACCCAATAAGTAAAGTCTTGATCATTAGAAATTATACCTCTATGATAGAGGTCCCTTTATAAACATCATCCCCCATTGGTATTTTATATGTAATACATGGAAATAAAGGAATATTTCAATGTAATGGGTAGATGCCTCTGATCATGGGCATACTTGATTAACATATAATTATTTATTATATATGTCTCTTCATCATCATTCATTGGAAAATTAACCCTATAGGGATATGTTAGCGTAATCAGGTTTCAATATGTTTTTAGAAAATCTTTGATGACATTCCTTAATCAAGATCAAGAAATAATGGGTCATCATGAAAAAATGGGGAAAGTATCTATAAATCTTGGAAACTAAGAAATATTCATTAATTTAAATTCTTAATTGATTTATATACTCACACAATAAAATTAAGCGTTGAATGGTTTCACTACACTAGAATGGTTACTGTGAGAAACATACACAAAGATGAATCTAAAACCAATTAAACCATTAGTGGGAGTCAATCATGCATGTTGGAATACATTTTCACAAATAAATCTATGGAATAAAATTCACTTAAGTGAATGTGGTATTTTAAAGGATTTGAGACTATTATATATGGGGAGAAGGGACCTTTTTTCTTCGTGAGTTCCTATCCAAATCCATTGAAATGACCTAAAAACAAAATTATAATTATAATCATATCATTTACAATCGTAGTGAACCTCGATTTTCAGAGTGTATTTGTAGGAACTAGAAAACACTAAAGGGTAAAAATTTATGATTAATATGATAGTTCATCAAAAAATAAGCTAAAATGAATTAAATTCATCATGATTGTAAGTGCATGTTGTGTGTCCGTGTTAATGTTCCAGGAAGTTCAATTAGAACCAATGTCACCCAAAATCACCACCATCCCATGCGATTGATGTCATGAGATACTGAAAATTGGATCCACCAATATCTCCCACACCAATGATTTTGAATGATAGAAATTATGTACTAGGTATATATTAACATTATGTATATCCTAACTATGTTCCCGCAATATAGAATCTTTGCTTATTTTAGCTATCGTGTCTCCACCTCTGCCCATCAGACCCAGTTTCTAATAAATACTCTTTAGAAACCATCAGTAGGGGTTAATCCTTTTTTGACATCTAGAAAAGGAATTTCTCTATATAAGACAAGAAATACACATTGGTGTACCCTTTATCAAGATGTTCCAACTTGTGTCTCAAATATAGTATAGTTATATCATCATTTTGAAGAATATATACCGAAGGAGAAACACTCTAGTGCCTATAGCATAATGTATAGTTAATGTAACAATTCTTTCCATGAGGATGACATACCATGACTATTATGGTGATCATTAGTGAATCATTTCTTGAGGTAACACATGTGAATTATTTCACACATACACATGGATGATCACCCCCAAATGGAGATTCTAAAGTATGATCTTGGTAAATTGTGCATAAGAAAAAAATATTGAGAAAAAATTTAACTTTTTGAAAAAGTGTTCATCAACCATGGGGGCCATGTTTTTTGATATTTAACATGAAGGGTTTCCCCTAAGAATAAGTTCCAATTATCATATGATGATGTTTAACATATTCAATCTAATGCATTCCCCTTTACTGAAGGGATGTAATCATTCTTTCTAGACACTTATGTGAGCTATACTATACCTAATTCCTCTAGTGTCTGGAAAGACCATGTTTGAACCCTTTTACCTATGTGTAATCCTCTAAAATCACATTATAATCAAGTATCATACATGGCCTCCCTGTATATATAACCAGGCCCATGACCCTCTGAATCATGTATTCCCTTGATTATAGGCCACCTATCAATTTTCCTCAAAAATCAATAGGGTCCCAATATTATTTAAAATAATTTAATAAAAATATAATTAGGATTCACATCCTTAGGAAAATAGTGGAATTAATCCTGGATCAAGATGTTCATTATGGCCCCTTAGAACAAGTCCTAGAATAATTTAATTAATATAGAGACATTAAATGGTTATCATTCTGAAATAATACCAAACTATATGTCTTTTTGTACCCCACCTATGTGATTAGTAACCCTTCCATCATATCATGTTTCCAATAGGTAATAAATGTATACAAACAGGCCTCTCATCTGGTATAAGGCCCAACAAGAGTAGGGTACTTCAACATAATCCCCATACCAAACAATTTTTTTATATAGTTTAATAGTAGACTATAATGAGTGAATATAAACTATTTATAATCATTTATAGTCATTTTTCCATAAAATCATAGGCATAATGGTCTTAGATGCATGACCATAAAAGGGACATCATCTTTCATTGATGCAAAACCCTTGAAGAAACCATTATGATCCTTTTAACATATCATAAAAGGTATGATGTGTCTTGTTAATAGTATTTGAGATATTGGGTATTTATTACCTTAATATGTATATATAGGAATATATTTAAATGGATAAATCCCAACTCTATTTATACTTATTCATATACCCTTTAAACATTCCAAGAAGGCACAACATCCCAGTATACCCATTAATTTTTTTATTCACCATTGAAGATAATTTTCTAAAAAATTATCCCATTGATGATGATATAGTAAACCCATTAAACCACTGGTTATAAGCCAAAAAAACATTTATTCATTCATGATGAGCTACTGATACCCTCCCACTAATCTCTTTTAATCATTCCTATATTGAATGAAACTCTAGTGTACCCTTCAAAACCAAATTAAATAGCTAACACGTGACCTTTTATCTGTGACATGAAAATTTACTAATCCACTAATAAAGATATAGTAAGACACATTATCATATTTATGATAAGTTAACAAGTTTATTCATAGGCTATATGATAGTTAATTTGAAAATTTCATGTTTCTATTGAGGATAAAAATAAAATGCCTCCATAGATGGAATTTAATATTAGTGTTACTTCTTATATATCATTAATATATGACGTCATCACACATATACATGTTGTTATATAATTATTTTTGGATTCTTATATGCCATGATCATGATATTTTTAATTTTAATAACAATTTTCTTTCAATGTTTGTGTCGATCAACATATTTTATAATGGGTGTTCACCTTGATGAGGTTGAATGCGATTTAATTTTTTTTATTTATTTGGAATTATTTCACAAAATAATTATTATGTATATTATACTTTCTAAAATTACAAAATATGATGCCATGTGATATGATTCGACATCTCATTCTCACATCTAATTAAAGGGTCCATTATTATCATGCTACGTAATCGTGTGGTCCTCATACTTTGTAAAGTTAGAGTGAGAATTGAACAAACTGAAATGAAGTACTAAAATAGTTTTAAACACAAATGTATTGAAATTTCATGGATTAAATCATGATGAAAAGGTCTGACAACTAGGTTAACATGGCATGACTTTATTTCTAAAAATGAGGCACAACATGAATTTTAATACCAAAATGTTATTGAAAATAACATTCCTTTTATGTACATAATATGGATACTAGGGTTATTCCTTTTAAGAAAATATATCTTTGACTAATAGTGTATATTTTAATTTCATTCAACCATAAAAAATTTGTTATATTTTAGGATAATTAAAATAAGAACAATGTTGTACCTATTAAGGTTATGTAAGAAATATTTCTCCTTTTATAGTCATACAGCGAGAAGCCATTTTGGCCATTGAAGGTAATGAAACCTAGAGAAATTTTGTTCTTTTTTTGTATATACAACTAGGACCATTATGTTATTATATTTAATTTCATATGAGATGGACAACTAGGTGAGAATTTCTAGTAAAATATTTGGTGTTGGTCTTAAACATGAGTTTCTTAGTGGATGATGAATGTATGGGAATCATTGGGTCAAACATTTCTGGGAGCTAGACCAAATATAATTTTTGTGGCCATTACTAGGTTGATATGATTATAAAATGGTCATGGAGTTCACATGGGTGAAATGATAATGCTTAACCAAGGTAGGTGAACTAGGAAGATGAAGAGACCTTAGTAGGTTATACATGTTAGAAAAAACATAGTACAATAGATGAGTTCATGTGTCAATTCCCATCACCCATATTGATTTTAAATTTTCATCATTATGGTCATTCATTTTGGTCTAGATTTTTTAATTGTAAAATGATATATTTTATGATGTTTTTGTATATGGGACCTTTGAATAACTCAAATTCTCCCCTTTTTCATATTTTCCCTTAGTTTTTATCTATGATACTCATGTAGGAGTTCATAGATATTCAAAATGATAAAATCTAGAGTTTTGTTCACTATATTCGTCCCATATATCCTCCACATTTTTTAAATATTGAGAGATAAATTTATTAAAGAAATAATCCTTTTGAAAAGTCATGAATAATTAAGGTAACCACCTCCATATTCATCTGAAGCAGTTTCCCGTAGACTTTCTATGTTCCCCAGAATGAAGAAATCAAAAGCTCCAAGCACCACCATAAAAACCATCCATCGCTAATGGAGAAGATGAGGGTATCATCATCGAGGATTCACTACATTTTTCAATTAACAAAGCAAAACCACCACCAAGATGGGTTCATAGTATATGTGGATGATTTCCAAATTAGATCACTGTTGGGAATTAAATTAGTGAATTAAAAATTAAAATAGATAATAAAGGATATCTTTCAATTCATCCAAAGAAAAACATTTCAATCAAAGTAAATCATCAAATACCTATGTCAAACAGATGTCTCTAGATAATTTTGGTGTCACTTTGAAATTATCCCATGTAATGAAATATAATTATACATACATAGGTCTCAAATAACTTTATCCATATTGATCATCAAATGTCTTTAAATCTCTTAGTAATCATGAAGAAAATTATCTTCTAACCTACATGAGAAAATATTTCTCTTCATTTGAGGCACTTTAATATATATATTTTCTCATTCTATACCATAAACATAATTTTCAAATTAAAAATTTTCCCTTAAAATATTTATATAATTGAGTCATAAAAGTGTGTCGATCATGAAGAATTCACTTATATTTTTTGTGACTTAGGGAAGGATGGTTTTATATGTTGAAGTTATCGAGAATGAATGATGAGAATATGGCTCTAAAATGAATGAAAACAAGTTTTAAACTGAATAATGGTATCCTCAATTACTCCCCATTAAAATGATTCACCTCTAAATTCTTTTATTATTATGGGTAGTTCACATATGATTCATATTATAAATTCAAATATTCCTTATTATTTTTTCCTTATCTCCTCTCTACCTTCACAGAAGATTTGTTCATCTGAGCATAATGAATATTTTTATATTTCTTTTTTTATGGTAGAGAGTAATATTTATCTTCAAATAATTATTTGAAATCCCTTTCCCATTTTATAAATATGTTTCCCCTTTTTATTTATAAATAAATCTTCAATCTATGACTAACCATATTTAGTTTGACTCATCATATATAACAATCATCTCCATCCCTCACACTTGTGTTCAAAAATAATCTTGAAACTACTTCAAGGATGATATAAATAGGGATATGAGCTTTTAATATAGATTCCTATCAAGGTTATTCATGGATATTAGGATCATAATATTAATGTCAGATAAAAATATTGGCTAGGATAGATATTTCTGTATAAAGTAAATTTCATTAAATGA
Organism: Viscum album; assembly: GCA_963277665.1. NCBI lineage: Eukaryota > Viridiplantae > Streptophyta > Magnoliopsida > Santalales > Viscaceae > Viscum > Viscum album. The sequence continues at coordinate 858,668,313 of OY728121.1, forward strand.
ATTCCTCAATCATTATCAAAAGAAGATCACGAACACTGAAGGTCTTGAAAAATATAAATATATAATGTTATTTATATCAAAATATGAATTGAGAATCTCAAGAAAAAGTTTAATGGAAAAAATATATGAAATGGATAAAAATCATCTTATGTTGGGAATGATAAATGTTTGATATAACTTAGAGACATGATATTCACTTTTTATCAAATATCCTTAAATGAAAAATTATGAAATTAAGGAAAAAATATATTTTATCCATCCTCTAAAATCATATGGTGGAAGGGTATTCATTTAAATAAAAAGTCAAATTTTTTTACTTCCATTGCCCATTCATTGACAATATGTTTTTGAACACCCCATCGATTTTTAATGGAATACCCATCCCCATTTCATTATGTTAAATCCTAGATTGGAGGGGATGGAGAAAATATGTGTCCTCATACACCAATTGATAAAAAAACATTTGTGGATTCCTATTTACGTTTTTCAATCAAAATACCTGAAAATTTATTAAATGTTTCGACTAAGTTAAATTTCATGAAATGTTCAAGATTAAAAAAATAAAAACATAATTTTTTTAGACCTAATTTTTTCCCCTTCAAAATGATTAGATAACAACTCATTATCTTCAATATTTTGGCATGGGAACTCCTCATTTAATCCCTGAAAATAATGTTAAATGTGTTTGAGGATATTCCTTCATTCCACTATTGGTGAATCATATTTTTCTACGTCAATATCAAATGTTATCCATGTGTTGGTCAAATTTGAGACGTTATTGTAGTGAAATATTGTTCTGCATTATTTTCAATAAAATTATATGAAAATAATTTTAGTTTTATATTATCCCTGTGTATTAGATAACCTATCAATTTTTTTTCAATTTTATGTGCCTAAATGAGTTGATTTTTTGTGGATGGTAGAAGGTTATCAATTTACTCCAATAACTAATTAAATTCCCACACATCTATGATTACCCACAATGTTCATAAATAGATATTACATATTAATATATTAATAACTATTACATTATATAAAAATCCATTCTAGAATCATGATTGTATTGTTCCATTATAAACTTTAATACATAAATACTATTTCATAGGTGAACTACAGCATCTCCCATTATGTTCTTCATATCTAGGAACCTTTAAAAACATCAAATACTTAATACCATTTTCATGACCCGGGAGAAGGAAAAATCAGAAATGGTGAGATCCAATTCTCAATAAAGGTGAACTTGAATGATTTCAATGATAAAATAAGAATAACATGAGAATAAGGGTATGAAAACATGGAAATAACATAGTTATTTGAAATACAAATAAGCATTTTAAATATTGTTTCTAGGAATCCCACCAACACATTCTTAAAATATTAGGCATGGGAAAACCAATCGTGTACCTACTTCGATATTGGGATAATATCCCATGTACCCTCTTTTTGGCCATGTGATAACCTCCTATATAACCCATTTTTTGGATTGTGATAACCTATCATGTGACCTCTTTTTCCAGATTGGGATAACCACTAGTGTACTCATTGATCTCATAGAACATTTTTCATTTACCAATGCATTAGAGTTAGATATAGATCCCCCACATCACATAATCAAAATATTTTTGTGCAATAAGATCAAAAACCATTCACCATATCATAACCTAGGAAAACAAAATGGGTTTTATAATTATTTCATCATAGCATATGTTGTGGGGAAGAAAAAGGTTTCATAAACATTTTTCATTGTAACTATAAATCATCTAAATAAATAATATGTACGGTTTCATTAGATAATATCCCCAGCAATGAAAAATTACTATCAATGGATATCATCTTATATATAAAACTATTTTGAAATATCACATGGAATATATATTGAGAAAAGTAACCTTTCAAATTTAAATCCATTTATTTAAAATCTAAAAATATTCTAAATAAAAAATAAATAAATAATGCTTCAAAATAACCTCAAAAAAATATAAATTATTATTTAAATGATTGAGTTTTCATGATGGTATTAAATACCATTCATAACAAACATATTCACATGAATATTTCATTCACATTATGATAAAATTTAAAAATTTACCTGTTTAGAATATTACAATAAAATTTATTTTAATCAATTTTAAAAAAATTCAATCATTAGTATAAATGTTTCTAAAAATTAATTGGATAATTTTAAAAAAATTTCTTTATGAATGTTTTAGGAAACATATACATTAATAAAGGAAATTAAATCATAGAGTGAAATAAAGTTCATTTTTTAAAATTATTTAGTGTATTGATTACATCAAGGGAGGATAATTAATGGAAAAAATATATTCATAGTAAATAACAAGAGGAAAATAAAATTCATGAATTTATTTAAAGATATATAATAATATTCCATTATCTAAATCATAGTCATTAGATATCTAAATAAATAATGAGATTGTATCATAAAACCCTTTCAACTTTGGTAACTTTTAAATTATATTCCTTATTAAAGAAATATCCATTGATGGATAATTAAATCCAAATAATTCTTAAGAATAATAAAATTCAATCAGTGTTATAATATACCCTACACATATGTAAAAGTGGTGAATATGGAATGTGTCCTACAGAAATAAATTTGTGATGAAAATACCCTTATAACTTTGGAAACTTTTGAATCATAAGACACATTAATGAATATAAAATTAAAACATTAATTATAATTAAAATAATTCTATCCATGATATAACATTCCAAAGGGGAATTATATACTCAAAATAAAATAAACTAGCAGTGAATATGGAATTTGTATCCCAAAAACAAATGAGAGACTAAAAATCCCATACCAAAAGTTTTGAAATTCTTCATACATGTTTGGACCACATTTATAATAAATACAGAATTATTTTAAATATATTAATGAAAAATAATCATATACAACACTCCATATATGATTTAATTTTTTACCTTTTATTACCCATTTTTTATCAATTTTTTTAAATAATATTTCTTGAAAAACCTACTTCAATATCAATGTATTTTTTGGTTATTTATTTTTTCACTCGACATTGATCATGGTTAAATAATCTCAAAATATTTAAATAGAAAATAAATATAATATATATTCATTTTATATGTATTTAGTGTAATATATAAATGTTAGAGATAGAAAATTTATTACACCATTCTTGGAACGGTAGGTCGTACGTACGCATTAACATTGTTTCCATTTTCTTGATGGATGGAACCAATAAAAGTTATATATTAATTATCCTTTTAAGAATTAATTTTATATAATAAATTACATATATATTATCTAAATATATTTTAATTACCACACATGTGAAAAAAAAATTATATCATTGCTTCATAGAGTTGGTAGTCCACATGTATGCATGGGTGATGTTATCATATCCCAATGGATTGGAGGTTGTTAAGGATTATTTCATTTTAAAACTAAAAAAGGTATAACTATGTAATGAATATAATTACATATTTTAAATCAATCATTATCTACATACTTGATAGGTGGTGATTGATATTGAATTACATTTGGTCACAAGGCCATTGTCCTGGATACACATGATCGACAGTTTCATTTCCCATTTAATGGAAGTGGAGACAAATATTATTCATTAAGTAAATATAATAACATCAAATTATATGTTTTATAATTATGATTTTATATTTTTATTATTAATAAAATAATAAATGTGTAAATATAAGGAGGAAAAAAAGAGCTTAGTGAAGACAATTACTTTTGTTTAGAACAACCATTTTTTAATATTTTATTAAGGAAATGAGGATTGTTATTTTGAGAATACCATCATCTATAGAAGATGTATAATTATTTTCAAGAGATATTTTAATAGGATTTTTTTGACCAAATTCCTTATGACGTTTTAATATGTGATAGGAGGAGGTTCTCTTTTATAATTGAGGAGGACTGTATTTTTTAAATACCTAAAATAATTTAATAATTGAAATTCTATCTCACGACATCTGCCTACAATTTTTTTAAATAATGGATTGGATGGAATATAAGGAAGGGATTCATCTCCCCCATATAATAAAACACATGGTTTAATCTTTTTAAACCCTTAGCATCTATATTTTTTCACTTTTACCATTTTAGTTTTCACAATAGTAACTAGTCGTTTTTTATTTACCTAGGTAGAAAATCCTTCACGTATAAAAATAAAATTATGCTAATTAGATTAGTTATACATGATTAATATATATATGAAATAAAATTTATAAAATAACTATCCAATTTTTGTGGAAAATTAGTTCTAACATAAGCACATGTGATGCAAAAAACCCCGTTTTAACATTAACCAACATAATTAATTGTTATCATTTTTATAATTCTTTACGATGAAAATTTAATTGAAATTATTTCCTAATATTAATTATTTTTGTTAAAAATAGGGAATCCATTTTACCAAATTCAATTCATAGTATTATAATAATTTAATTTAAAATTAAACCCCTAGAGGTGATAGAAAAGTCATTTTCGAAATAAAAGTTTTAAAATGTTTAAAATGTTTTAATATAGGTATTCAATATGAAACTGATTCCAACGAACTAAATTGAAAAAATCATTATATAATTTTACTAATTTTATATTTATTTACCATGTTAAATAAATTCAAATGTAAATTATTTGATCAAAAATCCATTTTCTAAATAAAATCATTATTTTTCCCAATTTGTAGAAAATTAATCTTTTTAGATAATTATCCAACATTCACTCTTGGATAATTTTTATGTATTTATTTAAAAAATGATGTTAATTTTTTAAAATTAAATTTTAAAAAAGTGGAAAACTAGTTTCAAAATTAGTTTTCAAAACTCGATAGAACCACATTTTAAAAAATACATTTTTAAGCATAAAACTGAATTTATTCATAGTATAAAAATAGAAAAATATTAGATAAATGATCGAAAATTTAATTGAATATATAATATATAAATTTATTTATAATCATTCAAAAATAATTAATAGTTTAATTTATCAATAACAAACACTTTTTGAGAATAAAAATATTTTTCAAAAAACACTTATCTTACATTCAATTAATTTTTATTTTCATTTTTAATGAAATAATAAAAAATGAATTTATGGGACAAGATTTTTTTTACAATATTATTAGAATGAGGATAGTGATGAAGTGGTTTAAGGGAAACATTATACATGATACCTCAAAAAGAGTTAAACTTCTTTTGAAGAGGTTGATCACAAATTGGAATAGGTAGAGTTATTATGCCAACCACTAGAGAAGACCTTTGGTGTTCATTAGAGGTGATAATTTTTTATGTTAATTCTTCAAATAGGCCACCATTTTTATATACAAATGTAATTTATTAGTGTTCTATGTAATAAAATTTCAAATCACCAATCACTTCCAAATAGTATCATATCATCTGGATATTTATTCTCACTATCACAGTATGCACAGTGTATTTCATGTGTCTCAACTCCATAGGCACATGCCTGATCCTATTCACAACATTTACAATGAAGAAATTTTGATAGATACTTATTAATATTATGTGGAGTTCCTAGTGTTTATTTTATATTGGTGTGATAATGTCCTTTGGGGGAATATGGTACCACTAGTCTCGATTATATGGTGTCATGGATGAATCCAGGAGGAAACCTGAGGGTAGAAGGATGATGTTCTATCTTAGTGGACTGATTTGTTTTAGTATAACCCCTTAAGAAAGTGCTCGGTGATAATATTTCATTAGAGGGGGATAATTGTACAATTTTCATGTGGATTAGATGTATGATATGATTAAGTTATTAAAATCCTCGTTTATTATTTTCTTTCTTCTCTCAATTGGTTTGTTAAGAAGTCAATTGTTAGTGAAAAGTGTATACGAACCAATTTTTTACAAGTTGGTGAATCGAACAACCTTTAGGTGGAGAGAAAAACACCCCCATCTCACTAACGGTTTTCTTGTAAGATTTTTTAATTTTTAGGATCCCACAATTTTGTCAGTATTTCTAGTTGGGTTCAGAATGTTCTGCCTGGTATATTGGCCAATTAAGGAGGACCACCAACAAGCTGATACTCCCAGTCCAAGGGTACATTAAATACACCCCATGGGTTTTACTTCCACATGATTTGATCATTATTAATTATCAAAATCATAACCTAGAAATACCATTTCAAACTGAATACCTCTTCTCTAGTTATTACTCTCCTCTCATTCATTTCCCCTTATCTGTAATCAAAAAGAGTGATCAAATAACACTCAACTGATGAGTTTTATTTGGAACCATTCAAAATAATTTTTACAACCTGATATATGTGTATAAATTTATAATAGATATATGAATTCCATAAATATATAAATATTCCTTCTTCCACTATAAATACTTCAGTAGAAGATCTATTATGTTAACAAAATTTGATAAAAAAATCGAGATCTACCATCGACAATGGATGTGGTACAAGAATGTGATTCACAATCATATTCCCAAAATCCGTCTTGATGATATATTGATGATACAAAAATATTCCTTTGATGATTCCTTGGTAGATTCGTGGAGGATTAAACATGTCCACATAATAATTCTTTAATGGAGATTGTACATTAATGAATGGGTTTTGTCATCATATAAGTAATCCCCAATCAATATTTGGAGACACTCTTATTTATAAAACAATTTTTCGTTGATGGATGATTGACAGGTCAATGTTCATTTAGTAGACCCAATATTCTCTTCTATAATTGGTGATGAATTCACAATCAGTTCTTGGAATGAAAAATAGATTCAGTGAATTGGAGTTCCCTCCTTTTAAATACCGGGTAATTGATTTTATTAATGGAGTAAGTATGTAATATTAATCTCAAAGAACATTCACAATAAGGAATATCCTTAATTCTCATTCTAAACCTCTTACATGAGCTGTAAATCATGTTAAGAATTCCAGATTTGTGATCTAGATCTCCTCAGTTGCACAACATGGTTTGATTTTAATTTCTTGGTTAACATTGGAGTTCTTCATCAACATGCATGATGTAGAATGTTCCTTACCATTTGGGTCACTCATATAAACTTTTTTCTTAGTATGAATCTTGTATTGTAATATTTTTCGACAACGATTTATTATTATCATGAGTGGGTTCATGTCTGGCACATGACACCCATTTATGATGCTTTATTCTGTGAGTATTATAGAAAATCATGTTATAATGTTTTGTGTTGATCACATGTTGTTTATATTGTCACTACTTTATTATTATTATGTTTTACGATTGATTGTATGATCAGAACTATTATTTGTGTTAACATGCTTATGGAGGTTTCTTTTGGTACTCAGAATATGTGGACTATCATGATATGATTATCCCTTAAAGTGGGAGGGGGTGTGCATGGATTGTGACAATGGAAATGATAGACCTTAACATTGGGTTGGGGAAAACAGATTTGTGGCCTAACTTAAGAAATCAACATTAGGGGAATGATAGCCATGAGGCCTGATGTGATGCAAAAATAGTGTATGATAGATTGGGGTCTTGAACAACAATAGAACTACAGCCTGACACTCTAGAGGGCTAACCCAACTAGAAACCTTGATAATTTTGGGCAACATGTTCACTAGCATTGTGGTTAGTTTTGGTTACTTATGACATCTCCTAATTTATCCGTCTACTATATGGAAAAATCATGTCTAGTTGGGGGGGGGGGGGGGGGTTATGGCATGTTTAGAACCTGAATTCTCAATATTTTATGGTATGATTTTTATACCTTTTTTCATTGATTTTATCATGGAATTCATCTGTTATACCTGTTTAATTTTCTAGGGACACATTGGTGATTTCTCAATAGTTTTTATTACTCACACACTACATAGTAATCTCAGGAATTTGAAGAGATCATGTATAGGGTTCCATTTCAAGTAAATGGTAATGTTTCTAAAAGTTTAGCGGTGAAGCTTGGAGTAGGTGGTGCTCTAAGATAGACACTAGAGGACTCAAAAATGTTTTATTTATTTACCTCATTTCACTTATAATTTGGTTTTTAATTCCACATTAGTATCCTTGTATTAACATTAATGAATGTTTCCCATATTTATAGTTTTATCCTGATTCTATGATGATTATGTTTTATTATTTCCAAATATTTAGATATTACATGATATTAAGGGTATAGTCTCCCCACTAGTGACATGAGAACCCTCATTTTTATTATATTTCCTCTTACATATGGCGATTCCCCCATGAGGTTATGTGACTCTCTCCATCAGACCTAATGGTTCAAATTAGGTAATTATAGTTTCTATGGCTAAAAGTGTGTGTTTTTAATTAAAAATATTATTTTAGTTGAAAAATCATGTCACATACTAAAAAACAATAAAAATTTTCTAATATTGTTGATAAATTAGGAAAAAGATTTGTGATTCAATTATAGAATGTGTGAACTAAATATATAGAAATACAACATAATGTGTGTCTTTCATGAATCAAAGCACATGTTTTCAGAATAAAAGTGACATTTTACCACACAACACACATCACACAGTCAAACCCAATAAAATGAACTCATATGTTCTTCATATTTTTTAAAAAAATTCTGATTCATTTCCATGTAATAAGAATCAACCACATGTTAATTTTATACATGGTGAGACCAGTGTGGCTCACAGTGCATGTTTTTAGTATAAATGTAACATTTTTAGTCATAACATGTGTCACAAAGTCAAAATTGAAAAAATTCATATTGCCATGATACATTAGGAAAATGGAATTATATTTATTTGTTCCATAATGGAATCAACATTAAATCAATCTAACACATGGTGTGGAAAGAGAGACTAAAAGTGTGTGTTCTGAGTTTAAAATTAACATTTTTGTTTAGAATGAACGTTACATAATCTAAAATCAGAAAATTCACATGAATTATCTTGATAATTTATATAAATGAACAGATATTAATTTGTGATTAGTAGTAATTAACCATAATTATGTTTGACAAATAGTATGGTCTGTATGACCAAAATTACGTGTTTTCAATAAAAAATAACATTTTAGTTGAAATTGAGAATCACATACCCAAAAAACATATACAAAATAAATTGGTATTTATATTTTATTATAAATATTTATAATTAATTTTTAACATTTATTAATTAATTTAATATCAATTTGACACATGGTGAGGCTGGTGTGATTGAATGCATGTGTTTCAATTTAAAAGTGACATTTTAGTTAAAAAACTCGGTAACATACTCAAACTAATAAGAAAAATTGATTTTATCATGATACATTATAAAAATGATCCATATTTCAGTTTTTATGTGTATGAATCAACCAGAGATCAATCTAACACATAGTGTGTTTGTTACGAATGAGAGTGTGCGTTTTCATTTAAAATTGACATTTTAGTTCAAAATGTGTATTGCATACTCAAAACATATAAAAAACATTGATTGTCATTATAATTGATGAAAATGGTCTCTGATTCATTTTCAAAATATATGAATCAATTTTATATCATTTCAATATGTTCTTTCTCTGGTATAACTCAAAGTGCATGTTTTTAGTAAAAAGGTATCATTTTAACTCACAAAAAAACCTCACAGTCCAAACTCAAAAAAAATGAACTAATTGTATTTATACACTAGTATAAGTAAATTTTATTTATTTATGACATGTAGGAATCTAATTCATATCAATACAATACCTAGTGCGACCAGTATGACTTGAAGTATATTTTTTAGTACCAAGTAACATTTTTTATCACAATGAATATCACAAATTCAAAATTGAAAAATAATATCTTATTTTACTTATACTTTGGTAAAATTATATCTGACTCATTTCAGGGATGTAAGAATTAATCCTACATCTATCTAACACACAGTGTGTCCAGATTTACTAGAAGTGTGTGTTTTTTTTAAAAGTGGTATTTTAGTCTAAAACATGTGTTACATACTCAAAATAGGGAAAATGAACATATATTATCTTAATACTTTAGTGAAATTCTCCTTTATTAATTTTTGATGTATAAGAATTGACCTTGAGTGAATTCGACACACAGTGTGGCCAGTGTGTCCAATTGTGCTTTTCTTCATTAGAAAATGATATTTTTGTTCGAATTGAGTGTCATATAAAGAAAAACAATAAATGACTGATATATGGTTTTTATTTTTTAATATAAATATCAATAATTAATTTTTTACTTTTAAGAATCATTAGTTTTTTAATCTAACATGTCGTGTGATGAGTATGACTTGAAGTTGATATTTTCATTTAAAAGTGAAATTTTTGGTCAAAACATGTCACAGTCTCATAACTATGAAAGCCTAAATATAAATTCTTCATAATTTATTAAAATTATATACAATTAATTTTTAATGTATAAGAATGAATCACACATCAATCTAATAAATGGTTCTATTTTTGTAACTGAAAGCGCTTGTTTTCAGAAAACAATTGTGTTTTATTTAAAAACGTACAACAAAATGTAAAAACCATGAAAATGGACTTAGGTAATTTTCATTATTTATGAAAATAGATAAATAATTGTTTTATGATGTGTGGGATTTATTTTCCCATCAATTTGAATCATAATGTGGTCGTTATGACTGAATGTGAATGTTTTTCATTTTATAGTGGAATATTTATCCAAAATGCGTGTCACACTCTCAAAAACAACTAACACAATTAAGTTATTTTATAACATAGGATACTGATTTTGATTATTTTGTGACATGTAATAATTATCCACATATCAATTTCTCACACAGTATGGATGATAAGACAAGAAGTTCTTTTCCTCATTTAAAAGTGACATTTTAGATCAGAATGAGAATCACATATTCAAAACTAAGAAATCTTACTCTGATTTTCATTGTAATTTAGTGAAATAATACATGATTTATTTTTTGAATTTAGGAATTAACTACATATAATTCTGATACACTATGTGTCCATATTGACTGAATATGAATGTTTCAAGATTAAAAGTAACATTTTATTCCCTAACATTAACCACATACTCAAAACAAAGAAAAATAACTTGAATTGTTTTTTAATTTTATGAAATTTATTAGTTATTTTTTATGATGTGTTTGAATAAATTTCAAATGAATCAGACACACGGTGTGATCGATATCACCCAAAGTGTATGTTTTCAATAAAAAAATCTATTTTTTACTCAAAACAAATGTTATATAGTCAAAACCAAGAAAATTTCCTTAAATTATCCTAATATTTAATAATAATGACCCAATAATAATTTTTGAGATTTATATATTCACCACATTCCATTTTGACACAAATTGTGGTCGAAATAACTAAAGGATCATGTTTCCATTTTAAAGTGACATTCTTCTTCAAAATAAGCATTGACTACTTAAATGTACGAAAAAAATCTCTTATTTTCAATTTAATTTTGAACATAAAATAATTTTCCATTTATGATTTTTACGTAGTAACCACATATCATTTAAATGGAAATTTATAATGGATTATATAAAATTTCAACTACAATTTTTTATTTATTCCATATTACTAAGATAAAAATTGATTTTATTACACTCATACTCTTCTTTTTTATAAGTTGAAATTGAATTTTACATCAATGTAATTATATTGTACTAAGATTCATTAATTTAATTTCATTATTGTACTGATGGTGAAATGTAAATATAAATTATCATTTTTTTAAGTTAATATTTTTTTCAATTTAAATTGTTTGTCAGGATCATTATCAGATGCTTTAGAGTGTTGTAGATATCGCTTCCAGAATCCTATATTTTCTTGTAAAGGCATTCATGGTATATTTCTACAACTAATAAAGATCCCTTTTGTTGGTTCTAATGGTATCACTCTAATGGATCTAACAAAATTAATGTTTTTAACACTGATAAAATATATTATGGCTCTAAAAAAAATTCCCTCTATATTTGTTAATTAATTTGTTAATAAATATATTTAGTTATATTGAATTTACTCACATGTAACTTATAATTCGATCACACACATGACCAAATAATGAAAAAATAAAATCTATAATATTATCTTGGACGTGATTAGTTATTAGGTATCACACAAAGGAGTAAAAAAGAATGTGTGGAAATATCATATGAAATAAAAAAATAAAAAAAAAATAAACATAAAATTATATTATATTAAAATGTAAATAAAAAATATTTTTACAAAATAATTTCCAAAATAAAAACTAATTTTCAACACCCATTGCTAACCTGAACCGTGGATAACTTGAAACCCGTGTTCTAGTGAGTTATATTGAAAATGAACATAACATGAGATATTTTTCATGTGTTTTCATGCTAGGGACTTTTCTCTGGACATGTATTGAAGTATGTGGAACTAGAATGATATGTTTTGATTTTTTTATTGACATAGGTTGGTTCATTGTACAGTAATTTAACATGAAGGTTCATCCAGAAGAAAAAGATACTGGCATGATTGGGACCATTAGAAGCTGATTATGTTGGAAATTCCCAATAAATCAACACTGAAGAAACAAAATATAATGTCTTGGAAGGAAAAAAAAGAAAATTCTAGAACATGATATGTGTTTGGTAAATAACAAAGTGGGATGCTTTTGGAGAGGTAATGTCATTACATTAAATACACACACAAAAGTTCAGTGTATTTACCATATAATTAAAAACTTGTGGGAGCCTTAATGATGTCAAACCACATTTATACATAAAATCCAAAACATAAATGAGGGTGAATAAAGTGGGTGGATAGACAATAATGGTGTAATTATCCCCATTATTGAAATTAGTTAATAATCACTAAAAAATTCTATTTCTTTCACTGGATAAAAAGACATAAATCCTTTTTCACAACTCTATAAATTAGGCACTCTCAAGTGAATTCATGATATTTCCCTCAAACTATTCCTCACTAAAATTATTCTTATCCCATTCCACTAGATTCTCTATAATGTACATGGAATTATGTTGGATGGGTTAGTGGCTAGGGCATCAGTAGGTTTGGCCATGGTGACTGTTGAAATTCTATTGGGCCTCATAATGGAATGTGTTTTTCTACCATATCCTATGGATGCACATGGAATTTCTATCATTAACCGTTCACTCAAATTATAGTTATTATTCTACATTGATCCCTTATAAGATGATTTCATGGAATTCCCCTCATGCAGTTTATTGCACCCACATAGGTGTTGTTGTTCTTTGTCAAGGGAGGCCTACTCGTCAGCCATAGTGAAGTGTAAATCACCAGATAAGAAATCATGAAGTGAAAACCTCGATGGCTTTATCATCCTGATAATTTTTTTATGGTGATAAAATAATGTTGGTTGTCATTGTGATCGGTGTCTAGTGCTTCTGTTGTATTGGATGGTGGTGAGGCAAACTCCACTATGGATGATGGTGAGAGCATCACCTTGACTACTTTTCATGTTGCAGTTTCTATAGAGAACAAGTTGGTGGATGTGGGTGATGATCTATCGTAATCGAAAATATTGTTAGTCTTCAGTACCAATTGTATATATATAGTAGTTTTCAAGATTTTGAATTGATCTTCACTAACAAGAATAGATTTTTTAAACTAGTACTTAAATCCCAATATGCTCGGTTGTCATAGATGACCGTGTTTGTTATGTGAACATGATTTATTTTTAGGTCATTCATGTGATATGAATTGGATCCAAATGTGTACCTGATTAATATCATACGCATTATCCTATCATCAAGATTCCTTAGGTGAGCCTTCACTATCCTGACATTTGAAATGCATCCAAAGTGGTAGATATAGTGAAAATCCATTCATTTTTCACTCCATCACGTAGACAACATCATGCGAATAAGTCTTTGTGTTATCTATTGGATGAGGATGAAAATGGGGGTGAAGATGACCTTAACAGAAAAAATCTAGGGGAGAACCTTTTCATTCAATATGACTTGAGTCATAGAAAACACATTCTGTTTTTGAAATTTTATGACCCCCATTCAGGTGTGGTGAATAGGGAGTTATAAGCAATTATTTAAGTCCACACTCAGTAGAGAATTCATCGAATTACACTAAAGTGAACTCAAAACCATGGTTTGTGTGGAGGACCATCATCTTGTCCCATATCTCTACATCAATTATGGACATAAAAAGTCTAATTGTCACTAGGTAATGATATTTCTCATGTGAATATTTGGCCACATGTAGTGGATTATGTAATCCATGAGCTGCCAAAAGTAGTAGTTCTCAGTTGGCATTATTATCATGATCGACCAGTAGAGGTCATCATGGATAATTACTATAATGTTCTCTATATGATGTTTCTTTTGCATGTGGAAGGACACCCGACAATACATTCCAATGAAGTAACTGTCAGAAAATTGATCCACCTGATCAATTTTCTGAATCCCTTGCACTATATCTCATTGAGAGAGCTTGTGTAAATCCTGGAAATATAGGTGGTCATACCATGCATTCCAATACCATTCCTCCTTTGATCACTATAGAGAAATTCATACCTTTTGTGCAATATCGATTCTGATCTTGTACAACCAATCAGGTAAGTGTTGTTCCCTATCTAATAGTCATTTATGGTGGCCATGAATCATCGGGAAGCCTCTATTTATTATTACCAAAAAACCATTCTTGTTAATTTTTCTGATGTTTAAGATGTCGGTGGTGAGACTCGGGATGATGTACACACTCATGAATAAATGGATCTCATTGGTCTTATAGGGAAAAAGATCAACCCTCCCTGTTAATATTACAAATAAATCCATCACCAAACACGATGGTGCTACAGACCCCAAATTCAAGCATAGATAAGATAGCACAAGAACATACGTGTGGTTTGTGGCACCGGTGTCGATGTACCACATTCCATTATCACACACCTCCTTCTAGCCCTGTTTTGTAAAGACCTTTTCCTTGACCATCCTGATAGTACTACATTGCATCTTTGGGGAATTGGGAGTGGGGTATTGTTATAGTGTATAATTAGGAACATTGGCGCACTATCCTTCTATAAAAAGTGTTGTCTCATCACCCCCACTCCATTTAAATGGTCCTAATCCATATCCAACATGTTGTCACAATATTTGGACCAATTTCTCATTTTTACAAAATAAAAACATTAGTACCTTGAAATATCATGGTTGTCACTATATCCCAAGAAATCCCTTAAATATACACAATTTTAATTTTCATTATTTCATCCCGGTTTTCCACATCACTACTTTCTAGAACTAGAGTTTTCAGAGGGTACCTACGGAATATTCCACGCTTTCATTTGTTATACCAACTCAGCCTTAGTGATTATACTCTACTCACCATCATAATAAATGGGAGTTTTCTCAAAATGGTACGTCCTCACTTTAATTCATCATGCTTCCACCACTACATAGAGTATTGATATTTTGTGAATCGTCTAAATTGAATGAGAAATTTCGGTGACCCTAGAGAAGATGACATGTTGGTACATCTCAATGACCTTGTATTGAGGATATGGATCACCTAATATTGTTATTTGTTGGACCAATATGGGGATTTTCATCACAATACATCCACTAATTGACTATTATAGAAATAAATGTCTTCATTCTCCCTATGGAGCTTCAATGTGTTTTCCTTACCCACACGATCATTTCTAATGCACATGGTCTTGATAGTGTACCATTCTTCATTTGATCTTTCCTTGAAGTCGACTATGAAGATAATCATGGGTAGGACAACATGCAGGATGGCTTGTAGTTCTATCCTATATTACATGATTTCTATATTTCTACTGTTGACAGTGTCCTGGAGTATGCGTTCTTAGAGAATTACCTTCAACATTAAGGAACAGTCCTCGTAGTTTTTCATCATGAGGATAGGATATGTCGCTGGTCCCTTGACCTCTTTCACTATATAATGTACCTCCAAATGTCTAATATCACAATAAATGAGGGTAGTGGGATGTTTCAATGATGTATAATAGTTTTGGGGTGATGAGGGATTAGAGACTGACACCATAGATCAAGTCATCCCTCTCTAATAACAAAAGATGGAAATGACCAACTCATCAACACCCATGAATCTCACGGGAATGACTTGCAAGGAACAATGGAAATGCTAGAATAGGAGAGATGTTTTGTGCACCACCATGTGGGATGGTTTCCCAAAGGGATTTTGATTACGTTATATACGCACATAAAATATATTTATATTAAAATGTTAATTGAAAACACATTAGTGCCTAAATGTGGTCAAAACATGTTGACCCAAAAAAAGAAAACAAAAATGAGGGAAAATAATGATGGGGGAAAGACATAATATTTAATCCAAATTATTGAAATCATTCAATAGAGTAAGGGTATTATCCAAGGAAGTGTGTCGGCAAATAGAGGATGTGTCTTGAATAATATGGCCTTTGGTAGAGTTGGTGAAGGGTATCGTTGAAGATCGTTCTGAATCAACCTGTCTATAATGGGTTCCTAGTAACAGGGGTGTTTGAGTCTCGTACATTGTTCTTGGAAGTAAAGATGGTGGAGGAAGATAGAATCTAGGGTGGATCAAATGGTTTTATTGAGTTATTCATGTAAAATGAAAGGGACACAAACCAGTGAGCTATGGGAAAATCAATGAATTAAATAGAGGTGATTTAGTATCATTTTGTAGTACTGATGTAATATAGTAGGGATGGATCTTCATGAAGAACAAGAATTAACCCTCAATTTCACTGTATTGGGAGGACTGATTGGAGATGATAACACATAGCCCGGTGGTTAGAGGTGATAACCCTTATGCCCCACATAATGATCACATCAGTAGAGAAGATGAAATGCCTTGCATCGATAAATAGTAACACATGAGATCCTCATGTTACAATGTTTAATTTTTTTTAAAAAAAATATATAATTAACATATTAATAACTATTAAGAAGTCCGAGAAGAAGAATATGACTAAATTTCACACATGACCTCAAGTAAGGGAGATCAGAACCATAGACCCCCAACAAGTGTCATAGGTATACTAGGGACGCAACCACCAAACAGTGTACCATGATGTATATTAATAATAATAAAAAAATAAAAAAATAAAATAGTGATTAAAAAACAATAATATGTATAATAAGAATAATTTAATAAAAAAATAATTGTCAAATATTTGTAATTATATATTAAAATATAATTGTTATATATAGTTATAACATTAAAAATAAATATTTATATGTATATATAATTATATATACTATGGATAATACATAAAATCTAATAATTGATAGATAAAATTTAAATTATACTCATCGTAATAATTTAATTAAAATACAACTAATACATGTTAACATAATTTATTAATAATATTGTTAAAAATAATAAAACTATTATTAGTAATAATTTATATGGTTAAATAATATAAGATAATAATATATACTAAAAAAATTATTTATAGTTAATATTTATATATAATTAAAAAATTATTATTAAAAAAATAAAATACAGTCATTCTCTTAAAATAAAATTAAAACACATAAAATGGTTAAATTCATTAATTAAAATTAAGGTACTTTTTTTAAAAAGCTTTTTATTTTAATTTGTATCCAATACCCTATAATTAAATATTTTCACTTCACAAAACTATTGAGAAAAAAAATACAAGAATGCCCCCTTTTTCTATCTAAAACAAAATAATCATAGGTTCAATAAAATTTTAACAACTTTACCCATAAAATATTGTGTTTTATATAAGATCTCAGTTTGAAAAATTACTTCTTATCCAATTTAATTCATTTCAAAATAGGTTTCTACACTATAATGTCATGTGACTAACCTCACCATCACTCTCATCATTCAATATAATTTATGTCCAATGTTATTTCTCTATTTTCATACATGAGAAAGATTATAATATTTTTGTAATTAATTCCCCAAATATATTTGTGGAAATAAAAAAATTCACTAAGACTGAGAGATTCACCACGTGTTCAAATTTCCTTAGATTTTTTGACACTTTGGGTTATAAAAAATTAACATTAATGGCTAAAATAATGGTTAAATCAAGAAAAATATGCATGATAATGGTCAATCCATGTGTCTCCATCAAAATCATACCCCCTTGCACATAAACCGTTTTCTATTCCTGAGAAAATGATAATCTAATAAAACATAAAATATTTGATGTTTTTACCCTTTTTTATTTTTCTTATTTTTTCTACTTTTATTTTTTTTATCAAGGAATGAACATCAAGAAATATAATTAATATATAAATAAGGAGTATTACCTATAAAGCCCCATGAAAATGATATAAGAAAATATCCCAAATAAATGTTCAAAAGTACCTTATTTTGTGTACAATATTTGAGAATGAATGTCATATGAAATCTCTCTAGCACCAGGAGTAAGGATTTAACACTTTTATAAGTATCAACAAATGGTGTGGTGTACCAACCTACACCATTGTTGATCATCATGTTATATGGTTTGAGTGTAGGAGGAGTCACGAGAAGTTATGTGGAAGTTAATTATAGGTTTTCCTAGGATTTTATCAGTGATAGGTGAGTCACATTGTGCCATTATGTTTCTCTACCTGAGAAGATTCATTGGAGTTGGGATTTTAGTTGGGGATAAGTGGATATAGTTTGGCCATTTAAGTTAAGGCATGAAGCACTATCCATAGTAGAGGGGTATATCTGTAGTTCTAATGCCCCATCCGTACAATGACACTACAATTAAGGAATATATATAATTACCATAGATTCCCTCCTCTAGTAGGCCTCCAGATGGCCACTTGCACCAAGGGTACAATAATCTCACATTTATGAGAGGCATTAACCATTATAATGTATTGAGATTAAAAGATAGAATAAAAACCACAAAAAAACACTTGTAGATAATATAAAGGTAAAATAAAAACCGTCCCATAATATATTAACAATGTTAAATCGATATTAATATTTTTCTCCAAAATAATGTACCAAAACATGTTATATAGTAGCAACTCAACAACAACTCCATAACACATACTAGAAATGTCTAGAACAGTACAAAAACAAATCATTAATACCTAAAACATAGTTTACATATTTTGGGTTATAATATCATGTATACTAAGTAGGAAAATTATTACAGCCTCATAATTTAAAATAATGACACTATGTTGGATAACATACATAACACCCAACAACGAGTCTAATGAAAACCCAATATACTGTTAAAATATAATTATTGTCTCCATGATATTAATTTTGATGGTATGAATACTATTAAATGAATAATGAAATATATATATATAACCTAATAAATAAAAAAATCAATTATTAATTCTTAGTAAATCAGTACTCAATTTTCTATATGTTTATTTTATACTTTAGAAAAATATTTTGTTTAAAAAATATTTTTCTAATTTTTATCAGAAAATATTATACTTAATTTTTGGAAACTCTATAATTTTTTTAAAAGTACAATCATTTTTTACATATTCATATCAAAAAAAACCTTAAGGGTTAAATTTTCAATGTTATCTAAAATGATTCATTTCGAGTGAATATTGAAAAATAATTTTTTTTATTGAAAACAGTATTTTTTAACAATTTAAAATGATTTATTTTATTAATAAATGGTTTCAATGTAAAATTAGTACTATTATATTATTTATGGTCCAATTAATTTCATTTTAATCATTTATATGTTTAATTTTTTTATAAAACCATTTTTATACATAAAAAGACATTTTTATAAAAAAAATATTTTTATGTTGGAAACATTTTTTTCTTAATGAATGAAATTTATCACTATTATTGAATGATTTTAATTAAATTTTTATATCATATATTCAATAGAAATATTTATCATTACAATAATATTTTTACTTTGTGTGAGATAAGAATAAATCTCACTTATGCTAAATACTATATTTCTCAAAAAAAGATATTTTCATCATATTTTTCACACTTATTTTATTATTAATTTGTAAATTTTATTAGTATTAATTTAAATAAAAAATAATCCAAATTTATATTTAGGAGGTTCAATGTTTTTAAATACGGCACGTTTATTATTAGTCAATATGAATAGTAACTCTGATAAAATTTATTATGTTGATAAAGGGTTAATTCGGTTAATCTAGGATAAAACTATGTGATAATGCGATATTTTTCATCCTAATTCTTATTGGATGAATAATATTAGAAACATATCACCTTATTATTGAAATTTTATTTTTCAGTGAAAAATGTTTCATGATAATGACCCATATAATATTTAAATTATTGATAGTTACAAAATGAAACACTCAAATTTTTAAATATCTATTATGCGTTAAAAATGGGGAAAAGAAAGATATTAATGAAAATAAATTTTTATTTATAGGATAATTAAATTATTCTTATGATATAAATTTATTTATAATTTTTATAGGGCATATAATTACCTTAAATTCTTGTGAAACACCATTAAAAATTTATTTATTTAAATGAGGAATAAAATAAATGATTTTAAAAATAGGAAATTTAATATATTTTGAATGAGATAATGCGTCCCATGAATATTATAGACCTATATGACATTTAAGGGTAGTTTTAAATTATTATATTCCAATTCCCCTTTTTAATGATGTATTTGATGTCAAATTAAATGAATATTATCAAATTTAGTATTAATGATATTTTATGGAAATAATATTATATTAAATTGTTTAAAATTCATATAAATATTATATTCATCTACTTGAATGGAAAGTGGTAGAAAAATTCATAAAATGTCCATTTATGAGTCAGTTGTCCATTTTTAATAACATTATTAACCCTTTGTAATTAAGAAAGTGTTTATCATAAGGTAAAAAATAATTAACAAAGTGGATCATCAAGATGATAAGGATTTAAATCATATAATATGATGTATAAATGTCATTGGATGATGTTATTTCAACCATAGAATTTTCTTTCAAATTCAGTTCAATTTTTATGTACATGGATCTAGAATATTCAAATTATGTATTAATTTTTTTAGATATTCCAAAAGGGCCCCTCACCTTATTTATAAAAGGTAACCCCTTTCATATTATATTTATAGAATATTGAGAAATATACCTTTAAAACCCATTGAAATTCTTTTTATAAATATAATTACCCATTTTATTGAGTTGATGGTCTCCCCAAAAGACATACACTATGTCCCTTGAGAAGAGATCATGTGGATTATATCGATGAAGTTGTAATTATATTTACCAAGTCTTTAATGTCTATTTTTTCTTCAATATTCTACTATTGTGTTGTAACTGTAGAGAAGAAATTAAGAAAATCTAAATCTAATTTCAGATACTAATTACGATTTCATGATTGTAAAGAATCAAATCTCTATGGAACAAGAGTTTATTAGTCTTGGTAAAATAGATAAATACACAAGTCTTTATGACAAATGAATTAAATAATTGCTACATAATTTATTTTCACCAAATCAATAACATTTAGGATATCTCTAATCCATCTATTAAATCCTATAATATCTTTCATAGTATGAATTTTGGATTCCTAAGGAATAAAACATAATAAGGGTGAGTTCATATTCTTAATAATGTAAAATTAATAGAAGGAATAATGAATCAATGAGAATAGTCAATATAGAAATTCAAATAAATGAACACACATGCCTTTAAAATATATATATATATATAATTAAAAATAAATATAGTAAGGTAATAAACAAAAAATAATTTCAATTAATTTATGAAATGAAAAAGAAATGAATCCATATATTTGAAAATTAAAAATATAAAGGATAATTAATAACGAAAACTAATATGATGTAAATGGTTAATTATTAGACGTCATGTTTCCTTGGTATATAAAACCATTATTGTCGAGTCCTTTCACAATAAAATTTAGCATATTGGGTATAAACCCAATTAATTTTCACAATTGTGTCATCTCATGAGGCTACTGATGCATGGAGAGGCTTTTATTAACTAGACCCCAAACCATATGGATTACCTCAAATGGTCCTCGACCCATGTCTTACCAGTCCTACTCATTCGTCTATCTGAATAAACAATAGTCCTTATCAAATATCTATATTGAATAATTTATTCCGATTTATCAATATTTACCTAAATAATCAATTTACACTCAGTGTCAACATCACATGAAAAATTGTATACATTTTATGAAATGTACATATCTTTAATAGATTATATAGATGATTAAGGGAAATTCAATGTTCAATAATCATTTGAAATTAAATATATAAAGGGGAATAAAATTAATAAAGTAAGTAAATGTGAATAAAATCCTTGGATAAATCAAATATATATCATCTATAGAATTATTAATAATAATATCAAAGAAACATTTCCCAAGTGGAGTAAAACTAAAAAGTTGTTATTATTGATGAATAAAAATACTAAAAAATGATGATTTAAAATATTCATGAGAAAAATTTCTTTTTATTATAAATTACATCTTGAGAAAAAAATTTCTCTAAAATTACCTATTTGAAAATATTTTCTTTAAAATTAACCTTTTAAACATGAACATGAATCTTCAAATAAATGATGTTTTGTAGATTCATTTAAGCCATATGAGGTAAAATAAATTTCATTTCGATTAGTATTGGTTAGAAAAATTAATTGTTTTGAAAAAGACAAAAAGATTCTATTAAATTTTTTGAAAAAGAAATAAATTTTATTGATTTTATTACCCAAACATTTAAAATGTAGTTTGGAAAAATTTTAATTAAACATGGTTTTCTGAAGAAAATGGGTTCTCCGTGATAAGAGAAAAATAAAGTATTGTTTTCTTAAAAACATTTTATAATACATTTTCATTACTGATGATATAAAAATTTGTACTAATGATTTAAAATAGTCATCAATAATTTTATAATATAAGATGAAATGTTTTATTGAACAGTGATAATATATTTTCTTCTAATTGAAATACCATTAAAAGATCACTGAAGTTATTATTAAAGAAAATAATAATTAAACATTCCAATGTTTCCCATTCCACTAAAAAACATTTAAAATAAAAATACACAGGAAGAAATAATGTTAAATGAATGTATAAAATTACATTAATATAAATGGATTAATGATATAATATAAAAAATGGGTAATATATACAACAGAGAAAAGATTTTAGTGGTGGACATAACATTTATCTCAGGAATGTAAAATGTTGAAATTGGAATCCCATACCTTGTGTATAATTTGGGGTGAATGTCCTACAACTTCTATAATAATAAGATTATGTCAATTTTATAATTTCTTGAGAACCTATTTCATTATTATCATCACATTTAATACACTTTTTACTATGATGTAAACAACTACTTAAACAATTATGTTTAAGTTGTGTGTTTTGACCAAATTTTGTTTATCTGTCAAAAAAAACATTGGTAGGTAAACTATATTTAAATGGTACATTATATAAAATCTACATAATAATAATAATGAAATAATTATCATATTTATACATCAATTATACATTAAAAACAGATCATTAATTATGCTTATGAAAATTGAACTAATAATACACTCATTGAGATGGTGGGCCCCATGTACGCATGAGTAATGTTCGCATTTTTAAATGACCTTTGGGTAAAGAAGATATTTAATACTAAATCTTTATATAAGTATCATTATATAATAAATACCATTAAATTTAATAATATATAATTATATATATAATTTTTGTGATGTAAAAAAATCACATCTTGTCGAGGAGGTGATAATCCACATGCCGATGAAATATGTTATCATTTTGTGTGTGAAATGATAATAATAAAAATGATATATATATATATATATATATTTAATTTCCAAAAAAGTGATTATTTCATTAATATCATATATCATTTTTTATTTCACATATTTATAATTAAAATCGCCATTTATACATTTCTTGTATAGTGTGAACGAATCACATCACTTTGAGGGGGCAGTAATCCACACTACCTTAAACGAAAATATCGTATTAACATAAAATGAAAATTATTAATGATACATGTAATAAATATATCAAATATGTGTAAATATATAATATATATCATATATGTAACACCCAGAGCTTCCACGATACGCCTCTCATTCAAGAATGCAATAGCTTGCATTGTACGCAATATTGAAATCTAACACACTGCGACTAATCAAAGTAGCCATTATGAATAGTAATACACACTTTTTAAAATTATAGAAATTTTATATTTCAAAATGGACTTCATTTTTGTATTCGTAAAATCAAAAATTATCCTAAGTTGAGTTATTTGTAATTTTCTGAGAACTTTCAATTTTTTATGAATAGTAAAAAATACATAAAACAACTTTTTTAATAAAAATAATTTATAGTGATAAATTAGACTATTTAGTGGTTTAAAATTATAATTATAATATATTTTTACCATCTTATCCAATGGTGGTCATTAGAATTAATTTAACAATGAAATTGGACATAAACAATTGTCAATCTTTTGATATAAATTGTTTCTTAAAAACACGCTATTTGTTCTGATAGCAGGAATTAATTATAAAATTAATTAATGCAACTTATATGTTTGGAATTTTGTAAAATAGACATCATTTTTGAATTCAGAACATCAATTATAGCTTAGGGTGAAATTTTGGCATTGTTCTGAAAAACTTCAATTTTTGATGAATAGTGAAACCACTAAGTGGTAGTTAAATAACAGATTTTTCGTTTAAATGAAATATTACCACTTCTGTGATTTGATTTTCAAAAATCCTACATACATGGTTTTCATTAAGAAGTAAAATTTTGTTCAATGGGATTAATAAAATTTTTGGTGAATAGTAACTTTTAAGTTCTTAATTGCGATTAGAGGTAATTAGTGTAGTTTAAGGTAAAAATAATGTTTTAATAATATGAGATGAGCTTGACACATGTCCTACCCTCATTGGATGTTCCATGTCCGACCAAGACAATCCATGGGTCAACTTGGGGACCCCATGGAGCCACTTTTGTTGGAAAATGACATAAATACCTTTTATTTAATGTTAAATTAAAAAATGACACAAACCTGAAATGTTTTACTAAAACAATTTTTACATGGGGTTATACAAGTCATATTTTTCATTATAAATAGTCATTAGAAAGCTAAAAATATTTCCTACATCATATTAGTTTTTTATAATTTTTAGACATTAAATAAATTAAATTATTTATGACATCATTATGATGCAGCGATGACCTCATTATTTAACGATTTTAATAAAATGAAACGATAATGTACAATCCAAGGCTTACAATTGTCCAAAGACTATTGGATGGGTAGATTTTGAACCCTTATAACCTTATCCACGAATTATATATGTTTGGGACCTTTAGAATCCGAAAATCATTATATAATAATGTAAAATTTTCTTACTTACCAAGAGTGCCCCTCCTCTCCCCTTATAAAAGGCCCCCAACTATACCACCTCATTCACACTTCCAAAGCCTTTTGGCTCGGCCAAACTTTGCCCAAATACTCTCCCAACTTCACTAAATTACTCCTAGAAGCCTCACTTTGGGCAGAACTCTTCCCAAGGAAGCCTTTGTCTCAAATCAAAAAGAGTTACCCGATTTTGAGGTAATGTCTTCTCTAATGTTGTTTTGTTTTATTTTTTTCTCCAACCCCCTAAACACTTTTTATTAATTTCTTTTGTAACAAAACCAGTATCCTCAATATAATAGGATGTTTTTATAAGAATTATTCGAGCTACACTTACACACACCTACATATAATGGTTAAAAAACATACTGTTTCTGTGGATAGCGAATTTTTGCCTCACGAAACGATGATTGTTCAACACTCATATAATACCTTCAAAGGTGGCCATTAAGATGTAACTATATTTATATATGATATATAATATGTTTATTTTATCCTCATGCTTCTGTATTTCTCATTTATGGCATAGTTTATAATTTCCATTATGGGTAAACGCGATAATTTCATTTTAGGAAGTGCGGACTACCGCCCCCTCAAAGTGATGTGAATCATTAATGCCATATGTGGGATGTATAAATGATAGAGTAAATGATATTATATATGATATTATACTGGAACTATATTATACCTTTATATAATTATGATTTCATTCCATTAAATACGAAATATAAATGAAAGTAGCGTGCATGCGTACGTACGGCTTACCATCTCCATGAACGGTGCATTTCATTTCTTACCTCTAAATGTTACGTAATATTATGAATGAATGTATATAATGGATATATATGATATATATGACATCTAAATCATGAATATAATTCTGGAGATAATGGATATTCTACCACCTAAACAACTTGTAATTAAAAGAAGTTTATTATTGACTCAAGTACCAAAGATCGACAAAACGACCGTTATTAACTTAAATAATTAAATAATGTTCATAAGATTGTAATAAGTGATATAAAAAGGATAATGAAATTGAAAATGGTTCTTAATAAAGTAGATATTAACTCTAGTTTATTATTCAGGAGGTTAAAGAATGGTCGAATCAAGTCGGACACAAGGTAAGGGAATTTCTTAACCCAATTTCTATTCTTTGGGTTAATCTTCTACTTTCAAATTATGTCATGATATTATTATGTCCTATCATGTATTTGTAATTTATTTATGTGTAATTATAGTGAATACACATAATATATCTACTTTATTTAAAAAAATGATCTTTGTAAGGGTATTCGTCTCAATCTTCTTTCATTGAGGCATATTTGGTTTTATACACAACTTTCTTTTATACGGTGTATAAACCCCTTTGACTTTTACGTTTATTCAAAAGGAATATTTCTTATATGAAGCGTTTTACTAAATGAAAAAAAGGTAATGTTTTTATTTCCGTACTTATGCAGCGACAACGACTTCTCTGCCGTCGTGACCATTATTTGTGTCGGCTTCCTCTACAAGCCATAATTTTATAAAATGAAAAATAAATACAAAGTTTTAATTTTCGTTAATTTTGGTATTGAAAATGGTTTTGAAAGTGTTTTTATTACATTAATGTGTTGTATTGATATCTTGTGATTGAAATGTGGAAATGTTATGTTTCCTTTATGCATTTTTTTATGTGATAAAATTATGTTATGGTTTATGATATGTTTAAACCAATTCATATGAGGAATGCATTGGACTTAATAAGTGACCGGTGGAGCCCACTATAGCTCCTCGATGCATCGGCAGGTCTCATGAGACAAACTAGTGTCTAGGCACAAGGCCTTAACAAAATCTAATTTGTGGTCTTGGCACGAGGCCTTGGCTATGTGGTTATGATAGTCTGGCATTATGCATTCCATCATTGTGAAAGTGGTTATTGATATTGCATGTGATTATTCGACCAGTAGAATATCCATTTGAAGAAGTAAATGGCATTATTTCATTTCACTTTTTCCATATTATGCTAAATTTCAAGTTTAAAAGGCTTTTTATTTAGTTATACATTGCCTTAAATGTTAATGTTTATTTATGAAAGCTTCTGCAATATTGTTATCCTTACTGAGCGTCTGAGCTCACCCCTTTCAATGTTTTAATGTTTTCCAGGATGTGAAGAAGTATTTTATGAATGACCTACAGGGATAGTCAGAAGAGGATATGAGTGTGGACTATGAAGACTTTGTTATTAGATTTTCACTTTATGATGTAATGTAAGACTTATGAATGTATCTAGTGTTTCCAAGGCTACTAAACTAATCAGTCTTTCGAGAATTGATCTATTGTGATCATGCCAATGTTACGAAGTAATGCACCGACTCTGGGTAGCTGGGGTCGGGGCGTTACAGTTGGTATCAGAGGAAGTTTAGTACTAACCTTGGAAGCTAGATTTAGATAAACTCTGATTAGAGTACATAGCCCGAAGATAGACTTTAAGGATTAGTATAGAAGAACTTCCTAGAATTTTGGTATTGTAGAGATGTTGTGAGTTTTCCGAGCAATACATCCCTGTCTGGATACGAGCAGGTAGAGGCGGCTCTGGCACAGATGTACCTAGGGGTAAAACCCGAAAACACCTCTTTGAGCTAGACTTGAACGGGAAATGGTGCACGACAACGGGCCTTGCTGCACTCTTGGTTACGACACTCCCGGGGGATATGCTTAGGATAATTCACATTTTCTTTACAAACCACCATGATGGGTTATGAGTATATACTTCCTAAAAGAAAATTTCTTTTATGATTATGGATTATATCCATATATAGTTCAATTTATTATAAGTGTTTTCAATTTTGTTATTATGTATTTCGATTCATAAACTAACCTAGTTTATGGCATTGTATATAAATGGTGCCCAGTATAAGGAATGTGAACTCCATCAATATGTATGATCCAAAGAGTAAGAAGGATCATATATTTCATGGTATTAAGCCAACATTTAGAAGGGAAATATTCTCCCATGTGTTATGAAAGTATGAAGAAATAGTATCATGTGTTAACAAGATAAGTAGAGAATTCTCTGAGTCTTATGGATTTGAAGGGATGAAAGAGAAGAAAAGGATGGAAGAGAGAATGATGGATAAAGATACGAGAGAAAAGATGAATTTTCCAATATGTGATAACTGTGGGAAGAAACACCTTGGAATTTGCCTGATGGGAATGGGAGTTTGTTATAAATGTGGAAAAAAAGGTCACCAGGCGCGTGATTGCAAGGGAAAGAAAAAAGGCTATCAATGTTGAATGCTACAATTGTAGGGAAATGGGGAATTATGCAAATGAATGTCCTAAGTGTCAGGAAGACATACCTCAGAAAAGGCCAAGGGATCAAGGCCAAGCTTATGCTGTTACTACAGATGAAGTTGAATAATTATTGTATTTGTGTTTTTGGACTCTAGAACTAGATTATGGTTATAAGAATAATATGATATATATAAGGATTGTTCTGCAGTACATGTTGTTTTCATTAAAGAATTAATATGATGAAGGTGATCATATTTTTATTATGTGACAATAAGAGAAACTTTACTTTTTTTGGGGAATCTGAGGTTACAATTGATTTTGGAATTTAGAGACCTTTTAGAGAAAGTCTGGACGGAGGTATTTTGGATAACTATAAAGGATGGAATGGAATAAGTTGATCTCTGGATAGTATTGTTTGAGGTTAAAAAATTTATGAAGATTATTTTTGGAATATTATAATACTATAGTTTTAGGAAAAGGACAACCTGCAGGGTGGGGCATAACCCGTCGTGTCAGACAAAGCTGTAGGAATCGAACCCACAACCATAGTGCGACATGCCTTTATTTCCTACCACTAGCCTACAGGATGTCCCCGGTTATTACAAAATAATTTTACTAATCTAAATGGTATGTGTTAACATTTGTAACCTTATAAAATTAGGATAAGTATAATATTTTTGAGTTCTATTATCTTTTTGAGTGAAAGAAGAGTTGAAGGTTGAAACTCTAATTGTCAAGCATAAATATATATATACCTATCTCTTATTCAATGAATAAATTATTTCTTAAACTTTAGTAAAGGGATATTAAAACAAAAAAATGTTTTATCCTAATACCTTATGTCTTGTTGAACTGATGATATTTTAAATCAACATAGATTGAAGGCTTTAAGGCCCTCAATTTGACAGTTGATTGTGATTGATGACCTCAATCACTCCCTACAAATATTTATGTTTTTCCTCCAATTATATGTCTCTAATTTCCACCAATGTTCTCCTAATCGAGATCATAATTGGGTGGTGAATTTTACATTTCCCTTTCCCATTTATTAAGGATAAATATTATTAATCTTATTTCTGATGTGGGTTTTCCACAAAGGTATTTTCTCTTTTCAACCTTTCATTTTCAAAGAAAAAATTTCAAATTGCGAGGACGCAATTTATTGAAGGAGGGGATAATGTAACACCCCGAGCTTCCACGATACGCCTCTCATTCAATAATGCAATAGCTTGCATTGTACGCAACATTGAAATCTAACACACCACGACTAATCAATGTAGACGTTATGAATAGTAATACCCACTTTTTAAAATTATAGAAATTTTATATTTCAAAATGGACTTCATTTTTGTATTCTTAATATCAAAAATTATCCTAAGTTGAGTTTTTTGTAATTTTCTGAGAACTTTCAATTTTTTATGAATAGTAAAAAATACTTAAAACAACTTTTTTAATAAAAATAATTTATAGTGATAAATTAAACTATTTAGTGGTTTTAAAGTATAATTATAATATATTTTTACCATCTTATCCAATGGTGGTCATTATAATTAATTTAACATTGAAGTTGGACATAAACAATTGTAAATCTTTTGATATAAATTGTTTCTTAAAAACACGCTATTTGTTGTGACAACGGGAATTAATTATAAAATTAATTAATAAAACTTATATTTTTGGAATTTTTTAAAATAGACATCATTTTTGAATTCAGAATATCAATTATAGCTTAGGGTGAAATTTTGGCATTGTTCTGAAAAACTTCAATTTTTGATGAATAGTGAAACCACTAAGTGGTAGTTAAATAACTGATTTTTCGTTTAAATGAAATATTATCACTTCTGTGATTTGATTTTCAAAAATCCGACATACATGGTTGTCATTAAGAAGTAAAATGTGGTTCAATAAGATTAAAATAATTTTGTGAATAGTAACTTTTAAGTTCTTAATCGCGATTAGAGGTAATTAGTGTAGTTTAAGGTAAAAATAATGTTTTAATAATATGAGATGAGCATGACACATGTACTACCCTCATTTTATGTGCCATGGCCGACCAAGACAATCCATGGGTCAACTTGGGGACCCCATGGAGCCACTTTAGTTGGAAAATGAAATAAATACCTTTTATTAAATGTTAAAGTAAAAAATGACACAAACATGAAATGTTTTACTAAAATTTTTTTTACATGGGGTTATACAAGACATATTTTTGATTATAAATAGTCATTAGATATCTAAAAAGAATTCCTACATCATAGTATTTTTTTTATAATTTTTAGACATTATATAAATTAAATTATTTATGACATCATTATGATGCAGCGATGACCTCATTCTATAACGATTTTAATAAAATGAAAAGATAATGTACAATCCAAGGCTTACACTTGTCCAAAGACTATTGGATGGGTATTATTCGAACCATTATCACCTTATCAACGAATTATATATGTTTGGGACCTTTAGAATCTGAAAAACATTGTATAATAATGTAAAATTTCCTTACTTTCCAAGAGTGCCCCTCCTCTCCTCTTATAAAAGGCCCCCACCTCTACCACCTCATTCACACTTTCAAAGCCTTTTTGCTCGGCCAAACTCTTCCCAAATACTCTCCCAACTTCCCTCCATTACTCCTAGAAGCCTCACATTGGGCAGAACTATTCCCAAGGAAGCCTTTGGCTCAAATCTAAAAGAGTTACCCGATTTTGAGGTAATGTCTTCTCTAATGTTGTTTTGTTTTATTTTTCTTCTCCAACCCCTAAACACTTTTTATTAATTTTTTTGTAACAACCCCAGTATCCTCAATATACTATGATGTTGTTATAAGAAGGATTCGAGCTACACATACACACACCTATATATAATGGTTAAAGAACATACTGTTTCTGTGGATGAAGAATTTTTGCCTCACGAAACGATGATTGTTCAACACTCATATAACACCTTCAAAGGTGGCCATTAAGATGTCACTATATTTATATACGATATATAATATGTTTATGTTTTCTTTATGCTTCTGTATTTTTCATTTATGGAATACTTTATGATTTCCATTACGGGTAAATGCGATAATTTCATTTTAGGAAGTGCAGACTACCGCCCCCTCAAAGTGATGTGAATCGTTAATGCCATATGTGGGATGTATAAAGGATAGAGTAAATGATATTATATATGATATTATACTGGAACTATATTATACCTTTATATAATTATGATTTCATTCCATTAAATATGAAATAGAAATGAAAGTAGCGTGCATGCGTACGTACGGCTTACCGTCTCCATGAACAGTGCATTTCATTTATTACCTCTAAATGTTACGTAATATTATGAATGAATGTATATAATGGATATATATGATATATATGAAATCTAAATCATGAATATAATTCTGGAGATAATGGATATTCTACCACCTAAACAACTTGTAATTATAAGAAGTTTATTATTGACTCAAGTACCAAAGATCGACAAAACGACCGTTATTAACTTAAATAATTACATAATGTTCATAACATTGTAATAAGTGATATAAAAAGGATAATTAAATTGAAAATGGTTCTTAATAAAGTAGATATTAACTCTAGTTTATTATTCAGGAGTTCAAAGAACGGTCGAATCAAGTCAGACACAAGGTAAGGGAATTTCTTAACCCAATTTCTATTCTTTGGGTTAATCTTCTACTTTCAAATTATGTCATGATATTATTATGTACTATCATGTATTTGTAATTTATTTATATGTACTTATAGTGAATACACATAATATATCTTCTTTATTTAAAAAAATGATCTTTGTAAGGGTCTTCGTCTCAATCTCCTTTCATTGAGGCATATTTGGTTTTATACACAACTTTCTTTTATACGGTGTATAAACCCCTTTGACTTTTACGTTTATTCAAAAGGAATCTTTCTTATATGAAGAATTTTACTAAATGAAAAAAAGGTAATGTTTTTATTTCCGTACTTATGCGGCGACAACGACTTCTCCGCCGTCGTGACCATTATTTGTGTCGGCTTCCTCTACAAGCCATAATTTTTTTAAATGAAAAATAAATACAAAGTTTTAATTTTCATTAATTTTGGTATTGAAAATGGTTTTGAAAGTGTTTTTATTACATCAATGTGTTGTATTGATATCTTGTGATTGAAATGTGGAAATGTTATGTTTCCTTTATGCATTTTTTTATGTGATAAAATTATGTTATGGTTTATGATATGTTTAAACCTATTCATATGAGGAATGCATTGGACTTAATAAGTGACGGGTGGAGCCCGCTATAGCTCCTCGATGCATCGGCAGGTCTCATGAGACAAACTAGTGTCTAGGCACGAGGCCTTGACAAAATATAATTTGTGGTCTTGGCACGAGGCCTTGGCTACGTGGTTATGATAGTCTGGCATTATGCATTCCATCATTGTGAAAGTGGTTATTGATATTGCATGTGATTATTCGACCAATAGAATATCCATGTGAAGAAGTAAATGGCATTATTTCATTTCAAATTTTTCCATATTATGCTAAAGTTCAATTTTAAAAGGCTTTTTTTTTAGTTATACATTGCCATAAATATTAATGTTTATTTATGAAAGCTTCTGCAATATTGTTATCCTTACTGAGCGTCTGAGCTCACCCCTTTCAATGTTTTAATATTTTCCATGATGTGAAGAAGTATTTTATGAATGACCTGCAGGGATAGTCAGAAGAGGATATGATTGTGGACTATGAATGTAACACCCCATGCTTCCATGGTACGTTTCCCTTCGAATAATGCGATAGCGTGTGTTGTACGCAACCTCGAGTTCTAACACACACCAAAATTAATTAAACTAGCCGTTGTGAATAGTAATACCTACTTTTTGAAATCATATATATTTTATAATTCAAAATGGACTTCATTTTTGGATTCGGAATATTGAAATTAGCCTAGGGTGAAATTTTGGTACTTTTCGGATAACTTTTATATTTTGATGAATAGTGAAAATTACTAAATTTTAATTAAAAGCAACTTTTTTAATCAAAATAATTAATATTTTTAAATTATTAATTTGAGTGGTTTTAAAGTATATTTAGAATATATTTTTACCATTTAATTTATTGTTTGTCATTGGACATAATTTCACAATTAAATCAAACATAAACAAGTGTCAATCTTTTGATAGTTATTATCTCTTAAAAACACGCTTTTTATTTTAACAACGGGAATTAATTTTAAATTAATTTCTGCCACTTCTGTGTTTTGAATTTGGAAAAATGGATTACATATTTGGAATCAGGATGTCCAAATTATGTAAATAGGTAACTTTTATTTTTACACATTTTGAATAATTACTGCGGTAAATATTTTATTTACCATGGTTAAAGGGTAAATCTGGTAAATAAGGGTTAAAAAATAATATTATAATAATACCAAATTACCCTAAAACGTGTCCTAACCTTATTGGTGGACACATACCCGACCATGGGAATCCTTGGGTCGATTTGGGGACCCCTTAGAGCCAGTTGTATGTGGTAGGGACACATTATATTAATAAAGTTAAAATAAAAATAAAAATGGCATAAGCTTACATCTTTTAGATGAACAATTTTTACATATGGTTATACATGTTGGATTTTCGATTATAAATATTAATTAGAAATCTAAAAAGATTTCCTACATAATTATATTTTATTTATAATTTTTAGACATCAAATAATTTAAATTATTAATGACACAATAATGATGCAATGTTTACCTCATTAATAAATCATTTAAATAAATAAGATTATAATGATTAAAATATTATCTAAAACCTGTCCAATTCTTATTGGTTCATGTTATTTAGAAAATGAGTCATCTTATCTTCGACCTCAATGATTTTTGGACCATTATAAACTGAATATAATTATATTATAAAGTAATACTTTCACTCTTTCCTAAAGAGCCCCTCCTCTCCCTTATAAAAGGAGACCACTTCTACTCATTCCTCACACCTCTCAAGCCACTTGGCTCGTCCAAACCCTGCCCAAATAAGCTACCCACATCCCTATACTCCTCCTTGAAGCTTCCCCTTAGGAAAAAAGCATTTCAAGAAGTCCTTTGGTTCCAACCAAAGTGAGTTACCTAAATTAAAGGTAATGATTTCTCTTAAATTATTCTCATTTATTTTGCTTCTCCAACCCCCAAACTCTTTTTATTAACTTTCTTTTGTAACAAAACCAGTATCCACAATATATTAGGATTTTGTTATAATAAGTATTCAAACTACACATACACACAACTCCATATAATGGATGATGAACATAATGTTTCTGTGGATGGCAAACTAACGTCTCACGAAACGATGATTGTTCAAATACATCTTACCGCCTCTCATGGTGGCCATTATGATGGAACAGTAATTAAATATGATATTAATGATATATATTTTATATATAAGCTTCTGTAAATCCATTTTATTTCATATCATTATTCGTTTCATGTTGTATATACATACGATAATTTCATTTGAGGAAGTGCGGACTACCGCCCCTTTAAAATGATATGACTCGTTCATACCACACATGGAAGGTATAAAGGATGGTGTTAATGAAATTAAGTAACATATATAAAATTTTATATTATACTGGAATAGTAATATACCTATGTATCATTTGGATTCGATTCTTTTAAAATAAAAATTAAATGGAAGTTGCGTTCGTGCGTACGTACGGACTACCGTCTCCACGAACGCGATGAGATTCATTCTCCATCGTATCCATTCAAGTCTTATTCTCATTTTAGGGTTAAAAATAATGTTAATATCATTCTGATTATGAATAAGATATAATCTATCCATTACAAACATGTCTTACGTAGCCAAACATTTAAGAAGAACGAATCGATTATCACCCGAAACGACGATAATACTAAGATATTATTAATAAATCAATGTTAAAAGATCATATATGATATCATATTAATGTATATGATTATTGTATAATTTAATAACAATTATTTCACCATTATACAGGAGGTTAACCTACCCCAACAAAGGAAAAGTACAAGGTAAGGGTTTATTTCGCAATCTCTTCATTATCCAAGGTTGTTTATACATAATTATCTACTGGGACCTCGTTATCATCCACGTCCACGTTTCTTCAAAATGTATTTCAAAACATTTTTAATATTTAAAATAATATGTGTTAAAGTCATTTATACCCTTGTTTGACTTTTTATAAGGGGTCTATAAGGTAATCTTTCCGTCGTTTTCCAAACAAGGTGCTTTTTAACCTTTTCGACAGAATTAAGATAAGAATGTTTTTTTAACTTATACGGCAGGTGCAGTTATTTTCCGCCGTTATAAAATCGTCAAAGCTTCCCTTACAAGCTTATAAGAATATTTTCAAGAAAATGTTTTATTTTATATGGATCTTAAATGATTTCAAAAATAGAAAGAGATATTTCTCTAAAAAGTGTTTTGATTTCATCTATATCAACATCCTTTGACGGATTTTACGCTTATTTGAAGTTGATTTATTATGATACAAAACTTCTATATTGTATTGAAGGTTTTGTGATATGTTTGACTGTGGATGTGCTATTTTTATACCATTCATAGTTTATGGTGAAATTATTTACATTTCGTATGCTAGTTTTAATACGAATATTTATGTTATGTTTAAACCTTTTCATATGGGAATGCATTGGACTTAATATGTGATAGGTGGAGCCCGCTATAGCTCCTCGATGCATCGGTAGGTCTCATGAGACAAACTAGTGTCTTGGAACAAGGCCTTGGCAAAATCTTATTTGTAGTCTTGGCACGAGGCCTTGGCTATGTGGTTATGATAGTCTGGCATTATGCATTCCAACATTATGAAAGTGGTTATTGATATTGCATGTGATTATTCGATTAGTAGAATATCCATGTGAACAAGTAAATGGCATTATTTAATTTTACTTTTGCCATACTATGTTGAAGTTCAAGTTTAAAAGGCTTTTGTTTTAGTAATTCATTGCCTTAAATGTTTATGCTTATTTTTGAATGTTCCGCTATATTGTTAT
Source organism: Viscum album (assembly GCA_963277665.1). NCBI lineage: Eukaryota > Viridiplantae > Streptophyta > Magnoliopsida > Santalales > Viscaceae > Viscum > Viscum album. The sequence continues at coordinate 858,704,930 of OY728121.1, forward strand.
CCTTACTGAGCATTTGAGCTCACCCCTTTTCTATGTTTTATTTTTCCCAGGATGTGAAGATGTAAGTTATGAATGACCTACAGGGATATTATGAGGGGATTATAGTGTGGACTGTGGAAACATTATGTTGTTGTAGTAGTTTTTCATTTTATGATTTAATGTAAAACTTATGAATATATCTAGTGTTTCCAAGGCTACTAAACCAATCGGTCTTTCGAGATTTGATCTTTCTTGTGATCATGCCAATGTTTTGTAATAATGCACCAACTCTGGATAACTGGGGCCGGGGCGTTACAGTTGGTATCAGAGGAGGTTTAGTACAAACCTTGGAAGCTAGATTTAGATAAACTCTGATTAGAGCACGTAGAGCTAAGATGAACTTTGAGGATTAGTATAGAAGAACTTCCTAGAATTTTGGTATTGTAGAGATTTTGTGAGTTTTCCGAGCAATACATCCCTGTCTGGATACGAGCAGGTAGAGGCGGCTCTGGCACAGATGTACCTAGGGGTAAAACCCGAAAACACCGCTTTGATCTAGACTCGAACGGGAACTGGTGCACGACAACGGGCCTTGCTGCACTCTTGGTTACGACACTCCCGGGGGATATGCTTAGGATAACTCTCATTTTCATTACAAATCATTATGAAGGGTTTATGAGTATATACCTCCTCAAAGAAAACATTCTTATGATTCTGGATTGTATCCATAAATAGTTAAATTTATGTTAAGTGTTTTATAAGTATGGGATTATGTATTTTGATTCATAAACTGATCTAGTTTATGCCATTGTTTAGAAATGGCGCCTAGTGGAAGAAATGGAAACTGTATCAATGCACGCACTCCATGTAGGGATTGCCCTCCTGCTCAAGATAATTATAGTGGAGCTGGATGATGCTCATAGTTCCAATTTCTCTATACACCCTGGGAGCACCAAAATGTATAGAGATTTGAAGGAACATTTTTTGGTGGGACAACATGAAGAGGGAGATTGCTGATTTTGTGTCAAGATGTATGGTTTGTCAACAAGTGAAAGCTGGAAGGCAACGGCATGGAGGAATCATGCAACCTCTTCCCATACCGCAGTGGAAATGGGACAATATTACGATGGACTTTGTTATGGGGCTACTAAAGACTCCTAGAAGGAACGATGCAATATGGGTTATTGTTGATCGTCTTACCAAGTCAGCACATTTTCTTGCTATAAGAGAAGATCTACCCCTGGAACGTCTAGCAAGACTATATATTAATGAAGTTGTGAGACTTCATGGAGTACCCCTATCGATTATTTCTGATCGTGATCCCCGTTTTACTTCAAGATTTTGGAAAAGTCTTCAAAAATCCCTGGATACTGAACTTCATTTGAGCACTGCTTACCACCCTCAGACAGATGGACAATTAGAACGGACTATTCATACCTTAGAAGACATGTTGAGATCTTGCTCACTTGATTTTCAGGGTATGTGGGATCAATATTTACCACTGGTAGAATTTTCCTACAACAATAGCTTCCATTCGAGTATTCAGATGGCACCATATGAAGCGTTATACGGAAAGATATGTCGTACACCAACCTATTGGGATGACGTTGGTGAAAGAAAACTTGTAGGCCTAGAACTGGTGGAGGAAACGGTGGAAAAGGTGAAAGTAATCCAAAATCACATCAAAGCATCTCAAAGTAGGCAGAAGAGCTATGCCGATAATCGAAGGAAGGATTTGGAATTTCAAGTCGGTGATCATGTTTTTCTGAAGGTATCTCCGTGGAAGGGAGTCATACGTTTTGGTAAGAAAGGTAAATTGAGTCCCAGGTACATCGGACCTTTCGAAATTCTAGAACGAATTGGGGTTGTAGCTTACCGATTGGCAATGCCGCCAAGTCTCTCCAAAGTTCACGATGTGTTCCACGTATCTCTGTTGAGGAAATACATGCCTGACCCAACGCATGTACTCACCTATGAAGAATTAGAACTGGAACCCGATCTGTCTTATTGTGAAGAGCCCGTGAAGATTCTTGATACGAGAGAACAAGTGCTGAGAAACCGGACGACGCGTCTGGTAAAAGTTTTGTGGAGAAACCATAAGATGGAAGAGGCAACGTGGGAACCCGAGGAACTTATGATGAAGAACCACCCGAGTCTTTTTATGCAATAATACCCTAGAAATTGCGAGGACGCAATTATTTGAAGGAGGGGAGAATGTAACACCCCATGCTTCCACGGTACGTTTCCCTTCGAATAATGCGATAGCGTTTGTTGTACGCAACCTCGAGTTCTAACACACACCAAAATTAATTAAACTAGCCGTTCTGAATAGTAATACCTAATTTTTAAAATCATATATATTTTATATTTCAAAATGGACTTCATTTTTGGATTTGGAATATTGAAATTAGCCTAGGGTGAAATTTTGGTACTTTTCGGAAAACTTTTATATTTTGATGAATAGTGAAAATTACTAAATTTTAATTAAAAACAACTTTTTTAATCAAAATAATTAATATTGATAAATTAAGAATTTGAGTGGTTTTAAAGTATATTTAGAATATATTTTTACCATTTAATTTAATTTTTGTCATTGGACATAATTTCACAATTAAATCAGACATAAACAAGTGTCAATCTTTTGATAGTTATTATCTCTTAAAAACACGCTTTTTATTTTAACAACGGGAATTAATTTTAAATTAATTTCTGCCACTTCTGTGTTTTGAATTTGGAAAAATGGATTACATATTTGGAATCAGGATGTCCAAATTATGTAAATAGGTAACTTTTATTTTTACACATTTTGAATAATTACTGCGGTAAATATTTTATTTACCATGGTTAAAGGGTAAATCCGGTAAATAAGGGTTAAAAAATAATATTATAATAATACAAAATTACCCTAAAACGTGTCCTAACCTTATTGGTGGACACATACCCGACCATGGGCATCCTTGGGCCGATTTGGGGACCCCTTAGAGCCACTTGTATGTGGTAGGGATACATTATATTAATAAAGTTAAAATAAAAATAAAAATGGCATAAGATTACATCTTTTAGAAGAACAATTTTTACATAGGGTTATACATGTTAGATTTTCGATTATAAATATTCATTAGAAATCCAAAAAGATTTCCTACATAATGATATTGTATTAATAATTTTTAGACATCAAATAATTTAAATTATTATTGACATAATAATGATGCAATGTTTACCTCATTAATAAATCATTTAAATAAATAAGATTATAATGATTAAAATATTATCTAAAACCTGTCCAATTATTATTGGTTGATGTTATTTAGAAAATGAGTCATCTTATCTTTGACCTAAATGATTTTTGGACCATTATAAACCGAATATAATTATATTATAAAGTAATACTTTCACTCTTTCCTAAAGAGCCCCTCCTCTCCGTTATAAAAGGAGACCACTTCTACTTATTCCTCACACCTGTCAAGCCACTTGGCTCGTCCAAACCCTGCCCAAATAAGCTACCCACATCCCTCTCCTCCTCCTTGAAGCTTCCCCTTAGGCAGAAAGAATTTCAAGAAGTCCTTTGGTTCCAACCAAAGTGAGTTACCTAAATTAATGGTAACGATTTCTCTTAAATTATTCTCATTTATTTTGCTTCTCCAACCCCCAAAATCTTTTTATTTCCTTTCTTTTGTAACAACACCAGTATCCAAAATATACTAGTATGTTTTTATAAGAAGGATTCAAACTACACATACATACAACTCCATCTAATGGATGATGAACATAATGTTTCTGTGGATGGCAAACTAACGCCTCACGAAACGATGATTGTTCAAATACATCTTACCGCCTATCATGGTGGCCATTATGATGGCACTGTAATTAAATATTATATTAATGATATATATTTTATATATAAGCTTCTGTAATTCCATTTTATTTCATATCATTATTCGTTTCATGTTGTATATAAATACGATAATTTCATTTGAGGAAGTGCGGACTACCGCCCCCTTAAAATGATATGACTCGTTCATACCACACATGGAACATATAAAGGATTGTGTTAATGAACTTAAGTAACATATATAAAATATTATATTATACTGGAATATTAATATACCTATGTATCATTTGGATTCGATTCTTTTAAAATAAAAATTAAATGGAAGTAGCGTTCATGCGTACGTACGGACTACCGTCTCCACGAACGCGATGAGATTCATTCCCCATCGTATCCATTCAAGTCTTATTCTCATTTTTGGGTTAAAAATAATGTTAATATCATTCTGATTATGAATAAGATATAATCTATCCATTACAAACATGTCTTACGTAACCAAACATTTAAGAAGAACGAATCGATTATCACCCGAAACGACGATAATACTAAGATATTATTAATAAAGCAATGTTAAAAGATCATATATGATATCATATTAATGTATATGATTCTTGTATAATTTAATAACAATTATTTCACCATTATACAGAAGGTTAACCTACCCCAACAAAGGAAAAGTACAAGGTAAGGGTTTATTTCGCAATCTTTTCATTATCCGAGGTTGTTTATACATATTTATCTACTGGGACCTCGTTATCATCCACGTCCACGTTTCTTCAAAATGTATTTGAAAACATTTTTAATATTTAAAAGAATATGGGTTAAAGTCATTTATACCCTTGTTTGACTTTTTATAAGAGGTTTATAAGGGAATCTTTCCGTCGTTTTCCAAACAAGGTGCTTTTTAACCTTTTCGACAGAATTAAGATAAGAATGTTTTTTTAACTTATACGGCGGGTGCAGTTATTTTCCGCCGTTATAAAATCTTCAAAGCTTCCCTTACAAGATTATAAGAATATTTTTATGAAAATTTTTTATTTTATATGGCTCTTAAATGATTTCAAAAATAGAAAGAGATATTTCTCTAAAAAGTGTTTTGATTTCATCTATGTCATCATCCTTTGACGGATTTTACGCTTATTTGAAGTTGATTTATTATGATACCAAACTTCTATATTGTATTGAAGGTTTTGTGATATGTTTGACTGTGGATGTTCTATTTTTATACAATTCATAGTTTATGGTGAAATTATTGACATTTCGTATGCTAGTTTTAATACGAATGTTTTTGTAATGTTTAAACCTTTTCATATGGGAATGCATTGGACTTAATATGTGACGGGTGGAGCCCGCTATAGCTCCTCGATGCATCGGTATGTCTCATGAGACAAACTAGTGTCTTGGCACAATGCCTTGGAAAAATCTTATTTGTAGTCTTGGCACGAGGCCTTGGCTATGTGGTTATGATAGTCTGGCATTATGCATTCCAACATTATGAAAGTGGTTATTGATATTGCATCTGATTATTCGATTAGTATAATATCTATGTGTACAAGTAAATGGCATTATTACATTTTACTTTTTCCATACTATGTTGAAGTTCAAGTTTAAAAGGCTTTTGTTTTAGTAATTCATTGCCTTAAATGTTTATGCTTATTTTTGAATGTTCCGCTATATTGTTATCCTTACTGGGCATTTGAGCTCACACCTTTTCTATGTTTTATTTTTCCCAGGATGTGAAGATGTAAGTTATGAATGACCTGCAGGGATATTATGAGGGGATTATAGTGTGGACTGTGGAAACATTATGTTGTTGTAGTAGTTTTTCATTTTATGATGTAATGTAAAACCTATGAATATATCTAGTGTTTCCAAGGCTACTAAACCAATCGGTCTTTCGAGATTTGATCTTTCTTGTGATCATGCCAATGTTATGTAATAATGCACCGACTCTGGGAATCTAGGGTCGAGGCGTTACAATGAAGACTTTGTTATTAGTTTTTCACTTTATGATGTAATGTAAGACTTATGAATGTATCTATTGTTTCCAAGGAAACTAAACTAATCGGTCTTTCGAGACTTGATCTTTTGTGATCATGCCAATGTTACGAAGTAATGCACCGACTCTGGGTAGCTGGGGCCGGGGTGTTACAATATATATAATATATGAAGTGATTTTCCATCATAATGGCCACTATGATAGGTGGTAAAGGAAAAATGACCAATCATCATTTTGTGAGGTAGTATTTTGTCATACACAGAAACAGGTTGTTCTTTACCCATTCGATGGAAGATTTTTTAATTTTATTTACAAAAAATAAGAATAAAAAATCATAGTATTTTAAGGATACATTTGTTTTTATAAAAGAATATAATAATAAGGTTTTAGTGGTTTTATAATGGAAATAAAACTAGAGATCTTGAGAGAATACATTACCTCTTAATAAGGTAACTTCTTTTGGATTGTATAAAAAGATTTCTTTGGAGTGGTTTCCACCAAAATGGTGGATTCAATGTTAGTGGGAGGGATTTTTGGTATCTATATAGAGATCTATTGGTTGTAACATGGTAGTTTTAGAGGTGCAAGGAATGGGGAGAGGTGGTGGCCTTCTATAAGGGTAGAAAAGGACTCACATGTTATTTTTAAAAGAAGTTAGGTTTACCCACATTTTTAGCTAAAAAATGTATTCAAAATCCTAAAAAATAATTGACATACCATGGAAAAATTATTTCCTTAAAATTGGTGTTGGACAATTTTTTAGGTCATTTGATCTCCTAAGTTAAAGGGTTAGTTCTTTATTAATGTAAATTTTTCTTTAATAATGGATGTTAATTTTAATTAGATTCACTAATATTTTTAGTAAAACTATATGGTCTTATTATATATTATAGATTATTATGATTCTAAATATGTAATCATTTTTCCAAATTCAAATCATAGAAGTGACAGAAATTTATTTAAATTTAACCCCATAGACGGGAAGACAAAGTGGGTTTTTAAAGTAAAAACATCTGAATGATTGCTATGATTTTATAACAAATTTCAAATGAAATTGGTTACAATTAAATAAATTTTATTAATTTATAAAAATATGATCTAATTAAAATTTAAACCCAATAAAATTATAATTTATCCTTATAAATAGATTTATTAAAAACAGTTTGAACTAAAATTCAATATTTTAACTCTTCATTAGAAAATGAATGTTTTCAATAAATATAAAAAATAATAGGTAACCTAATTTTTATATACCTATTAAAAACATTGTGTGTATTTTTATATATTAAATCAGTCAAAGTTTCACAATGCATATTTTAAATGGGTTCACCATTAAAATGCGTTAAAATTTCTTTTATAAAAATACATGTTTTTATGTGTGAAATATGGTATGTTATTATCTTATGCCTATCAAAAAATTTGATAAATATAAAAAATAATTATTTTAATATATATTTTTTTTTATTAAAATAATTCACTAATTTTAATTAATTATATTTATTAAGATAAAACTACTTTTGAAGCATATAAATAATTATCTTTTTTTATATCCAATATGTTCGGATTTTTTTCTCATTAATTGGAAACAAACAAATTAATTTTATATATATAAAAACGATAAACATTCATAAGTATTAATACAATTCATAACCTCTATCATAATGGCTAGGATATGTCATCTTATATTAAATAATAAAAAAATGTTATTTGGTGAATCATGGTCTTACGTGTAACACAATCTATTGAGGATGGTTTCTCTTGTTTACAATGAAAGCTCTTGAGAGAGGTGCACTTGTGTGTGATGAAAGTTATGTTTAGAATTCATTACAAGGTATATCATGTACTATTTTTTTAAATAGTAAACATATAGTAGATTCTTAGGATATTATATTCCCTAATGCACTTGTTGATTTGTGCCATGCATGCTATCGAATACAAAGTTGTACATTTGAATTTCAGGGTGTTACATTCTCCCCAACATTAATTAAATTTCATCCTTGAATCATAATATCAATCTTGGTAATATATTGTTTGATAATTCCTAAATTTAAATCCCACATTGTGAGAAGGGTTCGTAAAACATCCTCTAGAAAATAGAGAATGGGAAGTATAAAGGTTACACGGACAACCATGTAACTGGGTCCCTAAGTAGAAGAACATTAGTGTAATTTGAAAATTTATAATAGGGGGGAAACTGTAAATATTTTTAGGGAGTGAATGATGTCTCAATTACAGACAAGTGAATGATCAATAGAATTTTTAGGGCCTTAAATCCAAAAATCTATGCTGATATAGAAGTCCACTAGTTCAACAAAAAATAGGGTATTAGGAAAACAAATTTGTGTGAATGTGATTTTTCTAATGTTAAGGAATTATTTTTGGGTCTACGTAATCATAATATATATTTTTCTATAAAAACATTTATACATTTGGTTGTTCTTCATTGTATTTTTCAATTCATTCATAAATTATTATTGATGCATAAATCACTAAAGTACTTTTCTAAAGGATACTAAGAACCATAAAAGAGTGACAAGTCTAACATTTTTGTATTTAACGATCTTCCAAAAAAATATGGTCAATTGATTAGTCTCTAATCCCCAAAACTGATACTACTGGTTCATCATTATAATTTATTTTTCAAATTGTTTAAAAAAAGACAATGAAAACTTATCTAGGACATTATGTAGATTAGTGGTTGGTGTGAAACCTTTATCATCCTTTAGTCATGGGTTCAAGTCTTGTGGCCTTTCTGTATTTTATTATTGTTATTTGGCTAATAGATTGTCCTTTTCTAAACCATATTAATATAGTTTAAAAAATAATTCAAATAAAAACCCTTAAATAATAGTATTTCCTAAATATAAATTAAACTAATTTTTTCAATAAAAACCTAATATAAAAATTCTTCATCCATTTATTTCCACAATGGTCCTTCCATGGTATAGGTTTTATACATAATATCATTCATAGTATTTATAAATCATGAAACCTTATCATCAATCTAAAACACCATAGGTTTATCCCAGGATATTCATCTTCATTATCTATTCAAATCCATACTAATGGTTTTTAATGAGTCATTGGATAATCCTAAGCACATCCTCCATGTGTGTCAAACTAGGTGCCCAGTAAGTCCCATTTTCATGTTCTAGGTTACCTTCAGTCAGGCCCAGAACACATTTTCATAGTTATTACTCCTAGGTACAACTATAATAGAACCAATTCCCCTTGTACTATCTAGATTGAGATTTATTTGAATGAATAATTTAACAAAAGTAAGAGACATTATTTTATACTTACCCTAAAATTATACATTAGAGTTATTTTCTGTAAACTATTTTTTTCTAAATCTATTTTGTAATTAATGTTTCATAATTGGCGGTTTTTAGCTCCTATGATTGGACATGGCCTTTGTATTGAAGAGATCGATCCATTGTTATTCGAGGTGACATATTATTCTTTTCTTATTAGTTTTTCATAAGTTCCTCATCTATAAAGGTTAGGGTAGTCATTTGGTTTCTTTTTTTGTGTCCTTTCATTGATATTTTAGTGGGTAGTTTTTTGTTTTTGGTTGTTAGGTTTTCCATTATATAGTTATGGATGTGTGATCTAAAATTTTCCCCTTTCAAGCCACATGGCAGTTGTGAATCCTTGGTTTTGGTAGGAGATTCAAGAATTCTATTTTTATTTACATGAATATGTTTAATTGACATGTTCATGATTTTATTAGATGGAAATAATTGATTAGGGTAATGAACATACTAAATTTTACTAAGTGAATTTATAAGAAGCGGGTTAACTTCATGTGTTTAAAAGTTTCTATGATTTGGTTTATGAGATTTTTAAGTTTCCCATTAATTATTATGGAAAATATTTTGTTTCCGTTATATATGTGTGTTTTTATTTCCATGATTAAATTGATGGATTCTCATTCTATATATTTTTAATAATATAATTCTTGTAATGAACTGGTTCTGGGGAATCAGATATTGAGGTAATGATGTTTGTGAAAGGTAAAATGATGTAATATAAAAATGATGATTAAAATATGGAATTATAAAATTATTTAAATAGTGGAATTGGGGTGTAGTTTGTTGAATTACATTATTTTAATGATATTTTTATTGAGTGGAATATGTTTGGGATATTATAGTAGATTTTGAATTTGGTTATTGGGGCTTTCATTCCAGGGGGAGTTATAGTAGGTGAGAGTATGTGGTAGTTTTTGTGGCTGGTTTCAATAGATAGCATGGGATTTGTAATATTGGTTATTTAATGGTTGTTGGGTGAATGATATGCGGATGTGTTACAATTTCCATGTGGATATGTGATTTTACTTTTAATAATTATTTCATTAATTGGTGTGATCTTGAATCATGTGAACTATGTGACGTTAATGGAATGTTAACAAATGAAATTGAAGGTTTAAATCTCAATTAAATATGGGTAATGGATAAAGAATGGCATTTCTTTATATATGAAATAAGATGATTTAATGAATGAAATACAATTTTTTAATGTTATATATATAAATAATTAAATGTTGATATTAAATTGGATGTTATGATTATTTATTATCGCGATTTTATATTGAATATTGGGTTGGTTTGTAGTATAATAATTATCAATAATATACATGTGTGGTGACAGTGGTGTGGATGTTGTAATGATTCGGATTGCAATTTTCAGATGAAAACATAAGGTAGGTATTTTGTGTTGCTATATTACATGATTTATTTGAATTCTTTATACACTCTGCACCCAATTAGAATCACCATACCAAAAACGAAATTCATTATGTTCTGTGTGTTGTCCACAAAATCAAGGTTATAGAGGGAATGGATGGTTGAAAACACTATATCCTTCACTCCCCCTTATAGGTCTGACATGGGTTTTTATTACTCACAATAGGTATAAAATATTGGATATAATATCTCAATATTATAGTATATGATATATTTATTAATTGGTTATGAGGATATAATAACTATATATGGTATTGGTCATGAATGGTAGGGGAAGGTAATGATGTTAATCCCTTTATATTCACAATATCTTATTGTAATGGATATGTGTGATGAGTTTTTGATGTGTGGTTGGGATTTCATATGTGATAGAGGATATTAGATGATCAATATGTGGTCTTAATATGTTTTTTATTTCTGTCATAATATGTGTTGTGTTGTTTAATGGATGTGGAAGGTATTGGGAGCACGTAGACATTTTTGGTTGGGTTTTGAGAGTGAAAACCAAATGTGGAAGTGGTTATGAGGTACCAATCTATTATATTATTCAAATATCATGTTATTATACTTAGATGAAATATTGGGTGAGTGAGCCTTGGTGAGGTTAGATGATAGTTGACCAGGTAGGTGCCTATTGGATTTGATGTTTATTCAATGAAGACTTAATACGATTCTTTAACATTTACATAATATTTCCTAGGTAGAATTCATCTATGTATAAATGTATACTCAAACCTATATATATAATTATATTTTTACGTTTCCAATGTTTTTTTAGAGATCTATATGGTCCTAACAAGCTCATTACTTTAAGATGTTTGTGGAATTTCATCCTTGGTGTTTATCATTATATTTTATTTAGATAAATGAATTTGGATGAAATTCTAAAGGAATATAGTTTATTATAGGATATTTTTTCATTTGATATTATTGTTTTTATTATCTCCTTATTATTTTGTTACTAGGTTTTTTTGGTAATGGCCCCCATATGTGTTATTTATACCATCAATGTAAATTTCTAAATCATGTCTTATTGGGGTTAGATTTAGGGGTTACACTCATCCCCACTATAAGCCCCAGAGAGATCCCTAGTGGGGGAATATCCTGAAAAAGTTGTATCAGGGGTATAGATGAGAGATAGAATGATGTTTTCTGTTAGGAGATAGAGAGAATTGCTTTGATTTGGTTGGTAAATAGTGTTAATAAGACTGTTTTTTGTAGTCTATGAAGGAATTCCATCTAGCACACTGAAAATTAGGGCCACCAGTTATTTAATGCATGGATATTAAGCATGTTGAACACCCAAGGTGAGGTAATATTGATTCAAAGTTTGAGATCTAGAATATGTAAAAGAATTATTCTTTTTCTCACTTTTATATTAATTGGGATAATTATGGGAAAGTTCAAATGAGTAAAATTAAATGAAGCTCTAATTAATTTGATACTACCACGATTTGGAGTTTTATGTCTACTTATAGAGGTGTTTTTTGGTCATCGTTTGTGTTTGTTTTTTATGTTGGTGATGTGTATTACGATGATACAATTGATTATTATTGTATTGATCTAGATTAGGAGGATTAGTTTTAGAGGAGAGCATTATATGAGCGACCAAATCAGGGATTTAAATTGATTGAGGGGAGTGTCTCTGATCTATGGTCTGATAACAATTTTGATGATATTTGGATGCCATTCATTTTGATCTTATTCATTGGGTATTATTGGGTACCATAGTCCATTTTTTATAATTTAGGATCATATCTCTAGTGGTAGATCCTATATATTGAGGATTTAAGTTGGGTAGATATTATATTGGAGGCTTTTTAGAGATAATTAAATGAAGTGTTCAAATCATCAATATGAGGGTAGTGAGGAGATTAGAGTTACCGTCCCTTTATTAGGGGATATGAAGTGGTGAAATCTCATGTTTTCCTTCAATTGAATTCATTTCTTTACCCCTATAAATTTTCCAATTATAGAGTCTATTTTGGAGCCCCATTAGGAGGTTTCTTCCCATTATTCCATATGCAGACTCCCCATATACTTTATCTATTTATATCATGTTAGAAAAGAAAGTGGAGGGGATCAAGAGGATGTATATGTATCCAAAACCCTATCGGGAAGTGATTCATAATAAATTATTTAGGAGAATAGATACATATTTAGGGCCCTAAATGTCTAGATAGTTGAGGATTTTATTGATAGTGAGTGGATCACAAAAAAATTACACATGCTTCTCTAAAGGTATAAGATACCATGCATTTTCTAGGAGATCCGTTCTATTGTTTTTTGTTTTGGAGGTCATAGTAATCGGTGATTTTAGTGCCTGAACATGATCAAGTACCATTACAGCATGGGTAGTCAGTTCACATTCCATCTTTAGCATCATTTACCTTTGTGTTAGTATCATTAGTAAGGACAAAATCACATTGTTCCATCGAGAGTACAAGTAGATAGTATGGTTCATCGATGATATTCTACCCACCCTCAAGGATATTGAGTTGGGTGTGATTATGGTGTCTTTAATCAGTAGGTTATACAGTCTAGAGAATCTATACATTGATAGGTTCATGTTATGGAGATGTTTGTGTAACAAGGACAGAAGATTTTTTGACGTACGATATTTTTATCACATACTCCATATTTTTCATTATTTTATCTAGAACATTTCTATTCATTTTTCACCTTCCATGGTCTATACCTTGGAACTAAAGGGGGATATTCTTTCAGTTATCTTAGAGTTTATTATTCTTTTTGTCCTTAAGTTTATTTTTTTGATATGTTCTATGGTTTGAGCTATCAATGGAGAATCATCAGTCATCTTGAGCTTTTTCTTGTTATGGACATAACAAAAAAATCTTTTCATCCACAATTTCGATTCGTTGTGTGTGGTTATATATTTTTTCTAGTAGATAGTTTGGATTTATCTTGTGGAGGGCCAACAAATAGTGGTTTTTATAAATAAGAATTAATATAGGGGTAATATTATTATGGCGTCATTATCATCTATGTTTGTAGTGTTATCCTTTAATTCAGTACAAAATCTAGTGGTGGAGTCTCCAAAAGTCATTGAAATGATTTTGGATTTTTTTTAAAAAGTGTTTTAATCTCAGACCCCTTTATGCAATATTGATTTTAGGATTGGAGTTCATCCATGTTCCTCCCCAATCTTAATGGATCCCTTTATAATGAAACCATATAATCTATGTGAGTTTAGGTATAGATCAGTGATTTGATTTTTATTTGTTCCATCCTTCCTTGAATATATCCTTGGGAAGCTGTAGTGTTATTATCCAAGATAGTGGATGCTGATCTAAGGTTTGGTGTAGACTATCAGTAGGTGAATTAGGTAATTTTCAAGAAACATTATACCATACTATGTATTGATGACCTATTAAATCAATTCGATAGAGCTAGAATTTTTTAAATCGTTTTTTAGAGTCTGTGTTGGTTAAAAATCACTCAAGATATTTTTTATGGGTTTTAAGTTAGTGTGTTTATTGAAAAAATGGTTGATTATGATAATGTGTGTTAGTAGAAAATGCATTTTGAAAAAGGGTTTTTAGAAATATTTTCGGGTTCTCTTGAATTGTGTATAAAATTTGAAAAGGAATGATTTTCCTGAACTAATTATGAAATTTTTTATTAATTATGTTACTATTATTGTGTTCATGGTTCATGAAGTTGTGAAATAATTATGCAGTATGGACCTCACAAAAGGGGTATGTGAATCCTTGTTAAAATATTGGTGATGTAAATTTGGAATTGGAAGATAGTTATATTTGGAGGATCATGAGGCTACAAAGGATTTTCATAGTAACCACATAATTTTCGGTCAAGAGGATGTAATTTTAATCAAAAAAGAATGTGCGTGTTGTATAGGATATCAAAAACTAAAGATGTATGTTAAAGAGTTTTATGAATTGATTAATAATAATTTTATTTTTCATATATTTATTTAGGTTCTTATCTTTTATAATGATCTCCTTATCACATTATTTTGAATAGAAAATTAAATAACTTCAGTGATTATAACTTGTATTTCTACAAAATTAGATAGAATTTCACTGCAAATAATTCTCATGGTGGTTATGAGTGCACGAAATCATTGCCACAAACTGTGAATTGTGAAGGATGTTCATTGTGGAAGTAATACTAAGAGAAAAGAGAGTTCATAGTGAAATGTATATAGATAGGGTAGTATGTGTCGGTTAGTACATGGTTATAGATTACATAGGGGGTTCTCTAAGGGACCATGGATGATGGAAAATCCATGTAGAAAGGAAATATGTGGTTTTTTGAACATGCAATGGTAGTACACAAATGAATTGTACATGGAGAAGGTGGATTCAAAATGAATTGTGTTTGTAAAATAATATATATATATAAGAAATATTATTTCATTAAAATGATGGAAATGGAGTTTCATGTCCCACACATATTATTTTGAATCATTTGAGAGCTGATACATATCATCTGCATATTCTTACGCAGGAGTAGTGAGATCTCTACAATTGAGTGATAATTAATCAATCAACATGTATAAAAGGATACAAACTAGGGTATAGTGATTCTACTTAAAAAAACCGCATAACTATTTTTATTAATGATTCTGTGATTCCAAAACATCAGTGCAATGCCTTTTAATCTTACTTGGAGTAGCCCAGTTTGGATGAACCATGTAAAAAAAATTTGTTTCTCCTTCATGTTTTCATTTCATTATAAATTGATATGTGAAATATGACGAATATTATTTTGTTAAATGATGAATCATGATCAAATGGGGAACATATTTTTATCCATCATACATTGATTCACTCCACCTAGTCAAGGTATTTAACCTAGGGGGAAACAAGTGGTATTAGAGACCAAATTTAATGTTAGTAGAATTATCTCATAGAGTATGTCCAGGAAGAAATATATAAAACATATATTTTTATCATTTATGGAAGTTGTTTTCATTTATGTGAGAATCCAATGTGTCACTACGTCTGATCTATAGGTGTGTATGTTTACATTTACATTATCTATTTTATTCTTATCAATATTGACAATGGATCCTTTTTAGAAGGAATCCATAATGATTTGGGTGTTGAAACCTATGGAATTTTTACATTATATGAATCATTTTACAATAAAATCTATATGAAATAATTTCATGTAAATCCTCAAAATAAATGTGTAATGAGTTTGTTAGCATCTATGAAGGAAATTAAAATATATAAGAAGCTAAACAGTTGGTATTATTTAACAAGTATGAGGACATTAGTATAAACCCAAATGAATCAATGTATGAATTATTTGATTGGGTAAATTTGATTGTGGATGGTATGTGTGGAATCTAAGAAACTTTCGATGATTTAAAGATCTAAAATTGCATCGTGACAAGATTGTTAAAATATCTTACTATATAAATAATTATGCTTTGGCATAATGATCCATATGAGATCACATTGGGTCGTCATTAAAGTAATCTTGTTTTATATGAATTAAGAAATTTTTATAATATGTTTTTTGAAATTTAGATGTATGAGGAAGTTTCTATAAAGGCTATGAAGATTCTCATTATAGAGTATGAGTAGGAAGAGGGAGATGTTGATAAAGTAATGTCATTACTTTCCCCAAATTTTAAATGTTGAAAAGGAATTTTTATTGGGAAACATACACTTATATTATTTTAATGTAGAAATATTGTAAAACGTATTGGAAAGTGTCCCAATATGATTTAAGATGATGATGGGGATGATGAAGTTCCCATGAATAAATCATTAACCAAGACGAAAGGCTTGATGATTAATAATAACACATCTTATAGAAGAAAAAAATACTCTTAAAAGAGAACAATAGAACAGATGTGAAAGAAGTAGATGAAATTAAGGAATGTAAAGACCAATCAAATTATTTTCTTTTGGTCATTGTAAAGAACTATTGACTAAGAGAATACATCAATGTTGAGGAAGGAGAAGGTGAAGAGGGAGTTAATCTCTAAGTAATTTTGGGGGTATAAATTGATGAGATACTTGTTTATAGAGATAAAATAATTTAATATTAATGAGTGGGTCAAGATTTTCTAGACTTTATTAAATATAAGGATGAAGAGAATTTTGAGTTGAGAGACTGTACGGAAAAGTACAAATCTGAGAAACCTATAGACCCAGAGGATCTTATGGAGTGAATTTCCAATATTGAAGAGTATATTAAGGATAAAAATGTATATAATAATATAATAAAATATTGAGTAAAATTTATAAAATAGCTTGTGGAATGATTTTTCTAACTATGAAAAATATATGACTTAGAAATAATTTGGACTACTTGAAAGACATTATGAAATTAGATCAAGCATGAAACATAGACGGTAAAAGAAACATTAGTAGGTAAAATAAGAATTTAAATGGCCTTTCATCATAAGAAATATGTAAAAAAGGGTAACAAATATTGTATAATGATTGATCGTAATCAAGTTTCGACATTAACTAATATCAAGACCCATACACCAACTCCAATTTTTTAAGTTAAAATGGTAATAGCTAAATATAATAATACATATATAACATGAGTGAAACCCAATAAATTAGTTGAGATAAGTAGTAATCCACCTCACATTAGCTATTATTTCTGTTAAAAAATTGTATATTATCAAAATTTATGTTCAATAAAAAATAGGTATCAACATGACCAAGAGCAATAAAGGTTGACAAGAAGCGTTCAATATTTCAGCCTTCCTCTCGATGGTGCCAATTTCTAGTGTGCAGGATTTCCAATAGGGTTATCTAATGATCACAGATAGTGTAGAGGAATTTTCATATAAAGATACCAAGGGTTCATATGTAGTTGATCAAGGAAAAATAAAGTGTGATAAAAATGAAATACCAAATATCATTTTCATGGATGAAGAAGGTTCATCATTTTAATAGGATGATCAAAATTGCAAGAGATCATTATGTTTGAAGTTAAAAAATAATAATAGGATGTGATAGTGTTTTTAAATATTACCCTAAGAGCATCAGATTACACTGATACAGAGATCCTTGACAGTGAATGTACATCCAATATGAGAATAAATAATGATATATTTTCAGGAATTAAGTAAAAAAATAATGGTTTCATTATATTTGGAAATGATAGAGTATTAAATATTATTGGGTTAATAAAATCAATGATTATGGTTTAAGACATGGGATATATAGATGTTTTGGATATTGAAATCCTAAATCACAACATTATAACTCTCAATTAGCAGTGTCTCTCAAGTCATAGAATAAAATTTACCAAGAATATATGAATTATCAAGTTTAAGGGAGGTGTTTCTATAATGCAATGAATCTTCAAGACGGGGAATGTATTCCATGTTAGTGGAGAATAAAAAATGCACTTTTTATTCAAGGAAGAAGAAAATATATTGTGTTATAAATTGTTTTCAAAATGATACATAAAACCTTGGAAGATATTTTCAATGAATATGGAGATCGATATCTCTGTAAACTACCACATGATCATATAGAAATGTGTTTTTTAATAAATGTAAGATTATTTGAATAACATACAGGTCAAAAGACCAGAAGTCAACATGGTTTACAAAAATGTTCCATGTCGATGGGTGTGAACCAATATTAATATTTTCTATTAATGGGATTATATGTTATGTTATTTTAAATAAATATTCAATACGATGTCATGGTTCATATTCATCAGCCACATGTCATAGTTTTCATGTTTCATTACTCCGTATTAGATAAAGGGTAAAAATATTCATTGATAACAATTTAGAAATTTCACACTATGAATAGAATAGAAATTAAAAATATCCAGATGAATTTTTTATATCCAATACATAGGATAATTCAAAATGTTTTAATATTGATAACATATCATCAAACTATATTATTGATCAGGGAAATCGGATAATTAACAATATCTTTAGAAAAATTATTATTATGAAATAACTATAAAATTAGTTTTTTAATGAATTATAAGTAACATTGGTCTATATTCCTAAGAGAGATTTATTGTGTCCGTATGAACAAAACACTCTATACGAGATGTGATATTGAATGAATATAGAGTTGAATTACATTTTAATCCTCCAATGTGAGTGTTATAGTCATAATACGGAGAATCACATGAGGTTTGAGTCTCATGTAGATGAATGCATTTTCCAGGGTTTCATAAACAATATACAATAATATTAATTGTTTAATAATCATCTTGGAATGGTTTTGTAAAGTAATGATTTCAGTATAGTGAATAATAATTGAAATCTTCAAAATAAAATTTGAAGGTAAGGAAGTTAGTATAATGGATAGTTAGTGAAAATCTTCAAAAAAATATTGAGTAGAATCTAGATGAATGTTATAAGGAGGAGAGTAGCTTAGGTGATGAAAAAGGGGCTATAGAAAATTCAAAAAAACAATAATGATGACCTTGAGTAACTGAGAATATATTATATATAGAATTGAAATATTTGATAGGAATTTAGTTAATATAATATAATTAATGACCAAACAACCTCCAAAAAACAAGGATAATGAAATATCTTTATAAAATATACTCTTATTTACTAAAGAGAAAAATATTCTCCAAGAGGCTATTATAGATGAGAATTGGGTTCATGATATGAATGAAGATATTGACCAAATCAATAAGAATTAGATTTGGGACATTTCTCAAAATCGAAAAGATAATTTTCATGAGATTTAAATAGTTCTTCTAGAATATACTCAATGAATAAATAAAGGGTTCTAAAAAAATCTAGTCTTGTGTGTAAAGGTAATTCTAAAATTGAGACAATTGAAATTAATGGTAAGTTTTCTCCTATTACCCAACAATAAACTATTCAGATATTTTTTTAATTTATAATAAAAGAGGATCATAGGTGTATTAGATGTATATTAAATTTGAATTCCTCAACGGGGTTCTTGAGGAGGAAGTGTACATTGAACAATTAGATGGGTTCATTCTAGAAAAATATTAGTGAATTTTCTATTGGTTGAAGAAGGATCTGTATAGGATAATTCAAGAACCAAGTGCCTAATATTATAGGATTTATCAATACCTATGAAACCTATTATTCTTGTTAGGAAACTTTTATCACAATCTCTACACCAAGAACTAGAATGATCAAAGTATTTTATCTCTAATATGTATGATTGAAATAATATTCAAATGATAAGATGACACATAGTACAAGATATTTGTTGAATATATGTTGTGTTATGGGTCCTAAAAATCTGATCACTTTTATTAAACCTAAAAAGTTTAATAATAAAGGCCTTCTTTATCAGTGCTGAAAAAATAACTTATTAAGGATGAATTTGTTTGTCTCTATTTTAGTGTTGATAAAGGGTTCCATTATGAGGGATTTTTTTGCTGTGGTAAATGAATGGATTATTAGTGTTAGTTCAATAATATATAAAAATCAATTTTCAAATACTGTAGAATTCTAGAAGATATATCAACTGCACTCTGAAGTAGTTGTTAAAAAACTATCAATTTCAATTTCAATAAAAATATTTTAGTAAAAATAAAAAAAAAATTTACATTGCACTGCCATTCCAAAACAAGTTTAATGTTAAATAATTACAATACAAAAATTTCAATGATGTAATCAAATAAAAAAATCACCACCAATATAATAAGAAATGTTCAATATAACACCTTCTCCAATGAAACAACCAACCTCATAAAAATTTATCATGAGCCTTTAATAAAAAAATGTTTATTTTATTAATTTTATATAAAAAATTAAAATTTAAATGTTATAAAATCCACTAAATATTTCTATTTGAATGATATGTTGTCACTTATTATAAGTTGGCAAAATTATTTTTTTATCTCCAATGTATCATAATAATTTTATCATGTTTTCTTTGTTTTGAGTATGTTTCAACGGTCTAGAATAGAAGTGTCACTTTTTAATGAATACAAACAAATTCAGTAATCTTAGATACATTGTTTGTTGGATTGATGTGAGGTAAATTTCAATATGTAATAAATAAATTATTGATATTTATTAAAAAAAAAATTTTTAACATCCAAGTTTATTATCTCATTTTTGAAAATATGACATGTGTTTTGAACTAAAATTTCAATTTTAAATGAAAACATAAACTTTGAGTCATATAAAAAAATGTGTGTTAGATTGATATGTGGTAGATTTATACATGTCACAAAACAATCAAAAAATGACTTATAGTATAACAAAAAAATTACATTGTTTTCATGGTTTTGAGTACATGAAGATTGTTTTTTTAAATAATGTGTCACTTTATAAAATGAAAACACAAACATTCAGTCATTCTAACCACATCGTGTATCACATTGATGTACGGTTAATTAGTATAAATAAAAAATAATTTATGTATCATTTCAATAAATTATGATGACAATAGGTCCATGTTTGATGTATTTTTGAATATGTGACTCATATTTGGAACTAAAATATCATTTTTAAATTTAAAAAATCACCTTCAACAATACCAGACACATTGTTTTTAAGATTGACATGTGGTTAATTTCTACACATTAAAAATGAAAAATTGATCGTTTTCCAGAAATATAATGAAAATCTACATTTTTACTCATTTTTGGGTATGTGACATGTTTTTTGAACTAAAATATCAATTTTAAATGAAATCATGATCATTGAGTCATATCAGTAACACCATATGTCATATTTATATGTGTTTGATTCCTATGTGTAAAAAATGAATAATGGTTTATTTTACTAGAGTATATGAAAAACCCATTTTTTTCTTGGATTTCATTATTTTACATGAATTTTGAACAAAAATATCCCATTTAAAAATGAAAAACATGTAGTCTCAATAATTTTTTCCACATCATGTGTCAGATTGATGTGTGATTAATTCCTACATATAAAAATGAATTATGGATAATTTTTAAAAATAGTAATGAAAATACATGTTTTCTTGATCAATTTCGAATATGTGACAAATATTTTGAACTAAAAAGACTCTTTTAAATGATAACACACACTTTTTTCCATATCAGTCACACTATGAACCATATTTACATGTGGTTAATTAGACATATCAAAAATAAATAATCAATTTTTTTACTTAAATATCAATATTATCTATGTGTGTTTTATTGTTTTTGATTTGATTACATATGTTTTGAACTAAAATGTAAATTTTAAAAAGAAATTGAACACTTTGAGTCATACAATAAATAGTATATTTCATATTTATGTGTAATTGATTGATATAGGTAAGAAATGAATAAATGAAAATTTCAGAAAGTGATAAGAAAATCCATGTCAATTTTAAAAAAAATTTATATGTTACACTAGTGTCGAACTAAAATGAAACGTTCAAAAATTAAAACACACACTTTTAATTATCCCAGTCATTTCGCGTGTCAGATTGACTTGGGGTTAATTCTTATATGTCAAAAATGAATTGTGGGTCATTTTTTAATGTTTTAAATATAATATTAGAAAATTTTATTAGTATTGAACATGTGGAACATTTTTTAAATTTAAATTTTTCATTGGAATAAAAACATGTACTTTTAGTCACACTGGCCACACTATATTTTGTATTGACATGTGGTTAGTTCGTACATGGCCCAAAATTATTATCATTATTTTAACAAAAATATGAAATAATTTTGTGTTGTTTTATTTATTTTAATGTATTTTATGTGTTTTTTCAACTAAAATTTCAATTTTAACCTTAAATACATCCAGTGTATCAATTAAGCATTATTATATTGAAAATTGTTGTGTATCTGATTTCTAAACATAAAAAAGGAATCATATAATATTTAATTAATTAATAATTAATATGAAAGTGTTTTTTTAGTTTTGATTATGTGAGGTGTGTACGGAACTATAATAGAACTTATATAAATAATAATCCCTTTTTATATAGTGTGTGTCAAATTGACAAGCAGTTAATTAAATTTAAAACTAGTTTAGGTTGACTCAACCTGTCACCTGATCCGAAAATCCACAAGGTCCAAAGCATGTTCCCAATAACCAGAGGCTAGTTAAAAGCACTATGGAATAAAAACATACAATTTAGTAATCTGTTTCCCTTAGATAACCAGCATGACACATCATGGAATTAGATGTTTATGCTAACGAAATTAATTAGGAGCAAAATATATGAGCACAAACAAAAGTAATCATAGTAATGACTAAAATCTGTCATCATCAACCTCACCATGTCAATATATATAAACATTCATGTACAATACATACACAAGATATATATATATATATATGTTAAAAATATTAAAACTGAAAACACAGATCGCGACTCAAATATGAAATACAGAATATCTCAATTATACAAATTCCCAAGATAGGTTTAAGAGAGATAAACTCTATGAGACCACATATATTACATAATAAACAACCCCAGGAAATGGGAATCATGAAGATCTAATTAATTTTATGGTTCCCTTTCCATTCCAAATTTCATAGAAAAACTATTATATATATATGCTTACAAGGCAAGTACATCATGCAAGGCACAAACCTTAGTAGGATACTACCATGAATATATATATAAATATTATATCTAGGAAATCAATAAACCTAAATTGAAACTCATTTTCAAAAGAAATTATATATTTAATACATGTTCAATTGAAAAAAATTCATTTAAGAATACCATTGGTTTTCATAAAATCGGCTATGTTCTAAAATATGAGTAAAAAAGGAACAACTAAATAAACAATCCACCCCACATGAAATACTCAACACAATGACCCATGTTATTGAAATAAGAAGATGAACAATCACCACTATATAAAAATTTAAATTTAAATGGTAATAAGAAATAAATATCACATTTATCCAAGTCATTATCATCTTGAAAAATGTATATAAAACCAACAAGGAATAAGTAATATGCACCATGGCCTCTATCCATATGGGTCTAGTGATACATAGTATAAAATAAATTTTTAAGGAAGTGTAAGAAAGATAAACACGTTCAAATGCTCTTGTCATTTTTCCCAAACCAAAACATCAACGATCTCACTTGATCCCTTGGACAAAACATTGAAATATTACTCGATCCCTTGTATAATATTTTTAAAACTCACACGGTCCTCTTCAAAAAGGTTTACTTAGTACCTTTGAAGAAAATTTAGAATCTCACTTGTCCTTCCTCTAGAAAACTCACAAGATCCCATGGAAAAAATACACCTTGTCTATGTCTCTTACACTCACTCAACCAAGTCCTACCATGCGATACTCATTGAAACACATCAAAAGTATCACCAATTATGAAAGATATATGAAAATTAAATACCAATTTTAAAAACCATTTGTTCCTCTAATAAGTGAATAATCTATCTACATGAATGAATTCTTTTAAAATCCTTCCAAAATAGATTTTAAATCATAAAATAAATTTGATTCATTATAAAAAACACACATAATGGATTAAATCCATCGGGCCATCAAAACTGAATTTAGAACATCAAATTTCCAACCAAAACTGTGAATCACATGAAACATGAATAAAACATCACTTAAAAGGGAATTTAAAAGGAATTTGATAAAAAAGGTAATGTAGAAATCATTTTTTATCTGTGGAGAAAAATTCTAAAATAGAGATAAATATACCAAATCAATTTATAACATCTCACTTTAAATGAAAACTTCAAGATTAAAGCAGGGAAGGTCCTCAAACCGAAAACAAAAAAAACAAAATACATCATTAAAACACAGTTTTCGGAAATGGGTCAGGATAGGGTTTAAAAATTCATTGAAAAGGAAGAAAAATTGTATAATAGGGGATGTGAAGAAGAAATAAAGACTAAATAGGATTACCTCATACCAAAACACTAATGAATCAAGAGAAGGATGATAATAGGGAGAGGAGATAAGATCTAATGCCATGGGAGAGGATTTTGGAAATTAGGGATAAGAAATGATGGTGAGAAGTGTAAATTATCATAAGGTAAAATGGTAAAAATATATGATACTAATTACCTAGAAAACCCCAAAAGGATTTACTTCATGGTTAGGGAAAACATGATATAACCTTTTTGAAGATAGTTTCTCCCCAAAAAGAGGGTAAAAGGTTTCTATTAAACCAAACATATGTAGAAATACTATTATCAATATGTTTTAAATGGTTATATCCCACAAACACCCCACAAACATGGTTATCCTCATAGTTATAAAAATAATGCACCAACCATAAATCAAGGTTTTTTTATTAGAAATATTTACAACCCCCAACTCTCATTAATTATAACGGTAAAAATCAGTCAAAAAACTCAAATAAGACATTCCATTTAATAAGAGGTTATCATAAACATACGCACAATGTCATTATATACCCTTATAAAGTCATGAGGAATCATTAGAAGAAAATAAGTGACACCACTCCTCCCACACCAAGGTTGACCTCTCCCATGTATTGTCAATTTTTCTAGAATTATTCCAAAGGAAACAAACTAAATGGATCATTTTACCATGTATAAAATTATTATGTTAATACAAGATATGATCAAGCTACTCAATGATAGTTTCATCAGGATCCACTACCAATTATTCTCACTCAATCCCATAGTCCATATTTTTATGATATCTCCTCAACATGGATACAATAATGATTTCAGGAATCATGGTTATCCATGGTGGAAACACTAACCAATAGGTTACCATACCAAGACTTTACATAATCTATAATTCCTCAATATTATGTAGTTCTACCTTCCCAAACATCATTTAATGATGTTATCCTAGTCAAATATATACTGGAATGAACATATTATAACAAACTTGATACTCTAATGGGTGACTACGTTTATCGGTGTATGATTTATGATAAATATATGCTGTATATATCTTTTCCTAAATCAACAACACATTATTCATTATCTATGTGAAAATAATCTATACTAATAAGGAAGGCTCACCCACCTCCTCCCAACACAATATGAACTGACACTACTACCTGAAAAAAACCGTACACATGGCCATCCGAATTGAGGATTGATAACTTTTGTTATCTGAAAACTCGACCAATGAAAAATGACTCAACCATGAACCCATGAAGTCATTAAAACATCTATTGAGTATATCCTAATGAATATGAATAATCCATTTATACTACCCATCTATCCGTAGGTGACACATTGTGCCCAACCACATCTTGGTTACAAAATATTCATGGGGTCCCTTCCAAAATCAAGAAGATAGAAAACAATACCACTCAAAAACTATAGTCGAGTGCATTCCTTGAATCCTAATAACCTCTCAAACATAAAGGTTTCTGAGATCCTCTCTGTTTATCAATTATATAATTTGAAGAAAGATGGATAATTTTTCAAACAATTTATGATTTCCCATATAGATTTGTTTTAACTCATAGTACGAGGTAGGATGATCACAAAATAAATCAATATTTCATACCACAATCACAATGAATGGTTAGGGCTATAATAACCTTGATAGTTTCTTATACTTATCTCTGATCTTTTCATAGTAAAACATCAGGAAATGAAATATGGATTTTATTTTCTCATTCCATCCCTAAAATACATAATCCTTAAGTTGTAAGTCATTATGCTACCCCCTGGGTCCCCTTCCCAAATATAATAATTCCCCTAGTACATTACCTCCATATTCTAGGTCAAAGGAACCACCAATCGCTTCTTAAAAAGGATATTACCATTAAGAGACCAAAAACAATCACCCTTGGTATCAATACCATTGAAAGCTATTCTAATATACTAGTAGTCATGGTTGGACACATTATCATACCGAACCTGATAGAAAATATATGATGTGACCTATACACTAACCAAAAACTCCTGCACTCCATCTTCCTTCATCTCTATACTCATATTAGTAAACTGACATTTCATACTCTACTAACACACTTACTCTCATACAATCTGGACAAGAAAATTTATGAGCGATGTTTTCGTTAGAATGTTACCCCTTTCGTGGGTGTATACCATAAAAAAATACAACATTTGAAGATAATCTACCCAATAAATCATCTCAAGGGTTGGGTTCATCTGATTAAAGATATAATTCATGCTCTAATGATCTTGTTAGACTGTAAAATCCTTCATAAATAGGTAATGAAACCATGACTTTAACTTATGAATTATCATTTTCAACTCCAATTTGTTGGCATGGTAACTCAATTTTGATCATAAATGGGTTCATAAACTAACCCCACAACTAGTGAATCACAATACAATAAATATTCATTCCAAGGATGTGGAAGAGTGAAAAAAGAGTGGATTTCTAGTAAGCCTAGACCTCTTTAAGAGAACTCTATAACATCCCACTTCCCAAAAATATATCCCCTATTCGAGTCAATTAATTTAATGTTGAAGTCATATCGAATAATTCCCACACAAAAAAATTATAATAAGTAGCCAATACTAGAAATATAATGATCTACAACACCTTCTAGGGCCTCTCCCAAAACATTATAGCTTGGATCTTCTCAGGATCTAATAAAACAATTTTCCTGTAAATCACAGGCCTAATATAATTACATATTGGATTCACAAATGAAATTTTTGATAGATTTTCATAGAGATGATACTCTCCCAAGATTATCAAATCGACCTCCAAATGGTCTATGGGATCCACCACTATATTTTTATATACTAATAAAATATCAATAAAAATGAACATGGAGGGATACAAAAGGAGAAGAAATATATAGTTCATTGAGGTCATAAAGAGAATAAGAGAATCAGTTTGTCTTAATTACAAAGACAGGTACTCAAAATTTTTGAGAGTCATCGAAAGGATATCTTAGGAACATCCGCCTCTCAAACCCTCAACAAATGGAATCCTAATATAAATTTCATCATTACAAATGATAGAGATCCAATAAGTTGATAAAAACAACTTCTGTATTAGGAAATAGATATTTATTCTTTATGATCCCCAGATTAATATTACTGTAATCTATGAAAATTCCCAGAATCTATTCTACCTTATATAAAAAATGAAACCATAGACGGCCATGGTGAAATTCATGGAAAATTAAATCCCATTATCTCATGATCCTAAAAATAATATTTCTAATCTTTTTTCTTATATTGAGACATCAAATAATTTAGTAGAGAAATGTAGCTCATTCCAAGAAGTAGATCAATAGTTAACTTGACCTCGACATGGGGTGGAAACCTAGAAAAAAACATACAAAACAAATCAGGGTACCAGTATATGACCATTGGATAAAAAACAAATTACTACCCTTGGACATCAACGAAAATACATTAAATATAACATAATATCAAACCCATATCTGATATGATCAAACCTACCCTACATGTAGTTAGGTCCCTCTCACCTTAGAAAATGAGAGTTCTCCAATCAAGAGATATAAATAGGACCATTTCATGAAGTTGATGAATCTGAGCATTAAATCTAATCAACCAATCCATTCTAATGATGATATAAAAAAAATTTCTAGTCCCAACATGTGGAAGTACCACATAATTTCCACATTATAAACTAATACAAGACACTTTGGGCAGTTAAAACCTTTCTCCTTCATCCTACATAGCGGGGTAATTGAATCCATAAAAAATGGAATTAGACCATTTCACATACCGAAGAAATTAATAGAATCTAGCAGGATAAATTAATTGGATGAAACCCTAACATATAAAATATATCCCATAGAAGAATAAATAAACATGATGCCACTAATATTTTTCTAGGGTAGACTCAGTTTACATAGGTTACAAATCTGTTGTATAAAGACATCATAACATAGGTCCACTCTAGGCCTTCTTCACCAGGTGAGAACCCCCACTAACCTATAGTTAGGATCCTTCACCCTTAAAATCTTCTAATTGTACCAATACACCCTTATAATACATTGATCCAACCACACTCCATTATAGGGAAGACTAGAAGAAGCATTGAATATGGTCATTAATTCCCCACTGGAACCACATCCTCAGAGATTCTGGATAACTAGGTATAGTATGACCTAAACTCCTACACTAATAATAGACAACTAACATACACCATTTATGAAACATTGGAATTGATCCCAATGTGTTATTAGCACTCTTGTAACTGCCCTAATGATATTTATCCTACATTCAATTATGGTCAGATAAAGAGATTTGGCTACCACCCATTGAAGGATAACCACTAATACATATCTTCCCAAGAATCTCTACATATACTATAAATTCATCATGAACCACCCCAATATAAGTATGAATTAAAATAGGGATAATTGTTGATATTATCTCAAACATAAATCCCATTTCAAAATATTAATATCTAAGGTAATCATTTTTTAGGAGAATAAGAGACACATAAAATAAATTAGCAAACTGAGTAGCATAGTACAAAACCAAACGGTATCCTTTCTACATCATCAGAAACTCTTAATCCTTCACTACCATTAATTTTTATATATATAACATGTAATTAAAATATATCTTAATGGTAGTATATATGAGATCCCCATACCACTTTTTGAACACCATGGATTCCCATAATTTCCTACCCATCCCATTCAATATATAATTGGTGAAGCTAACCATTAAGGTCTCATAGGTATTCAAAAAATATAGGATGTGATCAATCTATTCCAGCCACTCCTTACACTCATGGGTACCCTTATTATCATGGAAGAGTAGTGGATTTTTCTTAGTAAACTTCTATGCATATTTCAGTATTTTTTCCTTCACTCTTCTACCATTGTTTCCAAGGGACTGAACTATATAGATCAAAAACTCCATCAATGATTTATAAAATTTCGGTTTTTATTTTTTTGAATGCTCATAAGATCCATCTATAAACCTATATGAGGCCTTTTGGGAGGTATTATGTGCCAAATAAAATACACAAGATCATTCAATATACACTTCAATCTTTATCAACATCCATAACCTATAATAAACTCCCTATATAACAATAAAACAATTATCATTATCATCATTCAAAATCTCAAATGAAAAATCCTAAAATATAAAAATTCTAAACACATTATTATTGAGTCGGGTTTTACCGCATAGTAACAGAAGCCATGTGCCAACCATGGAAGTGTCACAAGAAGGTAACAATAAAGGATTCATGGGTTCCACACTATGACTACATACGATGAACCAAAACATTATCCCTCATGTTTATCTCCCTATTACAACTACAAACTCAATAAATTTCATGATATATCCCCATAAGTCATGATCAATAGATAAATACATGAAATTATTATAAAATAACCAATAAATGGGCTCAAAATTCAAAAAAAAAAACTCTTGAACACACATGTTAACTCATGTCTTGGCACAATGAATGGACGGACATGCACTAATCTTCTCCTACATCTCAAGAAATGATTGTGTTATCTCATATCATCCTTTACCCCCACAAACAAGACCCCTTGGATACCATGTTATAGAAAATCATCCTAGCCTGTCCCAACACAACACCAGATCTGATACCTCACAATGCTCAAAGCGCATTCTCAACCACCACGGGATGGTGACATGTACTTGGGAAACACAACATTACATTTGGTAACTTTATCTCCCTTAATGAACTAACAAGACCCATCCATAAATTGTATGGTCATACCAGTAAAAATAATTGATATCATTATATGTGAACATAAAACTAAACTAAACATCAAAATAAATAAAGTAATATATTAAAAAAATCCATGTTACAATATATAAAAATTTATATACAAGTCATACACTTGATACAATACTCAAAATTTAAAAAATAGGGATCATGACCCAATTAAGGAATACATAACATCCCAATTAAAAAAAATTCAAAAAACTGATCTGTATGAGTTCAAGTCTATGAAATCACATATCCTCTATCATAAACACCCCTTAATGATAGTTATTATTAAGATACACCAAAATATAGGGTGAAATTTCCTTTATCGATCTCCAAAAAAATAGTTTCTACCAATGCCTAAATTCATATCCATGGTGTGAGGTGGAATGCCCAGTAGCACGCCACTATAAATATTTATCATAATTTTATCCATTAAACCAATGAATCCAGTTTGAAAATAATTTTCTAAATAATGTTATAAATTAAAAAAAGTAAAATTTAAACATTTATCATTTATAAATTAATTTTTCTTATCTAAGAACAAACCATGTATTTAAACATGAGTAAACAATGCTCTAAAAAAGAAACAATCAACCATGAAATATATGATCAACAAATAAACATGTTATCAACAAGAGAATTACCATAATCACCATCATATATCATAAAAAATTATATGGGAATAAGATATAAACATCTCAATTAACCAAGGTACAATCATCACACATGATGAATATAAAACCAATAGATCATTAATATTTTTCACCATGGGCTATAATAATAATGTTCTAGTGTGACCTAGTATAAATGTTTTTTAAAAAGATAATAAATATAAACATGTCTAGAATAACTCTAAGTATTCCCTGATCCAAGGCATCAAAGATCTCACATTGTCATATATCCATTTGATATGGAATCTCAGTTCGTCTTCCTCCTAAATGATTACTTGGTCCCTTGGACAACATTTTATAAGCCCAAATTTTCATCTGAAAACATTCTTACTCGGTCCCTTGGAATTTATTTTTGAGGGTCACTCTATATTCTTCCCAAAGGAAAATTTAGCCCCTAGAACAATAAACACTTTTTTAACTCATGAAAAATGACATAACCAAGGTCTCCCATATTCTAATAGATTCCAAATACATAAATCATCAACAATATTCATATACATAATCAATCTAAAACCCATTTTCATAAAACATGTTTTCCTATAATAAATATGGAAGGTTGCATCATGCATGAAATTATTTCCAAAAAATTCAATTTATATTATAAAACCTATTTGAGATACTTTAATAAACACTCCAATTTAATTAAAGATGACTCCCTTTAAAAAATGACATTATATCATCAAATTACCATAAAAACAATGAATCACATCAATCATGGATAAAACATAAATCACAATTGAAATTAAAGGAAATTTTGAAAACTAAAACCAAAGGAGATTATTTAATTAGATGTTAACCGTGAAAAACACTATTATATATATTCATACCAAAAAAATATCTAAACTTTTCACATTTGATGAAAAACATACTATTAATGTTTGTAAGGTCCTCACACACCAATAAAAAAATAAAAAAAAATCAACCATTAACAACCCTAGAGTAATCTATATAGAATTCTAAGGTTTCATAATTCATAAAAAAGGTATAAAAAGGGTATAATAGTGGAAAATGATGAGAAATGTAGATAAGAAAGGATTACCTCAAACTAAAACCATAATGAATCAAGAGGAAACCAAATAAAGTTAAGGAGAGAAGATTCAATTCCAAGGGATAGGGTTTCACATGCATGGGATAATAAATGATGGGGAGAATCATAAAAGATCATAAGGGAAAATGGATAAAAATAATTTTTTTAATGACATGGATGAACCAAATGGATTGATCATAAAATTATGAAATCTATCTTCCAAGAATATTTTAGCAACTATCACCCTAATCCAAAGTCAAAATGTTTCTACAAAAACTCACATTGTTAGATAAACTATGTTGAAGCCTTGTGAAATATCTCCACCCACCAAGCACCCCTCCCACATAATTACTTTCATAGTTGGAAAAAAGTGAACAAATAGTGCACCGTAGTATATTTTCATAGAAAATAATGTTTTTGAACCTAATCTCCTAGAAATTACATGAATGAACAAAGAGGTAAATCAAAACTCATATAATACGTACTAGTGACATAGAGGATGACATAAATCCTCATACATCACAAATTAATTATAGATTATTTTTAGAAATTATAAATACAATCCAAGAATGTATGATTTGTTCTAAATATGTGACACATGAATTTTAACATCTATTGATACCAACCACATTGTGTGTTAAATTAATACGGGTTTAATTCATAAACATTAGAAATTAATTATTCATCTTTTAACTAAAATATCAAGAGAAATTGAGTGTATATTCTCTCATTTGAGTATGTGATGAACAGTTTGTACTAAAATGGAAATATTAAATTAAAACATGCACATTGAGTCATAATAAAAACACTATATGTTTGATTTATGTGAATTTTATCCCTACATATCACAAAATTAAATATGGATCATTTTATTATAGTGTTATGTAAATATGAATTTTTTTCTCATTTTTTACAATGTGACATGTATTGTATGCTAAAATGTCACTTTTAAATGAAAACACACACTTTTAGCTATTTTAGCCACACTGCGAGTTAGATTGATTTACAAAGTGTGTAGAAAAAATATATACATTTACCTCCAATAGAATAGGAAAAAATCTATACAAGTGAAAGTTTCATTCCCAAATAACCTATTGTAGTAAATTCAATAACTTATTTTCTATGAGTGAAAGAAAAGTTTCTTTCAAAATCATATTATTAAAAGTACTTGAACCAAAAGGGAATCAATTTCATAACTATTTAACGTAAAAATAAAATAAAGAATAACCAATTCAATAGAGAAAATAATAAATAATTACTAACTGTGTCATCCATTCCAATGAAATAAATAATAATTTATTACCCGGAAATATTTTTGTGACTATGATGTTCAGAAATGGCCTCCATACGTAGTATGGGAGTCTTTATTTAACTATAATTTCAATTACCATTCTTAATCCCACATTATTTCAGCTAATAATATTCTATTTATTGTTTAGGGTTCTTCTACAAGAAAATTATTTTATTCTTCAATATGAAATATAAACTTTATAAGGAGACCTTTTATGATTTTAATGTGGAAATAAACATTGGATTAAATTCATTAGAAAATCATATATTCATGACCTTATTGGGAATTAAATGAATAATAATTCAGTAATATGGAAAACAATAATAACTAAATATGCATTTGATAATATGATAAGAAAAATAACTAAATAATGTATTGATAAATCAAATTTTTATTATCAAATGATGTTAAAAAATTGTTATTAGAAATCACCTCTTCGTGATTTCTACAAACATTGGGAAACCATGTAGTCTTCCCACTCATTTATAAAAAATATATATTATCAATTTTAATTCATGGAATGTCGAAAGGTCTAGTAGTACTGGAAAAATATAAATAAATAAATTTTTTAAATGAAACATTAATGATCAATACATGTAATTTATCTAGTGTGATATTTTTTAATTGAATATTATATCTTTCATAAATTTAAAAACCAAATAACCATAATCTCCATCATTATTTTGCTTCATATTCTATAAATTTTGATGAAAATATGTAATATTTTGTTATAGTGAAAATTGTTTTTATATACTATAATACTTATTATGTTTTACAAATCTATAAGTTTATGTTTTTCACTTACCATACACAAAACATGATTTTAACAATATTAAATCATTTCCAAATTAAAGAAAAATTCTTCTAGAAACATAATATAAAATATATAAATTGAATTTTATATGTAAAATGTTAAATAATGTGTATTAAAAACTGATAAATAACATTATGTGTGGTTGATTTATCAGTAATATATTGTTTATATCCAATAAATAAATCAATAGAGTATCGAAATTAATTTGAATGAGAAACCATTAATTTTTAAAAAATAATAAATAATTAGAAAATGGAAAATATATTTAATATGATTAGATTATATAGATTTTCCCCCGTATTTTATGTATCAAGAATATTTTTTCATCTATTGGTTTCTTTTTAAATGATATACCATATTTAATAAATTTTAATGAAATATCATTTTGGTAAGTCATATTTTTGTGTATAAGTTACATAAAAATTGATGAGTATAAATTTTTCGTCATAGGTATTTTCTTTTATGTAATAGTGGTATATATTCCTTTAGAAAATATTAATAGTAGTTAAAGATAATTAACATACTAGATAAAATATTTGAAAAGAATATTACTGAAAAATTTCTTTGGTATACATTCTAAAATGTGGCACCTAACCATTAATTATTGAGAATTTTATTAACACTCTCAATACCAATCATAGTTGTATTATCCTATCCAGGCATTTGATTTTAAATTTCAATGTAATTCATGTCATTATCTTGAAAAATTGTATTCCTAGGAACACGTAATCGGACTAATGTGCTAGATTAATTGGTTGGATAACGGTACATGAAAAATGTATTTTGGAATTATTTATAGAACATATATATTGTTTTGATTCAGCCTTCCATTCCTACCATACTTTTCTCTGACTATAATGGAATTTCATCATTCAAACCATTTTCATTAATTGTTAATTTTTTTAATATAAAATAAATTACCAAGGTCAAATCCCATTATCATCATGTGTCTTTATAACATTAGATGAACATGCTACCAATATTTGAATAGAAATATCAACTATATTAACATCCAATTCATCAATGAGAATAGTTAACTCGATTCTTGGATTGTATTTTTTGTGAATCCCTACTCTCACTTTATCTTTTATAAGTTCTTTATTTTATGTAATAGCTTTTTATCTATTTTAAATTTCTTCCCTCATGATTAGGATATGGGTGGGTGATGATAGATATATATCACAATCAATTTCACCCAATATAGTTTTAATTTAGGAAAGGTATAAGTTTCTAGTTGATTCCCATTTTGTTGTAATAGTTACAAAAAATAAATTACCTAGTATGTAACAAGCCTGTAATGGTAATGTCCAGCTTTAATGTTATGGGAAGTGGAACTTCATTTTTTGGATGTTTCTTTACTAATTCTTCTCCGTTCTCCCTTTCCATAAACATGTCTAACAACAAATACTTCCAATTGAATTAATCTTTTACATAATCAATTTATTCCTTATGTCAAATATTCTCTTATCTATATCCCCATATATCTATAATTTCTCAAAATGAGTTTAAGGTAATACTCTAAATATCCCACCTCCAACATGGCCATAATATTTTGGTTGATAAATGGCCATTGAATTTAGTCATTCATCTACTATGGATGATGAAAGTTATTCTTTATAAATTGCATATAATTTATAAGACAATAAATTATCATTATTATTTCAAAAAATTTTAAATAATGTTTTATTATTATGACATGTATAAAATTTATTATCATACCCTTTATGTGTTTCCATATATTATTTTCCATTTATTAATAACACGATCCTCTATAGATAGAATATGGTGTTTTGGGGAAGTGGACTTATATCTTGATTCATAAATCAACATAAAAGTAAAAATAAAAGATTTTTATTTTGATTCATATTAAAAAATATTATGATTGGATATTCAAAATAGATCTCATTTTTCAATGAACTACACCCCATTCTTGCTTTATTGTTGGGATACATTGGTTTTTATGTATGTTTCTTATTTTCATCAATATTTTGTGGTTTCATAAATTACAATTTCTAAATTAATGTGATTAATATGTTAAATGTTAAATAAAATATTTCCAATTTTAAAGTATCTAAAAATAATATTACCAATGATGGATAATGAAATAATTCTACATTTCGTGGTTCATCAATTGTTTATACATGGCGAGTCAGTGGGGGTTTACCTTCCCCACAACATCCATGAGATATTGCTTCACAAAAAGTGTTGGAAAGGCCCTATGAGCCTTTCCAATAACCACTCATATGAATTTAATTCAATTATTATCTAATTTTATTGTAATCTATAAGGGATAATTAAGAGTAAATCAACGTTTCATTATTTTATTTTTTCATTTAAAATGAAAAAGTCTATCATAATGTTACTCTAATGTCTACCCAAATTATTATATTCAACTTAAGCACTCAAATATTCCTTGTATCTATATAAATTTGAGTGTTCATTAGAGTAGTGGCCTATATATAAGTAATGAAAATACACATTTGGTGTTAATAGGAAGATCAGGTGCATTCCATCCAACCTTAAATTTCATGCCTTTTCACTATTTAATAGTATTTTTTTAACAGAACCTCACTATGGTGATCCTTCCTTTTCTAAGACATATATTGTTCTCCTTATCCCATTTTATTTGTTTCAGATTTATTAATAATTCCCTAGATGTTTTTGTGTATTATTATTTTTAAATATAATATAAAATTAATTCAAGACCAAGTGCTAAGATAATGTGTTATTCCGAGACCTTGTGTGCCCAGAATAAATGTATGAAATATATTAAATATATTAAATATCACATTTGAATAGTTTTCTTTGAAAAATATGAATAACATCTAAATGTGTGCTCAGAATAGAAATATGAGGCCATAACTATGTTAAGAGTAGTTATTTTACCCTAGGCATGGCCAAACATTGGCAGGTGTGGGTCAAATGCAGAAATTAGTTTGGTCAATTTAATAAATTAAATTAGTGGTGAATTTATTTCATTTTAGCATTTCACTGACACAATGATGGTTTATTTATAAATAAACCTAAAGGCATGTATCTAGGATTATTCTCATCCCCTTATAATTCCATGAAGGCTCTGGAGAGGAACCTGGATAATTATTTCTATGAAGAACGACGACGGATCATGGATCAGACACCAACGAACACTATTTTTTATGGATCTCTACATCTTTAGAAACGTGATGATTGATCCTATTTAGAGAATGATCCAACCCTGAGTTTGGGAGTTGTTATATAATACTATTATTTCTATTTTATCATAATTAATGATGAATTCATATCAACCAACGAAAAGGTTAATCCATGGATAAATCATTTATTTGGGATCAGGTTTATTTGTATATTTTTTTATAGGGGTTCAATTGTTTTAATTTCATTGGTTTTTCTTGATCGTTCTTATAGAATGGATCAAGGAGGGAATGAAAAATGGTAATGGTTCATTCCATGGGTTATTCCTTGTGCATTTCCACGTACAATTATTCATGTTCTTCATGTTCATTGTGGTTTACAAAAAACAATCATAGTGCCTTCATTTAATAGTGTAATGATATGAGATTGATGATTCATCATCGGCACGACTCGATGGAGGTGCGATAGTGGTTGTAGTAGAAGATCAAATGATGGTTGATGTCGATTTCTAATTCATTATTGAAAAAGAAGAATGATGATGATCTTTTTTCCAAGTTGATTCATGGCCCAAATCCTAATAATTCGGTGATGTCCTGACTAGAAAACCTCAAATCTAGAGTTTCCCAATGAGGCGTAGTCGGGATCAGCCGCTGGAGCAATGTGGAAGACGACATAGTTTGAATCTGGGTTCTGGTAAATATCCAAACATCACAGCGTGTATTCCACAATATATTAAATGTGGTTCCCTTGAGTGGTGGTTAGGATTTCAGGATGCAGTGATGTGTAACACCATAATTGACATCAGTCACATGGCCTGTAGGCCCTTCCTCATGACTCGATGGGTATCTCAAAAGATGCACAGACACAGGGCAGAGTACAGGGGGTTCCAACATGGAGTGCACTCCCCCACACTGCTTGGATGAACCAGTTACATGGATTATCCAATGTACTAGTAGACGTGAAGAGCTACACAGGTTCACACCATGTACTGGAACATAGAAAGTGTACATGAGTGGACCATGGAAGGAAGGTAATGGTGTGAAAGTTTTGTCTATAGGCTTTTTAATAGTTTTACATGACATGTTATCCTAATATGGTCCATTGTAAATGGGAACTATCTGGGGTTAAGGAACATGGTCTGTGATCCTACTACATTCTGTTTATACCTTTCTACATGGCTTGAATCTCTTTTCCACTGTATCATGGACAAGATTATTTAGGGTTTGTGCCCTTGTTCGTTTCCATGATGGTTTGATGGTATTTTTTCCTACTCACAGTAGTATGATTGCTTCAGTAATTCATTCTGAATAGAGATGATGGAATCCCATATGAGATGCCTAGAGTAGGATCCTCTATTCATTCCTCACTCCCTAAGAAGAGTATTTGTTATTGACACGAACAAGTCATACAAATTTTGATCCTCTATTTAGTACATTAATCCAAATAGAGTTTTTGGTATCACTCTATGACCCTAGCTGTGATCCTCATCTATGTATCATATCCCTTTTCAGATCTATTAATATTTCTATCTCATGATTTTTCCCAACAAATAGTACTTATCAGGTATATTTCATCAGTCCTATCATACATAAGAGTGTGTTCTCCCAGTTGAGTTCCTTATGGAATCCTTGGGTTGAATCACTAGTGATGTTATAAGGTTATTGTGAATTACCTCTAGAATGTGTGTCTTGGTTTTAGCATATCTGGAAATTCATTTTACATGTGTTATAGACATATACTGTATATATTTGACTATATCTTCCAATGTATATTTCTTTGTGGTTTCAGGGTGTTCTACAAAGTATTCTTATACTCAACATTTCATGATATTTTTCTTCCACATTTTGTGTCTTATATAGATGATAGACCATTAGATTTACTAGGACCAGACAAAGATTTGAGAGTTTCGGTAGTCCATGGTGTTCCTAAAACATCAAGCAGTAGTCCCAGTATATATTTTGTTTATAGGTTAGACATTGTAGTTTATAGACTCTTTCCTTTTAGTGGACTTGTATTCTGGCCCAGTTTACTTTACTACACTTTACATTCCTTTCATACTCTGTTGGTTGAGATAGTTGTATGAATGCATTTATTTCTACATGGTTTTTACATTTCAACATTTTTGGGCTTAAGGATGTGTGTGTGTGTGTGTTTGTGTGTGTGTCTAGGAAGATATTAAATGACCCTCATGTTACTGATATTCCTACTCTATCCGAGTTACCAGCCCCTAGCCTATTTGAGGTGGGCATGGGGAGTTATAGCACAGGTTCACTGGGATGGGTCGTTAAAGATTGGTATCAAAGGTGGTCGGTTCTACATTAGGACCATGATTTTTTGAGATTGGTTTACAAAAATAGTGTTATGTGTTTCAAGTTCATATTTTAGAATAGGGACTCTAGTGTTTATGTCGAAAGATGATGTATCCATACTCTAGGACACTGGTAACCTGATTTTCAACTCGGTGCATGGTAATACTAGTTTTAGAGAAAATAATGGTACATACATCAAATAGGAAAGGTTTGTGGTTCCATGACTTTCTTGAGTCAGCTCTCCAAATATAATCATTGACTGTGGTATATATTTTTTATCTTATAGGATTCTCCCTTGATGCATACTGGCTTGGATTCAGTATCATGATAATGTGGATGACCCCCTCAGTGAAGAGGCATTGATATAGGGACCTATTCCCCAGGTGCTTCCTCCAGGTGGTGCCCTAGCCATAGAACTTCCTCTGGATCAGCATGAGGTTTCCATAGTTCCTACAGATGATGAGAATAGGTTGACCGCTCTACATGAGATTGTGAGATAGGGACCCCTCAGGTTCTGAGGTGATCCCAACCCTCAGGTTTCTAATAATTGGCTTGAGGTGGTGACCAATGTTTTACATCTTTCTAGGACCCTATCGGACCGTATTGTGATCCTGGCAGTGATAATTCTTCATGGTTAGGTTGGATGATGTTGGATTCTGTCTATCATAGCTTACGATGAGGTGACTCATTCATAGATAGAGTTTGAGAATCTCTCTATGGGGTATTTCACACTAGTTATTTTGACAGATGTGCATGTACTAAAGATTCCATAGATTCAAAAGTGTAACGTGATGGTAGTTGACTATTTATAGAGGTTCATCAACATTTTTAGGTACTCAATTGATATGGTTAGTGTTCAGTACATCCAGGATCATACATTTTGGATAGGTCTGGATAGAGACATTTTAGATAGTGTTGTCCCTTTATGAATTCCAACATTGGATGGGGTTCTTGAGTGATCTTGGGTGGAAAAAATATTCTTCACTCATCAGGTACAACTAGTGGTAGTCGATAGTGGATATAAAGGTGCAGAGTCCTCTACGTTAGGTCCTGACCTCTATCTCAAGGATATGAAACTAGGAAATGTTTCATGATGAGATTCCTAGATAGATCTTCGGCATTTCATGGTTCATCGGGTGGATCTACTCATCCAAGGGAGATTTGGTTTAATTCATGCGATGATAGGGGATATCTCACTCAATGTTGAATAACCCACCATGCTACTAACAGGGATAAAATGGATGGACCACTGAGGCTATGATAGTTACAAGAGTAGGATGATCCAAAAGGTGGAAGATTTGGAAGAAGAGTTGGGAGGGTATTGGTTGGTGGTCAACATTTCGACATGTTACTACAACAACCCCCAGGAGGTCCACACCAGGCCCAAGGAGCTGGAGGATAGAGGTGGGGATAACTGCATGATGTCGAGGTGTATGACCTTGGGGCTCTGAGGATGATTCATGGTACGATCTATGTCTTTTCAAATTTTTAATTAGTACTGATATATATAGGTTCTAGTCATTACATTCTCACCTCATAACTTGATCGAGACCCAGAGATTCTGATTGAACTATTGAATCGACCCTTATGCTTGGAGATACCCACTAGATAAGTCTAAGTGATCACACATCTATGCTGATTGTGTGATCTAACCCTTGGAGAAAAGAGTTTCAGTTTGAAGAACTTGGTGGAAGATTTGAGGACTTATGATTACATTGAAGTTATTATTTCGTTATCCACAGTACATTCCCAAATAGACTATTTTAAGTGAATGGTGCGGTGTTTCTGTACTGATGGAATGAGGATTTCCATTTTAAATGACATAGAAAATCAG
The DNA here is from genome assembly GCA_963277665.1 of Viscum album. Classification (NCBI taxonomy): domain Eukaryota; kingdom Viridiplantae; phylum Streptophyta; class Magnoliopsida; order Santalales; family Viscaceae; genus Viscum; species Viscum album. The sequence goes on from OY728121.1 coordinate 858,746,121, forward strand.
GTAACATGAGATGGACTCATTCATAGGAGGGTGTAGCTGATTACTCATCACTTGGATAGATATATCTTTAGTGAAAACGATTTTATGAGTTTCATGTTCCCAACAGTAGTGGTGGAGTACGATAACATCTTTCCAGGAGATATTCTAGGATTACCTTCTAGCTAGGTGATAGACTTCTACATCAACATAAACTTCTTATATGGAAATGATATCTGCACCAGCCTATCGGATGGATCTCATAGAGCATTGTGAGTTGAGTGTTTAGTTGGAGGACTTGTAGATTAAGGTCTTCATGAGACCCAGTGTTTCACCCTAGTTGTCCCCAGTATTGTTTTTCAAAAAGGTATATGAGATTTTGAGGTTGTTTGTGGACTATCGGCACTTGAACCTGTTGTCTGTGAAGAACATGTATCCAATACAGGGGATCAATGACCTCTTCCATTTGATGATAGTGGCGAGATGGTTCAATAATGTTGAAATTTGACTTTTCTATCACCTTTTGGGTGTAAGAGACAAGGATATACGAAAGAAAACATTCAGATGTCTCTATAATCACTATGTATACATGGTGATTCCTTTTTGAATTATGAACGCACCGATAGTGTTCAAGGGACTTGTCAGTCAGATCATTAATCCTTACATAGAATTGTTTATGGTTGTCTTCATCAATGATATCATATTGTACTCAGTGTTCATGGTGGAGCACGTGAGACACCTATGGATGGTTTTAGATGTACTTTGAGAGTACCAACTCTAAATGAAGCTCTCGAAGTGCCAGTTATGAATTTAGGTGGTCCACAATCTGGGACATGATATCTCAGAAGATGGAGTTGCAGTGGACCTAATCATGGTTGAGGAAGAGTAATCATGTGGGACACCAAGGAGCATGAGGAATCTATAGATATTCCTTGGGATAGTGGGATATTTTGAAAGATTAATAATTGATATATCTGGGATATCAGCACTTATGAAATATTTTACTCCAAATGGGTTTCCTTTCATGTGGACAGAGAAGTGACAACATGACTTTCAATAGTTGAGGAAGGTTTTGATGAGTGCTCCGATCTTGAGTCTTTCGAAGGAGTGTGTCGAGTACTTAGTGTTATAAGATAAATTTGTAACCGATACTGGTTGTGTTATGATTCCGAGAAAAGTTGTAATTTCCTATGGTTCATGTTATTTGAGGCCACATGATCATAACTATACAACCCACGATCTTGTGTTGTTAGTGATAATAATCCCATTGAATATGTGGTGACACTACCTAATGGGAAAGTGGGTTATCATCTACTCTGATCCGAATAGTCTCAAGTATATCTTCTCTGAGAATGATATGAACATAACACTGAGGCAATGGTTAGAGTTCCTCTAGGGCATTATCATTGAGATTATCTGCTCTCTTGTGAAGGGTGACATTGTGGTGGATGATCTCAGTAGTAGAACATGTTCATAGTTGTTGAATCAGGCATTGAAGTAGTTGTCCTATTTATATTATCCGTTGTGGATTATGATGGAGAATCTTACCTCAAGTTGATGGTTGTCACCCCTCCAGTCTTATAGCGAGTCAAGGAGGCTCAACTTGGAGATAAAGGCTAAGAGATTGTATGTGCTCAGGTGTCTGGAGGACATGAGCCTGATGGATATTTACAAGGTGGGGAGTAAATCATCCTTTTCAGAGGATACATAGTTTTACCAGTGGCATTGTGAGTAGAGGTTCTTCAAGAGTTTCATACATCCCCTATTGTGGCACATCCTAGAAAGGAAATGAAGTACAAGGACCTCCAATGTCAATTTTAGGGGATAGGGGTGAGGAAGAATGTGGAATTGTTAATTTATCGATGGCTTACATTCTTGCAGGTAAAGGATGGGAACCTAGTTCCAGTGTGTTTATCCCAACCCTATAAGGATATGAAATAGTAATGGGAAAGGATATCGATAGACATCATGATGGTATTACCATGTATGTCTAGGGGATACGATTCCATCAAGAGGATTTTTGACTAACTCAACAAGTCGGCCCACTTCTTGGCTATCTAAGAGAAAAGTTTGGCAATGAGCTTGGGGTACCTCTATGTGCAGAAGATTGTTTAAATTCATTGAGTTCCATTGACCATTGTTTCCATTTACCATTGTTTCCAGACTGAGCAGACCATTAAGGTTATCAAGGACATGTTGTGGGCATGCATGATAGATTTTGGTTGGAGTTCGATGGATCGGCTACCAATGGGGGAGTTTTCATACAACAAAAAATATCATTCCACCACTGGTATGGAACTATTTGAGGACTTATATAGGAAACCTTGTAGGTTACAACATTGCTATAATTATATAGGAGAGTCAACACTCATGGGACCAGAGTTGGAAAGAGCTACCACATAGAAGATGCAGATAATCTAAGAGTGTATGAGGACTACAATGATCCGTCAGAAGTATTATACTGACAATTGATAGAGGCCCTAGGTGTTCGAGTGAGGAGACAACATGTTCCTTTGGGTCTCACCTTGACTGGGATTACAAATATTTTGTCGAGGTTAAATGTTATCTCCATGATTTATCATCCATTTTTAAATACTATATAGAGTTAGTGAGTGGCGTACCACTTATCTCTACCCATGCAGTTTGACCGGGTACATGATGTATTCTATGTGTCATAGCTGAGGAGGTGTGTTCATGACCCATCACACATCATAAACTAGGGTGAGGTAGAAATTGATGATTGTGTGACTTTTACTGAGTACCCAGTGGAGATCATATATCAGCATCGGAGGATCCTATGTGGGTGATCAATTCCCTTGGTGCGTGTTTGGTGGTAGCATGAGAATCTTTAGGAGATCACTTGGGAGCAGCAGGCTTAGATTAATGCTCAATACCCACATCTTTTCATTTAGACATTGTTTTTGGATATTTGGGGATGTAAATCCCCCAGATAGGGATAATTTACTGTCCCAAATTATTTTATGCATTATTTTGAAAAGATGTTATATGAAATTAATTTGAGACCAAGAGCTGAGACAACAGGTGATTCGGAGGCCCAGTGTGCCCGTAATAAATGTTTGAAATATTTTAAAAATATTAAATAGTACACATGAGTTATTTTCCTAAAAAATTTGAATAACATCTAAATGGATTATTTGACCAAAAATTGGACGGTACCATTGTGTTTAGAGTAGCAAGATCACCTTATTCATGAAATAACATTGGTCGTGTGGGTCAATAATGTATAGTATTTTTTGGTTTTTTAATAAATAAAATAAATGACATTTTATTTGATTTTATAATTTTAACAACACAGTTATGGTTTTTTTCAAATAAACATATATGTAGGGATCTAGGGTTATATCATACCCTGATAATTCACTAGTGGCCCAAGAGAAGAACCTGGATAATTCTCTCAACAACGATTGACAATAGAGCTTGGATTGGAGATCTACATACGCAGTTTTTGACGGATATCGCTAGTGGTGGTGATGTGATGATCAATCCTATTAATTGAAAAATCCAACCCCATGTTAGGCACTGTTATTTAAGATTAATATTTCCATGTTATTAGAATTAACAACGAATGTAGATCAACCAATGTAGAGGTTGACCCATGGATCAATCATTCTTGAATGAGGGATTTTATTTACAATATTTAATTGATGGGGTTTGATTAATGGAGTTAAATTAGTTTTTTAATCTTTATTGTATCATGGATTGATGCTGGAATGAAAAATTGGGGAGGTACATTCCCATGGTTTTTTCTTGTGCATTTCTCCCCTAAAATTTTACATGTTCTTCACATTTTTCATGGATTACAAAAAAATAATTGTTACACATTGTTTCATGGTGAAATGATTGTATATTAAATATCCAACACTATTAAAATTATATTTAGGTTAGAAAATGGATACAGTAGTAGATCGAATGATGGTGGGTGCAATTTTCTTTCACTTAATTGAAAATGAAGAATGATGATGGTCTTGATTTCCATGTTCATTTATGACTCGAATATTATTGATTTGGTGAGGGTATGACCAAATGACCTTCAATATAGAGTTTCCTATTAAGGAATTGTTAGGATTGGTGACTTGAGTGATTGGGAAGATGATGTGGCATGAACCAGGGATTCTTGAAATATTTGAACAATATGACATGTATTATGCAATAAACTGTCTGTGGGGCCCCATAAGCGGTGGCTAGGGTTTTGAGAAGGGGTGAAGTGTAACATGGAATGTGACATATTTCCCACAGCATGTGGGGACTTACCTTAGAATATGTACGTATCTTAGAAGTTACACAAACATGGGGTGGAGTACATGGGGTTCCGACACAATGTGCACTCCCCCACACGGCATAGATGAACCAGTTACACAGATTATCCCATATACTGGTACACGAGAATATCTACACGGGTGGACACCATGTACTAGAACACGGAAAAAGTACATTGGTGGACCTCATATGGAAAGTAAAAGTGTGTATGTCATTCTACACGCCTTGTAATCTCCTTTTATATAACATGTTATCCTGACACAGGTCATTGTACATGGGAAGTACCTAGGGTCATGGACCATGGAGTGTGTAATGCCCCGACCCCAGTTACCCAGAGTTGGTGCATTATTACATAACATTGGAATTATCACAAAAGATCATGTCTCTAAAGACTGATTATTTTAGTAGCCTTGGAATCATTAGATATATTCATAAAGATTACAAAAAATCATAAAATGAAAACTGCAACAACGTAGTCTCCATAGTCCACACTCATATCCCCTCATACTATCCCTGCAAGTTATTCATAAAATACTTCTTCACATCATGGGAAAAATAAAACATAGAAAGGGGTGAGATCCGATGCCCAGTAAAGATAACAATATAGCGGAAAAATTCATAAATAGGCATAAACATTTAAGGAAATGTATTACTAAAAAAATATTTTTAAACTTGAACATAAACATAATATGGTAGAAATAAAATGACATAATACCATTTACTTTTTCACATGGATATTCTACTAATCGAATAATCACATGCAATATCAATAACCACTTTCATAATGATGGAATGCATAATTCCAAACTATCAGAACCACATAGTCAAGGACTTGTGCCATGACTAAAAATAAGATTTTGTCAAGGCCTTGTGAAAATACACTAGTTTGTCTCATGAGACCTACTGATTCATCGAGGATCTATTGCGGGCTCCACCTGTCACTTATTTAGTCCAATGCATTCCTCATATAAACAGGTTTAAACATAACATAAACATTCGTTTTAAAACTATCATACGAATGTCAATACTTTCTACAAAAACCATGAATGGAATAAAAATAACACATCCAAAGTCAAAAATATCACAAAAAATTCAATACAATAGGGAAGTTTTGTATCATAATAATTCAACTTCAAATAATCTTAAAATCCATCAAAGTATGTTGACATAGATGAAATCAAAACTATTTGAGTGAAATATCTCTTTTTTTAATCATTTAAAAGTCACATAATTATAACATAAAACATTTAATTTTAAAATATTCTTATAATCTTGTAAGAGATGCTTCGATGAATTTATAATGGTGGAAAATAGCCACCCTCGCCGTATAAGTTAAAAAAAGACATTCTTACATTAATTCTATCGAAAAGGTTAAAAAGGACCTTGTTTGGAAAATGACAGAAAGACTACTTTATAAAAAAATTATAAAAAGTCAACAAGGGTATAAATTACTTTAACCCATAGTATGTAAAATAGTAATAATGATTTGAAATACATTTTTAAGAAACATGGATGTGGATGATAAAGAGGTCCCAGTAGATAATTACGTATAAACAAGCTCGCATAATGAACAGATTGTGAAATAAACCATTACCTTGTACTTTTCCTTTGTCAAGGGTAGGTTAACCTCCTTTATAATGGTGAAATAATTGTTATTAAATCATACAAGAATCATATATAATACAATGATATCATAAATGACCTTTTAACATTGCATTGTAAATAATATCGTAGTATTATCATCGTTTTGGGTGTTAACTTACTCATTTTATTTTATATGTTTTGTTATGTAAGACATGTTTTTTGTGGATAGGTTGTATCTTATTTATATACATAATGATATCAAGTCCTTAAACATTATTTTTAATCATAAAATGAAAATTATACTTGAATGGATACGATGGAGAATGAATCTCATCGCCTTCGTGGAGACGGTAGTCCGTACGTACACACGAGTGACAATATCATTCTTTTGATATTAAATTAATATATAATTGGATGGTATATCATATATATAGAATAATTATCATATTTTATTTATTATTTACATAAATTACACATCATCCAAATAATAATGTTTTTAATAACATTTATAGCATGACGTGGACACGGTAATCCGTACGTACGCACGTATGGTGACATGTCATTCAAAGGATAGATATAATACTGAATATGGTTGTACCATATTTATAATAACATCATAGTTTATAGAATATACTGGATTTATTATTTTATAATGTTAATAACAAAGAAAGAGGAAGTTGAAGAAGAAAGTATCTTGAAAGAGGGTGGTGAAAACATTACTTCTTCTTCGAGTTCTTCCTTTTGATTTGATCAAAAGGGATCATTAGGATGGCGTTCTGATAAAACTAATGACTCTAGGATGAAGTGAGGAAAGCTGAGAGAATATTTGGTCAGGGTTTGGCTGATCCAAAAGTATTTGAAGGTGTGAATTAGAGATAAGGGTGAGTTCCCATTTATAAGAGGGGCGAGGGCTCCTTTGGAAAATCTAGAAATATTATTTTATAGTAAATTCATTTTCAGTTTATAATGGCTCAAAAGGGTATTATTTAAAGTTTAAGGTGGGGATGGGTCTAAATCCTTTCAACCAATAGATTTTAGATAGGTTTGGGTCACTATATTAACCTTATCATTTATATTTAACTCTTAAATAAATAGTTTGACTTTTACCATGTCTCTTTGTATTTTTATATTATATAGTTAATAAACATACTATATACCTCCATGCGACCCCCACGTGGTCTATTAATGATAACAATATCATTATATAAGTCATTTTCCCAATAATTAGATTTTTATGAATAGAATATCAATTAATAATATAATATTTGTTTTAAAAACTCTTTTATGTCAATTTTGAAACTATTGGATATTTTGTTTTTGATAATTTTATAACAGCATTATTACTTCATAAATAATTTATATACCCAATACTAATATGTCATATTAAACTAGAAAATTATTGTAATTCATAAGAAGTCTCAAATTACATTTATTTTGATATTTATAATATCAATTAGTTTAATATTTTATTAATTAGATAATTAATGCATCACCATTATGTCATAAATAAATTAAATTATATAATGTCTAAAAATAATAAATAAAGTACCATTATGTAGGAAATATTTTTGTCTTTCTAATTAATATTTATAATCTAATTTATCTTATGTATAACCCAATATGAAAAATTGTTTAGTTATTAAACATTGGTTTTAACTCTATTAACTCTTCTTTGAATTAAATAATAATAAATTTACTAACCTAATCCAAGTGGACCTAAATGATAATATTTTATTCATAAGGTTGATTCTGGTCGAGATACACTTGTCCAAAGAATTAGTACATGTGTTACGGTAATATTAATATAATTTTTACCCTTAATTACCCTATTTACTTTTAACTGTGGTAAATTAAAGTAAAAAGTTACTATTCACCAAAAATTATTTTTATCTTATTGAACCACATTTTACTCCTTGATATTAACTGTTTCTCTTGGATATTTGAAATTAAACTCACATAAATGGTAAAATTGTTCTTTATGTGAATTTCCAAATTCTCCTTGGAGGTGGGTAAAAGACGATGAAAAGTTCCATAACATTTTTATATATCTAAAATTATTCTAAACTAACTCCAATGAATTACATTGAACTTATATAGTTAGTTTGTATCTATTTTGACCTTAATTAAATTTAAATAAAATAAATAATTATTTAAATAAAATTTCGGTTTTAAACTGTAACTCGGTGTTTTTTCAGTATTAATCAAAAATTGAATGTTTTCAGAAAAATACCAAAAATTCACCCTAAGCTAATTTCGATATTCCAAATCCAAAAATGAATCCCATTTTGAAAAATAAAATTTATATAATTTCCAAAAGTGGGTATTACTATTCATAACGGCTAGTTTGATTGGTTGTGTTGTGTGTTAGAACTCGAAGTTCCGTACAACAAATGCTACTGTATTATTCAAAGAGAAGTGTACCATGGAAGCTAGGGGTGTTACATTCTCCCCTCCTTCAAATAATTTATTCCACGAAATTTCTAGAATACTACCGCATGAAACAAATCGGGTGATTATTCATTATAAGTTCCTCGGGTTCCTACGTTGCCTCTTCATTTTTATGGTTTCTCCGTTGAACATTTACCAGACGAGTCGTCCTATTTCTTAGCACTTCTTCTCTTGTATCAAGAATCCTAACGGGTTCTTCGCAATATGACAGATCAGGTTCTTGTTCTAATTCCTTGTAAGTGAGTACATGCATTGGGTCAGGCATGTATTTTCTCAATAGTGATACGTGGAACACATCATGAACTTTGGAGAGACATGGTGGCATTGCCAAATGGTAAGCTACAGCCCCAATTCATTCTAGAATTTCGAAAGGTCCTATCTACCTGGGACTCAATTTACCTTTCTTATCGAAAAGTATAACTCCCTTCCTTGGAGATACCTTCCAGAAAACATGATCTCCTACCTGAAATTCCAAATCCTTCCTTAGGTTGTCAGCATAGATCTTTTTCCTACTTTGAGATTCTTTGAAGTTGTTTTGGATTACCGTTACCTTTTCCATTGTTTCCTCTACTAGTTCATGGCCTAAGAGTTTTCTTTCCCCAACATCATCCCAATAGTTTGGTGTGTGACATCTCTTTCCATATAATGCTTCATATGGTTCCATCAGAATACTTGAATGGAAGCTATTGTTTTAGAAATATTCTACCAGAGGTAAATATTCATCCCACATACCTTGAAAGTCAAGTGAGTAGGATCTCAACATGTGTTCTAAGGGTTTAATAGTCCATTCTGATTGTCCATCTATTTGAGGGTGGTAGGAAGTGCTCAAATTCAGTTCAGTATCCATGTCCTTCTGAAGACACTTCCATAATCTTGAAGTAAAACGGGGATCACGATCAGAAACAATCTATAGGGGTACTCCATGAAGTCTCAAAGCTTTATTAATATATAGTCTTGCTCGACGTTAAGGCGTTAAATCCTCCTGTATAGAAAGACAATGTGCGGACGTGGTAAGAAGATCAACAATGACCCATATTGCATCGTTCCTTCTAGGAGTCTTTGGTAGTCCCATGACAAATTCCATCGTGATATTATCCCATTTCCACTCAGGTATGGGAAGAGGTTCTTTGACTCCTCTAGTTTGTTTCCTTCCAGCTTTCACTTGTTGACAAACCATACATCTTGTCACAAAATCAACAATATCCCTCTTCATTATTTCCCACCAAAAATTTTCCTTCAAATCCTTATAAATTTTGCTACTCCCACGGTGTATAGTGAAATTGGGACTATGAGAATCGTCAAACAATTCCATTTTTAGATCAGGTATATCGAGAACACAAAGTCCCCTCCCAAATTTCAAATTTTCATCTTCCTACACAAAGTCACTCAATCTCCTATCATTCACAGCTTTATTCTTCTTTTGAAACTCTTCATCATCGGTCTGAGAACTCCTTAACCTTTCTATTAAAGATGGTTTGGAAACCATTTGAAAAATCATTGATGTTTCACCATCCATGGTTATTCCCATATCCAACATTTCAAGATCCATGAAAATAGGATCCCTCTCAACTCTCATCTTATTAAAAACTCCATGATCTTTTCTACTCGAAGAATATGCCACCTTATTTGCCTTCTCCCGGTGGTAGTTTATCATGCAATCATAGTCCTTGAGTAGTTCAAGCCATCTCCTTTGCCTCATGTTGAGTTCTTTCTCTGAGAAAATATACCTCAAACTCTTGGGATCAGTATAAATCTGACATTTCTCACTATAGGGATAGTGTCTCCATATCTTCAAAGAAAAGATTATAGCTTCTATCTCAAGATCATGATTATGATAGTTTTTCTCATGAATTTTCTGCTATCGTCTTGCATAGGCAATAACAATATCATTCTGCAAAAGGACACAACCAAGTTCATTATTCGATTCATCACTATAAATAACGAACATATCATTCCCCGATGGTAGAGTCAATATAGGAGCATTGACAAATCTTCTCTTCACTTCTTCAAAACATTATTCCTAATCTTTTGACCAAAAAAATTTAACCCCTTTATATGTGAGCATTGTTAATGGGTCATCCAATCGGGCAAAATTCTGGACAAAACACAGATAATAACCTGATAAACCAAGAAAACTACGTACCTCAGTTATACTCGTCAGTTCTAGCCATTCTTGGATTGCCTTGGTCTTAGAAGGATCAACAGAGATTCCATCTTTGGAGACAATATGGCCAAGAATAGAAATCTCCAGAAGCCAGAATTCACACTTTCTAAACTTCCTATATAATTCAAGTCTTCTGAGAGTCTTTAGGATAATTCGCAAGTGATTTTCATGATCTTCGTAGATTTTGGAATATACCATGATATCATCAATAAATACCACCACAAAATCATCGAGATATTCCTTGAAAACTCTACTCATTAGATCCACGAATACAAAGGGTGCATTAGTCAATCCAAAAGGCATTACTGTAAACTATAATTCCCGTAACTGGTTCGAAATACTGTTTTCGGAATGTCTTCCTTCTTCACACATAACTAATGGTATCCAGATCGAAGTTCAATCCTATAAAATTATTGAGCTCCATGCAGTTGGTTAAATAAATCATCAATGTGAGGTAGGGGATACTTGTTCTTTATTGTTATAGTATTGATTTCCCTGTATTCGATACATAACCTCATAGATCCATATTTCTTCATAACAAAAAGAAAATTGTCTCTCCATGGAAAAACACTAGGGTGAATAAATACCTTATTATTCAATTTCTATAGTTGTTTCTTTAGTTCCACTAATTCCATAGTGTACATTCTATAAGGGGTCTTCGATATGGGCCTTGATCCAGGAATTAAATCAATAGAAAATACAATTTCTCATTCTGGAGGATGTCCAGTTAAATCTTCCAGAAACAAATCAACATATTTTTTCACAATAGGTAAATTCTCTATTTGAACATTACATTCTTCACCCATAGTTATTTCATTCACTTCCTCCCTGATAATTGAATTCAGTTGAGCTAATGGTGGCAGATCTAGATAAGAATCAGGTGGTGACGATTCTGCTCTAAAGATATGGTGTTCTTTATCATCATCATAAAAAATCGTAACCTCATTCTTCTTAAAATAAATTTTTGCATCATGGTATGAAAGCTAATCCATACAGAGGATTATATCAAATTCAATCATGGGTATGATGATTATATTAGCAGATAAAGAACATTTATATTCCCTTATGGGAACAGATGCACAGAACTTTGTAGCAATGAGACTTCCCTTAGGATTTTTAACTGTCAACTCCCTTGTTAAATAAAATTGGAAATATCTAATTTTCTTAGAGAACTAGGAAGATATGAAATAATTTGATGATCCAGAATCAAATAATGCATTTTCTAAACTTGAGGAAACCATTAAATTACCTTCCACCACGTCTTTCGGAGCTTCTACCTCAGCAGTAGTGATAGCATAAGCATGGCATTGATAATTGGCCTTTTTTAGGTAACTTTCCCTGATGCATAGGACATTCATTTTCATAATGTCCCATCTCCCTAAAGTTGTAGCATTAAACATCATTAGATTCTTTCTTCCCCTTGTAATCACGATCTTGGTGGCCTTTTTCACCACACTTGTAACAGACTCCCATTCATTTCAAGAATGTATCGGGGTGTTTCTTCCCACATTTACTTCAGGATGGATAATCAAATTTTCCCTTCTTCCCTTTATTTCAATTTCTATAGTGATCAATAGATCTCTTCTTCTCTTAGTTTTATTTAAAGTCGTAAGAATTATAGAATTCTTTTTCTGTCTTGATAAAACATGAGACAATATCATCATATGATGAGAAGGATTGTGACACTAATGCTTGATGAAGAAATGGTTTAAACCCATGAAATAAACGATCAATATTACTTCTTGGGTTATGTATATAATCTCCAGCATACCTTTCTAACCATGTAAAGTTAGCCTCATACATTGCGACATTCTCATCCCCCTTTTGTCTCAGACTCAGAAATTGACATTCCATATCTGCTTGATGGTCACGAGGAAAGTATTTTTCTAAGAAAAGATCTTTGAACTCTATCCATTCCATATTTTATACTTCATCATCTTCCTTTGTGTTTTTAATCAATGACCACCATTGGTCAGCATCTCCAGCGAGGCGGTAAACTACCATGATAACTTTTTACCTTTAACTACTCCCAAAGGCATGGAATATTATCTCTATGGAATTTATCCATTTCTCATATAATAATGGATTTTTAATCCCATTGAATGTTGCTGGTTGTTGTCTTATGAAGCGGTCTAACATTGATCCTCCACACTGCGGATCAGGGTGCTCCATACGAGTAAGGTTATTATTTATAACATGAGTGAGTTATCCCAGTATGGTGATTAGCTGATCAACACTATTTTCATCGCCAGCTCCACTATACTTATCTTGAGTAAGAGGCAACCCCTATATGGAGTGAATGGATTGATATGGTTTCCATTTCATTCACTATGATCCATTTCTAAACAATGGCATAAACTAGATCAGTTTTTGAATCAAAATACATAATTCCATACTTGTAAAACACTTAACATAAATTGAACTGTATATGGATATAATCAATAATAATAAAATAATTTTCTTTGAGGAAGTATATTCTCATAAACCCTTCATAATGGTTTTTAAATAAAATGATAAATATCATAAGTATATCCCCCAGGAGTGTCGTAACCAAGAGTGCAGCAAGGCTCGTTGCCGTGCACCAGTTCCTGTTCGAGTCTAGCTCAAAGTGGAGTTTTCGGGTTTTACCCCTAAGTACATCTGTGCCAGAGCCGCCTCTACCAGCTCGTATCCAGACAAGGATGTATTGCTCGGAAAACTCAAAAAATATCTACAATACCAAAATTCTAGGAAGTTATTCTATACTAATCCTCAAAGTCTCTCTTTTGGCTATGTTATCTAATCATAGATTATCTAAATATAGTTTCCAAGGTTTGTACTAAACTTCCTCTGATACCAAATATAACACCCCAACCCCAGTTACCCAGAGTTGGGGCATTATTACATAACATTGGCATGGTCACAAAAGATCAAGTCTCGAAAGACCGATTATTTTAGTAGCCTTGGAATAACTAGATACATTCATAAAGTTTACATTACATCATAAAATGAAAACTACAACAACATAGTTTCCATAGTCCACACTCATATACCCTCATACTATCCCTATAGGTCATTCATAAAATACTTCTTCACATCCTGGGAAAAAAACATAGAAATGGGTGAGCTCAGATGCCCCGTAAGGATAACAATATAGCAGAAACTTTTATAAATAGGCATAAATATTTAAGGCGATGTATAACTAAAAAAATCCTTTTAAACTTGAAATTCATCATAATATGGCGGAAATAAAATGAAATAATTCCATTTAATTATTCACATTGATATTCTACTAATCGAATAATCACATGCAATATCAATAACCACTGTCATAATGATGGAATGCATAATGCCAGACTATCAGAACCACATAGTCAAGGCCTTGTGCCAAGAATACAAATAATATTTTCTCAAGGACTTGTTTCAAGACACTAGTTTGTCTCATGAGTCCTATCGATGCATTGAGGATCTATAGCGGGCTCCACCTGTCACTTATTCAGTCCAATTCATTCTTCATATGAACATGTTTAAACATAACATAAAAATTTGTATGAAAACGTGCATATAAAATGTCAATAATTTCTCCACAAACCATAAATGGTATAAAAATAACACATCCATAGTCAAACATATCACAAAACATTCAATACAATATGGAAGTTTTGTATCATAATAAATCAATATCAAATAAGATTAAATTCCATCAAAGGATGTTGACATAGATAAAATCATAACTATTTGAGAGAAATATCTATTTGTTTAAATCATTTAAAATTCACATAATTATAAAAGAAAACATTTACTTTGAAAATATTTTTATAAGCTTTTAATGGAATCTTCGAAGAATTTATAATGGCATAAAATAGCAGAACCCACCTTATATGTTAACAAAATACATTCTTACTTTAATTCTGTCGAAAAGGTTAAAAAGGACCTTGTTTGGAAAACAACAGAAGTATTCCTTTATAAACTTCTTATAAAAAGCCAAAAATTGTATAAATGACTTTAACCCATATTCTTTAACATAGTAAGAATGATTTGAAAAACATTTTTAAGAAACATGGATGTGGATGATAAAGAGGTCCTAGTAGATAATTACGTATAAACTACCTCAGATAATGAAGAGATTGTGAAATAAACCCTTACCTTGTACTTTTCCTTGGTCAAGGGTAGTTTAACCTCCTATATAATGGTGAAATAATTTTTATTAAATTATACAATAATCATATACATTAATATGATATCATATATGATCTTTTAACATTGCTTTGTAAATAATATCTTAGTATTATCGTCGTTTCAAGTGTTAACTAACTCATTTTTTATATGTTTTGTTACGTAAGCTATGTTTTTTATGGATAGGTTGTATATTATTCATATACAGAATGATATCAAGACCTTAAAAATTAGCTTTAATCATCAAATTACAATTATATTTGAATGGATACGATGATGAATGATTCTCATTGCGTTCATGGAGACGGTAGTCCGTACGTACGCACGAGCGACAATATAATTCTTTTGATATTAAAATAATATATAATTGTATAGTATATAATATATACAGAATCATTATCAAGTTATATTTATTATTTAAATCAATTACACATCATCCAAAAAATATTGTTTTGAATAACAATAACACCACGACGTGGAGATGGTAAGCCATACGTACGTGCGTATGGTGACAAGCCATTCAAAGGATGGATAGAATACTGAATATGGTTTTACCATATTTATAATAACATCATAGTATATAGAAGATACTAGAGTTATTATTTTTGAATGGTAATAAAGAAGAAAAAAAGAAGTTGAAGAAGAATGGAACTTGAAAGATGGTGGTGAAAACCTTACCTCTTCTTCAGGTTCTTTCTTTTGATTTGATCAGAAGGGCTACTTTGGTTGGATTTATGATCAAACTAAGGCCTCTAGGTTGAAATGAGGAATTTTTATAGAATATTTGGGTAGTGTTTGGCCGAGACAAAAGGCATTGAAGGTTTGAATTAGATAGACGGGCGAGTTCCCTTTTATAAGAGGGGTGAGGGGCTCCTTTGGAAACGCTTGAAATATTATTTTATAATAAATTCATATTTGGTTTCTAATGGCTCCAAAGTGGATTATTTAGAGGTTAAGGAGGGGATGGGTCGAAATACATTCAACAGATAGATTTTAGATAGGTTTTTATCACTATATTATCCTTATCATTTATATTTAACTCTTAGTTAAATAGTTTTACATTTACCATGTCTCTCTGTATATTTATATTATATAGTTAATAAACTTACAATATACCTCTAAGCGACCCCCAAGTGGACCATTAATGATACAAATATTATTATATAAGCCCTTTGTCTGAACCATATATTTTTAGGAATAGAATATCAATTAATAATATAATAGTTTTTAAAAAAACTCTTTTATGTCAATTTTGACACAATTGGGTATTTGGTTTTTGATAATTTCATAAAAGCATTATTACTTCGAAAAAAAATTAAATAACCAATAATAATATGTCATATTTAACATTAAAATTAGTGTAATTCATAAAAAGTCTCAAATTACATTTATTTTCATATTTATAATATCAATTTGTTTAATATTTCATTAATTAGGTAATTACTACATCACCATTGTGTCATAAATAAATTTAATTATTTAAGGTCTAAAAATTATAAATAAAATACCATTATGTAGAAAATATTTTTATCTTTCTAATTAATATTTATAATCGAATTTAAATTATGTATAACCCTATATTAAAAATGTTTTAGTTATTAAACACTGATCATAACTCTTTTAACTCTTCTTTGAATTAAATAATAATAAATCTCCTAATCCAATTCAAGTGGACCTAAATTAAAATATTTTATTCCTGAGGTTTTTTTCGGTCGAGATACACTTGTACAACAGAATTAGAACATGTGTTAGGGTAATATTAATATCATTGTCTCCCTTACTTACACTATTTACTTTTAACCGTGGTAAATGAAAGTAAAAGGTTACTATTCACCAAAAATTATTTTTATCTTATTGAACCAAATTTTACTCCTTGATATTAACCGTGTCTCTTGGATTTTTGAAATTCTACTCACAGAAGCGGTAAAATTAATTTTTATGTGAATTTTCAAATTCTCCTAGGAGGTGGGTAAAAGACCGTGAAAAGTTCCTTAAATTTTTTATATATCTAAAATTATTATAAACTAACTCCAATAAATTACATTGAAATTATATAGGTATTATGTATCTATTTTTAACTTAATTAAATTTAAATAAAATAAATAATTTTTTAAATAAAAATTTGGTTTTAAACTATAACTCAGTGTTTTTCACTATTCATAAAAAATTGAATGTTTTCATAAAAATACCAAAAATTCACCCTATGCTAATTTCGATATTCCGAATCCAAAAATGAAGTATATTTTGAAAGATAAAATTTATAAAATTTCAAAAATTGGGTATTACTATTCATAACGGCTGTTTTATTTGGTTGTGGTGTGTGTTAGAACATGAAGTTGCGTACAACACATGCTACTGTATTATTCAAAGAGAGGCGTACCGTGGAAGCTTGGGGTGTTACAGCATGTGACCCTACTATACATCTTTTATACCTTTATACATGGATTTAATCTCTTTGATATCATATCATTGATGGTCTTCGTTATGGTTCATGCCATTGATCATTTCCCTGAAGGTTGGTGAGTATTATTTCATACTCATAAGAGTATGATCTCTACCATAGAAATTTCATAATTGAGTTGTTGGAATTCCTTCCGAGTGGCCCGAAGTAGGATCCTCTATTCATTATTCATTTCATAGGTAGATTCCTTGGTATTAACATGACCAAATTCACTTGGTGGTGATCTTCTATTTAGTAGGTCATTCCAGATGGAGTTGTTCGTATCACTCCGTGGCACTGGTTGTGATCGTTATTTGTGTATCATATCACTCTTCAGATCTATCAGCTTATCTCTCTCATGATTATTCCCACTAAATATTACTTATCTAGAAGATATCATCAGTGTTATCAGACATAGGAGTTTTTTCTCCAAGATGGGTGCTTTGTGGAATCCTCAGACTAAATCCCTACTACTAGTATATGGTAGTTGTGACTTACCTCTAGACTATGTGTCTTGGTATGATCATATATAGATATTATTTTTATATTTATTGTAGACATATACAATGTAGAGTTGGTTGTATCTTCATTTATTTATTGACTTTTTGGTTTTGGGGTGTCCTACTGAGTATTGTTATACTCACCCCCACATGTCATGTCTTTTACAGATGAGTGAACTTTTGAAGGACGAGGACTGGACATAGATTTGTTAGTTCAGGTAGGCCAAGGTGTTCTAATAGCTTAGATTATAAGTCTGAGTACCTATTTCACTTACATGATGGATATTGTAGTTTACTTACTCTTTCTTTTTTTTGGCTTGTATCTTAGATCAATTTACTTTACTGCACTATACTTTTTTGTCATACTCTATTGGATGGTACAGTGGTATGTATGCATTTTTTTCATAGTGGATTTTACATTTCATTATATTTGGGCATGGATATGTTTGTGTGCGTATAGGTACAAAGGAAATTCTTCCAATGTTAGTGATATGACTACTCAGTGCTAGTAAATATCCCCTCACCTATTGGAAGTAGGTTTGGGGAGTCACTACTTGAGCCCCAGGGATGGATTTTGACATTATCAATATGTTTTTTCATCATGATTTGTATCATCAACATGTGGACAAAACAACTTTTCCATGGCATTAGAGGAATCAGTGTATAGAGATACAATTATCTACAGAAACCAATAAAAATATAATTTAGATTATGTAATTCCAGTAGTGAAATAATATTGTTATAACGTAATATAATGTATATTAAAAAACTTTAACATTATTGTTGAACACTTTTTTAATTTAATCATTTATTATATTTGTCCCCCATATCGAGTATCTAAATCCCCTAATTATGGTCCTCTCTGACATATAGGACACCATCAATATTTGGACAACTATGAAATGATTGTGGTATCATAATGAAATGTTCATCCCTAATAGAATATTCATTTTACCATGTATTAGTTTTATTTTAAAGTAGAACAATTAACTAGTTTTGGTTTGTAGGATCTGGAATAGAAAATAATTATTTTATCTGTGATTTCATTATGAACATTTAACCCCTATACACTTCCTTAATCAAATTTACCTTAAAATATTCAAATTCATTTATTTTCAAATCTCTCCCATAATAATACCATTTTCATTAAAAAAATAGACACAAGGATTGTTTTATAATCAGAATCTTATATGGGTTCGATTATGACAAAGAATTCCATATTCAAGTAAATTTCATTTATATCCTTGGTACAATTTATATCAATCACGACATCGAGAGGTGTAACTCCCCTATTTTTCATCATATGAAATTTATCAGTTTACATTGTATAGAATTTATAAATGTTAATTACATAACCATTATAAAAAAAACATGTACAATGTTTCCTTTGTATAGCCATTGAATTTGTGATTTTATTGATTCATTAATTAAAAATAAATTTATAAATATATAGTCCTTAAACCATTCGATAAACTATTTATTTTTTTTATTTAATATCCAAATTTCAGTCCTTGGTGGAATTAAATTCCTAATAATTATTTTTGGGGTTTCAAAATATATCACAACCCCTATATTTATATGTAAAACATAAGGGTGAATCTACTTCATCTATGTAATGTTAAAAATGGAAAAATATATTCAGAAAATTCATTCTCCCACATGGAAACCAATATAATTATATTTTGGGAGAACAATGATATTCATATCATATAGATATTTAGTAAAAAATTACACTATTTCCTTAACAATATATTGATCGAGAATAAAACCATTTGATGAACATCAATATTTGGAACACCATTTTGAGATATATATATATATATTATATACAATGGGTTATATCCATTTACATTGTACTAGAAAACAAATATGTATCTATCTAACCAAGTAAACCATTATATCAAATAATTGTTTTGGGAAGAAAATATTCAATTAACATAATATGAAAATGTTTTCCTATTCTATATTTAGGAAATTTTCAAGGTTTATAACATTACAAAATCTAACTCTAAAAAAGTTCCCTATCATGATTGATATGTCTCAGATATTTGTAGATATAATGTAAAATAGACCCATAATAATTTTATTTTACATCCTAACATTATTTTAATTTGATCATATTCCCATTAACATCAAATCAGTCTTCAAAAAAATCATGATTTTTTTTAATATCTCTATGGAACCCTTAAGTCATTGAGAAATTAGAAAAACAAATTCCTCTCTTGACTGTAAAGAGTGAAATATATTACAGGAAGAAATGTTTGTGTTTAAATCTCCACTAGTTCTAAATCCTCCCTTATCCCATGTAAATCATTAATAGCTTAGACATAATTTCATCCTTTTTTTATCATGGTAGATTTTTTAATGTTCTAACTCTACTATCACATATATTTTTACAATGATCATGAAATCAATAATATTTTTTATTTATAAACAATTCATGTATAATAATTAAAAAAAATAACTTTGTTTTCTACTCCCTTCATAAAAGGTTTTTTGAAAAGGGTTTACCATAAATGGTATAAATATCTTTTTCTTTCTCAAACTATTTATCATCTTTTAGTGGATAACGTTTTGTTTGTTCTTCAAAATTACAATCAAATGAAATCATCTAGGACATGTATTTTTGTTTATAGGGTATAAATATGTCTTGATTTATAAACAAACTATTTGTGGAATGTTTCACCATATCTAACAATTTACCATCTTTATTAATGGGGAAATAAATAATACCATTAATTCGTTACATTAAAAAACATTATATGTAGGAAATTAATTTATTATCTAAGAAGGGAAGGCCTAAAATAGATGGACTGTCATGGAGTGGAAGCTCCATGATCATGTATCTCTTAGAAAACACTATGGTGTCCCCTAGGGAGTCAATGATAGAAAAAAATTAGGTGGGGATCCCACAGTAGGATATGATGTTTGTGGTCGATATTATAATATAATTTCACTACTATCACCAATAGGTGCTCTATGTTAGGCTTGGGGTATTGGTAGTTGATGTTATAGGTAGTTGTAGGAAATGGATGCTTATGAACAAAGATTTTATGATATGATTAAAGGTATTAGTTGGGTTTATTATACACTTTTTTATGTATAATTAGACACATATAAGAGTTTTTCCTTCATCACTCTACTCTTGATACGAGATCTAGACCTCTTAGTTGAGAATTTATCCCAACCACATTTCCATGAGGTTCCTACCATGAATTATTATTTTTTATAATTATCTATTAGTAAATAAAGCTATCTATAGGTGGAGAGGTTTTTTATAGTATAACTTCTTCATATTGTTGAGAACGTGTTACATCATATTGTGAAAGGACTATTTTTCAATGGTGTGAGCCTAGATTGACTATCATTTAAGGCGATCTAGATTGATTCAGACATATGGGAAGATATTCCTCTTTGTGGGTGGGAGATATCTCATGGTGGAGTGATTTGGTCTTCTGAGAAAAAAGGAGAAACTCATCACCAATCAGTTGGAGATTTTTTCCCATAGAACCATGAGATCATCAAGTATCTGGGTTCCTTCAGTCATGGAAGATTATATGGATGCATTCGCTGAGGAGGTTTCATGAATACCTCTATAGAGTGATGTGGATTATTTAATTTACTTCCACATTATGACCACTCTAATATTTTTTGGTAGATTTAATTCCCCATAATGTGCTTTGGGTGCTGAGGGTGTTGATGGAAGACTTCGAAGTATGTTTTTTTATCAAACCCAGCATGTCCCCATGTACAGCTGCATTTTTTCATGAAAAAATGTTTAAATGGTAGTTAATATTTTTTTATTATCATCTCCTAATCATGTACATGATAAAGAACAAGAACCCCTTGTTGAGGATTAATGAACTCTTCGATTTTTTGAGGTGCGAGATGGTTCTCAAAGTTCGATCTCTGTTCTAGATAAAATTAGTTGTGGTTTCGTGAGGATGATGTCCTAATGCTGTAATTAAAATGTCACTACACACATTATGAGTTAGTAGTAATACATTTATTTGTAATTAATTCCATGACTATTTTCTAGTAATTTGATGAATTTGATCTCCAAGGCACACTAGGGAAAAAAATTTCTTGTCTTTAATGATGATGTACTCATTTACTCTGCATTAGCGGTGGATAATATAGAGAACATGGGGATAACCCAAGATATTATTCAGGAGAACCAATATTTTGGTAATATGTCAAAGTCCCAATTCTGGAGCAATGATGTTCACTCTCTTGAGAATGCCATTTATGATCCTAGATTAGTTTTGGACCTTGTTATGATTGACAAAGTGCTTTCTTGGAAGACATACAATATAATGTCATAGGAGAAAAGGTATGTTGTCTTGGTAGGGTACTAAAACAAGTTTTTGGAAGGATTATATATCATTGAAGATATTTTGAACTCCCTAACATTGAATGTTATGTGTTTTACGTAACTAAGTTGTGCCCTAGAGCCTTTGAGTAGTTGAGGTTGAGGCTAATGAGTGATCCTACTTTGAGACTACAGAAGGAAGGCATGTATTATATAGTATATTGGGATGCCTCTAGGTCTAGGACTAATTATGTGTTGATGAAGATGAAAATATTAATCAATTATGGCTTGAGGGAGTTGATACCGAAGGAGAAAGACCATGTGACTCAATTCATGTAGTTGGTAGAAGTAGTCTTCCATATGAGGATCTGAAGGAATAATCTTTTGGGAGAGCACATTCATGATTAATTAGACCATTTGAGTCTCGGGTATGTCTTTACATAGAGATATGTGAAGTTGATACATAGGATCTTTTTAGAGATCTATCATGAATTGAAATTGATATTTTATATCTCCTTTGAAGGGAAATTTGGTGGAATATTCCCTTAGTAGGATGTCTGGATCTCACTTAGTGGTGGAGGCATGTTAGCATTTGGCTTCATTATAACTAAATATTGTAGTAGTGGTCAGTGAAACTTATATTAAATTAATATTGTTGATTAATAATATTATATTTTCTGTGAGGAAGGATTATTTAGGAGAAATTGACATTGAAGTTTAACATGACCAGATATCCCCAGGATATGCACCCGAAGTATTTTCTGATGGTGGGAATCACATCATCCTTTTACAAGAATATATGGTGGTTCTAATCATGTTTTAGGATGAGTTAATTAGGTGGTTTCCAAAATATATTTTGAATATAAACCCTGATATAGATAATATATATATAGACCTTCATAAGCATCTTGGGAAGACTAGAAAGAGGCAGATCATGGTAGAGTTCATCTCTCAGTGTTTGACGTGTCAGTCGGTGAAGGCTGAGCAAAAAGTTCCATCAGGGTTTCTACAACCAATAAAGACACTATAATGGATATGGGATGAGATATCCCTATATATTTTAATAGGTCTTACATGGAAATATTGTTGTGATGATTCCATCTGGGTGATACTTGAAAGTCTTTCCAAGTCATCACACTTCCTTACTCTTTGGGAGAAGAGTTAACTGGACATTATGGGGAAGTATTATGTGAGGGATATCATCTTCCCTGAGGTTTTATCCTCAAATATTTTCATTTACCATGATTCATGGTTCACATAATGGTTATTTTGAGATTTTTCAAGAGCAATTTATTACCCAGTTGAGGATTAGTACAAATGTTCACCCCCAGATAGATGGGTAGATCGAGCGCACTATCCAGGTGTTAGAGGATATATTCAGGGATTTTATATTAGAATTCGTACTATGATGGGAGGATATTTAACCTTTTATAATGTTTTCTTATAATAATATCTATCACTCCACTCTTGTAATGTCACCATTCAAGTCCCTATATGGGAGACTCATTAGGTCACCGTTATGTTAGACTGAGATTGATGAGTCATCTTTTATAGGACAAATGATGGTGAAATAAATGATGAAGATGGTCCAGGTGATCCATGAATGGATGAGGACATCCTAGAGTTGACAAAAATAATGTGCATATAGATTACATTTTCCCTTACAGTTCTTGGAGGGGGGAATTTTTTCTTGGGTCTCCCCTGGATGAGTATTGTATAGATTCAGCCAAGGTGGAATGTTATCCTTGAGGTTAATCAGGACGTTTGAGATCCTAAAATGGTTGATGAGGTTTCTTACCACCAATACATACACAAATAGGTTGTATCGGGTTTAAAACATCTTCCATGTGTCACATATGATGAGATACGTTAAGGATCCTATACATGCTATTTACTAGAGAGAGATAGACATTGATGAAGGATCCACCATTGTTCAGTACTCATGGTTGATCAAGGATCGACCTAGAGGATCCTACATGGAATGATCATTCCATTGGTTCATGTGTTGTGTAAGCAAGGGAGCATGCATGAGATATCCTAGGAGAAACATATCTAGACGTGGCCTCAATATCCCCACCTTTTTATTTAGTTTTTTTAGATAGAAATATTTGATGAAACAAATAGTGTAGCGATCCCATTTTTTCGTTGTAATACATTCACGTATATCATGGAATATTTCTGGATCCAGGGCCTAAGATGGAGTTAGATTTTGATGTCTGGTGGGCCCCTAATTTATTTTATAAAAATAAAAATTATATTTATATCACACTCATGTATCATTTCAAAATAATGGAATATCTCATAAAAGGAGCCTCAAATAATAAATATGAGAGTATGGTTGAATTGTGAGTGTGGATTTGCCCCAAATAATAACCAAATATTGGTGGGAACCTAATGTTATAATGATGCATCTATTGGAGAGTATGTTATGTAGATTATTTATTTAATTAATTTAATTAATTCATTTAATTCCTAAAACTTGTTTCCCTCTATAAGTATCATGTCCTATAGAATCTCCAATATTAGCCACATATCCTTGGGATAATTGAGAGGTGGTATCATTATTCTTCATTAGAAAATTTAGATCAGTCGATGACTGATGATCAGATCGAGGTGAATCATTATCAAACAGATGCAATGGATCATCTACATCACTGGAAAATGTTTCTTTCACAAACAATTAATCCAATATTTTTGTAGGGATTATCAATTGCGGTGTCCATGCTTAATGAAAATGTTGAAAATTTTCTTATGAACTATTATTTGATAAGTGATTAATGTAATACTTCACATGATCTCTAATATAGAATTAAATTATTAAATTTATTTATTCTTAAGTATATCATGTTTCTCACCTCAAATATCCCTAAACCATGATCAATGTAAAATAATGCATGGATAAATATTTAGGAAACTTTTTATGGTTCTTTTACCCCACTTATTATTTTCATTCTTCTTCTTTGAGATATAAGTCCATGGTTCATCATTACCAGATAGGTATGAGTGTGATCGAATCCCAGAAATTGTGTTGAATATGTAAATAATGACTAGAACATTGTTTTGGTGATAGATCAGGATGGAATTTCGGTGATACATCATGGATCATTAATCTAGATTGAAAATGAAGAAGGGATACACACAAGGCACCAAGAATATTCAACAAGACGATATGAAATCTAATTCCTGACCATTGGAGACTATAAATAAATTGACAGAGGTGATTCCATTCGATTACAAGTGGTCAAACGTGGTGGGGGAATCAGATCTGGTGAACATGTGAATGATATATCTTTCTGTTGAAATCATTAATATACTCTTTGTAGTAGGATGAACACACACTATGTAGACACCAAGTTATGGTGGATAGGGTTTTGGAAAAAAGGTACAGTTTACATGTCGTGTGGCTAGACCGCACACTATGTGACCCTCCCCAGGTAGTCAGGCCATTTTCCATTGTCCCGTGCCCAAAAAACTTATGGAGGAAACACTATATACTATTGTAGTGCACATGATTGTTCCAGTACTTGATCATGATAAGGTACATAGAAATAACCAGGTACATGTCCAAGTACAATAGCATGGACAGACAGACACATGCATGACTCAAAGCACACGGGTATGACCCGAGTGAAAAATTCATGTCGTATAGTGCATTTATGAAATTTTTATTATTGCATGTCCAGAAAGCCATATGTGGATGATGAAATTTCCAAGTTGTGGATTGGGACTAAAAATCATGTAAATGGCCATACACACTGTGTATTTCCCATATTTTTGAGAAACTACTACCTCTCATCTTGTCTTCATTTTAAATTATCTTTTGGAATTCAAGTAAACTATACTGAGTGTTTCTCTATGTGAACTGTTATGTGTGTCTTCAGAGTATATTTTGAGATATATTGTGAGACATTTCAAGCATAAATCTTCCTTTAGAAATTATTTCTGATAATAATGATCTGGAAAGATCATTAGAGAGTTCATGTATGAAAGGTACTCCCCTATTTAGGGTGCGGGTCCCCTACTCAGTGAGATGGTACTCACCTGTCATACTAGGATAAGGGTCCTCCATTCTATTTATCTATAAATGTAGTACTACCCTATCACACTAGGGTGCGAGTAATATATCCTTAGAGATAATACTCCTCTATCACAATAGGGTGTGGGTCCTCCACACTGATTATTCTAATAAATAGATAGTACTCCCTTTTCCCACCAGGGAATGAGTTATCTAAGCTTGTAGATAGTACTCCCATGTTTCACCAAAATACAGGTACTCTAAGCTTGTTATTTATATATAGAGACTATAATACTCTATTGCACAAGTTCATGGATCTTCTATCATTCGATACATTACTCCCTTATCGCACCAGGGTGGGGGTACTCTATCATTGGAGATAGTACACCCCTATTGCACTAGGATGTGGGTCCTCTACACTCCTTGTTCTAATATAAATATGGTACTCCCTTGTCAAAAAATGGGATGATTCATCTATCTTTATAGATGTTAATACCCTATTTCACCAAAATGCTGGTATTCCAAATGCATTATTCATATATTGAGACTATAATCCTTTATTATTCCAGGGCATGGGTCCTCTATCCATGGAGGCACTTCTCCCTTGTATCACTAATGTCAAGGTCTTCCATAATGAATATTACTAGTAGATATGGTTCTCCCCTATTCAAGGAATGGTTACTCTATCAATGGAGATGGTACTCCCCTTTCGTACCAGGGTGTCCTTCCACTATATTTGGTACATAGACATAGAGAATGTACTCCGCTACACATATGTGTGTGATATATCAACTTAGTGGAATCCTCATTTATTACAAGTGTGTGGGCCTCTATATATTCTAGATAGTCCTATTTTGTGATGTGGAGTGGTTGGGAGGTATAGGTCCCCCTCATGAATTCATCGGACATACATGCAAGATGTTGGGAATCAATTGTGGACCTTTAGAGCTATAGGTAGACTCATCGTCCGGGGATGTGATATCAGATAGCGATCTCCTTTATCACTCATCATGGATTATTTTTATGAGAATATATATATATATAAAGGCATATTTTTTCTCTTCACCATTTCTTTTGGTTGTGTTTATTATTTATATTGTGTCACCTATATCTCCCCTATAGTATTTAGGGTGTCATACTGGGTATGTATGTTGTCACACTTGCATGGATTTTGTCTGCACATGGAATGTCTTATGCAGATGAAGGACAGGTTGGTGGTTATTTTAGAGTATCATTGGAACACTCTGGTGCATAGACCATGTTCGGTGGTCTATCAAGAATATCTTGAGATGGTCTATCTCAACATTTTTTCTAGTTTTTTTCATATTGGAGAATATTATTTGGTGGGTGTTTATTTTTTCCATTCACGTTTTTTATTGTAGAGTCACACCCTTTTTTATTACCTAATGGTTTTGACTTTCATGGTTTTTACTCAATATGTTATTATATTTTATTATTATTACTTTTCACTTCTTCATGGATATAGTTGGGTTTGTGCATAATGGTACATTAGGAAAATGTATCTCATTTTAGTTATTCCTTATTGGTTTTTATCACAATCCATTGTCCAATTGAGGTGGTATTGGGGTAGTGGTGGCCATGTCATCCATTGTCCAGGTAGGCCCTAGTGGTACTTATCATTACATAGGTTCCTTAGTTCATCCATGTTATGTCCCTTTTCAATATGAAAATATTACATAAGTTGTTTCATATGATGACCTACATCTATATAATTAAAAAAAATCTTTAAAATAAAAACATATAACCTTTCTAAATGTGAAAAATAATCCATGGGTTTCTAAGTTTCATTTAATAAGTAGTAAAATAATTTATAGTTCATAATAAATAGTTATTATCTCATACAACTCTCAAAAAGCAACACTATGTTGATAGAATACCTATCAAATGCCTTTATCAAATAGAAAATATTAAAAACCTAGAATGATTTTTGGTTGCTAACATAATTCATCTCTGAAAATATTTGGGCTTCATTGATTTACTATCCTAACAATTAATGTTTGTTTGTTTTTTTTCTATGGATTGTAACTAGGAAGTGATGTGGAGTTTGTATAATTTTCTAAATTTTTAAAATTAAAATATAATTAATTAAGTAAACATGATAAGTCTACAGGAAATTTTAGAAGGACTAAAGAGAATTATATTGGGTTCAATTATAATTTATAATTTTTCTAAATCAGCTAACTCACTGAGAAAACTAAAAAACATGTATCTACTCATCATCTACTATTTTATTTTTTTTAAACCACTAATATGAGAAAATAATCCGAAAACAAACTAGTAATATCATTTATCACCATGGTGAGTGGGAAAAATAACACCTAAAATGAGTTAGGGTTTCTATTCACAAACCTTACAGTAACCACTCACCATTTTTTCCTTTCAAAACACAAAACTCCATTGATATGATGTGTTATCTTAATGGATGGATAATTTAATACACAACAAAAAAAATAGTAGAACATTCTTAATTTAATATAGAGTGGTGATCACCTATTATACACTCCACCTTCACTATAACAATATAATTAGAGATCAAATATAGTAGGAATTTGGTGAAAAAATTTCAGAAGACCCACTGTAATTCCTCTTTGATCACCTAAAATGGGTGACCCCTATCTGAACATGGAGTTCATGATCATTGGGTATAACATAGTAGTTAGAGAAATATAAATAAATTATTTATAATTTAACAAAACAATATAGATTAAAATTAAATAGAAATAGAAATATTATTGAATAAAAAAATTAATATCTAATCAAAATCAATCTGACCTAAATGGAATAGGTTAAAACCATTTATATTGGGAAGCGGAAAATAATTATATCATTCAAGAAAAATCACCCTTCTATTATTTAGAGAAATGAGATTCATCTCTTTATTCCTTTGATTTTTTAAATATGTACATATTAAATGGTTGTGATTTCATCAGTTGGGATCTTGAATCTTCCATTTATTTTCCAGTATTCATCCCATGGAATGAACTTATGTCTTCAGTTTAGTGCACACTATGTAGATAAATTGTGTTCTTGTACCAATTTGAGAACACTGGTGAGAATATATTTTTATTCTAGTTTACCCTATATATTTTCAATTTTTTAATACCTATAAACCAAAAAGTATAAATCACTTAGATAGATTTCATGAAGGAAAGTAACATTTAATCTAATTCAACATATAGTCAATAAAATCTCATAGTCAGTTGTGTATTCTATTGATAGGCATCATTAGTTAACTGTCATGGTCAATTTATATTAAGTTATGGTATCATAAACTCTTACAATATATTTATGTGGTCATGTGGCCAATTGGAAACACTTCTTACAATTGATATAGACATATTCTATCAAAATAATCATACAGAAACATAAGAAATCACTAAATTATCAGCATGGTTAATCAAGTGGCATTGTTATTTGAGGTACATGGCTGATCTAGTGTCATGTTCAGGTTTTTTCTATCACCGATTCAAACCCGCATAAGGTTGAGTTAATTTAAAGATTTTTTTATGACTCTTAAATAGTGTCTTCTTCATAACTACACAAGGGCTTATTGTATTTACACAACCTCAACCCTGAATAATATGATGTTTATATTGGAAATAATTTTCCAAATATATTCATCCACGTACACATATATAAAAACATAATTACTGTAGTATTTTTCTATGTAATTAATATTTGAAATAAACACATAAAAAAATAAAAGAAATCCATTTAACAATTAATATCTAGTACCTATATCAAGTGTTGTCGTGTCCATTAAAACATAAATAAGACATTAACAATAATGTATTAATCCTTTTAATAAATAATCTAGAGATTCCAAAAAATTATAAGAAATGAATTATTTTCTCCTGTTTTATCTTGATTAGAGGGTTAATTATTATTGAAATTTATTTCAAAATGGGGAAAATAAACTCTCATAATGGTCAGAAGGCATTAAATTTTTTTTAATTGAATGTGAACTTCAATGGTTCAAACTCCTAAATCTTTGATATCCTTTCATTACGGGAACATATTAGAATCATGGGGGGTCTAAACACTATAAGGGATAAAAATATAACTTCCACTATAATATAGGGTAAGATCATTCATGTTCTAATTTTCCCTTCTTTCAAGTTTTATCCATAGATGGTCTTTAAACCTGTCACAAACCATCAATTGATCGTCAGATGGTTTAAACCATTGGATTTGTCTATTTCAAATCCCTTTTATTCAAGGTATTATCTCCTCCCTCTTCCTTTATTCCTCTCATTATTCTTTTTCCATTTTCTTCTAAGTGTCTCTTTGTAATGTTTCTTCTATTTTGGGATCGAGTTTTACAAAAAAAATTATTGTGTGTTTCTATATTTAGGTTATAGATAGTTCCCATTTGGATTCAGTGTTTATTGATCGTTATTTATTTTTATCTTATAATATGGTTGTATAAATATTGATATTCAGGAAGTGGATTGGATACACTCTTTTTATTATTAGAATATTGGAAGATATACATGATTTCTGTTCTTCGGGTGATTAGTATGAGTTCACAGAAGAAGATAAATAATTGGGAAGATGAAAAATATACTTGGGAAGTGTTGTGTTTGTATTTATGTATATTCATTATTTATTTTGTTATTTTAGTTTCTACATAATTGAATAAATAAAAAATAATAAATAAGAATGAAATTAGGAGTGAGATTGGTAATTTTTACGAATTAAGTTTAGTGAAAACCAAAATATTCTATAATAACAGAACACCTTAAAATGAAGAATGATTACGTGTGTTACTGTTAATGTGAACCCCTTATTGTTGTGAATTTATTTTTATATAAATCCATATTGTTTTTACACATTCTGATCGAAATCACCTCACATAAAAAAAATGATAACTAATGGTAGTAACAAAAAGGGATGATTGATTATTCTAGAATTGAAAATTTGGTTTCCCTAGACCATATGTATATATTCCAAGATAGTTTGTTTTTTTTTTAATTTTAGTTGTTCTATTCGGTGTGCATTGTGGATGGCCCCCCACTTGATTATCATCTAGATCTCTTGATACTTATTTTTCTACCAAGTCCTTCCAAGGTTTCTTCATTTAGAATGATGTAGTTCCTCACCTCATTTGTTTTCTCTTACCAGTTTCTTCTTCTCCCCCCCCCCCTTAATGGTGTTGTGACTGGTGTGGAGGTAATTCTCCCCTCACCATACCTCTTTATGAATAACCCATGTCTATCAAACACCCTTTTTGGTTTATTTTATAGGTCTTAAAATAGCTTTGGTATCAGGTGTTTTTCTTATCCTCTTCCCATTACACCTAACACATCGTGCTTGATCCCATTTTGGTCAGGCACGATGAGGTTTTTAGCTCATCTTTGGGTGTTGTGGGATTCTAGATGGATATAATCTCAGTTTTGTACTTCATCAATTTCAGCTTCATTTCTACCTCGTCATGTTTCTTTCTTTTATAATAATTTGGATTTTCATCGTGATGATGGATTTCATTTTCTGTTTAGATGTTTGTTCATATTAAATTTTATTATTTGGGTTTCTTTTAATGAAGAATGTTATGAAATGGTTATGGTATTTATGGGATTGTTTATGGTGGATGGATCAACTCCATATTGAGGATTAAGGTACATAACTCCTCTCCTATGTCAATTCCCATTTCACCTCCCTTGGTTAGTCTGGTACGTTGTTTTTTTATAGCTTTGGGAAGTGGCGTTTAGGTGGCCAATAGTTTCCCAATGGTGAGTTTTACATTGGGATGTCTGGTGTGTTGGACGATGGTGGTTCCTATGATGTTTTTATGGATTTTGGTTTTGACCGATAATGATGCTAATGTTCATTCTAGTAAATGGTGTTTTCTTATAATGAAAATAATGGTGAAAAGATGATAGCAATATTGAAATGGTCGAAGAGGTGTTTCGAGTTTTGGTTGATCTGGTCATTTTCTCCTTCCCTTTTTGATCTCACAGTGATGAGTGGATATGAATATGGTTGTTTGAAGTTGTTCAAGATTTTCTTGTTTCTTTGAATAGTGACTCTGACATGCTACATTAGGGCCTTCACCAGCACTGAGGTATTGATAAAGCTTATATTTTCAAGTGTGTCAGGGTGTGCTTCTTGAGGTTGCTCATTTTACATTGAATGATGTGTCCTTTTTTTAATATGATTTTTGAATTTTAATTTTTATGGTTTGGGTGGTTTTGAAGCCCATTTTCTATTAATGTTTGTGGTGTTTTAAATTTCCTATAATGTATTATGAGGTTCCCACTCAACTATAATGATTATTTTTAAAAAAAATGAAAAAAATGATTTGAAAGATTTTATTTGATGTGTGTGTGGAATGAAAAGTTATGTTTATAGGATGGATTCAATGTCTAGATTTTCTAGGTTTGTGTGTTAGCTTTTTTATTAATATGGCCATAAATCAAGCAGTAGTGTCCTTGTGAGTGTCGATGGTGGTGTGGTTTTAGATTAGTGATGTTATGCATGATGTGATTGACAGTAAGTGATATAATGGATTAAAAATGGATATGAAATTTGTTTGATTGGATAAACCTAATGGTATAATAACTATTTTTGAATTTAAATATAATAACTAGGAAAATGTAACTGGAATAGTATGAGTATTTGATTGTGAGTGTCTTATCTTTAATTATAGTGAAATAAGAAATTTTGAACATGATGTGGGGTTATAATGAATAATCTTCAATTGGTTGAATAAATATTTAAAAAAGAAATTGTAGTTAGTTAAATGTTTATTTTTGTATTGTTCATGGATGGTAGTGTTGTAGATGATGAAATAGTTATTGATGGGTAGTGGTAATGTGATGGTGAAGTATAGTGCTTTTATTAGGTTGGTGTATGTACCTCTTTGAAGGGATTGTGTCTTAATATTTATCTACTTATATCAGGGTGAACAGTAGAAGCTAATGGGTTGGGGATTGTAAATTTTTCCACCGCACGGCTGATCTAACTTCTTCTTCTATTGTGACATGTGGCCCGGTATGCACCGAGGATATCACCTGATTAAATCAGAGAATGAAAAATCAAATTAAAAGTACCTTGAACTGATTTTAAGCACACACGTATATCATAAATCTATAATGGATTTTGTTGGAAGGATATGAAAATGATTCCTTCTCTATCTTCCACACATGATTTTCAGAAATTCATAGTCATCATTCATCATAATCCTACTTCTAGAAAGGAGATATTATGATCTCTTCAATTCAACGACAATCACCATAGTCGTTAGCCTCAGATCCGTGAAGGCATTCTCAGATTATTCCCTTGGATTGAGTGATTCTCTCTCTAAGGGATAGGAGGATTGGGATTCTCTCAATTACTAAAAATTGAATAATATTTTTGAATAATCTACTCTCCACAAATATAGTGTATGTTTAAAATACCTGATTGAGATTCGTCATCCCACGTGCATAAACATCCACCAAATAAGTGATATAAATAATTAATTATGGAAAACTAACCGCATCATAAATATAATTTATATTTTATCACCAAAAATTTATATATATTAAAAATATTAAATAGGGATCCAAATTCTTTAACATGATAGTTAACTACTGATAATATTAAACAACCCTAGATTGTAAAAATAATTTTTTCATATAAAATTAATCCTCATATTTACTTTAAATATTATAATTACATTCAATAAATAAACTTCATCCAATTATTATTTATGTCAATAATAATGAATTTATTTATTTATTAGAGATTGTTTCATCTTCGCAATCATTCGGACCCCATGGTGGGGCCCACAATGATCTATATTCCTTTTCACCAAAATATGGAAGATTATTAATTACTCTATTGTGTGTGACCCGCTAGGACCTTATCTCGATAGCATTGAATATTATTCATAGACTAAGAATAGAGTCTAGAAAGTTATAAAGTATCCTAAAAAGATAAATAGTAGTCATAGAAATGAAATCCAAATAATGAACATTCATTATGTAACATAATCTATTTTTTATATGATATCTCATAATGAAGAACCCACACATGTCATCACACATTCTTTCAAAATTATTTTTTGATCTATCTAGATGGATTCACCTTTGAAAAAAATGGACATGAATGTAATAAGATACTAACATCCTGATCAACCAAGCATGAGTTATCACATTGCCATTGCAAAAGAGAAAATCATATCTCAATCATTCAACCAATTCCATACAACCAATTACTCACCTAACAAAAAAACATCCCCAAATGGTCTTCAACATACAATAATTTATGTGATCAAATGACACATATTGAAGATGCTATCAAGATAAGAGACCAATACACATGTCTATAGATAATAATGAACAATGAAACCAAAAAATTGTGTTGTTCCTATTAGTGGTTTTGTCATCATGATCTCAACTACTAATGATCTCCAAGTGTAGACTTCGTGAGAATAAATATCAATTATTATATACACCCACAAATGATAGTCTCGCATAATATGTGTCATTTATGTATGATATATATTAACTATAATAATCACTTTACGATTACTTTTAGAGTCTGTTGGTTCTCATTATTTACTAGGAAGTCTTATATTCCTCTGATATTACACATAATTGAAGTACATTACCATAAATATATAGGATGCATAAGTATCAACATTTTTAATGTTAGGTGAGAACTTTTATATATATTAATCTATACGCATGCAATGGTAATCAAAGTACCTCTTATGTTGGGTCTAGGGAACCCAGTTTCAACAATCCCACTTTTACTAGATCTATATACTAAAAAGTCTTAATTATTTACCACTCACATGAGAATCATTCATCTACTGAGATATTAATTTAGTTAGGGGTTATCCACATTGTCCTTAGTGGATACACTTCTATCTTCACATTCCCCACTTTGATAAAATTCCCTTGCGATATGAAAATATTGATGTATATGCTTTGTAAATTATTGGGACCTAGGGTCCTTGGGAAGCACCACTGCTACAATATTATCATAATAAAAATTAACCAGGTTTTCATTTCTAGAAAAAACATTAATGTTTGAGACAAATATATATATCCAAACTATTTCCTTTACTACTTCTTAAACCTATATAAACTTGGATTATAATATGGAATCAACAATTATTGGTTTATTTGATTTTATCTAACACAATGATCCATCATTCATGAAAAGTTTTAGTCTGATTACAACTTCAGATCATAATTCTATCTCTAGAATATGGCATCCGTGTATTCTCAAATTACTAGTTCCTCTTCTCCACCATAAACCATGAACATATCCTTGGTATTCCTCAAGTACTTCACCATATATTTCATAGCTACCCAATGTGGATCTCTTATATTAGCTTGAGATATGCCTACCATGACTAATAGAAAGGAAACATCAAACCAAGAACATATCATGGGATATAATATATATCCCACTACTAAGTAATAAGGGATTATATTCACTCTTTCAATCCCTTCATATATTTGTGAACACAATTTCAATGAGAGGTTTATATCATGTGAAATTAGAATCCACCCTCTCTAATATGATTACATACTGTACATTTTGGGTACCCTATAAATATATCTACTTTAACTTATCTCAAGAATCCTCTAAGATCTACCTTGATATGTCATTAACCATAGAATGAAGCCTACTTGACCAAAGTCTCTCATAGAGAATCATTCATTTAACAATGTCTTAACTAATTATAAGACATTCACACTATGTCCCATAATTAATATGTCATAATCATATAATACATGTAAAATTATGGAATTCATATTAAACTTGTTATAGAAATAAGGATCAATTTCATTCATGATAAAACCAAATTATCTTAAGGCCTCATAAAAATTAATATTCCATGATCATGATGCCTCCTTCATCCCATAAACGTATCTATACATCTTTAACACATTAAAGGAATTTATTATCCAAAAAATACATCAGTCTTTAAACATAAAAATGTCCTCAAATAATATCACATTTATAAAATTAGTTTTGACATCAATTTTCCAAATTTAATAATCATTAAAAGCAGCTATTTCAAGCCATATTCTGATTGATTTCATCATTGCTACTAGTGAGAAGGTTTCATTAAATTTTTATTCCTTGATGTTTTATGAAACCCTTATCTACCAATATTTATTTGTAGGTATTTATCATACCATCCATGTACAAATTCTTCGTGAATCCCCATTTTCACCTAATTGTATTTACATCATCTAGAGGGTCTACCAAAATCCAAATGTGATTTTGATACATGGACTCTATATCATAATTATTTCCATATTAACATTTAGAAAAATAATTTCATTCTACTACTAGTTGTTTAGAGGTTCACTATCCCTAATGAGTAATGGGTCACCAAACTCAGTGATAAGAAACCTATATTTTTCTGGTTATCTAACCTCTTGAGTTCACTTATACAGAAATTTTGTCTCAGGAACGTATTTATCTCCTAGTGTTTCATGGGTAGATCATTCCCATACCAACCCTTGTGCATCTAGAGAATTAATTCATCCAAATTTATTCATTCTACCACTAATTACAATGTAAAAGTGTTAACATTCTTGGAATATGGTTTATCTAACCACAATATATTTTTTATATAATGATAAATAGAGGTAATTTTAGTTATTATAATTAACATTACCCATAAGGATTCACTTCATTCTGTTATATTAAAATTTTCACTTTGTATAGTCTTGAGAATACCATCACATTCCCCTAAACATAGGTTTGATAGATTAGTTTCCTTTCCACAACAAAATTCATATGAAATTACATTTTATTTTAGTTAGTACACAGTTAGGAATATATGACATTGTTTTCAAATATTATCTCCAAAAGGATAGTGGAAATTTTTACTAACTCTTCAGGGATCTAAAAATGTTAATTGAGTTTATATTCCTCTCACTAACATCATTGAAGAATGGTGTTTAAGGAGGATTTAGTTTTGATACAATCCCAAACATCTTTAAGTGGTCAGTGAAAGTTTGGTTAAAATTCTCTTTCAGTTTTCATGATTGGAATGGCTTGATCATATTATCAATATATGTTTCAACTTCATGATGATATTAATCAAATATACCAAAGGAATACAACTTATAACACAATAAGTATATATAGCCAAATCAACTGTAGTCATTAGTAAATGAAATGATGTAAAAACCCTACACCATTATGCTACTAGAAATAGACCACATTTTTCAGTATGAAATAATTCCTACAATTAGATAGATCTTTTTTCTTCCTTGAGAAGGTTTATTTTTTCATCTACCTTTATAAACATGTGTGATGTACACCATAGTCTTTTAACTCAACTGAGTCTGAATAGCCTGCTTGATGTAATTTATTTAGTTACTTCTCATTTACTTGACCATGCCAAAAGTGCCACAAGAGAGTCTTATTTGTTTAATTATCGATGG
This sequence comes from Viscum album, assembly GCA_963277665.1. Classification (NCBI taxonomy): domain Eukaryota; kingdom Viridiplantae; phylum Streptophyta; class Magnoliopsida; order Santalales; family Viscaceae; genus Viscum; species Viscum album. Next base: position 858,783,419 of record OY728121.1, read on the forward strand.
TTTTTTCCTTGATTTTAATTTTCGGATTTTCGCCTTTAAGTATATACAAACAGTTTCTAAGATGTACAATAATGAAACACATGTTGTCCTTATAAAAGAGAAAACAATTATTTCCAAACATGAAATAAAATCCCATTATTTCCAAACTTGAAATTGATATTATGTTTCTTGTTATTGATGGTACATAATAATAATTATTCTATACAAGAACTAACCCACTTGGAAATGTAAGTTGAAAATATCCCACTTCTATGGATTCTAGACTCATGCCATTTATATCTTGGATATCCAGATCACCTTTTAAAATCATTATAAATATTTTTGGTTCCTATATATGTATAAAAATGTGTGATAGACATACCATATCCAATACCAAACATTTTGATAATGACCGATTACATTCAATGAAAAAAATACTTCAAGTAGAAGAAATACCTTACTTCTTCTTCAATGTTCTAAAATTCATCATATGTTGGACATTCATGACCTATAGAAAGCATACAATCACCTTCTCATTGACAAACATCATTATCCTTGGATTTCTGGAAGGAAGGTGCATTAATTTATTATTCTTGGACTTAGCCTTAGACACCTTAGCATTTCCATTCCTCCTCTAGTTCACTATAAAGACTGAATAATTAGTAGTCTTCATATCCTTTTCATCATTTTAAACTAAATACAAAATATCCAAGAGTGAATTTATCAAGTCAATATTGTTTTAATTAACAATGAATGTTGAAATTCTTTATGTTAAAGAGGAATTGATGAGATTATTTTCTAGTTCTTATTTCAGTTTGATCCAATGTGATTAAAGCCTCTCAATGTACCCCACCATTATGAGTACTTGTGGTCTAGGAATATTTCTATCAACTAGCTTTCACTTATATAGTGAACTAGAAATATCTTACCTATATTTTCTTCCACTCTCCTAATATAACTCTTATATATGAGTAAGAATATTTTATGCATTTTCATCCTCATTCATTTTCAAAATTTTAATGGACATAAATGAAAACTTAATACACTATATGTCTAGTGAATCATCTGAATTATACTTAAACTTTCCTTTAACTACCTACATTTACCCATGCGGAGGATTAGCTATGAGTGAGGAATCTATCAAAAAAATATTTTTTCTTGGTATAGTACTATGCGTGAGAACATAAACCACTTCTGGAAATTATAGATAGTCAATATATTTTCATTATCTTGATTGTATCACAGTTATAATGTAATAATGGAGTTTTTGATTTCCATTATTATCTATAGAAAAAAAAATTACCTATAATTAATTATCTTGATTACATTTTATACATTTTAATTAATTAATTAATTAATATTTTAATATCTCTCAGTATTTTATTGAACCTCAATATCCCTCACAATTAGATTCGATATACTTTTTTTCTTGAGTATTCTAGTTTAATAGTTTCTATAAAAATATCCATGTAGTCTACAAGTATTATATAGGCCACTACCTGGGGTGTTTCTTGGTGGTATATAAGAAGGAAAAGTGCACTATATTTTGGTTCCTATAAAAATTTAGTAAATTCCCTGCATATCAGAATCATAACTAATATACCATCATTGTTTTTCCTATAATGTGACAAAAATATAGCTTTGGATACTTTTTTACAACCACATTTAGTCATTCCATCATATTACTCTCATAGGAAATCCCCAATTCTAGGATAGCCCCTCATCTTTGGTAGAAGAGCATGTCAAAGACATATTGTTCAAATTTGTGGAATAAGAGGCTTTAAGAATGGTTAAATATTTGAGGGATTTTATAATTTTTCGATGAATGTACAAATTTTATAATATATATTTTCAATCTATGATTTCTCTCTCACAACATAACATACCATAATAAAAAACATTTCTCACATCCTTATTAATTTAAATTTTATATTATATAATATGATGTTTCAATAGATACAAACATTCATAAAATAAAATAAAATGCATAAAGGAAATTAATCTACCCCACTAATCATGAGCATCTAATTTTGATCTATCAATTTTATTAAAATTAAATCAATATCAGCCCGGGGATTCAATAACTGAGTCATTTCCTACCACGTTTCATAGATGACCCCATGTCCAGTGTATTACTTTCATGTTTGGAGTACCAGCTCATCTTTTCGGGGTCCGTATATTAATATCTAAGACCATGTTTCTAAGTATATACTTCTTAAAATTCTCTATGATCCTCTTAGAGAATGAATCATCTTGATAACCTATTCCTTATTCAACACTCCAACTATGTAGGATATTTAAAATGGATTAACAACATATCTGATATTTTGGAACAAATCTACATCAAGGCATTGCACTCTAGACTCCCCATCAATAAAGATGTAAAGGGTAAAAAGATGGCGGTACATAAACCTAATACCTAGATCTCACATGTTGAGTAAAACATATTGAAAGGATAGAAAACCCTAAAACTTAATTTCCATAAACATTTAATATATAATTTGTTAATGAATTCCATAGAAATCCTTCAAGGAGATTTATTATTCCCTCTCGTCTCTAAGGTACAATTTCCACCACTGACAGGTTGCTCCTCTCATTTGAACTACTATTTGTGGAACCCAATACTCAAACTAGGAATAGATAAAATTGATCACAATCTCTAGTTCCTCCATCAAGAATTTGATCACAATATTAGAGATTCTCATTGTAATGTTTTTGATTGGGTGTGATGCATTGGTGGCCCGAGACGGGCCACCTCATGACCTCAGGTGTGCCTCCCATTTTCTAGAGGCTTCCGACTAACAGTGAGGGTCTAGTAAGTAAATCATGAGGAGACTATACCCACTTTTATGAGAGTAAACACCATCAGTAATAATTTTAAAATAGAAAAATATTATATAATTAAAAACAATACCAATATCTAAATATAAAAAATGAAATAAATACATTATTTTATAGAAAAGGGAAATATTCTATGACAATGTACGATCTCAGTGTCAATACAAAATATCCCAAATAAATAAAGACACTAAACTACTCCATGTGGGTCCAAATTACAATTCAGGTCCCCTCACCATGATTCGTCCCAAGTCGGCTATCTAACACAAGTCCTTCACCCATAACCTATCTAGAAAAAACATAGTATATTTGGGAACCGATTTGGCAGCCCGAGTAGGGTGTGAGTGAAACTCAGTAGGCCACCACCAAAAGTGTCTAAAAAAAATCCAATCATACAGAATATTCAGTTGTATATATAAAAGAGTACAATACATAAATAAATGGTTATTACATTATCCTTTATTATTAATTTAACTATATTAAATCCAAGGTTCCCATTGATACACATACCTCGATACAAGCTTCATCTCATGCCAGAGCCAGATGTGTTCCCGGGGTAATATGACTTTTTAATACCTCCATTCACTCATAATAGAGCTCAATGTTTTCAAAGGTGATATCATATATTGGATTCTGATTCGACTCATGATAGTGTTCAAAGTATTCCCATGTGAGGCCATTAATCAGATTACTCTTTGGAAAAGAACATCATGTCTACCTACCAATTCTAAATATCCATAAATACCATTGGTGTATATCTTCATTTGAAACTCCCAAAATTACAATATGCATGCACTACATTGGTGTAAATAACCTTGTCTGTCTCCCAATTCTCATTTGTACACACCCATCACTGGTGTAGATCATCACGTCTAGAACCTTATTCAATCAATAACTTGATAGATCTATCGCTGGTATAGAACTTCATGTGTATCCCTCATTTTAAAACTATTCATGTATATCATCATCAGTCTAGATAATCATGTCTAAGACCCTAACTCTCAATCATGCATGTATATCAATTTTCACCACAACATCACATGTATCTTATTATCACATGTTACAACATTATCACATCAACTAATATTAAACACATTAATCATTATATCACAACTAAATGTCACAACATACATTAGAAATTCCATAAATTAATTATTCCAAGTCCATTAATTAATTTCAAAATAAATTAACCTTTTCAAAAAAAATCAATATCCTATAATTAATTATTAATTCACACTAATTCAATATAATTAATTCTATAATTAATTATTCATTTCATGGAAACAATATCATGTAATTGATTACCAAATTAATTTTCTCAAATTGTATCATCCAAATCCCATAATTATTTCCCCAATTAATTACTCAGTTCAACCATGCATGTATATCATTATCATGGGCATAGATCACCAAGTCTAACACCCCATTTATCAATAATTAATTAATTTATAAATTAATTAATCTATACCCCTTAATTGATTCAAAAAATAATTAATAACATATGAGTCCATTAATTAAATAAAAAATTAATTAATCATACAATTCTAAATAATTAATTTACCAATTATTTTGTCACATCTTTTCATTTAATCAATTCAAAAATTAATTGTCTCATTCACAATCTCAATAAGTCATAATTATTTCTATAATAAATTATCTTGAATCACCTATTTAAATATCTCAAAATTAAATTAACAATTAATTATCCAAATTAAAAATCTCATTGACTCATAATTAATTATGTGATTAATTATCCAATTATATCAATTCAATATCCAAAAAACTCATTTTAATTAATTTACAAATTAATTAATCAAATTCATTCAATTAAATTATCACAAAAAATCCCCATTAATTAATTCAATACTAATTAATTTAACTCGTTAAATTGTTCAACACACCAATCCACTTTAATTAAAACTCAAATTAATTAATCCAACTAAAAAATAATAACATTACATTTCTTAATTAATTCAAGAATTAATTAAACTTAATCATTTCCATTATGTAATCCATAACTAATTAATCTAAATCAATTCCTATAATTAATTCACTAATTAATTGTTCATATCCATTGCATTAATTACCCTATTAATTAAGTATATTAATTCGAAATAATCAATCCACCAATTAATTTCCGACGTCCAATAATTTAATTAATTCACCAATTAATTATTCACATTAATACCATTGAATTAATTCACTAATTAATTGTCCATGTCAAATCACATTAATTAATTCACAATTAATTAATAATATTCAGCCCCATTCAATTATTTCTCTAATTAATTTTCCATGTCTACTATCATTATTTAATTCGAAATTAATTTATCATATTTTAACCCATTCAATTACATCAGTAATTAATTGTTTTTGTAAGTTCCATTAATTAATTCCATAATTAATCGATCACATTCAATCAAATTATTTATTTCAATAATAAAATAATCACTCAAAAAATTCATAATCATAATAATCTTCAATAATTAATAATAAAATTAATTAGTCCATCTCAAAAATTTCATAAAACCGTCCTTCACTGTTAATTAATTACATAATTAATTAATCAAGTTTAGCAATCTAAATTATTCCTTAATTAGTTTAAAAATTAATTATTCATGATGTAAAATACCAATATCCCAATTCCACATTTCCTTTAATGAATTAATTCACTTAATTAATTATTTTAATTAATAATGCAATTATTAAACGTCTAATAGGTATTCAACAATTATATAAACAAAATTGTAACTAGGACTATGCAATTTTAATTTTAGACCACCTGTGTCAAGGATAGTGACGAAGAACACTTGCCAACAAAATTCCTCAATTTGTGTAGAATAATGATAAAGTACAAGATATTGATTCAATTCCTATACCAAATATTAAAATGAATCAAGATATAATAAACCTATACCAAAATCATGTTCTAAAACATAAATCCTCAATTAAATGAAACATGGTCACTATAATATGTATCAAAACCCAACAATCCTATATCTATATTCAACAAATCTAGATCTAGATCCAATAAGCCTAGATCTATATTCAACAAATCTTGATCTAAATCCAATAGTAGATAAATTTCCTTATTTTATCTGGGAAGAGGAGAAGAAGAGAGATTGATCATAAATGAGAAGAACACCCATACTCGAGTGGTGCGTGGTGGGTATTTAATCCAAGAGGTTGGTTCACATGGGAGTTTCGGTCAAAGTTGGATGTGTGAATGATATCATGGTTAAAAGAATTGTTTTGTGAGGATATTTTGAAGCCGATACAATTAGATGTGGAGGGTTTCTTCACTGTTGGAAACATATTTTTAAAAAGCTGTGTGTGACAATTACATGACGTTAGTCTTTATTTCACATCGTGTGATGATTTATAAATGATTTCCCCTTTTCCCTAAGGAATTTCCATCAAACCATCAAAAAACATTAATCAATTGTTACATTATGTGATATTTAATTACATTTGGTTATGTCCTACATGTATTGAAATCTAATTTCATGTGGTGAAATCTTAGACATGGTGAAATCTAATTAGACAAGGTGAAATCTTACATGTGGTTAAATAAAATTACATGTGGTGAAATTTTATTCCATGACATTATAACTTTTATTGAAAAATACTTATAGGTGGTGTATATTTTCAAGGTTGTGAATTAATTTAAGCTATGAATTAAATTCAAAACAACCCATATTGGAAATTTTTTAAAAAAATATTCATACCCAGAATAATATGGGATCTTATAATCTCCCCACCTTATAAAATCTCATCCTCTAGCAGTACTCCCATGTATCTCTAAAAAAATTCAATTTCATACAATATCCCCACATTATAATAGATCATCCTTGAGATTTACTCCCATGAATATATAATATTTCGAGTAAAAAGGGATCTTATAACTAAGCCCGCACATTTTTTCTCTCTCCCATGTTTCCTCTGAAACCCATCTAAGTGTCCATAATACACAAACTATCTACATAGTCTATTGCTACAACACCTTCCCACTATAACCCAACACATGCATCTAATTCACTAAAAATCATGCATCGTCCTCAAGATCAACTTCCACAAAATACCCTATGTGTTTCCAAACTCACAATCCCTAAGAACCACAAGAACACAATCTAACATTGTCACGTAGCCATTCAATAATAATCTTCATGAAAAAGACATACTCCCATCACCTCGAAGGACCGCTCGACCATTTTCTATAGAATTTAAACATCCACATTACTAGTTCCTCACTTTCATACTAATTCCATCACATAAAACCCATTTTATTTCTCTATTCACCTTCTATAGAAGAATATCTCCCCACATTTGCATCATTGTTAACAAAAAATTTTCAAGAAACTCAATATCCATTTAGAATGGACGAGAGTATACATCGACATAGTCTCCCTCTTATGAAAATTATACATAAACTATCGATGGAGTACCTCACAACATCCATCTCCTCATATATTTCTCTTCATAAGAAAAACTCCCACGGTTTCCCATATCTACCCAAAAAACATTTTGGTAGCTAGGTGTAAATCTAGATATTTTTCATTGTACCCGAGATGATGTCAATGTAGGGGACCTGATCACCACTAATTAAAAGTACACTAAAAATTCATTGACAAATAACACCACCAATAATTCATTGTTTATGTATCCTACAACTATGGAAATATCGTAACCTCTCAAAATTATCAGGATTCCATGACCACCAACATCTCACTAAACAAAACAAAAACCAAATGGTCCCTCACAGAACCCACAACCGAGTTCCCAAACTCAAAAAAATCTCACAACCCAAACAACCGACAACAAGGTTCAATTAAACCAATTGAAGGATTTATATTTCAAATCAATTATTATAGTTAACAAGAGCGATTTTCAAAAAACTATATCATGTATTTCCCTATTTATCCCTACACATAGTAAAAAAAGGCACTATCACTGCCCTTAAGAATCCTACACCTAGGTTCTGGTTGACAAGAGTAAACACATTATCCTTATTCTTGTTTCCCATTTAGACACCCATGTATGATCATCTTGTATCATATTACAATTGCTCTCAGTTTCATTTTTTTAATCATTTCATTTTAATTTCCTAATAAATGAAAAATATTTCAAGTTCATCAACTTACCCAAAACCGAATTTCCCATGCATTCCTAAAACGATTCATGTTCAAAAAAATAATATTGTGTACCTAGAATGACACATGAAGACTCAAATATCATGAAACATATTTCCCTGAGAAAATATCAACAAATACAAAAAATAATAATCACATCACACAAAAAGTGTGTCACCCAAGGTGAAATAAAATTCAATAATAACATCAAATAGAAATAACAAAAATTCCACCATGGTTAATTCGTTCCTCCCCCATACATGGTGTAGCAACTCGCATGCACAAGCTCATAACAAAGGTCTCAATCTTATTATCCTACTATCTACCATTCCCAAATAGTATGAAAAAAGAAGAAGAATATAAAAATCCTCTAACACCACTTTGTAACATCCCAGCCCGAGTGCCACACACCGGTGCCACATGTCGGATCACCACATGACCTCAAGAATGCCTCCCCATATGCTAGAGGCTACCAAACTAGTAGCAAGGGTCTGTTAAGTCTATCATGGGGATAAAATAAACAATTTTATCTTAGTAAAAAAGCATATATATACAATAGAAGAAGCATAAAAAATCAGAAAAAATACGAATATCTACTTGTAATCCAAGATGAAAATACAATATTTAACTAAAAATGGAAATATGTTATGCCAAAGTATATACTGATATTTAGTATGATAAACTAGAAATAAATAAAGGCATTGAAAACTACTCCAAGGGGATCCTGATACCACGTTAGGTTACTACACCATACTCCATTCAAACATATCAATCTAACAAATGGACTTTTCCAATAACATGTCGAGAAAACACAAAGTCTATTTGGGTACTGATCAGGCATCCCGAGTAGTGTGTGAGTATAAACCAGTAGTCCACCACTATTGATGTCTAAAATATGTTCACTAAGATAGAGTATGTAGTTTTATAATGAAATAAGTAAAATGAATAAATATATAGTTATTACATTATCATTTATTCCTTACCTAAATTTATTTACACTAGGGTTCTTGAGGATACTCATACCTTTATACTATCTTTAGCTCATTCTAGAGCCCAAAGTGTTCCCTAGGTAATAGGACATCTTGATACCTAATATGAATCATGTTAGAGCTCAATGTATTCAAATGTGATATCATATCTTAGTACCTGATTCAACTCATGCAGGAATTCGAAGTATTCTCATGTGTGGCCATAAATTGAAGTAATCATTAGCATAAAACATCATGTATATACTCCAAATTCTAAACATGCATAAATACCAATGGTGTAGATCGTCATGTCTAACACTATAAATCTCGTCATCTATAAATACCAACGGTGTAAATCATCATATTTAGAACCCAATTCTCATTTGTGTGAACACATCCCTTGTGTATATCGTTATGCCTAGAAACATATAAATTAAATATCCTGATAGGTCAATCAGAGTAATAAAATATCATGTCAAGCCATCATTCAAAACCTATCATGTATATCATCATTGTTATACATCATCATGTCAATCATCTGAACTATTATGTATGAATGTATATATCCATACATCATAAATTCACATGTATCTTATTATCACTTGTTTTTATATTATCACATCAACTATTATTGAAGAAATTAATATTTATATCACAACTAATCATCACAACTTCCTTATATTAAATCATAAAATAATAAATCGAAGTCCGTTAATTAATTCAGAATTTAATAAATATTTTCATAATAAATCCATGAATTATTTCACAAATTAATTATTCAAAGACACTAATTCAATATAATTTATTAAACTTTTAATTATTCAAACACACCAATTCAATATAATTAATTCATGAATTAATTGTAAATTTCAAGGCATTAATATCCCATAATTTATTCCAGAATTAATTTTTGAAAACAGTATCATTCATGTCCCCTAATTAATTCCACAATTAAATAATCCATTTAACAATAATTGTATATCATTATCTTGGGAATATATCATCATGTCTAACACCAGATTTATCAATCATTAATTAATTTATAAATTAATTAATCGAAGCTCATTAATTGATTCAATAATAAATTAATAACATCAAATCCTGTTAATTAATTCACCAATTAATTAACTACTTCTTTCCCATTAATTAATTCCCTAATTAAATAATCACATCATTCCCATTAATAAATTAAAAAATTAGTTATCTCATTAATAATCTTAATAACTAACAATTAATTCTTAAATAAACATCTTGAATCATATATTTCAGTATCCCATAATTAAGTCAACAATTAATTATCCTTCTTAAAAATATCATTGTCCATTATTTAATTCAAAAATTAATTATCTAATCTCATCAGTTCAATATCCCAACAACCAACATTAATTATTTTACCAATTAATTAATCTAATTAATTCAATCACATCATCACGATAATTCTCAGTAATTAATTCACCAATTAATTAATCTATCTTTGTTCAATTTTTCAACACAGTAATTCTCATTAATTAATTCACCAATTAATTAATCCTACCCAAAAATCATAACATTTCATCCATTAATTAATTCAAAAATTAATTAATCCAAATCATTTCAAATAATTAATCCATCGTTAATTAATCTAACTCAATTCCTTCAATTAATTTCCCAATTAAGTCTTCATATCCATTGTAATAATTCCCCTATTAATTAATCTTATTGATTCCCTAAAATTAAATCACCAATTAATTTCTCATGTCATATGCATTGACTCATTCTCCAATTAATTAATTTCATGCATCCCATTCAATTAATTCACCAATTAATTTTCCATGTCAACTCTTATTAATTAATTCATAATTAATTAATCACTTTCAACCCCTTTCAATTAATTTCCCATTTCATTTTCAATGTCAAATCAACTTAATTAATTAAAAATTAATTAATTATATTCATCCACTTTCAATTACATCACCACCTAATTATTTTTGTAAGTTACATTAATTAATTATAAAATTAAATAATTACATTAAATAATATTAATTAAATCAATAATTAATTAATCATTTAACAATTTCATATTCACAACAATATCCAATAATAAATATTAAAATTAATTAGTCCAACACAATAATTTTATAAAACCAATTATAAACATTAATTAATTAGAAAATTAATTAATCAAGTTCAACAATCTCAATTATTCCATACATAATATAACAAATAATTATTCAGAATCTAAAATCCTTATTTAACATTTATAAATTTCAATTAATTAATTAATTTACCAAATTGATAATTTAATCAAGAACACAATTGAAAAAAATCTAATAGAAATTCATCAATTAAAAACACGTAATTTCAATGATGACTATGGGATTTTTATTTTAGACTACATACCCCAAGAATTGTGATGATGAACTCTAGAAAATAGATGTCCCCAATTTGTGAAGAATAATTATGAATGGAAATATCTTGATTCTATTACTATATCCAAGATTAAAATTAATCATGTTATAAAAAACATAGATCTAAATATAGATTTGAAACCTAAATCTACAGTTAAATTCAACTAGATCTCTTAAATATAGAGCTAAATCCAATGAACATATATCTAGATTCATCTAATATAGATCTAGATCCAATTATAGATAAAAATAATCATTTTAAATGGAAATGGGAGAAGAGAAGAGATAGATCTTAAACAAGAAGAACACCTATAACCAGGAGGTTCTGAGAGGGTATTCGATCAAAGATGATGGTGCATGTAGCAGTATAAATCTATGTTGGAGGTGCGCTAGACATCTGGGGTCAAAAAATATTAGTCTACGGAGCTTTTACAGCCAAGAATGTTTGATGTAGAGTGTTTGCGTGATGCTTTAAATGTGTTTTTTGAAAATATGGGCATGATAATTACATGTCATTAATCCTCAGTTCATGTCTTATAATGATTTGTAACTAATTTCTTCTTTTTCTCGAGGAAAACCCATCAAACTATTAAAAGAGTTTAATAAAGGAATACATGTGGTGAAATCCATTCACATGTGGTGAAATCATACACATGGTGAACCCTTCTAGAAATAGGACATAGACAAATGGTTTGTAAAAAATCATTGTCATATGTAACATAAAGAGACTTATACCAACAGTTTTGATGAATCTCTTTGTATAGGTCTCTTATAGCCACCCTATATAGACGGTTTCTTAAAAAGAATTGGTATATGTCACTAATTAGGACTTATATAGATGGTATTGGCCAAAACTATTGGTATAGGATACATATATGGACCTGTACCAATGGTTGTGGCCAAAACCGTTGACATAGGTCCATTATTGATACCTTATACCGACAGTTTTTGTAAAACCATTAGTATAGTTCAGCCCTATGGAAATGGTTTCATGAAAACCATTAGTATAGCTCAAAAAATCCAAGAACCTATATAAACAGTTCTAAAAACAATTGGTATTGCAACCAATATTTTTTAGGGAATCGTTTTTTAAATAACATTAATTAGACAATATGTTAAAATACTTATGAATATATGTATATACATTTATGAAATTATGTTCACAAAAGTCATGTCAGGTTACATGTTAGGTTGTTGGATTATAAATGGGAGGTGTTTGTATCAAAACCAAGCCATGTTTTATTTTTTGAATAACCTATAACAACTTTTAGATGAAACTATTGGTATGTGTTTTTCAAATTTCATATACCAACAGTTTTCAAAAAAATTGTTGGTATAGACCTATCCCAATGCCAAACTAGCCAACAGTCATCCAAACCATTAGTATATGTTATACCAATGGTTTGGGGACCGATACCAAGGGTTATAAACTATTTTTATATGGTATTTTTCTATTACTGGAAATCTTACATTTGGTGAGATATAATTACACGTGGTGGAATCAAATTACCCGTTGTGAAGTTTTATTTCCTGTCTCGTCGACACATCGTGAAAAATAACTATAGGTGGGGTAAATATTCAATGGTTCGAATTAATTTATTCTATTAATTAAGTTAAAAACATCCCATCTTACCAAAAATTTATAAATATTCATACCTTGAAAAAGGTCGGATCTTATAATCTCCCCTCCTTATAACAGCTCTTCCCCAATTTGTACTCCCAAGAATCACTAATAAAATTCTACTTCTTACACACTCCTTATACTTCCCAAACCTTAACAATTAAACTAACTCAATTTCCTTTTCCGTAAAAAATCATCCAAATCTATGTTGATCATTATATGGTCCCCCAAATCATCATGACAGACCACACTGACCTACACGACACACACATTATCACCAGCCAAAGTATTTATAAGACATGAAATATTACTTAGATTATTGATATTGAATTCATTTAATTATAATCATTTATTTAGATTCATTTCCTTATACCATAAAAATACCAGATATAATAAAATCATAACAAAATATGTTTCATTTACGTTTCCTAGGTGTCTATTATACAAGTAACACCACTTCACTTGGTCATTTGGTAAACATATAGTCCTTACATCAGTCCGTAGGGGCCTTAAAAATTTCATGTACTATCGAGTATCCCAATCCTATGTTATACAAAATCTTAATTGATACAATTTATCTTCCAACCCATTCAATCCACATAGTTCCTAACTCCAATATATATCATATATCTCAATCCTCATTACTAATGCCTCTTTTTCATGACCCTCCCTCCAATATCACCCCTCCCAGTTCAGTAATGAAGCGAGAGAGTGACCCATAATCCTGTATCCAATAAACCATTGGTTGGAGACTAGAACTGGGGTTGTAAAACATAAAATCTGAGGGTTTTCCATTAATATATGAAGTAAAAGGCATGTTATAAGAAGAGATCCACTAGTTTTCATAGTATAGTATAAAATAAACCTTGATCCCAAAATAAGAAAATCCATAATTCATGAAATTTAAAATAAAAAAATATCTAAAATTAAATTCAAAATGACTCCTTGGAAGAAAAACTAACATCAACCCCCCAATCTAAGCTGGAATGATCCAAATAGGTCATAAAATACCTCTTGATTACATATAATGTTGATATATAAAAATTGTGGTGATCAAAACATTGATAATTAGTAGGATACTCTTTAGGATATATCATTAAAATGTTAGAAGATAATCTTAATTCACCAATGAACAAGTAGTATAACCAATAAGAACCTTCTAGGGGAATAAACCATTCCCATCCTAATAAAGGATAACTCACTAATAATGACACATATTGTAAGAACATAATAATATAACAATATAATCATATAATTCGTATAAAAATTTCCCATTATTGTTTCACTATCACAACCCAATGTCGAATATCCTGAGACACCATCCCTTCCATAATTCCATCACATCATCATAACATGAAATTACATGTTTCAAACTATTCTAATAATTAAATTATCATCACTATCCCATAAAATCCACATCCTTCACATCATAAGTCCATAGTTGTAGGTTATCATGAACATGAAGGAAATCAACCCCACATCTTCCACCCAACTTGCACAACCCACAATAATTACATCACCACTAGGTTCCACTACTAAATGTTCCATCACCAAGAATTACCACCAACTGTGTCATATAAAACTATTGAAGGGAGAGTGGGGTGAGGAAGGTAGACAATCATTTGTACTCACAAACAAGGATATTGGTGAAAATCTACCGTAAAACCTTTGGGTGTCAGTATAGAATACATGACTTGAGTGGGGTGTATATAGAAATCAAAAATATATAAGGATAGGGTTTAATGTGTGTTCCCTATAACCAACATCCGATGTAATTTGATTCCCACTACATGTATACAGTTTGATATATATACATATTTTTATCTTACCATAACAATTTAGATATTTATACATATATTATATTTATGATAATGTCCTTGGATTACATGTTTTATCATAAGGTTATAGAAGTTCCATGGATGTAATAATAACCAAGATATACTTTGATAATCATCATAATATAAAGTTCTATGGTCCACATGCATCATACTAATATGACATAGATGATGTGTGACTATCAGGTGCTTAGGGATCATAATAATTGAGTCTTATTATCATGATGTTCTCATGTGGTTATCTCTCGTAGTTAATATCATGAGGATAGAAACTCCTAAATGACCACCACATGTTTTTTGTGTCATTTATTTTTTCTATCTATAAACATGTTTAATGGCCTCCAAAATTGAAATCATCATTAATGTGTTCTATATGATCAATTACTTTGATGTAAGGAAAAAACAAAAAATGATATCATGGTGAGGTAGCTTTCAATGGTTGCATCATTGGTTGTATGGTATTGGTTAATTTATAAATATAGGAATTTTCATTTATGATTTGAGGATGTGATATCTCATCCCTAGTTTATGAAGATAGTAGTACCTTCTAATTTCCATGGCCATGGTAGTTTAAGGTAAATCTCACTAGAGAGATCAAATAGTAATAGTACAATAATCGATGGTGAAATAAGTGTGTTTCCTACACTATGAGATATTGTACGGTAAATAGAATATATTACACAATGCATGTCGGTAGGTTGGTTGTTGATGCTATGGCTATTCATTTTCTCTTTTTGCGACCTTGATGGGTTGCTGGAATATGATGTTGGTCTATGAATATTAATCACTGCTATCAAGATAAGGGCCTAGGGGGTCACATAAATAGGATATTCAAGAATATACCCTATTCTAGTGAACAATAATATTGGAATTGTTGGTCACTACCTTGAGGTATGAGTGTTGTCCAGGTTTTAACAATCTACAATAGATAAATAATTTCATTATTATTCATGTAAAGAGTAATTGGGATTAATTTATTAATTGAAAGCATTAAGATGTTTTTATATAAATATTTTGATTAATATTTTAATAATGGATATTATTTTAATATACATGTTTGGTTTCATATTACTGGGATTTATGAGTCAAGATAATGACTTGAGATCATCATGTAAAATATTTAATATCTATTACGGGTATGTGATAAAATATAAATAATATTTATGATGTAGTTAGTTTTTCATTATTAATTATTTATATCACATATTTAGTAGAAATTTAATGAATATGGGTCAGGGAACCCTAATCAGGTATTTTGAACATTCACTATATAAGTGTATAGAAGTTCATTCCAATATACAATTCATCGGTCAGGAATTGAGAGATTCTCTCTCCTCCCGAGTCCTTAAGAGAGAATCACTCAATCAGTGTGAATGATATGATCACACCTTCCCAGATCGAAGACTGGTGATTATAGATATCAAAAGTTTGTGAAGATAACATCAGAGCTCCACGCTAGAACCTAGAATACATAGAGTGACATCTACAATGTTTTGAGAATCATGTGTGGATGATCTAGAGGGGTTAGGTGTCGGAACCTTCGAGCAATGGTTGTTGGTGATTTTCAATAGATGTCCACTCTTCAAATAAAAATGATGTACTCATTATTTTATTTTTTCTGCTCCAATTTAACCACATGAGATCCTTAAACCATATTACGGATTGGATCACTGGAGGCAACAATTCTTTTGTATCTGTGGTGATGAAAAAATTATAAATCCACATCCCAAAATCTTTTGTTGTGTGGCCCAGTACAAAAAAATTATATTAGAGTGATAATATGGATTTTCATAGTGAAAAAAATTATTTTTCATTATATTTAATATAGAGGTTTTTAAATCAATCCCATAAAATCAGACCGCATGAAGATATGATTACAAATAGTCAAGTTACAGTCATCTGAAAACTTTCTATCAACTGACATTATGTTTAATGATTATTATACTTTCATATATTAAAATATATAAATAAAATTTTATATATACTTGTTAATTTTCATACATGAAAAATGTTTTCGTTGACCATGATATATTCTATCCATGAATCTGCTAGAATGCAGCCATTGGAACTCTTCAGACTGGTGAACTTGTTTTTTAACCATAAATAAAGAAAAAATAAACAATAAAATAAAACATAATTTATTTTTTAATTATCCATGTTGATGTTGTGGAATGGTTTTTCGGTGTCTTGACCTTTGAGGTTGTGAATTTTTAGCTGGACGACTAATAAAAAATAAAACATTTCTAAAAAAAATCCATGTGGTGATAAATTTTGAGAGAGATATATCACAAAAACAAATAAAGGGGATATAGGCATACACATCATCTCCCTTCACTACCACAAAATGGGCCATGGGAATTGCCTAATTTTATCAGTGCTTTGAAGAAAGCACTAATAAACTTGGGGGGATTTATCACTGCTAGCTAAAAGCGCTAATAAAAGTTTTTAATAATAATTTATATTAAATTATTATTCTTATATTAAAAAATAATTTTTATTTGTATCGATTAAATTCAAAATGCATGTTCATAATTAATATATATTTTTTAATAATTGAAATATATATATATATATATATATAATATTTTTCAAACATTATTTCTGTGATTATAATTTAATATATATATATTTAAATAAATAAAAGACTATAATAAATTTCATTAAATAATAAATATATTTATTATATATATTAGATATATTATATTTCTTAGTATTATTAGATTTATTAGATTTATTAGATTTATTAGATTTATGTTTATTAGATTTATTTGATTTATTATATTCTTTTTGATTTTTTAGATTAATTATTTAGATTTATTAGATTTATTTTATTTTTTATATTTGTTATATTTGATATATTTACTATTTTTATTTTATTTATAATTAATATATATACACTTATTAAATATATATATATATATATATATTATAATTATTAAATATATGTGTGTTTGCAATGAATTTATTTAAAAAATATATTTATCATGCATGGATATATGTTATGTATCATCATGAATGTTCATTTATATGTTAAAACCTTGGTATTTTCATGTTGTCCTTTAATGGATCATTTTTTATTATTTATATCTTCCTAGGCCTATGATTAATTCATGTCACCCATATATTGTATTATGTTCTAAAAAATAATTATAAAATTATAATAAATATATTTCGAATAATACTAATATAATAAGTAAATTACTTATAATTTTATAATTATTTAATTTATAATTTTATAAATATAAATATATTTATTTATTTATAGTAATAATTATAAATTAATGAATACATATTTATCATATATATAATTTTATAAATATATATAATAATATAAATAAATTATTAAAGGTATTACTTTATCAGTGCAATTTTATTTCCAATAAAGATAGGTCTTTATCAGTGCTAAAAACCCGTCAATTGAAGGTGCGTTTTATTAGTGATTTCTATTTTAGCGCTCATAAAACATACATTTATCAGTTCTTCTTGTCTATCACTCATAAAAGTTTCACCAGGCTTTATAAGGAAACCCTGACATTCTCCTCCTTCCTCGCAAACCCCAAGCTATCGCGGAAGCTGATCCCAACCACCACCACAACCTCCTCCCCTCCTCCTCTTCCTCCTCTCTTGTCAACTCCTCGGCCTCTGTGAGTCCCTCCACCGTGAACCCACCTTTTCCATGCCCTCTCATCCACCATGTGCCTCTACTCTAGCGCATGATTCTACTCCATTATGTTCCTCTCCTCTGCCATGAATCCCTCCACCGTGCGCCTCTCTTATTCCATGAAGTGCTCCTCCGCACGCCTCTCCAGAGTCGTGAAATCACCTTCTCCACATGCCGAACCACCCCTCAATGGAGATTTTTCTCCTCTTTCTCATCGGTTTCTTCTTGTTCTTTACCCATAATTCGCTGCTACATTGCGGTTTCACTTGAGATAATTTTTTAGATAGAGTTTTGATAATCATATAGAGAAGAATAGGTTGATCCACATTCTAGCGGTTTTTTGTCACGTGTGGGCATCCTACTTTGCCCTGCCTTACACAGACGAGTTGAAAAATATCATTGATGGAGGAATTATCCTTATTTTCTATCTGTTTCTGTATCATGTGGGAGGGATAGAGTTTATATTTCATTCAATTTATTTTTGTGCCACACTAATCAAATATACAAACTGGATTTTTAAATAGAAAGGGGAAATGAGGTTTGTTCACATGATATTATAGTTTCCTATTGATGGTGATGTTGTGAATTTTATGGTCTGAACACCCCGATGAAGATCATGGTCGTTGGTGGTCATTGTTTGTGCACTAAATGAATCTCATGTGGGTTGGTTCCTGTTTTACATTTGAATGTGGAAATTTATACTTTATATATACATGGTAAATGAATGAATTCCCCATGATGATACAACATCACCGATAACCCCTGAATTAACAAAGAGAAATGAATAATTATTCATTATAAAATCTTAAATGGTGTTTGTTTGGTTTTTTTTGTGTTGCAATTGTGGTCAAGGTTATTGTTCATGTAATTTAGGTTGATGCATCCATCAAATTCACCAATCCTAGATTTTGTTTATGAAATTTTCTATAAAATGTTCTAGTGTATTTTGGGACTTTATGTGGTTAACATCATGAATGTGTTCGGGAAATGTTATAATTTTCTTAAGACTTATAATGATACTATCGTTACGTTGATTCTATAGGTTAATGATATGAGTTCTGTAAATTATTTTAGAGTGACTTCTCTTGGTAATTTCATTTATGAAGTCTTTTTTATGATTTTAGATAATAGACTATGGAAAATCGAACCATCGATAATTTTTCCCAATAGTTCTTTTAATGTGTTAAAGAGTTATGTGATACTATATTCTCTAAGAAGTATTCTTCAAGCATGACAAAAAATATATAATGTGAATCCTTGCTCATTTTTTGGATTAAATAAACCAAAATGAGAGGCTCCAGAACAATATTTCATTTTTTATATAGGATGTAGACACTGAAATATCATATAGATGTTGTAATTTTGAAATATATGATTTTTAGAAGTGGATGGTGTAATTGTAATTAGTCCATATGTCATGAATAGATGTAGTGGTTTTTTAAATACAGGTTTTTGAATGATGATATGTTAACTTATTCACCTCAATTTATTGAGAATATGTTTTTGAAATGTATGATTCATTCATTAAATAGTAATACTGACATTAACTATTCATAAATGTGTAAGGTTTTATATGTAAATGATACAGGTGTTAGAATGCCCCCATATTCAATTAGGAGACATCCATGTAATTTTGGAAGTCAGTGAAACTGGATGAATAGCAGATAATAACTATAAGAAAGTGGGAAAAAATGAACAAGAAACATGTGATAGAGGTGTTTTTGGAATACACATAGAGAATAAAATCCTTGTACAAGAATATTTTGAACAATAAATGAAAATTTTATTATGGTGATTTTGTTGGGGGTTCACGTTTATTAGCAAAGGGAAAACTGAGATTCTTCCTAATTAAAAGTGAAAATAAGGCTTTAACCAAGAATTTGGTATGGTTTCTTTTTATAGATGTTCATGAGACATACTTCTAAGATATGAATTAGAGATTGATGAAAACACCAATCTTAGCAATAAATGAAATGGGTAATGATTACGACTTATATTTTCATATATTAGGAGTCATAATTTGAACAGTTCGAGTCCACAATGGTCGTGTGGTTGCTTATGGGTCTAGAGAGTTAAGAACTCAAAAGAGAAACATCCCAAATCCATTCTTAGATTTTTAAATAGTGGGTTTTTTTCATGGAATTTTATTGAAATACACTAAAAAAGCATTTGAAATATATTTAATGACAAAGTGAAATGAACCATTGATTGCAGAAAAGGTATGAGTACATATAGTCATTTAACTGTGACATAATGTAAACCCTCAAGAAGGAGAATTTTTTTTCTAATGTACTATATTGGAAGGATCAAGATTAGTTAGTACCTGATTCAAACATTAAGTGGAATATTTTGACCCAATTTGAAGAGATATGAATTTATATTCAAAATTATCATTATCATGTGACATGTATGTTTTTATCTATGACTTATTCAACCCTTTTTAGTATTATTGAAATAAACTATAGGATTTATAGTATTTATTCTTGAGAGACATGATAAAACTTTTATATCTTTATATTTTATAAAATGTTGGTTGTTTTTAATTAATGTATTTGTGGTAAAGTAACTCTTTTTGGAATTATGTCATTGTGAAAAGCCCTAAATGGCTCCTTTAAAATGATTCAGATTTTTTGAAATGTTTCTAATTTTTTTTTCGTTCAACATACCTTTTTTGGATTTAAATAATTTTAAAATGATTTAAACACTTGGAATAGATATAGGTTATATGATACGTGTTTTTTTAACTCATTTTATTGGCTTTGAGAAAGGTATGTGAATGTTTTGAAAGTCTATGTAATTCTGGTTTCATTTTAAAAACGGTTGTGTGAAGTTTTAAATGAAAATTTGAAATATTTAGAGGGTTTAAATTAATTTAAAATTATTAAGATTAGTGGAAAATGATGTTTCATTTACTTATTTAAAAATGAATTGGGGTTTTGAGAAATAATGTTTTAATCTTATTGGACTATTTTAAAAAGGGTGTGTTATTTTAAAAAGGAATTTGTGTAAATGATTGGTTTTTTGAATTGGATTTTAATTGTGATTTGATGAATAGCTGAAAAAAGGAGACTTAAAGTCTACATCCTTTTTTAGCCTTGGTTAATATTTATATCAACAATTTTTGTATATATATTGTAAGATAATAATATCACTAAATCAAATAGGATGGATATGAATAAATAACAGATGGATTCAAATAATTTTTCAAAAGAGTATAATGATAGAGTGAAATGGTTCATCATGTTTTCAAAAGATCATGCATATAACCCATATGAAATCTTGTTTTTGTTTTTATGTTGTTATTAATCAAGAAAAGTTAGTTTATAGGAGTTGGAAGAACACTTGATCTATCACATAATAGATTGATGTTTTAAATGTTGGAATAAACATGGGGAAAAAGGTAATGTAGCTAGTGGGTGGGATTTCACTGCGTTTTATGGATCATCTAATATGATTACAAGTGTGGAAAATAAAGAACACTATATCAAGGATGTGATTACAGATGTTAATGATGGCAAAGATCGTATTGAGGAAAAGATAAAGAAATTTGAAGATGAACTTCTTGATAGCCCAAATTTTTTTGATCAATTACAATGTTTTGAAAATACACCACTATATAGTGGTTTCCCTCTATATATAGAATTTTTGGAAATAGTGAAGTTGTACAATTTGAAAGAAGACAATGAATGGAGTGACACTAGTTTTAGGAAATTGTGTGGTCTCTTGAATGAAATTTTTCTAGAAGATAATGTTCTCTAGTGCGGAACATATAACATGAAACTAATGCTATGATTGATGGGTATGATCTTTGAAAGAATACATGCCTTCTTAAATGACAGAATAATATTTTACAAGGACCATAAATCACTTATAAAATTCCCAAGGTGTGGTGATTCTCGATTAAATAAAGATAAATATGGTCATATGAATGTTGTATGGCACTTTCCAATAACTTGATGTTTTATCCTCTTATATTGAAGCGAGCATAGTATAGGGAATTTGGCGTGGCACATAGATAGAAAAAATAAATATGGGAAACTACATCACCTGACAGACTCTCCTTAGTAGAAGAAAATTTATCATGAGTATCCTGACATTGGAAACGAGCCGAGAAACTATCTTCTTTGTTTATATATAGATTGAGTGAATACATTTGGTTTTAAAGGAAAAACTCACAGTACGTGGTAATTTATTTTAGTTAATTATAACTTTACACCATGGTTATTCATGAAATGAAAACACATCATGTTATCTATGCCAATAATAAGACCAAAACAACCAGCTAATTATATTGATGTTTATTTGGCTCCATAGATCGATTATTTGAAATTATTGTGGGATTCAGGTGTAGCGTTGTATGATTATTAATGAAATTAATATTTCACATTGATAATCATCTTATACATAAATATAAATGTATTTTCTGTTTATTGAAATTTATTAGGTTATAGCATTAAAGTAACTCATGGGTTTCTCTTCGATGAACAAGGTACATAGTCAATTAGGTTGAAATATTAATCATAAACTGTGCTTCTTGGACATCACAGATTACTACCCTAATGACATAAGTGCTGATCTTGGAAAACATCATTTGATGGAAGTTAAAATAATGTACATCATTGTCACCACCGAATCATATCCTCTAACAGGTGATCAACTATTTGAGAAAGTAAACTATGTGGACACTAATTTTGGTAAACTATTTTGAAAAACCATACGAAAACTAGTTGGAATAATTGATCAGTTTTTTTAATTAGAATACTAGAATTTTCTATACATTAGACATTGTCTTGATGTTATTTATGATGAAAAAAATGTCTGTCATAGTGTCAAAAGAACATTTCTAAATGCACCTAGAAAAAAAATATGGAATTAAGGCTAGGTTGGACATGGTTGACATTGGGATATGAGAAGACATAGCTCCAGTGAAGGGTAAAAAACAATCTTTTCTTCCTCCATTTTCTTACTCTCTATCCATATATGAGAGACATATGTCTTTTAACTTCTTAATATATGTAAAAGTTCTAGTGGGGTATTCATTCAATATCAATAACAACATTTCAGTGAAGTATTTAATGTTAAAGGGTCTAAAATTAAATGATTGTCCTGTTTTGATGCAAGATCTAATGCCTATACATTTACATTTCATTTTTTACAAGATTTTATATCATTCATTATCCAAACATTATTTCTAATTCAAATCTATATGCAGGAATGTTATCTACCTTTCAAAATTTCAAAGTATGGAAAGATAAATTTCCATCATATTATTTGAAATGGAAATGTTCTTCCCGCCACCATCATTTGATATGATGGTTCATTTTATGGTTCACTTGGGTAGTGATATTTGACTATGGGGACCTATATACTATAGATGGATGTACCCCATTGAACGATATATGATGATTTTGATAGGATATGTCAAAAATCGAAGTCGTAAAGGGGGTTGTATTGTAGAGTGATATATTGTTGAAGAATACATTGAATTATGTAATGAGTACCTATCTTGTGTGAAAATAATTTTTCTAAAAAATTCTCGTGAGAGTGGGAGGCATTAAAGTGAATGAATTCCTGGAAGATATGTTGTCATAATCAATATTACTGATCTGGAGCAGCCCTATCATTACAGTTTTCATAACAATTTGTAGGTTCCCCATATGTAAAAACTCACACTGAAATTTTTAGGAATTTGAATCCATCAAGGGATGAAATATGGATATAAAATAAACATAATCAAAATTTTATAGCATAGTTTAAAGAATTTTTTTTAAAGAAGTCTGATGAAAATATAGCTTCAATTTTTTAACGACTTCAATGGCTAGCCAGAGGAAAAAAGTGTGTGTGTATTATCTTACAAAGGTAATGTAATTAATGGTTATATGATCTATAAAAATTAGCATGATATAGGAAATACCAAGAAAAATAGTGTAGTTACAGTCATAGATGAAGTGATGAATGTTTCTAGTACTAAGGATAGAAATCTAATTTACTTGAATATGTCAAACACTGACATCATCAAATAAATATGGGAGTTGGATCATATAACATCTTATGTGATGATTTTTCAATGAAATTTTTTTGATAACTATACTTCTATTAAAATAGATGAATTGGGATTCATGAAAGTTGATTTCAGTAAGGAATGGTACAATGTAAAACCATTTATAATGTCACCATTAGTAGTACAACTATTTTATGTTACAGATCCTTCAAACTCAATGTGGTCAATTGTTGGGTTATCAACCAAAACCACTGAAGGGTCATATGAAAATTCAAACAAGGTTGATAATTTCATTGGTACATCTCAATCATTTCATAGTGTTCCAAATGTAGACAATGTTTTTTATGTCCAAGGATCCCACAATGAAGGGGTTTGGATTGTCGATAGAGGGGCCAAATTCAATTATCCTTTATGAAATAAAGAATATTTCAATAATCAGATTTCATTTTTTGTAATATATATCATGTTATCTCATGTTATTTTCTTTTTGTAGATGTATTTTTGAACTCTAAATTAAATTTTAAACCACTTCATCAGATAATGGATTCTACACATGAATGTTTTGAAAATCCCAAGGAATAGTAGGTCTCTCAACATGATGTTTCTCATTGTGTGGAGGAGAGACCTACTGTACGTTTTGGTGCACCCATTATCAAGGAACATCAGGTCTCTCAACCTGCTATTGCATGCAGTGAAGAGGTACAAAAACCATATTCATGTTCTAATACCACTTCTCTAGAAGAACATATTGACGATATTGATTTTGGGAAACGGTAGGCTATTAAGCAATGATGTTGTAGAAAACAATGAGGGACTTAGTTTGATAGTTTTGGAAAAAATCCTCAAGGTAAAAGCCAAAGGTATCAAATATGAGGATGGATGGAATGAACTAGGTCAAGATGATAAACCCAACAATGCCATTTTCAACAGTTATATTATAATCATTACTGAGTAACATGTGTCAATTTACATAGATTTATTGAACTATGTTGTGTCCAGGTTTAATGAACTAATTTGGGGAGAGATTTCATTAAAATTAGGATATTGTTTCATTATTTTACTAAAAAATAATATAATGAAACATTAACTAACTCTTCATCATCCATTACGGAGTGCATTTATTGTTGATGAATCCCACAAGAAAAATGTATTAATGTATGCTGGAAGGATTCATATATGGTTTCACACAATCCTAACAATATATCGTCTTAAAGATACATATGGGAAATTAAACCCATGCCACCTCTTATCTATGCACACCTGATAAACCAAGAAGTGTGGGATGCGTGTACTAGACATCGTGTGGATGTGTCTTTTCAGGGACATTGTGCATAGTAATACATTGTTTGATGATACATGTACTAAACACTTTTATTGATAATTTTCTATTTATGAAAGAAAACCTGAGTGTCGAAAATAAGCAATGAACAACAAAACTAGCATACACATACCGTAAACAAGGATGGGGTACACTTCACTTGAAGAAAATTGATTCATACTTTTAATCTACTATAATACTTTTCTATGCAATGAAACAACCCCATCATTATGTTCCTCTATTTATGTATAGATTGATGACTCAAAATCCAAAGCCACATCCATCCCATGCCATCTTCTATTCTAGGAGGCACGTGTAAAAAAAGACGAGATTTTAATAGATGATAACACACAACAAGTGTGGTAATCATGTGAATGTATGACATAATAAAAAATTTCATTCTGTTATATCACTATTTCTTAACAATGATAGCTTATTTTCCAATATTTTCTATCTAATATAGTTATAGGAATCAACAAAATCTATTCCAGATTAACACAAATTATTATTGACCTTGAATTTGAAAGAACAGTATTGTCATGTCAGAGGTGTGGGTTTTGGGGTGACACCACCAATATATATTGAGAAAAAAAAGAGGATGATCAAAGTGAATTAATACACTAGATGAGAGAGAAAATATAATCACATGAAGGAAAATTCTAATGTCATAGGGAAATGATATAAATGATAATGAGGGATAGGAAAAGAGAAGAAGAAACTCAAGAACAACCACTCTATGAAGATACCACCCCACCCCAACCAGCTATGGAGTTATCAATTCCCCTAAAAGTGATTTATTAGCAAAGATAATCAATGTTCTACAAAATTTTTCTGTGAAATGTGAATCATACATGCACTGATACCATTTCTATATTTCAATTATACAAAGTGATAATAACTATGATTTATATCTAGTAACACCCACCCATCACCTTGTGGAAATAGCTATGGTGTCCAATATTCAAAAGGGAAAGCTACACAATAGACCACGCCGAATAGTTCATGTGAGAGTGTCAATCAACGTATCCCATGAGCCTAGCACAAAGTGTAATGATCCGACCCTAGTTACCCAGAGTCAGTGCATTATTACATAACATTGGCATGATCACATGGAATCTAGTCCCGAAGGACTGATTAGTTTAATAGTCTTGGAAAATAGATTACATACATGAATGTTACATTGAACTTTAATACATACAAAACAACATAAATAATCTTTATGAACTCCATTATTCCCTTAGCTTAACCATGCATGTCAATCAAAATACTCTTCTTGGAATCCTGGGGAAAATGAAACATAAGAAAGGGGGGAGCTCAAATGCTCAGTAATGGTATGTAATACAGTAGAAAATGACATAAATATTAATCATGGAAAATAATTGAAAACCACATGCCTTTACCAATAATAAACATGAATACTTTTATGAAAATATTATGAGTTGAGTAAATAATGCCATAATAAAACAAAATCATGGCTATTCTACTAGTCGACTGATCACATGAACCATCAATATTATTTCCATAATGAGGGAATGTATAATGCCCGACATTCTGAAACATTTTGTCAAGGCCTCAGCCAAGATGTCTAAAAATGATTAAGGCCTTGGACAAAACCATAAATAAAATTGGGAAAGGGCCTCGGAAAATTCCACGTCTAGTTGTCTCATGAGACCTACCGATGCATCGAGGAACTATAGCAGGCTCCACCCGTCACTTACTAAGTCCAATACATTCTTCATATGAAAAGGTTTAAACAGATCATAAACATTCGTATTAAAACTAGCATACAAAATGTCAATACTTTAACTATAAGAAATGAATGGTATAAAAATAGCACATCCACAATCAACCATATCACAAAAACATTAATACAATATGGATTTTTTGTATCATAATAAATCAATTTCAAATAAACTTAAAATCCATCGAAGGATGTTGACATAGATGAAATCAAAACCATTTTTTAGAGACATATCTCTTTATATTTTGAAATCATTTAAGAGTCACATAAAGAAAACATTTCTTTTGAAAATATTTTTATAATCTTGTAAGGGAAGCTACGACGATGTTATAATAGCAGAAAATATCCGTACCTACTGTATATGTTAAAAAATCCTTCTTACCTTAATTTTGTCGAAAATGTTAAGAAGAACCTTGTTTGGAATGCGACAGAATGATTCCTTTATAATCATCTAATAAAAATTCAGACAAGGGTTTGAATGACGTTAATCCATATTCTGTAAATTAGTAATAATGTTTTGAAATGCATTTCCAAGAAACATGGATGTAGATGATAAATAGGTCCCTGTAGATAATTACATATAAACAACCTTGGATAATGAAGAGATTGTGAAATAACCCTTACCAATTTGGTAAATTAGGAAACATAAACCCCATGAAAGAGGTATCATACAATGAATATGTAAATACACATAAATTATTGTTTATTACATAAATAATACAATTATGGATAGTATATACACTACACAAAATGCAATAGTGGCAATATGGAATGAATGTCACGGGAATAAGGAGTGAGATGAAAATCCCTGACCTTGTAATTTTTCTTTTTTGAGGGTAGGTTAACCTCCTGTATAGTGGTAAAATAATTTTTATTAAATTATACAAGTATCATATACATTAATATGATATCATATATGATCTTTTAACATTTCTTTGTTAACAATATCTTAGTATTATCGTCGTTTTCGGTGTAAACTTACTCGTTTTCTTTTACATGTTTTTGTTACATAAGCCGTGTTTATTATGGATAGGTTGTATATTATTCATATCCAGAATGACATCAAGTTCTTAAAAATTATTTTCAATCATAAAATGAAAATTACACTTCAATGGATACGATGGAAAATGAATCTCATCGTGTTCGTGGAGACGGTAGTCCGTACGTACGCACGAGCGACAATATCATTATTTTGATATTAAAATAATATACTATTGGATGGTATATCATATTTAAAAAATCATTATCATGTTATATTTATTATTTAAATGAATTACACATCATTATTATACCCATCCAAATAATAATTTATTGAATAACAATTTCACCATGACGTTGAGACGGTAAGCCGTACATACGCACGTATGGGGAAATTTCATTAAAAGGATGGATAGAATAATGAATTTGGTTGTACCATATTTATAATAACATCTCAGTATATATAAGATACTGATGTTATTATTTTAGAATGGAAATAACAAATAAATAAGAAGTTGATGAAGAAAGGAACTTGAAAGAGGGAGGTGAAAACATTACCTCTTCTTCGGGTTCTTCCTTTTGATTTGGTCAAAAGGGATCCTTAGGATGGCTTTCTGACCAAACTAAGGCCTCTAGGTTGAAGTGAAAGAAGTTGAGAGAATAATTGGGCAGGGTTTGGGCGAACCAAAAGGCTTTTAAGGTGTGAAAAATGGGTTATAAGTGGTGTCCTTTTATAAGGGGGAGGAGGGGCTCTTTAGAAAAAACATAAAGTATTAATTTATAATAAATTAATATTCGGTTCTAATGGCTCCAAAGTGTATAATTAAAATTTTAAGGTGGTTATGGGTCGAAATAATTTCAACCAATAGATTTTAGACAGGTTTGGATTATTATATTAAACTTATCTTTTAGTTTTAACTCTTGGTTAATTAGTTTAACACTTACCATGTCACTTTGTATTTTTATAATATATAGTTAATAAACAAACGATATACATCCAAGAGACCCACAAGTGGTCCATTAATGATACACCTATCATTATATAAGTTATTTTTCAGAAACATATATTTTTAGGAAAAATAATATCAATTAATAATAAAATATTTGTTTTAAAAACTCATTTATGTCAATTTTGACACTACTCAATAATTAATTTTTGTTAAAGTCATAAAAACTCTATTAATTAGAAAAAAATTCATTTAAGCAATACTAACATGTTATATTGACCAATAAAATTATTTTATTCCATCAAAACTTTCAAATTATATTTATTGTAACATTTATAATACCAATTATTTGATTCTTTCATTAATAAGGAAAATACTGCATCATTATTGTGTCTTATATATTTTTACTTTTTCAATGTCTAAAAATTATAAATAAAATATCATTATGTAGGAAATCGTTTTATATTTCTAATTAATATTTATAATTGAAAATATGACATATATTACCATATTTGAAATGTTTTTTTCTAAAAGATATAAGCTTATGTCATTTTTTGTATTTACTTTAACTTAATTAATATAAAGTGTCCCTATCACCTACAAGTGGCTCCATGGGGTCCCAAAATCCACCCAAAGGTGCCCATGGTCGTACCTGTATCCACCAATAAGGTTAAGACACGTTTTAGGGTAATTTATTATTATTATAATATTATTTTGTTACCCTTATTTACCCGATTTACCCTTTAACCATGGTAAATAAAATATTTACGGAAGTAATTATTCAAAATGTCTAAAAAGAAAATTTACCTATTTACACAACTTGGAAATATTGATTCCAAAAATGGAATCCATTTTTCCAAATTAAAAAAAAAAATAAGTGGCAGAATTTATTTTAAAATTAATTCCCGCTATCAAAACAAAAAGTGTGTTTTTAAGATATAATAACTATCAAAATATTAACACTTGTTTATGTCAGGTTTAATTGTGAAATTATGTCCAATGACAAACATTGTATTAAATGGTTAAAATATATTCTAAATATACTTTAAAACCACTCAAATTCATAATTTATCACTATTAATTATTTTCATTAAAAAAGTTGTTTTTAATTAAAATTTAGTAAATTTCACTATTCATCAAAATATAAAAGTTATCCGAAAAGTACCAAAATATCACCCTAGGATAAATTCGATATTATGAATCCAAAAATTAAGTCCATTTTGAGAGATAAAATTTATAAAATTTCAAAAAGTAGGTATTACTATTCATAACGACTAATTTTATTGGTTGTGCTGTGTATTAGAACTCGAAGTTGCGTACAACACATGCTTACTGTATTATTCAAAGAGAAGAGAATCATGGAAGCTTGGTGTGTTAAATTGTAAATTTTTGATGTCCCCATTCTAAATAATAAATTTATTTTGTCAAATTGAATATATAAAAGTTTAAAATATTGGATTTAAAAAGGGTTCACTATTAAAAGTTGGTAAAAGTGCATTTTTGAAAAATACTTCTTTTATCTGAAAAAAATGAATTTGTTCTTACATTATGTCTAACAAACTCATAATGTATATTCTAAAATTATAAGGATTATATAATGTTCAAAATTAAGTTAATACTATTCATAACCTCTTTTGGACGACTAGTTTGGAGAGTCGTGGTGTGCTTGAACTCGGTGTTACGTGTAGTCCAAGTTAATGAATTATTTTGAAGAAATAACGCACTATGAAATATTTTGGTGTTACATTCTCCCCTCCTTCAATAAATTGCGTCCTCATAATTTGAAATTGTTTTTCAAAGATAAAAGGTTGAAAATAGAGTATATCATTGTGGGAAAACCCACATCGGAAATTGGGTTAATAAAATTTAGTCTTAATAAGAGGAAATGTGAAATGAAAGGGTCACCACAAAATTATGATCTCGATTAGGATAACATTGGTGGAAATTAGAGACATATAATTGGAGGAAAAACCTAATTTTTTATAGGTAGTGATTGAGGTCATCAATCACAAACAAGTGTAAAATTTAGGTCCTTAAATTCATCAATCTATGATGATTTAAAATACCATCGGTTCAACAAAACATGAGGTATTAGGATAACACATTTTTGGTTTTAATATCACTTCAATAAAGTATAAGAATTAGTTTCTTCATAGAATAAGATAAGAATAAAAATATATACTTGAAAAGTAGAGTTCCATTCTTTAACTAATTTCTACCATAAACTCATCTTTCACTCTAAAAGATAATAGAACGTAAAAAAATATTCTATTTATCCTATTCGTATAGGGTTCCAAAAATGAATTTATAATTCATCTACCAGACCTTTTAAAAAAACTACATTATTTAATCCAGGGACATCACGTAGTCTACTGGTAGGCGATAAATCCCAATCGCACTATGGGTGTGGGTTCGATTGCCACAACTTTGTCCGACGTGGCGGGTTGCCACACTGTCTTCGTGTTGTCCTTTTTATGGAAATCCAAAAACAATCTCAAACTATACTTATCCAAAATACTTCTGCCCAAACTCACAGTCCAAAATTTATAAGGTAGGTAAACACAATGAAGATCCTTTTTTTCCACGTAATAGCATGTTAACACATTCATCATGTATTCTTTTAAAATATAGTAACACACTGAATTACCATAAAACCGTATTGATTACATTCATGATCCCTTATTCCTTATAGAATATTAGATATATTCCTTATATACAAAAACTTTGAATATTCCAACAATGATGAAATAAACAAACCATTAATCAGTGCCAAGGTATTCAAGAATATCCAATATAATTTATCCAAATCAACCATATATTATTCCAAAAGTAGAACCTTAGTATCAAGACCATATTAAGTATTACCTTTCCTTAAACCATGCAAAAAAAGTTTAACTTGTTGTTGAGTCACTTTTCATAGTACCATATAATCTCAAATCATCAATGAAATAGTACTACAGTACAATCCTTTTTTATCTCCATAATTCATATAACCAGTACATCGTTGATACAACACTCAAATGAAATAATTATTTAATAACAACATAGAAAAACTAGTCATTCCTCTTCATCTGTGGTAGTATTATAACTTTGTAATTATCCTATAGCATCATTTGGGGCATACTCTAATGATTTGAACATTTATTCGCGTAGTGTCCCCACTCCTTGCAGATGAAGCATTGTATATTTGAAACATTTTTATTACCCTCGCAATCACGAACATGGTGTCCTTTTTCTCCACACTTATATCAAACACCCATTCATTTCAGGAAAGTTCCAGGGTGTTTCTTACCATGTTTATCACATATGGAAAAATTCTTCTTTTCCCTCTTCCCTTAATCAATCTTTCTCTCTTCCATCATTTTCTTCTCTAGCTTCCCTTAAAATCCATAGGACTCAGAGAACTCGTTACTTATCTTATCAACACATGATACTATTTCTTCGTATGATGATAATATGTGGGAGACTATTTCCCTTTTAAATGATGGCTTAATACCATGAATGATATGATCCTTCTTACTCTTTGGATCATATGTTTGCTGGAGTTC
This sequence comes from Viscum album, assembly GCA_963277665.1. Classification (NCBI taxonomy): domain Eukaryota; kingdom Viridiplantae; phylum Streptophyta; class Magnoliopsida; order Santalales; family Viscaceae; genus Viscum; species Viscum album. Next base: position 858,816,370 of record OY728121.1, read on the forward strand.
ACATTTCTTCTACTGGGATCCATTCCTATACAATATCATAAACTAGGTCAGCGTATGAATTGAAATGAATAATTCCAAACTTGTAAAATACCTAATGCAAATTGAACTGTTTACGGATATAATCCATAATCATAAAAATGTTTTCTTTTAGTATGTATATACTCATGATCCGTTCATAATGGTTTGTAAAGAAAATGAGAAATATCCTAAGCATATCCCCCCGGAGTGTCGTAACTAAGAGTGCAATAAGGCTCGTTGTTGTGCACTTGTTCCCATTCGAGTCTAGCTCAAAGCGGTGTTTTCGGGTTTTACCACTAGGTACATCTGTGCCAGATCCGCCTCTACCTGCTCATATCCAGACAGAGATATATTGCTCGGAAAACTCAAAAAATCTGTACAATACCAAAATTCTAAGAAGTTCTTCTATACTAATACTCAAAGTCTATCATAGGGATATGTGCTCTAATTAGAGTTTACCTAAATCTACTTTCTAATGTTTGTACTAAAATTTCTCTGATACCAACTATAACGCCCCAACCCTAGTTACCCAGAGTCGGTGCATTATTACATAACATTGGCATGATCACAAGGAATCAAGTCCCGAAGGACCGATCAGTTTAGAAGTCTTGGAAAATATATTACATACATGAATGTTACATTGTACTTTATGAAATACAAAAGAACATAAATAATCTTTATTAACACCATTATTCCCTTGTCTTAACCCTGCATGTCAATCATAATACACTTCTTGGAATCCTGGGGAAAATGAAAAATAAGAAATGGGTGAGCTCAAACGCTTAGCAAGGGTATGTAATACAGTGGAAATGACATATATATAAAGCATGGAAAATAAATGAAAACCACATACCTTTACCAATAATTAACATGAATACTTTTATGGAAAGATTATGAGTTGTGTAAATAATTCCATAATAAAACATAATCATGGGTACTTTACTAGTTTTATGACCACATAAACCATCAATATTATTTCCAAAATGAGGGAATGTATAATGCCGACATTCTGAAACATTTTGTCAAGGCCTTGGCTAAGATGTCTAAAAATGAATAAGGCCTCGGCCAAAACCATAAATCAAATTTGGAAAGGGCCTCGGCCAATTCCACGTCTAGTTGTCTCATGAGACCTACCGATGCATCAGTGAGCTATAGCGGGCTCCACCCATCACTTACTAACTCCAATACATTCCTCATATGAAAAGTTTTAAACATATCATAAACATTCTAATTAAAACTAGCATACACAATGTCAATACTTTAACTATAAGCAATGAATGGTATAAAAATTGCACATCTATAGTCAAACATATCACAAAAACTTAAATACAATATAGAAGTTTTGTATCATAATAAATCAATTTCAAATAAACATAAAATCCATCAAAGGGTGTTGACATATATGAAATCAAAACCTTTTTTTAGAGACATATCTCTTTATATTTTGAAATCATATAAGAGCCACATAAAGAAAACATTTATTTTGAAAATATTCTTATAATATTCTAAGGGAAGCTTTGATGATGTTATAACAGTGGAAAATAGCCGCACATGTTGTATATGTTAAAAAAACATTCTTACCTTAATTTTGTCGAAAAAGTTAAAAAGGACCTTGTTTGGAAAGGAACCGAAAGATTCATTTATAAACATCTTATAAAAATTCAATCAAGGGTTTGAATGACATTAACCCATATTCTGTAAAATAGTAAGAATGTTTTGAAATTCATTTTCATGAAACATGGATAGGGATGATAAAGAGTTCCTAGTTGATAATTACGTATAAACAACCTCGGATAATGAAGTGATTGTGAAATAACCCTTACCAATTTTGTAAATTAAAAAACATACATCCCATGAAATAGGTATCACAAAATTAATATGTAGATACACATATGTTAAATTTTATTACACAAACAATACAATTATGTCCAGTATATACACCACACAAAAGGTAATAGTGGCAATATGGCATGAATCTCACAGGAATAAGGAGTGAGATAAAAACCCCTTACCTTGTACTTTTCCTTGGTTGAGGGTAGGTTAACCTTCAGTATAGTGGTAAAATAATTGTTATTAAATTATACAATAATCATATACATTAACATGATATCATATATGATCTTTTAACATTTCTTTGTTAATAATATCTTAGTATTATCGTCATTTCGGGTGTTAACTTACTCGTTTTCTTTTACATGTTTTTGTTACATAATTCGTGTTTTTTATGGATAGGTTTTATATTATTCAGATCCAGAATGATATAAAGCCCTTAAAGATTATTTTTAATCATCAAATGAGAATCATACTTTAATGGATACGATAGAGAATGACTCTCATCGCGTTCGTGGAGACGGTAGTCCGTACGTACGCACGACCGAATATATCATTATTTTGATATTAAAATAACATATAATTGGATGGTATATCATATATAAAAAATCATTATCATGTTATATTTATTATTTAAATGAATTACACATCATTATTATACCCATCCAAATAATAATTTATTGAATAACAATTACACCATGATGTGGAGACCGTAAGCCGTACGTACGCACGTATGGGGACATTTTATTAAAAGGATGGATAGAATAATGAATTTGGTTGTACCATATTTATAATAACATCTCATTATATAGAATATACTGAAGTTATTATTTTATAATGTAAATAACAAATAAAGAAGATGATGAAGAAGAAAAGAACTTGAATGAGGGTGGTGAAAACATTACCTCTTCTTCAGGTTCTTCCTTTTGATTTGATCAAAATGGATCCTTAGGTTGGCTTTCTCACCAAAATATGGCCCTTAGGTTGAATTTAGAGAAGTTGAGAGAATAACTAGGTAGGGATTTTCCGAACCAAAAGTCTTCTAAGGTGTGAAGAATTGGTTATAAGTGGTGTCCTTTTATAAGGGGGGGAGAGTCTCTTTAGGAAAAACATAAATTATTAATTTATAATAAATTCATATTCGGTTTTTAATGGCTCTAAGGTGGATTACTCAAAGTATAAGGTGGGTATGGGTCTAAATAATTTCAACCAATAGATTTTAGATAGGTTTGGGTCATTATATTAACCTTATCTTTTAGTTTTAACTCTTGGTTAATTAGTTTAACACTTACCATTTCACTGTGTATTTTTTATAATATATAGTTAATAAACATACTATATACATCCATGAGACCCATAAGTGGTCCATTAATGATACAACTATCATTATATAAGTCATTTGGCCGAAATGTATATATTTGGGAATATAATATCAATTAATAATATAATATTTGTTTTAAAAACTCATTTATGTCAATTTTGACACTACTCAATAATTGATTTTTGTTAAAGTCCTAACAACATTATTAATTCGAAAAAAATTCATTTAAGAAATACTAATATGTAATATTAACCAATAAAATTATTGTATGTAATCAAAACTTTAAAATTATATTTATTTTAACATTTATAATACCAATTATTGGATTCAGTCAATAATAATGAAAATACTTCACCATTATTCTGTCATATATATTTTTTCCTTTTTTAATGTCTAAGAATTATAAATAAAATATCATTATGTAGGAAATATTTTTAGATTTATTATGAATATTTATAATTGAAAATATAACATATATTACCATATGTAAAAATTGTTTTTCTAAAAGATATAAGCTTATGTCATTTTTGTATTTACTTTAACTTAATTAATATAATGTGTTCCTATCACCTACAAGTGGCTCCATGGGGTCCCAAAATCGACCCAAAGATGCCCATGGTCAGACATGTATCCACCAATAAGGTTAGGATAGGTTTTAGGGTAATTTATTGTCATTATAATATTATTTTGTTACCCTTATTTACCCGATTTACCCTTTAACCATGGTAAATAAAATATTTACCGAAGTAATTATTCAGAATTTCTAAAAATAAATGTTACTTATTTACATAACATGGAAATCTTGATTCCGAATATGAATTTTATTTTTCCAAATTCAAAACATATCAGTGGAAGAAAAAAATTTAAAATTAATTCCCGCTGCAAAACAAAAATCATGTTTTTAAGATATAATAACTATCAAAGGATTAACACTTCTTTATGTCCGGTTTAATTGTGAAATTATGTCCAATGACCAAAATTGTATTAAATGGTAAAAATATATTCTAAATATACTTTAAAACCACTAAAATTAATAATTTATCACTATTAATTATTTTGATTAGAAAAGTTGTTTTTAATTAAAAGTTAGTAATTTTCAGTATTCATCAAAAATATAAAAGTTATCCGAAAAGTAGAAAAATTTCACCCTACGCTAAATTTGATAGTCATAATCCAAAAATGAAGTCCATTTTGAGAGATAAAATCTATAAAATTTCAAAAATTAGGCATTACTATTCATAACGACAAGTTTTATTGGTTTTGGTGTGTATTAGAACTCGAAGTTGCGTAAAACACACGCTTACTATATTATTCAATGAGAAGTGTATCGTGGAAGTTTGGGGTTATAAATTGTAAATTTTTGATGTCCCCATTCTACAGAATAAATTTATTTAGTCAAATTGAATATATAAAAGGTTAAAATATTTGATTTAAAAAGGGTTCATGTCACGACCCGTCCTCGGGGCCCGTGCCGTGACTACCCCAAGCCCGCCTTCCATAGGCCAGGGGCTGGCGACAAGAAACAAGGCATAAATCCGGGTAAAAAGGGAAGAAATTGCCTTTCTAAAGTAAAAAAACACTATAGAGAAAGCACGCAGTAGAAGTATACACTAATTAAAAGCCGATACAAAAGTAAGTGCGGAAAAGTAAGTGGGCCAGTATACAAACCCAAACTGAAAGTAAAGTACAACTGGAAAGGGAAAAACAGCAACTGAAAAGTAAATCCGCAGCGTTAAGATGTCCACTAGAAGTCCCACCTGAAGGGTGAGTACATATAGCCTCCACAACTCCTCGGTCCAGCCATCCGCTCTGAGAACGTCTTGTCCAGTGGTCCACCTCCAGGTACTGTCCTGCTCTGCAAGCCTCAACCATGATCAGCGATGTCCGTCGTCTGCAACCAACACAACGTAGTGCGGGCATAACCCATGCAGGGTTGAGTATAAGCTACTCAGTAGGGACCCCGAGACCCCCGAAGGACTCCCATAATCTACAAAGGATAATCCACAAAGGAAAGATACAATCACGAAGTAACATTCGACACTATTTAGGTATATGCCTATACATATACCTAAGTCATCAATTCCAGTACGCTCCAACATTCGAGCCCATGTACAACCCAGTCCACAAAGGAACGAAAAACGTAAATCCAAATAGGATAGCACAACACAATCCACATAGGAAAGCAAAACAGGATTCAGCTCACGCAGGTACACTTCTTCGTAAGATGATAGAGATGATCAGATATTGCCACTGATTCATCTAAGCTTTCAGACCCACAAAGGATCGATAGGTACTAACCCCCGCAATGATCCACAAAGGATCTGACCCACAAAGTATTGATAGGTAACTAACCCCTGTAATGACCCACAAAGGATCTGACCCACAAAAGATAGATAAGTAACTAACCCCCGCAATGACCCACAAAGGATCTGACCCACAAAGGATCGATAGGTAACTAACCCCCGCAATGACCCACAAAGGATCTGACCTACAAAAGATCGATAGGTAACTAAACCCCGCAAAGACCCACATAGGATCAGACCCACACAGGATCTGTAGGTGCGGGCCCACATAGGACCACTGAGCGCTGACCCACATAGGATCAGACCAACACAGGATCAGGAGCACTGATCCACGTAGGATCGTTTGGTGCTGTAGTCGTCACCGTCGAATCCACTGAGGATCTTTGTACAGTCGTCGTTGTAGTCACAGTCGCAGCCAGCTCGAGGGTTCCCGCACACAGCAAGCTCGTTCGGGAGGGTCCACTCCACGAACCGAGAGGCTGATACATCAACTGACACATATTCTAGATTTGATGTATCCAAAAGTTCTATATCATCAACAGGAACTCAACGTTGCAGACGGCGCGTCAATCAGACGCCCGGTCTGAGAGTTATTGGCTTTTTCGTCCCAAGGGCCTTGTTGGTTTTTATGTCAAAACCAACTCGAATGTACTCCACCTGCGTCCAAACCTTGGGTGGAGTAATCCAAAAGATCCATCTCACTAAGTGGAATTCATCAAGGTTGACGACACGACAATCAGACGTCCGGAGCTTAAGTTATGAGCGTTTCCGCTCCGAGGGCCCGGTTGGTTTCGTGTACGAACCAACCCGGATGAACCTAAGGTATTCTGAAACCTTGATTGTGATATACCGAAACGACCATCTCGATCCAAGGATCTCATCTCAATAGACGGTGCGTCAATCATAGTCCTGTAGCTCATGTTATGGGAAACATACCGAAAAAGGTTCGGTAATAGGGGGTTCGGACCCGGTCCGACCCGGCCCGACAGCCCCAGGGTTGACTCGAACTGGGTCCGGGTCCGGCCCGGCCTGGCTGCGGCCTGGCCCAGCCTGGCGGTCCGAATCGGCGGACCGGCCAGGGCAGCCGCCCGGCGCGCCGCCAGGGGTTCGGCTGAACGGCCGAACCATTTTGGGGCGGGGGGCGTTGCCCCCGCGTGAAGTTAATCGCATCCCCTTTAATGGGGCCGCTCAGCTGGCCGGTCGGGGGTTACGACCCCCGGTGCTCTCCTCGAACCGGCCGGCCCGCACCGGCAGGCTGGCTGCTCCGCCATGGGACCGGCAAGGGCCAGTCCCCTCGCTCCAATGTCGGTGGCCCGGTGCCAGCCGCCGGTTCCCCTGCATCATCGTGGCCTAGAACCGGCAGCGGCCTTAGTTCGTCCGGCATGGCGTGATGGCGTCGCGCCTTTTTTCATCTTCTACGGCATGGCGCAATGGCGTCGTGGATTTGTTGCTTACAACGGCGCGGTGCGACGGCGCCGCGCTTCTCTGCTCTACCTTTCTACAATGTCATCACGGTGCTTCGGCACCGCGTTGACTTGCTCACCACATCAAAAATCAACAACCAAAGGGGGAGGAGTGTCGGCCATGTTCGTGCGGTCTTACCTCCTCCCATTAATGTGATAACAGGCGGTTCAATTAAAATGGGAAAAATGACGGGAGTAATCACAAGAAAAATAAACCCCTACCTCAACGTTGTCGTTGCATGATCGTTCGTCGCCGAAGAAGAGGGTCGTCACGAAAGAAGAGGATCGCCGCGGAAGAAACATCATGGAAGATGCGTCGCGGAAGGAGGATCGTCGGTGTCGCGGTACACGGTGTCGCGTCGTAGATCTCCGAGGGTTCGGTTTTCTTCATCGCACTTCATCAGAGGCTGGCATTCTTCGCATTCTTCGCGTTCTTCAGTGAAGGAGGATGAAGATCTTCAAGCCTTAGAGCTTTCTCCAAATCCTCTCAACAAGCAACCCCTCAATAAAATCAGTGTTGGTCTTATTTTATTTCCCATGCCAACGTTTTGGAATTCATAAAAAGAATCCAACAATTAATTGAATTAATTGATATGCTTAAACCGCCCAATTAATAGGGTAGTTCAATATTTAATTTAAACGCACTGGTTGACTTTAATAAAAAGGGGGGGTTGCGGGTGCATTACATAGAAGGGAAGAAACGATGGGGCTCGTGTGGGCCCCACCTCACAAATATCCTACCAAGTGGGTAGTATATTTTGGGTTCCACCTTATCCGCTAAACTTGGCATAAGTGGCTTTAAGTGAAATAAAATAAAGTGTCGCACCACCTTTATTCTATTTCTTAACTTAACCCCAAAAATTAAAAACCACACCCGAGAAAATGCAACTCTGGAAAAGGTGTTTCTAAGCAAATACTGGCGTTGTGATTCCATCGATGCCCTCAGAATTTTATTCCGAGCCCTGATTCAAAAGTTATAAAACCCCACTCGTTTGTTCACTGAACGTACCCGAGCTAAACTTAGAAAAATGATTTTGAGCACACCGGGCATCAGAATCAGGTGCCATAAGAAACTGCGTTCTTGTATAATTCCGAAGAAAATCAAGAAAAAAAATTCCTTGAATTTTACGGGTCTTTACATCACTCCCACCTTAGGACTTTACGTCCCCGTAAATATACATCATAAACTAGGGAAACAAATGTGGGTACTGAGCACGCATCTGAGCCTCCCGCTCCAAAGTGCTCTCCTGGAGGTTCTCGTGCTGCCATCTGATGAGCACTAGAGGAATCAACCATCCACGTATGACCCGCTCCTGTCGATCCTCAACCTCCACCGGGACCTCCGCAAAAGTCTCCCATGATCAACGTCCAGCTCCCCATGGTCAATGATATGCGTCGGGTCGTGCAGGTATCTCCTCAGATGAGATACGTGGAAGAAGTTGTGCACCCGGTGCAACTAAGGTGGTAGAGCCAGGCGATAAGCCACCTTGCCAATCCTGCTGAGAACCTGGAATGGTCCGATGAAGCATGGAGACAACTTTCTGCCTCGTCCAAATCTCCTTAATCCACGTCGAGGTGAGACACGCAAGAAGACGTGGTCAGCATCCTCGAACTCTAGTGGACTCCGCCTCCTGTCAGCATAAGATTTCTGCCGGCTCTGAGCTGTCCTCATCCACTCCCGGATGACCTTGACCTTCTCTATCATGGCCTGGACCATCTCTGGTCCCACAAGTGCTGACTCCCCGGGGTCTGTCTAGCACAATGGAGATCTTCAAGGTCGGCCGTGCAATGCCCCGTGTGGTGCCATCCCGGTGGTGGAGTGGTAGATTTTGTTGTACGCAAACTCCACCAAGGGTAGGTGGTCCTCCCAACTGCGACCAAAGTCGAGGACACATGCGCGGACCATGTCCTCGAGAGTCCGTATGGTCCTCTTCGTCTGACCATATGTCTGAGGGTGAAAGTCAGTGCTCAGATGTAGCTGCATCCTAAACGCCTCTTACAACACCTTCCAAATCCGGGAAGTAAAGCGAGCATCTCGATCGGTGACGACAGATGATGGCACACCGTGAAGCCATACAATATTCTGAACATAGAGACGTCCCAAGTTCTCCACTAAGCCCTACTCTCTGATGGGTACGAAGTGAGCCGACATGGTGAGTCGGTCGACAATCACCCAAATGGAGTCATGACCTCTGGAAGTGTGTGGAAGTCCAGTCACGAAGTCCATAGATATTTCATCCCACTTCCACTCTGGGACCTCCAAGGCCTGTACCAAGCATGCTGGTACCTGATGCTCTGCCTTCACCTGCTGGATGGTGAGGCATCGAGAAATGAACTCTGCCACAACCTTCTTCATGCCCGGCCACCAGGGCTGTCGTCTGAGATCCTGGAACATCTTCACCACTCCCGGATATACCGCCAAAGGAGAACTGTGAAACTCTCTCAGCACCTCCTCCGGTAAAGGAACTGGTACCAAGGTATTTCCTCTGAAAAGGACGTCGTGCTCTGCTCCAAAGGAGAAACCATCAGGTGTCTGTCCTGAGGATATCTGTGCATGCCGCGTCTCACAGTCAGTGTCCCCACGCTGTGCCTCTCTGACCTGCTGTAGTAGTAGAGGGGTGACTGTGAGAGACTGAAGGAAGGCTGCTCTATCTCTATCCACAAAGGATATCTGCAAAGCGGCTAGCCGCTCTGTCGCCTCCTCAAGTAGTTGAATGCCCGTCCTCCTGCTAAGAGAATCAGCTACTACGTTCCCCTTCCCAGTAGTGTAGACTATCTCAAAGTCATAGTCCTGGAGGAACTCGAGCCATCGCTGTTGTCTCAGGTTAAGGTCCTTCTGAGAGAAGATGTACCTGAGACTCTGATGGTCAGAAAAGACTGTAAAGCGCTCGCCCATCAGGTAGTGCCGCCATGTTTTTAGAGCGAAGACCACTGCTTCTAACTCCAGGTCGTGGGTATCGTAGTTCTGCTCATGCGGCCTCAACTGACGTGATCCATAGGAGATCACTGCCTGCTCCTGCATTAGGACACATCCGAGTCCAGTACATGATGCATCACATTAGACTACGTACCCTACTCCCTCCTCCGGAAACCTCAAGATAGGGGCGCTGGTCAATCTCTGTCTCAACTCCTGGAAGCTCTACTGACATATGTCTAACCAAAAAAAGGTTTTCCCCTTCTTCTTAAAAGCTGAGAGTGGTGCCGCAACTCTGGAGAAGTCTGACACAAATCTCCGATAGTATCCATCTACTCCCAAGAAACTCCCCACCTCCGTCACACTCTTGGGTGGCTCCCAATCTAGCACTGCCTCGATCGTCGCAGGATCTACCACAACTACAACCTCAAATATGAAGTGCCCCAATAAGTGTAACTCGCGTATCCAGAACTGACACTTCGAGAGCTTACCATAAAGGTGGTGATCTCGGAGTGTGTCCAGTACAACCCGCAAGCGGTAGGCGTGCTCCTCCTCAGTCGTCGAGTATATCAAAATGTCGTCGATGAACACCACGACATATTGATCGAGGTATAGCTGAAAGATCATGTTCATGAGGCCCATGAACACTACTAGAGCATTGGTTACACCTAATGGAATAACCAAGAACTCATAGTGGCCATACCGACATCTAAAGGCCGTCTTCTGCACTTCCTCATCCTGAACTCTGAGCTGATGATAGCCTGACCTGAGGTGTATCTTTGAGAACCACCGTGCTCCCTTGATATGATCTAAGAGGTCATAAATACACAGTAGCTAATACTTGTTCTTCACTATCCCCTAGTTCAGGCGACGATAGTCGACACAAAGTCGCAAGCTCCTGTCCGCCTTCTTGGCGAACAATATCGGGGAAGCCCAGGGTGAAACACTTGGTCCGATGAATCCCTTTCCCTACAAGTCCTCCAACTGTACCCATAGCTCTCGAATCTTGGCAAGAGCCAACCAATATGCTGGGGTGGATATCAGGGTTATCCCGGGGGACATATCAATATAAAAGACTACCTCTTTGCGAAGAGGTCATCTTGGAACGTCGTCGGGAAAGACGTCTGCATACTGATCCACCACTACAGGAAAACTAGGACTCTGCACGTCAACTTCTCCTAGGATGAGGCTAGCCAACTGATGAGTGATGGGCTATCCTCTCCCTTGCAGAAGTCTATCCTGTGCTGTGAAGGCTCCCTTCTCATCGGTGAAGGTGAACCTGCTCCCGTCGGTGCGTACACATCGCATCTTGCACCTAAAATAGTCGATCTGAGCATGGACTGTAGATAACCAATCCACGCCCAAGTTGATGTCGTAAGGCCTCGACACCGCTACAAGAAGATCCCAGCCGAAACTATCGACTCCTAGAGTAATCTCAAACTGTCGGTACTAGTACGTAATCGTCGAGTCTGCTCCTGTAGGAGTCTCTAGCTGTAAGGAACGCGCCAAAGGCTCTATCGGAATCTCCGAGCTCCGAACAAGGGCAGTGGTTGTGAAAGAGTGACTCGCTCCTGTGTCTATAAGAACTACAGAAAGGGCAAAATAGACATAGATAGTACCTCGAATCATCTCGGGCGCACCGTGGTCTTAGGCCTCCGCTGCCTGGAGTTGTTCCTGTCTCTGCCCGCCAGCTCCCTGTAGTCGGGGTGGACCTCCTGGTGGTGGTGGTGGTAGAGCCTCAAAGCGTCACCCACCACCTACTGCTCTTCCATCTCCTCTGACTCGTCGGCCTTCTCCTTGCGAACTGCCACGGTTGACCCTCTACCTCTGCCTGGGTGGCCCCTCAATCATCTGCTGCTCCTCGGCACGGCGGGTCAGGCAGTCACGAGCCATGTGGCCCTGCCCACCGCATGTGTAGCACTGCCTGCCTCTCTAAAGATTGGCTCTGCGCTGTGTGTCCCGCAATGCTGATCCAGTGTCCTGAGGTCGTCTGCCTGAGGGTCTGGTCTGCCAGGACCCATGAGTCATCCGTCGACTACCTGCTCCAGAAGACTCTGCTACGTGTCACCCTGCGGTAAGTCTCGCTGCTGAAGAAGGCTCGGCAAGAAATCTCCCAATCAAAAGGGATCACCCCAGTACTCCTTCCTGATTCGGAATGCTGAGAGAGATCAGCGATGCCCTGATCTCGTGCCTCAATCCCTGCACAATAGTCTAGGCCTGGAAGAATGGGTCCCATACCATGTCTGTCGAGTAGCGCGAGAGATCGATAAATCTCGCCGAGTACTGGGTGACTGCAAGTTGCACTACCGCAGCTGTAGAAGCTCCTGGATGCGCACCGCACGGAGGATGGCTGGGACGAACTCCGAGAGAAAGAGGCTCTCAATGTCCGTGCAGAGGAGAGATGCCTCATCGTGCACCTGGATCATCATGATCCACCATCGGCCCGTTGTCGCTTGCAGTAGGCTCGCTGCGAGGATCACCATGAGGACTGCTGGTGTCCTCACTAACCTGAAAACTCATACCACTGCCTCCAGCCGATCTTCGGCTGCCTGGGGGTCCGTCTCCCCGCAGAACCTAGGCGGTCTCAGGCATTGAAACTTGTGCAGTGCACTAAGGTGACATGCATCGTCAGTGGCCGGGGCTGGAAGCATCGGTGGCTCAGCGGGTAAAGGTACCGCTGGTGGCTCAGCTGTCAAAGGGCCATGTACTGAGGCCTCGTCGCTCGGTGGGCTGTCGTCACACCCACCTCTCAGAACCCTAGCTGGATGCTGTCGTGGGGCCATCCAGGAAAAAGACAAGTGCGCCACGGTCAGAACAGTATACCTGGTGAGTTGACACAAAGTAATCACAAAGAAAACTGGAAACACACATGCAATCAATGTTTTCACGCATTAAGTCGGAAATCAAAAGTCAGGGTCCTGGTGTACGGATACGTCGGCTGCCGCACAAACACTAGACTCCCTGGACTGATTACCACACTCAATACGCTTATCACTATTTCTTCACTTAGAAAAAGATCAGAGTCCAAAGTTTTGCAGTAGAACCAAACTCCTCTGATACAAATTTGTCGCAAACCGTCCTCGGGGCCCGTATCGTGACTACCCCAAGCCCGCCTTCCATAGGACAGGGGCTGGCGACAAGCACCAAGGTGCAAATACTAGTAAAAAGGGAAGGCATTTCCTTTCTAAAGTAAACAAACACCACAGAGCAAGAAAACAGTAGAAGTATATACTATGTAAAAGCCGATACAAAAGTAAGTGCGGAAAAGTAAGTGGGCTAGTATAAAACCCAAACTGAAAGTAAAGTACAACTGGAAAGGAAAAAATAGCAACTGAAAATTAAAGCCACAGCGTCGAGCTGTCCACTGGAAGTCCCACCTGAAGGGTGAGTACAGATAGCCTCCACAGCTCCTCGGTCCAGCCATCCACTCTGAGAACGTCCCGTCCAGTGGTCCACCTCTAGGTACCGTCCTGCTCCGCAATCCTCAACCACGATCAGCGCTGTCCGTCGTCTGCAACCAACACAACGTAGTGCGGGCATAGCTCATGCAGGGGTGAGTATAAGCTACTCAGTAGGGACCTCGAGACCCCCGAAGGTCTCCCAGAATCCACAAAGGATAATCCACAAAGGAAAGATACAATCACAAAGTAACATTCGACACTGCTTAGGTATATGCCCATACATATACCTAAGTCATCAATTCCAGAACGCTCCAACTTCTGAGACAATGTACAACGCAGTCCACACAGTAATGAAAAACGTAAATCCAAACAGGATAGCACAATAAAATCTACATAGGAAAGCAAAACAGGATTCAGCTCACATAGGTATACTTCTTCGTAAGATGATAGAGATGATCAGATATTTCCACTGATTCATATAATCCATCCGACCCACAAAGTATCGATAGGTACTAACCCCTGCAATGATCCACAAAGAATCTGACCCACAAAGGATCGATAGGTCACTAACCCCCGCAATGACCCAAAAAGGATCTGACCCACAAAGGATTGATAGGTAACTAAACCCCGCAATAACCCACAAAGGATCTGACCTATAAAGGATCGATAGGTAACTAACCCCCGCAATGACCCACAAAGGATCTGACCCACAAAGGATCTATAGGTAACTAACCCCCGCAAAGACCCACACAAGCTAGGACCCACATAGGATCTGTAGGCGTTGGCCCACACTGGACTGCTGAGCGCTGACCCAAACAGGATCGGTCCCACACAGGATCGGGAGCACTAATCCACGTAGGATCGCTGAGTGTTGTAGTCTTCGCCGTCAAATCCACTAAGGATCTCTGTACAATCGTCGTCGTAGTCGCAGTCGCAGCCAGCTCTAGGGTTCCCGCACACAGCAAGCTCGTTCGGGAGGGTCCGCTCCACGAACTGAGAGGCTGATACATCAACTGAAACATAGTCCCGAGTTGATGTTTCCAAAAGTTCCGTATTGTCAACAGGAACTCAACGTCACAGACGGCGGGTCAATCGGACGCTCGGTCTGAGACTTATTGGCTTTTTCGTCCCAGGGCCCTGTTAGTTTTTTAGTAAAAACCAACCCGACTGTATTCCACCTGTGTCCAAACCTCAGGCGGAGTAAGCCAAAAGATCCGTCTCACTAAGATGAATCCATCAAGGTCGACGACACATCAATCGGACATTCGGAGCTTATGTTATGAGTGTTTTCGCTCCGAGGGCTCGGTTGGTTTCGTGTACGAACCAACCCGGCCGAACCTAAGGTATTCCGAAACCTTGAGTGCGATATACCAAAATAACCGTCTGGATCCAAGGATCGCATTGCAACTAAAGGTGCATCGATCGGAGGCCCATAGCTCATTTTATGGGCAACATATCGAAAAAGGTTCGGTAATAGGGGGTTCGGGCCCGGTCCGACCCGACCCGACACCCCCAGGGTCGGCCCGAACCGAGTCGACCCAAACTAGGTCCGGGTCCGGCCCACTTTGGACGAGGCCTGGCCCGGCTGGAGCGGCTCGGCCCGGCCTTGGCGCGGCCCGGCCCGGCCTGAGCGCGGCAGGCCCGGCTGGGCGCGGTCCGGTTCGGCGGACTGGCCAAGGCATCCTCTCGGCGTGCGGCGCGCTGGTGCGCCGCCAGGGTTTCGGCCGAACGACCGAACCGTTTCGGGGCGGGGGGCACTGCCCCCGCGTGAAGTAAACCGCAACCCCTTTAATGGGGCCGCTCAGCTGGCCGGCTGGGGGTTACGACTCCCGGCACTCTCCTCGAACCGGTCGGCCCGCACCGGCCAGCCGGCAGCTCCGCCACGGGACCGGTAAGGGCCGGTCCCTTTGCTCCGACGCTGGCGGCCTGGTGCCCGCCACTGGTTCCCCTGCATCGCCGCGTCCCGGAACCGGCCGCGGCCTTGGTTCGTCCGGCGTGGAGCAAAGGCGCCGCGGATTTTTTGCTTCGAACGGCGTAGTGCGACGGCACCATGCTTCTCTGCTCTCCCTTTCTACAATGTCCATGCGGTGCTTCGGTACAGGGTTGCCTTGCTCTCCGCATCAAAAATCTACAACCAAAGGGGAGGAGTGTCAGCCATGTTCGTGCGGTCCGACCTCCTCTTGTTAATGCGATAACAGGCGGTTCAATTGAAAGGTGAAAAATGATGGAATTAATCACAAGAAAAAAAAAACCCCTACCACAACGTTGTCGTCGCACGAGCGTTCGTCACGGAAGAAGAGGGTCGTCGTGGAAGAAGAGGATTGCCGCAGAAGAAACGTCGCATAAGAAGTGTCGCAGAAGGAGGATCATCTGTGTCATGGTACACGGCGTCGTGTCGTCGATCTCCGAGGGTTCGACGTTCTTCGTCGCCCTTCGTCGGAGGTCGGCGTTCTTCGCGTTCTTCGCGTTCTTCGCATTCTTCAGCGAAGGAGGATGAATATCTTCAAGCCTTAGAGCTTTCTCCAAATCCTCTCAACAAGTAACCCCTCAATAAAATAAGTGTTGGTCTTATTTTATTTCCCATGCCAATGTTTTGGAATTCATAAAAATAATCCAACAATTAATTGAATTAATTGATACTCTTAAACCACCCAATTAATAGGGGTGTTCAATATTTAAATTAAACTCATTGGTTGACTTTAATAAAAAGGTGGGTTGTGGGTGCGTTACATAGAAGGGAAGAAATGGTGGGGCTCGTGCAGGCCCCACCTCAAAAATATCCTACCAAGTGGGTAGGATATTTTGGGTTCCACATTATCCGCTAAACATGTCTTAAGTGTATTTAAGTGAAATAAAATAAAGTGTTGCACCACCTTTATTTTATTTCTTAACTTAACCCCAAAAATTAAAAACCACACCTGAGAAAACGCAACTCCGGAGAAGGTGTTTCTAAGAAAGTACCAGCACTGCGATTCCATTGGTGCCCTCGGAATTTGATTCCGAGCACCGGTTCAAAAGTTATAAAACCCTGCTCATTCGTTCACTGAACGTACCCGAGCTAAACTTAGAAAAATGATTCCGAGCACACCGGGCCTCGGAATCAGGTGCCGTCATAAACTGCATTCTTGTAAAATTCCAAAAAAAATTAAAAAAAATAATAAATTTCCTTGAATTTTACGGGTCTTTACAGTTCACTATTAAATGTTGGTAAAAGTGAATTTTTGAAAAATACATCTTTTATCTGAAAAAAATGAATTCGTTCTTACATTATGTCTAAGAAACTCATAATATGGATTCTAAAATTATAAGGATTATATAATGTTAAAATTTCAGTTAATACTATTCATAACAGCTTTTGGACAGCTAGTTTGGTCAGTCGTGGTGCACATGAACTTGGTGTTACGTGTAGTGCAAGTTATTGAATTATTTTAAAGAAATAATGCACTATGAAATCTTTGGGTGTTACACAAAGATACCTATGAGAATTCAAGACAATGATATGAATAAGGTTGAAAATGATGTTGGAATATTCATCGCATGGTCATCACATCTTATAAAAAATCATGCTGATAAGGAGGAATTCATTTCAAATTTACATTTCAAGATAATCCATTAATTATTAATAAAATAGTCTGAACTGATGAATGTTATTATAGATGGACAAAAGGAAGGGGAGGAATGGATAGACCATCTCAAACCCATCAAAAGGATCGACTAACCTATGGAAAGGATACACTGAAATCACAATTACCCCACATGTTCTATATCCACAATTACTATCATTAATGGATCATGTGGATACTAAGATAAAAGATGTTTGAAACCACATATTTGAATTTGATGAAAATATGTACATAGAGAAAGATCAAGACTTCATTGGTCTTGAGAGTGAAACTGAAATCCTTAACTGTGACAGACTAGGTTCCTTAGATGTAAATGTATACATAAAATTATAATTATATATAAAAATTTAGTATCATTCAAGCCTCATGTGGATACAAATTTATAAGATGGTGGCAACCACATAGTTTAATTTGAACAAAATATGTATCGAGACAAAGATGAAGACTTCAAATTTCTTAGCAGTGTAACTGAAATCCTCAACTATAACTAGCTAGGTGCCATAGTTGTAAATGTATACATGGGGTTATCATAATTAAATTTTATATTATTTCCCTTCAATTGTTGGTATTAAATAGAGTCTATTATCCAAAAATTTTCATTCAAAGGATCTGATCCGACCTGGCACTATCTCGTCATTTTTTTCAAGCTCTATTTTAGCTTCTACATGTTGAGGTGACATGAGGACATATGAGTCAAATTTTATCATGGTAAAATACCTTCATTTAATTTTCATATATACACCTTCCATAAATATGAAATGTTATTTTTCATAATTAACTTAGTGTATCAGCTTTTGGAAAATGAAATCATGAGAACTTACCTCATGTATAGATTTACAATTAAGCCACCTAGCTAGTCATAATTGAGGATTTCCGTTTCACTAACAAGACCAATGAAGTATTCATATTTCTCTCTGTACATATTTCTTTCAAATTAAACTATGTGGTTTCCACCATCTTATAAATTTGTATCCACATGAGCCTTGAATGATAGTAAATTTTGATATTTAATGGGTGGAGTAATTGTCCTTACGGTAGATCTATTTGATTATTTGGTCAATACATTAGATGATTTTGAGATGGTCATTCCTTTCACCCCACATATAATTTCCCATCTGTAATAACATTCATTAGTTCATAAAATTTTCATTAATTATTGAAGGTTTTGCTTGAATATTAAATTGGAAATGAATACCTCCTTGTAAACATACTATTTTACAATATGTGATATCCATGCGATGAATTTTCCAATAGCTTTTTTGACGGTATTAATATCATCTACTTGAATAGGAATAAGTAGCTCTATTTTGGGATAATGATATGCGTTGATCGACACTCACACATGACCTGCTGGAAGTGGTCTATTATTCAGTGTAAAATTATAAATATTGGACAATGTACCACTGACCACAAGGCGATGGGTGGGTGTTTCTTGATGTAAATCATAGTCAATGTCACCCTATATAATAGAAATATAGGAAATTTAGTAGTGTCAATCTAATTCAATTTTCACAGAGACATTTATTAGAACATTGATTACCTTGGGAATGACATCTCTTTAAGGGGAATGTCTATCTTTTTAGCTAATATGGGTGGGGTGGGATATTCATGCATTGGATGTTCTTGAGGTGCTTCTAGACATTGCCAATCCCTCATTAAAATTTACATCATATCCCTATTCCCTTGAAATATTCCTTTAGGGGTTGCTATTTTTTCCCTCATCTATCGTATTAATTCACTTTGATCATCCTCTTTTTCAAAAAAAATGTATGTGATGTCCCCTCAAAACCCACCCCTCGGTTGCGGCCATACTATTCTGGCCACATCAAGGCCACTTATAAGTTGGGTTCACCCAGAACAAATGTTGTTTATTCCTATGACTATGTAAAAGATAAAATATAGGAAAATAAGTGATCATTGGTATGTAATAGTGTTGTAACGAAAAAAATATTATATAATACTTACAAATGATTCTCACACTTTTGGTGTGTTTTATCTATTAGTATCCCATTTTTTTAGACATGCCTCCATTCATAGAACACGACATGGGATGGAAGTGGCGTTGGATTTCAAGTCATCAATCTTAGTATAAAAAAAGGTACATAATGATTAGGTTGTTTAATGTCACATAGAAGTATTACCATAGAATTAAAATACATTCCAATTTTCTTCCAATTGAAGTGTACCCCATCATTGCTTTATGATAGGGGTATGCTGTTATTGCTAGTCGTTCCTTATTTTTAGAACTCAATTGCTATTTCATAAATAAAAAATTGTTAATCAAAGTAATGAATACACTTATCATCTAATAATGTATTACTAGCCACAATGTACGTGAAATGACACATCCGCACGACGGTCGGTAAACACATATCACGCTTCTAGAGTTATCATGTGTGCATAGATAAGCAGCGAGAAAATGTTTTTTCCCTTCATAATCTTTATGATGATTTCTTCTTAGGGTTGTGTGAAATCCTCTATAAATCCTTCCAAAAAGCATTAACACAAGCTCTGTGTGGGAGATATGTACTATAAATGCACACATTATTGGATAATGAAGAGTAATTCAATGTTTAATTATATTATTTTTTAGTAAAATAATGAAATGATATCATAATGTTACCATAATATATTCCCACATCAGTGCCTTAATCCTGATCAAAATATAGGGTCACGAATCTACGTCAATCTGTATGTGTTTTTGAGTGGTGATTCCAATATAACTGCTAACCATGGGATTGTTGGAACTAACATACTGACCCACCACATTACATCCGACCTCATATTTGAAGAATTTGGATTTTTCCTTAAGTATCTTTTCTAACACCTTCAAACTATGGTGCTCATTTCATTTCAATGACATCAGTCATTCTCCACCTACCATTTCCCCAGAGTCAACATCGTCAATAGGTTTCTTTACAATAGTGGCACCAGCACGTGCATAAAGTTGTTGAACCTATGCAATGTGGGTAGAATCGGGTTGAGAGATCAGCTATTCCTCAATAATTGAAGCACTAACATGTGAATAAGGTCATTCCTCTACACTCCATGCAATAGTAGGTTGAGAGACATATTGTTCATCAGAATTTTGAGCTCCATCACATGAAGATATAATTATCTGCATAAGTTGTTTACATTTAATATAGAGGATATAAATGCAAAACAAAAACTAATAATATCAAGAGATAACACAGTATATTTTATGAAAAAATTTTACCTGATTATTGAACACCCTTTTCCTTTTTTTAAAGGATGAAGGGATTTGACCCCTCTATAGATGATCCAAATCCATTCCTTGTGGTCTCCTCTGACATACAAAATTCCCACTACATTGGGACTGCTACGAAATTATTGAAACATCCAAATAAAAGGGTTATATTCGGTTGAATTTTCATTTAATCCTTTAGTGGTTTTGGGTGATAAAATTACAAGTAACCCCTTTTGGTTTGGGGTATATGTAACGTAAAATACTTGTACTGCACGTGATTCCATTATAAATGGATTTCTGTTGTACATTTCTTTCCTAAAATAAATGTTCATGAATCCCAATTCATCTATTTTAATGGCACTCCTATTATGAACCCACTTTCATTGAAAATTTAGGACTTGGAATGTTATATAATCCAAATCTAATTTTTTCTTGATTATGAAAAAATATGACATATTCATGAAAATTAGATTTATGTCCTTAGTACTAGAAACAAGCATCACTTCAAAAATGAGTATAACTCCAATATTTTTCTTGTTATTATCTTTATTATGATCTTATGTATAGAATGTATAACCATTAATTACATAACCTTTGTAATATAATACAAACACAATTGGTCCTCTAGCTAGCCATCAAATTCATCCTGAAATTGAATCTGTATTTTCATCTCAATTCTTTGAAATGTGGTTCTGAAACCTTCCTATAAACTGTTTATTATATGTATTTGTTATCCATCTGTCAGTCCATGATGGATTCAAAATCCAAATAATTTCATTGTGGGTTTAGACATAAGGGGAAACCTTCAAATGATTATGAAAAATGTAATGGTGGGACTGATCTCGATATGTAATATTGATTGTGACAACATCTCTTCAAAATATTCCTTCACCCGTAAGCCACCAAATGTGATGAGATTTCAGAAGACTAATTTATTCCACACCGGACATGTACTTGATGCCAAATTCAATGGCTTCCCCAAAAATATATCACACCACAATACAACCCCCTAGCCAACTTCGATAATTTTCAAACCCTTTCAAAATCATCATATACTGTTCTATGTGGTACATTCATCAATAGTGTATAGGACCACATAGTCAAATCTCTCTCACCATGTGAACCATCAAATGAACCATCAAATCAAATAATGTTTGTGTGAAAAACATTTCTAATTCACATAAATTTATTTCAATTTCCCTTTCCATACTCAATTAAATGGAATACTTTCACAAATTTATAACTACTCAAACAATTTTGGGTAATAATGAATTTCTTCTTCAACTGGCCATGTCATTTCCTGAATAAGTTATCCATCATCATTCACATCTATAATCAATTCCATGATATAGTGTTCTTATGTTTCCACACTTTTAATCATATCCAATGATCAATAAAATGCAGTTTTATCCCATCCACTATCTACATTATCTTTTCCCCCATCTTTATTCCAACATTTATAACTTCAATGTACTGTTTGACAGATCAACTATTCTTCCAACTCCTCTAGAATTTCTTGTCTTGAAAAATTGTAGCATAAACACATTCAAAGGATTTAAGTTGGGTCGTATGCATGATCTTTTTCAAAATTGATGAACTCTTTCGCTCAACCTTCATACATTTTTTTTCAAATGATTGGAATCCATCCATTCATTATTCATATCTATCTTATTTTATTAGGAGATATTAGTATTTAACAAAATAGATACATAAAATGTTGATATAAAAATTAACTGGGAAAAAAGATATAGAATTTTAGTCTCTGTTGAAAACTATTTATCAAATCACAATTGAAATAAAATTAAAAAAACCAACCAGTTACCCAAATTACTCTTAATATAACACACTCTTTTTAAAATAAACAAATCAATTTCGAAAATTATTTCTCAAAATTCCATTTCATTTTTTTAAAGAAGTCATGGAATCTTCATGACCCAACAATATTAATCCATTAAGATGAATGAAAACCCTATATATTTTAGAAATTTTTATTTAAAAATTTACACACCCCTTGTTAAAATGAATCCAAAATTACAAATGCTTTAAAAACAATAACATACCTTTTTGAAAGCCAATAAAATGAGTTGGAAAACCCTTAGAATGAAACCAATGTCCATCCCAGGTGTTTAAATCGTTTTAAATGTATTTAAAACAAAAAAAGTTATTTTGAACACATATAATTTTTTATGAAACATTTCAAAACACATGATTCATTTTGAAAGAAGAAAATATGTATTTTTAAAAATACATAAATCCCATGATTGGATGTTTACAATGGATACATGAATAAAAAAACCAACACTCTATATAATATAAATCTATAAAAGGTTTATCAAGTCTCTCATGAATATATGGTATGATTCCATTAGTTTACTCTTATAATAGTATTGAGGAGTGAATAAGTGATAGATAAAAACAAAAGAGTCACGTGACAATGATACTTTTGAACATATTGTCATATCTCTTCAATGTCGGTAACCATAATCCGCATGATGCATGAATCATGTACTACCTAAGCATGATCCTACCAATATGGTAAATTAGAAAAATGTTCCCCTTCTTGAGGTTATACATTACTTCAATGTTAAAGTACTAAAGGTACTCATACCATCTTCACTACCAATAGTTCAATTCAATTTGTGAATAAATATATCTCAATTAAATTTTTATGTGTATTCCAATAACACAACCTAGAAAGAACCATTGTTTACAAATATAGGAATGGATTTGGGAATTTTATCTTATGTGTTCTTAACCTTCTTGACCCATAACCAACAACATAACTATAACGGTCTGAAACTATTCAAATCCTATCTCATGATACATCACAATATATGTCATACTCATTACAAAACTCAATTATGGTTAAGATTGGAGTTTTCATAAATCCCTCATTAAGATCATATAAGGATCTCTCATTATCATCTAAGAAAAGGAACCATACAACATTCTTAGTTAAGGCTTTCTTTGTAATTCCAATTTGGATGAATCCTGTTTGACCATCTGATAATAAAAGTGAAACCCTATTAAAATCACCATAATAACATTCTCATTTCCTGTTAGAAATATTCTTATTCAATTGTTTTTCACCTCAATGAGTATTCAAAAAACACCTATATCACATGTTTCTTAGGAATGTTGTTCCACTTACTTATTTTATGTATCAGTTGTTCATTCAGTTTCACCGACTTCCAAAATTTCATGGATGTCTCCACAATGAACATGTTGACTTTCTAACAGATGTATCATGTCCAGAAAAAGCCTTTCACTTTTGATTAATAGTTAATGTCACTGTTTTTCAATGAATTATTATTACATTCCAAAAATATGTTCTCAATACAACAAGGATATGACATTAACATATCAACATAAAAACTGTATTTAATAAACTACAACTTCTATTCATAACTTATGGACAACTTACCATTACACTATCCACTTCTAAAAATAATATCATTCAAAATTACCTCATCTATAAGATATTTAACTATCTACTTCCTATATAAAAAATGAGGCTATGTTCAGGTGGCTCTCCTATTATTTTAATTATGAATAAATGAGTAAGGATTCATATCCAAAAAAATTCATGCATTAAGACTACTTCATGGAGACTACAGTATCATATAACACTTCAACACAAGAAAAGAATTATGGTACTAAACAATTAAATGCTATGATTTTCCATAGTATATTTTCTAAAATCTTCAAAAAGATGTAACAAATGACATTTCAAAGACTACTCACTCTAAAATCCTTAACTGAACTCATATGAGAATCCCTCCAAATCAATGTGATGAGAGAATCATTATAATTCATAAAAAATTTATAAACTATCCAAAACTCATTCATGATGTTAACAAAATCAACTCCCAAAATATTATGAAATCATTTAAAGAAAATTTCATTAAAAATCTAGGTTAGGTTCCATTGATGGATGCATAAACCAAAATGACATGACACACAACCATTCCTATAACTGCAACATCATACAGACCAAACAAGAACAATTTCAGACTTTACAATGCATCCTTTATTCAATTTTGTTTGTTAATTTTGGGGTTATCATAAATGTCTTATCATCCTGTGGAATTCATTCATTATCCAATTATACATAAGTTACAAATTTCCATATTCAAATGTTCAAAAGGAACCAACTAGCTTGCAAATAATTTAGTGTGAAAACAAGGACCACTAATGACAATGATTTTTAGTGGGGTGTTTAGCTCGTACAGTTAACAACATCACCAACAATATGAAACTGTGATAACATGAAAACAAACCCCATTTCCCCTTTCCAGATAATTATCCAGTTCTTATCATTGTTTAGTGTGGCACAACTATAAACCGTAGGAACACATGAGTAGATCCCTCCAACATGATACACAAACAAAGGGAAACTAAGGGGAATTCATACCTCAAAGAACTTTTTCAACTATTCTATGTACCCCAGGGAAATGTAAGATGCCCTCATGTGACAACCGCATAGCTAGAAATGTGGATCAACCTATTCTATACAAGAATATTATCAAAACCCTGTCATAACATGTAACTCAAGAGAAACTTCTATGTAGTAGTGAATTTTGGGGAAAAACAATAGGAAACTGATGATAAAGAGGATACCTCACCATTGAGGGGTGGTTCAATGGGCATTGGCGGTGTGTTTGAGGCAATGGAGAGGCACACAGAGTAGGAGTCCTCTAGTGGAGGAGAGGCATCTGGCGGAGGGATTCATGGAAGAGGAGAGGTGCATGGCGGAGGAGTCCTCCAGCAGAGGAGAAGTGCATGTTAGAGGAGAGGTGAACGTTGAATGTGGCTTCATGGAGTATGGATTCACTGCCTTGGAGGAGTCAGTGGGAGAGGAAGAGGAGTTAGTGGTGGCGGTGGCTGTAGGGATCAGCTTTCGCGAGAGCTTGGGGTGCGAGGAAGGTATAGAAAGTGAGGGTTTTGTTATAAAACTTGGTGAAACTTTTATCAATGCTAGATAAAAAGCAGTCCTAAAGGTATGTTTTCTCTGCGCTAAAACACAAAGAACTGATAAAGAAACCTTTATTAGTACTTTTTTAGTGCTGATAATGATAGGCCTTTATCAGTGATAAAAAAGCGTTGATAAAAGTTTTCTTTATCAGTGCTATATTTTTAAAGCTGATAAAGACACCTTTTATCAGCGTTTTTAGTGGTGATAAAGGCCAATCTTTATCAGCACTAAAAAAGTGGTGAAAAAGGTACAATGTTAATTATTTATTTATATTATTATAAAAATTTATAAAATTATATATATGATATATATATATATATAATTATATCTATACGTAAATAAATATATTCATATTTATAAAATTTAAATTTAAATAATTATAAAATTATAAGAAATATACTTATAATATTTATAATAATAGAAATACAAATAATAAAAATATTTTTTATATTTATTTTTAAGAAAAATATATATATATATGACTATATTTTATCTATTTTTATAATTGTTTATATGAATATATATATATATATATTTATAATTATAATTATAATTGAATATATATATATTTATTCAAATAAATATAAAATTATAACATATTTATTATAATTTTTTTAATTATTTATATATATTTGTATTTATTTATAACTATAAATATTAATATTTGTTTTAATTTTTCAATATTTCTATATATTTATAAATATATTTATTTAATTATAGATACCATTAAATATGTAAATAATAATTATATTTTTTATAAATAAATAATTAATTAATTGAATATATATTTATTTATATTTATAACTAATAAATAAATAAATAAATATTTGTAATTAGACATTGTAATATATATATATATATATATATTCATATATAGTTTTAATTATATATATATATATATTTAAATAATTATAAAATTCTAACAAATATATTTATAACTTTATAATAATTAATATATTAATTATAGTTTTTTAATTATTTAAATATCTATTCGTTAATTTAGAATTATATTTCTAACAATTTCTTTTTATTTATAAATTTTTTAGTATAAATATATATAATTAATATATTTGATAAAATATATGAATTATTTAAATATATCTATATTTATTAGGAACATTAATTATAAATATTTGTATTTATTTAAAAATATTTCAATATATTAATAAATATTTCTATATATTTATAAATATATTTATATAAATATATGTTTATAAATATATAAGTAGAATAATAAATATATTTATTATAATTTTATATTTTTTTAAATATATGTGTATATTTATAGTCATAATTAAAACTATAAATGAATATTTTTTTAAATATTTGTATATAAATATAAATATAAATATAAATTTATATATATTTATATATATTTACAGAATTATAATATATGTATTTATTGTAATTTTATAATTATTTAATTATAGATAGAGTTATAATTATAATTACAAATAAATATATTAAAAAAGTATTTATATATAATTAAAATTTTGTAATTATAAAAATAATTAATATATTTATTATTTAAAAATGTTTAATGTAATTTTATAAGTATTTCTGAGAACATAATTGTATATATGGTTAACATGAATTAATCACATGATTAGTAAAATATGCATAATAAAAAATGATCCATTAGTGGAAAACATGATTAATAAGAAGGTTGTATTGTATAAATGAACATTCATGATGATACATAACAATATGCAAGTATGATCAATATATTTGTTGACAAAATTAATTAGAAAGACATATATTTGTAATAATTAAAATATTAAATTTAATATTTCAATAAATATTTATATATATTAATTATAAATAAAATAAATATAGTATATAAATTAAATATTACAAATATAAGAAATGTAATAAACTAAATAAATCTAATACATCTTATTAATGAATCTAATAAATCTAGTAAATCTATAATAAATCTAATAAATGTAAATATAATAAATCTATAATAAATCTAATAAATATATGAAATCATATAAATCTAGTAAATCTAATAAATATAATAAATATATTAATTTATTAATGAAATTTATAATAATATTATAATAATATATATATTTATTTTCTTGGAAATACTTTTTTAAAACATTATATATATATATGAATGATTTTAAAATATATATTTATTATGAACCTGCATTTCTTATTTAATTTATTCAAATATACTTTATTTTTTAATATAAATATAATAATTTTATAAAAAAAATTATTAAAATCATTTATTAGCGATAAAAATAGCATTGATAAATGCACCCTTTGTTAGAGCTTTCTGCTTAGCGCTGATAAAATGAGGTGCTTCCATTGCCATGTTTTTTGGTAGTAGAGGGAGATGATATATAGTTTTTTATCTTCTTGATTTGTTTTCGTCATCTCTCTCTCAAAGTTGAACACCACATGGAAAAAATTCAGAAATTTTATTTTATTTATTAGTCATCCATGCCGAAATTCCACAACCTCAGAGGTTAAGACATCAAATAAACACTCCACTACCTCAACATGGATTATTAAAATTTAAACTACATTTTGTTTAATTGATTCGTTTTTCTTTATTTCTGGATAAAAAATAAGGCCACCAGTCCGAGGAGTTCTGAGGGCCGGATTCAAGTTGATTCATGGATAAATATATCCAAGTCAATGAAAACATTTTTTTTGTTTGAAAAATTAATAATTATATAAAATATGTTCTTTATATATTATAATATCTGAAAATATAAAAATCATTAAACATCATGTTAATCCATAGAAATTTTTCAGATGACCATAACATTACCATTTTAAATCAAATCATTGTGTGGTCAGATTTATTGGGATCGATTTAAAACCCACTACATAAAATGTAATGAAAAATAATTTTTTTGTAATTGAAAATACACATGATTCCCTTAATACCAATGGACGATAATGGGCTATACAATAGAAGCCATTAGGTTGGTGATTTAGAATTTTTCAATTATTGGAGAAACAAAACATTATTGCCTCTAGGGATCAAATCCCCAGAATGGTTTGAAGATCTCATGTGTTTAAATCATAGTACAAAAAAATAAGTACCTCCTTCTGATTTGAAGTGTGAAAATCTATCATAAAGCACCAATAACCATTGCTCGAAGGTTCTGACATCTAACCCCACTAGATCATCTGAACATACTTCTCAAAACATTGCAGATGTTGTTTGTGCATTCTGGGTGCTAACATGGAGCTCTGATGATCTCTTCTACACCTCTTTGATCACTATAATCACCAATCCCCGATCTGCAAAGGCATTCTCAGATCATTCACACTGATTGAGTTATTTTCTCTTAAGGACTTGGGGGGAGAGATAATCTATCAATTCCAAACCAATGAATTGTATATTGGATAGAACTTCTCTCCACTTATATAGTGGATCTTCAAAATACATGATTAGGGTTCCCCAACCCCTATTCATTATATGTTCACTAAATAAGTGATATAAATAATTAATAATGAAAAACTAACTACATAATAAATATTATTAATATTTTATCACATACCTATAATATTTATTAAATATATTACATAATGATATTGAGTTGTTAACAAGACTCATAAGTCCCGGTAATATGAAAAAACATTGGTATATTAAAATAATATCCATTCTTATAATATAAATCCTCGTATTTACATAAACACATTCCAATACATTAAATTAATAAATTCAACTGAATTATTATTTACCTGAATAATAATGAATTTATTTATTTATCGGCGACCGTTAAAATGTGGACAACACTCAGACCTCAATGTAGGGACCAACATATACTATATTATTTTTAACAAGATTTTGGTATATTCTTGAATATTTTATTATGTATGACCATCTATGCACTTACCTCGATAGTACTGAATAATATTCACATACCAACACCATATTCAAGCAACCCATCAAAGTCCCCTAAAGAAAAAAATAGTAGTCATTAGAGTGAAAACCAACCTAAAAACATGAACTATAGAATGTATTCACTTTATCATATAATATATCATTGTGTACGACACAAACTTATTTCCTCTCCATTTCATAAAATATTACTTGTTGATCTCTCTATAAAAATTTACCTTCGGCTACCATGGCCATGGATATAAGAAGTTACTAGTATCTTCATCCAACGGGGCTGAGAAATCACATCCTCAACTCATAAGGGGAAATTCCTATCTTGATCATTCAACCATTTTCATACCATAAATGATGCACCTAATGAAAAAAACCTCACCATGACATAATTTTCAAGGTTTTCTCATTACATCAAATTTAATGATAAAATGACACACATTGATGATGATCTCATGTCAGGAGACCAATACAAATGTTTGTATATAGGAAGAATCAATGATGCAAAAAAATTCTGGTCTTCATTTTGGTGGGTCAATCCTCATGATATCAACTTCTAAAGATAACCATGTTTGAACATCATGAGAAAAAAATTCAATTATTATGATCCCCACACACCTGATTGTTACAAATCATCTATGTCCTATTAGTATGATGTATATGGACCATATGACATTAGTTTATTATGAATATCATAGTATATCTAGGTTTTTATTATAGTTGTGGACCTTATATAACCCATTCATACAACACGTAATCCAATGAAATTATCATAAATATAGTGGATGTAGAAATATAAATACTATTATGGTATAATGAAAATAGGTATATATATCAAACTGCATACATGTAGTGGTAATCAATGTACATCAGAAGTTGGGTATGGGGAACCCACTTTCAACCCTATCCTTGTATTTTATTTTGATTTTTAAATATAACCTAGTAATGTAACGTGTTCTATATAGACACTCATAGTTTTTAAGGTAGTTTTCCCCAAATATCCTACTTTTTGAGTGAAAATGATTTTCTACCACCCTCTCCCCCACTCTCCCTTCAAAAGTAGTATATCTCACAATTGGTGGTAATTCATGGTGATAGAACATTTGGTGGTCTCACCTAGTGGTGATGTATTTATTGTGGGTTGTGCATGTTAGGAGGATGGAATGAGGTTTATTTCCTTCATGTTCCTATTACCCTAAAAATTTGGACTTATGATGTGATGGATGTGGTCTTTTTTGGGATTTTAATGATAATGGAATGATTGGAATAGTTCGAAAGTTGTACATTACAGTTATGATAATGTGATTGAATTATGGAAGGGGTGGTGGCTAAAAACATTCGATATTGGGGCATGGGAGAGAAAAAATAGTGTGACTTTTTTTGGGAATTATATGTTTATATTAGTTTTTTATTATGTTATTTCATTATGTGTGACTCTTAGTGAGTGAGCCTTTGTGATGATAGGAATGGGTTGTTGACCAAGTAAGACCTTATTGGTTATACTACTTGTTCATTGGTGCATTAATATGGCCCTTTAACATTTAAATGGGAGTTCCTAAAAAGGATCCTACTAGGTATAAAAGTTATGATCACCCCAATATGTATATATATACATTCCAAGTAATCATGAAGGATTTTATGACCTATTAGGTTCATTCCAGCTCAGAGTCGGGAGTTAATGTTAATGTCTCTTCCTAGGAGTCAATTGGTATTTTATTTTAGAGATTTATTATTTTAAATTTCGAGAATTATGGATTTTATTATTATGGGGTCAGGGTTTATTTTTTATTATGCAGTTCTAATGGGTGTATATATTCTTATAACTTATACATAACATCATATATTGAGATTAATGCCTCTAATTTGGTGTTTTATACCCCCAGCTCTAGTCTCCATCCTATGCACTATTGGATAAAGTATTAGGTGGTCACTCTCTCTCTTCATTACTAAACCGGGAAGGGTTCCGGCAGAGGAAGGGTTATGGAAAAGTGTTATTATGAATGGGTGTTTAGAGATAAGATATATATATTAGAGTTAGGAAATGTGATGATTTAATGGATTGGATGGTAAATTGTATCAACTAAGACTGTGTGTGACATAGGGTGGGGATATTGGATAAGACATTGGATTTCTAGGGCCCTTGGGGTCAGATGTACAGACTCCAAGTTTACCAGATAACCATGTAAAGTGGTATTAATTGTATTGTATACACCTAGGAAAGGTAAATGAAACATCTTTGGTAATAATTTTGTTTTAACCAGTACATTTTTTGGTATAATAAAATATATCAAAATATATGATTCGAATTAAATGAATTCAATATCAATAAGTGAAGACGTTTTTACTTTCTTTTAGATACATCAACTAGTCATCATGTGTTTGTGGTGTAGGTTGGTCAGGTTTGGAATAAAAATTTGGTTGACCATATAATGGTCATCCTGGATGATTAGGATGTGTTATGATAAAGGAAATTGAGTTATTTCCATTGTGAAAGATTATGGAAGTATGAGGATAGTGTAAAAATAAGACTTTTCATAGATATTATTGGGAGTACAGATCGAGGATGAGTTTTTATAAGGTGGGGAGATTGTATGATCCCATTTTTTCTGATGTATGAATATTTTTAAACATTTTTCATGTGGGGTTGTTTTGAATTTAATTCAATACATAATTTAATTCAAAACCTTGAAAATTTACACCCCCTATAAGTAGTTTTCTCCTTGTTTCAACATGTCACTAAATAATATTTCCCCCCGTGTAAGGTTTTGCCTCATGTAATTATTTTTAACCACATTTATGATTTAAACTAGTAGAAAAATACCATATACCAATGGTTTTGAACTGTAGGTATAAGTCTATAAATCGTTGTTATAACTTATACCAAATATTTGGACGACTGTTGGATATTTTGGCATTAGGATAGGTCTATACCAATGGTTTTGGGAAAACCATTGGTACAGTTGATTTATAAAAATTATTCCAATTGATTCATCAATCTATTGGTATAGCTAATTCAATAAATAAAACCCTATATTGTTTTATCCCATGACCTCCCATTTATAATATAATGACCTAACCACTAACCTAACATGACTTTTGTGAACATAATTTTGTAAATATATATATGAATATTCATAATTATTTTAAAATTTTATTTATATAATTTTATTTGAAAAAAAAATTAATAACAAATATGGGTACCTATACCAATCATTTTGAGAACCGTTGGTATAGGTTTTTTGAACTTTTGAGCTATACCTACATTTTTTATGAAACTGTTAGTATAGGGTGGACCTATACCGATAGTGTTTTCCAAAACCATTGGTATAGGGTCTCTATAATAGACATACACCAACAATGTTATCCACAACCGTTGATATATGTCCATAAAAGCGACCTATACCAATATTTTTGGTCAAAACTATTGGTATACTTCATACTTAGTGACCTATACCCACGACTTTTAGGGAACTGTTGGTATATGGTGGCTACAAGAGACCTACACCAATGATTTCTTCAAAACTGTTTTTATAATTCTCTCTAAGATACCTATACCAACGATTTTGTACAAATATTTTGTATAAGTCTGTTGGTATAGGTCCTCTTTCTAGTAGTTTTCACCGTGTGAAATTATATTTCACCACATGTAATTAGATTTCACCACATATAATATTTGATTAATGTTATTAAAATGGTTTTATGGTTTTTCCTTGAGGAAAAGAGTAAATTAGTTAAAAATCATTACATGACATGAAATTAGGATACACATTGGTTAATTTTCATGCACATATTTTGAAAAACACGTTTCCAGTATCGCCAAAACCATCTGTACCCAATTTTCTATGTTTTAGAAGCTCCGTGCACCAAATTGTTTTGACCCAAGACATCCTATGCACCTCTTCCTTAGACTGAAATTTCCAAAAACACCATATTATTTGATCACATACCCTCTGAGAACCTCATAGGTAAGGATTTTCTTCTTATTTAATATTTATCTCTCCTCATCTTCTCTTTTGAGCTAAAAGACTGTGGTTTATCTACTATTGGATCTAGATCTAGATTTGTTGAATCTAGATGTAGGATCATTTAATTTATATCTAGATTTTATAGATCATGATTCATTTAACTATGGATTTAGGTTTCAGATCTATATTTAGATTAGGTTTATTATATTTTGATTCATTTTTATCTCAGATATAGGAATTGAATCAATATCATGTTCTTCATTGTAATTCTACACAAATTAATGACATCTATTGACGATCATTCTTCATCATTGTTCTTGAGTTAGGTGGTCCAAAATTCAAATCCCATCATCATAGTTACAATTATATGTATGTAATTTTAAAATTTCTATTCGATGATCAACAATGGTGTTCTTAATTAAATTAATTAATTTAGTGATTTATTTGATTAAAGGGATTGTAAAAATGGGATATTTGGATTTTATATCATGAATAATTAATTTTTTAATTTATCAAGGAATTATTGAGCTTGTTGAACATGATTAATTAATGTTAAAATTAATTAATGGGTGTAGTTTGGTTTATGAAATAGTCGAGTTAGACTAATTAAGGGTACGATTAATTATTGGAGATTATTCTGATTTAGAAAATTATAGAATGATTATTTAATTATGGAATAAAAATATAGGATTGAATGTGATTAATAAATTTTGGAGTAAATTAATGGAAGATAAATAAATAATTAATTGGTTTTGTAATTGAAAGGGGTCGAATTTGATCCAATAATTGTGAATTAATTAAGGACAGTTGACATGGAAAATTAATTGTGAAATTAATTGAAAGGGGTTGAATGTGTTTAATTAATTACGAATTAACTAATGAGAGCCGACATGGAAAATTAATTGGTGAATTAATTTAAGTGGATAATGCAGTTAATTAATTGTGGAATTAATTACTCCAATTGGTGTGAGAAATTAATTTGTGAATTAATTATAGGGAATTAATATGATTAATTAATATGGGAATTAATACAATGGATTTGAATAATTAATTGGTGAGTTAATTGAAGGAATTGAGTTAGATTAATTAATCATGGATTAATTAATATAAATGATTTGGATTAATTAATTGTTGAATTAATTAATGAAAGTAATGTTATGATTTCTGATTTGGATTAATTATTTGATGAATTAACTAATATGGATTTTTTGTTGAAAATTTGATCAAGTTAGATTAATCAATTGGTTAACTAATTAATAATGATTGTTGTGATGATGCAATTGAATAAATTAGATTAATTAATTATTAAATTAATTAATGTGGGTTGTTGGGAATTTGAATTGATAAGATTGGGTGATTAATTGTTGAATTAATTATTGGACAGTGAGATTTCTATGTTGTATAATTAATTTGTTACTTAATTATGGGATCTTTAAATAGATGATCCCAGATAATTAATTTTATATTTAATTATTAGTTGTTGAGATTATGAATGAGATAATTAATTACTAAATTGACTAATTGGAATGATTTTTTTAATTAATTGGTGAATTAATTAATTGTAATGGTGTGGTTAAATAATGGGTTAATTAATTAATTAGAGTAAATGTTATTAATTAATTATCAAATCAATTAATGTGAAAGGATTAATTAATTTATAAAGTAATTATTAATTAATAAATGGGGTGTTATACAAGATGATATTCTCCTAAGATAATCATAGATATATTCTTGGTTGAACATAGTAATAAATTATGGAATTAATTATGGGATATGGATGTTACAATTTGAGAAAAATAATTGGGGAATTATTTATGATATATTGATTCCATGAAATGAATAATTAGTTGGTGAATTAATTATACAAAATAATTGTTCTTGAATAATTAACTAGTGAATTAATAATTAGATATTGATATTGTGAAATGATTTACTAATTTTTTGAATTAAATAATGGGCTTGAATTAATTTATTTATGAATTAATTAAAGTCGTGACAATTAATTTTGATATAACGATTAATCTATTTAATCATAGTTTTTGTGATAATGAGAAAACAAGTGATAATAAGATACATTTGAATTTTTACTGTCAAGTAATATAAATGCATATTTGAGAGTTAGGATGCTTTACATAATGATCTAGACTGATGATTATACACCTGATAGTTTTGGAATGAAGGATAGAAATGATGTTTTATGCCAATGATAGATCTATTGGGTTATATAATGAACAGGTTTCTAGACATGACGATCTATACCGATGATGGGTGCACAAAATTATAATTGGGTGCTTGAAATGAGTATTTACACCAATGGTATGTATGGATTTTGATATTATGGGTGTTAGACAAGGCAATATACACTAGTGGTATTCATGCATGTTTAGAATTGGGAGGCTAGACATGATGTTATATGCTAAAGGGTACTTCGATTTACGGCCTCACATGAGAATACTTCGAACTCCTTCATGAGTCAAATTAAGTACTGAGATATTATATCACCATTTAATACATTAATCACTAGTATGATTAATAAATAGTATAAGGATTTCATATTGCCTAGGGAAAACTTCGGGGTCTAGCATGATCCAAAGATACTATTGAGGTATGACTATCCTTAGGTAACCTGGACTTAATGTTGTGAAATAAAGAATAAATGATAATGTAATAACTATATATTTACTCATTTTAATTATTTCATTATAAAATTGCACACACTAGATGACTGGATTTGTTTCTGACGTCGTTGGTGGTGGCCTACTGAGTTGTACTGACACCCTAATTGGGCTTCTTAATCAATACTTGAATAGAATTTGTGGTTTGTTAACTGGTTAAGGGAATGCTAGATGGCTGAGTTGAGATAGAGAATGGCGAGGTAACCTAACTTGGTATTGAGACACACATGGATTAGTTTTCAATTTCTTTATTTGTTTCGGGTTTTTCATATTGAAAAATGGAATGTACTTTCGAATAGAATGTTTCCATTTCCAGATAAATATTGTATTTTCTTCTTAGATTATATTAATATATTGTTATAGTTTTTTATTATATATTATTCTTATATTGTCTTTTTTCCATGGGTTTACTCTGATAAAAGAGTGTATAGTATCCCCAGGACTTACATACCAGACCCCCGCTAATAATCTATATCCTATAGTGTATGGGGAGGCATGCATGGTGTCAAGTGGTGGTCCGACTCATGGCACCAGTGCATGGCAGCCGGGTCCGGACATTACAAGATGGTATAATATGAGTTTTAATTTCTTCTTATTTTTACATAATATTTAGGAATTGTATACCGGAGACTTGTAATTTTTAGACCTTGGTTATGAGTATGTGCATGCGATTAGCTACCCTATGTATGGGGGAGAACCCAAGTACCCAGTGTGGGATTCTTGTTATTATTGTTTGCTGATATAGTTGAATGTTATTTCACCTTGGGTGACACACTTTTTTTTGACATTATTATTGTTTATGATATTTTTTGAGATTGACTCATGGACCTGAGATTCATGAGATTTGAGTCTTCATGCATCATTTAAGGCACAAGAGATTATATTTTGAACATGCATCATTTTAGGAAAGAATGGGAAAACGGTTTTTGGGAATGTTGTTGAACTAGAACTCATTTTACTTTCATGTGAAATTAAAATGAAAATGGTGGATAAAATGAAATTGAGAACAATTCTAAAATGATTGAATATTAGAATAAGTGGGTGTATAAATGGGAAACATGAATAATAATAATGTGTTACCCTTTTTAACCAGAGCCAAAATTTGGGTTGGTTAAGGGTAGTGATAGTGCCTCAGTTTTGACCATGTGGTTAGAAAAAGTGGGAAATACATAATATGGTTTTGATTAAATTTCATTTGTTATCTATGAAAAATTTTCTGATGTAAATATCCATAATCTTTTACTTGACCCTTGATGTGAGTTATTTGGATATTGATAATTCCCTAGTATGAAAACAAGGTTGTGGGTTGTGTGAGGGACCATCTTGTTTTTTATTGTGTGGTAAGAAGTTGGAAGGATGGGAAGCCCAATAATTTTGACAGGTTAAGAAATTTCCATAATGGGAGTAAAAATTGGTAATGGGGGATTGGCGGTGGTATACATCAATGTACTGTTACTGTACTTCTAATTAGTGGTGATCATGTCCCCTCTGTTGAAATCATCTCGAGTGCACTGAGAAATTGATGGATTTTCACCTAGCTACCAAAATGGGTTTTGGATAGATATTTTCCCATTAGGATTTGTTCTTATGAATCCATTTATATGTGGAGATAGATGGTGTGAGGTACGACATCATCAGTTTAGGTATAAGGTTCTTAGGAGGGACATAGTTTGATGAAAAATCTGGGTCATGGGCCGTGGTGGATGAGTTTATTGAAAAGAGGTGTTAATAATTCCCCAAAGGTGGGGAGATATGTTTTATATGAAGGTGCATAATTAAATACCATGGGATAGAAGTGATGGAATCATAATGATAATGAGGAACCTATAAGGTGCATGTTTAAACTCCCTAGAGAAAGATCAAGTTTTCCTTATAGGTGATGGGTGTACGTCCTTTCTAGGAAGATCTTGATGGAAAGGCTATCCACAAATTTTGAATTATGTTCTTGTGGTTCTTTAGAATAGTGAGTTTGGAAAGCCATCGGGTATTTTGTGGAAGATGATCATGAGACCAATGCATCATTTTATGAGCATCCAATACATGTGTTGGGTCATAGTTTGAAGGTGTTGTGGGAAAATATTGTGCATATTGTTTGTGTATTATGGAGAATTAGACTGGTTTAGGAGGAAATATTGGCTAGATAAATGGATGTATGGGCTTAGTTTTACGATCCACTTCTACTTGAAATCATATAGATTCATGGGAGTATAGCTCATTGAAGAGATATTATACGGTAAGGAGATTATATGAACCTGGATTTTCTTATAGATACATGAGAGCATAACTTGAGGAGGAGATATTATAATGTGAGGAGATTATAAGATCTTGTCTTTTTTTTATGTATTAATATTTTTACATTGTTTTTCATGATGGGTTGTTTTGAAATTAATTAATTGCTCAAATTAATTCACACCTCTAAAAATTTACACCCCGATAAGTAGTGTTCGCTATGTGTCAACATGTTACGAAATAATATTTCACCACATGAATTTTTATTTCACCAGATGTTGTTAGATATCATCATGTCTATGATTTCACCATATGAAATTATATTTCACCACATGTATGATTTCACAACATGTAATTGGATATTACCACATGAAAACATTGATTAATGTTTTTAATGGTTTGTTGATATTTCCTAAAGGAAAAGGGGAAATCATATTAAAATTATTACACGATGTGAAATTTGGAGTCACATCGTGTAGTTTTTATTCCCATATTTTTAAAAATATGATTCTAGCATCGTTTAAAACCTCAAAACCCAATTTTCATGGCTATAGAAGCTCCACACAACACCATTTTTCAACCCAAGACATCTTGCACACCTCAAAATTGGACCGATTCTCCCATGTGGACAACCTTCTTCGATCGATTACCCTCCACGAACCTCTTGGAAATGGGTGTTCTTCTAATTTAAGATCTATCTCTGTTATAGTCCTCTTACAAGATAAAATAAATATTTTTATATACTATTGGATCTATTTCTATATTTGTTGAATAAATATATAGAATTCTTGGATCGATATCTTGATTTGTTGAGTCTAGATCTTGGTTTGTTGAATTTTGATATAGATTTAAGAGATCTTGTTTCATTTAACTATGGATTTAGGATTTAGAGCATTATTTAGATCTTGGATTATTATATCTTGATTCGTTTTAATCATGGATCTAGGAATTGAATCAAGATCTTGTTATTTGTTGTTATTCCACACAAATTGGAGACATCTTTTGTTGAGTGTTCTTCATCACCATAATTGAGGTAGATGGGCTAAAATTCAAATTACATAGTCTTAGTTACTATTATATGTATATAATTGTTTAATTATAATTAGAGGTTTAAGAATTTATTCCTTAATTTAATTAATTAATTTGGTAAATTAATTAGTTAAAGGAAATTTGAAAATGCGATATTGTGATTTTAGATCATGACTAATTAATTGTTAAATTAATTATGGAATAATTGATATTGTTTAACTTGATTAATTAAATATATAATTCATTAATGGGGATGGTTGGGTTTATGAAATTTTTGAGTTTTGATAATTATTTATAAGATTAATTATTGAGGATTTTTTTATTAGGGATTTTTTTAATTATTCTATAGTTGTTGAATTAAATAATTGGATTGAATATGATTAATTAATTTTGGAATTAATTAATGGAACTTATGGAAATAATTAATTGGTGATGTAATTGAAAGAGGTCAAATATAATAAATTAATGGTGAATTAATTAAGTACATTTGACATGGGAAATTAATTTGGGATTTAACTGAAAGGGGATCAATATGATTAGTTAATTTTGAAATAATTAATGTGATTTGACAAGGAGAATTAATTTGTGAATTAATATGGAGGATATGAATGTGATGGACATGATTACATAATTAGTGAATTAATTATGGGGAATGAATATGATTATTTATTAGAGGAATTAATGGAATGGATATGAAAAATTAATTAGTTAATTAATTTTTGGAATTGTGTTAGATTAATTACTCATATATTACACAATTGAAATGATTTGGATTAATTAATTTGTTAATTAATTAAGGAATGGATTGTTATTATTTCTGATTTGGATTAATTAATTGGGGGATTAATTAATGGGGATTGTTGTGTTTATAATTGAAAAGTTGGATTAATTAATTGGGGACATAATTATTGGGGAATATTATGATAATGAAATTGAATTAATTAGATTAATTAATTTGTAAATTAATTAATCTGGGTTGTTATGATATTGAATAGATATAATTGGATAATTAATTGTTGAATTCAGTACAGGACAATGAGATTTGTATGTTGTATAATTAATTATTGAATTAATTATTAGATGTTGAAATAGATGATTTGAAATAATTAATTATAGAATTAATTATGAGTTTTTGAGATTGTGAATGAGGTAATTAATTATTTTATTAATTTACGGGAAAGATATGATTAATTAATTCATGAGTTAATTATTGAGAAAGGTTTAGTTAACTAGTTTTTAAATTAATTAATGTTAATTTTGGTTATTAATTAATTTTCAAATCAATTAATTGGATTGAATTAATTAGTTCATAAATTAATTAATGATTGGTAAATGTGGTGTTGATATGATGATCTACGCCCATGATAATGATTTACAAGAATGGTTGAATTGCATAATTAGTTGTGGAATTAATTATGGGATATGAATGATACAATTTGAGATAGTTAATTAGGAAATTAATTATGTGATATTGATTCCATGAAATGAGTAATTAATTATTGAATTAATTATATTGAATTAGTGTGCTTGAATAATTAATTAGTTATTTAATTGTTTGATATATTTTTTGGAAATATTAATTACTATTTGAATTAATTAATGGACTTGGATTAATTAATTTATTAATTAATATAAGGAAGTTATGACCATTATTTTAGATATAATGATTAATGTGTTTAATCTTATTTGATGTGATAATTTGAAAACATGTGATAATAATATGCATGTGAAGTTGTGTTGAAAATTGATATACATGCATAATTGAGAGTTATGGTCCTAAACATGATGATCTGGACTGATGATGATATATATCCATTGTTTTTTAATGATGGATTGACATTATGTTCTATGGTAGTGAAAGATCTACCGGGGTATTGAAAGAATATGGTTCTAGAAGTTATGATCTACAGTAGTGTTGTGTGCATACAAATGAGAATTGGGTTCTAGAAATGATGATTTACCGCAATGGTATGTATGAAAGTTGTGATTTTGGGTGTTAGGTGTGATAATCTACACCAATGGTAATTATGTATATTTAAAATTTGGAGGCAAGCCATGATGTTTTGTCCCAAAGGGTACTCCTAGTTATGGCCTCACATAAGAATACTTTGAACACTGTCATGTGTCGAATCCGTTACTGACATATGATGTCACCTTTAAATACTTTGAGCTCTGTTATGGGTCAAAGTAGATATTAAAATTTCATTTTACCTAGGGAACACTTCAACCTCCATCATGAGTTGAATCTAGTATAGAGGTATGGGTATCCTTGGAAACCTTCCGGGTAATGTAGTTAAATAAAGAATAAATAATAATGTAATATCCATTTATTTATGTATTTTACTTACATAAATATAAAAATACATACACTGTCTAAATGGATTTTTTTTGACACCTTTGGTGGTGGCCTACTTATTTTTACTCAAACCATACTTGGTCTGCCTGATCGGTAGCTAAATAGACATGGTGTTTTTTGTACCGGTTGAGGGTAAAGGAATTGTGTTAAATGGTTGAGTTGGGATGGATTATAGTGATTGAACCTAAATTGGTATTGGGACCCACATAGAGTAGTCCATTTTATTTTTTTATTTTGGTTTTTTCAATTTGAAACATGGCTCATACTTTGTCATAGAATGTTTCCCTTTTTAGTAAAATATTGTATTTTTTGCTATGATTATATTTAAATATTGGTGTTGTTTTTTATTATATATGATTCTTCTATTGTATATATATATTTTCAGATGTTTACTCTGATAAAAGAGGGTATATTCTCCCCATGACTTACTTACTAGACCCTCGTTGCTAGTCGGAAGACCCTGGAATACTGGGAGGTGCGCCTGAGGTCTTGTGGCGGCCCGGCTTGGGGCACTAGGGTGTGGCACTCAGGCAGGGACATTACAATGGAAATCACTAATTTTGAGATTGAATTCTAGTTGGAGGATTTGGAGATTGTTATTGATTTGATCAATTGCTAATTTGATTAATGGGTACCACAAATAGTAGGTTAAATGAGAGGAGCAACATTTCAGTGGTGGACATTGTACCTTAGAGAGAAGAGGGAATCAAAAATATCCGTGAAAGATTTCTAGAATGAGTTTCATTAAGAATTTCTATCTTTAATTTTTAGCGAAATGAAGTGGTATGGGTTCCTCTCTATTCTATACGATTTCTTGAGCATGTGAGATCTAGGTATTAGGTCTATATACCATCTTCATTTTACCCCTATCCTCTTAATTGATGAGGAGTCTTGAGTGAAATTCCTTGACATGAATTTGTTCTGTACTATCATATGTGTTGTTACTCCACTTAAAATTTACTTCATACTTAGTTTTTAGAAGATGGTTTAGGTGATCGATATGATTCATTCTCTAGGAAGAACATAGCTGATTTGAATATTTTGATCTTTAGAAAGATGGTCTTAGATATTAAGATGGTTAAGGTTTCAAATACTGGGGATTTGATACCAACACTATAGATCTTTCCTTTCTAGAGAAATCCGTTCTCTGGAGTCTATAGGGATCCCCTTATTTTTTCTATTATGAAGGTCTTTTTCATCGATAAAACCAATACATATTCATCCAAGGGATTAGATTCATCATGGGTGGTCAACATCCACATTATCCTCAAGGGGATCATTCAAATAATATGTTTCTGAATATGGGGTCACTAATGCATCATTAACCACATGAAAATATATATTATGAACCTACTAAAGGTGAAACAACTTTTAGTGGTTAGCATAATGATTTCCCTCAACCCTATAGACTGAAAGTAGAGTGTGTATATAGAGGATGATCTTGATAGGGCCAATAAGGTTGAGAATCTAGGCATGTGTAGTTTCTTTCCAATGAATTTCCAGTGCTACAGTGTCCAGATATCAATTGAGGTAAAAGTTTCATGTTTTATATGTTGGTCTATACCTTATTTTACTTAATAGA
The DNA here is from genome assembly GCA_963277665.1 of Viscum album. Taxonomy (NCBI): domain Eukaryota; kingdom Viridiplantae; phylum Streptophyta; class Magnoliopsida; order Santalales; family Viscaceae; genus Viscum; species Viscum album. The sequence goes on from OY728121.1 coordinate 858,859,124, forward strand.
ATCATACTTCTTCATCTCTACTTCCTTATATTGTGTTGTGGGTCTAAAGGGGAAGAGTATTCTAGTTCCCCTTGTATTGTATATTCCATTCATAGGTAATTTGGGATTTTGTGATTTGTTTCTGGGCTATGAACTGATGTTAAGGAAACATCAGTCATCTATGGATTTCAACCTATAATAGAATTAACCATAATATTTCATCATGGGAATTTATTTTTTGTTTTTTCTATAAACTATTGTACATTAATTCGTATGGATGATTAAATTCAATTGTTTTAAGAGATTTTTTGTAGTGTTTGTTGGTGAGTAAGATCGTTGAATGGGTAATAGGTATTCAAATACATAATTTTATAAACTACTAGCTTGGAACTCGGATTTAGTGGGGGAATATTTAGATGAATTTCCTATGGGTTTCAATGAGTATCTATAATTTTTTCCTGATTAATCTTTTACCCTACCCCCATAATATAACATTGAGTTTGGAATGGTTTTTCAACCAGGTGATTCACCGATTTTGATTACTCTATATTTGATAGAACCTTATAATAAATAGTTATTTAGGATCATGGTTTATGATCTTATACAAAAGGGATTCATCTTGCCCAATATATATCCTAATAGTTCTCCAATTATTTTTTCCATGAAGTTAAATGCATGTTTTAGGTTGTGTGTGGAATATCGATGGTTGAACCTCATAACATTCATGAATTTTTATCCCTTTATGATGAAAGATGAGTCATTAAATTTTTAATGGATTCAACAGGTTTCCAACTAATTGTTTGTGGTATGTGTATCATTAGATTATGGTTAAGGAGGTGGACACTAAAAAGGCCACTTTTTGGTCCCAATATAGGCACTTCATGTTTGTTTTCAAATTGTTTGTCATCAAAAATGTAACCATTTTTTCATAGGACTGATGAACTATGTGTTTTTTGAGTTATTAGATAAATTTCTTGTTATGTTCATCATCGAAATTCTCATATAATTTAAATTAGAAGAGGGAAATTAAAAACACCTCATAAATTTATTATAGACTCTTTAACACAAATAGTTATATGTATATATTTCCAAGTTAATGATTGGGATATGAGGGATTCACTAACATAGAAAAGTGGGGTCTCACCAATGATTATTAGAGAATCCATTGATGTTTTATACTTTTCATCATTAGAAGAACCCAATAATGTGGAATAGTTTCATTGTTTACTTGGTATTGTGGGAAATTATCATAGGTTCACATCCAAATTTAATTTATTTTTCACACCATTAATATCCCTATCATTGAATGGATAAGACCTTTTCTAGACAGAGCAATGTCAAGTAGCTTTCGACTATCAAGATAATTAGTGGATCGATGATTCCATCATTCAGCTACCAAAGGAAGGATTAAAATTTGAGGTCTTTTACAATACCTCCCATAAGGGTCTGGGGTATTTTATAATGAATCATAGGTTGTGGATATTCAGTAGTTCAATTAATTTACACACCAATGATCATAACTATGCAACATATGTTCTTAAGTTGGAATCTGTTGATTTCTCTATATAATTTTTTCGGGACATTACTTCATTGGGGAAAACTTTTTTGTCTTTATAGATCATAATAAATTGATGAAGGTATTCTCTTTGTGGGAAATAAATCTACCTCAGTGGAGGAAGATTGAGTTTCTTTAGGACTATAACTATGATATCTATTACAACATGAGGAATGAATATGTAATTACAAATGAATTGACGTAAATGTCACTTTGATATATTGTATATAAGTTTATGGATTATATGATAGGAATATGGGAGACTTAATCTATGTACCTTACTATATAAGAGGTTAAAATATTGGATTTTTTATCAAATAGATGCGTAAGCCACGTTTTTCTGGTAAGTAGATAAGTCTCAATGGGGAGACTTCGAGTAAGAGGTAATGTGATACTATGTTACTCCAATGTAATTACCAATAAGGTTTTTTAGAGTATTAGAGAAATTATATGAGTCTATAGAGGAGATTTTTCATTTCTATAGTGATGTGATAGGTATTAGTTTATGAGTTTCATGGATCACCTCATGTAGTGTACGTAGGTGTCTCCAAGAGGATTCATGCTTTAGAGAAGTTGGTCTAGTTTCTATAGAAAAATATGTTAGTAGAAGAGTTATAATTATTATTCATGGTATACCATAAATTTATGGTGGATAATTGAGTTCCAAGAGAGTTTTTAAAGTCATTGGATTTCCTTGTGTATAAATGAGATGACATATTGATGGGTTTCATTACCGGTTTACAATGATCCAAAGGGGATAAGTGGGTTTTTATTATCATGGACAATCTGATGAAATATACCCATTTCCTAGATATTAATGAATAAAATTTTATGGTTTCTATAATGAGGTAATATGTTTATTATATACTGTGTCTCCATGTTGTACTGAGGTCCATAATTTTTTATAGGTATCCTCATTCTACCTTGTATGTCTGGGTTAGTCTTTAGCATACATTCAGCTCTTAGTTTTGCCTCAGAAAAACATTACACCCATTATTTGATTAGAGTATAGAGGTAAATATCAAAACCATGGATAATATACTGTGATCTTGTATCGTGTATATCATCAGGTCGGGGATAAAATGATTTCCATTGGTGAAGTTTTCATATAAAAAACTACAAATGTTCTATAGTAATGGATCACATTAAGTATTTATATGTATAACCATATCAATTACTACTATATAATAATTAGATTGAATATGTATCTATCTCTGGGACAGATAAGGTGTAATGAATGGATGCGATGGTCCATGTGCATTGAGAGTTGATTAAGGGAGCACAAGACAATAAAAAGATTTATACCTGTAAGAGAAGTATTTATTTGTTGTTTTAGTTTGGGGATCATGTGTTTTTAATGGTTTATCCTAAAATTGGATTTTATCTATTTGGTTATGGTATGATGTTATCTCCTAGGTTTATTGTCACTTTTGAGTTGTTGGTGAGAGTTGGAAATGTGGAATACTGATTGGAATATACCATATAGGTAGAGTGGATACATAATATCTTCCATGTGACACATCATTGGTGGTGTATTAATAATTAATGTAATTTAAAATATAGGTATATTTTTTTATATTATATATGTAGTATTTTTTGGAGTAGATGGTTGAGATCTAGTTTCATCATGAGAAGGTTCCATGTTAATTAGTTCTCCTATTAAATGACATTATGTAGAGGTGTAGTGGAATGGGGAAGAGTACATGGGAATGTGAGTAATTGATGTACCCTCAGTATCCCACATTTTTTATTGAGATTTGTTTTTATGTGATGTTTTTGATAATATTTTTTTAATGATTTTTTTCGTGTGGATCTTTTTATTGAATTTATTCATTGGAATTTTTAGGATTTAGTAACGGTGTCATCTTGATTAAGGGGTTTCTATTAAGGTAAAGGTTTATGTTCATGGTGGCTGTGTTATTTTATAGTGATATATCTTAAGGGTAACCCTTTGGGTGGTTGTTTGGATCTTCCCTTATACCTTACTTTGGGTTCAGTATTTATTATTGGGGATGAGATTAGATTGATAGGTATCTAATGTAATGAAATAGATTCATATGTCCCTTTTCATAGTGTTTCCAATTGTTTGGATCTATTTCGAATTCCATAGAAGATTTTTCACTATTATGGGGTACACCACATTATAGTTAATTTCATGGTGGTGGTCATGGTGAAGCTTGTTTAGAGGCTTGAGTAAGGAGTTATCTGTATTGGGTTGGAAATTTTTAAATAGAGGACTTATAGCTCAGTTTGGTTTTGTTTTTGGTGGACCATATGATGTGAAATACCCATGGTGGACATCATTTTTAACTGGGTGATCACCATATAAAAATTATGCGGCCAAAACACATAGGGTGAAGGGAATTTTAGTCCACAGATGAGAGGATGTTGGGTTGGGATATCAAAGGGTATCCTAATGGGAAACTATGAGAAAAACATTCCTTTGTTTTCTTCTTAGGGTGAATGTCATGTTCTACTTATGAAAAAAGTATATGAAAATTAATGGGGATCCTGTTTTTCTTGGTCTGGATTTTTGGAGAGTTCTAACACATAATGTTTCTTCTGGATGATATAAGTGGTGATTTGGGGTCCTCTATGCGATGGCCTTTTTGGTTGAATGATTATATGGATAGGTATTTCTACCTATGTAATGGTCTTGGTCAATTGAAATGTTTTATGAAACACTATAGGGTAGGGACTAGTGGAATTTAAAAGGATTTAAAATAGTTTTAATCATTCATAAAATACAAGGGTTCAAATATATGAATACCAAATATTATTTGACTAGGGAAAACTATAAGAATTGTGGGAGTCATTATGTCATATATGGGAGGGTGATAAACCAAATATTATCTATTAATATAGGGAATGATATTCCTTATCTAAATTATCCTATCTTTCTTCACTGACCCATAGATAATACTTAACCCCCTCACCTCCCTCTAACCAATTTTTTGAGATGTTTAACCCCCTTATATTTCTTATTCGAATCCATTAGATTCAACATATTCTACTCCCCCTCTTCCCTCTTCCTCTCATTATTCTAGTTTCTTTTTTTCTTATGATGGTATTTATGTAAATTCAACTATATCTTGAATTTCAGTTTCTAATAATTGTTTGTGGTGGATTATTGTGGTATGGTTTCAAAGAGATTCCCTTCAAAATAATTAGTGGATTACCCTTACTTGTTTTAATATTTTTTCATGGTTATTTGAAGATCCACATCAAAATTAGGTATTAAAAACCCTCTCTTATATTTTTTAATTTTTTTATAGTATCGTGCTTCGAGTTCATTGGGTTATTAATATGAATTCACATGAGAATATTAATAATTGGGATGATGGAAAATAAAAGGGTGGTTGTTTGACATTTTCTCTATATATAATTATGTTACATATTTTGTTATTATTAATTCTAAATATTTAAAATTATAAAAATGAATAGCTAAGAAAGATCATGAAAGTTAGATTATTAATCAATAAGTATTATGTATTTTGAAAACATTAATATTCTATGACAACATAACCCCTTAAAATGAAGAACAATTTTTTTAATGTTAATGTGAGTCTCTTGCAGCTAGGAATTAATGTTTGTTGAAAGGAATGTTATTATATTGTTCTGTTCTAGAAATAACCTTACATAATCGAATGCTAATTAGATATGGTAAACATGGTTGATTTAATCTATTAGAATTTAAATTATGGTTATTCTATCCAATATGAATATATTCCTATAGATATGGTGTTGTATTTATTGGGTGATTGTGGATATGGTATACAATACATATGTAGTGGGAAATTTTTTTGTGAAGGACCTGGTGTTGATTACAATATTTTTAGGGTATGTTTTTTAGTGTGGGGTGATGCAATGTGGATAGTAATATAATGATTCCTATTATATTTATTGTTATAAATCATGAGTTAGTGGTAATGTGAGTGGGTCTAGTTGTGTAGTTATGATTGAGTGACATGAGGATTTTTAGTGATGATTGATAGTATGGGAAAACATGGATTAAAATTGGATATCAAATGGTGTTTTAGAATAAAAAATAATGTATGGTAAATGTTTATGAATTTAACTATCATATCTGTGAAAATGGAACTTTAATAGTATGGGTTTTGGATTGGTAGTGGATTGTACTTAAATATGATAAATGAAAGGATAATAAATATGATTCAAAAAGATAATGGAAACTACATAATTGGTTTCACCAATATTTAGAGTTGAATATTTTATTGGTTAAATGTTTATTTCCATGAATTTAATTGTTGGTAGTGTTGTAGTGGTAGAAACTGTTGTTGGTGGGTACTAAAAATCTTATCTTGTAGTAGATGGGTTTTTATTAGGCTATTTATGTGCACCCCTTGGTAGAGTTTTATGTTTAATAATAAATATTTCTTTTTTAATAGTATTTCTATTCACATAACACCCATGTTTATTATTTTATATGTGTAACCAAATGTCTTTTAGGGTGTTTTCCTCATCATACAAGTTTTCATGGGAAGACAGATGACATTCCCCTCTCTGCTACCCCACCATCAATAGTCAAATAAGGTATAGTGAAAGCAGATTTCTGTTGATGGAATCATTGTTTGAGATGTCTGGTGGTGTTATTATTTTTCAGGGGTTGGGGATAGTGGAAGGAGGGGATAAGGTTGATGTCCTTCATGTTAATTATAACACCACAAACAATTTACTGTATATTTCACTTAAATAATTTCAATTAATTAGATAGCCAATATTCCATGATACACCAATTCTCTATGATAAAACACTTGGATATTATAGTAGATTTCCATAACCTAGACATTAAACATAAATTTTCAACTTTTGGGCTTTGAATTTCGAAAAATGGACACACATGGTGACAATCAGGGGGATATTTGGAGTCTAATAGAATCAACATAATTTTCGGTGAATATTTCCTTACCCTTATGAATATTAACATACCCTTATGAATAGTAAATTTACCTCATGAATAGTAATATGAACATTATGATTGGTAACCTTACCCCTAAATGTATAAATAAAATTTAGGCACCATAAAAATGAGGATGAATATTTTAAGTTTTCGTATTTGTTGATTAAATGATTATTGTAATTAAAAATTAAATTTATCATATTTAAACAATTATTTTAGAAAAATGGAGTTTATTTTTTCATTCTACATGTCAAAAAATGGTTAGGGTTATGTTTTGGTATTTTTCTGAAATATTTGAATTTTTAGTGAATAGTAAAATACGGTAAATATGGTATTAATACATTATGTCATAAATACATAGTTCCCTGCATCTTGGATGATTTAAGCAACAATTATTTCAAACTCACATGCAATTATTAATTTTTTTGTTCATGCAATCATCACTATTTCTTGTCTTAGGGGAAAATAATAAACTAATTATTAAAATATTATGAAAACCCTACACCCCTCCACTATATAAAACACCCCACACCCCCTCTTCCACCCACACCACAACAGCTTTGAAACATTCGTATGTTCTTCCATATAATCATCCCAATCCATACCCCAATATCCAAGATTTTCTGGTCTCACCAAAACGCCAAAAACAATTCCCTTAAAGATATTCTAAATGAGGATTACTCACGAGGTGATCCTCTCTCCCATTTACTTTGAACTTATTTTTACAAGTACTATTCTTTTTATGATCACCCCTCACCTCCCCACATCCAAATGAAATGATAATTCCAGTACCTTACATTAAATTTAATTTTATTATTCTGATGGTATATTTCATCATTATCTCTCTTTTCCCCCACTTCTTACACTAAAAATGGAAATATCATTCGAGATGTGTTAATTTATCACATTCAAGAATGAAAAGTTTTCAATTTCTATTACTATATTCAGGAATGTTCATGAAATATTTTTAATGTTTGAACTAGATTAGAATATATTTATTTTATGTTTTTAAACGTTCTTTAAATTCTTATACACTCATAATATAAAATTTCATTACAAATCAGTGTCATTGTGCACAAAACTGCCAGGTTAATCCATGCATTTATCATTAACATTTATTTAATGAATCATCATAATCATATATAATTAGAATAATTATAAGATCATTTATATCTCTTTAATGTAACTAATAATATATGTTAAAAATTCTGTACGTTTAACCACATTTCAAACGAACATCCACTCATGAATATAAATAAACTGATAATAAAAACCAAGGAAGAAAATGCTTCCAAAATAATAAAATTGAACCTCTTAAACCCATAAAAAATCCATGAATGAACATAATAAGGCTAAATTTAATAAATTAAATTTATATGAGGTTATGGAATTATTAATTAATGAATCTAAATTTGATTATTTAGGTTATTAAGATCAATCAAAGAACACATTTGGGCATAATGTAAGGAGTTTCTCTTCTCACTTTTATTTAAATAAGATTTACATTGTTTGCCACTTATTTCATGTATGTGGTGTATGTTTATTACTATTTGAAATATAATATTATTATTCTCTTTATAGTCATGGTATTCAGTGATTCACTTTATTATTATTAACTCGACTGATTTCAATGTTGTAATGGACTTTGTTTTAGTTTCCATTTCATTGTGATATACTTGGTATTTTGCACCTAATAATTCTTATATGGTGTAAATAATGCACCTTTCAGATCATTTTTCATTTTAAATATTAAATATATTATATATCCATATTTTGGGTTCATGGATATGATTATTTTATTATGTTGTATACCCTTTTACATGAGGATTTTATTTGGAATGTTGTTTTAACTATGGAAATAGTGATGAATCGTTATCCACTATTCCATATGGATATTGAGAAAGCATATTGTACATTAATTAAATATATGTATAAAAAATTATTTGTACTTGAAGTGACTGGTGGGGACTACAATATCCCCTCAATAAATTGACAGGTCTCATGAGACAAATTAGTTGGCGATAAACCCTTCGAGTTTGTTTCCAAAACAGAATCAGACTGGTATCTAACCACAGACTTAAACCATTTTGAAGGTATAGTGGTATCATGTTCTAGATTCAGAAATCCTGTTAATAAAATGCTTCTTTATTAATTTTTATTTATAATTGTCCATTAGGTTACCACTGTGACAAAATCAGTGGATGCAGTTTCATTCTCATATTATTAATGGAATGTGTTTTCCATTTATTCACCAGGACATATTAACCATTCCAATTTGATTATGATTCAATTATTTTTGATTCATGCTTCCTCTATGTGAAAACCATACTGATCATTTGACCTCACCACTTTCATTTTATTACATTCAACAGTTTATGAATATAAAAACAATTATTGAGTTCTCATGGATGTAGTTTATTCATTTTTGTTTTGTATTTAATTTTATACCTTTCCCAAAGTAATATGATATACATGTATGTGTCAAGTTTCTTAAATACTACAAAAATAATCATTCTTTTATGATTTCATACCTTTTAATCATGCTAATGTAATAAGTAATGCACTAGATTCATGCTTTTGGGGGAGGGGTGTTATAGTTTTTATTGGGGGAGTTTTATTAGAAAACATATAATCCAGATTATGAAATCATATATTCGGGGAAAAAACCCCTTAGATATAATTTCAGGATAAACATACAAGAACATTCTTGAATTTTAGTAATGAATAGATTATATGGATATTTATATAAAATACATCCTTATATGGATACTACATATGGATGTGGTTATAAAAAAATGTACGTAGGAGTGAAAACACTGTAATGGAGTTTTGTGCTTAACCCGGGGTATCCTGTTATATGAAAACATGCCTTACTATACACCTGGTTTGACACTCCTAGAAGATATACCTAGGTTAATTATTATTTTCTTTAAAACCATTATGAAGTATTTAAAATTAAATATAAACAATGTTTATGATTATGAGATTAGTTGTGCAAAAATATTAAGATTATATTATGTTTTTTCAGGTTAGATAGTATGAACTATGACCTAATTTACATTATACCATTGTTTAGTGATGGCTCCTAAGGGAAGAAGGGGAATCAATGCCATGGAAAATGATGGGATTTCACTACTGATCAACTCAATAGAGTAAATGTTGGAGTGGATCAGAACATAACCATGTTGGGAAAACATACTCAAGTTGAGTTGAAAACCATGATTCATATGTATTGGATCGTTTCATGGGGTAGAAGACTCCATATTTCAGTGGAACTACTAATCCAGTGGTAGCTTAGTAGTGCATCAAATCCCTTGAAAATATATTTCTGTCATTAAGATGCAATGAAAATGAAAAGGTAATACTGGAAGTATATTTCCTCAAGGGTGATGTTAATCAATGGTGGTCATTGATCCAGAATACAATGGGAGAAATAGAAATAGAAGATGAATAAAAGATAAATTTTATGGAAATATTCTTCTAAAAATATTTACCTCGTGAACAATGAACTGAAATGAAGAGAAAATTATTTAGCCAAAAGCAAATGGAAGAAGAGCGTGTTGCGGAGAATGAGGCTACCATCAAGAAGATTAGATAGGTATGATATATATTACGTACGTGATTTAGAAGATAGTATTGATCATTTCTTTTATGGTCTTAAGACAAGTCATCAAATGGGACTGTATTCTAAAAAAATTTCATCATAAAATGAAATTGTATTAAGTTCCATCAAAATAGAGAATGAATTTTCTAAATCAAATTTCATCAAGGGAAAACAATATAAGAAGAGGAATTATAGTAATAATTAAAAGGAAGAAACTCCAATGATGAAGAAGTTTACAAATCAATTTCCCATATGCAAAAAATAGTTGACAGAATCATTTTGGGATATAGTTGAATGATAAGGGTGTTTTCTATGAGTGTGGAGAAAACGGTCATCAATCGAGTGTATTATGGATGTTATTAATATGGGATCTGGGTTTCTTTTATATTATATTATGTTTATTAGTGGTTCTCATGTTATCTATTCTCCACACCATCATATACTGAGGGTAATTTCTCCCATTTTGTGTTTCATAACCTCAGTTATTGTATTTAACCATTGTTCTATTAGAGGTGGGCTTCAGGTCTCATTACTAACTCTTTATTTTTATCCCATAAGGGGTATTAATAGAGTGTTTTTTGTGACAATATAAATGTCTATATATAAAGTAAATTTTATAGAGTGTTTTTATCAATATGTTTTCAATGATGATATATGAAAATAATTATAAGCACAACAAAGGATATGATAATGGATTGCCTTTATCATTAATAAAAAACTCTCAGAAAGGTTTTAATTTTAGAAAATATTTTATTTAGAACTCATAATAATCACCCATTATTCATTTTTTTGTGCTGATAATGGGTACCAATAAATAAACATGAGTCTATAATTGTGAGGATGGTATTATGTGGGATTGAAAAGAAGAAAAGGATGAGGGCCTATCGATGTTGATTAAAATAATATGAAGGGAAGTCTGTAAGGAATTTAGTTATGAATAGGGGTGTGGTTGGGGTAAGAAGTCATAAAGGACAACTCGTGAAAAGAGTCAGAACTGATGGCGATGCATTTCCCTAGATATGACGGTTTTACATTATAAGTGAACTATTCATATGTTTCGTTTTTTTAAGTAAGGAGTAATTTGTAAGAGAATGGAATTTATGGTTACTGTTAGAGTTTGATTTCTATTGGGTATGAAAAATATGCTGGGTGAAGGCTCGTTACCTCCGAAAAGTAAAAATTCATGGAAAGGTGTTCGGTTAGCATTGTTTTTTATTAGAGTGATATATGGGGGATTAGGGAAAGGATGTATTTTCTCAAAGGAGAGGAAGAAATTTCTTGTTTCATTTTAAAGGGTGGACGGACTAGAGATGTTGATGCACAATCGGATGATTGGAGGTTCAAAAGCATGAATACCACATGAAGATCTCCTTAGCGAAGATGACCCCCATGGAACAATATATCGAATTTTTAAACAATATCTATTAATAAATTTAGTAATAATTAAAATAATTCATAGAATAGTAAATGAATCTAAAATCATTCACACATGTTCTAGGGGAGACTGTAACATGAGTCTTCCCCCATTATCAGGGGTGTAGTAAGGGTTTAACTACTTAACTACTCCCCATGGGGTATAAAAATAATAATAATACAAATAGGATATTACTCTTTATAGTTATAAATAAAAAATTTATATACAATTAGAAAAATAAAAAAAAATATGTATATATATAATTAGTTATACAAAGACTAGTAACTTCATTTCAACTTATAGACCTTTCAAAATAAGTTTCTACACTCATACATCATTTGACCTACCATACCATCACTTGCATCACTCATGAAAATTTATTATCAATTATATGGTAAATTTATATACAAATGATTTCTTATTATATGATTCCCATGAGTTTTACATCTCCTCTAGTGAAACTAAAATAATTCATGAATCCCTTGGACTTCACAATGGGTGATGTTGTCCTTTGAGGCTGTGGGATGGTGGGTAATACAAAAATGATATTTTTTGAGAAAAATTGGCATTAAATTAGGAAATATATGAATAACAAAGGTAAACCCAATCATCTCCATCAAGAAATTAACTCACCAAACATAAACCATATCATTTCCCCATGAAAATGATAATTCAATTCCCCCTAAAAAAATTCTCTTACTTTTCTCTTTTTTTAAGGAAACAACTGAATATAATATAATATATAGAAAAATAGGTGAGTATTAGCTTAAATTTACAATGAAACAGATATAACTAAATATCCCAAATAAAATTACACTTGTTTCTCAGTCTCTATCAAAAATTAGTGAATTATTTCTTATAAAAACACTCTAGACACTAGAGAAATGGGTTATCTATTTTATAGGCATCATTAAATGGTGGGGTGTAATGGAACAAGCTTTTAAATCCTATTATTTTTCATCATCCAATTTTTTGGAGGTTTCATGATAATTTTTATGGAATATATGTCAATGTTCAATAGTGATTCTGGTTGAGAGAGGTGCTTCATGACATGCTAGTATGCATCACATCTTGAGTGGTGTTTTGAAGCTAAAATTTTAGCCACGATAAAGTAGTCCTAGTGTGTCCATATTAGTTTGGAATTATTGGGAGCTATAGTAGGGTTTAATATCTATATTTTATGTGTTTTTTGGGATGTAGGTTTCATATTATTATGGGTTTTTAGGGGGGTCTTAAAAAATAGGAAGCCTTATTTTTCTAGGTTTAACATTATGTGAATTTTAATAATTTTTATAGAATTCTGATAAGACATATGATTTTTCCCTATATTGATTTAATGGTAGAAGTTTTGTGGTTTAATTTATTATGTTATAGTTCCTTATTCAATTTTATGTTTTCCCATTAATGGTATTTGTGAAATGGAAATAGATATCACGATGTAAAGACCTGGAGGTTGAGTTTTACCAGCTCTATTTTGTGTGATGATATGATCTCGTGCTTTATACATGACACAACCCATCCATGATTTTATCAAATTAAATAATTTGAACATGATTTAAATAAGGGGTGGTGGAGTAGATCATAAGGTGTATTTAATAAGGTATTTTTATTTTGACAGGTCACATAGTGACCATGACCTTACACACCATGAAACTACAATGTTCAGTGTTAATATAAATTCATTAGTCCCTATAAATTCATTCAGTTTACTTAAATTTATCATAATCCTCTAGAGAGCATAGTTCTCTATTTATATTTCTCTTAGTTCCCACTGATTGTCTTTAAACCCTATATTCCAAATATTTACCAAAGGTTATCTGAGGCGATTTCCACTTCTTTTGTTGTTGGTTATTTCACATATTCTTGGTTTTAGAATGTTAGTATGGTGTTCAGTTTTTTTAATGGTAATGAAACATTATTTTATTGGGTATATATATTTTTTAGGTTATTGACGTTTTATTTTCATGGTCAGGGCCCTATGATCAACACTTTCCTCATTTTATGTCCAACCGAGGTTGTGAATCTTTATTTTACATGGGGGATTCAAAATTTCTATTATTATTTATTTGAAAAAGTGGAATTATCATGATCATGTTTTCATTGGTTTGATATAAAATTTTAATTAATGGAGATATTTAGTTGGGAAAAGTAAATTATGGGAAGGGGTGAGCTTCGATTGTTTACATGATTTTAAGATTTACCATTTTGATTTTCATCATCCCCTTTGTCTTTTATTTAATTATTGTACATTTTTTATATATATTTGTTTTTTGGATAAAATTTTTGGATTACTCCTTTTTTAAATTTTTAGCATGTAATTAAATAAATGAATGTGTTTTTTGTAATATGTAATTGAATTAATGATTCTTGTGAAATGGATACTTAGGTCATGTAATTTAATGATCTAAAAAAATGAACAGTGGATGTTTTTATACTAGAATTGGGTAGTTTTTTACATATTTTCTTATTATTTATGATTATTTTTCATTGGATAAGAATATTTTAAGGATTTTTGGGGTACTTTAGTGGATTATGCAGTCGGTGTTATGGACGCCTTGACATTATTAGATAGATGATGTGAAGATATTTATGTAGTGTGTGGTGGTATGTGTGGTTGGATTCCATTTTCGCCATTGGATGTGTTATGGGGTGGTTTTGAATAGAATGGATTCATTTTATAGGGGTGTTTCATATTTTAATATTGTCTATGGAATTTTATAAGAAATGATTGTTTTGGTAATGGTTGTGTACATGAATAAAATGGACCATGGTATGTGAAAGGACATTTAATAAATGAAATGTAAGGTAAAAATTAGATTATATATGGGTAATTATTGAGTAATGTGTTGTCATTAAATATATAATTTTTTGAATTAATTAATGTAACATGGTGGGTAAATGGTAAATCTATAAAATGATGAATTATTTTATTTAATGGCATGTTTTGAATGATTTTTATGCTTTTTTGTGTAGAGTGTTGTGCTAAATTTTAGTATCGTAATTGGTAGTGATTGTAGAATGTGGTATTGATAGTGTGGTGGTTATAAATCTGTGTAGTGAAATTTTTTTCAAGAAATATCAGGTTAGAATTTTTTTTGTTCATGTAAATTTTTTTTGTGGTTTTTATGCACCACAACAGAGAAAAACAACCTTACTGATGCCCAATTTGTTTGGATTATGGCTTTTTTTCCATCATTCATGATGTTGTGTAGATGGATGGTTGAATACTCCCTCTAATACAATCTTCCTTCCTAGGGTGGAACCACATATGATGGATCATGTTAGGTAACAAAATATTTGTTATAATGGATTAATTTTGTACTATAGGATATATTAGATGATTGGTTATGCATATTTGACAATGATACATGGTGGTGGTCCTATAGGGTAAGAGGAGGGAATGAGGTTGATGTACTTCATGTTAAAAACATCATACCATAAAGGATATGTTTTATGAGGCTATGATGTGCGGTTTGTATTTGGAATGTGATGGTGGTTATGAGATGATGAGGATATGGTTGTGATATGTGGCATGGTTGTGTTATTGGATATGGTGCTCTATAATATGGATCAAAATGGGGTTGAGAGTACTAGGATATTTTTTTATGACTGTGAGAGTGTAAAAAAAATTGGGTAGTGGTTTTTTGGTAAATTTTTATTATATTATTTATATGTTCTATTGTTATACTTGGATTTGATATTGGGTGATAAATATTTGGTGAGGTTGGGTGATAGTTGACCTGGTAGTGATTGTTGGTTCAATTGGTTATTCACAAAAGCATTTCTATGATTCTCCCACATTTTCACAAGAGGTAATGAAGAAGATAATAGAATTTATTCTTGTATTCTCACCACTGTATAAATATAAATACATTTTTCATGATTTCAAGGTGAATTTGGATATCAAGCTAGACCTTACTAGCTAAAAGCATAGAGATGTTGATGGAATTTATTCATAGGAGTTTATATTTTATTTTATTTGGAGGATTTATTTATATGTATTTTATATGTATTTTTGTTTATTGGTGGATTTTATTTTTATTTTATATTATATTATCTATTTTTTTAATTCTTATCAAGTTCGTGGGGTTTATGAGGGAATACCTTCTATATGTACGATTTAGACCCTCAGTGCTAGTTGCTAATCCATTCATTATTAGTGGTGTGTTTCAAGGGTCACATTATTCCCTATATTAGGACCAGGTGGGGTTCAAAGTTGATTTTGTTCATTTAAATGTTTCATTAGATCCATGGATATGATTATGGATGGTGATTGGAGTTTGGAAATAATGGGGATTCCATATGGTTTTACAGAAACTATGTTAGTTGAGCATTGTGTGTGGTGTAACAAGGAAGAATGGCTATGAAATAAGGTAATAAGGTCCCCTATGACCTGATAGAAGGACCTTAAGCATACTAAACACTCCATGAAAGATAATATTGATTACAATTTGGAGACTTATTAGATGTACATGCATCATATATGAAGATTCATGGGTTTGAATTGGGGTGACTATGGGAAAATTGAAATGAATCAAAATAAATAAACATTATTTGAAATTCATGATACCAGTATTAGGTGTTTTCATTAATCTTATATAGATTCCAATTTATTATTTTCTATTTTAATTAAATTTAGTGAGATACAAAAATATTATCTAGTTAACCGCTAAAGGATTTATCTTGTTGAGGAGCATGATATTTGGAAGAAATATATGTGTAAGTTCCAACAACATGGATTATAAAATTATGAGGGGATTGTCTCTAATCTAGAGAAAAAAATTAGAGGATATTATGATCTCCTTTAATTTAATCTGATTTAGGATAGTTTAATGGGTTTTTATCTATCATCTAGATATGATGAGAATCTCTCTAATGGTGGATTCTTTATCTTAGGGAGTGAAAGAAGAATGTGGATTCCTTGGTTTATTTTTATTAAAAAAATATAGATTTCATATTATTGATACTGAGAGTGGTAACGATGTAAGTGTTTTCTCCCATCAGTTGGGGATCCTGAGTACACTAGAGCTTGATATTTTCTTCAAGTACCTCCTTCACATTTCCCCATGACTTCTTCCAGGTGAGGATTCCCAACAAATTTTCCTTGAGTAAGTGCTTCTCCCAGCTATTTGGAATAAAATAAATTCATTTAAATTTCCTACGTATCTAAAGGTAGAGAATAAGGACAAGGTTAATTATATGATTTATGTACAACCAAGATAATATTGGAAAGTGAGTCATCCAGGATTCCTAATAAGTAGGGATATAGTTAATGTTTATAAACTATAATGATAGGTGAGGTTTCTATTGGAAGTGAGTCAACCTTAATAGTATTTCCCATGCATATATAATGGTAGTGGTTCTTATCTATCCATTTGGAGCTCTGTGATAGTGTTATTTTCTTGCTTTTTTCATGGTCGTAAGAGATTATAGTCCATGAACAGCCTTAGGGACTATCACAGTGTGAGAATCTAGTTCTTATTCTAGCCTCATTAAAAATCTCTTCAGAGGTAATATATGTAGAAGGAAAAAATATGACTTTATTCCACTAATAGTAGATTGATATGGTGGATGAAAGTAATTTTATTGTACTTATAATAAGGGATATTAGGATGAATGTGGTTGTAGATCTGGTCATCACATGATTCAATGAGCTTAAGGACCTAGATGTGGATGGTTGCATGACATAGAGATGTCAGTAATATATGGACTAGAGGTTCTTCAAGGTATTATCTATTTATCATAAACCCTGGATTATATATTATTAGAATTTTTTTATGTTTACTCCACTATTACACTGAATTTATTCTTTTCATTAGGTATCAAGTAGGATATGATTCTAGTTCCCTTAATGTTTACTATTCCAATTAGAGGTCAGATGACCTTTCATAATATGCTCTGGGTTTGGGACATAATGATGGGGTATCATCCATCATCTAGGGATTTATTCTTTATACATAAATAACCCTATCATGTAATTATTTTCATTAATTCAATGTGTGTGGTAATAAATTATTTTGGAAGATATATTTTTATTTGATTAGGTGGGATAGAGTATGTTTTATGTAATAAGTTAAAATTATCAAATGTGTTGTAGGTGTTCATAAATGATTTCATCCCCAAAGGAATCATTGTCCTTAGATTCAATAGAGGTACATGTGGAAGATTTTCTTTGAGTTATTGAATTTTTTCTATATTTTTTATTGAAAAGGTATCCTCCATGCCCCTATATGTGATATGGATTTTACGGTATAGTTGTATCATGGTGCCTCTTCCTTCTCAATGGATCCATATCGGATGAATCCCAATTGCTAAATTTGGATGATAAAGTTATATTGTGTTTGTTTAAAATTAAGGTTGACAAGGTGGATATAGAGTAATTTGGAGGTGCACATTAACTGCATAATATTGTTTTCAAATTATATTTTTTTGTAATTATTTTATGAGACAATGTAGTGATTATGTGACCGTTTATGAAATTCATGTTCAACGAATTGTAAAATCTGTATATAGTAGGGACATCATGTATGAGGTATATGATTCCATGATAAATCATTGACATGAAAATTTGGAAAAATTAGAGAGTTACCATATGAGTTTAACTTTACCATAAAGGGTGTTTATCATTGGCTAGTCATTTCTAGTTGTGAGTTTTTAATTAATAGAAGACCATGAACAACATGTGAAATTAAATTCCATGAAGGAAATTTGTACACTAAAGAGTTTCACTAAGGGATGAATAATAATTTCATGATTCATTAATTTATATATGTTCTATTACTGTATAAATATCCCCTAATTATTTCATTCAAGTGAGTGAAAAATTATCTATGATGATTATCACTATTAGTAGACAATGTCATAAAGAAATTCATTATGAAGAATGTTCAGTGTGTACAAGAGTTCATGTAGGTACTACCTAAATGTGTGATGTTTGATGGAGGTTCCCCATCAATATGATTTCATGTGTGAATGCGGTTCATAGATGGAGGTATGTGGAAAATGAATTTTATGAGGTGTGTAGACTAATGAAGTATCTATATAGCTATACGTAATGGTCGTTCACATAGGGTGTTCTGGATGCGACCTTCTATAAGGGGTGGTAAACCTAGAAAGTTAATAAATAGTTAATAATACCCTTGAAGTAAGTAAACCAGGGATATTCTATAGATAATATAGTTTATGAAGGAATTACACATGAAGTATATTGTATGAATTACATAATATTTCATCTCACTGATGAAAATGGTGCTTCAAATCACACTCATGTCAGGGTGAACCAATTTAGTGATGATAAATATATTCTAAAGATTATTATATAAGAGAATATATATCTCTTCAGTTGAGAGATAAATTATCTTTCAACAAGTGTGAAAGGTTATAAAACAGGGGATAATGAGTTTTATCCAAAAATTATGATAACAATGCACTTTTTTGATATCGATTCATCGGTACATTGTTTTTTTATATAGCTTATATTAGATTAGTATGGGTAAACCAATAAAAAATGTTATGTCTCATTCATTTTTATATTCCAATATATATTGTTGTGAGGAAATCATAGAATATATTTTTTTAATAGAAAAACAAGATCACAAGGGGGTTATTTTAATATTCCATACCCTAATTCTTACACACCACCTCTTAGGGTTTTTATCCTATTGGGGACAATAAGTGGTATCAAAGGTAATAGTTAAAGATAATAGAATTATATCCTTGTATAATTCATGGAATTATTTAATAATTAGGGGATTTTGATCATTGATAGATGTAATTTTCAATTATTGAAGATTCTGATACAACACAACTTCTAATATTTATGCATTATTATTTCCACTATTTAAATCAATGGTATTTTATTCATTATGGAAAATAGAGATTTATCAAATGGATACCTGAAATAGTTGGTTGAGAAAACTATAGTAATCAATGATTTATGGAGATACTTTTCCAATAAAATCAACAAAAAGGTGTTGTTGTGTAAATCCTCACCTGAAAAATGAAAAAATTGGATCAACATCTATAAATATTTTTCAATGTAATGAGAAGCTAAACTATTGGTACTATGGAACAAGTAAGATGACTCAAGGATTCACCCAAATGAAGTTGTTTATAAATTATTTGATAGGGTAAATGTGATTTTTGAAGATATATGTGGTCTTGGGGAAGCACTAGAATATGTAAATATCATAAAGAGAATATTATGATGATTATGATACTATTTTAATCAAAATATATTATTGTTTGAAGATAAATATACAAATGAGGTGACATTATATAGTATTTATATTACTATTTCACATATTTAATAGAGAATGATGATAATGAAAAATGGGGAATTCGAAGGTAGTGGAATTCATGTGCATGTGGAACCATACCATAGAGTATCAATCATATGAATAATGGGTTAATGAATTCATGTCATTAATTTCCTCAAATATAAAATGGATTATAGGATAGTACAAAGGTAAACTTATACTCACATGAATTCAATGTAGAAATATTCAAAACCATAAAATAATGTAATTCAAGAAGGCTGAATATTATGAACGGGATGATGAAGTTCCCATAAATAAATCATCAATGAACAAGATAGGGGGACGAGTACTAAAATGGACTTCTGCAAGAATAATAACCCTCTCCCATAAGAGATAAATTAGTTTGATGATAAATCCATGTATGAAATTAAGGACTATAAAGACCTCAAAAAAGATGTTCATTTGATTTTGGTAGATACCAATAAACTAAGAGAATACATTATTGATAAAAAATGAGAAGTAGAAAGGAGTTTTGGTATCCATGTATTGTTTGAGGCTGCACATAATGTTATATATTTTTGGAGATCCAAAATGAATAAATCTAATTGATTAGTTCATGATTCCAAACTCTACATATAGAACATGTAATAGGAGATGTCTGAAAATCCAAAAGACTCTAATAATTTTAGGGATTGAAATAAAAATATAGAATAGTAGGCTAGGGTAATCAATAGTTTGACTAAAATTGTTAAATATTAACTCAAACATATCAAACAACCTAAGAAAGAATTTTTTACCCTAAGAAAAATGAAAATATCGGTAATGATTATTGGATCCCAATGTGACATAATGAAATAAGAACAAAAAGGAAATAGAAAATTTAAAAGAGGGGTATGGAGGTCAAAGAAAATAGTAATTGTATTTTTTGGACAAAATAGATACATAAAATTGTCATTATAGGTACATGGAATGATTCAAAATAGAAATTAAAATTAATTGATTTCAATCCACAAGATCCCACTCCAATGCAGAATATTGAGTTGGGAATGTGTTATAATTAGAATAAATAAAGACACTATGTGAAAACATATGTTGTAGTCAAAACACATAATAATGCACCTCTCATTCCATGTTATTGTTTCAGAAATTTGGGATATTCTAAAATTTTATGTTCCATAACCATGTGGTACTAGAGGGAATAATATAAATGAAGAAATTGGAGAAAATTTCAATATTCCCAAAATTATTTTTATTTTCATATTTCTATAATGGTGGATTTGGAAATATGACTAGGAATTGTGAAGAACCCAAATAGATTGAAATAGAAATTTTGTTTTACATTCGGTCAATTTTTTTTGTATGATGGAAAATAAATACGAAAATAATTGAATCATGAAGTTGTTACCATTTAAATATTCTTGAGACTTGAGATTTTTTCATTGGATATAAAGGATGTTTTCACTTAAAAAATAGTTACTTTAAATAATGAATAATTAATTTTGGATTGGTTTTTTGGTGTTCCTCATGATATAAATGGTATGTTTTAATTGGAAATTGAGAAGACACATCTTCTATAGTGTGTTTGGGTTCCAACCTTAGTGATTGATTGGGAATTTGGGGAATTATAAAGGATTATTAAACGATTATAGAATGAATGTGACATTGATTTTGGAATAATCAATACAAATTTTTTTTCATCGGTAGTAAAAAAATTCGAATATAATATTAGTCATTCTACATATTTGGTCCACACCATTCCATCTAACTACTGTATTGTCCTTTACCTTGAGTTGTTAGAGGGTTTCTATGTCACTAGAATTTACATAACACAACATCCAAAAAATGAATGATATTTTAATTCACATTCAATGAGATCCGAACATGATTTAATGAATTCCTTAAACATTGTTTCCATACATTAAAACCCACTAATATATTGAAGAAAATTAGGATAGAAGAATCAAAATATCACTGATCAATCACCTAAAAAGAATTAATTTATTGATTTGATCACATATATCTATGTATTTGTGTGAAATTGATGGTACACTACAAGATCCATATTCATAATTATGTAGTCACATGAAATTTGTTTCCCACTATATTGTCAAATGAAAATAAATCCATTATGTATTACGAGGAATAACAGGAGATGTGGTTTGTGTTTTTATTTGTATTCCGTTAAATTAGTGGATTTACATTAATTTTTAAGATCATGGCCATCTGATGCTTTTCTACAAATACCCCAAATGTTTTCCATTTGTTAAAAATGAATATGAACACATGTCCAAGCACAAAGAGAGAGATGGAAACTATTTAACTAAATTCTATATTTTTCATATAAACATATGTTAATAATAACTCATTTGATTCCCATTATTATAGTTTATATATAGGATTGATCCATGAAATGTGATGTGAAACATTCATGAGGGGTTTCCATATAATGTGATATTACATAAATAATAATAATGTTTTGTATAGCACTTTTACTCATGTGAATAAGAATGATCTCTACATAAAACAATTATACTTATGTGTTGAGAGAAAAAACCAATTTATATTGTTATGTGATAGAGTAAGATTAATAAATAGAACTGGAGATATATATTCATGTTATGATTTTTTTGGAGGAGCAAAAAATTATACACACTTCATTATATATTCATATAAAATGAAATGTGATTTTTTCATTTAGTGATAGTGATTTCATGAAGTGAGATAGTTCATATTCAGACTATTTACATGATTTCACAAAAATAATGAATAATTAAATGCAATGTATATAGTTTTCATTAAGGCATAATACAAATTTATTTCTTAAATAAATATGAAAAATACATAGTGAGTTATGAATTTTTTTATTTCACAATGAAATGTTGTGTGAGAAAAAATTTAAGTATTTTCTTGTGAATTGTTATGTGGAGAAGAAAGTGAGTTTCATGCATACCAATTGTTTGAAGAATAATATGTTAAATTATATTAATAATTGTATTATTATGAGAACACCATGCTTGAAATATTGTTAGCATGAAAATATAATCATATGGTTTCATTCATGAAGAAAAATTGAAAATACATTTTGTGGTATTTGTTTGTACAGATGTGGTATATTTCAGTAAAATGGGGAAGAAGAAAAATTAATATTTCATGAATAGATATATGATTTTCATTCTGATGTTTTAGTGATTTGAAGTTAATGTTATATCTTCTACTCACTTAGAAGAGTATTGAAATTACTTGGATACAGAGTTGTTAATTACATTTAGTGGTAGTTGAATACTTTTAATGGAAGTGAGTAAGTGCATAATCTTTATATCATAGCGAATCAAAGATGAATATTAGTTTTGTATTCTTGTGGCATCTTGTAGATTGTGTGATCTTACTCATTAATTTGGTGTTGGGTTTTTAAACATTGGTGGTATAGCAGTATATGGAACAATAGTGGGATGCTAGTATAAAACACTAGTGGGATGCCAACATAATTTGGGATGTGGATATCAAAATAGCCCAACCAACTATAATTGATTGAATGATTTTTAGAATAGAATCTATGTATTGTACTTTACCGAGACATATAAAGGACTTAGTCATCCAATATGGAAATGAACCTTGTAAAAAAACTATGTGTTGTGGTTGATTTACCTTATGTATTGTATGTGTTTTTATTATGTTGGAAAAGGAAATATCCATTAATCCTTATGGGTTTAGAGGTTCTAATATAAATGGAGTAAAAATAGAGGAAATTAAATTCATAAAAGTGTTTTGAACACTAATTCCCCCCCCCCCAATCCACTTTACCTAAAAAATCTACTTAGAACTTCAATTGAAATCAATGAGAATTTTTCACATATTTTGGAATCTAAATTTTTTCCCATGATCTCTATATCAGACATATATGATGTGAATATTTGAATTTGAAGATGTATTAGAATTACCTCAAATGGAAAATATAGTTCATATTTCTACATGTTACAATTGGGGTGGGGTTCTTCAAAAACCATGAAAATGAGATAAAAAAAGTGGAAAAAATTATAATGAGTTAGAAGAATAAATGAGGTACACCACAATCTGATTACAATCAGAGTGGTTGTCTATCAGTCTTATCTATTAAATATCTTGATAATTAAGATTTTAATGATTCTAGTTCAAGTGGAGTGAAGATGATTTTACTAAATCACATAGTTATCTTTTATTTAGAGGTAAAATATTACCTGAATAAATTTCATATCAATGTTTTCACTAATATATTTGTATTTTTCATGTTATTATATGATGAAAATTTGTATCATGAATATATGAAGATATGGATAAATATTTGCGATGAATTTTCAACGATGAAAACTTATCACCCAAATTTTTGAAGATAAAGATGAAATAGTATTTCATTGAAATGAACATTTTCCTATGTTGAATAAGTGACAAAAATAAATTTTTGTGAAAAAAGTACTATTGAAAATGTTTTTACTGAGTATATCTATGATCTTGAATAATCTCATAATTATTACATACATGATAAGATCACTAATTTGAAAACCAATGACATGTACTGGACAATAATCCTATAAATATAAATAAATAATAATTTACATCACTTCCCATTGAATGATTCACTCTAGTTGAAGATGAATCACAAAGGATTTTTTTGTGAAAACCATGTGACTGAAAAATTTTATATAGATGAGATCGATGCATTAAAGTCACTACAAAAAACCTCTTTGAATTTTAATAATCCTCAAATAGAGGGTAATTTAAAGAAAATTAAAGCGTTGAATAATTATCTACCAAATAAAAAATAAAATCTTTGAGGATCATTTTTTAAATTTGAATATTCCGTGAAAATATAGAAAAAAAGTAAATGATAATGAAAAAAATCATTAACACGATGTTTCTTGAAATTGAAGTCAAACTAAAAAAATCTAAAGGATGATCAATTACAGACTTTTTAGAAGGATTGTAATGATCTCATGAAATCAAATATATACCATAAGAACTCTTTATATCTTAAATGTCTATATATTGAGGTAAATTTTAGAAATTTGGAAAACACCTACGCTTAATCATCACAAAAAACTAAGATAAAATTGGATTATAAGATTATTTATGAAATTATTCATACATCTGGTAATACACATTCTAGTATCTATAAGATTTTGATATTATATGAAGATATATACAATTAAAGTTATTTTAAACTATTGGATGTGAAGAATTATATAAATTATTTTTCTCAAAAAAATTCCTAGAAAAATAATCTTATTTACATATACAATAATTATGTCAACCCCAGACAGGATATTCTATAGAAGAAGAAAACAAGATTTATTGGCAACATCTATTGCTACTTTAAATTGGGGAATCAGTACATTGATTTTTGGAATAATGTTTCATACTATAAAGACAAAATAGGGAGATTATTAAGAAAGGTTCATATCTATTGTGATGATAAATCATGAAAACGTAATGAAGAATACATAGATGATGAAGAAACTCACTATCTAGAATATATTTTATTTTCTTGAAGACATTTATCATTATTTAATTAGAATTGGTCATAGTTATGATGAGTTTTTTCTAATAATTATTATTCATAGTGAATATTATTATGATAATAAAATACCATAACAAATCCGTATGAAATGAAATAAATAATTCTTAAGGTATAAGTATAAGATAGTCAATCACACAATAAATCATTATATCCTGAATAAAAATGATTAAATCGGTGTTAAACCAAATAAAATATCATTCTATTAAGGGATAAGTTGTTAAATCAAGGGCCTTTGGAAATATTACATAAACAACAATGATAGTGGATGTAATCAAAATCACAAAAAGGAATCAAACTATGAAAACAATAAATGGGTTGATTTGGTGCATTGCATTAAAGATGAAAATTTTTAATTTCATGAAAGGTTTCTTTAAAATAATAACATAATGATTTTTGGGAATCTATTTGGATGGTTTATAATGTCTAGGAATATTACTTTCAAAATCATTCATTTGTTTCCTAGACAAAAATAACTAGAAAAGAATAAATATAAATTACAAGTTAATTCATTTACTAAATACTATACTGTGAAGAAGGATTCTATAAACAATAATAATACTGATCATGTACCAAAATAATTCATTGTCAAATAGTGATAATAATTGGAAATGTATATTAAGTTGGAGAAATCACATAGGAATTAAATTATATTACTCACAAATGTGAGGAAGAATATTTCATCTAATATAAAAGACGAATAAAAAATAATTACCTGATTCCCATTAATAATAAAATTTGGAAAATCAAAGAATTAAAAATCATGAAAAAATTTCATTTATTTATTTATTTATTTAAATATTTTTATGGGTTGGGAAAAAAATATCATTTTTTTTATAAAATTTAAATTCTTTGAGTAACTGCCTCATTCCCATGAATATTTTCTGTTTGTTTCATCTATCAAGGGAATTGATTGTGATAAATATATTCCAGGGGAGTACTGATGAAAATTAATAGTTAATAATAATATATAATTTGGGATTTTATACATCATGGAGAAATTTATTTCAGTTGGTGATTTGATGTCTCCAAAAAACATTATGTTATTTCGAAAAAATTCTTGTAGTTCATTTTGAAGAAATCCAAAAATAAGGAAGAATATAGATGAAGTTCATCCATATAGGGTGAGTGAAGCTGTACAACCACCAAATTTGAATATATCAAATAGTTTCAGAGGAACATTTAATTTTGAGTTAAGGAATATATCTGATGATTTCAAATGTTTAAATTATAGAAATTGAAAAAGTTTATTGATGATATAAGGAATCTTATCATTAAGCTGAAAATTAATTCTAAATTGATAGGGGGAAACCATTTTTTTTGTTATAGAAGAAAAATATATTGAAAATAGAAATTAAATTATTTTATTTGAGTGTATTTAATCTTTTTGTTGAGATAAATTTCAAATATTCTTGGAATATATTTTAAACAACCCGTGAAAGAATGTTTTAGCGTTGGGATTTCATAAGGAGTAATTTATAGATATGTTGTATACATTGATCAATCATTTTTTCTATATTAGGTTGTTCCATTCATAAATAGATATTACTAATTTATAACTCATTTCATTAATAAAATTCATGTTATCTATCTCTAATGAAAATTTATTAGAATGTATATTAATTGAAATATCTCTTGAAATGAGCAGATTAATTGGTGACGATTTTTTTCCTAAAATTTTGATGATGAAGATTAAAATTCCTTTCCATTATAATATAATTATTTTTATAGTATATAATGGGAATAAGAAAACATTTTCTTTGTTATTGAAATGGATATTGAAAAAAAAGTTGAGAATGAAGAACTAAAATGGATTTAAGAAGTAATTGTGTTTTATTTGGTTTCAATGTGTTTTTATGATGGAATGTCAATATAATTTTATTTGATTAATGATTTCACTTCCATTGAATTATTATTGAGTATTTAGAATTATTGAAAATATGGAAAGGATTTTTTTACTTGAAAAGTATTTTCTTTAAATAAAAAAACATCAAATTGAGATAGTTTTTTTTGTGTTCTTTAAGAGTTCAAAAGAAAGTGTTAATTGAAAATGGAGATGATACATCATCTACATAAATATGTTGTAAAGAATGAAGTTTGATTATTGGACATGGAATATTCAAGTCATTAAATGACAAATATTAAAAAGAAATTTATACTGAAGTATTTTTGGAATTTATAATTCATTTCCTCGTCAAAAAATAAATATGTTGATTACTTTATGCACCGAATTATAAACAATTATATGGTGGATTTTTCACTCAGATTTTTTAT
Source organism: Viscum album (assembly GCA_963277665.1). Taxonomy (NCBI): domain Eukaryota; kingdom Viridiplantae; phylum Streptophyta; class Magnoliopsida; order Santalales; family Viscaceae; genus Viscum; species Viscum album. The sequence continues at coordinate 858,886,677 of OY728121.1, forward strand.
GTGGTAAAACAATTGGCTAACCAAACTTATCCAAACAATTAGACCACATCCACATATTAGGTAGTAAGTCTACCACTAGCTATAAATGGTGAGGCAGAAATAGAAAGCATAGTTCCTATTGGGACCACAGGAGGCATATCAAAAATGGTTGGATGAAGAGTGCCCACATGGATTTTCTCATGGGTATGTATGTTGGGTGAGTGGGCCTCCACTATGAGGCATGAAGACCAGAAGCTCGTGTTGTGTAATAGTGAGTATAAGTGACAAACCTGGGGTTGTCACAAGAATTATGTGATTTTAAGAGGCTTATAAAGATATTCCAGATTGAATGTGACAATAATGTGGGATGAAGACTCAAAAAACACTATTTATCCATATAAAATAATATGGATATAATTTCTATCATTTGATCTATTTTATCCATATCATTTGATCTGGCTAGTGGATTGTCTTCTACCATGAGCCATCATAGGGATTTTGTGTCACTAGAATTTACATACATATTCCTCTATAAAATGATATATTTGATTATTAAATTTTCTTATGATATAATAATGATTTAATACATTTTTGTAAATTCATTTTATGTCTTGAGAAACTATTATTATGATTAAAAACTGAACCAAATAAGCATCACAAGATCACTGATCCTTTTCCTTAAAATAATCGATCACATGATGTTATTTTATGACACCATAGATTTATGTGAACATGAATGTATTTAAGAAGATCCCAATGTATACTACCTCGTTCACAAGAATTGTTCTTCCACAAGGTTTTCAAACCATAACCAATTCATCACACATCAGGAAGAAAGAGAAAGTGAGGTAGTGAAAATGTTGAGTGGGAGTCGGTGACACTAGCAGATGGCCATGATTTTTGGACCTATAAGCCATTGGGCTTGTGTCTGTAAATACCCTTACATTTTATAATTTTTTAATTGTATCTAAGCAAGAATTAAATGAATCAATAGAGATATAGAGACAATAAATATGAAGAATCTATTTTTTAAAATACACTGTGATAATCAATATTATGCTTCCTAGTATTACATGGGATAGAGATTATTGATTCAAATGAAGTGTATTGGAACTTACATGAGGGGTTTCCCCTTACTATGTGCTTATTAACAGATGAAGAATTTTTCAAATAGTTCGTGCAATCACATGACAAATAATATGATCCACATAATGCAGTCACCCTTAAATGAAGAGAAATGAAATATGTGTATACTTTTTCATAAAATATTTAGTTTAATAAATAGAAAATGATCCATATTTTCTCACTCTTAATTTCAAAATCCTTATGAACATTCTATGTAATACATTACATCAACACATAATGTTTATGGATACTATGATTATTCAGTGATAATGATTGCATTAAGTGAGAATGTTCATATGCATATTGTTTACATGCACTTACCACAAATTAAAAAAAGGAAATGAAATTGTATAATATTCAGGAGGGACTAGTAATGTTTTATTTCAAAAAGTATAATGAAAAATACTTAGTGAATAGTTCATTTTTATTTCATAAATAAAAATTCTATGAGAAAATATATTAACTATTTTCATGTGAATTTTTTTTGAGATAAGGAAACTATGTTTCACACACTTGTGTTGTTGGATGAAGATTATATTAGGTGAGTTTAATCCATGTATAATTATTATAAGAATATGAATTATATATTATTAAAATTAAACTACAATCATATTATTTCTTGATTATAGAACCTTTAAAAATACTATTGGATGTATTTGTTAGAGTGGAATAGATGTCATTCATTAAATAATAGAAGATAGAATCTTGGAATTTCTTAAATACTTATCAGTTTTTTATTCTAATTTTTAGTGAATTGATGTGTAAGTGATATCTTATACTCATCCATAATAGTGTTAATCTAATATTCATTTAGTTTTGTTGATTACATATTGGGTAATTCAAAGAATTACTGTGGAAGTGTGAATGTTCATAATATTCTTATCACATAGGCTCGAAGATGATTTTTTAATGTGGAGACTTAGTACTTATATGATCTTACTCAATTTTTTTTTGTAAAAAATTGTGCTATACTATTATAATAAAAAATTATGGGGTTATAGTATGAATAACACTGGTTAGATTCAATTATAACTTGGGAAGTGTATATTGAACATACCCGACCCACTCTTATTGATATAAAGATAATTAGTGGAGATGTGTGTCTCAAACATGATTGAAAAATATTATAGATTCATTCACCCAACATGGGGTAACTCCTTGTATAAATTTTATTATTTGGGATTCATTTGTGTTTTCATTTCATGTGATGTGATTTTTTTGAAAAATTACGATCTATTTTTCCTAATAGGTGCATAGGATAAAATATAAAAGAGGTTAAAAAATAAAAATAGAATTAATTAATAAATTTCATACACCAATTAATCCCTCTCTCAGTGTACACACATAACCCACATGGAACTTTAGTAGGTATCAATGGGAGGGTTTCACCTCCATTTAGATCTACATTTTATTCTGAGTTTTCTATATTAGACATTTATGCTATTATGAATTGAAATTGATGAAATATTGTAATTTCCTTAAATAAAAAATATATTTCTTATTTATAATAGACCCAAAAAAGTGGTTTTGAAAAAAACCATGAAGAACAGATAAAATAAAGAATCAAAAAAGTTGGCAAATAGTTTGAAAAAGAAATATGGTACACTATAACTGAATGTAGTCATAGTTTTGGTTTGTCTTGGTTATAGGTTTTATCCATTGATAAAGATTTTTTTGAAAATTATCGTTTAAGTAGAGATTTGGAATATTTAATTTAATATGTTATTAATTTAATTTATAACTCAAGTACTATATTTTATGTATTTATTTATTGAGGGACTAAGTTAGGAAAAATAAAAACTTAAATATGAAATTGGGGATATAGAGAATTCTTTCAAAAAGAAGTTTGAAGGATAAAAACATATAGAAAATTTTTTTTAAGATAAATATAATATTGTTTTACATTGAAATTAACATATTTCCCATGTTTAAGAAGATCTGAAATGAAATTTGTGTGATTAAATGGTTACTAAAAAACACTTACTTGGTTTATCCATGAGTTTGATGAATCTCAAGAACAATTAATTAATGATATGAAAGCCCATTTGAAAACCCATGAAAAATAATAGGTAGTCATCCTATATAATGAATAAAAATAATAACCTACATAACTTTTTATTTCATGATCCAAATTATTTTAAGATGAATTACAAAGGAATGTTCATTAAAAGGATGTAACTGATAATGATAATAATGAAGTGATCCTTGAATCAAAGACTCTACACAGAAGATCAATGAATTTTAATGAATCTCGATGAGATTATAAATGGAAAAGAATTAAATAGTCGAAAAATTCTCAAATCGTGTAAAATAAATTTCATAATGATCATGTTTAGAAAATTAATAGTAAAATAGAATATATATTAAATGTTATTAAGAATGAGAAAAAGTCCTCCAATATTTTATGTCCTGAAATGAAAGGAAATTTGAAAAATCTAAAGTATACATAATTAAAGACATCTTAGAAGGAATCTGAAAATCTAGTGAAATCACAAGAAGGCCATAAGAACACTTTAAATCTAATTTTTCTATAGTATAAGTTAAATTTCAGATATCTTGAGAACACCAATGCTAAGTATTTAAAAAATGTTGTTATTATAAATACTGCTAAGAATAATTATAAGAATAGGATTACATATAATAATAGTCATTCCATTGGTAATAAGAGATAAAAATTATCTAAAAATATATATTTCAAAAAATTATTAATAAAGATGATGTGAAGAATTTTATAAATTATGTTTCCCCAAAAATCCCTAGAATAATAATTGTGTTTTAAAAAAGCATCCAGATGTTAGAGAGAAATGATATATTACACACAAGAAGAAACCTTGTTTAGATTCAGTTGGTTCTAATATAAATTTTAGCATCAATACATTTATTTTTCTCATAATGATTAACTATATGTAAACTAAAAAAGAAAAATATTAAGGGGGATCATTTCTATTATGATGTGAAATCCTACAAAACTGATTTATAATAAAATATATAGAAATTTTTTTCTATAAAAATATATTTAGGTGTCTTGAAATCATATATGATTAATGCAATAAAAAATTTCATGGTTATGATGAGTTCTATTATATACCTACCATGTACAATAAATATTTTTATGAGAATAAAAGATAATTAAATGTAGAGGTATATAAAAAAGGAGTGAAACTATTTCTTGATGTAGAAGTCAAAGAAGTCATTCACAAAAACTGTGAAGTATGATATACCCAAGATGAATGATAAAAAAGACATAAAAACCAAGAAAATATGTTTCTAGTATGAAAGAGGAGTTCATATCATGGACCTATATAAACAATCCATAAACACCAATGTTAGATGGAGCATGGTAAATCATAAAAAAATAATCAATCTTGAAAAAAATAAAAGTTTTGATTTGGTGTATGCAATTTAAGAATAAAAATTTGAATTTAAATATAGGGTTTATAAAAGTGGTAACCATATAAATTATATTGATATGTGTGGAATTTTCATAATATTTAGGTATATTTCTACCCAATGCATAACATGGTTTGATGGACAGATGTAACTGTTGGAGAATAAAGGGAAGAACTAGTTGATTCTTTTACTAAAAAGGTTATCATGAAGAATGATTATACACAAAAAAGAAAATTGTGAATGTGACAAAAAATTCCTACTCATATGGATCGTTTAGTTGTTTTTCACAAGGATGTTGGAGAAAGAGTAGAACCACTAAAGGGAATTTATTTCTAATCTATATAAACCAATTTCATCTAAGATGATTTCTAAAGATATAAATATGTATATAATTTCATAAATTTAAAAAATATGGGATGTAAAAGAAGGAGGAAGAATAAATAAATTTTTTATGTAAATATGGATAGAAATAATATTCTTGGTTCTGAAATAAATCTCATCCTAGAAACTAAAACTAGAAATCATTGCAGAACCACCTTATCCACATGTTTATTTTTTCTTTGTTTCTTTTGTATAAGAAATTAAAGGTGAGGCATATATTTAAGGGGAATATTGAAAAAATGATTGATGTTTAAACTACATATCATATGGGAACATATCCATTATGGAAAACAATATTTCAGTTTGTATTCTAAGGTCACATGAGAACACTTTTTCTGATTTCAAAATGGATCATGGAGTTAATTCTTGATGAAAAACAAACATGATGAAGAATATATATAATTTTAATCCCTCTATAGAGATTTAAGATAAAAAACCCCAGGAGTTTAATATCTCAACTACTATTATAGAAGAATTTGATGTTCAGGTAGGGCGTATATCTAATGTTTTCAAATGTTAAAATTCTAAAAATGAAACCTTGTGAATGAATGGGTATGCTATCCTATATTTATTCAGAACATTAATTGTGAAATTGTAAGGGGGAACCAAATTATCTGATAAAAAATTAAAAATGGATTTAACATCGGTGATCCATTATTCTACTTGATTTTTTTATCTTTTTTTTGAGATGAATGCTGGATATTAATTGAAAAAAATTATCAAAACACCTAAAAGAATGTTTTAGTGTTGCGATAACACACTAAAAAATAATTTAATCTTATTTTTTATCGATTTAACACTCTTTTTTCCTACAATAGTTTATCACATACAGTCTAATAGATGATTAATTGGTGACTCATTACATTATAAAATTGTTGACTTCCTTATCTTAAGAAGATCAATATAAATTTATATTTTATTGAGTATTTTACAAAAATTAGAATATTGAAGAGGATAAGAAGTTGGTCATAAAATTTGGATAATGGAAATTATAATTAATCCCCATACTAATATCATTTTTTTATTATCATTAGAGGGGAGAATAAAACATTTTTTTGGAAATAAAATTGACATTGAAAAAAAAATATATTAAGAATGAGATAAAAGAACCCAAATTTATATAATTAGTAATTATGTTCTATTTTTATTCATTGTGATTGTAATTTATGCATGACTTTGCAACCATTGAATTATTCTTTTGTCTTGATAACTATTCATAAGATGGAGATAGTTCTTTTACATAATGTGGAGTTGATTTAAATAAAGAAATATTGAATTTTTAAGTTTGTTATGTTTTTTTAAGAGGTCAATAGAATGTTGTATTTGAAAATAAGAATGACACATTTTCTATAATAGTATGATGTAATGAAAGAAGATAAATTATTTCCAATGAAATATTTTTATCATTTAAGGAGAAATATTTATAAAAAATTATATTGATGATGTTTTACAATTTATAATTGATTTACATTATAAAAAATTCAAGGAATTATTTGTTCCCTCTATTGAGAACTGTTTTTTTGATGATTTTACCCTTGGATGTTTTTCTAAGTGTTGAAAAAATTGGCCACCCACACACAGCTTTCCAAATGTACCACAACAACTTTATAGGCGGGTAGTATACCTCTATAGAACAATACTAAGGTATAAAGTGGAATAATAGTTTCTTTATGGATCAGACATCAATTATTAAGAACGGAAGGTCGTAGAGTGCATGTTTAGATGAACACATCAGTATGTATGGTTGGCTAGCGCCAAGAGGCATGCCCATTTGTGGCCTTTGTTGTGTGAATGTGTATCTAGGTTTTGACATCGGTGAGGGATCTAGAATTTGGTGAATTGTAAAGGATTACTAAGCACTAAAAAATTAATAAAAAATTTATGTGGGATAAATAATATAAAAACATTGTTCATTCATCTTAAAAATATGGATATAATATCATCCATTTTATCTATTCGATCTATTTCCTTTGATTAAAATGGAATATATATTCTACCATGAGACATCATAGGATCTCTTTGTCGATAGAATTTACATTAACAACCTCCATAAAATGGTCAAATTGAGTATTCAATTTCCCATGGATTTTAACATGATCCAATGAATGCATTCAGCTTCATTAGCATACAGGATTACCCATGGTTATGATGAACAAGGAAGAGAAGAAGCTTGAAATGATCATTAATCTATCTCATTAAAGGAATCGATTAAATGATGTGATTGAACATCTCTATGTATTCACATGAACTGGAATGTATTCTTGAAGATAATATCTCAGAAAAAATCAATTATAGGAACGGTTTATCAACCAATCTATCACATTAAAATTTATCCATCACATATTAGGAGGAGGTGCAAGTGAGGTGGTGCATGTATTGAGTTGGTGTGAGTGATGTGAGTGGATGTAAATGAATATCATAGGACTATGACATTGGTGTTTTGTCTCTATATACCCTAACCATCCACCATTCGTTTAAAATACATCTAAAAAAGAATTTAGATCACTATGAGAGTTGGATAGAGAGTGATATTGTTGATGTGAAGACATTGTCTTTGATATAAATATAGAGTGATAATCAATATTCTTTTCTTGGTATTATTAAATTATAAGAGTATTAACCTATTTGAAGTGTTTACACACATTCGTGATGGGTCTCCTTATACGGTGAGACTACTTAAAGAGGAATAAATATTCAAACCATGCCAGTTGTAAAACCCCTAGTTTTATGGAATTTTTTTTATCAATTTAATTTTTTTATATTTTTCATTTCACACAACTATGAATAATGATTTTTGTTATAAAAAATCACTAAGTGTGGATTACATTATATTTAAACCCAAAATAATATTATTTTACACACAAGACATAGATTATATTGTGGTACAAAAAACATTGTGCTTGGCTTGTGTTACACATAATTTTGAGTTGCTTATATGTCTTGAGTGACACTTAGACCTAGTTTAACGAAACTAAAATGTACTATTAATATTATTATTAAAATATTATTATAGTTTTAAAATATCCATTTGAATGTTTCTTCTTAATATGATTAATTAAATTATTAAAATATTATTTACACATACATATAACAAGAATTGTTTTGTTGGAAAATTATCTAGAAATGAAAATAAAACCCTTTTAAAAATATATAAAATCTTTTTCTAGAAAAATATATTTATTAAATAAAAACAAATTTTAAATCAATGAAATAATTAAAAAAACTTTTTATAAATGAATATATAGAAATATATAGAAATTTTATTCAATCATATATTTAACATTCATCTTATGTTTTTTATTAACAAGAGATAAGAATAAAATCAAATTTAAGCATATTGATATATATTTTTCTATATGGTAATTTTACCACATTTTAATGGTGAACCCATTGTAAAGATAATTTTTGAAATCTTTATATACTTTATTTAAAATAAGATACTTCATTTTTTAAATCATAATATCCAAATTTACTTTTGGAAAATTCTTTATATTTTTCTGAGATGTTTCATTGTTTGATGAATAGTGAAAACACTAAATTTTAGTTCTAAAGTTAATTTTCATATAATTTATTTAAAAAGATATATTTTATTTTAATTTGGTTGTGTATTATAATTAGATAAATCATTCATAAATTAATCTAATTTAGTTCATTAGAGTTAATTTCAAATTGAAATTTGATATAAAAACAGTCAAATATTTTTGACTTTTTCTCTTTCAAAACTCATCATCTCATCTAGTATCAATGAATAACTTAAAATTATTTCCTGATACTTCTATGATTAAATTTTGGAAAATAAAATTACATATATAATCTGTATAATTTATAATTTAAATATGGTCAAATTAGGTTTTTAACAAAACCATTAGTGAATGTAATTAAAATTAATTACAAAAATTAAGGTAAATATTAGTTCACTTAGTGGATGAATATTAATCTTAAGAGGCCAAATTACCTATATTATAGTCCAAAAGAAATTATATGGACATATATATATCAATAACACTATTTTTCATATTTTTTACAATTACTGGATACCCCTGATATAAGGGATACCTCTCAATATTGTTTAACATTTTAAATTTACAAGAACTTCACTCCTCCTCTATAAAAGGGTTTACACACCCCTCACTTATTCGCACCTATCTAGAAATTTTTATTGTAAAACCCTACCCAAATATAATCCCAAAATCCATACCATTGTCATATAATCTTCTCTTTGGGAGAAAATATAATAAAGTATATCCTTTGGTGAAAACTCAAAGGTGTTACCCAAATAAGGGGTAACATCATTACAAAATCTCTTTTCATTTTATTCCAACCCCACATCAATTATTCTTATTAAAAGAATGTATAGCATCAGAATTATAATAAATATGGTAATATATTTTTATTTTATGTTCTATACCTTTTCCAACTCACACTTCCATCAAATGAGTAATGAACTTTTCCTTCTTGTCTACAGCAGACTTCCACCTCATGAAACAATGTTGTTCATTCTTCCTTAACAATCTCTCATGGTTGTTCATTATGATGGAAACAATAATTTTTTTTGAAATATATTATATTTTTGATTTATTTATTCTTCTATTATTATTTTATAAATCATACTTTTTTCCTTTACATTTTTTGTAAATACAATAACCTCTTTTGTGGACGTATGGACTACTTACTCCTCAAAGGGATGTGATTCATTAAAATGTTAAAAGGAATATATTAATTATGGTTTCAGTGAAATTATATATTATATATGAAATAATATTTTTTAATTAATTATATTATGTATATACATATATTTTATTCACTTTATTGTTTTAAATATGATAATAAAATGAAAATAATGTTCATCCGTACATACAGCTCGTCGTCTCCATGAACAGTGTATTCCATTTCATATGTATATATTTTTTAGATTTCTATAAATATGTATATAATGAATATATATGATATATATATATATATATATCATGTTTTAAATTATGGATTCCATGACATAAGTATGATCACCAAAAATATAAAAAATCAAAACACATGTGAAGAAGAAAGCGCTTATTACTCGAAATGTAACATTAACATAGAATTGTTTATAAAATCTTAATATAAATTCATAATCAAACAATGTATGGTATTAAATATAATAATATTTTTCATTATTATATTTATAATAATCTTATAATTATTATACACTATTATTTAATCGGTTTGAAGAAATTCAAGACTTAATGTAAGGGGTTTTCTAATCTCATTTTTCTTTCATTGAGATTTATGCCTTATTAACTACACTTTTATTAGGTTTAGTGTATGTACATATCATTAATTAGTTCAATGAATATTATACATAAATTTATGTTTATTTAAATATTGATTTTTTATCTCTATTTCATGAGGTTTTATGATTCATAAGTTACCAAACCAGTTAGTTATTTTTGTCTCAATTTTCCTTCATTGAGACAAATGTTTTGTTATGCATGTATAATCTTATATGAAGTCTATATAATTCCATTTGAAATTTTATATCATGAAAATAAATATTTTAATATATATTATAATTTAGGTACTTTCATTCTATTACATAGGGATAATAATTCAAATCTACAAATTTGTAAGAGTTTATTGAGACTATCTCATCGTTTATCGGATTTTTTATGAATATGATTTCATTGATGAAAATTGTGATACAGATCTCAAATTCACTAATGAATTTCTTATAATGTGTTTATTAATGAATTCTTAATGTATTTCTACAGTTTTCATACTCTTTTAAAAATAATATAAGTAATAAAATGTATTTCTAAAATCAAGACCCAACTTATTTTTTCAATCCTAAAAATATTTTATTCAAAAACCATGTTCTGAAAAAATGTTTTAAATTTTTTATAAATAATATTTAAATTTAATTTTCAAGGAATAATATTTCAAATGTGTATTATGATTTTAAAATCTCTCTATATATGTTTCTGAGGATACTTTCAGGTAAATGGTTTTAAAAATGTTATAAAGATTATTTTATATGTTTTCAAGGAAAATGGTTTACAAAAAATTATCAAGATTATTTTTTATGTTTTCAAGGAAAAGGTTTTTCAAAATGTTTTCAATCTTCCTTTTTATGATTTCATGGTTATTTAAAATGAAAATTATTTTCAAAACATTTTATGTTTTAGAACGTATTTTCATTAAATAAGAAAGGATATTTTTATCAAGAAATAATTTTAAATTTATTCGTAAAATATAGGTTCCATCTAAGATGAAATATATTGGTGTTACTCATGAATTTATAGGTAAATAATTCAGTGGTTACATTAATATTATTTATCTAAATGGTTTATGTCTTCATGGAACGATGTTTATGAACCCTTTTTCACATTCATGGGTTTTATTTTTAGGAAACTCATTTTTCATTCACTGGTTATAGGTTCCTTAATCCTATTTCTGTTTGATGAGTTATATGCATATGAAATCCACATCCTTAGATGGATTATTATTTTATGAAATGATTATGAAACCTTAATATTTTCCATACGTTATTATAGGATTAAAATTTTATGATATCCATTCCATTTCAGGGGCTATGATATGATTGTTAATGATCTTGTGGAACATTAATGTATGAATTAATTATGAGATGGGTGGAACCTACATCTCCATCCATGTAATTGGGTAAATATTTATATATCATGAGATATACATGTTTGGAATGGGGAGTAAACTTGGTTTAGTAATGTATTATTTCTGCTAAGGTGGACTTTAGAGTGAACCTTCACTACTAAGATGGTCATGGGCGTAAACCATGACAACCAAGATTGTATATGGATTGAACCCATTATACTACGTTATTCTTGGAATTGATTCCATGAATACATGGAAATCATATTATAGGCTTATGTGTCGTCCACAATTCTATTTCTGATTCCTATATTATCATTTCATGGATTATACTTTTAATTCCATTATTATTAATGACTTATGATCTTAAAAAAATTATGAAATGATTTATGTTTAGGTTATTTAATAAGTAGTTTTTGATCATATATTTTGATTATCATAATAACATACCCTTATGTTAATGATTATTATTACACATCACAATTTTTTACCCGTACAGAACATCGGAGCTCACCGTTTTTAATTGTTCCTTTCCCTAGGTTTTGAAGGTATGTTATATGTACGATGTGTCTAAAGAGGATTCTAGTAATGAATAACCTAGTGGGAGATAATATAGCTCACATATGTATGATTTTTTTGCGATTCCATTTTTCGAAAGGAATTAAACTAATATAGTCTTTGTGTGTCTATTTGTGTTATTTATTAAGTATTCAACAAAATGATGTAATTTTAATGTATGAAAAGAGAGGGTATCTATTATTGGAATTATAAAAGATGTTTAATTAAACATTTATAAAATATGATGAAAAAATTTGGGGATATGTCTAGTGATATTTTAAAGGGAATTTCTAGGGATGTATCTAAGCATAAGCCTAATGTGTCATAGTTTAAAAAATGTGTCATATTTTTGAAACCCTACAACTAATTTGTCATAATTATATGATTTTCCAATATGATAAGTGTTTTTAAAACTATATATTATTGTTTTAGTCAATGGTGAGAAAAAGAATGAATTGGGATAATGTTGACTATGATAGACAATTTTCTAATGAGAAATCAACGGGGATGATTACTGGATAAAAGGATATTGTGGTCATGCATAATCAATTTTCACAGAAAATTATTAACAACATGTACCTAAAGAAAATATAAGACTCACCAAGGAAGATAGGGATGGATTTTACTGATATTTCAGGTAATAAAAACTACATGGGAGATAATATTATGTTTCCCTTGTGTTAAGAATGTGGTAAGAAGCCCCCAAGTGAATGTATCCGGGGTATAGGAATATTTTTTTACTTTATAAAAGATGGAAACAAAGAAATTTAATAGAAAAGGTTCTTTACATGATCAGTTAATTCAATGGATGGGGATATTAGGCTCCCTAATACATCTCCAGTGGTTATATTATTTATGTCTAGAATTAATGGTCATTACGAAGGTCAATGTCCCAATTGGAAAGATCATGAAAATAATCAACATTGGGTTATGAGTAATGGTTATATTGATTATGATGATGATACTACAGGTCTTATGTGAAAGGAAATAGGAGTCATAGAGTTGGATTAGGTAGCCATGTTAATGGATTGTGTGTCATGTGGAATAATTGAAGTGTAATTTTATTTGGATTTATGAATTTTGAATTTTGAGATACATAAGGATTGTTTAGTTCATGTTTTTTTCTATGGATATAAAATAATATGATGATTGGTTCAAATGGACTATAAAAAATTTTAATGGAAATGTGGAATTTTTACTAAGGGATGATAACCCTTAATATGTTCCTGAGGTAGAGATAATGATGTTTGTATAAAGGAATATATGATATAAATCAGTAGATAGGAGCATACTAGTTAACTAATAATTGATGTATGATTGGTTGAAATAGTATTTTTTTTACTCTCCTGGATGGAGTTTATAACATTTTTTACTTAAGGAATGTATCTAATAAATTTTGAATATGAAAAAATTCATGTTTTCAATAAGTATTTATGGAAATTAAGGTTATTATTGTGTTTCATGAGAATACATGATAAAGTTATTCACATGTTTGGTATGTGAAAAATAAGAGATAATATAAGGTATATGGAGGATCAATGTTAAGACAATTATGATAAATTTAGTGACCTTATTTCTAGAGTTTTTGAATTTCTTCTTTCTAGATGGTTATAAGGTTAACCATTTATAGAATGTTTTATGATAAACATTAGATTATGTATTAGAGATTACAATATTATCTCTCCATATAAGTATTTATGCTTTTTAGATAACCTGTTCTAACCCATTTATTGTGATTCTAACTAAATATATATATAATGACTTGTCATTCTATATCATGGTCTTTTAGTACTTCAGGAATGAAAAATCCACCATAATTTATTATTGTAATAGATAAATTTGAAATAGAGTAAGGCATAACCAAATAATGAGATAGAGAATATGAAATGGAATAAAATATTGTAATTATATTTCCTTATTTTCTTTTAGATTTAAAATAATTACTCAAATCTATGAAAAAAGATATTGGAAATATTTCTTGAAATATATTCATTTCTGTGGAAGTGATGATCTTTTCAATAGAAATATATTTATGGTTTTTGGGATATCAACATTTCATTGATCATTCACATTCTGTTAATCAATAATCATTATCACTCAATATAATTATTTACACATTTATTCCTTGTCCAATATTAACCACAATATATGTTCTCCCATATGGAAACCAATTTATGAGTTACATTGGTTAACAATTATGGTTCCAACTTTCTTTTTTTAAATGTTGTTTTAGTATTCATTTTTACAATTTGGGTTTCATTGAATAGAAAATCCAATTATGAAATAGCTGATGAACCATAAACATTTTAGGGGGGAAATTCATTTTAATGGGGGTATAATGTAATGCCCAGAGATTTCGGGAATTTTTTTAATTAATTTAAATAATGTTTATTCTCTTTATTTCACACCAAACTAAATATATATTTTTGTTGTGTGAAAAAACTGTGTTTGGATTGAATTATACACAACCCCAAGTCAATATTATGTTATACTAAATATGTATATTAGATTCTAGAAAACACAACATTATGGTTTCCTTGTGTTACACAAATCTATGAGTTCCTCAAACAACTTGTGTAATATACATGATATAGTTTTACCAAACTACAATGTACAATTAATAATAATATTAAAATATTACTATAGTTTTCACATTCCCATTAGAATGGTGGTTATTAATAATATTAATTAAAATATTAAAATATTGTTTACACATACATATAAGAAGAATTATTTGTGTGACCAATTAACTATAAATGAAAATAAAACACTTTTGATTTTACATGAACTATTTTGTTGGGAAACAATATTAATGAAATACAATAGGTTTTACCTAATAAATAAATCAAAACACTTTTTATAAATTATTTAAATGGAATATATATTTATTATACTGAATCAAAATATTTAAGGTTTATCTTATGTGTTTTATATAAAATAGATGTGAATAAAACAAACTTTACATAAAAAGATATACATTTTTATAAAAGGTAATTTTATTCACCTTTTACTGATGAACCGAATGAAAATATTATTTTTTAAATTTTTTAAATTTTATTTTGAAAAAATAAACCTCAATTTTGATTTTTTAATATCAATGTTTACTTGGATAAATTAAATGTATTTTTCTAAGACGTTATATTTTTTGATAAATACAGAAAAACGCAAAATTTTAGTTGATAATTCCATTATTGTCTAATTTATTTATATAGTTAAATTATATTTTAATTTTATTTTAGAGTATCATTATAATGATTTTATATAAATAAAACAACTTTTTTATTGGAACCAATGTCACGTTGAAATTGGATTTAAAAACATTTCAAACTTTTGGAATTTTTCACTTTAAAACTATATCTTCTCATCTCGTCTGTAGGATTTATATTAAATTAATTTATTACACATATATTATAATAATTTGAAATTTTTAATTCTATATTGGGAGTTAGGATAATTAATAATTTATAGTAATGTAAACTAAGTCTTTAACTGAAAATATTACTGAAATTAATTAAAATTTATTATAATGATTAAGGTAAAAAGTAATTTTCTTAATAGATATACATTAATCATAAGAGGAAAAATTTCATAGAAAACATTTCAAAAAACAATTGGATTCCTATATTTATACCTATTTCAATCTTGAATATAATTTTAAAATTGCAAGAGACCCATTATGTCAGGCATAATTCTCAATACTATTTACATTTTATTATTTTCAAGAATGCCGCTCCCCCACTATAAAATGGCACCCCACCTCACTTATTCACACCTCTCAAACACTTTTTATCTACCAAAACCTTCAAAAATATCTAAAAACCTTACATAAATTTATCCTAGAAGAAATTTTTTTTGCATTAATCCAACCAATGAATCTCTTTAGTAAAAACCAATAGGAGTTACCCAAAGAAGTGGTAACATCCTTCTGCATGCTCTTTTATTCTATTTTCATTATCCACCACATAAATTATTCTTATTAAATTCGTGTATAATAACATTATTATCCTCAATATAATTTCATTTTGATATTAAAATGGTTTGGAATTCATACACACACAAATCCATCAAATGGGCAATGAACTTATCGTTTTTGTGTATGATAAACAACTGACTTACGAAATGATGTTGTTCATTTATCATTTACCACATCTCATGGTTGGGAATTTTGATGGAAACCATGTTTTTATATGAAATATTTAATATTTAATATTTATTTATTCTTCAATAACTTTAATGTAATACATACCTTCATTCTTTATATTATGTGTAAATGCGATAACTTTGTTTATGGACGTGTGCACTATCACCTCTTCATGGTGAAGTGATTTGTTCACACATTACATGGAATGTATTAAGGATGATTTTAGTGAATTATATGATATATATGAAATAATAATTATAATTTAATGGTATTATATATATATATATAATCACATAGATATGTCATTTACTTTATTTCAGTACATCAATAAAATTGAATCAATTTGCATGAAAATGTATGGTCTATCGTCTCCATGAATGTGGCATTCTATTTCATAACTATATATTTTATAGATGTGAAAAAATAATTATATTTTAAATATATATGATATTTATATCATAATTTAAATTCATTAAATAGTGATATATGTATGATGAATAATAATATAAAATATTAAAACACATGCGAAAAAACAAAACAGTTATTATTCAAAATGTATCATTAACATGGAATTGTCAATAAATGGGTGATATAAATTCAAATAAAATAATATTTTTTATTTATATAATAATTTTTTCTCTGTCATATATTTATAATAAAACAATTTTTATTATATAGAAGGATTTAATTTGTATGATACAATTGTAGACTTTAGGTAAGGGGGTTTATATTCTGACATTTATATCTATAACACATTTTCCTTATTCACCACTCATTTATTTTGTGTGGTGTATGTACTACCAAAAATGTTTTTTATAACTTCTATAATTAAATTAATTTTTATTTTCATATCAACTTAATGACTTTCATTTCATTTGGTTTTATAGATCAAAAGTTACCAAATCATTAATGTTTTTTGTCTCAATTTCCATTATTTGAAAAACATGTTTTGTTATACACCGATATTATTTTTTGAGGTGTATATAATACAATTTTAAATTTTATATATAGAATATAATTATTTTAATGATATTATAATCTTCATATAATTTCTTTTTCTTATAGAGGGATTATGAGTCAAAGCTACCAAGTGGTAAGAGTTGGTTGAAATAATCTCTTCATTCATTGGGATTATTTATGAATATGCTTTAATTAATGAAATATTGGGATCCATATCTAAGGTAAACTCATGAATTTTCTTATCCTATGGTTATTAATGATTTATTCATGTATTAATACTATTTCTCCGCTCTTTGGTAGTTAAGATATTTAATATATTTTTTAGAAAATCTAACCTCATTACAATTTTCAGTCAGAAATCTATTTTTTTCAAAAAACATGTTTTCA
Source organism: Viscum album (assembly GCA_963277665.1). Taxonomy (NCBI): domain Eukaryota; kingdom Viridiplantae; phylum Streptophyta; class Magnoliopsida; order Santalales; family Viscaceae; genus Viscum; species Viscum album. The sequence continues at coordinate 858,904,201 of OY728121.1, forward strand.
AAAATGTTTTAGTTTTTTTTAATTATATTTTAAGTAAAATTGCAAGGAAAAAGGATATAAATTTTTTTTCTGATTTTTATAAATTTCATTATAAATTTTTAAATATATTTTCAAGGAAAATATTTTCAAAAATATTTTAAAATTATATTATAAATTTTCAAGGAAAAACGTTTTAAAAATGTGTTTTGATCCTTTTATATGTTTTTAAAGAAAAAAATTTTAAATTTTTTTTCAAGATTACATTACAATTTTTTATGGTTATTTTCATAGAAATTTTTTTTTCATATTGCTTTATGGTTTAAATTTTTTTCAACTAATAAAAGATATTTTCCTCAAAAAATTATTTTAAAATATTTCTCAAAAATAATGTTCCATATAATATGGAATGTGTTGGTGTTACGCATGCCTTTATAGGGAAATTATTCAAAGGTTCGATTTATATAACTTCTGAAAATGGTTTATTTTTTGATGCGATGATGTTTATAAATTCTGTATCTCAATCATGGTTATTATGTTTATGAAATCTGTTTCTATTACATATGTTATAAGTTTATGATATCGATTTCTCCTTTAATGGTTATATATTTATGAAACTGGATTCATTTCATGGGTTATGATTTGATGAAATAATTATGAAACCTATTTATTTTTAACATGTTATGATATGATTATATGTTTACGATACCCTTTTCATTTCATAGGTTAAGATATGCTTATTTATGATCATGTGGAATATGTGTGTATGATTTAATTATGATATGGGTGGAACCCAAATCTCCCTCAAATGAATCGAGTAATGATTTACATCACATGAGATAGACATGGATGGAATTGTGAGTGAATTGGCTGATTAAAGGACTATGTTCGGTAATATAGTCTTTTAAGGGAACCTTGACTATTAAAATGGTCCTGGGAGTGATCCATGATTACCAAAATTGTAGGGGGTGTGAACCCATACTACTAATATGGCCTTGTTAGTAATTCTTTCACTACTATGGAAATCATATTATATTCATATGTTTCAACCAAAATTTCCTATCTTATTTTTATGTTATTCTATCAGGTACTATTCTCTCGATTCCCCTATGATTCACGTCTTATTATCTACCAATATTTTTGGAATGTTTTATGTTTTTGTTATTTTATATATAGGGTATGAAATTAAATGTTTATGACCATGTTCTTATACCCTTATGCTCTTGATTATCCTTACACATCCCTACTGTATACCCTTATTGATAATCTAACCTCATCCATTTTACATTTCCTTTCAATAGGATATTAAGTTATGTTTTATATATGATGTGTTTGAGAAGGGTCATATATATAAATAACCTAGTGGGAGATAATGTGGCTCACTTATGTACTAGGGTTTATGTTTCCATGTTTCCAAAGGCAATAAACAAATATGGTATTTGGGTGTCTGTTTGGGTAATTTATTATGTGTCCCACAAATTGATGTGATGTTAATGTATTACAAGTGAGGGTCTCTATACTTGTACTCATTTGAAAATGAAGGATATCTACATAATAAAATTAAACTTACATGAAGAGAGAAAGAACTTGCATATACTACTACATGAATGAGTAAGTTTATTAAATAAAATACAAGACATATTTTTAAGCTCTGTTTTTTCAGGAAGAACATAGTCATTATACATATTGTATTTCATCTTAAAATGTACTCAATGGATATTGTGTTTGTTAAGTTTTAGTGATTTTATGAAGTTATATAGTTTATATGAATATTTTTTACATGAACATATCATAGATAAATAAGAATAAAATGCATTGTATACATTTTTTGTTAAGGTGTGGCAGTGTGTGCTTGTAGAAAGAAAGAAGAAAGATAATTAATGTGTTTTTTATTTTTTATTTCCCAAAATAAAATATCATGACAAAAAATAATAATTACTGTAATTTTCTTTTTTTTTTGAAGAAGTCTATGAGTTTCTCAGACTTATGTTGTTGGATTAAGGATGTGTTAAGTTATATTAATCCTTGTATGATAAGGAGAACACCATGCATGAGATATTATCATACTAAAAATATAATCACATGATTTCAGAAAACAATAACACTTTAAATTACTGTTAGAAGTATTTCTTTGAGATTAAATGTAATCTTTTAGGAAAGTGGGTAACAAGAAAAAATTATATATCTTGAAGGCCTATTAGTTGTTCATTCTGTTTTTTTAGTGAGCTACAATTATATTGATATCATCAAATCATTCATAATAGTAATAATATAACTTACGTGCAGGGTGGTTGATTACATTTTGAAGTATTTGAATAAATTATACGGAAGTGAGAATGTATAATATATTCTTATTAGAGTGGATTAAAGATAAAGATAAAATTTATTTGTAGTGGAATCTTGGAGCTTATTTGATATTACTCATTCTATTGGTGTTTAACTTGTAAACACTTTTGGGATAATAGTATAGATAACACTGGTGGGTATCTAGTATAAAGAGAACTGGTGGGATTCTAGTATAATTTTAGAGGTGAATATTGAACCTGAACAGTACACTATTATAGATTGAAAGACTATTAGTGGAAATTATATGTATCAGGCTTAACCCAAACAGAGTAAGGATATAGTCACCCAATATGGGGGAGAATCATGTCAAAATACTATTTTTTTCCTTCATTAACATTTTTTATTTTATATAGTGTGACATTTTTAACAACAAATATCCATGCATCCAAATATGTGTAGATGTTATAACACAAAGGGTGTAAAAATAATCGAAATGGAATTAATTAAGAAAATTGTACACTAATTCACCCCTATGTACCTACATGATTCACATGGAAATGATATTCTTCATTGATATTACATGGAAATTAACCTTCTAATATCCCAAGGGTTTATATCAATTATTTATTAAGTGGATTAAATACATAAAATAAATTTTTGGATTTGAAAGATGGAGTTGGTTTATCATATTTAAAGGAAGATCCAATATCTTGGACATCACTGAGTTTAAATTCAAAATCATGGGAGTGGAGAAGTAAGTGGTCACATATATTTTCATGAGAGCATTAGAACACTATGTAACATAGATTATTGACAAAACATTTTCTTCCTATAATAAAACAAAAATGGATCCTGTAACAGAAATTACATACCTCAAGGAAGGTTTCATTATATTTAGAAATGATGAATGTTTAAATATTATTTGGTCTAGAAAATACATGTTTGGGGGTAAATACATGTGATGTGTATATGTCTTTGTTGTTGAATTCCTAAGTTATAAAATGTTATGTGATTGTAAAATATGTGGCTTAGGACATACAATGAAATTTACCAAGAAGATATTAATCATCAATTGAATGTATGGTGCATATATAATGAAAGGAAAGTGAATGAAGTGGATTTTATTCCTTTTAAATGAAGAATAATATATGTGATTTATATCCATGTAATGGTAAAATAGATTATGGAATAAATAATCTTTCCAATTGATAAAACAATACTTAGAATATTTGGATAAAATAATGGTGATCAAGATAATTATAAACCATCACATGATCATACACACTCAATTGTTGTTTCATAAAAATGGAATATTATTTGAGATATTTATTTTATAAAATAATATAAATCAATAATGTTGTTTGAATTGTAACATATTTATGTGTGTAGACTAATATCCCCAATACCCATTATTTTGAAGAGATATTATTTTATATCCATTGATAATTTTAGTTGGATGGTGTGTTTTTGTTCATCAACCTGAAGGATGATGTTTTTAGTTTAATAACTCAATATCAAAGAAAGGATGAAAGGATGAGTGGATAGAATATTCTGAATTTTTTTTGCTGATAATTGCATGGATTTTATAAATAGCATGATATATGAAAATATAAAAAAACACAAGATAAGGATCCAATTCATATTGGTGGGAACTCCTTATAAATAGTGTATGGTTTAAATGAGAAATTGGATTACAAAAAGCATGTATAAAACAATTATTATTGATAAATATGTACTAGAAAATGTTTTAAAAGAAGAATTTAGGTCATCAGTTTATATTTCCAAAAAAATAATTGTTTTCCTGGGGGCAGGATTTTACTCTCTATGAGATGTGGCATAGACAGAAGTTGATTCGTAAGTACTTTCAAATCATCATATGTATGTGTTTCATTCTAAATATAGATAAATGTATGAAGTTTGAGTGACATGGATAAGAAGAGATTTTTTTGGAAACTCAGTTAAGATCAAGGTATACATATCCATTAGTAACTTCCATGTGAAGGTTATTGAAAGAAAAAATGTCACAATAGTGGAGAGTGAGAAAAATATTCAAAACAAAAATCAACAACTTCTATATGAAAGTGATGATGTGGTGAGAAACTTGAGTGGGGGGGTTACTAGGGATGGGGAAAATTTAGAAGAGTACATTGATGATCTATAAGATATAGTTAGACTGGAATCTATATCGAAGAAACATATTTGAACTAAAGTTGGTGAACAAAATATCATCAATAATAAAACATCACTATGACAAACAAGGAGAAATAAATCTTTATAAAAAACATCACTATTATAATTGGCAGGAGAATAGAGTCTTCTAGACACTTCCATGTACGTGAATTGGTGTTAGGGTATGAACTAGTAGCCTGACCCAATTGAGAATAATCTAATATGTGATGTTGTTATGTGGCCAGAAGATAAACATTTCATCAAAATTAAATGGTTTTTCAAGAGTAAACTCAATGATGATGAAAATGTGACACCTAAAAAGTCAAGGATGGTACAAGGGGATTCCCCAAATTTAGGGTATTCACATTGATGGGATATTTTCTCCGATATATTGAATAGAAACTATTCATCATTTGTTATAAATATCTATGAAAATAGGAATCAAGGTGTCACAAATGAATGTTAAATCAGTATTACACAATTGTATTCTTTAGGGGGACTATACATTGAATAACCAGATGGGTTCATTATAGATAAAAATGATAGAATGGTGTGTCGGATGAAGAAGGATTTGTATGAGATAATTAAAGAACAAAGGGACTAGTATTCAAGTATTTATTAATATTTAATATAGTTATGATTATGAAGAGGTGTAGTTGGTCACAATCTATCTATCAACACAGATAATGATCAAATGAGTTTTTTTTCTTATATATGGGTATGAGATAATATATTGAGGATCAGATGATAGATATTGCAATTTTTTTTGGAATATATGAGGTTTTATTTTGAAATAACCATGATTTAAGAGATAACATTTTTCATTGGTTTATAAGTAACTTAAGTTAGAGTTGGCACTAAGGGAAGAAAAAACAATGTCCAAACCAAAACAAACCACAAACTAAATAAATCCTAATTGAGATAGTGATTTTTTTCATATAGTTTGGTTCTCATTTCAAATTGAAAAAATCATTTTGTTTTATTGTTTGGTTTAGAAGATAATCTGAACTGAACTTGTTAAACCGAACACCATACATTAAAATATTTAAAAAAATATTTTTAAAAACGATAATTTTTTTCAAAAATAATTTTTAATTTTAAAATATAATTTTCCTTAATTACTTTTTTTTCCAAAAAACATATTTATATTTTTAAATTTATAACCAACCCACACTACCCATCATACCCCACCTCCAACCTTCCCCACCCAATACTTGTTCATCCCATAACACCCCTCTTCTTCCCTACTTCTCTAATCTCCATGATGTAAATTTCATAACCCAGTCCACTTAATTCTATAATCCCCCTATCATATTCCATAATCCCATAATTCACTTACATCTCCTCTACCATAATGTTTCATTCCATCCCCATTAGTTTTGTTCTAATATCCTCATTCCAATACCTAATTTTATGATCCCCCCACATACTAATTGCCTCCTCCTTTTTATGATTAGTCATCAATACCATTTTCATTCTCATCCCAATACCTCCTTTCAACTTCTCATAGATGATGATTAGAACCTCCCTCCAGTACACTTGAATGTTGTAAAAAACTACTACAAGCAACAGTAATGAAGAAGATTTACCTCTTAAATTGAGAAACCACTAAACTCAAACTCCATAGTGTCTTTTTCACTCCAACACTTATATCCCCGATAAAATCTTCTATTTTTGTGGTGTACTATATATTCAAGTTAGTATAATCAAATTTTATAGTTTCATGAAAATCAATTAATCCTTATTTGGTGTCATTTTAGATCTTTATATTAATTTTTATATTCTTTTTTTAATACATTTTTAATAACGAATATAGTTCTAGGAAATATGATTTGGGAATTATTATTTTTATTCATTTATGAAATAGAAATTTTCAAATGACTTATTATTTTCATTAATTTTTTTCATGATGTAGACAAACTATTGGATGGTTAATGTCCTGGACTTCTTACTAATTCTTCAAAAATTTGTGGGATTATTTATTTTTTTTATGTCAACACATTTGAAAAAATGACTTCAATACCAAACCAACTGAGTTTATAAATCCTCTTTAACGAAAATCCAACTATAATTAATATTAAACTATATTGGGCACACACATATTGCTTCATAAGTCATAATTCATTTTGATTTTTTTTCTCTCTATTGATTTGTTTTCATGAAACAAATAGAATATCAACGAAAATAAGTAATAAAAAATAAAACAAAAACATATATTTTTTTGGATTTGACTATTTCATAATGATGTTCATCTTTAAAAGGGGGGGGGGGGTGACTTCACTATTTTACAGTTTTAAAAAAGATAAAAGTATAAAAACCTAATACCATAAAAAATGGAGGATAAATAATTTATATGATTTTGATTTTTATAGTTCTAATTTGAGTGTGAGGTGTTTTGGTTCCATCTGTTCTGATTATTGGTTTTTGTTATTTGGAAGATAATATTGATACTTATTTTTTCGGGTAATATTTTCTTTTATTATGTTGAATTTTTACTAATTTTTCCATGAACAATAAGTATTTTTTATTTAATTATTTATGTTTTGGTGTTTTTAAAAATATATATATAAGAATATTTATTCATTTATATTATGAAAAAAATTAATAACATAGTTAATTATTTTTTATATTTTATCATTGGTTTTTTAATTGTATTGTTGGTGAATAATTATATAATGTTTGTTTTTTTTAATTGGGTTTATGGTTGTCTCTTATTATAAAAAAATTACTTCTTTATTATGTTTATGATTTTTTAATTCTTATCGATATCATTTTTTTTTGTTTCGAGACCTTTTATTTGATAAATTGTGGTTTTTTAAATTTTTATTTTATCTTACAATTGAGATTATTTTCTGGAGATATATTGTATTTCTATGCTTCGATATTATTACATATATTTTTAAGTGAATAAATTAGTTAAAAGAACTTCAAAATAGGGGAAAGGAGGGTGTTCGCCTTATATAAGAATTTTGAATATTTTTAGACATATATCAATGTTTTATATTTTCTTTTATGACCTATTTATGAGGATAATTGAATTTTTAATATTATAGTGGGACTAAATATGACTTTATGTTAAGGTATGTAATGTTGTGTATTTATTTTTGTATGATTTTTTAAATTTTTTATCACTTTTAATTTTTAGTATTTTCCATTTAGTTAATTTGGATATGTAATTGACTAGTGATTTTTGTAATCTATTAGGTTTTAAGTTAGGTATAAGAACATCATATTTGATTACTTCTCTATTTGTTATTACAATTATATTTGGATTTTGATTAATTTATTCACTTGATACATTGTGTTATTAATCAATGATTGTAACTTTTCTGGCATAAAAAATAGCTTCAGCTATAATCCAAACATAAACAAATTGAAAATAAATATTTTAAAAAAACTTAATCTGAATAAATTATTTATTAAATGGTTAGGTTTTATATGTTTAAAATTTGAACTGAAAATTGTTTTTTTAGTGAAAATAGAACCAAAAAATTCATGCCCCCACACTAGAAGGAAAATTTATATGTCAATAAAAATATTCTATAGAATTACTAAAGAGGTTTGGAATGAATCTAAGACAATGAAAACATTGGTAGATTTACGAATGATTTTTCCAATGATAATAATGTTAAACAGGTCAATTTCAAAAAATATAGGAAAATCATTAGGTGCATGTTTTACCCAATAGTGACATGACCAAATATTTCATTTTCCAATTGTAATTAAATAAGATATCTGAGTAATAATAAATAAATCCACTTGCATGTAGTCAATATAATGACAGGTTATATCAATTCAATAATGTATTTCACATTAACTTTCAATCAAAAATCAGAAAAAGAGATTTCAGGATATGCATATATTAATTGGGCCAGTTCATCAGATTTTAGAAATTCAACATCAAGTAGTGCATTCTATAATGGAGTATTATTCATATCTTTTCTTAGTAAGAAATAAGAATACATTTCACTAAAAAGTTTCTAATTTGAATGTATTATTAACACTCAATATTACATGAAACTATTCTAGATGAACTAAATTAATAATGATATTTGAGTTCACATAAGTTTTCTAATTAGAATCAATTATAATAATTAAAATTATATAAATCAATGAAAAAATATTATCTATCACTCAGGGATAAATCACATTGAAATCTAGTATAAATTTATAAAGGATAATGTTGAGCATGAATTTCGGATGGTGGAGTGTGTTACTAAAAACATCTTATCGAGGATATAATGATGAAGACCATACCAATGGATGTGTTTGAGATGAATAAAATAGATCATAATGCCTAGAAGACTTCTGACACATAAAGTGTGTGTATATCAAACCCTTTCTACCCAATGTTGGATGGAAATTTCCCCATGTGATAATATCTATTATTTTTCCTATTGTAAACCAAAAAAGAGTGGTGTTTTGGTTCAATGGTAAAGGAAGAAAATATGAAGAGGGTGGAGGTTTGGAAAACCTACTAGGAGGAGTAAAATTTAGTTCAAGGGATCAAGGATTAAAGGTGTATATATTTAATTATAATATTTCTAATGAAGTGTTTATATTGATTACATGTCACAAAAGTGTAAAAATTGAGTTCATGTTTTAAGTAGTTTACTATGTATGGATTAATAGTTTTTATCGATATATATAAGAACAATTCAACATGTGGTATTGATCTTGGTGTTAATCTATAAGTGTTATGAAGAGAATACATAAATGATTCATTGATAATATTTCTATTTTTATCTTATTTCACATATTGATCTTGGAAAATGTGGGCATAGAGTATGCATTTAGAGAGTCTTTGATTTCTTTCTTGATTTCCAGAGGGAGAATTTTGTGAGAAGTAGAAAAAGAAAATCATTTTTCAATGGTATGGTTAATGGTTCTTGAAGTCTGGTCATCAAACCTAGTGGGGGACATTATAGGGAAATAGTTCATTAATATATCATTTCATAGTTTTTAGTTTTCTTTTTAATGAAAATGTCAGTTAACAAAGTTCTTATGTGTCTACTTTTTTTAAAATATTGGTTGAAAATGTGTCCCTTTAAACATTGGGATGTGTTATTAAATTACACAAACTCTTAGTAAAGTGTTTTCATAAAGGTTTTACATAACATCATGGTACTGGCATGACCACATGGAATGTTTGTGGATGGTGGCTCATGAAAAAATTATATGGAATATAAATCACATAAGTGGTACAAGAAGCTGCGATTATATCTCAGTGAAGGAAATTTAGCTGAGGTAGAGAGTTCTTCTTGGTGGTTCATGTGGAAAAAAGGGTTTTTTGGTGGCCTCTCCATTTTTGTCCTAGAGGTGGTGATTATTGGAAGAATATGAAATATGTTTGGTAAAAAATTATCAGAAAAAATATGTAAATGGAAGAGTTGTGTGTATGAAATGAACAATAAATTCGTGATTATGGGATTTATCATGATAACTTTCTTATATAAGGATCCCCTAATATCATTATTCCTTATATGAAAAGTCATCTAAAATGATTATTATTTGGAATTCTAAAAACTTAGAATGAATTTCAACATAATGAATTATCACATAGAATCTGATTCTGAGTTGTTATCATGATTCATAAAGTATGAAAGAGTTTCATGGTGGATAGAATATGTTGTGTGAAGTTGTATCATAGAGAGATGTATGAACATAAAGAAACTATTAGGTGTTAATTTTGAAATAGTTCACATAAATTAGTAAATAGTGGTAATTTTATAGGGATTTTAATAAAGGGACTTTCAGAAGGGGATTTCTATGTATGAATGATGCATGGGATGAATAGATTTCAAACACGTGAGTTTTTTAATGAACTACATGTGAAGTAGACTATACATGGTAGAGATAATTTTACCTCATTAATGAAAATAAAGTTTCATGTCACATAAATGTTGATGTAAACCAATTAAAATTTGATACAGATAATATGATGATTCTTCTAGCGTAATGGTGTGTTCTATTCAATTGACAATGAAGTGAGTTTTCCAACCTGTGTGACATGTTATAAATTAGGGGATATATTTAATTTTTTACACAAATTTTAACAAAATTGATCATTAGTGATTATGGTGCATCATCATATTTCCTTTTTATTATCCTTGGATTATCCCAGTTTGGGGTTACCATGTAAAAAATATATCTCTCTCTTCCATGTTTTTATTTTTTTTATGTTACTATTAGAAAAATAGAAAAGAGAGTTTTATAAATGAAACAATATCTGAAGAAAAAATTATTTTAATTTTTAGTATCTTGATTCACCACATGGTATTTAACATAGTGTTTCCAACGGTGTAGATAGAATTATATGAGAGTTAAAGAGGATTATATGTAATGAGCTAATGATTTATAAATTAAATTACCTCTTCAAATGAACAAATTCAGTATTAAGTAATGAATTTATAGAAAAAAATTCACTAATTTTGTAATTTTTGGCCATTACATGTTATATCATGTTGTATTTAAAAAACCATTAAGATTCATAATAATTACTAATATATACATTTTATAGTTACCGTTATGATTAATTTAAATTAAGGGTGATGATAAAATCCAATTGAAATGGATGGATGATATAAAGACTCGGGTTTTTGGCCCCGTCATACATTGGAATATTTCTAAGAATAATTCCAGATCTAGGTGCGAAGACGGCATGTGATTCCGAGGCCCGGTGTGCCTGAAAATAATTTTATAAAATATTAATTATTTTTATACTATTCACGTGGAGGGGGTGTGATATCTCTCAAACGGTATCTCAGAACATGAATCTGAGGGCATAGTTGCATCCATAACGTGCTGTTTACCCTAGGCGGGGTGTAAACATTGTGGGTGCGGGCCTGCGGTGAGAAATACCACCTGGGTAATTTTTGTAAATGAGTGGAAAAGTTTAATTATGAGTGTTGGATCAAATAACTTCTGAACAGAATCTTGGATCGCAAATCTGAGTCCGCTGTTGTGTTCAAAATGGGGCGTTTACCCTAGGGGAGACCCGATTTCCTCTATGTTAGGAGGTCTGGTCGGTGGGTGTTTGTTTTAAATGAGGATTTAATTAAAAAACCCCATTTCCCCTCCCCTCCCTCACCTCCTACATGCAGCGATGGAACCCCCATCCCACCTCTTCCGTTCTTTTCCAAATCGAGCAAGAATCGCCTGTTTTCTGCGCCGATCATCAGCAGATAGAGCTTCAGGGCATCGTCGGCGTCGATCTGCACCCGAAGATTTGGTGTTTCACCTGCGAGGTAGGTAGTGTGAGTTTCAAAATCCCGTATCCCGTTTTGTGTTGTTTTTCTTCAAATTTTTGTAAAGGTGGTGTAGTTCGGGTCCTCAAGGTTCCGAAACGTTTTTCGGATTTTAATTTGGAGCACCAGGGTGCTCCCGGTGGCTCCCATAAGTTTTCTGTCGAAATCCTGATTTTTCGGCGGCGTCAATGGAAGAATCTAGTGAGGCGTGGCACGGCGCGGCAGATTCCGGCGACGGCGGAGGCGGCGCAGTGGTTTACGGTGATGTTGGCGGTGGTCCGACCAGGATTTTCCGGGTGTTCTTTAAACCCCCGTAACTCACAAACCATAACTCTGATTTGCGATCGGTTTGCAGAGACGCGTTCCTTGCGTCGAGACAAACCTTTTGAACTCACTTTGAGAATTTTATGAGTTGGGATTTTGTCCCGGGGGATTGAAACGTCGAATAAAATAATAATATTTTATTATTATTCGACTTCGGGTCGTTGTATCTCCAACCTAGAGCGTCCGACTGACGCGCCGTCAGTGGCGATGAGGCCCTGATGGTACGACGGACTTCTCTTATTAGTTTTAGGGTGTTGAGGATGAGAATGTGGTGCGGGCCCCACCAGGTCGGGTTTTGGCGTTTTCGGAGAAATGTAACTTTTTCGCTGGTTTTCTGTTTTGGATGAGAGAGTAATCGATCCTGTGTGTTTTTCTGAGAGAATCGCAATGGTGTGATCCATTCAATGTATTTCTGGATTGAGGCGTGGGCCCCACCCGAGCTGGCTTCGGTGAATAGTTCCTTTTTCACCGGGTGTCCGTTTCGGACAAATGAGTAGTGAATCACATGTGTTTTTCTGAGTGGATCGTCATGGTATGATCCGCTTGATGGGTTTTGGAATCATTGTGCGGGACCCGCATGGGCTAGCTATGGTGAATAGTGTTGTTTTCACCAGTTGTCTGTTTCACTTGAGTAAACAGCCTATCATGCGTGTTTTTCTGCGTAAATTGCGATGGTGGCCTCGATATAGGCCTTAGAGGTGCGCGATGTGGCATTGTGGTGGGTCACTCAGGTTAGCGACGTTTGGACAAGAAGTGGTTGAGGGTACTCCCTTGGTTCGTTCCTACGAGGGTTTGTGCGACATCACAACCTCAGGTTCTTGGAATCATTGTGACCGCTTATCCACGGGCGGTGATCCCCTATCTTGCAGTTTAACCCTATAGGGTTTGTGGCTTCATCGGTCATATGATCCCCTAAGTAGTGGGTCGTGCTCAGTAGGGTTGTGGCAACGTCGAGTATACGATCCCCTGCTCAGCATGAGGTGTTAGTAGGGTTACAGTATCATTGGTTACACGATCCCCTACTCAACACGTGGTTTTAGTAGGGTTGAGGCATTGTCGGGTATACGATCCCCTACTCAGAAAGAGGTTTATAATAGGGTTGTGGTATCGTTGGTTATACGATCCCTTACTCAGCGCTTGGTGTCGTTAGGGTTTTAGTATCATCGGTTCAATCCCCTACAGTGAAATATGTACCAGATTGGTTTTTGGTATCGTCGTGACCATCGTTACATGGGTGACGATACTCTATCTGCATGTCGTGTTCCTGTCAAATGCCAGACCGGGTTGTGGTATCCCCCAGTGGACCCTGGGAGTGATCCCCTTTCTGTGTGATCTTCGTGTACCGGTGTGGGTTCTGGTATCCCCTAGAGGACCCTGGGAGCGATCCCCTATCTGAGGAGTTTCGTTTTTATGTTGTTTCACCGAGGTTTGCTCAGTGACGGTACCCGACGATCGTGATCTCTCATGTGAGCGTCTAAGAGGTTTGTGAGAAACCCGATGGAGTGTATCTCTCGGATGAGTGTCATTTGGGATGATAGTGATTGTGGAGTGTGCTCACCTGGTAGTGGACTATTTCTGGTGATGAGGTCGGTACCTCTTGTGGCTTGGTGCGTGAACTGAGTATATCTGTATTGTTCATGGTGTATGTATGGGCATACACTTGAGCTGAGCTGACTAGTTGTGTTTAGCCAAGGATTTTCGCGAGATGGAGTTTCTCTCTCATCTGGGTTCCCTCTGGCTGGGATGAGCATATTTTCTCCTTTAAGTGGCTCTCTTTTGTTTTGGGTTTTGGGGGTGCCAACTGAGTATGTTTATACTCACCCCGGCACGGGCTTTTCCCACACATGTTTATGTCTAGTTAAGACAACAGGCCATTCGACGGAGTCCCAAGAGGACCCGGAGCAGGCGGAGCTGAGTGAGTGAGACTAACGGGGGTGTTTACTGGTGTGGTGCTGAGGGAGCATTCTGGTGGGTGTTTTTGGCAGTGTTCCCCTTCTTCAGAGCAGGTTGGACGTGCTTTGTTGTTTTCTTTTTGTGGGACATGTTTTCCCTTTTTGTACTGTTGTTGCACTCTGGTTGAGATAGTTGTATGCATGCATTTTACTTTTCAGTTTTATATATCTCTGCACTATTCCATGGAGGTGTCTGCGGGTGCGTGTGTACAGGTACCTTGGGCTAATTCCTCCCATGTGTGTGATGTCCTACTCGGTGCTAGATGCCATCCCCTGGCCTATTGGAGGTGGGCATGGGGTGTTGCGGGACGAACCACGTTGGGTCGGGTCGTGACAGAAGAATGTATGGCCTATACCAGTAGGATCGTACCTTATGAGTCCCATTTACCATAATATCTCAAGGAGAATATATCATTGGGCTTTTATCTTGACCAATTCTAATTCAATATTCAACAACTAAAAAATGAGTGAACCCATTTATGATAGGTTTTTGGGAAATTGATATCACGACTCCATCCATGTTAGGTGAACCGCCCCAAAAATGTTTCACCATCATGAAGCATATAAATAGAGTGTATGTTGGTGTAATAACGGGTTATGTATCTAGATCCTAATATTAAAAATTTGTATATGTTCATTTTAATGAAATAATGATTATATTTATCCATTTTGTTAATGAGTTTGGAAAAAAATATTTTTATATCAAGAAAAAATGTATTTTTTTGGATAAATATATATAATTTAAATTAAGGCACCTTTTCTAAAAAATTCAGAAACTTTTTAATTAAAATTAATTTTAATAAAATATTCTTGTGAAATAGTATTTAATTTAATATAAATTTTAATGTAATTTAATTAAATACAATATAATCTTTATAAGGGTAAGAAAACTATTATCATCCTAAAAACCATCATTTTTCCTGAAATGGGGAGATTTTATTTAAAATTTTAAACAATCATATTTTTAGAATTATTTTTATAATATAAATATTATTATTGAAATAATAATTTCCAAAACATCCAATGGTGAATTTTACCTATTTTTTTCGAGAGAGTTGAATTTTTGGGTAACAATTGAATATGGTATAAATATACAGTATGTATTATGAAATCATAAAATCCTAACAGTGATGTTATAAAAACTATAAAGAGGATCCATGAAAAAAATAATGTTTACCCATTAATATTTTTTTGAATTTATTTGATTGATTTTTTAAACCCTTAATGAATCCTTCATAACCAACATTATAATTTAACATATTATAATTAAATATTTATGAACATGACTCACATCCACAACACCTAGGGTATTATTTTTATGTGTGATATTCTTATACATATAAATATTTACCACCACTCATAATTGGAGAAACCATTTGAAAAAAACAACGAAATGTTTTGTGGTTTTGATTATTTTATCATAGATTCCAAAACCAAAGATTAGAAATTATTATATAATACCACTCTATTTTGAAATAAAAACCAACCAAACAACCAATAATTTTATCTCAAAACCCATTGATCACAATTTTTCTATTCATCTCCCTCTGTATATCCCTACCAAATTATTTTCATGCTGAAAAGAAACACCACCCAAGCTTCTAGAAGAACACTCTCAAGGTATGTGATCTTATCCTCCTCTTTATTCGAACATTTTTTAGGACTTTTTATTTACACTTTTTCATATTGTAATACGTTTTTACACCAGAATTTTACTATATATTTTATTTTTTATGTAATGAGGGACCTCCTTTAACTCTAATTAATCCCTTCCAGGAATCTTTATTTACCCCCATTATGTTGTTGAACTTATCATGTAGTTTTCCATACGAATCATTTGTGTTGTGAATACCCATCCCCATTTCCACTCAATGGTATTCACCCAGAAGTAACTATCCTTAATTGATTGGGTAATTCCATATATTATACCCAATATGTTTTATCTTAGGATTAAAATCAACTAAAGTAGTTCTTATGTTGTTTATTCTATGTAGAACCAAAATTCATGTACATAATATTAATGTGATGTGTAGTATATAAATAATATATCCACTAAATGCATTGAGAAATGTTTTTTCCTTATGATATTTCATTTATCATGCATATTACATTATTTTTTTATGTCTGATCCATTATAATTGAATTATGTTTATGATACAATGTTTTATTTTATCTCTACATTGCGAATTCTTTTTGATGTTATCATTTTATATTAGGCATTGATGTTCATGTTTATTATTATTTCCCATTTTTGGTCATATTTATATTCCTCTTGAATCACATGTGTTTCTTTAATTGTGTTATTCTTTAATTATACCCTTATTGAGATTTATAGCTTGCCCCTTTTTTATGTACATCACCAGGTTATCTAGTGAAATATTAGGCGATTGATGGAGTATAGTGGAATGTTTCGAAGTTATTAAATAAATTATTTATAAACATGTTTTATGTTATTATTCTATGTACCTAATTTAAATAAGACACTCAACCTCAAAAGCTTACTAGACATTATTATGTGTATTTGTATGTAATAAATTAGGAATTATGTTTTACTAAAATATGAGTCACCATAGTTAGTATCATAGGAATGTCTATTAATTATGGTTATTAGGATTATAGAAACATATTTAAATCCCTAGTAGTAATAATAAATATAGAAAAACATCCCTTAAATTTTGTAAGCAATAGTGAAAGTGGTTTTAATGAAACAAAATCCTTTACTGGATACTGCTGGTTGATGTTGGTCTAGAATAGTTGTACCAAGGGGTAATGACCATAAAAAAACATTGGTATTTAATCAATCATCAGCTACTGGATATAAAATAGGGCTTTTTGAACCCTTCGTTTTGACTTTCAAAGGGGATATTCTATGTTTAATTCAAAATTCCTTTTTAATCCATTATTAATAGAACAACAATTCCCATGAATGTTTTTGATAGAAAATAGATCTTGGCATACTAGAATTTAAACATATAAATTCATAGGTTATGAGATAAATTTAATTTATGAGTCATCTATTGAATCAATATGTATTTTATTTTATGTTTTAAATAGTTTGAATATTATCATTCACACTTTTCCTATTATTTATGTTAGTGGAGAGAAATTAGAGAAACTTAGTCAACAACCAATTTGGGGGGAATGTGTTTACTACCAAAATGAAATTCCCATCCTAATAGGGGAAACAATATAGAACTTAATGATGAAAATATATTATTTAACACATGTTTTGAAGGGGAATATGAAATAATAGAAGAACCCACATCACCTTATAAAATTGAAATTTGAAATTTATACCTTTATATGGAAAAGTCCTCTGACTTTTAGTGGATCATGGGATCCATTGATCATGAAATAATGGATCAAAACTATGGAAATGATCATCTCAATCCTTAAATTATCTAAAAAGGAGATGTACATTCTATAAAATTATTATATAGAGTGAGAATTTTATCAATGGTGGATTTTGAAAAAAAATTAACATAGCCCAAGGTGGAGATCTAAACCTTGGATTGGAAATAATTTTTGAATTCTATTTCTATATATATTTTCCATATAGACTCTGACTTTAAATGAACATTGTTTTGTTTGGCATCATGAAAACGGATGAAGCATCCATCTAGGGGTATGAGGTGAACATCATAATACATTCATGATAAGACTATGGATTTTTAATTGAAAATTAAAGAAAATTTTACCTCATATTTTTTGGTATAAATCTAAGACTAAAAAATTCATTTTTGATTTGAGAATATGAACACCATGGGGAAATTTTACAATGTTACCTAAGATTTTGAAATGGGGATCCATTAATCTGAACGGTCTCATGGGACTCAAGATAGTAATCAGAGAATGTATTTTAATTCTAGTGGTATGATAGAGAAATATTTTGCGGGAAATAAATTCTAACACCCCACTTTTCAAATTTTTGGGATGAATTATTAAATAAATATCCTTAAGGGGACATGAAAATTATTTTTGTATGATATATACGGAAACCAAGATAATGAATATTGATGAATGAAACCCAACATTGTGATGGAATAAATGAATTCTCTAATAATCCCTTGTACTATTGTTAAATGTTTCAAATTCAGGGAACAACTACAGAATATGAATCAATACACTAAGACATTGATTGTCGATGATAACCGATGACAAAATTATATAAATCCTAGATAGTAAGGGTAAGCTTATTCCATCATAACTACTAGGTGGATCTCAAAAACGAAGTTGGGATAGTTATGCTGGTAACTAATTAAATTAAAGTGAACATAAAATTTGATTCTGATTCTACAGATTCCTTTATATCACACAAGTTTAGTAGAAATACATAAGAACCACCTCAAAACATGGAATTCATTTTATTGGTGAATACATTAAATAAGAAAATTATTCTATCCCAAGAATATAACAGATAAACTAAAAATATTTGTGAGAGAAATTTTCTAGAAACCCCTATGGTACCACATTTAGTGGAATTCGATGTTATTTGGGGCATGGATTGGTTTCCTTGTATAGCACCAACCTAATTTTCAAAGATGATGAAATAAAAATAGGTATTTTTTAAAGGTTGGGGCCGAAGCCTCAATTTATTATTTTAAATCAAATACCTCTTTTGACTTGGTGGAGGGATACCCATTACAAAGCCCAAAGGCCGAAGGCCAAGGGGCCTGAATACAAGGCTTGAAAGCCCATTTTTGGCCCAAAGGACCCCTCAGTGAACAGTGCTGCTATAGTACCCATGCTGCTACAGTACCTGCTATAGTATAGGCATCGCTACAATACCTGCTACTGCCCTCCTCCGCTATAGTGCAGCTGCTGCTATTGTTCCACCACTGCTGCAGTAGTTCTCCAGTGCCCTGCTACAGGACTGCTATAGTACCTAGAAATTCGCCACTACCCAAATTTGATCCTGGGTCTTTTTGGATGCCAAGCAGGATCTTGTACCACATGGGTACAGGATCATTGGAAAATAAACATAGGTATCACAAATCCCACTCTAATTTTATAAAAGTGAAATTATTATGTTGAATCTCATTTGGTTTAATAATCTCAAGCTTGTATATAATTTAATTATAATAAATTTTACCTTTATTCAATGATTTACCCTATGTAAAATATCATCCATGATGACATTACCACTGTATGTAAATTTTTATGATGTTTTCCCAAACAATTTTCTTGTGTTCCTCCTAGCTAAGAGGGTTATTCCTCAGTCAAACTTATTTCCAAATATTTTCCAATATCCATGAATACAAATATAATAGACACAGTTGAATAGAAATATCTAAAGAATAATATTTAAGATAATCTGTTTAATTGTTTTATATGCTATAGTTCTTCATGTCGAGGTGCATCGTTCCATTTTTAAGAATAATTATGGGTCAATGTACCTTTGTATTGATTATTCTATGAGAAAAAATATCATTATAAATAAAAATTGTCATCTACCACAGATTAATGAATTGTCTAGTATACTACATGGATCCCAATACTTCTCTAAGTTGGAACATTGGTCAAGTTATTATCATGTAATGTTGAAGAAAGAGGGCATCCCAAAAACTCTTTTTTGTATAAGGTATAGTTACAGTGAGTTCCTAGTGATTCCATTTGGAATCAAAAATTATCCAACTATCATCACTAACATCATGAATACTGTCTTTAAGGATTACCTTGGAAAATTTATTTTTATCATTATATATGATATTTTTTCCTAGCCCATAATCTTGTAGTAATATGAGGATCAATTGAATATTGTAATGATGACCATTCAATAAGAAATGTTATATGTTATGTAAAGTAATTTAAAGTTAAATATAGAGAATATATCATTCATAGGTAATGTTATCATAATAAATTGTATATTTATGTATCCTTCAAAAAAGAGGAAATTTAAGGATGACCAAGACCAATATATATTATGAAAATTCAAATTTTCTTTAGATGATCTAGGAACTATGATCGATTTGTGAGAAAAATATCTTGATATTAAATCCATCTATCCATGTTAACTCATAAAGGATTCAAGAATTTATAGATAGATGAATATGATGAGATCTTGAATAAGATAAAGAAGATGCTAATCACTACAGTTTTAATCAAATTACCAACTATTAAGGAGGGATTTTAGATCTAAAATGATGCATCTAAAAACGTATTGATTTTTTTACTAATGTAAGGTGAAAAATTGAGAGCCTATTCCTCTATAAAATTAAATATCCATGATAATAACTTCCCAAATCATGATATTGAATAGGATTCCACGATATTCACAATGAATATTTGGAATCATTTTCTCTATAGGGAGGAGTGAGACACATATATGGATCCTAAAATCCTCAACTATATATTCAATCAAAAGGATATCAACATGATCCAATTAAGGTTTCTATATATGATCAAGGATTATGATTGTTCAATCCATTACCATTCTAGATAGGTGAAGATGTAGTATGTGCACTAAGAAGAAATGATCCAGCAACCCTATAAATGATGAAAATTCTAAGGGATCTGATCTTCTTGAACATCCAGGGATGGAAATGGGAATAATAATGTGATAATTATCATATGTATCTCAAATACATAATAAAACCCATTATTTAATGGTTAAATAAGGCCTTAAAAGTTCAATAGTTTCTTCAAAAAAATGTGGGGATTATTTTGATGTTTATATTTTCTAAAGATTGAGTTATAAGGTTTTAATCACATAAATTTGTTCCATAAAAACCAAATATAAATAAGGGAATTTTGGATCATGTTCATATACCATCTTACTCTATTTATCCATGAATAACTAAGATGTATATTTATCCAAATAAAAACTTTTCATGTGATAACATGAATAGGGTGACTGCAAAATTTGTATCTAAATTATTAGTATTCCAACAAGTAAAGGATGAACTATATAAGTATAAGGTTATAATGAAACCATTTCCCCTAATAGTATGTAAATAGGGAAATATAACTATATATTTTGTAGTAGGACTCCATAGGATATCTAATGTTATTAATAAAATATGTGTTGTAGTATATCACCTTATAAATTCAAATCATTTCATTTATATTAAGGAATATTTCTATGTAGACTAACTCCCCTTGATATACATAAGGGATGTGGGAAGACATTATGGAGTTCCACTCCATTTTTGTATCTGATCAAGATCTATGGTTTACCTAAATGTTTTGGAGAACCCTTCAGAAAGTGTTAGATATAGAGATGAGATTTGATACTACATATCACCATTAGATAGATGTAATGTATGAAAGAATAATTAAAAAACTAGAGGATATGATGAGATCTTAGTCAATGTATTTACATGGATTTTTGGGATCAACACAGTCCCATAGGGGAGTTCTCATATAAAAATATTTTCCATTATTTAATTCAAATGAAACCTTATGAAGCTCTGGAAGTGGTGTTTAACTCCGACATGCATGGATGATATCGGAGAGAATAAGATGATAAGTCTACATC
This sequence comes from Viscum album, assembly GCA_963277665.1. Classification (NCBI taxonomy): domain Eukaryota; kingdom Viridiplantae; phylum Streptophyta; class Magnoliopsida; order Santalales; family Viscaceae; genus Viscum; species Viscum album. The sequence goes on from OY728121.1 coordinate 858,925,632, forward strand.
TTTTATAATAGATGAAAGAGAATGTATAAATCATTAGACATTAAATAAAATCCATAAAATGTTTGAAGAAAATGTATTCAAATTTTTTTTGAGGGGGTGTGGAGTTTGAGGATAGATTTAATTTTTTCCTTCATATATCTCCATTAAATAAATTCATGAGGTTTTGGGAGAAATTAATGATTTTTTATATATATATATATATTATAACTTTTATGATACATGATCATATTGGAGTCATGGATTATTGACCATAACTCCCACTTAACCTATCACAAGTAAATGAAGTGTTCAATGTATCACTAATAATAAATTACATACCAAACCCCTCACATGTACTTATTACAGAGGTTGTAAAATTGGAGAATGATCATTCATACGATGATTATTTTGTAATGATCTTATATCCTAGATACCAAGTTATATGAAATAAGAAAAATCCCACGTTCAATGTTATGTGGAAAATGAAAATTTTGAAGAATCTAAATGGTAATTTGAAGAGGCAATGAACCATAAGCACCCTCATCCATTTTAGTCTGTGAACTGAATTTTAAAGGGTGAAATTTCAAAAGGAAGGATAATGTAATGACTCAATGTATTATAAATGAAATTGCATTTTCAAATGAACAAATTTCTTATTATGTAATGAATTTATTGAATAGACATGCACTTATTTGGTTATTTTGAACCATTGCATGCTATATCATGTTGGATTTCAAATTTTTTCATGCATCATAACTATTTATAATTTAGTTTTGTATAATGATATTTATGTTTAGTATATATTAAGGGGGATGATAAAATCCATTTGACATGAACAAAAGATTTGATAACATTGACCAGTAGGGTCCTACACTATTAAGCCTATTTAACATATACTCTAAAGATAGATGACACCACTTATTATTCCCTTGAATGATCCCAAGATGATATTCAACCAATAAAACTTGATCAGAACTTTTTTATAGGAGATGTCCAAGAATATCGATAACATGGTGCAAACCATGTTTTCCTAACCACCCTATGAATGTGTCACCATCACACACCATACCATTAGAGTGTAAACTAGTTTAATAAGACGATATCTATCTATCCCCTAATAATAAGATATTTTATATTTTACTTTTAAAAAATAATGATTATATTTATCCATTTAAATAATGAGTTTGAGAAAAACCATATTTTGATTGGAAGAAATCAAAATTATATTTTTTGGTGGAATTATATATATATATAGTATTAATTAAGAAAAACTATATGGATAAATTCAATAATTTTTTAAAAAATTGTTTTTTTAATATTCTTATAATTGTTTTCTTGAATAAAAATTCTAATATAATTTTATTAACTCCAATTTAATTTTTATAAGGGTTATAAAACTATTATACCCATAAATAATGTATTTTCCAATAAAATGGATTTTTGTTTTTAAAAGTTTAAAATTACATATTTAGAGAATTATTTTGATAATTTATTTTTTTATTGAAATCAACACATCTATATTATCAAAAGTTATTTTTTCTTAAATTTATGAGATAGTTAGACTTTTTGGTAAAGTCTAGATATGGTAGAAAATTATCAAAAATATTATGACATCATAGAAGACCAAAATTAATGTAATAAATAAAATAAAGAGTACAGATGACCAAATTTAGGTTTCCCATTTAAAATAATGTGTTTTGATATAATTATTTTACTTTTATCAACCCTTAATTTATCCTAAAAAACCTATATTCTGTTTTATGTCACTAAAATTATTTAATTATTAACATGAATCACTTCCAAGTCACCAATGGTATTATTTTATTGTGTTCTGTTGTTACCCTTATAAAATTATGAATTCTACTCCCCTTTGGTAGAAACTATAGGAAACCTCATGGTAAGGTCTATGGTTTTCATTATTTTGTCAAATTGATTCCAAAACCTTGGTTTATAAATTAATAAAGTATTCCCTTATCTTTTTCTATTAAAACCAACCCCCCTTCAATTCCTATTCACGAAGAAATTGATCATGAAATTAATATCCCTAACTAGATCCCACTAAAGGTTTTACCAATCTCTTAAGAAGCTCCGGCTAATATTTTAGAAGCTCTCTACCAATATAAGGGACCATATCATCATCTTTATTTTAAAACTTTATTTGGTTTATGAATTTTGATTTTAAATTATTCTTATTGTAATTTATTTCTAAAAATATATTTTAGTTACAATGTGATTTTCATTTAATATGAGGCCTTATTTTACTCCCATTAAACACTTCGATGAATCTTTACGTGCACTCGTTATGTTATAGGAATGATCCTCTTATATTTCAGGCTAAAAATGTGTGTTGTGAATAAAAAATCCATATTTCAACTGATGGTTATTCACATAGTTGTACTGATCCTTCATTTATTGGGAACAACCATGTAATTAACCCATAGTAATTTATCATGGGATTATGTTCTTATGTTTTATTACCTATATGAAACTCAAATTCATGTATATAACATGAATTTTAAGAGTAGTTCTAGAGTTATATATCCCTCCAATGGATTTTGTAATGTTTTTGTCCCATGAGATATTGTGTATGGTGTCGTGATTTTATCCAAAGAACACTATTTTATTATGTCTCAACGGTTAGCCATGAGTTATGTTTGTGATGTCACATTTTATGTTTCCACTACATTCCCACGTTTCATTGATTATATCATCTTATATCATGCTTCGATGTTAATTTTTATTACTACCACCCCTTTTATGACACATTAATATGAATCTTGACTCACATGTATTATTTTTGACATGTAATAATTTAATTATAACCTTTCTGGTATTTTTAGTGCACCCCTTTTAAATGTTTTTCTATAGCTTATATAGTGCATTTTTAGAAGATTGATTGAATGTAGTGTCATGTTGTGGAGTGTTTAAATAATGTTGTTTTACACGTGTTTCAAAGTTATTGTGCTATGTAACTAACATCCCAATGACACTAGTCCTCAATAAATTCTTGGATTGTACTAGATTCATCTTTAAGTAATAAATCATAAATTATGGTGTACTAAAATCTAGGTTTTAATAGGATATCCTTAAGATATATTTCATATGAATTTATAGGCCCTTCTAGTTTTTTTCTTAAATAATTATGTGTTACAAATACACCTTTGGGTTTTTGAGACTCATGAAATTCCTATTTCATGAGTTTCTATACTAGTTAACGGTAGTGTTCATCAACAAAATTATTATACACTCAAAGTCTGAGGAGAATCATTTAGATCCATATATGGATATGTGATAATTCCTTCTACACCAGTTTCCAAATGAGAAGTTTTCTATGTTTAATTTTTAAACTCTTGTGGTTTATTTTTGTGGGCATGTGGTGTCTCGGTTGGGAGTAGTAATATTTCCATCAATGATCGAGGCATTTATTTATGGGGTAGAACCAAAGAATTTTCTAGATATTAATAGCTTCTTTTTTGTGTAGGATGATATTATAGTGTTGTTCAAAATTTCTCTCATATTTCATCCCCATTGAAATCCTTGACCTTGAATGATTAGTCTTTTTAATTGGTTGATTAGTGTCATAAAACTTTTGTGTACCTGAAGTGGAAGATAGTGAATGCTCCAATCCATCAATTTTTAGAGAGGGGAGTGATGTTTGAGGTTTTATGTGAAAACTCTTATATTGTTTTGTGATGCATAATGATGCAGAAAAGTGCAGTGGTCATATTTGGGACAAGGAAGTTACATCATCACTAGTATAAATTTTCCACTGATCATCTTGTGTTAGTGGTAGTGGTATTTTCTCAGGCGTTATAGTGAAATTAACCTATCAGTGATCACTTTGGGTCTATCTATATCACAAGATCCTAAGGTATATTTTCTTTTAGAAAGATATATAATTGTGTTAGTGGTGGCTAACGGAGTTCTTACAAGACTATGAATTAGATATCTCCCACACCCCAGAGGAAGGGAATGTATTTTCATATTTTATTTTTAAATTCATATGAATATGTTGTTCAAAATTATAAAAATTACTGTTGAGTGATGTTGGAGTTTATAATGACATATATTGACATAGAGGATTACATTGGTATATGTTAAATTTATCATATTATATTTTAATCATCATTAACACTATAGGTAGAGGAGTATCAATGGAGAGACTCAGAGATATAGGTTATGTGAGAACATGTCTTTCATGGTCATTCTCTAGATATTTTTTCAAAGTATAATCAATATTAGATGTTTCTTAAGAAGAGAAAATTTATTTTATTGTTGGTGTGAGAGGAGGTTCTCCATGAGTATCTTTAGTTTAAATTTTTAGTGCATTCTCGTATATCTAAGATGTATCATTCCTCTAAGAGTCAAATTTGATGGCCCAATATGAATCATTATATTATAGATTTTGTGTTGTTATGTCTAGTTTTATGGAATGTGATAATAGATAACAATGTTCTAGGTAGATTGTTTCAACCATTGGATGTCCTTGAGTGGAACTAGGAGGATATTTTTTTGAATTAATCTCTAGTTTACCATGATCCCAATGAGGGTATGCTACTATTTTATTTATTGTAGATTTGTTGATAAATTTAGTTCAGTTATTAGCGATTATGAGTGGAGCATTGTGGATGTTTTTGTGGGGTGATATAGGGATGAGGTATAGTGGATTCATGGGGTGTTGGAGACCATCATCTTTTATAGAAATATTCATTTCCCATAACAAGTATTTATAGGTCTCCAATGTGATTTTTCTGAAGCCTCAAACCCACACTCTAATATTAAGTGTGAAAAAAATACAATATATATTTCTTTATATAACAATTGATGATTATAATACATAATTATAAATATATACATGACATAATGAAAATATTGAATTACATAAATTCACAAGGACTATTAGTTTTATATAATTATTTACTTAGGAAAAATAATGAACTAATAAATCTCAGGTTTATTCTTAACTAAAGGATATTTTTTACACTATAAAAAACACTTAATCCATATTAATACAGTAAAATATTTAATTCATTTTCTAAAATATACTTCCTATATGAAATACCATGTGTAATGATCTTATTTATAACCTATACAATTAGATTTATAATAATGGGTGAACTCAAAAACACTGAAAAAGAAAACTTACAACTGAGAGGATCATGGAATAAACATGGAATAATTATAGTAGAAAGAATAAGAAATCATTATAATTTCATAATCAACTAAAACTACGAGGATGATATAAAAATTATAATAAATTCAAACATGGATAACAATAATTTAATATCTTATACTGATGGAATACATAGTTCCAATTATTAGAACATGCTATTAAGTCCTTCTACTAAGACATTATACATATATGGGGTGAGGTATACACTAGAACCCAAGTTTTTTTGTATCATGATGCATTGTGATGCATGAGGGGTTATATTGGGCCATATACATCACTTATTTAAGCATATTGAATTCATCTTATGTGATAATTAAATAACAATACACAATTACCTTTGTCAATAATCACATGTATGGTAATAATAATATGCAGAACACTAATATATTTTCCCATGTCAATAAAAGGAAAAACATGATCATAAATCATCCAAGGGAAGATGGTGTGTGTTTAAAAAATATATGGTTAAAATTATTGAGTAATCAATAAACATCTATATTGGAATGAAAAATACATGGAATTTCAATAGTACCCCATTTAATAAATGGATTAGATTTCTATGTAACAATCTCTCAAGATAAAAATTTATAGAGTAGATATATATGATTTGTTTAGTGCTCCAATAGCATTACCATTATACAATTAGTGGAATAAGTAATATGGGTGAAAAATATCTTAACCAAAGGTTAATAAAGAAATCTTAGAATGATTTTTTAATAAATTAAAAAACCCATTTACAAAAATGCATTGAACGATATCACATTAGAGGGGATAAAGAATAGAAATCATTGATACCAAGAGTTTAATCCCATAAATTATCACATATATATATATATTAATTCGAGTATAAATCATTTAATCCAAAAACAATGACTATAAATCCTTAAAAATATGAAAATTAAAATGGTAGTGAATACTTAAAAGAATTTTTTTTTAAAAAATAACTTTTACATAAAATAAAAACATTCATATCACTTCTAAAATTATATTTTGAATGGGTGAAGTAAATTATTTTAAAAAAATAATTATAAAAAAATTCCTAAAATGGTGTGTCTAAAATCAAAAAAAAAATTCTATAGCAAATTTGCAGCCAATGATACAGAATTTGATTATAAACCAAACATTTCTAATACTTCTAAATATCTTTTTTGAAAAATCACATTCTGAAATGTGTAGTAAAAAATTATTTTTATTAAAAATTAATTTTCCCAAATATGAATTTAAAATAACATATAATAAAATATTATGTTGGGAGAATCCAAAAATTAGACAAATTATGTTCATGAAGAAACAATATTACTCTTTGAAATGAGACTTGAGTTATCAATACCCTTTACCAGAAAAAACCGCTTGAAGTAAAAATACATCAAAATGGTGTTTTATGTAATAGAAATATAAATTCTTATAAAACATGTACAATTAAGAATAATATAATCAATTATTAAAATGTACCTAACTTCTAATTTTGAGTGGAAAATCATAACATAATAAATGAAAATTGCATTACAAAAAAGTTTTACAAGTGGTTTGTCAACTATGTAAAAACTAATTCATGAAAAGAAAATTATTTTTCTTAGTATTTATGATCAATAAAAAAATATATGGTAATGATACATCCATATAATATGAAAAAAAAAATTAAAGGAAAACATGGTGCAAAACATAAACAGGTCTCAAGGAAATAATGTTTTGGACAAAGAATTATTGCGGCCTGAGTAACATTACAATAAAACCACATGAAAGAGTGGGATTGTAATTGAACATAAAATAAAATAAATAAAAGACAGTACATGATATGATATCTCGATTAGGATTTATATACACCACATAAATTGAATTAGTTTTATAATTTGAAATATGTCTCAAAGAGATGAATTTGAGATGAAGACCCTTACTTTGATCAAGATTCATTCTATCCATGCACTAACCTCATTAATAATAAAATTAAGTTGATTTTATACCATATATGGTGCCTTATCTATTATATTTATTTCAGTATCTTCCATCTATTATCATTTTAAATTTATTTATTATATATTTTTTATATATTTGTGTGAAAATTGAATATGTGTTGATATATTTTAGATATTTTAGAGATCAAAAATGATATTTTTCTAATAAGTTAACTTATTAATATGACCTTTAAAAAACTAAAAAATATGTTTAATTTATTATTAAATTATAAATACATTATTTTTTAAATTCTCCAATCCATCAATGAAATAGTTTAATATAATTATTCCAGTATGTGGTCAAACCAACCCAAATTGGAGGACCTTATAACTTGATGGGTGAGTATGGTTAAGAAAGTTTATGATATCATTATAAAAAAATAATGATACAATTTTCATTATTTTAATTTTTTGAATCATATTTTTAGTGTTTATTATAATGAAATAAATATAATACTAAAAAATATGTTACTTCATGGAGGTAGTAGTTCACACAACACATGATTAATGTTCTTTTATTTTTCTAAGTTGATGGAAATGGATAAATAAAGTTTGTTACATTAATATAATAAAAAAATATGTATAATAATTAAATTTAGGATATCATATTAATATGGTAAGGATAGTCTATGAAGATAAATATGAAGAAGAAAGTTATAAGGATTGCATAATAATCACTTACGGACTTTGAACTCTCCCATAAAAGAATCCTTAGAAATAAAGGGATTAGGTCGAATATTTGTAACCATAGGATTATTAAAAGGAGAGAGTATTCTAGTAGGATAATTGTGACACAGTTTTAGTATGAAATGTTCAGTAATTATTGTGTCCTGATGGGCAGAAGGAATCTCGTTTTATAAGAGAAGAAATGGGAACTTTTGAGAACACCCTTTAATTTTCAACAATATCATTACATAATTCAAAGGTAAAAGACTCAAAATGAAATTATTAATGAATCTTAGGGTGATATTTAGTTATAATTCCTCAACCAATTATTACCACATTTTTTTAAACATGGTTGAGGTTATTTTTGTTAGGTTCTTACATCCTCTTTTTTCTACAATGGTAAATAGTTTTTAACTAAATAATATATGTTTTACTAAAAAGATAAAATATCCTTAATTATAATTTTTTATATAATCATCCTAAATTAAATATCCAATTAATTTAATTCTATTTCTCAATAATAAGACACTTGGAATTTAAATTGAAGCATTATATATATAGAAAAACATTTTTTAGAAAAATGGGGTTTTCCCCATTATGGGTTCTGAATCTTATTTTCTATTTTTTAGAAATTAAATATGGGTTAATATAATTATATATTTGTTTAAAATAATATTAAATTAATAATTTATAATATATTAATTTTATATATTTAATAAAAATAACAAAATATTAATAAAAAATTCATTGCAAATAATACATTTACCACTTTCATGATAATTTAATTAAACATAGAAATTATAATTTTATGATGAAAATATAAATTGATATTATGACATAATATGATCATTTTGACCAAATATATTAAATCCTTTTTGATAAATTTAATTTCTACAAGTGATGAAAATTAATTTCTAATATAAGAAAATAAAATTAGTTTTTATAATTAAATATTACTTAAGATACCCAAACGATATTCATGGTTTTTTGTTAAAATATATTAATTTTAAATGATTTTTCTTAGTTATACATATATATTTTATAGAATTATTTTTCATAAACTTTTAGTTCAATTTTTATGATAATTTCATAAAAGTGAATGTTTTTAGCAAAATCAGTATTTTTCACAATTCACCTAAAAGAAAATTATTTCAACAGAAATTATAAAAATAATATATTAAGTAAATGATGATATTATAAATATAAATATTATTTTCATCATTTTATATTAATATTCTGATATTAATAAGTTTAATTTTCCAATAATATCACATAACATATTAAAACCCAATTGTTTTTGAAAATTGATATTCTTAAATATTAACTATAACCAATATTATTTAATATCATTTACCAACTAGATTTTTATTAAAAATTTATTAATATAAAACAATATTTATCACCATTAATAATATTTTCCTAGATATATAAAGTCATATGACATAAGAATTATGTTTTTAGAAAAATAAATTTCTAAACAATAAATGAACATATTAGTCATTTTAATAAAACTAATTGAACTAATTAATATTAAAAGTATGATTTAATTTATTTATACATATATTTCATAAATAGGTTATTACTTTTAATTATCACTAATTCACTGGTTATTTTTTAATAGTTATACATAATTATTTATATTTTCATCAAAATATATCATAGTTTCATTTTGGTTTGGTGTTGTGTGTGTAGAAATATATCAAAAATGTTTAGATTATTTCAGGGAATCCATATATTAAAATCATTAGGTGTTACACTTTTGGAACTCATCTAAATCTTAGTACATCATTTAATCATTATAAAAATGGGAAAATAGATTAGATCATTCAAATGTTGTAGAATAAGTTGTGGGCCTTTATTTTATATTATGGTGGATCATGGATGAAGAACCTATATTTAGTTGAGTTATAGTATAACAACATCCACCATTCTTCCTTTGGTATGACCCCATTTCTAGTGTTTTATATGCATCCTTGTAGATGTATTTTGTACTGTAATGTGGTTGGTGGCATTGATGTACTTGGACCGGATGTGGTGCATAGAATGATAGAGACATTTTAGATGGTTCAATGGTGGATAAAGGTACATTGATACCATCATTTGTATTATACTAATCAGAAGAGGTAAACTTTTGATTTCATAATTTTAGATAATGTTTTATTAAGGGTTTCCTCTCATCATGGGTAGTGGAGGTTTGTCTAAGGGATTTGTATTTCACTTATCTTAGTGTCCCTTTAAAGGTATTGGGGTGGATTACATGGGTGAATTATTCATTTGGATCATGTTTTACTGAGGCATGGTGGATTGTACGAATTTGAATGGGAACATGATTCATATCTATCCACAGAGTATCCTATGCTATTATAAACATTATTATTATTTGATAATGATATTTTTTATCAATTCTCTTGTGATTAATTAACTAAATACTGATTATTATTTTCCAATATTAATATTTTTTGTACCATAGTGGTATTGTTGTTACAATTTGAGATCTATATCCAAGTGAATCGTTTAGTTTATTATTTTTCCTTTTCTCTTGGTTTTGATTCTAACTAATGAGAATAATTGTATTGGTATTAAATATAATTACTCAGACCTATTGGGTTCATTATAGTTTGTTTTCAATTTTCAGAGTTTTCTAGGGATGGTTAGAGGAAGGGATGAGGAAGTTAGACTAATAATTTTGTAGGGATAAGTGACTTATTGCCTAGATGTATTGGTCTCACTATGATAGGTTCTATTGGAGATAAGATATTTATTATGTAATGAGATTTCAATGTGGTGTTCCTTGTCATGGTGTTATGGGATGGCTAAAGTAGAAGTGTGTATCTACAACTGTTTTTTACGATAGTAGAGGTTTCATAGTATGAAGGGTTCATAGTTGGATTTTAGAAAAGTAATAGGGAATACATTTTTTGGATTCCCATTACATTAATTTTATTGATTCTTATTGAATTTTATTGACAATTGATATTTTTCCATTTTCTAATATATTTTTGAAGACATAGACATTTTGGTAGTGGTGAAACATTTCCTCAGGAAGTTTTTGAGGATTTCTATGAATGGGATTAATATAAAAACAATATCTACTAAGACCTGAAGAACTAGAGGATGGGTTTTGGTGGGTTTTTTTGGTATAAGTCCAATCAAGATTAGTTGTTTATAGAAAGAAACTTCACCGATAATATCATTTTATATAATTTTATTGATATTTAAATGCATTGAATTGTAATAAAATGTGACATGGATTTTAGCTGGATGTTCAATTTGGAAATATTGTGGGGTGACCAATACATGTTTTTCCATAATGATATAGTATCCAATGTTAGTGTAAATTTGATAGTTCATCTAAATTATATTAGTTTCATTCAATTTCTCCCAAATATCCAAAGATAAAAGTTTCTTCATTATTAGTCTATGATATCCAATTTCTTTTCCTTACCCCTTTGATTCAAGATATTTACTAATGGTGATCTATAGTGAGTATCTTTTCATTTACTAGTGGTTATTTTCACCTATTATTCTTTCAGGAAGTATTTTTCCATAGTTTAGTTATTGTTTTAGATTCCTCATGTCATGATATTGAAAAGTATTCCTTTTTTTGGGTATTGAGATTTCATTTTCATTGTTGGGGTCTTTTGATCAACTCTTTCCTACTTTTGTGTCACACAACAATTGTGAAGCGTCGCTTAATTTAGGTTATTTGAGGCTCAATGATGTATATGACAAATGTTTCCTTATTATATTATTTATAGATAAATTTTTATCTTAATATATTGACCTTGTGTTCATTTAACTTTGAATTGGGGGTATTTTGTTGTAAAATTCCTAGTGTATGGTTTTCTTTTGGTCAGTGGTAACTGTTCTACCCAGCCATAAAAAGTATATCGTTTTTCTCAAAGTAATTTACTCAGCTAATGCATGATATTTCAAACTGTGTGGAAAATCCATGTTGAACGCCTGATATATTCTCATGTCTTATGCATAGTTGTAATAATTTTTTGAAATTCATTCATCCAAACAATGTTTCAGCCATTGTCTCGAAGATAAAAGGTTGCACTGTTGGTGCATAGTTTGTTAAACCATGTGACCAGATTATGTAGACTATCCAGTTCACTTAAATTGTTAAATTATTTAACTAACTCTATTCTAATTTCACACATTATGGTTCCCCTCATTAACCCAATTATTGTCTATATCACCCCCAATAAACATACCCTTTATTTAATCTACCTCTTGGATCGATTCTCAATGATTTCTTTGTTCCTTAGTGGTGAATGTTCTAGGTAACCTTATCTTAAATCCTTCCTCTCTTATCCTTTCCTTTCCCTCTTTCATCAATTCCTTATAATTTTCTTGATGACCTATGGTTGTTATATGAAATTTAATATGGTGTATTATTTTTATAGGGTTCTTTATGATCTTTTAAGGGTATTTATTTCCTCCTTGTGGTGCTTTAGAGTCGTGCATATTAGATTTGATTTTTTGAGGTAGGTTCCCCCCATTCAAAAAATATTAATCATAAATCTATGAATTCATTAGTTGTTTTAATTCACATATTGATATATTTTATGTTTATATGATGAATACTGATAGATTCTTACATATAGATGTTAATTTTGCTTTTCATATTAGTTCATGTAAGGGGTATTCATTATGTTTCAATTCCAAAAAATAGTTTTTACTAGAAAGTTTTACACCTAGTTCTTATTTATAAAAATGATATTATCCATATAAAATTTCATGTCACTAAAAATGGTAGTATTAAACCTCATTTTTTCTTAATAAATAAACACATGTTTATTGAATTTTTTAAACCACAGGTATGGTGGGTTCATCCTGAATTTTTATGTGTTTCTTTTAAAATGTGATTTTCTTGATGATGGTTGTGTGATTTAGTTTTAAAAGTAAGTTTTATAACTAGATTTCTAAAATGATTCTCCAGGGGACTGACTGGAGATTTATGAAAATTATTTTATAAAATTTAATATACCCCTGATGTGGGCGCTATTTATTTTTTTAATTTGGATGATATTTTTCCATGTTAAAGGATTGATTTTAAATTATTGTTCTTGATGAAAATAGATGCTTCTGTCAGGGGTTTATAAAGGTGTGGGTGTGGTTAGATATTTTTTTGGTATTTATATCACTATTTTTCACAATTTATTGGTCACATATATTCGATATTTCATGCATTTTTGTATATCATAAGAAAAAATAATAACTACATAGGAAATGTGGGTTCATATTTTTCTCTAGTTTATGTTCATTCCATGGATAGAGGCCCCAAGTATGGTGTTCTGAAGGATTTGGTATTTTTCACATTGGTTGGGCCATATTCTAAAATAAAAGGTGTTAGGTTGATTGAATCATGTCAAGAAAATTGATAGAATGAATTCTAATGAAGTAGTGTCCTAGATTATCAAATAGATCCTAGGTATTCTTATGATCACTAGTTACTAATTATATTATAATGAATATGTTACCTCTATTTTCAAGATTTGGATTTTAGTTTTTAGTTTCTACTATGGGAATTTTATATGTAGTGGGGGAAGACTCTTAACAATGATCATTAGAGAGAGGTTATTGTATATTATCATTATTTTTTGTATCATGTTCTTTAGTTATATCATGTCATGTACAAATTCCCATTCTATATTCTTTATATGAGTTTTAATGTAGTTGTATGAAAATGTATTTCTATTTCGATGTTGGAATGTACTAGATGGGAATATTTGACATTTTCGTTTTTCATGAGTTGTGTATATTTTTTATTCCATGTTTATCTCTGCATATTGTGGATAAAAATAATTTATTCTGTTTGAGATCATTTGAATTGGATAATGGTCATGTCAGACTAATGATTGGAATTCCATTAGTTCATTATATTTTTTATTTGGTGAAAAATTCCTAGTGGAGTATATTTGATACCTAGACACTATTTATTGTCCTGTGAAGATCAGGAACACCCTTCTTGCCAAGTGGTTATTCAGGTTAGGTGATGTATTGGGTCAGCCCAAGCTAGTTCCTTATAAATGGTATCAAAGCCCAATTATTATTTGGGGAGTTATGGATGACCGGAGAAAGTATTTTTGGAATTCAAGTGGTAGGTTAGAAGTAGGATCCCGATCGCCACCTCTTGAGATGACACATGAGTTACAATGGATGGTTTAAATGTGTAAGCCTCTAATTCATCCATTTTTCTAAGAATTTTCAATGTATTTAGTATTTATTTAATTATTAATTTTTCACATCAGATATTAATGAATTATTTAAAGATAAATACATGTATTAGAGTGAAATTTAGATGAATCCATGGGGAACATGGTTAGTGTAAATTTTTTAGAAAATCACATGTTGACTGTGCAGCTAGTCCAAGGATTCTTCAAGCGGGACTCACATGGTCATCACATGTTTATCTGGACCGTGTTCCCAGACCATTCATATTTTATTATTTTCTATAATTTTTTTAATTAATTTCCCCAAGGTTCTTTGTTGTTACTATCATTTTCTATTATAGAATTATGATAAATAAGAGTGTCCTATTAGGATATTGGTTTTGTTTTGGATTTTTTAATTTGGAATTTCTAAATTAATACATTGGTGTAATTTTTGAAAAATAATGAGTGGGTTTTATGAATTCAAAGGGTTATAAAAAAAATTAATTATATAAGTGATTTTACCTTGAATTATGTTTGTAAATGTTTTATGAACATTCATGAACAGTTTTATAAATTTTATGGAGATTATTTAAATGTTTATATTTTTAAATTTTCTCAAAAAATTATTTTAAGTGTTTTGAATTTAAAATGTGGTGTGAAATAATGTAGGATTTTTTTTTATAAAAATGGGTATGTATAAAATATTTTTAACGACTCATTGTAGGTTTTATAAATATCTTTTTTAGTAATCCTATTATAATTTATTTTTATATTTTTTTAGAAACTAGTTATGAACATATTGATTATTAGGACCATATTTTATTCTTTACTCATGTAAGTATTTTTATTCTTCAGTTATAGTTTTGAAAATTAATTTTTTAAAATGGAATTTGGATAGTGTTTTGAAATGAAAATGATTTTTTATAAATTTTTTAAAATACCATAATATAGAAGTGGGAGATTAATTTATAGTGTAATTGTTAATTGAATTTGATTTATGTTCAAAAGTGATATAAATTTTTTTCAATGTTTGTTTCACTATTTTTAATGTAATGATGTCTTATTAAAATGTGTATTTCTCCTTTAAATCAATGCCTTGTAATGTTTCATTATAGAATATAAATAATTTTTCTAAAATAATGTTTGTTTTATTTGAACGTTTTGATTTTATAATGGGAAGGATGAAATATTAACTAGTGGAAGAATTGGAGAATTAATTTTATTTATTTTTAAAATTGGGTTATTTGTTTTCAACAAGTATTTCTCTTTAAAAATGAGTGTAGGACTATTCATTAAATAATGGTAGTTTTAAAATAAATTATTTCAGTATATTCATTTTATTGGATTTAGGAATTGGGATTTGTATCAAGGTTTATATTGGAACTTTTGGATTTGAAATTGGAAACATGAACTAATTACATCCTATTTTTATTTATTTAAGATATTCCACCTAATAATGTCATGATAAAATGTGTATTTTTATCTCTAAGGACGATCCATAAATTTATTCCTTATACAATTTAGCTGTGATTCTTATAAGGTTATGTGTATTGGATTATTGACAAAAGTACATGTCCATGGTATCACTCAGTTATGGATGGTGATGATTATATATTTTGAATTATAGTTGCATAGTTTAGAGTTATCAAGGATTTTAGGTACTTTATGATCATTTTATCTTTTGGGTATTATAGTGTTTATTTCTTATGTAATGGAAGTTAATTAGGAATACTCATGCCTTAGTGCTTTATTGTACCATTTTTGTTATTGATTCAATTTTAGACTTGTGATGAGGTTTTAATTTTTAGGTTATTTTCAGGGGATGTCATGGGTTTTGGATTGTGTAAATGGGACGAGTGATACATTGATTATTGATTGTTCTCATTGTTGTTTCATGTTTTTCATGTTGGGTTCACTGTGAGTTGATGTTTAGATAGTGAGGTCCTAGGTAGCACATGTTAACCCAATGTTTGATCCCATGTCATTATTATTAATGATTTTTTACCTTATGGTACATATCCTTTGTGGTGTTTTCACAAATGGTCATGAAACTTTTGTTTTAGTTTTTATTTCCTTATATCGTTTTGGTCTATTTTTTCAATGTGTTATTTGTGGGTGGTAGAGAATTATCAATCCCTTAGGTGTTTCATATAGTCAGGTGTTTGTGGTGAAGAACTACCCATGGGAGGTATACCTCTTATCTCACCATTTTAGACTAATTATAAAATGGTAGAGAGACCACCATTGATGTCCTCTTTTTTAAAAAATTTATCAGTATTCTTATCGGGGAATTGGTGTGTGACTTTTGCGTGAGGTGTTTATTTTCCTTGAATAACCCTTACCCATGATAGGTTATAGTTATTTTTAAAGTGATCCATTTTTTATTTGATTTAGTTCCCTTTTTATCTTCCAAATATAGAAGGGATTCAGAATCTATAGGTACGCCTGATTATCATATATAAGATTACATATGTTGTTTTTGGTTATCATTTCTAATCTTATCTTGGATGTTCAATTGAGCTTCATTTTATTAATCATCTCTATTAGTGTATGAAACCATATCTATGTGGATTTCTTTGTGTTACATTGTTTTATTTTATTCAATTTACATTAAATAGATTAACCCAAGTCTATTCTTTTGTTAAACATTAATATTGAGACATTAGAGGTGGAGAAAGTATGATGGTGGGGAGAAATATCACATACTAACCTCCATTTTCTTTATTATTTTATTGATTGATTGAATTTTATCTTTATCTATTGATCCAAGAATATTTTTAATTACTTTGGTTGGATAGGGGGGTCATACAAGGTTCATGGTTTTCACAAATATTTTGTTGACCATTTGCATAGATAAAATAGAATGCAGTTTTTCATGGAGGATTTTACAAGGTATTCACATTGATTTTAAAACTATGTTTTAAAAAAAGTGTAACACCAATTAAATTGTATTTTTATATACATGGTTTGGAATTTTTTGGATGAAAATGTTACCAAACCTTCGGTAATCCATTATCTCAACCAATGATGGTCACACACATGTTGCACGATTTGATAAACCATAAGAACTATCATGGTAATTATAATTATGAAATTACATATCAAATACCCTTTGAATTTATCCATTTTGGGGTCCCCTAATTCTTACATCCATGTTCTATCATATCCAAACCTATGTTCCCATCATTCACACTCCCTCTTTGGTTGTTCCTATGAGATTTATCCATCTCCTGGTGGTGATTCTTCAATGTAGCCTTCTCTAGACTTCATCTTCTCCTCTCTTCTTTTTCTCCTTTCTTTCTTAACATAGAATGGTCATGGAGACCTAGGGTTTCTGTTGGATCAAATTTAACAAGGGGTTTTATTTTATTTTTGTGGTTAATTATGGTCTTCTATAGGTTCATCCACCCATGTGGTTGTTTAGTGGCATGTATAATGGAAGAAATATGCATGATGTAGGTTTCTAAATGAATGAAATTTTAAACTTAACTTTGCCAACATATTAATCATGTATTCCCCACATTAATACCTTTTAAATTTTTATTATTATAATATGATGGTCCTTTCTTAGGAAAGTTAATTTTCTATTAATAATTACTCAATGTATGGGATATTACATGTGTTTCTATGCTTGAAACTATTTTTATTTTAAATTTGAACACATAATTCTTATTTAAATTCATAATAGGGTCATTTAGAAATACATTGGGTCTTAAAATGGGGTGTTTTGAAACTCATTGGATTCTAAATAAAGGAACCCACATTTATGGGTTTCTATTAAATAATGGTTGTCATATGTTCATCCAAAATTATTGTGTATTTTTTTATTATATGAGATTCTTAATGATGTCTATGTAATTTGGATTTAAAAGTGGTTTTTGGAACTTGGTTTCCTCAATGTTGTTTCAAAGGCCCAATTGGTAAATTATTAGAAAGTTCTTTATAAAGTTAATAGAAACTTTAATTGGTCCACTTATATTGTTGTTTTTATAAAGTGTATAATATTTTTCCATGTAATAAAACATGTTTTTATATTTTTATTCCAAATTAAATAAGGAAACTTATATGAAGAATGTTTGTAGGTGAGGATTAGATTAGATAATTTCTTGGAATTTATTCTGGTGATATTTATTACTATTTATTTCTCCCTTCCATTCCATCACACCTCTACATTTGTAAAACATAGAAAACTGAGAATAGATAGGTGGGATATTTTTTTATCACAGTACACTAGTTTATGATCATTTCATGGATAGTGTCCACAAGAATGTTGTTCTCTAAATTTTAGTATTTTCACCCTTGGTTAGGACAAATAGGTAAATACTAAGTTATTCGACAATTGAATTCCATCAAACACACTAACAAAATGGATTCCAATTTAAGGGTCTCCTTGATTTTAAACGAAGTTCTATTTAGTTCTAATGATCAATGATTCTTTATTACATTTTGATAATTTTATATAATCTATTTATTTAATAGTGGACTTAAAATATTCTTTGAAACATTTTTTATTTTTCTTATTATTATTACGAATGTTTGGGATTACCACATGTATCTCAAATTTAAAATAAAAATGGTATTTCTTGACTAGAAATAAAAAGTGTTTCCTAATGATTTGGTAAATAAAAGAAATGTTTTCCAATTATTCTCTCATGTCAATGGAATTCTTCCTATTAAAAATTTAAAATGAATAATTTGTTTTGAAAAGTGATTTTCATGCATTTCATGTTTAATGGTTTTGCTAATGGAATCTTATTATATATTTTTAAATAAAAGTGATAGAATTACATTTTTTATTTTATAAAACTATCATGAAAGGGATATATCATTAATGGAAATTAATGGACTTTTAGAATGAAATATAATAGGAATTTGTTCCCATTCCTATCAAATTACAGGTTTATTGTTGGTTTCTCTTAGATGATTTTTGTTGTTGTTATTTTCTGATTTCTAGATTTTGTAGGACTTAAGTGAAGAATATTTACATAGTGCATAAGAATGAGTGGTTGTTATGGTTATCTGATAATTTCATTCATAAATATTACATCATTTTAGATGAATATTAAATACATCAAATGATATTACACACCCTAGAACCATGATTCTTTAGTAAATTTGGAGACAATATTCATAATCATGTTATTTCATTAAAGAACAAAAATATATCATAGAAATTTCTTCTCATGTATTAGCCCTATTTGACATTCCCTATTTAAAACCATTCCTCATTACTCAGAGTAATTAAAACCTAAGAATTTGTGAGATTATATGATCATTAATGATAAAAAATGATAAATCTATCAATGATTATGAGTGAGAAAAAGAAAAGTATAAGTGTATGATAACGTGATCATACCTTATGAATGTAATACAAAATAATTTAAAGATCATTTGTAATTATTGTATTCTATATGTATTTTTCATAGAAAATCACATATGTAATAAGAGGTTGGAATAATCAATAATATTTTAATAGTGGATAGAGCCCCATAGTGTCTTTCATTTACTCTGTATTACATATTTTCCTATATCAATAATCACTAACAAAAATATCATAATAGAAAAAGTTCCCTACTGAAGTAGGATAACTCCCCTTTTAGTCCATATTATCTAATGAGATATTATTATTTACCGAATTCATTAGAGGGATATATAATTTTGGTTCCACCCTATACAGAATTGAAAAAATACATTAGCTTCCCACAGGATCATTAAAATAATAATCATTTCATCATAACATAATTTATAAAGAAGATTTGGTTTCATCAAGATTTAACCATCACATAAATATAATCCATCAAGAGAAATATAAAAGATGATAAAATTTGGATATATCCCCAGTATAGTATAAGAAAAATCAAAATATGTTGAGATAAATGAAAATTTCCTTTAAAAGAGCATTTGAACATTTCTTTGAAATCATGGAAATTTCATTATCATTTTGTACCTTTAAATACTATAAATTTCCAGAATATAGAGAGAAATATTTTATTTTAAAATTAACATAGAAACTATTAATGTAGGATTCAAATTAAATTTTTTTTAAGAAAACAAGAAAATTAATTCAATTGATAAAGGGTAAGAAAACTTTTCATTTCACCCTTTGGTAAAGACTGTAAAAAATGAATCCTATAGAAAAAATTAAAAATATTACATTTTTAAAAATTTAAAAGAATTTAGATACTATATGAATATATAATTTTAAATATTTTATGGTTATGTAATAACATTCATATTTTTTTTAAAACATGTATGTGTAATTTAAATATTATAATGAAAAAATATAAATAAGGTTATATTTTAATTAAAAAAACCCTTTTGGTGTTTTCTGTACTAATGAGAAGAAAAGGTAATAACACATAAAATTATTTAAATAAAAATAATTAAATAAAATATATTGGTTTTAAAATATAAAGATCATATAATTTCCCTCAATTGAAATTTAACATAGAAAATCCAAAAAAAATAGATTATAACGTAAACGCTTACCTCAAGTGCAGTATTACTTTAAAAGAATTAAAATGTACAACATAAAAAATATAAATTTATTGTATATTTATTAAAAACCCATTTTCATGTATATCAATATATATATAATTCAATTATACTTTCCGATTAACTTTTTTAACAATTCATTATTGAATTTATTGTTCGCGTAAAAACTCATCGTCTCTCCATGAATGTTTCAATTATATGGTTCCATTAATTTCGCCATTTTCAGAGTTTCATAGTCTCTATAATCTAAATATATTAATTAAAAACAAACTTTTTCATGACATACTTTTTTGTCACCAACCACCGAGGGTGGGGAAAAAATTAATTACATCACTTCAAGGAGATGGTTTTTTATATGCATGTACGAGTAATATATCCATTTTTTAATGGTTAGAATGAAATAAATTTAAAAGATAATGAAACACTAAATAGTCATTATTTTTTCTTAAATATCATATGTATTTTCAAAAAAATTATCTATATAACCATCTATTATAGACGCTGATAAAAAATGAAATTCATTGTTTCATAGAGGTGGTTGTCAACATATATGCATGAATAATGTTTTAATTTCACAGGGGATGGAAAAGGTGAAGAAAATGGGGTTTGAAATAAAAATAGTAATACTTAATTATATTAGATATAATTTTCTTATTATACTAGTATGGTTATGATAGGTTTGAAGTAGGTATAAAAATAATTAAACATGAAAGAACTTGGCAAAGTGTTATATATGTTCATTGAGAAACCACCATTGGATTTCTTATTAAGGAACCTTATATTGGACCATTAAAAATACTAGGACCTCTATAGTGTGGATAGATAAATTTAGAAGATATTTAGAATGATATTGGTCAATCTATGTGGCTTAAGAAGGTATAAATGAAGATAGTAGAGGACCAAACCTTTTATAAGTGAGGGGAGTGACACACTTGTAAATATTTTAAACATTAAAATAATATAATGTCGCATTATTATTCACGTGAATAAAAATTTGATCACTTTATAATATGAGATCTTATATGGTCAAAATAAATTCAAAATACATGATTTAAAATATTTCTTAGGTTCTTTTAACTGTTATCTTTTTAGTTTAACACCTCATTAACCATTATAGAATTTACCATAGTACAAAATTTTTACCTCGATTACCATTCATTATAACCAAAAATGAACTTAAAATATTTATTAAAATTTTAAATTATCATTAAAAATATAATAATAATTATATCAAATTAAATTATTATAATTTTTATAAATAAATTTAAAATGTTACTCATAAAATGTAATCAAAATAATTCTCTAAGAAATTAATTTTCAAGCATAAAATGAACTTACTCTATTTATTTTCCTAGTAATAATCAAAAATTAATATAAATATATTTAATTTAATATATAATCTACATGTTAAAATCATTTATCAATATAGATTATTTTAATTAAATAAAATAGAAATTCATTTTTCACTTAAAAACATTTATCTTAAAAATGCATATTTTTACAATAAAATGATTTTGGAATTATTTCTAATAAATTTCTAACAAATGAATGAATTTTTAATTATTAACTACTAGTATATTAAATAAAAATAAAATTTCATTATTGATCATGAAACATAATTTATAGAAAAATACATTATCTTGAAAAATAAAAACATTAACATTAAATGATTATATTCCTAACATTTCAAATTGAGTATTACATTTCTATGGAATTATTCAATAAATTTGTATTAAGGAATTATTTTATTTTTATTTTTCATAATTCACTTAGTCTTATTCATACCCACAAATTCAATGGATTTTAAATATATAATAAAATATTTCAATAGATTATAATCATTCATTTAAACTCAAGGTTGAGAATAAATCATGATATCCAAAAGATTGAATTTTTTTAAAACAAGAGTAATTTATATTCTAAAATCAACGATGTTACATTAAAACATATTATAATAGTTTTCCCTTAAAATTTTAGTTATTTCTATTAGAACAAATTAGGATTGTTATGCCTCATCACATTCTTGTATTCTCATGAAAAATCCTTAAATTTATGGTTTCAGCATAAAACTTTGGCCAACTAAATGGAATTATACTATAGAAATGTTTTTCTATGATCAAAAAACTCCACTAGTTCATCCCCATAGAAAACATCATGATATAGTGGTATAACGTATGAGTTCATTACCTATTAAGGATCATGTATGTACTTCAATAATAGTAATACATGGAATATACCTTGAACTAGAGGGATATTCAATTGAAGTGACAAGATATAAGAAAATATCCTAATATATTCAATAATTTCAAAGGTGGTGATATATCAAGTGCTAACAATTACATTCATTCTAAATACCAGACACTTATTCTAAAGATATAGTAGTAGGAATACATTATTATCAAATTTGACCTCTAGATCTCATTTAATATTATCAATGTAACTTTTCTATTGACTCTAAGATTCCATGTTGGGTGGTTTCATAACTCTAACCTTATATTAAATTTCTTTAGATATATTAGGTCCCAATAGATTTAATTATCCAAATTTGTCTTATCAAATTATTGTTATGCACATCCTCTTGTACATGTATTCATAATGAGCCATCTTAATGTTGATGTTAAAGTTATTAATGTATAATAATTCAACATGAGGAAATTTTTTATCCCAACAACCTTTGAAATTCATATAAAGAGATCTCAACATATCTTATATAGTTTTAATTGTCCTCTCATACTAACCCTATATCTATGAATGATATGTAGTGATAATTTTTAACTCTTTATTCAAATAATAATAAATACCTCTCCCAAAGTTTGAGTAAAAACAGAGATTTCGATCCAAAATGATAGGATATGCTACTCCAATAAACCTTACCACTTCCATATAGTATATCCAATAAATCTGATCAATAGATAAATATTCTATAATAGTGTGGAAATATTCTACCTTTATAAGTTAATCAACTACAACATAAAAAGAAATGTGTTTTTTAGATTTTTTGTGGAGTCCTATGATGAAATCCATGGTGGTGGTTTCACATTATCATTTTGGTATGGGTAATGGTTGTATCATCCCATTAATTATTTAATGTTCAGCCTTTAAATTATGAAATTAAATGCTTTGAGATACGTACTCTACAATATCACTTTTCATGTTGTCCTACTTTAAAATCTCTTTGAGATCTCTATACATATTCATACTTCCTTGATGAAGAAATAATTATGAACTATGATATTTCATCTAACATATCCTTCTAGGCTGGTAATGATTAGACACACACATCATTCATAAACTACATGATTCCTTCATTATCATTTTTTCACTTAGAAATATTCCTCACCTTATTATATAGTTTTGATTACCCTAACCCTAGTAACTTAGAGATGGTTTATTATTTGTTACATTGGATAATATACAAGGAATTTAATCAGAAAGGACAATATAGTTTATTAGTCTCGGTAAACTAGATACACACATGATTCTTATAATACATTTGAATCCACAAATTAGAACATAATATTTTTTGTATATCATTATTTCCTCTATAATATCCTTTAATATCATTCTTAGTACACTTATTGGATTCATTGTAATGGGAAAAAATAATGGTGGGTTCAAATTCTCACTAAGGGTAATGTACAATGGAATATACCATGAATAAATAAGCATAATCAACATGTAAAGATAAATAATTGAACTCCCATACCATATAATAAACAAACTAAAAATGAAACAAATCGAAAGAAAATATCAATGTGAAAATATAGTGAATAATAATCAATATGTCAAGGTAAATAACTGAAACACATTTAATTTAATAAATAAAATAATTATAGAGAAAATATAAGAAAAAATTAATACATAAATGTGACGTCCTAGACCTGGTTCACTCAATAGTAAAAAAACTGGTTGGAAACATGACCACCAGAATGGCTATCAATTCACTATAGGATTCATAATAGCAATGAGAGTCCATGGGGTAATGGTGGGGATACTATACGCTCATGATTATAGTGAAGCACATTTGTATAATCATAACCGCAAATAATGGAATCATAAACATAATTTTATAGATGAAAAATAAATATCAATCATATAAATGAACAAGTGGTCATATCAATCAATTTCATATACAAAATTATAGTTGGGTCATTCTATACAAAAATTAAATACCATAATACATGGTAGTAAGTAAAAATACCTACAAGAATACCAAAAGTACCAAAAAGACCAAAAATACTATCTCCAGATACCATTATGATCCATAACTCAATACTATTCCCCCACTGCACTCATGCTACAATAAATTCTTGCATCGATCCCAGAGTGTCTTCCCTATGCCTACCTAAATCCAAGATGTCTACCTGATTATCAAATGGTTTCCCAAGCAAGGTGTGAGAGAAACACAGTAGGATCCATAAATGGTGAATAATTCCATCCTGTTCAATGAATGTATAATAAAAATTGCACATGTAACTATAAAAGTTGTTAATGAAATTTTCTATATAAATAACCCAAATTGGTGTGGCTTCCCTTGGAATGCCTATCTTCTGCTACATTTATTGTCCTAAGCTGAAATATCTCTATTTAACTAGTCCATCATGATGTAATTGATAATGATGTCTTGAGACCTAGATTATAGACCATGTGTCCATTATTAATCATACATGATCAATATGTGTATTATATGTCCATCATAAGGTAAGGCTCAAATCGAATCCATGTGTTTTTTTTGGCTTGGTAGAATCATCATATAACAAAATAATTTCATAATTTAAAGGAAAATTTTTATTTTCATAGGAATTCATAAATTGGAACCTCGTTATCACTCAAGGTATGACATGACACAATAACCTTACAATCACATCCAAGGAATTCCTCAAAGGAACCATGGTATTTCTCTAGGTTCGGTATATATTCGCCAATATCTTTTTATGTCCTTGGATGTACATATAGGGATCCCACGTGTCACTCATGGAATATATAATCTTACTTCTAATTCCATCTTTGGAAGTCCACCTTGGAAGTCGAAGTGTCTCTCATGGGAAAATAATGATCACCCCTTTAAGTCCATCCATGTTATTCCACATAAGGAGTCCATGATTAATTCATGGAATATATAAACTAGTTACCAATTAAGTCCATACATAGTGTCATATGGGAACCCATGTTTCACCCATAGAATATAAAATTAATTTCATTACAATTATTAAATTAATTAATCTTAGAGAGTCTATTTATGGTGTTGTGATTCAGAACCCACCTATCCTCTTGGCATGGAAACATTAATTGTCATGGGACCAATGACTAAACATTCCTTTTAAGATCACATTTCATTAAAATGGTTATTATATTTATAAATAAATTAACTCACTTAAGAATGTGGATCAAAACATAGAATAGTTTTAGAAGAAATAGTATCCATAGAATTACCTCATTCATCTAAATTTTGAATTTTAATTTTATAAACATCTCAAATCTAAGTGAGAGGGATAAATAATGGTAATTTTATAGGTGCATGATAATTAATTCCTTATTTTATTCAATTCATTTAAAATATTACCCAATTCCATTAACATATCATCAGCTAGGGGTAAAGGGACACACCATACAAGGTACATCAAATCATAGTCCTCCCATAATGGTTTTATCTATCATAGTAACACAGACAAAGGGGATATATAATTCATCATCCCTAACCAATAATGATTTATAAATAGATCTCATGGGTCACTCATATCATTCCTACCCATTTAATTTATGAATCAATCTATTTCATAAATGTCACTCACAAAATATGGCATGCAATATAATCACATATATATAAACCCCATGACCTTGTGGGAAAAAATGACCACCTATCTTAGTTTTTTAGTTCACTCATTATCCATTTTTTTCTCTAATCTTGGATAGAATAGAAGAAATAAATAAAATATAATGATACCCTAAAAATAGTGCATGTTTTGTATTGTACTGGCCTAACATACTATGGAAACCAGTAACCGGATCGGTCACCGCATTTCCTCATGTCCACATACCCATAAACCAGAGGTTTCTGATTAGTAGTGAGGTTCTAATGGGGGTATAGTGGGGAGATTATACCCTATTTATCAGCGTATCACAGTGCTGTAACATATATAAATAATACAAGGAAACCTTAGAAGAATTATTATTCCAAAAAAAATCAATGGAAGATAAACTTAATAAATAAAAAGGAGAAAATGCTAAATATAAAAAACTGTACAGGTATGACTAGATAATGCTAGAAAAAAAGTAAAACATGAAGTATAATAAAATAAAATGATTAAAACCCATAATGGATAACTCCATGAGCACCTTCAGTACCTGATATATCATGTTCTCTGAAAATCCCATGTACAATTTACAACACAATCAATGATCCATTGACCTGTGGCAATAAGGTCATCTCAGGTACCCTAGTGCAATGGTGTCCAGAGAAGGGTGTGAGTTATACTCATTAGGCCCCCAAAAATGATGTATACAACTAATAGAGTTCATGAATAAAAAAATATGATGTGTGAATATATATATATATATATATATATATAAAGAAAAAAATGAGAAATTAATAAATAAGCCAATTTGTGCTCACGTTCCTCTAGGGAACCTAGCGCGACCAAAAAATCTTTGGCCAAGGACTAAAATATATTATCCATAGGCTACATCAACAAATGATATATGGAGAAAAGGTAAAAAAAATAATAAAATAGATATCATGATATGGATCAATCCTGAGCAAGTGATTTTTCTTGGCGGACACATCCCATGGAAAATTCAAATTCCTCATCATCCTTTACTATAAATTTAATGACCCAATCTAAATACATAGCACCCTGGGCCAATTCGAGGAAAAATGGAATAATCAACTCATGTATCATAAAAAAACTCCATGAATGTTCACTATTATAAGATATTATCCAATGTGATCAGTAAAATGAATTGAATGTATCATTCTCATCCCAATGTGAGATAATGACCTGTGATCCAATTCATGGTATCTTTATGTGGGGGACTAGTTCTCACTCATATCATGGTGTAAACATCTATATACTAATTCCATCACTGGTTCCTCCCTTAGGAACCCATATTACTCATGATGAGGTAATAAGAACATGTGGTGATCCCTTTCTCATGTACCAGTATTTCCCAAAGTGTATTACCAAACCATCAACGATGTTGATCAAAAGAACATTCAACCCATTGCTAAAATTCTGCTGAAGAAAACTCATTTGTCCCTCATGGATTTCATAATTAATTTAATAAACTATATTAAACTATAAAAATTCTATGTTTAAGAGCATTCCATAGTTGGAAATAATGATACATTAAGAGGTCCATACCCATTGGCTATTTCATTTTAGAATAATAAGGTGCCACATACATAAGAAACACATATTAAAAGAATGAAAAATGGAGAAGGACCTAGAAACACTCATACCACATTTCCAATTTTATGGAAATGCACATCATAAGGAGGTTTTATTTGAAGACATGAAATTTATCTTCAAAAAATTATTGTTTTTCACATACGAAATCCCATTCCATCATAAGGAATAATGAAATCCACCTCAAAGGTGTTTTTTAAAATAGGAGCGCATCAAAATTCATTATTTAATTAAAAATACCCCCCAATGGGATGCCTCTAACAATGGTAGTCAACATTTTTAAGGGATAAATATATGAAACCACACTAAAGGTGTGGTTCAAGTTAATATCATAACCTCTAACCATAATAATAAGGGTCTAAACACATCCAAAAAAATTAAGTAAATTTAATCGAATCCAATTTATTAATTGAGGAAAAACTGAGTAAGTACGTTGTGTGGTGCAATATAGATATATTAATAAGAAGTGATTATTAAGGAAAAAAGATATATACCACCAACCATATACCATAGAAGATCCACAAAATCCAATATTGATGCTTGATTTAGTCTGATTTGAGACAAGTCAAAAACAATTGATGAACACCCAACAAATAGGTTGAATTAGGTCACACAATGACAACTCAGTCGAGAGAGGAGTAAGTAGAGAAGGGTTATAAATGATCAATCCTCTTACTAATAATAATCCAATGGGACTGATGGTGCTCAAGTATGACACCAAACATAAGTGATAGATCCATGCCTTGGAGGATTACAAAAGGGGATCTTGAGTAGAGGAGAGAGTTTGTATGAGTGGGAGAAGAAAGGAGGAAGAAGAGGATAAAATAAGAAAGGAGGGGTAAAAGGGTAATTTCACACCCTTTAATGAGACACATGGTTTTCCACTTGGTTGGTCAAAATATTCCCCAATCGTGTGTGATATACTTACTTAGGAGGAAGGTCGCATGGTTCATGTGCATAGTTTAGGAAACCATGTAAAACCCATGAAGGTCTCCTATTTAAAAGACATGTAGCAAGGTGAAAGGTTATGTAGCTTAGTGTACATGGTTAGAAAAAACCATGCAACACCCTCAATCCCTCTATCAGGGTTACATGGTTTTTGCTGGGGGCGCATAGTTTCAGACAAACCTCACTCCCTTATTATCCTCCTCCATATTTTTATGTTGGGGTTAGGTTCTCCCAATAATTGATGGGATACCCAAGATACCACTAGGACCCTCATCTACTTCTAAAGACAACACATTGGATTATTCTGAAACACACATTTTCACTCCTAATCATGGATTGAAATTCATCCAATCTAATAATTGATAAAACTCAAATTCCATTAAAATTTAATCGGGTCCAAAAACATAGGATGATATAATATCCCCACATTAAAACATCTCATCCCTAAGAAGCCTTGGGTAAAATAATAAGAAGGAACTAGACCTACTTGGGTAATGAAGTCTTGTTTAAATAGATGAATTTAATTTCCATATGCCTGACTCCCTTCCAAACACCACTTTTAGTATATATCACCAAAAGTTATGGATAATCGATTCAGTGATCATTTTTAGAATAGGAATACTAAGAAGATTCTTACCTGAGATCATCAACTGAAGACACAATCACATAATTTTCTCTTTAATCATCTATTATATGGTTCTACTCACAATTGGTTCCACCATATAGAGCCAAAAAATTGAGTTATGGTATATCTACCATTGGTATCATGTAACTAAGCATGCCATAGAGTTGTGTCAACACTCATGATAGAATTTCTAATATGATCGAATGGTTGATTCAAAATTTAACTCATTTGGTTAGGTCAATATAGAATATCCAAAAAATTAGAATCCAATATTCACATTACATCCATATAACTCTGACAGGGTGCCTGTAATGGTTCCTTACTAAATACATTGAATGGGAACTGAGAAAAAACAGTTAAGCCACTTCTGACAAACTATTCTCAAAACACTCAACTTAGACGGCCAATGTAGCACAACTTGAAACATGATTCCCTTTTCCATGTATCCTCTTGAATACTTTAAACACAGAAAATGAATTTCATAATCGGCATTTAGTTATATCTCAAGCCCAAATTCTCACTTAATTTACTGTGCCTTGGCATTAACTTAGCATATACTCTGTCCAATACACATAGATTACCACCCCTTTTAAAAACCCATATGATTCTAATTGAAGAATGGGTAAACTCAAAATCATCCCAAGGAACCCAAGGGATCATACAAGCTATTCCACACACTATCATTTACAAGTGATATTTTCGTACAAAACCACACACCGACATATCAGGATAACATACTTTGCCCAAAGCTGCATTCTCTAGGGATTTAGGTCAAGCACTCACTGGTGTCTTTAATTCTATCCAAAGAATTATTAGATGGGATCCTAGGTATCACTCAAGACTAACCATTCCTTGAAAACTACAACACATCCTATATGAAACATTTAATAAACTAGTTGGATGAGAGAGAAGGTAATTTTAAATTTTTATCTTAATATATAACTAACGCACTCTCAGTATACCCAGATGTTGTCCAGATATGGCAATGATAGACTCTATATAAGAGTACAGTAAGTGGGTATTTAGGATTAATAAGAAGATGAAAGACACACTGATCCAACAAAAAATTAGGTTCTTGATATGGTTTTTATCAAACCGTACAAAATAATTGAATAGAAGAGAAGTAAAAACACTAATGGTTAAATTCCTCTATAAAAGTATCAACATCACATATCGACACATAACCAAAAACAAACCATGATGCCTTCACCACCCAAGGAATCACATTCATGCTTAATCACTATCACCAAATTCCATCTCTAACTAATGGTGTTTATAATGGTTTCATACATATCCACCCACTCATTGTAGTGTTACCTCGCCAGAACAAACAATATTTGAGACCCACCAGAACCAAGGGTATTTAAAACCATTTCTATCCATTTCTAGATGGTTATTTTAAATTGTGTTCCTTCTATATGTAAGGACACACAAAACTTGGATTTATGTGATGTTATCAACCATTGTACTTATATTACCATCATCTTTTTACAAAAGGAAACTCATCCTACATCACATTCTCTATTGACCACTGATCGTGGGAACTGGGCATGTTCACATGCATTTTTATAGTTTTAACGTTAAAAGTGATGGAAACATATCCACATAAAATAATTCTTGAATGGATTTACACTAGGAATACATGTGACACTCCTCCTGAGTGATTTCCATGTATTCCATATCATTATGCATAAAATACAAAATGAATTACTTGTTTGTTAGACACCTATTCCTATTTACAACATCATCTCGAGAATTGTGAACAATTAGAATTCCTATAATGCTTAGGTCACCCTAAATTAGATATGACTAGGGATCAAACCATAACAACATTAGG
The DNA here is from genome assembly GCA_963277665.1 of Viscum album. Lineage (NCBI taxonomy): Eukaryota > Viridiplantae > Streptophyta > Magnoliopsida > Santalales > Viscaceae > Viscum > Viscum album. The sequence continues at coordinate 858,956,877 of OY728121.1, forward strand.
ATTAAATGATTACCAGCACACACAAATTGGTCGTTTTGTCATTTTTTAAAAACTCCATGGTTTCATGTGCTTTAATACATACCACCATAAAGATTCACTAGAAATACATAACATCCCTGATAATATCAACATTCTTATCAGGCTTATGGACCCCATTATCAAATGGACCATAAAAAACAATCCAATCGTTGTATTACCACATATGAATAAAAATAGGAAAAAACCTCCCGATTCATCCCACGCTGTGAATGGAGATGAAGAAAGGCCACAAAACCTACATAGCGGCTGACCATGATCTTGGAATTTATAACTAGCTGAAATAGTTCATTAAATTAATTCCACACCTGTAAAAAGGGTTAAAACAATAAGAGACCACCAATCAAGGAAAGGTTGTCAATTTTAATGACTAATAGTCCTATAAGGGGAAAATAGCCAAACAATACCACACACTTGAAGGATTCACAATCATTTAGCATTGTTTAAGGGTATTGAGGGTGTTACCCACCTCAATATAATGACTTATCAAAACATTAATAATCACCCTACATGGGGAGTCACACAAACAATGAATCTAGGATAAATGTTTTTCATTTTATTCAACTATGAAAGAAGAGTCCAATAAAAAACACTGCTATATTCATCTTATGTCAGCACACATGAAGGATTGGAACTAACCTTACATGAGGGTTGAAGCCAAAAACACCCCCTAAGGTTTTATTTTAATCCATTGTACAAAATCATGTATAATTATTTATGAATTTTAAAGGCTTAATTTATCATCATGTATTTGTTAGGAGAAACATCTATTCAAAGTATGTTATTTAGAAAAATACATAAGGCAGCCGGGAAATTTATACTACACATCCTATTAACCATTAATTATTTAACTAAAATTATGTCATAGTTTGTAAATTTATCACATGAACCCCATTTTAAACATCATTCATTTATTTATAAGCTAACATAATCGGTTTAGTTAATAGAAATGTCAATCTTAATCCATAAAGGAAAACACAATTGATTTTTTAATTTTCATTTCAATTAACTAAGGACACATATAATTAAATATAAAAGTAAAATAAAAGGCATTTTAATAATTAGAAAGGGAATGTCCAAGTGTGATGCCACCATATACTTATATGTGCAACCATATAGATATCGGAAAACACCTTAAATGACCATCATTGTATGAAATAAGTATACCCCCATGCAGTATAGTATTTTAATATCAAAAGAAGGGTGTCCTACAAGGGTCCCATTAGACCATCCTAGGTACATTGAAATTCAACCCCCATTTTAGGCATTTCAGTTTTAAAAACCCCTTATCTAGTTTATTTCATAAGAAGCAAGCTCTAAACAGACCAAATTGGGTCCGGTTGTTCATTTATAAAATTAGAAGTACAGGTTTTCATGCTCACATAAAAGAGGTGAAATCCATTAAAAGGGTAACCAATTTTTTTAAAGATCAAAATATTTTATATGATTCAGCAGTCTCTAAGTATAGAAGGCTTATAAATATGGTTTGGTTATATGGGTCACCATTTTCTAGTTTTCAAAGTTCTCATACTCTTTATAAATTTCAAGTTCCATCCCATTTAATCGCAATTACTATGTTCCATCCCATGTATCCATTGGTCCATGACCCAACATATCATTATTGGGTTATTAAATATAATTTCACAATCAATATATGTAAGAAAACAAAACTTATTTTGATTCTAGAATTTTATTTAACTCGCCATTAAATTACATTTTTAACTACATACTATCAAAATAAGTAATAAAGAGAAGACATACTAATAAACAAGGAATAATAAAAAAAATCCTGAAAGTACACTATATAAATAGAGAAACCACCTAATCATGTTATACAAGCAATAAAGACAAATAATTTGTATAAAGATGACATATAATTAAGCATGTAGGATAAATCACACATTTTGTTATACAAAAAATAAAGAAAATTAATTAACTATATAGGTTATAAAACTAATCATTTTACTAAAATACCTAACATAGTATTCAATAGGTTGAAAAATAAAACATAAGTCACATTAAAAATTTCAATTATTCTAACAATGAAATCTTCATGGCATGGAATGTGAATTTCTATGAGACAATAATGATTCATGTAATGTTACCTCCTTTCCAAACCACAACAAGGGTAAATACTTGAAATCCCATAAATCAGTAAGTAGTGGAAATTATACTAGTCTCATAAGTTGAACACATAAGAAACTATAATATAGAACATCATAAACAAAGATCACATCCCTAGCCACTTGGACATTTCACCGTACATGGGTTGATCACTCTTAAGCGTGGTAATTTAAAAAGTGTTGAAGCAATAATATTCTCTTATCCTCTAGTACGAAAATAGAAATTTAATGAAAATAAAACTACAATACCTATTTTTAACATCCTGGACTGACTGAATATGGAAACTAGTAGTTGCATCGGTCGCCACATGGCCTCAAGCATGCCTCCCCATATACAAGAGTTTTCTAACATGTAGCGAGGGTATGATGGTGATATAGTGGGAATATTATACTCTCTTTACCAGAGTATCACAGTAGTATAAGATATATAAATTTTTGGGGAAAAACCCTAAAGGTGTCTTCTTGGTAAGTTTGGGGTGTGATTGTGTGTATTGACAAGGCCAGATCACCGCTAATGAGTATGGTTGGTGTTTGATGATGAAAAAAGTTTTAAGGTGATGTAGTTTCACATTGTTGGCCAAATATTTGGGAATCAAAATCGGGTTTTGTGGTTGGAAAAGTAAGGTTTTCATCATAGGAATAAATTTTATGAATAAATTTGAATAAAATCGAGAAAATAAGGGAACCACGTACCTCAGAACATGGTCGGCATACTATGTACAGGAACAGTTCATGGCTATGTACCACGAAACGGGAACGATATGTCGAGTGGTGAAAAATGTTTAGGGAAACAATTTTCTATGAAGGGAATGTGGTATGCATTGGGAAGAGGGTTCACAGGATGGTGTAGGAGAATAGTTCTACATAGGATTGAAGTCAGTACAAAGACCATGTATGAATAATGGTCTAGTGGAAGGCTTGCGGTTCACGATAGCAGAAGCAATACACAGTGAAGGTAGTTCAGAATTAAAGATTTGGTAAATCTATAATTATTGGGTATAATTTCCTATATAAGGAGATATAATCCCACTAATTAGAGGAGAGATAGAATATCATTAGAAGACATACCTTTTCTTTAGTAATTTTTTGAATTGTGAAAGTGGTTTGCATGAATAAATTAAACAAAGGATGAAGAATTTCACAGAACAGTTCACGAAAGTGTATTTTTAGGATGTTGCATTCAAAAGAGGAAGAATAGTACATATAATAAGAATGTTCTATGCATATGGGGAGGTCCATTACACAAAAGTGATGTCAGTCCATGAACAGAGAATAGTTCACAGAAAGATGGTGGTTTGCAGAGGCATAGGTTGTTCACGGATGGAGAATAATATGAAAATAGAGGATAGTTTGGAGGGAATATTTTTGGATTTTTATCTCATAGTAGGTTTTTGTAGTTTTTACATAGAAGTGGTACATGATATAGAATGTAGTGGTAATACACAAATGGAGGGAAGTTCGTGGAAGTGGCATTGATACATGAAAGAGGCAGTCAGCGTAGGAAACCCACTACATAGTATGCAAGAGGAATAGCTGGTTCACAGAACACTCAAGGAATATTAATAAAGCTTCAAATCATATTGGGAAAGTATTTTTAGGTATCTAATAATACCTAGTAAGGTGGAATTCATCTATTCATCAAAAATGAACTTTAACAGAGAATCTACCTATAGTTGAGGATGTAACATTCATCCAAATGAAGGGAGAAACAAGTCCATAAACTATGTTTGACCTACAAGTCTATACACTATGTGTGGATTCTATTCTAAGAGTAGTGAGTAATGGAAGAGGAGGATAATGAACATTTACACCAATAGTGAGCCATTGAAATAGGAATAGGGATTGACCCATGGAAATGAAGAGTGTATACCTTAAACCTTATAAAGGAAGTGATATTTGGAAAAAAAGATCTAACTCGATCCTTGTACGCATTATTAGATGTGTGCCTTAGTTAATTTGATACATCAGTACACCACCAGTGTATTCTCCTTGTAAGTATCCCAGTGAAGGTGAAAAATATAAAAATTTATGTTTCTCATGCATTATTTAAATTCTATTTATAATTTTCAATGGTAATGATAGAGAAGAGTGTTTTATTTAACAACGATACAAGATCCTAAGGGGAAGATTTATTAAATTTTCATACCCTGATTCACCCCCCCCCCACCCCCTTCAGGGTATTCGACTTATTAGACATAACAATTGGTATCATAGTGAAAGGTTGAATGTTAGTGGTTCTCTCTCTCTCTCAGAAGAAGAAATGGTGGTGGTAATTCATAAATGAATTCTGATCATTGCTTGAAATAATTTCATACTATGGAAGAATCAGATATAACCCTACATTTGATCATTAGGTACGGATGTCTTCATAATAGATTTGCATGGAATGTCAATTGACATAAATAGTGGTGATTTATTATAAGATGAAATAAAGTAATTTGATGCTGATTCTAAATGGATCAATTCATTAAGGGGATCCCTTTTAAATACAATTTATATGATGGTAATGTCCTATAAAACATTACATGATATGTGGGTAAAATTGTTGAAAATAAATGTGTGTGGTGAAAATGTCCAAGAAGAAAATATGTATGTTCTATGGATCAAGTACGAGGTTCCCAGAATGAACCCCAATGAGGTTGTTGATGCATTATTCAATAGGGTTAATTTTATTGTGGAAGACATGCAGGGTCATATGATAAGTCATTGAATATATAAATATTGTGAAATTTATCTTGAGGAAACTACCACCGTTGTTCTATTTGAATGTTTCGGTATTAGAAGACAACGACCCGAATGAGTTGACACTAGATAAGCTACAGAGCTCCCTAGTAGCATATGAAATAAGAAATGATGATAATGATGTAGTGTAAAAGGGGAAGTCCAGAGAAGTGGAATTCAAGTCCATGAAGAATCTATCTATGGAATAATTTCCTGGGGAGAAATATTTGGATGATTTCATTTCATTTCTCTCCTCAAATACATAAAGGGGGAAGGGATGTTCAAAGGTAAACATCCATTTTCATGGTTTCAATGCTGAAAGATTGGGCATTTTCAAGTAAAGTCTCCTATGATATTTGATTATTATAATGAAGACGAAGATTAAATTACCAAAAATAAGTATTCATGAAATTTGAAAGGAAAGATAAGTACTATGTGAATGTTCTTAATAAACAATATTTTTTCAAAAGAAGATGAATGTTTAAAAGAATCCAAGGTAGAAGTGATGGTGGACTGCAAGTATCATAATGTAGATTCTTTGGTTGTAGTTTTCAAAAACTATTTAACAAGAGATGAATGTGACAATGAATATGGACAAATTGTAGGAAGATTTGACCTTGAGGGAAAATTATAAGATTCCATTGAAGATATAGATATTTTTAGATCCAAAAAATTAGATCTAACAATTTTTCTATGATTCCATACTCTATATGTTCTTGTAGGAAGAAGTGAATTCTATGATGAATGCATAAATTGAAAAGAAGAGGGATTCAATGCAAAAAATATATGAAAATCTAGTTGAGTCAAACTCAAAATTGAAGAACAAAAAATAGAAATAATTAGTTTGACTGAAAATAAAAAAATATCAAATCAAACTTATCGATGAACTAGAAGAGGAATTCATCTGTCTATGATAAAAATTAATGATCAAGAGAAATTGTTAACTATAAGTTTAAAATTAGGAAATAAGATCCTAAAGGAAATAGAGAAGATTACATTTACAAATAGTGTTCCATCAGAACAAAACCAACAATCCACACTGAATGATAAGGTAGATATAGGGCTTGATCTAAAATAGAAAGTTATTGTGGTTTAATTAATACCACAAGCACCCACTCCAAGAATGAGTATTGATTTGGGTATGAAGTAGAATCATAAGACTCCGAGAACCCATGGTGTAACTAATGGTTCATAATTTCCCCACAATAATTTCACTCACATAACATGATATTGTTGTGGTAATATGGGACCCTCTACAAATGTTTGTTCCCTAAAAAAGAGGTACCATAGGGATCAAGACCAATTGAGGTGGTCATACAGAGCTCAATATTCTAGTTCATCATTTGATAGTATTTGATTCATGTGTAAAGGACTCGGACATATGGAAAGATATTTCACATCAACAATGAAAAGGAATGTGCTGAGGTAGACTTGATTTTTCCAAAATAAGTAGCCAAATGTATCATCAAGAGAGCTGAAAAATAAAAATCTATTTGCGTCTCAACAAGTTTAAGGTGGTCCATCATATACCAAGGAAGACCAATATTATAATTCTATGTCTGGTATAATGCTAATGATTGGGTCAAAAAGTAAAGGGTTGAGCAAGAAGTGGTTACATAAATTGTGTTTAAGGTATTTGGTCGCATTGGGATATGGATCATTGATAGTGGATGAACTTCCCATATAATGGTAAATGTGTATCTAGTGACCGGAAACAGGTATGATAAAGAATGTGTCATATGATTTGGTAACGATGAGAGCCTGAAAATTATTGGGGCAGGAAAATCTGTGTTTGGAAGAAAATACATGACATGAGCAGATGTCTTGGTTGTTGAAGGGATTAGTCACAACTTTCTTAGTTCTAGTCAGTTGTTTCACTCATGACATTCCATAAGTTTGTCCATGAAATTTTATTTCATCAAGGAAAAGGATGGTTCAATTGTGTTTCAAAAAAAAGCATACAAAAGGTAATCTCTACCTTGTGAGTGTAGAAGAAGATATGTGATTTATATCAAAGGCTGAAGAAAACATGTTATCTCATAAGTGCCTTGTCCATATAAGCCAAATGTCCTTGGATGATGTGGTGAAATTTGATGCTAATTGAAATCTCCCTTTATTATGACGTGATCATACTCATACATGTGATGCCTTCCAACATGGGAAGATCATTCTAAAGACATATAATCCTAAGGATAAAATGTCAATAAGATTTCTTGAGTTTGTGCATATTGATGTGTGCGGGATACTTTCCACAATGTATATTAATGGGAGGAGATATCATGTTCTATTCATTGATTATTATAGAAAAACGGAATGGGTTTCAATAATCACCCACAAATCTGAAGTGTTCAGTTGCATTACAAGATATCGATGGTAATGTGAAAAGATCCTTGGTCATGAAATTCAAACGCGTCGAACCAATAAAGGAATAGTTTTCACAAATTTCCAAGTGGAGGATTATCTGAAGAAACATGGGATAAGGCATCAGTTTTTAGTGGTAAGAACTTCTCATCAAAATAGAGTGGTTGACATAAGAAATTAGATAGTTAAAAACATGTCTAGAACAATGTTCATAGAGGAATATCTTCCAGAGATGTTTTGGAAATAGGTAGTGATGACATCCATCTACACATCAAACAGAGAATTATTTTTCCCAAAAGAAGATAAGTCTTTATATGAGCTATGGTTTGGAAATCATCCATCATTAAAAATAAATATAATTATTTGGAAGTAAGTGTTTCATTCTCAATAATGAGAATCATATGAAGTTTGAATCTTATAGAGAAAATCATATTATTCTTGGACATAGCAGTTCGAAGAAAGTTATAGGTTTTCTAGATGGATGTCATGCCATAATTTATGAATAGAGTTATGGAAGAAGATGTTTACATTGATTATCCAAATGGTTTTTCTTTCATGAAGATGATATTATAGATTTTCGACTGAAGAATTCATTATTTGGTTTGAAGAAATCACTAAAGCATGGTATTTAAGGCTTGACCAGTTTTTGAAGAAGATCAGTTTCTAGTGAGGTGGAGTTGATTAAAATATACATTTCAATAATGGAAGTAATAAAAATATGATAGTTCTTTTTTATGTCATTGAAATAATAATTGGTTGATTAGATGAAGAATAATGAAGACAATTTCTGAATTGATGAAAATTATAAGAACATGGACCTTCTTTTCATGTCTGTTTTTTATTTTCTGGTCGTTTTTTGGAAAAAGAGGAAATTCCATAAATTTTCCAAGTACACGCCATGTACTTTATAAGTACTGGTCATGTACTTCTTTTACACATCAGGAGGTGTAGTATCCGCATACACAGCTGTGTGTGAGTGACTTGGAGGCCACTTAAAAAAGATTACGGAAAAGTTGAGTACACGTTGTATACTTCAAAATTACATGCCATGTACTTTATTTTTTTTCATTAAACTCACCGGGGTCTCGTCTGATGGAATGAAACCACTTCACATAGGTTTTGTTCATCCGAGAGCGTCGAGCATCCGCAGATCTTCTACGACCCCTGATCCTCCATCTTTCCTCCGATTTGAGCAACGTTGATTGCATTAGAATCACATCGGTGAGTTCTCTCATCTTCTAGAGAATCATTTCCCAATTCCTTCTCTTTTTCAAGTTATCCTTGGTTGAACTTTTTATGAATATTTTTAGATCTACGACGTTCTATGAAGTTTCAAGCTTCGCAGTTCATGTATATTGATCTCCTAACCCCGAGGTAGGTGGTTTGTGCCTTTCGGTTGAAATTATTTGAGTTTTCTGTGCAAAATCCACCAATACCCTTGAGCGGGGTATTTTTTGGTTACTGTTTTGACCCTATTTTTTCTCTACTATGATGTTATGCCTGGGTAGATGATTATTGATTGAGAATATGGTGAATTGTTGTGCTTTGGATGTATTTCCCATGCATGTTTGGCCTATTTTGACCTTCAGGTCTTGTTTTCCTGTGAGGCTACTGTTTACATTCCCATGCCTAGTTATAGGATAGTGTGACTATTTCTCTATTATCCTGTTGTGTTGTGGAACGCTATCCAAGTAGTTCTTGAGGTTTAATTTGGCCGTTATACGCTGTTACACTTGCTTGACTTACACAGGGCTGAGAGAACCTAGTGTATAGACCATAGGGAGAATGGACGATGACAGATTCTCTAGAGTGTCTTCATATTTTATGATGTGAGACCACAGGGGGAATTGATGATGAGTGATTCCCCAGAGTGTTTGTAGTTCCTTGATGTGGGTCATAGGGGGAATGAGATGTTGAGTACTTCCCCAGAGCACCTTTAGTATCGATACGAGACTATTGGGGGAATTGGTGGTGAGTGCTTCCTCAGAGAGTCTATGCTTAAGCTGAACCAGCGGGGATAGACTGAGTGTACTTTCCAGAGGGTTTCTTCAACTTGTTAGGTAGGACCATAGGGGATATTTCGTGAGTACTTACCAGAGGGTTACCTTGTGTTTAGCTGCTTGCTTGTTCTTACTAGATAGGACCAGAGGGGATAGGCTGTGGGTGCTTCCCATAGGGTTACCTATTGTGTTTTCCTTATTTGGTTTGTTTTTTCATGTTGTGTAGTGACTTCACTGCATGGAAACTGTGGACTATTTACTGGTTTCTATACTTTTACATGCCAAATACTCACTGACTATTAGGATTAGATCTTTGGGTGGTTTCCTACTGGGATTTAGTCTTACACCCTGTGTGGGTCATGTTTTTATGCCCAAATAGATTATATTGTTGCATGTATAGATATGGGAAATTGCCCTTCTACTTCAGTTACTTCACATGCTGTGGAGCTGGGGAGCATGGGACAAAGCATGTGCTTGCGATGCTAAAGAGCTGTTTGTCTTTTATTTTTTACTATTGTTTAGTAATTTATCTATTCCGACATTTTGAATTGTTTGGCTTCCTTCCTAGACATATATATCATGCATCATATGTGTGTGAGTGTGTGTGTGTGTTCTCCAGTTGTTTTATTATTCTAGTCTTCCGTTGTTTACTATTGTCGGATATTTACTACTTCTGCTGTTGTATGTGTTGCTTACTTCCACTGTGTACTCTGCCAATGAGGGCATAGTTTACCCACTATCACAACCAAGACCCTCAATGCTAGTCGGCAGCCTCTGGAGTTCAGGGAAACGCGCTTTAGGCAATGTGACCAACCAGGTATGGGGCGCCTCTGGGTGGTTCCGGAACCGGGACATTACAACAATTGAGTTTGAAATGTCGAACGACAGAGAAAATTTACTTGCATATTTTTAATCCAATAATGATTATTTTTTACTATTTTTCAATGATAAACCCCATGTATTTACATATCTTATCAAAATAATGTGTGATTTGAAATTTATAATGAAAATGAGAATTATTGAGAAAAGTGCATAATTCTGGATTTTGGACAGATTTTGACCACAAAGGTATTTTTGTCATTTCTCATAATATATATGTCCAAAAATGGTGATTAAAATATTTTTAAAATCCTGATATTATTTCCTCAAATGTTGTCTTCTGGACCAAGAGCTGATTCGGCCATCTAAAGGGCCTAAAAATTCATTTAATTTGGAAATTTTTTCAGGCGAACAGCTTGGACCTCACCACCATAACGGAACCCAAAATCTGCCTACACAGATCCGAATGATGTTTTTTAACCTGGTATTGCATGAGGATAGATATAACCAGATCTAAAACAAATTGGAGGGATTGGTGAATTCATTAAGGCGGCCATTGAATGACATACTTTTGGAGGAACCTTCCTGGAAGCTCCATCCAAAAACATAATCCTCCAATGAAAAATTCATAACTCCTTCATCCGGGGTCCAAATGTGTTGAACCATGGAGGGTGAACGTCCAAAAACATTATGAATAACATTGAATAAGGTGTCCACATGTGAATCAGCCATTTAATGGTCCAACAACATGCAATCATTTGGAGTACAGAATGTTGCCTATAAAAGGAGGTCATCGCCTCCATCTCAAATAATCAGATCAACACCCAAAGCCAAGGAGGGATCCCACAGGGGCACGGGACAATGATACTTATCTATTCCCCCCTCATTTATTCTTTTTTATTTTATTTTTATTTTTGTTTTATTTTAGTTTTATTTTCAATTATAATTCATATTTTAGTTTCATTAATCCATGCATTTGTGTTTCTCCATCCATTTTTCTTCATCTCTATCTCTCTCTCTCTTCTTCCACCCACTCCACCAAGTAATCTCATAATCTTGGAAATGAGAGGATAATAATGATACTTGGCTTGGGGTGAGATCCTGGTGTTCATGAAATTTCATTAATGTTTATTTTTAGTTTGTGGTAGATTTGAGTAGCATGCATTGGTGAGGCGAATGTCCCCGATTGGGTGACGACCCCCAATGACATGTAACTTAAACAATTTATATTCTAGAAATGTGTAGTGATTAAAATTTGAGATTTAATGTTTGGATTATCAAACTAAAATCAGAATATAAAAGAGAATAATTATTTAACCTAAGACTAAACCCCAAAACCATGTTCTTTCTTCATCAAATCATTCTATTTTCATTGCATGATAGTTCATATTTTTAAATAATAATAAAACACAAAAATATTGTCATCAATTTTATTTAAATAGAAAAAACAAAAAGGAATGGAATAGGTGAATTAGAATAAAGTATGTGAACAAAATTGAGAAGCCTCCTTAAGAGATACGACCCTGTTTAGCCACTGTGATGCACTAGGAAAAATATAATTATTTTTGTCCACAGCCTGCAAGAGGCGTGCGTCAAAATTGTCACCATTTCCAGGGATCCTATTACTTATTCATTTAATTATTATATTTTCAAATCGTAGATATGTTTCATTTATTTTTAAAATAAAAAAACAAAAAAAAATTCCTTCCATGATGAATTCAAATGATTATTATTCTACATGGACTGAAAATTAATCACAGGTGAAAGAACACGACTACACGGAGGAGGCCCTCCAAAAAAGAGATGACGCACTGATGATAATGGTAAAGAATTTTCAGAGAGGAATTACAACATTGATATCACCAAAATACTTTATGGTGATGGTAGATGAACTTCAAACAAACTTAAAATGATTCAAGTCCAAGAAGGATGTTCCACTAGTCTTCTCGAATTTCATAGAAGACAACCGTGAACTTGAGGCCTAACTCGAGGTGGAGGATCCCAACAACCTGCCTTCACCATCCACCATCATACTTCAAGAGGAACTTACCACCGAGGCAGATATTAAATCTGAACCCACTCAGGGAGTGGAACCTTTCTTTGACCCCATATCTTCTGATTTTATTGAAATAGATTTGTATATCACTCCCTCTTGTTTTGATTATATAGAATCAGACATTTTTTGCTATTCCTTGGAGGAATATGAAGAATAAAGTGGACATTCACCTTTTGAGTGACACATAGAGCTCCCGGATTTCAATGAACATGCATTGGAGGATCCCCATCAAGAGATCCAGGTAGCTGATGCTAAGAAAATCAGACAAGAGGCTTCTATTCATGCATCCCCCATGAAGCCATCATTGGAGGATATGAAGGTTGCACAAGTAGAAACCAAGAATGATGATGATAGTCCATACTTCATCCTACTCCCACTATGCAAGATATACATCATTGTGATGTGGGAGGATCTATTGTACTCTATCCATGGATCATTACTCAACAAGAAGGACGAAGCACAAGGAGGGAAAATCAACTTGCCGTGGTTCAAATCAAAGAAGCTTCATCTTCCATCACACTTTGGATAACATCTGGCACCACCCTCTAGAGGCAGTAAAAAATCAGTTCTCACTTGGGGGATCGTACCAAGATTTATCTTTACATGCTTTCTGGGAATTTAGATTTCAAATCTATTTCTTTGGAAGTAGTCAAGCATGAACCTGCCTCACTTTTTTGAGTTTAAATGAAATAATCCTTTTGATACGTTGAGTGATTTTCTTTTATAGGATCATAATAGGCAGCCCCAGACAGTGAAGAGGAAGGACTAAATTTCATGGAAAAAGGGAGTGCAATTTTAGTGTTTGGTCTTTTAAACTCTCCACATTTTGGTCCAAAATATGTTTTGAGATTTAATGATAAAATTTCATGCCCACACTTGGATTCATTTTTTACTCAACGTATCATGGAGACACGAGTTTCATAGGAACCCGGTGATGCCATGTTTTATATTTTCAGGTTTATATGATTAAATTATTGAAATGGAGAATTTAATTTTTAAATATGAAGCATAGATATTGAAATGATGACTCATGATTTGAAGGAATTAATTAATTCATGTAAATGAAATTTACCTGCCATATTTCATACATTTAATTTATGAAATTTATGTGAATTGATTTATTATTATTAATCATGCCATTAGTGATTGTACAATGTTACATTTCCCACTCTCAAGATGATTTCTAGACCAAGTACTTCCTATTTATTTTTGATCATATTTCTTGAGTGATCTTGGGACTTGTAGCTCACCAGAACTTATATTGAAACTTTTCAAAGGTATGACTATACAAAAAAAACATTTAAAATGATTGAGGAATCCTTTGAAAATCTAATTTTCCTTAAAAGACCACAATTACATCAATCCTTATTTTTGCCCATATAGACCATGAATGGCCTTTATAGGGATGAGCCATGTTTCAAGCCATTTTATCCATTCCGACCCTACTCTTGGTATTTGCATGGTATTTTAATTTTGAAGTGTGGGGGAAAATGGAATCAAGGTGGACAGGATGATACACATTATAAAGAAGAAGTGTGAAGGTATTATTGAGGGAATTGTAAAAGGCTATGAGATCATTCATTATACTCTATTGTTTCCCCTCTTGAATTTAAAAAATGAAAAAATGACAAAATATCCCAAAAAATGGGTTATGATTTGGGAGAACCAAAAATCACCATTTTCCAGATCGACGATGAAACACCCCAAACTTCCATGGTATACTTCTCTTTGAATAATAGAGCAGCGTGTGTTGTTCGCAACCTCGAGTTCTAACACACCGCGACCAATCAAAGTAGCAGTTATGAATAGTAATACCCATCTTTTGAAATTATATAAATTATATATTTTAGAATGGACTTCATTTTTGGATTCAGAATATCGGAATTAGCCTGTGTTGAATTTTTGGTATTTTTCCGAGAACTTCCAATTTTCGATGAATAGTGAAAATAATTAAAAACAAATTTTTTTAATAAAAATAATTTATAGTGATAAATTATACTATAGAGTGGTTTTAAAGTATAATTAGAATATAATTTTACTATTTTATCTAATGGTGTACATTATAATTAATTTCACTTGGAATTGGACATAAACCATTGTCAATCTTTTGATTGATATTGTTTCTTAAAAACATGCTATTTATTTTGACAATGGGAATTAATTATAAAATTAATTAATGAAACTTATTTTTTTGGAATTTTGTATAATAGTCATCATTTTTGAATTCAGAATATCAATTATATCTTAGGGCGAATTTTTTGTATTTTTCTAAAAAACATCAATTTTTGATGAATAGTGAAACCACTAAGTGGTGGTTTAAAAACTAATTTTTCGTGTAAATGAAACATTACCACTTATTTATATTGAATTTCAAAAATCCGTCATACATGGTTGTCATTAGGAATCAAAATTTGGTTCAATGAGATGAAAATAATTTTTGGTGAATAGTAACTTTTAAGTTTTATTAATCGCAATTATAGGTAATTAGTGCAATTTAAGGTAAATATAATGTTATAATAATATGAAATTACCTTTACACTTGTACAACCATTATTGGATGAGTCATGGCCGACCAAGACAATCCATGGGTCAACTTGGGGACCCCATGGAGCCACTTGGGTAAGAAAATGACATTAATAACTTTTTATTTAAAGTAAAAATAAAATTGTCACAAACATGTGTTGTTTTACTAAAACAATTATTACATCGGGTTATATAAGTTACCTTTTTTACTATAATATTAATTGGAAATATAATAATATTTCTTACATGATGAAATTTTTTTATAATTGTTAGACATTAAATAGATTAAATTTTTTATGACACCATGATGATGCAGCGATTACCTCATTAATTAACGATTTAAATAAAATGACAAGATAATGTAAAATCTAAGACTTACACTTGTAAAAAAACTATTGGATGAGTATATTGAGAACCCTTGTCACCTTATCATCGAAATATATAATTTTGGGACCTTTGAAATCCGAAAGGCACTTCATAATAATGTATCATTTCATGACTTTCCAAGAGTTCCCCTCCTCTCCTCTTATAAAAGGCCCCCAACACTACCATATTATTCACACATTAAAGCCATTTGGATCAGCCAAACTCTACCCAAATACACTCTCAACTTCTTGCTCTTACTCCTAGAATCCTCACTTTG
Organism: Viscum album; assembly: GCA_963277665.1. Taxonomy (NCBI): domain Eukaryota; kingdom Viridiplantae; phylum Streptophyta; class Magnoliopsida; order Santalales; family Viscaceae; genus Viscum; species Viscum album. The sequence continues at coordinate 858,972,159 of OY728121.1, forward strand.
GGAAGAAGTCTTCCCAAGGAAGCCTTTGGCTAAAATCAAAAAGAGTTACCCGATTTTAAGGTAATGTCTTCTCTTATGTTCTTTTGTTTTATTTTGCTTCTCCAACCCATTAAAATCTCTTAATTACATTATTTTATAACAACACCAGTATATTAAATATACTAGGATGATTTTTTGAGAATGATTTTATTTACACTTACACAAACCTTCATCTAATGGTTAAAGAACATACTATTTCTGTGGGTGGCGAATTACTGCCTCACGAAACAATGATTGTTCAATATTCTTTTAACACCTTTCATGGTGGCCATTTAGATATCACTATACATATTTATGATATATATTATTTTTATGTTTTCCTTATGCTTCTATATTTTTCATTTATGGCATTCCTTTATGATTTCCATTATGGGTAAACGCGATAATTTCATTTTTGGAAGTGCGGACTATCTCCCCCTCAAAGTGATTTTAATCGTTAATGCTACATGTGGGGCGTGTAAAGGATGAGTAAATGATATTATATATGATATAATAATGTAATTATAATATACGTTTATATAATTATGATTTCATTATATTAAATATGAAATATAAATGAAAGTAGCGTTCATGCGTACGTACGGCTTACCGTCTCCATGAACGGTGCATTTCATTTCATACCTCTAAATGTTGTGTAATATTATAAATGCATATATACACTAGATATATATAATACATATGATATCTACATCATGAATATAATTATGGTTATAATAGATATTTTAACACATGAACAACTTGTATTTATAAGAAGTTTATTTTTGACTCAAGTACCAAAGATCGACAAAACGAACGTTATTAACTTAAATAATTACATAATGTTCATAACATGGTAATAAGTTATATAATAAGAGTAATGAACATGAAAAGGTTCTTAAAAAAGTATATATTAACTCTATTTTATTATTCAGGAGGTTAAATAACGGACTATTCAAGTCGGACATGAGGTAAGGGACTTCGTCTCAATATCCTTTCTTTTAGGCATATTTTGTTTTATACACAACTTTCTTGTATATGGTGTATAAACCCATTTGAATTTTATGTTTATTCAAAAGGAATATTTTTATATGAAGAATTTTACTAAATTACAAAAAGTAATGTTTTTTTCATACGTATGCGGCGACAACAACTTCTCCACCGCCATGACCATTATTTGAGTTTCGGCTTCCTCTACGAGCCATAACATTTTTTAAAATGAAAAATAAATACCAAGTTTTAATTTTCTTTTATTTTGGTATTTAAAATCATTTTGATAATTTTTTGATTATATCAATGTGTTCCATTGATATCTTGTGATTGAAATGTGGAAATGTTATGTTTCTTTTATGCATGTTTTATGTGATACGATTATGTTATGGTTTATGATATGTTTAAACCTATTCATATGAGGAATGAATTGGACTTAATAAGTGATCGGCGGAGCCTGAAATAGCTCCTCGATGCATCGGTAAGTCTCATGAGGGAAAATAGTGTCTTGGCACGAGGCCTTGAGAAAAACTTATTTGTAGTCTTGGCACGAGGCCTTGGCTACGTGGTTATGATAGTCTGGAATTATGCATTCCATCATTATGAAAGTGGTTATTAATATTTCATGTGATTATTCGACTAGTAGAATATCCATGTGAAGAAGTAAATGAAATTATTTCATTTTATTTATCCATATTATACTGAAGTTCAAGTTTAAAAGGCTTTTTTATAGTTATACATTTCCTTAAATGTTTATTTTTATTTAAGAAAGTTTCCTATATATTGTTATCCTTACTGAGCATCTGAGCTCACCCCTTTCAATGTTTTAATTTTTCCAGGATGTGAAGAAGTATTTTAGGAATGACTTGAAGGGATTGTCTGAAGGGTATATGAGTGTAGACTATGGAGACCATGTTATTGTAGTTTTTTCACTTTATGATGTAATGTAATGTTTATGAATGTATCTAGTGTTTCTAAGGCTACTAAAATAATCGGTCATTCGAGACTTGATCTTTTGTGATCATGCCAATGTTACGTAATAATGAACCGACTATGGGTAACTAGGGTTAGGGTGTTACAGTTGGTATCAGAGGCATTTTAGTACTAACCTTGGATGCTATATTTAGATAAACTCTGATTAGAGCACATAGCCCTAAGATAGACTTTTAGGTTTAGTATAGAATAACTTATTAGAATTTTGGTATTATAGAGATTTTGTGAGTTTTCCGAGAAATACATCCCGGTCTGGATACAAGCAGGTAGAGGTGGCTCTGGAACAGATGTACCTAGGGGTAAAACCCGAAAACACTGATTTGAGCTAGACTCGAATCTGAACTATTTCACGACAACGGGCCTTGCTTCACTCTTCGTTACGACACTCCGGGGGGATATGCTTAGGATAATTCTCATTTTCATTAAAAACCACAATGAAGGGTTTATGAGTATATACTTCCTCAAAGAAATTTTTTTTATGATTATGCATTATATCTATAAATAGTTCAATTTATGTTAAGTGTTTTTCAAGTTTGTTATTATGTATTTTGATTTATAAACTAATCTAGTTTATGCTATTGTTTATAAATGGCTCCTAGTGGAAGGAATGGAATCCTTATCAATGCAAGCACTCCATGTATGGATTTCCATCCTTCTCAAGATAATTATAATGGAGCGGGTGATAAAATTGGTGCTGATCAGCTTATCACCATACTGGGACAACTCACTCGGGTTATGAATAATAACCTTACTCGTATGGAGCACCCTGATCCGCAACGTGGAGGATCAATGTTAGACCACTTCACGAGGAAACAACCACCATCATTTAATGGGGGTACAAATCCCTTAGTAGATGAGCAATGGATAAATTCCTTAGAGAAAATATTCTATGCCTTGGAGAGTAGTGAAAGGGAAAAGGTTATCATGGCAGTTTACCGCCTCACTAGAGATGCTGATCAATGGTGGTCATTTATAAAAAACACAAAGGAAGATGATGAAGTATTATATATGGAATGGAGGGAGTTCAAAGATCTTTTCATAGAAAAATACTTTCCTCGTGACCATCGAGCTGATATTGAAAGGCAATTTATGAGTCTGAGATAAAAGAAGGATGAGAATGTCGCAATGTATGAGGCTAACTTTAAAAGGTTTGCGAGGTATGCTACAGATTATATACGTAACCCAATAACTAAGATTGATTGTTTCTTTTATGGGTTAAAACCATTTCTCCATTGAGCCTTAGTATCACAATATTTCTCATCGTACGAAGATATGGTCTCGTGTGCTATCAAGACTGAAAAGGGACTCTCTAAATCTTAAGAAAATAAAGTAAAGCAAGATAAGAAGAGAAAGATGGAACAAGAGACAGATAAAGGGAAAAAGGGAAAGAAGGATTTTCCATTATGCGATAATTGTGGGAAGAATCACCCTGGTACTTGCCTAAAAGGAATGGGAGTTTGTTATAAATATGGAGAAAAAGGTTGTCAGGATCCTGATTACAATGGAAAGAAAGAGGATATCAATGTTGAATGCTACAATTGTAGGGAAATGGGTCATTACTCAAATTAATGTACTAAGAATCAGGTAATATTACCTTAGAAAAGGCCAAGGGATCAAGGCCAATCATATGTTGTTACTACAGTGGAAGTGGAATAATTAATGTATTGGGGCTTTTGGACTCAGAGATTATATTCTGGTTATAATAATAATGTGATATATATAAGGATTGTACTGCAGTTCTTTTTGTTTTCATTAAGGATTTAATATTATTAAGGTAATCATATTTTTAGTATGTGACAACAAGAGAAACATTACTTTGTTTGGGGAATCTGATGTTACAATTGAATTTGGAATTTAGAGACCATTTAAAGAATGTCTGGAAGAGGTATTTTGGATAACTATAAAGGTTTGAATGGATTAAGTTGAACATTGGATAGTATTATTTATGGTTAAAACATTTCTGATGATTATTTTTGGAATATTATAATACTATAGTTTTAGGAAAAGGGCAACCTATGAGTTAGGGGATAACCCATCACGTCAGACAAAGCTGCAGGAATCGAACCCACAACCATAGTGCGACAGGCCTTTATTACCTACCACTAGCCTACATGAATTCCCTGGTTATTAAAAAATAGTTTTCCTAATCTAAATGGTATGTGTTAATATTTGGAACCTTGTACTATTAGGATAAATGTATTATTTTTGGGCTCTATTATCTTTTTGAGGGAAAGATGAGTTTGTGGTAGAAATTAGTTGAAGGTTGAAACTCTACTTGTCAAGTATATATATATATATACCTCTATCTTATTATATGAATAAATTAATTCATAAAATTTAATAAAGGGATATTAAAAAAAATTATCCTAATACCTTATATTTTTTTGAACTGATGATATTTTAAATCAACATAGATTGAAGGCATTGAGGCCCTCAGTTTGACACTTGTTTTTGATTGATGACCTCAATCACTCCATAAAAATATTTATGTTTTTCCTCTAATTATATGTCTCTATTTCCACCAATTTTCTCCTAATGGAGTTCATAAATTGGTGGTGACTTTTTCATTTCTCATTCCCTCTTATTAAGGCAAAATTTTATTAGCCTTATTTCCGAAGTGTGTTTTCCATAGAGGTATTTTCTATTTTCAACATTTTATTTTCGAAGAAAAATTTCAAATTGAGAGGACGCAATTTATTGAAGGAGGGGAGAATCTAACACCCCAAGCTTCCATGGTACGCTTCTCTTTGAATAATGGAGCAATGTGTGTTGTACGCAACCTCGAGTTCTAACACACCGCGACCAATCAAAGTAGCCATTATGAATATTAATACCCACTTTTTGAAATTATATAAATTTTATATTTTAGAATAGACTTCATTTTTGGATTCGGAAAATCGGAATTAGCCTATGTTGAATTTTTGGTGTTTTTCGGAGAACTTCCAATTTTCGACGAATAATGAAAAATAATTAAAAACAGCATTTTTAATTCAAATAATTTATATTGATAAATTATACTATTTAGTGGTTTTAAAGTATAATTAGAATATAATTTTACCATTTTGTCCAATGGAGGTCATTATAATCAATTTCACTTTGAAATTTGACATAAACAATTGTCTATATTTTGATTGATATTATTTCTTAAAAACACGCTATTTGTTTTGACAATGGGAATTAATTATAAAATTATGGAATTAAACTTATATGTTTGGAATTTTTTAAAATAGACATCATTTTCTAATTCAGAATATCAATTATAGCGTAGGGTAAATTTTTGGTATTTTTCTGAAAAACTTCAATTTTTGATGAATAGTGTAACCACTAAGTGGTAGTTTAAAAACTAATATTTAGTGTAAATGAAACATTACCACATCTGTGTATTGAAATTAAAAAATATGGAATACATGGTTATCATTAGGAAGAAAAATCTAGTTCAATGAGAATAAAATAGTTTTTAGTGAATAGTAACTTTTCAGTTTTATTAATCACGATTAAAGGTAATTAGTGCAATTTAAGGTAAATATAATGTTATAATAATATGATATTACATTTACACTTGTCCTAAACTTATTGGATGAGTCATCGCCGAGAAAGAAAATCCATGGGTCAACTTGGGGACCCCATGGAGCCACTTGGGTAAGAAAATGACATTAATAACTTTTTATTTAAAATAAAAATAAAATTGTCACAAACATGTGTTGTTTTACTAAAACAATTAGTACATGTGGTTATATAAGTTAACATTTAGACTATAAATATTAATTGGAAATATAAAAAGATTTCCTACATGATGATATTTTTTTATAATTTTTAGACATTAAATAAATTAAATCTTTTATGACACCATGATGATGCAGCGATTATCTCATTAATTAACGATTTAAATAAAATGAAACGATAATGTAAAATATAAGACTTACAATTGTAAAAAACCTATTGGAAGAGTATATTGGAAACCCTTATCACCTTATCCTCATAATATATAATTTTGGTACCTTTGAAATCCAAAAATCACTTCATAATAATGTAACATTTCATGACTTTCCAAGAGTGACCCTCCTCTCCTCTTATAAAAGGCCTCCACCTGTAACAACCTAATTCACACCTTCAATCCATTTGGCTCGGAAAAAATCTGCCCAAATACACTCTCAACTTCCCTCTCTTCTCCTAGAAGCCTCCCTTTGGGCAGAAGTCTTCCCAAGTAAGCCTTTGGCTCAAATCAAAAAGAGTTACCCGATTTTAAGGTAATGTCTTCTCTTATGTTCTTTTGTTTTATTTTGTTTCTCCAACCCCTTAAACTCTATTAATTACTATCTTTTGTAACATCACCAGTATCTTCAATATAATAGAATGTTTTTATGAGAATTATTTGATTTAAACTTACACACAACTTCGTCTAATGGTTAATGAACTTACTCTTTCCGTGGGTGGTGAATTACTGCCTCACGAAACGATGATTGTTCAATCTTCTTTTAACAACTTTCATGGTGTCCATTAAGATGTCACTATATTTATTTATGAAATAAATTATGTTTTTGTTTTCCTAATGATTCTGTATTTTTCATTTATGGCATGCCTTTATGATTTCCATTATGGGTAAACGTGATAATTTCATTTTAGGAAGTGCGGACTACCGCCCCCTCAAAGTGATTTGAATCGTTAATGCTATATGGGGGACGTGTAAAGGATGGATTAAATGATATTTTATATGATATTATACTAGAATTATAATATACCTTTTATCATTATGATTTCATTCTATTACATATGAAATATAAATTAAAGTTGCGTTCATGCGTACGTACGGCTTACCGTCTCCATGAACGGTGCATTTCATTTCTTACCTATAAATGTTGTGTAATATTATAAATGCATATATAAACTAGATATATATGATATATATGATATCTACATAATGAATATAATTCTGAATATAATGGATATTTTACCACATGAACAACTTGTAATTATAATAAGTTTATTTTTGACTCAAGTACCAAAGATCGACCAAACGACCATTATTAACTTAAATAATTATATAATGTTCATAACATGGTAATAAGTGATATAAAAGGAATAATTAACTTGAAAAAGGTTCTTAAGAAAGAATATATTAACTCTATTTTATTATTCAGTAGGTTAAATAATGGTGGAGTCATGTCGGACACGAGGTAAGGGACTTCGTCTCAATCTCCTTTCATTGAGGCATATTTTGTATTATACACAACATTATTTTATATGGTGTATAAACCCCTTTAACTTTTCCATTTATTGAAAAGGAATCTTTAATATGAAGCATTTTACTAAATGACAAAAAGGAATGTTTTTTTCATACGTATGCGGAGACAACAACTTCTCTGCCGCCGTGACCATTATTTGAGTTTCGGTTTCCTCTACAAGCTATAACTTTTTTTTAAATGAATAATAAATACCAAGTTTTCATTTTATTTTATTTTGGTATTGAAAATGGTTTTGATAATTTTTTTATTATATCAATTTGTTGCATTGATATCTAGTGATTGAAATTTGGAAATGTTATATTTCCTTTATGAATGTTTTATGTGATACGATTATGTTATAGTTTATGATATGTTTAAACCTGTTCATATGAGGAATGCATTGGACTTAATAAGTGATGGGTGGAGCCCGCTATAGCTCCTCGATGCATCGGTAGGTCTCATGAGACAAACTAGTGTCTTGGCACGAGGCCTTGACAAAAACTTACTCGTAGTCTTGGAACGAGGTCTTGGCTACGTGGTTATGATAGTCTGGAATTATGCATTCCATCATTATGAATGTGGTTATTGATATTTCATGTGATTATTCGACTAGTAGAATATCCAAGTGAATATGTAAATGGAATTATTTCATTTTATTTTTCCATATTATGATGAAGTTCATATTTAAAAGGATTTTTTTAGAGTTATACATTTCCTTAAATGTTTATGTTTATTTATGAAAGTTTCCACTATATTGTTATCCTCACTGAGCATCTGAGCTCACCCCTTTCAATGTTTTAATTTTTCCAGGATGTGAAGAAGTTTTTTTTTGAATGACCTGTAGGGATAGTCGGAAGGGGATATGAGTGTGGACTATGGAGACCATGTTATTGTAGTTTTTCACTTGATGATGTAATGTAATGTTTATGAATGTATCGACTATTTCCAAGGCTAATAAACTAATCAGTATTTCGAGACTTGATCTTTTGTGATCATGAAAATGTTACGTAATAATGCATCGACTCTGGGTAACTGGGGTCGGGGTGTTAGAGAAGATCTTATGATCATATGTGGTTAAGTGATGGATGTGTAGTTTTATCTTATCATAACTTTTGAAAAGGGGAAAATCACAAAATAACAAATTCAAGAGGGAGAATAAATCATTCATTATACTTACTCGATAATAACCTTTTCTTTGAGTTTTTAGAAGTGGGTGTTTCTATTTTGAAGAGGAGAATTTCATTACACTTTTACTTTTGATATCATTCATTGTACTTAAGAGATGATCCTCCTCCATGAGCCTTAATTTTAAAACCATAAAATCCTACCAACCATAAGCCTTAGAGTCATTTGAATATTTATTACAAGTCCTCATGATTTTATGTGTCTTTTTTCATTACAAAGTAGAGAAATTAGTTCATTTGCAAGCCTATGGATAAGGAGAATGTTCTCATGGTATGGTCATTACTCTACATGAATTGTATCATGAGGGATGAAAGAAAAGAATCAAAAGTGAGGTAAATCATGACTTGGCATGTTTAATAAGAATGAATCAAGGAGCATGAATGAATGAAAGGACATGTTCCATCAATTTTCATTAGGGGAAAGGAAAATGTGTGAATTATTCGTTTCTCTGAAAAATGGGAAATTAAGTTGATATTTTATTCTGACATTTTAAATTTTGATTTTATATTGAAAATTATTTGATTTTATTTCATTGAAATTTGAATATTGGTAACATTGGTGTCCTCAGAATTCCATGTTGAAATTTTATGCTTGAGGACAAGTATGGTTTAAGTGTGGGGGTATTTGACAGAGCAAATTTATGTGCATATTTTTTATCAAATAATTCATATTTTTTACTTTTTTTAAATGATAGACCCCATGTATTTACATGTTTTATTAAAATAATGGGTAACTTGAATTTTATAATGAAAATTATCATAATTGAGAAAAGTGCATAATTCAAGATTTTGGACAGATTTTGACCAAAAGGGTATTTTTATCATTTATCATAAAATATATGTCAAATATGTGTGATTAAAATTTTGATAGAATCGTGATTTTATTTCCTCCAATTTTGTATTTTGGATCAGGATCTGATTCGGCCATCTAAAGGGCCTACAAATTCATTGAAGTTGGAAATTTTTTCAGGCAGACAGCGTGGACCCCACCACAATAACAGAACCCAAAATCGGCATAAACACATCCAAATGATGTGTTTCCACCTGGGATAGAATGAGGATAGATATTTTTGGATCTGGAACAAATTTGGGGGGGGGGGGTTTGAAGTCATTGAGGTAGCCATTGAATGAAATTATTTCGGAGGAACCTTCCTAGAAGTTTCATCCAGAAACATAATACTCCAATGACAAATTCATAACTCCTTCATCTGGGGTCCAAATGCACTGATATTTGGAGGGTGAACGGCCAACACATTTATGAACAACACAGATAAATTTTTCCATGCATGAATCGGTCATTTAATGGTCCAACAATGTGCCATTATTAAGAATACAGAATGATGCCTATAAAAGGAGGCCCTCACCTCCTTCTCAAATAATCAGCTCAACACTCAAAGCCAAAGAGGGATCCCACCAGGGCACGGTCCACTATTACTCCTCTCTTCCCCCATCATTTCTTCTTTTTTATTTTATGTTTATTTTAGTTTTATTTTAGTTTTATTTTAATTTGTAATTCAAATTTTAGTTTTACTAATCCATGCATTTGTATTTCTCCATCCATTTTTATTTATCTCTCTCTCTCTCTATCTCTTCTTCCACCAACTCCAACAAGTAATCTCATACTATTGGAAATGAGTGGCTAATCACCAGACATTCCACAAGGTGAGGTTACATTGTTCTAGAATTTTCATTATTTTTTATTTCATGTTTGTGGTAGATTTGAGTAGCATGCATTGGTGAGGCGAATGTCCTCGATTGGGTGACGACCCCCAATGACATGTAACATATACTATTTCTATTCTGGAAAAAAGTAACGATTCAAATGTGATATTTCTTGTTTGGATTATCAAACAGAAATCAAAATATAAAATAAAATAATGATTGAACCTAATACTAAACCCCAAAACCATGTTTTTTCTTCATAAAATAATACTGTTTGCATTTCATGATAGTTCAAATTTTTAAATAATCAAAAAACTCTAAAATATTATCATTAATTTAATTTAAATAGAAAACAACAAAAATAAATAGTTTAGGTGAATTAGAAAAATGTAAGAGAACAAAATTGAGAAGGATCCTTAAGAGAGACAACCCTGGTCAGCCACTGTGCTGCACTAGGAAAAATATAATTGTTTTTGTCCATGCACCACGATAGGCGTGTGTCATCGACGATTAGAGAGATCACATTTTTCCTTGGATTAATGGTGATGAAAGAAAGTAGTGGAACATTTATTCTCAATATAAATATTCTAATGAAATTTTGAGAAGATTTGGAATGGATAATTCTAAAGAGATAAAGACTCTGGTTACTACCCAGTTGAAACTGTCATGGGAAAATGAAGGCAAGGTATTTAATATCCCAAAATATAGGTAAATAATTATAATTATATTTTACTTGATAGTGAAGAAGGATGATATTGTATTTTCCACATTCCAAGAAACGATATATTAAAGATATCCCAAGGATATCCATAAGATTATAGTGAAATGAATACATTGGTATATCAAGGGCACAATGGATTTTGTTTTAATGAATAATGAAAAATACCATCCAAAGTTACTGGGATATACAGATGAAGATTGTTCTAAAAAAACAGATGATGGGAAATAAACATCCAGAGGTTCTTTATACCATGGTAGATTTTGTATATATGGGTAGAGAAAGAAATGATATTTCATTTCATTAATCACTGCAGAATCTTAGTACATTAAGGCAACTGAATAATGCACATAGTTACTGTGGATGAAGAAGCAGCTTAATTATATGGGAGTTGAAGTTAAGTCTTCGATCATAATCCATTGTGATAATTGTAGTGTGATAAATATGAGAAAAAATATTGTTTATCACTCAAGGATAGAGAACATTATAATCAAATATCATTTTATCAATAGGAATGTGGAGTATGGGATTTTGAAGTTGGAGTATGTTTCTATAGAAAGAAATGTTGCCAATATTCATACGAATTCCATATCCAAATAATCATTTTAATGGAATTGAATGGATTTGGGAGTCTGGTTGACTCCCCTCATTTGAAAAAGTGTGGATGTTGGACCCCATCTTTCTAAGGTATGATGTGTCTTTCCCTAATGTGCTGATATGTGTTTTTCACCTTGTTTCAAACAATCGTGAATTACCCTTATGGTTCTTTGACAAAGGATAAAAATGTGTGACCATTTCAGGGGCAGAAAAGACATGGGGAGACATTATTAAGTGGAGCGGTGAGATAAGGGGAGTTTGAGTTGAGATGAATCTTTTTAGAGAAGTAAAAAAGATAGGGGGACCATTAAATTTGATGATGATAGAAGTGATTGATCAAAGATTTCATATCAAAATATTTGAGGTTAATTGTCAAATTGGGTGATTGGTTTCAAGATTTAGTGTCAGGAATGAGGTTATTTATTTACGAAAATAATAGTATACTCTTGTTTCTCACCTCTAGAATTGCTCATTTGGGCTTAGAGTTTATGTTGAGTAAATCCTTGATCACTATCCTAATCACATGAAGAAAATGGTGGTTGATAATGGAAGAAGTTTTAATGTGGTATCAAAATGTGAGGAATTGATATGAGAAGTGTTTTCAATAAACACAGAAGGGAAGATTGTTGGGAAAAATTAATTCAAGGTGTCCTTAGAGTAGTAGAAGCAGTTCTGGGAAACAGTTTGTGGTGAAGGGAGTGTGGTATTCGGAGAGAATTATGGTTCATGAGATGGTGGATGTGAATGGTGCCACATAAGATCAAAGGTAGTGTGCGGACATCCTATGAAAAATGGTTCACTGAAAGGCCTGCAGTTTATAGTGGTAGAAGTGGTATGCGGTGATGGCAGTGCTAAATCAAAGATTTGGTAAATATTGATTTAGCGTATTAAGTCAATATCATTACCTATATAATGAGATCTAATCCCACTTATTAGAGAGTGGAGTGAATATCATTATATAACATCTCTTTTCTCAATGAATTCGGTGAAGTCAAAAGGTGGTTTGTAGGAAGAGATTCTGCAAAGGCTGAAGAAGTTCATGGAACAGTTCATGAAAGTGTTTTTATGAGATATTATATTCTGAAATGGAAGAAAATCATACAAAAGAAGAATATGGTATGCAGAAGGGGAGCTATGGTACATGGAAGTGAACATAGTCCATGAATAGAGAACAGTTCACCGATAGTGGGTGGTTCACAGAGGCATAGGTAGTCCATGGAAAGAGAAAAATCTACGGACAGATGATAGTTTACAGAGACTATTTGCATAAGAAGATTTTATATTTGTCTCATGGGGTTAGGATGCAGAGGCATTACATGATATCAAAGGTGGGGGAATTCCATTAATGGAGGGCAGTTAATGAGAGCTACAACGATATGTGGAAGAGGCCATCCATATAGGAAACCTTCTACACAATACACGGTAGGAGAAGGTGGTTTACGAAACACTAAAGGAACCTTGAGAAAGCACAAAATCAGTTTGAGAAAGTATTTTCAAGTATGTAACAATACGCTGGAAGTTGGAATTTATCTATAGGTGAAAGAGGAACTTCAGCAGAGCATCTATCTAGAGTTGAGGATGTGGAATTCATGCAAATGAAGAAACCTACATGTCCATAAATTTTGTTCTACATACAAGTATATAAAATGGGAGTGGATTCTTTTCCAAGAGCAATGTGTGAAGGAAGAGGATGACGGTGACCCATTACACCAGTAGTGATCTATATTAATAGGAATAGGGAATGACCCTTGGGAATGTAGTGAGCAGACCCTAAACCTTATAAAGTATGTGAGCCTGGGCATAGAAGATCTATCCAGAACATTGTACTCATTATTGGTTGTGAGCCTTAGTTAATTCCGAACATTAGCACGCTACCATTTTATACTCCTCGGAAATATCCCAGTGAGGGTGAAGCCAGTAAAAAAAATTGTCTCATGCGTGATTTAAATTAAATTCATACTTTGAATTGGGAAGGACATTGAAGAAGGTTTTGTTTAATGATGAAACAATATCTGATGGGGAATAAATTTTAATCTGTAATACCCTGATTCACCCCCACCCTCTCAGGGTATTAGACCTAGTGGTCTTAACATAAATAATCATATTACATAACAGAAGTTGTAGTAAGGAATAAAATTACCATGGAAGATAAATGTAACAACTGAATAAATGTATCCAACTCCAAATATAATCATTATTTATGCATGACTTGATGATGCGACATTATATAATAAATTAAAATATAAAAAGTTTTAAATTTTAATTAAATGAGTAAAACCCCCAAGGCTAACTCCACAAGAATCCTAAGTAAAAAACTCATTTCTATTCTCCTAAGCTCTCATGTTCAATGGACACTGTATGAAATAATCCATAGACACTTGACAGTAAGGTCTGCTCGGGTAATGGAGTTCAATATCGGCCCGATAAAGGTGTTAGATATACTCATTCTTCCATCAAAAATGGTGTACAATGATGATCTAGTTCATTCATATAAAATAATTAGTGTTCATATATATATATATAATATAAATGTAAAATAAATAAATAACCAAATCAATATCAAGATCCTCTAGGACACATGGATCGACTATACCTACATTGGTATTAGATATAAATATCTAAACCATAGGCTACATGCACAAATGAGTTATGGGGAAAAGTTTGAAAATGTCATAAAATTGGTATCATGATATTGACTGAACCTAAGCATGTGGTTTTTCATGGAAGATATGTCCCTTGGATAAAACAAGTCCACCATTAAACATTATTATAAAGGTAACTAAGTAAATTAAATAAGTAGCATCTTGGGTCCATCCAAGGTGATCCTCAATAAAAAACCCATGAATCTCACTAGTAGTACAATGAAATCAACCTACCCCTAGATTCCAACCAAAGTGATCCTTGAAAGGCCTCAAAAGTATCACTCCTGACCCAATGTGAGACAACGATATCTATTATTGTACTTGTTATGATCATGTGTGGGACTGACTATCACTTGTGGCATTGTAAAACCATATAGCTACTATTTCCATTGAATGTGACTCCCCTATGGAACTGGTATCACTCATGTTTAGATAATAATAAAGCACGGTGATCCCTTCCTATCATATTGTTATCACCACCAACATATTACCAACCAATCAATGAATTTGAACACAAGTATGATGACCTCATACTTGGTTTTCTGCATAAGGAAACCCATTTATCGCTAATGGTATTCATAATTAATTTAAATAAAAAAAATTAAACAACACAAAGGTCATTTTTGTGATCATTCCATAGTACTAATTAAGGATGCATTAAGTGTGCCACAATAATTGGATGCTTCATTTTAGAATAAAATGGTTCCATAAACATAAAAAAGCCACATCAAAAGAATGAACATAGAAGATTGAAATTGAAACACTCATGCCACTTTTCCAATTTGAAGACACCATAACACATAGATGGGTTTTATAAGAAAAAATTAAATAGTTGTTTAAGCAATTCATTTAGAGGAACAAGGTAATCCAATTCCATCAGATGGCATAAATAAAACAACTCAAAGGTGGTTTTTAAAATTGGTGATCATCAAAATTAAATATATAAATAAAAATCACACCCAAAGGGGTGTAATTAAAAATTTAAGACAACATTTAGAATGGGAAACTATATGAACCAACCCTAAATGGGTATATAGTGTCGAGATTATAACCTCTAAGCAAACCAATAAGGTTCTTAACACATCACAAAGTAAGCTAGTCCTTTTAATCCAAGTAAATTTATTATTTTAAGCAACAACAGGTAAGTCTGGTATGTAGTAAAGTATTTATATTTTATTAAGTAGTTAAACTTAAGGGAAATGATATATACTACCTACCATATACCATGGATGACCCACATGGGAAATATTGAGGATTCATGCAGGTTGGTTCAAAAGAAATTGATGAAGTGGATGAATTCCACAAAAATAGGATGAATTATTTTTCACAATGATAACTCAGTCATGAGAGGGAGAAGTGGATAAGGGAGCTAAAGAATCATAGATCATAATAATATACATCCAATGAGGCTGACAATGTTTGATTCTAACACCAAATGGATGTGAAATCATTTTTCCAAGAAGGATTCGAAAAGGGGAACTTGGGTAAAGGGGAGAGGTAGTACACATTAGAGAGGAAAGGAAGAAAATATGGAAATAATAAATTAGGGGTAAAAGTGTAATTTCACACCCATTAATGAGGTTAATGGTTTGGCTACACAGTGGGACTAATTGTGTACCAAGCGGGGATGAGTTGCTGCCTCAAGAGGGAGGTCGCATGGTTCATGAACTCGGTTTGGGAAACCATATTCAAATTGTGTAGGTGACCTCTATCTAAGAAATTTTGCAAGTTACATGGACATGTGGACTAGTTTACCAGATTAAACCAAACAATGTGACACCCTCAGGCCCTATAACCAGGTTGCACCATTTCTACTGGAGGGGTGACATGTTTCAGACAAACCATACACCCCTTTCGGCCTTCGACACATTTTTATTTTGGGGTTTGGTGCTCGTGGAACTCATTAAGATACTCAGGACACCTCTCGGGCCCCCAACGACATCTAAAAACAGCACATTGAAGTGTTCCAAAACATGTCTATTCCCTGAAAAACATGGATTGAAATTCATCTCATCAACTGAATGATAAAAATAAAATTCGTTTGGAATGTCATCTGGTCCAAAAACATGGGATGATACATGTGATTTCACACAAAAATAACTCATTCAGGAGGAATATAAACAATAAAAGTTGTAATAGGAATAGATATAATACAAGTGTCTATCCAAAAAGCCTAACGATAGCTTGATCGGTGTCCATAGAAAGAAAAATCATCAAATCCGGAACTTATGGATGATCTACCAACATGAAGTGGGGAGGGGATAAGGATTTCTAGAACACCAGAGATCATGAGTGTTATACACTTTAAATAAAAGGATAGGATAATTTAAAAATTACCCAAGGATTATAACTATCATTTTTGGCTACACAGTTGGCCAAACCACGTGCCAACTGTGTGCCCAGCTCTATCCCAAGACACCCCTTAAATGGTTTTCATAGCACAGTTAAAAAACTGTGTGTTATGTAGACTCCACCACTATATTATCCAGATATGACCATGTGACATGGTTTCATAGTTTTATTAGATAATGTGACCCTTAATAGTTCACAGATTTCCCCAAACACTTTGTTCTAAATGTGTAGACTAGGAGGCATGGTTTTTACTAATTGTGTGGCCTAGTTATTTCAATCACAATATGGAGTTATGGGAATCAAAAAACCCCTAAAAAGACTCAAAACCATCCCTAAACCATTGATAATATTAATAAGGATAAAATAAAGAGATTAAGACAAAATTTAATTGATAAAAACATCATAGAAAATTATTTTTCTTACAATCTTTCACTATTAAGTAAATTCATCCTTGGATTGGACTTACAAGGATGTTAAAGTATCATATGATATTATCTCGGAACACTAGGAATGTATGTCATCATCCCAGTCTCAAGTCTCATCCTATAAACAATTATTTTTTCATTGAAAATGTATCAGAGGAAGTGAATGGTCTATGAAAACATTAATGCTACGATCAAAATTTGAACCCATGTATCACTCTAGGTATAACATTAAGCCATCACATACAGTCCTATCAAAGGAATTCTTCTTAGGAACCCTGTTACCACTCTTAGTGTAGTTTAAAGTCACCTCCCTCTAAGTAAATCACTGGTTTTCCATATAGTGAGCCCAAGTGTCACTCATGATATATATAATAATATTTCCTATGATTATATCCTTTGCAGCCATCTTAGAGAGTCCAAGTATCACTAATGGAATAACATTGATTATCCCTCGGATTCTATCCATGATAGTCTACATAGGGATTCCAAGTGTCCTAAATGGAATATATAAACCATATTTCATTTGAGTAAATACATGGAATTATATGAGAACCCATGTGTCACCCACAATGCATAATAATAATTCCTTTACAACCATTTAAATAATTATTTCTAAAGAGTCAGTTTAGGGCATTCCAATTTAAAACCCACCACTCACTCTCGTCTTGGAAACATCAATGGTCAAGGGCCCAAAGACTAAACATAATATTTTATTTCACATTTTATTCAACAGTTTATTAAATTTATTAATTAGATGACTAACCCCATAGTGTGGCTAAAAACAAAACATAGACATAGGGGTCTATAATCCAATGAATTGTCTAATTCATCTCAATAGTGAATTTTTATTTTAATCACATCTCTAAACAATGTGATATGGAAAAATAAATTAATTCTCATATATATGTGGTCTTATATTCCCCCTTTTATTGAATTCAGTTTACTTTTCATTCAATTCATTAAACATCAAATTGTCTAGGTGTAAAACAATAGACTAAAAAAGGTGAATCAAATCATTGGCCCTCCATGGTGGTTTTATCCATCATATAAACACACCCAATGGGGTGGAAAATTCATGTTCTTTAACCTATACTGATTTATAAATGGTTCCCATGGGTTACATTGGTCAGACCAGTCCATTTAACTTAAGAATCAATCCATTTAATAAAATTTCCTCTAAAAATATGGCATGTTGCTCAATGACATATACATAAACACCAATATTTTGAGATAAAATCATGATACCACCTACCTCATCTTGGTGGTTGACACCTCATCCATTGAAAGCATCTAATCTAAGCTATAATGGATGAAATCTAGAAAACAGAAAAACTCTCTTTAAAATAGTTCATATGATCTCACACAAAAATAACAAAATCAAGAGAAAGACAAATAGTGAATAGATTAAAAGGAATAGATATCATAACGATGGCAATCCAATGAGACTCACAGAATCTTGATCAAATTTGGAGTAATAAGAATGAACAATCAATAGTTGTAAGCATGGATCATCTCTTAACATGAAGAGGGGGGATACATTCATCTAGAATACAAGGGAGAAAAATAGTTAGCCTATTTAACTTAAAGGAAAAAATGGAAAAATAACACAATGTGTATGGTTCACATGACTTTTGCGCATGGTTGGAAAAACCATGTTCCAACCATTCACCCAGCTCTATCCCAAGAAACCCCTCACATTACATTTAGTACGTGGTCTGAAAAACCCATATGCATCCCATGGTGTCCCTATATATCAGAACTACTTGTCCATATGGACTAGTATAATTGTTTTATAAAACATTGTGACCCCTCATAGTGTATATATCACCCCCATATAGTTTTTCCTAACTGTGTGGACTGGATAGCATAGTTTCAACTAACTGTACATCCCATTTTCTTTCCACAAAATTCAATGATTCTGGCTCAGAACAATACCCAAACATTACCAAACCCTTCCCTAAACTATAGGAAACATTCTAAAGGATAAAATAAATAGTTTGAGTCAAAATTTAATTGATACAAACCTCATAGAAAATATACATTCTTATAGGAAATGTAAATAATTTAAATACTTATTATTTAATCAATAAATTGACAATCATGATTAGATAAGGAAAAATAAATATGGAATGGTAAATAACTGAAACACATACCATTTAATAAATAACATGACTATAGTAATTACATAAGGAAAAATCAATATTTTATGTTAAATATATGAACACATGTTTCATAAAATCAATAAATTTATAACAAAATGCATCCATAAATTACATCATTATGAAAATATCAAGGATAATAAGATAATGATTAATTAATATATAAAGTTAAATAACCTAAACACATTCCATCTAAAAATTAAACATAAAATATAATTCAACCATAGAAAATATCATTTCAAAAATCTCAAGGATAATAAAAATAAATGAATTCTTAATGATGTAAATGCATAGTTATTGAACTTCATGATATCATGTTTCATGATACCACTACTGTCATGACCATTCACAAGACTGTTTAAAAATCTGTGTAAACCCCCATTTAATTATAACTTATAGATTTTTATCATGAGAGTACTAATTTATCAAGGATCTATATAATTCAATGCCTCAACAATCACACCATCTCTAAAGCATTCATCATATATCAAATAATTGATTTAATTCCTGATCAATGTGTGTTATCATCAAATATTCATATTGAGAAAATAATATGGATTTATCAATATTTCCCCAGATAAAAAAATAACATTCAATTAAGAACAATTCATTTAAAAATGAAGTATAGTTTAATAAATAATCATAGAAATGGTAAATAATATTGATATTTATGGGAAATATAGCATCCAATTATCACAAGAAAGAAAATAAATTAAGGGAATGTTAATGAAAACTAAATTTAATAAAGAAATTATATGTTAATACCTTAATTGGTGAAAATAATAATAAAAAATACATAGAATGAATAATTATTATATCAACATAACATATCCCAAACGAATTATAAGTATAATAAGGGATTTTGTTGTTGATGAATATAAATGCAATTAAAATATTTATTAAAAATTTATTGAGGGAATAAAAATTGAACATTATAATTTACCTTTTAAAAAATAATGTTATAAAAAAATTTTGAAAATAAGTTTCCTTGAAAAAGACTATTTAAACACATAAAATACTATTTAAAACATATAGTGGTCAAGATGGTTGGAAATTACATTCATGTCATACTCGTTAAAAAAATATTCCATTCTCTTTTCTGGTAAATGCCCAATAGGCTTGGTTTTGATAACGAAATGAATATTCCATTCAATAAAATTTTAAATGAAAAAAATATATAATATTCTTTATCAAAAAATTTCTAAATTCTTTTAATGAAATTTGAATACATTTTTGAAAAATGTTTATTTTGATAAAAAAGGAATTTCAACCTAATAGAGAAATAATGTTTTATTTTCTTAAAAACATTTTCTCAACATTATTATGTAATAATTAGTTAATAAATGGTAATATTATATGAAAAATTCGTGGATAACCATACTATAATAAAATTAATGGGTTTTATTATCCATTTATCAAATAATTTCCATCAATGGTAATTCTAGTATAATCAATCCCAACTAAAATGAGAATGTGAAGTAAACACTTACAATGATCCTAAAATTAATGTAATAATTAACTAATGAATATATTAAGTGTATAAAATATAAATAAAAAAATTAAAATAAAAAAAAATATTTTAAAAATTCATTAAGCACATAATCATAGAATATAAGAGATGATGATGAAGTAATAAAACCCAATGAAAAAAATTGAGTAATGAAATTCCCTACCACTTGGTAAATTCTACATCCAATGACTTAGATGAAATAATTAAAATTCAATAATAAAAAATCATTAATTATAGAGGAATAATTACACATCATGTCAAAGGGGTCTTATAAACACCTTAATAAAAAAAATTAGGGGTATATAATTACAATATGCCACAAGGAAGGAATATTGAGACGATGTCCCTTACGTCACACTTCCTTTTGATTGAATGTGATTTTAAATCCATTATAATAGTTTTAATAATTTCATTGGTTTATACTAGATACATATTCATATTCAAAATATCATATATGTTCTTAATATATAATTATTATCCTATTTTTATTAATATTTCATTATTTTTTTGTTTTAGGTGGTAATTTGTAGTTCTCTCTTGTGGGTTTTGTCTTGAAAGATCTGATTCATGTTAATATTATATTATTAAATAATATTAATAATTATACTAATTTTTTAAATATCATTTTTTCATTATAACAAAATTTTAAAATCATTATTAAATTTTTTACACGTACAATGGGTCACATCACTTCTTGGAGATGGCAGGTTGTATGTACGTAGTAGAGACATTATCATCTCCATAATGGGTGAAAGGGTAATGTGGCTTTTGATATATTAATTTTACATAATGAATATCATTTATTATATATCACATATTTTCATTAGAGTTATAATTTCTAAATTTCATGTAAAGCTTAAATAAAAACCAACCACATCGCTTCCTGAGGCGGTAGACTGCCTTATACATGGGTGACATTATCATAAGTTAACATAATTAGAATGTATGAAGTTATATGTGATATTATAACTGAAAAACTATATTAATATCAAAAAAATAATATAAAAGTGTTAAATAAAACATTCTATCCATCCATGAAAGGTGGTGATGGAAAATGATTTACATCGGTCTAGGAGGCGAAGGTTCATTGTACACTAGATCAATTGTTTCATTTCCCATTTTAATGAATTGGGGATGGATATTGGTAAAGGAATTAACATAATAAAATAGAATTATATGTAATATACTGATTTTTTTATATAATCATGGTATAAAAATATATTAATGAAGTGGAATATGAAGAAAAATAAAAACCTTCATTTTAAAATGTTACCTCCTATTCAGAAAACTTCTTTACATTTACAAAAAAATCCATTATATGATATATTTTTTATAAAAAAGAGATATAGGATATTTTTTCGGGAATAAGGATGTGATTTATTTATCCATTTACTGAGCTTATGTTTTTTCTAAATGTGAAGAGGGGAGGAGAGGTGGTGACCTTTTATAAGTGAGGGAGAGGAGATACATGGAATTTAAGAAAAGAATCAATTACACACACACTTTTTTCACATTAAAAAACCTAAAAAAAATTTAATTAATGACCCTTATTTATTATAAGGACAAAATATTTCCATAAAATGGGTTTTTTAAAGTTGTTTAAGACATTTTAACCCTTATCATTTTTTCTTTACAACTGGTAAATCAGTTTTTACCTTAACCGTTGTAATTTATTTTTACTACTTTTACCATCCATAATGTTTAAAAATATAGTTATCATTATTATATAATATAAATTATTATAATTCCAAATATTAAATCTAATTTTTCAAATTAAATTAATATAAGTGGTATGATTCAGTTTAACATTATACCCACTCATGTGATGAAAATACTGGTCTCCAAATTGAAAATTCTCATGAGTATAAAAGGATTTAATATAAAAATTTAATATAAAGTTGATTAAAATGAACTAAATTAGTTATATTTTAATATAATATAACTAATTTTTCATTAAAAAAATTAAAACCTAATATAACTACATAAATAATATAAAAAATAAGGCAGGTTTTTGTAAAAAAAAAATTTTCTCGATTAAACTTAAAATGAAACATTTTATAAAATTACTAAATATTCACCCAAAGATAATTATTATTGTAATATTTATAAAATTTTCCCCAACCTTAAAAATTACATAATCTTGAGTTAAGTAAATAATTCACATTGAGGATCTTTTCGGGTTTAGAGAGTTTGAGAATTAAGCAATAAATATAACATTACATCTCACATATTACAAAGTAGACACTTCTACTCTATCCAAATTTTTCACAAAAATAAAACTCCTTTAATAAAACAAGTATTATTTTATTGATATATATCTTATTGAATTCATCCTTTTTCTTACCCTTCCTTATACCCTGTGAAAAAACTTTCAAAAACATGGGATGAGTATGAAAATATCAGTAAGGGATATAAAATAATGGAAGATAACATTATTACATGAATACATATAAATCACGAAATCATACTTTTCACTAATAAAACATAAATCTGTTAACATACCTCAAGAAATCATAAGATTTATGAATTACACAGAGAAATAATAAATCATAAAAGTAACATGTGGCATCCAAAACTAACTAACATTGCATATTTCATAGCTACATAGGGAGTTATGTTTGGAATACCCATCATAGTATATTCCATAAATTTCTTAGTAGAAATATTAACATTTACCTTCATCATGTTACCCAATGCATTAGAGAGCTATCTCAGGCTCACCCTCTCTAGGTTTATCACGGAACCTCCCATATTTGGTTAATCACTTAACCACTCATAAAAATTTATATTTACCATTACATAATCATAACAAAACATTTCACTCATAAATCAAAATAAATCAATTAATGATATTGAAATATTCAATCCACTTCCAAAACCATTTAAAACATTTAATAAAGATATTTTTTAATCAAATTTTCCCATAAAGAATTGATACTTTTAAAGGAATTAACATTTTAAAACATTAATGTAAATATAAATAAATCCTTAATTAAATTTTAAAAACATTTACATTAATGATAAATAATTATAACATTAAATCTTTAAATCGTTTAAAGCAATGTTTTAGTTAAAGAGACCCTTACCACTTAGGAAAATAATTAAACCAAATAATTAAAGAATAACATTAAATGAAACCTATAATATAATAATAATATTGAGATTTATGATATAATATTTCAAAGGTTAGTATATAAACTTTATAGGATAATAAAAGTCCACAATATCAAGATATTCCTCAATTAACAGAGATTGAGACGTAGTCCCTTGCAAAGATCGTATAAATGACGTAAGAATTTATAAATGGGGTGATTATGTGTTTCAATAGTATATCTACACAAAGGGAAGTGGAAATTAAAACATAAATAAATAAATAGTGATTCCACATATAATCTTGGCATAATATAATCAATAATTTATTCACAAACCCCATTCTGTGGAGACTGAGTTTAAAAATTCCCTTACGAAAATTCACCAGCCTAACAACATCACAAAAACATTTAGAAAATGAGTTGATGAGAGAGAAAAAGGGTCTCTCATCACTTGAACATAAAATTTATAGAAATAATGAAATATAATAAAATATCCCAATATTATAAAATTGATATTAAAAGACATAACATAAAATAAGTGTTTGACTATAAGAGAAGGGTGGAAGGTTCTCTTACCTTGAGTCAAACTTGTCACATATATTCCTTGTTCTTCTAGAATAATAAACTTAAGTTAGTTTTTACTTGATTCAGAACCTTTTCCATGTTTATTATTTCTTTTATATCACTTATATCCATGTTATAAACATTACATAATTATTTAAGTTAATATTGATCATATTTCGATATTTGGTACATGAGTCAAAAATGAACTTGTAATAATTACAAATTGTCTATGTTGTCAAAATTACATTATCTCCAAGATTATATTCATGGTTTAGATATCATAAATATCATATATATCTATTATATATATATGTATTTATAATATTACATAACATTTGTTTATAAGAAATGAAATGCATCGTTCATTGAGATGGTAAGTCGAACGTACGCATGAATGGAACTTTCATTTCTTTTTCATATTTAAAGGGATGAAAACAAAATGATAAATAGTTATATTATAATTTCATTATAATATAATATTTTATATATGTTACAAAATTTCATTAACATCATCCTCTATATGTTCCATGTACGGAATTAACGAGTCATATCACATCGAGGGGGCGGTAGTCCGCACTTCCTCAAATAAAATTATCATATTAACACATTATAGAAAGCATAAAGGTATTATATAGATAAAAAAGAAGAATAAATACAATATAAATATAATATATTTCATATATAAATATATTCCATAATAATGGCCAACATGAGATGTGGTAGGGGAAAATCGGACAATCTTCGTTTCGTGGGGTAGTAGTTCACCATACAAGGAAATAATATGTTCATATCCATTAGATTGATGTGTGTGTAATTTTAGTTAGAATAATTCTCATAAAAACATCCTAGTATATTTTAGATATAGGGGTTTTTATAAAATAATGGGGAAATGAGAGTTTAATGGGTTGGAGAAGGAAAAATATGGGTAGAAGCTTGAGAGAAGACATTACCTCAAATCGGGTAACTCCTTTTAATTTAAGTTAAGAGGCCTTCTTGAATTTCCTTATATCAAGGGTTAGGATTCTAGAAGGAAGATAGGGATGTTTGGATATTATTTGGGTAGTGTTTTGACGAACCAATGGGGCTTGAGAGGAGAGAGTAAGGGTTAGAGTTTGTGGCCTTTTATAAGAGGGAGGAGGGTCACTTTTTGAAAGTTCAAAATATTATTCTCTTACAAACTGAAATTCGATTTTCAAAAGTTCCAAAAATCATTTAATTTTAATATAAGATGAGTATTGTTATATATACTATCAATAATAGTATTTTGAAAAGTTTTGGTTTCATATTTAAGCTTATCATTTAGCTTTAACCCTTAGTTAACTTATTTGACTCTTATCATGTCTTCATGTATATTCATACTTTATGGTTAATTTAGTTGCTATAAAATGCCAATAAATCTTATATTGGTTAATTAATGACATTTTCAACCTTATCTATGTCATTTGGCCGAATATAAGTTATTTAGTACAATTATATCATTTAATAAAATTGTATTTTTTTTTAAACTCATTGATGTCAATTTATATATTATTCATATCATGACTTTTAAAAAATCCATAAATACATGATTATTTCGAAAAACCATCATTAATAAAAATATAAAAATTAATAATTATCCCAAAAATTCATTGATGGCAGAAAAAGTTTCAAAATAAATTTATTTTAATTTTTATAATATCATTTCTTTAAAACATTCATTAATAAGGTAATCAATATGTCATCATTGTGTCATAAATAAATTTAGATATTTGATGTCTACAAATTATAAAAAATTTACCATGATTTTTTAACTATTTTTAACTTTATAATAAAGATATATAGTCTATGATATCACTTATATATCCCCATATAAAAATTGTTTTAGTAGACATTATATGTTTTTGTTATATTTTCCTTAATAATATTTTAAATGTAATTAAATGTCATTTTCACACACAAGTTGCTTCATAAGGTCCTACAATCGACCCAAGGATTTCAGTGGTCAGACGTATCTCATCCAATAGAATAATTAAATTTGTTAGGATAATTTAATATTATTATAATATTATGGATTACCCTTATTAACCTGATATACCCTTTAACAATGGTAAATAAAATATTTACTGAAGTTACTATTCATAATGTCTAAAAATAAAAGTTACTTATTTACAAAATTTGGACCCCCTATTTCCAAATATGGAAAATATTTTTTAAAATTTAAAACAAAGAAGTGTCATAAATTAATTTAAAATTAATTCTCATTTTCAAAACCAAAATGCGTGTTTTTTAGAACAGAAAAACACAAAAGATTGACATGCATTAATGTCCAATTTCAAAGTCAAATTACATCCAGTGACCGAAATTGAATGAAATGATAAAAATATAATCCAATTAAACTTTAAATAAAAATAAATGTACAATAAATCTATATAAATAAATTATATTAAAAGGCAGTTTTGTGTTAAAATGCATTATTTTTCACTAATCAATCAAAAAATGAACTTTAGCAGAAATATTCCAAAATTTCATCCAAAGTAAATTTTGATGTTCCTATTCTAAATAAAAAGTTTATTTTGTCAAATAGAACAAACAAAGTGTCAAAATAAATATAAAAAGGGTTCACCATAAAAAGGTAGTAAGACTGTATTTTTTGTAAAATACATCTTTTATCTGAAAAAATGAATTTGTTCTTATATCATATCTAGAAGACAAGTAATATGAATTTAGAAAATTACATTAAATGTATATCATATATTTTTCATTATATAAAATTCCATAAATATTGATATGAAAACATAATTATTCTATTTTAAAAAGGATTTCGAAAAACACAACCATTATATTCAATTGGTTTTTATTTCTATTTCTAATAAATTTGGTGACACATGAATCGTAATTTAAACATGTGTAAACCGTATTTCAAAATTCAGTTGATACTATTCATTCCTTACATTCTAATAGTAAGGCATTAACTACCATTTAAAATAATAATAATATTATTGTATTATTTTTCAGTATAACTCAATATTGTGTGCAATGTAAGATTTCGGAGAAGCATGTTGTTGTGTGTCGGGTAAACAATAAAAAAATCATCCCCTTTAACAGAAAATTAATATCTTACTCATATGTATTAATATATGTAAAAAATTATTATTCTATAAATACCTCGACCATTACATCCTTCCCCCTTTTGGAAATTGTGTCCTCTCAATTTTAAAATTGGGCTTAGAAACATATTTGAAATTCCCACATCGGAAAAAAGTCATTTAAAATATCACTTTATAAGAAATAAATAGAAGTATAATGGTCACTTGAGATGACACATACTGTGATTCCAAGAAAAAATGGATATGAAAGAGAAAACTAACCCTCATGTTTTGATAGAGACTGATAGAAAACATGATCTGCAGAAAGTTAACCACCAGAAAACCACACACTCATGATATGTTAAACAATCATTGATTCTCCAGTCGGAAAAGTATACGAACAATTTTTTTGTTTTAAGTTCTCTTTTATAATATTTCATAATTTATTTATGATATTTACTAAGAACATAAGGAAATATACTTAATTTTCAAGTTTACTTTCGTCCTTTAATAAATTTCTACAAAAAGCACATCTTTTCTCCAAACAATGAGTATTCAAGATAACATGGTCATGCCTGAAGTGTTGGAATCAACTTCTATAGAATAAAATTATCTAGAAAAACAGGAATCATGTATTTCCTCTATCTATATACATTAACCAGAACCAAAATGATTAGTACAAGATCAGATAATCCCCAAAAAGGATAATCCTTTATAGAAAGAAATACTCTTCTTAATCTCCAAAATTGAACAATCAATACACAAAACTCACCAAAGACCATTCAATACCCAATTTTCCTTAAATGTTTTCAAAATTATCCAAACTATGTTTGAAACCCAAAATTCAGAAGGATTTTATCACACAGTCTTCCACAAAAATATTAACATTTATCTCCAAATAACATCGGATACTCTTAAAGTCTCATACAGAAAACAATTTAACCTAATCACATATTCTCTATGATAGGTTAATAATTTCTATAAATAACCCAAATCACATTATGTCCATAATTAAACCATATATTCTTCCAAATTAATATTCCACCATTACTCCATAATTTAAATCCCAAAGTATTCTATTTTCTTTACAAATATAGTGTTTCCAAAAAAGAAAATGTCATCCAAAATAACCTTTATCACTTATTCACAAAATAATTTTACTATACTAAGGATATTAATTTGATGAATCATAAGATCCTAAATCAACTTATTCATGATAAATAAAATCATTTAACATAAAATAATATGTCATACTATCCAGGGACATCACATAGGCCAGTGGTAGGTGATGTGCCATTGTTTCCCTTTGGTTGTGGGTACGATTACCATGGTTTTACCAAAAAAATGAGTTTTCACCAATCCTATGGGTTTTCCTTTTTCTAAAACTATATCATTTTTTTAAAATTCTCAAAATTAAGATAATTTCCTCAAAAATAACCATAACCTATTTTATCCTCAATGGTTATCTAATACTTTTCATTTTTCAACCCAAAATTTAATAACCATTTTTCACCTCAAAAAAAATTCATATGAACCCCAAATATTATCCATTATGTTGAGAAAAGAAAAGATAATTCTTTCAGGAATAAAATTTTCACATATCAAACATCAAGATTACACATACTAGAAAAAGTGACTCAATTTAATCCCATCATCAAAAGAGCCTTAATACTTTTAAGCATTTCATCATCCTAAAATCTAACATAACTCTTGAATCCCTTATATGTAGACATATTACATATTAAACATTATTCCTGATCTGTTAACCGTTATTTTATAACTTATTCCATAATACTTAATTCCTACAAACAAAATCATGAATCAAGTCCTATGATTCCATAATGTCAAAAAATCAACTATGAAATAATCCATACCTTTCATTGGTCATAGTCAGTTTCCTCATACTCAATTGGAATGGAATTAGGTATTGGTAAACATATATTTTTATGGTCCTTATGATCCCATTCATGAACCTTATTCATAGGAAATCTATTTGTGTAATGACTATGCACAACACATTTAAAACATTCAATTGATCCCTTGGAATCGACTTCATTCCATTTCCTAATGTCAAATGGATGCTTCCTTTTTCTATGGTAGGTTTTGGATTTATGACCTTCATTACCACATCTATGTAAATTTCCCATTTCTTTGAAGCATTTTTCTAGGTGTTTATTTCAACACATTTTACACATTGGTTTTTTAATATACTTACCTTTATTATTACTACCTGAACTTCTGTAGGGATTTGTTTCTCACATATACACATCCTTATAAAAATCACTATGGATTAGGTGGATAATCATGGTTTTAGATAGTTGGTTGAGAATAACCATAATATTTCTCATTGTATCTCCCATTTCATTCAGTTTCTTATTCATAAAACCTAAATATATTCCTTTATATCCATTGTTACATTGGTTCCTGCAAGATCCATCCATTTACTAAAACCAAAAATATTAGTGTGTCTATATCAGTAAAATCATCATATAATATCTTTTAGGTGGGTAAAAACTAATATATACATATTCACATTATCTTAAACTCATAAAATTTATCTATAATAATTATGACTCTTTATAATATGATACCCTTTATGGTTGTGTCACATTTTCTTAAAAAACCCCTAACCTATAAAGTTATCTAAACCAACCTCTGATACCATCTATAAGGCCCCAGCCTTAAAATTCTCATATTCAGGAGTTTATTCATAAATTCACATTGATTATCTTTTTAGGTTTATAATTTTAGAGAATTAGGACATTACTATTACATTACGTCACAAATATTACAAATTTGACACTTCTACTCTATAAACAAATTTCACCAAAATAAAACTCCTTAAATAAAACAAGTATTTTTTTCACGATATAAATATTCTTGAATTCTTCCTTTCTCTTACCCTTCCTTATACCCTATGAAAAAATATTTCAAAAACATTGGATGAGTATCAAAATATGATTAAGGGGTATAATATACGGTAAGATAACAATATCCAATGAATAAATATTAATAAATAAATCATAATTTTCACTCATAAAACAAAAGCTCGTTAATATACCTCATCCAATCATAAGATTTTTGAATAAAACACTGATATAATAAATCATAAAGGATAATTTTGGAATCCATAACATAATTACATTATAGATTTCACAACTACATAGGGAGTTACATTTGGAATAGCCAACACAATATATTCCCTAAATCTCTTAGGAGAAACGTTAACGTTTACCTCCATCAAGTTACCCAATTCATTGGAGAGCTATATAGGGCTCACCTTCCCTAGGTTTACCACGGAACCAACCATATTTGGTTTATCACGTAACCACCCATAAAATTTTAAAGTACCATTACATAATCATAAAACCACATTTCACTCATCAATCAAAATAAATCCATTAATGATATGGAAATATTCAATCCATTTACAAACCATTTAAAACATTTAATAAAGAGATTTTTGAATCAAAGTGTCTCATGCGACATTGTAACTTTTAAAGGAATTAACATTTAAAAACATTAATGTACATAAAAATAAATCCTTAAAACAATTTTTAAAACATGGTCATTAGTATGAAATATTTCTAAGATTAAAATTTTATAACATTTAAAACAATGTTTTCGTTAAAGAGTTCCTTTCCACTTGAGAAAATACTTGAACCAAAGTAATTGAAGAATAACATTGAATGAAACTAATAATATCATGAGAATAAGGATATTTATGATATAATATTTAAAAGGTTATTATATACACCATAGAGGATAATAAAGGTGCATAATATCAAGATATGACTCAATGAATGGAGATTAAGACGTAGTCCCTTACCAAGATCATATAAATGACGTGAGAATTTATCAATAGGGTGATTATGTGAAGAAATAGTATATCCACACAAATGGAAGTTTAAATTAAAACATATATAAATAAATAGTGATTCCACGTATAATAATGGAAAAATATTATCAGCAAAGTATGCACAAATACCCAATGTGTGGAAGTTGAGTTACAAAATTCCCATACGAAAATTCGGCAGCCTAAAGACATCAATCAAAAATTCTGTAAATATGTTTATGAGAGATAAAAAGGGTCTCTCATCACATCGACATAAAATTTATAGAAATAAGTATATATGAGAATATATCAAAACAGAATACAATGTAAATTGAAATAAATAACATCAAATATGTCTTTGACTATAAGAGGAGGGTGAATGGTTCCCTTACCTTGAGTCAAACTTGTCACGTATGTTCCTTGTTCTTCCTGAATAATAAACATAAGTTAATTTATACATGATTCAGATCACTTTCCATGTTTATTGTTATTTTTAATCACTTATTTCCATTTTATAAAAATTATATAATTATTTAATTTAATATCATACAATTGTCGATATTTAGTACTTGAGTAAAAAATGAACTTGTTATAATTACAAATTGTATATGTAGTCAAAATTCCATTATCTCCAGAATGATATTCAAGGTTGAGGTATCATATATATCATATATATTCAGTATATATATTTTTATTTATAATATTACATGACATTTGGATATAAGATATAAAATGCACCATTCATGGAGATAGAAAGCCGAATGTACGCATGAATGATACATTCATTTCTTTTTATTATTTAAAGGAATGAAAACTAAATTATAAATAAGTATATTATAACTCCATTATAATATCCTATTTTATATATGTTTCATAAGTTAATAAACACTTTCCTCTATATGTTCCTTGAATGATATGAATGATTCATATAACTTTGAGGGGGTGGTAGTCTGTACTTCCTCAAATGAAATTATTGTATTTACACATTATGGAAAGCATAAATGAATGATTCAAATGACAAAATATAGAAACATAGAAAAAATATAAATTTTATATATATCATATATTAATATAGTGTCATCATAATGTCCACCATGAGACGTGGTAGAGGAAAATCAAACAATCGCCGTTTCGTGAGGCAGTAGTACAGCGTATATAGAAACTGTATGTTTGTATCCATTAGATAGAGGTGTGTGTAAGTGAAGTTCAAATAATACTCATAAAAACATCCTAGTATATATAATATACTATTTATTTATAAAATAATTAATTAATGAGTGTTTATGGGGTTGGAGAAGGAAAATAAATGGAAGAATCTTGAGAGAAGACATTACCTCAAGTTTGGGAATTCCTTTTGATTTAAGCTAAATAGCCTTCTTGAATAGGCTTTTTCCCATGTTAAGGAATATAAGAGGAATATATTGATTTAGGGAGATTATTGGTGTATATTTTGATCAACCAAGGGGGGTTGAGAGGTGTGAGTTGGGGTTAGAGTAGGTGGCCTTTTATAAGGAGGATGGTTACTTTAGGAATGTTAGAAAGATTATTTTCCTGAAAACTGAATTTAGATTTTAAAAAGGTACAAAAATAATTTAATTAGAATATAATATGTGTGTTGTTCTAAATCCACTAACTAATAGTTTTTAGAGAAGTTTTTGTTTCAAATTTAACCTTAGAATTTAGCATTAACCATTAGTTAAGATATTTGACCCTTACCATGTCTTCTTGTATATTCATACTTAATGGTTAGTATAGTTACTATAAAATACAATAGAACCTCAAGTGGTTATTTCATAAATATTTAATCCTTATCTGAGTCATTTCTCTGAATCATAGATCTTTAGGAGTATTATATCATTTAATAAAATAGTTTTTGTTTTAAAAAATCATTAATGTCAATTTATATACTATTCATATCATGAAATTTAAAAAAATACATAACAAATTATTCTTTCTAAAAACCTTCCATAATTAAAATATAACAAGTCCTAATTATCCCTAAAATTCATTTATTCAATAAAAAGGTACATAATTAATTAATTTTGATTTTTGTAATCTCATTTATTTAAAACATTCATTAATAAGCTATTCACTAAATCATCATTGTGTCGTAAATAAATTATTTATTTTATGTCTAAAATTTTTAAATAAAATACCATGATTTAGTAAATATTTTTATCTTTCAAATTACTATTTCTATTCGAAGATATGACTTTTATAATACCATGTAAATATTTTTTTAGTAAAACATATATGTTTATGTAATATTTTCCTTAACATTAAATTAAAAGTAATTAAATGTCATTTTCAAACACAAGTGGCTCCATGGGGTCCTAAAATTGACACAAGGATGGACATGGTAGGAAATATCACATAAAATATGATTAAGACATGTTTTAACATAATTTAATTTTATTATAGTATTATTGTTTACCCTTATTTATCAGATTTACCCTTTAACCGTGGTAAATAAAATATTTAATGAAGTTACTATTCATAATGTCTAAAAATAAAAGTTACATATTTACAAAATTTGGACCTATTGATTCCAAATATAAAATTAATTTTTCAAAATTCAAAACACATAGGTTTCAGAAATTAATTTTAAATTACTTCTCGTTTCCAAAAACAAAAAACGTGTTTTTAAGAAGTAAAAAACTACAAAAAGATTAACATGCATTTATTCACAATTTTAATGTGAAATTACTTCCAATGAAAAAAATTTGATTAAATGATAAAAATATAATCCAATTACACTTTAAAATATATGAAAATTACAATATAACTATATAAATAACTTATATAAAAATAATGTTTTGAATAACAATGCAGTATTTTCCACTATTCATTAAAATTGAACTTTAGCAGAAAAATAAAAAAATTCCATCCAATGTAAATTTTTATGTTCTCATTGAAAATAAGATGTTTATTTTGCCAAATAAAACATATGAAATAGTGAAAAACTAAATTTTAAAAGGGTTCACCATCAAAAAGTGTTAAAACTACAGTTTTCGAAAATCACTTCTTTTATCCAGAAAAATTGAATTTTTTCTTATGTCATTTCTAAAAAATATATAAGATGAATTTAATACATTAAATTGAATATATATCATATATTTTTCATTAAATAAAATTAAATAAAGAGTGATATTAAAACATAATTATTCAATTTTAAATAGGTTTTCATAAAAACACATACATTTTAATCAATTGGATTGTATTTCCATTTATAATAAATTTGGTAACCAATGAATCATTATTTAAACATGCGTATACCGTATTTCAAAATTCAGTTGATAATATCCATTCTTACTATTCCAACAACTAAGAATTGACAAGAATTTAAAATAATAACAAAATTATTGTATTATTTTTCATTATAACTCAATATTGTGAGCAATGTATGATTTCGGAGAAGCACGATGTTGCGTGTTGAGTACGCTATCAGAAAAAGAGTCCCCTATAACTTAAAATTAATATCGTACTCATAATTATTAATAGAAAATAGAACATATTATTCTATAAATATATGGGTCATTACAAAATGAATTTATTATTATAAAATGATCCTTGTTAGATTTTTAAAAATAATATGTTTTGTGTGCAAAGCATGACAACATAGTCTTTAAAAAAATTTCAGAAAGCATTTTTTTTCATTAAAATGATTCTTATTTTCACCGTAATAAGTATATAACTAATTAATATTTTTATAAATGAGTAAAAAATATAATTTTAATAATTTATATAGTACTATTGATACCCAATAGTTTAGTTCCTTGGATATAAAGGTATTTTATATTACTGTTCATTTAGAATCAAGGTTGCGTTATCAGCCAACTATCGAAGAGAATTAATTTATTTAAAAAGATATATATCATAAATTTTTAGGGTTTTATATTATCATCATTTTTTTATTTCAATTGTATTAATTTTATAGAACATGATGTTACAATTTCAAAATATTAGGGCGTTAAATTCTCAACACATTCAAAAAGTTGCATCCTCAAAATTTAAACATGATTTCGGAAATCAAGGCGATGAAATTTAGAAATACCACTATTAGAAAACCTACATAGAATAAGGGTTAATAAAAATTAATCTTGATAATATAAAAAGGTAAATATTAAGGATATTTTTAATAAAACATATATTAGTTTCCAAGTATGAGAACATAGGTGGGAAGTGATGATATAGACATGGATAAAAAGCATAAGTAATTATGTATTATAATGGAGATCATTTATCAAAATAATGTCAATGATCAATATATAGTTAATGACCTCAACAAAATTAATCTGTAATGATCTAAAAACACCATTAAATTCATTAGATAATAAAGTAATATCATAAATGTTTTGT
The DNA here is from genome assembly GCA_963277665.1 of Viscum album. Classification (NCBI taxonomy): domain Eukaryota; kingdom Viridiplantae; phylum Streptophyta; class Magnoliopsida; order Santalales; family Viscaceae; genus Viscum; species Viscum album. The sequence goes on from OY728121.1 coordinate 859,007,543, forward strand.
TTCAATATCATTTTTCCTAAATTTTAAAAATTCATTTACTTTCTATGAATATAAAAAAATATACATACATGATATAATTATATTTAACAAGAATAATGGATCATAAGATTAATAAAAAGTGAGTTATGTGTTTCCATCTGTCTCTAAATAATTTTAAAAACTAATATTTTTTAGCATAATATATCAAATATAATACATAAATTTCTAAACCTCAATAGTAACTCCTATATTTCATCATTAAAACATATTCAGCAAATCATTTTATGTAAAAACATTATCAAATTATTGAGATATCCACATAGTCCAACGGTAGGTGTCAAACCCCTATCATTCATCTATTGTGGGTTCAAGCACTATGACCTCTTCAAATGAAATGGGTTATCAATTTTATGAAACTCTTTTAATATATTTTAAATAATGTATTCAATTTTAATAAATCATCACTATCTCACCAACAATTTAAGATAAACCCTAAATGTTTCCAATACTTATAAACTTATATCACAAAAAGATAATGGTATTCTTTCTAAAATTACATTTTCACTAAAACATATATGAAACCAATGGGTTTTATTGAAATAAATATTTTCCAAAAAAAACCCTTAATCTTGATTGAATAATATCACATAGAATGTAAAATGGGTTTTTAAGACTTTTAACATATGATAAATCTTGGAATCATAAACCCATGATGGTATACATAAATTTCATGTTAATTAATACATATATTCTTCCAAAATTAACACAATACATAGATGTTTAATGGTTCTTATAACCAAAATATAATTTGAAAAAATAATTCTAAAACATAATTCTACAATCCCAATAAGTAATTCAACCATTTTTTTCAACATAGGTCCTTCCTTGGTCAAAGAGTTTACCTTTAAAATATGGTATTGGATTCGATAATTCACAGGATCCCCACATTTATGAAAATTAACTATAAATGGATCCTTGAAGTGAAATTTATTTCATTCCATTGCACTATTTATTTTTCATCAGAAATTCATTCCTTTATGACCTTATTTTCCACACATAAATAATTTTCCAATTATGTTGAGAAAATTTATAAGGTATATCTTTCCACATTTCTGAAGTAAAGGAAATTGAACGTTCTTTCCTTTGTGCTCTCCATCACACAATCACTTAGTGAACTCCATATTTCTCTTCATTGGTGAGTCCTAGAGTTGGTTATGGTATTGGTTTTTAATAATATTTTTGTATAACTAAATAGGAATAATCATAATATATTTAACTTCAGTAATTATCCCATTTTTTTACTAATAGTCTCCACATTTCCCTTTATATTCAATGTTAACATGATTCCATCCAGTTTTAGCCAATGAATAAAACCAAAGATCATAGTTTGAGAACCAATTATTATAGTGGGAACCCACATAGTAATTTATAGGTTGTCTAAATCATGACTCCTTATTTTCAATATTTAAAACCTTAAGTTTCACCTAGTTCATTCATTCTCATCATATATTTAAATTATTCATAGTGGATTGTAAAGAAAATATTAATTATCCAAACCATATCCACAAATACTATCAAACTAGGTACATAGTAAAGCATGTTGTCGTATATGAGGTAACCCTCGATTCAATGTTAAAATTCCCTTTTTTGATTTATTAGTTACATCTTTTCTATAACAATTTCCATTTATAGTATCTATATTGGGATAGATTCATAGTGAAAACACCATAATATCTACCTTTCCAAAACTTTTGGATGTTTTTATATACTTATCAACAATGTATATCATAGGTTTATATTATGTAATCTATGTTTTCTGAAATATATTACCCAAGGATTCTACTCAACTTTCTTTAATACAAACTAAAATGAATCTGACCCAATTAACTAAGAGAAAGTGTCTGTTTTACTACATTGGAATTAGTTACAATGAATTCCATCCTAAATAATCTTTTAGTTTAGCAGTCATGGTAAACTGGATAAATAAATGATTCCCATATTACATTTGAATAAAAAAATTAAAACATAATTTATTTTCTATATTATTATTATTCCCTCTATCATACCCTATAATATCTTTCTTATTACAGTTCCTAGATTTTTTATAAAGGAAAAAAATTAATGGTGAGCTCAAATAATCAGTAAGGTTTAAATGAAAATGAATTTATCAAGAAAAAACAAGCATAAAAAACATGTAAATGTAAATAATTGAACGCACATTCCATTATATCAGTAAACTAAGAATGAAATTCATCCATAGATAATATCTATGTAAAAATCCTATGGAAATAATAATTATTGAACAGTAAATAACTAAGACACATTCTATTTAATCAATATATTTCCTATCAGGGTTAGATAAGAAAATATTAATATGGAAAGGTAAATGAATAAAACACATTCCATTTAATCAAAAACATGACTATCAAGATTAGTTAATGAAATATAAAAATGTAATTGAAAATATTTAAACATGAATTCCATTTAATCAATCAATTTTTATTTAATGCATCTATATATAATGTCATTTTGAAAGTGTCATGGAAAATAAGAAAGGGAATATTCTACATGTGAATAAAAATAACTAAAAACGCAATATATTTAGTCATTAAACTAAAAATATAATCTATACAAAGATAAAATCATTCCTAAAATCTCATTGATAAAAATAATAATTAAATTTCCATTGAATTAAATTCTTAATTATTGAACTTTTTGATCTAAAGTTTCATGATACCTCTACTATTAATACCTTCCACAAGAGATTTTAAAAATACTAGTAAAAACCCCATTTAATGCTAATTTACTGATTTTCCTCATGAGACTAAAAATTCATCAAGGGGATATATAATTTAAGTCCCCACCTTTCACTTTATTTCAAATTTAGTCCTCATATATTGAAAATTTAATTTATTTCAAGAACAATGTTCCCTAACATAAAATATGTATATATATTGAGTAAAGAATATATATTTATCAATATTTACCAAGATAAAAAAATAAATTTCAATATAAAACATAATATGTAAAAAATTATATGTGGTTTATGTGGTAAAAATATCTATGATAAATAATGTTGATATTTTGGATAAATTTAATGTTCAATGATCACATAAATGTGAATACATCAAGGGAATGTTAATGACTACATAAAAAAGTCAACACAGTGAATTTCCATACTTTCCTTGGTCAAAATGATCATAAACCATCTTTAAATTGAACAAATATGATATCAATATAACATATACCTAGTGTAGCAAAAGTATAATAATGTTATTTTTGTTTATGAATAGAAATTCCATTAAAATATCCTTTAAAAAAAATTCGAAGGAAATGATATTTTCACATAGAAAATAACATTTCAATACTATATGTTCACATAAACATTTTGAAAATAATTTTCAGTGAAAATAAAATTTAATAATTTTAATTTAATATTTAAAACATTGAGTGGTCATGATAGGTGGAAATTTTGTTCTTTTTATACACATTAAAAAATTCTTTTATCTTTTTCCACAAAATCCAAAAAAGAATTTTTTTTATGGGTAAATTAATATTAAATTAAAAATAATTAAAAAAAATTAAAAATTGGTGAAAATATATTTATCAAAATATTATAAAAAGTTCAAAAACCGTTTTTTTAATAAAATTTATAAGACATGGATTCTAATAAAAAGTATTTTCAACGGAAGAGAGAAATGAATTCAAATTTTATTAAAAAACAATTCTTGACAATTTTATGTACCAATGAGTGGTGAAATTGTACTATTACATGAAAAAAGCATGAATAACTATAGTATAATATAATTAATGTGGTTTTTAAACCAATGGAAAAATAATTTCCTTTAATCAAAATTCGGGTATAAACAATACTTATTCAAATTAGTTTTTGATGAAAACCCTTGAAAATAGTAATGTTTAACTGGGAATTAACCAATGAATCTTGTATGTGTATAAAATTTAAATCCACATAATATATTTCATTATAAAACATAATATATTCAAAATTTATTACACACATAATCGAAGAATATCAAAGACAATAACAAATAATATCTCCTAATGGAAAGAAATTGGGTTGTGAAATTCCTTACTACATGGTAAATTTTAAGTTAAATACCCTTATATTATATATTAAATATTGAAATATAAAATACCTTGAATTATTAATTAATAATTATATTTCACATAAATGGGTAATTATATACATAATTTTAAAGAAATTAGGTTCATACTATTAAAATATGCCTCAACGAAGGAAAATTTGGACGAAGTCCTTAACCTCACACTTAATTTGGGTTAAACATGATTTCAAATAAATTATATTTTATTTATGGATTATATTAGTTCATAAAATAACTATATTCATATTTATATTACTATATATAATACTCTAATATCATTTTTCCACTATTTTTTAAATAATATCTTCATTATTTTAATTGTTTTGGGTGTTAATTGCCTTTTTTTCTCATATACATTTGGTCTTGAATGTTCTAGTTCTTGCACATATTACATAGTTACATAATATTTAGAAGGATAAAAATGTTATAAAACAATTTATTTAAAGTTTTATATTCATTATTAACATTTCAAAATGGAAAATGGATCACATCGCTTTGTGGAGACAGTAAAATGTACGTATGCCTGAGCGACATTATCATTTTCTTTTATGGGTGAATATATAAGCATGAGATATTTTAATTTTGAAGAATAAATATAAAATTATTATATATTAAATATGTTCATTAAATTTATCCTTGTTACATTCAATGTAAATTGTATATGAAAAAAGAATCACATCGCTTCCTGAGGTGGCAGTCCACCGTATACAAAAGAGATGTTATCCTGATTTAAACACCATGGATGTTATGTAGTTATATGTTATATTATAATTAAATAAGTAAAATAATATCCTAAATAAAACTTATGTTATTTAAATACATCATTAAATCCATCCCTAAAAGGGGATGAGCGAAAACAATTGACATTTTTTCACGAGGCGGTATTACATCGTACACACAATCAACAGTTTTATTTCCCGTTTGTTGGAAGAGGAGATGGATATAAGTCACTCCTTTAACATAATAACATATTATAATATATAATATAATTATGATATTATATTATCATGGTTTAGTTATATATTAAGGAGGTGTAACAAGAATCCAAAAAATGCACAATTTAGTCCATTACATCTTCTTCAAGAAACTTCTTAAGGTTTTCAGAACAATCATTTGTAGGATGTATTTATGATCAAGATAGTGGATAACATATTTTTATAGGATTAATAATGTTATTTTGGATATTATTGGTATAAAAAATGTCCTTTTATATGTGAAGAGGGGAGGTGAGGTGGTGACCTTTGATAGGTGGGGAGAGGAAACCCATGGATGTTTTGAAAAAATCCAATTATAATCAGATTTTTATCATTTCCCAGGCCTAAAATATTGGTTATTGTCAACAATTATTGATTAAAATGTAACAATATGGAAATTTAATGGGTTTTGGACAAGGGGATATGTCATTTTAATCCTTATGTTTTTAGTTTAAACCCTAGGTAAATCAGTTTTCTCCTAAACAACTGTAATTTTTTTTAATTCATTTTCCATTCATAATGTTGAAAAATAGTTTAATCATATTATATAATAAAAAATTTCAAAATATAAAAAATTAATCCATTTTTCCAAATTCATTTCACATAATATGGGTTCCAAAGATAAAATTATCATTAATATAAAAGGTTTTAATATAAAAATATTACATTAAGATGAATTTGATGAAATAAAATAGTTATATTTAAAAATAATTTTACTAATTTTACATTAAAATCAATTTAAAATATAGTTTAACTATATTTATGACTAGTACCACTCATGTGCATTCGCACGGTGCTATAAATCTATAGTTAATTTCCAAAGGAAATAATATTTTTAATTGATAATAATCCTAATTAATTTAAAATGTTAAAATTAAAATCTAGTAAAAGATAATATTGAAACATTTTTAGAACTAGTTAGAAATTATCACAATATTAGAAAACATAAATGAGATATGAAAAAGAATGAAAATTGATTTTGACCATTGATAAATAATATACATTAATTAACATACATTTAAAATAATAAAAAATAATAATTAATATTGATTTTGGAACATTTCATTTAAAATGGAAGCATAAAAGATACATTTTGAAATGAAGAAAACATTATAAACTGTTTTTCCAACAGTCTATTTCTAAAATGTTGGTTGACTTACGTAATAACAAAATCTATTTTTTAACAGTATTTTTTCAAGGATTCAATAGTTATGTGAATTATTGATAAAATGAAAACCCTATTCTGGATGTTCATATCAGAGTGTTTTGAATCCCTACAGAAGTTAGTATCAGTGAGTAAAAAACTACGATAAGATAATTTTTTTAAAAAAATTATATTGTAAAACATTTAGTAGAAGCATTATGGAAAAAGAAACTATTTTGGGTATTTATGATGAATAATTAATTTAAATTATTGAAAAAATAAATCCAATGAATAATTGAAATTATGATCCTCATAATAAAAATAAACCCAAAATCAGTGCAAAAACTAAGTGGAAATGTTTATAGATAATGTTTCACCCAATATCATCCACTAGATTCCACAACTATTTCATTATGTCATCATCACACTAATGCGAACGCATATGCACATTACCATGAATAGATGGTGCCACTTTATTATTAGTTATGCACCAACGTGCCTATAGATGAACTATCCCTAAGCTGCACCAACCTACAGTATAAAGTGTTAATTTCCTTCCAATTTTTTTACCAATCAATACATTCAATCAGTTGAAGACAAAAAAATCCAATCCTATATATTGAGTTATCATGCTACCAAATGATTGATATAAACAATTAACATACCATTTAATAATAAATACTCAACACAAAAAATTAGCAGATAATTTTAAATCAATAAAAATAATTTATATAAAATCAGAAAAAACATAATAAAAATGGATGTTCACCCGTGTATCCATCTAATTTGTTACCATGAATGGATGGTGCCCCTTTACTATAGTTTGTGCACCGCAATGCCCGAAGTTGAACCAATCATAAGTATCACCGACCTGTAGTAGAAACTGTTAATTTCCTTCCATTAATTGTACCTATCAGCACATTCAATCTGTTGAAGTCTAAAAGAATGATATAAACACTAAAAATACCATTTAATAAAAAACAACAATTAATACAAAAAAAATAATCAGATCAATTTCACAAAAAAAATAATCCATATCATAGTATAAAAACAATAAAAATATTATTTAATGATTTACATTAATTTTTGTTAATACAAACGAAATGTTTTTTAACTAATTCCAAAAAACACATCTAATAAATTTAAGAAAATGAAGAACATAGAATGGAATGCATTTCTTCATGATATGAAATAATGATCAACATAACATGATTTTATACAAAGAAAACAAATATTCATGAAAAAACTCTAATATTTTTTAACAAACTTTCTTCCAATATTATTAATGAGAACATACATTGAATAAATGATATACAATGCTGGTGAGCATAAGATATGATGGAATCCTGTAAAATTGTAAATTGGCTGCATACTCACCCAAAAACATCATCATAAATAGATTCCATTTTCTGAATGATCACTTGTTTTCATGTGAGGTTCTTGGTTGTTTCGGCATTTAGTTTAGGACAAGCATCAATTTGGGAGTGGTGCTTCTAAGTTTATCCACAAGCAGATGAAAATGACCACTTAAATTTGACTTCAAACTCCCTTTTGTTGTTCCAAAAATGAAATTGTAGAGTTCTTTTCTATTCAGATAACGGAGAATATATAATGTGCTTGAAATAGAAAGATAGGGAGAGGACCTGGTCGTAAAAAATTTAATTCAAATTAAAATAGTGTTTTCGTATTTGAAAATAGCTTAGTGTATCAATTCCAAGATCGAATTGAAGCATAAAAAATCACAATTTTATATGAAATCTGGTGGCCAAATTCAGACATGATTCAATGACATAAACTTATAATAATAACATTGTCCACAAAATAAACAATGCTTATGGAAAATAAGGCATATATTTCAAAACAATATGAAATTTATGATATAATATTAGAACTTGAACGAAACATTTGTATTATAGAAACACTTATTAACCCCTTTGAAATATATATCATATAATTGAGACCACCTCATCCATATCATCGAACAACATATTGGTTGTATGAAACATATGGTTCACTAACCTCAAAATATAAATATAAAGTCATGTTTAAATTTTGATCATCACAAATAGAAAATGATTAAACTATGTTATAATTCATTTTAATAAATACATTAGTAGAAAAACATTGTGATGCGGAATTTGTTGAATAATATAATATATCATCAAGATCATCATTTCCTACTATACAAATAGCATCAGAGTTTGGTAAATCTGAATTTTGTTTGGTAAAAACCAGTATTTAACACATTCAAAACTTGATATATTACGTAATATTTGTTCTAATCTATGCTTTAATTTTAGAAGGTAGGTCACCAACCTAAACCTTTGTTTTACCAGGAAAATAGAACATGGTAATATCAAGAACCTATAGTAGACAAAACAATCCAAGTGCTCTACTTCTCTAGGGAACCATTAGGATAGTATTTATGTATTGGATATCATAAATACATACAAGAATTATAATGATAGAAGGGGGATCTAGCCATAAAAAATTTGAATCAAATTAAAGAAGTATTTAGTATTGGAAAACTGATAAGTGTATTGATTCCAAAACTAAATAGAAGCATAAAAAATCTATATATGAGATGATCTATTGAGATTGACATCAGATATGATTCAACGACATCAACCTCTAACATTATGATTGAAATCAACATCAAATAATATTTATGGGAAATAAGGCGTTCAAGTCGAAACAACATTAAATTTATTATAAAATATAAAAACATGAAATAACCATTTGTCATCGGGGATTGATGATATGTTTTGTAAAAGAGATAATTTGATGACCGATTAATAATAGAGAGAGAACTACTAACTAACTCAACTTATATCAGTTTTTTCTCCAGAGATCATTCAAATTGCATATAATTTTAAATCATTAAATTAAACAAACTAAATATATATGAATACTAGGACAAGGTATGTTTTAGATTATGAGATATAGAGGGGGAGGGAGATAATCTTTTCCTGTGTAACATTTTGATCTTTTACCATCACTTGCTAGTATGCACCTCCTTCTCATGCACTGAATTATGGAGAATCAGAAATGAAAATAATTCCAAATCATAGCATAACCTGCAAAAAATTTCCCATGATAATATCGAAATCCTAGAAAAAATAATTCAAGCTACCTGTCTTACAATTTTTTTCAATAATTATGTAGTTAACAAAAAATTGAAATCAATCCATTAATATGATATTCATGTTTTATCTTTAATTTAATTCAAAGTTATATAATCTGTATTTGAATTGAAGATGCATAATTATACATATATTTCCTTTTTATTGTGCTTAATCAGAACATCGATCATAAAATTAAATGATATAATATTCAGTAATAATTATAATATTTATCCTATTGAATAATCATAAGCATAGAAAAGTTAATGAAAAATTAATGTAATTAGATCGTTTAATAGAAGACCAAATGAAATAGAGAAAGAAGCATTACAATTCTTAGATAAGGTTCTAATAGAGAGTGTAGTAATGAATTTTATAGTGTTTTCAATCCACAACCCATCATATGCTCCTAGGTCCCATCATCATTAATATACATATTTTTATAAACCAAAAGAGGATCCCTACTGTAGTTTCCTGGAAACTCAAAATCATTTCTGTTGTTGTTTTTTCTATCCAATGACATCTATGATGTTGAATAGACTATAGATTATGTAGTCTAATTAATAAAAAACCAATCCCAGAAATCCATTTAATCATTATGTTCTTAAATAAAAAAGTGACATAAATCAATGCATGATAGTAACTTAAAGGTGATGTTTATAGACCGTGACACTATAATGGATCATGGAGTCTAAATAAATAGAAACATGATGTTATCTTTGACTAATAAATAAAATAGAACATTTAAAATATAAGATTTGTACCCCTAAATTCACAGATATAAATAGAGGTCCATCCCATTTTCCCAAACATGAAAAACATGATCAAATATTAGATTAAAAATATAAAAGACAATAAACAACAGATAGAAATATGTAAAAATAGAAAAATACATAATTTAGAATATGTGTAATTACCTAAACACTCTTCTTTTTTATGAACAATTGATGAGACACCTAATCAGTTTGTGTACGCAAGCATAATATGAGAAAATATATTTATTACCAAATTTTTAAAATTCATAGATAAATGGGAAAAGTGAAAACTAAATTTAAAAACTAAAATATGTAATGGAATAATTATTTGAAAAAAAAAATTCATAATAAATACTAACCTTCATTTAGTGGTACAAATCAGTCATTTTCATCACATCTCTATATAATGGATCCCTCGTATAAAAATGTAAAGCTAAATAATATATATCAAATAAAAAATGAAATAAAAACTGGACCAAAGTAATAAAGAGTAGGTTATGGGAAAATAATATTACTAAAATATGATCATAGAATGTGCATTATGTATAATGGATACATGCATAATTTGTGAAAATATATTTACAAATAAAATTTTAAAAAAACAGATAAATGGAAATATAAAATGGACATCATGATAACTACTACAACCAAGTTGGCTAGAGTACATTATCCACCCAAATAATGGAGAAACCTACGACCACCACTATCATATAAAACATCATAATAATATTTGGGAAACAATAATAAAACATATAATTAGTATAATATCAGAGTTATATAAGAGGAACAACCAAAATACTTAGAAAAGAATCATTTGAACATAGGGGGAAAAGATTAGAAGGAAGAATAAAAAATGGTATATAGGGATTTGAATGAACCTGTCTTGGAAAAGACCTATTATAGATCACTGTATGTTTATGTTATCTGATGATTGAATGTTCTAAATAAAATTTGACTAAATGATAGAAATGGAGCCTTAATTCAGGAAACATGAATGAAGTTGGATTGAAACAGATTACAAGAAATTCATATAAATATAGTTAAATTAAATGGTGAATATTGGAGAAACATTTTATAGAGGAGATAAGGATACAAAATTTCTATATGATTGATGCGTCTGGTACTGGGATGAATCATTCCAATGCAGAAATCCTGAACCATCATTTAGATCTGTGAATGACCAAAAATATGTAATTTCGAATAAAGGTTTTGTTAATGGTTGATAAATCATACATCGGGTTGTGTAGGTGACGAATATTGAATGAAGACTTGCTTTAAGAGAAGGAGACAGCAGGATCCAGAGGTGATAGAGTTCACGTGACTTGTTGTGGAAGAAGAAGTAAAAAATTGTAGTCGTATGCGAGGTAGATCATCTGATTGTATGCATGTGAGAATTTCTCATGGATTTAGTGAGAAGGAGGATACATTGGCATATGGAGGTGAGGCAGTGGTGAGGTATTCTGTGGGCAGAGAATGAGGCATTAAAACCCTAATAAAGAGGGAAGATTGGTGATAGAGCGGGTGGGGTAATGAGATCGTGTTTGATGGAAGCGCAATAATGGAGGGAGGAATTGTTAATTTGGTGATGTGGTAGATCAATTGGGTGACGTGTAGTTATAAAAAATATTTCTTTAGTATATATATAAATTAAAACTAAAATGTAGTTTTAAATAAAACTCAATACTTTTCACTATTCATCAAAAATTAAAACATTCCAGAAAAATCACAAAAGTTTACAATAAGATAATTTTATATGCTAATTTATAAGGGAATTAAACATTTTAAATTAAATTTTATAAAGGTGGTAAAAATTAAATTTAAATTACATTTTCAAAGCATGACTACACCATCTTTTATAAAAGTGTAGTTTTTTTAGAAAAAAATCATTTTCTCTCAAAATATTATTATTTTTTCCTTTTCAATAGATTAAGAATTAATATGTTTTAAAATTTGTAAACCATATAATTTTATTATTCTACCTAGTGATATTTATTCCCACCAATTTAATGGTTAGGTTTTATAGTATACTATATTTTAGTTAATTTATATTTTGGGCTTCTGTGTTCCACAAGATATCAAAGGGAACAAGTTTGTTTAAAAAGAAATGTATCAAAAATTATTACTGTGTTAAATTATCTTGTAATCCTGATATTTCATTTTAAACACATTATCAAACCTAATGTTTCACTTATAAAATATTAGGGTGCTAAAATAACTTCACATCCACCATTTTCACCTCTTTAATCCTCACCTTGATAGATGGTTGACCATTCATATGAAAAAGATAATATTTTTCCCATTTCACCAAGATTTCAATATACTTATTTTTAAAATACATAATTATTGGATCTCTTTCAATCCTCATAATAGGAAAACTAGTATGGCCCTTATTACTTAGAGCATTATCCACCTTGTCTTCCTTCCCAGGGTGGTAGTGTATTAAGTAGTTATAAAATTTAATTAACTATGACAATATCTTTTGGATCATATTCTTCTATTTATATATGAGTACATATACATCAACATTGTGTGATCATTATATATATCACACATTTTTACATATACATAATGCATCCAAATTTTTAATGAGAAATTGTTATTTCCATCTCTATATAAGTGTTTCTGTAATTTTGTTCATGAATCATTAATTGGGATGTAGAATATACTAATACCATGTAATTATTCATGAGTAAAAATCCCATTACATTATATTATTAATCATTATTTATCATAAAACCTTCTCTATAGTAGGGTAATGTGAATATAGGTGAACTAACAGACCTTATATTAATCCCCATGAAATATACCTCAAATTCATATTTCAAAAGGAACTTGGATCCCTTAATTTTACACATTGTTATTGGATTATATTTCCATGATAAATTATTGAAAACAAATATTAGTATCCAACCAAACTAAGAAATCTATAGACCTCAACCACCATGTTTTTTCTAGGCCATTATATAGTAACATCTATCTTTGAAGGATCCACCTAATTACCCCTGCCTGAGATAATATGATCCAATAATTAATCATTATATATGTAAAATTCTCCCCTGGTAATTTTTAACAAAACTTATAAATCCTCAGTATATTAAAAAATCATCAAATGATCTTCATGCTCCTTATTTGTCTTTGAATACATAAGAATATTGTGTATAAATACTATCATAAATTGACCATAGAAATCTCTCATGAATCTATTCATTAAATCCATGAATATAGTGAGGTAATTAAGAAGTCTAAATGACATTACTATAAATTCATAATGTACATACCTTATAATAATGTCTTTCTTAGGTATATCTTCCTTCGTAACACTCAATTGATGATATCGAGAATGGTGTTCAATTTCAGAAAATAATAGATCTCTACTTAGTTGGTTGATAAAGTAATCCATACATGGTAGAGGACACTAATTCTTGATTGTGATCTTGTAAAGTTCTCAATAATCAATGTAAATACTCATTTTAACATATTTTTTCTTAATGAAAAGAATAGGTTCAACCTATAGTGACACACTCGGGTGTATGAATCCCTTTTCTAGATTCAACTTGAGCATTTTATTCAAATCCTATAACTCAATTGGGTCCATTATATAAGGTTTTTGTTAAATGCTTGTAGAACCATGTGTGAGTTCTATTGAAAACTCAATATCACTATTCGGGGGAAGACTTGGAATGTGATAATGAAATACGTCAATATATTCTCTAAAAATAGGCTTATCAAAAATATTGAATTTATCCCTAACCATGTGAGATTAATATCCCTCATCAATAGGTATAAGACTAATATAGTTTAATTTCATTCCATTGGAATTTTATATAAATCCTCACATATATTGTTGGTCAACTTTTGATTTAGATAATCTAATTTGACTTCCCTTACATAGAAATTGAAATGGGATTTATATAAATTATAGAAACTCGTGATGTTCATACATATATATATATATATATCATCTTTATATATGGATATCCAATGCATCTCACAAATACTTGTATGAGGACTGTAAAGGAATAGTGACTTTGGAGACTAGATACACAATCTTCTTATATCATGAATGATCCTTAACATATCATAAAAATATAATCCCATAAAGTAATATTATTAGAAAAACCCTACTTAAAACCATTTTTCATTACCTGAGGAAAAGAAGTGTAAGAATGGATGAACTCAGATTTCTAGTAAGGGTAAATGTGGGATATATCAATTAATTATCATATGAAAGAATAAGATATGCATAAGGGTTTGAAATCATAAATTTATCTTGAAAATTTCCTACCCAATATTTAAAAGGTCATATACCTGATTCATGGAATAAATAATGGCAGTTCATAAGACACGAATCACAAATTAAATCAATGAACATGATCCATGATTGCAAAATACGGACATAAGAATGTGGAAACAATGTAAACTTATAATGTTTCAATGATGTATAAATAGAAATAGGTTTACTAATTAAAGTAATAAAATGAATTAAATCCCTCTCATAAACTCACATACATAAAACCAGGTCCACACATAACCTTATGGACATGAAACATGGTCCACAAATAACTTTATGGACATGAAATCCAGTCCACTCATAATATGGAGAACATTAAATTATATTCACACATAACATAATTAACTCCCAAGTTATCCATCCCTACCCAATTAATTTGAGGTGTATATAACTATAAAATCACCCACCACATAGTTATAACCATGCATAGATTTTATAGAAGAATATCGAACATTCATTATATCATCCCATCATCTCCCTTGAATGTAAAATGGGTTTCATAAACATTTCATCGATTCATCATAGCATAACCCATGAATATAAATGGGTAGCATAAATATCTAATCAATATAAACTATACATATAAGTAATAATGATGGTAAAATTATATCATATAAATATTAAATTATAAGTAATTATATTTATGTTTTCATGAATAGAAAATGACTTTAAAAGATCATTAAAACATTTACTGAGAAAAACAACATTTTCTCTTTTTAAAATATAAAATTTTATGAAATAATGAGTAAAATATATCATTGAAAATAAAAATGAAAATTATAACGTCATATTCTAAACATTTTGTGGAAATTATTGTGGGAAATTATTTTTATATTGTATAAGTTAAATGTAAATAATCATTTCACACATTGGTAAAAAGTCAAATATTACCTCGTTCGGAAAATGAAAATAATATTACATAAAAACCATTTTTTAAATATGAAAACCTGGGGAAAATTAGATTAAAAAATATATGAAATTAATAAAGACGTTTTTTAAAATAATTTCAAATTACATGGATATGGAAGAAAAATGAATTATGGCTGAAGAGATACATGAAGATCGTTTTTCTCAAAAAAAAAATTTGGTCTATTTCATCCTTTAATATAAGAAAATAAAAAGAAGGAATATATAAAATAGAAATAAATACAGGAAATTAAATGTTTTTAGTTCCTTCAATGGTATGTCATATTATATTATCATCTGAAATTTAAACATAAACAATCCCGATAAATAATGAGATTACAACCTAAAATCTTAACATTTGGTATCTTTCTAAATATACGATCCATGAAAGAAAGAAAATTATTTGGATATATAAATCAATATAAAATGAATAATAATAATAATAATAACTATTAAAGGATATTATATACACCAAATAAAATAAACAAGTTGTGAATATGGAATGTGTCACACAGAAGTTGATGTTTGATGGTAATCCCTTACCCCAAGTCTCAACTTCCTTCATACATGTTTGAACCTCATTTATATTAAATATTTTTATTATAAATCTAATAAATATTCATAATCACATATATAATATCATATATAATTTAATTATATAATTTTATCATCCATTTAAAAATAATTATTTATTTAAAATACTATTTCAGGTAATAAAATCTTTGTTTTTCATGTATGTATTGGCTCCATAATTTTTTCCTTATACATATATCATAGCTAAATCATCTATATAATTTTAATAATGATATAAATATAATATATAATCATTTTATATATTTTTTGATTTATCCATAATTTATAGAGGTATAAAAATTGTTTACATTGTCTATAGAGATGGTAAGTTATACTTATGCATGAACGTTGTTTCCATTTTCACGACATATAGAATGAAAGAAAAGAAAGTTTTAACCCACCTTTATATAATTATTTTAATGTCATATATATAATAAATTGTCATAAAATATATTCTTATTACTTTAAATGTTAAAAAAAATGTGTTACATCACTTCATCAAGGTGGTAGTCCATATGTCTGCATGAGTAATTTTATTGTTTTCCAATGGAATGGAAGGTACAAAAGTAGAAGTGATATATTAATTATATAAGTATAGTTATTTCATAAATATAATTTATATATATATGTGTGTGTGTGTGTCAAATAAATCAATATATCCAATCGTGAGAGGCAGTGATGGAAAAAATAATTATATCGATTCCAAATGTGGTAGTATATTGTACACATGATTGTCAATTTCATTTCCAATTTGAGAGAAGCATATATTGATTTAGATCATTCCACTAAAAAATAATACTTAAATATATGTGATATAATTACATTATTATATCAGTATATTTGAATAAGATTTGTAGGTGGATTAAGAATAATCAAAATGAGAATGCATGGATAAAAATAATACCTCTTATTTGGAGAAACTATTTTGGATTATTCCTAAAAACATAAAAGTATGGTTTTATAATCACAATAATACCTATAGGATGTGGGGAGGGAATTAAGGAATTTATATGGGTTGTTATTTTCTTAAAATAAGGAATTGGATGTGTGGAGAAGTGGGGATAGAATATGTCCTTTAATAAGTTAGTGGGAGGACCCACTTAAAATCCATTTGAAAATTTCCTAAAATAATCGAAAAATGATAAATTCGTTTCCAATATAAATGTGACACCCCATGAATTTAAAATATTTTAATTTTTAAATGCATTCAATTTTGTTCCTATATTTTGTTATATGGAACACCATGTTATGTTCTATTACATGAAAAAATAAAATTTATCTTTCTCTACACAGAACACTGAAGATAGCTTGTGTTACAAGAAATACTAACTTTCCTCGATGGATTGTGTAACATGAAAGACCGAGTTTTAACAAAAACTAATATATTTTTAAAAATATTATTATTTAATATAATCAGATAGAACATAACCATTAAACATAATTTTATGAATTGGATCGACTATCTTGTTGAAATGTATAATTTAATTCATTGGTTACCTATAAATTATATATTAATATAGAAACCAAATGAATATAAAGGGAATGATTTTATAAAAGACTATTTTCATATGTAAAAGATTATTTATCTTAATAAGTTAAATTAATTACTATTAGTGGATGATAAAAATTTATTTTTTATATAATATACTCAATAAAATATTTTTTACATTATCTTAATATAAATTATAGGCATAATATAAGAATAAACCCAATTTTCCACATAAAAACCTATATTTTCATAATATCTGTATGTCGTTCAATTTTTGGAGAACCTATTTTAAATATATTTTTTTGAACTTTTATTTATTTTATGCGTCAAAATAAACATCATAATTAATATAATAACAAAAAAATTATCTTATGGTGAATTTTTGGTATTTTTTGTGAAGTTTCATTTTTTAATTAATAGTAAAAATACTGAATTTAAATTCAAAACTATTTTTTCGTCTAGTTTATTTATGTGGTTAAATTATATATTTAATTTGTTTTAATGTATAATTATACCAATTTTCAATAATTTAGTCAAATTTAGTTCATTTTATTCAATTTCACACTGAAACTTGATATAAAAACTAAGAAAACTTTTGGACACTTTAACATTATAAACCATTGTTATCATCATGTCTGTGGGATTATATTTAAACAAATTTATTCCACTTTATTGATTATAATTTAGAAGAAATTTAATTCGTATTTGGAATCATAATAATTTCTAAATTACATTTTTTAAATTATTTTTTGACCAAAAATATTATTGAATGTAACTAAATTTAATTACAGTAATTAGGATAAAATAAAGCTTAATAAGGTACCAAACATTCAAATTATGGGAACCTATGACCAATAACAGTTTCCAAAATCCATTGGGATAAAATATTTCTACCCTATAATCCCTTGGCTCAAATTTGGTCCATTATTGGATTCACATGACATTGGAAAAACATGGGTGGAATTCCCCTTCAAAAAAATGATCAAGAATATCACTCCTCCTCCCTATAAAAAGGCACTCACCCCTCCCACTTCTTAATACCTCTAAATAGATAGTGGATCGAACAAAATTTACCCAAATAGATCACAATAATACCTCCCCTAATCCTATAATCCTAACCTTTGTCAAAAATCCATCCCATGAAGCCCTTTGGTGCAAACCAAAAGAAGTTACTTGAATAAGTGGCAATTCCCATCCTCAAGATCTTCTGTTTTATATAAATTTCCACCCCCTAAAATATTATCATTAAATTATTAAATAATAACCTATGTATATTAAATATAATTACATGTTGTTATATTAACAGTTATACCTACACTTACATTCACATCAATCAAATGTGTAATGAACTTACCGTTCGTGTTTTCGGTGAACTACCACCTCATGAAATGATGTAATTATTTTTTCCTTTACCACGTTTCATGGATGTTAATTATGAGGGGAAATATATTTATATATAATATTTATGATATTTATAATTTATTTATTATTCTTGTTTATATATAACAGTCCTTTATTCATTCCATTTTATGGTAATACGATAACATCGTTTTTTGAAGTGTGGACTATCGCCACCTCGTAGCGATGTGATTCATTAATGCTATACATGAAATGAATAAGTGATTTTTTTAATAAAAAATGTGACATAAATTATATATATATATATATTATTTTAATGACATAATTTAATTTTTTAAATATAATATATCCTTTTATTTATTTCCACTTTCACACACTAAATGTGATAACGTCTGTCGTGGATATGTGGAAACCACCTCCTCAACATGTTGTGATTCTTTTTACATCACAAGAATTATATATGAAATTATATATGATTATATAAAATATTATTTATGATATAAATATCATTATTAAAATATATAATTTTATTTACATACTTTCTATAATGATTATTGAAAAATGGGAACGTAACTCATGCGTACGTACAGCCTACCATCTCTACGATTGTAATGATGGTTCATTTTTCCTAACCACCATTAATTATTAAATTTAAAAGTATAATCAATGTATAGATATTATAATTATATCACAATTACTATTCTTTATATGTTTATATAATGCACTCTTTTACCATATTTGATCTACCAAATTCATTTTGGTCACACAAACCAAATATGGTCAAAACACTTGATATAAACTTAATTGTTTAAGTAGTTATTTAAAAAATTGTATTAAATTAAATAATGTTAATTATAAAAACTATAAAGGTTATTAATAAATTAAATAATTAACATAAGTTTACTATTCAGTAATATAATGACACACATGACAATTTTGACTCGAGGTAAGGGATTGTTTTCTCACATTTCTTACCGTTAGGCATACACTATTAACCCCACTAACTTCATTTATTTATTGTACCTAATGACCATTTTATATTCTATATCATTAATTATTTTATCATCATAGTACTTAAATTTTTTTTTGAAGATTATATATTTGGGTATTAGAATTCATATGTTACCACATTGGTAGGGCATTTCGTCTCAATTACATTTCATTGAGGTATATTGTAATGTTATGCACCTAGTTTCTTTCATATTGTGTATATAATAAAATTTTCCTTGTTATATCATGAATATCCTTACTCTTGTGATATTATAATTTTCATTAATGTTATTTCATCATGGGGACTATTATTCAAATATTTCAATGTGGTATGGGATTCTTTGGAATGTTTAATGATTATTTTCCTCATGAATGATTTTAATGATCTCTAAATGGTATTTCCATTCAATAGCATCAACAACTCTTGTTGTTACTTATCATACATTGGGGAATTATTGATAAATCTGTATTATTGATTCAATATGGATAATTAATGATATGACACATTTTTTATTAATTAAATTGATTATTCGATTTATAAGGAATGCAACTAGAAAGTAAAAAAATAAGAGGGGCTCAGTTATAGATAGCCCTTTATTGCATCGATAGTTTCATGGAATGAAATGCTTTGGAAACAATAGATTCACTTTTGTTTATAAGAATAATATACTAGTATGATATGGTTTTTGGACTATTTAATGCAAGCCTGTTGATGAATCATTAGTCTCCTGAGACAAATCATTAAGACAAGTTAGAGGTTTTTAAACTGTCTTGAGAATATATATTGATGGTAAAGGAACCATGTACCTAGGAAACATGGTGTCCAATAATTATGATTTTCCCACATTCAAACTCAGTTACTATTTATCCATGATATTTTGTGCTGAAATATCTATGGATGCATTTTATTATCAATTTATAGACTAAATAGCAAGTGTTTTAAGTTTATTACCTTTTCATATTTATTATTCCTTATCTAGTTATTTTAGTAGCTTATGTTATCAATTATTTACCTTCTGTATTTATTTATTTTCATCAAATCATTTTTTATTCCATTTTACTTACCCTAAATGTAAATTTGAGCTCACCCTTATTATGTTTCCTTTTATAGGGATATGAAAAAGATTTATTTGAATGAGTTTCAATGATGTTTTTTATTTCATTTTAATATGTATCTTGATTTATTTTATTTTCCTAACATATTATGTGTATCATATAACTAATCTAGGTTTCCAAAACATCTAAATTTTTCATCCTATCTAATTTGAATTTTATGTCTATGCCCATGTGATAAAGTAATGCACCAACTCATGGATTCTGGGTTAAGGTCATTACAACACATTTTAGAGAAGTTTTAGGAGAAACCTTGGAAACTATATTTAGAAAACCTATATTAGGGATCATTACCCTAATATAGACTTTGAATATATGTAGAGTATAACGTTATAGAATTTTTTAGGTATTAATAAGAATACATCCCTATCTAGATAGTACAATTGGATGTGGTTCTAGAAAAGATGTACTTAGGGGTAATATATAGGATAAGGTTCATCAAACCTAACTCAGTTTAACCTTGTACACAATAAATGTCCTTATAGAAAATGTGATTTGACACACCTGGGTTATATTATTTTGACAATTTACATTTTCTTCATAACCAATTAGTATGAATTTAAAATTAGGAATGTCCCTAAAGAAACCATGTTTATATGTATTAGATTAGCTATGAATAAATTTATCCTATTATTTTACATATTTTACTAGTTTTGGTATTATATATTATGTTCTATAATTATATAAACTAATTTATCATTTGTATTCATTTAGAAGTGGTTTCTAGTATAATGAATGTGAACCTCACTAATGTACATTATCTAAAGAGTAAGAAAGATCAAATCTTTTCAAGACATAGGCCAATATTTCCAACAAAAATAATATTCGAGACATTCTATCATGTGTTAATGAGAGGGTTAAATAATTATTCTAGTCATATGAATTTGAAGAAAATAAATAAAATAAGAGTATTTTAGGTCAAAATAAGTATAGGGGAGAAGAGAATGAATTATTTTCCCATATGTGATAATTGTTGAAAGAAACATCTCGGTACTTGCTTGAAGGAAATGTGAGTTCGTTATATGGGTTGAAAAAAATTCCATGAAGTTCGTGATTAAAAGGGAAATAAATAAAATTACAATGTTTAATGCATCCTCTACAAGGATTTGAGACAATACGAAAATCAATTTCTCATTAATCAATGTAAAATACCCCAAAAGTGGCTAAAAGATCAGGGTGAAGATTATACTACTAACATAGATGAAGATGAATGATTAATGTTCTTATGTTTAGATTGAATAATTGTGATATTTTATTATTTTATAAATGATTTACTATTAAAAATAATTATGGAATATATGAGGATTGTACTGCAGTTCATTTTCATTAAGGATTTGAGATCATATGTTGAATATTACAAAGAAAAGTTATTTAGTACAAAGTAAAACTTATTGAAAAAATGGTTAAGAAAAATATAACTCATAATGTGTTCTAAATATTAAGATAATGATTTTTGGATAAATGAATTATTTGTTTGGATAATGTAAATTAGATAACTACTGACTACCTTTGAAATGAGTGATGATTTATTTACAAAGTAGTTTATGGTATCACTGATAGAGTTTTCATGATTTTTTTTATTTATGAAATATATCCACTAATATATATTATATTTAAGGAACATGAAGCATTCATGTTTTCAATATTTTTTATGGAAATTAAACTTATTCGTATATTCACATGTTTGGTATGTGATTATCATAATCTACTTCATGTTATTTGATGTTTTTAATTTGAAAAATATGTGACCTTCCTTCTAAAGTGTTGGATCATAATATTTTAAAAAAAATTCTATTTATTAAATGGTTTATGTTAATATTTGGATAAGGTTTTTAGGTTATTTTATTACTTCACCATATGATGCATTATGGTCTAAGAAATAATGTAGAAATAGTTTAAGTAACAACAAAAGGATAAGACTATGTTCATGTAATAGAAATGTATATTTACTTATATTTTTATAAAGTGAAAGAATTCTTTAACTATAAGAAAAATGGCCTTGAAACAAAAATGTTTTCTTATTATCATCATCATTAATTATATCAATTACCTTTTTCATAAAAATAGTTTATGGTTTTGTGGTCATCAAATTTCACCTAAACATTTTCTCTAGCACTCTCCATTAGAACATGATAGTTTAATTTTTCTTTTGTATCAATGTTTCCATTTGCCACCCATGTTTTCTAAATAGGGAACCTAGTTACATGACCACTGTACCTATATTTATTTATTATAAAGAATACATCTTATTAACCCTATTCACGATGTGTGTTTTTCAAAAATAGTTTATTTTCAAAAATAATTCTTTAGGTTATCTGTATTGAGTTTAAATTGCGATTCCATGATTTATATAAGGTTGGGAAACTGTAACACCCCATGAATTTATAAGATTTTCTTTTTAGAATAAATTTAATTTCTTTTCATATATTTATTTATACAAAAACCCATGTAATCATAGGTTACTTAAAATATAATTTTTATCTTTCTCTATACTGATCACTGAGTTTATCATGCATTACACACAATGCTAACTTCCCTTGATGGATTTCGTATCACTGAATACTGAGTTTTTTTAAATAATAATATATTATTAAAAATATTTGTATTTAATATAATAAGATGTAACATAACCTTTAAATTGAACTTTATTAATAGGATCAACTATATTATTAAATTGTTTGGATGAATTCATTTGGGTAATATCCCATTACTGATCTGTCAGGTATGTCTTTAACCTCATCATAGTTTTCCTTTCCTCATTGTCTATATAGGGATGAGAATTAATTGGGAGGATAACTATAATGGTGAAGTCATATATTTTTTGTACCTTCTTATTTAACTGGATTTTTCTATTGTCTGTAGGGGGATTTCAAGCCATGTAAGTAGGTTAATGACGTGTATGAGTTGTTGGATGGAAGTTATGAAAGGCTTCACACTGTGAAATATTTCATGATGTAAAGAGATCTTACACGAAATCAGTTAATAAAAGTACATATTTCAATCTAAGGCAATGGTTTATTCAATCTATTTGAGTATTTGGATGTTACACATCATGTAACCGAGTTACACATCATGTAATGCCCCACGTACAATTTTTTAAATAGGTGTGTCCCATTTTTTCTTTAAGTTCATTTCTAGACATATTACTATCAACCCAAGGAAATAACAAGGATATTTTGAGAGACACTTCTCCTTCTAGATCAATCTATTTGGCATTTTATCTTCATTTCAGTTTCAGTATATCTCTTTGGGTAAGTGACCTTTCCACTACTTCATTTCCATTGATCACGGTAGTGCTCTTGGGTGGCATTATTGGATCTGTTAATCTAAATTGGTGTATCTTCTTGTCTTCTTCCAAGATCAATTGTGTGATCACATTCTGGAGGTCGTTCCATTTTTTTCTTGGTGCAACATGCATTCGTTCTTAAGGTATGTGGGTTTACTCATTTCCATCGACCCCTTGTTTTCTAAATAGGACCAATCTTTAGATATTGATTGTATTCTAGGGCCTTCAATAATGTCATTGGGTTTTCTTTGTTGGTGGATCCCATTAAGAGTGTGTGTGAACCATGTTTTGAGGTAGGTGGTTCCATCTCTAGCATGTTTTTGATAAACCAAATTGTTATAATTTTATAATTTTGCTTAAAAATAAATTAGTTTGAAATTGGAATGATTGTTTATGTGTTTTGGAATTATATTTTGAATAAAATTAGTCTTTTCATTGTTTTGGATAAATTTAAAGAAAATTTGTATTTTAAAATCATTAAAAAGGATTTTGTAAACTTGTTTTTAAATTATTTTTGAAGCATTGAGATGATAGTGAAAACAAGAACAATGGTTACCTTGTGTGCTAAGTGGAAGGTTTAGCTTGACTTCATCATCCATTGTGGGGGTTAACTTTCTAGGTGTTCCTCTTCTTTTATATTGCATATTATTGTCTATAAGTACATATATAACACCGGGGATTCACTTTCTAGGGTGTCTCCAAGGTCCTAGAGTATAGATAATTAACGTTAGGTACTGTAGTTCTCTATTTGAAGATTTTTGGGTATGAGTAGTCTTCTTCCTGGCCTGTTGTATTTCTTGGGGTTGTGATGCATGTTCTACTACTATTGTTTTTTATTTATCGTCTTTTTACAATTTTACACATGATATTCATGTTGATATATGTGAAATATGATACATAAAATCTTCATTGAAATTGATATACCGGTTTTGTTTTAGAACTATGATAATGATGAAATGTTTACCATGTTTTCTATAAAAAAATTACTGCTTATCATGCCATGTTTTATTTAAAATAATAATACTGTAATTTTTATATAGGGACTTGTTATGTAAATCCTTGGTGTGATCCTATTAGTCTTGTTAGCTTATACTCTTTATACCACTTTGGCGGTGTGTAGACCGTTGTATGTCTTTCAATACAGGGAATGGAATGGCGCCGCAGTGAGGCGATGGGGTCTAATGTGATCTAATTTGGGTATCTACTGGTTAGATGGTGGATGGTTTCCCACACTATCACATGGAGTAGTTGTTTCTTATGATTCTCATTGCAGTTGGAATTGTCTCTTGTAGTTTTTAGCTACTTTAGCTATTGTTTTGTTCTGCTAACTTATTTCAGTTATGGAACGTATATGTATCAGTCTTCCATTATTTCTTATTTTTATTGAGTATATATATATATCCTTTTTATTCATTTAGGTTGTGATAAATTGTTCCACATGTGTTTTTTTCGATGTCCAGGTTCATGTCACCAGCCCATTGGAATCAAGAATGCCCTCCAGGTATGTAACGTGTTGGGGAGAGTACCAGGTTTGAGGATAACATGGGTCAATTCATTATAATTTGGTCTCATAGGGGGTTTTTCCTTAGGATTCCTTTTCCTATGGTGTCTGTTAGACTGGAGATATGATTGTTGGTACAAGATATGTATGTTTCAATATATTCTTGGCCAGCTCTTATCGTGATGGGACTCATGTATCCATGGAAAATTGGGATACATGTCTTTATGTTGGGTTTTATTTTGAATCTAATTTTATGATTTTCGGTTTTCTAGTTTAAACTCATATTTTTTATGTTATTTGATCATTCTTATGCTTCGGTGTGAAGCAGTATGCCTCTGAGAGGTCTTCCATAAGTTTCTCATGAGGGTACAGCAGATGCTCCTCATGAAGATCCACCTATAGATCAGAATCTCAATCGGACTGTTATATGAGCAGTATGTGTTGTTGATCGTGATGTAACACAGGTATGGAATGTAGTTTTGGAATTACATCCCTGAGATGGAGGAGGGAGAGAGAGATCGTGGGAATTCTTACGTGAGAATCCCCCATCCTTAAAAGGAATGAATGAACCTCAAGAGGTGGAGGAGTAGCTGGATTGGATCTATCAAATCTTTGACTTCCTAAATACACTTGAAAATATCAAGGTGAAATGTGCAGCATTTAGGATCAAAGGTTTAAAAAACTGATGGTGGTATTCTATGGTCTAAGAAGAGAGACACATGAACTTGGATGGGAAGGGTTTCAAAACCCTGTTCTTCTAGTGAATTTTTCCAGAGTCATTGATGCGGGAAAAGTCTTTGGAGTTCATGTATTTACAATAGAGAGATCATTCCATATTGGTATAACAAACTAGTTTGATGATCCGGTACATTTTGTTCTAGATGTGGTGAAGAATTACAAGCTGAATTCTCATAAATACTTATAGGGTTTGCGGCCAGATATCATATTGTAGTTAAATATTTTAAAACATTATACATATATGGATATGGTAGACTTATCTATAATGATAGGGATGGATGTGGTAGGAATGGTTAGTTTTACCACCCCATCTATTCCATTTAGTTTTTTGTTTCATTGGTGTACATGGGAAGAAGAGGAAGTGGCAGGATCAATGTAAAAGTGGTGGAGGTGTCTCTCGGTAGTAAGCCTCACTACAACAAAACAGGGTTTATTCGGCATTAGGGATTTAATAGTGCTAGCTAAAACTGCTATTAGAGACCACCATTTTAGTGATAAAAAATTGCTATTAAAGGGGGACCTTTATCAATGCTTTTTTACAAATGCTAATAAAGGCCCACCCTTTATCAGTGCTAATTAAGGAGGGTTGTATCAATGTTTTTTAAAGCATTGATATAGATCCCCCCCTATTAGTGATTATTTAGTATCACTGAAAATGTTTTATTTAAAAAAAATCATATTTCATGAAAAATAATATATTAATATATTAATATATTTATATTGAGAAACATATAGTATATAGTTTTTCAAATGTGGTTTAGATAATTGAAATAGGAATTTATACTTAATATATATAAGATATTTAGTGAAAATAACTTAATCTATTAAAAAAATTAATAATTTTATTATTATTACTCAATTATATTCCTTTAATATTAATTCGAATATAAAAAGTTCAAAAAAAATTATTAAAGATATAAAATGTGTTGAAAATGTAACTCGAACTTCAAACGGTCATAAATTTTGATTCGGTTGTCCGTTTGGGCTCAACCACATATCAAATTGAAGTTTGTGATGAGAAATACACAATAAACGATAATGATAAAGCTTTATCAAAAAATTTTATGCCAAAAAAGATCTATAAGGCTTCCAAAACTGAGATTTTAGTATGGGTACCCCAATTGTTTACCTTAAGATTTATTTGTAGCCTTGTTTAAGGGGGTATTATTGTCTTTTGGGGGGGGATACAGAATTTATTCCTAGGTATTACATTCATATTGATATTACGGTTTTATAATTTTATCATTTTTTACAATGTAAATTTATTTATAATTAAATATATTCATGTTTTCATATATTTTGTTAAATAAATCACTCATATAAATAAATATATCAATATATTTAAATAAATATTTATATTATAATATATGTAAATCAATTCATATTCTAAAAATGTTTATAAATCAATATCTGACCATTTATTATGTTATGAAAATGTATTTATAATGTTTATATATGTCTATATGTGTGTATTAATAATCAGATATATATTTATATTATATTCTATTATATATAAATTAATATAATATGTAGTGTATATAAATAAATATATGTATATATATATCACACACGCAAACACATTGTATCAATATATTTAAAAGTAATTATTTAAATATATGAATAAAAAATATAAATGTCAATGTATATAAAAATAAATAGAAATTTCATTAAATAGAGAAAAAAACAATATGGTGTAGTGGTAAAGGCATTCAATATTTAAAAGAGATGTGTAGGGTGCGAATTCAAGTAGGTGTGCCTGAGGATAGAGATTCACAAAGGTTTAATAAAAGGGATGGTGGGGTGAAAAGCGATGATAAAGTTATTGGGTGGGATTTTAAAGGTGTTGTGGAAATGATGATAACGGGGGGGGGGGTTAGGCTCATCGATGTTTGAAAAAAAAACAGAACCCCTTTTTATAGTTCTACTTATATCAATTCTAAAAAAGATCTACAAAAACTCCCCCTTTAACAACACAAAAAAACACTTTTAAAAGGGCCCTTTAACAACACTGAAAAGGCCTTGATAAAATCTCATGACATTAAAGGAACATAAATTATTAACACTTTTTAGTGCTGATAAAGGCCTATTCTATCACTATTAAAGGACTATTTTATAGTAGTGCCTTCTCCGCACCATCTACTATAGCTAGAAATGTGACTCTGACTTTCTATCAGTGTGTCAATTTTGGACACACCATACATTTTTCCCAATGACCGAAAATACATGAAATAGTTGTAGACGGGTTGGTCATTAAAACACTTCTTTCAGGCTATGAATACACCATGTTATGGTCAGGGATCATTGGATCCAAAGGCTACTCCATTACAGTCAGAAGATTCAAGGACTGTAAGGCTCCATCCATAGGCCTTATGAGTGAAGCACTTTCATGTAGTAAATGAATTTCCTTTGGATGTCAATGTAGGTCTGGAAACATTGATAGATAGTATCTTTATTACATATTCCACTGAAATTTCATAATTTGATATCGGTGCCTCCGACTCATTTATATCTTCACATTCTATTTATATTCTTAAACATTCAATAAAACTTTTGTCCTCTATAATGGAGTTATTAACAACTCTCTGTAAGAGGAAAGAGAAGGGATTTCTATGTCCATGTTGTTCGTTAGTGATAGCTGATACGAAGTTAGTATATAATTTTTTTCATTCTTGATTTGGAGCTATTTGATGTCATCATCAGAAAGTATTGGCTTGTCACTCATCAAGATGAGGTTGATTGTTATCACCATTAGGATTTGTTTATTTTTATTGATGGGATCCCAAATGTGTTTCATAGGTGTGGGACTTGAGATCTGGTTGTGTAGGACCTCCCAAGCTCATGAGCTTGTTGCCTGCTATTCGATTTTATCCCAATGGTTACTCTCATATTATTGATCATCCAGTTATTGTTTAGTAATTTTCCTGATGTTCTCCCAAATGACTTCTCTTGGCTTCCTATAGAGAGAGGTAGAGTTTATGATTTTACTATTGTCATGTATGTAACCTATATTGATACCTTCTTATTATATGGAACTATCAGAGTTTAAATATCTCAACATTAGTTTGGATAAACAATTGTAAAAATGTTTTTTTTTTGAATTATAATTTCACCTTGGGAATCCTCTATGTTATTTTCTAGGAAGGATGATAGTTTACATCGATTTTGTGTGGACTATGAGAGGTAGAAAAAGGTAATAGAAAAGAACAAGTATCTATTGCCTCATGTTGATGATTTTTTTTTCATTCATTAAAGGGGGAAAAGTGGGTTTCAAATATTCACCTTCAGTGGGGTTATCATCATCTCAGATTTCAGGATTCTGATATACTGAATACGGCTTTCAGGAGTAGGTATGGCCATTAAGAATATCTTGTGATGACTTTTGATCTAAGTAATGCTCTTGTGATTTTTTTGATTTTATGAATCAAATATTACGTAAATATCATGACACTTTAATGGTAGTGTTTTTGGACGATATTCTAGTTTATTTGAAATCCAAGCATGATAAGAATAACCATATGATTTTTTTGATAATTTTGATAAGTCTCCATTGTATGGGAAGATTTTTTAATGTAGTTTCTAGATATAATAAGTGGATTTATTAGGGTACAATATTTATGATGATGGATTGTCAGTTGATCCAGATATGGTGGAGGTTTTCCTATCATGGAGGAACCACTACATTTCTTTGAGATACAAAGCTTCCTTTTTTTCTTGATGGATACTACTGATGGTTTGTTAAGGATTTCTCTAAGTTTTTTCATCTTTGACTACACTTACTAGGAAATTTGTGAAGTTTACATTGTATGTGTTGTGTTTGTATTCATTTGTTTAACAGAAATTACTTCTGACATCAGCTCCTATCCTGATTTATCCTAATATCGGTAAGGGGTGTGTAGTGTTTTGTAATACTTCTAGTGATGGTTTCAGATATGTGTTTATACATTATGACAATGTTTTATATTACGGTTCTCATCATCTTTGACCAAATGAGAAGAATAAATTCAATCACAATTTACAGCATCCAATAATTATGAATAAACTTAAATGTTGGTGACACTATCTTTTTGTGGAAATGTTTATGGATTTCTCTGATAATTAGAATTTGAGTTACATATTTTCTCAGAAATAAATGAATCTCAGATAGAGACTATGGTTGGAATACATTTATACATTTGACATCAATATTTCCAACACCCTAGGGATGGGAAACATCATTTCAGACTCTCTTAGTAGGAAATTACTATCACGGACTATTCTCAAATCGAAGGAGGAGTGGAACCTAATGAGGATTTTTTCTCAGTTTCACTTGGATGCTCAGTAATATGTTTTTGGTATGGTTCTGACCAATGTTCTGTTATCATCATCTCTCATGGTTTCTATTTGGTAGAGTTAGAAGCAGGATGATGAGTTTAGAAAAATCCAATAAATCCTTTATTGTGGGGATACCATTTCTAGTTTATATCTTTCTTCATATAGTATACTTCAAATTCGGAAGTGGGGTTTCATCCAACCATATAATGAGGAGTTTAGACTTGTTTTATTCTCAGATCTCTTCGTGGGTGGTTAACTCAGGAATTCTGAATATGTATTACGACACGAGATGATGATTCTGGTTGTAACATCCTATTACAATTTTATTTGGTATGCTGCTAACCTCATTATGATTTTACACTCCTTTGATATGGGGAGGATACCTATAATGGTGAAGTCATTTATTTTTTGGACTTTCACTAAGAACCGTCCATTTTTGAAAGGTTCGGAATGATTTCACACTATGTAACTAGGTTACACGTTGTGTAACTATTTCTAGGTACAAATCATGAGAAGGATCATGCTATGAATGATTTCACATCATGAATTGTGGTTTCACATCATAGTATCTTTAAATAATTCATTTTTAATATGATGTTATGGGTTTTTTGTGTACTTATACTTCCTGTAATTCATGATGTGAATGGGAGTTTCACATCATGAAATAGCTTATGTCTAGTTTTAAGACGCACCAGTTTTACTTGGTCCTTTCGTTCTAGACTCCTTCACCCTCGACCCAAGTTATCTCTTATGTGTTTTTTGAATACACATTCCAATCTTGATCGATCCATTAAACATCTGATCTCTATTGAAATTGTGGTGAATATCTCTAGGTAAGTTATCCTTCCATTTTATTGTTGACATAGATCATGATATCACCATTGGGTGGCATGTTCTAATCCATTGGGTTAAGATGGTGTTTATTCTTGATTTCGTATAGATCTATTATTTGATCTCACACAGGAGGCTTGTTCCCTTACCATTCGTGGTGTGGTGGATGTTCATTCCTAAGGTATGTAGGTTTATTACTTTCCACAAACCCCTTGTATTCAGTAATGGATCAATCATGTGATGTGGATTGTATTATAGGGCCTTCTTTGCCGTTATTGGGTTTTCACTATTGGTGCATCCTGTCGCGGGCATGTGTGACCAAAGGTTCATGGTCGGTGGTTCAATCTCAATACTATCATAATGGATCTTGTTTTTTTCTTTACAAAATTATTAGTAAAGAAATATTGGTATGATTTTTTTGAGTGTGTTGGAAATAGTTTCTAATGAAAAATGATTTTTCACTGGTTATTTATAAATGTAATTGAAAAGGGGTATTTTAAAATCGTTGAAATGATGTTATGAAATGGTTTTCAAATAATTGAAATGAATTTTGAAAAATAGTGCATGGGAAACCTTGGGTACTTGGGTGGAAGGTTTATCTGATGTCATCAACCATTGTTTTTTTTCTATCAAAGAGTTTTTTCATTGGTCTTTCCTCTGTTTCCTAGGCTCGTTGTTCTAGGGGACCAATATTGAAATTGCTAAGGGGTTTACTCATTGGGTGTTCCACTGCATCCTAGGCTCATTGTTCTAGGAACTGTTTTGTGTGCTTTATTATTATAGTACAAATAGTCTATTTCTTGGACCTATATATTCCTTGTTGTTGTGATACCTATGCTTCTATTTTTTATTGTTTGTATTTCTGAGTTAGCCTTTATATGCACGGGATTCATGTGAAAAAATTGATATGTAAAATGTTCTTTGAAATTGATATACATGATTTTTTAAAAAAATTTCAATAAGTGAAATGTTTACCATGTTTCATATAAAAATTATTTATTGTTTATCATGCCATGGTTTTACATAAAATGAGAATATATGAATTGTTTTATAGATTCCTTCTATACAACACCTATGTTGGATCCTACTGATCCTTTATTCTCAAAACAAGTGCACCTCTTCAGTGGTGAAAAGACCTTTGTTTATCTTATTGGGCAGGGAAAGACAATTCTTCATAGTGAGGTGGTGATGTTTGAGTCAACATGTTGGGTAGATAGTGGTGATATGGTGGGAGTTTGTCCATTCCATCATTTGTTGTAGCCATTGGTTTTGGGTCCTTTGATGTTAGACTTTTCCTTTAAAGTTTTAACAACTTTTGATGTTGTCTATTTCCGCTATTTTTTTGAAGAGATGGCATATATATCTTGTTCTTCTTCCATTTTTCCTTTTTTTAGTACATATATGCCATGTGTATGATTTATATGGGTGAAATTGTTCCCTCTATTGTGTTTTTGAATACTCAGGTGCATGTCTCTAGCCCGTGGGGATTGGTAACTCCCTTCAGGTATGCAACGGAATGGGTTAGGTGCTTGGTATGAGGGAAATATTGGTGGGTTAGTAATAATTTTATATCAGAGGAGGTCTTACCTAAATATTCATTATCTTGGGACACCTGTCAGACATCATATAGGATTTTCGAGACAAGATAGGTATGTTGAGATAAGTTTCTCGACAGCTCTTGTAGTAACGAGACTCAAGTTTCCATGGGATGTTGGGATGTGTGTCTCTAGTGTATGGTTTGGTTTTAAATATCAGTTTCTACTTTTGTGTTTTCTAGTTTGAATTGATATTTCTTCTATTGTCTGATAATTGTTTTTTTTCATTGTGTAGTAGTATGCCTCCAAAACATCTTGAATGAGTTCCCCAAGTAAGTGAAGTTGATGCTCCTAAAGGGAACCCACATATGGATCATAGCCTCAACAAGACTAGCATACAACTAGTCTTAATTATTCATTAGGACATTCCATGAGTTTAGAAAGGAGTGTTCGAGGTACATGAAAGACCTATAAGAGAGAGATAGAGGGAGGGATAGAGATAGAGAGAGATAGATTGTGGGAGTTCTTGCGTGAGAAGCCACCATCTTCAATGGAACTACAGAACGTCAAGAGATGGGGACTGGTTGGAGATGATCAATCAAATCTTAAAAATTATTGACACACCTAAGAAAATAAGGGTGAAGTGTGTAGTGTTTAGACTTGAGGGGTCCAGCAAATGATGGCGGAATTCTATAGTCCATGTAGACAGACGTGTGGACTTGGATTTGAAGGGTTTCAAAACCCCATTCTTCAATAGTTTTTTCTAGAGTCACTGATTTTGGCTAATTATATGGTGTTCCTCACTTTGAAATAGGTAGAGTATTATTTGTCATCATACACCAATAATTTTGCTTCCCTTGTCCATTTTTCCCAGACATGGTGAAAAATGACCAGCTAAAGTCTTGGAAGTACCTGTAGGGTTTACAATCAGATATCATATCACAGGTGTTTATGTTGAATCATTCAACCTATGCAGAGACAGAAGATATATCTGTGACGGTAGAAATGAATATGGTAACCAAGGATGTATTATCCACATCTTCTATTCCATTAGGTAGAAACATCATTGGACCACATGTAAAGAAGAGGAAGTGGCAAGATAATAATTGGAGTATTAGAGTAGAGTCCCAGTGGTGAGCCTCCTCTGCATTATCTTTTATAGTGGGTAATTTGAGACTAAAATTCTATCAGTTTAGAAAATCAGGAAACAGAAGATGTTATTTTCCAATTCCCATGAAAACGTTCAATATATTTGGATGTGTTGGCCACTTACAAAATTTCTATCAAGATATAAATGAACCTCATTATGGGTAGGTTTCATTGACTCCAAAGGATTGTACAGTGTTGTCAAAAGATTCAAAGGCTATTGGTCTCCAACCAAATTCTTCAAGAGTGAATCATATTCACGTAACATATGAGTTTCTAGAAGAAGTTAATGCAAGTCCATCAATAGTGATATGTACTATCTTTATTTCATCTTCAGTAGTAATTTATTTTTTTACTACCACTGCCTCACACTCTTTTATATATTCACATATAGTTTATGTTCTTAAACGTTCAATGGATCCTATTTCCTTTACAATGGAATTAAATACACCACCTAGAGAGAGGAAAGTGTCGGGGATTCGATGTCCTTATAATTCATAAATGATAGTGGATATGGACTGGGACTAGGATTTTCTTGTTCTTGATCTCGATATGTTTGACTTCATC
This sequence comes from Viscum album, assembly GCA_963277665.1. NCBI lineage: Eukaryota > Viridiplantae > Streptophyta > Magnoliopsida > Santalales > Viscaceae > Viscum > Viscum album. Next base: position 859,042,277 of record OY728121.1, read on the forward strand.
ATCAGTATGGATTGTCTTGTCACTAATTATACTATGGTTGATTATAATCATCAACTAGTTTTATTTTTTTCTGCTAATGGGAGATCACTTATATTTTAGGGGGAGTGTAATATGAGCATAGGTTGCGCAATCCCTTCCCACCTAGTGCTTTGGAGAATGTTCTTTGTATTTTTATTGATCTTAATGACATCTCTCAAGTCATTGATTTTCTTAATCTTGTTTAAGAATTTAATGATGTTTTACAAGAATAATTCTATGGTCTTATTCTAGTAGGAGAGGTAGAGTTTTTGATCGATCAATTTCTAGGTACAAATCTGATATTATTACCTTTTTATCATATGGAATCAGCATAGCGGAAGGAGCTCAAGATTTAGTTGGAAAACCTATTTGAAAAAGGTTTAGTTCTCACTAGTGTTTCACCTTTGGCAGACCCTGTTCTCTTTTCTGAGAAAGTTGATGGTTCACTTCAGTTATGTGTGGACCATTGGATGGGGAATTGGGTAACGGTTAAGAAAAAATATGTATTTCCTCCTATCAATGATCTGTTTGATCAGTTAAAGTGGGAGAAGTGTTTTTCAGAGATTATTCTTTGGTTGGGTTATCATCAACTCATAGTTCGGGAGTCTGATATACCAAAGATAGCCTTTAGAAGCTGGTATGAACATTATGAATATATTGGGGTTTATTTGGGTATGACTAATGCTCCTATAGTTTTAATGGTGTTGATGAATCAGATATTCCATCAATATTTTGACGCATTTGTGGTAGTTTTCATGGATGATATTCTGGTTCATTTGAAATTTGAGAATGATCATGAGAACCATCTATGTTTTTTTTAGAAATTTTGAGAAGTCACCATTTTTTTTGGAAATATTTTGAAATTTAAATTCTGTATTCATGAAGTGAAGTTGTTGGGGACCAAAATTTTTGAGCTTGTCTTATCAATTGATCCATAGAAGATAAAGGATGTTTTTTTATGGAAGGAACCATAGAATGTCTTTGAGATATGAAGATTATTTGGTGTTGTTGGATACTAATGATTTTTCATCAATGATTTCTATAAACTGGAATTGTCTTTGACTACTCTTACTAGGAAGGTGGTGAAATTCACATGGGATGTGAAGTGTTAGTCTTTTTTTGATGAACTGAATCAACTTCTAACATCATCTATTATTCTTATCTTATCTGACATGGTAAGAGGTATGTGGTTTTGTTTGACGCTTCATGTGATGGTTTGATATGAGTGATTATGCCAGATGACCATGTGGTAGCTTACGACCCTTGTTATTTTTGATCGCATGACAATAATTTCCCCAATCATGACTTAGAGCTTGATGTAGTTATGAATGTTCTCAAATGTTGGTGGAACTATGGTTTTGGGGAGAAGTTCACGGTCTTATCTGATCAAAAGAGTTCGAGTTTTAGTTTTCCAAAAAGGACATGAATATCAGGCATAGAATATTGGAAGAATACCTTCAGACGTTTGACTTTTATATTTCCTACATACTAGAGAAAAGAAATTTCATTGTATACACTATTTTTAAGTAATTACTATCATAGGTTGTTCTATAATCAAAGGAAAAGTGGAACCTTATATGGCCTTTCACTCAGTTTCAACTAGAAGATCAAGAGAGTTATTCATGCATGGTTCTGAAAAGTCATTATTTATCATAAACTCTTATAGAGTTAATCTTTTAGATTTGGAAATAGGATGATGAGTTTCAGAAGACTTTAGAAAGCCTTTATGGTGGGGAGACCATTTTGTGTTGGTCTCTTTCATCAGATGGTATACTCCACTTCGGGAAAAGTATTTTCATCCCATCATTTGTGAGAAGTTTTGTATTATTTAATTTTCATGCCTATTCATGTTCCATTCATCCAGGTATTGTGAAGATGTATTATGACATGAGGCAGTGATTCTAGTGGTTGGGTATCAAGAATGACATTTCAGAGTTTTTGTCTCGCTGTTTCACATGCCAAGGGATAATTAAAGATCATTTGAAACCTTCTGGTTTACTTAAGACACTTTTTGGTCCAATTTGGAAATGGGATGAGGTATCAATGTATTTTTTGTTAGATTACCATGGAATCCTTGAAGAATGATATTTTGGTGGTGGTTGATCGGTTGATGACGTCTGATCATCTCATTCTGATCAAATACACAACTAAAATTGAAGATCTGGGTGAGTTGTTATGTAAGATATTGTGAGGATTCATGGTAGTCTTTTTCCTATTATTTCAGATAGGGATCCTATATTCATCTCAAGGTTTTGAAGGAGTATTAAAGGGTAAATGGGAACATAGATCAGGTTGATAAAAGATTATTATCCTCAAACATATGGTCAAACATAGTGAGTAATTAATATCTTGGAAGATATGCTTCACGACTGTGTCTTGGATTTCATGGGATCATGGGATAGCTATTTAGGACCTGTTGAGTCTTTAAAAACAAAAGTTATCAATCATTGAAAAGTGTTTCTCCCGTATAGGATTTGTATGGACAACTGTGTAGATCACATAATTATTGGGATGTGGTTGGGGATATATCCTTAGTTGGACTGATTTCGGTTCAGGAGACATCCTCGAAGATTGAAGATGTACATAGATGTTTGATAAAATCCCAGATTCAACATAAATCATATTCAGATTGGTTGTCTCTACCATTGGATTTTTTCATAGGTGATTGGGTTTTCATGAATGTTTCTCCTCGATTGGGTCACTGCCATATTGGAAAACAAGGAATGTTGGCTCCGAGATATGTTTGACCATTTGAGGTCACTGAGCATATAATATAGGTTCCTCATCGGTTAGCACTACTGATTCTATTGAGAGGTAATCATGATTTTTTCCATTTTTCCTCACTCAGAAAATACCATCCAGATCCTTATCACATTCTGAGTTTGGAAAAAATTGATTTTGAGCAAGATGTTTCTATTTTGGTGAAACCAGTTGAGATAGATGACACTTAAGTGAAATTATTTCATGGGAAGTTGATTCTACTGGTCAGAGTTACATGGAAAAAAGGATCATATCATCATGATACTTGGTAATGTGATTCATTGATGAGGGATCAATGGCCTAATATTTTCTAGGTATTAAAACTTCCACATGACTTACCAGTGATGAAATGTATTTATGGTGGGGTGTTTGTAACATCATGTTTCCATTTTATCAGGTATGCCCCTATCCTCATCATGGTTCTCCCGTCATTTGAGAATGAGATGATACCTATAATGGTGATGTCAAATATTTGTTGGAAATTCACAACGAATTGTCCATTTCTTTCAGGATAAAAAATAATTTCACTTTGTGTAACAGGGTTACACACCATGTAACTCATTCTTCATACAAGTCGTGAGAGGGATCACGCTATGAAATATTAAACAATGTGAATGTTGTTTTCACATTGTGACTTCTTTAAGTAAGATATTTCTAATCTTAAATTATGAGTTTTTCAGTGTAATTATATAGAGAGGACTTCATAATGTGAATTGGAGTTTCACGTCGTGAAACGACCCATGTGCCACTTTAAAACATGCGATTGGAAATTTGTCTTGGTATTTTTTTTACAGATTCCTTCAACCTTGACCCATGGTCTCCCATAGGCATTTTTTGAAGACACGTATCCTTTTGGATCAATCTGTTCGATGTCTTATATCTATTGTGATTGTGGTGCATCTTTATGCATATGTTATCTTTCGATTTATTCATTTCCTTTGATTGTGATATTCTAATTGGGTGGAATGTTCAGATCTCTTACGTTACGATGGTGTTTCTTATTGGATTCTTCTAGATCTGTAATGTGATCTCTCTCAGAAGGCCTTTTACGTTATTGTTTTTTCCTAAGGTATGTAGGTTTCATCTTTTCCACAGACCCCTTCTATTTATATTTGGATCAATCAGGTAATGTGGATTGAATTCTAGGTCCGTTATTGTCGTCTTTGGGTTTTTCTTGATAGTGGATCCCATTGTGGTCATTTGCAACCTAAGATTTGATTTAGGGGGTTCCATCTCAAGCCAGGGATAATGGTCCTTATTTTTTTCTTTACAAACTACATTATAAATAAATATTGGAATGATTGTTATCTGTGTGTTGAGAAGTGTTTTAAAAAAATGGTTTTTCCCTCGTTATTGATAAATTGAATGGTAAAGATCTATTTTAAAAGCATTGACATGAATTTGTTAATTTTTTTAAAATGGTTTTGAATGAATTGAAATGAATTGTGAAAAAGAATAAATGGGTTACCTTGGTTAGTTAGGTGGAAGGTTTAGCTACTGTCATCGTCCATTTTTTGGGATTATCAAGGATGTTTGTCTTGGGGATTTCCTCATTTTTTCTATCCTGTTGTCCTAGGAGAACGACAATGAAATTTTTGGGGGTTTAGTCCATGGGTATTCCTTTGCTTCCTAATCTCATTGTTCTATGAACTGGTTTGTGCACATGATTATTTTGGTATGAGTATTTTGTGGCCTAGACATGTTTTATTTCTTGGTGTTGTGATACCAGTTATTCTGCTTTGTATATCATGTGTTTTGGATTGAAACTTGATATGCATGTGATTCTTGTAGAAAAATTGATATGGAAAATGTGATTTGAAATTGATATACCTAAATTTGTATAGAACTATGGAATAAGGGAAATGTTTTCCATGATTTCTATAAAACTACTTCACTTTTAATCATTCCATGTTTTTACATATAATGAGAATACATGAATTGTTATATAGAGGCTTGTTATGGAACAGCTAGGTGGGATTCTACTGAGCATGTAAGCTCACACCCTCTGTGCCTCTTCAATGGTGTATAGACCATTGTTTGTATTCTAGTGTTGAGAAAGGAAAGGAGACGTAGTGAGGCGGTGAGGTTCATGTCAGAGGGTTGGGTAGCTGGTGGTGAGATGGTGGGTTTTTGTCTATTCCATCATTTGGAGTAGCTATTTTGTCTTCGATCCATTACTGTTAGAATTTTACTTAGTAGTTTTGTGCTCTATTTTTTATTTTTTATTTCCACTATTTTCTTACAGTTATGACATACATATCTTTTTTATCTTCCATTTTTCCTTTTTAGTACATATATTCCATGTGTTTGATCAGGTTGGCTGAAATCATTCCCTCGGTTGTGTTGTTCGATTCTCAGGTTCTTATCTTTATCTCGTGGGGATTATCAATGCCCTTTGAGTATTTGAGGGAATGGTTTGTGTGTTGGGGATGAGGTAAACTCGGGTCAGTTCATTACACGAGTGGTCAGGTATGAAGCATGATATTTAAAATTATGTTTCTTGCTATTACATACTCTAAAAGATAAATGAAAGGCACTTGAAACCCACTAGTTTTATTCCACTTCTCATGATGTCGGTATAGAAATGGAATGAGGTATCCATGGATTTTATTATTATATTAACAAAAAATCCTCGATGGAGAAATGATATATGGGTTGCTTTTATCAGTTGAAAAATTCTATTCATTTCAATATGTTGAAGGATACCTGTAAGGTTGAATATCTCAGTGAGATGTATGTATAATCGGTTTTTAAGTTACAAGGAAGTCCTTCTACTATTGTTTCAGATAGTGGTACTAGGTTTTCCTTGAGGTTATGAACAAGTATCCAAGAAGAAATGGTGAATTAGGTCAAGTTGTGCAGAATATTCCATCTATATACAGACAGTTTGACTGAGTGAGTAATTTAGATCCTAGAGTATATTCTTTATGCATGTGTCTTGGATTTTAGTGGATCATGGGATAGTCATATGGGATTGGTTGAGTTTTTTATAACAAAAGTTATCATTCATCAATTATAATGGATCCCTTTGAGGTGTTGTATACTGACTCATGTAGATAACCACATTGTCTGGATAAGGTGGGAAATGTAGTTTTGGTTAGACCATGTTTGGTTTAGGAGATCTCTATGAAGATTCAAGATGTGCATTGATGTCTAGTTACATACCAAAATCGATAGAAATAGTATATAGATCTGTGATGTCTTCCTATGGTATTTTTCCACTAGTGACTATGATTTCATAGAAGTTTCTCCTCAGTTGGGTCCTTGTCATCTTAGAAAATAGGGAAAGATTTACCTGAGATATGTTTGACCATTTGAGGTCACTAATCTACTCAGATAGTTTGTTTATCATTTAACATTCCAAGGTCATTTGAAAGGTATTCATTATTTCTTCCTCATGTCTTAGCTCAAGAATTATCATCCAGATCCCGCTCATGTTCTATATTGGGAAGAAATTGAGTTTGAGTGAGACGATTCTATTTTAGAGGAACTAAATGAGATCATTAACTCTAAAGTGAAATTCATGTTTGGGAAGTTAGTTCTACAGGTAATAGTGATATGGAAACATGATTAATATTCCTATGAGACATGGGAACATAAGTTATTGATGATGGAGAAGTGGACTCGTTTTTTCTAGGTATTACTTCTTCCACATGACTTCCCTATGACAAAAATTATTTATGGTGGGGTGTTTGTTACATCCCATTACTAATATGTCAGCTACGTCATTAACCACATCATGGTTCTCTTTTTATCTTTGTCTATATAAGGTTTAGAATGAATTAGAAGTATACCTATAATGTTGAAGTCAAAAATTTATTATACTTTCAACTTTAACAATATTGTTTTGTAACCTACAGAGGTATTTAACATAATGTAAGTAGGTTACACAATGTGAATGAGTTATTGAATGAAATTCATTAAAGGATTAACACTACTAAAGGTTACACAATGTGAATAGATCTTACACTTCATGAGTTAATAAAAGGTCTCATTTCAATTTATGGTTATAGGTTTTTTATTATATTTGAGGATTTGGTAGTTACACATCATGTAATCGGTTTATATGTTGTGTAACTCTATGCATATAGATTTTAAAATAGTTTTTCATCTATTTTTCCTTTGGTTCATTTCCATACATCATTTCTCTATACCTAAGATAATTAGAAGGCAATTTTTGGAGACTCCTCTCCTTCCAAATCAATCCATTCGACATTCTACCTCAGTTGAAGTTGTGGTAAATCTCTCTAAGTAAGATAAATTTCTTCTTCTTCATTTCCATTGATCATGGTAGTTTCCTTGGATTGAATTATATTATTTTTTTATATAAATTGGTGAATTTTCTTTTCATCTTTCAAGATTCTTTGTTTGATCTCATTCTGGTGGTTATTCATTTTTTTGTGGTGCGGAGGCTATTTTCTCTCAACATATGTGGGTTTCCTTCTTTCTTCCAACCCACTGTTTTCTAAATTGATACATTATTGAGATGTGAATTGGATTCTAGGGCCTTCATTTATGTTTTTGGGTTTTCTTTGTTAGTGGATCCCATTGCGGGCATGTGCGGCCCATGTTTTGAGGTAGTTGGTTTCCTCTCTATCATGTGATTGATAAATCTTATTGGTTTGTTTTTATAAATTTATTTATAAATAAATGGGTATGAAAGTGGAATTATTATTTGTGTTTGTTGGAATGAGATTTTGAAAAAAAAAGTGGGTTTTCCTTGGTTTTTTATAAATTTAATGAAAAAGGATATTTTCAATTCACTAAAAAGGATTTTGTAAAATGGTTTTGAAATCGTTTTTGAATCATTGAGATGATTGTGAAAATGTATACATGGGTTACCTTGTCAACTAGGTGGAAGGTTTAGCTTGAGGCCATTTTCCATTATGGGGTTTCACTTTATGGGTTTTCCCCTTGTCCTAGAGTGTAGATTATTGTACCTAGGTACATATATGATGTTGGCGTTTCACTTTATAGGGTTTCTCCCTGGTCTAGGAGTGGAGATAATTGGATTCAGGTATCACAGTACACTATTTATAGGTTTTTTAGTATGAGTAGTCTCGTACCCGACCTGTTTTATTCCTTGGTGTTGTGATGCCTATGCTACTACATTTGTTTCCTATGTTTGTACTATTTCATCCTTCATATACATATTGATTCATGTGAAAGATGGTATGGAAAGTGTCCTTTGAAATTGATATACCAGCTTTAGTTTTAGAACAATGATAAAGAGGAATTTTTTACCATGTTTTCTGAAAAACTATTTTACTTCATATCATTCCATGTTTTACCTAAAATGAGAATACTTGAATTTTTATATAAATAATAGTTCTAAAAACACTTGGGTGGGGTCATAAGGAGCCTATTAGCTCAGAAACTGTACGTCACTTCGGTAGTGCATAGACCGTTGTATGTATTCCAGTACAAGGAATGGAAAGGTTCCACATTGAGGAAGTGGGGTTTTTTTTCAACTGAGTTGGGTAGCTGGTGGTGAGATTTTGAGAGGTTTCCCACAATATCACATATATTACTTTCTTTTATTATTTTCCTTTGCAATTGGAAATGTCTCTAGGTTTTTTTAGTTGGTTTAGTTGTTTTCTTGTTTCCTCTGTCTTATTTCAGTTATGAGACATATATATGCCATTCTTCCACTTTTTATTTCATCATTGAGTATATATATATATATCCATGTTCTTCCTTTAATTTGGGATAAATCATTCCCTTTGTGTGTTGTTCGATTTTGGGGTGCTCGTCGCCAGCTTATAGGGATCGAGAATTCCCTTCATGTATGTAATAGATCGGGTTAGGTGCCATAGTTGTAAGTAACCTAGCACATTTCGTTAAAAATAGATACCTATTAATTAGAAATAAATATAGAAAATAAATGAATATAAGAGGAATGATTTTATAAAAGATTATTTTTTTGAGAAAAATGTGATTTATATTAATAATTAAAATTAATTATTATTAGTGAATGATATTAATTAATTTTATATATTATATATTCAATAAAAAAAATTAAAATTCAAACAATAGACTTTATAGGCATAAAATAATAATAAGAAACTTTTTTCACATAAAAACCTATATTTTAATAAAGAGTTGTTTTACCGCCTTTTGATGACGAACATATTTTAACTTCTATTTTTCCACTTTTATTGATTTTATAAGTCAAAATGTAAATTATCTCTAAATGTGGTACATACAAAATATCTTATGGTGATTTTTGGACTTTTTATGTGATGTTTCTTTTTTTGGTGAATAGTAAAAAAATATAGAATTTAAATTCAAAAAATATATTTCATATAATTTATTTATAATGGGAAATTATATATTTAATTTGTTTTAATGTTTAATTATATAAATTTTACATCAATTAATCCAATTTGGGACATTTTAATCAATTCCACTTTGAAAGTGGATATAAAAACATTACAAACGTTTGAATATTTTTAATTTAAAAACCTCATTTGTCATCTTATCTAAGGGATTGAATAAAAATTAATTTTTATCAATTTTTTAATTGAAATTCAGAAAAATGGATTCCCTATTTGGAATAAAATTTTTTTATAATTTCTAATAAGGTAAAATTATTTTTTTACAAAAAATATTATTGAATGTAATTAAAACAAATTACTATGATTAAGATAAAATTGAGCTTAACATGGGACTAAACCAAAAACATAAGGGAGAAAATGACATATAAACTTGTAAAACTTCCATTGGGTGGACATATTTTGACCCTGTAGTCTTGTGGATATAATTTTTTCATCATTAAAGCCACATGGAATGGGGAAAATGTTGATAGAATTCTATTTCCAAACATAGAAATGAATACCACTCTTCCTCTACTAAAAAAGGCACTCACCCATCCAACATCTTAATACATCTAAATTCACATTTTATCAATAAATATCAGCCCAAATAGATCCTCAAAATCATTAAAATCATCCTATAATCATAAATATTGTCATAAATCCATCGAAATAATCCTTTTGGTGTTAACCAAAAAGAGATGCCCAAATAAGAGGTAAGGTCATTTCTCAAGATTTTTTGGTTTATTTACATTCTCCTCCCCCATAAATTTTCTTATTAAATACTTACATAATAACATAAGTATCCTAAATAAACATAATTTTTTTATATTAAGAGTTATACCTAAACATATCCACACTTTCATTAAATGGGTAACTAATTTACTATTTGTGTGTCCGGTGAACTACCGCCTCACAAAACGATGTCTTTCATTTTTCATTTACAAGCATTCATGGTTAGGAATTATCATAGACGCACTATTTATATAAGTTATATAAAATATTCATAATTTATTTATCATTATATAATTTTTAAATATAATATACCTTTATGAATTCTATTTTATGGATATACGATTACATCATTGGAGGAATTGTGTACTACCACCTCCACAAAGAGAAGTTATCCATTCACACAATACATATAAAGAATGGTTTTAAATAAAATATGTGAAAAAAATTAAATATGTATTATATTATTGACATAATTACCTTTCTATAAATATAATATATCAATTTTCATTGCCCCTTTCAGTCACAAAATGTTTTAACATCGGTAGTGGATGTGGGACTACCACCCCCTTGACAAGTTTTGATTCATCTTACATCAATATAATTCTATATATATGTATATATGATTAAAAAATATGATATTTCTGATATAATTATCATTTTTTAATGATATAATGTTACTCACCTTCTTTCCATAATGATCATTGAAAATTTTGAAAGTTGCTCATGCATATGTACGACCTATTGTCTCCATGATTGTAATGTTGGTTCATTTTTCATAACCATCTTTCTTGATTGGATTTAAAAGTAAAATTGATTTATAAATTTGAAAATTATTACATGATTGTTATTTTTGATATTCTTATATAATGACACATTTGATAATTGTAGAGATAACAATGTAATTTTTGACACATAAACTGAACATGGTCAAAACACCTGACATAAATTTAATTGTTTGGTAGTTGTTTAAAAAATTGTAATAACTGAAATAAAAGTAATGATAAACATTAATAAGGTTAATTATTAATTAAATAATTAACATATGTTTATTATTCAATAATATAAAGTCACACGTGAAAATTCGGACTCATGTTAATTGATTCTTGGCTCACTTTTCATTCCGTGAGGCATACACCATTAATTCCACAATCTTTTTTTGTGTGGTGTACCTACTACGCCTATTGATATGTTATTTCATGAATTATTTTATCTTTATATATTTAAATGTTTCATTTGATGATTATTAATTTGGGTCACCAAATTCATATGTCACCACAATGGTTAGGGATTTCATCTCAATTTCCTTTCATTTAGGCATATTGTATTGTTATGAACCTAGTTTATTTCATATGGTGTATATAATTTCCTTTAAAGTTTTATATCCCGGATACAGTTATTATACTGATATTATAAGATTAATTTAATTTTATTACATCATGGGGTCTATTATATAAATTTTTTAATGTGGTATGGGACACATTGGAATGTTTAACTCTTATTTTCTTGTAAAATGTTCTTAATGAAATTTCATTGGTATTTACATTCATCAAAATCCAAAACCCTTATGGTTACATATCCCCTACTAGGTAATTATTGATTAATCCATATTATTTACTCTGTATTGAAATTTGATGATAAGGATCATTTTTTATAATTAATTTGATTATTCAATATAGGAGAAATGATTTGGATAGGTATGACACTGGTGGTGCCCAGTTATAGAATGCACATTGATGCATCAGTTGTCTTATTATATGAAATAAGTTGATTAAAACCCCGTTACATTTATTTCTGAGAATAATTCAGTCTTATGATATGGATTTCAGACCAGTTAATGAAAACCCCACGATGCACTAGTAATCTCATGAGACGAATCCTTTGGCCAAATCAGAGTAGTTTAACAAGTATTAAGAATTAAACTTGTAGTTAAAGGTACTATTTACCTAGGAAACATGGAATCTAAAAATTATTCATTTCCCTCATTCAGAGACAATTAATTTTTATCCATTATATTTTTTGTTGACATATCTATATTTTCATTTCATTCTCAATTTATTGAGTAAAGGGAATATGTTTCAATATCTTAACTTTCAAAATTGATTATGCACTATCCGGTTATTTTAATGTCACGTGTTATCAATTATTTACCATTCTGTTTTTATTTTCTCTCATTAGTTCATTATTTATTTTTTTTATGTACCATTACTAAGCATTTGAGATCACCCTTATTATTTTTCCTTTCCCTGGGTTATGAAGAATATTCCATTGAATCTAGTTCAAGGATGTTGTTTATTTTATTTTATTATTTATCATGTTATTATATTATTTTCCAAAATTATTATGGGTATCATTTATGCTCTCTTTCATTCCAAGACTGTTAAATTGGTTGGTCATTTTAGATTGTATCCTTGTGTCAATGCAAATTTAATAGTGTAATACACTACCATCAGTCTTCTAGGTTTCAGGAATTATAATAAATGATTAAAATGGTAATATATTCAATTTTAAGATAATATAAGGATGAAATATATCCTTCAAATAGGATTTGGGTAGTTTATTTGTAAAACATACCCTTATATTTTGGTTTAAACCATTGGTAAACTCATTTTAACATTAATAATGGAAATTAATTTTCACTTTTTTTTACTATCTTTTATGAAGAAGAATTAATATGGAATTGTAAAATAAAATTAATTATGTTGAATATAAATATGGATGAAATTTTTCCAAATGTAATTTTAAAATTAAACCCACTAAATCAATGAAAAATATATTTTCCAATGAAATTATTTTCATAAGTATAAGAAGTTTTTATATGTAAATTAAAAATAGAATTGATTTTAATTACCTAAATTTGATTAAAAATAATATAATTTTAATAATTTTAATTTTAAAATCATATTAATAATATTTATCATTGTAAATTCTTTTAACGAAGAGACAATTTTCAATAAAAACAAATTTATTTCATTATCCATCAAAAAAATATCCTTTTAAGGAAATTCTAAAACATTAACATAATGATAATTTTAACATGTTGATTTAGAAATGATTTTCATTTTTTAAAATTCATTTATTATATGTTTCAAAAATTAATCATATAATTTTTTCATTAAAAACCAATGCAAATCATTTTTTACGAAAAATGTATTTTTGAAGCATATGATGACTTTACTAAAAAATAAGTACTTTTAAATAAATATATTTTATTTTTTTATAAAAATTATATACATTATTTTTAAAATTATAATATTCCTCTTAATATCTCCATTTTTAATGGTTAATTTATAATGTTAATTTTCAAATAATACTACATTGTTGATTATTAGAACTTAGTGTTCAGTCTAATGAAAGATATCAAAAACTAAATAAAATTATTTGAAAATAAATATTTCATAAAATCTCATGGTTTTAAATCCCCCCCAGCTTAATAGATTGTTCCATCACAATTTTAACTTCTTACCATTAATCAAGGGTTTCACAATTAAATGATCCCTTTTTTGAAAACCCACATTGTAAAAATGTTTAGTATATATTCCTTTTTAAAAGAGAAAAGGTTAAATTAAAATTTCATATGAAATAAAAAAATTAGGTTTATGAATAATATAAAATTAATGGGAAGTGAAAATATGTACATGGAAGAAAATAAAAACACCTAAGGATTAATATAGAGCGATAAAGAACGTGTTCATGATAATTCTAACCACCATAAAACCATAAATATATAACGAGTCAAATGACTATTGATTCATTATAAATGAAAATAATAGTACAAATATTTTGTCTCAATATCCTTTTTCGAATTTTGATGTAATTTTTACAATCAAGATAGGGAATGTGAGAAAATATACTTACATGATTTATTTCCATTTCAAAAGAACAATATCATACTTTAATTTTGATTTGATCAATTTTTACTTCATCTATTTCCGCAAGAAATGAAGATGAATTTTCCAGACCTAAAGAACTAATAGATTATAAGAACGATGAAATAATGATTATTCATTCCTTATATTGCTGATTATCATAAAATTGAATAGAATAAGTTATATAATTTGGATAAATCTTCCTCTGATGAAATAATACCATAATATATAAAACATTATACAATGTACAACTTAAACCATTCCATATAAAGGTAAAATTTACACCTTTCAAAATTAAAAAATTATAAATTATGTCACTAGATTTCCCAAAATAAAAAAAAATTACTCACTAAAATATCATAAATTATCTCTTAGTTGTCACATACCAAATATGTGAATACCATGGTCATATATTCTTCTAAAGCATCTTAATAACCATAATTATCATAAAACATCAATGAAAATAGTCATGCTTAATCATTATTTAAATAAAACCACATATTATTGAATATATTAGATAAATACAAAGTTTTTGTAAACTCCATCAATGATTACATAAACCACTTTGTTACAAAATCAATAATTAGTTCAAATGTCATAAATACTATTCAATTTACTTTATTGATATCATTCATCTATTAATCCCTCATAAAAACCATTATCACAACATCAATGACGTATTAATGGTTATATTTACATTAATCATGTGATTTATATAAAATATCATGTATATATTAATTCAATTTTCTATGTTATCATTTTCATTCAACATATTCTTGTAAATAATTATTGGAAACCTTCAATAAAAAGATACTTATATATTTATTGGTTCATATAACATAATAAATTAATGTTAATACATATATATTTCAATAATTCTACTTCATTATTAACCCATTAACTAGGCATAATCATTTTTTCCTTAATACCCACTTCTATTTCTTATGTCATTTATAGTCTCTTTATCATCAATGGATAAATCAACACTCATGAAAACTTTTTGATCCCCTTATAAAGATTTATAACTATGGCATTGATATGAATGATTCCCATAAATACCACATTTAAAACATTAAACAATTGATTACGCCTTAGGGAAACAATTATTCTCATCCATTTTGTAAACTAATATTTTCATTTTTCCTCATAGATTACTTACTTAGTTCTGTTATTCTCTAACATAAAACATCTTCTAATTCCTATGATACGTTCCTAGGAGTGAAACTTCCCACATTATCAACATATAGGAAAAAATATCATCTTTAATGTATATTATACACAACCCATGTTCTCAGTGAACTCTATCCTTCTCTTATTTGGGGAGGTTGAGTGTGGGTTAAGGTGAAAGTTACTATTCATGTAACATGGTAAATGATTAGGTATTATCATAATATCTTTCACTATAATAATTTCTATATTTTTTTAACATCATAAGACTTTCTATCTCATTCATTTTTTTCATGATTCCCCTAGTTCAATCCGTTGAGTAAATCTAAGAAAACATAGGATGAGAAATAATAATTATAGTGTGAAATAACATAATAATGAAAAACTATAGGATATATAAATTATGAAAATTTATTTTTATCTTAAGATTCATTAGGTTTGACAAATCTCATATATTATTATAATTTATTCAAATCGTTCATAATTGTTTGTAACGAAAATGTAAATTAACCATACCATATCCCCTGGGATTGTCAAACCAATTGTGCATCATGGTTCATTATCACAAACTAGGTATAAATCAATTCAAAGACCAATACTCCCTTTTTTATATTTATTACCCTTATATATTATTGTTCTATATCCACAACCACTTTTAGAATCTATATAAAGATGTAATGTATTATAAAATTACATAATATCATCCTTACCAAGACTTTAGGATGTTATCCTATACATACACTTTTCTTTAGGGTATTTTAACAAAGTCCCCTGACCCTTATGTCAAAATTTTGACTAAAAAATCCTTTTATACCAACTATAATGGCCCAATATTTTTGTACATAATTATATTATATTTTTTATTAATATTCAATACATATCTCAAATACATTACCGTGGGTAATAAAGGTTTAAGGTCATCAAACTCAAGATATAAAATCTTCTTATTTCATTAATGATATTAAAATTTCCCTATAAATATATTCCCACATAGTTCTCCTCATAGAAAAATCCTATTTGAAACATTATTCATTACCTAGGGAAGGAAACATAAGAATGGTTGAGCTCTGTTTCTCAGTAAAGGTAAACATGGGGGATATTAATCAATGATCATATGAAGGAATAGGATAATCAAATGAGTATAAGATCATGTTCAAAACATGAAAATTTCATACCCATTATTTCAAATATCTAATACATGAGTCCTGTAATAAATCATGATTGTTCATAAGAGATGAATAATAAAATAATTAAATGATCAAAATCTATGAAGGAATAATATATTTATAAGAATGTAGAAATAATATAGGCCCATCACAATGTGGATATGTATAAATAGAATCATGTTCACCCATTAAGGTAAAGAATTGTAATCATACCATTTCATAAACATATAAACATAAAAAGAGTTCTACAAATAACCTTATGTACATGAAACTATGTCTAAACTTAATATTATAAAAATGAGAGTAGTTACACATATAACATTATGAACATGAAATAATTATCATGAATATATTATTTAAATCAAAATTTATCCATATTTACCCAATTCATTAGAGGGATTAATAATTTTTCTCCCACCCATAACAGAGTGAAAACCATACATATTTTTTACACAGTAATAACAGACATTAATCATATCTTCCCATCATAACTTGTAAAAGGAAGAAAAAGATTCATAAAAATTTCACTGATTCATCATAACATAACCCATTAAAATAAATGTGTTTCATAAACATATAATCATCATAAAACATGATTATAAATAATAATTATGATATCATTCTATCATATACCCTTTAAGTCGTGTGTAACATCATTGATGTTATCATGGATGAAAAATTATATTAAATGATCATTGAAAAATTTCATGATGAAAATAGACATTATACTTAAAACAACTTATATAAAATCAAATAATTTAACTAATATTCCAGAATTTTTTTAACTAAATATAACCATTAAAATTTATAAACTAAGCTTAAAAAAATTAAGAGTTCTTGATAGTGGGATGTTTTGTTCCTGTCAAATAATATAAAAGAATAAATTATTTTAAAGCTTTTGTAAAAAGGAAAAAAGTACATCATTTGGTAAATGAAAAGAATATTAAATAATATTTAATAAAATATATGGGTAAACTGACATTAAAAATCGTATGATATTTGAAAATCCATATTTAAAACAATTTTAGAAAACATAGATATAGAATAAAACCGATTTTTGATAGAATAGACATATAAATTAGATCATAATTAAAAACATTATTTTAGTATATTTTGTACGTAAAGAGAGGAAAATTAAATTAAAACACATTTTATTTTATATTTAACCAAATTAAAATAAATTTAATGAGATTTTATACAGAGGTATCATACGACTTCATCATCAAAAACTTAATCATAAACAATCCCAATAAAAAATGAGATTGAAACATAAACCCTTACCACATTGGTATCATTTGAATCATATGCCCTATGAAATAAAAATAATTATATGGATATTTAAATCCCAATAGAATTAATAGGAATCATCATGAATAAAATTTATGGTATTTATATAGACCACATAAAAGAAACATTTCGTGAATATGGAATTTTTCATAAAAACATAAAAGTGGGATGACAATCCCTTACCCCAGGTCTCGAATTCTTTCATACACATTTCATAATAATTTATAATATACATAAATATATATATATATATAATTAATATAAATATATTAATGAAAAACAATAATATATATCATACTATATATTATTTATGTATACCCTTTATCGACCACTTGTAAACAATTCTTTGTTAACATTACTATTTCAGGTAACAACTGCTTTGATTTTCAAGTTTATTTGGGACAGAAAATAGTGTTCCTTGTATTACGATAATGATTATATCATATCCATAATTTTAATCATGATATAAATTAAAATGTATTAATTATATACATATTTATAGTCATTCATTAAATACGGAGATTGAAAAATGGATCACACCACTCATAGAGACAGTTGGCCATAGGTACGCATGAATGTTGTTTCCATTTTCTTAACAAATTGAATAAAACCAATTTAAATATTATTTAAAATTTCTAGGATAATTTTTATAAAATATATATAATATATATTCATTAAATATTGTATTATTACTGTCCATGTCAAAATTAAATGAAAAATGTTTCACATCACTTTGTGAAGGTGGTAGTCCACACATATGCATGAGCAATGTTTTCATTTTCCAACAGATTATTAATTAATAAGATAGATGTTATATTATATTTCCCAAAGTATAGCTACTTCATTAATATAATATTCATATGATAAAAATATCATTATATTCGTCTATGGGATATAGTGATGGAAAACTTACTATATGGGTTCGCGAGGCAGATGTTCGTCGTTCACACAATTGATATTTTTTTCCATTGTATGCAAAAAGTGGTGGATGTAGACAATGAAACTAAAATTATAAAATATTAATATATAAAATGTAATTATTTTATTATATAATAATACATTATTAATATTTTAATGACGTGTAAGATGAAATAAAATGAAAACACATTGTTAAGAATTATACCCTTTCTTTATATAACCACTTTAGGTTTATTACTAAATCATTTTTATGAGGTTTCTTAATAAAAATAATGCCTTTAGGGAATGAGTTGGAAATCAATATATTTATATGTTCTGGTATAGTCCAAAAAATTATTTTTATGTATAAACAGAATAGGGGAAGAGATTTGCGTTTTGAAGTGGCAGAGAGGGCCCACATTGAAACAACATGGAATTTTCTTAAAAGAATCCAAAGGGATAAAGTGATTAACAAAAAAATGCATCCAAATGGACCTAAATTATTTTTTAAAAAAAATTTAATGTTTAACTATATCTATCAAATCCTATTTAGAGAATTTTATTTACAAAAGATATTTTTATATTTTGCATTAACCACAACTAAATGTGTCTTAAACATAACCATAATAATTAACTTTTACTATTTTTATTATTCGTTAGGAAAAAGATAAATTTTGACATAATAAATTGTATTAATTATTAATATTATAAATATCGAATAAATTTTTCCAAATTTAATTCATATAAGGTCATAATTTAATTTAAAATTAAACCCACAGATGCGATGAAAAAGATCTTTTCCAAAGAATTTTTTTTCATAAGTAGAAAACGTGTTAATATAAATAATGAAAAAAGAGTTCATTACAATGGCCATTATTGTATTAATTATAATATAATTGAACTAATTTTATATTTAATACCATGTTAAAAGTTAATGTATTTTTATAAATTTATTAAATTATAATAAAGTTTTCAATAAAAAGTAGCATTTTAATTATTGATCAACACATTAATATTTTCATAAAATTCTAAAAAATAAACTGTAATATAATTTATATATTTCATTTAGAAAATTTAATTAATTTTTTGAAAAAAACTCATATATTTTTATATTTTTATTTTTATTATTTTTCCACTAAAATACATTTAAAATAATTTTTGAGGAAAAAATGTATTTTTGAAACATATAATGACTTTACTATAAATTTATTACATATTTATAAATTTATTTTCATTATTTTTTAAAATATTTTTAATATTAAAAAAAAATTATTATTCATACAACTTGGTTTTGGATCTAGGTTATAATATCTATGTTTAAATAATGGTATTATTTGGGTTGTTAAAACTCTATGTTGTGTATAATGAAAGCTACCGAAAAAATATTTTTTTTTGAATAAAAAATCATAAAATCTCAAGTTATTACATAAATAAATTCAATCCATGCATAAAATAATATCAAATTAAACTAGAGGTAGAATAATAATATTTTTAGGAAGCATATTCCCACAAAATGTTATTATAGATGAGATATGGACTTGATATGTGATCGTCATACTATTAAATATTTAAATTGAAAACACCACATATAATCATTGAGTTGGTTATGTGTTACCATTATTATATTCTTATGATATTAAATAGTTGGTTGAGATAGAATAAAATAAGTAATTTTTAATTCAAGAGTGTATGTTATGTGTACCTTTCACCACTTTGTTCTTGTGAACGACTTCAGCAGTTTTGATCACATGGGATTTTTCATTATATCTTTAATTTAGAGGTTGTTATACCAATTTTCATTATTAACCCTTAGATTCATGAATTTATTGGAATAATTTTCATACTCCTTCTCGTTATTTCATTTATGTGTCGGTGGAACATTTTTTTAAATATCTACATTCATTTAATTGATTGTCCACTACACATTACTTTCACATTCTTTTTCTTGATTACCTTATCTTCCACACATGGAGCATTTACCATATCCCTTCAAAAAAAATTACCATTCTTCTTACATATATATTTCATGAAGGAAGTTTAATTTTTTTCCTCCATTAGTATTATTAATATAATTTCTCAAAAATCCATCTTTCCCTTATTATCCCAAAATCCATGAAAATAATGGGAGTCTCCATTCTGTACTTCTATCTTATCATCACATTAAATGATTTATTTATATATATCAGAGTATCTTATTTAAAACTCATTTTGGAGATATGTAATTAAGACACTAAATAATAAATCAAATTTTCTATTATGGTAAATGATAAAACCATAATCATACCTTGCAAATCTAGAAAAATGTTACCTTATGGGTACTAAAAGATTCATCATATCTCAACTTTAATTCATGAAATTCCCTCTTCACTTTAGTGAAAATATTTTGAGGAAAACAGTTCTTGAAAATATCTTTTTAAAACCCTTCCCATGTAATGGAGTCATTTTACTCCTCTTTCATATATTATTGATAAGAATTCACTATTTATAGACTTCACCTTAAAAAAAGATAGACAACCAAAATAACATTCTCATAAACCAAGAACTTTAGAATATAGAATATATTTCCTCTTTAATTGAACCATTTCTATATAATAAGTTGATCATAGAAACCAATAATGGAATATAATAATTTTTGTATAAAATACTCAATGGTGAGGTGTTCCTTCATTTGGTCATTTATAATTTAGAATGATTCACATTATTGATCATTTCTTGAGAGAGTTGGGTGATAATTGTAACACCCCAGGTAAATAAAGAATATGACATTTTTATATTTATCCCTTTTTTTGAATAAAATGTTATTATTAATTTAAAGGGAACACTATGCTTGATGGCTTACCCAATACGCAACAACGAGTTCCTTTGAAATCTTACGTTACACTCTAATAATAAAATAAAATTATTTTAAATTTTAGTTAACATGTAGTCGTTGTATTGGCGGGAATGAATATAAATAACTAAAATACGATTATATATGTTTGTTAAATGTATTTACATTTATCCAATAAAGGATAAAGGCTTAAAATACGAAAAGAATTCAATTTTAGGCATATATACTCTAATTTTCACTAAAGGTCCACTTATAAAAATTTGATGGCGAACCATCATTAAATATATTTTTCGTCACTCTTATACATTCTATTGGACCAAATAAAACTCTTCTTTAGAATCAGGGCATCAAAATTCACTTTGTGTAAATTTTTGGTATTTCCCGATAAAGATCATTTTTTAATGAATAGTGAAAAATGTTGTATTTTAATTCAAAACCTATTTTAAATATAATTTATTTATATGATTATATTATACTTTTAATTGGTTTCAAAGTGAAATTAGAATATATTTTCACCATTTAATCCAATAGTGGTCATTGGAATTAATTTCATCTTGAAATTGGACTTAAACTAGTGTTAATCTTTTGATACATATTGTTTCATAAAAACACGCTATTTGCTCTGACAGCGGAAATTAATTATTAAATTAATTAATGTAACTTATATGTTTTTAATTTTGTAAAATAGAAATCATTTTTGAATTCAGAATATCAAATATAGCCAAGGGTAAATTTTTGGTAATTTTCTGAAAAACATCAATTTTTGATGAATAGTGAAACCACTAAGTGGTAGTTAAAGAAACTAATTTTTCGTTTAAACGAAACATTACCACTTCTGTGATTTAAATTTCAAAAATTCGACATACATGTTTGTCATTAAGAATTAAAATTTGGTTCAATGGGATTAAAATAATTTTTTTGGTGAATAGTAACTTTTAAGTTTATTAATCGCGATTAGAGGTAATTAGTCTAATTTAAGGTAAAAATAATGTTTTAATAATATGAAATGACCTATACACATGTCCTACCCTCATTAAATGGTTAATGTCCGACCAAGACAATCCATGGGTCAGCGTGGGGACCCCATAGAGCCACTTTGGTAGGAAAATGAGATTAATACCTTTTTATTTAATGTTAAAATGAAAATGTCACAAACATGTGTTGTTTTACTAAAACAAATTTTATATGGGGTGATACAAGTCAGATTTTTGACTATAAATATTAATTGGAAATATAAAAAGATTTCCAAAATCATAGTATTTTTTTTATAATTTTTAGACATTAACTAAATTAAATTATTTATGACACCATGATGACGCTGCGATTACCTCATTATATAACGATTTAAATAAAATGGAAAGATAATGAAAACTCTAAGACCTACACATGTCCAAAACCTATTGGATGAGTGGATTTCAAACCGTTATCACCTTATCCTCGAAACACATAAATTTGGGTCCTTTAAAATCTTAAACTCATTCTAAAATAAAGTAACATTTCCTTACTTTCTAGGAGTGCCCCTCCTCTTCTCTTATAAAAGGCCCCCACCTATACCTCCTTACCCACACCTCTAAAGCCTTTTGGATCGGCCAAACCCTACCCATTTTGTCTCTCCACATCCCTATCTTACTCCTAGAAGCCTCACTTTGGGCAGAAGTCTTCCCAAGGAAGCCTTTGAGCTCAAATAAAAACGAGTTACCCGATTTAAAGGTAGTGTCTTCTCTTGTGTTCTTTTGTTTTATTTTTCTACTCCAACCCCCTAAACTCTTTTTATTATTTTCTTTTTTAAAAACTTCAGTATCTTAAATATAATAGGATTTTGTTATAAGAATCATTTGATCTACACTTACACACACCTACACCTAATGGTTAAAGAACATACTGTTTCTGTGGATGGAAAATTTCTGCCTCACGAAACGATGATTGTTCAACACTCATATAACACCTTAAAAGGTGGACATTAAGATGTAAATATATTTATATATGATATATAATATGTTTATGTTTTAATTAAGCTTCTGCATTTTTCTTTTGTGGCATACCTTTATGGTTTCCATTGTGGGTAAACACGATAATTTCATTTTAGGAAGTGCGGACTACCGCCCCCTCAGAGTGATTTGATTCGTTATTGCCATATGTGGGATGTATAAATGATGGATTTAAAGTTATTATATATGATTTATGTTACATATAAATTATGAATATAATTCTTGAATTAAAATATACATACCTCTCATTTGGTTTTAATTCCATTTATATGACATTGAAATGAAAGTAGCGTTCATGCATACGTACGGCTTACTGTCTCCATGAACGGTTCATTTCATTTATTACCGCTAAATGATTATGTAATTTTATAAATACTTGTATATTATGGATATATATGATATATATGATATCCAAATCATGAATATCATTCTGGATATAATGAACCTTTGACCACATGAAAAACATGTAATTGTAAGAAGTCCACTTTCGACTTAAGAACCAAATATCAACAAAACAAAAATTATTAACTTAAATGATTACATAATGCTTATAACATGGCAATAAGTGATATAAAAGGAATAATGAACTTGAAAAAGGTTCTTAAGCATGTGTAAATTAACTCAAGTTTATTATTTAGGACGTTAAAGAACAATCGAGTCAAGTCGGACCCGAGGTAAGGGATCCAACCTCTCTCTTTCTTTTTAAGTACTCTCTTTTATGTCATTTATTTTAATCCCATCTTTCTTATGTTTGGGGATGTTCTTTTATATTACTCATACTTTAATGTTTATGTTAATATTATGGGAGACCCTATTTGATCTCATAAATCCATTTTTGGAAGTTTTAAGTGGCGATGTTAGGCTGTCGAGTTTTCGTAAGGGTTTTTTCATCTCACTTTTATTCCCATGACATTTATGCTATGTTTGCCACTATTTCCTTTGAGTGTTGTATGTACTGACCATTATTATAAAATTTGTGTAGTATAATTTCATTTATTGGTATTTATATTTTCATTGTATGACCCTTCTTCCATGGGGTGTACTTTTCGAAAGTTACCCAACTCGGTAAGGGGACCTTTCACCCTCCTTTTTTTTAAAGACTTATTTTGTTATGTATTTTAATTCATGTAATATTATGTTGGGATATGTTCTTATATATCCTTATTTATGTAAATTTTATTTCCAAGTGATGATATACCCTTTATCTCTCTCATCAACCCTTTTTGTAAAAATTTATGTGACGCCGTTAGGCTGTCGAATTTTACCAAGGGAACTTCTTAACACAATTTCAATTTCTTTGGGTTCAACATGTAGTTATTGAATATATCATCCTTTGAATATGTGTGAATGACCTTTTATTGTTTTAAAATTAATATCAATTTATATTGGTTTTATTTATATTTTTCACACATAATTATGAGATTGATTTATCCTTAATTTAAGGATACCTTCTTTATAATGGATTTCATCTCATTTTACATTTCTTTTGAGACTTCATTGTTGTTATGCACCAATTCACTATTATATGGTGTGTATACTGTCCTTTGACATATTATATCATGAATCCGATTATTCTCATGATATTATAAACTTCGGATTAAATTTTATTCCACAATTATTTTTATTCAAGAGGCTCTCATTTTGTTCAAAACTCTTTAACAAAAATATCGTTTTAAATTTTTTAAAGATTTATTATTCAAAATCTTTATCTTTAATGTCCATGTTATCAAAATGGTTTTTAGTATTTATTTATATGGACATTAATGTTTTAAAATTATAATTGCAATAAAATCTTCCAAGTGTTATGGGACACTTTGATTCAAAAATCACTTTTAAATGGTTTTGGAAAATGGATTGATATCTTGGAATTACTTATTGTTATTGCAAATGAAATGTTGTTATTGAAATGTTTATATTTTCAATATTTTATGTGTAATGATGGTACTTGGACATTTTACGGGTGGTTACGTTATAAACCATATGACGGGTGGTGCCGTGGATACCAGGACGGGTGGTTATGTTATAACCTCCAATGCATTGGGTATAGAATTCGGCCGTATGGATATTCCATTAAGTATGTGTGGAAGTCAACCATATGGTTATTCCATTTAAGTATGTTTATGTCCCAAGTTACCTTTATATGTTATGTGTTCTTTATATGGGTTTTATGGTAATCTTTTTGTTACAAAAGGGTAAGTAATGATATTTTATTCAGTGAAGAGTTTTTACTACTTCCTAAAGGTGAAAGGTATTACTTTGATAAAGTATACATGGTTTACTTGTTTCTTTGAAAAACTAACAGTTTTCATTCTTTGTGTATCCCTTGCTGATCTTTTTATGCTCACCCCATGTTTTTTTAAATTTTTTTCACATGAATTAATGTGGAATAGGGTCAAGGATGGGATCGAGGGAAAGTCATGTTATCTAATACATGGAACTAGAGATGTTTCTTTTTAGGAGTTTTTATTTTATGGAAATTTAGTATAAGTGACTACTTTGTAATCTTTTAAGATGTAATAGTTATGTATTAATTCTCTAAAACTCTAAACCTGAAAAGATCCCCAATGTGAATTATTCATTTAATTAAACATTAAGGAATGTTTAAGGCTGGGGCCTTACAATTGGTATCAATGTTCAGTTTCGATAACTTTAGAGGTTAGCGTATTCTCTAATCATAAGTGACATTACCATAATGGTTATGATTTCCGAAAGAGTCCTAGTTTTAGATAAATTGAATGAGTAAGTATATCTTAGTGTTTATCTTCCTCATTAGTACATGATGGTTCTGTTGATATACTCACACTGACATTTTTGGTTTTAGTAAATGGCTGGATTTAGCAGGCACCAAAGTAACAGTGGATATGGAGGAAACTGGATTTAGCGTATTCTCCTAAACATGTTTTCTATCACTCTCCATCAGAACATGACCCTATGTTTTCTCCTCCATGTCCATATTTTCCTACATGGAATCCTAGTGTGGGTTAACTCGGGTGACCTTTGTACTTCTCTTTCTTTCTTTTAAAGTTATTTTTTTATCGACTCTTGTTCCGATGTGGGACTTTCAATGATGTTTCTGAGCCCAATTTTAAAATTTCAAGGACGCAATTCCCAAAAGGGGGGAATGATGTAACACCCCAGGTAAATAAATAATATGACATTTTTATATTTATCCCTTTTTTGAATAAAATTGTAATATTAATTTAAAGGGAACGCTATGGTTGATGGCTTACCCAATACGCAACAACGAGTTCCTTTGAAATCTTACGTTGCACTCTAATAATAAAATAAAATTATATTAAATCATAGTTAACACGTAGTCGTTGTATTGGCCGAAATGAATAGAAATAACTAAAATAAGATTATATATGTTTGTTAAATGTTTTTACATTTATCCAATAATGTATAAAGTCTTAATATACGAAAAGAATTCAATTTTAGGCATATATACTCTAATTTTCACTACAGGTCCACTTATCAACTTTTGATGGCGAACAATCATTAAATATAATTTTGGTCACTCTTATATATTCTATTGGACAAAATAAAACTCTTATTTATAATCGGGACATCAAAATTAACTTTGTGTAAATTTTTGGTATTTTTTCGATAAAGATCATTTTTTAATGAATAGTGAAAAATGTTGTATTTTAATTCAAAACCTCTTTTTAATCTCATTTATTTATATGATTATATTATCTTTTTAATTGGTTTCAAAGTGAAATTAGAATATATTTTTATCATTTAATCCAATAGTGGTCGTTGGAATTAATTTCATCTTGAAATTGGACTTAAACTAGTGTCAATCTTTTGATACTTATTGTTTCATAAAAACACGCTATTTGTTCTGACAACGGGAATTAATTATTAAATTAATTAATTTAACTTATATGTTTTTAATTTTGTAAAATATAAGTAATTTTTGAATTCGGAATATCAAATATAGGCTAGGGTAAATTTTTGGTAATTTTCTAAAAAACTTCAATTTTTGATGAATAGTGAAACCACTAAGTGGTAGTTAAAGAAACTGATTTTTTTTTTAAATGAAACATTACCACTTCTGTGATTTGAATTTCAGAAATCCGATATATATGGTTGTCATTAAGAAGTAAAATGCGGTTCAAAGGGATTAAAATAATTTTTTGGTGAATAGTAACTTTTAAGTTTATTAATCGTGATTAGAGGTAATTAGTGTAATTTAAGGTAAAAATAATGTTTTAATAATATGAAATGACCTAGACACATGTCCTACCCTCATTGTATGTGTTATGTCCGTCTAAGAAAATCCATGGGTAAACTTGGGGACCCCATGGAGCCACTTCGGTTGGAAAATGACATTAATGCCTTTTTATTTAATGTTAAAATTAAAATGTCATAAACATGTGTTGTTTTACTAAAACAATTTTTATATGGGGTTATACAAGTCAAATATTTGACTATAAATTTTAATTGAAAATATAAAAATATTTCCTACATAATAGTATTTTTTATATAATTTTTATACATTAACTAAATTAAATTATTTATGACACCATGATGATGCAGCGATTACCTCATTATTTAACGATTTAAATAAAATAGAATGATAATGTAAAATATAAGACCTAAACATGTCTGAAACCTATTGGATGAGTGTATTTCGAACCCATATCACCTTATCCTTGAAAAAAATCAATGTGGGACTTTTAAAATCTGAAACTCATTCTAAAATAAAGTAACATTTCCTTACATTCCAAGAGTGCCCCTCCTCTCCTCTTATAAAATGCCCCCACCTCTACCTCCTTACCCACACCTATCAAGCATTTTTATCAGCCAAACCCTTCCCATTTTGTCTCTCCACATCCCTCTATTACTCCTAGAAGCCTCACATTGGGCAGAAGTCTTCTCAATGGAGCCTTTGAGATCAAATCAAAAAGAGTTACCTGATTTAAAGGTAGTGTCTTCTCTTGTGTTCTTTTGTTTTATTTTGCTTCTCCAACCACCTAAACTCTTTTTATTCTTTTCTTTTGTAACAACTCCAGTATCTTAAATATACTAGGATGTTGTTATATGAAGAATTTGAGCTACACTTACACACACCTACATCTAATGGTTAAAGAACATACTGTTTTTGTGGATGGAGAATTTCTGCCTCACGAAACGATGATTGTTCAACACTCATATAACACCTTAAAAGGTGGCCATTAA
Source organism: Viscum album (assembly GCA_963277665.1). NCBI lineage: Eukaryota > Viridiplantae > Streptophyta > Magnoliopsida > Santalales > Viscaceae > Viscum > Viscum album. The sequence continues at coordinate 859,070,489 of OY728121.1, forward strand.
GATGTCACTATATTTATATATGATATATAATATGTTTATATTTTAATTAAGATTATGTATTTTTATTTTTTTTCATACCATTATGGTTTCCATTTTGGGTAAACACGATAATTTCATTTTAGGAAGTGTCAACTACCGCCCCCTCAATGTGATTTGATTCGTTAATGTCATATGTGGGATGTATAAAGGATGGATTTAAAGTTATTATATATGATGTATGTTACATATAAATTATGAATATAATTCTGGAATTAAAATATACATACCTCTCATTTGGTTTTAATTCCATTTATATGACATAGAAATGAAAGTAGCGTTCATTCGTACGTATGGCTTACCATCTCCATGAACGGTGCATTTCATTTATTACCTCTAAATGATTGTGTAATATTATAAATACTTGAATATTCTGGATATATATGATATATATGATATCCAAATCATGAATATCATTCTGGATATAATGAACCTTTGACCACACGAACAACATGTAATTGTAAGAAGTCCACTTTCGACTTAAGAACCAAATATCGACAAAACAAACATTATTAACTTAAATGATTACACAATGCTTATAACATGGAAATAAGTGATTTAAAAAGAATAATGAAATTGATAATGGTTCTTAAGCAAGTGGAAATTTACTCAAGTTTATTATTCAGGACATTAAAGAACGATCGAGTCAAGTCAGACCCCAGGTAAGGGATCCAACCTCTCTCTTTGTTTTTAAGTACTCTATTTTATGTCATTTCTTTTATGCCCATATTTCTTAAGATTGGGGATGTTCTTTTATATTCCTCATACTCTAATTTTTATTTTCATATTATGGGAGACCCTATTTGATCTCATAAATCCATTTTTGGATGTTTTAAGTGGCGTCGTTAGGCTACCGAGTCTTCATAAGGGATTTTTCATCTCACTTTTATTCCTGTGACATTTATGCTACGTTTTCCACTATTTCCATTGAGTGGTGTATGTACTGCCCATTATTATACACTTTGTGTAGTATAATTTCATTTATGGGTATTTACATTTTCATTGTATGACCCTTCTTCCATGGGGTGTACTTTTCGAAAGTTACCCAAATCTGTAAGGGGACCTTTCAACCTCCTTTTTTTTCAAAGACTTCTTTTGTTATGTCTTTTAATTCACATAATATTATGTTGGGATATGTTCTTCTATATCATTATTTATGTAAATTTTATTTCCAAGTTATGAGATCCCATTTATCTCTCTCATCAACCATTTTTGTAAAATTTTATGTGACGCCCTTAGGCTGTCGAATTTTACCAAGGGAACTTCTTAACCCAATTTCGATTTCTTTGGGTTCAACATGTAGTTATTGAATATGTCATACTTTGAATATTTGTGAATGACCTTTGATTGTTTTACACTTAATATCCACTTATATTGGGTGTATTTATATTTTTCACACATAATTATGGGATTGATTTATCCTTAATTTAAGGATACCTTCTTTATAATGGATTTCATCTCATTTTACATTTCTTTTGAGACTTCATTGTTGTTATGAACCAATTCACTCTTATATGGTGTGTATATTGTCCTTTGACATATTATATCATGAATCCATTTATTCTCATGATATTATAAAGTTATGATTAAATATAATTCCGCAATTATTTTTATTCAAGAGTCTCTCATTTTGTTAAAAACTCTTTAACAAAAATATCATTTTAAATGTTTTAAATATTTATTATTCTAAATATTTATCATTAATGTCCATGTTATCAAAATGGTTTCAAGTATTTATTTATATGGACATTAATTTTTTAAAATTATAATTCCAATAAAATCTTCAATGTGGTATGAGACACTTTGATTCAAAAATTACTTTTAAATGGTTTTTGAAAATGGATTGATATCTTGGAATTACCTATTGTGACTGCAAATGAAATGTTGTTATTGAAATGTTTATATTTTCAATATTTTATGTGTAATGATGGTACTTGGACATTTTACGGGTGGTTACGTGATAAACCATATGACGGGTGGTTCCGTGAATACCAAGACGGGTGGTTACGTTATAACCTCCAATGCATTGGGTATGGAAGTCGTCCGTATGGCTATTCCATTAAGTATGTGTGGAAGTCGACCGTATGGTTATTCCATTTAATTATGTTTATGTCCCAAGTTACCTTTATATGTTATGTGTTATTTATATGGGTTTTATGATAATCTTTTCGTTAGAAAAGGGTAAATAATGATATTTCATTCAGTGAAGAGTTTTTACTACTTCCTAAAGGTTAAAGGTGTTACTTTGATAAAGTATACATGGTTTACTTGTTTCTTTGAAAAAATAACAGTTTTCATTCTTTTTGTATCCCTTATTGTGCTTTTTATGCTCACCCCGTGTTTTTTTTTGAAATGTTTTTCATAGGAATTAATGTGGAACAGGGTCAAGGATGGGATCAAGGGAAAGTCATGCTATCTAATACATGGAACTAGACATGTTTCTTTTTAAGTGTTTTTATTTTATGGAAATTTAGTAGAAGTGACTACTTTTTAATCTTTTAAGATGTAATAGTTATGTCCTAATTCTCTAAAACTCTAAACCTAAAAATATCTACAATGTGAATTATTCATTTAATTCAATATTAAGTAAGGTTTAAGGTCGGGGCCTTATAATAATAACTACAATATTTTACATCCTAGATCCCATTTCATTTTTTTTATCACAAGGAAAGTAATTATATTGGTTTTTTTAAAAAGGTTGGGGCTGAAGCCTCATTTTATTATTAAAGAAAATCAAATACCTCTTTTAACTAGGTATTGGGAGACCTATTACATAGCCTGAAGGCCCTGTGGGCTTGTAGCCCATTACAAAGCCCGTAGGCCCAAATTTTTGCCCCCATTGCCATTCTGTGAATAGTAACTCGGCTGATATAGTACCACACAGTACGACCGCTGCTACAGTTCCCTGTCGCCGCTGCTACAGTGCCCTGTCGCCGCTGCTACAGTGCCCCTTCCTCCACTATAGTACCCACCAATCTACATATGACACTTTAGGTTCATCATATCTCACATTAAGTTCATCATATGTTTTCTTTGATTTTATCCTTATTCTCCTCATAGAAAAATCCCCAAAATTAATTAAACCCTACTATAATACTAAATAATGTGAACCTTAAATTTCATATATAAAAATTACTTCATATTAAATTTATATTAAATACATCAAATAAGAATACACACCTGATGACTATAATGGTTTAGTGTATTTAGAGATTATACGCATAATAATCTTATACCATGAATGATCACAAAAATCTCCAACAATGTTCTTAACACATAGAAACCATCATAGAAATACTATATTTTAAACTTTTCTTCTAACTTGGGAAATTATAAGCATAATAAAGGGTGAGAAAAAATCTCAGTAAGGGTAAATGTAAGAGATATGAGAAAATCCTCAAAAGTGAGAACAAAAGAAGCATAAATATATGATTACATGAAATATTACAAACAAAATACACTTCAAATTAGTCAAGTATCATTAATCATGACTCATGGAGTAAGTATTCATCATAAAAAATATGATCATGGAATCATCAATGATCTAGAATGATCCATGAGAACTTATCATGATAAAAAGACATAACTTTATGGCATTAAAATAAGTATATAAACTTTTTTCCACATTCAAGCCTCACTTGAAATACTATCATTGTATAATGAGTCCCACAATGGAATGGGTTTATTCCCCATTGTTTAATTTCTGTTCTCAAGGCTCACTACCATAACTATTATAGAGGGTAGATTCCCTTACTGAACTAGGTTCACTCCCCATTCTAGTTCATAATATATCATGATATAACATTCTTTACCTAATGAATTAGAGGTAAATTTAATTTTAATACCACCAATCACATAATTAAAACCATAAATAATCTTTTTATAAAACCATAAAACAATCTTAATTTCATCAGAACTTATCCTGTGAAATAAAAACATGTTTGAGAATGATTTCACTTTTAAATAGTCATCTTCCATCCATAAAAATAACATGTATAATATTATCCAAAAAAATACCCATTGGAACATAATAATTGTTGAAGGGAACATTCATTGATGAAAACCACCATTAAAAGAGTAATTTTACATTTCTTAGAAAGGAGGGAAAATAACATTTTCCTTTAAAATAATAAAAAACTAAAAATTTATTGAATATAAAGAAAAAAAACTTTTAATATAAAAATAAAAACTTATAAATATTTATCCAAAAAATAATTGTCATGATGGTGCACAAATATGTTCATTTGATAAATAATAAAATAATGATATACTTTATAATTTGGTAGTAAATTTCAAAATCGACTCATGTAGAAAATTTTAAGTTGATTCCATTTTAACCTTTGTAATAAAATTAAAATATGGTTGAAAATTAAACAAGGAAAATAATTTAATAATGAATAATAAATTTCATATATTTTTTTGAAAACATTGACTTGGATGAAAAATATTTCTGACCAAAAGAAGATAAATACGGTTAAATTTTTAAAAAATATCTTTTTTGTTCTTTTGAGTACCAATGAGTATAAAATGGTGTAAAATCAAGAAAATTAAATAAATAAAAAGGGGATGTGAAAATATATGGGGTCAAAAATATAGTATTGATATAAATTACCTTAATTAAAATTTTACATAGAGAGTTATAATAAGAAGTGAGATTGTAACATAAACCCTTACCTCAAGTCAGATCTGTCTTCATATGTGTTAAATCCTATAGTATAATAATTATATTTCTATTATAAATCTATTATATAACAATATTTATATATATCTTACAATATATAATTCCATTATAATTTCCAATTACCCTTTTATTAATAATTTTCTTTAAAATCATTATTCATGTAAAAATTGGTTTGTTTTCTATGGGGGATTCAGTTCGATGGTTCTAATCCATGAAACATTGTCATGGTTACATTATAAAATAAATATAAATTATTTCATAAAAATAATATTTATTCATTATTACACTTTTATGACAAGTCAAAGAGGGTGGGGATGAAAAATTAATTACATCATTTCATGGAGATTGTAGTCTATACACATGTATGAGTAATGTTTCCATTATTCAATTGTTGAAATAAAAAAACATAAATAATAATTCACCCTTAAAAAATAATTATTATAACATAAATATCATATATAATCATTTAATGTATTTATATAACAATCCATGATATAATATAGTGAAAAATGAAAAATAGTGCTTCATGGAGGTGGTAGTCCACACATACACACAAGCGATATTTTAGTTTCCCATTGGATGGAAAGGGTGATGAAAAGGGTGTGTAACATATAAATAATTTCATTTTAATATATTAAAGATATCAATGTTATTATAATAGATTGTTTATTATAGGTTTTAAGGAGGTATAAGAAGAAATAAAAATGAAATAAATTAGTTATGATTTATACATATTCTTTGAGAAACCACCTTTATATCTCATCCTATGGATCCTTTGGTTGGTATTTTATAAACACCAGACCATATATAATTTGTCTAGTGATGTTTATAAGAGATTAAATAGATCTTGTTCATGATATGTGGATCAATATGGTTAGAATAAAATATGAGAGGAGGTTCCATATTTTTTGTGAGGTGAGTGGGACACTTATAATTATTCTAAACTATAAATAATATAAGTCACTTTTTCAACACTCAGTATTCAATTATAGTAATATTTTCGTTCAAAATAAAATATAGAATAATGAACATTGATTTTTCAAATTTTTTTATTAAAACATAAATTATATAATTATATACTTTCAATTTAAATAAATGAATTTAATTTCTGAAATTAGAATGTCAAAACTAACTGATTGTAACACCCCCAAGCTTCTACGGTGCACTTCTCTTTGAATAAAGCAATAGTGTGTGTTGTACGCAAAATCGAGTTCTAACACACCACAACCAATCAAACTAGCCGTTATGAATAGTAATACCCACTTTTTGAATTTTATAAATTTTATTTTTCAAAATGGACTTCATTTTTGGATTCAGAATGTCGAAATTATCCTAGGGTGAATTTTTTGGTATTTTTCTGAAAAACTTCATTTTTGATGAATAGTGAAACCACTATGTGGTAGTTAAAAAACTGAATTTTTCATAAAACAAAATTTTACCGCTTCTGTGAGTGGAATTTCGAAAATCCGAAAGACATGGTTAATATCAAGGAGTAATATGTGGTTCAATGAGATGCAAATAATTTTTGGTGAATAGAAACTTTTTACTTTTATTTACCACGTTTAAAAGTAAATAGGGTAATTAAGGGTAAAAATGATATTAATATTACCCTGACACAAGTCCTAATTTTATTGGATAAGCTTAATTCTACCAAAAACAACCTTAGGGATAAAATATGAACCTTTTTGGTCCAGTTGGATTAGATTAGGGAATTTATTATTATTTAATTCAAAGAAGAGTTAAAAGAGGTAAAATCAATGTTTTACAACTAAAACATTTTTAATATAGGGTTACACATAAGATAAATTCAATTATAAATGTTAATTAGAAAGATAAAAAGATTTCCTACATAATTATATTTTATTTATAGTTTTTAGACATTAAATAGTTTAATTTATTTATGACACAAAGATGATGCAGTAATTACCATAATAGTGAAAAATTAAAATAATTGATATTATAAATACCCAAATCAATATAATATGAGTATTTTTAAGAATTAAACTAATTTTCTAGGTTAATATGACATGTTAGGATTTATTTAATTAACACTGTTCTAAGTAATCATTCTATTATGATTTTCACAAAAATAAATTTTGCAAATAGTGTCAAAATTGACATAAAAGAGTTTTTTAAAACAAATATTATATTATTAATTGATATTCAATTCCTAAAAATCTAATGATCGGACAAGAGACTTATATCATGATATTTGTATCATTAAGGGACCACTTGGGGGTATCCCGGAGGTATATAGTATGTTTATTAACTATATATTATAAAAATACAAAGTGACAAGGTAAGTGTCAAACTAGTTAACTAAGAGTTAAAACTAAAAGATAAGGTTAATATAATGACCCAAAACTATCTAAATTATATTTGTTAAGTGGTTTCCGACCCATACCCACCATAACCTTTAAATAATCCACTTTTGAGCCATTATAAACAGAATATGAATTTATTATAAAATAATATTTCTAGCTTTTCCAAAGGTGCCCCTCACCCCTCTTATAAAAAGGGCACTAAACATTCTCATTGATTCGCACATTAAAAACCTTTTGGCTCGGACAACACATACCCAAATAACCTCTCAACCTACCTCAATTCAACATAGAGGCCTTAGTTTGATTAGAAAGCCAACCTAAGGAGACCTTTTGATCAAATCAAAAGGAAGAACCTGAAGAAGAGGTAATGTTTTCACCACCCTCTTTCAAGTTCCTTTCTTCATCAACTTATTCATTCTTTGTTATTCCCATTCTAAAATAATAAATCCAGTATCTCCTATATAATGTGATATTATTATAAATATGGTACAACCATATTCAGTATTCTATCCATCCTTTGAATGACATGTCAATATATGTGCGTACGTACGGCCTACCGTCTCCACGTCGTGGTGTAATTGTTATTCAATATATTATTATTTAGATGGGTATAATAATGATGTGTAATTCATGAAAATAATAAATATAACATGATAATGATTCTGTATATATGATATACCATCCAATTATATATTATTTTAATATCAAAAGAATTATATTGTCGCTCGTGCGTACGTACGGACTACCGTCTCCACGAACGCTATGAGATTCATTCTCCATAGTATCCATTCAAGTATAATTATCATTTTATGATTAAAAATAATGTTTAAGGGATTGATTTAATTCTGGATATGAACAAGATACAACCTATCCATAACAAATACGGCTTATATAAGAAAACATATAAAAGAAAACGAGTAAGTTAACACCCAAAACAACGATAATTCTAAGATATTATTAACAAAGCAGTGTTAAAAGATCATATATGATATCATATTAATGTATATGATTCTTGTATAATTTAATAAAAATTATTTAACCATTATAAAAGAGTTTAACCTACCCTCAACCAAGTAAAAGTACAAAGTAAGGGTTTATTTCACAATCTTTTCATTATCCGAGGTTGTTTATACGTAATTATCTACTGGGACCTCTTTATCATCCACATCCATGATTCTTAAAAATGTATTTCAAATCATTATTAATAATTTAAAAACTATGTTTTAAAGTCATTTATATCCTTTTTGACTTTTTATACGAAGTTTATAAAGGAATCTTTCTGTCATTTTCCAAACAAATTCCTTTTTAACCTTTTCAACAGAATTAACGTAAGAATGTTTTTTTAACTTATACGGCAGGTGCGGCTATTTTCCGCCATTATAAAATCTTCAAAGCTTCCCTTACAAGATTATAAGAATATTTTCAAAGTAAATGTTTTATTTTATAATTATGTGGATTTTAAATGATTTAAAAAAAGATATTTCTCTCAAATAGTTTTTATTTCATCTATGTCAACATCCTTTGATGGATTTTAAGCTTATTTGGAGATGATTTATTATGATACAAAACTTCCATATTTTATTAATGTTTTTTTGATATGTTTGACTGTCTATGTGTTATTTTTATACCATTCATGATTTATGGAGAAGGTATTTACATTTCGTATGCTAGTTTTAATATGAATGTTTATGTTATGTTTAAACCTATTCATATGATGAATGCAATGGACTTAATAAGTGATGGGTGGAGCCCGCTATAGCTCCTTGATGCATCGGTAGGTCTCATTAGGAAAACTAGTGTCTTGGCACAAGGCCTTGACAAAATCTTATTTGTAGTATTGGCACGAGGCCTTGGCTATGTGGTTATGATAGTCCGGCATTATGCATTCCATCATTATGAAAGTGGTTTTTGATATTGCATGTGATTATTCTATTAGTAGAATATCTATGTGAATAAGTAAATGGAATTATTTCTTTTTATTTTTTTCTATACTATGTTGAAGTTCAAGTTTAAAAGGCTTTTGTTTTAGTTATACATTTCCTTAAATGTTTCTTATTATTTATGAAAGTTTCCGATATATTTTTATCCTTACTGGGCATTTTAGCTCACCCCTTTTCTATGTTTTATTTTTCCTAGGATGTGAAGAAGTAAGTTATGAATGAACTGTAGGGATAGTATGAGGGGATTAGAGTGTGGGCTATGGAGACTATATTGTTGTAGTTTTCATTTTATGATGTAATTCAGACTTTATTAATGTATCTAGTTATTCCAAGGCTACTAAACTAATCAGTCTTTCAAGACATGATCTTTCTTGTGATCATGCCAATGTTATGTAATAATGCACTGACTATGGGTATCTAGGGTCCGGGCATTATAGTTGGTATCAGAGAAAGTTTAGTACAAAACTTGGAAGATAGATTTTGAGAAACTCTGATTAGATCACATAGACCTAAGATGGACTTTGAGGATTAGTATAGAAGAACATCCTAGAATTTGTGTATTGTATAGATTTTGTGAGTTTTTCGAGCAATGCATCCCTGTCTGGATACGAGCAGGTAGAGGCAGCTCTAGCATAGATGTACCTAGGGGTAAAACCTGAAAACACCTCTTTGAGCTAGACTCGAACGTGAACTAGTGCACGACAACGGGCCTTGTTGTACTCTTGGTTACGACACTCCCGGGGGATATGCTTAGGACTACTCTCATTTTATTTAAAAATCATTATGAAGGGTTTATGAGTATATACTTATTCAAAGATAAAAATTATGATTATGGATTATATCCATAAATAGTTCAATTTATGTTAAGTGTTTTATAAGTATGTAATTATGTATTTTGATTCATAAACTGATCTCGTTTATGCCATTGCTTAGAAATGGTGCCTAGTGGAAGAAATGGAAACTGTATCAATGAACTCACTTCATGTAGGGATTTCCCTCCTGCTCAAGATAATTATAGTGGAGCTGGTGATGCAACTGTTGTTGATCAACTAATCACCATACTGGGACAACTCACTCAGGTTATGAATAATACCCTTACCCGTATGGAGCACCCTGATCCACAGCATGGAGGATCAATGTTATATCACTTCCTGAGGAAAAATCCACCAACATTCAATGGGAGTACAAATCCATTGGTAGCTGAGCAATGGATAAGTTCCCTAGTGAAAATATTTTAGGCTTTGGGAAGTAGTGAGAGGGAAAAAGTTATCATGGAAGTTTACCTCCTAACTGGAGATACTGGTCAATGGTGGTCATTGATTCAAAACATGAAGGAAGATGACGAAGTATCAAATATGGAATGGAGGGAGTTCAAAGATCTTTTTTTAGAAAAATACTTTCCTCGTGACCATCGAGCAGATATGGAAAGGCAATTTCTGAGTCTGAGACAAAAGGAGGATGAGAATGTCGCAAAGTATGAGGCTAACTTTACAAGGTTAGAAAGGTATGATGGAGATTATATAAGTAACCCAAGAAGTAAGATTGATCATTTCTTTGATGGGTTAAAACCATTTCTCCATCGAGCATTAGTATCACAATCCTTCTCGTCATACGAAGACATTGTCTCATGTGCTATCAAGACAGAAAATGAATTCTCTAAGTCTTATGACTTTAAAGCAAAGTAGGAGAAGAAGAGATCTGCTGATCAATCTGGGAATGGAAATAAGGAGATGAATGGAAAAGTTGAATATCCAACCTACAGTAAATGTGGGAAGAAACACCCCGGTACTTGCTTAAAAGGAATGGGAGTCTGTTACAAGTGTGGTGAAAAAGGACACCAAGCTCGTGATTGCAAGGGGAAGAAGGAAGCTACTGATGTCCAATGCTACAATTTCAGGGAGATGGGACATTATGCAAATGAATGTCCAAAGAGTCAGGGGAACTTACCTCAGAAAAGGCCAAGGGATCAAGGCCAAGATTATTCTATCACTACTGCTGAGGTAGAAGCTCTGAAAGACATTGTGGAAGGTAATTTAATGGTTTCTTCAAGTTTAGAAAATGCATTATTTGATTCTGGATCATCACATTGTTTCATATCTTCCTAGTTTTCTAAGAAAATTAGATATTTCCAATTTGATTTAACAAGGGAGTTGTCAGTTAAAACTCCTAAGGGAAGTATCATTGCAACTATGTTTTGTGAATCAGTCCCTATTAGAGCACATAAATATTCTTTATCTGCTGATCTCATCTTCAGACCGATGATTGAGTTTGATATAATCCTCGGTATGGATTGGATTTCGGATCATGATGCGAAGATTTATTGTATGAATAATGAGGTTACGATTTTTGATGATGATGATAAGGAACACCTTATCTTTAGATTAGAAGCGTCACCACCTAATTTTTATCTAGATCCACCTCCAGTAGCTCAACTAAATTCAATTACTGGGGAGGAAGAGAGTGAAATCATAGTGGGTGAGTAAAGGAATGTTCAAATAGAGGATGTACCTATTGTGAAAAAATATGTAGATGTGTTTCCAGAAGATTTACCTGGACATCCTCGAGAACGAGATGTTGAGTTTTCCACTGTTTTAATTCCTAGATTAAGGCCTATATCGAAGACCCCTTATAGAATTTCCATTATAGAATTAGTTTAACTAAAGAAACTACTAGAGGAATTAAGTAATAAGGGATTTATTCTCCCTAGTGTTTCTCCATGGGGTGCCCCTGTTCTTTTTGTTAAAAAGAAAGATGGATCTACGAGGTTATGTATCGACTACAGGGATATCAATTATATAACAATAAAGAACAAGTATCCCCTACCAAGCATTGATGATTTATTTGACCAACTGCATGGAGCTCAATACATTCCAAAGATTGACCTTCGATATGGATACCATCAGTTGTGTGTGAAGAAGGAAGACATTCCGAAGACAGCATTTTGAACCAGGTATGGGCATTATGAGTTTACAGTAATGCATTTTCAATTGACTAATGCACCCTCTGTATTCATGGATCTGATGAATAGAGTTTTCAAGGAATATCTCGATGAATTTGTGGTGGTATTTATTGATGATATCTCAGTATACTCCAAAAGCTATGAAGATCATTAAAATCACTTGCGCATTATCCTGAAGACTCTGAGAAGACATGAATTATATAGGAAGTTTAGCAAGTGTTAATTCTGGCTTCAAGAGATTTATTTTCGTGGCCATATTTTCTCTAAATATCGAATCTCAGTTGATCCTTCTAAGACCAAGGCAATCCAAGAATGGCCTGCACTAACGAGTATAACTGAGGTACGTAGTTTTATTGGTTTAGCAGGTTATTATCGACGTTTCATCCAGAAGTTTGTCCGGTTGGCTAACCCATTAACAAATCTCACACGTAAAGGGGTTAAATTTGTTTGGACAAAAGTGTGTGAAGAATGTTTCTAAGAACTGAAGAGAAGACTAGTGAACGCTCCTATATTGACTCTACCATCGGGGAATGATGGGTTCATTATTTATAGTGATGCATCTAAGAAAGGACTTGGTTGTGTCCTTATGTAGAATGATAGGGTTATTGCCTATGCATCACGATAGTTGAAAACTCATGAACAAAACTAACCTACTCATGATCTCGAGTTATCAGCTGTGATCTTTCCTTTGAAGATATGGAGGCATTACCTCTATGGTGAAAAATTTGAGATTTATACTGATCACAAGAGTTTGAAGTATATTTTCTCACAAAAAGAACTCAACATGAGGAAAAGGAGATGGCTTGAATTACTCAAGGATTATTATTGTACGATACACTACCACCCGGGTAAAGCAAACAAGGTGGTAGATGCTTTGAGCAGAAAAGATCATGGAGTTTTGAACAATATGAGAATTGAAAGGGATAATATGGACATGGGAATAACTAGGGAAGGTGAAACATCAATGCTTTTTCAAATGGTTGCCAAACCATCATTACTAGAAAGGAGTAAGAGTTCTCAGATCGATGATGAATAATTTCAAAAGAAGATTAAAGCTGTGAATGATGGGAGATTGAGAGACTTTGTGTATGAAGAAGGAATTTTGAAATTCGGGAAGAGACTTTGTGTTACCAATATACCTGATCTAAAAAGGGAATTGCTAGATGATTCTCATAGTTCCAATTTCTCTATACACCCTGGGAGCACCAAAATGTATAGAGATTTGAAGGAACATTTTTGGTGGGACAAAATGAAGTGGGAGATTGCTAATTTTGTTTCAATATGTATGTTTTGTCAACAAGTTAAATCTGTAAGGAAACAGCCTGGTGGAGTATTGCAACCTCTTCCCATACTGGAGTGGAAATTGGACAATATTACGATGGTCTTTCTCATGGGGCTACCAAAGACTCCTAGAAGGAATGATGAAATATGGGTTATTGTTGATCATCTTACCAAGTCAGCACATTTTCATTCTATAAGAGAATATATACCACCGGAAAGTTTACCAAGACTATATATTAATGAATTTGTGCGACTTCATGGAGTACCCCTATCGATTGTTTCTGATCGTGATCCCCATTTTACTTCAAGATTCTGGAAGAGTCTTCAGAAATCCCTGGATACTGAACTTTGTTTGAGCACTGCCTACCACCCTAAAATAGATGGACAATCATAACAGACTATTCAAACCATATAAGACATGTTGAGATCATACTCACTTGACTTTCAGGGTATATGGGATCAATATTTACCTCTGGTGGAATTTTCCTATAACAATAGCTTCCATTCGAGTATTCAGATGGCAACATATGAAGCATTATATGGAAATAGATGTCTCACACCAACCTGTTGGTATGACGTTGGTGAAAGAAAACTTGTAGGCCTATAACTAGTGGAGGAAACGATGGAAAAGGTGAAGGTAATCCAAAACCACATCAAAGCAGCTCAAAGTAAGCAGAAGAGTTATGCCGATAATTGAAGGAAAGATTTGGAATTTCAGGTAGGAGATCATGTTTTCTTGAAGGTATCTCCATGGAAGGGAGTTATATATTTCAGTAAGAAAGGTGAATTGAGCCCCAGGTACATCGGACCTTTCAAAATTCTAGAACCAATTGGGGTTGTAGCTTACCGATTGGCAATGCCGCCAAGTCTCTCCAAAGTTCACGATGAGTTCCACGTATCTCTGTTGAGGAAATACATGCCTGACCCAATGCATGTACTCACCTATGAGGAATTAGAACTGGAACCCAATCTGTCTTATTGTGAAGAGCCCGTCAAGATTCTTGATACGAGAGAATTAGTACCGAAAAACCGGACGACTCGTCTGGTAAAAGTCTTGTGGAGAAACCATAAGATAGAAGAGGCAATGTGGGAACCCGAAGAACTTATGATGAAGAACCACTTGAGTCTTTTCATACGGTAGTATTCTAGAAATTTCGAGGATGAAATTATTTGAAGGAGGGGAGAATTTAACACCCCAAGCTTCTATGGTATGCTTCTCTTTGAATAATGCAATAGTGTGTGTTGTACGCAACATCGAGTTCTAACCCACCACAACCAATCAAACTAGACATTATGAATAGTAATACCCACTTTTTGAAATTTATAAATTTTATTTTTCAAAATGGACATCATTTTTTTATTCGGAATATCGAAATTAGCCTACGGTGGATTTTTGGTATTTTTCTGAAAAACTTCATTTTTTGATGAATAGTGAAACAACTAAGTGGTAGCTAAAAAACTGAACTTTTCATAAAACATAATTTTACCGCTTCTGTGAGTGTAATTTCGAAAATTCAAGACACATGGTTAATATCAATGTGTAAAATTTTGTTCAATGAGATGAAAATAATTTTTGGTGAATAGTAACTTTTCACTTTTATTTACCACGGTTAAAAGTAAATAGGGTAATTAAGGGTACAAATGATATTAATATTACCCTAACACATGACCTAATTCTATTGGATATGCTTAATTCAACCAAAAAAATCCTTAGAATAAATTATGAACCTCTTTGGTCCACTTGGATTAGATTAGGACATTTATTATTATTTAATTCAAAGAAGAGTTAAAAGAGGTAAAATCAATATTTTACAACTAAAACATTTTTAATACAGGGTTAAACATAATATAAATTAGATTATAAATATTAATTAGAAAGATAAAAATATTTCATACATAATTATATTTTATTTATAATTTTTAGACATTAAATAATTTAATTTATTTATGAAACAGTGATGATGCAGTAATTACCATAATAGGGAAAAATTAAAATATTTGATATTATAAATACCCAAATAAATATAATTTGAGACTTTTTATGAATTAAAATAATTTTCTAGGTTAATATGACATGTTATAAATGATTTAATTAACTTTTTTCGAAGTAATAATTCTGTTATGATTTTCACAAAAATCAATTTTCCAAATTGTGTCATAATTGACATAAAAGAGTTTTTTTAAAAAAATATTATATTATTAATTGATATTCAATTCCTAAAAATATATGGTTCAGCAAAGAGACTTATATCATGATAGGTGTATCATTAATGGAACACTTGGGGGTTTCATGGAGGTATATAGTATGTTTATTAAGTATATAATATAAAAATACAAATTGACATTGTAAGTGTCAAACTAATTAACTAAGAGTTAAAACTAAAAGATAAGGTTAATATAATGACCCAAACATGTCTAAATTCTATTGGTTGAGTGGTTTTATACCAATACCCACCTCAAACGTTAAATAATCAACTTTGGAGCCATTATAAACTGAATATTAATTTATTATAAAATAATATTTCTAGATTTTCCAAAGGTGCCCCTCACCCCTCTTATAAAAAGGGCACCCCCCTTCTCACTAATTCACACATTCAAAGCCCTTTGGATCGTCCAAACCCTGCCCAAATACTCTCTCAACTTCCCACACTTAAACCTAGAGGCATTATTTTGATCATAAATCCAACCTAAGGAGCCCTTTTGATCAAATCAAAAGGAAGAACCCGAAGAAGAGGTAATGTTTCCACCACCCTCTTTCAAGTTCCTTTCTTCTTCAACTTCTTATTTATTTGTTATTCCCATTCTAAAATAATAAATACAGTATCTCCTATATAATGTGATATTATTATAAATATGGTACAACTATATTCAGTATTCTATCCATCCTTTGAATGACATGTCACCATATGTGCGTACGTACGGCCAACCGTCACCACGTCGTGGTGTAATTGTTATTCAATATATTATTATTTAGATGGGTATAATAATGATGTGTAATTCATTTAAATAATAAATATAACATTATAATTATTCTTTATATATGATATACCATCCAATTATATATTATTTTAATATCAAAAAATGATATTGTCGATCGTGCGTACGTACGGACTACCGTCTCCACAAACGCGATAAGATTCATTCTCCATCGTATCCATTCAAGTATAATTCTCATTTGATGATAAAAAATAATGTTTAAGGTATTGATATAATTCTGGATATGAATAAGATACAAACTATCCATAACAAACAAGGATAATGTAATAAAATATATAAAAGAAAATGAATAAGTTAACACCCGAAACGACGATAATTCTAATATATTATTAACAAAGCAATCTTAAAAGATCATATATGATATCATATTAATGTATATGATTCTTGTATAATTTAATAACCATTATTTCACCATTATAAAGGAGGTTAACCTACCCTCAACCAACGAAAATTATAAGTTAAGGGTTTATTTCACAATCTCTTCATTATCCGAGGTTGTTTATACATAATTATCTACTGTGTCCTCTTTATCATCCACATCCATGTTTCATAAAAATGTATTTCAAATCATTATTAATACTTTAAAAACTATGGGTTAAAGACATTTATACCCTTTTTGACTTTTTATACAAAGTTTATAAAAGAATCTTTCTGTCATTTTCCAAACAAAGTCCTTTTTATACTTTTAGACAGAATTAAGGTAAGAATGTTTTTTTAACTTATACAGTAGGTGCGGCTATTTTCTGCCGTTATAAAATCATCGAATCGTCCCTTACAAGATTATAAGAATATTTTCAAATTAAATGTTTTATTTTATAGTTATGTTCCTTTTAAATGATTTCAAAAAAAAGATATTTCTCTCAAATAGTTTTGATTTCATCTATGTCAACATCCTTTGATGGATTTTAAGCTTATTTGAAGTTCATTTATTGTGATACAAAACTTCCATATTGTATTAAAGTTTTTGTGATTTGTTTGACTGTGGATATGTTATTTTTATACAATTCATGATTTATGGAGGAAGTATTTAAATTTCGTATGCTAGTTTTAATACAAATGTTTATGTTATGTTTAAACCTATTCATATGAGGAATGCATTGGACTTAATAAGTGACGGGTGGAGCCCGCTATAGCTCCTTGATGCATCGGTTGGTCTCATGAGACAAAATAGTGTCTTTTCACAAGGCCTTGACAAAATCTTATTTGTAGTCTTGGCACGAGGCCTTCGCTATGTGGTTATGATAGTATGGCATTATGAATTCCATCATTATGAAAGTGGTTATTGATATTGCATATGATTATTCGATTAGTAGAATATCCATGTGAATAAGTAAAAGGAATTATTTCATTTTATTTTTTTCCATACTATGTCGAATTTGAAGTTTAAAAGGCATTTGTTTTAGTTATACATTGCCTTAAATTTTTATTCATATTTATGAAAGTTTTAGCTATATTGTTATCCTTATTGGGAATTTGAGCTCACCCCTTTTCTATGTTTTATTTTTCCCAAGATGTGAAGAAGTAATTTATGAATGACCTGTAGGGATAGTATGAGGGGATAAGAATGTGGACTATGGAGACTATATTGTTGTAGTTTTCATTTTATGATGTAATGTAAACTTTATTAATGTATCTAGTTATTCCAAGGCTACTAAACTAATCGGTCTTTCGAGACTTGATATTTCTTGTGATCATGCCAATGTTATGTAATAATGCACCGACTCTAGGTATCTAGGGTCGGGGCGTTACACTGATGATGGTTTTTTGTGATTTCTCAGAAATAGTTTATTTTTATGTGAATAGTTAAAATTAAAAAATTTTCAAAACATTCACTTTTATGTCATTATAATGATATAATAATAACATGAAATTTTATGAAACATTTCTCCTAGAAAATATATATATTAAAAAATTAATATAATGTATGTAAAAATATAATTTTGAACTTATAAACATATTCGTAACATTTTGGAAATATATGTAATGTTTTTGTTCAAATAAAAACAAATTTTAGATCATTTACTATAATAATGTTTTTAAAAGGTTGTTTTATGGTTTTTAAAGGAAAATAACTATTATTTTATTTAACAAAACATATTTAATCCTATTATAATAAATATTTGACTGTATTTTTTTTAAAAAATAATTTTTATGATTAAAAAAACATTTTTCTCCAAAGTGTTTTCATTATATTTTGTGAACATATATTAAAATTATTTTCTTTCACATCTAATATTTTGATAATGTAAAATGTATTCTATATTTTTAATCACTATAATTAATTTTAGGATATATGTTCAACTTAATTTTTGGTCAAAATGAATTGTAACCGTGGTAAATATTTTTCACCTTAGTTAAGGGTAAAATGGCTTCAAAGAGTTAAAAAAAATAAAGGGATATAGCTCCAAGAAAACAAAAAAACACTATTAATCCTTATTGGTTAGTTTCTTTATAATTTACCACATTATATTTCAATATATGACAATTTTAATAAATTTTCACAATAAAATGTCTTTTTATTATTAAAATATTTTAAAAATTCCATTTGTGTCCCTCCCCTCACTTATAAAATAGAACCTCTTATTCTACATCATTCACAAAATTTGAGCCCTCTATCGTAGAAAATACCTACCCAAAAACCATATTAGATCTATTCCATTCATTTTGGAACTCATTTTCTAACCTTAAGACCATCCTAAAAAGTTTTGAGGTGTAAGCCTAATGGAGTATCTCAAAGAAAAGGTAATCATCGTACCTGACTTTTGCAAAGTTTGTTTATGTTTCTAATTCATTTAAATATATTGTATACTTACTAACATAACGAATCCAATATCTTCAATATATTTACTTGTTATTATGACTTTGGTAAAACCACTTTCCACCTTCTTTCCAACTTATATAAAATGAAGACATCCCTCTTGTGTTTGTATGACCTACCATCTTCATGTAGTGGTGTAATTTTTTTTCATCACTATTTTACATGGATTGTTATAAAGGTGAAATTAATGATATATATATATATAATATGAAATATTAATTATTCTGAAAATATAATATATCATCTACCTTCATACCTTTCCATTTGTTATAAAATGATAACATAACTTGTGTGTATATATGGACAACCACATCCACGAAGCTGGTTGTTTCATTAATATATTACCACCATGAATGGATGATTATAAAATTATATATAATTGATAAAAATTTATTCATGAACTTAATTAAATTATGTACTTGATATAACCATTACATAAATTCATTAACCATGAGAAATATATCAAATTAATTTTTTAAAAAATTAATTGAAAATCCTTTTTGTGGTAGATGTAAGGAAGAAATAATTAATGAACGGATTTAAAATAATTGTAATAGAAACCAAAAAAATGTAATATATATGAAAAAAATTTCTTAAAAATGTTCTTAATAAATTTAAATTCATTATAATTGAGGACTAAACATGCTCAACTACACAGATACCCAAGGTAATGGATTTTTTTCAATCTCAATTTATTTCAGCATTATTTAATATCATATTTAATATCAAAAAATTATATTATACTAATATTTTAAACCCTGTATAGTTTATTTTTATGTATATTTATTTATTTTTACTTTTATATATATAATTTCTTCTCTTTTTTTATCAAGAATCAACAAGTAAGCTACATGTAAGGTACTTTTTAAAATTTTATTTGGATATTTCCCTTCCAACACTTTATTCTATGTTAATTTATTCTTTAAAATACATAATTTTTTTTAATATTCTAAAAAAAATTATTAAGGTAATTTTTACCCATATTTTACTTTGTATAAAATGTTATAGAAGGAGCTCTTTTCTATTTTCTGAAGGAGGTACTTTTTACCAATTGTGTGAATAAAATATTTATTTTAACATTACACCACACGAACGCACTTTAACATTTTTGGGACTTCTATTTTATTTAATTATTTTTATATATGATTCCATGGTTATTTTGAAATGAAATATTTTTATCAATATTTTTTTATTTTAATTTAAAATTATTTCAAAAGAAAATGGTATTATTTTTATAAATGTATTAAAAGAATTATTGAAATTGATTTATTAACTCTCTTATGATCATGTTCTATATCACTCTACATTATTAATTGGATATTATTTTTCTAATTCGTGTCCATGTTTTTTAATGTTATGGATGAATTAATAATCTTTTCAATTAGTTTTATGATGTTTCAACCATATTCCATTTCTATAGTTGGTATTAGTTGAAGGAATCTTATTGAGTATGCTATCTCATTTACAATGGAAATATAGATATTATGTATTCAAAATTCAATATGGTTAATTATATATTTATAAACAAAATTAAGAATAAATTTTATTTATCATTCAATGCTTGAGGAATCCATATGATGTCAAATTTAAGGGTGGGTACTAGTTATAAATAGTCACTCAATTCATTGACGGGTCTCATAACACAAAACAACATGAACATTATTATATATGGGTATCTTGTTTATACGTAACCATTCATTAATTAAGATTTATCTGATGATAGGCCTTGATGGTATAATTCATGATGTCTTGTTTGAGGGTCATTGATCATAAATGTTTAGAATTATTCATTTTCTTTATTAATGTTTCGGTTTAAATTATCCATGTGATTGTTATGTTGAAATTGGAAATATAGGTTTATCAAACTCAAGTAATTTATTAAATAAAATTTTATTTATTATCCACTCTTCTATATTGAATATACATAATTTCCTCATTATAGATTATGTTATACATAACACTTACTAAGGATCGTAGCTAACCCTTTAATCGATTTCCTTACCCTAGGATATGAAGAAGGATATTATGAATGATTTTGTGGATATAATAATGTTACTTATGATATTTTTTAAAATTTCAATATAATATGGGAATCCTGTATTTATCTTTTTTTAAAATACTTATAAAATAATAAAAAATTCATGGGGAGATCTTTTATATCCTATATTAATGTAATAATGAAAACATAAACTCTGGGTAACCAGAGTTTATCTATTACTAAATTCATTTTCACATGGCTCCAAATTAGAAAAATATTGAATATTAAATGAGATAGGGTTTAAATTCATTCAACCAATATTATTTAGAATTTTTTTTGGATATTTTAACTCAAATCTTTTTTATTTAACCCCTTGTTAACCCATTTAACCATTACCATAATAATTTATTTTTACCTAGATTTATATTCATTATGAAAAAAATAGAATTAATATTACTAGTAAATTCCAAAAAATTTAATTAAAATTTGGAAACCATTTTATCAAATTCAACTCCAATATAAGTGGAAGAAATTAATTCAAAAATAACACATAAATTATGATAAAAATATTTTTAAAAAATTATAATTTTCAAGGATAAAATGAATATACTCTAATTATTTTCCTAATAATCATCATTAGATAAATAAAAATTTATTTCAGTGAATATATAATTTACCCATCAAAATAAATCATTAATTGGGGTTATTTAAATTTATTAATATAAAAACACATTGTGCACCTAAAAATGGATTTACAAAAAATGACCCTTTATACCTAAATATCATTTTTTCATTATTTCTATTAAATAGATAAATAATTTGAGAATTATTATTCATTAATTACCAATATTTTTCATCAAAATACAATTTTATTAATGATAATGATACAAAATATATATAAAAATACAATATCTTTTAAAATAGATACATAAACATTAAATGATTTTATTCATAAAATTCCAAATTTAATACTAGTTCTCTTTAGCATAGTTTAATACATTTTTATAAATGAAATATTGTTTTCATATATTTAATAATTTGGTTAGTTATATTCATTTAATTAAACATATCAACTAGGTTATAAATAATATATTATTTCAATAGTATATCATTGTTTGTTTAAGATCGAGTTTGTGTATAATTCAAAATATCAAATATATAAAATTTAAAAAATATAAATATATCATTTAAAACATCATGGATTTTATGTTGTGGATTTGTTTTATTTATGGTATCTATTTATTTTGTTGAATCATTCCATGAAACCATACCTTCTGTATATTATTTCTCTAGGTTTTTTGTAGTTATATTAAAGTTTAGTAACATTATTATAACATGATGTATTGGATGTGTTTATTTTTCTTTATTCATTATTAATGAATTATACTTATTTATTTACACTCATTTTTTATATTCTTATTATAGATTCTAGTTATTTATTATGTGAATTGTCATTTGACATACATAATGGTCATGTCTAGCTTTCCAGTGGAATTACCATGGATATTTATTCATTATATTAGGTTAAATTACTACCAATGTGGTATTTTGTATTTCAATGAACTAGTTTCAAACTCGCATGCATTCAGAATTCCATTTGGGGCTAGTGGTGGGTCAAGATGGGTGATGTGTTGAGTCATCCTGAGTTGGTTCATTACACATATATTTTTTCTTATTTTCATCTATAGAGTTTAATTGATATTATATTCGTTTGGATGAAAGTATATATTTTCATAATTAAAATAATGAATTGAACTGAAGAAATTTATGGGATATGGGTAATCCACATCTTTATACATGTTTATATAATTCTTTTTATGTGATTATTTGATTCCCCTTTATCATTGGTAACACAATTTTTATGTTATGATATATATGTGTATTTATTATTATTAAATTTATAGATTCAACTTTTATAGATTTATAATAATGTGAACATAGTAATGAACCATTTTCTTAGCATCTGAAATTGAATTAACGATGCATGTGAAACAAAAAGTTTTGTAATGTAAAATCATCCTATAAAAAATAGATTTGTAAAAGTGTTTAATGATAGAATAAAGAAATTTTATTATTACATATTAATTTGTTATTAGTTTTTGATTTCTTGGATTTGGATTGATATATTTTATGATTTTTTTTGCTATTCTAGAGGATTGATACAATACCCAAGATCCTATTATATAAGTTAAAAATCATATTCCTAACTATCACATAATGCACACTCTAATTAGAATTTAATCATGAGTGTATTTAAATGTTAAATTGTGTAATTTTAAAATTTTATTTTATCAAAATAAATATAATTTTTTAATTCTTAATAAAGAAATTATATTAATATGAGTTTTTTTATTTTCTAAAAAAAAATTTGGTGAATTGTGAAAATACCACTTTTGTTAAAACCATGACTATTATACCATTTCTAGGATTTAAGAATAAACTAAGAAGAAAAAAAACCTTATATTTAAAAAATAAATTTTTATAATTAACATCATAAATTTTATTGTATTATGTTTTATTCTTAAAACTATAGATTATATTTTAAAACACTATTAGGTTTTATAATTAACATTTTTTTAATGCATTATAAATTTACTATATTAAAATTAAATTATAAAACTTATATAAATTTTATCCAAATAAATTTATTTCAATTTTGGATGTAGTTGGTCTAAAATATGTAAAAAGTACCATTTTATTTTTAGGTATAAATCTAAAACTAGTTTCAACGGTAATAGTTAAAATCGAAAAACAATAAAATCTAACGGTAAATAGTTTAAAACATGACTAAATAATGTTATAAATTAAATGGTATATTATTATACAGTTTATATATTCCATAATCCATTATTTATAAATTTTTTAGACACTTTCCTTAAGACAGGATTCCCATTATTAAAATCTTATGGGTATTTAAAAAAATGTCATCCCTCTTCACTTATAAAATGGGTCTCTCATCACCCCTTAAATACCACTCCAACAATTTGGTTAAATCTTGAAATACAAAAATTAGTCATTCTCATTTAATCCTATCTTACTTCCATGAATTTGTTCTCACAATATTTTATCATAATCCCTCTATTTCTAAGAGATCCCCTAAGGAAATATCAAAGTGCTCATTGTGAGTAATCCTTTTTAATTAACATTATTCATTTATATCTTACCTTAACAATTACAATTTTATCATACCGACATAGTAAAATAATTCTTAGGGTCATAATCGTTTCACTCTATTAATTAAATAATCATTAACCTAAATTTTCATTTTAGGAAAAAAAATGAAGACACAATTCTAAAGTATGTGCAGACTACCACCTCCATGAAGAGACATGTTTTGTTTTCCTTTATATCCTAAAATAGAAGGTATAAAATATGAAATTCATAATTAATTATGATATATATATCATTTTTATGTTTTTTATATTATAAAAAATGTTACTCTTTTCTTTCTTTATATATAAAATGAAATCATCATCAAGGTGTATGTGTAGAATACCTCCTCCATGGAACGGTGTATTCCATTTGTTTCATTATTGACATTCATGGAAGGAATTAAGAATGATATTAAATGAACAAAATTATTTTTATGTTACTATTAAGGTTATTTTAACAAAAAATTATTGTCCTATTAATTATAAAAACAACAAACAATCATTATAAAATTGATCATCTTAAACCAGCATATTAATCGAAAAATATTTTTCTTCATATCTTTTAATATTTTATTATCCATTAATATTATTAAAGTTCCATAAAATTATTAAATATCCCACTAAATTTAAATAAATAATATTATTCTACATCTTGTATAAGTATATTATAAATAAACTTTATCATATTTTTTTATTAAATCAGGGTATGTTCATGTTTCGGTCGATTTAACCACCATCATGAACAGTACTATAAATATATAACACCATTGAAAATTGGGATTTAATTTGTATTAATATATGATATAAATAAAAAAATTAATTATTTTTTTAATGGTAATATAAATATATAATTCTTTATTTAAAAAAATATTTCATTTGCTAAGAATTACTTAAATAAGTTCATCACTGATTTCACCTTTAAAATCGTAACCAAAACGACAAAAGAATGAAATAATAAGTATACGAATAATTATGAATCATAAATATGGTATGGTTGATGATATTTTAATTAATAAATTGTGGAAAATAATTAAAAACAACATCATTATTATTAAACAATTATAAATGATCAAAATTATATAAACCTGATGAGGAAAATATATGGAATTTATATAGATAATAACTGTAAATAAAGAGTATAAATTAAAATTTATATGAATAAGGTTATAAATTATGTTATTAAAATATCTACGTTTTTAATTCATGAGGTTATAGTATATTCATGTAATATAAGGTAATAAATAACGGCTTTCTATCTCAATTTCCTCTCAATGAGACATATTTTGTATTATGCACCAAATTACATTTATGAGTGTATATAATGTCTATTTGATAAGTTATATCATGAAATGAATATTTTTAATTGTATATTAAGTCCAATTTGAAGAACTATTTTTTAAGAGTTTTTTATATAATCGATACCCAATGTAAAAGTGTGTTTTCCCTTCTCAATTTTAATTTTTTGGGAGTAATTCTATATTCACCACTTATATCATTTTTTATGGTACATAAATTAATAAAAAATAATATTTACTGTATTATTCATTAATTTTAATGGATATAAAAGTATATGTTATTATCCATAATTAATATTATTTTTATTCCTGAGTTACCAAAATAATTATAGAACTTAATTTCTTCCATGGTGGAAAAATCAACCATTGTTTTGGTAAAATAAAAGTGTTTTTACTTTCCTAAAAAATGCATCCCTATTTGGATACTAGATAGTGGATGTATATGTGGAACAAATGAACCTTGGTGTAATCTCCCCCAAAAAAGTTTTTAGTTGTGAATTGAATAAATCATCACTCTGATACACAATTAGTGGGCCTAAGACTAGACACCTGGCTAGACACTCTGGGGGGGATATGATCTGGAACATCCGAATTATATTTATGAACCATGATTAAGTTAATTTGGTATAATTTCCTTAGTTTCCTACTAATTAAATCTATTAAACCCAATTATTATATTCTATTGAAACCCCGACATATTTTAACTACCCTCACCACCATATTTCATTATTTAGGGTATTTAATATAACATTAATTATACCCCAAAGCTTCAGTGTTGATTGAGCTATGTTCTCCTTGAAATTTAAATTATTCCACTAAATTGTGGAGTATTTTTTAATTTTTATCATTATAATTATATCCATGTTCTGATACATCTTGTGGTTCCTCGGGGAATGTTATGAAATATAGTTTTGAATCTTATGTGGAATTCATTAGATTTAATCAGGTGACTACTGGTACCTATTCTTATAGAACCCCATGATGCATTGATAGGGATAATGACACAACATATAATGGGGTTTAGTGTATACATCTCCACTTATTAGTAAAGAATCTTGTAATAAGTCCCAGAAAACAAATTATTGATGTTTTTCATTATGCATTCCATTAGTATGAGATTAATGATTATCGTTATCAATGTTTTTTGCATTATCATTGATATAACATTCCCTCAGTTTTAGTAGATTTATGATTCATATTGTTTATTTATTATTTCCATATCACTTGTGACATGTTATTATTTCTTGTGTTTTATGATACTACTTACTGAGCATCTATGTTCGACCTTATTTGTTTTACTTTCCTCTTGAAACCAATTAGACAACTGTGTATAAATTTCATGGATATGAAGAAAGGATAATAATGTTCTAATAAAGTGTTTATTTTTTATATTATTTTTTTTAAAATATAATGTAAGTATCTATTTAGTCTTCCAATATTACTAATCTATTTGATCTTATGGAAACTCTGGTATTTTTTACCAATAAGATAATGAAACTACTAGTTCTAGTTTTCTAGGATTTATATTATTACTATTGGTATCAAATAATGTTTTATAGGAAACTTGGAGACTACTTTTAGGGAAACCTATTTATAAAACACAAGTACAATGAAAAAAACTCATGATTTCTAGGGAACTCTCTAGAAAAATATAAGTAATTGTATTTAATGATTCATTATCATGAGATAATTATGTATATGCCATTATAAGATATATGGATAATAATGGGAGGAATATAAACCATATCAACACATTATTCTATATAGGGATGTTCCAGAAGATAGATTTAATGATGTTAGAGTTGAGTCCAAATGGATCATATCTATATTAGTGTTTTTATCCAACGCTAAAAAAATTATCTCGCCAATAGAGAGAGAAATACTAATCCAAAACATGGTTTTTCTATAATGGAAAACTTTATATGAAAGAAAAATCCAACATTTATTCTAAATTCTAATCTATTTTTATCTGAATAAAAGATTAATTCATTAGAAAAGATCATTCTCACATTGGGAGAGAGTGAAATGGAAAAAATAATCACTGAATTCTATTATATGAAAGAAGACACTAAACAATGGTATTATCTAATTCAAACCACTATAGAGGAAGATCAAGTGTTGTCTATGGATTAAAATATATCATAATAATGGATGATGTGACCTAATCGTAAAAATTCATTGATGGTTTTCGAGAATAATATCTTTGTAATTCACCTGTGTGTGATGTCGAGTTCCCCATTGAAATCATTTCAAATTGAACATCTATATATAATACTCCCTATATAATGGAACCAATTTATTTAGTGGAGTTGAATAAATAGCTTTATGAGTTATGTGATAAGGGATTTATATTCCATAGTGTTTCACCATAGGGATCCCCTATTTTATTCATGAATAATAAAAATGGGTATGTGAGATTTTTTATTGATTATAAGAAGATCAATTACATCACTATAAAGAATAACTATCATTTACCATGCATTGATGACTTATTTTACTGACATTAATAAGTCCAATACATTTCAATAATTTATCGTAACTCTAGTTATTAGAAACTAGGTATAAAGAATGAAGATATACTAAAGATGAATTTTTTAACAAGGTATTGAAATTATGAGTTTAGGGAAATACCCTTTGGATTAACTAATTCACATTCTATCTTTATAGATTTTCTGAATATAGTATTCATGTATTTTCATGATAAATTTAGGGTTGTATTAATTTATGATATCATAATATACTCTTAGAGATATAATGAGTAAGATAGTCATCTTCCAGTAATTGTAGAGGCCCTCAGAAAAAAGGTATTATATAGGAAATATATTAATTTTTAATTTTGGTATAACAAATATTTTTCCTGGCCATATTTTCATTAAATATGAAATATCGGTTAACACTTCAAAAAAAATTAGTCAAATAATGGCATACATGGCTGATCATAAATGAGGTCTAAAGTTTCCGGTCCTTAATAGGTTATTATTAGTTGTTTATTCAAGATTTATCCTTGTTGGAAAACCTGTAAAGTAAGATAACATGTAAATGGGTTAAACTCACATGATAATGGGAATGTAAAGAAAATATATAAGAGTTGAAAAGTATATTAGTTAATAATGTTATTTAATATTTACTATCAACTAATGGAATATTTTTAATATATAGTATTGCATCTATGAATTTACTTAGATATAACCTTATGATGAATGATTGGGTGTTTTCCCACACATCACAAAAGTTGAAAATTCATGTAAAAAACTAACTAACTCGCGACTTTGGGTTGGAATACATAATATTTTCTTTGATAATATGGATACACTACCTCTATGGTGAAAGATATGATATATATAAAAACCAAAATAATTTGAAATATAAATTCTCTTAGAGGAATGTAAACATGAGGCAAAAAAGTTGGTTTAAAGTAATCCAGGACTATTATTTTTGGATACACTACCACCCTAGGAAGGAAAACATGGTTATTTATACAGTGAGTAGGAAGGGACATGGAATTCGAACTATGATGGGTATTAATAAGGATCTTATATATAGATATCTAGTTAACATAGTTATAATGATTTTTGGGAAAGGGGTTCCATCGTTCCTTTTCCAAGAAATTTATAATACATCCTTTATAGAAAAATATTGGGATGTACTAGTGGGGTGATGAATATTTAAAAAGGATGAATAAAGTAATAAATGATCAGAATTTAAAAATACTTCATCTGTAGAGATGGAGTGTTGATGTTTGGAAATTGGTTATGTGTTCCTTCTGTACCATTATTTAAGAGGGAACTACTAGATAAAGCACATAGATCAAATTTTTCTATACACCCTGTTAGTATAATTTTGTGTAGGGATTTAAGAAACTATTTCATGTGGGATGGTATGAAGTGGGAAATTGCGGACTATTTATCCAGATGATTAATATGCCAATATATTGAGGCTGAAAGAAAACATTCTAAGGGATTCCTAAAACCTCTTCCAATACCTACATTGATGTGTGGAAATATTATAATGTACTTTTAATTTCACTTATTAAGAATATAATGATGAATGGTGATATATGGCTCATTATTTATCACCTTAATATGTCTTCACATTTATTGATGATAATCGAAAATATTCCCCTTAAGATTATAAGGCTTTATGGGGATCCTCTATAAATTTTATCTTATTGTGACCCTTATATAACATCAAAATTATATAATAATATTCAAAGGGTTCTCAAATCAAAGATACATTTAATCACTTACAATCATCCCCAAACTGATGGGAAGTCATAAATTACAATCATGGCATTGGAATACATGATGAGATTATGTTATCATTACTTCCATGGAATATGAGATTATTATCAACCATTGGGGTAATTTTTATAAAATAATATATTAAATTTGAGAATCCAAATAATAGAATCTAAATCATTATATAGGAAGGTTTTTCATACTTAATCCTATTAAAAAGAAGTTAGATAAACATATATATTTTTTCCAAAGCTTATGGAGGAGAAGACTAATAATTTATGGACCATTAAAGATCATTTTAAAGCATCCCAGAGATAAAAAAGAGTATGTTGATAATTTATGGAAGTAATTCGAATTTAAATTTAGGTATATTATATTCTTGAAGGTTTACACATTGATGGGTATGTGATATTTGGTAAAAGGGGATGTAAATCCCTAGGTACATTTTTCCTTTTGAAATACTAGAACGAATTTCAGATGTAGATTAACAATTAGATATGGTTCCCAACCATTATAAAAACATTAAGTCTTATAAGGTTCATTATTGATGAATTAAATTTCAAATACAATGCTTTTTCTGACATCTAATGGAATATATTTGGAGACATACTTGACTTATTACAATGATTATGTCTGGATTCTTGAAACCATAGAGCAATTTTTTTGTGACCATACAACTCGATTTGTGAAAGCACTTTGAAGATATGAAAAACTAGAAGTGGTAACCTAGGAGCCAAAATAATATATGAGGAAGGAATATAAAAAATTTCAATTGTATATATACACCCCAATTTCAAGGATATGATTATTTTATTGTGGAGAACATGATACATAAGACCCTACTATGATAGGTAAACACCATAACTAATGTATCACACAATGAAAACTCTAATGACGCTTTATTAATTAGAATATTAAAAATATTAATCTCAAAATGATAGAATTTAATTTAATCTGAAAAATTTTAATTTTTTAATTTCTCATAATTATATTATCTTAAGTTGATATTTTGATATTTTTCTGAAAATATTGATTTTTGGGTGAATAGTGCAAATAACAGTTATGTTAAAATGGATAATTTTACATCATTTCATGGATGTTATCATAAAAAATAACCTGAAATACCTATATATTTAATATATATATATATATTATAGGTAACATTATATTTAATCTATTAAAATATATTTGATATTTTAAAACCTAAGTAACATTTTTCACTAAAATGATTTTACTACATACATTTAAGATTATAAAATTAACATATTGCACTTTTATAAATTTAATATTAATAAATTTATTTCAAATTTGTAGTCAATATACCAAAATTATATAAAATTTTTCAATTTATTTTTATTCATAAATTATAAATCACTAAGATAAAAACTAGTTACCGCAGTAAAAGTTAAGAGGTAACATTGGATAATATAATGGTAAAGAGTTGAAACATTTTTAAAACATGTGTGATATTTAATTTTAGAATATTTATAAATATAATATGTTACCCAATTCCTTATTTCTCAATTTTTGATCTATTTTACTTGATAATAATATTCCATCATTAAAACGTTATGGGTATTTAAAAAAATGTCGTCCCCTTTCACTTATAAAAGTGGCCTCTCACCGCCAACTCAATACCATTACTGATATTTGGTTTCCTCATAAAAAATACTCATTACCTTCCACTAAAATTATATCTTTATTATATTACCTTTTGGCCACAATATTTTATCATAATATCTCCATTTCTAAGGGATCCTGTAAGGAAATCTCAAAGTTCTCAAAATGTGTAATCCTATTTACATAAATTATTTCCTTTCTATATTGACTTTAAAATTATAATTTTATCATAATTAGATGGTAAAATAAGTATTATTAGTATAATTAATGTTATTATGTTTGGGTAATAATACTTAACCACCTTTTCCCTTTTTCATTAACAAAATCAAAAACATGATTTGGGAATCTGTGTGGGATACCACATCCACGAAGAAACATGTTTCATTTTCCATCACCACCTAACCAGGATAGTAAAAACTTGTAGATTAAATAATTATGTTATATATAAAATGTTTATTTATATAATATAATATACCATGTTACATGTTTCTTCAATTCTATGTAAAATTAAGTCATTTCTTATGTGTACGTGCGGACCACCACCTCCATAGAACAATGTATTCCATTTTTATTTTAAACCGTACATTAATGGATGTAGTTGAGAATGAGTTTAAAAGGTAAATATTATTTTCAAGTAATTATTATTTTTCAAGTAATAAAATTTTTATAACTTATTAATGGAATAAAAAATAAAAAATCATAATAAAATTTATTGTTTTAAACATGCATACTATGAGGAAAAACTTTTTATACATATAATGTAATATTTTCATGTTCAATAAATTTTATTATAATAAATTAAATGTATAATATATCACACTAATAATAACTAAATAATAACATTATTATTCTATTACAATAAAATTACAACTAAACCACCTCATAATCATTTATTAAATTAGGGTATGTTCATGTTTGGGTTGGTTTAACCACCAACTTGAACAATAATACAAATTATTTCCATGGGTAACTATGGTAATTTAATTTCTAGTAATATATGATATAAATAAGTAAATAACCAGTTTTTTCTATATTGTTAATATAAATATGTAACATGTTATTTAAGAAAACACACTTCATTAAGTAAGAATCCTTAAAAAATGCTCATTGGCGATTTCACCTTTAAGATTCATAAAAAAACTCCTATAGAATGAAATTATTACTATATAAATAATAATTATTCATCATTTATATTACCTTGTATTATTTATTAATTATGAAATCTGTTATAAGAATTAAAAAAACACTATATCGTGAAACTTTTAGAAATAAACAAAACTATAGATATCTAATGTGGAAAATAGGTAGAACTCCTATAAAGAGTAACTATTTATAAAGATTATAAATGAAAATTGATATGAGTAAGGGAATGAATAAATTAATTAATATATAAATGTTTATGATATAGGATTTTAAGGTACATTTGTAGAAAATATGAAAAATAAGTAAGGGGTTTCCTTATAAAATTTATCTCTTAGAGACATGTTTTGTACTATGCATCTAATTTCTAATATATAGTATAGATACTACTAAATTTAGATGTTATATCCTAAAATTAATTTTATTCTTGGTATTTTTAAGATTAATTTGAATCCATATCTTTCAATAAGTTTTTATTGAATTGATACCCAAGCTAAAATTTGGTTTTTTCTTTCTCAATTTTCATTATTTAGGACACATTCAATGTTCACCACATATATACTTTTGTGTGGTGTATAAATTTCCATGCAATAAATTTTTATTATTAGTCATTTATTTCAAGGTATTTAAAATTATATACTGTTATCCTTCCCTCATATTATTATTTTTCATGAGTTACCAAAACCATTGTACAGCTCCGTCAAATCTAGGGTGGAAAAAACATCCAAAGTCTTAGTAAAGTAAAAAATGTGTGTAGTTTCATAGAAAATGAATCCCTTTATGGATATTGGAATTGTTATGTGGCTATGTAATAGATGAAACTATGTGTAATTGCATTGAAATGGTTTGGTTGAGCATTGACTTAATCATATATCGGATTCATCATGAGTATGAATAATACCACACACTTGGCTTGACACACCCAAGAGATATGTTTTGGAATATTCACTCACTCATTATGAACAATGATGAAGTGTTTTCCACCATTTACAATATTTCATGCTAATGAAAAAATGTTTAACCCAATTACTATAATCCATGGATAAACTAGCACATTTAATGTACTGTCACCTTTATATTTCTATGTAAAATCTTGTATTTTTCACCAATACTGTAATATACCTATCGGATCTCGGTTTCTGGAGTTTACACTATTACAATTTTGTAGCGGGCATTATGGACACCATTCTGTGGTTGGAAAGAGGATGTTTGATTGTTTATGTAGGGTGTGGTGGTTTTCCTAAATGGTTTCTATGGTTATCATGGGATATATTATGGGGATATTTTATGGTGGTTTGTTTCATGTTGTGGTGATGTGTTATAGATTTATAGTGGTTATGAAATATTTTCTGTAATGATGAATTCTTTAATGGATGTGGGATGGAATTGAAAGAAAAATGTGCTATGACTGTAATGTTAATGAATTAAATATATGGTTAAAACCTATATTAAATGTGATTAATGGATAAAGTATTGGTTTTCAATAAATATCGAATTTAAAGGATTAATTAATGTATCATAGTAGGTAAATGAAAAATATAGAAATGGTTAAATAATGTGATTATATGGGAAGATATTAATAATTTTTGTGAGTATTTTCTGTGGAATGTGATGTAGGTTTTTAGAACAATAATTGGAATTTGTGTTATAATACAATAATTAGAGTCTGTTGATTTTAATAGTTTGTTTGTTTTGTTTTGGCGGTTTCGATGAGAACCCTTTAGGTTTATCTGGTTTTATTTTTTTAGACTCTGTCTCACTTCCCAATTACCAAACACTATCCTCCAACCATTAGAGCCACACCACTTAACTCTTTATCTTTTGGAACCGTAAACATGAAGAATTAATTATTGGATGATCATCTTTGCCTTTAGTTTTTTCAACATAGAAGGCTAGGTACCCCATCAACAGCATGGAGTATCTCCCTCTAATTATGGTCACACCATGGTCTTTCCTGTATTATAATATAACAAGTGATTAAGAACAAGAAAGATGCACATGAAAAATTTACAAAAAAATCCCATTCACAGGGGATTATATGGTTCAATAATTATATGAAAGGGACAATAGCTTCATCTCTTCCATTTAAAGAAAATATTCACTAGAGTAACTAGAATACTCTATCATATGGTATCCTAAAAATGTTACAATCATATAACATGTTTATGCCTCTAACCACTTGTTCATGTTATAAGCACCACTCCTATGATGGTCCATGAGTAGTGGGATGTGATCCCTCTAGAAGATGTAACTTACATATATGCTTCCTTCCATTATTTCTCCCTTCAACCTATAACCTTCTACCCTAATACATTAATCATTTAGCACATGCATATGCTAGCTTAGTACCAAAGCACATCTAGAGGCACTCTAGTTGGCCCCTTCTAGTCTACCTTATCCATAATGTTAATAATCATATATAGTATTTATTCAAAATTTCCTAATATTGTAAGTCCTAACTGAATATTGGATTTTCACTACTATCCAAAACATGTGGGAAACCCATCATTGATTATTTTATTCTATGTTTCCCTATAAAATCCTTATAACATCAAGTTACATTTTCAGGTACATATGATGTTTCTAAGTACCTCTATTTTGGATTAGTGAGGAATGGGAGAGTCGGGATAACATTAAATGATGTTTTGAGGAAAAGGGGAAGTTTCACGGGTGGCGCATAGGTAGTCTGAACCGTGCGGCCAAACCGTGCGTAGTTAGTCTTGGAGCCAGTAGCTTCTGCACAGGCAATTCACGGTTTGTCTAAATGTGTGGCCAATCCGTGCATGGAGTGTTTGTTGAGGCAGTAGCTACCACACGGCTACCGCATGGATTTTCAAACCGTGTGAACTAACCATGAAGATACTTAAATGGGATTCTTAAATTGTGG
Organism: Viscum album; assembly: GCA_963277665.1. Classification (NCBI taxonomy): domain Eukaryota; kingdom Viridiplantae; phylum Streptophyta; class Magnoliopsida; order Santalales; family Viscaceae; genus Viscum; species Viscum album. The sequence goes on from OY728121.1 coordinate 859,105,835, forward strand.
ATCTCACTTTTTTTTCCTCTAAGTGCCTCTTTTTTTCTCCTAAGCGGCTCTAACTCGGGATTTTTCTTCCCCTAAGGTCATAAAAGGCTCTCCTATCATTCCAGAGGCGATCCAAAGTCTTATCTTGGTGAATCGAAGCTGAATTCTTGAGGTATGTGGTCTTTCTTCATTGTTCTTGATCGATTTCTTAGATCTAAGTAGATCTACTTCTCCTCATCTCTCGGTTTCATATATCTACACCCGTTATGGGTATATCTAAGTGTGTGGATTCTAAATATGATGAGATTTGGTCTTGATCTTGCTAGGAGAAGAGATCTATGGTGGGTTTTGGAGAATCAACCCAGGTTTCTTGAGCGTTCTTCGACAGTTGTGGTTTTAGTCAAAACCATTGATATAGGTGGTTCCATCCCGACCTACCAAATTGATTATGATTGTATTTTCTTGATTTATTTCAATACTTGATTTAAATTCAATTGCTCAAATTTTATTTCAATTAAATTGATAAAAAAACATGATTCTAGTGAATCGAGATATTTGAAATGGTTTTTGCATGGACATTTGGAAAACAAGAATTCCATTGAATTGGGTGTGTTTATGGAAATTTTCTGATTTAAATTGTTTAATTTAAATTTTGGATTTGATGGAAATTATTTCAATTTAATTGTGTAATTTAATAGTGGAATTAAATTTTTTGATGATGGAATTGGTTTTGAATGGATTTAAAACTAGTGAAAATGGCATAAAATTATTTGATAGAAACCCATTGGTTTTATCTTGTAAAAAAGGCATGTTTTGAATAAAACCTATTTTGGTTTTAGTTGGAATGAAATTGGAACTTTTGAAATGGAAGAATGGGGTTGATCATATTTTAATCATTCTTAAAATAGTTCGCCCATCGTATAAGAGCACATGCAAGCCTTAGGTTGTTAGATACACTCTACGCTATGACAATGTTCTAAAACATAATTTTGGCAGGTCAAATCCCCGACGGGTTGGTAGCGAGTCTCCTTTTTCCAACATCAACTTGACGTGTGTATACACATTTTGCTGAGTTCACATAGAGAGTGAGGAATCCCATAACTGGTTAATACTATCGTACCTTTTGGCAGATGACCATGATGCTTGCTTGTTTTTTAATATTTGAGATATAAATGTATGCCAATGCTTTTGAACTGCTCTACATGCCTGCTGAATTTATATAAACAATTTTATATAAATGTTTTACTTAAGCCATTGTTTTATAAATATTCCATCATTGTAAAGCTTTTTCTTAAAGTAATTTTTCCATCATTTGAAAATGTATAGCATGTTTTGTTAAAAATATGCTTTTGAGTTTCCAAACCTGTTTATTTGAAAATTAAAATCATTTATTTGGATAATCTATATTTGGAATATGTTACAGAATCTTTAGAGGTATCCTACTGGACTTAGCCTCACACCCTACATTTTCCTTCGGGTGTTTTTAGACTTTCTTCTTCTATGATCGAGCAAAGGGATGGGATCTCTTTGAGGTGGATCCAGTTGTTGATCTCTGGTCTTTGTGAGTTGTGTCCTTAGGGACCTTGGGGATACTTTCCTTTTTTTAGTACATGGGTTGTAGTACTTTGGGACTTTTATGCCTCTTTTTATTCTGGTTCATTACTCCTGGTGGAGTTACTTTGGTTATGCATATTGTCTTGTATCTTTTCTTCTGCATTGTTGGTGGAAAAAATCATTCCAACTTGAATATTATGTGATGCCCAATGCTAGTCGCCGACCCGTGGGGATCGGGAACGCCCTTTGAGCTATGTTAGGGCCGGTTCGATTATCAGGTTTCCAGGGTACCTAGGCTGGTTCGTGACAAAATGGTATCCAAGGAAGGTTTTAGCATCTTTCCTTGATGACAATATGCATTTGAGTATTCTTGTCAGGACTTAGGAGGTTTTTGTGATTGAGTGCATGGCCAGCTCTCACCATAATTAACCTTAAGTCACCAGGGTTGGTTAGGGAAATACAGGTTGAGGATTAATTCTTGTATTTTCCATATTTTGATTTGGATAGAGTGGAATCCAAATCTTGTTAATCCCTATTATTAAGAATAGTTTTCTTTGTTACTCTATTTGAGTGTTAATCAAATGTCTTTTTATGTTGTGTAGATATATGCCTCTGAGAGGACATGATAATGGGATCCAGATAGAGGATGTTGCTAAATCTCAGTAATAGAGTCCTATTGTGGATCCGAGTCTGGTTGAGGTGATTGTTCACGCTTTCCAAGCTCTAGGATAGGCACCACCTCCAGTTCCTATTCAGACTCTAGCTATATATCCTCCGAGTGAAATTCCCTGAAGTCATTCTCAAGAGTTCATACGCTAGAAGCTACCAGTTTTCAAAGGCTCCACAGACCCTCAACATGATGAGGAATGGTTCGGTAAGATTTAATGTCTGTTTGGGTTCTTGGAGACACCTGATGTGATCAAGTTGAAGTGTTCCACCTTCGTGCTGGAGGGACCAAGTAGGATATGGTGGGACACGATGGTGACGGCTGGGAAACATGAGGATTTGGAGTGGAAAGACATTATGGTTTTTTTCATTAACCAGTTCTATCCAGAATCAATGGTGTTGGCCAAAGATGTAGATTTTTTCAATCTTGAGAAGGCCAAAAAAACCATGACAGAGTACTCAAATTTCATTTCTGAGTTGGTATAGTTTAATCCTGAGATTGTATCTAATGAAAAGATGAAGACTCGACGATTCGAGTTGGGACTTCGATCAGATATTCATTCTCAGGTTTTATTACTAAAGCTACCCACTTATACTGATGTGCAGGATAGGTCCATGATGGTTGAGATGGACCTGGCAGGAATGTCAGGGTTGAAGGAGGTTCATTTCCTTCCCAATGGTAGTGTTGGTTCCTTTAATGGAAAATGGAAGCATGGCATTTCTCATGGCAGTTCTTGAAAACAGATTCATTCCATACCTTCGGTAGTAAGAGGAGGGATTTCTTTGACTTGCTATCAGCAGAGAAATTCAGGACATTCTAAGAGGGTTTTCACTGAGGCAACCAAGAACTGTAGCTCATGCAGACGTTTAGGGAACTTACAGATATTCTACCATCACTTCTCTACTCCACGTAGTGGAACGAAATAATCAGCACCTCCAGAAACTGCGAGGTAATCAAATTCTTCACGTGAAAAAGGGTTCCAGCCACAGGCATTCGGAACAAAGCTCTTCATGCAGTGGAAGAGTCTCTAGAGGTAGCTAATTCGGGTCCTGCAACTGTGAGAGGTACCATTACTATAGCTTCATCTTTAGTGACATCTCTTTTTGATACTGGTGCATCTCACTTTTGTTTTTTTCAACCCATATTGTTAATATTCTTAATCTACCTATGGAGCTATTATCTTGTTTGATGGATATTACTACACACCTTGGTACAATGAGTGAGAAGGGTCTCTATAGTCCTGCTTGTGTCTTCTTTCTATCATATGTTGATCATGCTTGGAGTTTCTTGGTTCTCAACATGAAATCTTTTGACGTCATTTTTGGGATGGATTGGCTCATTTCTAATAAAGCCCAGATCGATTGTTATTTTCGACGAGTCTAACTTAATACACCCAGTGGTATACCTCTTGTTTTTCAAAGAGAATGGGACACAAGGTCAAACAGAGCTAAAACCTCTTATCCAGGGATGGGGAATGTTATACCGGTGTTTTCTTTTGACCTAGAGAGAGATTCAATGTGTGGTGATCTTCCTCCAATCGTCGCTGAGTATCCCGACGTGTTTCCTTCGGACTTCTCTGGTTTTCCACCAGTAAGGGAGGTTGATTTTTCTATTGAATTAATGCCTGCTACTCAACCCATTTCTATTTCCTCTTACCGAATGACTCCAGCAGAAATAAAATAACTGAAGTCTAATTTAGATGATCTTCTTGAGAAAGGATTTATATGCCCAAGTGTGTCCCCTTGTGCAGCACCAGTTCTATTTTCCAAAAAGGTTGATTGTTCTCTTCGCTTATGTGTTGATTATCGAAAGCTCAATCAAGTTACAATAAAGAACAAATATACATTACCACAAATTGGTGATTTTTTTGATCAATTGAAAGGGGATAAGTGGTTTTCAAAAATTGATCTTTGATCAGGTTACCATCAATTGAGGATAAAAGAATATGACATTCATAAGACCGCTTTTTGGAGTAGGTATGGACATTATGAGTACTTTGTTATGCCCTTCAGCCTAACAAATGCTCCTAAAGTTTTCATGGATTTGATGAACAGGGCTTTCCTTGAGTATCTAGATACATTTGTGGTAGTCTTTATTGATGAAATTATTGTCTAATCCAAGTCTGAGGAGTATCAAGTGCATCATCTGAGAATAGTTCTTTGTCTTCTAAGGAATCGACGACAATATACCAAGATTTCATAGTTCGATTTCTGGATTCGGGAAGTGAAATTCTTGGGACATTTCATGTTAGAACAAGTAATATCAGTTGATCATGAGAAGGTAAAGGTTGTTATGACATGGTAACAACCACAAAATGTTTTCGAGATTCAGAGCTTCTTGGGCTTAGTGGGATATTATCGTCGATTTTTTTAAGACTTCTCAATTTTAGCTTCTCCAATGATTGTTATGACTCAAAAGGGAGTGAATTTTTCCTGGAATGATAAATAACAGAGTTATTTTGTTGAGATAAAGCATATTTTGACTATTGCACAGGTGTTAACTCTTCCTGAGGCTGGGATTGGTTATGTGGTCTTATGTGATGCATCAGGTTCTGGTTTAGGATATGTCCTCACGCAGGGTAATCATTCTCTTGCCTCTGGGTCTTGTCAAGTTAAGCCTCAGGAGAAGAACTATCATACCCATGACCTTGAACTTGCAGCTTTAATGCACGCACTTATGTGTTGGAGACATTACCTTTATGGATAAAGTTTTACTGTGTATTCAGACCAAAATATATTGAGTTATATCTTCTCTCAGAAGTATTTTAATCTCTTCCAATGGTGTTTGGTGGAGTACCTACAATCATTAGACTTTGAAATTTCCTATACCCTGGGGAAAGAGAATGTATTTGTAGATGTGTTAAGCAGGAAAATTCCATCACAATCTTTGAAAGAATATTCAGAAGAGTGGAGTTTTATGTCTCTTTTTGCTCAGTTTCATATTGGAATTCAGTGGACGGGGAAGTAAGTTTCTTTAGCCAGTGTCCAGTTGAAATATACTCTTCTCGAGTAAATTATTCTAGAACAACAACTGGATGATGAATTCCAAATAATAAGGGACTCCCTTTATGGTGGGGAGACCGACACTCAGTGGTCGTTCTCTAAAGAGGGTGTTTTGTGTTATCAAAACCCTTACGTTGTTCCGTTATCATCAAGGAAGGATGTGATGGGTTATTGCTATAACTCTCAGTGGATTATGCACCCAGGAACCATGAAAATGTTCTTTGACATGCGGTGGCAGTTCTGGTGTCAAGGTATGAGATGAGACATTACTGAGTTTTTATATCATTGATATACATTCCAACAGGTGAAAGCTGAGCACCAGAAACCTTCGGGTTTGATTCAGCCACTTCCAGTCCCTACATGGAAGTGGGATGAATTCTCTATGGTATTTTTTGTTGGGATACCTCAAACCCAGTGTAAGAAGAACGTGATATGGTTTTTGATCGACAGGCTGACCAAGTCGGCTCACTTTATACCTATTCGGGATACAACGAAAGTTGAGGAGTTGAGAAATATCTATGTGAAAGAAATTTTTCATTTTCACGGAGTTCTGTCTGCTATAGTCTCTGATCGGGATCCTTGGTTCACTTATCTCTTTTGGAGAGGCCTTCAAGATGCACTGGGATCTCAGGTCTGTTTAAGCACGGCCTACCATCCACAGTCATATGGGCAGACAGAGAGAGCTATTCAGACCCTTGAAGATATGATTCGCGCATGTGTTCTCGACTTTGGTGGGTTTTGGGATGATCATCTGGGGATAGTTGAGTTTTATTATAACCAAAGTTACCAGTCTGTGATCAAAATGGCTCCTTTTGAATCTTTGTATGGTCGTCCTTGTAAATATCCTTTATGTTGGTCAGATATTGGTGAAAGTTCCTTGGTAAGACCATGTTTGTTCCAAGAGATGACAGGTAAGATCTAGTTGATTCGTCACAGAATGTTGACAGCACAGAGTCGGTACAGGTCTTATTTTAATCGTTATTGTAAACCTTTAGAGTTCTCAGTTGGTGACTAGGTGTTCTTGAAAGTTTCACCCCGATTAGGTCATCGACGGATTGGGAAGAAAGGGAAGCTTGATCATCATTTTGTGGGACCTTTTGAGGTTGTTGGTATTGTATGAAAAGTTTCTTACCGTCTATCTCTACCACCACAACTGATGTTGATACATAAAATGTTCCATGTATCATAGCTGCAAAATTATCTCTCTGATCCATCTCATGTCTTGATCTGGAATGATCATGAGATTGAACTAGATTTATCTATGACGGAACGACCAGTCAAGGATGTTTATTCTAAGACCAAGGTACTTCGTGGGAGAACGATACCTCTGGTCCATGTACTATGACATCATGGTTCTGATTCTCATGAGATGTGGGAAAGTGAGACACTAATGAGAGAGCAGTGGCCTCATCTTTTTGATGTGAAGGTTTCTTCATAGGATTTCTGGGGACAGAAAGATATTATGGTGGGGAGGTTGTGACATCAAATTATGTTTTCAGGTAATTTTGGTGTTTCTAAGTACGTTTTTTTTGAGTAGTGATGAATGAGAGAGTCAGGAGAACTTTAAATGATGATTTGAGGCAAAGGGGAAGTCGCACAGGCGGCACACGGGTTGTCTGAACCGTACGGCCAAACCGTGTGTAGTCAGTCATGGAGGTAGTAGCTTCTACACGGTTAGTGCACGGTTTGTCTAACCGTGTGGCCAATCCATGTATGGAGTGTATTCCAAGGCATTATATACCGCATGCCAAGCACACGGTTTATCAAACCGTGCGAACTAACCATGCAGGCACTTAAATGAGATCCTTAAATTGTGGATCTCACTCGGTTTTCCTCTAAGTGCCTCGTTATTCCTCCTAATCATCCCTAACTCAGGATTTTTCTTCTCCTAAGGTTAGAGAAGGTTCTCCCATCATTCCGGAGGTGATCCAAAGGTTCTTTTGGTGAATCAAAGCCATATTCTTGAGGTATGTGATCGTTCTTCATCATTCTTGATCGGTTTCTTATATCTACTTAGATCTACATCTCCTCTTCTCTTATTTTCTAAGATCTACACCCTTTATGGGTAGATCTAAGTATTTGGATGCCAAATTGGATGATATTTAGTCTTGATCTTTCTAGGAGAAGAGATCTAAGGTGGGTTTTTGGAGAATCGACATGGGTTTCTGGAGCGTTCTTCGACCATTGTGGTTTTCATCAAAACCATTGCGGTAGGTGGTTCCTTCCCAACCTACAAAATTTATTTTCATTGTATTTTCTTGATTTATTTAAATTTTCATTTAAATTCAGTTACTCAAATTTTCTTTCAATTAAATTGATAAAAAACTCGATTCCAGTGAATTGAGATATTTGAAATGGTTTTGGCATGGAAATTTGGAAAACCCCAATTCCCTTGAATTGGGTGTGTTTATATAAATTTTTTGATTTAAGTTGTTTAATTTTAATTGTGGATTTTATGGAAATTATTTCAATGAAATTTTTGAATTTAATTGTGGAAATAAATTGTGTGATGATGGAATTGGTTTTGAATGGATTTCAAAATGGTGAAAATGGCATAAAATGATTTGATAGAAACCCATTCGTTTTATCTTATTAAAAAGGATTGTTTTGAATAAAACCTATCATGGTTTTAGGTGAAATTAAATTGGCAAATTTGACATGGAAGAATGGTATTGATCGTATTTAATGAATTCGTAAAATAATTCGCCCATTGTATAAGAGAACATGTAAGCATTAGGTAGTTAGTGAGTTATTTGGATAAACTCTACACTACAACAACATTCCAAAACATACTTCTGGTGGGTAACATCCCTGAATGGTCGATGGCGAGTCTCCTTTTTCCATTGTCAAAGGGACATGTGTATACACATTTTGGTGATTTCACATAGAGAGTGTGGAATCCCATAACTGGTTAATACTATCGTACCTTTTGGAATATGACCATGTTTCTCACTTGTTTATTTATATTTCAGATATAAATGTATTCCAATGATTTTTAACTGGTTTACATGCCTGCTAAATTTATATAAACTATATTATATAAATTTTTTACTTAATCCATGGTTTTAGAAATATTCCATTATTGTAAAGCCTTTTCTTAAAGTAATTTTTCCATCATTTGAAAATGTATAGCATGTTTTTTTAAAAATATTCTTTTGAGTTTCCAAAATTGTTTATTTGAAAATAGAAAGCTTTTCTTTGGATAATCTATATTTGGAATCTGTTACGGAATCTTTGCTGGTATCCTACTGGGCTTAGGGTCACACCCTACTTTTGCCTTTGGGTGTTTGTAGACTTTCTTCTTCTAGGATCGAGCAATGGGAAGGTATCTCTTTTAGGTGGATTCAGTTTTTGATCTCTGGTCTTGGTGAGTTGTGTCCTTAGGTACCTTGGGGTTGTTTTCCCTTTTTTATTACTTGGTTTTTAGTACTTTGGGCTTTTTATACCTCTTTGTATTCTAGTACATTATGCCGGTGGAGTTACTTTTGTTATGCATACTGTCTTGTTTATTTTCTTCCGCATTGATGGTGGAAAAATTGTTCCCACTTGCATGTTTTGTGATGCCAGGTGCTATTCGCCGACCCATGGGGATAGGGAACACCCTTTGGGCTATGTCAGGGTCGGCTCGGTTATCAGGTTACAAGGGTACCCAGGCTGGTTCATGACAATCCCCTTATTTGACCACTAACATTTTATTAATAGGGTATGTCATCATTATGATCAATAATTGTAACTTTAATGAAACTATACCTTTAACAATATACCATAAAGAAACTCTTCCATATATCATCACTAGTGAATTAATTTAATCTATAATGTTTAATCTTCTATCACCTGCTATGGAACTTCCTATTATATACTGGAAGATTCCCCTTATTTATACATCACTTCTTCAACTAGGACATGATCATTAATCCGAGTGAATGATTTTGGATGATGCATCATTCACATCCCACATTTGGACACCACTATGTCAGTACTTCTATCACTAATCTATCATTTTCTTAGCTTTGTCCATTGAAAATTTTTTGTTCATCTACCCCCAATACATCAGTTGTACATTGTCTTCAGAGATGTTTCTAATGAATGATTATGTTGGATTGAATATATACATCCAATGGTGAATTTATACTAACTTTATTTATATTTTACCAAGACTAATATTCAAGGACTTATTGACTATTGCATCCAATTATAAACCAGAAAATATTTATCACACCAAAAGATAACAATATTCCACTTGATAATTGGATTTTTAGGTCAATTCCATCAATCTCTTGGTCAGATATTAATCTTATTCTTTCACCAAGTACCACGAGTTAGCTTTAATTCACGCTTTATTGTTCACATATGTTTATAATTTATGTTTCTTATAATCTTTCGGATCCCTCTAAAGAAAGCACCTCTTCAATACTCTATGTTGTGATCTCATCTAAATAACTGCATTGAATTTCTCCAAATATATCATGCCTCAATTTCATTAGAATAAAATTGATCTACAATAAATTTAATGTAATGTGTATCATTTCCATCTCCCATGTTTCTTCTAAAATTTATTCTTCTAATGAATCTTCCATTATGTTTCCAAAATATCCAAGATCATTCTGTTGCATCAAACTCCATAAATTCCATCAGAATAATCCTCATCGGAAGCTTCAACATTTATAAATTATAATAACATTTGATAAAGAACTCCCACTAATGAATCATTCAAAGAAAACGAGATATAAGTGGTTCTTTTCTCCCACTCCATCCAGTATTTATTCAAATCCTTCCAGGATCACCCTACTTTTAGGAGGGTCATCAAATACTCTGGAAATCATCTGAAAATTATTTTATAGATTCAAAAATCACTTAACTATTTCCCAAATCCATTGGAAAGTGAAAAAATGGCTTGTACATGGGTTTTCAATCTTCCATATTTATCCTGGACAAGGTTTAAATCTATGATTATTTTTCAATTGAGTGAAAAAACATCCATTGTTAATACTTTAGAGTATCTATAAAAGATACTATCTAAAATGTAATAGAATGTCCCTAAAAAATATATCAACTGGACCCAATAACATGTATATCTACATTTTTGGAACCTTCCACCAAACAAAACCATCATGATTACTTTTGATGCAAGAAATCCCTCATAGATCCTCTACATTCTTATGGTTGAGTGTATATTCACTCCATGAAACCTTCCAGTGTTCTTGGATTGTCCCCTAAAACTCTAGGAAAATAGAACTAATAACACTTTTGCAACTCCCTATTATCCATGAACTTTCAGCTCCCAGACCCTCATATGGTCCACCTTCATTCAATAACCATTCTTCATCATGAAGGTTCCAATTCCCATCGAATTTGCGATCTAAGGGACAACACACACACCTATTGTGAAACTTTGTTAAAAAATGTAATCTACAGTATAATGGATTCTATGATATTACTAAAACATAGAATTTTTTTATTCCCCCTATTACTGTTGTGAACTCATCAAAATCGTGCCACAAACTCCTTATTCCAATAGTATTCTTCCCTCAAATTCCACTCTTGATATAAAAATATTCATCCAAAATTGGAAACCATGTCCACACACAACCATAACCATAAATACCCCATTATGATTACCATTCCTTTGAAAAAACCTTCATCAATTCCACCAACTAATCATCCTTTAGTGGTCTAGGACTATTCCATACACCTTCATTTTTTCCTCGTAATGATGGTACTATTGCATCATGTAGTCACCTAATACATTCAATTTCTCCCACTAAATGTTGACTAATGATAAAAATAAATCCATGTATTCTTACATAATGTAGGATGAGTAACACATGGTATCTTTTACATCCACCCACTATAAAAAATGAGATTTGTGGAACCACCCAAAAATTATGTCTTTTTGGAATAGACCACATGGTCTCAGTTGATTGTTCTATAATTGACTTCAGCGTCTTTGACAAGAAAAACCTTCTTCTATTAACATGAATCATTTATAATAACAACCAATCAGAATAATACCTTTTTTCTTACTATTGTGGAAGAAATTATTTCAAGATACATCACTTATAGATGATTCACAATTGAATCAGAATATAAATACCCTTAATGATTATAAACATAGGTCTCCTCAAAGATATGTAGCCTCTACCATTGAAACCTCAGACTAAGACTAACCCATGAAACACTTTATTCTATAAATTATTGATCTCCCACTAAATCCAAATAATTTAAGGGATAAAGACTATATTTAAAAGCCTCTGCTAGTTTCTAAAAAGTTATAAATGCCACCTTAATGAATGGTACATGTCACCAGACTCAAAATCGATATGTATTTTTTTTAAACAAACCCATACTCTTTAGTACTACCACCATCTACACTATTGAACATCCACCTAGAAATTTAGTAAACTTATTTACCTTAGGGACACAAAATTTTTCCAACCAAGATAATAATGTCACATAATTAATTGAATGACAATGAGCATGTACCCTAGTGGTACAGGCTCCCGCATGGCATCCAAAAGACCCAGGATAAAATTCGTGCAGGGACGAATTTCCGAGGTACTGTAGTTGTACTGTAGCAGGTCACTATAGAAGTACTGTAGCAGTGGTGGAATTGTAGCAACGGTGGAACAGTAGCGGTGGAGGGACTGTAGTAGGTACTATAGTGGCGACTATATTGTAGCAGGTACTATAGCAGCGCAGGTACTATAGTAGTACTGTTCACTGAGGGGTCCTTTGGGCCAAAAAATGGACTTTAAAGCCTTGTATTCAGTCCACTTGGACTTGGGCCTTCATGGTATGTAATGGGTCTCCCTCTACCCATTCTAAAGAGGACTTTTCTTTAAATAATAAAATGAGGCTTCGGCCCCAACCTTTAAAAAACATAATTAATTAAACGTGAAATAAGACTTAATTTGGTCCATACGAATTTCAACATCCCAAAAATCACTTGTACCACTGTTATCATCCAATTGAGACCTTCCAAGTCCTGAAAAAATTTCTCACTAGTTTCTCTCCAAAATGGATCTAATACCACTTTTCTAGGATATTTAAAATTGTAGTATTACTATACAGTAACCTTCTACCAACAAAAAAACACCACTAGAATATATAGCTTATAAAACACATCTTTATAAGCAGAAATGATCAAATGGGCCCCTATGGCCTCTTCATCTAGAATTGTGAAGACCAAACACCCTGACCACCACATCGAGTATTCCCCTTTAGTTATACTCACTTTGTAATAATCTATGTGATGTACGTGAAATAGCATGTGACAAACCCACATGCAAGAACACTAAACAAGAAAAATGCATAAAGTAATACATGGTTTTTACATTATGTCATACATATATAGAATAATGTCTATATCTCATTAATTTCAATGAAAAAACAACCTGAGTTACAAGAAACTATATCTTTGGATACCCTAACCAAGTTACCAAAAGACAATCTGTTAATTCCTTTATAAAATATCCATACTCATGAACTTCCACCATAATTAACCAATAGTGGTTTTATATTATCCCTTTGGTAGAAAATTCATCAAACTTTACCAATTTTTAGTCTTATTACTTTTCAGACCTTATTCCCTTGGGCCTTAAGCCTCTAGAACATGGGTGTGCTAGATCAGCCCTGAAACATTCTTGGATATGCCCTTATTATCTCGTTCAAGGCTAACTCAGCCTCTATTTCAGTCATCATCAGTAGTAGTGGTCCACCCTTTACTAATATAGAAAGCTCCAGCTATTCATTTGGTTTACATTGAGATATGAAACATGTGAATGAACTGTTATTGATCATTTCATCCTTAGTATCCCTAAAACTCTTCTTTATTCCATGGTCCAATGAGTGAAGTATTCCATGTATTATCCTAATTGACTTCACATAATCAATAACTTCTTCACATCCATCACCACCTTTGGAACCCCATGTTGTATACCAGAAGCCTCCCTATCCATCTATATCGTTACATCCTCTAGGATATATTTTTTATCTATGTTCATGAATCTGTATGATGCACCATCCATGTCCCACACCCAGACACCACTTTGATGTTTCTTCTTCTTCTAAGAATTTTCCTTCTCAACTATGTTTATTAAAAATTATCTATTAAACTATCCCCACTACATCTTCTAAGCATTATATGTCTTTCTATGTATAATTAATACTTATTATGTCCTGATTTTAGGAGTCTCGTGGTGAAAGTGTATTGTAACCATCCATCTTTGTCATGAATAATTTTTATGACTTATCATCTAGAGCATCCAAAACATGTCCAAAAAATAGTTATCACACCATAACAAGATATTATTATATGATCTATTGTTCTTATGATTTTTATACACACCCAACCATGTGGGATAACCTTATCAAGATCAACATTTTTTATAGTTCTCGATTTTTTCCCCAACATACAGTTTGGAGAGGGAATAAATTTTTACTACTCCCTCTCTTCAAATATAACTTGTAGGTGTTTCATAGTCTATAATGTCTCACAATTGGTATAATAATATGGGTTGTGATGGATTAATTATATACTATGTGATATACTGGCATATTAGTGAGGTGGATATGACAATGATACAAGGTAGGGGACATTCATGATTAGAGGAGGGGACAAGGTTGATGATTTTCATGTCCATAATACGCTATTGTGATAGATATGTGTGATTATTCTATGATGTGTGGTTATTATTTGGTATGTGATGATATATACAATATGATGAGGATGTGTTTGTGATATGTGGTATGGTAATGTTATGGGATGTGGAGTGAAGTGGTATAGAAATAGAACGGATTGATAGTAACAAGAAATTTTCTATTAGGGAGTAAGACAGAAAAACTAGTGGGGGTGTGGTTTGTTGGTACCTATTTAATATATTATTATAATATTATGTTATTATACATGGATTTGATGTTGGGTGACGGAGCAGTGCTGAGGTCGGTGATAGTTGACCTATAATGTGCTTATTGGTTTTTTATTTATTCCCTAAATCATTATTATACTTCTTCCATATTTTAATAATAAGAATTAGGGATAATCCTACCGAGTAAACATTTATTATCACCTATATATATAAATATATTTTATATGTTCTCAGGATGAGTTTATATATTTATTTGTACTATAATATCTTAGATCTTGAAATTATTGGTGGAGTTACTACCATGGAGTTTATTATCGTATTTTATTTAGTGACATGTATTTTTATGAAATGTCCTTGTATTATGGTTTATTATGGGATATTGGTTTAATTTTATCTTACCATTTTTATTGATGTCCTTTACATCATTTTTTGGGTTTCAAAAGGAAAATATCTTTTATATGTGTGATTTAACCCTTACTATTATTCAACAACACATGGCCTGTTACATGTATTATTTGGGGATCTCTCTCATCTCCACTACATACCTAAGAGGGGATCCTAGTGGGGTGGGTATTGAAAGGTTTTAGATTCCTCATTGATATGAATGTATTATTTTGTACAACACGGATGATCATTAGTGAAAATGAGTGTCACAAAAAATTGATTTAGAAAAACATTTTCAAAGTATGAAATAATTTTAATAACCATATAATTCATTGTATTAAGAATAAAATAATTTTTACCAAGAATCACAATATCATATAAACATGGGACACAAATTTTATGTCCCTGATCATGTTACTATATAATTATAATTGTCTTCATGGGGGTTCAGAAATGATAGGGTTTTTTAGTCATGTTTTTTTTAGTTATTAATTTGATATATTATGTGGTGGTATTAGAAGTTTATATAAAATATAAAAATATATATAAAATATAAAGTTGTAATATTAGATAAACACAAAGAGACTATCTATATACAATGAAACTCTAGAAATAATGTACCTATAAATATCAAATATAGACAACACATACTCACATCATATCATAAATATAACACCAAATGAAAGATATCACATGGATGAAAAAAATATTTTATAGAATAGAAAATTCAATGTAATGTTAGAATAAAAATAATTGTAGGTGAATATATTTGATTTTATTACCTAAAAAATAAATGAACTTAAAATGAACATATATAATGAAAAAAATAAAATAATAATGCTTTTCCTCTCATTGGGAAAGAATTTTACTTTGTCTTCAAACAAAAATTGATGACCCACCACTAGGATTGAATGTAAATGTATACAATGTATATATTTCTTCATTAGTATGAGTTTTTAATGAATCTATTCAGAACATAATTACTGTAAAAGAAAAAAAATATCTCAATTGATACAGGTTAGTATAATGGATTATCAGAATGAAGGAAAAATAACCAATATTAAAAAGGGGCGAGTAAAATCATGTAAATAAAAAATAATCAAATAATGGGATTTTGGTTATAGGAAATAAACAAAATCTTCAAGGATATTACCTCTTTGATTGTGTCCAAGATAAGAAATGACCTCATCAAAATCCCTTAATGGACAGATTGTATTTTCCACAACATTAAATAAATTTTATGGGTTAATGATGTGTTATAATTATTTTTGATAAATGACTACCAAAATGGGGTAATTCACCAGTTTCAAACTAGATACATGCTCTACATTTTCATCTAATACTACCAGGTTATTTGTATTTTTAACATTTATTGTGATTTTAGGTGAAGTGGTGTTAAACTCAATGTATAGATAAGGTTGGACAAGACCTATTAGAGTATGTGACTTCATTATATCAAGAATAATATATTATTTATAGGTTTATTCAATATTTACCTCATCATATTTTCTCATAGTTATATGTGTTACCATAAAATCATAGGCCTCCAAATAATTACATTTCTCTAATATTTCTATAATGTTGTGTGGGTACCACCATCACTAACTAATTATATAACTCCTAAAATGATTCAGGGACTACTATTATGGAAAAGGTGTCTAGATAAAAATGATTCCCTAAAATACATTATATACATTTCCCTAAAGTGATATCCTCTAGTATATAGCGGTCCATGGTATCTTTGGTCAATAATGATTCTATTATAGTATTGAAAAGTTTCAATTGAATATCCTCTTTATCATAACATGAATTCTCATACTAGAAAGTTATATGTTGATATGAATCAAGGGTAACCATTCACAATTATGGAAATATGGTTTTTGGACTCACATTCATGGAACATAGATAAACATTATATAAGGGACTATTATATTCAATATATTGTCAGACTGAGCTCTCGAATTATAGAAATGTGATTGTGATAAAAAACACAAGTTTTAATAGAGTGGATTCATATATGTTGTAATAGGAATAAGGATAAAAGGATACTCATAATTAGAATCAAAGAATGTATATTCATTATATGCAACTTCTACTACACTTTCCATATTAGAATAGATCTAAGCTAAGATTTTAATTGAAGGTGAGGATCTAATTTGAATATCTATCTCATTTTCATATCTAGTTTATTTATTAAGGAATAAAAATTTAAAATTTGATAATATTGAAGTCTAAACATATTATTTACCAAATTTATCATAGTAAACATTTGTTCTCAAATGTTGATGTTCCGGGTTCACATAATAATTTATCAAATAGAGTTTGATTATCTATTGTATTCGGTGATTTTTAATTTATATATTTTTTTTATTATGAAATTGATTTTTGAAATTTATTTAAAATATATTGTACCCCATATTTGGTACATGAATCATCCATTTTCTGTATTTTAAATAATATCAGGTTTTTAAGAATAATCAAATGTTTGGGGTAAACTAATCACATATTGTGGAGATATTTCATTCCAAGTTATTGATATTGATTTAGATAATTATAATTTAAAAATAATAATTACATGGAGAACTCATGCATGGAGAGAAATTGTAAATCATACCATGAACTATGGAAATTTAGAGTTTTCATTAGTTTTAATCATTAGGTGTTTCCCATTACTTTCCTAAATACCTGAGAATCATAAATTTCCCTAAAAAGACAATGTTACCAGAGTAGTAATAGAAATTTCATTTTATTTAATTTTTATTCTTTTAACCAGTTTCAATATCTATTGAGGAACTATTGATACTACTATTCTCTGCATTAATGGTTCCAAAAGTTTGGTATGCACTGTCATAGTGCATCAAATTTTGAAATTTATAAAACTAAAACAACTATTACAATGAAGACATAGTCAATCCTACAGGTGGAATGTGTGTCAACTCTATAAAAATCCTCTTCATATAATATTTAGTTATATAAGGTTGAAATGAAATTTAAACAAAAAATATATTTAAATTAAGAAACTATTCAAATGAACTAAGACTAACATAATGGATGGAATTTGATAAGGAATAGTTATAGTTTAGACTTATACTCAAGTTCATGTGATGTCTACCATTTTGTTTCCATATCAATTTTTTTATTTATTTAATTATCACATATCTAAATTTTAATAGAAATTCTATAAATAATTATTCTATAATGTTAGATAATATTCACATTTTTCTTGTAAATTATTTAATGCTTTGTTCTTTGGTATTAAGAATAATTCATGGAACATTTTAGTATCGAATCACTTAGTCAAATATAATGACTCATTTCTCAAAAATTTGATATATATATTTGTATTGAGTTCTCTAAAATGAAATCACAATTAATGTATCACTCATGTTTTTTTGTAGGGAAATTACAAAAAAAATATATTCATTCAATAGAAAATATATTTATTTATTCTGAATTCCCATATGTGCGACTTATGATTATCTCAAACTTGTGATCAAATCCCAAATTAATAAACATTAAGGTGTTCTTCCACAAATAATTACTTATTAGGTTTGACCAGAATGGTCGCCAAAGAATCTATGAAAATATTTTATGAAAATAAGTTCAAAAAAATTATAATAAAAATAAATAATAATCTAATTAAATTATATTTAACTAGAAATAAAACATGTAAGGTAAAAAATCCTTGAAATAAAAATTTCATAATCAAAACCATGACACCATGAAATAAAATAGCACAAAATATACTAAATAGTTATTAAAATATTAATTTCAATGTAAAGATTACTTAATGTCACTACAAACGATAGAAAAATGAGAAATATTACTTCTCCAATCACTAAAACATAAAATATCACATTTAGGAATTCCATTGACATGTGGAAGATACTACCAAATGTTAATGTGACATGAATGGTCACCAAAATATTATCAATACCCATCTCACACACGAACCACATTCAACATGAAAACTAAAATCCGTATTAATTATGACCAAAATGAACACCACATGCCATGCCATTTATCTATTGGAAACCTGAGGACTAGTCATCGGTATACAATAATTGTTTCATCATAAGTAATAGATAATTCTAAATATTATGAATTTCATAGGTTGGTTCATTGTGAAGGAAGGTACCATATTGGTTCGGTCTAAAAGATAGATACAAGATTGAATTTTATGATTATTAATGTATAATGGGATATTATCAAGGATGTGGCTTGGTGAATAAGGGGTACTACTTGGGCAGGATGGCATTAGGTGAAAATGGTGAATGGCATTGTATCTAATGGTGGTACATCATCCGAGTTGTGATGGGTTCCAAAAAAGGGTTTCTGGTCTAGTTCAGTACATACAGGTAGCGAGCATAGTGAATTAGGATGGTGTATGAGGTAGTTCATAGTGTTTTCTGTAGTTTGGATGTGAGAAAAAAGGGGTTATAGGTATTTGACCATTGGTTAGGATATTTTCATATAAAGGAGGCCGATTAGTAATATTTTACAAACTAGAGTGGTGTAAAAGAGGGACCAAAACAATGATGGATCAGTTTGAAGTTAAGGAAGTGGAATATGGGTTCCATACATAGGGAGTATGGATCAGTGATTTGAATGCGTAATCAGGTGGTTGGAGATGGAAACAATTTCACCCCACGTAAAGTTGTCCTCGGTGGAGAAGGTGAATCCCAACCCCCCCCCCCCAATTTCAAATGATATCCCCCCAATTTATATCATTTTAAAATTTAAAACAAAATTCATTAAGCACATAAATATATATTAGGTATAGGGTATTATAAATTGAAAATAAATATGCACCCTGATACTGTAAGGGTTCAAGACTTACCCCTCCACATAAGTATTGATAGACACCCAAAAGACATATTTTATCATATATAGTATCCTGAAGGAGAAAGTTCTTGATAGCCCAATGTCCCAACTGAAAGTGGCCAAAAGGTAGCTAAACGACACGTCCTAATGTCCTAGATGAGTAGTATTGTGTCACACTATGTCCCTAGTCATTATTCCACACTCCTTCCCTTCCAACACCATTTTGATTTATTTCCCTCTATCACATTGTGGTAGGTCATCCCTCTATCCCACATCTGAAATTCCAGTGGGTAGAGGACCAGTTGATTGATATCAAATCATCCATCAATATTTTTAGTCACCCCCCCCCCATGATGAATACGAGTAATCTTGTTTTGTATCCCATCATTCGTATCATTTAATCTTCTAGTAACACGAGTAACCTATGTCAGACGTCACCCCCTCCCCACCAAAACTAGAAAAAGTCATGTTGTGATACACTCTGTCACACCACGGATGGAAACACCTACTTACTAAACTCAAAATATGAGTTGGAAGATGTTTAGTTTATAGGATCCTACACAAGAATCTCTCTTTAGAGCATCCCTCCCAATAACATATGCTAGTCGGTATTCCATAAACATTCCAAGTCACACCATTTCATTTTCTTGGCCTCATTGTGTCACATTTCTTCCTAATTTTGTGTATCCACCTTCTTCATTCACATGGTGTGGGATACTTTTTAAATTCAATTTTTTTCGAGACTCCCCCAATGGGGATTCCACGATTTTAACCTTAGTTAGATGTATACTTATATGGTGACCTAACCACTCAAGTAATCCCCCAAATGAAAATAGAGTAATTAGTTCTAAGAACAGTGGAATGTTCCACAAAATTACTATCATGGGCCCAAAAAACTGACCATGTATGCCATCCTCCACAACTAAATATTTGTTTGGAATTAATTAATCCTACATCATCATTACTGATTCTCTAAGGAGGTGGGAGGAGGATTAAATTCAATGTATAAGTGGTCATAAGAGCCTCAGTTGAATATGGGTATGGAAATGGGAGCAAGGTTGTGGGAGGTAGTTACGTGAAAAAAAATAGGGGATGATCCTTTGGTTTAATGGGATGATAACCAAAAACAATTAGGCCCTTTAGACCATGTAGTTTTCACCTTTCCTTCATTGTACTTTTGGGAAAACCATTTTCTAAACCACTTATATCACTAGTCATATGGGTCATGTAATAGGATCCCTCCCAACCCACTTAACATTGAGAGTTTTATTTTTTAATAAAGGTTCTTGACCCTAGATTATTTTGATAATTATAAAATATATATATATATATATATAATAAAATAAAAAAATTATAATACATAAAATATGATATTATTTAGATAAAATTACAACTATACTCATCAATATATATATATATATTATTGGGGGTATAATTACAACAGAACACACAACACACACCCCCCTCAGGGTTATAACCTAGTCCTTAACCCCCCCCCCCAAGGGATATGCTGGGATTATTACCCAATTGTTTATAATATAATATGGTAGCTCGTAGGCCACACTAATAATATGATCTAAAGGAACACAGAATTTTCAGCCCAAAAGATGACATGAACATAGCTAGTAGCCCCTGGCCTTTTACCTTTTTAGGTTTTCACCCCTCATCGATGACACTCCCACAATGTCTAATTCCATAATCTCCAGCCATATTTTCCCTCCAATTATTATCACCCACCCTCTAATGGTTGCATATATCATTGGTACTACCCACCATAGCACATACATCCAAATATTTTCCCATCATTGGCTGCACCAAACTTGGGTGCTACCAGCCTCCACCATCAAGACAGGGTTCGCTATCACTGGATGTGATGTGCATGGTCCCCTCAGTCATCATCATCCTCACCATTAGGTGATACCCCCTTTCACCCAAACATTAAATCATGGTCCCTCCATCATTTTCATCCCTACCAATGGGTGGGTCCCCCATTCCTTCTAGTCATTTTCCCAAATGGGTTAGAAATGTCCTCTAAATAAAAGTGGGAGGGAGTTGAACCACCCATCTCATTGAGTCTAACAATGTGCCATAATAATAATAATAATAACAATAATATAGTGTTAAATAATATATGATGATAATTTATAAAATTAATATATATTAAAATAATAGTAAATAAGTAATATGAATATTTAATTATTTAAATTTATATAAATAAGTAAATTAAAATAAAACATTAACAAGAACCTAAAAACATAAAATAGATAGGCTAATTAATTAATTTTTAAAAAAATAAAAAGTTTGTGACTTCCATATGAATTAAACAAATAATCCTATTTCTAAAAAACTTGTATGAAAATAAAACACATTATTTACTAAAAAATTATAATATGAATTTCAACATCATATCATATGAATTCATACCATGGCACTATCAAAACACTAAACTAAATACCAAACATTGAGTGTGCTTATGAAATACTAGAAAATATATTGTTATAAAAGTAATAAAATAAACAAGAAAAATGCTCATAATATATAAATAATGAAATGGAAATATTTGTGCTATAAGATAGTGGAATTCTCTAATAAAGGATAACTACCAATATAGTAAAAATATGTTAAGTAAACAGTAAAGGTATTATCTAAAAAATATTATCTTCTATCACGGTAGTAAAATGTAAAAAAATCATAGAGGCATGGTCTCCAACAAACAAAAAAATTAACAAGATATTGATTATTATAATAAAAAATAGGGGTAAAAAATTCCATATTCAACAACCAACAACAAGAAGGATATATGTTACATTTCCAATGAAAGATAATTGATATAATAGAAAGTGTATTCTCCATGATGAAACATTAAACAAGTTATCTAGCTATAATACCTTATCCTAATATCACTCAATAATGCCCCAGACGGAGGTACCACATGGATTCAGGTATCCCCCTCCTTACTCCATAGATTTTCAACTAGTAGTGATAGCCTAATTCATATATTGGGGAGACTATTCTCTCAAATTAGAGTCATGAAAACAACAAAAATAAAAAAACATCCATAGTAAAAATTATATTTCACATAATTCCATAAATAATAATCTTGTTGTAATAAAAATGAATATGGAAGCATGTATTCATACATCCCAACTAATCACTCACTAGGCCAATAACATATAAAATATATTAAAATAAACAAAACACTTGATATGATCTATTTTTATCCCCTAACTTCACCTCATCCTAGTCTCTACCACCCAGTTGACTTCCCCCATCCAGATACAAGGTAAATCATATACTCTAACCTCTAAATATTTCATAATTTATACACACACCAGAGTTCCCATGAAATGTGTAAGAAATATATCTTAGTATGGTCACCCCCAGTTCCCATAATATACGTATTTATATATGTGTTTTCATGAAGTAAGTAAATAAACATGCTCAGATAAGTGGATCAAATGTCGTGTGCTAACCAGATCACTAAAACTCGATGTGCATCATGTCACCATGTGATAACTTGTCCACAACAACACCAGAACATACTTGCTTCATCCCCATTCTAGAATATAGTCACCTCATGCAAGCCCATTTGACCCTATCTAAAAAATTATTGTAATGTGTCACCAAGTATCGATCACTGCTGGATAATTCAAGGTATGGTCTTACATCCATGTCATTGACCATCTCATATCACTCATGGTTATTCTTCCATAAATCCCCATCCACTACCTTATCACTCAAGGTAGGGCCTCACATATATGTTCTAAACTCTAGCTTATCACTATAGATATGGTCTATCATCCACATCCTACCACCAGGATATCCTTGTCACTAAAGGTTATCAATGAAAATACATTCTCAATTAAGCTATGATCATACCATGTCTCTTACCATACCTTCTCACTCATGGTAGTCCTAGACATCACATTATAGACTATTACCTTCTCACACATGGTAGGGTTTTCTAGAACATTCCTACTCAAGGTGACATCAAGTCATGGTAATTATAATTGGATATAATTATAACCACTACTTATCCCATAAATAAAAAATCAAGGCACAATACCATCTTATATGCTTATTTTCTCGTCACCAGTGCACTAGTCACTCGAGACCAACTCCAGTATTGTGACATACCTCACTATCCAATTAGCTCTATAGGATTACCTATTTGGACAAGCTTAGTTTCACAACACAATATTTTATTTCTTATGAAATTTTCATCTCACCGATATGGGATCCACCAGCTCCCCCAAACCTTCCTCAATCTCTTATCGTTAACACCAATACACCTCAATCAACCCATGATGATCTAACATCTTGTAGGATCTTCCAGACCCTAACCAAAGGATTAGTCCAAACCATATCAAAATACCTTATACACTAAGACCCTCTACCTATGGACCATACTAGGCCAATATTATATAACCCATTGGTAACCTTATGCCATGCTATCAATTCGTTCTATAAAACCATACCTAGTTCCTAACTCAAAATGATTACGAAAGAGCTATCAAAATAGAAATCACAAAAAAAAATATTTGTCACACCCCATCTAGTCAAAGTGGATTCTCCTCCTCACAACACTCACTAAATCTCAATCCTCCCACATGAGTTTTCACAATATCAAATGTGATATGTATGGTTATCTCACCCAACCCTCTACGACTAAGTTAATCATTCTTACCAAACTTGTCTATGAAATATAAATATGATACTTCTGACTCATCTCACATATTGAGACCTTCTCTATGAATCTCATCATATCATCTAGTATCTTTATCATTAACAACATAGTCTTCAGTGATTCCAGATTTACCTATGGTTACAAGAAGTTTATGTTCTAACTCAAGGAGGCTTGATGCCACCCTCTCTCTTTCTATATGTGATCTCATTCTCTATCCACTTTACCCAGTCTCATTTAATATAAAACAAACCAATTATGCATAAAATGAATATTTTTTTGTATTATAGGGACCACATAACTAAAACATGGTGTTACCATCCTCTCTATTCTCTAAACCACTTAGAACAATCCCATACATGCCTTATCCAAGCCATAATTTTCACTCAAGATCATATCTCACTCCATAAATTTAAATAATTAATTATAAGAATTAAAAATTAATTACAGAATTTAATATAAAGGTAAATATCAATAAAAAATCATATGGAATTTCTACTTCATTGAAACTACACCCAACGACATGAAATCATAATCATGGGACATTTTTAATACAGTCCACAGTAAATCTCCACCATGCTTTCCAAATTACATCTCACATTGGTGTAATCTGTTCCAAACCCCGGGTCAAAATTACAATAAAAACAATATATAATAATGGTAGAAAACAGATAAATTATTTGAAAATAGTACCTTGAATCATTGAAAGAACTCCACAAAAATCATCCCCAGCCAAAGGGGGGAATGTGAGGAGGAGAGGGGTAGGAAGATGGATGAATTAGTGATCCCCTACATCCATGTTGACAAAAAATCAAATAGGTCATGATCTATAAATTATTGATATTCCATCAATAAAAACCCATCCTAGGCATTGATCATGGTTCAACCAAGGGGTTTGAGGCACAATATTTCACTTTTTGGGAATGTTTATGTAACGACTATAAAATTTGAGGCATGATACTCCCTAGGTAGAGGGCCTAGACCTTATCCTAAATTCATCATTGTCTGTACCATCTTATAATTTGACTTCACTAACCCTAGTAGAGGTGTTATCCCCTTCTATCAAAAACATAGAGTGATGTATACGGGTCACGATACGATGCACCTTCTTCAAGGTAATGTCAAATTCCCTCATGGTGTGATCGTATTTTCCTCCATAGAGAGATTCACCACACCCCTTCACATAGTGTGGAACCTCTCAAACCAGTCCATAATGCACCACTCATAGTAATACATCATGGAAGGACTTGTAGGTCACGATATATCATTGTAATGGTGAATAACCTATACAAGGCCACCAAGAAGTGATATAATGCTCACCCAAGCACATGAATCACATCCTAGGTCTTTAACCATGTCCAAAAACATCTTCCCTAATTTTATAATCCTAAAAATTCAAATCAATGTCCCAATTCACAAATTTTTTCCAACTCTAAGACCAAAAATATAAATTTACTTATAGAATATCACCCTTAAAATTTTAAAGTCATTATAAACTCCTCCTAAAGTTACATCTCATCCTTGAGAAGATATATTGGTCCTCCATCCATCACTCCTGGTATACCATAGTTGTTAATTCCCTACCAACCTACTGTATTATATCGTGGAACACTGAACAAGATTCCACAATAAAATTCAAAACATCAATGTGCAATATATATTAAAATTTGAGCCATAGGATTTCCAAAATCACAAATATGGAGATAGATCTCAACCAAACCCATATACCATTGGATAGCATGGTTTCATCAACCAATTCATCCTCAATCCTATGGGGATCCCAACCATAAATCTCTACTAATAAAGGATAATTCTAAACCATGGTTCACTCTACTATATGAATCACTTATAGAAAAAAAATATATAAGTCCATCAACACACTTTATGAAATTTACACCACACATTACCCAATTTCATGTATATAACAGTATATCTTCCTCATGAATACATCATCATAAATTCTCATTAACACCCACTAACATGCTATAACATCACACAATCATGATTTTATAACTCCTGGAAGAAATTATGAGATTGTACGAACACCCATACTAAATTCTATACTAGAAACATAGTGTAATTATATGGTTTAATCACCAGCTAACCAAACCAATAAGCATAATATATATATAAGAACTAGGACACCCCCAATCTAACTCATTTATGAACCAAGACCAATTCCATCCCAATCCTAATAACAATACTTACAATTCATCTTACACCATATCTGAATCCTAAATATAGTATTTACTGAGGATCCATATCAAGTTGGATCTCTCTACATATTGGCATCCTTGTGTCATAAAAAATATCCACCAACTCTATCTCACTGTATCCATGAACCTTCCTGTATGAGGTCCATTATTCTATAACTTATTAGAAGATACTCCTTATAGTAGTGTCATTATCATCACCCCCACTAAACTAGAATACCGGACCTCCAAATCCCACACTCTATTCATTAAATAATGTAATGAATGGATATGGCCATCTGGGTCGTACCCAAGAACCAAACTGAAAAACTAATCACTTCCAGTTCCTATATCACCAGGAATGAAATCCCCAACCTCTAAAAATTTCATTTAGGAAAAGGTCATACCATACAATATAAAATGGTTCTATCTCCACCATATGTATTCCTTTAAACCATTCCCCTATCACAGATCCATAATGGTCCTAGACAACACATATGTCACTCCTTTGAGACATAATCATCCTTCTTGTAAATCCATTACACCTTTTGTACATGATATCACTATCTTATCAAAAAGGGACATATATCATACACATAAAAGTTTCAATATTATAGGCTTGGAATAATTTCACTGATCAAATTGATTCTCAGATCATACATGACCCTTCATCGATTCACAACACAAATGAGAACCATATGTAACCATTTCTCACTTCCACTTACATTTGAGTCATTTTAATAAAATTCATGCCTCACTCACTCTCCTCTTTCCATGACCAAGTTAACTCTAGAAGTTTCATCTCATAGTTTCTTACCTACAATCAACCTCAATATCATCCAAACATAATGGGTTCACACTCCTATACAACTCGATCTTATATCCCAACTCACAATCCAATGAGTAACATCCAATAGAACCTAGGTCCACATGAATTTAAAATTGAACATAATTAGAGTAATCTATAATTTTCATACATAGATATTACATATTATTATTGAGTATTCATTAAATAATATTATGATCGACACTAGAGTCATATATGTCTAGTGCCTTTGGAAACCTGGTTACAAAAAAACATGTTCATTTGAGGTCAACATAATATCCCACTATGTTCTTCATAACTACTACCCTACATAGAAAAATCATACTTAAATCCTCACATCAAAACCATGGGATAGGAAACATAAGAAAGGGTAATCT
The DNA here is from genome assembly GCA_963277665.1 of Viscum album. Classification (NCBI taxonomy): domain Eukaryota; kingdom Viridiplantae; phylum Streptophyta; class Magnoliopsida; order Santalales; family Viscaceae; genus Viscum; species Viscum album. The sequence goes on from OY728121.1 coordinate 859,133,191, forward strand.
CATAAGCTCGGTAAAGGTACTTATGGGAGATTTCAATGATAACTTAACCATAATATGATCAACAGGGTATGAGAACAAAAACATTACATTTAAAACCCATATACTACATATCGTAGATCCTAACCCAATGTTTTGGTATAAAAATAAGTAGTTCATAAGAAATGAATCATAAAGGAATCAAAGAACATAATCCATGAGATCATAATATTGGAATAAGACATGTGTTTCTAGTATACAGTTAAGCATATAATGTCAATTCCTTGGTAGTCAAGTCTCATTTTAAACACTATCATGGGGTTTTGGGTTCACTCAAAAAAATCATCATAGTAGTCCTGGTTAACTCCCAAGACTATCATTATCGATAAATCCCTTTACTGAACTGGGTTCACTCTCCATTATAGTCTTATTATCTCATTATATATCAATCATTACCCAATGTAATGGAGGGATATATAACTACAACCCCGCCTATCACATGATAAAAATTATAGAGATTTATTCCAAAAGATCATAATCCATTCATAATATCATAACACATTAAAAGGAAATGTGTTTCATAAACATATCATCATGGTATAACCCATTGAAAAGAATTAGTTTTCAGAATCATTTTATCTATTCATTATAGTATTACCCATAAAATGGGAATAGGTTTCATTAAAAATATTGTAATACGAATCATAAAACATATGGAGAAAGAATAAGTATAGATTAGTTGGATCATTTCCCTACTAAAAATTATGTAAAATAAAAGGATGTCATTAAAAATTATAAATGCCTTTAAAAGATCACTTGGAACATTTCTTGGGAAAAATAACCCTTTCAATTTGAAATTACATATTAAAAATTTTAATGTTTTCAAAATATTAATCGAAAACTTTTAATTGAAAATAACATTTAAAACTTTTAGTGGAAGCATAAAATCATTTAGTGTTCTTCGTAGTGGGAAATTCTATTAATTTTGTCTTTGTTAAAATAAAAATGAAGGCCTTCAGGCCATTCGGGTGGGTGTTCCCTAGATTAATTTTTGAAAATATCATACATATTTTATACTACATGCAAGATCCCCGCTATGATGAGAACCTTGAAATTATATAACAAATATTCTTAAATAACGTTTTGTTGTTGGATGAAATACAATGATAGGACACATAGTATATAGACCGTCATGTGTGAGTACTCGTAAGAAGACAAGACTCTCTCTCATGGAGTTCACACTTGGTAATCTCCATGATGGGAGATTATGAGAACATACCCGCCAGTAGTAATTCTGCATGTTTTGGTGTCATTGGATATTTATATCTACAAGCATGTGTAATGGTCCTTATACTGGATGATTATCATTAACTCTTGTCATGACTCGCTCACTTAGATTTGCTAATGAAAACTGTCACAAAGATAGTTTGCGGGAAGTAGGATACGTTGGGTGCATCATTAATGACATATTGTTAATGGATAAGTCGTGGAAGGATTTTTCCCTTCCACATTTATGGAAGTAGATATCTTGGGCCCTATGATTGAAATAGAACTGTCGAAAAAATTCCATGGCCATGGTGACTTGACGAGTTTATTTCTAGAAGTCAAAGAATGACCGATCAATCATATAGGTTTGTGACACTGCGATGAAACCTTCTTGATGAGATATTGAGACAAAGGGATTAAAATACACAGAAAGAGTTCTTATGAGGTTACACGTCAATGTGGCATCAACTTCTCTCTCTTGGGTTCCGCGACCAGTTTCTAGACCGTAATCATGGACTTTAGGCAAGCCCGCCTGATGCCAATGAGAAAGAGGCCTAGAGGGTCACACACTAAGTGTATCCATGTATCTCAAGTATAATAAAGATTATTCCCATATGTGGTTTAATAATTATTCAATAAATCCTAAATCATTTTAATGATGGAGGAAGAAGGAAATGAAAAACAAGATATAAACTCCGTGTATTAATGATTACACGCCGTGTAGTTTTTCATGGAAAACAAGTACATGTCGTGTATTAATGATTACATGCTTTGTAGTTTTCATTTTGGAATGGAAATAAAAAACAAGTACACGCCATGTATTAATTATTAGATGTCCTGTAGTTTTATGGAAAACAAGTACACGCCATGTATTAATGATTACACGTCGTGTAGTTTTCTAGTCGGAGTTTTGAGGATATAATATTGTTTTATTAAATGATATTTATGATAATCAGGGCGGGCACATGTCAAGGAATTAATTATTTTACATGGGGGTTTTCAATAAGAGTCAATAAAATAAATAAAATGCATAACTCATTTATTTATTGTCATAAATATACAACCTCCAACCCAATTATAAATATCCTCACAACCCCAACTCTTTTCCTACAAGATAATCTTTGTGCACAACAATTTTAGAGAATTATTTCAAGGATGAAAGAACCTATTCCTCCAATAATGCTCTCAAGACTGAGAGAGATACTCTTCCATCGGATCTAGACTATCTAAGTCAGACAACGCAAGCAATTGTTTCTCCATGCTAGCACCCATCGACTCCTTTGGTGACATTTAGAGATACAAGTTTCATGTGTGGATCACCGCTAGAAGTAGTATACACTTGTCTTCTGCGACACAACGATGAATCACATCAGAACATGATCAAGAATATCAACGAAGAAAGAACACCCAAAAGGTACTTCTTCTCAATTAATTAGATTGATTATAATCAACCTATAACGATCCACTTTTGTGGTTCTGGGACTTTTCTTCTTCTTTGTCTATTTTTGTGAATCGATCCGCGGAGACTGGCGTTTATCATTGTATTGATCCCAGATTGATCATTTATAGTAACAAAAATCAAAGTGGGAACATCCACCCATGTTCTTCCGCTATGCCTGGAACCTTCAATTTGTATCAAAGGGAGGTTATAACATTGATTATAGTTATTTAATTTTCGTTCATAATTTACACATTTATATTCGATTCAATTCAGGATAAATTGTTCTATAAAACTGAATGAATGAGATCTATTCTTCCTCCTTCATTTCTCGATTCAAATCACATAAACAAACTTTTAATTTTAATTTTGATTAAATTAAAAATGAGGATCCAATCTGGAAGAGCCGCTCTTTCTGTCCGTACAACACAAGAATACACGACGTGTAGTGAAAACTACATGCCGTGTACTTAGGTCCAATGAACTGGTATTGGTCTGCCAAACCATGCCGTGTGAATTGATTACGCCTAATTATTTATTACCCCGTGTTGACCAAAAATGAAAGGCGTGTGGTAATAGGAATACACGACATGTATGTTGAATCAACATGCCTTGTAGTCCGATCCGGTCTAGGTGAAACCATGTACAAGGCGAATCTGTGTTCCGCGTACACGGGATTTCCAGGCCGGTAACCGCGTAACAAGTACATGTCGTGTTAGAATAATCTACACGTCGTGTACTCCAAAATTTACAAAGTATCGAAAACACACCAAAGCACCGGCGTGTACTTTGGATAAAGGGTGAAATGAAATACACGCCATGTAAATATAAACTACACACCGTATACTTTCTATAAATGGAATTTTACCAGGTTTCCTCCAAAAGTACAAAGACATGTACAATGAATATGGATTAGAAGAATCTCAATGAAATTTAGAAAGGAATTTAAGATAAATAATTGATTAATTATAAAATCATAATTAATTGAATTCAAGCACGACTTATATTAAATAATATAATGATTAAAATAATTTTAATTCTAAATATGTGTAAATGTCATTGCATGCTATGGATGATCATGAGCTAGAACAAATCCCCTTTGTATGTTTGTGTGGTTTCATTTAAATTTTTTTAATTTAAATTCATTGGCATGCGAGCCTTCTTCTAATAAAATGTAGGTCCTATGTGCCCATGGTTTCTTTAATGTAAAACCCATGTAATGGAGGATCTCCCAAGCCAGAGGAGACGGTTCAAAATCCGAAGCTGAGGCGAAACCAACCCAAGAAGATGCAAAGGTGGACAGGTGGGAGCTGTAAAACACAAACCATTGGTTCAAGGTGTTTTTCCCTAGGTCATGGTTATCTTATCAAAACCACAAGATGATAACCAATATAAGCTCATGATCATGTCATCTTACTTTATTTCTTTCTGATTGTATGGTTTATATATTTTGTATGTGCTGTTACGATCACATAATTAATGAAATAAAAAAGCATGATAAGATGGAATAAAATAAAAACTGGACTATGTGTAAACATTATCAGAAAAAGTTTAGTCACTTAAGAAATATTCAGTTAATATTAACAAGCATGTGATAATGAAAAACTACGTATAATGAATAAAATCCCTCAAAAACCATATTAAGTCAGACCAAGCCTTCCATTAATTGACTAAGGGAAAGACTCAATAAAACTATGTGTTTTACCAACCCTTCTTGGGACACTAAATTTTATAGATGAGGCTCTTATGAATGTTTCGGGTTGACTTAAACATTTTACAACAATAGGACTAGCCCTTGATAGACTTGTTGTAAAATGGAGGCATGTATTGAGGAAATCCAAGTCAGGATTTCGAGATTGGGTAGTCCACTCAATAGATCAAGGAACTGTAAGTTTATAGTTGGCAAAGACCTACCTACCTAAATACCTTCAAATAGCTTGACCAACCCTTTTGGGGGTTATGCGAAGGGGAATATGGATCCTTTCCACTAAAATGTCATGGAAACTAGACATTCTGAGTTCAATGGTGAGGGCCATTGGGACTTGATAAAATAGTGGGAGACTTTAAAAAATTTATTATTCCTCATAAAATGTAATCATTAAAGTACTGATAAATATGCTCTTATAATTTTTATAATCTATATGACAAACTTTTCAACCACATCTTCTCTGTGATCAATTCTGGAAAAAGATAAGATCCTCACTGGCAATAACTTTCAGGAATGGTTTAGGCACCTTCGGGTTATCCTACCCCATGAACAAAAGTTTTTTGTGATGAATTCCTCACTTCTTGACTCCCCTACCCCAGCGGCGAGTGATGATGATTTCCTGGTCTATGATCAAAATTTGATTGATGCACTTGACTATCAATGTTTGATGTTGTTATCGATGTCTAGTGAGCTCTTGAAGTCCCAGGAAGACATGGATGCCTATAGCATGCTCGAGCACCTCCGTGGTCTATACCAGGAGAGAGCAAGACAGGAAAGGTTTGAGATATCCAAGGCTCTATTTCATAGCAAGCTTGGAGAGGGTGCCCCAGTTGGGCCACATGTAGTCATTCTCATTGGATACATTGAGCGCTTGGAGGTTATAAGGTTTAAACTCCCTGAAGAACTGGGTACCGATCTCATTCTTGCATCACTCCCCTAGATATTCTCAAACTTTTTTGTGAACTTCAACATGAACAACATTAAGAAGTCTCTATCTGATCTTGTTATCCTCATTCGCCAAGTGGAAAATGACATGAAGCGTGAAAAGCCTTATTAACTCATGGTGAATAAAAGGAAAGGGAAGGCGAAGAGAATTAAGCCCAAATATTATTGAAGGCCTTCCATGAAAAGGGAGATCAAAGGGAAGTCAAGAGACCAGGGGGATATTTGCTTCTCATGTGGCAAGAAGGACCACTGGAAGAAAAATTGCACCCAACATAGGAAGGAAGGGGAAGATTCAAGTGCATTTGTTAACGAATGCAATCTACATGTTTCTAACAATTGGGTATTAGATACTTCTTTTGGTTCTCACATCTGTATCCACATATAGGAACCAAGTAGATTCAGAAAGATTGGCCGAGGTGAGGTGGATCTACGAGTCGCCAACAGAGCCAGACTCGCTGTTGTAGCTGTCAGAGACTTCCATCTCCCATTTCCTACTGGGATGGTCATGGATTTGAAAGGATTTTATTATATACCCTCTGTAACCAAAAAAATTATTTTAGTATCCAGATTAAATACTGGTGGATTCATCTTCAATTTTGGAAGTGGATGTTTCTACATTTATAAAGATAGAATTTGTTTTGGTAGGGCACATTTATATAACCTCCTTTATGTTTTAGACTACACAAACCAAGTAATGGAGATCGATGACAAAGTTAATTCACATTAATCATACCACACCCAACTTCAGAATCACCGAAAAGGTCATGTCAATGATAAATGTTTGACCAAATTACATCAATATGGGTATTTAGATTCATTAGAACTGAAACCACATGGTGTATGTCATGCGTGTCTGCAAGGAAAAATGACCAAATCCCCAATTAGTGGGAATGGTGAAAGGGCTAAATAGATTCTACAATTAGTTAACACATATGTGTGTGGGCCATTTCTAGTTGAATAAAGGGGTGGGTTCTCGTACTTCATAACTTTTACTAATGATTTTAGTAGATATGGATATATTTACTTAATGAGGTATAAGATAGATTCTTTTGATCGGTTCAAATAATACAAGAATGAAGTTGAGAACCAGCTTGGTAAGAAGATTAAGAAAATCAACTCAGATAGAGGAGGAGAATATCTTAATCAGGACATCATTGATTTCATAGAGGAGTTTGGGATTCTATCTCAACTCACCCCTCCTTACACACCTCAATAGAATGGTGTAAGTAAATGGAGGAACCACACCTTGTTGGACATGGTGAGATCAATGATGAGTCATGCGAGTCTTCAATTATCCTTTTGGGGATATGCATTACAAATAGCAGCACACATACTAAACCAAGTACCAACTAAATCGATAAATGGTATTCCATACGAGTTATGGAGTGGACGCAAATATATGTTATTGAATTTACATGTGTGGGTAGAGAATCATTTTTTAAGGCCTCTTCAGGTAACAAACTTACACCTCGAGCTACAAAGTGTATCTTTATAGGACATCCCAAGGAAGCAAGGGGATATTACATATAAAACCCCTCAGACTAAAAGGTTACAGTGGAAAGACCTGCCATATTCCTTGAGAGGTATCACATCTACAAAAGAGATAGTGGGAGAAAGATAGACTTCGATGAAGTCGAGGCTCAAGATACACAGGAGTTGGTACAAGAACAGATTCAACAAAGTCCTGTGGAAGAACAATCTGTTCCAGAGACAAAAGAACTATGTAGGATCACGAGAGAGGTGAGAGAACCATAATGATATGGTTTTCTTGTCACCGAGGATGGTGACTCATTAATGGTTGACAGTGATGATCCTCTTACCTACAAGGAAGCAGTTGAAGGAATAGATGTTGCCAATTGGCAAGAAGCCATGAATTCTGAAATGGATTCCATGTACCAAAACAAAGTCTGGATTTTGGTAGATCCTCTAGTTGATGTAAAGATTATTGGTAATAAATGGGTATTCAAGAAGAAACTGGACATGGAGGGGCAAGTCAGCACCTATAAGGCATGACTGGTTTCCATAGGTTTTAGACAGTGTCAAGGAATTGACTATGATAAAACATTTTCACGGGTTGAAATGCTAAAATCCATCAGAATCTTATTGGCCATTACGGCTTACCATGACTATGAAATTTGGAAAATGGATGGCAAAACAGCATTCCTTAACGAGAAACACTTGGAAGATGTCTACATGACACAACCTAAAGGGTTTGTGACTCCAAAGTATTCCAACAAGGTATACAAGTTGTAGAAATCCATTTATGGATTAAAGAAGGCATCAAAGTCATGGAACATTTGTTTTGATGAAGCTGTAATGGAATTTGGCTTTGTTAAGAATGAATGTGAGCCTTGAGTCTACAAGAGGTTTAGTGGAAGTGTAGTCATTTTCCTAATAGTATATGTTGATGACATGTTACTAATTGGAAATGAAGTACCTGTCTTATAGTCAGTTAAGGAATTGTTTGATAAATGATTCTCCATGAAAGACTTGGGCGAGGTAGCGTATATTCTTGGGATCAAGATCCATCGTGATAGATCCAAGAGATTGTAGGGGCTGATTCAAATTACATACATTTACAAGATACTAAAGAGATTTAGTATGGAACAATCTAAGAGGGTATTGTTTCCAGTGTCACATGGAATTCATCTTTCCAAGAAAGTGTGTCCTCAGACACGTGAGGAATGAAAGGAAATGGAAAGGATCCCTTACGCATCCACTATTGGGTCAGTCATGTATGTTATGATATGTAAAAGGATAGATGTTTCTTATGCATTAAGTGCAGTAGCCAGATATCAAGCTGATCCAGGAGACCACCATTGGATGGAAATCAAGACTATCCTTAAGTATCTAAGGCGTACTAAGGATATGTTCCTACATTATGGAGGAGATGAGGAAATAGTCATCAAATGACATGTAGATGCTAGTTTCCAGACTAATCAAGATGACATGAAGTCGCAGACAAGATACATCTTCAGTTTGAATAGAGTTGTAGTAAGCTGGAAGAGCTCAATGCAAAGTGTGGTGGCAGATTCTACATCAGAGTCCGAGTATGTCGTAGCTTATGAGGTAGCTAAAGAAGTAGTATGGATTCAAAGATTCATCCAAGAGCTGGATGTAGTACCTAGAATTAAAGATCCTATCACACTATATTGTGATAACACTGCAATGGTGGCACCTGCAAAAGAGCCAAGGTCACATCAGCAGACAAATAAAATACTTCAGAAGTATCATCTCTTGAGGAATTTTTCTCAGAGAGGTGAATTTGCATTGAGCAGTATTTCCATGGAAGACAACGTGGTGGACCCCTTGACTAAAGACTTCACTTAGCAGAAATATGATCATCATGTGAGGTCTAGCAGACAAAAAGTCGTAGGTAGTTGGCTCTAGTCCAAGTGGGAGTTTGTAAGGGTTGTTGCCCTGAGAACCAACTGTTTTGTACTATTATTACATGAATGTACTCTTATTATATATTGTTCATTGTTCTGCATGACTATGATATAATAATGTCTTGGAATATTTGTTGCATTAATATGGTCATGGAAGATCCTTTCTATGATGAGAACCTTGAAATTATATAACAAATATTCTTAAATAAAGTTTTTTGGTTGGATGACATACTATGATAGGACACATAGTATACAAACCATCATGTGCGACTACTCGTAAGAAGACAAGACTCTCTCTCATGGAGTTCTCACTTGGTAATCTCCAAGATGGGAGATTATGAGAACATACCCGCCAGTAGTAATTCCGCATGTTTTAGTGTCATCGAATATTTCTATCGATGAGCCTGTGTAATGGTCGTTAGACTGGAAGATTTTCATTAACTCATGTCATGACTCGTGCACTTATATTTTCTGACAAAAACCATCACGTAGGCAGTTGGCGGGATGTAGGGTACGTTGGGTGCATCATGAATGACATATTGTTAATGGATAAGTCAAGGAAGGATTCGTCCCTTCCATATTTATAGAAGTAGATATCTCATGCCCTTTGATTGAAATAGAACTGTGGAACAAATTCCATGGCCATGGTGACACGATGAGTTTATTTCTGGAAGTCAAAGAATGAAAGATCAAGCATATAGGTTTATGACACTACCATAAAACCTGCTTGATGAGATATTGAGACAAAGGGATTAAATTACACAGTAAGAGTTCGCATGAGGTGACACGTCAATGCGGCGTCAACTTCATTTTCTTAGGTTCCTTGACCCGTTGCTAGACAATATTCTTGGACTTTAGGCAAGCCCGCCTGATGCCAACGAGAAAGAGGCCTAGAGGGTCACACACTAAGTTTATCCAAGTATCTCAAGTAGAATAAAGATTATTCCCATACATGGTTTAATAATTATTCAAGAATTCCTAAATCATTTTAATTATGGAGGAAGAAGGAAATGAAAAACAAGATATACACATCATGTATTAATGATTACACGCCGTGTATTTTTTCATGGAAAACAAGTACACATTGTGTATTAATGATTACACGTCGTGTAGTTTTCATTTTGGAAAGGAAATGAAAAAAAAATTACACACCGTGTATTAATGATTACACGCCGTGTTGTTTTATTGAAAACAAGTACACTCTGTGTATTAATGATTACATGCCGTGTAGTTTTCTAGTCAGGATTTTGAGGATATAATATTGTTTTATTAAATGATATTTATGATAATTAGTGTGGGAACATGTCAAAGAATTAATTATTTGACATGGGGGTTTTCAATAAGAGTTAATAAAATTAAAAAACGCATAATGCATTTATTTATTGTCATAACTCTGCTACCTCAAACTCGATTATAAATATCCTCACAACCCCAACTCTTTTCCTACAAGATAATCGTTGTGCACAACAATTCTAAAGAATTCTTTCAAGGACGAAAGAACCTCTTCCTCTAAGAACACTCTCAAGACCGAGAGAGATCCTCTTCCATCGGATCTAGATTATCTAATTCATACAATTCAAGCAAAGGATTCCCCATGATAGCACCCTAAGACTCATTTGGTGACGTCCAGAGATACGAGGTGCAGGTTTGGATCACCTCTAGAGGAAGTCTAGACTTGGATTTTGTGACACAATGAAGAATCACCTCAGAACGTGATCAAGAATATCAAAGAAGAAAGAACACCAAAAAGGTACTTCTTTTTAATTAATTAGATTAATTATAATAAACCTGTGATGATCCACATTTTTGGTTCCAGGACTTTTCTTCTTCTTTGTCTATTTCTGTGAATCGATCCGTGGAGATTGTCGTTTATCATCGTATTCATCCCAGATTGATAATTTCTAATGACAAAAAATCCTAGTGGGAACATCCACCCACATGCTTCTACTGCGCCCGAAACCTTCAAACATGTCCAACATACGGTGGACAAGAATATCAATCCATGTACTTAGAAGTACACGGCGTGTAGAAGTGTCACGAGCCGTGTGTTCTGACCCTGGGTACTGCCTGTGTACAACAGCCTGTGTCATAAGGCTGGTGGGGTGAAAGAAGGTATACATGGTGTGTAAGAGAGTGAAATGTCGTGTTCCTCTATCCAGGGAGGACTCCGTGTTTTCTAACCATGTTCTCATACATGGCTTCAACCCATGTGACTGGTGCACGGGTACCCCATGCAGAATTCCTGGTCTGGCTTTGCTGTGGAGTACACAGTCGTGTACTCCACCGCGTGTCAGTGTATCATCTGAGATACATAGAGAGTCCCACATAAGGACCCACACAACATGTTCTTTAGAGAACACACCATATCATCTCTTCACGCATCTCAGAACACTATCTACTGCTAAGTATGTCCCACACGGCATGTTCTCTGGGATACACATCGTGTTCTTCAGAAATTTCTAGAATCACTGTTCTTTGTCGGCACACCTCTTGTGATCCTCTGATGTCCTTTCTAGTGATCCAATTTTCACAAAAATGAAGTTTTGAGTTTTCCCGATCATCAAGAAGCCGGTTCCATAAATTTTTGGCCTTTGATCGGCCTCAAAACGTGTTCTGATCCACCCGCATGAAGAATGCTCGAAGAATATGAACTCTTGATCCATGTCGATTGGTCTGCCACCATCATCATCGCACCTCCATTAGGTTCTCACAATGACATATCTCTAATTTGGGATATTTTCATTACAAAACGGATGTACAATGATCTATTACTCATAACCTTGTGAAGAATGTGAAGAACGCGGTGTTAAAAAGGGAGGAAGAAAACAATAAACAAAGGGGGAATGCACCTCTTTCATTGTTCATCACAGTGTTGATCTTATCCCGTTAATAGGTTTAATAGTCAAATCAAAATGACAATTCCAGAATTATCATATAATCAATTCTTGAATCAAAAACCCAAAATGAAAAGGAAATTGACGCCCTCCCGCAAGAACACCTGATCCGCAGATCACCCTATTGGTGGGTTGATCCGCATTCGTCATTTAATCCAAGAAAAGGGAACAAAAGAATCAAAATAACCACCCCAACCTCTATCTTCGACAAACAGGGATATCAGTTGTCAATGGGGATTTGATATCATTGTGCAATGATCCATGCATCGTCGTTCGTCGGTGCCCGTAAAAAATCTTCCAAGGTTGGATCCTCTCCAAAGCTCCAAAGGATTATAGGGAGTTCTCCAGGGTTCTGACTCTAACCCTGGGCTCCTTCTTATTTAATGAAAAAAATATGCATCGTTGCATTATGGAAACATTTTTAAATAAAATAAATTACTAATTTATTTTATTTCATCTAAAACGTCCAAAAACTAACTTTTGCAGCTGACCCGCGCTGGTCGATGCTAGGACTCACCTAAGGTAAAGTAGCTACTCTGAACGCAATAGTGCCCTAAGATTTTGGATCTAGGCACCCATTTAAAAGTTATTCCACTTTTATAGGAAAACTGTACACGCACGTTGTTTAAAATCTTAATTTATTTTAAACATTTATTCCAGGCACTCCAGGCCTCAGAATCGCACGCCGTCAAAAGGTATGGTCTCAAAATAATTCTATATAATATTTAGAAATAATTCACAGAAAATATGATAAATTACATTATCTCCAACTTGGGGCTTCTCATCCCTGAAAATCAAAAACAAGAGCTAATAAAAAAGAAGTGGGTACTGGGCACGAATCTGAGTCTCCAGCTCCCACATGCTTTCCTATAGATTCTCATGCATCCACCAAAGACACCCCAAGGAAATAGATTAGCCATAAGGAATCCTCTCCTACTGATTCTCGATCTCTACTGGGTACTCATCAAAGGATGCTCCATCCTCAATGTCTATCTCACACCAGTTGATGACATGAAATGGGTCATGCACGTACCTCCATAGCGGCGACATGTGGAAGACATCATGTACCCTATGAAACTGTGGTAGTAGAGCTTGGTGGTACGCCCCCTCACCAACTATGTGCAGTTTCTGGAAAGGTATGATGAACCTCTGAGATAGCTTGTCGCCTCGGCCATATCTCTGTAACCCTCACCGAGGTGAGACCATAAGGAAGACATGGTACCATTCCTCAAACTCCAGAGGTCTATGTCGTCTATCTGCATTAGAATTCCACTGAATCTATTCAGTCTTCATCTACTTATAGATGATCTACACCTTCTTGGCGGTAGCTTGTACCAACTCTGGACCCATGAGTGCTGACTTTCTTGGGTCGGTCCAGCAAAGCGGTGACTGATAGGGTCTCCCATACAAGGCGTTGAATAGGTCCATAATAATGCTGTAGTGGTATATGTTATTATTCTCAAACTCCACCAGTGTTATGTGGTCCTCCCAAATGTTACCAAATTCCAAGATACAGGCCCGCAACATATCCTCCAAAACCTGAATGGTCCGCCCCATCTGACCATCGGTCTGGGGATGGAAAATTGTTCTCAAGCATAGCTGAGTCCTGAAAGTCTCCTTCAATCCCTTACACAACTAGAATGTGAATCAGGCATCTCAATCCGACAATATTTTCAAATGGACGCCTTCAAGCCGAAATATCTCCTTCACGTAGAGGCGTCCCAAGTTCTCTATGGAACTCTGCTCCCTAATAGGTTGGAAGTGGTCCGACTTGGTGAGTCGTTCAATGATCAACCAGATGAAATAATTCCCTTTGTTCGTCCATGGTAGTTCCATCATGAAGTCCATCGATATTCCATCCCACTTCGACTCTGGAACTTCCAGGGGTGAGCTAAACCTGCTGGAACCCGATGCTCATCCATCAACTGTTGGCATGTAAGGAATTGAGAAACAAGATCTTCTACAGCCTTCTACCTTCCTGACCACTAGAACTGTCATTGGATATCCTAGTACATCTTCTCCACTCCAGGATGTACAGCTATGGGGGATGTATGAAACTCCCTCAGGACCTTTTCCTACAATGCCACTGGTACAATAGTGCGTCCTCTAAAAAGAAGTACTTGCTCCCCACCTTGCTAATATCCATCAAGAGCATGTCATGTAGATAATTGAGCATGTAAAGCCTTGCAGTCAACATCCAAGTGGTGTTCCTCCCAAACTCGTTGTAAGAGTGGAGGGGTGACAACCATCATCTGAAGGTAAGTTTCATCCTCTCTGTCCGTGAAGGATAACTGCAACATAGCTAACTTATATGCCACCTCACTCAATAGTTATGTGATCGAACTTCTGGTAAGATAATTTTCCACATTTTCCACCTTCCCATGAGTATATATGATATCTAAGTAATAGTCTCGGAGGAACTAAAGCCAATGTCTCTGTCTCAGATTCAAATCCTTCTTTGAGAAGATCTACTTGAGGCTCTTTTGGTCAGATTAGATGATAAACCTCTCACCTATAGTGACCCAACCTTTTCTTACATTACTATTACATAATTTTAAAGATAAACAACATAAAAGTATTACAAATAGAGGATCCAAAGGTTTAGTTCCTTGGGAAAACTAGTACCATACATAGAAATTACATCATCAAGCATAAACCTTTATTTAATTTCTTATTCTCTAGCTTCTTATTGGAACTTGACCACTCATTTGTACATGTAGCCACCTGAGGATATACATAAAAAGGGGGTGAGATAAAATCCTAGCAATAGGATAGAAAAGAAAAGTTTATCATGTGTTGTGCATAATCATAACATGGGAAAAAGATCATTAACTTGAGGGGAAGCATAAATATAAGACTTGAAATGTGGCAATGCCTAAAAATGAAACATCATGTCTTAGTGGTTAACAACCACACATACTTTTGAACCAATCTAGAATCTTGTAAACACATAATTTCACATTTATTCATGAGATTCATCACTTTAACGAATGCATTGGACCACTGTATAATTCCGGGCACACCCATCACTTTGGAGCATTCATATCGCGCTATATAATTCCGGGTGCACCCGTCACATCATAACATTATCATTATCATGCTTTCCACATAGAACACATATCAAAAATGAACATAAATATCCCCTTTAAAGGAATGGGTTTCATCTCATAAGAACACATTCATAAACTTTGGGTTCCCAAATGAAAGAGTTAATAATATACATGTTACAAGAACAGTCCACTTTGAGTGAGAAGTGAAAGGTGTGTTCTTAAAAGAAGAGTTATTTTGGAAAACATTTTCTTTGACATAAGCAATAGTGGAAAACATTTATATCCACAAAAAGGAAAGACAATGATGACTAAATGATTTTATCGGAGTAACCATATCAAAAATGGAGTGAAAGAGGTAGAACCTGAAGGATGAAAGTTGGGTTTGAGAATTTCCCCTTACCTTGTACCTGAAGGCATCCTTCTCTTTAATGTCCTGTATAGTGACATTATATACATTAATTAGAAATCCAGAAACTTGGGTACATTAATATGGTTCATTATGGTTTCTTTAAGTGATTTTATGTGTCTTTGAATGAGTTATTGAGTTTTAAACCTTTGTTCGAGAATGTGTGTTTTTATGGTTTTCTTGAGTGGTTCACTTGTATTCATAAATTGAAGTTTGGGTAGAACATGGGTAAACATCCAGAAATGATATTAAATGTTATTAATGATATTATAGGAGTTTTAATGATATTATAATTAATCATATTATATCCATGTGGATGAATCATTAGATAATAATTAAATGGTGATTGTTTGGGTTAATTTGAATGGTTTTTCGATCATAATGAACTTGTTTTATTTTATCACTTGTAATATGGCCATAAGTTCTTTCAAGAACATTAAATAGGACATAATACATATAAAAAATTCTGGTTCAACCATAACAATGGTTTCATGACAAGATCTATAGGTAGAAATTGAAGAATAAAACATGTCGTTCTTGAAGGTGAAAAATTAACACCTCACGAACAATGTTCTCTTTAATAAAATAACAGGAATATGGAAAAGGGGTTGGATAATATAATATCCCATTATAATCATAAAATTATAGTACATGTATAATACTGGAGTTAAAATACCATTTGGATGAGGATAGGTGGGTAGAGATCAAGAAATGAACTTGAAATTGAAAGGAAATTAATGGAGAAGATGGAGAGAAATTACCTCTTAAATCCTCCTCTTGAGATCCTCCTTAAGGAAGCTAGGATTGGTCCTTTTATGAGACCATAAGCTCTTGAACGTGGGAGAGGGGATAGGGAAATTGTTTGGGCATATTTTAGAAAATTATTCAAGCTTGAGAGGTGTGAGGAAATGTGGGTGTGAAGGGTGGTTTTTATAGTGGAGGGGAGAGGGGTTTTCTTAATATAAAATTCATTAGTTTATTATTTCTCCATAAACAAGGAATAGTGAGTATTACCTGACCAAAAATAGTAATTTTATCATGCGATCCTGAACCATGTGGGCTTACATCAGCAGAAAATCACACATGAAACTATAATTAGCTTATTTAGCTTATTTTTGTAAATCACGGTATTTCACTATTCATAAAAAATTCAAGTATTTTCAAAAACTCCCAAAAATTTACCCCATCCATTTTTCGACATTTAGAATCAAAAAATGAAGTTCATTTTTCAAAAATAATTTTCTAACTATGATTAATTTAATATTTTATTAAAATCCTAACTTATTATTAAAAAACCAGCTTTAAAACATTCATTTAGTTATTCTAAATATAGTTACATCAAACTTTCACTTGAATACTATATTTATAGTATCATAGGTAATGTTACTATTCATTAGGGTATATCACTATTCATAAAGGTATGTTACTATTCATAAGTGTAGGTTACTATTCACCAAAAAATATTTTTGTTTTATTAGACTCCAAAAATCATCTTGAACACAACCGTGTATGTCAGGTTTTCAAAATTTCCAATACAGAAGTGACCAACTTATGTTTAAAGGTCACTTAGCATGTAGTAGTTCATTATGTTGTGTTTTCATGTGATTTTATGACATATTTATAATAAGGGAATTTCCATTGAAAAAATTTGGGTCGTTACATTCTTCCCCCCTTAAGAAATTTTACCCCCAAAATTTCACTTTACACAAACAGGTGAGGGTACTTCTCCATCATTGCCTCTTCTGGTTCCCAAGATTCTTCTTCAAACTTATGGTTCCTCCACAACACATTAACAAGATGGGTTGTATTGTTTCATAGAACCTTATATCTTTGATCCAGAATCTTTACCGGCTTCTCCTCATAGGATAGGTCATCTTCCAACTGTACCACCTATGAGTTTAGTACACGTGAGGGGTCTGGTAAGTACTTCCTCAGGAGTGATATGTGAAACACATCATGAACTTGATCCATATTAGTTGGACATTCAAGTTGATAGGCCACAGATCCTATGCATTCAAGGATCTAAAAGGGGCCAACGTACCTTGGGCTTAGCTTCCATTTCATTCCAAACCTCATGAATCTCTTCCATGGTGATACTCACAGGAAGACTTTATATTCAACGTTGAATTCCAAGTCCCTTCGATGGTTGTCAGCATAGCTCTTTTGCCAACTCTGAGTAGCTTTGACGTGTTTCTGGATGACTTGAACCTTCTCTGTCATCTCTTGAACAAGATCGGGTCCTAGTAGCTTTCTTTCTCCAACTTCATCCCAACAGGTTGGAGTTCTACATTGCTTTCCATACAGAGATTCATATGGATCCATCTGAATACTCAATTGAAAGCTATTGTCGTATGAGAACTCAACCAATGGGAGATGCTGATCCCATCCACCTTTAAATTCAAGATATCATCCTCTTAGCATCTCTTCAAGCGTCTGAATAGTCCTTTTAGATTGGCCATCAGGTTGGGGGTGATAGGACGTGGTCAAATTTAATTCAGTACTCAAAGCATGTTGTAGGATACTCCAGAATTTAGATGTGAACCTTGGATCACGGTCAGAGACAATTGAGAGTGGAACACCATGCAGTCTCACCACTTCCTTCACATATATCTTTGTAAGTTGTTCAAGCGAGAGATCTTCCCTAATAGCGATAAAATGGGAAGTCTTGGTGAGTTGGTCAACCACAACACATATCACATTATTTCCCTTCGACGTCTTTGGGAGACCCATGACAATGTCCATAGTAACATTTCAAATTTCCACATGGGTATAAGAAATGGCTGCATCATACCATTGGAATTTTGTTTCTCAGCTTTAACTTGTTGACATACCAAGCACCTTGATGTATATTCCTCAATCTCCTTCTTCATGTTATCCCACAAGAAGTGTTCTTAGAGATCATGGTACATATTGGTACTCCCAGGATGGATAGATAAAGTTGAGCTATGTTCATTTTCCCATAGCTCCTTCTTTATCACGGGTGAAGAAGGCACAAAAATCCGTGTTCCATACCAAATCACACCCTCATCATCGATATGGAACTCTTGAAGCTTCCCTTCCTTTACTGCATTCACCCCCTTTTGTATCTCCACATCATCACTTTGTGCTTCCTTAATCTTATCCTGTATGAATGGTTGTCCAATAATTTGTTCAAGGTAGGATACATCCCCCGCCCTTATGATTTCCAAATCCATTCTTTTCTTATCCAAGAAGACATGGTCTTTCTCAATCCACGACATGGATAGAGTAGCAGGTTCTTTTCTTCTTAGAGAATCAGCTAACTTGTTCGCCTTTCCAGGATGATAGTGAATAGAGCAATAATAGTCCTTGATTAGCTCTAACCATCTCCTTTGATTCATGTTGAGATCCTTTGGTGTGAATATATACTTTAGGCTCTTGTGGTCATTGTATATGTCACACTTCTCTCCATAAAGGTAGTACCGCCAGATTTTCAAGGCAAAAATCATAGTTGCCGGCTCAAGATCATGCGTCGGGTAGTTCTTCTCATGGATCTTCAACTGTCATGAGGCGTAGGCTATCACATTATCATTTTTCATGAGTACTCCACCCAAGAATTTCTTGGATGCACTACTGTATATCACAAAACTTTCTCCACTTTTCGGTAGTGTGAGTACAAGTGCGGTGATCATCCTTCTCTTTAGCTCCTTGAAGCTTCCCTAACATTCTTCTGCCCAGACAAACTTCACATCTTTCTTAGTTAACTTAATTAGTGGGCTTGAAAATTGTGAGATGTTTCTCACAAAATGTTGGTAGTATCCAGTTAATCCAAGAAATCTATGGATTTATATGACACTAGAGGGTCTGGTCCATTCCTCAATCGCCTTTTTCTATGAAGGATCCACATAAATTCCCTCACTTGTGATCCCATGTCCCAAGAATGTGACTTGCTTCATCCAAAATTCACACTTGCTGAACATGGTGTACAACTTATCCTTTCTTAATGTCGCCAACACAAGTCTTATATGTTCTTCATGTTCCTCCTTGATCTTGGAGTAGATGAGAATATAATCAATAAACACTACCACAAATTTGTCAAGGTAATGTATAAAGACTCTATTCATCAAATCCGTGAAGATTGCATGGGTATTAGTAATTCCGAAGGGCATCACCAAAAACCTCATAGTGCCCATACCTTGTTCGAAAGGCAGTCTTTTGAATATCTTCCTTCTTCACCTTTACCTGATGATATCCAGAACAAAGATCCACCTTTTAGAAGTATTGATCTCCTTTTAGCTGATCAAAAAAATCATCAATCATTGGAATAGAATACTTGTTCTTTATGATGAACTTGTTGGGTTCCCGATAATCGATACATAGCCGCATTGTTCCATCATTATTCTTCACAAAGAGCACTGGCGCACCCCAAGGTGATGCACTAGGGTATATGGACCCTTTTTCTATTTGCTCTTGTAGCTACTTCATTAACACCTCCAGTTCGATAGGAGACATCCTAAATGGACACTTCGAGATAGGTTTAGATCCTAGTATTAGTTCAATTGGGAACTCTACCTCACGATCCAGGGGAATTCTGGGAAACTCTTCGAGAAATAAATCGTTGTATTCCCTCAAAATGGGAATTTCCTCCAGGTTAGAACTTTCCCACGACTCAACCATTTAGGTGAGGTATGCTTCTTCATAGGTAATCAAAACCCACACCATTGAAGGGTTTTTCAAAGGAGATTCATGATCTTCCTTGCATTTATAGAGAAGAATGGGATGGTTCGGAATATGAAAAGATATATCCATTTACCCAAATTTGATATGTTATCTATATAACAAGAGCCAATCCATTCCCATTATAGCATCGAATTCCACCAGGGGAAGTATTACGATATTTTCTGGAAGAATCCTCCCATATATGCCAATAGGAGAGGAGTCAAACACTTGGGTTGCAATGATTCCACTACTTGGTGTTTTTACAGATATCTCTACTTCAAGGTTTCGGGCTTCAATTATATAGTTCTAGGAAGCTTTCAAGATATAAAGGAATGCGTAGAACTAGAATCAAATAATAATTTTTCCATTCTTGAGCGAATAGGAAGTTTACCTTGAACGAATTCACTATCATGCTTCACCTACGCAGTAGTGATGGAATCAGACTTCCCCTGTTCCTTTGGATTTGTTGGTTGCTGACGTTGATTACCCTCAATAACTCAAGGTTTAGTGAACTAACTTGAATAGTTCCCAATCTCTCTATAGTTGTAGCATTGAACCATGAGTGGTTCTCTCCTTTCTTGTGCCACATTATCCTTCCTTTTCGTGTCTTTTCGACACTTTTGAGCATGGTGTCCTTCTTTCCCACACTTGAAGCACTTCCCCATCTCTTTGAGGTAGTTTCCATGGTGCAACTTCCCACATTTTTGGCATATGGGTCGTTGAGTTTTCTTCCCACTTTTTTCATTAGATCCTCCAGCTTGAAACTCTATCTTTCGTTTCTTATCTGCATAGCCAAGGGACCATTCTCTAAACTCCATCTCCACTTTGAGAGTGCATCGAACAACATCTTCATAACTCCCAAAGTCTCTAATTGCAATAGCCTTTTGAAGGTGTGGTTTCAATCCACTAAAGAATCTATCAATTTTGCTATCATTGTTGATAACAAAATCCGAAGCATACCTTGAAAGCCTTGTGAAATTAGATTCATAGGTTTTGAAATATTATCCTTCTTTTTTCTTGAGCTCTATGAATTCTCTCTCCATCTTCGTATGAAGATTTTGTGGGAAATACTTATTAAGAAACATTATCTTAATGTCTTCCCATTACATGTCTTTAATTTTCTCCCTTGGATTAGTGTTCTTAATCATATCCCACCATTGATTGGCTTCTCCATCTAGACGATAAACGGCTAGGGTCACCTTCTCTATCTTAGAATAGTGAAGAATAGAAAAGATCATCTCCATGTATTTGACCCATTATTCCACAACTAGTGGATCGGAAGATCCACTAAATGTCAGTGGGTATTGCCATATAAAACATTTGATAGCCAGTTGCTCCCTCTTTAGTGAAGGAAAAAGTTACCCATTATTATGGTTATTATTCATAACCAGAGATAATTGGGTAAGCCTCACCATGATGTTTTGAACTCCACCTCCCAAATCATTGGGGATTTCATTCAAGAAATTGTTGCATTGGCCCTCGCACGAGTTGTTGGCCTGATTTATCCTGGTTCCCACCATTTTCTAAAATAGAAAAGGCTAGAACAAAACATAAGTAAACAAGTCATGAATAAATTATTAATTTAAACAATTTATAGGAAAAACATAACATATGGTATCCCTATTTAAATATTCTTGTGTGTATATTTTTAATTAGTCTCATGTTATAGGTTTTCTCTAGGGTTCACTAATCCTAATTCTAAAATAAACTAAACCTTTCCTCCGATACCAAATATAGCGACCCAACCTTTTATTACATTACTATTAAACCATATTATAGATAAAAAACATAATAGTATTACATATATATGATCCAAATGTTTAGTGTCTTGGGAAAACTAGGACCATACATAGCAATTACATCATCAAGCATAAACATTTATTTAATTTCTTCTTCTCTAGCTTCTTATTGGCACTAGAACTCTCTTTAGCACATGTATCCACCTGAGGATATACATCAAAAGGGGGTGAGATAAAATCCTAGTAAGAGTATAGAAAAGAACAATATATCATGGGGTGAGCATAATCATAACATGGGAAAAAGATCATGAACATGAGAGGAAGCATAAATATAAGACTTGAAATGTGGAAATGCATAAAAATGAAACATCATGTCTTAGTGGTTAACAACCACACATACTTGTGAACCATGATAGAATATTTTTTACACATAATTTCACATTTACTCATGAGATTCATCACATTACCCAATGCGTTGGAGTGCTGTATAATTCTGGGTGCACCCCTCACTTTGAAACATTCATATTGCGCTATATAATTCTGGGCGCACCCATCACATCATAACATTATCATTATCATGCTTGCCACATAGAACACAAATCAAAAATGAATATAACTAACCAATGGAAAGTAATGGGTTCATATCATAAGAACACATTCATAAACATTGGGTTCCCAAATGAAAGAGGTAATAACATACATGTTACAAGAACCGTCCACTTTGAGTGAGAAGTAAAAGATGTGTTCTTAAAAGAAGAGTTCTTTTGGAAAACATTTTTTTTTACATAAATAATAGTGTAAAACATGTATATCCCAGGAAAGTAAAGACAATTATGAAAAATTATTTTATAGGAGTAACCATATCAAAAATGGAGTGAAAGAGGGAGAACCCGAAGGATGAAAGTTGGGATCGAGAATTTGTCATTACATTGTACCCGAATGCTTCCTTCTCTTTAATGTCATGTATAGTGACATTATATACATTAATTAAGAATAAAGAAACTTTTTTACATTATTATGGTTCATTATTGTTTCTTTAAGAGATTTTATGTGCCTTTGGATGAGTTATAGAGTTTTAAAACATCGTTCGAGAATGTTTGTTTTTATGGTTTTCTTGAGTGGTTCACTTGTATTCTTTAATTGAAGTTCGAGTTGAACATGGGTAAACATATAGAAATGATATTACATTTTATTAATTATATTAAAGGAGTTTTAATGATCTTATAATGAATAATATTATATCCATGTGGATGAATCATTAGATAAATATTAAATGATGATTTTTGGGTTAATTTGAATGGTTTTTCGATCATAATGAACTTTTTTTATTTTATCACTTGTAATATGGGAATAAGTTATTTCCAGAACATTAAATAGGACATAATAAATATTAAAAATTCTGTTTCAACCATGACAATGGTTTCATGACCAGATCTGAAGGTAGAAATGGAAGAAGAAAACATTTCGTTCTTAAAGGTGATAAATTAACACCTCAGGAACAACCTTCTCTATAATAAAATAAAAGGAAGAGGGAAAATGTGTTGGATGATATAATATCCCAATATCATCATAAAATTACATTAAATTTATAATACTGGAGTTACAATACCATTTGGATTAAGATAGTTGGGGAGAGATTAAGAAATGAACTTGAAATTGAAAGGAAATTAAAGGAGAAGAGGGAGAGAAATTACTTCTTAAATCCTCCTCTTGAGATCCTCCTTAAGGAAGCTAGGCTTGGTATTTTTATGAGACCAGCAGCTCTTGAACGTGAGAGAGGGCTAGGGAAGGTTTTTGGGCAGAGTTTAGACAAGTCTTCAAGCTTGAGAGGTGTGAGGAAATGAGGGTGAGAAGGGTAGTTTTTATAGTTGAGGGGAGAGGGGTTTTCTTAATATAAAATTTATTAGATTATTAATTCTCCACAAGACAAGGAATAGTGAGTATTCCCTGATCAAGAATAGTAATTTTATCATGTGATCCCGAACCAAGTGGGCTTACTTCTGTAGATCATCACACATGACACTATAATTAGTTTATTTAGCGTATTTTTGTATATTACGGTATTTCACTATTCATCAAAAATTCATGTATTTCCGAAAAATCCCAAAAATTAACCCCAACCATTTTTCAATGTGTAAAATTCAAAAAATAAGTTCATTTTTCAAAAATAATTTTCTAAAATTATTAATTTAATATTAAATTAAAATCATAACTTATTATTAAAAAATCAGTTTTAAAACATTCATTTAGTTATTCTAAAATATAGGTACATCATACTTTCACTTGAATACTATTTTTATAATATCATAGGTAAGGTTAATATTCATTATGGTATACCACTATTCATTAGGGTATGTTAGTATTCATAAGGGTATGTTACTATTCACCAAAAATTATTTTTGTTTTCTTAGACTCCAAATATCATCTTGAACACAATCGTGTATGTCAGATTTTCAAAATTCCCAATGCAGAAGTGAAAAACATATGTTTAAAGTTAACTTAGCACTTAGTAGTTCATTATTTTGTGTTTTCATGTGATTTTATGAAATATTTATAATAAGGTAATTTCCATTGAAAAACATTGGGCCGTTACATCACTCATAAGGTAGTGTCGCCACATCTTCAACGCAAAGACTACTACCGCCAACTCGATATCATGGGTTGCATAGTTCTTCTCAGGTGGCCTAATATGGTTTGAACCATAAGAAATCTATTCCTATCTCTACATCAAGACACATCCAATCCTATTCCCTGTTGCGTCGTAGAAAACTACGTACTCGACACCCACCTCTGGTAATCTCAAGATTGGGGCTCTCGTCAAAATCTGTCTCAACTGCACGAAAGCCTACTGGAACTTCTTCATCCACATGAATGGTTTCCCCTTCTTGGTCAAGGCATTCATCGGTGTTGATATACAGGAGAAATCCAGAATGAATCTTTGGTAATATCCCACCAAACCATGGAAGCTCCTCACCTCCATCACACTCTGAGGTGGCTCCCATGCTAACTATGCCTCTGTCTTGGTTGGGTCCACAGCTACTCCATCTGCTAAAATGACATGTCCTAGAAATTGGACCTCCTGAATCTAGAACTGGAACTTTGAGAGTTTCCCATAAAGATGGTGCTCCCAAAGTATGTTTAGAACCATCTGCAAGTGTCTCGTGTACTCCTCTATTGACGCCGAGTACACAAGTATATCATCGATGAAGACAACTACGAACCGGTCTATGTAAAGGTAGAATATTATGTTAATCAGTTCCATGAACACTATAGGGGTGTTTGTCACACAGAAATGCATCACCAAGTACTCATAGTGACCATAGCGGCATCTAGAAGCCATCTTTAGTATATCCTCATCCCATACTCGTAGCTAGTGATAATCGGATCGAAGGTCAACCTTCAAGAACCACGGTGCCCCACTCTGCTAATCAAAGAGGTCATCGATCCTAGGCAGTGGATACTTATTCTTCACTGTCACCTATTTCAGGAACCAGTAATCCACTCACAACCTCAATCTCCCATATTTTTTTTTTGGAAAACAAAATCAGGGCCACCCAAGGTGAAACCATGGGTCTTACGAAACCCTTTCTCTGCATATCCTCCAACTGCACCCTTAGCACATGAATCACTACGGGGAGACATCTGATATGGTGGTGAGAAAATTGGTGTTTTATAGGGGTATAAGTTGATGCATAAGTCAATTTACCAGTAGGGAGGTAGTCCCGAAACATCATCAGAAAAGACGCCCTCGTAATCTTCCACTACTGTTGGGAACTGGAAGCTCATAACATCTACTGCTCCAAGGGTTAGGCTATCCAACTCATGAGTGATCGGTTGCACCATCCTATGAATGAGCCCATTCTATGCTTCCTGGGTCTCTTTTTCTCCAACAAAAGAAAATCTCATCCCATCACAACGGACATACCTCACCCTTCACCTCAAGCAGATAATCTGGGCATGGACCGAATATAACCAATCCATACTGGTAATGATGTCGTAAGGCCTTGATGCTACCAAGAAGAGGTTACAACTGAAACTCTCCCCACTAAGGGTAAAATCACACTACCTAAAAAGGTGCATGATCATCGAGTATCCTCCCATAGGTGTCTCCAAGAATAAGGATTGAGTTAACGGCTCTACTAGAATCTCAAGGTTTTTCACAAGACATGTGGTGAGGAAGGAATGACTGTAACTTGTGTCTATAAGTATGAAAGCTAAGGTATAGAATACACAAATCATACCTCGGATCTTCCCTGAAGTCCCTAGGTTGTATTCCTTGACTGCATGTAGTTTTCGCTGCCCCGGTCCCCCAGCTCCCTGAGCCTGGTGCAGACCTCCAAGTGGTGGTGGTGGAAGTAGATAGAAGAGTCTACCACCACATGTAGCTCTATCAACTCTTCTACCATGTCTGATGCCTAGAGGGTCTGTCTTCTCCACTCTCTACCTCTACCTCGGTTTTTCATCCATCGTCTCCCTATCAGAAGCTCGATGGGTCATAAAATCTCTAGTGAGATGTACCCTATCATCGCACGAGTAGCATCGCCTCTCCCTAGGTAGACCGGATCCATCCTAGAATCCCTAAACTACCAAACCCCTGTCCTGGGTCCTCCTTTGACGTCTCCCACATCCTGGTCCCTATTCCTGAGGTTGGATCCCTACTTCTGAGGTCTTCACACCTGCCTTCCTACTATTGACAGCCATTGGTTGTCTCTTCTCCGCCAAGAATCTCTCGATCACCATGGCCCGCTCGAGCACTCCAACATATGTCAAAATGCATAGAGGCTTGACATTAGCTCGGATGTTCCTTTATATACCATGCTCAAAGGTCTGAGCTCGGAAGTACTGATACCTGACCATATCCATAGAGTACCTGGTGAGGTTGGTGAACCTTGATGAATAGTCAGCTACCATCAAATTTCCCTGCCAGATGTGAAGAAGCTCCTGGATGAGAACTACTCTTAGCGTAACCGGAGAGAAATCCTTCTTAAAGATCCACTCAAACTCCATCCACAAAAGAGTCTCCTCATCATGAGTCTGTGTGGTCAGTCTCCATCATCGTCCTGCCAAACCCTGAAGAAGTCTCACTCCTACGATCACCATCTGGTCTTCTGGTGTCCTCACTAGATGGAAAACTGTGGTCACTGCCTCAAGCCAGTCCTCACCGCCTGAGGGTTGGTCTCACCTCGGAACCAGAGGGGTCTCTATATTTGGAACTCATGGAGTGCACTCAGCCTATGCCACTCATCTGTCAGTATTTCATGTACCACATGCCGCTCCACTAGTGGTGTAATAGCAGGTACATTACCTAGAGGTAATGCCTAGGGAACTTGTCCCTGTATCGAAGCCTCTTCACTGAGGGGGTCATCCTCGTGATCGCTGTAACACCCCGAGATTTTGTGATAAATGTTCTTTTTAATTTCATTTATGTCTTTTATTGTATGCTACACCAAAATTATCTTTTTCTATACTCAATGTTGTATTAGTTTGTATTATA
Source organism: Viscum album (assembly GCA_963277665.1). NCBI lineage: Eukaryota > Viridiplantae > Streptophyta > Magnoliopsida > Santalales > Viscaceae > Viscum > Viscum album. Next base: position 859,160,173 of record OY728121.1, read on the forward strand.
CACAAATACTATTCTTGGCTTGTGTTGCACGCAAGAGAGACATTCCTCAATAGTGTGTGTTGTACGCAATACCGAGTTTCACTAAACTATGATATATTATGAGCTAGATATTATGAATATTATTAACCACATTTTTAATTTTATAACAATATCATTCATCTTATACATATTCAAGAACATGTTATGAGAACAAAATTAATATTTCAGGTAAAATAAGTATTTTTTTAAAAAAATGTAGTGTTGTTGCATTTTGATGGAACACCCACATTAAATCTAGTTTTTTACATATTTATGAGTTAAATTGGACAAAATAAACTTATTAATTGCAATAATTATATAAATATTTTCTTTGGATAATTTTTTAATAATTTTCTTTTAACTTTCATATTATGATGAATAGTAAAAAATACGCTAAATTTTAATTAAAAACAACATTTTTCATCAACAAAATTTATATGGTTAAATTATAATATTGAATGGTTTTAAATTATAAATAGAATATATTTTTACCATTTAATATAATAAAAGTCATTATAAATAATTTTAAAATGAATTCATAGGTAAAAACATTTCAATCTTTTGCAATGTTTTAACTTTTAAAACTCGTTTTCTCAGTAGTGGGATTAATTTTAAATTAAATACTGAAACTTATGTGTTTTAAATTTTGAAAAATGGATTCAATATTTGGAATCATTAGGTCCAAATTATTTTAATAGGCTACTTTTTATTTTTAGACATTATGAATAGTAACTACGGTAAATTTTATTTACTACAGTTAAATGTAAATCGGGTAATTAAGGGTAAAAATAAGATTATAAAATTACCCTAACATCTTCCAAAATTCTATTGTATGAATAAAAGTCGACCCATATAACCTAAGGGTCATAATAGATTCATTTTATTGACTTTTGACTATGAAAAGGATGTAATTATTATTAAAACCAAAGAAAGTGACATTATGTCACTCTCTTATATCTTATAAGTGAAATAATTTTAATTTAGTGATAAACTTCATAAAACTTCTATAATAAATACTCACCCGAAAGATAATAAAATTATCTACATCATGTGATTTTATTTATAAATTTTAGGCATTAAATAAGTATCATTAATGGTGACACAATAGTGATTTAGAAATTATTTAATTGATTGAAATATCAAACAAATGGTATTAAAAATATTAAAATAAATATTATATGAACTATTTAATGTGATAAATGAATTTTAAAGATGAATATTACATGATAGGGATCTATTAAATATTTTTTTTCGAATATATCTTCTGTGTGGATTTTATTTAAATTCAAATAATTGAATAGTTTCAAAATTGACTCTATTAATATTTTATAAAAATAACATATTATCAAATTGATTAAAAATCACAAAAATATTTAAAAATTATAAATTGAAATTTATATGGTTTAAAATGTCATAAAGTATCCAAGTATAGACAATTAACAACACATAAGTAAGTATTTAGAACAATTTAGAATTTAGAATCTTATTACCACAAATAAAATTAAATAGATTAAATAAGGATAAATAAAAATGATAAGGTTTAAAATAAACATAAAACGTGTCTAAATTTTATTGGTTGATGATATTACAACCCTATATTATCTCATATTCTAATTTAGTCATTTCTGTATATTTTTAAGTGGGTTTTGAGTTTATTATTAACTAATATATCTGAGGTTTCCAGAAGTGCCCCTCTCTTCTCTTATAAAAGGGCACCTCATCCCTCTCCTCTTCACAACATTTTGAGCCTTCAATCCTGGCCAAACCCTATCCATTTATATTCTAAACTTCCCTTCAAACATAATAGAGGTCCTGGTCTTCTTAAAAGACCAACTTTAGTGTCCTAAGAGGAGGTTTAGAAGAGGCACGTCAAAGAAGAGGTAATATCCTCTACCGATTCTTTCAAATTTATTTCATCTTATACTTCCTCTTATTTATCTGTTTCACTATAAAGTAAAAACATTAGTATCAATAATATACTTATATGTTATTATATATATTAACCAACCCCATTTTACCTTCTATCCATCCTACGGAAAAAGAAATCACGGCGCATGCGTACGTACGACTTACCGTCTCCACGTCGTGGTGTAATCTGTTTTTCCACCACCACCTTAATTGGATGGATATAATGGTGGAAGTAATAATGATATGTGATTATTATAACATTATTCTAATTATAATATATTATACCATCCACACCAATTCCATTCAATAATTATGGGAACGATATCATCGGTTGTGCGTACGTACGGATTACCGTCACCACGATGCGATGAGACTCATTCTCCATGTTAACCATTCAAGATTTATTATAAAGAATATATAATAAATAATCATGAGATATATGACATAATAATGATACTTGATTTATATATATATATATATATCATTTACTTTAATAAGAAAATTAAAACAATGTTCATGCGTACATACGGCCTACCGTCTCCATAAACGGTGTATTTCATTCCATTTATCGATCGATTATTTATATATTAATATATTGAATATATATGATATATAAATAATGTTTTACCTTATGTAAGTAATTAATCATGATCTATTTAATCATATGAAAAAAAATTACAAGTCAAAACACATATGATAAATTAAACGATTTTACCCAAAACACTGCTTTAACATGGAATTGACAAATGAACAGAAATATAAAGTCATTGTGAATCATATATGATATCGTAAATATTATTATGGTTCTGTTAAATGTTAATAATATGTTTCAACCCACTATATAGAAGTCTCAGACACATACAAAAGAAATTGGACATAATATAAGGGATAATTATTCCAATCTCGTTCTTATCCGAGATTGTTTATTCGTAAGTATTTTCTAGGGTTATGTTTATCATTCAGGTCAATGTTTTCTCAAAATGTTTTCATAAAATGTTTACTATTCTTCCATGTATGTTTAAAGTCATTTTTACCCTTTTTTTACCACATGGTATGGAAGGAATCTTTCTTTTTGTTACCATATGAGGTACTTTTTGACTTTTCCGGCATAAGTAAAAGTAGAATGATTTTTAACTAATATGGTATGAACGGCTTTTTACGGTTTCATAACGACTTATTTCCATGAATCTTATTCTACACTATTTAATAATTATTTTCAACAAAATCCCTTTCTTTTGAAATTTCATGGCATTTGGAGAAAAGAAAATGATTTTGAAGACGAAAGAATATTTTCCTCAAGAGTTCATTTCAAGTGTTTTATCAAAACTATTTTCTATATAAGATGTAATTATTTAATATTTTTATGTTTAAATCATAATGTCTCTATTATTTACATGGTTTGATTTTTTTTTATGATGAAATTATATCCATTTTTTTTGGATTATTTTATGATGGGATGATATTTACGAAACCCATTTTATTCATTGGGTTAGGATGAATGATTTTTGTTTGTTTTGTGGAACACAAAAGAATGATTTCATTATGAGGTGGGTGGTACCTATATCTCCCTCAAATTAATTGGGTAAAGATTAATATCTCTTGAGATAAACATGGCTGGAATGGAATGTAAATATGGTTCAGTAATACAGGGCTCAAACGACAAGTAAACCCAGTACAGTAATGGAATCTTTCCACTATGATGGTCTTGGAAGCAATGCATTGGCTACTATAGAAATAATATCATGTGCTTAATGGTTTTCCACAATTACATGTTTTATCTTCATTCTACTTTATCATGATAAATGTTCCTTTATGATCTATGCCTTGTGTACTGCCATGTTTTATTTCATTGCTCATGATTTTGATGTTTAGATTTTATGTTCATGTTTTTACGTTCAAATGTTTATGGATTATTTTATGTTCTCCATGTTTACCCTTACTGATAATTAGAGATCACCATTTCTATGTTTTATTTTCCCTAGGGTATAAAGAAAGGTTTTAGGTAAGAAAACAAAAGGCGAAGATCTTTATGGGAGATGTTGAAGATCTTTCACTATGATTAGAATATTATGTTCCATGTTCCCAAAGACACTAAACTATTACAGTCCTCGGGTGTCTGTTTTTGTTATGTATGTAGTGTTATGCAAAAGTAATGTAATGTCCATGTACGTCAATCTAGGGTCTATACAGTTTGTATCAGAGGAAAGGTTTAGTTAACCTTTGGAAACTAGGATGCGAAAACTTTAGTGAGATCCCTAGAGATGTTTCTAAGGTATGTCAAGGGATGTCCCTAAGATTTAAATATAGGTTATAGTCCAATAATTATGATAATGATCATGAGAAACCTAGGATATAACCTAAGATGTTAGAGATTGAACTTACTCCCCTTGATTATGTTTTTTTCCTTGTATAATTTTTTCCTCTCACACTATTCTTTTTCGGTTTTAGATAATGGTTGGAACCCGAAGGAACTGTGTTAATGATCAATGCACTAGGATATTTAATGATTTTACTCATAAACAACCAAATGTTATGGTAAATGGAGTCAAAAATATTATTGTTATACTTGAACAATCAATGAATCATTCTGGACTTCCAAATGAGTAGAAAAGGGAACAATATTCTACTGAGTCCTTCATGAGGCAACGTCCACCTTCTTTCAGTGGGTCTTATGATTCACTTAGTGCTGGACAATGGATCAGTACCATTGAAAAGATATTTTCCTTACTTTGTTGTTTGGAACCTGAAAAAGTCATTTTGGTTGTTTATCGTTTAGAAGGTGAAGCATACCAATGGTGGAATCTAATTAAGAATACAAGGTCGCAAGATGAAATTGCATCCATGGAGTGGGACGAGTTCTAGAACTTGTTTTTCAATAAGTAATTCCCTTGTATTCTCCTAACAATGATGGAAAATGAGTTCCTTGATCTTAATAAAAATGATGATGAATATGTTGGTATATATACGAGGAAAAGTTTACAAGGCTTGCAAGGTATGCATCTGGATTTATCATCCAACATGAAAGTAAAGTTGATAGATTCTTCAGTGGCTTAAAACCAAGTCTTCAAAGGTCATTACCTAAAAGATACTTCTGTAGCTATGAAGAAATTGTGCGTTGTTCTATCAAGGTAGAACTGAAAGTTGGTGTTACATATCCATATCATGGTTCTGACAAGAAACAAAAGATAGAGTTCAAGGAAAAATCTCAAAACAATGGTGAAAATGAGACAAATGTCTCATTAAGATCAAAGTGTGGAAAGAAGCAAGGTAGAGATTGTATTAAAGGGACCAAAAAAAATTTTAAGTGTGGAAAAGAATGTCATCGAGCATATGAGTGTCGATGTAATGGGAAAAAGGTATCTAATGATGTGAATAGAGAAAAGACTGTTGATAATGCACCACCAACACTTCAATGCTAAAAGTGAAAGGAAATGGGGCATTATGTTAACCAATTCCCTAATCCAATGGTTAATGATGATCAACATCAAAAACCAATTAAGGAAAAGGACAAAGGGAAGTCACATGCGATCTCTATTGGTTATTTTGAATATGACAATGAACCGGTGGAATGATTATGTTTATATGTAACGGGATTCAAAAATAGTGTTGTGGAATCTCATTTATAGTATTATGGAATATTAGAATATCTATGTATTGGTTTTCAATAATTGTATGGTACCAGTAACCATGAAAAGTGATTGAAATATTTTTGGGAAGAATATGATATGCGCATAATGAAGGGAATCAGAGAAAATAATATGTTTGATAGTATTAATGATATCATGACTGATATAAGGACAAAGTTACATCATGGTTTTAGTATATAGAAATTATGAGATTTTGGTATGTGGAAATAATTAACTTTCGATAGCATTCATGGTTTCACTAAGGTTCTATCGTAATTAATGTTTCAAGAGAATACATGATTAAGGAATTCACATGTTTGGAATATGACCAACAAGATATATCTTATGATATATGGGGGATAAATTATGGTAATCACATGCTTTGTATATGACCTCTCTAGTAATGTTTTCTTTATACTATGAGATTGGAAAAATGTATTTTGGATTAGCCTAAAGATTGGAATGGATTAATTTAGGAATCAGATATTATTGTTTAAGGAGAAAACATTTTGATATTACTTCTGAAATGTTATAATAGAATATTTTTAGAAAAAGGACAACCCATAGGATGGGCGACAACCCATCGCATCAGACAAGGATGCGGGAATCGAACCCACAGCCGAAGTGTGATAGGCCTTTATTGCCTACCAATGGCCTATAAGAAGTCCCTGGTTAGTAGAAATTAGTTTTAATTTATTTATCAGTATGATAGATCAAGTATATGTCCATTTTTTAGAACTATCTACGATTAACCTCACCATAGATGGACTTATGTATATTTAATATCTTGTGCTAAACTTTTTTGTGATAGAGACAAATGGAATGAACTATCATTCAATAACATGATCTACTAATACTTCAAGAATGAAAAATTCAACTTCATTTCATTAAATAAGAGATGAAGCAGAAATTTTTCATGGAATGATTGACGATGATATTACACTGAAATCAAGTAAGTATTTATCCTTATGCAAAAAAATTCATCAACTTTAGGGAAATGATCTTGAAAACCGAAAATTTTTTCCTAGTACCATCATATCTGATGAATCAGATGGTACCTTTGGTCATCACAAATTTAGGTCTTTGTGATTGTTCAATTTTTCATAGCCATGTTCTCTACCACTCTCTATCAGAACTTGATGGTTAGATTTCTCTTCCATATCTAAATTTTCACATATGTTCTCCTATGTGGAATCCCAGTGATGACTCAATTTGGGAATACGTAACGTTACATACTTTAGTTTTTAAAATTAAGCTTTGGTATTCCTTTTTATGGTGTGGGTTTCTATGAAAGAAACTTTCAATTAGTAAACCATTTATAACCCTGACAAATTTCAAGGGAGAAATTCATTTTAAGGTGGGTAGAATGTAACACCCCGATATTTTATGAGAAATATTCTTTTTAATTTCATTGATGTATTGTGTTGTAAAGTACACCAAAACTAGCTTTCCCTATACGTAACACCGTATTATCTTGTATTATATGCAATACTATTCTTGGCTTGTGTTTCACGCAAGAGCGACCTTCCTCAATAGCGTGTGTTGTACGTAATACCGAGTTTTACAAAACAATGATATATTAAGAACGAGCCGTTATGAATATTATTAACCAAATTTTGAATTTTATAACAATATCATTCATCTTACATATATTCTACAACATCGTATGATAACAAAATAAAATGTTTGTGTAAAATAATTATTTTTTAAAAAAATGCAGTGTTGCCACCTTTTGATGGAGCACCCACATTAAATCTAGTTTCTGACATGTTTATGAGATAAATTTGACAAAATAATCTTATTCATTTCAATAAGTATTTAAAAATTTACTTTGGATAATTTTTTAATATTTTTCTGTTAACTTTCATATTTTGATGAATAGTAAAAATATAATAAATTTTAATTAAAAACAACTTTTTACATCAAGATATTTTATATGGTAAAATTATAATGTTTAATGGTTTTAAAGTATAAATATAATATATTTTTACCATTTAATATAATACAAGTAATTATCATTAATTTTACATTGAATTCATAGGTAAAAAAATTTCAATCTTTTGCAATGTTTTAACTTTTAAAACTCATTTTCTCAACAGCTGGATTAATTTTAAATTAAATACTACAACAAATTTGTTTTGAATTTGGAAAAATGGATTCCATATTTGGAATCAGTAAGTCCAAATTATATTTATAGGATACTTTTTATTTTTACACATTATGAATAGTAACTACGGTAAATTTTATTTACTACAGTTAAAGATAAATCGGGTAATTAAGGATAAAAATAAGATTATAAAATTACCCTAACACCTGCCAAAATTCTATTGTATGAAGAAAAGTAGACCCATATCACCTAAGGGTTATAATAGATTCATTTCATGGACTTTTGACCCTAAAAAGGATGTAATTATTATTAAAAACAAAGAAAGTGACAACATGTCACTCTCTTATATGTTATAAGTATAATAATTTTAATTTAGTGATAAAATTCATAAAACATCAAACATAAATAGTCACCATAAATCTTAATAAATTATCTACATAATGTGAATTTATTTATAATTTTTAGGGATTAAATAATTATCAATAATGGTGACACAATAGTAATGTAGAAATTATTTTACTGATTGAAATATCAAATAAATGGATTTAAAAATATTAAAATAAATATTATATGAACTATTTATTGTTTGCCAAGAATTTTCAAAAATAATATTACATGTTAGGGATTTATTAAATATTTTTCTATGAATATATCTTCGGTGTGATTTTTATTTAAATTCAAATAATTTAATAGTGTCAAAATTGAAACTTTTGATATTTTATAAAAATAACGTATTATTAATTTGTTTAAAAATCACAAACCTATTTAAAAATTATAAATTGAAATTTATATGGTCTAAAATGTCATAAAGTATCCAATTATGGACAATTCACAACATATATGTAATTCTTTAGAACAATTTAGAATTTAGAATCTAATTACCACAAATAAAATTAAATAGATTAAATAAGGATAAATCAAAATGATAAGGTTTAAAATAAACATAAAACATGTATAAATTTTATTGGTTGATGATATTACAACCCTAACTAATCTCATATTCTAATTGAGTCATTTTTTGAGATTTTTAAGTGGGGTTTGATTTTATTATTAACTAATATTTTTGAGGTTTCCAAAAGTGCCCCTCTCTTCTCTTATAAAAGGGCACCTCATCCCACTACTCTTCACATCATTTTGATCCTTCACTCTCAGAAAAACCCTGTCCATTTCTCTTCTCCACTTCCCTAGAAACATAAAAGAGGTCCTGGACTTCTTCAAAGACCATCTTTAGTGTCTTAAGAGGAGGTTAAAAGAGGCGTGTCAAAGAAGATGTAATATCTGTTATCGATTATTTCATATTTATTTTTCTTCTACTTCCTCTTATTTATTTGTTTCACTATGAAGTGAAAACATAACCATCAATCATATTCTGATATTTTATTATAAATATGAAACAACCCCATTTCACCTTCTATGTATTCTACGGAAAATGATATCACCATGCATGCGTACGTATGACTTACCGTCTCCACGTCGTGGTGTAATCTATTTTCAACCACCACCTTACTTGGATGGATATAATGGTGGAAATAATAACTATATATGATTATTATAACATGATTATAATTATGAGATATTATATCATCCACCCCAATTCCATTCAATAATTATGGGAAGAATATCATCGCTTGTGCGTACGTACAGATTATCATCTCCATGATGCGATGAGACTCATTCTCCATATTAACCATTCAAGATTGATTATACAGTATATATAATAAATAATCATGAGATATATGAAATAATAACTATACTAGATTTATGTATATATATATATATATATCTGTCAGTTACATTAATAGGGAAAGGAAAACAGCGTTCATACGTACGTACGGCCTACTGTCTCCATAAACGGTGTATTTCATTCCATTTGTTGATCAAGTATATAAATTAATATATTGAATATATATGATATATAAATCATTTTTTAACTTCTGGAAGTAATTAATAATTATATAAGTAATCATATGAAAAAAATTACATGTCAAAACACATACGATAAATGAAACGATTTTACCCAAAATGTTGCTTTAACATGAAATTGACAAACGAACAGAAATATAAAGTCATAGTGAATCATATATGATATCATAAATATTATTATGGTTCTTTTGCACGTTAATAATATGTTTAAACCCACTATACTGGATTCTCGGAAACATATGGAATAAATTAGACATAAAGTAAGGGATAATTATTTCAATCTCGTACTTATCCGAGATTGTTTATTCGTAAGTCTTTACTAGGGTTATGTTTATCATTCATGCCCATGTTTTCTCAAAATGTTTTCATAAAATTTTTACTATTATTCCATGTTTTTTTAAGGCCATATTTACCCTTTTTTACCACATGGTATGGAAGGAATATTTTTTTTGTTTACCATACGAGGTACTTTTTGATTTTTCAGAAAAAAGTAAAAGTAGAATGTTTTTTTAACTTATACGGCATGAACGGATTTTTAAAGTTTCAAAATGAATTATTTACATGAAGCTTCCTCTACACGATTTCATGATTATTTTGAAAAAAATCCTTTTCTTTTAAAATTTCATGGAATTTTGAGAAAAGAAAATGATTTTGAATAAGAAAGTATATTTTCCTCAAGAGTTAATTTCATGCGTTTTATCAAAACTATTTTGCATCTAAGATGGAATTATTTAATATGATTATGTTTCAAGCATAATGTCTATATTATTTAAATGGTTTGATTTTTTTTGTGATGAAATTATATCCATTTTTTATATGGAATATGTTATGATGGGATGATGTTTATTAAACCCATTTTATTCATTAGGTTATGATTATTGATTTGTGTTTGTTTTGTGGAAAGAAAAGACTTATTTCATTATGATATGGATGAGACCTATATCTCCCTCTAATGAATTGGGTAAATATTTATATCTCATGAGATAAACATGGATAGAATGGAAAGTAAATCTGGTCCAGTAATACTGGGCTGAAACGAAAAGTAAACCTGGTACAGTAATGGAATTTGTCCACTATGATGGTCTTGGTAGCAATGTCTTGGATACTATGGAAATAATATCATGTTCTTAATGGATTTCCAAAATTACATGTTTTATACCCATGCTACTTTATAATGATAAATTTTCCTTTATGATCTATGACTTGTGTACTGCAATGTTTTATGTCATTTCTCATGATTTTGATGTTTAGATTTTATGTTCTGGTTTTTAAGTTCAAATGTTTATGGATTGTTTTATGTTCTCCATGTTTACCCTTAATGAGAATTTGAGCTCACCCTTTCTATGTTTTCTTTTCCCCAGGATATAAATAAAGGTTTTAGGTATGAAAATAAAAGGGGAAGATCTATATGGGAGATGTTGAAGATCATTCACCATGATTAGAAGATTATGTTCCAAGTTTCCAAAGACACTAAACTATTACGGTCCTTGGGTGTCTATTTTTTTATGTATTAAGTATTCCAAAAAAGTAATGTAATGTCCATGTACATCAATCTTGGGTCTCTAAAGATGGTATCAGAGGAAATGTTTAGTTATCCGTTAGAAACTAGGATGAGAAAACTTTAGTGAGATCCCTAGAGATGATTCTAAGGTATGTCTAGGAATGTCCCTAAGATTAAGTATAGGTTATAATCCTAGAATTATGATAATGATCATGAATAACCTAGTATTAAACCTAATATGTTATAGATTGAAAGTACTCCCCTTGATTATGTTATTTTACTAGTATGATTTTTGTCTCTCACACTATTCTTTTTGGGTTTTAGATAATGGATAGAACCCGAAGGAACCGTGTAAATGATCAATGCACTGGGCAATGCAATGATTGTCCTCTTGAACAAAAAAATGTTATGGGAAATGGAGTTCCAAATCATACTACTATACTTACACAAGATATGAATCATTCTGGACTTCCAAATGAGCAGAGAAGGGAACAATATTCTATTGAGTCCTTCATGAGGTGACGTCGACATTCATTTAGTGGGTCTTTTGATCCACTTGTTGCAGAACAATGGATCAGTACCACTTAAAAGATATTTTCCATACTTCGTTGTTCAGAACATGAAAAAGTCATTTTTTTGTTTACCATTTAGAAGGTGAATCAGACCAGTGGTGGACTCTAATTAAGAATACAAGGTCCCAAGATGAAATTGAATCCATAGAGTGGGATGAGTTCAAGAACTTGTTTTTCAATAAGTACTTTCCTCATATTCTCCAAACAAGGATTGAAAAGGAGTTCCATGATCTTAAGAAAAAGTATGATGAATCTGTTGGTATATATGAGGCGAATTTTACACGGCTAGGAAGGTATGTGTCTGCCATTATCATCCAACCTGAAAGTAAAGTTGATCGATTCTTCAGTGGCTTAAAACCAACTCATCAAAGGGCATTATCTATAAGAGAGTCCAGTAGCTATGAAGAAATTTTGCGATTTGCTATCAAGGTAGAATTGGAATTTGGTGTTACATATCCATCTCATGGTGTTGACAATAAACAAAAGAAGGTGTTAAAGGAAAAATCTCAAAACAATGGTGAAAAGAAGACGAATGTATCATTATGCTCAGAGTGTAGAAAGAAGCATGTTGGAGACTGTCTTAAAGGGACTAGAAAATGTTTTAAGTGTGGAAAAGAAGGTCATCAAGTAGCTGAGTGTCGAAGTAATGGGTAAAAGGAATCTAATGATGTGAATAGAGAAAATACTACATAGAATACACCACCAACACTTCAATGCTAGAAGTGTAGGGAAATGGGGCATTATGCTAACCAATGCCCTAATCCAAGTATTCATGATGATCGACATCAAAAACCTCTTATGTCAAAGGACAAAGGGAAGTCACATGCGATCACTATTGGTAATTTGAATATGACAATGAAGTAGTGGAATGATTAAGTTTATACGTAATGGGATTCCAAAATAGTGTTGTGGAATCTCATTTATTGTATTATGGAATATTGGAATTTCTATGTATTGGTTTTCAATAATTGTATGGTACCATTAACCATGAATATTGATTGAAATATTTTTGGAAAAAAGATTATATGTTCATAATAAAGGGATACAGAGAAAACAATATGTTTGATAGTATTAATGAGTGCATGACTGATATAAGGACAAAGTGACATCATGGTTTGTATATATAGAAATTTTGGGATTTTGGTATGGGAAAATAATTATCTTTTGATAGAATTCATGTTTTCAGTAAGGTTATATGGTAATTCTTGTTTCAAGAGAATACATGATTAAGGTATTCACATGTTATGAATATGACCAACAAGATATATCTTATGAAATATGGGGGATAAATGATGGTAATCACATACTTTGTATATGACCTCTCTAGTAATCTTTTTCTTTATACTATGAGATAGGACAAAAGTATTTTGGATAAGCCTAAATATTGGAATGGATTAAGTTAGGTGTTATATAGTATTTTTTAAGAATATAAATTTTTGATATTATTTCTGAAATGTTATAATAGTATACTTTTAGAAAAAGGAAAACCCATAGGACGGGCGACAACCTGTCAAGTCGGATAAGGATGCGGGAATCGAACTTATAACTGAAGTGCGATAGGGATTTATCACCTCCCACTGGCCTACAAGAAGTCCCTGGTTAGTAGAAATTAGTTTTAATTTATTAAGCGGTATGATAGATGAAGTATAAGTGCATTTTTGGAACCATATACGATTAACCTCACCATAGATGGACTTATGTATATTTAATATCTTGTTCTAACCTTTTTTGATAGAGACGGATATAATGACATATCATTCTATCACATGATCTACTAATAATTCACAAATGAAAAATTCAGCTTAATTTTATTAAATAAGAGATTAAGTGGAAATTGTTCCTGGAATTACCGATGAAGATATTACACTGAAATCAAGTAAGTATTTATCCTTAGGCTAAAAAATCATCAACTTTAGGGAAATGGTCTTGAAAACCAAAAAATTTTTCCTAGTACCCTCATATCCAATGAATCAGATGGTACCTTAGGTCTTTACAAATTTATGGATTTGTGATTTTTGTCTTTTTCATAACCATGTTCTCTACCACTCTCTATCAGAAATTGATGATAGATTTCTCTTCCATATCCATATTTCCACCTATGTTCTCCTTTGAGGAAACCCAGTGATGAGTTAATTTGGGTAACCATTACGTTTCATACATTAGTTTTTAAAATTTAGTTTTGGTATTCTATTTTACAATGTGTGTTTCTATGAAAGAAACTTTCAAGTAGTAAACCATTTATAAACCCCAATGAATTTCGAGGGTGAAATTTATTTTAAGGGGGGTAAAATGTAACACCCCAAGATTTTATGAGAAATATTTTTTTTAATTTCATTGATGTCTTTTTTTTATGCTACAAAAAAAATTATCTTGCTCTATAAGCACACCGTATTAGCTTTTATTATATGAAAATTCTATTCTTGGCTTTTGTTGCACGCAAGAGCCACCTTCCTCAATAGCATGTGTTGTATGCAATAATGTGTTTCACTAAACAACGATATATTATGAACTAGACATTATGAATAGTATTAAACATATTTTTAATTTTATAACAATATCATTCATCTTAAAAATATTCTATAACATGGTATGAGAACAAAATAAATTTTTCGGGTAAAGTAAGTATTTTTCAAAAAATATAGTTTTGCTGCCTTTTGATGGAGCACCAAAATTAAATATAGTTTTCGACACATTTATGATTTCAATTTGACAAAAATAAACTTATTAATTGCAATAAGTATTTAAAAATTTACTTTGGAAATTTTTTTAATATTTTTCTGTTAACTTTCATATTTTTATGAATAATAAAGATACGCTAAATTTTAGTTAAAACATTTTTTTGCATAAAGATGATTTATATGGTTAAATTATAATATTTAATGGTTTTAAATTTTAAATATAATATATTTTTACCATTTAATATAATACTATTCATTATCATTAATTTTCCATTGAATTAATAGGTAAAAAATTTCAATCTTTTTCGATGTTTTATCTTTTAAAAACCGTTTTCTCAACAGCGGGATTAATTTTAAATTAAACACTGAAACTTCTGTATTTTGAATTTGGAAAAATGGATTCCATATTTGGAATCATTAGGTATAAATTACGTTAATATTTTACTATTTATTTTTAGACATTATGAGTAGTAACTACCGTAAATTTTATTTACTGGAGTTTAAGGTAAATCGGGTAATTAAGGGTAAAAATAAGATTATAAAATTACCCTAAAATCTGAAAAAATTCTATTGTATCAATAAAAGTAGACCCATATCACCTAATAGTAGTAATAGATTCATTTCATGGACTTTTTACCTTGAAAAGAATGTAATTATTATTAAAACCAAAGAAAGTGACAACATGTCACTCTCTTATATTTTATAAGTGAAATAATTTTAATTGAGTGATAAAATTCATAAATATTTTCACATAAATAGTCACCATAGATATAATAAAATTAGCTACATCATGTTAATTTATTTAGAACTTTTAGGTATTAAATAATTATCATTAATGGTGACACAATAGTGTTGTAGAAATTATATTATTGATTGAAATATCAAATAAATGGTATTAAAAATATTAAAATAAATATTATATGTATTATTTAATGTGATACAAGAATTTTCAAGATGAATATTAAATTTTATGGATCTATTAAATATTTTTTGTTCGAATATATCTTCTGTGTGAATTTTATTTAAATTCAAATAATTGAATAGTGTCAAAATTGACACAATTGATATTTTATAAAAATAACATATTATTAAATTGTATAAAAATAACAAAAATATTTAAAAATTATAAATATATAATTATATGGTTTAAAATTTCATAAATTATACAATTATGTACAATTCGCAACACCTATGTAAGTATTTAGAACAATTTAGAATTTAGAATCTCATTACCAGAAATAAAATTATATTGATTAAATAAGGATAAATCAAAATGATAAGGTTTAAAATAAACATAAAACATCTATAAATTTTATTGGTTGATAATATTACAACCCTATATTATCTCATATTCTAATTGAGTCATTTTTGGAGATTTTTAAGTGGGTTTTGATTTTATTATTAACTAATATTTTTGAGGTTTCTAAAAGTGATCCTCTCTTCTCTTATAAAAGGGCACCTCATACCTCTCCTCTTCACAACATTTTGAGCCATCAAGATCAGAAAAAACCTATAAATTTCTCTTCTCCACTTCCCTAGAAACATACTAGAGGTCCTAGAAGTCTTCAAAGACCATATTTTTTGTCCTAAGAGGAGGTTTGGAAGAGGTGCATCAAAGAAGTGGTAATATCCTTTACCGGTTCTTTAAAATTTATTTCTTCTTCTACATACTCTTATTTACTTGTTTCATTATAAAGTAATATAATCTATATCACTCATATACGTATATGTTTTTATAAATTTAAAACAACCCCATTTCACATTCTATCCATCCTACCTAAAATGAAATCATCGTGCGTGCGTACGTATGACTTACCATCTCCACGCCGTGGGGTAATCTGTGTTTCCACCACCACCTTACTTGGATAGGTATAATGGTGGAAATAATAACTATAAATGATTATTAAAACAATATTCTAATTATGAGATATTATATCATCCACTCCAATTCCATTCAATATTTATGGGAACAATATCATCGCTTGTGCGTACGTACGGATTACCGTCACCACGATGCGATGAGACTCATTCTCCATGTTAACCATTCAATATTGATTATAAGGTATATATAATAAATAATCATGGTATATAAGACATATTAATGATACTTGATTTATTATATATATATGTCATTTATTTTAATAAGGAAATGAAAATAGCATTCATGCGTACGTACGTCCTACCATCTCCATGAATGGTTTATTTCATTACATTTATTGATCAATTATATATATTAATATATTGAATATATATGATATATAAATCATGTTTTACCTTCTATAAGTAATAATTAATGATATAAGTAATCATATGAAAAAGCTTATAAGTCAAAAAAAATATGATAAATGAAACGATTTTACCCAAAACGCTGCTTTAACATGGAATTCACAAAAGAACATAAATACGAAGTCATAGTGAATCATATATGATATCATAAATATTATTATGGTTTTCTTACAAGTTAGTAATATTTTTAAACCCACTATACAAGATTCTTGGACAAATACGGGTGAAATTGGACATAAGGTAAGGGATAATTATTCCAATCTCGTTTTTATCCAAGATTGTTTATTCGTAAGTATTTACTGGGGTTATGTTTATCATTCATGTCCATGTTTTCACAAAATGTTTTCATAAAATGTTTACTATTATTCCATGTATTTTTAAAGTCATATTTACCCTTTTTTTACCACATGGTATGGAAGGAATATTTCTTTTCTTTACTATACATGGTACTTTTTGACTTTTCTGGAAAAAGTAAAAGTAGAATGTTTTTTTAACTTATACGGAATGAACAGATTTTTACAATTTCATAACGAATTATTTCCATGAAGCTTCCTCTATAGTATTTCATGATTATTTTCAACAAAATCCTTTTAATTTAAAATTTCATGGAATTTTGAGAAAAGAAAATGATTTTGAAAAAAAATTATATTTTCCTTAAGAGTTCATTTCAAGTATTTTATCAAAACTATTTTCCATCTAAGATGGAATTATTTAATATGTTTATGTTTCAAGCATAATGCCTCTATTATTTACACGGTTTGATTTTGTTTATGATGAAATTATATCCATTATTTTATAAGGATTATGTTATGAGGGGATGATATTTGTGAAACCCATTTTATTCATTGGGTTATGATGAATGATTTATGTTTGTTTTGTGGCACACGAAATAATTATTTCATTATAAGATGGGTGGGAACTATATCTCCCTCTAATGAATTAGGTAAAGATTTATATCTCATGAGATAAAAAATTCTGGAATAGAAAGTAAATCTGGTTTAGTAATACAAGTCTAGAATGGAAAGTAAACCCGGTACAGTAATGGGATTTTTCCACTATGATGGTCTTGGCAGGAATGCCTTGGATACTATGTAAATAATATCATGTGCTTAATGGTTTCCAACAATTACATGTTTTATCCACATGCTACTTTATCATGATAAATGTTCTTTTATGATCTATGCCTTGTGTACTGCCATTTTTTATGTCATTTCTCAAGATTTTGATGTTTAGATTTTATGTTCATGTTTTTACGTTCAAATTTTTATGGATTGTTTTATGTTCTCCGTGTATACCCTTACTGAGAATTTGAGCTCACCCTTTCTATGTTTTATTTTCCATAGGATATAAAGAAAGTTTTTAGGTAAGAAAAAAAAGGGTATGATCTTTATGGGATATGTTGAAGATCTTTCACCATGATTAGAAGATTATGTTCCAAGTCTACAAAGACACTAAACTATTACTGTCCTTGGGTGGATGTTTTTGTTATGTATTAAGTTTTCCGAAAAAGTAATGTAATGTCCATGTACATAAAGCTTGGGTATCTACTGTTGGTATCAGAGGAAAGGTTTAGTTAACCTTTAGAAATTAGGATATAAAAACTTTAGTGAGATCCCTAGAGATATTTCTAAGGTATGTCTAGGGATGTCCCTAAGGTTATGTAAAGGTTAACATCCTATAATTATGATAAAAATCATGAATAACCTAGGATTGAACCTAAGATGTTAGAGATTGAAATTACGCCCCTTGATTATGTTTTTTTCCTTATTTGATTTTTGTCTCTCACACTATTCTTTTTGGGTTTTAGATAATGGTTAGAACCCGAAGGAACCATGTTAATTATCAATACACTTAGAAATGAAATGATTCTTCTCCTAAACAACCAAATGTTTTGGTAAATGGAGTGAAAAATCTTATTCCTATAATTACACAAGAAATGAATCATTAGGGACTTCCAAATGAGAAGAGAAGGTAACAATATTCTATTGAGTCCTTCATGAGGCAACGTCCACCTTCTTTCAGTGGGTCTTTTGATCCACTTGTTGCTGAAAAATGGATTGGTACCATTGAAAATATATTTTCCATACTTCATTATTCAGAACATGAAAAAGTCATTTTGGCTATTTAACGTTTAGAAGGTGCAGCAGACCAGTGGTGGACTCTAATTAAGAATACAAGGTTCCAATATGAAATTGAATCCATGGAGTGGGACGAGTTCAAGAACTTTCTTTTCAATAAGTACTTACCTTGTATTCTCCAAAAAAAATATGGAAAAGTAGTTCCTTGATCATAAGAAAAAGGATGATGAATCGGTTGGTATATACGAGGCGAATTTTACCAGGCTTGCAAGGTATGAATCTGGCTTTATCATCCAACCTGAAAGTAAAGTTTATCAATTCTTTAGTGTCTTAAAACCAAGTCTTTGAAGGGAATTAGCTATAAGAGACATTAGTAGCTATGAAGAAATGTTGTGTTATGCTATCAAGGTAGAACTGGAAGTTGGTGTTACATATCCATCTCATGGTTTTGAAAATAAATGAAAGAAGGATTTCAAGGAAAAATCTCAAAACAATGGTGAAAAGAAAACGAATGGTTCATTATGCTCAATGTGTGGAAAGATGCATGGTGGAGATTTTCCTAAAGGGACTGGAAAATGTTTTAAGTGTGGAAAAGAAGGTCATCGAGTGGATGAGTGTTGAATTAATGGGAAAAAGGAAGCTAATTATATGAATAGAGAAAAGACTACAGAGAACGCACCACCAACACTTCAATGCTACAAGTGTAAGGAAATTGGGCATTATGCTAACCAATTCCCTAATCCAAGGGTTAATGATGATCGACATCAACAAACTCTTAAGGAAAAGGACAAATGGATTTCACATTCAATCACTATTGGTTATTTTGAATATGTTAATGAAGTTTTGGAATGATTAAGTGTATATGTAATTGGATTCCCAAATAGTGCTGTGGAATCTCATTTATAGTATTATGAAATATTGGAATATCTATGTATTAGTTTTCAATAATTGTATGGTACCAGTAACCATGAAAATTGATTGAAATATTTTTGGAAAGAATATAATATGTTCATAATGAAGGGATATAGAGAAAATAATATATTTGATAGTATTAATGAGCTCATGACTAATATAAGGACAAAGTGACATCATGGATTGAGTATATAGAAATTTTGGGATTTTGGTATGTGGAAATAATTATTTTTTGATAGTATTCATGTTTTCACTAAGGTTATATGGTAATTAATGTTTCAAGAGAATACATGATTAAGGTATTCACATGTTTGTAATATTACCAACACGATATATATTATGATATATGGGGGATAAATGATGGTAATCACATACTTTGTATATTACCTCTCTAGTAATCTTTATCTTTATACTATAAGATTGGGTAGAAGTATTTTGGATAATCCTAATGATCGGAATGGATTAAGTTAGACATCAGATAGTATTTTTTAAGGCTATAGATTTTTGATATTATTTTTGAAATGTTATAAGAGTATAGTTTTAGAAAATGGACAACCCCTAGGACGGGCGACAACCCATCGATTCGGACAAGGATGCAGGAATCGAACCCACAACTGAAGACCGACATGCCTTTATCACATACCACTAGAATACAAGATGTCCTTGGTTAGTAGAAATTAGGTTTAATTTATTAATAGGTATGATAGATGAAGTATAAGTCCATTTTTGGAGCTATATACGATTAACCTCACCATAGATGGACTTATGTATATTTAATATCTTGTGCTAACCTTTTTTGTGATAGAGATGGATGGAATGCCTATCAATATATCACATGATCTACTAATACTTCACGAATGGAAAATTAAACATCATTTAATTAAATAAGAGATGAAGTGTAAATTGTTCATGGACTGACTGATGATGATATTACACTCAAAATCAAGTAAGTATTTATCTTTATGAAAAAAAACATCAACTTTTGAGAATTGATTTTGAAAACCAAAAATGTTGTCATAGTACCCTCATATCTGATGAATCAGATAGTACCTTATGTCATCACAAATTTAGGGATTTGTGATTGTTGTCTTTTTCATCATGTTCTCTACCGCTCTCCATCATAACTTGATGGTCAGATTTCTCTTCTATATCCCTATTTTCACCTATGTTCTCTTTTGTGGAAACCTAATGATGAGTCAATTGGGGTAAACGTTACATTTGATACTCTAGTTTTTAAAATTAATTTTTGGTATTCCTTTTTAAGATGTGGGATTCTATGAAAGAAACTTTCATGTAGTAAACCATTTATAACCCTGACGAATTTTGAGGGCAAAATTCGTTTTAAGGGGGTAGAATGTAACACCTCGAGATTTTATGAGAAATATTATTTTTAATTTCATTGATTTCTTATGTTGTACGCTATAAAAAAATTATCTTGCGCTATATGCAACACTATATTTTCTTATATTATACACAAATACTATTCGTGGCTTGTGTTTCACGCAAGAGAGACCTTCCTCAATAGCATGTGTTGTACGCAATACCGGTTTTCACTAAAAAAAGATATATATTATGAACTAGCTGTTATGAATAGTATTAACCACATTTTTAATTTTATAACAATATCATTCATCTTACACATATTCTATAACATGGTATGAGAACAAAATAATTTTTTCAGCTAAAATAAGTATTTTTCAAAAAATGCAGTTTTGCCGCCTTTTGAGGGCGCACCAACATTAAATCTAGTTTTTGACATGTTTATGAGTTCAATTTGACAAAATAAACTTTTTCATTGAAATAATTATATAAAAATTTACTTTGGATAATTTTTTAATGTTTTTCTGTTAACTTTCATATTTTGATTAATAGTAAAAATACGCTAAATTTCAATTAAAAAGAACTTTTTTCATCTAGATAATTTATATGGATAAATTATAATATTTAATGGTTTTAAAGTATAAATAGAATATATTTTTACCATTTAAAATAATACAAGTCATTATCATTAATTTTACATTGAATTCATAGGTAAAAACATTTCAATCTTTTCCATTATTTTAACTTTTAAAACCTGTTTTCTCAACAGCGGGATTAATTTTAAATTAAATAATACAACTTCTGTATTTTTAATTTGGAAAAATAGATTCAATATTTGGAATCATTAGTTCCTAATTATTTAAATAGGATACTTTTTATTTTTAGACATTATGAATAGTAACTCTGATAAATTTTATTTACTATAGTTAATGGTAATTCAGGTAATTAAGGGTAAAAATAAGATTATAAAATTACCCTAACACCTGCCAAAATTCTATTGTATGAATAAAAGTTGACCCATATCACCTAATCGTAAGAATAGATTCATTTCATGGACTTTTGACCATGAAAATGATGTAATTATTATTAAAACCAAAGAAAGTGACAGCATGTCACTCTCTTATATCTTATAAGTGTAATTATATTAATTTTGTGATAAACTTCATAAAACTTAGAACATATATATTAAATAGAAATATAATAAAATTATATACATAATTTTAATTTTTTATAATTTTTAGGGATTAAATAATTATCATTAATGGTGACACAATAGTGATGTAGAAATTATTTTATTGATTGAAATATCAAATAAATGGTATTAAAAATAATAAAATAAATATTATATGAACTATTTAATGTGATCCATGAATTTTCAAGATGAATATTACATTTTAGGGATCTATTAAATATTTTGGTTAGAATATATCTTCGGTGTGGATTTTATTTAAATTCAAATAATTGAATAGTGTCAAAATTGACACTATTGATATTTTATAAAAATAAAATATTATTAAATTTATTAAAAATCACAAAAATATTTAAAAATTGTAAATTGAAATTTATAGGGTCTAAAATTTCATAAAGTATCCAATTATGGAAAATTATCAACACATAAGTAAGTATTTAGAACAATTTAGAATTTATAATCTTATTACCACATATAACATTAAATACATTAAATAAGGATAAATCAAAATGATAAGCTTTAAAACAAACATAGAACATGTATAAATTTTATTGGTTGATGATATTACAACACTATATTATCTCATATTCTAATTGAGTCATTTTTGGATATTTTTACAGGGGGGGTTGATTTTATTATTAACTAATATGTTTGAGGTTTCCAAAACTGCCCCTCTCTTCTCTTATAAAAGGGCACCTCATCCCTCTCCTCTTCACAAAATTTTGAGCCTTCAAGATCGGAGAAACCCTTTCCATTTCTCTTCTCCACTTCCCTAGAAACTTAATAGAGGTCTTGGTCTTCTTCAAAGTCCAACTTTAGTGTCCTAAGAGGAGGTTTAGAAGAGCCGCATCAAAGAATACGTAATATCCTTTGCCGATTCTTTCAAATTTATTTCTTCTTCTACTTCCACTTAATTATTTGTTTCTTTATAAATTAATAACATAAGTATCACCTATATACTGATATTTTATTATAAATATGAAACAACCCCATTTCACCTTCTATTCATCCTACCTAAAATGAAATCATCGTGCGTGCGTACGTATGACTTACCATCTCCACGCCGTGGGGTAATCTGTGTTTCCACCACCACCTTACTTGGATAGGTATAATGGTGTAAATAATAACTATATATGATTATTATAAAATTATTTTAATTATGAGATGTTATATCATCCACTCCAATTCCATTCAATAATTATGGGAATGATATCATCGCTTTTGCATATGTACGGATAACAGTCTCCACGATGCGGTGAGACTCATTCTCCTTGTTAACCATTAAAGATTTATTATAAAGTATATATAATAAATAATCATGAGATATATGACATAATAATGATACTGGATTTTTATGTGTATATATATTTCATTTACATTAATAAGGAAACAAAAATAGCGTTCATGTGTACGTATGGCCTACCGTCTCCATGAATGGTGTATTTCATTCCATTTATCGATTGATTATATATATTAATATATTGAATATATATGATATATAAATTATGTTTTACCTTCTAGAAGTAATTAAACATGATCTATGTAATCATATGAAAAAAATTTCAATTCAAAACACTGACGATAAATGAAACGATTTTACCCAAAACGCTGCTTTAACATGGAATTGACAAATGAATAGAAATATAAAGTCATTGTGAATCATATATGAGATCATAAATATTATTATGGTTCTGTTACAAGTTATTAATATGTTTGAACCCACTATAGAGGATTCTCAGACACATACAAAATAAATTGGACATAATGTAAGGGATAATTATTCCAATCTCGTTCTTATCCTAGATTGTTTATTCGTAAGTATTTACTGAGGTTATGTTTATCATTCATGTCCATGTTTTCTCAAGATGTTTTCATAAAATGTTTAATATTAATCCATGTATGTTTAAAGTCATTTTTACCTTTTTTTACCACATGGTATGGAAGGAATTTTTCTTTTGTTTACCATACGAGGTACATTTTGAATTTTTCAACAAAAGTAAAAGTAGAATATTTTTTTAAACTTTTATGGCATAAACATATTTTTACGGTTTCATAAAGACTTATTTCCATGAAGCTTACTCTACAAGATTTCGTGATTATTTTCAACAAAATCTTTTCTTTTAAAATTTCATGGCATTTTGAGAAAAGAAAATTATTTTGAAGAAGAAAGGATATTTTCTTCAAGAGTTCATTTCAACTATTTCATCAAAACTATTTTCCATATAATATGGAATTATTTAATATGATTATGTTTCATGCATAATGTCTCTATTATTTAAATGGATTTATTTTGTTTATGATTAAATTATATCCATTGTTTAATATGGATTTTGTTGTGATGGGATGATGTTTATGAAACCCATTTTATTTATTGGGTTATGAGGAATGATTTATGTTTGTTTTATAGCACACGAAAGAATGATTTCATTATGAGATGGGTGGGACCTATATGACCCTTCGATGAATTGGGTAGAGATTTATATCTCATGAGATAAACATTGCTAGAACGGAAAGTAAATTTGGTTCAGTAATACCGGGTAGGAACGGCAAGTATACCTGGTTCAGTAATGGAATTTATCCACTATGATGGTCTTGGCAGCAATGCCTTGGATATTATGGAAATCATATCATGTACTTAATGGTTTTCAAAAATTATATGTTTTATCCCCATTCTACTTTATCATGATAAATGTTCTTTTATGATCTATTCCATGTTTACTTCAATGTTTTATGTCATTGCTCATGATTTTGATTTTTAGATTTTATGTTCATGTTTTTACATTCAAATGTTAATGGATTCTTTTATGTTCTCCATGTTTACCTTTACTGAGCATTCGAGCTCACCCTTTCTATGTTTTATTTTCCCTAGGATATATAGAAATGTTTTAGGTAAGAAAAAAAGGGGAAGATCTTTATGGGAGATGTTGAAGATCTTTCACCATGATTCAAAAATTATGTTCCATGTTTACAAAGACACTAAACTATTAAGTCCTTAGGTGTCAATATTTGTTATGTATTAAGTATTCTTTAAAAGTAATGTAATGTCCATGTACGTAAATATTGGGTCTCTACAATCACGCTGCTGAATCATAGTGGGTAAGTGTCGTGGAGGCATCCTGTAAGGAAACAATATGTATCATGGTCAACAAGTATATCTAGATAGCTGACACAAAGGACATGGAAAACACAACCCATTACAATATGATGCATGTATCATTCTTTTACTTCCCTGTAACTAGTGTTTTCATGTACCGAGTCAAAAACCTAGTTATCAGAGTCCTTTTATCTGGATACGTCGGCCGCCCGCAACAATATTGGAGTTTCTGGCCTGAAATCCGAGCACGAAACACTTAACACATTTGCCCCAAACCAATATCATAGACTCTTGGTCCTAAGTTATAACTGACCGCCTCTAATACCACTCTGTCATGACCTGTCCCAGTGGGTCCCATGCCATGACTCTACAAGCCTACCACCAATAGGCCAGGGGCTGGTGACAAACACTGAGTAGGCCTATTACTAACATTGGAGGCATTGCCTAAACACCTATACACATGCAAACATATCCTATCCCACAATTACGGAAATGTAAAAAAAACAATGAGGAATAAAATGCATGCATAAAACTAATCCCAACCAATAGAGTTTGACGGGAAGTAGAGTACTAAAAGTAAACTGGGCCAGAATACAAGCCCCCAAAAACAAGAATCTGAAAACTACAAAGTCCAACCTATGAACGCAAAGAGGTACTGGAACTTCTAATCGTAGCCATAGGAACACCTTGGCCGGTATGGAATTCAGAAAGCTCCGTCCTATCCTAGTCCGCCTTGTACTCTGTCAAAAGGCTGCTCGTCTACACAAGAGACGACATATGCGGGAAAATCCAGTATAGAGGTGAGTATAACAATACTTAGTAGAGGACCCCAAAAACCCCGAAAGAAATACACAATGGAAAGGTAAAGTAAGATCTACACATTATATGTCTACTAAACATAATATTGGTGATCCCAATCCAAATTTACTCAAGACCCAGACTCGTAGTCTAGAGACAAGTCACACAACCACATTCCCCCGCTGGGGATTCAGTTTGAAAATTCCATGAAGCACTAATCTGGGAGAACTCACTTTCGAGTCTGATAGCTCTAATGATGTCTTTCCAAGAAGTATTTTCCCTTGGGAAAATCTACGAGATATAGATACACTCATTCCGTGAGAAAACAATCCTGAGTGGGGAAAGATCATGATACGCAGATCAGGATCACTGTCAGGGCCTTGTTGGATATCGTGACTCATCCGGATTCACATGCTAGTTAGAAGATCAGTGCCCTATGGGAATATTCATGTCGATACCTGACTCTTACAAGGGACAAAAATGGATAGAGTATCTCGGTCTGGGCCTCTTGGAGGGATACCTGACTCTATTCTGGAAAGTCTTGTTGAAGGGATCATATTCCTAAAAAAGGAAACGATACCTGGATTTCAGGGGAACGAGAAAAATGGGCACTAACCCAAATGAAACATGTCCAAGATATGGTTCAAAAGAAGATCAATCCATGTATAGAGAAGTACACTGCGTGTAGAAGTGTCACACGCCATGTCTTCTGACCCCATGTACTGTCTGTTTACAACGGCCCATGTCATAAGGCAGGTCTTGTAGAAGAAGGTATAAACGACGTGTTAGAGATTGAAACTCCCTGTTACCCTATTTAGGTAGGACTCCGTGTATGTTGTCCATGTGCCCATACATGGCTTCAACCCATGTGTCACAACCAATGTGACTAGGGCAGGGGTACCCCATGCAGCAAGCCAGGTCTGGTCGTGTGGTGGAGTACACAGCAGTGTACTCCACCCCATGTCTGTGTATCGTCCAAGATACACATAGAGTCCCGGGTAAGGAACCACACACGGTGTTCTTTAGAGAACATGTTGTTTCATCGCTTTGCGCATCACGGAACCCTAGCCGCCACTGATCTGGTCTCACATGGCTTGTTCTTTGGGACACACGCCTTGTTCTTTAGAAATTTCCAGAATCATTATTCTTTGCTGGCGCGCCTCCCATGATCCTTGGATGTCCCTTCTTACAATCCAATCATCAAAAAACTGAAGGGTTGAAGTCGCCCAATCATCATGATGCTAGTTCCATCGATTTTGGGCCTCCAATCGGCCCTAAAAACGTGTTCCAATCCACCCACACAAAGAATGCTCGAAGAATGAGAAATCCCAAACTGCATCGATTTGTCTTCCTCCATCACCATTGCACCTCTTTTAGGTCATCAAGATTTTGGATCTGCAATTTGGGATCGATTCATTGTGAAACGGATGTGCAATGATCCATTGTTCATAACCCCGTGAAGAACGCAAAGAACGCAGGGTTAAAAGGGGATAAAGAAAACAATAAACAATGGAGGAACGCACATCC
Source organism: Viscum album (assembly GCA_963277665.1). NCBI lineage: Eukaryota > Viridiplantae > Streptophyta > Magnoliopsida > Santalales > Viscaceae > Viscum > Viscum album. The sequence continues at coordinate 859,187,710 of OY728121.1, forward strand.
ACCGTCAATCGTCACGACATCGATCCAATTTTTTTAATAGGTTAAATATTCAAATCAAAATTATTATTCAAGAATTATCATATAATCAAATCCCATATCAAAAACCCCCAAAGAAAAGGAAATTGATGCCCTCCCGTAAGAATGCATGATCCGCGGATCACCCTATTGGTGGGTTGATCCACGTTCATCATTTAATCCAAGAATGGGGAATAAATGAATCGAAATAAAAACCCTTACCTTTGTCATTGATGAAGAGGGATATTGGTAGTCGATCAGAATTTGATTTCACTGCGCAACAATCTATGCATCGTCGTTCGTCAGTGCCCGTTTAAAATATTCTAAAGTTGGCTGCTATCCAAAGCTCCAAAGGATTATAGGGAGTTCTCCAGGTTTGTGAGTATAACCCTGGGCTCCTACTTATTTAAAGAAAAAATAAGTGTCGTTTTTTTTAAGATAAAGACCCTGCCCAGAAAATCAGGATCACTTTATTAATAAAAAAATAAAGATTACATCAATCTGAAAGTAGGAGATTTACATTGATCCTTCTTAAGGATAGGAATTAATTCATCCAGTACTTGATCCTCCTATTGAGATTCTGGACCATTAACTCTTTTACCATCCAGCCCATCCGCCAAAGAGTTCTCCTCTTGATAAGAATGAGTGACGATATGTTCCTTAGAGAAGTGAAGATCCATGCACCTTGTCCATTGATTGGTCAACTTCCATGAAAGTTGAAGAGAACCTATCCGAAGATCCATAACCACGATCGTGGAGTCACATTTGATCCATAATTTATTCCAACCCCTCTGATCAGCATGTTCAACAGCCTCCATGACTCCATGCATATCTACTTCAAGAGTAGAAGCAAAGCCAGACGAACCATATAAACAGCCAAGAACATATCCTTTGTTATCCCTAAAAACTGCACCAAATCCTACTAAACCCGGATTAACTCTCAAGGAACCATCTAAGTTCACCTTAATCCATCCATGAAAGGGAGGTTTCCATAATATTTAAATTATACCAATAGGTGGCCTGAAATTTCCCTTAACCCCAATCTGAGTTAGAACATACCAGTCATGAAGGGAGTTCACACAATACCTGCCTCCTAGAACAGAAACATCACGCGTAGTAGCAAAAATACCCTCTAAGACAGTTCCAGCATGAAATGTGTGCTGTTGATGAAGAGCTTTGTTCCTGTAAAATCAGATCTTGTACAACAGTTTCTCAGCAACATATAATAATATACAAGCAACCTGCGGTGAGAGATTCAGCTCAGGCCAACACTTGATGAAGTCACCAATTGAATTGACATGGGGCAGATCCACTTCAAAGATTCTAAACACTACTTCCCACAATGATGAGGCCACAACACATGTAAGGAAAATATGATTTATGTCTTCCCTATGCTGATGACATAGAACACACCTTGAGCAAAGGGAGATTCCACAATTTTGAATAAATCCATCAGTTGGAAGACTTTTATGGACAAGACTCCATGTAAATATGGCCCGAGAAGGCCTGATAAATCCCTTGCTCAGGAAATCCATCCATTGAAAACCAGACGTGTTACCAACAATGTGCTTATAGAAACACTTATGAGAAAGGATCCCATTAGAAACCGGCTCCCAAGCCCAAAAATCTCCATGAGAAGAAAAACAATACTGCTCCACTATGTGACTAACCTAGTTAGGAAGACCATCCATGCATGCAAATTGATCTTTAATTGAAAAATTAAAATCTAGATTAGAGTTATCCCCAAATACCATGTCCTCCAATCTTCTTCCATACCAGTTGGATTTCCAGAACTGAAGAAAAGAGTCCCTCAAGACCAACCATCGAGAGTTAGCATCAACTCTGGATAAGATGCTCTTGATGATAGGCCAAACTGAGGAGGAGAAATAATTGAAATTCCATGTCTTCATCCTTTGCAAGAACTTGGACTTGAGAAAGGATAAAACCTCAGAATTTGTATTTATAATCCTCTATATAAAACCAGCCTGCATGGAGTCATTGAAGCATCCAATATTGTTGATACCCAAGCCCCCTTCATCATAAGGCTGACCTATGTCGTTCGATGTTAGGCCTCGCCTAAGGTAAATTGATTACTCTGAATGCAACGGTGCCCTCAAATTTCTTATCTAGGCAACCCTTTAAAAGTTATTCCACTTTTACAGTAAAACATATCACACATGATGTTTAAAATTTTAATTTATTTCAAACATTTATTCCAGCCACTCTAGGCCTCAAAATCGCACACCGTCAAAAGGAATTGTCTCAATAAAATTCTATATAACATTTAAAAATAATACACCGAAAATCCAAGACATTACATGAATATTGAAATTCAATTGTTTATTATTTTGTTTTCTAACCCTTGATATCCTTTTTCATTATTATTATATAATAATTCTTGGAAAACAAAGATAAACATTAGTTTCTATTCTTTTCCCCCTCAAGTGCTTTGTGTTATTCACTGGTTCAACCCTGTGGTCCCAATTTGACATTTTTTGGTGGTACCATGCCCAATTGAACCCCCAAAATTGATACAAAGTCACATGCGAGGGATTTATCAATGAATCAATGATATATTTAGGTTTTCTATGAGTTTTGGGTGATTGATTAGATGATTAGAAACTGTATCAAAGGTTGTACAATGCAAATTGCATGTGGGATGGTATAGGTTCATGATAATTTTGACTGATTCAATGGGAATCAATTTTCTAGCGGCTAGATGGCCAGAAACAATGATCTGTGGCCCAATTCACTCATCTGGGGTGGAGAAAAGGCCAAAACTAAAGTGAAAACGATGGATATGAAGCATAGATATTGAATCTATAAAACTATGAAAAATGTGACTAGACGCAGTATATCCTAATGAAAACATTGTGCATAGGGTCCTTGATGCAACAAACAGTGTTTCAGGTGAGATAAGTATTGCACACCACATTGGACCCCCACACATCATTTGATCTGTTTGCTGGTAGTCGGCCATGTACTCTAGGAGTACACAACCATGGGAATGACCAAGAAAATACCATGTTTCAAGTATATAGGAATGGCCAAAGAAAACAGAATCACCCAATTTGGACCAACCCACCATGTAATAAAGTACATTAACATAGCTAGGATACAAGTATGTGGACAAGAACATGCGTGGAAACCTGAGTGGTGTGGGCACACCGTGTAGATCCTATATATTCCATGTATCCTTAAATGGTTTGAAAACTGTGTACATCCAAGGAAATTACTTGGTTAAGGAGCACAAACACACACCATGTCATTCCCATCACACATCATGTGCCCCTTTTTCCTTTTTATGAAGCTTAAATCTTCAATGTCTCCTTTTTTTAACTCATATTTAGGCCAGTGCGTAGCGTATCATGATTTTTTTACTGTAGAACATGATGGTTTCCTCTATGGTGTATTTTGGGATACGATTTGAAATTTTTGGGGATTTAAGAATATTTAGGTGGCACTCGGTGATGTTTTTGATTGAGCAAAGGATCACTGTGGACATTAGAGTGTAAACCCCCATCTTCTAAGCCACAGGTCCTCCACCTATCGAGTGGAACCCACTTATCAGATCTGGTGAAGGTCCTTAATGACAAGATTGGAACCCCCTATGAAACTAGGCCATGAATCCTCATGAAATTATAGTGGAACCCCCATCATCTTGGGCATGGGTCCTCTACGGTTACCTACCGAGTGGAACCATTATTATATAGGTTGTGGGTCCTCGTGACACTAGAGTGGAACCCAACATCATTTGGGACATAGGTACTCTATAGATATTGCCTAGAGGAACCCCCTATCAGATAGAGAGCATGTCCTCCTAAAAATAGAGTGTACCCCCTCCCAAATGAATCAGGGTGTGGGTCCTCTATAGATACAAACAATGTAGAACCCCCTGGAAAACTAGGGCATGGGTCCTCTACATGAAATCGGTTCCCCCTCATCTGGGTGTCATAGTAATGTAGCATGGTTTAACATGGATGTTTTCTTCTGGGCATACAAGTGAGTTATCAAGCATCATATTTAGACTTTTGGAACTATTGGTAACTCTTTTTCTCTGGTTAAGCTGTGATACAGAGCTAATGTTACTCTATCAATTGGTATTCTTTTGGATGAGAATATATATATTTGTATCCATGCAATTAAATTAGGTTATTCTTTTTCCATTTGAAGTGGAGAAGCATGGGGTATGCCACGTGCTTTCTATTTTTAGATTGTTCAGTTTAGATGAGTTTACTCACCTTATATAGGTGAAAAATACTCAACATGTATCCCTTTTACACACCACGTTGAGCCCATGTTTTTGGAAGAGGTTACTCTTTCTCTTTCCTTGGGATAAGTTGCATCATGTTTACTATCTACTATATTTATATTCCTATTTTATCCCTTCTCCCCCTTTAGCCTTCAAGGTGTCCTACTAGGTATATATATACTCACCCATTCATGGAATTTTCCCACATATGGTGTTCCATATATAGATGACGGATATGTTAGCGGTGACTATAGAGGAGATTAAGGATGCCTTGTACTTTGGACAATGCATTGTGGTCATAGTTTGGAGATTATGAGATGGGTTCTCTCAATATTTTACTTTCAATTTCTTTCAGGGTGGTACATCTTTATAAATGGTCATGTATTTTTTCCATTTAATATTATTTTTCTACTATTTTACTCTTATATTGTCCTGAGTTTTACATGCAGGTTTGTTACCTTAGTATTTTTGAATATTTTTCTATTATTCATATACAAATATACATTGAGAAAATTTTGTGTATGCATAAAGGTACCTAAGAAATGGCCTCCATTTTTTTAATTATGACTTCGGTGTTAGTTTCCCTCTCATATCCTATAGAGGCAGTCATAGGGTAGTTACATCTTGAGATCGGTTTGGGTTGGGTCATGACAGATTGGTATCAAAGGTTGTTCAATCATTGGTGTGGTGTATAGAGTAATCCACATATATAAATTTTATTGGGATTTAGGGAAAAATATTCAAAGTGTCTCAAGTTCATATCTGAGTCTAGGTAACCTGATGTTGGTATGGGTGGATAATGTATAAATTCACATGTAATTTGACTACCTGCTTTTCAAATCAGCATGTCAAGATAGTGGTTTCTAGGATGAATGGTACATTACTCTTTTAAGATTTAGTATTCAATAACCTTTATTGATTTCTATCAACAATTATATATATATATAGTCTCATTTGACCATGGTAAATCATGATAAAATTTTAGGATGCCTCCAGGATGACAACCTGCTAGGATACATGTTCTGGATTGTGAAGATGATCAGATGAAAAATGAGACCTTAGTTTAGGTTTCATCTCATGAGATTCTTCCTCTATGTAGATTAGTAGAATCACCTCCACCTTTTTAGAAGGATATCATCCAAGAATTGAAGGTAGAGGATACATGCAGGCTCAGTTCACTCCATGAGTTCATGCACCAAAGGCTATTGAGGTTCTTTGGTGACTCAAATCCTTAGGTAGTAGAGGATTGGCTAGATTTAGTGGTCTATGTTTTCATGATAATATGGACATAAAAACATCATGTGGTTGAGCTGGAAGATATCAATTTCTATATAGTAGTTGGGTGCTGGAGTAGTCTTGTAACCCAGATGCACGATGGGTCGACAATCTCATAGGCTAAATTCTAGTATATGTTTTGTGAGGAGTACAACCCATCCTACTTATTCCATATTTTGATTCATGAGCTTTTAAATCTACAATACAGAGGGATGAGAGTGGATGAGTATGAAGAGTGGTTTACAAACCTTTCCAAGTACACCCTTTACATGATTCAGGATGGCTACTTCTGAGAGAATAAGTTTGACTAGGGAATCCATATGGAGATTCTTTCCAAAGTGGTTCCATTAGGAATCCCCACCTATGTCAGGGTATTGGAGAGGGAACTGGTGATAGATATATTACTATCATAGATAATCAAGGAAGATATAGTTGGTAGTGGTTGTCATATGTTTGAGTCATTTACTGTGTCTAGAAGGCATTAGATGACATGATATCAACACAGGATACCTCCCCATGGTTAGACATATGCATGTTGTTAGGGGAATCATAGAGGGATAGTGTGTACTAGAGATGGTGGTGCCATTTTTCTGATATTTAGGTTATATGGCATGATACTTCCCCAACAGGCGTGTTGAGGAGCATAGGATGATATATGACATATCACCATAGTAAAGGTATTGTTGTGATATGGGATAAAAAATGTGAGGGAATGGTGGTCCCCATTATGGTAGAGATAGTATATTAGAATGATCTATGGGATTTGGATAACATTGTGAGATCCTTCAACCACCACCACCATACGGCCCATGCTAGGCTGAATGAGCTGGAGTTAGTAACCATAGACAACTATAGGCTTTAGAGGCCTATGAACTTATAGTTTAGGATATTATTATAGGTGTGATATTTGTTTATTATACACTTGATTTATTATTAGTATACGTAGGTTCTAATCATTCCTTCATCTCCATACTCGTGGTATAAGAACTTGATCTCCCGGATGTGGATCTAGCCCATTATCTTTTTCTTGAAGTTTATACATGGAATGCTTCTTCTGTATCATTTATCATTAGGTAGTGTGAGATATTTATTTTTTAAGACATGATCACATGGAACCTTTAGGTTATCACAATGTAACATCATGATTTGGTATTTTGTATGCATTTTTTATCCATTGTATGAGCCCATATTTATTGTCACCATATACGAGTCAGATTCTTTCACACTGATGGGGTGATATTATCCTTTTATGGAGAGAGAGATCTTGTAGCAAGGTGAGTGGGTTTTTAGAGAAGGATTCTATATCCCATCACCCATAATTTTTTAATATTATCACTTGGATAAGTATGCTCATCATGAATCTGGAATCCTTCAATTATGGAGGATTTCGTGGGCTTCTTCCCAAAGGAAATTTGGGGACTACCTCCAAGTAACATGACAATTTTTTTATCTAATTTAATCCCAAAACCACTATAATATCTTCCATGTCTTATAGTATGGACCCTAATGAGCTATGGGAGTAGCTGTTGTAGTTGGAGGACCTTCGAGAGAAGGGTTTCATTCGACCAAGTGTGTCCCCTAGGCCGCTCTAGTGTTTTTTCTGAAAAAGGAAAACATGAGCATGTGAATTTTTGTTGATTATAATAACTTAAACCAAGATATTATAATTTATAATTACCCATTATCAAGGATTTAAAACCTATTTTATATGTTATGAGGCACAAGATAGTTCTTGAAGATCGATTCTTGGTCCATCTACCACATATTGAGGGTTCGTGAGGGTGATATTCTCAAGCTATAATTTTGATGTCTCTATTGAAAATATGAGTTCCTAGTGATTCATTTTTGTGTGATGAATTATACAACCATGTTTATGTCTTTGAAAAATTATATCTTCCTGCCATACATAGACCAGTTTGTAGTTTAATTCATCGATGAAATACTCTACTAGTCAGTATTAGAAGGGCATGCAGAGTACTTGAGGATGGTTCTAGATTTACTTAATGATTACTAGCTTTATGAATATATCTCAAAGTTCTAACTCTAGATTCAAGAGTTTAACATTCTAGAGAATTTCATTTCTGTGCATAGTCCAGCCATGTACCAGACAAATATTGATGTAGTGATTTCCTGGGATCTTCCTAAGAAGGTGTCCGAGGAATGGAGTGTTCTTGGAAAGCAAAGGAAATATAAGATATTTTTGGAGTACTTATCTAGGATTTCATCCCCTTCGACCACCTTGATTTGGAAAGGGAAGCCTTTTACTAGTACTGAACACTATTCAAAGACCTTCCATGAGTTGAGGCTGAGGCTGAAAAGTGCTCTTGTGTTGTGACTATAAGAGGAGGGAATGGAGTACATAGTGTATTACAATGCCTTTGGAGATAATCTCGGTTACGTATTGATATATCAGAAGTCAGATAACACATATGGGTTGAGGAAGTTGCGACTTCAAAATAAGAACTACGCGAGTCACAACCTAGAGAAATAGTCGGTAGTCTTCTCTCTCATGATGTGAAGGCATAATCTTATATGATAGAGCTTTGTGGTATAATAATACCATCAGAGCTCTAAGTATGTCTTCAGGTAGATAGATATGAACCTGAGATAGTATAACTGTATGGAGTTCCAGTAGGACTATGACTCTGAGATAGTCTATTTTCTTAGGTAGGTCAATGTGGTAGTAGTTTCCCTAAGCATAAAGTCCCATGGTCACTTATTGTAAGAGGACTCTTATTAGTTGTCTTCCTTTGTTGTTGACCCTAAGGGATTGTGAGGGTACAAATTTTCTGTAGTTGATTTTGTTGACTTATATACTTAGAGATCATGTGAGATAGTCTAATCTGTGAGACCTTGACTTCGATGACTTACATGATTATATATCCATAATAGACTCACCAGGTGGATATTTTAAAAGAAATAATCACATTATCCATTTCCAGGGATGAATGGTGGTCCCAGTCTTGATGTGGGAGATGATGAAAGAGCTCCACACTTCTCCACATTATATACATCTTGATGTGGGGAATTTTTAGAAATACATATATCATTATTTTTTATGGGCCTACATTTTATGGAGAATATTTGAGTTCATATCTCAGTGCCTCATATTCAAGCAGTTGAAGGAAGAGCACTGAGATCCTAAAGTTTTGTTGCATCCCCTTGAGATCTTATAATGGAAGTGGGATGTAATATCCATGTAAATTTTTGAAGGGTTACTTTTGACAATAAATATTCATGAATCCATCTGGGGGATAGTTCATTTTCTCACGAATTTGGTACACTTCCTTACTATCAGGGAGTGGAGTTCAGTAGAGATTTTCGGTTAGTTTTACTGATAAGAGATCGTTCGACTTCATGGGGTTACCCTGGGTATTTCCTTAGATCAAAACATGTTGTTTATTTCATGGTAGTAGAGAGGCATGAAAAGTAATTAGGTACCTAAATGAGGATGAGTACGACCTTTCACCACCTTAAAAATTGGAAGATCGAGTTCACTATTTTGGTGTTGGAGAATATATTGAGGGCTTGAGTTTTAGACTATGTCCAAAGATGGGAGGATCACATTCCCTTAGTAGAGTTTTTGTACAATAACATATACCACTCTAACATCAGTATTTCACCTTTATAAGCCTTGTACAAGAGACCATGAGGGCTTCCCTTATGCTGGATAGAGTTCGCAGAGACATATCTTATGGGTCTAGAGTTGGTGCAGGTCCTGATGGAGAAGGATCAGGTCATCCATGATCATATGGGGACTTCTCAGAGTATACATAAATCTTATTTATATTACTGTCATATTCCATATAAGTTTGAGTAGGGAGAAAAAATTTTCTTGAGAGTCTCCCCATGATGAGGATTGTGGAGGTTCGACCATAGAGCCAAGTTGTCACTAAGGTTTATCAGGGCCATTCAAGATCCTAAAAAGTGATGGATTGTTTTCTTTCTACATCACCCTATCCCATCACCTAGAGATGGTACACTATGTCTTCCCTATGTCATAGATTAAGAGATATGTGCATGAACCTAATAATATCATCGAATTAGGTGAGATGGAAGTTGAGGATTATTCCATATTTTTTGATCACTGGGTGGTGATCGATGATCGATAGAAGAGAATCCTGTGTGGATGAACCATCCCCTTGGTTCAGGTGTTTTTGATGTACAAGAACATACAAAAGAGTTACTGGGTTTGGTAGATCCCTATACGGGGTCAGTATCCTGATTTTTTTGTTTAGTTTTTGATTTTTGTGGATGAAAATCTTGATGGAGGGAATTATGTTGACACCCAATTTTTGTCTTGTAATACTTTTAAATATTTTTATATATATTTTCAAATCTAGGAGCTAAGACGACCTGCGATTTCAAGACCATTTGTTCCTGGAATTAATTTTGTAAAAATATTATATAAATTTTATATTATGCATGCATAGTTTCTTAAATAAAATGTAATAACTCTTAAAATTAATTTGAATCTGAAGTAAGAGACCCTGATTTAGTCTAGAATGAATTGTTTACCATAGTTGTGACCTAAAATAGGTCAGTACTGGGTCTTTGGATATCTCTCTCTATAGAGGTACATTCAATGAATTAATTAATTTTTTAATTTAATAAATTTAGTAGAAGAGCCTAATTCAGATTTCCTTTAGATTAATCTTCATGGTGATTTTCCAGGATTTATCCTCATAACCCTAATATCGTTAAGAGATTCTCCTCTGCTTCCTCTATTGGACGAATCACCTTGAATGATGATGAAAGTATGTATCTGAGTGCAGTGAATGCAATGACTTTCTCCAATAATTAGTGAGTTCATCCTTCAAAGATGAACAATCCAATAAATAGGTGAGTCCCATAAATTTGGGGATTTCACCCATTTTAATTAAATTTATTGAGTATATCAATTTGATCATTTTTTATATGTGAATTGTGTGCTTTTCATGAACCTACATATTGAAATTCAATTATTTATTCTTTGGTTTTATAACCTCATATATCTCTATTATTGTTAATTAGTCATGAACACTTGGAAACAATCGATAAAAATTTGTCTTTGTGCTTTGCCCCCCCCCCCCAAATTTATTCACGTATGTCATCGTTTAGACCTTACAGTCCTAGTTTGACTTTTCCTTATGGTACCGAGCCCAATCAGACTACACGAATCACGATGAAGTTACACGAAAGGGACTAATTGATGAATTATGGATAAATATGGGTTATTTTTTAGATTTATGTAATGGATTGGAAGATCTAAAACCATATCAGAGGAGGTGTGACATTGAATACATGCAAGATAGTGGAGGTTCATTTGGAATTTGATCAATTCATTGAGAATTGGTTTTCCAACCACCAAATGGCTTAAACAATGTTCCGTAGACAAATCCACTAATCTTATGTTGATATAATTCCAAAATCCAAGGGGAAATATAGATCTAAAGAAAAGTGTTATGATATGAGATACATTGAAATTTGTGACTACATGTTGTGTACCCTGATGAACACGTTGTGTATAGGTCCCTAGATGTGGTAGAAGCTATATATTTGGGAGAGGTAAGTATCACTCATCTGTTGGATCCCATCACATGTCCTTTACCCCTTTAGCCCTTTTGGTGAGACTTCAATCTTTTGTATCTCCTTCATTTGAACTTGGAATTTGGCCTAGAAGTATACTATCAAAAGTTTGTTTCCATGTAGAATTTTATGGTTCCTTCCATTGTGGATTTCATGATATGATGTGAGTTTTTTCGGGAATGGGGGTTATTTAGGAAGCACCTGAAAGTGGTAAGGATCAGGAAGAGGATAACCAGTGAAATTAGAGCGTAACCCCCTATTAGATGTGGTGTGGTTACTAAATCTACCATGTGGAACCCTGTATTGGATTTGGGGTGGTTCCTCAATGAACTGAGTGACCCCCTTCCCCCCTCAGACCATAGAATTGGTCCTCATGAAACTTGAGTAGATCCTCTCATCAACATGGGTGTGGCACCTCTATGGATATATACCATGTGGAATCCCTATATCATATAAGACTTGGGTCCTTATGGAACTAGAGTAGAACACCCCCTCCCCCTGTTAGATTGAGTTTGGTTCTTTTATGGATACTTACGTAGTGGAACACCCTACATGACATGGCACCGGTCCTTGTGACACTAGAGTAGAACCCCTCTGATGCATTAGGGTGTGGATCCTCTATGGATACCTATATAGTGGCACCCCACTGATGCATTTGGGTGTAGGTCCCTTACATGGAGATTTTCCCCACTCAATTGTGAGGTGTTGTGATGATTTTTGGTTTTAATTTGATGTTTTTTTCTTGGAAGACATGTGAGATGATGAGAATCATTATGGGACTTTTGAAACTATTGGTGACTCTTTTTATTGAGTTGGCATGTGATACTGAGATCATGTTACTCTATCATTTGGGCTTCTTTTGAATGATAATATATATATTTGTATCCATACCTTTGGATTTGGTTACTCTCTTTACTTGTGATGCAAATATGGATAGGGCATTCCAAAAACTTTTCATATTTATAATCTCTTCATTGGATTATTTTACTATCCTAAAATTTATGTAAATGAATCAATATGTACTCCATATACACACCGTGTTGAACCCCTTGTTTTTTGATGAGGTTACAGTTTCTCTTTTATTTGGTTGAGATACATCCTATTTACTATCTTCTTTCTTTCTATTCCTATTAAATATCTTACTCCACCCCCATTAGATTTCTAGGCATCGTACTGAGTATGTATATAATCACATATGCTTGGGATTTTCCCACACATGTTTTGTCATATGCAGATGACGAACAGGTCGACTATGACTATAGAGGTTCTTAGGGATACCTGGTACATTATACTATGTATGGTGGTCACAGGTTAGAGATTAGTAGTTGGGATATATCATCATTTTACATTCTATTTTTGTCATGATGGGATAGAATTTTGGTTGGGTGTGTATTTTTTCCCTTTACTTATCATTTTTCAATATCATATTCTTGTACTGTCTAGAGTTTTTACATGTATGGTTGTTCACATAGTATTTATTCATCTTTTACTATTATTCTTATGAAATTATACTACAATATGGTTTTTATGTCCATACAGTTACATTGGAAAAGGCCTCCCCATGTTATTTATGTCATTGACACTTGTCGAAATCCCTTGGCCTATGGATTTGGGTTTTGGGTAGTTGTGGCATGAGTCCAGTCAGGGTCATATCATCACGTGTACCTCATTCATAAAATTACATGAATATCCAATTTGAAAAAATATAGAATTAAAAAAAAAATTAAAATGAATTTATAAATTCATATTATAATAATAAATCAGTAATTAAATTTTTTTTAGTGAACATGGTTACAAAAGGGAAATGATTCTCAACCAAAAAGGGAAATAAATATAGATTTCCTTTAAAAAATCTTCTAGTATATTCAGTAATTAAAGAGATTTAAATGAAAGGAAACATGTATTATAAATAAATAATTATATTAAAAGAAAATTAATTAGTTTCATTAGTCATATATCATAATATTTATTCATAAAAATAGTAATAATAAACAATTATGTTAAACAGTGAGATTTTAACATAAAATTATTACCTCCAGTTTGACTTCATTTGTACATGTTTGAACCTCCTATATCATAAATATAGATTTTTTAGAAATATATTTAATGACTATAATAATATATATTTTTCAATAAATGATTTAATTATAACCTTTTACCACCCATTTATTAATTATTATTTATTAAAACCACATTTCTGGGTGACAACTACTTCATTTTTCATGTATGTTTTGGTTGAGTTATTTTTTTTCATTATAGTTTGATGATGGTTACATAATCACTATAATTTTAATAATTATATAAATATAATATATATTAATTATTTAAATATTTATATTTATATATAAAATATATAGATATAAAAATTAATGACACCATTCATGGAGATGGTAGGTTGTATGTATGCATAAATAATATTTTCATTTTTGAACAAATGGAATGAAAGAGAGGTAAATAATTATTCAAATTTAAATAATTATTCTTATATTATATAAATAATATATATATATATATATAATCCATCATTATATCCATATTTGATAGAATATGGTAGAAAATTAATTACATCAGTTCATGAGGTGGTGGTCTACTGTACACACCATCAACAGTTTCATTTCCCGTATGATGGAAGTGGATATGGATATAAGTAATTTCAATAATTTTATAACATATTAGTAAATTTATGTTATTTGAGGTATTATGTTAACATGGTTAAATAATATTTTATGGATGTAAAATAAGAAAAAAAATAGAAAATTCTTTCTTAAGAACAATACCACTTATTTGGACAACCTATTTAGGTTTATACCTAAATACTTAATAGATAGTTTTTTTGTTAAATAAGTTACTCTATGTCATGGGTATTTATGTATGAAATGTATTGTGGTCAAAATTATCTAAACCAAAAGGGAATTGAATTTTTTTGAAGTGATGGGAGGATGATCCATTTTATAATTGAGGTGACTGTCACACTTGTAATTCATCATTATTTTACAATAATTGAAAGATAATTAGAAGGAAATTTTGAATCAATATGGATCAAGGTAAATTTTTATAAGTTGAGGTTATATATCTAACCCTCTAATAGGATTTCAGGATGTTATTACGTCATTTTCTCCCTTATGTTTTTATTTCAATCCCCACTAAACTTGTTTTATCCTAAACCATAGTAATTAATTTGTACTGTGTTACTAATTCATTAGGAAAAAAAATTAAATTGAACTTATTTAAAAATATTAATTATAAAGACAGTAAATATGAAATCCATTTTCTAAATTTCAATTCATATAAGTGGTAATATTTAATTTAAATTTATACGTGCAAATGTAATGAAATGCAGTTTTTTAAAGAAATAACATTTTTAAGTATAAAATGTATTTATATAAAAAGTAAAAAAATAAATTTACTAAAATAAAATAATTTCATTAATTTTAATATAAATTAATTAATGTTACTTTTTACACCATTTAATAACAATATTTAAAATATTAAATTCTTTAAGCGATAAGACATTTTTTATTGAACAAAATATTTTTCACTTTTCAATAAAAATTATTGAGAAAATTATTAAAAATTCATACAAAGTTCATTTTTACATGTTGGTTTAATTTATTAAGTTCATTTTGAAAAAATATATAAAAGTGTAAAAATTAATTTTAAAATAAGTGCGCAAAACAAGACAAACACTCTTTTTAGAAAAAAAATATAGTTTTAAACGTAAAATGGAATTTATTATTATCCCATGCCCCACAAAAAATATTATATGAGTTATAAAATATTTTATAGAATATAGAATATATAAATTTCATTAAAATAATAAAAAAAATATTTATTAATTTAATTTATTTATATAAAAACACATAATGAAAAAAATATATATTTTTTCAAAAAAAAATCTTTTAGTTTCAAATAATTTATATTTTAACATATAATTATTTGGTAACAGATTAATTTATTTAATACATGTGTAAGACATTTAATTTTCATAATTTAGTTAATATTATTTATACCCAAAAATTTAATAGTTATGTGATAATAGTACTATATTAGGGTTCATTTACACTCGGGGTTATGTGTATCATAAGTAATCAAAGTGAATAAATTTAATTATAAAAAAATATCATAAAATATTAGGGTGTTATATTCTAACACTATTAAAATTATTTTCCCTCTAATGATTTTGTCACCCAGATAGAATAAAATAAGTCTATCTCTACCTCATCAAATACTCGGTTTCCCATGTAGCTTCTTTGGATTTCAGATTCCACAAGAGAACACTAACCATATGAGTAGTCTTGTTCCATATCACTTTACCTCTATTATCAAATATTTGTATTGGTTTTTATTCATAGGAAAGATAATGATCTAATGGTATGACCTTTTAGTTTAGTGAATGTGATGGATCTAGTATATACTTCATTAAGAGAGTTACATGAAAGGTATCCTGAACTTGAGAGTGGTCTGGAAGAAGCACCAGGTGATAATCTACCATCCCAACTTGATCAAGCATCTCAAAAGGGATAATATACCAAGTGACCAGAATTCCATTTATTCAAAATCTCAAAACCATATTTTATATTGAAATTCATAGAAACACCATCTCATCGACTTCAACCTCTAGATCTTGCTGATGATTATTAGCATTAACTTTTTATCGGCTTTGATATGTCTTGATGTGTTTTTGAATGGATCTGAGTTTCACTTCCGTTTACCCTGAAATCTCATATCACAATATATTTCCTTCCCCAACTTCATCCCAAAACTTTTTAGTTTTACATTTTTTTCAAGAGATGGATTCATACGGATTCATATGAATTCTCTAGTGAAATATATTATTATAAGAAAATTTTAATAGAGGAAGGTGTTGATCCCAAATACCTTTAAAATATATATAACAAGAATTAAATATTCCCTCTAAGGTTTTAATGGTTCTAATAATCTTACTATCTATATAATGATAAAAACATGTACCAAAACTCAACTATGTATCTAGATGAAGCTAAATACATTGATATAAATTCAAAGTAAGCATCATTTCCTGATTAGATACAACATAATGTGGTAGTACATGAAACATAACCACTTTTTTAATGTATATTCTGGAAAACTGATAAACAGATAAATTTTCTAAAATATAAATGAACTATATTGCCTTTATAAGGGGATCAACAAAAACCCAAATATTATTATATCCTTTAGATATTTTGGGGAGTCTAACAACAAAATCCATGGTGATGTTTTCAAATTTTTATTATGGTATGGGTAATTGTTCTGACATCACCTTAGACTTATGTCTCTTCGAATTTACTTATTGACATACGAAGAATCAAGATACATAATCTGTAGTATCCCCCTTCATTTTTTTACACTAGAAATACTCTTTTAGATCTTTTTATATATTATTACTTCCGGGATGAATAGAGAATGATGAAATATAATCCTCATCGAATAGATCCTTCTTAAAATATGGTATAGATGGAACATATACATATTTCATGAATCTTATAATTCGATCATAATAATTTTTTAACTTAGAAACATTTATTACCATCTTCTGATGTTCCATTTCATCACTCTAAACCACATTAATCTTCACATGGATAGATATTTGAACAATATATTGATAAAGATAATGTTTATTCCCTTCCTCCATGATTTATATATCTAATATTTATAAATAAATAAATATTGTATCTTTTATTATCCTCATCATAAATAATTTTTCATTGTCCTTTCAACTGAAAGCATCATCCACCTTGTTGTCTTTCCCATGGTGGTAACTTATTGATCATTCATAATCATTAATAATTTCCATCTATATTTATTTCCTCATAATCAACTGTTTTTTAGTGAATATATAGTCTAAAAATTTATAATCTCTATATATGTTCCCCCTTTCTCTATAAATATAATGACTCCATATATTCAAGGAAAATTTTACATCAGCTAATTCCAAATCAGAAGTAGGGAAATTTTTCTCCCAAACCTTAAATTTTTATAAAGCATAAGTTATAAAAATACATTATACATGAGAAAACATTGCAATAATTTAATTGATGAATAAATATATATTACAAAACTTTCTATACTATAGGGTATGGTAATAACATGTGTTCTAACTAATGTTCTCTATACTTACTTGAAATTTTCATCACATTCATCTATCTGACGGAACTTGGATCCCTCCCGAATTAACTCAGTGAGTGGATTAGAAAGTCATGATAAAGTATCCACAAAAAATTTATAATATACATCCAAAACATGAAAACTATAGATATTATACATATTTTTTCATCTGTTCCAACATTTAATAACTTTCATTTTTGATAGATCCCCATATATACCCTATTTTGTGATTATATGTCCTAAAAATTAAGCTTTTCCCAGCCAAAATCTATAGTTGGTAACTTTTTCATATATATTATCCTTCCTTAGGGTATTTAGTACAATCCAGAATTGATAATCATGATCTTCCATTCTCTATTAATGTTATGGATATCATCTATAAGGACTACTAAAAATCGATCAAGGTAATCTGTTAAAACTCTATTCATTAAATCCATAATGATAGTCTGTGTATTAGTAAGACTAAATGAAACCATTATATATTAATAGTTTCTTTACATTGTAAATAATGGTATATTGTATATATACACATTATTGACCCACAATTGATCATATCTCGAATAAATATCAATCTTGAAAAATTGTTGAACATCATGCAGTTGATCAAACAAGTCACCAGTACATGGTAGAGAATATTTATTATTTATAGAGATCTTTTTATATTCCATATAATCAATATAGAGTCACATTGATCCATATTTATTTCTAACAAAAATAATATGTAAACCCTATGGTTATAAACTTGGATGGATGAATCCATTTTATATATTCTCTTGGAGTTTCTTATTATATTCTTGTAACTTAATCTGGATCATTCTATATAGACTCATTGAAATAAGTGTAGCTCCGTATATGAGTTCTATTAAGAAATAAAATTCACGATTCACTAGAAGAATAATAAATGCTTCTATAAATACATTAAAAACACTCAGATAATAGGAATATCATCTATGTGTAGTATCACCCCAAAAATATGAGATAAATAACTCTTTTTATTTGGAATCAAGACCCATACAATGGATTTGATTTCCATTGGAAGTTCATATTTATCATCACAAAGATATATTATTGTATGTCAGCTTGGAATATAAATTTTGACTTCCCTTCCTAGATAATTAAAGTGGAATTAATGTATATAAATAAAATCTATATCTAAAATAACAACAAATTCAACTAGTAATAGAGTAACAATATTTAAAGGAAACACATTCCAAAAAAAGTAAATTAGTGAAGAATCATAGAATTGAGATACAATCATCATACTATTATGAGTTTTCACTATATATCAATATCTAATCATTAGTGTGGTGTTGGGATACCCTTACCGAATTATTTTGATATAAATGTGTGGTTAGTTCCAGAATCAAATAATACATTATCTGGGAAGGTCAGTATACCTTTCGACATTTCATTAACCTACCACTTATCATAAATATTGATCCCATGAGATTTACCCTTGAATCTAGCCTTATGAGGTTTTTGATGTCAATCATCATCATTAAACATTTTATTGGTGCACTGGTTATCAAAATTCTAATACTCATTTCATTTGAAACACTTTATTGTGGTGATTTATTATATAAAGATTTCTCTTTATTGGTATACTTAGAGAACTTCTCCCCAACCCCTCATCATTCGATTTCTTGATGAAATTACTTTCCAAAATTAAAAAATTTATAAAAACCCCTAATAAAATTTCATATATGTTCTCTTCTACACCACAAACATATAGTAGGGTTTATCTTATTCTCTTCATTTTTTTAGATTTTCATTCTAATTCAATATTTCGTTTCTTGTCAAGACTATGATAGTGATGGGTAAATCTAATATACATTTCCACTTTGATATCACATCGAATGATTTCGTCATAGATACTAAAGAATATTATGTTTTAATCCCTTGGGAGACTTGGTTTTAAACCACTTAATAATTGATCAATCTTACTTTTAGGTAGGATTATAATACTAAAAGAATACCTCATAGGTCTTGTAAAACATTCTACCTAAGTAAAAACAGATTCATCATCAATCTATGTTATCTCAAGGAATTCCTTCTCCATTTTCATTGGAAGAATATAAGGAATGTACTTATTTAAAAATAATCTATTAAGAAAATCCCACACTATATATTAATTTTCTCTCAGTTTCCCCAAATTCGTGATAATATTCCACAATTGATCTTATTCTCCTTCCAAACTTTTGACATCCAAAATGAATTTTTCTTGATCCAAAAACATAAAATGGAAAATATATTTTCAATGGTACTAATTAATTTCAAAGAATATTATGGAAAAGTGGTCCCACTAAAAGATGGTGGAAGTTTCCTCATCAAATACACAATATGACATTGTTTCACCATTTAATAATTTGAGTGGTTAACATGATTCTTAACTGATAAAATTTTTTATGCATAGAAAAAAAATCATTCATGCTTCTATAAAACTAGTTTCTCAAGAGAACAATAATTTCATTGTAAATCAAATTTAGTAATAACATGATTATTTAAGGTTCCTTCTTTTTATTAAAACAAAAAAACATTGTGTGAGAAATAAAAATCATTGTGGGAAACCACATAATTATGAAAAATAATTTATTGGATGTCAAAATCATGACACCTTATTTACAGTATCTGATGCTTCAGGTTTTAACAAGGTCCTTCAATATTGTAATCTTTTTAAAACCCTTATAATAGTTCATAAAAATGTTAATTAACATTATAATATCCCCACGGAGTATCGTAACATGAGTTCAATAATGGTACACTCATCGTGAACATAATTATGTTTGACACATAATCAAACAACTATTTTTTGAGATTATTATCCCTTGATGAATTTTTTTATACCCATGTCCAATTTTAGTATCCATATATGGATGATTTTTCTAAGAAAATCACACATTTTTCATATCCATAACAATGGATGTTCTTATATACATATGATTGTCCTAAGAATTTCTCACTAAATTTTTATAATCCTAGTTTCCAAAGAATAATTAAACCTTACTCTAATAATAACTATAGAGACTTATACATTTCCTATATAGACATTACATCTTATTAGATGAATATTCATTACATAACATTATGATACATGCCAAAATCTTATTGGTATAGTGCCTTTGGAAATTAAGATACATATAAAATTTGTTCAAATGAGATCTATATAATCTCCCGCTATATTCTTCATAACTATAACCCTTCTTAGAAATGATAAAGTAAAAACCACTTTTAAAAACTGGGTGAAATGAAACATAACAAAGGGGGATCTTATATTCTCATTATGTATGAAACAGAGGGATACATCAATGATCACTTAAACATAATATGAGAATAAGGGTATGAGAATATGATCATAACTTTTGAAAAAACTACTATGCATATCATATATCATAATATTATGTTTTGATATAATGAATGGTAGATCATAAGACATGAATCCTAATGGAATCAAAGAACATAAGTCATGGGATCATAAAATTCGCATAAGACATGGTTTTTTTGCAAACACATAAGCATGAAAAATCATTTCCTTAATAGTGACTGATCATTTTCAAGAACATCATAGTGAATTCAGTTCACGTCAAAAACAATCATATTTTTCATGGTTCACTCACAATACTATCATAGATGATAGAGTCTATTAATGAACTTGGATCACTTTCCATTAAAATCATAATTATATAATGAGATATCAATCCTTTCCTAATGTGTTATATGGATATATAATTCCAGGCCTACCAGTCACATAATTAAAATCATACATATGCATGCCACAATATCATAAGTCATAAATTGTATCGTAACCAGTGAAAAGGAAATGGGTTTCATAAAATTTTCATTGTATAATAACATGTGGAAAAGAATATTCTTTCATAATAATTTCTTTAATTCATCATATAATAAACTATGGAAAATGAATGGATTTTATGAACATATTATTACCATTATCAAAATCCAACTCGAGAAAGAATAAGGATGCTATAATTGGATCATTTCCCCAATAAAACTTAATTAACATCAATTAATTTCATCATAGATTAAAAATTACTTAAAAAGATCACTTGGATAATTTCTTCAGGAAAATACAATTTTCTTTTTGAAATAAATTATTTAAAATATAAAAATATCTAAATATTATAGAACAATTTTTATTTTAAAAGTACCGTGAATACATTTAAATTAATCTTCAAAGAATGTTTTTGGATAGATGGAAATTTTGTTCATGTTGTGTACATTAAAACAAAGACTCCTTTAACATTATCGGTAAAAATCCAATGTACTTGTTGAGAAAATAAAAAGATGATTATTTTTAAAAAAAATTAAAAATTCACACATGGGTAAAAAAGAATTTAAAAAATTATATGTAATAGTAAAAAATTATCGAAATTTCTTTTGGAAATCATTTATAAGGACAAAAAATGGATTTTCAACTGAAGGGAGATATAAAGTTAATTTTCCATAAAAATATCCCTTCTCTATATTATGTACTTAAAGAGAGGATAATGAAAAGAAAACATGTAATATCATGAAATAAAAAGTGAATAATAAAATTTATGATTTTATTGAGAGGTAGATCATAATATTTTATCATCATAAACTTAATCATAAACAATCCTGATAAATAATGAGATTGTAACATAGAACCCTTACCTCATGTCTGAATTCCTTCATATGTGTTCAAACATAAATTATAATAAAAATATATTTATTATAAGTATATTATAGAACCATAATGATAAATATAATTCCATATATTATTTACTTATATCCTTTTATCATCGATTATTAGTAATTTTTTAATAAAATCGTTATTCTGGGTGAAAATTACTTATCCTTTCATGTGCATTTTGGTTTCTTAGGTTTAGTCCTTATACATAGATAATGGATTCATAACCAATATAATATTATAAATGATATAAATTTAATATATATTCATTATATACATTATAATTTTCATCCAAAAATTTTATAGATAGAAAAATGAATTACACCATTCTTGGAGACGATAGGCGGCATGTGCGCATGATTTCTATTTTCATTTATCGATGGATGGAATGAAATAAAGTTAAATAACAATTAAAAAGAATAAAATTAATATTATATAATATAAGTCGTATATATAAATTAAACCTATCAGTTTATCCTATTGTGAGAGGTGGTGATGAAAAAAAAATTAGATCAATTTGTTAAGCGGTCATCCTCTGTACACATGGTCGACGTTTCATTTGCCATTTGATAAAAGATGTGATTGATATAGTTAATGAGATTGAAATAATGAAATCATAGTTTATGGTATATGTTGGTGTTATTAATTCATATTTTTTTAGGAATATTTTAATGAGTTATAATAAAAAATAAAATAAAAAATCATGGTTAAGAAGTATACATCTATTTCGGACAACCTCTTTTTGTTTACACCAAATGACTTCCTATGATGGTCTTATAATAAAAACAAGGAATATAGGATGTTTCTAGGGATTTAAGTAAGTTATTATTGTAGTAATTTATGAACCCAAATTTCTCTTGATGTGTGAATAAGTGACAGGATGAGGTTCCCTCTTATAATTGAGGTGAGTAGTACACTTGAAATATCTTTATGTTTTATGATAATTTCAAGTCACGTTCTTTGAAAAATTCCTCCAAAATGGATAAAAGTATATCGTTATAAGTTCAGGGTTGAAATT
The DNA here is from genome assembly GCA_963277665.1 of Viscum album. Taxonomy (NCBI): domain Eukaryota; kingdom Viridiplantae; phylum Streptophyta; class Magnoliopsida; order Santalales; family Viscaceae; genus Viscum; species Viscum album. The sequence goes on from OY728121.1 coordinate 859,210,630, forward strand.
TACAGAAAAAATGTAATTTTAGTAAGTTTTTAGGACATTTCAACACATATCTTATGTGGTTAACCCCTGATAAACCGATTTTAACATTAGGAGTAGTAATTAATTTTTACTTTTTCTAATATTCGTCATGAAAAAAAAAATTAATTTGAACTAATTAAATAATATATATTATTTTGATTAATAATATTTAATCCATATTATCAAATTTATTTAACATAATTGGTAAAATTTAATTTTAAATTAAACCCCAAAATGTGACCAAAAGAGGATTTCCAAAGGAAATATCTTCTTAACTATAACAAGTTTTTATATAAAAATTAAATATAAAATTAATTCCAATAAACAAAATTAGAATAATAATAATTTAATTGAAATAATTTTAATTTTTAAAAACATTTTTAAAAAATATACCTTTTTTAATTCTTTAAATGAAAATACCATTTTTAATAAAAATTTGCATTTTCACTATTCATTAAAAAATTAAACATTTCCAAAAGTTCTCAAAAATTAGAAATAAAATAATTTTGATATTTTGATTTTAAATATTAATTTTATTTCTAAAAATAAATATTTTAATGTGAAAAAATAAATTTTAAAGTAATTATTTTAAAGGAGATCAAAATGTGTTTTAGAAAAAAAAAGGTTTTTAAGAATAAAGCTATGATTATTCTTATCCCATGAGAAAAAAATATCAGATGTATGGTAAATTTTTTATTAAATATATAATATATAAATTTCATTAAAATCATTCAAAATGGTTATTAATTTAATTAATTAATATAAAAACATGTTACATGTACAAAAATTGTTTTTCTAAAACAACATTTCTTTTACTTTCAAATGAATTTTATTTTAATTAATAATCAATTGAAAACCAATGAATTTATTTTATATAATATTACATGATAAAATTTTCATTATTTAGTTAGTTGTATTCAAACCAATATATTTAATGGCAGGGTTATCATGGTACTTTATTGCTGTTCATTTAGACTTGTGGGTGCGTGCATAGTAAGTTATCGAGAAGATTTAATTTATTTAAAAATTAATATATCATAAAATATCGAGATGTTACAAGGATCCCCTAAAAGGAAAACATAATCTAGAAAAACTAAGGCATCTCACTTACACTAAGACCAACTTCAAAATCACCCACAACTCTAGCATCACTCTGAAACCATCAGGGTCTACCACATTCTATTGTTGTTCTGTCAAAAAGTGAATTCAGAACCAATAGAGATTGGAATTTAGCTAATCCTTCCCTCTCACATAACCTTGATACTAAGAACAAGGCATTTCACCTACCTCTCTTCAACCCTCTTGGTGTATCCATATTACCACCTAGTTCTGTTAAGTAGATTTCCACAAAACAAATATAGGAAAACACATTATTAGACATTGTTGTCACTATAGGTAATCAAATATTATCAAAATCACCCCAAGGGGTCTATATTCTAGGAATACAGTGTCTTTTCAAACCCCACCAACGGTCAGTACACATCATTTACATGAAGGGATTGTATAAATGTTACTATATAACACCTTGTTATACGGTCTACATGACCTGAAATTAAAAAAACTAAGGAGTGAAAATATTAGTAACAATGCGTAGAATCCAACAAATAAGATATATCAGAAAACTCCATATAGGATTTTATTAACACTTTAAAAAACTAAACCACTAATATTAGTAAAACAATAACACAAAAGAACCTTAATATCATGTGAATCATATTCTATAACCATTATACATGTATAGAAGCCTCTTGATAATGGGACAAGAGAAAAAAACAAAATTCAAAACCTCCAATAAACACATCAAATTTGGATAAACAACTCAAATATTATAGTAAAAACTAAAAATAGAAATCCAATTAACTTGGTAACCTAGAATTCCCATTGAAAAATAATTTATGATGCACTAGTCTGAGATCCTATCACATGCTATGAAATGTACCAATTTGTGTTATATCATAACTTAAATAGTAATAAAAAAAAGTTTCTCAGATAACCCTTGGTAACACCATGGCCTAATACCACTCACCAATTCCCTATGTGGAGTTTCATTATGGTCTGAGACGCACCTCCCCATACTCAAGAGGCTACCAAATAGAAAAATAGGCCTAAATCATATGGTGTGGAGAGAATTTCCTTCAAGAAAAGTCATGAATCCATTTTAAATATCCATAAAAAATCATTCATGGCAAATATTATAAAACACATAAATCAAAAAATAAGAATCATGTTGTGAAAAAATGAATGTGGAAGTTGAAAATAATTCATCCCAACTGATCACCCAATAGACCGACCACATATAAAAGATGAAAAAAAAATTGTCTCTACATACATCCCCAAGCCTCCCCTCATCCTAGTCTCTAATACTCGATCAATATTCCCTTACCTAATCCATTGCACATATTTTTCTCATTCTTATAATGGAAACATAAATTCTATACGTGCACTAGAGTTTCCGAGCAAGTATTGAAAAATAAATCTCATTTGGTTCATATAAATTACCCCAAATATATATCTTTGTATATGTTTATGCATGAGAGAAGTAAATAAAAATTCTCAAACAAGCTCATTAGATGTCATATGCTAACTATTCCACCACAACTCCATTCATATCAAGTCATTATTTGATAACCAGACCATCACGAAACCCTATAATACCCAATTAAACCACATTATAGAATATAGTATACTAATATAAAATTCCTCAATCTATATCCAAAGACTCATGGTAGGTTTTATTTGACCCATCCATTTTTAGAATATAGAGGTCAGGGTCTTCGATCTATATTGTATACCATCCCTTATAACTCAACAGGGGTCACCAATCAGGCCCCGACCACTATCTTATCATCTAGGGTTGGGACAAATTTCTATGTCGTGATCACTACCATATCACACAAGGTAGGTTCCATTATTCACATCCCACAAAATTAACCAACCTTTTCACTCAATGTTTTCCATTACAAAACCATATCACCCATGGTAAGATCATACCATGTGTTAGGACAAACCTTATCACTCAAGGTAGGCCTATAATTCACATCAAAACCACCAACCTATTACTAAATGTTGAGTTCAAAAAGGACTTTCTCACTAATGGTGAGGTTAATCAATGTAATATATCATCATACATGTCTAGATAAATCACCTATAACATGTATAGAATATCAAGAAGTTCACACACCCTATCCCAAAATCTCACCATCTTTTTACCCAAGAATTGATAACTCGAGACCTAGTATCACACCTCGATGTACATTTTCATCCATATATATCCTAGGGCTCTGTATATTGTCTCATTAACACAATACAACATTTCATGTCCTTCAGTATTCTCATATCACCAACATGGTAATAGAGTAATGTACCTCTAACCAACCTCAGTCTTAGGTCGTCAATAAAAATCCACCTCAGTCATGTAATGGTGATCCCACAGACCATGGGATCATGCTAAACCTAACTGAAACACCAATACAAACCTCTTCATCTGAATTTCTACAATTGGTCCCTCCACCCAAGTACTATCCCAATATAGTTCATTCTAACCCCTTTCAAACCTGATACTAAGTTTTCCAATCAATCCATCAACCCATACATGGGTCCTAACTCACACAACTTATAGAAGATATCTTAACCCTTCACTTAGAGAAAACCTCTATTTGTCACACTTCAACTATTCCCAAGTAATTCTCCATATCATATTTCTCATAATATGTTAGACCTCCCTTAGGAGTTTTATCCATATCAAGTTTGATACATATGGTCATCTCACCCTTCCCACTTGGCCTAAGACATTCATACCAACCCAACTACCCTAAGGATTTTTCCTAGGCTACCCACGACTCATCTCACTTAATAAGACATGCTCAAAGTTTCTTATCAACTCACACAACTTCTTAACACCTTATCAACATAGTCATTGGGTGATATAAATTTAACCAAGGTGTTAGGAAGCACAAGTTCTAATTTTTGGTGGATTGATACCACCATTTAACTTTCTCGAGGGTATTATCATTCCTAATCCCATTTATCATGTTTCTGGAAACATATATGAATGAAATAAATCATGCATAACTATAATATAATTTTTCATTATAGGAACCACCTATCCCCAAAATAGTGTTACCATCCTAGAAAAGCTTCACACGCCCTTGTTCAAGCTAATACACACCTCTTTTAAGCATGTACCACAACCAAATATCCAATGTCACACCATAAAATCAAATAATTATTTATAAAAATTTATATCTAATTATTTAATTTAACACAAAGGGTTTCACTGGAAAAAAATCAATTTTTTTTGCAGAAACCACAACTAATGATTTGAAATCCTCATCATAGAACCTCCTCTCACCTAGCCGCACCAAATAACTATCATCCTCACCCAATTCCATCATGATCAAATGAAATTTAATCCAAACCCCTAATATAAATTACAAAAAAAAAGTGAAAAATAATTTGGGTAACAAATAGTGTAAGGGATGGATAGTCATACCTTGGATCATTATAGAAAACCAATAAAATCATGCCCCATAAAGGGGGAACATATGAGGAAGATAAGTGGAGGAGATATGTAAAGACCTGCAAATTTCAAGGAAATTTTTTTCTTAATTTTCTTTGGAATTTTACAAGAGCGCAGCTTCAGACGGCACCTGATTCCGAGGCCCGGTGTGCCCGGAATCAATTTCCGAAGTTTGGCTCGGGTACGTTCAGTGAACGGACGAGCGGGTTTTTCTATCTTTTGAACCGATGCCCGGAATCGAATTCTGAGGGCACTGATGAAATCGCAGCGCCGGTATTTTCTTAGAAACGCCTCTTCCGGAGTTGCGTTTGCTCAGACGTGGTTTTTAAATTTTGCGGCTTTAAGTCAGAAATAAAATAAAGTTTGTGCGACAACTTTATTTTATTTCACTTAAGCTGCTTGGAAGCCACTTGAAGCCACTTAAGGGCGGCTTGAACTGAGTTGAACTGGATAGGATGCTATCCAGAAATATCCTACCTCCTTGGTAGGATATTTGTGCGGTGGGGCCCGCACGAGCCCCGCCGTTTCTTTCGCTAAGTAACGCACCCGCAAAAACCCGTCAAAGTAACTGAAAAGTCAACTGACGCGTTTTCTTTAATTCTTAACAGACCATTTAATTGGGCGGTTTATTTCGTGAATTAAATGGGCTGTTTCTTTCGTGAATTAAATGGGATGTTTCGCTCGTTGAATTAATTCATCGAACTGATGGGTCGTTACTTACGCTTTTGCGTTTGTTGGCATGTTTATAAAATAAGACCAACCTAAAAATCCTTTGAAAGGATTTGAGAGGATCTTTGTTTCTTCATCTCCCCGCGAAGAACGCGAAGAACGCGAAGAACGCGAAGAACGCGAAGAACGCCGGCGACCGGAATTCGACGACGCACACCGAGATCTGCGACGTCGACGAGCTTTACCCGCGACGTACTTCGGCGACGCCTCTTCTTCCGCAGCCGATCCTCGTTCGGCAACTAAGGTGAGAAACGAATCGTTTGAATTCTCCCTTTTTAATTTTGATATCAACGGATTTAAATTAATTAAATCCGTTTGATCTTGATCCGGAGATTGGCGACGCGACGCCGGATACCGCGACGACGCGACGATCTCCTTCTTCCGCGACGAGCGATTCCGCGACGACCTCTCGTCCGACGACGACGACAAGGTAGGGGTTTATTTTTTCTTGATGATTCTTTCCCGTGTTTTTATTTCTTTTGAATAAAGAACCGGCACGAATATTTTCAATTAATTTTGAATTGCCGTTTAAAGGAAAAAGAAGCGAACAATTTTTATCATGATAAAAATTGTTGTAGCCCCTTTCTCCCGATGTTTATGACTAACGCGGAGGGTGCGGGCCTAACAAACAAGGCCCGGCAACCCTCCGTTGATCTTCCCATTTTTGCGGATTTGGCGGACGACGACGAACCACGCGGCAAGGGCGATCCGTTGATCCCGCAGTGAAGATCGGCCCCCGGGAGGAGAAACGGCACAGACGGGAGGCAAAACGGGCCACCGGAGCAACTCCGGCGACCGGAGGCGGCGGCGCCCGGCGCGCCGCCGGGAATTCCGCCGCGGCCGAGCCGTGGCGGCGGCGAACCGCCGGACCGCGTCCGCGGTCCGGCCTCCCAGCACGCGGCCCGCGCGGGCCGCGTTTCTCCAAAGCCGCGGGTCAAACCCGCGGCGGCTCATTCGGCCGCTCGGCCGAAGCCGAGCCGGCCGGTCCGGTCGGCCGGGTTGGGCCGACCCGGTTCGGGCCGACCCGGTGCGGCCGACCCAAGGGGGGTTCGGGCCGGGTCGCCCCGGGCCCAGAACCCCCGTTTCGGGCCCTCTTCGGTCTTTCGCCCATATCTTGGGCCTGGGACCTCAGATTGACGAACCGTCAGCGGCTACGCGATCCTTGGATCGAGACGGTCGTTTCGGTATATTATACTCAAGGTTTCGGAAGACTTTGGGTTCGGCCGGGTTGGTTCGTACACGAAACCAACCGGGCCCTCGGAGCGGAAACGCTCATAACTTGAGCTACGGACGTCCGAACGATGTACCGTCAGCTGTGGTAGTTTCCTCTAAGTGAGACGAAACTTTTGGCATACTCCGCCCGAGGATCGGATACAGGAGGAGTACGGTCGGGTCGGTTTTGCCCTAAAAACCAACCGGGCCCCTGGGACGAAAATGCCAATAACTCTCAGACCGGGCGTCCGATTGACGCGCCGTCTGTTGCGTTGAGATCATGTTGTCGATACGGAACTTTTGGATACATCAACTTCGTACTACGTGTCAGTTGATGTATCAGCCTCTCGGCTCGTGGAGCGGACCCTCCTAAACGAGCTCGCTATGTGCGGGAACCCTAGCGCTGGCTGTGACTTCGACGACAGAGCAGAGATCCTCCGTGGACTGCGACGACGACAGAGCAGAGATCCTCCGTGGACTGCGAGGACGGCAGAGCAGAGATCCTCCGTGGACTGCGGCGACGGCAGAGCAGAGATCCTTCGTGGACTGCGGCGACGACTGTGCAGAGATCCTCAGTGGACTGCGTCGACTACTGCACTCAGCGATCCTACGTGGATCAGTGCTACAGGTTCTGTGTGAGCCCGATCCTATGTGGGTCCTTACTACCGGTTCTGTGTGAGCCACTGCCTACAGGTTCTGTGTGAGCCCGATCCTACGTGGGTCTTTTGCGGGGGTTAGTACCTATCGATCCTTCGTGGGTCCGACGACTTAGATGGATCAGTGATCATCTTTGACGTCATCTGAAAAAGTATACCTGGTTGAGCTGAGTCTTATGTTACTCTCCTTTGTGGATTGTGTTGAACTATCCTATGTGGATTTACTGTTTACTCTCCTTGTGGATTTGAGTCTTGCTTTCCTTTATGGATTGAGTCGTTCTTGAGCTCGTGAGCAGAGCTAGAAATGGGGACTTAGGTATATGTATGGGCATATACCTAAGTCGAGTCAGATGTTACTTTGTGATTGCATCTTTCTTTTGTGATATATCCTTTGTGGATTTCGGGAGACCTTCGGGGGTCTCGGGGTCCTTACTGAGTAGCTTGTACTCACCCCTGCACGGGCTATGCCCGCACCTTGTTGTGTTGGTTGCAGACGACGGACAACGCTGATCACGGTTGGGGCGTGGAGCAGGACGGTACCTGGAGGTGGACCACTGGGCGGGACGCGCTCGGAGCGGACGTGGGACCCGAGGAGCCTGGAGGCTATATGTACCCACCCTTCAGGTGGGATTGCCAGTGGACGACACGAGGCCGCCGTCTTTTCTTCAGTTGCTGTACTTTACTTTTTCAGTTGTACTTTACAGTTGGGCTTGTATTCCGGCCCCCCTTTACTTTTCTGCACTTTACTCTCCGCTTGCTGACTCTGTGTGGTTGTTACTTATAAAGGCAATTCCTTCCCTGTTTACTGGGATTTTACGCCTTGGTGCTAGTCACCAGCCCCTGGCCTATGGAAGGCGGGCTTGGGGTAGTCACGGCACGGGCCCCGAGGACGGGTCGTGACAAATTGGTATCAGAGCTGGTCGGTTCTACCGCAGACTCTGATCGTCTTTTCTTTCCATATGAAGCAATAGTGTTTAGTGTATTGAGTGTGGTTATCAGTTCAGGGAGCCCAGTGTTGGTGCGGCGGCCGACGTATCCGTACACCAGGACCCTGACTCATGATTTCCGACTTAATGCATGAAAACATTGATTGCGTGTGTGTTTCAAGTTTCTTTGTGATTACTTGTGTCAGCTCACCGGGTATACTGATCTGCTTTATGAAAGTCTCAAGTTTTCATTGTGATTACTTGTGCCAGCTCACCAGGTATACTGTTCTGACTGTGGTGCTCTTGTTCTCCTTTTCAGGATGGCCCCGCGACGACAGCCAGCTAGGGTTCCGAGTGTAGGGCGCGACGGCAGCCCACCGAGCGACGAGGCCTCGGTACAGGGCCCTTTGCCAGCAGTGGCACCGGCGGTAGCTTTACCCGCCGAGCCACCGATGCTACCAGTACCAGACGCTGACGATGCACGTCGCCTCAGGGCACTGCATGAGTTTCAGAGCCAGCGACCGCCCAGGTTTCGCGGTGAGGCGGACCCCCAGGCCGCCGAGGACTGGCTAGAGGCGGTGGTACGGATCTTTAGGCTAGTGAGGACACCAGCAGATCTCATGGTGATTCTCGCAGCGAGCCTCCTGCAGGCGGCGGCAGGACGATGGTGGAGCCTGATGCTCCAGGTTCACGATGAGGCATCCTTGCTCTGGGCGGACTTCGAGAGCCTCTTCCGCTCTGAGTTCGTCCCGGCCACCCTCCGAGCGGTGCGCATCCAGGATCTTCTCCAGCTGCGCCAGGGCAGCATGACGGTCACTCAGTACGCGGCGAGGTTCACTGACCTATCTCGCTACTCGACCGACATGGTACGGGACCCCTTCTTCCGGGCCCGGACCTTCGAGCAGGGCTTGCGACAGGAGATTCGGGCGTCGCTGATCTCCCTCAGCATTCCGACCCAGGCGGGAGTGCTGGAGCGAGCCCTCCTGATCGAGAGCTTCCTGGCAGAGCCTTCTTCCGCGGCGAGACCTAGCGCAGGGCGGCAGGTAGCTGAGTCTTCGGCAGCAGGTAGCCGACGGACGACTCTCGGGTCCAGGCAGACCAGACCCCCACGCAGACGGCCTCAGGACACCGGCTCAGCAGTGCAGGGCACACAGCGGAGTGCCAGCCTTCCGAGAGGCAGGCTGTGCTACTCCTGCGGCGGGCAGGGTCACATGGCTCGTGACTGCCCGACTCGCCGATCAGAGGAGCAGCAGACGGTGGAGGGGCCACCCAGGCAGAGGCAGAGGGTCGACCGTGGCGGTCCGCAGGGAGGAGGCGGACGAGGCAGAGGAGCTGGCCGAGCAGCGGGAGGTGGGCGACGCTTCCAGGCTCTACCCCCACCACCACCAGGAGGGCCACCTCGACCACAGGGAGCTGGCGGGCAGGGACAGGCCCAGCTCCAGGCAGTGGAGGCCTACGACCCCGACATGCCAGAGATGATTCGAGGTACGATCTGTGTCTATTCCACCCTTGCTGCAGTACTTATAGACACATGAGCGAGTCACTCTTTCATAGCCTCTGCCCTTGTTCGGAGCTCGGAGATTCCGACTGAGCCGTTGGCTCGATCCTTACGGCTAGAGACTCCTATGGGAGCAGACTCGACGATTACGCACTGGTGCCGGCAGTGTGAGCTTACTCTAGGAGGCGAGAGCTTCGGCTGGGATCTCCTTGTAGCGGCGTCGAGGCCTTACGACGTCATCTTGGGAATGGATTGGCTATCCACGGTTCATGCCCAGATCGACTGTTTTAGGCGCAAGGTGCGATGTGTTCGCACCGACGGGAGCAGGTTTACCTTCACCGGCGAGAAGGGAACCTTTGCAGCACAGGATGGACTTCCGCGGAGGAGAGTGCAGCCCATCTCTCATCAGTTGGCTAGCCTCATCCTAGGAGCAGTGGACGTGCGGAGTCCAGTTTTTCCTGTAGTGGTGGACCAGTACCTGGACGTCTTTCCCGACGACGTTCCAGGGCTACCACCTCGTAGAGAGGTAGACTTTTACATCGACTTGTACCCCGGGACAGCCCCGATATCTACTCCAGCATATCGGATGGCCCCCGCCGAGCTTCGGGAGCTGAGGGTACAGTTGGAGGACTTGCAGAGAAAGGGGTTTATCCGACCCAGTGTTTCACCCTGGGCTTCCCCGATATTGTTCGCCAAGAAGGCGAACAGGAGCTTGTGACTGTGTGTCGACTATCGTCGCCTGAACCAGGTGACAGTGAGGAACAAGTATCCGCTGCCACGGATTGATGACCTCTTCGATCAGCTCAAGGGAGTGCGGTGGTTCTCGAAGATAGACCTCCGGTCAGGCTATCATCAGCTCAGAGTTCGAGACGAGGACGTGCAGAAGACGGCCTTCAGGTGTCGGTATGGCCATTATGAGTTCTTGGTTATGCCGTTCGGCGTAACCAATGCTCCAGCAGTGTTCATGAGCCTCATGAACAGGATCTTCCAGCCATACCTCGACCGATTTTTCGTGGTCTTCATTGACGACATTTTGGTATACTCGACGACTGAGGAGGAGCATGCCTACCACCTGCGAGTTGTGCTAGACACACTCCGAGAGCACCAGCTTTATGGCAAGCTCTCAAAATGCTAGTTCTGGTTACGTGAGGTCCATTTCTTGGGGCACGTCATTTCTGAGGCGGGAGTTGCAGTGGACCCCACGAAGATCGAGGCAGTGCTAGCTTGGGAGCCACCCAAGAGCGTGACGGAGGTGCGGAGCTTCTTGGGCCTAGCCGGATACTATCAGAGATTCGTGCCAGACTTCTCCAGAGTTGCGGCACCACTCTCAGCTTTGACAAAGAAGGGGAAACCCTTCGTGTGGTCAGACAGATGTCAGCAGAGCTTCCAGGAGCTGAGACAGAGATTGACCAGCGCACCTATCTTGAGGTTTCCTGAGGAGGGAGTTGGATACGTAGTTTACTGCGATGCATCAGGGACTGGACTCGGGTGCGTCCTGATGCAGGAGCGGGCCGTGATCGCCTATGGATCACATCAGTTGAGGCCGCATGAGCAGAACTACGCCACTCATGACCTGGAGTTAGCAGCAGTGGTCTTCGCTCTGAAGACTTGGCAGCACTATCTGATGGGCGAGCGCTTCACAGTCTTTTCTGACCACCAGAGTCTCAGGTATATCTTCTCTCAGAAGGACCTGAACCTGAGATAGCGGAGATGGCTTGAGTTCCTCCAGGACTATGACTTTGAGATAGTCTATACTCCTGGGAAGGGGAACGTGGTAGCCGATGCCCTCAGCAGGAGGACGGGCATTCAGCTACTTGAGGAGGCGACGGAGCAGCTAGCCTCCTTGCAAATATCCTTCGTGGATAGAGACGGAGCAGCCTTTCTTCAGTCTCTCACAGTCTCTCCTCCACTTCTACAGTGGGTCAGAGAGGCTCAGCGTGGGGACGCTGACTGTGAGACCCGGCGTGCACTGATATCCTCAGGTCAGGCGCCCGATGGTTTCTCCCTTGGAGCAGAGCACGACATCCTTTTCAGAGGACGTACCTTCGTACCAGTCGCTTTACGAGAGGAGGTGCTGAGAGAGTTTCACACTTCTCCCTTGGCGGTGCATCCCGGAGTGGCGAAGATGTACCAGGATCTCAGACGACAGCACTGGTGGCCGGGCATGAAGAAAGCTGTGGCAGAGTTCGTTTCACGATGCCTCACCTGCCAGCAGGTGAAGGCAGAGCATCAGGTACCAGCAGGCTTGGTACAGCCCTTGGAGGTCCCGGAGTGGAAGTGGGACGGCATATCTATGGACTTCGTGACTGGACTTCCACGCACTTCCAGAGGTCATGACTCCATTTGGGTGATTGTCGACCGACTCACTAAGTCGGCACACTTCTTACCCATCAGAGAGCAGGGCTCAGTGGAGAGCTTGGGACGTCTTTACGTCCAGGAGATCGTACGGCTTCACGGTGTGCCATCGTCTATCGTCTCCGATCGAGATGCTCGTTTCACTTCCCGGCTTTGGAAGGGGTTGCAGGAGGCGTTCGGGACGCGGCTCCATCTAAGCACAGCCTTCCACCCTCAGACGGATGGTCAGACGGAGAGGACCATACAGACACTCGAGGACATGCTTCGTGCATGTGTTCTCGACTTTGGTCGCAGCTGGGAGGATCACCTACCCTTGGTGGAGTTCGCGTACAACAACAGCTACCACTCCACCATCGGGATGGCACCATACGAGGCGTTGTACGGCAGACCCTGCAGATCACCGTTGTGCTGGACAGACCCTGGGGAGTCAGCACTCGTGGGACCAGAGATGGTCCGAGCCACGACAGAGAAGGTCCAGATCATCCAGGAGAGGATGAGGACAGCTCAGAGCCGGCAGAAGTCATATGCTGACAGGAGGCGGAGGACACTAGAGTTCGAGGACGGCGACCACGTCTTTTTGCGTGTCTCACCTCGACGTGGTTTACGGAGATTTGGCCGAGGCGGCAAGTTGTCTCCACGCTTCATCGGGCCTTTCCAGGTCCTCAGCAGGATAGGAGAGGTGGCTTATCGCCTGGCTCTACCACCTCAGTTGCACCGGGTGCACGACGTCTTTCACGTGTCTCAGCTGAGGAGATACGTGCACGACCCGACGCACATCATCGACTTTGGGGAGCTGGACGTGGACGATGGGGCGACTTTTGCGGAGGTCCCAGTGGAGATCGAGGATCGACAGGAGCGGGTCCTACGTGGGTGGTCTATTCCTCTTGTGCGCGTCAGATGGCAGCACGGGAACCTCCAGGAAAGCACTTGGGAGCGGGAGGCTCAGATGCGTGCTCAGTACCCCCATTTGTTCCCCTAGTTTTTGATGTATCTTTACGGGGACGTAAAGCCCTGAGGTGGGAGTAATGTAAAGACCCGCAAATTTCAAGGAAATTTTTTTCTTAATTTTCTTTGGAATTTTACAAGAGCGCAGCTTCAGACGGAACCTGATTCCGAGGCCCGGTGTGCCCGGAATCAATTTCCGAAGTTTGGCTCGGGTACGTTCAGTGAACGGACGAGCGGGTTTTTCTATCTTTTGAACCGATGCCCGGAATCGAATTCTGAGGGCACCGATGAAATCGCAGCGCCGGTATTTGCTTAGAAACGCCTCTTCCGGAGTTGCGTTTGCTCAGACGTGGTTTTTAAATTTTGCGGCTTTAAGTCAGAAATAAAATAAAGTTTGTGCGACAACTTTATTTTATTTCACTTAAGCTGCTTGGAAGCCACTTGAAGCCACTTGAGGGCGGCTTGAACTGAGTTGAACTGGATAGGATGCTATCCAGAAATATCCTACCTCCTTGGTAGGATATTTGTGCGGTGGGGCCCACACGAGCCCCGCCGTTTCTTTCGCTAAGTAACGCACCCGCAAAAACCCGTCAAAGTAACTGAAAAGTCAACCGACGCGTTTTCTTTAATTCTTAACAGACCATTTAATTGGGCGGTTTATTTCGTGAATTAAATGGGTTGTTTCTTTCGTGAATTAAATGGGCTGTTTCGCTCGTTGAATTAATTCAACGAACTGATGGGTCGTTACTTACGCTTTTGCGTTTGTTGGCATGTTTATAAAATAAGACCAACCTAAAAATCCTTTGAAAGGATTTGAGAGGATCTTTGTTTCTTCATCTCCCCGCGAAGAACGCGAAGAATGCGAAGAATGCGAAGAACGCGAAGAACGCCGGCGACCGGAATTCGACGACGCACACCGAGATCTGCGACGTCGACGAGATTTACCCGCGACGTACTTCGGCGACGCCTCTTCTTCCGCAGCCGATCCTCGTTCGGCAACTAAGGTGAGAAACGAATCGTTTGAATTCTCCCTTTTTAATTTCGATATCAATGGATTTAAATTAATTAAATCCGTTTGATCTTGATCCGGAGATTGGCGACGCGACGCCGGATACCGCGACGACGCGACGATCTCCTTTTTCCGCGACGAGCGATTCCGCGACGACCTCTCGTCCGACGACGACGACAAGGTAGGGGTTTATTTTTTCTTGATGATTCTTTCCCGTGTTTTTATTTCTTTTGAATAAAGAACCGGCACGAATATTTTCAATTAATTTTGAATTTCCGTTTAAAGGAAAAAGAAGCGAACAATTTTTATCATGATAAATATTGGTGTAGCCCCTTTCTCCCGATGTTTATGACTAACGCGGAGGGTGCGGGCCTAACAAACAAGGCCCGACAACCCTCCGCTGATCTTCCCTTTTTTGCGGATTTGGTGGACGACGACGAACCGCGCGGCAAGGGCGATCCGTTGATCCCGCAGTGAAGATCGGCCCCCGGGAGGAGAAACGGCACAGATGGGAGGCAAAACGGGCCACCGGAGCAACTCCGGCGGCCCGCGGAAGGCGGTGGCGGCGGCGCCCGGCGCGCCGCCGGGAATTCCGCCGCGGCCGAGCCGCGGCGGCGGCGAACCGCCGGACCGCGTCCGCGGTCCGGCCACCCAGCACGCGGGCCGCGTTTCTCCAAAGCCACGGGTCAAACCCGCGGCGGCTCATTCGGCCGCTCGGCCGAAGCCGAGCCGGCCGGTCCGGTCGGCCGGGCCGCACCCAGGCCGGACCGGACCCGGACTAGCCGGGTCGGGCCGGGTTGGGCCGACCCGGTTCGGGCCGACCCGGTGCGGCCGACCCAGGGGGGGTTCGGGCCGGGTCGCCCCGGGCCCAGAACCCCCGTTTCGGGCCCTCTTCGGTCTTTCGCCCATATCTTGGGCCTGGGACCTCCGATTGATGAACCGTCAGCGGCTACGCGATCCTTGGATCGAGACGTTCGTTTCGGTATATTATACTCAAGGTTTCGGAAGACTTTGGGTTCGGCCGGGTTGGTTCGTACACGAAACCAACCGGGCCCTCGGAGCGGAAACGCTCATAACTTGAGCTACGGACGTCTGAACGACGTACCGTCAGCTGTGGTAGTTTCCTCTAAGTGAGACGGAACTTTTGGCATACTCCGTCCGAGGATCGGATACAGGCGGAGTACGGTCGGGTCGGTTTTTCCCTAAAAACCAATCGGGCCCCTGGGACGAAAATGCCAATAACTCTCAGACCGGGCGTCCGATTGACGCGCCGTCTGTTGCGTTGAGATCCTGTTGTCGATACGGAACTTTTGGATACATCAACTTCGGACTACGTGTCAGTTGATGTATCAGCCTCTCGGCTCGTGGAGCGGACCCTCCTAAACGAGCTCGCTATGTGCGGGAACCCTA
Organism: Viscum album; assembly: GCA_963277665.1. NCBI lineage: Eukaryota > Viridiplantae > Streptophyta > Magnoliopsida > Santalales > Viscaceae > Viscum > Viscum album. Next base: position 859,225,907 of record OY728121.1, read on the forward strand.
GCGCTGGCTGTGACTTCGACGACAGAGCAGAGATCCTCCGTGGACTGCGACGACGACAGAGCAGAGATCCTCCGTGGACTGCGAGGACGGCAGAGCAGAGATCCTCCGTGGACTGCGGCGACGGCAGAGCAGAGATCCTTCGTGGACTGCGGCGACGACTGTGCAGAGATCCTCAGTGGACTGCGTCGACTACTGCACTCAGCGATCCTACGTGGATCAGTGCTACAGGTTCTGTGTGAGCCCGATCCTATGTGGGTCCTTACTACCGGTTCTGTGTGAGACACTGCCTACAGGTTCTGTGTGAGCTCGATCCTACGTGGGTCTTTTGCGGGGGTTAGTACCTATCGATCCTTCGTGGGTCCGACGACTTAGATGGATCAGTGATCATCTTTGACGTCATCTGAAAAAGTATACCTGGTTGAGCTGAGTCTTATGTTACTCTCCTTTGTGGATTGTGTTGAACTATCCTATGTGGATTTACTGTTTACTCTCCTTGTGGATTTGAGTCTTGCTTTCCTTTGTGGATTGAGTCGTTCTTGAGCTCGTGAGCAGAGCTAGAAATGGGGACTTAGGTATATGTATGGGCATATACCTAAGTCGAGTCAGATGTTACTTCGTGATTGCATCTTTCTTTTGTGCTATATCCTTTGTGGATTTCGGGAGACCTTCGGGGGTCTCGGGGTCCTTACTGAGTAGCTTGTACTCACCCCTGCACGGGCTATGCCCGCACCTTGTTGTGTTGGTTGCAGACGACGGATAGCGCTGATCACGGTTGGGGCGTGGAGCAGGACGGTACCTGGAGGTGGACCACTGGGCGGGACGCGCTCGGAGCGGACGTGGGACCCGAGGAGCCTGGAGGCTATCTGTACCCACCCTTCAGGTGGGATTACCAGTGGACGACACGAGGCCGCCGTCTTTTTTTCAGTTGTTGTACTTTACTTTTTCAGTTGTACTTTACAGTTGGGCTTGTATTCCGGCCCCCCTTTACTTTTCTGCACTTTACTTTCCGCTTGCTGACTCTGTGTGGTTGTTACTTATAAAGGCAATGCCTTCCCTGTTTACTGGGATTTTACGCCTTGGTGCTAGTCGCCAGCCCCTGGCCTATGGAAGGCGGGCTTGGGGTAGTCACGGCACGGGCCCCGAGGACGGGTCGTGACAAGATAGCCTAATATTACATTCCATGAGGGAATCTTGACCTAATATCGATCTGGTTTTGATAACTAAATTACTAGTCTACAATCACTAAAAAACAAACCAAGTGTCAATCATAGTATGACCTTAGAGGTTCAAAATAGATTCTCCCAATGCAGAGGGCCTATCCCCCAGACTAGATTAATCATGGTGTATTCCCTCTTTCATTTCAGATAGACTACCTCAAGTACAGGGGAAATCCCTATTGTTAACACCATCATGGTGTGACCCCTACCGATCTTCCGGACAACTCCCAACCCCTCACGACCTGACCATTATTCCCTTTATTGTGTGATACCCCCTAAACCTTGTAATAGTTTGATGTCTTCAACTTCATTCCATGATTTCCCCCCCATATCAAGTTGTTTGGGTGCTACATAAAACAGGTGTAGAATTTTATCATGTTTACCAGGATTTACCTCGACACTCACACGAGCACCTAAATCCCCTTCTAAACCTCGATCCATATAAAAAATAATATTCTTGAGATTTTCCTACAGTTATAATTCCAATTTGATTCCAAATTCACCAAACCTCCCCTACTTCCTGATCAAAAAATAAAATTTACATAGAATCAATGACACATAGAATTTATAGGTCATTACACTAGCTATTTATAGAAAAACTATCCAATAAAAACAATCAATTCGTGGTTAATATTTACCTAATAATAAAAATTTTATATATATAGTAAAACACTATATATATATATATTAAGTTAATATAACCCTTTAATTGATCCTAACTATAATAATAACAAACACATGAAAGAATATATTATTCATTGATTCCCTACTACTATTGTTGTTATAAATATTCCCATAGCACATATACCAATAATGAGATTAAATCCCAATAAATCCTTTTATAATGTAGATATTTTCACCTACTAATGTATGAGGTTCTAATATATATATTACATCCACATTGGTGTTTCCAACCTATCTACTTGGACATATCTACTAACATGATCTTTCACCATAAAGAGGATTTAAATGCCTTTTTGGGTTACTTATCAAATTATGTCTATCATGAATCATTTATACTCTCAATATGAATAACCCTGATTAATATAAATGATAAATTGTATCATTATACTACTTTGAAAAAAAAAATTAATGACCATTACCATATCACCAAAATGACATTGGTTCAGGTTAACACATCACTTAAGGAGTTCACATCGATCCTAAGGGGGTAATGAGAAGTATTCATATAGTATGATTGGGGAGTGATTTATCTTAGAGGTTTAGAAAACAATTAATTATTAAAATAGTATTTTATGAGTGAAATAAATATTCAAATGTATATCATACAAAAAAATCTAAACTAAAATGTGTTGTCGGTACACATGGATAAGTGCAAAACTCAGTTTCCAAACTCCAGTTCCAAAACCATGTGGGACTTGAACAATACCAACAAAATCCATGTGTAGCATGAAAAAAATATATAAATTAACTAGTACCTATAGGTACCTAAAAAATTGGCCATGAATATTTATGTCCACTAATGTGAATGTGTAGGTTGTGGGCATACAATACTTAGTGGGAAACTAGCACAATTCCAATGCATATGGAATATACTGAAGTTCATGCATCATATTAGTAAAATCATTTACATAAATATACTAAACCAATATAACACAATAGTATGAAAAATAAAAAATATAATAAAAACTTAATATTGTATAATAATATCTGTTAAGAACAGCTCCCTATACCATGGGGGTTTATACTTGTACTAACTACTTCTGGAATTACCCATGATATGAGATGATTCCCCAATGTCATCATCAAAAGGGATTATGGGAATATAAATTTTTTTAAGGTCCCAATGACCCATCTAGTCGAAAGGGGAAATGGGTATACTATGTTATGGCTCAACAACCCATCCCATGTGATGCACCTTCTTACAATTAATATAATGAAAAAATTCATTATCTAGCATGCTAATTTAATATCAAAGTTGTATCCACACTAGTGCAAAAATACTTTTTAGCATCGGTTTTTTTTTAATTTTTAACATCGTTTATAAAATGACGTCTTTGTAGGCGACGTTAAAAATATAGTTTTCACGTCGGTTCATAGAAACCGACGCGAAAAATAATTCGCTTATGAGCTTCGGCGTCGGTTTTATAAAAACCCGACGCCGAAACTACATTTGGACATGATTTTCCGCGTCAGTTTTTCAAAAAAACCGATGCGGAAAATTGAGTCGACTAGGTTTTCGGCATCGGTTTTCAGAAAAACCGACGCCGAAACTAATTTACATAGGAATTTCGGCGTCGTTTATTGGAAAAACCGACACCATAAATAATTTTTTTTTTAAATATTCGGCATTGGTTTTTAAAATAACCGACGCCATAAATAAAAAAAATTATAAAATACATATAATTTCTCCTCCAAAAAAATCGGAACCCTGAAAAAAAAACGAAGTATACAAAAACAATTAAACAGTTTTAACAGAAGTACTTGAGAAAACTCAAAGTAAAGCAAAATTAAAATACACATACCTACATGGTGCATTTTCTTAATCTAACCATACTCAGTATCAATCATTGTAAGTTTCCTCTCATAGATAGCACCAATTCTGTCAAAACAGTAATGAAACTAAGGAGATGTGCGTGAAAAAATCAATCCAAGATATTACTGCAATGAATAAACATTAAATGAAAATGTGTAATTTTTTTGAATCGTTCATTTTTTCACAAAGTAAATTACCAAAATGAAATGTTACGACCCCTGATCAAAATTCCAGGAACACTCATCCGATGAAACCTCTTCCTCACCTCCCCCACTGAAGATGTTGGGGGTGTCTCTTCACCATAGGATCCCCACCACCCCCAACCTTAGGTTTTTATATTTGCTCTGTATAGACGTGCATTATCCATTCACTATTGTTATTTGTTTAAGTTATGGAATAACAGAGAAATAAGTTTTAGTGCAAAAAATAGGTGAAAAGATTGAAATCAAATGTAGATTGAAGAGACATAAAGAAACATACCTTAAAAATTGACGCCTTCTATTTTATCTTTGTGAAAACCCACTAAGAGCTGTTTCATGTATTATGTGATATGCTTCTCGGCAATCATTTTCCGATATTTATTTTCATAAAAAATAAAAAGGCTAGAATATATTTATGTGCATGCAAGGGAGACAATTTTTAGTGTTTGTGAATGTTATTTCGCTATACGAATCTCTATGTTCATGATCCAAGTACCACCCTCCAGATCTATCACTGTACAGACAAATGATTTTAAGAAATAATAATGAAAATAAATATAATAACTAATTCTGAATTAAAATACACGTACCTGAAATATACGACATACTTATTGTTGGTTATTGTTGAAGCATTCATTTGATTATTAGTAGGTTCAATAAAATAGTTTTTGCGGAGGCACTTGAGAAAACTCAAAGTAAAGCAGAATTAAAATACACCTACCTAAAATAATGACATGCTCATTGTTTGTTATTGTTGAAGCATTCATTTGATTATTAGTAGGTTCAAACACCTAATATATCATAAGAGTTAGTTTTTTAAACCCATATATATTATTATTTATAAATATTAGTATATACATACCTCAAATCTTAATCAGACTTAACAAATAGTCCGCAAAAGTATATTGAATATGGATCATATCAGATTGGGAATAAGACTATGAATCATTGAATACCTACAATAATATTGAATTATATGAAATTAATAAATATAAGAAAGTGTAAGAAAATATATAAAAAAATTAATACAACTAACCTTATGAAAATAAGTAGTTTCCCCAGTTGTGATTATCTCGTACATAAATCGTATAATATAATAACCATATTCAACATGTCCATTTTGACGATGACACTACAGTTATAAAACATTTAACTAATAATGAAAACCAATATATAACAAAAACATAAAAACTAATTACCTTTACTTCCACATATTTGATTTTCGTTGGTTTCTTTTCCTTTGTAAAATGTTTCCATGAACTGCATTTTTTTATATAAGAACTAATAAAACTTGTGTAAACAATTAAAATTAAACATAACAAACTTCTAAAAATAAAAAAACAACTTACCTGTTTAATAATTTGGAAAATGGTTTAGCACTTTTCCTAATAAAGAGCAAAACCAATATAAGGTGCATTCATTTGGGAAAAATATGCCTAACATCCAATGCCCCCTATAATACAAAAAGTTCACAATTAATGACATTATAATGATCATGAGTTCAAAATTATGTTTATGTTCTTACTTATCAAGAAATGGAAAAAACCAGCACTGAATCTCTGTTTGTGATAATCTCTCGGATATATATTGAACTCTTTCATCATTTTTCACATGTTTGACTTCCAAGGAAATGTACTCTGGATCTATAAAGATGTAAATTCTTGTAGTTTCATTTTGTAAAAGAATCCTGTATAGATACCTAATTTAAAAAGAAAATATAGTTAGTCAATGACATAACAATATTTTATTAAAGAAATAGAAATTCAAACGTCAATTTACTTACATGGAAAACAACTGCACCACATTCAGCCCGATCTCTTCAAAATTAACTAAATTCATGATATCTTCTTTCAATATTCTCAATTTATAATTTCTTCCACATATATCGGACGTCATCCGAAACTCATAGATAAAATTCAAGGAAGAAGAGCACTCAGATAATCTTTTAAACCTAGAAGAAATATCAGAAGTATCTATAGCCGACTGTTTCTGAACATTTTTCTGCATTTGTACAGTTTCTTTTACTTTCAGATATTCCTATATAAGTTAAATGTCAGAAAACATTATAAGTAATTTGGAATCATTTCTAATTAATATTTAAAAAAATTCATACCTCATTTGAAATATAATGAAGAAGTGCAGTTGGACAAAGTAAAAAATGGCCCATACATTCCCCAACACTGGTGATCTCCACAGTAGGAAATGGTAGTAGAGCAGTAGGATCTATAATAACAAGTACTGATACTCTAACCTGACCCATCTGCATAGGCTGATGATGTACCGAGTCCCCCAAAAAATACACCTGTCCTAATGCAACAATATGTACATGAGGATCTCCCGCGAAAAACTCACAATATAAGGTTTGATCCGATGGAGGAGGTGGAGGCTCAAAGTTAGCAGGTGGGGCAGGGTAGTCAGGGTGGTCAGGCTAAGAAGTCAGAAAAATGAAAAGGGTATATTAGTGTTTAAAATTTATAACATAGAAAAATTGATTAAAAATTAAATAAAATAATATACCTCAAATGGTTACGCAGACGGGGCAGGGTAAGCAGATGGGGCAGGTTAGTCCGGGTGAGTAGGCTGAGAATGTTGAAAAATGAAAATGTTATATCAGTGTTTATAATTTATAAAATAGAAAAATTGATGACATTAAATAACATACCTCGGAAGGCTGCCGAGACGGTGTTGGGTAAGCATATGAGGCAGGATAGTCTGAGTGAGTAGGCTGAGAATGTTGAAAAATGAAAAAGTTATATCAGTGTTTATAATTTATAGAAAATAAAAATTGTTAACAGTAAATAATATACCTCAGAAGGATGAGAAGACTGTGACAGTCTTGCCAAGTGTTATAATAAAGCCTTCTGTACTGCTGCTTGAATTTGATCACCCATAGACCGTTTCATATCCTGCATCTCTTCTTTTAAGGATTCGATTTCCGGGTCTCTTGGTTGCTTACTCTTACCAAAAACCATCTGAATACTAACACCCGCCTGATATCCTCTAACACGGACGGGGTGTTCTGCCTTTTCCAAAGCAGTGGCTAGGATATCCATCATACCCTCGGGGGTAAAAGATCCATGTGTCTCTTTCTCCTGAAGTTCATCCTGAAATTAAAAATAAAAAATTTATATTAGTGTTTATAAATTATAAAAAATGAAAATTGTTAACAAAGAAATAATATTTACTTACAATTCTATCAGCCACTTGATGAGCTTTGTCTGTAAGATAGTGTTCATTTTTTCTTCTTCTTGCTCGTTTCCATTTCTCATGGCGAGTGGGAGGAGATGGAGGACCATACTGGACCTCTTCTGAACCACTACTTGATCGAGATCTTAATGCTTCAAATTTTTCTTCAATAATTTTCTGCTCCAAATACGAGTACCCTCCACTTGATAAAGTATGAGGGTATACGTTTTTCAACTGGATCTCCTGATGAGATCTCTTGGATTCCTGTTACATAAAAATAAACTACTTAGTAATAAGGAAAATATAGCATAAATTTTAAAATATAAAACAATTACAATACCTGAAATTTCTCTTCCTGACGACTGTCAACAAATCGCTTCGATGTTTCTTCATCTATATATGGATACTTAAGACATGGGCTTTCAAACCTTCTCTTTCCAAAAACATAATCTTTCGTCAGTTTGTTTTTAAAATCTCTCTATCGAACTGCCGCTAAAGAGAGATGTCTTTTCCTAATTTCTTTGGTTTCCTCAAAATTGAATGTCATCTGTAATTGAAAAAATTTAATATGTCATTTAAACTATATAATATTAAAAAAATGAGATAAAATAAATAAATAAAGATATTTTACCGTCACGGCCTCCCAAAGATGTTGCTTCGCCGTCCTGTCCACTGACTTCCAATCAGGATGTAAAATACTAATCCTGTAATGGCTCTACATTGCTATATAACTGAAAAACTGAAATGCATTTGGGCCAACTGCATTATTATTATCATCAAAACGGATGTGTGCTTTGTTATCATCACGAGCAAGTGATAGTTTTGGTAAACGTGTAATACCACTTTTACCAACTAGAGAACTTGATTTTTGAGTAGTAACTGGAGAATTCTCCTCCTCCGAGGACGCATCAGTAGTCCTGCAATTTTTTTTTGTAAATTAACAGTTTTATTTCATTAAATAAGTATATTACTGAATATTTAATAATATGTCAAAATAGATATACCTCGGTAACTGCTCCTCTCTATCTGTATATAACATTTCTACTAGAAAGTGTAATGAAATTTTGGGTACCTGTATATCATTAGAAAAATGAATAATTAGAAACAAGGAAGTCAAAAATAAATATGTAAAAATATAGGCATGAATTTGTAAGTTTTAAAAATACACACAAAATATAAATATTTACCAGAAAAATTAGGAGACTAATTTAGTGTTTTGCCACATCCCTTCATCATGATCGGTACGTACTGCATGCACTATGTCTGTCTTATATTCATTGTAATCATCTGAAAATTGTATAATAGATGAATAAGGCTCATGTAAATCACTAGCATCATCGGAATCATCATCATCACCCAAATGATATCTTTTCCCTTGCAAAACAACTGACCACTGATCATTCGATGGATCAATGACATAAAATACTTGTCTTGCATGTGTCTCCAAGATAAATGGTTCCTCATTGTGATTAAATCTTTTCAAATCAACCAGTTTAAAACCATATTCATCATGTTTCACGCCACTATTACTATCAACCCAATTTCACTTAAAAATAGTGACTCGAAATTTAATATAATCAATTTCCCATATGTCTTCAATAACTCCAAAATATAACGTCGATGCAGAAATTGGGTTTTTAACTTTGGCACTCGAAAAATGCACTACTTCAGCAAATACAATCACACCACTATTCTGAACGGTACTCTTGTCATCCAGGTTTTTTGGGTAAAATGTGTAGCCATTGATATCAAAACCAGACCAAGTGATCACATTAAAAGATGGTCCCCCTGCTAACCACTTCAATGTTTTTGATACAGATATATCTGGGGTGACTTTCTCTTTAAACCATGAAACAAATGTCTTCTTATGCTCAATCATCAACCACTTTTCATTTTTTTTCTGATATCATAACTTTAATTCAACAATATGTGAGGATATATATGGTTGAACCTCATCTGTGTTGTTCAAAATGTATAAATGTGCTTGCATCACTTCATCACGTGGAATGAACTTTACCTTTAAGCCTCGAACCCCTCTACCTTCTTTGTCAATTGTCATATGTCGAGATACAGGGAGACCAATATGCTCCACCACATTCAAATAATCAGTACAGAACTCAATCACCTCTTCTGATACATATTTTTGAACAATAGAGGCCTCTGGTCGATAAGGATTTTTAACATATCCTTTCAAAATTTTCATATATCTTTCAAAAGGATACATCCATCTTAAATAAACAGGCCCACATATTCTTATCTCATGCAACAAATGAATTAATAGATGAACCATTATATAAAAAAATGTGGGTGGGAAATACATTTCCAGTCGACAAAGAATAAGAGTTGCTTCATTCTCCAACACATCTAAAAAATTTGGATCAACGACTTTGCTACAAATGGATTTAAAGAAATTACATAACCTGATGATTGTCTTCCTGACAGCTTTCGGTAATATACCACGCACTGCTACTGGTAGAATTTGTTGCATCAACACATGACAATCATGTGATTTCATACCTATTAATTTAGAATCCTTCAATGACGCAAAATTATTCACATTTGAAGAAAAACCGTGGGGTACTTTAATAGCATGAAGACACTGACAAAAATTCATCTTTTCAATCTTGCTTAATGTGTGACAAGCCAGAGGTAAATATGTTTTGTTTCCTTTCACAGCGGGAGCTAACTCCAAACGAATTCGCATTAATATCAAGTCCAATCTAGCATGTAATCCATCTTTTGTCTTTCCTTTTATGTCTAAAAAAGTTTCAATCAAACTATCACATATGTTTTTCTCAACATGCTTAACATCAATGTTATGTTTTATCTCTAAAAATATCCAATAAGGTAGTTCGAAAAAAATAGACTGCTTCTTCCAGATTTGTTTTTGTAAACTAGAACTTTTTCTCTTTCAAAATGTCAAATCAATATCTTTCACTCTGTCATAATATTCTTCAGCTGACAATGGTTGAGGGGGGGGGGGGATTGTATTCTTGTAAACCGTTAAATGCTTTTCTCAATCTACGATAAGGATGATCAATTCGTAAAAATCTTCGATGTCCCATGTACAATGTCTTTCTTCCATTCTGCAATTGATAATATGAAGTTTGTTCTTCACAAATTGGACATGCTTTATGTCCCTTAACACTATATCCAGATAAGTTTCCATATGCAGGAAAGTCATTTATCGTGAACATTATCATAGCACGCAAAAGAAAATAATCATTCTTGTATGCATTGAAAACTGTAACACCTTTCTCCCATATCAGTTTTAAATCCTCAATCAATGGTGTAAGATACACATCAATATCATTTCCCAGTTGTTTTGGTCCAAAAATCATCAATCTCATCATAACATATTTTTTCTTCATACATAGATGTGGGGACAAGTTGTAAAGTACCAGCAAAACAGGCCATGAACTATGTTGGATACTGAGGCTCTGATATGGATTCATTCCATCAGTACACAATCCCATTCTGAGATTTCTAACTTCACTTCCAAAATCATGAAATTTTTTATCAAAACTCTTTCACTGTGGTGAATCGGCAGGGTGACGTAAGTTACCATCAGAAATGCGCTCATATGAATGCCATCTTAACATTTTTGCATCATTTGAATTTGCAAATAGACGCTTCAAACGAGGAATAATTGGAAGGTACCAAGTTTCTTTAGATGGAGTTTTGATTTTGGTACCTAAAAATAAATCAGAATTGAATTATCAGAATTGTATGAAAAAAATATTGGATCATATCATTGGAAAGTAAAAAAATTGATTTTTCATAACGTTACATGACATCACCTGAAAATGAATCTATGTTGACTTTCTCATCCATCTTATAGCGCGATGTTCCACATGTAGGACAACTTGATAAATGTTCATTTTCTTTCCTATATAGTACACAATCATTGGGGAAAGCATGTATCTTTTTATACCCCAATCCCATTGGGCATAATATTTTCTTCGCCTCATAATTGGAATCTAGAAGCCCATTGCCTTCTGGAAGAAGCTCTTTTAAAAGCTCAAGTAAACTGGAGAAACTTTTATCACTCCACCCATTTTTTGCTTTTAAGTTAACTAATCTCAAAACTTTTGATAACACGGTATATTTACTGCAACCTGGGAATAATGGTTTCTTAGAATCTCCATACAATCATTCAACAGTTGGTGTTTTTTCGATGGTTTCAACACCTAAATCATGAATTAATTCTTCAATACAATCCTCTGCCTCATTATGAATATCGTCATCAACATTGGATGTTGAATCTTCAGTTCTTTCACCGTGCAAGATCCAACGTGTATAATTAAGGCTAAAACCATAATAAATGATATGATCCTTGATTTCTCTGAAGTTTAACTTTCTCATATTTAAACACTTCACACATGGACAGAAAATCAAATCAATATTTTGATTATGTTGTTTAGCAAATTCTAAAAAATTATCAACTCCTCTTTCATATTCACTAGTAGTTCTTCGTAGATAAATCCAATTATGATTCATTAATACCTGATATCACAATATAATTGATGAATATATTAAAACATATAAACATTTAAATATCTATCAGATAAATTGTAAACAAAAACATATTCCATAAAAACTATTGATAATCAGATAAAAGACATCAGATATGAAACACGTTTACAAATAGAGTAAACAGTTTATTTTCATATTATATACATGTGTGTTAACGACATTCTAATTTCATAAAAAATTATAAAGTATCAAAATTTAAAAAATAAGATCAAGAAAGAAAATGATATGTCATTTCAATCAATAATGTAGTTTAAAATAAAATAAATTAATGATTGGTTCTTTGATTATTCTGAAGATATTATTGAACATTATGAAGAGTATGTTAATAAAATACTTCTTATTTTTGTGAACATAATAAATGAAAGATTCAAATACAAAGATAAAATTCCTCAATATTTAAATTTTGGTCGAAATTGACATTTTGCAGTTGGGTCACATGGTAAAATATAAGACATCCAAATAAGTGTAGCATTGATTTTGGGAAAAAAATATTGAACCCCAAATCCTTAATAAATAATGTTCTCACATTCTATTGCTCATAAAAAATCTTAAAATTCACTCAATTGAGTGAGTTAATTAGTAAAAAGATGTCTAAATAGGCATGGAATGCCTCTCGGGTTGGGTAATAAAATTAGGGCTGGTAACTCAGGGGTTTAAATTTCAATATCAATTCACCTATATAAATTTGTTCTATAATTATGAATTTATATCAGCATCTGTCCAAACAATGAATGTATCTAAGACTATAGGCACAACCCATGGTTTCTCATGTCCATAGGGGTTATACTACAATGTTCAATGATTCATGTGTCCATATTATGACATGGGAAACCCATTTTCAATGTCAAAACAACATAGTAATGCCCTAATTCCATGGGTAATGTTGTCTGCGGACATAGGATTCCACAACAAAAGCAATAACCAGTGTGATAATGGTGTGGTAGCAATAGAGAAAGAGGAAGAACGCTTACCAAAAATCGTGCAAATGACAAAAAACCTTCAAAAATGCCCGTCCAAGATCGAAAATCAAGTTCGAAGGTCGTCGGGAGTCTGAAGTGCAGCTGCGGAGCTTGATTTCGACGATCGAACAAAATAAGGGTTTCGGCCAAGATCGCAAATCAGGTTCGAAGGTAGTCAGGTGTCCGAAGGGCCGCAGCGGAGCTTGATTTCGACGATGGAAAAAAACGAGGGTTTCGGCCGCAGCGGAGCTTGATTTCAACGGTAGAACAAAATGAGGGTTTCAGACCCCGAATAATTTTATAAGAATTTTCGCGTCGGTTTTAAGGAAAACCGACGCCAAAAATTTTAAAAAAACATTTGAGCGTCGGTTTTTAGGAAAACCGACGCGGAATTTTTATCTTATGGCGTCGGTTTTTAGGAAAACCGACACCGAAAGTATTTTTAAAAATTATCTTCTGCGTCGGTTTTCCTCAAAACCGACCCCGAATATCGGTTTTCCACGTCGGTTTTCTTCAAAACCGACACCGAAAGTTAAAAAAAAATTCCGCGTCGGTTTTTCTGAAAACCGACGCGGAAAATCCTTTTCAATTATTTTCCTAATATTATTGGCGTCGGTTTTTTGTAGAACCGACGCCATAAATTTCCCGCACATACTATTCGCGTCGGTTTTTGAAAAAACGACGTTATTACAACGACGCGAAAACCCGTATTTACACTAGTGCCACACTCAGAAAAACATTATATATTTATATAATTAAACATGTTAAATATATTAAATATGAATTTATCAACATAGTAAAGAAATTTTCATGTTCAACAAATAGCCCCATCATAACTATTCATGCACTTGATCAATTTTGATGTATACATACCATCATAATCCTTGGAAGTTAAGAAACAAAAAGGAAAATTTTTATTTTTCATAGTCATAGAACGAGTATGGATAATCCATTCATATCACAATACATATCACAAAACTATAAACAAAAATTAAGACAAGCATATGATAGGTTATAAAAAATCAATCACATTGATATTTTAGATAGTGTTTACGATATTTATAGGATATATATAAAAGGATAAATGTAGGGTTATTTAAAACCAAACCAAATAAGTATATTACTCCAAAATTAGGAGTAAATATATTGAATTATTAATATACTAGGTGATAAACTCTGAATATTCTATTCATATCCAATAAATTCCAAAATAATCCAAGATAAAGAGTTATGGAAGGTATAAGTTCTAAGCTTATAACACCCATCTAAAAGTAGAGTTTATTACATGTTGGGTTCTCATACACGGAATTTATTTTTAAATAAAACATGAATTTAATTTTATAAATTACAAAAATATTTATCATGATATTTATACTTTCTAGAATAAAGTGTAAAACATGTTCTATAGAAAACATGAATTTATGAATTCAAGATATGGTAAAAATTTGTTATAGAAAATTAAAGATTGTAACTAATACTTTATGGATAATAAATAAGTAATGGTTTTAAGATAATGTATCTTGTTTTGGTAGTAACTCAATTTATTAAATCAATAGTGTTTATTTATCACATCATTTCATTTTAAGTGAGTTAACCTATCTATTATCTCAGAACTGATACAATCTATCAACTCAGTTTAGGTATGAAAATTTTAATTATAAATCAAGCAAGATAAAGTTGAAATCACTAATTTCATTAATAATATATTCAAATTACCCATGAAGGAATGATTCTGGACAAATATTCTCACCTGACCCATTCTCCACAAATTCCTCCCAATAGATGATATTATTCCCAAATACATCGTAAGCCTATAAGGCTTCAAGAGGATGTCTTTGATGTAATGTGGGAATGTGTAATCTTATCCCAAGTTTATTCATTGGCTTAGGGAATGTAAATTATACGTGATTCAAAATACATAAGTAATAATTCCGCATAAAACATATAAGTATAAGATAGCCATATCACCATTGAAATACATTTAGAATAATGTTACATTATACTTTAAATTACTTTTCCAATTTATAATTATTTTTACATCTAGTTATTCTTGAAAAATAAATTAATTAATTAATAAAACATGGTCACCACTTTATCATTCGTTATTATCATAGGGGAGAAAAATATTATGTTAAAAACCACTAACATCTTTAAAAAGTATAGACATTATAGAAATATTATATCCATCCAAAAGTGTTAATCAATACCTAGTTTATGAAATAATATTATTTAACTATCCATAAACCTTCATGATAGAAAATTTAAAACCAAAGTTGGAAATAAAATAATTTATTCAGAGTATAGAAAAAAGAATCTAACAAAAGTTACTTGAAAAACTAACCAAAGAATTCACCAAAAAATAATTTATTCATGATTTTAAAATTATAGTAGAATTGAATTTAATTATATATGGAAAATCATGGTAGAAAAATCCAAACATGTCCTAAATAATTACATATGGTATGTAAACACCTTTCATTAGGGAGTCATATTCATGATGTACTATATAATCTAACAGGGACATATAATCCCCTAAAAATCAATAAAACAATATTCCATAACCATAAAATTCAATTACCCATGTAATAAAAATCAACAAATATTGAAATAGACTAAAACAAATCCAAAACCATTGTGACAGAACACCATAATTATGTCAACCAAAAAATAAAAGGAATACATGATCTTATCAGACCTATGAATCCCTAATCAAGGTGTGAAATCAATATATCCCTAAATACATTGATACAAAAAATGTTTTTTTCAAAATATCAAACAACTAAAACAAAATAACCCATTTTATGCTTCCTTAACCGAATAAAGAAGGAGAAAATTTCTAAAAATGGATTTCACCATGACACTAGTGAAATACATAATCAAAGTATCCTTTTATAATCGAGAAATAAGAAAGAAAACATGGTAGAGAGATATAAGAGGATTGGAGAGAGATTACCTTATTTCACCCTCAAATAAATACATTCAAATCCATACATTATTTTAATGGAGATAATGGAAAATTAAGGTGTGAACAAGGATAGTCCCAGTAGATTCATTCAGATAAGGGTAATGGGTAAATAAAGGAGGGTATGATGGTTTAAAGTGGGAAGAGGAAAAAATTTAAAAAATCAATTACTAATCTTTTCATCAAAAACTATCTAGAAGACAAGTAAAGTTCTAGTGGCGACATAGAAACTATTTTCCTTCTAGGAATTTGATTGAATTAGACTTGAGTTATAGGGGTTCCTACACCACTAACCCCCTTTTTTATTCCTTCCTCTAACCTATACTAATAATACAAACTATTATTACACCAAGATCCCCACTAATAGACCGTTTAATTTCCACTCGGACCATTAAACATAGTTTCATCCTCAACTTAATCCAATAGGTAAAATTTTCCCTAAAATTTAATTTATAAAATTTCCTAAGAAAATGTCCATTGTTGGGATCATTTCAAGATCTAAATTATATCTTCTTCATGGAGTGAGGTATTCTATTAGCATTATGTGGATTAGGTAAGGATCATATCAATGTATTCAAAAAAAATTTCATATCACATCTTATAGAGCCTATAGTCTTACCACCCTTACCATAATAGGTATATCCATGCCTCAATAGTTTCTATCATGATGTAAGTTAGGCCATAAATTCTTTTGATAAAATCGATAAATTATTTCCTTCAACCAACAGAATAGTTTTTTCCAAAACATCCCATCAAACAACGTGTAGTGGAACCAATATTTTTAGAAATAATCCCATGACTTTTTGTACCCAAAGTAGGAAGTCGATTCACTTTACCATCCAAAAAGTATAACCTCAAACACAACTCTTAAAAATCCAACAAACATTCAAATAATTAGAATTATTATATATAAAAGTACATAAATATAAAAAAAATAATGAATTAATATTCTTTAGACATGTTTTCCAGCATGAATTGGAATAACACTATGACATTATTTTCCTATTGGAAATTTGAAAGTATTACACTTAATTGAAAATACATTCAATAAGAAAAGATTATAGATTATTATAAGTCTGGAATTATATGATCTATGATGAACTTTACTAGTGCCCAATAGTTTGTCGGGATATACTATTTTTATCTCACATATCTTTTGTCGAAGGTCCTCAATACCTTTTATTAGACTTCCCAGTAAATCATGTCAGTTTCACTATTATCCCACATTAATGAGAGTGATTGGAGGACCTAATTTTCTCACTAACTTTGACTGTATTCCCTTATAAACTATTTAGATACATCATCATAGAGTTTTTTTTTCAATATTCTAAACCTTTATCGCTGTCTACCTACCATTAAAACTATGATTATTTGAATATTTGAAATTTCAATAATATTTTTCCTATTAGAGATTTTTATGTTTTTGATTTTAACACACCATTCAAAACATATTCTAGGAAGTTGTGTTATAATGATTATTCTAGTGAACATAAATCGGTCAACAGAATAGAATTCACATCCCAATAATCTTCTTCTTCAAGACTACTCTTGGGAACCTCTGGTAACTCTCAAACACTTAGAAAAATGAAAAAACTCACTTCTTTCTTTATTCTCTATCAATCAGTGTTCCTACATCTCTTTTTGGTCACCCAACTCCCATTTAGGAATGAATATTCTTATAATTTCATAAACTAAAATTTTATTGAGCATGTTCGTAGGATTTTGGATTCTAAATATCTTTTGAATATCTTAAACTTTTTCATCCATTATTTTTCTTCTAAAATTATACTTTATGTCTATATGATTTTATCTTTCAGGTAAAAATATATTTCAATCCATGTTAATTTAATCATGATTATCACTAAATAAGATTTATTCCTCATTAATTATTCATAGTTCTTTCAAAAACACTTCAACTAGACAAACTTCTTACCTATATTTTTTATATCGATATACTGTAATTTTATTTTTCTTAAAGTGAAAATAATTTGTATCCATGATATCTAAATAATTTCTTCTCCTCCATAGGCAAAAATAAAACTAGTTATTCTCTTATTAGTTTTAGAATATCCAGTTAAATGTGCATCCAAAAAACGTTATAATAGATATTCCTTCTAAAAGAATAGGGAAACATATTTTTTTACCCCTTAAGTACTAATAAAAATTGAGTCATCTCCATATATTGGAGTTATGCTACCATTTTTGGTTCCTATGACTTGGTCAGTTTTATGTTTTAGGAAATATGGTTAGATACTGGATTAAATATAACCAATCTAAACATTTTTATGATCTTATAAAAGAATATTTTCTTGAATAATCCTAAATTTTATGGTTTCCTATCCCTTTATATACTCATCACTAATATTTTTTTGGCATTTCCATGATCCATAATTTTGAATCATTCAAAAAACATATGATTTACCTCCAAAATCATTGAGATCTATAGACCCTCTATCAATAATTATTTTATAAAAAATCAATATGATAAAACACCCATCATCCCATTACATCTAGTAACTATAGTGATCTAAATTTCATTATCTGATTGCTTCTTATAACATTAATATATATAAGGTTTGATTTTATTTTCATGGTTCTATCTTCAATCCATATAGAAATTTCTTAAATTTATAAACCATTCTTTGGTTCTCACCTTCCATGAATCCTACTGGATGATTCATGTAAATTTATCCCAAAAAATTTCCATGATGGAAATAAATCATTACATCCATATTTTTTAAGTACAGATATTTGGATTCCACCATATGCAGCACTATGTGGATAGTAATATGTTTAACTATCACTAATAAAATCCATGTGAAATCAATACATTAATTTTTCTAAAATACTATTACCACCATATGTTCACTAAAAATGATTCTTTTAATTATCCTCTTCCATCAAATAGCAATCCCATTAATTATATAGCACTAATTTACCTTCCAATAAACCATTAAACTCTTATGTTTCATTATAATTTAGTGAGTACATTTCTTCACCCATTTTCTCCATTTTTTTGAGTCACTAAGTGATTACAGTTATTGTGGTCATTCAAGTTCCCCTGTTTCTATTATGAGTATAAATATTATATTATGAAAAAACATTTAAATAGGTATTATAACTATACTTTATCTCCTCAAATAATTTATTTGTTCGATACTTAACAACTATAATCTATGTTTTAGATCCCTAAATTATATTAATCCCACTTAGTCTTTAACCATTATTAATCTTTCTTGAATATAATTTGTTAGTCTCACATCTATAATTTTTATACTATTGTTTGATTTCTAAATAAATTTTTCCTTTCTAGTGTTCTTCCCAAATAATCTTTGTCTTTGATAGTTTATTTTTTTCCCTCATTTTCTTTCTCTACTATGTTATAATCTTTCTATATAATTACTTAATTGAAATAAACATATCATTTCATGAACACTTTCCTATTTTCATCATACCATTGATGGTAGATGATGTTCACATCACCATACCTAATAAATAAATATTATTTATACTTTTCAACAATATTGTCCAAGTCCTTAAAATCAATATTCACATATACTATGTTTCTAATTAATTTTAGGTGGATGACATCTAGAAAATTATTGAACCATATCTCCTCTATAATTTATTTCCTACAACTTCTTCTAGACTTCTATTGATAAGGTATGTAGTTGGGTTTGGTGCCTCTACCCAGATTACCTTATGAATTCTAGATTGAAACCTCATACTCCTATCCTTATCAATCAATGTCTTATTCATCCTTTTATTCACACTATTCTACTATAGTGTCATGAGTATTATCTTCAATTTTCTTTTCCATTTCTTTCGATATAAATTCTATATTTAAAATTTGGTGTTTGAATAACCATTTATTTTATGAAGAAACTTCATCTTTTATCCTCATACCCTTTCATCAAAGGATTTCCATTGAATAGAAAAAATAAAATACATTAGATTTATACATCAAAAATAAAACACATACTTTTTTAGTTGTATCATCACTGAAACATACTATATTGAGATAACCTTCATTTGACTGACCAGGGGCATGTCCCCAAACATATAATTTGACCAAATCCCATATTTTAGCATTGTGATTCTATTCATATAAGTTGAAATACATTATTGTCTAATTATATGGTATACAACTTTCACAGCTTCTGGTATCCTTGTGATCCAAATTTGGAATGCCTGTATACATCATAACATTCATTTTCTTATCACTCAGAAGACCAAGACTATAATTTCAAATATCTGAATCTTAAAATGATATAATACTACCCATTATAATCCCATCACTATTTATTTTCAAGTAAAAAAGTTCCATATTTTACTCCTAGTGAAACTATCATGGATCCTTGGGTAACTTTCTAGACCTTATTATAGAATTTCATTGCCTAACCTTCATCATCAAGTTATCCAATGTAAATAAGAACTTTCCTATTCACCGGGATATTCTTAAAAACTTTTAGTCTCAATAAACCCTCATTATTCAAACGGATCATTACATCTCCTTTTAAAACTATCTCCAGAGCATCAAGGTCCTCCAAATGTACATTACTAAAACTTCTAGACAGATACTTTTCAAAGTATCTTTGGTATCTCATTTAATTCAATGATTCTATTTATTTAATAACCTATTACTTCACTAGAATATTAACACTCAAAATTGTTTTATGGATATATTTTGATAAAATAATAGAAAATTAAATACTAAATTTGGATTCCCTTCTAGTGTTCTCTTGGGAATTTTATAATTCTTCTTAATATGTATCTTTTTCTCACAACTCCATCATGAAGGTCTAGGACCGACCAACATTCTCCAAATAATTTCTCATGAATTTTCATTCGATGGTTTCTTCATATAGATGTTCTATTATGGTGAACATCCTCATCCATCATCATTAAAAATATTTCTATATGATACTAGGGATTCTATTTTCTCTATCTCATCATTCATGATCAAGTTCTAGATATCCTCAAACACAAAATGTTTTTTCTACTATAAATAAAAGAAAATGTAACCATAATATCCCATCATTCTATAAGTGAATATAATATAAGTATCAGGTATATACCTTGACACGAGTAGACCAAATTTGGTGTTTACATTACTGAATTGACCCTAGATATAAGTGATCACATCTTAAAGAACATAACAGTTTAGTAGTATTTGGAATATTAATACATATTTGAATATCATATTGTAATTGAAAACATAAAATAAAATAAAATATTTTATTTGGGAACACTATTTTTTCTTTTAGAATATCCTTGCATGTGAGTCATAAAACACTTCATAAAATACAAGGGAATGAAAAACACAAGAATGGAGTTATATTATATTTTTATTGGGGGTTTGAATATATAGTACACTATAATTAATACATAATTCATAATTAATATGTAAAGGTAAATATCAAAAAACACATGTAATTTATACAACAACACGGGAATCAATAATAATATGGTATGAATAAATGGTGATAAAATAATACCATATAAATAATTAAATTCTCTATAAACTTATCTATTGATATCATACCTATTCAAATAATCATATGGACCTCAATAACTAATCTCATAATGAGGAAATGTATAAGGTTATACATCATAAATATACCATCATGGCCTTATCTCTGGACATCTTAAATAAATGGGTAAGGCCTTGAATAAAACAAATACTGGTTTGTCTCAGGATACCCAATGATTCATCGAGGTGATATAATGGTCATTTACTAACACATACAAATTATAATACATTCCTTATATGATATGGGTGAGACGTAGTCAATGTAAACATTCATATTGAAAAAATTGCATAAAATTTTACAAAAAATCATAAAACATATATAGCAATATGGGAAATAATATCAAAATTATTCATTGCCAGTAAATAATAATATCTACCATGAATTTTTTCATAACTGGATTTACTTTAAAAGGATGATTGGAAAATTTCATGAGGCAAATACCCTTTTAACTTTTGATTCAATTACGTAAAATATAAAATACTTCAAAAATATGAAGGAAATAAATTTATTTGATATAATTCTTCTAAACTTGTAATGGAATCTTAAAATAAATTAGTTCTCATGAAGGAGGGTAATTCTATACATGTCATTAAAAAAATATTCCTTTCACACTATTGTAAAAAGAATGAAAAGAACCAATTTTGGAAAATGACAAGATGATTAATTTGAAACATTTTTAAAATTAAAAAAGGATAAATCTTTAATTAATAAAAAATTTAAATGGTAAAAATATAATTTTAAACATTTTTTTTCAAATAAGAACATGAAAGAGAAAGATTCCCGATCGAGTAGAACAATAATGATTGTTTTCATTATAAAACATTATTCTAGTATCTTGAGTACATAATGGGAGGAAATTGAATGGAAATGTTTTAATTTATATGAATAACCATAGTATAAGAAAATATATTATATTTATTATTGAAATAGAAAATAATTTCCTTTATTGAAACATAAATAAAAACAATTTTGAATAATGGTGTGATTGTGAAATAAACCCTTACCTCAAGTCCAAATTCTTTCATATGTCTTTGAACTCCCTATAAAATAAATATATATTTATTATAAATATACTAAATAACAATAATATTATATATCATACCTTATATTATTTACTTATAATGATTTATAACTCTTTTATTAAAAATTCTTTGTTAAAATCGTTGTTTTGGGTAATAACTCCATCGTTTTCTTGTTTTTTTAGTTCAGTAGTTCTAGTCCCAATACCTTGATTATGATTCCATAATCTCCAAAATATAAATCTTGATTTAAATTTCATTTTTTTTCATTATTATTATATTTATAGTCATCCATATAAGTTAGATATAGAAAAATTAATTACACCATTCATGATGATGGTAGGTCATACGTATGCCTGAAAGTTGTTTCCATTTTTTGATGGATGATATATAATAAAGATAAATAATAATTAACCACTACATAATAATTTTTATATCATATATATCATATATTTTTAGTAAATATATCCATGTGACCATGAATTTTAAAATAAAATAAAAAGTGTATCAAAACACTTTGTGGAGGTTTAACTCCCCAAGCTTCCACGGTACGTTTCCCTTTGAATAATGCAATGGCGTGCATTGTACGCAACTTCAAGATTCTAACACACCACAACCAATCAAACTAGCTGTTATGAATAGTAATACCTAATTTTTGAAATTTTATAAATTTTATCATTTGAAATGGACTTCATTTTTGGATTCATAATATCAAAATTAGCTTAGGGTGAAATTTTGGTACTTTTCTGATAACTTTCATATTTTGATGAATAGTGAAAATTACTAAATTTTAATTAAAAACAACTTTTTTAATAGAAATAATTAATTGTGATAAATTATTAATTTTAGTGGTTTTAAAGTATATTTAGAATACGTTTTTACCATTTAATAAAATGTTGGTCATTGGATGTAATTTCACATTTAAACCAGACATAAACAAGTGTCAATCTTTTGATAGTTATTATCTATTAAAAACACACTATTTGTTTTGACGGTGAGAATTAATTTTTCAATTAATTAATGAAAATGATATTTTTTGAATTTGGTAAAATAGACATAATTTTTGAATTTATAATATCAAATATATCTTAGGCCTAATTTTTGGTATTTTTCTGGAAACTTTCATTTTTTGATAAAAAGTGATACCACTAAGTGGTAGTTAAAAAACTGAATTTTTCATAAAACTTAATTTTACCGCTTCTATGAGTGGAATTTCAAAAATCTGAGAGACACGGTTAATATCAAGGAGTAAAATGTGGTTCAATGAGATGAAAATAATGTTTGGTGAACAGTAACTTTTACTTTTATTTATCACGGTTAAAAGTAAATAGGGTAATTAAGAGTAAAAATGATATTAATATTACCCTAACACATGTCCTAATTCTATTGGAAAAGTTTATCTCGACCACAAACAACATTAGGAATAAAATATTGTCATTTAGGTCCACTTGGATTAGATTAGGACATTTATTATTATTTAATTCAAAGAAGAGTTAAAAGAGTTAAAATCAAAGTTTAATTACTAAAACATTTTTAATATAGGGTTACACATAATATAAATTAGATTATAAATATTCATTATAAATATAAAAAAATTTCCTACATAATGATATTTTAATTTTAATTTTTTTGACATTAAATAATTTAATTTATTTATGACACAATGATAATGCAGTAATTACCATAATAGTTTAAAATTAAAATAATTGATATTATAAATACCCAAATAAATATAATTGGAGACTTTTATTGAATTAAACCAATTTTCTAGATTAATATGACATATTATGATTAATTTAATTGACTTTTTTCAAAGTAATCATTCTGTTATGAGTTTCACAAAAATCAATTATTGAATAGTGTCAAAATTGACATAAAAGAGTTTTTAAAACAAATATTATATTATTAATTGATATTAAATTTCTAAAAATCTAAGGTTTGGCCAAGATACTTATATAATGATATTTTTATCATTAAGGGACCACTTTTGGGTCTCTGGGATGTATATAATAAGTTTATTAACCATATAATATAAAAATACAAAGAGACATTGTAAAAGTGAAACTAATTTACTAAGAGTTAATACTTAAAGATAAGGTTAATATAATGACCCAAACCTGTCTATATTCTATTGGTTGAGTGTTTTTCGACCTATCCCAACCTTAAACTTTAAATAATCTACTTTGGAGCCATTAGAAACTGAATATGTATTTATTATAAAAGAATATTTCTAGCTTTTCCAAAGGTGCCCCTCACCCCTCTTATAAAAGGGAACTCCCCCTTCTCATTACTTCACACCTTCAAAGCCTTTTGGTTCGGCCAAACCCTGACCAAATACACTCTCAACTTCCCTCAATACAACCTAGATTCCTTAGTTTTATCAGAAAGCCAACCTAAGGAGCCCTTTTGATCAAATCAAAAGGAAGAACCCGAAGAAGAGGTAATGTTTTTATCACCCTTTTTCAAATTCTTTTCTTCTTCAACTTCTTCTATATTTTTTATTCCCATTATAAAAAAATGAATCCAGTACCTCATATATAATATAATATTATTATAAATATTGTACAACCATATTCATTATTCTATCCATCCTTTGAATGACATGTCACCATACGTGCGTACGTACGGCTTACCGTCTCCACGTCGTGGTGTAATTGTCATTCAATAAATTATTATTTTGATGGGTATAATAATGATGTTTAATTCATGTAAATAATAAATATAAGATGATAATTATTATTTATATAAGATATACCATCCAATTATATATTATTTTAACATTAAAAGAATGATATTGTCGCCCGTGCGTACGTACGGACTACCTTCTCCACGAAAGTGATGAGATTAATTCTCCATCGTATCCATTCAAGTATAATTATCATTTGATGATTTAAAAATAATTTTTAAGGACATTATATAATTCTTGATATGAATAATATACAACCTATCCATAAAAAAACGACTTACGTAATAAAGAATATAAAGGAAAACAAGTAAGTTAACACCCGAAATGACTATAATACTAAGATATTATTAACAAATCAATGTTAAAAGATCATATATGATATAATATTAATGTAAATGATTTTTTTATAATTCAATAACAATTATTTCACCATTATACAAGAGGTTAACCTACCGTTGACCAACGAAAAAGTACAACGTAAGGGATTTTCTTATCTCACTTTTAATTTCGTGAGAATTCCATTGTTCACCACATATTTATTGCATGTGGTGTGTGTACTGCCCATGATTGTATTCATTGTTTAATATACTTTAATTTATGTATATTTACATCATCATTGTATTATCCTTCTTTCATGGGTGTATGTTTCGTAAGTTACCAAATCGATAAGGGAATTTGAAATTTCTATTTCCATTTATTCAGCTTTACGCAAACTTCATTGATTATTTTACTCCGAGATTATGTGTGGAATCTTTATTCATTTTCTTATGTCATAATTTCAACTCCCCTTTTCTGTGGATATACTTTGGATACACATAATCACTCCATTGATAATTTCTCAAGTCATCGATATGAATTTGATAAGAGTAATTTTAACTCATTCTCCATTTGTTGAGTTAAACATCCAATTCATTGGTGTTGTTTTTATAAGATTATGTGTGAATGTCATTTGATTGTTTTACACTGAATATCCAATAATATTTAGTGTATTTATATTTGTCACACATAACTATGTCGTTGATTTATCCTTAACCTAAGGATACGGTCTTTATGAGAGATTTCATCTCAATTTACATTCCATCGAGACTTCTTTTTTGTTATACACCAAATCACTTTTATGTGGTGTATATAATATACATTTACATAGTATATCATGAATCCGTTTATTCTCATGATATTAAAAAGATTTTATTACCTCAATTATTTGTATTCAAGTGTCTCTCTTTGGGTTAGAAACTCTAACTAAAATACCATTTTTAAATGTTTTAAAGACTTATTCTTCTAAATCTTTCTCATTAATGTCCATGTTTTAAAAAAAAGTTTTAAGGATTTATTTATATGGACATTTAAGTTGTAAAATTAAAACTAATTTTAAAAGTTTCAAAGTGGTATGGGACACTTTGATTCAAAAATCTTTTTTTAAACAGCTTCTTGACAAATAGTGTGACTTTTAAATGTTTTCAAGAAAAGGGGGATATTTCTCTCAAAAAGTTTTGATGGTTATTTTCATCTATGTCAATATCATTCATTATTATCGATTGAGGTTATTATGATACAATACAATCTTCCATATTGTATCGAATGAGTTATGTTTGACTGTGGATGTTCTATTTTTATACCATTCAAGGTTTTTGGATAAACTATTGACATTTCGTATTCTAGTTTTAATACGAATGTGTATGTTATGTTTAAAACTGTTCATATGAGGAATGCATTGGACTTAGTAAGTGATGGGTGGAGCCCGCTATAGCTCCTCGATGCATCGGTAGGTCTCATGAGACAAACTAGTGTCTTGGCACAAGGCCTTGGAAAAATATTATTTGTAGTCTTGGCACGAGGCCTTGGCTATGTGGTTATGATAATCTGGAACTATGCATTCCATTATTATGAAAGTTGTTATTGATATTGCATGTGATTGTTCAACTAGTAGAATATCCATGTGAATAATTAAATGGCATTATTTCATTTTATCTTCTCTATATTATGCTAATGTTCAAGTTTAAAAGGCTTTTGTTTTAGTTATAAATTGCTTTAAGTGCTTATGCTTATCTATGAAAGCTTCTAATATATTTTTATCCTTACTGAGCATCTGAGCTCACCCCTTTCAATGTTATATATTTCCCAGGATGTGAAAAAGTAATTTACGAATGACCTGCAGGGATAGTATGAGGGGATATGAAGACAAGATGTTGTTGTAGTTTTTTTTACCTTATGATGTAATGGCAGACTTATGAATATATCTAGTGTTTCCAAGACTACTAAACTAATTGTTCCTTCGAGACTTGATCCTTTGTGATCATGCCAATGTTATGTAATAATGCACCGACTCTGGGTATCTTGGGTTTGGGCGTTACAGTTGGTATCAGAGGAAGTTTAGTACAAACCTTGGAAGCTAGATTTAGAAAAAATCTGATTAGATCATATAGACCTAAGAAGGAATTTGAGGATTAGTATAGAAGAACTTCATAGAATTTTGGTATTGTAGAGATTTTGTGAGTTTTCCGAGCAATACATCCCTGTCTGGATACGAGTAGGTAGAGGTGGCTCTGGAACAGATGTACATAGGGGTAAAACCGGAAACACCGCTTTGAGTTAGACTCAAACGGGAACTGGTGCATGACAACGAGCCTTGCTGCACTCTTGGTTACGACACTCCTAGGGGATATGCTTAGGAATATTTACATTTTATTTACAAACCAATTTGAAGTATTATATATAAGATGAGAGTAAATGACCTTGGTTAATCCTAATGTGTTTCAAATTGAGAATATGGTGATATGATGTTCTCTAAATGATTTTATGACTACTGTTACTCACACAATGCTTTTTGGTTTTAGTCAATGGTTGGATTCCAAGGAAGTCATAGTGACTTTGAGAATGATGTACAAGGTGGGAACAGTGGTGGAAATGAGCAACAAAATGGAATGTTTATTGGAATAAAAGATATCATCTTCATTCCAAATCAATTTTCCAAAAATGTGATCAAAAATATATATATTAACCAATTCCTGGACTCAACAAAGAAGAGAAAGTTGATGAATGATAAGTGCTCCAGCAGTGGAGACCATGGAGAATGGAATAATCAATTTCCATCATGCCGGAAATGTGGAAGGAGACACCTAGGAAAGTGTCTCAACAGAACAAAGAAATGATTTACGTGCGGGAAAGAAGGACATAAAGTGAAGAATTTCCAAAGAAAAATGAAGAGTACTATGTAAGAAGATAAAAATGGTCCCAAGAATCCATTTACAGTCATTTTCCGTAAATGTAGGGGACCTAGCCATTACCCGATTGAATGCCCTATTCTATAGGATATTTTCTTGGTCAAAGAAGAAGATATGTGGGCATAAACGGTTGGATAAATGTTTAAAAAGTATTAGTGCTCCTTGTTGATGGATTTACTTTGGAATAATTTTCTCTTGTATTTTTAACCCTACATTTTTCCATGTGAGAATGATATTTGAGGAAGAATTATTTTTTCTCTTATGGATATAGTTATAAATAACCATTTGTTTTATATGATCGTTGGGTTTGAGGAAATTATAAGTTATTATAATTTGGGATGAAAATGCAAGGTATGAGTTAAGATTTGTGGTTAAATTATGTTATTGTTATTTTGAGGAATTTATCTCATTTTGGTAATGTTATAAAATATAGTTTTTGAAAAAGGACAACACACAGATCGTGTGACAACCCGTCGCGTCGGACAAAGCTATGGGAATCAAACCCACAACCAAAGTGCGATTGGGATTTATCGCCTACCACTGGACTACGTGAAGTCCTTGGTTAGTGTGACTGCTATTTTTTGTTAAATGATTTTATTGATCAATAATAATTTGATTTGGGATCTTATGTCTTATCAAACGAATACCCTTAGTATAGGAAAATGATTTGGTGATTAAGTGATAAATGTTATTTTGGAAGTTGTTCGCTTTGTTGTGAACACTATATGCCCAAGGAAAATAGAATAGTATGGGATTTCATTTGAGGAGTAATGGTGGATTTTTATCTATGTTTTTATTGTGGATTTATAGTGATTTGGGTTATATATGGAAATGATTAAGTTAATTACTTTTAATTATGTGACCTTAAGAGTAATTAAAGTTAATTGGAGATACAATTTAACGTGGAATACTACATTCTTATAAGTTTTGGGTTTCAATATTAGTTTGGATTATATTGGAGGATTTTAAGGACAATTTATTATTGAATGGTATTTATTTAACTTTGGGGTATTGATGGTTTAATTTTAGAAATTAAGATTAGTGTTTCTTTCTCTAATGGAATATCCATTTAGGGGATCATTAGATATTATACGAACCATTTTGGGTTTTGATTAATCTCTAAAGAAAATGTAAATATATAGTTTATCATATGTGGATCATGTATTTCTATAGAAGTTTATTCTAGCTCATCCATTGTGACCAAGTCTTCTTGAATACTCATTGTTCAAAAAAAAGAGTTAGTGGTAAAAATTTATTAAAGAATGAAACTCTACATAAAAAAGTAAGTATATCTCTTTATGTTCTTAGTCAATATCATAAATTAATTCCTCTTCCATATGTAATGTAACTTAAAACAAAAAATGTTGTTCGTTTACTTTTCCTACTGGGAGACTAATGACCGTTTTTTCCCAACCCAAGATTGTGATTTTCTTATTGTTAACTTTCTCTTGATCGTGTTTTCTATCCCTCTCCATCAGAACCAAACACTTAGTTTATCATCCATATCCATGTTTTCTTGCATGGAATTCTATTATGGGTTATCTTGGGTGACCTTTATACCTCTCTTACTTTCTTTTAAAGTGATAGTTTTATTGACTCTTTTTCTGATGTGGGACATTCCATTATATTCTCAAGCCCAATTTTAAAAAAATTTCAAGGAAGAAATTTATTTAAGTAGGGGAGATTGTAACACCCCAAGCTTCCACGGTACGTTTCCCTTCGAATAATGAAATGACATGCATTGTACGCAACTTCGAGATTCTAACACACCACAACCAATCAAACTAGCCATTATAAATAGTAATACCTACTTTTTGAAATATTGAAAATATTATCTTTTGAAATGGACTTAATTTTTGTATTCGTAATATCGAAATTATCATAGGGTGAAATTTTGGTACTTTTCGGATAACTTTCATATTTTGATAAATAGTGAAAATTACTAAATTTTAATTAAAAACAACTTTTTTAATCTAAATAATTAATAGTGATAAATTATTAATTTGAGTGGTTTTAAAGTATATTTAGAATATATTTTTACCATTTAATGCAATTTTGGTCATTGGATGTAATTTCACATTTAAACCAGACATAAACAAGTTTCAATCTTTTGATAGTTATTATCTCTTAAAAACACACTATTTGTTTTGACGACGGAAATTAATTTTTAAATTAATTAATGCAACTAATATGTTTTTAATTTGGTAAAATAGACATAATTTTTGAATTTATAATATAAAATATATCTTAGGCCTAATTTTTGGTATTTTTCTGGAAACTATCATTGTTTGATGAATAGTGAAACCACTAAGTGGTAGTTAAAAAACTGAATTTTTCATAAAAATTAATTTTACCGCTTCTGTGAGTGGAATTTCGAAAATCCGAGAGACACAGTTAATATCAAGGAGTAAAATTTTTTCAATGAGATGAAAATATTTTTTGTTAAATAGTAACTTTTTTACTTTTATTTACCACGGTTAAAAGTAAATAGGGTAATTAAGGGTAAAAATGATATTAATATTACCCTAACACGTGTTCTAATTCTATTGTAAAAGTGTATCACGACCACAAACAACCTTAGGAATAAAATATTATCATTTAGGTCCACTTGGATTAGATTAGGACATTTATTATTATTTAATTAAAAGAAGAGTTAAAAGATTTAAAATCAATGTTTATTTACTAAAACATTTTTAATATAGGGTTACACATAAGATAAATTAGATTATAAATATTCATTAGAAAGATAAAATATTTCCTACATAATGATATTTTATTTATAATTTTTTAGACATTAAATAATTTAATTTATTTATGACACAATGATAATGCAGTAATTACCATAATAGTTAAAAATTAAAATAATTGATATTATAAATACCCAAATAAATATAATTGGATACTTTTAATGAATTACACTAATTTTATAGGTTAATATGACATATTAGGATTAATTTAATTGACTTTTTTCGAAGTAATCATTCTTTTATGAGTTTCACAAAAATTAATTATTGAATAGTGTCAAAGTTGACCTAAAAGAGTTTTTAAAAAAAATATTATATTATTAATTGATATTAAATTCCTAAAAATATAAGGTTCGGCCAAGAGACTTATATCATGACATTTGTATCATTAATAGACCACTTAGGGGTCTCTTGGATATATATTGTAAGTTTATTAACCATATAATATAAAAATACAAAGAGACATTTTAAAAGTGAAACTAATTAACTAAGAGTTAATACTTAAAGATATGGTTAATATAATGACCCAAACCTGTCTATATTCTATTGGATGAGTGGTTTTCGACCTATACCCACCTTAACCTTTAAATAATCCACTTTGGAGCCATTAGAAACCGAATATGAATTTATTATAAAATAATATTTCTAGTTTTTCCGAAGGTGCCCCTCACCCCTCATATAAAAGGGAACTCCCCCTTCTCATTAATTAACACCTTCAAAGCCTTTTGGTTCGTCCAAACCCTTCCAAATACTCTCTCAACTTCCCTCACTACAACCTAGAGGCCTTATTTTTATCAGAAAGCCAACCTATGGAGCCCTTCTGATCAAATCAAAAGGAAGAACCCAAAGAAGAAGTAATGTTTTTACCACCCCTTTTTCAAATTCTTTTCTTCTTCAAATTCTTCTTTGTTTGTTATTCCCATTCTAAAAAAATGAATACAATAACTCATATATAATATAATATTATTATAAATTTGGTACAACCATATTCAGTATTCTATCCATCCTTTGAATGACATGTCACCATACGTGCATACGTACGGTTTACCGTCTCCACATCGTGGTGTAATTGTCATTCAATAAATTATTATTTGTATGGGTATAATAATGGTGTTTAATTCAGGTAAATAATAAATATAACATTATAATTATTCTGTATATAAGATATACCATCAAATTATATGTTATTTTAACATCAAAAGAATGATATTGTCGTTCGTGCGTACTTACGGACTACCGTCTCCACGAAAGCGATGAGATTCATTCTCCATCGTATCCATTCAAGTATAATTATCATTTTATGATTTAAAAATAATGTTTAAGGACTTGATATAATTCTGGATATGAATAAGATACAACCTATCCATAACAAAAATGGCTTGCGTAATAAATAATATGAAGGAAAACGAGTAAGTTAACACCCGAAATGACTATAATACTAAGATATTATTAACAAATCAATGTTAAAAGATCATATATGATATCATATTAATGTAAATGATTCTTGTATAATTAAATAACATTTATTTCACCATTATACAGGAGTTTAACCTACCTTCGACCAAGGAAAAAGTACAAAGTTGGGGATTTTCTTATCTCACTTTTAATTCTGTGAGAATTCCATTGTTCACCACTTATTTATTGCATGTGGTGTGTGTACTGCCCATGATTGTATTCATTGTGTAATATACTTTAATTTATGGATATTTACATCATCATTGTATTATCCTTCTTTCATGGGTGTATGTTTCGTAAGTTACCAAATCGATAAGGGAATTTGAAATTTCAATTTCCATTTATTCGGCTTTACACAAACTTCATTGATTATTTTACTCTGAGATTATGTGTGTAATCACTATTCATTTGATTATGTCTTAACTTCCACTCCCCTTTTCTGTGGATATACTTTGGATACACATAATCACTCCATCGATAATTTCTCAAGTCATCGATATGAATTTGGTAAGAGTAATTTTAACCCATTCTCCATTTGTTGAGTTAAACATCCAATTCATTGATGTTGTTTTTATAAGATTATGTGTGAATATCATTTGATTGTTTTACACTGAATATCCAATCATATTTAGTGTATTTATATTTTTCACACATAACTATGTCGTTGATTTATCCTTAACCTAAGGATACGACCTTTATGAGAGATTTCATCTCAATTTACATTCCATTGAGACTTCTTTGTTGTTATACACCAAATCACTTTTATGTGGTGTATATAATGTACTTTGACATAGTATATCATGAATCCCTTTATTCTCATGATATTAAAAAGTTTTTATTACCTCAATTATTTGTATTCAAGTGTCTCTCTTTTGTTTAGAAACTCTAACTAAAATAGCATTTTTAAATGTTTTAAAAAATTATTCTTCTAAATCTTTCTCATTAATGTCCATGTTTTAAAAAATGGTTTTAAGGATTTATTTATATAGACATTGAAGTTGTAAAAATAAAACTCCTTTTAAAAGTTTCAAATTGGTATGGGACACTTTGATTCAAAAATCTATTTTTAAACGTCTTCTTGACAAATAATGTTACTTTTAAATGTTTTCAAGAAAAGGGGGATATTTCTCTCAAATATGT
The DNA here is from genome assembly GCA_963277665.1 of Viscum album. Classification (NCBI taxonomy): domain Eukaryota; kingdom Viridiplantae; phylum Streptophyta; class Magnoliopsida; order Santalales; family Viscaceae; genus Viscum; species Viscum album. The sequence continues at coordinate 859,259,266 of OY728121.1, forward strand.
TTGATGGTTATTTTCATCTATGTCAATATAATTCATTATTATCGATTGAGTTTATTATGAAACAATACAATCTTCCATATTGTATCGAATGAGTTATGTTTGACTGTGGATGTTATATTTTTATACAATTCATGGTTTTTGGATAAAGTATTGACATTTTGTATGCTATTTTTAATACGAATATTTATGTTATGTTTAAAACTTTTCATATGAGGAATGCATTGAAATTAGTAAGTGATGGGTGGAGCCCGCTATAGCTCCTCGATGAATCGGTAGGTCTCATGAGACAAAGTAGTGTCTTGGCACAAGGCCTTGGCAAAATCTTATTTGTAGTCCTGGTATGAGGCCTTGGCTATGTGGTTATGATAGTCTGGCATTATGCATTCCATCATTATGAAAGTTGTTATTGATATTTCATGTGATTGTTTGACTAGTAGAATATCCATGTGAATAAGTAAATGGAATTATTTCATTTTATCTTTTCCATATTATTCTGAAGTTCATGTTTAAAAGGCTTTTGTTTTAGTTATAAATTACTTTAAGTGTTTATGCTTATCTATGAAAGCTTCTGCTATATTGTTATCCTTACTGAGCATTTGAGCTCACCCCTTTCAATGTTTTATATTTCCCAGGATGTGAAGAAGTAATTTATGAATGAACTGCAGGGATAGTATGAGGGGATATGAAGACAAGATGTTGTTGTAGTTTTTTTTACCTTATGATGTAATGTAAGACTTATGAATATATCTAGTGCTTCCAAGACTACTAAACTAATCGGTATTTCGAGACTTGATCCTTTTTTATCATTCCAATGTTATGTAATAATGCAATGACTCTGGGTATCTAGGGTTGGGGCCTTACAGGAGGTGGTTGTCCTCATATACAAATTAGGGATGTTATAATTTTATAATTGATTGGAAGGTAAGAATTTAGATATAATATTATAGTTATAGAAGTGTTATTATTTTCAAAATATCATATATATATATATATATTTTTTAAATATATCATTATAACCATATTTTATAAGCTATGTTGGAAAACGAATTACATCGGTTCGTGAGTTAGCAGTTTTTCGTAAACATAATTAATTGTTTGGATTCCCATTTGATGAAAATGGGGATGATATAGGTTATAAAATTAATATAATAAAATATTTTTATCTTTAAGAAACATTTATTATTATATCATAATTGTAAAATATTTTCTGGGGGTAAAGGAAGAAATAAAACGAAGTGGCATGGTTAAGAATTATACCTCTTCTAAGGAGAACCTATTTCAGTTTATACCTAAAGTCCTCCTTGGGTAGTTTTTTGATCCAACAATGGACTCTAGGAATTAGTTATTTTTGTATGTAATTTATTTTTTAATGTCTTGGTTAAAATATAAGTTATTTTATTTGTGTATAAGAGATGAGATGGGTTTCCTTTTATAGGGGGGGCCTATGGAAATTTCATAAAATAATAAAAAATGATAAATTCATTCCCAATAAAAATACCTAAAAATAGCAATATATTATATTTTTGGATAAATTAAGGTGAAATATGGCCATAAAATCATATCTTGGATTGTTTGATTCTAAACATTACCTATGCCATTTTGTTTAACTCCTTGATAAACATGTTTTAACCTTAATTATGTTAATTGATTTTTACTTTTTTACTATTAATTATGAGAAAAAAAATCTATGCTGACCCAATTAACTAATATTAATTATAATAATTTAAAATATTTAATCCATTTTAAAAAATTTAATTCACTTGAGTTTTATAATTTAATTTAAAATAAAACTCAAATACATGATGAAAATCGATTTACTAGAGAAAAAGTTTCCAAAGGAACTATCTATCGGTTTGAGGATGATAAACAGTACTCAAATAAAGCTTGGTTTCAAGGGCCTTCTAATGAATTTTCTAGAATTTTGATGTAAATCATGTATCATAATTAGAAAATATTTTAATAGGTTCACAATTAATTTTTATAATTAATTTAATATATAGTCATCCATGGAAACCAAGAGGTAAATATTTTCTTAAAGCGAGAAAATGTGTCAATTTGGTGAGTTGATAAAGAATAAACTATATTGCATCATTATTTTATTGAGACATTCTTAATCGAGTGAAAAATTCAACAGTAATGTAATATCATTTACATATAGGAGTATAAAGAGGATGCATGAATCCTATAGGATTCATCCTCTCAGCCATATCCTTTAGAAACAACTCCTTGATATATAATTATTAATTTCCTACTTCATATTATCCCATAAAAAATATTCCATTAAATCAATATACATCATAGTGATCTTAAAGTCTATAAATAAATTTTATCTATGAGAATTGTCCAAAAATTACCTATTCATCTCATGCATATATACAACACATAGGATCTTTCCCATATTATAACAAAATCATCACAAATAAAATCTAATCACTTTCCATCATTCAAATAATTGTTTTTATTTTGAAAATTCTCATCAATGGGTTGAGAAATTTTTTATCCATTCAAAAAAATATGGTTTGGAAATAATTTGAAAAGGGATTTGTGTCTCACCTTACTCAACATTTCCCATATTCATTTTTACTAGATCCAGTAATATAAGATCCTTTTAAATCGTCATTTCTTCTAATCTCTCTGATCCTTCATGCTAAATTCTTCAAATACATTATTTTCATTCCATTGGCGGTAGTGTATTGAAAAATCATAATATCTGTCTATCTCTATCCATCTAATTTAAATTATATTTTTCAATTTCATTAAAAAGATTCAATACGTACACTTATGATCCATGTATATATCACATCATTCTCTAGAGAGATAAGGTCAACATATCTTCAATGAAAATATTGTGTGTGATATCTCAAGATCATGGGTTTCATATTTTTTTCATGAATCATTTACTTCTATGATTCATATGAATTGAATTTATGATTCTATATATGGAAATAACCACATACCTTCTTCAATGAATAATTATATACCACAAATCCATCAAATCCTGATAGTAGGTTTAAAACGGAATCTTTCCCCAATATCTTCTTCAATTTTTGAAAACATTATTTACATTTTATTTTCCATATAAACTTAAACCATTTATTATTAATCTTAGATAATGAGTTAGCCAATCAATTTTTTTTAAAAAAATATCACCTACAGTAACCTTTTAAATCGATGAAACTACATACCTAGGTAATGTTTTCTCGTCTAGATAAATCTGGGACTTTTTTTTCGTCACAAGATTAACTGATATTTTATATTTGGTGACAATATGGACAAGAAAATAAAATTTTTGAATATAAAATTCACACTTACTAAATTAACCCTAAAACTATTTTCATATAAGTGTCATATGAATGATCCCAAACTTATTATCATAGTTCCCATAAATATTTTAATATAATATTATATCATTAATAAATACCACAAAAATCTTCAATATGTTCCTTGAATAATCTATTCCTTAGATCTATAAAAATAGAGGATATATTAGTAAATCCAAGTTTCATTACTTTATAATCATAATGTGAATACCTCATTATAAATTTTCCCTTTGGAATATCTTCCTTCATTACTCACAATTGATGATACACATAAAGAAAAATCAATCTTTGAAAAAAATTGAACCACATGAAGTTGATCGAATAAGTAGTAAATTTTTAATGGTGGATAATTGTTTTTTTCATAATAGCATTCATTTCTATATAATTAATGCACAACATCATAGATAAATAATTTTTCTTAATGAAAATATTAGGATCTACCCAAGGTGAAATCTTGGGAATATAAGTCCCTTATTACAAAACACATCTAGTTGTTTATTATTTTACACAACATTTATAGTGCCTATTCTATAGTGAGTTTTTAAAATTCACATTTCATCGAGGATAAAATAAATTGGAATCTAAATATCCTGATTTGGTGGATGTATAGGTAATACCTCAGGAAACACATAAATGTATTCTTGTACAATAGGTATATCCTAAATTTGAATTTTTCTTTTTCAATCCATAGATTGGTTCTTCTCTTCTTCCCTATGGATCTCATTTAGAAGAACTATGAGGGTTGGATCTTGAAATGACTTGTATAATGAAGTATCCCCTCTAATGATAATTAATTCAACATCATCATCATGAATCATAATTTCCTTATCTTTTCATTAACGTTCTTCATCATATTTTGAAATATAGTCCATACCAAGTATTAGATCAAAATAAAAAATAGATGTAATTATGAAGTCATCAAATAGGGCATGTTTATGTGACATAATGGGAACTAATAGGAATATCCTTATTGAAGAGATACTTTCACAAGGATTATTAACTAATAACCCCTTATTAAGGTTCAAGGAAAATATCTAATTTTTAGAGAAAACATAGATGATATAAAAGAGTATGAGGATATATAATAAAATAATTTGTTAAAAAAATTTGAGGATATGATTAAATTACCTATCACCACATCTTTTGGAACATCATACTCAGCTATTGTGATTTTATAAGTTTAGTATTTCCTTATTTTCCCTTTTATGGAAAAATTACCTTGATGCTTGGGAAAATAATTTACAACATTACATTACCCTTAAAATTGAATCATTGATCATTATAATATTATTTTTTCCCCTTATAATCACAATCCTGGTGGCCTTTCTTTCAACACATATAGAAAACTCACATTCCAATAAATCATCTTCCATAATGTTTCATTACACATTTATTAAATGTTATTAATATAACCCTTACCTTCTTCCCTTTTTCTATGTTTCCTTTTATAGATTTCTCATCCTCCCAATTCTTATCTTTTATTCCTTATAAATAATAAGACTTGAAGAATTATTTCTCTTTATTGACTGCTCGTGATACTAGATCCTCATATGATGTGAATATTTTAGAGAATAGTTCCCATTGAATGATATTCTTAATCCCATTAGAGAAATGGTCGATATTTCTATTTTGATTATGTGTATTGTCTATCACATGACTTTAAAACCTTATAACATTGGTTTCACACTTATCAATGTTTTCCTCTTCATTTTGCCTCAAACTAATGAATTATCTCTCTATATCCACTCATTTTTTGTCAAGAAAACATTTTTTCCATGAAACGTTTCCTAAAATACATCCATTCAATACTCAATATTTCCTTCTTATCATTAGTATTTTGAATAAATGTCCATCATTTATCTTCATCCCCAAAGAGATGATAAACATAAAAACAACATTTTTTCCATTCATTACTTCTCAAAGTGAGAAATATCTTTTTTAAGGAATATATTCATTTCACGTATACAAATGGATTTTTAGTCCCATTAAAGGATGGAGTCTTCTAACACATGAATTAGTCTAAAATTTTTACACATTTGTTTTAGTAGGAAACTCTATATGAGAAAGGTTATTGGTCATAACCTATGTCAACTTCCCCAGTATAGTTATATTATTTGATCTTTAGATGTTGCTCTAACACCATATTAATTATTAGGAGGTAAAAACCTATACTGATTAAATGAATTGGTATGGTTTCCACTCATTCATATAGTCACCATTTATAAAAAATTTCATACACAATATTATGTTATAAAATTATAAATAATAATGTATAATTTAAAATCAAGTGAAACACTAAATATAAATTGAGAAATATATGCATGCATAATCTCATAATAATAAACATGGTTTGTCTGCTAATTTTGAGAAATCATAAAAATATTCTCAAATCATTGAAAATGGTTTGTAAATAAAATGTGAATAAACTAAAGAATATCACCCAGTATTATCAAACTAGAAATATAGTAAGGGAACTCTTACTATACACTAGAATGATAGTTGAGATATACTCAATCCAATACTTTTTGTGGTTATTACCCCAAGAATTGTTTACTGTAAAACCACATCCACTTATAGTATCTAGATTTGGATTTATTTCTAGGAAAAATACATAGTCTCTACCTTATCAAGGAATTAGTATGTTTTCATATACTTATATAGGTCCTAAATGTTATTCAAAGTTCTATATTCCCATTTCTATATTTTCCAAAATCTAGTCCCCATGATTTATACTAAACCTCCAATTGATACCAACTATTAAGTCACCCAACCTAGTAGATAAATGTTCGAGGTTACTTAATTAAAATTTGACTTGATACAAGTGATTTCATCCCAAATTAAAAAAAATTAGTGTAATTGTAACACTATATATATACATTAATATCACATTGCAATTGAAAACATAAAATAAATCATAATATTTTCTTTGGGAACTCCATTTTTCTCTTTAGAAAACCCCAGAATATAAATAAAAAAACACTTTATAGAATATTAGTGAAAGGAATCATAAGAAATGCGTGATCTCAGATACCCAGTATGGGTATGCATATACATAATCTATTATGAATGCATAATCCACAATCAATATGGGAAAGTAAATATCTGAAAAAAAAACATTCTATATTATCAATAAATTAATAATTAAAAATAATATATAAGGAATAGATGATGATAAAATAATTCCATATAAAAAATCATATGATAATAAAACTTATAAAAGTATGTAATAAGTAATAAAGTATTCACATGGATAAAAAAACAAATCTAATGATGAGGGAATTCATAATTATATACATCATAAACATAATGTCAAGGAATTTCCCCCGGAAATCTTGCATAAATGGGTGCGGAATCATCAAAATACCCAAGATATTTAATATAATGAGACCTATTGATTCATCTAGGGTTGCTATTGGTCCCCTCCCATCACTTAATAATTTCAATGCATTCCTCATATGAACGATGTGAAAAATAATAAAAAAATGTTCGTATTGAAAACCTATCATAAAAATGTTAATAATTTCCCGAATCAATAAACATAATCATAAACCATATATATTAATATAAATAATGGCATAAAAATAATAAATCCCCAGTAAATTTAAATATCCACCAAATAATATTGACATAGATGAAAATACTTTAAAAATATCACTGGAATATTTCTTGAGAAAATTTAAATTTTCTTATTTAAATTGATTATTTAAATTCTAAGAAACAACCCAATTATTAAAGAAAATATTTCCTTTGAAAGTAAACTTTTAAAATTTTAAAGGACTCCTTAAATCCATGATTGTTCATAATTGTGGGTAACTCCATAAATTTCCTAAAAACATTCCTTTCACACTGTTGAAAAAATGTCAAAAAGCGCCTCATTTGGAAAATGAAAAGAATATCCCATAAAAAATTAAAAAATTAGTAATTTTTTTAATAAATATTTATATACTAATAAAAATATCCTTTTAAACATTTTACAAAATATAGTGGTACATAAGATAAAGATTTATAACTGATTTGAAAAATTATGCCAATTTTCAATAAAAAATATTTTGGGATCATGAGAAATTGAAGGGGGAATTAAAAGTAAATATTTCAACATATATGAATAAATATAGTATAAGATACTATATTAGTTTCATCATAGAAAGATAAAATAATTTCTCTAGTGGTTCCATAAGCCTAAACAGTCCCTAATAAGGATGAAATTGTGAAATAAACACTTGCCTTAGATATGACATCCCTAATATATAACATCCCGCCATTTTATAACATAAACTTTCATTATATTACACAAAACTGAGGATCTTTAAGGTCTAGTGTCTTGGAAACCAGGAACATAATACATGAAAACAACATAAAGAATTCTTCTTAAACACTTGAAAGGCTTCTCCTTAAGTTCATCCTAGGTTCATTACTGCATCTCATAACCTGGGGACATACATCAAAAGAAAAGGGTGAGCAGAAGGCCCAGTAAGGGAAACAAGAGGAACATTTTTACATGTGAACTTGATATACTTCAATAACGACATGAAAAGAACTTTAAGGCATGAGAAATAAAATCATGAGGCATTTCATAATAAAAATAACATTTTCCATAACTTGAAGATGTGGCTACATCATTTAACATAGACAATCATGAACATATCACCAAGGTCCATCCCCAAGGTGTCATTTGAAAATTACCAAGGTTATTCACCAAGGTATCATGAAAATTGTAATCTCTAGTGGTTACATCATTACCCAATGCATTGGAGCGCTATCAGGGCGCACCCTTAAATTTGCCTTTATTATCATGTGAGCCACATATATAATCATCAAAAATTTCATAAATAACCCACATAGCATAAAATAAAGGGGTTTCATTTCATAATCATAACGTTTTAAAAACTGCTTTAAAGACATGATATTTACGTCACTTTAAACCCACGGAAAGGGAAATCGGGTATCATGTATGTAAATCCCAGAATTTAAAATGGAACATTTTGATATATATGTGAATACCCTTGTAGAAATAAGATCTTTGAGTATTCACATAATAACATAAAATAATTTTTGAGAAAAGAGAGAGGCATTTTGAGGGAAAAATTCTGCAGCATAACGGCTAAGTTTCAGGGTTTTAGAAAACATTGAAATGAGAAGGGACATGGGTCACCCACTCATAAATGATCCATAAAACAGTAGGGTGAAAGAATAAGGACATATGGACATGGTAATGAAATTTTAGGGACATACCATTTGAAATGAAAAACATGGAAGGAAAAAAAAGATTAGATTTCTCTTATGAAAATTCGGCAGCCTTACGGCGTCACTTAACTTCAAAAGAAAATGATTTGACAAGATCAAATAGGGTCCCTCATCATATGATCATAAGAGATCAGTATGATAGATATAGAGATCATACCCCAACATAATAAAAAGGAACTTGAAAGACTTGACATGAAAATCGAACTTGAAAAATGAGAAGGGTGAAAGAATCCCTTAAAAATTCGGCAGCCTAACGGCGTGACTTAAACTTTCATAAAACGAAATGATGAGAGTAAGAGGGGATATCTCATCATATAAACATGAAAGGGCAGTAGGAGGAATATAAAATAACATACTCTCACATAGAAACATGGAGCAGAAAAGGAATGACATAAAACAGATTACATGAAAAGAAAGAGAGGGGTCGGATCCCTTACCTTAAAACGTGACTCTTGAAACTCAAAGGATTGGACCTTGAGGGCTTGGGGGAACCTTGGGAGGACTCCTTGTAAGGTAAGAAGACCAGAACTTCGTTGGGGGAGAGTTGGGAGTGAAAACTAAAGGAGGAAAGGGTGGGTATTTATAGGGAAAGTGAGGGGACAAAGCATTAATGGCCAAGGGACACCTCACTAGTGGTTTTGGAAAAACCATGGGCTTGCCCATGGTATTTGCCCATGGTATTGGCCACTTGGGACACCTCACACCTTATATTACTATTCATAATTCGACCATATTGAATATATACTTAATACATCATTTAATGATGTCATTAAACACTCGTGACTTAAAAACTATACTTTCACTATTCACCGAAAATTCAACTTTCTCAGAATAATCCCAAAATTTCACCTTAACCAAATATCAATGCTATGATTTCAAAAATGAACTCCATTTTATAAAAATAATTTTCTAAATATTTTTAATTTTATTTTTAAATAAATACACTATTCATCGAAAATTCATTTTTTCAGAAAAATCCCCAAAAATTACCATAACATAATATCGATGCTCTGAGTTCAAAAATAAAGTCATTTTTATAAAAATAATTTTCTAATTATTTTTAATTAAAGTTTTAATTAAAAAACACTATTCATCCGAAAAAACTAATACTTGAATAATAATTTATGAAACTGTTATTTACCCATTTTATTGAATCACATTACTTAATCGAGGTGCCTAGATTATTTTAAAACTTTCATTAAGTGAGATTACTAATCCATTTGGTCACATTACTAATCCTAAGCATTAAATCACTATTCACTATTTACTATTCAACAAAAATTAAGTTGATCTTATTAGACTCCAAATTTCTTAATGAACACTTTTGTAGAAGACCATTTTTTGAAAATCATTACACATCATTAGTTATTTAGGGTTTACATAAATATTTCAAAATTTCCCTTTTTCAAAATTCATCAATAAAATACATTCTAAAATTATCCGGACATTTGAAATTTCACAAACATCACTAAAGGAAGAAATCTCAATTTATTCACCCGAAAGGACTACACAAGGAAGCTAGGGTCTCGTCACATATCCCTTATAACACCGGCATAAGAACTGAGTGTAAGGTGTGCTATGGTGAGAGAATCTGAGGGAGGCTCAGATAACATTTCCCTAGTAGTAATCTCTACTAACTTGAACTTCTCCCGAAGGCGTTTCCGTTCAAGCTTGACATGCTGGAGCTCGGCTTGGGCTTGGTCCAAAGCGAAGCCCACAGATGCTACCTCCTTCCCAAGCTCTGATAAGTGGGCTTCATAAGGGTTGAGTCTACTGGATGAAGCCATCGACTCCTCTTTCTACATTAACCATTAACATCTTATTAAATCAATAAGAGTAAGTTAATATACTACTCAAAAAATTTGGGTCGTTACATTCTTCCCCCCTTAAGAAATTTCGTCCCCGAAATTTATACTTGAGGCCTAGTCAAAAAGGTGAGGGTACTTTTGCTTCATCGTTTCCTTAGGCTCCCAAGTCGCTTCTTCATATTTATGATTCCTCCACAACACTTTCACAAGGTGGGTAGTCTTGTTTCGTAGGACCTTGTCTCTACGGTCCAAGATCTCCACTGGCTGCTCCTCATAAGAGAGGTCATGTTCAAGTTGTACCACCTCTGGGTTCAGTACATGCGAAGGGTCGGGTATGTACTTCCTCAAGAGAGATACATGGAAGACATTGTGAACTTGAGCTAGGTTCGGTGGAAGTGCTAGACGATAGGCCACTGCTCCTATGCGATCAAGGATTTCATAGGGGCCAATGTACCTAGGGCTGAGCTTCCCTTTCTTTCCAAACCGCATGACTCTCTTCCATGGAGAGATTCGAAGGAAGGCTTTGTCACCAACACCAAACTCCAAGTCTCTTCTTCGATTGTCAGCATAGCTCTTCTGCCGACTCTGAGTAGCTTTTATGTGTTGTTGGATGGCATGAACTTGTTATGTCATTTCTTGCACAAGATCAGGCCCAAGAAGCTTCCTCTCACCAGTTTCATCCCAACAAGTAGGAGTTTTACACCGCTTTCCATACAGAGCTTCATAGGGTGTCGTCTGAATACTCGCATGGAAGCTGTTGTTATAGGAGAACTCCACTAATGGGAGGTGTTGATCCCATCCACCTTTAAATTCCATTGAGCATAATCTCAACATGTCTTCGAGTGTCTGAATAGTCCTTTCAGATTGGCCATCAGTTTGAGGATGATAGGCCGTACTAAAATTCAATTCAGTATTCAGAGCATGTTAAAGACTTCTCCAGAATTTTGATGTGAATCTTGGGTCACGATCAGATATGATGGATAGTGGTACCCCATGCAGCCTTACCACTTCCTTCACGTATATCTTGGAAAGCTGATCCAGAGAGAAATCTTCCCGAATAGAGATAAAATGGGCTGTCTTGGTGAGATGGTCCACAATAACCCATATCGCATTGTTTCCTTTGGATGTTTTTGGGAGACCAGTTACAAAGTCCATGGTGATATTATCCCACTTCCATAATGGTATGGGTAGCGGTTGTAATACCCCCTTAGGAAGTTGTCTTTCTGCCTTTACTTGCTGACACACCAGGCACCTTGTAGTGTAATCAGCAATCTCCCTCTTCATGTTATCCCACCAATAATGATCACGAAGGTCTCTATACATCTTAGTGCTTCCCGGATGTATAGAGAAAGTAGAGCTATGAGATTCATCCATCAGTTCTTTCTTTATCTCCGGAATAGATGGAACACATAGTCTTGTACGAAATTTCAATACACCTTCTTGATCAATATTGAAATCAGGGAACTTCCCATCCTTTACAACCTCGAACTTCTCCTGCAGCAAAGGATCTTCTTTTTGATCCTTCTTGATCTTCTCTAGTAATGAAGGTTGAGAAATCATTTGGGATAGGGTTGATGATGTCCCTTTCCTTATAATTCCCATGTCCAGTTTTACTAGATCTTTAATCAAGGGATCTCCCAGGATCCTCATTGTTTCCAGAACAACAGGATCTTTCCTGCTTAACGCATCCGCAACTTTGTTTGCTCTTCCAGGGTGATAATGTATTGAACAATCATAGTCTTTATTAAGCTCCAACCATCTCCTTTGTCTCATGTTCAAGTCTTTCTGTGTGAAAATATACTTTAGACTTTTGTGGTCAGTGTATATATCACATTTCTCCCCATAAAGATAGTGCCTCCATATCTTTAGAGCAAAAACAACTGCCGCCAGCTCTAGATCATGCGTAGGATAATTCTGCTCATGAATCTTCAACTGTCGAGATGCATAAGAAATTACTTTTTCATTTTGCATGAGGACGCACCCAATCCCTTTCAGAGATGCATCGCTAAAAATAATGAATCCTTCTCTGATAGAGGGTAGTGTTAACACAGGTGCAGTAACCAATCTCTTCTTCAGCTCTTGGAAACTTTCCTCGCATTCCTTTGTCCAGATGAACTTAACCCCTTTTCGAGTCAACTTGGTTAGTGGATTAGAAAGTCGTGAAATATTTTTCACAAACTTCCTATAATATCCCGCTAAACCAAGGAAACTACGAATCTCAGTTACTGTTGTGGGTTGAGGCCACTCCTCCACAACCATTGTCTTTGCAGGGTCAACCGAGATTCCTTCATTGGTTACGATGTGCCCCAAGAAAGCCACTTGTTGTAACCAAAACTCACACTTGCTGAACTTCCCAAAGAGCCTCTCCTTCCGTAGAGTTTTCAAAATAACCCTCAGATGATCTTCATGCTCCTCGTGACTTTTTGAATATATCAAAATATCATCAATAAAAACTACCACAAAGTTATCAAGGTAGTCCTTAAAGACTCTATTCATCAAATCCATGAAAATAGCAGGAGCATTAGTCAAGCCGAAGGGCATAACAGTAAACTCATAATGCCCATATCTTGATCGGAAGGCAGTCTTTGGAATATCTTCCTTCTTCACCCTCAGTTGATGATAACCAGATCGAAGGTCAATCTTAGAGAAGAATTGAGCCCCACGAAGTTGGTCAAATAAATCATCAATTCTTGGAAGAGGGTATCTATTCTTCACTGTGATCCCGTTCAGTTCTCTATAATCAATGCATAACCGCATTGATCCATCCTTCTTCTTCACAAAGAGAACTGGTGCTCCCCAAGGAGACACACTCGGTCGGATAAACCCCTTCTCCAACAAGTCTTGGAGTTGTTTCTTTAACTCCTCTAGCTCCACATTTTCCATTCTATACGGAGTCTTTGATATCGGTTGAGACCCAGGTACGAGTTCAATGGAGAACTCTACCTCTCTTTCTGGGGGAGGTCCAGGTAACTCCTCAGGAAATACATTCATGTATTCCTGAACAATCGGAACATCTTCAATTTGTATGCTCCCTTTCCCTTCTTCATCATCACCGATTAACTCCATAAAGAAAGCTATGGGAGGTGCTTCTAGATAGGGATCAGTTCGGGATATCTCTCCTTGGAAGATAACTGTAGGTCGTTCATTCAAGACTACTAAGATTTCCTTACTTCTGCATTTGATCTTAGCATTATACTTTGAGAGCCAGTCCATCCCTAGTATAATGTCGAATTCCATCATGGGAATGACTACTAGATTTGCGATAAGATTGAGCTCACCAAAGTAAACACTAGAGTCTCTAAATACTTTTGATGCAAGGATAATCCCACTTGGAGTCTTGACTGACAACTCTACCTCTAGTAGTTCGGGGATTGATTCTATATTCCTTGCAAACTTGGAGGAAATAAAGGAATGCGTAGAACCAGAATCAAATAAAGCACTTGCTAGTTTTGAGAGGACAACAAGAGTACCTGCTACCACATCGTTCGGAACTTCAACTTCAGTTGTTGTGATAGCGAAATCACGACCTTGCTCCCTTGGCCTCTGCTGAGGTTGATGGTGATTCCCCTCCACCGCCCTTGGATTTGGACATTGATTAGAAAAGTGCCCAAGTTGTCCACACTTGAAGCATGTGACTTCGGGTAGGGCCAGAACCATCTTTCCTCTGTCGTTAGTGTTGGGAAGTTGAGGATTCACATCACCACGACAATTCCGAGAAATATGGCCTTCTTTTCTACACCTATAGCACTTGCCACTTCCGATCAAGCAGTTCCCCGGATGCTTCTTCCCACATTTATTGCATGTGGCATGTTGCATATGCTTTCCACCTCTTTCCTGATCAAAACTTCTTCCCAGGCATGGTTCTAGAGTTCTCTTCTTCTCATTAGATTTGTGAGACCATTGTTTCTCCCCAAACTCTTGTTCAACTTTCATAGCACTTCGAACTATTTCTTCATAGCTATCGTAGTCCCTGTTGGCTAGATTCTTCCGCAGATGTGGTCGTACTCCGCCAAAGAATCTATCAACCTTCCCATTAGGGTCCATGACAAAGCTTGAGGTATAATGGGAAAGCCTTGTGAAGTTCATCTCATAGCTTTCGACAGATTCGTTCTCCTTCTGCTTCAACTCGAGAAACTCTTTCTCCATTTTCGTTCTCATGGAACGAGGGAAATACTTGCTAAAGAAAATCCCCCGAAATTCTTCCCACTCCATAGCTTCCATCTCTCCTCGTGGCTTCGTGTTTTTGATCAGTGAGCACCACTGATCAGCTTCTCCCTCTAGGCGGTAAACAGCAAGGGTGACTTTTTCTTGTTCTGAACAATGATGTACAGAAAAGATCTTTTCAATGGAGCTTATCCATTGTTCCGCAACCAATGGGTCAGTAGATCCACTGAATGTTGGCGGTCATTGACGCATGAAGGACTCAACAGAGTGTTGTTCCCTTCGTGGTGAGGTCGGCCTCTCAGCTTGATTCAAGTTATTACTCATAACTTGAGTCAGTTGGTTCATCATTCGCATGAATGTTTCCATTCCGGCTTCCATCGGAGGTCCATCAGCACATGGTGCATTGCGGTCACCATCGGCACGGTTCCTCCTATTTCCCGCCATATTCTAAAAGAATAAAACCTTAGTGAGAAACTTATTTCATTTATGAATCTTTTAACTAAGACTTCATGCTTAAACAATTATACTTCTCTATAATTCCTTCATAATGATTCATAAAAAGCTTGTGATCAACCAAACATATCCCCCGGGAGTGTCGTAACCAAGAGTGCAGCAAGGCCCGTTATCGTGCACCAGTTCCCGTTCGAGTCTAGCTCAAAGCGGTGTTTTCGGGTTTTACCCCTATGTACATCTGTGCCAGAGCCGCCTCTACCTACTCGTATCCAGACAGGGATGTATTTGTTTGATAGACCACTTACTCAATACTTACCAAAATACCAGGAAGTTTTCCTATATTTAAACTTTTCTATAGGGTTCTTCCTAAAGTTTTTATATCATAATTTCCACAAATAACTAAACCATCCTTTGATACCAACTATAACATCCCGCCATTTTATAACATTAACTTTCATTATATTACACAAAACTGAGGATCTTTAAGGTCTAGTGTCTTGGAAACCAGGAACATAATACATGAAAACAACATAAAGAAATCTTCTTAAACACTTGAAAGGCTTATCCTTAAGTTCATCCTAGGTTCATTACTGCATCTCATAACCTGGGGACATACATCAAAAGAAAAGGGTGAGCAGAAGGCCCAGTAAGGGAAACAAGAGGAACATTTTTACGTGTGAACTTGATATACTTCAATAAGGACATGAAAAGAACTTTAAGGCATCAGAAAGAAAATCATGAGGCATTTCATAATAAAAATAACATTTTCCATAACTTGAAGATGTGGCTACATCATTTAACATAGAAAATCATGAACATATCACCAAGGTCCATCCCCAAGGTGTCATTTGAAAATTACCAAGGTTATTCACCAAGGTATCATGAAAATTGTAATCTCTAGTGGTTACATCATTACCCAATGCATTGGAGCGCTATCAGGGCGCACCCTTAAATTTTCCTTTATTATCATGTGAGCCACATATATCATCATCAAAAATTTCATAAATAACCCACATAGCATAAAATAAATGGGTTTCATTTCATAATCATAATGTTTTAAAAACTGCTTTAAAGACATGATATTTACGTCACTTTAAACCCACGGAAAGGGAAAGTGGGTCTCATGTATGTAAATCCCAGAATTTAAAATGGAACATATTGATATATATGTGAATACCCTTGTAGAAATAAGATCTTTGAGTATTCACTTTATAACATAAAATAATTTTTGAGAAAAGAGAGAGGCATTTTGAGGGAAAAATTCTGCAGCATAACGGCTAAGTTTCGGGGTTTTAGAAAACATTGAAATGAGAAGGGACATGGGTCACCCACTCATAAATGATCCATAAAACAGTAGGGTGAAAGAATAATAAGGACATATGGACATGGTAATGAAATTTTAGGGACATACCATTTGAAATGAAAAACATGGAAGGAAAAAAAAGATTAGATTTCTCTTATGAAAATTCGGTAGCCTTACGGCGTCACTTAACTTCAAAAGAAAATGATTTGACAAGATCAAATAGGGTCCCTCATAATATGATCATAAGAGATAAGTATGATAGATATAGAGATCATACCCCAACATAATAAAAAGGAACTTGAAAGACTTGACATGAAAATCGAACTTGAAAATTGAGAAGGGTGAAAGAATCCCTTAAAAATTCAGCAGCCTAACGGCGTCACTTAAACTTTCATAAAACGAAATGATGAGAGTAAGAGGGGATCTATCATCATATAAACATGAAAGGTCAGTAAGAGGAATATAAAATAACATCCTCTCACATCGAAACATGGAGCAGAAAAGGAATGACATAAAACAGATTACATGAAAAGAAAGAGAGGGGTCGGATCCCTTACCTTAAAACGTGACTCTTGAAACTCAAAGGATTGGACCTTGAGGGCTTGGGGGAACCTTGGGAGGACTCCTTGTAAGGTAAGAAGACCATAACTTCGTTGGGGGAGAGTTCGGAGTGAAAACTAAAGGAGGAAAGGGTGGGTATTTATAGGGAAAGTGAGGGGACAAAGCATTAATGGCCAAGGGACACCTCACTAGTGGTTTTGGGAAAACCATGGGCTTGCCCACGGTATTTGCCCATGGTATTGGCCACTTGGGACACCTCACACCTTATCTTACTATTCATAATTCGACCATATTGAATATATACTTAATACATCATTTAATGATGTCATTAAACACTCGTAACTTAAAAACTATACTTTCACTATTCACCGAAAATTCAACTTTCTCAGAATAATCCCAAAATTTCACCTTAACCAAATATCAATGCTATGATTTCAAAAATGAACTCCATTTTATAAAAATAATTTTCTAATTATTTTTAATTAAATTTTTAATTAAAAAACACTATTCATCCGAAAAAACTAATACTTGAATAATAATTTATGAAACTGTTATTTACCCATTTTATTGAATCACATTACTTAATCGAGGTGCCTAGATTATTTTAAAACTTTCATTAAGTGAGACTACTAATCCATTTGGTCACATTACTAATCCTAAGCATAAAATTACTATTCACTATTTACTATTCAACAAAAATTAAGTTGATTTTATTAGACTCCAAATTCCTTAATGAACACTTTTGTAGAAGACCATTTTTTGAAAATCATTACACATCATTAGTTATTTAGGGTTTACATAAATATTTCAAAATATCCCTTTTTCAAAATTCATCAATAAAATACATTCTAAAATTATCCGGACATTTGAAATTTCACAAACATCACTAAAGGAAGAAATCTCAATTTATTCACCCAAAAGGACTACACAAGGAAGCTACGGTCTCGTCACATAGCCCCTTATAACACCGGCATAAGACCTGAGTGTAAGGTGTGCTATGGTGAGAGAATATGAGGGAGGCTCAGATAACATTGCCCTAGTAGTAATCTCTACTAACTTGAACTTCTCCCGAAGGCGTTTCCGTTCAATCTTGACATGCTGGAGCTCGTCTTGGGCTTGGTCCAAAGAGAAGCCCACAGATGCTACCTCCTTCCCAAGCTCTAATAATCGGGCTTCATAAGGGTTGAGTCTACTGGATGAAGCCATCGACTCCTCTTTCTGCATTAACCATTAACATCTTATTAAATCAATAAGAGTAAGTTAATATACTACTCAAAAAAATTGGGTCGTTACATAATATGTGTGAGAAAATATTGTATAATAAATATAAATTTATTAAAAACCTATTAAATAACCATAATTTTATTTATAGTACCTTATAGTATTTTATTTTTAAACCTTTATCCCATTTTTATTAACAAATATTTGTTAAAATCGTTGTTTCGGGTAATAAATGCTTCATTTTTCATGTATGTTTTGGTTTAGTAGTTTTGGTACTTATATGTTTATTATGATTATACCATATATAGAATTCTAATAATGACTTAAATTTTATATATATTCATTAAATACTTATTTAGAGTCATATATAAAATATATATATAGAAAAATGAATTACATCATTCATAGAGACGGTATGTCGTACATATTCATAAACATTGTTTCAACTTTTTCTATGAATGTAATTAAAGAAATTTAAATAATAATTCACCATTAAAAATTAATTTTTATATCATATATATCATATATTATCATTAAATATATATTTTTACCATCTATTTCCTTGTAAAATGAAAAGTGTGTCACATCGATCTGTGGAGGCAGTAGTCCACACGTATGCACAAGTGACATTATCGATTTCTAGTCTATTGAAAGATAAGAAGGTAGATGTGATATTATAATAATATAAGTATAAATATTTAGGAAATATCATATATATTTATATATATATTAAATCCATCATTATATCTATCTGTGAGAGGTTGTGATTGAAAACAAATTACATTAATTCGTGAGGCGGTAGTCCGCCGTATACATGACCGATAGTTTCATTTCCCATTTGATGCAAGAGGTGACAGATATAGGATATTACATTAAAATAATAACATATAATTATATGGATTATACTCTTGTAATTATTTTATCATATTTCATGAATATTTGGAGGGGTAGAGGAAAAAATAAAAATAAGACACATGGTTATGGATTGTAAGTCTTCTTTAGAGAATCGCTTTAGTTTTATAACTAAAGCCTTCATATGATGGTTTTATTATCAAAAATAGGAAATAAGTTGTGAATAGGAGTTTAATAAATTTATTTGAGTAATTATGGTAAAAATAATTCCTTTTAATTATTGAGAGGAGAGGAGAGGGGTGTCCTCTTAAAAGTGGGGAAGGGGATCCCATTAAAAATTTTCTAAAAGAACATAAAATAATAAATTCATACCTGATAAAAATGACTCCAAATTGACATAAATTTAAAAAAAATTATATTTTAAGGTCTAAATATTTCTTGAAAATTGGATTTAAAAAATTCTAATTGAAGATTATACCCTAATGTTTTGGTTTAACACCCTGATAAACATGTTTGAACCATAACTAAGGTAATTAAATTTTACACTTTTGGTTATTCATTATAGAAAAAAAATTAATTTTGCCTTATTAAATAATATTAATTACTATGATTTAAAATGTGGAATTCATTTTAAAAAATTCTATTCCTAGAAGTGGTAGAAATTTTTTAAAATTGAACCCACAAGCACGATGAAAATCGGTTATACAAAGGAAAATGTTTCCTTAAGTATAAAAAGTTTTTATTACAAATTTCAAATTAAAATTTATTTAAATTTCATTAATATTATTAATAATAATATAATATAATTAATTCCACTTTTAAAATTATTTTAAACAAAATTTATCTTTGAAAATGAAAATTTGGTTTTTAGTAAAAATTAGTATTTTCACTTTTTAGAAAAAAAATAATATCTTCATCAAATTATAAAAAATTAACTCTATGATTATTCTTCCTTTATTTTTCTAAAAAATAATTTTATTTTTTATAATAAATTTAATAAAATTTAAAAAAAATAATGGAGAAAAACATGAAAGAATTTCAATTTACAAAAACATAGTTTTAAATATAAAACTGGATTTATTCTAATTTCATGATTTGAAAAAATATTAGATGAATGATAAAGCATTTTTATGAATATATAATATGTAAATTTCAATAAAATCATTCACTAATAATGATTAAGTTAATTTAATGGCCCATAATTTTCCTGATTCATTTTTTAGAATTTTTTTGGAAAAATTACAAGATCAGGCGTTAAGACGACATGCGATTCTAAGGCCTGGAGTGCCCAGAGTTATCCATCAAAAAAATATATTTTTAAATAGTGTGCGTGAGAAGTTTTCTTGAAAAGGAAGAATAAATCTTAAATAGGTATCAGGATCAAAAATTTGGGGTCACTATTACATTCATAGTAGTGGGTTTACCCGATGAAAGACTTAAGATTAGTGGGTTTAGGTCTCCAGTGAGAATACCCAAAATTTGCATAACTATAAATAAAATAATTAAATAAAATAATTTTATTTTTCTAGTCCTTGTAACTCATGAGTGGTGACTCATATTTAAAATATGAATCCCCTATTGAGTTCATGAGGGCGTGCTTTCATTAGGTGGAGTCTAACATCAGCTGGCGTGGGATGACTGTGAAATTTTGTTTTGGGGACATAACCATAAATAAAATAATTTAAATAATATTTATTTTGTTTTTAAATCCTCATAACTCATAAATGGTTAATTGGATTGAAAATATAATATCACAATTAAGTTATTAATGAGATGTTATTCCTAAGCATGACTTGACCTCGACTGGGGTGGGTCGAGGGAAAAAGATAATTTTTGGGAATTTCAAAATAAAGTTACTTGAGGACAATAAAATAAACATGAGAAGTTTATTTTATTCCAAATTTAGTTTCACTGCAATGCAATGACATTTCAACCCTTTCATAATAAAAATGTTATTTCATAACTGAAGTAGTGTAGTGATATTGTGACTCAGCATAATAGAAACGCTGAAAATTGTTTCCTCCATTTAATGGATTAACCGGATACAGTATCGTTGGCAGAGATCTAGGATTGCTCTGAACTGTTAGTGGATTTTGGTTTCCATGAGACCAATGAAGAATCTCCAATGAAGATGGGTTGAGGATTGAGTAATGATGAATGATATTGATGCAACTCTAATCTTCTCCATTGAATGATCCAAACTCAAGGAGGGGTGTCTGTTTGATTCAATTTCTATTTACTCATTTTTTAAATCTTCAGAACAAATTTGAATCATTTTACGAGTGGAATGATTCAAGAATCATGTGTGCTATTTTGGGATGGGTTTGATTTTGTGATAATCATTGGAAAATTGGAACTATGTTGAACCTATGATTAGAATTGGTTCTATTTATCTGTTCTTAAAATCAAATATGGGAGGATCACAGCTGACATGAACAAGGTCATATCTGCCAACCTCAGGTGTTCAGGTGAATTTCTTCCTCCCCATTTCTTTCGATCTCATAGATCTCTGTCACCGCAATAACACATGAAGGAATAAAAAAATCCAATAGAATCAATGATCCATAGTCTAAGAAGGGACCACAATGGAAATCAAAGGACACTACTAGAGGCTGGAATAGTATAGGATTGTGGATCGGTTTTCGAGGAAGTGTGCCCTGGTGAAATTCTGCTGCGGCGGAGGAGGCATGCAACAGGAGGTCACGGCTCAATGGCTGCAGTAATGTAGGGGTGGAGTGTACTGAAGGCACATAATGATGGTGGATTAGGATTATAGTAATGGTTTTGGGTGGTTGATCAGGACCATCAGAAATGGCATGTAGTGGCGCAAGAGGACACGGTGAGCCATGTCGCATCGCACTGCTAGAGTGCCACGGTCCAGCTAGAATATGTGGTTGAGGGAAACGTGGTGGGTGTCACGTATCAGGTGAAGCAAGTCGTCCCATGCATGGTGGGTCGGCTAGGGCCCAGTGGGGTGAGTTGGATCTAGGTCGGGTTGGACCCATGTTTGGCAGGTTGGGTCGGTCCAACCAGGATGGGTCGGACCTGGGCCCAACCCGCCCCTTTTTAGTAAAACGAGCATAAAATCCAAAATTTATGCCTAATTGATGTGCCATTTATTGATTTTGGACCCTCACAATGATATGAACCTTCTTTCATACTCCAAGTGAGTTTTATAGGAGGATGAAATATGATCAATGGATTGAGGATTAGATTCTCCAGGAATCAGACACACTAAGAGTGAAAATCCTACAACTAGTTGTGATGAGAATGAAGTGGTGAGAAGACCATAGTGGCCCGATTGAAGAGATGACCTCAAGGCCCAGGAGACAAGTGAAACTCAGTGTCCCAGCATAAGAGTGTACCTCAGTGTCCTGACAGATGAGTAGACATCAGTGTCTCAATAGATGAGCAGACCTCAGTGGCTCGGTATACCTTATTAACGACAAGAAAACTGTAGTGTCTTGAAAGACGAGAAGACCTCAGTGGCCCGATTTCCCTTAGTGACTCATTGGGGTTTCATGCATCCTCAGTACAAGATGTTCATCATTATGACTAAAGTGATGTGATTTAGGGAGTTCTCAGTGTATTATCTTTAGGTGGGGCCCAAAGAAGAAGGGCCACTTTGTGAAGGTCTCTAATGACTTGATGGCTCATTGAGAGAGTTCTCCTAGGACAAGCAAGACTTGAGACGAATCCTATAACAAAGGATTTGATGGGATATCGATACTTATTTTCTTAGTGAGACCAGATGTCTTAGGGAAACTATGTGATTTATCAAGACCAAATGTTCTCTCGGATACTTTTTGTAGACTTTCTCTACATGGTTACTATCAGATATCTCGATGAGTGGGATCTCCCAAAATAAAGCATGCTACGCACAGAACCATATGGTTGGCCGATGATGAGACCTTGCAACATGGAATCCTTTATAAGTATAATTTCATGTTCTACTTATATGTGTTGATGACATATACATGTGTTGAGATGCATGTACCATCTTTGTGGTTTTCATTTGTGAACTTTTTCTTTGTGATTTCTGGGGTCCCCAATTTTTTATTATTTTAAACACCCCTGAATAGTATTTCCCACATGTTTCATGTCTTATGCAGTTGAAAGATGCTTTGGTGGAGTCCTTGGAAAAGAAAGACCACGACCAAATGTTACCTTGTGAGATCAGATGATCCAATGTGTTTTTAGTAGCTTCCTATAGTATCTTCAGTCCCTGTGTTTATTAGTCAGACTTTGTGGTTTTCTTTATTTTAATGGGCTTGAAATCTAGCTCTATTATACTTCACTGCTTTACTTTCGATCATAATCTATACTTGGGTTGTATTTTTATTTGTGATTTTTCTTTTCTTAGTGTTTTAAATCTCCTTCCCTATGGATAGGAGTTGGGTGTGTGTACTGGTTCTTAGGGAAATACCTCCCATTTTGGGATATGCCTACTCACTACTAGTCTCCATCCCCTGGCCTATCAGAGGAGGGCTTGGGGTTGTCATGGTATGGGCCTCGGGGGATGGGTCATGACAGAATAGTATCAGATGATTTAGGTTCTACCTTGAGACCAAGATTTTATGAGAATGGTTTGGGTGACAGTGTTAAGTGTTTCGAGTTCAGCTTTTAGGCCAGGGACTCCAGTGTTGGTGTGGTAGCCGATGTATCCAAACAATAGGACTATGGGCACCTGTTTTACAACTAATTACCTGAAAACATTGATTGTAGGGAAATAAAGGTATTTGCATCATATAGTAATGGTTTTTTTTCATATACATCCTGAGTCAACTCACCAGGAATATTCTTTTAATCATGATACATCTTTTTTTCCTCAGGATGTGTTCATGATGTCATCCAGTAATGTTTCCACAGAACGATCAATATTTTGGTCTAATACTCAATGAGGCCTCCATAATAGGAGCTAGTCACCTAGAATTTATTCATCAGGATGTTCGGTAGGTGATGCTTTCCCCTGATGGTCATCATGTAGATCCGCCTCAAGGGGTTTAGGTGGATGTTTCTTAAAAGACTAAGCTTCATATTGCTCGTTTGTCATTGGGTGATGAGGCGTAGGGTTTAAATGTGTGTCACAGGCATTTGAGGCAGCGATATCCTAGTATGTAGGGTCATAAGGACCTACCAATAGTAGGTTCTTAATGTAAGCCTTGAAACCATAGGTTTCTTCAGACGGGGTGTGCTAGCTCTAAGAAGGGAAGGCTCTGCTTTGTTTGTCATGAAAGGGGGGGATATCATGAAATATTTTCCCACCGTTCATGAATCGTTCTGAGAGGCGGTTTATGAACCACCAAGGAAGAGGTGGTGGAAGGAGCATAGAGATCCTTCTATCGGAGGATGTGGTAGGAGAGCTGGGGAAGCAATATAAGGTGGCTGACATGTTGACATGTTACCACCAGCACCTCCAAGTGGTCCATACTAGACTCAGGGAGCTAAAAGATAATAGGGGAGATAGTTGTAGTCTATTAAGGCTTATGACCCCATGACTTAGGGGATGATTCCAGGTACAATTTATGTATTTATACTTTAGCTACATTATTCATAGACACTTTACCTAGTGATTTCCTTTCCATCCACTTTTCTTGTTTGATGCCTAGTGGTTCCAGTTAAAATTTTTACTTGATCTAAACGTTAGAGACTCCTATTGGAGGAGACACAATGACGAAACATTATTGCTAAAAATTTTACCTGACTCTTGGAGGTGAGAGTTTTAGTTGGGATCTATTGGTAGTGGCATCAAGGCCTTACGATATCATTATCAGTATGAACTATGTTCTCAATTCATACAAATATTGATTGTTTTAGGAAAAAAGGATGTGGTTCAACCACGGTGATGGATCTAAATTTATTTTTTATCAGGAAAGGGGAAACCCTTGTATCTCTTTGTGGAATCAGGTGGAGGAGGGTGCAACCGATCTCTATCCAGTTGCCTAGTTTGACCCTTGGGGTAGTGGATGTTATGAGTCCTCACATTTCTCAGTGGTGGTAGAGTATAAGGAAATCATTATTGAAGATATTCTAGGTTTACATCTCTATTGATAGATAGAATTCTGTGTTTTTCTAAACACTGGGGTGGAAATGATATTTATGCCAGTATATCAGATGGCTCCTAAAGAGATCCACGAGATGGGGGTGCTAATGGGGGAATTATAGAGGAAGGACATCGTAAGACCCAGTATTCCACCCTAAGTAGCCCTGGGTGATCTTTTTTAAAGACATATTAGTGTATTCATCATTTGAGGAGGAGCACTCGAGACACATAAGGATGGTCATAGACCCACTTTGGTAACACCTTCTACACAGAAAGATATTGAAGTGCCTGTCTTTGATTCATATGGTCCCTTTTTTGGATAGGGAATCTCAGAGACTGGAGTTGTAGTAAAATCAGTGATGAGGAATGTGGAATCAGATTCTCCTAGTAGAAATCTCGTTAGCAGTTACTGAGTGAGGCATCAGAGTGGTTGGATTCATTGTGGGTATCCTTCATGGATGGGTATGAAGCAGACTATCTCCAGTTATTGGTTATTACCCATCCACTCTTAAATGTGTCAGGGAGGAACAACTCTGTGAAACTGACTATGAGTCATTATGTGCTCAGTTGTCCAAAGGGAATACCCCTAATTGAAATTTTAATAGTGTGGAGCATGTTTTTCTTTTCAGAGGATGCAGAGTTATAGCAGTCATTCTTATAGTGGAGATATGTATCTAAGTATGTGTATGGGTGTCAATGTGGACACCAGGGATGGAAAAACAGGTTGATTCTAGGATTAACTATTGAGCTAAAAAGTTGAACGCTTGTATGAATCAGTTTCTTGGGTTGTTCATTTTCTTTCTAGGGGTACCTGGAAGGATGTGGGAAGGGGTATCGATGTACTTCCTGACAGGTTTACGATGTATGTCTAGGATACATGATACCATTTGGGTGATAGCTGACCATCTCGCATATTTGGCCCACTTACTAACTACCTAGGAGTAGAGTTTATTAGAGGGATATGGATGACTCTACATGTTGGAGATAGTTCAACTCCATGGAGATTAATCGATGATTGTTCCATACTGTGATGCTAACATTACATCTGAATTGTGGAACAGATAGTAAAAGGATTCTATAGAGTTTGTGATCATTATATAGAACTGGATAAAGGATGAACAAGGTTGTCCGAATTTTTTTGGTAAAAAGTGATAGAGGACCTGGGTGTAACGCACCGACCCTAGTTACCCAGAGTTGGTGCATTATTACATAACATTGGCATGATCACAAGAAAGATCAAATCTCGAAAGACCGATTGGTTTAGTAGCCTTGGAAACACTAGATATATTCATAAGTTTTACATTACATCATAAAATGAAAAACTACTACAACAACATAATGTCTCCATAATCCACACTCATATCCCCACATAATATCCCTGTAGGTCATTCATAATTTACTTCTTCACTTCCTGGGAAAAATAAAATATAGAAAAGGGGTGATCTCAAATGCCCAGTAAGGATAACAATATAGCGGAAACTTTCATAAATAAGAATAAACATTTAAGGCAATGTATAAATAAAACAAAAGCCTTTCAAACTTGAACTTTCAACATAGTATGGCATAAATAAAATGAAATAATGCCATTTACTTATTCACATGGATATTCTACTAATCGAATAATCACATGAAAAACCAATAACCACTTTCATAATAATGGAATACATAATGCTGAACTTTAATTTCTTTATCAAGGCCTCGTCCCAAGACCTTGGGGCTAACTGTAATCGGAACCCAACCCGGAGCGCCTCTAATAACCGTACACCAACCCGGAGTGCCTCTAATAACCGGACACCAACCCGGAGTGCCTCTAATAACCGGAGACCAAACCGGAGGGCTTACTTTTACCAGTCCCTAACCTGGAGGGCTTACTTTTACCAGTCCCCAACCTGGAGGGCTTACTTTAACCAGTCCCCAACCTGGAACATACTTGTCCAACACATTCATATGAAGTAAAGGTTGAAATATAACATAAACATTCTTATTGGAACTAGCATATGAAATGTCAATACTTTACTCATAAACCATGAATGCTATATAAATGACACATCTACAGTCAAACATACCACAAAACTTCATTACAATATGGAAGTTTTATATCATAATAAATCAACTTCAAATAATCTTAAAATCCATCAAAGGATGTTGACATAGATGAAAATGTTTTTTTTTTAAATTATTGAGAGAAATATCCCTTTTTCATGAAAACATTTTAATGTTACACAATTTAGAATTAAGGCATTTAAATACATTTTTGAATCAAAGTGTCCCATACCACTTTGAAACTTTTGAATGGGATTAACACTTTTAAAACATTCATTTTCATATAAATAAATCCTTACAAACCATTTTGAAAACGTGGACATAAATGAGGATGATTTAGAAGAATAAATATTTAAAACATTTAAAATGATGTTTTAGTAAAAGTTCCCTTAGAAATAATCCCTTTGAAAACTCTTTTATGAAATATGGACATGGATAGTAAATATGTCCCTGTAGATACTTACGTAAAGACAACCTCAGATATTAAAGAGATTGTGAAGTTAACGCTTATCAATTTGGTAACTTATGAAACATACAACCCATGAAAGAGGTATCATACAATGAAAATGTAAATACACATAAGGTAAAGTGTATTACACAAAGAATAAAATTATGGGCAGTACATACACCACACAAAAGATAATAGTGGAAATATGGCATGAATCTCACGGAAATAAAGAGTGAGATGAAAACCCCTTTCCATGTTAATCAACTGAGTCATATGGACAAAAGTTAATAACCACCAAATTATTTACAGAATAACATGAATATAAAGATAATCATGATAATATATATCAAATTCCAGTACACAATACACCACTTTCTATAATTTAGTGGCGAATAATGGAAATCTCACGGAATTGAATGTGAGATAAGAAAATCCCTTACCTTGTACTTTTCCTTGGTTGGGGTAGGTTATACTCCTGTATAATGGTGAAATAATAGTTATTAAATTATACAATAATCATATACATTAATATTATATCATATATGATCTTTTAATATTGATTTGATAATAATATCTTAGTATTATCGTTGTTTCGGGTGTTAACTTACTTGTTTTCTTTTATATGTTTTGTTACGTAAGACATGTTTGTAAAGGATAGGTTGTATATTATTCATATCAAGAATGATATCAAGTCCTTAAACATAATTTTTAAATCATCAAATGATAATTATACTTTAATGGTTACGATGGAGAATGAATCTCATCGCGTTCGTGGAGACGGTAGTCCGTACGTACGCACGAGCGGCAATATCATTCTTTTGATATTAAAATAATATATAAATGGATGGTATATAATATATACAGAATCATTAACATGTTATATTTATTATTTACATGAGTTACACATCCTTATTATACCCATACAAATAATATTATATTGAATAACAATTACACCACGACGTGGAGACGGTAAGTCGTACATACGCACGTATGGTGATATGTTATTCAAAGGGTGGATAGAACACTGAATATGGTTGTACCATATTTATAATAACATCACAGTAAATATATTATACTGGAGTTATTATTTTATAATGGTAACAACAAAGGAATAAGAAGTGGAAGAAGAAATGAACTTGGAAAAGGGTGGTGAAATCATTACCTCTTCTTCGGTTTCTTCCGTTTGATTTGATCAAAAGGGCTCCTTAGGTTGGATTTATGAGCAAACTAAGGCCTCTAGGTTGTAGTGAGGGAAGTTGGGAGAGTATTTGCGAAGAGTTTGGCCGAACCAAAAGGCTTTGAAGGTGTGAAGAAATGAGAAGGAGGAGTGCCCTTTTATAAGAGGGGTGAGGGGCACCTTTGGAAAAGCTAGAAATATTAATTTATAATAAATTCATATTAGGTTTCTAATGGCTCCAAAGTTGACTATTCAAAGGTTAAGGTGGGGATGGGTCTAAAACAACTCATCCAATAGAATTTAGACAGGTTTGGGTACTTATATTAACCTTATCTTTAAGTATTAACTCTAAGTTAATTAGTTTTACTTTTACAATGTCTCTTTGTATTTTTATATAATATGGTTAATAAACTTACTATATACATCCAAGCGACCCCCAAGTGGTCCATTAATGATGAAACTATCATTATATAAGTCTCTTGGACGAACCTTAGATTTTTAGGAATTTAATATCAATTAATAATATAATATTTGTTTTAAGAACTCTTTTATGTCAATTTTGACACTATTCAATAGTTGATTTTTGTGAAACTCATAACAGATTTATTACTTCGAAAAAAGTCAATTAAAGAAATACTAATATATCATATTATCCTATAAAATTAGTTTAATTCATTAAAAGTTTCATATTATAATTATTTGGGTATTTATAATATCAATTATTTTAATTTTTCACTATTTTAGTAATTACTGCATCATCATTGTGTCATAAATAAAATACATTATTTAATGTCTAAAAATTATAAATAAAATATAATTATCTAGGAAATCTTTTTATATTTCTAATTAATAATTATAATCTAAAATCCAACATATATAACCTTATGTAATAATTGGTTTTCTAAAAGATATATGCTTGTGTCATTTTTGTATTCATTTTAACTTATTTAAAATAAAGTGTCCCTATCACCTACAAGTGGCACCATGGGGTCCCCAAATCGACCCAAATATGCCTATGGTCGAACATGTATCAACCAATAATTCTAGGACACGTTTTAGGGTAATTTAGTATTATTATAATATTATTTTTTAACCCTTATTTACCAGATTTACCCTTAACCATGGTAAATAAAATATTTACCACAGTAATTATTCAAAATGTCTAAAAATAAAAGTTACCTATTTACACAATTTGGACATCCTGATTCCAAATATGGAATCCATTTTTCTAAATTCAAAACACAGAAGTGGCAGAAATTAATTTAAAATTAATTCCCGCTGTCAAAACAAAAAGCGTGTTTTTAAAAGATAATAACTATCAAAAGATTGACACTTGTTTATGTTCGGTTTAATTGTAAAATTATGTCCAATGACCAAAAATATATTAAATTGTAAAAATATATTCTAAATATACTTTAAAACCACTCAAATTCATAATTTATCACTATTAATTATTTTGATTAAAAAAGTTGTTTTTAATTAAAATTTAGTAATTTTCACTATTCATCAAAATATTAAAGTTATCCGAATAGTAACAAAATTTCACCTTAGGCTAAATTCGATATTCCGAATCCAAAAATGAAGTCCATTTTGAAATATAAAATATATATAATTTCAAAAATTAGGTATTACTATTCATAACGGCTAGTTTGATCGGTTGTGGTGTGTGTTAAAACTCGAAGTTGCGTACAACACACGCTACTGTTTTATTTAAAGGAAAGTGTACCGTGTAAGCTTGGGATGTTTCATTTTAAATTTTTTGATTTCCCCATTTAGTCAAAAAGTTTAAAATATTGTATTTAAAAAGGTTTCACTATTAAAAGTTGATAAAAGTGAAATACTGAAAATGAATCTGTTCTTGCATTATGACTAAGAAACTCATAATATGGATTCTAAGATTATAAGGATTATATAAAGTTAAAAATGTAGTTAATGCTATTCATGACCTCCTTTAATGGATTTTTTTTGTAAGTCATGGTGTGATTGAACTCGGTGTTGCGTGTAATGCAAGTTATTGAATTATTTTGAAGAAATAACACACTATGAAATCTTGGGGTGTTACATTCTCCCCTCCTTCAATAAATTGTGTCCTCGCAATTTGAAATTGTTCTTCGAAAATAAAAGGTTGAAAATAGATAATATATTTGTGGGAAAACCCACATCGGAAATTGGGTTACTAAAATTTAGTCTTAATATGAGGATAAGATAAATGAAAGGGTCACCACCAAATTATGATCTTGATTAGGAGAACATTGGTGGCAATTAGAGACATATAATTGGAGGAAAAACGTAAATATTTATAGGTAGTGATTGAGGTCATAAATAACAAACAAGTATAAAATTGAGGTCCTTAAACTCATCAATCTATGATGATTTGAAGTACCATCAGTTCAACAAAATATAGGGTATTGGGATAACACATTTTTAACGTTTCAAAATATCTTAGTTGAAATCTCACATCGAAAAATGAATTAATGAGGCCTCTATTTAAAATAAAGAGTGGAATGTATGAAGATTACCGAAAATAACACATACTAGGGTTCCATGTAGGAAAATATGGATATGGAAGAGAAATATAACCATCAATTATCTAATGGAGAGTGGTAGAGAACATGGCTATGAAAAGGCCAACAATCCCAAAGCCATAAATTAGTGATGATTTAAGGTACCATCTAGGACAACATTTTTGCTCTAAGTTCCTTTTCTTAATGTTGAGGAATTTATTTATGAGATTGGATAAGATAATAAGGAGATATACTTACTTTATAATTAGAGTTTTGTCCATTAATAAATTTCTACCACAAACTCATCTTTCACTCGTAAAAAAATTCTATTTATGCTATTCGTACATGGTTCCAAAATAAACGAATTTATAATTCATCTACCAGATCTTTTAAAAAAAACTACATTATTTAATCCAGGACATCTCTTGGGCCAGTGGTAGGTGATACACCCTTGTCACCCTTCAGTTGCGGGTTCAAGTCTCGCGCCCTTACCGGACGCGACGGGTTGCCGCCCGACCTCCGGGTTGTCCTTTTATGGCAATCAAAAATTAATCTCAAACTAGAATTTATCCAAAATACTTCTGACCAAACTCACAGTCCAACATTTATAAGGAAGTTAAACATAATGTAGATCCTTTTTACCACGTAATAGCATATGAATACCTTCATCATGTATTCTTTTAAAACACTGAAACATCCTGAATTACCATAATCTATATTGATTAAATTCATGCTCCCTTATTCCATATAGAATGCTGGATATACTTCATCAATCCAAAAATGTTTTAAACCCCAGCAATGATGGAATATACAAATCATTAATTAGTTTCAAGGTAGTCAAGAATATCCAATATAATTTATCCAAATCAATCATGTATTATTCTAAAATCACTACCTCGGTATCAGAACCATATTATGTTTTATCATTCTCCCATATATTTTCCAAAAATTTAACCTGCTATTGAGTCACTTTTCTTTATTCCACACAATCTCAAGTCCTTAATGAAATAGTACTGCAGTACAATCCTTATATACTCCATAATTATTATAACAAGTACATTGTTGATACAACACTCAATTGACATAATCAACATAAGAACTCTAATCATTCCTCTTCATCTGTGGTAGTATCATAACTTGATTATTATCCAATAGCATCATTTGCGGCATAGTCTGATGACTGGGACATAGGTTCCCGTAGTGTCCAAACTCCTTGAAAATGAAGCATTGTAAATTTGAAACCATTTTCTTACCCTTGCAATCACGTAATTTGTGCCATTTTCCTCCACACTTATAACAAACTCTCATTCCTTTCAGGAAAGTTCTAGGGTGTTTCTTTCCATAGTTACCACATATGGGAAAATTATTATTTTCCCTCTTACCTTTATCCATCTTTCTCTCTTCCATCCTTTTCTTCTCTTGCTTCCCTTCAAAGCCATAGGACTCAGTAAACTCTTTACTTATCTTATCAACACATGATATTATTTCTTCATATGATGATAATACATGCGAGACTATTTCTCTTGTAAATTATATCTTAAGAACATAAAATATATGATCCTTATTTCTCTTTAGAACATGTGCATTGCTAGAGTTCTCATTCCTTCTACTGGGCGCCATTTCTAAACAATGGCATACATTAGATTAGTTTATGAATAACAATACCTAATCCCAAACTTGTAAAACACATAACATAAATTAAATAGTTTATGGATATAATCCATAATCATAAAAATGTCTTCTTTGAGGAAGTATATACTCATAAACCCTTCATAATGATTTGTAAGGAAAATGAGATTTCTCCTAAGCATATCCCCCGGGAGTGTCGTAACCAAGAGTGCAGCAAGGCCCGTTGTCGTGCACCAGTTCCCGTTCGAGTCTAGCTCAAAGCGGTGTTTTCGGGTTTTACCCCTAGGTACATCTGTGCCAGAGCCGCCTCTACCTGCTCGTATCCAGACAGGGATGTATTGCTCGGAAAACTCACAAAATATCTACAATACCAAATTCTAGGAAGTTCTTCTATACTAATCCTCAAAGTTTATCTTAGGTCTACGTGCTCTAATCAGAGTTTATCTAAATCTAGCTTCCAAGGTTTGTACTAAACTTCCTCTGATACCAACTATAATGCCCCGACCCTAGTTACCCAGAGTCGGTGCATTATTACATAACATTGGCATGATCACAAGAAAGATCAAATCTCGAAAGACCGATTGGTTTAGTAGCCTTAGAAACACTAGATATATTCATAAGTTTTACATTACATCATAAAATGAAAAACTACTACAACAACATAATGTCTCCATAATCCACACTCATATCCCCACATAATATCCCTGCAGGTCATTCATAATTTACTTCTTCACTTCCTGGGAAAAATAAAACATAGAAAAGGGGTGATCTCAAATTCCCAGTAAGGATAACAATATAGAGGAAACTTTCATAAATAAGAATAAACATTTAAGGCAATGTATAAATAAAACAAAAGCCTTTCAAACTTGAACTTTCAACATAGTATGGCATAAATAAAATGAAATAATGCCATTTACTTATTCACATGGATATTCTAATAATCGAATAATCACATGAAAAACCAATAACCACTTTCATAATGATGGAATGCATAATGCTGAACTTTAATTTCTTTATCAAGGCCTCGTCCCAAGACCTTGGGGCTAACTGTAACCGGAACCCAACCCGGAGTGCCTCTAATAACCGGACACCAACCCGGAGTTCCTCTAATAACCGGAAACCAACCCGGAGTGCCTCTAATAACCGGAGACCAAACCGGAGGGCTTACTTTTACCAGTCCCTAACCTGGAGGGCTTACTTTTACCAGTCCCCAACCTGGAGGGCTTACTTTAACCAGTCCCCAACCTGGAACATACTTGTCCAACACATTCATATGATGTAAAGGTTGAAATATAACATAAACATTCTTATTGGAACTAGCATATGAAATGTCAATACTTTACTCATAAACCATGAATGCTATATAAATGACACATCTACAGTCAAACATACCACAAAACTTCATTACAATATGGAAGTTTTGTATCATAATAAATCAACTTCAAATAATCTTAAAATCCATCAAAGGATGTTGACATAGATGAAAATGTTTTCTTTTAAAAATTATTGAGAGAAATATCCCTTTTTCATGAAAACATTTTAATGTTACACAATTTAGAAAGTAAGGCATTTAAATACATTTTTGAATCAAAGTGTCCCATACCACTTTGAAACTTTTGAATGGGATTAAAACTTTTAAAACATTCATTTTCATGTAAATAAATCCTTACAAACCATTTTGAAAACGTGGACATAAATGAGGATGATTTAGAAGAATAAATATTTAAAACATTTAAAATGATGTTTTAGTAAAAGTTCCCTTATAAATAATCCCTTTGAAAACTCTTTTATGAAATATGTACATGGATAGTAAATATGTCCCTGTAGATGCTTACGTAAAGACAACCTCGGATATTAAAGAGATTGTGAAGTAAACCCTTATCAATTTGGTAACTTATGAAACATACAACCCATGAAAGAGGTATCATACAATGAAAATGTAAATACACATAAGGTAAAGTGTATTACACAAAGAATACAATTATGGGCAGTACATACACCACACAAAAGATAATAGTGGAAATATGGCATGAATCTCACGGAAATAAAGAGTGAGATGAAAACCCCTTTCCACATTAATCAACTGACTCGTATGGACAAAAGTTAATAACCACCAAATTATTTATAGAATAACATGAATATAAAGATAATCATCATAATATATATCAAATTCCAGTACACAATACACCACTTTCAATAATTTAGTGGCGAATAATGGAAATCTCACGGAATTGAATGTGAGATAAGAAAATCCCTTACCTTGTACTTTTCCTTGGTTGGGGTAGGTTAACCTCCTGTATAATGGTGAAATAATTGTTATTAAATTATACAAGAATCATATACATTAATATGATATCATATATTATCTTTTAATATTGATTTGATAATAATATCTTAGTATTATCGTTGTTTCCGGTGTTAACTTACTTGTTTTCTTTTATATGCTTTGTTACGTAAGACATGTTTGTAAAGGATAGGTTGTATATTATTCATATCCATAATTATATCAAGTCCTTAAACATAATTTTTAAATCATCAAATGATAATTATACTTTAATGGTTACGATGGAGAATGAATCTCATCGCGTTCGTGGAGACGGTAGTCCGTACGTACGCACGAGCGACAATATCATTCTTTTGATATTAAAATAATATATAAATGGATGGTATATAATATATACAGAATCATTAACATTTTATATTTATTATTTACATGAGTTACACATCATTATTATACCCATCCAAATAATATTATATTGAATAACAATTACACCACGACGTGGAGACGGTAAGTCGTACGTACGCACGTATGGTGACATGTTATTCAAAGGGTGGATAGAACACTTAATATGGTTGTACCATATTTATAATAACATCACATTATATATATTATACTGGATTTATTATTTTATAATGGTAAAAACAAATTAAGAAGAAGTGGAAGACGAAATGAACTTGGAAAAGGGTGGTGAAATCATTACCTCTTCTTCGGTTTCTTCCTTTTGATTTGATCAAAAGGGCTACTTAGGTTGGCTTTCTGATCAAACTAAGGCCTCTAGGTTGTAGTGAGGGAAGTTGGGAGAGTATTTGGGCAGATTTTGGCCGAACAAAAAGGCTTTGAAGGTGCGAAGAAATGAGAAGGAGGAGTGCCCTTTTAAAAGAGGGGTGAGGGGCACCTTTGGAAAAGCTAGAAATATTAATTTATAATAAATTCATATTCGGTTTCTAATGGATCCAAAGTTGACTATTCAAAGTTTAAGGTGGGGATGGGTCTAAAAAAACTCATCCAATAGAATTTAGACAGGTTTGGGTACTTATATTAACCTTATCTTTAAGTATTAACTTTAAGTTAATTAGTTTTACTTTTACAATGTCTCTTTGTATTTTTATATAATATGGTTAATAAAATTACTATATACATCCAAGCGACCACCAAGTGGTCCATTAATGATGAACCTATCATGATATAAGTTTCTTGGCCGAACCATAGTTTTTTAGGAATTTAATATCAATTAATAATATAATATTTGTTTTAAGAACTCTTTTATGTCAATTTTGACACTATTCAATAGTTGATTTTTGTGAAACTCATAACAGATTGATTACTTCTAAAAAAGTCAATTAAAGCAATCCTAATATATCATATTATCCTATAAAATTAGTTTAATTCATTAAAAGTTTCATATTATAATTATTTGGGTATTTATAATATCAATTATTTTAATTTTTCACTATTTTAGTAATTACTGCATCATCATTGTGTCATAAATAAAATACATTATTTAATGTCTAAAAATTATAAATAAAATATAATTATCTAAGAAATCTATTTATCTTTCTAATGAATATTTATAATCTAAAATCCAACATATATAACCTTATGTAATAATTGTTTTTCTAAAAGATATATGCTTGTGTCATTTTTGTATTCATTTTAATTTAATTAAAATAAAGTGTCCCTATCACCTACAAGTGGCACCATGGGGTACCCCAATCGACCCAAATATGACTATGGTCGAAAATGTATCAACCAATAAGGCTACGACACGTTTTAGGGTAATTTAGTATTATTATAAAATTATTTGTTAACCCTTATTTACCAGATTTACCCTTAACCATGGTAAATAAAATATTTACCACAGTAATTATTCAAAATGTCTAAAAATAAAAGTTACCTATTTACACAATTTGGACATCCTGATTCCAAATATGGAATCCATTTTTCTAAATTCAAAACACATAAGTGGCAGAAATTAATTTAAAATTAATTCCCGCTGTCAAAACAGAAAGCGTGTTTTTAAGAGATAATAACTATCAAAAGATTGACACTTGTTTATGTTCGGTTTAATTGTAAAATTATGTCCAATGACCAAAATTATATTAAATTGTAAAAATATATTATAAATATACTTTAAAACCACTCAAATTCATAATTTATCACTATTAATTATTTTGATTAAAAAAGTTGTTTTTAATTAAAATTTAGTAATTTTCACTATTCATCAAAATATTAAAGTTATCCGAAAAGTAACAAAATTTCACCTTAGACTAAATTCGATATTCCGAATCCAAAAATGAAGTCCATTTTGAAATATAAAATATATATAATTTCAAAAATTAGGTATTACTATTCATAACGGCTAGTTTGATCGGTTGTGGTGTGTGTTAAAACTCGAAGTTGCGTACAACACACGCTACTGTTTTATTCAAAGGAAAGCGTACCGTGTAAGCTTGGGATGTTTCATTTTAAATTTTTTGATGTCCCCATTTAGTAAAAAAGTTTATAATATTGTATTTAAAAATGTTTCACTATTAAAAGTTGATAAAAGTGCAATACTGAAAATGAATCTGTTCTTGCATTATGACTAAGAAACTCATAATATGGATTCTAAAATTATAAGGATTATATAAAGTTAAAAATGTATTTAATGCTATTCATGACCTCTTTTAATGGATTTTTTTTTGTAAGTCATGGTGTGATTGAACTCGGTGTTGCGTGTAGTGCAAGTTATTGAATTATTTTGAAGAAATAACACACTATGAAATCTTGGGGTGTTACACTGGGAGTTTGAGGAGAGAGACCATGTCTTCCTTCAAAACTCACCTCGATGAGGGTTACAGAGATCTTGCAGGGGCAGAAAGCTATCTTCAAGGTTAATAGTCCATCTTTTAGGTGTTTCATAGAGTTTTAAAGGTAGAATTATAATTGGATCTACCCTATAGTGGGACCTAGTACCCAATTTCTTCCATGTGCCTCAGTTGAGGATATTCATGCACAAGCCTTTGCACATCATGATCTCAAAAGAGCTGTACATCAATTTTGGAGTGACTTGGGTTAAATACCCAATTAATATCGAGGATCCTTTATGGATGCTATTTTCTAATGGTGTGTTTCTAGAGGAAGTACGAGGATCTTAAGAGGAGCACATGGGAGTTGGAGGCTCAGGTTCTACCTTGGTACTCTGAACTTTTTGTTTGATTGGACTTTATTTAGCTATTTTAGAATTTAAATACCCAAGGATGGGAGAGTTTAATGGCTCATAATTTTAAATATTATATTTTAAGAAAATTCTTGGAAAAATTATGAGACCAGGCACTAAGACGGTGTGAGATTCTGAGGCCCAGAGTGCCTGGAATGATCCATCAAAAATTGATAAGTTTTTAAATAGTTCTTGTGTGATTTTTTCTTGAAAAAGTAAAATAACACTTAATTGGTTTTCCATATAAAAAATCAAAGGGAACCATTGCATTTAGAGAAGTGGTTTTACCATAGTCGTGACTTATGTTTAGTCAGTGAGGGTCTCTAGTGAGAAAAAATAATGGAATAATCCAAAATAAAATGATTAGTTAAAATTATTTTATTTTTAAAGTCCCTCTAACTCATGAATGGTGGTTTGGATTAAAAATTAGAGACTCTCATTAATCTCATGAGGGTATAATTTCATTAGTTGGATCCTATCATCAACCGGTGTGAGTAGGATGTGAAAGTTTTTTTTACTCTAACCATAAATAAAATAATGTAAATAAAAATTATTTTGTTTTCCACTCCTCATAACTCACAAATGGTAACTCATATTGAAAATTCAACAGCACCATTGAGTTAGTAATGAGATATTATCCTTATGTAATACTTAACCTCGACCGATGCAGGTTAAGGGAAAAAGTTAATGTTTAGTCATTTTAAAATGAAGCTAATTGAAAAAAATAAAATAATCATGAGGCATTTATTTTATTCAAATTTAAGTTTTACTAAAACTCAAGGAGATTGCAACACATGCATAATTGAAAAAATGTTTCATAAATGAAACAACATAACAATGTTGCGACTCAGCATAATGGAAATTCTGAAACACATTTCCTCTATTTAATAGATTAACTGAATATGGGATAATTGGCAAAGATCCCTGACTTATCTAAACCTTTGGGGGATTTAGGTTGTCAGTATATGAAATATGAATCCCCAAGGATGATGGGTTGAGGATCGAGGAACGACAAATGATGGAGGTGTAACTCTGATCTTTTCCATTGGATGACCCAACCTCAAGGCGGGGCATCTGTTTGATTCAATTTCTATTTCCCTGATTCATTAAATCTCCATGATGAATGTAAATAATTCGAAAAAAGGAATGATTCATGGATCTTGTGTGCTATTCTGTGATTGGTTTGATTTTGGGATAATATTGGGGAAATTGGATCCATGTTGAACCTATGATTTGAATTGGTTTGGTTTATCCATTCTTAAACTCTAATGTGGGCATATCATGGATGACACGAAAAAGGCCCATTCTGCCCAAATTTGGTGATCATGTGAATTTTTACCTCCCTAATTATTTTGATATCCTTGATCTTTGTCACTACAATAACCTTGGAAAAAATCTAGAACCCCAATGACAGTGGTGATCTTCAGTCTAGGCAGGGACCACAACAAAAAGCTAAGGCTACGACAGGAGGCCCTAATAGCAGAGGGTAGTGCACGAAGGAGGCCGATGGGAGGAGGTCATGGGAGGAACACAGGAGCCCATAGCTCAACGGCTGCAGTAGAGAATTGGTGATGTTCCCCAGTGGTGCGCTTCGACGGCAGACGAGGCCCACAACCATGGTCGCGGGTGGTGGATAGGGAACACGACAACAGCCAGCGGTGGCACGAGCGGATGTGGCGACTCGCACCATGTCACACGGCTGGGGGGCCATAGTCTCTCTGGACAGTAGAAAAAGACCCCACAGAAAACCATGGGGTGGAGGGAGATGCGGTGAGTGCTATGTCTCTGGCACAGCAAGCCAACCCACTCACGGCAGGCCAGGCTGGAGAAGGCAGGTCACCCGGGGTGACCCAATAGTCTAGACCTAGGAAGCCTAGTGGAAAGGACCCACAACCGAGCGGTTTTGGGAAAGATCTGGACCGGGTCATATCTAGGTTGGTTTAGTTGCACCTCAGGTTGGTCCAGGTCAATTCTCCCGGGTCAGGCCGGACGCGGACCCCACTGGCCCCTTTTTAGTAAAACAGACATAACGTCCAAACTGTATGTCTGATTGACGAGTTGTTTATGGGATTGGGAACCTCATGATGAGAGTTACTTTTTTCATATTCCATGTGAGATTATGGGGAGTTTGAGACATGAATGATCTCTTGAGAATTTGATTCTCCAAGAATCAATAATTCTACGAGTAGAAATACTACGGTTTTCTATGATGAGAAGGAAGTGTCGAGTGGACCACAATGTCCCGGTAGACGAGCGGACCTTAGGGGCCCGGTAGAGGAGCATATGTTAGTGGCCTAGTAGATGAGTGGATATTAGTGGACAAGTAGATAGTCAGTCCATAGTGGCCTGACAGATGAGCGGACCTCAATGGTCCGGGAGACCTCATTCACTCATCGGGGATTAATGCCTCAGCAGTACAAGATGATTATCATTACGACGGAAGCATTGTACATTGCATAGTTTTCAGTGTGTTCTCTTTTTTTGTGGCCCAAAGAATTGGTACCTCTTTGTGAAGGTCTCTAATGACATGATGGGTCATGTATTGAGTCCTCTCGATATGATCATGCCTTGATTGGAATCATGTGACAAAGGATTGGTTTTGATATTGAGACTTCATGTCTCTATGAGACTGAACGTCTCAGGGAAGCATCATGACGTATCAAGACCAGATGTTCTCTCAGATACTTTTGGTAGTTTGGATCTACATAGTTACTATCATATAGATCGAGGAGTGGGATCTCCAAAAATAAAGCTTGCTATGCACAAAACCATATGGCTAGTAGAGGATTAGATGTTGCATCTATGAATCCTTTACTAGTATACATGGATGTTCTTGTTTTATGAGTTGATGACATATACCTATGTTAAGATGATTGTACCTTCTTGGTTGTGTTCTTTTGAGGTATTTTTCTTTGTGTTTTTCAGTGTCCCCTACAGAGTATTGGTTTACACACCCCTGCATGATCTTTTTCAGCACATGTCGTGTCTTGTTCAGTTGAATGATGTTTTGGTGGTTTCCTAGGTGAAGTAAGACTACGACTAGGACTAGATGATTCCTTGTGAGATCAGACGAGCCAAGGTGTTTCTAGTAGCTTCCTACATTATCTTCAGTCCCCATGTTTATAGGTCAGACTTTGTGGTTGAATTTCTTTTAGGGGGCTTATATTCTAACCCGGTTGTACTTCACTAATTTACTTTTTTTCATACTCGGTAGTTGGGTTATAGTGGTATGCATGCATTTTCATTACATAGTATTTTCACTCTCCAGATCTGTGGCTTCGAGTTGGGGTCGTGTGTATAGGTTCTTATGAAAATTACTCCCATTAGTGGGATATGTCTACTTAGTGCTAGTCACTATCCCCTGGCCTATCGAAGGTGGGCACAGGGTTGTCATGTAACGGGTCACGAGGGACCGGTCAAGATAGATAAAAACACATTTTGTGCATAAAAACTATTTTTCAGAAAAAAAAAATCTTTTAATTTCAAATTATTTTTATTTTCATTTATAATAGATCAATAAATAAGGAATTTATTTTATACATGTGTAAACTAAATAATTTTAAGTCTTGGTGTGTTATATAGAAACTATAAATCATCTATGGATTCTAACTTCACTTATTTTAACTACTCATGTATCATGTTTAATTCCATCACATTATCTAACATCAGTCTTCCAGAAAATAATATTAATTTGGAAAATCACCATAACATAGAGAAATTATTAAGATCCACTTGCTTCTCATTCATGTCTACCAATCCTATCATCACTTCTATAATAGTTTTCATTGCGTATATATTGAAGGAAAAATTTTCCCTATAACATCCTCACCAATGATAGTGACTTATATCCGACTCCTCTCATTCCATCTTCTCTATTTTCATTAAATATACACCTAATATACAAGTATATATATCCTTATGAATTATATGATCCTACAACTATTTTATCCATGATAAAAAATACATTCCATTAAACTTGTCAATGTAATATTTTACTTCATCTGATACCATAAATTATATTGATAGTAAAATATAACTAAAAATAATAAAAAATCTTGATAAGAGATAATGAAACCTGATCTACCTCTAGAGTATTAATAGAGAACATAACCTTACTTTTAGTACCACCAAAACAATAACCTCTACTTTGAGACCACTTATTGGGAATTTGATCATCACAGCTTCCAATAAAACAAATGTAATTTTTCATTAAACAAATGGAAGTACCCTACCTGAACT
Source organism: Viscum album (assembly GCA_963277665.1). NCBI lineage: Eukaryota > Viridiplantae > Streptophyta > Magnoliopsida > Santalales > Viscaceae > Viscum > Viscum album. Next base: position 859,301,755 of record OY728121.1, read on the forward strand.
AGGCCACTGGATGATGTGTAGTGGAGCCCATACATTTGAAATGAATCACTATAATAAGTGTAATAGAAGGATGAATTTGATGTACCCTATCCCATGAAAAAAACTAACCTCTCAAATAACTAAAAAAACTAAAAAACATTCAAAAAGTTAAAGTACAAATAATATAATTATATAACGTTGGAAATGAAATAAGGAATTGATATTATTAAAATAAGTTTTCCTATGTGAACATGAAGAACACTGTGACTTTATTTTCATTCAACAGTAGTATAAGGATTTCACTAAAATTAAAAAATACTTAGTAAGAAAAAATTATTGGATTATAACACTCTTTAATTATTTAATCCAAAATGTACTTCACTTATATACTATACTTTTTCAAGATACATTTTTTATCTTTTATAACCTGTGTGAAATTTCCATGCTCAATTTCATAGGAGTTCCCATTCTATCATCTATGATCTAGCATAATTAAAATTTCATGGGAGTTACTAGTGGTCTATAGTTTTCCATTAACATCGACCATATTCTTTGGAAAACCATTATATATACATAATTATTTGTTTTTTGTCCTCCAAGATTCTAGACACTTCTGAAGGTCGAAAATTCATTCCAATTGAGCTTAATTAGAATTTACAAACTTATAATCATCAATAGGAGAGTTTCAAGCTTCTTTTGTTAAAACATCATATAATCCATATTTCAATAAGAGAATCTCTAGTGAATAAAGTTCCGATAAACATAAACAGGTGACCTGAACATAATTCATATCCCAACACATCGAACTAGGAAATTTAGTTGTAATTTTTTAAAGATTGTTTCTAAAAAAATTTCTTTCCAACATTATTTCCAATGTAAAACTCAAAAAAACAAAATATCTAAAATTAAAATCCAATTTAAGATAAAAATCCCTTTAAAAATTAAATACATATGGTTTTTAAAACCTGATATTCATATATTTCATTAAAAATATCATTTCCCATTTATCATAATCTAAATAAATCACTATTTTATTAAATAAAATTATTGAAATTATTTCATAAAAACCAATTTAAGACCAAGAAATCAAAAATCACAACAATTAAAATCTATGATATCATAACCAACCAAGGATGGAATGATATCCGACTACCAAAATTGTGTTCTTACCCAAAAAAATCTATATTTTATCGAGCTTATGACCATAATATAAAAAACTACTTAGTATTATCATTAATATTACTCTATAACCCATATCTGTTTAGGTAAATGTAAATAAATACTTATATAAAGAAGATTGAAAAAATTCTTTCATATTGGTATTGGACCCATGATAATATGGAATTAATAGTGTAATTTTTTCATAACCCTTAGGTGGATCTCATGTTTAGAATATATTATTTTCATTAACTGGATGGACCCCCATGAAAAAAGTAAAAAATCAATATTAAACCCTTTTATAGAATCAAAATAAAATATGTGTGTTAAGGACTGTGAGGGAATCACTTTAGAAATTAATCATATTCATAGTAATTCAACAGATGAATCCCTTAAAGATAAATTATTCCCTCTAATTAATTTTGATATCATAGGATAAAAAATCATAGTAAGATAATTTCAAGGATAATTCAATTTTCCCAGGGAAGGAAATTTTAATAATTAATCTTAAGGGTGTCACAATATATATTAATTGTACTTCAAAAAAATAAAATTTTACAATTATCCCCATTATAGTACTAAATACCATGGACCTAATTAATGATTTGTTGACAAAATGGTTTATACTATCATTAATAGGGTATACATTATTTTTGGATTCAATGAATATACCCAATAATATGTGTTTTAATTAAAGAATAAAGAAGAATGCATATATTCAATAATTTGTTTTAGTAAATTAGGATATTACTATGTTTTGAGAGAATATATAATGAAGTTATTCACATGTTTGGTATATGAAAATTAGGAGTCACTTCATATTGTCTGGGAGATTAATGATAAGTTCATTTTTGGAAATTTTGTGACCTAATATCTAATGTTTTGGATCATAATCTTTTGGAAGGGTCATAAGGTTAGCCATTTATGAAATGTTTTAATATGAACATTGGATGATGTTTTAGATATAAATGTATTACTTAATGATATAAATATTTATGAATATTGGATAACATTTACAAACCATTTTGTTATAATAATAGCTATAGATCTAAGGAATGTATTTTCATTATATTATTGATATTTTGATCTATTAAAATTGAATTTTTGTAATTCAGGAATAAAAAATATTTTTTATAAACATTTATTGGAGTAAGTAATGGATTGGAAGTTGATCAAAGCACTACCAATGGAAGAAATTATGGTTATGAAACATAAATTTTTCATGTAAGTATATTCACATATATTCATATATAGTAAAATAATTCTTAAAATTTAGGAAAAGGATCATGAAAGAAAAAAAATTATTATATTAAATTTATATATGATGTATTATATGGTATTTTAAATCAACGTATATCTATGGTTTTGAGGTCCTTGAATTTCCATTGATCGTTTATATTCTTGGGATCAATGACCTCTATCATTCTCTATAATTATTTACGATTTTATTACATATCAGCAAATTAACATTACACCAATGTTATCCCACATAGAATCCTAGTTATGTGTTATCCAATATGACCTTTTTACATCCCTTTCTCTCTTATTTAGAGAATATTTTATTAAATGTTTTTTATGACGTGGGTTTTTAGCCAAGGAATTTTTAAATATTAAACCCTTGATTTTTTAACAAAAAATAAAATTGGGAGAACACAATTTATTTACGGTGGGTAGAATTTGACAACCATAAATTCTAAAATAAGAAAAAAATTAAATATCATATGTGACATGAAACACTAAGATTAGAGAACCCATGATATATATTTCTTTAAATTTAATCTCTTTAATAGCTTGTAGAACATGAAACCTTGAGCCTAAGTGAACCATAATATTGTATACCATCATAATCAATATGATAAATTTGTGCATATTAATAGTACTGACTATATTATGAAAATTCTGTTTATATATTTATAATAAATAAAATAAAAAACATTAAAAATGTTTTTAAGAAAACTGTATTTTTTTCTAAAAGGCAGTTTAGTCTCTCTTTTCACATGTAATTTAAAATTAATTTTTACTAATTATATAATATTTTATTGTAAAATTGAACCTTATATTTTAAATCATAACATAAAATTTATTTTAGGGTGAATTTTTTGTTTTTTCTAAAATATTTCATTTTTCAATGAATAAAGAAAATATTAGACTTTAATTAAAAATATTATTTTCATTTAAATTATTTATAATGATAAACTATGTTTTTAATTGGTTTTAAAGTAAAATTAGTTAAATTTTATAAATATTAATATAATCAAGGTTGTAAGAATCGTTTTTACAATTAATCTTTATATAAAAACATGGTAAATGTATGTACATTTTCTCTTTGAAAACTCATTTTTTCATCTCATCTCCATGATTAATTTTTAATTAAATTTTTTCCACTTATGTGAAGGGAATTTTGAAAATTTGTTCCATGTTTTAAATAAGGATAATTTATATTTTATAATATTTTCCACTTAATTTTTTACCAAAATGAATAGTGAAAACAAATAAAATATATTTACATCGATTAAGGTAAAAATGGATTTACTAAGAATTGAACTAAAAATATAAGGGATAAAATGACCCAATAAAATTCATAAAATTTTATTTATTGCCATATTTATAAAATATAATGTAAAATTATAGTTAATATTTTATTTTTTCTGTTTTGGAAGGTGAAAAGTGTTGGTATGGTTTTTTCTTTTCCAAAATTACAAGTGTGCCACTCACCTCACATATAAAAGACCATCACCCTCTCCTCTCTTATTCACAAATTAAAACCATTTTTATTCACCCAATACCTATCCAAATTACATAAAAAAAACCCCTTAACCTCCTCATATAATCCTTAAATTTGGTATAAATCCAACCTAGTAAGGCTTTTGGTGCAAACCTAATGAGGTTTTCTAAAGAAGGGGTAATGTTCATCCATGTGTGTTTTAATTTTATTTTATCATCCACCTCACTAAATTGTTATTAAAACATGATTATATAATAATATATATATTAAATATAACAAAATGTTTTAATGTTATGTTCATGACCTAAAACCATCCCCACTTTCATCAAAGGAGTTACAAAATCATCATTCCTGTGTATGATAGACTACTACTTCGGGAACTAATGTTATACATTTTTCCATTACTACCTATCATGGTTGGGTATGATGATGAATATAATATATATATATATATATATATGATATTTATAATATAATTATACCTATATATTTATTATATCATATATACCATTTTACTTTCGATCCAGAAGGGGATACAATAACATCCATCAAGTGTATGGTGGGACACCACCTCGCGAAGTGATGTGATTCGTTTTTCAATAACACTTTACATGGAAGGTAATAAGTATAATATTAATGAATATATGTGATAATAATGAAATAATTATTATATTAATGACATATTAATCACTAAAATATAAAATATATCATTTTATTTCTTACCTTTTTACTCACTAAAAGATGACAACATCGTTCATGTATGTGTAGACTACCACCTTTACAAACAAATGCAGCTCTATTTTCATCACCCCACCACATGGATGATATATATAAGTATATTTAAATAAATAATTTTTAATTTATGTTATTATTATCATTCTAGAATTATATAATATTACTTACCACCTTTTCATAATTTTCAATTAAAAATAGAGACATTACTCATGTGTATGTAGAGCCTACCACCTCCATAATTGTAATGTACTTACTTTTTCATAACCACTGTTCAAGATTGAATTTAAAATTATAATTTATATATAAATATGATAGTTATTTCTTGATTTTTATTATTTATATGTTTAAATAATGACCTATTTGACCATAATCAACCTACTAAATTCATTTTTGACATATAATCCATATATCATCGAAACATCTTACATAAACTAAATTAATTAAGTAATAATATAAAAAATTATTATAACTGAAATAAAAGTAATAATAAACAAGAAAAAAAATTAATCAAGTAAATTATTAACATAAATTTATTATTCATGATGATAAAGAACATATGTGATGATTTGGACTCAGGTAAGGGTTTCTTGTCTCACTTTTACTTCCATGATGCACACACCATATTCACATCTTAATTCTTTTCATTGGAGTATAAACTACCCTTTTTTATTATATATCATTAATTAATTAAAATTTATGGTACTTACAGACTCATATGAAGTAATTCATTTCATTTTATTTTTGACTCAAAAGTTACCAATCGGGTAAGGGTTTATTTCAAAATATAATCATTAATTGGGATTTTTTTTCAAGTCTTACTTGGGGGAATAATTTTATATTTATATCTCAAATTCAATATATTTTATTCTATTATATTTATTCACAAACCTTTTCAAGTAGTATAACCATTTCCACTTTTTTGGTAAATAAATTTATTAATAAAATGTTTTTAATAAAATCTGAATTTATTTCTATCTTTGATTGAAAATAATTTTTATTCAAAAAACGTGTTTTCAAAAAATGTTTTAGCAGTCTCTAAATGATTTATTGATGAAAATTATACCCATGTTTAAATTTTTAATTTTTTTTGAAATTAATCATCTTTATGTTTTCTAACTAAGGCACTTTTCTAACTTTTATATAGTGAAAAAAGGAATATTTTTTTAAATTATAGGGAATGTAAAAAAGTTTACATCCATCATGGTAATAACTTCATTAATGTTTACTTTTCATGTTTAAAGGGATATTTTTTTAGAATATCAAAATATTTTTTAAATAATTTTTTTAAAGTGGTTTTCAAAGGAAAGTATTTTGATAATAACTTAGGTATTCTCTAGTTTTAAAATAAAAAGGGTGATTTTAGAACAATGGTTATTTTCCTCAACAAATGTTCCTTATTATCTTTAAAAATAATTTTTCTTATAAGAATAATTTATTTTTTGTTTCTAATTATTTAATAGGGTTATACCCTAATGATACCATTTTAATTATTTATTTCGATGATTAATAACCAGTTTTCATGGGGATGTTCTATGTTGATACCATTCCTTTTAATATAAATGGTTTATTATTTTGTTTATTAAGTATGTAAAGTATTTTAATTTCGTATGCAAGGTTAAATATGAATTTTTATGTGCATTATGTTTGACCCCTTTCATTTGATGAATGGATTGGACTTAGTTAGTGATAGGTGGGGCCCACTATTGCCCTATGATGCATCATTAAGTCTTATGAGAAACACAATATTAGATTTTGGTGAAGGCCTTACCCATTTATATAGATATCTTGGAATAAGTCCTGGAATGTATTATATGTCTTGGAATAAAGTCTCGATAGTATGTTTTAAATATCCAACATTATGCATTCCATCATTATGAATTATGTTATTGATAATCCATGTGGTAATTCGATTTGTTTAAATATCCATGGTTTTGTTTCATGATCATGTGATTATTTTTATTTCATTATTTGATCATTATTTATTCCTAAAACATTATGATCATGTTAATGATTAAATGTAATTTGTTTCATCTATTTACATTTCCATATTGATTATGTCTTATTTATTCATAGCTCACATTATACGCTTACCCTTACCAAGTATCTGAGATTACCCCTTTCCGATGATTTATTTTCCACAAGATATGAGGTAGTGTTTTTTGATTGATATGCATGGATACACTAAAGGGAATAATAGAATTATGATAGGAAATTCATTATGTATTTTATGTTGTAAAATGTAATATGAATTTGAATTATGTATCTAGTTTACCAAGACTACTTTAATATTTGGTTCTTCAGGATTTGATTATTTTTATTTTATACCAATAAAATAAAGTAGCCACTGACTTTAGGATACTTGGGTCAAGGATTATAAAAAAAATATTTTAAATATATCTTTAAAACAAAAAAGGTATCAGTAATACAATGGAATATAGATAACCATGTCAAGACATGACCTAACATAGGTAGATGACCCAAACATATACATCATGGATAACTAAACTCCTCCAATGCTACATGATTGAACACCATCACATCTCTTTAGGAACATAGATCCTGTGATCCATTTCTAAATAGTAATGTAATCCTTCCTTTTCATAAATCATGACAAAAAAATTTCCATACACATACACACCGTTAGAACAAAGAATACCAAATTATAGGATTATATACCAAAGAATAATTATTTTAGAAATTTTAAGGCCTTTTAACTTCAATCAACAATAATAATCAAGTATAAACTGAACCAAAATTGATCTTAGTGTATGAAAAATGAATCATAATCCACCCGTATAAATCCATATGGGTCATACCACCCTCACCATGGTGTTCCTAACCATACCTCTATAGTTCATTCTGTCCTATAGTAACCAAATGATCATTCCATTAAACTAATTTCAATAATAACACATTTTCATTTAAAAAATATTTCCCACTTCAAACTCATATAAACAAAATATCATAAACTCAAATATAACATAAGATAAAAAAGTCCAATTTTTTGAAGTCAAAACTCATTATTTTGAAAACCTGATATTCATTATTTTCATTAAAAACTCTCAATTCTAATTTATCATAATATGAATAATCCTCATTTAATTAGATTAATTTTATGTAATTATTTGTGAAAAAAATTAAATCAAATAGTTGAAAATATATTTGATCACAATCCATTGAATTATAACTAAATGAGGAAGGAATAAGCACCACCATCCCTATATATATTCTTTCAAAATTTATATAAGTTCATTTTCCATTTTCATTAATGGAATGATCCACGGAGTCATATCATCAATAGTCCTTCATAAACAATACATCTGAAACCAAATAATCTTAACTTCTCACTTAAGGATGTTGGAATGATACATTTATAAAAGTAAAGGCCTTATGCCAATAGTTAATGGCCCATCTAAATTGGAAACAACCCCCATGTGACTCTAAAGTGAGGACTAAAAGTCTTCAATCTAGTTATATGAACCCTATTCCAAAATGAAGACCCCATGTCAAATTGAAAAATCCCATTAAAAAATAATTAAAACCAAATTAACATCTTTTATAGAAGTAAAGATAAAAATGTGTGTTTTAGTGATTATATATAGATTAATTTAAAAATTATTCATGTCCTTAATGATTTGATATAATTCTATAAAATGACTTGATAATATGCTAGTAATCCATCCAACCCAATTGATCTTTTATCATCTCCCCCCATTACTTTAACCACCACTAATAAATAACATGGGGAGGGTTTAAATAGGAAAATATGTTAAGAAACATATTTGTTGATAATAAATATTTTCCACCATAATTATATTAGGAATGAATATGGAGTAAGGAAATAATTCAAACAATTAGAAGGAGAAGATCTAAATGTTAACTCATCCATGGGGTTCAATGAAAATAAAGTGTAAATCTCCAATGGTGGAAGGTTGATCAGAAGATATTATATATCAATGGTGTTCAGTGTTTTTTCATCTATAGGTGTTCAGTATAAGGAAAAAAGTGGGCCCTCTAGGATTTTTTGCATAAGGACAGATAAAATCTAACAATCCACTAAAATTTGGTTTTCATGGATGATGTATCTATTGGGGATCAAGAATCACCATATTTTCTAGTGGGGAATCTGTAAAAATAGAATGTTATTTATAATGGATAACATGTTGGGAATCGCTGAATTTTTTTGGTTGGAACACTTTTTCACATGGACTATGACTCGAATTATAAGGTTTTTCTAATAATATTAATTCTTCATTGTGATTGAAATCCCTAGTAACATATCATTGTTATTGGAATGGAAGAAGTGTTCTCCCATGGATATTAGAATCATGTTAAAAACACATACAAATGAATTGTTCACATATATTTTCATTATATAATAACTTATGATCCTGAATATATTTATATCTTAGTGGGAGTGTGTGAGAGGTCAACATAGTGTGTGGAGTAGGGTGTAATTAAATTTTTATCTTCTGTACATCAAAGGGAGTCTTTTTTGTACATGGTGGTTCTAAAGTATCAATTTCCATTATCTGTCATCTTCTGATGGATAAATTTTTGTAGATCAATGGTCTATAGAGATTCCCAAAAATTGGTATTGAAACTTGTGGTTATTTTAGATCACTTAAGAACACACTCAGATATAGATCATGTGACATTTTTATTATATTATATTTTTTTGAATCAATGGGAGATTTCTATTATTATAAGCTATAGTTTCAAAAGTGGGTACAATCTGGATAGATATGTTCTTTCAGCCAAATTCTAGTTTCTAGAGAATACTAATAAAATATTATCTCATTCAAAATTACCATAAAGTTTCATTGTCTAGAGTTAGACCAATGATAATGGAAAATGATTAATGGGAATAGCTAGATAAGAAATATCTTGGGTTGGTTAAGATATTATTGGATTGAAATATATCCTTCAAAATATAGAAATGAATATAATAGTAGAGTTGATGAAGAATCTAGGAGACATGCATTTGAATTTGACAACACTTAACAAATTGTTTATGATGAAATATTTTTTCAAACAGGATTCTATCTAAAGGTCAACCTACAGAAAATCATGTAAATGAATTAAAAGGATTTGAGGGTAGCACAATACAATCAAATATAAGTTTATAGATGATTTTTGGTCATTGATATTGTTACAATTATGACTTGATATTTGGGATGCGATGGTAAATTTCATAAAAAACACATGTAGAAACATAGACATTATGTTTGATTATGTTAGGAAGCCAATCCTGAATAAATAACTCATGTGTAAAGAAATCCAATAACCTTAAATTAATTCACTAAACACTAAAGTAAGAGTACAATTTACTAAGTGTAGAAGTTGGAGAAATGATAATATAATTATATGGAAAGGAGTAATGGAAATAAAAATGTCATATCTCTACATATTAGTAGTATCAAAAGACATTGTTACTAACTAATTACTACAATAACATAGGGATGCTTTTGAAAGTAAAACATCTGTAACTTTAATTTTTATAAATTCAGCTACGGGGAATAAAAATATATTGATATGTATAAACATACTAGTGGTTTTTTGGGTGATTGACTTAAGATAATCATTTCACTTAATATAAGATCAAGGGTTCATGTTCAATTATGTATCTAAAATATTTAACAAATTCTATTTGTTGGATGATGAGTTTCTAGAAATTATGGGGAAATCTGATCCTAATATCTTAATTTAAAATGGGAGTATCTTGAAATTTAATGAAGTGTGAAAAAAATCCGGCCTATATAAAATTTATTATTCATTAGTAGGATTTATGGGGTAGGGTTTAGTAAAAACTTTTCTAATGGGGTTTGTAATATCACTTAGGGATCCATGATGTAGGAAATTAGTGTAAATTATGGGATACTGTATATGAACAAAAAATAAAATAGAGTTGAATTTTCTATAGTAACAACTTCTGAATGTCTAGAGTTGTGTCACTATCGACATGGTATTATTAGTGATCACATTATGAAGGTTATAATGGAAAACATAATGCTAAAGTTCAATTATAAAGAGTTAAAAAGTTGTGAGATTGACATTCTTCAGAAGTAGAATAGGATGTATTTGAACTTAAATAGTGGTAATCTTAGTTCGTATATGATATATATTGTTCACTCAAATGTATGGGGGGAATCCCTTGTCCAATCCCATAATGTGTTACTTTACATCACGAATTTCATTGATTATGAAAAAAAAATGAAATTATGGGTTTAAATTCTAAAACAGAAGTTTGATTTCTTTGGATTGTTTTTTCAATGAACATCAACAGTTGAAAGGGAAGATAGTTGGAAGTTAAAATACCTAATATATGATAATGTTTGTGTGTACAATAAGAGGTATATTCATAACTTCTTTTAGAATAAGGGGATCAGGATGGAGAATATTGTTCTTAGTACATCTTTGTCAAATGGTGTGGTAGAGAAAATAAATCATATGATGATAGAAAATGAGAGAATAAAGAGAGTACACTTATGAATTCCAATGGAAATTTGGATAGAAAAAGTGACCATGGAAGTGTACTTGGTCAACAGTAGTTGGTCCACTCTTATAGGACCAGAAATTATAGGGTCGGTATTGTCCGATATACCTTCAAAAGTTAACCACCTATTTTTTGGGATTATCTTTTAAGTCTGTATTGATTTCCATGATAGGAAAAACAAGAGGAAAATCCTAAAAATGTTTCTTTGTGGGTTTTAGTGGTTAAAAGTTTCTATTTCTAATGGTGATGATGATAAGAACTATGTTGTCATAAGTCTAGATGTCTTATTTAATGAGAAGGAAATATAGAATGATTGTAACTTGGTTGATAATGATGTTGGGAAAAAAATCATTTGTCCATGAACATTTTGATTTGATTGGGATAACTGGAAGAGAAAATGTTTTGGAGAGTTTTGATGGAAGCACTGAATGTTTGAAAGATATACTGGTTGAAGATGTGCTTAAATGCTCTAGGACTAGTAATGTTAGAGTAAAAATCCCTAGAATGAAATCATTTTAAGTTTCATTACTAAAAAGAGAGTACATAAAAGTTTGATTACAAAGATATGCTATATCTTGAAAATAGGTATAGGGTTTTTGAGGTGACATGAACATATTACCACTTATGAATAGTGGAAAACCTAAATTCCTAGAAGATATTGATACTCATAGTGACTCCAAAAAGTGGTAATCAATGATTAAACATTAAAAATTTTCATTATATTCTAACAGATGATGGGAGAGGAATGAGTTACCATAGGGAAATAAATCACTAGATATCATGGTATTTTCATCTGAATGAGGAGGATGATTGTAGAAAAATGTAAAAGGCATGGATGATGGTGATGGGATTTCAAGGGAAGGAAATAATTTATTTCTTATAGATATTCTCAACTATAGTTATACATTCTAACATATGGATTTTGTTGAGCATAGTTGTAATCTATAATATGTACATATAGTATATGGATGTTAAGATGGATTTTCATTTTGATCACTTGGAGGAATATATTTTCATAAAGAAACTGATGGTTTTTTATGATTATTGGAACGAGGACATGATGTGAATCCTAAATAGAAACCTCTATGGTTAATAGTAGTCTCCATGGTATAGGAATTGTAAATTTGATGCTTCTATTTATAGGGATGGTTTCATTTGAATAATTTAGGGTCACTCTTTCTATAGGAAGGTACGGAATGACGTATTTATCATCATAATTATCTTGTATGTGGATTCTATGATTTTTTAAGGTCCATACATTAAAGATATTAAAGATTTTTATCGAGATTTTTCTAGAATATTCATAATTAAATATCTTGATCTAGATAATAAAATATTAGTAATTTAAATTGATAGACATAGGGAAGTAGAGACCTTGTGTTTAACTAAAAGGGACCACATCTATGAGATCGTAGTAAATTTTACAATTATTGGATGTAAGGAAGACACAAATTCATTGGTCAAACACATAATTTTTTTGAAAGGGCAATCAAAAAATAGAGGCTAAGTTGAAATACATGGAGGTATTTTTATTTTCATAAGTCGCAGGTATCCTAAGGTATACCATGGTATACATGAACCTATAAATTTCATTTTTAGTGGGATTCAATATCAAGTTCATAGAAAATAAAATGAATGATCACTAAGTGGATGTGAAGTAGATAATATAATATGTAAAAGTATTGGAATGTAAAACTTTATGACTTAGGGTATATAGTCTATTATAAGGTCATATTGGTATTGTATTTATGGGGGATTCATAAAACTAGAATAATTACACTAGTTTTGTGTTCACCTAAGGAGGAATGATAGTGAATTGGATGTCGATATTGTAACTATTAGTCACATTTTCCATTATAGAAGTTGAATAAAAGGAAGAAATTTAATATATGAAGTAATTAGATTGGTTGATTATCTAGTTTAAGGAACATGTATGATGTTATGTGGGTGGAGTTCTATTCTGTGATAAACATAGTGCATTCCATTTGGCTCAAAATCCATTGTTTCACTTGTGGATGAAAAATATTGATATAAAATATGATTTCATATAGAAATATCTAGAGAAAAGTGTACTAGATATGCAGAAAAATATTTTTAAGAAAAATACAATAAATAAGTTTGTCAAGGTGTTAGTCCAAGAATGTATGAGTCAAAACAATGCAACAGTGGGACATGGGTGAAAGAAGAAGATAGAGACACTACGTGATGTAGGCATATGGGTGTATTTTTTCCCTAATTTTTATAGAGTTGTTAAGGACTTATTAAATTATTATCTAAAAAGAAATTAATAATGAATCATGATTAAAGTACTAATTCAAAAAACATGATGAATAATATTTAGAATTTAACTCATCCTAAGGGTTTAGTGTGGAAATAAGAGAAATATTTGGTTATGGTCGGTTGATAAGAAGATGTTATCTTCTAATGGTGTCTAGTGTTAAATCATCAATAGATGTTTAGAAAATTATATAGGGTGGGTCCATGAGGTTTTATGGAAAGGGGATGGGTATCTTTTTACTATTCACTAAAATTTTGAGGTTATGGATAATGTCTTTTTAGGAAATTGGTAGTCACCATATATTTAGTGGGATATCCAAAAAGATAATAAATCGGTGTAATTGGATATCTAGATAAGAACCACTACAATGGTGGTGTGAGACCACTTTTACATGTTGATTATGGATCATACTAAAAATGAGTTCTAATATTCATAATTACTAATTTTGATAAAAATCCATATAAATTTTTCTTATAATTAAAATACAAGTAGTGTTTTCCCATTGATATAAGACTCACATATAAACCATGTAAAACAAAAGTGTTTACATTTCCTTGATTTTTTAAATTTTCATTTTTTGTAACTATTTGTGAGGCTGAGTCGGAGTGTGTATGAGGTTAAATAGGTTTGGTGAGTAGGGTGTTAAGAAATCCCCATCATCTAGAACATTGATATTGAGGAAGTCCTTATAATAAATGATGTTCAATAGAGGTCATACTAGGTAAAATATTCTAATGGATAAATTCAGGTAGATGAGTTGTCTATATGGATTCCCAAAAAAATATAGGTTAAAACCTCTATTGTTTTCTCTATTCCATTTATAATAATATCCATGGTGTCAAAATCCAAATAAATCTTCTAATTGGAAATAATAAAATCAATGTCAACCTTTACCATACATAAAAATACTCTAACTGAATCCAATGTCTCAAAAAAAATATCTTATAATTAAATAATAAATTAATTTAAACTGTAATTTCATTTTTCAATGGTAATAAAATTTAACAATTAACCTCAAGAGTTTCTCGAAATAGGGATGTGTAACTAGCCAAATCAAGGTATTGTTAGCCAATCCCACATGGACCAGGAAAAAAATCTATGTTAATTTTTTCCTGTATTAAATTTAGGATCCAAATATTTGATCTAGTCACAGCATACGGACTACCTCCCATTTGAAAGCAAAATTTAAAATAATTTTTTAGAAATTAAAAAAAACTAATATTAAGGAATATTAAATATTTATCATATTATAGTAATCACATAAATGTAAATTTATATATATATAAATTCATCAAATACAGAAAATATATATAAATATATATATTTTAAAATAAAAAATATACATTTAATTAAAAAATATATTTAAATAAAAAATATATTTGGACTATGGGAAACCCATATATTTTTTAGGCCAATATCCTTAACTATATAATATTTTCCCTTGATCCATTTAAGACCATTTAAAATGTGGGATATTTTTTCTAGTATACCCCCACTGCAGAATAATAGTCAAAGGCTCATTAAGAACCCCTATATCCATATAAATTAATTATAATCCAACAAACAAGGATTTTAAAGCCTAAGGGGTGTGTATTTTCATGGTTCATTGGTTTTTCAATATAAACTTCTTTAAAAATATAACCATTTAAAAATAATGAATATTTATTTCAAATAAAACAGAACCAAGATGAGCTTCCATGGAAAGTTTTATCCAAATAGACTAAATACATACTACCAAGGAAATGTTTTTTGTATAATCTATTACCTCTTCCTAATTATATTCTTTAGAAATAATTAATGCTTTATTAAAGGTTATAGTTGTATTCTCATCACATTTTTTTCAGAAAACCCACTTAGTTCATATAACTAAAAAGTCACTAGGATATTTCACCAATGACATCAACTTATTCTATTCAAAATGATTGAGGTCTCATCCAATTCTCATCACTTAATCTATCATATAATATTTTATATTCAAATTTTCATATAAATTCAAGATTGTCACAATCATTTCATATGGTTATTATATCTATGATCTGATGATTCATATCCCTAATAACATTTTAAATGGGATGATCTATCAACAAGCTTTGGTATATAGGAAAATATGATAATTATTTAAATCCTAAAAAAATCTCACTTTTTTATTCCTCAATTTCCATATTTATTCATGCAACAAATGTTTTCTATAAAATAGATAGTCTTTTAAAATATCATCTGGTTCATTTTTATTATCCAAAATTTTATAAAATTATTTTATAAAAGGTTTGGTAACATTAAATTTCAAGTATTTTTTTTTCTTCCACAGTATATGTTATTTTTGTAGAAGTTTTAGTATTCCATTATTATGGTAAAAAAACAAGAAATATCATTTTATCATATTTTGGGTAAAACATTGTAAGGTTATTTTTTGATAACCAAATAAGTACCTTGTATTAGAAAACATTTAAGTATATTATATTCTGATTTTGTTCATTCCATAATTTATAATATGTGTTTTTAAAATAATAAATATTAAATTTCAATCCATATTATAGAATTATGTATCCACTGCCTTGGTCCTAATGTATTTATCTTCTTAATACTTAGTCAACTTGTGCCTGAATATATCTTAAAGGCATATAGTCCTCTATTCAATTAACCCATAATTTTTTGAAGTTGCTTTGCTCTAAAAGTTGTGTGTAAAATGTTTCTTACTAAAACCATTTCAAATTCAAGATTTAATAATTCTCCTTCATTATCACTCTAACTACTGATTATTAGTGGGTATTTATCATTTTGAACTATATATGAAAAATTATTATAAAGCATAAGTTCTTATGATTTTAAAAGTGAAGAAACACTCAATTTTAGAGAGTATCGTCATCAACAAGAACATACATATAGAATTTTTTTATGATACATTTAGTTTGATTTGGTATCAAAATGTTCATTTGAATTAATTATAGAGGTTTAGATATTGAGACAAGTTTTCCAGTTTAAAATTTATTTTATGTTTATTACCAAATTAGAAAGGATCCCTGGCTTTGTAAAACTTAAACATTAACTTTGGAAGGTCATTTTACAATATCTTTTATACAGATAATAAATAAGGTCTAGATATTTAAATTTTTAAAAAGTATATTCCAAGGCTAATAATTATCCTCTGCTACACTGAGGAAATATATATTATGATGTGTTATGTCTTCTAATTCTATTTAATAAACAAATTTTTTTTGTTAGATAATATTGGATTGCATTGATAATTAATAAGATTAAAATTATTATTCAAAATATTCAGAGTATTCTTCATCAGATAGTTTCCTAATTATAATAATATCATTATTTAAACTTACAAGAAAAAAATATTTGAAATTGAAGGCTCATCATAGATGGGGACATCAGTAGTACCATTTTCGATCCTTAAGTGATTTTTTTAAAACAAAATTCTCACCTTCTTCTTCCTTTAAGTTTTCGAAATTGAAATTCTCACCAGTAAAATGATGGGATAAGACTCTATAAATTTACTATGTATTATTTTAACTGGTATATAGTATATAATCCTAAAAACATGTGGGAAAATATTTTAACACTAAAATTTTCTTTGGTAAAAAAAATATTTGTTAATAACACTTTTGGAACCCATTGTTTCCTTACTCTATGATGTTGGAGATAAAATAGGTTCCAAAATATTTAATCTATATTTATACTAAAATATTTTAGTATCTTTAAATATAATATTTTATTAAAATTTGCCTCGATTTGAAAATATATGAAAATGGTTCGTTCTAAAAAAACTGTTTTTAAGAAACATTGGCCTTGAAGATGAAGTATATCTTATTCCAGATATATAATTTTATAGTTTTCATAAAAAGTTAACTTATATAATTTTTTCAATTTAATAAAGGTAAAAAAACTTTCTATAATATCAATCAACAAAATAATTTTTATCAATTTTACATAATTTTTTGAAGGTGAAGTAATAGTTGGTGTGACTTATAATTTAGATGAAAGTGTTAAAAAATTTACATCAATCATGTAAATGAATTCATTATTCTATAAATATTTCTTTTCAATGGGATTATTGGTATCCTATATATATTCAATATTTTCATTTAACATAACCATGCATAAAGGATCATCATCTACTTCATCTGAAACTAATGAATTTAAAGACTTAATTATTAAGGATTCTATTACTATTTCCATGGAACATATTTAATTTTACTAAGATTTATTTACAAAAAATATATAAATATTATGAAAATAATAATTTAATGGACCAATTTTAAATGATTAATATTCACAATCAATTTAGATATTCATTACATTTAGGACCTGATTCCCTTTAATTTTCTCTTACATTATCAGTTCTTTATCATTTTTATTGACCTTTGGAAATTATGGTTTAAAGTTCCATGAATTATTACATTTATAATAGATTAATTAATTTAATTATTTTATAAATATAAACAACATACTTCTTTATATGTTTCCACTTCACATCATCTATCTTGAGATGAATTTGATATTTCATCAAGGTTATAATGAGTTCTTTGACCTAGATATTAATAATTTTCTTGGTATATTCTAATTTAGTTATCATGGATTTACATTCTCAAGAAATTATATCTATGATTGTATCCACCATTTTCATATCCATAATATTTGTCTCGCCTAGTGTTTGTATTCTATTGATGATTTTGATAAACCTTTGATATATCTTCAGAACAATATCTATTGGTTAAGTTGAAAATATTGATAGACCATTTTGATCATCTCCAATTTATTTTATATTATCTTTGAAATTTTAATGATTTTCTTTTAAATCTTACTAAAAACTCCATTTTCTTCTTTCATATTGAAATATAATAATATATATTTATATTGATTTCCACAAATCTGAATTCAAAACTTTATAATTTTACAAAAACTCAATCTTCTTATCTAGTGTGAATGTTACAAATAAGTTATCCATAATTATTCATTCACTATGTAACATAATATAATGTTTTATACTAGTTTTAAGGACATAATTCATAATTTTTTTCTCCATTACTCGTGAAATATTCCATAAAACATTGGGTTCAGTTTCAATTAAACCCTTAAATAATTCCAAAATAAATGTAAGCTATAATTAAAACATTACTCTATTATACATTAGTGTTATTAAATCAAATATACTTTTATTGATATCACATTTTGTCCCAATAATGTTGCTTCAATATGGGGTGGGTTTAAAATATAAAGATGTTAATGTCAAACCCCCTAAAAGGAAAATTATACATGAAAAAGAAGTTTATATGTTCAAAAGAAAAATATATTATAAGTAGAATATAATATAGAATAAATATTTTAAAATAATGTAGTTAATGTAAATGTATAAGAACATGTGGTGTTAAAGAGGTCCATGGTAAGTAATCCCCTATCTCGTATCTATAAACTAGAAAGATAAAAAATATTATATTCCATGAAACTTCTTATCTTCTGAAAAAAAAAGTGGAAAGTGAATCTAAATCCAGATCTAGATACCCCAACATAGAGTACAAGTAGTTCCTATATTTGAAAAATATTTCCCAATAAAGACATAATTTATTATCTCATTAACATGTGGCTAATAAATATTACAGTTGGAAAGACTTGTTCTATGAAATTGAGATTACATGGGTCAAGAATTTCAATTAAAAAGGAAGTGTGAAAATGAAAGAAAAAAATAGAGTTCAAAAAGAGTTGTTAAAATAGTATAAGAACAATATTTTAAAATTTTGATCTTCCACACATATTTATTTAATCCTAAATATGACTCAATCATCTACCCCTACTTATAGGTTATTAAATATTATTTTTGGAGAATCCATTTCAAAATACTTGGGTGTAAGAGATCTTATACCTATCATCTATTTTTTCTCAATCAACGTAGTCATTGTGATATTAAACTAATATGTGAATCATTTTCTAAAATCATGATCTTCAACCCTTATTTATTGATTCGTGAATAATTATATATCTTGCTCTCTTATTTATAGATGATTGATAGTAACTATTATAGAAACTACTTCATGATAATTTGGCGTCACGGATATTATGACTATCCTTTAATTTTTATCACTCGAAGTAGCCATTATGATATTAATTTATTCCAGAAAAATATCGACTTGTCTAATAATTCAATAGGTATATCAAATTTTTAATCAATTTTTTATATTTCAAAATATTGATATCTATTTTTCATGATTTCCGTAATATCTTCATCCATAATTCATATATTTCAATGGTTTCTAAACATCATCAACTATATGGTAATTCTAGTATTTATTCCATTCATTATATTTAGTCCATGTATATTTTTTTCCTTATGGTGTACAATTATTTTGGTGGGATTGGTACTTTATAAAATTTTATACACAATCAATCACTAAAATAATATTTATTTAAAAACATTGGTAAAATATATATTTATTTTTTTATTAATCAAAATTAAGGATCTAAACATTTTCATTTAGATAATGACCCAACAAATTCTACCCATGCACATCAGAATCCACACAATGTGCATGAATAGGTGGGTCAATCCACTAACCCAATAAGTTTCATTGGTATATTTGACGCCCTTATGTGATAATGATAAAAGTGGATTCATGTGAGGTATATGTAGTGAGTGAGAATAAACCACCTAAAACATAAATATTATAAATATGGGCATAATAATACTATACCTATATACATATTAAATATGAGAAAAACTCATAAATGATTCTTACACTACCAAGACTACACCCAATTATGTGATATCAATGCTCACACAAACCCAAAATATAATAAATTAACAAACCTCAACCCATTTTTATTTCTTATTTCTTAGTCTTTGATATATTAATTGTGTTTCAATTCAAAATCCAATGGAAAACTTTAGACTTTTAATTTTAGGGCAGTTTTTTCCTCTATGTATAATTACAACAAATAGTTCAATGGAACTATTATGGTTAACTTTATATAGGGGTGTTTTAAATACAATTGTTTCTTGTATGGTTGATTCATCATATTTAACACATGGTTTATTTCAAACCATGTGAATCCTTGGGAAACCACGTGGGGGTTTGGTGTGTATGTGAGTTGGTGCATGGCTTGTCCATGGTTAGTAAAAACGATGTAGTAAGTGTGTTAGTGTTTCTACAATTTTAATAAAAAAAAATTTAGAGTTATATAATTATTTTCAAACCATGTGGTTTAACTTTTCAAGGGTTGTTTTTATATATAGTGGAGGACACATGGTTGGTGCCCAGTTTTGTAAATCGTAAGGCCAAAACATGTGACTTAACCAATTTCCCAAAATTTTGAATTTTCCAAAATATTCTTAAATTTTAAACCCCATAATCACTCTCTATATTTTCCATCTTACATGGATTAACTTATATGAAATGGGGTGTATCCTTTCCTCCTTAAACACTTCAATTTTAAGGATTTACCCTTTGGTTTTAGATTATTTCATTCAGGGTATGGCCTATGTTCTTCTTTGCATTATTCTTCCCCTTGTTTTCATTATTCCCTTTGACTTGGATTAAATATCTCAAATAATATGGTGAGGATTAGATCATATGGGTTTTTCCTTTTATATTATCATGTGTTTTTGGTTCCTTAGGACTTCCTCACATATTCAATATCTCACATCATCTGCACACCTTTGGGGAAAGTGTTTCTATCCGTTTCCTTTTAATAAAATTCCATTATAAACTTGTATCTTTTTAAATTTTTATAAATTGATTTAATTAGGTTATTTTATTTAAAAGTTGATTTAAAAATCCTTTTATTTTAATGGTTTAGTTAAAGATAGGTTTTCTGAGGTTTTCAATAATTATACTTATGTGTTAAAATATTTATATGTGGTATGTGTTTAGTATGTTGTATAAGTGGTATTTCAAATAGAATTTGGTGTTAATTTTTTTTATCCTTCAAATATATTATATTAGTTAGTTCTTTTAATGAACTATAATTTTTAGTTTCTTTCCATTTGGGGGTCTTGGTGGTTCTATTTGAAAATTCCATTTATTAAATAATGATTTGAGTTATTCCCCTCTCTAGTTTATATTTTGGATATTATTTATTCATGTTTAAATATTTTTGTGAGATATGTACATATATATATGAAATTTTTTGTGTATATATAGATATTTATAAGAATATTTATCGATATTTCATTTGAATGGCCTTGATAAAACGTCAATTTTAAACTAGCCCTTAGTTTTCTAAAAAAATTTATTGACTTCCAAATTCATTATAAAATGAATCTTCAAATGTGTGATGTCTAATGTTGGTTTGAAGGAATTTTTTTCAATTTGGGAGAATTAATTTATTATAACTTGGATTTTTTGAATTGTTTTAAATGAAGAGAAATTTTATTAGAAAACCATTACTATATTTTATATGATCAAATTACAACACTGAGAAGAGATGATGAATCATTGGAGAATAGTTTTTAAAATTTCTCTTTTTTTATAATAAATATATATAATCTGTTAATATTTTATTCACTCATATAGAGAGTCTCAACCTAAATCATGTATAAAGAAAATAAATAAATAATGAACATATATATTTTTTATATGGTTTTTTTCCCTTCCTAGGTAAAATAATCATTGTTATGGTTGTTTTAACCCCCAAAAACATGGATTATTCCCTATAAGAATGAAATATTATAATATTATAGTAATGGAATAGAATAGATCTATTATTTTATAGATCCTTTTTAGAAACCTAAAATTAAAACTACATTTATATCGAATATGTCTCCATTATGAGATAGATATTCTTAAAATCTTTGTTGTTTTTGCAACAGTAGGAGTGAATATCCCTCATTGAGCCTTCATAAATATTAAAGAATATTTTCTCACTTCATGCAGATCAAATGTAGAAATTCTTTTCCTTATTCTTCTAGAAACTCAACACTATGAACTCAGCCAAACAAATGATCTTAATATGAGTACATCCATAGTTCTAGGTACTAGCATTTTATTTGTTTTCAACTCATTTATCATTCCAAACTTACACAAAAAATTTAATTACCATATTTTCTCTCTCACTTAATATTGGAAATATTTAGTTCTCCAAAAGGAATTTCATTTATGATCATTAAATTTCACCCATAAAAATAAGTTCCCTTAATTAGAAAAATGATTTGACCAATTATTCATGACACCCAGAAGTTTCATTATAAAAAAACTTCTTTGGAAAACCTCTCTATTATGTAAGCTTTATTCAAAAGATCTCAACCTTGACAAGTGTATTGAGATTTAATTACTCAAATTCCATTATTAATGTTATCTTATGAAATGTATAACTTTTGTAAATAATTAAAAATATCAATTTTTTTAATTCCTACTAATATCATTTTTCTTCCTCACATAGAAATATTCTAGAGATCATTTTTCACTCCTACTCACACAATACAATAGTAGTTGAACCATACTCAATGGATAAAATATTTACCCAATGATTAACTAAGAAAAATCAATTTATATTCAAATTAAAGTGTATTTTTGAACTTTAAATTGGAAAATAATATTAATAACAAATTTTAAGATTTAATATATAAAGACTATTCATTAATAGCCTCATCTTTGTGTAATAATGAATCTTTTTAGAAAATCCAGTTTAGATCTTAAACCTGATATGAAAAATAATCACCATTTCTTTAACTCTCACATGAATCAGTTATAATTATGTTTTAGATGTGATGTTTTTGACATTTAATAATAGTCCATGAATTATTTATTTTGAAACCTATATGACAAATGAATTCTAAAAAATCAATATATAGATAGAAAATATATTAATACATTTTTTTATGAAACAATATCCCCCCATGTGGATTTAGATCTATAAAAAAATAATATACATTTTCCCAAAAAATATATAGTGAAAAAAATGGGATTTTGTATATGATGAGGCATTCACAAACATGTTTTTTTTTTAAAATGTATGGAATTCAAATGCATCATACATCCCTCTTACATAAATGTTTTGTACGTGGTATCTTTTCTTATGTGGCACATTGGATACATGAATGCATTATTCACATGACTGTTCATTTAGCTAAATATTTACCTATGAAAAAAACTTGTTCACATATTTACAAAACTGTAGCCTTCACACAAAAATATAGATAACATATTTAAACATCACACAAACACCTCAAATTATTCTCAATAAGGATTGAAAAAAAATGTAAATCATAAAAAATCAAAGGGAATTTCCATC
Organism: Viscum album; assembly: GCA_963277665.1. Lineage (NCBI taxonomy): Eukaryota > Viridiplantae > Streptophyta > Magnoliopsida > Santalales > Viscaceae > Viscum > Viscum album. The sequence goes on from OY728121.1 coordinate 859,325,359, forward strand.
TCCTGTTTTTATATTTGTTGACAACTAAATTCAAATATTCTTGGAAAAATAAATTTAATAAGAGAAATCATCAAAAAACTATAGAATCGTCAAATCACATTCAATATAATATAATAAGTTACATGAACCATAGATATGGTTAATGGTATTATTTTAGATAATTACATCCCTGTGTGTCAGGAAAATATAGACAACTGACTTAAATAAACTCCCCCTCAAGTCATGCATCAAATCTCACAATTAACAAAATCCCTAATTCAGTATAAACCATATATTCAAATGAAATAGTGGTGATAAATTATCCTATTTATAATAATTATCTTCTCCTTTATCATAGAGTTGAGTCACTTTTTCTCCCACATTTTCAATATAATATGAATCCTATGTGGTGGTGGTGGTACCATAATTCCCCAAGCATGAGGTGAAAAAATGAACATGTACTTTAAACCTTAACACCATAAAATATTGTCTTGGAATGAATTTGGTCAGTTTATTTTCAAGATACTCTTTTGTTACAATATATTCATGTCTAGTCTAACCTATAGGCACTATCTTTTTGATAAAGTTATATCAAATGCCACTATTTTTAGATGGAGAATGTTGAACTAGATTTTTATAGATGTCAATAGATATCTAATTATCATAGATAATTCTTATAGTTTTTTCAATATCAACCATAAAATTGGTCAATTTTTTCCACATATAAAAAATATGTGTACCTAATTGTGTATAATATACATATTAATATTTATCTATACTCAATGTTGTTGATATTTTATTATTTTTATACTAGTACACACAACCATCAATAACAAGGATAATACCACCTCAAGTGGATATCCTATTAGTAAATTCACCATCCCAGTTAGTATCAGGATAACTATGAAATTCCTTATATTTATTATTTCTATAAATAAATCCATAGTCTATTATTATTTTCTAATGACTTATGATCTTCTTCTTTTTAACTATGTGTGATTATCTTAGGTTACTATGATATTGAGAAAAAAATATAAAATCATTTTTAATATCTATTATTAAAGATATGAAATATAAAAACCTATTGACTATACTTTAGAATTCATTCCGATCAAACTTATTCCCTTGTTCATCGTTGATTAATTTTAAACATACTAAAATGGGAGTGGAATCCTCCCTTTCCAATTTCATTCAAAAATTCTACAACAGTTCCCTGGTATTTTTTTTGGGACAAAAACATATTGTCATATTTCAGCTAAATATGTAACCTTTAAACATAATTCATCTCTCTTAGTATAGAAATATTAAACTAATCCTAAATATATATAGAAAATCCCTCACAAAACATTTTTTTATTACTAAAAAAATTATTTTCTCTACATTCACAATTACTATCAATGTATCTATGAGAATATCTTTTATATTAAAATTCTTTTCAATAATTCCTTCATAAATTCCCATTTTTCTCAAGTAGTTTTCATTTTTAGATTTTGAAGCTCTAGGAACCTATTTCAGGCGAAAAAATATTTTCTTGAGTTTACATATCATCGTCTAGTCATGATCAAGAATAAATTAATTTCGTTTCACAATAAATAATTCTTCTTAATGTTCACTATTTAGAAATGATAACTTCACATCGAACTTATATAATTTATAGTGTTTATGTGTTGTTACTGCAAAAAACCTTCTTATAGTTTCAAACCTAGAAACTAGAGAAAGTGTTTCGTCAAAATCAATTTTTTCCATTTATGAATAGCCTTTAACCATCATCCTTGATTTTTTTCTTTCTGAATTCACCTTGCACATAATTTTTTTTCTCAAAAACCATTTTGTACCAATTAAATTTTTACCATTTTCTCTTGGAATGAGCACCCAAGTTGAGTTATTTTCAATATGATTGAGAACTTAATTCATATCTGTAACACACTCTTAATGTTCAATAACATAAACTAATTTATTATTTTAAACTAGTGATACAATATCTAATTGATTTTCAAATAATAGTCTTCTTCTTTTTTGAACTACTGAATTCTGATTTATAATTATATTTTCGGTTTCTACATGGTTATTTAGTCACTAAAATAGCCTTTTTATTCCTAGTAGAATCATAATCATAACTTGAACTTTATGAGTCAATGTATGCATTTTCTAATGATATTTCAACCACTTTCTTAGACATAATTTATAAAATCTGCTCATTGTCTTGGAAATAAATATTGAAACAAGATTGTATAGATTTCTTAGTTTAACCCATATTTTTTCAATTTTTATAGAAGCAGTATCAACCATTTTTTTAAGCCTTTTGTTTCAACATCTATATCCATTTACACTTGATAGATAACCCATAAAGTCATCATCATCAAATTTTTCATCAAACTTTCCCAGCTTACTATCTTTGATTTCTATGTAATATGGACTAAAATAATCATTGATGTAGCTTACCATAAATTTATTCTGGTATTAAATTACATATAATTTACCATGTATATTATGTATCAAAAATAATATAATATTAATGTGTATAGAAGTATGCATGGATTCTCTCCAAAAGTAATTGTAAACATTATTTTCAGCAAACATAGTTTTACTCATTTCCACTATGCTTCTAGTCAATATTTCCACAACATGATTTCTTGAGGTATATATAGTGTGTTATATTTATTTTTATTAACTTTTTATAAAGTTACTCCTCAAATTCAACACATTTATATTACCTACCATTATCTAATCTTTCCTTCTTGATACACAACTCCATCACCTTTTAAACTTGTCATTAATACATCATGAACATCTTCATTACCTCAACCTTATGCATGACTAAAAGAATATATTTCATATGAGTGTTTTAATATATGAATATGATGATTTAAAGTTCTCCTTTTATTTAATTATTCCTCACTAGATTAAAAATATATTTATGAATTAACTCCAATGGTCTTATAGATATAATACCCACTTTCTTGAGATATTTATGTGATAATTTTCCCTTTTGACATATTCAACAAACACTTTAATCATTTATTTTTATCTTTTAAATATCTATCACAACTTCATGAATTAAAATAATTCATAAATACTTTTTCCAAGATGATCAAGCCTCTAATTTTAATGCATGTTCTAATCTCCCGCACCCATGTACCATGTATTGGTTGGATCTCAAATTAGAACTCTATTTTGACATGTTCTATTTCCTTGAGGGATTATTCTTCCATATTTTGATATCCTGATAAGACATGATTCTTTATTAAAAATATCCACATTCCCATCATTAAATAGTCAACTAACACTCAAAAAAAATTCATTATGCCTTCCTCATAGAAAATATCATTATATTTTAATATTTCATTTTCAATTTCAGTATTTCTAATCCCTTGTATTTTCTAAAAATGATCATTATAAAATGTCATAGTACCTCATTCATTTTTATCATCTTTTTTCAAGAGTCTATTATCACCTTTCATATGAGAGGAACACCCTATATCATTTATCTATATATCAGTCTTCCAAATTTCATTTAGAGAAACTTATTCAAAAATTTATTGTCATCTCGGTGAAATTTTATTCTATTACGTTTTAAAATAAGTAGTAGTTAATAGCGATAAATTATCCTGAATTTTTCATCTATGTAACCATGTTGGTCACATATTTTACACACTTCTTCAAGGAATTAAAATTGTTTATCTATTTCAAGAATGGAAAAAAATTTCATCTCTAAAATATTTCCTATTTTATCTACTTTATTCTCATTAAGCTAGCTTCCCTTAACATCATATCTCATCCTAGGAAATGAAATGTTATATGAATATGTGTAGGTATTGTGATAAGAAAATCTATAACATATATGGTATCCATTAATTTGAAGTCTACATGTTTCATAAAAATTTATCTTTTGGCGTTATCTATAATTTTATCCTTTATGTTCATTTTCAGTATAAATTTTCTAATTTTTAGGAAATGAATGGATTTAGGAGTTTCTCCTTTCTTCAAATAAAATGGGAGAGTATTTATCCTTATTTTTTACCCATACTTTCCCATATTTTCAGTCATAACGTGAAATGTTAGTGAAATAAGGATTACAAATAGATTTATCAGGTACATATGTAACATGATTTTCTGTAAAAGTTATTTTAGCTAATTTTGATGATATATCCTTAACATAAATAGGTTTTTTTGAAGCTCTCATTTAAATTCTGTAGTATATCCACTACATCAAGAAACTTATATTATGTCATATAATTCTTCTTCTTAAAATGATCTTTTTTCATCAAGATCCTTATTCATTTTCTCATATTCATATACTTTCATGTTGAACTTTTTGATCTCATCAATGAGGGATGAATCATTCTTTTAAAACTATTTATATTCATAAATATTATTTTTTTTACATAAAGATATTTTTCTTTTATTTTTATACCATGGTGCTCTCCTCAAGAAAATATCCAAGCACTTCATTCGACATGTGGTCAAACTCAATCAGTTCTGAATAGTTATTATCACTACATAAAGTTTCAAATAGTTTTTCAAAATGATACATAAATTTAGTGAATTTCTCACCAAAATAAATTTCAGATTCACTACTGGATGAGTAGATAACATATTCTTGTATCATCGGGTTTCTCTTATTCCTTCGGAAAAAATTCTTACTTTTTCTAACTTTGGATGATTTTCCTGACCTTTTATTAAACTTCTTTTTTTAGGATTATCATCTTATTTAGACTCAGAATATCGATCCTTCTTCATCAGTCAGTTAATATAAAAGTTCCTTATTAAATTTTTTGAATATAAGTGGATACTTTCCTTTCCCTTTATTCTTTCCCTTTTTGAATTGCTTTGATAAAAGTGAAATGATTATTTGGAAGTATTCAACATCTACCTCATTTTCAAAGTCACTTAAATACATATATTCCATAATTTATTTAATTGTAAACTTTATTATGCCCTCAAATTCCATTTCATATTTTACCTTTTTCATAAATGATATAATTTTTCTCATTTATTAATATATGAGAATGTAATAACATTTATCCAAGAAATTATATTCTCTATTATCTAGAGTTGAGATCTTAAGATCAAACCTGTTTGGAGAATTTCTCATGAGTTTCATAACATTTTTTGTGTCTTAATTTGTTTCACCAAATATTTGGATATTACTAAAAATTTCATGAACTAGATTGAATTAATCATATATACTTTCTTCATCATTCATGTTGATGCATTTACAATTTATTCTCTGAATTATTAATTTATTCTCCTTGACTTTCACATTTACATTATAATTGTTTTCAATATTATCCCAGATGTATCTTTTTATTTTAATTCTCATCACCTTTATATATACCATTTCTGAAAAGGAAATAAGAATATAATTCTTCATATTTATTTTTTTATCTAAGTTCATTTGATCACTCCCTTCAATGGGAGGAAAACCAAATATAGGAGTATCTCTAACATCTAAGTTGAGTGATAGATGATATGGAAGTATTTTATTATTAGAACATTGATAATTTTTCCACCATAATTTGGCAAACCACATCTATTAAAAAATTAGATTACACATTCTAATATATTTATTAAATAAAATATATGGACCATACCCTAGTACCAGTTGTATTACCTTGAATATTATTACTCCACTAAGAGGGGGATCAGTTAGTGGAGTCCAATTTTTAATACTTATTTTTATAATCAATCCCTGTAATCTGATAATATCTGATTCACTCAAGTGTATAGTCTCAACCTCACTCTTATATGAAAAAAAAAATAAAGAACAATCAACATTTGGATTTTTTATAGGGTTAATCCCGTTTTAGTGTGACATAATCAATTTCAAGGTTTGTAGATCCTCCCAACTATAGATTCATAATTATAAGAACAAAAGATCACAAGATTATAGTGATTAAATATAGTAACACTATGCTTTTCCATGGGCACATTAAACACCACAACTACTCACTTCCTTCATAAAGAATATGTAACCCGGATGAGATAGATTCTCTTGAAATCACAATTTCGTTAGAAATAGTATGAAAAAGTTGAACTCATTCATCCTTTATATATATTTAATAATAGATACAATCTTAATGAAAATATAATATAGAATTACTTATTCATTTATTTCTTCTTGAATATCAACACTATGAACTCAACCAAAAATATATATTTAGATGAATGTATCCATTGTTCCAGGTACTCAAACCTTTTTTTTAATTTCTCAAACATGACAAGTGCAGCAGTATTGATGACCTTGTTTTGTATTCCACTCTATATTATAAAACCATAGTTATCCCAAAGGAATCGCATTTACCAGAATTAAATTTCTCCTATCATAACAAGTACCCTATATTGTAAAAACAATTGACCTACTTTTTTACCACCCAAAAGCATCATAATAAAAATACATATTTGGGAAAACTAATGCTTCAATATGATTATTTAAAAAATTTAAATCTTGAAAAGATTTTTCAGATTTATTTACTCAAACTCCTTTATATATTTTATCTTATCACATATATTTATTTAATTAATATTAAAAAATATATCATTACTAAATTCACAGTAATATAATTCTTCTTCTTAATGATGAAAAATTCTCAATATTTTCAACCTTCTTCTTCTCACATGCTAAAATAACATCTAAAAATTACTTATTGGATTCAATATTTTCCCATTTAATAACCTGAAAGAATCACTACATTTTCAGTGGAAATTAATTGATTGAAATAAAAAGAATAAAATAATCATCACAATATATTTCAAGATTTAATATCTATATCGTATTTATTAATATCCTCATCATTGAATAACATAACATTTTTTTAGAAAATCCATCTTAGAAAATCAATTCAAATAAAAAATAATCACCATTTTTGAAATATCTCATGAATTAGTATGAATCAGATTTTTGATGTCATGTTAAAGAAAATGAAGATTGGTTCATGAATCATTGGGTTTTACACCTTCAGAAAACATGAATTCTCTAAAAATCAGTTTTGATTTTGTGGAAATTTTCATACGTGGTTCTATAAAACAAATTCCCCATGCAGATTAATGTACTTAAGAAAATATGATATGTTAGCCAAAATGGATATTTTGAGAAAAAAATATACATGAGATTTCATACATGGTAATAATTATCATATGTATTTTAAATCATATACATTAAGGCATTCGTATAAGTGATAACATCACTTATATATAATTCTCTCAAGTGTAGGCATTCACATACGTGATTTTTTCAAATGAACGTAATTATCATAAATTTTCCAAACTTATTCTATGGATTTTTCTAAATGGTATATTCTATTACATATATCATCTGATACATAAAATAATTTTCATATATGATTCATCATGTATCCAAATATATTCCTATGAAAAAACGCATATGGGGATCTAGAGAACTATATATTTCACTCAGAAAACTTCAACACCTCTTCAAACATTATGAAACAATCAGAAATGATTCTCTACAATTATTTAAAAAAAATCAATCCATTAACTACTATATAGAAACATAAATTAATAATTTCAAAAAAGAAGGCATGGTTGGAACCTTTATGTGCTTTCCTTTAAAATGTGATAACCCACCTAGAATCCCCCTTTATAGTAAGGGGGTTTTCAAATGGATTTTGTTGGGTGGTTTTCTTAGAATATATGTGGTCTTATGTTGATATGTGATTAATATATTTTAAGTTCATTAGCTACTTCACTTCTTATGTATATTATCAGCATGGGATCCTAAAAATCTTAATGTCGGATGAGAGACATTTTTTTGAGTCTCAATGAGACATACTGTATTACATGTGGTATGAAACACCATAAGGGGTTGGGTCATAAGTGAGGTTAGTTGAGAGAAGTCAGGATGGTTATTTAAATAGATACTCCACCTATATTCTATTATATGGTTCTAAAATAATTATGACTAGGGTCTTCTCAAGAGACATTTAGGAATTTTTCAGGTTATGTATATCGTCATATTTTTATACTTCGAACATTATGATTCTATATTACTTCACTTTATTTGATTCATTTATGTTATTCCTAGTGGGTTTCACTTTTATACTAAACTCCTTCTTTTTGGATGTGATTTATAAATCTATCTTGTTTTATTAAAATACTTCCAAATTATTTGAAAAGGGTTTATTTTAAAATAATCTTTTAAAGGTATATTTGAAAATTCAGATTTTGATTTTAAAAATGGGGTTGTGTTATTCAAAATTATTTTTAAGTGGATGATTTCATTTAAAATAATGAAACTAGATTTTTTAAAATGTTTGAAATGTGATAATTTCTTTTGTACACTCATGAGTAAAACACTATTTTTATCTTCTATTCTCTAACTATTGTTTATGGTCAGTTTTGGGAAAGGACATGTATGGAAGTTTTGGTTCATACCTGCTGAGATATTTTTTCCTCACAAAATACTTGTTCTACTCAGTATTGGTTAAATCACTCTATTTTGAATTTTTAGGTTCTTGTTACTTAACACTCTTGGAGAAGGTTAGTCTTATGGATGGATGTGGACCCTGAAGGTCAAATATAGACTATTTTTGGGATCTTTTTGTTTTTTATCCATTTTATAAGTGATTTCGACCTCTTGTAGCTGGATTTTGATTCTCCTTATTTTATTTATGAGTATATGGATGTTTTTTTTCTATATATCTTATTTGGGTCCTTTTAGTTTCTATTTTTGGGTATGATTTTTTCAATGGAACTTTTATTGTATAGGTTGGTCATGACATGGTTTTTTGTGAAATTTTGTGATATTTATTTATTTATTAGGTGAAATACTCTAAAATAATTATTAAAAGATATCTATGAATTTATTTTCAACTTTTTTGGATTGTTAATGCACATTAGGTAAGTCGAGAGCTGATATGGGTGCTTGGTTTTGGGTTTTCCCTAGATTGGATCCTGAACAAATGTTATCAGAGGTTCCTTATGAAATTTTAGTGTGTCTGGTAGATTGGAGTAATACTATCAAAAAATTAGGGGTAGGTGTAAGGAGGGTTTCATTAAATCTTATATTCCCCAAGACATGAGTTACCATGCTATGTCCAGTTTTGAATCTTGGGTTGTTGCTTCTAGTATTTTGGATTGTTTGATAGATTTATGTGTGTTCAAGGATGACAGTGGGAGTTGAAATGGTGTCCAATCATGGGTTCACAATTCTTAGACAACCATGTGGAGCTTGAGAACCTAGTTCAAAATGACTTCAAATGATGGCTTCATTATTGTAACATGGTATGATAAACCTTGTTTCCAATACATATACAACTACTAGTCCCTCTTTAAAGAATCTATGGTGTGGTGTGATATTATTAATCAGGTTTGGTTGGGGTGTGTTGGTTTCTATTGAAACATTATTTGGTTTTAAAGACCAATAAATGAATTATATAAAGGATAATTTATTTAAATATTAATTAAAAACTTGTACTATTATTTGAAGGTGATTAAATGATTTTATAAAATGGAATTGGGCGATTTCAAGATGGTTTTCAAATTGGATTTTAAAATTAAAAATTAGAAATTTATACTTTGGGAATGGTTATAAAGGATCAATTTGTTTTACATGGTGTTGGGACTCTATTTATGGGATTTTATTTTGAATTAGTTTCATTTATGGATGTATATGATTTTTTTGTATTTTATGATTGAATTTTATTTTTTTCATGTAATTTCTATTATATTTCATAAAAATGTCATAAAGGGTTTTTAGAAGTATCTTTGAGTGGATAAATCTACCTAGAATCCTAATATAGTGGTGGAGATTGAATATTTTTAGTTTATATCCATATTTATAGTGATCTAGGTCTTATAGAGGTTGTAGATTAGTTTAAGGAATTTTAGGAGACGTTCAGGTTTCTAAGAACTTAACAAGACTTGAGATTAGGATTTTACTTGGGTCTATTCAAGGGATTGTGTTTTCATCAGTAGAATTTTGTCATTCTATGCCCATTGTGATATAGGATGATGTGGGAGTTCTTCAAGAGAATTATGACTAAATATTTTGTTCCTAAGGAAGTGAAAGCGGAGAAAGTTGTTTAGATTATGAGTATTTAGTAGGTCTAATAAATTTTTTTAATCAACTCATTAAAAGTCCATATATTTAGGAAATGTCGTTATCCATATATTAGTGATCAAGTTATATAGTCTTGGCTAGTCTAATTTAAGTAGTTTATGGATGGATCATTTTTTCCAACTAGGTTTCAAATGAGAAATCCATGATGGGTGGTAGCCTCATTTCTCAGAGTGATAATTGAGGTTTTGCATCTAGTGAGGAGTGTAAACTGGAGGAACAAATCTTATAAGAGTATCCTTATTATATCATTACCACCCCAAAATTTATGTTCTCACTCATCTTCAACCATTGTGGTATATTCATGAAATTAAATCCTTCTTCCCATAGTGAACTAAAGACCAATTATTTTTATGGTCCATTGTGGGATCTAAAAAAATTATTTGGGTTTGGATCTTGATATTAGAGAAATAAATATGTACTAGTTCCAAAATATCGATATCTCTCCAATTAAATCTTTTTAGGTAACCTCTAGTATCCCTTTTTTTTCTTCATTTTCCCATTTCATAGTTTTTTCTTACTTAGTGTGATATTTTTGGGTGATTTTGTATATTCTTCTTGATTGGAGAAATATGTTTCACACTACTAGAAATATGATCTATTCCAACGGTTTTGGGAAAACCGTTGGTATAGTTCACTAATTTGGACCTATACCAACAGTTTTCCCAAAACCATTGGTATAGGTCCATTATAGAGACCCTAAACCAACAGTTTTGGCCAAACTGTTGGTATAGGTCCCAAAATCAAAGAACTTATACCAACAGTTCTGAAAACCATTCGTATAGGTACATGTATTTATAATGGAATCTTCTTTCAAGGGACATTAAATAAATCAAAATTTAAAATACTTATGATAATACATATATATATTTATGAAATTATGTTTATAAAAGTGAGTTAGGTTAGTGGTTAGGTCGTTCAATCACAAACGGAGGGTACCTAGATCAAAACCAACCGAATGATTGTTTTTTGAATTACATATACCAACGGTTTTATGTAATCGTTGTTATAGATTTTCATATTACTTATACCAACGGTTTTGAAAACCATTAGTATAGGTTTATACCAATGATTTTCCTAGATCCGTTGGTATAGACCTATCCCCATGGCTTACTTGGAAATGGTTCTCCAAACCGTTGGTATAGGCTATACCAATGGTTTGGAAGCCTATACCAATGATTCCAAACTGTTGGTATAGGGTATTTTCCAGTAGTATCATGTTGGATTATTAATGGTTTTTTGTTGTTGTATGTTCTATTAGAGATCTTTTTATTTAAAGATTATGTTTCATTATGGGTGAACCATTCATGTACCTTGTTTTTTAAAACAACCAAGTTTTTATATTTCTAATTGGTGTGGAGGCCCACATTGGGTTTCAATGTTTTTGGTTTCTTCCTATTCAGGTCATCTGTGAATTTATGGAGTTAGCAATCACAAAGTGATTAGTGGTTTCTCTCTATTCTGGTTCAATTTGAAGGTTCTATTTTGGAGGTTTATTTCTTTTGAATTGAGAATCCTTGTCACTTTATTATTTTTGAATTTGGTGACATTATGGGGGAAAATGGTTATTTTGGGGAGTTTTATCACATCCCAACCTATTTTTTATTTTTTATTTTATACATTTCATATACTTTTATCTTATCATCAAATTTCAAGTTAAAATACCATAAATTATACAAGTATTAGATTCTTTAGTAGATTTTTACCCTATGCATGGTTAGTGGTGGAAACTATTATGAATACACTTACATAGGTTTTTTTATATTAATTTTATTTTTCCAATGTTTAATATTCATGGGTAACCCATTGTTTAATCCAAACCATGAAAAAACTATGGGAATCTATGTGGGGGGTTAATGTGTTTTTTTGTTGGTACTTGGCTTGAATATAATAAGTAAAAAATGTGCTATAAGAATGAAATAGTGTATTCAATATTATTATAAATGTTTTTCATAGTTGGAAAATTGTTTCTAAACCAAGTGATCGAACCATGAAAGGGTGATTTGTCAATCTAGTAGCGGTTACATGCTTGTCACACAGTTTGGTACATTGTTCAACCAAACTATGCAACTTCCCTAGTTATTCAAAAAATTTAATTCAAAAGTATTACCTTATATGTTTTTAATTATTAATCCCCATTTATATTATCATTATATCTCATTTAAACCTTGGTGCACCTGGTGAGGTCCTATACCCCCTCTCCTCTTCTGTTTTCATGCTTTCCTCTTCAATTTTTGGTTGATTCCTTCATAGTAATGCCTCTGTTCTTATTTTAAATTATTTATATTATTTTTTAAATCCCTTTACCTTGGATTATTTTATTTTTTTCAGTTATTATATCAGCTATATCATCCTCTTGTATCTATATTTTATCCCAATTTATTTTTTTGTGATCTATTGAATGTTTATTCTTTATATATCATATTTAGATTATTTTGGTTTCTATTTATAGTTATACTTCTGTTAGAGGAACTCTAATTCATAGTTTTTTCAGTCCAGTATTCCAAGTGGAATCACGTTATTCTTATTTATTTACTATGAGAAATTATACACAATGATTATACCACTATTCCCACAAAACATTTCGACAGCCCATGGGGATCGTGGATGCTGATAGTATATGTCATGGGTTGGATCGGGTTCCTGGTTTAGGATTTATATTGGGTTGGTTTGTGATAAATTACATCTAAATATAAAACACCAAAACCACAAATAATGAACCCAAAATTTATAAAAAAATCCGTTTTAAAACTAACTCAAGTCAAACTACTCTTCCTTGTGTGTTTTCAAAACTAGTCTATAGGAATGCTCCTATTGGATTTAAATGATCCATATTTCTCCACCATAATAAATAAATTTCTACCATGTCCAAGAAATTACATAAGGTAATCCCCTTGGAGAGAACTAGGTGTTCTTAATGAGCTAGAACAATGTTAATGGGGCCAAGCCCGCATGGACTAATTCCGAAAATTAAAGGTTTTTTTATGATAAAATTAGTTGAAAGCTCTAAAAATTACATTCAATATAGTAAATATTATATGTAGATCAATCTCTGGGATGACCCTTATTTATAATTAATATTTAAAATATTTTTTATGAAATAAAAAACACTTATTATTAATGATGATTAAATATTAAACATATTATAATTATAAAATATGAAAAGTACTATATTAAAAAATGGGAAACGAAAAGAAGGATATATTAAATTTAAATAAAGAAATATTAAAATTATTGAAAAATTATCTCTGGTCCACATGTTAGTAAACATATATTTAGGATGGTATGTTTAACCCCAATAGCTTTTCTCCTTAATTCATTTAATCCCATTACAATATACTTTTTAGCCTATATCTGCCCATATATGTAGGTTGGTGATCTTGGATCGCTAGCCCATGGTCTGTTAATCACTCTTGGGATAAAAAATCTACAAGATCAATATAGTCAAACAACACATCTCATATAATAATATCATCTTTCTTTCTAAATATTCATATCAAACATTGTGTATTGTTTGGTATTCTAAATGGGAAGAGACTCAGAATAATGAAAATAAATAAAAATATTTGGAACAAATATCCCTATAATCACATGGTCACACAAAAAACAAATAAAATATCATATTAAAATTTATAATGATTCAATAGGCCACATCACAAACCATCTCAATACCTCATTTCTACAAATAAGGCATACTTACCTAAAAAGCCCCAAAATCTAAACAACTTACTCTAATAAAAAACTACTCAAAAAGAATAAAATATGGAACACAATTCAAATAAAAAAAGAAAAAGGAACAAATAATCTATATAACACCATGAGTTTTTATGATATATGTTTTTCAAATAAATTAAATTTTCTTTGATATCTTGGGTTACATGCCACAACGGGTTTAACGAACCACGAAATAATATTAATATAATTATTTAAACATAACAGTAAGAACCCAGTTTTTACTGTGAAAGACTTTTTAATATTCTTGATGTTATTCCAGAGTAGCGCCTTCAGACAGCGTGCGATTCTGAGCCCCGATGTGGTAGGAATTAAATTTTCAGTACGTTCACACTAGGAACACAAAATGAATGGGATAACTCCTAAACAGAGTTTCAGATCTGAGATCTGAGTTTACGGATGGGTCTGTAATGGGGTTTTTACCCTAGGAACGACATAAAACATGTCGGTGCGGGATGTTTGGACCCCTCACTCGCTTTCAGAGCGTGGAACGGATAAATTAAATATTTAATTTATTCATTTAACATCTTAACTCAAGTATATCATAAACGGTGGCTCGGATTAAAAAACTGAGGGCACCGTTGAGTTTGGAGCGTGCTGTTTACTCTAGGAGTGGTGTAAGTTTTGCGGGCGCGGCCCGTCTGTGAAAAATGGCCCCAGGGGAGTTTTCGTAATTTGGCGGCTTTGGGCGTTCAGTTTTATAACTTTTAGATGGGGCATCGGATTAAAATTCAAAGACTGTCGTTGTGCTCGGGAGGTGGTTTTTACCCTATGGTAGGTTTAATCTTGACCCCGCCAAGAGTTTCAGATGCGGGTTAATTTGGAGGATTAAATTAATTAAAACTTTTTAATTAATTTGTTTTTCCTATTTAAGCTTAACCCCCCCCCCCCTCTTCCCCTTTGTTCATCCCCTAGCTTAAGAGCTCAACCAAGGAGAGACCCTCACTAATCCTCCTCCTCTCTGAGCGTTGCAGTAGCAGTGGATCGTGCGGCGAAGCTCCGGGCTACACCCTCGCAGGTAGGAGTTTACGTTTTGCATTTTTTTTATTTATATACCCTTCTTCAAGACAATTTTATGCATCAAATTAATGCCCGATCATCGAGCGAAGCAAAAAAATGCGTAGTACTGGTTCTGAGTTTCCCGACGTGTGTTTCGGATTGAAAATCCGAGTCCCGATGTGTTCGCAAACATCCAGCGAAGTTCGCGGGTTTTTTGAGGTTTTCCGGCAGTTTTCAGGCCGGCCCGATTGCACATGTGGCAGCCCGACGATCCCGTGGAAGTGGTGCGGGCTCTCTTCAGCGGAGGACCCAGTCCGGTGCGGTGCAGACGAGGTACAGCCGGTGGAGCCGAGGAGGCTTAGCGGTGTGCGGCCGGGGTAACAGGATGACGGAGCTTGGAGGTGTGGTCGGGCCATCATGGTGTGGAGGAGGCCAGGCAGCACGGCGACGAGGTGGAGTCTGGGAGTGCAGAGGGTTGCGGGGTCGAGGCAGCCGGGAGCGCGGTCGAGCGGAGGCGGAGTAGGTGGTTGTGGACGACAGTGCAGGCAGCTGGTAAAGCGGGGCAGCGGCAGCACTGGCTGCGGCGAGGTGCGCCGGCCAGGCGCGCTCGGTAGAGGAGCCCGAGGCCTGGCCTTGGGCGTGCTGGGGAAGCTAGGACCCATGCCGCGCGGGTCCTGTTGGTTGTCAACGAAGACCGGCCGCTTGGCCGGTCTGCTGGGAGACGAGGACCGGCAATCGGTGGGTCCTGCTGGGTAACACGCTGAGACCGGCCAGTTGGTCGATCCGGTTTTTTTAAATAATAATAATATTATTATTATTATTATTATTATTATTGAGTTTATAATAATAATAATAATATTATTATTATTATTATTATTATTATGAAAATGATTTATATTGATAAATCATCCGCAGGGCGTCCATTTTGGGTGCCGTCAGTGGCAGGGTGGACGTCACGCCAAGGGGGCATTTTGAGATGGTTTCGGGAATTTTTAATTCCCGAAACGAGGGGCCTCAGAGGTGTGACGCGTTTTTAAGTGAATCAACGTTTTTCCGGGGATTCTTGTTCTGGACAGCGCGGACACATCCGATGTCCGAATTGAGTTTCTTCAGTAGCGTTGCGACCCTGGCATTGAGCCATAGTTTTCCAGTGTGGTTTCGGGCGTTGAAGCCGGAGTTGAGGCATGGGCCCCACGGCCCGTCTGTTGAGCTGTTAGCAGCATTTTGTAACTTTTTCACCGGACGTCCGTTCGGGGCATGCGAGTAGTCTATGTTAAGTGTTTTTTTGAGGGAATTGTAATGGTGCTATCATCCCACTCTAATTCGGCACGATGGTGTGGGCCCCACGAGGGCAGTTTGGGCGTTGACGGTGATTTTCCATCTCTATCACCGGGCGACCATTTTGGAAAGTGAATTGTCCACCTTGTGTACTTTTTCGAGAGGATCGCAATGGTGCGATCAGTTCGTTGTGTTTCGGGACCGGGATGTGGGTCCCACGTAACACCGCTCGTGTGTGGTTCGCCGGAATGAATCTTTTTCTCTAGATATCCATTCCACTCAAGTGAGTAGTCCTTTTGACGTGTTTTCCCAAAGGAATCGCAATGGTGCGATGTGCCCGACTGTTTTCAGGGCTGAGGCTCGGTATCACGGGACGTCGTTCGGGCGTAAGGCGGTGTTGGCGACTTTTCCGTCGGATATCAATTTGAGGCGAGTACGTAGTCTATCTCGCGAGTTTTTCTGCGAGGATTACAGCGGTGTAATCTGTTCAGGAGAGCGGAGCCTGTTACATGATCTTATTAAATGTGGAATATGAGGGTGCCCTAGTGGCGGTTATTCTACCGTGTTTGTAGCGGACCCTTGGCGTGTGATCGCGTGCACCCCCGTGTGAGTGATGTAAATGCTTGAAGAGATGTATTTGGTTGTGCCTCAGCCATTGAGGTGGCAGGTGGGAGTTGTTACATTCACACCTTCGCGTTGACGTTGGGTGTCGGGTGCACGTTAGCCTTTGGGATGGAGACGTGGTATACTCTGGGAGTATACGGGAACGCTGGGAGGTACATGTGGATGTTGGTACCTAATAATGTTGGTGCGATTGGTTGGGGTTGACTTGGGGCCACATGTCGTGTGGGCCCCATGTGCGTGTCGTGTTCTGCTTTACGTACTTTTGACCTCTCATGACATAGAGGGTCCTCCTGTTCACGATGGTTTAGATCAGCACGATTGAGTGGCATCCCATGGTTTTGTTCTGGAGTTGGGTGGTTGCATGATACCCACTCCGGGTTCTGTTGGCCAGTATTATACCATCCAGTTGGGATGGCCATAGCAATTCTGGGCCTATCCTCTAGTAGAGACTGGGCAGTGGGTCGCTTATTTACTTCTTTGGGTCTACCCTCCAAAAGAGACTAGGCAGTGGGTCGCTCATCAACTTCTTCGGGTTTACCCTCCAGTAGAGACTGGGAAGTGGGTTGCTCACTGACTTCTACAGTTTACCCTCCAGTAGAGACTGGGCAGTTGGTCACCCAACGACCTCTTAGGGTCTACCCTCGAGTAGGGCTAGGCAGTGGGTCGCACATCGCCTAGCTCCAGGTCTACCCTCCAGCAAGGCTGGGCAGTGGGTCGCCTGTCGACTTATTCTAGGTCTACCCTCCAGCGAGGCTAGGAAGTGGTTCCCCTGATGATGTATTAGGGTTTACCCTCCAGTGGGGCTGGGAAGTGGGTTGTCTGATGATGTATTAGGGTTTACCCTCCAGCAGGGCTGGGTAGTGGGTCACCTGATATCTGGTTAGGGTTTACCCTCCAGCAGGGCTGGGCAGTGGGTCACCCGTTGACATTTCAGACTCAGTCCTTTCTACTAGGATATTCTGTGGCTTTACTCCGTGAATACCGAAGCAGGACCCTTGTTTGTACGGTTCAGTGATGTGACAGCTTGACTTTGAGTAGACCTCTCGACTGTGTGACAGTAACGAGGTGTGGTTTGACTTCACTTAGAACTCTCAAGTATGAGGGGCACTTTCCCCACCGAGACGCATCCTTGTGACGTGAACTAAAACCTTGCGGGTGAGTCAGTGCCTCCCAAATAGGATAGTATCGAGGTGCGGTGATTTGAGACCCTTGGCTTGCAGTTCAGGGCAGACGTGCTGGATGCTGGGCATCGATGGTGTTTAATTCTGGGACCATTGGCTACTCACCTTCTTGGGCTGAGTTATGGGATGGAGATCCCCTTACGATCTTGTTTGGGCTTCTTTTTTGAGCATATTGATATGTATATACCTTGTTCTAGTACCCTCTTCTTGGGTTTGGATACTCTCCTCCCAGGAGAGTCAAAGATGTGCAGGGTATGCCACGTGCTTTCCGTGTCTAGCTTCTCGTGGTTGGACGAGTCTAATATCCTGCTATAGGTAGAAAAGACTCGACGGGAAGTTCATCTTATCACCATTTCCAGCTCCTGGTGTCTGGACGACTCTACCTTCTTTCCTCTTGTTGGGTTGAGCTGGACTCTTTACTCTACTCTTTACTGCACTTTCTGTTGTACTCCTTTACTTTCCCCTGTTTGATCAACTGCTCACCCTTCGGTACCTCCTTTGTTGCTCCATCGAGCCTTCAGGGTATCCTACTGAGTATTTTTATACTCACCCCTGCTTGGGCTTTACCCGCACTTGGTGTTCCCATGCAGACGACGGACAGGTTGGTCATGGATATAGTGGAGCTTAGAAGTTCAATAGCGTGGACCATGTGCGGTGGTTGGAGTCGGGTTCCAGGTGGGGGACCCTTCCAGCTGCTTTCCTTTTGTTTACCTGTTGTCGGGTTGTGGCACCTTTTCTAGTTGGGCATGTGTTTTGACCGCTTTTTTTCTTCAGTTTAAATTCAACACTTTCTTTGTACTGATTAGAGGTCGATACACTTTTGGTGGTTTATATATAGAAGTTGCACTTTACTCTGCTTTTCTTTCCTTTTTCTCTACACTTTTACATTGAGTGTGTTGCGTGTGTGTGTGTGTATAGGTACTTAGGCAAAGGCCTCCCCAAGTTTTTGTGCCTTCGGCGCTGGTCGCCAACCCCTGGCCTATGGAGGCAGGCTTGGGGTAGTTTCGGCTCGATCCCGGGTAGGTTTGGGTCGTGAAAAAGTGGTATCAGAGGTGGTTCATTCCTTAGGACATTGTTTGGACGTCCCTAAAATAAAAGGAATAGTTGGGAATTAGGGGAATAGTGTTAACGTGTCTCGAGAGTGGCTCTCAGGCCAGGGAGTCCAGTGATGGTGCGGTGCCTGACGTATCCATTCACCAGGACCTTGATAACCCGCTTGTCGACTAGGCATGTTGAGACACTCGTTGCAAGGAAAATTTATTTGTGCATCACATAGAACTAAGTCTTGACTATCCTTCTTGAGTCATCCCCCATAATTGTTGTTATTGTTATATACATATATGCTCATCTGACCGCAGCACTCCTTGATAACATTCAGGATGTCTCTGCGAAGACACCCAACCAGGATACCATCTTTGGTTCGTGACGATGACCCTATGATCTATGAGGCCACAGTCCAGGAACCATCATGCAAGCCCCTTTCTCCAGGTAGGCTGTTAGTAGCCCCCCCACCTGTTGAGCAGCAGACAACTTCAGCAGAGCTGGCTGAGCTTGAGCGCAGGTTGAGCGTGCTCCTCGAGTTCCAGCAGCAGAGACCGCTGAGGTTCAGCGGTGAGCCAGACCCTCAGGCAGCAGAGGTTTGGTTTGAGACAGTGGTTTTCCTTTTCAGGCTTGTGCAGATGTCGTCAGATCAGAGAGTGTCTTTGGCATCCAACCTTTTTCGTGGTCATCTTGGCGTTGGTGGAGTCTAGTAACTCAGTTTCTTGACAAGTTTTCGCTTTCATTGGGAGACTTTCAGTTGATGTTCCATGAGGAGTTTTACCCCCTGCTTACACCCCATTCAGATTTAGGAGCTCCTACAGTTTTAGCAGGGAGGGATGATGGTGGCTGAGTACGTGGCTAGTTTCGCAGACCGTGCACGCTTTTACCTGGACTTGGTCCATGATGACAACATCCAAGCGCGGAAGTTTCAGTAGGGTCTCCGCTGAGATATTCATGATGTCATAGTACCCTAGTGAATTTCAACATATGTCGGGGTTCTAGAGCAGGATCTGGTGACAAAGAGCTTCCTGTCACATTCTATAGTTGGTGGTGGCAGTAGGCACGTTGGAGCCGAGACATCTACCGCAGCTAGCGGGCATTGGCAAAAAGAACCTTGACGCAGGTGGCTTTCTGAAAACTGGACTTAGGGGCATGGTCATACACAACAGTGGAGGGCACCAGTGTATCCTGGAGAGAGTCGGTGTTATGCTTGTGATGAGAGAGGTCGCTTGGAATGGGACTGCCTGACCAAGCACGCTGAGAATGCCAGGAAGGTAGCGGGTGCACCACCACGACAGAGGCAGCGCCATGATCAGAGTAGTACCCAGAGAGGTGGTTCTAGTAGAGGATTGGGAGGAGATGAAAGTGGAGGAAGACCTTATGAGGAATTCCCATCACCACTAGGTGGTCCATGTCAGGCTCTGGGAGCTGACAGTCGGGACCGCGGATAGCCATGAACTTTGGATTTCTATGATCCTGCAGATCATGAGGTTATAATAGGTACACCCTACATCTCTTCTACTTTTTGAAGTAGAATTGTTAGACTATGTGTGTGGAATTATTTTTCTCCCTGCTCCTTGCTTGGGTTGTTACCAGGGTGACATGGGGCATCGGTGTAACCCTGTTTTGGTAAGGAAAAAGGCATGGGACCTTTTTCATTAGTCTATGGTGTCGACTCCATCGCTTTTCGAGCGTGTAAGAGAGTCTTAGTTGAGATACATTGACTGTGGAACCTTGCGTGACCAGATGTCCTTGGGTGATTCACCATATAAATATTCTGAAGGAGGGAATCATCGGGCCTTGTTCCAGGTGTGGGTGGTGATTCCAGTCACAGAGTGCGACATAGGGGTTTGGTCAGGGTTGTGAGCTACCCTCGAGATCCTTCGGGTCATTTGAGACCGTGTGAAGGGATGGCGAGGTTCCCTACCGCCTTTCCCTAACCCCAAAAGCTGGTTTGGGTGCATAGCGTCTCCCACGTGACTCACCTGAGGAGATGTTTGCATGCTTATATACTCGTCATCAATGAAAGAAGACCTCACATGAACAGATCAATCCCTTGGTCTGTGTGTGGTGGCGCAGAGCTGTGCAAGAGTTCTTCTGGATACGGGGGAGCCAGGTGTGGGCATAGTACCCTGAGTTGTTCCCTGGTTTTGCTTTTCGGGGAAGAAATGCTTGAAGTAGGGAGTGATGTAAGAACCCAATTTTTTCTGCGAAAGACTTGGGAATATTCTTGATGTTATTCCAGACTAGCTCCTTCAGACGGAGTGCGATTCCGAGCCCCGGTGTGGACGGAATTAAATTTTCAATGTGTTCACACTGGGAAGACCAAATAAATGGGATAACTCCTAAACGGAGTTTCAGATCTGAGATCTGAGTGTACGGATGGGTCCAGAATGGGGTTTTTATCCTAGGAACGACATAAAACATGTCGTCGCGGGATTTTTGGACCCCTCGCTCGCTTTCAGAGCGTGGAATGGATAAATTAAATAATTGATTTATTCGTTTAACGGCTTAACGCAAGAATCTCTTAAACGGTGGCTCGGATTGGAAAACCTAGGGAACCGTTGTGTTTGGAGAATGCCGTTTTCCCTAGGAGGGGTGTAAGTTTTGCGGGCGCGGCCCGTTTGTGAAAAATGGCCCCAAGGTCGTTTTCGTAATTTGGCGGCTTTGTGCGTTCAGTTTTATAACGTTTGAATGGGACCTCGGATTAAAATTTTGAGACCTCTATTGTGCTCGGGATGTGGTGTTTACCCTAGGGGAGGTTTAATCTTGACCCCTCCAAGTGTTTCGGGTGCGGGTTAATTTGGAGGATAAAATTAATTAAAACTTTTTAATTAATTTTTTTTTCAAATTTAAGCTTAACCCCCACCCCACCCCCCCCCCCTCTCTTCCCCTTTGTTCATCCCCTGGCATAAGAGATAAACTAAGGAGAGCCCCTCACTAATCCTCCTCCTCTCCGAGCGTTGCGGCGAAGCTCCGTGCTATGCCCTCGCAGGGAGGAGTTTACGTTTTGCATTTTTTATTTATATACCCTTCTTCAAGTACAATTTTATGTGTCAAATTAATGCCTGATCGTCGAGCGAAGCCCAAAAATGCGTAGTACTAGTTCTGAGCTTCCCAACGTGTGTTTTGGATTGAAAATCTGAGTCCCAACGTGTTCGCAAACATCCGGCGAAGTTCACGGGTTTTTGGAGGTTTTCCTGCAGTTTTCAGGCCGGTCCGGCGGCACGCGCTGTGACCCGGCTATCCAGAAGAGACGGTGTGGGCTCTCTTCAGCGGAGGACCCAGTCCGGTGCGGTGCGGACGAGGTGAGACCAGTGGAGCCGAGGAGTCTTAGTGGTGTGCGGCTGGGGTAACAGGACGGTGGAGCTCGGAGGTGGGGTCGGGCCGTCGTGGAGCGGAGGTGGCCAAGCAGCGCGGTGATGAGGTGGAGTCTGGGAGTGCAGCGAGTTGCGGGGTCGAGGCGGCCGGGAGCGCGGCGGAGTGGAGACGGAGTAGGTGGCTGTGTGTGATGGTGCAGGTGGATGGTGGAGCGGGGCAGCGGCAGCACTGGCTGCGGTGAGGTGCGCCGGCCAGGCGCACTCGGCGGAGGAGCCCGAGGCCTGGCCTCAGGCATGCTGGGGAAACCAGGACCCGCGCTGCGTGGGTCCTGTTCGTTGTCAACGAAGACGGGCCGCTTGACCGGTCTGCTGGGAGACGAGGACCCGCAATCGGTGGTTCCTGTTGGGTGACATGCTGAGACCGACCAGTTGGCCGGTCTGGTTTTTTTAAATATAATAATATTAATAATAATAAATAATAATAATATTAATGAGTTTATAATAATAATAATAATAATATTATTATTATTATTATGAAAATGATTTATATTAATAAATCATCCACAGGGCGTCCGTTTTTCCTGCCGTTAGAGGCATCGTGGGCCTCGCACCAAGGCAAAATTTTTGAGATGGTTTCGAGAATATTTAATTCCCAAACCGAGGGGCCTCGGTGGCGCGACGCGTCTTTAAGTGAATCGACGTTTTTCCGGGGATTCTTGTTTTAGATGGAGCACACACATCTGATGTCTGAATTGAGCGCCGTCAGTGGTGTTGCGACCGTGGCATTGAGCCTGAGTTTTCTAGTGTGGTTTCGGGCATTGAAGCCGAAGTTGAGGTGTATGCCCCACGGCCCGTCTGTTGAGCTGTTAGTAGCCTGTTGTAACTTTTTCGCCGGACATCCGTTCGGGGCGTGCGAGTAGTTGATGTTGGGTGTTTTTCCAAGGGTATTGCAATGGTGCTATCCGCTCGCTCTAATTCGGCACGATGGTGTGGGCCCCACGAGGGACGTTTGGTCATTGACGGTGATTTTCCATCTATATCATCGGGTGACCATTTTGGACAAGTGAATAGTCCACCTTGTGTACGTTTTCGAGAGGATTGCAACGGTGCGATCCGTTCATTGTGTTTCGGGACCAAGATACAGGTCCCACGTAGCACTGCTCGTGTGGAGTGCGCCGGATTGTATATTTTTCTCTGGATATCCGTTCCACTCAAGTGAGTAGTACTTTTGAAGTGTTTTCCCAAGGGGATCACAATGGTGTGATGCGCCTGACTATTTTCGGTGCCGAGGCTAGGGATCACGGGACGTCGTTCGGGCGTAAGGTGGTGTTGGCGACTTTTCTGTCGGATATCCGTTTGAGGTGAGTAAGTAGTCTATCTCGCGTGTTTTTCCATGAGGATTACAACGGTGTAATCTGTTCAAGCCAGCGAAGACTCTTACGCAATCTTATTAAATTTGGAATATGAAGGTGCCCTGGTGGCGGTTCTTCTACTGTGTTTGTAGCAGACCCTTGGCGTGTGATCGCGTGCACCCCCAGGTGAGTGATGTAAATGCTAGGAGAGATGTGGTTGGATGTACCTCAGCCGTTGAGGTGGCAGGTGGGAGTTTTTATGTTCATGCCTTCATGTTGACGTTGAGTGTTGGGTGCACGTTATCCTTGGGGCTGGAGACGTGGTATACTCTTGGAGTATACGGGAATGCTGGGAGGTACATGTGGATGTTGGTACATAAGAATGTTTTTGCCCTTGGTTGGGGTTGACTTGGGGCCACACGTCGTGTGGTCCCCATGTGCGTGTCGTGTTATGCTTTACGTACTTCTGAGCTACCGTGACATAGAGGGTCCTCCTGTTCACGATGGTTTAGATCAGTAGGGTTGAGTGGTTTCCCCTAGTTTTGTTCTGGAGTTGGGTGGTTGCACGATACCCACTCCAGGTTCTGTTGGTCGGTGTTGTACCATCCAGTAGGGATGGACATAGCATTTCCGAGTCTACCCTCCTGTAGAGACTGGGCAGTGGGTCGCTCATCGACTTCTTTGGGTCTACCCTCCAGTAGAGACTGGGCAGTGGGTTTCTCACTGACTTCTAGGTTTTACCCTCTAGCAGAGACTGGGAAGTGGGTAACCTGATGACCACTTAGGGTCTACCCTCCAGCAGGGCTGGGCAGTGGGTCGCCCGTCGTCTTGTTCTAGGTCTACCCCCCAGCAAGGCTGGGTAGTGGGTCGTCTGTCGACTTCTTCCAAGTATACCCTCCAGTGGGGCAAGGCAGTGGGTCTCCTGATGATGTATTAGGGTTTACCCTCCAACGGGGCTGGGCAGTGGTTCGCCTGATGATGTATTAGGGTTTACCCTCCAGTAGGGCTGGGCAGTGGGTCACCCGATATCTGGTTAGGGTTTACCCTCCAGCAGGGCTGGGCAGTGGGTCACCCATTGACATTTCAAACTCAGTCCTCTCTACTAGGATAGTCTGTGGCTTTACTTCGTGACTACCGGAGCAAGACCCTTGTTGGTACGGGTCAGTGATGTGACAACTTGACTTTGAGAAGACCTCTCGACTGTGTGACAGTGACGAGGTGTGGTTTTACTTCACCTAGAACTCTCAAGTATGAGGGGCACTTTACCCACCAAGATGTGTCCTTGTGACGCAAACTAAAACTGTGCAGGCGAGTCAGTGCCGCACAAATCGGATAGTGTTGTGGTGTGGTGAATTGAGCCCCTTGGCTTGCAGTTCGGGGCAGATGTGCGGGATGTTGGGCATCGATGGTGTTTATTTCTGGGACTGTTGGCTAATCACCTTATTGGGATGAGCTATGGGATGGATATCCCCTTACGATCTTGTTTGGGACTGTTGTTTGATCATATTGATATGTATATACCTTATTCTAGTACCCGCTTCTTGGGTTTGGATACTCTCCTTCCAGGAGAAGTGAAGACGCACGGGGTATGCCACGTGCTTTCCATTTCTAGCTTCTCGTGGTTAGACGAGTCTACTCTCCTGCTATAGGTAGCGAAGACTTGACAGGAATTTTATCTTCTCACCGTTTCCAGCTCCTGGTGTCTGGATGATCTACCTTCTTTCCTCTTGTTGGGTTGAGCTGTACTCTTTACTATACTCTTTACTGCACTTTCGATTGTACTCCTTTATTTCCCCTTTTTGATCTACTGCTCACCCTTTGGTACCTCCTTTGTAGCTCCCTCGAGCCTTTGGGATATCCTACTGATTATTTTTGTACTCACCCTTGCTTGGGTTTTGCCCGCACTTGGTCTGCCCTTGCAGACGACAGACAGGTTGGTCGTGGCTATAGTAGAGCTTAAGATTTCAGGAGCGTAGACTATGTGCGGTGGTCGGATTCGGGTTCCATGTGGGGGACCCTTCCAACCGTTTTCCTTTTGTTTACCTGTTGTAGGGTTGTGGAACCTTTTCTGGTTGGGCAAGTGTTTTTTCCCCTTTTTCTCTTTAGTTTACTTTCAGCGCTTTCTTTGTACTGATTAGAGGTCGATGCACTTTTGGTGGTTTATATATAGCAGTTGCACTTTACTCTTCTTGTGTTTCCTTTTACTCTGAACTTTTGCATTGAGTGTGTTACGTGTGTGTGTGTGTATAGGTACTTAGGCAAAGGCCTCCCTGAGTTGTTGTTCCTTCGGCGCTGGTCGCCAACCCCTGGCCTATGGAGGCGAGCTTGGGGTAGTTGTGGCTCGAGCCCAGGTAGGGTCGGGTCGTGACAATAACCATTGCAACCAAGTAATTTAAATTGGAGGAATTAATATGAATAAGAAAATTAAAAATATAAATTATAATGGTTTTATATAAGGAAAACATAATGATAAAAGTAAATTGATTTTTTATTATTCCTTATATGTTTCCAAAATACTATTTTTCTAAAAAATGTTTTTATTTCATTTGGGGAAAAATGAATAAAATTAATTTATATACATTTAGAAAATTTATTTGAAAAAATAAACAGAATTTTTTAAATTCACAAAGGAAAAATATTTTGGATTGAGTTTTTTAAAATTTTCTGAAAATAGTAATTTTTTTATGAATAGTAAGAAAATATTGATTTTTATTAAAAACTATCTTTTCATTCCTTATTTTTTAGCGATAAATATTATTTTAAAATTGTATTAATAGTAAAATTAGTGAAATAATATATTTATTAATCTAATATAGGTCATTCTAATCAGTTTTATATTGAATTTTTATATTAAAACATTATATGCTTATGATAATTTTTCCTTTGGAAAACCATTTTCCAATGGGTTTGTGGGTTTAATTTCAAATTAAAATTATACACCTTTATAAATTTAATTTTGAAAAAATTAATTACATATTTTTAATCATAATAATTAATATTATATAACAATTTCAAATTAATTTTTTTCCCAAATGAATTATAAAAATAGTAAAAATTAATTACCACGCTTAAAGTTTAAACGGGATTACTGGGGGTTCAAATAAACAAATAAGTGGTAAAAAACCTATAAACTTGTCTAAATCCCATTTTATGGACATATTTTGACCTTATCACATATAAATGATGCATTTTTAGGCCTTTTATCGTGTGATAAATGTGGTTACTCTTTATTCTTTTCAATAATTCCAAGTGGGTCATCTCCCCCACTTGTAAAAGGAAACCCCATCTCCTCTCATCTTCACACTACAAAAAAAACATTTTTTTCTACCAATAATAGCCCAAATATCTTCTTTAATTTTCTACCCACATATTAGAGAAATTATTTTTATAATTAAACCCTATTAATGAGTCTTTAGGTATAAACATAAAAAGGTTCTTTGAAAAAGAGGTAAAATTATTAAACTTGTATTTTTGTTTTATTTATTTGTATAAATCCTAAAAATATTCTTAAAACATACTTATATGAAAACATAATTATATTAAATATAATTATATTTTTTTATGTTAATATCTTGACCTTCATCTAACTCCTCTTCCATCATGTTGGAAACATAATCGTCGATCAAGTGTACGGTGGACTACCGCCTCACAAATCGATATAATTCATTTCAAATCACCACCTCTAATTTATGGTTTTAATTTATTTAAATTATTTTTATTAAATAATTATACTTATTTTATTATAATATCTCATATAAATTCTTTATTTTCATTCCATGAGAATATTATAACATCACTCATGTGTACAGTAGACTATTTCCTCGTGAAGTGATGTGATTCGTTCTCACTTTTTCTTTACATGGAAAGTAGTAAGGATAGAGTTAATGAAAATATATGATATATATGAAATTAAAATTATTATGTAAATTTAATATATTATTTACTTTTTTTCACCCATTAGGAAAATTTAAATATAATTCATGCATACGTATGACCTACTTTCTCTATAAATGGAGTAGTTCATTTTCTATTGCTAAATTTATCGGATTACTATAAAAACATATATAATGAATATATATATTATATTTTTTTAATGTTTAAATTTTTTTATATTATGTAACCATGATCGAATTAAAATGACCTATAAATTTTAACCAAAACATATATAAAAAAGAAAGCAGTTATTATCCGAAACATGATTTTAACAAGGAATTGTTAAAAAATGGTAATAAAAGGACATAATTAAGTTTTATATGGAATGATCATTATGAGTTTTATTCATTAATATATTTATTTTAAACATATATTTATCATATATTACATTTAACTTTGTACTAATGAAGTTGATACTTAAGGTAAGGTATCTTTGTCTCACTTTTATTTCTATGGGACACATACATTATACACCTGTTATTTTTTTATGTGGTGTATATAGAACAAATGAATTTATTTTTGAACATTATAATGATAATTATGGGAAATAAATATCCATATTATGAGATTTTATTCAGGTGTACAATGATTCAAAATATATCAATGTTGCAAAGGATTAATGTTATAATTCCATTATTTAACAGGATTTTTTTACATCCATCCAATAATGAGATCTTATGACCTTCCACTAAATAAACTCATTTATTTTCATCTCCTATGTTTATTTCTTGAAAATTAATGTTTTCCTTCTATTTTCCTCTCTTAAATGATTAATGATACCAAAATAATTATTTCAAGAAAGACCAAATTTATTCATATCTTTGATCAAAAACCCATTTTCTTATATTTCTAGGTTTTCAAAAAAAAGAATTTATTTTCATTTATCCAATTATTATTTAATAAAAAAATTTACACATGTTTTAATTTTTTAAAAATGGTTTAAAAGGAATATTCTTATTGTTTTATAAAAAGTCCCTTTTTTATTTTACTAAAATTTGAAATGAATCATTGTTTCAACATTTATAACATGAATAGGATTTTCCATCATCGTAACTTTGTTTCAAAGGTTATTTTCAAATATAATTATTTGGTTATTTTTTTATTTTATTTTTAAAATTTTATTTTCAAATTATATGGATAATTTCCCCATAAAATGTTTCATGTGATCTTCCAAGATCATTTTCTATATAATATGATACCATTTTATCTTAATTATACTTTACTGATGATATAAGCCATTTTTACCATCCTTATTATTTATATGGATTTTCATGATTATGATGAAGATATTTTTATGAAACTTGTTCCTTTTTCATGGGTTATGCTATGATAAATTTATGAGATAATTATTAGACCCTTTTATTTTCTATGATTTATGATATGATGGGATATTTATGAGACCCTTTTTTTCATGGGTTATAATAAGATTAATGTTTTATGTTCTTGTAGAACACTTATGTATGACTTTCATGATTTTATGGTGGTTATATTATAACCAAGGATGGTGGTTAAATTATAACCAAGGACCGAGGTCAGATTATAACCAATGATGGGTGGGACTTATATATCCCTCAAATAAATTGGGTAAAGCTTTATATCTAATGAGATAATAATGGAAAACAATTTGATAGGCTTGATCTATAATGGTAAAAGTGATGATGGATTTCATCCACAATGGGAATCAGATTGATGGGAATAATTCATTCTGGGAAATAGATGATGAGGCCTAATACACAATTTTTGATGGTATTGGTAGTAAAACATGAAAATAAAATGGTTTATATACCTATTTTAGTACCACACTTGTATAAAATTATCATATGGTTGATGTATTATGATTATTTTACACTCATTTGAACCATGTATTTTGTAATGATAATGATATATTCGTTGACTCATTTTTCCGATCTATGTCACGTTGGGTTTGATCTTTTTATGTTATGTTTATGATCTCATTCCCTTATGATTAAATTATTCTAGGATCATGGATGGATATATCTCATGTTTACCCTTACTGAATATCTAATCTCACCCCTTCTTATGTTTCCTATCCATAGGATTTGAAGAAAGGTATTAAGTAGGGAATGTTTATGATGTGTACAAAAGAGGGAGATATTTATGGGAGATATTGAATATATTCCATTAAATAAGAATATTGTGTAAATATAATCCAAATAAAATAAACCATTATTTTCCTAATTTAATTGTTTTTGAAAATATAGAATATTCATCTAAAATTTTGTGATATTTATGTATGAAAATCCCAATTCATTGTAGTTAGAAACGGATAAAAGGTTTAGATAACCTTTGGAAACATGGATGAGAAATATTAAATGAAATCCCTAGGGATATGTATAAGGAAATGTATATGTATATGTATATGGATAAGTCTAAGGGTAATTCAAGGTATAGTAAAACTTCCTAGTATTTCGATGAAGGATAGAGAATGTGGATTTTAAGAAATTATATCCCTACCTAGATGGAAAAAATGGATGTGGTTCTTGCACAATTGTACCTAGGGGTAATAACTCTAAAAAGGGTGCATTGATCAGGACATTATAGTCACCTAGTGCATAAAAATGGGATATGATACACACATCGTTTGAAAATACTATGATATATTCATTGGATAATTCACAAAAACAGTATGTACCATTATGAGGGATTTTATTAAATGATGTACACGAATGAACATGGTTAAACCAAATGTGTCATAAATTGAAAAATAATTCATCATTTAGACAACATATAAATGATTTTTATTGTTTTTCTGGTTTCCCATTATTGTTACTATTTATTAAACTTTTTTTTGTTTTACTAATAGGATGGAACCTAGAGGAATTGTCTTAATGTTGTGAGAAATTGAAAATGAAATGATTATCCTCATAAGAAACATAATGTTACGGGAGTGGGAATGAAATATATTTTTGTTATGATATCAAAAATTTCTATGAATTATAATGAACTTATATATGATAAATGTATGGAACAATGTTTTATTGATTCCTTTATGATGTAACATCCACATTCATTTATTTGTTTTTCTGATCCACTAGTTATAGAGAAAAGTATCAAAACCATTGAAAATGTTTTTTTGTTCTCCAGTGTTTTTAGGTTGAAAATTTTATTTTATATTCCTATCATTTTGAGGGAAAATTAGTTCAGTGGTGGACTCTTATAAATAATATTTTTAAACATGAATAAATTTACTCCATGGTGTGCGATGAGTTTAAGAGATTATTTTTCAATAAGTAATTTTATTGTATTCTTCAGAAAAATATGGAGAATGGATTCCATAAGCTAAAGAATAAGGATGTTGAATCTATTGGTAACAATGTAGAAAATTTAAAAAGACTTATAAGGTACTCTTCTGGTATTATCATTCAACGTAAATAAATTTTGACTGATATTTAGTGGATTAAAGCTAATTTTTCAAAATGTGTTATCTATAAGGGACTTCAGTAACTATGAAGAAATTATTTTATGTGTTATAAAGGTGTAAATAGATATTGGAGTTACCCATAAATCTCAAGTGTTTGATAATAAAATAAATATGTAACTAAAATAAAATACTAAAAACAATGGAAAGAAGAATATGATCATTCCTTCATACTATAATGTCGAAGAAAACAAGGAGGAAATTTTCATAAGGGGACTACTACATTTTTTATGTATGTAATGGATGTTCATTAAATGTTTGAGTTTTAATGTGATGGGATGAAATTAGGTAATGATGTGAACAGAGAGAAATCTATCTAGGTTGCACCACCCACATACAATAGTGATATTTGATGTGATTTTGAGCATTGATTATCACCCTCTACATGGATTTTGGAATAATGAAATCACATTTGATATTTTATTGGTGAAATTATAAACCCAAGATTCCAATGGAAATGTTTTTGTATAATATAAAATATTATTTGATGAATTTGTGGTGAATTGTCATTTTAAAGAATATATGTCTCCATGTAAGATTGGAATATCAGTTATAGATACCATCATTGGTTTATGGGTTTAATGAATATTAAAATTTCAATGTATTAGACACCCCTATTGAGGTTTTATGTGATGGTTTTTTATATGGATTCGAGATATTTTGGGATATAATTATGTAAATAAAACCCTTTGGTTTTGTTTATCTTTTTGTGAAAAAATTATTTTAGGAGGAATGACATTAGATTTTGTGGACATAATATTAAATTTATTAGTAACCTTTATGGTTTATATTATCTATGATGTTTAGGTACTTATGGATTATTTAAATTTGGGGATGTTTTAGGAATTATATTAATATAGTTCTAGAAAAAAAATTATTTTCCATGCTAAGTAAATAACTGTTGTATCATGCAAGACTGTGGATCTTGAACCCACAATCTAAAAATGACTTGGGTATAGAGCCTACCATAGGCCTACATGAAAGTGTATTCTGGTGGGGAAAATGAAGAGAGATATTGCTGAGTATGTATCTTCGTTCTTAGTATGTCAACATGTTAAACATAAAAGACTAAACTCTAAAGTTATGCTACAACCATTATACATACAAAAGTATAAATGAGAAGATATCACCATGGATTTAATCATTGTACTACTCAAAACGTATAGAGGGAATAATGTTAATTGGTTTGTAGTAAATTTCCTTAAAAATTCATCACACTTCATCACTATTAGAGAATATTTATCTTAGGATCATATTTTCTGGATATATGTTAGATATGTGGAAATGTTTTATGGAATACCTTGTTCTATTATATCTTATTGGGATTTGAGGCCTACCTAAAAGTTCTACTGAAGCCTTTAGGGGGATCTGGATATATAGATATGATTCAGTACTACGTATCATCCTCGGATAGATGGTAAGTCTGAAATAACCAATCAAGACCTAGAGGATATGATGAGATCTTATTCAATGTATTTCAAATTTCTTTATGATCAACACCATCCTCTAGTTTAGTTTTCATAAAACACAAACTTTCACTCAAGCATTCAAATGGCACCTTATGAAACCAAATATGGAAAACAGTATAGAAATACAATTTATTGGGATGATGTTAGATAAAGTAATCTATTGGTACCTAATCTATCCTAATAAATGGTATAAAAGTATAAATCCATTAATCCACACATAAGGGTAGAAAAAAGTTAGCAGAAAAGTTATGTTGATAATCGCCGATGTGATTTGGAATTTGATGTTTGGGAAAAGGTGTTTCTATGAATTTCTCCCTGGAATAAGGTAATGATATTTTGAAATAATGGAAAACTAATCCCTAAATATATATTTCCATTTGAAATTCTTAATCAAATCAGGATGGAATCTTATCGATTGATGCTTCCATCGAACCTCTCTCAAGTCCACGATGTATTCTGTTTATATCTCTTAATTACGTACATACATGATACTTCACATATACTGAACTAAAATTTCATACCAATGGAGAAATTTATTTTTTACAAGGAATAACCAGTAGTTATTCATGATCATATAGAGAATGTTCTATGAAATAAAACCACTCACCTGGTTAAATTTTTATAGTGAAAACACCAATTTAAAGAAGCTACATAGGAACTTAAGGATATGATGAGGTAGAAGTGTCCACATTTTTTTATATGAGAGTGATATATTTGGACAAAAATATTGATTTTAAGTGGGGTATAATGTAACTCCCTCAATTTTTATAAAACACTTTTTTCCAAATAAATTTAATTTAATTGATAGATTGTGTCACACACAACCCCTACTTTTAACAAACCATGAATTACTATTAACATTATTATTTAAACATTACTATTATAACCTAGTAATTAAACATGGAGGTATGAATAAGAGTAACCAAATTGTAAATATTAATTATAATTTATTTATATAAATAAAATATTTTAATAAAAAGAACATAATTTTTTATTAAAGTCATTATATGTTTCAAAAATACTATTCTCTCAAAGAAATATTTTTATCTCATTTTGTGAAAAAATAATAAAAGAAATTATTTAATATTTTTTTAAATGTATTTTGAAAAATAAAATTCATTTTATAAATCTACGAGCCAAAATTATCTTTGACAAAATATTTTATAATTTTTCGAAAATAATAATTTTTCGATAAACACTAAATAATACAGATTTTTATTAAAAACCATCTTTATATGAAAATCATTTAAAAAATTATTTTTTTTCATATTATACTTAATGTAGAATAAGATTTTTTAAATATTAATTAATACATTATATTCTATTTGAATAAATTTCATATTGAATTTTTTTATTAAAATTTTATATACTTATGAATATTGTTTCTTTGCAAACCCACTTTTCATCACGTTTATAGGTTTAATTTAAAATTAAAATTTTCAAATTATATTAATAGAGTTTAGAAAAATAGATTCAATATTTGGAATCAGAATAATGATTATTATATTATAATTTCAACTTATTCTTTGGTCAAAATTAATAGTCAAAACAATAAAAAATAATTACCACTGTTAAGGTCAAAACCAGTTAAAAGAGTGTTAAACTAAAAAAATAGGGTTAAAATGACATAAAAACTTTAAAAATAACATTTATATAAAATTTTAAAAAATTACTCATATAATTTCCAATAATGATCCAATTTTTATCCTTATTTCAGGTGAATAATATGGATACACTTTATTCTTTTCAAAATTCCATTTGTGTCCCCTCTTCAACTTATAAAAGGTCATCGCTCTCCTCTCATATTCACACATACAAAACCATTTTCTTCCACTAAAACCTACCCAAAAATCTTAATTACTTTCATCCCTAAACACTATATACATTTTTTTGATTTGGAATCCCCCTTATTATGCCTTTAGGTATAAACCTAAGGAGGTCCTATGAATAAGAGGTAAAATAATTAAACATATGTTATTTTATTTCTTCCTCTAAATAATTAAAATATTATTAAAAAATTATGATATAATAACATATATATCTAAAATATACTATGATTTTATTTTGTTAATATAATGATCTACAAATACCTCATCTTCCATAAAGTGGGAAACAAAATCATTGATCATGTGTACAGAGGACTATTTCCTAGTGAACTGATGTCATTAGTTTTCTATACCAAAGTCTAACAGTAGGATATAATGATGGATTTAAAATATTTATATCATATTTATGACATAATTATACTTATGGGATTATAATATCACATATAACTTCTTACTTCTCATTCTATGGGAATACGATAGCGTAGATCATGTATGTGGCGGACTGCGGCTACGCGATGTGATGTGATCCATTCATCACTTATGCTTTCCATAGAAGTTAATATGGATAGTTTTAATGAAAATATGTGATATATATGAAATAATAATTGTTTTTAAAGAAAATATAGTATTTTAACTTTTTTATTTTCACCCATTGATAAAATAAAAACAACATTCATGTGTAAATACAATGTTTTATATCCATGAACGATGTAATTCATTTTCTATCTCTAACATTATCGGATTACTATAATTATCTATATAATGAATATATATGATATTATTATCAGGGTTAAAATTATAGATATTATTGATCCATTATAAAATTAAAAGGTCTAAAAAATACCAAACTAAATCTTAAATTAAAAACAAAGCATATGTTGTGAGAAACATGATTTTAACAAGAAATTGTTAATAAAAATGTAATAAGAGGTAAAAATTAAATAATTTATTGAATTATACATATTATTATGGTTATATAATTTATTTTTAATGAACATAAATTTATTATACAATGTATTTTAATGTTTACAAAAGAAGTTGACACTTAATGTAAGGTATTTTCGTCACACTTTTATTTTTTGTGGGAAACATGCCTTATACACCACTTGTTTCTTTTGTGTGGTGTATATACTAACCATGAATTTATTTTATAATCATTATAATTATCATTATGGGATATATATATCAATTTAATTTTCTTTCTTTCATGGGGATTATTATTCAAAAGATACCAAAGTGGTAAATATTTAATGTTATAATCTAATTATATAACATGATTGTTTGTTATATGCTTGCAATTATGAGATATTATGATCTAACTCTCATGAAACATTTTTAATTTATTATAATCTATTTATTTATATAAAATTCATGTTTTAATTACATTTTCCACTCTTAGAAGATTTAGGATACCAAAATTATGTTTTAAATAAAAATCATCTTTATTTCTCTCTTTTGTCAAGAACCCTTTTTCTTCTATATCTATGTTTTTAAGAAATGATTTAAATCATGTTTTTCATATTATATATTGATTATTTATATAATTTTTTATCCATATTTGACTTTAAAAAAACATTTAAAATTAATCTCCAATTCCTTCCCCAA
The DNA here is from genome assembly GCA_963277665.1 of Viscum album. NCBI lineage: Eukaryota > Viridiplantae > Streptophyta > Magnoliopsida > Santalales > Viscaceae > Viscum > Viscum album. The sequence continues at coordinate 859,361,215 of OY728121.1, forward strand.
AAGTGGCCCTTTTGTATTTTTCTGAAATTTAAAAGGAATCATTATTTTAACATATATAGTACCAACATAATTTTCTACCTTCATGAATAAAAATGATATAAATATTCCATTAAAGGTATCCAATTTTATTTTGAATGGAAATGTTTTTGAAAAGACTTTGGGAAATTTTAGTTTTGAAGATTTATTTTCAATGTGGAAAGTCTATTTTTCTCAAGAAATATACAAAGTGGTCTTTCAAAATCATTTTCCATCTAAGATGAAATCCATTGGTATTAATTATATTTTTTGGTATTTGAAACAATTATACTATCCTTATCATTTATCAGGATTATTTATGATTATTATAAATAAATATTCAGGAAACTCATTCATTTTCCATTGTTTATGCTATAATAAATTTATGAGATGATTATGAGACCCATTCCCATTCTTTGTGTTATGATATGATGGAATTTTTATGTGACTGTTTTTTTTTCATGGGTTATTATATGATTAATGTTTTTTATCTTTAATCAAAATTATGTATGGTTTTAATTATTTTATGGTGGTTATCTTATAACCACGGAAAGTGGTTATTTTATAACCAAGGATAGTGGTTACATTAAAACCAAGGATGGGTGGGACCTATGTCTCTCTCCAATGAATTGGGTAAATCTTATATATCCAAAGATAATAATGTGAAATAGGATTATGGGATTTGGAAATGGGTTTATGGGATTGATCCAATGTGGGAAATGAGTGATGTGGATCGAAACACTATGTTTGATGGTCTTAGCAGTTAATTTTGAAAAATGAAATGGTTTTTATACCAATGTTTCCACCATAATTTCAATAAATTAGCTTATGGTTCATGAATTTTGATGCTTTAACACTCTTATGTATCATCACTTTTGGAATGATAATTTTATTTACCATGACTCATGTTTTTTATCTATGACAGTTTGGGTATGAAAGTTGTATGTTATGTTTATGATCTCATACCCTTATGCTTAACTAAGATTTCATTTTATCATACAATTATATATCCCATGTTTACCCTTTCTGAGATTCCAATCTCACTCTTTCTTAAGTTTCCTTTCCACATGTTATGAAGAATGGTTTTAAGTAGGGTATGTTTATGAAGATTAAAAATTGAGAAGATATTTATGAGATATTTTTAAGATATTTCCTTAAATAAGAATATTTTTACATACCCTCCAAATACACAAAACTATTATGGTCCTTGTACATGTATTTATGAAACATAATGAATATTAATCTATAAATATATGATATTTTTTCGTAAAATACTAGGTTTCAATACAATCATCTCAAGCTATAAGTCACATCTATGATTAATAAACACATATAGTCAACCAAAAAAGTCCCCATGAAATCGCATGACCATTTTACAGCTCTTTGGGAAATAAATGAATATGAAAAATCTTCAAAACCCCTAAATCATCTCATTAAATACCCAAGAGAGCAAAAAAACTCTCACCAATACCAATAACACACACAAAATACCCATTCCACAAATGAATCTTTTCATACATCATGGTATATAAAAAAACATACAACAACTTATCAAAATTTTACTTTTCTACCCCAAACCCCAAATAGATAACCAAATCACACCAGAAATGAAAGTACTCCAACACCAACATCATAAAAATAAGTTAATAATCACATAAACACAAACAAAAAATAATATCATTAATATCATATTTCAAAGATTTACATAAATTCAAGAAAAATCATAAAAGAATTTTCACCCACTTAAAAAAATAATTCAAGAATAGAACATGATTTTTTAAACCATAATCTAAAACAAGTTCAACCAGATCCAAATTTATAATTTAAAATTATTATCCCCATCCATTTTTAAAAATGAAATAAGGGTGTCCTATAAAAACATAAGAATTTATTTAAATTAAAAAATTTACAAGACACAAACAACTATATTAATGACTCAAAAAATATAATTTTATATCCAAACATAAAGGGAACTGAAATTATATATTTAAAATAATATTTTTATTATTTTATTAAACCTATAAAAACTAATCATAATCACCAAAAATTTTATTTTCATTAAAACAGTCACTTAAATAAAACTAATTTCAAAAAAATCTTTAAATACCCATTTGTAAGACATTAAAACTCACTTAGAACCATTTAAAAACTCAAGAATCATTACATAGAATAAAATTTACCATATTGATAATCATAAAAACCAGATTAAATCATAAAGACAATCCATGAAAATCAATTAACCATCCTGATGAACTATTTAAAATATATTATTGGGATTTATAGAGGCTTATAATTTGACCCTAACAACTTACACATTATAGAATATAAAAAATAAAAAATGAATCATTGTATAAGTCATTGAGATTATACAGTAATAATAATAACAAAAATAGTAATCAAAATTTCATTAAAATCAAAATATAGATCCATCCATATTATATTCATTACTAAAATTAAAGCGTGTAAAGGCCACCTAACTAGATGATACCTCAAACCACTATAATAATATTGGTCACTAGATCAAGGTGGAAAAAAGATAGATAAGTCATCTATAAAATAGGGTTTTGGAAAATGTAAATTTCTATAATTTATTTCCCATGTATAGTTAAGGCTCACCATAAAATGGGGGTTTACCTTCAACACAAGAACATGATACTAATCCCATTGGAATATCTCAAATAACACAAAAATAATAAGGTTAGAATATATAAAATATGATCATAAGGGAATAGAGAGGGAGGGGGAGAAAGATAAGGGGAAATGGGTCAACACTACATTCAATGTATTGTTACTAAAATAGTGGTTATCCCCATGGGGATTTCTTATAATTTTATTTTTTTCCTTTAAAATAAAATCATTGTGTGGAACATTATGCATGAAAACACCACCAAAATGGATGTTATTTGTAAAATGTAATATATATAAATACATTGAATAGTTCAGCCACTTCATAACTTCTCCTTCCTCCTAACCACCACACCTAGGCCATTGTTCCTTTCTTAATATAAAAATATATTACACTTGGATGTATTATTAGAAGAGTTATAAGTAATAGAAACAACTCATACACTCAGGGGACCCATCATTAGCCCGGTCATCCCCCTTATCCAAGGTAGACACACACACCAAATGGGTTCATGAATAAATGGCTCAATGTGACATTTTTTGTCTAGCTTAAATGGTATGGTTTTGTATTCAATTATACCCCAGGACCATTTGAACCAATAAGTTGATAGACCTTACTATACACATCATGAACTATAAAATATAAAATAATAATAATAACATAATAAATTGAATTAATTATAATATGCTTAAAAATTATATAATTTGATAAAAAATTACATTTAACCATTTAGTATAATGATTTAATTTTCATTCTCATTAGATTTTAAATTTCTCTATATTTATTAAACATTAAGATTAAAAATATTCATCACACATTGAATACTAAACTTTTATGATAAAAAAATTAAAATTTTACATTCCAAAACTAAATTAATTATTATAATAATTAAATATTAAACATATCTTTAATAATTTCGGACTAAATATAATTAGGTATATTTAAAAAAAGTGGAACATTACAATCTACCCACTATAACACTTTTCTCCCTTATAATGTATCATCCCAACCCACAATGTAACCAATAGCTAGACCGATCATTACATGGACCTCAAGAGCCTCTCTAATATACTAGAGATTTCTAACTAGAAGAAAGGATCTAAAGGTTTTACAATTAGGATAATATAGCCTTTGGTTAAATAATAAATGTAGTGGAATAAAAATTAAATGAAAACAGAGTAATATAATAGAAACTGACATTTAGTAATAAAAGAGTAAATAATAATGCATTAACATACTACAATGTTCAGAATAGACATAAAACAAATAATACATAATAATACTTGATAAAATAAATAAAGCACAAAGGATATCTACAAGAGAAAAATGACCAATAGTACAGTCCTCTACTCCTAAGATCCCATGTACATGAGTAACAACACATAGAAAAATCCATAATCTTGAACCTACAACCATGCAGTCTATTAGGGAAGTAAAAGGTATCATGAATATGTTCTGAGATAAACTCCTGAATCTAGGACCATTTCTATCTAATTATATATTGTATGTGAATTTAAAATATTGTGGTGTGCATGTATAATATATAAATAAGTACATAATAAATGAAATCAAGTCGATCTTATGGTCCCCATGAAAACCTACCTGACCATACCTATTTTCATGACACATCCTAATGGTATATGTTCCATGACTCCCCATTCCCACCTCAAATAGGCCAGGGGATGGAAACTAGCACGATCAAGAGTATCACGTTCATGGGAGGCCTTAACCTAAATTACTTGTACATGTGCACACATCTCCAAGCCCAAACCATGTTGAAATGTAAAAAAACTGAAATAAACCAGGAATGTATATATCTAAACCCACAACCAGAGTATGACATGGTGTAACGGAAAGTAAATATGGCCAAATACAATCCATCTACGAAGAGTCTGAAAACAAGTCCAACCTAAATGTAAATATAGGGTCCGATGTCAGGATATCAAAGGGAGACACCATGGTTTGTCTGGTATCACTATTAACCACATAGACCTAGTCCCTCTAGGACTCTTTCAAATGGTAGATCTTACACACAATAAATGACATGTGTGGGAAAATCTTATGTTAGAGTGAGTATAAAAATACCCAATTGGACACCTCGAAATAAAAAATCACATTACAAAAGGATAAAAGTCATCTCTACCTTGTTATATGTATATAGAATATATAAAAATAATATCCATATATACTCAATAAAGAAACATACTCCCAAGGTAAAGTCCTAACCTTAATTCCAGCCTAGGATACCAGCTCAAAATTTCCATATAGAACTCATTCTAGTGAACACATCCCACAAGGTAGATACCAATGTTGACGTCCCTCCAAGAGGTAGTGCTCATCGGGTCTCACAATTGGAAATATATGTGAGAAGTATGAAGGGTTATTATATATAGATTAGGATCACTCCTAAGTCCCTGGGGTATTACAATAACTCAATTTATAATAACATACTCAGTATAGGATCATCCCTCACATTGAGTTGGTCACAATGATACCAAGAACTCTGCATAGGAAAAGAGGATGATAGAGGATCCCACTCTAGACCTTACAGAAGGATTCCAATAACTCTATCTAAGAATTCATACTAAATGAATCACCATCCTATTTTAATGACCTGATTCAAAACTAACCATAATGAAATATATATAGGGAACATTCCCTAACAAAACATGTCAAAGATAAAAATTAAAAGGTCCCCATGACAACTTTGAAGGAATAAACGGTTTATAATTAGTGTACATGGCCGGTCCCTTTGACACATGGTAATGGGAATCTAAATAGCCTATGTTTGTTTCTTTGTAACAGTACACAACATTACCATTTCTAATTACTTTTTCCTCGGTACAAGTACACAACTTATCCCATATAAACCTATATTGACCATGTATGTGTTGGAGTACACGACATTCCCATGGATTTGTACACTACCATGTGTCTATTTACCCTCTAGTCTATATGTCAAGCCTTCAGGAGAGTCCTCACATACCATGTGACTAGGGATATACATCATGTGATCCTTTTATATGAAAACCCATGTCGTCACACCAGGGATCCCATACACCATGTATTCCCACATTAAATGTCGTATTGATCGATATTTACAGAATCCCACTATTATTCCTCATAGGGAGTCATCTGCACCTATGACACTAAATCCATCAAGGAATTGTGTAGGGGATGGTGGATCTAGTCCAGCTAAGCTTTAATTATATGTTCTCCAGATTCTAGTCATCTGATTCATATGATAATCAGTGTCCATCTGTTCATATTTCCACCACATGCACCACATAAAAAAGGAGACCTCCAGTCTAGTTTGATCCATTCTTTTCTATCATTGTCACTTGATCCTCACATCTTACTCAGTCAATATCTATTTTAATCAAATACTTATTCCATGAAATGGGGTTTCAATGATTGATTCTTCACTATTGGGTCGAACCTCCATGAAAACAAAACCATGATGGTGAATGAAAAATTGGGGGTGAAAAGAAAAATCACATCCATGATGAATGAATCTCGGCCAATGTTTTTGTTGGCCTTAATCCATTTAATTTAGAATGAAAAATGAAGAGATAAAAAAATAAAAATTAAGTAGTTTCTTCCAAAATGATCCTTAGTGATAACCCATCCCTAAAAATCACATATTAATGAAAAAATACATTGGTTGTTTGATTCATGTTTGTCAATGAAATAAATAGTGGAGAAATAATAAAATCAAACAAACATAATACCTTGATTTAAGATTGATTTCTAGTGAATAGTGAAACTATATCATTTTCTTTGGTGATATCTTTCAATTATGTTGCACACTAATCATAGAACTATGTTCCAGTTGTCATTCCTCTGAGAGAGATCCTACAACACTCTCTCTAACGGTTCTACAATGGCTCCAATGTTATTTGGATAACCCTTATAATTTATAATAATTGTGTACTTATAGAATAAATCAATTCATTACGTCAAATAATTAACTGACTACTTTATTCTATTTTATTTAATTCATTATTATGCCCACAATTACATTTTTACAAATTCCCAATGTTGAAAAAAGTTATATCACATCTAAGGTAAAACCTTCATTTTGAAATAAATTATTCCCCTTGATTTCTTATCTAAACCCACTGTTTAGAAGCTATTTAACATTTTTAGGTTAACTATGTGTGTTCAATTTAATATATTTCAAACATCTATTATAGGATCATAAAGCCTAATAATCTCATGATATTTCAACATATGGTCTCAAAAATAATCCATTCAATTTATAAAAATAATAATTAGAAAATCTGTGTCATTACATTCTCCCCACCTTAGAGAATTACATCCCTAAAAAAATAAGGGATATAGAAAGAGATGTGGGTACTAAGCATGAATCTGGTCCACCTTCTCCCCAGTTCTCTCCTATAGATTCTTGAGCTAAAACTTGGAAAGAATTAAAGGAGTCTCTCACCCATAAAGGATCCTCTCCTTCCAATCCTTAGTCTCTACTAGGTACTCAGAAAAAGTGGCTCCATCCTTGATGTCTATCTTTCCCGGTCGATAACGTGTGACAGGTCATGCACGTACCTCTTCAACTATAACATGTGTAAGACATCATGTAACTGGTCTAACTATAGTAGTATATTTCAGTGTCACATCACTTTTATAACTCTACAAAGTATCTATAATGGGATAATTAATTTTATATATTTCATGCCACCCTGGACAAATATCTATAATCTATGTTGAGGTGAAACCCATAGGAACCCATGGTCTCCATCCTATAAATCCAAAGGCCACCATATTCTATCTGCATAAGGATTATGACAGTTCTGTTTAATCCTTATCTGGTCATAGATTATCTTTACCTTCTTAGTAATGACTCACACCAACTCGAAGCCCATAAGTACTAGCTCTCCTAGGTTATTCCACCAAATTGGTTACATGTAGGTTCATCCATACAAGGCATTGAATGGTTTCATATCAATGTTGCAATGGTACCTATTGTTTTATGAAAATTCAACCAATGGAAGTTGATCCTCCCATCTATGGAAAAAGTCCCACATGAAATCCCAATACATTTCCTCTATGAACCGAATGGTATGATCTATTTTGTTGTTACTCTGTGGGTGAAACACTATGATCAAGTGTAACTAAGTCCCAAAATCCTCCTGTAATATCTTCCATAATCGAGATTTCAAGCGAGAATCACAGTCAAAAATGATCTTCAAAGGAAATCCATGTATTCAGATTCTTTTTTTCACATAAACGCATCTCAATCTCTCTATTGAACTCTTGTCTTGGATAATTATGAAGTGGTCCAAATTGGTGAGTCTATTTATGATCAACCATACGGCATTGTGTCCCCTGTACATAGGTGTTAATCACATCACAAAGACTATGGATATCTCATCCCACTTCGACTATGGAACCTCAAGGGGTTGATATAATCCCACTGTAACATGGTATTCTACCTTCACATATTGAAAAGTAAGACATCGAGAGACAAACTATGTAACTCCCTTATTTATCCCTAGCCACCATAAATAATGTCAGAGGTACTATTATATAATTTCCAAACATGAATGTACTATAAAAGGATATGTAAGAAACTCTCTAAAAAATCCTCTAGTACCATTATACGTCCTCTGAACAAAAAACTTGCTCCCCGCCTTCAAAAAATCCATCGGGAACATGTTCAATTGATATATGAGTATGTAGGGTCTCACAGTCAGAATCCCCAAACTGTGCCTCCTTGAATCATAGTATAAGTGTATGGGTAGAAACCATGTACTAGAGGTAAGATACTCCATCCCCATCCACAAAGTATAACTACAATGTGTCCAACTGATCAGACACCTTGTCCAGAAACTGCAAAAAAGATCTCTTCCTAAGAGTATCATATACCACATTACCTTCCCATAAGTATAAACAATCTCAAAGTAATAATACTATAGAAACTCTAGCCATCTACTCTATATCATGTTAATATTTTTATGAGAGAATATATACATGAGACACTTGTGGAAGAATAGACAATAATCTTCTCACCCATTAGGTATCTTTGCCACATTTTTAGTGCGAAGACTACCTCTACAAACTCAAGATCATGGTTCACATAGTTCTTCGCATGTGGTCCCAACATACATAAACCATAGGCAATCACCACTTTCACCACTACAAAATAGGGCTTTAAGAGAACTATTAAATTAATTTTAACAGCACTTATAAAGTTCCTTATACACAAGTGATGTTAAAGGGAAGGCTTTAACAATTCCTTCCCTTTAACAACGCTTTTTTTAGTGCTGCTAAAGGTGGTAAAATAATATTTTTTTCAGACATATATGAGCTAAACCCCTTTTCAATTTATTCATGACCTCTTTAACAGTGCTCCACCCCACCCCCCACTTCTTTATTAGTTCTTTTCATTGCACCACCATTTTAACAACAATTCATGAATTTACATCTTCATATATATTCTGGGATTCAAAGATTACCCCTATTCTTTAATGATGGAACACCTTTACCACTACCCCATATTGTGATTTTTTCAATTTAGTGATATTTTTTTCTTTATATGTATTTATATAAATATTTTTGATTCATATATTTGTATAATTTTTTTTAAATACATTTATAAAATGTGTGTGTGTGATATATATATATATAATTATATTTATTTCAATATATTATATATTAAATTCATTTAGATATAATATAATATAATATAAATATATATCTTTTTATTAATACACTCATATACTCATTTATAAACATTATATATATTTTTTTATAATATAAAAAATGGTTAGATGTTGTTTAAATAAATTTTTAGAAAATATATTTATTTATATATATTAGAATATACATATACATATATATTTTTTAATTGAAACAGACCTATTTATATATAAACATTACTTATATAGGTATATATATGAAAATTAGTTCATTTTTATATGGTAATTAAAATGGATAATTTTTTTACATTAAATAAAATGATTAGTAAATATTTAGTGTATATATTTAAAAATAAATTTCAACATAAATATTTATAAATATATATATATATATATATACACTTGATATATTATAAGTAAATGTAAGAAAATATGCATTTATTTAATTATAAATAAAACTACATTTTGAACAATGATAAAACTTCAAACTCACAATGTCAATATGAGTGTACTCCTTGAGAATAAATACAACCACCACTAAAAAATAAAATAATAATCCCTTAAATGGGACTGAAATTCCATAAAATGTTTAAAAATCAGGATAACACAACTTAAAACTCAATTTTGGAGGTATTATAGGCCTTTTTCTACAAAATTATTCTTGGGTATTTCCAAGGTCACTATGTAATAGATATTGTCCTAGGATTCGATTTGATATGTGGTAGATCCCAAACGAACACCCAAATAAAAATTTATTCCCATTTGAAGTACAAGTCATGTTTTCAACATATCTTAGAATTTTCATTAATTCATTTAGTTTTTAATTTATCCCATTGATATTAAATTACTATTATTCGATAATATTTAAGAAATTACTAAATAATAATATTTTTAAATTATTTTATAAGATGTTTTCAAAAATATAACATATATAAAATCTTTAAATTCCTATTTAGCTTTATCTAAAACATATTTAAAGATAAATAAATTATATTTATATTAATATAAATATATATATATATGAATATATTATTTTTAATGAAATATATTTTATTTATGAAATATATTTTATTTATGAAATATACCCCTTATTAGTGCTATAAAAAAGCAATGATAAAGGGTGGGCCTTTATCATAGCTTTTTTTCTATAATTGATAAAGGATTACCATTTATCAGTTATTTTTTATAGGATTGATATAGGGGTTGGGAGATTTATTAATACTTTTATACAAGCATTGATAAAATTACTGCTTTAACAACTCTTTTTTTAGCAATATTAAAGACTCCCTTTTACATTGTTAACAAAAAGAGAAGTTGAAGGCCCCCTTTAATAATGTTTTTTATAATAATGACAAAAGGAATATTTAATATCACTTTTATCAAGTGTTTTTAAATCCATTGATCTAGATAAACCCCTTTTTTTAGTAGTGGTACCTTGACATTATAACACAACTAGTTTGGGTCCATGATAGATTGTAGAACACTATTTACTCGACAACATCCTCCGGTAATCTCAAGATGAAAGCACCCATAAATCTCTACCTAAACTCCAGAAAATTATATTGGAACCTCTTTGTCCACATTAAATGATTCCCCCTTTAGGTTAAATCATTCATGGGTTTTGATATCCTGGAAAACCATGTATGAATCTCTAGTAATAGACTTCCATCATAAGAAATCTCTACACCACTATCACTCTCTTGGGTGACTCTAAAGATAACACTTCCTCAACCTTGGTTGGGTCTTCTACCACTCCGTCTGCTGAGGTAATATCTTCCAAAAAGTGAACCACATGAATCTAGAATTGGAAGTTTGAGAGATTCTCATAAATATGGTTCTCTCATAGTATATCTTGAACCATCAACATGTGTCATGTGTGGTCCTCCTTAGACATTGAGTACACTATGATATAATCAATGATGACCACTATGAATCAGTCTATAAAAGGGTGAAAGTTATATTTCATGAGTTTTATGAACACTGTTGGGGTTTTCATCATACCAAATGGCATCTCCATGTACAAATAGTGATTACAGTGACATTTAAATGTCATCTTTGGTATATCCTTGTTCTATACTAATAATTGATGATATCCTTACCTGAATTCAACCTTTAAGAACCATCATTCCCCTCCTAACTAATCAAAGAGGTCAACGATCCTTGGTAGTGGATACATCCTCTTCATGGTCACATGGATCAAGTGATAGTAGTCAAAAAAATAACCTCAAACTCTCATCTTCCTTCTTAGCAAACAAAACTAGGGCTGCCCATGGTAAAACATTGGGTCTTATAAATTCATTCCTCTATAATTCCTCTAAATGCACCCTAATATCATGAAGCTCTATGGGATCTATCCAATATGATAGCATAGATATCTGGGTCATCCCAGGATTCAGATTAATAAATAAGTGTATCTCTCGGTAAGGAGGTAATCCAAAAACATCCATAAGGATAATGTCCTCATACTCTGCCACACAGTGGGGAACTAGGAACTCAAAACATCCACTACAACAAGGTTCATTCAACAAACTAATTAGTGATCGGATTCACCCTCATTTTCATGAGTCCATCCTATACTGCATGGGTTTTGTTTTCAAATAAAATAGAAAACATAGTCCAATTACTATAGACACACCACATCCTTCACTTGAAATAGCCAATATGTCCATGAAAAATTAATAAACAGTCCATACATAAAACGACATCATAAATACTCATCACTTAAATAAATATATCCCAACAGAAACCCTCACCTCCAAGATTCATGTCACACTATTGGCACAAATGTGTGATCACTAAGTCATCTCCAGTCGGAGTCTCCAAGCACAAGGGTTAATCCAAGGGCTCAACTAAAATCTTTATGTCTCAAACCTAATATGTGGAAATAAAAGAATGAATAGCACCTATGTCTATTGATACTATATATAAGGTTGAAAATAAATTTATCGTGACTCATATCATTCCTAGAGCCTCGGGGATGTAATCCTCTACTACCTGCAGCTGCCCCTGCCCCTATCCTCTATCTCCTTGAGCCTAGTGCGGACCACCTAGGGTGGTGGTGGTAATAGGTTAAAGAATCTACCACCTCTAGATTCTCTCATAGTTCCCCTTCCATGTCTACCTTCCTATGGACCTATCTTCTCATACCAATTCCCATATCTCGGTAGACCATACACAATATCCCTATCTATCATACAGAGATTCGGACAATATCATGAAACATATCCCCTATCATCATAAGTGTTGAATTGTATCTCCCTTGGGTAAGTAGACGTATCATATAAGCCATGAGTTGTAAACCCTCTGTCTTGGGACCTCCTCATAAAATGTATCATAAAATGAAGTCCTTGAGATTGATGTTGGCTCCCTAATGTTGAGGTATCTATTATTTTGTGACCACTACTGGTAAACAATATTTTAATATGATAATCCATGAAAATATCAACCACTAAATCTCAATATAGTACCCCATCATAGGTAACAATGCATAGAGATATAACAATATCTCAGATGTCTCAACGTAATTCTCACTCAATGTTCTAAGTCTGAAATTACTAATCTCAAGCCATATCCATTGATTACTTGGAGAGGTTGGAAAACCTCAATGAATACATAGATACTATCATGATTCCTTGATGGAGTTCTATAATTTCGTGGATACGTACATCCCTTAGTGTAGTAGGAGTGAACACCTCCCTCTAGAGGAACTCAAACTAAATCCATGCAAGAGTCTCCTCATTATAAGACTAGATGAATAACCCCTGCCACTTTCCTGCTAAACCACAAAGAAGGCTGGTCTCGAATAACACCATCTGATCTGATGGTGTCCTGAAAATATAGAAAATCAGGTCACCACCTCAATCCAGTCCTCATCCTTCTATGAGTCAGGCGTGTCTCAGAAACAAATGGGTTTCTATCACTGAAACTCATGAAGTGTGCCCATCCTACACACCTTATCTCCTAATATTGAAGGTAAAATTTACTTCTCAACATGTGTTGGTGTATTAGGTGTACCACCTAGATGTAGAATCACTATAACTTGCCCCTATGTTGATTCCTCGTCACTATGTTTATCATCCCCATGATCCTAATGTCGATCCTTGTTTGAATACGTCGTATAGGCATCCTGAAATATAAAATATGTGTCAAGGAAATGAGTATATCTGAAGAATTGACATAATAAGGTAATAGAGACCACAACCCATTTATATATGATTCATGTAACATTTTTTCCCTATAACCAGTTTTCTCATGTGCTGAGTTGAAAAGTGTGTGATTAGAGTCCTGGTGTATGGACACGTCGTCCATTGCACCAATGTTGGAGTCCTTGACCTAAAAGCTTAACTAAAAACACTTAACATTGTTTCCTTAAACCAATACCATATACTCTAGTCCTAAGGTAGAACCAACTCCTTCGATATCACTCTAGCATGACCCATCCTAATGGGGCCCATGCCACAACTTCCGAAGGCTACCTCTAATAGTCCAAGGGCTGGCGACTAGCGTTGAGAAGGAATATCACAAACATGGGAGGCCTTAACCTAAAGTACCTATACACATGCACACATATCCAATCCCAAATAATGATAAATTGTAAAAAAACTAAAACTGATCGTGCGTGAATACATCTAAACCCACAACTATAGTAAAAAAATAATGGTGAGTAAATAGGTCCAAATACAAGACCAGAACAACGAGTCTGAAAATATGTCTAACCCAAAAGTAAAGATGGGAATTGTTTTCAAGATACCACAAGAACACACCTCGGTCTGTTTAGTCTCTTTAATAACTGCTTGGTTTGGGTCCCTTAATGGATCATTCAAAGGATCAATCATCTGAACATGATACAACATGTGCTTGAAAATACCGCACATGTGTCAGTATGACAATACCTAGTCAGATACCTCGAAACAAAAAAGTAAATAACAAAATAATAATATTCATATCAACATAGGATATATCTACATCACATATAATAAGAATATCATGATATAATCAAAAAAGGAATGTAGTATCAAGGTAAATTCATGATTTTAATGTTATTCTTGGATCCAAGCATGAAAATTCAACATATCACTCTTCTATGAGAATGCACTCCACAAGTCAGATAATACTGATGATGTACATTCGAGAGATAGTGCTCATCTGGTCTCACCATTATAATTATAGGATGGATGTTTAAATACATAAGATATAGAGATGAGAATCACTCCAAAGTACATGGGGTATACCAAAAACTCAATCGGGAGTAACCCCGTAAGTAGAGGATCATCGACTACATTGTTTTGGTAATAATGATACAAAGAACTTCACATTCGGAAAGAATATAATAGAGGATCTAATTATGGAACTCACATAAGGATTCTAACAAATCTATCTCAGAAGTCCTAATGAAGGAATCACCATCCTATGTATAAGATGTGATTCAAAAATTACCCTCTGGGAATGGATATAGGGAAGCACCTTAAAAAATATTTTCTAAGATACCGAGGACATGGTCTCTAAGTCAACTTTGATGGAGTATATGGTGTATATTAGGAGTATATGAACTGAACCTTTGACATTATTTTATGCATGTTTAAATTTCCTATTTCACTTTGTTTGTAATGGTACATGGATTTTCCATGCCTGTTTACCTTTTACCATGTAAAAGTACATGACTTATCCCATGTACACATGGTTTGGACATGTCTTTGTGGGAGTGTATGAAATGTTTGTGACTGTGTACCTAGAAATGTGTTCATGTACCCTTCAAGTTACATCCTGAGCCTCTGAGAGAGGCATCATACACTATGTGACAAGTTTCACAAACATTATGATCCTTAACTTCACCTAGAAACCCTAGCTACTATGCCATGGGTCCCACAAGTTGTGCAATCTCAGATTACACACCATGTAATCGGGATTTACATAATCACGTTGTTCTTCCTCCCATGGATTTATATTCTCCTCCAAAACAAAATTTGGCCATTAATTTCTTCAGGGTGGGTAGATATGCTCTAGGAGACCCTATCATTGCCTTTCACCATATTTTATCAATTCGATTCATATGAGAATCGGTGTTCATTCATTCCAATCATCTCAATATGCAACACACAAACCTACAGATCTCCAATCTAGTTTTATCTATTCACCGCTACCACTATCACAATATCCTCATGTCATGTTGGTTAAAGATCTATTTTATTGAATTGTTGTGCCAATAAATGGATGTGCAACAATTCATTTATTTTTATTGGGATAAACCATCGAGAAAGAAAATCCCTTGTGATGAATGCATAATCATGGGAGAAAAGAAGAATCATAAAAATGAGGAATGAACCTCATCCAATTTTCATGTTTTCCTTAATCATTTTTAACTATAATGACACATTAAGAGATAAAAAATAAACATGAATCAATTTCCCCCCAAAAGATACCTAAAAATAACCCATCCTGCAAAATGATGAATCCAAGAATCATTCTATTGGTTGATTGATTCACAATATTATTATGAATAGATAATGCGAAAATAATAAAACAAAAAATCTTCCTACCTAAATTTATGGCTGATCACTGATGAAGAATGAAATTGTGTATTTTTCATTGGTGAGGTCCTCTGATCCTATTGCACATTGATTGTAAAACTATGATATGATTGTCATTTATCTAAGAGATATCCTCCAAAAATCTTTGTACTAGTTCTCTAACAACTCTAAGGTTATGTGTCAAACCCTAAATGTTTGGATTAACTATGTACATGTAGATGAAATCTGGTCACTACATCAATGAATGAATGAATTTATTTGTTTTTTTTTATTTTATTAATTTTATGTTTATGATGAATTCTTCCCAAATGCCCCATTTTGAAAAATAATTGTCACTCCTACGGTGAATCTTGTGTTTTCAAATCAATGTCCTCTAGGATTTCTTATCTAGGTACCTGTTTAGAAGTTATTCATTTTTTCTAGAAAAAAAATTGTGCATGTTCTATTTTATATATATAATATATTTCAAACATTTATTCTGTTCACACTAAGCCTTGGAATCACATTTCATCTTAGCGTCTGGTCTCGAAAATAATCCTTTAAATATCAAAAAATAATACATAGAAAATATGAGTCATTACACTTGTTTCAATCTATGATATAATGTATCTGGATACATTCATCCATATATATAATCCCACACACAGAGAAACACACACACACATATATATGTATGTATTTATATGTACTATATATGAAATAACATATATTTTCATATATATATATACATGTTACGTGAAAATACCGAAGGCATATCTTAGGTATCCATTCCTAGTAATAGTCATGTGGGACCCCGGGAGAACCCAAGGCATCCCTATATAAATGTGATCATAAAATTATAGATAGGTTTCATTAAATTAATGTTTTAATATAAAAAGGGAGATATAATTATCACTCAAACATAGTGGAAAAACATATTACATATGACCTCATCCAAGGAATTTTGTATAAGTAACTTGAGTTTCTCAAAAGGAATTCCATAATTTAATTTAAACTATGAGCCTATACGTGGAAGTCCATATCAGGAGTCCATGTTTCTATCAAGGAATATATCACATCGAAAAGCCTATGATTCCATCCAGGGAATTCCATATCTGGATCCCATAATCTCTCAAGGTGTGGCATAATTTAATTGAACCTATGAGCCTATCCCTAGTAGTCTTTTTGTAGCCAGGTATCAGTCGCAGCATGTTATAAAGGAATAAAAATCTTATGTTGTCCAATGTAATCCACTTGGGAACTATGTGTCAATCATTGAATGGTAAAATAGTGTTTCCAATCGATCCCATACAAGGTAAACCGCTAGGGAACCAGTTATTTCTCATGGGTATTATAATCTCAGTGATCCTATGATCCCTTCCAAGAAAATCCTACTTAGGAATCCAACGTTCAATCAATTAGTCATGTATTTTCATTATCATATTTCATATAAAAATTAAAATAGTCCATGAGGACATCCATTCCATAATGTAGGTCAATACGTGTAATTAAACCCTTTCCATTATCAATTCAAATTTTACATTCAAAACATTTCATTTATTAAAAAAAATAAGGTAATAGAAAAATACCCATGGACATAACACAATTCATTGAACACTTAAAATCATTACACTATAACTTCTAAAGGAATTTATTCATTAGTGTTATACCCACACACCTTAGGAGGGTTTTCAGTTATATGTTAAATCATACTCATAGAAATTGGGTGATAAGAACTTAGATTTAAGCCTAACCCTTTATAACCATGACATATTTCATAACTCAATATGGGAATTGTATTTCCTATTGTAACAAGAACAATTTAATTATCAGCATTACACATGTTCTAATAGGATAAATTTAATGTACACACCCAAAGGGTGGCCAGAATTGAGGTCACAACCCTCAAACTAGGTTTAGGGGTCTAAATAACTTCAATTTTATGGTCCAGGAATTTAATTTAGGAAACTTCATATTTTAGGAGAAACACACAGGATGGTACGGGTGTTCGGAATAATGTAAAACCTTTAAAAATGAAAGTTATATTTAGGGAAATGAAAAATACCACCTACATTTCACACAATATGCTTCAAAAGTTTAATATTTGAATTGGATTCAATCTATAATGAGAGAAATTATAAGATTAAAAACAAATCCAAAAAAATAGGGAAAATGAGATCAAATATAAATAGTATCTGGTATGGTAATAAAAATTTATAAAGGAAGGGATATGATTCTTATAATTTCCGACAGGATTCCAATGCATCTGAAGATGCTTTAATTGAGGATCGTATGATGGAGATCCATCCCTACTTAGGAGGAGACCCGATGGAGATCGAGTGGAATTGTTGTGTAGGAGAAGTGAAAAAGAAAGAGGGAGGAATAATACGAATAGCTTTTAGGGGAATAAATTAGTTTTAATCTCTTTAATGAGATTCATGGTTTGGCTATATGGTTTGGATAACTGTCTGAGGCCACTACCTAAGTGGCATTGACCATACAATATAGGTGCACTATTTCCCATACCATGCACAACTAGTGTTCCCACCTCAAAAGTTTATTAAAAACCTTTTAAGAGGATAAAAAACCATGGGTTTATGGCTTGAAAAAATGTGTGACACCCTCCAAGAACTTATACCATGTTGCATTATTTATTCTAGGGAACAACACAATTTTAAATAACTATATCCATTTTGAAAATAGGAATCACAGTTTGGGGAATATGGTTATTTATAACCATGTACCAACCATGTGACTCTATTTTTTTGGACAAAAATATACTTTTTGACACCCAACAACCAAAAAACTCATATTAAATTCTAATACGCCACTCAAAACTTAAACCACATCACGAAAAACAACACTTTTAAAAGTTCCAACACTCATAATTCTGTATCGAGGATCATTATATGATTTGGAACATCCACTAATTGAGAAGTTTCAAATTCCTTTCAGAATCCAAATGGTCCAAAAAATGGGACATTATAATTTACCCCCATTAAAATATATTTTCCCTAATAATTAATTATAAAAAACAAAGAAGCACCTAACCAACTTGGATCTAAAATTTTATTCTTAAATGTCGACATTATGTTTCTAAATTTCCAACATAGCTCCAAGAGTCATTTAATGCATGCAAAACTTAATCCACTAAAACCCAAGACAATGATCATAAATAGAACTTGGTATTGGGATGGAACTTACCCAAGCCTATCTAACCAGATACACATTCATGTCATTATCTATTTTTATCAACAATCCCATGGAACTACATCATAGGTTCTATATTTCTTATGGAAAATTCTATGTATTGGTTTTCCCTCCCCTAGAATTTCTTATTTAAAAATTACCTTAGTGTCTTAGTGAATATCCTAGTACATTTCTTCATCTCAACCATGAATTCATTGCCATCATTAACTGAATTGATCAAAATGGATGAACTCCAATCAACCATGCTCAAAATGGTTGTGTAAGATTTTCCAAAAAAATAGAAATGGGTGATAATTAAACTACTCGAGTCACATTATGAACAATTGTTAAATGTGGTCCCTCACTAGAAGAATCAATTTAAATTATTAATTCAATTAAAACCATCAGTGGCCCACTATTTTGAAAATTCTCAACTCTAACGGAATGTGTGTCACTAAAACCTGACTCTAAAGCCTTATCCAAAGGCATAATGAAACTATTTTGAGAATGCTCCTTGAATCATGTACTTAGCTTCCATTGATGTCTATTAGTTAGACCATATATTCTTCAAAATTGTAATTATGCTATTTCACAAGCACCGACATTTAACTAATTCAGTATCCACAAATAATCATCAGCTAAATCGGTCTTAACACACAAACTCAAATTCCACTGAGTCTGTAATCGAATAAGAACAAAGTATTTTCCATTAAATCTAGAATTAAATTGGTGAATTTCTTTTATGTATTATGAGATTAAAAAAACTATCCAATGATCAGCTTCATGATTGCATAACCCATCTCACTTGAGGGTCACCAACTAGCGACTGACTTCCCACTCATAACCATAGGAGCCTGTTTATCATCACAAAAAAATATAAAACTTGATTATCATTGTCCATGGCTAGATATAACAACTATCTTGGTTAAGCTATGAATACACTCATCCGTATCACCAATGTAAACTATTCCCACTACTCTTTACCACTTTTTGAGAACATTTTCCATACTGAACATCAAATTTAAACTCAAAATGAGGTTTTCCACCCTTAAATGGACAATGGTCTATAAAATGGCAGATGTCTTGTTTCCAATATGATAATTGAGAATTATCCTATAGAATTATTCTCCCAACCATAAAATATATTTAAATAGTTATCATAATTTATAACTATCACCCTCTAAACATAATCTGAGTGATATCAAGATATTGAGCATGCTCATCACTAATTAAATAGAATTATAAAATTTTACTGATACACATGTATCGCTCTCTGGATCCATTATCACTTAAAACATGATACATTTTCATTAATTAACCCCCAGAACCTTGTCTATTGACCATGTATTCCTTAATTATATCACAAGTCAACAATATCATGTCACTCTATCCATTCCTAGTTTATCTCTCATCCCATGATCTTTCTTTAAATTTATCCAAATCACGAGGTCTACATTCCCACAAGTATAACATTCAGAACCTTTATTCTTCATCCTTTCATTGGAATCTCACCGATTTTCAATTTTTGAATAGTTATCACACACAACTAGCATGAACTAAAATTTCCATACATAATGGGTGTGTATCCCATACCACCTGATTCAACACCCGACTCATGCACATATGGGCCATCTATCAATTAGGTCATGATGAATGTGATACAAAGCACATCAATTTTCATTAATCTATAATTTCCCTCATAACCCTCTTAAAAATGAGGAATATTAGCTTTTCCATGATTAATAAAATGATCACCACACCACCTAGTTTGGTTTCTAATGTAGAAGAATGAACTGCACACCCACTAAATAACAAGGCTAGGAACATAAATAGTATTTCCCATGGAATCCAGTTTTAATAAATGGAACCTTATGTGCTTCCCAAAAAGACAAAGGCATCACCATGCATATATCATAAAAACATGAGCTCATCACATTACTCAGTCTCTAGAAGATAAAAAAACAAAGTAGACATCCCTTAAGGTAAATTTAAATACAATCCTAATTCTCTCACTAGTTTCCCAATATCAAAGAAACACATATGAAATACTTGGGATTGATTCAAATTTAAGGGATTCAAAGATTCCACCAAGTGTTATCAATAAATCTGAAAGTAAGGACACTCAATCCAAATAATTATCCCTATTTTTTCTCGAAAAATAACCATATTTAATTAATGTTATTTTATTAATCATCATATAAAAAACCTGAAAACACTATCTTATAATATTATAAACCAAATAAATAATGATTCATTGATCTAAAAGATCCAAAAACTCTCAATATAAGTGTAATGACAACACCTACCAATCATCAGCTACCAGTCATGGGTCCTCACTAGGATTTGAATAGGGAAGTTCTCACCAAAAGGATACATTGATAATGTAATGTTTTAAATATAGTACCATTAGTGGTGACCATATATTGGAATACCCCATTATGGTTTAACATACCATACAACCACCACTCTACCTAGGGGTTTCCTATCATTATCGGGAGTCCTACTCTGGACAACCATCTCGAAAATGAAACCTCATGTCCAAAAATAATCATAAACTTTTAACATATCATTTACATCTAAGGGTGCTTCCACATTTGGATAACCCCACTTATAGAATAATGACATTGACTTTTAAACTAGATTCATGCTTATAAAATTAACTAGGCTCTACAGCCTATGGTTTAGTTTCAAAATAAAAAGGAAAAATACTATGGGAAATTCCCGCATTCTTGATCAAGGTAACTCCCTAGAAAACATTTAAAAATAACTCATAACTAAAGTATTAATGATATTAATATATCAAAAAAAAGTTTTTTTAATTAATTTATTCAATTTTCATTTATTAAAACATTTAAGGTAGCTCCAAAGTAATGTATATCAAGTAACAGTTCCAATGGAAACCAGTACTGAGATATTTATTTATTTTTGGACATGTATCATAATAATAAAATTATCTCATAATTTCTTTTTAAACATTTTATAATTATTTATTTAACTACGAAATTATCTCAATTCTCTTAGTTGAAGAAAATTTCAATTCGAAGCTGTAGAGGAAAACACTCTTTAGGCTGTAATTGGAATTTTAATTAACAAATGAGTTATAATAATAACAAAGCTCAAAATCGAATTGAAAGGATTTTATTAATTAAAAATGGGAATAGTCAACTATTATTCAACTATATTTTTATAATTAAAAAAATATAAGAAGCTGTAGACACTAAAATAACTATTCCATTAGTGTAAACATACCCCATGGGGTAAAGTACCAAAACATTTAAATCGAATGGGGACCTACAAGGGTCCCTTTATTTTATTTAAGTCCATAAAATACCTTTATTTACTTTATCTAATAATCATCTCAAGATCAAACTAGTAGGGTCGAGTCCAGTTTATCCCATAAGAAACATTCCCCAACTAACCTTCTACATGGGTGCATTTCTGTATTTAGGAATTTATTCATATGGTTGTCATTCCCAATTAATAGAGGTACTAGACTTCAAAAAGAATACCATTTTTATAATAGATTTAACATAGAATATATCATGGTTAATTTAGATTAATTTCCATTACAGTGTTATAAATGTACTTACCATTATAAGTTACAAATTGTATTCATGTAACTACAACAAGGTTTTTACCTTCAGTTTTAGAATATATCAAATTCATATATAATGGTTTGATTATATGGGTAACGCTTCCCAATTTATAAAGTCACATACAGTTAATAAATTATGATTGAATCCCATTTAAAAATAGAAATAAAATTTTTAACCCATGAAATCAATAGTCCTTGGCTCAAACACTTCATAATTGGTTAATTATAGTACCACCATCATTATATATGAAGAAAACCCATTTAGATTTATGTAGAAATTTTAAGAAACAATTTTTATCATAATACAAAAAATAATTCTAAATAATCACACAAACGTTTCTTATAAACAAACATGAAAAATAATCACCTAATAAGGGTGTAAAAATCATCATGCATTAGAAAATATACAATAAAAACTACATGGAATGGAATATATATGAAATGTAAATATCTATGTGCCTAGTATGATGCATGAACGCACCTTATCTCTTACCATATCATTCCAAGAGGTAAATATCATAAATCCATAAATTAATCACTATTGAAAGTACGAAAATCACCCAAGGTGAAATAATAATCAACTATAATAACAAACAAAAAAACAATAGTCCCATCTATGGACACTTAGTCTTTTTCGAATGTATCGGTTTATTACTAATAGAAATGGATAATTACCATGAACTAAAACATTTATAGTCTCCTATCTACTGGTCCAATATAGTTAGATAAGGTAAAATAATTCTCTTATACCACTTGTAATATATCATCCCATATCACTCTATAATAAGTAGCTAGAATATTCACCATATGTACCTCAAGAACATCTCCCCATATTCTAAAGGATACTGACTAGTAGTGAGGGTCTAAATGTCATACCATGTGGAGACTATAACCTATGCTTCAATAATAAATACAATATACTGATAATTAAATGATAAAATTGGAACATAATAGAAACTAACATACAATTATAAATTAGTAAATAATCTTGCATGAATGTGATACAATGTGAAAAAATAGTCATACAAAAGATAATATTGGATCATACATGATGAAATAAAAAATACCAAAGGCTATCTCTAAGAAAATATGTATCACTGGGTCATTCATCTTTTCCTAAGATCCTATGTGAATGAGTAATATCACAAAACACAATCCATGATCCTAAACTAGCAACCATGAGGTCTATCAATTACCAAAATGTGGCCCAAATAGGGTGTGTTATAAACTCAGTATGCCACAACTAAGGGTGTCTAATTCAGTCCAGTTCATGGATATAAAATAAGGTTGTGTGTGGGTATAATAAAAAAAAATTAGTGAATAATAAATGAAATCGAGTCGATCTCAGGTACCTCATAGACACCTTTGTGACCATACCTTCTTTGGCCTGAGCCGGAATGTATATGGATATATTACACCCTATATATATACATATATATATATATATATGAATACACACACACATACATATATATATAAAGGTATTTATGTATATATATGCACTATACATGAAAAAATATATATTCATATATATATATATACGGTATTAGCCTAGACCTGAGGAATAATATAGGCATCCATGCTTAGTAATAGTCATGTGGGACCCAATGAGATCCCAAGAAATCTCTATATAAAGGTGATCATAATATTATTCATAGTTTTCAAGACCTTAATGGTTTTTTAGTCAAAGGGTGAACCAATTAACACTCAAGAATAATGAAAAAAACTTATAACATGTGAGCCCGCCCAATGCATTCTGTATAAGGAACTCTGGTATTTCCCAAGGCATGTCATAAATTCATTTATCCTATGAGCCCATCTATGTTAGTCCAAATCCAGATTATAATTTTCACTCAAGGAATATATCACATCAATCAACCTATGAGCCTCTATAGGGAATTCTCTATCATTAAACATGTATAACTAAAGGTTATGCATAGTTTCATTGATCTTATGAACCAATACATGGAAGCCTATATGAACCCAGGTATCACTCACAACTTGGTATAAGTTCTTAACCCTCTGAGATCGTCTATGGTGATACACTATGGAACTAATTATCTCTCATGTCATGGTAAAATAGGGTTACCCTCTGATCCCATCAAAGGTAAACCAATATGGAACTCGATATCGCTCATTGGTATTCTACTCTCAATCAGACGATGAACCCATAGAAGAAATTCAAATATTATAATACAATGTTCACTCAATGCATCATTTACTTTCATTATTGTATTTCTTTTAATAATTAAAAAACCATGAGGACATCCATTCCATAATATATGTCAATCCATGTAATTCAACCAATTCCATTATCTATTCATGTTTTACATTAAAATCATTTAATTTATTTCATGAAATAAGGTAATGGATAAACACCAATGGCCATAAAACAATTCATCACACATATTAAATCATTACACTATATGATTCTAAAGCATTTATTTGTTATTTATGTATGTATAGACCTTAGGAGGTTATTCGTTTATGTGGTAAATCATACTCATAAAAAAATTTATATGAACTCACATTTAAGTCAAACCATTTTATAAATATGGAAAAAATCATAACTCAGTGTAGTCTACGTATTTCCTATTGTAATTAGATCCATTTAATATTCAACATTTAACCAAGTACAACATGATAAATTTAATGGAAACACCTAAGGGAGTGGGCCAGTTTCAGGACACTACCATAAACCCAAGTTAAGGGGTCTAAGAATATCTAGGGTATGTTCTAGGAATTTAATTTAGGGAATTTCATAATTTGGGAGCAATTTGGGGGTTGTTTTTTCAATCTACAAAGTGGAAAACATTACAAATGACTAATTCCATTAGGGGAAATAAAAATACCACCATCCTTGTACTTATGATTCTTCACTCATAGAATCCCATGATTTTATTTTATTTGAAATAATAGAAATTATAAGATCTCACAAATTCCCCAAAAATAGTGTAAATTATCTTGTATAGAAATAACATGTGATATGTCAATAGAAATGGAGAAATTAAGGAAGAAGAGCCTTAGACATACAGAGAGGCTTTTAACCCATTTGACGACACTTGAATTGGGGCTCATATGAGGGAGATTCATCCATGAATATGAGGAGATCCAAGGGAGATCGAGCGAAGATGTTGTGTGAGGGATGTGATGGAAAAAGAGTGAGTAAAAAATAAAAAGGATATAGGGAAAGAAATTATATACCTTTAATGGGCCACATGGTTTGGAAAACCCTGTGTCAACATTGCGATGTCACTTCCCATGTGGTACTAACAATATGGGCTAGGTGCAACTTTCTTTAAACCATGTGTAACTCAAGTTACCACCTACTTTGTTTATGAAAGACCTCATTTATGTCCACGAGGCCTCAAATTCATATTTTGAAAAACCATGTGACACCCTCAAGTCACTTGTACCAAGTTTCATGATTTTTTATAGGGGGTCTCACAATTTCAATAAACTGTGTCCCTTAAAAAAATAGGCATCATGCATTGGGAAACATAGTTAGTATTAATCATTCACCTATCGTGCGCCTCTATCAGTTTCTCCCAAAATGGATTTTTCGGTTCCCAACACCCCAAAACTCATTTGAACTCTCAAGACACCTCTCATTCCTTAAAACACATCCCAACAACAACACATTTAAGTGATCCAACACTCATAATTCTGTATCAGAACTCATTCAATGATTTTACCCATACACTAAATGATAGGTTACAAATTCCATTGATAATCCAATCAATCCATAAATATGGGACCTTGAATCCCTAAAAAATATGACTAAATTAATTCACTAGATCACTCTGGCCTTTCTCTATCATCATCTAACCTATACATCCAAACCCCTTACATCATGTTTCATTGAATTCACCAACTATATTTGACCACAATTCTCCCTACCATATCACAAACTTAATCAAATACCATATACTAAACTATTCATTGGAACACTCTTATCATGATGACATTTATACTTGAAATACACCTATTTTGAATTAATCACACCTTTGTATGTTCTCTGCTACAAGTACTTTCTTACCCATTGGTATCTCAATTAATCCTTGAGAAAACATTATTCACCCAAAAAATAAAATCAAATAATTCATACGAACCAAATACATATATCTACATATATAGTTTGAACACTCATTAACAACCACTCACACTTTTACTATCACGCTCCACAACACAACACAATTATGAAACTATTATCGAATATTAGCATATTGAACACAAAATATATTTGAAAACCATAAATCATACAATTAATTTCAATTATAGTTCAATTCACATAAATCTCTAGTAACTCTAATATGAGAAATATAAATTTCAAACCCTCTTATAAAACTTAAAATTTTCTTTCACAACTCCTTTCTATCAAAAACAAAATTTAAATAAATTAGCTAAAAATATTTTTCTAAACAATAAGTAAATAAATCTATCCATATATTTAAAATACCCAAAACTTATTCTATTAAAACCTAGTTTATATTTTTAATAACCAAAATCCTATTTTCAACCTCAAAATACTTTCCCTTTTAATAAAATTTTTTAAAAACTAAAACGTTGTTTCCATAAAATTATTTTAAAAAATTATATTATTTTCCCCATTTTCCATGATACCCAATTACTTAAAATAATTTAAAATCATATGTAAAATGATCACCCCATCTAAAATGTAGAGACCAAAAGCTTGACATACATGTAAATTACATTACTTTTTTGGAATACTTAATACATATATAAGAACCAACACTCAAGGATCGTAATAGTTTAGTGTCTTTGGAAACTTGGAATATAAACTTCTAATCATGTTGAAAGATCTTCAACAACTCCCATAACGATCTTCCCCTTTTTGTTTCCTTACCTAAAACCTTTCTTTATTTCCTGGGGAAAATAAAACATAAAAAGGGTGATCTCAAATGCTCAGTAAGTGCAAACATATAGAACATAAAACAATCCATAAACATTTGAAAGAAAAAACTTGAACATGAAATTTAAACATCAAAATCTTGAGCAAAGACATAAATCCTGGAAGTACGTAAGGCATGTATCATAATGGAACATAAATCTTGATAAAATATCATGGGAATAAAACATGTAATTGTGGAAACCATTCATCACAAGTTATGATTTCCATAGTAGCCAAGGCATTGCTTCCAAGACCATCTTAGTGGACAAAGTCCCTTTCTAAATCGAGTTCACTCCTCGTTCCAGTCCTGTATTACTGAACCGGATTAACTTATCGTTCTAGCCGTGTCTATCTCATGAGATATAAATCTTTAACCAATGCATTGGAGGGATATATAGGTCCCACCCATCTCATAATGAAATCATTCTTACTTGTGCCACAAAATAAACTTAAAACATTCATCAAAACCCAAAGAATAAAATGGGTTTCATAAACATCATCCCATCATCTCATAATCCATATAAAGCAAATGGAAATTTCATCATAAGAAAATTGAAACCATTTAAATCATAGGGACATTAAACTTGAAACATAAATATATGAAATAATGTCATCTTAGATGAAAAATGGTTTTGATAAATCACTTGAAATGAATTCTTGAGGAAAATATTGTTTTTTCTTCAAAATCATTTTCTTTTCACAAAATGTCATGAAATTTTAAAAGAAAAGGATTTTGTTGAAAATAGTCATGAAATCATTTGGAGGAAGCTTCATTAAAATAAGGCTTTATAAAACCGTGAAAATCCTTTCATTCCATATAAGTTAAAAAAACATTCTCCTCATACTTTTTCTGAAAAATTCAAAAAAGTACCTCGTAACGTAAACAAAATAAAGATTCCTTACATACCATGTAGTAAAAGTAAAAAATGGGTAAAAAAATTTAAAAATACATGAAAGAAAATTAAACATTTTATGAAAACATTTTGAGAACATATGTACATGGATAAAAATCATAACCCCAATAAATACTTAAGAATAAACAATCTCGGATAAGAATGAGATTAGAATAATTATCCCTTACCTTATGTCTGGTATGCTTCATACGTATCTGAACCTCCTGTATAATGATTTAAATAATTTCATTGACTTATTACATAATCATATTCATTTTTATGATATCATATATGGTTCACTTATGACTTTATATTACCCGTTCTTTTGTAAATTCCATGTTAAAGAGCATTTTGGGTAAAATCGTTTCATTTGTCGTCCGTGTTTTGAATTTTAATTATTCATATGATTACTTATATCATGATTACTTAATTACATAATATAAAACATGATTTATATATAATATATATTTAGAATATACATATATATAATAGATCAATAAATGGAAAGAAATACATCGTTCATGGAGACGGTAGGCCGTACGTACGCATGAAAGTTGTTTTCATTTCCTCATTGAATTGAATGGAATTAATTGGATGACATAAATATATATATACATAGTTACAGTATCATTATTATGTCATATATTTCATTATTACTTATTAAATATACTTTATAATAATTCATGAATGGTTAATCATTGAGAATGAATCCGATCGCGTCGTGGAGACGGTAGTCCGTACGTACGCATGAGCGATGATATTGTTCCCATAATTATTGAATTGAATTGGAGTGGATGATACAATATATCAGAATCAGTATGATGTTATAATAACTATGTATATTTATTATTTACACCATTATACCCATCCAAGTAAGGTGGTGTTGGAAAAACAGATTACACCACGGCGTGGAGACGGTATTCCGTACATACGCACGCGCGGTGATTTCTTTTTCCGTAGGATGGATAGAAGGTTAAATGGGGTTGTTTCATATTTATAATAACATATAATTATATTAGTGATACTGAAATTATTACTTTAAAATGAAACAACTAAATAAGAATAAGTTGAATAAGAAATAAGCTTGAAATAATCGGTAGAAGAGATTACCTCTTCTTCGACGCACCTCCTTTAAACTTCTTCTTAGGGAACTAGGGTTGGTATTTTGAGAATACCAGTACCTCTATAAGGTTTCTAGGGAAGTGGGGAAGTGAAATGGATAGAGTTTGGCCAAGCTTCAAGGCTAAAAATGGTGTGATGAAGAGTTAGAGGAGGTTCCCTTTTATAAGGGAGGAGAGGGGCACCTTTGGAATCCTCAAAAATATTAGTTTAATATAAATTCAAACCCCACATAAAAACCTCCAAAAATGACTCAATTAGAATATTAGATAATATAGGGTTGTAATATCATCAAAAAATAAAATTTAGACATGTTTTGATCTTATTTTAAACCTTATCATTTTGATTTATCCTTATTTAATCTATTTAAGTTTATTTGTGGTAATAAAATTGTAAATTTTAAATGGTTATAAATAATCACTTATGTGCTGTTAATTTTCCATAATTGGATACTTTATGACATTTTCTACTATATAAATCTCAATTTATAATTTTTAAATATTTTTGTGATTTTTAAACAATTTAATAATATGTTATTTTTATAAAACAATAGTGTCAATTTTGACACTATTCATTTATTTGAATTTAAATAAAATCTACACAAAGGATATATTCGAAATATAATATTTAATAGATTCATAACATGTCAAATGTGTCTAGAAAATTCGTTTATCACATTAAATAGTTCATATAATGTTTATTTTAATATATTTAAAACCATTTATTTGGTATATCTCTTAATAAAATAATTAGTACCACATTTTTGTATAATTATTTAATATACTTATTTGTTGAATAAAAATTAAAAATAAAATCCTTGGATGAATATAAATATCAAAGCTTTTATAATAATAATTTTACTCGAATTTATCATCTTAAAATAACAGCATGTAAATTGTTATCTTTTTTAAATTATGAAGGTGACAACTTTGGAATCATTTAAAATAAAATATTATAAGTGTCATAATCGCCATAATAAGGATAAAAATGGTCAAAAATTTGGCCAGTGGATGATTAGGGTTTATATATAAACTAATAATAAGTTTTTTTCAGATTTTTGGGCCTTTTGATATGTATTACTATTTCAATAAAAACTATATTACTGATTTTTCACTAAATAAATAATTTCTGCATCATTAATGTATAAGATAATAAGTTAATTAAATAACTATTAAAAATTACAAATAAATTACCATGATAAATAAGAATATTTTATCTTTCAAATGAGTATTTATAACCGAATTTATATTCTGTATGAACTTATATTAAAAATACTATAATTATTAAAGTTGAGTGAGACATATTTCACTTTCCTTTAAATAAAATAATCTAAAGGTCTTAATCACCTCCAAGTGGGTTTTAATGGATTCCATTTCATCCCAAATATGACTTAGGACGAATTATAATCATCCAATTGTATTAAGACATGTATTAGGATAATTTTATAATATTATATTTACCCTTAATTACCCAATTTACCTTTTACTATGGTAAATAAAATTTACCGTTGTTACTATTCATAAGCCCAAAAATAAAACGTAGTCTATTAATATAATTTGGACACACTGATTCCAAATATAAAATCCATTTTTCAAAATTCAATACACAGAAGTTGCAGAAAATAATTAAAATTAATCTCGTTGTCGAAAGAAAACGAGTTTTTTTTAAAACATTGTCAAAGATAGAATTTATTTAACCTGCGAATTTAATGTAAAATCAATGCTAATAACATACATTATATTAAATGGTAAAAATATATTATTT
The DNA here is from genome assembly GCA_963277665.1 of Viscum album. Taxonomy (NCBI): domain Eukaryota; kingdom Viridiplantae; phylum Streptophyta; class Magnoliopsida; order Santalales; family Viscaceae; genus Viscum; species Viscum album. Next base: position 859,392,490 of record OY728121.1, read on the forward strand.
TTATACTTTAAAACCATTCAATATTATAATTCAACCACATCAGTTATTACGATGAAAAAAGTTGTTTTTAATTAAAATATAGCGTGTTTTTACTATTCATTAAAATATAAAAGTTATCAGAATAATATGAAAATTTTATCCAAGGTAAAATTTTATATCTTGATTCCAAAGAAAAATTTTATTTTGTAAAATTGAACTTATAAACATTTAAAAAACTATATTTAAAGTGGGTTCTCCATCAAAAGGCGGAAAAACTGCATTTTTTGAAAAATACTTATTTTACCCGAAAAAATTACATTGTTCTCTTAACATGTTCAAGAAAATGTGTAAGATGAATAATAATGTTATAAAATTAAAAATTTACTTAATACTATTCATAACGGCTAGTCAATAATAATATAATAACAATATATCATTGTTTAGTGAAACCCGGTATTGCGTACAACACACGCTATCGAGAAAGGTCGCGATTGCGTGTAATGCAAGCCAAGTCAGGGTTGCGTGTAGTACAAGACTCCTTTGTTGTTTTGTATAACATAATCCAACCATATTAAATTTATACATTGAATATATATATATACATATATATATATACACTCAATGTTGCGAACTTGAAATTGTGTGTAACAAGATCCAAGAATAGTGTTGCGTATACTGCAAGCTAATACGGTGTTGTGTATAGTACAAGATAATCTTGGTGTAGTGTACAATCAAAGGAATTAAAAAGAATATATCTCATAAAATCTCAGGGTATTACATAAAATGTTAAAAAACTAGTTTTTAATAAAATTATAAATCAATTTCTTAACCAAACCAACCAATAAACATTTTATTATATTAAAACAATATATTTTGTAGTTTAATTCAAATTACAAAACAATTCTCATCAAAACGAAATTCATATTCATAAACATAAAATCAAAAAGTTTCTTCTTTAAAACCAATTTCCCATTTAATATAATATTTAAAAACTAATAGATTTTCTAAAATGATCCCAAAACCTTTCCAAAAATAGTTTAACTAGTTTATATTTTTTAAAATAAATAATTTCATAAAATCTTCTAAAATCTATTAATGAATGCACAATCATCACCATACATGTAAAACATACCCATATGATTCCAATTTATTATGTCAATGTTAATAAAAGAACACAAAATGTTTTATTAGTGACATTTAATTAATCCTAATCCATCGTCAGAAAATCTCATCAATTAGTCATATTCAAAAACAAAATGTACAAATTCCTTGAACATTTCACTAAAATGATGTATGGACCAATGAAAAATTTATCTTCTATTTGATCCCTATACTCTTCCTAAGTCTTTTTAAATATTTATTATTTATATCTTCTATATAAATTCCTTATTTGACCTTGAATTTTTATTCCAAGAAACAAAAAAATAATTTGGTGACCTATATTTCCATCATGGTCATTCTTACAACCTTCAATGTCCTGAAAATCTATCGCTTACTCTAAATAAAAAAGTCCAAAATATCCACTACTTGGAAACCATTTGTAATGAGTAACCCTGTAGACACTCCAATTTACCCATAGGATTAAATTAACCATCATCATGTAAGCCTCATCATATTCTAGATGTTTTAATTTAGTAGTGAAGGATCCAAATTACCACTTGGGGAGACTATACCGTCATTAACAAACTCTATATAAAATATAAAATAGAAAATACGAAAACAATCTTTATGATATACATATAAAATTATAATAATTGTAATAAAAATGTACAAACATACCAAATAGTTGATACATGACATAGAAATAAAATAGAATAAATTATAATTATCCTATAACCCAACTCAAGACACAACCTTCAACTAACTCTTTATCCTTTACAACATAGCTCATCTGAGGCCATAATCTCTAACTAAGGCTCTCCTAAACATGAAATAATTGGTCATAAATAATTTTTTACCCATGAACATTTAAAACCAAACTATGTGTATTTGTAGGTGTTGGATGTTCACTAAAATATATATTCATATGATTCGTGTACAAATAGAAAACTTTCATCTGATTCATGTAGTATTATAATATACATTATGAGATATTGTACATAAATAAGGCATAAAATGCACATATAATACATGGATGTGATGCATATAAAATATGATTCTTATTATAAAGATTAGACATATATATTTATATGTTAATATGATGAATATATACAACATATTTCGTGCATAGAAGCAGGAATTACAACATCTCTTTTATTATGTGGTTTATTTTTAATTTTATTTATTAATAATGGATTAAAAAAATTTCACTTATATCGTTTAATGCCTTCATAAATTAGGAATATATCATTAATATTATATGATAATTTCCAAGTAACTACAAACACAATTTCATGAATTAGATATCACCTATAAAAACAGAAGAGGTTCACCTCATTTGTGTGTTCTTTTAAGTGAGTTCGTTCAATGGTGATTGTGATCATTTTTTTCCTACAATGTTGTTAAATATATTTATTCTTTCCAAGAATCGTTTATCACTCTCAAGAAGTAGATATCACTCCATTGATGTCTTTTGTATCCTATGATAGATATTGGGATCTAGAGGCTGGTTTTCCCCCCTCAGAGGTAGCAGATCTGTCTCTTTCACTTTGGTGATTTTCGTTAAGATTTATCCTCGTATTAAGAATGAATAAATTCACTATGAAAAAGAATCATTTATGGTCCATTTTTCATGTATTTTATTTAGTATTCTTTTTTTATAAATTTAGTATATTTATTACATGTTTCAATAACATTTAATTGCTAATGGATCATAGGCTGATCCAAAAATTACATATAGTGGTATCAGAGAAAGCATCACCATCAAATTAACGTGCATTATTTGATTCTTATGAAAAACATGTAACATGAAACTTAACCGGTTAAAATTTGATCATGTTTTTTAATATGATAAAAATTAAAAAATAATGAGTATATATATTAAAATGATTTAGTTAACATCATTACATGATTAGGAGAACCAGATTCTTCATGATTGGATCATGTTTAAATCACAGCTTTTTAAAGTTGTAAAGAGATTTTCAAAAATAAAAGAGTTACATTATGGTAGCTAATGTTTACCTTTATGTGTATTGTTTTATAAAGGTAAATGGGTTTTGAAACCCTGTACATAAAGCTAAACTAACATTTTACATTTATGCAGATGAGTTGCTGAAATGTTATCTTTAGACAAATAATTTGCGTAAAGGTAAAAGATAACTACCATTAAATAAATTATAACTATGTGAATATCCTAACATATTTCCCTTACATAGAATATAAATGTAAATATCAAGACATATTACCATTACCCAAAGTGTTTGTGTAAGGTTAATAGGAGATTACCCTTGACCAAAATAGGGAATTGTCAAAAAGGTATATATAAATTTCAAGAAATAAGTCTTCAAAATTTTTCTTATAATTTTTAAACTGATTATAATTCAAATAAAATGATATTTGGGAAATATGTAAATTTATAAAAGGTTTATAAATTAATTTATTATAAATTTTTAATAAGTAATAATATAACTGTTTATAAATCATTTATCAACAAATACTCCAAATATTAAATAATAATATTTAAAATGAATTTTACTAAAAAAAATATGTCTTGTGTTATAAAAAGAAATTTTTTATTTAGAAATAATGAATGATAAATTATAAAAGGTTATAAATTATAAAATAAGAATCAAATATAAATAATTTTATTTCTAAATTTTGAATGATTCATATTTAATTAATTTGACGTCTTTCAAATTAAAAGGAGCCTTATTTTGAGAAATTTCATAAAATGATTTGTTAAATAAATAAATTTTATATTTATTAAGTAAATCCAATTAATAATTAAATTTGATTATTTATAATTTATTATAAATAAATAAAAGGTATTATGTAATGTTTATATAATTTCAAATGGTGTTTTACAAACATAATGAAGTATAAAATGTTTATATTTAATGAATTAAATGTTCTTGAAAAATTTATTACAAATATACCTTTAACATTAAAGAGATAATATTAAGAATATCTTTTTCAAATTAATATTGTTTATAAAATTAATAAATCTGAACTAAGGATATTAAATGTATTTACCTACAATTATATATCATATATATAACCTTTAATAAATAGTTCATTTAAAGATTATAAAATTTATTTTTAAAAGAATTTACAAATATCATAAATCATGAATAAATTAAATGTTTTATATTTATTATTATGAAGAGTTTAATGTTAATTTATTGGTAATTTTTCAAATTAAATGGGGTCTATATTTAAATATATTATTTAAATTTCATCAAAAGTGTTTTGATAATAGATTTGATAAAAGGATTAAATAATAAATTTAAATTTCATATAATAAAAAATATTAAAGGTTTCATGTTGGATTAAGTATAAAATAGATTATATTAAAATTATGTAAGGCATGTGATATTAGTTAATTGATAAAGGGGTTTGTAATTAGATTTTATTTATGAATTGGGCATAAATGGTTATATCATGTTTAAATATTTAAATTTTATTCCATAATTTATTCATAGTTATAAATTATTTATATTATAAATGTGTATGATATGATTTAATTGTTAAATGGATTTTGAGAAACAGATCCTTGCATTTCAAGCTAGGTATGACAACATAACATTTAGTTTTCATCTACCTTGACCTTGTTTTTTAATTGAATTCATTAGATTGAATTCAGTTATTGGGAATTATTTTTGAATATTTTGTGTTAGATATATCATGATCTAGATTCTCTCTATAGTTAAGTCACACTGGGGAGAAGGACTTTGGGTCAGACCACCTACCGACCTAGAGGCTAATTCATTATTCTAGAAAGGTTAATGAGGTAGTTTATCAATCACTCCATGATTACTCATGTGGAGATTATCAATATCATATAAGACTATTCCTTAACATGAAGAGTTTATCTACCTTATTCATATGATGTATATGATGCATTAAGATATGTATGAATATCTTTGACTTCTATTTTTGGATGAGTGACACATATTGTGGGTTATGTGAAAATTTACACATAAATGTGTTGTGAACACATTAATTCTGTGGATGGAATAGGGATTAAAAATACCAAACCATTAGAATAATTCATACACAAAATTGAATAAAACATTATAATATAATGATTACATAAGATATAATAATTATGAATTTAATTTAAATATTATTTATATTAAATTAGTGAGACTCTAAATGTAAAATCCATTAAATACTAAGTGTGATACTCCTTTGAATCGATTCTTTTCATGACCTCAATCATCCAACCGTGTAGTTTCATGCTAAAGAGGGGTTCCCCTGGATTATCTTGTGCTATACAATAAAGTAATAGGTAACACTAGAACATCCTTGGGTAGTTTCACACCAATGTGAGGTTCCCCTATATTTTCTATTGTTAGCTTATTTTTGGAATTTCCATTGGGTTACACTTAGCTAGGAAACCCCAAGGGTTGGGATTCCAGAGGAATAGAGTGGAGTATTTTAATTTGATGGATTTGGATAGATATTTATTCACTAAATTATTCATTAATCACATATATTTTTATTAGGATTAATACCTACCTAAAAACTAATTTTCTGAGTTTCATTCCAATGTGGGGTAATTTCTTAGTGAAATATGCATCTGCACTCACTAAAACGATATGATTCATGGCGTCATCAATTTAGTGGGAGGAAATTCATTAAAAATAATTGATGAAAAGATATAAATCAAGATATCTATATGATTAAACTATTATTATAGAAAATATTTTGATCACTATCAAACATTATTAATCATTCCTTCAAAAGAAAGATCATAAAGTAAGAAACTATTCATACTAGTATCTAAAGAAAGATTCATAAGAAAGGCAAATATTTTATGTGTTATAACTGTTCCATCCAAAGTAACCATGTGTTGAAGTTGTTCAATAAGAAAATAAAGATTATTATAGAATTTTTCAATGATTCATTTATGTTTTTAAAGTAACTATATGACAATTTACTTAAGTAATTTCAGTCTCATATATTCAATATGATTGGGTATATTAATAATATTCAATATGATTGAATGTTCTTGGAGATACTGAAGAATTCATATAAGTTTTTTTCTAGATAAAGAGTTTAATTTATTTTATTTTATTTAAATTTACTAAAAAATTAAGATAATTCAATAAAATTTTACTCTATATTCTCAACTTGTCCAGAATAGATGAGCAGGGTGCATGATGTCCAATTTTTTGTATTGTATTGATAGCACATGAAAATAAAATTTAAAAAACATAATAATAAAGGTTTTAAATTCTAATAATGTTCCTTCAAGATGTTGATTAGGGTCATTTGAAACCCGATGGTATTATTAGTAAGGAGAAATAATTATATGTGATTATATTATTTATAATACATGATAGTGATTGAGAAAATCCATGGAATATCTAAATCAAGTATAAGTGTTATAAAAAATAATTCTTTGGTTGTCAAGTGTATATGATATGAAATATATATTTTATAAGTGTTGTAAATATACAGGAGTTCCAAATTAAGGGAATAATTTATAGATCTTATTGGTTATATTCAAAGTGATGAAAAAATAATAACTAAATTATACATTTGAATGTATTATAGGATCAGTTGGATCTATTTAAATGATATAAATCTATATCTTATTTCTATTATTTGTTAAGGGATTTTGATCATTTAAAAAAAATTCTATAGAAACTTTTATGATTAATTTTATACACATGGTTTATGGTTCATTGGATTCTATAAAATTTTTTAAAAGGATATATTAATAGAAAAATTATATTTATTAGTTAAAATATAAGGAAGGTTGTCCCATCACTTATCTTTGACATATTTTAATGAATAATATTATTTTCAAGGAAAATTATCTAAATTCTCATAATACCAAATGAAATACGGATATTGTATTATATTTATTAAATATTCCTATATTTTCAAACACAATGAATGTAACATCCCAAGTAAGTAATGAATAATAGATATTTTTATCTATTTCTATTAATGATTAAGATAGTGTTTTAGAGGCTTAAAATGAAAATAAATACAATCTTATGCATGGAATACACTAATATTCTTAAAAGATTGTTTTACTGCCTTTTGATGGGAAACCCTTTTTAAATCTATCTTTTGACAATTTTATAAGCTATGTCTGTCAAAATAAATGTATTATTTATCCAATGGTGTTCATTGGAATCAATTTCACTTTGAAATTGGACTTAAACTAGTGTCAATCTTTTGATACTTATTGTTTCATAAAAACACGTTATTTGTCATTACAGCGGGAATTAGTTATTAAATTAATTAATGCAACATACATGTTTTGGATTTTGAAAAATAGACATAATTTTTGAATTTGGAATATCAAATATATCTTAGGGTAAAGTTTTGGTATCTTTCTGAAAAACTTCAATTTTTGATGAATAGTGAAACCACTAAGTGGTAGTTAAAGAAACTGATTTTTCGTTTAAATGAAACTTTGCCACTTCTGTGATTTGATTTTCAAAAATCTGACATACATGGTTGTCATTAAGAAGTAAAATGTGGTTCAATGAGATTAAAATAATTTTTTGGTGAATAGTAACTTTTAAGTTCTTAATCACGATTAGTGATAATTAGTGTAGTTTAAGGTAAAAATAATGTTTTAATACTATGAGATGAGCTTGAAACATGTAATACCCACATTGGATGTGTCATTTCCGACCAAGACAATCCATGGGTCAACTTGGGGACCCCATGGAGCCACTTCGGTAGGGAAATGACATAAATAACTTTTTATTTAATGTTAAAGTAAAAATGACACAAACATGAGATGTTTTACTAAACCAATTTTTACATAGGGTTATACAAGTCAGATTTTTGATTATAAATATTCATTGGAAATCTAAAAATATTCCCTACAACATAGTATTTTTTGTATAATTTTTAGACTTTAAATAAATTAAACTATTTATGACATCATGATGATGCAGCGATTACCTCATTAATAAAGGATTTAAATAAAATGAAATGATAATGTAAAATCTATGAACTACACATGTCCAAAACCTATTTTATGTGTGTATTTCGAACCCTTATCACCTTACCCTCAAATTATATCAATGTGGGACCTTTTGAATCTGAAACTCATTTTAAAATAATATAACATTTCTTTACTTTCCAAGAGTGCCCCTCCTCTCCTCTTATAAAAGGCCCCCACCTCTACCTCCTTACCCACACTCCCAAAGCCTTTGTCTCGTCCAAACCCTGCCTATTTTGTCTCTCCACATCCCTCTCTTACTCCTTGAAGCCTCACATTGGGCAGAAGTCTTCCCAAGGAAGCCTTTGAGCTCAAACCAAAGGGAGTTACCCGATTTTAAGGTAATGTCTTCACTTGAGTCCTTTTGTTTTATTTTGCTTCTCCAACCCCCTAAACTCTTTTTATTCATTTCTTTTGTAACATCTCCAGTATATTTAATATACTAGGATGTTGTTATAAGAAGGATTTGAGCTACACTTACACACACCTACATCTAATGGTTAAAGGACATACTGTTTCCGTGGATGGTGAATTTATGCCTCCCGAAACGATGATTGTTCAACATTATTTTAACACCTTCAAAGGTGGCCATTAAGATGTAACTATATTTATATATGATATATAATATGTTTATGTTTTCCTTAAGCTTCTGTATTTTTCATTTTTGGCATACCTTTATGGTTTCCATTATGGGTAAACGTGATATCTTCATTTAAGGAAGTGCAGACTACCGCCCCCTCAAAGTGATTTGATTCGTTAAATACCATATGTGGGACGTATAAAGGATGGAACTATGATATTATATGTGATATTATACTGGAATTATAATATACCTTTATATCATTATGATTCCATTCTATAAAATATGAAATAGAAATGAAAGTAGCGTTCATGCGTACGTACGGCTTACCGTCTCCACGAACGGTGCATTTCATTTATTACCTCTAAATGGTTATGTAATATTATACATGCATGCATGTACTGGATATATATTATATATATGATATCTACATCATGAATACCATTCTGGATATAATGGATACATGAACAACTTGTAATTATAAAGGGCTTATTTTTTACTCAAATACCAATGATTGTTTAAACGACCGTTATTAACTTAAATAATTACATAGTGTTCATGACATGGCAATAAGTGATATAAAAGGAATAATGAACTTGAAAAAGGTTCTTAAACAAGTAGAAATTAACTCAAGTTTATTATTCAGGAGATTAAAGAATGACCGCGTCAAGTCGGACCCGAGGTATGGGACTTTGTCTCAATCTCCTTTCATTGAGGCATATTTTGTTTTATACACAACCTTCTTTTATACGGTGTATAAACCCCTTTTACTTTTACGTTTATTCAAAACGAATATTTTTTATGCGAAGCGTTTACTAAATGACAAAATGGAATGTTTTTGTCGTACGTATGCGGCAAAAACGACTTCTCTGCCACCGTGACCATTATTTGAGTTTCGGCTTCCTCTACAAGCCATACCTTTTTTTAGAAAAAGAAAAATAAATACCATGTTTTACTTTTCTTTTATTTTGGTATTGAAAATTGTTTTCATAATGTTTTTATATCAATGTGTTGTATTGATATCTTGTGATTGAAAGGTGGAAATGATATGTTTCCTTTATGCATGTTTTATGTGATAAGATTATGTTGAGGTTATTGGGAATTATTATGAAGACGGGTGGTTCCATGATAGACTAAGGGAGGGTGATACCAATATAGCTCTCCAATGCATTGGGTAATGCAAAGGAGTGAAACGTTAAGGTTTCTCCGAAGAGATTAAGGGAATATACTGTGATGGGTATTACAAACGTAACCAAGAGGTCTACTCCCTACGTAAGAATGTTATGAATGCCTCAAGTTACCTTTATGTCTTATAATTTCTATGATTTATTCATGATTTTTTGAGGTATGTTAAAGTGCTTATGTTTTATGGGTAATGTATGATTTCATTCTTATGTATATATGTACCCATGTTTCCTTTCCATATTTTTATATCCCTTACTGATCTTTTTATGATCATCCCAAGTTTTTTTGAAATTCTTTTCACAGGTCAAGGGAAAGGTACATGATATGATGATAGTTTCAATGAAGTGTCAAGAAAGAATCCATGTTTTATTTTAAATATGTTTCCATTGATGGGAAAGAAGAATACTATCTTTATGTAACCACTTTGTTTAAATGAGGAATGTAATGCAAGTTTTATGATCTAATTCTATAAAAGTCTAAAGCCGAAAAGATCCTCAATGTGTAATCTTGTAATAACTCAAGATTAAGTAAGGTTTAAGGCTGGGGCCTTATAGTTGGTATCAAAGGTCAGTTTAGATAACTTTAGGAGTTAGAATTCTATTAAATGATTATACAAAAATATTTTTTTATGGTCAAATTGAAATGATATAGCATTTGAAGATTACCATGTTGCTTCATCTAAGACATGTTTGTTCAGAATGGTTTTCCACAGAGGAAATAGGGAAGCAGTGCTAGGAAGGCATGCAGAAGGAAATAACCTTCCGAATCAGAATCCTGAGATGGTCGGAATTGGAACTGAACAGTTTGTTGTAGTAATGGCGCATTTGACTCAAGTGATAAATGGTGGTGGTATCCATGCACGAGATCATCCAGATCAACCGTAGAGGAACATTTCAGTGGTGGAACATTTCATGAGGCAACATCCCCCATCATTCAGAGGATCACCTAACCCTGTGTTAGCTGAAGGGTGGATTAAAGCACTGGAGAAGATTTTTGATGTCATGGGGTGTTCAGACAATCAAAAGGTTAGTCTTTCTATTTACCGTTTAGAGGGTGAGGCAGATCAGTGGTGGTCTATAGTTAAAAATATCAGGGACGCCGATGAGATTGATGCTCTGGACTGGGATGAATTCAAAGGTATGTTTCTTGAAAAGTATTTTCCTAAGGTTGTTCGACTTAGGATGGAAAAGCAATTCTTGGAATTGAGGCAAGAGGAAGACTCAGTGGCTTCCTATGAAGAAATGTTCACTCGATTGGCAAGGTATGCTCCAAAATTTATCTGAGACCTTGATAGTAAAATCATTAGTTTTTACTCAGGATTAAAGCCAAAATATCGAAGGTAATTAGCTTCTCGTGAGTTTAAAAGTTATGAAAATCTTTTTCGATGTGCGGAGAAGGTGGAAATGGAGTTTGCCGATGATCAACTGTTCTATAACAACCAGCAGAAGAAGAGACCGAGGTGGCAGGAGAAAGGGAAGAATTATTCAAAAAAGTATGATAGTAAGAAAACTAAGTTTCCAGTTTGTGATAAATGTGGAAAAAGGCATGCTAGGGAATGTATTCTGAATTCTGGAAAGTGCTACCGATGTGGTAAGATGGGACATAAGGCTCGTGATTGCACTAAAAAGGATCAAGGTGAAGGTAAGACCAAATTTGATTTATAGTTAGTGAAATGTTATAAGTGCAATGACATGGGTCACTATACAAACGAGTGTCCGAAAAAGAGCTTGAGTGACGGGAAGTAGTTAGACTACAAGAAGAAAGGGGTGGTGAAATCCTTTGCAACTACTTCAGCAGATGTCGGGCCATCAAATGAAGTGGTATTAGGTACTTTGTTTGTTTTTTCAGATTAGGCCAGTGTGTTGTTTGATTCGGGGTCTACACATTCTTTCATTTCTGAAAACTTTTCTAGTAAAATGGGAATACCATCTCAAGAAATGACTCATGAACTTTTGGTAAAAACACCTGGGGGAAATGTTGAGGCAAAAAGAATTTATAAGAATCTTCTTATCCTTATCTGTGGAAAGAACCTACTTACAAACCTTATTGTTCTACCTCTAGTAGAGTTTGATGTTATCCTGGGTATGGATTGGCTCTCTATTTACCAAGCTAAGATTGACTGTAGAGCTAAAGAAGTTTCTTTTCAGAAAGACTTTCAGTTTGTCTACAAGAATGAACCCTTACTGTTGATAACTTATCAAGAGGCCGAGAAACTTGTAAAATATGGAAATGAATTTTACCTTGCACACATCGTTGAAAATAAAAGAACTGCTCAGATTAATGATGTGCCAGTGGTAAATGAGTATCCTGATGTTTTTCCTGATGATTTTCCTGGAATAATACCAGATCGGGAAGTTGAATTTACTATTGACTTAGTTCCTAATGCTAAGCCAATTTCAAAACCCCCTTATCAAATGGCTCAAATTTAACTTTTAGAGTTGAAGGAGCAATTGCAAGATTTATTAGAGAAAGGTTTCATTCGACCTAGCACATCACCATGGGGTGCTCCTTTTTTATTTATTTAAAAGAAAGATGGTTCAATGAGACTTTTCTTTGATTATAGAGCCTTGAATAACATCACTGTTAAGAACAAATATCCTTTGCCTCATATCGATGATTTGTTTGATCAGCTCCAAGGAGCTCAGTATTTTTCAAAGATAGACTTGAGATCGGGGTACCATCATCTGAAGGTAAAGGAAGCAGACATTCTGAAGACTACGTTTCGTACAAGATATGGCCATTATGAATTTTTAGTAATGCCTTTTGGGATAACCAATTCACCTGCTGTATTCATGGACTTAATGAATAGAATTTTTCATGAGTTCTTGGATAAGTTTGTGGTGGTTTTAATTGATGATATTTTGGTGTTTTCTAAAAGTAAATAGGAGCATGAAAGACATTTAAGGGTTATCTTGCAAACCTTAAAAGAAAAGAAATTGTATGGGAAATTCAGCAAGGGTGAGTTTTGGTTGCAACAAATTTCTTTCCTTGGTCACATTGTTTCTAAAGATGGGATAACTGTTGATCCTGCAAAAACAAAAGTTGTGGAAGACTAGGCAAGACCCACAAATGTAACTGAGATTCGTAGCTTCCATGGTTTGGCAGGCTATTACCGAAGGTTTGTTATAAATTTTTCACGGTTATCTAGTCCAATGACTAAGCTAACTCGGAAGGGTGTTAAGTTTATCTGGACAAAAGAATGTGATGATTGTTTTCAAGAATTGAAAAGAAGATTGGAGAAAGCTCCAGTTTTGGCACTACCTTCCAGGAATGGTGAGTTTGTTATCTACAGTGATGCTTCATTGAAAGGACTTGGTTGCGTCCTAATGCAGAATGATCAGGTAATTGATTATGCTTCACGACAGTTGAAAACTCATGAGGTAAATTACCCTACACATGATTTGGAATTAGCTGTTGTTGTTTTCGCTTTAAAAATTTGGAAGCATCATTTGTATGGAGTAAAGTGTGAAATATATACTGATCACAAAAGTTTAAAGTATATATTCACTCAGAAAGAATTGAACATGAGACAGATGAGATGGCTGGAATTAATCAAGGATTATGATTGTACAATTCATTACCATCCAGGAAAAGCAAATAAAGTGGTTGATGCTTTGAGTCGAAAAAGTAATGCTTCATTAACAATGATGCATTTGGAACGTGATCCTTTGGTTAAGGAATTGATGAACTTTGGCATAGAAGTTTTTGGCACAGGATGTTATTCTGTTTTGTTTCAGGTATCAGTGAGATCATCTCTATCAGATAGAATCAAGCAAGCACAGAAGCAAGAAAGTGAGTTGCAGAAAAAGGTAGAGCTGGTTCAGAAAGGTAAGTTGCCTGAATTCAACATTGATAATGATTGTGTTTTGAGATTTGGGAAGAGATTGTGTGTGCCTTGTGATTCACAGTTGAAGAGAGAGTTGTTATGTGAAGCTCATAGTTCTCCGTTTTCAGTTCATCCTGGCAGTACTAAGATGTACAGAGATCTGCGGGAGTATTACTGGTGGGATGGAATGAAAAGAGATATTGCTGATTTTACTGTGAAGTGTTTGACTTGTCAGCAGGTTAAAGAAGAGTGGTAGTTACCAAAAGGGATGCTTCAGCCTTTACCAGTGCTAGAGTGGAAATGGGAGAATATACCCATGGACTTTGTTGTGGGATTACCGAAGACATCTCGAGGTAATAATGCAATCTGGGTTATTGTTGATCGCTTGACTAAATCTACTCATTTCCTTGCTATTCGAGATACTTTTTCCCTAGATCAACTTTCCTGTTTGTATCTTAAAGAGATAGTCAGGTTACATGGAGTTCCCCTCTCCATTGTATCTGATCGTGATCCCAGGTTCACTTCTAACTTTTGGAAAGGCCTTCAGAAGTCGTTGGGTACTGAATTAAATTTTAGTACAACATTTCATCCTCAATCACATGGGCAGTCATAACGAACAATTCAGACCTTGGAGGATATTCTACAAGCCTGTTCGATGGATTATCACGGAATTTGGGACCAACATCTTTCTTTGGTTGAATTTTTATATAATAACAGTTTTCATTCTACTATACAGATGGCACCATTTCAGGCATTATATGGGAAGCAGTGTCGAACTCTAGATTTCTGGGATGAAGTGGGTGAAAGGAAGTTGATGGGACTATAATTGGTAGAAGAGTTTGAAGAAAAAGTTCAGCGGATACAGAAACACATGATAACAGCTCCGAGTAGGCAGAGGAGTTATGCAGACAATAGGAGGAAGGATCTATCTTTTGAGGTAGGTGATCATGTTTTTCTCAAAGTCTCACCATGGAAAAGTGTGAGGCGATTTGGTAAGAAAGGAAAGCTGAGTCCAAGGTTCATTGGACCATATAAAATTCTGGAGAGAGTTGGATCAGTTGCATACCGGGTGGCTTTACCTCCTAGTTTATCTCAGGTACACAATGTTTTTCATGTTTCGATGCTGAGAAAGTACATGCCAGATCCATTTCATGTTTTGAGTCCAGTGGTAGTTCAGCTGGAAGAGAACCTATCTTATGAGGAACAAATGGTCTAGATTCTTGACCACAGGGAGCAAGTGTTATGGAATAAAGTGATTAATTAGGTAAAGGTTTTGTGGAAAAACCACATGATGGAAGAGGCAACATGGGAATCTGAAAATGCAATGAGGGATAAGTACCCCCATTTATTCGATAAGTAAATAAATTGCAGGGACACAATTTTCTAAAGGGTGGAAGGATATAACATCCCAAGTAAGTAATGAATAATAGATATTTTTATCTATGTCTATTAATGATTAAGATTGTTTTTTAGAGGCTTAAAATGAAAATAAATACAATCTTATGCATGGAATACACTAATATTCTTAAAAGATTATTTTAAAGCCTTTTGATGGCAAACCCTTTTTAAATCTATCTATTGACAATTTTATAAGCTATGTCTGTCAAAATAAACTTATTATTTATGATTGGGAAATAAAAATTTACTTTGTGTGAATTTTTGGTATTTTTCCAATAAAGTTCATTTTTTAATGAATAGTGAAAAATGTTGTATTTTAATTCAAAACCTCTTTTTAATATAATTTATTTATATGATTAGAATATCTTTTGAATTGGTTTTGAAGTGAAATTAGAATATATTTTTACCATTTTATCCAATGGTGGTCATTGGAATCAATTTCACTTTGAAATTGGACTTAAACTAGTGTCAATCTTTTGATACTTATTGTTTCATAAAAACACGCTATTTGTCATTACAGCGGGAATTAGTTATTAAATTAATTAATGCAACTTACATGTTTTGAATTTTGAAAAATAGACATCATTTTTGAATTCGGAATATCAAATATAGCTTAGGGTGATGTTTTGTTATCTTTTTGAAAAACTTCAATTTTTGATGAATAGTGAAACCACTAAGTGGTAGTTAAAGAAACTGATTTTTCGGTTAAATGAAACTTTGCCACTTCTGTGATTTGATTTTTAAAAATCCGACATACATGGTTGTCATTAAGAAGTAAAATGTGGTTCAATGAGATTAAAATAATTTTTTGGTGAATAGTAACTTTTAAGTTCTTAATCGCGATTAGTGGTAATTAGTGTAGTTTAAGGTAAAAATAATGTTTTAATAATATGAGATGATCTTGACACATGTCCTACCCTCATTGGATGTGTCATGGCCGACCAAGAAAATCCATGGGTCAACTTGGGGACTCCATGGAGCCACTTTGGTTGGGAAATGACATAAATAACTTTTTATTTAATGTTAAAGTAAAAAATGACACAAACATGAGATGTTTTACTAAAAAAAAATTTACATGTGGTTATAAAAGTCATATTTTTGATTATAAATAGTCATTGGAAAGATAAAACGATTTCCTAAATCATAGTATTTTTTGTATAATTTTTAGACTTTAAATAAATTAAATTATTTATGACATCATGATGATGCAGCGATTACCTCATTAATAAAGGATTTAAATAAAATGAAATGATAATGTAAAATCTATGAACTACACATGTAAAAAACCTATTTTATGGGTGTATTTAGAACCCTTATCACCTTACCCTCTAATTATATCAATGTGGGACCTTTCCAATCCGAAACTCATTTTAAAATAATGTAACATTTCTTTATCTTCCAAGAGTGTCTCTCCTCTCCTCTTATAAAAGGCCCCCACCTCTACCTCCTTACCCACACTCCCAAAGCCTTTGGCTCGGCCAACACCTTCCCATTTTGTCTCTCCACATCCCTCTATTACTCCTTGAAGCCTCACATTGGGCAGAAGTCTTCCCAAGGAAGCCTTTGAGCTCAAACCAAAGGGAGTTACCCGATTTTAAGGTAATGTCTTCACTTGAGTCCTTTTGTTTTATTTTGCTTCTCCAACCCCCTAAACTATTTTTATTCATTTCTTTTGTAACAACTCCTGTATATTGAATATACTAGGATGTTGTTATAAGAAGGATTCGAGCTACACATAAACACACCTACATCTAATGGTTAAAGGACATACTGTTTCCGTGGATGGTGAATTTATGCCTCCCGAAACGATGATTGTTCAACATTATTTTAACACCTTCAAAGGTGGACATTAAGATGTCACTATATTTATATATGATATATAATATGTTTATGTTTTCCTTAAGCTTCTGTATTTTTCATTTTGGGCATACCTTTATGGTTTCCATTATGGGTAAATGTGATATCTTCATTTAAGGAAGTGCGGACTACCGCCCCCTCAAAGTGATTTGATTCGTTAAATACCATATGTGGGATGTATAAAGGATGGAACTATGATATTATATGTGATATTATACTGGAATTATAATATACCTTTATATAATTATGATTCCATTCTATAAAATACGAAATAGAAATGAAAGTAGCGTTCATGCGTACGTACGGCTTACCGTCTCCATGAACGGTGCATTTCATTTCTTACCTCTAAATGATTATGTAATATTATAAATGCATGCATATACTGGATATATATGACATATATGATATCTACATCATTAATACCATTCTGGATATAATGTATACATGAACAACTTGTAATTATAAAGGGCTTATTTTTTACTCAAGTACCAATGATCCTTAAAACGACCGTTATTAACTTAAATAATTACATAGTGTTCATGACATGGCAATAAGTGATATAAAAGGAATAATAAACTTGAAAAAGGTTCTTAAACAAGTATAAATTAACTCAAGTTTATTATTCAGGAGATTAAAGAACGACTGAGTCAAGTCAGACCCGAGGTATGGGACTTCGTCTCAATCTCCTTTCATTGAGGCATATTTTGTTTTATACACAACCTTATTTTATACGGTGTATAAACCCCTTTGACTTTTACGTTTATTCAAAAGGAATCTTTTTTATACGAAGCATTTACTAAACGACAAAAGGGAATGTTTTTGTTTTATGTATGCGGCGACAACGACTTCTCCGCCGCCGTGACCATTATTTGAGTTTCGGCTTCCTTTACAAGCCATACCTTTTTAAAAAAAAGAAAAATAAATACCATGTTTTAATTTTCTTTTATTTTGGTATTGAAAATTGTTTTCATAATTTTTTTATATCAATGTTTCGTATTGATATCTTGTGATTGAAAGGTGGAAATGTTATGTTTTTCTTATGCATGTTTTATGTGATACGATTATGTTGAGTTTCTTGGGCATTATTATGAAGATGGGTGGTTCCGTGATAAACTAAGGGCGGGTGAGCCCAATATAGCTCTCCAATGCATTGGGTAACACGAATGAGTGAAATGTTAAGGTTTCTCCGAAGAGATTTAGGGAATATACTATGATGGGTATTCCAAACGTAACCAAGAGGGTTACTCCCTACGTAAGAATGTTATGAATTACTCAAGTTACCTTTATGTCTTATGATTTCTATGATTTATTCATGATTTGTTGAGGTATGTTAAAGTGCTTATGTTTTATGGGTAAATTATTATTTCATTCTTATGTATATATGTACCCATGTTTCCTTTCCATATTTTTATATCCCTTACTGAGCTTTTTATGCACATCCCAATTTTTTTTTGAAATGTTTTTCACAAGTCAAGGGAAAGGTACATGATATGATGATAGTGTCAAGGAAGTGTCAAGAAAGAATCCATGTTTTATTTTAAATATGTTTCCATTGATGGGAAAGAAGAATACTATCTTTATGTAACCACTTTGTTTATATGAGAATGTAATGCAAGTTTTATGATCTAATTCTATAAAACTCTAAACCCGAAAAGATTCTCAATGTGTAATCTTGTAATAACTCAAGATTAAGTAAGGTTTAAGGTTGGGGCCCTATAATGAAGTTTATGATGAGTCTTTAAAAGATATTATGAATAGAATATAGTGTTTATGATCCAAGTGGGAGATTTTTTAAACTAAAATAAGTTTAAAATTAATAAAAAAATTACACTACTTTAATATTAAGTGATTTTTATTTAATATCCTAAAATTTAGGATATATAAAATTAAATAAAATTTAAATATTTTCATTTAGAAACTTTAATAAAGTGAATATAAATGTTATTCCATCTTATTTATGAATTTAAATTCACTTGATATCCTAAGATATTTTTGAGTTTAGTGGTAAATGGAAATGTAAATGGTAACATGTGTTTAACATGATTAATTTCATGTCAATGTATCCTAAAAAAATCTAGGATACATTGGATAAAATTTAATTTGTTAAATTGACTTAAAGGATACAGTTTCATGGCCTAATTTCACAAATAATGATGATGTTATGCATGGGAATATTTATTAGTATAAAAATTTGATATAATTATAACATTTAATGTTACAATGTTAAAGAGTCCGAATATATGTTCAAAGAGTTGAACATTTGGAATAAAAATCCTTAGTCGCATAAATTTTTAGAATAACATAATTCATAAATGTTACACAATAAGAGGTTAGTGGGATTATTTATCACATGGTCACATAGGGACGTGAAAGGAATTACATATGGATATAATGTTCAAAAAACCATTACTGTAGGAACAACATGATGGTTATGTGGAATTTGTAGATATTAAAAACATAATATATTGATTGTACAAGTGGTAAACATTCAATGTCATTTTATTAAAGGAATTCATAATTTATCATTCATTCATGTGTGATGAAATTTAATTTCAATAAAATTTTGAATGATAAATATCCCTTCAAAATATAAAACTTTAAGCTATCCCTAATTGAAGATCATCACGGGGTACTTTGGGTTTTGATGATTTGTTTATATTAGAATTAATATATTATTATACTTATTTCAAAGGGATTTATATGAGATATGAAAAATATATTCATGAGTAAATAATTAGAGACTTATTACATTGAATGATTCAATAAAGTATATCTCTTAAAATATTATAAAATCATCTATATACTTAGGGGAGTATGATTATTATCCATCCTTATTAAATGAGGATTGTGACATACCTAGAATAAATTATTCATAATTTGATACCTTACATACACAATTAAAAATATGAACATATTTAATTAGGGGTAGTTGGGTACGTTATTGATTATATGGTCAATTAGAGTGTAACCATGACGGGATTTTGTCACTTGTATTATAATAAAAAAAATATGGATTTTTATTCAATTAAACTAAGGAAATGCATGGATAGGCTTAGTTGACTTATATATTATGTTTATACACTGATGAGGGGCATGGGATGCAATTATTTGTTAGATTAAATAATTGTGATGTATTAATTGACTTGGTTTGTCTTTTTTGGAGAATCAAGAAATGATGAGAAGAATATAATAGATTTCCATGTTCCACATTCTTTATTCACTTGAGTCATGGACAGAAGGATTGTATAGGCATGAATATGATTCATATGATACATCTTGTTGTGAAAATTTTCTTATAGCGATATGATTTTATTTCATAGAGAACACACTTGTCACAAAATGACTCAGGTTTCTTCTGAACTGTGTAACTAATCTAAGCCATCAAAGGATATAAGGTAATTATTAATCCCCATAAATTTGTGGCAAGATCTTGGGTATCAACAGGAATATATTGAAAATTATTTCTCCTAATAAAAATAATAAATAATCATTAGAAGAATAAATAAATAAGGTACTAATTAAGAACTAAAAAATAATAAATAAATAAACATGAAACAAGATCTTTGAACATATTCCTCGTGGTTGATAGAATAGAAAAAAATTGTAAAATAAAAAATAACATGACCACTAACTCATCTCCATGTGAAAATTAATGACTCCAATTGCACCACCATCAACCTAAATATAGTGGTCCATGAATGTGTGCCACATCCAAGTGATTGGATAACCTATGTTATATAGGCATGAGAAAAAAATCCCCATAGGCCTCCACCAACTATCCTAAATCACAAAACATTTAAAGAAAATCTATTTCTTGAATGTTTGAAAATATGGATATAAAAATAGTATTTCTTTATTTCCTTATTTAAAATAATTACCAAATAGTTTTCCTTGAAAACACCCCCTTTTCAAAATTCCTACACTCTTTCTAAATTAAACCAAAATTTTTATTATTTTATAAAAATCATTCATAAATCTCATTTAATTAAGTTTTTTAAAAAATATTAAAATAATTCAGAATGAATCTATACAAATTTAAAATTAACCATAATTTATAAAATATATACATATATCATGGTCCTGGAATCCTTAGTGCTCAAGGGGAACAACATAGTACTGAGATAACAAGATTATCAATGAAGAAAATAATACATACTAGAAAAAACTACAAATAAATCAATGCCATCCTAACACATGTTCTTACCCTTCCTTCCCTAACCGAATAGATACATCCCAAATCTTGACCTAAGTCCCTCCTAGAGACACTATCTAGAATAAAACTCAGACTATTTCACATTAGTAAGTAGACATCCCACCAAGAAAACACATTCTTCTTATGAAATATCAAGAGGAGGTGATAATTTTAAAGAAATATGAATACCATGTAATCATATCATAAAACAAAAAATCATTTATTTATCTCACTCACACCAATGAACACCCATATAGAAACAACCCCTTTATAATATAATATAACTACCACGATATTTGTAATTATCACATGGCATCTAAAAACCATGAGTTATAAAATAAAATATAACCACCACTATAGGGGTGGTAACTTCATGGAGTCCAAAATAACTATGAGTTTCTATTTAATAAAATATAATTACCCTACATGGGTATTTATCCCAAGGAATTAAAAAACAATGAGTTTCCATAAGATATTAAGGGGTGTGCCATATGGGTTTTCATTTAGAAATTAAATCATTCAATGTATAAATTGATCCTTTGTATCATTCTTTAAAAATGAAGGCAATTAAAAATCATTTGACAAACCAACTTCATATTCATCATTTAATAAATTCAAAAAATTCAAACATTCAAAGAATTTCCCAAAAGGGCCAACACACCCGGTATTTAGAAAGAAAAATTTTTTCCATAATTTTGGAAATAAACATCATAAATAATTTCCAGAACAAGAATCAAGATCCAATTAAGTATTATAATTTCTAAAATGAAATCTTATTCCATTAAAAAAATTGAAAGTCAATTTTTTTTAAAACAACCTTTTCTCAGTTTTATAAAATGATCAAGAAAACATTATTCAATGATATAGATACTAGTTATGAGATACAATAATAAAAGATAAGAAGAACCTCATGATGAAATAATAACCATCATAGAATAAATTTTAAATAGAGATGATTGATACATTTATCTCAAACACTTGGGGTTTCCAACAATCGATTGGAATCCAATAGACAAAGAGAAAGGGGGATCTTTGGAAATAAGAAAAATCCTGAAACCATTGAACCCAAATCAAGAAACAAAAATTTAACAATCTCAATATCATAAATCCATGAGAAACCACATATCACAAAATCCCTTGATGATTTATGGTGAAATTCCACCAAAATCGCACTCAGATAGAGAAGTGTCGACATCTATAATCCCCCTAGAAGTCATTGGGATATGAAAGACCAAAAATAGAAGGAAGTTAAGTATTTTTAATATGATAAAAATGAATCAATAAGGCATTAAACAAATTCCAAAGAATATTTCATGTTCCTTCCTAAATTGGTGTAACTCCCCTGGGAGATCAGGTGGTTGATTCTACCATTTCAAAAAAAATAAACTTCTAACACCACAATGTGGTCGTATCCACCAAGGATATGGTGGATTTGGTTTCACTAAACCCAATAGATCTTCCATGGTGAAATTACATGGTGTGGAGGAAAAAACTTGGTTGTTTTAGGACCACTGTGCCTTACACAATGACATGGTGAGGCCATCTTAGTTTTGGTCTATAGGGAAACTTTATGTGCTCCACACTCATGAAAATTCTCATATTGGGCTTGTAGATCCTACTATTTTACATAGATGATCCTTGAGAGAAATGTGGCTTCTACTATGGTATGGTACAGCCTATGTTTCATATTAAATTATGAAAACCCCATTTAAAGTCACCCAAAACCATATGACGCATCCTAAACCCAAAAAACCATCACTAGGATAAAAACACATTCCTTAAATGAGTGATGTGACAATCTTCCCACTTTATCACTTTTTGACCCAAGAAAATTTCAAGGAAAATATTTGATCAAGTGGGTGAAGAAACTCATAGCTTAAGGTAGAAAGGAAACTAAGAGCACACACAATAAAGCTCAAACACTATACTATACTATGAAACCCCAAAAGAATTCCCACCTGAAGAAAAAAACTAAAATGATCACATAAGTGAAAAATGGAAAATATTTATAAATTCCTATAAAAATGACTCGTCCCTCAATAATAATCACATATTTGATAATTAGGTAAATTGAGGGAAACCTAGGGTCCTGATTTCGAAATATAGGCCCCTGATGAATCCAATAAAACTTCATAGTACTACTAACACCTACTCCTAGTTTCAAAAAAACCTACCAAAACATTCTTATGTGCAAACATTCAAAGCCAATGGCCCACCCTAAGTACCAAATATCACCAAAAGAGAAACATAACAATTAAAAAGGATTATGCATTTAGAAAGTAACTAACATCCCATATGGGATAATTATGAGAAAAATAAAACACAGATCACCTCATGGTTTTGATATCCCAAAATATTTATCTCTTTCTTATCCATAAACTAAATAACAAAATCCACATCAATTCAAGAGGATACATCCTTTCATAATGGAGAACTCACTGATGGTGGTTCCCCGCATCATAAAATAATTTCCATCCAATTAAAACTCTTATATCTAAAATCATACAAATATAGAAATTTGAGATGAGATAAATATCACCCAAATATCCATATAGACTAAATTACTACTTCACCAAGTAGGATTCAACAACAACTCTAGAAATTTCCAAAACATAATTATAGAGAATCTAAAAAATAACATAACTCCTGACATCACAAGGTCAAAAAGGGTAAACTGATTACATCAAAAGAAAAATAAATCAGTCTCTATTATGACATTGAAATCAAAAAGTTTAATTAGAGGATCTTAAAATGGTTAGATTTCAAACCACCCTTCTTACAAGAAGAACCTTTGAATAAAATTTGAAAATAACTCAAATAGTGAAAAGCATGATTGTTTTTATGAATCCTTTAATAGGAAGGTTTATTATTCCCCTCATTTCTACACTAATAGATAACCAAGTGCTTACTTATATTATAAATAGGTGAGAAGAAACAATATGGACTTTTATTTCTCTACTCATATGGTCAGACTTTACATGCTTCCTTTTCCCCTTAAAGAGCATCATACACCCCACCCAAGAATATCTAAAACCTCTAATACTATGACTACTCCTACCATGTTTTCATTGAATTTGATATCTTTCTTCATAACCTATTTATATAATTAGAGGCTAAGATAAGTCACTTCCCGGGTCAAAGTACATTACCAAAAAAAATATTAAATAATTATTCAATGATAGATTAGGAATGTATGGCACCAACTCAATAAAATGGCATGCATATTCGAACAATATTTTTTCTCCTTACTAGAGGACTTAAAATTATATAGAATTGATAAAATTCTCCACATTAAGAAATAAAAATTGAATTAATTATTCCTTGAAAGATTCCCAATTGTGGTCATTCTATGGATTAGTTAAAATGACTAACTTCAACTACTTCCAACTCGTACCATGTAGCATGAAGGTCATGAATTTGACATTAATAGATTTAGGATGTTTGATTAGGAAATAAATATCCTCATCCCTTGGTATCCAAAACAAAAACTTCTTTATAATATTATTTCACAATGAAATGATATAGATTCAGGCTTTAGAACTCTCAAATGAAATCTAGATTCTATGGAAATAGAGGAAGAACACCAAGCTCAGATACTGGAAAAAATTGGACAACTATCCCAAGAAAATATTTTTCTACAAAATATTATATTTAAAATTAAATGGGGGCTCACTCTAAAGGTAATAAATACAAATAGTCTAAAAAAATAAAAAAAATCAAATCTCAGAAATCAAAATACAATCCAACAATCACTCTTAAAACAATATTTAAATAAAACTAAAATCCAATTTTTTTCTCAATTAATTCAATACCGAATAACCCAAATCATTATTTCCTTGAATAATAATAATAATTTCACTTCCTTAACTAAAGTGGGTTTTGTCCAAACCCTTTCTAAACTAAATTTCTTTTAATTAAACCAATTTTGTTACCCAAAATATTTTATTAAACTAATTTCAAGAAAAATGAAATTTCATTATTTATGAAACCATTTTAAATGAATTTGAAATTTTTTATAAAACAGTATTAACATTAAAATAGTTTAAATTTTCCATTTTAAATGAATTTATGACTTAAACCCCTTTTTTAGTTTCAATTAAACTTTCAAAACATAATGTGAGAACATTGAAAATAATTAAAACTAATCATTTTTTAAAATGTATTAATTAACTTTAAAAAAGTCGTGTCATAATTTTAAATTCAAAAAAAACATAGATACTTTTCCAAAACCAAATGTCAAATTTTAAAGTATTCTAATTTTTCCTATAAAAATGAGTGCCTTTTAAAAAAATCAATGTTTCCATTTTAATTTCCTATTTTAATGTAACTCTAACAATATAAACATTATTCAAACACCAAAAAAGAAAAACGATTTATTCCATCTTATAGACTGATCAGAGATGTCATCGTAATGATCTAAGGCATTTTTTAGAGTTTTAATATTTCTTTTATCACCTTTAAAGAAAAGGATGATATCATCATCATATAATAGATGTGTGGGAACATTTATATTTTTGGCCGCCTGAATAGGTTTGATCTTGTTTTGATGCACAAGTCAAGAAATTAATCTGCTAAGATAATCCTTCGCAATGGAAAAAAGAAGGGCTGGTAGGGGATCACCCTTCCTGACACCCTTGTTACATTTAAAATAACCTTTAGGAGCACCATTAATAAGGACAGAGATATTGGTTGAGGAAAATAAGGTGTTAATTCTACTAATGAAGGAATTATTAAAAACAAAATCTTGGAGAACATTAAAGATGAAACCCTAATTAATAGTATCAAAAGCCTTCCTAATGTCATATTTGATGGCAATGTTTCCTCATTTAGTGTTTCTGTTTAAAGAGTTGGTGTATTCAGAGGTAAGGCAAATGCAGTCTTGGATAGACCTGCCCTTGATAAAACAGAACTGATTCCAAGATATGATTTTATTATAAATATAAGAGATTCGGCTGGAAAGAAATTTCGTAATTATTTTTTAGATGGAGTTTATGAGAGAAACAGGACAGAAGAGGTGGATTTCAGAGGCATTTTCCACTTTGGGGATTAAGGTGAGGAATTGAGCATTGAGACCATGAGGGAGGACCCCATGCACAAAAAAAGATCTGAAAATATTAAAAACATCAATGTGTATGATCTATAAGAATTGTTGATATAAACCATTGTTAAAACCATCAAGTCCTCGGGCACTATCAGAGTTGAGAATAAAGACCGTGCTTTTGATCTCATGATCAAGAGGTATGCTTAGGAGATTACTATTGTCCTCTGTATTCACTAATATCGGGATGACCTCAAGAAGAAGGTCCTTATTAATATGTGGTCCATTGAAAATATTTTCAAAAAAAGAAACCACAAGATTGGAAATAGAAGCCTCAGAGTCCAAGATGGAGTTATTTTCCTTGAAAAAGGAAATAGGCCTACTGAATTTTCAAATTATTTACAAGGAGTTGTAAAACATAGTATTCCTATCACCATATGAGAGCCACTTAGCTTTAAATACTTTCTTTCGCAAATTATCTTTAAGAAATAGAAGAGAGTTTAGCTTTCTCAAGATATTGATTTCATTTTGAGGATCAATATAAAGATCAGATCTGGTGGAGATAGTTTGAATTTGGTTAACCTCTTTTTCAAGGGTGATAATATCCTTGTCCATTTGGTAAGATTTTTCCTTACACCAACCTTTTAGACGCTGTTTAAGTTGCTTAAGCTTAGTAATACAAGCAAAAGCGCAAAAGTGATGCTTCATTGTGCTCCAAAAATCACTAATAAGTTTGGAACACTATGAATCGGCAGACCAAGCCTTATTGAATTTGAATGGATTAATGGGTTTAGACCTCTTGGAGAACATGCTGACAAGGATAGAATGATTATCAGAATTTAGTTTGGTCAGATTGATACTGGATATGGTGTCCCATTTTTCTAGATCTAGAAGGTTTGTGAAGGCCCTATCTAATTTTCTAGCGACGACCCTATTATAATTTCTCTTATACCAAGTGTACTTGAAACCCAACAAGCTTATTTAAATGAGAGAGAAATAATCAAGAGAATCCCTAAGTTCCCTTAAGGAAATGAGATAGTGAGAGGGACCAATTTTTTCACTAGGAGAGAGAATGGAATTAAGGTTCCTAACCACAAACTAGGGATCTTGAATGTTGTTAGATAAGTATAAAAGATCAGTCCAAAGAGACCTACAATATTGATATCTATTTTTAGCATAGATCATAGATCAAAAAACATTCAATCCATCTAGGGAAAAATCAAGAGTTAAAATTTGATCAGAATACTTATAAACCTTGACATTTTGTAAATAGGTATGGTAAAAAATCCAAAGAGAATAAACAGTCTCCATATTCTTACAAGAACCAAGGAAATTATAAACATAAGCACATAGACATTGATATTTCAAATAGAAGTCAACTTTGGGTTCAGTAAGAGAAAAACCGTTTTGGTTTATGAGTCAAAATTATTGTTTTAAGGACTGAAAGGGTGTTAGGTTTTGCAATAACCTAACAATTCAAAAATAAGACATCTATAAAAAATTACCTGGAGTTAGAGTAAGAGCACATATTTTTCTTCTTATAACCTCTCGAACCTCTCCTCCGCTTAGATCTTCTAAGAGTTTGAGAGGATCCCGGACTGTTATTTCAACCCTCTTTACTCAAAGAAGAAATAGAGGGGCTATTAGCAGAACCTGAATTATCAATAGGTTTAAATGATTCAGGAGGTGGCACACTCATAGGTATAACCATGTGAGATCAATTGAATCCTTGGTAGTATTTAGAGTATGAGTTTCAATGGCTAACACCTGATTAGGTTGTGTGTCCACTGCTACTACAGGACTCATGTCCACTGACACTTCATTTGGGGTACCATAATTTTCTTTTGGGGTATCATTAACAATATCGGTACTTAATATATGAATTGGGGGTGTGTGTACTGCAATATAGTTTTTCGGAGAGGGATTTAAAACAAGGTCATATGACAAACCTATTTCACCAGCCATAAGAGCCTAACATTCAACACCAATAGGAGGCTGAGCTGCGATATTAGGCAAATTAGGCTTAGGGGAAACTGTCTTGATATCAACCTCACAAGCAGGGCTATTTCCACGTGGATAAGCCATCAAAGATGAAGCATTACAAACCAGTTGTGTCTGATGAGTGGAGCTCTACTTGGAAACCTCCAGTGTCACTGAAGTCCCACTAGGAGAGATCATTTGAGGCTTCCTAGATTCCACATAAATAATGCAAGGTAAAGATTTATCAGGCCTTCATTTCTTACATTACTCCACAACCAACCTTTCAATATCAGCAAGAATGCCCAGATCAGGGGTGAGAAGTTCTTCTTCCTCCACTTGTTCGGCCTAGGTAATGTCTGATCCCTCACCCAGAAATGTTTATTTTTTAACACAAACTTCATCCCTTTTCCTTGGAGGATTGGTAATTTTAGGTGCATGATATTTTTCTCTATGCCTTCTGACTTCGTTCCAACCTTCCACAGTAGGCTGCGCAACCTGGGTTTTAACCACCCTACATTTCAACAAATAATGACCAACTATTTTTCAAATCTCGCAATAGGAAGGCATACGCTCTACTTCAACCTTGACTGCAGTCTTGTAGTCATTCGCATTGAAAACAATCATCTCTGGGAGTTTAACATCCATATCCACCTTGACCATGACCCTTGCATATAGACCAGTTTCAGCATTGAGGGTTCTTTGATCAATTTTAAGTGGCATACCAAGGAAGGAGGCAATATTGTCCCGGATCTTCGAGTGCCAAAAAAACCAGCTGATCCCATGAAGATGAACCCAAATCTGCACCATGGTATTCCTATATGTGTTCGGATGGAAATAAAGGTCCCAGTCTGAGAGTCGAAGCACCCCTGGTTTAAGCTGAAGGTTTCCGACTTTCTAGACCCGGTCAAGTTCTTCCTGGGAATGCATAATCATGTGAAAATAGCCTTTACCCAGAGGCATAATCTTCCATTCAGAAAATCCCCAGACATAAGAGATCCGGATTTTCAGATCCGAGTTCAACCACGGCTTATCGCATTTTATATAGGAGATCCGACCCCTGAGAGAGAACATACATAATAGAGAACGTTGGAGAAGAGCCTCGGGGTCTGCTTCGACTGAAAATCGACCGTCATCAAGCTTCTTGCAAAGAGACGCATGTGTTGTGGTGGATTTTTAGGGGTCGACACCCTTAAGCGCTTCCAAAAATGATACCCTTTTAGTATGACCACTGAGATAGATTCATCAATCTAAGCTTTGGGGATTTGTACTATTCATGTAGTTTCCTAATCAGGATCAAAACCAGCCATGAATTAAGAGACTTAGAGTAGATCAGCACCTTCGAATCAGTACAATCGGAGGAAACCTAGGTTTCACGACGCTACTGAGCTCCTGATAATTTCCTATCTCTCTCCCATTGTTCCAAAAAATTAGGAGACGTGTGAACGCAAGCCCCCTCTACCACAAATTATGACATACACTCTCCTACTTGCGGCTTCGATGAAAAAATCTCCTTGTCACAACACTGTTGGAGACCTGATGATCCTTCAGCAGTATATAATCAGGGGTCTCTATAGGCAATCGAGGCGCACATTTGAGGTTTTTTGGTAAGCTCCGCTTCCAGGTTGGATCCAAGTTAATGTTTATGGTGCTTCCAAATGCAATCTGGTTCTGGCTGGATGCGGTGCTATCTTCAAAGATTTTCATGTTTGAACTCTTGGATGTTTCTTTACCTGCTGTAGTTCGGCCACCTCATTAGTGTTAGAAATGTTGTTCGTGATCCATGAAATTGAGTTTGTCAAACCAAAAGGTATGGAACAAAATTTGGATCAAAAGTGACTCTACCACCATTGTCCAATCTATTTGGAATGGTATGATGCACCTTTCTTGGCTGCTCGCCACCCGTTGGATAAGCTATCTCGATTCGCTCCATGAGATCAATTACATAGCCATGCATGCCTTTCATGAGGTGAACATGGTTGAAGATGGTCATTCCAATAAGGTTATCAATCCGGGCCTCTCTTGGCTAGAGGATTTACCAGTTGAGTTAATCCTCTTTATGAAAAAGATTGTAATAAGATTCCCTCTTTCAGACTTTTGTAGTTGTCTTTCTGATTAGTAATAAATTTTTTCTTGGTCTTTGTCCAATACACCACCTTTTTAAAAAAACTTTTCAAACACCACATGTAATAATTAATGAAAATTGAACTGGATCAAATTCAATAATGAATGAAAAAAATTCAAGATCATGGAAAATCATGATAAACAAACAATTAACCTCATGGTCTAGAAAACTGCACATTAACTATATGAAGTCCAAGGGAGGTAATTTTGGCCAAAAATTCTAAATATGGTATTCCAAACTCTATATGGATACTTCACTCCCTTAATATCCTCCCTATTTCCATTAATACTTAAAAACAACAAAAAGTATACTAAAATTATATAAAAAAAATTAACCAAGCCTATGCACAAGACATAAACATCACAAATAACCCTATAAACTCAAATATCATCAAGAATTGTGGTAATAAAGAACCAATTCATGTTCTACCTTCTGAATTTTGAATATCAAAACTCCTTTCTACCTGACATTCCCATGTAATAAGACAAACCATGCTTGGATTCCAATTTTTCATGAATGGACCTAGGTCATTGCTAAATTGGGTACCCAATTCATGCCACAGTAAGACCTGAATGTTGTTCTTAATCCCCATGAGATGTGGATAAGAACCTAAGAATCAAAAATAATTCATTTGGAATGATTTTTCCTAACTATAATAATAAATAAGTAGTATAAGAATAAATAAACATGGTAGTAATATGTAACTCAAATATTATAAATAAATCAACATGAAATATGATCATTGAACAAAATTAAGATGGTCTATATATCTAATAATTGGGAGAAAATAAATAGAACAAGAACCTACATGATCTCCATGTGAAAATTATTAACTCCACTTACACCTCTATCTACCTAAACTATCACAAACCAAGTTAAGTCATCAATTAAACCAGTGCTTGACCCAGTCCTTGGAAAGTCCCGAAGGGAATTCCTGATCGCCTTGGATAGGAAAAAGTGTCTGAGTATCAAAAATAATGTTTGGGAATTATTTAACCAATATATATAAATATAAAACAACCAATAATGTAAGTAAACCAAAGTAGGAAGTCCCAACCAAACAATCCTTTAACTAAAAACCAAATTTGAGTTACATGTTTAAAAAAAAACCCAAAGACTACTACAAAGTATTGTGAGCAAAAACTAACTTAAAACCCACCACCTGGAAAAAGGACACCACCCTCAATCTATGTCTACAACACCACACAAAGAAGGGAAAATAGAAACCCAATCCACAATCTCCAAAGGCTTCCCCATGTTCTGTATCATTCATAACCATATATACTTACACCCAAATGTGTAAGTAGGGTGTGAGCTAAGTACCAGTAGGATGCCATCCAAAAAATGATTCCATATTTAAACATTAAATGACAAATAAACTTTCATGTTTAATAACAAAAATAAAATTACTAAACAACTTAAAAGAAATATATTTTGTGAAAACAAATTTAAATGAATGTAATTTTTAAATAAAAACATGTTTTCTTTTATATTAACACAAAAGTCACACCATATGTCGATAGTGAGCACAGAGAAATCAAAGAGCACCAAATATGGGAGAGGCTCTATATGTACTAGCTAATGATGGGACCCTATAACCTCATGCCTCAAAGAAAAGTTTTATAGAAACCATAACAAAACATGTTCTCATGCATGAGCCACTAGTAAGGGACATCCTTGTAACCCTAGTAGTCTCCCAATACTATCTATATGTTTAGTTAGTGTTGTATTCATCAGTCCCACTAAGTGGTACCGGTCCAAATCCACCTTGAACCACTAGAACACTATTTTTAGTCTGTCGACTTAGTTTCCCAGGATTCCCTTAGTGCTCATTAAGTTCCAAGTTCATATCAAATTTCACATTCATATACCCAAACCAAAAAAGGCACTACACCTACCAAAAACAACCTTTTTCACTAAAAAATTCCATTTTAAAATACTACACATACCAAAACTTCCTCTAAACGTGTATCACACCATTTATATAATTTAATAAACTATTTAAAAAATTTATAAAACAACTTCAAAAGGGTATCTCAAGCCTTTACACACAAAAACCCACTCAAAATCCCCTTTTCAAATTATACGCACACCAAAACCATACCATAACAAAATACGTACTACTTTCATAGTTGAATAAACTAATTTCACAATTCATTAAAATCTATTAAATAACACAATATCGGTGTTCATCAAAAACAAATCTTATTTCACAAAAAGATGTTAGAAAATATAAAATGAAAACTAAATTCATTTAAAAACTAATTTCTCAAAAAACAAATTAATCATATAACATGACAAATTAATTATGTTGGTAAAATAATTCATCAAATAAACATATTTTGTACCCAAAAAATTAATTAAAGAGCATGCTAAATTAATTAAACAAGTAAATTAATTCATCAAAAAATGTTTGCACATGAAACCACCATCCTCAATGTAGAAACTCTGAAATTTGGTGGGAAACTCCAATAACACCCAATACACACCACAAAAAAATCAATTTGACCCTTATTCAAGAATTAAAACTAAATATATCAAAATATAAGCCTACAAAACATCAACCCCTGACCCGAAATCCTACCAAATGGAAGAAAAACTACCAGAGTAGAACGCACTTGCGGCGAGGGGTCCAGGAAGTTAGTCGGGCAAGGAGAGTGTTTTCAGAATAAAGATTTACCCAAAATCTGACCGAGAAAGGGAAGTCAGTGCTAGGGGAGGGTTGTGGAAAGCAATGGGGGCCGAAGGGGGAGCCGATTGAGGGTTGCAGAAAGTTTGCTGGATGGGGGAGGGGCGACAGCCAGATGTCTTGTCAGAAGGGGGTTTGGCAGGACTCAAAGGTGGAGGGGAGTTAGGGTTAGATGGTAGAGTGTTAGGGATATGCAGAACAACACATATAGAGGGGGGTAATTGAGGAAGAGGGAAAATGAAAAAGGAAAGAAAAGAATAAGGAAAAAAGAGAGAGGAAAAAAATTCCTAAAAACCAAATTTAATAAATAGAATTATAGTAATCAATGATGAATAAAAATATTATTAATAATAATATTAATAATTTAATAATGGTAATCATAAAATAACTTAATAATAATAATAATTGATATTAATAATAATAACTTAATTAAAATAATAATAATAATAATAACATTCTGGAAAAATATTATTATTATTTTAAAAATAATTTTTAATTCACTTTATTTTTATTATTTAATTTTTTCCCATTTATCATTCATCCCATTAATTAATTAATAATTATAATTTTTTTAACACTGGGCAGGCCGCATGGTGACCCGATGAAACCTCACAGCTTCGACCATGCCCTGCCAGGGCGACTGACACTATCAGACCCAAAACACTCATGTATTAGTAAAAACACAAAAAAATAGATCTCGGTCCCCACCTTAAAAAAAATTCAATGTCAGATAAAATAATAAAATAATATTATTATATAAGTTTGGGTGTGACAATTCTCCCCACCATGAAAACTTTCCACCCTTAGAAAGTAAACTCAAAGCCTAATCGTAGAATAAAAATAGATACTCTAGATCAATCCATGAATTCCACTCCCAATTATCATGAACATCATTTCCATGCTGCCAATGTATATGGACAAATGGAACAGTCTTTATATGATTCACCTTCTCTTGGGAATCCACTTTTCGTACTAGTTGATCAAACACTGATAAATGGGGATCTATCTCCAACTCTTCATAATTCAACACTTGAGGAGAATCTGGATTATACTTATTCAACTGGGAGGTATTAAATACGTCATTAATTGACATCAACTATGAAGGTAAATATAACCTATATTTAATCTTTCCAATCTGCTTAGTGATCAGGAAAGGCCTGACATTCCTCATCATCTGCTTTCTCAGTTTTCCCAAACAATGGTGACCCAAGAAAGGGGACACCTTATAGAACACCTAATCAGACACATAAAACTAACGTTATCAACGTCTCTAATAAGGATAATATTTTTTGTTACTCTGAGCTTTCAATAACCATGGCCTGATGAACCTGACTTTCTCTAATGTCTACTGCACAAGGCTCAGTCCCTAAATTGTGGTCTGACCTACCTCATCCCAACATAATGGAGACCGACATGGATGACCATAGAGTTCCTCGAAAGGATCCATTTGAATAGAGGATTGGTAATTGTTATTATAAGTGAACACGACCAGTCATAAATGGTTATCCCATGATCCTCCAAAATCCAAAACACATGCAGGAAGCATGTCCTCCAGAATCTGATTCACTCGCTCTGTTTGACTATTCGTTTTAGGATGGTACGTCGTGATCATTTTGATTTGCGACCCCAATTACCTTTGATGGCCTTCTCAGAACCGAGAGGTAAAACGGGTTTCTCTGTCAAAAATCATCACAGACAAAACACCATGAAGTGTGACCACCTACTGAATATACAATCGGCCCTTCTCATCTAATTTAGTTGTATCTCTAATTGGAATAAAGTGGTCTGATTTGTTCAAATGGTCAATATCCACATAGATGGAATTCCTTCCCTGAGGTGTATGAGGAAAGCCAATAATGAATTCCATGGTGACCTCATCCCACTTCTAGGTAGGAATGGGGAATGGATAAAGCATACCAAAGGGTCTGTAATGCTTTGTTTTTACCTACTATTGTGTATAACACCTCGATATGAAATAAGTTATATCTAGACTTAGGCCTGGACACCAAAAATGCAAATAAACATTATAATACATATTGGTAGCACTATAATGGATGGACCACTATGACCGGTTTCTATCTTGCATCACCACCTTCCGCATAGACAATGGAACCATTGTACGACCCTTAATGAAAAATATCCTCTCGAGAGATGAAGTCCAATCTATAAAAGTCTCCAGGACATGAAGAAACTATGAATACAACTAATGTAGCACATCGCTAGGATTATCCTACTGAATCAACTCTAGAAGTGTAGGATTCAACTGAACGCTTTCCAAGAATTCACCTTTGTTGTGTTCCTTGGTCTCCAAGTGAATTTGGGAAAAGATACCCATTAGAGTTCACTCATCACTAAACTTCCATAAAGACAGTACTGGTACTTTTCTTCTCAAGGTGTCACCCACTACATTACCCTTACTCAGGGTATAGATGATATCAATTTCAAACCCCTATAGATACTTGATCCAATGGCGCTGCCTCTGATTAATATCCATATATGAGAAGATGTAGTCTAAAATCTTATGATAAGAATAGACCATAGATTTCTCCCCCAAAAATTTAGTTATTCCACGTATTTAGGGAATGCATCACCACTAATAACTCCAAGTCATGGGTTTGCTAATTCATCTCATGTGGTGAGAGTTAATTAGAACCATAATCCACCAAATGATTATCTTGCATGAGTAAAAACTTGAGGCTCATACTTGAAGCATCTCAATAAACCACATAGCCCTTACCAGACTCTAGAAATATCAACAAAGGAGTGGTACTCAACTTCCACCTCAACTCCTTAGAGGATTCTTGGAACTCTAGGATCTATTCAAACTTCACCCATTTTCGGGTGATTATTTTCATAGAGGAATCCATATGTGAGGAATCCCATAAAAACACCTGTAATAACCTTCCTTCCCAAGAAAACTCTTTATATTTAATACATTCTTTAATTGTTCCCACAACATAACTTCACTGATATTATCAGGATCCACTGAAATCCATTCTCCAAAATCATTTTTCCCGGAATCTTAACTTCTCTAATCGAGAAGGTGAACTTTGAAATCCTTGTATATAGGGGATGATACTTCAGAGTCCCCAACAAGATCTAAAACTAATGATCATACCCTTCCTCATATCTGGAGTAATCTAGGATTTCATCCATGAATACCACAACAAAGTAGTTTAGATACAAGCAGAACACCCTATTCATGAGTGCCATAAAAACCACTGGATCATTTGTCAATCCGAAAGGCATGACCAAATACTCCAAGTGGTCATACCTTATTTGAAAATCCATATTCGGGATGTTCACTTATCTAACCCTGACTTGGTGGTAACCCTAACACAAGCCTATTTTAGATAATCACTTTTCCACCTCAATTTGATCAAAACAGTCATCTAAATTTTGGGGAAAGGGTATTTATTCCTAATGGTTAACTTATTCAACTTTTGTAATCAATGCACAGT
Organism: Viscum album; assembly: GCA_963277665.1. Taxonomy (NCBI): domain Eukaryota; kingdom Viridiplantae; phylum Streptophyta; class Magnoliopsida; order Santalales; family Viscaceae; genus Viscum; species Viscum album. The sequence goes on from OY728121.1 coordinate 859,428,871, forward strand.
CGGAGGGATCTTTTGGCCTTCTTCATGGAGAATAATGGGTGGCACAAGGGGAGACGCTTAAGTTAATGAACCCTTTGGAATCCAAATCATCCATATGTATCTTTAATTATCTCAATTTGGTGGGTGTCATGCGATATGAGGGAAGTGATATAGGCTGAGATTCCAGTGCCAATTCAATCAAGAACACCATGTCATGTTATGGGGGTAATCCAGAAAAATAATCTAGAAATACCTCTAGAAACTCATCCACTACAGGAGGCAATCCACCCTTAGGATCTCCACCACCTTCCTCCTGCAAGACCGATAATAACTGAAGGGAATGACTTTCTAACTCTGTTAGTGGCAGTCCCGCATGACCCGGCCGAGGATCACATTCCCCAAGAAATACCTAAGGACTCCCATTAGGTTCCATGAAACTCACTTATCACCTATATAAGTCGATATCAACCTGAAAGATCACCAACTAATCCTTGTTGAGGATTACATTAAAAAGGTCTATATCAAAGACCATAAAATCCTACTCCATCTCAACCCCTAACATGGAGAGTGCATAAGATGGGAACCAAAGACCTTTATCCCTCTTCTTACCCAATGGTATTAACAACTCCATTTCAAAGGACAACAGCTCAGTTGGAAAATTCAACAGGTTCATAAGACATGTGGAATTAAAATAGACATATTCAAGAGTATCAAACAGAATGGAAGCTATAAAAGATGAAATTAGGATGGTACCTTGAACTATCAAAGGTTATGAATTCGACTCAGTTGGTGCATGATCCACAACATGTAGATGTCTAGTCCTAGATTGAGAGTGAATGATCTCCTGTAGCTCTACCAGGATCTATCTCTACCTAAAAGTTGATTTGGTCCTGCTTCTATTACCACCAAACTGTGATCCCACCATCTTGGTCATCTCCACTAGAACTGAAACTCTCCTCAAAGACACAAATCCAGCCCTACTCGGATAAGGGTATGTCGCCCTACAAATCCATTTCAGGTTCCCCATAGATCCACACTGATGAAAAGTCCTAGGGGATGAAGGAATGAAAGTTTGATGTGTCATGCCTTCCCATACTGATGGCCCACAACATACCCTTCACCAAAATCCATAGAAGAAGTCTTCCTTAAATAATGTCCTGATCTTCAACCACCCTTCTTCCCTTGTTCATCACAATTCCTCTTATTCTCAGATAAACTACTACTACCAAACTCTGATATATCTCCAAATGAATGAGACTTTCCCTTGTAGTTTATCTCCCCTATAAAAAATCAGTCAATCACTTTAGCATAGGTCTTCAGCTTGAACAATAATAACTAACAGTAGATATCCAACCAAGAACCCTTTTCAAAACACTAATCCTTCATCTTTTTGTTGGAGACTATTTTAGGTGCATACATAACTAGATAGGAAAAGTGGTTGGCATACTCAATCACTAAGCGGTGCCCTGAACAAGATCCATGAACTCTTGGGATATATCACATGCCAAGACCCCAGGATATTACTAGTAATTGAAGATCACCTTGATGTCCTTCCAACTCATCTTCTCATGCTTACCAGCTTGGGCCACTATGTCCAACCACCTTCTACTGGGACCTTGAAGTAGAAATGAAGTCCATTTCACTCTAACTTCATTTGGAGTATCGAGAAACTAAAACATGTACTTGATGTTCTCAATCCAATCCTCCAATTATTGAGGATTTTCTCTACCTCATAATGGAGAGGGTTTATTCTTGAGAAACTTCTGGTCTTTTTCCTTTTTAGGACCAGATTCATCCTCTCTAAATAGAGCAGGAGTATGATCAAGAGTCGCTCCCTATCATAGAGCCTGAACATCCTGGACTATAGCTTCCACCAACCTATGATCAATATGTGAGGGATAAATCTGTATGGATTACTCTTGTGTATGAAAGGGATCTCTCTAGGGATTCATGTTTCCACAAAAAAAAAAGAAACAATCCTAAAAAATTCATTAGAACAACAGGTCTCAAAAATCTCAGTAACAACTTTAGATGAAAATAAATAAAACTTATCACATCAACAAAATAACTAAAGCACTTCATCTTCATCCATTTTCCATGTGTAATATGAATCCTACATGTCCCACTCAGAAGAGAAGTCAAGTAAATACCCTAACATCCCATGGTGGCTCAAGGTTTGTCATGAGGTGTGCTAGCCAGATACCCTACTCGCAACCAGAAATCTAAGCCCCAATAGTCCCAACTCCTTTCTAACCAAACTCATCCCAAATAAAATGACTCTAGGACTTAACCTACCTATAATACCATTTTTTCACAAACTAAGTTGAGTTTTCATCTTAACCGGCACCCAACCTGGTCCGTAGAAAGATTCTAAGGGAATTCCCAATCCCAATGGGCTGGAAAAAGTTCATGGGTGTCAAAAATTGTAAGGCCCCAGCCTTAAACATTACATAATCTTGAATTAAGTTAATAATACATATTGAGGATCTTTTTTGGTTTAGATATTTAGATAATTAGGTCATAACATATACATAAAAACCTAAATATTATAAGTATACACTTCTACTCACTATCCATTTTTTCATAAAATAAAAACTCTTAAAAAAAGAAACATGTCTAGTTCCATGTTTTAGACAGCATGACTTTTCTTTCATCCTATCCTTGATCCTATTATCTTTAAGTCCTGTGAAAGACATTTAAAAACTTGGAATGAGCATAAAAAGCTCAGTAAGGGATACATAAATAAGGAAAACTATTAGTTTTTTAAAACAACAAGTAAACCATGAATACATTATCATAATGTAATACTTTTCACCTTGAAGAGGTAGCAAAAACACCTCACTGAATGTAAGCTCATTGCTTACCCATTCTTTAATCAAAATATTACCATAAATCCCATAGAAAACAACATATATCATAAAAAGGTAATATGGTACATAAACATACGTACATGGAATAATCATATAGTTAAATTATACACATATCACTAAATGGAATATCCATACGGCTGACTTCCATACCCAGTGCACTGGAGGTTATAACATAACCACCTGTCCATGGTTTATCACAGAACCAACCATCATTTGGTTTATCATGTAACCAACCGTCAAATGTCCAAGTACCATTATATAATCATAACATATAAAATATTTCAAATATCAACATTTCAATAATAACATTTAATTTTTAATCCCAATATATCATTTCAAGATATTGAAATACTCAATCAATTTCAAAAACAATTTAAAACATTTAATAAAGAGAATTTTGAATAAAATTTTCCCATACCAATTTGAAACCTTTGAAATAAATTGCCTTTTTAAAACATCCACTTCCATATAAATAAATTCTTAAAACCATTTTGAAAACATGGACATGAAATTGAATGTTTTAAATGAATAAATATTTAAAACAATAATAATTTTGTTTTCGTTGAAGAGACCTTTCCCACTTGAGAAACATTTGAATAAAAAAATTTAGGAATAACATTAATAAAAACTCTAAATATCATGATAATATACTAATTCATGATATAATGAGTCAAAAAATTGTACATACACTTTATAGGATAATAAAGGTGCCTAACATCAAGATATGTGTTAATGAAAGGAGATTGAGATGAAGTCCCTTACAAAGATCGTATCATTACATTAAGGATAAATCAATGAAATAATTATGCGTGAAAAATATAAACAAACAAAATATAATTGTATATTAATTTTAAGACAATCATAGGTCATTCACACAAATTCATAGCATGACATAATCAAGAAGTAGAAGATTATCACAAAGAATGGAAATTGTGTTAAGAAGTTCCATTGCCTCGTGTCCAACTTGACTCGTTCATTTCTTTAATTTCCTGAATAATAAAATTAAGTTAATTTATCCTTTATTCAAAACCTTTTTATGGTTTACTATCCCTTTTATATCACTTATTACCACATTATAAAAAGTACATAATTATTTATGTTAATATCGATCGTTTTGTCGATATTGGGGACTTGAGTCAAAAATGATCTTGTTATAATTACAATTTGTCCATGCGGTAAAAATTAAATTATATCCATAATATTATTCATATATATATCATATTTATCCAGTATATATTTATTTATAATATTCCATAACATTCGGAGATAAGAAATGAAATTTATCATTCATGGATACGGTAAGTCGTATGTACGCATGAATGCTACTTTCATTTCTATATCATATGTAATGGAATGAAACCATAATGTTACATAGATCTATTTTAATTATAGTATAATATCATATTTTATATATATTACATGATTTCATTAATTATATCCTTTATAAGTTCCATGTATGGAATTGATGATCCTTAACACTTTTAGGGGGAGTTAGTCCGCGCTTCCTCAAATGAAATTATCGTGTTTACACATCATGAAAAGAATAATTTATGTAGTAAATAAAAATTATAGAAGAATAAAGAAAATATAAAAATAATATATATCATTTAAATAAAGTTCCATCATAATGGACTCTATGAGAGGTGGTAGGAGATAATTGAACAATCATCGGTTTGTGAGGGAATAGTTCACCGTTCATAGATATAGTACGCTCTAAATCCATTAGATAGAGGTTTGTGTAAGTGTAGTTCAAGTTATTCTCATAAAAACATACTAGTTTATTGATGATACTTTTTTAGTTATGTAATCAAACAATAAGAATAGAATAGGGAGTGAAGAAGTAGAATATTAGAAAGGAACTTTAGAGAAGACACTACCTCTTAAAATGGGCAAATCTCTTTGATTTGAGCCAAAAGGATTTCTTGAATTTCCTTCTGCCCAAGGTAAGGCTTATAAGAGTAATATAGGGATTTTGGAAGATTATTGTGTCAGATTATAGACGATCCAGTGGGATTTAGAGGTGTGATTAATGGGTTAGAGTTGGTCACCTTTTATAAGAGGAAGGAGGGGTACTTTAGGAATGTCTTGAAAGATTATTTTATTATAAACTGAATTTCAATTTTAAAAAGGTCCAGAACTCATTTAATTCTAAGATAATTCGATTATTGTTCTAAATCCTCTCAAATAATATGTTTTATACAATTGTTGGTTTCAAATTTAACCTTATCATTTAGCTTTAACCCTTAGTTAACTAATTTAACTATTACCATGTCTTCTTGTATACAGTGAAAATAGAACCTCAAGTGGTTATCTAATGACTTGTAAAACATTATATAAGTCATTTGTATGAATATTATATTTTTAGGATAATTATATACTTTAATAAAATATTATTTGTTTTGAAAACTCATTTATGTCTATTTTTATACTATTTGTATCATGACTTTTTAAAAATCCCAAAAGACATGATTATTTCAAAAAAACATCATAAATTAAAAGATAATAAGTCATAATCATCCCTAAATTATGTGTATGGAATAAAAAGTTTCAAAAAAAAATTATTATTATATTTATAATCTCATTTATTTAAATCTTTCATTAATAAGGTAATCACTACATCATCATTGTGTCATAAATATATTTATTTAATTGATGTATAAAAATTATAAATAAAATACCATGATGTATGAAATATTTTTATCTTTATAATTAATATTTTTAGTTGAAAATATAACTTATATAACCCCATATAAATTTTTTTTTACTAAACGATACATGTTTAGGTTATATTTTCCTTAACTTTAAATTAAAAGTTATTAAATTTTATTTTCACACAAAAGTGGCACCATGGGGTCCTAAAATAGACCAAATGATTCTCATGGTCGTAAATATATTATCCAATATGGTTATGATCTGAATTAGGGTAATTTAATATTATTATAATATTAATTTTTTCCCTTATTTACCAGATTTAACCGTTAACCATGGTAAATAAAATATTTACTATTATTACTATTCATAATGTCTAAAAATAAACGTTACATATTTATAAAAATTTTACCTACTGATTCCAAATATGGAATCCATTTTTTAAAATTCAAACCACATAAGTTACAAAAATTAATTTAAAATTAATTCCCATTGTCAAAACCAAAAAATGTGTTTTTAAGAAGTAAAAACAACCAAAAGATTGGCTTGTGTTAATGTAAAATTTCAAAGTTAAATTAACTTTAGTGAAAAAAATTGGATTAAATGATAAAAGTATGATCCAATTACACATTAAAACAAATTAAAAGTACAATCTAATGATATAAATAAATTATATTGAAAGGCATTTTTGAATTAAAATGTAGTATTTTAACTATTCATTAAACATGAACTTTTTTAGAAATATACCAAAAATTAATCCAAAGTAAATTTTGATGTCATTATTCTTAATAAGAAATATATTTTGTCAAATAGAACATATAAAGGTGTCAAAAACTATATTTGAAAAGGGTTTCCCATCAAAAGATGGTAAAACTACATTTTTAGATAAATACCTCTATTATCAAAAAAAGAATTTATTCTTAAATTATATATAGAAGACATATAATATAAATTTAAAACATTAAATTGAATATATATATATATTATATTTTTTATTAAATAAAAATCCATAAAGAGTGATATGAAAAAAAATATTCTCTTTTAAATATGTTTTCATAAAAACTCATCCATTATATTCAATTTGTTTTTATTTCCATTTCTAATAAATTTGGTAATCAATGAATAATCATTTAATCATGTGTAAACCATATTTCAAAATTCCATTGATACTATTCATTCCCTCCATTATAATGGTTAGGCGTTTACTACCATTTAAAATAATAATAATAATAATATTGTATTATTTTTTAGTATAACACAATGTTGTGTGCAATGTAAGATTTCAGAGAAGCTCGTTGTTGTCTGTTGAGTGCTTTATCAAAAAGAAGTGTCCCCTTTAACTTAAAATTAATATTTTATTCCTAAGTATTAATAGAAATAAAAATTTATTATTCTATAAATACTTGGGTCGTTACATCCTCCCCCCTTTTTGAAATTTCATCCTTGCAATTTTAAAATTAGGCTCTGAAACATCATCGAATGTCCCACATCAGAAAAAGAGTCAATAAAATGATCACTTTAAAAGAAATAAAGAGAATTATAAAGGTCACCCAAGATAATACATACAAGGATTATATAAACACTCAGAAATTCCATGTAATTTTTTTTAATTATATGGGAATTTTATGAGTCCGTGAAAATTGAAAACATTTGATTCTAAGGCACGGTGTGCTCGGAATGAATTTCTAAAATTTTTTAAGTAAGTTAAGTAAACGTGCGAGTGAGTTTTTGTAAATTTTGAACCGGTGCTCAGAAATGAAATCTGAGGACACCGTTGAACTCACAGTGTCGGTATTCGCTTAAGCAGACTTTCACCTCGACCACAGTAGGACAAGGGTGAAAGTTAGTTTTCGTGTTTTTCATAGAGATAAAAAAATAAAGAACAAAATTTTATTTTATTTTTAACCTCCCATTTGAATGCTCTGTGGTGGGGACCACCCGAGCTAGAAACACCCCCCCCCCAATTTGAAATTAACGGTGGGGACCACCCGACCCTTGAAATCCCTCTTTATTGAGGGTGGTCGCTCTTGGTTCTCTCCTAATTAATTGGGCACCTTCAATTAATTTATTATGCCAACATCATCTTAATTAATGACCGACTCTAAATAAATTAATAAAACATAATTTAATAAGTTGGATATTTCATTTTGGTGGAATTTGGAGGATGTGTTGGGAAAGGGGGGAACTTTGGAGAAACACCTTTCTCCAACAAAGAATGCTTTCTCTAACGAAGAACACTTTCTCCAACGAAGAATGAATTCTCCAACGAAGAACTTCGTCGAAGGATCACCAATGTGGAACATCTTCAATGATGGCAAACCAACGTCCATCATTCCTCTCTCCTCACCGAAGTCAACGAACCTTCAAGGTACGGTTTGTTATTCTATATACCCCTTACCCTGTTCTTGACGTTCTTCATTATTCTAGAATAAACAAGCCACTTGCTACCATTATAACATGGAGGGTTCGGGCCAAATGAACATAGCCCAACATCTCAGCAACCTTTGTGAATTTCGTTGGTCTTGAAATGATGGTGTTGTTCTGAGATGAGTTGGGATGTCTACGGAATGAAGAACAAACCACCAGGGCATGCCCGGTGACCCGAAGAATGTCACAGGTGACCGTACCGGTGACTGACACTGGTGGGGCTTGGAAATGGTGATCGGTACTCCAGTCGGTCGCGGCGACGGTGGGGGTGCGACCGCACTGCCGAAGAAGGGTCGTGACCCGTTGGACGCGGTGGAGCAGAGGCGGCAGCCAGTGCATAGCTGACTGCGCGAAGGGGAGGTGGCGATGCGCGTCTGCACCGTTGGGCGTGCGGGAGCCGCCGCACAAGGCCACGGTGGCGAAGGCAGGGCAACCGGCTTGCTTCCTACCACCGATGATGGCGCGGAGCGCGACCACGCCGCATGGAGTAGGTTGGATGTCCGACCATCTGCGGACCAGTAGGTCAAGCACTGCGGGCCGCCCCACAGGCTGCCCTGCGTGTCGGGCCGCACCGCCAGGCCGGGTCGTGCCGTCGGGCCGCACCGCACCGATTGGCCACACCGCGCCGCCGTACCATGTCGCGCCGCTGCGCCGGGCAGGACCAAGTTGGTCGGGCCAGACCCAGCAGGCCGGGACGGACCCAGTGGGCATGGTCGACCAGAACCGGGTTGGGTCAGCCCATGCTGGGTCGGGCTGGGTCGGACCGGACCCGGACCAACTTCGACCCCTTTTCGCTCTTTCGTCCATAACTTGAGCTATGGGCGTCCGTTTCAAAAACCATCTACGGCACCAGAAACCTTGGATCGATACTGTCCTTTTGTTATACCACACTTGATTTTTAGATAAATTTTGTGTACAATCAAGTTGGATAGAACACGAATCCAACCGGGCCCTCGGAACTAAAAGACCAATAACTTACAGATCGGGTGTCCGATTGACGCACCATCTGTTGCGTTGAAAACCATTTTACGTGGAGGTCCTTTGGGATACTTCTTCTTGGGACTTTATGGAATTTGGAGTATTGACCTATGGCTTGAGGAGCGGACCATCCCGAAATCAAGCGAGATTAGTGTGGGAACCTTGTGGCTGTCTGTAACATGAGAAAGGGATCCTATGTGGGTCTGTGATTTGGGATCCTATGTGGGTCTATGTTCGAGGTTCCCAATTGGATTCGTTCTAGGAAATCCTTGTGGGACTACTCTAGTATCCTACATGGTTCTGATGTACTAGGATCCTACGTGGGTCTGATGATTTAGGATCCTACGTGGGTCTGATGATTTTGGATCCTATGTGGGTCTGATGATTTAGGATCCTACGTGGGTCTGCCTCTTAACAGAGTAAGATGGTTCAGTAGTTACATCTAATCATCTTTGTTACCATACCTAAGTTATACCTGATGTGAGATGATTCTTTACCTTTGTGGTGATACCTATGTAGTATTTTTCTGTGTGGTGTACCTTTGTGGTACTTACCTTCATGGTGATACCTTTGTGGTATTCTTCTGTGTGGCATACCTTGGTGGTACTTAGCTTCGTGGTGTTGTATTATTCTGCATGGTGTTACCTTTGTGTTACTTACCCTTGTGGTGTTACCTTAGTGGTATTCTTTCCTTCATAAAACAAATGTACTTTGGTTAAGAGTTGGACCTTGTGTTTCCTCATGAATGATATGGGTATACTTGATAACTTAGGTATATGTATGGGCATATACCTGTGTAGGTTTGACTGTTGTTCTCATGATTCATGATTTTGGTATGCTTTTGGTTTATCCTTTAGGTATTTTGAGAGACCTTCGGGGGTCTTGGGTCCCTACTGAGTATTGTTATACTCACCCATGCATGGGCTATGCCCACACCTTGTTGTGTTTGGTGTAGACGATGGACAACATTGATTGAGGATGAGGGTACTAGGACTAGAGGTAGCTCGGAGGTGGACATTAGATGAGGCGTACTGTATAGATGACCATTCGAGAGTTGTACCTATCCTTCAGGTTGGATCCTTGGAGGGTGTTCACGGAAGTTGTTCCAGTTTACTTGTACTTCCTAGTTTTCTTGTACTTCCTAGTTTTCTGGTACTTTCCAGTTGGTCTTGTACTCTGGCCCTTTTTCTTACTGTACACACTCTTCTTACTATAGTTTACTTGGGTTTGTATCTTGTAGTGTTCTTGGTTTCATGTGATTACAGGTTATAAAGCAATGTCTTACCGGTTTTTAGGGAATACTCCTTTCAGTGCTAGTCGTCATCCCCTATCCTATGGAAGGTGGGCTAGGGGTAGTCAGGACATGGGCCCCGGGGGACAGGTCATGAAAAATTCATATCAGAGGAGTCGGTTCTACTATATTACATTGGACTCTTATCTTATTAAAGGCAAAAGTGTTATTTTTAGTGAATGTGGTTATCGGTTTAGGGAATCCAGTGTTGGTGCAGCAGTCGACGTATCCATACACTAGGACCCTAACTTCTGATTTCTGACTTAGTGCATGAAAACACTGATTGCGTGTGTGTTTTGAAAATTTTTCTTTGTGATCTATTTGAGTCGTCTCACCAAGTATAACTTATTTAATGTGGCGCACCTATTTCTTTTCAGGATGCCTCCACGCAAACAACCAGCTAGGTTTCTGGGTATAGTACGCAAGGACAAACCATCAAGCGATGAGGCCTCGGTGCATAACCCTTTATCAGTAGAGGCACCAGTGAAGGCACCAGCAGTACCATTACCTGTTGGTCCACTGATGCCACTAGCCCCAGTTGCAGAGGGTGCACGCCGCTTGAGTGCATTGTACAATTTCCAATGCCAGATTCCACCCAGGTTCAGGGGTGAGACGGACCCACAGGAAGCTGAGGATTGGTTGGAGGACGTGGTGAGAGTCTTCCGACTGGTAGAGACACTAGGTTATCTCATGTTGATCCTTATACCTAGTATTCTATAAGCAGCAGTACGCAGATAGTGGATCTTGATGCTTTATTCTCATGATGAGGTGACACTTCTCTGGGAAGACTTTGAGAGCCTGTTTCAGGCAGAGTTTGTCCTAACGACCCTTTTCTAAGTGTGCATACAATAGATTCTTCATCTGTAGCATGGCAGCATGACTATGTCTTAGTAATGAGCGAGGTTCAACGACCTCTCATGCTACTCCAATGATATGGTGTGAGACCCATTCTTCAGGGCCCAGACCATTGATTAGGGACTCAGACAGAGGATCAGGGCTTCAACGATTTCTCTCAGCATTCTGATGCATGCGGGGGTGTTAGATCGATCCCTCTTAGTGGAGAGTTTTCTTGTTGAGCAGTCGCCAACAGCGAGACCCACCACTGGGCATCACGTAGTAGAGTCTTTTGCAACTGGAAGCAGATAGATCTCACAGAGGTCCAAGAAGACCAAACCTACAGGTGGATGACCGCAGGATTCAGGGTCAGTTGTGCGGGGCACCAGAGACAGAGCCAGTCATGCGAGGAGAAGATAGTGTTGTTTATGATGTGGGCAGGGTCATATGACTCGTGACTTCCTAACCCTCCATACGGATGATCATAAAAATTTCAAAGGACCACCCAGGCAAAGGAAGAGGTTCGACTGAGGAGGTCCGTAGGGAGAAGGTGGACATGGTAGGGGAGCTGGTCATACAGCTGGAAGTGGGAGACGATTTGAGATGTTACCGCCACCACCCCCAGATGGTCCACCCTGACCACGAGGAGCAGGTGGACAGGGGCAAGCTCAGCTCTAGGCAGCTGAGGCATACGACCATGGTGCTCCAGAGATGATACGAGGTATGATCTATGTCTACTCCACCATAGTTGCAGTACTTATAGACACAGGTTTTGGTCATTCTTTTATTTCCACTACCCTCGTTCAGAGCGCGGAAATTCTAGTGGAGTTTTTGGCTCAATCCTTATGACTATAGAATCCTACCAGAGAGAATTAGATGATTACACACTATTTCTAGTAGTTTGATCTTACTCTAGGAGGTGAGAGTTTCAGTTGGGATCTCCCGGTAGTGGTGTCGAGGCCTTACAATGTCATCTTGGATATAAAAAGGTTATCTACATTCTATGGTCAGATTGAATGTATAAGGTGAAAATTGAGGTGTGTCTGCCCTAATGGGACTAGTTTAACCTTCCCTGGTGAGAAAGGAGCCTTTCCAGCATAGGATGGACTTACCTGGAGGAGAGTGTAGCCAATCACTCATCAGTTGGATAGCCTTACCCTCGGAGTGGTTGATGTGGAGAGTCCAAGCTATCCTGCAGTGGTGGACTAGTACACAGATTTCTTCCCTGATGATGTTTTATGTATACCTCCTTGCATAAAGGTGGACTTTTACATTGACTTATACCCCATGATGGCACCAATATCTACACCAACTTATCAGATGGCTCTTGTGGAGCTTCGTGAGCTGTGGGTATTGCTAGAGGACTTGCAGGGGAAGGTAGTCATCCAGCCCAGTGATTCTCCTTGGGTAGCCATGATTTTTTTTCAAAGAAGGTGGATGGGAGCTTAATACTTTGTGTTGACTATCGGCGCCTGAACCAGGTGACCGTGAAGAATAAGTACCCACTTCTGAGGATTGACAACCTCTTTGATCAGCCAAAGGGAGCACGGTGATTCTCGAAGATAGACCTCAGATCATGCTATCACCAGCTCAGAGTATGAGACAAGGATGTGCAAAAGATGGATTTTAGATGTCGGTATGTACATTATGAGTTTTTTTTCATGTCCTTAGGCATGACCAACGCTCCAGTAGTGTTCATGGGACTCATGAACAGGATCTTTCATCCATACCTTGATCGCTTTGTAGTAGTCTTCATCGATGACATTCTAATATACTCGGCTGCCGAGGTGGATCATACTTATCATTTTCAGATAGTTTTGGACACACTTCGAGAGCACCAGCATTATGGTAAGCTCTCAAAGTTCCAGTTCTAGATCTGAGAGGTTCACTTCTTGGGACACGTCATCTCAGAGGCTAGAGTTGTGGTGGATCCAGTGAAGATTGAGATGGAACTTTCTTGGGAGCCACCCAGGAGTGTGATAAAGGTACAGAGTTTCCTAGGTTTGGCCGGATACTATTGGAGATTTTTGCCAAATTTCTCTAGATTTGCAGCACCTTTATCAGCATTGACGAATAAGGGGAAACCCTTCGTGTGGTCGGAGAGATACCAGCGGGGTTTTTAGGAGCTGAGGCAGAGGCTGACTAGTGCCCCCATCTTGAGGCATCCGGAGGAGGGTGTTGGGTATGTAGTCTACTACGATGCATCAGGGATCGGGCTCAAATGTGTCCTGATTCATGAGAAAGTAGTTATCGCATATGGTTCTCGACATTTGAGACATCTTGAGCAGAACTGCACTACCCATGACCTAGAGTTAGCAGAAATGGTCTTCACCTTGAAGATGTGGCGACATTACTTGATGGGCGAATGTTTTACACTCTACTTTGATCACCAGTGTCCCGTGTATATCTTCTCCAAGAAGGACCTGAACCTGAGACAAAAGCATTGTCTTGAGTTCCTCTAGGACTATGACTTCGAGATAGTCTATACTCCTGGGAAGGGGAACGTTGTAGAAAATGCACTTAGTAGGAGATATGGTATACAAATTCTAGGTGAGGCAATAGAGAAGCTGGCCACATTGCAGATATCATTTGTGGATGGAGATGGAGTGGATTTTATTCAATCTCTTATAGCCACTCCCCCACTTCTTCAGCGAGTCAGGGAGGTGCAGCGTGGGGACACTGACTGCGAGGCTCGACGTGTTCAAATATCTACAGGGAATTCCACTGATGGATTTTCTGAATGTGGGGAGCACGTTATCCTCTTTAGAGGACGTACCATGGTACTGGTGGCTTTACGAGATGAAGTGTTGAGGGAGTTCCACACATCCCCTCTAGCAGTACATCCAGGATTGGAAAATATGTACCAAGATCTCTGAAGACAGCACTGGTGGCTGGGAATGAAGAAATTAGTATCAATGTTTGTTTCTCAGTGCCTCACTTATCCGCAAGTGAAGGCAGAGAATCAGGTACCAGCAGGCTTAGTGTAGCCTTTAGAGGTACCAGAGTGGAAGTGGGATGAGATATCCATGGACTTCATGATAGGACATCCACGTACATCCAGAGGTCATGATTATATCTGGGTGATCGTCGACCGACTCACCAAGTCGGCTCACTTCCTACAGATCAGAGAGCAGGGTTTAGTAGAGTTCTTAGGATGCCTCAATGTGCAGGAGATTGTGCGGCTACATGGAGTACCCTTAACAATTGTCTCCGATCGTGATGTACATTTCACTTCCCAGCTATGGAAGGGGTTGCAGGAGGCTTTCGGGATGCAGCTTCGTTTGAGCACTACCTTCCATCCTAAGATAGATAGCCAGACTGAGTGGACTATTCATGTAACACACCAATATTTTATGAGATATATTCTTTTTAATTTCTTTCATATATTTTTTTGTACGCCCTTCCAAGATTATCTTGTACTATACGCAACATTGTATTATCTTGCAGTATACATAACACTATTATTGGCTTGTGTTACACACAATTTCAAGTTCGTTTGGTGGAAATTATTCTATGCAACATTAAGTATAGATTTTGTTTAATGTATAAATGAAATAAGTTTTGATTATGTTATACACAACACCAAACGGAGCATTCACTACACGCATCCCTTACTTGGCTTGCATTACACGTAATCAAGACCTTCCTTGATAGCATGTGTAGTACGCAATACCGAGTTTCACTAAATGAGATATTATTATAATATTATTATGAACTAGCCATTATGAATAGTAAAACCCAATTTTTGAAATTTTATAAATTTTATCTTTCAAAATGGACTTCATTTTTGGATTCGAAATATCGAAATTATCCTAGGGTGAATTTTTGGTATTTTTCAGAAAACTTTCAATTTTTGATGAATAGTGAAAACACTGGGTTACTATTTAAAAACCGACTTTTTATTTAGATAATTATTTATTTTATTTAAATTTATTTTAGGAAAAAATTTATACATAATACCTATATAAGTTCAATGTAATTCATTGGAGTCATTTTATAATAATTTTAGATATATAAAACTTTTATTGAACTTTTCACTGTCTTTTACCCACCTCCTAGGAGAATTTGAAAATTTAAATAAAACATAATTATACCGCTTCTGTGAGTGGAATTTTGAAAATCCGAGAGACATGGTTAATATCAAGGAGTAAAATGTGGTTCAATAAAATAAAAATAATTTTGGTGAATAGTAACTTTTTACTTTTATTTACCATGGTTAAAAGTAAATAGGGTAATTAAGGGTAAAAATGATATTATTATTACCCTAAAACATGTCCTAATTCTATTGGATAAGTGTAATTAGACCAAAAACAACCTTAGGAATAAAATATTACCCTTTAGGTCCATTTGGATTATATTAGGATACTTATTATTATTTTATTTAAAGAAATTTTAAAATAGTTAAAATCAAAGTTTAATAACTAAAACATTTTTAATATAGGGTTATACATAAGATAAATTTGACTATAAATATTCATTAGAAATCTAAAAATATTTCCTATATAATGGTATTGTATTTATATTTTTTAGACATTAAATAATCTAATTTATTTATGAAACAATGATGATGCAGTAATTACCTTATTAATGAAATATTAACATAATTGATGTTATAAATACCCAAATAAATGTAATTTGAGACTTTTAATGAATTCCACTAATTTTATAGGTTAATATGACATTTTAATATTGATTTAATAAATTTTTTCGAACTAATAATGCTGTTATGATTTTCACAAAAATCAATTAACAAATAGTGTCAAAATTGACATAAATTTCTTTTAAAAGAAATATTATATTATTAATTGTTATTTTACTCTTAAAAATGATAGGTTCGGCCAAATGACATAGATACAGTTATATATATTAATAATGAGCCACTTGGGGTTCTTTTGGCTTTTTATAGTAAGTCTATTTACCATATAGTGTAAGAAAACAAGAAGACCGGGTAAAAGTTAAATTATTTAACTTAGAGTTAAATCTAAATGATAAGGTTAAAATAGTAACCTAAACTTGTGTAAAACCTATTGGTTGAGAGTATTTATACCCATACCCACTTTATATTCTAAATAAATCAATTTGTAGCTATTATAAACTGAATATGACTTTATTATAAAATAATATTTTATGTTTTTCTTAAGGTTCTCTTCTCATCCATTATAAAAGGGCACCTCCTCCCTCTTATCTTTACACAATTTTGAGCCTTCAATATCATCCAAACCCTTAACATTTCCCTTATCAACTTCCCTATAAAAATTATATAGGTTCTGGTCTTTTCAAAATACCAACTCTAGAGCCTTAAGAGGAAGCTTAAAAGAGGTGCTTTGAAGAAAAGGTAATCTCTTCTACCGATTCTTTCAAGTTTCTTTCTTCTTCAATTTCTTCTTCTTTAGTTGTTTCATTATAGAGTAATGACATCATTATCACTAATATACTAATATTTTATTATAAATATGAAACAACCCCATTTCACCTTATATCCATCCTACGGAAAATGAAATCATCGCGCGTGAGTACGTACAGAATACCGTCTCCACGCCGTGGTGTAATCTGTTTTTCCACCACCACCTTACTTGGATGGGTATAATGGTGTAAATAATAACTATATATAGTTATTATAACTTAATACTGATTATGAGATATTATATCATCCACTCCAATTCAATTCAATAATTATGGGAATGATATCATCGCTCGTGCGTACGTACGAATTACCGTCTCCACGACACGATGAGATTTATTCTCCATGTTAACTACTCAAGAATGATTATAAAGTATATATAATGAATAATAATGAAATATCTGACATGATAAATCTACTGGATTTATGTATATATATATATATGTCATCTACTTACTTCCATTAAAGTTACTAAGGAAAGGAAAACAACGTTCATGCATACGTATGACCTACCGTCTCCATGAACGATGTATTTCATTTTATTTATCTATCTATTATATATATATATATATTTACTAAATATATGTGATATATAAATCATTATTTACATTCTGGAAGTAATTAATTCATGATATAAGTAATAATAATATCAAGAACAACAAGTCCAAACACATACGATAAATAAAACAATTTTACCCAAAACGTTGCTTTAACATGAAATTTACAAAAGAACGGGTAATATAAAGTCATAAGTGAACCATATATGATATCATAAAAATGAATATTATTCTTTAATAAGTCAATGACATTATTTAAATCATTATACAGGAGGTTCGAATACGTATGAAGCATATCAGACCTAAGTTAAGGGATAACTTTTTCAATCCCGTTTTTATCCTAGATTATTTATTCGTAAGTATTTACTGGGGTGATATTTATCATCCATGTCCCAGTTTTCTAAAAACAAATCATGTATGTTTAAATTCCTTTTTACCCTTTTTTGACTTTTACTACATGGTATCTAAGGAATCTTTCTTTTGTTTAAGTTACGATGTACTTTTTTGACTTTTTCATCCAAAGTACGAGAAGAATGTTTTTTAACTTATACGACATGAAAGGATTATTACAGTTTCATAACACCTTATTTTCATGAATATTACTCTAAAATATTTCATGACTATTTCCAAAAAAATCCTTTTATTTTAAAATTGCATGACATTTTGTGAAAAGAAAATGATTTTGAATAAGAAAGGATATCTTCTTCAATAATTTATTTCAGGTGTTTTATCAAAACCATTTTCCATGTAAGATGAAATTATTTCATATGTGTATGTTTCAAGTATAATGTATCTATGATTTACATTGTTTCACCTCTCTTATGATGAAATGATATCCATTTGTTTTATATGGATTATGTTATGATGGTATGATGTTTATGAAACCCATTTTATTTTTTTTGGGTTAGGATTAATGTTTTATGTTTATGTTGTGGCACACGTAAGAATGATTTCATTATGAGATGGGTGGGACCTATATCTCCCTAAAATGCATTGGGTAACAATTTATATCTCATGAGATAGACATGGATGGAATGGAAAGTCATTCCAGTTCAGTGATACAAGACTGGAATGAGGAGTGAACTCGGTTCAGTAAGGGACTTTCTCCACTAAGATGGTCTTGGCAGCAATGCCTTGGATACTATAGAAATCATAACATGTGATTAATGGTTTTCCATAATTACATGATTTATTCCCATTCTATTTTATGATGATTGATGTTCCATTATGATCTATTCCTTACGTACTGCCATGTGTTATGCCATTGCTCAAGATTTTAATGTTTAAACATTATGTTCATGTTTTTAAATTCAAATGTATATGGTTTGTTTTATTTTCTACATGATTACCCTTACTGGTCATTTGAGATCACCCTTTATATGTTTTCTTTTCCCCAGGATTTAAAGAAATGTTTTAGATAAGATTAAAAAAGGGGAAGATCTTTATGGGAGATGTTGAAGATCTTTCACCGCGATTAGAATATTATATTCCAAGTTTCCAAAGACACTAAACTATTACGTTTCTTGTGTGTCTGTTTTTGTTATGTATTAAGTATTCCGAAAAAGTAATGTAATGTCTATGTACATCAAGTTTGAGGTCTCTACAGTTGGTATCAGAGGAAAGGTTTAGTAAACCTTTGGAAACTAGGATAAGAAAACTTTAGTGAAATCCCTAGAGATATTTCTAAGGTATTTCTAGGGATGTCTCTAAGGTTAGGTATAAGTATAGGTTACAATCCTAGAATTATTATAATGATCCTGAATAACCTAGGATTAAACCTATGATGTTAGATATTGAAAGTACTCCCCTTGATTTTTTTGTTTTCCTAGCATGATTTTTGCCTCTCACAGTATTCTTTTTGGGTTTTAGAAAATTGCTGGAAACCGGAAGATTCATGTTAATGGAGAATATGATGGACAATGGAATGATATTCTTCATGATCAAGCAAATGAAATGGGATTTGGAAGGCGAAAAATTGTTATTATGCCTAATCAGCAATCTCATAATATGATCAATAATATCAACTTTGGTAAGATTCCTGACTCAGCTAATAAGAGAAAGATGGAGATTTATGATGATCATAGAGGAAAGAAAGTTCAATTTTCATCATGAAAATCATGTGGTAAGAGGCATTAGGGAGAATGTTTCAAAGGAAATGGAAGATGCTTTGGGTGTGGAAAAGAAGGAAACAAAGCCAGTAATTGCAAAGGAAAAGGTTCAGTTAACACCATGAACAAGGATAATGGTATTGCTAAGACATCAACAACGGTTAAATGTTTTAAATGTGTAATGTACGGGCATTATGCAAACCAATGCCCTAAGGGAAAGTCCCTTGAATAGAATCATCATGGTCGTATGGGTAGTATTTATATTGATGATGATGAAGAGACTACAAATGATTTGTGAGATGAAAGAATTGTTCAAGCTCGGTCAATGGTTTAAGAAGGTAGTGGAATGATTTATGTTTATCAAGAGCTATGTTGTATAGGTAACGGTACTATGGAATAAAGACACATATAAGGATTGTTACACTATTGTTTTTTCTAAAGTATTTGAAAGTATATGTTGAATGGTACCGGTAACCATGAAAGGTTATTCAGATATTTTTGGAAAGTAGATGATATGCGCATAATGAAGGGATAAGGAGATAATGAGATGTTTGATAGTATTATTGAGCTCGTGACTGATGTAAGGACAATGTGATATCATGGTTTGAGTATATAGAATTTTTGGGATTTTGGTATGTAGAAAGATTTAACTTTTGGAGCATTCATGTTTTAACTAAGGTTCAATGGGTATTCATTTTTCAATAGAATACATGATTAAGGTATTCACATGTTTGGAATGTAACCAACAAGATATATCGTATGATATATGGGGGATAAATGATGGTATTCACATACTTGGTAGATGAAATTTCTAGTAATTTTTTTCTTTATACTATGAGCTTGGACATAAGTATTTTAGATAAGCCTAAAGATTGGAATGGATTATGTTGGACATAAGTTAGTATTGTTTAAGGATAGAACTTTTTTCAATATTATTTCAGGAATGTTATAATAATGTAGTTTTAGAAAAAGGGATAACCTGCAGGACGGGCGACAACCGTCGTGTCAGACACGGCTGTGGGAATCGAACACACAACTGAAGTGCGACAGGCCTTTATCACCTACCACTGGCCTACAGGAAGTCCCCGGTTAGTATAAACTAGTTTTATTTTATTAAGCAGTATGATAGATGAATTACAAGTCCCTTTTTGGAATCATATATGATTAATCTCACCATAGATAGACTTATGTATATAACTTTTGCTGACGTTATGTTTGAGATAGATGGAATGACCTATCATTCTATCTCATGATCTAATAACACTTTGAAAAAGACAAAATCAACTTCATTTCTTTAACAGATGAAGTAGAAATTGTTCAAGGCATGAGCAACGGTAAGATTGTACCAAAATCAAGTAATTATTTCTTTTAATTCAACAATTCTTCAACTTTAGGGAAATGATCTCGAAAAAAAAAAATTTCCTAGTGTCCTTATATCTGATGAACTAGATGGTAGCTTAAATCATTACAAATTTATGGCTTTGTGATTATTGGATTTTTCATAGCCATGTCCTATACCACTCTCCATCAGAACTTGACGGTTATATTTTTCTTCCATATCCATATTTATACCTATGTTCTCCTATGTGGAAACCCAGTGATGAGTTAATCTGGGTAACCGTTACATTTCTTACTTTACTTTTTAAAATTAAGTTTTAGTATTCTTTTTTACGATGTGGGTTTTTATGAAAGAAACTTTTAAGTAGAAAACAATTTATAACCTCGACGAATTTCGAGGGTGAAATTCATTTTAAGGGGGGTAGAATGTAACACCCTAAGATTTTATGAGATATATACTTTTTAATTTCTTTCATATCTTCTGTTGTATGCTGCGCCAAAATTATCTTGTACTATACGCAACACTGTATTAGCTTGCAGTATATGTAACACTATTCTTGGCTCGTGTTACACACAATTTCAAGTTTGTTTTGTGAAAATTATTATACGCAACATTAAGTATAGATTTTGTTTAATATATAAATTAAATAAGTTTTGATTATGTTATACGCAACACCAAATAGAGCTTTCACTACACGCAGCCCTTACTTGGCTTGCATTACACATAATCAAGACCTTCCTCGATAGCGTGTGTAGTACACAATACCGAGTTTCACTAAACGAGATATTATTATAATATTATTATGAACTAGCTGTTATGAATAGTAATACCCACTTTTTGAAATTTTATAAATTTTATCTTTCAAAATGGACTTCATTTTTGGATTCGGGATATCAAAATTAGCCTAGGGTGAAATTTTGGTATTTTTCTGAAAACTTTCAATTTTTGATGAATAGTGAAAACACTGGGTTACTATTTAAAAACCGACTTTTTATTTAAATAATTATTTATTTTATTTAAATTTATTTTAGATAAAAATTGATACATAATACCTATATAAGTTCAATTTAATTAATTGGAGTCATTTTATAATAATTTTAGATATATAAAAATTTTATTGAACTTTTCACCATCTTTTACCCACCTCTTAGGAGAATTTAAAATTTTTCATAAAACCTAATTTTACCACTTCTGTGAGTGGAATTTCGAAAATCCGAGAGACACAGTTAATATCAAGGAGTAAAATGTGGTTCAATAAGATAAAAATAGTTTTTGGTGAATAGTAACTTTTTACTTTTATTTACCACGGTTAAAATTAAATAGGGTAATTAAGGGTAAAAATGATATTATTATTACCCTAACACGTGTCCTAATTCAATTGGATAATTTTAATTCGACCAGAAACAACCTTATGAATAAAATATTACCCTTTAGGTCCAATTGGATTATATTTGGACACTTATTATTATTTTATTTAAAGAAGAGTTAAAATAGTTAAAATCAAAGTTTAATAACTAAAAGATTTTTAATATAGGGTTATACATAAGATAAATTCGAATATAAATATTCATTAGAAAGATAAAAGTATTTTCTACATAATGATATTTTATTTATAATTTTTATACATTAAATAATTTAATTTATTTATGACACAATGATGATACAGTAATTACCTTATTAATGAAATATTAACATAATTGATGTTATAAATACCCAAATAAATGTAATTTGAGACTTTTTATGAATTCCACTAATTTTATAGATTAATATGACATGTTATTATTGATTAAATTAATTTTTTTCTAAATGATAATGCTGTTATGATTTTCACATTAATCAATTACCAAATAATTTCAAAATCGACATAAATTGTTTTTAAAACAAATATTATATTATTAATTTTTGTTTTATTCCTAAATATCTAACGTTCAACCAAATGACTTAGATAAGGTTATATATATTAATAATAAACCACTTGGGGTTCGTTTGGGTTTTTATAGTAAATTTATTAACCACATAGTGTAAGAAAACAAGAAGACCCGGTAAAAGTTAAATTATTTAACTTAGAGTGAAATCTAAATGATAAGGTTAAAATAGTAACCTAAACTGGTCTAAAACCTACTTGTTGAGATTATTTAGACCCATACCCACTTTAGATTCTAAATAAATCAATTTTTAGCTATTATAAACCGAATATGAATTTATTATAAAATAATATTTTATGTTTTTTCTAAGGTGCCCCTCTCCTCCCTTATAAAAGGGAACCTCCTCCCTATTCTCTTTACACAATTATGAGCCTTAAATCTCAGCCAACCCCTAACAATTTACCTTATAAACTTCCCTATAAACATTATATAGGTTCTTTTCTCCTCAAAAGACCAACTATAGAGCCTTAAGAGTAATCTTAAGAGAGGTGCGTCGAAGAAGAGGTAATCTCTTCTACCGATTCTTTCAAGTTTCTTTCTTATTAAACTTCTTCTTATTTAGTTGTTTAATTATAAAGTAATCACATCAGAATAACTAATATAATTATATGTTATTATAAATATGAAACAACCCCATTTCACTTTATATCCATCCTGCAGAAAATGAAATCATCGCGCGTGCGTACTTACGAAATACCGTCTCCACGCCATGGTGTAATCTGTTTTTCCACCACAACCTTAATTGGATGGGTATAATGGTATAAAGAATTACTATATATAGGTATTATAACTTCATACTGATTCTGAGATATTATATCATCCACTCCAATTCAATTAAATAATTATGGGAACGATATCATCGATCGTGCGTACGTACGAATTACCGTCTCAACGACGCGATGAGATTCATTCTCCATGTTAACTACTCAAGAATGATTATAAAGTATATATAATGAATAATAATGAAATATATGACATTATAAAGCTATTTTATTTATGTATATATGTATATATGTCATCTACTTACTTACAATCAAGTCAATAAGGAAAGGAAAATAGCGTTCATGCGTACGTACGACCTACCGTCTCCATGAATGGTGTATTTCATTTCATTTATCTATCTATTATATATATATAATGAATATATATGATATATAAATAATTATTTACATTCTATAAGTAATTAAGTCATGATATAAGTAATAATAATATCAAGAACAACAATTCCAAACACGTATGATAAATAAAACGATTTTACCCAAAACGCTACTTTAACATGAAATTTACAAAAGAACGGGTAATATAAAGTCATAAGTGAACCATATATGATATCATAACAATGAATATGATTCTGTAATAAGTCAATGAGATTATTTAAATCATTATACAGGAGTTTCGGATACGTACGAAGCATATCGGACCTAAGTTATGGGATAACTTTTCCAAAATCATTTTTATCTGAGATTGTTTATTCATAAGTATTTACTGGGGTAATATTTATCATCCATGTCCCTATTTTCTAAAAATGTTTTCATGTATTTTTAAATTCCATTTTACCCATTTTTTACTCTTACTAAATGGTATGTAAGGAATCTTCATTTTGTTTAAGTTACGAGGTACTTTTTTGACTTTTCCGGCCAAAGTACGAGAAGAATGTTTTTTTAACTTATACGACATGAACGGATTTTTACAGTTTCATAACACCTTATTTTCATGAAGATTACTCTACGAAATTTCATGACTATTTTCAATAAAATCCTTTTCTTTTAAAATTTCATGGAATTTTGTGAAAATAAAATGATTTTTAATACGAAAGAATATCTTCTTCAAGAATTTATTTCAATTGTTTTATCAAAACCATTTTCCATCTAAGATGACATTATTTCATATGTGTATATTTAAAGTATAATGTCTCTATGATTTACATAGTTTCACCTCTCTTATAATGAAATCATATTCATTTTTTTATATGCATTATTTTATGATGGTATGATGTTTATGAAACCCATTTTATTTTTTTGGGTTATGATGAATGTTTTATGTTTATGTTGTGGCACATGTAAGAATGATTTCATTATGAGATGGGTGGGACCTATATCTCCCTCCAATGCATTGGGTAAATATTTATATCATATGATATAGACATGGCTGGAATGGCAAGTTAATCCGGTTCAGTGATACTGGACTGGAACGAGGAGTGAACTCGGTTCAGTAAGGGACTTTTTCCACTAATATGGTCTTGGCAGCAATGACATGGATACTATGGAAATAATAACATGCTCTTAATGGTTTGCGACAATTAAATGATTTATTCACATGCTATTTTATGATGATTGATGTTTCATTATGATATATTCCTTATGTACTGCCATGTTTTATGTCAATGCTCAAGATTTTGATGTTTAAACATTATATTCATGTTTTTTAGTTCAAATATATATGGTTTGATTTATTTTCTCCATGCTTACCCTTACTAGGGATTTGAGCTCACCCTTTATATTTTTTCTTTTCCCCAGGATTTAAAGAAAGGTTTTACGTAAGATTACAAAAGGGGAAGATATTTATGGGAGATGTTGAAGATCTTTCACCACGATTAGAAGATTATATTCCGAGTTTCCAAAGACACTAAACTATTACGGTCCTTGTGTGTCTGTTTTTGTTATGTATTATGTATTTTGAAAAAGTAATGTAATGTATATATACGTCAAGTTTGGGGTCTCTACAATTCATACCCTCGAGGACATGTTAGGTGCTTATGTCCTCGATTTCGATTGTATCTGGGAGGATCACTTTCCCTTGGTGGAGTTTGCATACAATGACAATTATCACTCCACCATTGGGATGACACCTTTCGAGGCTCTATACAGCCGACCATTCATATCGCCTTTCTACTGGACTGACCCAAGGGAGTCATCACTCATGGGACCAGATATGGTACAGGCTATAATGGAGAAGGTGCAGATCATCCAGGAGTGGATGAAGAATACACATAGAATGTAGCAGTCTTATGCCGACAGGAGATGGAGACCTCTGGAGTTTCAGGATGGTGACCATATATTTCTATAGGTCTCACCCCTATGAGGTTTTTGGAGATTTGGCTAGGGTGGAAAGTTATCTATGAGGTTCATCAGACCCTTTCAGGTCCTTAGTAGAGTTGTAGAGGTGGCTTACTTCTTAGCACTTTCCACTCATTTACACCAGGTGAATGGTGTTTTTCACGTATCCCATCTAAGGAGATAAGTACATGATCTTCCTCACATCCTTGACTGGGGTGAGATGGACATCGGTGATGGGGTGACATTTTCAGAGGCTCTAGTGGAGATTGAGGATTGACAGGAGTGTGTCCTTCATGGGCGGTCGTTACCTTTGGTGTGTGTACGTTGGCAGCACGGGAACCTCCAGGAGAGAACATGGGAGCAGGAGGCTCAGATTCATGCTCAGTACCCCCACTTTTTTTCCTAGTTTTTGTAATGTGGCTTTCGGGGATGAAAATCCCTAAAGTGGGGAGAATTTAAAGACCTGGAAATTCCATGTAAATTTTTTTTAATTATATGGGAATTTTAAAAGTCCGTAAAAATTGACGGCGCTTGATTCTGAGGCCTAGTGTTCCCGAAATGAATTTCTGAAAAAAAAAATTAAGTACGTTCAGTAAAAATGAGAGCGTGTTTTTTTAAAATTTAAACCGGTTCTCAGAATTGAAATCTAAGGACACCGTTGAACTCGCAGCACTGGTATTCGCTTAAGGAGACTATCTCCTCGACCACAGTAGGATGAGGGTGAATGTTGATTTTTGTTTTTTTTTCATGGAAATAAAAATAAAATAAAGAACAAACTTTTATTTTTTTTCTTAACCTCCCATTTGAATGATCGGTGGTGGGGACCACCTGATCTGAACCCCCCCCCCCCCAATTTGAAATTAATGGTGGGGACCACCCAACCCTTGAACTCCCTATTTAATGAGGGAGGTGACTCTTGGTTATTTCCTAATTAATTGTTCCACCTTCCATTAATTTATTATGCCAACATCAACTTAATTAATGGACAACTCTAAATAAATTAATAAAACTTAATTTAATAAGTTGGCTATTTCATTTTTTTGGAATTGGGGGGAAGTGTTAGAAAATGGGAGAACTTTGGAGAAACACCTTTCTCCAATGAAGAACGCTTTCCCCAATGAAGAATGCTATCTCCAAATAAGAATGCCTTCTCCAATGAAGAGCTTTGTCAAAGGATAACCAACATGGAACGTCTTCAATGACAATGAACATACATCCATCTTTCCTCTTTCCTCACCTATGTCAACGAACCTTCGAGGTAGAGTTTGTTATTTTGTATATCCCTTACCACGTTCTTGACGTTCTTCATGATTTAGTAATAAACAAGCCGCTTTCTACCATTCTAACATGGAGGGTTCGGGCCAAATGAACACGGCCCAACCTCTCCGCAACCTTTACTAATTTTGTTGATCTTGAAACAATGGCAACATCACTAGACGAGTGCGGATGTCTACGGAATGAAGAACAAGCCACCAGGGCATGCCCGGTGACCCGAAGAACATCGTCGGCGACCGTGCTGGTGACTAACACCGGTGGGTCTCGGGAATGGCAGCTGACACTCCTGCCGGCCGCGACGATGGCAGCGGTGTGACCGCACTGCCAGAGAAGCGTCGTAGCCCATCAACTACGGTAGAGCAGAGGCGGCGGCCGGTGAATGACTGGCTGCACGAATGGGAGGCGGTAGTGCACATCCATTCCATCGGGTATGCAGGATCCGCGACACAAGGCCACGGTGGCGAAGGCAGGGCAGTTGGCTCACTGCCAGCCACTGGTGATGGTACGGCGCGCGACCATGCCGCGCAGAAGAGGCTGGTCATCCGACTAGCCGCAGACCAGCGGGCTGCCCAGTGCGGGCCGCGCACCGCGGGGCTGAGCCGCACCGACGGGCTGGGCCACACCGCTAAGCCAGGCTGGAACCAGTAGGCCGAGTCAACCCGAACTGGGTTGGGTCAGCCCAGGTTGGGTCAGTCCGACCGGGTCGGACCTGGACGTACTTCGACCCCTTTTCTCTCTTTCATCCATAACATGGGCTACGGGCATCCGTTTGACGAACTGTCTGCGGTGCAGGAAACCTTGTGTCGAGACGTTCCTTTTGGTATAACCCACATAATATTTGGATAAAGTTGGCGTATGTTCAGTTTGGATTGAACACGAATCAAACCAGGCCCTTGGGACTAAAAGGCCAATAACTTACAGACCGTGCGTCCGATTAACGCTTTGTATGTTGCGTTGAGACCCAATTTATGTTGCAGTACTTTGGGATACTTCTTCATGGGACTTGGTGGAAGTTGGAGTATCGACCTGTGGCTTGAGGAGAAAACCCTCTTAGAATCAAGTGAGCTTTGTGCGGGAACCCTGTGGCTGGTTGTAACATGAGAAAGGGATCCTAAGTGGTTCTGTGAATTGGGATTCTATGTGAGCCTGTATTCGAGGGTCCCACTTGGATCCGCTCAAGGAAATCCAAGTGGGACTACTCTAGGATTCTACGTGGGTCTGTTGAACTAGGATCCTATGTGGGTCTGATGATTTAGGATCCTTCGTGGGTCTGATGATTTAGGATCCTACGTGGGTCTGATGATTTAGGATCCTATATGGGTTTGATGATTTAGGATCCTACGTGGGTCTGCCTCTTAACAGAGTAATATGATTTAGTAGTAACATCTAATAATCTTTGTTACCATACCTAAGTTATACCTGATGTGATTCGAGTCTTTACCTTTGTGGTGATACCTATGTGATATTCTTCTGTGGGGTGTACCTTTGTGGTACTTACCTTTGTGGTGATACATTTGTGGAATTCTTCTATGTGGCGTACCATGGTGGTACTTACCTTCATGGTGTATGGACCTTATGTTTCCTCATGAATGAGATGGGTATACTTGATATCTTTGGAATATGAATGTTCATACACCTAAGTAGTTTTGACTATTTTTCTCATTCTTCGTGATTTTCGTATTCTTGTGGTTTATCCTTTTTGGATTTTGAGTGACCTTTGGGGGTCTCGGGGTCCCTAATGATTATTTTTATACTCACCCATGCATGGGCTATGCCCGCACCTTGTTGTGTTTTCCGTAGACGACTGACATCATTGATGGAGGATGAGGGTACTGGGACTAGAGGTAGCTCGGAGGTGGACATTAGAAGATTCTTATTGCAGAGATTACTGTTCAAGAGTTGTACCTACCCTTCAGGTAGGATCCTTGGCGGGTGTTCACAGGAGTTATTCCAGTTTACTTGTACTTCCCAGTTTTCTTGTACTTCCCAGTTTTCTTGAACTATCTAGTTGGGCTTGTATTTTGAAACTTTTTCTTACTGTAAACACTCTTATTACTATAGATTATTTGTGTTTGTAACTTGTTGTGTTCTTGGTTTCATGTGATTATAGGTTATAAAGGCAATGCCTTCCCGGTTATTAGAGAATACACCTTTCGATGCTAGTTTTTAGCCCCTGGCCTATGGAAGGTGGCCTTGGGGTAGTCACGGCATGGGCCCCAAGGGACGGTTCATTACAGATTCTAGAAAAACATGGATATAGAAGAGAAAAATAAGTATCACGTTCTGATGGGGAGTGATAGAAAACATGATCTGGAGAAAGTTAACCACCATAAAACCACAAAATTTTGATAGGTTAAACGGTCTTTGATTCCCCAGTAGGAAAAGTAAATGGATAACATTTTTTTATTTATATTCCCTTTCAAAGATTTATTGAATTTATTTATGATATTTACTAAGAAAATTTGAAAATATACTTAATTTTCTAACAGGGCTTCATCCTTTAATATTTTTATACCAAAAACTCATATTTTCTCCAAACGATGAGTATTCAAGATGACTTGGTCACACCTGAAGTGCTAGAATCAACTTCATGAGAATAATATGTTCCACAAAAGATAAACCATATATTTCCCCTGTCTTTAGAGATTATCCAAAACCAAATTTTTTAGTATAAGATCAGATAAACCCCAAAAAGAATAATATTTTATAAAAATAAATAATACTTTTAATCTCCAAAATTGAACAAATAATACCCAAATCTCAAAAAAGACCATTCAATACAAAATTGTCCTTAAAATTATTCAAAATAATTCAAACTAAGTTTGGAACCCAAAATTTAGAAGGATTTGATCACACAGTCTTCCACAAAAATCATAACATTTATCTCCAAATAACATCAGGTACTATTAAATTCTCGTATTAAAAAGTAATTAACTTAAACACATATTCTCTATTATAGGTTAATCATTTCCATAAATAACACTAATTTATTTATGTCCACAATAAAAACATAGATTCTTCCAAAATAAAATTCCACCATTACTTATCAATTGAAATCCTAAATTATTCTATTTTCCTTAGGCATATAGTGTTCCCAAAAGAGCAAACATCTTCCAAAATAACCTTTATCACTTAATCACCAAATCATTTTCCTATACTAGGGATATCCATTCTATAAAACATAATATCCCAAGTCAACTTATTATTCATCAATAAAATTATTTAACTAAAAATAATAAGCCATACTAACCAAGGACTTCACGTAGTCAAGTGTTAGGCGATGCTCCCTTGTCACCCTTCGGTTGTGGGTTTGATTCCCATGGCCTTATCGGACGCAACAAATTGTCACCCATCCTACAGGTTGTCCTTTTTATAAAACCATTCCATTCTTATAACATTCTCAAATATAACCATAACCTATTTTATCCTCAAATTTTATCTAATACATTTCATTTTTCTTCCCAAAATGTAATAACCATTTATCACCTCAAAAAACATAAGATCATATGAACCCCTAAGGTTATCCATTATGTCCACACAAGAAAAGATAATTCATTATTGAATAAAATTTTCACATATCAAACTTCTGGGTTACACATACTAGAAAAATTCTTCCAAAGTAATCCCATGGCCTTAACACTTTTAATCATTTAATCATCCTAAAATATACAATAACTCTTGAATATATTATATATAGAATTCTTACTCATTCAATGTTCTTCATTATCCATTAAACATTAATTTCCAACTTATTCTATAATACTTCTTTCCAATAAACAGAATCGTGAATCATATCCTAAGATTCAATATTGTCAAAACATCATCTAAGAAATAACCCATGCCATTCATTGGTCATTGTTAGTTTCCTCATCCTCAATTGGAATGTAATTAGGTATTGGTAAACATATATTTTTATGATCATGATGAACCCATTCCAGAATCTTCTTCGTAGGACATATATTTGTATTATGACCATGCCCACCACATTTAAAACATTCAATTCATCCCTCATAAAGTTCTTATTTCCCTTTCCTGGAGTCAACTAGACAATTCTTTTTTCCATGTCAAGTTTTTACTTTATGACCTTCATTACCACGTCTATAGCATCTTCTCGTCCCTTTGAATCATTTTCCTAGGTGTTTCTTTCCACATCCTTGAAACATAGGTTTTTGAATATACTTACCATTATGATTATTACATGAACTTCCCTAGGGATTTGTTTCTTGCATATACGATCCCTTATAAAAATCACCATGGTTCAGGTGGTCAATCATGACTCCAGATATTTGGTTGAGAATAACCACAAGAGTTCTCATTGCATCACCCATTACATTCGGTTTCTTATTAAAAAAACTGTCATAGTTTTCATCACATCCATTGTTTCTTTGGTGCCTTCTAGATCCAGTGTTTACAAAAACCAAAAATTTCAGTGTGATTATATCAATATAATCATCATATAATATCTTATGAAGAGGTTAAACACTGATATATACTTATTCATGCTATCTTAAACTCATTAAATTTACCTAAAATGAAAATTACTCTTTATAATATGAAAACCATTATGGTTATGTCACTTATGCTTAAATAACACTCTAACCTCCAAAGTTATCTAAATATAACTTTGATACAAACTGTAAGGCCCTAGACTTAAGCATTACATAATCTTGAAATAAGTTAATAATTCACACTGAGGATCTTTTCAGGTTTAGAGATTTAGAAAACTAGGTCATAAATTATACATTGCATCTTGAATATTATAAGTGGACACTTCAACTCACTGTCCATTTTTCATAAAAAAACTCTTAAAAAATGAAACATGTCTAGTTCCACATTTTAGACATCATGACTTTTCCTTGATCCCATCCTTGACCATATTCATTTTTATATCCTGTGAAAAAACATTTAAAAACTTGGGATGAGCATAAAAATCTCAGTAAAGGATACATAAAGATGGAAATTTTTTAGTTTTTCAAAAAAAATGTAATCAATGAATACATTATCCTAAATTAATACTTTTCACCTTAAAGAAGAAGAAAAAATAATTCACTAAATATAAGCTCACTTATTACCCTTTTTTA
This sequence comes from Viscum album, assembly GCA_963277665.1. Taxonomy (NCBI): domain Eukaryota; kingdom Viridiplantae; phylum Streptophyta; class Magnoliopsida; order Santalales; family Viscaceae; genus Viscum; species Viscum album. Next base: position 859,460,641 of record OY728121.1, read on the forward strand.
ACCAAAATGTTACCATAAATCCCATAAGAAACAATGTGTAGCATATAAATGAAACTTGGGACAAAAACATACTTAAATGGAATTACCATACAGTTGACTTCCACACATATCACTAAATGTAATAGTCATACAGCTGACTTCCATACCTAATGCATTGAAGTTTATAACGTAACCACCCTTCCTTGGTTTATCACGGAACCACCCCTCATTTGGTTTATCATGTAACCAACCATCAAATTTACAAGTACCATAACATAATCATAACACATAAAATATTGAAAATATCAACATTACCATAATAAAATTTAATTTTCAATCACAATATATCATTTCATGATATTGAAATACTAAATCCATTTCAAAAACCATTTAAAACATTTAATAAGGAGAATTTTGAATCAAAGTTTCCCACACCACTTTGAAACCATTGAAATAAATTATATTTTTAAAACATTAATTTCCATATAAATAAATTCTTAAACCCATTTTGAAAACAAGCACAAGAAATAGAAGTTTTTAAATGAATAAATCATCAAAACATTAAAAATGATGTTTTAGTTAAAGAGACCTTTTCCACTTGAGAAACACTTGATTAAAAGTAATTAAGGAATAAAATTAATCAAAACTCTAAATTTCATGATAATATAAAAATTTATGATATAATGAGTCAAACGTTTGTATATACACTTCATAGAAAAATAAAGGTGCATAACATCAATATATGTCTCAATTAAAAGGAGATTGAGATGAAGTCCCTTACAAAGATCGTATCGTTAGATTAAGGATAACTCATTGACATAATTATGTGTGAAAAATATAAATACAAAAAATATAAGTTTATATTAAGTGTAAAACAATCACAGTTCATTCACACATATTCATATCACGACATAATCAAGAACTAGAATATTAACCCTAAGAATGGAAATTCGGTTAAGAAGTTTTCTTACCTCATGTCCGACTTGACTTGTTCTTTTCTTTAATTTCATGAATAATAATCATTAAGTTAATTTATACTTTCTTAATACCCTTTTTCAATTTTATTATTCCTTTTATATCACTTATTAACATTTTATAAAAATTACATAATTATTTAAATTAATATCGGTCGTTTTGTTGATATTGGGTACTTGAGTCGAAAATGATCTTATTATAATTACAATTTGTCCATGTGGTAAAAATTACATTATCTCTAGTATATTATTCATATATATATATATATATCATATATACCTAGTATATATTTATTTTTAATATTCTATTACATTTGGAGATAATAAATGAAATGCACCGTTCATGGAGACATTAAGTCGTACGTACTCATGAACGTTACTTTCATTTCTATTTTATATTTAATGGAATGAAAACTTAATGATAAAAAGGTATATAATAATTAAACATAAATATTATATTTTATATATGTTACATGAGTTCATTAGTTCTATACTTTATTCGTTCCATGTATCACATGAACGAGTCATATCACTTTGAGGGGGCGGTAGTCCGCGCTTTCTCAAATTAAATTATCTTGTTTACACATCATGAAAAGAAAAAAGGTTTTTTGTAAATAAAACTTATATAAGAATATATAAAATATAAATATAATATATATCACATAAATTCAGTTCCATCACAATGGAAACCATGATAGGTGGTAGCAGATAATTGAACAATCATCATTTCGTGAGGTAGTAGTTCGTCGTCCACAGAAACAATATGTTTTAAATCCATTAAATGGAGGTGTGTGTAAATATAGTAAGAATAATTCTCATAAAAACATAATAGTATATTTAGGATACTTTTTTTGTTATTTAATCAAAAAATAATAATATAATAGGGATCGAAGAAGTAGAATATTGGAAAGTAACTTTAGAGAAGACGTTACCTCTTAAAACAGGTAACTCCTTTTGATTTTAGCCAAAAGGCTTTCTTGAATTACCTTCTGCCTAAGGTAAGGATTCTAGGAGGAAGAGAGGTATGTTTACAGCTTATTTTATCAGAGGTTGGATGATACAAGGGACTTTAGAGTTGTGATTAAGGGGTTAGATGTGGTGGCCTTTTATAAGAGGGAGGAGGGGTACTTTAAGATTATCTTTAAAGATTATTTTATTATAAACTGAATTTAGATTTTAAATAGGTCCAAAACTAAATTAATTCGAAGATAAAATATTTATTGTTTGAAATAATTTCAACCAATAGGTTTTAGACAAGTTTTGGATTCAAATTTAACCTTATCATTTAGCTTTAACCCTTAGTTAACTAATTTAACTATTACCATGTCTTCTTATATATGAACACTATATGGTTAACATAGTTATCATAAAATGCCAATATAACCTCTAGTGGTTAATTAATGACATTTAAAACATTATATAATTCATTTGGCTGAATATTATATTTTTACAACTATTATATCATATAATAAAATAGTATTTTTTTTAAACTCATTTATGTCAATTTTTATACTATTCATATCATGACTTTTTAAAAATCCATAATAACATGATTATTTCGAAAAAAAATCATTAATTAAAATATAAAAAGTCATAATCATCCCTAAAATTTGTGGATGGCATAACAATTATCAAATAAATTTATTTTAATATTTATAATCTCATTTATTTAAATCTTTATTAATATGGTCATCACTACATCATCGTTGTGTCATAAATATATTTATTTATTTGATATATAAAAATTATAAATAAAATATTATTATGTATCAAATATTTTTATATTTATAATTACTCTTTATATTCTAAAATATAACTTATATAACCCCATATAATTTTTTTTACTAAAATATACATGTTTAAGTTATATTTTCCTTCACTTTAAATTAAAAAGTAATTAAATGTCATTTTCACCCACAACTGGCTCTCTAGGGTTCTAAAATCAACTCATGGATTATAATGGTTGGAAATATCACATAAAATAGGGTTATTACATGTTTAGGGTAATTTAATATTATTATAATTTTAGTTTTTACCCTTATTTACCAGATTTACCCTTTAACTATGGTAAATAAAATATTTTCTGAAGTTACTATTCATAATGTCTAAAAATAAAAGTTACCTATTTATAAAATTTGGACCTCCTTATTCAAAATATGGGATATATTTTTCCAAATTCAAAACATACAATTTGTAGAAATTAATTTAAAATTAATTCACATCATCAAAACCTAAAGTGTGTTTTTATGAAATAAAAACTACCAAAAGATTGACATGTGTTTATGTAAAATTTAGGAGTGAAATTAATTATAGTGAGAAATTTTTTATTAAATGATAAAAATATAATCCAATTAAACTTTAAAACTATTTAAAAGTAAAATCTAACTATATAAATAAATTAGATTAAAAGGCAGTTTTGAATTAAAAGGCAGTATTTTTCAATATTTATTAAAAAATGAACATTATCAGAAAAATACCAAAATATTTTCCAAAGTAAATTTTGATGTCCCTATTATAAATAAGAAGTTTATTTTATCAAATATAACAAATAAATTTGTCAAAAACTATATTTAAAAAGGTTTCTCCATCAAAAGGCTGTAAAACTGCATTTTTAGAAAAATGTTTCTGTTATCCGAAAAAATGAATTTATTCTTATATCATATATAGAAAATATATAAGATTAATTTAAAACATTACATTTAAAATATATCATATATTTTTAATTAAATAAAAATCCATAAAGAGTAATATGAAAAATTAATTATTCTTTTTTAAATAGGTTTTCATAAAAACACATCCATTATATTCAATTGGTTTTTATTTCCATTTCTAATAAATTTGGTAATAAAAGATTCATCATTTAAACATGTGTAAACCATATTTCAAAATTCAGTTGATACTATTCATTCCCTCCATTCCAACATCTAGGTATTAACTACCATTTAAAATTACAATAATATTATTATATTATTTTTCTGTATAACTCAATGTTGTGTGTAATGTAATATTTTGGAGAAGCCGTTTATTGCATGTCGAGTATTCTATCATAAAAATCATCCTATTTGACTTAAAATTTATATCTTATTTATAATTATTAATAGAAATCAAAAAGTATTATTCTATAAATACCAGGGTCATTACAAAAATATTGTTTGTGAACAATTTACCCAAATATATAAATATAAACAACCAACAATATAAGTAAACTAATGCTAAAAGTTACAACCAAACAAGACATTAACCAAAAACCTTATTTGAGTTACATGTTTAATCCAAAATCCAATGACTAATATAAACTAATGTGACCAAAAAACTACTCAAAAACCACCACCTAGCAAGAGGACACCACCTTAAAGCAATCCCCACAACACCGCACCAAGAATGATAACTAGCAACTTGAACCCCCATATCCAAAGTTTTTCCCCTTACATGTATCACGCATAACCAAATATACTTACACCCAAAGGTTTAAGTAGGGTGTGAGCTAACGCCCAGTAGGATACTACCCAAAAAAATATTCCACGCATAAAAATTAAATGAAAAATAAATTTGATAGATTAATAAAAAAATAAAATGTCTGAGCAACTTTTGGGAAAGAATATTTAGGGAAAAATAACTTTAAAGGAATTAAATTTTTAAATAAAAATCCTTTATCTTTTATAGTAACCCAATAGTCACACCATATACTGATGGTAAGAACAGAGTAATCAAATAGCACCAATTGTGGGAGAGGCTATATAGGTACTAACAAGTGATGGGACCCTGGAACCTCATGCCTCGATAAAAAGTTTTATAAAAACCACTACAAACTGCATTATTGTGCATGATCCACTAGTAGGATACATCCCTGTAACCCTAGTGGTCTCCCAACATCATCCATACGTTTAGTTAGTTTTGTAGTTGTCAGTCTTGCTAAGTGATACTAGGTTGAAGCCAGCTTGAACTGTAACACCCTGATATTTTATGAGAAGTATTTTTTTTATGTATTATTTTATACACAAAAGAATATTTCACTGCACACAACACTATCTTGGCTTACGTTACACGCAATCGCGACCTTCCTCGATAACGTGTGTACCGAGTTTCACTAAACAACGATATATTATTATAATATTATAAACTAGCCGTTATGAACATTATTAACTGAATTTTGAATTTTATAACATTATAATTCATCTTAAACATTTTCTAGAATGTGGTATGAAAACAAAATCAGTTTTTCGGATAAAAGAAGTATTTTTCAAAAAATGCAGTTTTACCGCCTTTTGATGGCGCGCCCATTTTAAATCTAGTTTTTGACATGTTTATAAGTTCAATTTGACAAATTAAAATTCTTCTTTGTAATCATGATATAAAAATTTACTTTGGATAAAATTTTTATATTATTCTGGTAACTTTCATATTTTGATGAATAGTAAAAACACGCTATATTTTAATTAAAAACAACTTTTTTTCATCGCAATAATTTATATGGTTAAATTATAATATTTAATGGTTTTAAAGTATAAATAGAATAAATTTTTACCATTTATTATAATTTATGTCATTAGCATTAATTTTACATTGAATTCATAGGTAAAAACATTTCAATCTTTGGCAATCTTTTAACTTTTAAAACTTGTTTTCTTAACAACAGGATTAATTTTAAATTAATTTCTGCAACTTCTATGTTTTGAATTTTGAAAAATGGATTCCATATTTGGAATCAGTGGGTCCAAATTATGTTAATAGGTTACTTTTATTTTTTTTTGATATTATGAATAGTAACTATGGTAATTTTTATTTACTATGGTTAAAGGTAAATAGGGTAATTCAAGGTTAAAAGAATATTATAATAATTTAAAATTACCTTGAGACTTGTCCTAACCTTATTGGATGAGTATTTGACGACCATGGGAATCCTTGGGTAGATTTTGGGACACCATTGAGCTACTTAGTAGTGATAATTACAATTTGGATTAATTAATTTAATGTAAAGACAAAATTGACATTAACAAAAATATTTTAGTAATTAATTTTTATAAGGGGTTATATAAATTATATTTTCGACTATAAATATTCATTGGGAATCTAAAAAAATTTCCTACATGATGATATTTTTTTATAATTTTTAGACATCAAATAAATTAAATTATTTATGACACAATAATGATGATGTATTTACCTCATTAATAAATGATTTAAATAAATAAGATTATAATGATTAAAATATTTTCCAAAACATGTCCAATTCTGATTGGATAATTTTATTTCTACCATGAGTCATCTTATCTTCATCTTTAATGATTTTTTGACCTTTTGAAACCGAAGATAAGTTTGTAATAAAATAATATTTTCACGCTTTCCAAAGGTGCCCCTCTCCTCCCTTATAAAAGGGCACCTCCTCCATCTGCTCCTCACCCCACTTTGAGTCTTCAATCTTGGCCAACCCCTACCAATTTATCTTCTTCACTTCCCTAGAAACATCCTAGAGGTCCTGGTCTACTTCAAATACCAATCTTAGTGCCCTAAGATGAGGTTTCAAAGAGGAGTGTCTAAGAAGAGGTAATATCTGTTACCAATTCTTTCAAATTTATTTCTTCTTCTAATTATTCTTATTTAATTGTTTCATTATGAAGTAATAACATCAGTATCACTCATATAATGATATGTTATTTTAAATACGAAAGTACCCTATTTCACCTTCTATCCATCCTACGAAAAATGAAATCAACGTGCGTGCGTACGTACGGAATACCGTCTCCACGTCGTGGGTGTAATCTGTTTTCCACCACCACCTTACTTGGATGGGTATAATGGTGTAAAGAATAACTATATATGATTATTGTAAAGTAATATTGATTCTTAAATAGTATACATACACTTCGATACAATTCCACGATCATGGGAACGATATCATCGCTCGTGCGTACGTACGGCCTACCATCTCCACGATGTGATGCGACTCGTTCTACATGATCTTCATTGAATAATGATTATATAAATTAATTGAATGAATAAATATGATATATATTACACTAATACCATTCTGTAAATGACGTATCTATAACCTAAAAAGAAGAATAACAATTTATTCGACAAAACACACATAAGAACATAAAGCAATAAACACCCGAATAACAAGTAGAAATGAAATATTACTAATAAGAAGCTAATAATATGACCATATATGATATCATAACAATGATAATGATTCTTTAATAAGTCAATGACATTATTTAAAACATTATACAGAAGGTTCAGACACGTACAAAGCATATCAGACCTAAGGTAAGGGAAAATATCACAATCTCTTTTTTATCTGATATTGTTTATACTTCCAAATTTACTGGGGAATATTTATCATCCACATCCATTTTACCTCAATATGTAATATTATTTCTATCCTCATACAATTTTTTAAATCCAATTTTACCCTTCGGTGAGTTTTTATAAAAATATATGAAAGTAATCTTTTTTCATTTTTCGTATGAGGTAATTTTTGACTTTTCCGGCCAAAGTATGAGAAGAATGTTTTTTTTACTTATACTGAATGAATGGATTTTTAGAACATTATTACCAAGAAGCTTCCTTTACAAGTTTTCAAGTTTATTTTTAATCAACTTCTTTTAGTTTTAAATTGTATGACATGTTAAGAAAGAAAAAAAAATGTTTTTGAAGTAGAAAGGATATTTTCCTCAAGAATGGAGTTCAAGTGTTTTATCAAAATTATTTTCCATCTAAGATAATATAGGGTTCTATTTATATTCTTATTATTACATTGATTTGATTATGTTGTGATGGAATTATTTATATGAAGTACTTTATCTTATATTAATTGTTTTATGATGTCATGATGTTTAAGAATCCCATTTATATTACATGGGTTACGCTATGATGTACGATTTATGATTTTGTGGCACACGTAAGAATGGTTTCATTATGAGATGGTTGGGACCTATATCTACCTCCAATGAATTGGGTAAAGATTTATATCTCATGAGATAGACATGGCTGGAACAGCAAGTTAAACGGGTTCAGTGATACAGGACTGGAACGAGGAGTGAACTCGGTTCAGTAATAGACTTTGTCCTTTATGATGGTCTTGGAAATGAGCCTTGATGAATATGAAATGATTTTCTATGATTATGTGTGTATTCCACAAAGTTTCATTCTTTAAGTTATGATTATTGGGATTACATTTCACTACTATGATTTATCCCATGTTATGATATTCAGATCTATTTTGTAGGTTAATATTTTCAAAATGTTATGTTCTTATGATATGAGTGATATTTCTTTTGTTTACCCTTACTGGGAATTTGAGCTCACCATTTTGTATGTTTTCTTTTCCCCGGGTCAGGAAGAAGGGTACTAAGTAGGATATGCCAAAAGAGACTCTAGATATGATGAAATAAATGGGAGACAATATAGATGCTTTATGGACCAGTTGTTTATGTTTCATAGTTTCTAAAGACATTATACCTATACGGTCCTACCATGGTTTTTTTATATGTTGTAATAAGTATAATTCAATTCTGAAGTAATAAAAATGTATGTAAAGTATTTGTCATTATAGTTGGTATCAGAGGAAAGTTAGAGTCAACCTTTGGAAACTAGGATGTGAAAGCCTTAGTAAGAACCCTAAGGATAAGTCTAAGCATAGAACACAATCTTAGTGTTTTATAAATGGCCATGAATAACCTTTGATAAGACCTTAAGTGTGAAATTTTATTCTGGATTATGTGTTTTTCCTATTATAATTAGTGTTTCTCACAGTATGCTTATTGGTTTTAGTCAATGGCTGAAACCCGAAGGAACTGTGTTAATGTTGAATGCGATGGGAAATGCAATGATTGTCCCCCTAAGTAACCAAACGTTATGGGAGATGGAATGAAAAATATTGTAGCCATGCTCACACAACTTTCTCAATCTATGAACCATGAAGAACTTCCAAACGATCAAAGGAAGGAGCAACATTCTTTTGAATCCTTCATGAGGCAGCGTCCACCTTCATTCAGTGGGTCTTCTGATCCATTAGTAGCTGAAAAATGGATTAGTACCACTGAAAAGGTATTTTCCGTTCTACAATTTTCTGAACATGACAAAGTCATCTTAGCAGTGTATCGTTTGGAAGGTGATGCTGATCAATGGTGGAATCTTATCAAGAATACGAGGCAAAGAGATGAAATTGAGTCCATGGAATGGGACGAGTTAAATAACTTATTTTTCAATAATTACTTACCTCATATTATTCGAAAAAAGATGGAGAAGTAGTTTCTTGAACTAAAGCAAAAGGATAATGAATCTGTTGGTACCTACGAAGCAAATTTTACAAGACTTTCAAGGTACTCTTTCGGAATTATTATCCAACCTGAGAGTAAAATCGATCAATTCTTTAGTGGCTTAAAACCAAGTCTTCGAAGGGAATTAGCCCTAAGGGACTTCAATAGCTACGAGGAAATTGTTCGATGTGCTCTCAAGGTTGAGATGGAGAATGGAGTAACCCATCAGTCATATGGGTTTGATAAGAAGAGGAAAATGGAATTTATAGGAAAATATAAAGACCACACTGAAAAGAAGATGAGTTTTCCTTTATGCTCAAATTGTGGAAAGAAACATGGAGGGAATTGTCTTAAAGGGACAATAAAATGTTTTAAGTGTGGAAAAGAATGTCATCGGGCAGTTGAATGTCGCAATAATGGGAAGAAGATGTCTAATGATGCGAACAAAGAAAGGGATACACAGAATGCACCTCCTACACTTCAATGTTTCAAGTGTAAGGAAATGGGTCATTATGCTAATCAATGCCCTAATCCAAGAGTTTTTTATGATGATCGATGGCAAAAAACTCTTAAGGCTAAAGACAAAGTAAAGTCACTTGCAATTTCTATCCGCGATGTGGAGTACGATAATGAAGTGGTGAAAGGTACAATTACTATCCACTCTAAAGTAGAAAATATTTTATTTGATTCTGGATCAACCCACTCTTTTATTTCTAATGAATTTTCTAAGGGTATCACTGTATTACCTCAACAATTAGATGTTGAGTTAGTTGTGACAACTTCTAATGGCACAACTGTCGCTTCAAAAGTTTATAATTCTTCTCTGATTGAAGTTTGTGGGAAAGTGCTTCCTGAAAATCTTTTGATCCTTCCTATAGTGGAATTTAATGTGATTCTTGGCATGGATTGGATTTCTTTATATGGATATCATATCAACTTCCAAAGAAGGGAAGTCACATTTCATATTACAGATCAATCTATGATCGTCTATCGATGCAAGGATGAACATAACATTCCAGTGGAAATTTCTTCTATCTTATGGGTCTTGATTCCACTAAATGAAGGTTATTTATCTCAAATGGTTGGAGAGAAACTCACGATTAAGAATATTCCCATTGTATGGGAGTTTGATGATTTCTTTCCAGAGGAATTTTCTGGTCTTCCAAAAAATCGTGAAGTTGAGTTTTCAATAGAACCCGTACCGGGTGCTTTACCTATTTCAAAGACACCTTATAGAATGGCCCCAATTGAGTTGCAGGGATTAAAGAAGAAACTCCAAGAGAATCTTGATAAATTATTCATACACCCTAGTGTGTCAACTTGGGGAGCACATGTTCTGTTTGTTAAGAAGAAATATGGATCAATGAGACTCTACATTGATTATTGAGAACTTAACAAGATCACGATCAATAACAAATATCCTCTCCTGCGCATTAATGACTTATTTGACCAACTACGCAGACCTCATTACTTTTCCAAGATTGATCTTTGTTTAGGGTATCATCAATTAAGGGTCAAAAGGGAGGATATACCAAAGACGGCTTTCCGTACAAGGTATGGACACTATGAATTTATAGTGATGTCATTTGGTCTTACTAATGCCCCTGTTATCTTCATGGATCTGATTAATAGAGTCTTTAGAGACTATCTTGATCAGTTTGTGGTAGTCTTTATAGATGATATTCTTGTCTATTCAAAGTGTAAGGAAGAACATGAAGATCACTTGATAATTATATTGAAGACCCTGAGAAAGGAGAATATTTATGCCAAATTGACCAAGTGTGAATTTTGGCTTCAAAAAGTTGCATTTTTGGGTCACATAATCTCAAAAGAGGGGATATCTGTGGATCCAACAAAGACAGAGGTTATCTAAAGATGGACGAGACCAACAACAGTAACTGAGATTCGAAGTTTTCTTAGTTTTGCTTAATATTATCAACTTTTTGTGAATGATTTTTCACGATTATCTAATCCACTCATTAGGTTGACTTGAAAAGGAGTTAAGTTCGTTTAGATAGAGGAGTGTGAATATAATTTCAAGGAGTTAAAAAGAAGGTTATCCAGTGCACCTATGCTCACACTTCCTTGTAGTGGAGAAAGTTTTGTGATCTATAGTGATGCATCCAAGAAGGTATTGGGGTGTTTTCTCATGCAAAACGATATGGTGATAGCTTATGCCTCACGACAGTTGAAAATCCATGAGCAAAATTACCCAACTCATGATTTGGAGTTAGCTGTGGTAATTTTTGCATTAAAAATATGGAGGCATTATCTTTTTGGTGAAAGGTGTGATATTTATACTGATCATAAAAGTTTAAAGTATATTTTCACACAAAAGGAGATGAATATGCACCAAAGAAGATGGTTGGAGCTGATTAAGGATTACGACTGCTCAATTCATTATCGCCCTGGGAAAGCAAACAAGGTGGCAGATGCATTAAGTTGACAAGACTATGCTAGCTTATCCATGATGAGGTTCACAAAAGATCCAATATTTATGGATTTAAAAAGTATGGATCTTGGAATTATAATAGAAGTGGTGAAATCTTATCTTTCTCAAATGAATGTTCAACCATCTATACATGTGAAGATTAAAGAGGCACAGAAAGAAGATGTAGAGTTACAAAAAAAGGTGAGAAATGTTCCTGAATTCAACCATGATTGTGATGGGATAATAAGGTTTAGGAATCGGGTTTGTGTTCCTCCCATCCCAGAATTAAAGAAGGAGCTACTGGATGAGGCTCATAGTTCATCATTCTCTATTCATCCTGGAAGCACTAAGATTTATATGGACCTGAAATAGTACTTCTGGAGGGGTGGAATGAAAAGAGATGTTGAATATGTCTCTCGATGCTTGGTTTGTCAGCAAGTTAAAGCTAAGAGATAGAAGTCTAAAGGGATGTTACAACCATTACTCATACCAGAATGGAAATGGGAAAATATCACTGTGGAATTTGTCACTAGACTTCCTAAAACATCAAAAAGCAATAATGTTATCTGGGTTATAGTTTATCGTCTTACGAAGTCGGCACACTTCATTGCTATTATGGAAGATTTTTCTCTGGATCAGCTTTCCAGGATATATGTAAAGGAAGTGGTAAGATTGCATGGAGTACCACTTTCCATTATATCTGATCGGGATCCGATGTTTACCTCAAATTTCTGGAGAAGTCTTCAGCATACTCTAGATACAGAGTTGAGTTTCAACACTTCTTATCATCCTCAAATAGACGGTCAGTATGAGAGGACAATTAAAACTCTAGAAGACATGTTAAGTGCTTTCTCTATAGATTTCAAAGGTGGTTGGGATCACCACCTACCTTTGGTGGAATTTTCCTATAATAATATCTTTCACTCCAGTATTTAGATGGCTCCTTATAAAGCTCTCTATGGAAAGAAATGAAGAACTCCAACTTGTTGGGATGAAGTTGGGGAAAGAAAGCTATTAGGACCTGATCTTGTTGATGAGATGGCAGAAAAGGTCAGATCTATTCAACAACACATAAGAGTAGGTCAGAGTCGACAAAAAAGTTATGCTGACAACCGAAGAAAAGACCTAGAGTTTGAAGTGGGTGATAAAGTGTTCTTATGAATATCTCCTTAGAAGAGAGTAATGAGATTTGGAAAGAAGGGTGAGTTGAGCCATAGGTATATCAGTCCTTTCGAAATACCAGATCGTGTTCGGAAGGTAGATTACCGATTGGCGCTTCCACAAAATCTCTCTCAAGTTCATGATGTGTTCCATGTATCCCTCCTGAGAAAGTACATACATGATCCTTCACATGTACTTAGCTCAGGAGTTGTACCGCTGGAGCAATATCTTTCTTATGAAGAATAGCCGATAGAGATTCTGGATCATAGCAAAAAAGTTCTACGAAACAAGACCACTCTTTTGGTTAAAGTTTTATGGAGGAACCACCAATTAGAATAGGCTACATGGGAACTTGAGGATATGATGAGAGAGAGGTATCCCCATCTGTTTGTTACGAAGTGAAGAATTTCGAGGGAGAAATTCATTTTAAGGGGGGTAGAATGTAACAACCTGATATTTTATGAGAAGTATATTTTTTATGTATTATTTTATACGCAAAGGAATCTTTCACTGCACACAACACTAGCTTGGCTTGCGTTACACGCAATCGCGACCTTCCTCGATAGCGTTTGTAGTACGCAATACCGAGTTTCACTAAACAACGATATATTATTATAATCTTATAAACTTTCCGTTATGAATAGTATTAACTGAATTTTTTATTTTATAACATTATAATTCATCTTACATATTTTCTAGAATGAGGTATGAAAACAAAATCAGTTTTTCAGATAAAAGAAGTATTTTTCAAAAAATGTAGTTTTACAGCCTTTTGAGGGCGCACCCATTTTAAATCTATTTTTTTACATGTTTATAAGTTAAATTTGACAAAATAAAATTCTTATTTGGAATCAAGATATAAAAATTTACTTTGGATAAATTTTCCATATTATTCTGGTAACTTTCATATTTTGATGAATAGTAAAAACACACTATATTTTAATTAAAAACAACTTTTTTCATCACAATAATTTATATGGTTAAATTATAATATTGAATGGTTTTAAAGTATAAATAGAATATATTTTTACCATTTAATATAATGTATGTCATCAGAATTAATTTTACATTTAATTCATAGGTAAAAACATTTCAATCTTTGGCATTGTTTTAACTTTTAAAACCTGTTTGCTTACCAACGGGATTAATTTTAAATTAATTACTGCAACTTCTGTGTTTTGAATTTTGAAAAATTTATTCCATATTTGAAATCAGTGGGTCCAAATTATGTTAATAGGTTACTTTTATTTTTTTTGATATTATGAATAGTAACTACGGTAATTTTTATTTACTACGGTTTATAGTAAATATGGTAATTCAACGTTAAAAGAATATTATAATAATTCAAAATTACCTTGAAACTTGTCCTAACATTATTGGATGAGTATTTTCTGACCATGGGCATCCTTGGGTCGATTTTGGGACCCCATTGAGCCACTTGGTAGTGATAATGACAATTTGTATTAATTAATTTAATGTAAAGACAAAATTGACATTGACAAATATCTTTTAGTAATTAATTTTTATAAGGGGTTATATAAATTATATTTTCGACTATAAATATTAATTGTAAAGATAAAAATATTTCCTACATGGTGATATTTTTTTTATAATTTTTAGACATTAAATAAATTAAATTATTTATGACACAATAATGATGAAGTATTTACCTCATTAATAAATGATTTAAATAAATAAGATTATAATGATTAAACTATTTTCCAAAAAAATTTCAATTCTGATTGGATGATTTTATTTCGACCATGAGTCATCTTATATTCATATATAATTATTTTTCGACCTTTTTAAATCGAAGATAAGTTTATAATAAAATAATATTTTCACACTTTCCCAAGGTGCCCCTCTCCTCCCTTATAAAAGGGCACCTCCTCACTCTCCTCCTCACACCACTTTGAGCCTTAAATATCGGCCAACCCCAGCCAATTTATCTTCTTCACTTCCCTAGAAACATTCTAGAGGTCCTTTTCTACTTCAAAGACCAATATTAGTGTCCTAAGAGAAGGTTTCAAAGAGGCGTGTTGAAGAAGAGGTAATATCTGTTACCAATTCTTTCAAATTTATTTCGTCTTCTAATTCTTCTTCTTTATTTGTTTCATTATGAAGTAATAACATCAGTATCACTCATATACATATATATTATTATAAATATGAAACAATCCTATTTCACCTTCTATCCATCCTATGGAAAATGAAATCACCACGCGTGCGTACGTACGGAATACCGTCTCCACGCCGTGGTGTAATCTGTTTTCCACCACCACCTTACTTGGATGGGTATAATGGTGTAAAGAATAACTATATATGATTATTTTAAAGTGATATTGATTCTGAAATAGTATACAAACACTTCAATACAATTCCACGATCATGGGAACGATATCATCGCTCGTGCGTACGTACGGCCTACCTTCTCCACAATGTGATGTGACTCGTTCTACATGATCTTCATTGAATAATGATTATATAAATGAATTGAATGAATAAATATGATATATATTACACTAATAGCATTCTGTAAATGACGTATCTATAACCTAAAAATAAGAATAAGAATTTATTCGACAAAACACACATAAAAACATAAAGCAATAAACACCTGAATAACAAGTAGCAATGAAATATTACTAATAAGAAGCTAAGAATATGACCATATATGATATCATAACAATTATTATGATTCTGGAATAAGAAAATGACATAATTTAAATCATTATACAGGAGGTTCGGACATGTACAAAGCATATTAGACCTAAGGTAAGGGAAAATATCACAATCTCATTTTTATCCGAGATTGTTTATACTTCCAAATTTACTGGGGAATATTTATCATCCACATCCATGTTCCATAAATATGTAATATTATTTCTATCCTCCTACAATTTTTTAAATCCAATTTTACCCTTAGGTGCATTTTTAGTAAAAGATATGAAAGGAATCTTTTGTCGTTTTTCGTACGAGTTACATTTTGACTTTTCTAGACAAAGTACGAGAAGAATGTTTTTTTAACTTATACAGCATGAATGGATTTTTAGAACATTATTTCCAAGAAGCATACTTTACAAGTTTATTTTTAATCAACTTCTTTTATTTTAAAATTGTATGACATCTTAAGAAAGGAAAAAAAATGTTTTTGAAGTAGAAAGGATATTTTCCTCAAGAATGGAGTTCAAGTGTTTTATCAAAATTATTTTCCATCTAAGATAATATAGGGTTCTGTTTATATCTATATTATTACATTGATTTGATTATGTTGTGATGGAATTATTTTTATGAAGTCCTTTATCTTATATGAATTGTTTAATGATGTCACGGTGTTTAAGAATCCCATTTTTATTACATGGGTTATGCTATGATGTATGATTTATGATTTTGTGGCACACATAAGAATGGTTTCATTATGAGATGGGTGGGACCTATATCTCCCTCCAATGCAATGGGTAATGATTTATATCTCATGAGATAGACATGGCTGGAACGACAAGTTAAACCGGTTCAGTGATACAGGACTGGAAAGAGGAGTGAACTCGGTTTAGTAATGGACTTTTTCCTCTATGATGGTCTTGGCAATGAGCCTTGACTAATATGAAATGATTTTCTATGATTATGTGTGTATTCCACAAAGTTTCTATAAGGCCCCAGCCTTAAACCTTACTTAATCTTGAGTTATTACAAGATTACACATTGAGGATCTTTTCAGGTTTAGTGTTTTAGATAATTAGATCATAAAACTTTCATTACATTCCACATTTAAACAAAGTGGTTACATAAAAGATAGTATTCATTTTTACCATCAATGGAAACATATTTAAAATAAAACATGGATTCTTTCTTGACACTTCCTTGACACTATCATCATATCATGTACCCTTCCCTTGACCTGTGAAAAACATTTCAAAAACTTGGGATGAGCATAAAAATCTCAGTAAGGGCTATAAAAATATGGAAAGGAAACATGAGTACATGTATACATAAGAATGAAATCATACTTTACCCATAAAACATAAGCACTTTAACATACCTCATAAAATCATGAATAAATCATAGAAATCATAAGACATAAAGGTAACTTGAGGCATTCATAACATTCTTACGTAGGGAGTAACCCTCTTGGTTACATTTGAATACCCATCATAGTATATTCCCTAAATCTTTTCAGAGAAACCTTAACGTTTAACCCCTTCGCGTTACCCAATGCATTGGAGAGATATATCGGGCTCACCCTCCCTTAGTATATCATGGAACCACCCGTATTCATAATAATTCCCAAGAACCATAACATAATCCTATCACATAAAACATGCATAAAGGAAACATAACATTTCCACTTTTCAATCACAATATATCAATACAACACATTGATATAAAAACATTATGAAAACCATTTTCAATACCAAAATAAAATAAAAGTAAAACATGGTATTTATTTTTCTTTTAAAAAAAAGGTATGTCTTGTAGAGGAAGCTGAAACTCAAATAATGGTCACGGCGGCGGAGAAGTCGTTGTCGCCGCATACGTATGACAAAAACATTCCCTTTTATCATTAAGTAAAATTCTTTGTATAAAAAATATTCCTTTCGGATAAACGTAAAACTAAAATGGTTTTTTACACCGTATAAAATAAGGTTGTGTATAAAACAAAATATGCCTCAATGAAAGGAGATTGAGATGAAGTCCCATACAAAGACGGTATCCTTGGATTAAGGATAAATCAATTACATAATTATATGTGACAAACTAATACACCAAATATAAGTGGATATTAAGTGTAAAAATATTAGAGTTTATTCACACATATTCATAGAACAACATATTAAAAGAGTACAAGCTTATCCCAAAGAATCAAAATTGGGTTAAGAAGTTCCCTTGCAGAAATTTAATAGCCTAACGGCATCACTACAAAATTCAGAAAATTAGTTGATGAGAGATAAAAAGGGTATCTAATCACTTGGACATAAAATTTAAATCACTAAGGATATATAAGAACATATCCCAACATAATGTTATGTGAATTAAAAGACATAACAAAAGAAGTCTTTTAAAAAGATGAGGGTGAAAGGTTCCCTTACCGACATGGGTATCTTTCGAAACATACCCCCGTGAAATAAGGACAATACAAAATTGATGTAAATACTCATAAATGAAAGTATATTACACAATGAGTAAAATAATGGGCAGTGAATACACCACTCAAGGGAAATTGTGGCAAATGTAGCATAAATCTCACGGGAATAAAAGTGAGATGAAAAATCCCTTATGAAAACTCGGCAGCCTAATGGCACCACTTAAAACATCCAAAAATGGGTTGATGAGATCAAATAGGGTATCTCATCATATTAAAATAAAATTTACAGAAAGAGGAATATAAAATAACATCCCCCATAATAAAAAAGAGGATCTTAAAAGAAGTGACATAGAGGAGAGTACTCAAAAAGAAAGAGAGAGGTTAGATCTCTTACGAAAATTCGGTAGCCTAACGGCGCCACTCAAAACTTCCAAAATGGATTGATGAGAGAGAATAGGGTATCTCATCATATGAACATAAAAAATTACAGTAGGATTAATATAAAATAACATCCCAATAATAAGAAAGATGAGCTTAAAAGGAATGACATAAAAGAGTGTACTTAAAAAGAAAGAGAGGAGTAGGATCCCTTACCTCGGGCCCGACTTGACTCGATCGTTCTTTAACGTCCTGAATAATAAACTTGAGTTAATTTATAATTGATTAAGAACATTTTTAAAGTTAATTATTCCTTTTATATCACTTATTTTCATGTTATAAATGTTATGTAATCATTTAAGTTAATAATGTTTGTTTTGTCGATATTTGGTTCTTAAGTCAAAAGTGGACTTCTTACAATTATATGTTGTTCGTGTGGTCAAAGGTTCATTATATCCAGAATTATATTCATGATTTGGATATCATATATATCATATATATACAGAATATACATTTATTTATAATATTACATAATCATTTAGAGGTAATAAATGAAATGCACCATTCATTGAGACGGTAAGTCGTACGTACGCATGAATGCTACTTTCATTTCTATGTCATATTAATGGAATTAAAACTAAATGATAGGTATGTATATTTTAATTCCATAATTATATTCTTCATTTATATGTAACATAAATCATTTATAATAACTTTAAATCCATCCTTTATACATCCCACATATGGCATTAACGAATCAAATCACTTTGAGGGGGCGGTAGTCCGCACTTCCTAAAATGAAATTATCGTGTTTACCCATAATGGAAACCATAGAGGTATGCCACAAATGAAAAATACAGAAGATTAAGTAAAACATAAAAAATATTATATATCATATATAAGTATAGTTACATCTTAATGGCCACCTTTTAAGGTGTTATATGAGTGTTGAACAATCATCGTTTCGTGAGGCAGAAACTCGTCATCCACAGAAACAGTATGTTCTTTAACCATTTGATGTAGGTGTGTGTAAGTGTAGCTCGAATGATTCTTATAACAACATCCTAGTATATTTAAGATACTGTAGTTGTTACAAAATAAATGAATAAAAGGATTTTAGGGGGTTGGAGAAGCAAAATAAAACAAAAGAACACAAGTGAAGACATTACCTTAAAATCGGGTAACTCTTTTTGATTTGAGCTCAAAGGCTTCCTTGGGAAGACTTCTGCCCAAAGTGAGGCTTCTAGGAGTAAGAGAGGGAAGTGGAGAGGAAACATGAGCAGGGTTTGGCCGAGCCAAAGGCTTGAGAGGTGTGGGTAAGGAGGTAGGGGTGGGGGCCTTTTATAAGAGGAGAGGAGGGGCACTCTTGGAAAGTAAAGAAATGTTACTTTATTTGAAAATGAGTTTCAGATTTAAAAGGTCCCACATTGATATAATTCAAGGATAATGTGATAAGGTTTCTAAATCCACCAATAAAATAGGTTTTGGACATGTGTAGGTCATATATTTTACATTATCTTTTCATTTTATTTAAATCCTTTATTAATGAGGTAATCGCTGCATCATTATGATGTCATAAATAATTTTATTTATTTAATGTATAAAATTTATAAAAAAACTATCATGATGTACGAAATATTTTTATCTTTACAATTAATATTTATAGTAAAAAATATGACTTGTATAACTCCATTTAAAAATTGTTTTAGTGAAACATCTCATGCTTGTGACATTTTTATTTTATCTTTAAATAAAAAGTTATTTATGTCATTTTCCAACCAAAGTGGCTCCATGGGATCCCCAAGTTGACCCATGGATTTTCCTGGTCGTCCATGACACATCCAATGATGGTAGGACATGTGTCTAGGTCATTTCACATTATTAAAACATTATTTTTACCTTAAATTACACTAATTACCTCTTATCGTGATTAAGAACATAAAAGTTACTATTCACCAAAAAATTATTTTAATCCCATTGAACAAAATTTTACTTCCTAATGAAAACCATGTATGTAGGATTTTTGAAAATTCAAAATACAGAGGTGGCAAATTTTCATTTAAACAAAAAATTAGTTTCTTTAACTACCACTTAGTGGTTTCACTATTCATCAAAAATTGAAGTTTTTCAGAAAAATACCAAAAATTCACCCTAAGCTATATTTGATATTCCGAACTCAAAAATGATGTCTATTTTACAAAATTCAAAACATATAAGTTGCATTAATTAATTTAATAATTAATTCCCGCTGTCAAAACAAATATCGTGTTTTTATGAAACAATATCTATTAAAAGATTGACACTAGTTTAAGTCCAATTTCAAAGTGAAATTAATTCCAATGACCACTATTGGATTAAATGGTAAAAATATATTCTAATTTTAATTTAAAAACAATTCAAAAGATAATCTAATTATATAAATAAATTAGATTAAAATGAGGTTTTGAATTAAAATACAACATTTTTCACTATTCATTAAAAAATGAACTTTATCAGAAAGATACCAAAAATTTACACAAAGTAAATTTTGATGTCTCTATTCTAAAGAAGAATTTTATTTTGTCAAATATAACACATCAAATTGTCAAAAAGTGTATTTAAAAGAGGTTCGCCATCAAAAGGCGGTTAATCGACCTTCTAAAGAACATTAGAATGTTTACGCTTAAAAATTAAATTCATTTACATTTTTAATCCTCTAACATTTATTGTAAAAAGTAAAAATATTTTACAAACATATATAATCATTTTTTAGTTAGTTCTGTTCATTCCCGCCATTACAACGGCTAGGCGTTAACTACCATTTAAAATAATATTATTTTATTATTAGAGTGCAACGTAAGATTCCCAAGAAACTCGTTGTTACGTATTGGGTACGCCATTGAGCATAGCGTCCCCTTTAAAGTAATATTAATATTTTATTCAAAAATATGTATAAATATAAAAATGTCATATTCTTTATTTACTTGGGGTGTTACATCCTTCCCCCCTTTTGGGAATTGCGTCCTCGCAATTTTTAAAATTGGGCTTGAAAACTTCATTGAAAATCCCACATCGGAACAAGAGTCAGTAAAACTATCACTTTAAAATAAAGAAAGAGAATTACAAAGGTCACCTGAGTTAACCCATACTAGGATTCCATGTAGAAAAACATGGACATGGAAGAAAAAACAAAGGGTCATGTTCTGAGGGAGAGTGATAGTAAACATGTCTAGGAGAAAGTTGACCATAAGAAAATCACAAACTGGTGGTGGGTTAAACGGTATTCAATTCCCCAGTAGGAAAAGTTAACAGACAACATTTTTGTTTTAAGTTACTCTTCATTGAGGAATTTATTTTTGAGCTTAACTAAATCATAATGAAACATACTTACTTGTCACGTAGACTTTCAACTTTTACTATATTCCTTAATCAAACTCATATTTTCTCCAAAAGACGAGTATTTAGGAAGACTTTTTCACATTAAGAGTACTAAAATCAACTTCTTGAGAATCACCTAATCCAAAAAAGAGAACTATATATTTCCCATGTATTTAGACAAAATCCAAAAAAAAAATTGTTAGTATGAGGTCAGAGAATCCACAAAAGTATAATCCTTTATAAAAAGTAAATCTATTCTTAATCTCTAAAACGTGTCCAACAAAACCCAAAGTTCAACGAGGACCATTTGATAAACAATTTGTCTATAAAATTCTTCAAAGTAAACCAAACTAATATTGAAACCCAAATATATGAAGGATTTAGTCACATATTCTTACAAGGTACAAATTAACTTTTATCTCCAAATAACATCAGATGCTCTTAAATTCTCATATTGAAAAGTAATTAACCTAATCACATATCCTCGATGATAGGTTAATCATTTCCATAGATAACCCAAAATAAACTTACTCTTGATTCCTAAAATCATTTAACTAAAAAGAATTAGTCAAACGAACCAGGGACTTCACGTAGTCCAGTGATAGGTGATAAATATCAGTCACACTTTGGTTGTGGGTTCGATTCTCGCAGCCTTGTCCGACGCGACGGGTTGTCACATGGTCTGTGTGTTGTCCTTTTTCCAAAACTATATAATTCTTAAAACATTCCCCAAACGAGATAAAATCTTCAAAAATGATCATAACATATTTTAACCACATGTTTATCTCATGCCTTTCATTTTCCATCATAACACATAATTACCCATAATTACCTCAAAAGTAAGGATCATATAAACTCTAATGGTTACCTTTATAATTATTACCTGAACTTCCACATCGATTGGTCATCTCGTACATGATGCATTACAGATCATACCAAGGTTCAAGTGGTTTATCATGACTCCTTTATAGTTGTTTTAGAACAACAATGAGTTTCCTCATTGAATCCCCCATTTTATCTAGTATCTTAATCAGAGAACCACCACAGTTTCCTTCAAACCTATTGTCACTTTGGTGCCTGCTAGATCCATCCATTCACTAAAAATAGAAAGTTCAGTGTGAGTATATCAACAAAACCATCATGTACTAAAGAGGAAGATAAACACTAATCTATACTTACTCATTCACTTTATCTAAAACTTGGACTCTTTCTGAAATCCTAACCATTATGGTAATGTCACTTGTGCTTAGAGAATACCCTAACCTCTAAAGTTATCTAAACCGACCTCTGATACCAACTATAAGGCCCCAGCCTTAAACCTTACTTAATCTTGAGTTATTACAAGATTACACATTGAGTATCTTTTCAAGTTTAGAGTTTTAGAGA
Source organism: Viscum album (assembly GCA_963277665.1). Classification (NCBI taxonomy): domain Eukaryota; kingdom Viridiplantae; phylum Streptophyta; class Magnoliopsida; order Santalales; family Viscaceae; genus Viscum; species Viscum album. The sequence continues at coordinate 859,483,654 of OY728121.1, forward strand.
ATTAGATCATGAAACTTGCATTACATTCCACATTTAAACAAAGTGGTTACATAAAAGATAGTATTCATTTTTCCCATCAATGGAAACATATTTAAAATATAACATGGATTCTTTCTTGACACTTCCTTGACACTATCATCATATCATTTACCCTTCCCTTGACCTGTGAAAAACATTTCAAAAACTTGGGATGAGCATAAAAATCTCAGTAAGGGATATAAAAATATGGAAATGAAACATCAGTACATGTATACATAAGAATGAAATAATACTTTACCCATAAAACATAAGAACTTTAACATACCACATAAAATCATGAATAAATCATACAAATCATAAGACATAAAGGTAACTTGAGGCATTCATAACATTCTTACGTAGGGAGTAACCCTCTTGGTTACATTTGGAATACCCATCACAGTATATTCCATAAATCTCTTTGGAGAAACCTTAACATTTAACCCCTTCGCGTTACCCAATGCATTAGAGAGCTATATCAGTCTCACCCTCCCTTATTTTATCACGGAACCACCCGTCTTCATAATAATTCCCAATAACCATAACATAATCGTATCACATAAAACATGCATAAAGGAAACATAACATTTTCACTTTTCAATCACAAGATATCAATACAACACATTGATATAAAAAAATTATGAAAACCATTTTCAATATCAAAATAAAAGAAAAGTAAAACATGGTATTTATTTTTCTTTTAAAAAAATGTATGGCTTGTAGAGGAATCTGAAACTCAAATAATGGTCACGACGACGGAGAAGTCGTTGTCGCCGCATACGTACAACAAAAACATTCCCTTTTGTCGTTTAGTAAAATTCTTTGTATAAAAAAGATTCCTTTCAGATAAACATAAAAGTCAAATAGGTTTATACACCATATAAAAGAAGTTTGTGTATAAAACAAAATATGCCTCAATGAATGAAGATTGAGACGAAGTCCCATACAAAGACGGTATCCTTGGATAAAGGATAAATCAATTACATAATTATGTGTGACAAAATAATACACCAAATATAAGTGGATATTAAGTGTAAAACAATCAGAGGTTATTCACACATATTCATAGAATGACATATTCAAGGAGTACAAGCTTATCCCAAAGAATCAAAATTGGGTTAAGAAGATCCCTTGCAAAAATTTGACAGCCTAACGGTATCACTACAAAATTCAAAAATTGAGTTGATGAGAGATAAAAAGGGTATATCATCACTTGGAAATAAAATTTAAATCACTAAGGATATATAAGAACATATCCCAACATAATTTTATGTGAATTAAAAGACATAACAAAAGAATTCTTTTAAAAAGAGGAGGGTGAAAGGTTCCCTTACCGACATGGGTATCTTTCGAAACATACACCCTGTGAAATAAGGACAATACAAAATTGATGTAAATAATCATAAATGAAAGCATATTACACAATGAGTAAAATAATGTTCATTAAATACAAAACTCAAAGGAAATTGTGGCAAATGTAGCATAAATCTCACGGGAATAAAAGTGAGATGAAAAATCCCTTATGAAAACTCGGCAACCTAACGGCGCCACTTAAAACTTCCAAAAATGGGTTGATGAGATCAAATAGGGTCTCTCATCATATTAAAATAAAATGTACAGAAAGAGGAATATAAAACAACATCCCCCATCATAACAAAGAGTAGTTTAAAATAAGTGACATAAAGGAGAGTACTTAAAAAGAAAGAGAGAGGTTAGATCTCTTACGAAAATTCGGCAGCCTAACGGCGCCACTCAAAACTTCCAAAATGGATTGATGAGAGAGAATAGGGTCTCTCATAATATGAACATAAAAAGTACAGTAGGATTAATATAAAAGAACATCCCAATCATAAGAAATATGAGCTTAAAAGGAATGACATAAAAGAGTGTGCTTAAAAAGAAAGAGAGGAGTAGGATCCCTTACCTCAGGTCTGACTTGACTCGATCGTTCTTTAACGTCCTGAATAATAAACTTGAGTTAATTTATACTTGATTAAGAACATTTTTCAAGTTCATTATTCCTTTTATATCATGTATTGCCATGTTATAAATGTTATGTAATCATTTAATTTAATAATGATTGTTTTGTCGATATTTGGTTCTTAAGTCGAAAGTGGACTTCTTACAATTACATGTTGTTCGTGTGGTCAAAGGTTCATTATTTACAGAATGATATTCATGATTTGGATATCATATATATCATATATATCCAGAATATACATGTATTTATAATATTACATAACCAATTAGAGGTAATAAATGAAATGCACCGTTCATGGAGACGGTAAGTCGTACGTACGCATGAACGCTACTTTCATTTCTATGTCATATTAATGGAATTAAAACTAAATGAGAGGTATGTATATTTTAATTACAGAATTATATTAATAATTTATATGTAACATACATCATATATAATAACTTTAAATACATCCTTTATACATCCCACATATGGCATTAACGAATCAAATCAGTTTGAGGGGGCGGTAGTCCGCACTTCCTAAAATGAAATTATCGTGTTTACCCACAATGGAAACCATAAAGTTATGCCACAAAAGAAAAATACATAAGCTTAAGTAAAACATAAACATATTATATATCATATATAAGTATAGTGACATAATAATGGCCACCTTTTAAGGTGTTATATGAGTGTTGAACAATCATCGTTTCGTGAGGCAGAAACTCATCATCCACAGAAACAGTATGTTCTTTAACCATTTGATGTAGGTGTCTATAAGTGTAGCTCTAATGCTTCTTATAACAACATCCTAGTATATTGAAGATACTTGAATTGTTACAAAAGAAATGAATAAAAAGATTTTAGGGGGTTGGAGAAGCAAAATAAAACAAAAGAACACAAGTGAAGACATTACCTTAAAATCGAGTAACTCTTTTTGATTTGAGCTCAAAGGCTTCCTTGGGAAGACTTCTGCCCAAAGTGAGGCATCTAAGAGTAAGAGAGGGATTTGTAGAGGAAACATGAGTAGGGGTTGGCCGATCCAAAGGCTTGAGAGGTGTGGGTAAGGAGGTAGGGTTGGGGGCCTTTTATAAGAGGAGAGGAGGGGCACTCTTGGAAAGTAAAGAAATGTTACTTTATTTGAAAATGAGTTTCAGATTTAAAAGGTCCCACATTGATATAATTCTAGGATAAGGTGATAAGGTTTCTAAATCCACCAATCCAATAGGTTTTGGACATGTGTAGGTCATATATTTTACATTATCTTTTCATTTTATTTAAATCCTTTATTAATGAGGTAACCGTTGCATCATTATGATGTCATAAATAATTTTATTTATTTAATGTCTAAAAATTATAAAAAAATATCATGATGTAAGAAATCTTTTTAGATTTCCAATTAATATTTATAGTCAAAAATATGACTTGTATAACCCCATTTAAAAATTGGTTTAGTGAAACATCTCATGCTTGTGACATTTTTATTTTATCTTTAAATAAAAAGTTATTTATGTCATTTTCCAACCAATGTGGCTCCATGGGGTCCCCAAGTTGAACCATGGATTGTCTTGGTCGGAAATGACACATCCAATGAGGGTAGTACATGTGTCTAGGTCGTTTCACATTATTAAAACATTATTTTTACCTTAAATTACACTAATTACCTCTAATCGCGATTAAGAACATAAAAGTTACTATTTACCAAAAAATTATTTTAATCCCATTGAACCACATTTTAAATCCTAATGAAAACCATGTATGTAGGATTTTTGAAATTCAAAACACAGAGGTGGCAAAGTTTCATTTAAGCAAAAAATCTGTTTCTTTAACTACCACTTAGTGGTTTCACTATTCATCAAAAATTGAAGTTTTTCAGAAAAATACCAAAAATTCACCCTAAGCTATATTTGATATTCCGAACTCAAAAATGATGTCTATTTTACAAAATTAAAAACATATAAGTTGCATTAATTAATTTAATAATTAATTCCCGCTGTCAAAACAAATAGCGTGTTTTTATGAAACAATATCTATTAAAAGATTGACACTAGTTTAAGTCCAGTTTCAATGTGAAATTAATTCCAATGAACACTATTGGATTAAATGATAAAAATATATTCTAATTTTACTTTAAAAACAATTCAAAAGATAATCTAATAATATAAATAAATTATATTAAAAAGAGGTATTGAATTAAAATACAACATTTTTCACTATTCAATAAAAAAATGAACTTTATCGAAAAGATACCAAAAATTTACACAAAGTAAATTTTGATGTCTCTATTCTAAAGAAGAATTTTATTTTGTCAAATATAACACATAAAATTTTCAAAAAGTGGATTTAAAAGAGGTTCGCCATCAAAAGGCGGTTAATCGACCTTCTAAAGAATATTAGAATGTTTACGCTTAAAAATTGAATTCATTTACATTTTTAATCCTCTAACATTTATTGTAAAAAGTAAAAATATTTGAAAAACATATATAATTATTTTGTAGTTTGTTTTGTTCATTCCTGCCATTACAACGGCTAGGCGTTAACTACCATTTAAAATAATATTATTTTATTATTAGAGTGCAACGTAAGATTCCCAAGAAACTCGTTGTTGCGTATTGGGTACCCCATCGATCATAGCGTCCCCTTTAAAGTAATATTAATATTTTATTCAAAAATATGGATAAATATAAAAATGTCATATTATTTATTTGCCTTGGGTGTTACAGTTTCATGTTTTGTGTTATGATTATTGGGATTACATTTCACTACTATGATTTATCCCATGTTATGATATTCAGATCTCTTTTGCAGGTTAAGATTTTCAAAATGTTATGTTCTTATGATATAAATGATATTTCTTTTGTTTACCCTTACTGAGCATTTGAGCTCACCCTTTTGTATGTTTTCTTTTCCCGAGGTCAGGAAGAAGGGTACTAAGTAGGATATTCCAAAATGGACTCTAGATATGATGAAATAAATGGGAGACAATGTAGATGCTTTATGAACCAGTTGTTTATGTTTCCCAGTTTCAAAATACACTATACCTATACGGTCCTACCATGGTTTTGTTATATGTTGTAATAAGTATAGTTAAATTCTGATGTAATAACAATGTATGTAAATTATGGGTCGTTGTATGAACCACTAGCACATTAGTCCTTTCCTATCCACCTAGTTACTCGGGCTTCCCTTAGTGCCCATTCAAGTTCCAAGTTCATATCATATGTCATATTCATATACCCAAACCAAACAAGGAAATACACACACCAAAAACCACCATTTTCACACAAAAAATCCATTTTCAAATACTATTCAAACCAAATCAGCATCTAAACTTGTTTCAAACCATTGATATAATTTAATAAATTATTTATAAAATTTATAAAACAATTCTAAAAGGGTAACACAAGGATTTACAGACAAAAACCCACTCAAAATACCCTTTTTGAATTAAGCGCACACCGAAACCATACCAAAACACAATATGCACTACTTGCAATGTTGAATAAACTAATTTCATAATTCATGAAAATATATTAAATATAATAAGATGGGATTTCATAAAAAAAATACCTTATTTCACATAAACATGCTATAAAGTATCAAAAGGAAACTAAATTCCATTAAAAACTAATTTCCCGCCAAACTAATTTATCACATAACATGACAAATTAATTAATAAGTTAAAATAATTCATCAAATAAACACAATTTTAACAAACAATATTAATTAAAAAACATGATAAATTAATTAAGCAATAAAATTAATTCATCAGATAATTTTTGCACACGAAGCCACCTACCTTGGTGTAGAATCTCCAAAATTTGGAGTGAAACTCCAAGAACACCAAATCCATGAAAAAAACTCAATTAACCCTAATTTAATAATTAGAACCAAATATATCAAAATATAACCCTAAAAACATGAAACCCTAACCCAAAATCCTACCAAATGGAAGAAAAAAACTACTAGAGTAGAATGCACCTATAACGATGGGTCTGAGAAGCTGGTCGCGCAAGGAGAGTGTTTTTGTAATTGAGATGCTCCTGAAATCCAGATGAGAAAGGTAAGGTGATAAAAGGGGAGGGTTGTGCGACGTGATGTGGGCTGGTTGGGGAGCAGTGCAAGGGTCGTCAAAAAGTTCACTAGATGGGAGGAGGGGCACTGGCTGAAAGTCTTTCCGAAAGGGGGGTGTGACGCGAGTCACATGATAAGGGGAGTTGGGGTTCGATGGGAGGGTGTTGGGGAGATATATCACAATGCATCGAGGGGGGAATAAGGGAATAGGGAAAAGGTAAAAGGAAAGAAAAAAATAAGTAAAATGTGAAAGGGAAAAAAATAAAAAACAAATCCCTAAAAATTAACCAAATCCAATAAACATAAAAATAGTAATCAATGATGAATAATAATAATAATAACCTAATAATCATAATAAAAACAATAAATTAATAACAATAATAATAATAAATAATGATATTAATAAAAATACCATAATTAAAATATTGATAATAACAACAATAACATTCTAAAACAATATTATTATTATTATTAAAAAAAATTAATTAACTTTATTTTTCTTATTTAATTTTATTCCCACTTTATCATTCATCCCATTAATTAATTATTTAATAATAATTTTTTTGAACACCGGGAAAGCCACACAGTGACCTGGTAAAGATGCATGGCTTTGATCATGCCCTGCCTGGGCACCAGATGTTGTCACTCCCAAAACACTCATGTATCAGTAAAAACACAAAAACTAAATTGGTCTTGGCCTACACCTCAAAAAAACATTTCAATTTCAGATAAAATTATAAAATAAAATTATTATAAAAGTCTGGGTGTGACATAAATTAAGAGGCCCATGAATTACCTCTAAATCCAAGTGGCTAAATAACCTGTAGTATGTAGCCATGTTATAAAAATCCTACTATTCACTAAAAACTAACCCAAATCATAACACTTTAAAAGAAAATCTATATCATGTATGTTTGAAAATAAGGATATAAAAATAATTTCTCTATATTTACATCTTTATAAAAAGTACCAAAATTTTTTTCCTAAAAACACGCCATTTTTGAAAATTAGATGTTCTTTCAAAATAAAACCAAAATTTATATTATTTTAAGAAAAATATTTATAAATTACAATTAATGAATATTTATAGTAAATAATTAAAGAAATAAAAACCCATCTCCACAAATTTCCATGTAACCATGCTTTAGAAAATACATATATATAAATATATATCATTTTTCATAGATTTGGAAGTGTCTAAGGGGAATAATTAGGTATAAAGAAAACATAATCATCAATGAAAAAATTACACATATTAGAAAACAATTAAAAATAATTTGACCCCACCCTAACATGTGGTCTTACTCTACCTAACCTAACCTAATAGAAGCATTCCATAGGTTGACACCTAGGTACACTAGCCAGAGAATAATTCAAAACATTTTTCATGTTTAACTAAACTTCCTACCAATACAACATGGTATCCCTATGAAATATCAAGAGTATATGAGTATATCAATGTATTAGGCATTATGTATAATCCTATAAAAAACAACCCTCCATATATTTATCTCTCTCACATCTCCAAACATCCACATAGGAACATATCCTTTATCCATGTATATTAATATAATATTACTACCAATAAAGGGGTAGTTATCCTATAGTGTCCAAAATAACATTGAGTTTCCATAAAATACAATATAACCACCTCTATAGGCATATTTACCCCCTAAAATCCAAAACAACAATATATTTCCATTTGATACAATATGAATACCACTAAAAGGGTAGTTATCCCATAGAATCTGAAACAACCATGAGTTTCCACTATATAAAAAGTGGATTTTCCTATGGGTTTTAATTTTATAATTAAAAAATTCAAAGTAACAATCGGGTCTTGGGATTATTCTTTAAAAATTATTAAATGAAAATCCATTTGGTAAACCAACTGCATATTCATCATTGAATCACATCGAATAATATAAATAGTCAAAGAATTTCACAAAAGGGATAACCAGTTTATCTTTAAAAAACAACATTTTTCACATCATTCTAGAAATCAACATCATATACAATTTATAGAAAAATTATAAAGTGCCAACTAGTCATTACAATTTCCAAAATGAAGGGTTATTACTTTTAAAAAAAATTAAACACCAAATCATGTGAAAAACCCATTTTTACCAAGTTTATCTAAAGATTAAGGAAACTTCATTTTTTTATATAGGTACTAGGTATGGGAAGAAATAATAAAATAAAATAAAATCCCTGTGATGAAATAATAAGAAATCATATATTCAATTTTTAAGTGAGAAGAATGGAACGACTACTTCATACACTTGGAGTCTCTAATAACTGAACAGGATCTACAAGAAAAAGATAAAGAGGGGTCATAGGAAGTAAGAAATAGCCCTATATAATTGAAACCAAAATAAGAAACATTAATTTAATAATCCCAATATAGATAAATCCAAGTGAATCTGTGTACTAAAAATCCCCTGAAATAGGATGAAACTCCAACAAAAGTGTATCAACATTGAGAACTATGGATATCCAGAATTCACCCGAGATATAATCATGATCTGAAATACCTAAAAATGAAGGTGTGGATATTTAATAGGATAAATCAAGTCAATATTTCTTTAAACACCTTCCTAATAAGATCTCGTGTTCCATCATCACCAGGTGTAATTCCCCTAGAAGACCATGAGGTTGTTTCAAAAATCTTTAACTGCCAACACCATGGTGTTGAGGTATCAACCATGGTCATGGTGGATTAAATCACACCATTTATAGGAGACCATCCATGGAAAAACTCCATGGAATAGAGGAAAAACCTTATCCATTTTAGTCCCAACATCCCTTGAACAATAGCGTGGTGAGACTCTCCTGGTCGTGGTCTATAGGGAGACTTGTCGTGCTCCATGCTAATGACCACCCCAATCTTGGGTGTATTGATCTAACTATCTTACCAAGGTGATCCTTAGGAAAAAAATTTCTTAGACCATGGTGAGTTTTATACCATGTTTCACCATAAAAATACCAAAACCATATTTAACATCACCAAAACCCATATGACACATCCCAAACCCAATAAATCTATCGTAAGGCTCAAAAACACATACCTTAATCAAGGGATATGATAACACTAGACCCTTAGTATCTTGAGTGGAACTAATTCATTGATGCAGGCATATTTTCACTTATATCTATGAATTAGATATTTCATATTTATTCCAACATTGTTAAGGACCATAGGGGTACATAGTTTGGCCTTTGAATAAGGATCAAATTTTATAAAAAAATTGTGTTCTACAATGAAGAGAGATTAATGAAACTGCATCTAAAATTTTTTTGATGGATTTATATATGGTTTTCTGGAATTAATTCCTAGTTATATCTTCATGAATGTGGTATATTATTGGGTTTTAACTAAAACATATGTGCATATGATGCATGTACATATAGAACACATAGATGTAAATTGTGTGGTATGCTAATATATAATATGAGATACTATATATAAATGATGCATAAAATGGAAATAAAGTAAACTCATAGGATTCAAGTATATGATCATGTGTAAGATACATATCATATATATATATATACATATTCATATGATTCATATATATATCTTGTCACATGAATATGATTCTTGAATGGTAAGTGCACATTTCCCACCCAGTTTATTTTATTTTTAGCCATTAATAATAGATTGAAAATTTTCATTAAGAATTATGAAAACCTTCATAAATTATGTGTATATCATGGATATTATATGATAATATTTTAGTTATTATAGAATGATTTTCATTAATCTTATACCACCTATAAAAAAGAATATGTTATACTCATTTCTATATACCTTTAAGTGTATTCATTTAGTGGTGATTGTGATCATTGGTTTTATGAAACTTTTTTAAAGATATTTCTTCTTAATAACTATTATTTATCACTCTTATAAAGGCACTAGAACCCCATTTATATCTTTGGTATCATTTTATAGATATTGGGATATAGATTCTAGCGTTCCCCCTTCAGAGGTAGTAGATATTTTTCTATTTCTCCAGTGATCTTCCTCAAGAATTATCCCCACATTAAGGATAAACAAATCCACTACAAACAAGAATTAGGTATTCTATATTTTTCATTTATTTGTTTCATAAATAATATTTCTTATATTTTAGGATAGATCCTACCTATTTGGGTATTGTATTCCTACCAGTGGAAGATATAATGATACATGAATGCCAAAAAGTAAAAGGCTAGTCCACCGACTCAGTAGGTTCCCCTCATTATCCTTAATTACCATGATTGAAATAGTTCAAATTGGATTCATGTGTAATGAATTTCATAAGTGAAATAAATCTGAACACAACGTAAAAAATATAAATATTAGAAAAATAACACAACACATGTGATCATGATAAAGCCCATACACTTAGAACACATCACAAAGGCCGCACCCACTTACTTGAAATTGACATAAACACACACACCCATTGTGCCAAATTTATTACCAAGACACAAATTCCAAACCATGAATACTTATATGGGTGTGAAAAGGGCTGATCAAATTTAGATTAAAAATAAATCTCATTTGATTGATATTAGGTGGTAGATAAAAAATTAACTCATATTTGACACCTCAATATGTAATTTTCTAAAAAACTCAACAGGGTTGGTCATGGTAGTATAAAGAGTGATTCAGTTATGATAGAAAAATATTTTATAAAAATTTATAAAAAAATAATTATTCATATAATTTAAAAATGTTTCAATAGTGATAATTCTTTTAAAAATCATACTAAAAATGTAATAATTTTTTAACCACCCTATCTTTAACATTAATCACTTAATATAAAAATATATTTCATCTCCAAAATAATTTATATATAATAAAATGTTATAAAAAAGGTTAAAATTAGGAGTATAAAATATTTTTATACTTACATTTGGTGGATTGGGCCAACCCAACGAAAAAAATAGTAAAACTCCCACCTGACCTGATCAAACTCAGTGAAAAAATTACCCTCCTTTTCTGAAGTGGTTTTGTTATTTTTTGGGTGGGTCAAATAAGTTTTGGTAGGTATTGTGGTTTTGTAGCTTTTTTGAACCCCTTATATACTGAGCCCAAAAATCATAAAATCCCTATGCCAAAACTAACATAGAGCAACCCAATTTTCCCTACTTAATATCAAAACCCATCTATAGGGATATATATACTATTAGAGGTTGGGATTAAACCAAATTCACCATAATTAATCAATTATTATTATATCCATTAACAAACCTCAATAAATCCATTATTGAAGAATGATAAATCTATAATTTCTTATATTTTTTGTATATATTTTAGTATATTATATATATATATTATATTATAATATTTTAAATAAATAAATTTTAGTTTTATTTGGGGAATATGGTGACTAATGTGAAAATGGTATATATTTGGATTTTTAGTCTTTAAATAATTATTCTACATTAAATTTTTAATTTCCATGTTTTTAAATTGAGTTTTTCATGTTTTTTATGGGAAAAGAATTAATATTGTGTAGAGTGATGTTCCATGTGAGATTCAAATGGGAAAAATAAAACTCTCCTATGATTGTTCTAAAATTTAGATGTCTTATTTTAAATTAAATTAATGAAAATACACACTATTTGAGAATACTATGAGTGTTTAGGAAGCTACTTCAAAATCACCTTTGTAACACGCTATCCAAGAATATCAGTCTAAGATAGAGTGTTATGTGTCCTCAATCATGCCTCCATATATGCTAAAGGATATTGATTGGCGATGAGAGCCTAAATAATACATTTGGGATACTGTGCCCTAAATTCAGTTTTATACAACATTGGGAATAAGTAAAACATCCATGTCACATAATAAAATTTTGTGTAAAAAATTAAAAAAAATGTTATAATAAATTCCATGGAGAAGTAATATTAGAATACATAAACTCATCTCCCACTAGGCCAATCACTTTTAAAAATGAATAAAGAAAAAAATATAAAATAGGCCACACAGGAATTCCCAAGTCTCAACAACCCTATCTCTAAATAACTATCAATTTTTCATATCCTAATCCATTACATGTCCTATGCTCTGAACTATAAGTAGACATAAGGTCTGCAGATACACCAAAGTGGCTATATAGAGTTTGAGGATATAACTGAGTAGGGTCTCAGAAAACACCCTAAATATAAGACATCATATATGTTTGTATACATGAGAAAAATAAATAATATTAATAAAATTTCTTGTTGAGTTGTTGTGTGAAAACTAGGCCACCACAACACTTGATGAAGTATACATTGTTTTAAAGTCATCATGCGCTAACTTGGACACTATATCACTCTAAAATATCTACTTTGGTTCCATTATATAATCCCATTATCACCACATTGCATACATATCAACCCATACCTTAAGACTCAAGGTATAGAATCATTTGAATCCCTACCACTTCCCACCTCAGGTTAGGGTCCTATACCAAACTCCTGAAAATATCCTCTCTCTAGGATAGTCATATGTCCAATACCCATCCTCTAAAATCTCACTCAAGGTAGGTCCAATCATCCATGACTCTCATCATATCTAGAAAAATCCTTTTCACTCAACTTGTTCTCATCATCTGATCCCACATCATGTCACAATAGGACCACTCTTCTCAGTTATGATTATCCCATATCACAACCATTTCCTTATAACTTGAGGAAAGGTCTAATAATGTCTCAATTCAAACCTTATAACTCAAAATAGGCCTAGAATTCATTCACATTATGAACTTGTCTCTATCATGGTAGTCTTATTAGTATCTTTTCACACATTGTGAGAATAATACTATAGGATCTATATAAAACACACTAGAATCTATCGCCTATCACAAACACAGGCATGAAACAAAAAAGGGCCTATAACCCAAACACACATATCATCATCTCGTAAAAAAGGTTCTACTCAATTGGGACCTAACCACTTTTTACTAGTCATGGACACTGAATCCTATTCATTACCCCATGATAAACTCATATACTAAACGCCCATCCTAGCCATGGACTCTATAGGCAGGGTCTAATTTCCCTAAAAATCCTCCTCTACATCCCACTGATAAGTTCTAAAACACTTTCCATGACCTATACCTATGTCTGGTTTCACAATCCTAGGGGATCCCTCATTAAAAATAACCCAAAGTAAATCCATACCATCATACATGTCATTTTATAGAGTGATTACCTTACTTTACAAACATACCAAGATTCTGCTTTATCCTTAACATGTAAGTCCAAGTCACTCATGAGATGTACAACCATATATCCTGTTATCACTCATCCCTAATCCTCCCATGAATTCCCATTATCTTTAGGGACCTAACCTAGACTATCTTCTTCATTACATATAGCCTATGACCTACCCAAGTCCTCATGTGAACTTAGTCAAAACCCTTTCTCCTTGGCATTATATTCTTCAGGTGATCCTACTTTACCTCACTGCTAAAGTGCAATTATTCCAAGTATTAGAGGCCCAAAACCATCTTACTTATTCTACTCGAGGAACCCTAGGCTACATAATCAACGTATCCTAACCCCATTTAGTATGAATTCATTCACACTCATTCATAAACAAACATATAAAATTTTGTTAAATGGGCCCCTTACCTTATCCATAAAGTTAGCACCTTAATAATATTTGTCAATACTCTTCTAATCTTGTAAACACTATTGATTACCAATCTAACTCCATATCACACAAAAAAAATATTGTAAAAAATTAACTAATTATTCAAATTAAATTAAATAGGAATAATCTTTTAAAAACACATCACACATCCTCATCACATCAAAACCACTTATGATGGTTTATGGGAAACCTTTTGGGACCTCCTATATATATACCGGGAAAATACCTACCATTATCACTTGATTACATCATGATATGGTTGAATTTAAATAGAAATTATAGCCCGAAATGATCCTAAATCAAAGGTATATGAAGGGGGAACCCAAATTGGGGAAGAAAGGAAGAACACATCTAGAATCCCTTCCAAAATTACACTGAGATCATCCCTCAAATGGGGGGTTGAAGGGGAAGAGAAGAGGGGGGAATGAATCCAAAATGGATCTACCATTACATCTTGAAAACATATAAATGAATGGTGATAACCTTGAAATTTTGGGTCTAGCCGTATAAAAAACTGGTCAAGCACTCCCTTATAGCATGCCAATAGGTTCCATGACACATGCCCCCTATCTGGGGCTTCATTTCAGTGAAACCCAGGGGGTTATGGCACAAGGTCCCCCCCCCCAATCCCCGAATATAATGTGGACCAAGGATATATGGAATAGCCCACATCAGGGGGAGGTATAATACCTATCCCATTGAGTGACCACCAGGGAGATTCCATCTAACTATGGGTTGGGTGAAGTTCTTTCCCACCAGGTCACATTATAGTGTGGCCTTTTTGGTTGTGACACAACCTACGCCTCAAGAGGTTGGTTCAACCCCAAAATCCCATTCCTTCATGATGAAGTATCCCCCCTCTATCGACATCATGGTCTTCCTCGACCATGTCCATAATTACACAGTGTCCTTATTTTCACCATGGTGGGATCCTGTAGTTGAAATCTCAGCTTTAGGGCCACCCCAACCCTTCTCCACCAACCACCCAATCACCCAAACCACAAAACATGCCTCATTACCCATTCAAAAAAATATATATTTGAGATTTAAAAAAACTCAAAATCCAAATATAAGTCACAAATCATGGAAAACCCCTACTGGTAGCTGAAAATTTAAATTTCCTCTAAAAAACCAACCAAAAATTTTTTCCATTAAAAAGTTACCACCTTAATATTTCTCATTCTTAAGAATACATATTACTCCTAAAACTATATTTTTGAAACTACTGTGGTAATTATTTTACCAAGGACTCACCGAGTTCCATCTATTAACATGAAATATTATTTAACTGCACACCAAGATTACAATCAACCACACCCATCTATATAAATACATTGTGGTATCATTAAAAAACATATTGAGGGTTATCGTAATCCCCATCATATGGATTCACATAAAAAGAGGATGATTTCAAGACATGTTACTCCCCAATATAGTAATAGTTTTTTGGTATGAAATTTCAACTTTTAGTGTTCAAAATTCAAGATCATTAGAGTTTGTACCTCACCACACCTAATTTCAAATAAAGACCTCATCCTTTTCTCCATTGGATGGCTTAGACTGAATATGCTTGTCCAAACCTACTAATGCGTTATCACACCACCTCACCAAATCATGATTCCTTACTCTTATAGGGATCATGAGATTATAAAAACACCCACATTGAAGTATTAACCTGAATATTAGTGTATTTCATGGTTAGATCACCAACCAACTATAGTATCAATCCCTATTTCACCCCAAGAATTGGTGAATAACTAATCTAACAAACTCTCATACGACCTCAACTCCATCCCGAGCCAAATGAGAATGCATTGACTCTGACTAACACCACATCTAAATAATAAACCTAATTTTTACCATGTAACCATATCACAACATATATTCCCACACATAGGCTTCTTAGTGCCACCTAGATCATTCATAGATTGGTATGACCACACCCATGACTTTCTCAACATAAGGGTTATACATCGAGGACTGATATGAGGCTCCTAGCAATAGGTGTATTGTTATAATAACCCTACTATACCAAAAAAATACATTTATTAGCTCATACTCCATCCATTACCACACTTGATGTTTATATGTGACCATACTTATCAACCCCATGCACTAAAACGAAACACCCACCACTACCAATTCATGAACTACTAAGAGAACAATCCTCAGCATTCAATAATATATTCACAGTTATGATCAAACCCTTTAAGATTCAATACTATCCCTCATACCATATTTCTTCCCTTACACTGTTACTTGATTGTTGACCCAAATATTCCCCATCACTACACAGGTGTTCCACTTCTCATTCCATGGTCACCCATTCCTAAAAACACCAATCAAAGACTAAAATTAAGGTCTATAATTCCCCTTAGTGTCTCACTGATCACATATATTCTCATCCAAAAAATAGATCCTCTCTTATCTATAACTCAATTGGTGCCACACCAAACCAGCATTCGCCTTGTTTAACACATCGAGCTTTTTCCATGAAAATCCATTCAAATTCACATTATCCTCTTCAAGGTATATTGGACTCTAAATAACCCAAAAATTTGTTCTATATCATGATATTACTTGGTCTCGCCTAAACCTAATCATTACACACTCACATAAAACCAGATCCCACAACCAAACACATGCTCCCCCATGAGTTGGGTCTCATCGAATATAGGATCATGTGCCTATTCCATTGACCATGATCCTCTCTCATGTCAATCCAATCTAATAGTCCAAGTCATATCACTCATGAAAATTATAACAACATGATCACCCACTACATAGGAATTATTCTAAAACCACAAGAATTTACCCATGATCCCACCACACTACTGAAATAACATCCTAAATAAATAGGGTTATAAATAAAAATAATCCTACACTCTCACCTAAAATCAATAACAAGAAAAATTCATTTACATTCCATTCCTCAAACGAGTCATGGGTATTCCCAGAACTGACTTTTTCAGTTAAATATAATTTCACTAGGAAACAATATTGGAAAATAACATATATATTGTTGTTTACACTTTATGTAATCAAACCTTATTCTCAAGGAAACCTATGCCCATAATTAAGTCATCTCTTAGGGAAACAAATTATTAAACCAACCCGCTAAGGGTCACTATACATCACATATATGAAGGGGATATATATATATCACTGGAGAACATATCTCAATATAATCAACATTAGCATCCAACAAAGAACAATTTGTGAGTGATAAAATGGTTCTTCTAAGTATAATTCCACCAAAAAGTTATATAGGTAAAGTTCATATATGTTTTTAATGACACTTTAAATACCTAAACCTCTATTGTCTGTAAAAATCAATCACACATAAGTGTATGTGTGTCATGTGAATCATAAGTGTCAATAATGATGCATGTATGACTGAAAGAAAAAAACATAAATCATAATATCCATAAAAGAATCATATTTGAATAAAAATATCAATAATAACTTAAAAACCCATGAAGAATAATCTTGTATCCCCTTGTAACCATGACTTCCTGCCGAAATAGTTTCCACGAAACACTAGTTTGAGGTTCGTCACAAGATCTAACACATCCTTATTCCCTATCTACCAAACCCTAATTAGTGAAATAAGAAAAATATTCTCTAAAACCACTTGTAACACACCATCTGAGAACACTTGTTTGAGGCGGAGGGATATATGGCCTCAATCATACCTCCACATACACCAAAGATTTCAAATAAGAGGTGAAAACATAAATCATACATTGGGGAAACTATGCCCTTAATTTGGGGTCATAAATTGTTAAAAAAATAAACATCCAGAGCATATAATTAATTTAAGAGTAAATAAAATAAATATATTTGAATAAAAATTATATGCAAAATTCATAAAAGCATACATCATTTGATCTCTCACTGAACCAATAATATATAAAAAAAATACACAATAGGCCCTACTACTATCATTGGTCTATAAAAATAATATCTCCAAATACCCATTGAGAATCCCTATCCAAATCCACTACACACCCTATGCTTTGACCTGTAAGCAGACATAAGGTCTACATATACACCAGAGTGTCCTTGTAGGTTGTCCATGTATAACTCATAAGTGTCAAACCAAGAACCCCTGATATATGCCTTAATTATTTTGTATTCATAAGGAAAATAGATAACATAAATAAACATTCTTTTTCAGTTGTTATGTGATAACCAGGCCACCATGACACATAATGATATTCACATGCATGTTGGGTCTTCATGTGCTAACCATGTCACCATGACACCCAACGAAAACTACATTCAAACTATGCTAGAATCTTATCCTCACATCATTACATATATATTAACCCATACCCAAAGACTGGGGGTAGGGTGTCATCTGAATCTTGACCATTTCCCACCTCAATGCATGGTCATATACCAAACTAATGATCAATCCCTCTATCTGGGATGGTCATATGTACCATACCCGATGTATAAATTATCTCTCAAGGTAGGGGGAATCATCCAAATCTCACATCACGTTCAGATCTATCCTTCTCGCTCAAGTAAGTCCCATCATCTGATCTCACATAATGTCCCAAATGGAGTAGACTTCTTACTCAACACTATCCCATTATCCCAACTGTTACCTTTACACTCAAGTAAAGATATAATTATGTCTCAATAGATACCTTCTTAATCAAGGTAAGACCATGATTCATACAAACTAGGACTCCATCACACTCAGGGTAGCCCTTACAGTACCTTCTAACTCATGGTGAATTCAAGCCTTGGAATCCACATCAACCACACTAGAATTCTACACCAATAAAAAACACACTTATGAAACCACAAATAGGGATTAAATCCAATCACATAACTCACCATCTCATCAGTAGGGATCTAATAACTTAGTATTTATCCCTCTATATCTAATTTTTAGCACCAAATCATATTTATCACCCCATGATAACCTTATATCCTAAAGGATCATCCCAACTAAAGATCATTTGGGATGTTTTTGTAATATTTTTTTTATTTCTTGACAATATATCATTTACTGAGAGTGTTTTTTTTAAATATTTTAATAAGTGTTAGTAGAAGTTAGGAAAATTTTTGTTGTCAATTTATTATAGAAGAATAAAGTTTGAAAGTGTGGAGGTTTGAAGGTTTCCTTAACATTTTTAAATGACTTTATTTATAAATCATACAATGCTATGTTATTCATTCAAGTGTCTAAAATTGTGAAAATTTCATGATCTAAAAATTTGTATAAAGGGGGAGATATTCTTTTTTATCAAAAAATATTCACTCATCAAACATTCCAAAAAAATAAGGTTGTTGAGTTTCTGCAGGGGAAAGTTTATTCAATGTCACCAAATTAACCAAATATAGATCATTGAACAAACCTAATTAGACCAAAGGCTTGATGTTTGTATTACTGAGTTTGGGGGATTTTAAAAAATGAGAATTAAATATAAAGGTGGAGAAATCTAAAAATGAATCATCATATTTGATGTTTTATTTATGTTAATCAAAAGTAATAAATAAAAATGATAAATTTGACTACGTACTAGATAAAGAATATTTCAGGTGAAAAAATTATTCAAAATTTGTAAAAATGTACTCAACCATCTTCAATGGTAGTTTAAGTTTTTCAAAAAAAGATTTTTTTATGATGTTTTGATGTTATGAAGTGGGATAATGAAGAATGTATAAGGGATCGACTCCATCAGATGGATTTTTATTAAATATTTCATTAGAAAAAAATTATCTTAGCAAAGAAAATTCTAGAAGTGTTATTTTTTCATTAGACATAGAAGCTCTATGATGCAGAATATTCCTAAAGATTTCATCAAACAAACAATTCAGTCAGATGAAGAAAGATCTAGAATTGAATTTTTTTCATCAAATGAAGAATAATTTATCAAAAAAATGTTTTTAATGATGTATTTAGAAAAAAAAATTGGATGGAGTTTTTATGATAAAATTTTTATAACATTTTAATGTCTTAAAACCTGATGATGCTGAATTTTTTATTTAGATCATTTTTTTAAATAACTAAAACTAAGAAATATTGAGAAAGGATGGAATTAGAGGTGTATTCGTGAATTTTTTTGAATGTTCTAAAAGAATTTAGAAGCATCCAACTATTTTCATTATAGAAAGAATGATTTATTTTAGAATTTTTTGAAAGGGAATGTGAAATTGGTTGCCTTCCATTTTCACTTTGGGAACACATATAAATATAGAATTTAAATTATGAGTGTGCTAAACTTTTTTCACTAAAAAAGATAAAGTACTGTAGAATTTTTTTCATAGTGAGTTTCTAATTGAGATTTGTTTTGAAGAATAATTACTGGAGAAAGATTCAGATTAGATAATTGGATAGAGTTTTATTTAGGAGGAATATGACAATGTTTTTCAAAAAAAATCCATGTATAGTTTTGAGGTGAAATAGTTTTCAGAGGATAGAACTCATGTCAAAATATTAAGAATGGTTTTTATTAATATGCATCGGATAAAGAATTTAAGATAGAGGATAGAAGTATCATATGAACATAATTGGGTGAAAATTACTGGAGGAAATCTCTAGGATCTGGTTTCACAAAGTTTCATTACTTTTTTGTTTTATTAATTTTGTAATAAAACATTGTAAAATGATAGGATTCAGTATAATCAAAAATATTTGGAGATAAAAGGAATCGAATGGGAGTCAGATCAAATTTGTATACAATGCTTTATTATAGTTAATTTCTATTGAACCACAATAGTTTACATGGATATGATATTGGTTCTCACACTGAGGTGAAAAATTTTTAATATTGTGTACCTTGTTTTATTTCTTATCACCACATTCTTGTGATATTTTTATAGAAGTAGATAAGGAAAATAAACATAACAAGTTATAGGGAATAAAATTAATAAATATTTTAAATTTTAAAAAAGATAACCATTGATCCACCCCCTCCCTATCGATGGTTCTACAATCCTATGGAACTTCAATTTGTATCATATGGAATGTTACCCTTGTATCTTTCCTGTCAAATAAAATCCAAAAATATTTAATAGAAAATTCATTCCTTCCTTCAATGGGAAGAATAATCATGTTTTGAAAAATATAATGATACCCTATCTTATGTTTCATGTACTACAGGTTATTGATTTCAAAATAATTGGGTTTTCATCCATTGAGAAAAAATTTCCCACGACTTTTTCTAATAAAAGGAACATTGATGTTGATGGGAAATCTTGAAATTATATTCTTATTTAGTTTTCAAAAAAAAAATCATGAAGGTGATGTGTCTAAAATACAGTAAAAAATAAGGGATAAACATGAAAGTATCCTTAAAAACCAATAAAGTGAAGGTGGTTAATCTACAAATCTATTATAACAAGTCTGAATAAATTAGAATGGATGATGGAAAAATTATGATGAATAATTCATTATATTAAATGATGTTTTTTGTAACATAATAGTATTTAGAGATGTTTTTGAAGATTCTACAATTTTTATGAAACTCATGAGAATCTTCCCTGATAGGTTTGACACTAAAATATCTACCTTATAAGGAAAATATGTGTTATTTCTTAATGAATTACATACAATTATTTTTTCTTATGAGATAAGGAAATCACTATCATTCAAAAAAAATATCAAGGATAAAATATATTCTGAGGATATGAGGAAGAAGAAAATGAAAGATATTGATAAGAAGGTTGTTGAACTTAGTGATTTATAAGAGAAGTTTTTTTATGAAATGAATGAAAATATCATGTCTCTTATCTTGAAAAAAAACTAAAGAGGAAGAAGATAATATTAAGGAAAAATCCAAATTAAATGTTTTGAGTGGGAAGGATTTTTAAATTTTGTTATTAATTTACCCAAGAATAATATTTTATAATGTAAATATTATCTTTAAGAAAAACTTCATTAGAATAAGTCAAACAAAACTATGAGGGAATATAATAAATCCATTGGTGATAAGAAAGAGATAAATGGAAATAAAAGAAGTATGTTGAGTAAGAGAGTAGAATCTAATTCTACTGATAAAAAATACTTAGAATATGAATGTTTATAAATATTCATAACCTTATTTAAAAATGTTGAGAAAAATGAAGATTCATTAAAAAGTAGAGAAAAATAAAGATGGGAAGAAACTTATAGAGAATATCAAATTATATAAAAACATGTTTCATGTCTTGAGAAAAATAGTAAACTCATGAAAGATATCTCAATGATGTTGAAGGAAAGTAGAAATAATAATTTAGGAAGGAAATATTCCCTTAACTAGGAAGATGATTATGTCTTTGAGATCATAAAACTCAAACTAAAAGTTTATGAATGGGGAAATATGGTGGAATATATTAGTAAAAAACATGATAGTAAATAATTTAAGGCTTCTAAAACTGAATGAAAATTTATTTAGGTTGAAATTACCTCAAAAAATAAGAATTAAAATATAAAAAAAGCTTCAAAGGTAAAATATGAAACTTCTCAAACTACTAAGAAATATTTTTCTAGGAATTATTTGAAATATTCACCCATGATATGTAAAATTTAATCTAACATTGGTAACCATTAAGGTGTTAAGAAAATTTTTAGGTAATATTAGGTTGATAAATTATGTGAGAAAAATATCACATCAAAAAAATTTGAAAATAACCCCATAAGAATTTTGACCATTTCCAGGAAGAAACAAAAGAAGAAAGATGTTACAAGCTTTTTACATGGAAAAATCCTACCTATATAAAAAATATGTTTTGATTTTTTTATTTTTGTGGAACATACATGTATAAATCTTATAATTTTTTGAACAACATGTATCTTCTATGAAATAAGCATAAAAAAGGGGAGAAATAGTGGAATAAATGTGAGTAACGTTCTTTATCTATATAAAGAAAGAAAGAAAAATTCATAGGATTGATGAATATTTCCAATGAAAAAATTAGTTTTAATACCTAGAGTATGTTAATAGAAGATGTCCCCTAAAAATTTCACTGTAATGTCTCATATTTTTTGGGTATTACATTTAAATATCAAATGGAATTAATTGGGGACCAGGTCTTGAGACAACGTGTTATTCTGAGACCCGTTTTTTATAAATAAATTTTTGAAATATATTAAAATATTAAATATCCCATTCATGAAATTTTCCTAAAAAAGTGGAATACCTTCTAAACGGGTTCCTCAATTAGAAATGTTAGGGCACCATTGTGTTCAGTGATTCAGTTTTACCCTAGGTGTGGCCTAACATTGGCCGGTGTGGGTTGGTTATGAAAAGTAGTTTCAGTAATTTTTTAGAAAATAAAATAAATTGAAGATTTATTTTATTTCTCCATTTAATTGACATAGTGACACTAATTCTTTTAATTAATCCTTTAAGCAGTGATCCAGAGTTAGGATTATAACCCTAGAAGTTCTCTATAGGCTCTGTAGAGAAACCCTGAAGAATTATCTCAAATGATACGATAGAGACTTGGATCAAAAATCATTCTTGATGGATCTCACCAGTGGTAATCTATATTTAATGGTAAAAAATTCAATTCCCATGTAGAATGCATAATTTTGGATTTTCCTTCCCCATTCTTGAATTCAATGACTAACGTGAACCAACCAATGAAGAACTTGATCTGCAGTTCAATTGATCATTGTGGTATTTGTTTAATTTCATGATTATTGGTGTTTGATTATTTTAGAATTTATTTTATTTGACTTTATCATCATTTTTAAGGGAACAGATCATGGCTGGAATGAACAACAGTCGAGGTTCCTTCCTCATATTTGTTCATTGGGTCTTTCCTAACACTGTTTTCTATGATAGTTCTTCATTATTTGTCATGTTTATGAAAGAAATATCATTACACCTTCTTTTATTGGTTCAATGATCCAAAATTGATGAACCAACATACGGACAACCAAATAGAGATGTGGCGGGAATGGTGACAGACGAATTGAAGCAAATCAGAAGAAACTGTTCTTTAATAATTTTGCATCAGAATCAATTTAAACATTTATTCAAGTTTATTGAAGGCCCGAAAAACCTCAATTCTCTGTTAAGGAGATGAAAAAATCCTAGATCCATATTTTCAATGTGAATGGACCATAGAATCAGAATCTGGGAGATCGGTCAAAGCGCGTAGAGGAATAAAGTGACTTTCTAGAAAAACCTGATGACCACAACATGTAACCCAAGTTTAAACAGAATTTTCCTCCACTGAGTGGTGGATAGGGTTTCATGAAATATTTAAATATCACACGGTGTGTGACCCTAGTAACACAGCATTTAGGTACTCTCTAGAGACTGGATGTGTATCTCGGGAGATACACGGGTTTCTGTAACAACTTGTTTCCCGCCATATGACTTGGCCTCGACCAAGTACATAGACTACTCTGATTAATAATACATGGTAATAGGCACACAATTAGACACCATGTACTATAAAATGGATAGAGTACACGAGTGGACCTCAGATGGAAGGACATGGCTTGTGTCCTGTTCTAAACAGTGTGTACCCATCTTCTACATGACATGTTCTAATAACATGAGTTTTTGTACACGGGCAGTACCCAGGGTCGAGGGAAATAGTGTGTGACCCTACTATACATTGTGTACCCCATTATACATGGTTTTATTCTCTTTTCCACCATATCTTGGAAAAAAATTTAAGCTTTCATTCCCTTGATCATTTTCCTAAAGGTTGGTGTGAATCATTTCCTGCACAGAATAGTATAATCGCTTCAGCCAGGCTTTCTGGATAGAGTTGTTGGAATCCCCTAAGAGGCTTATAGAGAGACCATTTATTCATTCTCCAAGCCTTGGTATATTCTTCGGTATTGACATAACCAACTTTATAGGGTGTTAATCCTCTACATGGAGGGTTAATCTAGATTGAGTTATTGGTATCACCCCATGGCTCCGGCTTTGATCCACATCTATGAAACATGTTTCTCTATTTAGATCTGTCGGTGTATCTCTCTCTCTCATGAAAATTCTCAAAGAAAAGTACTTCTAGGATAGACATAACCAGTGCTATCAGACTCATGAGTGTGTTCTCCCAGATGAGTGCTTTGTGGAATCTTTTAGATGGATCCCTAGTATTGGTATGCGGTATTTGTGACTTAACTCTATATTGTGTGTCTTGGATTGAGTAAATTTGGAAATTCTTATATGTGTGGTAGACATATACTTGTGTAGAGATGACTATAATTTCTTTTATTGTATTTATTTGTGGTTTCTGAGTGTCTTACTAAGTATTGTTATACTCACCTCAACATGGGATTTTCCCACACGTGTCATGTCTTGTGCAGACGAGCGGCCTTTTAACAGAGTCCTAGGTAGACCAGGACCGGATGGTGCTTTGTGATATTAGGCAAGATAAGGTATATTCCTATGTCTATAGACATCAGTCCCAATACCATTTCTTACATTATGGACTTGTGGTTATAGACTTCTTTGGTGAGATTTTATTTTTCTTAGTTTCACTTTACTTTACTTTCATGTCATACTCTATTTATTGGGATATAGTTGGGTTCATGAATTAGTTACTTAGTGGTTTTTACATTTTAACATTTCTTGGTACTGTATATGGGTGCATACATACAGGTACATAGGAAATGCCTCCCATGTTAGTGATATGCTTGCTCAGTGCTAATCACCATCCCTTGGCCTATTGGAGGAAGGATTTTGGAGTCGTGGAATGGTCCCTACTAGTAAAGGTTGTGATAGAGTGGTATCAAAGGCAATATTTTCTAATTTAGGATCATGATTCTATAAGATTGGTTTTGGGAAACAGTATTAACTGTTTCGAGTTCATCTTTTGGGCCAGGGACTCCAGTGTTGGTGTGGGTAGCTAACGTATCTATACACCCGGACTCTGATAACTTGAATTCGACTCGGTGCATGAGAATTCTTTTTATATGGAAAATAAGGGTTTATTCATCATATAGGAATGGTTTGTGGTTTCCATGTCCTTCTTGAGTTAGCTCTCAAGATATACTCATTGACTGTGGTGCATCTTTTTTTTAGATTATTCTATGATGTATACCATATAGGATTTAGTAACTTAATCTTGAGTAATACTACCTCAGTGGAAAGGCTTTGATACAGGGAACAGTCCCCCAAATGTAACCTCCAGGTGGGGAACCATCTATACCACCACCTATTGAGAAGCAGGTAATACCCATAGCACCAGAAGACAAGGAGAACAGGATGAGCGCACTACACTAGTTTCAGAGACAGAGACCCCTCTGGTTCTTAGGTGTGCCCAACCCTCAAATGGATGAGGACTGGATTGAGGAGGTGAGCTATGTTTTTCTTCTAGTCTGGACACCAACAGATTATATGGTGCTTCTAGCAGTGAGCCTTCTAAACGGCTTAGTAGGGCGATAGGGGAGTTTGGACATCCAGACTCAGGACGAGGTTACTCTTTTGTGGAAAGTGTTCAAGCATCTCTTTAGAGAGTAGTTTTCACCAATTACACTGATAGCTATACATATAAAAGATATTCTTCAGCTCTAGTATGGTATTAGGTTAGTGGATTATTGTTCATCGAGTTTCACCAACCTTCCCAAGTACACGATAGATATGGTTAGAGATCAGTACTCCAGGGATAGAACCTTCAAGTGAGGTTTACATAGGGACATTTGTTCTAGTGTTATCCCAATATGAATTATGGATTATGTTTCAGAGATTGATAGATATTTGGTGGCTGAAATATTTTTACCTGAGTAGATAAAACCAGTGATAATCAGTAGTGGATAAGTAAGATCAGATACCTTGGAAGTAAGGAGCTGATGTCAGTCCCAGGGACCTAGATGTGGGATATGTTTCAGGAGGAGGTTCTAGGATAGATTATCTATAGTTTAGGGATCACATTGTGGGTCCAGTAAGACTATGGAGAGATAGTTCTATTCTTGTGACATTAGGGTTCATCTCTCTCATGATTTTCCGACCCATTGTTCTATTAATAGGGAGGCTATGGACGGACCACCAAGGCATATAAATTGAAAAGAGCAACCAGATCCTCAAGGTGGCTTATGTGGAAGATGATCTAAGAGAGAATTAGGAGGTGGTAAATTTTTTAATTATTACTATCACCCCCCCCCCCAGGAGGTCTATTCCAGGCTCAAGGAGTTAGAGGAAAGGGGAGGGTACAGATGTATGTGGTCGAGGTGTATGACCTAGGGGCTCTAGAAATGATTCAAGGTATGATCTGTGTCTTCTCTACTATAGTTTTAGTACTGATATACATAGGTTCTAGTCATTACGTTATCACCACATATCTTTTTTAAGACCTATAGATTCCGGTTGAACTATTAAATTCACCCTTATGCACGAAGACACCTACTGGAGAAGAAAAAATGATCACACACATGTGTCAACAATGTGACCTGACCCTTGGAGGTGAGAGATTTAGTTGGATCCTCTTGGTGGTACCATTGAGGCCTTATGACATCATTCTTGTTATGGATTGGTTATCTACATCCCATGCCCAGATTGATTTTTTTAGGAGAAGGGTGTGGTGTGTCCACAGTAATGGAATGGGGTTTTCCTATTTCAGTGAAAGGGTAACCCATGAAAGACTGGATGGACTCATGGAAAGGAGGTTGTATCTGATTACTTATCATTTGGATAGCTTGACCCTCAGTGAAGGAGATGTTATGAGCTTCCAGTTTCCAGTAGTGGTGGTAGAGTATGAGGACATCTTTAAAGAAGATTTTCAAGGATTAACTCCCTATAGGGGGATAGACTTCTAAATTGATTTACACCCTAGTAAGACATTGATATATACACCAAGATATCTAATGGAACTTGATGAGATTCGTGAGATAAGGGTGCAGTTAGAGGACTTATAGAGGAAGCTCTACGTGAGACCTAGTGATTCACCCTAGGAAGACCCTATTTTGTTTTCCAAAAAGGGAGACTTGAGCTAGAGGTTGTGTGTGGAATATTGGAACTTGAATCAGGTGACAATGAAGAACAAGTATCCACAATAGAGGATATATGATCTCTTTGATTATTTTAGAGGGGCACAATGATTCTTGAAGGTTGGCCTCAAAACTGGTTATCGCCAATTATGGGTACATGATGATGATATAACAATGAAGGCTTTCAGATGTCTCTATGGTCACTATAAGTACTTGGTGATGCTCTTTGTTGTGAATAATTCCCCATAATTTATTATGGGACTCATGAATAGGATTATTCGGCCTTATTTAGACTAGTTTGTGGTAGTATTGATCAGTGATATCCTTGTTTACTTAGTGTATGAGGAGGAGAAAGTGAGTCACTTAAGTATAGTTCTAGATATACTGTAATAGCACCAAATTTTTGGGGAATTCTTGATGTTCCAATTCTTGATTCATAAAGTCCACTTTTTGGGATATTTTAACTTAGCAGATGGAGTGGTAGTGGACCCGACCAAGGTTGAGGCAGTGTTAGCATGGGAGACACCTAAGAACGTGATGGAGGTATAGATCCTCCTCAGGCGAGTAGGATATTATAGGAGATTCATACATGATTTTTTAGAATATTATCACCAATGACATATTTAATCTAATGGGGATGCCTTTCATGTGGACAGGGAAGTTCCTGCAGGATTTTTAGCAGTTGATATAGAGTTTGATTAGTGCTCTGATCATGAGATTACCAGAGGAGGGTGTTTAGTACGTAGTGTTCTATGAGGAATCAGGAACTGATCTTGGTTGTGTCCTGATATAGATTCATGTAGTGATTTCATATGGTTCACATCAGTTGAGACCACATGAGCAGAACTACATGACCCATGATCTTGAGTTAGCAGTGGTAGTCTTCATGTTATTGATGTGCCAACACTACTTGATGGTCGAGCAATTTATCATCTACTCTGATCATAATATACTCAATTATATCTTCTCTCAGAAGGATCTTAACTTGAGATAGTGGGGATGTCTAGATTTCCTCCAAGACTATGAATTTGATATTTTCTATACTCCTATGAAGGAGAACATGGTGGGAGATGCCATCTATAGAAGATCTTGTTCACTATTTCTGAATGAGGTGTCAGATTAGTTGGCCTCGTTATTGTTATCCTTTTTGGATGGATATAAAGGAACTTACTTCCAATTAATGGTCGTTACCCCTCCACTCTTATAGTGATTCAAGGAGTCACAACTTGGGGATACCGACTATGAGTCCCCACATGCTCAGGTGTCCACAAGGCATGCTCTCGATGGATATTCAAAAGTTGGGGATCATGTTGTTACTTTTAGAGGATTCACAGTAGTACCAATGTAGTTGAGGGAAGAGGTTTTGATGGAGTTTCATACATCCCCTTTGGCGGTATATTTAGTTGTGGTGAAGATTTACCAGGACCTTCGATTTCATTTTTGGTGGCCAAGGATGAAGAAAGGAGTTACAGAGTTTGTTTCTTGATGCCTTACATGTTAACAAATGAATGCAGTGCACTGGGTTCTAGTGGGTGTTTCTCAACCCTTAGATGTGCCCGAATGGAATTGGGTTGTGATATCAATGGAATTAATGATGGGTTTACTTTGTACATATAGGGGACATTATACCATCTGGGATATTATTGACTGACTCACCAAGTCATCCCACATTCAAGCTACCTAAGAGTAGAGTTCAGTAGAGATCTTGGGATGCCTCTATGTTCAGGAGATAGTTCAACTCCATGGGGTCCCATCATCAATAGTTTCATATCGATATGATCATTTTA
This sequence comes from Viscum album, assembly GCA_963277665.1. Lineage (NCBI taxonomy): Eukaryota > Viridiplantae > Streptophyta > Magnoliopsida > Santalales > Viscaceae > Viscum > Viscum album. The sequence goes on from OY728121.1 coordinate 859,513,023, forward strand.
ATTCTATATTGTGTAAGGGATTACAATAGTAATTTTGGATCCAATTACGCTTGATTAGATAATTTCACCCACAAATGGATGACCAGATGGAGTAGACCATTTAGGTCCTAGAGGGCATGCTTAAAGCTTGGATGTTTGAATTCAGTTGTTGTTTGGATGATCACCTACCACTAGTGGAGTTCGCATACAATAACATATACCATTCCACCATTGTTATGGAACCATTCAAGTCCTTGTACGGGTAACCTTTTTGTACACCACTTTGTTGTACTGGCCCAGGAGAGTTAGAACTCATGGACCTGAATTTGTTACGAGATACTACATAGAAGGTGCAGATCATCTAGGAGTGGATGAAGACTACACAGAGCCATAATATGTATTATTCTGAAAGGATACAGAGACCATTGGAGTTCTAGGATAAAGGCCATGTGTTCCTATGGGTTTCACCTTGAAGTGGATTATGGAGGATTATCTGAGGCAGCAAGTTATCACCTAGGTTTATTATGACTTTTTAGATATTGTATAGAGTTGGAGAGGTGGAATACTTATTAGCTCTAACACCTTAGTTTTACTGGGTACATGATTTCTTCCATGTGTTGTAGCTTAGGAGTTATGTGCATGAACCATCACACATCATTGAATGGGGAAATCTAGACATCAAGGATGGAGAAACTTTTGCTGAGTACCCAGTAAAGATCGAGGATCGATAGGAGAAGATCCTTTTTGGGAGAGTGATTCCATTGGTGTGTGTCTAGTAGCAGCATGAGAATCACCAGGAGAAAACATGGGAGTGGGAGGTTTAGATTCATGGATAGTACTCATGTATTTTTTTGTATCCCTGTTTTTGGATTTTTAGGTATGTAAATCCCCAAGGTGGGGAGAGTTTAATGTCTTGGATTTTCTTTTTATTATTTTTAAATATTATATGGAATTAATTTTAGACCAGGTGTTAAGACAATGTGAAATTATGTTTCATGTGTTCCCAAAATAAATGCTTGAAATATATTAAAAAATTAAATAGCATGCACACATAATTTTTCTGAACAATTATAATAACATCTAAAAGGGTTCCTAGATCAGAATTCTAATGGCATTGTTTCTTTTAGAGAACCTGGTTTACCCTAGGCATGACATAACATCTTCTAGTGTGGGTAGGATGTGAAAAGTAGTTTCGAACATTTCTAAAGAAATAAAAAAAATTAAAGATTTATTTTATTTATCCATTATGTTGATGTTGTGAAGTAGCGATGCTTATTCTTTTAAGTAATACATTAGGCATGGATCCAGGGTTAGGCTCATAACCGTAGAAATTCCTTAGAGTCTTTGGAGAAAACCCTATAGAATTATATCGGTGATGATGAGAGATACTTGGATCAAAGATCATTCTTTATGGATCTCACTAGCGATAATCGATCTTCAGTAGGTAAAAATACAATTCCTAAGTAGGATGTGTTATTTTGGATTTTCCTTCCTCGTTCATGAATTAAATGATGAATGCAAACTAACCAATGAACATGTTGATATGGGGTTTGATCATTCTTTATGTTATAGGTTTAATTTTATGATTATATAGGTTTTCTTATTTTAGAATTGATTTTATTTGATATGTTGATCATTCTTATGGGAATATATTAAGGATGGAACAAACTATGGTCAGGGTTCCTTCCTATGATTTGTTCCTTGTTTCTTTATCTCCTGAATTTTCGACACATTTTCTCTGTTATTTGTCACATTTATGGACAAATTATTTTTAAACATTAGTTTCTTGAAAAAATAATCTTAAATTAATGATATGACCTTTTCATGGCCTAACAATGGTGTGGAGGTGATAGTGATGGGAAAATCAAAGAGAATCCAAAGAAACCTTCCTTTGATTAGTTTCTGTCAGAATCGATTTAAAAAAAATTCCATATAGATTAAAGCCTCAAAACACCTTCATTCAGTGTTAGGGTGATGAAACATGACTATATCCATATTTTCGAGGTGAATGGACCATAGAATTGGAAACCAAGAGATTGATTGTAGTGTGTGGAGGAAGAACGTGATTTTTTTGGAAAAACCATATGAACATGAAGTATAACTCGGGGTTATACAGTTTGTGGCTCCCAGTGAGTGATGGATAGGGTTTTATGAAATAGATAAATATCACATGGTGTGAACCCCCCAATACATGGTATGTAGTACTCCCTAGAGACTCGACGTGTATCTCGAGAGATAAACGGACACGGGGTGGAGTACACAGGTTGCCTACATGGAATGTACCCCACCATACAACATGGTCTGGACCAAGTACACAAACTACTCTGCATGATGGTACATGGAAAGAGGAACACGGTTTGACACCATGTAATGGAACATAACCAGGGTACCTAAGTGGACCCCATATGGAAGGACACGATGTGTGGACCATTCTACATAGTGTGTACTAATCTTCTACACAACGTGTTCAAACAACAAGGGGTATTGTACATGGGCATAACCCGGGGTTGAGGGACACTGTATGTGACCCTACTACACATTGTGTACACCATTATACAATGATTTATTCTATTTTACACCATATCTTGGATGTGTTTCGTTAGGGTTCATTCCCTAGATCATTTCCCTGAAGGTTGGTGTGAACCATTTCCTACTCATAGGAGTGTGATCCCTTCAGCAAGACTTCCTGGATAGAGTTGTTAGAATCCCACGAGAGGCCCAGAGCATGATACTCTATTTGTTATTCATTCCCAGGTAGAGTCTTTAGTATTGAAATGAACAAATTTAAAGGGCATCAATCCTATACTTAGCAGGTTAATCCAGATTGAGTTGTTGGTATCGCACTTTGGCATTACCTATGATCCTCATCTATGTATTAAATATCTCTATTTAGATCTATTAATGTATCTATCTCTCATTATGGTTCCGTATGGACATTACTTCTTATATGTACTTCAACAATGCTATCAGATGCAGGTGTGTGTTCTCCCCGATGAGTGCTTCGTGGAATCTTTGAGATGGATCCCTAGTGTTGGTATGTGGTAGTTGTGACTTACCTATAAACTATGTGTCTTGGTTTGAGTATATCTAGATATTCATATATGTTTTGTATACATATACTTATGTAGAGATTATTGTACTTTCCTTTTTTTATTGCTTTTTTTGGTTTTGGGGTGTCCTAATTTTTATTGTTATACTCAACCATGTACAAGATTTTCCCACACAAGTTGTGTCTTGTGTAGATTATCGACCTTTTAAAAGAGTCTTAGGTGGGCCAAGAAAGGATAGTACTTTGTGAGATTAGGAAGTATGAGTTGTGTTTCTACAGCTACAGACAACAATCTAGTACCATTTCTTACAAGTTTGAATTGTGGCTAAATAATTCTCTGGTGGGCTTATATTTTGCCCAGTTTCCCTTTACCTTACTTTCCTATCATACTTTATTAGTTGGGATGTTGTGGTTAGTGTGCATTGGTTTCTTAGTGGTTTTTACATTTTAGTATTCTTTGGTATTAAATAAAGGGGAATGAATACAGATATATAGCCAATGCCTCCCATGTTATTCATATGCCAATGCATTTCTAGTCACTAGCCCCTGGCCTATTTGAGGTGGGTTTGGGGAGTTTTGGTATGGGCCCCACTGGGATAGGTAGTGACCGTCACTTTTCTGAATAATGAATGACAACACTTTAGGATAACTATCTTATACTATAAAAGAAATGGTGGTGGGAAAGGAAAAATTTAAGGAAAAAATTTTTTTTTTAGACAAATCTAAAAACCACCAAAAAAATTATGGATTATTGATAGAGGTTTATCCTCAGAAATTATATAAGAAATAAAGACATTGAAAGAAGTTGAAAACTATTAAGGATGAGCAGTTACATTTGGAAACAATAGTTCCTTAAAAATTATAGGAATAAGAACTATTGTGATTGATGGTGAGAAATTGAAATCTAATAAAGTTTTATATGTTGATGTTCTCAAACACATTTTACTGAGTTTTATCCAACGTTATAATGATGGTAAGGAATTTATCTTCATAAATTATTTTCATATCATCAAAAGTGTGGAATATTGGAAAATTGTGACCAAGGGATAAATAACTCATTAAAATATTTTTTTTATGGGAGAATTTTATAATTCATTCTACATAACTGTTGAGGATGAAAAAAAAATCGGCATAAAAGGTTTGGGAACCTTATCCTAATGATTATAAGTAAATTTATTAAATTTTTTATTATAAGAAATATACCACTACTAAAGAATAATTATGATATTGTCTATATGATATGTCATAAAGGGGAGATGGCTAGTAGAAAATATAATCTACCAGAAATATTGAGCTTATAAAATCTAATATTTATCGTTTGATGATACATAAATAAAAAAGGAGATTTTTAATTTATGATTTTTATTGATGAATTCACTCAAATTACCAACATCTTATTTATGAATAATAAATTAGAGGCTCTATAAATTTTAATATTTTTTAAAATGGAAGTTAAAATAGATATGGGTGCTTATATATTGATGCTTAGAACCGAAAAAAGAAAAGAGTTCCCATGAAATCATTTCAAATACTATATAAATAAAAAAGGAATTTAACATCAATATAGTGATCTATACTACCCTAAAAAAATATAGTGGTAGAATTTAAAAACAATTATTAGAAATGGGAAGAATTATTCTCTTTGAGTATAAAATTTTGGAGTTTTTCTGGAGAGAAGCAGTTATTGTAGTTGTACTTGTACAAAATATATATTTGTTTTGGATGTAATACAATATGAAATCATATGAAATATATTATTAAAAATGTAAAATTAGATATTTTATGGTTTTTGTAAGTACATTCACTATAATGATAAAAAATATGTATCTTAGAATGTTTTGATGAAAATTTGAAGAAGGAATTTTCATTGGATATTCTCTCAACATATTAATTTACAAGTTTTGTATAAAAACATTAAAAAAATTGATGGATTATTATGATGTGAATGTTTTCTAAAATACAACTTCCTTGAATATTTTTTTTCAAAATTTTTTGGAAGAAAATATGAATACATTCAACAAAAATAACAATAGTTATGATTAATGTTGTCCAAAATAAGTACATGAAGATTCATAAGATTTGTGTGATGAGGAAATTGAAACAGGAAGAACATATCTGAAACTTCATACTCTAAAAAGAAGGGTGAATATGAAAATATTATTGTAAATTAGAAATCTCAAGTTCATACTAGAAGTTAGTTGATATTTGAAAATAAAAAATCACTTCTCTCATAAGTTTAACCAGAATTAATTTGAGAGGATTTTGAACACAAGAATGGGTACAATCAATGAATAAGGATTTATTTTATATTGGGAAACATAACATCTAGGAAATTATTACAAGGCCAATAATAAAGAATACTATTTGTAAAAAATGGGTGTTCAAAAATGGGTTGAATGAACATGGAGAAGTTTCATGGAATAAAGAATGACTTATATGAAAATTTTATTCACAATTAGAAGGTGTGGATTTTGAATAAATGAGTTCCCCCATTATTATATTGGAAACTACAATAATTTTCTCACAGTTTATTCACTTTATTGTTATAAAGTTTATCAAATATATGTTAAATCAATATTCTTACATTGATAAATTTAATAAGAAGTTTACATTGAGAAACCCTCTCAATTTTTACTTTATAAATATGAAATTAAGGTGTGTACATTGAATAAATCCTTGAATGGGTTGAAAAAAGCTCTATGTTCCCTTTACTAAAAATTTAAGATTTTCCTAAAAATATATAATTTTTTTAAATTTAATGTTAATAAAAACTTATATGTGAAGTATATTAACCCAAGTATGCTGATTATCTTTTTTGTTGATGAAATAATTTTTTTAGTATATATAGTGATTTCTTTTAAAGAACCTGCTGAATAAAGGTTAAAAAAATTGAAATTTCATTGTTAAGAGAATTAAATTTATTTATAGGATTAAAAGTGAAACATAGGGAAATATATATATTTTTATCTAAAGAAACTCATTTTAGGATTTGTTAAAAATGTTTTTCATGGGGGTTTCTAATGAAGTGTCAACTCCAATTTCAGTTATCAAGAAAATGATTAAAGATGAATTCTGGAAAAATGTGAATTAGAAATACTTCATGAAATCGAAAAATAGTTTTATCTATATTACTACGTCAATGCCAAACATTTTTTAATTTGTAAATTTTTGTGAAAGATATTAGAGTTATCTAAAGGAATCAAATATATTTTAAGTAAAAACAATTCTCAAATATTTTAACGGAACATATTCTATTTGGATTCTATATAAAAGAAGTTGTGGTATAATATTTCTTGGATACACTAATATTTAATAGAATAGAGATTTTGATGATAGAAAATAAAAACCTAATGGGAATTTTTCCTTGGTAGATTTCTGTGTGAGGTGGCATAGTAGGAAACAATGTCTAGTGACTTTGAGCATAGTAGAGGAAGAGTATGTTTCTTCCACCCAAGATTGTACTCAAATGATAAATATGAAATTTTAGTTGGGGTATTTGAAATTAAAAGTGTGTAAACCATTGAATATACTTTGTTGTAAACATAGTGTCATTGATCTTTCCAAAAATCATGTTCAAAATTCAAGATCCAAGAACATTGGTATCAAGTATCATTTCATAAATAAGAAAGTTGTTAGTGGAGATTTTATATTGGATTATATTTAAAAAAATTACAAATTTTTTATGTTCTCTACAAATATATACCATAAGAAATATTTATAGAATTGAGGCTACAAATTTATGTTCAGTCTCCAAAAAACACTTACAAATGTTTGCAAGGAATTTCTTTACCATTCTTTCGATTATGTTGGAAATGGGAGAGAGTTAATAAAACATTAACCTTGAAGAAGGGGAGAGTAAAATTTTTTCAGAAATGAGAGAGTAGGTATAAAACATTCAAAAAATGAAAATTAATATGGGGTTATTATAAAATGGGGGAGAAAAAAATGACAGAAAGAGTAAGGGATAAAAGAAAAGTGAGAGAATTTATCATTTTATAACACCAGAATTGGTTTTCACTGAGGGATGGAAGTCCTTCAAAAAACTTATAGTTCCTAGTAGTGTGGTGTCAAGATATTCTCTCGGATAAAGGTTTTTACTTGATTTCATTTTAAAAAAATGATTTGAAAATTTTTAATGTGTCAAAATGTTCAATGTTTTCAATGTTACCAACAAACCCGTCGGGAGGATATTGAATATAATTTGGGAATTTTTTATAATTTTTGTATTTTTTAAAAAACATATATTTGTTTTGAGAATTTCTTTTCTAAAATAGGTGATTAATAGTTTCTATAAGTTAATAAATTTTTTTATAAAGTTCCTACAGAATTATAAAGTTAGAAATTTGGGAAGTTGGAATGTTTCCTTAACATTTTTAAAGGAACGTCTAACTAAATTAGAATATGTTATGTTTTTTAGGTTCCTAAAATAAAAAAATCTCATGATCTAAGATTTCTTACAAAGGTGGAGATCCACATTTTTACCAAACAATGTTCACTAGAAAAACATTCCGAACAATGAATTTTATTGAATTTATATAAGGGAAATCTTTTATAAAGACCCTGGATAATCTGAATGAAGATCATCATACAAACCAAATCATATAGAATGATGGAATTGTTTGTTACAAAGTGTGTGGGTTTTCAAAAAATTAGAAATAAATGAGTAAAAATATAAAAATATTCATTTATATTTCATGTTTTATTTGGGTTGATTAAAAATGAATAAATAAAAATGATAGGATGGATTAGTACATCATATAAAGAAATTTTATTGTGAAAAAAGTCATTATAAGTTGAAAAAATGTAGTTATCCACAATAAAAGAAAGCTGAAGTTATAAGGTGAAATATTGAAGGAATTCTAAGGGATCAACTCTGTCGGATGTAATTTTCCGAAAAAATTCATAAGATAAACAGTTCATTCAGATAAAGAAAATTTAAGAAGTGATGTTTTTTCATCTGATGTATAAGGCTCCATCGGATGAAATGTTCCTAAATATTTCATCCAAAAAAAATTCATCTAGATGAATTAAACTTCATAAGTGATTTTTTTCTTCATACACATAATAAGAAATTTTCTTAAATATTTCATTGGGGAATCAAGATCCAAATAGGTTTTTTAAGAGAAACTCTGCATTAAATTATAATGTATGAAAAGCTGATGAATATGAATTTATTTTTTTAATTAGATTTTTATTTAAATAAGATTATGATTTTTTTAGAAATTTAAGAATCATAGGTGTATTAATGAAGATTCATAAAGGTTCTATAATATTTGATAAGCATATAGCTATTTTTCTTTAAGTAGGACTGGTTAATTTTTGGAATTATTTGAGTATTAAAATGATATTGATTTCCATACATTTCCACTTCAGGAGAAATTATAAATAGAGAAAGTAAAGAATGACTTTACATAACATTTTTCACTGAAAAAAGTTTAAATGATGAATAATTTTAGCTACATTGATTTTCTAATCAAGATTTACTTTTGGTAAAAGAATATGTTTCGAAGAGATATTTTAATTAGATCATCAGACAGTTTTTTAGTTTAGATTAACCAGACAGATTTTTTTGGACAAAGTTTCTAAAAAGACTTTTGAGGAGAAGAAGTTTTTAGGGTACATAACCCATGTCATAATATCAGGTGTAATTTTTAGTGAGTCACATTAGATAGAGAATTACTAATGGAGGTAAGGAGTGTCTGAAAAACATTACTAGACAAACTTTCTAGGAGATTGTTTAAAAAAATTCATTAAATTCATGTTGTATTAGTTTTTTTACAAAAAAAATTGTAAAATGATGGTATTTGGTATAATCGTACATATCATAAGATAAAATTAGTCTAATTATAGTTGGCTCAATGTTGTATTCACTTCTCTATAATAGTTAATTTTCATAGATTTTCAAGAGTGACCATGGAAAGGATTTAGGTTCTCAAACTAAGGCTGAACCTTGTAAATCATGAATTTCTTTTTCTTTATTATCATTTAATGATTTTGGGATTCTTATAAATTTTGATATGGAAAATAACTTTAATGAGTTTTAGTGGTTAAATTTTAGATAGAATTGAATTTTTTAAGAATATAACCATTAATTCACCCCCCCCCCTTCTCAGTGGTTCAGTGATCCTGGGGAACTTCATAAACCCTAAACTCAATTAGAGTGGTCTAATTACTATGTTAAATTCCATTGGAATAACAATGATAAGTCCTAAACCAATTACCATAAACCATAACTAGGTATCATATCCACTATTCTATGGTAGAACTATTAACCCATCACCTTGGAAAAACCCCTCCAATCACACCCCTCAAGTCCCTAAGGGATTATCTTACTTTCCTTATATACAAAGACTCTCCTTTGTATTTAAGAAGGATTTCTAAGTCACTCGAGAGGTGTATGACCATCTCACCCATCATCACATAACCTATTGCCTCTCATACATTCCCATTTACTCTATAGACACAAACTAGGATATTATCATCACAAAAAATACCTTGAGACCTACCCAATCCCTACGATAAACTCAACTAACACCCTCTCCCCTCGGTGAAATATTTTTTATGTGGTCATGATTAACCTATATCAAAAAGGGAACTTATTCCAAGCATAGGAGCTCCAATTCCATCCCACTTCATCTAATCAGGGAACCCTTGGTCCCTAATAAATTCTCTTAAACCCCACCCAGTGCACATGCATTCATGCTCATGTATAAAATAACATATGCAATTTTATTAAAGAGGCTACCTACCTTGTCCACAGAGTTAACCCCTCAAGGAGAACATTAAATCCCCACCCACACTATTATATACTCACAATCACTTGTATCATTTTATAAGACACAAATAATTAATTATAAACATTTATAATTAATTCTTCCAAACAAATTAAATAGGTATAACACCTAAAAACTCATGAAAAGTTCTCATTACACTGAAATCGCTTCTTATAGTGTGTAATAAACCTTTTAGGACCTCATCTAGACATGTTAGGAAAAATACCCATCATTTCCAATAGATTCTACCATGATCTAGTGGAATAATAACTTAATATTTAGCCCAATCCAAACCAAATTCAAAGATCTATGAAGGGGGAAACAGAACAGAGTAATAACATAAGAATATACCTAGAATCCTTACTCAGAAACAACTATAATAACCCTAAATAGTGGGATTCAAGTTGAATAGAAGAGGGTGTGGATTAAATTTACCTTTCCATGTTCTTGGTCAACCTAGAAATGAAGGGGGTAAACATTAAAATGAAAGGGTCCTCCCTTCTAAAATACCAAATAGATTCACTTCTGGCACGGTCATAAGGGCCACAGTGTAAGTCGTCTTCCTGAGGATGCCTTCCTGTTCAACCCATAGGGATTTAGGGTAAGGGACCTCCCCCAGTCTCCATCTATGGGATGGATAAATTCTACATATTTCATCCCACCTCATGGAGAGAGCTCGATGCTTGACCCCCCAAGGACCCACCATGGTGCAGCCACCAAGATGTGGCATGGGGTAATTCCCTATCAAGCTACAATGCAGTGTGGAAATTTCAATTTCATCATAGATGAACCCTAATTGGTAGAAATAACCATTATTATCCCTCTCCTATATATGGACCACCCTGGTGATTTCACGGTATTCCTCGACCACTTACACAACACCACAATTCACTTTATTACACCTTAGTGCTTTTCTACAAATGTAACTTCAACTATAGTGCCACACAGAGCCTTCTTATCCAACTATATGAACCACCAAATTTTATTAGTTCCCTATACAAGGAAATCTCCCAGAGATTTATAAACACTCAGAATCTTGATCCAAGACATAATTCATCTAATGACCCATATTCCAGGTGAATAATTAAAATTTCATCTAAAAATAAATGACATAGAATTTACTGTTCATTATAACATTACCTATATGTTACTTCATAAGTTTCATGGGACTAATCCACATACCATTTCTATTAAAAATCAATTCATGCACCCCTCACATTAGAATAAACCACCATGTCCAGATCCCATGTAGGATTCACTCAATGGTCATGGGTGCTACATAAGAATGATTTGGTAGGGATTCTATATCGTATGTAACCACTAATGACACACCAAACTCCCACTATTAATCATACCTCTCACCTGATATTCCAATGTACCAGTATTCATCTATCTCAAACACTTTTTATATGAAAATATTATATTAACCATTGACCAAAAAACAATAAACAATCGAGATTTTATATCCAAATTGGGTATCAAATTAATAGATCTTCCCCATGTTGATCTTCTAATATTAAAGGAATATGCTACATATTGGAATGAAATAATGAACCATGGAAGAGTCTGGAATCATTACACATTGAAGAAATATAACATTTGACTTAAACATGTGTACTTTATCACTTTACTAGAGAATTATTGAAGGATCACCCCACTTATTATAAATTCACTCCCTTTCCCCCATTATATGGTGTTTGTGACTTGGTATTTCATTTATTCTTTTTATGTAGTGTAAGATTTTTTTAATTTATTTTTCAATTTTATTAATATAAAAATAGAAATTTTTCAATTTATTTTCTTTGTTTCATCACTATCACCCCCCACCATATACCTCTCAAAGTTCATGGTTATGTCAAATAACCTAATAAAATTTCCTAGGGTAGATTTATATAGATATACCAAGTCCCTTCTATTTATTTATTTTAATGTTTTTAATTAGATTTTAATGAGGTAGTGGGTCTATCAAGGGATTATTTGGAGGTTTACCATTTTCTTAAGATAGTTCTCACCACCTCATTCCATATTCAACTCATTGATTTTTTAATCCCTTGTGTTATATCATTTCATATATTCTAGAACAATATGATTTGATACATGAATGATGAATGGTGGGACCGGTTGAATAGTGTTTGTATGTCTACAGTCATGGAATTTTCATAACTTGACAACATTGAGGAAGTGGAAATTTATGTACATGGGAGGTCTCTAAAGGTGTATTAATCCACATAATATGAGTTGAGAGTTTTGGTTTTTGAATAGAATAAATTGGATCATTAAAAAATTTAAGTTATTAAATTGGATGATAAAGGTCCTACATTAGTCAAACCTAGGACCGACCCTTTCTTGCTAAATTTTTTTAGGTTTCAATTTCCTTATATCATATTATTAATTTTATTTTCACCCCAAAAATCTATTCCCTTTCTCTATAAATATTAAAAATTTACAAAAACTATTAAGTGAAATAGAATTTTGAACAACTGGATATGTTCTCCAGGAAATAACCTTGATTAAGCCTATATTGCACCATGAATTCTATCAATATTTTATTCAAAAGATTTCTATGATAGACTCTTCATCAAAGAACCACTCGATTTGATCTGTAAAAATAAATCCCTCAGACCCCTATGAGTGAATCAATACTCTCGCCTAGTATTATCATCAATTAAAATGTATAGTCTAGCATATCTATGGGGAGGAACTTCTTAATTGAAAGGATTAAGAATAATTTTTTGTATAAACTACCATATATGCACATAACCTCACCAAAAAAACCAATAACCACTTATACACAGTTCAATCATGAGTTATGAACTCACACCACAACCCACCTTTGTACATGGGGACATCCACTAAGGAATAGCTACCAAAAAACATAAAGAAACCAACCACTCACTCGCATAAAGAAAAACTCATCAGATAAAGACAAAAAAGAATATAATACCACTACCAAAAAATATAATAAATCTTTTACCATACCAAGTTCTAAAAAACATCCATAATAAATATATACATAAAATAAACCCATAAAGTACCCATAAAGTACCCTGACTTCTCTCCAAGTGTTCTTAAAACAAATAGAGTAAAAACTATCAAATAAACTCATATCCACTCACAAATTACTCAATTGACCAATAACACTCCAAGAAATTTATATTACATACTTTTATCACAAATTCAAAAAATGAAACTCTATACCCTTTTCAATACTCAAAAAACGACGCAAAACTCCATCTAAATTAGACTCCACTATTCAAAACCACCAATGTTAAACCAACCTATACCATAAAGGAATGCACATCAACACAAACACTCTATAAACAAGAGACAAACCACACTAACACAACCAAACCATAATATCATTCATATCCTACATCAATCACCAAGTATAAAGTAGTCAAAATTATAAAATCCTTTTCAACCACTTTTAAAAATATCATTAAGGTATCTTGTTTAAAAAATTCTTTCAATATCACATGTTTGATCAGACATAAACATAAAATTTGAAATTTTACTTCATGTCCCATTTTAAATAATGAATAATGGTATTCCACAAAAATATAAAGCCTATTGTTTTACTTTAATAAATGTAAACAGCACCAATGGCCATGTTTGAAATTCAGAAATTATCATTTTATCTTTAAAAGTCAAAGAAAGTAAAATTAAACTTTTAAAAACATAAATTTTTTATCTTTTTGAAAAAAACCATACACTAATAATAATCTCCAAAAATTACATTTACATAAAAACAAAAACATAAATCAAACTAATTTTATATAATCTTTCTTTTAAAATTACTTTATAAAACATAAAAATTTCCACTCAAAACCTTTTAAATTTCCAAAAATAATTTTATAAAATCCAAGCAATGATTTTTAAAATACTCTAAACCACATTGACCAATAAAATGAACTAGTTATATTGATCAATTAACTCAACACCCAAATGAAACATTTAACATCATTTAGATAGATTCCTAATGTATTTTAATTGAACCAAGTCCCCTTCTACATTATAGAATATAAAAAGAAGAATACAATTGATATAACAATTGTCATGATTCCATAATAATAAATATTTCAAAAATAGTTTTTAAAATAACATTAATATCAATAGGTAAAACCATACATATCATATTCATTCCAAAAATTCAACAGAGTAAAGTCTGCCTTCCTAAATAATGCATTAATCCTCTACAAGATTATTATTTACCAGATTAAGGAAAATTAAAATCAATGAATTTATATAAATGAGGGTTTAAAAAAATAAAAAATTTAAAAAAATATCTACCCAAAAATAATTAAATATCAAAATAATTTTTTTTCCCTTATACTTATGAACATGATCCTAGCTCTAAAAATAATTCCTAAATCTAATGAAAGAATCATAAAATTAAAAATTAGAAAATATTAAGAGAGAGAGAGGGTGTGAGGGGATAGAAAGGAGGATAAGGAGATCCACGACAACTTTCATAAGTTTCTTATAAAATAGGTGGATAAATTTCTTAAACATAATATAATTTATTTATTTTTTAAATATATTTGTACTCTTTGTCCCTTTATGCACTAAACTATCACCATGTTAGGAACCATGCACCTGATCCATGTTTTTTTATTTAATTTAATAATTTATGTTTATTTATTTAAATATTCAGTATCTACCCAAACTCTCCTTCCAAATAAAATCACTTTTGAGTCCCTTAATCCATAATTAACATAAAAATATACATAACAACAACAAAAAAACAATAATAATAATAACAACAACAACAAAAATTCTAATAAAAAAATTATAACATACATAATCATAAAAATGATAAAAATAACATTTATAATAATAGTAATAATAATATTAATCACATATTGAACACCAAAAATTACATGGTGAAACAAAAAAATATAGTTTTAAACTAAAAAAATTAAATTAATTTTCATTCTCTTTAAATTTAAAATGTTTAGTATTCATTTTAAACCAAAATCCATAACATAAAATAAAAATTCTTTAAATTAAAATAAAAATATTATTTCTAATTCTTGATATGCATATATAATAGTTACATAACATTATAAGAAATCATACCCTCATTACTTTTTCAGGAAAAGTAAGAATGCCTTCTCCTTCCTCTTCCTCTTCTTATTATTTTTACCCTGAAATAAAAAACTCTAAAATATCTTACATTTACAACATAACCTATATATTACCTTTTTTGTGGATCTCAAAGATGTGTATTATCAGGTTTTATGGTTTTTTTATTTTTAACAACTCACACTACTCGGTCTAAATTGAACAGAGATATGGTGGATTCTACTAGAGTGGAATTTTGAGATAATTTTAAATTTATGGAAATATAATGACTAAATGGGTCCTCTAGTATCATTTTAAAGTTTAAATATTGGCATTTAACATGTAAGGACTCATAGAAAATCTTAAAGGTATATTTTTGTGGAAATTTGTGGGAGGAAATAATTTAAAGGGGATGATTGAGAATTCACTGGGTACCTTCTATTAGTCTAGTAGGTAATGAAACAACCAAAGGGGGTACCCCATTGGTTTGGATATTGGGTGGATATTATATGTCCATTGGGTTCCCAGAGTTTCTTAATTCCTCTTTTTTAGTGAGGAATGAGATGTAAATTTATTTTGGCTTAAAATTAAACCACATCCTGATTTTATTTAGAATGCTTAAGAGATAGAGAGGGAGCCCCCCTTCTCCCCACTCTATTTCTCCCTTTTTCCTTCCATAATACTTTGTGTGTATGAGATAAGTTTTCCTCATTTTAGGTAAGTTAAATTTCTTCATTTTCTCCTATGCCTTATTCCTTCATTTTCTTTTAATTCGGGGGTCTCTTGACTAGGTATTTTGGTTCAATTTCATTAAAGAGTGGTAAAATTACACCATAATGAATGGGTTTTTTTCATAAAATGATGTGAGGTGGAGTGGAGAAGATACAAATTCCTTATTTTCCATTTTTTTGATATTGATAATCCAAAATATTATTTATTCTTTTATTTTTTCACTTTTAGATTAAATTGGATGGAAATTTGATGTAAAAATTCAGAGCATTTGATCATAAGGGAAATGAGAGTCATTTATCTTATATTAGTCATTCATTGAATGGAAATTATTTATCATTGAGTGACTGTTTCCCTAATTATGATAACTTTAATTAGTTATGGAAATTGATTATTAATTATTTATAAATTTAATAAATTACCTTTTGGATGATATAGGGCCTGGGGGCATCAATAATAGGTAGAGTGATCTTTGATTAAATGTGGGATTCCTAGAGGAAAATGCTCTCTAATATTTGAAACTTTTATGTTGGGATGCATGTGTAATTTGTTATATATGTGTGCGATATGAAATTTAAGAGACTATATATACAAAGATAAGATTATATATGAATAATAGAGGATTAGTGGGACTTATTAAAGCAACGATGGAAATCACACAAATATTTCATCAATTTTATTGTCACTATGTGAGAAAAACCAAGCATAACATGAATATGTTTTACATAATTTCCATAATTTAAAAAATATATATCAAAAATAAACATGAAATACTAGAACCCAAATGTTTAGTATATTTTTAGATTATCTATATATTTTTCTTATTTCACATTATTTCTTTGAAATATCCCACAACCTATCTACCCATGAATTCATATGATATATATTCATGTATATAGTTTCTAGGGGAAATGGGAAGACATAAGAAGAACTTAGATCAAACTATAAATAAGAGAAAAACTTATCAAATATTCATAATATATTAGACCATAAACATGTGATAAAACCTGAACATGGAATACTAATATTTTTCCATAATCCATGATATAAGGACATATAACCTCAAAATGATCATCATGGAAGAATACCATATACCATGGAATAACAATGTGGATACATGGTATAATAATCCTGAACCATGAGGAATAACATAGGCATCTGGAACAAACATTGGAATAGGGGATCATGAAATTTTGAATATAAATATCCATAATAATGTATCTGCATAATGTTTTGAGAATATATAACTACAATCATTCATATGGAAGAATATTTGAATATAGCTAAACACAATCAGGTCAACACGTAACATAATTTTCTCATGAGATATAAATATTTACTCAATGAATTGGATGGATATATTGAGGGCCCATTATACAAAAATAAACCATATATATGTGGTCCACATGAAATAAATCTTATGTTATATATTCAAAAACCCCATAAAAATAAAATGGGTTAATTGACATTATCATAAATTATCACATATGAATAAATAAATAATTAGATAAAAATATTCATAAAATTCAATCACCCAAAAATAAATATATCACAATATCATTTACATGTAGATATATGTGACAAAACTCAATAATAGATAGATATTTTAGAGTTAATGAGTAAAATTGAAGCAGAATAATAAAAAAATAAATCTTTTGTGATGTTTCAATAAAAAAATTATGTTCCTTTCACATTTATTTTCCCCAAAAGGGGTGTCAAGAACACTTTTACAAGATTAAAATAATACAAAATATTTGAAATCTTAAACTAAATAAAAGTAAATCTAAATAAATGTGGAGTGGAAGACACAAATTATATGAAAGTGATAATAAATAATTTTTTTAATATTTTTAGGTTTTTTTAAAGAAACCTTCATCAATGAAAGATTTTGAATTTATTTTTTGATATAGATAAAAAATAATTTTAAGTATACATGATATATTATATATTTAAATTCTAAAATTATAATATAAAGAGTTTTTAGTTAATAATAAATATGGATAATGAGGGGAAAGTGTTAATTAAGTGGGTGAGGATTGTTTTTATCATTCTAATAATTTTATGAAGAAATAAATATATCAAATAAGAATAGTGTGACATGAAAATTTCATTTCCATAGATAGAAAAATAAATAACTTTATTCCAAATTAAATGGGTAGAATATATTAAAATTATAAAAACATAGTCAAATAGAATGTATTATGACTCAAAAAAGGTGTTTCAGTTAAGAAAAACACATACCTTAGATTATCTCTTGGTCAGACACATTATAAAATTAAATATAATAAATTTAGGTTTATTATTCATCAATATAAGAGAAATTTTAACTTTATTTTACTTTGTTACATTCATTTATAATTTCTTATTACATATTTATTTACCATTCTTTATTAAAATTATAATTTTTATGTTAATTATAATATTATTTATTCACTAGATTCATTAGGGTGGTTCTGGTCCTTGATCATTTATCATGTGTTCATCACCTAAAAAATGTCTATGGAGGTAAAATATTTTTGTTTTAATATAGTTATTAATTAGAATGGAAATTTTATGAATGTTATAGTGACAGTTCCTAAATAGAAGTTAAAATATATTTTTTTAATTTCAATTAAATAAAAAAGAATTGATTTTATTAATGAATATTCTTATATATATTTTACAGAAAAATTGTGAAATAATATTAAATTAATAATTATTATATCTTATTATCATTATAATATTTCATAATAATTCATGATGTAACCTGTATAGCATCATTTAGGTAAGTGGTAGAACCAACCCAAAAAATAACTTGTTTTAAAAAATGAATGGATAAGAACATGTTGTTTTATAACTATAATATAACCTTTAAATAATAATAATGATTTAACACTCATGTTATTAAAGTGATAAATTGGATTTAGGACAAGTTAAATTTAAAATATAAACAAAAATGATTAGGTATAGGATAACACCTATATTGGGGACTTAAATCTTCTCTTAGATATCCTCTTTGAAATAAAATATTTGGGACTCTTTATTATAACCAAAGGTCACCAAACATTAGGGGTAATTTTAATGGTAGAATTTTGGGTAGGTATTTAATAGGAAACCAAAGGAATTGTTTGCATTATTCTGGGTAGAGAAGGGGTCCTTATATAGGTGACCTTGAGTGGAATTTTGGAAAATACACATTCCATAATTAATGAGAAATGTAATTTCTCCTATAAAGTGGATAAAAGTGTAAAAATAATGGATATAGGATAAGGGGAGGTCAATAATTCCCTCATCCACACATTTATGGAATTAAATTTGAGATTTTTAGGTATTTACCCCACATTTTAACCATTTTATTTCATTTACTTTTACCATGATAACACAATTTTTTATCTGAGTAACTTATTTATAAGCCTAAAATAAAATTAAAATTACTAATTAATTTTGAAATTATAATTAAAAAATCTAATTCTATTTTATTGTATAAAATTTATGATGTTCCTAGGTTTAATCTTATCACTGGGAGGGGAAGGGGTGAATTAGTGATAGTTTTTTATGATTTATTTTTCAAGATCAGTCTTTATGAATTATTAAATTCATGTCACACTCTTAAGATAATGTATCACCATTTATTATATAAAACAATATTAAATGACATAAAATCACCTTAAAATTTACATGTTTTGGTCCCAATATTTATATCTACTCATTTCCTTATTCTGTTTGAGTTATGAGATATATATTTCCACTAGTAAACATGAGAGAGTGAAATTATAAGCTATATCTTGAAAATATTGATCATAGGTGAATATAGTGGAGGGATATTTCTTGAAAATTCATATCCACCTCTTTATGGGTTCTTTATACAAGATCTTTCGCATTTTTTTTATCTCCCAAAAATATCTTTCAATATCTTAAGGAGTTCTTTATACTGGATACCACTAGTTCTTCAAAGGTTATTTCCAAAAAACCCCTAAAAAAATATTCAATTGTCCTTATCTCCTACTTCAATGTGAACATCGACCTTATTCTCCACCCCAATATTCTCTCGGAATATTCTCATTATATCATTTGATATTGGTATATTGTAGTATATGGGTTTCTCTTGGTCCTCACTTCTTCTTATTTGATGCATGAGATCTATTTTCTGAATTCACTTAGTCTCTATTATTATTATTATACTTCTTCATCAAAAAAGTATCACTCTCAAATATAGTTGGCCTCCCTATTTGATACACAAAAAATATTCAAAAGCAGTAGTAGTATGTTCTCTATCTTTAATTTATAAATATTATTTATCTATGTTTATGTTCATGGAATACTGTAAATATTCTTTCCATAATTTAAATATGGAAACTCCTTGAGTTTATGTAGTGAGATATTATTATATTTATACTGGTCAAAAAATCCTCCAACTTTGATTCTCATTGAAATCCTTTTTAAATTCTTCTATGAAATTTTATATTTATTTCACCATGAGATATTCAAAAATATCACAACATTATTTTCTATAAAAAAATTATAGAATTATTTCATGCATGTATGGAATAATGTAGTGGAT
Organism: Viscum album; assembly: GCA_963277665.1. NCBI lineage: Eukaryota > Viridiplantae > Streptophyta > Magnoliopsida > Santalales > Viscaceae > Viscum > Viscum album. The sequence continues at coordinate 859,533,157 of OY728121.1, forward strand.
CCTCTCATGTAATGGACAAATCCTATTGTGTTGTGAATATCTCTCCATAAAATTTCTCATTCAAGTATCACAACACTATCCACTCCTTATGGAATATCTACTTATCAATTTATAGAATAGTCTTTATCTTGTTCTTCATATTAGATTAAATCACAAACTCTTTCATTGTAATATTTATTTCCATTAATTAATGTCTCTCTCATCACCTAATCTTTTTCTCCATAATTTTATTTTATAAATCTCACATTTTTTTCTATGTGTTAGAGTATTATGATTTTCATCATTATTTATACACATCTTAGTGAGTCAATTTTTAAGTGAGTAGATAATGTTTCATAATACATTGTAATTATTATGAAATAATTTTATTTCTATTCCATTGAAACATTTTAAAATAAAAAAAATTAAATTTTTTAAGAATTAATGAGTCTTGTAGAATCTCTATGGAAGTCTTATGAAATTTTAAAAAAAATGTCTTACATGATCTCATAATCTTATCTGATCTCAGAAAAAGTTTCATATGATCTCAAAGTCTTATAGTATCTATAATAAATAATTATATGATCCATGAAATTATTATTAATGAAAGTAAATCTTAAAAAATATTTAAAGTCATACAAAATTATAGAAGTCATACAAAAACTCAAAGTCCAATAAAAACTCTAGGATGTGTCTATTTTTCAAATCCATCAAAGAAATTTCAGAATTATCTTATTAAGAAGAGAAATTCCTCCAATAACCATTAAATAAACTCTAAATATACTTCAATGGATTACCTTTACTAGATATATCAGTTTAAATCTTAGTTCTCCAATGATGGTTTCTCTAAGATTTTAGCCAACTTTTCCCTTCTTCAAATATAGATCATAACCTATTCATTTGGCATCCAACCTCTAAAAACCCTTAAATTTTTCATATATATATATATATATATATAAATTCACTTTTAACCTATTATAGATATTTAACCCAATATCTATATCATGTTTTATTCATCCATATGAATTAAAACTCAATAATCATCTGATGTAAATAACATCTCATTTGAATATGGTCATCCAATAATTATAAGAAATAGTACGACTTCCTTTATCCATCTATATATAGGAATAATATCTATTCATTAGGTTATTTCACATCACCCAACCTTGTAACACATTTAATATCCTTCACATAACCATATTGACAACAAAAAAAACATCATCTCTATTAATTCCTTTTGGTTATTCAATATCATCCTTTAGATTTGTAGTCAAACCTAATTTCAATTCCAAATTCAATGTTATTATTCACCCCTTTATTTAAAATAAATTAAATGGTTCAATTAAGGTAATATCACTCACGTCACTTCCTTATTCTCTTTATTAAAGGGTGGTATCACACCATTCTTAAAAATGATACAAAATTAGTCAAATCTAGGTCTTTATTGTAATGACCCGTAAAATTTAAGGGAAATTTTATTCTAATTTTCTTTGGGATTTTACAAGAACACAGTTTCTGACGGCGCCTGATTCTGAGGCACGGTGTGCCCGAAATCAATTTCTGAAGTTTGTCTCGGGTACGTTCAGTGAACGAACGAGTGGGTTTTTCTAAATTTTGAACCGGTGCTCGGAATCGAATTCTGAGGGCACCGATGGAATCGCAGTGCCGGTATTTTCTTAGAAACGCCTCTTCCGGAGTTGCGTTTTCTCGGTTGTGGTTTTTAATTTTTGGGCTTTATGTTAAGAAATAAAATAAACTTGTACGCCAATTTTATTTCATTTCAGTTAAAGCCGCTTAAATACCACTTTAAGCTACTTAAGCTGGGTTGAAGCAGATAGGGTGCAATTCAAAATATCTTACCCACTTGGTAGGATATTTGTGAGGTGGGACCCACACGATACCCACCATTTCTTTTCTTCTTAAGTAACGCACCCACACCCCCCTATTAAACGAAGTCAACCGACGCATTTCCTTATTTTCTTAACGCCTCTATTTAATTGGGCAGTTAAGTTTTACAATTAATTCTTTGAATTAATTGTTCATTACTTACCTTTGTTTTTAAAATTCTTTAGTTGATAATAAAATAATATGAGGACTTATTTTATTATCTGGTTGTTGTGTTAACCTTTGGAGAATCTCTAAAGATCTTCATCCTCCTTCGTGAAGAACGTGAAGAATGCGAAGAACACCGGCCTCCGACGAAGGGAGACGAAGAACTCCAAACCCCCCAGAGATCGAAAACGTGACGCTGACGACTCTCCTCCCGCGACGTTCTTCTGCGACGTTCCTTCTTCTGCAGAAAATCTTCGAACATCCGTTCGAGATCGTCGACGCGACGCCTTTCCGCGACGACGCGATGCCCTTTCGCAACGCAACGATCCTCTTGTTCCGCGACGGCCTATTCCGCGAAGAACTCTCGTTCGATAACGTTGAGGTAGGGTTTTTAATTGAGGATAATAATACCCTTTTTCCTCAGATGTTTCCTTTTGAAAATAAAGAACACGGATCAACTCAATATTAAGTTGATCCGTGGGAAGTTTGGTTATGGGATGATTATTCTTGATTGCGGGAAATCGGTAGGGGTTTTGTTTGTGAAAGAATAATTTTATTCCGTGGTTGTTTCCTTTCAAAACAATTAACCTAGATCAAAAGTAAAATTTTAATTTATTAAAATTGTATCTTGTTAAGTTTTCATATGATAATTTATTTCTCCCGACTGTTATCATCTAACGCGGAGGGTGCGGGCCAAACAAACACGGCACGAAAACCCTCCGTAGTTCTTCGTTGATGCGCGGATTGGAGGATGATGACAAAACATACCGCAGGGACGATCCGTTGCTTCCATAGTGAAGAACGGGACCCGGGAGGAGCTTCGGCGCAGACGGGAAGGAAATCGGACCACCGGAGCAACTCCGGTGGCCCGTGGAAGCAACCGACGGCGCGGGTCGCCGGCGGCCGGAGGCGGAAGTGCCCCGGCGCGCCGCCAGACAAGGCCTCCACAGCTGAAGCCACGACGGCGGTGGCCAGCGGACCCGCGGTCGCGCGGGTCCGGCACGCATGGGACGCGGCAAAGTCGTGTCTGCTGAATTTCAGCGCGGCCCCACGGGGGCCGTGGCACTTTCATCCCGTGGGGGCAGCGCCCCGCGGCTCCCTCGCTCGGCCGCTCGGCCGAGCTGAGCCGGGCCGGCCCGACCGGCCGGGTCGCGCCCTGGCCAGGCCGGGTCGGTCCGGGCCCAGACCCCCCGTCTTCGGACCGTTTTCGGTATTTTAACCGTATCATGAGCTATGGGCCTACGAATGACACGCCATCAGCGGCGACGTGATCCTTGGATCGAGACGGTCGTTTCGGTATATCGCACTCAAAGTTTTGGAACACTTTGGGTTCAGCCGGGTTGGTTCAGATACGAAACCAACCGGGCCCTCGGAGCAGAAACGCTCATATCTTGAGCTCCGAACGTCCGATTGACGTGCCGTCGACTTTGTTGGTTTCCTCTAAGTGAGACGGATATTTTGGCTTACTATACTCGAGGTTTGGATGTAGTCGGAGTGCGGTGTGGTTGGTTTCTCACGAAACCAACTGGGCCCCTGGAACGAAAAAGCCAATAACTCACAGACCGGGCATCCGATTGACGCGCCGTCTGTCTTGTTGAATTCCTCTTGATGAGATGGAACTTTTGGCATACTTCGCCCGAGTTTTGGTTGCTGTTGGATAGTGGCCGGGTTGGATTGTACTTGAAATCCAACCGGGCCCCTGGAATGGGAAAGCTTATATCTTTCAGACCGGACGTTCGTTTGACGAACCGTCAGCGGCGTTGGTGATCACGTTGAGAAATGGTCCCTTTGAGTATACCCTATGGGAGTTCGGGGTACAGTTGAGATATGGCCGGGTTGGTTCGTACATGAAACCAACCGGGCCCCTGGGACGAAAAGGCTAGTAACTCACAGACCGGGCGTCCGATTGACGCGCCGTCTGTTGCGTTGAGACCCCTGTGACAAGGCGGTCCTTTGAGATAATTCTTCATGGAACCTTGTGATACTTATAGTATCGACCAGAAGCTCGTGGAGCGGACCCTCCCGGATACGAGCGTGCGGAGTACGGAGACCGTGTAGCCGGCTGAGACCTGACGACTGCTTGACCGATCGACTCGGTGTGTTTCGGATAGCCCAGTGGGGAGCGCTTGGTTGTAGTGGCAGACCCACGGCGGAGGAGCGCTTGGTTTTAGCGGCAGACCCGCGGTACTCAACAGAAGGAGTACCTCTGGAGGCTATGAGGGGGAGCGCTTGGTTGTAGCGGCAGACCCACGGCGGAGGAGCGCTTGGTTGTAGCGTCAGACCCGCGGTACTCAACAGAAGGAGTACCTCTTGAGGCTATGAGGGGGAGCACTTGGTTGTAGCGGCAGACCCATGGTGGGAAGTGCTTGGTTGTAGCAGCAGGCCCACAGTACTCGACAGGAGGAGTACCTCAGCAGTCTTAGGTCAGTGAGCAGTACCTCGGAGTCGTGATAGGACCACTATACACTCCAGAGATGGAGTTCTTCAGCAGTTACGGTTTCGATAATGAAAATCCTGGTTTGATCTGAGTCTATGACCTTTGTGTTTCCTCATGATTAAGATGGGTTACTTGATAACTTAGGTATATGTATGGGTATATACATGGGTAGTGGTTATCCATTGATTTCATAACCCTTGTGTTTCCTCATGATTGAGATGGGTTACTTGATAACTTAGGTGTATGAATGGGCATATACCTAAGTAGAGGTTATCTGTTGAGATCTTCTTTTTGGTTATCCTTGTTGGTTTTAGTGAGACCTTGAGGGTCTCGGGGTCCCTAATGAGTATCGTTATACTCACCCCTACACGGGCTATGCCCGCACCTCGTTGTGTTGGTTGCAGACGACGGTAGTGCTGACGGAGGCCGAGTGTTCGAGGAGGTGGACTACACAACGAGTCAGTACCCGGAGGTGGACTACATGACAAGTCAGTATCCGGAGGTGGACTTCGCGACAAGACGACACACGGAGGAGGTTGACGGGCGAGGGCGTTTTGGAGGCTATCTGTACCTACCCTTCAGGTAGGATCTGTGGTGGACGATCCATGAGCTGCGCCATCTGTACCTACCCTTCAGGTAGGATCTGAGGAGGACGATCCAGGAGCTGCTTCCATCCTTCCAGCTCTTGTCTTTTCCGTTCTACTTGTTCAGTTGTAGTTGTACTTTCTTTTGGGTTTGTATTCTGGCCCATTTACTTTTCACCACTTCTCTTGTACTTAGTGTTTACTTTTTCCACTTGCATACTCTGTGGTGCTTGTTTTCTTTTATAAAGGCAATGCCTTCCCAGTCATCGGGATTTACGCCTTTGGTGCTAGTCGCCAGCCCCTGGCCTATGGAAGGCGGGCTTGGGGTAGTCACGGCACGGGCCCCGAGGATGGGTCGTGACAATTGGTATCAGAGGAGTTCGGTTCTACCGCAGAACTTGGGACTCTGATCTTTCTTCCCTTTCTGTGAAGCAATAGTGTTAAGAGTACCGAGTGTGGTTTTCAGTTCAGGGAGTCCAGTGTTGGTGCGAGCGGCTGATGTATCCATACACTAGGACCCTGACAACTGATTTCCGACTCTGTACAAGAAAACACTGATTGCGTGTGTGTTTGCAGAAGTTTTTAAATGTCAGTTCAAACCAGGTCAGCTCACCAGGTATAATCGTTTGACCGTGTCATGTTGTTTATTTCAGGATGCCTTTTTCACGGACGACCAGCTAGAGCCCAGAGGGACGTGCGTACTGACAGCTTTCTGAGCAACGAGGCTTCGGTACAGGGCCCTCTTGCAGTTGATGCACCAGCGGTACTACCATACGTTGGGCCACCGATGCCACCAGCCCCAGCAGTAGGTGATGCATGCCACTTGAGTGCGCTGCACGAGTTCTAGCGCCAGAGACCACCCAGGTTCCGGGGAGAGACGGACCCGCAGGCGGCTGAGGATTGGCTGGAGGCTGTGGTGAGAGTCTTCAGGCTAATGGGGATGCCGGCAGACCTCATGGTGATCTTTGCTGCCAGCCTTCTTCAGGCAGCAGCAGGCAGGTGGTGGAGCCACTTGTTCCAGTTTTGCGACGGGATGGCCTTCACATGGGAAGACTTCGAGACCTTCTTCAGGGTGGAGTTTGTGCCAGTAGCTCTACACCCGGAGCATGTACAGGAGCTTCTGCCTTTGCCGCATGGTTTTCGATCAGTAGCCGATTCATATGTGGGTAGTAGACAGATGATTTAGTGGTCCAAGAGGACTAGAGCCAGTCGTACGAGGAGTAGGAAGTGTTATGAATGTGGCAGAAAGTTTCACCTGGCACGTGACTTTCCGACTCCTCGTACAGTTGATCCACAGGCTTTGGAGGAGCCACCGAGGCAGAAGCAGCGGCGGGTGCTTGAGCAACAGACGAGCAATGGACAATGCAGTAGAGCTCCGGGAGCAAGTGGACAGGAGCGGAACTAGTGGATACATCCCTTGTACTCTAGTTCCATTTTGCTATTGTATTTGTGTATTTTTACTATGAGCTGCAATAATAAAAAGACACTTATCTTTGTGATGTTTTCTTTCCTGTCCTTTTTGTTTGGTTGATACTGAGTGGTCTTGGTTAAGACTGTTTACTTGACCCTCACTTTCGAGATTTATACTGGAGGAGACCCAGTGACCTCGCACTGATGCCGACAGTGTGACTCGACCCTTGGAGGCGAGAGTGACAGTTGGATCTCTTAGTAGTTACGTCGAGGCCTTACGACGTCATCCATGGCATGAATGCATCCTTCATGTCAGGATTGACTGTATTTGGAAATGGGCATGGTTCATCCAGGGGGGATGAGACCGGGTTTCTATTTTCGGCAAAGGAGAAATTTTAGCAGCTCTTTCGGATCGTAGGCAAAGAAGGTGCAGATCATCCAGGAGCGGATGAAGACTGCACAGTGCAGTAAGAAACCGGAAACTGGTGCCAGTCTTAGAGACTCGGGCGTGTTAAATGTTTCAAGAATAGGAAGATTTAAAGAGAGATGAGTCTGCAAAGCGGCAGACATGGAGGTAGAGCTAGGAGAGCAGCATGAGGTGGTGTACATCTTAACATGCTACAACCACCCTCCTTAGTTATCCCCGCCAAGCTCAGGGAGTTGGAGGGCAGAGGAAGAGTGCGGCTGCATGTGGTCAAGGAGTGTGACCCAATGGCTCTAAAAATGATTCAAGGGACGGTTTGTGTCCACTACTAGCTGTTGTAGTAACAGATGTCGATATGAATCATTCATCTCTTTCACAAATCTTGTCCCAGACCTAGAGTTTCTGGTAAGCCGTAGACTTGACCCTCACGTCTAGAGATACCTTGGGAGAAGACTCGATAATCATACTTACACCGACGGTGTGGTCAGACCCTCAAGGCGAGAGTTTCGGTTGGAATCTCTTGGTGGAAGCGTCGAGGCCTTACAAAGTTGGTTTGAGTATGGACTGGGCAATCACAGTTCATACACAAATTGACGGTATTAGGAAAAAAGGTTGTGGTTTAACTACGACATCGGGATGTGTTTTCCTTGGTCGGTGAAAAGGAAACCCCAGGCAGCATAGGATAACTCATGCACAGGAGGGTGCGACCGATCACTCTTGATTCGGTCAACCTTACCCTCATGGAAGTAGTCGTTTTGAGTTTTAACAAGAATTGGAGACCTCTAGAGTTCGAGGATGATGATCACGTCCTTATACGGGTCTCACCTCGACGAGGTTTATGGAGATGTGGCCAAGGTGGCAAGTTATCTCCAAGGTTCAATGGACCTTTCTAGGTCCTCAGCTGGGTAGGCGGGGTGGTTTACCGCTTGACCCATCCACCTCAGTTTCACCAGGTGCATGACGACTTCCACGTATCTCAACTGAGGAGATACGTGCTTGACCCTTTGCATATCATCGACCATGAGGAGCTGGACGATGGCGATGGAGTGCCTTTCACGGAGGTTCTAGTGGGAATCAAGGATCGACAGGAGCGGATCCTTCGAGGATGGTCTATTCCTCAGGTGCACTTTCACGGGCAATACAAGAACCTCCGAGTGATCACACGGGAGTGGAAGGCTCAGATGCGTGCTCAGTACCGTTTTTGTATCTCTAGTTTATGTTAAAGCTTTACGAGGACGTAAAGCCCTGAGGTGGGAGTAATGTAAAGACCCGTAAAATTCAAGGGAAATTTTTTTCTAATTTTATTTGGGATTTTACAAGAACACAGTTTCTAACAGCGCCTGATTCCGAGGCACGGTGTTCCCGAAATCAATTTCCGAAGTTTGGCTCGGGTACGTTCAGTGAACGAACAAGCGGGTTTTTCTAACTTTTGAACTGGTGCTCGGAATCAAATTCTGAGGGCACCGATGGAATCGCAGCGCCGGTATTTTCTTAGAAACACCTCTTCCAGAGTTGCATTTGCTCGGTTGTGCTTTTTAATTTGTGGGGTTTAAGTTAAGAAAAAAAATAAAGTTGTACGACAATTTTATTTCATTTCAGTTAAACCCGCTTAAAGACCACTTTAAGCTACTTAAGCGGGGTTGAAGCGGATAGGGTGCAATTCAAAATATCCTACCCACTTGGTAGGATATTTGTGAGGTGGGACCCACACGAGCACCACCGTTTCTTTTCTTCTTAAGTAACGCACCTGCACCCCCTATTAAATGAAGTCAACCAATGCATTTCCTTATTTTCTTAACGCCTCTATTTAATTGGGAAGTTAAGTTTCACAATTAATTATTTGAATTAATTGTTTGTTACTTACCTTTGTTTTTCAAATTCTTTAGTTGATAATAAAATAAGATGAGGACTTATTTTATTATCTGGTTGTTTTGTTAACCTTTGGAGAATCTATAAAGATCTTTATCCTCCTTCGTGAAGAATGCGAAGAATGTAGGCCTCCGACGAAGGGCGACGAAGAACGCCAAACCCCCCGGAGATCGACGACGTGACACCGACGACTCTCCTCCCGCGACGTTCTTCTGTGACATTCCTTCTTCCGCAGCAAATCTTTGAACATCCGTTCGAGATCGTCAATGCGATGCCTTTCCACGATGACGTGATGCCCTTCCGCAATGCAACGATCCTCTTGTTCCACGACGGCCGATTCCGCGAAGAACTCTCGTTCGACGACGTTGAGGTAGGGTTTTTAATTGAGGATAATAATACCCTTTTTCCTCGGATGTTTCCTTTTGAAAATAAATAATGCGGATCAACTCAATATTAAGTTGATCCATGGGAAGTTTGGTTATGGGATGAGTATTCTTGATTGCGGGAAATCGGTAGGGGTTTTGTTTGTGAAAGAATAATTTTATTCCGTGGTTGTTTCCTTTCAAAACAATGAACCCGGATCAAAAGTACAATTTTAATTTATTAAAATTGTATCTTGTTACGCTTTCATATGATAATTTATTTCCCCCAACTGTTATCATCTAACGCGGAGGGTGCGGGCCAAACAATCACGGCCCGACAACCCTCTGCAGTTCTTCGTTGATGCGCGGATTGGCGAGCGATGACAAAACATGCCGCAGGGACGATCCGTTGCTTCCGTAGTGAAGAACGGGACTCGGGAGGAGCTTCGGCGTAGACGGGAAGGAAATCGGACCACCGGAGCAACTCCGATGGCCCGCAGAAGCCACCGGTGGCGCGGGTCGCCGGTGGCGCCCCGGTGCGCCGCCAGGCAAGGCCGCCGCGGTTGAAGCGGCGGCGGCGGTAGCCAGTGGACCCGCGGCCACGCGAGTCCGGCACGCACGGGACGCGGCAAAGCCGCGTCCGCTGAATTTCAGCACGGCCCCACGGGGGCCGCGGCACTTTCATCCCGCGGGGGCAGCGCCCCGCGGCTCCGTTGCTCGGCCGAGCCGAGCCAGGACGGCCTGACCGGCCGGGTCGCGCCCTGGCCAGGCCGACCCAGGGGGGTCGGGCCGGGTCGGTCCGGGCCCAGACCCCCCGTCTTCGGACTGTTTTTGGTCTTTTACCCGTATCTTGAGCTACGGGCCTCCGAACGATGCTCCATCAGCGGAGATGCGATCCTTGGATCGAGACGGTCGTTTCGGTATATCGCACTCAAAGTTTCGGAACACTTTGGGTTCGGCCGGGTTGGTTCGGATACGAAACCAACCGGGCCCTCAGAGCGGAAACACTCATATCTTGAGCTCCGGACGTCCGATTGACGTGCTGTCGACTTTGTTGGTTTCCTCTAAGTGAGACGGATATTTTGGCTTACTCCACTCGAGGTTTTTATGTCGTCGGAGTGTGGTCAGGTTGGTCGCTCACGAAACCAACTGGGCCCCTGGAACAAAAAATCCAATAACTCACCGACCGGGCGTCTGATTGATGTGTCGTATGACTCATTGAATTCCTCTTGATGAGATGGAAATTTTGGCATACTTCACCCAAGTTTTGGTTGCTGTTCGATAGTGGTTGGGTTGGATTGTACTCGAAATCCAACCGTTCCCCTGGAACGGAAAAGCTGATATCTTTCAGACCGGACGTCCGTTTGACGAACCGTCAGAGGCATTGGTGATCACGTTGAGAAACGGTACCTTTGAGTATACCCTATGGGATTTCGGGGTACAGTTGAGATACGGCTGGGTTGGTTGGCACATGAAACCAACCGGGCCCCTGGGACAAAAAGGCTAGTAACTCACAGACCGGGCGTCCGATTGACGCGCCATCTATTGCGTTGAGACCCCTGTGACGTGGCGGTCCTTTGAGATACTTCTTCATGGAACCTTGTGATACTTATAGTATCGACCAGTAGCTCATGGAGTGGACCCTCCCGGAGACAAGCGTGCTGAGTACAGAGACCGTGTAGCCGGCTGAGACCTGACGACTGCTTGACCGATCGACTCGGTGTGTTTCGGATAGCCCAGTGGGGAGCGCTTGGTTGTAGCGGCAGACCCGCGGTACTCAACAGAAGGAGTACCTCTGGAGGCTATGAGGGGGAGCACTTGGTTGTAGCAGCAGACCCACGGCGGAGGAGCGCTTGGTTGTAGCGGCAGACCCGCGGTACTCAACAGAAGGAGTACCTCTTGAGGCTATGAGGGGGAGCACTTGGTTGTAGTGGCAGACCCATGGTGGGAAGCGCTTGGTTGTAGCAGCAGGCCCACAGTACTCGACAGGAGGATTACCTCAGCAGTCTTTGGTCAGTGAGCAGTACCTCGGAGTCGTGACAGGACCATTGTACACTCCAGAGACGGAGTTCTTCAGCCAATACGGTTTCGATAATGAAAATCCTAGTTTGAGCTGAGTCTATGACCTTTGTGTTTCCTCATGATTAAGATGGGTTACTTGATAACTTAGGTATATGTATGGGCATATACCTGGGTAGTGGTTTTCCGTTGATTTCATAACCCTTGTGTTTCCTCATGATTGAGATGGGTTACTTGATAACTTAGGTGTATGAATGGGCATATACCTAAGTATAGGTTATCTATTGAGATCTTCTTTGTGGTTATCCTTGTTGGTTTTAGTGAGACCTTGAGGGTCTCGGGGTCCCTACTGAGTATCGTTATACTCACCCCTGCACGGGTTATGCCTGCACCTCGTTGTGTTGGTTGCAGATGATGGCAGTACTGACGGAGGCCGTGTGTTCGAGGAGGTGGACTACACGACGAGTCAGTACCCAGAGGTGGACTACATGACAAGTCAGTATCTGGAGGTGGACTTCACGACGAGACGACACACGGAGGAGGTTGACGGGCGAGGGCGTTGTGGAGGCTATCTGTACCTACCCTTCAGGTAGGATCTGTGGTGGACGATCCAGGAGCTGCGCCATCTGTACCTACCCTTCAGGTAGGATCCGAGGAGGACAACCCAGGAGTTGCTTCCGTCCTTCCAGCTGTTGTCTTTTCTGTTGTACTTGTTCAGTTGTAGTTGTACTTTCTTTTGGGTTTGTATTATGGCCCATTTACTTTTCATCACTTCTCTTGTACTTAGTGTTTACTTTTTCTGCTTGCTTACTCTGTGGTGCATGTTTTCTTTTATAAAGGCAATTCATTCCCAGTCATCAGGATTTATGACTTTGGTGCTAGTCGCCATCCTGTGGCCTATGGAAGGCGGGCTTGGGGTAGTCATGGCACGGGCCCCGAGGACGGGTCGTGACATTTGTGATCAACGATTGGGGTATAAAACAAGAGTAATTAAATATAATGTTAATGATGTCCATAATCTACCATCTTATGATGTCTATTGGTTAGGGGTGCAATGGAAGTCCCTTTGTTGGGTGTTGAATAATTTTTTTTTAATTTAGTGTTTCTAAAAACTCCATTAGAGGATATTGCATATTAAATTTATAATTAATTTATTTAGTTTGAAATAATCAATTACCTCACCAAGGATGTTTCTTCGATGAGGATATTGATCGTATATAAACTCTTCTCAGATTACATTCAATTTTTTAATATGATTCAAGGGTTAAATCCCTCTAGTGGTGATCCACATATACCCCTTTGGTCTCTAAACAACACCAATTTATTTCTAGGTGCATGTGCGGTGAATCGATAATATTGCCTTATTTGTCTTGATTGCTAAAAAATAATTCATTCAATAATTATTTCTTCTCATTATTGAGAGGAATAGAGGATAATTTTGAGTGAGTGAGGGAGAAGTATGTTGGGAAAAATGATTCTCTATTATCAATTTTTGACCAACCCAACACAATAGACTTAACCATCTATTTACTAATCTTGGATTTAGGGTAAATTATTATTTAATTTTATGTATTCCATTAAATAATATACTTATTTTTTTAAACCCCATGCTAAAATAATAATAATATTATTATTATTATTATTTATAGAGCACGTGCTAACTTGAAAAATAAAATATATTATTTAATAGGCTTGTAAATTAATATTTCTCACCAAACGCGATCTTGGTCTATTATAACTCCTCAGAATTTATTGAATACTTAGATAAATAAATTAATCATAAATAAATATTTTATCCAAAAACTAGGGGAAAAATATTTATTAAATATTAAATAAAAAAAATATTTTTTATTCACACTCTGATGAAAAAATATTTTTTTAATTTATCCATTCAGTAAAATATGAATAGAATTATTCCTTGATCTTGAGAATTATTGAGAATAATATTTATTCTAGAAATTAAATTCAAATATAACTTAATGAAGATCAACAAATATACTTATAATGAGACCATCATGGATTTTTTCTCCTTAGAATTATGAAGTATTTTTTTAGGTCCAATATTACTATCAAGTAATTGGGTACGGAACCCTAGATAAATAACATAATATTAAAATGATTACAACCACATGAAAACACTCACTTTGTAATATAATACATTTTTGTCAATATCTCATCAAACAGGTTTCACATTGGTTTCATCAACCTATGTCCTCGATACTTCTTTCTTTAACTATCTAAAATAAACACATCATTACACCATGGCCATGGAATTTAATTTAATTTTTCTATTGTAATAAAAGGTCTAATATATAAAATTATATAAATATGGAAGATCCAAATCCTTCCATGACATATTCAGTAATAACACGTCACTCGTTGCACACCCAATGTATCTAACTTCTCTATTATCCTTCATCGTCATGGTTTGTGAAATAAATCTAAGTGTGTGATTCCTAAAATGCATTAATAATGATTATAATGTCTAAGGACCATTTTACACACTCAAAAATAGGAATATATTATGACAACAAAACATGTGGAATTCTTACTTGAGGGTTTATTCTCATAATCTTGCATCTTGGAGATTACCAAGTTCAAAATTCATTAGGAGAAGACTCATCCACTTACGAGTACTTTAACCTAACTATACACATACTATGTTCTGTATCATAGTACTTTATCTAACCATAAGATTATATTTATGAATATAGTCATGTTATTTCAAGGGTCTCGTCATAGAATGGAACTACTACAACCTTATCAATATGACAGATACTCTATGAAATTATTACATAAATGTTATACAGAATAATGTAAAATATGTAATAAGATTTTTTATTAATATTAAAATCATCAATTATTCATGTAATCAAATTAAAAATGGTTAGTCCTTGGAAACAAAATCTAAAAAACTCTCACTTGGACTAGATCCAACTAACTATGACTTTTCGTTCGTTATACCTCACATGATAATCATGTTTTTTCTAAGTCAATTCACTATTCAAGGGGCCTTAAACAATTTATTTCATAAAAATATTGTTCACTAAAACCACACCTATCTGAGAAAAATACACCAAGATAAAATACCTCATAATTATATTCTTCATCCTCAAATATGGCCTTGTCTCCTTAAAAAGGGTCACCACTATAGTATTATCGCAATAGAGTGTTATAGGATCTTTATTGATAGGAACCATGTAAAGATATTGGATTAAGTTTTGTATCTATAATATTTCTTTAGATACCTAAAAAGCTAAAATATACTCAGATTCTATTGTATAGTGTTTGACCATAGCCATCGTTTAGTTATTCCATCTCAAAACACCTCCATTCAAAGTGAATAAGTACCTTGTTTTCAATTTCATATCACCTTGATTGATTTGGAAACTATCATCTACATATCCTATGATGGCTAGTTCCTTGTCTCCTTCATAGACCAGGAACATATCATTAGTATGTATCTGGTACATAGGGATAGTATTTACTACCATCTAATTGCAGTCACCTAGGTCTGCTTGATATCTACCTACCACACTTAATGTACAAGTGGAATCTACCCTAGTATATAACATAGCATACATGACTGTCCCAATCACCTACACATATGGAATACATTACATTAATTTTCTTTCCTCTTGTGTCTTAGGACACATTTTCCTCGAAAGATGAATGTCATATCACATTGGAAATAATCCCCCCTTGTATTTTTTCATACTGAACCTCCTTAGTATCTTGTCAATATATGCACTTTGACTTAGGCCAAACAACCTCTTGTATATATCATAATGGATATTGATCCTAAGAATATATGCTACCTCACCTAATTCCTTCAGGGAGAAGCATTTATTCAACCAAGACTTAAAAAAATAAAAGACTAGTATGTCATTTCCAATATGTAATATATTATTAACATATAATATTTATAAAATGATATCACTCCCACTAGACCAATTATAGACACAAGGCTCATATTCATTCTTTAAGAAACTAAATTCCCTTATGTCTTTTTCAAATCCAATGTTCCATGAACTATATGCTTTTATAAATATGTAAATATATTTTATCAGTTTTCATATCATGTTGGAATCCTTTTGACTTACAAACCCTCTGGGTTATTTCATATAGACATCTTCCTTATAGTTTCCATTAAGGAATGTTGTTTTTATAATAAATTCCCAAATATCATTTCCATGGAAGGTAGAAATGGAAAGTATAATTATGATGTATTTAAATATTGCAGCTGGTGAAAAGGGTTAATCATAGTCAATTCTTTGACACTACTTAAACCCCTTTTCAACTAGTCAAGCATTATAGGTGTTGTATTTTCATTCCATGACCCGTATCTTCTTGGATACCCATTTATATCCAATAATCTTTACATCCACTAGAGAATCTACCATAATCTAGACATAGTTTTAGTATATGGAATCCATTTCATAATTCATGGATTCTTTCCTCTATAAAACATTTATTCCACTTAATTCATCTTTATAGGTTATTAGGATCATTATTATCAACTAATATGGATTCACCATCATCGGTGTTTAGGAAATCATACTATTCTGGTTATTTAACCTCTCTTGTGATCCTATGTAGTATTGGTGACTCTATAACTTCTTCTTACATGGGTCTTTGTTTAATTTTTTCATGTTTCAACTCTAGTGTGTCCTAAGCCTGAACCTCATCAAAGTATATCTTTCTTACAATATCTATTTTTGATATGTGATAATTGTCAAGGAAAGTTGGATGTTTGTCTACCAAACCCTTTTTATATGAATAATAATATATTTAATATCCTCTTGTTTCCTTGTGATATTCTTTAAGGATACATTTAGTGCCTCGTGGTGCATTTTTGTTGCCAAAAATAGACTCAACTAACACTTCACATTGCTGCACTCATGCATGAGACAACACAAGTTTATCTCTAGGAAAAAGATAATATGGATTTCTATTTTTCTATTTAGTCATAACTCATTATATTATTTGTTCTACTATTTGTAATGTGTATCCCCAAAATAATAATTAAAGACATAAATGACTCATTATTGATCATACAGTGTCCAATAGGGTGAGGTTCTTCCATTTACTTACACCGTTCCACTAAGGTATATAAGCTATGAGTAGGGATAGAATCCCACAATCCCATAAATAATCAATGAATTCTTGATTTGGATATTCTCCCCCATGATCTGAGTGTGGTTTCATAATCGTATTACTATGCTCGTTATCAACACCATTCTTATATTCCATGAATTTATCAAATAAATACAACTTATACATAATAAAGTATACATAACCATATATAAAAAAACATCATTAAATGATATGATGTTTGAGTACCCACCCATTTCTTCAATAGGATATGGTCCACACACATCAGTATGAACTAATTCAAGAATCTATTTGGCCCTTTCACCTTCTCCACTAAACGGGGCATTGATTATTTAGACTTATAAATATATGTGACATAAACTAAGTGGTTTATCTAAAAAAGAATCTAAATATCCATATTTTTGTAGTTTAGTCAATTTTTTTCATTTATATGAATTATTAGTTGATTCAAAAGTTGGGAGTGGTAAGAATCATGTGAAGCAGTTTTGTTATTAATTTCCATTACATAGTTCATGTAATGCAACACATAATGAACATTATTTAAAAGTTATTTACAATAAAAATCCTTATAAAAGAAGAAACATTTATTTCCAATCATGAAAATAAATCCTTCCATATAATTTCTTGATATAGAAATAATGTTTTTGGTAATGGTTGGAATATAATAAAAACCTTTTAAAACCGTGATCATTCTAGTTAACAATGTGAGGTGGTAGTCACTGATAGATACAACAACAAGTTGATCTTTGTTGGTGATCCATAGATCTACCTCCCCTTGCTCAATTTTTCTAAATCTACTTATTTCCCATATTTGAATACATATGTGAGCACCACAAGTTGTATCAAATACCCAATTTTTAGAAGTAGATAAATTAAACTTGATGATCAATGCACCTGAAGCTTCCCCATACTAATTTGGTTGGGTGTAGTTTTTCTTCCATTAGACCTTCTTTCCACATGTGAATTAGATAGTTTCCAACACCCTTGTCTATCCCTTGATCATTCTCTTCTTAGAATGGAATGAGGAATCTTTGGTCTTAGATCTCTTTTCTTTCCATTTATTTTTATTCACCATAAGTACTGGAAGATTTTTACACCTCATCCCTTTATATACTTAGTGAAGGAGAGTGGTGATTTCTGTAAGAGACATCACAATTTTTTTCATATTAAACTTATCATCAAAACTGGATAATATTTAAGGGAGTGATGTAAGAATGAGATCAGTTCATAGTTCTTCAGGGAGTTTAAACCCTATAACCTCTAGGCTCTCAATGTACCCAATGATATTCACTATGTGAGGCCCATCTAGAATACCTTCTATAATATTACACTGAAATGGTGATTTGGATATTCAAACCATTCATGTCTTTATATATCCTGATATAAACCATGAAGATGCCCAAGAATTCTTTAAGCATCCATGTTTTTATGAAACTCTCTGAGTTTACTAAAAATGGATGACTACATAAAACATTAAACATCATCCTCATCATTTGTATATTTTTTATATACAAATAAATCTTCATTACTCACCTCCTTATAAGTAATATCAATCATTGGGGATTCTAGAATGTAAGTTTTTCATTAACGGTATAGCACAACTCGAAATTGTTTGAACCACTCTTAGAAGTTACTACCAGTACAGAGATTGTATTTCTCTAATATTAATCATAGTGATAATGTGTATATGATGAGCTTTACATTTTTTTCTAAAATTTAAATGATAAAATTATTAGTTTTTTCTTGATTACAATTGATGTGACAATTAATAATAATTAATTTTTATTTAAATATCCCACTATTTTATCAAGTTCTAATAGCCCTAACCATTAAACCTTTAATTTCTAATTTCTTTTAAATTCTATTGAAATGGTACCATATTTCCTTTATTATAATCCAGATAAAGGACATTAAAATTATTATATGACATTTAGGAATATTATCTTGGCCACAACGGGATTATAGCTCCTTGATCCCTTGAGTGGACTCCCCAATCCAGAAATCCTAACTTAGATTTCCTCAACACTTGAATCTAAATTTTTATTAGATACATGGAGTACATTAAACCCAATACATATTTTTTTATGTCATCCCATTATTTTATATAATTTTTCTTGATAATTAAATGTGTCCCTGATAGAGTCTAAACCAACACATAAACTATGGGTTCACCTTAATTCAGATGATGGAAGGATTAATGACTTAATAATAAGTTAAGGGATTTGTTTTTACTATGAATAGATTTTATCTTGTTTAATAATTTACATGTCTTGTTAATATTAAGAGGATTTTAAATAATTATTTTCCCATGTTGGATAGAGAATTTATACATAATAAATTTATTTATATTCCAAATTTACACATTAATTCATTTATTAATGTTATGGAGTTATTAAATCCATATAATAAACAATGAAAAAGATAGAAATAGATAATTAATTAAATGACATGATCATTATCTTATCTAATTGTTTATTTATTGAGCAGAAAATAAATAAATCTTTTTCCCTGGTGAAATAAATGATTGGGTTGTTCTTTTCATGAGTTGTAGTATTCTACATTACAACCTATGTATCACCTCAGTTGGTAACATCTTGGTCCTATATTGAACCTCCCCCATAAACATTGGGATACTCAATTAATTACAAGAATTTATAACTCACACAAAAGTGAGGATAACTAAATGATTGTTTGAAGGGGAATTACATAAATAATCTTGGACATGCACACCCTATATAATAATAGAGAAGAGATGAAACGCAAGAAATAAAATATAATTTAATAATTATAATTGAAAAACCACGTAATAAATTAAATTAAATAATGAAAAATCATACACTTTTTTGGGTCAAGATCATTATCAGTCACAAACATAAAACAATAATGCATTTAAAAATTATCTAGCATTCATTTCAATTCATTATTTAATAAGATAAAGCATGAAATAATTACTCTGATTAATTTTCTTATTAATAAATTAATTAATTTTATCTTATTTCATCCAATCACCCAAAAAAATTCATATGATGTGATTTTAAATAAAATAAATTATTTTATTTTATTTAAAACTCAATAAAATTGTACACATATTTGTACATGGAAGAAACTCATTGATTTCCTATCTGATCAACTCAGTATGGTTTAAATAAAAACAATTAACTCATACAAAATATTTTTCACATTGAATGTGTCATAATTTCACAGGGTGTATTATCGACTTAATGAACCATGGAACACCATAAAATTATGTATAATGTAAAATTTAATCTATTGAGTCTTTAATATACAAATACCATACAAGATTCATAGTCTTGAATATTACATGGAATTAATTAAACATTTAATATAATATAAAATCTTACAACCGGTATGTTCTATGAACTTAATGACCCATAGAACCTGAGTTAATATGGTTTATGGATTAATTAGTTAATTTTTATATTTCCACATAAATAGTTAAAGTACACTATGTGTATAAGCCAGCTACATGACGTGTACTTATCTTCGTTGAATATCTGCAACACACACCTAGATAATGATCATATACTTCTCACGAACATTAATGAATAACATGGTATGTATAGAGGATGAAAAACATATACTTATAGTTATATGGTTTCTAGTATGTATGTGTCATGTATTAAAAACACGCAATGCATTAGTTACTTGACATTGTTTGACTATGTGTCTTCCTTCATGAAAATGCGTAGGATACACAACCAGTGGTCAAAATACATAACATGTAATCTAGAAAAGTCATGTTCCACCTTGTATAGTCTACATGTAATGAATTAATTTCACATAGCATGAAATTATTATATGATGACCTAGAATCCACACAGGTGTCCTTATTAAATGATCAAGGGTACACAGCTTATAAAAAATAAGTACACACTATGTATTCATTTGTTCTCCAGCAAAGATCCTAGGAACTTCCATATGTGATATTCATATGTAAAAAACATTAATCATTCACTGGTCTTGGTTATATTAGTGAGAAATGAAGAACTGTAAGAATATATGTTGACAATAGATCAAGAATGAATTGAAACTTTAAATGAATCTTATCTTTAAAAAGTGTAATAATCAACAATCAAATAAATAATTTTAAATATGAATGTGACCGATTTGAAACCACTTTTTGGTTATGAGCATAGTAGAAGATCCTTTAGTGGTCATTAAATTAAAATTTATTTAAATTTAGAGTTCCCCAAAACTCTAATAAAAGATCTTTCATGTTAAACAATTATCTAATTTATTTATATTGAAAGAATAAATTACCTCATTAAGGATCTTTCTTCAAAGATGATGTTTATCATATATAAACCCTTCTCGGATTAACTTCATTATGTTAGGAGGATTTAGGTGTAGAATCCCGGTAGAAGTGATCCACACATCCTATTTTGGTCTCTAAGAAACGCGAATTGATTTTTGGGTGCTCGGTAAAGGTTTATGGAGCAATAAAAGCATGTGATGGGTCATTCCCAACTTTCCTTTTTCTCATGATTGATGATTAATTCTATATTTACATGATGATAAATTCCATGATCAAACAAATTAAATTAAGTAATATTGATAATGGATAAATGGCAGAACCAAAGATTAGGATCATCAAATATTATTTATAATTAATTTAAACAATTAAATAATTACCTTATATAAAATTATTTATCATTAATGGATCTGAAAATGGATCTACATCATACTTTCATTTATTTATAAAAATAAATATTAGATATCATCTAGAGGAGATCCCCACATGTTCCAAAAATCATCAAATTCCGCTATTGGAATCATCGAGTGCTAGCATGGTAGATCCTATCCTCTACATTGTTCTCCTTTGATCAAATCGAGAATTGATTTCAAATTAATCTATTTAATATCTATTTACTTGAGAATAGAGGTTTTAGGAAGATCTCTCTCTATTCTATAGATCATTCTAGTAAAATGGAGCTCTCTAGGGATTTGAGAGGATTCTCTAGATTTTGTTTTTTACAACAAAAAAGAATTGGATCTCTTGAAAAATAATATAATTGGGTTTATATATCACTAGGGTTATAAATAAATAATTTAAAAATATCCCTATAATATTTATTTAATCCATGTGTAACCCCATGTCTATTATAATATTATTATTATTATTCTTTCTCGACATGTTCTTAACTTTTGAATTGAATTAAATATTATTTAATCGAATAATATTCAATATATATTATTTCTCATCATACCAATAATCTTGATACTCCATTCCAAAAAAATTACCTGGCCTTGATTAATAAATATTTATTTAAAAAATAAATATTATAGCATTATTCTCTAACAAATATATAAATATTATATTCATTAAATAGAAAATAAATATTTTCTAACTATTCTGTCCACATAATATTTTCTCGAATAAATAGTGAAAAAATATTGCAATATAGAAAACATGGATAAATATTAAACCACATGTGGGAATAATATTTATTCAAATTTTTAGAAAAATAAATAATAATAATTTATTTAACTAAGATTCTGGATACGCTTAGTGTGTGACCCACTAGGCCCATTTCTCAGTGGCATTAGGCGAAATAGCTTAAAGATCAAGGTTAGCATATAGAAACACACCAAGGAACCCATATAAAAAGATGTTAATTCCATAATATCAAAATACCATATATAGATGCTAACTGTATAATATAGTATATATATCATTATATCTCTAATAAGGTAGTTTTCATTCTTGTTCCATCAAACTATATGATCTATGTCTCTTTCTTTGAAATTCTAGAAATTTAACTTGCCTATAGTAAAACATGGCCATAAATTTATTTAGGACATATCATTTTCATTAAAGGGCCTGAGATATCAACTTTTGTTAAAGAATATAATGGAAAAATCCTTTATCTCATTATTTATTAATGAAATATTACTCGTGATTCACCCAACGTTTCCTACTTCCCATAAACATATATCATCAAGGTTCTCATCTATAAATAAAATTAAATAACTTATAACACTCATTAATAATATTATTAAATCTTAATAATCAATACACATGTCTATAGATAGGAACATCATATGGCACATATAAATGTGGATTTCCTATTAGAGGGTCTCATTCTCATAATATCCTACATTTGATATTAACAAGTGTGTACACCAGGATAAGGTTCCTCAAATTCCTATGAGTCTCTAACCTTGATAAGCTGAATCATTTGTTTCCCTAAAATTAATTTTTCTAGATAAAGAACATATATTTAAGAATACTATCATGGAACTTCTGGTCTCTCATCATAGTGAGGAACTACTATGACCTTTCAGTGCAAAAAATTCTATTAGTACATTATCACATACTATTTCACTTATAAGAACAATCATGACATTATAAGAAGTTTTTTAATAATGAAAACAATGAATACAGGTTATCATAAAGTACACAGAAGTTGATTCTATTGTACCAATTCTAATAGACTCCCACTTCCACTATATCCAACTACTAACAACTTCATTTATCTATCTCTCACATGATACTCATGATTTTGTTGATATAGGCCTTTAGTCATGGATTTTTCCACATTTTATTTTGTGGGAAATGTGCTTACTTAAAATTCACCCCTTTGAGAAAAATCCCTCAATAGGTGATACTTCCAGATTATGTGCTTTGTCTATTGATTGTGGCCTTATCTCTTTTGAAAGATCCACTATTGTAGTGTTATCACAATAAAATGTCATATGGCCTTTACTAATTATCACCAAATTGATATATTGGATAAAATATAATATCAAAATAGCATCCTTGGTTACATCTAAAGTCTCTAATTACTGAGACTCTATTGTAGAATCAGCATCAACTGTCTACGTTGAACTCTTCCATCTCATAGCACCTCCATTGAGATAGAAAACATATATTAACTACGACTTTGGATCATTATGATCTTTTTTAAAACTATAATTAGTATAACCCATGATAACAACCTCCTCATCTCCTCCAAACACTAGGAATATATCATTAGTTATTCTTAGATACTTAAGGATATCATTAATAACAGGCCAATATTTTTCTTCTATATCTATCTATCAATCATAATGCATAGGAAACATCAATTATAGTGAATAACATGGAATTAATTATTGGTCCTATCACTAAGGTTCATGGGATCTTACTCATTATTTATTTATCCTATTATGTATAAGGACACATTTTATAAGAAAGATGTATACCATGTGACATTAGAACCAATCCCCTCTTGGATTTTTCCATACTAAATCTCTTTAGTGCCTAGCCAATGTATGTACTTTGAGTTATTCTAATAAAACCCTTCGATATCACATGAATGATCATGATCCATAGAATATAGGATTTTTCACCTAAGCCTTTCATGGAGAAACACTTGTTTAACCAGTCCTTAAAAGACTATAAGACTGGTATGTAATATCCAATAAGTAATATATCATCAAAATATACTACTAGGATAATGATGGAATCCCCAATAAACCTCTTTTAAACACATGTCGCACATTCATTTTTAATTAAACAAAATTATTTTATATTTTCATTAAAGCAAATGTTCCATGACCTAGATTCTTTCTTTAATCCATCAATGGATCTCTATAACTTGCAAATCCTTTTGGAATTACTTGGAGTAAAAAATCATTCTTGTTGTGCTCTTTATACATCTACCATAAGTTTCCCATTAAGGAAACTTATTTTGATATCCATCTCCCAAATTTCAGAGTCATGGTAAGGTGTTATAGAAACTAGAATTATAATTTATTTAGAAATGGAAACTGGGGAAGAGTTTTCATCACAGTTAATTAATTAATATTGTTTAAACATTTTATCCATTATACTTGCATTATAAGTATTTACATTACCTTCCATGTCCAGATTTATCTTTAATACCCATTTTCACACTACAGGATTTACATCAACTATCACATCGAATGGAACAAAAATTAAGTTCTGATACATGGAATCCATTTCAGAATTCATGGGTTCATACCATGTTTTATCTTCTGAGCTCTCTACTACCTCTTTGTAAGTGATAGGTTTATCATTTTCATATAATAAAGAGTCACCATTTTCGGTGACAAGAAAACCATATCTCTATGGTTCTCTTACCTCTCTAGTGATCCTATATAGTACTTGTATTTCGAGAACAACATATTCCATGGGAACCTATGGAATATTTTCGTGTACCAACTCTTTTGTATCTTGATCATCAACATCATAAAAGTCAAACATTCTCCCCATATACATTTTGATTATTTTCTCCCCTCTCAAGAAATAGGCCTTGTCTAGATATAGTCACTTTCTTGTCTGAGGGGTTGTATATATAGTATCTCTTTGATTCTTAATGATACCCTATAAAGATATTATTTATTCCTAGGGTTCTAGTTTGTTTCCTAAGAATAACTTAACAAATTCCTTGAAACCCCATATGAATGTATGTTAGAAACCTATTTTTTCCAATCCATAACTCAAAGTAAATTGTGTTTTCTTCTTTATTTGGTACCTAGTTTAATGTATATGCCTCAGTTTCTAATGAATATTACCAAAAGGATAATGGAAGATCTTCATGACTCATCATAAACCTTACAATATCATAGAAGGTATGTTCCCTCATTTCACTAACATCATTAAAATATGGTGTGTAATTTAGATTGAGTTGAGATAGATTCTAAAACTCCCATAGAAAGTCGATGAACTCTTGGTTAATATATATTCTCCACCTCGATCGGATCAAAGATTCTTTATCTTTACTCCAAGTTGATTGTCTACTAAATTTTTGAATTATTTTAATTTATCATAGGACATGGATTTATACCTCATTAAATAGACATATCCATATCTATTCAAGTCATAATTAAAATTTATGATGTAAGAATATCTACCTCTGGATTTTATTGGAAATATCCCACACACATCAGTGAGTACCAATACTAAAAGTTCTATGGAATATTCACCCTATTCACCAATTAGAGGTTTGGTCATTTTTTATTGTAAGAAACATGAAATATTTCAATTGGTATTATATCAAAGGAGTCTAAATAAACTTATTGATATATCATTGGAAAATAATTCCTGTTTACATGACCAAGATGATGATGTCATAGCTGGGTGTTATATGAGTTATGTGAACATGATTCATTCTCTATTATCAATACTTGGTTTTCATAATTTAAAACATAAATTCTATTATTTATATACACCATGAAATAACATATGTTGTCTTTATAAAAGAAACAAATTTTATTTCCAAACATTCAAAAAATCCATATGTATCTAGGAATGATATAGAAATTATATTCTTGATAAAAGTAAATATATAATAACAATCACTTAAAAATATAATCATTCATGTTGAAAATGAATGGTGGTAGTCATGAATGCCAAGAGCATCCAACCTCAAACCATTAGAAGTTCATAAATCCACCACTCCTCTATAAATCTTTTATAATCTACTTAGTTCTTAAATTTGGATACAAATGTGAGAACCATAAGCTGAATATAATACCCATTATGTAGATATTGAAATATTACACATGATAATGAATGGAACTTTATCATCCTTTTCTTCTGGGATTAATTTGTCTTATAGTGGACTTTCTTTACATATTCACAATATACTACCTACTTTTCCATTCCATACATTTGGACCTTCCTCTTCATATAAGGACAATTCTCAAGAGCTTTATAATAGTTATGAGTCTTGGGCCCATTCGCTTTGTTATTCCTTTTCTTATCCACCAAAGGGAATGTGGGTTTATCTCACCCCTATCTATATCCACCTAGAAAATCAGTGTAAGAAGTTTTTCAAGAATCTTATCATTTTTTATCTTGTTTTAATTAATAATAAAACAATATAAGGTCTTGGTTAGTGAGGAAAGTATGATATCTATGCGCAAATCATCTGGGAATATAATATCTATGATGTATAAGTGTTCAATATTCCAAATAATATTGACTAAATGAGGACCAGTTGGTGATGGCTATCCAAGATTACTTGTAAACATATCATTAGAGATCTCATATCTCTCTTGTCTCACTTTATCTTGATAGATATCCCAAATCTAAGACATCATGTTATACACATCCATTTACTCATATAGCTTCAAAATATCGTTGGCCATAGATGATAGAATGAATCATTGAACATATATAACATCATTAAAATGTTTCTCATGAAGAGATAATTGTTCCTCACTATCCTCTTTATCAAACATATCAAGAATAGGTTCTTCCAACACATACATTTTTCTTTCATTGCATAGGATAACTCATAAACACCTTTTCCATTCTTGTAAATTTATGTTGGTGAAAATGTTTTCCTTACCAAGTATAGATCATAGTGATATGTTTGAATTAATATTTATTTCTATTTCAAAAAATAATATGAGTAGAGTTTTAATACTTTATTAGATAAAATTTATACAAATAAATACATATTATATTTATTAATCTCCCACTTTTTTATTGAAACATAATATCCTTCACCATTGGCTTTTGAATATCCTATTAATTAGAAAATATAGTGGAAATCATCCATATTCCCATTCTCATCACACCAACATTTCCTTTTCAAGTAATTTGATGTGTTTTAGGATGGAATTTCAAAGTCCAACAGCATTAACTCACACTTCATTGATCTGTTGAGTTGAATATTCAATCCAGAAATCCATAAATTGTATTTCCACAACCCTTTGTCTCTAAGTTACACAATTTCATACTTTATAAGTCAGCCCTTGATGTGAACTAAGTTAATTTAATGAAAAAAATCAATTTATAATTCCCTGATAATTTAACTCACCCAAACTTTGGTTAGTTAATCACTTTGAAAAATGGTTTGATTTTAACTGAAGTAATGGAAGGTTATACTGAATTATTATATATAATTGATGGATTTTATCTTCTATCCATAAATTTCAAATTATTTTCTTTATGAAATTATTTTCAATATTAAGTGGATTTAATTAAATGATTAATCATGTCTTAGATTATATTTCTGAAAAATACAATTTATATAAGTTCTATCTTGTTTTCATGTTAATTCATTAATTTATGTGATTGTGAAAATAAATACATAATGAAATAACTGTGAAACGTGATAGAAATAAAATAATAAATTGGTATGATCAGGATATTTTAATAATGGTTAGTTTATCTAGAATATGATAAACTAATCATTGAACTAAGGGAATAACACCTTGAACCAATTAAGGTTTGTGTTGTACCCTTCCACTTGTCCATCTATATATCTCTCTTGGATTGGTTTCACCTCATCTCCAAACATAAACCACATTCTCTAGCTTGGGAGCTCTATCCATTACATATGATTTTACTCACAAGTAGGTGAGGGGAACCAAAGTATTTCTTAATGGGTTTACATAAGAGAAACCATGGGCATGTAGGCCCATACATAATGAGATGAGAGATTACATTCATGCCAAAAATTTATTTTAATAATAGATTAAAATAAATAAATCTCATACAAAGGTCTATTCGAGGATCATGATCATCCACAAGCATGCATAAAATTACACATTTCAAAAAATTATCTTCCAATTCTAATCGTTATTATTTAAGATAAATGGCACTCAAATAAATTAATTATCATCTTTAATTAATAAATTTTTTTATATTAATTATTATATAAATTTCCTTGATATTATTATCTGTCATAATTTTAAACAAATTAAATAAATTTATTAAAATTATCTATGTAAAAAATAATATACCTTTGAGGAAACATGGTGAGTACCTGTATGAACTACCCAATGTGTATTATACATATATATTATTTACTCTTGTGACATGTGGCACACACAAATTATCACCTAATATCATGACGTGTACTATCAACTTAATGATCGCATGGTTTTCATGATTTTATTATGTATCATTTAATTATTCAATGTGTATTATGTATTAACTTTAATAAAACTTATACATGATATGTATATACAAACATTATGAAGAAATTAATGAGACATTTATATATATAAACCTATCACATGGTTTTTCCTATAAACTTAATTACCACACACAAGAACATGTACATAATGTTTTCATAGTATAATAAATTAATTTTAATTTTGTATATTTTGGTAAAAGTTCAAGGAGTGTACACTGGATATACACGGTGTGTATTTTTCTCACTATCTATTTGTGGAACACAACTAGGGAATCAACATGTAATTATTCCATGGAAAATATTCGAGTACACGGAGTTTTAATAGGCTCAATGGTGCGTATTATTTGAGTTACATAGTTATTGGTCAGGTGGGATGTGTAATAGGATACATGTCTTGTCTGTGAATAAAGGACTACAAGTCATGTATGGAAGTCAAACAGTGTGTACTCTGGCTGATTGTGCACCAAACTAGCCTGATCAAAACGAGGTGTAAAATTAAATTCACTATATGTAATGAATGAACATTCCATGAATAAATTTTGAATTCATTCTTAGTGAATTAAACACAATTACATAGATTCTACCTCTGGGTTACACGACGTGTTCCTTTGGGTTACATGGTGTGTACTCTTGTTTTATTCGGATAGACTCTTTTTCAACTATGGATGAGATTTTGAATTTATTTCATTACAAAAATTGATTAATTTGATTGTACTTATAAGAAAAAAATAGGAAGAAATTAGATCTCACCATCCAGATAAAATAATTATTAAACATGAACTGAAAACCAATGATAAACTCATAAATATATCGATGATATTTAAATAATTATAAATAATTATGAGACCCCCTTCGATATCACTTGAAGTTTCCAAGCATAGTGTAAGAAAGTGATGGGTGATCCCCAACATTTCTTTTAGTCACAATCAATGATTAATACCATATTTACATTAAAATAACCTTCATGATCAATGTAATTAATTAAAACTATATAAACAAAGGATAAATTCCAAAACCAAAGCATAGAATCATCACATATTATTTATAATTAATTTAATCAATTAAAGAATCATCTTCATGAAATTATTTCTTAATTGATGGATCTGACAATAGATCTGTATCATACCATTCTTTAGTTGTTAGAATCAATATTATATTCCCTCTAGTGGTGATCCAAACATGTTCCAAAAATCTTCTAACATCATCGTATGAGTCTCTAGGTTCTAGAATAGAAGATCTCATCGCTTGTTTCATTCTACTTTAATCTTCCAAATAATCAATTCTAAAAGATTCTATTTGATATCTATTAACTTGAGAGTGGAAGGTGGATGATAATTTTTCTATATTCTTGAGTGTTTATTTTTTGAGAAGGGTTCTCTATATATATTCAATAGGGTTCTTTGAATTTAATGATGCACAACAAAAATGAATTTTATCACTTGAAAAATAATATAATTTGGTTTATATACTTCTAGGGTTAGAAATAAATAATTTAATATGTTACCTTAAATATTTATTCAGTCCCTATAGAACCCCATGTATATAATAATAGTATAATTATTATTTCTCATCATGAACTTAACTTTTGAATTAAATTAAATATTTTTCAATATATATATTATTTTTCACCGGAACTATAAACTCAATCTACCATTCCTTCATAATATTTATCAATCCATTAATAATTACTATTTATTTAATAAATAAATATCACTACATTATTCACTAATAAATAAATAAATATTAAATTTACTAAATAGAAAATGAATACTCATTAAATATTATACTCACATAATATTTTTGTATAATAATTGGTGACAGAATATATGTGTCAAGAAAACATGAATAATTATTAATCCATGTGTGGGAATAATATTTATTCAACTTGTTGAATAATAAATAATAATATATTACTTACTAATATTTTTGATACACTCAGTGTGTGACCCTCTAGGACTCTTTATCAGTGGAATTAGGTGAATCATCCTAAATCCCATGGTTAGAATATAGAAACATTCCAAGGAACCCATATATAAATAAATTAATTTCATAATGACATAATACCACAAAAATATTATTACTATTTAATATAATCCCTTTATAATGATATCTCTAATCAAGTAGGTTTCATGCTGGTGTCATCAACCTATGTGCACGATGACTCTTTCTTTAACTTTTTGGAAATCAAACCTGACTATAGTACACCATGTGCATGTATTTATTTAGGCTATATCATTTCCATTAAAGGGATTACTATATCAACTACCATTAAATAACATAAGGGTAAAAAAATTTCTCACATTATTAATTAATGAAAAATCACTCATGGTTCACCTAATGTTTCCTACCTCATAAAAAACATATGTCATCATGGTTTTAATCAATACATAAAAGTACATGACTTATAAAACTCATTAATAATGATCTTAAAGTATTAGAATCAATGCACATGTCCATAGATAGGAACACCAAATGACACATAAATGTTGATTTACTACTAGTGTGTCTCATTCTCATAAAATCCTACATTGATTATTACCAAGGGTGTAAACCATAAGAAGTCTTCTCAATGTCCTATTAGTATACACCTTTTATAGAAAAAGTCTTTTTGTGTCCCTTAAAATATTTCATCCTTCTATAGAACATATATTTTATAATACTATCATTACAATTCTAAGTTCATATCACATTGGGGAACTGCTCTAACATTTTAGTGTGACAAATACACTTAATAAATTATTATATACTATGTCACACAAAAAAACAATCATTATGTGATAAATAGTTTATTAATATTCAAAACAATGAATAAATGATATCCTAAAGTATAGAAAATTTGGTTCTATGGAACCAACTCTAACACTAGCCTGGAAAATCAATTTTCTTTCATTGTTCATCTTGATCGCTCCAAGATACTTTGGTATTCAAGGAGTTCTTATTGTTCTTGAGAGGAAGAGAGTAGAATATTGGGAGAGATAAATATATATAGAGAGATATAGAGAGGAAGATAGATATAGAGAGAAGTATATTGTTTGAAATGATTCTCTATTCTTGACTTGTAGCCAAACCTACATAATAAACATAGTCACTTTTTTATAGAGCTAGGTTTTAGGATAAAATAATATTAAATTTCATGTCAGCCCTTAAATAATATAATTATATTTATTAAATCCCATGGAAAAATAATAATATTATTATTTTTTTATGGTACGTGCATTATCTTAAGAAATAGAAATTATCATTTAATTGGAATGTAAATTAATATTTATCATGGGATGTAGTCTTAGTCCATTAAAAATTGTCATCATTTACATAAATAAAACATTATTCATACATAAATATTTTTTCTAAAAACCTGTGATGAAATATTAACTAAATATTCAATAAAATATATTAATATATTTCATTCACAATCTGGTGATTAAATATTTATTTAATTTATATGATTCGTGAAACATGAATAAAATTATTCCTCTCTCTTGATTTTAATATTTATTCCATTAATTAAATTCAAATATAATTTAATTAGGATCAATATAATCACATAGTGTGTTAACCTCTAGGATTATTTCTCAATGTAATTAGTCGTGATTGCCTAATATCCAAGATTACAATCTAGTAATGGTTAAAGGAACCCAATAGAAAGAACTTAATGTCATAATAATGAAAATCACATACGAACACTCACTATGTAATATAATCCCTTTCTTATAATATCTCATCAAGTTAGTTGCAAATCAGGGTCATCAACCTATGTTATCAATAAATCTTTATTTGACTATTTGTGATAAACCCATCATTACTTCATGGAAATGGAATTTAATTATGTGGTTCTATTCCGATCGAAGGGATGAGATATAAACTTCTATAAATATAGAGGGGATAAATCCTTCTTTAGATTATTCATTAACAATATGTCACTGACAACACAGCCAACATATCCAAAAATTTCCATGAACTTTCATTTTCATGGTATAAAAAATATGTCCAAGTGCACAATTCATAAGATGAATTAATAATAATCTTAATGTCTAAGAACCACTACACATTATCCTAGATAAGAATATATGATTAGAACAAAACATGTAGAGTTCATATTGGTGTGTATGTTCCCATAATCTCTCATCTTGGAGATTACCAAGTGTGAATTTCATGAGAAGAAGACTCACCCTCTTATGAGCACTTATACCTGACGATATATATATTGTGTTCCCTATTATAGTACATTTTCTAACCCGAGAACTATATTTAAGAATATCATTATGGAATTACAGGATTCTCATCATATTGGGGAACATATATGACCTTAATAATGAGAAAGATACTCTAGGAAATTATTACATTAATTTCATTCATAACAATGAAAAATATTTAATAAGATATTATATTAATATTCAAATCATTGAATATGCATTTAATCAAATTACAAATATTCTATCCTAAAATTCCAATTCTAATGATTCCAACTATAATGTATTCATTTAGTGGTTGTTTAATCATATTTCTCAAAATATTTTATCTGTTACGCTCATCTTAATAAACACATTAAATATTTCAATTAAAAGATATATAACTCCTTATTAGTTCATTATAACATAAAATTCCCCTTGAAATTCATATTTTAAAAATATAAGAATGGTAAAGAATTATTATTATACTATAAATGTCAAAAAATATCCATAATTTCATGATTCTCATGAATAATTATTCTCTGGAAGCTTCTATACTCAACTCCCCCTAATGTATTTACATAATAATTATTCATCTCGATAGTTAAAGTGATCCATGATGGATACCAATTATTACTATATAATGACAAAAAAAACTCATCCATCACCCACCTTAATTAATCTCCTTCAATTACCTATACATTATTTCAAAAAAAGATAAAGCAACATTGTGAGTCTTCCTTCTTTACTTAGTGAGAACAACAAGGTTGAGAGTTTCCTTTAAACCATGATCCATGATTATTTTTATCCTTGGTATTATGTGAATTATTCATGATTAATTTATTGAATTTCCCATCATATGTATTCATAGGTATCATGGCTTTTTATTTTTAAGACCATCTCTTTTGGTGGTAAATCCTTCTTAACATAATAAATAAAATAACATTCATCTTCATGTGATTATTTCTTATTCTTTATCTTTTTAACTTGAGATGGAAGCATCATCATACTATTTGATAAACTATTTATAGGTTGATCACACCCCCCACATAGAATCTCATGATATATTTGGTTATATTTTTATAATATCCACTCTTGAATATTTTATCCTTTATATAATCTCACTTACCCACCTTTAGAAAAATAATTTTCTTATTATTTCATTATCATTACTTTCTGATAAAAACTAATTTGACTAGAATTGTTATATATTTTTTCCTTATTTGACCTTTATTAATATTTGTAGCCTATAGTGTCTATCTTGGATGTTTTTTCATGTAACTTTCAACAGAGAGTCATTGTTGGTCAAATATTCTATATATTTATTCTAGAAAGTCATATTTATTTGGATTGGACATAGTAATTAATCTTTTATCTATAAATATCTGTATCCTAAGACTATTTATCCTCACATAAATTCTCTTTTTCTTTTTATATTTTCTCCCCCTTGACTCAAATATATACCAAGGAAGTTACATGTTATACCATAAGTTGTAGGATTTATTCCCAAATATTCCAAACAAAGAATATAACCCTTGAATTTCTATTTTCCATAATGGTGGATAGTATATTGGGGTAAATGAATTTCCATCAAAAAGAAATACAAATTTTCTTTTTCTTTTTATGTGATAAAATTATGTTCTAAACTAAAATACAACCTCCTTTGATATAGGGGTGATGATTTTAGGAATATTATTCTGCTTATATACTTCCAATTTTGGTTACAAAACATATTCTACATGATAAAATGGATTAAGAGCCCCAAGGAAAATATGAAACAACCTCTAAATTATTCTTGGGTCTAGTTTTCGTAGATTATTTAGATGATTCATCTTGAGAATCCAATGCTTGTAATAATTTTATCTTATCATATTCATGGTTTCTTCTGATTTAAAATTCCCGAACTACGTATCATTCAACTCATATCCATTTTTCATCAAGATATTTCAATATATTATCTTGTTCTAAAATTATTACCTAGTAATTATTAATCTTCTGAGTAAGTTCATTCTCTTTTGAATTTATATTTTTGATATATTTATAAATTAGTTTGATTATTTTCTTAAGCTTGTTGTTTTCCTCGATACATGATATCAACTCAGACTTAAACATGGACTAAGTGAAGTTATCTTAATCTTCCTCATCACTGGTTGAAGATACATCATTCATCTTAACCTGAGCTATGAAGGTTTTGTGATTTTGAGTGGTACTTATATCTTCTGACTCACTCTAAGATGATGATTCTTCATCTTCTTCCCAACTCAGTGTATTTATTCTAAACCTTCTTAAATAATTCTCCTTCATTACATTGTCACCCTTTATTTTTTTTATTTTTGATAATTATTCATTATCATCATCACTTTAATTTTTATCATATATCTTTTTTGGGTAGTGAATTTAAAAGTTCCCAATTCCACTGTAATTAAATAATTTTAGGGGAATTATAGATTATTATTTACCTATGTCTTTTCTTTTACTCTTTGAAATAAAAGATATGATTCTATTATGGTCCTCATTTCTTTCTTTATAACTTTCTAAATATGAAAATTATTTATCCCTTTTTCATTTAACATCATGATCTCTATGGTTTTGAATGTAATTCCATCCATGTATTTCTTTTTGAACAAAATATCATGCATCATTTCATAATTTAGGATTTTTTATTCAAATCATCAAGGGAAAGGTATTCTTTTTCTTCTATAACTCATATATTTAGGTAAAATTGGACTGAGAAATTTACCATTAAGTTTTTGATAATGGATAAATCTTACAAAGTATCTCCAAAGCCCCTGATGTAAAGAAGTACCTAATTTACTCTTGCAAAGTATACGACTATTTTCTCATCATCAGCTATTCGTATTTATTCAAACTTAGATTTTTCATATCTATAATTTTTCTTATTTATTTTTCATATTCCCTTTATACATATTCTTAATATTATCCCACATCTCCTTGGTTTTCTTGAGTATAATGACTTTGGGGTAATGTTTGTCCTACCAGGGTGATAGAATAGAATTAATGGGTTTCCCATCCACTACAAAGTTCACTTATCTTTAAATTTTATTGGATAAATCCTTACAATGGGTGTAAACCAAAATATAATAGTATCTTTAACTTCTAACACATTTTATAGGTTATAGGGGCGTATCCAACTATTCCATCCATGAAAATTCTCTCCATAAAATATGAGAACACCTCTACTATTAAATTAATTGAGATTTTATATCTTTATATTTAGTCAATGATGGGTATTTTAGATTAATTTTAGTTAGATATGATACCACTTGGGATTTCCATGTTTATCTGTATCACTGAGAGGGGGAGGAGTGAATCAATGATGGTTTTTTATGATTTCATTTTCAAGATCAACCTCTATGATTAAGGTCTTGATACTCAATTTTTATAATGTATCACCCTTTTTTGTGTAACTAGATGAAATCACATAAAGTCACCCAAGGATTCATACATTAGGTTAGTTAAATGTGATGGTGATGTTGGGGATGCCTACAAGTTCTTCTAAGGATATGTCTTTTGAGCTATGCAAGAATTCCTTGGATTTTGAAATTTGAACTGGGGTACCTAGGATAGCTAGTATACCTAAGCCCTATTTTTTTAGATTCCCATAAGAGTGGTATTGGGAGTTTTTGAATAGTGGAGTCCTTAAGGGTGGTTTTGTATTGTGTTTGGTATATTCCATAGGGGGATTTAATGGATGGATAGAAGACACACATAGAGTATGTAATATGAAATTCTTATGGGTCTTATGCCTAGATAAGAACACACCCATAGGGGATATACATGATACTCTGGGCTTATTCCTAGACTAAGAAAACTCCCATAAGGAAGGTATGTGATACTAGATAAGATTTCATGAGTTTGATCAGAATAATATTGGATCTTTCTTAGATCATAATCATGGATATGACAAAGGGTTTTTTATACGTATAGTATTTTTGTCCTAAGGAGAATACTCCCATAGGGAGTATATGATACCTTTGGTAATATTCCCTTGATAGAGAAAATGGACATAGGGGAGGTATCAGATAATTTGGTTGGTATGAATTCATGACATGCTCAGAGACATTTTGAAATTGGTCCAAACTGAGAATTTTTTGTTCATTATATTTATTATATAGTTGTTATTTATTCATTTTATTCATGTAATGTGCACATATCCCGACATATGTTGGTTGTAATGAGACCACGTTAGTGATTCCCTACTGATTTTTTTACTTGCACCCTGTTCAATACACCATTGCATATAGGTACCCAAGAAGCTCTCACATGGTCTTTACATGAATATATTTCGATCAAGTCCCAATATAGCATGGTCAGATGGGATAGCTCAGATTGCATCTAGATATTGGGATGAGGTAAGACTCAGTGAGGTCGTGGAGCCAGAATCTTTATTTTATTTTATTTTGGTATTCATGTGGGACCATCCTAGTGGGTGGCCATCTATTTTATGTATTGCATGGTTATTCAATCCTTTATGAAATTTATTTTATTTATTTTGTTAATCATATATCATCTACTTTTAATTTTAGATTATTTATTTTTATAGATGATTTTTGGTTATTTATTATGATTTTTCACTCTAATATATTGGTTATAGTATCTCAATAGTACTATCTTAGACCCTCACTGCTAGTCAGTAGCCTCTCACGTATGAGTAGGCATGCTTGAGGTATAGTGATGAAAATAAATCTAGGCACTGGTTAGTGGGTTGGGGTGGTGGTTAATTATAAACTAGAATCATAGATTTCACTCAACATACTATTTTTTTATTCAATAGATATGAGATATTGGAATGTGTTTGGTTTTTTTATGGATGATGGTCAGGTGCATCCTAAACCCCTTTATTAAGGTAATTTTAGGTTACTAGGGTATGGGGAAGATGTTCTTGGATTACACTATTATGGTTATTGTGATTTTAACCTTATGTAGTGCATATGTAGTTTGAGATTTATTGTTTGTGAGCTATTATTTTATGGATATTGGTATGTTGGAAATATAACGGTTATTAGATTTTCTATCTTAGACTATAGAGAAAAGAGGTGTCATATGTATCACATCCATCACGTGTGATCTAAATGATATAGACCTACTAGTGTGATTGTGTTCACTAACAGCTGAGGATTATCTATTTAAAGCATTATAAACTTTTCATATGACATTTTTTTTGTATAAGTACTTGGGGGAATTCTACTGAGTTATTCTAACTTGTATAAATGTTTTATTCTAGTGGCAGGTCTTATGGATCCTATTGCAGTTATGGTGGTAAGGTCCCTTAAGTGAGGTACATGTAAAGACCCTAGTGAGTAAGCATAGGTACATGGTTCCTAAGTGTTAAACCCCTAGTGGGTTTTGTTATTTTGGTTCGGTTTCTTAAATTTCCAGTAAAAACCTATATAGAAATTTCTTATATAGCTTGGAATGGTACTATGATTAATTGATTTAGTGGTGGAGTTTCCTCTGATGCAGCTCATCAAGGATAGTTCCATTGGTTATGGTTGTATTAGTGATGATATCATGATTATACATAGGGAAGTCACATGTAGGGATGTAGAGTTAGAGACACTTCCCCTATGGGTGGATGGCCTAACATGTGAGTTTTGTGTGATATTGAGATGGGCGTAGTGAGTATTTCTTTATGAGTTGTGACCCCTATGAGACCTAGTTTTTGTTATCTAAGATGGAGACCCTGTTTAACCTTGATATAAGACTTAGACATTATTGACTTGGTGACTGATTTATTGAGGGAAACTTATTAGAGGGGTTAGACTGGGTTTATGGATGCCCTTGAGGTAGGGAGCATGGCTAAGTGATTTGGGATATTCAATTGTTGTATCGAGGTGAAAATAAATGTTTAATATGAGAATAATGGTTCCTTATATTCCTTATGAAATAAACCTTGAGTTCTAGTGTCTTGGATGGTCTATTGAGTATGGTGTGAGCATGGGTAGATGCTTGAGGATTTAGAATGAAACTGGGTGGTAGTTGAGGGTATAGATGATAATGAGACCCATGTAATGGGTGGTCATGTGACAGACCTTTGTATCAATTAAGTGTATGATTTTGGAGTGTAGTTTTAAGGGATATATTATTTGGGAAAGTTAACATTACATAAATAATTTCAAGTCAATTTGGTTTTGTACAACTCATGAGAGCATGATTTAAGTGAAAAAATTGAGTTGTTTGAATTATTATCTTACTAAGAATGATGTGATGGGGATGGTAAGCACTGTTATGCATGACATCCATTTAAAATGTGAATTGGATAGTGGTATTGTGTGATACTTGGGATGATGAGTTTTGATGAGAAATATTTTTCCATGGTTTATTGAGGTTTGATTGAAAATAATGTGTTCCTAATGATGAGATATATTTTTAATAATGGATAGGACATGGTCTATTATAGTGAACTGGACCCCAATAACCTAGAGATGGTGTCTTCTTTATTAAATTTTTATAACATACAAGTAATTACATCACTAAGGACAGAATAGTTTAGCAGTCTTGGTAAAATAGATACATACATGATTTTTTCATTGCATTTGAAAATACAAATTACAACATATTTTTTATAATAACATTATTCAATCAAGAATATACTTGTATATAAAACATATTACACTTAATGGAATCCTATTAAAATAAAAAAAATAGAGTGACCTCAAATTCTTAAAAAGGGTTAACAAAATTAGAATTTATCATGAATCAATAAGTATAATTAACATGGAAAGGTAAATAACACAGAACACAGTAAATTTTAATAACTAGATAAGGCATAATAAATATAGAAAGGTAAATAAATAAGCACAAATTCCATTTAAAAAACTGGATATGGAATAATCAATAAGGCAAGTAAAATAACTAAGAACATAATCCATTTAATCAACAGACTAAAAATGATATACATATAGATATAATATCATATTGAAAATATCATGGATAATAATAACTAAAATATTAATGAGGGAAAGTCTTAATTATGATATTTCATGATCTTAGGCATCATGATAATTGTACTGCCAAGACTTTTCACAAGTCTTTTAATTTATAGGTAGAAACCCTATTAATTATGGATTAACTGATTTGTATCATGAGAATTATCGAAGCATCATGGGGATATATTATACAAGTCCACACCCATCACAGAAGGTCCAAATCATTACTCATATATAAAATAATATATTTAATTCATAAAAATGTGCCTTATCATAAAATATATGTATTGAGTAAAGAATATGGATTAATCAACATTTCCCCGAATAAACAAATTAATTTCAATATAAAACATCATATGTATAAATGATATTTTTTAAAACAATTAATATATCCATGATATATAATATGTATATTTAGCAGAAATTGAATGTAAAATGATCATAGGAAAGTGAAAATTTTAATGGAATGTTGATGAATAAAAAATGAATCAAGAAAGTGGGTGTCAATACTATCCTTGGTAAAAATGATCATAAATTATCCATAGAAAGAAAAATTAAGGCATAAAAATATTCCCATTTGAGTAAGAATAAGGTTTTTTTGTTTATTAATATAAATAAACTAAAAATATATTTAAAAACATTCTTTAGGAAAATATTCTTTTCAATTTATGAAAAAAATTGAAAATTATTTTCTTTGAAAATCACTTTTAAAAACATTTTCTTTAAAATGGTCCTTATAAACATAAAAATGAATCTTGAAATAAATTAAATTCATGAAATAATTTAATTCTATAAATGTCATAAAATTTAAAAAGATCATTCCTTTTTCATAATAAAAATTTTATAAAAGTGACTTGTTAATAAAACTACAGGAAGATTCAATTCACATTTTCAGTAAAAGGTAAACAAGAATTATTTTGAAAACAAAATAAGTTTCCTTTGAAAAAAAATTTAAAGAGTAATAATGGGTTAAAATTCCTTTAATATATCATTTTTAAAATTTTGAAAACATTTTTTGAAAATGTGGTTTTGGAAGAGAACACATTTCTGATCGAAGAGAGAAATGAAGTCAAATTTTATTAAAAACATTTTCTCAGATAATTTAGGTAACAAAGAGTCAAAAAAAATTTATTATATGAAAATATCATGAATAAGTATTGGATAATAAAATTTAATGGTTTTATTAGGAAATTTTCAAATAATTTCCTTCAATTAAAATTCAAGAGTAAACAATCTCAATTAAATTGAGATTATGAAATAAACCATAGAAATGATCATAATGTTGAAGAGTGAATTAATAAATCAATATATTATGTATTTAAATTATAAATCCATATAAAATATTTTAAATACCTCATATGGTAATAAAAATTCATTATACACATAATATTATAATGACATAACAAATGAAGTAGAAGATTAACCCAATGACTAGAAATTGAGTTAAGAAATACCTTACCACGTAGTAACTTTTAATTAAAATACTATTAGATTAAATAATTCAAATGAAAAATTCAAATTCCATGAATAATTAATTAGTTGTGATATTACATGTCAAAGTGTAATTATATAAACCCTATAAAAGAAACTCGGTGCATAATATTACAATATGCCTCAATGAAATGAAATTAAGATGAAGTCCCTTACCTCACAATTCATTATTATTAAATGTTATTTAAACTCTTGTATAGAGGTTTGAAACATGTTATTTAATTACACCAGAACCATATTAAAATTTATAATATCATATATGACCCTTTTATAACATATTATCACCCATTTATTAATAATATTTCATTATTTTCATTGTTCTGGATGTTAATTTCCTTGTTTTCTCATATGTGTTTCATCATGAAAGATCTAGCTCCTTTACATATTATATAGTTATATAAAATAAATAATAATAATAATGACATAATGATCATATTTTTAAATTAATTTTACTTTTAAACTCAATCATGAGTGATGGTTTTGAAAAATAAAGTATGTTACGATCATGGAGATAGTAGGCAGTACATACGCATGAGTAACATTTTAATTTTTCAATGATATTTATGGAATGAAGGTAATTAATATATTGAATTTATATAATGATAATAATATCATATATACCACGTTATATACTTATATATATCATCCATATGGTGTAGTTATGAAAATAGAGTCACGTAGCATTATGAGGTGTTAGTCCACATAGATACAAATAATGTTATCACTTTTAAGTGAGTGAAAAGGTATGAAAGAAAATGATATAGATTATATTTAAATAATGATAAATATTTCATTAATATAATAATTATTTCATTTATATCACATATAATCATTAAATTTAACCTTATTACATTCCACATAAAACATTAGTGAAAGATTAATCACATCGCTTCGTGCGGCGGTAGCCCTCTGTACACACGAGCAACATTGTCGTATCCCTTATGAAATAGAAAGTAAAAAATATGTATATGATATAATTAATCCATAGGTATAAATATGTTACAAATATCATATATATAATCTATATCCATCATCATACCCAATTTTGAAAGGTGTTAATGGAATAATGAATGACATCGGTTCACAAGGTGATAGTCCGTTGTAAACATAAACAATGACTTCATAACCCATTTTATGGAAGTGTCGATGGTTTTAGGTCATGAAATTATTGTAAAAAATACTATTATATAGAAGATACTAAGTTTATTATATCATAAAGGTTTAATAATAGTTGAAGTATTTGGATAATGAAATGAAATAAAGACAATCGTTGAAGATCATTACCTCTTTTTCAGGTATCCTCCTTAGGTTTTCACTAAATCCTTTATAGGTTGGATTTATTATCAAAATAAGGCTTCTATAATGAGGTTAGGAATGTTGTAAAGTGATTTTTTATGGTCTTTTCCAAACAATAGATTGTTATGGTGTAAATAAGAGATGAGATTGGGTTTCCATTTATAAGTTAGGGAGAGGACGCACATTTTATTTTTTTAAAGAATTGAGTGCTCCCAAATTTTTCATATTTTAAAATGGTAAAATATAGGAATTTATAGAAACATAGAGGTTTCATGGTCAAAATATGTCCATAAAATGGTTTCTATGAAAGCTAATATGTCATTTTTACCCTTATCTTTTTAGTTTAACCCCCTAGTAAATGCATTTTTACCTTAATCGTGATAATTAATTTTTAATACTTTCACTATTCAGTTTGGAAAAAAAATTTAGTTAAAAATATTAGAATTATAAATTATGATGATTCAAAATATGGATTCCATTATTTAATTTCCCACTTCCGGATGGATTGAAAAAAAATTCAAAGGAATTTGAATTTCCATTATTGGATGGGTCAAATAATGAATTGAGACTTAAAATGATATCCTAAGAGTTGGAATGTCTTGATGTGGTGTTTTATGAAGGTATATTATTATAATAAGGTATATTTTGTGTTTGGATTATCTTTTGGGGATTCGGGTTAAGTTTTGTGAGTTTCCATGTTTTTTGGAAAGGGTGCACGGTTTGGTGTGCACAGTTTAAGAGACATCAAGTGACACCTTGATGCTCAGGAGGTTTTTCATTCATTTTGAAATAAGAATGAATGATTTGAATGGTTGGATAATAGTTTTAGGTAAACTTTTCAAGTAAAAAGTAAAAATTGTGAGAGTTTTAGGAGGGTCTAAGGCATGGTATATTGGTTTTACAGCTACATAGGATTACATTAAAATTATTTTTTTACAATTTTTTCCCTTTGGTGGTTTAAGTTACCCCCCCCCCTCTCCCTA
This sequence comes from Viscum album, assembly GCA_963277665.1. NCBI lineage: Eukaryota > Viridiplantae > Streptophyta > Magnoliopsida > Santalales > Viscaceae > Viscum > Viscum album. The sequence continues at coordinate 859,576,200 of OY728121.1, forward strand.
TTTTATAAAAAACTATAGGAGGATTATCCTCCATTCCTTCCTTCTTCAAGCCTCACCAAGGAGGTGTTTTGGTGGAAATTATTCAATGTTTTATGGTAAGATCCAATTTCTAGTGGATTCTTTGTTTACTACTCTCCCTTATAATTTTTGGGTTCTCTAGTTTAGGTTTCATTGATGATTCTATCATAGCATAGTGGAATCGTATATTTCTCATGGGGATTTTGGTTGGCTGGGGTAGAGGAGATTTTGATATGGATTCCACATGTTGTTATGAGACATTTTTTATAGAATATGACTACGGTGATTTTTTTTAGGTTTTGCCTAATGTTTTAATTTAATTAGTTGTCTAATTGGCATCACCTCTTAGTTTTTTGGCCCAAATGTTGGTTAGGGTTATGTCGTGATTCTTCAGTGAGTGGTTTTATTCCGTTATGGTGTGGCTCAATGACCTGGGGAATTTTCTGACATTATGATAAGTTGGTTTTTCATTAATTAATTAATTATAATTGTTATAATTAATTAATTTTTATAGTTTGTTAAAACACTAGAGATTAAGTGATCATGAAAATCTCAATTGGATTCTGAGGAATTTGGATGATTCTTGGGTGGGCCTTAGCAAGGCTACCATGATTTGGAAATGTTTTGGGAAGCTTCATTAATGAGATAGGTGGTCTAATATCATTACCCATAGTATTGTTAATTTATCCTCATAGGTATATGGTGTGCACCTTAAAGCCAATGAGTGGAATGTTTACTTCCTTGGATAAAGTAAAGTAGTTGGGGGATGATCTTAACTTAATTAATCTTGTTGTTTATTTTATTAAATATTGAAAAGGTCTAATGGGTATAACTTTTAGATAATTGCTTGCAACTCTTAATAAGATAAAATGTGGTATTTATAGGATGAGTTTCATGAAGTGAATTTGAATCTTTTGAAGTGGTTTTAAATATATAAATTGGGATTTGACTTGGTTTTGGGTTTCAAGGGGAATATTATGTTTTGAAATGAGTTTTTTAACTCCAAGTATTTTATAAAAAGGGTTTTGAATTGGATTCCAAATTTTGATTTCAAATGGGTTTGTGGTGATGTCTTTGGGGAAAATTCCTTAATGGATCTTGTGATGATTTTAATGGAAAGGTAGGCCTTGGGCCTTGTTTGGTTTCCAAAAATAAATACCTGTGTTTGAGAAGGGTGATTTTAAAATGTTTAATGTGGGTGTTTGGTTTTGTTTTATTTTTCATGTGAAAAGGGTTGGGATTTATTAAGGCATGTTCTATTTTTGAAGGTCCATAGGGACCTTAGTCAGTGTGAATAGTTTAAAATGGGTTATTTTGATTTCATTGAACGTTTTATATGTTAATTATTTTGATAATGGGAAATTAATTAATAATTTAATTGTTTAGGTGTTGGATTAATGCTCCTATCACAGTAAATTAAGAATTGATGGAATGGTTTAGGTGTTGTACTGATACTCCGAGCATAAGTAATTATGAAATGATGGTATGTTTTACATGATAGATTTATGATCTAGGAATAGGTAGTATACTATAAATATGGTTTCATACTACGGCTCTAGACACTGATCCTATACTTCATTATTATATTTCTAGACTAATTATCTAGTCGATGATGGTATAAAATGTGGAATAGGATGTTGGATTGATGCACCTCTTTATTGGGTTGGGCCAAACTGATGATCTAGGAACCACTGATGTTATGTATAGATGGATGTTAGATTGAGAATTTGGGAACTACTATTATGTTTTGTTATATATTTTCATAGACATGACGTTCATTATCATTAATAATAGTCTATTAAATGTTTAGGTTCTAGGTAGAGGTTCCAACCACATTTGATATCGATGTTAATATTTGGTTTAGATGCTAGGCTAACTCTATGGGAACTAATGGAATGGGTATATGATTCTGGTATCATGGATATACTTTTTATGCCTTACTATATTGAATGAGTAGGAAACAACCCCTCCTGGATTACATATTATTTATCTCTTATGTTATACTTCAGAGGACTATTTCAGGTTGTGGTATGTTTGGTTGGTCTGGGTGTCATTGTAAAACCCATGGGCCAGTGGATAGTAGATTATTTGTCATGTTCCTTGGATTATATTTATTTTTTTCAATGTTAATTTATTCCACTATTTATCTACATACACTACTTTATTGGATTTTATTTTCATTAGACCCCATTTTTGGTGTCCTGCTGAGTTTTACTCACACCGATCTCAGGTCATTATTTCACTTGTGTACCCGAGAAGATCGTGCTTGTTTATTATAGGAACGGGTTTGAGAATAGGTTATATTGAGTACTATTTGGTTGATCTATAATAATTTAGTGTAATTAGGTGATTGGATTGTTTTGGTTTAGTGATGTTGTGGATGATTTTATAGTTATATTTATTTTAGTATGTTGTATAACTGGCACAGTGGGCGGTTAGTTGTATGTATGACAAGGTCATCAAGATATTTATTTAATTTGATTTTATTATAGCATGTTCAATTTTTTATCTAATATGTATGATATTTTTTTATTTTCTTTTTTATTTTCACTATGATGTGGGGGTATAGTCTCCTCATAGTTCTATTTTAGACCCCCGCTACTAATCGGCAGCCTCTGGCATAAGAGGAGGCATGCTTGAGGATATATGGTACTCCATCCCAGATAATTTGTTCAGTGTAAATTAGTATGGTATGTTAAATATTTTTTAAAATTAAATTCACATAAGTGTAAAATTTTAATTTAAAATAATACCATAGACATTATGAGAAAGTGGGTTTTTAAAGTGAAAATGTTCAAAAGTTTACAATGTTTTTATATCATAATTTAAAATGAAAATGATTCCAATAAAATAAATTGGATTAATTGATATAATATTGAACTAATTTTACTTTAAAAATAATTAAAAATATAATTTAACATTATAAATTAGTTAAATGAAAAGGTAGTTTTCAATTAAAATTGAGTATTTTTCACTATTCATCAAAAAATGAAACATTTCAGAAAAATCCCAAAACTCCATGCTAGGATAATTTTTGTATCTTGATTTAAAAAATTAATTTGATGTCTTCATATAAATTTTCTAAAATTAGTGAAAATAAATTTTAACTTTTGTGCGAAAACTGCGACTAATCCGTCATTTAAGAAAATACAGTTTTTCAAAAAATATTTATTTCTCTATTAAATAATTATTATTTTATTATTAATCAAAAAATAACTAATAAAAATGTGTAAAATATTTATTTAAATAATTTATTTAATCCCATTAACAACCTCAATCCAATGAATATATGATAACTTTCATATTAAATAATAATATTAATAGTGTATTGTTGTTCAGTAAAACTCGACCTTGCATGTAATGCAAGCTAATGAAAAAACTTGTTGTTGTGTGTAATTTAAGACAAAATAAGTTTTTTTTAATTAAATATATTTATGAGTTTGAATTTTGTTAAAAATAAATATGTCATTAAGTCTCGGTGTGTTATATTTTCTACTAAGATTTGTGTTGCATGTCATATATGCTATTGAATACAATATTATAATTTTAGAATTTCGAGATGTTACATTCTCACCATCGTAAATAAATTATGTACTTGAAATTTAAATTTTATCTCATAAATCATGGTTTTGATGTTTTTAAATACCATTGTTAAAAAATCCACATCGTAGAAGGGTTTAATAAAACATCCTCTTAATAAGAGAGAAAAGGAAGTATGAAGGTCATCTGGAATATCACATAACTAGGTTTCCATATAGGATAACATAGGTGGTAAATGAAAACATGTGGATATAATAAAATCATAAATAATTATAGAGAGTTATAGAGGTCATTAATCTAAATAAATTAAATTATTAATGGAATTTTAAGTGGCTTAAAACCATAAAAATTGATGATTTAAAAGACCGTCTAATTTATCAGACATGAATATAACATGATATCCATTTTTTTAACATTTTACTAATGTTGAAGAATTATTATTTTATATAATAATGTAATTAATTATACTTACTTGATATATTTCTATTTTATAATCACAATTTCATCCATGTATTGTGCTTCAACCAACTTTAAATTCATTACTTACTCCAAGAAATGAATATCCAAAAAAATAATTCTAAAGCACTAAAATTCACTTTTATTGGATTTTAAGATCCATAAAGGAGTGAAAATTATTTCCATATGTCTCTAAATATTCTCCAAAAATAAATATTTTTTGAACAATTTATACGATATAATAAATTAATCTTTATACTTTAAAAGTAACACTATCAATTCATCATTAATATATATTTTTAAAATTGTTTAACTAAAAACAAATACATATTAACTTGGAAATCACATAGGCTAATGGTAAGTGATAAACCACTATCATCTATCATTCATGGGTTCAAGCACTACGACCTTGCCAGATGTGACAGGTTTTCACCCAACATATTGGTTAACCTTTTTCTAAAATATATTAATATAATTCCAATAATGTTCCTAAAAAATATTATGGACAAACTTGAAATAAAAATAATCATTAAATAAACATTTTAATAAGGTTTTAAATACAAATTATTTTTTTCAAAAAGTATAATAATCTTATTTGTATATTATTATAATGTCATTAATTATCATATTAGCCCTAAATAATAGTGATACATTTAAAATTATGTCTATAAAATGTAAAGGCATTATTCCTACAATATTTTTTCACTAAAAAATATATAATCTATAAATGTATCCAAAATTCCATTAATCTTGGTAGACTACCATCACATTAAACCCAAAAGTGGTGTTTAATACATTGAAATATGGCCAATATTAAACTGATAAGCACATGATGGTATCCATAAATCTTATATTAATGAAGACCCATATTCTTCTAAAATTTAACACAGTCCTTAAATGCTTCATAATTAATATAACTAAGATACCTTTTGTAAAATAATTCTAAAATTTAATTCTTTAATCCCAGCATAAAAATAATTCATCCATTTTATTTCTATATAATTCCTTCCTCAGTCTTGGGTTTAAAATTTATAATAGGTCATTAACTCAGATAATTCTCAAATTCACCACACTTAAGACAATGAAATATAAATTGATCCCTAGGTTGAAATTTATTTCCTTCTATCATGGTATTCATTTTTCTCAAAAATTCATTACTTTATGCCCTACGTTTCCACACGTAAAAAATTTCCTATTCCATTGAGATGCTTTCCTAAGTGCCTCCTTCCGCATCTCTAACATGAAGTAAATTGATCTTTCATTCCTCCATGGACTCCCCCAATGAAGATCTTAGAAAACTCCCTAATTCTCTTCTTTGGTGTGTCTGAGGGTTGGTTAAGGTATATTTTTTTAATCATATTATAAGATAACTAATTAGTAATAATCATGATATCTTTCACTCCAATCATCGTCCTGTTTGGTTTCTTATAGTTACTACATTTTCCTTCATATTCAATGTTAATATGATTCCTTTGGGTTTCATCCATTAAATAAAACCAAAAAATATAGTGTGAGAAACAATAATCATAGTTGGAAAACCATATAATCATCTATATTATATATAAATTATGACATATTATTTTCAATATAAGATACATTAGGTTTAAACTAGGTCATTAATTATCATCATCTATTCAGATTCTTCATAATAGTTTGTAAATAAAATGTGAATTGTCCAAAAAATATCCTCAGATAGTGTCAAACTAGGTGCATAGTAAGGCATGTTTTCATATTCCAAGTGATGATTAGGTCAATCCCAATGTTAAATTTTCAAATTTATTACCCATAGGAACATTGGTTCTAGAACCACATCCACTTTTATTTTCTAGACAATGTCGTATTTCAATGAAAAACCAAAAAAAAAATATACCTTACCAAAACATTAAGATGATCCTATACACTTATCCTCAAAGTATATCATAGGGTTATGTTTCCTAATATATGTTTTCTTAAATCTAGTTTACAAAGTTTCTACTAAAATTCATTTGATACCATCTATAGCGACCCAGACTCTAGCAACCAAGAGCTGGTGTTTGCTTTATTACATTATTATAATATACCAAGAATCACTTCCAAAAGGACTTAATCGTTTAATATTCATTGTAAACTAGATACATACATGGGTATGGAAATAAATTTGATTAAAAAATTACAACATAATTTTTTCCGAGAATAACATTATTTCCTCTAGCATATCCTTTCATATCAAACATAGTAAACTTCATTGGATCATAAGAAAGGAAACAGAATAAGTGTGATCTCATATTCTCAGTAAAGGTTAAGTACAATAAAATCTATCATGAATAAATAAGATGAATTGACATGGAAAGGTAAATAACTGATAACACCTTAAATTTAAATAATTGGATAAGGCATAATAAATATTAAAGTTAAATAAATAATCAAGCTTTTCAATTAAATAATATGATAAGGAATACTCAATATAGAAAGGTAAATAACTGAGAACACATGTCATTTAATCAATAAATAGAAAATCGAAAACATCCAGAGATAATATCATACTAAAAATATCATAGATAATACTAATTAAAATATTAATGAAGGAATTCCTTAATTATTGGATGTCATGATCTCAAGAATCATGATACCTCTACTATAATGAAATTTCACATCACACTTTAATTTATAGATAGAAAATCATGTAATTCTAGTTTAATTGATTTATCTCATGTGACCTACCAATGTATCAAGGGTCTATATTATACCAGGCCCCACCTTTTATTGTAGGTCCAAGAATTACTTATATATATAATAATTCATTTAATTCATAATAATTTTCCTTATCATAAAATATATTTTTTTGAGTAAATAATATGAATTTATAAATATTTATCTAGATAAAAAATGAATTTAAATATAGAAAACTGTATGTAGAAATGATATATGGTTTATAAAATTGAATATCTATGATATATAATATGGATATTTAGGTTAAATTTAATGTACAATTTTCAAAGTAAATTAAAAAAATTCAAATGAATGTTAACGACTACAAAAATGAATCAAGAAAGTGAATGTAAATAATTTCCTTAGTCAAAATGATCATAAACCATCCATATAAATAATAAGAATGGTATAAAATATACCCATTTGATTAAGAATAATTTTTTTTCATTGATGAATGGAAATACCTAAAAATGATCTTTAAAACATTCATGAGTAAAATATCATTTTCATTTTGAAAAAAAAATGAAAACCATTTTCTTTGAAAAAACACTTTTAAATAAATTTTCTTTAAAAATATCCTCATAAAATTAAAATGAGAGATTAAAATAAATTATTTTCATGAGGACAGGTATTTATGTACATTTTTTACAAGTTAAAAATAGCATTAATTATTCACTAAAAAATGGTTATAAAGTGACTTGTTCAAAAAAAAGACAATAATATTCCTTTCACATTTTTTATAAAGTTCAAAAGGGAATTATTTTAAAAACAACATAATATTAATTTGAAAAAATAAATAAAATTTAAAAAATGTTGAAAATTTATTTAATAAATCATTTTCAAAAGTTTAAAATCATTTTTAAGAACATTTTTATAAAACATGGTTTTTAAAGAAAACATATTTCTAAACAAAGAGAGAAATGATGTCAGATTATATTTAAAACGTTTTATCAATTAATTTAAGTATAGCGGAGTGGGTAAATTGAAATATTACTTTAAAATATCTTGAATAGTCATATTATAGTAAAATTAAATGTGTTTATTTGAAAATGATCAAATAATTTCCTTTAACTGAAATTCAAGAGTAAACAATCTCGATTATAATGAGATTGTTAAATAAACATTTACAATGATTATAATATTGAAGTGATAATTAATAAACTAATAAATTATATGTTTCAACTATAAATCCACATTAAAAAGTAGAAATAAAACATTTTTAATCAAAATTAATTATATGCATAACCTTATAATGACATAATCAATGAAGTAGAAGATTAACCAAATGAATGAAAATTGAGTTAAGAAATCCCTTACCACTTATATATTTTAATTAAAATACCCTTAGATTAAATAATTAAAAATAAAAATAAAATACCTTGGATAATTAATTATTCCTTATATTATATTCCAATGGGGCATTATATACACTATATAAAATAAACTTGGTGCATAACATTACAATATGCCTTAATGAAATTAAATTGAGACAAAGTCTCTTACCTCACACTTCCTTTTTACTAAACATATTTTAACCTCCTGTATAGTGGTTCTAAAAATGTTATTAAATTAAACCAAAACCATATTAAAATTTATAATATCATATATGATTTATTTATAGCATCTTATCACTCATTCAATAATAATCTTTCATTATTTTCATTGTTTTGGATGTTAATATTCTTGTTTTACCATGCATGTTTCATCATGAAAGACCAATTTCTTGAGAATATTATATAGTTATATCATATTAATAATAATAATACAAAAATAATTATCAAATTTGTAAAAAAAATACTTTTAAAATAAATCATGAATGATGGTTACAAAAAATGAAGTATGTTATGATCTTGGAGATGGTAGCTCATACGTACATATGAGTAATATTATTATTTTTCAATGATAATTGTGGAAAGAATGTAAGTATAATATTATCTTTCAAAATTTATCATAATGTCATATATACCATATTAAATACTTATATATATTATCCATGTCATGTGGTGATGAAAAGAGAGTCACACCGCTTTGTGAAGGTGGTAGTCCGCTCGTACACGAACGATGTTATCATCTTTGAGTGAAAAGGTAAGAAAGATAATAATATCTATTATCTTAAAAAATTACAAATACTTCTGTAATATTATAATTATGTCATTTATATCACATATATTCATTAAATTTAACCTTATTTCATTCTAAATAAATCATTAGTGAAAGATGAATCACATCATTTCATGTGGAGGTTATCCGTCGTACACACGAGTGATGTTATCGTATCCCCTACGGAATGAACAGTAAAAAATATGTATATTATATAATGACTAAATGGGTATTAATATGTTACAAATATCATATATATAATTTATATCCATCATCATAATGAACCATGATAGGTGGTAATGGAAGAACAAATGACATCAGTTCGTGAGGTAGTAGTCTTCCTCACACACGAATGAAGATTTAATAACCCATTTGATAGAAGTGGATATGGTTATAGTTCAGTAACTTATTATAAAAACATCCTAATATATTGAATATAATGAGGTTGTTATATTATCATGGTTTAATAATAATTGAATGATGTTGATAAATAAATTAAATAAAGACGCTCATTGAAGAACATTACCTCTTCTTTGGGTATCCTCTTTAGGTTTTCATTGAAGCCTTTCTAGGTTAGACTTATTACAAAAACAAGGCATATAGTATGATGGGAGGAAATTTTATTACTGATTTAGGTAGGTATTGGCTGAAAGAAATAGGTCTGAATGTGTGAAGAATAGAGGATAATTGGTTCCCTTTTATAAGTGGGGGAGAGGAAACACTTGGTATTTTTTAAAATAATTGAGTGATCTCATGTTTTTCATTTGTCACAAGCATCGAAAATGGGTCATTCCTAAACCTTGTAGGATTAATGGTATAAATATTTCCATAAAATAGTTTTTATACAATTTTATAGGTTATTTGTACCCTTATATTTTTAGTTTAAACCCTGGTAAACTCATTTCTACCTTAACTACGGTAATTAATTTTTAATGTATTAACTATTAATTTTGGTCAAAATTTATCTTTAAATTATTAGAAAATAGAATTTATTATGATTTATAATATTTAATATATTTTTACAAATTAAATTTATATATTTTTCAACAATAAATTTAAAATTATTCTCTCAAATATGATGAGAAAGCGAGTTTTGAAGGTAAAAATATTCAAAAGTTTACAATGTTTTTATATCAAGATTCAATATGAAAATGATTAAAACAAATTAAATTGGATTAATTGATTTAAAATATAAATAAATTTAACTTAAAACCAATTCAAAATATAATTTAACATTATAAATTATTTAAATGAAAAGGAAGATTTCAATTAAAATTAAATATTTTTTACTATTCATCAAAAAAAGTGAAGCTTTTTAGAAAAATACCAAAAATTCACCATAATATAATTTTTGTATCCCAATTTCAAAAATTATTTTGTACATATAAATTTTATAAAAAATTTAGAAATCAATTTTAAATTATGTTCTCAAGTCATGACTAATCCATCTTATAGAAAACCCTGTTTTTCAGAAAATGTTTCTTTTTCTTTTAAATAGTTCTTATTATATTATTAATAAATATATAAATAATAAAAATGTGTAAAATATATATTTTCATTAGTTATTTAATACTATTCGTACCCTCCAATGAATGGAAAATTGATAACTTTGTTATTAAATAAAAATATTAGTTGTATATTGTTGTTCGGTAAAACTCGGCCATGCGTGTAACGCAAGAAATCAAAGAAACTCGTTGTTACATGTAATGAAATATAAATGAAGTTTTGTGTATAATTAAATATATTTAAGAGATTTAATTTATTTAAAAATAAATATATCATAAATTCTTGGGGTGTTATATTTTCTTTGAAGTATGGTGTTGAGTGTTATTTACCCTATCGAATACAATATTCTTATTTTATAATTACAGGGTGTTACAGCCATGGTGATCAAGATTTGAACTAAATATTCAATGATAATGTTTCTCTTATGGTTGGGAGAATAATTCTATTAATTAGTAATGAAACCCTTATGTTGAGGGGTCATGGTTGAACAAGACCAGTGGATAGATGGTCATTTTGGGCATTGTGGCACCAACAAGAAAATGGTTTAGAGTTAATTTGGACTCTATAGTTAATTCCATGGATGAGTTTGGAAGTAATATATTGTGGATTTTTATTGTGATTATTGAGATTAGGATGGTTTTTTATGATCTTTATGTGTTCAAATGGGGTGTGTTGGTGCTCGTGGTATAGTATGATTGTTGAAATGGTAGGTTGATGGTTCATCCATGGAATTTCACTAGAAGTTGGGTACGAGATTCGGTGAGCATTATTGGATGATCATGGGTTGAATTTTTTTTATTAAAGGCATCATGATCCTATATTTGGTAATGAGTTGAAATTTAGAGTCAAGAACTCTCAAAAAGGTTCATCCAAAGGAGGTCCATTCTGTGTTGTTTCATGAGTTGGAATGTGGTGATCTAGAAACTATATCCTTTATGTTGTTTGGAATGTGATGGGTTATTTCTGAAATTAGATAGGGATCTTCGATGAAGGTATGACTTTCCCATGATGAGATCAGATGAGGGAGTCTTTTCTATTTGTTCTGATAATAAAAAATGAAGAGAAGCATCGGTGTTGGACCAGTTGTTTCATGTGTGTTCTAGCACGATGAGTTAGGGACCACACTGAGAGTGTCAATGGAATACATGAATGTAATTCCAATTGTAAGTTCCAATATTGAAGGTTCCAAATAATTATAATTTATTTATTACAAGTGAATACTAATGTTGGGTAGAACCACAAGTTAAATGGACAATTGGGAGATAATTTGGTCATGTCACGAGATGGACAGGTGTCAAGGAGCACCATCACTAAGTTTTGAAAATGGTTGTGGGAATTATACCATGGTTTAGAGGCTTAAGGGACTTGTATTTTGAGGTTTCTCATTATAATATCACTTGGATATTCAGGTTGTAATACTACTATTTGATGGTGAATCAATGCTTGGGGTAGTTTAGAATGATTGGTGGGAGGACCATAGAGGAATCTTGAGGATGAGAAGTGTTATGGTGGAGTGGTTATAAGATCTTGTCTCTGTACATGTTGAAAATCTCAAAAGGAATTTGAAGTTTCGCATTTGTTGATGGGTTTGTTTTTTAATCAGGATTCGTAATGGAATTCCATGGGTTATAACCCCTCAAAAGACCCAATTTGGAATTGGTAAGAATTTATTAAGGAGGTTTCTAGAGTTACCTAGGGGTTCGAGACTCCATATTTGGGTTTTAGAGTTATATACTTGGAAGCATAGTTAGTGTTAATTGTGCCCCCCAACCATCCATCCTGATTTTCATAAGGGAACAATTTGTAAAAATATATTGCATGTCCCTGGAGACCATGAGAGTATCTACAGTGTAATATAGACATAACACACAATTGGAACATGGTTTGTGAAACCATGTGTCATAACTGTGCATGGTGGGGAGTTTGGAATAATTATTGGATGCATTATTGTCACACAGATTTTCCTACTATGCACCCCTTTAAAAATAGGTAATTTTAAATTTTACCACTTTAGAATTTTAAGATGAAGTCCTCCCTTTCTCCTCCCATGCACACATACACCCCATCAAGTTGAAATCCCTCTCTCTCTCTCTCTATCCTTTGTTATTACTTAGATTTGGTTGATTCCATCTTGTTTCTTAAACATTTTAGGTGAGTCATATTCCTCCAGTTCCTCCTTTTCCACTTCTTCCTCCTCCATAATTTATACAATCTCTATATTATGTTTTTTTAATAATTATATAAGAACATGGGTAATCACCCATTCCTCTTTGGGTTTATGGTTTTCTTGTGTAGAGTAGGTTCCTAAAAGACTTATACATGCAATTTTTTATTGATTCATTATGTTATGTCTCCATTTTGGATGTTATTTGGTTTTTTTAGAAATTAAATTAAATTTCCAATTGATTTGGAATTTTTTTCTAGGTTTTTTTTAGTGTAGTGTTAGGGGTGTGAGAGAGACCCTTAGGGTTCCTTTGTATGTAATTTTAGTGTGACATGGTGATGAGGTGAGTTTCCACTAATTATACCAAGTTTTGACTGAATTAATATGTGAATTATAAATTTTATAATTAATTGTTTGATATTTTTTGGAATGCATTAGGAGCTTGGTTGGTGATAGGGGTTGGCATGAAGAATGGAAAAAAACTTGGCAGTCCTTCGAAAACTTACTGACCCATATTGATTTTTTTTAAAGGGTAAAAGGAGATTTTATTAATAAAAAGAAGGGGGAAGAGAAAGATAGGATTACACGAGTCTAAAGTATGGGATTTTACAGACATCCCTAGCATAGATGGGGATGAGATCAGAGGGGAGGTCATCCATCCAAAGAAGCTTGTGGCTAACACCAATATTTGCAAGTGTGTCAGCAATACGATTGGCTTCCTGATATATGTGTGTGGCGATGAAGTTGAGGCCAACCATAGAGTTCAAGCAATCTGTCCATCGGGAAGTGAGAGGCCAAGAGAGCTGAGTGGTTCTGTTCTAGATTGCTTGGATGATAGTCGTAGAATCACTCTCAATCCATATATTGTTCCAATTGTGCATTCTAGAAAAAGATATGGTGTGTATAACTCTCATCATCTCAGCTTCAAGAGAAGTAGAGAGGCTGTATGATCCATAGAAACAACCAAGAACCTAGTCCATGTGATTTCCGAAAATAGCTCCATAACCTGCTGGTCCCGAATTGCCTTTGGAAACGCCATCCATATTTATTTTGATCCAACCTGGAGGAGGGGGGGTCCAGAAAACTTCAATGGTATAATGGGGACGAGAATAATTCCCCTTGACCCTGACATGCCTGAGAATTTCAAAGTCTCTGACTGAAGAACTGCAAGTGTCTTTTTGGATTGAAGCCGCATCTTGAATGGCCATTAAAATTTTCGTTTTACCTGCATTGATTTTGAAAGAATTTTTACGAAAAATCAAATCATTTCTGCCATACCAGATGATGTGAAGAAGTTTTCCAATAGCTATGAGCCAAAGGTTTTTGATTTTCTTAGAGGTAGTCCACTCTGTGCATCTTTGAATCTGCATGTTAATGCTATCAAAAGAAATCCACCTGCACTCAAACATGTCAAGAATATAGTTCCAAAGGGCAGAATCAATATCACATAAGAGAAAAAGATGGTTAATTTCTTCCCTATGGTGATTGCACATACGACATTTTGAACAGAGGGAAATCTCGGATTTTGCAAACAATTATCAGTGGGAATTCTGTGATGATAAATGCACCAGATAAGAGAAATCCAGATGGTTTGATCTAGGTTTTATTAAAGTTATCAACCCTGGTGTGGTGGATATCAACATTATAGAAATGGTTTTTTTAAAAATATTTGGAGTTAAAAACCCCATTATGAGCAGGTTCCCAAATAATGCAATCCTTAGTGGAAGTATAGTGGTAATTGTCTACAATTTGTGTGATATTCTCAGGAAGGGAAATGTTTAAAGAATTATTGATAGATTCAATGGTATCTTGGAGATTCAGAGGGTCATAATTATTTTCTAACAGTGATATCAAGGGAGTACTAGTCCAATTATCAAGCCAAAATTTTAGTTTAGAATCCTTTCTGGCCATCCATCTAGAATCGGTCCTGATGGAGATGAAAGAGCTTTTGATGGAGGGCCAAATAGATGATTTTAGAGAAAAAGAGTAATTTATTTTGAGTTTTTTTAGGAAACGATCCCTTAGTAAATCCATATAGGTAGAGGTATTATGAATTATGTTCCAAGTAAGTCTGGCGTGAAGAGACTCATTGAATTTAGCAATGTTCTTGATTCCAATCCCCCCTTTGTCAACCGGTTTGCAATAAGTGGTCCAAGGGATGGTCACAATCTTTCTCTATGAAATGTTCCCAGTCCAAAAAAAGTTTTTAATAGCAGTGATAATGTGATTTAAAAGACTTTTAGGCCATTTATAAACCATCATAGAGTAGACTAGTTTCGAAACAATCGTAGATTTTACCAAACAGATCCTTCCATCCATAGAAAGGGTCTTACCTTTCCAGGAGGATAGGTGACGAAGGTTATTATCCACAATGTGGGAGAAATGATTGGCCTTAGGTCTACCCCAGAAAATAGGCACTCCTAGATGCGTAAAGGGAAAAGAGCCCTCTTTGATGCCTAGAATATTAGAAATGTAAGTTTTCCTGTCCATGGGGAACTCTTTGCTAAAAAAATAGAGGATTTATTTTAGTTAATGTGCTGGCTGGAAATTTCTTGGTAGTGTAAAATAATATCTTTAAGATTAATAATATTCCTTTTGTCACCCTGAGTAAAAAAGGATAATGTCATCAGCCTAAAGGAGATGTGTGGGATAATTTACATTCTTAGAGGCTACAATGGGTTTAAGGGATCTTTTATTAGCCTCTATGGAAATGAACCTACTCAAATAGTCTTCCACAATGGAAAAAAGAATCGCAGAGAGAGGGTCCCCTTGCCTGACACCTTTGGTGCACTTAAAGTAACCTCTAGGAGAACCATTTAAAATAATGGAAATGTGAACCGAGTTGAATAAAACCTTTATTCAATTTATAAAAATATTATTAAAGCCGAAGTGTTAAAGAACTTTTTATATAAAGTTCCAATCAATGGTATTAAAGGATTTTGTGATATCCAGCTTAATAGCTACATTTCCACCTCGACTTTTTTTATTAATAAGATTTGTGATTTCAGAGGCAAGGAAAATGCAGTCTTGTATAGATCTTCCTTTTATGAAACCAAATTGATTCTAGTAGATTAGTTTATTACATATCGAGTTCATTCTATTAGAGATTAGTTTTGTGATGATTTTAAATAATGAGTTGATGAGAGCAATAGGTCTGAAGTTTTGAATCTCATCAGCATTTTCAAATTTGGGAATGAGCACGAGGAATTGAGAATTCAGACAGTGAGGAAGAATGCCTTTGGAGAAGAATGTTTTGAACAAACAGCAAACATCTTTCTGCAAGATATCCCAATGTTATTGATAGAATCCATTATTAAAACTATCGGGTCCAGGAGCACTATCTGTGTTAAGGCTGAAAACTGTGTCTTTAATTTCATGGTCAAAGGGTATGTTGTTAAGCATAAAGTTGTCTTCCTCAGTAACAAGATTGGGGATGATATCAGGTATTAAATATTTATCAATATTATCCCCATTGAATATATCCTGGAAGTGAGAGATAAGGAAGTTGGCTATGTCTTCCTCATTTTCCATAATTTGATTTCCCTTTATAAGGAAGGCTAGGGGTCTATAGGCTTTTCTGATCCTATGAAGAGCATTATATAATTTGGTGTTTTTGTCCCCATCATTGAGCCAATTATCTTTAAAAATTTGTTTCTTAAGATTATATTTGATATTGAGTAAGGAGATGAGCTTAGAAGAGATGTTGATTTCATGTTGTGAGTTTTGATCAAAACTTGAAGAAGCGTTCTCAATTTGAAGTTGATTCAGTTCAGCTTCCAGAAGATTGATGTTGTCATCTATTTCTGAAGATTTGGTTTTGCAGCAGATTTTGAGGGTTTGTTTTAAAATTTTAAGCTTCACCGGGAAAGAAAATGAGTCAGTTTGGCCCAACATCTTTTCCCAAGTGTTCTGAATAACTTTAATGCATTCAGGATTAGAGGACCAAGCGTTGTTATATTTTAAAGGGGCCCTTGTGATTCTCTTATGGAAATAGAAGGAGAGGAGAATGGGATGATGATCGGAAGCAATTCTCACTAAAGTAATACTAGATATGTTATCCCATTTGTCAAGGAAAAGTGAGTTGGAGAGGGTTCTGTCAAGTTTTCTAGAAACACTTCTGTTGTAATGTTTTCTATACCATGTAAATTTTGAACCTAAAAGATTAACCTATATAAGGTTTTTCTGTTCAATACAGGCCTTAAATTCCCGAGTGGAAATAGAGGTAGGGGCAGGTCCAAGTTTTTCACTGGAAGATAAGATAGAATTGAAGTCACCTATGATAAACCACGGATGTCTAATATTGTCATTGAGTTGTGAGATGTCCTTCCAAAGTTCTCTCCTTACTTGATAGTTGTTACTGGCATAGACGAATGTAGAATAAACCTGTGTGTTATCAAAGATAAAATTACAAGTAATAGCTTGTCTAGAATAGGAATGTAACGTAGCATTATGTAAGGATAAATGAGCAAGGAGCCATAGAGATTCATTATGTGTGCCATTATTACAGGCTCCAAGGAAAGAGTACCCATAAGGAATTTTATGTGATCAAGAATTAAAGTTGATTTTAGGTTCAGCAATGGTGATACTTTTAGGAGAGTGAGTGTTGATAAATCGTTTAAGAACATTTAGAGTGTCAAGGTTGGCAATGCCTTGACAATTCCAGAATAATATATTCATTTAGACTTTTTTTGGTGGGTTTGTCCCCTCTTTTTTTGGAGGCCGAGGTCATAGACCTGGTATCCATCCCAGATGGATGGTCTTTTGAGAAATGTCATGTTTGGTATGTGCAGAAGGTTGCATGGGCAGTGTGGGGGTAGGAACAGGGGTTAAATCCTGGGTTTGAGAAGATAGATTGGTAGAAAGGGGAGCATGTTTATAAACAGATCCCTTTGTGACGACAGGTTCATCAATCTGTTTTTGTGTAACAGCAGATGATGATAAAGGTTTATTAACAATACAAATAGGTCCCTTTGTGTGGGTAGCTTCAACAGACTGTTTCTGTGTCTGAGAATCAGTTGGGTGGGTAGAAATGGTGTTGGTTGAAACTGTTTGTGTAGATAAGTCATTTCTGTCCAGCTTTCCAAATGTTTCCTAGATGGGAGCAGCAGATCTCGTCATCTGTTTCTTTAATTCAGATTTCTCTATAGAGGTTTGTAAGGTACAAGGCTTATCATCTTTCTGGATACTAGTGTTGGGACATGGGGAGGACATTAAGGCTACTTTATAATTAGGTTCTGTCACTGTTTGTTTGACATAAATTTCAGTATGTGATTGTATATCAGGGGCCTTGTCTTTTCCATGTGTGTGAGTGAGATTGTTATCGATGCTCATACCATCATAAGTGTCGGATGTAATGGGTCTGACAGACGTTGAAGGACCTGTAGTTTTAGGGACAGTAGAGGTGTTGTCAAATGCAGAATTTCTAGGGTCAGTGTCATTCAGTGGATGGGAGAGGATGTCAATGACATATTCTTCAATTTTATTCTTAATAATTTGAAGTAGGGTTTCCAAGATTTATTTTGGATAGGGTCAAGGCAAGCAAAGGGTTTGTTTTTAGCAACCCATACTTCTTCTTTTTTTCTTGGGTGGGTCAAATTTGGTGCCAAATTGATCCTTTCCTCTTCTATTTCTCCTGACATCATTCCACCAAGAGGTATTAGGTTGTGTAGGTTGGTTATGCACTCTCCTACATTTATGTATAGAGTGACCCACTATCTTTCACAATTCACAATATTCAGGAAGTCGCTCATATTCAAATTTAACCACAGTTCTATAGTCTTGAGTAGTGAAAACCAAGGTTTTTGGAGGTTGATGTTCTAGGTTAATGTCAATTAACACCCTAGAATATATACCCAGGTCACCATTAAGCGTTCTTTGATAGATTTTCAGTGGATTGCTGATACAAACAACAATGTCATTAAGTATTTGAGGATGCCAAAAAAAACCAATTTAAATCGAAGAACCTAGCCCATACTTGAGAATTTCTCTTCTTCTGTGAGTTAGGATTAAAGGAAAATTCCCATTTGGATAGCCATAAAAATCCTGGTTTAAGATTGATATTTTCCATTTTCCAAGAAAAGTCAAGATCAAATTGTGAAGAAAAAATTATATGGAAGAAGACTTTAACTAGTGGAACCAATTTCCATCTAGAAAAACCCCAGCAAGCAGATAATATAACTTTTAAATCCTCATAAGACCAAGGGGATTCACCTTTTAAATATGCAATTAGGCCTAACATAGAGAACTTACAAAGTTGTGTGTGTTGTTGAACTGCTATTGGGTCCGCTTCAACATGGAAGCTTCCATCAGCTGTGTTTTTTATTCTGTTCAAATTCAACGTAGGGTGTTTCAAATAATCAGTACCTGTAAGCACTTCAAGAAATGATATTCTTTTGCCCTTCACGTTAGAGGTTTGCTGGAGTTCATCGCTTTCCCAATGATTTGATTCAAAAGTGTGAATCTCCCAGATGATATCATAAGCCTCCATTGCAAGAGAAGGAGCATAAAGGGTGAAGGATCAGAGAAGAAACAAAGATTTAGGGTTTGAGAATCGATTTTTTGAGCTGTTGGGGGAGACCGAGGGCCGAGAGCGTCGGGGATTCATTTCTTGATCATTGTCTACTGACCCATATTGATAAATTGGGAAAACTTGAAAAAGTAGTAGGTAGTTTCTATACATTACTTTTTTTATTTATGTGTGTGATTTATGCATATATCACATGGTCTCTCTACTAAGGTGATTTACATAGTTAATTAAATAAACTTCCTAATTTCAATATATTAATTAAATTGATTAATTAATTAGTTATGTTAGTTAATTAAAATGGTATGCTTTGATTGGGGTGAATAATGTTTTATGACCCCAATGTACCTTGGTACTAGATGGTTCACCTCATTCACCAATGATCACACCCTTAAATTGAGGTATTCTTAGCCTTAGTGGATAGAATATTGTCTATGATGGTGGTTTATGGAATAGACCAACCTTGTGAGAACTTGAGAATCATGATGGGTCATGTTCCATATCCTAACTATTTCTAGTGAAAGAAACCCTATGTATCCATTGAGGCCTTTCAATCTTGATAATGGTGTGGAGGGACATAGTATTCCTCATGCATCGACTTTTGACCTGAGTCATGAATCAATAATGAGGACCCATGTGAGGGTACTTCTGATATGTTGTGACACAGGGGACCCATGGGGGTGCCTTAATGACTATTTATCCCTATGTGTGATTATATGGCCTCGATGGAGATGGAACTTGGTGTTACCTTAGATCCTATACTAATTATATTATCCGATGGGAAATGGAATGAGGAAACTGGATTGAGTGTTTAGTCAAACCCTACCTTATATTTATGCTTTACTTATTTATTCTTGATTTAGTTAGAGATGCCTAAACATATTTCCTAGGGCCTAGTATTTGGGCCTAATGAGACATGATAGAGTTTTTGAGGATTCTCATAGGTTCTTATAGGGATCAATATGTTGATATATGAAATAATTCCTATGATTAGAGGATTTGAACTTGGGTCCCAATGGTGCCTAGTGTTCCTAGTACCTATTTTGGTAGATGCTCATATGAATGGACTTGGGAAGTTTTGAATGGTGGATTCCTTGGGGGTAGTTTTTTTATGTATGGTATAATCTATAGGGTATTTTATGGATATATGGAAGACTATAATAGGGTAGATGTGATGAGATGCTTGTGGGGCTTATTACTGGATAACAACACTTCTATAGGTGAGGTATGTGATACTAAGGGATTATACCCATACAAAGAAAACTCACATATTTGAGGTATGTAATAATATATGGGATACTATAAGTTAGATTAATATATGATTGGAAGTGACTTGGATTAGGAGATCATATATGGTTGGGATCCCATGTATTTAGAGATGGGTTGATGGTGGATTGTCATCTGCTAGCCTAGTGGGGGCCTTATGGTGGGGGCTTGAAGCCTGAGATCAGTTGGGGGGCCTAATATCTACTGAGGTGTGGCTAGTCTATTATACTAGGGTGAGTATGGCCCTTGGTTTAGGATAATTATAGGGGTTATCCTTGGATGAGAATACTCCCTTAGGGGAGGTAGGTCATACCTTGGAGCATATTCCCTTGTAAACTAAATATCCCATATTGGAGGTATGTGGTACTGTGGTTGGAATGGTTGTGTGGTGTGATCATAGATATTATGGAATCGAGATAAAGTAGGTATTTTTGGTCATTTTATTTTTTGTAAAAATTTTATTTTCTTATTTTGAGAATGTCACATTCACATATCACAACATATTTCATTTGGTATAGGACTGTGTCGGGGTGCCCATCTATGTTTTGTACTCACACCTTGCACGGGCTACCACTACACATAAGTACTCAAGTAGCTCTCACATGGTCTGTACAGGAACAGTTTTAGGTTTAAGTTTAAGATAGAATGGTTGTTTGGGATAGATTGGATGACATCAGAATATCTGTATGAGGTGAGGATCGGTGAAGTCTTAGAGATATCATTTTATTTTATTTTATTTTGGTATATATGTGGGACTAGCCTAATGGGTAGCCATATGTTATATATATATAGTAGGCTTTTTTGGTCCTTTATGGCATTTATTTTATATATTTTTGTTATGTTATGTTTATTTTATTTATCTTTCATATTATTTATTGTTATAGATGATGTTTAGTTATTTATTAAAATTGTAGACTCTTATAAAGGCGGTATAGTCTCCCAATATTACTATATTAGACCCTTTCTACTAGTATGAAGCCACTGGTGTATGGGGAGGCATGCCTAAGGTATATTGGAGATCGTCGGTCATGTCACTGATCATTGGGTTAGGGTGGTGGTACTTTAAAAAATAAAAAAAATGGTTATTATAAATCATGATAATATAATATAATATCATAGTAAACCATCATATGAATAATAAAAATAAATCCTAATATTTTTTGTCATATAACACATTCATTTCAGACTATGACACCTTCATCTCAACATATAACTCTTTCATATTAACCTAGTTTTGTATAAGTTTTATCCTATTAATATGAATAACTTAATCTAGAAAAATAGTTAAATCCCTCTTTTATACTAACTGTGACAACCCAAACATAACATGCATATATTTTACAATATTTCCCTAATATAAATATTACATCTAACAAATAATCACACAATCCTATAAACCAAAGTTTTAGTGTCTTGGGGTACTAGTTATATATATGTATTATTTCACATTATTTCTTTAACATCTCTCACAAATTATATATACATGACTTTCTCTAAGATATATTCTTGCATATAGTTTCTAAGGGAATTGGTAGATCATAAGGAGTGAGATTAAATTCTTGTTAAGGGGAAAATATATAAATGATATATAGAGGATTTTATGATAATAATTTGAATAAATGGGCATGGGAGTAATACTTAATTAAAATTAACATGGAATCATAGGAGTTATCCATAAGGCGTGATAGAAGTACATATAAACTCAAAAGGATAATCATGAAAGTCTAACATATAATATAGAATAAGAATGTGGAAATAGGGGATAATAATCATGATCCATGGGGTGTAATATAGTAATTTGGAATAAACATATAAATAATAAATTATTATAGCTTACCTTATTCATGTCCATACATAAATTTGTTATCATAGATAACCACAATCATGCCCATGCATAAATTTGTTAACATAGCTAACTGCAATCATGTTTATGCATAATATCTTTATCTCAAGAGATATAAATATTTTCCTAATGAATTTTTGTTATATATTATACCCACCCATAACATAACGAAAAACCATACATATTTGTGCCACATTGAATTAATATTACATCATATCTTGAAAACCCCATCAAAAAATGGGTTTCTTGATATTTTTATGAAGTATCACACATTATGAAATAAATAATTGAACTATAAGATACCCAACATCCAATACCACAAAAATAAGTATATTATAATAGAATTTAGATGGGAATACCAGAAACATAAATCCATAATATATCTTTATTTTAGTTATATAGAGGAAAATTGAAGCAGAATCATAAAAATATTTTTCTTAAAGCTTTTATAATGTGATTATAAAAACAAAACTTTCAATTCACCTTCAAAATAATTTTCCCTAAAATGGATTTCAATAACTCTTTTAAGTCATTAAAATTAATAAAAATAATGGAAACTTGAAATTAAATAATGGTAAATAAGAATAAATATGGATTGGAAAATAAAAAATATACCAAAGTTCATAGAAATACATTTTTAACCTTTTTAGGTAGTTTTAAAGAAACTCACATTGATGAAAGAGTTATAAAATTTTCCTTATAATACTGATAAATTTAAATATTAAATTTAAATAAGATATTACATATTAATTTTTAAAAATAATAAAATAATATATTTTTTATTAAGAAATAATTTAGATATGGAGGAGATATAGCCAATATGTAGGATAAGAATTAGTCTTAACATCACTATATATATATATAT
The DNA here is from genome assembly GCA_963277665.1 of Viscum album. Lineage (NCBI taxonomy): Eukaryota > Viridiplantae > Streptophyta > Magnoliopsida > Santalales > Viscaceae > Viscum > Viscum album. Next base: position 859,599,169 of record OY728121.1, read on the forward strand.
ATCAGAGAACAAGATTTTGGAATGAAAATTTAATTTCCACATAAGGTAAATTAAAATAAAATATTTTAAATGAAATGGAAATAATATCTCAAAAATCAAATAACATAGTCAAAGAGAAAGGATTATTACTCAATGAAAGGAGTTTAAGTCAAGAAAAACACTTTCCATAGATTATATCTTAGATGGATGTGATCTATCATCTTGTATAATAAATTTTAGTTTATTATTTATCTATTACAAAACCATATTTGTATTTATTCCACCTTATACAATTCATTTATAATTTATTATTTTCTAATTATCAATCATTCTTTGTTAAAATTAATATTCAGGTGTTAATTGTCTGATTTGTTCTATGCTAACTTTGATATGGTGGATTCATTCCATGATCCTTCATTATGTGTTCATCACATATATAATGGAAATGAATATTATATATACTTAGTTGATATTTGTTTTGAATATAATGGTCATTTTATGTATGTTATATGGAAGTATTATAAACAGTGATTAAAATATCCTTTTTTATTTTGATTCAATAAAAATAATTGGTTTTATTAATGAATATAATTGAATATATTTCCATAAAATAATTATGAAAAAATATTATATTCATTGTTATTAAATAATATTTTTATTATTTAATTTTTCTTAATCATTCATGATATAACCATTATAGCATCGTTCATGTTGGTGGTAGAACTAACCCAAAAAAGAATGTTCTTTAAGGAATAAATGAATAAGAAAATGTTATTATATAGATATAATATTGCCTTTATAGAATAATAATAGTTTAAAAATCATTTATTAATGTTATAAATCAGATTGAAGAATATTTTGGTGAATATTTTAAAGACAAATTATTAGGTAGAGGATAACACTTACATTAGGGACTTGAATAGTCTCTTAGATAACCTCTTGGAAATGAAGGATTTAAAACTCCATATTGTGACTATATGTAACAACATGACTCCAGTAACCCATATCCATTATTTAATTTATTACATTGGTATAATATAAAAGGGATCTCATTGTGTAGGATTGATCATTTTAGTAGTCTCGGAAAACTGAATACATACATGATTCTCATATTACATTGGAAATATAAAAACATATCATAAGAAACATTATTACATCCTTGAAATCCATCATAATATCCTTCATCATATCAAGTGAAAATTAAAACAAATAAAGTGTGTTCCCAAAATCATATTAAGGGTTATATATAATAGAAGCTATCATGAGTAAACAAGACATTATTAATATGGAAGAGTGGATGATCAAAACACATGTCATTCAATCAACAACTTGAGTTAAATGAACATACTTGGATAATATCATCATATAAATCATGTGGATAATGGAAAAAATCATAATAAATGAAATTCCTAAATTGGGACATTCAAGAACTTTTCATAAAGGCCTCATCCAAGTTTTCATAAATCTTATCGTAAACTCCTCTCAACAAAGATATTTTTCTTAATAAATGGGTGGGTGTAGACTAAATACCCATCTAATTTGGTGACCTATTTTTTCTTGTGATTCATATAAATGCATCAAGGGATATATATATATAATTGGGCCCCACCCATCACCTGCATGTCAAATTCTTTCCTCAAATATATTGAATGATTAGTATAATTAATTCTCAAGATGACTTATAGATCAAAAATTATCTTGAATCAAGAAATTATAATATCTCCCAAGTCAATGAAATAACTTTGTTCAATTGATACTCTATATATAAATGGTATTGTTTCTGATGCTTTTGATGGGGCACGCGCATCCGCCTCATTTGGGGACGAAGGACACGGTTTTTTGTTACCCCGAATTCCCTCTTTCCAAAGGTGGGTGGCATCTACTCCTTATTCAGGGACGTCTACTCCTTGATCGAAATGAGATGATGGGATGTCGGTTCTTCCTTTCATGGATTCCTCCTCGGAGCTCATCATCTAGTCCGGGTCTCCCTCATAGATTTAAGCCTTTGTTCATGAAACTCTTCCTGGTTCCATATCTTCATGGACACCAGTTAATTACGCTGCTTCTATCAGGACATTCCAAGGGGTCCGTTCAGGGCAGAAACCATTGGTTAGGGGAGTAGTCACGTTGGGGCATCACTGGCGTGTCTAGACACTGGGGGATTGGCATGTCTGTCTTCTGTCCCTTATTATAGGGATTCTTGAGGGCGCATAATCCCAAGGCATCCCACATCGAATACGGGGAATCATATGTCACGGGCGTGTATCTGAGGTTTTCCTCAGCTTCCAATGCTTAACATAGGGTATGCCACAAGTTTAACGTCTGGCGGAGATGGATCGTCCTGATCAGAACACTTACTAGAGTGGATCAGATGGAGGAACCCCCTGGAGGGAATGCTGATATTGGGGGCCGACACATGGGTGGCTTCCCGAATGTTGTCAAACGGAGTGGGGAATGAAGTGGCATGATCTCACCGGGATGTGGCAGCTCGGGTAAGAATCGGGATGGATGATGGAACGTTCTATGAATTGGGTGGTGAATGGGATGGAACCTTCATGGGGTGATGATGGTTTTGGGATTGAGCCTCGAAGAGACCTCCTACGTATCCCTATGGCTGGGAATCAAATTCCATGTAGTTCATCTGACGATGTATTGCCACCGATTAGGGGTTTTAATGGCTTACCACTGGATTGGGATGATGATGGCTTACCACTTGAAGGGATCAAAATAGATTACCTCTAGATGGGATTATAATGGCTTACTACTGAATGGGATCACAATGGCTTACCACAGGATGGGATCACAACGGCTTACCAATGGATGGGATCACAATGGCTTACCACTGTATGTGGACCTGGGGTCCAATGGTTGTTGGGCTTGAACCTCAGGGAGGCTTCCTACGTACCATGCCTTAACATGGATCAAAGACCACGTAGTTCATATGGGTTGGGAGTCGGTGAACTGACATGAATAGGGACCTGGGGTCTAGGTGGATGGTGGGATTGAACCTCGTGGAGGCTTCCTACGTACCATGCCTTAGTATGGATCAAAGTCTTGGTACTTCGGGATGGGTTGGGTCTTACAATCTAGGCTGCCCAAGGTGTTGGTGAACCGACGTGAAGGGGGTCGGAACGACCAATGGGTGGTGGGCTTGAACCACATGGAGGCTTCCTACATACCATGCCTTAACATGGATCAAAGTCCCCGTAGTTCGGGATGGTTTGGGGCTTACACTCTAGGCTTCCCAAGGTGGTGGCCATGGTCGATGCTTGCTATAAGCTCACGTGAGTCATGCTTGGTGTTAGAAACAAGAGATAGCAAAGACCCGATGATCATGTCACTAACGGTGCATCCATGATGAGTGGAGAGGGGTTTACGCACTGAGGCGGCCCATGGTGGAGACAGGGGCTTACGCATGGTTATAAGCCCAAGAAGTCGGGACTTACTCCATGATGGAATCCCAAGGGCAACAAAGCGTAACGGGAGAGGGACTTGGGACCGAATAAAGGAGGAGCCTCGTTCCCTATCATGCCCTCCGCTAGCCTTGCAGACCGAAGATGAAAGAATGATCAGGGATGTTGCCTCCTTGATGGAAAGCCAGGGGCTTACACCAAGGTGGCTGCCCTTCCCCATGGACAAATGCCACTCCCATAAGGAGGATATCATCCCCTGTGGAGATTATGGGGCATGGATAATGTCTAAGGTGGGGGCACCTAGCATGAAAGGCACGGGGCAATGTCACAGTTTAACGTCATGTGCTGAGGACGATGGTGCTTGGCAATTTAACATCCGACAGCTCGGACGAGGTGGGTTTGCTCTGCACCCCTAGGACTTACATAACCGGTACCCTCTGCTCCTTGTGGGAGGGAAGAAATCGGAAACTCCGTGGTGAAGGGGTGTCGTGTAGAGAACCATCGAGGGGCCCACGTTAGCGTGGATATGCGAATAAGCAATAGGCATTAGCGTGCCTATGCGAATAAGCATAAGGCAAAGAAACTCAATGGGCGGTGTCATCCAGGGGACTTTGAAATCACATCGTGCAAACCTAGAGGGTCACACAGGAAAAGGAATTGTCAAGCAAAGTGGTCCATAGGCAAGGGCCTTGTGAAGCTCTGTTGCTCCGCATGGCGGAGGGCACTCGCGAAGGGGTGTGCTTCGCGAAGTTGGGTTCCTTAGCCTAAGAATAGGGCATAGGTGAGTATGGGGGGTGCCTCGCGAAGTGGAAGGGCATTCACGGAGCACTACCTCATGGAGCAAAGGTGCCTCACGAAGCAAGGTGTCGTGAAGCAATGTGCTTCACGAAGTACAGTGACCCTGCCTTAGCATGTGGATCATGTGTGCATGAAGGGTTTTTTGCGAATAATAAATGCTCTGTGATGACCTGGGTCCTCTTGGGGATCCCCTTCCTTTGTGAAGGCCCTTAGGCTTTGTGAAAGGCATCCCTCTCGGAAGAGGGGATCAAAACGGGACGAAGGGGAGGCAGTTCGCGGAGCAGAAGTACCTCGCACAGCTCATGGTTTGCAGAGCAGAAGGATGATTCGTGATTCGAGAGTTGGGAAGATGAAAGGTCGGATCGTTCGTCCTTTGGGATCAGGGGGGTCCTTGTATTTATAGGCAAGAGGCGTCGCGGAGTGGAGTTGACGTCGCGCGAAGAGGGACTTGCTTGCTTCGCGGAGGACTCACGAATGTCAAATGCGGTCATGGAGCATCCTGCCTCCTGGATTCATGGCGGTCCCACGAACATCAAATGCGGTCACGGAGAATCCCACCTCCTTGATCCGTGGAATCCGTGGTGCTGGGGGAACTCTGTGGAGGAGCTCCGTGAGTCAGTGACCGGTGCCTCCTTTTTGGCTGCTTCTCTGTCCCGGATTTTGGCACCAATAGGTATAAAGTTGAATATCATCAAATTAATAGGTATGATATAGAATTCATCTATGATATTTAAAATATGGACATGAAATAATATCTATTTGATAATTGAGAGTGATGTATAATGTGATCAAAAGAAAGTTAATAAATAAAAAATATAAATTAGTAAAGCATGATAGAATACCATAGATTCAACAAAAATAAAGTTTTATTTAGTAATTTTGTGAAAAAATATAGTTATAAATCACTTTCAAAGTTTTTTTCATTACATTACAGAAATAATAACCTTATCTATTAATAAAATTTTCAATAAAAATTATTAGAATACTGAGAAGATTTTTTTTTCAAAATAAACATGGAAAATTGTAAAGAAATGTTCAAAGAAAATAATTGTCCTAAAAGTGAAAAATTACCTTCATTCAGTAAATGTTATAAAAATGATTCCTTTCACACTTTTTTGTAAAAAAAATTAAATAACCAATATTAAAAACATTATAATATTTAATTTTATTACTATGAAAATAAATTCAAATATGGTTAAAAATGACTTTAAATGATCATTAGATTATAGAAAATAACATTATTGAAAATATTTTAAAGAAAAATCCCAAGAAAGAAAATTTTGGTTGGATAAAGTGTAAATTAGGTCATTTTTCATTAATAACATTTTCTCAATCATTTTAAGTACCAAGGGAGGATAAATGTATTATTACTTGTAACATAAATCCCTTACTACTTTGGTAACTTTTGAATCAAAACTCCATAAAGATAAAACTTAAATAAAAAAATATGAATATTATAAAAAAATAATGATTCGTGATATAAATTTTAAAATGGTTAGTATATATATTATTTTAATGAAATTGGGAACATAATGTAAAAAATGTCTCATTGAAATGGAAATGAGATGAAATTACCCTTACCTCAAGTCTGACTGGCTTTGTATGTTCTCTAACCTCATGTATAATGAATTTATATTTATTATAATTATATAAAATAACCTTATTAATCCTTATAATAACATATATGATTCACTTATAACATTTCATCACTTGTTTATTGATAATTCTTTATTAACATCATCATCTTAGGTGTTAATTATTATTTTTTTCATAGATGTTTTTGTTCGGAAGTTCTAGTTTTTGAAACTTTATCATGGTTCCATAATATTTAAAGTCTTTATAATGAAATTATTATCATATTTATACATTAAATAATATTTTATAACAATTTATATAAATCAGTGATAAAGAAAAATCACAACACTTCATGGAGGTGGTAGTCCACACGTATGCAAGTACGACATTATCATTTTCAGAAAGATGGTAAGGTGAGAACTTAGATAATGTTATTTAATTATAGAAGAATAGTTGTGTTAAAAATATAATATATAAAAATTATTTCCTTCATAATAACCATTCATGAATGTTAGTGATGTAAAATGAATCATATCACCATGTGGAGGCAGTAGTCCACACGCACGCATGAATAATACTTTCATTTCAAATTTAATGGAAATGAGTTGAAAATTTGTGTACCATAATAATTATAACATATTAATATATTCATGATACTATAATTATAATTTTAGTATGTATACAATATATTTATCATAATTAGAAAAAGAAAAAAACATTGAAATAGTTGAGTAAGACGATTACCTATTATTTGAGAGATCCCCTTTAGCTTAAACCTTAAGCCAACATTAGATGCTCTCAGGGTAATACCAAAAGATAAATAACTAATTTAAGTAATATATTAAGTTTTTTTGGTAGTTATTGGATAGGATATTGGGTCCAAGTTTTTTTAATATTTTAGGAGAATAGGTTCCCTTTTATAAGTGACGGGAGGGACACACATGGAATAACTTAAAATATTTTAATAATATAAATTAATTTTCTTATAAAAGTGGCTAAAAATTTTCATATATTAAAATAATATAATTATAAGTTCAAAATATAACCAACCAATGTGTTTTAATAAACTTTTTTTTATCTTTATGTCTTATCCCTTTATTTTTATCCCTTTTAACTCAGTTTACCCTTAATTGAGGTGATAAATATTTAACATGGTTATTATTCATTATAAAAAAAAGTTAAAATTATAAAATAATATAAAAAATTATGTTTAAAAATATTGAATCTATTTTACATGATTCAAATCATATAATTGGAAGAAATTAATTTCAATATAAGTTCATAAAATGCAACGAAAACCATTTTTAGAAAATTGCTTGGTTTAAGCATAAAAATGATTTTACATAAAAATAAAGAAAAATATATTTAAAATGGTATTAATAGGATTATATTAAATAAAATTAGACTTATTTGTCTTTTAAACCAAACCAATATTTAAATTTACATCTAAATACTTGATTATTAAAGGAATAAAAAATTTCTCTTATTTAAACAAAAACATTACATAGATTTTTAAAATGTTAAGAATATATTTATAATTTCAACATTAAATTTTAAAATGAATTATATAACTTATTAATTATATATAGTTTCTACAAAAAAAAGTTACTTAAACATTAAATATATTATTATATTGTTATGATGTTATAATTGTGACACTTTTTCTAAAATCAGTGTTTTCATTATTCACTCAAAAATCATCCTTTTTAGAAAAATATCCAAGATTAACAAAAACACTAATATTAAACGGTTATCTCAAAAATAATATCCATTTTTTAAATAATATATATAAATGTTTCATAAATTAATTATAATATCCACACGTAAAATACAATAAAACCCATTTTTTAAGAAAAGTAATTTTAATGCATAAAATGAATTTGTTCTAATTCCTTTCCAAACAATTATTTGAATGTTAAATTTATTGATTTAATTCATTATTTTTATTAAGGAAAATTATCTTGAATATAATTCATAATGTGGTTATTTCTATTCATATCCAGTAACTCAATGTCTAAGTTATAACATTCATATTTAAATAATATTATTTTGTGGTTCTTTCAAGCTCAGGATGATGTGTAGTATATAATATCAAACATAGTATTATTTTAAAATAAAATATACACTAAAATATCTTGGTATTAAATTATCTCCTCCCTATAATAAATTTCATCCTAATAATTTTAAATCTTCTTTTCAATATTTAAAATAACATAACATATTAATGAATTCCAATATAAATTTTATTATGAACTTTAATTTATAGTTTATGTCTAGGAATATTATTATGCATGTAATTATATAAGACTCATACTTGAAAATGAGTTTCTAAAAATGTACCTTGGTAAATTATTGTTACTTTTCAGATAAGAATTAGTACATTTTCCTTCAATTTTCCAAAGATAAATCCCATTACTATTAGGATAGGGAATATGATCAAATTTTCTTAGTTTCTTTCTTCCTATTTTATAATCATGATTTCATATTTTGATGTGAATCATCCTGATTATAATTAATTTTTCATTCCAAAAACAACTAAAATTAACTTTTAATCGACTATAATATCTACAAAATAATGAAAAGTTATTCCTGCTATCTAAAACTAAAGTTTTTTTTACAAGATAAAATAATATCCAATATGAATATACCTTCATAAAAATAATCTAGAAATATTAATAGTATCCAAAGATCCCTTTAAAACTCATCAAATATGCTTGATTAAATTTGAACCTGATAATTAGAAAGCTTTTATCACTTATTATTCCATAATATTCTCTTTTTTATCATAAATTTGTCTTTATCAATTTCACAGTCACATATTCAAATATATATATACCTTAATATTATTTCTTCCAAAAAACTACAAATAAATTAAGTAAACTACACCATAGATAACCTTGTCATATCACATAATAACTATAAAGTTCATATATACATTCCTCAATAAATATCCTTGAAAAATATCAAATTTTCATAAAAATTACTCTTCAAGTTTATTGATACCATTCAATATATGTTTCCAAAATCCATATTTTCAAAATTTTCCATATAACTAAATATTAATTGAACAATATTTTGGTGTTTTATCTTAATACTCATGAAAAAATACCTTTGATAAATACTACTACATCCTAATCCTATATTATCCAAATTAACCATAACTAAACTGAATTCAAATACTTAAAGGTTACATTAATACATGAGGGATATTTTATTATTTCCTCTTATATTAAAAATATCAATAGATAATCCATCCATGGATAAAATGCTTCTAAGAAAAGACACTTCCTAAAATCAATATTCGCACTTTCTAAATTTTCTTATTTAATAATTTTTCCTCTAGAATATTCAATAATGATTCTCAAGTGATTCTCATTATATTCATAATCCTTAGATTATCTCAATAAATCATCAATAAATACCACAAAAATAATTATTAGGAAAATCTCAAAATTGAATACGGGTGTGGATTTCCTTCCTACCTCTAGGTGTCATCCCTAAATAATGGAACTCACTTGGTTATCTCAAATTCATTATGAATATTTATTCAAGTGATAAAATTCCCTAAAAAGTTCTCAAATACTCTAAGGGATTTTCATAATTATTTTGTTAGCTATGTTCTTTTAAAATCTAGTTACTAAGGTTTCTACTAAAATTCATCTAATACCAACTATAACACCTTTAATCCAGTAACCCAAATCTAGTGTTTAATTTATTACATTGGTACATGATATAAGAGAAATTGCCATATATCATTGGTAGGTTTATAATAATTGGAAAAATAGATAAATACATGATTCATATATTATATTGGCAATACCAAATCATATCATAAGAAACATTTTTAATCCTTGAAATCATTCATAATATCCTTATTCATATCCTAGAGAAAGGAAAAAACTAATTAGTGAGATCATATGTTCTATAAGTTCAACATACAACAGAAGTTATGAAAACCCGTATTTTAATACACCTTAATTCATGATTTATTACATAAATATACACATAATAGAATCCTAGAAGATCATGGGGAATAGTATATTTGGGAAATTAGGTACATAGAATAATAATTTTAAACAATGATACAACATCATTATTTAAAAACTCAAAAACATTCACTTAAAATACATTGATCTTATAATACTTCCCAGAATTACCTAGGGATGTACATATGAAAGGGGTGATCTATAAAACCCAATAAGGGAATAATAAAAGTATAGAATAAGTTAAATTAGTACATGTTAGTCAAGAGATATATCAAGGTAACATAAGAGGTGTGAGAATCATAAACTTGAACATAGAATAATGATATAATATAATAACATAAAGGCAACATTGGAATTTAAAAACAACAAAAAACATGACATAATAAACATAATTCAAGGCTAACCATTGAGACATCATAACATTGTAACACCTTGAGATTTTGTGATGTTCTTATTTTTCAAATAGATTTGATCTTTTCCATATTTTTAGTGACATGAAACACTGATTTAAAATTTCATTACAAGTAGTAATTATTTTATCTTTCATTACACAAAACACTATGATTGTCTCGTATTATACACAATATCGAGTTTAGCTTGTGTTACATGCAACACCGAGTTTAAACGAAACTTTTCATTAAATTAAAATATTATTATTTAGTCATTATAATGGATGGTATGATTATAATTAAATAAAGTATGAGAATATGGTTTAAACAAGTATATATAATTATTTATTTAGTGTCCAATTAATTTTAAATGATAATAAAAACAATTTGAAAATAAAGGAAATCTTTTTCTAAAATCTATTTTTATACAAACAAATGTTTTCTACCTAAATAAAATAAAATAAATACTTATGATAAATGATTTTAATTAAATATATATATTAAATATATTCAATAAACTATTTTATATTAATCTTATGTGTTTTATATATAAGTTATAAGAATAAATTAAATTTTATTCATAAAACATGTATTTTTATAAAAATGGTTTTGTCAACTTTTTCGGAAACTCTTATTTTAAAATGAAATATTGACACTTATAGAAAATTAATTTTATAAAATAAAATTTGATTTCAATTCATAATTTCAAAATTATATTAGGGTAAATGTTTTGGGATTTTTCTGAAAAGTTACATTTTTTATGAATAGTGAAAATACTTGATATTAATTGAAAACTGTCCTTTTGCCTAAATTATTTAAAAAGATAAATTATATTTTATATTTTTTTAAAGTTTAATTAGTTCACTTATACATTTATTTATTTAATTTATGTCATTTCAATCAATTTAATGTTGAAATTTTATATAAAAACATTGTAAACAATTGATCATTTTTACTTTAAAAAAGACCTACTTTCTCATCATGTCTGCAGGATTAATATTAAATTAATTTTTTCCACTTATTTTAAATTAATTTGGAAAAAAAAAGTTCCATATTTATATTCATAATAATTTATATTATTTAATAAGTTCAACTTAATTTTATTCCCAAATTAATAGTTAAATTAGTAAAAATTAATTACCGCGGTTAAGGAAAATAGGTTTGTTGGGGGTTAAACTGAAATGATAAGGGTTAAATAGCTTATAAAATTTTCTAAAAATTATTTACTAAAAATATTTAGATCATTACACCTATATGGTTTTATAATGGTCCATTTTGGACTCTTAAAATGTGAAAAACATGGTATCACTCAATTTTTTTCAAAAATACCAAGTGTGTCATATCCCACACTTATAAAAGGACACCCTCTCTTTTCTATTATTCACACCTTTACACCTATTTAGTTCAGCCAATACCTGCCCAAATCACTTCCCAACTTCCCTAACCTAATACTAGAAGACTTATTTTTGCCAAAAATTCGACCGAGGAAGGAGTTTGCGTAAACTTAAGGAGAATACACAAAGAAGAGGATGTTTGAATGAGTAAGATAGAATTTAATACTTATGGTAAGGGATTTCTATCTCAATTTTTACTTCCATGATACACATTTCATATTCAAAACCTATTTATTTTATATGGTGTATATACTTCCCATGAATTTATAGTATGATTCTTCTCTGAAAAACTATTGGGGTTTATATATATCCATTTGAGGATCTCTCTTTAATGGGGTTTACAGTTCAAAGGTTAACAATGTGGTAAGGGATTTTTGTCTTAATTTTCCTTATTTGAGAAATTTGTTATGTTAGGAACATGTATTATTTTAGGAGGTATATATACATACCATTTGAAATTTAATATCATAAATTTATTTATCATTCTAATATTTTATGTTTCATATAATTTTATTACTTCATATGTCTTATGCTTCCAAGTTACCAAATTGGTAGGATTATTATGTTACAATATCATCGTTTATCAGTAATATTTATGATTATTATTCCAATTATTATATCATATAATATATCTCTCAAGAAACCCATTAATTTTCTTCTCATATGGTTATTTCATGAGAATACATGTTTTACCTTAATTTTCTACTCTTTATACACTTAAGAGTTAAAAATGATTGTTTTTAATAATAATCATCTTTTTTAGTAAAAACCCCATTTTTCTTCCAAAAACATGTTATATAAAAATGATTTCAATTTTTTTTAACATTTATTTTAAATGAATTATAAAATATTGTTTTACTCATTTTTTAATTTTTTAAAAAAATTAAAATGAATCTCCATGGTGTTTTCAAAAACAATGATCGTTTGGAATTTACTAAAAATGTGAATGGAAAATTTATATTAATTTGTACAGTATGAATTAAAATTATTATATTCATGACCATTATTTTATTTTAATATTCCTTTATTTTTTTCACGGTTATTTTAAAATAAAATTATTTTCATAATGTTTTATGTTTTAAAATTTTATTTTCAAAGAAAAGATATTTTACTTAAAAATGTCCCAAGTAGTATTTAAAAATTATTTTACATCTAATATAAAATTATTTGAGGTTACTAATTCTTTAATATGGGATATTATCCAAGGATATTATTCTAATTATTTATTTTTATTTTTTATATTTATGATGATAATATTTTTATAAAACCCATTTCTCTTCAATGGGTTATATCATGATAAAATTATTTTGAATCCTGCATCTCTTTCCACATTTTATACTTTGATGAAATGAATATGAAACCTATTTATTTTCTATATGTTATTTTATGATGAAATTTTTATGAAACCCATTGCATTCATGGGTTTTGATATGATGAAATTCTTATGATGTTGTGGCACACAAATATATGATTTTCATTTTGTAATAGTGGTTATATTATAACCAAGGATGGTGGTTAAGTTATAATCAAAGATTAGTGGGACCTATATCTTCCTTTGATTTATTGGGTAAATAATTATATCTTATGAGAGGTATATTACTATAAAAAAGAGTGAACCCAGTTCAGTATGGGACTTTGTCTGCTATGATGGTATTTGAAGTGATCCTTGACTACTATAATGTTATTCATGGACATATATTTTCTATCCATAAGGTTATGAGTGAACCTGATTACATGTTTACAATATTACGCATAAACCTAATTACATGTTCATAATGTTATGTGTGGACCTAAATTTCATGGCCATAATTTTAGGTGTGGACCTAGTTGCATATCCATATGTTTATGTGATGTCCTGATCTCATTTCCTTGACTTAATGAGTGAACAAGTTTATATTTATACATGTTAAAAAAGTTATAATATTATTTTTATGAAAAAAAATATATGTTTTATGTCAATATTATTCTCACATGGCTTGGGTTATTTGATTCACTTATGATTCATGTATTATGAACTTCCAATATTTATGCCATGACTCATGTTTATGATCTATGAAAGGTTGGGTATTAACTTCATATGTTATGTTCATTAACATATACCCTTATTATTATCTTATTATTTCATGTGATTATAGATTTAAATGTCTTAGGTTTTCCCTTACTAACCATCTGATCTCACACTTTATTATGCTTCCTTTCCCCAGGTTATGAAGAAAGGTTTTATGTAGGGTATGTATATTAAGAGTAATAAATAGGAATAACTTTATGGTAAACAATGAAGATATTTCCATGAATTTGAAGATTGTGTTCCAAGTTTCCAATGGAACTAAACTATTATGATTCCAATGAGCGTGTTTATGAATTGTAATGAATATCCATCTAAAAAGATGTATTATCCATGTATGAGAATCCTGGTTAGATATAGTTAGTTTCAAATGAAAGGTTTAGGTAACCTTTAGAAACTAAGATGAAAAACTTTAGTGATACCTCTAGTTATATTTTTAAGGATATTCCTAGGTATGTCTCTAAGGATAGGTATAAGTATGGTTTAAATTATAGGAAAATGTCTTGGGATTTTGGTAAAAGATAGAGTGAGTGGTTTTTAAAAAATTACATCCACGTATGGATAGTGCAAGTGGATGTAGCTCTCCAATATATGTACCTAGGGGTAAAAGCCTTGAAAACATTATATTGATCTACACTCGATCAAGAACTAGTTCATGAAAATGGACCTTTCTTCAAACCTGGTTTCATACTTCTGAGGGATATTCTTTAGAAATTCATAAAATATTTACACACCATCATGAGTGATTCAAATAGATATTGAATATGAATGGATTGGGATAATACCAATTTATTATATAATAAAAAAAATTCATTATTTATACATCCTATAAGTGATTGTTTTCATGATTATGTGGTTTTCTGGTATGATTAGTGTTGCTCACACTATGCTTTATAGTTTTTGTCAAAGGTGGGAACTATAAGGAACTAGGATAAAATAAATGTTACAGACAATTTTATAATGCGTATCCAAATGGACTGATTCCCTAAGTAAATTAAATTTTGATTATGCCCAATCTGTGTTCATGGAACATCATTAACAATGAGTACCTTAACCAAATATCTGACTCACCATTAAATAGAAGAAAGAGTTCATCGATATTTTGGGGAGTGGAGACCATTGATAAAAGAATATTTAGTTTCCTATGTATCGAGAATGTAGGAATAAACACCCAATTGTATGTCTTAAAAAAATAGAAAGATTTTTTTATTGTGGAAAATAAGGACACAAAGAAAGTATCTACAAAGGAAAAATAAATAATTCAATTATGTAATAGATTGGAATATTTTTCTCCTTGTGGTATTATCAATAGATAAATGATTTAAATGTGGAAAGTATACTAATAATTCAAATAAATGTACTAAGGGAAATTATTTTGAAGAGAATAAACAAGGATTTACAAGTAATTATTTTTTCTATTGACAATAAAGAGACTAAAAATGATATATGAAGGGAAAGATGTGTTAAGGAATAATATGGTGAAGCCTTGTTAATTTTTTCAGAAGGAAGTAGGATAATTGAAGTATTTATGTTTTGGAATTAAAATATTATGTTATATTAATCATGAAATATATAAGTATTGTTCTGTATAATATTTTTATTATTAATTTTAAAGTATATGTTGAATGGTGTTGATAGAAGGGAAAAGTGATTTAATGTAAAGGTGATAATTTAATTAAGGGAATATAACCCATAATATTTTTATGGTGTTGAGATAATGATTTTATGATAAATATAGGTTGGATATGAATAAGTAAATTGGATATTAATGATTTCATTGGAACTAGTTCATGATTTTTTGGAAAAGTTGTTTAGTTTAAAGCATCTTTGGAATTGAGGAATATATCCAATAATCTATGTTTTATGTAAATAATGAAGAAGAATTTATACTTTCAATATGGTTTTATGGTAATTATTGTTTCAATAGAATACATAATAAAGGTAATCATAAGTTTGGTATATGAAATTAAGATCTATTTTATGATTTTTGGGGGATTAATGATAATTTAATTTTGGAATTTTAATTACCTTTTTTCTAAATTATTTGATTTTTTATCTTTTGGAAGGTTCATAAGATAAACCATTTTTTAAACGTTTTATGTTGAACTTTGAATGAATTTTTAGAGGTTAATGTATTTTTTGTTAATATTAGATAACCTATCATAACCATTTTTTTTTATAACTAAAGATAGAAAAAATGACTTATTATTCTATCTATGGATCTTATTATCCATTAGTAATTCAGTCACAAAAAAATCACCTTTAGTTCTTGGAGTTAGATATTAAGTGTAAATTGATCAAGGTTCAACCAATGATGATATTATTCTTATGAAATGGTTTTAAAAGTGGTAAGTATATCTTCTCATGAAAATTAAACAACTTGAGGAAAATGTTCTTGAAATAAAAAAAATTCTTGTTATCATCATTTTTTATGATATAAATGACATTGTTCATTCCTCTTTGGTTTATGGTTTTTTTCCTTAACATTATCTAGATACCCCACTTTATTATGATCAATTATCTCTATCACTATCTATAATTTTTTTCTCTTTTCTTCTATGTCCAAACATTCACTTCACACCTATGTTCTCCAATATAAAAACCTAGTCATGAGTTAATTTATGAAACCTTTATATTTCCAAATTCCATTTTTAAGGTATGTTTTGATATTCATTTTTATTATGTGGGTTTCTATGAATTAATTTTCAAATGTTAAACCTTTTATGACTGTGATGAATTTCTAGGGTGAAATTCATTTTAATTGGAATAGAATGTAACACCATGAGATTTTGTGAAATTATTTTTTTCAAATAGATTTGATCTCATACATATTTTGTGTCACATGAAATACTAATTTTGACTTATGTTACAAGTAACAATGAGTTTATCTTTCATTACACTCAACAATAATTTTTTATTTTGTTACACACAATACTAAGTCTATCTTGTGTTACATGCAACACCGAGTTCAAAAAAATGTATCATACAATTAAAATATAATTATTTAGCCATTAAAATATTGGGTATGAATATTTTTGAATAAATTATGAAATATAGTTTTCATATGTATATATAATTAATTATTTTTATATTAATTAATTATAAATGAAAAAAACTATTTTAAAATAAAATTAATCTTTTCTAAAAAAATATTTTTATTCAAACAAATGCGTTCAACCACAATAAAATAAAAAAATAAAATTTATAGAATAATTTTAATGAAATTTATAAATTATTTATATTCTATAAACAATTTTAAAATCATCTTATGTGTTTTCTAGACAATATAAAATAATAAATCCAATTTATACTAAAAAACTATATTTTTCAAAAAAACGGTTTTGTCACCTTTTTTAGCACAATTATTTGAAAAAGAAATTTTAAAAATTCAAGAAAATGAATTATATAAAATTAAAATAATTATTTATTTCATAATTTCAAAATTATATTAGGGTGATTTTTTTGTATTTTCTTAAAAAAAATTCTTTTTTTGATGAATAATGAAAAGTACTGGATTTTAATTGAAAATTGTCTTTTCACCTAAATTATTTACAAAGATAAATTATATTTAAAATTGGTTTTGAAGTATAATTATTTCAATTATATATCTATTAATCCAATTTAGTTCATTGGAATCAATTTCATATTTTGATATTGGATTCAAAAACTTTGTAATCTTTTGATCATTTTGTATTTAAAAAAAACTTGTTTTCTCATCAAATCTATGGGATTAATATTAAATTACTTTTTCAAAATTCTATAAATGGAATTTTGGAAAAATTTATTCCATATTTTTAATTAGCATAATTTATATTATATAATTATTTGAACTTAATTTTTAACCAAAATGAATAGTGAATATAGTAAAAATTAATTTTTATGGTTAAGGTAAAATGGGTTATTAAGGGTTAAACAAAAAAATATAAGGGTAAAAATAAACTATAAATTGGTACAAAAAAATTTACTAGAAATATTTATAACATTAAACATATAATTTTTGATAATGTTATATGTTGTGCCCTTGTGACATATGATAAATGTGGGAGCACTCAATTCTTTTCAAAAATACCAAGTGTATCCTCTCCCCCACTTATAAAAGGAAACCCATCTCATCTATTCTTCACATTGTCACATAAATTTGGTTCATCCAATACCTAACCAAATCACTTCCAAACTTCTCTAAATTTATCCTATAATCCTTATTTTGGTGAAAATTCCAACCTAGGAAATCTTTAGTGCAAACCTAAGGAGAATACCTAAAGAAGAGGAGTTTTGAATGGGTACAACAGATGTCAAGACTTACGGTAATGGATTTTCATGTCACTTTTTACTTCTAGGAGAAACATTTCATATTCACCACATATTTATTTTTTATGGTTTATATACTTCCCATTAATATATATTATGATTATTCTCCTAGGAACTATTGGGTTTTACATATCCATTTTAGGATCTCTCTTTCATAGGGTTTATGGTGCAAAAGTTAACAAATATATAAGGTGTTTTTAACCCAATTTACCTTATTTGAGTCATATGTTATGAACCTATATTATTTTTCAGGGTTTGTATACATCCCATTTTACATGTAATACTATGAATTTATTTAACCTTGTGATATTTTATGTTTCATTTAATTTTATTCCTTTATAAGGCTTACGTTTCAAATTTACCAAATGGTAATATTTTTATTTTAAAATTTCATAGTTTGTTGATATTTCTTATGATTATCATTCCAATGATGAAATATTATTACATATCTATCAATAAACACATGAATGTTATTCTCCTCTAGTTATATCATGATAATACATGTTTTTTCTTAATTTTCCTATATTTATGTAATTAAGAGTTAAAAAAGAATATTTTTTAAAATAATCGTATTTTCAGTCAAAAACCCCTTTTTCTTCCAAAACCATGTTTTCTATAAAAGATGAAGTTTATTTAAAATGGATTATTAAATAAAATTTTACCCATTTTTGACTTTTAAAAAGAATAAAATTAATCTTAATATTGTTTTCAAAAACAATGCTCATTTTTCTTTTACCAAAAAAATCAAAGAAATATTTTTCTTAACATGTACAACATGAATATAACTTCTCATCATAATAAACATTATTTTATTTTAATATTAATTTATAATTTTTCAAGGTTATTTTCAAATAAAATTATTTTAATAATTATTTGGTTTTAGAAATTGATTTTCAATGAAAATATATTTTCATTAATAAATGCCCCAAGTAGTCTTTCAAAATTATTTTCCATATAATATGTCATTATTTGAGGTTACATATGCTTTATTAGGGACATGATCCAAGGATAATATTCTTATTAATTATTTGAATGGATTATGTTTATGATGATAATATGTTTATGAAACTTGTTTCCCTTCCATAGGTTATACCATGATAAAATTCTTATGAAACCCACTTCTTTTTCCATAGGTTATACTTTGAAAAATAATTAAATAATTATGAAACCTGGTTATTTTTCATTGGTTATGTTATGATGAAATGTTTATGAAATCCATTTCATCTCATGGGTCCTTATATGATGAATGTTTTATGATATTATATCACACATATATATGATTTTAATTATATGATGATGGTTACATTATAACCATGGAAAGAGATTATGTTATAACAAAGTATGGTGGTTATGTTATAACCAAATATGGGTGGGACATATATCTCCCTCCAATGCATTGGGTAAAAAAAATATCTCATGAGATAGACAGGATTGGAATGGAGAGTAAACCCAGTTCAATAAGGGACTTTTTCTGCAATGATGGTCTTGGGAGTGAACCTTGAATAATATGATGTTATTTGGGACCTATATTTTATGTCAATAATGTTATTAGTGAACCAAATTAAAATTTCACAATGTTATGCATGAACCTAATGTTCAAAATTTCATTCATGGGCCTATGATTCATGTCCATAATGTTATGAGTGGACCTAGTTATATGTACATAAGTTTATGTGAGGGCTTGATATCAAGTCCTTAACTTAATTATTAAACTTTTTTCTATTTATACATGATCAGAATGATATAATATTATATGTATATCATAAATATGTGTTTTATTCCAATGTTATGATCTCATAGATCATTTTCTTTGATTCCCTTATGATTCTCTTATGATTCATGTCTTATGAACTGACAATCATTATTCTTTAACTCGGGTTCATGATCTATAATAGGATGGGTATGAACATTATAAGTAATATTCATCATCGCATAACCTTCTACTTATCTTATTCTATCATATTATATTATATTTATATCTCTTATGTTCAACCTTACTAAGTATCTTAGCTCACCCCTTCTTATGTTTCCTTTCCCCAAGTTATAAATATAGGTTTTATGTTGGGATTTTCTATAAATAGTATTAAATGCAAATATATTTTTATGTAACATTGAACATATTTCACCAGATTCGAATATTGTGTTCCATATTTCCAATGGAACTAAACTATTATGGTCATTAGGTGTGTGTTTATGTAATGTTATGAATATTCCTCAAAAAAGATATAATATGCATGTAAGAGAATACTAGGTCTCTATAAACATAGTTTTATTTAGATAACTTCATTTAAACCATACATGGTATTTCATGAGATAAAAACATCACCCAATGCATTTGAGGGCTATATAATTTTAGGCCCACCTGTCACATTTATATCATGTACATTCATAAATGTTCCACATAGATCATACACCATAAGTTTTATATTCATAACTTTTAATCACCTGATTAAGTAGTATGGTTTAAATACATATAATTTTCCAATCAATTAAACATGGTTACATCTAGTCTAATACCCTTGAGTGTAAATGGGGATGGGTATTCACTACACAAATGTTTGGCATGGAAAGTCATAGGATAATTTTAGTATCATAACGGGGATATATATATATATATTCATGTATAGGTTTAATGAGAGTTATATGGGTCTATAATCACTTATAAATAATAGGGATAAAAATAGGTATGTGTAACAAATATTCCAATATGAAAAATTGGAAATCAAAGGCATAATATAAATAATGTGGTTGAATAAAGAGGAGAAGGAGGGGGTCACTTACCTTTATAGGGTGCTTCTAAAAGCTTGGGATGAGCTTATTAAGAGCATGGGAGAAACTTTATAGGTATATAGAGAGGTAAAGGTAGAGTAATTTCATTCTAAAAGGGTTTTTAGTGAAGATGAATGGGAGTTTGGGTGGGTTTTTATAGAAAAAGAGAGTGGAATTCTTTATAAATTTATAAAAAAAGGCTTTGGAATCTATATGATAGAATAATCAAAAAAAACATAACATGGTTTTTTCACATTTTTCTACTAAATAGTTTTTTTTCAAAATTTTATGAGGATAAGACTCAAACTCGTTAAAATAATACCATTAGTGATGTGCAAGTGAGTCATGTTAATAAATAATTAAATTTTAAACCATAAAATATAATTTAGGTTTTGTAGGATTCATTATGGATTTTTAAAATTAATAAAATAACACATTATTTTAAAGGGTAAAAACAATGTGTACATGGAAACTCTTTATAGTATTTATTACATCGTTTTTAGGATTCTATGATGTCCTAATACATACTGTATATTTATATCGTATTTAATTTTTGCCCAAAAATTTGACTGTCTCAGAAAATTATGAAAAATTAAACATTGTCTAATTTTGACATGATTATTTGAAAAATAATATTATTTTATCAAAAAAATTATCTAAATATTAAAATTTATAGTTTTAAATCCAAATCCATTTTTATTATAAAATACAGGTTTTTCTGATGATAACAGTTTTCACACTGTTGTAAAAAAATACATTTCACTTGATTAAATAATATTGTCATTTATATTTAAATAAATATTATTCAATAAGAACATATAATTAAAATAAAATTTATTTCAAAAATTATAGAATTCATCAAAAGAGTTTCTTGATTAAAACTATATATTTCCCAAAAATACAATTTTAGTTGTGTCATATCAAAATATAATTTTTATCAGAATAATTATTTAATAATTTGTAAAGTAATAATAAAAAGGTTAGATATAATAATTATTTTATTAAACATTATACAAATTTATGTAGTTAGGGTCTAGATAAATTACCTCTTTATTAAACTAGTGTATTCCTAAGGGTATGGTGTGTGATATTGACACTTTCTTGGGTGGTTCTAAGAACATAGTTTGGGTCATGATCTCAATAAGCTTGATCTTCCTCCATAAAATATTTCACTCATGAATTAGTTATTGAATATAGTATTGGTCTTGTAAAATGGAAAATTCTAGTGATTCCGTATCCTTAATAAACTCTGATAAATGGGCTTCATAGGATACGATCCTACTAGTCATGGTCATCACTTCTTTCATCTATTTTAATTTTATTTTATCATAACTCTTAACATATATTATTCATACTAATTACATTACAAAGGATATATTATCAAAATTTATGATCCTTAATGGTTTTTTAAATCTAACATGATATATCATATAATGGTCCAAATTAACCAAATTAGTTGTTTTTTTCTATAACTAAATTTATTAATAATCCATTTATTCATTTTAAAAAGTGGATTTCATGGATAAAAGTTTAGGTCATTAAATTATTCCCCCTTCATAATTCACCCTCCCAAATTTAATTTTTTTTAAACTAAAACATATAAGGGTACTTCTATTTTATCACCCCTTTTAGTTCCCAAGTTACTTTCTTAAACATATGGTCTCATAACTCCACTTTGACCAGGTGAGTTGTCTTATTTCGTAGAAGATTGTCTTTATGATCTAAATCTTCACTAGCTGCTCCTTGTATGAAATATTATTCTCCAATGGTACTACCTATAGATTCAGTAAATATGAGTTGTCTAGTATGTACAACTTTAAGATGGATACATGGAACACATAATGTACTTTAGATATGTTAGGTGAGAGTGCGGGTCAATAGACCATAGTTTTAATGCGATAAAGGATCTAAAAGTGGATGATGTATCTTGGATTAATATTTCCATTTTTTCCAAACCTCGTGACTTTCATCCATAGTGATATAAGAAGTAACACATTATCTCTAACCTCAAACTCTAGATCATTTTGTTGATTGTCAGTATATTTTTTCACCTTTTCAGGGATTTCATATATCATTGAATGGTTTGATCCCTCTTATTAATCACTTAGAAAAGATTGAGTCACATCATCTTCCTCTCTCAAAATTTATCCCAACATTTCTAAGACTAACATCACTTCCCATACAATTCCTTATAAGGTTCCATTTTATTATTATAAGGGAAACTGTTGTCATATGAGAACTCAACTTGATGAAAGGGTTGATCCAAACAACATTGTAAATCCATTGAACATGATCTCATCATATACTCTAGAATTATAATGGTTATTTAAAACATACCATCCATCTGAGGGTGATAATAAGTACTAAAACATAGATCAATATCCAATTTTTACTGAATTATTCTCTTGAACCTTGAGTTAAGCCATAAATCTCGATCAAATACAATGGAAATTGGAACTCCATACAGTCTTACCAATTTTATTATATATATCTAGGTGAGTTGGTCTAGATAAAAATATTCCCTAATATAAATTAAATTCCCTAACTTTGTAAGAATATTTACTACCATCCATTTGAATTTATTTCCTTTAAATGTCCTTGGTAGTCCTACAAATAAATCCATGGTTATGCTTTCTCATTTCCATACCATTACGGGAAATGGTTTCATCATACCCTTAGAATTATATTGTTTATAATTTACTTGTTGGTATAACAATCATTGAGATACAAATTCTTTAATCTCCCTCTTTATGTAATCCTACCAAAAAAATCTTCATATCTCTATACATATTAATGCTTATTTGATTAATAGAGAAGTATGATCTATGTCCATCACCAAGAAGTTACCTCTTCATTTTTGTTTTATATGGGATACATATCTTGGTTCCAAATCTCAAAACCCTATCTTTAGAAAATTTGAGCTCTCTAATATCTGCTACCTTATTCTGAAGTAACTTATCACATTTTTAGACATCCTTTATCCTCTCAAGTGTGGATTTTTGATTTTTTTGAAAGGTTGGATAAATATCCTTTTATTATTCCAATTTTCATCCCCTTCATGTCTAGGAAGATTATATCCATTTTAATCCTCATAATGGATAGTGATGTGGGATCCTTTATACTCAGAAAATATTCCAATTTGTTCTCCTTCCTAATATAGTAATGGACTGAACAATCATAAAACATGATGTTCTATAACCAACTTCATTGGTTCATATTGTGATCCTTTTTTGGGAATATATTCTTAAGTCTTATATGATCTGTATACATGTCACGTTTATCCCTATAGAGATAATGTCACAAAATATCAAGTTTATAGATCACTATATCCAATTATATATCATACTTGGGGTATTTCTTATCATGGATATTTAATTGGAAGGAGGCATAGTCTATCACTTTATTGTCTTACATGAGTACACAACCCAATCCTTTTTTGGACGCATCACAATAGATCAAAAATACTTCCCAACTTGTGAGTAATGTGATTGAACATGTAGTGATTAGCCTCTTTATTAACTCTTTAAATATCACTATACATTCATCGATCCAGAAAAACCCGACCCCCTTCTAAGTTATCTTGGTTAGTGGTCTTGAAAATCATGAGAAGTTTCACACAAATCAATGATAGTACCTAGCTAATCTAAGGAAACTATGAATTTATGTCATAGATGTTAGTATGTTCCATCCTTCTATTATCTCTATTTTTAAGGATCTGATGATGTCACTTTTCTAGTGCTAACATCCCCATAAATGTTACATTCTCCATCCATAACTCTCATTTAACATTCTTTGCATACAAGTTTTCATTCTGCAAGGTCTTCAATGTAGGATTCAAATTCTCCTTATCTTCCACTTTAATTTTGGAGTAGATAATAATATCATTGATAAAGACTTACAATTAAATTTCAAGGTCATCCCTAAAGACTTTATTCCTAAATTTCATGAATATAGATGGAGAATTAGTGATTCCAAATGGCATCATAATGAACTCATAGTTCGCATACCTTTTATGAAAATTAGTCTGGGTGATGTCCCCCTTTTTACCTTTATATGATAATATTATTACCAAAGATCCACCTTGGAGAATTATTGGGATCCATGTAGCTGATCGAATAATTCATTAATCCATGGAAGTGGATACTTTTTATTTTTATGATCTTTTTTGAGCTCATGATAATTAGTGCAGTGGCACATTGACCCATTCATCTTCTAAATTAAAAGGAAAATTGTACCCCATGGTGAACCGCATGGGTGTATAAACACTTAAACTAGATTTTCCTGTATTTTCTTCTTAATATCTTGAATTTCAATTGTGGATGTTTAATTTTTAGTCTTAGGTATTGTAAAATCTTCAAGTATAAGTTTTATTGATAATTCAACCTCTCAGCTAGGAGGAAGACCAGTCAATTCTCTGGAAAACACATTAGTGAATTCCCTTACAAATGGAATGTCATCAAGTATTATATTCTACTTATTATCAATAATTTTATCCAGATATGCATAATCATAATGTAATAATATCTATTCTTGAGATGATCATACTAAAGTATATTAATCCTCCTCCTTTCACTTATATATAATTGAAGGGAAGTTTACAATATGGAAGCTGATTTTTATATCTCAAAAATTTATTTGGCTCTATACAAGTAAACCCAATCCATTACTAGAATAGTGTCATATTCCACTTAAGGGAATATCATAAGGTTTTATAGGAAACTCATCCCCCTAATATTGATATGGGATGAGTTATATTCTTGGTTTGCAATAGTTGAACCATTTTTTATCATCACTGATAACTCAACATCCATGCTTTGAGATGATATTTAAATAGATCATCTAAACTTGCATGGTATGAAATAATGTGTACTACCATAATAAAATAGTACATTCACTATACTTGAATGAATAAATATAATAAATTTCATCACTTTATTTTTGGGATCCATCTCTTTAGTTTTTATGGAATAAAATAACCCTTTCTCCCTATGCCTTGGAGGTTGTTCTTGTCAGTTATCATCGACAGCCCTTGGTTTAGTGCATTAATTCACATAGTTTCATTGTTCCTTATAATAAAAATAGTATACTATACGATGAGGTTTAAATGGAGAATTCCTTTCTTCCATCACATCAGTGGGTTTATTTCATCATCAATTACAAGCTTTGGGACCTTCCTTCCTACATCTAAATTATTTCTTTGTCCCCTTTAGGAAATTTATGGGATGCTTCTTACCACACTTTTGAAAAGTGGGATGTTGTGCATCCTTAACCCCATGAGATTTCTCCATCGTACCACCATAATTAAAATTCATCCTCAACTTATCTAAACACATTAAACCCTTTATATTCATTGATCTCTATTTTTATTTTTAAGGCACATCGGACAATTTCATTGAAGCTTTTAAAGTCTTGAATCACCATGTAATTTTATAGAATTGAATTTATCCCACCTAAGAAGTGGTAAAATTTAGTTTTAGGGTCAATGTTAAAGATATCGGTTTATCATATAGGTCTTTGTAATTTCACCTCATACAACTTGATGGATTCATCTTCTTTTTAATCAAGGCCAAAAAAATCCTTCTCCATTTTAATTCATACAGTGTGAGGAAAATATTTATTGAACAAAAATCTTGAATTAATTCCACTACATCAATTCAATATCCTCTTTGGGATTTGAATTTCTTATCAACATATACCATTGATCATATTCTCCATCCATGTGATAAAAATCCATCATGACCTTCTATTTTTCGAAGTATTGAAGAATGGAGAAGATCTTGTCTATAGATTTTATCCATTATTCAGTGATTAAGGGATGGAAAGATCCACTTAAAGTTAGATCATTTATCATATTAAGGAATTAGTTGAAAGTTTCTCTTTCTTAGAGTGATGTGGGTTTTCCTCCAAATTTAATTTAATTTTCAAAAACTAATTTAATTGGTAAACTATTGTCATGAGGTTCCTGACTCCTACTCCCATCAGGTTGAGCATCTCATTTGGCCAATCATCTCATTTCCCATCACATTGGTTGTTGACTCAGTACCTCTTTTTTATCAATTAACTAATATAAAGGGAAAATTAGTGATGATAATTTTTCAACTATTAAAAAAATAAACATAAAATCTTGAACATTAAAGGGATAACTAATAAATGACATATATTACATAACCTATAAATTTTTATGATTAAATATAAATTATCCATGATATATTTCCTAACATAAAATCTTATATAATTTGTATTCCCTTAATAATGGTTCATAGGGAGCTTATGAATTTACCAAATAGTATCTCATTAGAGTGCCAAACCAGTTTTACAGTAAGGCCTTTTTATCATGCACTAGGTGAAGATTAATTCAATAACAGTGTTCCCCTTTAGGGGTTATTACCCCTAGATTAAAATTTAATATATCCACATACACTTATTGTATCTATATAAGGATATATTTTCATGGAAACCACTTACAATGTACTTTACCAAAATTTAGGCACATTTTCCAATGTTTAGTCTTATTCTTAAGGAATTAACTAGGGTTTTCTAATCCCAATCCCCAAAAATAATTTTACTTTCCTCTGATACCAACTATTACAACCCAAATTTTAATACACCTTAATTCATAAATTATTACATAAAGACACAATTAATATAATCCTAAAAAATTATATAGAAATTAAAAGGTATAATATCAATAAATTTCTTATATAAGGAGGATAAAAAGATGATCTATGTCCTTGAGAAGGTACTTTTAAAAGCATAGGAGGAGATTCTTAAGAAATTAAGGCATTATACGAGGGATATATAAAGGGAAACAAAGAATAAATACATCCTCCAAGGGTTTTTAGTGAATATATATTGGAGTTTGGGTGGGTTTTTATAGTAAAATAGAGGGTAATTCCTTATTAATTTATAAACTTATGTTTTTGACTCTATATGATAAAATAATAAAAACCAAAATCATTCCCATTGTTTTTTCCCATATTTTCATCCAAATAGAATTTTTTTCAATATTTTATAAGTATAGGAACCCAAATAATTAAAATAATTCCCTTAATAGTTTTGAAGTGACTCATGTTCATAAAGAAATAATTTTAAAACCCTAAAACATAATATAGGTTTTTGAGGATTTGTAAGGGATTAAAAAATTAATAAAAAACTTAAAAAACATTATTTATAATGGAAAACAAAATTTCTGTTTTGGATAATATTTATAGTATTTATTACATCACTTTTGGGCTTTTAAAATCTCATAATACATACCATGTATTTATACCATATTTAATATTTACCCAAAAATTCAATTGTCTCATAAAATTATGAAAAATGTTCCATCGGTTAATTTCAACATGCTGATTTAAAAAATAATATTTATTTTATCAAAATAATTCTATAAATATGATAATTTATATTTTTTAATAAAAAACTCATTTATTGAAAAATGAAAGTTTTTATGATGATAACATTTTTTCAAACCTTATAATAATTACATTTGAGTTCCTAATATTATATTATCATTTATATTAAAATAAATATTTTCTATAAGAATATTTTATTAAAATAATTTTTTTTTCAAATATTCTTGAATTCATCAAACAAATTTCTTGATTGAAACTATATATTTCCTAAAAATGCAATTGGAGTTTTATCATATCAAAATCTAATTTTTATCATACTCATTATTTAATAATTTATAAAGTAATAATAAAAAGTATAAATATAATAATTATTTTATTAAAAGTGAAAATATACAAATTAATATTTTTGGGGTTTAGATTCACAACCCCTTAATAAACTAGAGCATGCCCTGAGGGTAAAGTGTTTGATGGTAACACTTTCTTAGGGTGGTTCGGTGAACATGGTTTTGGTCGTGGTCTCGATAAGCTCGAAATTATCCCTAAAATATTTTTTCTCATACTTTAGTTGTTGGATATTGGATTGGGATTGGTCAAAGGAAAACCACAATGATAATCTATTCATCATAAACTCTGATAAATGGGATTTATAAGGTACGATTCTACTGGTTGAGGCCATCACTTCTTTCATCTGTGTTAATTGTATTTTATCATAACACTTAATATATAGTAGTCATAACAGCCATTGTATAATGGATATATTATAAATGGTTATTAAACATAACATTGTTTTTAATATTATAGGATATAACCTATAATGGAATAAAATAACCAAATTAGTTAATTTTTTTTCTATAACTACATTTCTTAATAAGCTATTTATTTATTTTAAAAAGGTAATTCCATTTATAAAAGTTCATATCATTACATAATATTTCATGAGAAAATATGGAATCATTAATATGGTAGAGTGGATAATAAAAACATATGTCATTCAATCAACAACTTGAGTTTAATGAAAATACATGGATAATATCAACATTGTAATCACATGTATAATGGAAATTGAATTCTTAGAAAAGGAAGTTCATAAATCCAGAAATCCATGAACTTCCCATTAAGGCATCATCCATGTTATCATGATTATAACTATAAAGGACTCACAACCAAGATATCATTCTTAATAAATGGTTAGGTGTAAACCAAATACCATCTAATGTGGCCACCTTTTTTCTCATGATACATGTCAATGCATCAAGTGGATAAACACAATCAAACCTTGGCCTTCACATTCAGGTAAAATTAATTCCTTATATTTATTTATTGATCAATACAATTCATTCTCAAAATTCCTTATAAATCAATAATTTTCCTTACTTAATTAAGAATACAAAATATTTCTTTCACACTTTTTGTAAAATGTCATAAATAAAAAGTTAGGAAAATGATTAAAAAACTAATTTTTAAACATTTAAA
Organism: Viscum album; assembly: GCA_963277665.1. Classification (NCBI taxonomy): domain Eukaryota; kingdom Viridiplantae; phylum Streptophyta; class Magnoliopsida; order Santalales; family Viscaceae; genus Viscum; species Viscum album. The sequence continues at coordinate 859,628,670 of OY728121.1, forward strand.
AATAAATTAAAATATGGTTAAAAATTATGGTACACAACCATTTTATCATAGAAAATAACATTCCTGAAACTATTTAAAATAAAAATAACATGGAAGAAAATGTTCTTTAACCAAGGAGGAAATATGGTTAGTTTCCCTTAAAAACATTTTCTAAATAATTTTCACTACCAAGAAGAGTAAAATGGTAATATTAATTGAAAATTACATGAATAAATATAGGATTAAAAAATATGTGGGTTATAAAGGATAGTATCCATATAATTTTCCTCAATGGAAATTTAGTAAATAAAATCCCAAAAAGAAATGAGATTGTAACATAAATCCCTTACTACTTTGGTAACTCTTAAATAGAAAACCTTTAAATAGAAAATTTGAATAAAAATAATTTTATTCCATTAATAAATATTGATTCATCATAAAATGCTTAAAATTATCAGTATATACACCATGTTAAATAAATTAGGTGCACATTGTAAAACAAGTCTCATTGAAATGGAAATGAGATGAAATTACCCTTACCTCAAGTTAAACTTGATTCATAAGCACTATAACTTCATGTATAATAAATTAAAATTTATTATAATTATATAAAATAAAAAAACTAATCTTTATAATGCAATATATTATTATCTTATAACATTCTATCATCCTTTTATTAATCATTATTTAATAACATCATCATCTCGGGTGTTAATTGTTCTGGTTTTCATACATGTTTTGGTTCGGTAGTTATAGTCCTTGTAATTTGATCATATTTACATAGAATATTAATAATTACATAAGTATCATATTTATTCATTATATACAATTTTTTTAACTAGTTGTATAAAATAGTGTTGAAAAAAATCACATCACTTCATGGAGGTGGTAGTCCACACGTATGTAAGAGTGACGTTATCATTTTCCAATGGATGGTAAGGTAAAAAAGTTATATAAGATATTTTAATTCCAAAAGAATTATTATGTAATAAATATTATATATATATATATATATTAAATATATCTTAATAACCAACCATGAAAAATGGTGGTGGAAAATGAATCATATAACCACATGGAGGAGGTAGTCCACACATACTCTTGAGAGATAATTCCATTTCCCATTTGACGTATAGGAGGTGAGAAATGGTTATCCCATAATAATAATGAAATAATATAATATTTATGATTTTTGATTCATCATGTTAGTATGGATACAATATATTAGTAAGATGTAGAATAATAAATAAACTTTGAAAGTGTTCGAAAACAAGATTACCACTTCTTTAAGAGATCCCCTACCTCTTACACCTTAATCCTTATTATAATGGTATTAGGGTAAGACCATGAGATAAATAAGGGAGATAAGGAATCTAGAAACTTTTTTAGGTAGGTATTTTCCTAGATATAGGGAAATTATTTTTTTAATGATGGAGGGGAAGACGTTTCCTTTGATAAATGAGGGGAGATACACATTTGGAATTATTTAAAATATTTTAATAATATAAATTAATTTCCTTGTGAGAGTGGATAAAAATTTTCATAGATTAAAATATTATAAGTTTAAGGAAAAATAAAATCAAACAATGATATTTAATCATGTTTTCTATGTTATCTTGAAGCCTTATTCTTTTATTTTTTACCCTTTTAACTCATTTAACCTTTAACCTAGGTGACAAATATTTACCCTGGTTATTATTCAGTATGAACAAAAATTAAGTTAAAATTATTAATTGATATAAATTATTATGATTCCAAATATTTAATCCATTTTACATTATTCAAATCCTATAAGTTTATGAAATTAATTTCAATATAATTTCATAAAACGCAATGAAATCCAAATTTAGAAAAATATTTATTTTAAGTATAAAAATGATTTTACAGCAAAAAAGTATAATGTTAATTAAAATGGGATTAATTGGATTTTATTAAATAAAAAAGAGATTATTTTTATTTCAAACCATACTAGATTCTAAATTTACCTTGTAAATACTAGATTAATATATAATAAAAAAAAAATTATTTGAACAAAAACATTACTTAGATTTCAAAAATGTTAATCGTATATTTATAAGATCAATATTATTTTTTATATAAATTATATTATTTATTAATATTTATATAGTTTCTAAAAATAAGTTTTTTATAAAAATTAAAGTTATTCTTATATCACCTAATGTTATAAAAGTGAGAGTTTTTATATAATCAGTATTTCCACTATTCATTTAAAATCAACCTTTTTAGAAAAAACTAAATAATTCATCCTAAGACTATTATGTCATGCTAATTTTAAAAATTATCTCTATTTTATAAAATTAAATTTATAATATTTTTATAAATTAATTATATTGTCCACACACAAAATTCAATAAAACCAATTTTTGAAGAAAAGTAATTTTAAAGAAAAAAATAAATTTATACTTATTCTTTTCCTAATAATTAGATGTAGGTTAAATTTATTGATTGAATTAGTTATTTATATTAAGGTAAAATTTTCTTAAATATACTTTAAAAAAATTATTCTTATTCATATATTCCACCTCAACAACTAGGTTATGATAGTCATATTTAAATAATATTATTTCGATCTCAGGGTTGTGTGAGGTGTATGATAACGAACATATTGTTCTTTTAAAATAAAATATAAACTAAAATATCATGGTATTTTACTAGTGGTTACCAAATGTGATAGAGTATTTTTAGGAATATAATTTGGGTAGGTATTCAAGACGAATCTTAAGTAAAGGTGTTCTTTTAGGTGGGTAAAGAAGAGGCCCTTTTATAGGCAAGCTTGGGTGGAATTTTCATAAATACTCATTCCTAAAAAAATAAATAATATAATATCATATGGAAAGTATATCCAAAGTGAAAAAAAATAATTAATATAGGATAATGGAATGTTGATCATTCCTTCATCCATAAATTTAGAGATAATTTATTTTTGGTATTTTTATACTTTAACCCTTAATTTAACCCCTTTACCTCCTTTATTTTTATCATGGTAATTAAATTTCCACCCCAATAACTTATTTTTATGCCTAAAAAAGAAATTGATATTATTAAAAAAATTACATACTAATACCAAATATTGAATCTATTTTATTTTATTCAATTTATAATAGTGATAAAAATTAATTTCAATATAAGAATGCATAATGCATAAAAAATAGTTTTTATAAAAATGTATTTTCATGCATAAAAAAGAATTTATTATTATTCCTTATAAAATAATCATCATTATATGATTGATACTTTATTTTAATTAATATATATATATATATCTATTTCATTAAAATAATTATTTAATTGAGATAAATTTAATTTATTAAAATAACAATACACAACATATAGAAATATAATTATTTGAAAAATGGAAATTAAATGATTTTATCTTTATAAATAATTAATAATAAATTCATGATTGTTTATTCATTTGTTAATATATATAAAATATACATTTCATTAATTTTTATACTCCAAATATGACAAATTTAACTTTTAAATAAAAATATATAATATATATATAAAACAATTTTTAGAACAAAACTTTTTTTGGTGATGATTAATTAAATTAGAATTTATTATACTGATTTTATTATTTTATGGATTTTATTAATTTGTTTTAATAATCATTCATTTTATTTTATTAATATAATTTATTAATATCATTCATCAAAAGTAATAAATCTAAAAAATACGTAATTTATAAAAAATAATTTCTCTAGAATCAATGTTATTTTCCCAAGTTAATTAGTATATTTTAATCCTATTAAAAATTCTTTATTTAATTTAAATAAAATTATTTTTAAGTAATATTTATATTTTCAAAATCTAAATAAAAATTATTTATACTAACTACATATCGGTAATTAAAAACTGATAATAAGTTTACTGGTGTTATACCCAATTATTATATACCCTTTTGTAAAAATATAATAATTTCCATATTATCCTCTTCACATTCCATAAATTTATCTCATTCTAACTTCACAAATCACAATTTTCATTCCTACAATTTTCAATTGGGATTTTACAAAATGGTTTCCCAATTCATGATGTTTTTTCTTATTGTAGGTTTATCTCTACTAATAATTATTCTTAGAGGTAAAGATGATCCGAGGGATTTCCTACTTATAAATATATTATTATTTTAAATTTATAATCACATTTTAATTTATGAATTTTTAATAGATGCAATCAACCATGGTATGTAATACTTATTTTAATGTATATTTTTTGTAATGTTCCATTATGAGTGAATAAAGTGTTGTTTGTTTAATTCATATCTTTTATGAAATATTTTATAATAAAGTTTAGTAATTTTGAAATAATAGAAAAAACATTTAAGAATGATTGAAATATAGTTTAAGGAAAGATAACTTTTCCTCAAATCAGGTGTGTTACACTTTTAATCCTTGTTTAAGTGTTAATATTGGATTAAAATTGATAAGGAAACCCAATGAGGGTGTACTGCTTTGATTAGTGACGTGATTGGCCTTGTGAGGTCTCATGTAATGGTTTATGACACTCTACTAAGAGTGGTGAGATGTGTTTGAGTTGGGTAATTGGTTGGGTCGTGAAACCATATGAGAAGTGGGTTCATTAGAATGGGTGTATTTCAATCAGGATTGGGGATTATGATAAGAGGGCTTGGGATTCCTAGTATAATTTATGAAAGGAATCTTACTAGGTTATACTGGTAAATTATCTATTCGATGAGAAATTAATCATGAGGTTTTTTATTTGGAATGAGTTAAATATAATCTTTATAGTCTAATTCCCCATTTTAAAAGTTACTTCTAATATGGCATGATTCAATGGTTAGGCCAAGGGTGGTATCTTACAACCATAAGAGTGATCTATTGAGGTTATTTTATTAATTTGACCATTTGGTGATGATTTTATTATGTGACATTAGGGTATGGGATTCACGATTCATGTACTAAAGGCCCATTATCTGATAGATTGACATTAATAGTAATAAGTTGAACATAGGATGAATTATCTCTATACCTAGGGTATAAGGATACACAATACCTGTTATGTGAGAGTTGATATTAGTCAGGGGATGGGATATTGATGTGTTAGTATACATGAAACACAAGGTATGATGGGTCGTTAATTGATGGATAGGTCTTGTGTAGGGAAATTATTATCTAATTGTGATTAATATCTTGAATATTTTTATTATTAGTATGATGGTATTATATATTAAAGATATTCCCTAAATCTTATATTAATTTAACTTATTTTTTGGTCATATAAAATCGTACAATATGGGTTTATCATGGGGTATGAAATACTTGTTAAAATTGCATGTTTTACACTACCCAAGGAAATTATAGATTATGATTTGGATATACGTAGGTTATAAAGAACCACATTGTATGATTTATATTAGATCATTTGATTAGTTTGAATTTGTATGATAAGTATTATTTTGGGACCAATTTGTCTAAAATAAACCTGAGAGTGGGGGTGAATTAGTGTGTACACCAATTAAAAATTTTCTCTTTATTTAGTCCTCTAAGTTATTTTGATATTGTTCCCTCATTAGAAAGAACTCATTAAATCTCTCATTTTCTCATAATAGATCACAATTAATAACAAATTAATGAAAAAAAATGAATCATGCATAGAACACAAATATTTTACATAGTTTTCCATTAAGGGATAATCAAAGGAGTATACCCAGAATTATGTATCAGTGTACCAAAATAAACTATACTCGCACTCAATGGGTGAGTTTTTTTAGGTCATATTCACTCCATTCCAAGGTGAACTATCTTTATAATATTTTTGTAAATACACATTATCAATCCAAGGTTCAATATCACTTCTTCTCCACTATGCACTTCATTGATGAAAGTAATGGTCAGTTTATAAATGTGAGGGTCTCTCCTTGTTCTTAATGAGAGAATTATTGCATCATAACTCTGGATTTGATTCTTCTTTGAGGTCTGTATTCACTACTCTTCCAATCTTCCAAGACCTGATGACTTAAAAACATCAATTTTAGGGATGTATATTTGTCTTCCATAAAACACAACAGCAAAAAATCTTCTTTCAGATGAAGATTGAACCGTAATAATATAATCTTATTTTTCTCCTTCAACATCCAGTTATAAAAATGGAACTACTTCTTCTTAATTGATAATTATCTCTTTAATAAGTTAGATATCATAGTGGAAGCCCTTTGTGGCTCTCCTCTTTCATCTTCTTCCCTTATAATCTAGATATATCAATATTCTCCAAACTCTCTTCTTCTTCTCAAAATTGTATATAGCAATATTACAATACCTTTTTTGGAATTTATTCTAGATTTTTTTATAGACCTAAGATACACCTATATATTTATCCAATGGAATTCTTCCTTCCTCTAATTATCTATGATTATTCAAAGTGTATTGAACAATTAGTGTAGTCAAAAAGGTGCATTCAGACCTGAATCAAACTCTTGATAGATAAGATATTTGAAATATTTAAATTGTATGATTCACCTTATACATGTAATTATTATTAACATCATAACATGATTCTAAACTTCTATTAAGACCTCAAATCCAATATCCTGCCTATACATGCATATCCATGGAGTGACTCCATGTATTATGGTAGTTTTCTTGGTTAAAAACCTGATTCATAAGATTAGCTTGATGTCTTATATTTAAATACATGAATATTATGGTGAGATTATATAGGATGTCTTAATCTTAAAACTTTTCATGTCATTATCATCCATATCATGATGAATTCCATTTATCCTCTATAACGTCCCATCCTAGATCACTCAAAACTAGTAGATAGACCAATTTTCCAAATAACCTTGAGCATGCCTCCTCATATTCTAAAAGTTTCTGACTATTAGTAGGGGTGTTGGGTGCTACTTTGGGGAGACTATACCCCCTATATCATAATTAACAATCAAATATAAGATAAACAAATACCATCCATAGTGAAAATAACCATAGTACATGAAAAATAATGAACAAATTATAATAATAAAAGAAATGTTGTAAAGACCTGAATGGACAAACTATATAAATAAATACAACCCACTGGGATGGTTATAGATATGTACTACAATAAAAGAAATAAAATATAAAGTTCTCTACAATCTCTTTAAGACAAATATCATCCAGTTTTATAATATTGTCTATGTTATCTTGCTCGACCATGATATCCCAGGCCTTAGCCAAACCTATACCTACAACTGGGTGAACATATTCTCAGGAACCTAATTTCAATGGTTTCTCAAGAAGGATGTGAGTAAAATACTTAAAATGGATCCAAAAATGTAGTTCCATACTAAATATCAAATGTATTGATATGGACATGTGACATTCTCAACTAAAATAAAGGAAAACTCTAAATAAATAAATTATTGTCGATCCTTAGGTTTGGGACCCCAATCGACCATACCTGTTTTGACATAATATTGAAGTGTATCTAAAAAATAATTATAAAAATTCCTCCTAAGTAACCTGTTGGTTATAAATACATAGAAGCACCAGCCAATCCACACAAATATAGATCCCATCCCCTGATACCCAATATTTGGGCTCCAAATCCATGGTAACCTAATATCCTCATGACTTTGGGGATGATAAAACTAGAATACAATCATGGAGATCCCTTATCAATACATCCCCAATATTTTCCTCATGCATTTGTGGATAATCAACCATGTATCCCAAAGGATGATCTCCAAGAATGTTATCTCTCATATGTATCCAAAGGTAGCTCCAAATCCATATAATCTTCCATTATCCATTCGACTTTGGGGTCAATCAACCCAATAGCCTATTTTCTGGTTCCAAATCCATGGAAACCTAATATCCACATGAATTCGAGGATGATCAACCCAAAAAAAATCTATGGAATCCAAATATTTGGAATCCCATTCATCGAGGAACTAATTCCATTGAATACCCCATCATGTTTGAGCCCCATATCCATGGCGGCTCCAACATTGAGCTTCATCTCTATGGTCGTTCCAGCTATTTCCATCTCCAAAACAAGGAATCGCGTCCTTATACATACTCCTCAAGTGTCCATCCCAAAAGGAAACACAAACATCTATCCAAACTCCCATTCTCATCATCTATGCCCATATCCCCTTATCTCCCAAGTTTAGTATAGGTTCTATGATGACACCTGCAAACATATCGCATCGTCAACTCTTGGCCAGTCTAGCAATGGGGGCCTATTGAGTACCCTCAGTCTCAACATAGTTGAGTAACCCTCATATGGACCTTAGTCTCATACATTATATCAGGTCATCACCTGACGTACTGCGACAACATGTCCCATAGAATCTCTAACAGGGTAGCACATACTTTCTGACTACATAGGGTCTCACCACATGGGAGGAAGTTAATAGAGGGACCATATCTCATCTCAGTTTTTAGGGTCACTCTCGATATTTCTTCTCACCCAAACCTCATCTTTGGCCATCGGTGGATGAAGCAGTAATCCAGTGCACAAGGATTTTTTGTAACCGTTATTTATTATTCATATTAATTGTAATGATTATTTAATTTAAATGCCTCATTTAAATTAAATAAACCATTTAACAGAGAGGGGGAATCAAAATACTCGACCTCACCTCACAATATTTCAAGATTCCTTCTCATGTCTAAAGGCCCCAGCATCATCCATCGATGGCTGATGTGTCATGAAAGAACACAGGGGTTTTTCATGACCCTTAGTGTTTACTATTCAAATTATGTAATTAAATTTATTTAAAACATTAATATAATTAAATTAATCATGGTAATCACACTCAATGTCATGATAGAACACCCATATGTACATAAACAATATAAATTCCATTAGTAAAGTATGCAAGACCACCTACATCAAACAGAGCTTTTCCTATTTGATGTAAATGGATGGTAGCCACTACCAAGTCCTACCAAGCTCATCTAGCCTCTCCTTTAATCAACCAAACTCGTATATGAGACTAACTCATGAAAATAAACATTAATTACTTAATTAAATCACTTTATAATGAATTATTTAATTAAATACAAACTTTGCATATTTCTTGTTAAAACATAGGGGCATCCCATCACACCAAATCCATTGGCAACAGGGTGTGTTCTACACCAAAATCATCCCTAGATCTAATATTCAAAAAATACCTATTTAATTATACTGATTTAACCACAGATAAAATTTATTTATGGAAACCCCCTTTTTTGAAAATTGAAGTGGAGTCATAACTAAATGGATTTATGTGTGAATGAAGGAAAACATCATCTTAGGATCCCTTATTTTTAGGCAGTAAGTAATCTTTAATTAAAACCAGTGATTTCATCATCCTCCAATTAAATATTCATTTTTACCTTAAATGAAAATCTCCCAATTTAGAGTCAACTAGAGAGAAACAACACTAAAGGAGGGAATAAAAAGACCTTACCTATCGACACCATTTAATCACACTCAATAATGATAAGATTGGTTGGGAATGGAAGGAGAGGAGATCAGATCAAACCCTCCCATGTACTACCTTTTTTTATTAATGAAAAAAGAGGGGTTGAGCCCTGCTTAGCCTGATGACTTTCATGCTGTGAACCATGGGTTCACATCCTAAATTTTAAAGCTATGCTTCTGGGTCACCTTTCACATCCTGGATCCCCTTGGTCACACCCTAAGAAACCTTTTCACATCATAAATACCATATTCATAATCTAAATGGGCTTCTACATCCCGTTTTAGTAGTTAGAGAAACCCATTCTTCCTTTGGTGCTTTCCTAAACCCCTGAGAATTCCACTAGAACTTAAGAAGTTCCCAAAACACCACATTTGGATGTTCAAATTCCAAGAACCTTGTCCTAATTTTTATATTTCAAAACAAACCATAAAACAATAGTGAAAATTAAAATTCTCACTAAATTTCTCAACCAGTATAGATAGTGGTTCTTATAATCTCCCCACCATAAAACTTATCATCCTCAAGAAGTCCCATCATAAATTTACTAGATAAAATCAAACTATATAGGTTTCTTAATCCTACTCACTTCATCATGTTCTACTTTGGAATGCTGAAATATATTCTGTTATATGACTCCAGACATGTGGTGCATTATTCAAAAAAACCCAAGTCACCACTCATAAAAACTATTGAATTCCTAGGTAGTGTTTCCCAACATCCATCTATTCAGAAACACCACTATTTCATCATCTGTTTTATCAATAGGTTCATGGTACTCCCCACCGTAGAACCCTACTTTTCACAACCACTTATGAGTATTGGTTCTTCCCTTCAATGGAATCATCTATAAATCTCATTATCAAAGGTCCCATTAATTTTTCAGTATTTTTTCTATCTTATAATTCCAAAGTAGGGTTAAAACACCGTCTAGAGCTGCTACCACATATCATATTTATTTCCAAGTTGAGATGGATAAGAGTCCATTTCCCCTCACGGGACCCACATATGATGAATTTTCCTCAAAATGAACTGGTCAAACCTCGGGATACTCCTATCATACCCAAACAAAATTCCCAAACCATAGAAATAACATCCCTACCTTTTCCAATAATTTATACCAAAATGATTCCTTCAGCACTTTTTTCACATGTTTCACACCCTAAAACATGTCAATGAAATATGTTGTTGCATATTTTACTCCCTACACCAAATGAATAAATAGTGATTCACCCTTGAGGAAAGAGAAAAAAATAATTTCACCCCATGGATCAACTTTTGACCACATTAGGGAATTCTAAGCTCGGTTTTAACACCCTAACTCCATACAAAGTCACATCCAAATTTCAAATATTATATTATCATGAAACTAGATAAATCATAATTTATATCTTATTAGCTTCTAAACTCCACCCAGATCATCTAATAGTCATCCTAACAAAGACAATGAACCTTCTCACATAAGATTCATCCCCCAACAGCCTGTTTTGGTCTCCCCACTATATGTATTTCCTTATATCAATCCATAAGTGAAACCATAAGGAAATACCATCCTTTAACCTAAAAAAACACTTAGGTAACTTAGACTATATCCAATGATATATCTGTGTACTAGGGATAATTTCAAGATATTGGGAATTATCATATCTATAATGAGAGTAAACCAAGATTTCATCAATGGTTACTACCATAATCAGCATTCATCACCTTAATTTCACTAAAAACAACAGGTTATCACTCTTGATACACCTGTTCACATACCCCAAATGGCATCTCATATATAAAATGTGTTCCTATAATCTTAACTCATTATAAACCCTGGGTTTTATTCTTTCCTATGACCATTCACTAAACCTGACTCAAAACCCATGAGTCATTCATCACCAACATTAAATCTAACCAGAATCACTCAATTGATTTCATTAGAAAGAAACCAAGTCCTAACCATTCCTTTTATTAAAACTTGATGGAACCCACCACAAATAAATTTCATAATCCAAAACATCTAAAACACTGATTAACCCCTCTGATGGGTCACCATTAGAAAAATTAAAACACTAACTCACTCAGGTCTGATTCAAAACTAAGAGCTTATATATCTCCTAACTATCCTTGCTGGACAAGTCTCATGAAAGCCACTAGGTTCAACCATATATTCCACGGTTAAACCACTTATAAGGTCCCCACTAATAGGGCATCAAGAATGATCCCCTCCCAACTTCACATGAAATAAACATGTCAGGACTTCCATCTTTAGGGTCTCACAAACAAAAGGCATCAAAATCTAAACCAACCACCGATAAGGGGTCCAAACTTATACATTGTGTTCCATAACGACACACCAAGGTCATTGTACCTCCTATTCATGTGGACTGAGACATCATCCTCATCATCAAGAATCTCACCATAGATCCTCATGAAATTCCTTCAAAAGGAATTAATATAAAATCAAACACTAATAGTCCTATATTCCATATGAATTATATGTATATGATATTATGCATGAAACGCCTCTTTCCTCTATAGTCCAAGAGTCAAAATAAAATCAATTAACTCTTTACAATGGTCTAATAGATATATATACATCATAAATCAAAACATCCAAACCACATTTGCATCACCCAATGTGAAAACAAAATACAATCATAACAATACAAATAAGAACAACATCCCCACACCCTGGTAACCTAGACATCCTACTAGTATAGGTTTTCATAATGTTCCATCCTAGCATCCATCACAGACTCCAACACATTCCTAAATCTCTAGTATACTAGATCCCAAATAATAAGTAAAAAATAAAATGAATCCTTTGATACCGCTTTGTAACATCCTTCCTTAGCTCACTCTAAAACAATACCCAGACTGGTTCTCCATATGACATCAAGTGTGCCTCCCCATATGCCAGAGGCTATTGACTAGCATCAGGGTTGTAATGTGGTATTATAAGGAGACTATACACCCAATATAATAGTGCATAATAAAATTTAAGATAACCAAATACCATGCACAATAATAAATAACTAGATTACATGGAAAATGATAAACATATTCCAATAATAAAAGAAATAAAGTAATGGACCAAACAACCATACTATAAAAATAAAGACCACCCACAAGTATAGTTATAGATAAATACTAGAATAAAATTAATAAAATAAATATGTCCCTATAGAATCTCTAAGATGAACCCCATCTTGCCTCCTGACACCATCTGATCTATCCTGATCAACCATGTTATCTCGAGCCTTAGTACAACCTGTGTCAACAACTTAGTGAATGTATTCTTAGGTACCCAAGTGTAGTGGCAACCCCAGTAGAGTTTGAGTACAAAACTCAGTAGGTAACCACAAATTTAGTCCCCTAATATTTATAATATTTAGTACTATGTACATGTGACATGCTCAATTGAAAAAAAATGACAACTTAAAATAAATAAATAATTGTTGATCCTCATGCATGTGACCCTGATAAACCATACCTATATCATCCCAATGCTAGCATGTCTCTGAGCACATAATAATGACTATTCCTCCCAAGTAACATGTTTGTTTTAAATACATGGAAACCATGGAAAATCCTCATGAATCTGGGAGACCATTCCCTAGTATCCAACCAATAGGATCTAAATCCATGGAAACCTAATATCCTCATGAATCTGGTGATGATAAACCCAAAATAAAATATAGGAAACACCTCATGGAAGGATCAATATTTTCCTCATTACTCTAGGGATGATAAAATTGGTGTCCCATAGGACGAGCTCCATGCATGGAAGCTCCCATATGTATCCCAGGGTAGTTTCAAATCCATGACAGCTTACATCATCAGCTAGAATCTACGGGATATCATCCCGATAACCTATTTTTGGGTTCTAGATCCATAGAAAACCAATATCCTTCTGAACCTAGGGAAAATCGACCCATCATCCAATTTTTGAGATCAAAATTCATGGTAACCCAATAATTTAAACTCCTAATACAAGGTATCACCCATCTTATCTAAGCTCAAAATCCTTGGAAGCTCCAGTACTAATCTCTATCTCCATAGAAGCACCAAACATATCCATATCCAAAACATGGAATCTTATCCTTATAAATCTACATTAAGGGTGTATCCTAAAATGAAATATAAATAATTGGTTGAATTACCACACCTTTCATATATGTCCACAACCCCTTAGCTCCCAGGTCTAGTACGGGTTCCACTATGACACTTGCTACAATATCAAATCACCCACTCAAGGTTGGTCTAGAAATTGGCCATGTGATGTGTACCCTAAATATTAACATAACGGCAGAACCCTCTCCTAGTACTTAGTCTTATTCATGGTCTCAGTTAAACACCTGACACACTGGGACAATGTTTCTCATTGAATTGTAAATAGGGTATCACATCTGTTCCAACTACATAGGGTCACATTGGATCAGTCTTCTCACCCAAACCCAATTTCAGTCATCCTATGACCTTTCCACCTAGGTCTGGTCATGTCATATAGAACAGTGTCATGTGTCCCATCCTCATCAGTACAAGCTCAAATGGTCCAAATTCTAAAAGGGAGTCATCTAAAGTCTCAAGCCCCAAACCATGGGCTAAGGATCTCATGGTATTTACTCAACTCACAAGAGTTATGGAGGCCAGATAGATAATTCATAGACTTATCCTTGGTCATCGGTAGCCAAGGTGATAAACCAACGCACAAGGGATGTTTGTTACCTTAGTAATCATTCATATTTATTGAACTTTTTATTTAATTTAAACACCTCATTTGAATTAAATAATCCATTTAACAAATATGGGGTCTTAAAATACCCAACCTCACCTCACAAGTGGTCTAGAGTCCATCTAGTGTCTCAAGGTCTGAGCATCATCCATTGGTTTCTAATGTCTTAAGTGAGTTAATCAATTTTTTTCATGACCCCTTGCATTCACTATTCCAAATTAAGAAATTTAATTTAATTAAAACATTTATCTAATTAAATTAATCATGGGAATCACACTCAATTGTTTTCCCAAAAACCCACATGAATATAAATAATATAAATGTCATAGGGTAAGTAAGCGAGACTACCAACCTAAAATAGAGCTTCTCCTATTTGATTCCAAGGGTTGGTAGCCGCTACCATGGCCTAACAAGCTCATTTGGCCTCACCTTTGATCAACCAAACCCATCTATGATCCAAACGTGTGCCAAGAAACAATAATTAATTAATTATATAAATTTATAATTATTTAATTAAATAAAAACAAGGTATACTATTACTAAACTCACTAAGGCATCCCATCATGCTAAAACCATTGGCAATGGAGTGTGTTATGCTCCTGAATCATCCTCATTTATATGTTGCACAAATTTCCTATTAAATTATATTAATTTAGTAATTGATAAAATTGATTTATAGAAAAACCCAATTGAAAAATTGAAATGGGTTCATACCTCGATGGATCGGCATAAAAACATAGGGGGATATAGTCTCTAGATCCATTATTTCTAGGATATATTGAATCTCTAATGAAAACTAGAAATTTCACCATCCCCTAGTGAAAATGGAATTTTAACCTAAACTGGACATCTCCTAATTCAGTGATAATGAGGGAGAAACAACCTAGAATGAGGGAAGAGGAAGGCCATACCCACTGATGTTGTCGAATCACACCCAAGAAAGATAGTATTAATAAATAATTGAGGGATAAGAGATCTATTCGAACCCTCCCATGTGTTCCCAATTTTTATGATGAAAGAAGAGGGGTCGAGCCCTTCTTAAAAAACCCTTGGAACTTTCATTTCTTGAACAATGGGTTCATGAAATAAATTTTAGATGTATAGCCTCAAATACCTTATCAAGTTCTAAATTCCCTTGGCCACAACCCCATAAATCCTTTTAACATCATCAATATCCTATTCATGACATTAATAGGCTTCTACATCCTGTTTCAACATCCCGAGCCACCTGTTCCTCATATAGTGCTTACCTAAACCCCCAATACTTCCACAAAAATTTAAACACCATGTTTGGAAATTAAAATTCTTGGAACCTCATTCCAATATCTAGATCCATTGATAATAAAGAAAATTTAAATTTCCATTGAGTTTCTCAATTGGTACAGACATGAGTTCTTATAATCGCCCCACCATAAAACTTATCATCCTTGAGAAGTCTCATCGGACATTTACCAAATTAACTTGACCAACATGGATTTCTTAATACTACTAGATTAATCAAGTTATACTATGTAATTTCAAAATATGATTTCTTACATGACTCCAAATATGAGGAGCATTATTCACAAAAACCTGGTCCACTACTTATAACCATTACTGAACCCCTAGATGGTGTTTTCTATAACCCATCTATTCTAAAACACTTCTATTTCATCATTCATGTAATCAAAAAGCTCATGGTTCTCCCTAATGTAGAAATATACTTTTCATGACCACTTTCAAGTCTTAGTGCACCCCACCATAGGAATCACCTATCGAAGCACATTTCTAAGGGTCAAATGACTCACTCAACGTGGTTTCCATATTTCCATTCTTGTATAGGATTAAAACACACACCATAGATACTACCATATCTCATATATTATTTTGAGATGACATGGATGAGTATCCATTTTCCCCTCATGGGTCTTTTTTACATTAACCTTTCCCCGAAAGGTCCCAGTCAAACCTCAGGATACTCTTTTCAAACCAAAACAACATACCCAAACCATGGTACCAACATCCCTAAATTTTATAAGAATTTATCCCAAAATTTCACCTTTATAAATTTTATCCAAAGTTTTTACTCCCTAAAACATATCATAAAAACATTTTGGTGAATGTTTCACCCCATAAACCAAGAAAAAAAATTGGATTCACCCCTTTAAGAAAATGAAGAAACTAGTTCACCCCCTGAACCAAGACACGTATCATACCTCACCCCATGAAACATGTCATGAATATTAGCTCACCGCATGAAACATGTCATGAAATGGAGATCACCCCATGAATATCCTTATAAACACATCAAAACATTCTGATCCTAGTGTAAACATACCATCTCCATCTGATGTATCATCCAGATTTTAAATCTAGTGTTTTCATGAAACCAGATAAATCATACTTTATAGCTTAATCACATCCAAATGACACCCGGACTACCCAATGTTCTACCCAACCACTCCAATGACCCCTCTCACATGAGGTTCATCCTCCAATTGTCTGTGGTGGTATCCCCATTATATGGATTTTATTATATCACTCCATAAGCACAACCATAAAGAAATACCTTCCTTTAACCTAAAAACATTTAACTAGATTTTTGTATAGCCAATTCTCTCTCAGTTTAGTTAGTACAATGTCAAGATATTGGGAATGACCATATCTAGACATGGAGTACACCAATATGTCTCCAATGGTTACTACCATAATTAGTGCACATCACCTTAATTTCATCGAAAAAAACTAGTGCTCACTCCTGAGAAACCTATTCACATAACCCAAACAACATTAAGCATCTCTAGTGCATTCCTAGAATCTTAAATCACTAGAAAACCCAGACCATATTATTCCCTATGAACCTTCACCAAACCTAACTCAAAATCAATGAGTCATTCATTACCATCCATAAATCTAACCATAAGCACTCAAGGTATTCCCTTAGAAAGAAACCAAGAAATAACCATACCTTTTAAAGAAATTTGATGAAACTTATCATGTATATATTTTTCAATCCAAAATATCCACAAAACATAAGTAACCCCTCTGATAGGTCACCATTAAACAAATGAAAACATCAACCTATTAGGGATTGATTCAAAACAAAGGTCCTCTATGTCTCCCACATAACCATGTCTACCAATTCTCACAAAATCCACTAGGTCTAACCACTTATTCCATAGGTAAACCTCTTAGAAGGTCAAAACTAATGGGGAATTAATAATAATAACCTCCTAACATCACTTGATATAAAAATGTCAAAAACTCCATCTCTAGGGTCTCACAAATGAAATGCATCTAATGCCAAACCGACCACCCACAAAGGGATCAAACACTCCAGCATTGTGTTCCATACCAACCCACCAAGTTCATTACACCACCAATTCATGAGCACTGAGTCATCATCCTCATTTTCAATTATCTCACCATATATCCACATGAACTTCCATCAAAATGAATTCATATAAAACCACACCTAAGCATTCCTATATTATATGTGAATCCTATGTGCCTGATATGATGAATGAAATGCCTCCTTCCTCTATAGTCCATGTGTCAAAATCAAATCAATAACATCCTTACAAATGGAAAATATCCATATATGAATTATAAGTCAAAAAATATAAACCACATGTACATCACCTCATGTGAAAATTAAATACAACCATAAAAACAAAAATCAGAACAGCATCTCTATACCCTGATAACCTAGACTTCTTACTAGTACATGTGCTCTGGATTCCCATACCTACATCCATAAGAGGCTCCAAAACATTCCTAAATTTCTAGTCTATCAGATCCCAAAGAGTAACACAAAAAAACCTCTAATACTGCTTTGTAATGTCCCTCCATGTCTCATTCTAAACTGGTTGTCCAACTGGTTCGCCACATGACCTCAGGCATGCCTCCCCATAATCT
Organism: Viscum album; assembly: GCA_963277665.1. Classification (NCBI taxonomy): domain Eukaryota; kingdom Viridiplantae; phylum Streptophyta; class Magnoliopsida; order Santalales; family Viscaceae; genus Viscum; species Viscum album. The sequence continues at coordinate 859,646,708 of OY728121.1, forward strand.
AGATGTTACCGACTAGTAGTGGGGGTGTAATATGGTATTGTGGGGATACTATACCCCCTTTATTAGAGGGAATAAATAAATAAAATATAAAAAAAATAACATACACATTATTAAATAACCATAGTATGTAGAAAAGAATAAAAATCTAACAATAACAAAAGAAATTTAGTAAAAACCTAAACAACCATGTTGTATAAACAAATCCCACCCACTTGGTTGGTTATATATACATATAAGAATAAAATAAATAAAATAAAAATGGATCTACAGCCTTACTGATTCAAACCTCATCCATTCTCCTAATACCATCCATAATATCATGATCAACCATTCTATCATGGGCCTCGACCCAACCTTTGTAATGAAACTCGATGAATGTCTGCTCAGGTATCTAAGGGTAGTGGTGACCCAAGTAGGGTGTGAGTACAAAACTCAATAGGTAACCATAAACATAGACCTTTACTAACTAGATTATGCAGTGATATGTGTAAGTTAAAATCTCAAATAATGTAATGGATAGCTCCAAATAAATAAATTACTATCAAACTTCAGGTTTCTGACCCTGAACAACCATGCCTGCTTTGTCCCAATGTCATGGTGTCTCTGATCATGTCAGAAATACCATGCCTCCAAAGAAACATGTGGGTTCCAAATCCATGGAAACTCTTCCCAATACCCATGAAACTAGAATCTCATCCCCCTGTCATCCAATATTTGGGATCCAAATCCATTATAACTCGATATCATCACAGCTCCATGGATGATAAACCAGGTATCCAATCAGGGAGATCCTTCCTCAGGGAATCCCCAATATTATTCTCATGACTCTAGGGAGGATCAAACATGTATCTTATAAGATGATCTCCTAGAATTATTGCTCATATATGTATCCCGGGGAATCTCCAAATCCATGGTAGCTCACATCATCCACTTGACTCTAGGGGAGATCAACCCAGAAACTTATATGTGAGTTTCAAATCCATGGGGACCTAATATCTTCATGACTTCAAGGATGATCATCCTAACAGTAGATATCGAGGATCCAAATACATGGTAACCCATTCATTCGGGCCCCTAATCCATTGCATCCACCATTAAATATGATCCCCTAATCCATGGTAACTTGGTCATTCGGGGCCCTAATCCATTATATCCACCATTATGTATGAGCCCTAAATCCATGGAGGATCTAGCATCAAGCTCCAGTTCTATAGAAGCTCCAACCATATTCAGCTCCAAAATATGGAATCCCGTCTTTATAAATCCTCCCTAAGGGAATATCCAAAAAAATACAAACAGTTGGCCGAACACCCACACTCATCAACTATGTCCATAGACCCACAGCTCCTAGGTTTAGTATGGAATCCATGATGAAACCTTTTATCATATCATGTCACCCACTCATAGCCAATTTAGAAATAGGGAACCCACTAGGTCCCCTCAGTCTTAACACGTTGTGCCACCCTCACATGGTCCTTAGTCTTAGTCATGGTCTTAGTTCAACACCCAACATGTTGGGACAACACATCCCATGGAATCAGCAATATGGTAACACATCCTTGCTAACTACATAGGGTCTCACCACATGGGTGATAGTAAAGAGATAGTCTATATCCCATATCAATTTTCAAGGTCACTCTAGGTAATTATTCTCACCCAAACCCTATTTCATTCCACCTATGGCATGTACACCTAGGCCTATCCAAATCAAAAATAACAGTGTCGCACGTCCCTTCCTCATCTCAAAAAGAAAAAATAGCCTGAAGTCTACAAGGGATTCATCTAAAGTATCAATCCACAAACCTTGGGCTAAGAATTTTGTGTTATTTCCTAACCTCACAAGAGGTCCAGAATCCATATATATAATTAGTTTTCTCGACCTTGTCTATTGGTGGTTGAGATGATAAGCCAGTGCATAAGGGTTTTTTGTGACCCTTGGTTCCCATTAATCTTTATTGACATTTTTAATTTATTTAAAAACCTAATTTAAATTCAAAAAACCTGTTAAAAATAGGGGGTCTCAAAACACCCAAACTCACCACATAAGTGGTCTAGAGGCCATATACTGTCTCAAGGTCTCAGTATCGGCCATCAGTGGATGATGTGTCAAGAAAGAACACATTGGTTTTTTGTGACCCCTAGAATTTATTATTCAAATTACACAATTAAATTTAATTAAATCATTTATATAATTAAATTAATCATGGTCATCACCCTTAATGGTGTCCTCAAATGCCCACATGCACATAAACAATATAAATTCCATATGGAAAGTATGTGATACCATCTACCTCAAATGGAGCTTTTACTCTTTGATATCAAGAGCTAGAAGCCATTTCTAAGGCTCGTCAAGATTTTCTAGCCTCACCCATTATTAAAAAGACAATTATCTAAGCCTGAATGATGCTAATAAATAATAATTAATTAATTATATGAATTTATACTTAATTAATTAATTAAAATCCAGACTTGGCATATTGTTAGTAAACTCATCGGGGAATCCCATCATGCCAAAACCATTAGTAACATGGTGTGTTATACTACTGAATCATCTATATTTATAATAAGAATAAAACCCACAGTGAATTATATCGATTTATCCATTGATAAAATTTACTTAGGGGGAAAAACCCCTTCCAAAAATTGAAACTATGTCATACCCCAGTGGATCAATACACAAACATATTCGAGAATCATCTCATGGTCACTTCTTTTTACTCTCCACATAATATCTGATGAAATTTTAAAATTTCAAAATCCCTCATTGAAATTATAATTTTGACCTAAAATAGAAATCTCTTGATTCAGCAATAATGAGGGAGAAACAACATGGAAGGCGGGAATAGGAAGACCACACCCACCGACACCACTGAATGAAACCAATAATGATAAGATCAATAAATAATGGAGGGAGAGGAGATCTATAAAAACCATTCTTCAAGATACTTATTTTTGTAGAAAAAAAAGTGTTTAATTTCCACTAATAATAGATAACCTAGAAACATTCAAGGGATTAATCACGGGTTAATTCTGATAATTTTCAAGTTGTGGCCCTAATCCCCTTTTCACATCATGAATTCCCTTGGATATGGCCCAAAGTGTTCCTCCTATGATTCTTTATCACTCCCTCAAGACTTCCACAAGAACATAAAAAACACTTGAAAACACCATGTTTGGATATTCAAATTTCCAAAACCTCATTCTGATTTACGGATTTCAAAACAGACTATCCAATAATGAAGAAAATTCAAATTCTCACTAAATTTCTCAATATGTATGGACATGGGTTCTTACATCTTGCATAGAACAATTCTACACATTATTCTCATGGCCAAAATTTATTTCACGATCTCATCTTGTAGCTCATTTATCCATTATTCATATTTTACCTTGCAATGTGATCATTATCTTCATGCCATGGGAACAAATTAGTTGATTAATCCACTAAAATATACATGATCCTCTTCATGGAATGTCAAATATTCCCACACCTCATCCATATATTATTTATTGAATATATATTTATATGGTAAAGTAAATATTTTTATTTATGCTTGTTAAAATGTGATCCACTCCTCCAACAACATAACATCTTCTAGAAAGAGTCTTACATGTGGTCATTCAAACAATGTATAGCATTCATACGGCATGGATACTTTAGAAATCATTCCTTATGATATATTAAGTATTGTAATAAATGGATAAAATTATTATTAATCACAATTTATGATTGATAATAACCTTTACATATCATATCTACTTCATGGAAATGACCCTTACATATGCTCCCATGTGTCAAAAACTTTTCCATTTTTTCTATCTCAATCTGAAAATGAAACCTTTATGTATCTCCTTCTTTACCTGTACATATATAGGGTGTGTTTTTAGTTTTCCATTTTTCTCCTCTACCCAAGAGTATTCTTATTCATGGTCTAGATTTACATTGATATATAATTTCAATTATCTTTACATATGTATGGTCTTTTAAAAATTATCGGACCTTCTTTTATCTTCTAGATATCCAATTTCCAAATTCCAACTTCTAGAAAAATGTAATTATAGACTTCCATCAAAAAAACAAGCTACTAGAAACCCACTAACATCAACTTCAAGACTTCCAGAGTAACTTAAAAAAACATAGTCAAGAATAAAATAAAATCAAATCAAAACTCTAATCTATGTATGTCACTGTTATGCTTCCTTACTAACCTTTCCAAAACCAGTACACCCCACATTTGAGTTTTTTATCCATTATACATGTCTCCAAAATTCATTAACATTATCTATATACTTTTCAACAAATTCCATAGTAATTTTCAATAAATCCAGTACATAAGATGCAAGTTGAAACATCCCCCCTTGATATTTTTTGAAAATACTGCCACAAATGATACTCTACCTTTTAACTTCAAACACAACATAAACCAAGTATATATATCTGTTTCATTTTTATCACTCTACCATTGGTAATAAAATAAAAATGGTCATATTATATAGATTTAAATTCCCATTATCTCTCTCTTTTTCATACAATTCAATGGGTATATCTTCAACTATACACCCATCCTCATCCATGAATGACTTGATCTATAAATTCAATGACACATACCAAAGAATTTTTTGGGTCATGTTAATTCCTATAAACTTTTAAAAAATAGATTTAGATATTTTTATTCTCTTTATTTATCAATAGACTCTTTCAAAACCCATTTTTATTTTGGTATCTTTCAACCTATTCCAAAAGTCATCCTCTTCACAACCCATTTTATACCGATATTTGAAATCTAAGACTCTAGGTCTTTCAACCATTAGTAATTTTACCTTAAAAACATTGGGTTTTTTAACTACTTCAAAATAAGCCTTATTTATTAAATTATTGGCTCTCTTTACTGCTTTCAAACCATTAGGCGCTCCCAACCACTTCATGATTGAACCTTTGTCACTTTTACCACTAGTGAAACTTCAGGATTTCATTTTATCCTTAATTCGATTTGATATATTAGATAATGATTCAACACCACTTTAATTATAGATCTATCTCTATAACATTTTAACTTCATCATCATGTCATGAAACTCCATATTCATCTTCAAAATCAAAAGTGGTTTCTTAACACCATTTTTTGAGTCAAATCAGGGCCTTAATACCATTTGAACCATTTTTTAAAACTGATATCAGTTAAGAACTACAATAACTCTAACCCAATTAGTTTTATTTATCTCCTTTCATCCTAATCATCTATTTTTCCTACATAATTCTTAATTTTCTAATGGATCATGCAGTCACACCGAGAGGCGGTTGAATCAAGTTTGGGTTATTTTACTAAATTATTTTATTTTTATATTAACATCTTTTGATTCGAACCTATATCACCTATTAAGATGAGTGGATCCTATATGCAATGAAGAAATTAAATTAAACCCAAAAAATAATATTTTTATAAGTTTAGGTACTAATAACTACAACATTATACAACTGGTTTGACCAATGGTTACAGATTCCCCCCTATAATCTTATTATCAATTACAATGTTTCAAGATGAAACTCATTATACACCCCAGTAGATGATCCCCCAATTAATCTTAGTTATACCAACTAGGTATCCAACTCTTATGCCTTGATTGGTTAGACCCCCTAACCATTTGATTGGTTAGACCCCCCCCCCCTCCTAGTGCCTCAATCCTCTTCAGAAACTGATTAGGCCCCAAGTCACGTGATCCTTCTTCTTTAGAAGAAGATATGATCCACTATTGGATGATCTCTTGATCTTCCTACATGATATTTCTGAATCACCCTTTATCATGTACAACTTCAAGTAACATTATAAAGATTCAAGTCTTTCTTTATATTATCTATAATTTCATAATTTTACATATCTTCGTCATATCTTGAACTTGATTCATCAGAATTATAATAAAAATATTTCACTAAACAATTACCACTCTGAGTGCCTTTATCTTGTAGTTGATATTTATTCGTATTTTATTTCTTATTCAACTTCTATGACACTCTTTTCTTCCAATTTTTCTAAACCTTCATAAAAATATTCAACATTTCTAACATCAAGAGTAGAGGTAGTATTTTCAATCAGAATATCTTCTAAATTTTATTCAAACTCAAATATGAACTTCATATTCTTCTAATATAAATAATTGGTAAACTAAAGTAGGTCAAACTAGAGGTATTATTTCCATTAATACCAATTGAAGTGTCCAATTGATTTTTTTATACACACTAAGAGGGGAGTGAATCAAGTGTTCTTTTTATTGAATTAATTTCTTTCTTATTTAATTTCTTATAATTTAAAAGTTTGTCACCTTTTAAGATTAGTAGATCACATATGCAATGAATAAAGTAAATGAAACACTACATGCAATATTTTTACAAGGTTTGGTACTAAGAACAACTCATTGATACAACTATTTAGACCCCCCGGTTATAGATTCTACAATATAATATTATTATCAATTACAATGGTTCAAAAAAAACTGGTTTACACCCCAATAGTTGACACTCCTGTTGATCCTAGTTATACCCCCCAGCGATCCAACTATTCTGCCTCAGTTGGTTTGAATACCCATGTTACGACCCATATTTTCACGAAGGTATAGCTCATTTGTTTCTCAATTTGAATCTCTTTTTTTATCTTGGTAAATGTTTACTATGGGCTAAGGAAGTTACTAGAATATTATGAGGCTTTTTTATAGCCCAAAGTTATGGAAAATTTGAAAACAAGCTAGGCCACATGTTTACCACACAGTTAGTAGTAACCATGTGGGGTAATAATATGGGGAACCTTGTGAGTAATTGGGCCCACATAGTTTTTCTACAATTGTGAAACCCTGGGAGAACACCCATGTGAAACCATACAGAGGTTGGATAGAGGATTTCCTCATGTTTTGTTAATGGTTAGGGTAATTGTGTGCCTTAACCGTTCAGGGTCTTCACTTAGAAAGTGAAGGGATCTTGTTTTTCAAGTGTTTTGGACAAACTGTGCACCCACTATTTTGAAGTTGAAATGATATTTTTACCCTTAATTAAACATTAAACCTATTTTTATTCTTCCCCTCCTCATTTCTAGTGAGCTTTCGGTTCTCCCTCCTCCCATAATCTAACTTCACCTCCCACCTAGGTTCTTTGATATCTCACACATCCAAAAACCAAATCGAGATCCATCAAAGGCATTGGATTTCTAAAGGTATTCTCTGGATTCTTATCCCATCTGTTCTAAATTTTATCTTCAGATTCATTTCACTATTTAGGTGTAAGCTCTTCTTCCCTATTTTTAGGGTGTTGGACCATTTTTTCAATTTCTCCCAATATACTTCAAATCTATGGCCTCCATCATATAAGGAGTTATTAACGACCCAAAGGTAGGTGTTCTTGTCAATTTCACAAGAAGTTACAGTGTTTTCATATCTTTTATGTTGTGCCATATGCTGTCATTCACCATGTATTTCCTTAAAATTGATTTCTTAATTATAAATTGTTATACACACCTTTTTATACTCACATTAATCATTTTTTAGTAGTTTTAGGATTCCAACCTCGATCATGGGAACCACTTGGGTGTGTCAGCATAAATTTACCATTTATAATTAATTGATTGAATGCTCAGAACACCTTCTATGTGACTAGATTTTTTTATAAATTGGATTTTTTTTCTTTTATATAAATTTTTATTGAACCCAAGGAACATTATAAGTGTTTTCTCAACATGTAAATGTAATTTCCGTGTAGGTAATATCCTAATTTAATAGTGTTCCTTATAAGTGTTTCATTGAATCATGAAATGGAATTGACATGTTTTAATTTAATTTAATGGATTTTATTAAATTGAATGGATTGCCTCGTGATGGTTGGACTTTCCCAAATTAATTAAATGGAATAGTTGATTAAATGTTAATGGGTAGTAATTCCACAGATCTTGTTATGTTTTTATTAAAAGTAAATTGTGATGCCTTACTTATATATAGTATTGATGAATATAAATCATGAGAGATAATTCATCATGGATATTATTATAAATGTTATTACACATTATCTATTGGTTTGGGATAATGGTTAAGAGTTTTATTGAGCATGAAGTTCCATGCTCCCTTATATCAGGTGTTGAGCATGGCATCTCACAATATTAACACTATTTGGATGGTGGGAATGATGCCCCGCAACCCTTGTTTTGGGTGTTAACATGATGACTCACACTCCATCTCGAGTGATGAGAATGATGTATCCCACTCATTATGAGATATAGGTCTTGTAACCTCTGTTGGAGCTTATAGACTCGTTTATACTGGTTATGGATGCCTGAGTTACACCCCAATCCAATGAGAACATAGTATTCTAGGTATATGGACACTTACAACCACACATACTTGGTCCATATAGGTGGATTCAATATATAACTAGAATATGTATATATATTATTACTATAAATATAGTTATGGATCATATGCTCATTTATTCCATGAGCTGAAGCAGGTAGAGCCGATAGGGATCCTTTAAGAACCTGAGAAGGCTGGTGCTTATTTATTTAGCATTGCTTCTTATTTTGTTTATACCTACACATCACTGCTTAGTTATGTACACCACTTATGTTACTTCTAGACACTATTGGTTGTTTCCTACTGGGATTTTATCTCACCTCATACTCATGTCGCATTTGGTACCCATGTATATTACTTGTTTGTGGGTGCGGATAAGGGAAAGATCCCTACCATAAATATTTGATATACTTTACCTATAATTGGATCATAGGAGCATAGGACTGAGTGTATTCTCGAGATGCTAGTGGATTAGCCTACTATTATTTTTTTATTTTTTTATAGCATATTGTTTATGTCTTTCCCCTATTCCCATTTTTTATATCAACATTCCATGCATCCATGTATATGACATTTCCTAGTGGCTTTTGATATTATTATTCATTTTCTCAGTTATTTATTCTTTTACTGCTTAATTATTGGGTCTGTTATATCATGATTCCTTTTTTGTATTCTTATTGTTGTTATCCACCATGCCACTCTCATATGAGGGTATTCTCCTAAATATACTTCCTTTACACCCTCACTGTTAGTTGGTATCCACTGGTGTGTGGGGAGGCATGCTTGAGGCCATGTGACACATTGGCTCGGAGCATGGGTTATGTGGACCCCAGATCGATACATTACAAAGTGGTATTAGAGGGATATTTTTCATTTTTCTTATTGTTTGGTTATTATATAGGAGACTAAAAGTTAGTGGAATTTTTAAATGATTTTGTGCATTGAAGTAGCTAACCCATGTATAGGGGAAACCCAAATTTCATTCGATAGGAAATTGTAGTTATTTATTATTCCATTTATTGTTGGTAAAACTTTACCACAGGGTGAAACACATGGATTATGATTATATTGATATTGGAATTATTAAAATGATGATTTCCTTTTACCTAGGATTGATGAAATGAGGTAATTTTATTACATGCATCATTATATACACAATAGGACTAATATACCATGAATTTTTTTCATGCCATGTCTATTTTCAGTGTGAATTTTCCTATTACATATTATTAGTGACTTGATTATGTATTGATATGTGCTAACATTTCTTACAGGGGATTGGAAAACATAATTGAAAAATAAATTTCTTACTTTAATCTAACAATATTTTGTAGAATAGGTTAAAGTAGACACCATAAGAAGTAAGTTATAGCATTTTGAGCTAGGGATCGTTGGTAACATTAGATAGAACATGTTATGGTATGGTTTAAGTGGACACCATATTTTTTATCATAAGTATTATGGGACCTTATGGATTAGAAATAGTGATCCATCTAATTCAAAAATTTAAAGAGATTTAAATATTTGAAAAATCACAAAGTTAAAATGGATATGAATCTGAAAAGTGAGAATGGTTATCTTATACATGTGGAACATAGACCTAGACCTGAACTCAGTCTTAGTAGTGGGTAGTGGAGTATATATTACGTTATTATGGCATGCAATGGTTATTATATTTTACCCTATCTTGGATTTATGTGCCAGCATAGGGGTATGATCTAACTATAGGAAGTCTATGCACCTATCCTTGTTTTCTATCAGTAATATTTTCAATTGTTAAGATCACTTATGAGGTATTAATTTGGAATTATATCATTATTCCTAAATGATTTCCTCTAGTTGTATGTCCTAAATGCGATCATGACTGTGCACCTAAGGTTATGAGCATTGAGCCGCTATAGATTCCTTATATAGTTCCACCTGTGAAACCTATTCTTATTCCTGATATGGGAAATGAAACCCAATTCTGTAAGGAATTTCTTCATATGATTAAATCTATAAAAGGTGTTTCTTGACCTACCCTGACTATGGAAGATTTGACTTAGGAGTTCAAGTTGCAGCATCCTCTTGCCTTTTTAGGGGATAGAGGTCCTCATGTTGCTGATTCTTGAATTGAATCTATTCTTTCTATATTCGAGCATCTAGATATGCCTCCAGAGATAAGGTTAAAGGTTGATATATATATATTATATGTGATTATTCAAAAAAATGGTGGGATGTTATTACCCTGTAAGATCATCATATGGATATGGTTTGGGTAAATTTCCATACTATCTTATATGACTACTTATTTCCCTAGACTCTGAGGTCTGATAGATCTATAGAGTTAATGAACCTACAACAAGGATCTATGTCTATCAAGGAGTATTCTAGTTTCTTTTTTAAGATGCATCGATTCGCATCAACTCTAGTAGGTGATGATATTATGATATTCAGGGGATTAAAGTATGGGATGTTATACTCCATCCAATCATAGGTCAATATATTCAGGTTGACTACTATTTATAAAATCATTAACTAGGATCATATTACATAGAATAATATGAGGGAATCTAATGGTTCCAGTCAAGGTGTTTCATCACCTAAATCAATCAATGGTTCTTCATGAGGATACAAGTGTTTCTTTGATGTTTCTTGTGGGGGGTAAGAGCAGTTAGGATTATCATGCAGATAGTTTCTTAATATGTCACCAGTGTGGGAATCCAATACATACTAAACCTTAGTGTTTATGGGATTCAGTAGAATGGAGAGGTCGCAACAAGATTGGGCACATCCAGTGTTTCTACAGGACATTTCTATCAATTCCTAGAAAGAAGTTATCTATGCCTATTCCACATTCAAAATTGGGTCCAATGGTATCATGACAGGTAGACAGATAGAATACCACTAGTCACTCAGGTTGGGGTGGCGATTGAGGTATAGGTAAGAAGACTCATGATTCTCAGTTTTAGGATAGTGGGATTGCTTAGGGCAATTAGGCAATGACTTAAGGTCATGGTACAAGCCTATTACATGAAGTACAGTTGATGTCAGAGGAGTATATCATCAGACCTTCTACTATTAGAGGTACTATTGTAGTGTCCTCCACTTCAGTGTCTTCTTAATTTGACACAGGCATGTCTCACTCTTTTTTATCAGAGACTATCATGGAGATTATGGGTCTCAAGATAGAACATTTTTTTGGCATGATAATTCTCAATACCATGTTAGGTATTCGATCAAAGAGAATACACCAGTTTAATTATTTTCCCCTTGAGATTGGAAGATACCTCTTTTTATAGAATATTTTTGTCCTCACCATGATGGGATTTGATGTAATCATTGAGATGTACTAGTTAGTTCCCTATCGAGATCATATTGATTACTATCATTAGAGGGTGATGTTTACATCACTAGAGGGTGGTAGGTTTGTGTATAAGGGGGAATGATATTATCTTTTGACTTGATTGATATTTGAGAAGTAGATTTTGGGTAGTGTAATGCCCCAAATTTCCAGTGCTTACCTAGATGATCAAGGGTTAAGACCTATTCTTTTTTCTCTATTAGTGTATCACTTTAGGGATGTCTTCCCTGATGAATTTTCTAGGCTACCTCCAGTATGAGATGTAGAATTTAATATTGAAATTGTTCTATAAGAATCACCAGTGACCAATAATCCTTATAGGATGGAACCTATGGAGCTTTTAGAGTTCAAGGGACAGTTCGAGGATCTGGAAGAAAAAGGATTTATATGCCCCAAAACTTCTCCTTGGGGTTCATTGGTCATTTTTTCTGGAAGTAGGATAGTACCCTAAGACTTTGTGTAGATTAATAATTATTGAACCAGCTTATAGTCAATAATCACTATCCACTGCCTAGAATAGATGACCTCTTTGATCAACTCCAATGGGTGAGAGTGTTTTCAAAGATAGATTTTAGTTCGGGCTATAATCAAGTGTTTGTCAGGTCTTCATACATACCTCACACATATTTCAGGAGTAGATATTTTCTATATGAGTACCTAGTTATGTCGTTTGTTCTCATGAACACACCTATAATTTTTATGGCTCTAATGAATCGATTTTTCACCCATATCTAGATTCATTCAATGTAGTCCTTTTTTACAACATTTTCGTGTATTCACACTCTATACATGACCATTCCAACCATATTGAGATCGTGTTGAATAGAGAATTATATTTATTCTAAGCTCATTAAATTCCACTTTTGGATCAAAAAATTTCACTTCTTGGGTCACATTATCTCGGAGTCTAGAGTTTCAGCAGACCCAGAAAAAGTGAGAGTTATAGTTTCCTATGAGAATCCTAATAATTTTTTTTAAATCTATAGTTTCTTGGGGATTTCTAGATATTATAGAGGCTTCATCTAATATTTCTAACACTTTACATTATTGCATAAAATCTTGAAAAAATGGTATGAAATTTTTATGGTCAAAATATTGTGAAGAAGCCTTTCAGGATTTGATGGGCCATTTGACTTCAGTGCTGATACTAATTTTTATAGAGTCATGAAGGACCTATACAGTTTATTATGATGCATCATAAATCATGTTAGGAACTATTCTGATGTAGGATGATAAAGTCATTGCATATGGGTCTCAATGATTAAAGTATCATGAATGAAATTACTTAACACATGACCTTGAGCTATCTATTGTAGTTCATACTCAATGTTGTTGGAGACACTTTATACTTGGAGAGAATTGTGTTATGTTCACAGATCAAAAAATCCTCAAGTAAATATTTACATAGTAGGATTTGAATCTCAAGCAGCACAGGTGGGTTAAGTACCTACAGTTGTTTGATTTTTAGTTTTCTTACACTCCTGGTAGGGGAAATGTAGTGGTTGATGTTTTGATGTAAAAGAATTAGATAGATTAAATTGAGGAGGCTAGTGGTGAATGGAAGATCATGGCCTTATTCTCAGAGATGCACATTAATGTTTAGGATGATCATGGTCACTTTATCCTCACAACCATAGTAATCACTTATACTCTTCTAGAATAGTTAATAATGAGGAATCTATTTGATACCTAAGTCCTTGTCTTAAGGGAAGGTATCCCATATGATAATACATATTCTAGTTGAACCATGGATAGGGATGAAACTATACTATTCAATGGACATGTATGGGTTTTATAAGACATTAGAGAGGATCTTATGTGGGAATTCCATGCCTCTTCCTGGGAATTTCATCCTAGTGTCACTAATATATATCAGGATCTATGGTGCCAATATTGGTGGATTGGTATGAAACAAGTTATTTACAGGTTCATCACTCATTGTTCCACCTATTAGTAAGTGAAGGTGGAACATCATCACTAGAAGGGATTTTACAGTCATTGTCCATTCCCAAGTGGAAATGGGATGTTGTTTTGATGGAATTCATGATAGGTTTACCTAGATCACCTCATGGAAACAATACAATGTCGGATATTATTGATCATTTGAAAAAGGTCACACACTTTTTACCTATGTGAGAGACCTTATCAGTAAATGATATAGGGAGGATATATGTTTGGGAGGTTATACATCTCCATAGAGATACTCAATATATCATTTCTGATAGAGATTCTCATGTCATGTAATGGTTCTGGTAGGGGTTTCATAAGGCCTTGGGTACACATTTTCTTTTGAGCATGTCCTATCACCCTCAAACCGATGCACAGATAGAGTATACGATTTAGGTGTTGGAGGAAATGCTCTGTGAATGTGCCCTTGATTTTGGGGGTTCTTGGGATAAATTAATTCCCCTTGTAGAGTTAACTTATAATAACATATTTCAAGCTTCCATTGATATGGATACCTATGAATCATTATATGGTAGGCCCTTCCATTCACATTTTTGTTGGCGAGAGTTAGGGGCAGCTTTTCTTAGACTGTGTATCATTCAGGAGACTACAGAGAAGGTCCATCTAATAAAAAAGGACATGTTGACAGCTCAATCCAGACAATAGTAAAATTCCAATAGCCACTAGTGACCTCTATAATTCAAGGTTGGAGACTATTTTTTCATGACAGTATCACCTAGGTTGGGTCATAGATGTATTCAAATTCAATATAAGCTCTCACCTGGCTTTGTTTGAACCTTTGAGGTTACAAAAAGGATCAGAACATTGGCTTAGAAGTTAGCACTTTCATAGAGATACCGGTTAATGAATGATTTCCTCCACATATCTCAGCCTCACTAGTATTATCTATACCTTTCACATGTCTTTTATCCTTATGAAATTGATTTAGATATGGATGCCTCCTTCAAGGAGTATCACATTCCTATTGTGGATCAGATCATGAAGACACTCTAAGGTAGGTCATTTTCTTTTCTAAGAATTATATGGAATCGCATAAAAATTAAGCACAAGACCTTGAAATGGGAAGAAGATATATAAGCTCTGTAGCTAGAACTCTTTACTGATGATACCTCTTTACCCTCACAAGTCCAACTTAGGGATGAGTTACTTTAAAGATGGAGGTTGTAATGACTCATCTTTTATTGAAGGTGCATCTCATTTGTTTTTCAATTTGAATCCTCTGTTTTATCTTGTTTAATGTGAAATAAAGCCTAAGGAAGGACCCATGAGTGTCTGGGGCTTGTTTAGAGACTATCTTTTTAGAAAATGGGAAAATAGACTAGGTCTCATGGTTACTGCATGGTTAGTAGTAATATTATGGGGTAATAGTGTGGGGAACCTTGTGAGCAGTAGGGGTCACATGTTTTTTTGTAACTATGTGACCCTAGGTTCATTCCCATGTGAAAAAATATATTAAGGTTGGATAGATGATTTCCACATGGTTTACACATTATTAGGGAAATAGTTCACCTTAACCATGTGGGTTCATCCCTTGGATAGTGATGAGAGCACGATTTGTGCATAGTTTGGTCAAACCATGGGGTCAAACCATACACAACCTATTTTGACGGTGAAATGACATTTTTTCCTTCATTAAACTTTAAAACAATTTTTCTTCTTCCCCTCTTCATTTCAAGTGGGTGTTCTTATCTCCCTCCTCCCGTAATCCAACTTCTCCTCCCACATATGTTCTTTGATATATCACATATCCAGACACCAAATCGACATCTGTAAAAGGAATTGGATAGCTAGAGGTATTCTCTCAATTTATCTCCCTTATGTTATAATTTGATATTTATATCTGTTGTGATATTTAGGTGTAAGATATTTTCCCCTATTTTTAGGGTGTTGGACCATTTCTTAGATTTCTCCCAAACTACTTCAAATCTGATGTATTCATCTGATGAGGAGTCATAAATGTCCCTAAGGTAGGTGGTATCATCATTTTTTCCAAATGATATATTGTTTTTATAGCTTCTCATTTGTTCTTCACACCACCTTTATTGTGCATCACCTTAAAATTCATTTCTTCATTATAAATTGTTATACACACTATTTTATACTTTAATTGATCATTGTTTAGTAGTTTTAGGATGCCAAACTCGATCATGGGCACCCCTTGGGTATCGTTACTTGAATTTCCCCTTTATAAATAATTTTTTAAATTCCTAAAACGCTTTCTAAACATTTATTTCATTTTATAAATTGAATTTCCTCTTTTATATAAATTTTTTTTGAACCCAAGGAACCTTATCAGTTCTTATAATGACATATAAATGGAATTTCCCTTGTAGGTAATTTTTGAATTCAATAAGGACCCTTATAAGTGCTTATTTGTACCATGAAATGTAATTTCCATGTTTTAATTTAATTAAATGGATTGTATTAAATTTAATGGCCTGCTACATGATAGTTATACTTTCATAAATGAATTAAATAGACTAATTTATTAAATGTTAATGGGGTGCAAGGTCATGCCTCTCATGATGTTTTTATTAAATGTGAATTGTGGTTCCATGCTTATATCTGGTCATGATGAATATGAATCATGAGAGTTAATGTGTCATGGGTGTTATTATAAATATTATTACACCTTTTATTTAGGCTTTGTATGATGGTTAATGGTTCTGTTGGGTAGGATGTTCCACACTCCCTTACATCGGGTATTGAGCATGACGTCACACACCATTGAAATTATTAAGACGGTGAGAATAACGCACCACATACCTTGTTTTGAGTGTTGACATGATGAGTCACCCACCATCTTGAGTGATGGGTAGGAATTATCCCACTCATTTTGATATGTAGGGATTGTACACTTTGTTGGATCTTATAGGCTCATTTAGACTAGTTATGGATGCCTGAGTTACGCCCTGGTCTAGCCAACACCTAGTATTATTGGTATATGGGAACTTATGTTTGCCTGTAATTGGTCTATAAAGGTGGATGAAATGTATAACTATACTATGTATATAAATTATTACTATATATATATTTACTAATCAAACACTCATTCTAGACATGAGTCGAAGTAGGTAGAGCCATCAAGTGTCCTTTAGGAACCTGATTAGACTGGTGATTATTTATCCAGCATTGTATCTTATTTTATTTATACTTGTATGCTATTCATTAGCTATGTACATTTCTTGGGTTACTTCTAGACACTATTGTTGGTGGCCTACTGAGATTTTATCTCACACCCTACTCAATCCACCTTTTTTACCTGAGTATAATACTTGTCTACAAATTTGGTTAAGGGAAAGCACCCTACCACTGATATTTAATATGATTTACCTATAGTTGGAGCATAATAGAAGAGTATCAAGCATATGCTTGAGATTATAGTGGATCAACCTTTTTTATTTTTTTTATAGAATATTTTATATTCTTATACCCTATTCCCATTTTGTATATCAGCGTGTCATGCATCCATGTATATGACACTGCCTAGTGGATTTTATATTATTATTCAGTTTCTCAGTTATTTATTCTTCTACTAATTAATTATAGTGTCTATTTTATATTTCTTATATTATTGTATTCTTACTGTTTTTAACAATCGTGTCACTCTTATATGAGGGTATATTCTCCCCATTGTACCACCTTTACACTCACGCTGCTAGTCAGGAGCCTATGGCGTATGGGGATACGCGCTTAAGGCTTTGTAACCCACCATCTCAAGGCATGGGTTAATTAGACCTTAGGTCGGGATGTTACACCCCAACCATTTCACCAGTTAGACCCCCCCAGTCTCTTGAGCCTCTTCAGCAACTGGTTAGAACCCCAATTTCAATATCCTTCATCTTCTTCTTCAGAAGATCTGATCCACTATTGGATGATCTCTTAATCTTCCTCCATGATCTTTATGGATCACACTTTCTCCTGTACAACTTCAAGTAACTTTTCCTAGATGTTTTTCTTACTCAAAAAATTTCAAACCATACTATATAATCATTTTCCTCAGTATAACACTAGTCGAGAGATTCTTCCATATGTCTATTGAAGTATTGGCCTTACTAACTATTCATTGATCTCAAATGAATAAACTGATCACAATACACTAAATAACTCATAAATTAATTTCATATGAAATAATTCCTTATCTTCAGTCTAAACACACTACACACTGATCATGTAATGTATATTGCATATTCGTTTCACCTCATGCATGTAAAATACAATGCATGGAATTATTCAATGTAAAATGTGTAACAACACAAATGCACAAGTTACTTTTTTCTTATGCATTCAAATAAAAAAAATATTCATTCAAATCTTGTATAAAGCATGGTGTATAAATTATTCATGAACCTCGCATAATCCTTCACTATTGAACATAGTGACATTTCTCTTACACTCGCTTTTTCTTTCATTGTACCATCCTCATGTAAATGATATCACATGTGATGCTCACTTCTTCATGTAACTCACTGCTTAAGAATACCTTCAATATTTTCTTCCTTCATGATAACCCAAGAACATATACTATTTCACTCTCTTCAAGAATAAATAACATTTCATGTATGTTGATATTCATTCAAAAACCCTAGACAACCTATGTTACTATATTTAGTGTTAATTCCTACAACTTCAAGCAAATTACAAAGCCCAGAATCTTATAGAACTCATAGTCATTTCCTTATGTAACAATTTTGAGTGTGGATGCTCCAAGAAAAGGTTTTTGGGACTCAAACAATCCTCATGTGAACATAAAGTCATAAACACAACACAAATACATAGCCCGTAAAATAAAATAACTTTCATGTTACTAATTTTTCTCTCACAGAGTATAAAAATTCTCATTTAACTCATACTTCAAAATGATCAATCAACAGGGTATTTATAGATAATACCATTGAATCAACTCCACTGACTTAACTTGACCTCATATTCACACCGACTTAGATTGCATGAACCGACTCACTCATTCTTCATGGCTTCATAAAACACCATCATCACAAATACCATAATTATTATACACTTTATCTCATCAGTTTTTTCATTGTTTAAACATGAAAATGAAGTTTCATGTAGATTTTAATTACATTTTAATCATCATAGAAATTAAATTCTGAATTAATGAATGGTTTCATCATTCAGATGATGTTGTATGAAGAACTATGAATGCATGCAAGAAGCCCTCGATCGAAAGTAGAAGACAATGTTTAGCTCAATATAATGGTATTGAGAGATCAGATCAGATGATTGAAAATCTATATAAATATTTTAATATGGATAAACAGGGATCATGGTTTCCAAGTCCCACATCATATATTACTGTATATGTGCACTTCCTTTTAAAACTACTCACTCCATGGACCCTCTATATGTGATTATGGATTCCACTCCCAATACCCTCTAGAACCGACCCATGTGGACTCCCTCTTCTCCCACTATGCCACCCTCATGATGGTTACTCTATGCTACCATGTTCCTATCAGTGGGAACTATATTCACATGCACACCCACTACCACCCATTCTTGTGAGTTTGGGGTTTACTTCCCACCTAAGCAGTAGTTGTGGTCATCCATGGATGGCTAGTGTGGTAGGCCAATTTTATTATGTAATCTTAAATAAAAGAGTTGACTAATTACATACCATAATATTCACCAATAATCCACTAAAAAATATTATTATTCTATATTTTTTACATAATATTTCATCATTTACATAAGTCTTTGGCATTAAGAACGTCACATCAATCATCATAATAATAACTCATTGACTTTGTATCATCAAAACCTATTGAAAACAATTTCAACTTCTATATGACCTTAATAAACCACTTCAGTTCTTCAAATATCACACCATAGATCATATTTCCTCCTTAAATATAAACCACTTCAAACAAAAGTTGAAAACATTTAAACACATGGGGTGAGGGGTACTTCTTAAGCATTCTCAAGTTGAGGATTGTGGTTAGTCTTGGTGAACCAAACCTTTTATTCCAACTCCCTTAAAATTATTATTAGTGGTTATTCTTGTAATAACACATATAAAAACATCACTATAGATGATTTATTTATGATTCTAGAGCTTACTTATCTTGGGATACATCCCTATTATGAGACTAATCCCACGTGTACATGTTTCTTCCATTAATGTACTATTGTTTCATATTTCCACATTATTTCTCTATCATAGGTGGGATATTCTATCGGTATTCATTTTTTCCATTTGGTATGATTTATAAAATCACTAAGGAATGATTCATTTATATCCTCTTCAATTGATATTAGAGTCAACATGGGATTTTTCATCCTTGGTGATTCTTTCCTCAAGTGAACTTTATCCTTTATCACAGTTGGATAAGCTTCCTTATTTTTCTTCCATATCTACTTTCATTATCTTAATGAGGGATATTTTGAGTGTACCATCATTGGTTCTTGATGAAACCTTCATTTTACTCCATTATTTTCCCCTAAAATAGAAAATCATTTTTCCAACATAACATATTTTCTTTTAATGAAAATTATCTTTCTGTTTATCGTAGGGATGGAGGAATTCCTCATGACATCCTTGTCTATTCATTTGATGTAATTTGATGAAATAGGTTTATGGTTATAATAAATAAAACATCTCTCATTAAATTAATACCTTGTTTTTTCACTTATTTGTTGAGATATTGATACAGTATATTTTCTTCTACTTTTTATCACTTGGGATTCTAGACACACACTCATAGTGTATCCCAATCTTCCACAATAGTAGCACTTTATAGATATATTCTTTTTGGATTATCCATATATATATTTAACATTAATATTCCATTTATTCATAGATTATATATTTTTACCTTTGTGTACTTCACTTGTTGGTGTTGAAATTATGGGAGTTCAAATCTTTTTATTTCCCTAGAAGAACATAAGATTTAATTCAAGATCCTTGATCATCATTTTATTTACCTATAATTGGGAAACCATATTTTACAACCTTCATCCATCTTATTTTATAGATATTATCCTCTATTTAATTTTTGTTTTGAGAGGGATAATTATATCTTTCAACTCCTTTTACATGTCCACTTTTTCCCACTTCATGTGAATGTTCTTCAAGTAGATCACTTAGCCTTTCATCTTTTCACTCATCTTCATTATGTTTACTTTAAAGGTCACCACTACTCTCTTTAATCTTTTATTATGAAGGAGAAATATTTGATGAATTCATATTCCACTTAATAAATAATTTCTCATTTACCCTTCTTCTAATACAAGTATTGGATCTTGTCTTGATTACTATATGAATAAGCTCTAGATTGGTAACTTGACATAGTTTTCATGACATCATTATAATCCATACTTATATAAATATTTATAATAGAAACTAAAGTTTTATGTTTTCTAAAATATTCTAAAACATTGTTAGATTTATTGAAAAAATCAAAACTAATCTGACATAACCCATCCCACCAGCCAATTCTCGGCCCAATTGTAAGCTGAGTGTGTCACCCTAAGCCCACCTCTAATAGGATAAGGGCTAGTGACTAACACTGAGTAGGAATATCACACAATATAGGAATACTTAGCCTATATTAACCAGTAATAGACACATATCTCTAATGCATAAAATAACCATCAATAGTGGAAGTATATATAAAACAACTGAATTGTATACAGTACATGCATGAGACATTAAATAGAAGTAAAACTACATATAATAAAATAATAAAGGAACTATACATCAGATAATATTTTGAATATAACCAATATAAGAACTTGGAAAGATCTACCTAAGCATGAATACTCCTAGATTGGTATCCATCTTCAATGGTCGCCACCATAATAAAAAACCATCATGATCTACCATTATTCTCTAAGAATCTTTAGGTGTTAGCAAAGAACAATCCACACTATCTCTACATCCACAGAGACCATCTCAAAACTATTCTTCATCTTCACATACACAACACATGTGGGAAAAAATATCATGTAGGGTTGATTATAAACATACTTAGTAGTACACCCCCAAAAACCCTAATTTAAAGGAAAGAAACAAGCCATCTCAGACTCTAGTGTAGAGAAAGAACTGGGAGAACGATGATAAAGGATATGGATATTCTCAACTAATAAATTCTTATGTATGTAAATAAGTATCATCCATATTATCTTAAATCCTTGGATTTTGTGCCTCATGAGGATTTAAGAATGATTAGAGTACCAAAAATCTCACATAGTCTAAATCTGATAGAAAATCATACGCCATATCTTGAAGGAAACCAATAGATTCTTAAGGTGTCACAAGACTAAAAGAATCCAATCTTCTCAGCCTCTCTAACTTCCTTATTTCCAATTAAACCCATAAATAAGGAATTTATCCTCTTTGAAGCATACATTATAGTTAAAGGAGTACTACACTTTACTATCCACCATTACCACATCACCATCTAAGAAATCTATAGGCAAACCTACACCTTGACTAAGGATAGATTTTGATCAAGGTAATATTAACCCCTACTATCATAACAACCCATCTATGAGAAAACCCACATCAACTATTTGGAATAGTATTGGAGGGACCTCACCTCATCACGGGAGAAGTACTAGTCAAGGGGGTAACCAACACTAGTAGAGGATTCATTCCCTGTCTAAACTCATAGAAAAGGGGTGTGACCAAATCCATGGAAAGAGGAACCATTCCCCATGTATGTGGGGGGTACCGATGAAATATATGATATAGGGGGACCCACACCCTAGTATAAACATTTTCCAAGGGGTGATAATCTTGAAAATAGTCTAATCACCATACCCAAACCCTATTGTCGTCCCTACATATCTAAAGAGACTAGATAGAATATATCATCCTATATACCATTACTGATTCTAAATAGAATTATACCATTACATTCTACATGGAAAAGAACCTGATATGGAATACTCGCATTCCCAAATATGATTCTTGAGCAAGGATATATCCCTTCTAGGGAACTCTTACTATGTAGTGCCTTGCAACATGGTTTTTAAGGGTTTACCTACACAATGTGTGTGATATGTTACACAAAATATGGGACCAATGGTGTTCCCAAATTAATTTCATGCCCAGAAAATGAAATCCCATTAATTCCTATACAAATAACATGGTGTGTCAAGAGGGGAATATGGTATGTATATTGGGTATGGAACCCATTAAATTAACAATGATAAATAGATCACGTGTATTTCCAATAGACCATTATAATTACAATTGAAAAATTCACTAAAAATTCATATGTTGTAGCAGTGAAGTGGAAAACTAAATCTCTAGAAGTACACTTTTTTCTATACTAAGTATACCATAAATTGGTATTCAATTCACCCTACTCACCGCAAAATTTATCCCCTTTACACACACCTCAATATAAATAATCAAATTATAAAAAATACTTTCAATGGTAAAACATTCAATCAAAAATATAGGAAAGTAGAAAAAAACACAAATATTTTAACTTACATAGGAATATATTCTACCTGTATGGGGAAAATCACACTAATATTTTTTTTATTATAAAAAGAATATTATAGGTGAAAAACTAATTAAAAATATAATTAATCCCTACCAACTTCTAAAATCTCCAATAAATTCTCGGTTGAACTATAACTTCACAAAAAATACACATTGTGTTAATCCACACATTTAAATGAAGGTCCCAACATACATAAATATTATGAACATATGGTTGAATAAGTTGAACCAATCTCCAAAAACTCTGGGCCAAAACATAGGACCACTTGAGGAAGGTTACTAACTCTATGACCCATCATATTTTATGAACTTTTATACCTCCTGGTGCTTCACCATAGAACCATCAATAGAAGTGAACTTCTAATGTAACTATTTCCATTAGAGGAAACCTATTACCGATGAAGAGGTAAAAACTTTATACCTTTATATTGATCCCATCCACTTTCCACTAACTAAAATTATGATGAATGTAAATATAATTATAAAACTTCTAGTGTTATAAACTTCCAATACTCTGAGAAAGACATTTCATCCCAACAATCTTCCACTTCAATACTAGTTCCAAGGAAATCCTCATAAACTCTCCAAAACTTATCATCTAGTAATGTTCCCCTTTTCTTTATTTCATTCACCTAACTCCCATTAAGGCTCGATGCAACCTCATGATTTCCTAAACTACCACTTTAGTGAATATCTCCTCAAAATTTTGGCTTCATGTTATCTTCCATAACTCCAAATCCATTTCCTATAGAAATTTATAGATGAAATAATAATTCAGATCAATGTGCTTTGTTCAATCATGGAATACTAGATTTTCAGCCAAGTGAATTGTAATTTGGATATCATAGTAAATTAATTCCCCTTCTTGGCTCCTTCCAAGATTTTACAGCAATCTATTTAACTATACCATTACCTTTTTATATTCTATTGCAACTATATACTCTAATTTTTTTGTACTCAAGGTAATGAACTTCTAAATATGTGAAATACAACTAACTATAGCTCCTCTATATTTAAACACAAAACCTATTATACTATTTTTATTATTTGAATCTCTAGTTATGTAAAAGTCTGTGTAACCTTATAATGGATCTCCCTCCCTAAATAAAATGTCTTGAAACTGAAGTATCCACTTAAAATCCTCCTAGTGAACATTCCTTAGATTCACTAGGAACTGGATCACAACACCCACTACATTGACAATGTATCACCAAGTGAATCCATTTCATACATAAAAATGACCACTATTGTATATGGAACTTTTTCTATATACTTGGCTTCAACTTTAGTTTCTTGTTTCTGTGAGTTAGATAAATTTAAGTGAACCATAATAGGGGATTATACAAGCTGACATTTGGTCAACCCAAACATTTCCATTTCCTTCTAAATATAACATTTTTGAGATAGAACAAAAGTCACAATTTTTATATCTCTCTTTATCTGCATCCCCAAAGTATTCCATGTCTATCAAAGATCTTTCATCATGAATCTTCTAGAAAAAATGCACTTCTAAATTTATATTTTCTAAAAATTTGATCTAGAAATTTTTATATCATACACATAAAAGAGAAACATGATTAAAGTTTCATCTTCTTATTGCTTATGATAATAGAGGTGATCTATATTACACCACATAAACCCTTCCTCTGATATGTACAAGTTGAATTTCTGATTTCACTATCACAAATCTTACTTCATCATATAGAGACTTTTCTTCAGTTTTCACACTGAGTTATAATTCCTAACTTTGGGTAAACATTTTGTTTTTAATATGTAAATCTACACTACTAAATCACCATGAAGGAACATAGTCTTTACATCCATCTAATATTGATACATATCTTTTGATGCAACCATGCTCAAAACTATTCTAATGGTAAATATTTAACTACCGCTGAGAAGATTTATAAGAAATATACTACTTCATTCTATTGAAACCCCTTAAATTATAGTCATGATTTGAATATTTATTTTAATCAGCTTCTCCACCGATCTGGTAAACCCAATTTTTATCAAGTTCCTTTTTTCCCACTAGTAGTTTATCCATCTCCCAAGTTCTTATGAACTTCAATGAGTTCATCTCCTTATTCATGGTTACCTCTCACTTCTTAGAGTCACTAAGAGAAGCTATCTCCTTAAAATTTTCTAGTTCACTTACATCCATTAGGAGTTGAAAGTTCATATCATCCCCATATTGTTGAACTGGTATGTAATGTCTCAGACCTTCAAGCCTATTACTTTGTGAGAATTTGGTGATAGAGTTTTCCTGGAGTAGGTTTGGATGGAGTTGGCAGTTAGAGGGTGAAAAGGGGAGAGGAGTTCTATGGTATGGAGCATGGTGTTGTGTCTTATGGGTAGATGATATACTATAGGAGAGGTTTGATTCATTATAGGTTCCCCATTAAGGGGTTTTTGATTCCACTTCCCTTTTAAGGGTATTTTTGGTGTGCAACAAGCCTATGGTGTGGAGGTGAGTTCTAACCTAAGTGCTTTTTGGTATAGGAGTCTAGATGTGGTGTGGTGTTGGTGGCCAATATGGTGTAGGAGGATCAAGATACTTCATAGCACTATAAGTGGTGGCTTGGCTAGTTCTTTCAAAGCAGTACCCCATATGGCATTGAGGTAGGTTTCAGTGTAGCTCTAGCCTTGGAAATGATATGCCTATGGTGTGGTGTCCTTGATTGTGGAATATTCCTCTTAATAAAATATAGGATCTATGCCATGGTCCTTTCCATGTTATTTGGAGGATATTTTGATAGGTTAGGTTATAGCATGGTCTTCCCCTCTGCACTATATTCCCTTATTTTTTTCATCCATTTTTCAGCATGGTGGTAAGTGTTGTGTTATGGTATTATAAATTTCAAACTACCTATAAATTCTAAAATCCTATTGAAAAACCTAATTACTCTAACCATTATCTTTCTTCTTTAGGGACTCAATTGTGTCCCAATGAGGCCTCTTGGACCCTTTTTAGTGGCTTTTGACCCCAGTCCATAGAGATCGATCCATGGTGGTTTAAGGTGAGTCCCCTTCCTTCCTTCTCCCTATTTATTCCATTTTCTCATTCAATGTAGGATGTTTTTAAGGGAAACCTTTTATTTTTATGTTTTTTGTAAAAAGGTGTTTTTGGATGTTTTTCTAGGTTGATCCAAATGTTAAAATTCATCATGGTTCTTAACAGATGTCTCCCTCTCAATAAAACCTTCTACAACGGATTGAAAATCTTCATTTGAGGTAGGGGGCCTTTTTCCCATCTAGTGTAGAATGTGAGAGGGGTTATGATTTTGGTTATATTTGGGAAGTATTGTATCTTGGATAATAAAAATAAAAAAACTATATTTATTGAAATTAAAGGTGGAGGATAATTATTTTTATTTTTTATAGTATTTTGATATTGTTAATATTGATATTATCATGCTTTTTGTACCACTGAAAAACATTAATTTTGGGATCCTTTGTTTGTGTTGTGATTTTTTTCTGTTATGGAAACATTTTTTTGTATTTTTTTTCATCACAAACAATTTAATTTATATAACCACTTAAATATTATTAATAAAATGGTTTCCCTAGGATATTTATGTCATGTGTGAGAATTACCTTGAATAAAGAAGTGAAATGTGATGGAAATACCCTAGATAAATATGGAAATGATTTGTGAATAAATTATGTTTTAATGTATGATTTTGATGTATAGTTGTGATTTAGGGATGGTGTTTTGTGTTGTGTTCATGTTGTGGGGTGAAGATGTGTAGTTTTGTTGTGGGGATGATGTTTTATGGTGTGGTCATGTTATGTGGGGGTGATGTGTAGTTGTGATGTGGGGATGGTGTTTTCTGTTATGGTCATGTTCTAGGGTGGTGATTGCAGTTGTGATATGTGGTGTTTAGGTGATGATTTTTGGTTGTGTTATGTGGTGAATGGGATTGGAAATGGTTTTTATGTGGTTTTGGTAACAAGTGGATCTGTTTTTGAAATGGTGGTAATGTGGGGTTGGTTGTATTGATGAGGATTATGGGTTGTTTATTTATGATGTGATAGTTTCCCAAGTATAAATGGAATTATTTGTTTAATGATAAATTTAAATGTCATGGGATGCTTTTGTTAATCAGATGGAAAGGGATAATGAATGAATTAAAAATTGAAAGTGTGTTTAAATATAGTTTATGTTTAATTTTAAGTTAAATGGTATGAATAATGAACTGAATGGTATGGATAATGGAACTGGTTGGTAATATAGAATCTTGAAAATGGATTAAGTTTATAAATATGATGAAATGTGAAATTTTTCTTATAAAATTTATTTTATTATTGAGAATTTAGTTCTATAAGTGAAAGTGGAAGTATTGTGACTTTGTGTGTTTATGTTGTGAGTTTGTTAGTTCTTTATGGTGAACCCATAGGTTGGGATTTTTTGTAGATATATATGTATACACACACACACACACACACACCATGTATTTTCCTTGGGATTTTCTATATGCACCCCACCCATTTTGAGCACCATGTGTCAACACCCATATATTTTGGGGTGTTTTTTCCAATATCCTGGTGGTGAGGATAGATGGTTGGATACCTGATCATTCTTGTTCTCTCTTCTATGAAATGATTTAATGCACATGATGTGATGGATAAAAGTAAAAAAGTACACTATAGTGATGTTTTATTAGGTGATGAGATGTCTTGTGGTGGGAATCATGCATGGTAAGAGGAAGGAATGATGTTGATGTCATTTATGTTCATGATACCCTACTACTCTAGTTATATTTGTGGATAATATGTGATGTGATAGACTAGGTATCTCTGAGAAAGATGTGATGTGATGGTCAAGGTGTCTTAAGGTGATATTTTATGTGATAGACCAATTTTATTCAAGAGATATGTAATTTAATTGCTACTTTCATGTGGGTTTCTTGTAATGATGTAATGTTTAGAAGAGATGGGAGCACCAAGACATATGACATTAAGGTGTGAGAGTGGAAAATCAATGGGAAATTTGTGTGGGGTACCCTTTATCGATATGATTCTTATTATGTAATTACACTTGTATCCACTATTTGGTGATCATTCCTTGATAAGGATGGGATTATATAACTAAATTTTTTAGGTTATATTGGTTCCACTATTTAATCATGAGCATATAAGTATTATCTTTTCATATGTGCATGGGATACTTGGGTATGATCCCACTGAGTATAATTTTATTGTCACCCTACATGTATAAAAAATGTTTTTAGGTTTCAAGGAGGACTATGAAGACTGTGTTGGACTTTACTAGCTTATACCCTAGGATATTTTCAATGTCATTGCCTTATATTTTCTTTTGAGTATTTATTTGGAGACTTTTCTTTGTATCTATTTTACTTTATACGTGTATTATGGGATGGTTTTGGTTTTATATTTATATTATTTCATGGATTTTCTTGAAATTTATTTATCCTATCCCCAATACTATTATTATATAGGGTAATATCTCTCATTTATGAGATTTTTATACCCTTGGTTATATTCACCAACTCGGAGCCTACTGGAGTTGGGACTCAGGGAGTCATTATCTCTCTTCCTTAATTTCCAAGCCAAGAGTGGTGCCTCTAGAGGGAGGGGTCATTATATAGTGGTATCATAGGTATGGATGAGGGATATGATGGAGTTCAGAGTCATCCACAATGATGCTTTCATGGTTTGGTAAGGCAACAGTGTCAATTGATCTTAGTTTGTGACATAGAATAGGGAAGACCGGCTAGGAAATGGGATTTTAAGGCTCCCCATGATCTTAGACAAGGAATCTGAGCCTACTAATTGATCGAGTGAGGTGGAACTGCTTGTAGGGTAGAGACCTAGGAGAGGTACATGTATCATTATTGATTTGTGTTCTTATTCAAAATGGATGGTTTTGGGAAGGTTAAAATAAAATAAATAAATCTTAACAAAATTACATACTACCAAGATTATGAAATCCTTATTTCCCATTCAATTATATCTCCTGGTCATCATCCATGTGTAGTTCATGTAGTGGAGTTTTCTGAATAATAAAGATGTGATCAACAGTATACCCTCTTAATGAGTTTTACCATGATGGGGGGACTAGAAAGGTTCATCATAGCATAGAGTTGTCGGTGGAATGTCTCAAGCATTAGGGCCTTTGAGGTTTATACTGGAAAGGATTTGACCTCAGCAGCTTCCTTTCCAAACATCTAGACCAGTGGTTTTCATGTTTTTCTTATGGTATTTGAGATAATTTTTTTTATATGGGATTTATATCCATCATCAGAATTAGTTCCCATTGTTTATTTGAGCTTAGTATGGTGGAGGTGGATAGGTTTATCATCAGCCTTAGTAGTAGCTTTCAGTAAGACTGTTTTAGCAGTAAGGGTAGCAGGATTATGCTTTGTTAAGAGAGTATGGAGTATATAGAGGCAAACCTTGGGATGTTACTCATGTTTAGGGACCTCGGCCTGAGTGTGAATGTGGATTTTTTTCATCAGTATAGAGGCAAAGGATCTAGGCATGGTCAGTTTCATGTGGTGTAGGTGGCAATACCATAGGGTCCATAGATTGTTAGATCTATGATCAACTTATTATATACCCTTGATTATGCTTTATTTGATTCAGGAGATTCACACTCTTTCTTATACCTTCTCTGGTCTATGATCTAGAAGTAGATATAGATATACTTCCCAAGCCCCTGGTGTTGAATATGCTAGTAAGATCCCACACTATATTGTTTAATGTTTTATAGGGGTGTAGACTGATTATGGGGCCACATTAGTAATTTGATGATATTTTATTGAAATATATATATTCATACGATTTCATTATCATCATTTAATGGTTTTATTTCATGTGTTCTATTATCAACTTCTTTTGAATAAGAGTCAGGTTCTTGAATGTGGATGGTTAGCATGCAGTTTTCATTGGAAAACAGAGTTTTTAGGTGGGAAATATATGCATGGAAACCCTTATTTATTTAATGTTCAGGTTTTAATATGGAATTAGTGGATGATAGGATAAAGGTAGATCCCATGGTGTTTATATAGTTCATGTATATTTTTCTTGAGGAGATGTTGATGCTACCCCATTGAGGTGATGTTGAGTTTAGGATAGACTATCAGCCTAGTGATTCTCCAATTTAAATGGATCCTTATTGAATGGAACTTTCTAATTTTTGGGATTTGAATATTCAGATAGATGATATAATGAAAAAAAAGATTTTATCAAGCCTAGTGTGTTATCATAGGGTGGTCTGGTGTTATTCACCAAGAATATGAATGGTAGTATGATGTTATGTATAGATTATTGGAGGTTGAATTAGATGACAGTCAAGAATCCTTACCCTCCCCTAAGAATCAAAGATCATTTCAACTATTTGAGATGATCTAGTTGGTTTTATAAGATCGATCTATAGTTTGGATATCACCGATTTAGGGTGAATGTGTAGGATGTCCCGAAGACTTCCTTCGTGTGTAGGTATGATCATTTAGAGTTTTTTTCATGTCATTTGGTGTCAAAAACACACTATCTATGTTTATGGGTCTCATTAGATCTATGTTCCATGAATTCCTAGACTAGTTCATATTCATGTTCACCAATAGTTTATTGATCTAGTCGAAGTCATAGGAGGAGCATGCTAATCATCTTAGAGATTTCTTGAAAGTTCTTTGATGCCCCAATCTCTATGAAATGTTTTCTAATAATAATTTATAGACATGATAGGTGAATTTCATTGGGTATTTAGTATCTCAACAGGGTGTTGTTGTGGACCCGTTAAATGTTAAGGAAATTTTTTCTAGGGAATCACCCAATAATGTGGTGAAGGTTCGTAGCTTCCTTGGTCTTGCATGCTATTACCAAAGGTTTGTATCCAACTTCTTATGGATTTTGGGCCCTTTGATATATTTACCAAGAAGGTCCAAAATTTTATTTGTACTGGTCAGTTTTAGGAAGATTTTGACTACCTAAATGGGAAATTGGTTAGTGCTCCAGTGCTCGGACTTCCAGAGGAAGGGGAGATGTTTGAGGTGTTCTTCAATTCTTCCTCGATGGGTTTGGAATGAATCTTGATTCAGTAGAAGTTAGTGATCTATTATGGGTCTAGGAAGTTATTCCCCATTAAAATAACTATTCTACCCATGATCTAGAGATAATATTGGTTGTGTTTGTGATGAAGTTGTGGAAAAATTACCTCATTAGGGAGATATTTTTGGTATTCACTAATCACAAGTGCTTGAGGTATATCTTTGATTATCATGATATGAATCTATGGAAATAGAGTTATATGGATTCTCTTAGTAAAATAAATTTTATATCTCTTAAACCTTGGGAAAGGGAAATTTTTTGGCTTATTCTTTGAGTAATAAGTCACATAAGGATATTAGTCAAGAGTCTGGAGATTCTTGGTGAGTGATAGAAGTGTTATCAACCATGCACTTAGATTAAAAGGTGGTTTAGGGTGGATTTTTCTTGTTTTATATGATAGTGAAGTATTATATAATGTATTAGGTGTAGGTGTCTCAATGGGGAGACTCATAGGTAGAGGTGATGTGCGATCATGTTGTCCATGGTGATTCTTTGCCAGGATGGTCAGAGGATAGTCATAACTGGATTTTGCTTCATCGAGAAAAAAATTATGACATCAATGCAGAAGGGAGAATTTTGTATTTTTGATAACTTGCCTTTGGAAGTACACATAGGAGTGTCTAAGATGTACCATGGATTAAGGACATATCTTTTGTTTCCCAGGATAAAATGGGTGGTGGTAAGGTTTGTAGCTCGGTGTTTGGTTTTCCAGTGGGTAAAGGTTGAGCATCATGTTATTGAAGTTTTTTTATATTACTTGTGTGTTCTTAGGTGGAAATGGGATGATATTTTGGTGGACTTTATCACTGAGTTTCCCCAAGATCAAAAAGGTTATGATTCTATCTAGGTAATCATGTATCATTTGATGAATTCGTCTCACTTATTAGCAATCATGGAGTAGGGAATTATGGATGTTTTAGTGAGGAGGTATGTATATAAAGTGGTGCAGTTTCATGGATTTCCAAGTTCCATTATTTCATATTAGGATTATCATTTTAACTCATGAGTCTAGATAGGATTGCAGCATACTTTTGGAACTCACCTGTATCTCAGCAATTCTTTCTAGCCTCATATGGATTGGAAGACATATAAAACTATCGATACGCTATAGGATATATTGTGGGTGTGTATCTTAATCTTTTGAATGTGTTGGGAAAATCGCATGACTTTGTTGAGTTTGATTATAATAACAACTATCACTCATCCATAGACATATCCCAATTTGAGGATTTGTATAGGTGGTTGTATCGTTCTTTATTGTTCTAAGCCAAGGTTAGAGATTAATCAGTTCTCAGTCCTGATGTGGTGTAAAGATGGATAGAGAAGGTTCAAATTTTCTATGAGAGGATGAAGGTATTTAAGGATTGACATAAGTCTTATGTCAATAACAGGATGAGTTCCTTATATTTTTAGGTTGGAGACCATGTATTCTTGAAGGTTTCTCCTCAATATGGGAAATTGAGGTTTGTCAAGGGGAGTAAGCTACTTCCACAAATTATTAGGCCTTTTGAGGTGTTGGTGCATATTGGTGAAGTGGATTATTAGTTGTAACATCCACCATGGATGGAAAAGATTCATGATGTCTTTCACATATCTCAACTTTTTCAGTATCTTCATGATGACTCTCATGCAATTGATTGTGGAATGTAGGATATCAAAGATGGTGTGATGTTCATGGAGTATCTAGTGGAGATATAAACTAATAGAGATAATGTGATACATGTATGGACCACTCCTTTGTTGTGTTTTTTGAGTATTCATGGTGTCCTGTAGTGGAGTACTTGGGAGTGTGATATGTGGATGCATTCCCATTTCCCAGTTCTGTTTTGAGACTTGACTTTTTTTCCTGGTTATATTTTTCTTGATGATGTAATGTTTTAAATCTTTTTAGTTATGATATGTGATAATTATTATTGATATGATGTGTGATAAATATTTTGAAACTTAAATAATGGAAATACTAATTCCTAATTGAGATGTGTTATTCTTTGACATGATTAAAATCATGCAGGTGAGTCAGTGAAACCTAAAGCGGACAATATCTTAACATGGAAGAATAAATTACTTTATTTTTATGTGTAGGGATTGTGGTGTAGAGGTAGTGGTGATCATTTTTTGGGTTTTTGGGGATTATATTGTGTTAAAAGTGGTTATGCGTATATTTAATGGCTTTGGGTAGATATAGATATATGTAGTGATGTGTTTGTGAGGGACATTTAGTGAACATTCTTGGATAGGATTGGTATGTTTGGTTCGTGGTGTCATTTTAGTTGTAACAATATCCTTGAGAGGTATCTTATGGGATAGTTGTTTCAACCCCTTTTCCCTTTTTATTTCAAGTCTTTTTTTATTATTGAGGGAGATAATAGTTTGAGAGGTATCTTATGTAATGTTATAAACCTTATATTTTATTAATTTTCAAGAATATGGTGATAGAGATGTTCAGAGGAGGTTCAGAGGGAGTTAAGGGGTTAGAGGGTGAAAAGGGGAGATGGGTTTTATAGCTTGAAGTTTGGTGTTGTGCCGTAGGGGTAGTCGATGTAGTATAAAAGAGGGTTTTTTCATTGTAGGGATCTGAGGATGATTTTTTCAATTCCATTATCCTTTTTTAGGGTAGCCTCATTATAGAGAAATCATGTTCCATGGTGGTGAGTTATCACCTGAGTGGATGTGGTGTAGGATTCCAGCTATGGCATACCTTTGGTGGGAATTATGGTGTAGGAGTATTGGTATATGTTTTATTGAATTGAGGTTTGGATTGTCTAGTTCATCCAAAATAGTACCCCCTATGGCATGGAGGTAGGTTATGGCATAAAGCATGCCTTAGAAACAAAATGGATGTGGTGTGGTGTCCTCAATTACGCTAGAATCCTCTTCCTAAAATATAGGGTCCATATCAAGGTCCTAGTCATATTATTTGGAGGTTAGTTTGACTAGATGGGTTGCAGTGTGGTCTTCCCCTCTGCATTTTAGTCCTTTCTATTTTCATCCATTTTTTAGCGTGGAGTTCATTACTGTTTCATAGTCCTATAAATTTCTGACTACCTATAAATTCTAAAATCCCCTTGAAACCTCTCATTCCTTCAAACATTATTTAATTTCTTGGATGGCTTATGTTCACCCCAATGAGGCCTTTTAACCTCTTTTAGGGGCTTTCATCACTATCCCTTAGTGATCGATTTGTGGTGGTTTAAGGTGAGTATCATTTCTTCCTTCTCCCTATTTTCATCTAGTTTCTAATCTAGGGAAGGATGTTATCAAGTTAATACTTTTACTTTAGTTTTATTATGGTAATAATGTGTTGTGGGATGTTTTTATAGGTTTTTATTATTGTTCCCATTCATTGAGGTGCTTGGTGGTTGTATCCCTTTTAATCCAACATTGCGCAATAGATTAGAAATCTTTATTTGAGTTTGGGTATCCTCTATTTCTCAAGTAGTGTATTATATGTGAGGGGTTATGAATATGTTTATCTTTTGAAATTATTATATATAGCCTAATAAAGATAAATAACTAGATAAATTTAAAATTAAGGGTGATAGAATGATTTATATATTTTTATAGTCTTTTGATGTTGTTGATATTGATATTATTCATTCTAGTTATACCACTATGAATAATGGTTGTTTGGATCCTTTTATTTCACTATGATTGTTGTGATTATGGAAACCTTATTTTTTATTATTTTTTATATCCAAAAATGTAAATTGGATAAACACTTATTTCTTATGTATAAAATAGTTAGCCTAGGATATTTATATCTTATGTGAGAATTTCCTTAAATAAAGAATTGGAATGTGATGGAAAGCCCCTTGTTAAATCTAAAAATGGTTTTTGAATTAATTATGTGTGAATGTATTATTATTATGTATAGTTATGGTGTGTAAATGGTGTATTGTGGTGTGTGCATGTTGTGAGGTAGTGATCTGTAGTTATGGTGTGGGGTTTGTTTGTTTTGGGGTGGTCGTGTTGTAGGGTGGTGGTGTGTGGTGTGTGGTTGTGATGTGGGGATAGTGTGTTGTAGTGTGTCTATGTTATGTGGAAGTGATGTGTAGTTATTATATGGGGTAGTTATGTGATGATATATGGTTGTGTTATGTGGAAGATAATATGGTAAATGGTTGTGATGTGGCAGTGGTGACGAGTAAGTGGATTTGGTAGTGAAATGGTGCCGATGTGGTGTTGGTTGGCTTAATAAGGATGATGGGTTGTTTTTCTATGTTTTTCTAGTTTCCTAGGTGATAATAGAATTATTTGGTTAATAATGATTTGAAATTTAATGTTCCGGTTTGGTTAATGGGATGGAAATGGCTATTTAATGAATTAAAAATGGTAAGTGTGGTTAAATATGGTTGTTTTTTAATGTGAAATTAAATGGGTTGAATAATGAAATGAATGTTCTGGATAATTTAATTGGTTGGTAATATGAAATTTATAAAATAGATTTATTTGGGAAAGTTTATAAAATATGATGTTTAGTGTGAGGCATGTTTTATGGTATTTTACATTTAGTGGCGATAGTGAAAATGGAGGTGTTGTGAGGTTTGGCGGTGATGTTGGGATTTGGTGAGTGCTTTGTTGTGAACACATAGGTTGGGATTGTGTGAGTTTATATATATATCATGTATGTTCCTTTTGATTTTATATATTCTCCCCACCCGTTTTGAGCACCATGTGTCGACACCCATATATTTGGGGGGGTTCACAACATCCCAATAGTGAGGATTGAAGGATGGCTACCCAGTATTTCCCACTTTCTCCTCCAAGAGATGATTACATGAATAAATTGTGATGGTTAGAAGTAAAAAAGTGAATTTTAAAGATGTTTTATGAGATGATCAGATGGATTATAGTGGGGGTCGTGCATGGTAGGAGGAGGGAACATGTTTGATATCCCTCATGTCCATGATACCCTACTAATCTGGTTACGGTTGTGGATGAGATGGGATGTGATGGCCTTGGTGTCTTTGGGTGACATATGATGTGATGGCCCAAGTGTCTTCAGGTGAGATGTGATGTGATCACCCAGTGTTATTTGGGTTAGATATGATGTGATGGGTAGTTTCATGTGGAGTTCTTGTCATGATGTGGTGTTCAGAAGATATGGGAGTGTGAGGAAGTATGATGTTGGGGTGTGAGAGAAGAAAATTAGTGTGAAAGTGGTGTGGGGTACCCCTTATTGATATGATTCTTATTATGTTATTATTTTTGGATGAATTATTTTGTGAGTATGCCTTGGTTAAGATATTATTGGATAGTTGACATGGTTAAGTGTTTTTGGTTCTGTTTTTTACTCACAGGTGCATTAGTATACTCTTTTGACATGTACATGGGAGACTTGGTTATGATTCTACCAAGTATACTTGTATTCTCACCCTATGTATGTATAAACATGTTTTAGGTTTCTAGGAGGACTAAATGGATTGTGTTATAAATTACAAGCTTATACCCTAGGATAGTTGTTGTATCACTACCCTATATGCATTATCTTTTATTTTGGTTATTTATTTAGAGGCTTGTATCATTATCTGTTTTACTTTATACATGAATTTTGGGTTGGTTTTGGTTTCCTTTTTATATTATTTCATGGAGTTGCTAGTGGTTTATTTATATAATATCTTGATCCAATTATTATAGAGGTAAATACCTCCAATTTGTGATATTTTTATACCCTTGGTGCAAATTTCCAACTCAGGGCCTGCTGTAGGTGAGACTCAAGGGATTATTGTCTATCTTCCTTCATTGTCATCCTAATAGGGGTACCTTTGGATAGAGGGGGTCGTGACATTTTTTATAATTCTATTTGATCTCCACAACTAATTAGATTGTACTAAGCCTCTCAACTCTAATCTTTCTTTTGGTACCTAAACTTCCAATACTCATAATTCTAGTGCATGAACTTCCAATGCTTCCACCTTGAGATTTAGTTGCTCATGAAATATCCAATCCTTATAATGGTCTTATATTTAGAACTTTTTATTCCTTCAGAACCTTCATCTGAGTTCTCTGATTTTTTCAAACTGCTGGTACTCTGATCAAGTCGGACTTCTATATTTGATTTTCCTTTAACTTCCTACGCCAAAATCTAGTCCTTCCACATAACCTTCTCATCAAAAACAACATCACTAATTTTGATGACCTTTTTTCTTTCACTATCCCAAAGTCAAAATAAAAAACATTAATCTATATAACCAAGGAAGAAACACATTTTTTATTTTGATTCAATTTTTTCATATCCCTTAGCATTTATATGTACATATGATAGACTACCAAGGACACTAAGATGATGAACTTTTGATCATTTTCCATACCAAAACTCTTTAAAAAGTTCTTACCCAACTATTAATGTTAGACTCCTATTGCTGAGGTAAGTCATCATGTTGAGTACCTCCTCCCAAATAACCTTAATAATTCTTGATTGTAACCTCATATTTTTTATTTTTTTATGAAATTTTAATTCATCCTTTTAGAAACTCTATTCTTATTTATAGTTCTAGGCACCATCTTCATATGCCTTATCCTTTCCTCCTTACAGAAGTGTTGAAAGTTGTATCTGGTGTGCTCACTATTGTTGTCTGTTCAGATTCATTTCAAATTTTGGCCATATTTCCTTTCTACAAATTCTTTCAACTGAATAAATACCATAAATAAATCATATTTATATTTAAATAATTATATCCATACTTTCCTTGTATCATTATGAATAGAAGTAAGAAATTAAAGGCAACCATTGTAGGATTAATAGGGTAGGTCCCCAAACACAAAGTGTACAATCTGCAAAATCTAGAACTTGGGTATAACGCCTCTTGATTTTAAAAGAATAACATTATATTCGATAGCTTATATGACACACAACACTGAGCTAAAACAAACCATGAAATATTATTATTTAAATATGACCATTACAACCAAGCCATTGAATTACAGAGTATGAATAGAAATAACCAAATAATTAAATATATATAAATTTCCAACTCAATACAAATTTCTTGATCAGTTATTGTTAAATAGATATTCAATTTTTAGTGAAGTTATATTATTCTTAAAAAATTGTGTCCTTTAAAAAGGATTTTTATTGTTTTTATGTGAAAATATTATATTTAATTTTTTCAACTTTTATAAATTTTATTTCATAAAAATAATTTCATTTTTTAAATCATTATATCGAAACTAGATTAGGGAGATTTTTTGGTATTTTTTAAATGATTAGTTTTCCAGTGAATAGTGAAAATATTGATTTTTATTGAAAACTGTATTTTTTTTAATCAAGTACAAAGTTATAATTTTTTAAAACAATGGTTTTAAAGTAAAATTAGTTAAAATATATTATTAATAATACACTTATATTAATTGAAATCAACTTTATGTATTAATTCATCATATAAATATTTGTTTACTAAAAAAGGAATTTTTCTAAAAAACAGCTTTTTCAATGAATTTTTTATCTTAAATTAACTTTTGTCACTTATAGAGATTGAATCATGGAAAATTAATACCATATTTGGAATTAATAGGTTTTAATTTTTTAAATATTTTCCTTTTATTTATTGTCATTATAAATTGTAATCTCGGAAAATAATTTTCACCTCTGTAAGGGTAAATAGGGATAAAATCATGAGATAAGGTCTCAAAATAAAATAAAAGATTTTATTTATCATGTTTTATGGGTTTACTTCATAAATTTACGTCCAATAATCTAATATATTTCATACTTTTTCAATTTTAATTTTATTATGACCTTTATATTATTTTAAGAAAAGGATAAATACAAAATATCACTCTCTTGACTTTAATAACTCTAAATTTTTATTATAAGGATAAAATGAGGATAAGTTTAGTTATAAATGTTTATTTTAAAATTAAATAATTTTTTTTCACTTTAATTTATTTATACTTTTTAGATATTTAATAATTACATTAAATGCATATATAACAGAAACACGATATTTATTCAATTAATAGAAAAATAAAATAAATGATTTTAAAAAAAATAAAGTAGTAAAATTTTGTTGAATTATTGTCCTCCAAGATATTTATAGGAAAATAAAACATATTAATAATATTTTAAAGGTTTATATTAAAATTTATTTTATTCATATTGTCTTCAAAGTCAAATTAAATTAATAGTATCAAAAATGATATTAATGATATTTTATTAAATTGTTTAAAAATCATAAAAAAATTTAAAGAGGAAAAGTATAATTTTTAATGGTATATAAGTTCATCAATTTCACATATATGAGCTATTTTTTACCTTATAATTAAAATTATAACCCTTTAATATTAAAAAATCCATCACCATAGTTCAGATAAAAATTGGTTAATGAAGGGGTTAAACCAAAAGATATGGTTTAAAATGATTCCAAAACCTATCTAAATTTCGTTTTATGATGATATTTAGACCTTAAAGTTTCTTTATTTTAATATATATCCATTTATAATAATTTTTATTGAGAATTAAATAATTATATTTTAATTGTTTTGATAATTCCAAGTATGTCCTTTCCAATAAAAGGCACCCCTTCTATCTATTCATTACACCATTTTTAGCCATATATCTTGACCAAAACCTGAAAAATTATATTATAATCCCACCTACACTAAATTTATATTTTTTTTCTTAAATTTCCATTCAAAGGGTCCTTTAGAAAGGATGTAATTGAGGTCTCTTGAAGAAGAGGTGATCATCTTACTCGACCTCTTTTAATTTATTTCTTCGTATATATTCTCTAAATAATTGGTATTCATAAAAAAAATAAATTAATAATCATAAATATAATTAAATTTTATTATTTTTATTTAACTTAAATTATACCCCCCTCTCTCCATCAAATGATAAGTGAAAGTATCACTTGTGTGTACGTGTGGACTATTACCTCCATGTAGAAATATAATACATTTTTCATCACCATATTTAATGAATGGGTATTATGATGGGTTTAATTTTT
This sequence comes from Viscum album, assembly GCA_963277665.1. NCBI lineage: Eukaryota > Viridiplantae > Streptophyta > Magnoliopsida > Santalales > Viscaceae > Viscum > Viscum album. Next base: position 859,686,842 of record OY728121.1, read on the forward strand.
ATATATTATATTTATGAAATTATCATGATTATATAATTATAATATCATATATACCTTATTACCATCCAATCTATTAAAAAATGATAACATCGCTTAGGTGTACGTGGGATCTACCACCTCCACGAAGTGATGTGATTTTTTCCCATTTCCACTTTATGTGGATAGTAATAAGAATAGATTGAAAGAATATATATGATATAAATGATATAATAATTTGTTTTTAAATTTTAATTATTATCTACCTTTATTTCTTTCCATATTTCGAAAAGATAAAATTGTGTCCATACGTAGTGCAGCCTACTATCCCATAAACAGTGTAATTCGTTTTTCTATCTATGATTTTTATGAATGATTATTAATAAATATATAATAAATATATATTATATTTATATCATTATTAAAATTATATATATTATGGAACCACGATATAATTATGAGGAAAAAAACTACTAAACCAAAACATACTTGAAAAACGAAGCAGTTATCACCCGAAACAGAGATTTTATTAAAGAATTATTAATAAATGAGTGTTAAATGGTTTTAATAAAATAATATATTAAATGATATATATGTTTATGGTTATTTAATATATTTATAATTAATCTATATTGATTATATAGGAGGTTCAAACACGTATTAATGAAATCAGACCTAAGGTAAGGGTTTATTTCACAATCTCATCATTGTTCCGGATTAATTATGTTTAAGTCCCTATTAGGAGAATTATTTTATATTTATATAATAAAAATATATATTTTATTATCCTATAGTTATTTATTGAAATTATAAGTTTTACTTTATTTTTCCTCTCTTTAAGTACTCAATATACCAAGATAATTTTTTTAAGGAAACTCGAATTTGTTTTCTTACTCGATTGGGAATATTTTTATTCCATGTTCATATTTTATATAAAATTTTTAAAAGAAAAAATTTAATATTATAAAATTATTTTTTAAAATATATTTTTACACATGTTTTTATTTTATTTTTTTAAAATAAAATTAATATTATTTTTATTTTCCTAATGAGGTACTTTTTACCTTTTGTCGAAAATGTAAAAGGAATATTTGTTTTAAAGTACATGGAATGAACGTAATTTCCCATCATCATGGACACCCAATTATTTTAATAATACTTTAAATTTTTAAACATTTCTTTAAAATAAAATTTCTTCCTTAATATTTGGGAAATATGTTGATTTTAAATATGTTATTTCAAAGTGAAAAAGGGATATTTTCCTCAAGAAATCACTACTAGAAAAATGATCTATATCAACTAACTTATAGACATGGTTTTATAGGTACATGGATATAGGTTTATATATAGTCATGTTTTAATAAAAACTATTAATATATGTTTTATTAATAAATGTGGTACTTTTCCTAGGGCAATAGGCTTCCCTAATTTTCAACCCCCTCTACAATTCTCCTCGACTAACCATGGCGCTCCTCCCCTACCCACCCACATGCATTTCATTTCCTAAATCCCTTTTCCCTCCTGATTATCTCACAAATAATCCCCAATACTTGTTAAATTATCTATTAGGTTCCTTTTTCCCTCATGTGATTCCTCCCATCCCCTTCATTTCATATTCCTCCCCCCCCCCCCCTCCATCCCCTACATTGTGCATTGCTCCTCCATTCGGTACATCAGAATAACCATATTCCTTCTATGAGTAGATCATACACAAGTGTTGTAGATGAGTAATCTTAAATTGTTTGTGTATTTTTTTCCCTTTTTATTCTATGATTGTTTCTTATACAACTTCTGTAGTCAAGACCTTTCATGATCTGGACCTATTCGGGTCAACACCTACATTTTCTGTGAACCATAATCCTCTCATTCCTCACTGACAGTCTTATTCCTTCATACATGTGATTATGTTGCGGTTTCCTAATTTTTTATCACTATATTCATTTCATATTGATTTAATTTCTTACTTATAATTCCATAGATTATAACTTTGAATTATTTTCCAAGTCTTATTAATGGTTTCCTAGAAATTGAATAATATAATTTTAAATTTTATTATTATATTTGTATTCATCACTTTCCCATATTATGTAGTATGATAATCATTACCCATCCATTTAAAACTTTTATTAACATATAAATAAATTATTTAGGTTAATAATATATATTTTTGGTTGTTTTTTAGGGCTTTTTTGTTTTTATCATGTGATAGGAAGATAAAAAAAATCATCACTAATTCAAGGATCTATAACAATTTTAATTCATTTATTACCATATGCATTAAATTTAGCAGTCTATGAGATGAAATTAATTAATAATGTAATTATTTTATTGAATCTTATGGGTATCCAATTTTTATTTCAAATAAAAGTGATGCTTCAATGGTATGTTAATATAATTATTATATTTCATTTATAAGGCCAGGAAATGTTTTCAATAAATCATCTAATTTTTGTAAGGTTTTATCAATCAATATTTTCCCCCTATTTAAACATAAATCTATTAGTTATGGAAATACTTACATTAATTTAATATTTTAGAAATTATAGTTGTAACACCCCGAGCTTCTATGATACGCTTCTCATTCAATAATGCAATAGCTTGCATTGTACACAACTTCGAGTTCTAACACACTCCAACTAATCAAAGTAGCCGTTATGAATAGTAATACCCACTTTTTGAAATTATATAAATTTTATATTTCAAAATGGACTTCATATTTGTATTCGGAATATTGAAATTATCCTAAGTTGAGTTTTTTGTAATTTTCTGAGAACTTTCAATTTTTTATGAATAGTGAAAAATACTTAAAACAACTTTTTTAATCAAAATAATTTATATTGATAAATTATAATATTTAGTGGTTTTAAAGTATAATTATAATATATTTTTACCATCTTATCCAATGGTGGTCATTAGAATTAATTTAACATTGAAATTGGACATAAACAATTGTCAATCTTTTGATATAAATTGTTTCTTAAAAACACCCTATTTGTTGTGACAGCGGGAATTAATTATAAAATTAATTAATGAAACTTATATGTTTGGAATTTTGTAAAATATACATCATTTTTTAATTCGGAATATCAATTATAGCTTAGGGTGAAATTTTGGCATTGTTCTGAAAAACTTCAATTTTTGATGAATAGTGAAACCACTAAGTGGTAGTTAAATAACTGATTTTTCGTTTAAATGAAATATTACCAATTATGTGTTTTGATTTTCAAAAATCCAACATACATGGTTGTCATTAAGAAGTAAAATTTGGTTCAATGAGATTAAAATAATTTTTGGTGAATAGTAACTTTTAAGTTCTTAATCGCGATTAGAGGTAATTAGTGTAGTTTAAGGTAAAAATAATGTTTTAATAATATGAGATGAGCTTGACACATGTCCTAACCTCATTGGATGTTCCATGGCCGACCAAGACAATCCATGGGTCAACTTGGGGACCCCATGGAGCCACTTTAGTTGGAAAATGACATAAATACCTTTTATTTAATGTTAAAGTAAAAAATGACACAAACATGAAATGTTTTACTAAAACAATTTTTACATGGGGTTATACAAGTCATATTTTTGACTATAAATAGTCATTGGAAATATAAAAATATTTCCTACATCATAGTATTTTTTTATAATTTTTAGACATTAAATAAATTAAATTATTTATGACATCATTATGATGCAGCGATGACCTCATTATTTAACGATTTTAATAAAATAAAAATATAATGTAAAATCCAAGGCTTACACTTGTCCAAAGACTATTTTATAGGTATATTTCGAACCCTTATCACCTTAGCCTCTAATTATATAAGTGTGGGACCTTTAGAATCCGAAAATCATTGTATAATAATATAAAATTTCCTTACTTTCCAAGAGTACTCCTCCTCTCCTCTTATAAAAGGCCCCCACCTCTACCACCTCATTCACACTTTCAAGCCATTTAGCTCGGCCAACCTATGCCCAAATAATATCCCAACTTCCCCCCCCCCCCCTTACTCCTAGAAGCCTCACTTTGGGCAGAACTCTTCCCAAGGAAGCCTTTGGCTCAAATCAAAAAGAGTTACCCGATTTTGAGGTAATGTCTTCTCTAATGTTGTTTTGTTTTATTTTTCTTCTCCAACCCCCTAAATACTTTTTATTCATTTATTTTGTAACAAAACCAGTATCCTAGATATACTAGGATGTTTTTATAAGAATTATTCGAGCTACACTTACACACACCTACATCTAATGGTTAAAGAACATACTGTTTCTGTGGATGGTGAATTTTTGCCTCACGAAACGATGATTGTTCAACACTCATATAACACCTCTAATGGTGGACATTATGATTACACTATTTTTATATATGATATATATTATGTTTTAGTTTCCCTTATGATTTTGTATTTTTCATTTATGGCATACCTTTATGGTTTCCATTATGGGTAAATGTGATATTTTCATTTTAGGAAGTGCAGACTACCGCCCCCTCAAAGTGATGTGAATCGTTAATACCATATGTGGGATGTATAAGGATGGAGTAAATGATATTATATATGATATTATACTGGAACTATATTATACCTTTATATAATTATGATTTCATTCCATTAAATATGAAATAGAAATGAAAGTAGCGTTCATGCGTACGTACGGCTTACCGTCTCCATGAACGGTGCATTTCATTTCTTACCTCTAAATGTTACGTAATATTATGAATGAATGTATATACTGGATATATATGATATATATGAAATCTAAATTATGAATATAATTCTGGAGATAATGGATATTATACCACATAAACAACTTGTAATTATAAGAAGTTTATTGTTGACTCAAGTACCAAAAATCGACAAAACGACTGTTATTAACTTAAATAATTACATAATATTCATAACATTGTAATAAGTTATATAAAGGATAATGAAATTTAAAATGGTAGATATTAACTCTAGTTTATTATTCAGGAGGTTAAAGAACGGTCGAATCAAGTCGGACACAAGGTAAGGGAATTTCTTAACCCAACTTCCATTTTTTGGGTTAATCTCCTACTTTCAAATTATGTCATGATATTATTATATCCTATCTTGTATTTGTAATTTCATTATGTGTACTTATAGTGAATACACATAATAGATCTACTTTATTTAAAAAATGATCTTTGTAAGGGTCTTCATCTCAATCTCCTTTCATTGTGGCATATTTTGTTTTATACACAACTTTCTTTTATACGGTGTATAAACCCCTTTGACTTTTACGTTTATTCAAAAGGAATCTTTTTTATACGAAGCGTTTTACTAAATGAAAAAAAGGGAATGTTTTTCTTTCCGTACATATGCGTCGACAATGACTTCTCCGCCACCGTGACCATTATTTGAGTTTTGGATTCCTCTACAAGCCATCACTTTTTTTTAATGAAAAATAAATACAAAGTTTTAACTTTCTTTTATTTTGGTATTGAAAATGGTTTTGAAAGTGTTTTTATTATATCAATGTGTTGTATTGAAATCTTGTGATTGAAATATGGAAATCTTATGTTTCCTTTATTCATGTTTTATGTGATACGATTATGTTATGGTTTATGATATGTTTAAACCTATTCATATGAGGAATGCATTGGACTTAGTAAGTGACGGGTGGAGCCCGCTATAGCTCCTCGATGCATCGGCAGGTCTCATGAGACAAACTAGTGTCTTGGCATGAGGCCTTGACAAAATCTTATTTGTGGTCTTGGCACGAGGCCTTGGCTACGTGGTTAAGATAGTCTGGTATTATGCATTCCATCATTATGAAAATGGTTAATGATATTGCATGTGATTATTCGTCCATTAGAATATCCATGTGAATAAGTAAATGGAATTATCTCATTTTACTTTTTCCATATTATGTTGAAGTTCGTGTTTAAAAGGCTTTTGTTTTTGTTATACATTGCCTTAAATGTTAATGTTTATTTATGAAAGCTTCCACAATATTGTTATCCTTACTGAGCATCTGAGCTCACCCCTTTCAATGTTTTAATATTTTCCAGGATGTGAAGAAGTATATTATGAATGACCTATAGGGATATTATAAGGGGATATGAAGAGAAGATGTAGTAGTTTTGTTTTACTTTATGATGTAACGTAAGACTTATTATTGTATCTATTGTTTCCAAGTCTACTAAACTAATAGGTCTTTCAAGACTTGATCTTTTGTGATCATGTCAATGTTACGAAGTAATGCACCGACTCTAGGTAGCTGGGGTCAGGGCGTTACAATAGTTTTAATACTTATGTGAATTATTTATATTTTATGAGATGAAAGGATATGGTAATTAAATATGTTGATGATGTAAATGAATTTCAACATCCTCATTGGCCACTGATATGAGTGATCTGGAAGAAAAAATTTGGGAGAAATTTCTTCCATCCTCTATGGAATATAAAGTTGAGAAATTTTAAGCATTCATTCCTTTTTAGACAAATTATATTTTTAAGTTATTTTGAAATAAATTAGTGGCACCTAATGATAACAAAATACATGATATAAATACAATAATATAATATTATTTCAAATAAGTGGATGCATATATTATTATAATTTCTCTATTAAATCATGAAATTAAGGTAGGTATGGAGTAAAATTATATAAATTTTCACAGTAATTTAAGTAACGTCATACACAATGTATTATCTAAGATAGAGTCTTAATTAGTGAATAATAATATTTTATATTCTCCACTAATTAACCTTTATCTAAGGTTATGATGATAATAAACATGATGAATTCTGTCCTTTTTTATTGTGTACTGAATTATATTAAATAATTAAATTAATCCATTGACATCTTTTAATATCCACATTAACACAACTGTAATAATCAATGTGATTTACTAAGATCATTATTAAAAATGAATGGGTATATCATCATCATGATACTGTGTCATTTTTTATAATAAAATCCACTACTATAATTCAATGGTAATAACAGGAATATATTATTCTTAAAATCTTGTGAATATAAATTTCTATCAAAAATTATGATGTGATTCCACACAATACAGAATAACTATTCAATGATATTAAAAAATATAATTTTTAACCTCCAATGAAATTGTTTGAATTTATTTATACTAAGTATGACCTATTCTACTTATCTCTAATAACTATACAAAAGAATCCAATAAACAAATACTCCTCTTGATCATAAAAAAAATAATTTTTTCTTTTAATAAGAGATATTATTGTGTAGATGATTCTTAAATTCTTGAATAAGTGTAATAAATATATTGTAACACATAATGAAAAAATTAACACATCTCACCATAAATTATGTATTAAATATTTAATTTCTAAGGATAAATACTTTATAAATTTTGTTTAATGAAATTTAAATACAATGTTTTAACATAATTGAGTGTTTTTTACCTTTGTCGATACTCAGTTATTCTCCAAATTTAATTAAATATCTGTGTTATGATTACATATATGTATCTTCCACAATATCTTTCTTGTGATTTTGAATTTCAAAATCAAAATCCAACTCGCATCTCAACCAATATCTTTACTTGAATCTTCCACAACCCTAAAATCACTTGATACCTTGACACAAATTTTATGTGGTCAAGAGTTTATAAATATTAAACATATTTAGTCTAGGTGGCATGTACCAATCTAAAATATTAATACCACATAATTTTTTGAAATATAAGTAAGTCCTTGTATAATGTAAGGTGATATAATGAAATTATTGTTCTTGAAAAATTACTTTAATGTAAGAGAAATCATGTTTCTTTATAATCCCTTGAATAGGAACCCTGAAAGGGAATATTAGATTATTATGTGATACATTTATCACATTTTAGATTGAGGATAATAATATCACTAAAAATTATGAGATTACCAATTTATACTAATCAAACATTAATACTATAATAATTTTTGTAATTGATGGGTTGAGTAACTAAAATATTTTTGTAGTGGGATTAAAGTATTTAATAGAAAAATCATTAAATTATGATAATTATGTTTTAATTAAATATACAATATAATGATCAATCCACATACCTAACTACCAATGACCTCAGGCATGCTCCATAAAATCTCAACGACTGGTGACTAAAACCATGGTTTATACACAATTTTGGAGATTATTTTTCTCCAAACATAAAAATTTCCTAAATGATAAATACCAATAAAAAAATTGGCTATGTCATCTGTACATATAATAATCACCAAAAGATTCTAATGATTAATAAAATGTCCCTAATAGGGATCCTATAATTTATAAACCATAACTATTTCATTAAATGAACATATAAATTCTGAAATTCATCTGATAAATGGATTGAACTAAGAAACATATGATATATACTAGGAGTTTGTACATATAGAGTTGAGTGTAATAAACCAGTAGGATATTCCAACAATATATACTTATAGTGAATACATTAATATAACAATATTTATTTGTAAAATAGTTTCACAAAAATTTTATTGAATAAGTTTTACTATAATATATTTGAAAAAAGTGAATAAATAGATAATGCGGAGTATGAAAAAAAATCACTATAAATTAAAATTTAAAAACATAAAATATATTATTTTACTTTCAATTTAATATATTTTTTATAGTTTGTTATAAACATGTTATTGATGATTAGTTTTTATCTTATGAAACAATACATATCACATTAATTCATTTTATATATTATGTATTTATAGTATGTTTATTTACCTTGGAAAGGATAGAAGGTGGATGTACAATGTTGATCGGATCAATGATGAGTTTCAAAAGGAGTTATGATATTTTTTTGACTTTATATTCAATAATTATTTATATGGATGACTTATTTTATGCCCATGTTTTGATTTACTGGAATACCATGGTTAACTCGTGAGGAGGTGGGTTATCAATTATATAATATATTTGTTATAGTAAAAATCTTACATAAATAAAATAAATAAAAGTGTAATGAAATACATTCACAGTCTTGGACTCACCTGTCTCCTAGATCATGATCAATAATAGGTAATTTAACATTTAAAATATTCAACTTCATTTTCTTGAAATATATGTTTTTCACCTTTAAAGTTTTGTTTGTCTGTAAAATTGGTTTACTCTTTTATATTTCATGTTTATACCTATGAACTACCAAAAAATGAAATATTATTCAACATTATCCATATTCTTCATTTATTGAAAAATATTGAATTTAAATTGTTTACCACTAACTTTTAATCATAAAATATCATGTTTATAGAGATGTTTCTCTTATTTTCGGTATTGACCATTGTTTTAAAATTTACTAAATTCTTTCCATGATGAGTACTAGAAGAATTATTTCTCCTAGATGATCATTTGGGTTGATAATATTCTTCAAAATTTTCTTATTATTAGTTTTTTTTTATAATTTATTGATCTTACCAAAATTTTAGAACTTCAATTAAAAATTTCCTTTGTACCTATCTATGACATATTCTATCTATTTTGATTATAATGAAAAAAATCCATAAAATTCATTTTTTTCATTATATTCTAGTTCCTTCTAAATTTTCTTTAAGGAACTAAAGATATTATAACTCTTATTAAAGTTAAAAAATAAAATTCTCATCTTTCCAATTGATCTTTAGATATGGACCTCTTCTTATTGAAACTAATAGAAAAAATTTATTATTATTATTAATTGAAAACCAATACAAATATTAGTCTTATTGTACTTATATTTTGGAATCAAACTTCTATGGATATATTCCCATGATTTTCTATTAAATAATGGAATCCTCAAGTGTCTCACCATAACTTTATATTAAGGGAAAAATATAATTTACATGAATAGGAAAAGGTATTGCATATCTCATTTATATTATCTGTATATTTTGAAATTGATCATGATATGTTTGGATTCATGAATCTTTCCCTTTCTGATCTCTATCATGAATATCTATGACCCACTTCCAAATTTCATGATTAGTTTTTCTTCCCATGAAACATGTTAGACCATTCTATAATAGTGATGAAGGAATAATATTACATTCCTTTCTATCACCCTTAGTATTCTCTAAGTCTTATGTTATAAGAGTGCCTTCATTCTTTATGTTCTCCAGAATATCAAATCCTAGTCAAATTAGATTTGAAACCATCCATTAAATTAAAAAATAAATCCTATTATATCACATAAATGAATTAATTTATTGTAAATGAATGTCATGTTTTTTATTTGATCTCAATCAAGTAATGATATAAATTAAAACAAACTAAAATCATTCAAAATAAGTACTTAGAACTACTTCTTCAAATACTTTGATTCCAGTTGAAGCTTTATGGAATGTGTAGAAAGAACCACTAAGGAGTAAATTATTTTCTCCCAAAACTCTATTCACACTCTATTTTCACCAATATTCTCATATCATTTAGTTTATAGGATTGATGATAAATTGACGATGAAAAGAAAAAAATATCAATATTATAAAGGAGACCACACAAGAATAATATATTTTTACAAGGTTTCAGTTATAGCGGTGTGATGAAAAAGACTTCACTATGAAATGTGTTTGATACCAAGATACTAGAACACTTATTTATTATAGATTCTCTTCATAGCATAATCAATTCCCTATAATTTCTCAAGAAAATATTTAATTTTCAATAGAATGTATTATGGCATGACTCTTTATATTTAAGGGTATGTTTTTTCCTTTAACATAACCCTTTTATAGATAAAACCATATGCATGTGTTCTGAATTACCTATGTAAGATTAAACTTATCACTCACAATATTTCTATCATGGTTTTACCTCTAAATATATATTAAAGATATTCAACATTAAAAATAATTATTCTATTGTATCCTTATAAAAAACAATCATTTCTATTTATATCATGACTCTGAATTCAATAAATAAAACATAATAAAAGTATACTATATTTAATGATCGTGAAGTGTATGTTATTATATGATCTCTAAGTGTGAAATAAACTAAACATATATCTATAAAAACCTATATATTTTTATGTATTAATTTATTTAAATTTTCAAAATAAATTATGTATTTTTTGTCTTTGGTTGTTGATGGTGTTGGTAAGGGCTCAGGGGTATGGTTTATAGAGTGGTCCTAGAGTTCAGGTTAAAACATTCCACAAGTTTATAGTCACATTATAACCTAGAGATTTATTATTTGGTGATGGGATGAATAAGATTTTTTTTAAAGTAGGTGGTTGGTAACACAATAACCTATAGATAAGGCTAACAATCATATTTCATTATTTCTATCATTGATTCCATATTATTTCTTTTTTAAATGGATATAGCCTAATTTGCAGATATTTTTAGATTTTTTTGAAAAACGTTAATTAGTTCTTATTCAATTGAATATTCTCAATGAGAGGGATCATATTTTATCTATTTAGGGGGTATTTATTCTTCCTATTAGTTTTAAAAAGTGTGATATATGTTTTATGATATGTAGGAAGTGATATGTTTGTACGCATACCCTAAAAATTTATTTAAATCGTATCAATACTTATTATGGTGTTAATAACATTCAAGAGTCTCCATAATAGTCCTATGATAGGTGTAAAATGTCACCAAGGTCACCAATAACCAATAAGAATGTGAAAAGTAATAAGGAACTAAATCTTGGAGTCATGAAAGTTCTCCTCCTCCATGTCATAAGCCTAGTAACCTGAGTAGTCCTATCATATATCCAATTTTGTACTCTTTGTGGGTCATTTCTATTTCGATAGTATGAAAAAAATCAGGTTTAAAAATTATGGATAATAAATAAAATGTGTTATTATAAGTAATGATTCAAGATTTTGTGTTGTATATGAAATCACACCAAGGTGATATATATTGCACCACATTTTTTATTTTAGGCTTCTAAAAAATTGATCAGCTAAATATCACACTAAAAAATAATTCATTAAGCATAATGAAAATTTTGATTTAGTTGTTTAATGTGGTGAAATAATTTGGTCATGAATGATAAGTAACAATAAAGGAGAAGAAGGCATTAAAAATGTAAATCGTTTCTATATTACTCACAAAACATACATAATCTATAGAGAGAATGAGAAAAAAACTCCTAGTAATTCAAACAACACTTGTGAACCAAATGATACCACTTGTTGACACTAGGAAGGTTATACTTCTTTAAAACCATATCTTCTAAATAGTTTAACTCCATATTCTATAGCTATCATCATTAAAAAGAGGTCTAAAACCAATTTTAAGGCTTCCTAAAATTACCTTGTATCCATAAGAATTATCATATCATAATTTTTAACTTTTTCTAACACATATATTCCATTATTCATACAAGATTTCATTATTATTTCATGGGAAAATATATTTTTCCATATATTCTTCTAGGAGATAGTTTTGATTACTAAACATGATTTGATAAAGTCATATGTATTGCATCTTCAATCTATTATCCATCAAATCCAATGGAATTTTTTCATTTTGATGGTCTTGATATCACTTGTTACATTACAAAATAGACCTAATACCCACTATATTTTCTTAAATTCAGAAATCTCACAAAATAACCATGATTAATTATTTAATTTTATATATTTAACAATAACACTACACAGATTTCATCTTTGGTACTAATTTTATCTATTGTTTTTTGCATCCAGTTTTTGATTAGATAGATTCTACATAAGGTTCTCATTGATATTGTATATCCTTATTTCATCATGTGTATATATATTCCAACATATATGATCAAGTTTAGTTTTAGAAAAATATTTGGTTTAATCATGAATCAATAGATTCCAACTTGAGTTTCCCAAATTGTAAACAAATACACTTGTTTTCTTCTAGAATAATTACATTTTATTCTCATACATGGATTAGATCCCATAAGTATCATTCAGTATTCACTGATCAGGTAACATGTTTTCCATAACAATGGTAAATACCTCCAAAGGTGTAGCTTGAATTCCTTTTTCTGGGATTAAACTTTCCTCATGATTTAAATTTTATTCTCAAACCATCAATACTATGATTAGAAATATAATAATATTAATTTAATAGTTATATAGAATGTAAATATTTGAACTTATATTTATTTCACAATTTGAAACAATCTTAGTACCATCATAACAATTTTATATGATTTAAATTAGTACTCATTTATTCAATTTTTTTTCTTTTGTTTAATTTTTTATTTTATAATTCAAATTTCATTTTTTAGATTTTTTTATATTCAAATATATTTTAATAATATCAATATGATTTAGTTTATCTTGTTTTAGTATAATTTATTCACTTCTAATTTTTCTTTATTTATTTCTTTTTACCAAAAAAATAATTGAATATCGAGGGTTGGGTTCCTTGCTCTACCTTGTTGTGTACAAGAAGGAAAAAGAGATATGGTAATATGGTAAATAAAGACACCTAAGAGAATATTATAAATATATTTTAATTTCTTTTATTTTGACTGAATTTGATTCTTTATATTATTTTATCATTTTAATTTATGTTACATATCACTCAACAGATTTATTTAGAGGAATTGGCAGAAAAATAACAAAAAAAATTGGTCCTAGAATATCATCTATATTGGGTATTATAAGATTAACATCATAGAAGAGTGATTTGTTGTCCTAGGAAGAAGATTGTACCATCTAGATATTGGCATTTCGAAAGTTTTTCTTCTAGTATCAGTTTTTTATGGTGATAGTGGAACAAATGAATGCCACAATCAAACAAAAAACTCAAAAATAATAAGAAGATACTCAACATCAGAATATGATAAATGAACATATAAAGAAATCTATGTATTATCTTTCTTCATCACTTCCACTAGAATCTTATACAATGGTTGATGCTTGTTTTATGATGACGTGTTCTATTTATATAGATTATTTTTGTCCTGATAATATTGATGATAATTCTATTATCGATACTAATGTCGATGTTGATTTAAATGTTGATGTTGATGTTATTGGTATGAGAGGTGGAGATGGTGTTTTATAGGAGTTTTGGATTATGGGTATGATGGTTATGATGATATTGATGTTGAGGATCATTTTTTATGTAAATTGTATTCTTGGATTATTTATAGGTTTAATTTTATTATGTTGTTTAGTTTTACTATTTATATATTGATTTGGTATTGTTGAATTTTATTCCAATTTGTTGACATTTGTTTTTGTAGAAATGATAAGGAATATGGAATTTTTTAAGGGTGGTGTAGAAGTCTATTTCCATTGTTTGAAATGATGGTAATAAAATTTTATCCATGGTTTCCACCATGGAAACATACTTATAGACTCAGTTTAAAACTGTAGGTTAATTATTGATTGGAAGAAACAATAGCCACACTTTGTAACCATGGATATAGGTATATTTCTATGGTGGAAAATGTGGATACTTCTCTATTACTATGGTTTTAAACAATGGCAATAAACTTTACAATAATTTTTATAGCCATGGTTTTAAAAAGTGTAAATAGGTATATATCAATGGTGGAAACCATGGTAATAACCTTAAACCTATTTTCAAACCAATAGTATCCAGAGTCTTTTGAACCATGTCTATTACTTATAGCCACGGTTTAGGGGCTTATATCCATGGTTATAAACCACGTCTATAGCTTAATTTTCTAGTAATAAATTTTTCAGTGATCTTTTTAAATTATTTTCACCTATGCTAGAATCATTTATTTAATATTATTCTTTACTAAGGATATAAACTTATAATATCATCCACCATATTTTGATGGATGGTTTATGATCAGTTTGACTGGGGAAAGTATTCACATTTCATATGCTAGTTCTTCCAATACAGATGGTTATTTATTTTAAATGAATGCTGATTAAGTTATATTTTTTATTCATATGATGAATGCATTTAGATTATTAAGTGATGAGTGGGGACAAGAATTATATATCCCCTCAATTCATCAGTAGGTTTCATGATACAAAACATGTTTGGTATTTAACTAAAGCCCCACCCATTTATGTAGATGTTAAGGTATCATGTCTTAATAGTATTTTTAAGATGTCCAACATTATGCATTCTATCATTATGAAATAGGTTACTAATGTCCATGTGATTATTTTAATGGTTATGATATACATGGATAATTTTTAAGATTATGTTATTATTTATATGGAATTAGTTAATCATTGTTTATTCTTATATTATTATTTATGCCTTATTTATTCTATGTCAGCTTATATTGTATTCATACCCTTAATAGGCATATGAGGTCTCCCTTTTCTTGTATTTATTTTCCCAAGGTGGGGATAAAGTGTATTATGAATTAAATGAAAGGTTATCCTATGAAGAATAATGATGTTCTCAAATAAAATATTATTTTTTATTTTAATTATTTAAATGTAATGTGATATTCAAGTATGTATCTAGTTTACCAATACTACTAAACTATTCAGTACTCTAGGATGAAATCACTTCCATCTAGTACCAATGTAAGAAAGTAACCACCAACTCTAGGCTACTAAGGTTGGGGTCTTTGGAGTTGGTATCAGAGGAAGTTTAGTACAAAAATTGGAACTAGATTTAGGAAAACATAGATTAGGGAACATAACCCTATGACTAAATTTGAGGATAATTCTAATTATAGGATAACATCCAAAAGTTTTTTTAAGGAAGATATTATGTGATATTCCCATAAATACATATCATCTAGATACTAAAAGTATATCTAGTTTTGGCATAAAATAATATAAGGTAAATAATCCTAAAAAAGAGTTGGTAGAGTATATTTCATCCATCATTTTGTTTCATGGGGAGTGTTCCCTTACTATGCATCTGGCTTGACACTATTAGGGGATATTCTTGGGTTAATTAATATTTTCGTTATGAAATATCATGAAGTATTTGAATAGATGATGATTATGGATGGCCTAGGTTAAACTTAAGGTTTCAAAGATTGAAAATAAGGTTTCATGATTTATACATAATATAAATTATTTTTCATGATTATGTGGTTTCCCATTATGAATATCAACACTAAAATTTTTATTTTTAGTTAATGGCTAGAAATATGAGGATTTTTGTAATCATAGAATGTCAAATACAATGGAATTATTTTCCTCATGCACAACCAAATGAAAAAGTAGTTGTAAGGATAAACCTTGTGATTATGATTAATAAGTTATCTCATTATATGATCAATAATCTCAACTTGGGTGAGTTTCTTGACACACCTAATAAGATAAAAATGGGGTTTCATGAAGACCATAGATTAAATAAGATTCATTTTCTTACATTTCTAGAATTATAAAAGAAACACTCAAGGGAATGTCCCAAATGCATGGTAAGGTGTTTTCAATATGGAAATAAAGGGAATAGAGAAAGTAATTTCTAAGGAAAATAGAGACTTAAATTGATGGAAATGAATTTCATCCTAAGTTTCCATTTATAGTTCAATGTATTATGTATAGGTAATATTGGTATTATCCTGACCAATTCCTAAATCCAAGGGTTAACTCCAAGACCAAGGAAGGACCTATGTTATGTTAATCATTAAAGTGGAATGATTTATGTGTTTATATATCATGATTTGATAATTATATTATAGAAATGTTATATAAATAATATTATATATATATATATTACTCATGATACATCTAAGAATTTTTCAATTTTATATTTTCTTTTAGGATTTGAAAACATATTTTGAAAGGTACCAATAATTAAGAAAAATGATTTAGTAGTAATTTGATAATGTTTAGTTGGGATAAAGAGATGATTGACATTGATGAGGTATATGAGATAGTATTAATAAACTTGAAATTGGTTAGTAATTTTATGACAAAGTTATTTATGTTATCTCTGATAAAGTTTATTTCATTTTTTGATTTATGGAAATTGCATGTGATTTTATTTGGGGAATAATAATTGTATTAATTTTTGGAAGAATATATGTTTTCATGTGAGGATAAAATAATAGTTATGAAACCCATCATGGGTTTATAATATTATGTTTGATCATAAGTTCAAAATCATAGATACCACTTTTGAGGGATTAAGTGATAGGATTTTGGGGTGATTTGAGACTTTTAATAGGTTTTAGGAAGAATACTCTATTAAGGTTTATATAATCTTTTAGGTTAGTATATGATTTTATGTTAAGTTAATTATAGTTTATTGGATAGTGGGATATATATAATAATTATGGTTGAAGAGTGATTAATTGATAATGAAATATTTTTAGAAATATTTATGTTCAAGATAAGGATTACCTTTAACATTACTATCTAAATTTTATGCATGATATTTTGGTTAAGTTCACTGCATTATAAGATTTATAATGAATATTAATGATATTTTGGGAGATGTTTCTTTGGGTTAAGGTATATATAACCCATAGGTTTAACATGTGATTTAACATGAAATGTTATTTGGAAAGAATACAATTAAATTTTTTATGGATGTAAGATGAATGGTATGAGATCACCTTTAAGGTTAAAATATTCTTTAATATTGAGGTTATTTGGGATGTTGGGTTATTTATGAAATGGTCTTAGTGCAACCTTTATTTTTATTATATAAGTTTTGGATTTAAATAGGAAGGTTTATATGCATTGGATATTATCTTACCTTGTGATAACCATTTGATTTGGCTTAATATTTAAATATTAGAAGAATTTATTAAAAACCTTTTGTGGATTATGAAGTTTATTTTAGTGTTTTAGACGTGAAAAATTCATCTTGAATACTCATCGTTTGTATAATAAGAAGAGTTTGTGGTTGAAATTGATTAAAGGATAAAAATCTACTTGTCAAGTAAGAATATTTTCTTATGTTTTTAGTCTAGATGATAAAGGAATTCCTCAACTTTAGGAAACTTATCTTGAAATAAAAAATCGTCTCATTACATTCATTTTTGATGAATCGATGGTCTTTTACACACCTTATCGATTTATGGATTTTTCATCGTTAACTTTCTCATGATCAATCATTTTTTTATAATCAATGTTCTATATCACTCTACATAATTATTTGGATATTAATTTTTCATCCATGACCATATTTTCAATTCCCACTAATGTTCTCTAATTTTGAAACATATTTATGTTTTATTTCGATTGGCCTTCATATTTCCATTTCCCATTTTTCAAGAGAAAGTTTTATTAACCATTTTTTATAATGTGGGTTTTCAAAAAAGGAATTTTCAAATATCAAACCCTTGATTACTAATAACAAGCTCAAATCTTTAGGATATAATTTATTAAAGTGGTAGAATTTAACACCCCAATATTTTAAAATAATAACATTATGTTCAATATAATATATGACATGCCACACCAATCTTAAGTGAACCAAAAAATATTATTATTTAAATATGACTATTATAACGTAGTCATTGAATTGGAGGGTATGAATAGTAATATCCATATTATGAAATATATATAAAGTTAATAATAAATACAAATGTATTTATTAATTATTATGAAAAAATCATATAATTTACCATAAAGTTTTATTATGGTTAAAAAATGTTTCCTTCAGAAATATTTTTAATTATTTTTATGAGAATAAATTATATTTAATTTTTTATAATTTTATTAAATTTATTTGATAAAATGAACATAATTTTTTAAATTATAATATCAAAATTATATTAAGGTTATTTTTTGGTATATTCTGAAAAATTAATTTTCCATTGAATAGTGAAAATACTAATTTTTATTGAAAATTATATTTTTATTTCAATCATGTAAAAATTTAATTTTTTTAAAATAATTTAAAAGTAAAATCAATTCACATGTATTATTAATAATCAAAAAAAATTAATTAGAATCCCTTTTATGTTTGAATTTGTTATAAAACATTTTGATACTTAAAAATGCATTTTTCTAAAAAAACTATTTTTTTTATTTCATTATGTGTTTTTATATTAAATTAATTTACCCCAATTATTGAGATTGAGTATTTAAAAATGGATAAAATATTTTTAATTATGTTTTTTAAATTTGGTAAATAGTTCCTTTTTATCTTGGGTCATTATGAATAGTAACCTCGGTAAATATTTGTCACCTTGGTAAGGGTAAAATTGGAAAAATAGAGCTAAAACCATGAGAAAAGGTCTCAAAATAAACAAAAAAATATTCCTTTATCCTATTTTATGGGTTTATTTTTTCTATTTCTCAAAGATGTGTCCACTTGGTTCTATTTATCTTTAATTATGACCTTTATATCATTTTAAGAAAAGGATAAATATGAAATGCCACTCTATTGACTTTAATAACTCTAAATTTTTATTAGAAGGATAAAAAGAGGATAATTCCAGTTATAAATTTTTATTTTAAATATGAATTAATTTTTTTATCATATTAATTTATTTATAAATTTTAGTGATTTAATAATTACCTTAAATTCTTACATAATGTCGATATAGTATTTATTCACTTAATGGAAAAATTAAATAAATGATTTTAAAAATATTAAAAGTAATAAAATTTTGTTTAATTATTGTGAACCAAAAAGTTTATATATAAATAAAACATATTAGGAATATTTAAAAGTTTAATATTCGAATTCAATTTCTGTTATGTTATCTTTAAATTCAAATTAAATGAATAGTGTCAAAAATGACATTAATGATATTTTATGTTAAATAATATTTTATAAAAAAATTTGAAAACATAAAAAAATTATTGGGAGAAAATAGGATTAAAACTAATCTAAAATATCTTCCTTTATCCATTTATGAGATAATTTTTACCTTATAAGTGAAATTAAAACCCTTTAATAATAAAAAAATCATTATGATAGTTAAGATTTTAATTGGTTAACCATGGGGTTAAACCAAGAGATGAGATTTAAAATGAAATAAAACCAAATATAAGTTTCATTTGTTGACTTTATTTATACATTATACTATTTTTATTTGAATACATTTATATTTGGAAGTATTTTTCTTAATAATGAATTAATTATATTTTAATATTTTTAATAATTCCAAGTATGTCATTCCCATACCTTATAAAAGGACCCCCCCCCCCCCTCTGTTTTCTTTATAGCACATTGAGAAATATAACTCAAAAAACATTATATAATTATATTATAAAATTACCTAACCAAAATTACTATTTTTTTATTCTTAAAATACCATTAAAAGGGTCCTTAAGAAAGTATCTAAAGGAGGTCTCTCAAAGAAGAGGTAATCTTCTTACCCGGCCTCTTCCATTTTATTTATACTTATAAATTCTCTAAATATTTGGTATTCATTAAAAAATATTAAATTAATTATAATTAATATACTAAAATTTTATTGGGCTTATATAACTACCATTATCTACCATCTTTTCCATCAAACGGGAAGTGAAAGTATCATTGTGCATATGTGTGGACAACTACCTCCACATAGCACTATAATTAATTTTTCATAACCATATTTCATGGATGGTTATTATTATGGGTTTAATATTTATATAATATATTTATAAAATTATTATAATTTAGAAATTATGATATCATATTGATCATTTACAATCTAATTTGTTGTAAAATGATAATGTCGCTCATGTGTACGTGTGGAAGACCACTTCCACGAATCAATATGATTCATTTTTTATTTATGATTTACATGAATGGTAATAAGGATGGATTTAATTATTATATATAATATAAATTATATAATAATTATTTTATAAAGTTAAATTATTATTTACCTTTTTTTATTCCATCTGTTGAAAATTGAAAACAGTGTTCATGTGTATGTATGGCATACCATCTCCATGAATGGTGTAATTCGTTTTTCTATCTCTACTTTTTATATATTAATATAAATATATATATATATATAATGAATATATAGGATATTTATACCATGATTAAAATTCTAGATATTAAGGAACCATGATCAATGTACAAGGACCAAAACTATCAATCCAAAACATGCTTGAAAAATGAAGTAGTTATCACCCGGAATAGTGATTTTAATAAAGATTTTTTAATTAAAGGGTGAAAAAAAGTTATAAGTGAATTATATATGGTTTGATATATATAATTCTGTTAATTTAATAGATATATAAAAAATCTATTTTTATTATATAGTATTTTCTAACACATACAAAGGAAGTCGGACCTGAGGTAAGGGTTTATTTCACAATCTCGCCATTATTCGGGATTGTTTATATTTAAGTCTCCACTTGGGAAATTATTTTAGAGTTATATATTAAAACCAATATATTTTTATATCCTCTTGTTATTTATATAAATTAAATTATTTCATTTAATTTTCTTCAATTTAAGTACTTAAGATACTGAGATTATGTTTTTAAGGAAAACTGACTTTATTTTTCTACTCAGTTGGGAATATTTCTGTTCAATGTCCATAATTTCCCTAAAATGTTTAAAAAATAATTTTATTATTATCAAATTATTATATTAAATAAATTTATACCCATATTTTAATTTTTATAAAATGGTTTTAAATGAGTCATATTGCTATTTTTTGAATGATGTACTTTTGATTTTGTACTGAAAAAGTGTAAGGGATATTTGTTTTAATGTACATGGAATGAATGTAATTTTTCACCATCATGACCAATTTTAAGATTACTTTATAATTTTCAAATATTTATTTTAAATAAAATTAACTTTTTAATATTTGGTAAATTAATTTATTTTAAATATGTAATTTCAATGTAAAAAAATGATATTTCCCTCAAGAAATTTTCTATTGATCTTTGAAAGTATTTTCATCTATGTAAAAATCATTTTTTGAATATTATTATTTAATAAGGATATAATCTAATATTACCATTCACCATATTTATCTATATGGTTTATAATTAGTTTTATTGGGGAAAGTACTAACATTTTGTATTCTGGTTCTTCCAATATGGTCACTTATTGATTTTTAGGAAAAATTATTAAGTTTTATTGTTTATTCATATGATGAATACAATGGACTTATTAAGTGATGGGTATTTCTAGAAATTATATATCCCCTTGATTAATTAGTATGTCTCATGAGATAAAAAAAGGTTTTATATTTGGATAATACCATACCCATTTATGTAGATATCATGGAACGAGTCTTCGATAGTATGTTTAAGATGTATAACATTATTAATTTCATCAATATGAAATTAGTTATTAATTTCCATATGATTATTTCAATAATTATAATATCCATGGATAAGTTTAAAAATAATGTGATTATTGATATGGAATTAGTTGATCATCATATATTCCTCCCTTATTATCCATGCCTTATTTATTCTATATTATCTTTTTTTGTATACATACCCTTATTAGAATTTGAGCTCAACCCTTTCATATATTTATTTTCCCTGGGATTCCAATAAGTTTACTATGAATAATATGAAAGGTTATTCTAGAGAGAATATTGATTTCTAAAATAAAATATTATGTTTTATTATCCAGTTTTCCAATACTACTAAGTTATTCTATACTTAGGTATGTGATCACTTTTATCTAGTATCAATTTAATAAAGTAAGCACTGAATCTAGGATTCTAGGTTTGAGGTATTTAAATTTGTTATCGGATTATTTTTAGTTGAAATTTTGATAACTAGATTTAGAAAAACCTAGATTATATAACATAATCCTATGACTGAATTTGAGTATAAGTCTAAGCATAGGATTACATCCTAACATTTTTGTAAGGAATAGATTATATTATTTTTTCTATAAATAAATCTCTATCTGGTTACTAAATGTGTATGTGGTTTTGTCACAGATGTATCTAGGGGTAATAACCTTGAAAATAGTTTTTTGATTATATCTCAGCCATAATTGTGGTACATGGTAAGTGTGTCCTTTCTGCACACTTTGTTTGACACTCCTGGGGGATATGTTTGGGTTAATTCACATTTTCTTTATAAACCATCTTGAAGGATTTGAATAGATTGTGATCATGGATGTCCTAGGTTAAACATAATATTTCATATATTGAAAATTATGTGTCATGATTTAGACATCTCATACAGGATTTTTCATGATTATGTGGTTTTCCACTATGATTATTCATACTATACTTTTTGTTTTTAGTCAATATATGGAACTAGGATAGTTATTATTAATGTAGAATATGAAGAAAAATGGAATGATTGTACTCATGAGAAATTAAATGAAATTGTAGATGAAAGGTGTAACCTTGTCATTATGACTAATCATCCACATTGTTATATAATTAAAAATATCAACTTGGGTGAGTTTCTGGACACACCTTATAAGAAAAAAATGGATTTTCATGAATACCATATAGAAAAAAAGGATTTAGTTTCTTATATATTGAGAATTTTATAAGAACTACTTAAGGGGATGTCTCAAAGTAATGGGATGATGTTTTCAATATGGAAATTAAGGGAGAAAATAAAGTAATTGACAAGGGAAAAAGATTTCAATAGAGGGAAATGAATTTTATCCAAAGGTACCATTTATAGTTCAATGACATATGTGTGGGAAATATGGGAATTATCCAAGACAATTCCCAAACACAAAGGTTAACTCTTGGACTAAGGAATGACATATGATATTCCAATCATTGAAGTTAAAGTATTGAAGTGTTTGTGTATTGGGATTTGAGAATATTTTTATAGAAGTGTTATATTAATGATATTATGGATATAAAAAAACTTGAGACATATAAGTATTATTCTATAGTATATTTTCTTTAAGGATTTTAAAACATATTTTGGAAGGTTGTGATAATCAAGAAAAGTGATTTAGTGGTCATGTGATAATGATTAGTTGGGAAAAAGAGATAATAGACATCGATGAAGTAAATGGGATAGTATTGGTGAACTTGAAATTAGTTAGCTATTTTAGAAAAAAGTTATTTAGGTAATCTTTGAGTAATTTTATGTCATTTTTAGATTTATGGAAATAGTCTACGATTTTATTTGAGAAATAAGGATTGTGTTAATTTTTGTAAGAATATATGTTTTAATGTGAGGATAACTTAATAATTATGAATACCATCATTGATTGACAATTTTGAGGTTGATTATAAGTTACAAAACATATATACCCATTTTAAAGTTTCAAGTGATGGGATTTTGAGGTGATTTGAAACTTTTATCAAGTTTTAATAAGAATAATCTATTGAGATTTAAATAACTCTTTGGGTTAGTATATGATTTTTGGTTATGTTTATTGTGGTCTATTTTATATTGGGATATAGATCATATTTAAGGTTAAAAGTGATTAATTGACAAGGCAATATTTTCAAAAATATTTATGGTCAAACTAATGATTACCTTTCAGGTTAGTATCTAAATTTGATTCATGGTATTTTGGTGAAGTTCAATACATTATAAGATTTATCATGATGATTAATGAAATTTTTGGAGATGTTTCTTTGGGTTGATTTATATGTAAACCTTAGGTTTAACATGTGATTTAACATGAAATATTTTTCAGGAAGAATGAAATTAAATTTTTTGGGGATGTAAGATAAAAGGTATGAGATCACATTTAAGCTTAATACATTGTTTAATGTTTTTATTCTAATACTCTAAATCTCCTAATCAACTTGAGAAGTGATGGGCTTCCACTATCCTTTGGTGAGATCCCCAAGAAACAAAAGGTTGGAAATAAATTACATGGGATAAGGAAAATATTGGAGGAAGATTTTCCCTTTTTGGAAAAGGAAACCTGTAAACATTGTGAAATAAATATCCAATCCTCCTATATAAATCATTATTAAAAGTAATACAATCAAAAGTAAAATAAAAAAAATCAGATTGGAAATGAAAAGAAATACAATAACTGACAAGTAATAAAAGATGACAAGACCCAAAGAAACACATGTATTGTCCTCATAAGTAAATCCCAAACTAGCTATAAACTCTGACTCTACCTACCGTATCCATGGTATCAAGGTGAATCACTGGAGAAGATTGATATATTTCCCTTTACTGTATCCTAATAGATAATATTTAAAAATGCACCGAAGTTCCCAATATGGGGTTGAGTATAAACTTAGTAGGAATTCCCCAAAAACTTCCTAACACTCTCCACTAGGACAAAATATGTTAGCACATTTTATATAAAACAGTTTAGAAGCAGTTTAAATAGTTTATATAAAAACCATAAAAACATACTTGAAAAATAATAAAGAAGTCATTAAACCATTTCTCATTATTTTTCATACCCATCCTTAGGTTTCCACATATACACCTCCATGTATTCCAAGTGAAAGTTCCATACACATGATAGGTCTCTTTTCCATCCACCAAGTCATCACAAGGTGACCAATATCTAGGTAACCTAATGAAACATTCCCCTTAACCAAGGTCACATATAATAAATAAACTCACACCAACCATGTATGAAAAATTACATGACAAAAAAATCACAATAAACCATTATTTCTTGGAAATATTTCATCAAATATTTTTCTTGCATCAAAATGAAACCATAATTTCAAAACTACCGTTTTTAAATTATAACAAGGGAGTTTCCAAAAGAAATTCAATTTTCAAAAATGAATAACTGAACATAAAAAATTATAGATATGGACTTGGATCTTCTTTAATTCAATGGATATAATACGTTCACAAAATTATTCATGCCAAAAAATATATATCTATCCATAAAACACTAGATGTAAGGTTTTGACGATGAATATAAGAGTAGATCTAAGAAAAATAAGGGATAAAGAGAGAAAACAAGGACATACCAATGATTCTAGATCTCCAAAGCACTTTGATTCACCCAAAATTTTCTTCCATATTGAAGATAGTTGTCTCTTAGGCCTAGAGAGGGAGAGGAGTTTTAGATCCTAGGAAATTAGGGAACTAATGATTCATTTGATACTTAATTCAGATTAAAAGCACAAATTTTGGAGTGCTAATTGTACATCACATGTTTAAATCACATAGTTTGTCAAATCATGCATGAACTATGAACAACTATTGTAAAATATCCTGATATCTTCATAGTTATGTGGAATAGATTGGAAAATCAGGAACCAACCATGTGGTGTTATTGTCTCAAGCCCAACACCTCGCATGGTTAGCTCATACACTTAAAAAAATTGTGTTCCAATTGTACTTCCCTCTCTATTTGTAAAGACCCAAAAATTCCATATAAATTTTTTTAAAATTATTTGGGATTATTATGAGTCTGTAAAAATTTACGGCATATGATTCTGATGCCCGGTGTGCCCGGAATGAATTTCTGAAATTTTTTTAAAGGTATGTTCAATAAATGTGTGGGTGGTGTTTTCTATCTTTTGAACCGGTGTTCGGATTAAAAATATGAGGGAACCGTTGAATCCGTAGCATCAGGATTCACTTAAGGGAAGCTTCACTTCAACCTTAGTAGTTCGGGATAAAAAGTTAAATTTTGGACTTTATAAAAAAATAATAAAATAACTTAAAAATTAATTTTATTTCTTTTTCTCCAGTAGATGAGCAGTGGTGGTGGTGACTGATGACTTTTCAATCCAATTAATTTCTTGAATCTCATTTATTTGTAACTACACCATTGAGGAATTAAGAGGTTCATTCATTAAATGAACCTCATTAATTCCTTGGTGTGTTACTCACCTTTTCCCCTTCCATTTAAGTGAGGCTCGAGGTGAAGTTTTGACACGGCTCCACCAAGAAAGGAACCTCTAGAGAAGTTACACAATGTATTCCACTGATGGAGGATGGAAGCTTGGGCGGTGACGATCTGGGATTGATAAACACCGATGACCTCACTCTGATGGGGACTCTCCTTCTGCCAAAGACCGTGATACCTCTGACGGTTCACAAGGTATGGGTTTTGTTTATACTCATGTGAATTGTTCTTCCCCCATTATTGAAATAAGTGTTGCATTGAATAAGTAATATAATTTACAAATTTTGATTTATTTCTACTATCGCTTGTTATAATGTTATCGCAAAGGGCGCGGGCCAAACGAAAAATGCCCAGACCCTCCACCACCTTGTTCTTGTTTAGTTCTTCGGAAGACAATTCTTCAACTCGTTGGGACCTTGAAACCGAGAGGCGCGCAATGACGGAGGTATCCCGAGAGGACCGTAGGTGTGTCCGGAAGGAATAATGGATCACCGGAGCTCACCCAGTGGCCCGTGGAAGAAGCGCTGGTGTGGCACCAGTGTGGCAGTGCCGGAAAATGGGAGCGGCGGCTGACAACCATCGGTCACGAAGGAAGAGCAGCGCCACCCAGTGCCGCTGTGGCCAGACAGGTAGTCGGCAGTGGGCCGACTGCGGAGGTGGAGGCAGTGCGCCATCACGCGCCGCATTGAAGGAATCCACAGCGAGCAGGAAAGGGACCCACCTCATGCGGGTCCCGCAGGTGATAAAGCGGATCCATTAAGTCGTTCGGGAGTAGCAACCCCACATGGTTCATGCCAGCCGGTGGGAAGAACCGACGTGGCCTAGCTCAACCAAGCCGACCTAGGCTAGTTTGGGCCAAGCTGGGTCAAAACCGAACCGGGTTGGGTCAGATCAGACCGGGTCGGGTCGGACCAGACCAAGACCCCTCTTGGGCCCAAATATACTTAAGTGACCATATCTCGCAAACCAGACATCTGTTTGACAAACCGTCTATGGTGCTAGGATCCATGGAGTGAGACAGTCCTTTTGAGGTACTCCACAAGAGTTTTGTAGAATGTTGGAGTTTTTCCAGGTTGGATCGACTCTGAATCCAACCGGTCCCTCGGCACTAAAATGACAATAACTTACAGACTGGGCATCTGGTTTATGCACCATCTATTGCGTGGGAACCCTTATGACGGGATGGATCATTAGGTTACTTATTCTTGGGACTTTGTGCTGGTTGTAATATTACTGATGGCTTGAGGAGCGTTTCTCCCAAAATCAACCATACTATGAGTGGGAATCCAGTGGCTGGCAGTGAGGTTGAGGTTGGAGATAGATCATATGTAGGTTAGTACCGAGTGATCTTGTATGGGTTAACACCTAGATATCCTCTGTGGATCATCACCTAGAGATCTTGTGTGGATCAGCAGTACGCAGCCCAATGAGGACCAGCCCTAGAGTGGCCCATCGTGGATCAGCGACATACCGATCCTGTGTGGGTCAGATCCCGTGTGGGTATTTTGGGGGTTAGTACCTATCGAATCTGGGCGGTTCGGATCCTATGTGGGTCTTGCGGGGGTTAGTACCTATCGATCCTATGTGGGTCAGACTCCGTGTGGTCAGTAGCAGTGCCTCTCGACAGAATAAGATGATCTAGCTTCTCGACTAAACATCTGTACTTCTATGATTTACTTATACCTGGTTTGAGATGTGTCTATTTCTTTGAGATTTGGGATTTATATCATTATTTTTGGTTTTCTTTTGTGGAATTCTAAGAGACCTTGGGGGTCTCGGGGTCCCTATTGTGTATTTTTATACTCACCCATGCATGAGCTTCACCCGTACCTTATTTTGTCTTTTGCAGATGATTGAGACTTTAGGGATCTAGGACCAGGCGGTACATGGAGGAGATTGTCTTAAAAAGAGATCAGTAGAGAAAAGTTATACTAACCTTTAATGTAGGATCCTCAGTGGATGATTCCATGAGCTATTTTATATTTTTCATTTGTAGTTTTACCTTTCAATTGGGCTTGTATTTTGACCCCTTTACTTTTAGTATGCACCTTTACTACTACAGTTTTACTTCATGTTTTCATCTTTTTGTGTTCTTGGATTGTGTGTTTATATAGGTTTAAAGGAAATGTCTTCCCGTTTTAGGGATACGCCTTTCCGATGATAGTCACCAACCCCTGGCCTATGGAAGGAGAGCTTGGGGTAGTCATAGTAAGGGCCCCGGGGGACGGGTCGTGACAAAGTGGTATCAAAGGAGTCGGTTCTACCGAAGAACTATGACTCTAATATTTTTAATGGATCAATAGTGTTAAGTGTTTTGAGTATGGTTTTCAGTTCGGGGAGTCCAGTGTTTCTGCGGAGGCCGACGTATCCATACACCAGGACCCTGAATTCTGATTTCTGACTCGGTGGATGAAAACACTGATTGCGTGTGTTTTGGAAATATTTTTACTTTGATCTCTTTTGATTCAGCTCACCGGGTATAATTTATTGATCGTTCCACACCTGTTTCTTTTTAGGATGTTGTCACGTAGACATCCAGGCAGGATTCCCGAGAGAGTACACAATGACAGCCCATCAAGTGACGAGGCTTCGGTGTTGGGCCCTCTTACTATGGTAGCACCTTCAGGTGGTGCACCATCACCACCACAACCCATTGGGCAGTAGATACCACTAGCCCCACCAGCAAACCGTGCACACTGACTAATCACATTGTATGATTTCCAGATATAGAGGCCTCCAAGGTTTCGAGGCAAGACAAATACCCAGGCAATTGAGGACTGTCTAGAGGTTGCGGCTAGAGTTTCTCACTTGGTTGAGACACTAGAATAGCATATATTTATCCTATCTATTAGCCTTTTCTAGGGCACAGCATGGAGATGGTGGAGCCTAACTCTCCTGTCACATGACGAGGCGACCCTCACCTAGATAGACTTTGAGAGCCTCTTCAGGGCGGAGTTCATTCCAACAACACAACTCTCTGTGTATATTCTGGAGTTGCTACACTTACAGCAAGGCAGCTTATCAGTGGCCTAGTACTCAGCGAGATTCACTGACCTCTCGCGATACTCCCCTGACATGGTACGGAACCCATTCTTCAGGGCCTGGACCATTGAGTAGGGTCTCCGACAGGAGATTAGAGGGTCGATGATATCGCTAAATATCTCGATGCAGGATGAAGTTCTTGAGAAAGCATTATTGGTGGAGAGCTTTGTTGGACCCTCTATGATAATGTAGTTTTCTTAACCAAAAATAATGTCAATATATAGATTCTACTCATTCATGCCATTTTAAATATCTCTAAGTAAATAAATTATGACATACAGAAAAATATACTTAAATACGTCTATATCCTATATTCAGGAATAAGTATGTGTACAAGTGTATTTATACATGTACTTTTGGATAACACTTAGTCTTGTAATGATTTGTGTAAGACAGACACTTTGTAATCGTTTTGACTCCCCGACACACTGAAGTTCGACAGACCGAAGTCGACAAACCAAGGATTGACAAACCGAATATTGACAGACTGAAGTCGACACACCGATGTTTGACACACCGAAGTTGATTGACCGATGCTTGACACACCAAAGTTGACAGACCGATGTTCGACACACTGAAGTTGACAAACCAAATTCGACACACCGAAGTTCGACAAACCGAATTTTGATAGACCGAAGTCGACACACTGAAGTTGACAAACCAAAGTTGACAAACTGAATATTGACCAACCGAATATTGACAGACCGAAGTCGACACACCGAAGTTGACAGACTGAATATGACTCACCAATATTCATAAATAACTGCTTTGATTTTATTAATTCCAATTTATTTCTAACGGTCATATTTAGACAAATTAATGTTTCTGAAATTATTTAATGTTGTCTTTAGGACTATCCATAGACAGTATAAGGTACATACACGTGCAGAGATATTTATTCCTAGTGGATCTTGAAGTATAAAAGGACTTCAATTCAAGCTCAAATGACATACGCAGAATGAAAAAATGAGACGAATACTCAGAGATATACAGATACACATAAAGCTTAAAGAACATGCTGAAATATAGACTGTGTGAACTCAGAATATTTACGAGAGTGAAACTCGAAGCTTGAGCTCACCTAGCAATTACCTACAAGATCTTTCTGAACATCCTCACAAAGAAGATCTGGACTCTTTCACAAGAAACTACGGCACTCTGTTCTAAAACCAACATCTAGAAGAGGACTCTAAAATTATTTTCTCTTCATTTTTTGAATCCAGATCATTACTCCACAACACACAAAGAATTCTAAACCCTATTCCTTTTCATAACTCTGTTGTGTTTTCATCAATACTATTTTGAGCAGTGTGTATATCTTTTTTAATCTCACACACTATCTCCTGAGCTAAAATGGAGGATAAAAAAATATCCTCACTCTCAATCCCTTCTTACACTTGTATCCCATGTAGAACTATAGAAGAGATCATGTGATATCTATTTATTTATTTTTTCCATGAATAACTGTGGTAGAGATCAAGTGTGACCTGTACAACCTTGTGTGCTGTTGTGAACCCTGATCCAGGGTGTGGATCAAAAGTTTATAAATATAAGCTTCTTGGTGGCAGGTGATCACCAAGTAGAGAAGACTAAGTCTCTTCTTGAGACTGGACCTCTTGTTTTATCCGTTGTACTGTTTATCTTGTATTTTTATATATTTTGTATTTCTGGAATTGAGATAAACTGGACTTTGATAGTTAGTTTAGAAAGTGTTTTCATCTATTTTTAATCATTAGGTTTGCTTCAAAAGTTTTACTAATCCTTAGATTGTGAAAGTTTAGAACTAATCAATCTTTAGAGAACCAAATTTAACCTTCAAGACTTTTATAAATTCACTACAAACTGACTTTGTATTTATTTTTATAGGGGGGTATTATTTTGTAAAAAACCCTTTTTAACAGAAATTTTTATAGATACTCAATTCACCCCCCCCCCTCTTGAGTCATCTACTCTGACCAACATTTGGTATCAGAGTAATTTAAAGTTACTGTTAATTTTTAAATCGTGTCAACTATGATTATAGTTTTGTTTTAAAGATCTTTAAATTTCTATTATTTCTAAATTTGTATCTCTTTAAAATTATTTTACAACCTTTACCATGGAAAATTGATGAGAAGGAGATGCTACCAATAGACCACCTTTATTTAATGGAACTAGCTATGATAAGTGGAATCTTAAAATTAAAATACATCTAGAAAGTATGGGATTTGAAATATGGACTTCTATTGAAGTAAATATGATATTCTTGAAACTGCTAGAAACACTTGGGATGAACCAACCAAGACTTCCTATAACAATAATTGTAAAGAAATGAATGCTTTGTATTGTGCCCTAGGAGATGAGGATTTTAACTGAATATCTACTTTTAAAACAACATATGAAATTTGGGATACTCTCTCTGTTTCTCATAAAGGAACATCTAATGTCAAAGAAATGCGATTGAATACTTTTACTATCAAATACGATAAATTTAAAATGAAGCTTGATGAACCTATCTCTGAAATGTATCTCAGGTTCAATGAAATGGTGAATACCATGAGTCTTCTTGGGAGACCAGTGGATAGCAAGGACTAGATTATGAAGTTGATTCAATTCTTACCTGAAAAATGGAGAGAAACTTCTATTTCTATTCGATAATCATGTGATATAGGCAAGATACCAGTGATGGAACTAATTGGAAAGCTTATGATGTATGAATAATAAATTAAGTTGAATCAAGAAGTAGATGAATAACCAAGTAATAAATCTGTATCATTCAAGACTGCTCCCTCAAATAACAAGGATAAAGAAAAATTTAAAGTTCTTGTAGACACTTCCATAAGTGAAGGCTCATACTCTGACAGTGATAATGAGATGGATCATCTTCCAAGGAGATTCAAGAAGTTCTACCAAAAGAAAAAGTTCTTTAGAAAATCAAACTACAAAGGAAGGTATGATAATAAAGGATAGGAAATGGAATGATAACACAACTGAGATAGTCTGTTATGAGTGAAAATGAAAAGGTCATGTGAAAGCTGACTTCCCCAAGATGAAATTTAAGAAGAAGTATGAAGAAAAGAGAAAATGATATAAAAAGACTATGAAAGCCACCTAGAGTGCCTCAGAAGATAGCTCAAGTGGATCTGACAATTCTGATATTGAAAAGAACAAACATGCAAACCTGTGTTTCATGATATAAACATCCAAGGTAACACACAATTCTCCTGTACATAATGCTTACTATTCTGAGAATAAAATTGAATCAAACAATGATAAAAATACGACTAAGGATGAACTATTTGAATACTGTGGAATGATTTATGATACCTTTAATTAACTCAAGGATAAATATAAATTATTGAAAATGCAATATGCTCTAAATGTCAATTATAAGTCTGATCTGGATATTGAGAAAGAAAAATGTGCTCAACTGTTAAAAGGAAATAGTGAACTTAAATTATCAAATGAGAAATTAAAGAGAGATCTTGAGAATTTTACTACAAGTAGAGATACCTTGAATCATTTACTAGAAAAACATATTGCTCTAAAATACACAACCGTTCTAGGATATCAACCAGGATAGAGAAGGATTATTAATCTAAATTTGTTCCAAAAATATTTACAGTTCATAGCTAGTTTAAGTTTTGGACCATTTATTGAAAAACAATTCTCTAAAGGACCAAATAAAGTGTTTATGTCTCAAAATATATTTGTTGATTATCGGAAATCTGTGAGACAAGTATGGTTCCCAAAGTTTTACTTTCTAACCTCTCTGGACCCAAGAAAATATGGGTACCAATGTTACCCTGCACTTAATATACTTTAAAAGAAAATTGTCTGAAGAGATCCTGTAAAACTCTTTGGTACATGGACAACAGATGTTCAAGACACATGATAGGAGAATAATCATTCTTCAAAAGCCTAATTAAATTTGATGGTGGAAATGTCACATTCGGTGATAATGAAAAAGTGAGGATCATCAGCTTAGGCCAGATTGGTAACCCTAATACTGTATTAATTTCAAAATTACTTTTTATTGATGGATTAAAGTACAATTTACTTAGTATCTCTCAGTTGTATGATGATAGATTCAATGTTAAATTTTAAAATGATGCATGTAATTTTTTTAATTCTAAAAATGATTTAATATTTACTGCTCTTAGAAATAAAAATGTATATGCTATGGATTTAGATTCTTTAGCTAAGAAAAATGTTTCATGTTTAAATGTTTTTCATAAGGAATCTTGGTTATGGCATAGAATATTAGGACACTGCAATGTGCACTCTCTTGTGAAGTTAACTAGAAAAGGCTTAGTTAGAGACTTACCCAAATTAGAGTTTCCAAACTACAAAGTATGTAATACTTGTCAAAAGGGAAAGCGGTATAAAATATATTTCAAACCAAATAAATAAGTAACTACTTCTCAACCTCTTGAGTTAGTTCACATGAATTTGTTTGGACCATCTAGAGTTTCAAGTATCAATGTGAAGCACTATGTTTATATTCTTGTAGATGATTTATCTAGGTATACCTGGAAATTTTTCCTGGATCATAAAAGTGAAGCTTGTTCACACTTTTCAAAGTATTCTAGGACTGTAGAAAATCTTAGTGTACTTAAGATTAAATCCTTAAGGAGTGATCATGGTTGTGAGTTTTAAAATCAATATTTTGCAGCTTTTTGCTCACAAAGTGGCTATAATCATAACTTCTCTGCACCTAGGACACCCCAAAATAATGGTGTGGTAGAAAGAATAAATATAACCTTACAAGAAATTTCTCAGACTATGCTTAATGAATATGATTTACCCATTTATTTTTGGACGGAAGTTGTTAATACATCTTGCTACATAATAAACAGAGTCCTAATTAGACCCATTCTTAAGAAAACTCCTTAAGAGTTGTGGAATAATAGGAAACCCAAATTAGGTTATTTTAAAGTGTTTGGATGTAAAATCTATATTCTGAACACTAAAGATAATTTAGATAAATTTGCCTATAAATGTGATGAAGGAATATTTCTTGGATATTCTACGTCAAGTAAAGCCTATAGAGTCTTTAATAAGAAAAAAATGTGTGGAGGAGTTTGTACACATCAAGTTTAATGAAGCAGATCCACATGAACCCAAGACTTCACTAGAAAATATTGAAGTGGATATGTCCAATCTGGACATTAATGATATAACCTCAAATCATCATGTGAAGGAATCTGTGAAAACTTCCAGTTTTGGAAATTATCCACATCTTAACCGTATTGAACAAGAGCAACCTAACCAACCTCAAATATCTAGTCCTACTTTCTATATACCAACTATAACTCTTAAAAATCATCCCTTAGATGATGTTGTTGGAGATTTAGATATAGGAGCACAAACCAGAGCTTCCTTGATAAACTAGGTTGAACATCAATCCTTCTTGTCACAACTTGAACCTACAAATATCAATGATGCAATCAATGATGAATTTTGGGAAATTTCCATGCAAGAAGAACTTAATCAATTTTAAAGAAATAAAGTTTGGAAACTTGTAGATATACCTAAGGATACTTTGACCATAGAAACCAAATGGGTGTTTAGAAATAAATTATATGAAGTTGGAAATATAGTTAGGAACAAAGCTAGACTAGTTGCACAAGGATATAATCAAGAATAGGGAATTGATTATGAAGAGAGTTTTTCACTAGTAGCTAGACTTGAGGCAATTTGGATCTTACTTGCCTATGCAACATACTTGAATTTTAAACTTTATCAAATGGATGTCAAAAGTGCATTCCTAAATGGTTATATAATTGAGGATGTTTTTTTTGAACAACCCCCTGGTTTTACAAATCCATATTTTCCAAATCATGTTTTCAAATTATCAAAATCTTTATATGGTTTGAAACAATCTCCAAGATATTGGTATGAAAGGTTAAGTAATTTTCTTATTTCTAAAGGTTTTACAAAAGGACTTTCAAATCCTACTTTATTTATAAAAAAGGTTTCAAAAGAAGTTTTAATAGTACAAATATATGTAGATGATATTATTTTTGGATCTTCTAAAAATTCTTTATGTAATTATTTTTCAAACATAATGCAAATTGAGTTTGAAATGAGTTTGGTGGGTGAACTTAAATATTTTCTTGGATTTCAAATATTTCAAAATAAAGAAGGTATTATTTTAAATCAATGTATGTACACAAAAGATCTTTTAAAAATATATGGTTTTGATAGCATTAAGAGCAGTGAAAATCCTATGAGTTCTACATGTAAATTAGATCTTGATGAAAATGGAAAATCAGTTGATCAAACTGCTTATTGAGGATGATAGGAAGTTTGCTATACTTAACTACTAGTAGGCCAGATATTATGTTCAATGTGTGTATGTGTGCGAGATTTCAAGAAAACCCAAAAGAGTCACACCTAAATGTTGTTAAAAGAATTTTCAAATACCTCAAATATACAACTAATTTAGGATTATTCTATCCTAAAGGAAATCCTTTTGATTTAGTTAGCTATTCAGATGCTTATTTTGGTGGATGTAAGTTAGATAGAAAGATTACCTCTAGAACATGTCACTTTTTGGGAAAGTCATTGATATCTTGGTGTAGTAAAAAGAAAAATTCAGTTTCATTATCAACTGCTGAAGTAGAGTACATTGTTTTTGGTAGTTATTGTGCACAAATTTTGTGGATGAAACACACCCTATTAGACTATGTATTTCAATTTAGACATATCCCCAAAAATTGTGACAACACAAGTGCTATTAACATTTCCAAAAATCCAATTTCTCATTATAGAACAAAGCATATTGATGTAAGACATCACTTTTTGAGAGATCATTATCAAAAAGGTGATATAACTCTTGAGTTTATTGGGAATGAACATCATCTTGATGATATATTCACTAAACCCTTAAGTTCTAAGAGAATGAATTACATCAGACATGAATTGGGACTAATAAATCAAACTGATCCTTGAAACCGATCCTATCAAACTGATCCTTGAAACCGATCATGTCAAACTGATCCTTGAAACCGATCATTTCAAACTGGTCCTTGAAACCGATCATGTCTAACTGATCCTTGAAACTGATCCTATCAAACCGATCCTTGAAACTGATCCTGTCAAACCGATCCTTGAAACTAATCCTGTCAAACTGATCCTTGAAACTGATCTTGTCAAACCGATCCTTGAAACCAATCCTATCAAACCTATCCTTGAAACTGATCCTATCAATCCAATCCTTGAAACTAATACTGTCAAATCAATCCTTGAAACTGATCCTGTCAAACCGATCCTTGAAACTGATCCTGTCAAACCGATCCTTGAAACTGATCCTGTCAAACTGATCCCTTGAAACCGATCTTCATGAAACTGATCTTCTTGAAACTGATCTTCTTGAAACTGATCTTCATGAAACTGATCGTCTTGAAAATGATCTTCTTGAAACCGATCTTCATGAAATCGGTCTTCTTGAAACCGATCTTCTTGAAACTGATCCCTTGAAACTGATCTTCTTGAAACCGATCCCTGAAACCGATTTATTTCCACCAATGTAGTTATGGATTTTTTTTATTATTTTTCTGTTTTAACTAAAACGACGTTGTTTTACATTCATTTTTTCCACATTTAAATTTTTATGTTTTATGATTTACAATCCCTAAATGATATATCTAGTTCAATCCATCCTGAAATTTTACCTTCACCCCTGCCGTAAAGACTTCTACCTTTTGTCACTCTTCCTCTAGACTCTCGACCTCTCAACATTGTTGAAATCCGAAGTCTTATCATGGAAAGGGACAAGCATGCAATGGAAGAACCTATAAAATCCCCTGCTGCTAAGCATCATAAAGGTGAGTCTAGTGGGACTGTGAAACCAATCTTAGAAAGCCGAGTGGTTACGGCTGAAAAAGAGGTGTCTTCTAAATGGATTTTTCCAAGCAAGTATTTTTTATTGAAAGTGATGGAATCACAAGGATGGATTCGTTGGTTTGACAATAATGAAAGACCATATTATCCTCAGCTATTGCATGAGTTCTCTCAACATTTGAGGATATCCCTGAATGAATTTGAGGCGGAAAAGATGAAGTCTGTAGTAAAGGGAAAGGAGATAGCTTTTTCATCTATGGAATGGGTTGAATGCTTAGAAATTCCACATGAAGGTGTCTTTGCTGACTATCCTAGTAACATTCCACCTTCCTATAATTTGTTCTCTTATGAAGATGCTCTGAAGGAGCTAACTGGAAATGGAGAATCTAGGAGGACTGTTTCAAATGAATTTGAAGGATAAGTGAGACTACTTTTTAAGTTCATACAACATCAAATCTGTCCAAGGAAGGGATATTTCTCTGTTGTGAAGTATCAGGATG
Organism: Viscum album; assembly: GCA_963277665.1. NCBI lineage: Eukaryota > Viridiplantae > Streptophyta > Magnoliopsida > Santalales > Viscaceae > Viscum > Viscum album. Next base: position 859,724,694 of record OY728121.1, read on the forward strand.
TTTTCTTGGTCTTTTTGTTGAAACATGGGATAAAAGTAAACCTATGTAGGTATTTAATGGTGCATATCTCTGATCTGATTAATACATCCAAGAAGGAAACCTACTTGTATTATCTGAGGATTATTTCTGTCATGTTAAAAAGATTAGGTTGTGTGGAAGATGGAGATGAAGTGGTAAGTTCCTCTAGTGGTTTTTTCCTTCAAAAAGATATTTTTAAAAGAATGAAAATCTTCTAGAACCCATGGAATAGATGTTGGGTAGGAGATGAAGAAAGGCTATATGAGGTTTTTAATCCAGTTGATCACCCTTCTAGACCAAAGGACCAAGTTGATTTAGGTCTCAAACCAGGAGAGGTTCCAGTTTATTCTGATGAGGAAGATGAGCCTGAAGTGCCAAGGGAAGAAGGATCTCCTTTTGATGATAGGAGTGATCCTGATATTTCTGAAAGTCCCAAATACATGTCTTATGGACCTACTAGTCCACCTTTGGAATTTTCCTCTAGATAATCCTTATTAGTTGATGAGGATAAGGCAGAAAATGAAGTTACTGGAGTTGAAGGCTATGTTAGTAAATTTGATAAGGAATCAGATGATGGTGGTGGTGGTGGTGGTGGTGGTGGTGGTGGTGGTGGTGGTGGTGGTGGTGGTGATAATGGAGGAGATGATGAGCATGTGAGTGACTCTCTAAAAGTGGTACAACAAGTGGTTGACAGATCTAGTGAGGAATCTGTACATGGAGCTGGTGAGGGTGTTGAGCATGTTGAAAAATAGGCTATTGGTCATGGAGATGTTGAACATGAGGATAGATCGCCTCTTTCTCCTGCTGAAAATCAAGAGATCATTCAAGAATTGAATGATCTTATGGTTGTTGGCCAAGAGGAAGAATATGTGGTTCCAGTGCATCAAATTGAGGAAGTTCCTGATGAAGCTGAAGTAGCTAAAGCACAATCCAAACCTAAAGTTCATTTGGTTCTTATTCCTAGACAAATTGTTATGTCCCGAGACCAGGTTGAAGTAGCCGATGTTGATGATGTTGTTCCTGAGCCTCAAGGAAGAAGGATCAGAATTGATATTGTTGATCCAAGAGACTATACATGTTCTAGAGAGTGGAATAGTGATCCAGGATACATTATTTTTGGTTTATAATATGTCTTAAATGAAGAGAGGGTTCCCTCTCCTCATGCTCCACAAGTCCAAGTTGAACCAGAATTTGTTGCACCTATTCCCTTAGTTGCACCTTCAGTAGTAGAACCGGTAGCTCCCACAATGCCCAGTGATTATGTTACTAAAGCTAATTTGCAGAAATTTAAAAATGATATATGTGAGTCTATGATAGCTTTAGTTGGATCCAGAAATGAATCCTCCACTTCTTCAGGTATATTAGATGTTGATGTAGAAAATATTGAAAAAATAGTGATCCAGGAGATTCAACCGAATCTCATTACTATAGCAAAAACCATTATTAGAAATAATTCATTATTGATAGAAGAATTAAGAAAGATGAGAAATGAGTTAAATTCTTTAACATATGACTTCAAAACCTCCTTTAGTGGTGTTCTAGAAGTTCCTAGGAACTTCGTAACTCATTTACTCAGTGTGGACCTAAAGAAGTTGAAAGAAGAGATTGTAAAAATGTTGACTAGCCCATCCAGTTCCAGGAGTAGCAAAAGTAATGTTGCTGATTTGGAGTCTCTCAAGGTTGTGATGAGAGAGGAACTTCAAAAACTTTAGACTGTTTTAGACAAAGAAACCCTTGAAAAAGTACATCGAAATACAGACCTTGTCTACAATACGGTCAGGTAGTGCACAAATGAAGCCTCTGCAGCTCAGAAACAAATTCGGGAAAAGGTGGATAAGTATTTCACTAAGATTTATACCAAGCATGATCTCATCAATAGCTTCAAGTTTCTCGCAGAAAATATTATAATTCCTCCAGTAAAAGAAGCTTTCAATAAGAAAGTCCTTCAATTGAAGGATTTTACACCTTTACTGAGTAAATTTATGGAAAATAAGGATGACTTTGAGAAGGAAATGCAATATGGTGGTGAAATCATTAATGATTTCATCAATCTTCTTAAGCCTTATCTACATGTTCAGGCTGAGGATATTGTGGTCCCTCCAACTACTTCAATTGGTCCTTCCTCTCGGACTCCTACTTCAATGACTATCTCTCAAGACTTTTTCTAGATTTGACCGATCATCACAGAGAAAACTCCAAGTCGAGTGTTTTCAAAAAGGTGGCCTACCCTTGCAGATACTATTCCTACAGGTGTTTCCCTGCCTGGTGTTGTATTTAGACCACCTCTTCCCTTTTACACTACCAAACCTTCTTCTTCTCCCTTGGATCCTTCAGATAAAGTCAAATCCCCACAGCACCCAAACCCTTAGTGGTGTATTGTTTTTCTTTGATAGGGATTTGATCTTTTTGTTTGCCTGTACTTTTATGCCTCTTAATGGAAATATTTTTGGTGTCTTTATTTTATAATATTTCTCCTTTTTTCTTTTCTTTTTTCTAATCCCATAAGGGGGTGAAAATAAGGATAATAAGTCATACAGTTTTTAACTAAGGGGGAGATTCCCTGGTTTAGGACACATAGCATGTACTCTTCTTAATCCATTGTTTGAGGGGGAGCTTTGTTTTATAAATTCAAACAAGTAAAGGATGTTATATCAAGGTATCTATATTCTATATATTTTTTCATGTATGCCATAATTTTTGATTATCAAAAAGGGGGATATTTTTGGACCCTCTATGATAATGTAGTTTTCATAATCACAAATAATGTTAATATACAGATTCTACTCATTCATGCCATTTTAAATATCTCTAAGTAAATCAATTATGTCATATAGAAAAATATACTTAAATAAGTATATATCCAATATTCTTGAATAATTATTTTTACAAGTGTATGTATACATTTACTTTTGGATAACACTTAGTCTTGTAATGATTTTTGTAAGACAGACACTTCGTAGTTGTTTTGACTCCTCGACAAATTGAAGTTCGACAGACCAAAGTCGAAAAACCGAATATTGACACACCAAAGATTGAAAGACTGAAGTCGAAACACTGATGTTTGACACACCGAAGTTGACAGACCGATGTTCTACACACCGAATTTGACATACCGATGTTCGACACACCGAAGTTGACAAACCAAAGTCGACACACCGAAGTTCGACTGACCGAAGTTCAACAGACCGAAGTCGACACACCGAAGTTGAAAAACCGAAGTTGACAAACTGAATATTGAAAAACCAAAGATTGATAGACCGTAGTCGACGCACCGAAGTCGACACACCGAAGTTGAGAGACCGAATTTGACTCACCTATAATCATAAATAACTTCTTTGATTTTATTAATTCAAATTTATTTTTAACGATCATATTTAGATAAATTAATGTTTCTGACATTAATTAATGTTGTCTGTAGGACTATCCGTAGACAGTATGAGGTACATACACAGGCAGAGATCTTCATTCCTAGTATATCTTGAAGTATTAAAGGACTTTAATTCGAGCTCAAATGACATACACAGAATGCAGAAGTGAGACGAATACACAGAGATATACAGATACACATAAAGCTTGAAGAAAACGCTGAAATATAGACTGTGCGAACTCAGAATATTGAAGAGAGTGAAACTCGAAGCTTGAGGTCACCTAGCAAGTACCTACAAGAGCTTTCTGAACATCCTCACAAAGAATAGCTGAACTCTTTCACAAGAAACTAAAACACTCTTTTCTGAAACTAACAACCAGAAGAGGACTCGAAAATCATTTTCTCTTCATCTGTTGAATCCAGAGCATTACTGCACAACACATAGAGAATTCTAAAACCTATTTTTTCATAACTCTATCATTTTTTCATCAGTACTATTTTGAGCAGTGTGTATATATTTTTGAATCTCACACACTTTATCCTAAGCTAAACTAGAGGATAAAAAAATATCCTCACTCTCAATCCCTTCTTACACTTGTATCCCACATAGAGCTATGGAAGAGATCCTGTGAGATCTGTTTATTTTTTTTCCACAAATAACTGTGGTAGAGGTCAAGTGTGACCTGGACATCCTTTTGTGATGTTGTGAACCCTGATCTAGGGTGTGGATTAAAATTTTATAAATATAAACTTCTTGGTGGCAGGTGATCACCAAGTGGAGAGGACTAAGTCTATACTTGAGACTGAACCTCTTGTTTTATCCTTTGTGCTGTTTATCTTGTATTTTTATATATTTTGTATTTTTGGCATCAAGATAAACTGAACTTTGATAGTTAGTTTATCAATTGTTTACATCAGTTTTGAATCGGTAGGTTTGCATCAAAATTTTTACTAATCCTTAGTTTGGGAAAGCTGAGAACTAATCAATCTTTAGAGAACCAAACTGAACCTTCAAGACTTTTATAAATTCACTAAAAACTGACTTTGTATTTATTTTCATAGGGGGTATTATTTTGTAAAAAACCCTTTTTAACAAAAAATTTTATATATACTCACCCCCCCCCCCTCTTGAGTCATCTACTCTGACCAACATGCTTCATAGCTGAGTAGGAATCGACGGTGATAGCCACCACCGGATGACAGGTAGTCAAGTCATCTGAAGGGGGCATTAAGTAGATGACGCAGAGGTCTAAGTAGGTTATACCCACTGGTGGATGACCCCGGGACACATGGTTGGAGGTTCAGAGCTTGCGAGGTAGAGAAGGTCAGCTAGGAGGTAGACTATGCTTCACATGTGGCGGGTAGGGCCATATGGCTCATGACTGCCTGGTCGTCATACTGAAGATCAACAAACGGTTGAGGGACTACCAAGTAAGAGGCATGGATTCGAGCGATGAGGTCTACAGGGTAGAGAACAAGGCAGAGGAGCAAGCCGTGTAGTAGGTGGTGGGCGGTGATTTGAGGTTCTACAGCCACCACCACCAGGAGGTCCACCCCGACCATAGGGAGCAGGTGGACAGGGGGAAAATAGCTATAGGAAGTAGAGGCCTATTACCACTATGATACAAATATGATTAGAGTTAAAATCTTTGTCTATTCCAACCTATTTTTAGTACTTATAGACAGGTTTCATTCACTCTTCCATTTCCATGGCACTCGTTTAGATCTCAAATATTTTGATGGAGTCGTTGGCTCGATCCTGGTGATTAGAGACTCCTGTGGGAGAATATTCGATGATTACACATTGGTGTCGACAGTGTGAGATTAGTCTGGTAGATGAAAGCTTCTGCTGGGAACTCCTAGTAGCAGTGTCGAGGACTTACGATGTCATCTTGTGTATGGACTGGCTATCCACATTCCATGATCAAATTGATTATTTTAGGCGCAAATTGTGGTGTGTCCATGAGGATGGGATCATTTTTACCTTCACCAGTGAGAAGGAAACCTTTGAAGCATAGGATGGACTATCTTGGAGGAGGGTGCAGCTGATTACTCATCAGTTGGCTAGCCTCACCCTCTGAGCAGTTGACGTGAGGAGTCTGAGTTATTCTGTAGTGGTGGACCAGTATGCTGATGTCTTTCCTGATGATGTTCTGAGACTACCTCCATGTAGAGAGGTAGACTTTTACATAGACCTGTACCCCAGGACTACACCAATATCTACACCATCATATCGGATGGCTCCCATAGAGCTTCGGGAGTTGCGGGTATAGCTGGAGGACTTGTAGGGAAAGGGGTTCATAAGGCCCAGTTTTTCTCCATGGGCATCCTCGATCTTGTTCAAAAAAAAGGAGGGTGGGAGCTTGAGGCTTTGTGTGGACTATTGAAGCCTGAACCAGGTAACCGTGAAGAAAAAGTATCCACTCCAAAGGATCGATGATCTCTTCGACCAGCTGAAGGGAGCTCATTGGTTTTTAAAGATAGACCTCAAATCAGGCTATCATCAGCTCAGAGTATGGGATGAGGACATACCAAAGTCATCCTTCAGATGTTGGTATAGCCAATACGAGTTCTTGGTGATGCCTTTCGGTATGACCAATGCTCCGAAAGTGTTCATGGGGATCATAAAAAAGATATTTTAGCCATACCTCGATCGCTTTATGGTGTTCTTCATCGATGACATCTTGGTATACTCAATATCGTAGGAGGAGCATGCCACGCACCTACAGATAGTGTTGGATACACTCCGAGAGTACCATATTTATGGAAGTCTCTCAAAGTTCTAGTTCTGGATACGGGAAGTCCACTTCCTGGGTCACATTATCTCAGAGGCTAGAGTTATAGTGGATTTGGCAAAGATATTGACAGTGCTTTCTTGGGAACCACCCAGGAGTGTGACCGAAGTGCGGAGTTTCCTGGTATTGGATGAGTATTAGCAGAGATTTCTACATGAATTCTCTAGGGTAATGGCACCCTTGTTATCCTTGACGAAGAAGGATCAGCCTTTCTTATGGATGGAGAAGTGCCAGCAGAGCTTTTAGTAGCTGAGGCAGAGACTAACGAGTGCTCCCATATTGAGGTTACCAGAAGATGTATTTGGTTGTGTAGTTTACTACGATGCATAAGGGACTGGACTGGGTTGTGTCCTGATACATGAGTGATTGGTGATTTCCTACGGCTTATGGAATTTGAGACAAAATGAGTAGAACTACGCTACCATCACCTAGAGTTAGCAGTAGTGGTCTTTTCACAGAAGATGTGGTGACACTACTTGATGGGTGAACAGTTTACTTTTTTACTCTGATCACAAGAGTCACATGTATATCTTCTCATAGAAGGACCTGAACCTGAGATAGTGAATATGGATAGAGTTCCTCTAGGACTTTTACTTTGAGATAGTCTATACTCCTGGGAAGGGGAACGTAGTAGCAAATGCACTCAGCAGGAGGTCTGGTCTACAGCTGCTGAGTGAGGCGACAGAGCAGATAGCCGCATTTTAGATATCCTTTGTAGATAGAGATGGAGAATATTACCTCCAGTCTATGACTATCACTCCCCCACTTCTTTAGCGATCTCGGGAGGCATAGCTTGGGGATGTAGACTGTGAGGCCTGATGTGCTCAGATATCCTCTGGACAGGCTCCTGATGGATTTTCTGAAGGTGGAGAGAACGTCATCCACTTTAGAGGATACACTATGGTACCAGTGATGCTTCGAGAGGAGGTGTTGAGGGAGTTACAAAAATCCACTTTGGCTATACATCCAGGAGTAGTGAAGATGTACCATGACCTCTGGCATTAGTACTGGTGGCCAGGGATGAAGAAATCAGTGGCAGATTTTGTATCTTGGTGCCTCACTTGTTAGAAAGAGAAGGTCAAGCATCAGGTTCTAGTGGGCTTAGCTCAGCTACTTGAGGTACTGGAGTGGAAGTGGGATGGTATCTCCATATACTTTGTAACAGGGCTACCATATATGTCCAAGGGCCACAATTACATCTAGGTGATCATTTACTGACTCACCATGTCGGCCCACTTCCTACCCATCTGAGAGTAGGGATCAGTAGAGAGATTGGGATGCCTCTATGTGCAGAAGATTATGTGAATTCATGGGGTTCCATCAACGATCATCTCAGATCGTGACACACATTTTACATATCGCTTGTGGAAGTGATTATAGGAGGAATTTGGGACTCAGCTATACTTGAGCACCGCCTTTCATCCTCGGACATATGATCGAATGGAGCGGACCATACAGACACTTGAAGACATGCTTCTTTCTTATGTCCTTGATTTCGGCTGCAGTTGGGGGGACCACCTACCCCTGGTGGAGTTTTCATACAAAAATAGTTATCACTCCACCATTAGAATGGCCCTGTTTGAGACCTTGTATGGGTGACCATGCAGATCACCTCTTTGTTGGACAGACCCAGGGGAGTCATCACTTATGGGTCCAAAGTTGGTATAGGCTACCACAGAGAAGGTGTAGGTCATCCAGGAGTGGATTAAGACTGCATAGATTCGGTAGAAGTCTTATGCCGACAGGATATGGAGACCCTTGGAGTTTGAGGAGGGAGACCATGTCTTCCTTTGGGTCCCACCCCAAAGAGGATTACGGAGGTTTGGTTGGGGTGGCAAGCTATCTCTGAGGTTTATCAAACCGTTCCAGATCCTCAACAGAGTATACAAAGTGGCATACCATCTAGATCTTCCCCCATAGAGCACCAGGTGCATAATGTTTTCCATGTGTCGCGACTGAGTAGATATGTGTATGATCCATTGCATGTTATCGACTAGGGTGAGATGAACATTGACGATGGGGTGATGTTTGTGAAGTTTCTGGTGGAGATAGAGGATTGACAGGAGCCGTTCCTTCATGGGTGGTCTATTCCTCTAGTTCGGGTTCATTGGAAGCATGGGAATCTCTAGGAGATCACATGGGATTGGGAGTCTCAGATGCATTCTCAGTACCCCCTTTTGTTCTCCTAGTTTTATTAAAGCTTTCAAGGAAGAAAATCCCTAAGGTGAGGAGAATGTAAAGACCAAAAAATTCCATGTAATTTTTTTAAAATTATTTGGGATTATTATGAGTCTGTGAAAATTGATGGCACGTGATTCTGAGACCTAGTGTTCCAGGAATGAATTTCTGAACTTTTTTTAAAGGTACGTTCAGTAAACGCTCAGGCGGCGTTTTCTATCTTTTGAACCGGTGCTCGAATTAATGATCGGAGGGCACCATTGAATATGCAGTGCTGGGATTCTCTTAGGTGAAGCTTCACTTCAACCGTATTAGGTCGGGTGAAAAAGTTAAATGTTGGACTTTATAGAAAAATAATAAAATAACTTAATAAGTTATTTTATTTCTTTTTCTCCAACAGATTAGCGGTGGTGGTGGGGACTGGTGACTTGTCAAGCTAATTAATGGATTGACTCTCCTTTATTTGTAACCACACCTTTGGGGAATTAATAGGTTCATTCATTAAATGAACTTCATTAATTCCTTGGTCTGTTACTCACCTTTTCCCCCTCTATTTAAGTGAGGCTCAGGGGGGATTTTTGACATGAATTCACCAAGAAAGGAACCTCTGGTGGAGTGACACGACGTCTTCCACCGACAGAGTATGGAAGTATGGGCAGCGACAATCTGGGATCGACTAACGTCGATGACCTCACTCCGATGGGAATTCCCCTTCTTCCAACGACCGTGATACCTCTGATGGTTCATGAGGTAGGGGGTTTTTTTTGCTCATGTGAATTGTTCTTCCCTCATTCTTGAATGAAGTGTTGAATCACAAAAGTACTATAATTTAAAAATGTTGATTTATTTCTACTATCTCTTGTTATAATGTTAACGTGGAGGGAGTCGGCCAAAAGAAAAAGGGCCAGACCCTCCACTACCTCATTCTTATTTAGTTCTTTAGGGGATAATTCTTCAAATCATCAGAACCTTGAAACTGAGAGGCGCGCAATGACGGAGCCATCCCGAGAGGTCTGTAGGTGCATTTGGAAGGAAGAACAGACCACCGGAGCGAACCCGGTGGCCTACGGAAGAAGCATCGGTGTAGTGGTGGCACCAGCGACTAGTGCCGGCAGATGAGAGCGGTGGCCAGAAACCGCCAGCCACAATGGAAGAGTGGAACCGCTTGGTGATGTGGTGGCTGGACAGGCGGCCAACAGCGGGTCGGCCGCGCGCGGAGGTGGAGTTGGCATGCCATCGCACGCTGCATTGAAGGAAGTTGTAGCTCAAAGCCACAGCAAGCTGGAAAGGGACCCACCTCATGCAGTTCCCACGGGTGACAAGGCGGCTCCATGTGGCGCCACCATTTAATGGAGCCAAACAGCTCCATTGAGTCGTTTGGGAGCAGAGACCGTGCAACCCTGCATGGGTCACGCCAGCCGGTAGGCCGAACTGCTGTGACCTGGCCTAGTTGGGGCGGGCTGGTCTGAGGCCTCGCCCAACTGGGTCGGGTCAGACCCAGACTGGGTTGGGTCAACCTGAACTAGGTCGGACCAGACCTGGACCCCTCTCGAGGCTAGATATGATTAAGTGATCATATCTTGCAAACTGGACGTCTGTTTGATGAACCGTCTGTGGTGTTGGGATCCTTGGAGCGAGATGGTCCTTTTAAGGTACTCCATGAGAGTTTTGGAGAAATTTGGAGTATGAACGGGTTGGATTGACTCTGAATCAAACTAGGACCTCAGTACTAAAATGCCAATAACTTACAGACCGGGAATTTGTCTGTTGCATTGGAACCCTTACAAAGAGACAGATCATTGGGTTACTTCTTTGTGGTATTTTTTTCCAATTGTAATACGACCAATGGCTTGAGGAGTGGTTCTCCCAGAATCAAGCGTACTATGAATGGGAATCCAGTGGCTGGCTGTGAGGTGGAGGTTGGAGACAGATCATATGGAGGTTAGTACCGAGCAATCCTATGTTGGTCAACACCTAGCGATCCTATATGGATTAGCACCTAGAAATACTATGTGGATCAACAGTATACAACCAGATGAGGAACATCCCTAGAGTGGCCCGTTGTGGATCACCAACATATCGATCCTATGTGGGTTAGATCCTGTGTGGGTCAGCGCTCAGCTATCCTGTGTGGTTCAGACTCTGTATGGTCAGTAGTAGTGCCTCTCAATAGAATAATATGATCTAGCTTCTCGACTAATCATCTGTACTTCTGTGATTTACTTATACCTGGTATGAGTTGTGTCTATTGCTTTATTCTTTGTGATTGAGATCATGCTTTTTTGTTTTCTTTTGTGGAATTCTAAGAGACCTTTGGAGGTCTTGGGGTCCCTACTGGGTATTTTTATACTCACCCCTACACGGGCTTCACCCGTACCTTGTTTTTTCTTGTGCAGACGACGGGTAGCTTAGCTAAGACTTGAGGGAGCCAGGAATAGGCGGTACATAGAGGATATTGGCTAACATGGAGAGTAGTAGAGATGAGTTGTACCTAACCTTCAGGTAGGATCCTTGATGGATGATTCAAGGAGCTATTTTCTATTTTTCAGTTATAGTTTTACCTTTCAGTTAGACTTGTATTCTGGCCCCTTTACATTCAATACACACCTTTACTACTGCAGTTTTATTTTGTGGTTACATCTTGTCATGTTCTTGGATTGTGTGTTTGTACAGGTTTAAAGGCAATTCCTTTTAGTTTTATGGATACGCCTTTTCGGTGCTAGTCGCCAATCCCCGGCCTATGGAAGGTGGGCTTGGGGTAGTCAAGGCACGGGCCCCGGGGGACGGGTCGTGACACTTTTATCATTCACATGGTTTCCCTTGGGAACTCACATGGTTTGTCTAAACCATGTTCCAATCATGCACCTACCCAGTGACTTTCATCCTCCCTTAAATGGTTTTCTAGATATGTTTCATGGTTTCTACTAATCATTTCCCAATTGTGTACCTCTAGAAACACCTCCAGGATATTCTAAAACCTTCTAGAAACACTCAAAACATAACTTGAATATTATATAAGCTAAAAATAAATAATAAAATGGTATATTACTTGAAAATAGGGGTGCTATATTATCCCCACCATTTTTCTTTTTTTCCCTCATAAATGCATAGACTGGTGGTGCTTTAGAATAGTTTAGGCCATTACTCTAACATTTCCTTCCCACACTTCTGTGTCTCATCTTGAGTCTAGCTATTCTTCCATAAAACATGTACCAAACTAATTATTTTCCCATAAAAGATCTTATCTTTCATATCCACAATATGTATCATCGCATGAATTAATGTATTATCTGGTTCAAGATCAATATGATCACATTGAATCACATAGTCAAGATCAATTTGGTACTTCTTTAATTGAGATACATGAAACACATTGTTCACAAAACTGAACCTTAGTGGTGAGACTAATCAAGAAGAAACATTTCCCACACATTCACGTATCTAAAAAGGAACAATGTATTAAGGATACAAATTTCCTTGTTTACCAAAATTATTATTCCCAAGCATTAGATATATTCTTAAGAAAACATGATTACTCACATTAAAGGATAACATTTGATAATGGTGATTCGTATATGATTTCTAAAGACTATGATATATTTCCATTTAATTTCTAATCAACTAAATCTTATCCATTTTCTCATTCACAAGGCTATATCCTATAAGTGAAGTCTCACCAATTTACACACAACAAAGTGGAGAACGACAAGGACTGTCAAAAAATTCTTCAAAGGGGTCCATGTGTATTGAGGCATGATAATTGTTATTTTATGAGAACTACACTAATAGAATATGATCTTCCCATGAGTCACCAAAATCCATAAAACATGCTCTAAGAATGTCTTCTAATGTTTGTATCTTCCTTTCATACTATCCATCCAATTGAGGATGATAAGATGTGATCATGGTCAACAAGGTTCCAAGGGATTACAGTAAATATTTCCATAATCAAGATGTAAACCTTGGGTCCCAATAAAATATGATCAAAGTAAGGATTCCATGCATCTTTAAAACTTCCCAAATATAGAGTTTGGATAAGTCTCCCACCGTATTGGATTCATGGATAGGGATGAAGTGGTTCTAATTCATGAGATAATCCACAATAAACCATATGGAAATGTGTTTCCAAAACATTTTTGGTAGACCTATGACAAAATCCATTTTTATTTTATCCCATTTCTGCATGGTTATAAGTAAGGATTTCAACATGACAGCTGGTCATTGATGACCTACCTTGACCTACTGATAGGTGAGGCATCTCGATATAAACTCTACCACTACTATTTTCATTCTAACCCACCAAAACCATGCTTTCATCACTTTATACTTTTTCTAAATACCAGTATGGATAGTCTATCTTGAATGGTGGTAAGCATTAAGAATTTGTTTTTGATAAGTTATAAAACTACAATCTAATCTCAAAAACACAACATAGATCTCACATGAAGCTTTTATCCCTCAATGGTCTCCCCACTATTGAGTTTTTACCTCATGGTTATAAATTTAGTATCAAATTTATGATCATCTTTCATATGCTTAACCACATAAGAAAAAAAAATTGGAAAGAAATTCACCATGTCCCCTTTCTTAGAACACTCCAAATGCATATCTACTATGAATTGAATTATCTTCCACTGATCTAAAGCTTCTTTAGCCAGCTGATTATATGACTTCCTACAAAATGAATAATTAATATATTTCACTTTACGTTTTGTATACATCAAGTCATAATTAAACATTAAAATATATTCTATCCATATTCATTGCCTTAGATTCAAATCCATTTTTGATAAAAAATATGTTTCAAACTCTTATGATTTGGGAACACTATAAATTTGTCCCCAAAAAGATAATGATGTTAGGTCTTTAAAGAAATTATTGCATCACCTAATTCTAAATCATTCATTGGTTAGTTCTTCTCATGTACCTATAACTATAATGATCCATAAGCTATGATATGATATCCTTGTATGAGAATACATATCATCTCAAATATTGATGAATCATAAAATACTATATAACCCTATCCTGATTCTAGAAATATAAAGATAAGTGTTTGTGTAAGGAAACCCTTAAGATCCTAAAGAAATTTTTTGGAATTTTTCACTCCTTTGGAAAGGAACACCTTTCCTCATCAAATTTATAATTGGTGCAGAAAGTTATGATAATTCGTGAACAAATTGTTGACAATATCCTTCTAATCCTAGTAAACTATATATTTTAAAAACATTTTTTAGTTGTTTCCAAGAGATAATAGCTTTTATCATTTCAAGATCAACAAAATATTATTTTTTAGATATGACATGACCAAGGATTATACTTCTTGTATCTATAAATCACACTTTGAGATCTTATTATAAAGGAAATTATCCCATAATATACTCAATACTATAACCATGTTTTGTTCATGATCAGTCTTATTCTTATAATACACTTGAATATAATTGATGAATACCACTAAAAATAGAAAATATACCTCTAAGAGATCTGATTTATCAATTCCATAAACACTGCAAGTACATTCATAATACCAAAGGGAATAACCACATACTCATAATTTCCATAATAACTCCTGAAAAAAATTTCAAAATATATTCCTTTTGAACTCAAAGTTGATGATACCATAATTTTAAATCAATTTTAGAGAACCACTAGGCTTCATTCAATTGATCAAATGGATCATTGATTCATGTAAGAGGATAAAAATTATTAATCATAAATTTATTGATCTTATGATAATATAAAAAATGCCTAAGAGTTTCAACCTCTTTATTTAAAAAAATAACTGGGGTTTCTTGTGAAGACGTTCTCGGTCAGATGAACCCTTTACTATCTAACTCTTCCAAAAAAAAATTCAATTACCTTAATTCTGGTGGATCCATCCTATAAGTATAAAGTGAAATATGACTATTTCCTAGTAGGAGATCAATCGTAAACTACACCTCTCATTATAGTGGTAACTCAAATAAATTATTAGTAAAAACATCGGGAAACTGTTCGATGATGGTTGGAAAAACATTGTGTTCAAATGTATCAAAAGATTTGTAGGTAACCATTTCCAACTGATAAGAGATAGTACCAATAACTAGAATTAATGTTCCTTCTCTAGTTTCAATTTCATCCCAATCTCCCTTAAAGAGATTCTTAACACCTATAGATGATGTGAAACTATCTTGATAGGCATAACAATCAATATAGTCTTTGAATTATTTCAACCAATCCATTCCCAAAATCATTTCATAGATGTCCATCAAAATAATAGAGAGGTCATAAACAAATAAATCCCATTGATAGTCATTGTACATGTTGTACACTTAAAATCTCAACAAACTCATTGGATAAGAGGAGTTTTCAGTTTCAAAATATAATGAATTGAAACCAAGATTTTTACAGTCGTTTTTTAACCCTTCCTCAAGTTATTTATCTCATAACACTATATTATAGTTGTAACTATTAGTTATCTCCTAAGAGTTTTCCATTATGGATCTCTTCTATCCATATTTTTTTATTATTTTCTTTGTTTTTTTAGGGGAAATTATTTACTAAAATGAAAAAAAATATATTTTATAAGAAAATAAACAAGGAATTAAAATTCATAAAGGAAACAGCCATATGAGAGAAGTAACAGAACAATGGAGTTAACAGTATTAAATTAGTGTCCTATTCTATAAATTCTCATAGTTCATCCTCTCTTCATCATTATAAACTATTTTGAAATAAATAAATCTCTCGAAACACAATTCATGATCACAAAACATGAATATATTACAATTTAAAAAAGTGTAATAAATGATTAAGATCTTAGCAGATTACTTCCTTTCAATAAGATCTTATCAATTTCATAAACAATCACTGAGAAAAATTACAAAGAAAATCACTCACTATACTTAGAATTATTAATTGATAATTGAGAAATTTAAATAGAGAGTCATAATCAAACTCCTACTCTACCTAAATTAATATTCCTCATTCTATAGTTAACATACTCCAATCATAGAAATATTGATCACATAATGAAAGAAGAATGATTAACTATGAGAAAAAATAAACAAACATCTAAACTCAATCAAAATTTAATGTTCATTCATTAATATAAAATTATAGTGTAATTTAATTAATAAAACTTAGAGGGAAATCACCTTGAAAAATCACTAGGTTTGTCCATAAAGAATTTTACCGAATATAATCACGGTGCAGATGAAAATTCAAATCTCAATCTTCATCAAAGTAGTAGTTAGAATATACACCTTGAAAATAAGGTTTTATAGTGGTTTTTTAAACCTTTCTTCAGGTTATTTATCTTTTAATATTGTAGTATAGCAGTACCCAAAGGTTATCTCCTAAGAGGTTGCCACTATAAAAAACTTTTGTTATGATTTTTCTATTATTTTCAATGTTTTATCAGGGGAAATTATTTACTGAAATAATACAATTCTATTTTCTGATAAAATAAGAAATGAATTGGAATATTGAAAGGAAACAACCATATGAGATCATCAATAGAAAAATGGAGTAAATAGAATGAAATTAGTGGATTATTATATAAATTATAATATTTATTCCTCTCTTCATCATTAAAAATATTTTCAAACTAATAAATATCTCAAAACATGATTCATTATTAAAAAACATTCATCTCTTCTAATTTAAAAAATTTTAATCAATGACTAAGATCTCAGTACCTAACTTCCTTTTAGTAGGAGTAGATCAATGTACTCAACAAACACCAAGAACAATAATAATGATAATCACTCACTGTACTCACAATCCTTGATCAATAATTAAGAAATTAAAATAGAGAGTAATCATTAAACTTCTACTCAACCTAGATTAATAGGCCTCATTCTATATTCAATACACTCTGATCATAGAAATATTGATCACAGAATGGATGAATAGTGATTAACTGGAAGAAAAAATAAGAGAACATAAAAATCACTCAAAATTTAATGTTCATCCATTCGAAGAAAATTTATATGTAATTAAATTAATAAAACTCGGAGTTAAATAACCATGATAAATCAATTGTTTTAGTAAAAAATAATGTTTCTTGGAAAGATTTCAGTGTATATATAAATTTTGATCTCAGTCTTCATCAAAGTAGTATTGAGAATATCTTCCTTTATCTCTCCATAGAATCCTCTAGAAATATTCTCTCAATGGTCTTCTCTCAACATATATTGTTTCTTCTCCATCCCATATCCACCCCTCATTCAGTCATGTTATCTTGGAATTTATTTTTAGTGATTTTCTAGGTTGGTCATAGAACATGTGAACTAAATTATGTGGGGCTTCAATTATTCAGGGTCCATGTGTAAGTAGTGTCAATATTTCATCACCTTCACATGAATTGAATAAATCCTATAAATGATTGTGATAGTCCCATGTGCTCAAGATTATTCCACTAAAATATTGAATATAGACATAGTTGTGACTCTGTTTATTATTCATCTACTTCAGTTAAACATCTCAGTAACTTGAGTACCCAAGATCCTCAGATATCATAAAATTATCATACATCTTCATATTAGTGAAGTATTTTTTCTGATCATCCCACATGTGACCTAAAAACCTAATTTTATCTTTGATCCAAACACATTTTAAATAATCAATTACAAATGAAAGTGCTTGGTGAACTCATTCAGTAATCTTCTTCCTTACTCGATTTCAGTTTGGACTTATCTGGAATCACATTAAGAAAATATGTTGAGCACCTCATGAATAACACCCATAAAACTAAAATCTTTATCATTAGGGTCGAATGAGACCCTTGAATTATTATTTAGACCTAAAAAAATAAAACATCCATCACCATCATCAATCATCAGTAAAAAAATATGATCATTACCGATTTCACAAATTGATTCATCAATCACATCATTCAAAAGGCATCAAAATACTGACTTTGACTTCAGTCCATCATCTTCTTTGAATGTATTGAGACCCAATTCTGGCCTTGTGTATCCTTTTAGTTTCTTAGACTTTGAATCAACTTTTGTTATATATCATAACCAAATCAATCATACATATGCATCTTGGGTCCATCTAACTTAGTAATTTCTTTTCATAAGAATATCTGAGCTCGAACAAAACCCACACTCCCAATCAGTCACATTAGGATTTTATTTCTTCATTATCTTTAACTAAAAATCATGATTTATACATTAATATACCTTTTTAAACTCATTTATTCATGTTCATCGGCTTCATCAATCATCACCATTAGATTTGAACCAATCTCAGAGGAGGCTCACATCAATAAACCCATTTACCTTTATGACTGGTATATATTTTCCAGGCTCAGATTCATCCCAAGAGAGCCTTGGCCTTAAAGATTATAGCAACCTATACTTATCATATATATATATATATCACATCTTAATATATGAATATTCATTATATAATATAATGATCGGCCCCATAATCATATAGGTCTAGTGCCTTCGGAGACTTGGACATGTAAACAACTGGTTAATAAAGGATTTACATCATCTCCTGTTAATTTATTCATAACTAGAACCATTATTAGACATATCATACTTATTACCTTTCTTCATAACCTAGGGAAAGGAAACATAATAAAGTGTGATCTGAGATGCTCAATAAGGGTAAATAATGGAGATATCAACATAATGTGGGAATAAGGGTATGAGAACATGAGAATAATGTTTGAAAACTATACCATTAATATCATAAATAATAAACATGAGTCATGGAATAAATATTAGAAATTCATAAGACATGAATCATAAATGAATAAACAAACATTAGAATAAGAGATAAATTGTTGGCATACAAATAAGCATAGAATATCATTTTCTTAGTAGGTAAGGCTTGTTGATAAGGCTATCATAGTGGATTGGGTTCACTCCCCAAACCATCATAGTAGTCAAGGTTCACTCCTAATACTATCATAGTTGATAGAGTCACTTACCTAACTGATTTCACTCTCCATTATATTCTTATTTATCTTATGAGATATCAATATTTACGCAATTCATTGGAGGAAGATATAGGTCCCACCTATCCTTGGTTATAACATGACTGACATCCCTGTTTAAAATGTTACCACCATACTTGGTTATAATGTAACCATTTTCCATTATTATAATGTAACCACCATCCTTGGGTATAATGTACCCACCATCCTTGGTTATAATGTAACCACCATCCTCAGTTATAAAGTAACCACCTTCACATAATGAAAACCATGCATGTTTATTCTAGAAGATAAAAAAACATTCATCATATAATAACCCATTAAAATAAATGGGTTCCATAAACATGTAATCATATCATAAACCATGTAAAATGAATGGGTTTCATAAACATTTCATCATTTCGTTAT
Source organism: Viscum album (assembly GCA_963277665.1). Classification (NCBI taxonomy): domain Eukaryota; kingdom Viridiplantae; phylum Streptophyta; class Magnoliopsida; order Santalales; family Viscaceae; genus Viscum; species Viscum album. Next base: position 859,743,400 of record OY728121.1, read on the forward strand.
ATAATAAACTATGTAAAAGGAATGGGTTACATAAAAATTTCATCATAAATATACACCATCTAATGAATGAATAAGGATGTTATCATTGGATAATATCCCCAATAAATCATAAGTGAAATCAAGGTTTATTCTCTTTGATGAATATAAATAGCATTAAAATATCATTAAAACATTCCTCATGAAAATAACCATTCCATTTTGAAATCAATTATTTAAAATATAAAAATTTATAAAATATTATGGAAAACATTTTCCTTTAAAATAACCATGGAAACTTGTAAAGTAAGATTCAAATAATTGAGAAATCATGATAATGGGAAATTTTTTTATTCCATATAATTTAAAATAAAACATTACATTTACTCTTTGGTAAAAAAATCAAAAAGGTTCCATATTCAGAAAATGACAAGAAGACTATTTTTAAACCATTTTGTAAAAATTAAAACATAGGTAAAAAATGGATTTAAATAATCATAGGATGATAATTAAAACCTTCTTTAAAACTTTTTAAGAAAACATATGTAACAACCCCAACTATAATATCCCATAGTCAATGGTTACTTTATTACATTAGTATTAGATACAAGGAATTACATCCCAAAGGACTGAATATTTTAGTAGTATTAAAGAACTATATATATACATGATTAAAATATTACATTGAAAATAAAAAATAAATATCATAAAAACATTATTTTAACCTTTATATTATTTATAAAATCCTTCTTCATGTTCCGAGGATAAGATGAAAAATAAATGGGTGAGCTCAGATGCTTGGTAAGGTTTACATACAGAGGAATCTATCATGAGTAAATAAGGAATAATCAATGTGAAAAGGTAAATGAATAAAAAAAATATTTAATAAATAAATTTAACATTAAATGAATCCATGGATAATATCAATATAGTGATCACATAAATTATAATAATAACTAAATTCTCAGTGAAAGAAATGCTTAATATTAGACACCATGTTCTCAAACATCATGGTATCTATATTGTCAAGGCCTTGTTCCAATATAGTATAAAACTATATGTATTCATGCACCAAAAACACATTTAATTATATCTTACTAATTTCTCTCAAGAGATCTATTTATTCATCAAGGGACTATAAAATTATGGGGCCCACCCGTTACTCCATGTCTAATGTATTATTTATTATTGAATGATAGATTTAATTCATAAAAAATATGTCTTATAAATAAATATTTGCATTGAGTAAATGTATAGGCCCAAAGCTTGACGTACATATACATTACATTACTTTTGAGGAATACTAAATACATAACAAAAATAGACACCAAAGGACCATAATAGTTTAGTGTCTTTGGAAACTCAGAATGTAATCTTCTAATCATGGTGAAAGATCTTCAACATCTCCCATAAAGATCTTCCCCTTTTGGTTTTATTACCTAAAACATTTCTTAAAATCCTGGGAAAAAGAAAACATATAAAGGTTGAGCTCAAATGATCAGTAAGGTTAAGAATGGAGAAAATAAAACAAACCATATACATTTGAACTTCAAAACATGAACATAAAGTTTAAACATCAAAATCTTGAGCAAAGACATAAATCTTGGAAGTACGTAAGGCATGTATCATAATGGAACATCAATCTTGATAAAATATCATGGGAATAAATCATGTAATTGTGTAAACCATTCAGCACTTTTGATGATTTCCATAGTATCTAAGGCATTGCTTCCAAGATCATATTAGTGGACAAAGTCCCTTTCTGAATCAAGTTCACTCCTCATTCCAGTCCTGTATCACTGAACCGGATTAAATTACCGTTCCAGCCATGTCTATCTCATGAGATATAAATCTTTACCCAATGCATTGGAGGGAGATATAGGTCCCACCCATCTCATAATGAAATCATTATTTTGTGTGCCACAAAAATCATAAATCATATATCATAGCATAACCCATGTAATAGAATGGGATTCTTAAACATCATGCCATCATAACATAATCCATATAAAAAAAATGGATATCATTTCATCATAAGAAGAATAAAACCATGTAAATAATGGAGACATTATACTTGAAACATATTAAATAATATCATTTTAGATGGAAACTAGTTTTGATAAAATAATTGAAATGAATTCTTGAGGAAAATATCCTTTCTTCTTAAAAATCATTTTATTTTCAAAAAATGCCATGAAATTTTAAAAGAAAAGGGTTTTTTTGAAAATAATAATGAAATATTGTAGAGGAAACTTCATGAAAATGAGGCGTTATGAAACCGTAAAAATATGTTCACGCCATATAAGTTAAAAATAACAATCTCCTCATACTTTTGTCAGAAAAGTCAAAAAGGTACCACGTATGGTAAACAAAAGAAGGATTCCTTCCATAATAAAAAGTAAAAGTCAAATATGGGTAAAAAATAATTTAAACATACATAAAAACACTTTTAGAAAACATAGACATTGATGATAACAGTAACCCCAGTAAATACTTACGAATAAACAATCTCGGATAAGAACGAGATTGGAAAGGTTATCCCTTACCTTATGTCCGATATGCTTCGTATGTTTCCGAACCTGCTGTATAATGATTTAAATAATTTCATTGACTTATTACATAATCATATTAATTTTTATGATATCATATATGGTTCACTTATGACTTTATATTACCCGTTCTTTTGTAAATTCCATGTTAAAGCACCGTTTTAGGTAAAATCGTTTCATTTATCGTACGAGTTTCGACTTGTTGTTCTTGATATTATTACTTATATCCTGATTTACATAATTCTCGAATGTAAAACATTATTTATATATAATATATATTCATCATATAAATATATATGATATATCGATAAATAGAATGAAATACACCGTTCATGGAGACGGTAGGTCGTACGTACGCATGAACGTTATTTTCGTTTCCTTATTAAATTGAATGGAATTAAGTATATGACATAAATATATATATACATAAATCCAATATCATTATTATGTCATATATTTCATTATTATTCATTATATATACTTTATAATCATTCATGAATTGTTAACATGGAGAATGAATCTCATCGTGTCGTGGAGACGGTAGTCCGTACGTACGCATGAGCGATGATATCATTCCGATGATTGTGGAATTGTATTAAAGTGTCTGTATAATATTTAAGAATAAATATAACTTTACAATAATCATATATAGTTATTTATTTACACCATTATACCCATCCAAGTAATGTGGTGGTCGAAAACATATTACACTATGGCGTGGAGACGGTATTCCGTACGTACGCACGCGTGGTGATTTTGTTTTCCGTAGGATGGATAGAAGGTGAAATAGGGTTGTTTCATATTTATAATAACATATCAGTATATAAGTAATACTGATGTTATTACTTTATAATGAGACAACTAAATAATAATAAGTAGAATAAGAAAGAAACTTGAGAAAATCGGAAGAAGAGATTACCTCTTCTTCGACGCACCTCCTTTAAGATTCCTCTTAAGGAAGTAGAGTTGGTCTTTTGAGAAGACCAGAACCTCTAGAATGTTTCTAGGGAAGTGTAGAAGAGAAATTGGTAGGGTTTGTATGATCTTAAAGGCTCAAAAGGGTGTGAATAGAAGATGGAATGGGTGCCCTTTTTATAAGGGAGGAGCGGGGGCACCTTTGAAAAAAACTCAAAATATTATTTTATAATAAAGTCATATTCAGTTTATAATAGATAAAAACTGATTTATTTTAAATCTAAAGTGGGGATGGGTCGAAATCCTCTCAACCAATAGATTTTAGACAGGTTTGGGTCATTATATTAACCTTATCTTTTAGTTTTAACTCTTAGTTAATTAGATTGACATTTACCATGTCACTTTATATTTTTATATTATATAGTTAATAAACTTACCATATACATCCAAGATACCCCCAAGTGGTACATTAATGATACACCTATCAGTATATAAGTATCTTTTATAAACCTTAGATTTTTATGAATATAATAACAATTAATAATATAATATTTATTTTAAAAACTATTTTATGTCAATTTTGACACTATTTGGTAATTGATTTTTGTGAAAATCGTAACAGCATGATTAGTTCAAAAAAAGTTAATTCAATAAATAATAACATGTTATATTAACCTATAAAATTAGTGGAATTCATAAAAAGTCTCAAATTACATTTATTTGGGTATTTATAACATCAATTAGGTTAATATTTCATTAATAAGATAATTACTGCATCATTATTGTGTCATAAATGAATTAAATTATTTAATGTCTAAAAAATATAAATAAAATACCATTATGTAGGAAATCTTTTTATATTTCTAATTAATATTTATAGTCGAATTTATCTTATGTATAACCCTATATTAAAAATGTTTTAGTTATTAAACTTTGATTTTAACCATTTTAACTCTTCTTTAAATAAAATAATAATAAATGTCCTAATCTAATCCAAGTGCACCTAAAAGGAAATATTTTATTCCTAAGGTTGTTTTTTGTCGAATTAAACTTATCCAATATAATTAGGACATGTGTTAGAGTAATAATAATATCATTTTTACCCTTAATTACCCTATTTACTTTTAACCGTGGTAAATAAAAGTAAAAAGTTACTATTCACCAAAAATTATTTTCATCTCATTGAACCACATTTTAGTCCTTGATATTAACCGTGTCTCTCGAATTTTCAAAATTCCACTCATTGAAGCGGTAAAGTTAAGTTTTATGTGAATTTCCAAATTCTCCTAAGAGGTGGGTAAAAGACGGTGAAAAGTTCAATAAAATTTTCATATATCTAAAATTATTATAAAATGACTCCAATTAATTAAATTGAACTTATATAGGTTTTATGTATCAATTTTGACCTAAAATAAATTTAAATAAAATAAATAATTATTTAAATAAAAAGTCGGTTTTTAAATAGTAACCCAGTGTTTTCACTATTCATCAAAAATTGAAAGTTTTCAGAATAATACCAAAAATTCACCCTAGGATAATTTCGATAATCCGAATCCAAAAATGAAGTCCATTTTGAAATATAAAATTTATAAAATTCCAAAAAGTGGGTATTATTATTCATAACGGCTAGTTTATATAATATTTTAATAGCATATCTTTGTTTAGTGAAACTCGGTATTGCGTACAACACACGCTATCGTGGAAGGTCGTGATTGTGTGTAATATAAGCCAAGTCAGGGTTGCGTGTAGTGCACGACTCCTTTGTTGTTGCGTATAATAGAATTTAACCATATTTCATTTATACATTGAATATATATATATATACACTCAATGTTGCGTAGAATAATTACTATCAAACAAACTTGAAATTTTGTGTAACACGGTCCAAGAATAGTGTTGCGTATACTGCAAGCTAATACGGTCTTACGTATAGCGCAAGATAATCTTAGTGTAGCGTACAACAGAAGATATGAAAGAAATTAAAAAAGAATAAATCTCATAAAATCTCAGGGTGTGACATTCTACCCCCCTTAAAATGAATTTCGCCCTCGAAATTCGTCGGGGTTATAAATGGTTTATTACTTGAGATTTTCTTTCATCGTAAATAGGAATACTAAAACTTACTTTTAAAAAAAATGAACGTTATAAACAAAACGGATACCCAAAGTAACTCATCACTTGGGTTCCCACATAGTAGATCATAAGTGAAAATATGGATATGGAAGAGAAATATAACTGTCAAGTTCTGATGGAGAGTGATAGAGAACATGGCTATGAAAAATCCATCAATCACAAAGCCATAAATTTGTGATGATTTAAGGTACCATCTAATTCATTGGGTATGATGGTACTAGGACAAAATTTTTAGTTTTCAAGATCATTTCCCTAATATTGAAGAATTGTTGAATTAAAATAAATACTTACTTGATTTTGGTACAATCTCATCGTTGTTCATTCCTTGAACAATTTCCACTTCATCTCTTAAATAAATGAAGTTGAATTTTTCATTTGTGAAGTGTTAGCAGATCATGCGATAGAATGATAGGTCATTCCATCTGTTTTTATCGCAAAAAGTTTAGCACAATTTATTAAATATACATAAGTCCATCTATGCTGAGATTAATCATATATAGTTGCTAAAATGGACTTATACTTCATATATCATAGTGCTTAATAAAATAAAACTAGTTTCTACTAACCAGGGACTTCCTGTAGGCCAATGGTATGCGATAAAGGCCTATCGCACTTCAGTTGTGGTTTCGATTCCCGCATCCTTGTCCGACGAGACGGGTTGTCGCCCGTCCTGTAGGTTGTCCTTTTCTAAAAATACATTATTATAACATCCCATCAATAATATCTAAAAAATTTCTATCCTTAAACAATACTAACTTATGTCCAACATAATCCATTCCAATCTTTTGGTTTATCTAAAATACTTTTGTCCAAGATCATAGTATAAAGAAAACAATTACTAGAAATGTCATCTACCGAGCATGTGAATACCATCATTTATCCCCCATATATCATACGATATATCTTTTTGGTCACATTCCAAACATGTGAATACCTTAATCATGTATTCTATCGCAACATGAATTACCATATAACCTTAGTTGAAAACATGAATGCTGTCAAAAGTTGTCTCTTTCCACATTCCAAAATCCCAAAAATTCTTTATACTCAAACCATGATATCACTTTGTCCTTATATTAGTCATGAGCTCATGAATACTATCAAACATATTATTTTCTCTTTATCCCTTCATTATGCGCATATCATCTGCTTTCCAAAAATATTTCAATCACTTTTCATGGTTATCGATGCCATATTCTTATGGAAAACCACAATGGACCAATATATAGGTATTCCAATATACCATAAAAGTACCTCAACAACATTATTCTTGAATACCAATACATAAACACTTCAAACCATCCTCTTCAATGATTGTCATGGAATAAGTCCTTCCTTGATTTAGAAGTAACCTCTTAGGTCAGGGTATTGAGTTGGGTAATGCCCATGTTCTCCACAGATAAGACATTGAACTCCATAATAGTCTGTCACTCTATGACCCTTCTCTCCACACAGATAACATCTTCCCCTCCATTTTATGTATTCATCAAGGTTCTTCTTTCCTTCTTTATAAATCTCAATCTTCCTTTCTCTATGCTCCTCAACATGCGAACATGCATAAAATTCTATCTTCATCTTATTTTATAAATTGAGAATACCACTAAAGTTCACCTTGTTAATCATATATCGTGATGACTGATTTGGAAAAATCACAAAATCTTTCTTTCTATGCATTACGAAATTTCTTTACTCATAGTCACCAATTTGTCCATTGGATTCAATGTTGATCCAATTCCTTATAGTTCCCTCCATTGACTAAAACCAAATACCATGGTGTAAGAAACAGTTAAAATAATGAGGAACCACGTAATCATAAAAAGTTACTTATGGGATGTCTAACTTATCACACATTCTTTAATCCATGACACCTTAGGTTCACCCTAGGTTATTCATGATCGACAACAAAATTCTAGGATAGTAACCTATAGTTATACTAAACCTTAGGGACATCCCTAGACATACCTTAGAAATATCTCTAGGGATCGCACTAAAGTTCTCGCATCCTAGTTTCCAAAGTTGACTAAAACTCCCTATGATACCAACTGTAGAGGCCCAAATCATGACGTACATAGACATTACATTACTTTTGTGGAATACTTAATACATAACAAAAATAGACACCAAAGGACTGTAATAGTTTAGTGTCTTTGGAAACTCGGAAAGTAATCTTCTAATCATGGTGAAAGATCTTCAACATCTCCCATAAAGATCTTCCCCTTTTGGTTTTCTTACCTAAAACCTTTCTTGAAATCCTGGGGAAAAGAAAACATATAAAGGGTGAGCTCAAATTCTCAGTAAGGGTAAGCATGGAGAAAATAAAACAAACCATATACATTTGAACTTCAAAACATGAACATAAAGTTTAAACATCAAAATATTGAGCAAAGACATAAATCTTGGAAGTACGTAAGACATGTATCATAATGGAACATCAATCTTGATAAAATAGCATGGGAATAAATCATGTAATTGTGGCAACCATTCAGCACTTGTGATGATTTCCATAGTAGCCAATGAATTTCTGCCAAGACCATCTTAGTGGAAAAAGTCCCTTTCTGAATCGAGTTCACTCCTCGTTCTAGTCCTGTATCACTAAACCGGATTAACTTACCGTTCTAGCCATGTCTATATCATGAGATATAAATCTTTACCCAATCACTACTGGAAAACGGGCCTATACCCACGGTTTTTCAAAAAACCGTGGGTATAGGGCTAATATGGGGACCTATACCCATGATTTCTGAAAACCATGGGTATAGGTGACCTATACCCACGGTTTTGTCTAGAACCGTGGGTATAGAATATATTTAAATACCAATACCCACGGTTTTGAAAAACCGTGGGTATAGGTGTTTTTGTTTGAAGACCTATACCCACGGTTTTGGCCAAATCGTGGGTATAGAGTTTTTTCAGAAGACCTATACCCACGGTTTTGAAAAACTGTGGGTATTGTGTTTTTTTTTCAAGACCTATTCCCACAGTTTTAGAAAACCATGGGTATATCTTTTCCGCCACAAGGCGGGGGAAAAAATAATGAGGTACAATGGAAACTATTTGGCGGGAAAACGGTTAACATTAATATATATAGGTTTATGAAAATAAAAATAAAAAAATTCCTATAGATTAGTTGGTAAGGAGTTCATTTGTGTTCGGAATTGGTGCGGGATTGAAACCATGTGCCTCCTGTTTTTCTAAAACGGAGATTAATATTAATATATTAATATAAATATAGATATATATTGACATAAGTAAATTGTCTAGGTTGGTTAGCGGCGGAACCTTGTTGCGTCCGATGCAGGTTCGAAACCCGCTACATGCATTTTTTCCTAATACAGTGAAAGATTAATATATATTTAGAAATATAGATATATATTAATATAAATGGCATAGCTGAAGTGGTGAGGTCTTCCGAACTATTTACGGAGGTCGCGGCATGAGCCGGGTTCAAGACCTGGGTGCTGCATATTTTTATAATTTTACCCACGATTTAAAAACCGTGGATATAAGAGTTTGACAGGGTGGATTGGCTTTGACACGGTGTAAATAAAATATACCCACGGTTTTGTTAAACCGTGGGTATAGGTTAATACCCCTATACCGATTCCACTTAGCCCCATGGTTCCCAAAACCATGGGTATAGGCTATACCCATGGTTTTGGGGGTTATACCCACGGTTTTGAACCGTGGGTATAGGTAGTTTTTTCAGTAGTGAATGAATTGGAGGGAGATATAGGTCCCACCCATCTCATAATGAAATCATTCTTTCGTGTGCCACAAAAATCATAAATCATATATCATAGCATAACCCATGTATTAGAATGGGATTCTTAAACATCATGCCATCATAACATAATCCATATAAAAAAAATGGATATCATTTCATCATAAGAAGAATCAAACCATGTAAATAATGGAGACATTATACTTGAAACATATTAAATAATGTCATTTTAGATGGAAAATAGTTTTGATAAAACAATTGAAATGAATTCTTGAGAAAAATATCCTTTCTTCTTCAAAATCATTTTCTTTTCACAAAATGCCATGAAATTTTAAAAGAAAAGGGTTTTGTTGAAAATAATCATGCAATATTGTAGAGGAAGCTTCATGAAAATGAGGCGTTATGAAACCGTAAAAATCCGTTCACGCTGTATAAGTTAAAAATAACAATCTCCTCGTACTTTTGTCGGAAAAGTCAAAAAGGTACCACGTATGGTAAACAAAATAAGGATTCCTTCCATAATAAAAAGTAAAATTTAAAGATGGTTAAAAAGGAATTTAAAGATACATGAAAACACTTTTATAAAACTTGGACATGGATGATATAAATAACCCCAGTAAATACTTACAAATAAGCAATCTCGGATAAAAATGAGATTTGAAAAATTATCCCTTACCTTAGGTCCGATATGCTTCGTATGGATCCGAACCTCCTGAATAATGATTTAAATAATGTCATTGACTTATTAAAAAATCATATTAATTGTTATGATATCATATATGGTTCACTTATGACTTTATATTACTCATTCTTTTGTAAATTCCATGTTAAAGCACCATTTTGGGTAAAATCGTTTCATTTATCGTACGAGTTTCGACTTGTTGTTCTTGATATTATTACTTATATCCTGATTTACATAATTCCAAAATGTAAAACATGATTTATATATAATATATATTCATTATATAAATATATATGATAGATCGATAAATGGAATGAAATACACCGTTCATGGAGATGGTAGGTCGTACGTACGCATGAACGATGTTTTCGTTTCCTTATTAAATTGAATAGAATTAAGTATATGACATACATATATATATACATAAATCCAGTATCATTATTATTTCATATATTTCATTATTATTCATTATATATACTTTATAATCATTCATGAATGGTTAACATGGAGAATGAATCTCATCGCGTCGTAGAGACGGTAGTCCGTACGTACGCACGAGCGATGATATCATTCCCATGATCGTGGAATTGTATTGAAGTGTATGTATAATATTTAAGAATCAATATCACTTTACAATAATCATATATAGTTATTTATTTACACCATTATACCTATCCAAGTAAGGTGGTGGTCGAAAATAGATTACACCACGGTGTGGAGACGGTATTCCGTACGTACGCACGCGCAGTGATTTTGTTTTCCATAGGATGGATAGAAGGTGAAATAGGGTTTATTAATATTTATAATAACATATCAGTATATAAGTAATACTGATGTTATTACTTTATAATGAGACAACTAAATAAGAATAAGTAGAAGAAGAAAGAAACTTGAGAAAATCGGAAGAAGAGATTACCTCTTCTTCGACACACCTCCTTTAAGCTTCCTCTTAAGGAAGTAGAGTTGGTCTTTTGAGAAGAAATGAACCTCCATAATGTTTCTAGGGGATTGGAGAAGAGAAATTGGCAGGGTTTTTTCGAGCTTCAAGGCTCAAAAGGGTGTGAAGAGAAGAGGGAAGGGGTGCCCTTTTTATAAGGGAGGAGAGGGGCACCTTTGAAAAAACTCAAAATATTATTTTATAATAAAGTCATATTCAGTTTATAATAGCTCCAAACTGATTTATTTCGAAGATAAAGTTGGGATGGGTCTAAATCCTCTCAACCAATATATTTTATACAGGTTTGGGTCATTATATTAACCTTATATTTTAGTTTTAACTCTTAGTTAATTAGATTGACATTTACCATGTCACTTTGTATTTTTATATTATATAGTTAATAAACTTACCATATACATCCAAGAGACCCCGAAGTTGTCCATTAATGATAAACCTATCATGATATAAGTATCTTGGCCGAACCTTATATTTTTAGGAATATAATAACAATTAATAATATAATATTTGTTTTAAAAACTATTTTATGTCAATTTTCACAATATTTGGTAATTGATTTTTGTGAAAATCATAACAACATGATTAGTTAGAAAAAAGTTAATTCAATAAATAATAACATGTCATATTAACCTATAAAATTAGTGTAATTCATAAAAAGTCTCAAATTGCATTTATTTGGGTATTTATAACATCAATTATGTTAATATTTCCTTAATAAGATAATTACTTCATCATCATTGTGTCATAAATAAATTAAATTATTTAATGTCTAAAAATTATAAATAAAATACGATTATGTATGAAATCTTTTTATCTTTATAATTAATAGTTATAGTAGAATTTATCTTATGTATAACCCTATATTAAAAATGTTTTAGTTATTAAACTTTGATTTTAACCATTTTAACTCTTCTTTAAATAAAATAATAATAAATGTCCTAATCTAATCCAAGTGCACCTAAAGGGAAATATTTTATTCCTAAGGTTGTTTTTGGTCGAATTACACTTATCCAATAGAATTAGGACATGTTTTAGGGTAATAATAATATCATTTTTACCCTTAATTACACTATTTACTTTTAACCGTGGTAAATAAAAGTAAAAAGTTACTATTCACCAAAAATTATTTTCATCTTATTGAACCACATTTTAGTCCTTGATATTAACCTTGTCTCTAGAATTTTAGAAATTCCACTCACAGAAGTGGTAAAATTAAGTTTTATATGAATTTCCAAATTCTCCTAGGAGGTGGGTAAAAGACAGTGAAAAGTTCAATAAAATTTTCATATATATAAAATTATTATAAAATGACTCCAATGAATTACATTGAACTTATATAGGTATTATGTATCAATTTTGACCTAAACTAAATTTAAATAAAATAAATAATTATTTAAATAAAAAGTCGGTTTTTAAATAGTAACCCAGTGTTTTTACTATTCATCAAAAATTGAAAGTTTTCAGAAAAATACCAAAAATTCACCCTAGACTAATTTTGATATTCCGAATCGAAAAATGAAGTCCATTTTGAAAGATAAAATTTATAAAATTCCAAAAAGTGGGTATTACTATTCATAATGGCTAGTTTATATAATATTTTAATAGCATATCTTTGTTTAGTGAAACTCGGTATTGCGTACAACACATGTTATCGTGGAAGGTCGTGATTGAGTTTAATGTAAGCCAAGTCAGGGTTGTGTGTAGTGCAAGACTCCTTTGTTGTTGCGTATAACAGAATCCAACCATATTTCATTTATACATTGAATATATATATATATATACACTCAATGTTGCGTAGAATAACTACTATCAAATGAACTTGAAATTTTGTGTAACATTATCCAAGAATAGTGTTGCGTATACTGCAAGCTAATACGGTCTTGAATATAGCGCAAGATAATCTTGGTGTAGTGTACAATAGAAGATATGAAAGAAATTAAAAAAGAATAAATCTCATAAAATCTCGGGGTGTTATAGTAAATACTAAGGATTTATAAATAATTCCACAATAAATCAAATACTTTAAAAATATATCATTATATTTAGAAATGGTATACAATTTAGGAAATAATCATATCCATTATATAGAGAATATAGATATTTAAGAGAAATGTAATATCCAATTATCACAAGTGAGTGAATGTTTCAAAGGATGTTATTATTAAAAAATATACCCAATGGTGAATAAGTAAAATATGTGTTTTTTCATTTATTAATATAAATTACATAAAATTTTTATTAAAACATTATTAAGGAAAATAAAGTTCCATTTTTTTAAATCACTTATTTAAAAAAATGCAGAATTATAAAGTAAAACATTTTCTTAGAAAATAACCTTATTAACTTGTAAAGAAATATTAAAATATAATATTATTAATGAAATAATGAAATTATTCTCATGAAATATAATTTAAAAACATTCCTTCCATAATTTTTTTATAAAAGCCACAAAGTACCTCATTTGGAAAATGACAAAAAGATTCCTTTCAAACCGTTTTGAAAAAAGTCAAACATGGGTAAAAATGTCTTTTGATAAATCATTGTAGAAGTTTCAAAAAAATTGGAAACATTTTAGAGAAAATATGGATATGGAATAGAATATATCTGATCAAAAGATAAATAATATCATTTTTACTTTTAATCATTTCTTTGCTTGATTCAAGTTCCAAAGAGAGGAAAAGTTGGAAGAAAATATGAAAAATATTTAAAAGCGTAAAATTTAAATGAAATTAATTCATCATGAATAAATATATATTTATTTTAATTACCTAAATGGTAATTATATACACCACATAAAAATAAATAGGTGCAAAATACCAAATATGTCTGAATCGAATGGAAATTGAAACGAAATACCTTACCTCAAGTCTGACTTGTCACGTAGGTTCCATAACATCCTGTATAATATATTATAATTTATTATAATTTAATAATAGAACCATATTAATACATATAATATCATATATGATCAATTTATAATAATTTTCACCCATTTTTTAATAATATTTTATTATTATCATTATTTTGAGTTTTAATTGCTTTGTTTTTCATTTATTTTTTTATCCAGTAATCTCATACCTTGTGTATTTTTCATGGTTCCATAATTTATAGAATTTTATTTAAGATATATATATAATATAGATATTTATAATCATCTATATAGATAAAGATAGAAAAATGAATCACATCGTCCATGGAGACGGTAGGCCATACATACACATGAACATTATTTTCAATTTTTGATGGATGGAACAAAAGAAAGTTATATAAAAAATAATATTTACAGAGATTTTATTATATCATATATATAATATATATTCATTAAATATATACTTATTACTTTCCACATAAAACATAAATGAAAAATAGATCACGTCACTTCATAGAGGTTGTAGTCCACACATATGCATAGGCGTCGTTATCATTTTCCAACAGATTGGAAGGTAAGAAGGTATGTACTATATTATAGTTCATGAATCATATTTATTTCAAAAATATAATAAATACCCATTATTTACCTATTTATATTTATCCAAGTAAAGTAGTGATGAAAAATGAATTACACTGCTACGTGGTGAGGGTAAGTCGTACGTATGCATGAGCGATGTTTTTTATTTTTTATAGGATGTAAAATATATGGAATATGGTTTTACCATAATCATAATAACATATAATTTTATTTATTATTTTAGGATAAGTAAAACACTTTTAAGAGGAAATAGAAGAAGAAATAAAATTGAAGGACTCGGTAAATATGATTACCTCTTCTTTGGTAGAAGTCCTCTAGATTTCTTCTTATGGGACCTAGGGTAGGTCTTTTAAGAAGACTATAACCTTAGGAAATTATATAATTATTCTTATAATATTAATAGGTATGTTTTGGTTGTGATATATTTCTTAATGTGGTGTAAATAATTGAAGTAAGGGGTTTCTTTTTAATTGAGGTGAGGGGCACTTACAGAATTTTGAAAAACAAATTAAAATATAATAAGACTATTCTTGATCCAAATGGTTCCAAATGAACATGAATTAGAATAAAAGGTTTATAGTGTTGTAATAAAATCATACAATGAAATTTATACAAGTTTTTATATCATTTTAATCCTTATATTTTTTATTTAACCCTAGGTAAATTATTTTTGACCTTAAATGTGCTAACCACTATTTTAATCACAAAGGATTAATAATATTATTATAAATCTCCACGTGACTAATAAATGTAATATTTATGATGTTTTAAACCATTTTTAATTCACATGGTTTAAGATAATATTTTTATTAATTTTAAATAATGAAATAAAATATTATTTGTATAAAATGTCTTTAATATAAATTTTAACACTATTCATTTAATTTGAATTTAAATACATCATGGCAAAAGGATTATTTGAATATAATCAATTAAAACTACTATAAAATGAAATTTATATCTATATAATTCTTATTACACATTATTTCATTCAAATTATATCAATTTTAATATTTTGAAAATCATTTATTTTATTTTTTGTTAATTAAATAAATATTGTATTAGTATTGCATAAGCATTTAAGGTAATTAGATTATTTATAAAAATTATAAAAAAAATTATATAAAAATAATAATTTCATTAATATCAAAATATCCATTTAATTTCATTCATATATTTATTTTTTCCCTAAGTGGGCACATAATAGATATTTAAAACTAAGAGAGTGACATTTTATAACTTTCTTTGATTTAAATATTATAAGGGTTGTTTTCATGGAAAATTGTCCATTAAACAAGTATATTTAGATCATAAGGTGATAATGGTAGAATTATATTCATCCAATAATAGTTAATATGAAAAATTATGGCCTTATCACTTATTTTTAACCAAGATTAACCAAATTTACTCTTTACCGAGGTGATAATTCTACCACAATTACTATTCATATTGACCAAAAATAAAAGGGTTCTATTTAAAAAAAATTAAAATCCTAATTAAAAATATTTAATCTATTTTATCAAATTTAATACCGATAATTTTCAGAAATTAATTTTAAAATAAGTGTGAAAAAAGAGATGAAAATAGTTATTTAGAAAAATGTCGTTTTTAAGCATAAACTAGATTTATTCAAATCTCATGCATAGTAAAAATATTATATGAATTTTAAAATGTTTTTTTATTATATAATATATAAATTTCATTCAAATCATTAATTAATAGTGATACATTTAATTTATTAATATAAAAACACATTTCACGCATTAAAATAGTTTTTCATAAAAAATCTTTCTATGTATAAAAATGTTTTACCAAATTTAAACATATAACTGATTACAATGAAATTAAAAGGATTATTCATAATATAATATAACTAATTCTAATTTGAAACCATTTTAAAATAAAATTGAACTTTTCAAATGGTTGAAACAAAAATACAGTTTTCAATAAAAATCGGTATTTTTCACTATTCACTGGAAAATGAATCTTGTCAAAAAAATCCAAAAAATCACCTTAAAATTTTTTGATATACTGATTTGAAAATGGTATTTTTTATAAAATACAATTTATATAAGTTTGAGAAATTAATCATAATATTTTCTCACAAAAAGAAATAAAAATCATTTTTGAAGAAAAGTTATTTCTAAAGAATAAAATAATCATACTAAAAATTGAGAACTGATTCCTTGAGAATTAATCATTTTATTTTTATTTAGTAGGTATTATATATATATATATATATATATTTCATAATTCAATTAATACTATTCATAACCACCAATTCAACTACTAGGTGATAATAATAATATTTTAATAGTATATTGGAGTTTATTTTGACTCGGTGTTGTGTGTTGTGTACACTATTGAACATAGTGTTCTTATTTTAAATTATTAGGGTGTTAAATTATCCAAAAAATAAATAAAATATTTCTTCATAATTTTAACTTGAATTTTATAATTAAAGATTTGAAATTTCATAACCCACATTGTAGAATGGGTGAATAAAACGTCTACTTGAAAAGAGGAAATGGTAAGTATAAAGGTCACCAAAAAACTAGGTTTCCAAATAAGAGAACATCATTGGGAAGTGAAAATATAGATATGGAAGAGAAAAATAACATCCAAGTATTAATAGAGTGTAATAAATAACTTCTTCATGAGAAATTTAACCATCATAGATCTACAGATCTTTAATGGGTTAAAAGACCATTGATTTCTCCATAAGAAATGGAAATAGATAATATTTTTATTTGAAGGTCCTTTTCCTAATGTTGAGGGATTATTTTACTAACTAGATAAATAATTAAAGAAAATAAATTAATTTATTTATTTCCATTTTTTAATCAAAATATCATCCTTTTTTGTTCTTTGATCAATTTCCACTTCATCTCCTACATGAGGAAATGAATATTCAAGATGAATTGTTTTTATATTAGAATCACTTTTTGATGAATCATGAGATCCATAAGTCATTATTTCAGCCTCTAAATACTTACTAAATATAAAATGGTTAGCAAAAGTTATCCAATATGATAAATCATACTTTACCCTCAAACAATAATATCCAAAGTTCAACTTAATCTATTCCATATGTAGTTAACCTTAAGACTCCTCCAATGTATTTCTAACCATATTCCAAACCCAAAAATTTGATCAAACATTTATCCCTAGAAAACATAAAGAAGATAATATTGTCAAATTACAATCCTTTGAATACCTTTATCACATATATTAACAACCCAAATCATTATTAACTCTATCCTTATTCCATATATCCCATAAATCCAAAAATATGGTCAACTCCATCATAAATTATTTTTTTCATCAAATCACTGACCATTTTCAAGGTCACCAGTACTCTCACATTTACTTCATCAGTGAAAATCTACTTTATATCCCAACTAAACATTATTAACTCAAAATTAGGAAAATATTAAGGGTTATATTTCCCTTCTTTGTGTATTCTCAAAAAAATGTCACTTTACCATTGAATCACTTTTATTGGTTATCGATATCATTCAACATGTGCTTTAAAATCCTAAAAGATAACTAATGTATCATAATCCTTATTTGTTCCATGATTTTTATAAACAAAATATCATTGATAAAAAACATCTACATAATTATTAAATTAAAATAAAAAAACATTATTTATTCTACCTCATTTATATTAATAGCATAATTTTAACCTTATCTCATTGGATTATTTTGTGTCAATAATGCCTCATAACTTCATAGTAAAAACATTGGATAGTATTGGATTCTTTATTTTACTTATATTCATTGATCGTATTACCCTTATCTTTGCATTTGTAACAAACTCTCATACCCTTCAATAATTTTCTAGGATTTTTCTTTTGACAATTTTCACATGATAGAAATTACTTCATTATATTATTATACTTTAATGATTTTCATTTTTCTAGGTTCCCATTCGACATCTTATTCTATTTATTTCACTTAAATAAATAAGATCATGAAAATTCATTCTATGTCTTGATGGAACTTGATATTATATCATCATAAGATAAAAAAACGTTTGAGAAACTAGTTCCCTTAATAGACCCAACTTAAGACCATCCTATAAATGTTCAATCATGCTTTCCAAATTATATACATAGTCTGAGGCATGCCAAGCTAGTCTGGTAAAGTTATCCTCATACTCTTCCACAGATTATGCTTCTTTTTGTTTTAAAGTGAGGAAATTACTCTCCATTTCATATTTCTATTATTTAGGGAAGTATTTTTCAAATAAAATCAATTTAAAAGTTCTCCATTCTAAGATTTATATTTATTAAACCTATTTAATATTTTGGATCAATGACCACCATTAATCAGAATCTCCTTTCAAAAAATAAACTTCCATAATAAATTTTTCAATTTCATTATATCACAAAGCTAGGAATGTCTTATCAATAGATTTAATCCCTTAATCAATTACTACTGTATTAGTAGATCTATTAAAATATGAAGGCTTTTGTTGTATGAAGAGATCTAATGTAGGTGAATCACACTGTAGAACAACAAGTTGTTTTATACAAGCCTGGTTATTTTTCATAACCTGAGTCAAATACCATAAAATAACCATGATATACTTAGTTACAAGACTGTTTATATTGTTTTACTCAGTAGGTAAATACTTACATTGTCTATGTGTATTTATCCCTTTTATTTTGTTAGGAACTATTACTAAATAATGGAACACACTAAGTTAGCTCATAATCACCATGAATATTGATCCATAAAATAAAATCCCTATAAAGATAAAAGTTTTCAAATAATATAATGGGTTATCATAATTATTATATTATATAGTTCTCAAGGTTTCTACTAAAATTTCTCTGATACCAACTATTATAACCCCAACTCTAATAGCCCAGAGCTGGTGGTTACATTATTACATTGGCACTAGATACAAGGAATCGTATCCTAGAGGGATGAATAGTTTAGTAGTCTTAAATAACCAAATACATACATGATTCCCATATTACATTTGAAATATAAAATACATATCATAAAAACATTCTTTTATCCTTGATGTTATTCATAAAATAATTCTCACATCCAAGGGAAAATAAGACAAATAAAAGGGTGAGCTCGGATTCTCAACAAGGGTTACATACAGCAGAATCTATCATGGGTAAATAAGGAATAATCAATATAGAAAGGTAAATGACTAAAAAAGTCCATTTAATCAGTAACTTGATCAAAAAATGCATTCATTGATAATATTAATATAGTGATCTGATGAATGACAATAATTATTGAATTATCAATGAAGGAAATGAGTAACATTAGACCCCATCATCTCAAACATCATGGTATCTATATCATCGAGGCCTTATTCTAAGATATTTTAAAACTATTGGTAATTATACACCAAAAAAACCATTTAATGTTATCTCACTAGATTTTATCATGAGACATGTTGATGATTGAAGGGATATTTAATTTTGGGCTACACCCATCACTTCATGTCCAATTAATTATTAATATATCGAATTATAGATTTAATTCATGAAAAATATGACTTCTAAAAAATATTAGTATGGAGTAAATAATACATATTTATCAATAATTCCCTATTAAATAAAATAATTTCAAAGTGTAATTCCATATGTAAAAATGATATACATTTTAGGCAGTAATCATGTCCATGATACAAAGAATATGGATATTTAAGAGAAATGTAATATTCAATGATCACAAGTAATTGAATGATTCAAAGGATGGTATCATTAAAATATATCCCCAATCTTGAATAAATAAAATAAATAGTTTTTTCTATTTATTAATATAAATTATATTAAAATATCATTAAAAACTACTTGAGGAAAATGACCGTTCCATTTTTTTAAATCAATTATTTAAAAAAATGTGTAATTATATAGTAAAACATTTTCTTTGAAAATAACCTTCTAAATTAGTAAAGGAGGATTAAAATAAAATATTATTCAAGAAATTGAGAAAATAAACTCATTATTTATAAGTTAAAAAACATTCCTTCTATAATTTTGTCGTAAAAGTCATAAAGTACCTCATTTAGAGAATGATAAAAATATACCTTTCAAATCGTTTTGAAAAAAGTCAAACATGGGTAAAAATGTATTTTGATAAATAATTTCAGAAGTGTAAAAACAATTTTGAAAAAAAATATATTAAAAAATATGGATATAGAATAAAATATATCCCATCAAAAGAGAAATAATATTGGTTTTTCTTTTAAACATTTCTTTGCTAGATTGAAGTTCCAATGATATGAAAAGTAGGAAGAAAATATAAAAAAAATTAAAAGTGTAAAATTGAAATGAAATTTAATAATAATGAATAAATATATATTAATGTTAATTACATCAAAGGGGTATTATATACATGACATAAAAATAAACAGGTGCACAAAACCAAATATGTCACAATGGAGTGTAAATTAAGATGAAATCTCTTACCTCAGCTCTGACTTTTCACGTAGGTGATATAAGCTTCAGTATAATAAATTTAAATTAAGTGTAATAACATATAATAACCATAATCATATATATGATATCATATATTATCTCTTTATAATATTTTATCACCCATTTGTTAATAATATTTTATTATTATCATTATTTCAGGTGTTAAGTGCTTCTTTTCATGTACGTTTTGATTTAATATTCTTGATCCTTGTATATTTCTCAAGTTTAAATCATATATAGAATTTTATGTAAGATATATATATATATATATATATATATTATTTATAATATATAGATATTTATAATCATCCATATAAATAAAGATAGAAAAATAAATTACACTGTTTATGGAGATGATAGGTCGTACGTATGAATGAACAATGTTTTCAATTTTTGATGGATGGAAAAAAATAAAGGTAAATAATAATTAATCTTTGTATAATCATTATTATATCATATATATCATATATATTCATTAAATAAATCCTTATTATCATCCACATAAAACATAAATGAAAAATGGATCAAATCACTTTGTGGAGGTGGTAGTCCACACGTACACACAAGTGATGTAATTGTTTTCTAATAGATTGGAATGTAAGAAGGTAAATATAATATTATTTTTCCAGAATAATATATATTTCATAAATATCATAAATACCCATTATTTTCATCTTTATAACCATCTAACTAAAGTGGTGGTGAATAATGAATTACACCACTACGTGGAAATGGTAAGCCGTACATACGTATGGGTGAAGTTTTTGTTTTTTATGGGATTGAAAATAGATAGAATATGGTTTAACATAATAATAATAACATATTAGTATATTTATGATACTATATTTATTATTTTAGGGTGTTTAAAACACTTTAAGAGGAAGTATAAGAATAAATTAACTTGAAGGACTTGCTAAAGACAATTACCTCTTTATTGGTAGAAGTCCTTCAGATTTCTCCTTAAGGGACCATGAGTAGGTCTTTTAAGGAGATAATAACCTCAATAACTTGTCTAAGGATTTTTATAATATTAATGGTAAGGGATTTTCTAATATATATTTCTCTATTTTGTGTAAATAAGTGAAGGAAGGGTTTCCCTTTAATAATCGAGGTGAGGGGCACTTTTTGAATTTCTTACAAAATTAAAATACAATATGACTATTCTAGACCCAAATTCTTTAAAATAGTCATTAATTTGAATAAAAAGATTATAGTATTTAAATAAAATAATAAAATTAAATTTATATTAGTTTTTATATAATTTTAATCCTTATTTTTTTATTCACCCCTTGGTTAATTATTTGTGACCTTAATTACAGTAACCACTATTTTAATCACAAAGGGTTAGTAATTTTATTATAAATGGAAAAGTGACTCATAAATTTACCATGGATGGTTTTTTAAACCATTTTCCACTCACATGGACAAATATATAATTTTTTTTAATTTTAAATAGTTTAATAAAATATTATTTTGATAAAATATCATTAATATCAATTTTGAAACTATTCATTTAATTTGACTTAAAATACATCAATATAATAGGTTATTCGAATATAATCCATTAAAACTTCCATAAAATGTCATATATATCTATAAAATTCTTGGGACACATTATCTCATTAAAATTATATCAATTTCAATATTTTTAAAATCATTTATTTTAATTTTCTATTAATTAAATAAATAATCTATTAGTATTTCAAAAGCATTTAAGGTAATTATATAATTTCAAAAAAATATAAATAAATTAAAATCTTGAAAATAATTTTATTAATCTCTAAATATACATTTATTTTCTTTCATATCTTTATTTTTTTTCCTATTTTAACACATGATAGTTATTTAAAACTTAGAGAGTGACATTTTCTAATTTCTTTAATTTAAATATTATAATGTTCATTTTCATAGATAATTATCCATTAAAAATATATTTAGAGTATAACATGATAATGTTTTAATTATATTCATCCAATAATAATTAATATGAAAAATTATGGCCCTATCACTTAGTTTTAACCTAGATTAACTGAATTTAAACTTTATCGAGGTGATAAATTTTACCACAGTTACTGTTCGTATTGGCCAAAAATAAAAGGGTAATATTTAAAAAAATTATAATTATGATTATAAATATTTAATAAATTTTATCAATTTAAATACCAATAATTTTAATAAATCAATTTTAAAATATGTTCACAAAACGTTTCAAAAATTACTTTTTAGAAAAATGCAGTTTTTAAACATAAACTGGATTTATTCTTATCCCATGCATAGTAAAAATATTAAATAAATTTTCAAATATTTTATTGAATATATAATATATAAATTTAACTAAAATAATTTTTAAATAGTGATCAATTTAATTTATTAAGATAAAAACATATTGAGCGCAAGAAAACAGTTTTCTAGAAAAATGTCTTCTTATGTATGATAATATTTTTTACCAAATTTAAACATATAATTGATTAAAATGAACTTAATTTGTCTATTGATAATATAATAAAACTAATTTTACTTTGAAACCATTTTAAAATAAAATATACCTTTGTAAATGGTTGAAACAAAAATGCAGTTTTCAATAAAAATCAGTATTTATCATTATTCATTGGAAAATGAATCTTTTCAAAAAAAATCCAAAATTTTAACCCTAAGAAAATTTTTATATAATGATTTAAAAAATTATATTATTTTTTAAAAATAAAATTTATATAATTTTCAAAATATAATTATAAATTTTTTTCCTAAAAAGAAATAAAATCATTTTTGGAGAAAACTTATTTTTGAAGCATAAAATAACCTTACTAAAAATTGAGTACTTATTTCCTAAGAATTAGTCAGTGATTTTTTTAGTTGCCCCTCTATATATATATTTCTTAATTTATTTAATATTTCTCATACCCTTCAATTCAATGGCTATGTGATAATAATAATATTTTAATAGTATATTGAGATTCATTTAGACTCGATTTTGCGTGTTGTGTATGCTATTGAACATAGTGTTATTATTTTAAATTCTCAAAGTATTAAAACGTGGATATGGAATAAAATGGTTTTTTTAATTAATAGATAAATAAATTTTAATTTCCTTAAAAACATATTTCTGTTGTCTTGAGTGTTTAAGGTGAGGAAAATGAATAGAAAACATGTATTTTTAAGAAAAAATCAGGGGAGATGAAAATTAATGAGTTTATTAAGAGATAGATCATAATATTTCATCATCAAAAACTTAATCAAAAACAATATAGCTAAATAATGAGATTTTAACATAAAACCCTTAACACTTTGGTAACTATTGAATCATAACTCCAACGAAGGAAATAAGATTATATGGATATGTAAATCTCCATATTTTTCATAAGAAGCATCATAAAAGAAATTAATTTTCATTATATAAACCACAGAAAATAAAAAATTAGTGTATAAGGAATGTGTCCCAAAAAATTAAAATTGAGATAAAAATCCCTTATCTTATGTCTGACTTCCTTTATACATGTTGGAACCTCCACTTCTTTGAAATAACTCTATTATATCTCTTCTTAAGGGCTCTAGGGATAGTCTTTTTGGAATACCAGCACCTCCAAAATGGGATAAAGGAATAGATAAGACAAATTAGAAGAGTTTAATCAAGCTATAATGCTCGGAGTGGTGTGAATAAGAGAAAGGAGGGGTTCCCTTTTACTATTTAGGGAAGGGGTACTCTTAAAATTTCTTAAAATATTAAAATATGTTAAATTCATTATAAAGGAAAATAGTTAAATATAGACTATAAATGGTAAAGGGATAAAATTTTCAACCAAATTTTATCCCATTTTACTTCTTTATTATTTTTAAGATTTTTAATTATTTTTGTAAAATATTATTTTTGTAAAATATTATTTTCATAAAATATCATTATTTCCAATTTTGACAGTATTCATTTAATTTGACATAAATGACATAAATAAAAAAATTAATTAGAATATAATTCTTTAACATAACACTAATATGTTATATTCATATAAAAAATTCATGGAACATATTTACTCACTCAAATTATATTACTTTTAATATTTTTAAAATCATTTTATATATTTTTTATTAATTAGATAAATACTGCATCGGTGTTTCATAAGTATTTACGGTAATTATTTAATCAGTAAAAAATAAAAAAAATTAAAATCATGAATATAAGTTCATTATTCACACAATTACTATTAATATTCATTCATAGCTAGTTTTTTCCCTATGTGAACATATATGATATATTTAAAACTAAGAGATAGATATTTTGTAACTTTCTTTGATTTAAATGTTATATAGGTCATTTTCAGGGATAAGTGCCCATTAAACAACTCAATTCAGAGACAAAAGTGATAAGGGTTGAATTAACTTCATATAATAAGAATTATTATGATAAATTATGGCTTTATCATGTATTTTTAACCAGGATTAACTTAATTTACCCTTTACCATGGTGATAAATTTTACCACAGTGATAAATTTTACACAATTTCTATTCATATAGACCAAAAATAAGAGGTACCTATTTACAAAATTTGAACTATATAATTAATAATATGGAATCTATTTTATAAAATTAAATAGATATAAGTGGAATAAATTAATTTTAAAATAAGTGCGCAAAACATAAGGAAAACCACTTTTTAGAAAAATAAATTTTAATAAGCATAAAACTTGGTATATTCTTATCTCATGCTTAGAAAAATACTAAATGATTGTTAAAACATTTAATTGAATATATAATATATACATTTTATTGAAATAATTCACCAATAGTGATTAATTTAATTTATTGAGATAAAAATACATCCCAATCACAAAGATAGTTTTTCAAAAAAAATATTTTTCTTTCAAAAGATTTTTTTCATTTATAATCAATTGGTAAGCATTAAATTAATTATATATATATATATATCCATAATTTTTTCATAATTTAGTCAGTCCTATTCATACTCTCTAATCCAATGTCTAGGTGATAACTTTCAATTTAAATAATAATATTTTAGTAGTATATTGTGGTTCATTTAAACATGGTGTTGTGTGTAATGAAAGCTATCAAAGAAATAAAAATTATTAAAAATATATATATCATAAAATATCAGGGTGTTACAAATATTCTTCCAAAAATTGTAAGGATCTCATTTATTCTATAATTGAATTGAGTGAACATCGGAATAATTACTCTTATTCAAATCTCATATCTCAATTAGTGAATGGGTTATGTTAGATCTCGGGTTCAATTTACTCAGTTTTCAAGCTTAGTGGAAGAAAATTTTTGTAAGACTTCAGTTTTCATGGAGGTAAGTCCTTGTTAAAAAATTGGTTTAAAACCCATATAATTCGTTAATTAAATGTTAATTGGGTATATGAAGGTCCTTGGGGTGTTTTGGGGGTTTGGGGAATGAAAATAAGGAAAACCAGGCCAACTTGTGTAAGGCGCATGGTTGGCGCACGGTTATGTAAACCGTATAGCCTCCTTATAAAATCGTGAAACCTTTGACAATGGAATATTGAATAGTTGGTGTAAGGTTTGAAAAACTATGTAGATATCCCTAGGTAACTATGATATATCAATCCCCTTGTACATTGTCTTGCACATGGTTTGTGCACGGTTTGGAAAATCATGAGGACAAATTGTATGCCCATTTAAAAGTTGGAAAATTTAAAGATTTTTCATCTCATGATTTTTAAGTTTTACCCGATTTTTATCCCCTTTCTCCTACCTCTATCCCTAGTGAAAAACCAAATCCCTCAAGATCACCCAAGGTTCTATCTCACTCATTTTTAGGCCATTTAGAGTGTCGTCGGTTGTGGATTAAAGCTCCAGGTAAGTCTAATCTTCCTCTTGCTTATCTTTTCCAGATTAGGGATTTTATCTTAGGTTATATTCTTCTAAATCTCTAAAATCCACTTTATCCAGTGTATTCTAGGTTAAGGATTCAATGGGTTCTTGAATATGGATATAAGGCCATTATTTAGATTGAATTCATTATCAGATTCGAGGTAGGTGGTCTATAAGTTATATCTCATAGTTGTTGTGTTGATTTGTGCATGTTTGGTTTCATTCTTGGGTACCTATTATTGTGATTTTAATGTATTTGGTAATATTAGGTAAAATGAGCGTCTAAATTGTGATTTTAACACCTCATGATCCTTTTGGAATGCATTGAGGATGATTTGACCGATTTAGGTCCACCCATGGGGTGCACCGACTTTCCTGAACCTAGGAATTGGTATAGTTAAGTGTGGGATTAATGTGTGTTAACATAGATCCCTTTTTTAACATGTTAACATGTTTAGTTTAGTTTAAAATGGAATATTTATAGTTGTTATTTGGTTTGATAATGGTTTAAAGGGTTGTTTGGGATGGAATAGTAATGGGTTGATTGATTTAATTGAGATTGTGCCTAATGACATATGAATTATGTTGAAATTCCTAAGAGGGTTAATGTATGGGGAATTATGAACATATTAAATTGGAAATGTCTTTTGAATTGATTAATATTAAAAATGGGTTAATGTAATGGAATTTTTGAATTTACCTAATGCGTTGGGGCATGATAATGGGAATTGGGATAAATGGGATATGTATTGTAAAATAGTAATGTGTTAATGGGTTATGTCATAATATTGTTTCCCATGTTGATTATTATGGGTTGTGATTGTTATGTGTATTGGTTTTGTATGGTTTCTAATATAGTATGTGTGGTGATTGGATATATATATATATATATAATAATAATAATAATGTGCACATGACTTGGTAGTATGGGTATTTATTGAGGTTTCTCACCCATGGGTCGAGTTAGACCGATGCTTTAAACTTCACCTTGTAATGCATTGGTAAGGGAATGTGACAGAGCTCTATTCCCCTAATGGTTCCATTCCAACCAGACTGAGAATTTGAGATGAGGATAGTTTATTATTGTGATGTGTTTATCCCTAGTGAGATAGGGACATGACTTATTCTATTTTTCTTAATGTTTGATTTCCTTAAACCCTTGTGTATATGATGTATTTTCCTAACCCATGGAACACATGATGATATTTGATTAAGTAATGAAGATGGTGTAAATTATTAAAATGGAACTAATGTTATAAATGGTTAATGTAAATATGGTTAACTAATGGAACTTGATTCATCTTTTATTTACTTTTCATATATTTAGTATTTTAATGCACTATCTTCTTTGACTAGTTATTTTGTAGACACCATTGGTGGTGGCCTACTGATTTGGACTCACACCCTACTCAAGATCCATTGGGTACCTGAACATATTTCATGCTTGTAGGATAGGAAAAGAAAAAAGGCCCAATGCTTGGGAATTGATTTGGTCTTGGTATGTGTATGGATGAGGTTCCAGACTTGGAGTTAGGACCGATTTGGGGATTCTATTGTTTGACTTTGTTTTGGGTTTTGTTCACTTTGGCACTTTTTAGCATGAAATGAAATATTTATTTTTTGTTTTGGTTTTTACTCAATTTTAGGAGATATTGATTATTCTTATTAATTGTTTGTTTCATATTTTTTTCATTTTTTAATTATTATCTATTGAGGATTAATCTAGTATATAGGGTATATTCTCCCCATGTGAATTATTTAGACCCTCACTGCTAGTCATAAACCTCTGGTGTATGGGGAGGTATGTTTGAGGTCATGTTGAAACCTGGCTTGGGGTACCGTTTTGTGGCTTCTGGTTCAGGGATGTTACAAAGTGGTAACAGAGTGTTTCTTTGTTGTGGTCTTGTTATTTGGGATGGTATAAAGAATAATAGGATCTTTTGGGCCTTAATAATTATCTTGTTATTAAGAGTATCTAACCCAATTAAGATGGAAAACCTATGTTCCTGGGGTGTAATTGTTGTTCCTAAGCTGTGTTGTTACATTTGATGATATTTCACCATTGGGTGATGCACTTGTTGTGTGGTGCGACTATATTATGATATTTTTCTCATGACTTTGATGAAACAAGGTTGTGAATTCATGAATAATTATAGTCACCTATGTATATAATTGGAATGCATCAGGATAGGCACACACGGGATGCGTGTGTGAGGTATGAAATGTAAAAGGCACATTAATTCTTTGAAAACTAGAAAAAAATGGTGTTTAATAAAATGATGCAAAAAGTTAAAAAGGAAGATGAGATGAAATAGTGGTTAAAGAATTGGGTCTAATGAAGGGTCGAAAGTGAGTTAAAATGTTGCATACAACATGTTTTTAAATGGGGAATATTCCTAGGAGGAAAGTTTTACATTAGAAGTGTGGAAATAGTTTTGAAATGGTGTTTAATGTAAGACTTATAATCATTTAAGCTAGTATGCCCATGCTAGACTTGGAACTTGGTTGGGATGGTTGAGGGTAGTGTTTGGGATGTGATTATGACCTTTGGGATAGTGTGTGCAATTGGTTGTTTATGAATAGTAGAGAGCCTTGGTTTATACAAACTATTGAAGATTTATGTTTTGTGTTATAAATCTCATGTTTCTAATTATAGATAAATTCCACCATGAAGACGTGTGCTGATAGGGAGATAAGAGGATGTTGGTGAGAAGGTTCCCCTAGTAGTTGAGAAAGAAGACCTGGTGATTTTGGGTAAATAGATAAGAGTAGATTCGTGATAACTTCACTCATTTTATGCAGATGATGGAATGGTAGCCAGGGCATGTTATACCGAGTATGTTCAAGATGACTAGAGAGTTTCAACTGTAACACCCTCCAACCTTTACTAGAGAGGGTTAGATAGAGGCAGCTGAATTTTTTATATATTCCATCCATATTATTCTTGACCATTTGGATACTCCCTCCGAGAAGCGAGTCAAGTTAGTATCCTATATGTTGTGAGGTCAGGAAAAGCATTGGTGGGACATCATGGTTCAGACTGAGTAGTCCGAATGAATGATATGGAAGGATTTCTAGGAAAATTTTATCAAACACTTCTATCCAAAAAACTAGATCTAGGAGAATACTACAGATTTTATGAGTTTGAACTAAGGGGTTGTGTTAGTGATGGATTATGCTAGTCATTTCATTGACTTTCAACGCTTCATTATAGAATTGACAGGTGATGAGGAATCTATGAAAATACATTTCCGTGATGGGATTAGATGCGAGATTAGGTCTCATGTGAATATATTCCATTTTAAATGGTTTTTAGAGGTAGTGGATTATGCCCTTATCTCAGAAGGGAACTTGAAAGGGACTCCATGTAGTTCACTTGTGGTTCTAGTTGGATGGATGGGTGGTGTAGATTCTAAGGGTAGGAAGTTTCATTTTTGGAATTTTCATTAGGGTGAGAGTGTGCAGAGTAGTCAGAAGAGAGGGCCAGTCTCTCAGGGTGGAAATCAAGTGTTCTGTTACCAATGTGGTAGGTTGGGGCACATGCACGGTCAGTGTCTCTGACCACCAGTCAAGTTACAGTCATGTGGAATATTAGGAAAATTATAAAGGTTCTATAGGAACCCTCAATAGTTGGTCACAGATAGAGTCTAGAGGCAGATTCTGAGTGTAGGTAGGGGGGGAGGTTACCCCGTATCAGGAAAGAAGTTAGAGTTCGATGGGTCATACCTGTAGATGTGGTGGATGTGGTACTCCAAGGTGAGACCATCCATACCAGTAGGGAAGTGCAGCACCAGGGACTCAGACTAAGGCCCAAGGTAGAGGGGTAGGTCAGATTCATGTAGTTCAGTCAACACCTAGGGGTGGTGAGGCTAGGCCATCGACGGTTCGAGGTATGATCCTTGTATCTTCCACACTCTATAGTGATTTATTTGATACAGCTACTTTGCATTATTTTATATCTTCTTAGTTGGTAGTTGTGTTGGTTCTAGAGGTGGAATGAATAAGTGGGGTTGTATTTATTGATACTCTATTGAGGTCATGAGCTAAGGATATCGAGCAATGTAAGGGTTGTGCTCTAGAGGTTGGTGGGTACCATTTTCTGTGCAACTTGTTCATCCTCGATATGTCAGGTTTTGACCTAATTTTTGGTATGTATTTGATGGTTTTGTACCGGTCCCATATATATTATTACCATCTTCGAGTAACACTAATGTCTCTTGAGTGAGGCGCATATATCTATTGTGGTGAGTAGGATGTTTGAGCAGGTTAGGCAAGGCCACCTTTCCATCAGTTGGGAGAACACACAGCCTAAGTGGCATGTCTTGTTCTTAATTATGAAAGAATAGATCATCCAGTCTTCCCTCCCATTGTGGATCAATTTTAGGATGTGTTTCCTAAGGAATTATTGGGGATACCACCTGAGAGACATTGAGTTTATGATTGAGTTATTGTCGAGGTTGGAGCAAGTTTCCATTCCACCATATCAAATAGCGCTGAAAAAACTTTAGGAACTTAAATATCAATTGAAGGAATTGGAGAATAAATATTTTATCCATCCTAGTACATCACCTTAGAGATCTCCCAGGCTGTTTTCCAATAATTATGATAAATAATTGAGGTTATGTTTCAATTATAGGAAGTAAAACTAGATGAAAGTTAAGAACTAATACCCTCCGCCATGAATCCATAACCTTTTTGAACAATTGAGGGGTGCATCGGTGTTCTCTAAGAATGATTTGAGGTCAGGGTATCATCAAATGATAGTGATACCTTCTAAAATACCATGGAATGATTTCAGGAGTAGGTACGAGTTGTATGAATTTGTGGTGATGTTGCTCGGGTAGACCAATGAACCAGCTATGTTTATGGATTTAATAAATCAAATCTTTCACCCATATCTAGATCATTTCATATCTGTATTCATTGATGACATCTTTTTGTACTCTATAACTCATGATGATCATGCAAAACTTCTTTCCATCATCTTGAGTACACTAATAGAAGATTGTCTTTACACCAAGATATTGAAATTTCATTTCTATATTTATAAAGTGTGTTTCTCAGGTCACATCATCTCTGAGGTAGGTTTGTTAGTGGATCCAAATAAAGTTTAGGATGTTGTGTCTTGGGAGAATGGCAAGAATGTTTCTGATGTTCAGATTTTTTTGGGATTGGCCAGTTATTACCAATGTTTCATTAAATATTTCCCCCATTTGGTAGTTCCACTTTTAAACTTAACCAAGAAGGGAGTTAAGTTTGAGTGGTTTGAGTCATGCGAGAATGATTTGGAATAGTTGAAGAAGCGATTGACAACCATGGTGATTATAATCTTACCTAAACTAGGTAAAGGGTACACCTTATTCTATGATGCATCCATTTTTGGACTTTTGGTAGTGTTAATGTAGGATGATAGGGTTATAACATATGGATCAATAAATTTGAGGCCTTATGAAAGAAATTACCCAACTCGTGATCATGATTTGGCTTCTATAGTTTATGCCTTAAAGTGTTGAAGGCATTACTTGTTAGGAGGGTGGTTCATGGTGTTTACCAACCATAAAAGTATAAATTACATATTATCTCAGTTTTATTTGAATCTTTGATGGTGAATATGTGTTGAATACATGCATTATTTTGACTTTGAGTTAGTTTACACACTAGGAAAAGGGAATAGTGTTACAGATTCTTTTAGTCAAAATAATTAGAATCAGGTGGTTCGGGAATCCAACTCTGAGTGTAGAATGATAAACTTGTTTGCTGAGATGCACCTAGAGGTGCAGGATAGGAATGGTATGATAACCCTTGCATCCATAGCAGTTGATTCCATGCTTTTGAGCTAGGTCAAGGAGATTCGTCTTGAGGATCCATATTTTTTGTCTATGAAGGAAAGTCTTAAAGGTGGAGAATCACCTTCTAGTTTAGTTGTTGGTGTTGATGGGATTGTTTGTGTTTGTGTCCATGTTGTGGTGATTATGGGTATGAAAGAAGATTTGATGTGTGAGTATCATGCATCGAGGTGGGTTGTGCATCCTGGTTTGACTAAGATGTATTGTGAACTTCATAGGCAGTATTGGTGGATGGGAATGAAGAAAGAGGTTGTGGGTTTTATGTTGTGATGCCTCACCTATTAGTAGGTGAAGGTTGGCCATCATTTCTTAGGTGGTATGTTACAACCATTTACCATTCCAAAATGAAAGCGGGATGATGTAACAATGTATTATGTAGTGGTTCTTTTGATGACACCTTGGAAGAATGATGTAGTCTGGGTGGTTGTGGATTGGTTGACTAAATTGTATCATTTATTTCCAATTGATGATAATTTCATTGTTGATCAGTTATGTGAGTTGTATGTTTAGGAGATAGTGAGGTTTCATGGAGTACCAAGGACTATAGTTTTAGATCAGGATCTATGATTCACATTGTGCTTCTAGAATGGATTAAAAAGGGCGGTTGGTATCTAAGTGTTTTTTAGTATGGATTTTCACCCATAGATGGATGAACAGTCATAATGGATGATTCAAGTGTTAAAAGACATGTTTAGGGCTTGTGTCAAAGATTTTAGTGGTTCATGGGAAAGATAATTGTTGCTTATTGAGTTTTCCTACGATAATAGTTTCTAGGATACAATTCAGGTGGCACTATTAGAGGCATTATCTGGGAGGTCATTTAGATCTATTCTTTGTTGGTTAGAAGCTGGAGAGTCTAAGTTATTGGGATTGAGTCTCATGCGGAAGATGTTGTAAAATGTTCATTTGATTTAGAAACGCATGGAAGCAGCCTAGAGTAGGTATAAGTTGTGTGCATATAGACATCATCGACCTCTTGAGTTTATGGTGGGTGATAGTTTATTTCTCCGCATTTCACCAAGGTTGGGTCACCATTGAATTTGGAAACAGTGCAAGTTAGCACCCATGTACATGGGGCTGTTTAAGATTCTGGGGAGGATTAGACTGGTGGATTACTAATTGGATCTTCTAGAATTATATAGTGGTATCCATGATGTTTTTCATGTTTCAAAACTCTGGAAAAAAATCACCCTAGCCCATCCCATGTGATTTATGTTGGTGATGTTGAGCTTGAAGTTGATGTGTCCTTTGAGGAGCATCTGGTATTGATTGTGGATAATTGTAAGAAAGTATTGTGGGTAAAGGTAGTTCCTTTAGTTAGTGTTCTATGGAATCATGGGAATGTTCAAAAAGAAACTTGGTAATGGTAATCGGATGTTCAATATTAGTGTCTCAATCTTTTTACCTTTAAATCGCAGTGATTCTTGAGAAGAGAGGCTCGAGGATGAGCCATTATAAGGTGGGGAGGTTATAATACCACGGTTTTCATGGAGGTAATTACTTATTTAAATTTTTGTTTAAATCCCTTATAATTACTCAATTAAATTTTTATCAGGTGTATGCAGGGCATTGAGGGTGTTCTGGGGGTTTGGGTTATGAAAGGAAGGAAAATTGGGCCCACTTGTGGAAGCCGCACAACTAAGTATATTGTGCGGCCTTCCCAAGAAAACCATGAAACCTTGGACAGTGGCATATCACATGGTTGAAACATGGTTTTTGAAACCACGTAGATCTCCCTAGGTAACCGTGAAACCTCAATCCCCTTGGGTGGTGTCTTGCGCATGGTTTGTGCATGGTTTGGAAAACCATGTGGACAAACCTTGTGCCCCTTTAAAATTTGGAAATTTTATAGTTTTTCTATCTTAGGATTTTAAAGTTTCACCCAATTTTCCTCTACTTTCTCTTAAATACATTCCTATTGATGAACCAAAACCCTAAAGATCTCCCAATTATTTATCTCCCTCATTTCTAGTCCATTTCAAGCACCATCGGTTGCATATTGAAGCTTCAGGTAAGTCTAATCTTCCTATTGTTTCTCTTTTCTGGATTAGGTCTTGTATCTTGGGTTATCTTCTTCCAAATCTATAAAACCTTATTCATATGATGGATTCTTGGTTAAGGATTAATATGGTGATTGAATCTGGATCTAATTCCATGATTAGGAGTGCGTTCATCATCGGATTCGAGGTAGGTGGTTTACAAGTTATATCCCAAACTTGTTGTGTTAATTTGTGCATGTTTGGTTGTGTTCTTGGGTACCTCTAGTTGTGATTTGAATGAATTTGGTAATATTTGGTAAAATGAGAATATAAATGATGATTTGAACCCTTCATGATCTTAATGGTATGTGTTGAGGATTATTTGACTAATTTAGGGCCACCCATGGGGTGTGCCGACTTTCCTGAACCTAGGAATTGGTAAATTCAAGTGTGAAATTGATGCGTGTTAATGTAGAGACCTTATTGAACATGTTAACATGTTTAGTTGAGTTGAAAATGGAATATTGATAATTATTCCTAGTTTTGATAATAGTTTAAGGGGTTGTTTGGCATGGAATAGTAATGGGTTAATTGAGTTAATTGAGATTGTTCCAAATAACTTCTGAATTATGATGAAATCCCTAGGAGGGTTAATGTATGGGGAATGATGAAAATGTTAAATCTGTAATGGATTTTGAATTTATGAATATGAAAAATGGGTTAATGTAGGGTAATTTTTGAATTTTCCTAATGGGTTGGGGCATGAGAATGGGAATTGGGCTAAATGGGATGTGTATTGTAAAATGGTAATGTGTTAATGGGTTATAGAATAATATTATCTCCCATTTTGACTATTATGGGTTGTGATTGTTATGTGTATTGGTTTTTTATGGTTTGTGATATGGTATGTTTGGTGATTGGATATATATAAGCATGTGCACATTTCTTGGTAGTGTGGGGTATTGACTAAGGTTCTATTCCCATGGGTCGAGATAGACTAATGATCTAAACTCCACCCCATAATACATAGGTTATGGAAGGGGACAAAGCTCGATTCCCTTAATGGTTGAATTCCACCAAGAATGAGGCTTCATGGTGTGGATAATGTATTGTTGTGATGTGTTTATCCCTGGTGAGATAGGTATGTTACTTATTGTCTTATTCTTAATGTTTGATTTCCTTAAACCATTATCTAAGTGATGTAATTACCTAACCCATGAAACACATGATGATATTGTATTAAGTAATAAAGATTATGTGAATGATAAAAATGGAAATAATGTTAGAAATGGATAAAGTAAATATGGTTAACTAATGGACCCTAATTTGTATTTTATTTACTTTTAATCTATTTAGTATTTTCATGAACTATCTTATTCGACTAGATATTTTGTAGACATCATTGGTGGTGGACTACTAAGTTGTACTCACACCCTTCTCGGGCTCCATTGGGTACCCGAGAAGATTTCATGACTGTAGGAAAGGATAAGGGAAAAGGCCCAATTCTTGGGAGTTTAGTCAGGCTTGATATGTTCATGGATGAGGTTATGAACATAGAGTTAAGGTGGCTGGGGGATTCCACAGTTTGAATTTGTTTTTGGTTTTTTTCACTTTGGAATTGTTTAGAATGATATGACAAATTTATTTTTGGTTGTGGCTTGTACCTAGTTTTGTGAGATGTTGATTATGTTTGTTCATTGGATATTGCATATTATTTCCATGATTTAATTATTATTTTTTGTGTCTTACTCTAGTATACAAGGTATATTCTCCCCACATGACTTATTTAGACCCTCACTACTAGTCTAAAACCTTGGTCAAATAGGTAGGCATGCTTGAGTTCATGTGGGGACCCGACTCGGGGCACTATTTAGTGGCTTTCGGGTCAGGGACATTACAAAGTTTCTTTATGAATTTGTTTGAATCATCGGGGTAGAAAATGAGTTGTGATATTGGTAGTGTCCTCCCAGTGGATTCAATCTCAGCTTCAAATGGAGTTAATGACATATTCTTATGGTTGATCTTCTCAAAGGTGTGATTGAAAGGATGTCATGTGGTTGTTCACATTCTCTAACGGTCAATGCAGTAAGCATGGTCAGTTGGAAGGATGTCGCATAGTTGAATAAAATGGCATGTGTTCACTTGACCATAGTCCATGAAGTAGCTCTTTTCCTTTGTATAATTCCCAAATGGGTTGGCATGGTTGATTAAATTTAAAATGTGTTGTCGCTGCCTGCCTTTTCCTTATTTTCACAAAACCCGTGGTTTCTACCTGGTGCCTTGCGGTCACTAAAATTTTCCAAATTCACATCATATACATTAATTAAAAAATAATAAAAAACATATTATTCACCTAAAACTAAACGAAATTAAACTAAAATTAAAATATTTAAATATAAGATTAAAAATTAAATTTAAATAACTTCAAATAATTTACTAATAGATTAATTAATAAAAAAATAATTAATTAACTTTACAAAATATTAAAATGTAAATTAAAATTTTAATTAATTAAATAAGTTGAAAATGAGATTTATAATTAAATTAAACTTATATTTATTAATTAATAAATTAGTGATAAAATCACATAAATGATTATTTAATTCAAAGAACATAGGAATTAACCAAAAAAACATTAAAAATAATATTTAAAAATAAACTTAAATAATAAGCTCAAATTTGAACCAAATTAAAATTAAAAAAATAAACACATATTTTAACATAAAATTAAGAGCTTTATAAATTTAAAAAAATCATCAATAATTCTAAATTATCCAATAAAAATATAATTTTATAAATTAAGACATAATTAATTTAAAGAAAAGTTATGAAAAAATATTATAATTAAAGGCCACATAAAATTCACCCACACTAATCTTTTGTCTGTTCTCAAGAAAATAATGATTCAAATAAAGTGGACTCAAATGAATCTTAATATTGAAATGCTAGAAAATTGGATTTCAACATTATTTTCCCCCTAATATATCTATAAAATGGTGAAAATACTTACCCTTAATAAATTGAATATTTTTAGTGAAAAATGGATTCCTATTTTACAAACATGGGTGACCTTAAAATTTTGAAAATATATTAAACACACTTCAATTTTCCTTCAATTGAAGTTCAAAACTATTTTTTACCTCTAGGATAACAGACTCACATAATTTGAAACCAAAATAATTTGGACACAATATTTGGATGAGAAAACTTAGTAATTAATAGGGAAGAATAAATAGCCCATACAACATAATAAATAATAGAAGAATGAGTTCAACCCAAATTAGGATTTTCATTTTTCAATTCATTTGAATGAATATTTTATGTGTTTGAATCCAAATCAAAGAATTCAATGGTAGTGATAATTGTATAACATTCACACAATATTTTACCAAAGTAGACAACTTTTCAAGAGGGAAATTAAAAAATGGATTTATCAACTAAATCCAAGTGATAATAGAGAATTAACCTCTTCTAAGTGGATAAACAAAATCAAAACTTCATAAAAAATTTAACCATAGAAAATATTTTTTTAAAACTTGATAAATAATCAAAATAGTAAAATTTGAGGGATTTTTGGTGGGTATTAAATTAAAGCATAGTTTAGAACATAAAATACCCCTCCCCATAACTTAAAACTCAACATTATCCCCAACACTAAACTTAAAAATGGGAAAAAATAAAAGAAATTTGATTCAAAATGATTTTAGAAATTTAGTGCATAAAAATACAATTAAAAGGGTAACATGAAAGACCATAAAATAATATTTACACACAAAAAATATAAACAAAATTGAAGTTCTAAAGGATTGAATAACAACTGAGAAGGGGGGGGGGGGTAAATCAATTGTTCACTTTTAAAAGTTTCAATTATTTTCAAAACTTAACCCCTGTAACCTGTAAAGATTTATATCCTTATCAACTTTTAGTAAATACTCATACATGAAATAGTAGGAAATCAAGTAAATCGCATAAGATTTACAAGTTTCGGCCTTAGTGTGAGAACCTATATCCTTTCCATAGCCACTCCCATGTGTCTAAGGAAATCCACTAATAAGAAGTGAATATAAAATGTGCCAAATTCTGATAGGAATTATTATACTAAATACTTTCAGTTTACAATGTTTTCTTATAAAACAATTGATCCCCAAAAAAATAGAGACTTTGTTGAAACTTCTCCACAATTACTTAGTTTGAATCCTCAGTTTGATTTGGCCAATTCCAATTTTTTCTCAATACAGTTATGCTGGATTCTGGATCTGATTTTCTCAATACAGTTATGTTGGATCTGATTCTCTCAAAATAATGATGTTGGATCTAATTTACTATATATGATAAATCTGGATTTTGGATATGATTCTCTGAATATGATAAGGTTGGATCCTGGATATGATTCTCTGAATACGATAATGCTAGATCCTGGATATGATTCTCTAATAATTATGGATCCTGGATACGATTCTCTGAATATGATGATTCTAGATCCGATTTTATGAGTACGATAATTCAATACAATGAATTCAGTCTCAATCTCCAAAACTCAAACTCTACTCAGATACTAAAATCAATTCTTCTTCAATAAGATGGGAACTTTAACTTTTTAATTCTCCAGCACTCCAACTTTTGCGTGTGTGTGTGAAAGTTATGAATGGATGAATGATCTGAGATAGTATTTATAGGAGACTCAAAAAGAAATGGTGGGAAACTTGTAAACTTTCCCTACTTCCTTAAATCACAAAATCTTTAAAAATATATTATATTTAAAACTTCAACTTTGAGTTCTTAAAACCTCCTAATATTTCTCAAAGATTTACACAAAATTGAAATTCATTTTTTTCCACTTCAATTCATCATACCTTTCTCAGCTCATTATGATCTGTCACTTTCTCAACTTAATTATGATATTTTTCTTTCTCATCTCATTATGATTTTTTCCTTTCTCACCATGTTGTGATTTTTTCCTTTCTCATCCCATTACAATATTTTCCTTTATCATCTTTTTCTTTATCATCCCATTACAATATTTTCCTTTCTCAGTTCATTACAATATTTTCCTTTATCATATTTTTTGTTCTCATCCCATTATAATCTTTTCATTTCTCATCTCATTATAATCTTTTCCTTTCTCAACTTTTTCTTTCTTATCCCATTACAATCTTTTCCTTTCTCATATTTTTTTTTCTCATCCCATTATGATGAAATACTCATTATGATAAAATTCCAATTACGATGGAATTATTCACTCTACATATTTAAATTCCTTCAAACCCATTCACCATTTCTTCAAAAGCTTTTATAATGAAAGTTTTCATGATTTGTGAGATAACTTATTGATTAGGAAATCATCATCTGATTTGTTTATAAAATTTGAAAACATTCTAAATCATGAATTCACATTATTCTTTAAAAACTCTTTAGCAAATTCATTCTTTTTCAGATTATTTTGAATTCAATTATTTTCAATGTCATTTCGATGGATCTGAATACGATTCTTAGCATCTGGTGATTCCTATTCCAATTCTTTTGAATACAAAAAACAACATTCTCCCCTCGTTTTTTTTTTGATCTAATCTTTCAGCATTCTTTATAGAAACCTAATTATGGTGAATCTGAATTAGATTCCTTGAAAAAAAACATTCTTATAAAAAAATCAGTTTTCAACAAATACAAAATGTTGTTAAAACAAAAACACCACAAAGGTTCTTCAATCTCCCCCTTTGGATATATTTAAAAGCATCATTAAAAACTTTTTCCAGCACTCATAAATTTTCACAACGCAAGTTTTTTTGATATTTATCAAAACATAGCCTTTCTAAAAAAAGAGTGTCCTGACACCACACTATAGGATAAATTAATGTTTTTTAAGTAATTCTGCTGATCGGTGGTAAGAAAATTTTGTGTCCATGTAAAGGTAAACTCTCCTCAATTTTCTTTTCAAACTTACTTTATATCTCCCCCATTATTTATTTTCTCAATTTCTTTTTCTCTCCCCTATTCTATGATAACCACGGCTTCAGATTCATAAAATAAAGATAAGTAAAACTTCTTACAAATTAGAATTTTTTTACTTTATCTCCCCTTTTTTCAACATAATCCAAATCATGGTGGGGGGTTTCTTCCTTATAAGATTTAGGAAGACATGGTAGGAGGCTGAACATAAAGTTATAGCCTCAATTAAACAAACATTTCTTGTGGCATTAATTTTTTAAATATATCATCAATCTGATACTTTATTGAAATGTATTCCAGAAAAACATCTCCAGCATCAACTTTCTCTTTTATAAAGTGAAACTTTATATCAATGTGTTTTGATCATGAATGTTGGACAGTATTCTTAGAAATATCAATTGCACTTTGATTATCATAAAGTATCTTCAATGGTTTATAAACTTTTACTTTAAAATCTTACAACTAAACTTTGATCCACAACAATTGAGTATAATCTTGAGTAGAAGCAACATATTTGGATTTTATTGTACTCAAATTTACTAAACTTTTTTTCTTACTATGCTAACTCACACAACATTCACCCAAGAAAAATATTTCTCCTAAGATTTATTTTCTATCATTATAATCTTTAGCCCAATCAACATCAGTATAAAAATGAAACTTCATCTCATTATTTCTTTTGTATAACCCATATGAATTTTTTTCCTTTGATATATCTCATAATCCTCTTTAATACCAACATATGTGATTCTTTTGGATTACTTTGATACCTGGTACACAATGCTACAGTATAAAAAATATCAGTTCTTGAGGTTGTAAGGTAAATAAGGTTTTCAATTATCTTTTGAAAGTATTTCTGATTCACACTTATTCCAGATTTATCTTTACTCAACTTTGTACTCACAGAAATAGGAGTTTAAAATTATTTGGATTTTTTCATCCCAAACTTCTTTAGAATTTCCCAGGCATACTTTTCTTGGGAAAAGAAAATGTTTTTTTGTTAAACTTGTAATCCAAGGAAGAAAGTTAAATCTCCCAACATTGAAATTTTAAAATTCCTTTTAATTTCCTCATAAAATTTTTTATAAACATCTTCTATATCCCCAAAAAAATTATATCATCCATATAAACAATTACAATTAGATTTTTTGAGTCAACATATTTCACATACGAGTTTCTATAAACCTTTCCATTAGAAAAAATCAACACTCTCAAAAAATTTTCATGCTTAGAATACTAGGAACATGGACGTTGTTTCATCCTATAGGAAGATTTATTCAATTTACAAATGTTGTTTTCATCCTCATCAAGTTGAAACCCAAAAGGTTGTTCAATGTGAACTTCTTCCTCAATCTAACTATTCAAAAAATCTGACTTTGCATCCATCTGATAAACTTTGTAATTATTATTAGCAGCCACTACAAGAAACATTTGAATAGTTTCTAGACTTGAAATGGGGGAAAAGGTTTCATAAAAATACACACCTTATACCTATGAATATCCTTTACAAACAAGTCTTGCTTTGTTTCTTGAAAATTTACCATGCTCGTTCAATTTTTTTTATAATCCAAATTTCTTCGATAACATTTTTATTTTATATCCTTAGAACAAGTTCCCATGTTTCATTCTTCTCAATATAATCCAACTCTTAATTCATAGAATCCACCCATTATTTATGTTGAATAGCCTCTGAAACTAATTTTGGTTCAACTTTTGAGATGAGTGAAGTTCGATTTTATAATATCAGCTTCCTTCTAGTCTGAACTAAATCCTTTGGATTTCCAATAATATTTTTAGATTCAATATGCTTTTATAAGGTAAGAAATCTCAAAGTTTCTTTCCCAACTTAAATTTCCTCATCAAACAATTCTTCTAAGTATTGATAAGTATGTTTTGAATTGCTTTCACTATTATTGGAATTATCCAGTTTATCCTCCTCAGTATTCTCAATATCTTTTTTTGAGGAACTTTTATTTTCAATTAACTTCACATCATATGAGTCCACCAACTTTTTAAAATTTTTGTTCCAACATTTTAAAAATCTTCCTTTTGGTGAATAACCCATAAAAATTCCTTCCTCAACTTTCTCATAAATTTTCCCAAATCCTAATTTTTTTATTTTGAGAAAACATAGACTTCCAAAAAATTTGAAGTATTTTAATGAAGTTTTTTTATTATACCACATTTGATAAGGAGTCATGTTAGTTTTTGGTCTCAAGAAACATATATTATGAACATATATAGTAGTAATAATATCTTCTCTCCAACAGAATTTTGAAAGTTTGTATTCAAATAACATACTTCTTCCCATTTCTACCAAGCTTTTAATTCTTTATTTCTACAGCTCCATTTTTTGTGGAGTATAAGGAACACTATACTGATGTTTGATACCATGATTTCTTAGATAATTTTCAAAAGTATTTCTTGTGAATTTGGTACCATTATTTGTTCTCAACTTCTTTATAGAAATCCTCATTTCTTTCTCAACATCCTTTCTGAAGAATTTGAACATTTCAATAGCCTGTGACTTATTCTTCATAAACATTTTGTTTTTAATCCAAGTAAAATCATTAATAAAATTGATAAAGTATCAATCTTATTTTGTTGATTGATGTCTTATCATACCACATAAATTAGAATGAATAAGCTCAAGTGGTCTGGTAGACTGAATATCAACTCTTTTATGAATTTTTTTAGTCATCATTACTTTTTGAAAAGTAATAAAAACATCTTCTTCTCTTATTTTCAATTTTGGAAAATTATAAATAGCATCAACTTTAGAAAGTTTGTTCATGTTTTTCTGCCCAAGTTGGCCTAGTATTTGATGCTGTAATTTTTTTTCATCTTCAGCACTCAAGTAACAGGAGTTATTGAATTATTCTACTTGAAATAGATTCTCAATGGTTCTTTATACTTTTTTAATAATTTTTCCATCTTTCACACTTTTTATGATACAAAAAAAATTATGAAAACAAATTCTTTTCCATCATAACAAATTTTACTTACACTAAGTAAGTTATGTTTTAACCCATCAACAAATAAAATATCCTTTGATTTTAACTTTTCTGCTCAAACTCAACCATTCTTATTCCTCTTATTTTTAAGGAACCATCATTCCCAAATGTAATTTCTCCCCCATCGTGGCTTTAAATGTGTTTTAAGATTTTTATATCACCTGACATATGTGAAGAGAAAATACCATCTAACATTCACGGTTTGTTCTTTTTACTTGCTTTCAAATTTGTTTCAACAACAAAACCCATTTCCTCAACTTTCTTCTTTTCATATTTCATTTCTTTTCTATCATAAGAAAATTATTCTAGAACAAGTGTCATAAATCT
Source organism: Viscum album (assembly GCA_963277665.1). NCBI lineage: Eukaryota > Viridiplantae > Streptophyta > Magnoliopsida > Santalales > Viscaceae > Viscum > Viscum album. Next base: position 859,787,212 of record OY728121.1, read on the forward strand.
TTCATCATGATGACCATATTGATAAAATATTCCAAAAACTTCTTCCAAACATTCAAATTTATTTCTTATTATAATGTTTCTAACATCTTCAGAATTCACTTTTTCAACTTTCTATAAGTTAGAAAAGTTTCTCATTCTACTTCCACTATTTCTTCCGCTTTTCTCATGCCTTCTTCGGGGTAAGGATAAGTTGTGCCAACAATTATAATCCATGTTCCCATAGATTCCACAACACCAAAAATAACCATGAAAACTTGATTTTCTATTGAAATAAGAACTTTCTCTATTGAAACTTTGTTGAGGTTGGTAAATTCTTTCAGCTTTAACATACTCAGGATGTGGACCATCAATTATTTTGAGTGATTTTTCTACTTTTTTATATTTGATAGGTTTCTCACATCCTTTTTCAACCCAATATTTCCTAATAATTTTTACAAAACCTAAAATGTTAAAATAATCTGATGAAACATTATTTTTGGTAAGAGAATATTTCACCTGATTCTCATATTGAGCCTTCTCAACAACTTTAGAAGTCCCAGCTTTTACTTTTGAATCTTTTTTGAAGTTTTCATTAAACTTACTCAAGGTTATTTCAAACTCAAGAAGTTTTGATTGAAACTAGTTTACTTATTCTTCCTTAGTCTCCTTCTTCTTACTAAGATCTTTAATCATCTTTCCTTGTTCATCAATTCTAATTTTGTAACTCAAAATCTCCTTGATGTACTCTTACTCTTTCTTGATAACATCTTTTCTTCCATCATAAACTTCTTGAAAATATTTCTTCATAACTCTAATTTCTTTCTTGAGAGTTTTTTTCTTAAGAGATGTAACAAGTTCAGTTCTGAGCTGATACTCTTTATAATATTCTTCACCACCTTCTTCACTCTCTGAGGAATATTTTGTTTTCTCAACTTTTGTAATGAATTTTCTAAATTGTTCTGAACTTTCATCTTTAGAATAGTATTTTCAGTTGAGTCTGATTCAATTTTATTATTCAACATACTTCTTTTGTTTATAATAAACTTTTTCTTGTACCTGTTGGAAGACTTTTCTTCTTTATCATTTTTGTTCCACTTCTTCCATCAAGGTTTTCCATCAGAATCATATCAATATTATCCGACTTTCTTCTTAAATAAATTCATAGAAAATTCTATGATTCCACCACACTCAAAAAAAATTAGAGGAATTTTTCTTCTATACTTTCCTCTTATTCTTTGATAGTTCTTGGATATAAGATACATGTTTTTTTCATTTAACTCATCGTCCACTTTATCTTTAGATTCACAAGGATCAACATCTTAAAAATATTGTATTTTTAACTTTATATTATCTTAAAATGTCATTTCATCTTTCATATTCTTTTTAAACATTGGAGTTTTCCTCATTTCATAAGAAATAATAAATTTATGCAATTCATCCAAAGATAAATCATATTTATCTTCTAAAGAAGAAATTTTAGAATCAAACTTGTCTAAAAATATTCTCATAAGTTTCTTCACAATTGTTGAATCTTCCAAGACCTCTCTAAATCCTCTGATATTGAAAAAAAAATCTTTCACTCTGGAAAATTATTCATCAATTTTTTCTTCATCTCTCATTCTGATGACTTTATACTTACTATGCCAAATTTACAGCATTTCATCCTTAACTTTTGTATTCCCTTTGAAAAAACTTTCCATCTTGTCCCACATACTCTTTGAAGTTTTAAGATCCATCACCTTCTGATAAAAATTCTCTGATAAGGACATATGGATTTCATTTCTAGACTTTACATAAAATTTTATATTTCTCTTATCAGCAAACGTCATAGGAGAATATTTCTTAATAGGCAGAAACCCAATAGTTGAAGCCTCAAAAACTTCAAGGTCAAGAGATAGGAGATAAGGAATCATCCTATTTTTTCATCTATAATAATTTTTTCCATAAAATGTAGGAATTACTCTACTGTTGAAATAATTGATATTATCCATGATAAGGATTCAATAAGGGAACCTTCCCTCTGATACCAATTTAGGTTCCAAAGGATCAAATAATAACTGAGAAGGGGGGGTTGAATCTATTGTTCACTTTGAAAAGTTTCAATTCTTTTCAAAAATTAACCCCAACAACCTATTAATATTTATATCCTTATCAACTTTTAGTAAATACTCATGCATGAAATAGTAGGAAATCAAGCAATTCACACAATATTTACATGGTTCATCCTCAGTGTGAGAACCTAAATCTTTTCCATAGCCACTCCTATGGGTCTATAGAAAACCACTATTAAGAATAAGTGAATACAACTAGTTCCAACTCCCATTAGACACCTTTTATCTCCTAATAGAAATGATTATACTGACTCCCATCAGTTTACAATGTTTTCTTATAAAACAATTGATCCAAAAATTTATAATAAAGACTTTTTTGAAACTGCCCCACAATTGCTCAGTTTGAATCCTCAATTTGATTTGGATGGTTTTGATTTCTTCATAATACAATGATGCTGGATTATGGATCCGATTTTCTCAATACAATGATGTTGGATATGATTCTCTCAAAACAATGATACTAGATATGATTTCTTGAATACAATAATTCTATATTTTGGATACAATTGTCTGAATATGATATTGTTATATCTTCGATACGATTCTCTGAATATGATAATGCTAGATCCTGGATACGATTATCTGATAATACTAGATCCTAGATATGATTCTCTGAATACGATGATTTTGGATCCAATTTTCTGAGTATGATAATTCAATACAATTAATTCAGTCTCAATCTCCAAAACTCAAACTCTTCTCAAATGATCAAATAAATTTTTCTTTAATCAGATAGGAACTTTCACTTTTGAATTCCCCAGCGCTCTGCCTTTTGTGTGTGAGTGAAATTTGTGAATGGGTGAATGATCTGAGGAAGTATTTATAGCTGACTCAAAAAGAAAAGGTGGGAAACTTGGAAACTTTCTACGCTTCCTCAAATCTCAAAATTTTAGAAAATATCTCACATTTAAAACATCAACTTTGACTTCTTCAAACCTCCTTAGATTTCTCTGAGATTTATGAAAAAATTAAAATTCATGTTTGACCACTTAAATTAACATTCCTTTCTCAGATCATTACAAATTGTTTATTTCTTATCTTGATTATGATCTTTTTCTTTCTCATATTATTATTATATTTTCCTTTCTCAGGTCATTATGATCTTTTCCTTTATAATCTCATTATGATATTTTCCTTTCTCAAATTTTTCTTTCTCTACCCATAAGAATATTTTCATTTCTCATATCATTAATATCTCTTTCTTTCTCAGTTTTTTCTTTCTTATCCCATTACAATCTTTTCCTTTCTCATCTCATTATGATATTTTCCTTTCTCAGCCCAATACGATCTTTTCCTTTCTCAGTTTTTTCTTTCTTAGTCCATTAAAATGAAATAATCATTACGATAAAATTCCCATTATGATGGAATTATTCACTCTACATATTTTAATTCCCTAAAACCTCTCCACCATTACTTCAAAATATTTTATCATGAAAGTCTTCATGATTTTTTAGAGCTTCTTGATTAGCAAAGCATCGTCCAATTTGTTTAGAAAGTATGGAAACATTCTAACTCATGACTTCAATTTCTTATTTCAAAATTATTTTGTAACTTCATTTTTCTATTATTCTTTTGAATTAAATTATTTTCAATGTTATGCCAATGGACCTGAATATGACTGTCAATATCTAGTGTTTCCTGGTTCGATTATTCTGAATACAGAAAACAACTTTCTCCCCCCTTTTTGTTTTGGATCTGATCTTTCAGAATTATTTATAGAAACCTCATTATTATTAATCTTAATTTTATTCCTATAAAACAAAATCATTCTAATACAAAAAAGTTATATTTCAAAAAATACAAAACATTTTTAAAAAATAGCACAAAGTTTCTTCAAAAAGGTACCTAATGACCACCACTTTAACAAATTAAGCACCAAAAAAGATGTTTTGGAATATTAAACCATTATAAAACATAATGATAACTCAATATAATACAGTGAACAATAAGGTTTTCTAGAATTAAATAATGTATTTTAATTAATAAATAAACAAACTTTAGAAATAAGAAATCAGTAAGTAGCAACTTAAGATATTAAAGGTTAATAATAATAAAAATGTATAAGTTAAAACAAGTACTCCCCCAAAAGTACATATAGTAGTAGTAGTAGTTTAATTTTTCCTTTTAAGTAAAACATTTGTGACTACCCTTGAAGTCATTAAGGAACTCTCTGGTTATAAATCATAGCTTCTATAAGGAGAACAAAATAGAGTGAGGTTTCAGAAGTTATATCTCAAAAATTAAAATAACTAGATTTTAAGATGAGGGAGGTTTTATCCAATATTCTCTATTATCAACTCCTTTAATCCTTAAGGGGAAGATGACACTAATTTTTCTTCATACCATAGAGTTTACCAACTGAACACATGACCACAACGCCTTATCACTCCATGTGGAGCTTCTCCCTATCAATGAAGTGATGAACACCCCCATCCCCAATGAATTCCTCATGGTAAATAGTAGAATAAGTAGGCTCAATTTATTCCATAAAAAAGAAAACAAATAAACAAAAAAAACCTAACACTAAAAAAGGTTATTACCTTCCCCCATACTTATTCTAAAGAAAAAAATAGTAAGTGGAGAAACAACCTAGATTATTCAATGGTATTTAGATTCTAACAAAAGTAACTCCTCCCCCAGAGGTTCATTAATATCTTCTATAAATATTTTAAGAATATTTTCATTTAAAGTAAAAAGATCATCCTTCCCAATATATTTAATATTTATATAACAAAATGGGAAAACATGAGTCACAATAAAAGGATCATACCATTTATAATGAAATTTACCTAGGAAAAGAATCATCCTTGAGCTGTACAATGACACATTATCTTCAATCTATAATTATTTGTTCAAGATCATCTTTTTACCCACAAGTTTTTTCTCCTTATAAATCCTAGCATTTTCATAGGCATTTTTTCTAATCTCCTCTAACTCTTGAAAACACAACTTTCTCTCTCTTCCAACTTCAGACAAATTCAAATTTTAGGATTTTATAACCCAAAAATATTTATGAACTAACCCCATTGGTTGATGATAGGCTCTATTGAATACTATCCTATAGGGTGACATCCCTATTGGAGTCTTATAGAAACCCATATATTCCCAAATAGAATCTTCAAACCTTAATCCCAAATCATTCCTATTTGGGTTTATTGTTTTCTAAATTTTATGCTTGATCTCTCTATTTGACACTTCATCCATCCTTTTCATTTGAGTATTATAGGGTTTGGACACTTTATGTATAATGCTATATCTTTTAAGAAAATCCCCCAAAGTTCTATTAAAAAAATGAGTGCATTGGTCTATGAGAATAAAAATTAGTATCCCAAACCTATAAAATAAATTTCTTTTAATAAATTGAGACACCACTATAGCATCTTCTTTTCTATTTGGATCTATTTTAATCCACTTGGACACATATTCCATCATAAGTAGGATGTGAAAATATCTAAATGAATCAGGAAAATTTCTCATAAATTACCTTCCCTTAACATCAAATACATCAAAAACAATAAGGTTTTTGTGGCATCTCATGTATTTGAGAAATGTTTCCTTATAATTGACAAACTTTACAAGTATTACAAAACTCATGGGAATATTTTAAAATGGTGGAACAAAAATAAACTAGAATTTAACACTTTTATAGTAATCCTTTATGGCCCAAAGTAGCCTCCAAAGCTCAAAATATGTCAAAATTTCATCATTGAAGAAACCTTATAATTAAGGATACATCTCCTAACAATTTGATCACTTCCCATGTTACATATGTAAGGATCATCCTACACATATTTCCTTGAATTGTTAATCAATTTAGTGTAGGACCCTGGGACACCCTGAGAGGGGAGGGGTGAATCCAGGTGTTAACTTTTTCTTTTTAAAGTTGTGGATCTTATTCCCTCGTTGGTAGGAACTTGTTAAACCTATCAAACAAAAGAAAGTAGGAAGTTGACACAGCACTTTTACTTAGTTCACCAAAAATGGCTACGTCTAAGGAGAATACGCTGAAAGGTTGTTGGTCGTACCTAATTCCACTATTTTTCATGAGTTTTGGATTACAAAGGTTTCGAAATAGTCACTCTGTCCCAAGCTCACTACCTTTAAAAAAGTTCAGGGATAGCTCACTACGTCCCTCGGGTCACTCCCGTTGACTCCCCCTAGCTCACTGCCTTGGGTGAAGTCCCACTCAATTTATAGACATGAAGTTCTCTTCATTATCGCCAATGAATACATACTATGTTTTATGTAGATGCTCTGTTGAAGTCCAACTTTCTCCCATAGATGAATATCACTTTGTAATGCAAGTATCAGGCAATCTTCTAGCTTTCGCATAGCCCTAGAAAGACTGGCGTACTTCAACCACACCTGGTGCGCTTCTCCAAGCCCAACGCGCAAGTTTCAAGACGGTGCACAATTCCATATCTACCACTTGTGCGACACTTACTTCTTCAACTTCAAACTTGCATGACTCACATTCTTTTCCACCCAAAACGGTTTTGGCGTGCAAAGGTCAACTGTCGTGCTTCTTCAAATCCTGGTGCGCAAGTGTCACTAAACCACATGTGTGACACTTCCTTCCCAAACTCCAAACTTGGGAGACCAACACCGTTTCTCACCCAAACCACCTTGGACGCGCAGCAAACAGCTGTCATGCAACTTCAACTTGCGCGACCCACCACCACTTGCGCGACCACTACACCTGCGCGACAGGAGCTCTGATTTTCTCTAAGTCTGAACTTTGTCCCGAATGAGGAGGGGTCGACCTCTATTTATAGGAATTTGGATAACCTATGTGACGGCGCGTAAGTCTTCCCTTGGTGCACAAGTCTCAGCGCGCAAGTCACTTGCGTGACCAAACATAAAACTTGGGCGTCCTTCTCCCTTTGCCATATTTTCATGTTTTTATCTTGAAAAAACAAAGGCACGCAAGTTTCCTCTCCTTCAAGTCAACAGCACGCAAGTCTCTTTGCCAAAAACCACTTTTCTCTATTTTTTGATTTTCAGAACCAAAAATTTGGCAAACACTGGATAACGGTGCCACCTTCAATACTGTTATCTGCTTGTTCTAGATGATCACTTTTCTGGAACACATTCTGAACTTCCACTAAGGATTGACAACAAACATAAATCATACTCCAATTCATGCATATAATGACCACGGTTCCAACAATTAGAAACTTTTTTCTTAAAAATGTGGTGTGTAAAAATTTCAACATCTAAGTAATTCACAATGTTTGAAAACTATTTCCTCTTGTCAACGGTAGTAGAATACAATTTCTCCCTAGATAAAAACTTTCTAATAGGTTTCAATAGATTAATTTAGAAGAGAAGAATCAGAAGGTATCCTACTCAAATGATTGTCCACAGTGTTCAACATTCCTTTATTGTCTTGGATATCTATACCAAAATACTGAAGTAATAAGATCCATCTAAAAATTATTTATTTTGATCATTGCTTCTTCATGATATATCTAATTATATAATGATATGTGATAACTATGAATTTATATCCAAAAAGATAGTTTCTATAAGTATCAAGGGTAAAAATAATGGCTAATAATTCCTTCTTTATTGTGTAATAATTAGACCAGGCCACACCTAGAGTCCTAGAAGAATAGGCAATGACATGTGGTTTCCTCTCCACTCTTTTCCCAATAATAAAACCTAGAGATAATTTTGAAGCATCGGTAATCAGCTCAAATGGAAAGTCCTGATTGGGTGGTTGAACTATTGGTGGGAATACAAGTTTCTATTTATGTTCATTAAAGGATTCCTTACACTTCCCATCAAATTCAAAAGGAATTTCATTCTGAATAAGTCTTGTTAAAGTAAAATAAATTTGGATAAAGTATTTTATGAACCTCATATAAAACCCATCATGTATAAGAAAAGGTCTAATATCCTTTACAGTATTAGTAAAAGACAGTGAATATATGATTTCAACCTTGTACTTGTCGAATTAAATTCTATTCCTAGACACTTAATGGCCAAGAACAATTCTACTCTCAATCATAAAATAGAATTTTCTCAAAGTTTATAGTAAGTTTTCTCCCAATACACACTCTAATAAAAACCCATAAAATTATCAAATATATCTCAAAATATGGACTATGCACTATAAAATAATCCATAAAAACCTCCATTTATTCTTTAAGAAATTCAGAAAAAAAATGTTAAGCATGCATCTTTGGAAGGTGGAAGAGGCATTACATAGACCAAATGGAATTCGCCGATAAGAAAAGGTGCCTAAAGGAAATGTAAAATTCATTTTATATTAGTCCTCTAGAGATATGTAAATATTTAAGTATCCAAAAAAACCATCCAGTAAGTAATAATGGGATTGACTATCTAACCTTCAAGGATTTCATCAAGAAAAGGCAAAGGAAAGTGTTATTTCCTAGTTACTAAGTTCATCCTCTTATAATCAATGAATACCCTCCACTTATTTAAAAACCTAGAAGGTTCTAAATCTATATATTCATTTTTAATAACTATTAATCCTCCCTTTTTATGAATAATATAAACTGGAATTACCCATAAAATGTGAAAAATTAGGTCAATTATACCCATAGCCAATAAAGTAGTCGGTTATTTTTTAACCACTTCAAGAAGAGAAGGGTTTAATATCCCCTAAAGTTTTATAATAGGTTTGTAATTTTCCACTAATATAATCCTATAAATACTCACCAAAGGACTAATTTCTGGTAAATAATCAAAATACTAGCCTATGGCCTTCTTGTTCTCCCTGAGGACCTATAAAGGTTTATTATTTTACTCACCGGATAGCCCACTTGAAATTATAACAAGGAACTTTTTTTCCTTTGAAGTAAGAATATTTCAAATTTTTAGTTAATGGTTTAAGTTCAAGTGTGGGTGGTTTTTCCCCTTTAGAAAAAATATTTTCTACGGGTTATTGAACTTGAATTTCAGCCTCCAAATCATCCCCATGTATATTATAATTAAAAACTACTAGATTATAAGTGTGATCATTTTCAAGCAGTGAATATTTTTCCATCCTCAAAATAAATTTTATATTAAAGTTCATAAAAATTAGGGGAATATTAAATGACATTTTGAGTATAATTTGTGTCAATTTTTAAAAAAAAATATTTCATTTTCAGCTATTTTAGTTTCAATTTCACATAGAAATTCATAATTTTTTACATCAGTACATGATCCAAGAGTCTCAGAAAAATTCTCATCCTTTTTGGTATCACACTCAACAAAAAAAATTATTTTTTTATGTTCATAAATTCAAAAATATAATGCAATTTTTCAAAAATAGATTCATTTTTAGATACATCACTGGACTGGATTTTAGATTTTCTAGTTCCATCATCAAAATAATTTTCAATCAAGAGTTTATTATCCAAATAACACAAAGGTTAGTTATCTTGAATAAAATTAGGAAACAAATATATGGAAAATCAGTCAATCATATTAACTTGTTTTTCATAATAGTACTCCACATGGCATTTCATTGATTCAAAGATATGAAAATTTATCAGATTTCCTCCAAAATCTAAAGAAAGGGTCCCTTTAAGAACACTGATAATTTATTTAGTAGTTTTCAAGAGTGGTAATCCTAAAATTAATGGTGCATGTGAACTAAATATACCATAACACATAAAATTCAGTAAGTAAAATAAGATATTTTACTCTTGACAACACATCATCTATGAATCTAGCTAGTTTAGATAAACTCATATTACCCATATGGATGACAATTCCATACTCCTTTAACTCTCTAACCTGCATAGATGAAAAGAAATAATAAGGAATAGCCTTTATGTAGGATTATAAATCCAACATTGAATCTTCAAACTGATAAATATCAATTATGTAAGGAATAGAAAATATACCTAGATCCTTGCATTTCACAAGGAGAGAATGTTGATCATGGAAGAAAAATTTCTTCCCAAATTAATTTTCTCCCTTCCCTATAACTTCATTTTTTCAATACACATATCCTTAATAAAATTATCATACTGAGGGGTTGGTTTCCTATAATATTACAAAGGTATGTTAACTTGTAATTTCCTAAAAAAATTAGTCACTTATTTTTCCATTTTAGTTTCAACATTTTTTTTAATATGAGGTTTACCTAAAGGATAAAGTGGTGTATACTTGTACATTTTAGGTCATATACAAATTTATTATTTCCTTTATAAGAAACCATTAGGTTCATAAAATAAATATAGGTTATTTCAAGATGGATTTTTTTTCTTGTTCTATTGGTGTGTGAACATAAAATTCTTATAAAGATTCAGCAGGTTCTACAACTAGTTCAGTAGGTAGTTTAACTAATTCATCAAGATGATATGTCACTTATTCATGTGATTTTTCATTAGTTTCAGAAGTATAACTAACCTTTTCATGATATAGTTCATTATTTTCATCTTAGTGGTTTTTGATTTCAGTTCCACTTCTCAAAATGATGGCACTAACATTCTCTCTTCTTCTCAGGTTTAATTCAGATTGAGATGGAAAATTAAAACTCCTTTTATTTTTTAGACCACTAATTTTGATTCCCATTTTACCTATTTTAGTTACCATATTTTTTAGAAATGATTTTTGTTATTTAAAAATATCTTGTTTCTTTTTAACCATCTCTTCAAGATTTGATTCATTTCTTTGATTACCTTGTTGTTTTTTGGTTTTCTTGATTCTGAAGATTTTTAAAATTCCCACCAAATTGGTTTCCATATTTTTTTTATTATACCTAGGATGATGATCAAAATTATGGGGATGGATATTCCTACATGGTTGATCATTAGTCCTAAACCTATTGTTTTTTTGTTATTCCAACCTTTTTTAAAATTATGGTTTGATTGAAAAGGCCTAGATTAAAAAAAATAGAAATTGACTATTTGGGTTGTCCTATAAAGTTTTTATAGGGAATATCCCATTGAAAGATTCAAAACTCTCTTAAAAATGAGTATATTTATCATTTAAATGATCAATAGTAGAAAAAATTTCATAGTGAATCTAAATGGGATAGATTGGTTCTTGTTGAGATTATGAAGGGATATAGTTAGTCATCATTTATCTCGTCATCCTTGAAAGATCACTCAGCTAATTCTCTATTCTTCTATTGTTATAATTGGAAGTAGACAATTCCATATCCAATTTTACATGGATTATTCCTATATTACCATTTTTTTTTATTTTAGGCTATGTTTGAAATGATATTCCTAGAATCAACATGAGTCTTATCAATTAACGGTCCTCCAGCAATAATAGAAATCATGCTCTTATCCATCAAGATTGTTCTTTAATAGAAATAATTGGTAAGGAGTTAGTCGGATATATGCTGGTGAGGACTTCTCAAACATAACTTCCTAAATCTCTCATAGTACTCATGAATATTCTATCCTTATAACTGCCTAATCCCATAGATATATTTTCTAAGTGAAGTAGTCCTAGAGGCTAGGAAAAAATTATAGTAAGATATTATTGAGTTTGTGCTAACTCTATATTGAGGTGGACTGGGAGTAGTAAAATCACTCCTTAGCCACCCCCATCTAAAGAAAATGGGAAGGCCCTCATTTTTATCTGGTCCTCACTCACTCCTTTAAGATTCATGGTGATGCACACTATGTGAAATTCTGGTAGATGTTTTTGAGGATCATCACCCATCACCTTCTATAATTTGGGAAGATGATATATCAATCATAGTCTATTTTTAAATCCTGATTTTATGTTTGGTTATCCTAGGATGTTATGATGATTCTAAAAATCGGGAGTAGTGATCTATTTCAATGTTCTCAATTCAACCATATTCTCAAAGCCTGAAATTTGTTTAGATTTTATGAAGTTTTTTGTGTTTATTTTTGAGATGATTAATTTTTTTCTATGTTTTCAAATTCAATAACTTGTTTATTTGTTTGATTTTTGTTTCTATACTATTTTAATTCTTATATTATAGGAATTTTTTTATTTTTTATTTTCAATGTTATTATATGGAATACAAAATAATTTATATATATATATATATGAGTTTGAATTTTCTTCAAAATTTGAAACAAATTTTTTAGAAAATTAAGATTTTTATTTTTATTAATTTGCAATGAAATCCTTGGAAATATCACTGTAAATGGTGTTAATTGAAACAAGTGTTTTTATATTCATACTTTTTAACCTTTCTTCAAGTTAATTGTCTTCTAATACTATAGTATAGTAGCACCATATAGTTGTCTCCTAAGTTTTTTCCACTATGGAGCTCTTCTATTATGATTTTTTTTATTATTTTCCATGTTTTATCAGGTGGATTTTTTCACGAAAATAAAACTATTATATTTTATAAGAAAAAAATAAAGGAATTTAAATGTATAAAGGAAATAGTTATATGATAGTAGTAACAAAAAATGGACTAAACATAATAAAATAAGTTTCCTATTCTATAAATTCTAATATTTATTCCTCTCTGTATCATTTAAAAATACTTTAAAACTAATAAATCTTTTGAAACATGATTCCTGATCAAAAAATATGAATCTCTTCCTATTTAAAAAAATCTAATCATTGACTAAAATATCAATAGTTAACTTACTTCTAGAAACTGTCGATCAATGTACTCAACAATCGCTAAGAAAAATGATAAAGACAACTACTCATTATACTCACAATCCTCGATTGAGAATTGAAAATTTTAAATAGGGAGTCATCATCAAACTCGTACCCAACCTAAATTAATATACTTTATTCTATGGTCAGCACACTTTGATCAGAGAAATATTGACTACATATTGGAATAATAATGATCAGTTGGAAGAAAAACTGAATGAACATCTAAACTTAGTTGAAATTTAATGTTCATTCATTTAGAGAAAATTATTATGTAATTAAAGTAATAAAACTCAGAAAAAATAACCATGATAAATCACTAGTTTTGGGAACAAATAATTTGGTTGAACATGATCATAGTGTAGATGAGAATTCTGATCTCTATCTTCATCGAAATAGCAGTGAGAGTCTCCACATTGAGTTCTCCATATAATCCTCTAGAATTGTGCTCCTGATGATATGATATTGACGTCTATTGTTTCTTCTCTATCCTATGTTCATACCACATTTAGTCGCATCATATTAAAATTTATTTTCAATGATTTTAAAATTTGGTCACAGACTAAAAGCACTGACTTAACTACTAGAAAACTGACCTATAGTAATGGACCTATAGTCACAGTTTAATTGGGCCATGGTTATAGGGTGATATATAGCCACAATCATTTTAAAATTTTGGTATTATATTGAATATAGCCACAGTACAAAGAAAAATATGGTAATAGATCCTGAATTATTTTACCCTCTCTCGTGGCTTTACTCTCCTACCCACAATCCCTTCACTTGAAACTTTCTCCCATGGTCGATCATCCCTCTCTCGATCATCCCTCTCCCTCGGGATCCTCCATACTTGTCATCCCGCTCATCCCTCTCCCTCCTCTACCTCTACCTCTAGTCTCTCTACCTCAGGATGCTCCTCCTTTGGCCACTCCACCTCCGGTTGCTCCACCTCTGGTCGTTCCACCTCCAGCGGCTCCTCCTCCTGTCGCTCCCCCTCCAGCTACTCCACCTCAGGCTCCTCCATAACCATTATCCCGCTTGTGCCTACCTCTTCTCTGGATTCCAACCTTATACCCTAGGGTTCGAGAAATATTGTTTTACCTTGTTCTCCTCACTACTCTCCATTATGTTCCTATGTCTACCTCCACCCATGATCTCAACTTCTACCATGTGTTTCCTACATCGTGTCACTGCTGATTTTACCCTCACTGTGACCATTTGAAAATGTCAACCTTCTCAACATGGTAATCTATAGTTATTGTGGTTCTCTTTTATTTCACATCATACGAAATTCATTTGAATCTTTAACCCTAATTATTTGGATTCCATTACTGGTTCAATAGTGGGCTTCACATTATCTTCTATTAGTATATTATGTATATAATTGGAAGGAATTATTCATTATTTTTTCTAATATAGTATATCTAGTGGGTGTATTGTGCTTATTTAGTGTGAATCCTAAACTATCTATTTTCTTGTTTCATCTCTGATTTAGATGAATCAATCATAGGTTGTGTCTCATTGTCTCCCATATATTCATAATTCAATTTTACTATAAATTTATTCAAATAAAATCTTAAATGGATTATGGTATGATAGTTTTCTAACCAATTTCTATTCATGCAACTCATTCCTTAAATTCCTAAATGTATGTTTGTGATGGTAATCATCATATTGATCATCACACTCTTCAATTTTCTCAGGTGGGTATTTTATACCATTAATGAGTTCATATATTATAGCTCCTTCAAATTTTAACTAATTTCATAGATCATTTTAAATTTCCTTATCAATCACATAAACTTTGAAATAATCAACCAATTCATGTGGATGTTTCACAACCTGAAATACATTTTGTATCTATTTATCTTCTCCAACTTGAAAATTTAGCATCCATTGTGAAACATCTCTCAATAAAACTCTAGTATCTAGGAATTTTCTTCCAAGTATAAGGGGTACTTCCCTATCAATTTCCATGTCCAAGAATAGAAAATCACTTAGTAGTATAATCTTTTAAAATATCTCTTGTAATTATTCAATTACTTATATCAGGTAAGTGATGGATATATTTACTAATTATAAATCCACTATTATGGGATCAATATCTCCCATATCCAATTTCTTATTAACTGCAAAATGGATTAAATTAATGTTGGATACCAAATCTACTTGATAATTAAATGTTATTTTTTTTCAAACTCATAGGGAATTATGAAACTATGAGGATCCTTAGGCATTAATGGGATCCTCCGTTGAATTAAAACACTTTATTTTTATATAAATGGATGATTATAAAATTATTCAGGACTCCCCATATTTGTGATAATGTTCTTATTGAATTTTTTATTTTTCGGAATATTGGAATGTGATTCTCAAAATGGCATAAAAAAATTAACATTTTAAATCATTCCAATAAAACATAAGTAGTATTTATCTCTATTAATATGAATTTCTATACCTCTTTTTGAAAATTGTGTATGTGGATTAAAATACTTGACATCTCTATTATCTATCTTGAACATAAATCTCCTAGAGATTCATTCATTCCAAATTCTTATTTATCAACATCTTCATTAGATTATTGCTTTAATTTTTCATTACTTTGATATCTATTTTTTTACAGTTTTTTTCCTATTATTTAGCTTCTAATTTATCTTTTTAGTCACTTTTTCATCCTTTACCTTAACTATTTATCCTTATCTTACAGTAATTTACACAGATCCATATATTTAATTTTCCCCAATTGTATTAGGAATCTTCCCCTTATATATCATTGTGTTTTTTCATGAAATCCATCCCACTTTCATTTTTAAATTATGGATGCTTGAGTGAATACCCTAAATTAACTAATTAATACTTGAGAAGATTTTATTTTTTTCATTTCAGAAAATAATTATTTATTTGATTATTTTTTGTCTTGTATGTTTTTTTAATGTATTATAAGTCTTTATATCCTCTTATAATGAATTTCAATGTTGATTCCCTTATATTTTATCTTGAATCCTTTATTGGATTTATTATTTCCCATTGACTATAGAAGTAACAACTTGTTTAAGATCACCTTACTCATTCCAAGAAATATTTAGATATTTATTCCCTCAGGGGTTATAGCTATTTAAAAATGTATTATATCTCACTTAATGTGTCATATAGTTACCCTTGTAATATACTTCCTCAATTTGGTCTAGTGGTGAAGTTGTTGCTAGAATGTTAAAATTCATGAAATTAATGGAACTGTGACTAAACATTCCATATTTGATGAATTATACATTGTTTCATTATGAATTTGATATGAGAACTTGAAATTATTTTCATTCAATTCTATAATTTGGGGGATTAAATCAAATATCACTAAAACATTATTAGAAATATCACTATACCCATGACTCTATTTTAATGTGAGTTCATGTAGATTATATTGTATATGTATTTGAGTTACTTTACTATTTTATCAATATAATAGCCTCCTATAACTGAATCAATAAGGATCTAACCTATTAAATTAAATATTTCATTAATTAATTTCATTAATAGTGAGTGAGAAAAATGAAGAGGAAGGAATTTTTAATAATTGTCATGGAATCATTCCCAATGATATTGAAATTTTTCTTATTGTTTTTGTACAAAAACTAATATTTTAGTTCAAAAGTCAATGGTTAGTTATATAGGGTAAAATATCTTAGAAAGTGCAATGTATTTGACTTCTAATGTTTTGAAAGAGGTATATTCTTTTGGAAGCAATGCATTTCTTTCTTATTAGTTCATTTAGTATGAAATACACCTTAATATATATAAATCCATTAATACTCCATTGAGTTAGAGATAAAAGAAAGTTGTTGTGAAATATATGATGAATAATAAGGAAACCTCTAATGGAATCCCTTTAATGGATGGAAAGTACTATAAATGATGGTAGTTTAACACATAGTTCCTCTCATTTGGTGAATTTATAATGCTTGATGGGTTTCAAATGGATAGTTTCCTCTCCATTATAGAAATCCATCTCTATTTTTTCTTCTCCTATTTTATACCTAAACATGGTTCTCATCAAATTTGGTGATCACTCCACATAGTCAAGAGAGTTTAGAATTATTACACATGTAAAACAACACCAAATCACCCCCCTAACTCCACTAAACTTGCTCAGATGACCATAATTTCTCAAATCAGGATTTTTTCCATCTATAAAACTCTTTAATATATTAACTAATTTATTTTGTTTGGAATTTACAAGGATTCCCTTCATCCCCACAAGCTTTCCATGTACTCCATGTGTCTTTAAATCTCAATAATATATTTTTTTACCTTTTAAATATTCCCTATTAAATAGGAATAAAATACTACTCAAAATTGTTTTTTGATTATTCACAATCTATATGAATCCATTTATTACCTTGGAATGAAAAAACTAAATTATTTATTTAATTTTAGTCCTAAACCTTCATTGGGTTCCAATACTGTCTATGTTAAGTCCACAGACAGTTCCAAAACTGTGGTGTTGAATTAAGAATTTTCATAAATACACCACCGGTTGGTGTTCATAGCCTTCATAGAATACACTGATACATTTTAATTCATTCACTATTCAAGGAAGTTGATATATATTTACTTGAGGTTTTCCATCCCTTAAATTGTGTATCCTAGGAATTTGGTTGATATCACTATTTAGATCGCCTAAATTTTCAAATCCTATGAAAATATAGAATGGAAACATCTAATAAAAACATAAATTTTCATTGTATCAACTTTACATGAAATTGGAATTGATTTTTTTAAGTTGTATTAAGAAAAAATTCTCCTAACACTGCATATAAAAAATACTATTTTGGTTCCCATGAATTTGAATGCATTCAATGTGGGCATGCTTCACTGTTATAAATATCAGTGTCATATAAAATTTCCATTATATTTTATTCCTTAAAGTTTATGTATGAAACATTCCTTATCTAATTTTTTTTATGAAAATATTTGAAATTTGTATTTAGACATGTTTACTATATCACATTGCAATGCAGGGAAACATTAAAATGCATTCACTGTATTGGGAGAAGATACTTTACAATGTTCTCCTTGGAATTATTTTAGGTTCTTTTATAGCCTATGTAGCATAATATATTAGTCTTGATCCTCTAAGTATAAACTATTTTGATTCCATTACTGGTTACATGGGTATATAGTGTTTTTTAATAGTGACAAAGGTCATTCAATGTAGTTTATGATATCCTACTATATTCAAAGATTCAAAGGATTTGGTTAAGAACTATTAAAACTACTTGAGAATAATAAATATAGGGATTAGATAGGATATACCATATTTAGGGATACTATAAGTTTATATCTTTGATTTATGGGTCTTGGACTTCATTTTTCCCTTTACTAAATCTCATGGGAATGAGTGCATAATTTTTTCAATAGACTATATGTCAATTTGGAATGAATCTACTGCATTATTATATAGTATGGGTTCATATATGGTGATTTTTTTAGAAAATAAATCATTTATAGATTTGTAGTTCCTATAACTATAATCAATAATAATGGTTTCCAATTTAAAAATAGTCATTTTAGAGAAATAATGAAAAAAATGAGGAATCAAATACAAGAACGTGTGGCCATTACCAGTCCTATCCATTGCTTCCTATGAGCAAGGTATTCGTGGAGGGAGATGACTTTTGTGTTATTCTTATAAATATTTTTTGTATTTTCTTTGAATTTTAATTTAATTTTCTACATACCTATCATAAAATATATGTGGCCATTTCCAGTCCTAGCCATTTCTTCTTGTGCATATTTTATTTAACACGTTATGATCAGTAACATTCTGATAAATTCCCACATGCATGAACATCCTACCAAGTCACTTCAACATTGATTTTTGTTTCATATTAAGTATATTGAAGTTGGAAAATTTGAGCACCCTCAACTTGATATGAGATTTTCCAATGTAAGTGCTACATGGAAAAAGGTTTGTTCTAAGCATAAGAATGCCTTAATTTTCATGTTAATTTTTTTTAAACTCTCCTTATGTTTGAAATTTTTTGGTGTTCACATTCATGTTTGGTTTTTTTCATGATATGTATAAATTAAGATCATTACTAGAAAAATGATCTATTTACACACACCTATTATTCCATGTTTTCCCATGATTGTGATCTTTAAAGTCCCTCCACATAATAGCTGATTAATTAGGAATATATGTTTCATGGATTTGAGGACCCACTTCTAGATTTAGTGAGGAATATCCAAATACATACACATCTATCTATTTATCCTCCTTAATAAAATGATCTGATTTCAATTGATCCAGTGCATCGGTTGCTTCCCTCCTGGGTGAGGTTCAAGGATTGGTACATCAACTAGAATTCTTAATACATAATGATGAAGCCTCTCTGATTCTAAGTAATTTATTTCTGTTGATCCAATCAACTCTAAAATTAGAAACTTCCTTGGAAAAACATATTGGTGATGGTTATACTCATTGTTTTTTTCCATATCAGTTCATCAAAAAGTCAAATATTGAGTATCTAGTTTCATATCTAGGTTAATAAAAGAATAATGAAAAGAGTTTATAGGCCATGTCTGTTTAAAAAAGGACTTGAAAATAATAAAATCATTATTTTTTTCAATGAATGAATTCCACATAAAACTTTTGTAAATGATGTGTCCTATAATTTTTATGTGAAATCATGTAAATCATTTGCATAGGCAATAGTTCTATGTAAGTTTTTATGTAGTTACCTAGTGAATTTTGGAATTACTTTATATTAAAATAATATATAGTGACACCATAAAAAAATTATGAATAAATAGATATAATTAAATAACCTTATTCTATTCAAAAATTATAGAAGAAGGGGACCCTCCACACTATGTATAGGGGAAAAATAACTATTCATCTTCCACTTTATGAGCTTCATGAAATCATTATGTAGAAATACCTATTTCCCTCAATTTTCAATCCTCTTTTTCTAATCAGATCGAATTATGATTGGGTAATTTTTTTGTTCCTGAAAATTTTGAAAACACTTTGAGATGAAGATATGTATAGAATAATTCCAAATTTTTTACTTTTTCATCAAAAGTATCATTAAATGTGTAATAAAAATAAATTAAACTATGAAGAAATTTCTTGATTCATGCATTATTTATGGTCATTTTGGACCCCTTATTTTTGGTTGAAAGGATTCAAGTAGATCGGGTTCCATTTAAGGGATAAAGGTAACATCCTCAGGTTTTTACCATCCTGCTTTATGGCCTTTGTTTTATGGAATCGATGTAGTGATCCATGATGTCACCCATCAATTTTATATGATAGACAATTCATAAGTCCTAGAATAAACATATACTAACATTTCTTATAATTACACCCCAAGACACTTTTTGAGAAGTAATTTCATGATGCATGAAGTTTGAGAAATGACAGTATTTATGAGCATCTTCTTAGTGAGAATGACTTTAGCAATTACATCCCTCGTTTAGACTTTAATTTAAGTCTAAAGAGAGTGTTAAACCTCTTAAAAACATATTTGGGTCCATGGGCCTCCCATAAAAGATCTTTTTAGGTTGGACCATGTAAAAAAATCATGAGACCACCACCTCTTCTTACCCCATGTGAATCCTTCAACCAGTTATCATAGAATCAACCAAGTTATATGAATCCAAAAACTTGTTAATTCAAACTTTGTAACCATCCATTCCTTCCTCTATAAATTTTATATTCTACTATATCCCCGTGAATAATTATATATAAGAAAACAAAAGTCACTTTGGTGTTCTTTAACATATTTTAACAATGGGCTCTCCATAAATTTTAAAAGGCATTGGAATTAATTTACTAACTAGACCCACTATAAATAGTTAGGGCGATAACACTTATGAATGTGTACTTGTCACTATGAATTATCAAATATCTATTGAATTATCCATTTTGTATTGCAATTTTCTTATTATTCCATGAGTAAAAGAAATAAATATTGTTATCTCATGGATATAATACTAAAATTATGAAGCATTTAAATATCTTGTTTTTATTCCTTGTTTGATTTTGATTTTGTTTGTGCAATTATTTTGAGAGTTGTTATCATTTGATAGTTAATGAGTTGGTGTAGTGGTAAGGGTTTTTTATCATCTTATTTATAGAACATCATTTTATAAGATCATATGATTATTTTAGTTTTTAAAAAAATTCCATGTGTCGAAGTTCTGATGGTTTTCTTCCAAATGTTTGGTTTCATGGATCCAAACAAGTGGTATCATATCTTGTTCTTCATCAAGGATCAGTACTCTCAACATATTCTTATAGTAATGTTCTTGCCTCTATGATTTTTAATTTTAGTTGGAGTTAACTTCTTTTTATGGAATGGAATTATAAGAAGGAAATATATTGATAGACAAGTTTGATAGGATGAAATTTTATTTTTAAAGGGTGAAGATGGAGGATTATCTATTTTAGAAGAACTTTGATTTTCCATTGAAAGGATTAAAACCATAAGAAATTTATAAAGTGGAATGGGAATGTCTTGATAGGATAGAACTTGTAGTGATACATATATCTTTAGAGAAAAATGTTTCCTATAACATCTAGGAGGTGAAAACCATAGCAGATTTAATGAAGGATATAGTGGATATGTTTAAGAATCCAACAAAAATGAAAAACAATTCATGATACAAAGGTTATTTGGTATGATATATTAGAATTAATACTAGTGTCTAATCATGTCAATGAATTCAAAATGATTTAGAGTCATCTAAAATCTATTAAAGTGAAATTTACATATGTGTTTTAGTAATTTTTACTACTTTTGATACTTATTTAATAATGGTATATGATGTTGAATTCCATAAGAAATTATTATAGAAATTCTGACCATGTTTTTTAATATGTTTGTGATATTATACCTAATGAAGATATTAAGTATAGAGAAGTCCAAGAATTTTCTTGAACCATGTTGAATGCAAAAGAAAGATGATATTTATTCAATGGAGAGTTTAGAGGAAAAAAAGTTAAATCAATGGAGGGTATTCAAGGTAAATTTTTTGGTCTTTTACTTTTATGTTGTCATTTTGGGAAGAAAGGGAATCCAATGAAAGATTATTGAGATCACATGGTGAATTTAAGAAGTGATGCTTAAAGAATTTCAAGTTTTACAGACACTACTACCAAGGGTGAAAGAATTTTATTGTTAATTGTTAATATTTTATTAAAATCATGGATCAGTTATTCAAAGGATTCATTTCATTAAATTATTGAGAGTTGGTTTATATTGAATTACATGCCTGAAAGGTTCAAAAAGGTTTGTTTATTTAATGTTAAAGCTCTCCAGATCATGGGGAAATCTGAATTTAAAGTCTAAATGTAAAATAGAATATTCCTAGAGTTATAGGGGGTTGGTACAGGGGGATTGGAGGGATGGTTCAGGGGGCGTGGGCTGTTTTAGGGGGGTTTTTGTAGGGTTGGTGCAGTAGGGGCTAGTGTAAGGGGGCTGGTATAGTGGGGGGGGGCTGGTTTAGGGGTGGGGAGGATATTGTAGGGGGTGGGGGGGGCTGGTGTAGGGGGGCTAGTGTGGAGGAGGGGGTGCAAGGGAGTTGGTGCGGGGCTGGGGGCTGGGGTGGGGGAGTCCAATGTAATTTCACTTTAAACCAACCTTTATTTCTATTAGTCCCCCCTTATCTATAAATATACTCACATATTCTCAAATTTTCTTCTCCACTATTTAAAATACAATCCAATCAAGATCAAACTTTAGTGTGTAAGATATAACCATCACTGAGCATTTGAAGTTCTATAACAGGTTTTCCATTAACAATCAATAAATGTGGTTTTTAATCACATTATTCATCCCTAAACAATCTTCTCCATTTCTAACTACTTAGAGAATCTCCATATGACCTGGGATCCCACTTTAGTAGGAATTGAACATATGCCATCATAAGTTCTTTTTAATGTGTTTGCACATATTTTAGAACATCAGAAGATTACATCACATAAATCTAAATGAGGTCATGTACATGGAACATAAAAATATTATGCCTTATGAAACCAAACAATTGGTCACACAAAAAATTATAGGTAGTAGGAATGGATCAAACAGAGGTGACTATAAAAAACTATAATATATACATCCCAACAGATATTAAAAGATACACATTTTTACTGTTCTTCTACTTATTATTCAATTGTAATATAAAAAATATATAATACTATAACATATATTTCCAAACAAGTACTTATTCATCTTCTTATGCTCATGATTATACAAATATTGAATATATACATACATATGCTTATACCTATTCCTATGCTCATTCTAATCCTTGTGCAATTAATAAAATAGACGCATTTTGAAGTTGATATAGTGCATATGTTTATACTTCTTCTTAAACACTTGATGCAATATAATCACATTATCAAATTAATAGTGAAAATTCCTATGATTATGTTTATAGCCATGATTATAAAAATACTATAATACATGAATAATATCAAATACTATAATATAAAAGTATTGTAAAAAATATGATAATATATAAATCATAAAAATTCATTTGGTTTGTCTTATTCTTATAGATAAACTTTATTATTTACATACATATGCTTATGTTTATGGTCATTATTACACTAATTCATATACTGAAACTTAAATAATCCACATTTTCAGTTTTTTAGTGCATATGATTTCTTATTATTATAGATAGACTATAATATATAGGCATTTTCAAGTTTATAGTGCTTATGCTTATGCTTTTAGAAATACTAAAATACATACACTTTATCATATATTGTAATATAATTTTTTTAACATTATGCCTATGTGTTGCATTATAGAAACATTATTTACATGAAAAATATAGATATTTGAGTATGAAACAATATCCATGATATTCATATATGAATAATTTCTACAATTGAATCATGTTTTTATCTATTAATGACATTATTTTTTTCTTGTAGAGAGGTTTGTTTCTAGACTTCGATGAAGATTCAGTACAATTTACCCATCATGTAATTTATATTTAACATGTCAACTATGTTCTTCATATTTTATTAGGTGTGTTAAATTCATGAATTATATATTTATCACAACTCTGAATCATTATTGGCTCTTTAAAAAATAGGATTTGTTCAAGATATGACATGCCAATAAATTTTTTAGAATCATGCTTCAATGATGAATTATAGTGACCTGAATTCATCACACTACAATAGTCCATAGTTCATATAATCCTTCAGTAATAAAATGGATCGGAACTACTTCTGTCAATTGGGATACATGGGATAGTGTTTTTAATGGGGGTCATTTGGATCATTGTACTATGAGCTTCTAATTAAGTGTGTTTGTTTTAATCTATTTTTCTTTCTTGGTTTTGGTTTTTGAAACTGGTGATGTATTGAATCCTTTTATATAGTGTCCAGAGCTATAAATATCATTGTATCTATTAACTAAAATCATGCCTTGGTGTGGTTGTGCATGATTCTTTCTAAGTAGTATTCAAATTTATGATTGTGTTGTCTGCATCTGTTGTAATTAAAAGTAGTAGTACCATAATAGTATTGGTATGAGTAGATTCATTGATGGTTATGAAAACCTTAAGACCAAGGTGGAGGATAAAATGATGATGTTGGAAGGGAGCAGGGAGAAAGGAGAAGGCAGGGAGTAGGGAGCAGGGTGGAGGCAGGGGCAGGGAGCATAGAGCAATGGTTGAGTTGGGAGGTAGGGCGCAGGAGGCAGGGAGTAGGGTGCAGGGGGTAGGGTGGAGGCAGGGAGGAAGGGAGGAGGAAGGGAGTAGAGAGTAGAAAGAAGGGATTAAGGAGGGAGCAGTGGTTGAATAAAGGTGTAGTAGATTAATTTTTTTCTAGAAACTAATTTCAAACCTATATTTTTTACTACAAAATCAAGGATATCGTGGAATTATATCTGATTTTTTTCTGGAGACTCCATTATGTAGTCGCAGTTTACAACCATGTTAGTAAACCTATTTCCATGGTTTGAATTGTGACTATAGGTGTAGTTCCATGGTTATAAACCATGGAAATAAATCCATGTGGAAGATTTTATGGCCATGGTTGCAAATCGTGGATATAGGTCTATAGCCACAGTTCCAAACTGTGGCTATAGGTTTATCCCTATATCCACACCAATAGGATCCATGGTTTGTGAAACTGTGGATATTACCTATATCCATGGTTTTTGGTCCTATATCCATAGTTATAAATCGTGGTTATAGTCTTTTTCTAGTAGTGTTAAGTGGGTCTTCAGTTCTTCACATTCCATGTGAAAGTAGTGTTAGTATTTCTTCACCAGCATGTGACTTGAATAAATCATCTAACTACTTGGGAAAACCTCATTTTCTCCATCTTATCCTACTAGCATAATGAATCTAGACATATTTCTAACTTGTTTCATTCTTCATTTTCTTTAGTTGAACTTCTCGGTGACTCGAGTGTGTAAGATCCTTTTAATTCATCAAGTTATCATCTGACTTTGTATTTATTGATGTATTTTTTTATCATCTCATGTGAGACTTAAAAAAATAATTTGACCTTCAAAATAAAATCATTTTCAAGCATCAATTACATGAAATTGGTCTCAAAAAACTCATTCAGTAATCTTTTTACTCAATTCGAGATTAGACTTCTCTAGAATCTCATTGGCTTGATATCTTGAGCACCTCATTATTGAAACCCATAAAACTCAAATCTATATCATTGTGGTAAAATGATACCCTTGAAGTATGATTTATACCTATAAAAAATCAAAACAACCATCATCAGCATCAGTTATCACCATAGAATCATATTATACCAAATTTCATAAATTGATTCATCAATCTCCTTATTTGTAAGAAATAAAAGTGTCAATCTCGGCTTCAATCCATAATATTCTTATAAAATTTTGAGACCCAATTATATAATTTCTTTCCCTTAATGTTTAATTGACCTTATATCATCATTTGTTCTACATAATAACCAACTCAATTAGACATATTCATCTCAGGTCTATATAACATAGTAATTCCTGATCAGAAGAAAATATGGACTCACAAAAAACTCAGACCCCCCAAATAGTTAAGACCAGCTTCTATTTATTCTCCATATTAGACTACTCAGCTGAATTAGGAAGGTCTCGGAAGATTCTCACATCACTAAACCCATTAATCTTATAGACTAGTCTATATTTTCCAAGTTTGGATCATCTCGAGAGAGCTTCGGCCTCGATTCTTCTTCAACAAACTTAGTAGGATCTCATTTTTTCTTAAATAGAACTGATAGAACATATAAATAACTACTCCAATTTATATATTAGGTATCAATCAGGGAATGGGTTTAGTTATATCTTAGGTTTAGTTTTTTTGGTTTTCAATCTCTTTGGAAGATAATGTTTATTCATGAAATTGATCTGAATCATCGAGGCAGAAAATGATTATGAGCTCAGTAGGGTCCTCAGTAGTGGCTGCAATCATAGATTTAGATGGAGTCGATGACATATTCTTAGGGTCTATATCCAAAAAGGTGTGGTAGAAAGGATTCCATGCGGTCACTCTTATTCTCTAACGGTTGATCCGGTGAGTGTGATTAATTGGAAGGATATTGCATGGTCGATTAAAATATCATGTGGTCACTTTCCCATAATGCATGTGGTAGGTATTTTCCTTTATGGAATTTATAAATGGGTTGGCATGGTTAATTAAATTTCAAATTTTTGTTCACTGCCTGCCTTTTATAGATTTTAACAAAACTCACAACCACTACTTGGTGTCATGTAATCACTTACGTTTTCCAAATTCAAATCAAATACATCAACCGAACAAAAAAATATATCAACCATATGAAACTAAAAAAAATAAACTAAAATTAAAATATTTAAATATGAGATTACAAATTAAATTTAAAGAACTAAAATTAATTTACTAATAAATTAATTATTAAAAACAATGAATTAATTAACTTTAAAAAATATTAAAATCTAAATTAAAATTGCAACCGATTAAATTGTTTGAAAATTGAGATTTAAAATTAAATTAAACTTATATTAATTAATTAATAAAGTAATAATAAAATCACATAAATGATTATTTAATTCAAAGAATATAGGAAATAACAAAAAACACATGAAAATAATATTTAAAATAAACATCAATAATAAGATCAAAGTTGAAAAAAATTAAAATTAAACAAATGAACATATATTTTAACATAAAATTAATAGCTTTATTAATTTGAAAATAATTCATCAAAAATTATAAATTATTTAATAAAAAATAATGTTATCAATTAAGACACAATTAATTTTAAGAAAATTTATGGAAAAATATTATAATTAAAGGACATATGAGGTATCATCTCAAAATAAAATCCCATAAGATCAATAAAATGATAAGTAATAAAATTGTGGGATGTGATTGTATCAAACGAGGATTATATAAGGGTATAATTTACATGAATCATATCTCACATCATTGAAAGAATAGATTGATTATCCATGATCACCTGATTAGCACCATAAATTTTCTTATTCATTGTCTCTTACTCTTTGTTTCCCTACTGAAATTTTATAGCCTAAGGATTCATGATGATTCTTGAATCACCTTGTCTTTCTCTTTTCTAAGGACTAGCATTATTTTAGTGATATATCCTAGTTTAAACATAAGATGTATGAGATACATAATATGTATTTCAAGAACTAGGCTTTGGAGTGTTATGAAAATAATGTTGGAGATATCCCATCTGGTTGAAGTTGTGACATGCTCTAAGTAGAGTTGTAAAATATCGCTTTATATGCTCAAAGGAACCACATTGGAAATATCTCTACTTACATTTAGGTCCAAGAGAGAATTTAACTGATCCCATGGTCTAATTATGAAATATACCACCACTTTGAAAGTAGGTGTCCCTCTTTCGCTTATTCCTAGTATTAAAGTTCCCACATGTTCCCATGGAAATAAAAATTCTCCCTCCAAATGTATTTCCAAAGATATATATTTATTCCACACTCAATCTATTTACCATATTTTTATAGTCCATAATATAAAGGAAGAAAATATTTGAGAGAATTTCTAATCATATCCATGAATAAAAAATGTGTGCCTTCATGGACACACATGCATCTAATTATGATGGAAAGTGAACTAAGTTCATAACTTCACTATATACTCTATCACCAAGATATTATATTACATTAATATGAAGAAATTTTTTGTTCTAGTGATCTGAATTTTGTGAGGATAGAATTTCTTGTTGAATATTTCTTTAAAGTCATCCCAATTAATGTCTTGGTTAACTTTATCTAGAATAGATAAATCCCACCATTGGCATACCAGATCCTTGAGTATATATATTGAAAACTTTAATTTTTTTCTTATCTGGTTTTCCAAGGGAATAAAATATTTTATTGATCCTAATCAACCATGTCTCTACTTTTTTAGGCTCTAAATCCCCCTAAAAGATGGGTGGGATCTATTTTTGAAACTTGATGGAGTGAACCAATTTCCAAGATTCATCATTATAGTTTCTTCTATCTACTACTTAAAAATCCTAAACAATTATTTGGACATGTTTTGGTTCCCCTTTGGCTCAGGTGAAACCACATTTTCTCTTGCCTCTTCTGATTGATTCCTTTGACATCTACCCAGTTCCATTCTCTATAACTATAAAAAAAACTCAATTTAGTCTCACTCACTATAAAATTAAGCCTTATAAATCCCAAATTACCATATCAACAAATACTACAACCATTATTTTCAAAATACAATATTTGCAATCATTTTAAAAATTTTCATAAATCATAAAACTGAAGATAATCAATTCAGTCCTAATGGGAAGTCTCACTACCAATTCATGATATGAAATCCTCATAGTTTAAACCCATGAAGATGAGATGAAACCCACCAAGAAGTTTCTTAAAACATTGTTTTACCCATACCACTCTGGTAAATTGATCTTTCACAAAAAAAATATTAGTTGTGTACTTTTAAGCTATAAATTTCAAGTTTCAATAATACTATCTCCTTTTTATCATCCCAAGGAAACAAATAAACTAACCAAGACTGATACCATTTATAACATCCCACCCCTCCTAATTATCTTCATAAGTGATGGTTTGATAATAACCTTAGGTGACTTCCCCAATACCCCAAAGGCTGAAAATAAATTACAAGGGATTAAGAAAACATTGGGGTATGATTTTCCCTTTTATGAAAATGAAACCTATCAAAATTGAACTAAAAACATCCATTACTCCTCTACGATGCATGATTAAAAGTGATAAAAATCAATGTAAATCCAACAAAACAATAATATCAAAGTGACAATGGAAATAAATAAAACAATTGACAATGAGTGAAAGATGATAAGACCCAAATACACCCATGTGGTATCCTCATAATTAAATCCAAAACTAGATCCAATTCCACCTTATATGTCCAAAGTTTCAAGGTGTATCACTAGAGAAGTATGATATTTATACCTTTATTATGTCTCGATAGATAAAATTTGAAAAATCATTGAATTTCCCAAGCAGGGGGCGATTATAAACATTGTATGCATTCCCCAAATACTTCCCAACACTCACCACTAATACAAAACTTGTTATCACATTTTATGTAAAATAGTTTAGAATAAGTTTAAACCTTTTATATCAAAACCATAAACGATTTCCATGTAAAACAATAAAAAATTATTTAAAAAGTTCTCATTATTTTCAATACTCATCCCCGTGTTTATGCATACACACACCCATTCATTACGTGTGATAGTTAGATACTCATGAGTGGTCTCTCATCAATCTACCAAGTTATCACAAGGTGACCAATATTCAGGTGCTCTAATGGCACACACCCCTTATCCAAGGTCGATTCCAAGAAATGAACTTAATCCAACCATGTATTCTAAATTACATGCCAAACCATTTCAAAATAAACCATTTTTTATTTTAAAAAAATACATCAAACAATTTTCTTGTGTCAAAATGAAACCATAATTTCAAAATAACCATTTTATAATTATAACAAAGGGGTTTCCAAAAGACATCCAATTTTTTCAATTTCCAAGGCATAAAGAAAAATTATTTTTATTCAATAATCACACCAAATTCCCACTAAAAATCAAGAAAAATCATTTAAAATACTACACCTTTATGTTATAGAATAGTAGAGATGATAGAGAATCCACCTACCTCTCAATGGATAGAAAAAATGAATAAAAACACATAGAACTTCTAGATCTGGCCTTGGATATTATTTACTTTAATGGATATAATAAGATATAATAATTATTCATGTTTTAGAACATATATCTATCCATAATGGACAAGATCAATGATTTTGAGAGAGATAAGATAAGTGGATCTAAGAAGAATAAGGAATAAAGAGAGAGAGGAAAAGGGTTTACTGATGATTCTGGATCTCCAATACACTTTGATTCACCCAAAAATAACTTTCAAATTGAATTTAATTATATCTCAGCCCTAAGGAGGGAGAGAAGTTTGATATCCTATGATATTAAAGAAATAATGAGGCTTTCAGGCCTTAATTAGGATTAAAACCATGGATTTTAAGGTTCTAATTGTACATCACATGGTTAGGTCACATGGTTCTTCAAACCTTGCACATAATGCTCGACAAGATCCAAAGAGACACATGGTTAGAATGCATAGTTTAGAAAACTATGCACCAACTGTATGGTGCTAATATCTCAAGCCCAAAACCCTCCATGGTTTCCTTGTATGGTTAGATAAAATATGTGACAACCACTCTTCCCCCTCGGTCACATGTCACACTGTTTCCCTTTGGCACTCACACTGTTTGGCCAAACCATGTGCCAACCATGTGCCTATCTAGTGACTCCCATCCTCCCTTTAATGGTTTCCTAGAGATGGTTCATGGTTTCTACTAATTTTTCTAAAACCATACCCCTCTAGAAACACCTCCAAAATGTTCCAAAACCTTCCTGAAGCACCTAAAACTTTACCCAAGTATTATATAATCCCAAAATATATAATATAATGGTAAAGTGCCTAAAATTGAGTGTACTAAAGAGGTTATTTGGGTTGTAGAGTTATTTATAAAATGATATAAGTGGAACCATTATTGTTATTAGGGAAATTTTGGATTTAAATAATAAGGTTTATACACTTTGGATATTATCTTACCATGTGCTAACCATTAAGTTTTTGTTCATATTTAAATATGGTAGGAATGTATTAATATCCTTTTATGGATTATGAAGTTTATTTTAGTGATTAGATAATGAAAAAAAAAATCATCTTGAATACTCATCATTTGGAGAGAGAAAATGATTTTTTTGTGGAAATTGATAAAATGATGAAAGTATACTTTTCAAGTAATTATATTTCCTTATGTTTTTAGTCTATATGGTAAAGTAATTCCTCAAATATGGTAAAATGGTTGTGAAGAAAAAAATATATCCTATTACATTCTTTTTTTTTTGAATCAATGGTCTTTTCACACCATATTTATTTATGGTTTTGTGGTTGTTAACTTTCTCATAATCATTCACTATCTTGTGACTAATGTTCTCTACCACTCTACATCATTATTAGGACATTAATTTTTCCTCCATGTCTATATTTTCACTTCTCACTAATGTTCTCCTATTTGTAAACCTAGTTATGTTTTATTCCATGTGACCTTGGTATTTCCATTTCCCTCTTTTCAATAGGAAGTTTTATTGACCCTTTTTTGCATTGTGGGTTTCCAACGAATTAATTTTCAAATATCAAAACCTTAATTACTGAGAATAAGTTCAAATTATAAGGATTCAATTTATTAAAGGGGCAAGAATGTAACACCATGAGATTCTAAAAGAGTAACATTATGATCTATAATGTATATGACACACAAGACTGAGCTTAAGTGAATAATGAAATATTAGTATTTAAATATGACCATTATAACCTAGTTGTTGAATTGGAGGGTATGAATAGGAATAACCATATTATTAAATATATGTAAATATTATACTCAATAAAAATTTACTAATTAATTATTAGGAAATAAACATTCAATTTTTAGTAAAGTTATATTATGCTTAAAAAATGTTTCCATAGAAAATTATTTTTATTCATTTTATGAGAAAGTATTATATTTAATTTTTGACACTTTTAGAAAATTTATTTGATAAAATAAAATTAATTTTTTAAATAATCATATCAAAAATATATTAGGGTTATTTTTTGTGATTTTTATGAAAATATTATTTTTCTGGTAAATAGTGAAAAATATTAATTTTTATTGAAAACTATATTTTAATTTCAAGAATGTACAAGGTTAATTTTTTTTAAAAATGGTTTGAAAAGTAAAATTAGTTCTAATATATTATTAATAATACTCTTTAATTCATTATAATAAATTTAATTCTTTAATTTATTATAAAAACATTTTTATACAAAAAAATCATTTTTCTGAAGAAGAAAAATTGTTTTTTGTGTTTTTTGTTTTTTCTCTTAAATTAAATTCTAATACTTATAGAGTATAAATATTGAAAAATAGATACCATATTTTTAATTAGGATGTTCAAATTTAATAAATGGGTCCCTTTTATTTTTTTCATTACGAATAGTAACCTCTGTAAATATTTGTCACCTTGGTAAGGGTAAAATGGGAAAAATAGGGATAAATCATGAGATAAGATCTCAAAAATCAGATAAATACTTTCCTTTATCCTATTTTATTGGTTTTTTTCATCCATTAATATAAAATTCATGAATATATGTCCACCTAGTTCAATGTTTTGTTGATTATGACCTTTATATTATATTAAGAACTGGATACAAAATGTAACTCTCTAAACATTAATAATTCTAAATTTTTATTATAAGGATAAAAAAGTATAAGTTAGGTTATAAATTTTTATATTATTGATTAAATATTATTTTTATCATGATAATTTTTAATAATTTTAAGTGTTTGAATAATTACATTAAACGATTACACAACGCAGACACAATATTTATTCAATTAATGGAAAAATAAAATAAATGATTTTAAAAATATTAAAATCAATAAAATTTGGTTGAATTATTTTTATCCTTGAATTTTATAGATAAAGATAAAATTTTATGAGTGTTTTAAAGTTTTATATTCAAATTAATTTTCTATCATATTGTCTTTAAGGTCAAATTAATTAAATAGTGTCAAAAATGGTATTAATAATATTTTATATTAAATAATATTTTATAAGATTATTTAAAAATCCTAAAAATATTTAAATAGTAAAATTAGGATTATTAATGGTTGGAAATGTCATCCATTTTCCATTTATGAGCTAATTTTTACCATATAATTAAAATTAGAACCCTTAAATATTAAAAAAGGCATTACCATAGTTAAGATTAAAATTGGTTAACCAAGGGTTGGAACCAAAATATAAGGGTTAAATGACATGAAAACCTATATAAATTTAATTTTTTGATGATATTACAAGATTAAACTCTTTTTATTTTAATATATATTCATTTTGGATCATTTTTATTAATAATGACTTAATTATATTTTAATCTTTTCGGGAATTTCAAGTGTGACCTTTCCCTCCCTTATAAAAGGACACCCCTTCTCTCTTTTATTTAAATAAATTTGATCCATATAGATCAAAAAAACCCTACCTAATTCTATTATAAAATCTACTATATAAAAAATTAGATATTTTTTCTTCTTAAAAGAATATTCCAAGTATCCTTAAGAAAGGATCTAAAGGAGCTCTCTTGGAGAAGTGGTAATCGTATTACCCGATCACTTTCAATTTATTTCTTCTTTTAAATTCTATAAATATATGTAATTAATCAAAATAATAATATATTAAGTATCATAAATATAATTAAATTTTATTATGTTTATTTAACTATCATTATCCACCCTCTTTTTCATCAAATGATAAGTGAAAGTATTGCTCGTGTGTAAGTGTGGACTACCACCTCCATGTAGCGATAAAATCCATTTTTCAATACCATCCTTCATGGATTGTTATTATGATGGGTTTAATATTTTTAAATGATATTTATGAAATTATTATGATTCTATAATTATAATATAATATCTACATTCTTACATTCCAATCCATTGGAAAACGATAATGTCGGTCGTGCGTACATGTGGACTACCACCTCCACGAAGTGATATGAGTCAGTTTTCATTTCATCTTTACATTGATGGTAATAAGGATGGATTTAATAAATATATATGATATAAATTATATAATAATTATTATTTAAGTTTAATTATTTTTTAAATTTCTTTCTTCCCAACTGTCAAAAGGTGAAAATAGTGTTCATGCGTACATAAGGCCTACCGTCTTTATGGACAGTGTAATTCAATTTTTTATCTCTAATATTTCTGGATAATTCTAAATATGTATATATATATAATTAATTAATATATATGATATTTATATCATTATTAACATTTTTGGAGATTGTGGAACCACAATTAAAGTAAAAGGAACAAAACTACCAAACCAAAACATACATGAAAAATGAACCAGTTGTCACCCAGAACAATAATTTTAATAACGAATTGTTAATAAATGGGTGATAAAAGGTTATAAGTAAATAATATATGGTATTATTTATATGATTATGGTTCTAGAATATATATATATATATATAATCAATCTATATTTATTATATAGGACTTACAAATGATGGAAGTCAGAACCGATGTAAAGGTTTATTTCACAGTCTCATCATTATTCGAGATTGTTTATGTTTAAGTATTAATTAGGAGAATTAGTGGTTATTTCTATATTAACCCAAATATATTTTATTCTCCTTAGGTTATTGATGTAAATTACAAGTTTTCCTTTAATATTTCTTGCTTTAAGTACTCAAGTCACATAGATAATGTTCTTAAGGAAAACTAACATTATTTTTCTACTCATTATGGAATATTTTTCTTATATGAACATATTTTATATAAATTATTTTAAAAAAAGTTTTTTATATTATCTAATTATTTATTAAAAAATTATTAACCATTTTTGAATTTTTTTAAAATAGTTTAAAATGAATCTTCTTACCATTTTTTTAATGAGGTGCTTTTTCCTTTTTATCAAAAATTTGAAAGAAATATTTATTTTAATGTACACACCATGAAAAAAATTTATCACCATCATAAACACCTAATGATTTAAAACTTCATTTAAAATTTACAAAGCTTTATTTTGAAAAAAAATACTTAATTGTTAGAAAATTTAGTAAATTTAAATAATTTATTTCAAAGTGAAAAGTGTATTTTTCTCAATAAATTTTCCAGTGATATTTTTAAAGTATTTTCATCTATGTCAGCATAATTTTTTGAATCTTGTGATTTAATAAGGATATAATCTAATATTACTATCCACTATATTTTTATGGATGGTTTATGATCAATTTGACTAAGGAAATTATTGAAATGTCATATTATAGTTCTTCCAATACGGGTAGTTATTAATTTTTAAGGCATATTGATTAAGTTTTATTGTTTATTCATATGAAGAATCCATTAGACATATTAAGTGATGTGTGGGTCCTAGATTTACATATCCCCTTGATGCATCAGTAGGTATCATGAGACAAAACAGGTTGGGTATTTGGTTGAGGCCTTACCCATTTATTTAGATGTCTTGGAATGAGGCCTTAATGGTATGTTTAAGATGTCTTGAATTATGAATTACATAATTATGAAATCAATTATTGGTGTCCATGTGATTATTTTGATAGTTATGATATCCATGAACATCTTCAAGATCATGTGATTATTTATATACAATTAGTTGATCATTATTTATTCCTTCCTTATTATTCATACCTTATTCATTCTATATCAGCTTCTGACATACGTATACCCTTAATAAGAATCTGAGATCACCCATTTCTTATGTTTATTTTCACCAAGATGATAGGAAGTGTAGTATGAATGATATTCAAGTTTATTCTAGATAGAATATTGGAGTTCTCAAATAAAATATTATGTTGTATTTTATGTTTTCAAATGTAATGTTAGATTCAAGTATGTATCTAGTTTTCCAAGACTACTATACTATTTGGTCCTTTGGAATGTGATTGCTTGTATCTAGTACCAATTTAATAAAGTAACCACCGGATTTGGGCTACTAGGTTCTGAGTCATTACATTGTAATTATGACCATCTAAGTTGAAATTCACTCTATTCTACTTTCCCAGCACACAACCTTTAAACTTTTGAACTTTCATGTGATCAAGATTAAGTATTCCATTAAACTTTAGAACCTTTATGTTCTTATCACTAAGTTCACTGAAACTATAGTGCTATTGATCTGTATCATCAAAGGTTGATCTTCTTATCACTACACTTCCATATAAATTTTCAGTCATGTAAAGAGTCTCATCCTTTACACCTTTTTCAATCACCATATATCCTTAGTTAATCTTCCATACACAATCTTAAAAGTTGGTTTTATAACCAAAATCATCCAATTAACCAATAAAAATAAGGTTCTTCCTAATTCTAGAGATGTGGAGAACTTATAATAGTTTCTATAATCCCTCATTCTTCATTCAAATGTTGACATATCCTTTTCTAATAACTTCCAAGAATTCACAATCCACTATATGGGATTTACAAAACTTCTCAAATGCATAGTTTAACATGAATATTTGATCACTGTTTGAATGGGATTATACCCCAAAGTCAACCACCCAAGCTTATAATAGAGTTTTATAACATAAAAACTAGTAATTATGAACATCAATTGAATTTAAGTAATTTTAAATTCTAATGGTTGATGTATTTATGATGTTATCCATGAAACTTTGGTAATACATATTGATATTTACTTT
Source organism: Viscum album (assembly GCA_963277665.1). Taxonomy (NCBI): domain Eukaryota; kingdom Viridiplantae; phylum Streptophyta; class Magnoliopsida; order Santalales; family Viscaceae; genus Viscum; species Viscum album. Next base: position 859,823,675 of record OY728121.1, read on the forward strand.
CTTACAAAATTTATAGAAGGTTGGACCATGATAATACAAATTTCTTCGAAACTTTTCTTATTTTATTTCTTGAGATTTATTTTTTTATTCATTCTTCTAATAAACCTACTTCTGATGGGGGGGACATACCCCTTCCCTCGGTATTAATTTCACTAATGGAATGTTCTTGAACTTACCTTCATAAAATTTCTTCATTGAGTATCATATTACTCATATTATTAAACACAAGATCATATTTTCAACTAGAGATACTAAATATAGTAATCATTCCATCCCATCTCTCTAAAAGTGAATATAAGGGTAGAAACACCCATACATCATCAGTAAAAGTCACCTTTATCGATTGGAGTTTCCCATGAGTCATGTTGAAATCGTTCATGTGATCTACCAATGGTCATCCTTTATTTAAACTCAATCCAAAAAACTATCACAACATGAATAATTTGTTAAGTTCCATTGGTTTTTTATACATGTTTTCCAAATATTGCATAACCTCTGTTGTAGTATTATGATCCTGAATGTTGAACATAACATTACTTATAAGGGGAATCCTTGCCAATGTAATATCTTTCCCATACAATAACTCCCATTCATCTTTCTTGATCAAAACTAGCTTTACTTTTGATAAGGAAACCTCTAATTGTTTCTCAATCTGATAATCTTTAATCCGCATTCTCTAAAATCCAAAATCTGATCCATCAAATTTATTGATCTGGGTCTTTCCTTAATCTTCTTTTATTCTTATGTTACTAATGATGTTCTATCCATGAGATCATAACCATTACATTTGAATCCGATTTTGGGGGATGGAATTCATAAAATAAACCATGAAAAAACAATAATTTGTACTACTGGTAAACCACCAGAAGTATGATTAATAAATCCACTGATATTTCACATGTTTTAACAGTGTAATATAAAATAAAATCATCAGAAGTTCACTTCTCCATCTACTTAGTGTATTGAAATTAGGTAGTCACTGCACCATGCTCACTTTATAAATTCATAGTCATACACACATCTCAATAAAGACTATCAAAGTTCCTAAAAACATTCAGCGGTAAAACATTCAATTGTAAATACAAGAAAGCAGGTAATGAGTAAAAAAATTAGCGTGCTTCAAAATATGTCCAACAAGCATGGTGAAAAACACACTGCTACTTTATTTTATTATATATCCAATATTATAAGTGAAAAAATGATTACAAAGACAAGTAATCCTCACCTACTTCTTATCTCTTCAATAAATGCTCAGTTGAACCATGGCTTCTATGTTAATCCACTCTACGTTAATACAAACTTTTCACTATAGGTACCAATTCACTACTAGAAAAGGGGGCATTGGAGCCCCCCAGACTCGGGCGACCTCCATTGGCGGTCGTTATAGCTAACCATTAGCGACCGCCAATGGCGGTCGCTAACCTACATAAAAAAAAACGGGGGGCTTCTGCCCCCCCCCCCCCGCGCCCTCGATCTCCCTCTGCCCTAACCCCCTCCCTCCCTCGCCGCCCTCCCTCGCCGCCCTCCCCTCCCCCGCCGCCCGGCCTCCCCCGCCGCCCGGCCTCCCCCGCCGCCCGGCCTCCCCCGCCGCCCATCCTCCCCCGCCGCCCGGCCTCCCCCGCCGCCCGCCCTCCCCCGCCGCCCGCCCTCCCCCGCCTCCTGCCATCCGGCCTCCGGCCGCCGCCCTCGGTCCTCCGGCCGCCGCCCTCCGGCCTCTCGGCCCTCCCCCCCCCCCACCCCAGACGGCACCCGCACCCCGGACATCCCCCGACGCGCACTCTGGACCGCCCCCCGCACCCCGGACGCCTCCCCGCACCCCGGACAACACCCCCCCCCCCCCCCCCGCGCACTCCGGACCGCCCCCCGCACCCCGGACGCCTCCCCGCACCCCGGACAACCCCCCCCCCCCCCCCCCCCCCGCACTCCGGACCACCCCCCGCACCCCGGACGCCTCCCCGCACCCCGGACAGCCCCCCCCCCTGCACTCGGACACCCCCCTCCGAACCCGGACAGCCCCCCCGCACCCCGGACAGCCCCCCCCCCCCCCCCCCCCCCCCGCACTCGGACACCCCCCTCTGAACTCGGACAGCCCCCCCGCACCCCGGACAGGCCCCCCGCACCCCGGACACCCCACCCCGCACCCCCGACAGCCCCCCTGCACCCCAGACAGCCCCCCCTCCCCCGCACCCCGGACACCCCCGCACCCCGAACACCCCTGCCCGCACCCCTGACAGGCCCCTGACACCCCGGACACCCCTCCCCGCACCTCGGACAGCCCCCCCCCCCCCCCCCCCCCGACCCCGGACACCCCCCCCCCCCTCGTTTCCCGTCCCCCGTCCCCTCACCGCCTCCTCTCCTCCAGCTCCCCGCCGTCGTCGCCGCCCGTCCCCTCCCTTGCCGCACCGCCTTTGGCTCCGGCTCCCCTTCGCTGCCTCCTCTCCCTCGCAGCACCGCCTTCGGCTCCCCTCCCTTTCAGGTTTATAGCTCAATCAGGTAACATGAGCTTTCAGTTACATTATTATTTTATCAATGGTTCATAAACAAATGGTTAATATTTATTTTGAATATAGTTGATTTGAAAAATGTAAATGTAATAAGTATTGTGTAAATGTTTGTTATACAGATATTATTATGGATAAGAGTTGGATTGATCTTCCAAATCGAACGTCTAGAGAATATTTCAATGGCATTATGCAGTTTATTGACTTCACGAGAGGATTTGAAAGTGACTATATTAGTTGTCCATGTAGAAAATGTGCTAACAGATATCAATTCACACGAGATACTGTGAGGGAGAACCTTTTCTTTAATGGATTTCTGAAAAATTATAAGAGTTGGACTCGTCATGGAGAAGAATATGTTCGTTGTCAAAATACAGATGCAGCTCAGATGGATGTTGATGCAAGGATGACTGATCCAATGCATGAAATGCTTACTGAAATGGTACGTGGGTTTGATCCTGAAGGCATTGACATCCAGAATCTTGAGACCGGTGAGATAAATCTTCGCTCTGGTGCAGATCGTGATTCGAGGAGGTTTTATGAAGTACTTGATGATGCGAAAACAGAATTATATCCTGGATGTACTTCTTACAATAAACTGTCGTTTATCGTGGAGTTGTTGCATTTGAAGACTTTGAATAATTGGTCAGACACATCATTCGACATGCTTTTGGTTTTATTGAAAAAATTTCTTCCTGTCGACGCTAAGATTCCTGAGTCATATTACTATGCTCGTAAGTTGACAGAGAACTTAGGTTTTACATATGAGACTATAGATGCATGTGAAAACAACTGTATGTTGTTTAGAAATGAAACTGCTCATTTGGATATTTGTACGGTTTGTGGCGCTTCCAGGTGGAAAGAGAACAGGGGAAATAAGACTCATCAAAGTCAGATTGCGATACAGGGGAAACCGATTGCCGTAAAGCAAATGCGTTACTTTCCCCTTAAACCGAGGTTGAAAAGATTTTTTATGTCATCTAAAGTTTCTAATTTAATGAGATGGCATGCAGAAAGAGTTCATGAAAGTGACATGTTAACCCACCCGGCAGACTCTCATGCATGGAAGGATTTTGATAAGAGACATCCCGACTTTGCTAAAGATGTTCGTAATGTCCGATTGGGATTGGTAGCAGATGGTTTCAATCCATTCAAGTCTATGGTTGGTGCAACTCATAGCACATGGCCCGTGGTGTTGGTTCCATATAATCTTCCTTCGTGGCTTTGTATAAAGCAACAATTTATATTACTTTCCACTCTTATTGATGGACCTAAAAGTCCGGGGGATAAGATTGATGTTTACCTTCAGCCATTGATTGATGAGTTGAATGAATTTTGGGGCGATGGTGTGATGACTTATGACTGCGAAACGAATGAAATGTTCAAACTGCATGCTGCTTTATTGTGGACAATCAATGACTTCCCAGCTTATGCAAATTTATCAGGCTGGAGTACGAAAGGGGAATTTTCTTGCCCTTGTTGCAATAAAAGTAAAAAATCTGTATGGCTTAAACATTCCAAAAAATGGGCATACATGGGTCACAGGCGTTTTCTCCCTCCCCAGCACAGGTTCAGAAAGGACAGAGTGGCATTTGATGGTTCTAGAGAGTTCATCCCAGCACCAAAGATCATGACAGGAGTCGAAATGTTATCGTAGATTGAGGAAGAAAACATCCGCACAGTATATGAAATTCAGGATTTGGTGGCTCCTCCAGTACGTAATATTCGTGCTGCGGGTAGGCAGCGCAGTCACAATTGGAAAAAGAAAAGTATTTTTTATAGTCTTCCGTATTGGAAAACTAACATGTTGAGGCATAATTTGGATGTCATGCACATTGAAAAAAATGTTTGTGATAACATATTGTGGACCATTTTAGGTGTCAGTGGAAAGTCAAAGGACCATGTTAATGCACGCCGTGATTTGGAAGAAATGGGTTTAAGGAAACAGTTGCATTTACAGTTATCTGAGGGAAACAAGGCATATATGCCTGCTGCACAGTATTCGATGACTACAGAGGAGAAAGAGACATTTCTTTCCATTTTGAAGATGGTCAAGGTGCCTGATGGTTACTCTTCTAATATTTCAAAGTGTGTGAATCTGACGAGCAAGACATTGCAAGGGTTGAAAAGTCATGACAATCACATATTACTTCAGCAGTTGATTCCAATCGCAATTTGTGATTGTTTATCCCCCAATGTTGTTCAGCCCTTGATTGAGATGAGTAATTTTTTTAGACAGCTTTGTTTAAGAAATCAACGAATGAGTGATTTAAAAAGTTTGCAGGACCGAATTGTACTTACGCTTTGTCACTTTGAGAAACTTTCCCCCCCTCATTTTTCGATGTTATGGTCCACTTGACATTGCACCTAACTGATGAAGTAATGGCTGCTGGTCCAGTGCAATTCAGGTGGATGTATCCTATTGAACGGTATTTGAGTACATTGAAAAGATTTGTACGCAACAGAGCTCGTCCAGAGGCATCAATAGCCAATGGTTATTTGATGGATGAGTGTACTACCTTTTGTGCAGAATATCTTACGGATGTTGAAACAAAATTAGATAAGCCCTCTCGGATTCATGATGGTCCAGTTGGAGAAGGAACCACATTTGATATGGACAACATCGAGTGGATACAAGCACATCGATATATCTTGTTCAATACTCCATCAGTTGCACCATTAATGCAGTAAGTATCTTATCAATGTGCTTGTATAACTTTTACATGTTTTCTTTGCATAAGTTGATCTTTTAAACATCGCGTAATCATTTGCAGGAAACACATTAATGAGATAAAAGAAGAGATGCATCGTGCGACTGAGTTGCAAATTCAACAATCTCATTATGCGGCATTTCATGATTGGTTCAAGGATTATGTATGTATAAATTGATTTTCATTATGAGTGAAGTATTAAACTAATTCTTTCTGCATATATCAGTATTGATTTTTATAAATTATGTAGGTTCGTAAGCTGAGGGAGTTAGGGGACCCCACGCTACCTGAAGTATTTATCCAACTGGCTGAGGGTCCATCTATAACGGCTCATCGTTATAAAGCTATTGATGCTAATGGTTTTCGATTTCGCATTAAAGATGTTGACGACAAACGAGCAACACAAAACAGTGGCATTGGTTGTCCCTTTGTCGATTCTGGTTATTACTATGGTCAATTGATAGACATCATTGAAGTTGTATACACACACGGTTTGAAGTACATATTGTTAAAGTGTAATTGGGTTGATCCAGTGCGTGGATGTAAAGTCGATCAATATCAGTTTTCATTGGTGAATTTTAACTATATGTTATACAGAAATAATGAACAAGTTGAGAATGAACCTTTCATTTTGACATCACAAGCGGAACAAGTATTCTTCGTTACTTTGCCTTCGGATCCAAGTTGGCAAGTTGTTGTCAAAATGTCTCGGCGAGGAGTGTTTTTATTTGAAGAAGATGAACCCGAGACTGTTCCGTTTGTTTACCAACAACTTGATCAACATACCGTAGTTCAACGTGAAGAAGATATTTATTGGGTCAGAGCGGCTGTTGAAGGAGAAACGGTCGATTTTCATGCTTAATGAAAGGTATAATTGTTTTCCCGCTATTCAGTAGAATGTCCTAGGATATCATAAATTATCTAATCATTTTATAAATCCTTATAAGTTTTAATCCTCACTTTTGTAAGTTAATTCAGTCATAAATATTTAGGTTGATTAACTTTCTGATTTTTTAAAATTCATTCACAACTAATTATTCAATCCATTTTTTGTTTGATTAACAGTTGTACAAGTTTGATTTATTAAGAACAATCCAATTTATCTTTTAAACACTTTGGACTCATTACTGATATTTTGTATGACTGCAGACATGTCAGGGGAAGAGGCAGAAAATCCACATCATCCATCTGAGGCATCTACATCTCAGGGTTGAGGTATGTTTGAATGTCATTGTCTATATTTTTTATGTAATTGACATATATATATATATAACATTTGTCAATTTATTTATAAAATTGTTTTCAACAGGATCATACTCGGCTGCTTCTTCCTCTCGCAGGAGAGGCCCTGGTCGTGGCATATTATCATGGAATTCCGACACGACGATAGATGTTTCATTTGATGAGGTATTTCATCCCGTGGGACCGAATGCCCCGGCATTTATTCGTCAGCTGGGTCATATCATACGTGACCCACATCGATTTCCATTGACCACGCGTGATTGGGCTTCTATCCCTCAGGACACATTAGATCGTCTATGGAGGGAGGTTCAGGTAAGAAAATAATTTTACTTTATTTTCTATTTATAAATAATACTAATATGTTTGATTATTTTCATTATAGCAAAATTTGAAAGTATGCCCTGAAGAGTTTCGGCCCGTGTGTATGAGCAAATGCCGTAAGCTGTGGAAAGATTATAAAGGCAAAGTGAAGAGGGACCACTGGGTACCAAATGTGGGTGCCCTTGACATTTTGGAAAAAGTCCCGAGAGGTGTCCTCCCGGCTCAGTGGCGTGACTTGGTTGCATATTGGTCTACTGAGGGTGTTGCGGTTTGTATATTAATTATTTTGCTGTATATATATTTTCAAGAATATGTGATTTGTTTGAAATTTGAATGAATTGAATGTAGGAGGTGTCAACACGCCATTCGGAGAATCGAGCGTTGCAGGGACCAGCTCACAGGCTCGGGACTCATCACGTGTCTCAGATCCGACATGAGGTATATATTATTCATTTTTTAATTTATTAATTAATATGGTTTTGTGTTTATATTCTTTTAATATACAGTTGCGAGGGCAAGGTGCAGCAACTGATAAAATGTCGGTGTGGATAAGGACTCGTGATCGCAATGATCCAGAGGTTGCAGCATTGATAGTAAGTGTCTGTACTTACCAATAATTACATAAATCTATATATTAACATATATATATTTATATATATTTAAATATTTCACAGGATCAATTTGAAGCTGAGTTAAAACATCTGCCAGAGGACCAGCGACAGCTTCCCATGCGACGGGATGAGATCTTTCATCGCATTATTGGTCGGGACGGGCATGGCTATAGTTTGACCTATGGAGCAGGGATTCCTCGTTCTGTAGTGTCACGCGCTGCGGTTGTCGGTCCTGCTGTTGCTCATATGACACAGCAAATGTCAGATTTTGAGGCACGGCTGCGCGCTTCCGAGGAGACAAATGCGCAATTGACAGCTGAGGTTAGAGCACTGCGGGAATATGTGCGTCGAGCTGATGGTACAGGGGATCATACGAAGCAGGTATATACTGTATTTATTTATTTAATTTAAATTATTTTTGTTATTAAAATATTTATAATGTTTATTTGTTGTAGGCACCTGGCCCACCAGAAGGAGGTAGCAGTGATGGCAACGCGTGACGCACCATATATTCACGAGATATGTTTTTTGTTTTTACTGGTAGGGTTGACATTGATGTACTGTATTTATTCATTTAAGTAATGCATTATTACCATCCATGGTGGTCTTTTAAATATTTTATACACATATTGAGTTTTTGATCAGATAATCTTGAATGATTCTACGTTTGAAAAAGTCGAACTAATTCCAACAGATCAATAAATCTGATATTATAGATTATGTATTATCCAATATATTTTTTATAAATTTCTGTATGGTATCGATAAAAGAAATATGTATTAATTAGATGTTATCACTTTTATTTTTCACTTTTGTAATCAATGGGATGGCCTTTGCACCCCCGGAGAGCCCCCCGCACCCCCGTACAGCCCCCCGCACCCCCGTACAGCCCCCCCCCCCCCCCCCCCGCATCCCCGTACAGCCCCCCGCACCCCCGTAAAGCCCCCCCGCACCCCCGTACAGCCCCCCTGCACCCCCGTACAACCCCCCACACCCCCGTACTGCCCCCCGCCACCCCCGTACAGCCCCCCGCCACCCCCGTACAGCCCCCCCCCCCCCCCCCCGCACCCCCGTACAGCCCCCCGCACCCCCGTACAGCCCCCCCGCACCCCCGTACACCCCCCCCGCACCCCCGTACTGCCCCCCGCCACCCCCGTACAGCCCCCTGCCACCCCCGTACAGCCCCCCGCACCCCCGTACAGCCCCCCCCCCCCCCCCCCGCACCCCCGTACAGCCCCCTGCACCCCCGTACAGCCCCCCCGCACCCCCGTACAACCCCCCGCACCCCCGTACTGCCCCCCGCCACCCCCGTACAGGCCCCCGCCACCCCCGTACAGCCCCCCGCACCCCCGTACAGCCCACCCGCACCCCCGTACATCCCCCTGCACCCCCGTACTGCCCCCCGCCACCCCCGTACAGCCCCCCGCACCCACGTACAGCCCCCCCCCCCCCCCCCGCACCCCTGTACAGCCCCCCCGCACCCCCGAACAACCCTCCGCCACCCCCGTACAGCCCCCCTCACCCCCGTACAGCCCCCCGCACCCCCGTACAGCCCCCCCGCACCCCCGTACAGCCCTCCGCCACCCCCGTACAGCCCCCCTCACCCCCGTACAGCCCCCCGACACCACCGTACAGCCCCCCCCCCCCCCCCCCGCACCCCCGTACAACCCCCCGCACCCCCGTACTGCCCCCCGCCACCCCCGTACAGGCCCCCGCCACCCCCGTACAGCCCCCCGCACCCCCGAACAGCCCTCCGCCACCCCCATACAACCCCCCTCACCCCCGTACAGCCCCCCCCCCCCGCACCCCCGTACAGCCCCCCCCCCCCCCCCCCGCACCCCCGTACAGCCCCGGATTGTGTCCTTTTCAGCAGCGCGGCGCGCGCTGAAATGGCGCGTTGGGGGGTCAAAACCACCCGAACGACCTCCGAATGCCACGAAACCGTACGAAAACATCTGGGGCGTGAATTGTGAAATGGTCGGCCAGACGGCACCTCATTCGGAGGTGCCGTTTGACCGCGGCGGCCGGAAACGCGTTTCCGGCGCCCTAAAACACCAAAACGGCGTGCGGCGGTCCAATTCGGAGCAAACGTGCTCCGAACGACCTGAAACCGCACGGGAACGATAGAAATATTATTCCTGAGATACAGGAGGAGGCCGCACGTCCATCGGACGTGCGGTGCGCGCGGCACGTCCGATTGTGTCGTTTTCAGCAGCGCGGCGCGCGCTGAAATGGCGCGTTGGGGGGTCAAAACCACCCGAACGACCTCCGAATGCCACGAAACCGTACGAAAACATCCGGGGCGTGAATTATGAAATGGTAGGCCAGACGGAACCTCATTCGGAGGTACCGTTTGACCGCGCCGGCCGGAAACGCGTTTCTGGCGCCATAAAACACCAAAACGGCGTGCGGCGGTCCAATTCGGAGCAAACGTGCTCCGAACGACCTGAAACCACACGGAAACGATAGAAATATTATTCCTGAGATGCAGGAGGAGGCCGCACGTCCATCAGACGTGCGGTGCGCGCGGCACGTCCGATTGTGTCGTTTTCAGCAGCGCGGCGCGCGCTGAAATGACGCGTTGGGGGGTCAAAACCATCCGAACGACCTCCGAATGCCATGAAACCGTACGACAACATCCGGGGCGTGAATTGTGAAATGTTCGGCCAGACGGAACCTCATTCGGAGGTGCCTTGTGACCGCGGCGGCCGGAAACGCGTTTCCGGCGCCGTAAAACACCAAAACGGCGTGCGGCGGTCCCATTCGGAGCAAACGTGCTCCGAACGACCTGAAACCGCACGGGAACGATAGAAATATTATTCCTGAGATGCAGAAGGAGGCCGCACGTCCATCGGACGTGCGGTGCGCGCGGCACGTCCGATTGTGTCGTTTTCAGCAGCGCGGCGCGCGCTGAAATGACGCGTTGGGGGGTCAAAACCACCCGAACGACCTCCGAATGACACGAAACCGTATGAAAACATCCGGGGCGTGAATTGTGAAATGTTCGGCTAGACGGCACCTCATTCGGAGGTGGCGTGTGACCGCGGCGGCCGGAAACGCGTTTCTGGCGCCCTAAAACACCAAAACGGCGTGCGGCGGTCCAATTCGAAGAAAACGTGCTCCGAAAGACCTGAAATCGCACGGGAACGATAGAAATATTATTCCTGAGATGCATGAGGAGGCCGCACGTCCATCGGACGTGCGGTGCGCGTGGCACGTCCGATTGTGTCGTTTTCAGCAGCGCGGCGCGCGCTGAAATGGCGCGTTGGGGGGTCAAAACCACCCGAACGACCTCCGAATGCCACGAAACCGTACGACAACATCCGGGGCGTGAATTGTGAAATGGTCGGCCAGACGGCACCTCATTCGGAGGTGCTGTGTGATCGCGGCGTCCGGAAACGCGTTTCCGGCGCCGTAAAACACCAAAACGGCGTGCGGCGGTCCAAATCGGAGCAAACGTGCTCCGAACGACCTGAAACCGCACGGGAACGATATAAATATTATTCCTGAGATGCAGGAGGAGGCCTCACGTCTATCGGACGTGCGGTGCGCGCGGCACGTCCGATTGTGTCGTTTTCAGCAGCGCTGCGCGCGCTGAAATGGCGCGTTGGGGGGTCAAAACCACCCGAACGACCTCTGAATGCCACGAAACCGTACGACAACATCCAGGGCGTGAATTTTGAAATGGTCGGCCAGACGGCACCTCATTCGGAGGTGCCGTGTGACCGCGGCGGCCGGAAACGCGTTTTCGGCGCCCTAAAACACCAAAACGGTGTGCGGCGGTCCAATTCGGAGCAAACGTGCTCCGAACGACCTGAAACCGCACGGGAATGATAGAAATATTATTCCTGAGATGCAGAAGGAGGCCGAACGTCCATCGGACGTGCGGGCCGCGCGGCACGTCCGATTGTGTCGTTTTCAGCAGCGCGGCGCGCGCTGAAATGACGCGTTGGGGGGTCAAAACCACCCGAACGACCTCCGAATGCCACGAAACCGTACGAAAACATCCGGGGCGTGAATTGTGAAATGTTCGGCCAGACGGCACCTCATTCGGAGGTGCCGTGTGGCCGCGGCGGCCGGAAACGCGTTTCTGGCGCCGTAAAACACCAAAACGGCGTGCGGCGGTCCAATTCGGAGAAAACGTGCTCCGAACGACCTGAAACCGCACGGGAACGATAGAAATATTATTCCTGAGATGCAGGAGGAGGCCTCACGTCCATCGGACGTGCGGTGCGCGCGGCACGTCCGATTGTGTCGTTTTCAGCAGCGCGGCGCGCGCTGAAATGACGCGTTGGGGGGTCAAAACCACCCGAACGACCTCCGAATGCCACGAAACCGTACGAAAACATCCGGGGAGTGAATTGTGAAATGGTCGGCCAGACGGCACCTCATTCGGAGGTGCCGTGTGACCGCGGCGGCCGGAAACGCGTTTCCGGCGCCGTAAAACACCAAAACGGCGTGCGGCGGTCCCATTCGGAGCAAACGTGCTCCGAACGACCTGAAACCGCACGGGAACGATAGAAATATTATTCCTGAAATGCAGGAGGAGGCCGCACGTCCATCGGACGTGTGGTGCGCGCGGCACGTCCGATTGTGTCGTTTTCAGCAGCGCGGCGCGCGCTGAAATGACGCGTTGGGGGGTCAAAACCACCCGAACGACCTCCGAATGCCAAGAAACCGTACGAAAACATCCGGGGCGTGAATTGTGAAATGTTCGGCCAGACGGCACCTCATTCGGAGGTGCCGTGTGACCGCGGCGGCCGGAAACGCGTTTCCGGCGCCGTAAAATACCAAAACGGCGTGCGGCGGTCCCATTCGGGGCAAACGTGCTCCGAACGACCTGTAACCGCACGGGAACGATAGAAATATTATTCCTGAGATGCAGGAGGAGGCCGCACGTCCATCGGACGTGCGGTGCGCGCGGCACGTCCGATTGTATCGTTTTCAGCAGCGCGGCGCGCGCTGAAATGACGCGTTGGGGGGTCAAAACCACCCGAACGACCTCCGAATGCCACGAAACCGTACTACAACATCCGGGGCGTGAATTGTGAAATGGTCGGCCAGACGGCACCTCATTCGGAGGTGCCGTGTGACCGCGGCGGCCGGAAACGCGTTTCCGGCGCCCTAAAACACCAAAACGGCGTGCGGCGGTCCAATTCGGAGCAAACGTGCTCCGAAAGACCTGAAACCGCACGGGAACGATAGAAATATTTTTCCTGAGATGCATGAGGAGTCCTCACGTCCATCGGACGTGCGGTGCGCGCGGCACGTCCGATTGTGTCGTTTTTAGCAGCGCGGCGCGCGCTGAAATGGCGCGTTGGGGGGTCAAAACCACCCGAACGACCTCCGAATGCCACGAAACCGTACGAAAACATCCGGGGCGTGAATTGTGAAATGTTCGGCCAGACGGAACCTCATTCGGAGGTGCCGTGTGACCGCGGCGGCCGGAAACGCGTTTCCGGCGCCAAACACCAAAACGGCGTGCGGCGGTCCAATTCGGAGCAAACGTGCTCCGAACGACCTGAAACCGCACGGGAACGATAGAAATATTATTCCTGAGATGCAAGAGGAGGTCGCACGTCCATCGGACGTGCAGTGCGCGCGGCACGTCCGATTGTGTCGTTTTCAGCAGCGCGGCGCGGGCTGAAATGGCGCGTTGGGGGGTCAAAACCACCCGAACGACCTCCGAATGCCACGAAACCGTACGAAAACATCCGGGGCGTGAATTGTAAAATGGTCGGCCAGACGGCACCTCATTCGGAGGTGCCGTGTGACCGCGGCGGCCGGAAACGCGTTTCCGGCGCCCTAAAACACCAAAACGGCGTGCGGCGGTCAAATTCGGAGCAAACATGCTCCGAAAGACCTAAAACCGCACAGGAACGATAGAAATATTATTCATGAGATGTAGGAGGATGCCTCACGTCCATCGGACGTGCGGTGCGCGCGGCACGTCCGATTGTGTCGTTTTCAGCAGCGCGGCGCGCGCTGAAATGGCGCGTTGGGGGGTCAAAACCACCCGAACGACCTCCGAATGCCACGAAACCGTACGACAACATCCGGGGCATGAATTGTGAAATGGTCGGCTAGACGGCACCTCATTCAGAGGTGCCGTTTGACCGCGGCGGCCGGAAACGCGTTTCCGGCGCCATAAAACACCAAAACGGCGTGCGGCGGTCCCATTCGGAGCAAACGTGCTCCGAACGACCTGAAACCGCACGAAAACGATAGAAATATTATTCCTGAGATTCAGGAGGAGGCCGCACGTCCATCGGACGTGCGGTGCGCGCGGCACGTCCGATTGTGTCGTTTTCAGCAGCGCGGCGCGCGCTGAAATGACGCGTTGGGGGGTCAAAACCACCCGAATGACCTCCGAATGACACTAAACCGTACGAAAACATCCGGAGCGTGAATTGTGAAATGTTCGGCCAGACGGAACCTCATTCGGAGGTGCCGTGTGACCGCGGCGGCCGGAAACGCGTTTCCGGCGCCATAAAACACCAAAACGGCGTGCGGCGGTCCCATTCGGAGCAAACGTGCTCCGAACGACCTGAAACCGCACGGGAACGATAGAAATATTATTCCTGAGATGATTGAGGAGTCCGCACGTCCATCGGACGTGCGGTGCGCGCGGCACGTCCGATTGTGTCGTTTTCAGCAGCGCGGCGCGCGCTGAAATGACGCGTTGGGGGTTCAAAACCACCCGAACGACCTCCGAATTCCACGAAACCGTAATACAAAATCCGGGGCGTGAATTGTGAAATGGTCGGCCAGACGGCACCTCATTCGGAGGTTCCGTGTGACCGCGACGGCCGGAAACGCGTTTCTGGCGCCGTAAAACACCAAAACGGTGTGCGGCGGTCCAATTCGGAGCAAACATGCTCCGAACGACCTGAAACCGCACGGGAACGATAGAAATATTATTCCTGAGATGCAGGAGGAGGCCTCACGTCCATCGGACGTGCGGTGCGCGCGGCACGTCCGATTGTGTCGTTTTCAACAGCGCGGCGCGCGCTGAAATGACGCGTTGGGGGGTCAAAACCACCCGAACGACCTCCGAATACCACGAAACCGTACGACAACATCCGGGGCGTGAATTGTGAAATGGTCGGCCAGACGGAACCTCATTCGGAGGTGCCGTGTGACCGCGGCGGCCGGAAACGCGTTTCCGGCGCCGTAAAACACCAAAACGGCGTGCGGCGGTCCCATTCGGAGAAAACGTGCTTCGAACGACCTGAAACCGCACGGGAACGATAGAAATATTATTCCTGAGATGCAGGAGGAGGCCGCACGTCCATCGGACGTGCGGTGCGCGCGGCACGTCCGATTGTGTCGTTTTCAGCAGCGCGGCGCGCGCTGAAATGGCGCGTTGGGGGGTCAAAACCACCCGAACGACCTCCGAATGCCACGAAACCGTTCGAAAACATCCGGGGCGTGAATTTTGAAATGGTCTGCCAGACGGAACCTCATTCGGAGGTTCCGTTTGACCGCGGCGGCCGGAAACGCGTTTCCGGCGCCATAAAACACCAAAACGGCGTGCGGCGGTCCAATTCGGAGCAAACGTGCTCTGAACGACCTGAAACCGCACGGAAAAGATAGAAATATTATTCCTGAGATGCAGGAGGAGGCCGCACGTCAATCGGACGTGCGGTGCGCGCGGCACGTCCGATTGTGTCGTTTTTAGCAGCGCGGCGCACGCTGAAATGACGCGTTGGGGGGTCAAAACCACCCGAACGACCTCCAAATGCCACGAAACCGTACGAGAAAATCCGGGGCATGAATTGTGAAATGGTCGGCCAGACGGCACCTCAGTTGGAGGTTCCGTGTGACCGCGGCGGCCGGAAACGCGTTTCCGGCGTCATAAAACACCAAAACGGCGTGCGGCGGTCCCATTCGGAGCAAACGTGCTCCGAACGACCTGAAACCGCACGGGAACGATAGAAATATTATTCCTGAGATGCAGGAGGAGGCCACACGTCCATCGGACGTGCGGTGCGCGCGGCACGTCCGATTGTGTCGTTTTCAGCAGCGCGGCGCGCGCTGAAATGACGCATTGAGGGGTCAAAACCACCCGAACGACCTCCGAATGCCACTAAACCGTACGAAAACATCCGGGGCGTGAATTTTGAAATGGTCGGCCAGACGGCACCTCATTCAGAGGTGCCGTGTGACCGCGGCGGCCGGAAACGCGTTTCCGGCGCCATAAAACACCAAAACGGCGTGCGGCGGTCCCATTCGGAGCAAACGTGCTCCGAAATACCTGAAATGAGATTATTTCTTGAATTGAAGTTTTTAAATTATTATAGCACAATGATTTGATATTATATATATATTAAATATATATTAAAACATTTAAAATATATTATATATATATATATATATTTAAAATATTGTATTTAATAGTATATATATGAATATTTATATATATATATATATATATATTTATATTTATATTCAATTCAATAAAAAAAATTTAAAAAAAAAAAAAATTTAGAATAGCGACCGCCATAGGCGGTCGCTAAAGGGTGCCCGGCAGAGGACCTTCAGCGACCGCCAAGCGGTCGCTGAAGGCCGATCTGCCGGCCTTCTATAGCGACCGCCATTGGCGGTCGCTAAAGGCCTCTAGCGACGAGGCAACAGCGACCGCCAATGGCGGTCGCTAATGGCCACATTTACAAATAAAATTGTTCAAATAATATAAACCTACTCTCCTAAAAATATAGATCAAAGTACATGACCGTCTAAGAGACATTTCCAACCTGGTGACCCATTAGCTTTGCTAGACTTCCAAACCTCCTAATGTTACACCATGGAACCATTGATAGTTGTGAAATTATGATGGAACTACCACTATTGTAGGAAACATGATACTGATATAGAGGTTAACACTTGATACCTTTATATTAATCCCAACCACTTGTTTCTAACCAAAATTTTAATGAGCATAAATCTGATGGTTGAACTTCTGGTCTTATGAACTTCCATTGCTATGAATAAGGATTTACATCCCAACAATGTAAAATTGACCATCACACTCAGCATTCACTACCATGGAGGTCGATCCATGAAATTAAAAGGGTACATGGTGTGTGTTCCTAACCAACATGATGTGTATAGCCAAACAACTACTTGGGAATGCACTTTATATACACGCCATGTTGGTTGGCTCAGAGGAACATGACATGTGTACTAAGGTGACACATTGTGTAAACCTTAACTTCTATAAAACCCTAACTATATCTACCTAAATGATACACCTCATGTGTACGTAGATCAAAAATAATGTTTTCATTTTATTTAAAACCATAATTTTTAGAACACTTAAATATTCACCATCATCACCAATATCACCTATGATTAGTCCTGAAACACCACTAAAAGCCTTGTATGATGATGTTGTGACTCCGATGGTTGATTTCGGGATGTGATTTACTAAAAAAACTCATATGGGGTTTGTATGAAACCCTCACCACTCTTGCATTCCCCTACACTGAATACCCCATGTCATTGCGCCTTATCGCACTCTACTATCACTCATCGCTGATCCCACGTGCCCTAATTCTTACTATTGTGTATAAAATTATTGATCATAAGGCCCAGATCTCAATCATTCATTTATCCATATCTTATTCATCAAACTATTGGCCATGAGTATGGATTGTGGTGAAAATGTGAAGAAGAGGAAGAAGAAATAAATGGAAAAGTGAGGGCTCAATGCCGATACAATCATCCAGTAATCATTTATTGTTCACAAGATGCTAATTGTGAAGAACACCAAGTAAATAATCAAAATAAAATGATATAAATTGGTAATGTAGTTTGGAAATCTATTTCTATCCATGAAATTTTAGGTAATAAAATCCCTGGGTTGATAATCACAAATATTTAGCAAGATAAAAATAACAAATCCCTACCTCGTGGTAGAATATCCAGAGCTTTAATCCATCGTTGATGTCATGGTCTCATTCATCATCATTATGTGATATTATAGTTGATATCATCATAAACTCAACTATAATATGAGGTAAGTAAATTCCTTTCATCCATGGATATCCTCCTCTCTCTCTCACACACACACACTCTCTCTCTCTCTGGGGTTATAACAACAAAAGTGGCTAATCGAGGGCCCAAAATGTGAATAAATATTACATCACCCCTAAGGTAAATCCCATATTCTAGAAATAACTATGGAATCAGTTTTCCAATATGATGATACTTTTCTAAGATATAAATCATTCATCATAAATGCACATGTGCAGAGTAAAAATATTACATTATTCTTAAAATATTATTTATGAGCCTATACGATTCTCAAAACTCCAAAACAACTCAGTGATCAGCATCAAAAATATTATAGGAATATTTAAAAGGTTTAAAATGAAAAATAAAAGGATGATAAGATATCACCACCTATTATCATGGGATCAATATTTAATTAATTAATTAATACTATAAATCCCCTAAAATTTAACATGATCAGAAATTCACCAAGGCTCAGGATGAGAGAAAACACCACACTCTGAGATCAACAGAACCATAAAAAATCTTTCCAATATTATTTTTTTGAGTAAATATACTATTTTACCACTACGAAGGTCCTTAGAATTCAAAAAACCTCAAAACTGAGTTAGGTATTGATTGGTAATAACTTAGGTCTCAATATTATCACCTTAATTTGAGATTCCATATTCCCATGGGTATTCTTCCTATTATTATTATTATTATTCTTTTTCCATTTTTTCATAAATCAATATTCATTATATTTTGAGGATGGTACCTCTTTCTCCTTTAATTCCACTTACATCCCATAAATAATTTCAAAAGTATTCCATAACTTGAATGCAGTATCACAATGATAAGTGTTATTATATACTTAATTGTACAAGTATTTATTTAAGATATTCAATGACCTTACATCACAAATTATTTTACTATGAAGGTAAAAAATAGTATCTAAAAATATATACTCCTTGACCTCCTTGACACAATATTGTAGGAACATAAGAATCTATTTTTTCCAACCACCAAAGTTAGTACCACTGAAAAATGGTGGCCTTATCATTGAATCTATGTATACAAATAATAAAAAAAAATTAGATATTTAACCATATGTCAGAACCTTTTGTCTCTCATACCACTTATCAGGACCAAGCTTCCTGAAAGCACACTAAGAGGGGGGAAATCAAGGTGTACACCAATAAAAAATTTCTATTTCTTTAGTCCACTAGGAAAAATGTATTTGGTTCCCTCAATGAAAGGAACTCATTCTCTCACTATTGATCACACAAAATAAATAAACAAATACAGAAATTAAAGCATGCACAGAACACAAAGATTTTACTTGGTTCACCATTAAAGATTTTACTTAGTTCACCACTAAGGGATAATCCAAGGAGCATACACATAATAATTTTCTAGTGTACTAGAATATATTATACTCACTTTTAATGGATGTGTGTTCTTAGTCCATGGTCACTATGTTCCAAGGAACATTGAATACACAAGGTTCTATAAAGATGAACTATTTATAAAATGGTTAATCTCTCTTCTTTTCCTCTGTGCACTACATTGATGAAGGCAACAGTCAGTTTATAGACATAAGGGTCTCTCCCTCTTCAGTGTGAGAGCATGCATGCATTATAACTCTAGATTTTATGATTATTTAAAGACCATGTTCACTAGTCTTCCAATCCTCTAAGGTCTAATGAAATCAACACCTCGATGTGAGGTTTGAATATTTATCTTCCATAAAACATGGCACCAGCAACTCTTCCTCTGAATAAATATTTATCCCTGGTGGGATAATATTATTTTTCTCCTTCTTAAGCAACTAGATATAATAATGAAATTCCTTCTTCTTCCTAGATCCTTATCTCTCTAAAAAACAAGATATCACAATAGAAACCCTCTATTTCTTTAACCTTTACTCTTTTTACTTTCTAAACTAGATATAAAAATATGATCCAAAAATCTCTTCTTATTCTCAGAATCAAATGTGTAAATATTGTGCCACCCTTTTTTTTGGAACTAGAATCTATATTTTTCTATAGATCTTAGATACACCCAACTTTTGATTTGATGGTTGGGATTAATTATTCCTTCATCTAATTCTCTATGATTATGCCAAGTGTACCACACAATTAGTGTGTTCAAGAAAGAGAATTCAAAACTCAGTCAAATTTTCAAAAGATAAAATATTTGAAATATAGAAATAGGTTGACTTGTCTTATTCACAAAATGGTTACTGACATCACATCATGATGCTTAGATTCTATTGAGACCTTGAATATAAACTCATACCACCATAGTTTCCTCCACAGAGTGACCCCATTTATTATAATGTTATGATTTATTAATAAATAAATCCATGAAATATGTTCAATATCTTATATTTAACTATATGAATATCATGATTTGATTATTTGAGACTTCTTGATCTTCAAACCCATCACTGTGTGATAAGCTATATCATAGAGAGATCCATTACTCTTCCATAGAATAGTGTTGCACGTTATTCTCATGGACAAGAACTATGGTGAAATCTCAACCTATAATCAATTTATTCATTATTCCATATTCCCCATTGCAGTGTAATCTTCTTCATTTTGTGGGCACCTATAAATTGAAAAAACAATTCAAATCTATCTAAGACTCTTTACGATGTGTCAAACCTTCCCATAGAATGATTATTTATTATGTATTGAATCTCTACTTATATGGAAAATGTAAGTTTCATGCATGATATTATCATGGAATGATCCACTCTCCTCATGGTATGATATATTTTATAAACACTCTTTTATATACTCTTTTATGGAATTGATATCATTCCCATAGTGTGGTGACTTTAGTAATCAATCCTTGATATATACTATGTTTTATAATTCATGATTGGTTATTTGGTCAATCATATTTTATGATTGATAATGAAACTTACATATCTGCACTACTTTTCAAAAATGACCCTTATATATGCTCCCCTATGTTATAGAATTTTCCACTTTTCTTCTCATTCTACAAATGATACTTTTACATATCACTTGGATTACCCTTACATATACAGGGTGTGTTATGATTTTTCTAATTTTCTCCTCTGAATAAGAGTACTCTTTCACATGGACTAGATTTAGTTTTATGTATCAAGTCAATAACCTTTATGTATATAGGTAATTTTCCAAATTATCACACCTGCTTCTATATTCTAAACTTATAATTTCAAAATTATAACATCCAAATAAATCCAATTCTAGACTTCCATCAAAACAACTCTCACTTTTAGACTTACAACCTTCGGAAATCCATTGCCATCAACTTCTAGACTTTCAATAGTAACTTCTAGAACATTATTAGGAATCTAATAGAACCAACTCGAAACACTAATCTATGTATGTCATTTCTATACTTCCTCAACAACCTTTTCAAAACTAGAACACCCTATATTTGATTTATTTATCCATTCTCCATGTCTCTTCAAATCTTTAACAACCTATATATACTTTTCAATAAATTAAATATATTTTATCAAGAAAACAAACACACAACCTCATGGTTACAACATGTTTTCATTTGGGTATCTCCTATTTTTGATAACATCAATTGATATTTTTCATAAGATGAAATGTATGGTAAGATTAATGGGGTATTAATATAATGAATGCATGAATGAATGAAGGATTTTCTCGAATATTAAATAACATTTACTTAAATTCCATGAAGACTTGTAAATTTCTTAAGGATTATATAAATAGGTCATAGACATGGAGATAGTTTGATCATTCAAGTGCATTCTCCCTGCCCAAAATCTCTCCTCCTTCTTCTCTCTTTACCTTGAGAGGCACTAGAATGTCGTTGGAATGGAGGAAGGTCCTTCCCATTTGATGGGTTATTTTTTCAACCCATGGATACACCACAAAGAGGGAATTTTAATAGCTTACTATAAGGGATTTGTATAAGTGCATGATTCCATACTAATTCAGTAGTTATCTTCATTGTAAGGTTCACACAATGATTCTTCATTATGGTTTTATATGGTTTTTATTTTATACATATAGGATCTTGGGATTAAGGGTTTCTAATTGTTTATTATACCTTGAAGGAGTATCCTTTAATCCTTGGAAACCCTTTAATGGTATTAAAGAAATTCCATGTCTTTTAATTTGTGAAACCATGTTTACAAAACGAAGAAGCTTGATATCATATTAAACTAATTTTTGATATCATAAAAATGATATCAAAAATTAATTAAGGTTGGATATATGATATAGGATATCATGAGAAGTGATATGGTTGAACCATATAATATTAGATATCGTAGGTAGAAACATAGTGTTCTCATTTGGTTTTTTACTATATCAAAGTTTATGATATTAAGAAATCATAAGGGATGATTACACCATGTTGTGTCTATAAAAATAAAACATCATATCATCATTATGATATAACATATATTATAAGATATAAAAATTCAGACAATGGTTACATTACGGACCGTAAATTATTTATCATTAAACATAATAGATAATATAATCAAGTCATGGATTTTGATATATAGATATCGTAAAATATGACATCGTGTAAAATTTAATTTTTGTAATTTTTGTAATTATTTGTTGATTTTAAAATTTATAAATTGTTTATATATTATAGAAAATATGTTTTGGGATATTTATTAGATTTATAAATTTTTTATATATTAATTTGTTATAAGATGTTTATAATTAATTAATTAAATTTTTGTGAAAAAATATTAAATAAATATTCCATGATATTTATTATTAATATTAAATACGTTTTCCGAGTTATATGACATGACTTATAATTTAGATATAGTATTTTTATATTTAAATTATAAGGGTAATTTATAAATTGTTTATAAATTGTGAAAATAAAATAATGCAAAAATATAAAGGAGTTTATATTTAAAATTTTGAATTGTTTATAATTAATTAATTTGAATTGTTCAAATTAAAAGGCCTTGTTTAAAGAAATTATTTAAACCATAACAAAAGGGGTTTTGATTATTTATATTATTTAGGTTCAAACATTATTAAATATGTGATATTTAGGTTATGTAAATTGTTTACATAGTAGAATTGGAATATAAAAATATTTATATTTCATTTAATATAATATATTTAAATAAAATCCCATCTAAAGGATAATATGAAGGAGTTCATGTTGGATATAAATATAGTGTTTATATTTATTTGACTATAAAATATTTATAATTCATGGATAAATTATAAAGAGTTTATAATTTCTTTATTTATGAATTTTTCATAAATAGTTTATCTTATGTTTAAATATATATGAATCTTTCATTTATTTAGTTTATTCCATTGTTTATTATTTATGAATATAAATTGTTTATATTATGAATTGATGTATGATTTAATTTAAGGTGTTAAAATGATTCTATAAATTTTCATACGTACATATAAGGAGTTACATGCTAGGTATGATAATTGATTTATTTATTTTCTACCAGGAAATTGGATTGTAATTGGTTATGAGCTTGAATTAAGAAGTTAATTATAGTTTATACATATTAGATGTTAGATTTGTGATGGGATTAAAGTCTCTCTTGAGTAAAATATCCATGGGTAGAGGGAATTTGGGTCGGACTCCTCATGGGCCTGTAAGCTTATTCCTTATTTAGAAAAGTGGGGTTGGCTATATATCACTCCAAGATTACTCTTATAGAGATTATTGATTTCATATGATTTTAAGACTTTAAAATAAAGGGTTTCATATAAATTATGCATGGGATGCATCTAGATATGTATAAATATAGTTAGCTCCTAGTTTTGGTTTGTAATATAAGTTATGAGTTGTGTAAAGAGTTACACATTAATATGGTTTGAACATATATTTATTTGGTGTAAATAATAAGATTCTAAACTAAATCATTAGAATCATGTATGCATAAAGGTAATAGAATGAGATAAGATGGTTTGATTAAATCCTATTTAAAATTTGACTCGCCTATCATGTGGTGAGAAAAATATATTATTTATTTTTCCTAATGTAGCATAGATTCTAATCAGTGTCATCTCACTTGGGGAGATTTTACAGTTCAAACACTTATAAATCCTAATTCACTTATTATCACTATTAGAATTTTTAGGTATACCATCGATTTCAAACTGTTAGTATAGGCCTGGAAACCATTGGTATAGGTTATACAAAGTGTTTCTACAACCATTAGGAAGTAAGTCATTAGTATATCCTTATACCAATGGTTATCATAGAACTATTTCTATAGGGTGCTAGAATGTGTAGATACCAATGGTTCTAAAATCTTTGGCATTGGTTCCCACACTAGACAACACTCTTGGACTTTAGGAAAGCCCGCCTAATTCCAATGAGAAAGAATCAGAGAGGGTCACAAACTAAGTGATTCTAGTGGTCTTTATTAAATTTTATTTGAATTTAATTAGTAAATATTATTCTCAAGACAATGGAATAATTTTTTTCAAGTTAAAATGATTGCATAAATTAAATAAATATTTATTTCCTAAATTTTGGGTAAAATATATTTATTTATTTTATTGAACATTTAATAAATATTTATTTACTAGTTTATAAATAAAATATTTATTTAAGAGAATTATTTATTTATTTATTTGGGTATTCAGTAAATGGAAGTGGAGTTTGAGAGGACCAAGGCCGGTTCGATAGTAAAATAATTATTTGCATGATGATAAATAATTATTTAACTAGTTGGTATAAATTAAAATAACGTTGCTATTATTTTGTGACGCGTAATTTTATTTATAATTCTGTTTTGCGCAATTTGGCACACCATAAATAATGACATGGTATAATTATTAATATCATGGGTTTTATCTAAGGTTATAAATGTATTTAATTGTTGTTACGCAATTAAATATTGTAACTGAAGCCTCATGTCAATAAATAGACACATACGTCTATTGTGCCATGTAATAAACCGTACACCTAGTGAATTGGAAATTGTTGAGCTAAACAATCTCTCTATCGAATCCTCTTCCCGCCCCTCTCAAGAACGGGGGATGTTCTTCAAGGCTAAAGAACAAGCAATCAATAATGACTGACACAAGACACTCACTTCGCCGCGCTAGCACTCGGAGAACAAGTGGTTTCGATCGGAGGCCATCAAAGCACGTGTGGATCACCACTAGAGGGATTCTAATTTGGATCCTTGAAAGCACAAAAAGATAATCTAAAAGTGTTGTTTCAGATGATCAACATCATCAACGAATAAAATACCAAAGATCCAGATAATATTTTCTTTATGAAATTACTTAAATTAATTATAAACATGATGTGCAAGATCCTCTCTAAAGATTTCGGGCCTCTTCCTTCTTTATCTAAATCTTTGATTCTATTCCATGGAGACTGGCGTTCATTGTCATATTGATCCTAGAATAATCATTGATCATGGTAAAAATCAAATTTGGGTGTTGGCCCAACCACGCTTTCGCTATGCCCAGAACCTTCATTAACCACCCATAGAAACTTCTAGAAATAAGGTGTTGAATACTCCTAACATGCTCTTAAACTCAAGTCATGCTAAAGAACCAACCTTTGGAACTAAAACCATAATTAATTTAATTAAAATTTGGGTGGAAACCTAATAAAATTAAAACAAATACATACCTTATCGAATTGTCGAGCTTCTTAGAGTAGATAGAATCTCAGGACACCCTCATTGTAGGCATAAAGAAAACCCCAACTCATTTAACCAATTCCACCATGATTTGGTGGAATCAGAACCAAACCCTAAATTGGGAGAAAATAAAAAATTATAATGAGAGGAGGAGAGGGTATACAGAGATCACAAGAGTTTATGATGTACCTCAGATCGGTGAGAAAAACCCATTTGGAACATCCCCCCTTGAAGGGGATTGAAAATGAGAGGGAGGGGGAGAATACCCCTGGCCATGCGAGTGTAAAGAAGGGGAGAAGGGAGATACCTCATCTTAAAATTCATGGGGGAAATTTTTCCCCCTTTTAAATAGTCATCATGGTTTGGCCATATGATTGGACAAACCGTGCAGATGACTTTTCCCCCAAGCCATCCACCTCGCACGGTTACCAAACTGTGTAGAACATATTTATTCCCCTTTGCAACTTCTGCATGGTTTCCTCTACAAATTCACATGGTTCTACCTTAATCATTCCCTAATCGTTTAGTAAAATTTTGCTCCATAGAAAAGGAACTGAAAACACCCTGAGCTTTACGGTACCACATGGTTTTCCTTAAACCATGTTCCCCAAACCATGCTCCCTAGGAAAATCCTCTAAAACTTCTGAAACATAACCCAAGGATCCTAAGGAAACACCTGAGAACCTAATATACCTTTTGAGACTCATTCCATGTATAAAACATCACTTTAAGACACTATAACTCTTGAAATATCATTCAAAATCTCCACTCAAAATTCGACCCATTCAGCAATCAAAAATTCAAATTCTTCAGGAATTTCAAATTCTTGCATGGACACGAGGCATTACAAACTCCCCACCATAACACTTATCATCCCCAAGAAGTCTCAGTAGTAATCCAACTATACATCCTAACATATCTAGGTAGGAAATTCCCATTCATATGGCCTCATTTTATAATTAAATGATCACATGCCTCTAAATCGCAATTACAACATAAGGCATTCAACTCGACTAAATACAAGTAATTGCTCAAATTCATCATTAAAGCATCATTAAAATGCTTACCTTAGACATTCTATCTCGAGAAATGAAATTTTAATCATCCAATTCATCATTAGGATTGTGTTTCTTCTCACCATAATCTTAATCCCACAACTTCCAATTTTGATGCTTTGGTACCTCAGTCATTAGAATAGTCTATTAAAACTTCATAGTCGCATTCCAATACCGCTCCCAATATGGTTACCAACTCATTGAACCCTAACACACATGAAGAGGCTGGTAAAACATCAGTATCTATCCCAGCTACCAAATTCCAAGTCATAGTAGAAGTGCCTCCATCACCCATGCTCAACACAAGCACACTGAATTTTCTCAAAAATCCCCATCTAATTCTCAAAACACACCTATCATATCCAAAATGACACACTCAGTGTGGTTTTTGGATCACCACATTCAAATACCCATAAAACCACCAGCCATACCTCCTTTGGATGACTCATCTCGAAAACACTCAGCTCCAACTGTCGACGCATCACCAATTCCCATATCATGTTGACCTCATACCCAGAGGAAACCCATGATAATCCAAACATGACCACTGAATTCCATTCCTGAATTCTAGTGTAATTTCATGGTTGATTCCCCAACCATCCAAACTATCATCGTGCCTTACCACACGCATCGACACACCATCACTCCAAACTCCCTCAGGTCACTACAATTGTATCCCATGCTTGAAGTCAATGCCTAGTCTCGATTCACCACCACATCTGATTTCACATTTGAAATTTCCTAAGGAATATGGTAATAGGTCACATTTGTTTCATATTAATATCTCAATGCCACCACGACCCTTCCATGGTTGGTCCCACATGCCTGCTTCCCTTTTAGTACAATAGTCACATTCTTATGACTGATATGTCCCTCCCCACCATAGAAGTGTCAACATCATCTATCTGTAAAAACAATTCCACAACCACCATGACCCACACTCTATGTATCACTGAACTTAAAGACTGGATATGGTCATCCCACTCTCTCCTAAATAACATCACAACCTCAATTGTTTCCTACTCACAAACCATAATAAGGTTCACACCCTCAATGGTAAATGGTGCACCCCCAATAAGACTTTACTTAAACCACTCCTCAAGTATATTCCAATAAGTTCATCCTCAGTATAAGTGTGTGTCTCATCTAAAGACACACTCAATATATTCTCGAGCTACTAGGCCCATAAGTAACTTATAAAATTTCCATCAGTCCTCAACCTACTCACGACCATTGTTTATTTCAACTCCAATAGGTTCCATGCATGAATATTGTGCATTTACCTAATTTTATTTAAACATAACCAGTGTATTCTCCCATACCACTGAATCCACTACACTTATGTGGAATTCCCTTTCCACTTAGGTCTCATAAAAACCCAAAAGTTTCACATCACTGAACCAGGTTGACCATGCTCCCGCTACATATCAATATTATCATGTCAAAATCCCTGGCACCCCACTTCAAAATCGATCACCTTACTCATGCCATGATTCATCATGTGTTTATTCATCGTCTGGCATCGCTCTATGTCAAGATCATATACCCACACTCTTAGTGTGATTAGTAGCACGCCCAAGGAACTAGCACTCTAGGTTCCTTCCCTAAGAAATCTAAGGCATCACCATGAATAAATCATACGCTTAGTTTCTCCTCTTATGCATCAATCTCAAATGTAAGAACTTACCCATGATTCCCGCCTCAATAGAACTTGCAAACTCAGGTTATCCCCTATCACAGGTTTCCCTCACACCCAACACAACTCATCGAATCACTAAACATTGATTCATACTCTACAGTCCCTAAGTCTACCCACCTATCCTAACCAGTCAAACCTCACATCAGGTTCACTAGGTTTGACCACCTTGCCCACAAGTCGAGCCTCTCACCAAGTTCACATCTCATAGAATATCATACATTCTCTCATCTCAACCCATGACATAAATATACCAAAAAAATCCATCTCTAGGGCCTCAACATATGGTAGGTATCACATGCCATCTCATCCGCCCACAAGGGAAATGATTCTCATGAGCATCCCTACACGGTACTGCCCCTAGAGAATCATAACTCACCCATCCTAATGGCTATAACTAAAAACATCATCCCAAAATACTCATACCAATTGAAACATGATCATTGACTTAGTTAAGTAGAATTAGATTCCAAGATATATGGGAAACACCATATAAGTTGTTACTAACACTTTACATAACTAAACTTGAATAAAACCCACACACCAGGGGTTTCCCACTAAGGCCTCATGTGACTTATTGACCTACTAGGGTCACTGCACCTCCCGTGCACATAGAATATTCCATCATCATCAAGTGCCTCATTGTGGATCCACATGGATTTCCATTAGAAGGAAACACACACAAACCAGCCCAATTGAGTATAATTCCACCAAGTACTTATATGAAAAACACCATATGAGTAGTTGTTGACACTTTAAATAACTATGAATCTATCCTCAATGGTATAAATCATACACTAATAGTCCCCCACATTTCATGTGAATACCTACATGTCGATAATGATGCATGAGACACATCTTGTCACTATGGGCCAAGAGTCAAAATTCAATAACTATCCTCTTACCAATAAGCAAAGATCCAAAAAACATTAAATCATATATCATAAATATCAAATATCATATGTTTCAAGCGAGGTGAAAATCACAAATAACCATAACAGTGCAAGCTAAGAATAAAAATCTCATACCCATGGTAACCTGGACTTCCCCTGAGAAAGGTGTTTGTGATGCACCAAACTAAGTTTCATCACAAGCTCAAAACCATCCCCATGCCTTCAGCCTACCAAATCCCAAAAGAGTAAGAAAAAATAAACAATCCTATGATACCACTTTATAACATCCCAGCCCGACTCACTCTATGAATAATAAATGGGTGGGTTCACCACGTGAGATTAGGCGCACCTCCTCGAATGCCAAAGGCTACTGACTAGAAATAGGGATCTAGGAGGTATTGTGGGGAGGCCATACCCCATGTATCAGTGCGCACAACCCTAAATAAAATAAATAACCAATAATCATGCACATTAATCCCATCATAGAACATAAGAAAAAGGAATAAACATAATATATTACACAAAATGAAATACTAACATATAGCATACAAACACACTGCCTACTAGGCCGATCACATTTACATACCAAAATAAATGGAAATAAAGACATTGGATCCATGATAGATATGAGACATATCACACCCCATATTCTCGACGTCGTCTAGGATATCCAATTGAATGTCCAACATCTAAACCATGGGCCTCAACCCAACCTGTACCTACAATAACCATGTGAGAGCTTCTTAGGTACCCATGTGCAATTGAAGCCCGAGCAGAGTGTTTGTGCATAACTCAGTAGGGATCCACCAACACAATCTCATTCTAACTAATATATACCATGATATGTTCATGTGTAATTACCATAATAAATAAAGAACTGCTGAAAATTAAATAAAATAAACCATCATCAATCTTTGGGTCCATCAACCCAAATTGACCATACCTACTTAGGCTAGTGTTGAAGTGTCTCTGAGCACGTCGTGACGACTGTTCCAACCTAGTAACATGTGGCTTATAAATCTATGGCATCCCCACCTATATCCTCATGACTCTAGGGACTCATCCCACAATAGTCCAAGCCTTCAAGCTCCAAATCCATGGCATCTCAACCGTGCATCTGGCTCCAAATCATGGCAGCCATAACCATATCCTCACGACTCTAGGGACCTATCCCATGATAGTCAAGCATCTAAATTCCAAATCCATGACAGCTCCAAACACTAATCTCCAAGTCCATGTCAGCTCTCATTCATATACCTTATGACTCTGGGGACCTATCCTATAGCAGTCCAACATTCGTGCTCTAAATTCAAGGTAGCACCAATCCATGAGCTCCAAACCCATGACATCTCCCATCTGTATACCAACTCCAAATCCCACCCATATCACTTATTTCCCAAGGGAACATTCCATAAGAATCCATGAATAAAATAAACACAAGGGATGGTGGAATGCCCATGCCTAACACAATTTTCCATAGACCCATGAGCTCACATGTCCGATATGGGTTTTAATGTGACACATGTTACCATATCTACCCATATTCATACATGCCTATACAGGGCCAGTCAGTCACTAGGGCACCCACTAGGGTCCCCTAAGTCACGGTATAGTAGATGCACCCTCACATGGGTCCTCAGTCTCAACTGGGTCTCGGGTCAACACCTGATGCTCTAAGGATGTCACATCCCATGACATCATCAACAGGGTAGCATGGCCTCACTGGCTGCATGGGGCTTGCCACATAAGTAAAAATAAAAGAGATGGCCCATGAACCACCTTGCTTTTCAAGGTCACTCTCAATCGGTGCGCTCACCCAAACCGTCATCCATGGCCTATGGTCTATCCACCTAAGCTAAGCATGTCTCAAGGGTCCTCACATGTCATATTCAATCCATGTGTGTCTCAGTCATCATTCACCCCTACTTGGGTGTACATGTAACATCATCATTTTTATAATAATTAAATTCATTTATTTGGTTTTATTTTAAAATTATTTTTGTGAGAAAATATTTTATTTTTAATAAAATTTACCCTTATTAATGTTTTATAGTGTTTCATAAAAGTAAAAGGGGTTTTATGAACCTTGCATGAGGGTAATACCTCTTTTTCATGACTTGCATAAGGGTAAAGAGGAGTTTCATTGTGTTGTGTAAGGGTAAGGGTGTGTTTCCCTAAGTTGAATAAGGGTAAAGAGGAGTTTTCTTATGTTGTGTAAGGGTAAAGGTGAAATTATGTTACCTTCATAAGGGTAAACCCTGAACATATGTGTTGCGTAAGGATACTTAGGCGCTGTGTAAGGGTCATTCCAACATTTCATAAGGGTGCCAATGGTTTTCCAATACCTACGTAAGGGTAAGTTATGCACTGCATAAGTGTGGCCTTGGTTTTCTATATGATGTGTAAGGGTAACCCCTGGAACTACATAAAGGTAACATGTTCTTTTTAAAGGTTGTGTAAGGGTAAAACCCTATTGCGTAAGGGTGGCCTTGAATTTTCAAAGGTTGTGTAAAGGTAAACCAGTTTTTTTAAAGGGTTGTGTAAGAGTAAACTTGTCACTGCGTAAGGGTGGATCCCTGATTCATAACACTATGTAAGGGTAACCCCATGTTTCAAAAGGATGTGTAAGGGTACCCTAAGTGTTGCATAAAGGTAAACCCTTATTGTGTAATGGTAGTGTGATCTTCGTAAGGGTAGTTTCGTGTTTTCAAAGGTTGCGTAAGGGAAACCCAGCTGCCACATAAGGGTAGTCTGAGCTGCGTAAGGGTATCATCAAATTTACAAAGGTTACATAAGGGTAACCTAGTACCCTTACATGACTATAAATGGTTGCATACGAGTAAATCCATGTTACCCTTACAAAACTTTCATTTTATAAAAAAATTGAATAAAAAATCATTTTTCCTCTCTTTTTCTCTAGAACACATGCACCTCCATTTTTATGACTTTAAAGGCCCAAAATCATTGAAATTGATTCTTTAACCCATTTAAATGTTGTAACTCCTATTTTAAATGTTTTTAAAAACTTCCAAATTCAATAATCAATTAAAACAATAAATAAAATGGTGGTTTTAATTTTGGGGTTTTATTGTTGTGAATGTCTGGTGTTTTTATTTAAAAAAACTCGAACCTTCACTACCACAGTTTTCTGGTATACTCTCAAGAATGATTTTAGATGTTTAACTACCATGAGATAATATCCAGTTCCTTTGATTTTTTTTCTTTTGGTGTTTTGAGTTTCCAAGTAATAACCTGGGTAGGTGTTTCTATGCAGTTCCTTCCTCCTGTAATTCAATGTTTTGTAAAAATTCATATACATGCGTTTCTTATTTTATAACACATATTATGTGAATATTCACCTTGAGATTCCTTGTAAAATCTTCTTTGAGCCTCTTCCTTATAAATTGAACATGGCATGGACAAAATCATTGTAATCTATATTTCCTTTACTATAATCTAGATTTTCCTTCACTTATTTATTAATGATGAATTCCATGTTGGTTTTTATTTATCTTCAAAGATCTTTTAGAGGATGTGTTGATGAAAGAAAGGGATTAGTTCAGAACTTTATTTCTAGAAATGAAATTCCCTGATTTGAATGAAAGGGGTTAATTTGTGGAATTTTTTCTGCATGTTTTTAAATGTTGTATTTTTTGAAATAATCAGGAACCCCTGTGAATGGTTATTCTATTTGTTTGGAAATGGAAATTCTTGGGTGATTTTAAATGAATGACTTGTTCATGTGAAAAAAGCATGTTAAAGCATGTTTTTAAATGACTTTAGGCCTTTCTAAATTGCAAAACTTCCTTTAAATTCCTCAGGGTTAATTTTGAAATAAATGATTAGTTCAAAGGCTCGTTTGGCATCTTTGATTATGACTTGTGAAAAGAAGTGGGTATGATTACCCCTTCAAATATTGATTTGTAAAAAAGGATTGATTTAAAATTAATGATTCTTGACAGCTTGGTTGGCACTTTATGATGATCCTCTAATGTGATAATCCCTTGATGTGACTTACTTGATTATTGTGATTCCCATTGATGGGTGTTGAAAAAGGGATTATTCACTTTTAGGGGGTTTGGGGTGAGTGTGATATGTGAACCGAGAATGATTGAGGGTGTGATCCAATGTTGATATTGATGGGAGTTTCCTTTGTAATCCTCATAACTTGATTATCTCACTCACTTCTTTTGTCTAGTCATGGGAACCTGGATAATTGGATGAGAGTACATAGATTTATGATTTAATAGTGGACTCACACACCATCTAGTAGATCCATAGAGAATATAAAAGGTTCAGGCCATGGGTGTGCGGCTAGGAAAGCAGGTGTGTGTGGACTTAGTTTGCTTGAGAACCCATGATACTTGATGTAAGCCCAATGATCGATCGTGATTTGTTGATTATCTTGACTATGGTGGACTCACTATCGTATCTAGGTTGTACCCATGACATCTTTATACTTGATACTCGATTTACATGACAATGTTCATTGTCGCCACTTGGAACTGGAGTTGCCTTGTTTGACTGAATATCATTCTTGCTTGATCTTCCTATTTAAATGATACACCTTAACTTTATTATATTTATTCTTGCAGAACATGTCATTATCTAGTGCATGTTCTCACCTTTTCTTGGTTATTTGAATTAGCTTGTGAAATGGTTTTCAAATATTTTCAAGAAAATGTTTGCTTTTTAAATGATGAAATGGCGTGTTTCCAGCTTTGGTTTCATAAATGATTTTGAAATGTCTAAATTTTTGTTTTAAACTCAACTTTTTCATAGTTTGATTATGATGACTTTATTTTACTATTCCGAAAATTTAAAGCCTCGTACTCTCTTTATTGTACTCGTCTTTTAGCATATTTTGATTATATTATAAAGTAGCTACATAGACTCTTTTGTGAAATCCCACTGGGCTCTGTAGCTCACACTCTGCATGTACCCTTTGGTGTTTGCAACCTTCACGTTCTTATAGCAGGTGCTCGTGTTCCCTTTGACTTTTTTTGTGGAACCGTACTTGGTTGGCCGAGGACCGACAATTTGGGGCATGGTGGGTGGTCGTGGACCACCAAAAGATAGGTTTTGGTAGTTTGTTCCACTTTCAATTTTTGTATCATCTCTTTGTGCTCGATATGGTTGTATCAATTTATTTATTTGATGATGTTTTAGTTGTGTGCTTTGACCTTGATGTCTTATGCTGTGGGTGAAATCATCCTCAAAGGTTGTTTTTGAATACCCAAGTGCTTATTGTTGGCTCATGGTCCGCTAGGCCATGCTCATGAAATCCATCAGAAGGACACCCCCTTGTGGGGTTCCAACGATCTCAGGGAGGTTTTAGGTCAAGGCCTTGGTCATTAGCGGTCGAGGCGTTATGTCGGTGCCTAGGACCAACGTGGCTTAGGCGCTTATTCATTTAGCTCAAGGCATTAAATTGTTCAAGTATTTAATTTAATCTAAACAATCAATTTAAATTAAATAGACCATTTAGCCATAAAGGGCATCGCCCACGTGCCACATAATCAAAAGCATAAAGACATGAGGATGGTGCCGAAACCACCTACCTTTATTCAATGCTTTCCGGCTATTTCCAAAGGCCAACAATAGTTGCCAAAGCCCGTCTAGTCCCATCCATGATCAACCAAACTCATCTTAACAACCCAAGCCCCTAACTCAAGTCGAACATTAATAGTTAATTAATTGCAACATTTATAATTAATTAATTAATCCAATTTAAACTTGGCATAATGTTGAATAACTCACCGGGCCTTAACCACCCGTTGAAACTTCGAGCGACGGGGTGCCACCAACCCTTGACATGCTATTAAACCCAAGTCATGCCAAAGCCCCAACCTTTGACACCAAAACCATAATTAATTTAATTGAGATTTGGGCGAAAACCTAAGAAAATTCATAATGGCGGCATACCTTGTCAAATCGCTAAGCGACCGGGTGTAGATGGCGTCTCGGGACGCCCTCGTTATAAGTAGAAGGAAAGCCCCATCTCATTTGGCTGATTCCACCATGCTCCGGTGGAATGAGAACCAAACCCTAAGCTGAAAGAAAAGAAAAATTAGAACAAGAGGAGGAGAGGGTTTACGAAAATCATTAGAGTCAAAGACATAACTCGGATAAATAATAAAACCCCTTTGAAACATCCCCCCTTGAAGGGGCTTAAAGAGGAGGGGGGGAGAAGACTGTGCTTGCATGAGAGAAGATAAGGGGAGAAGGGGGGTGCCCCTCTTAAAATTGGGAGGGGAGCAAAACGGTCTTTTACCACTTTTTAATAACCCGCATGGTTTGTCAAACAGTGCACCAACTATGTAGGTGACTTTGCCTTCAAGTTATATACCTCGCGCGGTTTAACTGCACGGTTGATCAAACCGTGTGCTAACCGTGTAGATAACTCTGCTTTCATGCCATTCACCTCTCACGGTTACCAAACCGTGCGTTAAACCGTGCGAAAACAACTCTATACCTCTTTACAATTTCCGCACAGTTTCCCTACAAAATCACACGGTTTGCCCTTAACCGTGTCCAAACTGTGCTCTATAGAAAAAGAATTGAAAATGCCCCAAGATTTAGGATGCTGCACATTTTCCCTTAAACCATGCACCCCAAACCATGGTTCTCGAGTAAAATCCTTCAAAACTTCTAAAACTTTACTCGAACCTCTTAAGGTCCACCCGAGCACCCGAGCTACCTTTCAAACCTCTTTTCATGTCTAAAAACATCACTTTAAGACGTTTCAACTCTCAAAATTATGTTCCGAATATCCGATCAAAATTCGATTTGCCCAGCAATCAAAAAATCAAATTCTTCTTAAATTTTAAATGTCCATAGGGACACGGGGCATTACAGAGTTGCCTCCCACTTTTCTCCTCAGTTCATGATCACCTATGCCTTGGGGATGAGGGAGCTGTGACACTGAGATTCTCAAAATATCTTTGGAGGAAGAAAATGAGGATTTTTTAGTCATTCACTAATCTTTGTTTTTCTTTATTACAGCACACTTTTCTTTATTATATTTTCAATTCTATTATAAATTCATCATTTTTATCAAAATGGGAACCGACGGCATCATGGGTTCATGGGTTCATGGGTTCCCCCGAGTGTCTAGTGTTGGATGGCTAGAGGCTTTCCGGAGGAGCATGTTCGCTTCCGCTGCTTTCCTACCAGTCGCTTTGCCGACCCCCAACTTGTCGCTGGTCTCTTCCTCTTCCTTTCTCCTTCCCCACCAGTGCGCTGTCACAACGCTTCCTTGGGTCTCCACCAAACCCTTCCTCACTCTCGTTTCCGGTCTTCTCCTCACACGCTGCACACACCTCCACCAAAACCCTCATCGGCGTCTCACACCTGCACGAAATTCAAAATCTCCGCCTCCTTCCGGTGAACATGATTCCCTCATTAAAGAAGCGCAAGAAGCCGTCTCCCGGATTCTTCGAGAATCTGGGGTATCGGGGCAATTGTCAACGGAAATCGCTGCCAGCTCCCCAAAATACTTGGAGATGTTGATGGACGGTGTCAGGGAATTGGATGAGCATTCGTTGTGGAGTTCGTGGAGTAGAGAAGAAGAGCTAGAGGGTGATCCAAATCTCTCATATACGAAGAAAGTCTATTGCATGGCGAAAGGGAAAGGTGATGAGGGCATGCTTCCGTTCTTGGAGAGCATTGGGCTGAGTCTGTCATCTTCCATGCATCTTGCCCGGTTTCTGTCCTTGGAGACTCTACCAAGTCTCATTCATAAGGTGAACCTAATCTAGAAACTTTCAGTTTAATTTTAGAATTTGAATGCAAATGGTCCTTTGTGTCTAGGGAAGTGCAAGGCTAGAATTCATATTGCAATTCACTTCATTAAAATTTTTTTTTGTAAATTATTACATAAAACAAAATAAACTAAATGATTATGATTTGTCTTCTTCTGTTTGGATAGAAAAGTAATAAATAATAATGATTTATCTCGATCTTATTTGGTTAAAATCCATCATAAAAAGAAAAATATTATTTTATGTTATATTAACAAAATAATTGATCATACTGTAATAAATCAACATGACTGATTATAGACCTTCATGTAATTATAGTATTTGTATTGATTGTAAATTAATTTTCTTTTATTCCACTGATGATGCATACATGACCACTATACGTAATTATAGTTCGTTTTGTAATAATCATCATATACATAATTAACCATAATACCAACAATGACTTGCTTGAAAGTTTCAAAACATTCTTATTCTCTTGCATAATTATAATAGTAAAATAAATGTGCTATCAGTTTTATATATGATGCATGCATATATATACATTAATTATATACAATTAAGTTGAAAATGATAGAAATATCAATAAAATGAATAAATAGACAAAGGATAAAAGCAAGCACCCCTTAAAATGATAAAAAAAATTATGCAGTATCTAATTCCAAATTAATAAAATCTAAAATACTGTGCTCTGCTGCCCACCATTAAAATAACTTAGAAAAATAGATTGTTACTTATTGAGAGTGGCCACAGATTTTGAGGGCAATGCATCATGATCTCGAAAGTCACTTTGTGATACTTCATTGGGAAACCAAGGAATGACATTATCCTCTACGCCTTCTTGGCGAGAAAGAGGTAAGTTTTGATAACAAACTGTGATGCAATTATTATTTCTTGTAATGTTAAGTGCAACGCTTTTTTTTTTAACATCCCTGAGATTTTTACATGCATGCAGTCTCTTCTTAGTGTAATAAAGGCCTTCGGATTGATACTCATAAATGTTCAAAGGCCTTTTGGCCCCATTGAAAAAAACTCCATGCAAAACCACTAGCATGCTTGAATAAATCATAACACTCAGGAAAATGGTGCTTGATAGGTTTCAACATATTCTTGTTTTTGGTTTTATCTTGATGCAAGTTGTAAGTGTCATGTAATTCTTTTAGGATCTGATAATATGTCGAATTAGTGAAAAGAACAAGAACCGCCAACTCTATTTTCCTCAACTTGTTGCCCATATAAGTTTTTCTTTTTTTAAAGTCTTTAGTTTTTTGTATTTTCTTACCAATTATAAAAATCTGCATTTAAAATAATAAATATAGCATTAACTGTATGTTATAAATTTACGGATGTTTTTAAGCTTATAATAAAATAAATTTAAAATATCATAATATATTATAATATAAATGTCACTCAATGCAGTGTTTAAACATGCATATCATGTTGTAAAGATAATGGGTGAACATGTAAAAAAAAGGGCCAAGTCTTGATTAGTAGCAAAACTAAACCACATGGAAGCTGCAATTGCATTTCTAATGTGTTACTCTTGTTTGGACATTGATTTTTCGAGTGATTTATCCACCACTCCATCCAATTGTTTGTTAATTGAGTACATAAACTCAGCAGTTGTAATGATAAGAAAGCAGATTTTAACATGTCAAAAGCTCCCGTAACAAAATTATGCTGAGAAACATGTCGATTGTTCAACTTTCAACTACTTTCCATAGGATGATTAGAATACTCGGTGTCAACACACACCTATATAAGGTGGCATGAGAACACTCTTTAACATATACACTGCATTAACATGATAACATTTTTCCTTTTAAACAAAACATATCATTATATTATATATTTTAATTTAACTATTTTAAAAAATAAATCATGAATTACGGCTTGGTATTTTCAAATTTTAAGCAGTAATTTATGCTGAAAAAATCAAATATTTTATTTTTTAATTTAGGTCACCATTTACCACTTTATATTTTCAATTTATCTTCTCTAGAGAGTGCATTTTTAATAATTCTTGTGTTGGATCATCTTCTCTAGAAAATATCATGCTGTAATTCTTGCTGAAACAATATTTTATTTATTAAAAGTCACTAAATTAAAATTTGACCTCATACCTCCTTATAAAGGTGTTTGTTATCACTTAAAAGAGCACTTCAATCATCCTCTAGAAAATGCTAGGGTTCTTAGAGAACTTTTGACATGTTAAAGAAATGTTTTCCTATCATTATACAGCTATCACTGAGTTTATTTACTCAGTTAAAACACAGTCCAGTATCATATTAGCACGTTCCATACTGCATAACTAGCTAATGGGTTTGGATCCATGCATTTTTTTTTGCTGAGATACTGATGATGATGCAAAACACTGAGAACACATCAGAATTGCAATTGCAGCTTCCATGTGACTTGATTATATTACTTTTCATGACTAAACCTTTTTTTCCATGTTTGCCAGTTATCTTAACATTTTATGTATATTTAAACCTTTATCAAGTGATGTTAGTATTATTGTTTATTATGAATTTTTAACTTGAATAAGTTTACGATTTGTTTGGTATTGTCAATGTTATGTTTATTTTTTTTAAATGTAGATTTTTTTAATGGTAACAAAACACAGAAGGTGAAGTCTTTAAAAGAGAAGTGTTTATGGAAAAACCAAAATGATGACGTGTTGATAGATGCCTTATATCAACAAAAATGTTTAAGGAAATAAAGTTCACAGTGCTTTCATCAGTTCACCATATGATACGATCATAAAAAAATTACGTGAGACCTATAATTTGGATTTGAAAAAGGAAAAACTCAGGAATAGATTGAAAAATTATTAAGTATCATTTTGCTGGTCGTTGCGTGGTATTCTGATTTATTCAAGTATACTTTTTATTATTTATAGAATTTAGTTGTGTAAATGTTCATAGCTGAATTTAAAGTTTTGAAGACATTGATTGGGATATGTAGTTTAATTTATGTTGATTGATATTTTCATTTTCCTATGTAAATGGAAATCATGTTCAATTATAACATTTCTGACTTCTCTCTCTAGCTCTCTCTCATGAAAGGTTAAACCGTATGATGTGAAATGGAAGTGTACTGTCAATAGCAACTATGAAAAACTTGCTAAAATTTATTTAAGGGATAGGACAATTGATGCAGGTGCTGAAATTCCTAAGGTGAAAGTGCAATGATTGAATAACAAAATCAATAATTGCAATCTAGATGAAATTAAAGTGATTGATCGAATGATGTGCTAAAATGTAGTGAACACACAAGATTTTTCTATTATAGATATAGGTGATGGTTTGATCCTCAAAATTAAACACCCATGAAATTAAATAAATGAAAGACATCAAATGATGATTAGAAAGATGTTGATACATAAAAACAGCATTGTAGAATGTTTCGGGGACAACAAGGGAGGGAATTGCATGTATAGAAAAATCTCAAGGATGTTTACAAAGTGTATAGTTGCATTTAACATTTAACATTACAAGAAATATAAATCGCACCACAATTTATTATCGAGACATACCTCTCACTCGTCAAGAAACCGGAGAGGATGATTCGATTCCTTGGTTGTCCAATAGAGCATCACAAAGTGGCTTCGAAGATCATGATGCATCACCCTCCAAATTGGTGTTAACTCTCAACCACAAGTTGTGGTATATTTTGGTATGTTATTTTAATGTTTCATTATATAGTACAGATTTTCAATTACTATTAATTTGGAATTGGATACTTCATGAATATTTTTATCATTTTATGAAGTGTTTTCTTTTATCGTTTATTTATTTACATGTTTTTATTAATATTTTTATTATTTTCAACTTAGTTGTATGTATATGCATGCATCATATATAAAAATGTCATTACGTTGATATTACTATTTTAATTTTGTAGCGGGGTAAGAATGTTATTCAAGCTTTAAGGAAAATTAGTGTCAACATTGCAGTTAATTACGTATACTAT
This sequence comes from Viscum album, assembly GCA_963277665.1. Classification (NCBI taxonomy): domain Eukaryota; kingdom Viridiplantae; phylum Streptophyta; class Magnoliopsida; order Santalales; family Viscaceae; genus Viscum; species Viscum album. The sequence continues at coordinate 859,864,090 of OY728121.1, forward strand.
AATTATTGCAAAACGAGTTATAATTACGTATAGTGGCACTATACTCGCTATCGATGGAATTGAAGAGAATTAATTTAAAATCAATACAAATGCTAGAAGTACATGATGGACTGTAATTACGCATACTAATTTATTTCCATTTGGCATACATGGTATACATCATTGTAAACAATGAAAAACAACAAAAAAACAAGTCTTAAATCCAATTGAATGGTATAATGCCTTATATCATAATCAATCCATAATTACATGATTTATGAAAATGGTTGCACTTTCTTTTATTCCCATGATTTTTTAGGTTGAGAGTTTTAGAGAATTAGGTAAAACTCTTACATATCAAATCCTTAATACAAAGTGAACATTTCCGCACAATGTTCATTTTTCACAAAAACAAGATTCTTAAATTCTAAATTCCTGTTTCATTCAAAACATATTTTCTTTTTTTAGTCGAATCCCCATAGCGTAAACATAAACCTTGCTATAGTTCATGCCTATCCCCAAGCCTAGTGAAAAACATTTGAAAACACGGGATGAACAAAACAAAAATCTCAGTCTAGGATATAAAAATAAAGGAAAACTGTTAGTCCATTTGAAAATTCAAAAAAACCCATAAAAAGTTTTCATTTTTTGTAATAAATTTTGAACTCAAATAATAATTTACTTACCCAAGAAATCAACATTGTTGTTCAAAGATTTCATAAAACATCTCATAAGCAATTATAAAGGAAAAATCATAATCACACGAGTTTCTTGAAAAACATGAAAATCATTCCTTGAAAAACAAACCTTTTTATCTAAAAATGGTTATAAACTTTCTTAAAACCATAAGCTCGTTTGCTTACCTTTTGAAATTAAATGATTTCCATAAAAACCCATTTGCAAGCATAGGAGAACCATGTAGGTATCTTAAAACATCATACTTTCATCATTTAATCACTTAAACGGGATAATTCCAACATTTTCTCAGGAGTAACTTCCATTCAGTTAACCTCGTCGTCTCTTAGGATTTACTTATATTTAGTAAACTCCATCGTCTCTTAGGATCAACTTCGATCCAGTTAATTCTGTTGTCTTTTATGGGTAACTTCCATCCAGTTAACTCCGTCGTCTCTTAGGAGTTACTTATATTCAGTAAACTACGTCGTCTTTTAGGAGCAAAAAACTCATTTGAACCCATAAGTAAAACACTTTCCATTTTCGTATAAAAATGCGGAGAAATATCCATTTTCTTTTGTGAACTCTTTAAAATGAAAAATTCCCCAATACATCGAGAATTGAATTTACTTGGCAAAACCATGAAACCATGAAGAGTAAGCTTTATAATAAAGAAATGACATGACAACGAGAAATTTTGTTCATATCGTATTGTGCTAAAAAAACATTCTTATTGCACTTTGGTAAAAAAAATCAAGTGACCTGTACGGAAAACATTAAAAATATTCATTTTTAAATCTTTGTAAAGAAAGTAAAATATAGATGAAAATGACATTTAAATAAGAACATTCTTGAAACATTTTAAAGAACATGGACATGAAAGAAAAATATTTGAAAGGAATACTTTAAAACGAGTTTTTAAAGAAAAATCCTTTGCGACTTTCGTAGCTTTTGAATTGAAACAAAAGGACGTTGAAGAAGAGAACTTGAAATGGATTTGTAAACCACTTTGTTTTCAGTAAATGAATGATAAATGACATCTATAAGGTAGTTTACACCACACAAAAGAAAACATCCGGTGAAATGACATAAGTCTCAATGAAAGGAAATTGAGACAAACAATCCCTTTGATTCCTAACTCGTTTTGTACGTACTTTATTCCGTGTATAATAAAATTGTATTATTTTTCTACTCGTTTAAGAACCTTTTTTCATACTCATTCCATTGTTATCATCCCTTTTATGTCATTTATGAACATGTTTTATTTAGTTAATTAGTTAAGTTTATGTCGCACGTTTTGAGGACGTTCGGTTCATAATCCCAAAACATATTCGGTGGGTTGATCGTGGTCAAATGGGTTATTGTTCCATCATTCCCTGAATATTAATCATGACATAATTATTGTATTTATATATTAAATACACTTTTAAAACCAACCATGTAAGGCGGTAAGGAAAAACGAGTCATATCGCTTCATGGAGGTGGTAATCTATACGTATGCATAACGACATTATCATTTTTAATTGATAGAAAGGTAAGAAAACAAATGATTTATTATCTTTCCAGAATGATAATTATGTCGTGAATCTCATATATATATATATATATTAAATCCATCATTATAACCAATCATGAGAGGCGGTGATGAAAAACGAAATACATCACTTCGTAGAGGTGGTGGTCCACATGTACGCACAAAAAATGTTTTCGTTTCTTATAGGTTGTAAAAAGGAGACGAATAAGGGTTGCGCCATAAAAATAATATCATTTCAATATAGTGAAGACACTGATGTTATTATATCATCATGGTTTAAGAAGATTTGAAGAAGGTAGAAGAAAAAATAAAACAAAAACGCTTGGTTAAGAGTTATACCTCTTCTTTGGAAAACCATAGTTTTCAATCTCGGATCGCGGCGCAACGCGGCGGGGTCCCATAGCGGGATCGCGGCGACGCGGATCGCGTCGCGGCTGCTTTTTTATCCAATCGTGGGGCAGTTAAATTATAGAATTTTACAAACATATATGTTGAAAAATTAAACACAACATAAAAAGTAAAAACCCATTCAAATTTATAATTAAAAACGTTCATAAATTCAGCATAATACATCAAACACATGTGACATGTCTCATCCAATTATTCATAAACAACAACCATGAGAACATCCAAAGTTCAATTCAATCATCCTCTTCATTTTCAAGATCTTCCATTTCTTCTTCACCTTCACTTTCACTATCATCACTTTTATAAATCTCCTCTTCATTTGTTTCCCCACCATCATCATCATATGATTCATGTTCATCGTCTTCTTCTTCTTCTTCAATAACCATCCTTGCTTTTCCTTTAGAGCTTGAACTTGAAGCATGGGTAGTTCCTCCTTTTGTTTTCCTTCTTGCATAATGAGAAGGTTCACCGGCCCCGGTAGCTTCCTCAACTAATCTCCAAGTCATGGTGTTGTCATCCTTAAACACCAATTCATCTTCAGCGCCATCTTCATCACCATTCATTAGCCCTAAAAACCACTCACTACTGTCATCATCAACATTCTTTAGGACAATGGGATCAGTGACATCTCTGGAATCAAATCGGTCCTTCAAAGTTTGGTTGTATTTGATGAACACCAAGTCTTGCAACCTTTGATGCTCTAGCCGACTTCTCTTTTTAGAATGAACCTGTTTTATAAAAATTAAAAAAACATTGGTATCACTAATGAAGTTTAAGCTTAAATGAATGAAAGCGAGTTGAGTATTGATACTAAGTTACTTACATGTTCAAAGGCACTCCAATTCCTCTCGCATCCCGACGAGCTACATGTCAAGCTCAAAACTTTGATGACAATTGTAATCAAAGATGGTGTTCCTCCATAATTCTTCCACCATTCAGCTGCAATTATTATTTATTAGCATTGTTTTGTAATGATCTAAAATTAAGAATCATGTAATTAAATAATCAAGGCAAAAATAAACTCTTACCAGGAGCTATTGTACTCCGTTGTCGCATGCAACCTTTCCCACCAAAGAGGCCTTGTGCGCTTCTATATGTTGCCAATTCTAAACAAGCCTTGTCTTCCTCCTCAGGGCTAGGAGACAATCTCTCTATACAATCATATAAGTCTTTCATCACCTCTGCATCTCTTTCAATACTTGGATTTTCATAAAAAAATTGAGGATTCAAATAATAACCCGCCGCATGCAATGGATGATGCAACTGAGAATTTCATCTTTCATCAATTATCTCAAATATATCCTTATATTTGGTTTCATCATTCTTGAAAAGCTTCTGAATGGTCTCTTTTGCCCTGTCCATAGCCTCATAAATGAAACCCATTGCGGGTTTCTTCTCATTATCAACCAATCTAAGAACTTCTACAAGAGGTCTCATAGCCTTGAGGCTATAAACAACATCATTCCAAAATGATGGCATCAACACGGTGTCGGCAGCACGCCTTCTCTTTGTTTCTTTTGCATTTTTAGATCTCAACCACTCTTCAGAAGTGAACATCTTTCTGAGATTATTTTTTTGCAAATACAATCTTTGTAAAGTTAAAAAGGTTGTAGCAAATCGAGTAACTCCATATCTCACCAACTCAGTTTTGTTGGTGAACCTCCTCATAATGTTCAATGTCAATGAGTGGTTGTAGATGAAAGCCACAAGCTTAATGCCTCTTTCTATAACCCTCTTCACCCTACTAAGTTTGCCAATGTTTTCCAAGATCAAGTCAAGATAATGTGCGGCGCATGAAGTCCAAAATAAGTGTTGCCTTTTAGCCATCAACAACTTACCTAAAATCATACAAAATCAATAACAAATAATTAAAATCTTAAGTTGTTAACTGAATTGATAATATTAAAATGAAATGAAAGTACTTTTAAAAATTAAAACAAAAGTTTTTTTATTACCGGCTAACTTGAAATTGCTTCCGTTGTCGGTAACTACTTGCACAACTTTTGATTCTCCAATCTCTTCAACAAAATCATCCAATAACTTATAAACATTTTCTCTTGTTTTCACATAGTTTGATGCATCAACACTTTTTACAAACATTGAGCTGGTTGGACAATTTACCAAGAAATTGATCAAGGTTCTTCCTTTCTTGTCCGTCCAACCATCAGACATGATTGAGCAACCATAGTTTTCTCATTCAATTTCATGCCCCTTCAACAATTCCTTTGTGTGCTCTTAACTCTTTTTTTAGAAGAGGAACCCTGCACTCATGATAGCTTGGAACTTTCAAGTGTGGTCCATATTGTCCAATCGCTTCCACCATCATCTTAAAGCTTCTCGATCGAACAACATTAAAAGCAATTCCATTTGTGCAAAGGAATCTCTCTATGTATTGCACCGTTCGATCTCTTAACTGCTTGCTACAAACATCTTTAATGCTTGTTTGTCTTGCATCCTTAACTACTTTTGTCGGATCTTCCATGAACATTGCATCAAGTGGCCCTTTCACATTTCTCACTTTGTTGCCACTTAAAGGACATGATGAAGCACTTGATGCATAACTTCTTTTTTTCCCACTCTTAACGACATGAATTTCTTCAAGCTCTTCCTCCATATCCTCATCAATATCATGAATATCATTCATATATGACGATTTGTCAGTTTTTTTCTTTGTTGGAGCTGCAATAAGCTTGTCTTTCACTTCTTGAGGAGTCTTCCTACACTTCTGAACATTTCCCGGTAATCCCATTTGATGTTCTTTGGCTCGGGTAATACCACCATTGGTCACCATCATGCAAAAGTCACATGTGACTTTCTTTTTATTGTTGATGTCTCTTAAAGAATTCCACTACCAAGCAATATCTATATTTTTTCCTTGAGGCTTCACCAATGGTGGAAAAGACTGTACGGTCGTAGCATCGGTTGGTGCAATAGATGACTGAGAAGAAAATGAAGCCATAGCTGGGCAGAAATAATAGAAAGAAATGTTGGACTTGTTTGACACAAATAACAAACAAAAAACAGATGTTTGAATGACCCAAAAAAAATAAAAATACCAATGGAAGGCTGCTCTGCTGGGAGGAAATAGGACCACGCTTGGAGAGAAAAATGGGAGCTGCGCTTAGAGAGAAAAAAGGGAGGCGCACTGCGCTTGGACAGAAAAAAGAGAGCCGCGCCTAGACAGTAACGGGAGTCGCGCCTGGACAAAAACAAGAGCTGCGCAGGAGGAAACCAAAGCTGCGACTGGAGAAAAAATGGGGAGCCGCGCAAGAGGAATAAGGGTGCGTGCGGGCAGCAGTGAATGGAAGGAGTCGCACGCGCAGAAGAGTGTACAACAAGGGGGAGCCGAGTCGCTGCACCAGGAGGAGGAAAAAAGAAGAGGCGAGTGGGTTGGACCGCTTACGGGAGGAAAAAAACCCGACAGTTTTGGTGCTAGAACACGGTGCGGCCGCGTCGCCCGGGATCGTGGCGGAACCGCGACGGCCGCGATAGCGGGTGTCGCGCCGCGATCGCGTTCCGCCCGCGATCAGGCAGCCTGAAGCGGCTGGGTGCCGCTCTGCACCGCGACGACGCGATCCCGGCCGCGACGACGCGATTCGACAACTCTGCGGAAAACCACCTTTGACTTGCACCTTAATCCTTTTAGGTTGGTCTTTTGATGAGATCAGAGCCTCTAGGTCTTAGGGAGGAAGGTTGGGAAGAGATTTGGTACTTGGTCGAACTCTTACTCAAGAGGTGTAAAGAAGAGAGGAGAAGTGATGCCCTTTTATAAGTGAGGGGAGTGACACTCTTGTAATTATTCAAAGTTTTAAATTAATATAGTCTTATTCATGGTCAAGTGGCACAAGACACCCCAAATTCATAGATAAAAATGTGAGAGTTGAAATATACTCAACCAATCACTTTTAGACAACGAGATATTTTAAGCTTTATACCCTAGTTAAACCCCTTTTAGGTTGGTCTTTTGATGAGACCAGAGCCTCTAGGTCTTAGGGAGGAAGGTTGGGAAGAGATTTGAGTAGGACTTAGTCGAACTAAGTAACTCAATAGGTGTAAAGAAGAGAGGAGAAGTGATGTCCTTTTATAAGTGAGGGGAGTGACACTCTTGTAATTATTCAAAGTTTTAAATTAATAGTCTTATTCTGATAGAGACTTGCAGAACCAGAAGAACCATAACAGATTACTTGTATAAAACTGATAGAGACCAGTGGAGTAACATAGAATATTCTAATAAGGGGTAAAATGGTCTTTTGGGGGTGAGTTTGTTAAGTTGTTAGGGGGAAGGTTCTAGACCCCACTTGTGGGGCTGGAGAATAACTATATAAGCAGTACGTAGGGGTGAGAAGGGAGAGAAGACAGAAAATAGTTGGGAGTTCGGCCATCTGGCTTGGAAATCGGCCATCTGGAGGAAAGAATATTCTAATAAGGGGTAGAATGGTCTTTTGGGGGTGAGTTTGTTAAGTTGTTAGGGGGAAAGGTTCTAGACCCCACTTGTGGGGCTGGAGAATAACTATATAAGCAGTACGTGGGGGTGAGAAGGGAGGGAAGGTAGAAAATAGTTGGGAGTTTGGCCATCTGGCTTAGAAATCGGCCATCTCGAGGAGAGAATATTCTAATAAGGGGTAGAATGGTCTTTTGGGGGTGAGTTTGTTAAGTTGTTAGGGGGAAGGTCCTAGACCCCACTTGTGGGGTTGGAGAATAACTATATAAGCAGTACGTGGGGGTGAGAAGGGAGGGAAGGCATAAAATAGTTGGGAGTTCGGCCATCTGGCTTGGAAATCGGCCTGCGGGCTTGGGCAGGGACTTTGTGAGTTTTCCGATTCTTCTTCCTCTATCAGTTTTATACAAGTAGTCGATTCTGGTTCTGCAAGTCTCTATCAATTGGTCCGGCCTGCCTCCTCCTTCCTCAACCGAGGCGCGCTCCGATTTCATCACTTCCAGCATCAGCGCACATCGCGGTGTGGAAATTTTCAAGGAGCCGCTCCTGGCCTGCTCGCCTCTCCTGCATAAGGAGACGTCAGGAAGCTGACCGGCAGACGCGACGTCAGGAAGTGCCACGCGCTGCCTGCTTCTTTTTTGTAGAGACGCAACACACACGCCGGAGACTGTTGCTGCAGGAGACTCCCGACCTACAACAAGCGCGACTCACCTGCGAAGCTTTCACTTCCTTGGCTTGCATTTGACGTCCAGTACGAGACGATTTTCAAAGCACACTGCCGCTGCGGTGCTCCGCCTGTTTTCGTCGGCACACATCATCAGTTTTTGTTGGGAGACGTTCCGATCCTCTTCAGCGGATTCCCTTGTTTTCTTCATCGGCGGACAAAGCTCACCACCACTGCGCCGTCGACTTCGCTGGTGACGACCGCGACAAACGAAGACTTCCGAGCTCGATGCTTTCGGACGCGGCGTCGTTCCACGTTTTCTCGTTTTGATCGGACGAACTGCACCTGACTTTTCGCTGCCGGTGCCTTTCGCAGAAGCGGCCGAGAGCTTAAGATTTGCAGAGCGTGCCGTCTGCCTTAAGGTTTCACTTGAGCAGGAGGCGAGCGAGGAGGGAAGCGTCGCGCGACCCGCGACCCGCGACATTCCCGGTTTTCATCGACTGCAGAAGCGACGCACGTTTAAAAAAAAAAGGGCAGCCCAATTTTGTGACTCGGGAGGAAAACACAGGAACAAAGAAAAAAAGGGGGCGTGTCCGACTCTGTTAAAAAAAAAGTGGGGCAAGAAAAATTATCTATAGAGGGACTGCCAACAAGGAAACAACACGACGCACGCTGCCCGTTCCCTCCCGGAGGATACTCACATACTTGGAAGTGCCTTGCTGTTCGGGCATCGCAACCTATGGCGACACAAATACCGGAAATCTAGGCTTCACTGGCCCGGGTGACTAGAAATCAGGAAAAATACTTACAGAAAGCGTTTTTACCGGAATTTTTTGCCACCCATTCAAAGTCTTGGCTCTCGCAAGCTGAGGAATATTTCTCGCGCAATCAAACACCGGATCAAATGAAGGTGCCGCTGGCACGCCTCTGCATGTCCGAAATGCCTGCACTTTGGTTTTTAGTGGTTAAAGGCCATGCAACTACGTTCACTTGAGAACATCTTAAAGAAGCAATCCTTGAGGATTTTGGAAGCTCCGTCAGCAAACCCCCTGCAACTACATCCGAGTTCTTGCTGCCGGAACCACAGCTGTCCGCATCGCACTCCGAGGGGCCTACTGAACATGGGACGCACAACTGGAGTACAGGACTGGCCGAAAATCCTGACGACATTATCTCCAGTCAGTTTTTGATAGGCTTCCCTCGTATTGTGGAACCAGACACCTCAATGTTCGTTATGCAGGAGCACCAGCCGCCGCAGACTACACAGGCTCAATCCTGGGCTCTTGTTATTTTACCTCTAGCTACACAGGTCACGCCCGGTGACGGGCTGGGGTCCCCAGGCTCATACAAAAGATTCATACAATTTTTATTCACCAGATGTCGGGTGGTACCAGCCGAACTTGCAACCCACTTCATTGAAGCACACAAGGGGCCTCTCCGATGGTGGGAGGGAAAACATTACAGGAGGCATTTTCACACTCGTCCATGATGAAGGCCGACGCATTTGGGAGATTGCTTGGTGTGCACCTGGGGCACGAGCGCCTTATACGGGACAACAACCGATTGGTCCTCAGTCAACGATATTGCTTGTTCCGACCCAACTCACCAGAGTAGGACGCCGAATATGGAAGATTGCTTGGAGTACCTGCATGATCCACCACCTTGAGGACAAGGTGGTTTTTCGGGACAGTGGCAGTGATAGAGACCAGCTGTCCAGCTGGAGGAGAGAATATTCTAATAAGGGGTAAAATGGTCTTTTGGGGGTGAGTTTGTTAAATTGTTAGGAGAAGGTTCCAGACCCCACTTGTGGGGCTGGAGAATAACTATATAAGCAGTACGTGGGGGTGAGAAGGGAGGGAAGACAGAAAATAGTTGGGAGTTCGGCCATCTGGCTTGGAAATCGGCCTGCAGGCTTGGGCGGGGACTTTGTGAGTTTTCTGATTCTTCTTCCTCTTTATGCTGTAATTCTGCTGCTCCACTGGTCTCTATCATATTCATGGTCAAGTGGCACAAGACACCCCAAATTCATAGATAAAATGTGATAGAGTTGAAATATACTCAACCAATCACTTTTAGACAAGTGTTAGGAGACATTTTAAGCTTTATACCCTAGTTAAACCCCTTTAAACTCAATTTAACATTAATCGTGATAACTTAACTTTTCAACATGATAACTTCATTATATGCACAAAAATTAAAAAGGGTTTTCTAACCAAATTTGGAAATGCTGATTCAAAATTTGGAATTCATTTTATCAAATTCAAAATCTATAGGTGGTAAAAATTACTTTTAATATAAGTACGCAAAACACACGGAAAACAGTTTTTAGGAAAATATCTCGATTCAAGTGTAACAATCATTTCACCTTGAAATCAAGTAATAAGTTGATTTCCACAATTTTTTTGGTTAAATAACAAACAAAGGTTTTTAGACTTTTAGATCAAACCAAAACCGAATGACACCTTCAAACCATACCATTAAATGCAAAGACCCAAAAATAGTTTTTAATTTGGATAAAATATAATTTATGCTCATAAAAGTCAAACGTGAGTTCCCAAATTCAAAATAATGTTTTAAAATACATTATTTAACTCCAACTTATCTTTGGCCAAACACCACTTATCCAATAGGATAAAGACAATTGTTAGAGAGATTTTAAAGCTTTACCCCATAGTTTTAACTCTATTTTTCTTGTTTTGCCCTCTTTGAGGCGACAAATCTTTACCATGGTTAATGTTCATAATGACAAAAAATAAAAAGGATCTATTTGTCAAATTTAAACTTTCTGATTCCAAATATGAAATCTATTTTTCAATATCCAAATTTTAGAAGTGGTAGAAATCAATTTTAATATATATGCGTAAAACACAACAAAAAACAGTTTTGAGAAAAATGCATTATTAAGCAAAAAAATGAATTTATACCAAAATCAAGTAGAATGCTGATTTTCATGTAATTAATTAGATTATTTCTAATTAAAGGAGTCTTATGTTACTTTAAGATCAAATTCAAAACGTAATTGGACTTTTAAATTACTTGATATAATGAAAAAAATGACAGTTTTATAAAAATCGGTATTTTTCACTATTCACTTAAAAACAATTTTTTAAGAAGAATCCAAAAAATTCATCCTAAACCTATTATGACATGCTGATTTCAAAAATGATATTTATTTTTTTCAAATACAGTTTATAAAAGTGATAGAAATTAATTATAATATTCACGCACAAAATGCAATAAAAATTATTTTTGAAGAAAATGTATTTTTGTAGTATAAAATGACTTTATTCTCATTACTTGTTTGATAATCATAATTTAATGAATGTTCATTCATTCTATTTGATTTATAATCTATTTATTAGAATCATTTAGCAATAATGGTTAATTTAATCTATTAAGATCAAAATAAATTGCACATATAAAAACAATTTTATGAAAAAATATCTCTTTTACCTTTTAAAAGATTTTATGCTCATTTCCAACCTATTAATAATCAACGAATGATTGGTTATTCATTTTATTAAGGAAAAAATTTCTGCATATATTTCATAATACCGTTATTCCTATTCATACCTGTTAAACCAACGACTAGGTTATAATGGTCGTATAATAGCATGTCGCGGTTCGTTTAAGTTTGATGTTGCGTATACCACACGCTATCGAATACATTACTTAAAAGAAAATAAATTCTAAAATCTTGGGGTGTTACAAATGGGGTCGTCTACATGGATCAAATGTCGTAAAAAAGCTCTATTGAAAACTATTTTCATTGAAACCATTTAAAACAAAATCATCTTGAATGATTTATTTAAGGTTCCTTTAATAAGTGAATTTGTCATTAAACTTACCCTATTAACAGGTGCATCCCTAGGTCTTTTTCTAATATGTCCAAACCATCTTAATCTAGTCTTAGTCATCCTCTCGTCAATCGGAGCCACTCCAATTTTCTCTAGAGAATATTCATTTCCAATCTTATCCATTTTATTATGCCTTCATATCCATCTTAACATTTTCATTTATGCTACCTTTATTATTTTTTTGTTCAAGATGTCCTGTCAAAGGCTAACGGTCACTACCATATAGAATCGCTAGTTTTATGCCTGAACGTTCAACTACAAAAGCAATTTATTTGATGAGAGGTCTAATGAAGTATTATCTTCAAAAAGCCCAAGATTTGCTTATGGTTTTTATTGATTCGGAAAAAGCATATGATAAAGTCCCTAAAGAAAAGGGGTGCAAATGGCGTATATCAAACTCATCCAAGACATATGAAAAGAGTTTGACTCGAGTTAGAACTTCAATAGGTGATACCACACACTCCCCTCTCTCAGTAGGACTGCGTCAAGGTTTGACTTTAAGCCCATACTTTTTTGATTTAGTCTTAAATGAACTCACAAAGCATATTCAAGACGAGATACCTAATTGCATGTTTTTTGTGGATGATATAGTTCTCATTGTAGAATCCCAAGATACTATCAATTTAAAGTTAGAGCTTTGGAGAGTGAGACTTTATAATCAAAATGTTTCTGTCTTAATAGGGATAAGACAAAATATATGGTGTTATTTTAGCAAATGATTATCTAACAATATTATGAATGTGAGATTGAAAGACAACGTTATTTCAAAAGTTGATCGTTTTCGACATTTAGGCTCATTTTTTGCAATGTGATGGAGATATTAATACAGATGTCTCTCATAGGATTCAAACCGTTAGACAATAATTTCATTTTTTTAAAATAATAATATAAATATATATTTTTTAATTTGATATGTGCAATGACTACGCAAACCGTGAAGAGTTTGTTGAAAAAGTCTGCAATTTTTTTTGGTTTAGAAGCAAAAAAGGCTGTAGAATTTTATGTATTTTTTAAACTACATAATAAATTATTTTGGGAATATAACAGAAATTAATTTCTTTTCTTCTATCTTATGAATTAGCCAAGCAAGATGGAAATAAATCATAGTAATTCCTTTTCTATCCAAAGAGAATGAAAAAAATCACAATCATTTCATTTCTTTTATGATTTACAGACATTTTTCTTTCTTTTATGAAATGTTTTACCAAACACAAAGGATGTTATCATGTTAGAATGCAAACCTGGACTGCCATTGGTCTATCTTCTTGGTTCTTTGTAATGAATTATTACGAGCGGCGACATTTATATGCTCCTCATATGGGCAGGTGATCTTCTATTTATCTAAATCCTGTTTGATTGTTGGGCAAATGAGGGGAAGGGAAAGGAAAACATCCATTTTCCTTTTTGTTTGGTTGTGTTTGCATTTTTCCAGGGGGACCCTTTTTGTTTAACGGAGATGCAGGATTTCCCCCCTGAACAAAACAAAGGAAAAGAATGTCGAACATTCAAATTATGCTTCACATATAAATTGTATTAAATTCTATTTTATTATTAATAATAAAATAATTATGATGAATATTTTTTATTATTTTAATGTTTAATATGTTTTATAAATATTTTTGGTACTAAAATAATAATTATTAATGATTAAAAATAATTATTTTACTATCATTCTTCATAGGTATATTATAGTCATTTAATATGTTTTTTCTCGTTACTATTTTTATCTGTCCAAACATAAATTAAACTATCAAATTATTTTACTTTGCATTGCGTATCTTACACTCCTTTTTTTCTTTCCTTCTTATTTCCCATTTTATACACTTCCCTTCCTTCAATTTATTTTCTACCAACCAAAACGGGACCTAACATGTGAAGCATGCCTCCCATTTGATATAAACTGATGAATTCCATAACATGAGCGCATGCATACTTCGATCGGGCCCATTTCCCTTCATTTAAGTCTTTACAAATTTTGAATGCATTGGGCCCTGTTGAGCTCTTTTAGTGATAAATAAATGTTGAAAACACCTTATTACGCTTACACACAGGATTGGCAACTCCCAAGATGTCAATTAAGAGCTCATGGTTTCCACAACCTCTGAATAGTGAAGAATCAATCAGGGGTGCATGGCTTGCTATCTTTCAACATATCTGCATTCTACAGAAGCTATTTGGTTTCATTACCAAGTTGCCACTGCTTTAAAAAACAGAACAGTTTACAATTGAATATATATTTTTATTTTATAAGTTACTTGGTTTTGTCTTGCCGTACAGGTTGTAAGTGTATACTGCTTTGCCGAACTGGTGTTATTAAATTGTTTTTCTGGTGCACAGAGCAGGACCCTTTCTTCTATGAATGCATTTCACCTGGCAGTTGATCTACTCTGAATTGAAAGGAACACCAGACTGGCTGTGTTTGAGTTGAATATAAGCCGACTCTTTTACATGCTTTAATTTGATGTTCTGCATTTGTTTTAGGAATGTCGTGACACTATTGTATGTGGATGGGTATGCTTTCCAAATAAGCACTCTGCTGAAACAAGGCATCAGGAATCGTTTTCTTTTACATACAACTTGGTCTCACTGCTATTGTTATCTATAATTTGATCTGGTGCCACTAGGATGGATGAAATCATTGTTTATTTTGCATTTGGATTTTAGGTTAATTATGTGAAGGAAATGTTCTTTTCTGGCAGTGATGAATCTGGACTCATCGGTCGTAATGCACGCCGCATGATGATGTCCTTGTCAGTTCCTGTAGAGGATGATGTGCAACAGACTTTGTCATTCTTTGAAAAGGTTGTTATACGCCTTCCATTACTTGTTTATTTTCAATACATCCAATTTATCAAAATCTGGTGTTTGTAGCTTTGTTTTGATCATTGATTTAGGTTAGTTCTCAAAGCAAATTTATCTTATTTTTTGAGTCACAAGGTGGTCTTTTAATATTGTTCTCTAGATTGAAGCCCGGCGCGGTGGTCTGAATATGCTGGGTGTTAATGATGCTGCTTTTAAGTATCTGGTTGAGGCATTTCCACGCCTTCTCTTGTTATCATTAGAATCCCATGTGAAACCGCTGGTGAAATATCTCGAAGATATTGGAGTTCCTAGAGATTGTATGAAAAGTGTACTTCTATTATTCCCCCCAGTGATTTTCTGTGACATAGAGACAGGCATTAAACCGAGAATGATGGCTTTTGAAAAGGTACCTTAACATACCTTAAATTATACATTGTTACAAATCACTTCTTGCCTGTGCATATGTGATGAGGTAGATGATCATAATGACAGTGTTGATAGCTATGTGGTTGTCTATGGTGTTTGATTTTTTTGTTGTGTGCCAGTGATTGTAATACATTTGTCTGTGCATATGCGATAATGATTGTAAATTTTTGATCGGATATCTTGAATATCACTTTGAGGTTTCTCAGGATTTAGGGTTTATGCTTTATTTTCAGTCAGTTGATTTAAAATAGATTTCCTATAATGCGTGGAATAACTTTCCTTTGATTTTCATTTTTATTTTTCCATTTCTGCATGAAAATATTGAATTTATTTTTACTAGTCTGTTGCACATTGTTGATTGTTATTGTACTTTAGTATTTTAGAAATTATCCAACCACATATTTTGAGTCTCTTAAACCATCTTGTCAAGGATGAGAGCATGGCCGCTCACGAGTTCATGCCATGAAAACAACCTGTTTGCAAACTAGCAGGAGGTCCTGTCTGACATCTATGCCAGAATGGGGTCGGCCATTATTCACATCCTACTATTGGGATGTACATTATTTTCTTGTTATTTCTTAAGGTTTTAAGATCTAGATTTGAGACATACTGATCCGTTTTTGTTTATAACATGAGCTGTAAAAATTGATCCTATTATGGGCGTTGATATAAATGCAGCCATTTAACCATAAATCTTAATCTGCCCCTGGGCTCTGGGCTCACCGTGCATATCAAGACTTCACATAATCATTTTATATGTTTGGGAAACCCGTTTTGCTTAGAAGTATTTTTTTCCCTTTGCCTTTAGATTGGTGCTATGGATAAGACTTTTGGCAAGATGTTAGTGAAGTACCCATGGATTCTTTCTACTAGTATTCAAGAAAACTATGAGGAGATCCTTGCATTCTTTAGTGATGAAAAGGTATGAATTTTAATAAGCAATCCAGGCTTTTCAGTTTTTTTCACTCAGCATATTTATACCATTTGTCTGCTTTACCATTGTTGTCATGTTGTCTTTGAAACATTTTTTTTTAAGTATTTGTATTTTATTTCCGTGGTTTGCATTCAAAAAAGTATACTCATTTATGTGTGCTATGATGTAAGCTTAGTGTGCTTGGATTAAATTTTTGAGCATATTAATGGTTCTCCTTTCCCCTATTCCCTTAACCCGACATCATAGCCCTAGGTTTCATCACCAATTTTTTTTTTTTTTTTGCATTCCTGTTTTTTATTTCTTGTCTTGCTGCTGGGATGATTCTAGGTTGACCTTCACACTTGTCTTTTGAATTTTTTTTTTTTAATTACACCTATTTTTTTTGAGAAATTTTTCGTAATGATTTTCATTGTTGGTCACCAGTCTTCAGGGTTGTTTGGTGCACTAGATAGCACGGAAACGAATACACAATACAGATATGGCACGAAACAGGCAAGGAGACATGATAATTTCTAAAAACATATGACATGGAGACTCACATAAATATTAAAAATTTTGGGGCACTTTTATAAACATAAAAATTTTTGGGATATTTTTGGATGGACCTTGTTGTGATTACGTGTGATATTGCATGGGACCTCATTGCCTTGTGATCATAAGACATGAAGCATTTGGTCTTCTCATGTCTTCTTGCAGCAGCATTCATCTGAAAATTATGCTTATTTATTAGTCTGGTTTCAAACTGCTGGTAACAAATGTCTGTTGTTTTAGGTACCTAAGGAATATGTAACCCATGCAATTAAAACTTGGCCGATGCTATTGGGTTCTTCAACTGGGAAGCTAAACTTGATAGTGACTCAGTTTCATGAATTAGGTATTCGAAACAAGAAAATGGGACGGGTCATTGCCAGAAGTCCTCAGCTGCTGCTGAAAAGGCCTTGTGAATTTATTGAGGTAGGTTATTTGCACAAACATAGTTTCACTTTGAAGATATAGTTGTTTCTTTTAGTGTTTCTTTTTCTTTGGTGCTCTAGTTTCCATTAATTTTTCTTTTTTCTGCTCTTGAATGCAGGGGATTCTATAGAATGTTGAATTTATTGGTAAAACATGATATTTTTAAGAACATGTAGGCTGTTAGATGCACAACTGAAAATCAAATGGTTCTAAAAATCTGTTTGGTCCAAACCGTGGCACGCACTTAGAGAAGGTGAATTAGTGTGCGAATGAGCTTTTTTTCAAATATACCACTTCAAATATGACTGATAACCTGTTAAGTTTATGTGCTGTTTTCTTCTTTGTTCTTTAGATTAGGAAGAACGCACATCTACAAACAATCACAAGAGAGAGAGGCATTTATGTGGTTCACTCAATATGGGCTACATTGGCGAGGATATCTGTCCACTAGATCTTCACTAGATCAAATGGGCTCATTTCTCAAGTACACTTAGCTCGTTGCCTAATTACCAAAGACTTGCAACCTTAACAAAAATAGCGAAGACAATACATGGGACTATCACTTAAGAAAAATGCTGATCAGTAAAGCGCCTCAAGATGATCATGATGTTGATCAAACTTCTTTGGAACCAATTATCTTCAACAAGGAAGAACTCTCACTTGTTTCTCCTCTCAATCCTCTGCATTCTCTGTTTTGTTGTGTTGCACGTTCTCACCTCTATTCAACCATTCTGGTAGCCTTTTTTGTTTTTCAATTATCTCCAATCTCTAGGTAGGTCTCCATTTTGACTTTCTATTCATGGAAATGATCCATGATGTGCTCAGGAAATTATTTCATTAAAATGGTTAAGATCTCATAACATGTGTAGTACACAAAATCTCTAGCTGATATTTGATGCACCTTCCAATGTACTTTATTTAAATAATCGCTACCGATGGCATGTTCCCCTCAACATTCTTGACATCGGTTGACCTACTTAAGTTTCTTGTCTTTAATTGACTCTCGATTTTAGATCATTTATCTGTCAGTTCTTTTCCTGTCACCAGTTGCTAGTTCGCGTTGAAGGTTATATAAAATTGTCATTACGAACTTTTTCAGCTCTTTTCTTGTCGACAGTCACTTATTTTTATTGTACTTCTTTTCAACAATCATTGGTTTTTGTGTTCCTATCGATAGTCCACTTCCTATTATCAGTTCCTTGGGTTTCCTTGTTGAAGAGAAGGCACCTGAAAAACCAATACAAACACCGAATGGTTGAACCTTGAGTTCACTGGAAATTCGTATCCACCGGCAGTTTAATGCCGCGGAAAACCAACTACCGGTTCTTCCCTGTCTTGAAGAATCGGAATTAGAAAGTCTTGCTGCTCTGTAATCACCGCTTCACAGATGAATCATTCACTCTCATAGTAAAAGAAGATCATCAGGAAAAGTAAATGGACACACAAGATTTTGCATGGAGAACATTGCAAACCCTTTTTATTATCGAAATTACAAGAATTACACTGTAGCTAAGGAGCGTGTTAAACTTCTCGTACTTCAGTACAATACAGTACAGTCCCACTCTCCTTTTATAGAAGTTCATTGCTGGTCAAATAGGTTGCACTGCCATCTGACATTTGTGGTCAGCCATCCGTTGCCTCAACCGTTTAACTGAAACACCCACAGAATCACCGTCTCTGCCGATACACTGTTCACAACCCCATTCGGCAAAAGTAGACCAGTCTGCACAACCATCGGAAGTATGTGAACTTCTGGTAAGCTTACCCGCATTGATAGGACAGTGGGGCAGTAATGGTAGGAGTGTGCTGGAGGGTTTGTTCAAGTGTGGAGGGTGGTTGTTTGTTGGGAGCAGATTGGTTTTTTCCTTTGGGCGTACAGCTGGGGCTGGTGAGGGAGGTTTTGGCCTTGGCTCCAAGGGGGATCCTGAGGAGAGTCTTCTACCTCTTCTTCTCCATTTCATTCTTCTTCTACCTCTGTTTTTGCTGCAATTTCTTTGCTGTTAATAAAAACCTACCAAATTCTCATTGTTTGCTCCTACGATCCTATCAACTTGGTGCTTTTATTGAGAGGACCGCTTGAGTGAGTGGATCATAGACGAGTGGAGGAATGTTGGAGCTGCTGAAGATGACAACAGGGATTGAGATGCCAGATTTTTCGGTAGAGGCCGTGAGTGCTTGTATGGAATTGAATCAACTGACGAAGCAATCACTTGCTGCAGTGTCGCAGAAGCTTCAGGCGATAAGCGAAGCCCAGGCTAGGGAACATGCGGTGATTCTGAAGCATCATCGCACGATGATGACACTATTCCAGGACTGTCAAGGAGATCAGGAGGCACCTAGTTTGCGTTTTGATGATTCTGTTCAAGGGAAGACGAAGATGCAGCAGACCAAGCAGGTACGGACACTGACACCAGCAGAGTTCCTGTTCACCAGCTGCATGCGGAACAGGCGACCAGTCCGAAGCAGGTTCTTGCTGAGCAGCAGACTGAGCTGCTTGGATTCTTTTCGGTACATCCTGACGAGTGGCAGCCGCAAGAGCAGTTGCGGTCTGAGCAGGTACGAATACAGGTTCTAGCTAAATATTCGGTTTGACAACCTCTTCCTCTTTCTTTGAACCCTTGGTCTGCGGTGGAAATGAGCGTGAGAAGTCCGCTTGTTGGTCATGAGTGGCGAGGACCAACGTCCGTCGACCAGTTGGTTCAGCAGGAACAAACGCCGGTTACTGCTGTTTTTTCACGACGATGGTCAATTCCTCGATTGTTGCCTCGTACTGTGGTGGCGCTGAAAACTTTCAGTGCAGCTCCGCTGCAGCGTGAGCTGCTCCAGTCTATGCCGACACTTGCTGCAGAGGATTGGCGTGGACTTGAGATGATCCCCTCCCATTTCGTGCAAACATTTATAGCAGTCCTCGCTAGGGACAAAGTGAAGCGAGAATGGCTCGCTGCAGAGCAGGTTGACACTGATCCTGTTTGGCAAGAAGAAGAAATTTCCGATCCAAGCTCTGGAATAGACAAACAGCACAAAGAAAAAGAAGTTCCAAAATCTGCACTCAATGTGTGACTATTGTTGAGGAGATTTGATGAGTTTTATCTACTTCATTCTGAAGTGCTGGGAACAATTAGCATGAGAACTCTGAGCAAGTATAATGGGCGGAAGGTGTGGTGGGACCTGCTGGACAGCTTGAAAAGGAAACTTATGCATCTATTTTGTATATGTTAAACCCAGTTAATTGTATTTCCGGGTAAAGGGTATTTCCGAGTCCCACATCGGATTATTCCAACTTGTAATCATTTTTCTTTATCTATAAAAGAATGTCTCCACCTTACCTTAAGGTAAGGGGAATTCACCTTCTACATGGTATCAGAAAGAATCTCCCGATAACTTTTTCCTTCCATCCGCAGCCCTCATTCCTCCCGAAGGAACCCTCCGGCCTGTAGGTTTCGGGCGCAGCGGAAGCGCGGGAGGGCCGGTGCCCAACTTTGATTTTTGTCATAATCGATGATCAATCCGGGATCAATACGACGATGAACGCCAGTATCCACGGAATGAAATCGAGGATTTAGACAAAGAAGAATTGTCCCCAGAACCAAGAGAGAGGATCGGCATATTTTGTTTATAATTAATTTAATTAAATCAAAGAATTACCTTCAATGTGATTCTTTCTTCGTTGATGCGTTAGACCACAAATCTGCAGTGCGCCTTCGTTGCGTTGTAGGGATCAAGGGTAGATCTCCTCTAGCGGTTATCCACACATGTTCCACGTATCTCCGGACGTCGCCGAATGAGTCTTCGGGTGCTAACACGGAAGATCCTTGCGCTTGCGATATCTGCCTTCGATCGCTTTGAGAACCGCTTCCAAAGCGTTCTTCTTGATCCAGTGAAGGAGGATCTCTCTCGTTTTTTAGAGCGTTCTTGGAGAGGGATGAACTCTCTTGGTTTGAGTGCTTTTCTCCAATTTGTTGTGCACAACCCCTTAGGCGTCGCTTGGCTAACGCTTGACTAATAAGAGAATAATATAACTCGGTATTTAATTCACTAGGGTAATAATAAATAATTTGCACAAATGCCTTCATTATTTTATTAATCCTAGCGAAACCCTCATGTCAAATAATAACAACATTATTATTTTCTGACATGCGCTTATCTTGCGAGTTACAATTAAATATTATTTAATCAAATAATATTCAATATTATTATTTCTCACTGGACCATTAACTCGGTCCATCAATCCTCCACCATATTTATTGAACCTTGAATTATGACTTTATTTATTAAATAAATATCACTGCATTATTCACCAACAAATATATAAATATTATATTCACTAAATAGCAAATAAATATTTATTAATTATTCCGCCCATAATATATTTTCTCGAATAACTAGTGTCAAAATAAATGCGACCAGACATCCATAAATAATTATTAAACTACAACCGGGAATAATCTTTATTCAACTTGTTAAATAATATATTATTTAACTAAGATACTGGATACACTTAGTGTGTGACCCTCTAGGCCTCTTTCTCAGTGACATTAGGCGAACCTGCCTAAAGTCCAAAGTTAGCGTCTAACAATATGCCAAGACACTCATAGAGAAAGAAGTTAATGCCGCAATGACACGTCACCTCATACGAACGCTTACCGTGTAATATAATTCCTTTGTCTTGATATCTCCAATCAAGCGGGCTGCATGCAAGTGTCATCAACCCATGTGCTCGATTTTTCATTCTTTGACTTTCCAAAAATTGAACTTGCTTACAGATCACCATGACCATGGATTTATTTAGGTTATATCATTTCCATCAAAGGACTTAAGATATCAACATCCGTTATGGAACAGAAAGAACAAATCCTTTTTCTCATTATTCATTAATGCAGTATTACTTGTGACGTACCCAACATATCTTACCTTGCCACGAACATATGTCGTCCCGGTTTTCGTCAATACATCTAAGTGCACGAGTCATAATACCCATTAATAATAATCTTAAAGTCTAAGGACCAATACACACGTTCGCAAATAGGAACATCCAATGATACTTATAAATGTGGATTTCCTAGTGTCGGGTCTCATTCTCATAATATCCTACTGGATATCACCAAGGGCGTACACCATGAGAAAGTGTCTCAAAGTCCCATGAGTCTCCACCCCTGATAGCCTGTATCATTTGTGTCCCTTAAATGATATCATCTGACTATAAAATATATATTTAAGAATAGTGTCCTAGCACTTCCGGGTTCTCATCATAGCGGGGAACTGCTATGACATTTTAGTGCGACAACTACTTTTGGGACATTATCACATGCAATGTTACGCATAAGAACAATCATGATGTGACAAAGAGATATCCATCCAATGAATATATGTTTACCATTAAGTACAAAGAAGTTGGTTCTAGGACACAAACTCCAACAGACTCTCACTTGTACTAGAGCCAACCGCTAACAATCTTGAGTCTGTTAGGTCTCACATGATATTCATGCTTCTGCTGAGATAGACCTTTAGTCAAGGGGTTCGCCACGTTCTCTTCCGTGTATACTCTGCTCATTGCAACTTCACCCCTTAAATAGAAATCCCTTTAGATGTGATTCTTTCGGAGTATGTGCTTTGTCCGTTGATGTGAACTCGACTCTTTTGCAAGAGCCATCGCTGCAATATTATCACAATACAATGTGATAGGGTCTTTACTGCTAGGTACCTTATCAAGTTTCTGGACAAAGTTCCGAATCCAGACAACTTTTATGGTCGCATGAGAAGTCGCTATATACTCGGACTCCGCTGTAGAATCAACGACAACTGGTTGCTTTGAACTCTTCCAGCTCACAGCTCATCCGTTGAGACAAAGGAACATATCCTTAGTTCTTCTCAGATACTTAAGGATAGTCTTAACAACAGTCCAATGTCGTTCTTCTGGACCTGCTTGATATCTGCCTACCATGCACAGTGCATAGGCAACATCAAGTCTAGTACATAACATGACATACATGATAAATCCTATTGCTGAAGCGTATGAGATCTTACTCATTCTATATTTCTTCTATTATGTTTGGGGACACATTTTCTTTGAAAGATGTAAACAATATGACACTGGAACCAATCCCCTCTTGGATTGTTCCATACTAAATCTCTTTAGTATCTGGTCAATATATGTACTTTCATTTAGTCCAAGTAGACTCTTGGATCTATCACACGAATGATTTTGATCCCTTGAACGTAGGATGCTTCGCCTAAGTTCTTCATGGAGAAGCACTTGTTCAACCAGTCTTTAACTGACTGTAAGACCGGTATGTCGTTTCCAATAAGTAATATGTCGTCAACATATACTACTAGGATAACGACCGCATTCCCATTAAACCTTTTGTAACCACACGACTCACATTCGTTTTTAATGAAACCAAATTGTTTTATGGATTCATCAAATTGAATGTTTTATGACCTAGATGCTTGCTTCAATCCGTAAATGGATCTCTGCAACATGCAGATCCTCTTGGCATCACTTGGTGTCACAAACGCTTCTGGTTGTGTCATATAAACATCTTTCTGAAAGTTTCCGTTAAGGAATGCAGTTTTGACATCCATCTGTCAAATCTCATAGTCATGGTAACCTGCTATGATAAATATGATTCTGATGGATTTAAACATGGCAACTGACGAAAAGGTTTCATCGTAGTCAATTTCTTGACGCTGTTTGAACCCTTTAGCCACTAGCCTTGCTTTATAGGTACTTACTTAACCTTCTATGTCCAGTTTCCTCTTGAATACCCATTTACATCCAAAAGACTTTACATCAACTGGCGCATCGACCAGAATCCAAACTTGGTTCTGATACATGGAATCCATCTCAGAAGAATTCATAGTTTTAGCCATCTTGCAACTTCTGAGCTCTCTACTTTCTCCTTGTAGGAGAGAGGTTCATCATTGTCTAACAATAATGAGTCACCATCCTCATTGACAAGAAAACCAGATCTCTCTGGTTCCCTTACCTCTCTTACATTCCTACGTAGTACTTGTGTTTCAGGAACTACTTCTTCCACGGGGACCTGTGAAACTTGTTCTTGTACCAACTCCTATGTATCTTGAGCATCAGTTTCATCGAAGTCAATCTTGCTCCCACTATCCTTTTTGAGGATGTGCTCCCTCTCAAAAAAGACGGCTTGTCTGACGACAATTACTTTCTTGTCCAAGGGGTTGTATAGGTAGTATCCCTTTGTTTCCTTAGGATACCCTATAAAGATATACTTCGTGCCCCGAGGTGCTAGTTTGTTGCCTTAGAAAGCCTTAACAAACGTTCTGCATCCCCATACACGTGTATGCGACAAAAAGAGTTTCTTTCCACTCTATAACTCGAAGAAAATTCCATTTGCTGCCTTAGTTGGTACTCGGTTTAATGTGTATGCCGCAGTTTGTAATGCATATCCCCATAAGGATAATGAAAGATCTGTATGACTCATCACTGACCTTATCATGTCCAATAAGGTACGATTCCTCCTTTCACTGACACCATTCTATTGTGGTGTATAAGGTGGAGTGAGTTGAGATAGAATCTCAAACTCCCGTAGAAAGTCGATGAACTCTTAGTTAGATATATTCCATCTCGATCCGATCGAAGCTTCTTTATCTTCTTACCAAGTTGATTTTCTAGTTCATTCTTGAATTCTTTGAATTTCTCAAAGGACTCAAACTAATATCTCATCAAGTAAATATATCTATATCTACTTAAGTCATCAGTAAAAGTTATGAAGTAAGAATATCCACCTCTAGCTTCTACTAGAAATGGCCCCCACACATCAGTACGTACCAATCCTAGAAGCTCTGTGGCTCTTTCACTCTGTCCATAAAATGGAGGTTTGGTCATTTTCCCTTGTAAACAAGCGTGACATCTATCAAGTGGTTTTAACTCAGAGGAGTCTAAATAACCATCTTGACAAAGCTTTGTTAAACGCTTCTCGTTTACATGACTGAGACGGTGATGCCACAACTGGGTGTTATATGAGTCATGTGAACTTGATTCATTATCAATTTTCAACACTTGGTTTTTGTAATTTAATACATACAGACCGTTATTTAAATGCACCATACTATAACATATGTTGTCCTTATAAAAGAAACAACTTTTATTTCCGAACTTGAAAATAAACTCATATGTATCTAAACTTGATACAAAAATTATGTTTTTGGTAACACTAGGTACATAATAACAACCATGTAAAACCAAAATCATTCTCGTTGGCAATGTGAGGTGGTAGTCACCAATGGCAAGAGCAGCCAGCCTCGCACCATTGACAGCTCGCAGATCCACTTCTCTGACAATTTTTCGAAATCTACTTGGTTCCTCCATTTGAATACAGATGTGAGCACAATAAGCTGTATTTAATATCCAATGTTTAGAAATTGAAAGATTGCACTCGATAACGAACGCACCTTTGACTTTCCCTTGCCTCTGGGTGCGGTTCCTCTTCCAGTGGCCTGACTTGCCACATGCAAAGCATACTGCCTCATTTTCCTTGCCCTGCATTTGGATCTTCTTTTTCTTGGTCGGATGGTGCTCGGGGGCTTTAGACTGTTTATAAGTCTTAGGCCCCTTTGTCTTGTCCTTCCTCTTCCTATTCACCGTAAGGATTGTGGGTTTTTCACGCCCCATGTCCTTATCCACTTGACGAATCAAAGAAGTTCCGATAGACTCTTCTCATTATTACTCATATTATAATTCACAATAAAACTAGAGAAGGTTTTGAGCAGTGATGATAGTATGAGATCTCTACGCAACTCATCCAGGAATTTAATCCCTAAGATGTCCAGACGCTCAATGTAGCTAATAAACTTGACTACATGTGGTCCAGTTGATGCAGACTCTCCAAGCTTAGTGGTGAACAAAGCGCTCAGCTGGCGCAAACTCTCCAAGCTTAGCGGTGAATAAAGCGTTGGAGATCTCACACCTCTCTTGTCTCGCCTTCTTTTGATAGAGATCCCAAAGGCTAGACATCGCTATAAGCATTCATTTCCTCATGTTGGTTCAAGAGCTCATTGGTTATGGATGATAGCATGTGGCACTGAACATCTGTAACATCATTCAGATGTTTCTCGTACAAAGAGAGCTCCCCATCACTCGTCTCATTTCCAGGCGCAACTGGTAAAGGTTCTTCCAACACATATAGTTTCCTTTCACGGCGAAGGATGACCCAAAGACGCCTTTGCCATTCCTGGAAATTAGTACCGGTGAGAAGGTTTTTTTTCCTCGAGTATGGATCGCAACGATATGTTTGATGTCATTTTTAATGTCGTTTCTACAAATAAGATGAACAGAGTTTTAGTACTTTATCTGATAAAATTAAGACAAATAAATAAATAAATATTCATTAGTCTCCCACTATTATATCAAAACCCAATAGCCCTCACCATTGGCTTCAGAATATCCTGTTGCTTGGACATTCTAGCGGCAAGGATCCATATTGCCCTTCGCATTACCCCAACTTTGGCTGGTCAAACAATTTGAAAAGTTTTAGGTAGGCATTCCAAATGCCAACTGCATTAACTCGCAGCTCCTTGATTCGTTGAGTGGACTCCCCAATCACAAAATTCTTAATTTTGGATTTCCTCAACCTTTGTCTCTCAGTTACATCAAGTCCTGCCAAAGCAGTCAACCCTTGATGTAAACTAAGTCAAGTTAGCCCAAAATCTCAAATTAGAATTCCCCAATAATTGAAAGCACCACAACTTTGGCTGGTCAAACACTTTGAAATATGGTGTGATTCTAACCGAAGTAATGAAAGACTATACCGACTTAATATTTTATTGAGAGGTTTTATCCTTTATGCGTAAATTTCCATTTATTATCTTTTCAAATACTTGTTAATATTAAGTGGGATAAGCTTAAGTGATTAACCACGTATTAGATAATATTTTCGCATAAGTCAGTTTATTTTAGTTCCATTTTGCACGCTTATTTAATTCATTAATTATGTGATCGTGACAATACATCTATAATGAATAAACCATGCAACTGACAGAAATAAAATAAAGGGTATGATGAGCTTGTTCTAATGGTTAGTTTATCTAGTGGTTGATAAACTAACCGCTGACCTAGGGGAGAAACACCTTGAACTAATTAGGTTTGTGTTTATAGCTTTCCATCTGTCCACCTTTGTATCTCCTCGGATTGGTTTTGTCTCGGCTCCTAACTTGAACCGCCTCAACTAGCTTGGGAGCTTCATCCATTACATATGCTTTTACTCACACGCAAGTGGGGTAAAAGAGGGTTTACATAAAAGAAACCATAGACACGCAGACCCTACATATTAATGAGAGAAGGAACGCAAACAAACAATTTAATTTAATAAATTAAAAGAAAACCAATCACATACAAAAGATCTGGTATAATTCATGACCATCCACATGCATGCAACAAATTTACGCATTTAATAAAACTAGTATTCAATTTGTTAATTGTTTTTATTTAAGATAAATCGCGCTCGAATCGATTAATTATTATCTTTAATTAATCAATTCTTTTATCTTAAACCTTTTCTGATTTTTTTTGAGATTCTCGTCCATTATAATTTTAAACAAACTAGAATTCATTTAAAATTTACCTTGTACATAACTCATACCTTAGAGGTAACCCGATGAATACCCGTCTAAAACTACCCAACATGTATTATACTTATATACACTTTATTCTTTGTGACATGTAGCATGCACGCAGAATTATAATTGTAATACAACTCATACATGATGTGCAGATCTTTGAACATTACGCAAATGTTAATGAAACATTTATATATATATATATATCAAACACCTATCACATGTTGTGTCTCAGCTTTACTCCCACACAAATGTACATGCCTTAAGGGTTACATAATATAATAATAAATTTTAAATCTGCATAATCTGGAAAAAGTACACGACGTGTAGATCCAACTACACGACGTGTACCCTCCTCACCGTCCATCTGAAGTACACGTCTGGGGAAACGGTGTGCGAGATGTACTTCGGAAATCTTCGGAGTACACGGCGTGTAGATCCAACTACACGGCGTGTACCCTCCTCACTGTCCATCCGAAGTACACGTCTGGGGAAACGGTGTGCGAGATGTACTTCGGAAATCTTCGGAGTACACGGCGTGTCTAGTGGGCCACACGCCGTGTAGACTCCGCGTTACATGGTCACCAGTCGGGCAAGCCATGTATGGGATACACGACCCGACCCTGACCCGAAGGGACTACACGCCGTGTCTAGTGGGCCACACGACGTGTAGTCCGGTTTCCATGCGCTAATTAGTCCTGGTCAACACCGTGTGGATTAAAGGTCATCAATGGTGTCATTAATGCCTAATTAACGCAAGATCTCAAATTGATTACCGATCCAAATCTTGATGCGTTGAACAATACTACACGACGTGTAATTCCGATTACAGGGCGTGTAGTTTGTTGTTGTATGACCAGGATCCTTGACACCTCTGGATGAGTTCCTTGATTTTATTTTATTCATAAAATTGATCGTTTCTGTTAGGTCTGCGAGAAACGATAAAGGAAGAAATAGATCTCGTAATTTAGATTTAAAGAACAATTAAACTCGAATTGAAAAACTAAATTATGAATGCGTAAATCATCAACGAAACTAAATAATTATAAACAATATGTCCGCTTTGATACCACTTGTAGGTTCCGGGTGCAACGGCAGTGCGGGAGGGTCGATACCCAACTTTGATTTTTATCATAATCGACGATCAATCTGGGATCAATACGACGATGAACGCCAGTATCCACGGAATGGAATCAAGGATTTAGACAAAAAAGAATTGCCCCCAGAACCAAGAGAGATGATCAACATATTTTGTTTATAATTAATTTAATTAAATCAAATAATTACCTCCAAGGTGATTCTTTCTTCGTTGATGTGTTATACCACAGATTTGCAGTGTGCCTTCGTTGCGTTGTATGGTAGATCTCCTCTAGCGGTGATCCACACGTGTTCCACGTATCTCCGAACGTCGCCGAAGGAGTCTCCGGGTGCTAGCACGGAAGATCCTTACGCTTGCGATGTCCGCCTTCGATCGCCTTGAGAACCGCTTCCGAAGTGTTCTCCTTGATCCGGTGGAGAATGATCTCTCTCGTTCTTGAGAGCGTTCTTGGAGAGGGATGAACTCTCTAGGCTTGAGAGCTTTGCTCTAATTTGTTGTGCACAACCCCTTAGGCGTCGTTTGGCTAGCGCTTGACTAATAAGAGAATAATATAATCGAGTATTTAATTCATTAGGGTAATAATAAATAATTTGCATAAATGTATTAATTATTTTATTAATCCGTGAATCAAATTCAATGAGATTTTTGTGGGGATTGAGGGACTTGAACCCCCAAGATTTCTAAAATCAACAGATTTTCCTCTCAACTATAAATTTCATTTTTATCGATATTCTATATTCTATGTAGAATGGGATTCTATCTTTATTCTTTTACGAAGAATCAAGAATTGAATGGGGAGTCGTATGAGGTGAAAATATCATGTACGGTTCTTTAGAGTGGCAGTCAGGGTGACCTATCTGTCAATTTTTCCACTATCACCCCCAAAAAACCAAACTCTGCCCTACGTAAAGTTGCCAGAGTACGATTAACCTCCGGATTTGAAATCACTGCAAAACCCCCATCTCAAATAATAACAACATTATTATTTCCTGACATGCACTTATCTTGCGAGTTAAAATTAAATATTATTTAATCAAATAATATTCAATATTATTATTTATCACTCGATCATTAACTTGGTCCGTCAATCCTCCACCATATTTATTGAACCTTGAATAATTACTATTTATTTATTAAATAAATATCACTGCATTATTCGTTAATAAATATATAAATATTATATTCACTAAATATGAAATAAATATTTATTAATTATTCCGCCCACAATATATTCTCTCGAATAACTAGTGTCGAAATAAATGCGATCAGACATGCATGAATAATTATTAAACCACAATCGAGAATAATCTTTATTCAACTTGTTAAATAATATATTATTTAATTGAGATATTGAATATACTTAGTGTGTGACCCTCTAGGCCTCTTTCTCAGTGGCATTAGGCGAACTTCCCTAAAGTTCAAGGTTAGCGTCTGGCGGCATTAGGCGAACTTGCCGCAATGACACGTCATCTCATACAAACGCTTACCGTGTAATATAATCTTTTTGTCTCGATATCTTCAATCAAGCGAGTTGCATGCAAGTGTCATAAACTCATGTGCTCGATTTCTCTTTCTTTGATTTCCTGGAAATTGAACTTGGCTATAGAATACTATGACCATGGATTTATTTAGGCTATATCATTTTCATCAAAGATCCTAAGATATCAACATTCGTTATAGAACGGAAGGGACAAATCCTTTTTTGCATTATTCATTAATGCAATATTACTCGTGACGCACCCAACATATCCCACCTCGTTGCGAACATGTCGTCACAGTTTTCGTCAATATATCTAAGCGTGCGAGTCATAATATCCATTAATAATAATTTTAAAGTCTAAGGACCAATACACACGTCCACAGATAAAAACATCCAATGAGACTTATAAATGTGGATTTTCTACTGTCGGGTCTTGTTTTCAAAATATCATACTGGATATCACCAAGGGCGTACACCATGAGAAGGTGTCTCAAAGTCCTATGAGTTTCCACTCCTGATAGTCTGTATCATTTGTGTCCCTCAAATGATATCATCTGACTATAGAACATATATCTAAAAATAGTGTAATCGCACTTGTGGGTTGTCATCATAGCGGGGAATTACTATGACCTTTTAGTGTGACAACTACTCTTGGGACATTATCACATACAATGTTACGCAGAAGAACAATCATGATGTGACAAGGAGTTTATTGATATCCATCCAATGAATATATGTTTATCATAAAGTACAAAGAAACTGGTTCTAGGGCACCAACTCCAACACGGCCCGCCTCTTCTCAGCCACTCCCAAACCGCCTCCCTCTCGGCGACTGTCGGCCTCGTCTCCCTCCCGACGACTCCCGGCCTCCCCTCCCTCCTGGCGACTCTTGGCCCCGCCTTTCTCGGCAACTCCCGGCCCTGCCTCTGGCGACAACATCCCGACCCCGCCTCCCTCGCGGTCTCCCGACCCCGCCTCCTCGCTTTCCTGCGACTCTCCCAGCGCCGCACCACCTTCCATGCGGTATTCCGGCCCGCCTCCATTAGCGATATCCCGACCCGCTCCCTTGCGGTCTCTCAGCCCTGCCTCCATCGTCGATCTCCCATCCCGCTCCCTCGGCGTTTTCCCGACCCTGCTTCCCTGTGGCTCTCCCGGCGCCACACCCCTTCCTTGCCCGTCGCCCCCGCTTCGCACGACTTCTCCCTGCGCACTACTCCCACTTGGTGGAACTCTCCTCGGCCCGCCTCCCTGTCCCGACCTGCCTCCTAGCGGGGCTTCCTGGCCCCGCCTCCCCCCTGTGCGGTCGCGCCGCCCCCTTCTGGGCAGCAGCCGCCTGGCCTTTGCCGTCGATCCCCGACGACCATCGTCAAAACAACAGATCCAGCAGCACCGGCTCCCCCCCGTGCGTCGACTCTCTGCGAGCAGACTTCCCAGCGACCGCCTCCTGCGCGTAGCCCTCGCCATTGCGCGCAACTACTCCCATCCGGTGCCTCCTGCACTGCTCTCCCGACCAACGCCTCCTGCGACAACCCCATTTCCAGCGGCCTGCCTCCCGCGCGACGACCCTCTGACGGCTCCATCTCCGCCTCAACAGATTTCTCGGCGTCCCCTCGACCGACCCGCCTCCCTAAGTGCCCACAGACTCCTCAATGGTTGGCTCTTCCGCCTGCGGCCCTCCGACACCACCTCTAGTCGTCGGCTCTCCTGCAAGGTCGCCCCCTCGCCTCAGTTGTCGGCCTTCCCGCACGACATCCCCACGCTTCATACCTGTGTATGTGCGCCCACCTGAGCTGCTGTCCCGTGCTTCATCACCGGTCCTCCCGCAAGACGGTCCCCCTTCCCTAACGCACTCTGCATACTTAGACATGCCTTTATCCTCGCCATCATCCAGTACCCGTTACAAATTGACACTCTCGAAGGAGGAGATTACATTTATACAATCTTATCGGGCTGCTTTGAAACCTTCCTCTTCTCCAGCCACCATTGCTCAGATTGGTGGCCCTACCGGGTGTCTATCTCATCGACCGATAGCTTGGATGCTTGACTCTGGTGCGTCTGAACATCTCACAGGGGATTTCGGTATTTTCACTACCTATCATCCGTATACTGGTGTCTCTGCAATTACTGTTGCTAATGGATCGACAATCCCCATTGCGGGATTTGACACATGCTCCTTGACCCCGTCTATTCGCCTAGCTGCAATAGCTCATGTTCCTCACAGTCCGTTTAATCTTATCTCCATCAAACTCACCAAAGACTTAAATTGTGTTGCTGCTTTTACATCTTTTGGTGTTGTTTTTCAGGAGTGGTTGACGAATCGGGAACTTGGTCGAGATCATCTTAGGATGGGGTGTACATGTTCGATACCCCACCATCCCTTGTTTTCTCATCCACCTCTGCTCGTGCCCTCAACCTACATTTTTGCCTTGGTCATCCATCGACTTTGTCTTACATAAGTTTTGCCCCCAATTCAGCCCACACCTTTCATTCCATTGTGAATCCTGCAAGTTTGCAAAACATCATTGGGTGACGTTTGTTCCTCGACTGGAAATGCGTGCAATGAATCCTTTCGACCTTGTTCATTCCGATATATGAGGTCATTGCAGGGTTCCTAGCCAGTCAGGGTACAATTATTATGTATCCTTTATTGATGACTACTCGTGTATGATATGATTTTACTTTCTTCGTGATCGGTCTGAAGTGTTTTATACTTTTCAGACATTTTATCATGAAATTCATACTCAGTTCTCCACCTCCATTAAATGTCTCCACTTCGACAATGGACGAGAATATTTATCCACTTTCAGCAATTTCTCATGGATAAATGCATTATTCATCAGACATCCTGCTCCGATACACCTCAACAGAATGGAGTGGCCGAGCGTAAACATCACTGCTCGTGCCCTTCTATTCCACACGCATGTGCCTCTTCATTTTTGGGAGGATGTCATTCTTACTGCTACACACCTAATCAATCGCCTTCTTTCTTCCATCCTTCAGGGGGAGACTCTTTTTCGGGCTCTGTTATCCTCTTTCCTTCCTCACCCACTCTCACTCCGTGTGTTTGAGTGTTTGTGTTATGTCCGTGACAATCGTCCCAACCTCTCCAAGCTTTCTCCCAAATCCCTCTGTTGCATATTCCTCAGATATTCCCACCCTCAGTGCGGATACCGATGTTTCTCTTCAGACTTACGATGGTATATCATCTCTGCTGATGTATCTTTTGTTGAGAGTGAAGATCCCGGGCGCAGCGGAAGCTCGTGGGTGGATGTGCCCACTTGGCTTTTTGTCATTTGCAATGATCAATCTGGGATCAATAGGACGATAAACGCCAGTCTCCACGGATCGAATCACAGAAATAGACAAAGAAAAGGACAAGTGCCGGAACCACAAAAGAAAGATCATCACAGGTTGATTATAATTAATTTAATTAATTGACAAGAAGTACCTTTTATGACGTTCTTTCTTCGTTGATATTTCCGATCACGTTCCGATGTGATTCGTCGTTGTGTCGCAGAAGTCATGTGTAGACTTCCTCTAGCGGTGATCCACACGTGCACCACGTATCTCTGGACCTCGCCAAAGGAATCTCCGGGTGCTAGCGTGGAGAAGACTTTGCTTGCGTTGTCCGCTTTAAATCACCTTGATCTGATGGAGGTGGATCTCTCTCGGTCTTGAGAGCGTTCTTGGAGGACGGAATTCTTTCGGTCTTGAGAGAATTCTCTAGAATTGTTGTGCACAACGATTCTCTTAGGAAAAGAGTTGGGGTTGTGATGATATTTATAATCGGGTTTGAGGTTGTAGAGTTATGACAATAAATAAACGCGTTACGCGTTTTATTTATTTCATCAACTCTTTTGAAAACCCCATGTCGAGTCATTAATTCTTTGACATGCGCCCACACTGATTATAATAAATATCATTTAATAAAATTACATTATTTTCTCAAAATCCCGACTGGAAAAACTACACGGCGTGTAATCATAAATACACGGCGTGTACTTGTTTTTTATTGAAAACTACACGGCGTGTATATCTTGTTTTCATTTATTCATTTCCTTTCCAAAATGAAAACTACACGGCGTGTACATTCAATAATACACGGCGTGTATTTGTTTTCAAAATAAAAACTACACGGCGTGTAATCATTAATACACGGCGTGTACTTGTTTTTATTTTATTCTTCCTCCAACATTAAAACGATTTAGGCTTCCTTGAATAATTATTAAACCACGTATGAGAATAATCTTTATTCTATTTGAGATACTTGGATATACTTAGTGTGTGACCCTCTAAGCCTCTTTCTCGTTGGCATTAGGCGGAATTGCCTAAAGTCCAAGATTACTGTCTAGCAACGGGTCAAGGCGCCCAAGAGAAAGAAGTTGACGCCGCATTGACGTGTCACCTCATATGAATGCTTACTGTGTAATTTAATCCCTTTGTCTTATCTCATCAAACAGGTTTCATGGCAGTGTCATAGACCTATATGCTTGATCTGTCATTCTTTGACTTCCAGAAATAAACTTGTCGTGTCACCATGACCATAAAATTTGTTCGACAGTTCTATTTCAATTAAAGGGCCCGAGATATCTACTTCCATAAATATGGAAGGGAGAAATCCTTCCTCGACTTATCCATTAACAACATGTCATTCGTGACGCACCCAACGTACCCTACTTCCCGCCAACTCTCTTCGTGACGGTTTTCGTCAGCAAACCTAAGTTGACGAGTCGTGACATGAGTTAATGATAATCTTCCAGTCTAAGGACCATTACACACACTCGTAGATAGCAATGTCCGATGACACCAAGACATGCAGAATTGCTACTGGCGGGTTTGTTCTCATAATCTCCCATCTTGGAGATTACCAAGTGCAAACTCCATGGGAGAGAGTCTCGTCTTCTTACGAGTACTCGCATATGACGGTCTATATACTACGTGTCCTATCATAGTATGTCATCCAACCGTAGAATTTTATTTAGAATATTGTTATAACATTTCAAGGTTTTTATCATAGCGGAGATCTGCCATGACCTTATCAATGCAACAAATATTCTAGGACATTATTATATTATAGTCATGCAGAACAATGAACAATATATAATAAGTGTACACTAATGTAATCAAAATACAAAACAGTTGGTTCTCAGGACACCAACCCTTACAAAGAGCTCTTCTTTCTCTCCTCTCTCTTCCCATCTAGACACCACCATTGATGAGTGTCTTCCTCTCATCGTCCACCCACCTCTGCCTTTGGTGTCCCACTTTACTGATCACCGGTTTGACACTGTCTATTCTCATCGCCCATCGGATGTGTCCCCCGTTTAGGGCGAGGACACTATCTCCCCAGCTTCGTCTGACGCTCCTGCTCCGACAACAGAGGATTTGCCCATTGCATTGCAAAAAGGTACCCGTTCTTGCTAGAATATTCCTCTTTACACATTCTCATATAGAGGTCTTTCCGCTTTCGAGACGATATTTATTCCTCAGGCGCTTGGCGACGCCAAATCTCATCCTGGGTGGCTTCAAGCGATGCGGGATGAATTGAAGGTTCTGGACGACAATCATACTTGGGATCTGGTCCCCCTTCCGGCAGGTAAACAGATGGTCGACAACAAATGGATTTATACGGTCCGTCGCAATGCAGATGACACTCTTCATCGCCTTAAAGCCAGATTTATGGTAAAGGGATTTGTTCAGATATATGGTGTCGACTATTTTGATACTCTCTCCGGTTGTAAAGATGACATCTGTCTGATTATCCATCTCTCTTGCTGCTCATCATCAATGACCTCTTCATCAACTTGATGTCAAAAATGTCTTTCTCTATGGCTTTCTTGAAGAAAAGGTATATCTGCAACAACCTCCTGGCTTTCGTGCCTCAGGAGTCGATTCTCATGTCTGTTGACTTCGTCGCTCTCTATATGGACTCAAGCAGTCTCCTCGTGCTTGGTTTGACAAATTCAGCACCGTCGTCACCTCATTTGGCCTATCTCGAAGTATGAAGGACCACACTGTCTTCTACCGCACAACGTCCTCCGGCTGCATCCTGCTGGTTGTGTATGTTGATGATATCATCATCACTGGGAGCGACTCAAATGGAATCGCCCAACTAAAGGGCATCTTCAACACCACTTTCAAACCAAAGATTTCAGTCTTCTGACATACTTTCGTGGCATTAAGCTCTCCCGTTCTCCGGACACCATCTTTCTTTGCCAATTGAAATACATTTTGGATATCTTGCAGGATGCTGGTTTCATTCAGGCAACTGCCGTTGACACTCCTCTTGAGCCCGGAGAACGGTTTCTCTAACAACACGAAACCATATTTTCACCAAGAGTGGTACCGTCGTCTTGTGGGAAAACTCAATTATCTCACCATGACCCGTCCTTACATTGTCTGCGTTGTCGGCAACCAATTCACGGAACATCCGATAAAATTTCAATGGGATGCTGTACTTCGCATTGCCAAATACATTAAGAAAGACTCTGTCCGTGGTTTTCGGTATTCACATCATGATCATTTGAATATGGAGGCCTTATGTGATGGTGACTATGCAGGTTGCCTTGTTACCTAAAAGTCTATTTCTGGGTTTGCCGTTTTTCTGTCAAGTACCTCATCTCATGGCGAAGTGTCTCCAGATCCAGTGTTGAGTCTGAATACCGTGCGATGACCACAATCACTACTGAGATCCTTTGACTTCGTCATCTCCTCCATGAGATTGGTTTCCTGCAGCAGACGTCTGCTTATATTTGGTGTGATAATCAGACAGCCACGAAAATTGCTTCCAATCCTGTCTTCCATGAATGCACGAAGTATATCAAGGTGGACTGTCACTTTCTTCGCCATCACCTCGAGCAAAACCATATCAGTTTCAGCCACATACCGACGACAGATCAGCTTGCCGACATCTTCACCAAAGGCCCCTCCCGATAGCTCGATTGGACTCTCTTAGTACCAAGCTGGGCATCCACAACATCAGCGGCCCAGCTTGAGGGGGAGTGTGTATGGTCTTTTTTGGTGTCTTCTTTATTTTTTGCAGGACTTTTGGTCGAAACTATCATGTACTAGTTTGAGGGGGAGTGTTGAACCTGGTTAATTGTATTTTCGGGTAAAGGGTATTTCTGAGTCGCACATCTGATTATTCCAACTTCTAATCCTTTTTCTCTATCTATAAAAGAATGTCTTCACCTCACCTTGAAGTAAGGGGAATTCACCTTCTACAGTATCTAAGGGTCACTCTTCACCAGTAGTACGTCGGCCAACATTTA
Organism: Viscum album; assembly: GCA_963277665.1. NCBI lineage: Eukaryota > Viridiplantae > Streptophyta > Magnoliopsida > Santalales > Viscaceae > Viscum > Viscum album. Next base: position 859,901,198 of record OY728121.1, read on the forward strand.
GCATGGACATTCCATCAGTGTCAGCCTGGCAGCTTCTACCAAGTCCTACTGCCCAACTGTCCAACACTTCAATACAACATGCATTACGACATTTTAACTTCGGTGACCTTGGGGCAACGTTTTTGATGAATGGGGAATCACTAGCTGCGACATCCTTATCATCGAAACCTGGAAATTATCTTAGACCAGGGTTGCCTCCCTTAGGTAATGGAACGTGCTATGGCGACAAGTTTCTTCCCGGGGTGATGTTGACATCACACTTTCTTGCTGCCAAGATGGATTTGGATATGGAAACATTATCAAATATGTCTCTCCATTCAGCTAGTTCTGGTTCCGTGTTGATTCAGTCTTTTATGGGCAAGATAAACATGTTTCTTTGGCAGCTTGGGAAGAACAAAAGTGTGGCTTGTTGGATCGATAGTGATGGCAATAATGACCTGGGAGGGTGAATAATCGTTTAAAAATTTGAAGTCAAATCCATCGGGGTTTATAAAATAAAGTTTTACAGTGAGTGCAATGCTTTTGAAATGAAGTGCAACGAAAATAAAATGAAAGGACACGAAGATTTATAGTGGTTCGGATAAAAAAGATCTTAGTCCACTCCTCAACCTTCTCTACTCGAGAAGATTGGTACCACTAAGAACCTCACTTTTAAAGGTGTGAGAACCTGTTACAGGCACTGCCTTTTACATATACCCGGAGGCACAACCTAGTCTTTTTACAAGAGATCAAACCTAGCCTGTGACCTAACTTTTGTTCGGGAGTCGCTAACCAAACTTCCTTTTTCGTGGTGGAGTAACCAGACAATGCAGGACGTGCTTTTGTTTGGGAAAAGCATAAATCAGACTCGAAGAATTACAGACAGTGGAGATAAAAGATAACACAAATATAACAAATACAAAGAAACCAACATATGATCAAAAGATGTCGAAGATGATGAAGCTTGATGATTGTCGATCACTTGTTTGGAATAATGTCGAATGTTAAAGTTCTTTTGTGATCACAACCAAGGAACAAAAGTTGCCATAGTTTCTTGATCGGATGAGAGCAACAAGAATTGTGTCACACAGTTGTATCATAAAAAATCTATGGAATGATCCGCACTGGAATTGTTTTTATGCCAATCTCTAACGAATTAATTTCGCATCATTAAAACAAAAGATCTTCGCACAGAATAAAAGACCATTCATGCTCTATATTTCTTCATGAAAAATCAATATAAAATATTTAGAAAGTTAAGTATAACAATTATATACAATTCATAATTATAAAACAGTTAAAATAAACTGAATAAATTTATAGTTTATTAAGACAGTAAAAAAATTTGTAAAACAGAGCATCGTTAGAATATATATACTCCATGTACATATGTACATAAAATATGCTCACAATTATTTTTACATAACATATAATTATATTTTATCAAAATATAATAAAACTTTTATCTATATTTATTTTAATAAAAACAATTAAAAGATAAGAAAAATAATTTTTAGAAAAATTATTTAGAACTAACGGTAGATTTAAATACCCGACGGTAGATTGATCAACCGTTGTTTAGCGGTAGATTAATCTACTGGTGGTGTTGAGCAGAGGATCTACTGTTGTTTGAAGGAGATCAACCATTGATGTAATGAACAAATGATCCATCGTTGAAGTCCGACAGTAGATAGATCTACTGTCGATGTTCAGCGGTACATAGATCTACCGGTGGAACATGAAGTCGCAACAATGAACAAGGAGCTGCTGCCACGACACTGTCTAGTGGTAGAGGATCTCCCATTGCAACTTGAAGCATCGGTGGTTCGAAGGAGATCTACCGGTGATGGATGCACAAAACCGCTTTAGTGTATGGTGATACTACTATGAAGAAAGAAGCTGCCTTCGTCGAAAAGATGAACTTCGGTGAAGCTTAAAGATGTTGCTGCCACGCCTTTGTGCAACCGGCGAAGAGAGAACTATTGAAGGAAATTAATCTACCGTTGCCTGGAGCGAACTACTAGTGGATGAAGATCTATCGGTGAATCATGGATCTACTGGTGGTCGAATAGTCAACCATTGCTCGGAAGAACTGAGCAGTCGATATGCATGAAATAGTGGCGCAACAAAATGAAGGAGAGAAAACAGAATGGTCGAACGGTCGACCGTTGGTGTGATATATCGGTGGTATCCAACGGTAGATGCTACAGTGAACTACCATTGGTGTTGAGAAACAATTGCAAACGTCATTGGTGCCACCGGTGGAGTCGTCGAACAGAACTGCATGACGAGTGATTAGCCAGTAAATGAGGATAATATTCATTGTTAATATATTTATTATTCATGTTCTTTATTATTCATAAACACCATTTTAGTGCATTTTACACTTTGAACATCATTTCACATTAAGATTGTAATACCTTCTTAAAATGCACTATTATGTGTGTTGAAGTATGCATCCCACATCGGACTTGAGGTCCAGTGTGGTCGTTACTATTTGTTATAAAAGCACCCCAAGGGCTCCTTTAGAGAGGACACCTAGGGGGCTCGGTCTCTCATTTTATTCTCCAACATGGTATCAGAGGGAACCTAATCCCGAACCCTCTTAATTTTATTTCCCCCCGGTTTAGGGTTTCTCAGAATTCCCCCCGTGAGGGGCGGCGGTCCCCTATGTGGGGTTAGGTTTATTTTTATGCCGCCGCCCCTCCGGGCTCATTTATTCAGCCGGCCTCCCTTGCGGCTCTCTTCCCCAGCGGCCCTCTCTCACTGCGCGCGGCGTTCCCCTCCCCTGCCGGCTATCTCCCCCAGTCGGCGGCTCTCTCCCAGCCGGATCTCCCTCCTGCGGATCTCCCTCTGTCCGACGATGCTCCTCCCTGTCGGTATCTCCTTCTTCGCCAAGCTCCACCCTCCCTGCGCGCGTCCTCTATGCGATGGGCTCTAGCTGGCATCTCCCTCGCGCGCAACCTCTGCCCGCGGCCCTTCTGGCGTCTCGATCCTGGCCCCTCTCTGCGCGCGACTCCCGGCGCCCTCGCGGCTTCGCCCGACGGCCCGCCTCTTCGTGCCGGCTCCAGCAACTGCCGCCTCCGCATCTGCCGGCTTCAGCAGCTGCCGGCTCTGCTCCTGCCGGCTCCCGTATCTGCCGGCTCCCACCCCTGCCGGCTTCCGCTTCTCCAGGCAACCGCCCTCCCTCCACGCGGTGCGCCTGCTTCGTCCGGCGACTCCCGGCCTGCGCCGCTTCCTCGCGCGCCGGCCCCGCCCTCCTCCTGCGCAGATCAACTCCCGGCGCATCTGCTTCTCTAACGACGCTCCTCCTGCGAGCGAGCCCTTCCTGTCCGGCGGGCTTCCTTCCCCGACGTCTCCTCCGGCCCGCGCTCCTCCGGTGCACGACCCCTCCCTGTGGCGGATCTCTCCCGGCGCCAGGCCCCGCCTTCACTGCGACTTCCCTCGTGCCGACTTCCCTCGCGCTGGCTCTCGACGAGACTCCCAGCCCTCTCCATTCCTGCCGGCTCCTCCAGCAACCGGCCTCTAACCCTGCCGACCCCTCTCTGCACGACAGCCGACCTCCATTCCTGCCGGCGCCTCCGACAGCCGGCCTCCTTTCCTGCCGGTGCCTCCGACAGCCGGCCTCCAGCAACCGGCCTCCACCCTTACCGGCCCCTCCACGCTGGCGGCCTCCTCCGGCTTCCAGCGCTGCCTCCCGGCCTCTTGCTCCCTCGCCGGCCTCCTCCTGCGCTTCTCTTCCGGCAGCCAGCCGGCTCCAGTTTCTCCCTGCGGCTGCCCAGCTTCAAGTTTCGACTCTCCGGCACCTCCTGCGGCATCCCCGCCTCACCGGCATCTCCCGACTACTCCAGGCAGCCGCCTCTCTGTCAGCAGGCACACCTTCACGCTTCATCCACCGTGGCGCAGCACCTTGACCATCTTGGATTCGAGCCCTTTGGCACCGCCAGCCCCACAACAATTCTGTGGAATCCCCGCTTCCCATCGCCGACCCCGCAAATGCTGTTTTCCCGGTGCTAGTTTGGATTTCCCGGCGTTTCATCGACCGACCCCACTAGTGCGGCAGTCCTGACGTTCCGTCAACCGACCCGGTCTCTGTGTGGTTCATCTGCTACGTCCGCGACATCATCCATCCATCATCCTGCGCAGGAGCTTCGATCGTGAGGGGGAGCAGCACCCTTTGCAGCGTTCTTTTTATTTCGTCTTGTTTTGTCATCAAGCTGGGTATGTCCAGCTTGAGGGGGAGTGTTTGCAGCCTGTTGCTTGCTTTGTTTTTTCTTTGTGTGTCCAAGCTAGGTTCACCTAGCTTGAGGGGGAGTGTTGAAGTATGCATCCCACATCGGACTTGAGGTCCGGTGTGGTCGTTACTATTTGTTATAAAAGCACCCCAAGGGCTCCTTTAGAGAGGACACCTAGGGGGCTCGGTCTCTCATTTTATTCTCCAACAATGTGGTACATTTTTGAACATCATTTAAAGTACCCAATGATTCATCTGATTTTAAGGAATGTAATTATCCATATTTCAATTTGATATTTTGGTAAATTGATCTACACTTCAATATGATCATGTTTCATTTAGGGATCAATGGAGAATTCATGGAAGAAGATGGAGATATTTTGTGATGAAAGGAAACAATTTTGGAGAAGTCAGATTGGACACCATCCCACTGATGAGACTGTGGGGCCCAACATACAGGCCCAATGAATCCTAAATTTCGTGGGATCCTAGAAGACATGTAGAGGAACAAATAATTCTTCAGGATCCAGTGCTAAGTCGGCCTCCATTGTGGTCATTTAGGCGGCCCAAGTTAGAGATAAAATTTTGGGCCAGATTCTGTGGCCCAGAAAAACAGTCCACTAATCTAATCATATCTCCGAATCCAAATCTTTAAGTGGGCCCAAATTTTACAGGAGAGTAGGAGACATCCAGGGCTTCATTTTATTCTTCTATGGCCCACTCTGATTCGGCCATCTAGAAGGACTTACAAGCACGTCTGTTCGGTGGAAGCAAGCTGGCTGCCACCTCGGGTCAAGGGTGGAAAAGTCTCCTCTCCCTTACTTTCCACCACCCTAGGCCTACCATACTCAAGTGAGATCTTTTGTACTGTTGGAGGCTCGACCCAAGGCTCCCAAAATGCCTATTTAAGGCAGTGGTGGTGAAGGAGTTTTTGGAATCTTGGATGCTTTGTTCAATTGTAATGTTATGCTGCGATTTTGTTGTCTCAAGTTTGTCTTTCACTTGTAAGTTGTTCAATTTACTTTAGTTTCTTAATAAACGTTCTTCTTCTACTCTTATTCTGTTGTTATTAATATCACTTTGATACTGTTGGTTCAAGGTGTGAATTTATTCACACCAAATCTTGTGAAATTATCACACAACGGTGGAGTGATCGTTATTTCATTGTTTCTTTTTACTTCTCCATTTTCTCTCTCATGAGCCTACTTTCCGCTTCCATTGAAACCATAACATCAATGGAGGGCTAACCCACTTATGGGTTGATCCAAGGGAGTAGCAAGGGGCTGGATTGGATGTTATTTATCACCCCATTAATGTCTAATCACTTCTTTAATTGAGATTTTTATTTGATGATTTTTAAACTCCATCGTCCTTGTTGAATTTAAGGCTACACACTTCATGTGCTAATACGAACCTTTACCTTGAAGTGCTCAAAACTTTGATCCTTCAAGTGTATAGGTGATTAGTATTAAAGAGTGTATGCATTAAACCAGTAAGTGATGATGTTGTTTTATCTTATTAAATGAACCCATCTCAAATTTAAGAAATTGAAATCATTGAAAAGAAAATACGTCCAATCCACCCCTTGTAATAACCTAGGATCAACCCTTCCCTTAATTTGAATTAACTTAAATCTGTTAGTGATCCTTTAAAACCATCTTAAATCAGCCTAAGTTGGCCACTTCATAGCCAAAAACATTCCATAGAATGCACGTGTCTGTAGGTACTTCTTAGGTCTCTGAGGATTGGACAACCCAAACTAGACTACAAGGACCGTCCTACCTTCTTCTTTTGGGTAAATTTGAGCGAGAATCAACGAGCCTAGATGTGTGCAGTGCGAGAGTTGGGCCTTCGACAAAGGTTGTCGTGCCGAGAGATCCGGCGAACTGAAGTACTTCGGTGATAGAAGGAAGAAGACGACAATTTTGAATTTAATTAAATGCGATGAAGCAGTAATTTATCAAAACACAGAAAAACTTATTATATTATTAAACTTAATTTCAAATACTAACAATCTCCTCTTTTTTTGTAAATTACAAAATAAAACATTTATTAAATTTTCAAAAACAATCTCCCCCATTTTGATATTTATCAAAAAGTACATTAGAATTCAAACATTAAAACAGTCTCCCTTTTAATCAAAAAACCATTACTTAAAAGAAAAAAGCAATATATTGGCATAACATTTAACAAATAGTCACAATATTCAAGCAATTAAGAACAAAGTAATAGTTTAAAAACAGTGAATAGTTTTATCAAAATAATAACTATAACAGAAATTTTAAGCTTCTAGCATTCTCAATTCAAATTTCATTTTCTCAAATTTAACAGATTCTAAAGGTTTAGTGAAAATGTTAGGTAACCGTTTCACAGTAGGAACAAATTCCTAAACAGATCACCTTTATTTACATGATCCCTAATAAAATGAATTCTAACATCTATGTTTGTTCTGGAGTGTTGAAGATAGTTTTTAGAAATTGAAATAACACTTAAATTGTCATAGAAAATTGGAACTTTATCTAAACAAATATTAAAATCAAACAATGTTTGTTTTATCCATATACTTTGTGAACATCAACTAGCAGCAACAACAACATATTCAACCTTAGCTATTGATAAATCTATTGAAAGTTGTTTCTTAGAACTCCATGAAATTGAACTTTTACTTAGAAAATGACACATATCTGTAGTGCTTTTCCTGTCAAGTATACAACCTCCAAAATCAGAATTCGAGTAAGATAGTAATTCAAAACAGTTCTCATTAGAATAAAATAATCCAGTACAAACAACACCCTTGACATATCTAATTATTCTTTTAACAACTTTAAGATGACTTTCTTTAAGGTTGGATTGAAATCTAGCACACAAACAGACTGAGAGCATTACGTCTTGTCTAGATGCATTGAGATAGAGTAAATTGCCTATCATGCCACTGTAGAGTTTAATATCAACTGTCCTTCCAGATTCATCCAAGTCCAATTTGGAATTAGTACTCATTGGTGTTTTCATAGTCTTACTAGAATTGAGATCAAATCTTTTTACAAGTTTTTAGCATATTTAGCTTGATTTAAGAAAATACCATCTTTTCTTTGATTAATTTGTAAACCAAGGAAAAATTTTAATTTTCCCATTAAGCTTATGTCAAATTCACATGTCATTGGTTTAGAAAAATCATTGCACGGTGAATCATTTGTTGAACCAAATATTATACCCTCAACATATCTGTATAATCAGTATATCATTTGAAACTCTTTTTATAAACAAGGTTGGATCAATCTTACCTTTAACAAAATCATTTTGTAATAAAAACCGTGTTAATCTTTCATAACAAACTCTTGGAGCTTGCTCAAGACCATAAAATTTATTAAGTTTAAAAACATGATTTGGAAACTTTTCATTTTCAAATCCAGGTGGTTGTCTAACATAGACTTCTTCTGAAATAATTCTATTTAAAAAGACACTTTACATCAATTTGAAATAATTTGTTATTTTGAAAGCAATCAAAAGCTAATAGAATTCTAATTGCTTCCATCCTAGCAACAGGAGCAAAAGAATCATCAAAACCAATTCCCTTTTCCTGAAAATATCTTTGAGCTACTAGTCTTGCTTTATTTTTAACTATGTTTCCAGCTTCATCAAGTTTATTACGAAAAATCCATTTAGTTCTTATTATAGGTTTATCTTTGGGTAAATCGACTAAATCCGACATTTTATTTCTTTCAAATTGATTTAGCTCATCATACATACACATTAATCCAATTTGAATCAATTAAATCATTATCAATATTGACATGAACAAAATCAACAACAAAAGCAGAGTTTGCACAGTAAAGTAAAACATATTTTTTGGTTTGTATTCCAGATTCTACATTACCATTTACTTTTTCAATTGGATGATTTTAAGTGTTTTCCATTCCTTAAGATCAGTTTGAGAAGAGATATGCTTCCCCTCAACTGATGCATTATCATTATCTTGGTCATTATCTTTATCAAAATAATTTTTCTGAATTCATCATTGTCTTTGATTGAATCAGAATCTTGCTTATTAGGATTGTTTTCATTAAACTTAACATGCACAAATTCTTCAACTAAAGTTTTCTTATTCAACACTCTATAAGCTTTGCTAGAATTGGAATATCCTAAAAATATACTTTCATCACTTTTAGAATCAAATTTGTCTAAATTATCTTTTGTATTTATGATATAGACTTTACAACCAAATATCCTAACATATATAAATTTAGGTTTAAACCCTTTAAAAAGTTCATAAGGGGTCTTATTTAGGAAATGTCTAATAGAAACTATTTAAAACATGACAAGTTGCATTTACAACTTCTGCCCAAAAGTATTTAGGTACACTAAATTCAATTAGCATTGATTTAGTCATTTTTTGAATAAATCTGTTCTTTCTTTCTACCACACCATTTTGTTATGGTGTCCTAGGGGCTGAGAAAAAATCTTTATATCCATTTGTTTCACAAAAATTATCAAATTTTAAATTCACAAATTCACCACCTCTATCACTTCTGTTAGAGGTGATTGATACATTTTTGGAATTTTGAATAAGTTTACAAAAAACACAAAATTTGGATAAAGTTTCATTTTTATGGGATAAGAAATAAATCCATAAGAATCTATTATAATCATTTACAATTACAAATACATACTTCTTACTACCAAAACGAACACATTGTATAGGTCCAAACAAGTCAAGACGTAATAGTTCTAAACATTTACCAGTACTAACATCATTTATAGATTTAAATCTTTCTTTGTGCTGTTTACCTTTTAAACAGGAACCACACATAAAATACTTGTATGTAATTTGGGCAGTTGCGTAACCTGTTCATGATTTGATAGTTTGTGCAACAGTTTGAAATTTGCATGCCCAAGCCTTTTATGCCACAGAATGTCATCTGTTTCTACAACATTCAAACACTTAACCTTTTGTTTGGTTAGATGAGAGAAATCAATAGCGTATAAATTTTCTTTTCTATTTGCTAAAAATAAAAATAATTTATTTCTCAGAATTGGACATTTATCATTTTCAAAAATAACATTTAATCCATCATCACATAATTGTGATATACTTATAAGATTATGTTTTAAACCAAGTATTTATAATACTTTTGAAATAATAACTGTTTTAGAAAAACCAACTTCACCAATACTCCAAATGGGACAAGACCACCATTACATGAATTAAATGATATAAATTTTTAAATATCGCCTGTCATGTGCCTGGAGCATCCACTGTCTAAATACCACGAGTCTTTGAGACTTCTAAAGCAGATTTCCTGAAATTAAACAACCGAACATATTGTTTTGGTACCCATGCTAATTTAGGTCCAACTTGATTAGTAGCAGATAATTTTGGCACCCAAATTGATTTAAATCATTTATTAGTGGGCTGATTAGAAAATAAATCTCTAGCAATGAAAGTTTTAGAATGTCCAAACGATTTTTTAAATCTTAGTGAACACTCATTGGCATAATGTCCTTTCATTCTACATTTAAAATAGGTTACACTGGAAATATTTCCTTTTTGAGCTTTTAAGTTATATCCAAAACTATTCTTATTGTTGTTTAGTTTCATTAAAGACATCATCTTATCATATTGTTCTTTACCTTTAATAAAAGTAGATAAATTCTTTTTAAGATTTGTAGAATGGAAAATCGCCTTACCTCAAGGTGAGGCAGAGACCTTTTATAGATTGATAAAAAGGAATACATACAAGAGTATTCCGATGTGGGACTCGGAAATACCCAGAATAATAAAAGAGGGTTTAACACTCTCCCTCAAACTGGACATGCCCAGCTTGGACCACGAGTCCTACAAAAAGAAAGATGACATCAGACAAGACCAGACACACTCCCCCTCAAGCTGGGTCGCAGATGTTGTGGTTGCTCAGCTTGGAACTGAGTGAGGCTAGGCGAGCCCCTATGAGGCCTTTGGTGAAGATGTCAGCAAGCTGGTCCGCCGTCGGGATGTGGCTAAAGCTGACATGATTGTGCTCCAGATGTGAGCAGATGTCTGCTGAGGAAAGTCAAGCTCCTGGAGGAGATGTCGAAGCCAAAGGATCTCCGTAGTGACGGTGGCCACGACACGGTACTCAGACTCCGCACTGGATCGGGAGACGACAGTCTGTTTCTTGCTGCGCCAAGAAATGAGGTTACCTGTGAAGAACACGACAAACCCAGAAGTAGATTTCCGGGTAACAAGGCAACCAGCATAGTCAGCATCACAGAAGGCCTCAATATTCAGATGAGCGTGGTGAGAGTAGCGAAGACCAAGGGCAGGGTCTCTTGATGTATTTGGCGATGCGGATGATAGCATCCCACTGAGAGGTGGTCGGATGCTCCATGAATTGACTCACTTTGCCAACAACGCAGGAAATGTCGAGTTATGGTGAGATAATTGAGTTTGCCCACCAGTTGACGGTACTGCTCTGGGTGTGAATACGGTTCCGAGGAGTCATAGAGAGACCGTTCCCCAGGCTCTAGAGGAGTGTCAACGGCGGTGGCCTGTGTCATCCCAGCATCCTGCAGAACATCCAAAGCATATTTCTGTTGGCAAAGGAAGATGGTGTTCGGAGAACGGGAGACGTCGATGCCAAGGAAGTATGTGAGAGGACTGAGATTTTTGGTGTGGAAGTGTTAGTGAAGATGCCCCTTGAGGTGGGCGATACCAGCAAAGTCACTCCTGGTGATGATGATATTATCCGCATACACTACCAACATGATGCAGTCTGTGGATGTCGTTCTGTAGAACATGGTGTGGTCCTTCATACTGCGAGAGAGCCCAAAGTCGGTGACGACGGTGCTGAATCGGCCAAACCAAGCATGAGGAGACTGCTTGAGACCATATAAAGTGCGACGTAGTCGACGGACGTGGGACTCGGCATTGGAGGCACAAAATTCGGGAGGCTGCTGCAGGTAAACTTCTTCTTCAAGAAATCCATGGAGGAAGACATTCTTGACATCCAGTTGATGAAGAAGCCAATGATGATGAGCGACCAGAGAGATGAATAATCGAACGGAGGTCATTTTGGCAACTGGAGAGAAGGTATCAAAATAGTCAATATCGTATGTCTGCGCAAAGCCCTTTGCCACCAGGTGGGCTTTGAGGCGATGGAAAGTGCCATCGACATAAAGTCGGACTGTGTAAATCCATTTGCTTCCAACTGCCTGTTTGCCTGCCGGAAAGGTAACGAGATCCCAAGTATGGTTGTCTTCTAGAGCCTGCAATTCATCCCGCATCGCTTCTAGCCAGCCCGGGTGTGATTTGGCATCGCCAACTGTGTGGGGAATAGATACCGTCTCCAGAGCTGACAGACCCCTATATGAAGATGTAAATAGAGGAGTACTCTGGCAAGAGTGAGTACCTTTCTGAAGTGCAATGGGCAAGTCAGCTGGTGTCGGTGCAGGAGCATCGAACGAAGCGGGGATGATGATGTCGTTGGCCGGGGCGGGGGATGCCGTTGATGGGCGACGAGAGTAGACCCTACCAAAATGAGGATCGGCAGGGGGAGACACCAGAGGAGGGTGAATGATTAGAGGAAGACAATCATCAATGACAGTGTCAGGATGGGGTGAGGGATGGAAGAATGGAGAGCTCTCAACAAACGAGACGTCAGTAGAAATGACATACCGCCGTTAGTCCGGTGAGAAGCAGCGATATCCGCGCTGAGTGCGTGAATAGGCGAGGAAGATACAACAGAGGGATTTGGGAGAGAGTTTGGAGAGGTCGGGTCGAGTGTCACGAACATAACAGAGGCATTTTAACACCCGAAGTGGAAGTGAGTGAGGAGAGAGAGAGGAGAACAGAGTCCGAAAAGGAGTCTCCCCCTAAAGGATAGAAGAAGGAAGACAGTTGAGAAAGTAGGTAGCAGTAAAGATTGCATCTACCCAAAAGAGCAGAGGCACCTGTCGGTGGAAGATGAGGGCACGAGCAGTCTCCAGAATATGTCTGCGTTTTCGCTCGGCCACTCCATTCTGCTGGGGTGTATTAGGACAGGATGTCTGAATGGTGCCTTTCGCCTGGAGAAACTGCTGAAAGGGAGTGGATATATACTTGCGCCCATTATCTGAGCGAAGACATTTAACAGAGAGGGAGAACTGGTTATGAATTTCATTGTAAAACTTCTGGAAAGTAGAAAACACTTAAGATCGTTCTCGAAGGAGGTACAACCAAGTCATTCACGGAAAATTATCAATGAAAGATATATAGTACTTATACCCCAAATGACTCGAGATGGAACAGAGACCCCAAACGTCTGAATGAACCAGATCAAAAGGTTTTGAGGCCCGTGTAATTATTCGAGGAATGTATGTAGTGCGATGATGTTTCGCAAATGTACAAGACTCACAATGAAAAGAAATATGATGACTAATATCTAGAAACAACTGATGAATGGTGGAGGCGGGTGGATGTCCCAACTTGGAATGGAGGTCCAATGCATGGGTAGAGACAGACGTGCAGGTGACGATTGTCGTCCATCGAACATGTAGACCCCGTCCCGTAGCTGGCTTCTACCAAGTTCCCGGTTTGTCGTCCGCTCCTGAAAGACAACAGTAGAAGATGTAAATATTACAACACAGTTTAAATCCTTGGTAAGCTTGTTGATGGAGATGAGGTTAAAAGGGACTACGGGACACATGTGCCACAAATGGCAGGTAAATTGATGAATTCAGGGAGCATGCACCAAAACCCGCAATGGGGATAGTGGAGCCATCAACGATGGTGATGGTTGATGAACCAGCATAAGGACAGTAGGAGGTCAACATACCAACATCACCTGTGAGGTGGTCAGAGGCACCTGAGTCAAGCATCCAAGCAGGGGAGTGACGACCGATGAAGGCAGCGGAACCGCGGCAGGGTCAGACAGCGGTCCAAGAGGCTTCTTCGTCAGAAGCTGGATAGGATCTTCACAATAAGATAGGTTAGGTTCTTATTCTATACCTTCAGAAGCTGGGACATGTTTTGGGCACCAATCTATGTTTTTGAGATTCTTCGGAGGTGGAAAATTTAGAAAAATGCTTCTTATTGGTCAGTTTTCATCCTTGGAGGTTCGTCTTCTGTCTCTGGGTCTGAGGAACAGTGAATAAGCAACCGCTGTCTGACCCTGCCGCGGTTGCTGAGATGAGAGTCCATGAAGAACCCAACAACGGTCGATCAGGTGGCCAAGTTTGCCACAATGCAGACAAAGGGGACGAGGATGACCCTCCACACGACCACATCTACGAGTGCCTGAGGAGCGTCCACCGCCACGGCCGAAGAGGGCAGAGTAGTCGATGATGGTGGTGGGCGGGGGAAGAGCTCGCTGGGCCTTGCCCAGATGATGATATACCTGTGGAATCTTCAGCGTAGTTGGGCTGACGAGCATCTCGGTAGCTGTCGTCGCGTAGTCAAGAGTGAGATGGACAGTTGGTCCCTCTGGGTCTGAGCTTCCACTGGTGTCATGGGAACGAGCTAGAACTCTTGCAACTCATCGCGAAGAGCTTTTCATCCCATGAAGTATGCTGGGAAGGATTGGTCCTGCTGTCGTATATGTGACAGCTGCTGAAAAACATCAGAGACCCGAGCCAAATTATTGGTCTCGGAATACATGATGTTCAAGGAATCCCAGAGTTCCTTGACTGTGTTTTCAGTCTGGGTGACGTCCTTGACTGAGCGATCCATGGAATTGACGAGCAGGGCGAAGATCTTGCTATCAACAAGCTTCCAAGGACGGTATTTGGGATCAATGGATGCTGGTGGAGGATCCTTAAGGTGAGAATCAAGGTCCATTCCTGTCAAGGACATCACCACAGTCTTCCGTCAGACTGAGAAGTTGGTGGAGTCGAGCCGCTTATCGACGAGGTGAGTGGAGGCTGTGATAAACTGGGACAGAGCAGAAGAGGCTGCTATGGAGGCGTTGGATAGCTGCAGAAGATGTCAAGATCCGTGGTGCGCCATGGAGAGCGGGACGCCGCAATGATAGGCCGCAAGAAGGCGGGGCCGATTGAAGCCGTGAAGTGGCATGTTCGGACAGGCAGTGCTGCTGGGAGGGGGTGTAGAGCCGCGATTGGAGAGGATCGTAGTGGGAGGTCCGCTGGAGGGAGACGACTTGGGAGGGTGTCGTCCGAGAGGGTGTTGACCGGGAGTCCGCGTGGGGCGGCGGGGCTGATCGCGCCGGGACGGGGAAGCCGAGGGTCAGACGTCGTCGTCGGGACTGCCAGGGGAGGCCGTCGCGCGCAGGGAGATGTTGTCGCGGGAGGACCTCTGATCGTGGGAGGAGGCGGCGTCGTGGGATGTCGCAGCAGGAGGCAGGGTCGGGAGTCCGCCGAGGGCCGTCGTCGGGTGGGAGGTGGTGCTGGAAGCCGCGTCGAATGGGAGTGCGGGGTCGTGCACAACGGGAGAGGCGGGAGTCGACAGGTTCGCTTGCTTGGAGATGCGGGAGCGGGAGCCGGCAGGCGCGGGAGTCGAAAAGGCCGACAGGTAGGGCGGGAGCCGCTGTAGGCGAACCGAGAGTCGCGACGGAACCTCGGGCTGGGAGTTGCCAAGGGCTGGGCCGGAGGTGCGCAAGCAGGAGCGCACATAGGAGGAGGCGGGCCCGGTCTTCGCGGAGAAGCCGCAAGAGAGGCAGCTGCGGGGAGAGCTACGCCGCGGGAGGGAGGGGCGCTGCGGGGAGAGGCGCCGCAGGAAAAGCGCAGGGAGGGAGAAAAAAAAATTCCGTATTGGTGGAAAAAAAATTGTTTCCCTTTGATACCATGTAGAATGGGAAATCCCCTTACCTCAAGGTGAGGTGGATGCCTTCTTTTATAGATTGAAAAAAGGAATACATACAGGAGTATTCTGATGTAGGACTTGGAAATACCTAAAATAATAAAAGAGGGTTTAACAAGATTGATAATTTCATTTTTCAAATCCATATTCCCTTTTTGAATTAACTCCTATCTCATTAGATCCAGAAGCTGGGTTTCTTTTTTTCTTATTTTCTTGTTTAAGTTTCTTACATTCATTTTCAACTTTTGTTAAATCATCCAGAACTAAATTAAATATTTTTTCTTAATCTTTATCATTTACTGCCAGAAAGTTTTTAAGCTTTTCATTTTCCTCTTTTAGTTTTAACAACTCAGAATCACAACTCTCTAGATTTATCATTCTGGAAACGCAAATTTTCAGATTTTCACATTCCCTTTTTATTTTTTCATTTTCTTTAATCAACTTCTTATTTTTAATTTTTATGTTAGTATACTTTTTAATTATCCTAACTTCATCATTTTTTAATTTTTTATTCTCTTTAAGTTGCTGTTTAATTTTGTGGGAATTCACCAAATCTGAACTTGAGTCAGAAACATTTTCATTTTCATTTTCAGATAAAGCATTATGATCAACATTTGCAGGAGTTATTAATCGAGTAAAGAGTGAATCATTTACGTCACATTGTATACCCATCACGGCAAGATTCTCTTTCTCCTATTCACTTTCAGAATCACTGTGTGAGTCAGTCCCAACCTCCAAACAAAGCTTGTTTTTTTCTTCTTTTTTTCTCTGTCTTTCTTTGGATGTAGGGTAGTCAGTTCTTATGTGTCCTTTCTTCATGCACTCATAACATGTTAATTATAAAACATCATTATTGTTACCGGTGTTACCTTTCTTATAGTCCTTTCTGGACTTACTCTTGAACTGCTTCTTTCCACTTGTTTTTCATGAACTTGAAAAACTTCCTACTAAAGAGCCTATTAGTTCATTTAAGGTATACTCTTTAAAATTCTTACTCTCATCGATGGTCACCTTCTTTGCACGCCATCTTTTTAGAAGAACTTTCATTATTCTTTTCACTTGTCTAAAACTTCTCCAAGAGCACTCATACCATTTGTAATACTTGTAAACCGATGGAACTTCTGGTTTACTAATTCTTCATCTCCCATCTTGAAGTCTTGATATTCTGCTTGGGGCATTCCTAGCTTGGTTCTTTTGAGCTTGTCAGTTCCATAATGAGTCACTTAAGTATTCTCCACATATCATGGGCTGTTTTACAAGTTGAAACATTGATATAGACACTTCTACTTATAGTACAATACAAAATATTTTTAACTTTATAATCCAAAAACATATTTTACCATGTCATTACCTACAATTGTCTCCGGATCAACTTTGGATAGCTAATATGGCTTATCCATATTAGTCTAGTGATCCACACTTACCGTTTTTGGTAGGCTTCCATTCTGTCTTGCTAGTAGTCGTAGTCACTTCTATCGAAGAATGTTGATTTTTGTGAAATCCATCCATAATTCACATTAACATCTGTCATCTTAAAAGAAACATTTTCTTTTTTTCCTTAGACCGTTATGTCCAGGATATCAGGTTAGCACAAAGTTAAAAATAAACAAAAGCAATCAGAGGCTCTAAATATCCTTTTAAGGAATAACCACCCTCCGATACCAATTGTTGGATCGATAGTGATGACAATAATGACTGGAGGGGGGTGAATAGTCATTTAAAAATTTAAAGACAAATCAATGAGAGTTTATAAAATAAACTCTAACAGTTTTATAGTGGTTCAGATAACAAAGATCGTAGTCCACTTCTCAATCTTCTTTACTCGAGAAGATTGGTACCCACTAAGAATCTCACTTTTAAAGGTGTGAGAACCTGTTACACACTGCCTTTTACAAATACCCGGAGGCACAACCCAATTTTTTTATAGGAGACCAAACCTAGTATGTGATCTGACTTTTGATCGGATGTCATGACCCAAACTTCCTTTTTTGGTGGTGGAATAACGATGTGCTTTTGATTTGGAAAAACATAAACCAGACTCGAAGAATTACAAACAGAAGAGATAAAAGATAACACAAATAAAACAAATACAAAGAAACCAGCAGATGATCAAAAGATGTTGAAGATGGTGAAGCTTGATGATTGTTGATCACTTGAATGGAACAATGTCGAATGTTGAAGTTCTTCCGTGATCACAACCAAGGAACAAAAGCCGTAGTAGTTTCTTGATCGGATGAGAGCAGCAAGAATCGTGTCACACAGTTGTAAGAATACATATATTGCATGTATATATGTACATAAAATATGCCTACAATTATTTTTACATAACATATAATCATATTTTAACAAAATATAATAAAACATTTATCTAAATATTTATTTTAATAACAACAATTAAAAGATAAGAAAAATAATTTTTAGAAAAATAATTTTGAACTAACGGTTGATTTAAATACCTGGAGGTAGATTGATCTACGGTTGTTCAGCGGTAGATCGATCTACCGATGGTGTCAAGCAGAGGATTTACCGTTGCTTGAAGGAGATCAACCTTTGATGTAATGAACAGAGGATCTACCGTTGAAGTCCAACGGCAGATAGATCTACCGGTCGAACATGAAGCTGCAGCAATGAACAAGGAGCCGCTGCCATGACACTGTCCGGCGTTAGAGGATCTCCCATTGCAACTTGAAGCATCAGTGGTTCGAAGGAGATCTACCGGTGATGGATGCACAGAACTGCCGAAGTGTATGGGGATACTACTGTGAAGAAAGAAGCTGCCTCCGTCAAAAAGATGAACTTCGGTGAAGCATGAAGTTGCTGCTGCCATGCCTCTGTGCAACCGGCAAAGAGAGAACCACCAAAGGTAATTAATCTACCGTTGCATGGAGTGAACTACTGGTGAATCATGGATCTAAGGGTGGTCGAACAGTTGACCATTGCTCGAAAGAAATGAGCAGCCGGTATGCACGCCAGAGGAGGCATTGAACAGAACTGCATGCCGAGCCTAGATGTGTGCAGTGCAAGAGCTGGGTGTTCGACGATGGTTGCAAGAGCCGAGAGATCCGGCGAACCGAAGAACTCCGGTGACAGAAGGAAGAAGATGATAATTTTGAATTTAATTAAATGCGATGAAGCAGTAATTTATCAAACACAGAAAAACTTGTTAAAGTATTAAACTCAATTTCAAATACTAACATGGTGCACTTGGATGTCTTGAGCACAGGCTTGATCAGTGGATGCTTTCAGGGAAGCAGCTGGAGTTAGTAGGAAGTGCTGGATTTGGGTACTTGAGATTAATTCCTGCTATTAGTTTGGACAGCCCTTTGACATCTGCTTTAGCCGAGAGGTGGGCAAGCGAAACAAACACTTCCATTTGATTGACCGTGACATGACGATCCCCCTTCAAGCTGTTTCATTCCTGCTTGGACTTCAAATTGATGGGGAACCTGTTATGGGGGTTGACTGGAGGAGTTCCAAGGCACACGTATTAGCACCTGGCTGCAACGAGAAACTTGCTTTAGCGTTTGGAGATGTCTTGTTGCTGAAGTTTAATCTGTGGGCATGTCCTCTGCAGAGTCCACCAGATGCATTGCACACTGGCAGAGACAAGAAGCCTTGGTCCACGACACCACCCTTTGAGCCAAGTGGCTCTTGTGAGGGACGCAAACATGCAGGGATTGCCAAACTGGACAAACGTTGATGTTTCAACTGCCTTGGGGGAGTTGCTGTTTTTTTCTGTGTTCGCTGCTGTTGCTGGGAATCATGTGGAATATACCGTGCTTACATTTGTTCTGCAAGATTTTGATATCTATGATGAAGGGAAGAGAGCTCTAGATGGGGAAGCTCAGGTACTGTGCTCAGCCTGGACAGATAAGTTGTTCAGAGAAATGTTGTTTTGCCACAGAAAATGACATATGGATAAAGCTACAAGAGGTGTATGAGGACTTCTGCCCATTAGAAGCAGTGAGCATGGCCACTGCCTTAGCAAAAGATTATGAATTTTTGGCAGAAGATGCTGAGGATTCCATCTTTGTGTGGGGAGAGTCAACCCCACATATGAAGGAGAAGAATGCATGACCAAATTTTTGATGCCAGTACAGAGCCATGAGGTCAGTAGAAGAAACTCCACCTATGGATGAGGATGAACCGTGAGGGCATGCATGATGGGGACTCTGGGAAAAAGGCCCATGAGGAAGTATATGGAAAGTTAGAAGATGAAAAACAAGATGGACATAAAGCTGCATCTGGAATGATAAATGAGAACATGATTGGCGTGCAACAGAGGAAGCCTACTGGAAGACTGGACTACAAGCCACGGATAACAATGAAAGTGGCTATGTTGGGAAAATTGAAGTGAACCCCTATTTTCCCATGGATTTCACTGCATATTTGAGACAACATACTTGGGGGGAGACATTGGACAGAGATGCTGCAGCAGTGTGAAGTGATGTGATGATGGCTGAATAAGAACCCTCATAGTGAGAAGTCCCCATGAATCTAACAGTTTTTATACATATTTATATATGTTTTTGGAGGTGAATGTAGATGCTGCCCTGGCAGTCCAAAGGGGAAGTGACGTGATGATGGCTGAATAAGAACCCTCATAGTGAGAAGTCCCCATGAATCTACTTGCATAACAAATCGCATACCGAAGAGTATGAAGGGAAGATTGTGACACAGGGATCATGATGGTATACTGTGTTTCCCCACTGTGCTAATGGTTTATTTGCTAATCAGTTTGCTCGAAAGTGTGTTACGAAACACAAGGGGAGTTGCACGATCCAGGGAGGTTTGCAGGAAGCGAGCCTTCAATGATTAGTTGCACATGAGCTAAACCGATACCGAGTCACAACTCAATTAGGCTTAGAGGGATGGGTAAGGGATTCTTTGTTAAGTGGTGATTCACTATCTGAATTACGAGGAATGCAACACTGAAAAATGCGTTGGATGAATTAAAAAATGATATATATGATTTTTTGGATTTGAGTGTCAAAAGGGGACATATAGGAAATGATTGACAACCAAATTCAAAGGGGGAGATTGTTAGACCCAATAGATTTCAGTACAATTGGATTTGTTGTCAACCAGTATCGAGGAAACTCCCACTTGATGAAGCAGCATGTTGTATGTTAGTGAACAACATGGAGCCTCACAATTGAGTTGGCCACACCTTGAAGATAAGTAGACAACATGGACAGTCCCGGGGTTGGATGGTTGAGAGACTATGATCAATATTGGACTTCATTGAATGTCTGCTTATAAAGTGGTTTCCCACACAATGAAGCCGTATGTTGCATGTTAGCAAACAACATGGAGTCTCACAATTGAGTAGGCTACACCTTGAAGATAAGTAGACAACATGGACAGTCCTGGGGTTGGATGGTTGAAGGACTATGATCAATATTGGACTTCATTGAATATCTGCTTATGAAGTGGTGGTGTGCATTGGAGGTCTGTTGCAGTAGACCCATGGAGAAACCAAGCAGCGGAAGAAAGTGTCTCATGTCCGGGGAGGTTGTTTGATGAGGACTGAGACTTGCATTGGATCACATGACAAGTATGTTGTTTGATGATGATGATGATGATGATGAAGATTTATGCGGTGGTGGCATGTTAGAGAAGTTCGGAAACAGCCTGGAGGTATCTGGATCGTGCTATGTAAAGAAAAGAAACCTGCTGTATATTGCAGCTGGCGACATGGTGACA
This sequence comes from Viscum album, assembly GCA_963277665.1. Classification (NCBI taxonomy): domain Eukaryota; kingdom Viridiplantae; phylum Streptophyta; class Magnoliopsida; order Santalales; family Viscaceae; genus Viscum; species Viscum album. The sequence goes on from OY728121.1 coordinate 859,921,885, forward strand.
TCACTCTAAGCAATAGAGTGAACTGTCCGCAGGCTATCGTGGGTGGCTATCAAAATCCACGAGATGAGTCGCAGGTGGTGTGACATGGTGTCGTAGCAAGCGATGCAAGGTATTGTTGGAAATGGGATAATGTGGATGGCGACAACGGCGATCAAAAGTCGCGTTATGGATCATAGATGATGACATAAGGCATATCGCTTTTCCAATGATCCCCTGTTACAAGTGTACAGTGCAATGAGATCATATCACAGTCGGCAATATGCTGTACCACAGGCCGTGGCATCCAAGGTGGTGAGCCGTGGCGAAGGGCGGAGGCCTGTTGCACACGGCGGCAAGGGATATCACAAGAGGAGAGAGAGAGATCGCAGAAGGCCACCAGGGCCTGCCATAGGCAATGACAGAGGCAAAATGTGAGGAATTCACTGCATGCCCATGCACCATATATAACAATGTAAGTATTTTACTCGACAAGCCCAAATGAGCATAACATTTGATGAAAGACACTAGATGCATTCATTTAATCATTATATGATCTAGAGTCATCGAAAGGATGAAGATGAATGCCATGATCCATGTGGAACAATCATGGGCCGCGAAGAAAAGTGAAGGGCCATGTAGAAAGTGTAAAGCATAAAGTGGAGAAGGTGATGCATGTAAAGTGGCGTATGAACTAATGTCTCCCACCTTGCCTGTCTGGACATGCGGTGGACATGCACGATGGAAGAGGCTTGTTGAAGAAGAAAAATGTGGTGGTTGTATTTGCGGTGCAACCCACTGGACACGTGGGAGATATTGCTTGGACAAGAAGATTGTGGGGCATGGTGCTGTGAAGGCCGAGAGATGGGTTGACTGAACTTGGAAGACTTCAGAAGGATGAAGAACCATCATTCATGATGGTGATGGTGCTGATGGGCTGAGAAGAAGACTGTACTGAGCCTTACGGTGAGTTGATTGAGACATACACTGCCATATCTGAGTGCTCCCACTGAAGAGGGAGGGAGGGAGGAGGAGGTTGGACCGTGACATGAAGAGGCAACTGGGGAGCTAAAATGGCACCCATCCGAATTGGTGCACCAACATGGTGATATCCCTTCTACTTAACCTCGAGGGCCATAGAGCCATTGTTGTATAAAGGACTGCGAGTCCATCTTGTAAGTGGGAGTGTTTCACACAACGAGGGTGAGTGATCCCATAGGGGGCACCCCTAAAGCACATCAATTGGGTAGAGAAAACCCTTGGGAGGCATCCCTAAAGGCTTGATTAGGGTGAGTTCACTCTTGGGAGGCATCCCTAATAACTCATTGGGCGGTAGCCTTGGGAGGTTTCCCGAAACCTTTGTGCTAAGTCAGTCTGGCCTGGTATTATTGGCGTGGAAGCGAGCATTACCAGAAGCGAGCATTACCACATTCCTTGGATTAGCCCGTATTGGATGAACCTAGTAAATCCCATGTGTGCTCCATTTACTTACCTGCTAGTGTGGGTACCCTTGGGAGGCATCCCTAAAGGCTTGGTTAGGGTGAGTTCACTCTCGGGAGGCATCCCCAATAACTCATTGGGCGGTAGCCTTGGGAGGTTTCCCGGAACCTTTGTGCTCAGTCAGTGTGGCCTGGTATTATTGGTGTGGAAGCACGGCCTGGTATTATTGGTGTGGAAGCGCGCATCACCACATCCCTTGGATTAGACCATATTGGATGAACCTAGTAAATCCCATGTGTGCTCCATTTACTTACCTGCTAGTGTGGATGAGTTGTGCTTGCAAATGGCCTAATGAGCATGAGCAACCAGTGAACGAGTCTTAACAATGACCCTAACACCAAAGATCAGGCTCACCCAAACACCTAGAATCCCAGGATTTGAGGGAATGATCTTGTCAAGAATCCAACCAAGCAAACCATTAATATCCCACCTTGTTTGGTTTGATTTGGGGGGGGGGGGGGGAATGATTTTAATATTTCCTTGTTTGGCTTGGAAAAGGAGGGGAAGCTTTTTTGGGCCTCTTAAACATAAACAAGATGGTTTAATATTATTTCATGCATCTATGAATTATGTGTTTTTGGTTGATACATACGAATGTGCTATCCAGGTGGTTTCATTTTTAGGAAATCTGGACATTGACAAGGAAATGGTGGGGAGAATTCTGGGCCGCTGCCCTGAAATGTTTGCGATTAGCATTGAAAAAACTTTGAAGAAGAAGATTAAATTTCTAGATAGCATTGGTGTGTCGAGGGGGCACCTTCCTCGAATAATCAGAAAGTATCCGGAGTTTTTCATGTCCGACATAGACAAAACAGTACTTCCTCGGTAATTCCCTTGATCTTCTTTTTGCATCAAAACTTGATTGATTAATAAAAAGTGAGCTTCCATGGTTATGAATGCAGGATGAGGTTGTTGTATGAGGCAGGTCTTTCGCAGGGGGATGTGGCATTCATGGTGCGCAAGTTCTCTCCAGTGCTGGGGTACAGCATCAAGGGGGTGCTGGTTCCGAAGCTGGAGTTCCTGGTAAACACGATGGGGCGGCCAACGAAGGAGGTGGTGGAGTATCCGAGGTACTTCAGCTACTCTTTGGAGAGGAAGATAAAGCCGAGGTTCTTTGTGTTGAAAGGGAGGGGAGTAGTGTGCAGCCTCAAGGACATGTTGGGTATGAATGATGAGGAATTCGCAGCCCAGTATATGGATTTGGGAAGGATGCTGGTTCCTCCCTCCAGTCCTTGACGCCCCTGATGGGGCTGGGCTATGTTTTGAAGGAGAATGAAAATGAATGGATTTGTTCAAATATATTAGTCAAATGATATGCCGAAGAACATCATGCTGTCTTTACTTAATTGATCGTATTACTTCTTTATGTCCTCCAGTTGCCTTTGAATGAAAGAATGAAAATGGAACTCCAAGATATCACAGGAAGAGAACCCCTTCCACAAGGAAAATGAAAGGTAGATGACACCTGGGTGAACCGCTGTAACCCAGTTAAATAGTTGAAATCCCTTGCCATCTTCCACGACCCCACCGTACTCACTACCACATGGGAAGCCTGCCTTTGATGTAATGATAGAAACGGATAAATTGATCAACTGACATTTACTGGACATGCATAATCACTGGATCACAACCTAACAAGATTTACCTATACTAGAACAATAAAAATTATATAGAAAATGATATGTAGGAAAATACTTGTTAAGGGAGAAATAGAAAACCTACCGGGTTTATGCTACAAAAGGAAAAACAAATTAAGCTTATTCATCTGAACAAAATCAATCAATGCTCCTTGTTTACTTCATGAATCAAGCCTTAGGTTCCACACAACAAACACTTGGTATTGACCAAATGGATGGAAGAATTGTTTCTCCCCCTAGACCTCTTAGTACTTGAAGGCTACTGTTGCACCTTTTCCTTTTAATTAAACTACACTGCCACCTGAAAACACCTTCTCAAGAAAATCAAATGAATATGAGGTAATAACCATTTCCGAAGAAAGGATCAGTCCAGAACCCTTAGCCATCTCCCTAGGATAAACCCACTCACCAACCCGCACTCCGTCTTGCATAACCCTGTAAAAGACCCATCAGAATTAGGAAGGATCAAATCAATCCAATAAATATTCATCTCTCACACCACCCAAAACTCATCTACATCTAATCAAGAAACAGAACCCTCCAACAAAGAAGAAACACTTGATCCATCACAACATCAAGCATCCCACACCCCTTGGTGACTCTGACACACTTGGGAAACATAACACACATCTCCAACGAATGAAAAAAAATCACGAACATTGTGCACAACAAGGATGCTCTTGATTGAAAACAAGGACCACACACATCCTTGCAAAAGATAACCTCTCCTTAAAAGAAAGAAAAAAAGAAAAAAAAAACCCGAACTGATCGGTTTTCTCTAAAAAATCTATCAAACTCAAAAGTTTCTTCAAATGATCATGATCCCCCTTCCATGATAGACAACACACTATTTGTTGGAATAACTCACGGATATTGTGTTTAATAAATATTAAAATGAGATAATGATGGATAATTTTGTCAAATCGATGGACTTTGACAGTTAATTCCTATTGAAAGGGTCCTATCCTTGCAAATTAAGTTTGAATAACCATTCCGGTACGTATCATTAAAATCACAGTGGAAGAGAGAGTAGACAAATGATATACATATTTTAAGAGGGAGAAAATTAAAGAGATTCAAATCAAGAAGATTCAATGGATCAAGCTATATCTTTTCTTTTAAATTTTATTTATCAAAATATGTGATCAATACAGATTTCAAAGATCATAAAATAAATGAAAATAATTTATATGTGTTACAAGAGAGGATTCCATATTTAAATTTATCATATGTTGCGTTTAATTTAGAATATGAAATCTGGATTACATTCATATTTAAATGATGTTTTCGGTTTCTCGTAATGGATTTTCTGGATTTTTTTTCCTTCCTTTTAATGATTGTTTATAATAATAATAGCAATAATGGTGTATTTTTGGTAATTAATTATGGTACGTTAGGATTTTTTTGAAACTACCACGTTGCCTCTTCATGATTTGAAGAATCTACTACACTGCGGCATTATTTTGTTAAAAAAACCCGTGTAAGATTTTGCCTTTTCACGCGATTTGAAAATTCTGATTATGTTAATAATTTATGTGGAATTTTTGAAATCTGAACATGCTGTGGAATTTTTGAAATCCAGATATTTTATGTGGACATTTGAAATCTGAATACGCTGTTGAATTTTTTGAAATCGGAATACATTGCCTCTCTCCTCATGATTTTAGAATTTGAAATCTCCTTTTATTTATTATTATTATTACATATTAAATTGGACAATGTTGCAGTTAAAAAAAATGGATTGTCATTTTTTTACGGACATGAGAATTGTATTATATTTGACTGTATTATTTTAATTAAATTTCCATTTATAGTGATTGTTAACTTGATGAGTTAACAAATGTGGAAATTATGTAGTGTATTATGCTTTTAATTTTTTTAAGATGATCATTACACCTTTAAAATCATTGTTATGCAGTTTAATTCATAAATAAATAATATTAAAATGCATTATGGATGTGTGTTAAAATTTTTGGCTCGTTTTCATAAAAATTATGATAATGGTTATTATGATGTTATGATGTTTTATATTTAGAACATTACTGTATGAGGTTTATTAATCGCTAAAGTGGTCAAATCAAAAAGTTAAAATTATTCTTAAATTATGTAAAATTGATATATATCAATTACTCATAAATTTGATACTATTATGATATTTTATGAGTAATTGAAATTCATTATTATGAGAATTTATTAATTGCCCAAAGACAATTTGCATATTCTTATAATTTATGAATATAATTGTCGGTGATATATATGCATTATGATATTTATTTATATATCCAAAGATAATAAATAAATCTAATTGATGCGTTTATTATTTCCAAATACAATTTATTTAATTAGTATCAATTATGATTGTGTATTAGTATATTGCCCAAAGGAGAACACTAATACACATTTTATGTTAAATAATTTGTCTAAATTGATGTATTTTTTTTATTATTTTAAAGCATTAATTTTAAACATGTATTTATTGTAGTCAGCTTTCCATCATCATTGCACTCGCATGCATCAATTGTTCCGATTTTTAATGGATTAAATTTCTTTAATTGGAGTGAGAAAATCCAATTTCACTTTGGTGTATTGGATCTTGATTTAGCACTCAAAGTAGAGAAACCTGCTACTAACAGATGACAGTCGCGATGATGATAAAATATATTATGCAACATGGGAAAGATCGAACATATTAAGTTTGATGTTCATGTGAATGAGCATAGCAAGTAACATCAAGTATGATCTCCTCTAAACTGAAAGTGCTAAAGAATTTATGAAATATGTGGGTGACTGATCTAAAACTACTGAAAAATCTATTCTCAGGACATTAATGAGTACATTGACCACTATGAAGTTTGATGGTTTTCGTGCTATGCATGAGCATGTCATTGAAATAAAAAATATTGCGGCAAGACTTAAATCTTTGGGAATGGAAGTGGATGAAAGTTTCCTTGAACAATTTTGTCCTAAACTCATTACCGTCTGAGTATGGACCATTCCAAATGAACTATAACAAAATGAAAAATAAATGGAATGTGCATGAATTGCATAGTATGCTAGTTCAAGAGGAAACGCGATTAAAGAGTCAAGAAATCCACACCATCCATTATGTGCATCATCAAGGAGGAAAGAATCGTGTTATAAGGTAGCATGGAAAAGGAAAAGGGGCCATTGAAAGTTAACGAGTCCTCCAGAAAGAACTAGAAGAACGGAAAGATAAATGTCATTTTTGTGGGAAAGTTTTACATTTCCAAAAGGATTTCTTGAAACGAAGGGTTTGGTTTGAAAAGAGAGGTAAGAAAAATGCTTATATATGTTTTGAATCAGACTTAGCTGAAGTTCCACTTAATACAAGGTGGATTGATTCTGGTTGTATGACTCATGTTTCTAATATGATGTCGGGATTCCTTTCAACCCAAATCACAAGACCAATTGAAAAGTTCATTTTCATGGGGAATAGAGTGAAGGTTCTAGTGGAAGCAGTTGAGACTTACCGTTTGACCCTTGCAAGTGGATATAGTTTGGATTTATGTGAAACCTTTTATACATGGTAGGTCCGGGGTATGTGAAACCTTTTATGTACCTACAACATCTAGGAATTTGGTTTCTTTATCAAAACTTGATGTTATTGGACACTTTTAATTTTGGGAATGAATATTTTAGTTTGTTTAAGAATACACACATGATTGGATCTGGTTTATTGTATGATGGTTTATATAAACTAAATCCTTATAATTTGTATGCTGAAACATTCATGACCTTACATCATAATTTTGGTACTAAACATAGTTTAGTAAATGAAAAATCTGCTTGTGGAATAAACATTTTGTTCATATTTCCAAAGAAAGATTGGAGAGATTGATTATGATTGGAATCCTTCCAGATTTAGATTTTACCGACTTAAACATTTGTGTGGATTGTATTAAAGGAAAACAAACAAAACACACAAAGAAAAGTGCCGCTAGAAGTGCTCAAATCCTTGAGATTATACATACCGATATACGTGGCCCTTTTGATGTCAATTCTTTTAGTAAAGGAAAATATTTTATCATCTTTATTGATGATTTTTCATGTTATGGATATGTCTATTTATTGCATGAGAAATCTCAAGAAATAAATGCCTTAGAAATTTCTATAAATGAATTTGAGAGGCAATTAGAAAGAAAGGTGAAGGTCATAAGGTTTGACAGGGGTGGCGAATATTATGGAAGATTTGATGAAAGTGGACAAAGCCATGGTCCATTTGCAAAGTTTCTAGAAATTCATTGCATAAGTGCACAATACACTATGTCAGGTACACCACAACAAAATGGTGTAGTAGAAATGCATAATAGAACATTCATGGATATTGTTAGGAGCATGTTAAGTAATTCATATTTACCCTTATCATTGTGGATGCATGCTTTAAGAACTGCCATGTCTTTATTGAATAGAGTTCTTAGTAAAGCAGTTCCAAAGAATCCTTTTGAACTTTGGATTGGTAAGAAACCTATTTTGAGACACTTGTATGTATGAGGTTATCAGGTAGAAATAAGAGTATATAATCCAAAACAAAGAAAACTGGATGTAAGAGAAATCAATGGACATTTCATTGGTTATACAAAGAAATCAAAGGGGTATAGATTTTATTTCCCTAACCATAGTATGAGAATTATTGAATCTGGAAATGCTAGATTTATTGAGAATAGTGAATCCAGTGGGAGTGAAGTTCCACAAAATGTGGAAATTAAAGAAGTTAGAATTCAAGTTCCATTTTCTTGTACTCCAACTTCACATGTTGTTGTTCCTCAAATTATTTCATCACAAAATAATCATATAGAACAATAATAGAATGTTTCCCAAATTCAAAATGAAGAAATGATCGAAGAACCTCAAGAAGTAGCGTTAAGAAGATTCCAAAGGGAAAGAAGGTAAGCTATTTCTGATGACTATGTGGTATATCTGTGTGAGATAGAAAGTGATCTTGGCATTGATAATGATCCAGTTTCATATCCTAAATCCATTAATTGTGATAATTTTGATAAATGGTTAGATGTCATGAAATGTGAGTTGAATTCAATGGAACAAAATAAAGCATGAGACCTTATGGAATTGCCTGAAGGATGCAAGAGAGCTAGATGTAAACGGGTCTTCAAAACCAAACGCGACTCTCATAGTAATATTGAATGCGACAAGGCCAAACTTGTTGCTAATGGATTCACTCAAAAGGATAGTATAGATTATAAATAAATATTCTCACCAATTTTTAAGAAATATTCCTTCAAAATTATTATGCCATTGATAACTCAATATAATTTAGAATTACATCAAATGGATGTTAAAATATCTTTTATAAATGGAAACTTAGAGGAAGATGTATACATGGATCAACCAATGGGTTTTTCCATTTAAGGAAAGGAACACATGGTATGTAAATTAAAGAAGTCAATATATGGACTTAAACATTCTTTCCTATAATGGTATATTAGGTTTAATGATACCATTGTATCTTTTGAATTTAAGGAAAACATCATTGATCAATGTATATACTAGAAGATCAATGGGAGTAAATTTATATTCTTGATTCTATATGTTGATGAAATATTGTTTCTATAAATGATCTTGGCATGTTATGTGAGATCAAGAAATCACTCTCTAATAATTTTAAAATGACAGACATAGGAGAATCCAAGTATGTGATTGGAATAGAAATATTCTATAATAGAACTCAAGGTTTATTGGGCTTATCCTAAAAATCATACATTAATAAAATTTTACAGAGGTTTAGGATGGAAAAATTTTCAGCATCATCAGTTCCAATTCAGAAAGGAGATAAGTTTAATCTCAATCAATGTCCCAAAAATGATTTGGAATGAAAACATATGGAAGGAATTCCTTATGCATATATTGTTGGAAGCTTGATGTATGCTTAAATATGCACAAGGACAGATATTAACTTTGCAATTTGTATGTTGGGAAGATACCAAAGCAATTCTGGACAGGATCATTAGAGAGTTATAAAGAAAGTTTTTCAACATTTCCAAGGAAAAAGGATTTAATGCTTATAAAAGATCCAATGATCTTGAGATGATTGGATACTCTGATTCAGACTTTGTTGGTTGTGCTGATACAAGAAATTTCACTTTTGGTTATGTGTATCTTTTAAGATGAATGAGAAATATCATGGAAAAGTGCAAAGAAATCAGTTATAGTTTCTTTGACCATGGAAGCTAAATGTGTAGCATGCTTTGAGGCTACAATTCAGGGTCCATGGTTGTAGAATGTTATTTTGGGAGTTTGAATTGTCAACAATATCACCAAGACCATGGAAACTTATTGCGACAATGTCACAATAGCATTCTTTCCAAATAATGATCGATATTCCAAAGGTTTTAAACACATGGAATTAAAGTAATTTGTTATTAAGGAGGAAGTTAAAAAATGTAAGGTGTTAATTGAACATATTAGCACAAATATTATGATTGGATACCCTTTGGTGAAAGATTTTCCACCCAAAACATTTATTGGACATGATCAAAATATGGGCATTATTACCAAGTATGTTTCATTGTATGTAATGACTGTAATGTTTATTACAACTAAAAATTGGACTTATAAATGTTCTAATCATGTTGCCTATTTTTCAATAAGTATACATGTTTGAATTGAATAATGATAACAAGTATAGTCTTAGATAAAGACATTATCATTGGACTAGTTATATGTATCCCATTTTAATTATGATAAAGAAAATTTCAATGTTGTAGTACATGGAAGGGACTATATTAATAGAGGATGTACAACCACCATGACTCATGTGGACATTATCCTTAATTATGATGAATATTGTATACATGATAGAATTGATATAAATTCACATAATAACTGATTGAATTTATCAAACATCATAAAGTAATATCACACGGGTAAAGTGGGAGAATGTTGGAATAAATCATGAATATTGTGTTTAATAATTATTATAATTGGATAATGATGGATAATTTTGTCAAATTGATGGAATTTAATAGTTAATTAAAAATCATCCATGAAAACTGTTTTATCCCAATTTAAAGGGACCTATCCCTTCCAATTAAGTCTGAATAATCATTCCGGTATGCTCCATCAAAATCATAGCAGAAGAGAGAGTATGCAAATGATAGAAATCCTTTAAGCGGGAGGAAATCAAGGAGATTAAAATCAAGAAGATTCAATGGATCAAGCTATGTTTTTTCTTTTGAATTTTATTTATCTAGATGTGATAAATATAAATTTCAAAGGTCCTACAATAAATGAAAATAATTCACACTATCAATTGAGTCAACGTAAAACTAGAAAAATCCCCTCCTTCAAGTGGCACAACTTGTCAAGTCCCATTCCACTGCATTTTGATTTCACAAACCAGTGAATCCCTTCAAATCCTGACTTTGAAACCAACCAATGAATTCTCCCAATAATTTTTTTCTTACCACCCATCATCCACAAACAATGTCTCTGGACCTGCAAACTACTGCTGGAAAGATATTGAGGTGAAGTCCTGCCTCTTTTCGATTCCCAGCGACAACCACCACCCAAACTCATTGCCTTGCATGCCATCCAACCAATTCTAGGATTCATGTTTTCTAATAGACATAAGTACATGCTATTTAAAATTAGGATATTTTAGACTCATCTAGGATGGGATTAAAATTAAAAAAAACCCCTTTTTAGCATTACGCCAATTGATATTTCTTTTATTTATTTAATTTTTTGGGCTTTTCCAATGAATTTTTGTCACCCTTTCTTCAACTGCCAAAATTTAATAAAATATTATGTCTCATTTGGTACATTGGAAGTTTTGTGTGTGTGAAGAAAATGAAAAATGAAGTGGAATGTGGAGTGTAAAAAGAATGTTAGTTTCCAAATTCCCATATGATATATTTCTTGGAAGCTTCCTAATTTAATGAGTTAGGTGGTAATTAACCTTTAAAGTGAGAATTATAACTCACTTTTATTATGACACATTTATTATAGGAATTATTGAATATTATTTATTTATAAATATATTTTTTATTGGGAGTTATCACGATGTCACTTTTATCTTACATTAAATAGAGGGATAAGTTGATGCAAGAATTAAAAATAGGCCTCCCTTGAAGTCTTCATTGTGTTTTGTAACAATTTTGGATTTTTGTGAGTGGTGAGAAGGTTTTTTAATTTTTTTAATCTAAAAAATGTAATGGTAATATATTAGTGGATCTCTGACTTCATTGAAATTGTCCACATGGGTCCATTGAAAGGTTGAATCACATAAAATCTTGTTGTTTTGTCTTCCCTCTTATCAACTGCGTGGACGCCTCTGTTGTCAGTACCCAAGAAGAGGTATTAGTGGTTTTTTTAAATGGTTTTTTTAAAAATATTTAAATGGGTTTAGGGTTTTTTGAGAGACATCCCACATGGACACACGTACTCAAATTATAATTAATTTTTAGTTTTTTAAATTGAAAGTACATAAAAGATAAGTTTTGAGTCAATGTTAGAATGATTTGGCTACCACTTTCCTCTCCTTTGAATCCAACCCTTGGGTCCCTAAATATCCTATCCACAATGAATTTTTGATGCCAACTAATCCCCAATGACCCCGCTCTCACATTGATGCATCACTAGTGAAATTATTTTTCACATAAAACCAATGTCATAGGTAGTGATATGGGTTATAACACTTGTAACATACCAACTTAGATAATCTGAATGAATATCCAAACCAGTATGTTACAGACCTAAAGCATGATCTCAACCTCTATTAGGCGTGACAAGTATCAAGAGTATTACATGTAAAAGATGAGAATTATTTCCCCTTATACAACCATAAAAAATAAATAGAGGATTTAATTTGGAAATATAGTATGATGATTCCATATGTTGGGCATCAAAAAGTCCATTATTTAACATACACAATCCAAACATGGTGTCACATCCCATAAATTCACATCCAATAATTTAAATCAAAACACACAAGACTAATACATAATACAACACTAGAATGGACTAATTCAAAATATAAAAATACAATGCCTATGTGGCCAATACATGAATCCCAACATAAAAATAAAAAAGAAATAAATAACTATCTCCATGCAGCACACAAACTAACTCCACATGCCATTTTCTCCATCGCTCTACATTGAACCTATGTTATATTGTCCATATTAATGGAAATATATTCCCATACCTATGTGTACATGTAGAGAGTGAGTACATAGTTGAGTAGGATGTCTCTAAATATTTTATATTGTTCTATTCTGAAGTAAAACTCAAATACTAGTTTGGAAACAAATTTATAAAACAATAGTTTTGATTGAATAGGAATTTTATAATTAAAGGAACATATTTATCATTTACTTTCTAAAATAATATGTGTAATGAAAATTTATCAACTACAATTAAAGAATTCAAAATCATACACACACTAATCAAAGTCAATTTCTTAAGCGTCATTATCATGGGATAATCCCAATAAATTTTGGAGGAAATCCTAAAATTTCAGCTTAATCGAACCACCCTATTAGCATTGATGTGATCCTATCCACTTAATAGAATTGTAGTATCTATACATGGTCCAGGGAACCCAACTGGAGTGCATGATCTAGACCCAACCAGTGGAGAGCATAACTAAATCCCAATTAGAAGCCTATATGTTCCCATGAAGTTTTAAAGCATGAATTTAAAATAATCACTTTTTTTAAAATCACACTTATCTCACCACCCAAACCACCTTTATAGAAATAACCCCATAATACATCAAATAATCATAAATAACAAAAAAACTATAATAATCCATTAAAGGTGAGTTATATGAGTAATAAAAACCTAAATAAGCACTTTTAGAAAACCAAATAAACCCTTATTAAAAAAAAGATTCACATAACCCATGAAACAATTTGGAATCATAGTAAAGTAATTTAAACATTTATTTCATAAAAACATGATATTCATATTTCAAAATGGATTTATTCACATTTTTACCCCACTTTAAAATCAAGCCAAATATGACCTTATTCTCTAAAACAGTTAAAACTACATTTAAAACCACTTTAAAATCATATAAAAACATTTAGATGGTCAAGTTACCTAACTAAGGAATATATAAATTTAAATCTTCATCATTTAAATCATGAAAAACCTAAAAAAAATCTTTGAAGAAGAATTTAAAATATAGGAAACACATAAATATGCACTTAGAAAAACCAAGCATAAGGGGTTTTATCTAAAAAATGGATAAAGCATAGAATCACCTACCTAATTTTTGAAAATGATATTTACCAAGAATTACTAGCATAACAACCTTTTTTAAAACCTAAATAATCATAGAAATTCAACCATTAAAATAGGAACAATCATTTTATACAATCTGTCAAATCTTGTATTGGATAATCACTTACCTATGATTGAAAAGGTAGTAATGAAACTCCCTATGGAGTGTGAAGGGACCATGAAAGAATCTTTTTTCATAAATTGACAACATCACTCTCCTATTTGGATTTTTAACCATCATATAAAGAAACACCCATGTAATGACCCGACCTGATTGACTATAAGACCAATAGCCAGACCGGTCGCCACATGGATTCAAGCATGCCTCTCGGTATGCCTAAGGCTGCTGACTAGCAGTGAAGGTCTAATAATGGTACGATGTGGAGACTACACTCTCATGATTAGAGTAGCAAAATGGTATAAGAGATAATAAACAAATCAAAAAACAAAAAAATAAGTATAAATAAAACATAGGGTAATGGAAGATACTAATAACTTATAAAGTGGCCAATGCCAAATATAACTATGCATGCATGTCCATGTGATACTACAAAATCTAAAGTAGGAAACATACAATAGTTAGATATGAAAAAATAAATGAACAAATAAAAATAATAAAAATCCCTGAGGGTGATCACCACAAGAATCCTGAGTACTATCCCTATCATGTGCTCCTAAGATCCCATGTACAATGAACAACATAAGTAATAATCCAAGTACCTGTGAATATGAGGTCTGCTCGAGTACCCTAGTGCAATGGCGTCCTAAGCAGGGTGTGAGATATACTCAGTAGGCCACCTCCAACGGTGCCTAAATCTATCCAGTTAGTGAATATAAAATATAGTAGTATGTAGTTATAACAAGTAATGAAATAAATAAATAAAAGTAAACAAACTATCTTAGGTTTCTCAGGGTCACCTGGCCAACTATACCTGCTTCGACCTAAGCTGAAATATCTCAAACCATGGTCAACCTGTCTAGATATAATTTATGTGAATAAACATATACATGTATATATATTATATAATTTTTAGGTGTATTCACATGGGAACATAACTGGTCCATCATAAGGCCGAATACAATGGACCAAACCCAAACAAGTTCTTTGGTTTGGAGGACTTGTCCTTTAATATGATAAATTAGCATTCCTTAGGTCTTTAATAAGAGGTATAAGGTTATTAATTTCAAACTCATCCTGAGACCATCCAAGGTGATTCGTAAAGAGAAATCCTGAGTGTCACACCAGGATAAATCTAATTACCTATCGCCGTAAGAGTCTGTCCAAGGTGATCTGTAAAGAGGAATCCCAAGTATCACTCTTGGTATGGTATAAAGGCATAAACCACTAAACCCATACTAAGTATCTCATTTAGGGGACCAAATATCACTCATGGAATTGTATAAACATCTTGCTATTGAGCCCGTCCAAGGTATCTCCCCTAGGGTAATAGTATCACTCACAAGTATAATACTCCCAATCAACCTATGATCTCTTCCTTGGAATTCTGTAAAGAGGAAAACCAAGTATCACTCAAGGTATAACATTAATCAGGAAACCTATGAACCCATCCCTGGTATTTTTTAATAAGGAAATTGGTATCACTCATGGTACATATACTTTTAAATAGCCTATGATCCCATCCAAGGATTTCCTACTTGGGAATCCATGTATCGATCAAAGCATCCATAATTCATTTAGTTATTTATGTTCAATTAAAAAAGAGGTCAAATCATAAACATTCCATCACAACTCAAATAAAAAAAGAGGTCCATGCCTATTATTCAATCCAATTATAAAATAAAGAAGGATGACCAAGTACTTAAGCATGCCACCTATCCATTCAAATACCCCATTCATTTTACCATTTTATTAAAGAAAACAACACATCTCCTAAGTGGTTTTATTATTAAGATGATGAGATGAGATCATCATTTCGATTCATATGTTTCAAGAATTATCCCTTACATGAGGGATTATTTATCACACCTCAAAAGGTGGTCAAGAGGAAAAAAAGGAATTAATAATATGAACATGTGAAATGTCACCGATAAGGGGGAAACAATTACTAAGAAGAGGCATGGGTCATAGGCATATGTGCATTTCTCCCAGAGGGATGGTTTGGGTTGAGGTGAGAATACTCTCCTGGTGAAATTGAATACACACAGGAAATTTAATTTAAGATATTAGGGACTACATATTTAATCCCACAATTTAAGGGAATCACATGAAGAATCCGATGTGAGGAACAATGATGTATTATATAAACAAGAAATTCTTTAGAAAAAAACTATAACCACCTACCTTATACCAAGGATGCTTCAGTCATCCAATATCAAGTATTGAATCGATTTGGTTCGAGGAAAATTGATTAAATGGATAAACACCCTGAAAATAGGGAAAATTAGCTTGCATGAAGATAACATAAGAGATGGAAAGAAAAATGATGAAAGAATGAAGAAGGAGTCATATAATTACCAAGGTATATCCAATGCACCTGAAGGTGCTTGAAACAAACACCAGATGGAGGAGATCTCTCCATACTTAGGAGAAGAGAGGATGGTCTCCATGGGAAGCTGTTATGCACGGATAAGAGGAGAGGAAAGGAGGAGAAAAAAATTAAAATTCTAGAGGGAAAAAATGGGGATTTCATACATTTAAATAAGGCACATGGTTTGGCCACACGGTTGGCCAAACCGTGTGCCAACCATGAACTTAGCACTGCCCAAGGGACCCCTCACATGGGTTGTCTACACAGTTTGGCTAACTATGCACAAACCATGAAAAAACCCTCTGTCAAGATGTCTGTATAAACCGCATGTCCATGTAGCCTAGTGTGCATTGTTTGGAAAAACTATGCGACACCCTCAGGCCCTCTGAACAGGCCGCATAGATTCTTCTGGAGGGCCGCACAGTTTCAGACAAATTGTACACCCTTACTAGGTTCCTATGATTTTAAGATTTTGGAACCTGACACTTCCAAAACCCATCTGAATTACCAAGATACCTCTTATTCCTTAAACCACAAAAAACACTTTTAAGCATTCCAAAACATAGATTTAGATTTTGAAGCTTGGTTTAGAGAATGAACCATCCACCAAATGGTGAAAATTCAAGTTCCTTTAGAGAATTTCATTAGGTAAAAAAACAAAGGACATTAAAATATCCCCACCTTAAAACTTCTTATCCCTAATAATCCTTGAAAAAAAACACTCGACCTACTCAGGTCCTGAGCCTTTTCACTAACAATCGTGTTGCATTTCCAAATTCCCAACACACCTCCAATAATCACTTTATACATATGGTACATAAGCCATTAAAACCCAAGAAAATTCTTGTACTTAAAACTAAAACATTGAGACAGTGCTTATCCGAGACCGACTAACTAAATACATGATCACATATTCATCTATTTTACCACCCAACCTTTGATGCTCCCCACCATAGGTTCTAGCATTCAAAAAGGAAAATTCTGATTCATGGTATCTCCACTATCATAATTGTTTATTTAAGCATTCCCCTAGAATTATAATGATTCCCTATGTATTATCCTTAGCTCAAATGAGTGTTCAAATCTCAATCATTCTCATTTTACTTGGTCGAGCTGGCCTTCCCAGAAAATCCTTGGCCGACTCACACTGCACTCATCTGATCTCGATGACATGCCAGAAGTGATTCCTCACCGATAAAATGCAACAAGAGAGAGATAGGGGAGATAGAGAGAGATAGAGATATCAAGTCAAATCTCCTCTGGTTGACTAACCTCAAAACATCCATCTTAGACGACTGATGAATTTCAAAAGCTAAACCTGATGCCTTCTCCTAAGGCACCATGCGTTTACTTCCAACACGCCCACCAAAGTCTGTATCCAACATTCAATGATGTCTCAAGTCAATATGTTTATTTAAGTCATCGCGCCTTAGCATGAACATGGGTGTATACCCGATCTAGCACACTTGGATCCTCACCATCAAAACATCTCAGCCAAGCCTGATCGAAGTTTGGGGTAACCTTGAAATCATCAACTGGAGTCCAAGGAGCTCATCCAAGGTAGTTCAAACTCCATGTTTATAAATGAGATGCTGGTAAAAAGCCAAAACGTCCACATTTCAAGAACATTGATAGATCCGAGAGTGGTATGTTCCTAGAGATCAAGTTAAAGGGAAAAAAATGGTGTCTGTGAGTTTGTCCAAGGTGTTCCTACTCAGGAACCCAAGTATCAATCAAGACTAACCATGCCTCCATAACAACCACATTTTCAAATCATAACTCCCATGGAGTGAATTTATTGAACAAAAGGAATTTTATTTTAGTTTGGAATATACGAAACTTTCTTAGTGTATCCAGGACGATGTCAATATAGGGGACATGATCATATCTAGAACAAGAGTATAATAAGAGGATACAAAGAATTACTAGTTAGACCAGACACAATTATGCTATATCCAAGGTGAAGTGCTCGGTATGGTCTCCAACCAAGCATACTGAACTACATGAAGGATTTTGTTGAACCACTACTAGTTGATTTCCTCTAAAATAGCTCGGATGATTTCATCGAAGTGTGGTCATTAATTGACTATGAAGCCCTTACCAACTGAGGCATAATGTTATCACTCAATCAAAACCACCAAATTTCATCCCTGACTAATGATTTTCACAAAGGTTGCGTACTTAGACAACCATTGCATCATCATGATGTCATGCAGGCACCAACATAATTCGAAACTCACCGGCCTCAAGGGAATTTAAAAGCAACACTGACCATTTCTAAATGGTATTCCTTGGTTGTGTTCCTTCTACTTGGAAGGACATGCTTATTTTTTTAATGTGATGCTCCTAACCTTATGAGTGTTATAATCATCACATTTACTAAAAAAGGGAAGTCATCCCATAGAACACACTTCATCAACCACTGGCTATGGTCCTGGATATGGCCAACACGCTTCAAAATTTTTTTAAAAGAAAGAGTAGGGAAACATATGCTTAAAAATGTGATAGTTCAGATTTACTTCAGACATCTGTATGACACCCCTTCCGAGTTACTTCCATGCATGCCGTAGCATCGGGCGTACAATCCAAACCATCCTACCCGGTGGTTTTATGACACCTATTCCTTTTACAAAATCATCCCAAGAATTGGTAAGAGTCCATTTTTCATTAATTCCTAGGTCACTCTACCTTGAAGATGACCTATGATATAGAGAAATAGCTCAATCCTTAAAGGAGTATCACCAAAATCATATGCTTCATTGCACCATTTTTATTTACTCGATGGGTATCGCATGTATCAACGTATACTACCCTAAGATATTATCAACTAGAAAGATACACCCTTAATACTATCCATAGACTTATCAGTCCTATGAATCTGGTATCTGATGGCCTGTAAGAAAGATTTATCCCAATGTCACATTATCCCATAGGAATGCTAATCCGGATGGCGATATACTGATTCTTCCATCAATGAAAAAGAAGAAAGGGTCACACGACCTACTAAGTTACTGAACATGACCTAGGAATGCCTAACCCACTGGAAATGAGTATTTCATGATGATAATGCCCATAAAGAGGGTCAAAACACTTCATGAACACCCATCAAACTAGGTGTCGTTTTAGAAACTAAAGTCACACTAGGGAAAAACAACACCCGAACGATACCACATGTATAAAACAGTTCACAACATCTAGTAATATTTTTAAGGTTATAAGGTGATCCCTACCTCGATTAATCCTCATATTAAAAAATACAGCATTGACCCTATAAGTGGTTCATGTATGAAAAGTTTCTAGGCTCAAATGCCTATCATTTAGGTCCATGATATAGAAGAAGAGGAATACGAGTAATGCTCATGTTCCTATTTCAAGGTAAAACTCAGGATAAGGTTTAAAATACCCTTACTTAAGGTTTGAAACTAAGGACACAACTTAAGGTTCAATTTTAAGTCATTTCGTTTATTTATATTTAATCCTTTAACATTAAAAGATTCAATTTAGAATTTCAAGTACCTGTTATAATAAAATCTATACTTAACACCTTATTTAGCTAACAAAAGGTTATAATTAGGAAATTCATCACATAATTTATTTTTATCCATTTTATTTATCCATAAGGTTATCACATTTGAGCTTATTTAAAGGAAAGGTCAATTCCAATCTATATAGGAATAAACCATTTAGGTTGAAATTATAATTTTAATTAACTAACACCTCATATAAGTACAACTCAAAAGAAGATAACAGGTTGTTATAATTTAAAAAGGGGATTGGTCAAGTAAGATTCCAACATACATCTATATGTAAAACCATATAAGCAGATACTGATAACTTAAATAACCATCCCATTTATAACAGAAGCATACCTATATGGGGTTAAATACTAAGGCATATAAAAACAAAGGCGACCCACAAGGGTCCCATCAAGTCATTTCCGGTTCATCAAAATGCAACCTGATAGAAGTTAAACATTAATATTTTAAACACCCTTTGTGGGTTCATTTAATAATAATTTAGCACCATGAACAACTTACTTGGGTTGGGTCAAGTCTTTGTCATAACCATAACAAGTCAAGACTGACCTACTAGGGCCGAGTAATGTAAAAGGTTTATAAAAACCAATTCATTTAAGTTACAAAGTCATCATATTTCATATTTATAAAATGATATCAATATATATATATATATATATATCAAGTTTTTATATGATGGTTTGATTATATGGGTTTCAATTTTCCATTTTATAAAGTACCCATATACTTTATAAATTGAAAATTGGATCCCATTTAATTACAATTGATATGTTTCATCCCATGAAACCAATGGCACATGGATCAAACATGTTAGGATTGGTTAGTTAAGGTTTCACCATCAATCTATGTAGGAAAAAAATGTTTAGATTGATGTTGGAACTTTAATAACCAATTATATATTTAAAATTAAAACTAAGCATACCATCACATGCAGTAATTACCAGAAACCACGAAAAACAATTACCTAATGATGGTAAGTAGATAAACATGAAAAATAAGCATGAAACCATGAAAAAAAACATGGAAATCTACCACATAATCAGGGAAACACTCAAATAATGAACATAATGAAATAATTCTAAATAAATCATAGAAGGATGGCATATCACTCAAGGCACATAATCACAATTATCAGACAACCAAAAAATGAAACCACATGGCATGACATATGCATGGAATGTGAATCTCTATTTACCTATAATGATGCATGTAATGTTACTTCTTTTTCCATACTAGGCTAAGGGTAAATAACATAAACCTCATAAATCAATAGGAAAAAAAGTACACCAATCACTCAAGGTGAAATCATAGTCAACCATAACAATGAAAAACACAAACAATAATCCCATCCCTAGACACTTAGGCTTCTCCCCATGCATGGGTTGATCACTCCCACACATGAATATTTACCAAGTGATGACACATTCATAGTCTCTCATCTACCAACCCAAAACAGTAAGACAAAGGAAAAGAAAGATTTGATACCACATTATAACGTCCCACCTGATTAACTATAAAACCAGTAGCCGAATTGGTCACCACATGGCCTTAAGCACGCATTCCCATATTCCAGATGCTGTTGAATAGCAGCAGTGGTCTAATTATGGTAAGATAGGGATACTATTCCCTCATGGTCAGACTAGAATAGCGGTATAAGAGATAATAAACAAATCAAACAACAATGGAAGCAGTATAAATAAAAGATACAATAATAGAAGATAATAATAACTGATAAAGGGGCCAACATCAAATATAACCATGCATGCATGTCCATGTGATGATACAAAATCTAAAACAGGAAACTTACAATAGGTAAATATGATACAATACATGGACAAAGAAAAAGAATAAAAATCCCCAAGGGTGATCTCCATGAGAATCCAGAGTACTGGCGTAGTCCTGTTCTCCCAAGATTCCATGTATAATGCACAAAACAAGAAATAATCCAAGGACCTACGAACATGAGGTCTTCTTGGGTACCACAGTGCAATGGTGGCTCAAGCAGGGTGCGAGATATACTCAGTAGGACACTACTAATGATGTTTAAATCTATCCAGTCCATGAATATAAAATACAGTAGTGTGCAGTTATGATAGGTAAAGCAGTAAATAAATAAAAGTTATCAGGTCAGCTTAGGTTCCTCAGGATCACCTGGCCGACTATACCTACATTAGCCTAAGCCGAAATATCTCAAACCATGGCCAAACTGCCCATATATAATGTATGTAAATAAAAATATACATGTATATATATTATATATTTCTAAGTGTATGCACATGGGAACATAACTGGGCCATCATAATGATGAATACAAACATGGAAAAAACCCAAGCATGTTCTTTGTCTTGGAGGACACGTCCTTTAATATGATAAATTAGAATTCCTTAGGTCTTTAACAATATTCATAGGGTTCTTAATTTCAAAGGTATACTAGTCTCGTTCAAGGCGATCTATAAAGAGGAATCTCGAGTATCACACCAGGAGCACTCTAATTACCCATCACTGTAAGAGTCCATCTAAGGAAATCCGTAAAGAGGAATCCCATGTATCACTCTTGGTATAGTATAAAGGTTTAATCCACTAATCCCATCCCAATTATCTCATGAAAGGGACCGAGTATTTCTCATGGCATGGTATAACCCTATTTCCAACAAGACCATCCAAGGTATCTCCCTTAGGGTACTAGTATCAATCATGGGTATAATAATCCCAATAATCCTATAAGCTCATCCATGGAATTCTATAAAGAGGAAACCCAAGTATCTCTCAAGGAATAACATTAATCAAGTAACCTATGAGCCCGTCCCTAGTATTCCATAATAAGGAAATTGGTACTATTAATGGTACATATACTTTTAAACAACCTATGATCCTGTCCAAGGAATTCCTACTTGGTAATCCATTAATCACTCAAAGCATCCATAATTCATTTAGTCATTTATGTTGAAAGAGGAAAAATCATCAACATTCCATTACAACTCAAAAAAACAAAGAGGTCCATTCCCATTATTCATTCGAATTATAAAATAAAGAAGGAAGACCATGAACTTAAGCATGCCACATATCTATTCAAATATCCCATTCATTTTCTCATTTTATTCAAGAAGACAACACATCTTTTAAGTAGTTTTATTATTAAGCTGGGGTGAGATCATCATTTTGATTCATACATTTCAAGAATTATCCCTTACATGAGGGATTATTTATCACACCTCAAAAGGTGGTCAATAGGAAAAAAAGTCTTTGATAACATGAGCATGAAAAACGTTACTAATAAGGGTGAACCAATTACCAAGAAGAGGCATAGGTCATAGGCATATATGCATCGCTCCTAAAGGGGTGGTTTGGGAAAAGGTAAGAATCCTATCTCAGTGAAATTTAATACACAAGGGAAATTTAATTTAATACTTAAGGGTATACATATTTAATTCAATAATCCAAGGACATTGCATGGAGAATTAGGTGTGATACACAATTAATTATTATATAAATGAGAAAAACTTTAGGAAAAAAAATAGAACACTTAACTTATACCAAGTATGCTTCACTCATCTAATATCGAGGTTTGAATCAAGCCGGTTCAATAGAAATCAAGGAAACAAAAAAACACCCTGAAAATAAGGAAAATTAGCTCGCATAAAGATAGCATAAGAGTTGGAAAGACAAATGATGAAAGGAAGAAGGAGGATTCATAGACTTACCGAGTGCTATACAACACACTCGACAATGCATTAAAAGAACACCAAATGGAGGGGATATCTCCATACCTAGGAGAGAAGAAGAGGATCTCCATGGGAGACTGTTGTGTGCAGGTAATAGGAGAGGAAAGGAGGAGAAAATAATTAAAAGGTTGGAGGGAAAAAATGGGGACTTCACCCCTTTAAATGAGGTGCATAGTTTGGCCACATGGTTGGACAAACCATGCGTAAATCGTGCAATCAGCACTGCCCAAGGGACCCCCTCACATGGGATGGCTGCATGGTTTGGCTAACCATGCACAACCCATGAAAAATCCCTCTACCAATATGTCTGCAACAACCGCACGACCATGCCACCTAGTGTGTATGGTTTGAAAAAACCATGATACACCCTCAGTCTCTCTTAATATGACTCATAGTTTTTTCTATAGGGATGCACTATTTCATATAAACCTTGCACCCTTACTAGCTTCCTCTTATTTTGAGGTTTTGGAGACCGATGCTTTCAAAACCCATTTTAATTATTGAGACACCTCTCGATCCTTAAAACACAAAAATAAACTTTTAAGTGTTCTAAAACTCAGATTTAGATTCTGAAGTTTGGTTTAGAGAATGACCCGTCCAGCAAATGGTGAAAATTCAAGTTTCTTTAGATAATTTAATCAGATCCAAAAACACTGGATGTTGCACCCCAAATCTCTATAAACCCCATATGTATATTTTTCCACAAGTAGGAGAAAGGGTTGAAGAATAATAATAATATGAAGAAATAGAAGAAAGGAAACCTTGTCTAGAAATTTCACAGAAGAGGATTTTGAGAGGATGGAAGGAGAAAAGAACTCCCTTCTGTTAGTACTGGGTGTATAGTGGAAGCCCAAATTAGTGAGAATTTAAAAATTATTACACTGCGATTGACTTCGTGACATCATCGCTAGCATAACCATAACCTAATAACCACTCAATGATCCCATGTAATTTAAATTAAGCATAAAAAATAAATCAAAACCATACCTTGTATGATTTCAATTGGAAATGCGTTTCACTCATCATCGATGATCATCACTTGAAGGAACCAAACTAGAAACTCTCTAGATTATCCAAAACGTGTTTTAAAATCTTGGAGATCATCATTTATCATGCTTCAGGTGCTAGTGTAGAGGAACAAATATCTCTTTGACATCGCAACTATCGTGGGATCACTGTATCTTTGATTTAGGGAATAAATCTTGGATTAGGGTGATATGATCCTACCTTTCTCTCTCTAAAACTCAAGAGAGAGGGGAAAGAGTCTTTAAATTTAGGGGGAATGAATATTCCCTCAAATTTGGTCTTATTATGGCATTTATAGTTAGGTTTAAACTTATTAAAATTGAACTTAATTCCTTTAATAAGTTAACCCTTCCTTAAATGCCAAAAATAACACTTATAAGCTCGCAAACATGTCATAATGATCATGAGTAATTATCACTTACTTTTAACAATAAAACTATGTTATATTAAAATTTTGAGTCATTAACTTGACTCATATCCCCATGAATATTTAGTGAACCCTGAATATTAAATATTAAATACTCCTTCAAAAAATATTTTTATTTATATCCACTAAATTACATGAAAATATAATAAGTAAATAAATTAAACTGTCATTATTATAAAATCGAGTAACATTGAATTTATTTATTTCCTTTGTGATCATATAAACCTAAAATTTACCCATCCCCTACCACGGGGTCCACCATATCCTAAACTCAAATTCACTAAAATTGGTAAAGCTACTGAACATGCTTTGTGTATGACCCTCTAGGCCCTTATCTTGATAGTATCGAGTGATATTTATAGACCATGAGTGGATTCTAGCAATACATCAGGTCCCTTAGGGAGACAAGGTTTAGTCATAACAATGACAACCTCCTACAAACACACACCATGTAACATAATCTCTTTGTCTTGAAATATCTCATAAATCAGGATGCACACTTTATGTCATCATCCTTTCTTGCATTATTATTTTATGACCTTACTAGACATACTTTACTTCTTCTACCATGAACTTAGATTTAGTAAAGGTACTTCCATCTTGGTCAACTGGGCACATGATATATTTTCCTTTTCAAAAACAACAAATCCTATATTGACCATTCAATCAATCCCATAACACCAATGAAATACCTAACACAAGATACCATTCCATGGTATAAATGTTATGGTTTTTATCATGAATCGATGTACATGATCAAATGGAACATGTTCTCATAAATAGGAACAAACAATGACATGTGAAACATATGGAGTTCCTATTGGCGGGCCGTTTATTATGATCACCTCTACTTAAGATCACCAAATTTGGATTTCATAATAATAATTATCAATCCCTATGAGCTCCCAACACCTGATAGTCAAACATCATCTGTGTCCCATTATTATGATATATCTAGACTTTAGGACATGTTTAAGATTACTATTATAGTATCTTATGGTTCTCATTATAGTCATGAATTGCTATAACATGTTGATACGATGAATAATCTAAGGACATTTCCATGTAAATAGTGGATGTGAAAATATCAACACTATTATGGTTAATATACATCATGAATAAATCTCTGTATATATGATATAGTAATCAAAAAGTACTATTTATGTTGGGTATAGGGCACCCACCTTTAAAATACTCCCACTTACACTAGATCTAACTTGATAACCATAAACCTATTAGCTATCACATGATAAGATAATTCTTTTAATGAGTTATGAATTTAGTCATAGGGATTTCCACATTTTATCTATATGGCTACTATGATATTTGTGACTTTACCTCCTTGAGTAAGCTCCTCAAGAGATGATATCCACATGTATATCCCTTTTATCCTCTATCTAAACACGATAGCATGGCTAGTACCATTATCATATTATTATAAAAATTTATATTATGATAATACTTTACTTATGGGGTATAATTACAAGAACTAGAACAAATCATTGAATATTTTAATACCGCATCTTTAGCTACATCAGAAGTCATAATTTACTCAGTATTTTTAGATGTGGAAAACATTGGATTTAATGAGATACTCTTTCTCATTACCTCATCCTTACTATGATATTATATCCAAATGATCTATAAAAAGAGTAGTTTTAACCCCATAATAACTGACATTCCTTCCTCTCCAAATACGAGGTACATATCCCTTGCACCTTTTCAAGTACTATAAGATAGATATGGATGCTTCCACTATAGTTCATCGGGATTTATTTAATATTTTCCTACTGTAATATAAGTATTGGAAATATCATATCTAGTATATAGCATGAAATATATGATAGATCCATCACTGTATAATATGGAATTATACTAGAAATTTTAATCTCCTCCTATGTATCATACATGTATTCTTAGAAAGATTTATACCATGTTCCATAAGAAACAATACCCTCTTGAATTGTTCTGACTTGTATTCTTCAATACCTTGTCAGTGTATGTACTTTGACTTGGTCTAAACAACCCTTAGATCTACCTCAATATATATTGTTCCCTATAACATGAGTTACTACTTTAAGTTAATCTTTGGAGAGTTACTCTCAATCTAGTCTTAACTAACTGTAAGTCTAATAACTGTTTTCCATATGTTATCAACATATTTTACTTATAAAACCATGAAATTACCACTAACCTCCTATAGACACTCGACATACTTTCATTCCAAATGGATATTCTATGATCATGATGCTTTCATTAATCCATTAATGGATATATACAACTTGAATTCCTTATTGGAATTCTTTAGTGTCACCAAATTTTTCTAGTTATGTTGTATAGAAGCCTTCCAAGAAAGGTGGTCTTGACTTTCAATTCCCAATATCATGATAATAGAAAATTGCTTTGACGAGTAAAATTATAATGGATTTAAGCATGAATACTTGTTATAAGAAATCAAGACTTATAGGTACCACACTTGTACCTCCCATGTATAGTTTATCTTGAATACCCACTAATGGATTTGTATCAATTTAGAAAAAATACCAAAATACAGACTTGATTTTGTTATATGGAATCCATTTTCTGAATTCATATGAACTTGTTAATCATAGATAGTTTCAATTTACTACTCCTTGTAGGATAAAGATTTATTATTCTGAATGAATAATATATCACCTTGAATTGTGATCATAAAACCATTTATCTTGGTTTTATACTTTCCCACACAATATGTGTCTTTGAAACATTCCTTTCCCATGAGCTCTTGTGGAACTTGTTCTTATGCCAACTATTTTTTCATGTCGACCCTTGACTTTTATCCAAGACAATCTTGATCCTGCTATCACAAATAGATACGTGCACCCTTTTATAGAAATATAGTATATCAATTGACTATAAATTTTACATCTTATGTAATATCCTATATAAACTTTAGGATAATTAACTTAGACACACTTTGTATTTTTCTTGATGCAAATTTGTTTATTGAATTACCCTTAAAAAAATCTTTGCATCTAAACAGAAAATATTATGACATAATATATTTTCTTCATATTATAACTCATATGATATCCATTTTTTATTATAGTTGGAATATGGTTATGGGTTAACACCAATATTTTTGAAGCATGTATTGCAAGATAATGGGGGATTTTACAATGCTTATAAGATTCATAATTGATCTTTAATTTACTAAAATCATGGCTCCAATGTGTATAAGGAAATGTGAGTTTAGGAATAATTATACTCTATATTTTAATGATCAATGTATGCATGTATGAATCATCATCGATCCTCCTTTTACTCACATCACAACTTTGATGTGTATAAGGAAATGTGAGTTTAGGTATTACTCTACTCTACATTTTCATGATCGATGAATGATTAATCAAGATATTCTATGGATCACTGGATCAAAGTAATTAAAATATTCTAACCATGCACGTTCTTTACTTTACTTTTACATTCTTTAAATTTCCTAAAGGAATATTATGAAGTATATAAGTGTACCACTATATTCTCCTTAGAATAGTTCACACAATCAATTCAAACTATCACTGGAATCATTGTGACCAACCATTTTTTCAAAAGGTTTCTTTGTCTAAAACTTGATAAATAAGTATGTAGATAATAATTAAGGATTTTAGAACCAAAGTGTCTAAACACCATACTGAGAAAATGCTTGACAACTGATTTTAGTTTTACTTGAAAAAGAATAATATTTTTATAATTGGGTATGACCGAGTCTTACATTTTTTATATTCATCATTTATTGTCGATGATTCAAGTATTATTGAACTATTAAGGGAGTATGAAACACCACAAACATTCATTCTAGGAGAAATAATTTTTTATTGTGTATTAAAAAAAATTATAATAAATGTTTTAGTAACTTTCAATACACAATTATAGTTTCTTAGTAATAAATCCACATGGAAATAAAAGTTCATGTGCTTATCACCACTGATGTATGAATCACCATTTGTCAACTAATTGGAGAATGAACCTTGAATTCAAGTATTGTTTCTATACTCATTTGGTTCATATATTTAAATACACATATGTGATAGGCATATTGTATTTAATACCCAAGAAGTATAATATAATTATTAATTTTAATTAGTGAATATTCCTAAAGTACAAAAAACTACTTGCTTCTTCAATTCATTGTAGTTTTCTTCCTATGACCTTTATTGCCACATGTGAATCAAATAGTTTTTTTGTTCAATGAAAACCCTCTTTATCTTTGTCTTCTTAGAAATACGTTTTGAAGGTTCCTTTGATGTCACACTTACCATTGGACTTTTCTCCTTGTTTTTCTTCCTATTTAATACAATAACTAAATATTTATATTTCTTTAAGTTATTATCTTATCGACGAACCACACTTAAAAGGTATTGAATCAGTTTATCCATACTGTTCATTTTATAATCATAAATGAAAATGGAGTGATTGGGTGATAAGAATGGAATAATGAAAGGTATTCAAAGACCATGATTCATTTTTAAATTTACACATGTTTAGTGTAATCATAATTTCATTCATTTCTCACTTCGCTTTCTTATCATAGACTTCTTAGATATGAAAAAACATGTGAGACCATCCATGCCTGAATGTTGTTTTCACAACTCATTAGACATTGATGATAACATTATGATGTAAACATTAAATGTGCCTACCATGCATCTCTTGTAAGATTCATTTTCACCTTTTCTTCTTGAGGTGGATCAATAAGTTGGGGGAATCAACACAAAATTTATTTTCATATCATAGTATATTGCGCAAGAACCTATACTAATCTTGGAAATTTGTGTCAGTTAGGACATGTTCTTTGCCTAGGATTGATCACAGTGAACTTGTGGTATTACTATCTATTTGTATATAAAACAAAACTTTAGAATATTAATACTTCTTTCTTGATTACTGGTTATTATACATTATAGATTTATTAATCTTAAATGCCTCCCACTATTTAATAAAATCCTAGTAACCCTCAACTACAAGATTTAGAATATTTATTTACTTGAGTGTTCTAATGTCAATGATCCTCAAAACCTATCATTATAGTCCAATCTATATCCATTCCACTACTCATAGAGTATCAAGGTATACTTTTAGTTTCCCAACCACATTTATTCATGAATCCTTGATCTATTGAGTGGATTCCTATCTCCTAAAAAACATAACTCTTCATCACTCAATGCTTTGCCTCTAAAATTTCACCAAGATAGATATGACTATTTCTTTAATGCCAATTTTAGTTAAGTCGACCCACCACTATAATAAGAATTCCCTAGTAGTATGATACATCCTCAACTATACCCGATGAGCACATCAAATGTATGTTTTTTTTCAAACTCAAGTGATGGAAGGCGTTAATGACTTAGTATTTTCTTTCAAGGGTTTTGGTTTTTATCAGTGAATGTAATCCATTTCTATTTACACATGATTGTCCTATTTGATCACACCCACATATTTACAATTTTATAAATAGAAAAATATTCACCATACAAGTTCATTTTATCTATGCATTCTTGTTTACTATTCTATGTGATTGTATATATAAACTCATAGACAAAAATAATAAAAAATTCTTAAATAAATAAAAATAAATGATGTGACCATGATCCCATTCTAATGGTTGATTCATTGATTAAATAATGGATCAACCTAATTCATAGTGGAAACTCCTTGAGTCATGTCATGTATAACTTGAGTTGAAACACTTATCCTATCCAATGCATTGAACTTCCATCTGGTGTGTCTCCATGTCTTAGTGTAAACTATATTACCCTTTTCCCTCCTTGTTATACATTAATAATACTCACACCTAGGTGAGGGGATCTCAGGAATGAAAAATACAAATGAATTACTTTTATCATGGATGCACATACCCTTATACATATAATGAGGATAAAGATGATATATATATCATCATTTATTAAATAATTATTACAAATAAACACATTGCAATAAATAAATAAATAAATATTTTAAAAACCAGACATGCATTGGTTGGTCAAGGATCATGATCAGTCGGTACACATTAAACTCACATAAAGAAATTAAATTTACAAAGAATTATACTTGAGGGTATTTTTTATGAATTAAAAAAAATAAATTAATTTTAATTTACAAAATACTTTCCACAAGACCCCCAAAATAATTTTAATAAATTCCAATTTTTATGATTTATTGATTTTTTTATAATTTTTGGGCCTCCCCATGTATTTTTAAACTTCTTAAGAGGGGTTCTGGGTCACAAGGGGACAAGGATGGTCCGAGTGAGTCAGGAGGAACACAATCCAACTTAGCCACTAGGTCGGTGGCTGGACAAACCCCTGTGTGGCATGTATTGCTTGAGTGGGGGTAGTGCCTACTCATGCAGCTTAAAAAAATATAATCTTTTATAATATTACCTGCCCCCATGTCAACATGGGAAACCTTAATGTATGTTGCGTGGACAACCAATTGGATAACCACAAACACCTTCATAGTGTTGAGCGCTTATTTTGTGTTGCGACCTGATTAGAACAACCCATCCAATTAGGCTCTATACTGGACCATTACAAGATATGAAGGGTGTTCCCGATCCCCACAGGATGGTGATAAACACCCAAGCATCCAAAAAAATTAGAGGGAATGATTTACCCAACCTAAAACAAGAAACATGACATACATATAGAGAAAAACAAGTTTTTTTCTTCATATAATGAAAATAAAAAAACAATTTCCAAAAATGGATATTTGGGGAAACTAATTCTGAAACTACCGATGGAACCAAGGGAAGTTCATGTAAAAGGATGGACACGATCCAAAATAGTCCCTTATTTAGAAGAATTCTGAAGAAGGCTCTGTTTTGGACAATGCCTTCTTTAGAAATATAAAAAAGAAGACAGTGTCTGAAAAAGAACCTTTTTCATAAATGTTATAAAGAATATGTTGTCCCAAATAACACTCTCCCTTCTAGGTTTTTTTAAATTTTTATTTTTATTTTGGTTTTTTTGTTTATATATATATATATAAAATAAAATAAAAAATAAAATAGTATTTAACTGTTTTTACATTCGGTATTACTTTAACCAATGTATTCCGAGAATATTATGTAAAATATCAACCAACCTCCCTTTTCATAAATGTCTGGTACTCAATATCTTCTCTAGGTTTTCACTGCAGGATTCATACATCACTTTCCAAGAATTTAATGAATAATATTTTATTTATCGCAACACATTAATGATAATAAATTATATATCATAATAGATTTTTAATAAATAGTTATTATTTGATAATGTACCAAATAATAATTAACAAAGTTCTAGAATGATTACTAATAATGTCATCAGTGTTTTTGAAACTATAATTACTAATTATTATTTTTAAATGAGTTGATTAATAATCTGATTAATAATAAAAATATAATTATTAACAATTTATAATACTAAATATAAATAATGTAATTAACAATAAATTTAATTTGATATTCAAAAACAAATAAAAATGTATTCAATGTTAATTATATTATTATTATTTTATCTAATAATAATAATAATAATAATAATAATAATAATTGAATATTAATCATTTGTGCTGTGTAAATTATTTTATGTTTGTTATATTTATGAATAATAATAATATTTATAATAATGATGATGATGATGTAAATAATAGTATTATTATTTATTATTAATTATATTATTATTAAGTATCATTAAATACATAAATAATTAGATTATATATAACATTTATAATAAATAATTATTTAGTTATTATTAAAATATTAATGATATTACTATTATGATTATTATAAATGATTATTAATTGTATAATAAATTTTTAATAATAAAATTATTAAAAATTATATTTTCTATATTACTAATTTAATTAATATTTATTTTTAATTATATTATTAACTACATAAATTTTTTAAAGGTAGAGATAGACCCAAGGATATCATTGACTATTTTATTAGTTACATTAATAATTATTTCACTTATATCATTATTCATAGTTATTATTTTAATTATTTTAAATATTTAACAATATATTTAATATTTATTGATAATGTAGTTCATAATATTTAATAATAATAATAGAAAAATAATTAATAATACTTCATAATAATGTAATTAATAATAAAATACATAATAAGAATTTTCCCATAATTTTTTTAAAGTGTAAATGACATGTTTTTAAACAGTAACGTTTTTATCATGTAAATTTTCTTGTGTTTATTATATTTATGAAATTTTTTTTATTTTCATTTTTTTTGATGTTTAGTCAGTGTGTAAAATTTTATTTATACTTTATAATTTATATGCTTTTAAATTCCCCTACTTGAAATATAATAATTCTTTAAGTAGGTGAGTTTTAGAGCCTATGAATTATAATGTATAAATAAAATATAATTGAAATTTGTAATAGTGACTAAACATATAAAAATTATTGAAAATAAAAATAATTTTAGAAAAATAATTTGTAAAAAATAATTTCAATGACACAAAATATTGTCATTTCAAAACTTAAAATTTACACACACACACACACATATATATTTAGAGTTAACATTTTTTTACGTAAATTATTATTTTTGTTTATTTTTTTAACATTCCTTTTATTTTAAATTATTTTTTATTTGTGAAATCAATGTTTTAAATTTCATTTAGATTTTATTTACACCATATTTTATGCGAATAGATTTTTTGAAGCGTAAATGTTATGTTTTTAATCAATAATGTTTGTGTCATGTACATTACTTTTGGTTTATTATATTTATGAAATGAAATTTATTTTCAAATATTGTTTATATGTTTAGTCTATGTTGTAAGTTTTATTCAGATTAAACCTATTTTTTATATTTTATAAGCTTCCAAAGTTACTAATTTGAAACATAATAAGTTTGTTGTGTTTCAAGTGAGTGACTTTGAAAGCTTATAAAAAATAAATTGTAAGTAAAATAAAAATGAAATTTAAAACATAGACTAAAAACATAAAAAAATTAAAAATAAAAATATTTTCATCAAAATAATGACCAAATAATAATATAGATGATACAAAATATTGGTATTTCAAAACATGACATCTGGACTTTAAAAGAAGTAGGTAACTCTAAAAGCTTATAAAATATAAATTATAATTAGGTTTTAAATGAAATTTGTGACATGCACTTACAATATATAAAAAAACTAAAACTAAAAATAATTTCATAAAAAAATAAATAGAAAATATTAAGTATTAATAATAATATATGACTTAATAATAATAATATAATTAATTAATTAAATAAAAATAACTAATATTTTCTACTTATTAATACTATTAATTATAATTATTATTTATTATATTATTATTATGATTAAATTCATTATTATTAATATTATATTAATAAGTAATAATCAAATTCAATTAGACCTTAAAGTCATAACTATTAAAGTCATATTATTATTATTATTTATAAATAAAATCATTATTATTATTTTCTTGAGTTTAATAAAAGATAATTATCACGATTTTATTAAAAATTTCATGACTTTAATATAATGAATTTATTATCATGACTTAATTATAATGACTTCATTATAATGAATTAATTATCATTTATTTATCATTATCATGACTTTATTATACTAGATTTATTATTCGTGGTCAAGTTCTTGGATGTGTGTATTTTCTTTATATCTGTGCTTTTTTACATATAAGGGAAATAATAATAATAATTACTACAACAACAACAAGAACAACAACAACATGACTTTAATAATTGCGACATTAAGTTATAATCAACTTTGATTATTATTTATTAATTTAATATTAATAATTATGACTTTACAATTAATAACATAATTAATAATAATAATAATTACTATTATTAGTAAGTATAAAATAGTAATTATTTTTAATTAATTAATTAATTATATTATTACTATCAATTCATATAATTAATACTCAATATTTTATATTTATTATTTTTATGAAATTATTTCTATTTCATTTATTTTATATGTTGTAAGTGCATGTCATAAATTTCATTTAAAACCTAATTATAATTTATATTTTATAAGCTTTCAGAGTTACCTACTTCTTTTAAAGTCCAAATGTTATGTTTTGAAACAAAATTATTTTGTATAAACTAAATTATTGAATTTTTATTATTTTAATGAAATTATGTTTTTTTTAATTTTTTTATGTTTTTATTCTATGTTTTAAATTTCATTTTGATTTTACTTATAGTTTAGTTTTTATAAGTTTTTAAAGTGGTTCACTTGAAATACAACAAACTTATTATGTTTCAAGTAGGTAAATTTGGAAGCCTATAAAATTTAAACTATAAGTATAATCTAAATAAAACTTAAAACATTAACTAAACATTTAAAAAATAGTTGAAAATAAAAATAATTTCATAAATATAATAAACCAAAAGTAATTTACATGACACAAATATTTTTGATTAAAAAGATAACATTTACACTTCAAAAAATTTATACGCATAAAATATGATTTAAATTAAATCTAAATAAAATTTAAAGCATTGATTGAATAAATAAAAATTAATTTAAAATAAAAGGAATGTCAAAAAATAATAATAATAATAAATTAATTTACACAAAAATGTTATCTGCAAAAAACATTATAATATAAATTTTATGTTTTGTAACAACATCACAATGAAAAAATATATAAAAAATAATTGAAAATAAAAACAATTTCATAAATATAATAAATAGAAACAAATTTACATTACAAAAACTTTATTATTTAAAAACATATTATTTACACTTTAAAAAAATTATGATCATAATTATTATTAATTATTACATTACTAATTATATTATTATGAAGAATTATTAATTATGTTGTTGTTATTATTATTATTATTAAATATTATGAACTAAATTATTAATAAATATAAAAAATATTATTAAATATTTACAATAATTACAATAATAATTTTGAATAATGATGAAAATAATATAATTATTAATATAACTAATAGGTAGTTAATAATAAAAATAAAAATAAATATTAATTAAATTAGTAATATATAAAATATAATTTTTAATAATAATTTATTTATTAACAATTTATTATACAATTAATAACCATTTATAATAAAAAATAGTAGTATAATCAACATTTTAATAATAACTAAATTATTAATTATTATAAAATTTATATATAATCTAATTATTTATGAATTTAGTGATACTTAATAATAATGTAATTAATAATAATAATTAATTATAAATAATAATACTATTATTTACATCATCATCACCATTATTATAAATATTATTATTATTCATAAAAATAATAAACATAAAATAATTTACACAACCCAAGTGATTAATATTTAATAATAATTAATAATAATAATAATAATATTATTTTTAGTCAAACTAATAAAAATATAATTAATACCAATTAGATTATTAATTATTATTAAATATCAAATTAAATTTATTGTTAATTAAATTATTTATATTCAGTATTAGAAATTATTAACAATTATATTCTTATTATTAATTAGATTATTAACTGCCTCATTTAAGAATTTTTTTATTATTAATTATAGTTTTAGAAATGTTAATGACATTATTAGTAATCCTTCTATGACTATTAATTAATATTTATTATATTATTAAATAATAACTATTTTTTTTAAAATATGTTATGATTTATAATTTATTATCATTAATGTGTTATGATAAATAATATATTATTCATTAAACATTGGAAAAATAATATGTGAATCCCACATCGAAAACCCAGATAAGAATTCGTTTTATATACACTTGTAAAAGGGGAGGTTGGTTGATATTTTATATAATATTCTCTGAATACTTTGTTTAAAGTAACACCGAATGTAAAAACAATTAAATATTGTTCATTTTTTTATTTTGTTATATATATATATATATAAAAGATATTTTTTTTGAAAAACCTAGAAGGGAGGACACTATTCGAGATAATGCCTTATTTAGAAAATTTATGAATAAGGTGATCTTTTAGGCAATGCCTTCTTTATGGTATTTCTAAAGAAGGAAGTGTCCAAAACGACGTCTTCTTTAAAAATTTTCTAAAGAATGTGTTGTTTAATACAACGTCCATACTTTTACTCAAAGTCCCCCTGGTTTCATTGATAGTTTGGAAAATAGTTTCCCCAAATATCCATTTTGGTAAAAGTTTTTTTATTTCCCTCATATGAGAAAAATAGCTGAGAAAAACAACTAGAAGAAAATATGCCATAAACAAAAGAGTGGAAACAATAGATATAGACCTAAAAGTATCAAGAAAAAACCCAAAGTACATGTCCAAAAACATCCAAAAAGGATAAATAAAACTACAAATGACTACTCTATGTGATACATGGGAAATATCCCACCATCTACCCAAACCCAACTCACATAAATCATACCTCCTCCCTGCAGAACCTTGTCCTTTCCTACATAAGATAAAACAAAGTCTACACACCCCCAGAGAAGTGTGCAGGGTGTGAGCTAAACAGGCTTAGTAGGATCCCACCCAGGTGTTCCATAACAAGTCTCTGTCAAACAATACCAATATGATCAATTTAAAAGAAAACATGGAATGATAAATAGTTTTCACATTTATATCAAAATCATGCTAAATTAGTTACACTTTTACATTTATAAAATAGTGATAGATAACATAGTTTCAAATAATATTTAAAATAATCCATTTAAATACATCAAATCATGAATTATATCATAAAAATTCCCATCAACATAAGTCAATCACAATAGAGATCACCCTAAGGATAACATAAGTTGGCTAGGTAGGTCACTCGTACCCCAATAACAATCAAAACTAGTGTACACTATATAAGTTCTCTATAACAACAGAGCCTAGTGAATAGAGGAACATCCCATGAGTAAACCCCCTATGATGTTAAGGTCAAGTTCCTAGATCCAATGGATCTATGATATAGGATTTGAGGAACACCATATAAAGTGACAAGGCTCGATACTAAAACTTCCACCTAGGTAACCAAGGCTTCCATGTGATTCATTTATCAAATCATTTAAAAGGTCTTATAACATTTCAAAATAAAATTCCAAACAACCCCTTTTCATTAAAATCATGCCTTAAAAACCCATTTCAAAAACCATTTCACAATGATTTGAAAATCATATTTTATTTATCAAAACAAGGGGAAAATCATATTTTATCAAAAACCCATTACACATGCATATCAAACCATTCAACGTTAATGCCAATTATCATTTAGAAAACCATTTAGGAAACCAAGAGTATCAATAGTTTATCAAACATAGGCTAGAAATGAAACCACCTACCCCAAACTCAGGTCATACACCACCCACAATGGGATCCACACACCAGAAGGAAGGGGAATTCAAGAATAATCAATAGGAGTCCCTAAAAAATTATTATCACAACTTAGAATCATATTTCTATAAGAAAAAGGGTTGTTTAATAATAAATATCAACACATGACTCAAGAATCTCATGCACCACACCACAACTAACATGATATCCTGCCACTGAGAGACGAACAAATGAAAAATCTATAAGAAATGGAGAAGGAATCACCAAGAAATCGATAGATCTGACCAAAATAGCATATAAATATTTAAAATTATAAGATGAATGGAAAAATGAGAAGAGAATTGACTAAAATTACTAAATCATTAACAATCGATCAAACTGGGATTGAAACACTAAGAGGAGAAGATTGAAGGAGCTTAGAACGCCAAAGAGGAGCCTCTCCCAGATTATTTGCTAGATTAGGTTTGATAATGTGGGATTAATGGTTTAATTAAGGGCCTTAGGGGAATAAAATTACAATTAAAACCTTACTTACTCAGCCTAGTATGACCCCACTAGCTACCCGGTGACCACTGTAGCCGTTAAGTGGCAACTAGATGGCCTACAGGCGGGCTGGTGGAGACCCACCAGCTGGTTGATGTCTCTCCATAGCCACTACTTAGACCAAGCCACTTAGAAAATCCACCTAAATGCCTCTGAAACCTCACAAACCTGAAATAAAACCTCTTAAACATAAAAGAGAGGTGTACCCAAACTAGGATGTTATGATTCTCCCCACCATAGGACTTTATATCCCCAGAAAGTCACTTTAAAGAAGGATGCTCTAGAAATAGGTGAGTCCACTACTCCTTGACCCAGGATTCATTCTCCCAAGTATCATGAGAATATGATATTTGTTGTCATAACACTTTGACCAACAGAATAAACCCCCACATAGAACTTTCATCTAAGAATCAATGATCTCTACTGGTTCTTTAACAATTGAAACTTCTGGATCCAACTCAATCTACTCCCAACTTAGAATATGTGAATGATCAGGATGATACTTCTTGAGTTGAGATATATCGAAAAAATCTTGAATACCTATCAACTAAGATGGTAAATCCTATAGAAAATCAACCTAACCAAGTCAATCAGTGATAAAAAATGGTCCAACATATCTTAGATAAATCTTCCCATATTTCCCAAGATGATAGTGACCCAACCAAGGAGAAAATTTTAAGAAGACCCGGTCATCTATCAGATTGATTTGAGGTCAATTCCTACGCAGGAAAAATGAATGATAGGTCATTTTCATAAATTTTGAAAACAATCCAATATTGTTTACTCTGTTTTGGATATTTGATGTGTATTTTAAACTAAAATGGCACTTTTTTATTAAAAACACACACATTGAGTCATATCGACCACATCACGTGTCATATTTATGTGCAGTCAATTCCTACATGTGAAAAATGAATTATATATTTCGTTACTAATATTTGAAAATAATCAGAGTTAGTTTTCTCAATTTTAGCTATTTGATGGGTGTTTTAAACTAAAATTATACTTTTGTATTGAAAACACACACTTTGAGTCATATCAACTATATCATGTGTCAGATTGATGTGTGACCAATTCCTACACATGAAAAATGAATTATGGATCATTTTATAAAAGATTAAAAATAATATGATATTGTTTTCTTGGTTTTGGCTATTTGATGCGTGTTTTAAACTAAAATGGAACTTTTTGTTTTTCAAAATACAAACTTCAAGTCATATTGAACACCTCATGTGTCATATTGATGTGCGATCAATTATTATACATGAAAAATAAACATGGGTAATTTTCATAAATTTTGAAAAAAATCGAAGCACATTTACATGGTTTTGGCTATTTGATGGGTGTTTTAAACTAAAATGGAACATTTTTACTGAAAACATTCACTTTGAGTCATATTGACCACATAATGGGTCATACTGATGTGTGGTCAATTCCTACACATGAAAAATGAATTATGGATTGTTTTACTAAATTTTTAAAACAACCCGAGTTTGTTTTCTTGGTTTTTTCTATTTGATGTATGTTTTAAACTAAAATAGAACTTTTTTATTGAAAACACACACTTCAAGTCATATGGACCACATCATGTGTTGGATTTATGTGTGGTCAATTCCTAAATGTAAAAAATGAATTATAGATAATTGTACTAAAGTTAAAAAATAATCCAAGATCATTTTCTTAGTTTTTTCTATTTGATGTTTGTTTTAAACTAAAATGACACTTTTATATTTAAGAAATGCACTTCGAGTCATATTGACCACATCGTGTATCCGATTTATATGTGGTAAAATACTACATGTGATAAATAAATTATGGATTATTTTCTTAAATTTTTAAAACAATCTGATTACTTTTTCTAAATTTTGTCTATTTTTTGTAAGTTTTAAACTAAAATGTCACTTTTGTATTGAAAACACAAAATTTGGGTCATATAGACCACATTGTGCATCAGATTGATGTGTGGTCAATTTCTACACATGAAAAACGAATTATGGATAGTATTCCCAAATCTTCAAAACAACCCAATCTCATTTTCTCGACTTTGTCTATTTGATGTGTGTTCTAAACTAAAATGACACTTTTGTATTTAATACATGCACTTAGAGTCATATCAACCACATCATGCGTCAGATTTATGTGTGATAATTTCCTACATGTGAAAAATGAATTATGAATCATTTTCCTAATTTTTAAAAATAATACGAACTCGGTTTCTCAGTTTTTGCTATTTGATGGGTATTTTAAACTAAAATGACACTTTTGTATTGAAAAAATGCACTTTGAGTCATATATACCACATATTGTGTTATATTTATGTGATATGTAATGAATATATTTTTTACATGTAATGTTTTGGAATATTTTATGGATTATTTTCAGAGCTAGGCATGGGGATGACATGAGATTTTGAGGACTGGTGTGCTTGAAATTAATTTTTAAATATAGTAAATATATTAAATTCATGCACACACAATTTTCCTAAAAAAGTGTAATAACATATAAATGGAGGATCAGATTAGAAATATGAGGTTACCATTGAGTTTAGAAGGTGGAATTTACCTTAGGCCTAATATAAACTTAGAATGCATCGGGTGTTCGGGTTGAGGTGCAGTTGTGGGAAGGCATTTAAATAAATAAATTAAATAAATTAATTTATTTAATTAATCATCGACCTAATAATTTTTCTATAAATACACTATTATGAGAAAATCCCAAGGTTTTTTGCATAACCTTGGAGATTTAGAGGATTCATTGGAGTAGAATTCTTGGGAAAATGAAAACAAGATTGCGGATCATCGATCGGTGTGCAATGGAAGTCAAGATCATGCCAATGACAATGAAATATATTCTTTCTTTATCTTAAATTGAATCAAATTGAGGAAGGAAGTTTTTTTATTTGTATTTATTCCCATTTTATTATTACTATGATGAATGTGAATCAATCTAACAATGGATTGATTCGAAAATTGTGCGTATTGCAGGGACATGTTAGATTTATCTAGGAATTGGGAATTTCTTTGTGATCATTTTCATTATCTATTAATTTATCATTATAATGGAAATTAATCAAGGAAAAAATGAAAATTGGTTGAGTTTTGTTCCTCATGCTTGTGGTTGTTCATTTATTACCCCATTTATTTGTTTATCGTGGGAAAATACCTTGGCTCGTGGTTTGAAAAATGCCGATAAATCAGTTGTTTCACACACATTTCTTGGTTAAATGGATTGATATCATAGATATGATATTGGATTGATGATGGGATCGATAG
The DNA here is from genome assembly GCA_963277665.1 of Viscum album. Taxonomy (NCBI): domain Eukaryota; kingdom Viridiplantae; phylum Streptophyta; class Magnoliopsida; order Santalales; family Viscaceae; genus Viscum; species Viscum album. Next base: position 859,963,587 of record OY728121.1, read on the forward strand.
ATAATGATGGAAGATTGACTGGGGATAGATTTGGGGATAACTTTATTCTTATCTTTGGCGTGCGATGATAAAAAAACTCTTGCAAATGTTTATTGAAAAAATTCAATGGTCGGAACTTGGTGATTGGTGATTTCAATGTTCGACCAACCTCATATTCACATTTTCTAGAAAAGTACATGGCCAGATTAGTGGATAGAGTTGTGTACGGAAATTCATGATCCAAATATGGTATTTTGGAAAATCTTGCAACAGACAATGTGTATTGTGAAGCTACATGCTCTGTGTGACCCTTGGTGCGGCACTAGGGTTTCCATAAGGAATTAACTATCACACGATGCGTGACCCCTATCACACAATGTGTGACCCTTTTATAGTGACTCGACATGTACCTAAGATGGTACATGTGGATGATAATGATAATGACTATCTGTACACGGACACAACCAGCTGGACACAGAAACGACTAGGAGTACACGGGCTCAAACACTCCTTATACTAAGGCACAAAAACTGATACAAATAAGAGCTATTTTACATAAGTAGAACCCAGTGTTGATGGGACACACTGTGTACTACTAGTACATGTCGTGAAACCCTTCAAAGTTGTCTTGAATCCCTTTCCCTATTTAGTTTGGATAAGTTTAGTTTGGGTGCATAACCTTGATCCATTCCCCAAGGGTGAGTATGGAATCACATCCAACAATTAGGATAATGACCCCTTTAGTGGGAATTATTAGATATAGTTTTTGGAATCCTTTTTTGAGGCTTAGAGTGAGATCCTCTATCATCATCATCTTTACCTAAGTGGAGTTATTGGTATCTTCATGCCCAACACTATACGAGTGACAATCCTGTACTTAGAGGGTTATTACAGATTGAGTTATTATTATACCATATGGCCTTGGGTGTGATCTTTATATGTGTATCATTCTCTTCAGACTTACAATTTATACATTTTATGGTGGGACCTGATGATCAGTGCATCACAAATGGATTCCATAAATTCTATATGACTTGTGGAGTGTGTTCTCTTAGAAGAGTGCTTTGTGGAACCTTTGAGAACGATCCCTTGACTAGAATCACAGTGTTACTTTACCTTGAGACTGTGTGTCTTTGTTGAGTATATTAGTATATTCTTGTTATATGTTTTTTATACATATACCTACATAGAGATGAATTTTATAATTTATGTTATATACTTAGTGATTTTTGGGGTGTCCCACTGGGTATTTTTATATTCACCCCTGCATGGACTTTTCCCGCACATGTCATTTCTTATGCAAATGATTGACATTTGATGGAGTCCTTGAGGGACCAGGACTAGGCTGAGCTTAGGGAGACAAACTGAATAAGGTGTATTCTGGTGGTTGTATTGATAATAGTCCCATTTTATACTTTCATGTTGTACTTGTTTTTAGTTTCTTTTTGGTGGGATTGTATTTTTTTCCTTTTTACTTTTTAGTATTTGTTGTCATACTCTAATAGTGGGATTTAGATATATGCATGCATTGTTTTTGATTTGTTTTACATTTTAGAATTGTATGTTCTTATAAATGTGTGTGTTTATAGGAACCTTAGGATAAGTACTCCCATGTGAGGGATATTCCTTCTTGATTCTAGTCACTAACCCTTGTCCCATTGGAGGTGGGTTTGAGGTAGTCTCAAAATGGGCCCTATTGGGATGGGTGATTACAGAGTGGTATTAGAGATGTTGGTTCTACCTTAGGACTAGAGTATATGATATTGATTTGGGGAAATAGTGTTAAGTGTTTGGAGTTCATCTTTCAGGCCATGGACCCCAGTGTTGGTGCATTGACTGAAGAATACATACACTAGGACTTTGATCACCTGCCTTTAAACTCGGTACATGTAGACACTAGTTGAAGGGAAAAACATTGGTACATGCATCATATTGGAATGGGTTGTGGTTTTCGTGTACTTATTGAGTCATATCTCTAGATATAATCATTGAAAATGGTACATCTTTTCTATTTCAAGATGCCTTTATGTTGTAAGCCAACTAGGATTCAACATCAGGATCATGAGGATGATACCCTTAGTGATGAGGTATTGATACAAGGACCTATTCTAGAGGTGTTACCTCCAAGTGGTTCCCTAGTTATACTACCACCTGTTGGGTAGTAGATGACACCCACAATAATAGTAGATGAAGTGCATAGGATGAACGCACTTCATGAGTTTCAGTGACAGTGACCCCAACCCACAGGCAGCTGAGGAATGGCTTGAGGTAGGGACTTGAGTTTTCCATCTTGTTAGGACATCAATAGATCAGATGGTGGTCATGGAAGAAATAATTATTTCTAGATCTATAGGATAATGGTGGGGTTTAGTGACCCAGTCTTATGATGAGGTGAACCTAGCATGGTCGGAGTTCAAGTTACTTATCAGAGAGGATTTTTCTCCAGCTATGTTGAGGAATGTGCACATCTAGGAGCTTCTATAGCTTTAGTAGGGAAGTACGACAGTGGTTGAGTATTCATCGAGGTTTACCAACCTCTCTTAGCACTCAATGGATATGGTTCTTGATTATTTGTTTCAGGCTTGGACCTTCGAGCAAGGATTACATATAGAAATGCAAGATAGAATTATACCTCTGCTCATTCCTACCTATGCTGGGGTGCTAGAGTGAGATTTGGTGATCCAGAGTTTCCTGGTTGAGTAGACGTAGATAGTTGTTGTCAGAAATGAGTACTTAGGAGTAGAGGCTTCAGTAGCAGGGATCTGATGTCAGTATCAAGGAACTAGAAATGTGATATTTTTATAAAAGTGATCCTAGTATAAAGGATCTATGGTTCAAGATTCACAGGATGGGTCTAGTTCCCCCATGGATAGGCAGTGATACTCATGTGACTACATGGAACATCTCAATAGGGATTCTCTGACTCAACATACTGATAATAGAGAGATAGTGGATGAGCTACCTAGGTAGAGGAAATGGTAGGATTAAAAAAGTTTCATAGGGTAGAGTACATGGAAGAGGAGCTGGGGGAGAAGCTGGAGGTGGTAGATGCTTCAAATTGTTACAACTACCACCCTTAGGTATTCCACTCCAGACTCAATGAGTTAAAAGATAGGGGTGGGGGAAGATGGAGGCATTCGAGTATTATGACCTAGAGGTTATATGGATGTTATGAGGTATGATCTGCGTCTTTTCTACCTTAGCGGTAGTACTAATAAACATAGGTGTGAGTCATTCCTTTATTTACACTTATTTGGTATGAGGCTTATAGATTTCGGTTGAGCCCTTAGCTCAAACCTTTCACTTAGAGACTCCTAAAGATAATGACTCAATGATCAAACAATTATTCCAATATTGTAACTTGACTCTTGGGGTCGAGAGTTTTTGTTGGGATATCTTTGTAGCAGTGATGTGGCCTTATGATTCCATCTTAGGTATGGAATGATTATCCATAGTTCTTTCCCAAATATACTATTTCAGGGGAAGGATGCAGTGTGTCTATAGTGATGGGAATAGGTTTTCCTTTTTGGGTAAAAGGAAAACCAGGAAGCATAGGATGGACTCATGTACATGAGGATGCATCCGAGTACTCATCATTTGGCTAGAATGACCCTTGGTGTAGTGGATGTTATGACTTTTCAGTTCCCTATAGTAGTGGTGGAGTATGAGGAAATATTTCTTGAGGATGTTCCAGGATTACCTCCCCTCTAATAGCTAGACTTTTTCATATATCTACACCTTGGGATGAACCTGATATCTGCATCAACATATCAAATGTCTCCTGAAAATATTCTCGAATTGAGGGTGCAATTAGGGGACTTGAAGAGGAAGGGATTTTTTATACACAATGTTTCACCCTAGGAATCCCCAATATTGTTTTCCAAGAAGGCATATGGGAGATTGAGGTTATGTATATACTAACATCACCTAAACAAGTTGAATTTAATGAATAAGTATCCACTAATTAGGATCAATGACATCTTTGATCACTTGATAGGGGAACGATGGTTCTTGAAGATCAACCTTAGATCAGGATATCACCAGTTACGAGTATAGGATGAGGATATACTAAATATAGAATTCAGATGTTCCTATGTTCACTATGATCACTTTTTTATGCCCTTTGGTTTGAATAACTCCCTAATAGTGTTCATGAGACTCATTAATCAGATAATTTAGCCTTTCATAGACTAGTTTATGGCAGTATTCATCGTTGATATCCTACTATACTTAGAGTTTGAGGAGGAGCATGAGATGCACTTGAGGATAGTTCTATATGTACTCTGTGAGCACCATATTTATATAATTCTCTCAAAGTACCAGTTCTAGATTTAGGATGTTCACTTTCCGGGACATGCTATCTTAGTAGATGGTGTAGAAGTGGACCCAGTGAAGGTCATGGTAGTGTTAGCTTAGGATCCACATAGGAGTGTGATGGAGGTATGAATATTCCTTGGTTTAATATGATACTATCAAATATTCACACCTGGTTTCTTCATGATATCAAATCCCTTGATAGATTTGACCCAAAAGGGGAATCCTTTTGTGTGGATAGAGAGGTACCAGTAGGATTTACAAGAGTTTATATAGAGATTGATGAGTGCTCCCATTTTGATATTACCAAAGGAGGGTGTTGATTATGTAGTGTTATGAAATGTATCAGGGACTGGTCTTGGTTGTGTTCTAATTTATAGGTAGGTGGTGATTGACTATGGTTTATGTCTGTTGAGACCACATTATAAAAACCACATGACCCATGATCTTGAGTTTTCAGAAGTTGTCTTTGTACTAAAGATGTGGCAATGATACCTAATGGGAAAATGATTTATCATCTATTCTGACCATAAGAGTCTCAAGTTTATCTTCTATTAGAAGGATCTTAACTTGAGACAGAGTTGATGACTAGAGTTCCTCCAGGATTATGACTTAGATATTTTCTATACTCATGGGATGGAGAATGTGGTAACAAATTATCTCATTAGGAGTTCTTATTCATCGTTTCTAAGAGAGGATTGTCCTTATTGTAGTTATCCTTTATGGATGGGGATAGATAATCTTACCTCTAGTAGATAGTTTTTACCCATATGGTTTTACAGTGAGTTAGTAAGGAACAACTTGGGTATGCCGATTGTGAGACCCTACATACTCAAATATCCACTAGACATGCTCCTAATAGATTTTTTTAAGTTGGGGGATCATGTCACTCTTTTTAAAGGATACAAGATTGTACCAATGAAATTGTAGGAGGAGGTTCTGAGAGAGTTTCATACATCTTCTTTGGTAGTACAACCAGGTGTTGCAAAGATTTACTAGGACCTACGATGCCAGTTTTGGTGCCCAAGGATGAAGATTGGATTTGCAAAGTTTGTCTCTTGATGCCTTACTTTTCAATAAGTGAAGGATGAGCACTAGGTTCTAGCAGGTTTATCTCAACCCCTTTATATTCCAGAGTGGAATTGGGATGGGATATCCATGGACTTTGTAATGGGGTTACCACATACATACAAGGTACATAATTCCATCTAGGTGATCATATATTGAATGATCAAGTCGGACCACTTCCTAGCTATCTGAGAGAAGAGTTTAGTAGAGAGATTAGGAAACCTCTAGGTGAATGAGATATCCAGACTCCATGGAGTTCCCTCAACAATAATTTCTGATCATGATGCTCTATTCACATATCAGTTATGGAAGGGATTAAAAAATAATTTTGGGACTCAACTATGTTTGAGCACAGATTTTTACCCCCAGACTGATAGCCAGGATGAGGGACCATCCGGGTCTTGGAGGAAATGTTGTGGGATTTCATGTTAGAATTTGTCTTTAGCTAGAAGGATCACTTTCAATTGGTGGAGTTTTCCACAACAACAGCTACCATTCCACCATCGACATGGCACCATTTGAGGCCTTGTATGAGTGACCCTATAGGTCACCCCTATTCTAGAATGACCCAGGAGAGTCAGCACCTATGGTCCCATAGTTGGTGTGAGCCACTACAAATAAGGTTTATATCATATAGGAGTGGATGATGGTTGCACAAAGCCTTCATAATTCCTATGCAGATTGATGATGAAATACTATAGAGTTCGAGTAGGGAGACCATGTGTTCTTGAGGGTATCACCTCAATGTAGATTATAGAGATTTGGTCAGGGTGATAATATATCTTTGAGATTCATCCAACCTTTATAGATTCTATATAGATTTGGCGAGGTGGTGATCCACTTGGCTCTACCATTGCAGTTAGACTGTGTACACAACATCATCCATATGTCATAACTGGGGAGGTATATGCACGATCCATCACATGTCATCAAATTGGGTGAGCTGGACATCGATGATAGAGATACCTTTACTGAGTATCCAATAGTGATCGAGGATCGACATTAGAGGATCCTTCATGGGTGAGTGATTCCTTTAGTGCGTGTTTGATGGAAGAATGAGAATCTTCAAGATAGAACTTGAGAGTGGGAGACCCAGATGTGTGATCAATACCCACATATTTTTGAGTAGCCTTTTATTTTGGATTTCCGAGATTTAAATCCCCAAGGTGGGGAGAATTTAACAACTCTAATTTTTCATGTAATGTTTTAGAATATTGTACGAATTATTTTAGGAGCTAGGAGCGGAGATGGTGTGATATTCCTATGTCTGGTGTGCCCAAAATCAATTTTTGAAATATATTAAATATATTAAATGCATGAATGCATAGTTTTCCTAAAAAAGTGGAATAAATTATAAATAGAGGATTAGATTAGAAATATGATGGAACCATTGAGTTCAGAGTGTAGAATTTACCTTAAGCGGGATATAACCTTGGAACACATCAGGCGTTTGGGTTGAGGCATGATAGTGGGGAGACGTTTAAATAAATAAATTTATTCAATTAATCATCTAACCTAATAATTTGTCTATAAATACACTATTATGATCAAATACTAGGTTTATATTCATAACCTTGGATATTTAGATGAGTCATTTTAAGAGATTCCATGCGTGAATGACAACCAAATCTAGGATCTTCGATCATTGTACAATGATATTCAAGATCTCACACATAGATTCATTATTCATCAGAATTTGATCCAAATAAAGTTAGGATGTATTTTATTTGGATTTATTCCCATTTTATTATTCATACGATGAAGGTGAATCAATTGAACAACAAATTGATTTACGGGTCATGCATATTGTGGGGATTGGTTAGATTTATCTAGGAATTGGGAAATGCTCTGTGATAATTTTTATTATCTCTTTGTTCATCATTATAGTGGAAAAAAATATAGGCCAACATGAACATTAGCCAAGGTTCATTCATCATGTTTTTGGTAGTGCATTTCTTCCCCCATTTTTTCATTCGTCACGGGAAAATCCCTTGGCCCGTGGCTTGAAAAATACTAATAAATCAATCATTATGAAATAATTTCTTGGTGCAATGGACTGATATCACAGATCTGAGCTTGGATCAATGTTTAGATCGAGCTAAGATGATGTAATATCAATAAAATACATATATGGGGATACCATTCTTAGTATCTTTGGTGTGTGATAATGGACGATGTGTTCAGATGTTTACCAAATAGATTTGATGGCTAGAACTTGATAATCAGTGACGACAAGGTTCATAAAACCTTATATTCATGTTTTTTGGAAATGTGAATGGTTGGATTGGTTGATAGAGTTTTAGATGAAAACACATGATCTAGATCAGTGATTTTGTGAAATATCACAGTACATGATGTGGATTGCGGAGCTACACACTGTGTGGGTCCCCTAGTGCGGTGTTAGGGTTTCCATGAGAAATTAAATATCACAAGACACATGAACCGTATCACACGACATGTGAAACTTTCCTAGTGACTTTTCATGTACCTGATATGGTACACAAGAACATGCTTGAGTATAGATAGCCATACACAGACACAAATAGCTGGACACGGGCACAACCAGGAGCACATGGGCTCGGACATGCTGTGTACTCAAGCATGAACACAAACAGAGAGATGATACATTTTAAATGGGAAGAAACCGATGTCGATGGGACACACTATATACTACCAATACACATCTTATAACCCTTAAAATTTTCTTGGATCCCTTGTTATCTTTAGTTTGGACATTTTCATTAGGGTGCATACCCCTGATCCATTCCCTGAGGGTTAGTATGTAATAGTGTCTTACACTTAGGATATTGATACCTTCAGTGGGAATTATTGGATAGAGTTTTTGGAATCCTTCTATAAGCCTCTAAGTGAGATCCTCTATCATCATCATATTTCCCTAGGAGGATTTATTTGTATCTTCATGACTAACTCTACAGGATATGATCCTCTACTTAGTAGGTTATTCCATATTGAGTTGTTGGTATACCCTATGGCCTTGGGTGTGATCCTAATTTGTGTATCAATATCTTCAGACTTTTAGTGTATACATATTATGGTGGGAAACAATAAGTAGTACATCTCACATGAACACCATCAATGCTATCTAACTCATTGAGTGTATTCTCTTGGACGAGTTCTATGTGGAACCTTCAGGCATGATCCTTAGACTGATATTATGGTTCCGACTTTACCTTGAGACTGTGTGTCTTTGTTGAGTATATCTAGATATTCTTGTTATATGTGATATAGACATATAACTATACAGATATGACTATTATTCTTGATCTTATATGCTTATTGATTTTGAGGTGTCCTACCAGTTACTGTTATAATAAACCCTGAATGATATTTTACTGCACGTGTCGTGTCTTATACAGATGATCAACCTTTGACGGAGTCCCAGAGGGAACAAGAATAGGAAAATCTTAGTGATCCAGACCGATTGAGGTGCATTCTGGTGGTTACCTTGATAGTATTCCCCTTCTATACTTTTCGGTTGGGCTTGTTTTTAGTTTCTTTATGGTGGTCTTGTATTTGGTCTTTTTTACTTTCCAGTACTTATTGTTGTACTTTGATAGTGGGATTTAGATGTATGCATGCATTTTTTATTATATGTTTTACATTTCAGCATTGTATGTTCTTGGATATGTTTGTGTGTGTATAGGTACCTTAGGCTAAGGCCTCCCATGTGAGTGATATTCCTTCTTGGTGCCAATCATCATCCCCTAGCCTATTGGAGGTGGGCTTGGGGTAGTCACAACATGGGCCCCATTGAGATGGGTCGTGAAATGAGGTCAATTACTAGACATGAAAAATGAATTATGGATCATTTTCTTAATGTTTGAAAACAATATGATCTCATTTTCTTTATTTTGGATATTTGATGTGTGTTTTAAACTAAATGGCACTTTTTTATTGAAAACATGAAATTCGAGTCACATCGACCATGTCGTGTGTCAGATTGATGGACATATAATTCCTACCCATGAAAAATGATTTATGGATCATTTTCATAAAGTTTAAAACAACACGGGACCATTTTCTCAGTTTTGGCTATTTGATGTGTGTTTTAAACTAAAAGGACACTTTTGTATTGAAAACATGTGTTGTGTCCTGGGCCCAGGATTGTTGGGCCCCCGCCAGGATTGTTGGCGCCTGTGCCCCGGTAACCAATCCCACATCGGTTGTGGAGGGAGATTGGTGGGTGCTTGAAATTCCCGTACCTACCTTCCCCTCAGCAATGCGTTTTAAAGCCGTGAGGCCTGGGATAGAAACTGGGCCAGACCGGACAATATTTCTGGGCCGAGGGATCCGATCCATCAATTGGTATCAAAGGGTGGTTGGTCTTAGGACCGGTGTGGGCTTGGGGGGGGGGTGTTGTGTCCTGGGCCCAGGATTGTTGGCGCCTGTGCCCCGGTAACCAATCCCACATCGGTTGTGGAGGGAGATTGGTGGGTGCTTGAAATTCCCGTACCTACCTTCCCCTCAGCAACGCGTTTTAAAGCCGTGAGGCCTGGGATAGCAACTGGGCCAGAGCAGACAATATTGCTGGGCCGAGGGATCCGATCCATCAATTGCCTCGTGGTTTAATTTTCATGATCACAATCACTTTCATGTTTATCTAATTGTGTTTTAAGTGTTTTTGTTGATAGGAAATTGATTGCCAAAGGATTGGCCCAAGAAAGCTGGCAAAATGGACTGAATTGCAGTCCACCGGCCAACCGGTGTGATAGCACCGGCCAGCCGGTGGACCTGGCAGAGGCATTGCCCACTGCCAGGTTCCACCGGTCAGCCAGTGGCTCTGTCACCGGCCAGCCGGTGGCACCCAGACCAATGGGCCAGCTACTGTCTCCCCACCGGCCAGCCGGTGGCTCCTCCACCGGTCAGTCGGTGGAGGCTGGACCAAATTTCTTCTCCTCTGCCAAGGCACCGGCCAGCCGGTGGAGCTATACCGGCCAGCCGGTAGCCCAGTCAAACTAGCCGTTGGCTTTGACCAGTCAACCCTCTTTTGGCCTCCAACGGCTCCGAAGACTTCTCCAACGGCTCCGAAGACTCCCCAAGGGTTCCATGCCTATAAATAAAGGCCAAGGAAGCCCCGGACACCTACCGAATCATATACCAAGCGCTCAGACATATTGTTGAACATTTGGCGAACCTCCGGCGCTCCACCTTCAAGGATCCTCAAGTGCTCCAACCAATTTCCAATCCAAGGAGCACCTCAAGAAGCTTGGGAGAGCACGCTACATCAACTCCATCATACTTTGGCGCCCAAGTCTTCCTCAAATTACGGTTTTTATTGTATATTTCTTTTTGAGCTTTCAAATTGGGTTTGTGCCTACAAACCCCAACTCCTTTTCTATTCCTCTCTCTTTTGGGTTTCACACCACCTCTAAGGTGTGAAGAGGTTGTCAAGCTTTCCTTTAAATAGCTTGAGACATAGGTGAGCTATCCTTCACCTGTAAGAAGGATAGTGGGTTCTTGCTAAACCATTAAAAGCAAGTGGGTTCTTGCTTAACCACCAAAAGCAAGCTGTAATAGGTCCTAGTGCTACCTCAAAGCCTAGTGGGTTTCTTGCTAAAACCATTGAAAAGCAAGCGGTAGGAATCTCTCAACGGTTGAGTTGGGAGCGGAGACGTAGGCCGGGTTTTAGGCCGAACTCCGTTATCAATTTTGTGTCTTGCCTCATTTATTTCCGCTGCATCTTAACTTTGATTTTTAATTTGTTAATCATTTTTTAAAAGGAAATTCACCCCCCCTCTTGCCATCCTTCCCGTTTTTCTCCGCCCAACAATTGGTATCAGAGGAAGTATTTGAATAATTCCCTAACCGGTTTCAAATTAAAGATCCTTTTTGATGGCTTCTACCGCTTCAACCTCTTACGCCCCCGAAGGCTTTTCTTTGGATCGTGCTCCATTCTTTGATGGAACCGATTATAGTTTTTGGAAAACCCGCATGACCACATTTCTTAAAAGTATTGGCTATCCTATTTTTAGAATTGTTATGCATGGTTTTACCCTCACTTCTTCCGATGAGTCTAAGTGGACCACCATTGATATTAAGAATTTTGAGCTTGATGGCAAAGCCATGAACGCTCTTCATTGTGGGCTAGACCGAAATGTTTTTAATTGTATTTCTACTTGCTCTACTTCTTACGATCTTTGGAAATTTTTAGAACTAACCTATGACGGTACTAGCGAGGCTCCAAAGCAAGAATCCGATCAAAAGCAAGAACCCGACGAAAAGATCAAGCCCGATTGCCCACTCAACAAGAAACGGGCCACGCAAAAGGAAAAAGGAAAGAAAAAGGTCCTCAAGGCGACATGGAGTGACACCTCCTCATCCTCCTCCTCCTCCTCCTTGAGCGACCAAGGTACAAAATGCCTAATGGCATTTCACGAGGTAACTTCTTCCGATTCCTCATACTCATCCTCATCTTCAAATTCTTTTAATCATTTATCATATGAAGAGCTTCAACATGTGCGAGACCAACTAGAAAAAGGTTTTCATGAACTCTCGTCAAAATTCGTTGCTTTGAAAAAGAATTTCAAAAAGCTTTCCTCCGAAAAAGACCAACTTCTCAAAGAGAAGGAGGAACTCTCCCTAAAAATCCAAAATTTCCCAAATGTTGATTCTTTGGAATCAACCATTAAGGACCTTAGAGAATCCCTAGCCAAGTTCACCCAAGGTGAACAAAATTTGACCAAATTATTGGGTTCTCAAAGGGTTTCTAGGACCACTCAAGGACTTGGCTATACCAACCAAGCCTCCTCCTCCCATGCACCCACTGTTTTTGTAAGGGGGAGCTCTAGTTATAAATTTTGCAATTATTGTAAAAAACCCGGGCACCTAATTTATGAATGCGATTGCAAAAATGCCCGTTATGGTATGCCTAAATATATTTACTTTTCGGACGAATTTTATAGGAGAAGACCCGCCATGAAACAAATTTGGATTGAAAAATCCCTTTTGGCGAGTCTCTCCGGGCCAAAAATAGTTTTGTTTCCCCGATGATCTTTTGTTTTATTTAGGGGGAGAAATTTTCTTAAATTCAAAAAAACTCTTTCGATTCATTTTTCAATTTAAATTTTCAATTCATTTTTGATTCAAAACTCTCAATTTCAAAAATTTCATTTGGTTTCAAATTTCAAATTTCAATTGGTTTTTGATTCAAAACTTTCAATTCAAATTGTTATTCAAATTTTCATTTCAATTTCAAAAATCTCAATTGATTTTTCAATTCTCATATCTAGTTTTTCAAACCCTTTCCCTCAATCAAATTTTTATGCCCCACGCTATTTTGATAATCACAAAGGGGGAGAAATTTCTTGATTTATTGGGGGAGAATCCTTTTCATCATGCTTAGCATTTCCTTTCAATTTCAGTATTTTACATTAATTGTTTTGGTGATTGTGATCATCAAAATAGGGGGAGATTGTTGTACCTCTCGTATCCCCTCGTGGTTTAATTTTCATGATCACAATCAATTTCATGTTTATCTAATTGTGTTTTAAGTGTTTTTGTTGATAGGCAATTGATTGCCAAAGGATTGGCCCAAGAAAGCTGGAAAAATGGACTGAATTGCAGTCCACCGGCCAACCGGTGTGATAGCACCGGCCAGCCGGTGGACCTGGCAGAGGCATTGCCCACTGCCAGGTTCCACCGGTCAGCCGGTGGCTCTGTCACCGGCCAGCCGGTGGCACCCAGACCAATGGGCCAGCTACTGTCTCCCCACCGGCCAGCCGGTGGCTCCTCCACCGGTCAGCCGGTGGAGCCTGGACCAAATTTCTTCTCCTCTGCCAAGGCACCGGCCAGCCGGTGGAGCTGTACTGGCCAGCCGGTAGCCCAGTCAAACTAGCCGTTGGCTTTGACCAGTCAACCCTCTTTTGGCCTCCAACGGCTCCGAAGACTTCTCCAACGGCTCTGAAGACTCCCCAAGGGTTCCATGCCTATAAATAAAGGCCAAGGAAGCCCCGGACACCTACCGGATCATATACCAAGTGCTCAGACATATTGTTGAACATTTGGCGAACCTCCGGCGCTCCACCTTCAAGGATCCTCAAGTGCTCCAACCAATTTCCAATCCAAGGAGCACCTCAAGAAGCTTGGGAGAGCATGCTACATCAACTCCATCATACTTTGGCGCCCAAGTCTTCCTCAAATTACGGTTTTTATTGTATATTTCTTTTTGAGCTTTCAAATTTGGTTTGTGCCTACAAACCCCAACTCCTTTTCTATTCCTCTCTCTTTTGGGTTTCACACCACCTCTAAGGTGTGAAGAGGTTGTCAAGCTTTCCTTTAAATAGCTTGAGACATAGGTGAGCTATCCTTCACCTGTAAGAAGGATAGTGGGTTCTTGCTAAACCATTAAAAGCAAGTGGGTTCTTGCTTAACCACCAAAAGCAAGCTGTAATAGGTCCTAGTGCTACCTCAAAGCCTAGTGGGTTTCTTGCTAAAACCATTGAAAAACAAGCGGTAGGAATCTCTCAACGGTTGAGTTGGGAGCGGAGACGTAGGCCGGGTTTTAGGCCGAACTCCGTTATCAATTTTGTGTCTTGCCTCATTTATTTCCGCTGCATCTTAACTTTGATTTTTAATTTGTTAATCATTTTTTAAAACGCAATTCACCCCCCCTCTTGCCATCCTTCCAGTTTTTCTCCGCCCAACAATGGCCGGTGGGGAGACAGTAGCTGGCCCATTGGTCTGGGTGCCACCGGCTGGCCGGTGACAGAGCCACCGGCTGACCGGTGGAACCTGGCAGTGGGCAATGCCTCTGCCAGGTCCACCGGCTGGCCGGTGCTATCACACCGGTTGGCCGGTGGACTGCAATTCAGTCCATTTTTCCAGCTTTCTTGGGCCAATCCTTTGGCAATCAATTGCCTATCAACAAAAACACTTAAAACACAATTAGATAAACATGAAAGTGATTGTGATCATGAAAATTAAACCACGAGGGGATACGAGAGGTACAACAACATGCACTTCAAGTGATATCGACCACATCGTGTTCCAAATTGATGTGCAGTCAATTTCTACCCATGAAAAATGAATTATGGATAATTTTCTAAAATTTTAAAAATAATACGAGATTAATTTCTCAGTTTTTTATATTTTATGTGAGTTTTAAAATAAAATGAAACTTTTGTATTGAAAATATACACTTCAATTCATATCAACCAAATCATGTGTTGGATTGATGTGTGTTAAATTAATATGCATGAAAAATGAATTATGGATCGTTTTTCAAAAATTCAAAAAAATCTGAGCTAGTTTCCTTGGTTTTGGCTATTTGATGAATCTTTTAAAATAAAATGGAACTTTTATATTGAAAACATTCACTTCGAGTCATATCGACCACCTCATGTATCAGATTTATATACAGTCAATTCCTAAACATGAAAAATGAAATATGGATCATTATCCTAGAGTTTGAAAACAAACCAATCTCGTTTTCTTAGTTTTGTCTATGATATGTGTGTTTTAAATTAAAATGACACTGTTGTATTGAAAACACACAATTTGAGTCCTATTGACCACATCGTGCGTTGGATTGATGTTTGGTCAATTACTACATGTGAAAAAGGAATCATGGATCACTTTCCTAATTCTTGAAAACAATCTAATCTCATTTTCTCAGTTTTAGCTATGTGATGTATGTTTTAAACTAAAATGGAACTTTTGTACAGAAAAAACTTGGATTCATATCAACAACATTGTGTGTCATATTGACATGTGGTCAATTCCTATATGTGATAAATGAATTATAGATCTCTTTCCTAAATTTTAAAAATAATCCAAGATCATTGGATTGGTTTTGGCTATTTGATGTACGTTTTAAACTAAAATGACACTTTTTTATTTAAAACACGTAATTTGAGTCATATCGACCACATTGTGTGTCAGATTTATATATGGTCAATTTATATATGTGAAAAAAGAATTATTGATAATTTTCCAAAATTTTGAAAACAACCTAAGATCATTTTTTCAATATTAGATATTTGATGCATGTTTTAAACTAAAATGGCCCTCTTGTATTGAAAACACACACTTTGAGTCATATAAAACACATCACGTGTCATATTGATGTTCATTTAATTAAAACATGTGAAAAATGTATTATGAATCATTTTTGATAAAGTTTTAAAAAAATCCAATTCCAATTTCTAAGTTTTGGATATTTTATGCATGTTTTAAACTAAAATGGCACTTCTATATTGAAAACATGCAATTTGAGTCACATTGAACACATCATGTGTTAGATTTATGTGTGGTCAATTCCTACATGTGAAAAATGAATTATGGATCATTTTTATAAAGTTTGAAAATAGTCTGTGCTTTTTTGCTTAGTTTTTTCTATTTCATGTTTGTTTGAAACTAAAATGGCACTTCTTTATTAAAAACATACAATTTGAGTCATATCGACCACATCATGTGTAGGATTTATGTGCGGTCAATTCCTAAACATGAAAAATGAATTTTGAATCATTTTTCTAAAGTCTTAAAATAATATGATCTCATTTCCTCAGTTTTGGCTATTTAATTCATGTTTTAAACTAAAATGAAACATTTATATTGAAAATACACACTTTGGGTCATACTAACCACATCTTGTGTCAAATTAATGTGAGTTCAATTCCTACATGTGAAAAATTAATTATGGATCATTTTACTATATTTTAAAAACAATATGAGCTCATTTTCTTAGTTTTGTCTATGTGAAACATGTTTCAAACTAAAATTTAACTTTTGTTTTGAAAACATGCACTTTGAGTCATACCAAAAACATCATGTGTTATATTGACATTCGATCAATTCCTACATGTAAAAAGTGACTTATGGATCACTATCCTAAAGTATCAAAATAATATGAATTTGTTTGCTTAGTTTTGAGCATGTGACGTGTGTTTTGGACTAATATAAAAATTTAACAAAATAATATTTAGATAAAAATGATAAGAAAATAAACTAAAAAAATTATATAAAATGATGAGAAAATTAACTAAATAAGTAGTATAATGTAACCTCTTCAGGATGTATATATACAGTCTAATAATATGTATTCTTCTCATTAATTTCTAAATAAATTGATTTCATCCATTATACTTCTCTTTGATAAACTAATCAAAAATAATATATAAGAATTATAATACTAATGATCCACACCCCTAATATATTTCTAAGGTAATATCCCATACTAGATAAAAAAAAGTCAATAATCACTTAAATTTGATGTCAGTAAAAATTCTAACACCATGTATGCTTCCCACTCATCTCTAAACAATTTTATTTCTTCTTTTGAGTATGTATATTTTTGGAAATATTGTTAGTAATGAGAAAATATATAAAAACAAACAATTAAGAATCATTTTTAATGAAATTATAATTACCTTCAGAAATTACCTGTTCAGGGATGCTAGTATTTTGATTGTATATGATATATTTCATAAATTTGAAAACATAATATCCATAATCACTGTTGTCATCTTATTTCAGACACTGTAGAAACATTGAACAAAATAAGTAAATTATTTTGAAATATGTTTTTATAGTTAAATATTTCTATATATATACTTTAATCCATTTCCATTTGAAGTAATCCATGGATTTATTATTTTCAGTCACCGATCTCATACCATGATTTAGCATATATTTAGAGAGCACCCTATTATAACAAAATTCTTGTTAAAACACATACGAAAACATATAATTTGAGGTTTATCTATAAAATATTTATTACAGTGCATTAAAAACTCAAAATACACATCATGTGTGGTTGATTTGATGGAAATCCATGCATTGGATCTAAAAAATAAATATTTTGGGTATCTAGATTGATTATGATTGATTTCTAGTGCTTCCTGAAAAAATAAAAACAAACAAGTAATAAAAAAAATATATGTTATATGATTAGATTATAGAGTTTTACCCCTGAATTGTAGGAATAAAAAAGAGTATGTAATCAGTTATTTTCTTCCCAAACACCTTGTTTAGATTATATTTTTTCTAATCAATTTCTTTCACTTCCAATGAAATTTCTTCCATAGAAATGATACGAGGATTAATGAATCCAAATTATGATTTATAGGGGTTTCCCTTTATATTGTGGTAATATAAATTCCTATAGAAAATATTAATAGTTATTAAATTTAATGAACAAATTAGATCATTTTTTGGACATATGTATTATGAAAATGTACCATATGTATGTATTCACAACTAAGACTCCCAAGTATTTAAACTTGAGAATCTCATTTATACTTTCAAGATCAACGATGTCTGTAACAAAAGTTCCAAATATTTATTCTTCATATGGAATGTAAGACATATCTCCATATTTTAATGTGGTGTCTACATGAAGTTATGATGATAATATATATTGTAGTGGAACTAAAATGGAGAAGTTACTCTTAGAAGATCTTTTTATTTTCTTGGTCGATTTACTAGATTTCCTTAATCTGACCTTCTATTTCCCCATCATTTTATCCATCTATAATACAATACCTCACTTCATATCTTTTTTGATCAACTGTTATAGGGTTTTCATTTTAAAAAATTTTCTAAGGAAATACCTCATATATCTTTATAATATTATATGGCTATTATATGAAAGTTACAATAACATCATTGACCGTTGTAATATTCAGATCATCAAGTGGAATAGGAAAATCAATACTCGACTCTTGATCTACTTCAATAACCACTTTCATGTAATATTTGGGAGTTTTTTGTTGTATATCATGTTTCCCAAGATATTATACACCATACCCATAACAAAAAGGTGGTGTGTGGATTTTGAAATATAGAAATCACTTAAAAATTTACCTTACATAATTTTAGAAATATAAAGTTATCAAAAGTTGTTTAGTTCACATTTAAGAAAAATATTAATGCCAAAATTGATTGACTTGGATAAGGTATGTGTTTTAGGTTCATGAATAACCTCAAAGATAGTGGGATCATTTGGTTTTCCATGTGCTGATCTTTATTCCACTGTTGGTTCACTTTGATCCTTTCACATATATTGGTCAGCCAAGCCAAACCAAACAATAATATATTTCAAAGCATCTATTTGTGCCTACAATCCTTTAATAATATGATATTTATCTTATTAATATTTTTTATTCTTGAAATATGTTTTAGGAGACACTATAATACCTAAACTCTAATGTAACCATATTGTTCTAGCCACTTCAAAGCTACTGAAAGTAGTTTTTCTTCCAGGACGATAATTTCCATTTCTTATGTCTAAAATATATAAAAACATACAAAAGTAAATAGATATTTTTATATAATACTATTGTACAAAATAAAAAATTACTTTTATTTCATACTTACATATGTTTCCCATACCGATTTTTCATTTTTATGAACTAGTTTACCCTCATTATTTACATGGGTTTCCTTCCATAGAAAATGATGTGGGATGGAAGTGGTTTCTGATTTTGATTCATTAATATGCACATAAAAAAGGAATATATGTTGTTTCATATCATATAAAACTTTTATTTTTTATTTAAAATACATACAATTTTATTCTCTTATGAAGTTTACCCCATCCTTGCTTTGCGATAAGGGTATATTAGTTTTTATGCATGCTATTTATTTTCAGAACTTCTTTTCTCTTTCATAAATATTTTTTGGAATCAAATTGGATAAAATAAATAATGTATAATAATATACTATCGACTACAATGCACCTGAAATGATTTCTAATCACGATGATTGATGAAAGCATTACATGTTTCTTGCATGATAATGTTTGCATAAGTAACTAGTGGGTGGGTTTTAGTCTCCCCTTGGATTCCATAAAATGAAACTTGGTAAGAAGTATTTGGAAGCCTCTATGAGATTTTCCAATTTACATTAAGATTCATTTCTTATGTAAATCATCTAAAATAAATGAACACTCCAAGGGATAATGAAAATTAAATCAATGTTTAATTATATAAATTTTCAGTAAAATAGAGAAAGTATATCATAAAATTATCTTAATATATTCCCAAAGGGTTTCCTTTGTTACAGGTTGGACACAGGGCCAAAAATCTATATCAATCAACACATTCATCTTCATTGTGACCCCAACATAACTAATGAACATTGACTTGTTGGGGTCATCATGTTGGCTGCATTTATTCCATCCAACCAAAAAATTTATACCCTTACTTATCTTCTTGATAATTTTAGTAAACACTGTGATGTTGGGTCGTTCTTGTTTTTTTCATCAATATGGTGTTGATCCTCTAATAATTTTATATTTTTAGTGTCAAGCGCCTATTATTCCTCAATATTGGTAACATCATCATGTGTAGAAGTCACTGTCTGGATGAGTAGTCAAATATTTAATTTAGATTACTTAAATAATGCAGATAACACATAATATTATAAGGAAAAGAATAGTATATTAAAAAACCCTTTAACCTATTCATTTAACTCTTTTATTTTCTTTAAAGGTTAAAGGGGATTGGATCCTCTATCTATAATCCAAATAACTTCTTTATAAACCCCACTAATGTATAAGAAATTTTATACATTGGGATCGACATGAAATGATTATGATCTCCCAATGAAAGTGCCATCCTCGATTTATGTTTCATCTGACCTTATAGTTGTTTTAGTCATCATCAAAACAATTGAAAAATTCTTGTTTTCTAGATCTGAGACATAAATTACCTTCACTAATTTTGATTCCATTATGAATGAATCACCCTTTCCCCTTCTACACTAAAATTCACCTTCATGAAGCCCATTTCATTAACTTTCACTTCATGTCTGTTATCATCCCATTTGAAATAGAAAACTAGCACTTGAAATGTTGTATAATCCAACTCATATATCTGTTAAATGATAATAAAATATGACATATCCACATAAATTGGATTTCTATCCTTGGAACCATATATGTGCATTGCTTCCCCCATAAGCATAACTCTACTTTTTTACACCATACCATGGTCATCATGTTATTTTTTATAGAATTTATAACCATTAATTACAAAACTAGTGTAAGATATAACATTTTCATTTGGTCCCTTGGCTATCCATCAAAGTTGTTCGACAATTGAATTTGTATTTTTAGATAAATCCTTATAAATATGATCTCAGAACCATCTTATAAACTATTGATCATGTGTATTTGATATCCATCATCCATATCTTGATGGATTCAAATATATAATAATTTATTTGTGGTTATTGGTTGGAGTAGAGTACTCAAGAGGGGGGGGGGGGGGGTGAATTGAGTATCTATAAAAATTTCTGTTAAAATTGGTTCTTTGAAAATTTCCCCCAATTAGAAAATACAATACAAGTCAGTTTGTGGTGAATTTATAAGAGTCTTGAATGTTCAATTAATTTCTCAAAATATTGATTAGTTCTCAACTATACTAATCTAAAGATTAATATAACTTTTGAAAATAATATATTGGTTCAACATAGTTATAAAATCTTGCTAAACTAACTATAAAAGTTCAATTTAGTTGTATGAAATATGTGATAAAAACAAGGTAAAACTAAAAGATAAAAACACAACGGATATAAACAAGAGGTTTAGTCTCAAGACGAGACTTAGTCCTCTCCACCTCATGATCACCTACCAACAAGTAGTTTAAATTAATAAATAGTTTGATCCACACCCTGGATCGAGATTCATAATAGAAAACAAGGCTGTCCAGATCACACTTGACCTCTACCATAGTTATTCATGGGAAAAACAACAAACAGGTCACACATGACCTCTTCCACAGTTATATGTGGGATACAAATAATAAAATGAGAGTGAGTTTGAGGATATCATGTATCATCCATTTATGCACAGGAGTCAGTGTGTGTGTAACAGACAGATACACACACTCCTCAAAAAATGTAAATGAAAGAACACAATGGAGATAGATATGTAGAATAAGGTTTATAAGTCCCTGTGTGTTATGTAGTGAATATCTAGACTCGTTTGATGTAGTGGAAATGAAGTTTGAGTCCTCTTCTGGAAGTTGGATCCAAAACATAGTATCTTAGTCTCTATGCTCTGACTTCTGGAAGAGAGAAATGTTCAGATCCTTTGTTCTAAAGATGTTCAATGTGGCTTAATAGGTTTAACTTGTCTTTTTGATCTCCCCATATGTTGTTCCTTTGAGTTCTTGTATTTTGACAGTATGCTCGAGAGTTGCAGGTCTTTCTTTTCTTGCTACTCTATCGTGTATGTCTGCATGATCCAGCTTGTAATTCTTTTATACTTTTTGGTCCAAAAGAAATGAAGATCTCCCCACATGAATGTAACTCACACTATCTACTAAATTTTATACATAAAACATTAAATAATGTCAAAAACATTAATTTGTCTAAATATGACCATTAGATATAAATTTGAATTAATAAATTAAAAACAATTTCTATGACTATCAATGAGTCATAAGTATCAGTGGGTCATTGGCATCAGTCTATCATCATCAGTTTGTCAACATTGGTGACTCTCTGTATCGGTGAGTTCTTTCCATAGGTATCAATGACTCTAGGGATTAGTGAGTCATTTTCTCTATAGTTCTATCCGGGCATCGGTGAGTCATCATCGATGACTCATTTTTAACTATCAGCATGTTGGCCATTGATGAATCATTCTTCAGCATGTCGACCATCAGTGTGTTATTCATTGGTGTGTCATTTGTTCTATCGGTGAGTCCTGCATCGGTGTCTTCTTCAATTGGTTACTTCCACAATCAGTGACTCCTTCGAACTATTGGTGTCATGGAATTTGAAGAAACTTACAATGTGTATGTCTTATGCAGAACAATACCAGATTAAGTGAAATTCATAAATACATGTAAATATACACTTGTAAACATATTGAAACATAAATATCGATAATTTATTGACTTAGTGAAATGTATTATACTATGTGACATAATTTATTCACTTATAAATATTCATTGAAATGATTAAATTGAGTTATAACTTAATACGCGAATTAATAGGATTTGTAGATTGGCATGATTTGTGATTATGAAAACAACTATTTCAAAAAGGGTCCAACAATCTCTACTTTTTTATAATAAAAAATCATGGAATTAATGATTTATACAAAATTTTAAGGAATAAAAATTACTTAACCTATCATACCAACAGTGAATGTGAATTTTCAATATAACTATAAGGTCTTTCCATTTAAGATCCCCCTCAATTATTTTATCATAGGAAAGATATAGAAGGTTACTTTTAAGCGAGTTATATCAGAGAATTTTCATGATTGTACTTTGTATTAGAACAACCTAAGTGATTTGTATCAGAGGTGAGATGTATATATATATATAGATAATATTGATCACATGCCATAGTTCCTATTCCATAGTTTCTTCCCCTTAGATTAAGAGTTTATGACAACATATGTTTCTCCTAAAATAAGAGTTGATTCATGCCATCCATAGATTTACCCCCTTTTGGGATTAACAAAAAGGTTAAAAAGAAGATAAAGAATAAAATAATATAAAGAAAATTGAAAATATAGTGAAGGAAAAAAATGATATTAATTAAAGTACAAAGAGTACAATCATCAAAAGAAAATTACATAGTACAAAGCCCTATCAAATAAAAAATCCACAGCTAATACTTTGACTTTTGAGGTGCTTTCCCTTTGTCTAAGGGTTCAAGATAGGGTTTAGGAGGTGGTGTTGTGGCTGTAAGAGGGGATAGTCAAATGAAAACACCAGGTAAAGCAACACCTGTAGGAACATTGGAAGCAAGGCTGAGTATACTCTCTGAAAGTACACAACTTTGAGGTTGATCCTTGATCATTGTTCTGATCTAAGATAAGGCCTGAGATATTGTCATCTGGGTAGGTGGTAGAGAACCAGATGCAAAAGAAGCAGCTACTAGGACCACTATTTCCTTAGCTTTTACATGCAAATAGGGCTTCAAAATCTTGATGAAACCATTGATGATTTCACATCCATATTACATTGCCTTCTAAAAATATTATTTGTTCTCCATGAACTTTTCCAAGGTGGGAGTAAACTTCCTCGACTGACCCACTTGCCTATTAAATGCCTCGGTCATAGGTGGTATCTTAATATTCTCATCCAAGTACTTTAAGTTGTTGATAAGATCATAATTTGTATAGATTTTTGAGAAATACTTATCCACTTTTTCTCTTATCTCCTTCTGAGCAGCAGAGGTTTCATTGGTACACTGTCTCACCATATTATAAACAAGATAAGTGTTTTTGTGAACTTTGGAAAGTGTATACTTATCAGAATAACTTTTAATACCCTTGATATCTTCTCTTACCACATTACTAAGGGACTCCATATCAGTAGCAACAAGTCTAGTACTTTTAGATCTAGAGGCACCAAAAATCATCTTTCCAAGTTCCTCCTTTAATTTCTTAAAATATACACTTAGTAGATGAATAACCAGATTTCTAAGAACCTCCATAACACCACCAAGTGTGGTCTTGAAATTAGTGGTGAGAGAATCCAACTCATTACTCATCCTCTTTACTTCTTCTCTTAGCATTGTATTGTTTCTAATAATGGTCTCAGCTATAGTGATTAAGTTAGGATGAATATCCTGAATGAAAATTCTTTCAATCTTAGTAGCATCATATTCTGAAATACTCATCGAGTTAGAAGCTTCATTTCTAACTCCAATAGAAAATCTCACAGACTCACATATATCAGCCTTGAAAAGCTCTAGATCAGCCTTGGGGACATAGTCACTAGGCACTACAGGTGAAACATGATCATTAGTAGGTAATATTGGTGAAGTTAGAGTAGTCAGTTCCATAACATCTTGTGGAGCAGGAGGAGGAGGAGCCATCATCTCCTCATCTGAGTCATAATCCAAGCTAAATAGGATATACCCTGGAGTTCTATTCCATTCACCAGAACAGGTCCAATTTATGGGATCCGCAGTGTCAATCCTGACTCTTCTTCCTTGAGGATCATCCTCAACTTATTATTATTATTCTTCTTCTGGATCTCTAGCTAAAATGATATTCCTAGGCACTAGTACCAACTGAGATTGAGGTTCTACTTGAACTCCAACCACTCTAGCTACTCCAGGATCTTCCTCAATCTGAGGCATAGGTACAATCTGATCCTCAACCTCTTCCTCTTGTCCTACAGCCATAATGTCATTAATATCCCGAATGATGCCTTGATCTTCATCAACAGGGTGATCATGACTATCCTCATTTTCAACATCTCCATCACCATCTCTATCAGCATCCTATCCAACAGGATCAACATCAACCTACCCATTAGCCTCAACATCTTCTCCATGCATAGATTCCTCACCTGAATTGTCTACAACTTTTCTAGCTTTTAATGATTCACTAAAATGATTAACATTATTCTCCTCCTCCTCATAATCATCATAATCATTATCACTATCAGTTTTTCTTACATATCCTTCCACTCCAGATACCTCAGTCTCTTCCTCATCTTCATCACCTAACAAAGGCTCTCGAGAGGGTAACTCCAATGGTGGACTACCAGGTCTATAAGACATGTCCTTTGGGATTTTAGCTATACCAGGGTCACTCCAGTCATCTATAGAATACCCCTATTCTCTTGGAAGCTTAGGATCAGCCTGTACCTCATCAGAATAAATAGCCTCCTCACCTGGTTTAAGACCTGGATCAGCTTTATCCCTTGGTTTGGTAGGATGATCAATAGTATTGTAATCCTCATATATTTTATCCTCATAAACTACCTAAAATTTCTTCCATGGATTCTAAGATATCTTCATTCTTTTGTAAATTTCCTTGTGTAGGAAGAAACCACTACAAGAAGTGATTACTTCTTCTCCATCCTCAACACAACCCAATTTCTTCAGCATCACCAAAATCATCCTAGGTTAGTATAAAAAAGTTTCTTTCTTGGATGGTTTGATAATATTAGATATGTGTACCATGAGGTACCTACATAAGTTCACCTTCACCCCATTATTCAATAAATAAATCAGGAAGACATCCTGATACTTTACAGCTACAAAATCTCCCTTGGGAAGATTTGATGTTGAATAAATTTGAAAACTAATCTTCCCTCTCTATCCAACTTTGTGGCAGTAGCTCTCCTTGAATCTTCATTTCCAGTCAAATCCTTCAATGCATTCTCATATGAAAATAAGTATGAGGTTTGAGGAATATTACCCTGGTAATTAGCATAGATTCCCTCATGTGGAATTTCTAAACACTTAGCACATTCTTTTGAAGAAAAAGAAATTTATTTTCCTTTCACTACAGACTTCATTCTAGCTTTATCATCTCCTTCTAGAGACACTTTAAAATTGACATAAAACTCATGTACCAACTTGGGATAAAATGGTATCTCATTATTTGTAAACCAGGTGATCCATCCTTGAGATTCCAACACTTTTAGCAAGAGTGACCTACTCGATAATAGCCACTCAACAGATACTTTCTTCTCAGCAGTTACCACACAAATTCCCAATCCTGGCTTCCTAGAACTTACAAAACTACTAGATTTACCTTTTTGACACTTATCTTCTGGTAATTCACTCGGTCCTTCCATTATGCGCTTGGTTATTTCCATTCTAAAGGTTCAGGTTTGAAGGAGGAAGTCGAAAGGTCGAAGGTAGAGAGGTAAAGTTTTGAAGGGTAAAAGGTTAAAAGGAAGTGAGGGTAGTGAAGAGTCATGGATCGAATTAAATTTATCATTTAGGGATTGTAACTAGAAGAAATAGAAAATAGAATAAAGGTAAAAATAAAAGTAACAAAACTGTGTCATTTTATTTAAGATAGAAAAATTTATATTTAAAGAAAAAACTTTATCTACATCGGTCTTATCTAATCAGCATTACATGATCATCTTCAAAAGACCAGTTTTACATGAACAATGTCTCTCTAACAGTTTCACTTGATCAGTTTGAAATATCGGTTTCACTGATCAGTTTCACAGATCGGTTTGATAAATCAGTTTCACCTGATCGATTTCACAGATTTGTTTGACAAATCAGTTTCACATAATCAGTTTTACAGATCAGTTTCACCAAAAAATAGAATTCTTTAAGAGGATAAGGTTGGATAGAATTTAGATATTTACTATTCCTAGTTCATGTCTGATGTATATCATTCTCTTAGAGTTTAAGGGTTTGGTGAAAATGTCAGAAAATTGATGCTCAGTCCCAATAAACTCAATAGTTATATCACCTTTTTGATAGTGATATCTCAAAAAGTGACATCTTACATCAATATGTTTTGTTTTAGAATGAGAAATTGGATTTTTAGAAATGTTAACAACACTTTTATTGTCCCAATTTATGGTGATATGTATGAATTGAAATCCATAGTCTAATAAAGTGTGTTTCATCCACAAAATTTGTGCACAACAACTACCAGTAGCAATGTACTCTACTTCAGCAGTTGATAATGCCACTAAATTTTTCTTTTTACTACACCATGATATTAGATACTTTCCCAAAAAGTGAAATGTTCTAGAGGTTCTCTTTATATCCAACTTACATCCACCAAATTCAGCATCAGAATAGCTAACCAAATAAAAAAGGTTTTCCTCTTGGGTAGAACAATCCTAAATTAGTTGTATATTTGAGGTATTTGAAAACTCTTTTAATAGCACTTAAATGTGACTCTTTTGGGTTTAATTGAAATCTTTCACATATACACACACTAAAAATGATTTCTGTCCTACTATAAGTTAAGTACAAAAAACTCCCAATCATTCCTCTGTAAGCAGTTTGATCAATAAATTTCCCATTTTCATCAAGATCCAACTTACATGTAGAACTCATAGGGATTTCAATAATATTAATGATATAAAATCCATATCTTTTCAAAATATATTTAGTATACTTAAATTGATTTATAATAATACCTTCTTTGTTCTGAAATATTTTAAATCCAAGAAAATATTTAAGTTCACCCATAAAACTCATTTCAAATGTCTCCTGAAAATATTCTCGAATTGAGGGTGCAATTAGGGGACTTGAAGAGGAGGGGATTTTTTATACACAATGTTTCACCCTAGGAATTCCCAATATTGTTTTCCAAGAAGGCATATGGGAGATTGAGGTTATGTATATACTACCATCACCTAAACAAGGTGACTTTAATGAATAAGTATCCACTAATTAGGATCAATGACCTCTTTGATCACATGATAGGGTAACGATGGTTCTTGAAGATCAACCTCAGATCAGGATATCACCAGTTACGAGTATAGGATGAGGATATACTAAATATAGAATTCAGATGTTCCTTTGTTCACTATGATCACTTTTTTATGCCCTTTGGTTTGAATAACTCCCTAATAGTGTTCATGAGACTCATTAATCAGATAATTTATCCTTTCCTAGACTAGTTTATGGCAGTATTCATCGTTGATATCGTACTATACTTAGAGTTTGAGAAGGAGCATGAGATGCACTTGAGGATAGTTCTAGATGTACTCTGTGAGCACCATATTTATATAATTCTCTCAAAGTACCAGTTCTAGATTTAGGATGTTCACTTTCTGGGACATGCTGTCTTAGTAGATGGTGTAGCAGTGGACCCAGTGAAGGTCATGGTAGTGTTAGCTTAGGATCCACATAGGAGTGTGATGGAGGTATGAAGATTCCTTGGTTTAATATGATACTATCAAATATTCACACCTGGTTTCTTCATGATATCAAATCCCTTGATAGATTTGACCCAAAAGGGGAATCCTTTTGTGTGGATAGAGAGGTACCAGTAGGATTTACAAGAGTTGAGATAGAGATTGATGAGTGCTCCCATTTTGATATTACCAAAGGAGGGTGTTGATTATGTAGTGTTATGAAATGAATTAGGGATTGGTCTTGGTTGTGTTCTAATTTAGAGGTAGGTGGTGATTGACTATGGTTTATGTCTGTTGAGACCACATGATAAAAACCACATGACCCATGATCTTGAGTTTTCAGCGGTTGTCTTTGTACTAAAGATGTTGAAATGATACCTAATGGGAAAATGATTTATCATCTATTCTGACCATAAGAGTCTCAAGTTTATCTTCTATTAGAAGGATCTTAACTTGAGACAGAGGTGATGACTAGAGTTCCTCCAGGATTATGACTTAGATATTTTCTATACTCATGGGATAGAGAATGTGGTAAAAAATTATCTCATTAGGAGTTCTTATTCACCGTTTCTAAGAGAGGATTGTCCTTATTGTAGTTATCCTTTATGGATGGGGATAGATAATCTTACCTCTAGTAGATAGTTTTTACCCATATGTTTTTACAGTCAGTTAGTAAGGAACAACTTGGGTATGCCAATTGTGAGACCCTACATACTCAAATATCCACTAGACATGCTCCTAATAGATTTTTTTAAGTTGGGGGATCATGTCACTCTTTTTAAAGGATACAAGATTGTACCAATGAAATTGTAGGAGGAGGTTCTGAGAGAGTTTCATACATCTTTTTGGTAGTACAACCAGGTGTTGCAAAGATTTACTAGGACCTACGATGTCAGTTTTGGTTCCCAAGGATGAAGAAGGGATTTGCAAAGTTTGTCTCTTGATGCCTTACTTTTCAATAAGTGAAGGATGAGCACTAGGTTCCAGCAGGTTTATCTCAACCCCTTTATATTCCAGAGTGGAATTGGGATGGGATATCCATGGACTTTGTAATGGGGTTACCACATAAATAAAAGGTACATAATTACATCTAGGTGATCATAGATTGAATGATCAAGTCGGACCACTTCCTAGCTATCTGAGAGAAGAGTTTAGTAGAGAGATTAGGAAACCTCTAGGTGAAGGAGATAGCCATACTCCATGGAGTTCCCTCAACAATAATTTCTGATCATGATGATCTATTCACATATCAGTTATGGAAGGGATTAAAAAATAATTTTGGGACTCAACTATGTTTGAGCACAGATTTTTACCCCCAGACTGATAGCCAAGATGAGGGACCATCCAGGTCTTGGAGGAAATGTTGTGGGATTTCATGTTAGAATTTGTCTTTAGCTAGAAGGATCACTTTCAATTGGTGGAGTTTTCCACAACAACAACTACCATTCCACCATCGACATGGCACCATTTGAGGCCTTGTATGAGTGACCCTATAGGTCACCCCTATTCTAGAATGACCCAGGAGAGTCAGCACCTATGGTCCCATAGTTGGTGTGAGCCACTACAAATAAGGTTTATATCATATAGGAGTGGATGATGGTTTCACAAAGCCTTCATAATTACTATACAGATTGATGATGAAATACTATAGAGTTCGAGTAGGGAGACCATGTGTTCTTGAGGGTATCACCTCAATGTAGATTATAGAGATTTGGTTAGGGTGATAATATATCTTTGAGATTCATTCGACCTTTATAGATTCTATATAGATTTGGCGAGGTGGTGATCCACTTGGCTCTACCATTGTAGTTAGACTGTGTACACGACATCATCCATATGTCATAGCTAGGGAGGTATATGCACGATCCATCACATGTCATCGAATTGGGTGAGCTGGACATCGATGATAGAGATACCTTTACTGAGTATCCAATAGTGATCGAGGATCGACATTAGAGGATCCTTCATGGGTGAGTGATTCCTTTAGTGCGTGTTTGATGGAAGAATGAGAATCTTCAAGATAGAACCTGAGAGTGGGAGACCCAGATGTGTGATCAATACCCACATATTTTTGAGTAGCCTTTTATTTTGGATTTCCGAGATTTAAATCCCCAAGGTGGGGAGAATTTAACAACTCTAATTTTTCATGTAATGTTTTAGAATATTGTACGAATTATTTTAGGAGCTAGGAGCAGAGATGGTGTGATATTCCTATGTCTGGTGTGCCCAAAATCAATTTTTGAAATATATTAAATATATTAAATGCATGAATGCATAGTTTTCCTAAAAAAGTGGAATAAATTATAAATAGAGGATTAGATTAGAAATATGATGGAACCATTGAGTTCATAGTGTAGAATTTACCTTAAGCGGGATATAACCTTGGAACACATCAGGCGTTTGGGTTGAGGCCCGATAGTGGGAAGACGTTTAAATAAATAAATTTATTCAATTAATCATCTAACCTAATAATTTGTCTATAAATACACTATTATGATCAAATCCTAGGTTTATATTCATAACCTTGGATATTTAGATGAGCCATTTTAAGAGCATCCATGGGTGAATGACAACCAAATCTAGGATATTCGATCATTGTACAATGATATTCAGGATCTCACCAATGAAAATGACATAGATTCATTATTCATCAGAATTTGATCCAAATAAAGTTAGGATGTATTTTATTTGGATTTATTCCCATTTTATTATTCCTATGATGAAGGTGAATCAATTGAACAACAAATTGATTTACGGGTCATGCATATTGTGGGGATTGGTTAGATTTATCTAGGAATTGGGAATTGCTCTGTGATAATTTTTATTATCTCTTTGTTCATCATTATAGTGGAAAAAAATATAGGCCAACATGAACATTAGCCAAGGTTCATTCATCATGTTTTTTGTAGTGCATTTCTTCCCCCATTTTTTCATTCATCGCGGGAAAATCCCTTGGCCCGTGGCTTGAAAAATACTAATAAATCAATCATTGTGCAATAATTTCTTGGTGCAATGGACTGATATCACAGATCTGAGCTTGGATAAATGTTTAGATCGAGCTAAGATGATGTAAGATCAATAAAATACATATTTTGGGATACCATTCTTAGTATCTTTGGTGTGTGATAATGGACGATGTGTTCAGATGTTTACCAAATAGATTTTATGGCTAGAACTTGATAATCAGTGACGACAAGGTTCATAAAACCTTATATTCATGTTTTTTGGAAATGTGAATGGTTGGATTGGTTGATAGAGTTTTAGATGAAAACACATGATCTAGATCAGTGATTTTGGGAAATATCACAGTACACGATGTGGATTGCAGAGCTACACACTGTGTGGGTCCCCTAGTGCGGTGTTAGGGTTTCCATGAGAAATTAAATATCACAAGACACATGAACCGTATCACACGACATGTGAAACTTTCCTAATGACTTTTCATGTACTTGATATGGTACACAAGAACATGCATGAGTATAGATAGCCATACACAGACACAAATAGCTGGACACAGGCACGACCAGGAGCACATGGGCTCGGACATGCTGTGTACTCAAGCATGAACACAAACAGAGAGATGTTACATTTTAAATGGGAAGAAACCGATGTCGATGGGACACACTATATACTACCAATACACATCTTATAACCCTTAAATTTTTCTTGGATCCCTTGTTATCTTTAGTTTGGACATTTTCATTAGGGTGCATACCCCTGATCCATTCCCTGAGGGTTAGTATGGAATAGTGTCTTAGACTTAGGATAGTGATACCTTCAGTGGGAATTATTGGATAGAGTTTTTGGAATCCTTATATAAGCCTTGAAGTGAGATCCTCTATCATCATCATATTTCCCTAGGAGGTGTTATTTGTATCTTCATGACTAACTCTGTAGGATATGATCCTCTACTTAATAGGTTATTCCATATTGAGTTGTTGGTATACCCTATGGCCTTGGGTGTGATCCTAATTTGTGTATCAATATCTTCATACTTTTAGTGTATACATATTATGGTGGGAAACAATGAGTAGTACATCTCACATGAACACCATCAATGCTATCTAACTCATTGAGTGTATTCTCTTGGACGAGTTCTATGTGGAACCTTCAGGCATGATCCTTAGAATGATATTATGGTTCTGACTTTACCTTGAGACTGTGTGTCTTTGTTGAGTATATCTAGATATTCTTGTTATATGTGATATAGACATATAACTATACAGATATGACTATTATTCTTGATCTTATATGCTTATTGATTTTGAGGTGTCCTACCAGTTACTGTTATAATAAACCTTGAATGATATTTTACTGCACGTGTCATGTCTTATACAGATGATCAACCTTTGACGGAGTCCCAGAGGGAACAAGAATAGGAAAATCTTAGTGATCCAGACTGACTGAGGTGCATTCTGGTGGTTACCTTGATAGTATTCCCCTTCTATACTTTTAGGTTGGGCTTGTTTTCAGTTTCTTTATGGTGGTCTTGTATTTGGTCTTTTTTACTTTCCAGTACTTATTGTTGTACTTTGATAGTGGGATTTAGATGTATGCATGCATTATTTATTATATGTTTTACATTTCAGAATTGTATGTTCTTGGATATGTTTGTGTGTGTATAGGTACCTTAGGCTAAGGCCTCCCATGTGAGTGATATTCCTTCTTAGTGCCAATCATCATCCCCTAGCCTATTGGAGGTGGGCTTGGGGTAGTCACAACATGGGCTCCATTGAGATGGGTCGTGAAATGAGGTCAATTACTAGACATGAAAAATGAATTATGGATCATTTTCTTAATGTTTGAAAACAATATGATCTCATTTTCTTTATTTTGGATATTTGATGTGTGTTTTAAACTAAATGGCACTTTTTTATTAAAAACATGAAATTCGAGTCACATCGACCACGTCGTGTGTCAGATTGATGGACAGTTAATTCCTACCCATGAAAAATGAATTATGGATCATTTTCATAAAGTTTAAAACAACACGGGATCATTTTCCCAGTTTTGGCTATTTGATGTGCGTTTTAAACTAAAAGGACACTTTTGTATTGAAAACATGCACTTCAAGTGATATCGACCACATCGTGTTCCAAATTGATGTGCAGTCAATTTCTACCCATGAAAAATGAATTATGGATAATTTTCTAAAATTTTAAAAATAATACGAGATTAATTTCTCAGTTTTTTATATTTTATGTGAGTTTTAAAATAAAATGAAACTTTTGTATTGAAAATATACACTTCAATTCATATCAACCAAATCATGTGTTGGATTGATGTGTGTTAAATTAATATGAATGAAAAATGAATTATGGATCGTTTTTAAAAAATTCAAAAAAATATGAGCTAGTTTCCTTGGTTTTGGCTATTTGATGCATCTTTTAAAATAAAATGGAACTTTTATATTGAAAACATTCACTTCGAGTCATATCGACCACCTCATGTATCGGATTTATATACAGTCAATTCCTAAACATGAAAAATGAAATATGGATCATTATCCTAGAGTTTGAAAACAAACCAATCTCGTTTTATTAGTTTTTTCTACGATATGTGTGTTTTAAATTAAAATGACACTTTTGTATTGAAAACACACAATTTGAGTCCTATTGACCACATCGTGCGTTGGATTGATGTTTGGTCAATTACTACATGTGAAAAAGGAATCATGGATCACTTTCCTAATTCTTGAAAAAATCTAATCTCATTTTCTCAGTTTTAGCTATGTGATGTATGTTTTAAACTAAAATGGAACTTTTTTACAGAAAAAACTTGGATTCATATCAACCACATTGTGTGTCATATTGACATGTGGTCAATTCCTATATGTGATAAATGAATTATATATCTCTTTCCTAAATTTTAAAAATAATCCAAGATCATTGGATTGTTTTTGGCTATTTGATGTACGTTTTAAACTAAAATGACACTTTTTTATTTAAAACACGTAATTTGAGTCATATCGACCACATTGTGTGTCAGATTTATATATGGTCAATTTATATATGTGAAAAACGAATTATCGATAATTTTCCAAAATTTTGAAAACAACCTAAGATCATTTTTTCAACATTAGATATTTGATGCATGTTTTAAACTAAAATGGACCTCTTGTATTGAAAACAAACACTTTGAGTCATATCAAACACATCACGTGTCATATTGATGTTCATTTAATTAAAACATGTGAAAAATGAATTATGAATCATTTTTGATAAAGTTTTAAAAAAATCCAATTCCATTTTCTTAGTTTTGGATATTTTATGTATGTTTTAAACTAAAATGGCACTTCTATATTGAAAACATGCAATTTGAGTCACATTGACCACATCATGTGTTAGATTTATGTGTGGTCAATTCCTACATGTGAAAAATGAATTATGGATCATTTTCATAAAGTTTGAAAATAGTCTGAGCTTTTTTGCTTAGTTTTTTCTATTTCATGTTTGTTTGAAACTAAAATGGCACTTTTGTATTAAAAACATACAATTTGAGTCATATCGACCACATCGTGTGTAGGATTTATGTGCGGTCAATTCCTAAACATGAAAAATGAATTTTGAATCATTTTTCTAAAGTCTTAAAATAATATGATCTCATTTCCTCAGTTTTGGCTATTTAATTCATGTTTTAAACTAAAATGACACATTTATATTGAAAATACACACTTTGGGTCATACTAACCACATCTTGTGTCAAATTAATGTGAGTTCAATTCCTACATGTGAAAAATTAATTATGGATCATTTTACTATATTTTAAAAACAATATGAGCTCATTTTCTTAGTTTTGTCTATGTGAAACATGTTTCAAACTAAAATTTAACTTTTGTTTTGAAAACATGCACTTTGAGTCATACCAAAAACATCATGTGTTATATTGACATTCGATCAATTCCTACATGTCAAAAGTGACTTATGGATCACTATCCCAAAGTATCAAAATAATATGAATTTGTTTGCTTAGTTTTGAGCATGTGACGTGTGTTTTGGACTAATATAAAAATTTAACAAAATAATATTTAGATAAAAATTATAAGAAAATAAACTAAAAAAATTATATAAAATGATGAGAAAATTAACTAAATAAGTAGTATAATGTAACCTCTTCAGGATGTATATATACAGTCTAATAGTATGTATTCTTCTCATTCATTTCTAAATAAATTGATTTCATCCATTATACTTCTCTTTGATAAACTAATCAAAAATAATATATAAGCATTATAATACTAATGATCCACACCCCTAATATATTTCTAAGGTAATATCCCATACTAGATAAAAAAAAGTCAATAATCACTTAAATTTGATGTCAGTAAAAATTCTAACACCATGTATGCTTCCCACTCATCTCTAAACAATTTTATTTCTTCTTTTGAGTATGTATATTTTTGGAAATATTGTTAGTAATGAGAAAATATATAAAAATAAACAATTAAGAATCAATTTTAATGAAATTATAATTACCTTCAGAAATTACCTGTTCAGGGATGCTAGTATTTTGATTGTATATGATATATTTCATAAATTTGAAAACATAATATCCATAATCACTGTTGTCATCTTATTTCAGACATCGTAGAAACATTGAACAAAATAAGTAAATTATTTTGAAATATGTTTTTATTGTTAAATATTTCTATATATATACTTTAATCCATTTCCATTTGAAGTAATCCATGGATTTATTATTTTCAGTCACCGATCTCATACCATGATTTAGCCTATATTTAGAGAGCACCCTATTATAAAAAAATTCTTGTTAAAACACATACGAAAACATATAATTTGAGGTTTATCTATAAAATATTTATTGCAGTGCATTAAAAACTCAAAATACACATCATGTGTGGTCGATTTGATGGAAATCCATGCATTGGATCTAAAAAATAAATATTTTGGGTATCTAGATTGATTATGATTGATATCTAGTGCTTCCTGAAAAAATAAAAACAAACAAGTAATGAAAAAAAATATGTTATATGATTAGATTATAGAGTTTTACCCCTGAATTGTAGGAATAAAAAAGAGTATGTAATCAGTTATTTTCTTCCCAAACACCTTGTTTAGATTATATTTTTTCTAATCAATTTCTTTCACTTCCAATGAAATTTCTTCCATTGAAATGATACGAGGATTAATGAATCCAAATTATGATTTATAGGGGTTTCCCTTTATATAGTGGTAATATAAATTCCTATCGAAAATATTAATAGTTATTAAATTTAATGAACAAATTAGATCATTTTTTGGAAATATGTATTATGAAAATGTACCATATGTATGTATTCACAACTAAGACTCCCAACCATTTAAACTTGAGAATCTCATTCATACTTTCAAGACCAACGATGTCTGTAACAACAGTTCCAAATATTTATTCTTCATATGTAATGTAAGACATATCTCCATATTTTAATGTGGTGTCTACATGAAGTTATGATGATAATATATATTGTAGTGGAACTAAAATGGAGAAGTTACTCTTAGAAGATCTTTTTATTTTCTTGGTCGATTTACTAGATTTCCTTAATCTGACCTTCTATTTCCCCATCATTTTATCCATCTATAATACAATACCTCACTTCATATCTTTTTTGATCAACTGTTATAGGGTTTTCATTTTAAAAAATTTTCTAAGGAAATACCTCATATATCTTTATAATATTATATGGCTATTATATGAAAGTTACAATAACATCATTGACCGTTGTAATATTAAGATCATCAAGTGGAATAGGAAACTCAATACTCGACTCTTGATCTACTTCAATAACCACTTTCATGTAATATTTGGGAGTTTTTTGTTGTATATCATGTTTCCCAAGATATTATACACCATACCCATCACAAAAAGGTGGTGTGTGGATTTTGAAATATAGAAATCACATACAAATTTACCTTACATAATTTTAGAAATATAAAGTTATCGAAAGTTGTTTATTTCACATTTAAGAGAAATATTAATGCCAAAATTGATTGACTTGGATAAGGTTTGTGTTTTAGGTTCATGAATAACCTCAAAGATAGTGGGATCATTTGGTTTTTCATGTGCTGATCTTTATTCCACTACTGGTTTACTTTGATCCTTTCACATATATTGGTCAGCCAAACCAAAACAAACAATAATATCTTTCAAAGCATCTATTTGTGCCTACAATCCTTTAATAATATGATATTTATCTTATTAATATTTTTTATTCTTGAAATATGTTTTAGGAGACACTATAATACCTAAACTCTAATGTAACCATATTGTTCTAGCCACTTCAAATCTACTGAAAGTAATTTTTCTTCCAGGACGATAATTTCCATTTCTTATGTCTAAAATATATAAAAAAATAAAAAAGTAAATAGATATTTTTATATAATACTATTGTAAAAAATAAAAAATTACTTTTATTTCATACTTACATATGTTTCCCATACCGATTTTTCATTTTTATGAACTAGTTTACCCTCCTTATTTACATGGGTTTCCTTCCATAGAAAATGATGTGGGATGGAAGTGGCTTCTGATTTTGATTCATTAATATGCATATAAAAAAGGAATATATGATGTTTCATATCATATAAAACTTTTATTTTTTATTTAAAATACATACAATTTTATTCTCTTATGAAGTTTACCCCATCCTTGCTTTGAGATAAGGGTATATTAGTTTTGATGCATGATATTTATTTTCATAACTTCTTTTCTCTTTCATAAATATTTTTTGGAATAAAATTGGATAAAATAAATAATGTATAATAAAATACTATTGACTACAATGCACCTGAAATGATTTCTAATCATGATGATTGATGAAAGCATTCCATGTTTCTTGCATGATAATGTTCACATAAGTAACTAGTGGGCGGGTTTTAGTCTCCCCTCGGCTTCCATAAAATGAAACTTGGTAAGAAGTATTTGGAAGCCTCTATGAGATTTTCCAATTTACATTAAGATTCATTTCTTATGTAATTCATCTAAAATAAATGAACACTCCAAGGGATAATGAAAATTAAATCAATGTTTAATTATATAAATTTTCAGTAAAATAGAGAAAGTATATCATAAAATTATCTTAATATATTCCCAAAGGGTTTTCTTTGTTACAGGTTGGACACAGGGCCAAAAATCTATATCAATCAACACATTCATCTTCATTGTGACCCCAACATAACTAATGAACATTGACTTGTTGGGGTCATCATGTTGGCTGCATTGATTCCATCCAACCAAAAAATTTATACCCTTACTTATCTTCTTGATAATTTTAGTAAACACTGTGATGCTGGGTCGTTCTTGTTTTTTTCATCAATATGGTGTTGATCCCCTAATAATTCTATATTTTTAGTGTCAAGCGCCTATTATTCCTCAAGATTGGTAACATAATCATGTGTAGAAGTCACTGTCTGGATGAGTAGTCAAATATTTAATTTAGATTACTTAAATAATGCAGATAACACATAATATTATAAGGAAAAGAATAGTATATTAAAAAACCCTTTAACCAATTCATTTAACTCTTTTATTTTCTTTAAAGGTTAAAGGGGATTGGATCCTCTATCTATAATCCAAATAACTTCTTTATAAACCCCTCTAATGTATAAGAAATTTTATACATTGGGATCGACATGAAATGATTATGATCTCCCAATGAAAGTGCCATCCTCGATTTAATTTTCATCTGACCTTATAGTTGTTTTAGTCATCATCAAAACAATTGAAAAATTCTTGTTTGCTGGATCTGAGACATAAATTACCTTCACTAATTTTGATTCCATTATGAATGAATCACCCTTTCCCCTTCTACACTAAAATTCACCTTCATGAAGCCCATTTCATTAACTTTCACTTCATGTCTGTTATCATCCCATTTGCAATAGAAAACTAGCAGTGAAAATGTTGTATAATCCAACTCGTATATCTGTTAAATGATAATAAAATATTACATATCCACATAAATTGGATTTCTATACTTGGAACCATATATGTGCATCGCTTCCCCCATAAGCATAACTCTACTTTTTTACACCATACCGTGGTCATCATGTTATTTTTTATAGAATTTATAACCATTAATTACAAAACTAGTGTAAGATATAACATTTTCATTTGGTCCCTTGGCTATCCATCAAAGTTTTTCGACAATTGAATTTGTATTTTTAGATAAATACTTATAAATATGATCTCAGAACCATCCTATAAACTATTGATCATGTGTATTTGATATCCATCATCCATACCTTGATGGATTCAAATATATAAGAATTTATTTGTGGCTATTGGTTGGAGTAGAGTACTCAAGAGGGGGGGGGGGGTGAATTGAGTATCTATAAAAATTTCTGTTAAAATTGGTTCTTTGAAAATTTCCCCCAATTAGAAAATACAATACAAGTCAGTTTGTGATGAATTTATAAGAGTCCTG
Source organism: Viscum album (assembly GCA_963277665.1). NCBI lineage: Eukaryota > Viridiplantae > Streptophyta > Magnoliopsida > Santalales > Viscaceae > Viscum > Viscum album. The sequence goes on from OY728121.1 coordinate 860,002,935, forward strand.
AATGTTCAATTAATTTCTCAAAATATTGATTAGTTCTCAACAATACTAATCTAAAGATTAATATAACTTTTGAAAATAATATATTGGTTCAAAGTAGTTATAAAATCTTGCTAAACTAACTATAAAAGTTCAATTTAGTTGTATGAAATATGTGATAAAAACAAGGTAAAACTAAAAGATAAAAACACAACGGATAAAAACAAGAGGTTTAGTCTCAAGACGAGACTTAGTCCTCTCGACCTCATGATCACCTACCAACAAGTAGTTTAAATTAATACATAGTTTGATCCACACCCTGGATCGAGATTCATAATAGAAAACAAGGCTGTCCAGATCACACTTGACCTCTACCATAGTTATTCATGGGAAAAAAAACAAATAGGTCACACATGACCTCTTCCACTGTTATATATGGGATACCAATAATAAAATGAGAGTGAGTTTGAAGATATCATGTATTATCCAGTTATGCACAGGAGTCAGTGTGTGTGTAACAGACAGATACACACACTGCTCAAAAAATGTAAATGAAAGAACACAATGGAGATAGATATGTAGAATAAGGTTTATAAGTCCCTGTGTGTTATGTAGTGAATATCTGGACTCGTTTGATGTAGTGGAAATGAAGTTTGAGTCATCTTCTGGAAGTTGGATACAAAACATAGTATCATAGTCTCTGTGCTCTGACTTCTAGAAGAGAGAAATGTTCAGATCCTTTGTTCTAAAGATGTTAAATGTGGCTTAATAGGTTTAACTTGTCTTTTTGATCTCCCCATATGTTGTTCCTTTGAGTTATTGTATTTTGACAGTATGCTCGAGAGTTGCAGGTCTTTATTTTCTTTCTACTCTATCGTGTATGTCTGCATGATCCAGCTTGTAATTATTTTATACTTTTTGGTCCAAAAGACACGAAGATCTCCCCACATGAATGTACCTCACACTATCTACTAAATTTCATACATAAAACATTAAATAATGTCAAAAACATTAATTTGTCTAAATATGACCATTAGATATAAATTTGAATTAATAAATTAAAAATAGTTTCTATGACTATCAATGAGTCATAAGTATCAGTGGGTCATTGGCATCAGTCTATCATCATCAGTTTGTCAAAATTGGTGACTCTATGTATCGGTGAGTTCTTTCCATAGGTATCAATGACTCTAGGGATTAGTGAGTCATTTTCACTATAGTTCTATCCGGGCATCGGTGAGTCATCATCGATGACTCATTTTTAACTATCAACATGTCGGCCATTGATGAATCATTCATCAGCATGTCGACCATCGGTGAGTTATTCATTGGTGTGTCATTTGTTCTATCGGTGAGTCCTGCATCGGTGTCTTCTTCAATTGGTTACTTCCACAATCAGTGACTCCTTCGAACTATTGGTGTCATGGAATTTGAAGAAACTTACAATGTGTATGTCTTATGCAGAACAATACCAGATTAAGTGAAATTCATAAATACATGTAAATATACACTTGTAAACATATTGAAACATAAATATCCATAATTTATTGACTTAGTGAAATGTATTATACTATGTGACATAATTTATTCACTTATAAATATTCATTGAAATGATTAAATTGAGTTATAACTTAATACGCGAATTAATAGGATTTTTAGATTGGCATGATTTGTGATTATGAAAACAACTATTTCAAAAAGGGTCCAACAATCTATACTTTTTTTATAATAAAAAATCATGTAATTAATGATTTATACAAAATGTTAAGGAATAAAAATTACTTAACCTATCATACCAACAGTGAATGTGAATTTTCAATATAACTATAAGGTCTTTCCATTTAAGATCCCCCTCAATTATTGTATCAGAGGAAAGATATAGAAGGTTACTTTTAAGAAAGTTATATCAGAGCATTTTCATGATTCTACTTTGTATTAGAACAACCTAAGTGATTTGTATCAGAGGTGAGATGTATATATATATAGATAATATTGATCACATGCCATAGTTCCTATTACATAGTTTCTTCCCCTTAGATTAAGAGTTTATGCCAACATATGTTTCTCCTAAAATAAGAGTTGATTCATGCCATCCATTGATTTACCCCCTTTTGGGATTAACAAAAAGGTTAAAAAGAATATAAAGAATAAAATAATATAAAGAAAATTGAAAATATAGTGAAGGAAAAAAATGATATTAATTAAAGTACAAAGAGTACAATCATCAAAAGAAAATTACAAAGTACAAAGCCCTATCAAATAAAAAATCCACAGCTAAGAATTTGACTTTTGAGGTGCTTTCCCATTGTCTAAAGGTTCAAGATAGGGTTTAGGAGGTGGTGTTGTGGCTGTAAGAGGGGATAGTCAAATGAAAACACCAAGTAAAGCAACACCTGTAGGAACATTGGAAGCAAGGCTGAGTCTACTCTCTGAAAGTACACAATTTTGAGGTTGATCCTTGATCATTGTCCTGATCTAAGATAAGTCCTGAGATATTGTCATCTGGGTAGGTGGTAGAGAACGAGATGCAATAGAAGCAGCTACTAGGACCACTATTTCCTTAGCTTTTACATGCAAATAGGGCTTCAAAATCTTGATGAAACCATTTATGATTTCACATCCATATTACATTGCCTTCTAAAAATATTCTTTGTTCTCCATGAACTTTTCCAAGGTGGGAGTAAAATTCCTCAACTGACCCACTTGCCTATTAAATGCCTCGGTCATAGGTGGTATCTTAATATTCTCATCCAAGTACTTTAAGTTGTTGATAAGATCATAATTTGTATAGATTTTTGAGAAATACTTATCCACTTTTTCTCTTATCTCCTTCTAAGCAGCAGAGGTTTCATTGGTACACTGTCTCACCATATTATAAACAAGATAAGTGTTTTTGTGAACTTTGGAAAGTGTATACTTATCAGAATAACTTTTAATACCCTTGATATCTTCTCTTACCACATTACTAAGGGACTCCATATCAGTAGCAACAAGTCTAGTACTTTTAGATCTAGAGGCACCAAAAATCATCTTTCCAAGTTCCTCCTTTAATTTCTTAAAATATACACTTAGTAGATGAATAACCAGATTTCTAAGAACCTCCATAACACCACCAAGTGTGGTCTTGAAATTAGTGGTGAGAGAATCCAACTCATTACTCATCCTCTTTACTTCTTCTCTTAGCATTGTATTGTTTCTAATAATGGTCTCAGCTATAGTGATTAAGTTAGGATGAATATCCTGAATGAAAATTCTTTCAATCTTAGTAGCATCATATTCTGAAATACTCATCGAGTTAGAAGCTTCATTTCTAACTCCAATAGAAAATCTCACCGACTCACATATATCAGCCTTGAAAAGCTCTAGATCAGCCTTGGGGACATAGTCACTAGGCACTACAGGTGAAACATGATCATTAGTAGGTAATATTGGTGAAGTTAGAGTAGTCAGTTCCATAACATCTTGTGGAGCAGGAGGAGGAGGAGCCATCATCTCCTCATCTGAGTCATAATCCAAGCTAAATAGGATATACCCTGGAGTTCTATTCCATTCACCAGAACAGGTCCAATTTATGGGATCCGCAGTGTCAATCCTGACTCTTCTTCCTTGAGGATCATCCTCAAATTATTATTATTATTCTTCTTCTGGATCTCTAGCTAAAATGATATTCCTAGGCACTAGTACCAACTGAGATTGAGGTTCTACTTGAACTCCAACCACTCTAGCTACTCCAGGATCTTCCTCAATCTGAGGCATAGGTACAATCTGATCCTCAACCTCTTCCTCTTGTCCTACAGCCATAATGTCATTAATATCCCGAATGATGCCTTGATCTTCATCAATAGGGTGATCATGCCTATCCTCATTTTCAACATCTCCATCACCATCTCTATCAGCATCCTATCCAACAGGATCAGCATCAACCTACCCATTAGCCTCAAAATCTTCTCCATGCATAGATTCCTCACCTGAATTGTCTACAACTTTTCTAGATTTTAATGATTCACTAAAATGATCAACATTATTCTCCTCCTCCTCATAATCACCATACTCATTATCACCATCAGTTTTTCTTACATATCCTTCCACTCCAGATACCTCAGTCTCTTCCTCATCTGCATCACCTAACAAAGGCTCTCGAGAGGGTAACTCCAATGGTGGATTACCAGGTCTATAAGACATGTCCTTTGGGATTTTAGCTATACCAGGGTCACTCCAGTCATCTATAGAATAACCCTATTCTCTTGGAAGCTTAGGATCAGCCTGTACCTCATCAGAATAAATAGCCTCCTCACCTGGTTTAAGACCTGGATCAGCTTTATCCCTTGGTTTGGTAGGATGATCAATAGTATTGTAATCCTCATATATTTTATCCTCATAAACTACCTAAAATTTCTTCCATGGATTCTAAGATATCTTCATTCTTTTGTAAATTTCCTTGTGTAGGAAGAAACCACTACAAGAAGTGATTACTTCTTCTCCATCCTCAACACAACCCAAGTTCTTCAGCATCACCAAAATCATCCTAGGTTAGTATAAAAAAGTTTCTTTCTTGGATGGTTTGATAATATTAGATATGTGTACCATGAGGTACCTACATAAGTTCACCTTCACCCCATTATTCAATAAATAAATCAGGAAGACATCCTGATACTTTACAGCTACAAAATCTCCCTTGGGAAGATTTTATGTTGAATAAATTTGAAAACTAATCTTCCCTCTCTATCCAACTTTGTGGCAGTAGCTCTCCTTGAATCTTCATTTCCAGTCAAATCCTTCAATGCATTCTCATATGAAAATAAGTATGAGGTTTGAGGAATATTACCCTGGTAATCAGCATAGATTCCCTCATGTGGAATTTCTAAACACTTAGCACATTCTTTTGAAGAAAAATAAATTTATTTTCCTTTCACTACAGACTTCATTCTTGCTTTATCATCTCCTTCTAGAGACACTTTAAAATTGACATAAAACTCATGTACCAACTTGGGATAAAATGGTATCTCATTATTTGTAAACCAGGTGATCCATCCTTGAGATTCCAACACTTTTAACAAGAGTGACCTACTCGATAACAGCCACTCAACAGATACTTTCTTCTCAGCAGTTACCACACAAATTCCCAATCCTGGCTTCCTAGAACTTACGAAACTACTGGATTTACCATTTTGACACTTATCTTATGGTAATTCACTTGGTCCTTCCATTATGCGCTTGGTTATTTCCATTCGAAAGGTTCAGGTTTGAAGGAGGAAGTCGAAAGGTCAAAGGTAGAGAGGTAAAGTTTTGAAGGGTAAAAGGTTAAAAGGCAGTGAGGGTAGTGAAGAGTCATGGATCAAATTAAATTTATCATTTAGGGATTGTAACTAGAAGAAATAGAAAATAGAATAAAGGTAAAAATAAAAGAAACAAAACTGTGTCATTTTATTTAAGATAGAAAAATTTATATTTAAAGAAAAAACTTTATCTACATCGGTCTTACCTAATCAGCATTACATGATCATCTTCAAAAGATCATTTTTACATGAACAATGTCTCTCTAACAGTTTCACTTGATCAGTTTGAAAGATCGGTTTCACCTGATCAGTTTCACAGATCGGTTTGATAGATCAGTTTCACCTGATCGATTTCATAGATCTGTTTGACAAATCAGTTTCACATAATCGTTTTTACAGATCAGTTTCACCAAAAAATAGAATTCTTTAAGGGGATAAGGTTGGATAGAATTTAGATATTTACTATTCCTAGTTCATGTCTGATGTATCTCATTCTCTTAGAGTTTAAGGGTTTGGTGAAAATGTCAGCAAATTGATGCTCAGTCCCAATAAACTCAATAGTTATATCACCTTTTTGATAGTGATATCTCAAAAAGTGACATCTTACATCAATATGTTTTGTTTTATAATGAGAAATTGGATTTTTAGAAATGTTAATAGCAATTTTATTGTCCCAATTTATGGTGATATGTATGAATTGAAATCCATAGTCTAATAAAGTGTGTTTCATCCACAAAATTTGTGCACAACAACTACCAGTAGCAATGTACTCTACTTCAGTAGTTGATAATGCCACTAAATTTTTCTTTTTACTACACCATGATATTAGATACTTTCCCAAAAAGTGAAATGTTCTAGAGGTTCTCTTTATATCCAACTTACATCCACCAAATTCAGCATCAGAATAGCTAACCAAATAAAAAAGGTTTTCCTCTTGGGTAGAACAATCCTAAATTAGTTGTATATTTGAGGTATTTGAAAACTCTTTTAATAGCACTTAAATGTGACTCTTTTGGGTTTTATTGAAATCTTTCACATATACACACACTAAAAATGATTTCTGGCCTACTATAAGTTAAGTACAAAAAACTCCCAATCATTCCTCTGTAAGCAGTTTGATCAATAAATTTCCCATTTTCATCAAGATCCAACTTACATGTAGAACTCATAGGGATTCCACTAATCTTAATGATATAAAATCCATATCTTTTCAAAATATATTTAGTATACTTAAATTGATTTATAATAATACCTTCTTTGTTCTGAAATATTTTAAATCCAAGAAAATATTTAAGTTCACCCATCAAACTCATTTCAAATTCACTTTGCATCATTTTTGAAAAATCATTACATAAATAATTTTTAGAAGATCCAAAAATAATATCATGTACATATATTTGAGCTATTAAAACATCTTTAGAAATTATATTTATAAATAAAGTAGGATCTGTAACTCATTTTGTAAAACCTTTAGAAATAAGAAAGTTACTTGGCCTTTCATACCAAGCTCTTGGAGCTTGTTTCAAACCATATAAAGCTTTAGATAATTTGAAAAAATGATTTGGAAAATGTGGATTTGTAAAACCTGGGGGCTGTTCAACAAAAACATCCTCAATTATATAACCATTTAAGAATTTACTTTTGAAATTCATTTGATAAAGTTTGAAATCCAAGTGTGCTTCATAGGCAAGTAAGATTCTAATGTCTTCAAGCCTAGCTACTGGTGCAAATGTTTCCTCATAATCAATTCTTTATTCTTGATTATTTCCTTGTTCAATCAACCTATATTTGTTTCTAATTATATTTCTAGCTTCATATACTTTATTCCTAAACACCCATTTAGTTCCTATGGCCAAAGTATCTTTTGGTCTATCAACAAGCTTCAAAACTTTATTTCTCTCCAATTGGTTAAGCTCTTTTTTCATATCCATCACCCAAAATTAATCATTTATTGAATCATAGATATTTTTATGTTCAATTTGTGACAAGAATGATTGATGTTCAACCTGATTTCTCAAGGAATCTCTAGTTTGTATTCCTCTATATAAATTTCCAACTACAACATCTAAGGGATGGTTTTTAAGGGTCCTAGTTGGTCTAGTAAGAGTAGGGATAGTTATTTCAGGTTCATAATTTTGTTCTGGTTCATTATGGTTGGATTCGGGAGAATTTCTATAAATGGAAGTTTTTACATATTCCTTTATATGATGATTAGATGGTTTTTCATTAATGTCCAGATTTGACATATCCTCTTCAAGATGTTCTAATGAGGTCTTAGGCTCATGTGGATTTGTTTCATCAAACTTGACATACACATATTCTTCTACACATTTGATTATTTTATTAAATACTCTATAAGATTTTCTTGATGTAGAATATTCAAGGAATATTCCTTCATCACTTTTAGAGGAAAATTTATCTAGATTTTCTTTAGTGTTAATAATATAAACTTTACATCCAAACAATTTAAAATAATTTACCTTATGTTTCCTATTATTCCACAACTCATAAGGAGTTTTCTTAAGGATAGTTCTGATTAAGAATTTTTTTATTATGTAACAAGTTGTATTAATAGCTTTATCCCAAAAATAAATCAGTAGGTCATATTCATTGATCATAGTTTGAGAAATTTCCTGAAGGGTTTTATTTCTTATTTCTAATACACCATTTTGATGAGGTGTCATTGGGTAAAAGAAGTTGTGCATATATCCACTTTGTGAGAAAAAAGATTCAAGGTCTGGATTTTAAAACTCATAGACATGGTCACTTCTTACAGATTTAATTTTAAGTCCACTAATATTTTCTATAGTCCTAGCATACTTGGTTAGATAAGAACAAGATTCACTTTTGTGATCTAAGAAAAAGGTCCAAGTATACATAGAAAAGTTATCTACAAGAACATAAAAATAGTTCTTCCCATTGATACTTGAAACTATAGATGTCCCAAACAAGTCCATGTGAACCAACTCAAGAGGTTGAGAAGTGGTAACTTCTTTATTTGGTTTGAAATAGATTTTATGTTTCTTTCCTTTTTGACAAGGATTGCACACTCTATTTTCTGGAAACTCTAGTTTGGGAAAGTCTTTAACTAAACATTTTCAAGTTAACTTCTTAAGGGAGTGTACATTGCAATGTGCTAGTATTCTATGCCATATCCATGACTCTTTGTGAAAATCACTTAGACAAGAAACATTTTGTGATGCTAGTGTGTCTAATTTTATAGCATATACATTATCATTCCTAAGAGTAGTAAACACTAAGTTATTCTTGGAATAAAAAACATGGCATGAATCATTTTTGAATTTGAAATTAAATCCATCATCACATAGTTGGGATATTCTAAGAAATTTATATTTTAATCCATCAACATAGAGTACTTTTGAAATTGAAATAGAGTTAGGGTTACTAATCTAGCCTAGGCCGATGATTTTTCCTTTATCATTGTCACCAAATGTGACATGTCCTCCATAAATCTTGACAGAACTCTTGAATCTTGAGTAGTCCCCTATCATGTGTCTTGAACAACCACTTCCCAAGTTCCAGATATTTATAAAATAATTCTTTATAAAATTTACCTACAAAAACAATTCATCCAAGAAACGATTTTGGTACCCATATTTGTCTAGGTCCAAAAACATTAGTAATAAAATATTTAATAACCCACAGTTGTCTTATGGGTTTCCTATATGTATAATACAAAGTATTTTAATAGTAAAATTTATTTGGTCTGGAAAAAATTGATGCAGTAAAATATTTTTTAGAATCAGAACTTGCAGTAAAATTTTGATTTTTGAATAAACTAGATTTTCCAGATTTTGGTATAAAATGTGTTTTAGATAAGTTCCTTTGTCTGGGTTGATATCCTATTCTAGAAGTGTACTTAGGAGTTATATGTTTACCAATAAGTTGAGTAAGAGTATGTTTTCTATCATTAAACTTTTCAAGATCCTTATTTAATTGATCATTAGACATCTTCAACTCATTGTTTTCCTTGAGTAGTTAAGCATTTTTCTCTTTTTCAGTAGTAAGTTCAGATTTAGTAGTCATAGTAAGAGCATTCTATTTTTGTAAGGATTTATATTTATCTTTTAGTTCATTACAGGTTTCTTCTATCATATTGAAATATTCAAATAGTTCATCATTTTTCATTTTTTCAGACTCACTCTCATTTTCAGAATAATAAGAATTGTGTGCAGGAGAGTATAAGGTTACCTTAAATGTGTTTTTCATAAAACAAATATTGGCCATGTCATCTTTATCATCATGAGAAGAAGTAGATTCAATGGAGCTGTCCTCAGAGGCACTCCAGGTGGCCTTCATGGATTTCTTATATTTTCTATCCATATTCTCATACTTCTTTTTGTATTTTAACTTTGCACAATCAGTTTTGACATGTCCTATCCTTTTACATTCGTATCAAACTATCTTTTCTAATTTTTCATTTCTCTTCCAATCCTTTTTTCCATCTTACCTTGTTATCATACTTTCCTTTGTAATTTGGATTTATGAAAATATTCTTTTTCCTATAAAATTTCATGAATCTTTTGGATAGTAGGGACATTTACTTATCACTTTCTAAAGCTGATTCTTCACTATTTGTTCTATCCATAGAATCTTGGAATTTCTCTTTGTCCATGCTTTTGGAAGTGGTAGTCTTGAAGGCTACAAATTTTCTTTTTAGATCATCCTCCTATTCCTTGTTGACTTTCATCTCTTCTTCATATATCATCAGCTTTCCAATGAGTTCTTTGATAGGTAATTTGCTGATATCACATGATTATCTAATTGAGATAGAGGTTACTCTCCATCTGTCAGGTAAAAATAAGAGAATCCTCAGGATTTTTTCTTTAGCAGTAACATCTCTTCCTAAAGAAATCATAGTGTTCACAGTTTCATTGAACCTGAGGTACATATCATAAATATATTCATCAGGATTCATTCTAAAATTTTCATATTTAATAGTATAAGTATTTAATCTCATTTATTTCACATTAGATGTTCCCTCATGGGAAAAAAAGTGTCCCAAATCTTATGAACAATTTTACAAGCAGAAATACAATTAAACTCTTCATCTCCTAGTGCACAGTATAGATCATTCATTTCTTTATAGTTATTATTATAGGCAGTTTTGGTAGGTTTATCCCATGTTTTTCTAGTAGTTTCAGGGACTGCATATTTACTTTCAATTTTAGTCAAGATTTCAAATCCCATGCTTTCTAAATGTAATTTCATTTTAAGCTTCCAATGCGCATAGTTTGTTCCATTAAAAAAGGTGGTCTATTAGTAGAAACTCCTTCTAGTCTATTGTCCATAATATTAATTGTGAAAATATTTCAAAGAGATAAAAATTTAGAAATAATATAAATTTTAATATCTTTGAAATACAACTACAATCACAGTTGAAAATGGTTTATAAAAATAATTATAAACTGAAAAATTCTTAAAACCTTTGATACCAAATGTTGGTCAGAGTAGAGTACTCAAGAGGGGGGTGAATTGAGTATCTATAAAAATTTCTATTAAAATTGGTTCTTTGAAAATTTACCCCAATTAGAAAATACAATACAAGTCAGTTTGTAGTGAATTTATAAGAGTTATGAATATTCAATTAATTTCTCAAAAGATTGATTAGTTCTCAGCTATACTAATCTAAAGATTAATATAACTTTTGAAACTAATATACTAGTTCAAAAAAATTATAAACACTTTCTAAATAACTATCAAATTTCAACTTAGTTTTATAAAATATGTGATAAAAACAAGGTAAAACTAAAATATAAAAACACAGTGGATATAAACAAGAGGTTTAGTCTCAAGCTGAGACTTAGTCCTCTCCACCTAGTGATCACCTACCACAAAGCAGTTTAAATTAATAAATAGTTTGATCCACACCCTGGATCGAGGTTCACAACAGCACACAAGTCTATATAGGTCACATTGGACCTCTAACATAGTTATTCATGGGAAAAACAACAAACAGGTCACACTTGACCTCTTCCATAGTTCTACATGGGATACAAAGAATAAAATGAGAGTGAGTTTTAGGATATCAAGTATCCTCTAGTTATGCATAGGAGTCAGTGTGTGTGTAACAAATAGATACACAAACTGATCAAAAAATGTAAATGGAAGAAAACAACAGAGATAAAGATGTAGAATAAGGTTTAGAAGTCTCTATGTATTATGAAGTGAAGCTCTGGTCTCGTTTGATGTAGTGGAAATGAAGTTTGATTCCTCTTATGGAAGTTAGCTCCAAAACAGAGTATCGTAGTCTCGGTGCTCTAACTTCCAGGAGAGTGAAATGTTCAGCTCTGTTCAAAAGATGTTCAGTGTGGCTCAACAGGTTTATCTTGTCTTGTTGATCTCCCTGTATGTTCTTCCTTTGAGTTATTGGGTTTTGATAGTATGCTTGAGAGTTGCAGGTCTTTCTTTTCTTTATAATCTATTGTGTACATCTGCATGATCCAACTTATAATTATTTTATACTTCGTGGTCCAGAAGACACAAAGATATCCCCACATGCATGTACCTTGTACTATCTACTGAATATCCTATAGAAAACATTAAATAATGTCAGAAAAATTAATTTGTCTAACTATGACTGTTACATATAAATTTTAATTAATAAATTAAAAACAGTTTCTATGACTATCAGTGAGTCATAAGTACCGGTGGGTCATTGGTATTGGTCTGTCATCATCGGTCTGTCAACATCAATGAATCTCTGTATTAGTGAGTTCTTTCCATTGGCATTGGTGACTCTGGGCATCAGTGATTCATTTGTGCTATCAGGTTATCTGGGTATTAGTGAGTCGTCATGAGTGACTCATTTTGAACCATAGGTGTGTCACCCATCGGCGACTCATTCATCAGTGTGTCTCCCATCAGTGGGTCATTCATTGTTGTGTCATTTGTTCTATCGGTGAGTCCTGCATCAGTGTATTCTTCGATCAGTGTCTTCCACAATTGGTGAATCCTTCGAACTATTGGTGTCAGGGACTTTAAATATACTTGTAAAGTGTCTGTCTTATGGAAAACAATACCAGATTAAGTGAAATTCATAAATACATGTAAATATAAACTTGTAAACATATTTAAACATAAATATCCATAATTTATTGACTTAGTGAAATGTATTATACTATGTGATATAATTTATTTACTTATAAATATTCATTGACATGATTAACTTGAGTTATAACTTAATATGTGAATTAATAGTATTTGTAGATTGGCATGATTTGTGATTATGAAAACAACTATTTCACAAAGGGTCCAAGAGTGGAATTCAACATATGGATCAACATATTCACTATTATGTAAAATGTAAAGGTTATCATTCTCTCACTCTATGATGGTATTTGTAACAACATCTCCTCTGAAAATCCATTTGCCCATAAGGTATCCATTGTGACAAGACTTTGGGAGATTGATGCTATCAACATCTAATATGTAATCAGTGTATAATTCAAAAAATTCTTCAAAAATATATCATTCTAAAATAAAACCTTATAGATGACTTTGATTCAATACATACCCTTTCAAAATATTTATATACTTTTCAATGGGGTACATCAATCTATAATGGAAAAGACCACATAGTTGAAATTCTCTAACCAAGTGAACCATCAGGTAGACCATTATATCAACGAATGATGGTGGTAAGAACATCTCTAATTATCATAATATGATCGTAACCTCCTTATTCATGATTGAAAACTTCATCAGGTCTATAAATTTACTGCACATGGATTTGAAAAAGAAGAAAAATCTAGTTAATGCATGTCATACATTTTTAGGAAGAATGAAATGTAAAGAGACAAACATCAAATCTTGCATCAAAACATGACAGTCATGTGGTTTTAGTACCTATAAATTCAAATTATTCATTGAAAAAAAATTCTTGATATTTGATGAATACCCCTATATAATTTTTACACCATTATGGAAAATAAAAAATTGAAATTTATATTATCTGGATAGAGTGTAAGCTATTGGAGGTAGAGAAGTTAGAGTTTTACCCTTCATCGGTGCCAAACCTTCCCTTATCCCCATGTCAATCATGTTCAACCTAGACTTGATTCTGTCTTTTTTTTCTAGGAACATTTATAAATGTTCAATTAACACTATCAAATACATTTTTTTATATATGCATGACATTGAGAAAACGTATGATGTATAAAAAAATTGAAATATGGTAATTCAAAGAAAATTGATCTCTTTTTTCCAACTGAATTTTTTAAGGTTTTTTGAAAATGATTTAATGAAAATAGTGTCAATATATTTTACTTTATTGAATAGTTGATCACCCATTAGTGGAGATGGTGTTTTACCTTGTTTGGTATTCCCATCGAATGCTGTCATTCAGGATCGGTATTTACATCATTGAGGTAAAAATTTATGATGTCCTAAAAAAACAGTCTTTGAAGAATGTTTCAACTGAACTGAGTGTGTTCATTCTTCAAAAATGGGACACCCCAACATTCCTTTAATGTTATAGACTAAAAAATTTCAATAAGAAGTAAATTCATTTATCAGCCCATACAAAATGACCCTCAATGTAAATTCTTGACTTCTATGAGCATCATACATTGTAACACCTATATCCCACATTAATTTTAGATATTAGATAAATGGATATAAATAGAAATAAATATCATTACCAGTTTTTTTGGTTTAGATATAAATAGAGACAACATAATGTATTTGTGCTTCATGCATAACTATGACAAAAAGTTATAATTGACCAAAATAACTGGACATGTATTGTGAGTATTACTCTGTACATCAAAAGGATTTATTCTATCTGTAGATAACATAAGAAAAAGTTTCTCAGATCATTTCCAAATTCAGGATACTCATAATTAATTTTCTTCAACTAAAAAGAATTTTCTGGATGGCATAGTTTCCCATATTTAATTCTTGTATCTGCATTCCATGTAAATTATCTCATGGTTTCCTAACATACATATAGTATTTTAAATTGTTTAATGATAGGAAAGTTCCATACAACTTTCAAAGTACTCGAATTATCTTTCTTGTATCGATTCATGCCACACTTAGGGAATTTTATGAGTGATTCATGGTCTTTATGAAACAATATGCAATATTTAGACAAGCAAGTATTTTTTATAGATCATAAAAATTGAACATAAAATTCTTTTAACATCATATGTATGAAAAGGAAGTTCATTATCTTCTGGTATCATATCATTCAGGAGACCAAGTATTTCTATAAAGATGGTGTTCCTCCATCTGCTGCCATCTTTCAAATTATATAAATTCAATAAAGATGAAAATGTTGTGTATTTATTACAACTATTATACAATGGTCTCTTAGCATAGATATTTAACATCTCAAATAACTTTGTATAATCATGAAGGTCATCTTCAATTTCCATTTTAATTTCTTCCATATTATCTCAATCACTATTTAAACTAGTATTCATATCAAATTATCCATAAAATGTAGCATTATCCCAATTGGTATGAACATCTAGTTTTTCCTCATTTATAGTCTAAAATTTATGGATCTGATATATTCTGTAAAAAAAATAAAATGTTATTCCAACTCTTTTGAACTAATTTGTCTTAAATAAAAACAAAATAAACACGGGAAAAGTATTTGAGAAGGGTTGTATACTTGCTCTATTACAAACTTGATGAACTCTTCAACTCTATATTCATACACTTTTGTCATACAATTAGTGTTCATTAATTTTTTTATTCATATTCATCCTATTATTTTCATAAGATATTAATTTTTTATAAAAAATAAATAAATACACATAAGATATTCATAATCAAAGGAGAAAGTTATAAATAATTATAATAAGGGGAACCCAACATCTGAATGCTATTAGTTATGATTCCTGAAAAATTATCATTTTAAAAAAGGGTGACATGAAAAGAAACAACATAGGGTAAACATGTGTCTTTTGGTCTAGGTTATCAATTTGATGTTGAATGCATTAAAAAGGTGGTTATAAATATGTTGGTAAAATAAATTTATTTATTATTGGATGGTGGACTTCCCTTGGAAAATATTTTTATTTCTTGTCATTTAATTATGACATGGATTTCTAAATTTGTGTAAAAATATATTTCCTCAGAACATACAAGGTCATGTAATCACAAAATTTTGACATAGGGCCAAGGAGATTAGAATTTCATAAAATGAATGGATGAAACTGTTATTGATGATAGAAGTGAAGTTGGATTCCATGTTACTATCTTTTTCTGTATATTATTCTAGACCATTTATTATAAGAATTCCAACAAATATATTTTTACTATAACCCGATGATGAACCCCTATTTCAAAAATAGTATATTTATCAATCTTAGGTATATTTCACATATCCTACAATATCCAAAACCTCTATTCAATTTCCTTAAAAACACCAAAAATAATTTCAATTAATAAAAATTCCAAAAAATTCAGTTATCATGGATTTTACATCATTGGGATCAAAAACATTATGATTCCACCTCTAATAATGAAAAAATTCACTATAATCTATCTCCCACATCTAGTAGTCAAAACCTTCATAGGTATATCCAAAAGAGTATACTCATTCTTAATAAAATCCATACCACATGTATGTTTATGGGAGATTATAATAAGCTTTATAAAATTCATCCACTATCTTCTATTTTTGTATGTGTTCGAGATAAATGTGTTTTAAATTAGAACTTTTTATAGTTTACACTCAAACAATTCGTAAGGATACAAAATATATCAAAATAATAATAATATAGTGTACATGGATTAATCAAAATAAATAATGTTATAAATAAGATGATAAAACTTATACATACCCACACACCTCAAACCATGACTAAATTTTTCCCTGTCCACCCCTCATATTTAAGGTAACTAGATAAAAAATGAATTTGAAAAATAATTTTCTCAACATATATATTAACCAAGGAAAACTCACAACACATTCAGTTTTAAATTCCTAGTTGGTGCCCATTTTTCATAATCTAACATTAAACTCTCCTGAGACATTTTAAACAATAAAACATACCTTTTATATTCCTAAAAAATTGATTTTATATAATTTGAAGACTCTCACTCATTGGAAGAAAATGGTAATAATTGTTTGATTTTAATCCATGGGATCAGGAGGGATACTTGGAACTTGGAGCCGATTACCATCTTTGCACCACAAAAACTATACCTACTTATCATTTGTAGTCATCACCTTACATGATAAGTGGGTAGGGTTTTCACTATGCACAGTTAGGAGATCCATGAAATAAAAGTGAAAAATAATGATGAATGAGTGAAATGAACATGAAAGTGAGGGAGAAGGTGAAACAAAAATGGACCGAGGTAAGGGAAATTGGTTAAATAATTAGCGAGGTAGATCAGGGACAAAAAATATCACTTGTGTACACACTGTTCAAACCATTTGGGAAAATTAAAAACAAACAAGGATGTTTGAGGGGGGTCAATGGATCACAAGTTATCACATACCTTGATTTTAATATATCATTATAATTTCAAGAGAACAAATTTTTTCAAAATTTAAACTAAGACAAATATAAAGAAACTCTTTTATTTACATGAAATCCTTTGAAACCAAAAAATAAATAAATTTTCATCTTTAAAATCCTTAAAACATTTTTATTATGAATAAAACTTCCCAAATAAGAAATAAAACCATAAATTTAATTTATAAACACTTCCAAACTCATTAAAATATCATATTTGATAAAAAATTCTATATATATGTAAATAATAATCAGTTTAATATAATAAAATGAGACTTTATTCAATAATAATTACTTCTACTCACTTTAAAAATCCAATTTTTAATTTAACACAAGAAACAACCAACTTAAAATCTTTCTTTAAAACATTTAATTCCATAATAATAATTATTTATTAAAGAACTTAAGTATCCTTTATAATAAAAAGTAACAATTTTTAAAATCACTATACATCGAAATCATAAAATTTATATATGAAAACTATAAATATGCATTAATCAAACACTTACAAGAATTTAAAAGAAAAAATGAGAACCACTTAAAGTTTAATGAATCCCTTTGAACATATAATATTCTATGTAACTACCCTAACCTTGGTTTCCCAAATCTAATGCTTTACTTTATTAAATTGGAATAAGATACAAGGAATCACATCCCAAAGGACTGAATAGTTTAGTAGTCTTGGTAAAATAGATACATACTTGAAATCTAAATT
This sequence comes from Viscum album, assembly GCA_963277665.1. Taxonomy (NCBI): domain Eukaryota; kingdom Viridiplantae; phylum Streptophyta; class Magnoliopsida; order Santalales; family Viscaceae; genus Viscum; species Viscum album. The sequence continues at coordinate 860,020,403 of OY728121.1, forward strand.
AAAATTTAAAACATAACATAAAAAAAGAGTTTCATTGAGTCAGCCATTATCCCCCTTTGTGTAACCCTATATAATAGTCATAATATACTTCTTGGAATTCTGGGAAAAAATTAAAACATATGAATGGGGTGAGATCAAATGCTTAGTAAGGGTAATCTTACAACAAAATCTATTAGTAAATATGGAATAAATAATATGGAAAGGTAAATAACTAAGACACATGCCATTTAAATAATCACATGAGATAAGAAACTTAACCATGGATATTCTACTAGTCTAATAATCAAATGTAATATCAATAACTAATCTCATAATGATACAATGCATAATGATGGACATCTGAAACAAACTATTGAGTCCTTGACCAAATCCATATCTAGTTTGTGTCATGAGACATACCAATGCATCGAGGGGATATATAAATCCCTGACCATCACTTACTAAGTCTAATGCATCCCTAATATGAATGGGGTGAAACATAAACAATATATACATATTAAATGTAAATAACTTTCACCAATTAGTAAACATAATCACAAACCATTCTGAGTAATATAGTGAATGGAATAAAAATAGCACATCCACAATCAAACTGATCATAAAAAATTTAATAAAATATGGTAAATGATATAATAATATATCAAACTCAATGAATCACAAAATTTAAAAAAGGATATTGATATAGATGAAAATAATCTAATAAAACCATTGAAAATTCTTGAGATAAATACCCCTTTTTATATTGAAATCATTTATTTAAAAGGCCACACAATTTAAAAATAAATCATTTTCATTGAAAATAACCTTTTAAAATTCTAAAGTAATCTTCAAAAAATTAAGGCATCATGATGGTAGAAAAATCTGTTCATGTCGCATAAGTTAAAAAAACATTCCTTCCACATTTTTGTCAAAAAATTCATAAAATACCTCATTTGGAAAATGACAAAAATATTTATTTCAAACTGAATTATAAAAGGTCAAAAAAATGGGTAAAAATATTTTAAACATTTTTAGGATAATAGTAAAAAACTTTTTTAATTTTTTTAGAAAACATGGAAATGGAAGAAAAATGTTCCCCAGTGGAGAATTAAACTTAAATAATCCCAAATAATAATGAGATTGTGAAATAACCCTTACCAATTTATAATAAGTTGAATCATATTCCCCATGAACGAAATAAAATTATATGGATATTAAAATACCATAATATTTATAATAATATTCATAAAATACATTCATGGGTAGTAAATACACCACAAAAAATAAATAAGTAGTGTATACGGCATGTGTCCTATAGAAATAAAAGCGAGATAAAAATCCCTTACCTTGCGCTTCCTTTAGTTAAAAATGATTTAACCTTCTATATAATGGTTCTAAGAATGTTATTAACTTATATCATAACCTTATTAATATTTTTGATATCATATATTATCTTCTTATATAATTTTATCACCCGTTTGTTGATAATATTTCATTATTACCCTTGTTTCAGGTGTTAAATGATTAATTTTCCTATGCATGATTTGTCATGAATGTCTCAGTTCTTTTGCATAGGATATAAATGATAAATATTCATAATTATATTAATGTTATACATATAATATATATTCATTATATACATTTTTATAATCATTGTTTAATGGTTAACATAGAAAATGAATCACATCACGTCGTGGAGATGGTAGGCCGTACGTATGCATGAGCGACAATATCATTCCCTTAATGGTGAAAGGGTAAGAAAGTGGATGGTGTATTAATTTTTTATAGAATAAATATCATGAAATAATATATATATATATATATATATAATTTCTATCATTATTACCATCCAAGTAAAGTGGTGATGAAAAAAAGATTACACCACGATGTGGGGACAGTAAGTTGTATGTACGCACGTGCAGTGTTTTCATTTTTTGTAGGATGGATAAAATGTGGAATGTGGTTATACCATAATCATAATAACATATAATAATATATATGATACTGGATTTATTACATTAGAATATAAAAAACACATAAATAGGAAGTATAAGAAGAAATTAACTTGAATGAGTTGTAAAAACGATTAACTCTTCTTCAGAAGACTTCCTTTAGATCTCTTCATAAGGGATATAGGGTTGGTATTTTTGGAAGACCAATACATCTATAAATTGTATAAGGATTTTGAAAAGAGAAATGAGTAGAGTTTTTTCGATTTATATGGCTCAAAGTGGTGTGAAGAAGTGAGGGAGTAGGTGCCTTTTTATAATCAAGGTGAGGGGAACTTTTGGAAACTCTAAAAATATTAAATTAATATAAATTTATTTTCAATTAAAAATGGATAAAAAGTGAGTTATTTATAATATAATATGATTATAGATCGAAATAATCTCAAAAAATTATTTTTATAGAAGTTTATGTCATATTATTACTCTTATATTTTGGATTTAACCCTTAGATAAACCCTTTTAACTCTTACTGTGATCACTTGGCTTTTTACTCTTTAATGGTCAATATAGTTACTATTAAATGCAAAAAAAACCATAAATGATTAATGGATGAAATTTTAAATTTTATATAAATAATTTTGCCTAATTTTATATTTTCATGAATTTTATATCATTTAATAAAATATTATTAATGTTAATTTTGACACTATTCATTTCTTGACTTTTTAAAAAATATCAATACACAAGATAATTTTGAAAGAAAACATTTAACAAAAAAGTAATATGTCTAGGTAATATATAAAATTATTTTATGATATTAATTAGATCATAATACATTTATTTTATTATTTTTAATATCATTTATTTGATATCTCTATTAATTAATCAATTACTGCATCATCATTGTGTAAGACTATAAGGTAATTACTTATTTCCTAAAAATTTAAAATAAATTTACATGATATAGATAAAAATTTTAGATTTAAAAAAACTATTTTTAGATGAATATAACTTCTGAATAAACACATATAAAATATGTAAAATATATTGAAAACATGAGTGTGACATATTGGACTTTCCTTAGAATAAAATACTAAAAAATGATTAAAGTCATCCAAGTGGCTCCAAGAGGCCATAAAATCGGCCCAATGATGGTTTTGGTCAACAATAACTCATCCATTAAAATTAGGAAAATTTTAGGGTAGTTTTATAACACTTATAATATTATTTTTATCCTTAATTATCCAATTTACCCTTAATTGTGGTAATTAAAAAAAATACCAAAGTTACTATTCATATTGTCCAAAAATAAAAGGGAACTATTTAATAAATTTGGAACTTCTGATTCCAAATATGGAATCTATTTTTAAAAATTAAAAACAAAAAATTGGATAAAATTAAATTAAAATTAATCCTATTGATGGAATGAGAAAAAAAGTTTTTAAAGTGAAAAAGTTCAAAAGATTGAAATGTTTTTATATCCAAATCCATTGCGAAATTGATTCAAACAACCTAAATTATATTAATTCATAAAAAATGATCTAATTATACTTTAAAATAAATTAAAAATATAATTTAACACAATAAATTATTTAGAAAAAAGTACTATTTTCAATTAAAATGTAATATTTTATCACTATTTATCAAAACATGAAAATTATCAGAAAAATAAAAAAATTCAAACAAAGAAAATTTTTATATTCATATTTAAAAAAAGAATATTATTTTTTCAAATAGAATTTATAAAAGTTTCAAAAACTATATTTAAAATAAGTACACCATCAAAATGTGGTAAAACTATCTTTTTATAGAAATACATATTTTATGCTTAAAATTGGAATTGTTCTTATATAATTTCTAAAAAACACATGGTATGAATGTTAAAAATTATATATATATATATATATATATTTAATTAATATAATCCAAAAAAGTGAGATTTATTTTTTTTGGTATAAAGCACACTTGTGCGCATTTAAATAGTTTTTATAAAAATATTTCCTTTATATTAAATTGGGTTTTATATTTATCTGTAATTAATTAGTAACTGATGAATTTAATAATATATTTTCATAAGTTAGTTAATCCTATTCATAACCACCAATTTAACATCTAGGAGATAATTTCATTTTAAATAATAATATTAATAATATATCATGGTTTTTTTAAACTCAGTTCTGTGTGCAATGTAAGCTATCAAATAGATTAAATTTAAAATGATACATACCATAAAATATTGGGGTGTTAAATTATCCCCTACATAAATAAATTGTGCCCTCTTAGTTTTAAAATTGTACTTCAGAAATGAATGGTTGATAATTGAAAATTCCTGTGTGGGAAACCCACATTGGAAATAGGTTTAATAAAACATCCTCTTAATAAGAGGGAAAGGGAAATGTGAAGGTTACCCAAAAATTAGGCTTTAAAATAGGAAATATTTAGTGGAAAGAAAAAAATAGGACATATAAGATAAATATAACTATCAAGTTTTGATGCAGAGTGATATAGAACATGATCATTAGAATGTTAACCTTCAAAAAAATGAAAATCTTGTGATCGATTAAAAGAACATTGATTTATTAGTAAGAAAAGTAAATGGATAATGTTTTTGTTTCAAAATACTTTTCCTAAAGTTGAGGTATTATTTTACTACCTAGATAAATCAATCAAGGAAACTTACTTGATTTCTTTCCATGTCATAATTCCATCCTTTGGTTGTGCTTCGATCTATTTTCAATTCATTTCTTACACTTGGAGATGAATATTCAAGATGGATTTTTATGTCTGAAGCACTTATAATGAATCATATGGTCTATAAGTATTTACTTCATCCTATAAATGTTTACTAAAACCAAAAAATTTTCACAAAGTATCCAATAAATCATACTTTTAACTCAAACAATAATAACCAAAGTTCAACCTAAACCATTCTATAATTAGTTACCTTAAGACTCATTCAAAATACATATGACCAAATTCAAAGTCTAAAAATTTAGAAAAAGGTTCACTAAATTCCCAAAATTATATTCCCCAAACAACATAATTTAACTCTTAATATCACATAACAAATATATGAATACCTTAATCTCATTAAAACCTTAATGAAAACATTCATGCTTCCAAATCCTTAAAGAACAACTACTATAGTTCAATCCTTATAAATCTCACGATTCTTATAACTAGAGTAACATTGATAAAGTACTTTTAAAACATAAATTTTTAAGCTAATAACATAAATAATTTAATTATTCCACATCAACTATAATAACAACATAATATTGACCTTTATCCCTTTGCTTATTCTAGTGTATATTTCCTTGAATATTAGGGGAATCATTTGCATAGTGTCCTGTATCTTTACAATTTAAGCATTAAACAATGGTATATTCTTTCTTTCCCTTGAAATCATGATCATGATGGCCTTTCTCACCACACTTGAAACAAGATCCTTTTCCTTTTAAGAAGGTACCAGGGTGTTTCCTTCCACAAGTATCAAAAGTTGAAAAATATTTATTTCCCTTCTCCCCTTTATCCGAATTTTGATCTACTATTCTATTCTTCTCTTACTTCCCTTTGAAGTCATAATAATTTGATAATTATTTCTCTGTCTTGATAGCATATAAGAATATATCTTTATATGATGATAATGTTTGGGAGACCAATGCCTTTTAGAGGAATGGATTTAACCCATAAATAAAATGACCAATATTACTCCTTGGGTTACATATACAGTCCACAACATGGATTACTAACCTTGTAAGGCTGGATTCATACTTAGAAACATTCTCATAATCCTTTTTCATTGGGATCATAAATTTCCTCTCTATATTCTCTCATTATTCACAAGGAATTTTTTTATGAAGAAAATTTCCCAAAAAACCTTCCATTCCTTGCTTGCTATTTCTTCCTCCTCCTTCGTATTTTGAATTAATAAACACCATTAGTTTGCATCTCCTGAGATATGATAAACTAACATTATAACATTATCCCTTTCATTAATTACCATTGAATAATGGTGGTTTTTGTCTCATGAAGTGGTATAACATTGTTCCTTCATGTTGTGGATCAAGACACTCCATATAGGTAATGTTATTACTGATAACCTCATCCAGTTATCCGAGTATAGTTATAAGTTTTTCAGCACCAATTTCAACTCTATCTCCAACATAATTATCTTGCATAGAAGGCCAATCCCTACATGGATTAAGTGTGTTAATAAAGTTTCCATTCCTCCCTCTAGGTGCCATTTATAAATAATGGCATTCACTAGATTAAATTATAACATTTTGAAACATAATGTATAATCTCAAAATTAGTGAATCAAATAACCTAAATTTGAAATTTAGGTATGAATAATCTTTAAATCATAACATTATTTTATTTGGATATATTTCCAAATTATTTCATACAATTTCATTCTATATTCAATCTAGTTCCAAAGGTTTATACTAAACTTTCTACAATACTAAATGTAATGACCCCAACCATAGTAGCTCAGAGAAAGTGCCTTAATTTATTACATTGGAATAAGATATAAGGAATTGCATCCCAAAGGACCAAATAGTTTAGTAGTCTTGGTAAACTAGATACATATTTGAAGTCCACATTATAATTTAAAACATAAAATACAAAATGTGTTACATACATGACATATTTTAAATGCGTTTTTAATTTAATTTCTATTGCTGCTTTGTTTTTGGGGTTTCCCATGAAGTTTTTGAGGAATTAGTGAGTTTTCATGAATTGGGCCAAACCTTGAGCCCAATTACAGTTTTAAAAATAATTTTTTTTCTTTATAACTCCTTCATTTTCCAACATTTTTCATCCATTACAATTCCTTATTGGCATACCCTGACCTATTTACACCATAATATTAATTTTCACCATTTAGGAATCCATAATCATGGTGGATTTGGGTTTTTATTTAAGGAATTGATCCTGCCTGGAAGCCCATTTCCAATTTTAAAAATAAATTTTGTTTATTTAATAAATTATTCATTTTTAAATCTTTTTTGGTGATTCCACCTCTGGCACCCCCCATTTCCTTCCCCCCTCTTTGGAGCTTATATGCATTTTGAATTAGGACAAACCTTCGTGGGGTCCTCAAATCGTCCAGATTTGAAGAGGTAACTTCTTTCCTTTATAACTCCTTCATTTCTCACTCTTTTACCCCATTCTAGTTCCTACATGAATTTATATTCCTTCTTCGAACCACAATTTCATTTTTGGCTGTTTTTAAATTTTGATACTAGTGTATTTGGGGATATTTATTCAAGATACCTCAAGTAAGTGGGTCTCCTTCATTCTTATTTCAATTTGCTTAGGGTTTCATTCAATTTTCTTAGGGTTTATTCCCTTATCCTTGAGGTTCCTAATGTCCAGAAACTAGGTTTTCGAACCTAGGGGTTGAAATTGAGTTTTCTTGGTCAAATATTCTATTTTTAGTCTTGAACTACCTTCCTTGAGGTGTGGCAGTGGTGCGATTGAGTTTTCACATAAAGGATTCAAGGTTTTTCATTAATTTGGAAGCTGATTCCATGTTCATGAAATATTTGTGTCTTATAATGCTGTATTTATCATATTTTAAGCTTTATATCATTTTATTATTGTTAAAAAAATTATTTTTAGTGGTGTTTGTATTGAAAATGAATCTTAAATGTTAATTTCATGTGAAATTGGGGTTTTTTCATGGAAATGTTTTATTGGTTTATTTGGGGATGCCCTATAAATACTTAATTGATTTTATTGAACTGTAATATGGATTAAAATCATGTTTTTAATGTTTATACCCTTTGGTTTTTGCTTAGAAAATGGGTTTTAATGGTGTTTTTGGAACATGTGAACTTTAAGTTCCATGTTTGTGTGAAAATGGAGGTTTTACAAAGTTATAATTTCTTGGTTCACAAGGGGATGCCATAAAATTTATTGGTTGGTTTCATTGAAATTTATTGGGCTGAATTTTCTATTTTGGCAACTTAAAAGTGTGAAAATAGTGTACAAAGTGGGGTTTTTTATGGGAGTTTTGGGTGAAAAACAATGCGGGATTTTGAGAAATTGTTTCATTAAAAATCAAAGTGTTTTGTTGTGTGTCTTAAGTGGTTTAAAATGTGTATAGATACTTTACTGATTTTATGTGACTATTAGTGGTGTTTCATATGAAAAATGGATTTATGTATCATGCTGAAATTGTTTGATCACAAAGGGGGAAGCCCAAGTACCTAGGTGGGACAGATTTGTACTAGTACGGCTAGTGAACTAGATGGGTTTTGTCCCTGTTTCACTTAGAATTTGGATAACAACAAATCTAGATAAAATATGTGGATGATTATTGGATACCACTTGAATATTGGTATATTCCCTACTAGTGGATCATGCATGATAATGGATTTTTCTATGGTTACTTTACATCGAGGTACGAGGTACATAGGTCCCGAAACAATCTAGTGCCTAGGGGTGTTCCTGATTTTGTTACTCATTGGATTTATGGTATCTAACCTTATATTAGGGTGTGTTTGGATTTAAAATATAGTACATAACAATTATATTTAAATGTTTTAACATTATTAAAGTTTTATCTTGAAAATTGTTTTCAATTAAAAGTTTCATTTCCTGGAATTTAACACCGCTTTCCTTTTAATATTAAAACTACTTGCTTTTTCACCTTAAATTGCATGAACTTTAGAATAATTGGGTGGTATCCTATTGGAATTAAGATAAAACCTTACTTAAACCCCTTGGGTGTAAGTAGACTTGGTTATGTTTGACTTAGGAAAAGGTAAAGCCTTGAGTGAAGGCAGTTCGGGCTGTTAGACCCCTCCTACGATGCAGTGTTGTGGAGACGGCTCGGGGGTGACCACCCCTTGTCACGTGGAGTTATTTTGGATGTATTTTTGCTTTATTTATTTTTATTTGGACCTATTTTACTATATTAAAATTCATGTATTCAATTTTGGTTTTTTTCTTAAGACTTGTTTGGATAGAAATTTCATATTTATATTATGGATTGTTTTTAAGGTTTTATGCTTTCATACTCGGGAAAATAGTTCCCAAACCTAATTTTTTGATACCCGGGAACTTTTTCTTTCCCTTGGGGATAGGTAATGCCCTTCGGGCCTTTCCAAAATCTACTTTTGGTTCCAGTATTGGTGGAGACCGGATTTGGTTTGTGACAAAATGGTATTAGAGGAGGTTAATGTTTTTGGGTTATATTATTATTTTGCGATGAGTCGGGATAGACAGGAGCTAGGAATATTAGGACTTGGAGTTTTGGTCATGATTAAGGTGCCTGGCCCACACCTCTCTTAGTAGAACTTGATTCACCATGAGACAATAGAATTTTTTGTTTGACTTCACTTCTATGTGAGACGTGTAGGCTGCAGACTATATGTGGACATCAGGTGGGGGTGAAGTAATGATTTATTTTATTGTTGTAATATTTTTAGATTCATTATATTTGATGATATTGATGGAATTTTTCAAAACTTTTTTACTGATTTTTTCTCTTGTGACTATTTCCTTTTTGTCACAACATGTCTCCTCAGAAAGATCCCATGCACCCACAGGAGGATGCCAGAGAGAGTTCTCCCTCACCACTTGATCAGAGGATAGTAGAGGATGTGGTTCGGGATGTCCAAGCACTAGAACATGGAATGGATCCTATTCCATCTTCTATTAGGGAAGATGAGACTGTTCCTAGGAAGGAAAATTCCTAGAAGTTCCTGAAAAATAAGCCTCCTACATTCTGAGGTAGCATGAACATGCTGAATTTACTAACCGAGTTGTTGTCTTTTGTGATGGAGTTGGTGACACCACTGAGAAAGAAGAAGAAACATGGTCTCAGGTACCGTTGTGTGCACTCTCTGTGTTAGGGATTGAGATGGAGTGGGACCTCTTGGTGTTAGATATGTATCTTTTTGATATTATACTTGGAATGGATTGGCTAGTACAATTCCAGGAACACATCGATTGCTATAGGCGGCGGGTGAGTTTCACAGCACCTGATGGGAGTTGTCAGGTTTTTCATGGAGAATGAGATCCTCGGTCAGGTCGTCCAAGATCTCCACTCCCAGAGTTGGGAAGTCTTATCTTCCAGTTATCTTTTCTCATGCTAAAATATGATAGTATTTCCCCTGAAGGTGCACTACATCATGTAGTGAATGTGTTTCCGGAGGTATTCTCGGATGATTCTTCAGGTTTCCCCCCAAAGCGGGATGTGGAGTTTTCAATTGATCTAGCATTGGGAACACAACCGAAATCTCTTCCATTATATCGTATGGACCCTACCAAGATGAGTGAATTAAAGATACAACTGGAAGACTTATAATCCAATGGATTCATTCGACTGAGCATTTATCCTTGGGCTGCTCCTATGTTGTTTGCGAAAAGGCTGATGGATCCCTTCAGTTGTGCACTGACTACCAGAAGATGAATAAGGTAACAATTAAGAAAAAATACCCTTTGACCAGAATAGATGATTTTTTTGATCATTTGAAGGGGGGAAAGTGGTTTTTAAAAATATACTTGTGTTCAGGATACCATCAACTCAGGGTGAAAGAAGTTGATATCCCAAAGACAACCTTATGAAGCAGGTATGGAAACTTTGAGTATTTGGTCATGCCCTTCAGAATGACCAATGCTCCAATGGTTTTTATGGTACTCATGAACATGGTGTTCCATCAGTACCTAGATTCCTTTGTTGTGGTATTTTTGGATAACATTATAGTGTACTATGGATCTGAGGAGGAACACGAACATCACTTGAGGATCATCTTGGGAACTTTGCGAGATCACCACCTATATGAAAAGTTGTCAAAGTGAGCTTTCTGAATCAGGGAAGTGAAATTTATGGGGCATGTTATCTCTAAGAAGGGGGTTTCAGTGGACCTTGATAATATTAGTGTGGTCATTTCAATGAAGAAACTGAAGAATTTGTTCGAGATCAGGATTTTCCATGGCCTGAATGGTTATTACATGTGATTTGTTCGAGATTTCTCTCAGCTTTCTTCATCGATGATTGTGCTAACTCAGAAAGGGGTGAAGTTTGTATGAGCCCTAGAATGTTAGGAATCATTTGAGGAGCTAAAGTGGAGATTGACTATCACCCCCGTGCTGATTTTTCCTGAGGTCGGGAAGGGGTATGCGGTCTATTGCGACGCTTCAGGTATGGGTCTTGGGTGTGTGATTATGCAGGATGATCATGTGGTGGCATATGGATCTCGCCAACTCAGACCACATGAAAAGAATTACCCGACCCATGACTTATAGTTGGCAGCTGTGATGCATGATTTGAAGACTTGGCGTCACTATCTCTTTGGGGAGAATTTTTTGGTCTACTCTGATCACAAAAGCTTGGTCCATATCTTCTCACAGAAGGACCTCAACTTGAGGCAGCATCGCTGGATCGAGTACTTGCAGGGGTTTGACTTTGACATTGTTTATACACTAGTAAAGGGTAATATGGTGGTCGATTCCTTGAGTACACAGGTTCTAGTGCATGCTTTGAGGGAGTCCACTGATGAGTGGACATTGATGGGGCTCTTTGCTCAGATGCATGTGGAGACTAGGGAGCACAATAGAGGTGTGTTCTTTGCGAGCATCTAGTTGAATCTTTCTCTGTTGGAGTTGATTCAAGGGGAACAACCTAGTGATGAGCTTTGTTAGTGGTCGAGGTAGTTTCTTCCTAGTGGGGATACGTCCTCTGATTGGTCATCGTCCCTAGAGGGCATATTATGTTTCAAGGGCTGATCAGTAGTGCCATAGTCTCTACAAAATGTGGTGATGCAGGATAGCCACCAGTCTTAGTGTGCTATCCATATGGGTTCCACCAAGATGTATTATGATGTGAGACAACATTTTTGGTGGCCAGGTATGCGACGAGACATAGTGGACTTTGTATCAAGATGCTACACATGCCAATAGGTGAAAGTAGAGCATCAGATACCCTCTGGTTTGCTCCATCCATTACCTATTCCTAACTAGAAGTGAGACGAGGTCACTATGGACTTCATTGTTGGCTTACCTCATACACCTCGGGGTAAGAATTCCATTTGGGTGGTGATTGATTGTTTGACCAAATAATCCCACTTCATTCTGATCAAAGATATAGCTAAAGTGGATGAGTTGGGCCGTTTGTATCTTTAGGAGGTGGTGAGACTCTATTGTGTAAAATCAGAAGTTGTCTTAGATAGATACCCCTATTTCACTTCTCGGTTCTAGGAAGGCCTTCAGAAGGCTTTGGGGTCTCATATTAAGATGAGCATGACATACCATCCTAAAATGGATGGTCAGACAGATCATGCAAATCAGATTTTGGAGGACATGCTACATGAATGTGTTTTGGACTTTGGAGGTTTCTGGGATATCCATTTGGGATTGGTTGAGTTTTCTTATAATAACAGTTACCAATCCTTGATTCAAATGTCTCTTTTTGAGGCGCTCTATGGCCAGCCTTGTCGGTCCCCCCTGTGTTGGGTTGAGGTAGGTGAGACTTCACTGTTGGGGCCGAGCCATGTGTAGGAGACTTATGAGATGGTCAAGTTGATTAGAAAATTCTTATTGATAGTTCAGAGTCATCATAAATCATATGCTGACTGGAGGCGTTGAGATCTAGAGTTTTGTGTGGGTGACAAGGTATTCTTGAAAGTGGCCCCTCGTATGGGCCATCGTCGATTGGGAAAGAAAGGGAAGCTGATGCCGTGATATTTTGGACCTTTTGAGATCACTGAGAGTATTGGAAAGGTTGCATTCAGGTTGGATTTACCTTCTTAGTTAACATCCATCCATGATTTCTTCCATGTCTCTAGTTGAAGAAATACAACCTGGATCTGTCCCATGTACTTAGTTGAGAAGAACTGGAGATAGAGCCTGACTTGTTAGTCTTTGAGTGGACAATGAAAATAGTGTACTCCCAAGAGAAGGTTCTTCAAGGTAAGTCTATTCCTCTAGTTCAGGTTTGTTGGCAGCATGTTAGTGATACACATGAGACCTGGGAGCAGAAGTCATGGGTTGAGGAAGAGTACCCGTTCTTGTTTTTCGATCAAGATTTAGGTTGAATTTCAAGGGCAAAAAGTCTTTTATAGTGGAGAGAATTGTCACATCCATGAAAAATTTTAAAGGCATTTTTAATTTAATTTCCATTATTTCTTTGTTTTGGGGGTTTCCCATGCATTTTTTAAGGAATGGGTGAGTTTTCATAAATTGGGCCAAACTATGAGCCCAATTCCAGTTTTAAAAATAAATTTTGTTTCCTTTATAACTCCTTCATTTTTCAAAATTTTTCATCCATTTAAATTCCTAATTAGCCTCACATAGACTATTAACACCACCATATTAATTTTCACTATTTATGAATCCATAATCATGGTATATTTGGGTTTTTATTTAAGGAACTGGGCCTGCCCGGAAGTCCATTTCCAATTTTAAAAATAAATTTTGTTTATTTAATAACTTATTCATTTTTTACTCTTTTTCAGTGATTAAACCTCCCAATATAATCTAACATATTTATAAGCTCCCCCATTTCCTTCCCCCCTCTTTGGAGCTCGTATTCATCATGAATTAGGATAGACCTTCATAGGGGTTCTGAAATCGTCCAGATTTGAAGAGGTAACTTCTTTCCTTTATAACTCCTTCATTTCGTACTCTTTTTCCCTCATTACAGTTCCTACATGACCTTATATTCCTTAGTTCAACCTCAATTTCATTTTTTGATATTTTTTAATTCATATACAAGTGTATTTGGGGATATTTCTTCAAGATACATCAAGTAAGTGGGTCTCCTTCATTCTTCTTTCAATTTGCTTAGGGTTTCATTCAATTTTCTTAGGGTTTCTTTCCTTATACTTGAGGTTACTAATGTAAATAAACTAGGTTTTCGAACCTAGGGTTTAAAATTGACTTTTCTTGGTTCAATATTCTATTTTTAGTCATGATCTACCATCCTTGAGGTGCGGCGGTGGTGCGATTGAGTTTTCACACAAAGGATTCAAAGGTTTTCATTAATTTGGTAGGTGATTCCTTATTCATTCAATATTTTTGTCTCAGTATGATGTATTTATCATATTTTAATGTTAATATCATTTTATTATTTCTTCAAAAATTATTTTTAGTGGTGTTTTTATTGCAAATGAATTTTAAATGCCAATTTCATGTGAAATTGTGGGTTTTTCATGGAAATGTTTTATTGGTTTATTTGGGGTTTCCCTATAAATAATTAATTTATTCTATTTAACTGTAATAGGGATTAAAATCATTTTTTGAATGTTTATCCCCTTTTTTTATTCAAAAATGGGTTTTAATGGTGTTTTTGGAACATGTGAACTTTAAGTGCCATGTTTGTGTGAAAATGGAGGTTTTACAAAGTTTTCATTTTTTGGTTCACAAGGGGATGCCCTAAAATTTATTGGTTGGTTTAATTTAAATGTATTGGTATTCCTTTTCTATTTTGATAACTTAAAAGTGTTCAAATAGTGTACAAAGTGGGTTTTTCAAGGAGTTTTGGGTGCAAAACAATGCGGGATTTTGAGAAATTGTTTCATTAAAAATCAAAGTGTTTTGTTGTGTGTCTTAAGTGGTTTAAAATGTGTATAGATACTATACTGATTTTATGTGACCATTAGTGGTGTTTCATATGAAAAATTTATTTATGTATCATTCTGAAATTGTTTTAGTACAAAGGGGGAAGCCTGGGTTCCTAGGTGGGGTGGATTTGTACTAGTACGGCTAGTAAACCAGATGGGTTTCATCCATATTTCACTTAGCATTTGAATAATTAAAAATCTAACTAAACTATGTGGATGATGATTTAGGATCACTAGTTTATGGGTATGTTCCATAATAGTGACTTGTTCATGAAAAAAGATTTTTCTATGGTTACTTTACATCGAGGTACGGGGTACATAGGGCCCGAAACAATTTAGTGCCTAGGGGTGTTCCTGATTTTGTTTCTCATTGGATTTATGGTATTTACCCTCTTCCTAGGATGTGTTTGGAATTAAAATATAGTATCTAACAATTATATTTAAATGTGTTAACATTCTGAAAGTTTTATCTTAAAAATTGTTTTCAATTGAAAGTTGCATTTGTTGGAATTTAACACCGCTTTCCTTTGCATATTAAATCTGCTTTCTTTTTCACCTTGTATTGAATGCACTTTGGAATCATTGGGTGGTATCCTATTGGTCTTAGGATAAAAACCTACTTAAAACCCTTGTGTGTAAGTATACTTGGTTATATTTGACTTAGGAAAAGGTAAAGCCTTGGGTGAAGGCGGTTTGGGCTGTTAGACCCCTCCTGCGGTGCAGTGTTGTGGAGACGGCTTGGGGGTGAACACCCCCTTGTCATGTGAAGTCCTTGTGGATGTCTTGATAATTTATTTATTTGTATTTGTACCTCTTTTACTTTATTAAAATCTATGTATTCAATTATGGTTTTTTTCTTAAGACTTGTTTGGATGGAAATTTCAGATTTATATTATGGATTGTTTTTATGGTTTTATGGTTTCATACTCAGGTAAATCATTCCCAAACTTAATTTTTTGATACCCATAAACTTGTTCCAGCCCGTGGGGATAAGGAAATCCCTTAGGGACTTGCCACATGCCGGGTTTGGTGCCAATATTGGTGGCAAACAGATTCGGTTCATGACAAAAAGAGCTTCATTTAGTCTATCATTATTCCCCCTCTGTGTAACCTTACACAATAGTCATAATATAATTCTTGGAATCCTGGGAAAAAATTTAAACATATTAAATGGGTTAATTATAAATATACAACACAAAATAAATAATTAGTAATATGGTGAATGATATCATTTACCATATTTTATTTGGATATATTTCCAAATTCTATCATAGAATTTCATTCTATATTCAATATAGTTCCTAAGGTTTATACTAAAATTTCTCTAATACCAACTATAATTACCCCAACCCCAATATCTTAGATCATGTTACTTTATTAAATTGGAATAAGATACAAGGAATTTCATCCCAAATGACCAAATAGTTTAGTATTCTTGGTAAACTAGATACATACTCGAAATCCACATTATAATTTAAAACATAAAATAAAAAAAGAGTTTTATTGAGTATAACATTATTTATGGGTAGTAAATACACCACACAAAATAAATAAGTAGTGTATAAGGCATGTGTCCCACAAAAATAAAAGTGAGACAAAATCCCTTACCATATGCTTCCTTTAGTATAACGTGCTTTAACCTCTTGTATAATGGTTTTAAGAAATTTATTAAATTATATCATAACATTATTCATATTTATGATATCATATATTATCTTCTTATATAATTTTATTACTTTTTTTTATAATATTTCGTTTTTACCCTTGTTTTGAGTTTAATTGCTTCATTTTTATATGCATGATTTTTCATGAATGTCATGGTTCTTTTGTATAGTATATAGATCCAATACCTCCAAAATTATATTAATTTTATAAACATAATATTTATTCATTTTATACATTTTTATAATAATTATTAAATGGCTAACATGTAAAATGAATCACATCACATCATGTAGACAGTAGGTCGTACGTACGCATGAGCGACGATATCATTCCCTAAATGGTGAAAGGGTAAAGAAGTGAATGACATATATTTTTTATAGAATAAATATAAAGTAATAATTATAATATATATATCCATTATTTCCATCATTATACCCATCTAAGTGGTGATGAAAAACATATTACACCACGGTGTGGAGACAGTAAGCTGTACGTACGTACTCGTGGTGTTTTCATTTTTTGTTGGATGGATAAAAGGTAGAATATGGTTGTACCATAATAATAATAAAATATAAGAATATATATTATAATGTATTTATTAAATTATAATTTAAATAATACATAAATAATAATTATAATAAGAAATAAACTTGAATGAGTTAGTAAAAACGATTACCTCTTTTTCGGCAGACTTCCTTTAGATATCTTTTTAAGAAATCTCGGGTTGGTATTTTTAGAAGAACAAGAAATCTAGAACTTGGATAAGGATTTTTATAAGATAAATGATCATAATTTTTTCATTCTATATGGCACAAAGTGGTGTGAAGAAGTGAGGGATGATGTTCCCTTTTATAATCGAGGTGAGGGGCACTTTTAGAAACTCCAAAAATATTAAATTAATATAAATTAATTATCAACTCCAAATGGATAAAAAGTGAGTTATTTAGAATATAATACAAGTATGGGTTGAAATAATCACAACTAATAATTTTTATATAAATTTAGGTCACATTATTACCCTTATCTTTTTTATTTAACCCTTAGTTAAACCCTTTAACTCTTAACATGACAACTTGGTTTTTTACTATTTTAGGGTTAGTATAGTTACTATAGAATGCCAAAAGAACCATAAATGAGTCATGGATGATATTTTAAACATTATCAAAATAATTTGGCTAAATTTTATATTTCTATTAATTTTATATCATTTAATAAAATATTATTTAATTTAAAATATTATTAATGTCAATTTTTGACACTATTCATTTCTTTTAAAAAATATATAAATACACGAGATAAATTCTAAAAAAAACCTTTAATACATCTCTAATATGTATAGGTAATCTTTAAAATTCACGTATGAGATTAATTATATCATATTATATTTATTTTAATATTTTTAATATCATTTATTTGATATTTCTATTAATTAATCAATTACTGCATCATCATTATTTAAGACTTTAAGGTAATTATTTATTTTATAAAAATTAAAAATAAATTTTCATGATGAATATAAACATTTTAGATTTGAAATTAATATTTATAGTTGAATATATATTCTCAATAAACATATATAAAAATATAATACTTATTAAAAACATGAGTGTGACATATTGTACTTCCCTTAGAATAAAATACTAAAAAAGACTTAAAGTCATACAAGTGGCTCTAATAGGTCATAAAATTGACCCAAGGATGATTTTGGTCTGTAATAAATCATCCAATAAAATTAATACAAGTTTTATGGTAGTTTTATAATACCTAAAATATTTTTTGTACCCATAATTACCTGATTTACCCTTAACTGTGGTAATTTTTAAAAATACAAAAGTTGCTATTAATATTGTCAAAAAATAAAAGGGACCAATTTAATAAATTTGGAACTTGTGATTAAAATTATGGGATCTATTTTTCAAAATTAAAACATAGAGATGGATAAAATTAATTTAAAATTAATCTCATTGACAGAATAAGAAAATATATTTTTAAAGTGAAAACTTTAAAAAGATTTAGATGTTTTTATATTCAAATTCATTGTGAAATTGATTAAAATGACCTAAATTAGATTATTTGATAAAAATTTTATCTAATTATACTTTAAAACAAATTAAAAATATAATTTAACACTAAAATTATTGAGATGAAAAACCTGTTTTCAATTAAAATTCAATATTTTATCACTATTCATAAAAACATGAAACTTATCAAAAAAATCCCCAAAATAACCAAAGTAAAATTTTATATTACCATTTAAAATAAGAATTCTATTTTTTCAAATAATATTTATAAAAGTTCCAAAAATTATATTTAAAACAAGTGCTCCATTAAAAGGTGGTAGAATTGTCTTTTTATAAAAATACATCTTTTATGCTTAAAATTGAATTTTTTCTTATAAATTGTATATAAAACACATAGGATAAATGTTAAAATTTTTATTAAATATTATATATATATATATGTATTTCATTAATATAATCCAAAAATTTTGATTTTATTTTATTTGTATAAAACACACTTGTGCACATTTAAGTAGTTTTTATAAAAACATTTCCTTTATATTAAATTGGTTTTTATATTTATTTGTAATTAATTAGTAACCAATGAGTTTAATAATATATTTTCATAATTTAGTTAATCCTATTCATATCCACTAATTTAACTACTAAGATATAATTTCATTTTAAATAATAATATTAATAGTATATTGTGGTATGTTTAAGATCAATGTTGCATGCAACGCAATCTATCAGAGAGATTAAATTTAAAAAGATACATACCATAAAATATTGGGGTGTTACATTATACCCTCCTTAAATATATTGTATCCTTGTAATTTTGAAATTTCACTTTAGAAATCAAAGATTGATACTTGAAAATTCCTTTGCGGGAAACCCACATCAGAAATAGGGTTAATAAAAAATCCTCTTAATAAGAGGGAAAGGGAAATACGGAGGTCACTATAAATTTAGGCTATCGAATATGAAATAATTAGTATAAAGAAAAAACTAGTACATGTAAGAGAAATATAACTATCAATTTTTGATATAGAGTGATATTGACCATGGTCATTTGAATATTAACCATCACAAAACAAAAAATCTTGTGATCAATTAAAAGACCATTAATTTCTTAGTAAGAAAAGTAAACAGATAAAATTTTTGTTTCAAAATATTTTTCCGAAAGTTGAGGGATTATTTTTCTATCTATATAAAGTACTCAATAAAACTTACTTTATTTATTTCCATGTCATAATGTCATCATTTGTTTGTGCTTAGATCTATTTTCACTTCATTTCATATGCCTAGAGATGGATGTTCAAGATGAATTTTTATTCCCGAAGCACTTCTGATAAATCATAAGGTCCAAAATTATTTCCTTCATCCTCTAAATGTTTAATAAAACAAAAAATGTTATAAAAAATTATCCAATAAATCATACATTAACCTAAAATAATAATATAAAAATTTCAACTTAATCTATTCCATAAGTAGTTACCTTAAGACTAATTCAAAATAATTATGTCCTAATTCAAATTAAAAACATTCAGTAAAAAGATCACTAAATTCCCAAAATTAGATTCCCCAAACAACATAATGTAACCCTAAATATAACATACTGAATATATGAATACCTTTATCTAATTAAAACCATAATGAAAACATGAATACTTCAAAATCCTTAAAGAATAAGTACTACAATTCAATCCTTATATATCTCATGATTCTTATAACCAGAGTATCATTGATAAAATACTTTTACAACATAAATATTGAATCTAAGAGCAAAAATAATTTAATTATTAAACATTTACTATAGTAAAAACATAATCTTAACCTTAATCCATTTTCTTCTTCTGAGGTATATTTCCTTGACATTTGGGGAATTAATTTTCATAGTGTATCATCTCCTTACAATTGTAGAATTGAACATTGGTAACTTCTTTATGCCCTTTTCAATCATGATTATGATGGCCTTTATCACCACACATGAAGTAAACTCCTTTTCCTTTTAATTATCTATGAGGGTGTTTCCTTTCACAATTATTACATGTTGAAAAATACTTATTTCACTTCTTCACTTTATCTAACTCTTGATATGCTATTCTCTTATCCTCTTACTTAAATTTGAATTCATAAGACTTCGAGAATTATTTCTCTATCTTGATATCACATGAGACTATATCATCATATGATGATAAATTTTGGGATACAAATTCATTTTGGAGGAATGGATTTAACCTATAAAATAAATGGTCAATATTAATACTTGGGTTACTTATATAGCCCAAAACATGCCCTCATAACCTTGAAAAGTTGGCTTCATACTTAGAAACATTATCATACTAATTTTTCCTAAGTATCATAAATTTCCTCTACATATCTGTTAGTTGTTCATGAGGAAAATATTTTTCTAATAAAATGTTCTTAAAATCCTTCCATTCCATGTTTATTATTTCTTCTTCCTCCTTCATGTTTTTAATAATAACCACCACTAATCTGAATCTCTTGAGAGATGATAAAATACCATGAAAACCTTCTCCCTTTCATTACTTCCCAAAGTAAGAAATATATTTTCTAAGGAACTTATCCATTGGTCAGCTACAAATAGATTTGCAGTCCCATTGAATGATGTTGGTTGTTGTCTCATGAAGTGGTCTAACATTGTTCTTACACATTATGGATCAGGTTACTCCATATGAGTAAGGTTATTTCTCAAAAACTAAGTCAGTTTTCCTAGTATAGTTATAAGTTGTTCAATACTAGTTGTAGCTATAGCTCCAACACCATTATATTGCATAGGAGGCCAATCCCTACATGGATTATGTGTATTGATATAGTTTCCATTCCTTCTGCTATGCGCTACTTCTAAACAATATAATACACTAGATTAGATCATAAAATTATGGAACATAATGTATAATCTCAAAACTGGTGAATCACACATCCTAAATTGAAAATATAGGTATGAATAATCTCTAAATAATAATCTTACTTTTTTTTGGATTTATTTCCAAATTCTGTCACAACATTTCATTCTATAATAAATCTAATTCCCAATGTTTCTAATAAACTTTTTATGATACCAATTGTAATGACCTCAAACCTAGTAGCCTGGAGCCAGTGCCTTACTTTATTAGATTTTCATAATATACAAGGAATCACATCACAAAGGAAATAATATTTTAGTAGTCTTGGTAAACTGGATACATACTTGAAATATATATTATAATTTAAAACATAAAATAAAAAAATATTTTCATTGAGTCTACCATTATTAAACCTTATTTTAACTTTGAATAATAGTCATAATATACTTCTTGGAATCTTGGAAAAAAACTAAAACATATTAAAGGGGTTAACTCAAATTCTCAGTAAGGGTAAGCATACAATGGAAGCTATGAGTTAATATGGTATAAAAAATATGGAAAGGTAAATAACTGAAAAACATGAAATTTAAATAATAAAATTAGCTAGTAAAAATAACCACGAATATTATACTTGTCTAATAATCATGTGGAATGTCAACAAATAACCTCATAATGATGGAATGCATAATGCTGGACTTCTGAAATATACCGCTGAGGCCTCAACCAAGACATCTGAAAATAAATGGATAAGGCCTCAACCAAATCCATATCTAGTTTGTATCATAAGACCTAATAATTAATTGAGGGGATATATCATTACCATTATTACTTAATAATTACAATTAATTTCTCATATAAATATGGTGAAACATAAACAACATATACATATGAAATGTAAATAACTTTGCCGAATCAGTAAACATAATATAGTGAATGGTATCAAAATAGCACATCCATAGTAAAATTGATCATAAACTATTTAATAAAATATGGTAAATGATATCATAATAGATCAACCTTAATGAATCATAAAATTCAATAGAGGAAATTGACATAGATGAAAATACTCTAATAAAATCATTGAAAATTCCTGAGAGAAATGCCCCTTTTTATATTGAAATCATTTATTTAAAAGGCCGCATGATTTTAAAAGAAAAAATTTTCATTGAAAATAACCTTTTAAAATTATAAATGAATATTCAAAATATTAAGGAATAATGAAAATAGAAAAATCTTCTCATGATGAATAAGTTAAAAAAACATTCCTTCTGTATTTTTATTGAAAAAGTCATAAAATACCTTGTTTCGAAAATGAAAAAATGAATCATTTCAAACCACTTTATAAAAGTTATAACATGGGTAAAAAGGATTTAAAAATTTGTATGATAATAGGAAAATACTTTTTGAATTATTTTTTAGAAAACATGGAAATGGAAGAAAATTTTTCCCCAGTGGAGACTTAAACTTAAACAATCCCGAATAATAATGAGATTGTGAAATAACCCTTACCACTTTATAATGAGTAGAACCATATTTTACCTGAAATAAAGAGAATTATATGGATACTAAAATACCATAATATTCACAATAATAGTCATAAAATACATTCATGGTCATCAAATACACTACACAAAAGAAATAATTAGTCTATAAGGCATGCGTCCCATAGAAATAAAAATGAGACAAAAATCCCTTACCTTACGATTTCTTTAGTCGAACATGATTTAACCTCATGTATAATGGTTTTAATAATTTTATTAAATTTTTTCATAACTTCATTTATATTTATAATATAATATATGATATTTTTATATAATTTTATCACCCTTTTGTTGAGAATATTTCATTATTACCCTTGTTTTAGGTGTTAACTGCTTCATTTTCCTATGCATGATTAGTGTTGAATGTCTTGGTTCTTTTTCATAGGGTATAAAACCAACATTTAAAGAATGATATTAATGTTGTAAATATAATATTTATTCATTATATACATTTTTATAATCATTTTTTAATGGTTAACATGAAAAATGAATCACATCATGTTGTGGAGATGGTAGACTATACGTACGCACGAGCGACAATATCATTCCCTTAATGATGAAAGGGTAAAAAAGTGGATGATATATTAATTTTGTAAAGAATAAATATCATGTGATAATTATCATATATATATATATATCCATTATTTCTATCATTATACCCATACAAGTAAAGTGGTGATGAAAAACAGATTACACCATGACATAAAGATGGTAAGCCATACGTACACACACGCAGTGTTTTTGTTTTTCATAGGATGGATAAAAGGTGGAATATGGTTGTAACATAATCATAATAACATATCATAATATATATTATACTATATTTATTACATTATAATTTAAAAAACACATAAATAGGAAGTAGAAGAAGAAATTAACTTGAACGAGTTAGTAAAAATGATTACGTCTTCTTCGACGAACTTCCTTTAAATATCTTCTTAAGGGATATAGGGTTGGTATTTTTGAAATAACAGGACCTATATAATTTGTAAAATAATTTTTATAAGAAAAATGGTAAGATTTTGGTCGATCTACATGACTCAAAGCAGTGTAAAGAAGTTAGGGAGGAGGTGCCCTTTTATAATCGAGGTGAGAGGCATGTTTGGAAACTTGAAAAATATTAAATTAATATAAATTAATTTTTAATTAAAAATGGATCAAAAGTGAGTTATATAAAATATAAGATGAGTATGGGTAGAAATCATCTCAACCAGTAATTTTTAGACAATTTTAAGTCACATTATTACCCTTATATTTTGGCTTTAACCCTTAGTTATACCCTTTAACTCTTAATGTGACATCTTGGCTTTTTTATACTTAAAGATTAATATAGTTACTATAAAATTACAAAAGAACCATAAATGAGTCATGGATAAAATTTTAAACCTTATATAAATAATTTGAATGGATTTTACATTTTTATGAATTTTATATCATTTAATAAAATATTATTTATTTTAAAATATTATTAATATCAATTTTGAAACTATTCATTTCTTGATTTTTTTAAAAATATCAATACATAATATAACTTAAAAAAACATTTAATAAATCCTTAATATGTCTAGGTAATCTATAAAATTCATTAATGACATTAATTATCTCAGATTACATTTATTTTAATATTTTTAATATCATTTATTTGATATTTCTATTAATTAATCAATTACTGCATCATTATTATGTAAGACTTTAAGGTAAATATTTATTTCCTAAAAAATAAAAATAAATTTACATGATTAATATAAATATCTATATTTAAAATTAATATTTATAGTCTAATATATCTTCTAAATAACCACATATAAAAAATGTAATACTTATTAAAAACATGAGTGTGACATATTGGACTTCCCTTAGAATAAAATACTAAAGAGGCTTAAAGTTATCCAAGTAGCTCCAAGAGGCCATAAAATCTACCCAAGGATGATTTGAGTCAACAATAACTCATACAATAAAATCAGATCAATTTTTAGGGTAGTTTTATAATACTTATAATATTGTATTTACCCTTAATTACCCGATTTACCCTTAACCGTGGTAATTTTTAAAAAAATACTAAAGTTACTATTCACATTGTAAAAAAATAAAAGGAAACTATTTAATAAATTTTTATCATATGATTTCAAATATGGAATCCATTTTTCAAATTTGAAAATACATAATTAGATAAAATTAATTTTAAATTAATCCCGTTGACGAAACGAGAAAACAAGTTTTTAAAGTAAAAACATTCAAAAGATTGAAATGTTTTATATCAAAATTAAATGTGAAATTGATTAAAATGATCTAAATTAGATTATATGATAAAAAATTGATCTAATTATATTTTAAAACCAATTAAAAATATAATTTAACATTATAAATTATTTAAATGAAAAATTTGTATTCAATTAAAATGCAATATTTTATCACTGTTTATCAAAACATGAAACTTATCCAAAAAATACCAAAAATTTTAGCAAAGTAAATTTTTATGTTATTATTTAAAATAATAAGTTTTATTTTTTCAAATAGTATTTATAAAAGTGACAAAAACTAGATTTAAAACAAGTGCACCTTCAAAAGGCAGAAAAATTATCCCTTTTATAAAAATACATCTTTTATTCTTAAAATTGGATTTGTTCTTTTATCTTGTATATAAAATACATAGGATTAATGTTAAAACTTATATTGAATATTATATATATATCATTAATATAATCCAAAAAGTGTGATTTTTTATTTTATTGGTATAAAACACACTTGTGCACATTTAAACAGTTTTTATAAAAAAATTTCCTTTACATTAAATTGGTTTTTATTTTTATTATTAATTAATTGGTAACCAATGAATTTAATAATATATTTTCATATGTTATTTAATCATATTCATAACCACCAATTTAACAGCTAGGAGATAATTTCATTTTAAATAATAATATTAATACTATATCATGGTTTGTTTAAGCTCGGTGTTGCGTGAAACGTAAGTTATCGAAGAGAATAATTTTTAAAAGATACATACCATAAAATATTGGGGTTTTGTATTCTAAAAACAAAATCCACTAAAAAGTAGTTATATTTTCAATACATTAATTAAAAAAATTCATATGAAATGATAACATGATATATTTCCCCCTTTACACATAAAATGATATGATTTAAACTTCTGAAACTCAATTTGGAAATCAGAATATATTTAAAACTAAACCCCCCTATAAGATGGTTTTAGAAATTTAAAATGATAATTTTGAAAAAAATTCCCTTACATAAAATAAAGATTTAAAAATAAAAATTTTATATAAATAAAATTTTAATTTTAAAATGAGACTCCAATAAAAATATTTTTCTACTTCACCCTATGATGCTATCTAGACCTTTATTTTCCATTTCCAAACACCCTATTGAAGGTAATATCCCATGAAATTTACTTTTTTACTAATTCTCTTAGTGACTAAAAACGAGTTTTACACTGGAGAAGAAACACAATAGTGCTCTTATTCATAAACACCAATTTATATAAGTCCACTACCACTGGATCCCACAACACCATTAAAAATAATCTTTAAAGATGGAAAACATGAAAAAATGGGAAAATGTGTGATGGGGATCGGAAAAAGGGGCATAGGAAGTTCAAGAGAAACCAAAACGAAAAACTAGGCCAACACAAAAACTAAAACACAACACCATGAACTGGATGTCATCGAAGTAAGACCTATGTGAACCATAGTAAGGAAAAATAACATACCCCAAAACATATATATTGTTTATCAAGTAATAGTAAAACTAACTTGACACTTTATATGGAATAAAAAAACCATTTTCAAAATTTAATAGTATTCATTGGCCAAATAATAATTAGAAAACTAATCCTATTATATTCTTGGATACTATTGCAATACTGTAGCATGTACTATGCAGTACCGTTCCTACTATAAATATTCATATAATTTGGGCCTTTGGGACACCGGTTTGGGACTATAGGTCTCAAGGCCTTCATACCACAGGGCCTTCGGGCCACAGAGACTAAGAAGCAGCTCAGGAAGACCACAGAGGACTAGGCCCATAAGAGGATTCAAAGCAAGTAGAAACCACCTGAGCAGAGCTAATCGGATCAGAAGAATAGAAGGGTATGGAAATTTCCATTGATACCAAGAACCCTGAATCTATATATAAGGTAATGCTAGTTGATTATCAACACAAGGTGGGGAGCTAGGCCCCTTCAAAGATGCAGATGCTGGGGAGGGGCTGTTTCAAGTGTAGTTGGGTCTTGGGCCTTCAAGGTCATGTATTGGGCCTTGTGCCTCTGGGCCTTCGGTTCATGTACCACCCTTGTGAATTACGCCTATGGGTCATGTAAGGGTTCCCACTCAACCCTTAAAAGAGGGATTATCCAAAAATAAATAAAAATCTAAGGCCTTTTGGATTTCAGAGTGGTAACTTCTAGTTCATTATCAGAGTTCATAAATTCATATAATGATTGAACACATTGTTTTTGTTTCTATTCATATCCTTTGGCATCATTAACATATATCATATTAATTATTAATGTAGTAATATCAATGATATTTTATCTTTCATCAACCATAATATTTATAGGAAGATAAAATTTTCCATTCCACTCACACATTAGTCAACTATTTTATAAATTTATAATGTTGAGGTAGTGGACACGCTCTACCATTTCAAGCCTAAGTAGTGAAGAAGTGGATGAGAACTAGTACGAGGTAGTGCTAGAGATATCCCAAAATGGACAAGCACATGACCAGGAGGAAACCTATGGTTATAGAGTGGGTTGGAAATACAAAAACCAAAACACAACACCGTAAACCAGATATCATCAGAGCAGGAGCTATGTGAACTGCCATAGGAGGATGATGATGGAGGGGAATTCATCGACATAGCTCATAAATATGGAACCATGAGACCATTGAGCCAAGGTAAAGCCGCACTATCACACACTGCTGAAACTGAATAAGAAAGAAACAAGAGAGAGAAGGAGAAAAAAATAACATACCTTAGATTTGTGAGTTGATTCATCTGAGAGAAGATCAAGGGGGAGCAGTGACAAAGATGAACTTTCACAAGAGCATGAACAACGTGATAGAAATCAATTGGGTTAGGGTTCTTTTTAAAAGATCGGGGAGAGTTTTATGAGAGCCTCAAAAAAAGCACTGATAAAGAGGGGTTTTATCCAGGCAAAAATAATAAACACTGACAAAAGACCTCTTTATCAATGCTTGTTTAGCACTGATAAGGATTTATAATTATAATTATAAATAAATATATTTGTAAATATATTTATAAATATTTTACATCATTTTATATATTTATATAATTATATATATATTTAATAAATAAATATAAATATAAATATAAATATAAATATAAATATAAATATAAATATAAATATAAATATAAATATAAATATAAATATAAATATAAATATAGATATAAATATGAATATACATATAAATATAGATATAAATATACATATAAATATAAATATAAATATAAATATAAATATAAATATAAATATAAATATAAATATAAATATAAATATAAATATAAATATAAATATAAATATAAATATAAATATAAATATAAATATAAATATAAATATAAATATAAATATAAATATAAATATAAATATAAATATAAATATAAATATAAATATAAATATAAATATAAATATAAATATAAATATAAATATAAATATAAATATAAATATAAATATAAATATAAATATAAATATAAATATAAATATAAATATAAATATAAATATAAATATAAATATAAATATAAATATAAATATAAATATAAATATAAATATAAATATAAATATAAATATAAATATAAATATAAATATAAATATAAATATAAATATAAATATAAATATAAATATAAATATAAATATAAATATAAATATAAATATAAATATAAATATAAATATAAATATAAATATAAATATAAATATAAATATAAATATAAATGTAGTATATATATTCATTATTTAAATATATTTATTATAATTTTATAATTGTAAATAAATTTATATCATTATATATATTTATAAAATTATAGATATATTTAATAAAAAAATATAAATATAAATATAAATATGGTAAATATATTATAGTTGGGGTTTGGATTAGTGGTAAGCACCTCGTAATACTATATCAAAAGGATGATAGTTCAAAACACATTGGGCATGGGTTATTGTAGTAGTACTATAGTGGTACTGTAATAGAACTGTAGTAGTGGTGAAACTGTAGCACTGGCGACATTTTAGCGGTGGCAGACACTATAGCAGGAACTGTAGTGGCGAAATTACTATAGGAGGTACTGTATTAGTCCGGGTACTATAATGATACTATTCATATGAGGGATTTTGGGTAAAAAATTTGGCTCTTTAGAGCCATGTAATGGGATTTAATGTCCACTAGGCCTACGAGCCATGTAATGGCTCTCCTCTACCTAGAAAAAAGAGGTCATTTGTTTCAATAAAAAAGAGTTTTCATCCCCAACTTAAAAAAGTAAATATATTCATTATATATATATATATTTATTATAATTTTATAATTATTTAAATATATAATTATTTTAATATATAATAATTTATTTATAATTATATAAATACTTAAAAAAACTATTTTTATTTATTTATAATTATAAATATATAACTTTATAAATATAGTAACTATACATTTATAAATATATTTATTTATAAATATTTATTTACAAATATATTTTAAACATTATTAATGAATATATAATCTTAAATGCATGAATGTTAAAAATGAGTGAAAATAAATAATTAAAAATGAGTATACTTTAAAAATATTGAAAAAATGGATAAGTATTATTAATTATAAAAATTATTAAAAAAATAAAATATGGATGTATAATGAAATGAAGATGAATACATATTGAAAATATTAAAACATAGTAAATAAAAATTAGAAAATGATTAAATTCCAAACAAATAAAAAATAAAAAATATTAAAAATGAATAAATAATACTCACTATAATAATATTAAAAAAAAATACAATCTACATATTAAAAGAATAATATATTAAATATATTAAATATATTATATTATTAAATGAAATTCTAAAATGAATATTAAAATCTGAATAAATCACATAAATATTAGATGTATGTGTTTCTATATAAGATTTCATTAATTACGTAAATATTTGTGTGTGTGAAATTAATGCACGTGTGTGTATAAGTTTGATATATTTTAAATTGAACAATGAAATTATTTAATATGTAGTTTCTATTAATGAAATAAATAATAATAATGAATAAATTAAAAAAATAATAAATGTTATTAATTATATAGATAATTTTAAAAAATTAAAAATAAATATTTATATATGTTAAAATGGAAATGAATACATATAAAATATATAAATTAAAACCATATTTAAAACATTAAATGTTAATGAATAAATATGTATAAATAAATATTGAAAATGGATAAAATTACAAACATATTGAACAATGAGAAAATGAATTACAAGAAATATCAAAAAAAAAAAAAATTATTAAGGAATAATAATATTAAAAATGAATAAATTTAAAAAATTATTAAAAGTAATAAATAGTATACATTGAATAAAAATATAAAAAATGATAAAATTTATCGATTATAAACATATTATATATTAAATATATTATCTTAATAAATATAATTCTTAAATGAATATTAAAAATTGAATAAATTATAGAAATATGATGTGTGCATGCGTTGTATATAAAAATGAATTAATTACATATATGTATGTGTGAAATA
This sequence comes from Viscum album, assembly GCA_963277665.1. Classification (NCBI taxonomy): domain Eukaryota; kingdom Viridiplantae; phylum Streptophyta; class Magnoliopsida; order Santalales; family Viscaceae; genus Viscum; species Viscum album. Next base: position 860,050,770 of record OY728121.1, read on the forward strand.
AATGTAACACATGTTTGATACATGTTAAATAAAAAAATCTAATGACATTGAATTAAATATCCATTACTCGATACAATTATTCAATATTTTAATTAATATTAATTTTTAATTATAAACTAATTTTTACTAAATATATGAATTATTTAATGAAAGAATAAATATTTTGTATTAAACAAACCATATTTCATGAAAAATTATATATATTGATATATATATATAGAAATATATATGAATATATTTATATATTAAAAATATTAAATATATTGATGAATAATTATGTATACAAACCATTAAAAATGAATGAGATATTAATAAATTTTTAATTATTAAATTTTATTTATTTTCAATATTTATATTTAATATGTATCGTTTATTACTATTTATAATATATATATATATATATATATATAATTTATTCATTTTTATTAATAATTGCATCATTAATAATTGTTTTAATAATTTTTAAACTTATTCATTATTTTTTTGTTTAATTATTAGAATTTATTAATCTCATATATCTATATTTAATATATTCTATTTATTAATATTTATACTTTATATATATGTATATTAAATTTATTCATCTTTATTAATAATTATTTAATTAATAATTTTTCTGTATTTTTTAAATTTACTCATTTTTAATTTTTATCTATTTAATTATTTCAATTTATTAATTTTATATATCTATATTTATTTTTTACTATATATTAACATATATATATATATATTAAATTTATTCATTTTTATCAGTAATTATTTAATTAATATATATATATATATATATTTTTAAATTTACTCATTTTTAATTTTTAATTTTTAATGATTTCAATTTATTCATTTTATATATCAATATTTATTTTATAATATTTATTAATATTTATAATTTATATGTACATATATTAATTTTTTTAATAATTATTTAATTAATAATTTTTAAATAATTTTTAATTTATTTGTTTTTATTTTTTATTTTTTAAAATATTTTTAATACCTTTTTATTGGTTTATTTTTATTGGTATATATAAAAAACTAGGGCTATGGCCCGCATGGGATGGTGGGCCGGGCTGTGTATAGGCCCAGATAGGGAGGCAGGGGTAGGGACGTTTAACACCCAACCCGTGTGTATTTGGGTGGGTTAAATCCTACGGGAAGCATAGGGTGGGCCAAGGTCCGCATGGGCCTATGCATGTAGGCTCAGACTCATATATGTGTGTGTGAAGGGTATATGTGGGAGCCACCCCCCGCAACAGGATTTAGACATTGGGACATGGTAGATTCGTTTATAAAAAAGCAGTCAAACGTCTACTATTTTGATGGGGAACTACCGTGCGCAATCGGGGCCTTTATCGGCCGTAGAAAATACACTGATAAAGGTTACCCTTTATGAGCACTAAAAATAAAGTGCTGATAAAGGTTCCCTTTATCAGTGCTAAAAAGCGTTGATAAAGGAAACCTTTTATCCGCACAAAAAAATGCACCGATAAAGGAGACCTTTAAAGATTCCCTTTACCAACACTTTTTTTCGCCCTGATAAAGGAATAATTTACCAGTGCTTTTTTTAACACTGATAAAAGATAGCACTAAATAAAACAAAAAATGTAGTGGTGAAGCATGATCTGGGTAGCACTTTCACCTAAGCATAGGCACCCTATTGTCGGGACCCCCGTATGCTGCCCCAACATGGCAATGTTTATGCCTTGCTCCATCCAAAATCTCCTATGTAGTAGACATGTAAGCTCCAAGGGTGACATCATTACAGGAAACTACTTACCTTTAACTATGAGGTGGCCTAGTATTGGATCTTTCTCTCATACTTGGAATTGGTATCCCTAGGTTTAAGCCCCCATCATCTGAGCTACAAGTCTTTAAATTGCATAGCCCAACATCCTAGTCACATGAAGTTAAACTACATGACCACATCTTTATCACATGATATTAAACTATGGCCTTACCTTATGTGATAAACATAAGATTCCCCATGTATGAATCGTATGGTATTACAGATCCTCCATCGGAAAGATTCCATGTGTAAGCCCCACTCATACAATCACTAATACCTAGTGCAATTCAAGTAGCTTATATTCATAAGACCCACACCATCCCTTCCTGTCAGTCCTTCCACGACACAAGCATCCTTACTGCATGATGTTAAATTTCTTGGATTGATCCTATCAGACGACCTTAAACCGTTCACTTGAACTATGTGGTTTTTTATCCCTATCTCCTAACAGGGTATGTAGGATGCCTCCCTAAGGTTAAATCCCAACATATATGGGAAATATCCCCAAGGTTTAATCCTAAAATCCATCAAAACTTACTATAGAAGACTACAACCTCATAGTTCAATCACTCCTCCTCGGGGGACAATCGACCTCCCACTACACCAAATTGTCCCCATAGGATGTTAAAATTGTGATCGACCTATCCCTATAGGATGTTAAACCTGTGAAAAACCTATTCTCACAAGACATTAAACCCATGACCAACTTGTCCCTATAGGATATTAAACCCGTGACCAACCTGTACCCACAAGACATTAAACATATGACCAACCTATCCCCACAAGACGTTAAACCTATGATCAACCTATCCCCACATGATGTTAAACCCATGACTAACCTATCCCTATAAGATGTGAAACCTATGAATAACCTGTCCCTAAAAAATGTTAACCTATGACCAACCTTTCCCCACAAGATGTTATACCTATGACCAGCCCGTCCCCACAAGACATCAAACCTGTAACCAACCCATCCTCATAAGATGTTAAACCTATGACCCCTATTGATACATAAGAATACCTACCTCTTACAGTATACATGGGATTACCTATGCATCAATTATTGGATACCTTATGTCCCTATAATAAGTTTTCCTATAATGGATATAGGATACCTCAAGCTCTGCACCCAAGATTCCTCATACACGAGATGGCATCAACTTCAAATTAGGAAGACCATTATAGTTTCCCAACATACCCAAGACTTCCAATATTTTTATCAATTCCAAACCTAAGATAGCTAACCTATCATGAAAAAAATAAGCATAATAAAATGGTTTCCACCTTGAGATGGATCCAAGAATGAGATTCATGAAAATTTATTAGATATGTGAGGGATACCCAGACTAGGAGACAAACTCCAAGGATGAATCCATAAAAGGAAGAGATGAATTCCCATCATCCTATTTCGATCAAGGATCTCAAGGAGTTGACATCATCAATCCCAGTGGTAAAGGATTCCCACCTTTGGAAAGTAAGAATTTAGGGAATCACACCCAAGGGGGTCAGTGACTAGTCCATGGATGTGAACCACTCTAGAAGAGAAACTAAAAGTGAAACATAATCCTGATGTGTGACCCCAATGGAAAGCATCGAAAAAATGGTGAAACCAATGTGAATATATTCCCCCATAACTGGGGTTAGATTATGAGAATTGGGAATTGTCGATTCTATGATGTAGTTGAAATGAATCTCTTCTCCTTATTTGGGAGAGGATTATCAATGTTAAGAATTTTGGAAATAGACTTCATCAGACATGTATTGATGGATGGAATCATATATATCCTACATGACTCATTCTACATACATTTTCTAATGACCCACTACTAACAGGTGTGGGGGAAGAAGGACTGATGAGGTGGAAATCCCAAAAACTATGCTTCTGCTACAATAAACACCACTCCCATGACTCTTGAGTTCCCTTGAACCATCTATCCCTTTGAGATCATTCAGTAGAGGGTAATCAATGCCCTTATTCACTGGTATGAATAAGAATGGATTATCCTGAACAGAGATATAGACCACCAAGACCTAGAATTTATGGTCCCACACCATCACTGTTTCCCCAAGGGTTGCGCAGGGGGAATTCTCCTCTCATCACCACAAAAAACCATTTTGGGAGCCTCTTTCCAAAACACTATGATAGCTCTGTCTCATATTCCAAAGAGGTAGGGGATGTGTGGTTTTCACCTATAGTTATTTCCACCCAAGGGTCACCTAGGAGGCCCCCACCACTTAATGCCACCAAAAACATCGAGAAACCCCATAGGATGATGAAAAAGTTGATCATATAACCATTCTTCTAGTACCAGTCCAAAATAATTGGTGCCAATGCTAGAGGAAGGCTGCCAACTGTTCCTGATAGGAGGGCTATGTGACCACTCCAGTGGCCCCTTCCACTATCTACATACCTCCTACCCTTGTGACCAATGCATGGGGGCATGTCCTCTCTTGATTGGAATTGAGGGCCTATCCAAATACCATGCAAGTAGGGATGGATCTCCCTATCGTGGGAACCATCTAAAACCATCACAGGATACCTCATGATGAGGAACTCTATCATGGGGACCTTCCCCATAGTGCCATTATCCAACAAGGAGGCCCTCCCCATGTCGAATACTTCCATTTCCCTGAAGATCTCTCATTGGGTGGGAGGATAGATAACCACCATGGTGGACCTACCCACGAAACTATCCATACCACATATAGAAGAAAACCCCATGAACCATATGGGTTAGCACTCAAATAACTCCCATGAAATTAGAGATAGGTTCATGGATAATGTCATATCACCATCGATCTATTGAATTATGAGATGACAGGAGACTCGAGGGAGATGCCTCCACCTCCACCACAAGAGTTGGGGGTGGGAGTCCATCAGATATCACTGAAAGTACTCAAGACTGAGATCCACAAGATCCCAAGTCCCTCTACAAATAATTTCATGTTGAAGATGTCTTGTATTCATTCCAAGGACTCACCGTACAATCTTCTCTACCACCATCGACCTCCATCCTCTATATATAAACTATAGAAGAAGGTGAGATGTTTGGATCAAGATTAGTTCCATTGGATGAAGGTGATCACTCTATCAAGTCACAAGTGCATAACAACCTTCTTGACCAACAAGAGACTATAGATAATGAATCCTACATGGATATGGTTATGAAGTTGGCTTCACCCTTCCATTTTTTAGGGATGACTGGCCTATATGACACCTTCTATGTATGTGAATCAACAATATAACAGGTTCACATCAATGTCACCCCCAATTTTTATGACCATCATTGATTGAAGCTTGGGGAGATCAAGAGGAGGGTAATATACTGGACAATAAGTAGGAGGACGAAATCTTGTGGGAAATCATGTCCCCGACCAGCTACCAGTCATGTTTTGGAAATACACAACCTTGTGTTTCATCATCTCAGTGCCTCTCACTAATAAAAACTCAGTGTGAATCTATTGAAATATCTAGGAAAAATTAAATCATCACTAAAAATTTTAACTAACCTATACTAGGATCCAAGAACACCTTGAGGTTATCCATTGGGAATACTAGAAGATTGATATTGCAATACTTATAGTAGCTCAGTGCCCTATTTTTTTATGGATACTTATAGAATTTCTAGTTAATCTATGTTAGGATAATCACCATTATCAAATGGATCATACATGAGGAATATCCCAAAGTAAAAAATTAGGGGCTGTGGGTAGGTACACTTCCCTAAAATTCAGTCCACTTTTATGGTGATAATAGAACCATCAATCTAACCCACCCAAAGATGGTGAGAGTTCATCTTTGACCACCAACACTATGAATTTCATCAAGATAAATCCTATTTATTATTATAGAAATCAGGCTGATGACATAGGGTAAGAAAGAGATCTGCCCTAAAGTGGAACACCACACCAGGTGGACCCTCCAGTGTGAGCCCACACTCATCAGAAGAGATAGATGTTGGGCCTCAGAAGTCCCACTGAGGACCCACTACCACCTGCCTATTGACATATGGATAAGGGAAAAGGAATTACTAACCCTTTTGACCCATATGAGGCCATTCCAACAACTGAGGTAGATGCTAAAATTACTATTTTCTCTAGGATCTTGAGAGATATAGGAGACTTACAGACAAAATCATCGTTGAGAAACATCCAGAGTGAGGAATCATCCAAGGTAACCTCATCCATCCTATATATAAATAACCAGTTCTTCTTATTTAGGCACCTAGAGTTGAGGATATTAGCCCCACATGAACCATCAGGATAGAAGTTGGTAGTAATGAAAAATGGCTGAGATATGACCCACCTAACCCTCCTAAGAAGCATAAATTTCCACCTATGGACCATAATTACTTTGAATCATGATCCAACATAACTATCAAAGATTTGGTGACCGTTAATCCTCACCATGATGATGTGAAAACTGCTCTCATCACACATCTAGAAGATTTGGAAACATATCAATCCATAATCCATCCTGAGGAGAATCCATATTCATAATGGGTAGAACAGACATTCCCACCTCTAGTATTCATTAATACAATATTTATCACATTTAACGAGACTAGTGATCTGTTGCAACATTTGGACCACTTTACCTCAAAGTGTGACCCGATGATGGGGACTCCAAAGAAACAGGAAGTCACTAAGTTTTGATTCTTTTTCAATGTCACGAACCATTTTGGGTTATCATCCAAACTGAAACTTGACTTGACCTATGGCATGGCCCAAAGGGAATTCCCGATCCCCATGGGCTGGAAACTAGTGACCGAGTATCTACATTTCACTTTTGGGAAAGATTTCACCCATGATAAACAACCATAAACATCTCATAGGAATAAAGTATCACATAATAAATAATAATCATAACCACAAGAGATACAACAATTCAAGTTAAACATTTTACATATTTAACCAAAAACAAATATACCAAAAAGGGGAAGGGATACCAACTATATAACTCAATATCTATGCAAAAAGAGGGATAACACCCTCATTCCATCTCCACCAACACCTATAAGGAGAGGAAATCTAACAACCAGATCCACCATCACTGCCACAATACATATTTCCTTTACCTAGGTTAAACATAACAAGATCTACATACACCTGAGGGTATATGTAGGATGTGATCCAAATACCAGTAGGATATCACCCAAAATAAAGATTCCATTCCAAAACATTATAAGAAAAATCACCATGCTAGTTTTAATAATAAGAAGGGAAATAATTTTAATAAAACATTTTATAAAAAAAATTTCAAGAAAAGAATTATTTGAAATTAAAATTAAAGAAAGGTCCACCATATTCTAAAGGTAATCAACACATCACAAGATCACCATAGGTAATCCCTAAAGGTACTAGCACTAGTGGGACTCTAGGAACCTTGTATCTCGGTGAAACATGGTATAACAACCATAAACCACAATGACATCATACATGAGCCACTAGAGAGGAATCTATCCAAAGATCTAGTGGTCCCCCATAATTATCATCATAGTATAGTTAGTGTTGTATCATCAATCCTGATATAAGGAACCATGCCTCAACCCTTCCAATCTAACTAGCTTATTAGTCCTAGTCCACCCACCTAGATACCTAGGATTCCCTTTATGATCAATTTACATTAAACTTGTCACATTGATCACCAATTTCACATACACACATCAATAAATATGAATACACATGAAAAACCATAATTCCCACATGAAAATCCTCTTTTAAAATCCATACGTACATCCAATCCACTTAAAAACATGCTTCAAACCATTTACATAATTTATAAAAAAATTTAGGAAGCATAACAAGGAAGCACACATGGAAAAAAAATTTCATTTGGAAAACCACATTTCAACCCAAATTAATATCAAATCCTTTTTAAAACCCATTTCACACAAAAAAAAATACATATAAAAAATTAGAGAAGCCAAGAAAGTATACCAAAATCACTTAATAATGTAAAAGTATGGAATTATTTATCTCAATCTTGGAAACTTCCAGAGTCCGGTGGAAAACTACAACCACACCTTAAGAGGACCCTATAAAGAAAAGATCAAACTATAAACACCAAGATAAAACCCAAAGAACTATGTCCAACCCATATAGGTAAAATAAACCATTGGATAAAGAATAACCCATGAAATAGGGAAGAAGAACACAAAGGGAAGGAAGAAATCGAGAGAGGAGTGACTTACTTGATGAATCCTTAAATATCCAAGGCCAAATACACCCAAATATTGAAGGTAGAAGGGATAAAGGATGATAGGGTGTGGAAACTAGGGTGAGGAATACCAAATGAGGAAGGAAGGGGGTAGATTTGGGGTTAAATTCTAAGAGGTAAAAAGTGTAATTTCCACATATTTATTGATATGTACAGGTCACCCCGTTTTCTAAATCGTGTGGAAACTATGCATCCCTATCCATCCAAGAGGAATAAGGCTACATAATTTTCTGGGGGAATGTGCACGCTCATGTGGTAGACCATGTGACCCATACAAAATCACTGGCCTAGGCACATGGTCTCACCTGGACTAGTGTATGGTTTCTACTAACCATGTGCACCCATACACCACCTTCTATTAGGTAAAAAACCTACATTTTCACCAAAAACACTCAAGACAGCTATAAAATAAAGATAAAACCAAAATATAGAAAAATACCTCCAAATAAAACCACATATGTGACGATCCTCCCCACCCTGTAAACTTTATTCCCTCCTAAATTCAACTTAAAAGATGATCAGATAAAAAAATGGATATTACTCCTGAACCCATGATTTTTGCTCCCATGTATCATGCTCATCATTCCCATGATACCAAATAACTCAAACCAATGATATGAACTTCCCCCAAATTACTTTCTCTTGGGAATTCACAATCTACACTGGTCACTAAAACACAGAAAAATTTAGTTCAAATTACAACTCTTCCCAACTCAACACATGAGATGGATCTGAATTATACCTTTTAAGATGCGATACATAGAATACATCATGGATTGTCATCAAATGGGATGAAAAATATTACTAGTATTCCACCTTATAAGCTCTCTCGATAATCTCAAAATGTCCAATATACCCCATCATTAGATTCCCTTTCTTACCAAGACAATGGTGACCCAGATGAGGAGACACCTTCAAAAACACCTGATCACCCATGAAGAACTCAAAAGATTGGATCCATTGATAACAATAGGATTTATAGAGGCTATGAACTATAAAAAAATACTGCCTAATCAACTAATTTTTTTAGAAATTTTCTGCACCATGATTGGTCCAAACAATGATGTCTCACCCACCTAATTCCAACACAAAAGAGACCGACACAACTGGCCATAAAGTGCCTCAAAGGGAGCCATCCAAATTTAGGACTGGTAACTATTGTTATAATAAAATTTAACCAACCCAAAATTTATATCCCATGATCCTCTAAAACCCAACACACATTCCCGGATCATGTCTTTCATGATTTGGTTTACCACTCCATCTGACCATCTGTTTGAGGATGGTATACCATTCTCAACTTGAACTGTGACCCCACTACCTTCTGAAGGCCTTTCCAAAATCTAGAGGTGAAATAAGGGTCACTTTTCAAAAAAATAACCTATGGAACACCATGAAGCCTCACTATCTCCTGAACATACAATCGTCCCAATTCATCCAACTTGGATAAATCTCTAATCATAATGAAATGGGATGATTTGGTTAGATGATCAATCACTACCCAAATCGTGTTCCTTTCCTCGAGGTGTATGAGGTAATATGATAATGAAATATATAGTGAACTCATCCCACTTCTAAGTAGGAATGGATAGGGGATGAAGTAGGTCTGAGGTACTATGGAACTCATATTTTATATGATGACATATATAACACTGAGATAAAAAATCAGCTTCATCCCACCTCATACCCGACCACTAGAACAGATGGAACACATTTTAAAACATCCTTTTGGTCCTATAATGAACAAATAAATGATATTGGTGGATATACTACATTACCACCCTCAGAAATTAAAATGACACCAACACGTGGACCTTATTTCAAAAAAACCCCATCAAAAGACAAGAACCATTCAAAGAGAAACTCCTCACCATTTAAGAACTGTATAAATTGATGTAAAAACTCATTTCTTGTATTATCCTTACGAATAATATTCACGAGGGTGTGTATTAAATAGTTAATATATAATAATTCACCCTCACTATACTACTTGGTCTCCAGATGCATCTAGTCAAAAATCCTCATCAGATTCCATTCATAACTAGAATTCTTCAAATATTTCACCAACACTTTTCTGCTCAAGGAATTTGCTACCAAATTACCTTTTCCCAGGGTATAGATGATATCAAAATCGAACCCCTAAAGGTAATCAACCCAACAAAACTACCTCAGATTCAAAAACTTTTGGGTAAAAATATAGGTCAAGATTTTATGATCAGAATAGACCAAAAATTTCTCCCCAAAAAGATAATGATCCCATGTCTTTAAGGCATACATTACCACTAATAATTACAAGTCATGGGTTGGGAAATTATTTTCATGTGGTCGGAGTTGGCATGAACCATATGCCACCATATGCTCATCATACTTAATCACACATCCAAGACCCATACCTGAGGCATCACAGTAGACCACATACCCTTTCCTAGATTATGAAAAGATCAAAACATGGGATGTGGTCAAACTTTTATTAAGATCTTAAAAATATTATTTAAATTCCATGCTCCACTCAAAGATAAACCCTTTTAGGTGATCACCATCATGGGTGAGGTAAGTTGAGATAAATCTCTAAAAAACCACCTATAGTACCCTTCCAACCTGAAAAATCTTATAATATCTAAGACATTTTTAGTTTATCCCATGAAATAACTTCCCTGATATTCTTATGGTCCACTGAAACCCCTCTTTCCAAGATCACATGGCCCAAAAAATTCACCCCTCTGATCTAGAAGGTTCACTTGGAAAGATTATCACATAGGCAATAGTCTCAAAGAGTTTCCAACATGATCCTCAGATTCTGGTCATGCTCTTCTTCAGTCTCTAAGTAGACTAGGATTTCATACATGAATACCATGATGAAGGAATCAAGATAATAATAAAAAATACTATTCATGAGCTCCATAAATACTATAAGAGATTTTTTTAACCTGAATGGAAAGATACAGTACTCAAAGTGGCCTTACCTACTTCAAAAAGATGTTTTTTGAACATTCACCTCTCTAACTCTGACTTGGTGATACCCAAACCAAAAGTAAATATTAAAGAATCACCTCCCCCATTTAAATTATAAAAAGGGTCATCAATTTAGGGAAAGGGGTATTTGTTCTTGATGTTCACTTTGTTCAGCTTCTGGTAATTGATACAAAACCAGAGAGATCCATCAGCCTTATTTGAAAACAAGAATGGGGTGGCCCAAGGTGATATGCTCAGGTGAATTAATCCTTTGGATTATAAATCATCCATATGTATCCTTAATTCCATCAACTCAGTGGGGGGATATATGGTATGATTTAATAGATATCGACTATGTTCTCAGATCCAAATAGAAGGTTAAATACACAAATTTCTATGGAGAAAACCCTGAGAAATAATTTGGAAATACCTATGGGAACTCTTCCACCACATGAGGTAATCCATTCTCAAATAAATTATCATCATCTTCTAACACGAGTGATGAGATCTGAAAAACAAGACCACCCAACTCCAAAAGTGGAGGTCCATTATGTACTGACAGAAGATCCCATTCACTTTGAAAAACCTAATAGATTCTATTAGGTTCCATGAAACTCACTCTCCATCAATAAAAATCGATGCTCAACTGAAAATGAACCATCCAATTCATACCAAGGATCATGTTGAATAGTTCCATCTCCAAAACTAAGAAATCCCATTTCAAATCAACCACTGGCATAATGAGTGCACAATAAGGAAACTTGAAACCCTACTCTCTCTTATTTCCAAGAAGCATAACCAAATCCATTGCAAATGAAATAAGATCAATAAGCAACCTCAACACATCCATAATCCATGAAGATATAAAATAAATAGAGGAACCTATTTAAAAAAAAGAAATGAATATAGACGATGTAATAAAAATGGTACCTAAAACTATCAGAACACTTGCATTAGATTCTACTGGTGCTTGATCCATAGCATGAAGATGTCTCATATCTACCTAATCCTAGGAATGACCACTAACCTATGGCTCTACTTTGAGCTGACTCTACCTAGAAGTGGATCCATACCTACCACCATGACCACCAAACTAAGATCCTACTATTTTGGATGGATCTAATTAGAATGAAATCCCTTTGGAGGCCATAGAACTAGTTTCACCTTGACATGGTTGTGAAGCTCTACAAACCTGATGCAAATGTCCCATATGTCCACACTGATGGTAAGGTCTGGGTAGAGATGAACACACAAACTACACATGTCCTGCCTTTCCACACTGATGGAATAGAACTGATCCAACAATCAAAGATGCAGATGAAGGAGGTTAGGAACAATGGCCTGAACTACCACCTCCCCTATTTTCCTCCTTGTCTCACTTCCTCTTCTCCTAATATGAACTTACACTACACTGTCCCACTACTGACATTGCTCTAGAGAAACTAGACTTTCCAAAGTGGTCAAACTCCACCATCAAATAACGGTTAAATACCTCAACATACGTATTCAACATAATCAAGAAGACCTAGGATTAGATATCTAGACGCATCCCCATCTCAAACCATTGAAACATTAGCTGATCATTTGAGAATTAATTTAGTATGAATTGAAATAAATCTTAAAAGTGTTTGTCATACTTCATCATGCTCTGATCCCCTTGGTGGAGATCCAAAAACCCTCAGGTCTTAGTGAAGGCCAAGGCCTTAAGGAAATATTTCTCATTAAAGACAACCTTGAAATCCTTCCAACCCATATGCTCATGTTTCCCAACTTGAACCACTAATCCCAACCACCTTCGATTGGGGACTTCTTACAAGAATAAATCACACTTCACCCTAACTACCTTAGGAGAGTCATGAAACCCCAAAATCCTCTTTATTTTCTCAACCCAATCCTCCACTTCAATGAGTCTTTGATCAACTGGTGAGGGAGAAATCTATCTGACCACTTCTTGTGGTTGCACAGTAAGTCTCCAGGGATGCATCTTGTTACAAAAATTAATAAACAAAAAACAACCATCATTAAATTCATCAATACGACATTTTAAAAAAATTTCAGTAATAACAACAAGTCTTAAACACCTCCATAAACAAAAAAAACTATAACAAACTCAAAAACAAAATAAACCACTTCTACCTGGTGTTCATGCATAGTCTGAATCTTGGAAGTCTCTCCTAGAGGAGAAGTCAAAACAATTCCCAACATCCCATGGGGACTCAAGGCCCATTTCTAGGTGTGTTGTCCATACACCCCACTTGAAACAAATACCTCAAGCCTCGAAAATCCAAGTTCATTTCTATCAAGATTTTCCCAAATATCATGACCCAAAGAAAGGGTGAAAACCTTCTCTGATACCATTTTTTTCATGAAACAGACTAGGATTCCATCCAACCCAACACCCGAACTGACCCATAGCATGGCCCAAAGGGAATTCTTGATCCCCATGGGATGGAAAATAGTGCCTCAATATCTACATTGCACTTTTGGGAATGATTTCACCCATGATAAACAACTATAAAAATCTCAAAATAATAAAGTAACAAATAATAAACAATAATCATAACCATAAGAGATAAAAAAACTCAATTTAAATATTTTACAACTTTAACCAAAAAACTAAGATACCAAAAAGGGGAGGGGATGCCAACTATACAACTCAATATCCATGAAACAAGAGGTCCAATACCCTCATTCCACCTACACCAACACCTATAAGGAGAGGAACACTAGCAACCAGATCCACCATCACTACCATGATATATCTTTCCTTTACCAAGGTCAAACATAAAAATATCTACATACATCTGAGGTTGTATGTAGGGTGTGATCCAAATCCCAGTAGGATATCACCCAAAAGACATATTCCATGCCAAAAAGTTATAAGAAAAATCACCATGATAGTTTTAATGATAAAAAGGGAAACAATTTTAATAAAACATTTTATAGAAAACATTTCCAAGAAAATAATGCTTTAAAATTAAAATGAAATCAAGGTCCACCATATGTTGATGGTAAGAAACACATCATAATAGAACCATGGGTAATCCCTAAAGTAACTAGCACTAGTGGGACCCTAGGAACCTCATATCTTAGTGAAACATTGTATAATAACCATAACCAACAACATCCTCATGCATGGGCCACTAGAGAGAAATCTATCCAAAGTTCTAGTGGTCTCCCATAATCATCATAGTATAGTTAATGTTGTAAAATAAATCCATCTAGAAGTAATCAGGCCTCGACCCCACTGATTTGACTAGAATACTATTTATATTCCTCCCACCTAGATACTTAGGATTCCATTTATTCTCAATTTCTATTTCACATTTCACATTGATCACCACTATCACATACACACACCAAGAAATATGAGTACACATGAAAAATAACCATTTCCAAACGAAAAAACTCTTTTAAAATCGATACACACATCCAAGCCACTTAAAAACATGATTCTCTCCATTTACACAATTTATAAAACACATTTAGGAAGCATACAAAGGAATCACACATGAAACAAAACGAATTTCATTTAGAAAACAATATTTCAATCCAAATTCATCTAAAATACTTTTGAAAACCCATTTCAAACCACACACATAATCCATAGAACACATTGAAGAATCCATGAAAGCATACTAAAATCATCTAATATTATAAAATCAAGGAATCACTTACCTCAATTTTGGAAAATTCCAAAATCCAGTGGAAAACATCAACCGTACATTTAGATTACCCTATAAAGGCATGATCAAACCATAAACACCAAGATCAAACCCAAAGAACCCTGGTTAAACACATTATAGGGAAACAAACTAGTTGGAGAAAGAATATCCCATGAAATAGGGAAGAAGAACCCAAAAGGAAGGAATAAATTGAGAGATGAGTGAGTTAATTGATGACTCCTTGAATATACAAGGCCAAATTAACCCAAAAATTGAAGCTCTATGGGAGAAAGGAGGAGAGGGAGAGGCTCCTAGGGTGAAGATTCTAGAATGGGGAAGAAAGGGGGTGGATTTGGGGTTAAATTAGAATAGTGAGAATGGATAATTTACACATTTATAATGATCTGGATAGGTTGCACGGTTTAACTGCATGGTTTTCCAAATTGTGCGGAAATCGTGCGTCCCTATCATTCCAAGTGGAATGAGGTTGCATGAATTTCAGTGGTAAGGTGAAAATTTGTGTGTTAGGCCATGTTCCCCAGATAGATCCACTAGTTAGGGTGCATAGTTATCCACATAACCACGTGTTAGGATATGTGTCCTAGACAATTACATTGTCCAAGGTGCACAATCTCTCCTAGGATGGTGCATGGTTTCTACTAACCATGTTCCAACCGTGCACCAACTAATGTCGGGTGAAAAACTCTATTTTAAATAAAAATATTTGGGATATATATGAAACCAAGATAAGAACAAAAAAACTAGAAAAATACCTCAAAATAAAACTATGTATGTGATAATTCTCCCCACCAAGATAACTGTCCACCCTTGGAAAGTTATCTCAAAGGATGATCAGAGAACAAAAATGGATACTACTCCTCAACCAAATATTTCTTCTCCCATGTATCATGATAATAATTCCCATGCTTACAAAGAACTCAGAACAATGGAATGGACATACCCTGAAGTACTTTCTCTTAGGAATCCAAAATCTTCACTAGCCTCTCAAACACAGACAGATCCAGTTCTAATTCAATCTCTTCCCAATTTAGTACATGAGAAATATATTGATTATACTTTTTCATCTGCAAGACATGGAATATGTCATGGATTGATGTCAAATGGGATGAAAAATTTAACTGATATTCCAACTTACCAACTCTCATAGTAGTCTCAAAAGGTCTAACAAACCTCAACATTATCTTCCCTTTCTTACCAAGATGATTGTGACCCAAACGAGGAGACACCATAAAAAAAACCCAATCACCCATTAATAACTCCAAGTCTCAGTGTCTTTGATTGAAATAGGATTTATAGAGGCTCTTTATTGTCAACAAATATTTCCTGATCAACTAAAATTTCTCAAACATTTCCTACACCAAGCTCAGTCCCAACAATGAGGTCTCACCCACCTTAGTCCAACAAAAAGGAGACCAACACAACTGACCATAAATCAACTCAAAGGGATCCATATAAATTAAGTATTGGTAATTATTGTTATAATAAAATTAAACTAACCCCAAATGGATATCCCATGAGCCTCTAAAACCCAACAAAAAATCTCAGAACATGTCTTTAAAGACTTGATTTTCCCTCTTCATCTGACCATCCTTTTGAGGATGGTATGCTGTGCTCAACTTGACCTGCAGACCCATTTACTTTTGAAGGCCTTTAAAAAATATCAAGGTGAAATGGGGTCCCTATCCCAAACAATCACTAATGTAACACCATGAAACCTCACTATATCCTAAATATAAAACCGTCCCAATTCATTTACCTTAGATTAATCTCTAATCATAATGAAATGGGATGATTTGGTCGGATGGACAATCACTGCCCAAATCACGTTCCTTCCTCAGGGTGTATGAGGTAATACAATAATGAAATCCATGGAAACCTCATACCACTTATAGATAGGAATGGGTAGGGGATGAAGAATACTAGAGGGCCTCTCGTGCTCTTCTTTTATCTACTAACATGTATAACACCGAGATACAAAATCAGCTACATCCCACCTCATACCCGACTACCAAAACCGAAGATGCACATAAAAAAAAATCTTGGGGGTCTCATGATGAGTAACCCACTGATATTGGTGTCTATACTGCATTACCAACCTCTTAAATGAAAATGACACCACCATGTGGCCCTTAAAGAAAATAACCCCATCTGAAGACTAGGACCATTCACCGAGAACCTCCCTATAATTTAAGAGTTTCATAGATTTTTGGCACAAATATTCTCTGGGATTCTACTTCTAAATCAACTCTAGAAGGGTGGGGGGGGGGGGGGGTCAACTGTAAACTATCCAATAATGCATCCCCACTATGCTCCTTGGTCTCTAGATGCATCTGAAAAAAAAAAATCCTTATATGAGTTTATTCATCACTGGACTCCTTCAAAGCTTGCACCGACACTTTCCTAATCAAGGAATCTACTACCAAATTACCTTTTCATAGGGTATAGAAGATATCAAAATCAAACCCCTAAGGGTACTCAACTCAATGATGCTACCTAAAATTCAGATCCTTCCATGAGAAAATATAGGCCAAGATTTTATGATCAGAATAGACAAAAAATTTCCCCCTAAAAATATAATGACTCCACGCATTCAAGGCATGCATTACCACCACTAATTCCAAGTCATGGGTTGGGTAATTCTTTTAATTTGGTTAGATTTTTTTTGAATCATATGCCACCACATGCTCATCCTACATTAGTATACATCCATGACCCATACCTAAGGCATCACAGTATACCGCATACCCTTTCCCAAATTCTAGAAAGATCAAAATAGGGGTTGTGTTCAAACAATAATTAATCTCTTCAAAATATGCCCAACATTTTGGGATCTAGTAAAATATCACCATTTTCATGTTAGCATCATCATGGGTAAGGAAAGATGAGATAAATCTCTAATGAACACCCTGTCATACCTTTCTAGGCCTAACAAGCTTATAATCTTGAAGATTTTTTTTGGCTACTCCCATGACATCACTACACTAATCTTATCAGGGTCCACCGAAACCCCTAATTCCGAGATCACATGGATAAAAAAAATTCACCACCCTAATCTATAAGGTTCACTTGGAAATATTAGTGTATAGGTTATGGTCTCAAAGAGTTCCCAACATGATCCTTAGATGACGCTCATGATCTTCTTCAGTCCCTAAGTAGATCAGGATTTCATCCATGAATACCATGATGAAAGAATCAGGATACTAATAGAACACCCTATTAATGAGTTCTATAAAGACCACTAGAGAATTTTTTAACCTGGATGGAATAACCAGGTACTCAAAGTGGTTATACCTGCTTTAGAAATCTATTTTTGGAATTTTATCCTTTCTAAATCTGACTTAGTGATACTTGGAACACAATTTTATATTAGAAAACCACATCTCCCATTGAGTTAATCAAAAGGGTCATCAATCCAGGGAAAGGGGTATTTTTTTCTTGATCATCACTTTTTTCAGCTTCTAGTAATTGATACACAATCAGAGAGATCTATCTGACTTCTTTGCAAACAAGACATGGGAGGCCCAAGGCGAGATGCTTAGGTGAATGAATCCTTTAGATTCTAACTCATTAATCTATATATTTAATTCCATAAACTCGATTGGGGCCATAAGGTATGAGGGAAGATATATCATCTATGTTCCTAGTGCCAAATTGATGGTTAACTCCACATCTGTCTTTGGAGGAAACCATGATAAGTCATCTGGAAATACCTATGGTAACTCATCCACTAAAGGAGGTAATTCAATCTTGAATCCACAATCATCTTCCTCAAACATAAGCTACGAGATATGAAAAACAAGTCTACCCAACTCCAAAAGTTGAGGTCCAGTTGATAGCGGTATTTAATGCATAAATTTTAGAGTATTTTAATGTATTTATTTGTGCATTTAAATGAATAATATTTCCAATTTTGGAAGGGATCAAATTGTTTTGTTTTTTATGGTAGGATACAAATTATATTTGAAAAATAAATGAAAAGAGGATAATTTTTGAGCTAAAATATTCATTCGCGGTGTGACACCAGATTTTTGAATCCAAAGCGGAGCTGTGAAATTGGAGCTCACCATTTACACATCGTGTAGTCCAATTACATGATATGAGTTTTCAAAATAATTTTTCACACAGGGCAAGTCATGAAGATTACATGATGTGAAAAAAAGTTACACGTAGTGTATTCTCATTACACGATATGGGAATTTTAGAGATATGTTTTTTGAAAAGTTACAATAAAATTCATGATGCCTAAGAATTAAATGATTACACGACGTAAAAGTACATTACATGTATTGTAAGTGTCAACGAGTAGAAAAAATAATGACACCACTAATAAGGGTTTTGACTAGATTTACTATTTATTCACCCATGACCACACAACATCAGAAGATGATGGGGATAAAGGAGGTGGAGCGATGCCACTGGAGCACTACACTCATGGAGTGACAATACAGATCCCTAATTCATTGTTGTTATTTGATTCATTTTTTATTCAGGTATTCATACTACTCATTCTCATCATGCGTATCATAAGAGAGTAGTTTAATTTTGTGCCGGGTGATTTGATTGTAGGGGATGTGTTGTTAGGGATTATTTCTATTTTATATTATTATTTTAGATTGTTGCAACATTGATTATCAATTCCAAATATATTTATTTTCATATTTCATGACCATTTCTATATTCTAAAGGTTATAATTTCATTACATCAATTAATTGGCCTATTTTTTGCATAACCATTATGAAATCTAGGTTAGTTATTTTTAAATAGGGTTTTGGGTCATCTTGTTTTGAATTTCCACCCAATAGATGACCATTCCAAAGGTGAAATCACAGGTTTAGTTTAGGATACCCATACCAAGGATTCATACTGACCCAATTATAATACCAAACCTGAATAAATTCATTATCAAGTAAATAACTAGTGCACAAACCTGAACATCACTAAACCCGGCATGCATCATCTCTTGAATTCAACCCCACTCCTTACTATATTATTTTTCCCCAAAAAAATAAATCAATTTTAATTTTAATTTATTTAATTAATTTAGAACATATGGATAGTATCTATGGGTTCAACAGTTGATATTTCCAAGTAATAAATTTTTAGTTAGGTTTTTTGAGTTTTTATAAATTATTAAATACGTGTGTCCCCATAAGATTTAACGGCGCCATGCGGGATGTCACCAGCACATCTCGACTATGTATCCCATTCACCCTAAAAAACCTAAGATCTTCCACCAGGTTACATGAAGCTCACTCAACATCGATAATAATCGATGTGTTCTTGAAAATGCACCATCCAATCCATACCTAGGATCATGCCGAAGAGGTCCATCTTCAAACCTAGGAAATCTCATTCCAGCTCGACCCCTGACATGGTGAGTACACAAGACAGACACTTGAAACCCTACTCTCAATTATTTACAAGTGGTTTCACCAAATACATTGCATAAAAAATAATATAATCTAGAAAACTGAACACATACATAAGATGGGAAGAGATAAAAGAAACCGAGGCACCCATTTCAAACAAATCAATGACTATAGACAATGTAATAAAAATGGTACCTTGAACTGTCATAGGTCTTGAATCAGATTATATTGGTGCCTAATCCACATATTGAAGATATCTCATCTATGCATGATCTAGGTAATGACCACTAACTTGAAACTATACTTTAATATTACCCTACACAAAAGTGGATCAAACCCTACCACCATGACCACTAAACCAAGATCTTACTGTTCAGGACAAATCTGACTTGGATGTCATCCCTCTAGAGGCCATAGAACTAGTTATACCCTGATATGGATGTAGAGCTCTACAAAACTACTAAAAATTTCCCATATTCCCACACCAATGGAATGTTTTGGGTGCATTTGAGCATGAAAAATGTACATTCCCCATTTTCCCAAATTAATGGCATAGAACTGATCTAGCACCTAAAGCCACAAATGAAGGGTTTTGGGAAGAATGGAATGAACTACCACCTCCTCTTTTTCCCCACCCATCTCACTTTCTATTCTTCATAGATGAACTGCCACTACCCTGTCCTACTAATAACACTACTCCAAAGAATCCAAACTCACAGGATCAGTCAAACTCTACCATTAGAGTATAGTTAAAAACCACACCATACATCTTCAACTTGAACAAGAAGACTTGGGACCAGATATCTAACCATAACCCCATATCAAACATTTGATCCTTCAGCTACACATTAGAGACTACCTCAAGTGAAAAAAAATAACTATGCAAAGTGGTTAGCATAATCCATCACAATTTTATCCCCTTAGTGAAGATAAAAAAACTCTCAGGTCTTGGAGAATACCAAGGTCTCATGGAAATGCCTCTCATTAAATGTGACCTTGAAATCCTTCCAACCCATCTTATTATGTTTCCCATCTTGAACCATTGAGTTTCAAACCTCTAATTGGGGACTTCCAACAAGAACTAATAACACTTCACCCTAAATATCTCATGATTTTCAAGAAAACCAAACATCCTCTCTATTTTATCAATCCACTCCTCTAACTCATGGGGATCCGTGCTACCCTGGAAGGTATGAGGTTTTTTCTTGAGGAACTCTAAGCTTTGTCCTCTCCAGGACCTGGCTCAACTTCCTTGACCTAAGAATAACCAGGGCCTAATCCATGTCCTAAGGCTTGGATAGTCTGAACCACTACTTCCATGAGTCACTAATAAACTGGTGAGGGAGAACTCACCCCGACCTCTTCCAGTAGTTTCACATGAAGTCTTAAGGGAGGTGCCTTACTCAAATAATTGATAAACACAAAATAACCATAAAAAAATCATTAATAAAACATTATGAAAGTTTTTCAATAACAACAATAAGTATCAAACACCTCCACAAACCCCCAAAAAAATAACAAACTCAACAAAAAACCAAACCACTCCCGCCCGATGTCCATGCACATTTGGAAGCCTGCACATCTCACCTGGAGGATAAGCCAAACAAATTTCTAGTATCCCATGGAAACTCAAGGCCCGTTATGAGGTGTGTTGGCTAGACACCCCACTTGTAACAAAAACTTCAATAATTGAAAATCTGGCTCAAGTATATCTAGACTTTCCCAAATAGAATGACCAAAGAAAGGGAAAAAACCTACTCTGATACCATTTTCTCATGAATCGATTCAAGATTCCATCCAACCTGACACCCGACCTAGCTTGTGGCATGGCCTGAAGGGTATTCCTGATCCCCATGGGCTGGAAACTAGTGCATGGGTATCTACATTTCACTTTTGGCAGTGATTTCACCCATGATAAACAACCATAAACATATCAAAATAGTCAAGTATCACATAATAAATAATAATCATAACCATAAGAGATACAAAAATTCAATTTAAAAATTTTACAACTTTAATAAAAAACCAATATACCAAAAAGGGAAGGGGATACCAACTATATAACTCAAAATCTATGCAATAAGAGGGAAAACACCCTCATTCCACCTACACTAATACCTACAAGGATAGGAACACTAGAAACTGGATCCACCGTCACTACCATGATACATCTTTCCTTTACTTGGGTCAAACATAAAAATATCTATATAAACCTGAGGGTGTATGTAGGGTGTGAACCAAAACCCATTAGGATATCACCCAAAATAAATATTCCATGCCAAAACATTATAAGAAAAATCTCCATGGCAGTTTTAATAATAAAAGGGAAACAATTTTAATAATTTTTTTATCAAAAAAATTTACAAGTAAAGCATTCTTTGAAATTAAAATGAAAGCAAGGTTCACCATATTCCAATGGTAAGCACCACATAAAAAGAGCACCATGGGTAATCCCTAAAGGTACTAGCACTAGTGGGGCCCTAGGAACCTCATATCTTAGTGAAACATGGTATAAAAACCATAAACCACATCATCCTCATGCATGATTCACTAGATAGGATTATATCCAATGTTCTAGTGGTATCTCATCACCATTATAGTTTAGTTAGTGTTTTATCATCAATCCTACTAGAAGGAACCGATACTTAGACTCACTAATCCAACTAGCGCACTAGTCCTAGTCCACCCACCTAGATACCTATTATTCCCTTTGTGCTCAATTTCTATTTTACATGTCACATAGATCACCACTTTCATATACATACACTAAGAAATAGGAATACACATGAAAAACCAAAATTTCTACATACAAAACCTCTTTTGAAATCAATATACACATCCAATCCACTTAAAAACATTATTTACTCCATTTACACAATTTATAAAACACATTTTGGAAGCCTAATAAAGAATCACTCATGAAACACAACTAATTTCATTTGGAAAACCATATTTCAACCCAAATGCATCTCAAATCCTTTTGCAAATCCATTTCATTCCACACACATAATCTATAGAACATATTGAAGAATCCAAGAAAGCATACAAAAATCATATAATAATGAAAAATCATGGAATCACCTACTTCAATCTTGGAAACTTCTGAAATAAAGTGGAAGACTACAACCACACCTCTAGAGGACCCTATAAAAGAAAGATCAAACCATAAACACAAAGATCAAACCCAAAGAACCATGGTTCAACCCGTTCTAGGAAAACCAACCCATTGGAGAAAGAAGATCCCATGAAAGAGGAATGAAGAACCCAAAAGGAAGGGAGAAATTGAGAGAGGAGTGACTTACTTGATGACTCCTTGCTGATCCAAGGCCAAATCCTCTAAAAAATTGAAGGTCTAAGGTTGAAAAGATGAGAGGGGGAGGTTCCTAGGGTGAAGACTCCAGAATTGGGAATAAAGGGGGTTGATTTGGGGTTAAATTAGAAGATGGAAAAAGGGTAAGTACAACATTTTTAATGATCTTGAAAGGTCACATGATTTGGCCACATAGTTTGGAAAACCATGAGGAAACTGTCCATCCCTCTTGGTCCAAGAGGAATGATTCCACATGGTTTTTTGGGGAAAGGTGCATTCCCATGTGGTAGACCATGCACCCCAGAAAGAACCAATGGTCTAGGTGCATAGTTAGCTGCACACCTGTGTGGAAGGTGGTACATCTAAGACAGTGGCACTATCCAGGGTGTACGATATCTCTTAGGTTGGCGCATGATTTATGTTAACCATGCACCAACCATGCACCACCTGTAATCAGGTCTAAAACCTCCATTTTTCACCAAAAACACTAGAGATATCCATGAAACCAAGATAAGACGAAAATAAACCAGAAAAATACCTCCAAATAAAACAATGGATGTGAAAAATTCTCCCCACCATGAAATATTTCCACCCTCAAAAAGTCAAGTTGAAGTCCGATCCGAAAAAAATAGATACTTCTCCTCAACCCAAGATTTTTGCTCCCATATCTCATGCTCGTCATTACCATTCTTCCATAGAACCCAAACCAATGATATGGAATTCCCCTAAAGTAATTTCTCTTGGGAATACAAAATATGCACTGGCCACTCAAATACAGATAGATATTTTTCAAATTCCAAATCTTCCCAATTCAGCATATGAGACGAATCCAGATTATACTTTTTTAGTTATGATACATGGAATTAGTCATGGATTAATATGAAATAGGATGGAAAATCTAACTGGTATGCCAAATTAACAAATCTATCTATAATCTTAAATGGTCCAACATATCTCAAAATTAGATTCCCTTGATTACCAAGATGGCAGTGACCCATACTAGGAGCCACCTTGAAAAAAAAACTAATAACCCATGAAGAACTCTATGCATCAACACCATTGATCAACATAGGATTTATGGAGGCACTATTTTAGGGTTAGTGTCCTGTGAACCAACTGTTTTGTACTTTGATTACATGAATGTACACTTATTATATATTGTTCATTGTTATGCATGACTATAATATAATAATGTCGTAGAATATTTGTTGCATTGATAAGGTCATGGAAGATCCCCATTATGATGAGAACCTTGAAATGATATAACAATATTCTTAAATAAATTTCTACGATTGGATTCCATACTATGATAGGACACATAGTATACAGACCGTCATGTGCGAGTACTCGTTAGAAGACGAGACTCTCTCTCTCACGGAGTTCGCACTTGGTAATCTCCAAGATGGTAGATTATGAGAACATACTCGCCAGTAGTAATTATTCATGTTTTTGTGTCATCAGACATTTCTATCTATGAGCGTGTGTAATGGTCCTTAGACCAGAAGATTATCATTAACTCATGTCATGACTCGTGCACTTAGATTTGCTGATGAAAACCATCACGGAGATAGTTGGCAGGAAGTAGGGTATGTTGGGTGCATCATGAATGACATTTTTTTAATGGATAAGTCAAGGAAGGATTTGTCCCTTCCATGTTTATGGAAGTAAATATCTCAGGCCCTTTGATTGAAATAGAACTGTCACCCAAATTCCATGGCCATGGTGTCACGACGAGTTTATTTCTGGAAGTCAAAGAATGACAGATCAAGCATAAAGGTTTATGACACTTCCATGAAACCTGCTTGATGAGATATTGAGAAAAAGGGATTAAATTACATAGTAAGAATTCGTATGAGGTGACACATCAATGCGGCATCGACTTCTTTCTCTTGGGTGCCTTGACCCGTTGCTAGACAGTAATCTTGGACTTTAGGCAAGCCCACCTAATGCCAATGAGAAAGAGGCCTAGAGGGTCACACACTAAGTGTATTCAAGTATCTCAAGTAGAATAAATATTATTCCCATATGTGGTTTAATAATTATTCAAGGAATCCTAAATCATTTTAATGTTGGAGGAAGAATAAAATGAAAACAAGTACACACCGTGTATCAATGATTCCATTCCGTGTAGTTTTTATTTTTAAAACAAGTACACGCTATGTATTAATGATTACACACCATGTGATTTTCATTTTGGAAATGAAATGAAAAAATTAAAACAAGATATACACACTGTGTATATTAAATGTATACGTCATGTAGTTTTCAATGAAAAAAAGTACATTCCATGTATTTATGATTACACACTGTGTAGTTTTTCCAGTCGGGATTTTGAGGAAATAATATCATTTTATTAAATGATATTTATTATAATAAGTGTGGGTTCATGTCAAGTAATTAATGATTCGACGTGGGGTTTTCAAAAGAGTTAATGAAATAAATAAAACATGTAACACATTTATTTATTGTCATAACTCTACAACCTCAAACCCGATTATAAATATCCTCACAACCACAACTCTCTTCCTAAGAATCATTGTGCACAACAATTCTGGAGAATTCTCTCAAGACCGAAAGAACTCTGTTCTCCAAGAACGCTCTCAAGACCGAGAGAGATCCACCTCTATAGGATCAAGACGATCTAAGGAAGACAACTCAAGAAAAGGCTTCTCCACACTAGCACCCAGAGATTCCTTTGGTGACGTCCAGAGATATGTGGTGCACATGTGGATCACTGCTAGAGGAAGTCTACACTTGGACTCTGAGACGCAATGACGAATCACATCGGAACGTGATCAAAAATATCAACGAAGAAAGAACGCCATAACATGTACTTCATGTCAATTAATTAAATTAATTATAATCAACCTGTGATGATCTTTCCTTTGTGGTTCCAAGACTTTTCTTCTTCTTTGTCTATTTATGTGATTCAATTTGTGGAGTCTGATGTTTATCGTTATATTGATCCGGGATTGATCATTGTTAATGACAAAAATCCAAGTGGGCACATCCTCCCATGAGCTTCCACTACGCCTGGGACCTTCAAGTGGTATCAGAGGGAGTCACAACATTGATTATAGTTATTTAATTTTCGTTGAAAATTTACCCATTTATATTTGATTCAATTCAAGATAAATCATTCTATAAAACTGAATGAACGATATCTGCTCTTCCTCCTTCATTTCTCGATTCACATCATAGAAACAAAATTTTAATTTTAATTTTGATTAAATTAAAAATGAGGAACTCATCTAGAGGATCCGCTCTTTTTGTCTGTACAACACAAGAATACACGACGTGTAGTGAAAACTAAACGCCGTGTACTTAGGTTCAATGAACTGGTACTGGTCCTCAAAACCACGCCGTGTGAATTGAGTATACCTATGTATTTTTTACCCCGTGTTGACTAGAAATGAATGGTGCGTGGGAACCAGAATACACGGCGTGTATGTTGAATCAACATGCCGTGTAGTATGATCCAACCTAGGTGAAACCGTGTACAAGGAGAAGCCGTGTTCCGCATACACAGAATTGCTAGGCTGGTAATCACGTAACAAGGAAGTACATGCCGTGTTATATTAATCTACACACCATATACTCCAAAATTTCCAAATTATAGAAAAACACGCCAAAGCCCCCTACGTTTACTTTGGATAAAGGGTGAAAAATACACGCCATGTAATATAGCCTACACGCTGTGTACTTTCCAGAAATGGAATTTTACCAGGTTTCCTCCAAAAGTAAAAAGACCTGTACAAGGAATATGGATGAGAAGAATTTCAAGGAAATTCGAAAAGGAATTTAAGATAAAGAATTGATTAATTATAAGATCATAATTAATTGAATTCAAGTGTGACTTATCTTGAATAAAAGAACTATTAAAATAATTTGAATTCTAAATATGCATAAATGTCATTGCATGCTATGGATGATCATGAGCTAGAAAAAAGACCCTTTTTATGTGTGTATGGTTTCATTTAAATTTGTTTAATTTAAATTCATTGGCCTGCGAGCCTTCTTCCAATAAAATGTAGGGACTGCATGCCCATGGTTTCTTTAATGTAAAACCCATGTAATGGAGGATCTCCCAAGCTAGTGGAGACGGTTCAAAAATCTGTAGTTGAGGTGAAACCAACTCAAGAAGATGCAAAGGTGAACAGATGGGACCTGCAAAACACAAACCATTGGGTTCAAGGTGTTTTCCCTAGGTTATGGTTATCTTATCAAAATAAATAGATAAGCTAAACAATAGAAGCTCATGATCATGACATCTTATTTTATTTCTATCTGATTGCATGGTTTATTTATTATGTATGTGTTGTCGCGTTCATATAATTAATGAAATAAACAAGCATGCAAATATGGAATAAAATAAAAACTGGACTATGTGTAAACATTATCAGAACATGGTTAATCACTTAAGCAAGCATCACTTAATATTAACAAGCATGTGATAATGAAAAAATACGTATAAAGAAAAAAATCCCTAAAATACCATATTAAGTCAGACTAAGACTTCTGTTATTTGATTAAGGGAAAGACTCAATAAAACTATGTGTTTGACCAACCCTTGTTAGGACACTTACTTTTATAAAGGAATCTCTTATGAAAGTTTCGGGTTTACTTAAACATTTTACATCAAGAGGAGTAGCCCTTGCTAGACTTTTTGTAAAATGGAGGCAAGTGTTGAGGAAATCCAAGACAGGATTTCAGGATTGGGGAGTCCACTCAAAAGATTAAGGAACTGTAAGCTCACAGTTGAAAAAGACCTGCCTGCCTAAATAACTTCAAATATCTTGACCAACCCTTGTTGGGGTTATGCGAAGGGGAATATAGATCCTTTCCACTAGAATGTCAAAGAAACTGGACATTCCAAGTTCAATGGTGAGGGACATTGGGACTTGATAAAATAGTGGGAGACTTAATAATATTTATTATTTATCATAAAATTTAATCAAGAAAGTACTGATAAATATTCTCTTTTAATTTGTAGAATCAATATGAAAAACTTGTCAACCACCTTTCCTCTGTGATCAATTCTGGATAAAGAAAATATCCTCACCAGCAATAACTTTCAGGAATGGTTTAGGTGACTTCGGGTTAAACTATTCCATGAACGAAAGTTTTATGTGCTGGAGTCCTCATTTCTTGATTATCTTTCCCAAGGGGCGAGTGATGAAGATTTCCTGGTCTATGATCAACATTTGAGTGATTCACTTGGCGTTCAATGTTTGATGCTATCATCAATGTCAAGTGATCTCATGAAGTATCATGAAGACATGGATGCCTATAGCCTGCTCGATCACCTCTGTGGTCTATACCAAGAGAGATAAAGACAAGAAAGGTTTGATATATCCAAGGCTCTATTTCAGAGAAATCTTGGAGAGGGTGCCCTAGCTGGGCCTCATGTAGTCAAGCTCATTGGATACATTGAGCTCTTGGAGGTTCTAGGATTTAAACTCCCCAAAGAACTAGGTACCGATCTCATTCTCACATCAATCCCCCAGAGCTTCTCTAACTTTGTGGTAAATTTCAACATGAACAACATTGAGAAGTCTCTATCTGATCTTCTTATCCTTATTCACCAAGTGGACAATGATATGAAGTGTGAAAAGCCTTCTGTCCTTATGGAGAATAAAAAGAAAGGGAAGGAGATGAGCTTTAAGCCCAAGGCTTCTTCAAGTCCTTCCAAGAAAAGGAAGATCAAAGGGGAGGCAAGAGAATAGGAGGATATTTGTTTCTCATGTGGCAAGAAAGTCCACTGGAAGAAAAACTACACCCAGCCAAGGAAGAAAGGGGAAGCTTTAGGTGTGTTTGTTATCGAATGCAATCTATCTGTTTCTACAGATTGGGTATTAGATACAGCCTTTGGTGCTCACATATGTATCCAAATACAGAAACCAAGAAGATTCAGGAAGATTGATCGAGGGGAGGTAGATCTACGAGCGGCCAACGGAGCCAGACTTGCTTATGTAGCTGTCGGGGAATACCACCTCACATTACCAACTATAATGATCTTGGTGTTAAAGGGTTGTTATTATGTGCCTTCTGTTACTAAAAACATTATTTCAGTATCCAAATTAGATACTGATGGATTCATCTTTAGGTTTGGAAATGAATGCTGCTAATTTTATAAAGATATCATTTTTTGGTAGGGAACATTTATATAATGACCTTTATGTGTTATACTACACAAACCAAGTAATGGAAATCGATGAAAAAGTTAATTCACATGACTCATACCACACCCAACTTTGGCATCACTGACTAGGTCATGTCAATGAGAAATGTTTGAAAAAATTACATCAAGATTGGTATTTAGATTCTTTCGAACTAAAACCACTTGGTGTATGTCATGCGTGTCTACAAGGAAAAATAACCAAAGCCCCATTTAGTGGGAAAGGTGAAAGGGCTAAAGAGATTCCAGAATTAGTTTACACAGATGTGTGTGGACCATTTCCAGTTGAAGCAAGGGGTGGGTTCTTGTACTTCATAACTTTTAATGATGATTTTAGTAGATATGGATATATTTACTTAATGAGGTATAAGTAAGATTATTTTCATTAGTTCAAAGAATACAAGAATGAAGTTGAGAACCAGCTTGGTAAGAAGATTAAGAAACTCTGCTCAGATAGAGGAGGAGAATATCTTAATCAAGACTTCATTGATTTCTTATGGGAGTTTGGGATTCTATCTTAACTCACTACTCCTTACACTCATTAGTGGAATGGATTAAGTTAAAGGAGGAACTGCACCCTGTTGGACATGTTGAGATCAATGATGAGTCATACGAGTCTTCCATTATCCTTTTTGGGATATGCATTACAAACAAAAGAACACATACTAAACCAAGTACCAACTAAATTGATAAATGGTATTCCATACGAATTATGGAGTGGACACAAAGCCATATTATCAAATTTACATGTGTGGGGTTGCGAAGCATTTGTTAAGGCCTCTTCAGGTAACAAACTTGCACCTCGAGGCACAAATTGTACCTTTATAGGATATCCCAAGGAAACAAGGGGATATTACCTATACAACCCCTTAGATAAAAAGGTAACAGTGGAAAGACATGCCATATACCTTGAGAGGGAACACATCTCTAAAATAGATAGTGGGAGCGAGATAGATTTTGATGAAGTCGAGGCTCAAGATGCACAGGAGTTGGTACAAGAACAGATTTCACAAAGCCCCGTGGAAGAACAATTTGTTCCAGAGACATAAGAACCGCATAGGAGAATGAGAGAGGTGAAGGAACCAGAACGATATGGTTTTCTTGTCACCAAGGATGGTGAATCATTATTGGTTGACAATGATGATCCTCTTAACTACAAGGAAGCAATTGAAGGCACAGAAGCTGCCAAGCGGCGAAAAGCCATGAATTCTGAAATGGATTCCATGTACCAAAACCAAGTATGGATTTTGGTAGATACTCCAGTTGATGTAAAGAATATTGGTATAAATGGGTATTTAAGAAGAAACTGGACATGGAGGGGAAAATAAGCACTTATAAGGCACAACTGGTTGCAAAATGTTTTAAACAACATCAAGGAATTGACTATGATGAAACCTTTTAACTAGTTGCGATGCTAAAATCCATCAAAATACTATTGGCCATTGCTTCTTACCATGACTATGAAATTTGGAAAATGGATGTCAAAACAACATTCCTTAATGAGAACCTCTAGGAGGATGTCTACATGACACAACCTGAAGGGTTTGTGACTCCAAAGGATTCCAACAAGGTATGCAAGTTGCAGAGATCCATTTATGGATTAAAGAAAGAATCAAGGTCATGGAATATTCATTTTTATGAAGCTATAACAGAATTTGGCTTCGTTAAGAATGAATATGAGCCTTGTGTCTACAAAAGGTTTAGTGGAAGTTCAGTTGTTTTCCTAATAGTATATGTGGATGACATATTACTAATTGGAAACGAAGTACCTGTCTTATAGTTAGTTAAGGAATGGTTGGATAAATGCTTCTCTATGAAAGACTTGGGAGTGGCAGCATATATTCTTGGGATCAAGATCCATCATGATAGATCCAAGAGAATGCTAGTCCTAAGTCAAAGTACATACATTGACAAGATACTGAAGAGATTCAGTATGAAACAATCCAAGAGGGGATTATTACTAGTGTCACATGGAATTCATCTTTCCAAGAAAATGTGTCCTCAAACATATGAGGAAAGAGAGAAAATGGAAATGATCACTTACGCATCTGTGATTGGTTCAGTCATGTATGCTATGATATGTACAAGGCTAGATATTATTTACGCATTAATTATGGTAGGCAGATATCAAGCTGATCCAGGAGACCACCATTGGATGACAGTCAAGACTATCCTTAAGTATCTAAGGCATACTAAGGATATGTTACAGGTTTATGGAGGAGATGAGAAAATAGTCATCAGAGGACATGTAGATGCTATTTTCTAAACTGATCAAGATGACATGAAGTCGCAGACTGGATACATCTTCAGTTTGAATGGAGGTGCAGTGAGCTGGAAGAGCTCAAAGTAAGGTGTGGTTGCAGATTCTACAGCAGAGTCCGAGTATATTGCAGCTTCTAAGGAAGCTAAAGAAGCAGTATGGATGCAAAGATTCGTCCAAGAGTTGGATGTATTACCTAGAAGTAAGGATCCCATCACAATCTATTGTGAAAATACTGTAGTGGTGGAACTTGAAAAAGAGTCAAGGTCACATCAGCGAACAAAGCACATACTTCAGAAGTATCATCTCTTGAGGGATTTTTCTCAGAGAGGTGAAGTTGCAGTGAGTAGTATTTACATGGAAGACAACGTGGTGGACCCCTTGACTAAATCCTTGACTCAGCAAAAACATGATCATCATGTGAGGTCTAGCGGACTAAAAGCCGTAGGCAGTTGGCTCTAGTCCAAGTGGGAGTTTGTAAGAGTTGGTGTCCTGAGAACCAACTGTTTTGTACTTTGATTACATGAATGTACACTTATTATATACTGTTCATTGTTCTATATGACTATAATATAATAATGTCCTGGAATATTTGTTGCATTGATAAGGTCATGGAAGATCCCCGCTATGATGAGAACCTTGAAATGTTATAACAATATTCTTAAATAAAGTTCTATAGTTGGATGACATACTATGATAGGATACATAGTATACATACCTTCATGTGCGAGTACTCATAAGAAGATGAGACTCTCTCTCTCATGGAGTTCGCACTTGGTAATCTCCAAGATGGGAGATTATAAGAACAAACCCGCCAGTAGTAATTCCGTATGTTTTGGTGTCATCGTACATTTCTATCTGTGAGCATGTGTAATGGTTCTTAGACTGGAAGATTATCATTAACTCATGTCATGAATCACACACTTAGATTTTCTGACAAAAATCATCATGGAGACAGTTGGCGGGAAGTAGGGTACGTTGGGTGCGTCATGAATGATATGTTGTTAATGGATAAGTCGAGGAAGGATTTGACCCTTCCATGTTTATGGAAGTAAATATCTCTAGCCCTTTGATTGAAATAGATCTGTTTCCCAAATTCCATGTCCATGGTGTCATGACGAGTTTATTTCTGGAAGTCAAAGAATGATAGATCAATCATATAGGTTTATGACACTTCCATGAAACCTTCTTGATGAGATATTGAGACAAAGGGATTAAATTACACAGTAAGAATTTGTATGAGGTGACATGTCAATGCAGTGTCAAATTCTTTCTCTTGGGTGCCTTGACCCGTTGCTAGACAGTAATCTTGTACTTTAGGAAAGCCCTCCTAATTCCAATGAGAAAGAGGCCTAGAGGGTCACACACTAAGTGTATTAAAGTATCTCAAGTAGAATAAAGATTATTACCACACTTGGTTTAATAATTATTCAAAGAAGCCTAAATGATTTTAATGTTGGAGGAGGAATAAAATGAAAACAAGTACATGCCGTGTATTAATGATTACATGCCGTGTAGTTTTTATTTTGAAAAAAAGTACACGTCATGTATTAACGATTACATGCCATGTAGTTTTAATTTTGGAAAGGAAATGAAAAAATGAAAACAAGATATACACACCGTGTACATTAAATGCACACTCCATGTAGTTTTCAATGAAAAACAAGTACACACAATGTATTTATGATTACATGCCGTGTAGTTTTTCCAGTCTGGATTTTGAGGAAATAATATTATTTTATTAAATGATATTTATTATAATCAGTGTGGGTGAATGCTAAGAAATTAATGATTCAACATGGGGTTTTCAAAATAGTTAATGAAATAAATAAAATGCGTAATTTGTTTATTTATTGTCATAACTCTACAACCTCAAACCCGATTATGAATATCCTCACAACCCCAACTCTTTTCCTAAGAATCGTTGTGCACAACAATTCTGGAGAATTCTCTTAAGACCAAAAGAAATCCATCCCCAAAGAATGCTATCAAGACCGAGAGAGATCCACCTCCATCAGATCAAGGTGATCTAAGGCGGAAAACACAAGAAAAGGATTCTACACGCTAGCACCGGGAGATTCCTTTGGCGACGTCCAGAGATACATGGTGCATGTGTGGATCACCGCTAGAGGAAGTGTACAATTGGCTTCTACGACGCAATGAAAAATCACATCAGAACGTGATCAGAAATATCAATGAAGAAAGAATTACATAAAAGGTACTTATTTTCAATTAATTAAATTAATTATAATAAACGTGTGATGATCTTTCCTTTGTGGTTCCAGGACTTTTCTTCTTCTTTTTCTATTTCTGTGATTTGATCTGTGGAGTCTGGAATTTATCATCATATTGATCCCGGATTGATCATTGTTAATGAAAAAAATCCAAGTGGGAACATCCACCCATGAGCTTCCGCTGCACCCGGGACCTTCACACTACACTATCAAAAAACAATGCTTGATAAACCAAAATTTGTCATATGTTTCATGTATGAAGATTGGTCCCAACAATGAGGTCTCACCCAAATCAGTCCAACACAAAGAAGACCAACTTGTACAACCATAAATCTCCTCAAAGGGAGCCATGATAATTGTGGATTGGGAGATTTTGTTATAAGAAAAATCAACCAACCCCAAATTGATATCCCATGAGCCTCCAAAACCCAACACAAATGCCCAGAGCATGTATTCCAAGATCTTATTTGCCTGCTCTGTTTGGTCATCCATTTGAGGATGGTATGCTATTCTCAACTTGACCTGTGACCCCAGTGCCTTATGAAGGCCTTGAAAAAAAATCTAAATGTGAAATGGGGGTCCCTATCTGAAATAATCACCGACAGCATAATATTAAGCCTCACTATATCTTGAACATACAATGCTCCTAATTTATCCAGCTTGGATGAATATCTAATCAGAGTGAAATGGGATGATTTGGTAAGACATTCAATCACTACCCAAATAACATTCCTTCACCAGGGTGTATGAGGTAAACTGATAATGAAATATATGGTGACATCATCCCACTTTCATATAAGAATGGGTAGGGGCTGAATCAGACCATAGGGCCTTTGGTGCTTTTATTTTATCTACTAACATGTATAACATCAAGATACAAAATATGCTACATCCCACCTCATACCTAGCCACCAGAACTAACAATGCACATTATAAAACATCTTTGTGGTCCTGGGATGAACATTATACTAATACTAGTGGATATCCTACATTAACACCCTCCAAAATGACAATAAAACCATCGTGTGGACCTTGAAGTAAATAACCCCATATGACAAAAAGGACTATTCACTAAGCACCTCCCCACCATTTAAGAGCTACATAGATTGCTGAAAAAACTTGTTTCCAGGATCCTCTAGCTGAATCAGCTTCAGGATGGATGGATTCAACTATAAACTAGACAAGAATGCACTGCTTCTATGATCCTTGGTATCCAACTGTATCTGAGAAAAAATCCCCATTAGAGTCCATTCATCACTGGACTCCTTCAAATATTGCATGGAAAATTTCCTACTCAAAGCATATGCCACCACATAACCTTTTCCTGGGGTATATAGGATATCAAAATAAAACCCATGAAGGTACTCAACAAAGAAATGCTACCTCATATTCATATCCTTATAGGAGAAAATATAGGCCAAGATTTTATAATCAGAATTGACCACAAATTTTTCCCAAAAAAGATAATGGAACCATTTTTTAAGGCATGCATTATAGACCCTAATTCCAAGTCATGTGTTGGGTAATTATTTTCATGTGGTCGGAGTTGTTATGAACCATACTCTACCATATGATCATCCTGCATCAAAACACATCCAATACCCATACCAGAGGCATCACCATAGATCACACATCGTTTCCTAGATTCTAGAAAGATCAAAATAGGGGCTCTTGTCAACTATTGCTTAATCTCTTAAAAAGACACCTGAAATTATAGAATCCATTCAAACATAACCCCTTTTTAGGTGGGAAACATCATGAGTGAGAAAATCCAAGAGAAATATCTAATAAACCACCTATATTATACTTCCATTACTAAAAATCTTTTGATCACAAAGACATTTTTTGGACACTCCCAGAAAATCAAGGCAATTATCTTCTTGGGGTCCACCAAGACCCCTCATTCTGATATCACATGGCCCAAGAACTTCACCTCCCTAATCCAGAATGTACACTTGGAAAGATTATCATAGAAAAGATGGTCTCAAAGAGTACCCAACATAATCTTCAGATGTTGCTCATGCTCTTATTCAGACCTTGAGTAGACCAGAATGTTGTCCAAAAATACCATGATGAAGGAATCAAGATACTAATAGAATATTCTATTCATGATTTCCATAAATATCACTAGAGAATTTGTTAACCTGAATGACATGACCAGGTACTCAAAGTGGTAGTACTTACTTTATAAAGCTGTTTTTTGGAACATCCGCCTCTCTAACTCTGACTTGGTGATACCTAGATGTCAAGTAAATATTAGAGAAACACATATCCCCCTTGATCTAATAAAAAGGGTCATCAATGCAGGGAAATAGGTATTTGTTTTTGATCATCACATTGTTCAATTTCTATTAATTTGCACACAACTAGAGAGATCCATTAGACTTTCTTACAAATAAGACCGGGGCAGCCCATGGTGAGATGCTCAATTTAATGAATCCTTTGAATTATAACTTATACAACTGTGTCTTTAATTCCTTAAACTTAGTGAGTACAATACGATATTATGGAATAGATATCAGCTATGTTCCCAATGCCAAATCAATGGTGAAATCCACATCTATCTCTAGAGGAAACCCTAAAAAGTCATCCGAAAATACCTATGGGAACTGATCCACCATAAGAGGTAATCCAATCTCTAAGAACTATCATAATCCTCCAACATTAATGACAAGATCTGAAAAAAATACTACCAAACTCCAGAAGTGGAGGTCCAACACATCTCAACCAAGGATCCCATTCACCCATAAAAACCTAAGATCTTCCATCAAGTGCCATGAAACTCACCCACCATCGATAAAAATATATGAATTCCTGAAAACACACCTTAAAATATATATTGAGGATCATGTTGAATAGGTTTATCTCAAAAACTAGGAAATCCCATTCTAGATCAACCACTAACATGGTGAGTGCACAATAAGGACCACTGAAACCCTGCTCTCACTTCTTACCATGTGATATCACCAAATACATTTCATATGGAATAAGATCATTATGAAACCTCAAAACATACAAAATATGGGCATAGATAAAAGAAATAGATCCACATGTATAAAAAAAACTAATGACTATAAATGATGTAATAAAAAAATACCTCATACTATCGCAGATACTGCATCATATTCAGTTGGTACCTGATCCACAACATGAAGATATCTCATCTATGCCTATGACTAGGAATGAACATTAATATGTGGATACACTTTAAGCTAAATATTTACAAAAGTGGATCCAAACCCACCACTATGACCTCAAAACTGAGATCCAATTATTTTGGATGGCTCTGACTGGGCTCAAATCCCTCTCGAGGATATAGAACCAGTTCCACCCTGATATGGACATGCATCTTGGAAAAACGGCTGCAAATTCACCATCTATACACTTTGATGGAAAGGTCTGGGTGGTGCTAAACATGAATACCACGCATGCCCCACCTTTCCACACTAATGGAATATAACTGATCCATCACCCAAATCTATAGACAAAGGAGATCGTGAAGAATTTCCCGAACTACCACCTACCCTCTTTTCCTTCTTATCTCACTTCCTATTCTTCTCATATTAAAAAACACTACCTTAGACCACTACTGCCACTGCTCTAGATAAACTAGAATTGATAGAATAGTCAAAATACTCTATCAAATCATGATCAACATCCTTAACATACGTTTTTAACTTGAACAAGAAGGCATGTGATTAGATATCTGGTCACAAACCCATCTCAAACAATTGAGCCTTTAACTTCATATTGGAGTTTACCTCTGGTGTGAACCAAACCATATTTTTAAAGTGGTTGGTATATGACATAACACTTGGTGGAGATCCAAAAACTCTCAAGTCTTGGCAATGACCAAGGTCTCAGGGAAATACTACTCATTAAAGATGACCTTGAGATCCTTCCAACCCATCTGCTCAGGTTTCCCAACTTAAAGCATGAAGTCCCACCACCTTAAACTAGGGCCTTTCAACAAGAATGAATAAAACTTCACCCTGACTACCTTATGAGTTATAAGAAACCCAAAAATCCTCTTTATTTTCTCAATACACTCATCTACTTCATGGGGATCCATGCCACCCCATATGTTAGGAGGTTTTTTATTTAGGAACTCCTTAGCTTTTTTACTTTCAAAGACTTAGTTTGGATTCCATAACTTGAAGAGAACTAAGGTACAATATCTATCCTAAGAATTGGACAACCCAAACCACTATTTCTATGAGTCTATGTTCAATAGGTGAGGGAGAAATCTCTCCTAATTCTTCTATCTATTTCACAGGAAGTCTCCAGGGAGGTATCTTGTTACAACAATTGATAAGAAAAAAAACCATAAATACATTCATCAATAAAAAATTATGAAAATTTTTCAGCAATAGCAACAGGTCAAAAAAACCTCCATAAACTAAAAAAAAACCATAAAAAAATCAACAAAAAACAAAATCACTCCTACCCAGTTTCCATGCATAGTCTTCAACCTATACCTCTCACCTAAAGAAGAAGTCAAACCAATTCCCAATATCCCATGGTGACTCAAGGCCCATTGCAAGATGTGTTGTCTAGAAAACCCACTCACAACCAAAACCTCAAGCCCCGAAAATCCTATCTCATGTCTATATAGACTTTAACAAGTATAATTTCCCAAAGAAAGGGTGAAAACCTGCTCTGATACCATTTTTTCAAGAATCGGTCCAAGATTCCATCCAACCCGACACCCGACTCGACCCATGGCATTTCCCAAAGGGCATTCCCAAACCCCACGGACTAGAATCTAGTGCCTAGGTATCTAAATTTTACTTTTGGGAATTATTTAACCCATGATAAACAACTAAAAACATCTCAAAAGAATCAAGTATCACATAATAAACAATAATAATAGACACAAGTGATACAACAATTCGAGTTTAACATTTTATAACTTTAACCAAAAACCAAGATACCAAAAAGGGGAGGGGATACCAATTATACAAATCAACATCCATGCAACAAGAGGGCCAACACCCTCATTGAACCTCCACCAACACCTGAAAGGAGAGGAACACTAGAAACCAGATCCACCATCACTACCATGGTACATCTTTCCTTTACCCAGGTCAAACATAACAAGATCTACATACACTTGAGGGTGTATATAGGGTGTGATCCAAAGACCAGTAGGATATCAACCAAAAGAAATAATCCATTACAAAACATTATAAGAAAAACCTCCAAGCTAGTTTTAATAATAAAAAAGGAAACAACTTTAATTAAACATTTTATAGAAAAAATTTCCAAGAAAAACATAATTTTAAATTAAAATGAAAGTAAGGTCTACCATATGTCAATGGTAAGAACCACATCACAAGATCACCATAGGTGATCCCTAAAGGTACTAGAACTAGTGGGACCCTAGGAACCTCATATCATGATGAAACATGGTATAATAACCATAACCCACATCATCCTCTTGCACAAGACACTAGATTGGAATCTATCCAAATTTCTAATAGTCTCCCATCATCTTCATATTTTATTTAGTGTTGTATCTTAAATAACTCTAGAGGTAACCGAGACTCATCCCCGCTGATCCAATTAGCGTACTAGTCCCAGTTCATCCACCAAGATACCTAAGATTCCCTTCATGCTCAATTTCCATTTCACATATCACACAGATCCTCACTTTCACATACACACACCAATAAATATTAATAAATATGAAAAATCACCATTTCTTCATGAAAAACCTCTTTTAAAATCTATACACACATACAAACCACTTAAAAACATTTTCTCACCATTTAAAAAATTTATAAAACACATTTAGGAAGCATAACAAGGAAGAACACATGAAACACAACCAATTTCATTTGGAAAAACATCTTTCAACCAAAATGCATCTTAAATTGTTTTGAAAACCCATTTTACACTGCACACATAATCCATATAACACATTGAATAATCCATGAAATCATAAAAAAACCATATAATAATTTAAAAGCATGGAATCACATACCTCAATATTGGAAACTTCTCGAATCCGGTGGAAAACAACAACCAAACCTCAAGAGGACCCTATAAAGGAAAGATCAAACTATAGACACAAAGATAAAACCTAAAGAATCATGGTTCAAACCATTATAGGGAAACCAATCCATTAGATAAATAAGACCCCATTAAAGAGGGAATAAGAACCCAAAAGTAAGGAAGAAATCGAGAGAGGAGCGACTTAATTGATGAATCCTTGAAGATACAAGGACATATCCACCCATCAATTGAAGTCACAAGGGAGAAAGGGGGAGAGGGATAGGAACCTAGGGTGAATAATCACGAATGGGGAAGAAAGGGGGGTGGATTTAGGGTTAAATTCAAAGAGGTAAAAGGGTAATTTCCACATTTTAAATGATCTATACAAGTTTCATGATTTGGCCGCATGATTTTAAAAATTGTACGACAACCATGTGTCCCTCTCAGTTCAAGAGGAACAAGGAGACATGGTTTTTTGGGGGTAGAAGCACACCCGTTCAATAAACCATGCACCCCAGAGAGAACCACTAGTCTGGGCACACAATTAGCCACATACCTGTGTGGCAAGCCATGTGACCTCGACATTGCCACTATCTAGGGAACACAGTCTCTTCTGAGCTGGTTCAAAGTTTCTATTAACCATGTTCCAATAGTGCGCCACCCATTGTCAGGTCAAAAATATCTATTTTCACAAAAAAAACTTAGGATATCTATGAAACCAAGATAATACCAAAATAAACTATAAAAATACCTCAAAATAAAACCACGTATATGACAGCCAAAACCTTAGAAGGACCTATTTTTTGTTTGTACAACCAACTGGCCCTAGGATATTCTATCGGCTCGTAAGATATCCATTGGATATTACTTAACTAGTCCAGTTCCACCATGCATAAGACCAAAATTACCAACCTCTCCAAGTGTAAAAGTTTGAAGAGTGAGTTGATAACTTCATTTCTCAATGTAAGGGACTCACCTACTCTGTCAATGTGTAGCTTCCCCAATAATAGCTATTGACTATATGAATGGAAAAAATCTAATATTAACTAGCCCCTACCCTCATCTCCTTGAATTACCCAAGTGGATTTTAGGAATTTTTCTAAATGGAACAAGATCTGGAAGA
The DNA here is from genome assembly GCA_963277665.1 of Viscum album. NCBI lineage: Eukaryota > Viridiplantae > Streptophyta > Magnoliopsida > Santalales > Viscaceae > Viscum > Viscum album. Next base: position 860,091,883 of record OY728121.1, read on the forward strand.
ATCCTTATAGTAGAATAAGAAATAATCACACCAGTTACCTCATCCAACTCCAATGTGAAACCCTATGAAGATAGAAATAACCACTACTATACAGAATCCGGACCTAGAGTCAGTCCACCTTTAGGAACCTCTTTAGGATGGGCCTCGCCAAGTATATCCTCATTGTGAGAATGATTCCTAATCCCCTCATCAAGGCTAGGTGCCCAGGGTCCCTTTTTTGGAATGAAAGAAAATGTTTTACTACTTCAAATATGCTCAGGTCCTAAGATAATTTATTTTTTCTCTAGAGAGAGAAAAAACCTAAAGTTCTCAGAATGAAAAAGGCCTCAAGAGGCTAACCTGAAAAATCATAACAACTATTTCCCATACCATAGGGTCATTATATATACCATCAAGGAGTGTTTTGTATTCAAATACTAGATCCAAGACTAGGTTTACCATGACTAGTTGAGTTGGGAGATGTCCTGAAATAGGCAGCACCTGTTTCTACTAACCCTAATAGTGATGATGAGGATGATTTTTTGGTGAATGGTAGTAGGTTATTAGTATAGTTATGAAGAAGTACAATTAAAAATTGTCCTATAAAATGATCACTCATACCCAAAACATTATCTGTGACTGCTTGAGAAAAATAGTTCCTTTGTGGTTTCCACACCTCCTCTGGCCACCACATCTACTTACCAATGTTTCAAATTTTTAAATAATAGGCATTGATGACGATAGGGAAACTAGAGACCCCCATTATCACCAAAGGCAATTTTCACTCCCAGTGACTTCATACCCCCTGAGTTAAAAGAATACCCAAGGATTTGACCTATCCTTAAGTATTCCACTAATGATGAATAAAAATACACCTTAGTTAATGCAGTTCAACTAGCGGGTCATTATGAAATACTCAATTATGAGGAATTCCATGTATTCACTTTAGGTACCTCCTGGTGATTTCAGCAAAGAATAATTAGACATCATGATACTAGTAGAAGTGCCCATGTTTATTCTTTGGAGAAGATTATTCATGCCACTGAAACCAGACAATAAGACTTATGTAGGGAACAACATGAACATTCCTCCTCCACTAAATTATCAAGTGCTCCCCCATAACCAACTATATTGGTTGATTGTGTGACTCAAGCACAATGGACTAGAGCTCAATCATAGATGAAAAATGCCTAAACTCAACTTTATAGTGCTCATTCTAATCTGTCTAACCAACAAAAAAACAAAGTGAGCACTAGCTAAGTTTCAAAGCCTCAAATAACTATTCCCATGACACTCTTATCCAAGGCATAGCCCTTGGTAGGTATAAATATACCCTTGGCTCTGAAGTATGATGTGTTAAAGAATATTTTTAGCATTACCACAAAAATCTATATCATTGATGCACTCTTCCTATCAAATAATTTGTGTGAGGATCTCATTGAGGCCCTGAAGATCTGTCACTAATTCATGACTGAGGTAGCTTCTATTGAGTCTTATCATAAAGATAAGGCCAAATAGGAAGAGTACCAAGCTATAATCTCCTTCTTATAAGAGGAAAAGTGTTAAAATATCTAGGGGAACATACACCCACTATATGTCATAGGATAATTCAATGGTATGGAAATTTGTCACTTCTTGGTGGAAATCGGTTCCGGGTTCAATATCATTCTAACCTAGAAAGTCCACAATATAAGGCTTATGAAAGTAGATTTGACCCCCTTTAACCTGAAAATTTAGGGATATGATAAGAGTGAGTAGAAACTACGCAGTAATATCTGGCTAGAGACCCAGTTTGATGACCTAGTGGAAAACACCAATTTTATTGTAATCTTATAGGACACTACCTATAAAACCCTATTGGGAAGGCCCTGAATTTATCTTCACATAAAAATCCCATCCTCATACCATTAGCACATCAAATACTCCCCCAGTAGTTTATTAGGGGAACTCTACGGAGATGATGCCTCCTTTAATGCTGACGGGGCTTGATACCTAGATAATGGGTACTAAAAAAGGGAGGGAAAGAAGCTTTATACCGATGGGGTCAAGTGAATCAATTCCCCCAATGATTTGAAATCCACTTTAGTAGATTCTTGGGATGAACTGAAAGACATATTTGTTTTGTCAATCCACCAATTGGAACCAACCACCTTAGATCTTAGAAACCATTTCTTAGCCTATGGGAAGAAGGAATGCTAACATATCACCTCGTATTCTTATACAAGACAAGTAGGGATGGAAACCAAAAAGACCAGTCATGTTTTTTACCGAGAGATATTCCTCTTGGCCACTTACCCACAATAACACCATATGTTCTTGAAATCATTACTAACCCGATGGAGGTTGACACACCATCACTATTTTGACATCAGAGATGTATCCTACCTTAAAAAATCATACAAGATTGGATCATCATCTTTCATTACTATGGTCTCTACAAAGTAAGAATCCCTCATTGAGGATCCTTCCCTTTCCAAAGAAGATGACATCATCACCCCATAGTCTCTAGTTTTGGAGGACTCTCCCTCTTTCTATGATATTTTCATTTTATTCAATAATGAGGATTTAGAATATTCCCCTAATACTTTAGATGAAGGATTACCCACCTCTATTGGTGATTTAACCTAGGTAAATATCAACACTGAGGAGAACCCAAGGACAACAATTATCATCACAATTATGTACCTAGAAGAAAAAAAAGTACACGAGTCTCTTGAAGTAACACCATGATGTGTTCACTTGTGGATATAAATAAATCACAAGCCTCAAAACCTAGGTAGTTATTCATTTCCTTAGAATCCCACTAGGCCATCATGGGTTCAAATATCCTCCCAAGAAGATGAACCCTTCATATGGTTACATGGTTGAAGCTGAAGTTGATAATATTATCAAAGAAAAACTTCTTCTGAGAAGTCCAGTACCCAAATTTTCTATCTAACATCATCACATTCAAGAATAAGAACATATATATCAGAGTCTTTATCAACTTTTTATACCTTATCCACCACTTCCTAAAGGATGAATTTCCTCTTCCTGTGATGGAGCTATTGATTGATTCCACTACTGGCTTCCAGACCTTTTCCATAATGGATGAGTACTTTGAGTATAATAAGTTCTTGATGAACCCTTAAGATGAAGAATCCATCACCTTTAGAGTACTGTAGGGGAACTTTTGTCATGAAGTGATTCTATTCCATTTGAATAATTATTGGGAGACCTACCGGTATTCCATTAACCATAACTTTAGGTTGATCCTCAGGACACTAGTGGAGTGCTATGTGAATGACCTAGTGGTAAAATCCTACCAACATCAAGACCATATTAGGGATCTTGAGAAAGTGTTTAACTTTATACACTTCTGCCACCATAATATAAACCCCTTGAAGTGTGTTTTCTAAGTCACCTATAGATATTAACTTTTCTTTATCATCAGGTACAGAGGCATAAAAATTGATCTAGAGAAGATCAAGGTTGTTAGCTGGATTCCTCCTACATTTAACCTTTGGGAGTTATGAGGCCTCTAGGGATACCTGGACTACATCTAGCGACTTATCACTAATTTGGATGAAAAATTTAATCCCTACTCTAGGATCATGAATAAGGTAACCACATATTAGTGGGGTGAATAGTACAAGATAATGTTTGAGTACATAGAAAAATATTTTCTATATCCTCCAATCCTAATTCCACCCACCCTAGGAATGACTATAGTTCTTTATGTGAAAACCCTGGAATGGTCTCTCAGTTATATCCTGGATAAGAAGAAAAATGAGTGAAGGGAAAACTTCCAATATTACCTTAACTGCATTCTCTTTGAAATAGAGTACATATATTCTCCAATAAAAAATATATGCCTCAATTTGGTCTTCATGGTCCAAAAATTGCAACACTTCTTATAAAATCATGAGATAATCTAGTATTCCATGTTAATACACTGAATTACATCATCAAATGCCCCATGATGACTGAGAAATTGGTGAATTAGGAAGCGATTCTATAGTATTTTAAAATCAAGTTTTTCCCCAAAAATATGTTAAGGGACAGGAACTAAAATATTTCCTAGATGAACATCTACCCCCCCTGAGGAATTTATCTTGGATTTTGATTAACCCAATGAGGCCATCCTATATGCTGACCTAGACACACCATGTTAGAAGATTCACATTAATGGTGATTCTTAGAGGTCGACTGGGAGAAGTTTCAACAACCCTAAACTCAACAAGGTTTTCCTAGGGATTGTCTTAATCATTCTTGTATTGGCTATCTTAACAATGGATCGAAATTCTACTAAGCCGACCCCATACTCCCTGGTATATGGTACTAAGGTAGTTTTACCTATAGAGGTTAAATTTACATCACTTCAGATGACCATTTATGATCAAAATATTCTAGAAAAGAGATCCAAAATATATTTTTTTGAGTTGTAATACCTCAAATAAAGCAAACTCCAAGCATTGCATAACATGGAGAAATAACAAAATCAAGCGATGCATACGTTTAACAATAAGGTCCACCTCTTCTCCTTTATCTAGGGTGATATGTTATTCTCTCTAAGGATACCAATGATACTTGGGATGAAGCCTCCAAAGTTAAAAAAAAAACGAGAAGGAACTTATATCATTTATAAGGTCTACTCTAATGGTTCATACTCATTGGTCACCATAGATGGGGAATGAATCACTCCTCCCACAAATTCCAGGTTCCTCAAGTGGCACTTCATGTTAACAAAACCTAGTCCGACCTATATGATTTAAAAAAATAAATTTCATAGTCACATGATTTAAAACAATATTACACCTCATCCCAGTCACATGATGTAAAACTTAACGACATCCTACTCATATATGTGAGACCTTAAACTACAAAAACCTCATCCTTGCTATATGAAATTAAATTATGCCTCCAATATCCTCACCATAATATGTTAAAATACATGGTTTATATCCCCATTGTATGATATAAAACTACAGAATACCCTTATCCCTCACCTAAGAAGGCACCCCCTTTCGGTATTGGTATTCTATTGCAACACACTCTAGAACTATCTGTGGCTTGATTCCTAGACTCATGGGATATGTAGGGATAACCAAACATCACATCCTAGACCTAGCCTAACCAATGATCCATTTTAGGTCTATTATCCTTGGGATCATGTTAAACTCTCACTCACTAATGTTCCATTTTAGTATGCTCAAGTGAAAGGTAAGATAACACCCAGAGTGTTCAACTCTCCCTAAAAAAAACTCCTCCTATGTACCTCCACACTTTGAGTATTTATGGATTTTGATCCCCATTATCCCCCAAATATTAATGGGCCTCCATAATAGCAATGTTTCTTAGAAAAAATTTCTCAACTACCATCCTAAGTTCATGCCCTGAAATATGACTCATGATAGAAGATGATTCCCAAGTTTTGAACATGGTTAATGGACAATCCCACATTTTCTCACCCCATCCTTGATTGATGCAGTTATGGAACCTATGTTTCGAACATGGTCAATAATCATTCTCTTCCCATCGGTCACATCCCTTTATGGTCCAAATTTAGGAATTCATGATTTACCTTCTTTCCATTTTCCTTTGTTTTGGTGGAATATTGAAACCCACAACGTTATTCCCACATGTACTCATACATGTTAATCAAGAAAGTCAGCATTGCTGGGACCCTCACAAGATGGATTCTTTCACCCCTATCATGAAATACGATGTGATAGGGGAGAGTTTTTTTCCATTATTTATTTCCTACATGTAGCATGGATCGCACAGGGTTAGGAATTATGCCTGGATCTCCCCCAACATGGTTGAGGCACTCAAATACCCATAAGTAGGATATTTTCCTCCAGTCTAAGCATCATGAACTTAAGTTGTGTGAAACTTTCCCCCATGCTTAACATAGTGAAGGGCCTATATAGGCATATGTTTATGTCGATTCATTACTCTTTAGTTACATACTAAAAACTTAGGGACACAAGCCCTCTTGGTCCAATCATCATGACCTTAAACTATTCACAACTTTTACCCCATGTTTATCATGGTGCAGGGACTCCATTAGATTCTTTTCATGTTAGTTCACTACTCTATAGTTCCATTCTAACAACTTAGGTATAAATTAACTTTTAGTCGAATCACCATGACACTAAATTGTGTGCCATTTTCCCCTTTGGTCTAAGCACTACAACCTTAAACTATGTGAAAGATTTCATGGTAATGGGACTATATAAACCTTTTAGTCATGTTAGAATATAACAAGTTATTTTCCATGAGAGTTCAAACCCCATAGTCTAATCTCTAAAACTCTAAACTGGTAACAAAACCCTTTGTGCAAGATCTAAGGCCTTAAACTGATGGTAACCCCCATAGTCCAATATTCATGAATTTAAACTAATAGAAACCATTGTATCATAGTGGAATAACCTCAAACTATATAGCTTACATCTCCCTATATGATGTTATAAACTATAGAATCAAGTATTTATCCTCATTCAAGAGGATAAAATCCCACTTTAGGCATTGGTATCCTACTATGATGCATTATATAAGTTCTTATGGATTGATTCCCATTTCATTTCATGGGATAAGTAGTGATGTATGGACCCCCTATCTTAGGACCAACCAAAAACTCTTTTCCCCAGGAGAGACTGACTTCACCATTATTGGGCCCCCGAGGCCCCTCTTTAGGTCGACCCATTACTACTAGTTGGTGGGTCCATCTATCCTTAACCATTGATCAAAGTTATGAACCACTAAACTATAGTAACCTCATCCTAACCGTATGACATTAAACAACATGACCAATGTTCTTTCCATAAGATGTTAAAATGCATGGTTTATATCCTTTTCACATGATGTGAAACTACATGATGATTTATATATCATATAAGAGGACCTTACAATCTTGGTGTTAGTACCCTACCATTCCATGTTGAAGAACTATATGTTGTTTGATTCCCATTTCATTTCATAGTATATTTAGAGACACTCAGATCCTATATTCTGGGCCCAGCTCGATCACTGAACTATCTCAGGGCTTTCATCCTTGAGAACCAATTCTATTCACACTCCCTAATACACTATTAAGTGTACTCAAACACATGGGGGGTGTAAGATCAAGAGTTTTGAACTTATACTCAAACACTCCACCAACTTATCCCCATACTTAGAGACTCCCTTGATTTGGGTCCTCATCATCCTCTAAATCTAAATGGGCTCCTTTAACAACCATGGTTCCTAAAAAATAAGCTCACCTACCATCCCAGGGTCCACAAACTAAATAATTTTTCATGAAGAACAGAGGCTACTATAGTGCCCCAAACATTTCATACATAAATATTACATATTTCTAGATGAATATTCAATGCATTTCATAAATACACAACAAAGGACCATAAAGGTTTAGTTTCTTTGGAGACTAGATACAAAATATTCTAATTTCATGAAAGATATTAAAAATATACCATCAAGATATTCCCACATAATACTATTCATTGAAATATTCTACTTAAACCTTTCTTAATAACCTAGGGAAAGGAAACATAAGAAAGGGTGAGCTCAGATGTTTAGTAAGGGTAAACATGGGAGATATTAATTTATGATCATTTGAAAGAAAAAGATATTCATAATGGTACAAGATCATGAGCATAACTTTAAAATATCATACCCAATACATCATAGATCACAAAAATGAGTCATTCCATAAAACTTTATCATTTCAAAATACATGAATCATAAGAGTGAGAAATCATCATAAATCAATCATGATCCATAGTTTAATGTCATAAAAGTTTAAAACCATCATAGGTATAGAAACCATTTCATATATCAAGGTTAAATACCAATACCATAAATTCATAGTGGATCAGGAATCCCTACCTATTTCCCATATCATAACAGATTAGGTATCGACACCTGTATCCCATAGTGGATCAATCACATCAACTAGTTACCAATATTGGATGAAGCACATCAACTTGCATTCCATACATATATAATGAGATATAAAACATTACCTAATGAATGAGAGGGATATATAATTTTTCTAATACCCATAAAATAATAAAAAAATACACATGTGCACCATATGAATATTAAACATTCATCATATCATCACATCATAACCCGTGTAAGGAAAATGAGTTTCATAAACATTTCATCGATTCATCATAGCATAACCCATGAAAAATAAATTGGTTTTATAAAAATATTATCATCATAAACCATAAATAGAAATAATAAGTATGTTATCAATGGATTATATCACCAATAAATCATAATTAATATCAAAGGGTGTCATCATATATGATAATTCCTTTAAAAAATCACTGGAATATTTTCTAGGGAAAATACTCTTTTCACTTTGAAATCACTTATTTAAAACAAAAAAATTACCAAATATTAAATAAAACTATATTTTAAAATAAACTTGGAAACTTTTAAATTAATATTCAAAGAAATTAGTATTTATGATGGTGGAAATTTTGTTCATACCATATAAGTTAAGAAACACTCCTTTCATACTTTATAAAAACTCAAAAAGTTCCTCATTTAGAAAATGATACGAAGATTAATTTTTAAACCATTTCATAAAAATTAATTCATGTGTAAAAATTAATACAAATATTCATAGGGTATTATTAAATTAACTATTGAATTTTTTTTAGAAAATATGGATATGGAAGAAAAAGTATTCTTGACTAAAGAGAGAAATGAAGCATATTTTTCCTTAAAAATATTCTTTTGATTTCTTGAGTACTTACAGTGTTGAAAATGAATGAAAAAAAAATATTATTTATAATTAAATATTTATTAATAATAATTAATTTAATTTATCAGATAAGGATCATATAATTTACTCTATTTAAATTCAATCATAAACAATCCCGATTTAAAATAGGATTGAAACATAAATCCCTTACTATAAGTACGGACTTTCCTCATTTGTGTTCGAACCTCCTATATAATAATATATATTTAGTATAATTTTATTAAAAAACAATACAATATCTATAATACTATTTATTATTTACTTATTACATCTTATCATCCTTTTATTAACAATTTGTTATTAAAATCACTGTTTTCAGTGATAACTGCTTCGTTTTTTATGAATGTTTTGGTTCAATAGTCCCAATATTTATAATTTTATCATGGTTAAATCACCAAAATAATATTAATATAGTTATAAATATAATATATATTCATTATATATATAATTTTAGATTCATCCATAAAATTTGTAGATAGAAAAATGAATTACACCATTCATGGAGACGGTAGGCCGTATATACGCATGAACACTGCTTTCACTTTTCAAAAGGTGGAATGAAATAAAGGTAAATAATAATTACCCTTTATAGAATAATTATTATATAGTATAAATCATATATATTAATAAAACCTATACTTATTACCATCCATGTAAATTGAAGATGAAAAACGAATCACATAACAACGTGGAGGTGGTAGTCCACACATACGCATGAGCGATCTTATCATTTTACAATGGTTTGAAAGGTAAGAAAGTAGATATAATATTATAATTAAATAATATTAACTATTTTATAAATATAATATATAAATATTAAACTCATAATAACATTCATTCATAAAATATGGTGATGAAAATTGAATTGTATTGTTGTGTGGAGACGGTAAATCATACATACGCACGAACGATACTTTCACTTCCCATTTGATGAGAAATAGTATAGATAATGGTGGTTTAATAATAATAATAATATTTAAGTATATTAATTATAATAAATATACTATTTTATGATAGATACTATATATTCATAGGATCTAAAAGAATAATTAAAAGAAAGTGATTGGTTAAGGCGATTAACTCTTCTTTAAAACAACTCCTCTAGATCTCCTCTTAAGGACCCTAGGGTTGGTATTTTGGGAGGATAATAACCTATATAATTTAAATAAGGATGTGGAAAAGATAATTTGGTATTTTTTGGTTTGGATAAAATGATAAAAGTGGAGTAATGAAGAGAAAGGATGGGTGTCCTTTTATAAGGGAGGTAGAGGATACACTTGGAATTTCTTAAAATATTAAAATATAATAAATATATTATCTAGAAAAATTATTCCAAATAGATATATATTTTAAGATAAGGTAGCATGGGGTATAAATATTATTAAAAAATAAAATTTTTACAGGTTTAATTGGGTTTTTAAACCTTATCTTTTGGTTTAACCCCTTAGTTAACCTATTTTAACCTTAACCATGATAACCTATTTTTTACTCTTAAATGGTTATAATTTTAATTATAAGAAGAAAATTGGATCATAAATGGATGATGGATGATATTATCAAACATATTTTATCCACATTGTTCTATTACTATAATTTTATTATTTTTAAATAGTTTATTAAAATATTATTTTCATAAAATATCATTAATGTCATTTTTGACACTATTCATTTAATTTGAATTTAAAGTCATCAAGAAAAAAATAGAATTAAAATATAATCATTTAAAATAGAACTAAAATGTCATATTAATCTATAAAAATCAAGTAACACAATAACTCACTAAAATTATATTACTTTTAATATTTTTAAAATTATTTATTTTATTTTTCTATTAATTGAAGAAATACTCCATTGACATACCTTAAGCATTTAAGGTAATTATATAATTACTAAAAATTGTATCTAAATTACTACAATTAAAATAATTTAATTAATATCAAAATAAATATTCTTATTCATTCAAAAATATCTTTTTTCCCTATGTGAACACATAAGAGATATTTAAAAGTAAGAGAGTTGCATTTTGTATTTTTATTTGATTTAAATATTATATAGGTAATTTCAATGGAAATGTGTCCCTTAAAGAATTAAATTTAAATCATATGGTTATTAAGGATTACTTAAGTTCATCAAATATGAATTAAGATGATAAAAAATTGTTACCTTAACATTTATTTTTAACTTATATTAACCCGATTTACCCTTTACTAAGGTGATAAATTTTACAACGATTACTATTCACAATACCTAAAAATAAAAGGGACCTATTTATAAAATTTGTATATAAATATTTAAAACATGGAATAATTTTTTGAAGATTTAATTTTTATATGTGGTGGAATTTCATTTAAAAATAAGCATGAAAAACGCGACGAAAACCTATTTTTAGAAAAAATACATTTTAAGCATAAAATTGGATTTATTATTATAAAAAAACTAGAAAAAATATGAGATGGATTTTAAGATATTTTATTGAATATATTATATAAAAATTTAATTAAAATAATTCATCAATAATTATTAATTTAATTTATTAAGATAAAAACAAATTACTTGCATAAAAATAGTTTTTTCAGAATGAAATGTCAAATGGTTTTTTTTATTTTCACTTATAATTAAGTGATAAACAATGAAATAATTTTATACATAAGTAAACCATATTTTTTTTATTCATCCATTCCTATTCATACCTACATATAAAACAACTAAGAAATAATTGTCACTTTAAATAATAATATTTTAATGGTATATCATGGTTCGTTTAAACTCCATGTTGAATGTAACAAAAGTTATCGAGGAAATAATTTTTTTTAAAGAGAAATATATATTTTAAAATATAAGGGTGTTACATTCCACCCCCCTTAAAAGGAATTTTAAACCCATGATTCCATCTCTTTGATTCAAAAAAATTAGGATATCACTATTTCATCGCATCCTCGGGTTTCCATGTAGCTTCTTCAAATTTATGATTCCTCCATAGAACTTTCACCAGGTGAGTAGTCTTGTTTTGTAATACATTATCTATACGATCCAATATTTCTACTATTTATTCATCATAAGATATATTTTCTCTAGTGGTACGACCTCTGAGTTCAAGACATGTGAAGGATCAGGTATGTACTTAGGATAGATACATGAAACACACTATGAACATGGGAGAGGTTTGATAGAAGTACCAAGTGATATACTACTGTCCCTAATCAGTCAAGAATATCAAAGGGGCCAATATACCTAGGTATTAGATTTCATTTCTTTCTAATCCTCAAAACCTTGTTATATAGATAAATTCAAAAAAATACCTTTTCACTGAATTTAAACTCCATATCTCACAAATGATTGTTAGCATAACTTTATTGTTGACTATGAGCTACTATTATGTGCTTCTGAATGACTCTGAATTTCTCTTCTATTTCCTATACTAGCTATGGTCCCAATATATTTATTTCTCTAACTTAATCCTAAGATGTATTAGTTCTACACTACCTATTATAGAGGGCCTCATAAGGATCCATATGAATTCTTGAGTGAAATATATTGTTGTAAGAAAACTCAATTAGAGGTAACTATTGATCCAAACCACCTTTGAATTCAAAAGATAATTATCTCAACATATCATCTAGGTTTTAATGGTTTTATCATACTGAATATATTTCTAAGGATGATAAGTATTTCTAAAATGTAACTCTATATTTAGATCCATCTAAAGGATTTTCCAAAACTTTGAGGTAAAACTCGTATCTTAATACGATACAATAGAATGTGGTACCCCATGAAACCTCAAAACTTCCTTAATGTATAACCTGGAGAGCTGATCAAGAGAGAAATCATCTATGATGTAAATTAAGTTTGATGACTTCATAAATTGATTGATTACAACCCACATATCTTTTTAGCCCTTATAAGTTTTGGGGAGTCTAACGATGAAATCCATGGAATGTTTTCCCATTTCCATTTAGGTATAGTTAGTGGTTATAACATCCCCTTATAATTTTATCCCTCTTACTTAACTTTTTGACATACCAGATATCAGAATACATATTTTTCAATATCTCTTTTCATGTTGTCCCACCAGAAATACTCTTTTATATTTATAAACATATTCATACTTCTAGGATAAATAAGGAATGGTAAACTATGAGACTCATCCAATATATCCTTATTAAAATATGGTATAGATATAACACATACACAATTTCTAAACCTTATAATTCTATCACAACCAAGGTTAATCTTAGGAACATTTCTCACCTTCTTCTGCAGCTCCACATATTTCTTCTGGGCCTCTTTAATCCTTACATGGATAGATGGTTGAAAATTCATTTGAGTAAGATATGATCTTCCCCCTTTCCTTTTTATTTAAATTTACATCTTATTCAAATACATGAGTATTATATCTATTTCAACACTCATAATGTAAAAACTATCATATTATTTTTTACTCAGAGCATCAACCACCTTATTCGGCTTCCCGGGGTGGTAATGTATTGAGTACTCATAATTTTAATCAGCTCCAAACAACTTATATGGATCATATTCAACTATTTATATGTATATATATAATTCAAACTTTTATGATTAGTATATATGTCAAACATTTCTCCATAAATATAATGCCTCCATATCTTTAGTGGAAAAATCACCCCAACTAACTCCAAATCATGAGTTGGTTAATTTTTCTCATGAACCTTCAATTGTCATGAGGCATAAGTTATGACCATATCATTTTACATGAGGAAACATCCTAATCCATTCTTTGATTCTTCATTATAGATCACAAACCATTCTTCACTATAGGGTAGTGTGAGTACGGGTGCATTGACCATTTTCTCTTCAGTTCCTTGAAATTCTATTCACATTAATATATCCATAACAACTTGACCCCTTCCAAGTACAATTGGTGAACAGATTAGGTAGTAATGATAAATTTATCAAAAAGTCTTAGTAATATCTATAAAACCCAATAAAATTATGGATTTTAGTTACGGTGGTTGGTCTAGGCCATTGCTCAATAACTTTCATTTTTGAAGGATCTACCAATATACCCACACTTGAGATTATATGACATAATAATAAATATTTATAAAGAAAAAAATTCACATTTGTTAAAATTTGAATTCAAATTATCCTTTCTCAGGGTCTTCAGTACAATTATCAAATGATTTTCATGCTCTTACTTAATCTTTGAATATATAAGAATATCATCTATAAAGACTATCACAAATAGGTCAAGGTAATCTATAAAGACTTTATTAATTAAATATATAAAAATATTTGGGGCATTAATAAGTATAAATGATATAACTATAAATTCATAATGGCCATACCTCATACACAAGGCCATCTTGGGTATATCATTCTTCTTGACCCTCAATTAATGATATCCAGAATGAATGCCAATATTAGAAAAGTATTATGCTCCCCATAATTGAGCAAAAAAAGAATCAATATGATATAGAAGATACATGTTATTGATAATGATATTGTTAAGTTATCAATAATCAATGTAGAGTTACATTTATTCATATTTATTCTTAACAAAGAGAATAGGTTAACCCTATGATAACACAGTTGAAAAAATTAATCCCTTATTAAGATTATCCAAGATATTCTTATTCAATTCCTACAAATCAATCAAGGATATTATATATGGAGTCTTTGAAATAGGTGTAGCACTGTGTATGAGTTTTATTCGAAAGTAAACTTAATTATTTAGAAGAAGATTTGGAAATTATTCTGGAAAGACAACCAAAAACTACTGAACAATAATCATATCATCAATATTGTTTTTATCCCAAACAATATGAGATAAATAGCCTTCATGGATAGGAATTAAGACCCACATGATGAAATTAATTTCCATTATAAGTTCATATTCATCTTCACATCCATAAATGATCATAGGTTCATTTGGAATATGAAATATGAATTCCCTTCCTCAGTAATTGATATGGGATCCATATAGAGAAATCCAATCCATGCCTATAATCACATAAAATTTAAATAATGTGAGAATCATAATATTTTTTAGAATAACCTTTTGAAGAATTTTAGTCAAATAGGTATTATATACTTGAGATGAGAACATCATAACATTAAGATTTTTCACCAAAAACTTAACATCTAATCACATAGTTGGTAACTCAATACACTTTTTAAATTCCTTAGATATAAAATAGTGGGTAGAAACAGAATAAAATAAGACATTAGAAGCTATAAAGTGGATGAAAAGTATACCTATCACCACATATTTCTCATATACCACTTTAGTAGTAATGATATCTTGATATTTCCCTTTGAATTTGAGATTAAGAGGTTTTTGAAACTGATCCTCATCATAAACCTTCAGATTCATGAACTGGTTAGTATAATTCCCACACTACTTTCATTTGAATAATTTGAGAATGGGTGGTGAATTAGTTGGAATATTCTTTTATTCTAATGAATTAACTAGACTATTATTCACCTTTTGACATTCAAAGGCTTTATAACATTCCTTTCCACATATAAAGCACATCCCAGCTAAATTCAAGAAATTCCATTTATGTTTATTCCCACATTTATTTCATGTATATGATTGTAATTTCTTTATAACATGTGATTTACTTGATTTTTCATGAGACCATATATTTCTTTTATTATCATAGACATGGTAATAATAGTAATCTCCAATTTTCATTTTTACCTTGAGTTCACATTAAAGGATTTCCTTATATCTACTAAAGCCTCTTATAGATAACTCCTTTCAAAGAATTGGTTTTATTCCATCAAATAATTGATCAATTATTCCTTATATCAAAATGATTAAACCAGAAGCATATATTAATCTTAAGTACCAATGGATTCTTCCTCTTTTTATTATTATTAAGGAATCACTTATACATATTTGTATATAGAATAAGAGGGAAGTAATTAATGAAAAATATCCTCTTGAACCCATCCCATTCTATGGAGTAAATTTATTCCTCCTTTATCATATTCTTAATAAGGGCACACCACTGATCTGATTCACCTTTCAAATAAAAAATAACTTGTATAACTTTTTCAGGTTCTGAGCACTAGAGAACATAAAATATTTTCTCAATTGTGATGATCCATCACTAATCCACTAGTGGAATATGAGATCCACTAAGAAAAGTGGGATAATTCCTCTTAAAATACTCAACAATAACTTCTCCCTCCTTATTTATAATCTCAACACGATTCATGGACTAAGAATGTTTCATGAATAAGGAACAAGATTCTTCAATCTAGATCCCATAGATTTTGGTTACTCAGGTGGAAAATCATTGAATTATCCATCACATTCCTTATTATCATGATGTTGTATGGTTTTATCCATTTTATAAAACCAAAAATAAAAGTGTAAGAATTAAGATATAAAAATTAGAGTGAACTATCATAAAATCATGAAATATAATTTATAGGATATCTAAATCATGACACTTTCTTCTCAATCTATGAGACCTTAGGTTTAAAAAAGGTTATCCATGATCATTAACAAAACTTTAGGATTCAATCCTATAAGTAGACTTATCCCAAGTGTTTTCACCAAAGTTTTCTAATCCTAATATACAAATATTGATTAAAACCATTCTCTGATACCAACTATAGTGACCCGAGATTTTTATACATAAATATTACATATTTTTAGATGAATATTCACTATATTTCACAAATACACACCCAAAGACCGAAAATGTTTAGTGTATTTTGAGAAAAGATACAAAATATTCTTAGTTCATGAAAGATCTTCAACATATCTCATAAATATCTCCCCATATAGTTCTCCTTATAAACATACCCTACATAAACCTTTCTTCAAAATTTGGGAAAGGGAAGCATAATAAAGGGTGAGTTCATATGCTTAGTATGTTTAAACATGGTAGATATCAATTTATGGTCATATAAAAGCATAGGATAAACTTAAGGGCATGAGATCATGGCCATAACTTAAAAATATCATACCCAATCCATCATGGAAGTTAAATATGATTCATGGTATGAGACTTTATAATTTCAAAAGAGATGAATCATAAGAGTAGGAAATCATCATAAATCAATAAAAATACATAATTTTATGTTATAAAAGTGTTACACCATCATAGGTATAGAAACTATTTCATATTTAAAGGTTAACTACATAGACTATTAATTCAAAGTGGATATAGAATCCCTACCCATTTCACATATCATAACGAATTTGGCATCAAGACCAGCATCCCATAATGGATCAACCACATCAAAAAATTTACCATATTCTATCAAGAACACTGAATTTCATCCCATAATTATCTCATGAGATACTACCCATTACATAATAAAAAACATATATGTGTTTTAAATAAGAACATTAAACATTCATTATATCATCACATCATAACCCATGCAAGAAAAACTGGTTTCATAAACATTTCATTGATTCATCATAGAAAAACCCATGAAAAATTAATGGGTGTCATAAATATCTCATCATTATAAAATATCTAGAGAAATAATAAGGATGGTATTATTGGATCATATCCCCAATAAAACATAATTAAAATCAAAGGATATTATCATAGATGAAAATTAATTTAAAAAATCATTGGAATATTTTGTGAGGAAAATACACTTTTCACTTTGAAATAACTTATTTAAAATCTAAAAATTTACCAAATATTAAAGAAAATATTTTATTTAAAAAGAAACTTGGAAACTTATAAATGAATATTTAAAGCATTGAGAATTCATGTTGGTGGGAAATTCCTTTAATTTCATATAAATTAAAATAAAAAATTCCTTTCAATATTTTATAAAAATTCAAAAAAGTACCTCATTTGGAAAATGAAAAAAATATTCCTTTTTAAAATTGTAGTGTCTTGGCTCAAGTGCCTATGGAAAAAGGCCCTGAGGTGGTGGGCCACAAGACCTCAAGCGAATCTACCCAAATAACCAAGCCTGTAGACTAGTAGTGAGGGACTTGGGTAAGTCTTTGGGGAGACTATTCACTCATAGTAAAAAAGTATAGAATAGAGGAAGGTAATAATAAAATCAAGCAAGTAGTGGAATCAATAAGAAAAGAAACAGACAATAGTAGAAGCAGATAAATGACCCAATAGAAAAATATATAATAAATGAGGAATCTAAAATGTCATAACTAATACCATGATGATTTCAATGTATGATTCCAAATGTAAATAAATAAAAGTGTTGGGGTATGGGGTACAACCATAGACTGCATGCTAATGAAGATTGAAAAGACCAAATAGAAACTGCCATACAACATCTTGAGCATGGCTCGGTCCTCTACCCCCAAATCTCTGTCCAAAATAGAAAAGAAATCAAGAATCATAAATAACACACTTACCTATATCCATATATGTGAACATAAAGTCTACTCGGGTACCAAATGAAATACAATCAGGGTGTGAGATATAATCTCGGTAGGCTGACACCCTGTATCTATACCTTTCTATTTCGTACAGTAAACAAATAATTGTGTACCAAAGTGTAATTATTTCAAGTAGTTTAATTAAATAAAATAACTACAATGTGGTCTGGGTTCCCAAGCGGACACCCATCCCATACCTCCTACTTCAGCATGAGCCGAAAGTCTAACAAAGATACCTGGTAAAATAGAATATATATAGCAAGGACTAAGTATCATAACAACTAAATAAAAAGTGCACACCCCAAGGTTGTTCTTTGTCTTGGGGTCTAATCTATAAGTCAAAATAAGGCACACTAAATCCATGAGAAAACATCATAAGGCATAATGAAATATATTCTACACAATAAAATCATATAAGTACTTATATTATATTTGACAATTTCAGAGGTGGATTCTGAGCCCATCCCAAAGGCATCACTGAAGTACATGTAATTAATTATCCAATTGCACCAAGACCATCCAAGGCTATCCATTTTGGAATCCCAGGTATCGCTTATGTTGTGGTAACCATGAGTCCGTACCAAGTATCACACAAATGGATCGAGTCTCAACTGAGGCTTAGCATGGCCATCTTTCCAACATTCCCATCCTCAGTTTCCTCTTAGGGAACTAGTTCCACTCAATAATATATGAAAAGCCTAGGGGAGCCCATGCCTAGTGAGCCTAAAACATCGCTTTTCCAATGCATCGTGCTATAACCTATCAAGCATAGTGAGTCTATTGTGGGTTCTTAATACTAAACCCACATTCTCTGACCGACCCAATTACCTAAAAAAGAAAATATAGGCACATACACACACTCAAACACACACACATCCTAGGGAAAACATTCATAATTTCATCCATTTAGGTAACTAATCAATTCTTATATCATAACTCAATATAAATAGAACAATTACTTTATCAGCGTATGTAGAGGAAAAAACATTTAAATAAAATCAAGGAAAAAAAACCTTATAAACAAATTATTTAGGCAAAAAATTCACCCTAAATAATTTTATTCAATTTAAAATTCAACCTAAAGTATCAAAAAAACACATGTAGTTGATAATTTAAAGAATCAAGGATAACGGTAAAAACATGAAAATTATGTAAGCACACATGAAGGGGTGTCCAACGGTGTGAAGACAACCTAGGAAGGATTCACATTGAGCCAAGGTCACAAGGATCATGGCTAAGTTGTTTAATTAAATTAATAGGATTTAATTGAAATTTTCCGGTTGGCATCAGCAGGCGGCATAATGACGCGATCTGAATAATGTAATGAAATAATGAGAAAGATCATTTAATCCCTATATCATAGTCATAGTATCTACCATATCCTACTAGAACCTTTTATTTTACCTAAAATAGAAGAAATTAGATGATTTTAGAAAAACCCCAATTTTTTGGGTAAAAAACTTATGTGGAAGATTCCATGACAGAGAGTGGATAAAATCATACCAATATTAGTGTAGGAGGTTATCCTTATTGAGAGATTCATATTTCTTCCGACTACGTTGGAAATGGAGGAGAATAGGAGTCACAACGGGCTTCTGAAGAAGGAGGAGGGAGGTGCACTGCAAGGGGGGCACTACAGGGGGTGACACACCAAGGAGAAGAGGAGAGGGAGAGAAAGAAAAAATAAAGAAAGGAAAGAAATAATGAAAGAGGGAAAAAAATAAAAATAAAAGAAAGAAAAATTAAAAGAATAAAATAAAATAAAAATAAAATAAAAGGGAATAGAAGAGAAAAATAAAAATAATAATAAAAATGGATAAACCTATTTTTAATTATTTTTATTCTTCTCATATCCGATTTTTATTTTATTATTTATCTTCATTACTTTTTTATGTCTTTTAATTTATTTTAATTTATTTTTATTCCTTTTAACCCCTTTTAATTATTTTTAACCCAAACACTACATCTGAGCATGATATATTATTTTATTTAAATATTGTTTGAATATTTAAATAATTTAATAACTTCTTAGGATCCATAACAAGATACACAGGTGGGTTCCCCGGGTTAATTTAAGGATTTTGACTACTCATTTAAATGGTCTATACCTTGATTAAATCTAGGACATTACAACCTCCCCAACTTAAGATAACTCTTCCCTGAGTTTCCCTTATGAGGTTAGTGGAAAGTCATATGAGAAATGTTCTATCCACTGCACATGTACATCAGTCTCCCGTTCCCAGGTATCTTCCTAAATGCATCCGTGTTTCCATAACACCCAGACTAGAGGAACTGACCTTCCTTAGAGAACCTTCTTGCTATTGTCGATGATACAAATTAGACACTTATCAAAGTATTCATCCACCAAAAGCTCAATGTTGTTAGGATCAAATGAATGAGATAGGTCTGGATGACAATTTTGAAGTTAATACATGGAGGAAATTGTGCATGTCATGGTACCTCTGATGTAACAACAACAAATAGGATACCGACCCAACTCTCTCCACTATCTCGAATGTCCTAGAATATCTCAGTGATAGCTTTCCTAGTATCCTAATTCACCTATGAATCAACCTCGACAAAACACATAGAAAGATCCAATGTCCCACCTCAAACTCTAGAGGTCTATAATGATGATCGGTGTAAGACATCTGTTTGGACCGAGCTATATCCATATACTTCTAAATCAAATGGACTTTCTCAAAATTCTTCTAAACGAGATGAGGACCTAGAAGAGGTACCTCACCTGCTTCGAGCCAACATCTAGGTGAACCACATGGTCTTCCATAGAGGAACTAATATGGAGCCATTTGGATTGTGGCCAGGAAGTTTTTATTATAGTAAAAATCAAATAGAGGAATATGTTTTTCCCAAGAGCCACCAAAATCAAGGATACATGCCTGTAACATATCCTCTAACACCTTAATGGCCCAATCGGACTTCCCATCAGTTTGGGTGTGATAAGTAGTAATCAAAAGCACCTACAAACCTAGTGCCATCTGCAACTCTTTCTAGAATTGTGATGTGAAATGTGCATCTCAGTCTGACATGATAGAATGGGGCACACCATAAAGTCTAACTATGTCCCGAATATATATCCTCCCCAACTCATCAATAGAGAAGGTATCTCAGATAGTTAGAAAGTGAGTGACTTTTTTCAACCTATTGATGATCACCTATACTAAATTGCTTCCTCTAGGAGATCTCAGAAAGCCTGTAATGAAATACAAGGTGATGTAATTCCATTTATACTTAGGATTGGACAGAGGATGTAGGAGTCCAGCAGGTCATTGGTGCTCTGCCTTCACTTGCTGATAGGTGGAGCACTGAGTAACGAAACCTACTATTTTCCTTTTCATACCTGGACCCCGGTATTGATGATTCATATCTTTGTACATTTTGGTAAGTCCAGGATAAACTGCCTAAATAGAGGCATTATATTCCCTCATTATCTCTTCCCGAATATCAGATGGTACCTATACCCGACCACGAAAGAGTAGAATTTCATTTCCATCAAGAAAAAAATTAGGAGGCATGTTCTCTTCTGTGATGATTTCCTTAAAAATGAACCCCTTTGGATTAGATAACTATCATATGCAGACTCGCTCAAGAATAAATGATTTCACTACAAGAGTTGATAGAACTGGTTGTCCTCGTTGATCCTTAACCTCTATATGCATATTAGAAAACAAATCCATCCTCTTGCATTCACTATTGGATTTCTAAATGGCTTGTGTCTGCGTCTTGCAGTTCAAAGCTTCATCCACGATATTTCCCTTACCATGGGTATAAGCAAGCTCAAAGTCGAACGACTGTAGGTATTCAACCAACCTACACTGCCTAAAATTCAAGTCTCACTATGTGGAGATATATTTCAATATTTTATTATCAGTGTAAAAAACGAACCTATCACCCAACACATAGTATCTCCAACATCACAGAGAATGAACCACAACTACTAATTTGAGATCATGTGTAGGATAGTTCTTCTCATGAGGCCTTAGCTGGTAGAATCCATAAGGCATGACTCGATCAACCTGCATCAATACAGCACCCGGTCCAATTCTTAAAGAATCACAGTAAATAGTATAACTTCTTCCTGGATCTAGAAGAATATGGATCAAAGTTGTAACACCCCAAGATTCCATGGTACGTTTCCCTTTGAATAATGCAATAGCTTTCATTGTACACAACTTCGAGATTCTAACACACCGCGACAAATAAAACTAGCCGTTATGAATAGTAATACCCACTTTTTGAAATTTATAAATTTTATTTTTCAAAATGGACTTCATTTTTGAATTCATAATATCGAAATTAGCTTAGTGTGAATTTTTGGTATTTTTCTGAAAACTTTCAATTTTTTATGAATAGTGAAAAACACTGAGTTATTGTTTAAAATCGACTTTTTATTTAAATAATTAATTATTTTATTTAAATTTATTTTAGGTAAAAATAGATACATAATACCTATATATGTTTAATGTAATTAATTTGAGTCATTTTGTAATAATATTATATATATAAAGTTTTATTGAACTTTTCACCGTCTTTTACCCACCTCCTAGGAGAATTTTCAAATTCGCATAAAACTTAATTTTACCACTTCTGTGAGTGGAGTTTCAAAAATCTGAGAGAAACAGCTGATATCAGTAAGAAAAATTTGGTTCAATAAGATGCAAATAATTTTTGGTGAATATTAACTTTTTTACTTTTATTTACCACGGTTAAAAGTAAATAGGGTAATTAAGGGTAAAAATGATATTATTCTTACACTAACACATGTCCTAATTCTATTGGATAAGTGTAATTTGACCAAAACAACATTAGTAATAAAATATGATCCTTTTGGTTCACTTGTATTAGATTAGAACATTTATTATTATTTAATTCAAAGAAGAGTTAAAAGTGTTAAATTCAAAGTTTAATAACGAAACCATTTATAATATAGAGTTATATATAAGATAAATTCTACTATAAATATTCATTATAAATATAAAAATATTTCCTATATAATTAAATTTTATTTATAATTTTTAGACATTAAATAATTTAATTTATTTATGACAAAATGATGACGTAGTAATTACCTTAATAATGAAATATTAAAATAATTGATATAATAAATATCAAAATAAATGTAATTTAATATATTTGATGAATTTAACTAATTTTATAGGTTAATATGACATTTTAGGATTGAACATATGAATTTATTTTTAAGTAATAAAGTTTTTAAGACTTTAAAAAAATCAATTATTAAATAATGTCAAAATTGACATAAATGAGTTTTTAAAAAAAATACAATATTATTGGTTGATATAATAATCCTAAAAATATAAGGTTCGGGAAAAATAATTATATAATTATAGGTGTATCATTAATAAACCACTTGGGGTTATTTTCAAAGTTTATAATAAGTTTATTAACCATATAATATAAAAATACAAAGAGACATGGTAAATGTCAAACTATTTAACTAAGAGTTAAATATAAAAGATAAGGTTAATATAGTGACTCAACCCTGTATAAAACCTACTGGATGAGTGTATCTAGACCCATCCCCAACTTATCCTCGAAATAAATCATTTTGGAGCCATTAGAAATCGAAAATGATTTTATTATAAAATAATATTTCAATCTTTTCCTAAGGTGCCCCTCACCCCTCTTATAAAAGGGAACTTTCCATTCAATCAAATTTACATCTTAAAATCAATTTGGATTGGCCAACCCCAGCCCAAATATCCTCCTAACTATACTCCCTTCATCCTATAGGCCTTACTTTAGTCATATATCCCACCTAAGGAGCCCTTTTGATCAAATCAAAAGGAATAACCCAAAGAAGAGGTAAATATTTCATCACCTCTTTCAAGTTTTTTTCTTCTTCCAATTCCTATTTCTTTGTTATTCCCATTCTAAAATAATAGATCTAGTATCTTCTATATAATATGATGTTGTTATAAAAATAGTAAAACCATATTCATTATGTTATCCATCCTATGAATAACATGTCACCATACGTGCGTACGTACGACTTACTGTCTCCACGTAGTGGTGTAGTTGTTATTCAATACATTATTATTTGGATGGGTATAATAATGATGTATAATTGATGTAAATAATAGATATAACATTTTAATGATTCTGTATATATGATATACCATCCATTTACTTATTATTTTAATTACAAAAGAATGATATTATCGTTCGTGCGTACATACAGATTACCGTCTCCACGAACGAGATGAGATTCATTCCCCATCATAATCATTCAAGAATAATTTTCATGTTATGTTTAAAAATAATATTTAAAGAACTTAATATAATTATGTATATGAATCAAATACATCCTATTCATAACAATCATGGCTTACGTAACTAAGAATATAAAGGAAAATGAATCAGTTAACACCCAAAACGATAATACTACTAAAATATCATTAACAAATCAATATTGGAAGATCACATATGATATCATATTAATGTATATGGTTATTTTATAATTTAATAACAATTATTTCACCATTATACAGGAGGTTAAACTACCCTTGACCAAGGAAAAGTACAAGGTAAGGGTTAATTCTACAATCTCTTTATTATCTGAGGTTGTTTTTACATAAGTATCTACTGAGACCTCTTTATCATCCACATCCATGTTTCTTAAAAATGTATTTCAAAACATTTTTAATATTTACTAGATAATTGGTTAAATTCATTTATACCATTATTTTAACTTATATATTTTTTAAAGAATCTTTTAGTCGTTTTCCAAACAAGGTACTTTATGACCTTTTAGACAAAATAAAGGTAAGAATGTCTTTTTTAACTTATACGGTGGGTACGGTTATTCTCCGCCATTATAACATCGTCAAAGCTTTCCTTACAATCTTATAAGAATATTTTCAAAATAAATGTTTTCTTTAATAATTATGTAACTTTAAATGATTTCAAAAAAAAGGAAAGAGATATTTGTCTCAAATATTTTTGATTTCATCTATGTAAACATCCTTTGATGGATTTTATACTTGTTTGAAGTAGATTCATTATAATACAAATATTCCATATTGTATTGAAGGTTTTGTGATATGTTTTGGATGTGTTATTTTTATATCATTCATGGTTTATGGTTAAAGTATTTACATTTCATATGCTAGTTTAAATACGAATGTTTATGTTATATTTCAACATTTTCATATGAGCAATGTATTGGACTTAGTAAGTGATGGGTAGAGCCCGCTATAGCTCCTCGATGCATCGGTAGGTATCATGAGACAAATAGACATAAAATTGGCTGAGGAATTTTTCAATTTGATATATATATGGTTTTGGTTGAGGCCTAAATCATTTTTAGACGTCTTGGCCAAGGCCTTGAAAAAATGTTTCAGAATGTCCAACATTATACATTCCCTCATTATGAAAATAATATTGATGGTTCATGTGGTCATTTGACTAGTAGAATACCCATGATTATGTTTTATTATGGAATTATTCACTTAGCTCATATTCCTTCCATAAAAGTGTTCATGTTTATTATTTGTAAAGGCATGTGTTTTCAATTATTCATAATGATTAATATTTATGTTATCTTACACTATATTTCTTACCCTTACTGAGCATTTGAGCTCACCCCTTTCTTATTTTCTTTTTCCCAGGATATGAAGAAGTTAGTTATGAGTGACTTGCAGGCATAATCTAGGAGGCTTGGATGTTTCTAATGGAATAAATTAGTATTGTATTTATTTTCAAGTTGTAAAGTTGAACTTATGTATGAATATTGTTTCCAATAATGCTAAACTGATCAGTCTTTCGGGACATATTTCCTTGTGATAATTCCAATGATATGTAATAATGAACTGAATCTGGGTAACTGGGGTTAGGGCGTTACAATTGGTATCAGAGGAAGTTTAGTACAAAAATTGGAAACTAGATTTAGATAAACTCGGATTAGAGCACATTATCCTAAGATAGACTTTGAGGATAAGTATAGAAGAACTTCCAAGAATTTTGGTATTGTAGAGATTTTGTGAGTTTTATAAGATATACATACCTGTCTGGATATGAGAAATTAGATGAGGCTCTGGAACAGATATACCTAGGAGTGAAAAATCTGACAAGGAGTTTTAGGCTTGACCCGGGGTATCCTAGTACACGACAACGAGCCATGCTGCACTCTTGGTTATGACACACACTTGGGATATGCTTAGGATAATCCACATTTTTTTTAGAAACCATTATAAAGGATTTATGATTATATACCTCCTCAAAGAAAACCTTTTTTATGATTATGGATTATATCCATAAACTGTTCAATTTATGTTAACTATGTTATAAGTTTGGAATTATGTATTGCGATTCATAAACTAATCTAGTATATGCCATTGTTTAGAAATGAAACCTAGTGGAAGGAATGGAAACCATATCAATGCACATACTCCATGTAGGGATTTCCCTCCTACTCAAGATAATTATAGTGGAGATGGTGATACAATTGGTGTTGATCAGCTTATCACCATACTGAGACAACTCACTCAAGTTATGAATAATAACCTTACCCGTATGGAGCACCCTGATCCACAATGCGGAGGATCAATTTTAGACCGCTTCATGAGGAAACAACCACAAATATTCAATGGGAGTATAAATCCATTACTAGCTGAGCAATGGATAAATTCCTTAGAGAAAATATTTCATGCTTTGGGGAGTAGTGAAAGGGAAAAAGTTGTCATGACAGTTCATCGCCTCACTGAAGATGTTGATCAATGGTGGTCATTGATTCAAAACACAAAGGAAGATGAAAAAGTGTCCAGTATAGAATGGAGGGAGTTTAAAGAAATTTTCTTAGAAAAATACTTTCCTCGTGACCATAGGGCGGATATGGAAAGGCAATTTTTGAGTCTGAGGCAAAAGGATATGAGAATGTTGCAAAGTATGTGGCTAACTTTACAAGATTATCAAGGAATGATGTAGATTATATAAATAATCCAATAAGTAAGATTGACCATTTCTTTGATGGGTTAAAACCATTTCTCTATTGATCATTAGTATTAAAATCCTTCTCATCGTATGAAGATATTGTCTCATGTGCTCCCAAGACAGAAAATGAATTCTCCAAGTCTTACGACTTTAAAGCAAAGCAAGAGAAGAAGAGATCTACTGGACACTATGGGAAAGGAAATAAGGAAATGAGGGAGAAAGGAAAAATTGAATTTCCACCCTATGATAATTATGGAAGGAAGCACCCTGTTGCATGTCTAAAAGGAAAAGGATTATGCTACAAATGTGGACAAAAAAGGACATCTTACTGGTGATTGTAAGGGAAAGAAAGAAGCTACCAATGTTCAATGCTACAATTGCAGGGAGATGAGACATTATGAAAATGAATGTCCTAAGAATCAGGGAAACTTACCTTAGAAAAGGACAAGGGATCAAGGACAAGCTTATGCGATCACTACTACTGAGGTTGAAGCTCTAAAAGATGTGGTGGCATGTCATTTAATGGTTTCCTCAAGTTTATCCATTGATTTATTTGATTCTGGATCATCACATTGTTTTATATCTTCCTAGTTTTCTAAGAAAATTAGATATTTCCAATTTGATTTAACAAGGGAGTTGTCAGTCAAAAATCCTAAGGGGAGTATCATTACAACAAAGTTTTGTGAATCAGTTCCCATTAGGGTATATAAATGTTCTTTATCCGATGATCTCATCATCATACCCATGATTGAATTTGATATAATCCTCAGAATGGATTGGCTTTTGGAC
Organism: Viscum album; assembly: GCA_963277665.1. Taxonomy (NCBI): domain Eukaryota; kingdom Viridiplantae; phylum Streptophyta; class Magnoliopsida; order Santalales; family Viscaceae; genus Viscum; species Viscum album. The sequence continues at coordinate 860,119,755 of OY728121.1, forward strand.
CATGATATGAAAATTTATTGTAAGAAAAAAGAGGTTACAATTTTCGATGATGATAAGGAGTACCTTATCTTTAGAGTAGAAACGTCTCCACCTGATTCTTATCTAGATCCACCCCCAGTAGCTCAAATAAATTCAATTATTGGGGAGGAAGAGAAAAAAATAACTATGTGTGAGGAAAGGAATATTCAAATAGAGGACGTACCTATTGTGCAAGAATAAGTTGATGTGTTTCCAAAAGATTTACCTGGACATCCTCTAGAATGAGAAATTGAGTTTTCTATTGATTTAATTCCTGTTTGAAGGCCGATATCGAAGACCCCTTATAAAATGGCCACTATGGAATTAGTGGAACTAGAAAAACAACTATAGGAATTGAGTAATAAGGGATTTATTCTCCCTAGTGTTTCTCTATGGGGATCCCTTTTCCTTTTTGTTAAGAAGAAAGATGGATCTATGAGGTTGTGCATTGACTACATGGAGATCAATGCTATAATGATAAAGAACAAGTATCCCCTACCTTGAATTGATGATTTATTCAACAAAATTCATGGAGCTCAATATTTTTCAAAGATTGAACTTCGATCTGGATACCATCATTTGTGTGTGAAGAAGGAATACATTCCAAAAAACAGCATTTTGAACTAGGTATAGGCATTACGAGTTTACAGTAATGCATTTTGGGCTGACTAATTCACCCTCTGTCTTTATGGATATAATGAATAGAGTTTTCAAGGAATATCTTGATGAATTTGTAGTGGTATTTATTTATAATATCTTGGTATACTCCAAAATCTACGAAGATCATGAAAATCACTTGAGCATTATTCTAAATACTTTTAGAAGAAATGAATTATATGGAAAATTTAGCAAGTGTGAATTCTGGATTCAGGAGATTTCTTTTCTTGGACATATTGTCTCTAAGGATGTAATCTCTATTGATCCTTCAAAGATTAAGGCAATCCAGAATGGCCAGCACCGATGAGTATAACTGAGGTACACAGTTTTATTGGTTTATCAGGTTATTATCAACATTTTGTCCATAATTTTTTTCGGTTGGCTAACCCATTAACAAACCTCACATGTAAAGGGGTTAAATTTGTTTGGACAAAAGAGTGTGAATAATGTTTTGAAGAAATGAAGAGAATATTAGTCAATGCTCCTATCTTAACTCTACCAACGGAGAATGATGGGTTTGTTATTTATAGTGATGCTTCAAAGAAAGGACTTGGTTGGGTCCTTATGAATAATGATAGAGTTATTGCCTAGGCATCACAAAAGATAAAAATTCATGAGAAAAACTATCCTACTCATGATCTTGAGTTAGCAGCTACAATCTTTTCTTTGAAGACATGGATACATTATCTCTATGGTGAAAAATGTGGGATTTATACTGATCAAAAGAGTTTGAAGTATATTTTCTCATAAAAAGAACTCAACATGAGGCAAAGGTGATGGATTGAACTACTCAAGGATTATGATTTCACTATGCACTACCACCCGAGGAAGGCAAATAAGGTGGCAGATGCTTTGAGTAGAAAGGATCATGGAGTTTTGAACAAGATAAGAGTTTAAAAGGATCCTATATACATGGATCTAGTAAAGATGGATATGGGAATAACCATAGAAGGTGAAAAATCAATGATTTTTCAAATTGTTTCCAAACCATCTTTACTAGAATGGATAAAGAGTTCTCAGACTGATGATGAGGAGTTTCAAAAGAAGATTAAAGCTGTGAATGATGGGAGATTGAGTGACTTCATATATGAAGATGAGATTTTGAAATTTGGGAAGAGACTTTGTGTTCCCAATATACCTGATATGAAAAGGGAATTTTTAGATGATGCTCATAGCACCAATTTCTCTATACACCCTGGTATCACTAAGATGTATAGATATTTGAAGGAACATTTTTTGTGGGACAACATGAAGAGGGAGATTGCTGATTTTGTGTCAAGATGTATGGTTTTTAAACAAGTGAAAGCTGGAAGGAAATAGCCTGGAGGAGTCATGCAACCTCTTCCCATACCTGAGTGGAAATGGGATAATATTACGATGGAATTTATCATGGGACTACCAAAGACTCATAGAAGGAATGATGCAATATATGTCATTGTTGATCTTCTTACCAATTCATCACATTTTCTTGATATAAGAGAAGATTTACCACTTTATGGTTTATCAAGACTATATATTAATGAAGTTGTAAGACTTCATGGAGTACCCTTATCGATTGTTTCTGATCGTGATCCCCATTTTACATCAAGATTCTGGAAAAGTCTTCAGAAATACCTGGATACTGAACTTCATTTGAGCACTTCCTACCACCCTCAAACAGATGGACAATCAGAATGGACTATTAAAACCTTAGAAGACATGTTGAGATCATGATCACTTGACTTTCAAGGTATGTGGGATCAATATTTACCTCTGGTAGAATTTTTCTATAACAATAGCTTCCATTCAAGTATTCATATGGAACCATATGAAGCGTTATATGGAAAGAGATGTCGCAAACCAACCTGTTAGGATGATTTTGGTGAAAGAAAACTCGTAGGCCCAGAAATTTTTGAGGAAACGATGGAAAAAGTGAAGGTAATCCAAACCCACATCATAACAGCTCAAAGTAGGCAGAAGAGCTATGCTGATAACCGAAGGAAGGATTTGGAATTTTAGGTAGGAGATCATGTTTTCTTGAAGGTATCTCCATAGAAGGGGATTATACGATTTTGTAAGAAGGGTAAATTGAGTGCTAGGTACATCAGACCTTTCGAAATTCTAGAACAAATTGGGGTTGTAGCTTACCGTTTGGAAATGCCACCAAGTCTCTCAAAACTTCATGATGTGTTCAACGTATCACTGTTAAGAAAATACATTCCTGACTCAACACATGTACTCACCTATGATGAATTAGAACTGGAGCCCGATCTGTCTTATTGTGAAGAGCCTGTCAAGATTCTTGATACCAAAGAACAAGTACTGAGAAACTGGATGACTTGTTTGGTAAAAGTTCTATGGAGAAACCATAAGATGGAAGATGCAACATGGGAACCCGAGGAAATTATGATAAAGAACCACCCGAATATTTTTTTGCAGTAATATTCTAGAAATTTAGAGGGTGAAATTATTTGAAGGAGGGTATAATGGAACACCCCAAGCTTCCACGGTACGTTTCCCTTTGAATGATGCAATAACTTGCATTGTACGCAACTTTGAGATTCTAACACACCATGACCAACCAAACTAGCCGTTATGAATAGTAATACCCAATTTTTGAAAATTTATAAATTCTATTTTTCAAAATGGACTTCATTTTTTTATTTGGAATATCGAAATTATCTTAGGGTGAATTTTTGGTATTTTTCTGAAAGCTTCAATTTTTGATGAATAGTGAAAAACACTGCGTTATTGTTTAAAACCGACTTTTTATTTAAATAATTAATTATTTTATTTAAATTTATTTTAGGTCAAAATAGATACATAATACCTATATATGTTCAATGTAATTCATTGGAGTCATTTTGTAATAATATTAGATATATAAAGTTTTATTGCACTTTTACTCGTCGTTTACCCACCTCCTAGGATAATTTGAAAATTCACATAAAAGTTAATTTTACCGCTTCTATGAGTGGAATTTAAAAAAATTCAAGAGACATGATTGATATAATTAAGAAAAATTTGGTTCAATAAGATGAAAATAATTTTTGGTGAATAGTAACTTTTAACTTTTATTTACCACAGTTAAAAATAAATAGGGTAATTAAGGGTAAAAATGATATTATTATTACCCTAAAACATGTCATAATTCTATTGGATAAGTGTAATTCTACAAAAAAAACCTTAGTAATAAAATATGATCCTTTAGGTCCACTTGGATTAGATTAGGATATTTATCATTATTTAATTCAAAGAAGTGTTAAAAGTGTTAAATTCCAAGTTTAATAACCAAACCATTTATAATATAGGGTTATACATAAGATAAATTCGACTATAAATATTAATTAGAAAGATAAAAATATTTCCTATATAATGAAATTTTATTTATAATTTTTAGACATTAAATAATTTAATTTATTTATGACACAATGATGATGTAGTAATTACCTTAATAATGAAATATTAAAATAATTGATATAATAAATATCCAAATAAATGTAATTTAAGATTTTTGATGAATTAAATTAATTTTATAGGTTAATATTACATGTTAGGATTGAACATATGAATTTTTTTTTAATTAATAAAGTTTTTAGGACTTAAAAAAAATCAATTATTAAATAATGTAAAAATTGACATATATGAGTTTATAAGAGAAATATAAAATTATTGGTTGATATAATAATAATAAAAATCTAGGGTTCTACCAAAAGACTTATATAATGATAGGTGTATCATTAATTAACCACTTGGGGTTCTATTTTAAGTTTACAGTAAGTTTATTAATAATATAATATAAAAATACAAAGAGACATAGTAAATGTCAAACTATTTAACTAAGAGTTAAATCTAAAAGATAAGGTTAATATAGTGACCCAAACCTGTCTAAAACCTATAAGTTGAGTGTATTTATACCCATCTCTACCTTATCCTCTAAATAAATAATTTTTGAGCCCTTATAAACTGAAAATTATTTTATTATAAAATAATATTTCAATCTTTTCCTAAGGTACCCTCACCCCTCTTATAAAAGGGAACTTTCCCTTGTCTCAAATTTACATCTTCAGATCCATTTGGCTCAGCCAAAAACTGAAAAAATATCCTCCCAAATATCCTCCCTTCATCCTAGAGTCCTTAATTTAGTCATAAAGCCAACCTAAGGATCCCTTTTGATCAAATAAAAAGGAATAACCCAAAGAATAGGTAAATATTTCATCACCTATTTCAAGTTATTTTCTTCTTGAAATTCCTCTTTCTTTGTTGTTTACATTATAAAATAATAAATCCTATATCTTCTATATACTGTGATTTTATTATGAAAATGGTACAACCATATTCATTATGTTATCCATCCTATGAATAACATGTCACCATACGTGCGTACATACAACTTACCATCTCCATGCCGTGGTGTAGTTGTTATTCAATACATTATTATTTTGATGGGTATAATAATGATGTATAATTTATTTAAATAATATATATAACATGTTAATGATTCTTTATATATGATATACCATCCATTTACTTATGATTTTGATTACAAAAGAATGATATTGTCGCTCGTGCGTACGTACGGATTACCGTCTCCACGAACGAGATGAGATTTATTCCCCATCGTAATCATTCAAGAATAATTTTCATGTGATGATTAAAAATAATATTTAAAGAAATTAATATAATTCTATATATGAATCAAATACATCCTATCCATTACAATCATGACTTACATAACTAAGCATATAAAGGAAAACGAATCAGTTAACACCTGAAACGATGATACCACTAAAATATCATTAAAAAATCAATATCGGAAGATCATATATGATATCATATTAATGTATATGTTTCTTGTATAATTTAATAAAAATTATTTCACCATTATATAGGAGGTTATCCTACCATCGACCAAGGAAAAGTACAAGGTAAGTGTTAATTCTATAATCTCTTTACTATTCGAGGTTGTTTTTACGTAAGTATCTACTGGGACCTATTTATCATCCACATCCATGTTTCTTAAAAATATATTTCAATTTTTTTACTATTTACTATACAATGGGTTAAATTCATTTATACCCTTATTTTAACTTATATGTTTTGAAAGGAATCTTTTAGTCGTTTTCCAAATAAGGTACTTTACAACCTTTTCAACAAAATTAAGGCAATAATGTATTTTTTAACTTATACGGAGGGTGTGGTTATTCTATGCCATTATAAAATCGTCAAAGATTTCCTTATAATATTATAAGAATATTTTCAAAATAAATGTTTTTATTTATAATTATGTAACTTTAAATTATTTCAAAAAAAATAAAGAGATATTTCTCTCAAATAGTTTTGATTTCATCTATGTCAACATCCTTTGATGGATTTTATACTTGTTTGAAGTCGATTCATTATGATACAAATCTTCCATATTTTATTTAAAGTTTTGTGACATGTTTGACTATGGATTTGTTATTTTTATACCATTCATGGTTTATGTTTAAAGTATTGACATTTCATATGCTAGTTTTAATACGAATGTTTATGTTATATTTCAACCTTTTCATATGAGGAATGTATTGTTCTTAGTAAGTGACAGGTGGAGCCCGCTATAGCTCCTCGATGCATCGGTAGGTCTCATGAGACAAATAGATGTGGAATTGGCTGAGGCTTTTCCCAATTTGATATATATATATGGTGTTGGCCGAGACCTAAATCATTTTTAGACGTCTTGGCCGAGGCCTTGACAAAATGTTTCAGAATGTCTGACATTATACATTCACTCATTATGAAAATAATATTAATGGTTCATGTGGTCATTCAACTAGTAGAATACCCATGATTATGTTTCATTATGACATTATTCACTCATCTCATATTCCAACCATAAAAGTGTTCATGTTTATTATTTGTAAAGGCATGTGTTTTCAATTATTCACCATGCTTAATATTTATGTTTTCTTCTACTGTATTTCTTACCCTTACTGAGTGTTTGAGATCACCCCTTTCTTTTGTTTCTTTTTCCCAGGATATTTATGAGTGAATTTCAGGCATAATCTAGGAGGCTTGGATGTTTTTAATGGAATAAATTAGTGTTGTATTTCTTTTCAAGTTGTAAAGTTAAACTTATTTATAAATTTTGTTTCTAATAATACTAAACTGATCAGTATTTCGAGACATGATTTCCTTTTGATCATCCCAATTATATGTGATAATGCACCGAATCTGGGTAACTGGGGTCGGGGCGTTACAAAAGCTATCACGAGTTTTCCTTTTTTACTCCTGAAAAGCGTTTCCACAAGCTTTAGACTAGATAAATTACACACCCTTCTTAGTCAAGTATGTAAGAGGCACTTGTAGTGGGAGAAGTCTTGGATGAATCTTATATAATAGATAACAAGACCTAAGAAACTATGTATGTTAAAAACATTCTTGGGATACTCCCAAGATACTACTACCCTCACTTTTTCTAGGTCAACTGATACACCTACTTCAGATATTATGTGACCTAAGAAGTAAACCTTATTGATCCAAAAGTGGAATTTACTGATCTTTGCTTATAGATAGTGCTCTATTAGTGTACTCAATATGATATCAAGATGGGTTGAATTGTCGTGTCTTGAGTGTGAATACACCAATATTTCATCTATAAAGACTACCAAAAAAGAATCATGGTATGGGTGGAAAACCTAATTCGTTAGATCCATGAAAACTTCTTGTGTGGTCATCATACCGAACAAAATAACCAATATCTCATACAATATGTACCTGCTCCAAAAAAATGTACCTGTTATATTCGATGGTCTCACATGAACCTGATGATACCCCGACCTCAGATCGATCATAGAGAAAATAGTTACTCCTCAGAGCTGGTCGAAGAGGACATCTATATGAGGCAATGAATATCGATTATTTACCATAAGATGTTTGAGTCGATAGTAATCCTTGCACAATATATGGGTACCATCCACCTTATTAGAAAAAGGACTAGTGAACCCCAAGATGATATACTAGGTCTGATGAAACCCTTTGCCTCAAGATCTTAAAGCTTCTTCTTAAGTTCATGTAGCTTTGTTGGTTCCATTATATAAAGAGGAATGAACACTAGTGACATACCTAGAACTATCTTGATAGGGATATCAATGTCCCTCACAGGAGGTAATACAGAGAAATCATCAGTGAATACGTCCCTAAAATGATCCACAATGGGAGGAAACTCCATTGACTGTAGTTCCTAATACCTCATAAAGAGACTTTCTAGCTGATCTATCACCCTAAAAAACCTAGAATATTTGGGTCCATATCAGTCTGATTGGATATAAAATTCTCCATTGTGTATAAAAGTACTTCCATTGGGTGTTTTTAAGGATACTTTACAGTGATAGTAATCCACTTGTACATGATGAAGAACTATCTAGTCCATACCGAGAACGATATCAAAGCTGGTCATCTCAAGGACATAGAAATTCTAGAAGAAATGGTACCCACCTATATCAAGGGGGAACTCTTGGAACTAGTGTATTCCATCTGTTTTAACTACCAAAGGAGTGTCGAGAGACATAATTACATATAATTAATTGATGGAAAGACCCAAACTATCAACAGTTGCAGCAGAAAAGAAAGAGTGTGAAGAACCAGTATCGAATAGGGAATAAACTAAAGTAGAGGATGCAAGGATAATATCTCTAACTATAGATGGCCCTGGAATATGTTCCACTAGCACTGGATATTTTTCATACATATTTCCTAATCCTCGTCCCTGAGATACTGTCTAACAAGACTGAGCAGGTCCACTCTGCTGATGTTAAACTTCTGGAACTTAACTTCCTCGACCATGAACTCCACTACCTCAGCCTGATTGGCCATTAGAAAACAAACTTCCTGACTGACATGGAGTCTTAGATCCTAAACCTGATGGATATGCTATAACAAATCCTCTTCCACTAGATGCGGAAGTAAAATAATGTAATAAACGCTGAAGGTTGCCCATCTTTCCGTAAGCTCGGTAGTCCAACGGGTTTCTTGAGAACCGAGGCTTCTTATGTCCGTTCCCACCACACATATGACATACGATAGTTATACTAGTACATTATATTGGGATGACATTTCCCCCACATTCACCCTCAAATAGATGCTTCTTACTGCCTGAAGAACCATCACCCTACTTCAGAATTGAACCACCCTGGCTCACAGGATCAACTTCCCTGAGATTTCGTTCCGTAATTAGGGCCTGATTCACAATCTATATAATATTTTTCAAACAAAATATATTCAACTATGAGTGGATAACATATAAAAGTACATCCTTAAAGAATATCATAGTTGTCTATGTGTCACCGGTCAGAGATGGATCAAAACACTGGAGTATAGTGAAATGATTAGAATACTACAAAAATATCTTAGATCCTTGCTGAAGAAGTATGAACTCCCTAGCATGATCTACTCTCAGAGTTTGCAGAAAAAAGTGATCATAGTAAGCTATTTAGAAGTCTACCCAAACCATATCTTTGGGTTTCTCTGATTGAGAAATGAAATCCCACCAAATTTTGGCGGAGTCACGAAGCATAAATACAAAAAGTTTGACCCTATACTTTGGGAGGGTCTCAAGATGTTCGAAGATGAATTTTATAGCTTTAATCCATGAATCTGCAGCATTGGGACCACCATACCCCGAGAAGGTGGGAGGATTATTCCACACAAAATCCCATGTAAGATATTCCATGGTTTGGGAAGGCCTAAGAACACTCTGAACTGGCTGCATAAACCTAAGAATACTATCCCTGAACTGAGCATCAACACCCAATGGAATATTGGGAGGAGGTTCCACAGGAGGAACTACAGGAGGCACTGTAGGAAGCACTATAAGATGCACTATGGGTGGTTATGGACCCACTAACTCTAGAATGTGCTCATCAATACTCTCATGGTGTACAACATGAAGACATCATAGTGTAATTTCTATACAATGGGCAAACACACACTTTAGATGAGATTCTATTATAGGTGAGGTAAACGAGTCAAGAAGTAGTAAGAAAAGTGAAGGTGAAAGGCCTCCTAGGTAAAGTCAAGTTAAATTCTAACATCTCCACTTAAGGTGACCATTTCATCCTAACATATGATACAAAATTTATATTTATAATTAGTAAGTATTGTAAAACATTACAACTAAACATAAAATCACTCACATGCAATAGGCATATTCATGCTGAAAGTAGATATGAAATGGAAATATACAAGTAATTTTAATACCTATGGTGCCTAGTATGAGGAATGTAATGCAACGACCTCATGTCATCTGGCTAGAATAGTAAAAAATTATCATCTCAATAATACCAATATCAGTAACAACATAAAACAATCTCATCACCCAACATTGAAGTCATATCAATAATAAATGGTATAATTAATAACTGAGATCCCAACCTAGGAAATTTGGGTTTCCCCTGTACATGGGTTTGCTATGTCTAAGCATAGAGTAAGTTCCAAATCCCTATATACTAGTCTCCTATCTAACAAAAAAAAAGAAAAAATGGAAAATACCCCTCTGATACCACTTTGTAGCATCCTGCCCTGAGTGCCTCTGGAAACAGGCCCTGAGGAAATGGGCCATAAGACCTCAATCACTTCTCCCCAAATTCCAAAGGCTACCGACTAGTAGAGAGGGGCTTGGGTAAGTCTGTTGGGAACTATTAGCTTACATAAAAAAGATATATAAGGGAGGAAGGTAATTATATAATTGATCAAGTAGCAAAATAAATAAGAAAAGAAACAGACGACAGTAGAAGAAGATAAATGACCCAACATAAAAATATATAATAAATACAAAAGATGTGTAGAGACCCGAAGATTGATGTACATGGAAATTACATTACTTTTGCGGAATACTTAGTATATAACAAAAACACACACACAAGGACTGTAATAGTTTAGTGTCTTTGGAAACTCGGAACGCAATCTTCTAATCATGGTGAAAGATCTTCAATATCTCCCATAAATATCTTCCTTTTTTTTCTTACCTAAAACCTTTCTTTATATCCCGGGGAAAGGAAAACAGAAAAGGGTGAGCTCAAATGCTCAGTAAGGGTAAACAAAAGAAATATCAATCACATCATATACATAAGCACATAACTTTTGGAAATCTTAACCTGCAAAAGAGATCATAATTTCATAACATGGGGTAAATCATGGCAGTGAAATGTAATCACAATAATCATAACATAAAACATGAAACTTTGTGTCATTCACACATAATCATAGAGAATCATTTCTTGTTAGTCAATACTCATTGCCAAGACTATCTTAGTGGACAAAGTCCCTTTCTTAACTGAGTCACCCTCGTTTCAGTCCTGTTTCACTGAACCGATATAACCTACCGTTCCTTCCATGTCTATCTCATGAGATATAAAATCTTTACCCAATGAATTGGAGGGAGATATAGGTCCCACCCATCTTATAATGAATCCTTTCTTATGTGTGCCACATAATCATAAATCATACATCATCGCATAACACATGTAACAAAAATGGGATTCTTGAAACATCATGACATCATAAAACAAATCATATAAGGTAAATGACTTCATAAAAATAATTCCCTCACAACATAATCAAATCAATTTAATAATAAGGATAAAAACATAACCCTATATTATCTTATATGGAAAATAATTTTGATAAAACATTTGAACTCCATTCTTGAGGAAAATATCCTTTCTACTTCAAAAACACTTTTCTTTTCTTAACATGTCATACAATTATAAACTAAAAGAAGTTGATTAAAAATAAACTTGAAAAATTATAAAGGAATATTATTGGAAATAAAAAATCCATTCTTTCCGTATAAGTTAAAAAAAAACATTCTTCGTACTTTTTTCAGAAAAGTCAAAAACTACCTCGTACGAAAAATGACAAAAGATTCCTTTCATATCTTTTACTAAAAACTCACCGAAGGGTAAAATTGGATTTAAAAAATTGTAGGTGGATGGAAATAATATTACATATTGAGGAAACATGGATGTGGATGATAAAATACACCCCAATAAATACTAAAGTATAAACAATCTCGGATAAAAATGAGATTGTGATATTTCCCTTACCTTAGGTCCGATTTTCTTCGTAAGTGTCCGAACCTCCTTTTCTTTGAAGCGCCTCTTTGAGACCTCCTCTTAGGGCACTAAAATTGGTCTTTGAGGATGACCAGAACCTCTAGGATGGTTCTATGGAAGTGGATAGGAGAATTTTTCAGGGGTTGGCCGAACTTGAAGGCTCAATGTTGTGTGAGGAAGAGAGGGAGGAGGTGCCCTTTTATAAGGGAGGAGAGGGGCACCTTTGGAATAACTAAAACTATTATTTTATTATAAAGTAAATTCGGTTTTAAATAGCTCCAAATTGATTTATTTCGAGGCTAAGGTGGGGATGGGTCGAAATCCTATCATCCAATAGAATTTAGACAAGTTTAGGTTCCTATTTTAACCTTATCATTTAGATTAAACATTAAGTTAAATAATTTTACTTTTACCGTGTCTTCTTGTGTTCTTACACTATAAGGTTTATAAACTTACTATAAGAATCCAAACGAACCCCAAGTTGTTTATTATTAATATATATAACCTTATATAAGTCATTTGGCCGAACCTTAGATTTTTAGGAATAAAATAACAATTAATAATATAATATTTGTTTTAAAAACTATTTTATGTCAATTTGGAACTATTTAGTAATTGATTTTTGTGAAAATCATAACAGAATGATAAGTTCGAAAAAAGTTAATTAAATCAATAATAACATGTCATATTAACCTATAAAATTAGTGTAATTCATAAAAAGTCTTAAATTACATTTATTTTGGTATTTATAACATCAATTATGTCAATATTTCATTAATAAGATAATTACTGCATCATCTTTGTGTCATAAATAAATTAAATTATTTGATGTCTAAAAATTACAAATAAAATACCATTATATAGGAAATCTTTTTAGATTTCTAATGAATATTTAAAATCTAATTTATCTTATGTATAAACCAATATTAAAAATCTTTTAGTAAATAAACTTTGATTTTAACTCTTTTAACCCTTCTTTAAATAAATTAATAATAAATGTCCTAATCTAATACAAGTGGGCCTGAATGGTCATATGTTATTCCTAAGTTTGTTTTTGGTCGAATTACACTTGTCCAATAGAATTAGGAAATGTGTTAGGGTAATAATAATATCATTTCTACCCTTAATTACCCTATTTACTTTTAACCGTGGTAAAAAAAGTAAAAAGTTACTATTCACCAAAAAATTATTTTCATCTCATTGAACCACATTTTACTTACTGACATCAACCATATCTCTCGGATTTTTGAAATTCCACTCACAGAAGCAGTACAATTAAGTTTTATGAAAAATTCAGTTTTTTAACTACCACTTAGTGGTTTCACTATTCATCAAAAATTGAAAGTTTTCAGAAAAAATGCCAAAAATTAGGCCTAAGATATATTTGATATTATGAACTCAAAAATGATTTCTATTTTACCAAATTCAAAACATATCAGTTGAATTAATTAATTTAAAAATTAATTCCCGTCGTCAAAACAAATAGCATGTTCTTAAGAGATAATAACTATCGAAAGATTGACACTTGTTTATGTCTGGTTTAAATGTGAAATTACATCCAATGACCAACATCGTATTAAATTGTAAAAATATATTCTAAATATACTTTAAAACCACTCAAATTAATAATTTATCACTATTAATTATTTCGATTGAAAAAGTTGTTTTTAATTAAAATTTAGTAATTTTCACTATTCATCAAAATATGAAAGTTATCCGAAAATCACCAAAATTTCACCCTAAGCTAATTTCGATATTACGAATCCAAAAATGAATTCCATTTTGAAAAATAAAATTTACAAAATTTCAAAAATTGGTTATTAATATTCATAACGGCTAGTTTTAATAATATTTTAATAGAATATTTTTGTTTTGTGAAACTCGTTATTGCGTACTATACACGCTATCGAGGAAGGTCGCGATTGCGTGTAATGCAAGTCAAGTCAAGGATACGTGTTGTGCAAGCTCCTTTTGGTGTAGCATACAACACAAGATATTAATGAAATTAAAAATAATATTTTTCATAAAATCTTGGGGGGTTACAAGATGAAATTTTATAATTGATACTATGATGATGTCAATGTGCTATGCAAAATATAAATAAATAAAAGTTATGGGGTATGGGGTAAAACCTTAGACTTCATGCTAAAAAAGACTTAAAAGACCAAATAGAAACTGCTACAGGGAATCTCAAGCATGGCCTGATCCTCTTCCCCCAAAGCTCCATCTAAAAAAGAAAAGCAATCAAGAATCAGAAGTAGCATGCCTCCCAATATCCATACCTATGAACATAAATTATACTCAGGTACCAAACAATGGATGAACAGGGTGTGAGATATAATCTCAGTAGGCCGACACCCAAGGTATCTAGACCTTTCCATTTTGTGTAGTAAAAAAGTAGCAGTGTGACGAAGTATAATGATTTCAAGTAGTTTAATTAAATAAAATAACTATAATGTGGTCCAATTTCCCAATAGGACACCCGTCCCATATGTTATTTTTTCTGAGCCGAAATTCTGAGAAAGATACTTGGTAAAATAGAATATATATAGCAAGGAATGAGTATCATAACAACCACAAAAAAAATGCACACCCCAAGATTGTACTTTTTCTTGGGGTATAATCCATATGTAAATATAGGCACACTAGAGGCATGATAAAACATCACAATGCATAAGGAAATCTATGATGTAAAATAAAAGAATCTATGTACTTATATTAAAATTGATAATTTTAGAGGTAGAGTCTGAGCCCATCCCGAAGGTATCTCTACGGTACATCCAATCAATTATCCAATGCCACCAAGCCCATCTAAGGCTATCCATTTAGAAATCATAGGTATATATTGTGGTGTGGTAACCATGAGTTCGTACCATGTATCACACAAAAGTACTGAGTCTCAACTGAATCATGGCATAACCATGTTTCCAACGGGTCCATCCTCGATTTACCCTTAGGGAACTGGTGTCACTCTATAGTATATGAAAATCCTGGGGGAGCCCATGCCTGGTGAGCCTAAAACATTGCTTCCCCAGAGCATTGTGCTGTAACCTATTAAGCATGGTGAGTCCATTGTGGGTTCTTAATACAGAACCCACATTCTATGACCCACCCGATTACCTAAAAACAACAAGAGAGGCAAACACACACACACACACACAGACATCCTAGAGAAATAATTCATAATTGCATCCATTTAGGTAACCAATCAATTCAAACATCATAACTTAGGTTAAATAGAACATGTAATTTATCATTGTATGTAGAGGAAATAATATTTAAATAAAATCAAGGCACAACAAACCTTATAACCAAATTATTTAAGTAAAAAATTCACCATAAATAATTTTATTCAATTTAAACTTAAACCTAAAGTATCACAAAATACACGTAGCTGATAATTTAAAGAATCAAGGTTAATGGTAAAAACAAGCCGATTATGTTGACACCCTCTAACGGGTTTCCAAATGCATGTTGAAAACCTAGGAAGGATTCACATTGATCCATGTTCACAAGGATCAAGGCTAAGCTGTTTAATTAATTTAATTGGCTTTAAATGAGATTCACCGGTAGGAACCAAAAAGCAGCACAATGGTGTGATTTGAATAATGCAATGAAATAATGGGAAATATCAAATAAGACCTACCTCATAGTCTTAGTATCTCACACATCCCGTGATAACCTTTGATTTTACCTAAAATAGAATAAATCAAATGATTTCAGAAAAACCCCAATTTCAGGTAAAAAACTTCCATGACAGATTGCGTGATGGAGAGCGGATGAAATACTACAATTATTGGTGCGATAGGTTAGCCTTAACGAGAGCTTCATAGAACTTATAATATCATTGGAAATGGATGAAAATTAGAGTTTCATTAGGCTTCCAAAGGAGGAGGAGGGAGGTGCGCTGCAAGGGGGGTTCTATAGGGGTGACACATCAAGGTGAAAAAAGAGGGAGAGAAAGAAAAAAAGAAAGGAAAGAAATAAGGAAGGAGAAAAAAAAAAGAAAAATAAAAGAAACAAAAAGGAAAAGAATAAAATAAAATAAAAATAAAATAAAAGGGAAGAGAAGGGAAAAATAAAAATAAAAATAATTGCTAAACCCATTTTAATTAATTTTATTCTTCTCATGTCCACTTTTTATTTTATAATTTATCATCATTTATTTTTCATCTCTTTAATTTATTTAAATTTATTTTTATTCCTTTTAAACCATTTTAGTTATTTTTAACCTGAACATTGCGCCTAGAAACAATGTATTATTTTAATTAAATCTCGTGCGACTATTTAAATAATTTAATAGCTTCTTGGGATCTGCAACAGGCTACGTGGGAGCAATCCCTAGGTCTCTTTAAGGATTTGGACTAAAAATTTAAATGGTATGTACCGTGATTAAAGCTGGGAAGTTACAATTTTTTTTAAAAAAATTAAATCATGTGTAAAAATAACTTTAAAAATTCGTAGAAAAATATTAAAAGCATTATTTAAAACATTTTTAGAAAACATGGATATAGTTGAAAAAGGACTTTCTACCAATGAGAAAAATGAAAAAAAAAATCCTTAAAATAATTCTTTTAGTTTTTGGAGTACTTAAAGTGGGGGAAATGAAAGTAAAATGTGTATTATTTTGAAGTGACTAGAGAATAATAATAATTAAATTAATTTACCTGATATGAATTATATAATTTATTTGATGGAAATTCAAGCATAAACAATCCCAATTTAAAATATGATTGAAACATAAATCCATTATCTAAAGTCCCGCATTTCCTCATTCACATTCTAACATCCTATATAATAAATATAGTTTTATTATACATGTATTATATAACCATAATCATATCTATCATACCTTTAATTATTTACTTATGAAATATTATCAACTAATTATTAATAATTTTTTATTAAAATTACTATTATTGGTGATAACTGCTTCATTTTTCATGCATGTTTCGGTTTATCAGTCCCAGTTCCTATCATTTAATAAGGGTTATACATCTCCTAGAATGTTAATATTTCTATACATATCCTATATTGAAAAATGAATTACACTGTTCATGGAGACGGTAGGCCGCACGTAATCATGAACATTTTTTTTCACTTTTCCATGGATAGAATGAAATAAAAGTAAATAATGATACACATTTCAAGAATCATTATTATATCATATATATCATATATATTCATAAAATCCATACTTATTACCATCCATGTAAATCCGGGATGAAAACCGAATTACATTTCTTCATAAGGGTGATAGTCCACACGTATGCATGAGCGACATTATCGTTTTCCAATGGTTTGGAAGGTAAGAAAGTAGATATGATATTATAATTATATAATAATAATAATTTCATAAATAATATATATATATATATATATATTAAAACTATCATATTTCTCATCCATAAAATATGGTGATGAAAAATTAATTGTATCTCTACATGGAGACAGTAAGCCATACGTACGCATGAGTGATACTTTCACTTCCAATTTGATGGGAAGGATGGTAGATAATGGTGGTTTAATAATAATAATAATAAAATTTAATTATATTTATGATACATAATTTATTATTTTATGATAAATAATATATATTTAGAGGAGGTAAAACAAGAATTAAAAATAAAGTGATCAATTAAGGCGATTACATCTTCTTTGAAACAACTCCTTTAGATCTACTATTAAAGATCAAAGGTTGGTATTTTTGGAGGTAAAAAATCCATAGAACGTGGATAAGTATTTTTAGAAGATAATTTGGTAGGATTTGGTTGATATAAAAGGCTCAAAGTGGTATAAAGAAGATAAAGTAGGGGTGTCCTTTTATAAGGGAGGGAGATGACACACTTGAAATTTCTTAAACGATTTAAATATAATAAAGTAATTATCTTGAAAAATGATTAAAAATGGAAAGTTATTCAAATATAAGGTTTCATGGGGTTTAAATACCATAAAAAAATAAAATTTTTAAAGGTTTAATTGGTGTTTTAAACCTTATCTTTTGATTTAACCCCTTAGTCAACCTATTTTATCCTTAACCGTGACAAAGTCTTTTTCACTCTTAAAGGGTTATAATTTTACTTATAAGGTTGTATTTGGATCATAAATGGACAAGGTATAAAATTTTAGACCATATCTTATCCAAAGTTTCTTATTAAAATATTTTTATGATTTCTAAATAATTTAATAAAATATTATTTTCATAAAATATCATTAATGTCATTTTTGACACTATTCAGTTAATTTGACTTTAAATACATCAAAAAATAAAGAAATATATAGTTAAAATATAATCCATTAAAACAAAACCAATATTTTATATTCATCGATTAAATTCATGGAACACTATAACCCACTCAAATTATTTGAATTTAAATATTTTTCAAAATCATTTGTTTTATTTTTCTATTATTTAATGAAATACTGCATCGACATTTCTTAAGCATTTAAGGTAATAATTACCAAAAATAAGAAATAAATTACCATCCTGAAAATAATTTCATTAATATCTAAAAAACCATTTAGATTCATTCACTACTTACTTTTGTATTTATACATAAGAGATGTTTAAAAGTAAGAGAGTGACATTTTGTATTTTTCATTGCTTTAAATATTATATATGTCATTTTCATGGAAATGTATCTATTAAATAATTACATTTTTAGTATAATGTGATAAGGGTAAAATTAAATACATCAAATAATAATTAATATGAAAAATGGTGACCTTAGCATTTAGTTTTAACTTAGATTAACCCAATTTACCCTTTACTGAGGTGATAAATTTTACCATGGATACAATTCATAATAACAAAAAAAAAGAGAATTATTTATAAAATTGGAACTCTTTATTACAAATTTTAAATCCATTTTTCAAGATTAAATTTCTATATGTGATATAAATTCATTTAAAAATAAGCACGCAAAACGTGATGAAGACCACTTTTTAGAAAAAAATACATTTTTAAGCATAAAACTAGATTTATTGGTATCCCAAACCTATATTTTTTTATGAATATTAAACTTTTATTGAATATATAATATATTTATTTAATTAAAATCATTAACCAATAATGATTATTTTAATTTACTAAGATAAAAACATATTACACATATAAAAATAGTTTTTTCAGAAAGACATCTCAAATGCTTTTTTTATTTAATTGATAACCAATAAATTAATTTTATACATATATAAACCACATTTTTTTCAGAATTTGTTTATTTCTATTCATACTCACTAATCCAATATTTAGGTGATACATTTCTAATTAAATAATAATATTTTAATAGTATATTGTGGTTCGTTTAAACTCAATGTTTCATGTCTTGAAAGATATAAAAGAAATAAAATTTATTTAAAGAGAAATATATTCTAAAATATTGAGGTGTTGCATTATAACCCAATAAAAATATTTTTTCCTCTAAATTCCATCACTCATATTTGAAAAAATGAGGATATCTTTGTTTCATCACATCCTTCGGTTTCTAAGTAGGTTGTTTGAATTTCCAATTCCTTCAGATAACTTTCATTAGGTGAGTAGTCTTGTTTTGTAGAACTTTAACTCTATGATCCAAAATTTCTACCGGTTGTTCCTCATAATATAGAACTTTCTCATGTGGTATGAATTCTAATTTTAATACATGTAAAGGATCAGGCTTTTACTTCCTCAATAGAGATACATGGAACATATTGTGAACTTGAGAGAGGTTTGGTTGAATCTCCAAGTGATATGATATTATCCCAACTCTATCAAGAATATATAAGGGGAAAATATACCTAAGACTTATATTTATTTTATTTATGAATATCATAACCTTCTTTGATGGATAAATTCATAAAAATACATTTTCACCAACTTTGAGCTTCATATCTCTCTGATGATTGTTAGCATAACTTTTTTGTCTATTTTAAGCTGTTCTTTTGTGCTACTAAATGACTTTGAATTTCTCTACCATTTCATAGGATAACTCAGTTCCTAATAGATTTATTTCTCCAAATTCATCCCAACATAAAGTATTTCTACACTTCCTACCATAGAGGTCCTCATAAGGATCTATCTGAGTGATCGAGTAAAAGATATTGTTGTAAGAAAAATCGACTAAAGGAAGGTGTTGATTTCAAACCCATTTGAATTCCAAATAACAATAACTAAAAATACACTCTTGGGTTTGAATGGGTCTACTAGGATAACCATATATATAATGGTGATAAGAAGTATTGAAACATAAATCTATATCTATAGCCTTTTGAAGACTTTTCTAGAACTTTGAGGTATACCTCAGATCTTGATCAGATACAATATAACGTGGTACTCCTTGCAATCGCACCACTCCCTTAATGTATAACCTAGAAAGATAGCTATGTGAGAAATATTTTTTTAATGGAAATGTTGTGTTCTGAATTTGTAAGGCAATCAAATACAACCCAAATAGAATTTTTCCTTTAGATGTTTTGGAGAGTCTGACGATGAAATCCATTGAAATGTTTTCCTATTTCCATTTAGGTATCAGTAATGGTTATAAAATACCCTTATATTTATGTCTCTCTACTTTAACATGATGACATACTAGACATCTATATACATATTATGAAATATCTATTTTCATGTTTTCCCACAAAAATTACTTTTCCAGATATCTATACATCTTCATAATTCTAGGATAAATAGAGAACAATAAACTATGAGCCTCATCCAACAACTAATTATTCAAATTTGGAATAGACAGAACACATACATGGTCTATGAACCCTACCATTCCATAAAAACCTAGGTTAATCTCAGGAACATTTCTCACTATATTCTATAGCTCCACATCTTTCTTCTGTGCCTCTTTAATCCTCACATAGATAAATAGTTGAACATTCAATTGTGTAAGATGGAATCTGTACCATTTACTCATGATTTTAAGTTCCATATTCTATTAATCTATAAGTATTGGATCTATTTTAATCCTTATCCTTAAAAATATCATAGTATTTCTGAATTAGAGCATCAGTCATCATGTTCAACTTCCCAGATTGGTAATGTATTGAGCAGTCATAATCCTTAATCAACTCTAACCATATTCTTTGGTGAATATTAAAATATTTTTGTTTGTGAAGATATACTTAAGAATTATATGATAGTTATATATATGTCACACCATTCTTCGAAATTATAACTCCTCTATATCTTTAGTTCAAAAATTATCTCACCTTAATCCAAATCACAAGTTGGGTAATTTTTCTTATGAACCTTCAATTGTCATGAGGAATAAACTATTACTATATCATTATACATGAGGATATATCCAAGTCCCTTTATTTATGCATCACTATAGATCACAAACCGTTCTTCATTATAGTGTATCAAGATTATAGGTTCACCAACCAACCTTATCTTTAGTTACTTGAAATTATATTCACAATCTTATATCCACAAGATTTTGACCCCCTTACGAGTCAACTTGGTAAGTGGATTAGACATTCATCAAAAATATATCACAAATCATTGGTGATATCCTACCAACCCAAAATAATTATGGTTTCTAGTAATCGTGGTTCATCTAGGACATTGATAATTTTTTTCTTTGAAACATATACCTATATAACCTCACTTGATATTATATAACCCAAGAATGAAAATTTCTGAAGAAAAAATTCACACTTGTTAAAATTTTCATACAACTTACCTTATCTCAGGGTCTTCATCACAATCCCTAAATGATGTTCATGATATTACTTAATATTTGAATATATAATAATATCATCTATATATACTACCCAAAATTATTCTTGGAAATCCCTAAAGGCTATAATAATTAAATCCATGATGATAGTAAGGTAATTAATAAGTATAAATGGAATCAATATAAATTTATAATGATCATGCCTTGTATGGAAGGATTTCTTGGGTATATTCTCCTTCTTGACCCTCAATTGATGATATCCAAAATGAAGGTAAATCATAGAAAAGTATATACTCTCCATAATTTATCAAAAAAATCATTGATATAGGATATAGGATACTTGTTCTTGATAGTGGTCTTGTTATGTTCTTGATAATCAATACAGATTCAAATTGATCCATCTTTGTTCTTAATAAAAATAATAGGTTCACCCCATGGTGATTCACTTGGAATAATGAATCCTTTTTCAATATTCTCCAGGAGCTTCGCCTTCAATTCCTATGACTCAATCAGGGCCATTCTATATGGATTATTTTGAATAGGTGTATCACAATGTATGAGTTCTATTAAAAACTCAAATTCATGATTTAGAGGAAGGAAAAACAATTCTACTATAAATAAATCTATGAAATCATAAAAAATATGAATATATGTGATGTTGAGTTTCTCTCCAACCATATGTGATAAATAACATTCATGTACATGAATTAATACCCACAAGATAGAATTAATTTCCATTGGAAGTTTGTATTTATCCCCACACTTATAAATAATCATAGTTTCATTTGGAATATGAAATGTGACTTAACCTCCTCATAAATTGATATGGTCTCCATATAAATAAATACAATACATTCCTAAAGTTACATAAAATTCAAATAATGGGAGAATCATAATATTTACAGAAAGAATATTCTGATAAACTTTTATCAGATAAGAACTATAGAATTTATATGCGACCATAATACCATTAATATTCTTCATCACTAACTCAATATCTAATCATTGATATGGAAATTCAATACACTTTGAAAATTCCATGGGTATAATAGATTTTTTAGAGCCAAAATAAAATAATACATTAACAGTTCTAGAGTAGATGATAACTATACCTTTCACCATGTCATTCTCATAACCGAATTTAGTAATCATGATAACATGATATTTCCATTTTATTTTAGATTAAGATAATACTGATGAATATACTCATCATAAACATTTAGATTCATGAACTTGTTGGCATAATACGCATACTCATTACATTTGAAGCTTTATAGCATGGGTGGTGAATTATTCAACATTTTCTTTTACTCCATTGAATTAACTGGCCTATTCTTATACTTTCAATAATCATGTGATTTATGACCTAATTTTCTATATATAAATCACCTCTAAGTTCCATTAAATTAATCCCCTTGATACTTATTCCCACATTTATAGCATGTATATAGTTATAATTTCTTTCCACCTTATCATTTATTTGAGTTTTCATGAGCCTTGATCTTAATTTTCTTATAATATCCATGGGAATGATTGAAATATCCAATTTCCATGTCTACCTTGAGTGAACATTGACTAATTTATTCGTAGATACTAAATTATCTTACATATAATTACTTTCAAAGACATTTTTTTATGAAATCAAAGAATCAATAAATTCTTCTTTCAAGGATAATGATTAAACCAAAATCATACCATGAAAGTCTTGTAAAACCTTCCTCATAAGTACCAATGGATTATTTTTACTTTTTATTAAGATCAAGGAATTATTTATCTATATTTTTATATAGAATATGAGGGAATTAATTACTAAAAAACAACCTCTTAAACTCATACCATTCCATGGAGTCAATTTATTTATCTTGTATCATATTATTAATAAGGTTCCACCCTTGATATTCTTTTCATTACAAATGATAAATGGACAGGAAATTTTTTTCATGTTTTGAACACTGGAGAATAGATTATATTTTATCAATGGTTTCGATCCATTTCTTAACCATTAGTGGGTTAGGATATCCACTAAATGAAGGTAGATGCTTCCTCATAAAAGACTCAGTGGTACATTGTTCCCTTATTTGAATGTTTGGAAGCTCATCATTATCCATGGATTGAGAAAGTTTCATGTGCATAGAAACAATGG
The DNA here is from genome assembly GCA_963277665.1 of Viscum album. Lineage (NCBI taxonomy): Eukaryota > Viridiplantae > Streptophyta > Magnoliopsida > Santalales > Viscaceae > Viscum > Viscum album. Next base: position 860,143,316 of record OY728121.1, read on the forward strand.
TTTTCATTCTAACTTTCACATCATTTGGTTACTCAGGTGAAAAATCATTTCATTGTTCTTCACATTCATTATTAGCATGATGTCTTCTTGTTACAACAATTAACTAAAACCAAAATGAAAAGTGTAAGGATCAATCTATAAAAATCAGAATGAACTACCATATAATCATGAAATATCATTCATAGTATGTCTAAATCATGACACCTTCTTCTCAATCTATGGGACCTTAGGTTTAACCTAGGTTATCCATGGTCATTACCGAAACTTTAGGATGTTATTATATACGTACACTCACCCCAAGGGTTTTAACCAAAGTTTTCTAATATCAATCTTTAAATATTGAATAAACCTATCCTTTGATACCAACTATAGCGACCCAAGCTTTTCATACATAAATATTAGATCTTTTTAGATAAATATTCAGTATATTTCACAAATACATTCCTAAAGATCATATAGGTTTAGTGTATTTGGAGACTAGATACACAATCTTCTTATTTCCTAAAATATCTTCAAAATATCATAAAAATATATTTCCACATAGTAATTTTCATATACATATACTACTTAAACCTTTCTTCATAACCTGGGGAAAGGAAACATAAGAAAGGGTGAGCTTAGATTCTCAGTAAGGGTAAATATGGGCAAGTATTATAGCAAGCACTGTAGCAGAATGTACACTGTGCAGGCACTGTACTAGAACTGTACACTGTACAGGTACTGTATCAGAACTATACACTGTGTGGGTACTGTAGTAGGAACTATAGTAGTTACTGTAGCAGGTACTGTTTGGTACTGTAGCAGTTAGAACTATTCACCTTGGGCCATCGGTTTGGGCTTGGAGGCCTTAAGGCTTTCAGGCCACCCAGGCCTTAGGGTCAGTAGGGATTTCAGGCCACCTTTAAGGCCTTCGGGCCACCTTAAGGCCTTCGGGCCACATGCAGTTTCCCCAGACACACTACAAAAAAGGAGCTGCCCCAAAAGAGGATTCAGAGCAGGTGCACTCACTAGAGGAGAGCCAAATGAATTTTTTAGAATGAGAGGGTATGGCTATACCATCGGGACCAGCTTGTGCTTGCATGATAATCCTAGCCATATGACCATGCGAAGGTGGAGAGATACTATCATGATGCAGATGCTGGGGAGGGGCAGTTCCTTGTAGATAGTCTGGTTGAATTCCCTAATACCTTCAGGTCATGTAGTCTCATAAGCCTATAGGGTATGTAATCTCTGAGCCTACGGGCCTTGTAAGGGTTCCCCCTCATCCCTTGAGAGGGGAGTTATCAAAAATCAATAAAAATGAAGGCCTTAGGGCCATTAGGATCATAAATTATCATAAATAAATCATTAGCCATAAGTTCATGTCATAAAAGTGTGGCAACATCATAGGTAAATAAACCTTTTCATATATCTATTTCAACTAATGATACCATAAATTCATAGTGTATTGGTAATACCTACCCATTCCCCATTTCATAACAGATTAAGTATTGACACCTATATCCTATAGTGGATCAAGCACACTAATTTATTTCTTATATTGGATCAAGCACATCAACTTGAATTCCATAATTATCACATGAGGCATAATACTTTAACTAATAAATTAAAGAGATATATAATTATAGGACCACTCATCACATAATAAAAAACATACATATGTGTTCCAAAAGAACATAAAAAATTCATCATATCATCACATCATAACCCATGCATGGAAAACATACATTATAAACATTTCATCGATTCATCATGAAATAAAACTTGGAAAATAAATTGGTTTCATAAAAATGTAATCATAATAAACCATCCAAATAAATAATAAGGATGTTATCATAGGATTATATCCTTATAAAGACATAATTAACATCAAATAATGTTATTATAGATTAAAATTCCTTTAAAAAAACCACTAGAATATTTCTTGAGGAAAATACCCTTTTCAATTTGAAATCGGTTATTTAAAATATAAATTTTTACCAAATATTAAAGAAAAAAATTTATTTGAAAATACACTTGGAATTTCTTAAATTAAAATTTAAATAATTTAGAGTTTATTATTTTGCGAAATTCCATTCATGTCGTATAAGTTAAAATAAAACAGTCCTTTCTCACTTTTGTAAAATGTCAAAAAGTACCTCATCGGAAAATAACAAGAAGATTCCTTTTTAATTTTTTTAGAAAGTTAATCATGTTTAAAAATGAATTTAAACAATTATAGGGTAATATTAGATTAATTATTTGAATCATTTCTAGAAAACATGGATAATGAGGAAAAATAATTTTCGACCGAAGAGAGAAATGAAGAAGGTTTTTCCTTAAAAACACTCTTTCAATTTATTGAGTACATAAAGTGAGGAAAATGAAATAAAAAACTTATTTTTCATAATTAAGTATAGGATTATAAAATTTAATGAAATTTATTATACAATTATCATATAATTTTCTTGATTGAAATTCAATCATAAGTAATCCCAATTTAAAATAAGATTGAAACATAAATCCCATACGTCAAGTATCACCTTTCATCCTTCACATTATAGACTCCTGTATAATAAATATAGATTTATTATACATGTATTCTAGAACCATAATAATATATATCATACCATAATTGATATACTAATGAAATATTATCACTCATTTATTAAGATTTGTTTTATTAAAATCACTATTCTAGGTGATAACTGCTTCATTTTTCATGCATGTTTCAGTTCAGCAGTCCAAACCATTATACTATGATCATGGTAAAATCACTTATAGAAAGTTAATATTATTATAAATATAATATAAATTCATTATATATATATATTTATCAATAAAATTTAGATATATAAAAATTAATTACACCACTCATGGAGATGGTAGGCTGTATGTACACATGAAAGATGTTTTCACTTTTTAATAGATGGAAAGAAGAAAGGTAAATAAGAATTAAACTTTTAGAGAATAATTATTATATAATATAAATCACATATATTAATAAAATTAATCCTTATTTCCATCCATGTAAAGAAGATATGAAAAATGAATCACATCACTTCATGGAGGTGGTAGTCCATACATAAACATGAGCGATATTATCATTTTACACAAGTTTGGAAGGTAAAAAAGTAGATTTGATATTTTAATTAAAGAAGAATAACTATTTCATAAATATCATATATATAAATTAAACACATCATAATAATCATCCATAAAATATGGTGATGAAAAATGAATTGTATCGTTATATAGAGATGTTAAGTTGTATGTACACACAAGAAATACTTTCACCTTCCATTTGATGGGAAAGAGGGTGGATGATGGTTGTTTTATAATAATAATAATATCTCATTATATTTATCAATTTATTATTTAATGATAAATAATATATATTTATAGGAGTTAAAATAAGAATTAAAAATAAAGTGATTAGTTAAAGCGATTGAATGTTGTTTGAAAAAAATGTTTTAGATCTCCTCTTAAAGACCCCAAAGTCGAACATTTGGGAGAAAAAAACCTCTAGAATCAAAATAATTATTTTTAAAAGATAATTTGGTAGGGGTTTTTCAATATATAAGGCTAAAAGTGGTTTAAAGAAGATATATAAGTTGTGTAGTTTTATAATGGTGGTAGAGGGAACACTTGTTCTATCTAGAACCTTAATAAAACCCTTCTGGAGTACTCCAAGTGGAGTGGCCAAATTATTAATAGGGAGAAACTAAATTTCTACATTTAATCCCATTTCTCTAATAATAGAGTTAAATAAATTGTGGATTTTCTTGGTTTCAAAATAAAATTTTTCCTTTAGAGAACTTGGGGGACCCAATTGCACTGTGAAGGGTATGAATTAATCACTTTGATAGGATGGTTGAAAAAATATATAGTCATATTCATAACTAAAAAAACCATTTTATTTGTTTCAAAGGATGTATTACTCTCATTAATTGTGTTCTCAATTCAATTCCCATTCATGTTATTTCCACCCTCTATGTTCCCAAAATTGTCTTAAGGAGGATGGATAACATTATGAACAAATTTATTTGGGATGTGTATAAGGAGGGGTGGTACCACTGGGTGGTATGAGAAAGAGTGGAAAAAATACTGGAGGTAGGGGTATTAATCTCAATAGGATTAAAGATACAATGTGATGCATGAATGAAAGATTGGTTTGGAAGGTAATGTAGGGTATATCCAAGTGGGAAATTTTCATTTCTCTCAAATATGGATCAATATTGAATGAGATTCATGGAGGAAACTTTGGTATTTTGAGAATAATTAATGGTCATGTTGATACACTTTAGCAGAAATAAATATGTATTGTTGGGTACAACGACATCAATTTTTGGTACCATAACTAGTTAGGTACAATATTGGGATTTCCTGGTTGTCTGACTCTAGACATTTATTTCTCTCAAGAAAGAAAGTTCCCACTTTCATCGATTCATTCCTCATCCTACATCAACTCCAGACATTTAGAGAGATTACCATCCATAGTGAACATGATAATTTGATTTTTTCGAATTCCTAATACACATATTTTCTCTGACATTGAGATCTCTTGTTGTTGGCACTTCATCCCCCCCCCCCCCTTGTTAGGATGTTCACTAGCATGGCACATGGGTGAAATGGCTTCCTCCTACCCATGATCTGAAATAGAACACTGATGGATCCTACTCAGATGAACTTATGCAGGGCGGAGAGGTCATCCATTATTTCAGGGGATTGATTATTGTAGTGTTCTCTATTATCTACGATCAAGGGGATCCCCACAGGGCGGAGACCTATGCAATGTTCAATGGTCTTCTCCTCTATCTGGATAGGTACATCTGCCTGGAATTCATGGAGGATGATTCCCTGATTATCTAGAACTCCATCCAGTATACTATCACTATCCCATGGTCCATTAGATTCCTCATCCTTAAGATTAATAATATTTTGAATGATTGGTTGGAGGTTTTTCACACATGGAGAGAAGGAAATAAGGTGGGGTATTTTCTTTCCTCTTGTAAAACTCTTACTAATCAATTCAATTTGTTTTCTAGTATAGGATCCATTACTTCTAATTATGTAGGATTGGTGATGGTGGATGATTTGAGATTACATCATTTTTTTCCTCCATGACTTGTCCTTGTGGTGTACATTTTTACACTTTTAGTGTCCAAAATAAAATTCCCTACTTTTGATGAGAGGGAAGACTTGGAATTTCTTAAAAGATTAAAATATAATAAAGTAATTCTCTAAAATATGCTTAAAAATGGTAAATAATTAATATATAAGGTAGGATATGGTTAAAATTCCATCAAAAAATAATATTTTTATAGGTTTAGGTGGTTATTTAAACCTTATCTTTTGGTTTAACCCCTTAGTTCACTTATTTTAACCTTAACCACAATAACATATTTTTCACTCTGAAAAGGTTATAATTTTACTTATAAGGAGACAATTAGATAATAAATGGAAAATGTATTATATTTTAGACTATATATTATCCACCTTTTACTATTAAAATATTTTTATGATTTTTTATAATTCAATAAAATATTAATTTCATAAAATATCATTAATGTCATTTTTGATACTATTCATTTTATTTGAATTTAAATAAATCAATAAAAGATGAAATTCAAAAATAAACACTTAAAATAACATGAATATGTAATATTATTCTATGAGATTTAGGGAACACTATAAATCACTCAAATTATTTTACTTGTTACATTTTTCAAATTCTTTATTTTAGTTCTCTATTAATTGAAGAAATACTGCATCAGTGTTTCTTAAGAATTTAAGATAATTATATTATTACTAAAAATTATAAATAAATTAACATCACAAAAATAATTTAACTACACTAAAAATAATCATCTATATTCATTCACAACTTTCCTTTGTTCCTATGTGAACACATAAGATATATTTAAAAGTAAGAGAGTGATATTTTTTATTTTTGCTTTTCTTTAAATATTATATAGGTCATTTTCATGGAAAATTATATTGTAAAAAAAATTAAATTTAGATTATAATATGATAATATTATAATTATATTCATCTAATAATAATTAATATGAAAAATAGAAGCCTTAAAATTTAGTTTTATCTTAGATTAACTCAATTTACCCTTTACTGAGGTGATAAATTTTACCATGATTACTATTTATAATGACTTAAAATAAAAGGGACCTATTTAAATTTTTTTTACATAATGATTCAAAATATAGAATCCATTTTTCAGAATTTAATTTTTACATGTGAAAGAAATTCATTTGAAAATTAGCATGCAAAACGCGATGGAAACCATTTTTTATAAAAATACATTTTTAAGCATAAAAGTAGATTTATTATTAACCCAAATCTTGAAAAAATATTAGATGAATATTAAAAAATTTGATTGAATATATAATATATTAATTTCATTAAAATACTTCACAAATAATGATTAATTTAATTTAATAAGATAAAAACATATTGCATGTATAAAAATAGTTTTTTGAAAAATACATCTCAAATGATTTTTTTCACTTCTAGTTAATTGATTACCAATGAATTAATTTTATAAATATTTAAACCATAATTTTCTCATAATTTAGTTATTACTCTTAATACCCACCAATCCAATGGATAAATGAAAACTATCACATTAAATAATAATATTTTAATAGTATACCACAGTTCATCTAAGATCAGTGTTGTGTGTTACACAAGTTATCAAACAAATAAAATTTATTTAAAGAGAAATATATTCTAAAATATGAGGGTGTTACATTATACCCCTCTTAAAATGATTTTTTTTTGCTTGAAATTACATCACTATGATCTGAAAAAATGAGGATATCTCTGTTTCATCACATCATCAGGTTCCCAATTAGCTTCTTCAAATTTATGATTCCTCTAGAGAACTTTCACTAGGAGAGTAGTCTTGTTTAGTATCACTTTATCTCTATGATATAATATTTAAACTGGTTTTTCCTTATAAGATATATATTTCTTTTTTGTTTTGATCCCTGAGTTGAGTACATGTGAAGGATCATGTATTTACTTCCTTAGGAGAGATACATGGAATATGTTGTGACCTTAAGAGAGGTTCAGTGGAAGCACCAAGTAATATGATAATGTCCCTACTCAATTAAAAACCTTAAAGGGGCCAATATACATAGGTCTTATCTTACCTTTATTTCTAAATCTTATAAACTTCTTATATGGAGAAATTCATAGAAATACCTTTTCACGAACTTTAAACTCTAGATCTAATTAATAATTATTAGCATAACTTTTCTATAGATTCTAAGCTGCTTTTATGTGCTGCTAAATAACTCTAAATCTCTCTACCATTTCCAAAGAAATCTCACTTCCCAATAGCTTTATTTCTCCAATTTTATCCTAACATGTATAAAATATGCACTTTATACCACATTGGTCCTCATAAGTATCCATATGAATGCTCTAGTGGAATATATTATTATAAGAAAACCCAAATAGAGGAATTTGTTGATCCTAACCACTTAAATTTCAAAGAACAATTTCTAAACATACCATCTAGGGTTTAAATGGATCTATCAAACTGACCATCTATATGAGGATGATAATTAGTGTTTAAACCTAACAATATATCCAAATACTTCTGAATAATTTTCCAAAAACATCGAGGAAAATCTAGGATCTTGATTAGATATAATAGAATGTTATACTCCATGAAATATCTCTAATCAATTAATGTATAACCTGGATAACTAATCAATAGTGAAATATTCTTTGATGGAAATAAAGTGTGTAGATTTTTTAAGGTGATAAACTACAACACAAATAGTATTGTGTCCTTTATAAGTTTTGGGGATCCCGATGATTAAATCCATGGTGATGTTTTTCCATTTCCATTTAGGCATGGGTAATGGTTGTAACATCTCCTTATAACTCTATATCTCTACCTTAACTTACTGACATACTAATGAACTCTATATCTCTACCTTAACTTACTGACATACTAATGAAAGATTCTCAAGGTGGAAAGATCTTCATGGCATAGGGAGACAAATGAAGGACGTTGTTTGGGCCTAATTATTGGGTGAGGGGTATGTATAGTGGATGAAATTATTCAACCAATGCTATAAGGAGAATGACCTACTACTCAAACAACACACTCAAGGGAGGGATGTGATGGAAAATCAACACAATAACAAACTTGGGTTAAGGAATGAAATTGGGGTCTTTGTTATCTTAGATCACCAATATAATATGTAGAGTAAAAAAGAGTGGATAAAAAAGGGAAAGAGGGATAATTGGAACAATCCTCACACAATAGAGAGAAACAAAGAAGAAAATATCTATTATAATATTGAATGAAAATACAATATCATGAAGTGTCTATTTATAGAAAATGGGTGGAATAAATGGGTAAGGGTCTAATACCCCAAATTTATAAATCATATTCCTACCATGTCCCAATAATGTAAAAAAGATAAATTATATTTTTTATGAAAAGTATCACATTCATTACCAACCATAGCCCACCATATTTGAATATCCCATTGGATTTGAATTTAGTGTCTAAATATTTCATTATAGAATATTCTTGTTGGAAAGGATTCCAAAATTCGTGCAGTCATGTGGGAAAAGATTAAAACATCATGTTTGGGCTTGAATATGTGTGATAATAGGTCCATTTTATCCACCAATGCAAGTTTATATTCATTGGGCCTTTAATGAAGCAATATGAGCTTCTGTTGGTGTTCATAGTTTCTTTAATCATCCTTGAATCATTGGGCCTTTCAACTCAAACTTCGCATATGCCATCAAATCATTTTCATCCACCAATTTCATATCATACTCCCCTATTGAAAATGATTCATCCTAAAATATTCATAATATTAATTCAAATACAAGGAGATATTATAAACATTGACATTAAAAATAGCATCATACTCACCTTACAATGTGATCTTATAATCAATCATATTAATCACTAAGTATGGTCCATCTCCATGCATCTTAAGCCTTGAATTCCATTTATTTTGAAACATTTCCAAATTATTTGATTTATCATGGTATTTCATAACATTTCATATCCCTTCCATATTTATTATTTCCTAAAAAGTCAATGAAACTTGATTAACAGGTGTAAGAAGTCTAAATCCAAAAGGAGTTCCTTATGTATAAAATTGAATTTTAGATTGATCTACCCTTTTTTAAGAGAACTCCACATGTGGTAGAAACTCCATCCAATCCTTTATAATCATGATGTTTTTAATAGATATTTGAATTTTTTATCTCTCTAATAGTTAGGAAACATGGTGGTTTCTCCACAATAATGACACCATCATATACATATGACAAATATTGCATAATATCTAACAAAGAAGATGTTAAGATGTCAGTTCTCAACATCACCTATTTGTACATAATTACTAAATTGTTTTTTTCTAAGAAATAAAAGCACCCTTAACCTCAATATTTTTTGGCTAACATCACGATTTACCCTCTCTCAAATCTTTTTTTCATTCTTGATTTCTCTTTTTTATCCATTTATTTTCTTTTCTAATTTTCACTTTTCCCACATTTTATCACATTTTATTTTATTTATTTTTTTCCTCATCACTCATTTTTTTCTTCTCTATCAAAATATAATCTTTAAAAATTTGTTTAGGGGACATGGGGTTGAGGGTTATAGGTTCCCCTCAAAGTAAAAAAGAGTGATAGTTCAATAACCCATCACGAGAAACACATAGATCATACTTACGTGGTAGACCCAACAACAAATAACATGCCTTCATTGGTAAAATGACACATAATACCTCATCCTTATATTTATCGATAGTGAACAATAACTTAACTTATTTGGTAACCTTCATCTCTCCATAATAATTCACCCACTAAAGCTGGTATGGATATTAGTGCTTCAAAATTGAAAGTCTTAAATTCTCCACCAACCAGGTGCTCGCCAAATTTCTACAACTCCCACTATCAATAACTACTACAAAACTATGTTTATCTAGTGATGAGATTTAAAAAGTACTTTCTAAAAGTACTTTTAAAAACCACCTTTCTTAGTGCTATAAAAAGTACTGTTTAAGGGGTTCTTTAACAACACTAAAAAAAGTGTCGTTAAAGGGGGAAATTTATCATCACTTGTAAAAAATCACTAATAAATCCCCCCAACTTATTAGTGCTAGTAAATAGTTCAAATAAAATGGGAATTTATTCACACTTCTAAAAAAGTACTAATAAAGGGGGGTCTTTATCAGCACTTCTAAAAATGCATTGATAAAAGGGTGGTTTTTATCAGTGCCTTTTTAGAATAAATGATAAAGATACTCCCTTTATCAGTTATATTTTACTAGTTCTGATAAATGGTATATTAAAAAATTTAAATTTCATTAACGGACACCTGTAGCAGAAGTTAAGTCTGTTTGGAGGCCTTCTGGTATTGTTTTGGCCTCAATAGAGTTAATTGAGGGTTCACATGAGTCAACGAGGCATAGAGATCTTTACAAGCTTCAATTTTATATGTGGTAGAGGAAAAAATGAAACCCATTTCATAAATTATGGCCATTTTAAAGTACATTGAATGTGAAGAACCCTTAAAACCCTTAAAACCCATAAAAACCCTAAAACCCTTAAAAGATCATAACTTTCGATTTGAGAGTATGTTTCGACTCCACAACCAATCAAATAAAAGATTATGAAATGTGACAAAACTATATGAGATTTAAATCATTTGAAAATAAAAGTAATAAAATATATTATAGTTTCAAAAAAGTCAGAAATCAAACTCAAACTTCAAACGACCATAACTTTTGATTAGGGGGTCCGTTTGGGCTCTACCACATATCAAATCAAAGATTGCGATGATCTATATGCCTAAGTTGGTATCAGACTAAGGTATAAGAGCTATGTTTGGTTTTTCAATCCCATAAAGGCCCAAAAGGCCTCCAAAACCGAGTTTTTCGTCACCACCCCTAATTTATTAAAATTGAAATGCCTATAACTTATGATATGGATGTTCGTTCAGCCTGTACCACATATAATATCAAATATCGTTTCATTATCTTTTATTTGACTAGTTTTGGAGCTGAAAAAGATGCCCAGATCAGAATTTATTGTTGTTTAATGGTTTTTAGGGGTGTAGGATTTGTAGAGTTTCTTAACATTTTTATGTGTTTTAAGTGTTTTTAGAGTTAATATAATTTTTAAAAAATACATATAAATAAACATGTATTAAAAAAATAACTATATATTTAAACATATATATAAAAATATATAAATATATGATAAAAAAATATAACGAAAAATATATAAATATACGGATAAAAAAATATAATGAAATATATATTAATATATATATATATAATAAAATATAAAATAAAATAGTATAGTGGAGTGGAAAAGGTATTTATTTATAAGTTTGAGGTCCCAGGTTTGAAACTCACTGGAGGTAGGGGCATGTGATGGGGGTGGGATTATCAAAAGTGCTGATAAAGGAGTGGGGGAAGCATTGATGAAAGGGGCGTGTGTGGGGGGGCATGATAAAAAATTATACCATTTTTCAGTGATTTTTTAGCACTGTTAAAGGAGGCCTTCAAAAGTGATAAAAAAGAACTGATAAATGGGTCCTTTAACAGTGCTAAAAAAGCACTGATAAAGTCCCCATTTATCAGCGTTTTTTAGTGCTGTTAAAGGGGGACTTTATTAGCGTTTTTTAAGAGCACTGTTAAAGATAACTCTTTAACATCACTTACATTATAAGCACTTTTATATCATTGACAAATCATTTTTTATAGTGTAGTTAAATGCCCGATTTACAGTAGTGAATGATGAAACTACGTACCTTACCATTGATTTGGAACCAAGTATAGAAAAGTTTCTTCCTTTTCTTCTTCTCATTGGACATCATTTGATCACTCAAAACCCACCTTGTGATAAGAAGCTCAAATTATTACACAAAATATCTATAATTTATTTTCATGGAATCCTCCACCTCTTCCTCTATGCTCTCTCCATTAGTCTCCCATTCTATATACTTTTTTATGGTCATGGTGTTCTAGTTTGGGAATTAACTAGTAATGTGACTCTTTACATAACATTTAAAATGTTTAATATCCCGATTACTCATTTGGTTATCCTCCAAAGTAGGTTTCTTAGGTGGAAGAATTACCTTTTTGATTTTGTGATTAACCAACTCTTTTTCATTTGATGATTATCCAAACTCCTTCCTCAAATTCATCCATAGAGTAAAGGGGTGGTAGGTTTCCTCATATTTCTCCTCATTTCAATTTTTTTCTTGATCTTGTAGTCTTGGTGGATCATATCTTGTATCTCTACATAGTGGTATATCTCTACTTGATCAGAAATATCCTGATTGAATCTCTGTAAAAATTGTGCCATGGTTTCCTCTGGACCATCTTAAATGTTTTCATGGATAATAGAAATTTGTATCTTCTTACAGTAATGTTGAACACTTGTACTTCCTGGGGTGATATGTAGAAGTTTGTTGTGGATATATCTATGGTAGTGCGGGGGAACAAACCACTTCTGCATGGAAAACTTCAATTCACCCAAAGTGTTAATGGGAGGTCCTCCATATCTAGACCTCTTAGTTTTAATTTTATCGCAAAAAATTAAATAATAAAAAAATCAAAGGAAGAAAGCTTTACCTTTTTCTCCCCAGAATATGCATGACATGAAAGTACTTCCTCAATCTAATTCTCCCACTCCAAGTATGCTTCTAGAACACTTTTTCCTTGAAAAGAGGGATATTTAACCTTAATAACTCCAAGGATTTCATCATTATGTGGTCTTATTTGGCCTCCTCTAGGTTTCTATAACAACCTCCTCCTTTGAGGGACATCCTTAAAATCATCATAAAAATTCTTTGTTGCCTCCACTATGATGTGGGGGTGACATAGTGATGGAGTGCATCACCGGTTACCATGAATCATCCTTGGTATTGGTTTATTTTCCATGTCATAAATCCTATCATATAGAACCTTCAATTTCATAGCAAAAAGTTTATAAAAGTGGACCACTAAATCTAAAATTTGGAGTTCTGTAGCTTTTAGTGTAGGAGATCTACTTTATCCTCCTTCATCTCTTGCAAGAGAAATTATCTTCCCATGATCTTTTGAAAAGATAAGTAAAATGAACACAAATGCACACAAGGAGAAACACACATAATGAAACACACAATAAACCACACACCCAAATATTCACACACATGAAAACACACACACACACACACACTATGATACGAAAGGATATACACACACTCACACAAGATGCACACACACACAATATGTACACACACACACAAAATATGTCCACACTCACACAAAAAAGGATACAAACTCACTCACACAAGGATATACACTCTCACACACAATATGCACACACTCACAAACACAAGATTTCCAAACTCAAGCACAAAAGGATGCACACTCACAACACAAGATGTACACACTCACACAGACATGGATACACAATCAAGTACATTTTACTTATTTCTTTAAATTCTCAAGAAATTCCAAAATATTATGAAATATAATACCTTGTTTATGGAGACCAAGATACTCCAATACTTACCCAAAAAAGATGGTGTAGGAGAATGTATTAACCCAAACCATTTGAGTGGTAAAGGGTTTCAAAATGGTAAAGGGTGGAAAATATGGTAAAAATGGGTAAAAGGTGGAAAAGGGTGGAAAGGTGTGGTATGTGGAGTTTTCTTTATTTTTCAAGATAAGAAAAATTAATAACAATATTATCCAAATATGATATGCTGATGAAGTAGAATGAAAGATAAATTGATGTATGGAAATGGAATGTGCTAATAATGTGAAGCGCAAAGAGGTGAAAAAGTAATTATGTCCACTCTTTTTTCTTTAAATCTCCCCAAAAAGATTTGTGATTAGTGTTTTAAAGAAAAATATGATTAACTTAGTGTAAGATGATATTTTAAATATCTCGAATAAATAATGTGTGAATGAATTTTAAAATCACATAATGACAAGTTGAGATATTTTTTTTATTTTTTTCAGATAAAAATCATATATAGAAAATAAAATGTGAAAATAAGATGGATGAATAATTGGATCAATGTAAAATATTTCAAGATTGCACAAAATTGGACAATTTTGTAGGTTTTAAATGGAAATAATTTTTTTTGAATGAGTGTATACTATTAAAGGATAATAAGGGTAATGGATAAAATTGATTTAAATGAAGGATATATTCCTACCATTTAAACTGGAGCTCTAATACCAACTAATGCAAGATGCTCATAGTGGCCTGATCTTCTTGGAATAGGGCGGTGGATGGAGGATGCAATTTGGGTCTATGTATTGGGTGATGGGTGTGGATAGTGGATGAAATTAGTCAACCAAAATTATAAATAGAATGACCTAATACTTGGAAAACACACTCAAGATAGGGATGTGATGGGTTATCCATAAAAAAACACTTTGGTTAAGGAATGAAATTGGGGGTTTTGTGATCTCGGATCCCTGATCTAATATATAGATAAATAAGGAAATAATAAAAAAATAAGAATGGTAATAATTGAAAAAATCCTCAAAAAACTGAGATAAATAAATCATAAGCACTCTATTATAATATTGAATGAAATTAAAATGTCATGGGGTGGATATTTATAGATAAGGGGTGACACAAAAGGTTAAGGGTATAAAAACCTAAAGTTATAAAGCCTATTCCTACAATATAACCTTAAATTAAAAAAAAATAAAGCCTAATAAATATTTTTTTGAAAATTATCACATGCCTTTTTACCCATATACCATCATATTTTACTAGCCCATCAGATTTGACTTTGGTGTCAAAAGATGCCATTATAGAATCTCTATGTGGGAAAGGATTCCAAAATTCATTAAACCATGTGGGAAAATCTTAAAACATCATTTTTAGTCTTGAATATATGAGATAATAGTCCCATTTTGTCCATCTATGAAAGGTGATATTCATTGGGCCTTTAATGAAGTAAGATGGGCTCTCATTTCTTCTTGTAGTCCCTTTAATCTTCCTTGAATCATTGGGCCTTGAAACACCAACTATGAACATTGCATTAATTCAATGTCATACAATAGTTTCATATAACATACCAAGAATCAAGATTCATATTTTGAAATATCTCTTTTCATGTTGTCCCACTGAAAATACTCTTTCAGATATCTATACACCTTTGTACTTCTAGTATGAATAGAGAATGATGAACTATGAGCCTCATTAAATAAATCCTTCTTCAAATCTGTTATAGATGAAACAGATACATGATTATTAAACCTTATTATTCCATTGAAACCAAGTTTAATCTCAAGAACATTTCTCACCTTCTTTTATAGATCCAAATCTTCCTTATACACCTCTTTAATCCTCACATGGATAGATGGTTAAACATTAATTTGATCAAGATATGATATGTACCATTTCATTAGGATTTCAAGTTCCATCTTCTGTAAACCCATAAATATTGGATCTATTTTAATCCTCATCATGAATAAAATATATTGGTATTTATAAATCAAAATATCATCCACATTGTTCTCCTTCCTAGGGTGTTAATTTTTTGGGAATTCATAATATTTAATCAACTCCAACCATTTTCTTTGGAAAATAATCAACTATTAATATGTGAATATATACTTGAAACTTTTATGAATGGTATATATGTCACTCCTTTCTCCATAAAGATAATACCTCCATATCTTTAGTTCAAAAAAAACACCATAGCTAACTCCAAATCATGATTTTGATCATTTTTCTCATGAAACTTTAATTTTAGTGAGGCATAAGATATTAATATATCATTATACACAAGGAAACATCCTAGTCCCTTATTTGATACATCTATACAGACCACAAACCCTTATTAACTATAGGGTAGTGTAAGTATAGGTGCACTAAACAACCTTCTCGTCAGTTCCTTGAAATTCTCTTTACATTCATATGTCCATCAGAACTTGAACTCCTTATAAGTCAATTTGGTGACTGGATTAGATAGCTGTGATAAATATATCACAAAGAATCAGTTTTATCCTAACAATATAAGAAAACTATAGATTTAAATTATCATGGTTAGTTTAGTCTATTTCTCAATAACTCCCATCTTTTAAGGATCTACCAATATACCCTCACTTGAGATTACGTGACCGAGGAATGAAACTTTCTAAATCCAAAATCCACACATGGTAAAATTTTCACAAAAATTATCTTTTTTAGGGTCTTTAGAACAATAAAAAAACTATTATTATCCTATTCCTTTCTCTTTGAATATATAATGATACCATCTATAAATACTACCACAAACTGGTCGAGGTAATCTATAAATCCTCTATTCCTTAAATCCATGAAGATATTAGAGGTATTAGTAACTCCAAATGGAATTAATATAAATTTATAATTCCCATACCCCATACAGAAGGCTGTCTTGGGTATATCCTACTTCTTGATTCTCAAATTATGATAAATATAATGAATTTTAATCTTATAAAATTATTGATATCATCATAATTGATGAAACAAATCATCGATACAGATTAGAGGATACATGTTCGTGATAGTTATCTTGTTAAGTCCTCAGTAATCAATATTGAGTCACATTGATCGATCTTACTTCTTAAAAAAAAGAATTAGTGCACCCCATAGTGAAAAAAATGGATGAATTAATCCATTTTCAAGATTCTCCTAGAGATTATTCTTCAACTCTTGTAACCCAATTAGGCCCATTCTATATGGAGTCTTTGAAATAGGTGTAGAACTAAGTATGATTTTTGTTGAAAAATCAACCTTACAATTTAGTGGAAGTCCATAAAATTCTTCTGTAGGTACATCCACAATTTTATAAAAAATAGAAATATCTTAGATATTGAGTTTCTCCCCAACCATTTGAGATAAATGGACTTCATGGATAGGAATTAAGACCCACATGATAGAAGTAATTTCCATTAGAAGTTCATATTCATACTAGCACTAATAAATGACTAGAGGTTCATTTGGAATATGAAATTTGATTCCCTTCCTTAACAATTGACATGGGATCCATATAAATAAAGCTAATACATGACTATAATCACATCAAATTCAACTAATGGGATAATCATAAGATTTGTAGGAATCACACTCCCATAAACATCAGTCGAAGAGGAATTATAGACTTGATATAAAACCATCATACCCTTAGGAGTTTTTCACTGATAAATTAATATCTAATAATTGATCTAGTAATTGGATACCCCTTTTTAAATTACATAGATATAAAAAAGTGGTTAGATCCAGAATAAACTAATACATTATCATTTCTAGAGTGGATGATAAGTGTACCTTTTACCATGTCATTCTTGTAACCCACTTCAGTAGTCCTGATAGACGGAGATTTCCCTTTTTATTTGGGCTTAAGAGGTTTCTAATGATGATCCTCATAATAAACCTTTATATTCATGTACTAGTTGGAATAATTCCCATACTCTTTACATTTGAAGCATTAGAGAATGTGTGGTGCATTAGTTGGAATCTTCTTTTCCTCCATTACATTAACTATCCTATTCATTACCTTTTTATATTCATGGGATTTATGACCAAACTTTACACATATAAATAAACTCTTAGTTCCATTAAATGAATTCCCTTGATGTTTCACCCCACATCTTTTTCATGTATATGGATGTAATTTCTTTCCACCATGTGATTTTTTCGAGTTTTCATGAGAAAAAATATTACTTTTCTTATTATATCCATGGGAATGGTGGGAATATATAATTTTTATTTATATCACGAGTTCATATAGAATGATTTATTCATATCTACTAAATTATCTTATATATAACAAATTTCAAAGACTTGGGTTTAAGGTACAAAAGAATTGATCAATTATTATTTTAGGGCTAATGATTAAAACAAAAGCATACCTTGCAAGTCTTGTAAAAATTTCCTCATAAGTAAAATTGGATTATTACTAATTTTTCTTAAGATCAAGAAATTAATTATCTATATTTGTATGTAGAATATGAGGGATATACTTACTAAAAAATATCCTCTTAAACTCATCCCATTCCACACAGTCAATTTCTTCCTCTTATCTCATATTCTTAATAAGGTTCCACCATCGATATACTTCTCCTTCCAAATGATAAATACCTAGGAAATTTTTTTCATGTTCCAAGAATTGGATAATAAAAAAAATTCTCAATGGTTCTAATACATTTTTCAACCACTAGTGGACCAGTTGATCCACTAATGGAAGGTGAATGTTTTCTAATAAAAGACTCAATAGTATGTTGTTACCTCCTTTGATTGTAGGGATGATCAATATTATTAATGGTCTGATAAAGTTTTATGAGCATATAAATAAGACTCTTTCATCAATATCTTGTTTAATTTTGTTTATTAAGTGTACAATCATTTCATTTTCTACCAATTTCATTATTTTCACGACATCTTCTGGTTCCAGCCATTGACTAAAACCAAAAAGAAAAGTGTAACCATCATGCTCTAAAAATCAGAGTGAACTATCATATAACCATGAATAGGATTTCTAAATCATGACACATTCCTTTTAATCTATTGAACCATAGGTTTAACCTAGGTTATCCATGGTCATTACCAAAACTTGAGTTTGTTATTCTATAATTAGTCTTATTTTAAGTGTTTTAACCAAATTTTTATAATCCTAATCTCTAAATATTGACTAACGCTATTCTACGATACCAAATATAGTGGCCCTAAATTTTCATAAATAAATATTACATATTTTTTGATGAATATACAATACATTTTAAAAATACACACCTAATAACCATAAAGGTTTAGTGTATTTAGAGACTATATACACAATTTTATTATTTCATGAAATATATTCAACATGTCCCTTAAATATATTCCCACATAGAACTATTTATAGAAATACCCTACATAAAACTTTATTCATAACCTAGTGAAAGGAAACATAATAAAAGGAAATATCAAATGATTAGTAAGGGTAAATAAGGTAGATATAAATTTATGACCATATGAAAGCATAAGATAAGAATGAGGGTATGAGATCATGAACATAACTTACAAAGCTCATACCCAACCCATCATGGGTCATAAATATGATTCATGGAATAAATCTTTATCATTTCAAAATAAACAAATAACAAGAGTGATAAATTATCATAAATCAATCATGAGCCATAAGTTCATGTCATAAAAGTATGGAACCATCATAGGTATAGAAACCATTTCATACATTATGGTTAACTATAAAGACCATTAATTCATAGTGGATTGGGAATCCCTATATATTTCCCATATCATAATGGATTAGGAATCAACACTTTCATCCCATAGTGGATCAAATACATTGACTTGTTTCCCATATTAGATCAAGTACATCGACTTTCATCCCATAATTATATCATGAGATATAAAGATTTACCCAATGAATTGGAGGAATATATAATTTTGGGATCACTTATCACATAATGAAAACCAAACATGTGTGTGCCACAAGAACATAAAACACTCAACATATCATCACATCATAACTTCTTTAAGGAGAACATATTTTATAAACATTTCATCGATTCATCATAGCATAAAACATGAAAAATAAATGGGTTTTATAAACATATCATCATCATAAACCATACAAAGAATGAATAAAGGTATAAAATATGCTTGATGCATGAAGATGTATCCCCAAGAGTGTTTTAACACTTTCTAATCACCCTAATAATATTTCAAAACCCATTTTCCTTCTTAATATGGATTTACATTCACTCCATTGCCTCCTAACAGACCCCCTATAGTGATAGAACATGGAAAAAATAGTCTCACCTGATAATAAAGTATACAACATGATGAATTTACCTCCATCATTTCTGAATGGACCCCCATAAAGTGATGAAACATGGACAAAAGGGTCACCTCCCTCCTGGGAATATGTCCTAGAAGAGAAACCTTGGGTGGAGTAATTGTGGAACCCGTTCATCGAACATGGTAAATGGTTATCCTTAACCCACATTCCTTCACTATTTGATCTATAACATTAAGGTTGAAATTTATTTCTTTCCACTTTACCCTTTTTTAAAGTGTAATTTTAACACCCCTGGTGTTTTACTCTCAAGTACCATGCATACTGACAAGACATACCAAATCCTAAGGATAACACCATCTTGGTTTTCAAATCTATGGGTCCTAGAGGGGATCAATGTAACGTTCTGACCCTGAACATTTATCCCCCAACTTAAACTCTCATATAAATGAGAAATATTCTATTTTTCATCTTTTTTCTCACACTGATAATGGTTCACATGGTCTTAAGGTATTATCATCAATTGTATTTTTAATATGATCAAGATTCTTAAATAAATCATGGAAAATAGAGGAATAACCCATTTTATTGACTTAGAAAAAGTGATAATAAGGATGTCCATCCATAGGTTGGATCCTCCCCTTTATTACTATAGAAAAAAATTCCCCCTAAGGCTCGACCCCAGTAATTGAGCGCTGCAGCTCATTAAGCCTTTTATGGGTAGCCTCTAGGGTTTTCTTCCACCTAGAGAACTCCACCACATCCTCTTTAGCCATAGGAATAACCTCATCGGCTCAAATTTACATCTTACCCTAATCAACCTTTTATTCATCTTACCATGATGCTTCCTTCAATGCCTTAGCCTTGGATACTACCAACTGTGGCCTCAGCTGTCTGATGATCACTCCCTTAGAAGTGGTGGAAGATTTGTGAAATTGTGCTATCCCTTCCAGTTGTGAATGTTCTTATTCAGCTATCTGGAATGACTTGGTGCCCTTATAATTCTCCATATACTAGGTGGAATCCAACTCCTGTGATTCTTCACACACCTTATCAGTAAGATAGTCATGGGAAAATGAATAGATAGAATGATAATTAAACTATTGGTCCCTAGGTTTAGAAACCAATGGTGGAGGGACCCCATACCACTCACCAAGTCTGCCCATGGGGTGTAAGTGATAAAATTCCACATTCTTCTCCATATCCTATGCTAGAAAACCTGATTCTATTTAGTGATGATAGGTATAGATTCTTCTAGGTCATGGGGTGGCACATGCTCATAATTAGGTAAATCCCCAAGAACTTTAGTAGTGGGGTCCTCCCTAAGGATCCACTCATATGAATTGGGATCTATATCAAGAGGAGGAACATACTTTTAAAAATATTCACTGATGGAAATATCCTCATTATCCTTGAGCTTCACCTCCTCCTATACCATATCTGTATCTACAATGAATTACTCTCCTAGGATCAGGGCCGAATCATCCTTGAAATATGGATCCCTAGGGGATGGATCAACTAATAGAACAAGAATCCCAGATCCCTCAGTTGCAACTGATGGTTTAGGAATCAATTCCTTGAACAAAGTTTTAAACAAAGGAAAGAAAATTTAACTTGTAGCAACAAACATGATAAATATAACTTGTTCAAGAAGACTATTACATGATGAAATATCTTGGGCTATGATCACATATAGGGCCTCAAAATTAAGATCCATAAAAAAATATACCTCTGGACCATTATGCACTTCATTGAATGCCAATGGATCCCCTAGTCCCACATGACTAAGATCTATAGAAGACAAGAAATCATGTTAGTTTGATAAACTTGGGAAACCATCAAATTCCTTAAAAGAATCTATATGGACATTATTTAGAGTCTTACCTTGATAAGGCATGATAATATCAATGATTATATACCCTATGTGACCTTCCCCACTGACAAAGGGAGCCTCCACCAGGACTCTAGGGTGAGGCCCCCTATATATTTTAGGGAGGACTGGGGAATCTGGAGATTCCTCCCCAGTATCCTATATAGATTCTTTTCTAGTTAGAGATTCAAGAGGAGAATATGAGGTGGTATCCTTTGTGCCTATTTAGGAACCCTCATCACCCTCGATAGATTCCCCTTGGACATCCTATACTATTTCCTATATGGGTCAAAATCAAGGGTCATAAGTGTCAAAAGGAGAGGAAATTTAAAATTTAGAGTTGATATAATAACATGAAGGCTCACTATTCCAAATAGGTGTTAAGTCAAGAAATCATCCATATGAGAGACACACCTACTATCGTGATAACTTATACAGTCATCATCAAAAACCCAAAAATACTCACCACTAGATCATCATGTTTTAGTATTAGGAGCCAAAACCACCCTGGTTAGTGCTTTATATGCTGCTACCTCACCAAGCATCATTCATATATGGGTGGTGATGGTATCACCCTCCCCGCACCCCCATGACATAGAATTAATGTCTGTAATGTATGTGTACCTATCTTAGAAATCTACCAGGGCAGTGATCTTAGCATGCCTGACCTCTTTAAGTAAAATCCCACCCTGGATGAGCCTCTACCAAAATTCCTCTAGTGTTTGGGAAAAATTAAATAACCCCATGGCCCTAAAGCTCATGGTAGATTAAATCATCAGGAACCTACAATAATTTGTGAATCTTCTTCTTCGGGGCCTATTGGGATCAGCTCGTTTTAGAAACAGAGCTCTCCACACACTTCTATGGCACTTCTTAGAGAGTCCTATTCCTCTAGGGGTGGAGGAATGATAATCCCTAGAGACTTTGCTGCTATGGCACTAGACAATACATAATTTACTAATATTAACCTCAAATAGTTGACCAACTACTACCTTGTTACATATGTGGCTCATATGATGGTGACACCCTCCTCACATGCTGGCATAAAATCACACTCTGGTATGACAATACCAAGTTATTGGAATAGTTCTGAAAGAGTCTAGGGTTGGGATTGGTTGGAAGAATCCTGATGGTTTCTCTAGTTCCCTTAGCGATGAACATCCACCACAACTAAAAAAGGACATAGGGGTTCCTATCCTAACATGCCCTTGAATACAATGGCTTCATCAGTTGTTAGACTAACTCAAACTACCAAGATAATTATAATGGGATGTACTATTCACAATAGGTGTTTTTATTAATCCATTAAAGCAACACCCCACCTTGAGAGGCCTGAAAGTATGCTTCCTTCTCTAGAATCCCTTGTATTTTATTGACCATATCACCAGATGGAGTTGGGAAAGGCATGGATATGAAGTTCCCAATATTTTTGATACTGGACACCACACCATCTTCACTAAGGGTTATCAGTAAGAAACTGATTATATTGAGAAGTGATGAGAAAAAATAAACATTGGGGGGGGGGTAATAATGTTTAGAAATTAATAACCCCCAAAATTTACCACGATCCATTCATGAAGGAATTGGAATAAACTATAGATGTGACTAGGCATGTCCCCACTCACAATGTGTTTGAGTTGGTTATAGATCCCAAGAAGCATGGGATGACTAGGTTGTCCTAATTCCACGATTATATGATCATCACCATCACCAAAATCTCCTTCCATATAATCATGTGATAATCCCTGACAAGAATTAACAATATACATTTGAAAATGTCAAGGAATGTTGTGTGATGGACCCCTGGTTTCTATTTCTTCATATTTTAACACCATTCCTAGTATCGACCCTCCTCTAATATCATACAGTAGGACCTTGACCTCCTACTATGCCAGGATTTGAGGAACTAATTTGGAATGCATGATATCTTCTCATTTGGAACATTCAATAATATTACCCAACATGTCTTAAACACAATGTCTTCATGGAAAGGGGGTGATGGCCAAATACCAAGCTCAGTTGGTCTAGGTGGATCTACACTGATACCGGTTTCTGCTCCACATTTCCCCAAGAATTGGGTATTGGGAGGAAGTCATCATATTGGAATCCCATAAATGGGATTCAACCAATATGGTATATGTCCCGCAAGGTGATCCCCACCTCCCCGTGATGGAGGTGGAAGGTGTTCATGTCCAGTGACCACATGTAGAGGAGATCTAGTAGAATATCTAATTAGTGGTAAACATGGAAATGGGATGTCCACACTAATTTATATAACTAATTATTATAAATATAAGCCCCATAATCTTCACAAGTATGGTGAACATAATACCTCAACACCCACTCATCTATAAAGTTCCCCCTGATCAAAGTTCCCAATTTTTATACAATCCCATTTGGTTGTTCAGGATGTTGTCCTGGATAATTATTATATAATGAGTGAAGAACTCTTCATTCTCTGGTTGGTTCCAAATGGTTGTACACATCCTTACACTCATGTAATAGACATAGGAGTATTCACAATCAATAAAAATATTTAAAATGGTGGAAATGTTTCAATGGTTGATCTCATCACAGAGGGAGAACCAAAATCTTATCATGTTGATGTCTGCAACCAGTATTTCTATGTCATTATGTAGGCTGAAGTTATACAATGGGATCTTGTTACTCAATAATTATTACTTATTCTCCACTTTTAAAAAATTCAATAGAACCATTTTCTTAGAAACCAATATCCTGGCATAGAGGATTTTAGGATTCCTGACCACCTTGGCCCTTCGGAAAGTAACAACAGCATTAATGGTAGTGATTTGGGAGGCTTTGTTATCCATTTTCACTAGGTCCTGGGATTTCATTAAGTGTTGTATATTAAAATAATTTTGTGTCATGAAAATTATCCTACTTCTTGTAAGTCAATCATCATTCTAAAAAAATCAAATCAAATTGAATCTATTTTTCACACAGACAATCATGGAAGAGGAGTTACATGAGAATCACAATGTTAAAGCATGGGAGTTTAAGAAAGTGGCTGAGTTGTGAACATGAGAGATAGATATTATTGAGATATAAATAATGGTGAGTATTCTAGGACCCATTTAATATTTATTGGAATTGTAAACCCTAGTTGCTCAAGTGAAATCGTTTTGCGTGAACGAAACCTAAAGTTTCACGACAAGAAAAAAATTGCTCCAGATCTTGACATTTTCCTTGGAACTCGAACTTTTGATTCCCCATAATATCCAATTCCAAGGGGGTGGGTGGAATTTATTAGCACAAAAAATGTGTCTATCCACCTCCATAATTCATTTTCCCCTAAAAAAGGACATTCCTAGCCTAAGGGACCATTTCACTGCAAAGGGATCAAGGGTACACAACTTTGAGACACTGCATAAAAACTTCCAATCTTAAACACAAACTAATTGTGAATAGAATGAGACTATAATATAATAACTTAAAAAATAAATATATATTCCTTTGAATAATTAAAGAATATGTATGCATGAAACATTAGACCATTGTGCACAATCCCCATATTGGCATGGAAACCTATTGTGTGGGAAAGGCATCATTAAATAGATACCTTATGCGGTCATTCACAAATGGAAATGTCATAATAGGCACACAAGTATGTAGTTTCATGACCCATGAGCACATGGCATGAAATAGGATAAGTTCTATAACCATAGAACTTGGTCTCCCAATCCATCTATAAATAGATCATCAAACCGCATTTTTAGAGACAAAACTCTGGAAGTTGAAGCATGAAGCTCTCATTTGCGGAATCCTTTATTCTATGAAATCACACAACTCTAGCCTCCCATGGATTCCCATAGGTAGATACTTTTATGATGAACCTCACATAGGAACCAAATTACCTTGAATTATGTTTGAGATGTTCTTGCACAAATCCACCTAAAGGCTAAGTGGGTTTGCACAAGATGAGACCCCTTCACACAACCCCATGTTTCATATAACCCAGAAAGATGATTGTGCATATATCCTCACTATCCATTCCTTATACATGTTCTATAGCCTATGTATATTGAAAATAAACTTACGCACACAATTCTAAAGTTGTGCACAACAACCTCCATGTCTCCGGCCTAATGCCTCCTTCAACCAAATATAGTTTCATGCAAGTCAAGTACTCAGGTGACCTTCACCTATTCAAATCATGTTCACTCATGTTTTGATAACTAACATGACCAGTATCATCAACCCCCATATTCAAGACCTTTCCTCCACGTATAGGATGAAAATAACTTTCACCTCATGCTCCTAAGCATAGGCACCCTGATGTCAAGACCCTCATATGGAACCCCAACATGGTAGTGTTTAAACCTTATCCCATCCAAAATAACCTATGTAGAAGACATATAAGTCCTATGGGTGGATTCATCATGGGAAACTACTTACATTTCCTTGTGATGATGCCTAGTACTGGTTTATTATCTCCTACTTTAAATTGGTCTCCTAAGGTTTAGGCCCCAAACATCCAAGCTACAAGACATTAAACGGCATAGTCCAACATCCTAGTTTCACAACATTAAACTGTACGACAATGTATTTGGTTCATTACATTAAACCATGGACTAAAATTATATGATGAACATAAGATTCCCCATTTATGACTCGCATGGGATAAAACCTTTCATTTTGGGAAGTTTCCAAACATAAGTCTCACATATACCATCACTACTTCATAGTGGCATTTGGGTATCCCATATGTGTAATCTCTACACCATCCCTAGAATTAGCTCCTTCTGTGATGATTTATTTCTTACCACACAATGTTAAAATACGTGGACCACTCTTGTCACATGATCATAAATTATGCACTTGAACTATATGAGTTTTGATCTATATCTCTTAATAGGGTACATAGGATGCCTCCCTGAGGTTCAATCCTTACATACACGAGACATATCCCTAAGGTTAAATCCCAACACCCATCATAAATTACCATAGAATAATATTACCATAGAGTACAACTACCCCCCAGGGTCCACTCAGCCTCTCACCACACCAACATGACCCTAAAATATGTTAAACCTATTATTGACCTATCCCTATAAGATGCTAAAAATACAACCAACCTATCTACAAAAGATATTGATCTATGATTAATCTGTCCCCAAAATATGTTAAACCTATGAATAAAATATCCCTATAAGATGTGAAACCTATGAACAACCTTTCCCCATAATATGTTAAACATGTGGCCAAACTATACCCATAGGAAATTAAACCCATGACCCCTCTCGATACACTAGATTCCCTACCATGTGAAACATACAAGGGATTACCTAGGAATTGAGCCATGAATCCCTTATGTACCTAGAATGAGTATCCCCATAGTAGATAATGGATGCCTTAGGCTCCACACCCAAGAGTCCTCATAAATGATAATCCATAAAATTTAAACCAGGAATACTTTTACAGATTCCAACATGCCTAAAATTCCCAACATCCTCATTAACTCAAAATTGAAGGTAGTTGTTTTTTCATTACACTAATCAATATAAATAATCAGTTTCCACCTTGAGATGGAACAATTAATGATATTAAAGAACATGTATTATGTTTTTAAGGAAAACCCAAACTAGGCGATAAAATCCAAGGAGAAATCAATGGAAGGAAGAACTGGCATCCCATTATCCCATTATGATCATAGAGCTGACATCATTGATCCTGGTGGAAGTGGCAGCCTAATTTTGGAAAGTGGGAGTGTAGGGTAGTACACCCTAAAGGGGTTGTGACTAGTCCTAGGATTTGAACCATTCAAAAATATAAATATAAAGAATATCACAATATCGATGTGCAACCCCATTAGAATGAATAAAAAATGGGTCAAAGGATATTTTTTATTAACTATTACCCAATTCAGTCTTTGATAGTCTATGTATTGACACAACGAAGCATCAAAATTCTTGGAAAAGTTAACAGGGGATACCCCAACAAGATAATTGGATGAACAATTAACTTCTCAAATATGTCATCAAATTGAACCTTAAGTTCTTTTAGGTCTTCAAGTTCCATACAATAATAGGGTATTAAGATCATCTAGGAACCCAAAACCAGATCAACAGAGAAATCCACCTACCTCTATAGAGGAATACTAGAGAAATAATCTAAGAAGACCTCATGGATGTCCCAAATATACTAGGAACGATCAATAATATAGAAAATATCATTGGGAACAATTGTAATGATAGATAAAAAACTCCTAAGTTCTGGGAAGAAAGGTCCTCCACGACCATACCTTGGGTACCACTCTCCATGGAACACTTAAGAGACCCCATCAAAAAATGAGAAAAAATTGACCTATGATAAAATTAAATATTTTATCAGTGATAAACATGACAATCCATCCAAACAATAATGTTTAATAGATCTAGATCAAGAACCATTAAGTCTGACTAACTCTACATTATCTATCGAAAGAGAGCATGAAGGAAAACAAAACCCATGCTCTTTACTCTTACCAAGAAATTTTTTTCTCACCATAACAATAGATATATGTACCATTGGATGTTTCAACACATCCATGAAATGGGATGATATAAAAGAGTATGAAGAACCTGTATCAAAAAGAGTAGTTTCTATAGAAGGCAAAAAAAATATGATACCTCTCACTATAGCTGGGTCCAAATAAACTTCCACTGCAAAAAAATATTATACATGAAGGTGTTTCACTCCTGAGGCCTATGGATGGAGCTCTGCTAACATTGAAGATTCTGACTACATTGCAGTGGAATTTGGAGCTAAAGATCCCAAAACATAATGGGGTGTATGAAGTGACTAGAAGAATATCTATTGTAGACCTCTAAATCTACAAGCACTACAATTATTAAGAGGTACATGGATATATCATCGAGTGTTCCCCACCTTGCCACATTGGAAGTAATTCAATGGAACAATAATAGCCTTAATTGATGGATTTTAAAAAATTAAATGTTGAGAACCACCTCCACATCTCTTGTGACTATAATTCAACTTCCTCTTCTTCCCATGTGCATCTTTGGAATTTCCATTTGGTGGAAGAGAAGGTCCAAAAAATACCATCTTGACCACCACATGGATTTGTATCATCATAGACCAATTTACTATCTTATCATATGTGGAAATATTTATCATATGTACCAATGATCGGATGCCATGTCGTAGGACCTATATGTATTTTTGAGTCTTTAGCTAATCATTCATCACCACCACTAGAGAAAAAGAAACCAACACCACAAAATGGTTGGTGTAATATATAATCGGAATTTATCCCTACTATAGAGAGAGGAAAAACATTGAATTTATATCATCAAAGATTCTAGGAATAAATAATAAAATAATAGGTTCTTAAAGCCTTTCCACTCCAATACCACATGCCAATTATCTTGGACCATAGAATCCCACCTCTTTTTACCAGGACCCTCAAGCTTAAATGTCACACACTTCACCTTGATAGATTCAAGTGTCACCATAAAATCATAGGCTTGATATATCTTATATAGCTAGTCCTCCACCTCTTAAGGTTCATTTATAGCCTTAAATGATGTGGGATTTTCATATATGAACTCTCATGATCGATCCTTATCTCCTCTGGCTCGTGGTTATGCCTCAACAACTTGGTTATAAACCAACTATATATTCTAGTCAATGATTAAAGCCACCCACATGATAACCTCTAGAATATTCTGATCAAGAAGAGGATTCCCTTAAGGATAATGTTCTGCTACACCCTCCTTAGGAAGCCTTGGAAGAAATATCCTTGGCTTGATTATATATACCAAAAATAAAAGGAAATAAAGATAATGAAACAACCATAGTTTAAATTCAATAGAACACAAGGAAAAAAAGAAAAATTTAGATTAAAACCCAACTTAAGGGACACACAACCCAACATCCTCTGGTGACTTAACGATCTTCATGGAAGGAGATGGCTAGACACTCACAAAAACCTATATCTAATATTATAGTAATCTTATATTGTGTTTATAAACTTTCCAAGACTAAGCATAACCGTGCTCTGATATCAAATTTTCATGACCCGGCCAAAACAACCCATCTAACTAGGATATCTACTAGAATATAGCATGACTCAGGTAGTATTCTTGATCCCCATGGGAAGAAAACAAGAACCCGATCATCTAATAACAACCATAGTGAATAATTTTTCAAACCTGAAATAAGATACATGACATACATATAGAGAAAAGAAACCAGAAGTACATATTCCATAAATAAAAGAGTTAAAATGGTAGTGAAAAAACCAAAATTATCAAGAAAAAGCCCAAAGTAAATATCCAGAATCATCCAAAAAGTCCAATAAAAACTTCCAATGGTTACCCTATGTGATATATAAGGAAATTCTTACCGTATCACCACCAGCTACCCAAACATAGCTGATATAAACCCCATCGCTGTCAAGACCCATCCTCGGGGCCCGCGCCGTGACTACCCCAAGCCCGCCTTCCATAGGCCAGGGGCTGGAGACTAGCACCAAGGCGTAAATCCCGGAAAAAGGGAAGGAATTGCCTTTGAAAAGTAAACAAACACCACAGAGTAAGCAAGCGGAAAAGTAAACACTAAGTAAAAACTGTAACAAGCTGTGTTGAAAGTAAAAGGGGCCGGAAATACAAGCCCAACTGTAAAGTACAACTGAAAGGGGAAAATAGCAACTGAAAAGAAAAGCCACAACGTCGAGATGTCATCTGGAAGTCCCACCTGAAGGGTGAGAACAGATAGCCTCCACAGCTCCTCGGTCCAGCCATCCGCTCCGAGTACATCCCGCCCAGTGGTCCACCTCCAGGTACCGTCCTGCTCCGCAAGCCTCCACCACGATCAGCGATGTCCGTTGTCTGCAACCAACACAACGAAGTGCGGGCAAAGCCCGTGCAGGGGTGAGTATAAGCTACTCAGTAGGGACCTAGAGACCCCCGAAGGTATCCCAAAATCCACAAAGGATAAACCACAAGGAAAGATGCAATCACGAAGTAACAACCGACACTTCTTAGGTATATGCCCATACAAATACCTAAGTCATCAATTCTCGTTCGGCTCCAACATCCGAGCCCAAGCACAACCTAGTCAACACAGGAAAGAAAAACGTAAATCCACACAGGATAGCACAACGCAATCCACAAAGGAGAGTAAACATTAAATCCACACAGGATAGTTCAACACAATCCACAAAGGAGAGTAACACAGGATTCAGCTCACACAAGTATACTTCTTCGTATGACGATAAAGATAATCACTGATCCATCTAAGTCATCGGACCCACAAAGGATCGAATGGTACTAACCCCCACAATGACTCACACAGGATCGGACCCACACAGGATCAATAGGTAACTAACCCCCGCAAAGACCCACACAGGATCGGGCCCACACAGGACATGTAGGCGCTGTCTCACACAGAACCGATGAGCGCTGACCCACACAGGATCGGATCCACAAAGGATATGTAGCACTGATCCACGTAGGATCGCTGAGTGCAGTAGTCGTCATAGTCCACTGAGGATCTCTGCACAGTCGTCGTCGCAGTCCACTGAGGATCTTTGCACAGTCGTCGTCGCGGTCCACTGAGGATCTCTGCATAGTCGTCAAAGTCGCGGCCCGCACTAGGGTTCCCGCACACAGCAAGCTCGTTCGGGAGGGTCCGCTCCACGAGCCGAGAGGCTGAAACATCAACTGAAACAAAGTCTGAGGTTGATGTATCCAAAAGTTCCGTATCGTCAACAGGAACTCAACGTCGCAGACGACGCGTCAATCGGACGCCCGGTCTGAGAGTTATTGGCTTTTTCGTCCCAGGGGCCCAGTTGGTTTTTAAGGAAAAACCAACCCGACTGTACTCCACCTGCGTCCAAACCTCAGGCGGAGTGAGCCAAAAGATCCGTCTCACTTAGAGGAAATCAACAAATTCAAAGGCATGTCAATCGGACATCCAGAGCTCAAGATATGAGCGTTTCCGCTCCGAGGGCCCGGTTGGTTTCGTGTACGAACCAACCCGGCTGAACCCAAAGTATTCCAAAGCCTTGAGTGTAATATACCGAAACGACCGCCTCGATCTAAGGATCGTGTCGCCGCTGACGGAGCGTCGTTTGGAGGCCCGTAGCTCAAGATACGGGCAAAAGACCGAAAATGGTCCGAAGACGGGGGGTCTGGGCCCGGACCGACCCGGCCCAACCCCCCTGGGTCGGCCTGAACCGGGTCGACCCGACCCGAGTCCAAGTCGGACCCGGTTCGGCGTGACTCGGTCCGGCCAGGGCGCGACCCGGACGGTCGGACCGGCCCAGCTCGGCTTGGCCGAGCGGCCGACAGAGGGAGCCGCGGGGCGCTGCCCCCGCGGGATGAAGAAGCCGCGGCCCACGTGGGGCCACGCTGGAGTCAACAGACGCGGCTATGCTGCGTCCCTTGCGTGTGAGCCAGACCCGCGCGGCCGCAGGTCCGTTGGCCGCCGCCGCCACGACTTCAGCCGCGGCGGCCCTGTCCGGCGTCGCGCCGGGGCGCCGCCGCCTCCGACCGCTGGCGCCGCCGCGCCGGCGACCCGCGCCGCCGGTAGCTTCCGCGGGGCCACCAGAGTTGCTTCGGTGGTCCGTTTTCCTTCTCATCTGTGCCGCTGTTCCTCCTGGGTTATGTTCTTCACTTCAGGATCATTAAATCGCCTCTATGGAATGTTTGGTCGTCGCCTGCCAAATCCGCACAACAAGGAAGAACTGCGGAGGGTTTTCGGGCCGTGTTTTATTGGCCCGCACCCTCCGCATTAGGCAATAACAATCAGGAGAAATAAACAACATATCAAACAACAATTTTAATAAATTAAAATTGTTCTTATGAAACCGGGTTCTTTATTTTAAAAGAAACGATCACGGGAATATAAAACATTCAAATAAAATCCCTACCTCGTCAAGTGTCGTACGCGCGTTCTTCGCGGAAATTGATCATCGCGGAAGGAGGGGATCGTCGCGTCGTCGCGGTATCCGGTGTTGTGTAGATGAACTCCGAGGACCAAGAAACAACAGATTTAATTATAAATAATTAAATCCATGTGTTGTTTTAAACCACAAAGAGGTTTTAAAAGAAACCCAAAATCTCCTACCTCAAGTAGTTGGTGACTGGAGATCGGGGCGGGGAAGAACGTCTCGGATGAAGTGTTGTCAATCTCTGAGGGTGAAATCATTCTTCGCATTCTTCGCGTTCTTCACGTTCTTCACGTTCTTCGCGTTCTTCACGAAGGAGAATGAAGAACTTGAGGTTTGTCAAATTCTCCCAACGAGCATTTTTCCAGAAGTCGTGCGTTGGTCTTATTTTATTATTACGCCAATGGATTTCAAACAGGATAAGAAACGAATAAATTAATTCATAGAATTAATTCAATGAAGAAAACCGCCCAATTAATTGGTGCGTTAAGAAATTAAGAAAACGCATCAGTTGACTTTCATAGTGATGGGTTTTCGCGGGTGCGTTACTTAGCGGAAAAGAAACAGTGGGGATCGTGCGGGCCCCACCACACAAATATCCTACCAAGAGGGTAGGATATTTTTGGATAGCACCCTATCCGCAACAACTCAGCTTAAGCATCTTTAAGTGGCTTCCAAGTGGATTTAAGTGAAATAAAATAAAGTTTGTCGTACAAATTATTTTATTTCTTAACTTTAAGCCCAAAAATTAAAAACCACACCCGAGAAAATGCAACTCCAGAAGAGGTGTTTCTAAGAAAATACCGGCGCTGAGATTCCATCAGTGCCCTCGGAATTCCATTCCGGGAACTGGTTCAAAAGTTAGAAAAACCCGCTCGCCCGTTCCCTGAACGTACCCGAGCCAAACTTCGGAAAATGATTCCGGGCACACCGGGCCTCGGAATCAGGTGCCGTCAGAAACTGCGTTCTTGTAAAATTCCAAAGAAAATTAAGAAAAAAATTTCCTTGAAATTTACGGGTCTTTACATTACTCCCACCTCAGGTCTTTACATCCCAGTAAAGATATATCACAAACTAGGGAAACAAAAGTGGGTACTGAGCACGCGTCTGAGGCTCCCACTCCCAAGTGCTCTCCTGAAGGTTATCGTGCTGCCATCTGATGCGCACTAGAGGAATCGATTGTCCACATAGGACCCGCTCCTGTCGATCCTCTATCTACACTAGGACCTCTGCAAAAGTTTCCCCATCATCAATGTCTAGCTCCCCATAGTCAATGATATGCGTCGGGTCGTGCACGTATCTCCTCAGCTGAGATACGTGGAA
Source organism: Viscum album (assembly GCA_963277665.1). Taxonomy (NCBI): domain Eukaryota; kingdom Viridiplantae; phylum Streptophyta; class Magnoliopsida; order Santalales; family Viscaceae; genus Viscum; species Viscum album. The sequence continues at coordinate 860,177,198 of OY728121.1, forward strand.
GACGTCGTGCACCCGGTGCAACTGAGGTGGTAGAGCCAGGCGATAAGCCACCTCACCAATCCTGCTGAGGACCTGGAAAGGTCTGATGAAGTGTGGAGAACTTGCCGCCTCGGCCAAATCTCCGTAAACCACGTCGAGGTGAGACCCGCAAGAAGACGTGGTCGCCATCCTCGAACTCTAGTGGCCTCCGCCTCCTGTCAGCATATGACTTCTGCCGGCTCTGAGCTGTCCTCATCTGCTCCTGGATGACCTGGACCTTCCCTGTCGTGGTCCGGACCATCTCTGGTCCCACAAGTGCTGACTCCACAGGGTCTGTCCAGCACAAAGGAGATCTGCAAGGTCTGCCGTACAACGCCTCGTATGGTGCCATTCCGATGGTGGAGTGGTATCTGTTGTTGTACGCAAACTCCACCAAGGGTAGATGATCCTCCCAGCTGTGACCAAAGTCGAGGACACATGCGCGAAGCATGTCCTCGAGAGTCTGAATGGTCCTCTCCATCTGACCATCCGTCTGAGGGTGAAAGGCGGTGCTCAGACGTAGCCACGTCCCGAACGCCTCTTACAACCCCTTCCAATGCCGGGAAGTAAAGCAAGCATCTCGATCGGAGACGATAGATGATGGCACCCCGTGAAGCCGTACAATCTCCTGAACGTAGAGACGCCCCAAGCTCTCCACTGAGCCCTGCTCTCTAATGGGTAAGAAGTGAGCCAACTTTGTGAGTCGGTCAACAATCACCCAAATGGAGTCGTGACCTCAGGAAGTGCATGGAAGTCCAGTCACGAAGTCCATAGATATCCCGTCCCACTTCCACTCCGGGACCTCCAAGGCCTGTACCAAACTTGCTGGTACTTGGTGCTCTGCCTTCACCTGCTGGCAGGTGAGGCATCGAGAAATGAACTCTGCCACAACCTTCTTCATGCCCGGCCACTAGTGCTGTCGTCTGAGATCTTGGTACATCTTCGCCACTCCAGGATGTACCGCCAAAGGAGAAGTGTGAAACTCTCTCATCACCTACTCTCGTAAAGCGACTGGTACCAAGGTACGTCCTCTGAAAAGGACGTCGTTCTCTGCTCCAAGGGAGAAACCATCAGGTGCCTGTCCCGAGAATACCTTTGCACGCCGTGTCTCACAGTCAGCGTCCCCACGCTGTGCCTCTCTGACCCGCTGTAGAAGTGGAGGAGATACTGTGAGATACTGAAGGAAGGCTTCTCCATCCCTATCCATGAAGGATATCTGCAAGGCGGCTAGCTGCTCTGTCACCTCCTCAAGTAGCTAAATGCCCGTCCTCCTGCTGAGGGCATCGGCGACTACGTTCCCCTTCCCAGGAGTATAGACTATCTCAAAGTCATAGTCCTAGAGGAACTCAATCCATCGCCGCTGTCTCAGGTTCAAGTCCTTCTGAGAGAAGATGTACCTGAGACTCTGGTGGTCAGAAAAGACTGTAAAGCGCTCGCCCATCAGATAGTGCCGCCATGTCTTCAGAGCGAAGACCACTGCTACTAACTCCAGGTCATGGGTAGCGTAGTTCTGCTCATGCGGCCTAAACTGACGTGATCCATAGGCAATCACGACCCACTACTGCATCAGGACACATCCGATTCCGGTCCCTGATGCATCACAGTAGACTACGTATCCAACTCCCTCCTCAGGCAACCTTAAGATAGGTGCGCTGGTCAATCTCTGTCTCAGCTCCTGGAAGCTCTGCTAACATCTGTCTGACCACACAAAGGGTTTCTAATTCTTCGTCAAAGATGAGAGTGGCGCTGCAACTCTGGAGAAGTTCGACACAAATCTCCGATAGTATCCAGCTAGTCCCAAGAAACTCCGCACCTCCATCACGCTCCTGGGTGGATCCCAAGCTAGCACTGCCTCGATCTTCGCGGGATCCACTGCAACTCCCGCCTCAGAAATGACGTGCCCCAAGAAGTGGAGCTCACGTAACCAGAACTGGAACTTCGAGAGCTTGCCATAAAGATGGTTCTCTCGGAGTGTGTCTAGTACAACCCGCAAGTGGTAGGTGTGCTCCTCCTCCGTGGTCGAGTAAACCAAAATGTTTTCGATGAAGACCATGAAAAATAGATCGAGGTATGGATGGAAGATCCTGTTCATGAGGCTCATGAACACTACTGGAGCATTGGTTATGCCGAATGGCTTAACCAAGAACTCATAGTGGCCATACCGACACCTGAAGGCCGTCTTCTGCATGTCCTCGTCTCGAACTCTGAGCTGATGATAGCCTGACCTGAGGTCTATCTTCGAGAACCACCGTGCTCCCTTGAGCTGATCGAAGAGGTCATAAATCCTCGGTAGCGGATACTTGTTCCTCACTGTTACCTGGTTCAGGCGACGATAGTCGACACACAGTCGCAAGATCCCGTCCGCCTTCTTGGCGAACAATATCAGGGAAGCCCAGGGTGAAACACAGGGTCGGATGAACCCCTTTCCCTGCAAGTCCTCCAACTGTACCCGTAGCTCTCGAAGCTCAGCGGGGGCCATCCGATATGCTGGAGTCGATATTGGGGCAGTCCCGGGGTACAGGTCAATGTAAAAGTCTACCTCTCTGCGAGGAGGTAGTCCTGGAACGTCGTCGGGGAAGACTTCCGCATACTGATCCACCACTGCAGGAAAACTAGGACTCCGCACGTCCACTGCTCCTAGGATGAGGCTAGCCAACTGATGAGTGATGGGCTGTCCCCTCCTCTGCGAGAGTCCCTCCTGTGCTGCAAAGGCTCCCTTCTCACTGATGAAGATGAACCGACTCCCGTCGGTGCGTACACATCGCACCTTGAGCCTAAAACAGTCAATCTGAGCATGGACTGTAGATAAACAATCCATGCCCAAGATGACATCATAAGGCCTCGACGCCGCTACAAGAAGATCCCAACTGAAGTTCTCGCCACCTAGAGTAAGCTCACACTACCGGAACCAGTGCGTAATCATCGAGTCTGCTCCCGTAGGGGTCTCTAGCCGTAAGGATCGAGCCAATGGCTCTGTCGGAATCTCCGAGCTCCAAACAAGGGCAGTGGCTATGAAAGAGTGACTCGCTCCTGTGTCTATAAGAACTACAGAAAGGGTGGAATAGACACAGATAGTACCTCGAATCATCTCTGGTGCGCCGTGGTCATAGGCCTCCGCTGCCTGTAGCTGTGCCTGTCTCTGCCCGCCAGCTCCCTGTGGTTGGGGTGGACCTCCTGGTGGTGGTGGTGGTAGAGCCTCAAAGCATCGCCCACCACCTGCTGCTCGGCCAGCTCCTCTTCCTCGTCCGCCTCCTCCTTGCGGACCGCCACGGTCAACCCTCTACCTCTGCCTGGGTGGCCCCTCCACCGTCTGCTGCTCCTCGGCACGGCGGGTCGGGCAATCACGAGCCATGTGGCCCTGCCCGCCGCATACGTAGCACTGCCTGCCTCTTGAAAGACTGGCTCTGCGCTGTGTGTCCCGCACTGCTGAGCTAGTGTCCCCAGGTCGTCTTCTGGAAGGTCTGGTCTACCTGGACCCATGAGTCCTCCGTCAGCTACCTGCTGCCGAAGACTCCGCTACCTACCGCCCTGCGGTAGGTCTCGCTGTTGGAGAAGTCTCAGCAAGAAAACTCTCGATCAGAAGGTCTCGCTCCAGTACTCCTTCCTGAGTCGGAATGCTGGGGGAGATCAGTGATGCCCTGATCTCGTGTCTCAAACCCTGATCAAAGGTCCGGGCCTAGAAGAAGGGGTCTCGTACCATGTCGGTCGAGTAGCGAGAAAGATCGGTAAACCTCGCCGCGTACTAGGCGACCGTCAAGCTGCCCTGCCGCAGCTGAAGAAGCTCCTGAATGCGCACCGCACGGAGGGTGGCCGGGACGAACTCTGATCGGAAGAGGCTCTCGAAGTCCGTCCAGAGAAAAGATGCCTCGTCGTGCACCTGGAGCATCAAGCTCCACCATAGGCCCGCTGCTGCGTGCAGTAGGCTCGCCGCGAGGATCACCATGAGGTCTGCTGGTGTCCTCACTAGCCTGAAAACTCGAATGACCGCCTCCAGCTAGTCCTCGGATGTCTGGGGGTCCGTCTCCCCACGAAACCTGGGTGGTCGCTGGCGCTGGAACTCGTGCAGAGCTCCGAGGTGACGCGCATCATCAGCGGTCGTGGCGGGGAGCATCGGTAGCTCGGCGGGTAGAGGTACTGCCGGTGCCTCCGCTGTCAAAGGGCCCTGCACCGAGGCCTCGTCGCTCGGCGGGCTGTCGTCGCGCTCTACTCTCGGAACCCTAGCTGGCTGCCGTCGTCGGGACATCCTGAAAAGGAAACAAGTGCGCCAAAGTCAGAACAGTATACCTGGTGAGCTGACACAAGTAATCACAAAGAAAACTTGAAACACACATGCAATCAATGTTTTCGTGCATTAAGTCAGAAATCAGAAGTCAGGGTCCTGGTGTACGGATACGTCGGCCGCCGCACCAACATTGGACTACCTGGACTGATAACCACACTCATTACGCTAAACACTATTGCTTCACATAGAAGAAAGATCAGAGTCTGCGGTAGAACCGACCACCTCTGATAACAATTTGTCACGACCCGTCCTCGGGGCCCGCGCCGTGACTACCCGAAGCCTGCCTTCCATAGGCCAGGGGCTGGGGACTAGCACCAAGGCGTAAATCCCAGAAAAGGGAAGGCATTGAATTTGAAAAGTAAACAAGCACCACAAAGTAAGCAAGCAGAAAAGTAAACACTAAGTAAGAACTATAACAAGCTGTGCTGAAAGTAAAAGGGGCCGGAAATACAAGCCCAACTGTAAAGTACAACTGAAAGGGGAAAACAGTAACTGAAAAGAAAAGCCGCAGCGTCAAGCCATTGTCTGGAAGTCCCACCTGAAGGGTGAGCACAGATATCCTCCACAGCTCCTCGGTCCAGCCGTCCGCTCCGAGTACGTCCCGCCCAGTGGTCCACCTCCAGGTACCGTCCTGCTCCGCAAGCCTCCACTACGATCAGCGCTGTCCGTCGTCTGCAACCAACACAATGAAGTGCGAGCAAAGCCCGTGCATTGGTGAGTATAAGCTACTCAGTAGGGACCCCGAGACCCCCGAAGGTCTCCTGAAATCCACAAAGGATATACCACAAGGAAAGATGCAATCACAAAGTAACAACCGACACTACTTAGGTATATGCCCATATATATACCTAAGTCATCAATTCCCGTTCGGCTCCAACATCCGAGCCCAAGCACAAACCAGTCCACAGAGGAAAGCAAAACGTAAATCCACACAGGATAGCACAACGCAATCCACAAAGGAGAGTAAACAGTAAATCCACATAGGATAGTTCAACACAATCCACAAAGGAGAGTAACACAGGATTCAGCTCACACAGGTATACTTCTTCGTATGACGATAAAGATGATCACTGATCCATCTAAGTCGTCGGACCCACAAAGGATCGAAAGGTACTAACCCCCGCAATGACCCGCACAGGATTGGACCCACACAGGATCAATAGGTAACTAACCCCTGCAAAGACCCACATAGGATCGGGCCCACACAGGACCTGTAGGCACTGGCTCACACAGAACCGTTGAGCACTGACCCACACAGGATCGGATCCACACAGGATCTGTAGCACTGATCCACGTAGGATCGTTGAGTGAAGTAGTCGTCGCAGTCCATTGAGGATCTCTGCATAGTCGTCATCGCATTCCACTGAGGATCTCTGCACAGTCGTCGTCGCGGTCCACTGAGGATCTCCGCACAGTCGTCGAAGTCGCAGCCAGCACTAGGGTTCCCGCACACAACAAGCTCGTTCGGGAGGGTCCGCTCCACGAGTCGAGAGGCTGATACATCAACTGACACAAAGTCTGAGGTTGATGTATCCAAAAGTTCTGTATCGTCAACAGGAACTCAACGTCGCAGACGGCGCGTCAATCGGACGCCCGGTCTGAGAGTTATTGGCTTTTTCGTCCCAGGGGCCCGGTTGGTTTTTAATGCAAAACCAACCCGACCGTACTCCACCTACGTCCAAACCTCGGGCGGAGTGAGCCAAAAGATCCATCTCACTTATAGGAAATCAACAAAGTCGACGACATGTCAATCGGACGTTCGGAACTCAAGATATGAGTGTTTCCGCTCCGAGGGCCCGGTTGGTTTCGTGTACGAACCAACCCGGCCGAACCCAAAGTATTCCGAAACCTTGTGTGTAATATACCAAAACGACCGTCTCGATCCAAGGATCGCGTCGCCGCTGACGGCGCGTCGTTTGGAGGCCTGTAGCTCAAGATACGGGAAAAAGACCGAAAACGGTCCGAAGATGGGGGGTCTGGGCCCGGACCGACTCGGCCCAACCCCCCTGGGTCGGCCTGAACCGGGTCGACCTGACCCTGGTCCGGGTCGGACCCGTTTCGGCGTGACCCGGTCCGGCCAGGGTGCGACCCGGACGGTCGGACCGGCCCGGCTCGGCTCGGCCGAGCGGCCGACCGAGGGAGCCGCGGGGCGCTGCCCCCGCGGGATGAAGAAGCCGCGACCCACGTGGGGCCGCACTGGAGTCAACGGACGCGGCTATGCTGAGTCCCGTGCGTGTGAGCCAGACCCGCGTGGCCGCGAGTCCGCTGGCCGCCGCCGGCGCCGCCGCGCCGGCGACCCGCACTGCCGGTAACTTCCGCGGGCCACTGGAGTTGCTCTGGTGGTCCGTTTTCCTTCCTGTCTGCGCTGCTGTTCCTCCTGGGTTCCGTTCTTCAGTGTGGGATCATTAAATCGCCTCTGTGGCACGTTTTGTCATCACCCGCCAAATCCGCACAACAAGGAAGAACTGCGGAGGGTTGTCGGGCCGTGTTTGGTTGGCCCGCACCCTCCGCGTTAGGCGATAACAATCGAGAGAAATAAAAAACATATGAAACAACAATTTTAATAAATTAAAATTGTTCTTATGAAACTGGGTTCTTTATTTTAGAAGAAACGATCACGGGAATATAAAACATTCAAATAAAATCCCTACCTCGTCAAGTGTCGCACGTGCGTTCTTCGTGGAAATTGATCATCGCGGAAGGAGGGGATCGTCACGTTGTCGCGGTATCCGGTGTTGCGTCGACGAATTCCGAGGACCAAGAAACAACAGATTTAATTATAAATAATTAAATCCGTGTGTTGTTTTAAACCACAAAGAGGTTTTAAAAGAAACCCAAAATCTCCTACCTCAAGCAGTTGGTGACCGGAGATCGGGGTGGGGAAGAACGTCTCAGATGAAGCGTCGTCAATCTCCGAGGGTGACGGCGTTCTTCACGTTCTTCGAGTTCTTCGCGTTCTTCGCGAATGAGGATGGAGAACTTGAGGTTTGTCAAATCCTCTCAACGAGCATTTTTTCAGAAGTCGTGCGTTGGCCTTATTTTATTATTACGCCAAAGGATTTCAAACAGGTTAAGAAACGAATAAATTAATTCATAGAATTAATTCAACGAAGAAAACCGACCAATTAATTGGTGCGTTAAGAAATTAAGAAAATGCGTCAGTTGACTTTCATAATGACGGGTTTTCGCGGGTGCGTTACTTAGAGGAAAAGAAACGGTGGGGCTCGTGCGGGCCCCACCCCACAAATATCCTACCAAGAGGGTAGGATATTTTTGGATAGCACCCTATCCACAACAACTTGGCTTAAGCATCTTTAAGTGGCTTCCAAGTGGCTTTAAGTGAAATAAAATAAAGTTTGTCGTACAAATTATTTTATTTCTTAACTTTAAGCCCAAAAATTAAAAACCACACCCGAGCAAACATAACTCCGGAAGAGGCATTTCTAAGCAAATACTGGCGCTGCAATTCCATCGGTGCCCTCAGAATTCCATTCTGGGCACCGGTTCAAAAGTTAGAAAAACCCGCTCGCCCGTTCACTGAACGTACCCGAGCCAAACTTCGGAAAATGATTCCGGGCACACCGGGCCTCGGAATCAGGTGCCGTCAGAAATTGCGTTCTTTTAAAATTCCAAAGAAAATTAAGAAAAAAATTTCCTTGAAATTTATGGGTCTTTTCAATCGTCTCACTATGAATCCTTTCCATTTCCCACATTAGATAAAAAAGGTCTACACAAACCCAAGTGAGTGTGCTAAGTGTAAGATAAATAGGATTAGAAGGATCCCACTCAGGTGTTCTATAATAATTTTCTGTCAAATAATCCTATTTTTCAAAATTTAAAAGAAAACAGTGCATGATAAATAGTTTTCACATATATATAAAAATCATGATAAATCAGTTTTCACTTTTATAGTTCTAAAAAAAATCTAGATAATAAAATTTAAAATCATATTTATAATAATCCATTTAAATACATCAAATAAATAATAATATAATAAAAAATATAAGAAATTAATATTAATCAAAATATATATCACCCTAAGGATAATATGGTTGGGCTAGATTGGCACTCATACCCCAATTACAATCATGACTAGTGTGAATTATACAAGTTCCCTAGAATAATAGGGCCTAGGAAATAGGGGAAAAGATAATGAGTAAGCACCCTATGATGTTAATGTCAAGTACCTAGATCCAACAGATCCATGATCTAGGAACAAAGAAACATCCTAGAAAGTGAACCCCCTTATGGTTTCGAGAAACAAGGCCCAATACCAAACCCCCTACCAAGTTACCTAAGGCTCCCATGTGATTCATTTATTAAATAATTTCAAAGGGTTTATCAAATTTCATAATACAATTCCAAATAAACCCTTTTCCACCAAAATAAATATTTGAAAACCCATTTCAAAAAACATTTCAAATTTCTTTGGAAACCATCATTCATTTACCAAAACAAGTGAAAAACCATATTTTATCAAAAATACATTATACATGTATATCAAATCATTTAAGGGTTATGACAATTATAATCTAGAACACCATTTAGAAAACCAGTAACATCAATAGTTCATCAAACATAGGAAAAAGATGGAACCACCGACCAAACAATCAGGCACACATTATCTATAATGGGACCCACACACCATAAGGAAATGGAATACAAGAACAATTGTGTGGATTCCATAAAAAATTATACCCACAACTTAGAAATTCATTTCCACAAGAAAAAGGTTTATTATATAATATTTATCAACACATGCCTCAGTAATCACACATGCCACACCACAAACAATTTGAGATCTGAACTCTGGGAGTCAAATAAGTGAAAAATCTATAAGAAAAGGAGAAGAAATCACCAAGTGATTGATATATCTGACCGACACCATATAGAACCACTGATAATTACAAGAAGGAAAGAATAATGGGAAGATAATTGATCAAAATTATTGAGAAATTGATAATCGATCAAATTGGGATCAAAAAACTAAGAAGAGAAGATCAAGGGAGATAAGATTTCTAAGGGCCTCTTCAGGAGAGCTGGTCAGATTAGGTTCAAGAATGAGGGAGTAAGGGGTTAATTAAGGGTTTCAGGGGAATAAAATTATAACTAAACCCTTACTTACTGAACCCATCCTAATTCCAACAGTACCTGGTGGTGTCCACTAGCTAGAGGGTGGACACTGCAGTTGTGTAGTGGCTTCTGGATACCTTACCATCCAGCTGATGGAGGCCTCCCGACTAGCTGGTGGAACTAGAAGTCATACAAAACTATGTCTAAATCCAATGACTGGATGATGGATCATTGTATCCAAAACTTAACCAAAAACATTTAGAAACTCCATTAAAATACCTTTGAAACCTATCAAACCCAAAAGACAACACCGTAAAGATAAATGAGATATGTACCTAGACTTTTGGTTTTAGTTTTTTTAATTAATGGTTAGTTATAGACTTTTTACCCCATTTTAATTTTTGTTTTACACACACTTAACTCCCTAAATACACTATTCACATGAATAATATCTTAGTACTATTCACATTAATAATTTCCTAAGTACTATTCATATGAATATTATCCTGAGTATTATTCATCCAATTCAATAAAAATTTGTTTATCTATAAACAATTTTTAATATTATAAACCTGATAATTGTTTGATATTTGAATGACTATTACTTGGCCATTCAAACTTAGATAAAGACATAGTTAATGTTTTTGGGACCGTTACAATTCCATCTACTCAAATTTGTACCTGTGTAAATTTAATTATAATTAATTAAAGACATAGTAAATATGATACCACTTGTTGGTACCATGAACATAACATAATCTTGAAATATAGGGAAATTAAAAATGATTACATCTTGATTAATGTCATGATGTCATCACTAATGTAATTGTAACATGATAACCCCCTGAAAATATTGTGTAATTTAAATTAATCACATAAAATAAGTGAAAACTGTACCTTAATTGATTTTGATTAGAAACACATTTTTCTCATTATAGGTGATCACCGCTTGAAGGAACCAAACTAGTAACCCTATAGATCATCCACACATGTTTTGAAATATTGGTGGTCATTGATCATCATTATATAAGTGATAGCATGGAGAAATGGAGATCTCTTAGATGCCACAACGATTTTGAGATTACCACATCTTTGATATGGGAAAGAAATATTGAATTAGGGTGACCCAATCCTCCCTTTATCTCTATATAACTTGAGAGAGAGGGGATAAAATCTCTCATATTCAAGGGAATTAATATTACCACGAATTTGGTCTCATTTTTTAATTTATAGTTAGGTTTAAACTTATTAAAATTTAACTTAACCCCTTCAATAATCTAGACCTTCCTTAAACCCCCAAAATAACACTTATAACCTTGAAAATGTGTTGCAACGATCATAAGTAATTTGCTACTTACTTGTAATTATAAAACTATGTTTCATGGTAAATTCAGAGTCATTAACTTAACTCATCTCCCCATGAATATTTAATGAATCTCGAATATTAAATATTAAATATTCATTCAAAAATATATTTCTTCATATTCACTAAATTATATGTGAATATAATAAGTAAATAAATTCAGCCTTTATTATTATAAACATTAATAATATTGAATTTATTTATTTTCTTTATGATCATACAAACTTGGATATTACCCAATCCCCACCATGGGTACCCCTTGTCCTAAATTCTTATTCAATAGAATTGGTCAATATTTTGAATACACTTTGAGTATGACCCTCTAGAAACTTATCTCTATATTAGTGAGTGATATTCATAGACCGAGATCTGAGTATAGAATCCCATTAAGGCCTCTAAGGATACAAGGTTTAGTCACACACTATGTAATATAATCTATTTGTCTCATAATATCTCATAAAATAGGATGCGAACTTCATACCATCGTCCTTTAGTGATTTATTATTTTATGAATTTATTGGAAAAACTTATCTTCTTATACCATGACCATGGATTTAGTAAATTTACTACCATTCTAGACAACTGGGGCCAAGATATCTCTTTATTTATGGAAGCACCAAATCCTGCCATGACCATTCAATCAATTCCATATCACCAATGATACACCCAATGCAAGATACCTCACCACAACATAAATTTCATGGTTTTCATCTTGAATAAAAGTATGTGACCAAATGGTACACATTGATAATTATATCAAATCAATATACCAAGAAAAATGCTCGTAAATAAGAACAACCAATGAAATATAAAACATATGTTTTTCTTATTGATTGGTCAGTCCTCATAATCTCCTATACTTGAGATTTCCATGTGATGACTTCATGAGAAGAAGTCTTAATGCTTATGATCCCCTAATACCTAGTAGTTAGACAACATTCAAGTATATTCCATATGATGTATCTAAAATATAGGAAATATTTTTAAGATTACTATCATAGTATCTTAAGGTTCTCATTATGGTTGGGAACTACTATAACTTTTTGTTATAATGAATAATATATAGAAATTAACATGTAAATAGTGGATTTATAAGTATAAACATTATTATGGTGAGTATAAATCATGCATAAATTTATGTATGTATGATATAGTAATAAAAATTACTAATTATGTTGGGTCTACGGATCCCACTTTTACAAATCCTTTTCTTCTTAAGAGGATAGCCTATGTAAAGAAGGGGGATGATAGTAATAACAATATTACACATATCTCACTTTATGAACAAATAATAATAATAAACTAACACTTATATCCAAGTTTAAATTAAAACAACCCATGAGCACTTATAATAGTAAAAATAATAAAATAATTGTAGTAATATATAAGACAAAATACTTTCATTAAAAAAATACTAAAATATAAAAAAATAATTAATGGATAATAATACCATTTAAAACATGAAATAATATCCTTATATAATTCCTCAAATAAATTATATCAAGTCTTAGAAAGTTTATAAATGAAAAAGAAGTTTCAGGTGAATTTTCAAGATTTCATGGTCACCATGCATGATCTTAAAACCATGCATTAGACCATGTATTGCCCACTACCCTAAAAACAGCATTACATGGTTGATATGAAAAGTCTTAAAACTATTCACTGGATCGTGTAATTCCATTTTTATTTTAAAATTTTAAATTTTCATTCAAAATAATCAAATAATAAAGTACAATATAAATAAAAAGTGTGGTGATATAATTATCCCTACCATATCACTTTACACCCCTAAAAGTCCCTCAAATTCATTATTAAAAAACTCATTTTTTTAAATGAAAATACAATTTACTTCAAATAATTTATGAGATACATACAGGTTTACCTATATTATGATAAAACATATAATTTCAGAAAAACCATTTATAATTCCATTATTTTGATTGTACTCCCCAACGCAATGCTTCCTCTTATAATTTATTTAATCATAAATCATAAATCCATACTCAATTACCATTTAATGTAAAACATCCATCAAAATCTTGGAATTTATTTTTCATAAAACAGTATAAACTTTGGTAAAAAAAAAATTCATTATGTGATAAATCTTATTCAAAAACATATTTTTGTTCACATATGTAAGGGAAAAATATAATCCCATGTTTCAATAAAAAAAATAACAAAAAAATGGTGGTTTCATTTCAACACTTTGAATTTTCCATTGTACATGGACAATTATATATTCTAACTTCAAACTAATTTTTGAAGTTTTTATAGACCTACTTTGACCTCATAAAGAACCCTCTTCTAGTAAAATCAATGATTAAAGGTGTATTTTGTTCTGTTAGCTTCAAATTTACATCATATAAAACTAAAGTAGACACTCAAATCAAAAGTTATGATTGTTTGAAGTTGGTTTTTTATTTTCAATTGATTTCTAAACATGTATGGTTGGGTTACATAGTTTAGGAGACTACACACCTATATGTTCCTTATCTCCAGAATTAATATGAATATTTTTTTATAATATGAACATAAAAATGCATGAGGTCGTGAAAAAAAAATTTAAACTATATTTTTAAGGTTGTGTGGTCCTCAGACCATGAAATAAGGCTGTTCATTTTTCGTATCTGATTGTGTGTCTACTATAAATGCCCAATTGAATATCATTTTTCATAATTTATACTATAAAATTTCTTGAGACATTTTAAACACTAAACCCTCCCATTATAAGTTCATTTTCACTCATTATACAACTAATTTAATTAATATCCTCCATAAATTTCAAAGATCCTTAATAACTCAATATGCTAATTTTATAATTCTTAATCAAATTATTTCAAACCCATACCAAATATTCCTATTTAGGAATATTAAATATGGGTTAAACTTATAAATAAATCTTTTAATCCATATATATTTTAAACTAACTCACACACTTAAATTTTCATATAACTAGGATTTAAGAAGTAATTTCACACAATTATACTCAATAAAAACACATCCTAACCCAAATACAACTAAAATAAAATCTATTTCAAACAATAAAACCTAGGTCATTATATAAAAACATATTTTAAAAATACACACCACTCCAAACCAATAAAAAACCCTCAAAAATAATTTAAAAATTACTCCAAAACCATTTTGAAATACAAGGGGAACACATCCCACCAAATAACACATTTTTTAAATTCAAATCCATTTTTATATAGCTAAAGTAGTCAAAAACCCAAAAGGACATCTAAGAATAAAATGAATTTAATTCTAAAACATCATAAAAATGACTTTCCAAAAATTAAAATTTTTACCAATATGTCCAAATATTACTTGTCACGACCCCCTCCCTCTAAGGGTACTCCTCCTTGGATGGTAATGAATAAAGAGAGATAATAATTATTGAATACTACCTATAATAGAGCATGAGTTGATGAATAAAACTAAGGGTATACACATCACACACATGGGAGGAATTTTATTCTATATATGTTTAAGGAATAAGAGATAAGATGAGAAGAGAGACCAACCAACACGATGCATAAATAAATTAAACAATAAATATAATGATATACATAACTGAAAAGAAAATTATTGAGTACCAAAAGTAAATCTATATAGAGATCAAAAACTTCAACAACTCTTGATAGTTGCTTAATAACTCATCTGAGTAAGTAATGTATAGCCCGATAACCCACCTATTCCTTCTCCCTTGGAAAATATTTTATATAAATAAGGTGATAATAACATGTATACTAAGTAGGATCCTCCTAGAAACCTATTTTTTAGAATGTGAAAGAAGAATACTAAATACCAGTGAATAAATAAATGAAAATAACTCCTCCCCAAAATAGGTAATACTAGTTTCACATCCTCACCATAGCTCACTCACCAAGTAATACATATATATAAAACATTTTATATCAAAATAATATATATCAGAATGGAGGTACCATACTTCCACTTATCTACTTGTTTTCACTCTCATTCCACAATGCCACACATTCCTTTTTCATCCATTCCATAAGTAAGTCATCCATGATGTGAGTCGGGCCTCAACCTTACCAACCTCAGTCCTGTGAAGGTTCCAACATCTTATGTTGGCATCAGTCCACATATCCATCTCATCATCATCACCATCCAATACATAACCAAATATATGTTTGGAATCCAATACACCAATGTAAATGCATTATTCCTCAATACATCCTAGCCCATGTACGTACACCCATGAGAAGTCAGATCCACTATGACTAGATAAAAGTATGAACTATACTTCAATCCATATCTTCCCAAACACAAATATTTAGTAAAATTGAGATCTAACATAGCTTGGGTAGGAACACACCCTATAATGTAAGCTATTATAGCCTAGGATATGACTACTCATATCAATTTCCAATGGGAGATCAAGGGAGAGGGAAAAGTCATCCATATGTTCCCCTTCCATCTTGGATGTTAGATAAAAATCCCCCAAAACATTTGGGTGTCGGTTTCCCTATCAACATGGGTGGGTTAACATATAAAATCATAAAATATGGAATAATCACAAAAAACCACACTAAGGGAAACTACCTATCCTTAGAATCATATACTACTATCTTTTTATGGGGCTTCTAAACTGAAAAAACTATGGTATTAATAGTAAAAAATAATATAATCATAAATTTCATTATTAATTAATTGATTATCCATTAATTAATTATTACAATTTTCATTTCTAAGATCAACATCTTAATATCTTAATCCAAGTTAAGATAAAACTTGTAATTATTTACTTATATTTTCAAGTATGTCATCATAATATGTGAACACCATTAACCAATACTATTCATATATTAATTCATTTATCTATTCATAATCATACTAGAATTATAGGACTTAACCTAAGATACCACCTTATGGATTCACCTACTATGTATAGCATCAACTGTATCCTATAGTTAGAAAAAGATTAAGTTAAACATATCATTAGACCATTAGGATATTTATAAATCATCAAACAATATATATATATGAGAAATCCCCACTCTAAAACCATCCTTAACCGCACGATTCCCCACACCAATGTACATAGTATAAACTATTCCTCCATCACTAACACCGACCATTACTATAACCTGTGATCCCAGTCCAATGCTTATCCATAAAAATAATTGTTAGTCAAAACATCCTTGGGTCTTTAAACCATTATTCACAAAGGGTTCCCACAAAAAAAAGTTATGATCAACACATCAAGGCTATAATTCCTTAGAGAACACATACATTTCAAATGTGTTTTCTGCACCTATAAAAATGCACTAAGTCTATGAAATTGAGTAATTTAAGCCTCCTATAATAAATAATTAACTCGATTAGCCCCCAAATATTTTTTCTTTAGAAGACAACCAGTTTTTTCCATCTTAAATTAACCAGTTCATTATTTATATGTAGTCCACACAAAGAAACCTAAGGGAAAAGGATATCCATAGTTAACCATAAAAAAACACTCTTTCAAGAATTATTCCCATATTAAGTCAAATCCAAGATGGTCAAAAATCAATCTTATCACGATACTTCCATTTAATTTTATTTTCATTCATCATTAAATTATTAAATTTTTCAATCATTTAAACCATGCTAAGAAAAAAATACATCCAATCAAATATTACACTACCTGATCAAAACAACAAGGGGTAGCATGATTCGAAACACAAGGTACATGCAATCACACACCAACCATCCATTTAAGTATTTACATGAAATATTATTTATCTTAATATTTTTATAATTCACATTTTAACACTTTAATTTCAATAATCATAAGAGAATTTTTATCATAAGACAAAAAGATTTTAACACCATAACATGAGATTGGTAAATTCATTCCTTAAATTTCCAGATTAAGGAGCTTAACCCATTAAACTATGAAATATGATTCAATCACTAATTAAAATAATGAATTAACAAAAAAACATTTATCTGTGGAATGTGATTAATTATAATGAGTAAATTTAAATAAAATCATGCAATAACTCCTCTTCTCTTTAAAATTCCATATTATTGAATAACCATTCAACATACGATTCCTTTTCTAGATAATTGTCTTATTAAGGTCAATCATACCCATTTATACAAATATATAAATCATGATTAATTCAAAATTATATATAAATAAAAGGATAAGTAAAAAATCCCCTATATTCATTAGAATCTCAATGTTCTCTAAGAAAGAATAGATATTTGAGAAACATACACTACCAAAGGAAACAACACTAAAAATTAATGAAACAGCACCAAAACATAATAATGAAATCCCATAATTAACACTTGTTGTATTTTTAGAACAAAAATAGAGGAAATATCCAAAAATATACCTTAATATGGAAAGAAAGCAAGGGGAAATAGAAAGGAAAGTAGAAAAGAGAGGATACTTTTATCCAAGACTTCGATTATAAGATCCTAGTTTTTTTGAATGGTATGAATCATTAAATTTTCATTTTAAATAACATATTTTATCCATTTAATAGTTTCTAAAGGACTAAGGAAGGGTATAGGTGAATCATGGAATTTTTTTAGATCCTAGAACTCTGGTTTTTTGGAGAAATATAGTGAGCACACAGTTGGAAAATAATTAGTACTAACCATGTAGCCAAAGTAGGATGAGAACAATTTTTTACACTATGCAAGGGAAGACGCAAAGTTGTAAAAAAACTAAAAAATTGCAGGTATATTGAGTATGGGATGTAGACTGTTGTAAAATAGTGTTCCTAGAAATACAAGGGGGGATGACTCCTTGGATAGTGAGAAATCATGGGCTATGCATAGTTTTTTGAACCATGAACCTAGCCACATGATGGGGTGTCACCATAGATAGTGCTGGTGCATGATTGGAACATGGTTTGGCCAAACATGTTTCCAAAACATGCAACCCTTTAGAAAGGTGTGAAATTACTATTCCCTCTTCTTCATATTAAATCCCATACCTTCTTTTTATTCTTTTTTCCCATTAGGCTGCACGTTATAGATCTTTCTTTCCACTATTCCTAGAATTTGAGATAATTACTTCATCCAGACTTAGAATCAACCACCGTTTATCATGCTAGATCACCCCTGTAAGTCTACATGTAATCTTGATTATTTTACTAGTTTTTCTCACCATTATTGATGATATATTCATGAGAGATAACATGACCTATTTTAAGCGTGTTTTTATTGTTATTCTGATTTCTTAAATTCTACCTTGAATCCATAAATTAACTTGTATGTGGATTCTACTATCAAGTTAAGGTAGGTGGTCTAGTTATTTTACCAAAATGTTTGGATGTTTATATAATGCGTTTTCGATCCAACACCAAAATTTCCATACGTATCCTTTTAAATTTTATATTAAATTAAGAAATTTTTATTACCTTGAATTGGTTGACCTTACAAACTAGTTTGTATCATTGAAGGCTATTTACCTCGATGTGAATCTACCCCTTAGGGATTTTTATATAAAATTCCTAATAATATCATTCCTTATTGTGTGATTAAACAAACTTTTGAGGTGTGTTGAGTTTCCCTCATAAATGAAATGGTTTACTTGAATTAAATGGAATCTTATGATACCTTTCTAGGTCCCTATACCTTGAATATGTAATTAAACCACCACATATATTGTGTTGAGTTGAATTTATAATCGAAATGGGAAATTGATTTAAATTAAAGGTTAATGGTAAGACCATTTCACCTAGACCTTGTTTAATTATGATGTATGATTAAATCTATCATTATAATTATGGACACTTGAATAATTATTATATCATGTTTGACTATGGTCACTGACCTAAATTAACATTGAAGGTGTGGAATGATCTAAACAATAACTGGATTACGATTGTGGTTTAATTTTGATGTAATCATGGGATGTTAACCATGTAACACCTTGATATTTCAGGAAATATATATTTTTGAATTAATTTAATCTTTTCGATATTTTGAATTTCACAAAATACTAAATGTAGCTTTTGTTATACATAAAACACTATGTTTGTCTTTCATTATAAAAAACACCAAGTTGATATTATTCTATAGGAAACAAATATATTAGATTTAATTATACTAAACATACTTCTTGTCTTGGGTTACACATAACACTGAGTTCTTTTGATAACTTTCATTACATGCAAGACCGTATTTTACCGAGCAATAGTATATTATTAAAATATTATTATATAATATAATAAGACATAACCTAACCATTAAATTAGCTATTATGAATAGTATTAACTATCATATGAAAACTTCATGTTAATAATATGAATTTATTAGTAACCATTTAATTATAAATGAAAATATATACCAATTGATTATAAATAAAATAATTTTATCTTTATGCTCCCAAAGTCATTTTGTCTTAATAAATTAAATTAATTATAATTATTAAATGATATTAATGTAATATATATGTTATATATTCACTAAAATAGATTTTTATATTCATAAAATATATTATATAGGCATAATATAACAATAAACCCAATTTAATGCATATAATCCTATATTTTTCAAAAGGGCAATTTTACTGCCTTTTAGTGGAGAACCCATTTTAAATATAATTTTTGAAACTTTTATAAATTTTATATGAAAATATAAACCTATTATTTAAAATAAGGATACAAAAATTTACTTTGGTTGATTTTTTTTATTTTTTTGATAAGTTTCATGTTTTGATGAATAATGAAAAATACTAAATTTAAATTGAAAACAACTGTTTCATCAAAATAATTTATAGTGTTTAATTATATATTTTATTGGTTTTAAAGTATAACTAGATCAAATTTTTATTATTTCATCCAATTTTGGTCATTTTAATCAATTTCACATTGAATTTGGATATGAAAACATGTCAATCTTTTAGACATTTTCACTTTAAAAACCCATTTTCTCATTCCATCTATCAGATTACTTTTAAATTAATTTTAGAAATTTATGTGTTTTGAATTATGAAAAATGAATTTAATATTTGGAATCATAAGGTCCATATTTAGTAGGTCCCTTTTATTTTTTTTAAAATATGAATAGAAACTTTAGTAATTTTTATTACAATGGTTAAGGGTAAATCAAGTATTTAAGGGTGGAAATAATATTATAAATATTATAAAACCATGATAACACATTCCAAAATGTTATTGTTCGAATTTAATTAGACACTTAACATGTAATTATTTAAATTAAAAAATTTAATGGACACTTTTCTAAGAAAATTATTTAAATATTATTAAACTCAAAGGGAGTGACAAAATGTCGCACTCTTACTTTTAATATGTATAATATTATTAATATGGGGTAAAACTTGAATATATGCTTGAATATATATATTATTATTAAATATAAAATTTTTATATAAATCATATATATATTTTTTAATTTTTAGTGAAGAAATTATTATCATAAATAATTACAAAATGATGACGCATTAATTATTTAATTAATGAAACAATCAATTAAATGATATTATAAATATTAAAAGAAATATAATTTGACTTAATTAAAGAGATAAATTATTTTTTTTGGTAAATATAAAATTTTATAGTTTTATTAAGTCAATTGGGTCTAAGTAATATTGCTGGATTGAGTTTCTTAAAGTCAATGTTATGAATAGGGTTAAAATCGACACTTATGATATTTTATGAAAATAATATTTTATAAAATTGTTTGAAAATAATAAAAATATTAAATAAGTAAAAGGGGGTGATATATGGTATAAAATATCTTAAATTTTTCATTTATGGTCCAACTAAAACTTTATATGTAAAAATTACATCCACTTAATATTAAAAACTTTGTTACCATAATTAAAATGGAAATGGATTAACTAAGGGTGAATGAAAATGATAAGGTTTAAGATGACATCAAAACATGTCTAAAATATATTGGTTGATTATATTAAAACCTTCTAATATATTTTATTTGAATAATAGTTTTTTTAGGTATTTAGATTGATATTTATTTTATTATAAATTAATATTTTCAAGAAATTCCAAAAGTGACCCTCCCCTCTCTTATAAAAGGGAACATATCCTTGTCTTATATTAACACTTCAAAACCAATTTGGTTTAGTCAAAATATATCTAAATATCCTCAAAAATTCCCTCAATTCATCATATAATCCTTAATTTTTTCAGAAATCCAACCAAAGGAGTCCTTTTGTGCAAATCAAAAGGAGATACCCAAAGAAGAGGTAACATCCATCAAAGAACGTTTTTGTTTTATTTATTCCTTAAAACACTTCAATTATTTTTATTTAATGTTTATATAATAATATAATTATCCTAAATATACTTAGATTTTTTTATATTAAGGTTTCTACCTACACTTACACACACTTCCATCTAATGGGAAATAAACTCATCGTTCTTGTGTACGGTGAACTACCACCTCACGAAATGATGTTGTTTGTTTTTTACTTTACCAACTCTAAAAGTTAAAAATTATGATGGAAAATATATTTTTATATGATATATATAATATTTATGATATATTTATACTTATTTAATTATTATATAAAACATACCTTCATGATATCCATTTTTGGTAAACCTGATAACTTCGTTTGTGGACGTGTGGACTACCGCCTCCTCAAAGCGTTGTGATTCGTTCACACTCTACAGGGAATGTATTAAGGATGTTTTTAGAATAAATTTGTGATATATATGAAAAAATAATTCTACTTATAATTATTATATTCATATATATTCCATTTACTTTCTTTCTTTCAAGATGATAATTAAACAAAAAATAACATTCATGCATACATATGACCTACCATCTCCATGAATGGTGTATTCCATTTCATATTTATGTTATTTATATATTACTATAAATATTTATATAGTGAATAAATATGATATTTATACCTATTTTTACATTATTTAAATAATTAAATCACTATCCAAGTATGAGGACCAAAAATTACAAGTCAAAACTCGTGCGAGAAACAAAGCAGTTATTACCCAAAACATACCTTAAACTTGGAATTGTTAACAACTGAGTAACATAAAGTCATAAGTAAATAATATATGGTATTATATATAATAATATGGTTCTATAATATATGTATAATAAAATTATCTTTATTATACATGATGTTTTCATAAGTACGACGAGAGTCATGGTATAAGGTATGGAATTTTATCGTACTTTTTTATTTCCATGAGAAACATGCCATATTCACCACATGCTTCTATTGTGTAGTGTATATAATACCCTATGAAATTTTATATCATTAATCTCCTTTATTTAATGATATTAAAATATTTAATTTATGTTATTATTTTTTAGAGAGCATGATTCTAAAATTACTCAAGTAGTAATGGATTTATGTCTCACTTTTTTTTTCTGTTAGACACATGCCTTATACACCACTTGTTCCTTCTACATGGTGTATATACTACCCATGAATTTATTTTATGATTTTAATAGATAAAATTATAGTATTTTAATTTCCATATAGTTTTCTTTCTTTTATGGGGAATATGATTCAATTTATTATAAAGTGATGAGTATTTATTTCATGATCTCATCAATATTTGGGATTGTTTGGTTTTAAGTCTCCATTGGGGAATATTTCTATTCCATTTCCATTTTCGATAACTATTTTCAAAAAATATTTTTAATATTATAATATTTATTTTTAAATTCACTTTTACAAATTTTTTACTTTTTAATAAATGTTTTGAAAAGAATATTTTTGTCCTTTTCCAAACAAGGTACTTTGTGACTTTTTCAACTAAAGTATGAAAATAATATTTTTTAACATATATTAAATGCATGGAATTCTCCACCTTTATGGCTCTTAATTATTTGAATATTCACTTATAATCTTAAAAGGTTATTTTTAAAGAAACTTTTCCTTTAAAATTTCAAGTCATTTTTAGAAAAGAAAACCCTTCCAAAGAAGAAAGGATATTTTCCTCAAGAATTTGTTTCAAGTGATCTATCAAAATTATTTTCCATCTAAGATAACATTATTTTATGTTACTTATTTTTTATTGGGGATATGATCCAATTCTAAAATTATTATTATTTATAATAATGGTTTATGTTTATGATGTAATGATATTTATAAAACCCATTTCTTTTCCTTGGGTTATGTTATGATTGAATTTCATTCGATGAGTTCTGTGATGATGAATAATTTATGTTTTTGTGGAACAAATATGTATATTTTTCATTATGTGATGGGTGGGACCTATATATCCCTCCAATTAATTGGGTAAATATTTAAATCTCATGAAAATAATGATGGAAACAGGTCCATGATCTTGGTACACTATGGAAGATGGGTAAACCCGATCCATTATGGAAGATGGGAAAACCTGCCCCACTATAGAAGATGGGGAAACATGATCTACTATAGGATGATGGGGAATCAAAATACCTTACAAGGAAAGGACTAAGACTGGGGATGGAAGTGTGTCCCACCCAGTAGGTGTAGTTCCCATGAAGTGCCCTATTAATTTTTGGGCAATGAACCTTGACTTATAGGGAATAATATTATATGTTTATGTTTTTTCCAAAAATTCCATGTCTTATTTATATGTTATTATTTCATGGATTTTTCTATTTATTCCCTTAGGATTCATGTCTAATGAAATATGAATATTAATTTCATGATTCATATTTATGATATTTTATATGCAGGGTATGATCTTTTAATTTTATGATCACATTCTCATACCCTTATGCTCATTTTTATGATTACATATCTTCCTTTGTTTCCCTTATCGAGCATCCGAGACACCCTTTCTTAAGTTTCTTTTCCCTAGGGTATGAATAAAGTTATTAAGTTTGATATGTCAAAAAGGGTTATAGTCATGAAGAAATAGGTGAGATAATAAATATATCTGTTATAAAATGGTTGTTTCTATTTCTAAGTTCTCAAGGGTACTAAACTAATATGGTCTTTGGGAACTATTTGTGTGATGTGTTAAGTATTATAAACAAATTATGAAATTTTAATGCATGAAAAGTTATTGTCATTATAGTTGGTATAAAAGCACATGTTTTTTCATCCTCTTAAAACTTGAATGAGAAAAATTTTGTGAGATCCATAGGGATATTTCTAAGGATCTGTCTAGGGATGTATTTAAGGACCAGTCTATGTATAGGATATAATCCTAGAGTTTTCATAATAATCATTAATAACCTATAATTAAACCTAATGTGTCATATATTTAAATATTATAAGTAATTTTATTTGATTATGTGGTTCTTCCACTATGATTTGTTTTTCTCATACTATGATTTCTAGTTTTAGTCAATGGATGGAACCCAAAAGAAATGTTTTAATGATGGATGTGATAAGAAATGAAATGATTGACCTCTTAAGAAACCGAATTTTATGGGGGAAGGAATGAAAAATATTGTGTCTATGATCACACAACATTCTCTAGCTATAAATCATACTTAAATTCCAAATAATCAAAGGAGGGAACACAATTTTGAAAATTACTTCCTAAGGAACTGTCCACCTTCTTTCACTGGGTCTTTAGATCCACTAGTTCATGAGAAATTGATCAGTTCCCCAAAAAATATATTATTAGTTCTCCAATATTCAGAACATGATAAAGTCATTTTTTTCTATCCATCATTCAAAAGGTGAAGAAGATCAACTGTGAAATCTTATTAATAATACGAGGAAATAAGATGAAATTGAATCCATGGAATGGGATGAGTTCAAGAACTTATTTTTTTCAATAAGTAATTTCCAAATATTTTTCGTAAAAAATGGAAAATTAATTCCTTGAGTTAAAGAAAAAGGAAGATGAATTTATTGGAACCTATGAAGAATATTTTATAGGCTTGTTAGGCACATTTCTGGCATTACCATCCAACATAAAAGTAAGGTTGATAAGTTTTTTAGTGAATTAAAAAAAATTCTTCGAAGGGAATTATCCATAAGGTATTGTAGTGGTTATGAAGAAATCATCTGATGTTCCATCAAGGTGGAAATGGAAGTTATATTTATATATTAATCTTCTAGTTTTTATAATAGAAGGAATATGGAGTTTTAAAGAAAACATAAAAATGATGGTGAGAATTAGATGAGTTTTAATTTATGTTCAATGTGTGGGAAGTAGCATGGTGGAGATTGTCTTAAGGGGAAAATTAAATATTTAAAGTGTGGAAATGTTGTTCATCTGAAAATAGAAAGTTGAAGTAATTAGAAGAAGTTAGATAGTGATTTTAATAGATATAAGTGTACACAAAATGAACACCCCAAACTTTAATGCTTTAAGTGTAAGTAAAATGATATTTTCTCTAATCAATTCCCAAATCCAGGGGTTAATGATGATGATCATCATCATTAACCTCTTAAAGAAAAAGGAAAAGTGAAATATGATGTGATCAATATTGGCATCATGGAGTATAAAAACGAAGTAGTTGAATGATTGAGTATTTACTTAATAGAATTCAAGAATAATGTTGTCTAATTAATTTTATGGTATTATGGAATAATGAAATATCTATGTATTGGTCCACTATAGTTTTCCTATAAGCATTTAAGAGCTTATGATTAATGGTACTAGTAACCATAAAATTTGATTGAGGTAATAAGGTGGTATTTTTGAAAAAACATGATTAGGGGAAGGATAACCCCTAATATGTGCATGATGTTGTGATAAAAATATTTTGATAAAGATATTTTGGATATGAATAAATAAATTAGACAGTACTGATTTCCTTCAAACCAATTAAGGTTTTTTTTAAAGGTGTTTTATTCTATAATAGAATAAGTTTACAAATTTTTGGACTTATATATCAAATAAACTTTAGAATAAGGAAACATGCATGTTTTCAATATGGATTTATAGTAATATAGCCTATTTCCATGTTTTAAGAGAATACTTAATGAAGGTATTCACATGATTTGAATGTAAAAACCAAGAACTACCTTTTTATATATGGGGATAAATGTTAAGATTATTTTATAGTAACCCTAGAATTTTAAACATATCATTACAAGATTTTAAGCATAATTAAACATCAAATTACAATCCAAGGATCATAAAGTCTAGTGTCTTGGAAGACTAGGTACATAAAACTAAAAACATGGGACAAAATAAAACAATTCCTTATTTATCATCCATTATGATATCCTAAATTATTTGATCCCTAATATATGTATAGGATAACCTAGGAATAACATGAATAAATAGATGACCTAAAAATCCTAGTAAAGGAATGAACATTAAAATAAATCTTAGAACATGGGTTAGAAGGTATAACATAATGGTATAAAAAGGCATGGAACATGATTAAACATGAGAAATTATAACATGGTATAATAAAATAATGGATTCATAGAAATGTGGAAGAAACATAAAACATTACTTTAGCATGATTCAAGGATTGTTTCACATAGATGATCATGATTCAAGGTTAACCACCAAGACTATTGCACATGGAGCATGAGTCAAGGCTAACCACCAAGACCATTGCCCATAACGACTTATGAGACTAAACATTAGCCAATGAATTTGAGAAATATATAGGAATATCCATCATAAAATGTTAATGAATATGTGTTCCACATGAATAATCATACATAAGGAATCAAACATAAAAATAAGGGTTACCCATGGTAGGAGTTGGGTATCATAATCTTGTCAAAAAGGCATAACATAAGAGAATATTACAATGGTGTCCATGAAAGAAAGGATTTAAATAATACATGGAAATTAATGTGGGAAAAAAGGCATATATCATTATAAGTGATGTGAAACTAAAGTGATAACATGTAAAAATAGTATTTAAGAAACTTTAGAATTAATACATATTTGTGCGGGTTAAGGAAAATATTAAAGATCATTTAAAGCAGAAAAGGGAATAATATTTTATATAAAACCATAATTAAGCCAATAAAATTTTAATAATAAAATTATTTATTTTATAAAAATTATGGTGGTTTAAAATAGATTATATTTTCCACTTGAAATTGGGTAAGAATTCGGGAAGTTCCCTTAAATCAGACTTAATTATTAGGAAAAATCGAGTAGGGAACCATTTAAAACATGTATATCCCCAAAAAAGAAGGATGAAAGGATCTTGATAAATGATTTTGGAACATATAAAAGACATTTATAAGATTAAAATAAAATAAAATAGAATTTCATTTGTGTAAAAATAGAGAAAGATCAACCCGAAGGAATAATGGAGGTTTGGGTAGAATCCCTTACCTTAAGTCCAAAGGTGTTCTTCACTTGATATTAATGTCCAGAATAATCAAACTATATTAATTAATTAATAATTAAATAACCATTTATATATGTATTTTATTTATTATAACTTTATTAAGTTCATTTATGGCCTTTTTTGATGGGTTAATATGTTCAATTTTATAGTTTAGGAGTGTTGGTTTCCTTGGTTTTCAGGATCAGTTTAATTGCATACATGTATGAAAGGTTGTATAAAGTGGGAGTAATTATCCAGAATTGAACTTAAATTTTATTAATGATATTAAAGAGGTTAAATTTGCCTTATATATATTTTTTTTTATTCCATCTGGATGAATCATTAGACAAATAGTTAATGATAATTTTTAGGGTTTATTTTGGCGGTTTTCAATCATAAAGAAATCATTTTGTTTTATAAATTAATATCACATGTATAAAATGATTCAAGAAAATTAAATAAGATATAAAAAATATAATATAATCTGGTTCAAACATAAAAATGTTTTCATGACCATCCTTTAATATGGTAATTGAAATTAAAAACTTCATCCTCGTTGAATGTGACAAATTAACACATCACTGATGATGTTTTATTTTTTTAGTATAAAATGAGGGGGAAAGATATATGATGATGAATTATTCCATTATAATACAAAATTATAGTATATTTAAGGTACTATATTTATCATTCCATTTAAATGAGGTGAGGTGAGGAGAGAAAAGGGAAATAAGGGAACTTGAAAAGAAATTAAAAGAAAAGGAAGAGGGTTTTACCTCTCGATTCCTTATTCTTGAGAACCTCCTTAGGGGATTGGTTTGGGTGTTTTGTTGAGAAAAAAATCTCCTAGACATAGGGGAGGGTATTATTAGGATATTTTATTAAAATTTGTACAATTCTCAAGGCTTGCGAGGTGCGAGGAGTAGAGGTGATAAGAGATGGTATTTATTGTAGAGGAGAGGGGTGTTTTCTCATTATTTCATTTATTAGTTTATTAATTTTTTGAAGACCAAAAATAGTGTTGATTCTTGATAGTAAATATATTAATTAGATCATTCTATTTTTTACCAATGGTTATTATATCATCCATGACTGAAAGAATAGTGTATTTAACTTATAATGTATATATACTGTAAATTACTGTATTTTACTATTCACAAAAAATTCACATTTTTCAAAGAAATCCCAAAAATTCAACCTAATTTTTTTTCCACATGTAGAATTAAAAAATGAACTCCATTTTATGAAAATAATTTTCTAAATATGGGAAATATTAATTTTAATTAAAATCAAAATTTACTTGGAAAATAAAAATTTTAAAATTAAAACTATTTTTCTAACACTTTGAAAAATTAATTAAGATCTCATAAAATTATCTCATAATAATAAGACATTAGAATAA
This sequence comes from Viscum album, assembly GCA_963277665.1. NCBI lineage: Eukaryota > Viridiplantae > Streptophyta > Magnoliopsida > Santalales > Viscaceae > Viscum > Viscum album. The sequence goes on from OY728121.1 coordinate 860,205,530, forward strand.
TAATTTATGAATAAATCATATGAAAAAAAATTTTATTTTAAATTATTATATTAATTAAAAAAATGTAATTAAATATTTATGACCTATAAAATTACCAACACTTAATTAAGAATTTTTTAAAATATTCATTTACTTAAACTATGATATAATTATATCATATTGTAACTTATAAGATGGATAAATTTTATTTATACTTTCATTGGTTATTTTACTATTCAATTGGCCGATTTACTATTCATAAGGGTCACATTACTATTCCAAAGGTTAAGTTACTATTTCATCTATATGGGTTTCTTAAAATCTAGAAACACTTATTATTTCATTCATTCATTATTTATAAAGATTTTATTGTGTTCTATATTTGTTTATACCATATTACATAATTATAAGAAGGGAATTTATATTGATAAAACTTTGGGTCGTTACATTCTTCCCCCTTATGAAATTTCAACCTCAAAATTTTGTTTTAGATTCTAAGTTGAAAATAGGTGTAGGTACTTCTCTTTCATCGATTTCTTTGGTTCCGATGTTTCCTCTTCATACTTATGGTTATACCAATGTACTTTGACTAGGTTATTATTCATGTTTAATAGAACTTTATCTCTATGATCCAAGATCTTCATTGACTACTCCTCATAAGAAAGATCATTCTCCAACTGCACCACCTCTGAAGTCAATACATGTGATGGATCTATTATGTACTTCCTTAAGAGGGATACATGGAACACATCATGTAATTTGGTTGGTGGAATTTCTAGTCAATAGGAAATATCTATGACATGATCAAGGATCTTAACGAGGGCGATGTACCAGGTACTTAACTTCACTTTCTTCCCAAATATCATGATCCTCTTCCATGGAGATAAGCGGAGGAATACCATGTCTCCAAACATAAAATCCAATTCCTGTCAAAAGTTATCTACATAACTCTTTTTTTGACTTTTGGATTCCTTGTTGTGATGATGAATGGTTTTCACCTTCTCCACCATTTCCTCGAACATTTCAGGCCCTAGCAGTTTACGTTCATTGACTTCATCCCAACAAGCCAGTGTTATGAACCTTTTCCCAAAAAGGGCTTCATATGGGGCCGTTCAGATGCTTGAGTGGAAACTATTGTTATAAGAGAACTCAGCCAGAGGCATATATTGGTTCCATCCTCATTTTAAGTCCATATAACATGATCTCAATATGTCTTCTAGTGTTTGAATAGTTCAATATAATTGGCCAACAGTTTGAAGATGATAGGCCGTACTGAAGTTCATCTCAGGGTTTAGAGTATGTTGGATAGTTTTCCAGAACATTCAGTTAAATATTGGATCTCAATAGGATATAATAGAATATGGTACTCCATGAATCCTTACCACTTATTTGATATATATCTGTGCAATTTTATCTAGTGAGAAGTCCTCTCAAATTGAGATAAAGTGAGTTGTCTTTGTAAGAGGATTCACAATAACCCATATATCATTATTTCCTCTAGATGACTTTGGAAGTCCAGTGACAATGTACAAGGTGACATTTTACCATTTTCATGTTGATATAGGAAATTATTGCATCATCCCTTTAGAATCTTTCTTTTTAGCCTTTACAAGATGACATACCAGGAACTTTGATATATATTCAACGATTTTTTTCATATTGTACAACCAAAAGTTCTCTTAATGACATCAATAAATATTTGTGATCCCTGGGTGAATAGAAATGGTTGATCTATGTGCATCATTTAGAAGATATTTATTTATCTCTAGATTATATGGTACAAATATTCATGAACCAAATCTTATGAATCCATTCTTACCGATCTTGAACTTTGAGGATTTCCCATTTTTGATAGCTTCAACCTTTTTTTTGAATTTCCACATCATTTCTTTGAGAATCATTTATTTTCTTCATAAGGGATAGTTAATAAATCATTTGATAAAGGATTGATGATGTTCCTCCCTTAATGATTCCCATGTCCATCCTTTGTAATCTAAGAATATTGAGTCCTTGTCAATTCTCATCATTGATAAAGATATAGGATCCTTTCTATATAGAGCATCTGACACCTTATTTTCCTTACCCGGGTGGTAGTGTATTGAGCAATCGTAATCTTTGATGAGCTATAACCATCTTTATTGGAGCATATTAAGATCATTCTTTGTGAATATATATTTGAGACTCTTGTGATTAGTATATATCTCACACTTCTCCCCATAGAGATAATGCCACCAAATTTTCAATGAGAAGATCACACCCGCCAACTCCAGATCATGTGTAGGATAGTTTTGATCATTAATTTTCAACTTCCTTGAGGCATAGGATATCACGCTATCATTTTTCATCAGTAGAAAACCTAATCCTTTCTTTGAAGCATTGTTGTACACCATAAAGAGTTCTCCAATTTTTGGGAGTGTGAGTACTAACACATTTATAAGCCTCTTTTTGATCTCCTTAAATATTTTATCACATTATTGAGTCTAGAAAAACATCAATAAATTCCATATCATATTGGTTATTGGATTTTAAAATCCTGATATGTTCTTAAAAAATCATCAATAATACCTAGCTAGTTTAAAGAAACTATATATTTCCATTACAGATGTTAACCTGGGCCACTCTTCGATTCTCTTTGTCTTGGAAGGGTCCACAAACATCCCTTTGATGGTAATGACATTCCCCATGAATGATAATTTCTCCATCCAGAACTCACATTTACTATACTTTGAATATAGTTGTTCCCTTCATAAAGTATTCAACATTGTATTCAAATGCTCCTCATGTTCCTCCTTTCTCTTGTAGTATATCAGAATATCATCAATAAAGACTACCAAAAATTTATAGAGGTAATATATGAAGACTCTATTCATTAATTCCATGAATATTTCTTGGGAATTAGTGAGTTCAAAGGGTATTACTATGAATTCATAGTGTCCATACATCATTCGAAAGACAATCTTGGGAATATCTTCATTCCTTACCATTGATTAGTGATATCCCAACCAAAGGTCCTCCTTAGAGAAATAATCAGACCCACATAGTTGATCAATTAAGTCATCTATCCATGTATTAAGATACTTATTCTTTATATTGATTTTATTAATCTCATAATAATCAATGCAGAGGAACATTGATCCATCCTTTTTCTCAATGAAGAGGGCTGGCACACCCCATGGTGAAGCACTCGGGCGTATAAAACCCTTGTCCAAATTCTCATGTAATTTCTTCTTTTGTTATTATAGCTCAATAGTGGCCATTATATAAGGTTTATTTTATATAGGAAGAGATCCAAGAATATGTTCAAATGAGAACTCAACCTCTCTATTTGGTGGAATACTAGAAAATTCTTTAGGGAGTAGATCAATGTAGTCCCTCATGATGGGAATGTCTTTCAAAATGATCATATCCATTATCTCAATCATTGGAGCAAGATATGTTTTCTCATAAGGTAGTAATATCCAAAATTGAGATGATGATTCTTAAGAGGATTCATCTTCCTCATTACACATTTAAAGAATTGGAGGATGCTTTAGGATGTGAAGAGTGATATACCTTTATTGATAGTTGATGTTTCCTTTGTATAAAGATATCCAATCCATGTCCAATATAACATCAAACTACACCAAAGGGAGTATGAAAATACTTTATAGGAGGTCCAATCCAAAACCTCAACTGGGGAGGTTTTATGTAATTTGTATGCAATAATTTCCTCATAAGATATTCTCAGAAATAACTTAACCTCCAAAGTTTGTGGTGGTGTTTAAATAGTTATACTAAAATTAAAAGATATAAAAGAATACATAGAACCAGAATCAAATAGTATGTTATCTATTTTTGAATAAATAACCATCTTACTTATCACCACATCATTATTTGGATAAACCTCAATAGTAGTGATCACATAATCTCTTCCTTATTGCCTTGGAGTTTTTTATTGATTGCCTCTAAAAACACTGGGATTAGGGAATTGGTTTGAAAAATGACCATGTTACTTATAGTTGAAACACTGCACTATAGACTGATTGTTAATATAAACCATCCTTTCTTCTTCCACATTAGTGGAATTTTTCATATTCCTTTAGCAGTTATTATCTAGATTCCCCATTCTTCCAAATTTTAAGAATTTCCTATTTACCTTTATATAGTTCCTAGGATGATTTTCCCCACAATTTTTACATGTAGGATATTCAGTCTTCTTTCTATCATGGGATTTATTTTAAGATCCACCCATATTAGACTCCATTTTCCGTTTTTTTTCACCTGGACCACAATACCATTTATAATATCTGATTTCCATTTCAACCTTAAGGGAACAATGAACAATATTCTTATAATTGTTGAAGTCTCGAATCACCAACTCTTTTCATAGACTTGACATTAGTATGCTAAAGAAGTGATCCATTTTTCTTTCAGTGGTAATGATAAAGTTAAAGGTGTATCTTTAAAGCCTTGTAAAAGTTTATTCATATACCCTGATAGAATCATATTCCTTCTTTGTAAGTACAAGGAACTCTATTTCCATATTTAGATAGAGGGTTCATGGAAAATATTTGTAATGTTCTAGATTTTATATGTATTATTTTTAAATATTTTATCTATTAAATTTGAGACTAGGTGCTGAGACAGTGTGCAATTCTGAGGCCCAACGTGTGTGAAATAAATGTTTGAATAATATTAAAATATTAAATAGAACGGGTACATAGTTTTCCTAAAAATGTAGAATAACTTATAAATGGGTGTTCAAATAAGAAATCCAAGGGCACTATTACATTCAGAGCAGTAGATTTACATTAGGTGTGACTTAACATCAGATAGCATGGGTCAGCTGTGAAAAGTAGTTTCAGGTAGTTTTAATGAATAAAATAAATTGGAGATTTATTTTATTTTCTCTATTTCATCGATGCAGCAATGTATCATTGTTTTTATATTAAGTAAGCCTTTAGGAAGGGATATAGGGTTGGCTCATAACCCTAGAATTACCTATAGGATCTAGAGAGAAACCCTGTAGAATTTCTCTAGATGACAATGGTAGATACTTGGATCAATGATCATTCTTGATAGATCTCGCTAGTGTAAATCGATATTCAATAGTGAATGATCCAATTCCTAGATAGGATGTGTTATTTATGATTTATTTACCCTTTCATAAATTCAATGATGATTGTAGACCAACAAATTAATAGGTTGATCCATGGTTCAATTATTCTTTATGATATGGGTTTTACATTGAGGGATTATTAGGGTTTGATTATTTGAGAATTGATTTTATTTTCTTATCATTCTTAAGAGAACAGATCAAGGTAGAAAATAACATCAGTCGAGGTTCCTTCCTCAGATTTGTTCCTTGTGTTTTCTCTCCCTTATTTTATATACGTCTTCTTCTCTCTTCAGTGCATTTATAAAAAAACGATCGTTGTACCTTTGTTTCTTGGCGTTAAAAGCAATGAATGAATCATAGAAATTTCAGGAGGAGGTCCTATGATATAGGACTTGTAGTTCAAGGTTCATTGGGTGGGTCCAGTAAGCCAAGAGAGAGGATGTACTATTTATGTGATGATAGGGGACATCTCACTCAAGATTATCCGACCCGTCATGATGCTGACATGGATACTATGGATGGACCACCAAGGTAGAGACAACGACAAGAGTAGGTAGATCTACATGGTGGCGTATATAGTAGAGTAATTATGAGATAATCTGGAGGTGGTTGATGTTTTGAATTGTTACCACCACCACCCCCAGGTGGTCTTCTCTAGGATTAGGGAGTTGGAGGACAAGGGAGGGTACAACTACACGTGGTAGGAGGGTATCGAGTACATAGTATTCTGTGATGCTTCATGAACCAGGTTGGTTGGGTACTAATGTAGAGGCCAACGATTATTGCCTATGGTTCATGCTAGTTGAGACCACATGAGAAGAACTACATGACCCATGATCTTAAGTTAGCAGTGGTAGTATTCACAGTGAAGATGTGGCGACACTACTTGATGGGAGAGAAATTCATTTTATACTGCGATCACAAGATTATCATGTATATATTCTCTTATAAGGATCTCAACTTGAGACATAGGTGATGGCTAGAGTTCATGTCACAAACCGAATCGGGTCTCCATCCGAACCGACGCCCGACTCGGCCCGCGGCAAGGCCCGAAGGGCGTTCCCGATCCCCACGGGCTGGCACAAGTGCCCGGGTATCAAAATAAACCGTTGGAACGATTTACCCGAGTGAACAAATGTAAAGCAGTCAACCAAAGTAAACCAAACAGAGGTAGAGGTTACAATCAAACATGTAGACAACCAAACAGGTTTTTGGTTCACAAGTACTCAAAACCCAAATAACACCAAAACAAGATAACCAAAGACCAACCTAAGGACTGTCGCCCGGTGTAAGGACGCCGCCTCTAGGCCACCACCAAAACGCCACCCAGATAGTCCTGCTAACAACCGGAACCACTGCTCCCAAAAGCTGGACCCCTACCTGTATCAGAAGTAAACAAGTCTACTTACACCCAAGGGTGTAAGTAGGGTGTGAGCAATCGCCCAGCAGGATATCACCAATAAAAGATTCCACGCACAACTATCAAAAGACAACCAAATGCAATGATGAAATAAAGATAGAAAGAAGTGCAAAAGAAAATGGTTTTCATAAAATGATTTAAAAGAAAGGCAGTTCAAGATAAACACATTAGGATAGAAGTTCAAGTGACATATCACGTATCAGCATGCACGCAAGGTAACTGGTGGCACCAAGGGATGGGAAAGGCCCTATGGGTACTAGACTAGCGGGATTCTAGTACGTCGTGTCTCGGTGAAACGTGGCTTAGGCGGCCACGAACCTCAGATAACGTGGCTTAGAAGGCCACGACCCTTAGAACACGTGGCTTAGAAGGCCACGACCCTCAGATATCATAAGTTTAGTTAGTGTTGCAGTCGTCAAACCTGCCAGTGAAACCGGGTCGGGTCATCTCCGGAACACTAGCTCACTAGTCCCAGTCTCCCCACCTAATACCCCGGCTTCCCTCCTTGTGCTCACCTAAAGATCAAAGTTCATATATAATATGTCACATTATCACTTAGAGCCAAACGTGTCACCTGCACACTGATATCCTTTTGAAAAACCACGCACACACACCAAAACCTCCTTTTTCTTTTTCCTCTTAAAAAAAAACTTAAACCACACTACACAGTTTGCAATTAATAATAAACAGCCAAAGTGAGTTTCCGCGATAAAAGAAAGGACTTGCAGCACATAAATACCACTGGAAAATAAAAACGCATTTAAAAAGTAATTAAAACTAATTTTTCAATATAAAAACGAACTAGCAGGGTGATGAAAAATTAAACCAGCATGCAAAGGAACGCTAAAAGATAACTGAGTGCGGAACCACCTACCTCAAACGGGCGCAGAAAAAGACATGACGCAAGACTCCAGTTGCGCCGCGGTCGCACCGTCTTGAGCCGTCAACCAGGTCCTAAAAACAGCAGAACGCTCAACGGTTCAAAAAAAAAATTGTTAACGTAATAATAATGATGATAATAATAAAAGCAATAACATAATAATAATAATAATAACATAATAAAATGATAAAAATATAATAATAATAATAGTAGCAGTAATAATATAGTATAATAGTAATAATAATAATAATAATAGTAATAACATAATAGATTAATAATAATAATATAATAACAATAGCAATAATAATAGTAATAATAATAATAATTATAGATAATAATAATAGCAATAATATTCGTATTAATAATAATAATGATATAATAATAATAACAATAATAATAATAATAATATGATAATAATAATAACAATAATAATAATAATAATAAAAATAAAAATAATAATAGTAGTAATAATAATAATTATAAATAATAATAATAACAATAGTAGTATAATAATAATAGTATTACTAACATAATAATAATAATAATATTATGATAATAATGGTACTATTATTATTTACATAATTATAATAATAACATATTAAGATTTATAGTAATGATATATTAATTAACATATTAATAATATTAACAAAAGAAAACCAAAAATCTTATTAGACGAGTTAAAATAATAAGATAAAATAAATAAATAGAAAAAGAAAAGAAAAACAAACCTGCGGGTGCCGGAACGACGCAGCAGGGAGGGGGGGGGGGTTGCGCCGGCTGGCGGAGGAGGAAAGAAGGCAGGGGAAAGAAGAAGAAAAGAGGAAGGAGAGGAGGAGGAAAGAAGGAAGAAGAAGAAGAGAAGAAAGAAGAAGAAAAGAAGAAGAAAGAAGAAGAAGAGAGGAGTAGCAGGGGGGGTGCGGCACGACAGAGAGGGGAGGAGGAAGGCGGCCAGACCGGTGAGGGGCGCAAGCGACTGGTCCGGAGAGGGGGTGCTGGAGCGGTGCAGCAGAAGAGTGGCCGAGCGGAAGTAGCAGCAGGGGTCCGATGCGGCTTCGAAGATCCGGCGAGAGGAGGGTGCGGCTGCTGGTCCGACGCAGGAGGCATCGGTTGCGGCTGCTGGTGTCGCCGAGCAGGGAGGTGAGCGGCTGGAAGAAGAAGAGTGGGGAGAGGGGAGCGCGGATGCAGGAGGTGCGGCAGGTGAGAAGAGAATAAGAAGGAGAGGAGAAGAAGAAAAGAAAAAAAAAGAGAGAGAGAAGGAGGAGAAAGGGGAGCGCGGATGAGCCGGGGAAAGGGTGCGCCGCGGATGGAGGAGAGACGACATGGGAAGAAGAAGAGGAGAATAAAAAGAGAAGGAAGGAAAAATAAAAATAAAATAAAAAATAGAGAAAAAGGGGGCGGCTAGGGTTTCGGGGAGGAGGAAGACCGGAAAAAAAAACACAACAACATTTTAATAACAATAATATTATTATCATAATAATATTAGAAATAATAATATTAATAGTAATAATAATAATCAAAATCTTAATAATAATAAACGCATAACAATAAAATAATAATAATAATAATACATTAGCAATAATAATAATATCATAATAATTATAAGATAATAATAACAATAATAATAATATAATAATAACAATAATAATAATAATTAATAATACAATAATAAACAATAAAGACATAATAAAAATTTATCCGGTTATTTAACGTACGCGCATCGGGAACGCGTATCAACCGGCGAAGTTGCACGGCTTCGCCCGTGCCCTGCCCATGCGCCGAGCGATGTAGGGCTCGCGCGCACACATCGCTGCCACAACGGGCGACCCACATCGGGTTCAGCCCGTTCTATAAACCAAAAATTTAAATAAACATACAATTAATTTATGAAATAAAAATTTAAAATTGAACGAATACCTCAAAAAGTCCGGGCGTGACAATTCTCCCCACCATGAAAACTTTCCTCCCTCGGAAAGTCAGCTTAGAGCCTGATCAGAGAATAGAAATGGGTACTCCTGCTCAACCCATGACTTCCGCTCCCAAGTCTCGTGTTCATCGTTCCCGTGCTGCCAAAGAACACGCACCAGAGGAATGGAATTTCCACGCAACACCTTTTCCCGAGAATCCACTATACGCGCTGGTCGCTCGATCACAGACAAGTCAGACTCTATCTCCAGCTCCTCCCAATTCAGCACATGCGACGGGTCGGGGTTGTACTTATTTAGTTGGGAGACATGAAATACGTCGTGAATCGACGTCAACTGCGAGGGCAAAGCTAGCCTGTATTCCACCTTTCCAATCCTCTCAAGAACCTCGAAAGGTCTGACATATCTCGGTGTCAGCTTCCCCTGTTTCCCCAGACGACGGTGACCCAAGCGAGGGGCCACTTTCAGGAACACTCTGTCCCCCACTGAAAACTCAAGGTCCCGCCGCCTCTGATCTGCATAAGACTTGTGGCGACTCTGAGCTGTCAACAACCGCTGCCTAATCAGATTGACCTTCTCAGACGTCTCCTGAACAAGACTCGGTCCCAAGAGCGAGGCTTCTCCTACCTCAGCCCAACACAGAGGAGACCGACATGGCCGACCATAGAGCGCCTCAAAGGGTGCCATTTTGATGGAAGACTGGTAACTGTTATTGTAAGAAAACTCGACCAGTCCCAAATGGCTATCCCATGAGCCTCCAAAATCTAACACACAGGCCCGGAGCATGTCTTCCAGAATCTGATTCGCCCGCTCCGTCTGGCCATCAGTCTGTGGATGGTATGCCGTGATCATCTTAATCTGCGACCCCAAAGCCTTCTGGAGGCCTCCCCAAAACCGTGATGTAAAGCGGGGGTCCCTGTCAGAAACAACTGCCGACGGCACACCATGAAGTCTGACCACCTCCTGAACGTACAAGCGGCCCAGTTCCTCTACCTTCGATGTGTCTCTGATCGGAATAAAGTGGGCAGACTTAGTCAAACGGTCAATTACCACCCAGATAGCATTCCTCCCTCGAGGTGTACGAGGCAGGCCAATGATGAAGTCCATGGCGACCTCGTCCCACTTCTAGGTAGGAATGGGTAATGGCTGGAGTAGGCCAGATGGTCTCTGATGTTCTGCTTTCACTTGCTGGCAAGTGTAACATCGGGATACGAAGTCGGCTATGCCCGTATCATACCTGGCCACCAGAACTGCCGGAGAACATCGTAGTACATCTTGGTGGTACCAGGATGGATGGCCCACTGTGACTGGTGGTTATCCTGCATCACCACCTTTCGCAGAGACAACGGCACTACAGCACGGCCCTTGAAGCATAGGACCCTCTGGGAAGACAAAGACCAATCAGAAGAAGTCTCCCCACCATGGAGAAACTGCATAGATTGCTGAAAAAACTCATCACCAGGCTGCTCCTGCTGAATCAACTCTAGAAGGGCAGGAGTCAACTGGATGCTAGCCAAGAAAGTACCTCCACTGTGCTCCCTGCTCTCCAAATGCAACTGGGCGAAAAGCCCCATCAAAGCCCACTCATCGCTGGACTTATTCAACGCCTGCACTGGTACTTTTATGCTCAATGCGTCAGCTACCACATTACCCTTTCCAGGGGTATAGACAATATCAAAATCAAAACCCTGCAGGTACTCGACCCAACGACGCTGCCTCAAATTGAGATCCCTCTGAGAGAAAATATAGGTCAGGCTCTTGTGGTCAGAATAGACCACAAACTTGTCCCAAAAAAGATAGTGGCGCCACGTCTTCAAAGCATGAATCACTGCCGCCAATTCTAAGTCGTGAGTCGGATAGTTCTTCTCATGCGGCCGGAGTTGGCGAGAACCATAAGCCACAACATGGTTGTCCTGCATGAGCACACATCCAAGGCCCGTACCTGACGCATCACAGTACACCACATAGCCCTTTCCTGACTCCGGCAAGGTCAACACAGGTGCAGTGGTCAACCGCTGCTTCAGCTCCTCAAAAGATGTCTGGCACTGTGGGCTCCACTCAAACTTCACCCCTTTCCGGGTGAGTGCGGTCATGGGGGAGGCAAGCCGCGAGAAGTCCCGGACAAAGCGCCTGTAATAACCAGCCAAGCCCAGAAAACTCCTGATCTCAAACACATTTCTCGGCTGCTCCCAAGACATAACTGCTCTGATCTTTTCGGGATCCACTGAAACCCCTTGTTCTGAGACGACGTGCCCCAGAAACTTCACTTCCCTGATCCATAAAGTGCACTTCGAGAGTTTGGCATACAGGCGGTGATCTCACAAGGTGCCCAAAATGACGCGCAAGTGGTGCTCATGCTCCTCCTCAGATCCAGAGTAGACCAAGATGTCATCCACGAATACCACGACAAATGAGTCGAGATATTGGTGGAACACCCTATTCATGAGTGCCATAAAAACTGCAGGAGCATTAGTCAGTCCGAAAGGCATGACCAAGTACTCGAAATGACCGTACCTGCTTCGGAAAGCCGTCTTCGGGATATCTGCTTCTCTCACCCTGAGCTGGTGGTATCCCGAACGAAAATCAATCTTGGAGAACCACTTTTCCCCCTTCAGCTGGTCAAACAGATCTTCAATCCGAGGCAAAGGGTATTTATTCTTGATGGTTACCTTGTTCAGATTCCGGTAATCAATGCACAACCGAAGGGTTCCATCGGCCTTCTTCGCGAATAAAACCGGTGCGGCCCAAGGAGAGACGCTCGGGCGAATGAATCCTTTGGATTCCAAATCGTCCAGCTGTATCTTTAATTCCCTCAATTCGGTGGGGGCCATGCGATATGAGGGAAGAGATATAGGCTGTGTTCCCGGCGCCAACTCAATCGAGAACTCCACGTCTCGCTCTGGGGGTAAGCCAGAAAAATCATCTGGAAAAACCTCTGGGAACTCATCCACTACACGAGGTAACCCGCCCTGTGAAATACCACCATCGTCCTCCAGCGCGAGCGATGACAACTGATAAGCAAGATTTCCAAGCTCAGGGAGTGGAGGTCCCGCACGTCCCGACCGAGGATCCCATTCTCCATGAAATAGCTGAGGAGTCCCATCTGGTGCTGTAAAGCTGACTCGGCGTTGATAGCAATCAATGTGTGCCTGGAAGCGCACCAGCCAGTCCATACCGAGGATCACATCAAATAGGTCCATGTCAAGGACCAAGAAGTCCCATTCCATCTCGACTCCCGACACAGAGAGTGCGCACGATTGGAACTTAATGCCTTGCTCCCTCTTTTTCCCCAACGACGTTACCAACTCCACAGCAAACGATAAAATCTCGGATGGTAGGTTCAGCAGATTCACAAAACGAGCAGATATAAAAGAAACTGAAGCACCAGTATCAAATAAAACTGCAGCTATAGAAGATGCAACCAGAATAGTACCTCGAACCGTCGAAGGCCCTGCATCAGATCCCGCTGGTGCCTGATCCACAACATGTAGTTGCCTAGTCCCTTCCTGAGAGCGACCGCTCTCCTGAGGCTCTGCCCTGATATGGCTCTGCCCTGAAGACGATCCGGTCCTACCACCACGCCCACCAAACCGAGATCCTATCGTCCTGGTCGGCTCTGACTGAACTGATACCCCTCTAGAAGCCACTGATCCAGCCCCACTCTGATAAGGGTGTGCAGTCCTGCAGAAGCACTGTAGATGTCCCACCACTCCACATCCATGGCATGGTCTGGGAGGGTATGGACAAACAGGTCGGATGTGCCCTGCCCTTCCGCACTGATGGCACACAACAGACCCTGCACCAGAAGCCCCAGATGAAAACTGCCTGGGAGGATGACCTGAGCTGCCATCACCCTTCTTCCATTGCTCATCACGCTTCCTTTTCTTCTTAGATGAACTGCCACTGCCAAGCCCTGACACTGATCCAGAAAACCCTGACTTCCCCTTCTGGTCAATCTCGGCCATACAAGCACGATCGACCACCTCAGAATAAGTCTTCAGTTTGAACAAGAAAACCTGGGAGTGAATTTCTGGTTGAAGTCCCTTCTCAAACTTCCGAGCTTTCAAGAATTCGATCGAAACTATCTCAGGTGCGTACCGTACCAGTTCAGCAAAGCGATTGGCATACTCCATCACTGTCTGATTCCCCTATGATAGCTCCATGAACTCCCGAGATCTGGCATAGTCTACAAACTCTGGACAATACTGCTCGTTGAAGAGACCCTTGAAATCCTTCCAGCTCATGTGCTCGTGCTTCCCAGCCTGGACCACTGATTCCCACCATTTGCGACTGGAACCCTCCAGCTAGAACGAGGCGCACTTCACCCTGACTTCCTCAGGCGTGTCAAGGAAATAGAACACGCGTTCTATCTTCTCAAGCCACTCCTCTGCCTCCTGAGGTTCTGAACCACCTCAGAAAGAAGGTGGTTTGCTCCTCAGAAACTCCTGAGCTCTATCCTTTCTGGAGCCAAAATCTTCCCCTCTAGCTGGAACCGGGGCGGGGGCAGGAGTCGCCCCTTGTCCTAAAGCCTGAACGGCTTGGACCATCGCCTCAACAAATATCTGATCAAGAGGCGCGGGAGAACTCTCTCCGGCTTCCTCCCGTGGATGCATGGGAACTCTCCGGGGAGGCATCTTACTGAAAAAGAGAAGCAATCAAGAAAGGAAACCATCAATAAAAAGGGAATAAAATTTTCCAACAAGATAATTATTCATCAATAAACCAATCATGCAAAAACAAATCCATATAAAAAATTTACTTTCCTTATCTAGTGTCCGCGCACAGTCTACAGCCTGCACGTCCCACCCAGAAAGAAAGTGAAACAAGCACCCTGACATCCCATGGTGACTCAGTATCTGTCACGAGGCATGCTAGCCAGGCACCCTACTCGCAACATGAATTCTGAGCCCCGACAGACCCAACTCATGTACAACCCAACTCACCCCAAATAACATAAACCACCAACAAACCAACCTCCCTCTGATACCATTTTGTCACGAACCGAATCGGGTCGCCATCCGAACCGACACCCGACTCGGCCCGCGGCAAGGCCCGAAGGGCGTTCCCGATCCCCACAGGCTGGCACAAGTGCCCGGGTATCAAAATAAACCGTGGGAACGATTTACCCGAGTGAACAAATGTAAAGCAGTCAACCAAAGTAAACCAAACAGAGGTAGAGGTTACAGTCAAACATGTAGACAACCAAACAGGTTTTTGGTTCACAAGTACTCAAAACCCAAATAACACCAAAACAAGATAACCAAAGACCAACCTAAGGACTGTCGCCCGGTGTAAGGACGCCGCCTCTAGGCCACCACCAAAACGCCACGCAGATAGTCCTGCTAACAACCGGAACCACTGCTCCCAAAAGCTGTACCCCTACCTGTATCAGAAGTAAACAAGTCTACTTACACCCAAGGGTGTAAGTAGGGTGTGAGCAATCACCCAGCAGGATATCACCAATAAAAGATTCCACAAACAACTATCAAAAGACAACCAAATGCAATGCTGAAATAAAGATAGAAAGAAGTGCAAAAGAAAATGGTTTTCATAAAATGATTTAAAAGAAAGGCAGTTCAAGATAAACACATTAGGATAGCAGTTCAAGTGACATATCACGTATCAGCATGCACGCAAGGTAACTGGTGGCACCATGGGATGGGAAAGGCCCTATGGGTACTAGACTAGCGGGATTCTAGAACGTCGTGTCTCGGTGAAACGTGGCTTAGGCGGCCACGACCCTCAGATAACGTGGCTTAGAAGGCCACGACCCTCAGAACACGTGGCTTAGAAGGCCACGACCCTCAGATATCATAAGTTTAGTTAGTGTTGCAGTCGTCAAACCTGCCAGTGAAACCGGGTCGGGTCATCTCCGGAACACTAGCTCACTAGTCCCAGTCTCCCCACCTAATACCCCGGCTTCCCTCCTTGTGCTCACCTAAAGATCAAAGTTCATATATAATATGTCACATTATCACTTAGAGCCAAACGTGTCACCTGCACACTGATATCCTTTTGAAAAACCACGCACACACACCAAAACCTCCTTTTTCTTTTTCCTCTTAAAAAAAAACTTAAACTACACTACACAGTTTGCAATTAATAAAAAACAGCCAAAGTGAGTTTCCGCGATAAAAGAAAGGACTTGCAGCACATAAATACCACTGGAAAATAAAAACGCATTTAAAAAGTAATTAAAAATAATTTGTCAATATAAAAACGAACTAGCAGGGTGATGAAAAATTAAACCAGCATGCAAAGGAACGCCAAAAGATAACTGAGTGCGGAACCACCTACCTCAAACGGGCGCAGAAAAAGACACGGAGCAAGACTCCAGTTGCGCCGCGGTCGCACCGTCTTGAGCCGTCAACCAGGTCCTAAAAACAGCAGAACGCTCAACGGTTCAGAAAAAAATTTGTTAACGTAATAATAATGATGATAATAATAAAAGCAATAACATAATAATAATAATAACATAATAAAATGATAAAAATATAATAATAATAATAGTAGCAGTAATAATATAGTATAATAGTAATAATAATAATAATAGTAATAACATAATAGATTAATAATAATAATATAATAACAATAGCAATAATAATAGTAATAATAATAATAATTATAGATAATAATAATAGCAATAATATTCGTATTAATAATAATAATGATATAATAATAATAACAATAATAATAATAATAATATGATAATAATAATAATAATAATAATAATAAAAATTATAATAGTAGTAATAATAATAATTATAAATAATAATAATAACAATAGTAGTATAATAATAATAGTATTACTAACATAATAATAATAATAATATTATGATAATAATGGTAATATTTTTATTTACATAATTATAATAATAACATATTAATATTTATAGTAATGATATATTAATTAACATATTAATAATATTAACAAAAGAAAACCAAAAATCTTATTAGATGAGTTAAAATAATAATATAAAATAAATAAATAAAAAAAGAAAAAAAAACAAACCTGCGGGTGCCGGAACGACGCAACAGGGAGGGGGGGGGGGTTGCGCCGGCTGGCGGAGGAGGAAAGAAGATAGGGGAAGAAGAAGAAAAGAGGAAGGAGAGGAGGAGGAAAGAAGGAAGAAGAAGAAGAGAAGAAAGAAGAAGAAAAGAAGAAGAAAGAAGAAGAAGAGAGGAGTAGTAGGGGGGTGCGGCACGACAGAGAGGGGAGGAGGCAGGCGGCCAGACCGTCGAGGGGTGCAGGCGACTAGTCCAGCGAGGGGGTGCTGGAGCGGTGCAGCAGAAGAGTGGCCGAGCGGAAGTAGCAGCAGGGGTCCGATGCGGCTTCGAAGATCCGGCGAGAGGAGGGTGCGGCTGCTGGTCCGACGCAGGAGGCAGCGGTTGCGGCTGCTGGTGTTGCCGAGCAGGGAGGTGAGCGGCTGGAAGAAGAAGAGTGGGGAGAGGGGAGCGCGGATGCAGGAGGTGCGGCGGGTGAGAAGAGAAGAAGAAGGAGAGGAGAAGAAGAAAAGAAAAAAAAAGAGAGAGAGAAGGAGGAGAAAGGGGAGCGCGGATGAGACGGGGAAAGGGTGCGCCGCGGATGGAGGAGAGACGGCGTGGGAAGAAGAAGAGGAGAATAAAAAGAGAAGGAAGGAAAAAGAAAAATAAAATAAAAAATAGAGAAAAAGGGGGCGGCTAGGGTTTCTGGGAGGAGGAAGACCGGAAAAAAAACACAACAACATTTTAATAACAATAATATTATTATCATAATAATATTAGAAATAATAATATTGATAGTAATAATAATAATCAAAATCTTAATAATAATAAACGCATAATAATAAAATAATAATAATAATAATACATTAGCAATAATAATAATATCATAATAATTATAAGATAATAATAACAATAATAATAATATAATAATAACAATAATAATAATAATTAATAATACAATAATAAACAATAAAGACATAATAAAAATTTATCCGGTTATTTAACATACGCGCATCAGGAACGCGTATCAACCGGCGAAGTTGCACGGCTTCGCCCATGCCCTGCCCATGCGCCGAGCGATGTAGGGCTCGCGCGCACACATCGCTGCCACAACGGGCGACCCGCATCGGGTTCAGCCCGTTCTATAACCCAAAAATTTAAATAAACATACAATTAATTTATGAAATAAAAATTTAAAATTGAACGCATACCTCAAAAAGTCCGGGCGTGACAGTTCATCTAGGATCATGACTTCGAGATTGTCTATACTCATTGGAAGGGGAATGTGGTAGCATATTCTCTGAGTAGAAGATATATTTTTCAGTTGCTGAATGAGGCATTAGGGAATTTGTCCTTGTTGAAATTATCCTTAGTGGATAGAGATAGAGAATCTTACCTCCAATAGATGGTTGTTGCCACTACACTCTTAAATTGAGTTAGGGAGTAATAGCTTGGGGATATATACTGGGAGACCCTATATGCTGAGATGTCCATAGGGTATGCTCTTGATGGATATTAAAAAGGCAGGTATCACACTGTTCTTTTTAGAGGACACACAGTATTACAAGTGACATTACAGGAGGAGGTTTTGAGGGAGTTTCATAAGTCCCCTTTGGTTGTGCATCAAGGTGTGGAAAAGATGTACCAGGACCTTTGATGTCAGTTTTGGTGGTTGAGAATAAAGAAAGGAGTGGCAGAGATTGTTTCTTGATGCCTTAATTGTCAGCAATTGAATGTTGAGCACTAGGTTCCATCAGGTTTAGATCAACCCGTTGAGGTTATATAATGGAAGTGGGATGGGATATTGATGGACTTTATGAATGGTTTACCATGTACGCTTAGCGGACATGATTCCATCTAGGTGATTGTTGAATGACTCACAAAGTCATCCCACTTCAGACCTATTTGTGATTAGAGTTTAGTAGAGAGATTGGGACACCTCTACGTTCAGAAGATAGTTTGACTCCATGGATTTCCATCAATGATTGTTTTAGATCATGATGCTTGATTTACATTCTGGTTGTGGATGGGATTACATGATGCATTTGGGACCCTGTTATTCTTGATCACAATGTTTCACCCACAAACAAATGGAAACAAATGTTGATCTATTCAGTTTCTAGAGGACATGATGTGAGCTTCCATGTTAGAATTTGGCCATAGTTGGGAGGATCACCTACCATTGGTTGAGTTTTCATACAACAACAACAACCATTCCACCATAGATATGCAACCATTCGAGGCTTTATACAGGCGACCCTACAGGTCACCACTATAATGAAATGACCTAGGAGAGTCATCACACATGGTCCTGGAATTGGTTTAAGCTAATAACAAGATGGTGAAGATCATCTATGAGTGGATGAATATTTCCCAGAGCCATCGGAAGTCTTATGATGATAAGCGGTGGAGGACTTTGGAGTTCGGGGAAGGAGAGCATGTATTCCTTTAGGTTTCGCATCAATGAGGATTATAGAGATTTGGTTTGGGTGAAAAGTTATCTCTGAGGTTTATTGGCCCTTTTCAGATACTACATAGAGTTGGAGAGGTGGAATAATTCTTAGATCTACCCCCATAGTTAGACTGGGTACACGATGTATTCCATGTATCGTAGCTGAGAGGCACTTGCATGATCCATCACACATCATCAATTGGGTAAGCTGGACATTAAGGATGGATACATTTTTTCTGAGTACCTAGTGGAAATTGAGGATTTACAAGAGGGGACCCATCATGGGTGAGTGATTAATTTAGTGCATGTTTGGTGGTAGCCTAGGAATATTGAGGAGAGAACTTGGGAGTGGAAGGCTCAGATACATGCTTAGGACCCACATATTTCTGAGTACCCTTTGTTTTGGATTTTTGGGGATGTAAAGCCCCAAGGTGTGGAGAATGTAATGTCTCATATTTTCTATGTATTATTTTTAAATATTTTATGGATTAAATTTGAGACCAGAAGCTAAGATGACATGCAATTCCAAGACCTAGTGTTCCCAAAATAAATGTTTTTATAGTATTAAAATATTAAATAGAACACATGCATAATTTTCATGAAAAATGAGAATAAATTATAAATGGGTTCCTGGATCCAATATTTGAGGGCATCATTGCATTCAGATCAGCGACTTTACCCTAGGAAAGGCTTAACATTAGCCGGCACGGGGCGGTTGGGAAAAGTAGTTTTGGGCATTTTTAATGAATTTAATAAACTGAAGATTTATTTTATTTTCTCTATTTTGTTGATATAGAAATTCATCGACAATTATTTTTTAAGTAATTATTTAGGTAGGGATCCAGGGTTAGGCTCATAACCTTAGCATTCCCTAGAGGCTTCTGAGAGAAACCCTAGAGAATTTCTCTCGATGAAGATGATAGAGACTTGGATTGGAGATCATTCTTGACAGATCTCACCAATGGAAATCTATATTCAAAATATAATGATCTAATTCTCATTTAGGATGTGTTATTTTGGTTTTATTTCCTCATTATTAAATTCAATGATGAACACGGACCAACCAACCCATAAGTTGATCCACAATTCAATCGTTCCTTATAGGATGGGTTATACATTACAAGATTATTAGGTTTTGAATATTTAAAAATTGATTTGATTTTATGATCATTCATATGGGAATGAATCAAGTCTATAATGAATAATGGTTGAGGTTCGTTCCATATATTTATTCCTTGTGTTTTCTCTCCCCCATTTTCTACATGTGTTCTTAATTATTCATTGTATTTAAGAATAAATGATTGTTTGACCTTCATTTCTTGAAAAAAAATGATCTGTAATTGAAGATCCAACCACAGGATGACCTAAGGGAGGTTCGAAAGAGATGGTGATAGACGAATCAGAGAAAATCAGAAGAAACCATTCTTCAAGTAGTTTGCATCAGAATCGATTTAAACAACTTTGGAGATGACTGAAGGCCCAAAACACATTGATTCGGTGTTATGGTGATGAAAAGACCTTGGATGTAGACTTTTTTAGGTAAAACAATCACCAGAACAAGATTCGGATCATTGGTCAAGGCGTGTGAAGGAGGAACGTGAGTTTTTGGAAAAACCCGATGAAAACGACGTGTGACATGGGGTTACATGGTGTGTAGACCACACTGAACAGTGGATAGGGTTTCATGAGATAGTTAAATGTCACATGGAATTTGAACCATGCCACATGGTGTGTAGTCCCTTCCTAGAGACTCAATTTGTATCTCAAGAGATACACAGACACGGGGTGGAGTACACGGGTTGCTGACACATAATGTAATCCCCTACACGACTTGGCCTAGACCAAGTACATGAACTACACCATGTAATGATACATGGAAAGCGATACATGGGAAAACACTGTGTATTGGAACACTGATGGAGTACACTAGTGGACCTCGGATGGAAGGACATGACCTATGACTCCTTCTTCACACAGTGTACCCATCTTCTACATGACACAGTCTGGAAATGAAATAGTCCATTGTAAAAAAATAGTACTCGAGGTCAAGTAACATGGCATGCAAACCTAATACATGATGTGTATCCCTTTCTAAATGGATTGATTCAATTGTCTTTTGTATCTTGGAAAAGTTTTTTTGGGTTCATTCCCTTATCGCTTCCCTAAAGGTAGGTACAAATCATTTCCTACTCATTGGACTATGATCCCTTTAGCAGGACTTCTTGGATAGAGTTGTTGGAATCCCCCGAGAGTCCCAGAGTAAGATACTATATTAATTACTATTTCCCTAGGTAGATTCCTTGGTGTTGACATGACCATATTCATTGGGCATCGATCCTATACTTAGTAGTTTAATCCAGATGGAGTTTTTGGTATCACCCCTAGACCTAGATATGGTCCTCATATGTGGTATCGTATTCTCTTCAGATCTATCAGTGTATCTCTCTAATGATTTTTCTTGACAAATAATAGTTCTTGGATGGACATCATCAGTTATATCAGACTCAGGAGTGTGTTCTACCAGATGAGTGCTACGTGGAATCTTCATATTGAATCCCTATCATTGTTATATGGTAGTCATAACTTATATATAGACTTCATGTCTTGGATTTATTATATCTAGATATCATTATTATATGGGATTTATACATATACTATGCATAGATGACTATATCTTTCCTTTGTGTATTTCTTTGTAGTTTTGGGTTTCCCTACTAAGTATTGTTATACTCACTCTTACACAGAATTTTCCCACACGTGCTGTGTCTTGTGCAGACAAGAGACCTTTTGAAAAATTCCTTGGCGGACCAAGACCAGACGTTTCCTTATGGGATCAGACAGGCTGAGGTGTGTTCCTATAGATATAGACAGTAGTACCAATACCTTCTTTTCACAGGTTGGAATTCTGGTTACAAACATCTTTTTGGTAGGCTTGTATTCTAGCCGAGTTTACTTTACTACACTTTACTTTCCTATCATACTCTGGTTGGGATATATTGGTATGCATGAATTTTCTTCTTAGTGGTTTTTACATTTCAATATTTTGTGGGATTAGAGATGTGTTCATGCATATAGGTACATATGCAATGCCTCCCATGTTAGTGATATTCCTACTCGGTGCTAGTCACCAACCCCTATCCTATTAGGGGAGGTCTTGGGGAGTCAAGGCATGGGCTCCGCTAGGATGGGTTGTGAAAATATTTATTGAAAAATATTTTTATGAATTCCTCACAATCCATAGAATAAATTTTCTCCTTGTAATTTGTATATTTATCAATTTCCACCACCGATCATATTCCCCCTAAAAAAGATTGACCACCAACACAACTTTCTATTCATTTGAGCACTGAAGGATAGATAATATCTTTCTAATGTAGTTAATCCAGTATTCTGCGAGGAGGGGATCAGAAGATCAACTAAACATGGGAGTCCTTTTCTGCATGAAGGATTTGATTAAAACTTGATCTCTCCTAGGAGAAGGAGGGAGTTCCACACGGTTCAAGTTATTATTCATAACTTGATCCAGTTGATAAAGTATTGTCATGAAGTTTTTAGCATTTGTTTCCATCATATTATGCATGTCATTAGGGAAATATTCACATTTATTATCACATTGATTATTGTAATATCTTCTTCTATTTCCCAAAATTAAATAAGAAAAAAATGAAATTAGGGGGGGGGTGGTTGAATACTTATCTAATAAGCATAAAAAAGAAACTTCATGCATAAAAGGTTAAAATATTAATGGAAAAGTATATCCTAACTTGTGATTCCCTAGGTTTAAATCTAGTTTATCCATGATCTATTTCTTAGCATATATTCCTGTGGAATTTTTTCGTTCCCTTTATAATGGTTCATAATGAGATTAAGAATTTACCAAATCATATCCCCAGGGAGTGTCAAACTAAGTGCATAGTAAGACCTATTTTAATGTACTGGGTTACCCTAAGTTAGGCCGAGAACACCTTGTAGGAGTTGTTACTCCTAGGTTCATCTATTCCAGAACCAAATCCACTTTTAGTATTCATACATGGATGCATTTTATTGATAAAACACTTACTCTATACTTACCAATATTTAGGGATGCTTTCTTAGAATTTGTCTTATCCCTAAGGTTCTTATGAAAGTGATCTATCCCTAGTCTTCAAAAATAAATAAAATTTTCCTCTGATACCAACTATAGATACCCTATTCTTTTATACATATAATTATATGATTTTAAGAATAATTAAACATAAAATTACAATCCAAGGATCGTAAAGTCTAGTGTATTGGAAGACGAGGCACATAAAACTGGAAACATGGGACTAAATAAAACATTTCTTTATTTATCATACATTATGAAATCCTAACTTACTTTGAGCCCTTCCTTATAAATAGGATAACTTGGGGATAACATTAACAAAGTGATGAGCTTAAAATTCTAGTAAGGGAATAAATATTAAAATAAATCTTATCATATGGGTTAGAAGGCATAACATAATGATATAAAAAGGCATGGAACATGATTAAACATAAGGAATAATAAAATGAGATCATAAAATCATGGATTCATAGTAATTTTGAAATAACATAAAACATAACTTTATCATGAGTCAATGATTTTTTTCACATATAGGAGTACAAGTCAAGGCTAACCACCAAGACTGTTGCACATGGAGTATGAGTCAAGGATAACTTCCAAGACCGTTGCACGTAACATATCATGAGAAAAAACATTAAAAAATTCCTTAGAGAACTATTTGGGTTCACCAATCATAACATGTTCATGAATATGTGTGCTATAGGAAGAATAATACATAAATAATCAAACATGAACATAAGGGTTACCAATAATATGAGTTGGGTATCACAATCTTATAAAAAATGCATAGTATAAGGGAATATCCCAATGGTGTCCATGAAAGAAGAATTTTAAATCATAAATGGACATTAATATAGGAAATTAGGCATATATAATTATAATATATGTCAAAATTAAGTTATAACATGTAAAAATAGTATTTGATAAAGTTTATAATTAAAACATTTTAGTGCGGTTTAAGGAAAATATAAAAGTGCATTTAAAGTAGAAAAGGGAATAATAATTAGTATAAAATAAAAAGTGAACTGATAATTTTTTCATAATAAAATGAGTGATTTTAGAAAAATAATGGTGTCTTAAAACATATTATAGAGTGCACTTGAAATTGGTTAAGAATTCAGGAAGTTCCCTTAAATTGGGTTTACTTATCCGGAAGAATCGAGTAGGGAACATTTTAAAACATGTATATACATGAAAATGAAGGATGAAAGGATCTTGATACAAGAGTTTTTAATATATAAAAAACATTTATAATATATAAATAAAAGAAAATAGAATTTAATTTGGGTAAAAAGAGACAGAGAGGAACCTAAAGGAATAATGGAGGTTCGGGTAGAATCCCTTACCTTAAGTCCGAAGGTGTTCTTCACTTGATCATAATGTCCTGGATAATCAAATTATATTCATTAATTAATATTTATAGAACCATTTATATATGTATTTGATTTACTATGACTTTATTAAGTTCATTTATGACCTTTTTTGATGGGTTAAGAGGTTTAATTTCATCGTTTAAGAGCGTTGGTTTCCTTGGTTTTCCTGATCTATTTACTTGTATACATGTACAAAAGGTCATATAAAGTGGGGGTAATTATCTAGAATTGAAATTATATGTTATTAATGATCGTATAGAGGTTAAATTGGTCTTATATATCATATGTTTTTATTTCATGAGGATGAATCATTAGATAAATAATTAATGATAATCGTTTGGTTTTTTTTTGCGATTTTCGAACACAATGATATAATTTTATTTTATAAATTAATATCATGTGTTGAAAATGATTATGGAAAATTAAATAAGATAAAATAAATATATTATAATCTATTTCAACCATAAAAATGGTTTCATGTCAAGCCTTGAAGACGGTAATGGAAATTGAAAACTTTATTGTCCTTGAATGTGATAAATTAACACATCACGAATGATGTTTTATTTTTTTAGTATAAAAGGAGGGGGAAAGGGATATGATGATAAATTATTACATTAGTATAAAAAAATTCCATTATATGTAAGCTATTAGAGTTATCATACCATTTGGATTAGGGGAGGTGAGGAGAGAAAAAGAAAAGAAAGGAACTTGAAAAGAAATTAAAAGAAAAGGAAGATGGTTTTACCTCTTGATTACTTCTTCTTGAGAACCTTTTAAGTGGATTCGTTTTGGTATTTTGTTAAGAAAAAAATCTAATAGACATGGGGGAGGGTCTTGGGAGTATATTTGAGTAGAATTTGGACAAGGATCAAGGCTTGAGAGGTGCGAGGAGAAGATATGTTAAGGGGTGATATTTATAGTGGAGGAGAGGGGTGTTTTCTCATTATTTAACTCATTAGCTTATTATTTTGATCAAGACAAGAAATAGTGTTGATTTTTTAGAATAAATACTATAATCAGATCATTTTAGTTTTAAAAAATGTTTATTAAATCATCCATGACTCAAGTAATAGTGTATTTAACTTATAATGTATATATACTATAAATTACAGTATTTTACTAATCCCAAAAATTCAAGTATTTCAGAAAAATCCCAAAAAATTCACCCGAACCATTTTTCAAAGTTTATAATTAAAAAATAACTATATTTTATGAAAATAATTTTCTAAATATGACATTTTTTAAATTAAAATCCTTATTTACTTGGAAAATAAATTTTTTAAAATTAAAACTTCTTTTTTAATACATTGAAAATTTAATTAAGATCTCATAAAATTATCTCATAATTATAAGACATAAAAATATTGACTTATGAATACATTTTATGAAAATAAATTTTATTTTAAAATTTTAAATTAATCAAAAAATTGTAATTAAATATTTGTTACCAATAAAATTACCAACACTTAATTAATAAATGTTTAATATATTTATTTACTTATACTATGATATAATTATATCATATTGTAACTTATAAGATGGATAAATTTTATTCAAATTTTATTTGGTGTGTTTACAATTCAAATGGCCTGTTTTCTATTCATAAGGGTCACATTAATATTCCAAAGGTCAAGTTACAATTTCATCAATATAGATTACTTAAGTTATATAAACACTTATTATTTCTTTCATTCATCAATTATAAATCTTTTATTGCATCCTATATGTGTTTATACTAGATGAAATAATTATAAGGAGGGGATTTATAAAGATTAATATTTGGGTCATTACAGATTTATCTCACTTCATTCTTATGTTTTGGACTTTGATCTTTTTTGAAGGGTTATAAGGTCAACCATTTGTGGAATGGTTTAATTTAAACATCAAATTAATTTTTTTAGAGATTAAAGTATTATCTTCCTATAGGGGGATTTATTAATATTGGATAACTTTTAATAAAAAATTTTTTGTGATAAAGATATATGTAATAACCTATCATTCTATTTATGGATCACATGATCTGCTAACGCTTTAGGAATGATAGATTCACCTTTATTTCTTTGAATAAGAGATGAAGTGGAAATTGATCAGGGCAAAAAAATGGGTGAGGTTGTCCTAAAATCAAGTAAGTGTATATTCTAATTAAGATTCTTCAACATTAGGGAAAAAGGTATGGAAATAAAATTTTATCCTATCATCATCATTTTTGATGATATCAATTACCTTTTTTAACCTTCTTTGTGTTATGCCTTTGTGATTGTTATATTTTTCCTAACCATGTTCTTTGTCACTCTCCATCAGAACTTGATAGTTGTTTTTCTCTTATATGTCAATTTTTTCACTTTCCACCAATGTTCTCCTATGTGGAAACCTAGTTATGAGTTACATTGGGTAACTTTTATGTTTCTAATTTTATTTTTTAAAAGGATCTTTTAGTATTCATTTTTACGATGGGGGTTTCTATTAAAGGAACTTTTAAGTACTAGACCTTTGATAACACAAAATAATTTTGAGGGAGAAATTAATTTTAAGGGGGGTCAAATTTAATGCCCTAAATTTTTGTGAAATATTTTTTTGAATTAATTTAATCTTTTTGATATTTTTCATTTGACACAATATTGAATATAAATTTTGTAATACGAAAAACACTATGTTCGACTTGAGTTATATGAAAAACCAAGTTGATATTGTGCTATACTCAACTTTTATATTAGCTTTTAGTATACAAAAAACTATTCTTGGATAGTGTGACACACAATGCCAACATCTTTTGATAGATTTCATTACATGCAAGACTGATTTTTACAGAACAATAATATATTAATAAAATATTTCAATTTAATATAATAAGATATAACCTAACCATTGAATTGGTTGTTATGAATAGTATTAACTAAATTATTAAAACATAAGTTTTATAATATGAATTCATTGGTTACCAATTAATTTGAAATGAAAATATATATCAATTGATTGTAAAGGAAATAGTTTTATTTTTATGCGCCCAAAGTCATTTTGTATTAATAAATTAAATTAATTAAAATTAGTGAATGATATTAATGAAATATATATGTTATATATTCAATAAAATATTTTTTTATATGAATCCAATATATTTTTTATGCATAAGATAAAAACAAACCCAATTTTATGCATAAAACCCTATATTTTTCAAAAGGGTGATTTTACTTTATTTTAATAAAGAACCCATTATAAATATAATTTTTGACACTTTTAGAATTATTATATTAAAAACTAAAATTCTTATTTTAAATAAGGATATCAAAATTTACTTTGGTTTAATTTTTGTTATTTTCCTGATAAGTTTCATGATTTGATGAATAGTAAAAATAATGAATTTTAATTGAAACAACTTTTTCATCAAAATAATTTATAATGTTTAATTATATATTTGATTAATTTTAAAGTATAATTATATCAAATTTTTATTAGTTAATAAAATTTAGTCCATTGGAATCTATTTCACATTGAATTTGGATATAAAACTTATCAATCTTTTGGATATTTTCACTTTAAAAACCCATTTCTAGTTTCATAAATGTGATTAATTTTAAATTAATTTTTAAAATCAATGTGTTTATAATTATTAAAAATGTTTTAATATTTGGAATTATAAGGTACAAAATTTATTAAATAGGACCCTTTTATTTTTGTAAAATATGAATAGAAACTTTAGTAATTTTTTTACCATAGTTAAGGGTAAATCAGGCAATTAAGGGTGGAAATATTATTATAAATTTTATAAAAATTTCCTAAAACTTGGTAAAATGATATTGGATGAATTTAATTATACAATTAACACATAATTATTAAAATTTAATAATTTAATGGGCCCTTGTTCAGGAAAATTACTTAAATATTATTAAACTCAAAGGGAGTGACAAAATGTCACACTCTTACTTTTAATATGTATAATATTTTTAATATGTGGTTAAATAGAATATATTCTCGAATATATATATTAATATTAAATATAAAATTTTTATCTATATCATATCAATTTTTTTTTTAATTTTTAGTGAAGAAATAATTTTTATAAATAATTACAAAATGATGATGGAGTAATTATTCAATTAATGAAAAAATTAATTAAATGATATTAGAAATATTTAATGAAATATAATTTGACTTAAATAAGGTTATAAATTTTTTTTTGGGTGAATATAACAGGTTAGGGGTGTATTAAGTTAATTTATTCAATGTAATCTTGCTGGATTGATTTTCTTAAAGTCAATGTTATGAATAGTGTTAAAATTGACACTGATATTTTATGAAAATAACAATTTATCAAATTATTTAAAAATAATAAAAATATTAAATAATGAATAGGGGATGAGATATGGTATTAAATATCTTAAATTTTCCATTTTGGGTCCAATTTAAACTTTATATTCAAATATTATATCCTCTTAATATTAAAAACATTATTACCATAGTTAAAATTAAAATTAACTAACTAAGGGTTAATCAAAATTATGCGGTTTAAAATAACATAAAAACATGTATCAATATATTTTTTAATGATATTAAAATCTTATAATATGTTTTATTATAATAAATTTAATTTTTTATGCATTTTTATTGAGATTAATTTTATTATAAATTAATATTTTGATAAATTCCAAAAGTGCCCCTCCCCTCTCTTATAAAAGGAAACTTCTTCTTATCTTATATTCACACTTTAGAACCTATTTGGTTCAACATAATTATGTCTAAATTTCCTCCCAACTTCCCTCCCTTCATCCTATAATCCTTACCTTATTAAAAAATCCAACTAAAGGATTCATTTTGTGAAAATAAAAAGGTGATACCCAAAGAAGAGGTAATGTTCATCAACATACATTTTTATTTTATTTCTTTCTTAAAACCATTAAAATATTTTTATTTAATTTTTATATATTAACCTTAGTATAATAAATATGCATAAATGTTTTTATATTAAATTTTATACCAAAAATCACACACACTTATATATAATGGGTAATGAACTTACCATTCTTGTGTACGGCCAACTACTGCCTCATGAAACGATGTTGTTTCTTTTTATTTTACCACCTCTCATGGTAAGGATTTATGATGGAAAATTTGTTTTTTATATCATATATATTATATTTATGATTTATTTATGTTTCTTTGTTATTATATAACACATAACTTCATTATTTTCATTTTTTGTAAATACGATAACTTCATTTGTGGACGTGTGGACTACCGCCTTTTCAAAGCGATGTGATTTGTTCACACTCTACATGGAATGTATTAAGAATGGATTTAGTAAAAATTTATTATATATATGAAATAATAATTCTACTATAATTAGTATATATATATAATTTAATTTCTTTCTTTTAAAATGATAATTAAACGGAAACAACATTCATGCATACATACGACCTACCGTCTCCATGAATGGTGTCTTCTATTTTATATTTATATTGTTTATATATTATTATAAATATTTATATACTGAATATATAGGATATTTATATTATTTTTTACATTATTTAAACAATTAAACCTTGATCTATGTATGATTCCCAAGAATAAAAATTCAAAACATGTAAGAGAAACAAAACGATTATTACCCAAAACGTAACTTAAACATGGAATTGTTAACAAGAGGGTAATATATAGTCATAAGTAATCATATATGGTATTATACATATGAATATGGTTCTTTAATAGATGTATAATAAACTTATATTTATTATAAAGGAGGTTTTCATGAGTACAATGAGATTCAAGGTATAAGGTAAGGAAATTTCATCTCACTTTTTATTTCCGTGAGATACATGACATATTCACCACTCGATTATACTATGCGGTGTATATAATACCCTATGAAATGTTATATCATTAATTTATTTTATTTAACTATATTAAATGATTTACTTTATGTTATTATTTCTTGGAGATCATGATTCTAAAGTTACTCAAGTAGTAAGGGATTTATGTCTCATTTTTTTTTCTATTGGAGACATGCCTTATACACCACTTGTTTCTTCTATGTGGTGTATATACTACCCATGAATATATATTATATTTATTATCTGGAAAATTATAGTATTTTAATATCCATTGAGTTTTATTTATTTCATGGGGAATATAATTCCATTGATTATAAAGTGATGAGTATTTATATCACAATATCATTAATATTTGTGATAGTTTGGTTTTAAGTATCTCTTGTGGAATATTTCTCTTACATGTCCATGTTTTCTATAAATGTTTTCAAAAAAATGTTTTTAATATTATCCTATGTATTTTTAAATTCATTTTTATCCATTTTTTACTTTTTAATAAATGGGTTTAAAGGAATATTTTTATCATTTCCGAAATGAGATACTTTGTGACTTTTTAAGAAAAAATACAAAAGGAATGTTTTTTTAACTTATATGAAATGAAATGAATTTTCCACCATCATGAATTCTTAATTATTTTAATATTACCATAAAATATTAAAATTTTATTTTCAAATAAATCATTTTTTTAAAATTTTGTGGCATTTTAAGAAAATAAATCGTTTCAAAAGAAAAAGGGATATTTTCCTCCAGAATTATTTTCAAGTGATCTCTCAGAATTATTTTCCATGTAAGATAACATTATTTGATGTTACATATGTTTTATTGGTGATATTATTCAATTATAACATTATTATTCTATTTAAGAATGTTTTATATTTATTATGGAATGATATTTATGAAACCAATTTCTTTTCCATGGGCTATGTTATGATTTAATTTAATTCCATGGGTTCTAATATAGTAAATGATTTGTATTCTTGTGGCACACATATGTATGGTTTTAATTGATAGAGGGGTAGAACCAATATCTCCCTATAATGCATTGGGTAAATATTTACATCTCATGAGATAATGATGGAAATAATTCGATAGGATTGATCCACTATGGAAGATGGAGAAACCCGATCCACTATGGAAGATGGGGAAACCAAATCCACTATGGAAGATGGGGAAACCTGATCCACTATAGGAAGATATGGAAACTCAATCTCTTATAAGGAAATGATTGTGAATGGGGATTGTGGTGTGTCCCTCCGAGCAGTTTTAG
Organism: Viscum album; assembly: GCA_963277665.1. Classification (NCBI taxonomy): domain Eukaryota; kingdom Viridiplantae; phylum Streptophyta; class Magnoliopsida; order Santalales; family Viscaceae; genus Viscum; species Viscum album. The sequence continues at coordinate 860,236,814 of OY728121.1, forward strand.
TCCCAATGGAGTTCCCTATTATGTTTTTGTTAATGAGGCTTGACTTATAGAGAATGTGTAACGTCCCAGTTCCAGAAGCCACCCAGAGGTTCCCCATACCCGGTTGGTCACATGGCCTTAAGCACATTTCCCCGAACGCCAGAGGCTACTGAGTAGCAGTGAGGGCCTTGGGTGTGATGGTGGGGAGACTATGCCCTCATTGGCAGAGTGCATAGAGGAAATAAATAGTACATACAATAGCGGAAGTAGTAAATATCCAACAATAGTAAATAGCGAAAGACTAAGACAGTAAACAACTGGAGCACACACATATGTATGAAATTAAGCACGATACATATATATCTAGGAAAGGATCCAAACAAATCACAATGATGAATATAGTACCAAAAAAAAGTACAAAAGAAAAAAGATAAGCAACTCCTCAGCATCACAAGCCTTGGCTTGGTCTCGTGCTCTCCTGCTCTAATGCAAGTCAAGTACCTGAAGTAGAAGGGAGCTTGCCCTTATCTATACCTGCAACAATATAATCTGTTTGGGCCCAAAATCATGATCCAAACAGGGTGTGAGACTAAATCCCAGGTGGAAACCACTCCAAGATCTATTCTTAATAGTCAGTGAGTATATGGAAGGTAAAGTACATTAAAAAGTAAACAATAAGTAGCAACCAGTAATACACAACAGTAAACAATCCACAGTTCAACAAGCAGTAGTTAAGAAAATAGATAACTACAAACAATAATCCCTTTGGTAAGTACTCATGACCACCTCTTATGGTCCTATCCAAGAAGTAACAACAACCCTCTAGGCAGTACACTCAGCCTAACTCCTCTGGTTTGGTCATACAAAATTATAAGACTCTCTGAGGAAGCACACTTAGTCAATTCCCCTTATATTCTAAGGTAGTCAGGGACTCTCTGAGGAAGATTACGCGGTCAATTCCCCTTATAGCCCCAAGGTCTAGAGACTCTCTGAGGAAGCTCACTCGGTCAATTCCTCTTATAGCCTCAGGTCTATCACAGACTCTCTGAGGAAGCTCACTCGATCAATTCCTCCTATAGCCTAGAATGGTTTAAGGAAATTCAAACAAAACAAAGACTCTCTGAGGAAGCTTACTCGGTCTATCCACTTATAGCCTATAAATATCAAGAATCTATGAGGAAGCTCACTCGGTCTATCCTCCTATGGTCTATAATATCCAAGAATCTCTCGGAAGCTCACTCGGTCTGTCCCCCTTAGTCTATAATGTCCAAGAATCTCTGAGGAAGCTCACTCAGTCTATCCCCTTATAGTCTATTCCCCAGGTTCTCACGGCCCTATGCTAGTCAGTGCATAATAATTCTATATGGCCAAAGTAAACCTATAGAGCTACTTGGCTAACCAGTCTACAACATCTCAAGCATGTTAGGAAACAACACTCCATCATATGATCACAAGGCATAGAAAACAGATATAATGGCCAAAAGGCTGAACAAGACCAAAAGGTCTTAAACAGAACAAGGAATGATAAAAACATCAAATCATAGCAATTATCCTTATACATTAACAAATTACCTCTACAAAAGCATACAATAAAGGCAGGAAAACAACAGGGAAAAAACAGTAAACACGCAATACTCCGTTCAAGGGTATTGGTGGAATTTGCACATAAAACTCATCAAATTTGAATAGAAAGGCACAAACCACTTACCTTGACTCTAGGAGATCAGTATAATTGAACCATGGGGCTTGAATCTCTTTATAACTTCATAGATCTATGAAAACACACAAAACGTTCAACCCATGATAACTTTCAAAATAGGAGGAATTGAAAAACGATGATCTAGAAGAAGGAAGAGCTTACCGCTATGGTTCCAACACAATCTACAACAGTCAATTCTGAGAACGGACAGAGGCTCAGTGGCTCTGAGAAGATCCATGGCCGTACCATCGCTCTCAGATGAACCAAAGCTAAAAAGACGGTGTTCTGTCTGTCAGATGTGACCCCGATATGTCTAATGAAAAAAACAAAGTACACAATGTGTACTTTTGCAGTACATGATGTGTACTAGCCTTTTCTATACTCTTATTTAATAAGCCTACACCTCACCCCTACATGTCCATGTGTGTGGCCCAGACACAGAAAATACACGGCCTCGCATAGAAAGGGAGTACACAACGTGTACTCATAAAGTACACGGCGTGTACTTCAAAAATTTCCAGAAACTCCTCTTTTCTCAAAAACTCCAGAAAAAGGAAAAGCATACCTGAAAAGAAGGTCCAGGTTCTTACAAACTTCCCACCTTAAAGAAATTATTCCCCTAATTTCCCTAGCGAGACGTTGAAGAAGAAAACTCGAACAGCTTCGGCCACTGCAATCGTACATCGGCCTCCCTCTCCCAAGTCTCGTCCAGTACTCGCTCGTGCTTCCATAGCACCTGTACCAGAGGAACATACCGGTCACGGAGAATATTCATACTGCGATCAAAAATCTGGATAGGATTCTCCTCAAACGATGCATCCGCTTCGAGCTCAACCTCCTTAGGTTGAAAGACATGAGATGGGTCTAAAAAGTAACGTCAGAACTGAGAAACGTGGAAGATGTCATGCATATCCTGGTACCTCTGAGGTAACTACAACTGATAGGCAACTGGCCCTACTCTCTCCAGCACCTCAAATGGCCCGACGTACCTCAGTGAATGATTACCCTGTCTCTGAATCCTCTTGTGTCCCAACCTCGGTGCGACACGTAGGAAAACCTGATCCCCGACCTCAAACTCCAGAGGTCGTCTCCGCTGATCAGCATAAGACTTCTGTCGAGACTGTGTTGTAGCCATCCTCTTCCAAATCAACTATATTTTCTCTGAGGTCTCCTAAAAAAGGCGAGGTCCCATCAAAGCTGCCTCTCCTGCCTCCATCCAGCATAAATATAATCGGCATGACCTACCGTACAAAGCCTCGTAAGGTGCCATCTGAATAGTTGCTTGAAATTGTTGTTATAGGAAAACTATACAAGAGGTATATGCTTCTCCCAAGAACCTCCAAAATCCAAGATGCATACCCAGATCATATCCTCAAGCACCTGAATCGTACACTTAGACTGGCCGTCTGTCTGGGGATGGTATGCTGTACTCAAAAGTACCTGTGTACCCAAAACCTTCTGAAGCCTCTGCCATAACCGAGAAGTAAAATGGGCATCTCTGTCTGAAACAATGGAGTGCGGAACTCCATGAAGAAGTAAAATCTCTTGGATGTACAACCACCCCAGATCATCAACACTTAAGGTCTCCTTGATCGACAAGAAGTGATCAACCTTCGTGAGTCTGTCAATGACAACCCAAACTGCATCATTCCCTCGAGGAGACCACAGAAAACCAGTCACGAAGTCCATTGCGATGTCATTCCACTTCCACTCGAGAATGGGTAACTGCTGTAAAATCCCTGCTGGTCGCTGATGCTCTGCCTTCACCTGCTGAAAAGTGGAACACCTCATGATGAAACTATCAATGTCCATCTTCATACCTGGCCACCAATACTGACGGTGTAGATCACGATACATCTTGGTGATGCCAGGATGAACTTCCCAAACTGAGGAATGAAAGTCTTGTATCAGCTCCTCGTGTATGTCTACTGGCACCCATACGTGTCCCAGGAAACTCAAGATCTCATCCTCGCCTAAGGTCCACCCAGGAATAGGGTCCTCTCCTAACATGATTTCCCATAGGACTAGGCCTTCATAATCTGATAGCTGCCTCATTCGTACCCGATCAAGAAGAGTAGAGGTAAAAACCACGAAAGAAAGAAAAATCTTCCCCTGACTATCGCGCACCTCAAAATGCATCTCAGAGAACATGGCCATAAGCTACCACTCACTACTGGCCTCCTGAACTTCCTGTATTTGAGTCCTATTACTCAGTGCATCAGCCACAATATTGTGCTTCCCGGGCATGTAGGCAAGCTCAAAGTCAAAATACTGAAGGTACTCAACCCACATTCACTATCTCAAATTCAGATCATGTTGAGTGAAGATGTAATTGAGACTCTTATGGTCAATAAACACCGCAAATTGATCTCCCAGAAGGTAATGTATCCAAAAAAATAGGGCATGAAAAACATCTTCCAACTCCAGATAGTGCGTCAAGTAATTCCTCTCATGTGGCCTTAATTGCTGAGACCCGTAAGTAACGACTCCATCTCCCTACATAATCACAGCTCCCAAACCGATACCTGAAGCATCACAATAAATAGTATAACTCTTACCCAACTCTAGAAAGACTAGTATCAGTGCTAAATTAAAATTACCTTTCAGCTCCTGAAAGGCTGACTCACAAGAATATGACCATAAGAACTTCACCCATTTCTTGGTCAGACCAGTTAGTGGTGTTGCTTGGTGCGAAAAGTCCTGTATGAAACGTCTATAGTATCTAGCCAACCCTAGAAAACTACGCACCTCAAAGACATTCTTCGGATGCTCCTAGGAAACTATAGATATCAATTTCTATGGGTCTATTGATACTCCTTCCTCTGAGATAACATCACCCAAGAAGTGGATATGGTCTATCCAAAAGTGGCATTTTGAGTGCTTAGCATATAACTGATTCTCCCTCAGTGTACTCAAAATGATCTCAATATGGGTAGCATAGTCGTGTCGAGTGTGAGAGTACACCAAGATATCATCCACGAAGACCACCACGAAGGAATCCAAGTATGGATGGAACACGCGGTTCATCAGTTCCATAAAAACTAAAGGCATGTTCGTGAGACTGAACAGCCGAACAATATACTCATATAGACCATACCTGCTCTGGAAAGCTGTAAGAGGTATATCAGATGGTCTAAAGCGCAACTAATGATAACCAGATATCAAATCAATCTTCGAGAACAACCGAGCACCTCAAAGATGATCAAAGAGATCATCGATCCTTGGCAAGGGATATCGGTTCTTGACCGTCAACTGGTTCAACTTCTGATAGTCCACACATAGCATGAGGGTACCATCTACCTTATTTGAAAACATGACAGATGAACCCCAAGGAGAAGTACTGGGTCGTATTAAACCCTTCGCCTGAAACTCCTCCAACTTCTTCTTGAGCTCCTGCAACTCAAGTGTAGCCATCCTATAAGGAGTAATAGACACTGGTGCCACTCCTGGCATGATCTCAATCGAGAAGTCTACCTCACGCTTCGGAGGCAAACCTGAAAATTCCTCTAGAAAGATATCTCTGAAATGATCCACCACTGGAGGAAAGTATAATTGTGAATTCCCCTGGTCATCCAGATAAAGTCTAGCAATCTGGGATGTAACTCCTCCCAACCCAAGATGCTCTGGACCTACTCTGCTCGCCCGGACATCCCACTCGCCTCTATAAAGAAAGGATCCACCATCTGGTGATACGAAGCTCACTATGTGGTGATAACAGTCGACGAATGCCTGGAAGGGAACTAACCATTCCATTTCAAGAATGACATCATAGCTCGTCATCTCTAGGACATAGAGGTACCATAAGAAGTGACACCCTACAACCTCAAGAGGGAACTATCTGCACTGACGTACACTAACCACTCTAGTCCACAATAGTGTGTCTAGAGTCAAAGTATCGGCAGAGTAAAGGATGCAGAGCCCAAGGCTCTTCACAATAGCAACAGAGATAAAACTGTGCGTAGCACCAGTATCGAAAAGAGCTGAAGATAAAACTAAGGCTAGTAAGATCGTACCTCGAACTGTAGAAGGGACAAGATCCTGATTATGATGGGTCTTCTCCACTAAAAAAGTCTGGCCTGTACCGTGTCCCTATGACCCTTCCTGAGCACTCTGATCTGATCCACTCTACTATCGCTAGTAGCCTGGTGACTGACCACCATGGCCATGAACTCAACCTCGGCCTGAACGGTCGGAAGAACTCTAGTTCCCAGACTGGTGAGAAACTGGCAATGCATCTCTTGGATGTGAGGTCAAAGAAGAACCCCTACCACCAACAGTAGGTGAGAAGAACTCTAGTTCCCAGATGCTTGAAAGTTTTTTAGCGTGGCCTCTAGCCAAGACTATGCCGCCTGAGGTCCTCCTTCCCCTGAGAAGGTGGGAGGATGCTACTTCTGGAAAACCCGCGTCAACTCTGCCATCAATGGGGCAGGAGGCATCGGTCCCTGAAAAGTCTGCATCATCCTCAGAAAATCTTCACTAAACTGTGCATCGGTGCCTGCAATTCATATAACTGCTGGTGCAAAGGCTGACATAGCTGGTGGATCTTCAGGAGGTCCCTGATCAGCCATATTCGGTTTCTGATCACCGTCTGGTAGCTGACTTACAACCGAATGACGTCTCGGTGACATAACTTTGAAAGGTTAAAAGCACACCTTATATTAGGATTATAAAATACTGAGAACACAAGAGTACAAGAGGGAAAAAAGAGAAAGAAACATTCAAGTTTTACAAAACATGACTACACAATGTGTATAAAAACTACACAACGTGTCCTTTTAATCCATTCACATGGGCATGTACTTCTTCCACAACTGGTCATGTAATGCCCCAACCACACAACGTGTTGTCCCCACACACGACATGTACTTGAAATCAATTCTCCTACCCGAGTCTCCTTACATGGCTAACCCACATGGTCCTCTTAATCCTACACTACACGGCGTGTTCACGAAGGATACATAGTGTACTAGATAAGGTTTCAACAACCAATGTTGTCATTTACATGGCCATCTACATGGATCACTCTACACGACGTGCTCCGTGGGAACACGACGTGTAATTGAAGGCTTTCCTCAGACCATGTTGCTCGTGACCTGGTCGGGTACAAGGTTCACTCTACATGGCATGCTCCCTATGCACACGGTGTGTACTTGAAGGATTTCCCCGACCCGTGTTGTTCGTGACATGGCCGTGTACTTAGGTTACAAGGCACGACATGTGGAAACAAAAAACGATGTGTAAAGTCAAAGTTTCATCCATCCATGTCGTTAGTCACACAGGTATACACATGGTCACTACAACATGGCATGTACTTACAGTACACGACGTGTTCCTGAAGATTTTTCACACCCCATGTTTCTACCCACACAGTCAGTGAAATGGTTTAAAAACTACATGACGTGTATTCATAAAGTACACGCCGTGTATTCTGGGTTTTTCCAGGCAGTAGCCTCAGAAACTGCTCCGGAGCCTAGATAACACAGAAAACAAGCATGCAGGTGCCAAATTCTGATCCGTGAGGGCCCATACTCCCCGCGAATCAAAGATTGGAATCTCCTACATATCATATTAAATGGAAACAAGTCAATGATCCACCAAGTTCCGATTCATGTGGGCCCAAAACACCTCAAGAATAAAAATTTGGCATTCATTCCAATAAATCTATAAACAAACAATACCCTATCAAACAGAAGGTATTTCTATCAGGGAAACTATCACAACAGGATGCACATTTTACACATAATCTATAAAAACAACATGCAATTACTAATTCATCTGATATGGCATGGAAAAAATGCATGACATGTGATTTCTAGCAAGTGTGTATATGATGCATGAGATGGCATACCCTCATCTCATCAAGTTGCAATAGAAATAGAACCTGAATAATATCAATAGTAACAACACAAATAATGTGATTCACTCAAGGTGAAATCATATCAACTGTAAAAATTGAAAAACCAGAAGAAATTGCAATAAACGAGGTAAATTGGATTTTCCCTGTACACGAGTTAGCTACTCCCGGGCACAGCTTATTACCAAGTACCTATTCCATCCTATCCCTGGATATAGGGTCCAAATAGTAAGTCAACAGAAAATAATTCCTCTGATACCACTTTGTAATTTCCTGGTTCTGGAAGCCACCCAGAGGTTCCCCGTACCTGGTTGGTCACATGGCCTCAACCGCATTTCCCAGAATGCCAGAGGCTTCCAACTAGCAGCGAGGTCCTTGGGCGTGATGGTGGGGAAACTATGCCCTCATTGGAAGAGTACAAAGCAGAAATAAACAATACATACAATAGAGGGAGTAGTAAATATCCAACAACAGTAAACAACGAAAGACTAAGATAGTAAACAAATGGAGCACACACACATATATGAAATTATGAAAAATACATATATGTCTAGGAAAGAATCCAAACAAGTCACAATGCTGAATACAATACCAAACCAAAGTACAAAAGAAAACAGATAGGCAAATCCTTAGTATCACAAGCCTCGTCTTGGTTCCGTGCTCTCCTGCTCCAATGCAAGTCAAGTACCTGAAGTAGATGGGCGCTTTCCATTATTTATACCTGCAACAATATAATCTGTTTGGGACCAAAAGCATGACCCAAATAGGGTGTGAGACTAAATCCCAGTAGGCAACCACCCAAAGATCTGTGCCTAAAAGTCAGTGAGTATATGGAAGGTAAAGTACATTAAAATGTCAACAGTAGGACGTAACCAGTAATACACAATAGTAAAAAATCCACAGATCAACACGCAGTAGTGAATCAAACAACTAATCACAAACAAGAATCCCTCTAGGAAGTACTCACAGCCATCCCCTGTGGTCCTATCTAATAAGTACCAAAAACCCTCAGGGCAGTACACTCAGCCTAACTCCTCTGGTTTGGTTATACGAAATTATAAGACTCTCTGAGGAACCACACTCAGTGAATTCCCCTTATAGTCTTGGGTAGTTAGGGTCAATTACCCTTATATCCCCAAGGTCTAGAGACTCCCTGAGGAAGCTCAATCAGTCAATTCCTATTATAGCCTCAGGTCTATCACATACTCTCTGAGGAAGCTCAGTCGGTCAATTCCTTCTATAGCCTGGAATGGTTTAAAGAAATTCAAACAAAACAACAACTCTCTAAGGAAGCTCACTCGGTCTATCCCCTTATAGTCTATAAAGCTCAAGAATCTTTGAGGAATCTCACTCGGTATATCCTCCTATAGTCTATAATATCCAAGACTCTCTGGGAAGCTCACTCGATCTATCCCCCATAGTCTATAATGTCCAAGACTCTATGAGGAAGCTCACTCGGTCTATCCCCTTATAGTCTATAGCACTGGGTTCTCACGGACCCATTACAGTCAGTGCATAATAATTCTATATGGAAAAAGTAATCCTACAGAGCTACTTGGATAACAAGTCTACAACATCTCAAGCATGTCAGGAAACAACCCTCCATCCTATGATCACAAGGCATGAAAAATAGGTATAATAATCAAAAGGATGAACAAGACCAAAAAGTCGTAAACAGAACAAGGCATGGGGAAAACATCCAAGCATATAAATAATCCTTATACATAACCAATTTACCTCTACACAAGTATACAAGCAAGGAAGGAAAATTACAGGGGTAAAACAGTAAACACGCAATACCCCGTTTAAGGGTATTGGTGGAATTTGCACATAAAACTCAATGACTTTGAACGGAAAGGCACTAACCACCTACCTTGATGCTAGGAGATTAGTATACTTGAACCACGAGGCTTGAATCTCCTTAGAACGTCGTAGATATATGAAAACTCACAAAACGTTCCACCCATGATAACTTGAAAAAGAAGAGGAATTGGAAAATGATTCTCTAGAAGAAGGAAGATATTACAACTGTGGTTCCAATGCAATTAACGGCGGTCAATTTAGAGAACGGACGGAAGATCAGGGGATCAAAGAAGATCCGCGACCGTACCCTCTCTCTTGGGCAAACCAAAGCTAAAAGGAGGGTGTTCTGTTCATTAGACGGGACCAAAATGCGTTTAATGAGAAGAAAAAAAGTACACAGCGTGTACTTTTGGAGTACATGGCATGTGCTATCCTTTTCCGTACTCCTCTTTAGGTGGCCTCCATGTCACCCCTACATGATCGTGTGTATGGCCCGGACATGGCCAACACACAACCTCACGCGGTAAGGGAGGACACGATGTGTACTCATAAAGTACATGGTGTGTACTTCAAAAATTTCAAGAAACTCCTCTTTTCGAAAAAAACTCCAAAAAAAGGAATAACATAACTAAAAAGAAGGTCCGGGTTCTTATAGAATAATACTACATGCTTATGTGTCTACCACAAATTCCATGTCTTATTTATTTGTTTTTATTTTGTGGATTATTATATTGATTCCCTTATTATTCATGTCTTATGAACTACCAATATTAATTCTATGATTCATGTTTATGATATTTGATATATAGGGTATGATATTCTAATTTTATGATCACATTCTCATACCCTTATGGTCATGTTTATGATTACATATATTCCTTGTTTACCCTTACCGATCATCTAAGCTCACCATTTCTTATGTTTCTTTACCCTATGGTATGAAGATAGGTGTAAAGTTTTATATGAAAAAAATGGTTCAAGTTATGAGAAAATTGGTGAGAGAAGAAGTAGATGTTTTATGAACCAGTTGTTTATGTTTCCCAATTTCCAAAGGCACTAAACTAATAAGATCATTGAGAATATATTTTTGTAATGTGTTAAGTATTACACAAAAATGATGAAATGTTAATGTATGAAAAGTGAGGGTCATTATAAACGGATTCACTAATGCATCCTTCAAGTGAAATAACACACTTGGATTCACTATTTGTCTTAGATTGTAAATTCATTAACTTATCAATGAGGGGTATCCTATATTTTTGGAAATTAAATTGAATAACTTGGATAATTCTCTCCGGATTCAACTTGATGTTATAAATTAAATAGGATTATTTATTAGGATCATTTCAAGTATACTCTGAGGCTTCCTAGGACTTGATCCTAGGTCTCAGGTGAAACCCCCATAGGATGAAATTCTAAGGTTAAATTCCTGTGGATTCCACCTAGGTTATTAAAGATGAATTAAATGTAAATTATAGAACTTTAAATGATTAACATTATAAAGTGAGGCATTGGTTGTATTACTTGGATCCCAACCTTGAATATAACTTTGAAATGAAAAGTGATCTGAGAAATTCTGGCTCAGGACAAAGTAGGTAGTATCAAAAGGGTATCCTATAAGGAATTTAAATAGATTTGGATTATTTATTTATTATCCTTAGTTATTATAACTTTACACTAATCATCTTATATTCATAGACCATATAGTGCTAATAAATTTGTGTGGTGGCATAGTGAGTTTTAGTCACACCCTATTCAGGACTCCGATTAGTACCTAGACAGACTTTATGGATATAGGTTGGGATAAAGGGAAGCACCCAACTATGAACACTTGTTTTTTCTATGCTAGGAAGGAGTATGAGAGAAAAGGACTGAGCTTATGCTCATGATGCTAGTGGATTAATTTTGGTATTTTTGTAAACTTTTATGTCGTATATGATATATATTTCTATTTCCCATGTAACCCTTACTCCCCAATTTTTATAGAATTTTTTCATCAACATTTTGTATATGATACTGGATATTGTTTATGTATATCTATTCACCATTTTGGATGTCATTTTATCCCACTTCCTTATTATTAACTATTACTACTATTTTTTAATTTATTTTATACCACTATGAAGCATTGATAAAAAGGGGGTATAGTCTCACCACCGTACTATCACAGACCCTCATTGTTAGTCGACAACCTCTGATGTATGGGTATGTGTGCTTGATGCAATGCGTCCACTGGGCCAGATCACTTATGAGTGGAATATGATTGGGACATCAAAAAGTTGTATCAAATGTTTCTTTTCTTTGCCTTATAATTTTGGGATGGTAGAAAGGAGATTAAAAAGTATCAAAATTTGGAAAAGAGGCTGTTCTTGGGAGTATCTAACCAATATAAAGGGAAAATCCATATTTAATAGGATTGTACTTGATTTTCTAGTTTCTCTTATTACATTTTCACTAATTTCATGATTGATTGAGACACATGATTTGTGGTACTTGATATTTCTTATGTATTTTTTATCCTCAGACCAGTAATTCAAGGATATGTTTCCTCATGCATCCTTATAGGCATGTAGATATTCACATGACATGTAGGTTACATTACTTGACTACCAATTTTTCATTTTCTATGCCTTGAGTGATATATATGTTATTTTAATAACACTTATATAAGAAAATGAGATAAATAATTGGTTAATTAAAGTGTTTCCATCAACTTAAAATGTTTTTTTCCATATACATTTAGGGTGGTACCTTAACTAACCAATTATCACATTTTTGAGATATGAAACTACTGTTAAATAAGATAAAACATTAGTTGGTTGAGATTACCTGGATGATAATTATAATTTATAAGTTGTAGCCTTTATAAATTGGGAATAGTGATCTATATAATCTAATAATTATATTTGGACTTTTTACATTCAGAGACTGAATGTGAGGGTCTAGTTTCAGTAACATGAAGTGCCAATTTTAACTTACAAAGCATTGGTATTTATAACTTGGGAATGGTAACTCATATTATCGGGACTTGATATATATATTCTTATAAAGTATGGATATCTAAAATTTAAACAAAGTGGTTTATATTAAATGGGGTTTCCAATTACAACATAAAGAATGTTTTCCTCTATAACTTTCAATCAAAAATCCATATAATAGAACCTCTACCATGAAGTAGAGAACTTAACCCTGACATAAGTTTAGCACTAGGTAGTTGTGAGTTTCTCTTATGGTACTTAATGAACTTCTATGTCACCTTGAACTATATTTAGGAACAAGCATTTGGGTGTTGAATCTTTTATAGGTGGGATTTGTACATGTATTATTCTTTTATCTATGGTATTTTTTTGTTATAGAATCATATTCTAAGTAATGTATTTGTAATTTTAGAAATATTACACCATGATATCCTCAGTCGAATACTAGGAGGGTGGAGACGACCATGCTCTGAAGGTGGTGGGATCTACCCCATTAGTATTACCTCCTATAATTCTACTTATAAAACCTCATGTTATACCTTTTATTGGAACTGATGCATAGTTTTGAGAGGGTTTATTAGGACTATTAAAATCTATATAGGGAGCTCTGTGACCTACCACTTCTATGGAATAATTGATTAGGGAGATCTAGAAACAACACCCTCCTACCTCTATAGGGTAATGCAGTCCCTAGGCCATCGAGTTATAGATAGAGGTTATGTTATTTAAATTTGATCAGCTAGAGACACCTATATAAAGGAGAGTGAAGAATGAAACTTACATGCAGAGGGAGTCTTCCAAGTGGTGGTGGGATATTTTGACCTAGGCATATCAACATCGGGCTATGTTCTCGAGGTATTTTCAAACAATATTATATTATTAACTCTTTCCTAAGATGTTAAGGGATGATCAATCTTGAGAGTTTATCCACCTACAATAGGGAACTATTTTCCATTATGGACTAATACTCTCACTTTATAGAGCTATTGTATTTTTTTCAAACACTTCTAGGTGATGAGATGTGAATGGATAAGTGATTTGGGTATGGGATCATGTATACTATCTGATCTTAGGTGAATGTGTTCCTCTTGAATACTATCACTGAGATAGTGAACTAGGACATCATCATTTAATGTATCTTGAGGGAATCTAAAGGTGTGGGGAATGGTGTTACAATTTTGAGAAATGGTGATAGTTCATACAATAGTATATTGTGTTGCTTTGAGCTTTCCCACAGGGGAACCAGTAGTTATAGTGTGCACCCTTGTACCCTTATGGTATGCCATTAGTGTAGTAGGTTGGGGAACAAGAAGCCCCAGTGCATAAAATACCCCATAGTGTGATAATCTTTTAGAAAGATGTCTCTTCTTTAGAAATTGTATAAGACCTTTCCTATAGTGTTCAATGGGACTGGATCTTCACCAACTCCCAGTTATGGAGTAGGATCGACTACTCCACATATGGTAGAAAGCTAGACTACTACCATCCAATCATTCTAAAGAGGTGGTCATGGCTGTGGGATCTAGAAATATAATATGCAGTTCCATCAGAGTGGACCTACTAATTGTAGTCATGTTTTAGCTTAGCTCCATGGATCAATATAGATATATGCAGTACATTCTACACTTGAGGTGAAAGGTGTAGGTCCATCTATAGTTCGAGGTATGATTTTAGTTAGTTAAAAATTAGTGTCTGATTTATTTAAATAGGTGAATCACATTCATTAAAATATACAACTATTATGGGAAGTCTTTTCCTTGACATTGAGTATTTTTTTGGGGTGATGACTCTCGATAATACATTGGGAATCTGATCAGAGAGTTTTTTCTGATGTAAGGAATTCCCCCTTGAGATAGGAAACTATCATCTCATATGGAACCTTTTTTCTCTTGAGATTATAGGATTTGACATAATTCTCTAGATGTATTGATTGGCCCCTTATCAGGATCATATTTATTATTATCTCCCTTTACATCACCCAAGGGATATAAATATATTTACAATTGAGAATAGAATGTCCATGAAAGTTGAGATATACTTAAGAATTAGGCGATCGATGGAGTTTAACCTAGATTGGTAGTCTTTTTCTAGATGATCAGGGGGTTTGTTAGGAAGCTTTATCTAATGTATTGGATCATTTTATGGATGTTTTTACTAATGATTTTTTGGGCTACCTCCTAATAAGGAGATAGAGTTCACCATTGAGCTCATTCTAGGAGTAGAACCAGTATCCATTCCTTCTTATAGGATAGATCATACTGAGATTTGAGAACTCAATAGATAGTTAGAGGAATCAGAAGAAAAATGGTTTATACAACCCCATAATTTTCCTTGGGATACAACTATGATATTTTCTAAGAAGGTGGATGGGAGAATTAGGATGTGTATAGATTAACATCATTTAAATCATATTACTATGAAGAAATGGTATCCACTACCTCATATATATGATATCTTTGATCTACTTTGAGGATATAGAGTTTTATCAAAGATTAATTTTAGGTTGGGCTATAATCAGGAATGAGTTAGGACCTTATATATAATATGTAAAATATTCTATAGTAGATATGGATTGTATGGATAATTGTTCATGTCGTTCAGTCTCACAAAAACACCTGCTATATTTATGGCCTTTATGAATTGAGTTTTCCACATGTACCGAGATTATTTTTTTTGGGTTTCATGGATGGTATCTCAGTTTATTCTCAAACTCAACATGGTCATTCCAAACACCTTGATAATATAAAAATATACTAATATATCACTAGATATATGCTATTCTCACAAAATACCACTTATGGATTGATAAATTTCACTTCCTAGGTTACATAATTTTAGAGGTAGGATTGTCTATGGACCTAGATAAGGTAAGAGATATCATTTCATGGGGGAATCCTGAGAAGGTCTTTTATATTCAGCATTTATTCTGGATAGATGTATAATATAGGTTTTTAATTTAGGATTTATCATACCTTTTAGTACCTCTTATAATATTGAAAAATAATATTTTTATGTTCACTAGGTATGGAGCTTGAGATATGACCTTTTAGTAGTTGAAAGGAAGGCTGACCTCAACACCATTCTTGACTTTACCTGAGTTTAGTAAAGGAAATATTATTTATTACGATTAAAATGAAATCAATATGGGAGCTGTTTTTATGTAAGGGGAATGATTTGTGGCATATGGGTCCCACAATTGGGGTCCTCATGAGTGTAATTATCTAATTTATGATCTCAATATAGCTGTAGTTGTTCGTGGATTGCGCTGTTGGAGGAATTATTTTTTTTGAGGGAGTGGTTCATTGTATACAAATACAAAAAAAAAATCAAATAAATCTTAAATAAGTTTTATTTGAACCTAATATCATGAATATGGGTTTAATACCTTTATTCTTTCAATTTTGAACTTGATCATATGCCTAAAAAAGTAAATTCATTGGATAATGATCTGAGCCGAAAAACTGAAACACAAGTAGTTCAAGAAGCTAGTAGCGAGTGCAAGTTTATGGATCTCTTTTACTAGATGGATATTTGGATTTATAATAATCATGGGTGTCCTCTCCTTACATATTTGGATGTAATATCATAAATTTTGGATCAAGTGAAAATGAGACAAATTTATGATCCTGAAGGCTTGGTCCTTAGGGAAAGTGTTATAGGGGAGGACCCACCGCCTAATTGGGTCATTGAGGAGGATGAGATATTTCATATTCATTAGTGTGTCGGGGTTCCTAGATAAATGGATTATTAATTTATGTGAGAATATCATGCCTTTAAATGGGAATAAAATTCCAAAATTAAAAATATTTATCCTGACTTATGCAGCCAGTATTGGTGGCCTAGTATGAAAAGAAGATAATAGGTTTTGTTACTCAGTGTTCCTCCTATCAACGGGTGAAAGCGGAACACTAGTGACCTATTAGTATTTTGTAGTAGTTACCCATTCTTGAGTGAAAATGGAAAAAAAATAACTATAGATTTTGTGATGGTATTACCAAACTCACCTCAGGGTAGTGATAGTGTATGGGTGCTCATGAATAGGTTAATGAAGGTAGATCATTTATTTCCTATTAGGGAGACTATGTCAGTAAAATATATAGGGAGGATATATTTCATAGATATTATAAACCCTCATGATTTTCCTAATACTATAGTTTTAGATAGGGATTCTCGATTTGCATCATGATTCTAGAAGGGGTTGTAGAAGGGTATTGGTTCCTAAGTGCTTTTGAGCACAACCTATCACCCTCAGAATGATTTCTAGTCCAAGTATATGATTCAAATATTGGAGGACATGCTAAGATAATGTGTACTTATTTTCAGGGGTTCTTGGGAAAGAAACGTACTTCTAGTAGAGTTCTCATATAATAACATCTTTTAATAGACTATTGATGGCTCCATATGAAGCGCTTTATAGTAGGCCATGTCGTTCACCTATTTGCTGGTTAGAGGAAGGGTTGGTAATGATACTAGGATATCATATCATTCAATAGACATCATAGAAGGTAAAATTAATCAAAAAAATATAGATATATCTCATTCTAGGAAGAATTATGTTGGAGTTGACTTTCTAGTACCCACTGATTGTACTTTGATTACATGTGTATTCGATGAATTGAATTTTAAAACATATTATTATATATTATTCATTATTATTCATGAATTTAATATAATAATATCCTAGGGTATCTATCAAATTGATAATTTCATAAACTTTTCCCACTATAATGAGAAAATTTATGTTCTATAATGATATTCTTAAATGTAGTTCTAAGTTTTGATAATGTCCAACGATAGGACTCATAGTATATAGACTGTTAGGTGTGAGTACTCATAAGTGGATGGGGCTTATTATCCTAAATTTCACACTTGGTAATATCCACAATATGATATTATGAGAACATGCTTTCCAATAGGAATTCAACATATTTTTATGTTATCGAATATTCCAATCCATGAGCATGTGTAATGGTCCTTAGACTTTAAGATTATCTTTGATGCATATCATGGATAATGGACTTAGATTTATTGACCAAAACAATCATATTATATGTTGAAGGGAAGTAGTGTATGTTGGGTGTATCAATAATGACATTTATTAATGGAAAATTTGATGAAGCATTTTTCCCTTCCATTTTTATAGAAGCCTATATCTTTACTCTTTGATTGGAATAAAATTGTCACATTAAATTCCATGGACATGGTGCAATGATGTGATTATTTCAGATTGTGAAAGAAATATATATCAATCATATAGGTTGATAAAACATACATGCAACCTTATTGACTAAATATTATGATAAATATATTTTATTACATAGTGATAATTCATACATGGTTGTCGACATTGCGACATTAAGTTGTTTCTCTTTGGAGCCTAGATCAATTGCTAGATAGTAATCTTAGACTTTAGGAATTCACACCTAATTCTAATGGGAAAGAATCCTAGTTGTTAAAACACTAGGTTTTTCTTTTTATATTGATTTAATTATATTTTAATTTAATTATTAAAATAAATATTATTCTCAAGACTGAGTAATAACTTTATTCATGTTTTATTGATTTATAATATTCACAAGGTAATAAGTAATTTATTTATTTTATTACATGAATATTTTCTAAATATTTATTAAATAGACAATGAATAATATTATTATTTATTTAATCCATGAATAAAATATTTAATTAAATATCTATTTGGGTATTCAATAAATGCCAAGGAGGATGAATGGACCAAGATCACATCTGTTGATAAATATTAATTTTCTAGACACTAAAAATATATTTATCTTGGTGCAAGTTAGAACACACCATAAAATAACAATGATATTATTATTATATGGAATGGGGTTTGTTAAAGATTATCATACTATTTAAGGAGAATTAGATAATTAAATAAAATTTTAACAAAAAACCTATCCCTATAAGTATATGGTTATGTTTTTTGCATAGGGTTAATTGGAAATTGAGAATCGAGAATCATTGCACACAATCAACTCATTTCTCTTGAATATTCCTCCTCTCTTCCTCTAATGATCAAGAAGAACTCCTTCAAGCCCAAAGGTACTTGATAAATCATAACGAACAATTAAAAATGATTATTCACTACACTAGCACATGGAAATCAATCAATTTTTTTGGAGATCAAAGAATCACATATGGATCACCGCTAGAGGGTTTATACACTTGTATAATTTTAAGCATAGTGAAGGTAATAAAAATAGGTTTTTTGGAAGAATAACATCCTCATTAAATAAAGTATCATAAGAATAGGTAATCATTTATTCAGATCAAAATAAAATAATTATAAATTTAACGTGTAAGATCCTCTATTTGGGTTTCAGGAAAGTCTAAATTAAAAGTTTTTTTAATACCGAACAAAGTATCTTCCACTATGTCCAAAAACTACAAGTGGTATCAAATCATTCATGTACAAATTCATAACTATTTTTTTGATTGTTGATTGTTGAGAATTTAAAAGTTAATATTTATTTAATTTTTTAAATGTTTTAATTATTTACTAATCTGTCATCTAAGTACCTTCTTCTTCTTTTTTGTTTATAACAAATATTCCCAATATTATTTAATGTTTATCAAAGTTTACATATGAAGATCCCATCTTGAAGTTCCAAGGATCCTAGATAGATAACACAATACTACACTACATGTACTCCTTTATTACTCTATGTGTATCCTTGTTCATTACCCAAGGATGCTTTGTGAATTCCAGGTCATCATGTAATAAATGAATGTTTAATTTAATAAAATCACCATATTTAGACCTTCCGGTGTGGAAAAAAATTTCTAGAGTACACACCATGTATTTTGACTACAAGCTATGTAGTCCACACATTTTCGAGACGGAAAAACACATGGTCAAATTTCATTGTGTAATTAATGCACTATGTGTATTTAGTATACGATGCGTACATACTGAAAAAATGTGTAACTTGAAGTACATGCCATGTTTCCTTTATACGCTTTGCGTACTTCATAAATATTCACAATAAGTATACACCAATTCCCTAGGCATGTATTGTGAATACTCGGGGAAGATAAGTGCATGCCATGTAGTTGGCTTGTAAATATTGTTTACTTTGACTATTTATGAAAAAATATTAAAATTAATTAATTACTCCTTAAACCTTATCAACTTGAGTTCCATGGGCCTTTAATTTTAAAGTACACATCTACCATTAAGTTTTATATTATATTAAATGTTTAATTAATTCCACGTAATATTTTAGACTTTGAATCATGTATGGTTGTTTTATATTAAAGACTCAACACATTATGTTTTACAAGATAAATAATTTTATTGTGTTCCGTGGGTAATTAAGTTGAAAGTACACGCCATGAAATTATATCACATTCTGTGTACAAAATATGTAATATGAGTTCATTGTTTACAATTAAACTATACCAAGTAGTTCGAATAGGTAATCATTGGGTTTATTCCAATTACAAATCAGTGTACTATTTTTTCAGTTTAAAATAAAACAAAATAATTTATTTTGTTTAAAATTATAGATTATGGTAATTTTTAGATAATTAGATCAAATAAGATAAAATGAATGAACTAATTAATAAGATAATTAATCAGATTGATCCATATGTGTTTTATCTTATTAAAGAAAAAATTGAAATTAATTCTAGCTATTTATTTAAAATTCATAATTGTTGCATGTTTATGAATGATCATGAACTTGAAAATGAGCAGTATATGTGTTGACATTATTTAATTTAATTTATATCGTGATTTTAAAATAATTTATTATTAAAATAATTTTTATGTCCTAGGAGTCATCCCTCCCCCCATTATTATATTAGACCTTCATGTACAAGGTTATTTATGTAATTCCTCTTAACCAATCATTTAGTTCCCCTCAACAACATGTGAGTTATAAATACATGTAATTAATGGAAGTATCCAAAGGTGTATGGAGGTGGTTCAAGAAGGAACCAGAATGATGCCAACCTAGGTGATACACATCTGGATAGGTGGGATGGTACAACTCATGCCAAGCTGGTACAATGAGTTATTCCCCTAGGTCATAAGTTTACTAATTGTATTTTTAATAAATCAACAGTTATATAAGATCATAATTAGGTTATTTATTTATTTATTTCTCTGGATGCATTATTTAATCTATGGATGCAAGAATTCGATCAAATAAATAAATGAATTAATGTGAAAAGATGAAATTTAAATAAATGGACTATGTGTAAATGTTTTATCCAACATGGTAAATTAATCACTTAATTTTAAAAATTCATGTAAAATATAAAACAAGATAAATTTATGCATAATAAATTAAGACAATTCAACAAAATATTAATTCATATTTGTCCTTCCATTACTTGATAAGGAATGAAACCAATAGAACTAAGTATTTGACCTACCCTTTTTGGGAAACTTACTTTTATAAGGGGATTTATTTTGAAGGTATTGGGTTTAATTAACCATTTCACATCAATAAGATTACCCATTTCTATAATTGGTGTAATTTGGATGCATGTGTTGATGAAATCCAAGTCTGGATTTCAAGATTAGAGACTCCACTCAATGGATAAAAGAGCTTATAGCCTATAGTTGGAAAAAAACTTTCTACCTAAATAAATTTACATTGCTTGAATAAACATTTTTTGGGGTTATGAAAATGGGAATATAGACCCTTGGCACTTGAATTTCCAAACAACTTGAAATTATGAGTTCAATGGCGAGGGCTTTTGGGACTTGATAAAACAGCGGGTGATTTAATAAAAATTAAATTATTTCTATTTTTGAAATAATTTGTAATCAAGAAAAGTACTAATAATATGCTCTTTTAAATTGTAGAATAAATGGAATGTTCATCATCCATACTATCCCTATGATCGATTTTGGAGAAAGACCATCTCACCGCTTTCAGTAACTTCCAAGAGTGGTTTAGACACCTTTGAGTTGTTCTGCACCTTGAATAGAAATCATACATGATATAATCCTTAATTCCTGGTCAATCTAACAAGGAATAAAGTGTTTAAGAGTTCCTTATATATGAAAAACATATGAAAACCACAGTTTATGTTCAATATTGGATGATATTGTCTATGTCTGGTAAACTCATGAAGTCTCATGAAAACATGGATGCTTATAGATTTCTCTAGAATCTCTGTGGTCATTACCAAATGAGTGAAGGATGTGAATAGTTTGACATTTCCAAGGAATTATTTTAGAGTAATATTATGGATAGTGAACCATCATAGACTCATGTAGTCAAGAATATCATCTATATTGAGTCCCTATAAGTTCTAATGTTTAAACTCCCCAATGAACTATGTACTGATCTAATTATTTCATACTCCCTCAGAGCTTATCCAACTTTTTTGTTAATTTAAATATAAAAAAACATTGAGAAGTATCATCCAGATGAACTTAATCTTCTTTTACAAGTAGATAAGAAGATAAAGTGTGAAAATATTTATTTACTTATGGTGAAAAATGGAAAGGTAAAGTGAAGAGATCAAAGACCAAAGATTCTTCATGAACTTACAAGAGGATAAAGGTCAAGGGGGAAGCAAGGGGGTAAGATTTTTTTTTTCATGTTGTGAGATGGGCCATAGGATGAAAAAACTTCACCCATCCTAAAAATAAAGGGTTATCATTATGTGTGTTTATTATCATGTGAAATTTATCTATTTCTATATATTTGGTATTAGATATAGTTTGTGGTGATGACATATGTATTAAAATGTAGGAACCAAGTATATTTAGAAAGATTGACTAAGGAGAGGTAGATATACGAGTATCCAATAGAGATAATTTATTTTCTATAGCTATCAGTGAGTACCACCACATGTTACTAACTAGAATTATCATGGTCTTGAAAGGTAGTTATTATGTTCTATCCATTAACAAAATAATTATATATATATATATATCTATAATTTATATGGATGGATTTATTTTCATGTTTAGAAATAAATGTTAATTATTTTTAAAGATATAATTTTATGGCAAGAAATATTTAAATAATGATCGTTTTTGTGTTAAAATACACAAAACAAGTAATAAAAATTGATAAAAAAGCTACTTCACATGATTCATATCACACCTAACTTTAGAATCACTAGCTAGGCCATGTAAACAAAAAAAGTTTGACTAAATTTCATGAAGATGGATTTCTAGATTATTTTGAACTAAAACCACTTGGTGTATTTCATTCATGTTTACATAGTAAGATGACTAATCCCCATTTAGAGGGAAAGGTTTAAGTGCCAAAGAGCTTCTTGAATTAGTTCATACTGATGCATGTGGACTATTTCCTATTGAAGAAAGGGGTGGTTATTCATACTCTATAAGTTTTACTCATGAATTTAGTAGATATAGATATATCTACTTAACGGGGTATAAGTTGGATTCATTTGAAAAATTAAAGGAATATAATAATGAATACGAGAACTGGTTTGGTAAGAAGATTAAGAAACTCCACTTAGACCATCATGGAGATTATTTTAATCATTATTTCATTGATTATTTATTAGAGTTTCATATTTTATCTCAACTCACTCAATCTTATACACCTAAGGTAGTGGTGTAAATGAAATAATAAACTGTACCTTTTTATACATGGGTAGACCAATAATGAGTCATTCTCATCTTCCAATATCATTTTCGAGATACACATTATAGATAGAAACCCACATATATAAACAAGTACCAAAAAATTATATAAATGGTATTCAATAAATAATTTGGACTGGAAGAAAAGTCATGTTGTCTAATTTACATGTGTGGGGTAGAAAACCATTTGTTAAGGCCTCTTCAGTTAACAAACCTGCACCTTGGGGCATAAAGTGAAACTTTATAGGATACCCCAAATAAGCAAGGTGATATTACCAATATTAAACCTTATAAAAAAGGGTAATAGTGGAAGGAAAATTCAAATTAATTTATTGGAAGAACATCTCTAAAATAGGTAGTGGGAGGAAGATAGAATTTGATGAATTTCAGGCTCAAGATACCCAAGAGTTGTTATATGAATATATTCCACAAAGCCCCATAAAAGAATAAGCTATATTAGATATAAAAATACTTCATAGAATTACAATAGAGGTTAGAGAACTAGAATGGTATGGTTTTATTGTCACTGAGATTGCTGAATCATTATTAGTTAGTACTAATGACCCCTAACCTACAAGGAAGTAGTAAGCAAAAAAAATGTTTCCAAGTTGCAAGAAGACATGAAATCTAATATATATTAGATTTACTAAAACTAAATCTGGATTTTGGAATATCCTCTAGTAGATGTAAATCCCATTGGTTATAAATGGTTATTCAAGATAAAACTAGAAATAGATGGAGATTTTATTACCTATATGGTATGACTATTTTCAAAAGAGATTAAACAATGTCAAGGCATTTATAATGAAGAAACATTTTCACCAGTTGATATACTTAAATCCATCAGAATTATACTTTCCATTTTATCCTTCTATGACTATGATATTTGAAAAATAGATTTAAAAATAGTCTTCCTTAATGTGAGCCTTCAAGAAGATGCTGATATGGAAAACATAAAGGGTTTTTGAATCAAAAGGATTCCAATAAAGTTCTAAAATTACAATGATCCAAATATAGTTTGAACCAATCATCCATTTCATTGAACATTCATTTTTATAATGCCATAACATAATTTAATTTCATAAAGAATGAAGTTGATCTGTGTATCTATAAATATTTTAGTGAGAGTTTGGTCATTTTCATAATAGTTTATGTTGATGACATATTAATTATTGGAAGTGAATTACAAGTCTTATAGTTTTTAATGCATTATTGAATAAATGATTCTCTATAAAGACTTATGTGAGGCTGTATACATTCTAGGGATCATGATCCATCATGATAGATCTAAGAGATATCTCAGACTATGTTAAGGTACATATATTGAAAATATAATTAATAAATTCATTATGGAACAATTCATGAGGGGATTTTTACCAATGTTACATAGAATTCATCTTTCCTTGAAAATTTTTCCTCAGACATATAAGGAAAGAAAAAATTTAAAAGGATCTCATACACATTAGTGATTGGGCTAGTGATGCATGTTATGATATGTAATAGGATATATATTGATTCAATCTTAAATTTGATAGGTAGATATTTAGATGACCCAAGTGACTTTCATTGGATGGTAGTCAAGACTATCCTTAAGTTTCTAAGTCATATTAAGGATATGTTCTGGGTCTATAGAGGATATGAAGAACAAGTCATCAAAGGATATAAAGATTCTAGTTTACAAAAAGATCAATATGATATGAAATCAAAAATAGGATACATCTTCACTTTGAATGGAGGTTCTATGAGCTATAAGAGCTCAAAGAAGTTTATGTTCATAGATTATACAGTAGAATATGAGTATATTGAGGCTTATGAGGTAGTTAAATAAGATGAATGGATATGTAACTTCATCTAAGAGTTTGATATGGTACATAGTAGTAAATATCCTATCACACTCTATTGTTATAATAAAATAGTGGTAAATATCTCAAAGGATCCTAGGTCATATCAACTGATGAAGAACATACTTTGGAAGTATCATATATTGAGGAATTTTTATCATAGTGGTGAATTCAAAGGTAGTATTATTTCAATGGAATACAATGTGGTGGACCTATTGACTACATCATTGAATTTTAAGAAACCTTATTATCGTGCGGGGTCTAGCAGATTGATAGTCATAGGTAGTTGGCTCAAGTCATAGTGGGAGTTTATTGGAGTTAGTGTCACAGGACAAACCGATTATACTTTTATTATAAGTATATTCAATAAATTGAATGTTGAAACATATTATTACAAATTGTTCATTTTTCTATATGACTTTAATGTAATAATATCCTAGGGTATCTATCACTTTGATAAGGTCATAATAGTTCCCCACTATGATGAGACCCTCATAGTTATATGGAAATATTCTTAAATATAGGACACATAGTATGTAGACTGTCGGGTATAAGTACTCATAAGAGGATGAGGCTTCTTCTCATGAAGTTCAAACTGGGTAATCTCTATGATGGGGTCTTTCAAGAAAAGAGCTACTGGAAATAATTCTGTATGTTTTGGTTTCATCAAATATTCCCATATACAAGCATGTGTATGGTCCTTAGAAATTAATATTATCATTGATACATGTCCTCACTTGAAAACTTAGATTTACTAACCAAAACCATCATGTCATATGTTAGTGAGAAGTAGGGTATGTTGGGTGAATCACAAATGACATGTAATTAATGGATAAGTCAAGGAAGGATCTTTCCCTTCCATCTTTATAGAAGCCTAAATCTTGACCGTTTTATTAGAATATAATCATTACATTAAAACCCAACTTAAGGGACCCACAACCCAGCATCCTTTGGTGACTTGACGCTCTTCATGGAAGGAGATGGCTAGAAACTCACCAAAACCTATATATAATATTAAAATAATCATATATTATGTCTATAAACTTTCCAAGACTAACAATAACCATTCTCTGATTTCAAATTTTCATGACCCGACCAAAACAACCCATCTAACTAGGATATATACTAGAATATAGCATGACTCAGGTAGTATTCTCGATTCCCATGGGATTAAAACAAGAACCCAATCATCTAATAACAACCATAAGGAAAAAATTTCCCACCCTGAAATAAGATACATGACATAAATATAGAGAAAAGAAACTAGAAGGAAATATTCCATAAATAAAAGACTTAAAATGGCAGTGAAAAAACCAAAAATATCAAGAAAAAACCCAAATTAAATATCCAGAAACATCTAAAAAGTCCAATAAAAACTTCCAATGGTTACCCTATGTGATATGTGAGGAAATGTATACCATATCACCACCATCTACCCAAACATAGATGATATAAACCTTATCGCCTCACTATGAATCCTTTCCAATACCCACATTAGATAAAAAAAGGTTTACACAAACCCAAGTGAGTGTTCTAAGTGTAAGATAAATAGGATTTGCAGGATCCCACTCAGGTGTTATATAATAAGTTTCTATTAAATAATCCTAATTTTCTATATTTAAAAGAAAAAATGGCATGATAAATAGTTTTCACATTTATATAAAATCATGATAAATCAGTTTTCACTTTTATAGTTCAAAAAAAAATCTAGATAATAAAATTTAAAATCATATTTCTAATAATTCAATTAAATACATCAAATAAAGGATAATATAATAACAAATCCAAGTAATTAATGTTAATAAAAATATATATCACCCTAAGGATAATATAGGTTGGGCTAGATTAGTCACTCATACCCCAATGAAAATCATGACTAGTGTGAATTGTACAAGTTTCTCTAGAATAATAGGGCCTAGGGAATTGGGGAAAAGTTCATGAGTAAGCACCCTATGATGTTAAGTTCAAGTTCCTAGATCTAATAGATCCATGATCTAGGAACAAATAAACATCCTATAAAGTGAACCCCCTTATGGTTTTAAGAAACAAGGCCCAATACCAAACCCTCTACCAAGTTACCTAAGGCTCCCATGTGATGCATTTATTAAATAATTTCAAAGGGTTTATCACATTTCACAATACAATTACAAATAAACCCTTTTCCACCAGAATAATTATTTGAAAACCCATTTCAAAAAACATTTCATATTTCTTTGGAAACCATCTTTCATTTACCAAAACAGGGGAAAAACCATATTTTATCAAAAATCCATTATACATGTATATAGAACCATTCAATGGTCATGCCAATTATCATCTAGAACACCATTTAGAAAACCAATAGCATTAACAGTTCATCAAACATAGGAAATAGATGTTACCACCTACCAAAAAATCAGGCACACATGATCTATAATGGGACCCACACACCATAAGGAAATGGAACACAAGAAAAATTGTGTGGATTCCCTAAAAAATTATTCCCAAAACATAGAAATTCATTTCCATAAGAAAAAGGTTTATTAAAGAATATTTATCAACACATGCCCCAAGAATCACACATGCCACACCACAAAAAATATGAGATTTGATCTCTGGGAGTCAAATAAGTGACAAATCTATAAGAAAAGGAGAATAAATAACCAAGTGATTTATATATCTGACCAAAACCGCATAGAACCACTGAGAATTACAAGAAGGAAAGAATAATGGGAATATAATTGATCAAAATTATTGAGAAATTGATAATAGATCAAATTGGGATCAAAACACTAAGAAGAGAAGATCAATGAAGATAAGATTTTTAAGGAAGGGCCTCTTTAGAAGAGCTAGTCATATTTGGTTCAATAATGAGGGAGTAAGGGGTTAATTAAGGGTTTTAGGGGAATAAAATTAAAACTAAACCCTTACTTACTGAACCCATATTGATTCCAACCGTACCTGGTGGTGTCCACCAGCTAGAGGGTGGACACTGCAGTTGTGTAGTGGCTTTTGGATACCTTACCATCCAGCTAATGGAGGCCTCTCGGCTAGCTGGTGGAACTAGAAGTCATACAAAACTATGTCTAAATCCAATGGCTGGAAGATGGATCATTGTAGCCAAAAATTAACCCAAAACACATATAAACTCCCTTAAAATACCTTTGAAACCTATCAAACCCAAAAGACAACACCTTGAAGATAAAAGAGATATGTACCTAGACTTTTGGTTTTAGGTTTTTTAATTAATGGTTAGTTTTTTACTTTTTACCCCATTTTAATTTTTGTTTTCCACACACTTAAATCCCTAAATACACTATTCACATGAATAGTATCTTAGTACTATTCACATGAATAATTTCCTAAGTACTATTCACATGAATAATATCTTGAGTATTATTTATCCAATTCAATAAAAATTTGTTTTTCTATAAACAATTTTTAATATTATAAACCTAATAATTGTTTGATCTTTGAATGACTATTAATTAGCCATTAAAACTTAGATCAAGACATAGTTAATGTTGTTGGGACCGTTACAATTACATCTACTCAAATTCATACGTGTGTAAATTTAATTAGACTTAATTAAAGACACAGTTAATATGATACCACTTGTTGGCACCATGAACACAACATAATCTTGAAATATAAGAAAATTAAAAATTATTACATCTTGATTAATGTCATGATGTCATCACCAATGTAATTGTAACACGACAACCACATGAAAATATTGTGTAATTTAAATTAATTACATAATATAAGTGAAAACTGTACCTCATTTGATTTTGATCAGAAACACATTTTTCTCATCATAGGTGATCACCGCTTGAAGGAACCAAACTAGTAACCCTATAGATCATCCACACATGTTCTGAAAGCTTGGTGGTCATTGATTATCATTAAATAAGTGATATAATGGAGAAATGGAGAGATCTTAGATGCCAAAATGATTTCGAGATTACCATATATTTCATATAGGAAAGAAACATTGGATTAGGGTGACCCAATCCTCCCTTTATCTCTATAGAACTTGAGAAAGAGGGGATAAAATATCTCATATTCAAGGGAATTAATAGTACCACGAATTTGGTCTCATTTTGTAATTTATAGTTAGGTTTAAACTTATTAAAATTTAACTTAATCCCTTCAATAATTCAACCCTTCCTTAAACCCCAAAAATAACACTTATAACCTTGAAAATGTGTTGCAATGATCATAAGTAATTTACCACTTACTTGTAATTATAAAACTATGTTTCATGGTAAATTCATAGTCATTAACTTAACTTTTCTCCCCATGAATATTTAATGAACCTTGATTATTAAAAATTAAATATTAATTCAAAAATATATTTCTTCATATTCACTAAATTATATGTGAATATAATAATTAAATAAATTCAACCATTATTATTCTAGACTTTAATAATATTGAATTTATTTATTTTATTTATGATCATATAAACATGGATATTACCCAATCCCCACCATGGGTACCCCATTTCCTAAACTCTTATTCAATAGAATTGGTCAATATTTTGAATACACTTTTTAGTATAACCCTCTAGAAACTTATCTCTATAGTAGTGAGTGATATTCATAGACCCAGATCTGAGTCTAGAATCCCATTAAGGCCTCTAAGGATACGAGGTTTAGTCCCACACCATGTAATATAATCTATTTGTCTCATAATATCTCATAAAACAGGATGCAAACTTCATACCATCATCCTTTCATGATTTATTATTTTATGAATTTATTGGAAAAACATATCTTCTTATACCATGAACATGGATTTTGTAAATGTACTAATATTCTAGCCAACTGGGGCCAATATATCTCTTCCTTTATAGAATCACCAAACCCTATCATGACCATTAAATCAATTCCATATCACTAATGATACAACCAATGCAAGATACCTCACCACAACATAAATTTCATGGTTTTCATATTGAATAAAAGTATGCGATCAAATGGTACATATTGATAATTATATCAAATCAATATACCAATAAACATGCTTGCAAATAGGAACAACCAATGAAATATAAAACATATGTATTTCTTATTGGTTTGTCAGTCCTCATAATCTTTTATACATTATATTTCCATGTGATAACTTCATGAGAAGAAGTCTTAATTCTTATGAGCCCCTAATACCTAGTAGTTAGTCATCATTCATGTATCTTCCATATAATGTATCTAAAATATAGGAAATATTTTTAATATTACTATCATAGTATCTTAAGGTTCTCATTATGGTTGGAAACTACAATAACTTGTTGTTATAATGAATAATATATAGACATTACCATGTAAAGAGTGGATTTAGAAGTATAAACATTATTATGGAGAGTATAAATCATACATAACTTTATGTATGTATGATACAGTAAAAAGAAATCACTAATTATGTTGGGTCTAGGGATCCCACTTTTACAACTCCTTTTCTTAATAGAAGTATAGCCTATGTAAATAAGGGGGATGATAGTAATAACAATATTACACATATCACACTTTATGAAAAAATAATAATAATAACCTAACACTTATATCCTAGTTTAAATTAAAACAACCCATGACCACTTATAATAGTAAAAATAATAAAATAATAATATTAATATATAAGACATAATACATTCATTAAAAAAATACTAAAATATAAAAACATAATTAGTGGATCATAAAACCATTTAAAACATGCAATAATATCCTTATATAATTCCTCAAATCAATTATATCAAGTCTCAAGAAATTTATAAATGAGAAAGAAGTTTCAGGTAAATTTTTAAGATTCCATGGTCACCACACATGATCTTAAAAACATGAATTAGACTATGTATTTCCCACTACCCTAAAAACTGCATTACATGGTTGATATGCAAAGTATTCAAACTATTCACTAGATCGTGTAATTCCATTTTTCTTTTAAATTTTGAAATTTTCACTCAAAATAATAAAATAATAAGAAACAATATAAATAAAAAGTGTGGTGTTATAATTATCCCTAACATATCATTTCACACCCCCAAAAGTCCCTCAAATTTGTTATTAAAAACTCATTTTTTTAAATGAAAATACAATTTACTTCAAATAATTTATTAGATACATACAGGTTTACCTATATTATGATAAAACATATAATTTCAAAAAAAAACATTTATAATTTCATTCTTTTGATGGTACTCCCCATAAAAATGCTTCCTCTTATAATTTAGTTAATTATAAATAATAAATCCATACTCAATTACCATTTAATGTAAAACATCCATCAAAATATTGGAATTTATTTTTCATAAAACAATATAAACTTGGGTAATTTTTTTTATTATGTGATAAATATTATTCAAAAACATATTTTTGTTCACATATGTAAGGGAAAAATATATAATCCCAAGGTTCAATAATAAAAATAACAAAAAAATAGTGGTTTCATTTAAACAATTTGAATTTTCCATCATACATGGAAAATTATATATTTTAACTTCAAACAAAATTTTAAAGTATTTATAGACCTAATTTAACCTCATAATGAACCCTCTTCTAGTAAAATCAATGATTAAGGGTGTAGTTTGTTCTGTTAGCTTCAGATTTACATCATATAAAACTAAAGTAGACACTCAAATCAAAATTTATGATTGTTTTAAGTGGTTTTTTTTATTTTCAATTGATTTTTAAATATGTATGGTTGGGTTAAATGGTTTAGGATACTACACACCTATATGTTCCTTATCTCCAGGATTAATATGAATATTTTTTGAGAATATGAACATAAAAATTCATGGGGTCGTGAAAAAAACATTTGAACTATATTTCTAAGGTTGTGTGGTCCTCAGACCATGAAATAAGGCTGTTCATTTTTCGTATCTGATTGTGTGTCTACTATAAATGCCCAGTTGAATCTCATTTTTCATAATTTATACTATAAAATTTCTTGAGACATTTTAAACACTAAAACCCTCCCATTATAAGTGCATTTTCACTCATTATAAAACTCATTTAATTAATATCCTCCATAAATTTCAAGAATACTTAATAACTCAATATGCTAATTTTATAATTCGTAATCAAATTATTTCAAACCAATACTAAATATGCCTATTTAGGATTATTAAATTTGGGTTAAACTTATAAATAAATCTTTTAATCCATATATCTTTTAAACTAATTCACACACTTAAAATTTCATATAACTAGGATTTAAGAAGCAATTTCACCCAATTATACTCAATAAAAACACATCCTAACCCAAATAAAACTAAAATTAAATTTATTTCAAACAATAAAACCCAGATAATTATATAAAAACATATTTTAAAAATACTCACCACTCCAAACTAATAAAAAAACTCAAAAATAATTTAAACATTACTCCAAAACCATTTTAAAATACAAGGGAAACACATCCCACCCAATAACACATTTTTTAAATTCAAATCCATTTTATATAGATAAAGTAGTCAAAAACCAAAAGGACAGCTAAGAATAAAATGAATTTAATTCTAAAAAATCATAAAAAAGACTTTCAAAAAATTAAATATTTTACCAATATGTCTAAATATTACTTGTCACGACCCCCTCCCTCCAAGGGAACTCCTCGTTGGATGGTAATGAATAAAGAGAGATAATAATTTTTGAGTACTACCTATAATAGACCATGAGTTGATGAATAACACTAAGGGTATACACATAACACACATGGGATGAATTTTACTCTATATATGTTTAAGGAATAAGAGATAAGATGAGAAGAGAGACCAACCAACACCATGAAAAAATAAATTAGGCAATAAATATAATGATATACATAACTGAAAAGAAAATTATAGAGTACCAAAAGTAAATCTATATAGAGATCAAAAACTCCAGCAACTCTTTATAGTTTCTCAAAAACTCATCTGAGAAAGTAATGTATAGCCCGATCACCCACCTATTCCTTATCCCTTGGAAAATAGTTTATATACATAAGGTGAGAATAACATATATACTAAGTAGGATCCTCCCTGAAACCTATTTTTTAGAATGATAATGAAGAATACTAAATACCAGTGAATAAATAAATGAAAGTGACTCATCCCCAAAATTGGTAGTACTAGTTTCACATCCTCACCATAGATCACTCACCAAGTAACACATATAAGTAAAACATTTTATATCAAAATAATATATATAGGAATGAAGGTACCCTGCTTCCACTTCTCTTCTAGTTTTTCACTCTCATTCACTAATGCCATCCATTCCTTGCTCATACCTTCCATAAGTAAGTCCCGAATGATGTGAGTCAGGCCTCAACCTTACCAAACTCAGTCCCGTGAAGGTTCCAACATCTTATGTTGGAATTAGTCCACATATTCATCTCATCATCATCACCATCCAATATATAACCAAATATATGTTTGGAATCTAATACACTAATGTAAATGCATTATTACTCAATCCATCCTAGCCCATGAACGTACACCCATGAGAAGTTAGATCCACTATGACTAGATATAATTATGCACTATAATTCATTCCATATCATCCAAAACACTAATATTTAGTAAAATTGAGATCCATCATAGCTTGGGCAGGAACACACCCAATAATGTAAGCTATTATAGACCAGGATATGCCTACTAATATCTATGTCCAATGGGAGATCAAGGGAGAGGGAAAAGTTATCCATCTATTCCCTTTCCATCTTGGATGTTAGAGAAAACTCCCCTACAACATTTGGGTGTCAGTTTCCCTATCAACATGGATGGGTTAACATATAAAATCAGAAAATATGGAATAATCACAAAAAAAACACACTAAGGGAAAATACCTATCCTTAGAATCATACACTACTATCTTTTAATGGAGCTTCTAAACTAAAACAACTATGGTATTGATAGTAAAAAACAATATAATCATCAATTTCATTATTAATTAATTGATTATCCATTAATTAATTATAACCATTTTCATTTCTAAGATCAACATCTTAATATATTAATCCAAGTTAAGATAAAACTTGTAATTATTTACTTATATTTTCAAGTATATCATCATAATATGTGAACACCATGAACCAATACCATTCATATATTAATTCATTTACCTATTCATAATCATACTAGAATTATTGGACTTAACCTAAGACACCACCGTAAAGATTCACCTACTATGTATAGCATCAACTGTATCCTACAGTTAGAAATAGATTAAGTTAAACATATCATTAGACCATTAGGATATTTATAAATCATCAAACAATATATATATATATATATATATATATATTTATGAGAAATCCCTACTCTGAACCCATCCATAACCACTTGATGCCCCATGCCAATGTACATAGTATAAACTATCCCTCCGTTACTAACACCGACCATTACTATAACATGATATCCTAGTCCAATGCTTATCTATAAAAACAATTGTTAGTCAAAACATATCCGGGTCTCTAAACCATTGTTCATAAAGGGTTCCCACAAAAAAAATTTATGATCAACACATCAAGGCTCTAATTCCTTAGAGAACACATACATTTCAAATGTGTTTTCTTGCACCTAGTAAAATGCACTAAGTCTATGAAATTGAGTAATTTAAGCCTCATCTAATAAAGAATTAAATCACTTAGCCCCTAAACATTTTTTCTTTAGAAAACAACCATTTTTTCTCTATATTAAATTAACCAGTTCATTATTTATTGGTAGTCCACACAAGGAAACCTAAGGGAAAAGGATATCCATAGTTAACCACAAAAAAACATGCTTTCAAGAATTATTCCAATACTAAGTCAAATCCAAGATGGTAAAAAATCAATATTCTCATGATACTTACATTTAATTTTATTTTCATTCAACATTAAATTATTAAATGTTTCAATCATCTAAACCATGCTAAGAAAAAAAATACTTCCAATCAAATATTACACTACT
Source organism: Viscum album (assembly GCA_963277665.1). Classification (NCBI taxonomy): domain Eukaryota; kingdom Viridiplantae; phylum Streptophyta; class Magnoliopsida; order Santalales; family Viscaceae; genus Viscum; species Viscum album. The sequence goes on from OY728121.1 coordinate 860,271,472, forward strand.
TGATGAAAACAACAAGGGGTAGCAAGATTCAAAACACAAGGTACATGCGATCACACCCCAACCATCCATTTAAGTATTTAAATGAAATATTATTTATCTTAATATTTTTATAATTCCCATTTTAATACTTTAATTTCTATAATCGCAAGATAATTTTTATCACAAGACAAAAAAGTTGTTAACATTATAACATGAGATTGGTAAATTCATTCCTTAAATTTCTAGATTAAGGAGCATAACACATTAAACTATGAAATATGATTCAAGCACTAATTAAAATATTTAATTAACAATAAATAATTATTATGTGTCATGCAATTAATTATAATGAGTAAATTTAAATAAAATCATGCAACAAACACACTTCTCTTTAAAATTCCATATTATTGAATAACCATTCAACATATGATTCCTTTTCTTGATAATTGTCTTTTAAAGGTCAATCACACCCATTTAGACAAATATATAAATCAAGATTAATTCAAAATTATACATAAATTTAAGGATAAGTAACAAATCCCCTATATCGATTAGAATCTCAATGTTCTCTAAGAAAGAATAGATACTTGAGAAACAAACAATACCAAAGGAAACAACACTAAAAATTAATGAAACAACACAAAAACATAATAATGAAATGCCATAATTAACACTTGTTGTATTTTTAGAACAAAAATAGAGGAAATATACAAAAATAGACTTTAATATGGAAAGAAAGAAAGGTGAAATAGAAAGGAAAGGAGAAAAGATAGAATACTTTGATCCAAGACTTCGATTATAAGATCCTGGTTTTTTTGAATGGTATGAATCATTAAATTTTCAATTTAAATAGCCTATTTTATCCATTAAATAGTTTCTAAAGGACTAAGGAAGGGTATAAGAGAATCATGGACTTTTTTTCAGAGCCTAGAACTCTGGTTTTTTGGAGAAATAGAGTTATCACACAGTTGGAACATAATTAGTACTAACCATGTGGCCAAAGTAGGATGAGAACAATTTTTCACACTATGCAAGGGAGGATACAAAGTTGTAAAAAAACTAAAAAAATGAAGGTATATTGAGTATGGGATGTAAACTATTGTAAAATAGTGTGCCTAGCTATACGAGGGGGATGCCTCCTTGGATAGTGAGAAATCATGGGCTCTGTATAGTTTTTTGAACCATGCACCTAGCCATAAGATGGGGTGTCACCCTAGATAGTGCTGGTGCATGATTGGCACATGGTTTGGGCAACCATGTTTCCAAAACATGCACCCCTTTAAAAAGGTGTGAAATTCCAATTCCACCTTCTTCATATTAAATCCCACACCTGATTTTTATTCTTCTTTTTCCCATTAGGCTGCACGTTATAGATTTTTCTTTCTACTCTTCCTAGAATTCGAGATAATTAGTTCATACCAACTTAGAATCAACCATCGTTTATCATGCTAGATCACCCCTGTAAGTCTACATATCATCTTGATTATTTTACTAGTTTTTATCACCATTATTGATTCTATATTATTTCAAGATCATATGATATATTTTAAGCTTTTTTGTATTGTTATTCTGATTTCTTCAATTCTACCTTGAATCCATAAATTATCTTGTATGTGGATTATACTATCAAGTTAAGGTATGTGGTCTAGTTATTTTACCAAAATTCTGGGATGTTTATATCATGCATTTTGGATCCAACACCAAACTTTCCATACGTATCATTTTAAATGTTAAATTAAATAAATAAATTTTTGTCACCTTGAATTGGTTGACCTTACAAACTAGTTTATATCATTGAAGGCTGTCTACCTCAATGTGAATCTACCCCTTAAGGCTTATTATATTAAATTCCTAATAATATCATTCCTTATTGTGTGATTAAACAACATTTTGAGGTGTGTTGAGTTGTCCCTCATAAATGAAGTGGTTTACTGAAATTAAATAGAATCTTATGATACCTTTCTAGGTCCCTTTACCTTGGATATGTAATTAAACAACCTCATATATTGTGTTGAGTTGACTTTATAATTGAAATGGGTAAATGATTTAAATTAAAGGTTAATGGTAATACCATTTAACCTAGACCTTGTTTAATTATGATGTATGATTAAAGCTATCATTATAATTATGGACACTTGAATAATTATTATATCATGTTTGACTATGGTCACAGACCTAAATTAACTTTGTAGGTGTGGAATAATCTAAACAATACTTGGATTCCAATTGTGGTTTAATTTTTATGGACTCATGGTATTTTAACCATGTAACACCTTTAGATTTCATGAAATACATATTTTTTAATTAATTTAATCTTTTCGATATTTTTCATTTCACACAATACTGAATGTAGATTTTGTTATACATAAAACACTATGTTTGTCTTTCGTTATAAAAAACACCAAGTCGAGATTATTCTATAGGAAACACTTATATTATTTTTTAGTATACTAAACATAAGTATTGTCTTGGGTTACACATAACACTGAGTTCTTTTGATATCTTTCATTACATGCAAGACCGAGTTTTACCGAACAATAATATATTATTAAAATATTATTATATAATATAATAAGACATAACCTACACATTAAATTAGCTATTATGAATAGTATAAACTATAATATGAAAACTTAATGTCAATAATATGAATTTATTAGTTACCATTTAATTATAAATGAAAATATATACCAATTGATTATAAATGAAATAATTTTATCTTTATGCTCCCAAATTTGTTTTGTCTTAATAAATTAAATTAATTACAATTATTAAATGATATTAAAGAAATATATATGTTATATATTCACTAAAATAGTTTTTTATATTCATAAAATATATTTTATAGGCATAATATAACAATAAACCCAATTTTATGCACAAAACCCTATATTTTACAAAAGGGCAATTTTACCGTCTATTAGTGGAGAACCCATTTTAAATATAATTTTTGAAACTTTTATAAATTTTATATGAAATAATAAACCTATTATTTAATATTAGGATATAAAAATTTACTTTCATTTATTTTTTTGTATTTTTTTGACAAGTTTCATGTTTTGATGAATAATGAAAAATACTGAATTTAAATTGAAAAAAACATTTTCATAAAAATAATTTATAGTGTTTAATTATATATTTTATTGGTTTTAAATTATAATTAGATCAAATTTTAATTATTTAATACAATTTTTGTCATTTTAATCAATTTCACATTGAATTTGGATATAAAAACATGTCAATATTTTAGACGTTTTCACTTTAAAAAAACATTTTCTCGTTTCGTCTATGAGATTAATTTTAAATTAATTTTAGAAATTTATGTCTTTTGAATTATTAAAAATTAATTTAATATTTGGAATCATAATGTCCAGATTTAGTAGTTCCCTTTTTTATTTTTAAAATATGACTAGAAACTTTAGTAATTTTTATTACAATGGTTAAGGGTAAATCAAGTATTTAAGGGTGTAAATAATATTATAAATATTATAAAACCATGATAACACTTTCCAAAATGGTATTGTTCGAAGTTAATTAGACCCTTAACATGTAATTATTGAAATTAAATAATTTAGTGGACACTTTTCCATGAAAATAATTTAAATAGTATTAAACTCAAAGGGAGTGAAAAAATATCACACTCTTACTTTTAATATGTATAATATTATTAATATGGGGTAAAACTAGAATATATGCTTGAATACATATTATTATTAAATATAAAATGTTTATATAAATCATATATATATATTTTAATTTTTAGTGAAGAAATAATTATCATAAATAATTATAAAATGACGATGGATTAATTATTTAATTAATGAAATAATCAATTAAATGATATTAGAAATATTAAAAGAAATATAATTTGACTTAATTAAGGAGATCAATGATTTTTTTGTGTAAATATGAAATTTTATAGTTGTATTAAGTGAATTGGTTCTAAGTAATATTGCTGGATTGATTTTCTTAAAGTCAATGTTATGAATAGTATTAAAATTGACACTTATGATATTTTATGGAAATAATATTTTATAAAATTATTTAAAAATAATAAAAATATTAAATTAGTAAAAGGGGATGATATATGGTCTAAGATATATTAAATTGGTCATTTATGGTCCAACTAAAACATTATATGTAAAAATTACATCCACTTAATATTAAAAACTTTGTTACCATAGTTAGAATGAAAATGGATTAACAAAGGGTGAATAAAAATGATAAGGTTTAATATAACACCAAAACATGTATAAAATATATTGGTTGATTATATTACAAACTTATAATATATTTTATTTTAATAAATGTAATTTTTGAGTTATTTAGATTTAGATTTATTTTATTATAAATTAATATTTTCAAGAAATTCCAAAAGTGCCCCTCCCCTCTCTTATAAAAGGGAACATATCCTTGTCTTATATTAACCCTTAAAAACCTATTTGTTTTAGTCAAAATATATCTAAATATCCTAAAAAATTACCTCAATTCATCATATAATCCTTAATTTGTGCAGAAATCCAACCAAATGAGTCCTTTTGTGCAAATCAAAAGGAGATACCCAAAGAAGAGGTAACGTCCATCAAAGAACGTTTTTGTTTTATTTATTCCTTAAACCCCTTAAATTATTTTTATTTAATGTTTATAAAATAATATAATGATCCTAAAAATACTTATATTTTTTTATATTAAGGTTTCTACCTACACTTATACACACTTCCATCTAATGGGTAATGAACTCATTGTTCTTGTGTATGGTGAACTACCACCTCACGAACTGATGTTGTTTGTTTTTACTTTACCAACTCTCAAAGTTATAAATTATGATGGAAACTATATTTTTATATGATATATATAATATTTATGATATATTTATGATATATTTATACTTATTTAATTATTATATAAAACATACCTTCATGATATCCATTTTTGGTAAACATGATAACTTCGTTTGTGGACATGTGGACTACTGCCTCCTCAATGTGACGTGATTCATTCACACTCTATAGGGAATGTATTAAGGATTGTTTGAGAAGACATTTATGATATAAATGAAAAAAAATTCTACTTATAATTAGTATATACATATATATTCCATTTACTTTCTTTCTTTCAAAATGATAATTAAACAAAAAATAACATTCATGCGTATATATGACCAACCATCTCCATGAATGATGTATTCCATTTCATATTTATGTTATTTATAGATTAATATAAATATTTATATAGTGAATATATATGATATTTATACCTATTTTTACATTATCTAAATAATTAAATCACTATCTAAGTATGAGGAGGAAAAGTTACAAGTGAAAACTCATACGAGAAACAAAGAAGTTATTACCCAAAACATACCTCAAACTTGGAATTGTTAACAAGTTAGAAACATAAAGTCATAAGTAAATAATCTATGGTATTATATATAAGAATATGGTTCTATAATATATCTATAATAAAATTATATTTATTATACATAAGGTTTTCATAAGTACGACGAGAGTCATGGTATAAGGTAAGGGAATTTTATCTCACTTTTTATTTCTGTGAGAAACATGACATATTCACCACAGGCTTCTACTGTGTAGTGTATATACTACCCTATAAAATTTTATATCATTAATTTCATTTATTTAATGATATTAAAAGATTTAATTGACGTTATTGTTTCTTGGAAGCATGATTCTAAAGTTACTCAAGTAGTAATGGATTTATGTCTCACTTTTTTTTCTGTTGGACACATGCCTTATAGCCCACTTGTTCCTTCTACATGGTGTATATACTACCCATGAATTTATTTTATGAGTTTAATAAAAAAATTATAGTATTTTAATTTCCATATAGTTTTCTTTCTTTCATGGGGAATATGATTCTATTTATTATAAAGTGATGAGTATTTATTTCACAATCTCATCAATATTTGGGATTATTTGGTTTTAAGTCTCCATTGGGGAATATTTCTCTTCTATTTCCATTTTTCTATAACTATTTTCAAAAAATATTTTTAATATTATACTATTTACTTTTAAATTCATTTTTACACATTTTTTACTTTTTACTAAATGTTTTGAAAAGAATGTTTTTGTCCTTTTCCTGACAAGGTACTTTGTGACTTTTTCAACAAAAGTATAAAAAAATGTTTTTTTAACGTATATGAAATGCATGGAATTTTTCCACCTTTATGGATCTTAATTATTTTAATATTAACTTATAATATTAAATGGTTATTTTCAAAGAAACTTTTTTCCTTTAAAATTTGAAGGCATTTTTAGAAAAGAAAACATTTCCAAAGAAGAAAGTATATTTTCCTCGAGAATTTTTTTCAAGTGATCTCTCAAAATTATTTTCCATCTAAGATAAAATTATTTAATGTTACTTATTTTTTTACTAGAGATATGATTAAATTATAAAATTATTATTATTTATAATAATTTTTTATGTTTATGATGGAATTATATTTATAAAACCCATTTCTTTTCCTTGGGTTATGTTATGATTGAATTTGATTCGATGAGTTCTATTATGATGAATGATTTACATTCTTATGGAACAAATATGTATATTTTTAATTATGTGATGGGTGGGTCCTATATATCCCTCCAATTCATTGGGTAAATATTTAAATCTCATGAAAATAATGATGGAAACAAGTCAATGAGCTTGGTCCACTATGGAAGATGGGTAAACCCGATTCATTATGGAAGATGGGGAAACTTGAACCACTATAGAAGATGGGGAAACATGATCTAATATAGGAAGATGGGAAAACAAAATACCTTAAAAGGAAATAACTAAGATTGGGGATGGTGGTGTGTCCCACCTAGTAGGTGTAGTTCCCATGAAGTGCTCTGTTAATTTTTGGGCAATGAGCCTGGACTTATAGGAAATAATAATACATGTTTATGTGTTTTCCACAAATTCCATGTCTTATTTCTATGTTATTATTTCATGGATTATTCTATTTATTCCATTATGATTCATATCTAATGAATTATGAATATTAATTTCATGATTCACATTTATGATCTTTTATATGCAGGGTATGATCTTTTAATTTTATGATCACATTCCCATACCCTTATGATCATTTTTATGATTACATATATTCCTTTATTTCCCTTACCGAGCATCCGAGCTCACCCTTTCTTATGTTTCTTTTCCCTAGGTTATGAATAAAGGTATTAAGTTTGATATGTCAAAAAGGGTTATAGTCATAAAGAAAAAGGTGAGATAATAAATATATCTGTTATAAAATGGTTGTTTATGTCTCTGAGTTCCCAAAGGTACTAAACTAATATGTTCTTTGGGAACTATTTGTGTGATGTGTTAAGTATTCTATACAAATGATGAAATTTTAATGTATGAAAATTGATTTTCATTATAGTTGGTATCAAATCATATGTTTTTTCATCCTTTTGAAACTCGAATGATAAAAGTTTAGTGAGATCCATAGGGATATTTCTAAGGATCTGTCTAGGGATGTATTTAAGGACCAATCTATGTATAGGATATAATCCTATAGTTTTCATAATAATCATCAATAACCTATAATTAAACCTAAGGTGTCATATATTTAAATTTTTAAGTAATTTTACTTGATTATGTGGTTCTTCCACTATGATTTGTTTTTCTCATACTATGATTTCTAGTTTTAGTCAATGGATGGAACCCAAAGGAATCATTTTAATGATGGATATGATAAGAAATGAAATGATTGACATCTTAAGAAACTGAATTTTATGGGGGAAGTAATGAAAAATATTGTTTCTATGATCACACAACATTCTCTAGCTATGAATCATGCTTAACTTTCCAAATAATCAAAGGAGGGAACACAATTTTTTAAATTACTTCCTAAGGAACTGTCCACCTCTTTCACTGGGTATTTGGATCCACTAGTGCATGAGGAATGGATCAGTACCACTAAAACGATTTTATTAGTTATCCAATATTTATAACATGATAAAGTCATTTTTTCTATCCATCATTTGGAAGGTGAAGAAGATCAACGGTGTAATCTTATTAAGAATAAGAGGAAACAAGTTGAAATTGAATCCATATAATGGGATGAGTTCAAGAACTTATTTTTTCAACAAGTAATTTCCTCATATTATTCATACAACAATGGAAAATTAATTCCTTGAGTTAAAGAAAAAGGAAGATGAATCTGTTGGAACCTATGAAGAAAATTTTATAAGGCTTGTGAGGCACATTTCTGGCATTTTCATCCAACATAAAAGTAAGGTTGATCAATTTTTTAGTGGCTTAAAAAAATTATTCTAATGGAATTATCCATAAGGTACTTTAGTAGTTATGAAGAAATCGTCTGATGTTCCATCAAGGTGGAAATGAAGGTTAGAGTTACATATCAATCTTATAGTTTTTATAATATAAGGAATATGGAGTTTAAATGAAAATATAAAAATGATGGCGAAAATTAGATGAATTTTAATTTATGTTCAAAGTGTGGGAAGTAGCATGGTGGATATTGTCTTAAGGGGAATATTAAATATTTAAAGTGTGGAAAGGTTGGTCATCTGATAATAGAATGTTTAAGTAATCAGAAGAAGTTATATAGTGATTTGAATAGATATATGTCTACAAAAAAATGAACACCCCACACTTCAATGATTTAAGTTTAAGTAAAATGGGAATTTTTCTAATCAATTCCCAAATCCAGGGGTTAATTGTCACGACCCGTCCTCGGGGCCCGTGCCGTGACTACGCCAAGCCCGCCTTCCATAGGCCAGGGGCTGGCGACTAGCACCAAGGCGTAAATACCAACAAAAAGGGAAGGCATTGCCTTTGAAAAGTAAACAAGCACCACAGAGTAAGCAAGCGGAAAAGTAAACACTAAGTAAAAACTGTACAAGCTGTGCTGAAAGTAAAAGGGGCCGGAAATACAAGCCCAACTGTAAAGTACGACTGAAGGGAAAAACAACAACTGAAAGGAAAAACTGCAGCGTCGAGCCGTCCTCTGGAAGTCCCACCTGAAGGGTGGGTACAGATAGCCTCCACTGCTCCTCGGGTCCACCTAACCGCTCCGAGTACGTCCCGCCCAGTGGTCCACCTCCAGGTACTGTCCTGCTCCGCACGCCTCCTCCACGATCAGCGCTGTCTTTCGTCTGCAACCAACACCACGAAGTGCGGGCATTGCCCGTGCAGGGGTGAGTATAAGCTACTCAATAGGGACCCCGAGACCCCCGAAGGTCTCCCGAAATCCACAAAGGATAATACATGAAGGAGAGATACAATCCCGAAGTAACATCTGACACAACTTAGGTATATGCCCATACATATACCTAAGTCATCAATTCCCCGATCGGCTCCAACGTCCGAGCCCTATCACAACCCAGTCTACATAGGAAAACAAAACGCATACCCACACAGGATAGAACAACACAATCCACAAAGGAGAGTAAACAGTAAATCCACACAGGATAGCTCAACACAATCCACAAAGGAGAGAAACACAAGATTCATCTCACACAGGTATACTTCTTCAGATGACGAAAAGTTGATCTCTGATCCATATAAGTCGTCGGACCCACGAAGGATCGATAGGTAACTAATATCTGCAGTGACCCACACAGGATCGGACCCACACCGGATCGGGCCCACGCAGGACCTGTAGGAGTTGGCTCACACAGAACCGCTGAGTGTTGACCCACACAGGATCGGATCCGTACAGGATCGGGCCCACACAGGACCGGGCCCACGCAGGACCTGTAGCACTGATCCACGTAGGATCGCTGAGTGCAGTAGTCGTCGCAGTCCGCTGAGGATCTCTGCACAGTCGTCGCCGCAGTCCACTGAGGATCTTTGCACGGTCGTCGTCGGAGTCCACGGAGGATCTCTACACAGTCGTCGCCGTCGAGGAAGCAGTCGCAGCCAGCACTAGGGTTCCCGCACACAACAAGCTCGTTCGGGAGGGTCCGCTCCACGAGCCGAGAGGCTGATACATCAACTGTCACGAAGTCCAGAGTTGATGTATCCAAAAGTTCCACATCGTCAACAGGAACTCAACGCAACAGAAGGCGCGTCGATCAGACGCCCGGTCTGAGAGTTATTGGCTTTTTCGTCCCAAGGGCCCGGTTGGGTTTTAAGGACAAACCAACCAAACCGTACTCCACCTGCGTCCAAACCTCAGGCGGAGTAAGCCAAAAGATCCGTCTCACAAAGAGGAACTCAACAAAGCTGACGGCACATCAATCGAACGTCCGTGGCTCAAGATATGAGCGTTTCCGCTCCGAGGGCCCGGTTGGTTTCGTGTACGAACCAACCCGGCCGAACTCAAAGTATTCCGAAACCTTGAGTGCAATAAACCGAGATGACCATCTCGATCCAAGGATCGCGTTACCGCTGACGGCGGGTCGTTTGGAGGCCCGTAGCTCAAGATACGGCCATTTGAACGAAGTCCATCCGAAGACGGGGGGTCCGGGCCCGGGCCGACCCGGCCCGACCCCCTCTTGGTTGGCCCGAACCGGGTTGGGTCCGACCCGGTTGGCCCGGCCCGGCCCGGCCAGGGCCGGTCCGGCTCGGCTCGGCCGAGCGGCCGAGCGGCCGACGCGGGGGAAGGCCGCCGCCCCGCGTGACACTCCCGCGGCACCCGCGGGGTGTCGGCCAGACACCCGCGGGGTGCCGCGTGACAACCCCGCGGCACCCGCGGCACCCACGGGGTGTCGCGCTGGACACCCGTGGCACCCGCGGGGTGTCGCGCTGGACACCCGCGGCACCCGCGGGGTGTCGCCCTGGACACCCGCGGCACCCGCGGGGTGTCGCGCTGGACACCCGCGGGGTGCCGCCGCCTTAGGCCGCCGGCGCCGCTGCGCTGGCGACCCGCGCCACCACCGGCTTCCGCGGGCCACCGGAGTTGCTCCGGTGGCCCGTTTTCCTTCCCGTCTGCGCTGTTGTTCCTCCCGGGTTCTGTTCTTTACTGCGGGATCATCAAACACCCGTTGCGGCACGTTCCGTCGTCGCCCGCCAAATCCGCAAAACACGAAGAACGACAGAGGGTTTCCGGGCTGTGTTCGTTTGACCTGCACCCTCCGCGTTAGATAAAAAAAAACAACGGGATAAATTGTTCAACACATGAACCGACAATTTTAATAAAATAAAATTGTTCATTTGAAACCGGCTCTTTAATTTTTAAAGAACGTTCACGGGAATATAAGAGGGGTATTCGAAAATTATAAAATCCCTACCTCGTTTATCGTCGCGCGCAGGCGTTCTTCGCGGAAAAGCTCGTCGCAGAAGAGAGGGATCGTCGCGTCGTCGCGGGGAGGCGTCGCGTCGTCACGGAATCCGGCGTTGAGTCGGCGAGCTCAACGGACCAAGAACAACAGATTTAAATTATAAATAATTAAATTTGTGTTTAAAACCAAAAAGGAAGGAACCTTGTGAGGAAATCCGAAATCACTCACCTCAACGGTCGGTGATCAGAGATCGGGGCGGAGAAGGACGTCTCGGACGGAAGCGTCGTCGATTTCCGGGTTCGGCGTTCTTCGCGTTCTTCGTGTTCTTCGCGAGGGAGAAGAAGAAACAAGAATCCTCTCAAATATTCTCAAAAGATTTTGGGTTGGTCTTATTTTATTAATATGCCAACACACGAAAACAGGTTAAGAAACGATTGAATTAATTCGTTGAATTAATTCAACGAAAGAAACAGGCCATTTAATTCACGAAATAAACCGCCCAATTAAATGGTCTGTTAAGAATTTAGAAAACGCGTCGGTTGACTTTCATTAAGGCGGGTTTTCGTGGGTGCGTTTCTTAGCGGAAAGAAACGGCGGGGCTTGTGCGGGCCCCACCTCACAAATATCCTACCAAGGGGGTAGGATATTTCTGGATAGCATCCTATCCAGTTCAACTTAGTTCAAGCCGCCTTTAAGTGGCTTCAAGTGGCTTAAGTGAAATAAAATAAAGTTGTCGCAAAATTATTTTATTTCTTAACTTTAAGCCCGAAAATTAAAAACCACACCCGAGCAAACGCAACTCCGGAAGAGGCGTTTCTAAGCGAAAACCGGCACTGCGATTTCATTGGTGCCCTCAGAATTCGATTCCAGGCACCGGTTCAAAAGTTAGAAAAACTCGCTCGCCCGTTCACTGAACGTACCCGAGCCAATCTTCGGAAAATGATTCCGGGCACACCGGGCCTTGGAATCAGGTGCCGTCAGAAACTGCGCTCTTGTAAAATTCCAAAGAAAATTAAGAAAAAAATTTCTTTAAATTTACAGGTCTTTACATTACTCCCACCTCAGGACTTTACGTCCCCGTAAAGATACATCAAAAACTAGGGAAACAAATGTGGGTACTGAGCACGCATCTGAGCCTCCCGCTCCCAAGTGCTCTCTTGGAGGTTCCCGTGCTTCCATCTGATGCGCACAAGAGGAATCGATCGCCCACGTAGGACCTGCTCCTGTCGATCCTCTATCTCCACTGGGACCTCCGCAAAAGTCGCTCCATCATCCACGTCTAGCTCCCCATAGTCAATGATGTGTTTCGGGTTGTGCATGTATCTCCTCAGCTGGGATACGTGGAAGGCGTCGGGCACCTGGTGCAACTGAGGTGGCAGAGTCAGGCGATAAGCCACCTCGCCAACCCTGATGAGGACCTGGAAGGGTCCGATGAAGCGTGGAGACAACTTGCCGCCTCGACCAAATCTCCTCAAACCACGTCGAGGTGAGACCCGCATGAAGACGTGGTCGCCATCCTCTAACTCTAGTGGCCTCCGCCTCCTGTCAGCATATGACTTCTGCCGGATCTATGCTGTCCTCATCCGCTCCTGGATTACCTGTACCTTCTCTGTCGTGGCCCGGACCATCTCTGGTCCCACAAGTGCTGACTCCCCAGGGTCTGTCCAGCACAAAGGGGATCTGCAAGGCCTTCCGTACAACGCCTTGTAGGGTGTCATCCTGATGGTGGAGTGGTAGCTGTTGTTGTACGCAAACTCTACCAAGGGTAGGTGGTCCTCCCAGCTGCGACCAAAGTTGAGGACACATGCGCGGAGCATGTCCTCGAGAGTCTGAATAGTCCTCTCCGTCTGACCATCCGTCTGAGGGTGAAAGGCGGTGCTCAGACGTAGTCGCGTCCCGAACGCCTCCTGCAACCCCTTCCAAAGCCGGGAAGTAAAACGGGCATCCCGATCGGAGACGATAGTCGATGGCACACCGTGAAGTCGTACAATCTACTGAACGTAGAGACGCCCCAAGCTCTCCACTGAGCCCTGCTCTCGGATGGGTAAGAAGTGTGCCGACTTGGTGAGTCGGTCAACAATCACCCAAATGGAGTCGTGACCTCTGGAAGTGCGTGGAAGTCCAGTCACAAAGTCCATAGATATCCCATCCCACTTCCACTCCGGGACCTCCAAGGGCTGTACCAAGCCTGCTGGTACCTGATGCTCTGCCTTCACCTGCTGGCAGGTGAGGCACCGTGAAACGAACTCTGCCACAACCTTCTTCATGCCCGGCCACCAGTGCTGTCGTCTGAGATCCTGGTACATCTTCGCCACTCCAGGATGTACCGCCAAAGGAGAAGTGTGATACTCTCTCAGCACCTCCTCTCGTAAAGCGACTGGTACCAAGGTACGTCCTCTGAAAAGGACATCATGCTCTGCTCCAAGGGAGAAACCATCAGGTGCCTGTCCCGAGGATATCTGTGCACGCCATGTCTCACAGTCAACGTCCCCACGCTGTGCCTCTCTGACCCGCTGAAGAAGTGGAGGAGAGACTGTGAGAGACTGAAGGAAGGCTGCTCCGTCTCTATCCACAAAGGATATCTGCAAAGCGGCTAGCTGCTCTGTCGCCTCCTCAAGTAGCTGGATGTCCGTCCTCCTGCTGAGGGCATCATCCACCACGTTCCCCTTCCCAGGAGTATAGACTATCTCAAAGTCATAGTCCTGGAGGAACTCGATCCATCGCCGCTGTCTCAGGTTCAGGTCCTTCTGAGAGAAGATGTACCTGAGACTCTGGTGGTCAGAAAAGACTGTGAAGCACTCGCCCATCAGATAGTGTCGCCATGTCTTCAGGGCAAAGACCACTGCTGCCAACTCCAAGTCATGGGTAGCGTAGTTCTGCTCATGAGGCCTCAACTGACGTGATCCGTAGGCAATCACGGCCCGCTCCTGCATCAGGACACACCCGAGTCCGGTCCCTGATGCATCGCAGTAGACTACGTATCCAACTCCCTCCTCAGGCAACCTCAAGATATGTGCGCTGGTCAACCTCTGCCTCAGCTCCTGGAAGCTCTGCTGACATATGTCTGACCACACGAAGGGTTTCCCCTTCTTCGTCAACGCTGAGAGTGGGGCCGCAACTCTGGAGAAGTCCGGCACAAATCTCCGATAGTATCCGGCTAGGCCCAAGAAACTCTGCACCTCTGTCACGCTCTTGGGTGGCTCCCAAGCTAGCACTGCCTCGATCTTCGCGGGATCCACTGCAACTCCCGCCTCAGAAATGACGTGCCCCAAGAAGTGGACCTCACATAACCAGAACTGACACTTCGAGAGCTTTCCATAAAGCTGGTGCTCTCGGAGTGTGTCTAGTACAACACGCAGGTGGTAGGCGTGCTCCTTCTCCGTCGTCGAGTACACCAAAATGTCGTCGATGAAGACCACGAAAAATCGATCGAGGTATGGCTGGAAGAACCTGTTCATGAGGCTCATGAACACTGCTGGAGTGTTGGTCACACCGAAAGGCATAACCAAGAACTCATAGTGGCCATACCGACACCTGAAGGTCGTCTTCTGCACATCCTCGTCTCGAACTCTAAGCTGATGATAGCCTGACCTGAGGTCTATCTTCGAGAACCACCGTGCTCCCTTGAGCTGGTCGAAGAGGTCATCAATCCTGGGTAGCGGATACTTGTTCCTCACTGTCACCTGATTCAGGAGATGATAATCGACACACAGTCGCAAGCTCCCGTCCGCCTTCTTGGCGAACAAAATCGGGGAATCCTAGGGCGAAACACTAGGTCGGATGAACCCCTTGCCCTGCAAGTCCTCCAACTGTACCCGCAGCTCTCGAAGCTCAGCGGGGGCCATCCGATATGCTGGAGTGGATATTAGGGCTGTTCCGGGGTACAAGTCAATATAAAAGTCTACCTCTCTGTGAGGAGGTAGTCCTGGAACGTCGTCGGGAAAGACGTCCGCGTACTGATCCACCACTGCAGGAAAACTGGGACTCTGCACGTCAACTACTCCCAGGATGAGGCTAGCCAACTGATGAGTGATGGGCTGACCTCTCCTCTGCGTGAGTCCATCCTGTGCTACTAAGGCTCCCTTCTCGCCGGTGAAGGTGAACCTGCTCCCGTCGGTGCGCACACATCGCACCTTGTGCCTAATGCAGTCAATCTGAGCATGGACCGTAGATAACCAATCCATTCCCAAGATGACGTCGTAAGGCCTCGACGCCACTATAAGAAGATCCTAGCCGAATCTCTCGCCTCCTAGAGTAAGCTCACACTGCCGGTACCAGTGCGTAATCGTCGAGTCTGCTCCCGTAGGAGTCTCTAGCCGTAAGGATCGAGCCAACGAATCTGTCGGAATCTCCGAGCTCCGAACAAGGGCAGTGGCTATGAAAGAGTGACTCGCTCCTGTGTCTATCAGAACTGCAGAAAGGGTGGAATAGACATAGATCGTACCTCGAATCATCTCTGGCGCACCGTGGTCGTAGGCCTCCGCTGCATGGAGCTGAGCCTATCTCTGCCCGCCAGCTCCCTATGGTCGGGGCGGGCCTCCTGGTGGTGGTGGTGGCAGAGCCTCAAAGCGTCGCCCACCACCTGCTGCTCGGCCATCTCCTCTGCCTCGTCCGCCTCCTCCCTGTAGACCGCCACTGTTGACCCTCTGCCTTTGCCTGGGTGGTCCCTCCACCGTCTGCTGACCCTCGGTACGACGGGTCGGGCAGTCACGAGCCATGTGGCCCCGCCCGCTGCACTCGTAGCACTGCCTGCCTCTCAGAAGACTGGCTACGGGCTGGGTGCCCTGCACTGCTGAGCCAGTGTCCCGAGGTCGCCTGCCGGAAGGTCTGGTCCGCCTAGAGCCCTGAGTCATCCGCCGGCTACCAGCTGCCGAAGACTCCGCTATCTGCCGCCCTGCGGTAGGTCTCTCTGTGGACTCAGCCAGGAAGCTCTCGATCAGGAGGGCTCGCTCCAGTACTCCTGCCTTGGTCGGGATGCTGAGGGAGATCAGCGATGCCCTGATCTCGTGTCTCAAACCCTGCTCGAAGGTCCGGGCCCGGAAGAATGGGTCCCGTACCATGTCTGTCGAGTACCGAGAAAGGTCGGTGAACCTCGCCGCGTACTGAGCGACCATCAAGCTGCCCTGCCGCAGCTGAAGAAGCTCCTGGATGCGCACCGCACGGAGGGTGGCCAGGACGAACTCTGAGCGGAAGAGGCTCTCGAAGTCCGTCCATATGAGGGTGGCCTCATCGTGTACCTGGAGCATCAGGCTCCACCATCATCCGGCTGCTGCGTGCAGTAGGCTCGCCGCGAGGATCACCATGAGGTCTGCTGGTGTCCTCACTAGCCTGAAAACTCGGACGACCGCCTCCAGCCAGTCCTCGGCTGCCTGGGGGTCCGACTCCCCACGGAACCTGGGTGGTCGCTGGCGCTGGAACCCGTTCAGAGCTCCGAGGCGTCGTGCGTCATCAGCTGCCAGTGCTGGAAGCATCGGGGGCTCGGCGGGTAAAGGTACCGCCGGTGCCTCTGCTGTCAACGGGCCCTGTACCGAGGCCTCGTCGCTCGGTGGGCTGTCGTCGCACACTACTCTAGGAACCCTAGCTGGCTGCTGTCGTCGTGCCATCCTGAAAAGGAAACAAGTGCACCATGGTTAGAACAGTATACCTGGTGAGCTGACACAAGTAATCACAAAGAAAACTTGAAACACACATGTAATCAATGTTTTCGTGCATTAAGTCGGAAACCAGAAGTCAGGGTCCTGGTGTATGGATACGTCGGCCGCCGCACCAACACTGGACTCCCTGGACTGATAACCACACTTAATACGCTAAACACTATTGCTTCACATAGAAGAAAGATCAGAGTCTGCGGTAGAACCGACCCCCTCTGATACCAATTTGTCACGACCCGTCCTCGGGGCCCGTGCCGTGACTACCCCAAGCCCGCCTTCCATAGGCCAGGGGCTGGCGACTAGCACCAAGGCGTAAATCCCAACAAAAAGGGAAGGCATTGCCTTTGAAAAGTAAACAAGCACCATAGAGTAAGCAAGCGGAAAAGTAAACACTAAGTAAAAACTGTACAAGCTGTGCTGAAAGTAAAAGGGGCCGGAAATACAAGCCCAACTGTAAAGTACAACTGAAGGGAAAAACAGCAACTGAAAGGAAAAACTGCAGCGTCGAGCCGTCCTCTGGAAGTCCCACCTGAAGGGTGGGTACAGATAGCCTCCACTTCTCCTCGGGTCCACCTAACCGCTCCGAGTACGTCCCGCCCAGTGGTCCACCTCCAGGTACTGTCCTGCTCCGCACACCTCCTCCATGATCAACGTTGTCTTTCGTCTGCAACCAACACCACGAAGTGCGGGCATAGCCCATGCAGGGGTGAGTATAAGCTACTCAATAGGGACCTCGAGACCCCCGAAGGTCTCCCGAAATCCACAAAGGATAAGCCACGAAGGAGAGATACAATCACGAAGTAACATCTGACACGGCTTAGGTATATGCCCATACATATACCTAAGTCATCAATTCCCCGATCGGCTCCAACGTCCGAGCCCCAGCACAACCCAGTCCACACAGGAAAGAAAAACGCATACCCACGCAGGATAGAACAACACAATCCACAAAGGAGAGTAAACAGTAAATCCACACAGGATAGCTCAACATAATCCACAAATGAGAGAAACACAAGATTCAGCTCACACAGGTATACTTCTTCGGATGACGAAAAGTTGATCTCTGATCCATATAAGTCGTCGGACCCACGAAGGATCGATAGGTAACTAATCTCTGCAGTGACCCACACAGGATTGGACCAACATAGGATCGGGCCCACGTAGGACCTGTAGGAGTTGGCTCACACAGAACCGCTGAGTGTTGACCCACACAGGATCAGATCCGTACAGGATCGGGCCCACACAGGACTGGGCCCACGCAGGACCTGTAGCACTGATCCACGTAGGATCGCTGAGTGCAGTAGTAGTCGCAGTCCGCTGAGGATCTCTGCACAGTCGTCGCCGCAGTCCACTGAGGATCTCTGCACGGTCGTCGTCGGAGTCCACGGAGGATCTCTTCACAGTCGTCGCCGTCGAGGAAGCAGTCGCAGCCAGCACTAGGGTTCCCTCACACAGAAAGCTCGTTCGGGAGGGTCCGCTCCACAAGCCAAGAGGCTGATACATCAACTGTCACGAAGTCCAGAGTTGATGTATCGAAAAGTTCCGCATCGTCAACAGGAACTCAACGCAACAGATGGCGCGTCGATCAGACGCCCGGTCTGAGAGTTATTGGATTTTTCGTCCCAGGGGCCCGGTTGGTTTTTAAGGACAAACCAACCCAACCGTACTCCACCTGCGTCCAAACCTCGGGCGGAGTAAGCCAAAAGATCCGTCTCACAAAGAGGAACTCAACAAAGCTGACGGCACGTCAATCGGACGTCTGTGGCTCAAGATATGAGCGTTTCCGCTCCGAGGGCCCGGTTGGTTTCGTGTACGAACCAACCCGGCCGAACTCAAAGTATTCCGAAAACCTTGAGTGCGATAAACCGAGACGAACGTGTCGATCCAAGGATCGCGTTACCGCTGACGGCGGGTCGTTTGGAGGCCCGTAGCTCAAGATACGACCATTTGAACGAAGTCCATCCGAAGACGGGGGGTCCGGGCCCGGGCCGACCCGGCCCGACCCCCTCCTGGTGGGCCCGAACTGGGTTGGGTCCGACCCGGTTGGCCCGGTCCGGCCCGGCCAGGGCCGGTCCGGCTCGGCTCGGCCGAGCGGCCGACGCGGGGGAAGGCCGCCGCCCCGCGTGACACTCCCGCGGCACCAGCGGGGTGTCGGCCAGACACCCGCGGGGTGCCGTGTGACAACCCCGCGGCACCCGCGGGGTGTCGCGCTGGACACCCGTGGCACCCGCGGGGTGTCGCGCTGGACACCCGCGGCACCCGTGGGGTGTCGCGCTGGACACCCGTGGCACCCGTGGGGTGTCGCGCTGGACACCCGTGGGGTGCCGCGTGACAACCCCGCGGCACCCGCGGGGTGCCACGCTGGACACCCGCGGCACCCGCGGGGTGTCGCGCTGGACACCCGCGGGGTGCCGCCGCCTCCGGCCGCCGGCGACCCGCGCCACCACCGGCGCCGCCGCGCCGGCGACCCGTGCCACCACCGTCTTCCGCGGGCCGCCGGAGTCGCTCTGGTGGCTCGTTTTCCTTCCCGTCTGCGCCGTTGTTCCTCCCGGGTTCCGTTCTTTACTGCGGGATCATCAAACACCCGTTGCGGCACGTTCCGTCTTCGCCCGCCAAATCCGCAAAACACGAAGAACGACGGAGGGTTGCCGGGCCCTGTTCGTTTGACCCGCACCCTCCGCGTTAGATAAAAAAACAACGGGATAAATTGTTCAACACATGAACCGACAATTTTAATAAAATAAAATTGTTCATTTGAAACCGACTCTTTAATTTTTAAATAACGTTCACGGGAATATAAGAGGGGTATTCCAAAATTATAAAATCCCTACCTCGTTGATCGTCGCGTGCGGGCGTTCTTCGTGGAAAAGCTCGTCGCGGAAGAGAGGGATCGTCGCGTCGTCGCGGGGAGGCGTCACATCGTCACGGAATCCGGCGTTGAGTCGGCGAGCTCAACGGACCAAGAACAACAGATTTAAATTATAAATAATTAAATCTGTGTTTAAAACCAAAAAGGAAGGAACCTTGTGAGGAAATCTGAAATCACTCACCTCAACGGTCGGTGATCGGAGATCGGGGCGGAGAAGGACGTCTCGGACGGAAGCGTCGTCGATTTCTGGGTTCGGCGTTCTTCGCGTTCTTCACGTTTTCGCGAGGGAGAAGAAGAAACAAGAATCCTCTCAAATCTTCTCAAAAGATTTTGGGTTGGTCTTATTTTATTAATATGCCAACACACGAAAACAGGTTAAGAAACGATTGAATTAATTCGTTGAATTAATTCAACGAAAGAAACGGGCCATTTAATTCACGAAATAAACCGCCCAATTAAATGGTCTGTTAAGAATTTAGAAAACGCGTCGGTTGACTTTCATTAAGACGGGTTTTCGCGGGTGCGTTTCTTAGCGGAAAGAAACGGCGGGGCTCGTGCGGGCCCCACCTCACAAATATCCTACCAAGGGGGTAGGATATTTCTGGATAGCATCCTATCCAGTTCAACTCAGTTCAAGCCGCCTTTAAGTGGCTTTAAGTGGCTTCCAAGTGGCTTAAGTGAAATAAAATAAAGTTGTCGCAAAATTATTTTATTTCTTAACATTAAGCCTGAAAATTAAAAACCACACCCGAGCAAACGCAACTCCGGAAGAGGCGTTTCTAAGCGAAAACCGACGCTGCGATTTCATTGGTGCCCTCAGAATTCGATTCCGGGCACCGGTTCAAAAGTTAGAAAAACTCGCTCGCCAGTTCACTGAACGTACCCGAGCCAATCTTCGGAAAATGATTCCGGGCACACCGGGCCTCGGAATCAGGTGCCGTCAGAAACTGCGCTCTTGTAAAATTCCAAAGAAAATTAAGAAAAAACTTTCCTTGAAATTTACGGGTCTTTACATTAATGTGACAACCGGGTCCCGGTGACAGCACATACACCCCTCCTTAACATGGTCATCGGGTCCTTGCCCACCAGGTACCCCCAGTTGCCCCACAGACATGTGGGGCCCACCCTACGGTCCACCCACGTGCCTGAACGGGTTATCTGACTAATGAAAGTCTCCACAGGCCAACACTTGTCCTTTCCAGTGTGCTTTGTCCTCACTCACATACACCCTGAGAAACTTCCCAGAGGGTCACCCATCCTGATCACTACTCCAAGCCAAGCATGCTTAACTGTGGAGTTCAAATCAGACAGGCTCCAGAAAAGGAAGGTGCACCTTGTTGACATGAGTCATATCAATTAGTCATTTAACCCTTTATCATTTTGGGATGTTATAATCACCCCCCTTTTAGAGCACAACGCCCTCGTTGTGGGCCCTACATCTCAACCCAGGCAGTGCACCGAGCACTTAAGGCTGGGTTCCTCCTCTGATACCAAATGTGACAACCGGGTCCCGGTGACAGCACATACACCCCTCCTTAACATGGTCATCGGGTCCTTGCCCACCAGGTACCCCCAGTTGCCCCGCAGACACGTGGGGCCCACCCTACGGTCCACCCACGTGCCTGAACGGGTTATCTGACTAATGAAAGTCCCCACAGGCCAACACTTGTCCTTTCCAGTGTGCTTTTTCCTCACTCACACACACCCTGAGAAACTTCCCAGAGGGTCACCCATCCTGATCACTACTCCAAGCCAAGCATGCTTAACTGTGGAGTTCTAATCAGACAGGCTCCCGAAAAGGAAGGTGCACCTTGTTGACATGAGTCATATCAATTAGTCATTTAACCCTTTATCATTTGGGGATGTTATATTAATGATGACGATCGTCATCATTAACCTCTTAAAGACAAAGGAAAATTGAAATATCATGTGATCACTATTGGAATCGTGGATTATAAAAACGAATTAGTGGAATGATTGAGTATTTATTTAATGGAATTCAAGAATAATGTTGTAGAATTACTTTTATGGTATTATAGAATAAGGAAATATCTATGTATTGGTCCACTATAGTTTTCCTATAAGTATTTAAGTGCTTATGATAAATGGTACTAGTAACCATAAAATTTGATTGAGGTAATAAGGTTATATTTTTGAAAAAACAAGATTATGGGAAGGATAACCCCTAATATGTGCATGATGTTGTTATAAAAATATTTGGATAAAGATATGTTGGATATGAATAAATAAATTAGACAGTACTGATTTACTTCGAACTGATTAATGTTTTTTTAAAAGGTAGTTTATTCTATAATGGAATAAGTTTATATATATTTTTAGACTTATATGTCAAATAAACTTTAGAATAAGGAAACATGCATGTTTTCAATAAGGATTTATGGTAATATAGGTTATTTCTATTTTTCAAGAGAATACTTAATGAAGGCATTCACATGATTTGAATGTAAAAACCAAGAAATAACTTTTGATAATTGGGGGATAAATGTTAATATTATTTTATAGTAACCCTAGCCTTTTAAACATATCATTACATGATTTTAATCATAATTAAACATCAAATTACAATCCAAGGATCATAAAGTCTAGTGTCTTGGATGACTATGTACATAAAACTAAAAACATGGGACTAAATAAAACACTTCCTTATTTATCATTCATTATGATATCCTAAATTATTTTATCCCTAACATATGTATAGGATAACCGAGGAATAACATGAATAAATAGACAAGCTAAAAATCCTAGTAAGGGAATAAACATTAAAATAAAGCTTAGCACATGGGTTAGAAGGTATAACATAATGATATAAAAAGGCATGGAACATGATTAAACATGAGAAATCATAAAATGATATAATAAAATCATGGTTTCATAGAAATGTGGAAGCAACATAAAACATTACTTTAGCATGATTGAAGGCTCGTTTCACGTAGAGGAGCATGATTCAAGGTTAACTACCAAGATTATTGCACATGGAGCATGAGTCAAGGAAAACCACCAAGACCATTGCACATAACGTCTCATGAGACTAAACATTATCCAATGAATTTGAGCACTATCTTGGAATACCCATCATAAAATGTTCATGAATATGTGTTTCACATGAATAATCATACATAAGGAATCAAACATAAACATAAGGGTTACCCATGGTAGGAGTTGGGTATCATAATCTTGTCAAAAAGGCATAACATAAGGAAATATTACAATGGTATCTATGAAAGAAAGATTTAAATAATACATGGAAATTAATGGGGGGAAATAGACATATATCATGATAAGTGATTCTAAACTGAAGTGATAACATGTAAAAATAGTATTTAAGAAACTTTATAATTAAAACATTTTATTGCGAGTTAAGGAAAATATTAAAGATCATTTAAATCTGAAAAGGGAATAATATTTTATATAAAACCATAAGTAAGCCAATAAAATTTTAATAATAAAATTAGTAATTTTATAAAAATTTTGGCTGTATAAAATATATTATATTGTAAACTTGAAATTGGGTAAGAATTCAGGAAGTTCCCTTAAATCGAACTTAATTATTAGGAAGAATCGAGTAGGGAACCATTTAAAACATGTATATATTCAATAAATAAGGATTAAAGGATCTTGATAAATGAGTTTGGAACATATGAAAGAAATTTATAAGATGAAAATAAAAGAAAATAGAATTTCATTTGTGTAAAAATAGAGAAAGATCAACCTGAAGAAATAATGGAGGTTTGGGTAGAATCCCTTACCTTAAGTCCGAAGGTGTTCTTCAATTGATCTTAATGTCCTGAATAATCAAACTACATTCATTAATTAATAATTAAATAACCATTTATATATGTATTTTATTTATTACAACTTTATTAAGTTCATTGATGGGTTAATATGTTCAATTTTATAGTTTAAGAGTGTTGGTTTCCTTGGTTTTCAGGATCGGTTTAATTGGATACATGTATGGAAGGTTGTATAAAGTGGGGGTAATTATCCAGAATTGAACTTATATGTTATTAATGATATTATAGAGGTTAAATTGGCCTTATATATCATTTGGTTTTGTTGCTTCTTGATGAATCATAAGATAAATAGTTAACGATAATTGTTAGGGTTTATTTTGGCGGTTTTCGATCATAAAGAAATCATTTTGTTTTATAAATTAATATCACATATATAAAATGATTCAAGAAAATTTAATAAGATATAATAAATATATTATAATCTGGTTCAACCATAAAAATGGTTTCATGATCATCCTTGATTACGGTAATTGAAATTAAAAACATCATCATCGTTGAATGTGATAAATTAACACATCACTGATGATGCTTTATTTTTTTATTATAAAAGGAGGGGGAAATATATATGATGATGAATTATTCCATTAGAATAAAAAATTATAGTATATTTAAGTTACTGTAGTTATCATTCCATTTGAATGAGGTGAGGTGAGGAGATAAAAAGGAAATAAGGGAACTTGAAAAGAAATTAAAAGAAAAGGAAGAGGGTTTTACCTCTTGATTCCTTATTCTTGAGAACATCCTTAGGGGATTGGTTTGGGTGTTTTGTTGAGAAAAAAATCTCTTGGACATGGGAGAGGGTATTATGAGGATATTTGATTAAAATTTTTACAAGGATCATGTCACGACCCATCCTCGGGGCCCGTGCCATGACTACCCCAAGCCCGCCTTCCATAGGCCAGGGGCTGGCGACTAGAACCAAGGCGTAAATACCAGTAAAAAGGGAAGGTATTGCCTTTGTAAAGTAAACAAACACCACAGAGCAAGCAAGCATAAGAAGAAAACACTAAGTAAAAACTGAGTACAACAGTAAGTACAGAAAAGTATGTGGGCCAGAATACAAACCCAAACTGAAAGTAGAGTACAACTCGAAAGGGAAAACAACAACTGAAAAGTAAAGTCACAACATCGAGCCGTCCACTGGAAGTCCCACCTGAAGGATGAGTACTGATAGCCACCACAACTCCTTCGGTCCAACCTTCCACTCCGAGTATGTCCCGCCCAGTGGTCCACCTCCAGGAACCATCCTGCTTTGCAAGCCTCTACCACGATCAGCACTGTCAGTCGTCTGCAACCAACACAACGTAGTGCGCGCATAGCCCGTGCAGGGGTGAGTATAGTCTACTCAGTAGGGACCCCGAGACCCCCGAAGGTCTCCCAGAATCCAAAAAGGATAATCCAAAAAGGAAAGATACAATCACGAAGTAACATCTGACACTGCTTAGGTATATTCCCATACATATACCTAAGTCACCAATTCTCGTTCGGCTCCAACATCCAAGCCCAAGTACAACCCAGTCCACACAGGAATGAAAAATGTAAATCCACACAGGATATCAAAACACAATCCACACTGGAAAGCAAAACAGGATTCAGCTCACATAGGTATACTACTTCGTAAGACGATAGAGATGATCTGATGTAGCCACTGATTCATCTAAGCCGTCGGACCCACAAAGGATCAGTAGGTACTAACCCCCACAATGACCCACACAGGATAGATCATGAAGTTGAAACCATAGCTATTTGGAATCTCCTTCTCTATAAAGTACAGTGGGTATGCTGCTACAACCAAGCGCTTCCCTCTAACCTTGGACTGTTGTAGTACTCCACCTATCGAGTACTGTGGGCCTACTGCTACAACCAAGAACTTCCCACCATGGGTCTGCCGCTACAACCAAGCACTCCCCCTATTAGCCTCTAGAGGTACTCCTTCTGTTGAGTACCATGGGTCTGCCGCTACAACCAAGCGCTCCTCTGCCGTGGGTCTGCTGCTACAACCAAGAGCTTCCCCGTGCTGCTACAACTGAGCGCTCCTCCGTCGTAGGTCTGCCGCTATAACCAAGCCCTCCTCCGTCGTGGGTCTGCCGCTACAACCAAGTGCTCCCCCTCATAGCCTCCAGAGGTACTCCTTCTGTTGAGTACTACGGGTCTGCTGCTACAACAAAGCACTCCTCCTCTGTGGGTCTGCTGCTACAACCAAGTGCTTCCCACTAGGCTATCCGTAACACACCGAGTCCTTCGATCAGCAGTCGTTAAGTCTCAACCAGCTCTAGGGTTTCTGCACACAGCATGCTCATTCCCGGAGGGCCCACTCCACGAGCCAAGAGGTCGATGCATCAACTGACATGTAGTCCAAAGTTTATGTATCCCAAAAGGTACCGTAGTGGTCACTGCCGATCGGACGGAGGATTCCCGTACTGTCTTCATTGTCGTCGCAGACGCAGCCAGCTCTAGGGTTCCCGCACACAGCAAGCTCATTCAGGAGGGTCCGCTCCACGAGCCGAGAGGCTGATACATCAACTGACTAATTGTCCAGATTTGATGTATCCAAAAGTTCCATATTGTCAACAGGAACTCAACGTCGCAGACGACGCGTCAATCGGACGCCCGGTCTGAGAGTTATTGGCTTTTTCGTTCCAGGGGCCCGGTTGGTTTTTAAGGCAAAACTAACCCAACCGTACTCCACCTGCGTCCAAACCTCAGGAGGAGTAATCCAAAAGATACGTCTCACTTAGAGGAATCCAACAAAGTCGACGACACGTCATTGAGACGTCCGGAGCTCGAGTTATAAGAGTTTCTGCTCCGAGGGCCCGGTTGGTTTCGTGTACGAACCAACCCAACCGAACCCAAAGTTCTCCGAAACCATAAGTGTAATATTCCGAAACGACCGTCTCGATCCAAGGATCGCATCGCCGCTGATGGTGCATCAATCGAAGGCTCGTAGCCCAAGATATGGGTAAAAGACCGAAAAGGGGTCCGGAAATGGGGGGTCTGGGCCCGGACCGACCTGGGTCCGGGTCCGACCCGGATGGGCGCGACCCGGCCCGGCCGGGGCGGCTCGGCGCCGGCCGAGCGGCCGCGCCAAAGGAGCTGCAGCCCCCACGTGGGGGCCGCTCCGTGTCACCGGACGCGGCGCAAGGCCGCGTCCCTTCCCTGCGATCCCGCGCGGCCGCAGGACCGACGCTCACCTGTAACACCCCGAGCTTCCACGATACTCTTCTCTTTCAATAATGAAATAGCTTGTATGGTACGCAAGTTCGAGTTCAAACACACCGCGACTAATCAAAGTAGCCATTATGAATAGTAATACCCACTTTTTAAAATTATATAAATTTTATATTTCAAAATGGACTTCATTTTTGTATTCGTAATATCGAAATTATCCTAAGGTGAATTTTTTGTAATTTTCTGAGAACTTCCATTTTTTTATGAATAGTGAAAAATACTTAAAACAACTTTTTAATAAAAATAATTTATAGTGATAAATTATACTATTGAGTGGTTTTAAAGTATAATTAGAATATATTTTTACAATTTTATCCAATTGTGTTCATTAGAATTAATTTCACTTTGAAATTGGACATAAATAATTGTCAATCTTTTGATATATATTGTTTCTTAAAAACACGCTATTTGTTGCGACAACGGGAATTAATTATGAATTTAATTAATGCAACTTATATGTTTGGATTTTTTTAAAATATAAATCATTTTTGAATTCAGAATATCAATTATATCTTAGGGTGAAATTTTGGCATTGTTCTAAAAAACTTCAATTTTTGATGAATAGTGAAACCACTAAGTGGTAGTTAAAAAAACTGATTTTTTGTTTAAATGAAAATTACCACTTTTGTGATTTTATTTTCAAAAATCCGACATACATGGTTGTTATTAGGAAGTAAAATGTGGTTCAACGGGATAAAAATAATTTTTTGGTGAATAGTAACTTTTAAGATTAATTAATCGCGATTAAAGGTAATTAGTGAAATTTAAGGTAAAAATGATATTATAAAAATATGAAATAACCTTTACACTTGTCCTACCCCTATTGGATGAGTCATGGCCGAACCAGACAATCCATGGGTCAACTTGGGGACCCCATGAAGCCACTTTGGTAGGAAAATGACATTAAAAACCTTTTATTTAATGTTAAAATTAAAATGTCACAAACAAGAGTTGTTTTACGAAAACAATTTTCAAATGGGGTTATACAAGTCATATTTTTGACTATAAATATTCATTATAAAGATAAAATTATTTGCTACATAATTATATTTTTTTATAATTTTTAGACATTAAATAATTTAAATTATTTATGACACCATGATGATGCAGCGATTACCTCATTAATTAACGATTTTAATAAAATGGAAGGATAATGTGAAATCTAAGCATTACACTTGTCCAAAGCCTATTGGATGAGAATATTTCTAACCCTTATCACCTTAGCCTCAAATTATATAATTTCGAGACCTTTAGAATCCGAAAAAGCATTTCATAATAAAGTAACATTTCAATCTTTCCAAGAGTGCCTCTTCTCCCCTCTTATAAAAGGCCCCCACCACTACCACCTTAATCACACCTTCAAAGCCTTTTGGCTCGGCCAAACTCTTCCCAAATACTCTCTCAACTTCCCTCCATTACTCTTAGAAGCCTCAATTTGGGATTAATTCTTCCCAAGGAAGCCTTTGGCTCAAATCAAAAGAGTTACCCGATTTTAAGGTAATGTCTTCTCTTATGTTATTTTGTTTTATTTGGCTTATCCAACCCCCTAAAATCTTTTTATCCATTTCTTTTGTAACCACACTAGTATACTCAATATACTAGGATGTTGTTATAAGAAGTATTCGAGCTACAATAAAACACACCTACATCTAATGGTTAAAGAACATACTGTTTCTGTGGATGGCGAATTTCTGCCTCACGAAACGATGATTGTTCAACACTCATATAACACCTTCAAAGGTGGCCATTAAGATGTCACTATATTTATATATGATATATAATATGTTTATGTTTTACTTAAGCATCTGTATTTTTCATTTATGGCATACCTTTATGGGTTCCATTATGGGTAAACACGATATTTTCATTTTAGGAAGTGCGGACTACCGCCCCCTCATGACCCTTAGTCCAAGTGTGATATTTGATTATTTACTAAAATATCCCTTTAAAAGTGATTTGAATCATTAATGCCATATTTGGGATGTATATAGGATAGAGTAAATGATATTATATATGATATTATACTGGAATTATAATACACCTTTATACTATTATGATTTCATTCCATTAAATATGAAATAGAAATGAAAGTAGCATTCATGCGTACGTACGGCTTACCGTCTCCATGAACGGTGCATTTCATTTCTTACCTCTAAATGTTATGTAATATTATAAATGAATGTATATAATGGATATATATTATATATATGATATATACATCGTGAATATAATTCTGGAGATAATGGATATTTTACGACATGAACAAAGTGTAATTATAAGAAGTTTATTTTTGACTCAAGTACCTAAGATCGACAAAACGACCGTTATTAACATAAAAAATTACATAATGTTCATAACATGGTAATAAGTGATATAAAAGGAATAATGAACTTGAAAAAGGTTCTTAAACAGGTATAGATTAACTCTAGTTTATTATTCAGGAGGTTAAAGAGCAGTCGAGTCAAGTCGGACACGAGGTAAGGGAACTTCTTAACCTAATTTCCATTCTTTGGGTTAATCTCCTACTTTCAAATTATGTCATGATATTATTATGTTATATCTTATATTTTTACTTTCTTTATGTGTACTTATAGTGAATACACATAATAGATCTATTTTATTTAAAAAATGATCTTTGTAAGGGAACTTCTTAACCCAATTTCCATTCTTTGGGTTAATCTCCTACTTTAAAATTATGTCATGATATTATTATTTTATATCTTGTATTTTTACTTTCATTATGTGTACTTATAGTGAATACACATAATAGATCTATTTTATTTAAAAAATGATCTTTTTAAGGGAACTTCTTAACCCAATTTCCATTCTTTGGGTTAATCTCCTACTTTCAAATTATGTCATGATATTATTATGTTATATCTTGTATTTTTACTTTATTTATGTGTACTTATAGTGAATACACATAATAGATCAATTTTATTTAAAAAATGATCTTTGTAAGGGAACTTCTTAACCTAATTTCCATTCTTTGGGTTAATCTTATACTTTCAAATTATGTCATGATATTATTATATCCTATCTTGTATTTGTAATTTCTTTATGTGTACTTATAGTGAATAAACATAATATATTTATTTTAAGGACTTCGTCTCAATCTCCTTTCATTGAGGAATATTTTTCTTTATACACAACTTTCCATTATATGGTGTATAAACCCCTTTTACTTTTACGTTTATTAAAAATGAATCTTTTTTATACGAAGCGTTTTACTGAAAGACAAAAAGGAATGTTTTTATTTCCATACGTATGTGGCGACAACGACTTCTCTGCCGACGTGACCATTATTTGAGTTTTGGATTCCTCTACAAGCCATAACTTTTTTTTAATGAAAACTAAATACAAAGTTTTAATTTTCTTTAATTTTGGTATTGAAAATGGTTTTGAAAGTGTTTTTATTATATCAATGTGTTGTATTGATATCTTGTGGTTGAAATGTGGAAATGTTATGTTTCCTTTATGCCTGTTTTATGTGATACGATTATGTTATGGTTTATGATATGTTTAAACCTATTAATATGAGGAATGAATTGGACTTAATAAGTGATGGGTGGAGCCCTCTATAGCTCCTCGATGCATCGGTAGGTCTCATGAGACAAACTAGTGTCTTGGCACGAGGCCTTGAAAAAATCTTAATTGTAGTCTTGGCACGAGGCCTTGGCTACGTGGTTATGATAGTCTGGCATTATGCATTCCATCATTATGAAAGTGGTTATTGATATTGCATGTGATTATTCGACTAGTAGAATATCCATGTGAGTAAGTAAATGACATTATTTAATTTTATTTTCTTGCCATATTATGATGAAGTTTAAGTTTAAAAAGACTTTTGTTTTAGTTATAAATTGCCTTAAATGTTAATGTTTATTTATGAAAGCTTCCGCAGTATTGTTATCCTTACTGAGCATCTGAGCTCACTCCTTTCAATGTTTTAATATTTTCCAGGATGTGAAGAAGTATTTTATGAATGACCTGTAGGGGTAGTCAGAAGAGGATATGAGTTTGGACTATGGAGACTTTGTTATTTTATTTTTTCACCTTATGATGTAATGTAAAATTTATGAATGTATCTAGTGTTTCCAAGGCTACTAAACTAATCGGTCTTTCAAGACTTGATCTTTTGTGATCATGCCAATGTTACGCAATAATGCACTGACTCTGGGTAACTGGGGTCAGGGTGTTATAGTTGGTATCAGAGGCAGTTTAGTACTAACCTTGGAAGCTAGATTTAGATAAACTCTGATTAGAGTGCATAACCATAAGATAGACTTTGAGGATTAGTATAGAAGAACTTCCTAGAATTTTGGTATTATAGAGATTTTGTGAGTTTTCCGAGCAATACATCCCTGTCTAGATACGAGCAGGTAGAGGTGGCTCTGGCACAGATGTACCTAGGGGTAAAACCCGAAAACACCGCTTTGATCTAGACTCGAACGGGAACTGGTGCATGACAACGGGCCTTGCTGCACTCTTGGTTACGACACTCCCAGGGGATATGCTTAGGATAATTATCATTTTCTTTACAAACCATTATGAAGGGTTATTAGTATATACTTCCTCAAAGAAAACATTTTTATGATTATGGATTATATCCATAAACAGTTCAATTTATGTTAAGTGTTTTACAAGTATGGAATTATATATTTTAATTCATAAACTAATCTAGTTTATGACATTGTTTAGAAATGGCGCCTAGTGGGAGGAATGGAAAACGTATCAATGCACGCACTTAGTGTAGGGATTTCCCTCCTTCTCAAGATAATTATTGTGGAGCTGGAGATACAACTGGTGCTGATCAACTTATTACCATACTGGGACAACTCACTCAGGTTATGAATAATAACCTTACTCGTATGGAGCACCCTGATCCGCAACGTGGAGGATCAATGTTAGACCGCTTCATGAGGCAACAACCACCAACATTTAATGGGGGTGCAAATCCATTAGTATATGAGCAATGGATAAACTCCTTAGAGAAAATATTCCATGCCTTGGGGAGTAGCGAAAGGGAGAAGGTCATCATGGTAGTTTACCGGCTCACTGGAGATGCCGATCAATGGTGGTCGCTGATTCAAAACACAAAGGAAGATGATGAAGTATCAAATATGGAATGTAGGGAGTTTAAAGAGATTTTATTAGAAAAAATACTTTCCTCGTGACCATCGAGAAGATATGGAAAGACAATTTCTGAGTCTGAGACAATAGGAGGATGAGAATGTCGCAAAGTATGAGGCTAACTTTACAAGGTTAGCGAGGTATGCTGCAAATTATATACGTAACCCAAGAAGTAATATTGATCGTTTCTTTGATGGGTTAAAACCATTTCTCCGTCGAGATTTAGTATCACAATCCTTCTCATCGTACGAATATATTGTCTCGTGTGCTATCAAGACAGAAAAGGAATTTTCTAAGTCTTATGACAACAAAATAAAGCAAGAGAAGAAGAGAACGGTGGAATAAGAGACAGATAAAGGGAAAAAGGGAAAGAAGGATTTTCCATTATGCGATAATTGTGGGAAGAATCACCCCGGTACCTTCCTAAAAGGAATGGGAGTTTGTTATAAATGTGGAGAAAAAGGTCACCAGGCTCGTGATTGCAAGGGAAAGAAAGAGGCTATCAATATTTAATGCTAAAATTGTAGGGAAATGGGGCATTATGCAAATGAATGTCCTAAGCGTCAGGGAAACTTACCTCAGAAAAGGCCAATGGATCAAGGACAATCTTATGCTGTTACTAAAGTTGAAGTGGAATAATTAATGTATTTGTGCTTTTGGACTCAAGGATTATATTCTTGTTATAATAATAATGTGATATATATAAGGATTGTACTGCAGTACTTGTTTTTTTCATTAAGGTTTTAATATGATGAAGGTAATCATATTTTTAGTATGTGACAATAAGAGAAACATTACTTTGTTTGGGGAATCTGATGTTACAATTGATTTTGGAATTTAGAGACCTTTTAGAGAAAGTCTGGACAGAGGTATTTTGGAAAAATATATAAGTTGGAATGGATTAAGTTGAACCTTGGATAGTTTTATTTAAGGTTAAAGACAAATTTTCTGAAGATTATTTTTGGAATATTATAATACTATAATTTTAGGAAAAGGACAACCTGCGGGTTGGGGGATAACCCGTCGCATCGGACAAAGCTGCAGGAATCGAATCCACAACCATAGTGCGACAGGACTTTATTACCTACCACTAGCCTACAGGAAGTCCCTGGTTATTACAAAATAGTTTTCCAAATCTAAATGGTATGTGTTAATATTTAGAACCTTATACAATTATGATAAATAGAATATTTTTGAGTTCTGTTACCATTTGGAGTGAAATATGGGTTTGTGGTAAAAATTTATTAAGGAATGAAAGTCTACATGACAAGTAAGTATATTTCCTTACGTTCTTAGAAAATCTCTTAAATAAATTCCTCAAATTTATAAAAGGTAACTTAAAACAAAAACATTGTCGGTTAACTTTTCCAACTGGGGATTCAATAACCGTTTAACCAATCACAAGTTTGTGATTTTCTTATTGTTAACTTTCTCCTAATCCAATTTTCTACAACTCTCCATCAAACCTTGATGGTTTGTTTTTCTTCCATATCCATATTTTCATAGAATCCTAGTATGGGATATCTCGGGTGACCTTTGTACTTATCTTTCTTTCTTTTAATGTTATATTCTTATTAACCCTATTTCCGATGTGGGTTTTCCATAAAGGTATTTTCTATTTTCAACCTTTTACTTTCAAAGAAAAATTTCAAATTGCGAGGACGCAATTTATTGAAGGAGGGGAGAATGTAACACCCCGAGCTTCCACGATACTCTTCTCTTTCAATAATGAAATAGCTTGCATGGTATGCAAGTTCAAGTTCTAACACACCACGACTAATCAAAGTAGCCGTTATGAATAGTAATACCCACTTTTTAAAATTATAGAAATTTTATATTTCAAAATGGACTTCATTTTTGTATTCGTAATAATGAAATTATCCTAAGGTTATTTTTTTGTAATTTTCTGAGAACTTCCATTTTTTTATGAATAGTGAAAAATACTTAAAATTTTTTTTTTAATAAAAATAATTTATAGTGATAAATTATACTATTGAGTGGTTTTAAAGTATAATTAGAATATATTTTTACCATTTTATCCAATGGTGTTCATTATAATTAAATTCACTTTAAAATTGGACATAAACAATTGTCAATCTTTTGATATATATTGTTTATTAAAAACACGCTATTTGTTGCGACAGTGGGAATTAATTATAAAATTAATTAATGAAACTTATATGTTTGAAATTTTGTAAAATAGACATCATTTTTGAATTCGGAATATCAATTATATCTTAGGGTGAAATTTTGGCATTGTTCTGAAAAACTTCAATTTTTGATGAATAGTGAAACCACTAAGTGGTAGTTAAAAAAACTGATTTTTTGTTTAAATGAAACATTACCACTTTTGTGATTTGATTTTCAAAAATCCGACATACATGGTTGTCATTATGAAGTAAAATGTGGTTCAATGGGATAAAAATAAATTTTTGGTGAATAGTAACTTTTAAGTTTAATTAATCGCGATTAAAGGTAATTAGTGAAATTTAAGGTAAAAATGATATTATAAAAATATGAAATGACCTTTACACTTGTCCAACCCCTATTAGATGAGTCATGGACGACCCAGATAATCCATGGGTCAACTTGGGGACCCCATGGAGCCACTTTGGTAGGAAAATGACATTAAAAACTTTTTTATTTAATGTTAAAATTAAAATGTCACAAACAAGAGTTGTTTTACGAAAACAATTTTTAAATGGGGTTATAAAAGTCATATTTTTGACTATAAATATTAATTAGAAAGATAAAAAGATTTCCTACATAATTATATTTTTTTTATAATTTTTAGACATTAAATAAATTAAATTATTTATGACACTATGATGATGCAGTGATTACCTCATTAATTAACAATTTTAATAAAATGGAAGGATAATGTAAAATCTAAGAATTACACTTGTCCAAATCCTATTAGATGAGAATATTTAGAACCCTTATCACCTTAGACTCTAATTATATAAGTGTGAAACCTTTAGAATCCGAAAAAGCATTTCATAATAAAGTAACATTTCAATCATTCCAAGAGTGCCCCTTCTCCCCTCTTATAAAAGGCCCCCACCACTACCACCTTACTCACACCTTCAAAGCCTTTTTGCTCAGCCAACCTCTGCCCCAATACTCTCTAAACTTCCCTACCTTACTCTTAGAAGCCTCACTTTGGGAATAATTCTTCCCAAGGAAGCCTTTGGATCAAATCAAAAGTGTTACCCGATTTTAAGGTAATGTCTTCTCTTATGTTATTTTGTTTTATTTTGCTTATCCAACCCCCTAAACTCTTTTTATCCATTTCTTTTGTAACAATCACAGTATCCTCAATATAATAGGATGTTGTTATAAGAAGTATTCTAGATACACTTACACACACCTACATCTAATGGTTAAAGAACATATTGTTTCTATGGATGGAGAATTTCTGCCTCACGAAATGATGATTGTTCAACACTCATATAACACCTTCAAAGGTGGCCATTAAGATGTCACTATATTTATATATGATATATAATATGTTTATGTTTTACTTAAGATTCTGTATTTTTCCTTTATGTCATACCTTTATGGGTTCCATTATGGGTAAACACGATATTTTCATTTTAGGAAGTGCGGACTACCGCCCCCTCAAAGTGATTTGAATCGTTAATGCCATATTTGGGATGTATAAAGGATGGAGTAAATGATATTATATATGATATTATACTGGAATTATAATATAACTTTATACTATTATGATTTCATTCCATTAAATACGAA
Organism: Viscum album; assembly: GCA_963277665.1. Lineage (NCBI taxonomy): Eukaryota > Viridiplantae > Streptophyta > Magnoliopsida > Santalales > Viscaceae > Viscum > Viscum album. The sequence continues at coordinate 860,307,098 of OY728121.1, forward strand.
ATAGAAATGAAAGTAGCGTTCATGCGTACGTACGGCTTACTGTCTCCATGAACGGTGCATTTCATTTCTTACCTCTAAATGTTATATAATATTATAAATGAATGTATATAATGGATATATATGATATATATGATATCTACATCGTGAATATAATTCTGGAGATAATGGATATTTTACGACATGAACAAAGTGTAATTATAAGAAGTCTATTTTTGACTCAAGTACCTAAGATCGACAAAACGACCGTTATTAACTTAAATAATTACATAATGTTCATAACATGGTAATAAGTTATATAAAAGGAATAATGGACTTGAAAAATGTTCTTAAATAGGAAGAGATTAACTCTAGTTTATTATTCAGGAGGTTAAAGAGCGGTCGAGTCAAGTCGGACATGAGGTAAGGGAACTTCTTAACCCAATTTCCATTCTTTGGGTTAATCTACTACTTTCAAATTATGTCATGATATTATTATGTTATATCTTGTATTTTTACTTTCTTTATGTGTACTTATAGTGAATACACATAATAGATCTATTTTATTTAAAAAATGATCTTTGTAAGGGAACTTCTTAACCCAATTTCCATTCTTTGGGTTAATCTCCGACTTTCAAATTATGTCATGATATTATTATGTTATATCTTCTATTTTTACTTTCTTTATGTGTACTTATAGTGAATACACATAATAGATCTATTTTATTTAAAAAATGATCTTTGTAAGGGAACTTCTTAACCCAATTTCCATTCTTTGGGTTAATCTCCTACTTTCAAATTATGTCATGATATTATTATGTTATATCTTGTATTTTTACTTTCTTTATGTGTACTTATAGTGAATACACATAATACATATATTTTATTTAAAAAATGATCTTTGTAAGGGAACTTCTTAACCCAATTTCCATTCTTTGGGTTAATCTCCTACTTTCAAATTATGTCATGATATTATTATGTCCTATCTTGTATTTGTAATTTCTTTATGTGTACTTATAGTGAATACACATAATATATTTATTTTAAGGGCTTTGTCTCAATCTCCTTTCATTGAGTCATATTTTGTTTTATACACAACTTTCCATTATACGGTGTATAAACCCCTTTGACTTTTATGTTTATTAAAAAGGAATCTTTTTTATACGAAGCGTTTTACTAAACGACAAAAAGGAATGTTTTTCTTGCCGTACGTATGCGGCGACAACGACTTCTCCGATGCTGTGACCATTATTTGAGTTTCGGCTTCCTCTACAAGCCATAACTTTTTTTAATGAAAAATAAATACAAAATTTTAATTTTCTTTAATTTTGGTATTGAAAATGGTTTTGAAAGTGTTTTTATTATATCAATGTGTTTTATTGATATCTTGTGATTGAAATGTGGAAATGTTATGTTTCCTTTATGCATGTTTTATGTGATACGATTATGTTATTGTTTATGATATGTTTAAACCTATTCATATGAGGAATGCATTGGATTTAATAAGTGACGGGTGGAGCCCGCTATAGCTCCTCGATGCATCGATAGGTCTCATGAGACAAACTAGTGTCTTGGCACGAGGCCTTGACAAAATCTTAATTGTGGTCTTAGCACGAGGCCTTGGCTACGTGGTTATGATAGTCTGGCATTATGAATTCTATCATTATGAAAGTGGTTATTGATATTGCATGTGATTATTCGACTAGTAGAATACCCATGTGAGTAAGTAAATGACATTATTTAATTTTATTTTTTTTGCCATATTATGCTGAAGTTCAAGTTTAAAAAGGCTTTTGTTTTAGTTATACATTGCCTTAAATGTTAATGTTTATTTATGAAAGCTTTTGCAATATTGTTATCCTTACTGAGCATCTGAGCTCACTCCTTTCAATGTTTTCATATTTTCCAGGATATGAAGAAGTATTGTATGAATGACCTGTAGGGGTAGTCAGAAGAGGATATGAGTGTGGACTATGGAGACTTTTTTATTGTAGTTTTTCACCTTATGATGCAATGTAACATTTATGAATGTATCTTGTGTTTCTAAGGCTACTAAACTAATCGTTCTTTCGAGAATTGATCTTTTGTGATCATGCCAATGTTACGCAATAATGCACTGACTCTGGGAAACTGGGGTCAGGGCATTAAATCACCGCCGCAGTGGGTCTTCCCGGCGGCGTGCCGACCGCCGCCGCTTCCTAGCGGTCGGCCGCTGCCGGCCGCCGCTTCTGGCCGCCTGCGCCACCGTGCCGGCGTGGCGTGCCGGTGGGAACTTCCTCGGACCACCGGACGCGCTCCGGTTTTCCGTTTGGCCTGCGGTTTATGCCTACGGCTCTCCCGGGATCCGAACTTTGCTGCGAAGGCCTCCAATCGCCATTCCGATCCCATTTCGTAAGTGCTGTTAATCCATGCATCAATGAAAAACTGCGGAGGGTTTTCGGGCCGTGTTTGTTTGGCCCACCCCCTCCGCGTTAGGTGATAATAGTTGGGAATAATAATCAACACATGAAAACATAACAAGGAACAATTTTAATAAATTAAAATTGAACCTAGTTCCCAAAAAAACTCCCGTAAATAAAAATTCCCATCCTGCATATAAAAAAAATCGTGGATCAACTTGATGATGAGTTGATCGGGGTTCTTTGTTTTAGAAGGAAACAACCATGGGAATAAATATTATTCTCAAATAAAACCCCTACCTTTTCGTAGTCGTCGAATGTGTGTTCTTCGCGGGATTGACCGTCGTGGAAGAAGAGGATCGTCGCGTCGCGGAAGGGGGCGTCGCGTCGTTGCGGTACACGGCGTCGCGTCGACGATCTCCGAGGGTTAAAGAAAACACACAGATTTAATTTCATGAATTAAATCCATGTTGAGGATAAAATCCAAAAAGAAAATAGAGAACCGTAATCTCCTACCTCAAGAAGTTGATTGAAGATTGTCGTGGGGAAGGATTGTCGCAGAAGAACGTCACGAGAGGAGAATCGTCGGCGTCGCGGTACACGTCGTCGCATCGTAAATCTCCGAGGGTTCGGCATTCTTCGTCGCCTTTCATCGAAGGCCGGCGTTCTTCGTCAATGACGATGAGTTCTTCGTGTTCTTCGCGTTCTTCGCGTTCTTCGCATTCTTCGCGAAGGTGGATGAAGATAGAGTTTCTCCAAATCCTCTCAACAACCAACCCGTAAAAAAAAGGGTGTTGGTCTTATTTTATTCTCATGCCAACGATTAGAAATTCAAAGTTAAGAAACAAACCATTAATTTGATGAATTAATGGTAATGACTTAACTACCCAATTAATTGGGGCGTTTCTTAACCATAAAAATGTACGGTTGACTTTCAATTAAGAGGGGTTTTTGCGGGTGCGTTACTTAGAGGGAAAGTAATGGTGTATCTCGTGCGGGCCCCACCCCACAAATATCCTACCCAGAGGGTAGGATATTTTGGGTTCCACCCTATCCACTTAGCTTAGCTTAAGTGGCTTTAACTCAAATAAAATAAAGTTGTCGCACGACTTTATTTTATTTTCTTAACTTAACCCCAAAAACTAAAAACCACACACGAGAAAACGCAACTCCGGAAAATGAGTTTCTAAGAAAATACCGGCGCTATGATCCCATCGGTGCCCTCAGAATTTGATTCCGACCACCGGTTCAAAATTTAGAAAGACCCGCTCGTTCGTTCACTGAACGTACCTAAGCCAAACTTCAAAAATGATTCCGGGCACACCGGGCCTCGGAATCAGGTGCCTTCAGAAAATACATTCTTGTAAAATTACAAAGAAAATTAAGAAAAAAAATTTCCTTGAATTTTACGGGTCTTTACATCACTCCCACCTCAGGGATTTACATCCCCGTAAAGATACATCATAAACTAGGGAAACAAAAGTGGGTACTGAGCACGCATCTGAGCCTCCCACTCCCAAGTGCTCTCCTGGAGGTTCCTTTGCTGCCATCTGATGCACACTAGAGGAATCGACCATCCACGTAGGACCCGCTCCTGTCGATCCTCGATCTCCACCGGGACCTCCGCAAAAGTCGCCCCATCATCAACGTCTAGCTCACCATGGTCAATGATATCTGACGGGTCGTGCACATATCTTCTCAGCTGAGATACATGGAAGATGTAGTGCACCCGGTGCAACTGAGGTGGTAGATCCAGGCGATAGGCCACCTCGCCAATCCTGCTGAGGACCTGGAATGGTCCGATGAAGCATGGATACAACTTGCCGCCTCACCCAAATCTTCGTAATCCACGTCGAGGTGAGACACGCAAGAAGACGTGGTCTCCATCCTCGAACTCTAGTGGTCTCTGCCTCCTATCAGCATAAGAATTTTGCTGGCTCTGAGCTATCCTCATCCGCTCTTGGATGACTTGGACCTTTCTATTCCTACACGAGGTGCTGAGATTTCTTCTTTTCCGAGAATATAAATCTAGTCTCATCCCCTGGATGAACCACGTTCTTCGCCTAATACAGTCAATCCCATCATGGATGATACTAACCCATACCAAGGATGACGTCGTAAGGCCTCGAATCTACTACCAAGAGATCCAACTGTTACTCTCGCCTCCAAGGGTTGAGTCACACTGTCAGCATCAGTGTGTGGTCACTGAGTCTCCTCCAGTAGGTATCTCAAAGTGAGGGTCAAGTCAACAGTTTTTTTTAAACCGAAACCTCTTAGTAACAACATAAAGAGAGGACATGAAGGTAAACTCCAAAAAAGGTGTCTTTTATTACTGCAGCTCAAAGTAAAAAGACACAAATCATCTACAAACAAATGTCAACAATTCTAGAAGCAGCATAAACAAAAGTCTCCAGGTCTGGAGCTAGTCCCGCTCCTGTCCATCTGCTCCCGGAGCTCCATGATCGTAGGCCTCAGCTGCCTGAAGCTGAGCTCTCCCATGTCCGCCAGCTCCCTGCGGTCGGGGTGGACCTCCTGGTGGTGGTGGTGGCAACACCTCGAAGTGTCTTCCACCTCCAGCTGCATGGATAGCTCCCTTTCCACGGTCTCCTGCTCCATGCGGTCCGCCTCGATCGAACCTCTGCCTATGGCTGGGAGGTCCTTTGTTCATCTGTTGGTCATCCTCATGGCAGGTCAGACAGTCACGAGCCATGTGACCAAACCCGCCGCATGAGTAACACTGTCCGCTCATGGTAAGTCGTTGTCCACCCCGGGTTCCTCGCACAAACGATCCTGTGTCACGCGGTCGACCACCTTTAGGTTTAGCCCTCTTGGACCCCTGCGTCATCTGTATTCTGCCCGCTGCAGAAGACTCTACCGCATGCCGGCTGGTGGCGGGTCCTGATGCGGGTGACTGCTCAGCAAGGAAACTCTCCACTAAGAGGGCTCGCTCCAACACCCCTGTCTGTGTCAGAATTCCGTGATAAACAACTGAAGCTCTGATCTCTCGCCTGAGCCCCATCTCGAAGGTTTGGGCCCTGAAGAATGGGTCCCGTACCATGTACGTGGAATAGCGCGAGAGATCGGTAAACCTCGCCGCGTACTGGGCTACTGTCACACTGCCCTGCCGCAGCTGTAGAAGCTCCTGGATGCGCACCGCACAGAGGGTGGCTGGGACGAACTCCGAGCGGAAGAGGCCCTCAAAGTCAGTCCAGAGGAGAGATGCCTCGTCATGCACCTGGAGAATCAAACTCCACCATCTGCCTGCTGCCGCGTGCAGTAGGCTTGCTGCGAGGATCACCATGAGGTTTGCTAGTTTCCTCACTAACCTGAAAACCCGTACCACTGCCTCCAGCCAGTCCTCGGCTACCTGGGGGTCCGTCTCCCTGCGAAACCTGGGCGATCACTGGTGCTGAAACTCATGCAGTACACTAAGGCGACATGCATCGTCAGCGACTAGGGCTGGTAGCATCGGTGGCTCGGCGGGTAGAGGTACCGCAGGTGCCTCTGCTGTCAAAGGGCCCTGCACCGAGGCCTCGTCGCTCGGTGGGCTGTCATCACGCTCAACTCTTGGAACACTAGCTAGCTGCCATCGTGGGGCCATCCTAAAAAGGAAACAGGTGCGCCACGGTCAGAATAGTATACCTGGTGAGCTGACACAAGGTAATCACAAAGAAAACTTGAAGCACACATGCAATCAATGCTTTCATGCATTAAGTCAGAAATCAGAAGTCGGGGTCCTGGTGTACGGATACGTCAGCCGCCGCACCAACACTGGACTCCCTGGACAGATAACCACACCCGATATTCTTAACACTATAGCTTCACATAGAAGAAAGATCAGAGTCTGCGGTAGAACCGAACTCCTTTGATGCCAATTTGTCACGACCCGTCCTCGGGGCCCGTGCCGTGACTACCACAAGCCCGCCTTCCATAGGCTAGTGGCTGGAGACTAGCACCAAGGCGTAAATCCCGGTAAAAAGGGAATGCATTGAATTTGTAAAGTAAACAAACACCACAGAGAAAGAAAGCAGAATAAGAAAACACTAAGTAAAAACTGAGTACAACAGTAAGTACGGAAAAGTAAGTGGGCCAGAATACAAACCCAAATTGAAAGTAGAGTACAACTCGAAAGGGAAAACAACAAATGAAAAGTAAAGGCGCAACTTCGAGCCGTCCACTGGAAGTCCCACCTGAAGGATTAGTACTGATCGCCTCCACAACTCCTCGGGTCCAACCGTCCACTCCGAGTACGTCCCGCCCAGTGGTCCACCTCCAGGTACCGTCCTACTCCGCAAGCCTCTACCACGATCAGCGCTGTCCGTCGTCTGCAACCAACACAACGTAGTGCGGACATAGCCCGTGTAGGAGTGAGTATAAGCTACTTAGTAGGGACCCGAGACCCCCAAAGGTCTCCCAGAATACACAAAGGATAATCCACAAAGGAAAGATACAATCACGAAGTAACATCCGACACTGCATAGGTATATACCCATACATATACCTGAGTCACCAATTCTTGTTTGGCTCCAACATCCAAGCCCAAGTACAACCCATCCCACACAAGAAAGAAAAACGTAAATCCACACAGGATAGCACAACACAATCCACATAGGAAAGAAAAACAGGATTCAGCTCACACAGGTATACTACTTCGTAAGACGATAGAGATGATCAGATGTAGCCACTGATTCATCTAAGCCATCGGACCCACAAAGGATCGGTAGGTACAAACCCCCACAATGACCCAAACAGGATCGATCATGAAGTTTAAACCATAGCTATTTGGAATCTCCTTCTCCATCAAGTACAGTGGGTATGCTGCTACAACCAAGAGCTTCCCTCTAACCTTGGACTGCTGTAGTACTCCAACTATCGAGTATTGTGGGCCCACTGTTACAACCAAGCGCTTCCCACCATGGGTCTGCCGCTACAACCAAGCGCTCCCCCTCTTAGCCTCTAGAGGTACTCCTTCTGTTGAGTACCACGGGTCTGCCGCTACAACCAAGCGCTCCTCTATCGTGGGTCTGCTGCTACAACCAAGCGCTCCCCCGTGCTACGACAACCAAGCGCTTCTCCGTCGTAGGTATACCGCTATAACCAAGCACTCTTCCGTCATGGGTCTGCCGCTACAATCAATCACTCCCCCTCATAGCCTCCAGAGGTACTCCTTCTGTTGAGTACCGTGGGTCTGCCTCTACAACAAAGCGCTCCTCCGCCGTGGGTCTGCTGCTATAACCAAGCGCTTCCCACTGGGCTATCCGTAACACACCGAGTCGTTCGATCAGCAGTCGTTAAGTCTCAACTGGCTCTAGGGTTTCTGCACACAGCATGCTCGTTCCCAGAGGGCCCACTCCACGAGCCAAGAGGTCGATGCATCAACTGACATGTAGTCCGGAGTTGATGTATCCCAAAAGGTACCGTAGTGGTCACTGCCGATCCCACGGAGGATTCCCGTACTGTCTTCATTGTCGTCGCAGACGCAGCCAGCTCTAGGGTTCCCGCGCACAGCAAGCTCATTCGGGAGGGTCCGCTCCATGAGCCGAGAGGCTTATACATCAACTGACACATAGTCCAGAGTTGATGTATCCAAAAGTTCCGTATCGTCAACAGGAACTCAACGTCGCAGACGACGCGTCAATCGGACGCTTGGTCTGAGAGTTATTGGCTTTTTCGTTCCAGGGGCCCGGTTGGTTTTTAAGGCAAAACCAACCCGACCATACTCCACATGCATCCAAACCTCGGGAGGAGTAAGCCAAAATATCCGTCTCACTTATAGGAATCTAACAAAGTCGACGGCACATCATTCGGACGTCCGGAGCTCGAGTTATAAGCGTTTCTGCTCCGAGGGCCCGGTTGGTTTTGTGTACGAACCAACCCGACCAAACCCAAAGTTCTCCGAAACCACGAGTGTAATATACCGAAACGACCGTCTCAATCCAAGGATCGCATTTCCGCTGACAGTGCGTCGATCAAAGGCTCTTAACCCAAGATATGGGCAAAAGACCGAAAAGGGGTCCGAAAATGGGGGGTCTGGGCCCGGACCGACCCGGCCCAGCCGGCGCGACCCGGCCCGACCCGGCCTGGTCGGCTCGGCGCTGGCCGAGAGGCCGCGCCAAAGGAGCCGCGACCCCTGCACGGGGGCCGCTCCGTGTCACCGGACGCGGCGCAAGGCCATGCCAGCGTGGCGCGCCGGTGGGAACTTCCGCGGACCACCGGACGCGCTCCGGTGATCCGTTTTGCCTGCGGTTTGTGCCTATGGCTTTCTCAGGATCCGAACTTTGCTACGAAGGCCTCTAATCGCCATTCCGATGCCATTTCGTAAATGCTGTTAATCCACGCATCAACGAAAAACTGCGGAGGGTTGTCGGGCCGTGTTTGTTTGACCCGCACCCTCCGCGTTAGGTGATAACAATTGGGAATAATAATCAACACATGAAAACATAACAAGGCACAATTTTAATAAATTAAAATTGAACCTAGTTCCTAAAAAAACTCCCGTAAATAAAAATTCTCGTCCCACATATAAAAACAATCGCGGATCAACTTGATGATGAGTTGATCCGGGTTCTTTGTTTTAGAAGGAAACAAACATGGGAATAAATATTTTTCTCAAATAAAACCTCTACCTCATTGTATTCATCGAACGTGTGTTCTTCGCAGGATTGACCGTCGTGGAAGAAGAGGATCGTCGCGTCCCGGAAGGGGGCGTCGCGTCGTCGCGGTACACGGTGTTGCGTCGATTATCTCTGAGGGTTAAAGAAAACACACAGATTTAATTTCACGAATTAAATCCATGTTGAGGATAAAATCCACAAAGAAAATAGAGAACCGTAATCTCCTACCTCAAGCAGTTGATCAAAGATTGTCGCGGGGAAGGATTGTTGCAGAAGAACGTCGCGGGAGGAGAATCGTCGGCGTTGCGGTACACGGAGTCACATCGTCAATCTCTGAGGGTTCGACTTCTTCGTCTCCTTTCGTCGAAGGCCGGCGTTCTTCATCGGCGATGATGCGTTCTTCGCGTTCTTCGCGAAGGAGGATGAAGATAGAGTTTCTCCAAATCCTCTCAACAAGCAACCCATCAACAAAAAGGGTGTTGGTCTTATTTTATTCTCATGCCAATGATTAGAAATTCAAAGTTAAGAAACAAACCATTAATTTGATGAATTAATGGTAACGACTTAACTGCCCAATTAATTGGGGAATTTCTTAACCAGAAAAACGCACGGTTGAATTTCAATTAAGAGGGGTTTTCGCGGGTACGTTACTTAGAGGGAAAGTAATGGTGGGGCTCGTGCGGTCCCAACCCAACAAATATCCTACCAAGAGGGTAGGATATTCTGGGTTGCACCCTATCCTCTTAACTTAGCTTAAGTGGCATTAAGTGGCTTTAAGTCAAATAAAATAAAGTTGTCACACCACTTTATTTTATTTTCTTAACTTAACCCCAAAAACTAAAAACCACACCCGAGCAAACGCAACTCCGGAAACGGCGTTTCTAAGCAAATACCAGCGCTGCGATCCCATAGGTGCCCTCAGAATTTGATTCCGAGCACTGGTTCAAAAGTTAGTAAAACCTGCTCGTTCGTTCATTGAACGTACCCAAGCCAAGCTTCGGAAAATGATTCCGGGCACACCGGGCCTCGGAATCAGGTTCCGTCAGAAACTGCGTTCTTGTAAAATTCCAAAGAAAATTAAGAAAAAAAATTTCCTTGAATTTTACGGGTCTTTACAGCTCAAGTCTTGGTAGGTGCGAGGATAATAGGTGGTAAGGGATGATATTTATAGTGGAGGAGAGGGGTGTTTTATCATTATTTCATTCATTAGTTTATTATTTTTCTATAGACCAAAAATAGTGTTGATTCTTGAGAGTAAATATAGTAATTAGATCATTCTATTTTAACCAATGGTTCTTACATCATCCATGACTCAAATAATGGTGTATTAAACTTATAATGTATATTACCATAAATTACTGTATTTTACTATTCACCAAAAATTCACGTTTTTTAAAGAAATACCAAGAATTCACCCTAAATTTTTTTCAACATGTAGAATTAAAAAATGAACTCCATTTTATGAAAATAATTTTCTAAATATGAGAAATTTTAATTTTAATTAAAATCATCATTTACTTGGAAAATAAAAATTTTAAAATTAAAACTATTTTTCTAACACTTTGAAAAATTTATTAAGGTCTCATAAAATTATCTCATAAAAATAAGACATCAGAATATTAATTTGTGAATAAATTTTATGATAATAAATTTTATTTTAAATTATGAAATTAATCAAAAAAATGTAATTAAATATTTATGACCTATAAAATTACCAACACTTAATTAATAATTTTTTAAAATATTTATTTACTTATACTATGATATAATTATATCATATTGTAACTTATAAGACGGTTAAATTTTATTTTTAATTTCATTGGTGATTTTACTATTCAATTGGCTAGTTTAGTATTCATAAGGGTCACATTACTATTCTAAAGGTCAAGTTACTATTTCATCTATATGGGTTTCTTAAATTCTAAAAACCCTTATTATTTCATTGATTGATCATTTATAAAGCTTTTATTGTGTTCTATATGTTTTTATACCATATTACATAATTATAAGAAGGGAATTTCTATTGATAAAACTTTGGGATGTTACATTCTTCCCCCTTATGAAATTTCAACCTCAAAATTTTATTTTATATTCTAAGTTGAAAATAGGTGTAGGTACTTCTCTTTCATCAATTGATTTGGTTCTGATGTTTCCTCTTCGTACTTATGGATCCACCAATGTACTTTGACCAGACGAGTAGTCCTATTTCATAGAACTTTATCTCTATGATCCAATATCTTCATTGACTACTCCTCATAAGAAAGATCATTCTCCAACTGTACCACCTCTGAAGTCAATACATGTGATGGATCTATTATGTACTTCCTTAAGATGGATACATGGAACACATCATGTACTTTGGTTGGTGTAAGTGAATGTCAATAGGCCACAACTCTGACATGATCAAAGATCTCGAAGGGGGAAATGTACCAGGTGGTTAGCTTCCCTTTCTTCCCAAATCTCATGATACTCTTCCATGGAGATAAGAGGAGGAATACCTTGTCACACAACTTAAACTCAAATTCCTATAAAAATTTATCTACATAGCTCTTTTTTTGACTTTTGGATTCCTTGTTGTGCTGATGAATTGTTTTCACCTTCTCCACCATTTCCTTGAACATTTCAGGTCCTAGCAGTTTATGTTCACTGACTTCATCCCAACAAGCTGGTGTTATGAACCTTTTCCCAAAAAGGGCTTCATATGGAGCCATTCAGATGATTGAGTGGAAACTATTGTTATAAGATAACTCAGCCAGAGGCAGATATTGGTTCCATCCTCATTTGAAGTCCATATAACATGATCTCAACATGTCTTCTAGTGTTTTAATAGTTCAATATAATTGGCCAACATTTTGAAGATTATAGGCCGTAATGAAGTTCATCTCAGGGCTTAGAGCATGTTGGATACTTTTCTAGAACATCCAGGTAAATATTGGATCTTTATAAGATATAATAGATTATGGTACTCCATGAATCCTTACCACTTATTTGATATATATCTGTGCAATTTTATTTAGTGAGAAGTCCTCTCAAATTTAGATAAAGTGAGTTGTCTTTGTAAGACAATTCACAATAACCCATATAGCATTATTTCCACTAGATGAATTTGGAAGTCCAGTGAAAAAGTACATGGTGATATTTTACCATTTCTATGTTGATATGGAAAATAGTTGCATCATCCATTTAGAATTTTTCCTTTTAGCCTTCACTAGATAACATACCAGGAACTTTGATATATATTCAACAATATATATTTTTTCATATCTTCCAACCCAAAGTTCTCTTAAAGATATCAATACATCTTTGTGCTCCCTGGGTGAATAGAAAAGGTTGATCTATGTGCATCATTTAGAAGATATTTCTTTATCTCTAGATTATATGGTACACATATTCATGAACCAAATCTTATGAATCCATTCTTACCAATCTTGAACTTGGAGGATTTCCCATTTTTGATAGATTCAACCTTTTTTTTGAATTTCCACATCATTTCTTTGAGAATCATTTATTTTATTCATAAGGGATGGTTGAGAAATAATTTGAGAAAGGATTGATGATGTTCCTCCCTTAATGATTCCCATGTCCATCCTTTGTAATCTAAGAAGATTAGGTCCTTCTCAATTCTCATCACTGATAAAGATGTAGGATCCTTTCTACATAGAGCATCTGGCACCATATTTTCCTTACCTAGGTGGTAGTGTATTGAGTAGTCATAATCTTTGATGAGATTTAACCATCTTCATTGGAGCATATTAAGATTATTCTTTGTGAATATATATTTGAGACTCTTGTGATTAGTATATATCTCACACTTATCCCCATAGAGATAATGCCACAAAATTTTCAATGCGAAGATCACACCCACCAACTCCAGATCATGTGTAGGATTGTTTTTCTCATGTATTTTCAACTTCCTTGAGGAATAGGCTATCACGTTATCATTTTTCATCAGTATAAAACCTAATACTTTCTGTGAAGCATTGCTGTACACCATAAAGATTTCTCCACTTTTTGGGAGTGTGAGTACTGGCATAGTGATAAACCTATTTTTGATATCCTTAAATATTTTAACACATTATTGATTCTAGAAAAACATCAATACCTTATATATCATATTGGTTATTGGATTTTAAAATCATGATATGTTCTTCAAAAATCATCGATAATACCTAGCTAAGCCAAGGAAACTATAGACTTCCATTATAGATGTTATCCTAGGAAACTCTTCGATTGTCTTTGTCTTGGAAGGGTCCACAAATATCCCTTTGCTGGTAATGACATTCCCCATTAATGATAATTCCTCCAACTATAACTCACATTTACTATACTTCGAATATAGTTTTTCCCTTCGTAAAGTCTTCAACATTATATTCAAATGCTCCTCATGTTCTTCCTTTCTCTTATAGTATATCATAATATCATCAATAAATACTACCAAATATTTATAGAGGTAATATATGAAGACTCTATTCATTAAGTGCATGAATATTTCTTGGGAATTAGTGAGTTCAAAGGGTATTTCTATGAACTCATAGTATCCATACCTCGTTCAAAAGGCAATCTTGGGAATATCTTCCTTCCTCACATTTGATTGGTGATATCCCAACCAAAGGTGCTCCTTAGAGAAATAATCGAACCCACATAGTTGATCGATCAAGTTATCTTTCCATGGATTAAGATACGTATTCTTTATCTTGATTTCATTAATCTCATAATAATCAATGCATAGGAACATTGATCCATCCTTTTTTCTCAATGAAGAGGGCTGGAACACCCAATGGTGAAGCACTCAGGCGTATAAAACCCTTGTCCAAATTCTCCTTTAATTTATTCTTTAGTTCTTCTAGCTCACCAGTGGCCTTTATATAAGGTTTTTTTTTGATATAGGAAGAGATACAAGAATATGTTCAAATGAGAACTGAACCTCTCTATTAGGTGGAAGACTATAAAATTTTTCAGGTAATAGATCAATGTAGTCCCTTATGAAGGGAATGTCTTTGAGAATGATCATATCTATTGTCTCAATCATTTGAGCGAGATATGTTTTCTCATAAGGTAGTAATATCAACACTTGATATGATGATTCTAAAGAGGATTCATCTTCCCCATTACACTTGTAAAGAATTGGAGGATGCTCTAGGATATGAAGAGTGATATCCCTTTATTGACAGTTGATGTTTCCTTTGTATAAATATATCCTATACATGTACAATATAACATCAAACTCCACCAAAGAAAGTATGAAAATATTTTATAGGAGCTTAAATCCAAAAACATCAATTGGGGAGGTGTTATGTACTTTGTATGAAATAATTTCCTCATAAGATATTCTCAAAAATAACTTAACCTTAAAATTTTTTTGTGGTGTTTAAATAGTTATACTAAAACTAAAAGATATAAAAGAATACATAGAACCAGAATCAAATAGTATTTTCTCTATTTTTTAATAAATAACCATCTTACCTATCACCACATCATTGTTCGGATCTACCTGAACAGTAGTGATAGCATAATATATTCCTTATTGCCTTGGAGTTTGTTATTGATTGCCTCTAAAAACACTAGGATTAGGGCATTGATTTGAAAAATGACCATGTTCCTTGTAGTTGAAACACTGCACTATAGACTGAGTGTTAATACAAACCTTCTTTTCTTCTTCCACATTAGTGGAATTTTTCATATTCCTTCAGCAGTTCTTATCCAAATTCCCCATTCTTCCAAATTTGAATAATTTTTTAGTTCCATTTATATAGTTCCTAGGATGCTTCTTCCCTCAATTTTGACATGAAGGATATTCCGTATTCTTTCTATCATGGGATTTATTTGTATATCCATCCATATTAGACTCCATTTTCTGTTTTTTTTTCACCTGGACCATAATACCATTGAGAGTATCTGATCTCTATTTTAACCTTAAGGTAACAATGAACAATGTTCTTTTAACTGTCGAAGTCTCGAATCACAAAATCTTTTCATAGACTTGACATTAGTATGCTAAATAAGTGATCCATTTTTCTTTTGGTGGTCATGATAAAGTTGGAGGTGTATCTTCAAATCCTTGTAAATGTTTCTTCATATACCCTGATAGAATCATCTTCCGTCTTATTAAGTCCAATGAACTCTATTTCCAACTTGAGATAGAGGGTTCATGGAAAATATATGTAATGCCTTGGATTTTCTATGTATTATTTTTAAATATTATATCTATTAAATTTGAGACTAGGTGCTGAGACAGTGTGCAATTATGAGGCCCAAGGTGTGTTAAATAAATGTTTGAATAATATTAAAATATTAAATAGAACGGGTACGTAGTTTTCCTAAAAATATGGAATAACTTATAAACGGGTTTTCAGATCAGAAATCCAAGGGAACTATTATGTTCAGAGTAGTAGATTTACATTAGGTGCGACTTAACATCGGATGGCACAGGTCGGCTGTGAAAACTAGTTTCAGGTAGTTTTAAGGAATAAAATAAATTGAAGATTTATTTTATTTTCAATATTTCATCGAGGAAGTAATGCATCATTATTTCTTATTTTTAGTAAGCCTTTATGTAGGGATATAGGGTTCGCCTCATAAACATTGAAGTCCCTAGAGGATCTAGAGAGAAACCCTGTAGAATTTCTTTAGATGATGATGGTAGAGACTCGGATCAGTGATCATTCTTGACAGATTTTGCTAGTGAAAATTGATATTCAATAGTGAACGATCCAATTCATATATAGTATGTGTTATTTAAGATTTATTTACCCTTTCATAAATTCAATGATGATCGTAGACCAACAAATGAATAGGTTGATCCACTGTTCAATTATTCGTTATGACTTGGGTTATACATAGTGGGATTATTAGGGTTTTATTATTTGAGAATTGATTTAATTTCCTTATCTTTCTTAAGATAATGGATCTAGGTAGAAAATAACATCAGTCGAGGTTCCTTCCTCAAATTTTTTCCTTGTGTTTTCTCTCCCCCATTTTCTATATGTCTTCTTCTCTCTTCAGTGCATTTATAAACGATCTTTATACCTTTGTTTCTTGGTGATGAAAGCGATAAATGAATTATAGAAATTTTAGGAGGAGGTCCCATGATATATGATCTGTATTTCAAGGCTCATAGGTTGGATCCAGTAAGCCAAGAGAGAGGATGTAATATTCATGTGATGATAGGGGACATCTCACTCAAGATTTTATGACCCGTCATGATGCTGACATGAATACTATGGATGGACCACTGAGGTATAGACAACGACAGGAGTAGGTAGATCTACATGGTGGCGTACATGGTATAGTATTTGGGAGAGAAGCTGGAGGTGGTTGATGTTTTGAATTGTTACCACCACCACCCCCAGGTGGTCTACTCTAGGATTTGGGAGTTAGAGGACATGGTAGGGGACAACTACATGTGGTAGGAGGGTATCACGTACATAGTATTCTGTGATTCTTTAGGAACTAGGTTGTTTGGGTACTAATGCAGAGGCCAATGATTATTTCCTATGGTTCATGCTAGTTGAGACCACATGAGATGAACTACATGACCCATGATCTTAAGTTAGCAGTGGTAGTCTTCACATTGAAGATGTGGCGACACTAGTTGATGGGAGAGCAATTTATTGTCTACTACAATCACATGATTCTCAAGTATATCTTCTCTTAGAAGGATCTCAACTTGAGACAAAGGTTATGGATAGAGTTCATCTAGGATTATGACTTTGATATTGTCTATACTCATGGGAAGGGGAACGTAGTAGCATATTCTCTCAGTAGAAGATATAGTTTGCAGTTGCTGAATGAGGCATTGGGGCAGTTGGACTTGTTGTAATTATCCTTAGTGGATGGAGATAGATAATATTACATCCAATAGATGGTTCTCACCCCTCCACTCTTAAATTGAGTCAGGGAGGCATAGCTTGGGGATATATACTGGGAGACCCTATATGCTCAGATGTCCATAAGGTATGGTCTTGATTGATATTCAAAAGGCAGGGATCACACTGTTATTTTCATAGGATGCACAATAGTACAAGTGACATTACAGGATGAGGTTTTGAGGGAGTTTCATAAGTCCCCTTTGGTTGTACATCATGGTGTGGAAAATATGTACCAAGACCCTTGATGTTAGTTTTGGTGTCCAAGAATGAAGAAAGGAGTTGTAGAGTTTGTTTCTTGATGCCTTAGTTGTCAGCAATTGAATTCCGAGTACTAGGTTCCATCAGGTTTAGCTCAAACCATTGAGGTGCTAGAATGGAAGTGGGATGGGATGTCAATGGTCTTTGTAAAGGGTTTACCATGTACTCTAAGTGGACATGATTCCATCTAGGTGATTTTTGAATGACTCACAAAGTCATCCCACTTCAAAGCTATCTTAGATTAGAGTTTAGTAGAGAGATTGAGACACCTCTATGTGTAGAAGATAGTTCAAATCCATGGAGTTCCATCGATGATTGTTTCAGATCATGATGCTCTATTTACATTCTAGTTTTGGATGGGATTACATGATGCATTTGGGACCCTGTTATTCTTGAGCACAATATTTCACCCACAAACAAATGGCCAAATAGAGTGATCTATTCAGGTTCTAGAGGACATGATGTGAGCTTCCATGTTGGACTTCGACCAATAGTTGGGAGGATCACCTACCATTGGTGGAGTTTTCATACAACAACAACTACCATTCCACCATTGATATGGAACTATTCGAGTATTTATATGGGCGACCCTACAGGTCACCACTACACTGGACTAACCTAGGAGATTCATCACTCATGGTCCTGAAATTGGTTCAAGATACTACCAAGATGGTGAATATCATCCATGAGTGGATGAAGATTTCCCAGAGCCATCAGATGTCTTATAATGATAAGAAGTGGAGGCCTTTTGAGTTCGAGGAAGGAGAGCATGTATTCCATTAAGTTTCACATCAATGAGGATTACATAGATTTGGTTAGGGTGAAAAGTTATCTCTGAGGTTTATTGGCCCTTTTCAGATACTACATAGAGTTGGAGAGGTGGCATAATTCTTAACTCTACCCCCATAGTTGGACCAGGTACATGATGTATTACATGTGTCATAGCTGAGAGTTACATGCATTATCCATCACACATCATCAATTGGGTGAGCTGGACATTGAGGATGGAAAATGTTTTGCTGAGTACCTAGTGGATATTGAGGATTGACTAGAGAGGACCCATTGTGGGTGAGTGATTACTTTAGTGCATGATTGGTGGTAACCTAGGAATCTGGAGGAGAGAACTTGGGAGAAGGAGGCTCAGATACGTGCTCATTTCCCACATCTTTTTAAGTAACCTTTGTTTTGGATTTTTTGGGATGTAAAGCCCCAAGGTGGGGAGAATGTAATGTCTCATATTTTCTTTGTATTTTTTTTCAATATTTTATGGATTAAATTTGAGACTAGAAACTAAGAAGACATGCAATTCCAAGACCTAGCGTGCCCAGAATAAATGTTCGAATAATATTAAAATATTAAATAGAATACATTCATAGTTTTTCTGAAAAAGGGGAATAACATATAAATGGGTTCCTCGATCAGATATTTGAGGGAACCGTTTCTTTCAGATCAGCAACTTTACCCTAGGCAAGACTTAACGTTGGCCGGCACAAGGCGGTTGTGAAAAGTAGTTTTGGGCATTTTTAATGAATTGAATAAACTGAAGATTTATTTTATTTTATCTATTTAGTTGATATAGAAACTCATAGACAATTATTATTTTAAGTAATTATTTAGGTAGGGATCCAGGGTTAGGCTCATAACCCTAGAATTCCCAAGAGGCTCACGAGAGAAACCCTAGAGAGTTTCTCTCGATGAAGACAATAGAGACTTAGATTAGAGATCATTCTTGATAGATCTCACCAATGGAAATAAATATACAATATATAATGATCCAATTCTCATGTAGGATGTGTTATTTTGGTTTTTTTCCTCATTATCAAATTCAATGATGAACACGGACCAACTAACCAACAAGTTGATCCGCAATTCAATCGTTCCTCACAGGATGGGTTATACATTACATGATTATTAGGATTTGATTATTTGAAAATTGATTTTATTTTCTTATCATTATTATGGGAATGAATCAAGGCTAGAATGAACAATGGTTGAGGTTCATTCCTTAGATTTATTCCGCATGTTTACTCTCCCCCATTTTCTACACGTGTTCTACATTCTTCATTGTGTTTATGAATGAATGATTGATTCACCTTCGTTTCTTGAAAAAATGATCTGAAATTGAAGATCTAACCTTAGGATTACCTAAGGGAGGTTTTAAAGAGATGGTGATAGACGAATCAGAGCAAATCATAAGAAACCATTCTTCAAGGAGTTTGCATCAGAATCGATTTAAACAGACTTTGGAGATGATTGAAGGCCCAAAACATATAGATTCTGCGTTAGGGTGATGAAACAACCTTGGATATAGTCTTTTTAGGTAAAAATATCACCAGAAAAAGATTTTTATCATCGGTCAAGGAGTGTGAAGGAGGAACGTGAGTTTATGGAAAAACCCGATGAAAAAGACGTGTAACCTGGGGTTACACAGTGTGTGGCCCCAAATGAGAAATGGATAGGGTTTCATGAGATAGTTAAATGTCACACGGAATGTGACCCATGTCACATGGTGTATGGGACCTTCCTAGAGAATCAATGTGTATCTCAAGAGATACACAGACCCAGGGTGGATTACACGGGTTGCTAACACATCTTGTACTCCCCTACACAACTTGTCCTAGACCATGTACATGGACTACACCATGTACTGATACATGGGAAGAGATACATGGGGTAAAAATATGTATTGGAACAATGATGGAGTACACTGGTGGACCTTGGATGGAAGGACATGACCTATGACTCCTTCTTCACACCGTGTACCCATCTTCTACATGACACAGCTTGGAAATGAAATACTCCATTGTACACAAACAATACTCGAGGTCAAGTAGCGTGGTGCGTGACCCTAATACATGATGTGTATCCCTTTCTAAATGGATTGATTCAATTGTATTCCAAATATTAGAAAAGTTTTTTTTGGGTTCATTCCCTTATCGCTTCCCTGAAGGTAGGTACAAATCATTTCCTACTCATAGGACTATGGTCCCTTTAGTAGGACTTCTTGGATAGAGTTTTTGGAATCCCAGGAGAGTCCCAAAGTAAGATCCTCTATTCATTACTATTACCCTAGGTAGATTCCTTGGTGTTGAAATGACCAACTTCATTGGGCATCGATCCTCTACTTAGTAGTTTAATCCAGATCGAGTAGTTGGTATCACCCCTGGACCTAGCTATGATCCTTATATGTGGTATCATATTCTCTTCAGATCTATCATGGTATCTCTATCACGATGGTTCTTGACAAATAATACTTCTTGGATGGACATCATCAATTATATTATACTCAGGAGTGTGTTCTCCCAGATGAGTGCTACGTGGAATCTTCACATTGAATCCCTAGCATTGTTATACGGTAGTCATGAATTATATATAGACTTCGTGTCTTGAATTTATTATATCTAGATATCATTATTATATGGGATTTATACATATACTATGAATAGATGACTATATCTTTCCTTTTTGTATTTCTTTGTAGTTTTGGGTTTCCCTACTGAGTATTGTTATAATCACCCTTACACGGACTTTTCCCGCACATGTTGTGTCTTATGCAGATAAGAGACCTTTTGAAAAAGTCCTTGGAAGACCAAGACTAGACGTTTCCTTGTGAGATCAGATAGGCCGAGGTGTGTTCCTATGGATATAGATAATAATACCAATAACTTCTTTTCACAGGCTGGAATTATGGTTACAAACATCTTTTTTGGTAGGCCTGTATTCTAGCCCAGTTTACATTACTACACTTTACTTTCCTATCATACTCTGGTTGGGATATAGTGGTATTCTTGTATTTGGTTCTTAGTGATTTTTACATTTCAGCATTTTATGGGATTAGAGATGTGTGCATGCATATAGGTACATATGCAATGCCTCCCATGTTAGTGATATTCCTACTCGGTGCTAGTCACCAACCCTTATCCTATTTGAGGAGGGATTGGGGAGTCAAGGTATGGGCCCCACTAGGATGGGTTTTGAAAATATTTATTGAAAAATATTTTTATGAATTACTCACAATCCATAGAATAAATTTCTCCTTAGACTTTGTATTTTTATTAGTTTCCACCACTGATCATCTTCCCCATAGAAACGATTGAAAACCAACACAAATTTCTCTTCATTTGAGCACTGAATGATAGATAATATCTTTCCAATGTAGTCAATCCAGTATTCTGTTAAGAGGGGATTAAAAGATCAACTAAACATGGGAGGCCTTTTCTGTATGAAGGATTCGATTAAAACTTTATATCTCCTAGGAGAAGGGGGGAATTATACATGATTCAAGTTATTATTCATAACTTGATCCAGTTTATAAAGTACTTTCATTAAGTTTTGAGCATTTGTTTCCATCATATTAGGCATATCATTAGGGAAATCTTCACATTTCTTATTACATTGATTATTGGAACATGTTCTTCTATTTACCAACATTAAATAAGAAAAAATGAAATACGGGGGGGGGGGGGCTTGAATACTTATCTAATAATCATAAAAAAGAAAATTCAAGCGTAAAAGGATAAAATATTAAAGAAAAAGTATATATTAATATGTGATTCCCTAGGATTCAATCTAGGTTATCCATGATATATTTCTTAAAATATATTCTTATGGACTTTTTTTGTTCCCTTTATAATGGTTCATAATGAGATTATGAACATACCAAAGTAAATCCCCAGGCAGTGTCAAACTAGGTGCATAGTAAGACCCATTTTCATGTAATGGGTTACCCTAAGTTAGGCCCAAAACACCTTATAGGAGTTATTACTCTTAGGTTCATATATTATAGAACCAAATAAACTTTTAGTATCCATACATGGATGTATTTTATTGATAAACCACTTACTCTATACTTACTAATATCTAGGGATGTTTTCTTAGAATCAGTCTTATCCATAAGGTTCTTATGAAAGTGATCTATCCCTAGTCTTCAAAAATAAATAAAATTTTCCTATGATACCAAATATAGATACCATATCCTTTTACACATATAACTATATTATTTTAAGAATAATTAAACATAAAATTACAAGAAAAGGATCGTAAAGTCTAGTTTCTTGGAAGACTAGGTACATAAAACTAGAAACATGGGACTAAATAATACATTTCTTTATTTATCATACATTATGAAATCCTAAATTCTTTTGATACCTTCCATCTAAATAGGATAACTTAGGGATAACATTAACAAAGTTATGATATAAAAATCCTAGTAAGGGAATAAATATTAAAATAAATCTTATCACATGGGTTAGAAGGAATGACATAATGATATAAAAAGGCATGGAACATGATTAAACATGAGGAATTATAAAATGAGATCATAAAATCATGGATTCATAGTAATTTAGAAATAACATAAAAGATGAATTTATCATGATTCAATGATTTGTTTTCACATAGAGGAGTACAAGTCAAGGTTAACCACCAAGACTGTTGCACATGGAGTATGAGTCAAGGATAACCGCCAAGACCATTTCACGTAACATATAATGAAAAAAAAACACTACCCAATGCCTTGGAGCACTATTTGGGTGCACCAATCATAACATGTTCATGAATATGTTTTATATAGGAAGAATAATACATAAATAATCAAGAATTAACATAAGGGTTACCCATAGTATGAGTTGGGTATCACAATCTTATAAAAAATGCATAACATAAGGGAATATCCCAATGGTGTCCATGAAAGAAAGGATTTAAATCATACATGGACATTAATATGGGAAACTAGGAATATATAATGATAATCTATGTCAAAATGAAGTTATAACTTGTAAAAAGAGTATTTAATAAAGTTTATAATTAAAACATTTTAGTGCGGTTTAAAGAAAATATAAAAGTGAATTTAAAGTAGAAAAGGGAATAATATTTAATATAAAAAAAAAGTGAACTGAGAATTTTTTCATAATAAAATGAGTGATTTTAGAAAAATAATGGTGTATTAAAACATATTATAGAGTACACTTGAAATTGGTTAAGAATTCACGAAGTTCCCTTAAATCAGGTTTACTTATCAGGAAGAATCGAGTAGGGAACCTTTTAAAACATGTATATACATGAAAATGAAGGATGAAAGGATATTGATACAATAGTTTTTAATATATAAACAACATTTATAATATATAAATAAAAGAAAATTTAATTTTATTTGGGTAAAAAGAGATAAATAGGAACCTAGAGGAATAATGGAGGTTTGGGTAGAATCCCTTACCTTAAGTCCGAAGGTGTTCTTCACTTCATAATAATGTCTTGGATAATCAAATTAGATTCATTAATTAATATTTATAGAACGATTTATATATTTATTTTATTTACTATGACTTTATTAAGCTCATTTATGAACTTTTTTGATGGGTTAAGAGGTTCAATTTCATCATTTAGGAGGGTTGGTTTCCTTTGTTTTTATGATATATTTACTTGTATACATGTAAGAAATGTCATATAATGTGGGGTTAATTATCTAGAATTAAAATTATATGTTATTAATGATCTTATAGAGGTTAAATTGGTCTTATATATCATGTGTTTTTATTTCGTGAGGATGAATCATTAGATAAATAGTTAATGATAATCGTTTGGTTTTTTTTGCGATTTTCGATCATAATGAAATCATTTTATTTTATAAATTAATATCATGTGTTGAAAATGATTATAGAAAATTAAATAAGATAATATATATATTATAATCTATTTCAACCATAAAAATGGTTTCATGTCATGCCTTGAAGATGGTAATGGAAATTGAAAACTTTATTGTCCTTGAATGTGATAAATTAACACATCACGAATGATGTTTTATTTTTTTAGTATAAAAGGAGGGGGAAATAGATATGATGATAAATTATTCCATTAGTATAAAAAAAATTCCAGTATATTTAATCTACTAGATTTATCATACCATTTGGATTAGGGGAGTTTAGGATAGAAAAAGAAAAGAAAGGAACTTGAAAATAAATTAAAATAAAAGGAAGAGGGTTTTACCTCTTGATTCCTTATTCTTGAGAACCTCCTTAGGGGATTCGTTTTGGTATTTTGTTAACAAAAAAAGCTAATAGACATGGTGGAGGGTCCTGGGAGTATATTTGAGTAGAATTTTGACAAGAATCAAGGCTTTAGAGGTGTGAGGAGAAGAGGTGTTAAGGGGTGATATTTATAGTGGAGGAGAGGGGTGTTTTCTCATTATTTAATTCATTAGTTTATTATTTTGATCAAGACAAGAAATAGTGTTGACTATTGAGAATAAATACTATAATCAGATAATTTTAGTTTTAAACAATGGTTATTAAATCATCCATGACTCAAGGAATAGTGTATTTAACTTATAATGTATTTATACTATAAATTACAGTATTTTACTAATCCCAAAAATTCATGTATTTCAGAAAAATCTCAAAAAATTCACCCGAACCATTTTTAAAAGTTTATAATTAAAATAATAACTATATTTTATGATTTTTTTTCTAAATTTGACATTTTTTAATCAAAATCCTCATTTACTTGGAAAATAAATTTTTTAAAATTAAAACTTCTTTTTTAACAGATTGAAAATTTAATTAAGATCTCATAAAATTATCTCATAATTATAAGACAAAAAAATATTGAATTATGAATACATTTTATGAAAATAAAATTTATTTTAAAATTTTAAATTAATCAAAAAATTGTAATTAAATATTTATGACCAATACAATTTCCAACACTTAATTAATAAAATTTTAAAATATTTATTTACTTATACTATGATATAATTATATCATATTTTCAGTTATAAGATGGATAAATTTTATTAATATTTTATTTGGTGTGTTTACTATTAAATTTTCTTGTTTTCTATTCATAAGGTTCACATTAATATTCCAAAGATCAAGTTACAATTTCATCCATATAGGTTCCTTAACTTATATAAACACTTATTATTTCATTCATTCATCATTTATAAAGATTGTATTGCATCTTATATGTGTTTATACTATATGAAATAATTATAAGAAGGGGATTTATATATATATTAAACTTTGGGTAATTACAGATTTAGCCCACTTCATTCTTATATTTTGGACTTTCATCTTTTTTGAAAGGTTATAATGTTAACCATTTGTGGAATGGTTTAAGTTAAACATAGAATTAATTTTTTAGAGATTAATGTATTATCTACCTATAAGGGTATTTATTAATATTGGATAAAATTTAATAACCATTTTTTTGTGACAAAGATATATGGAATGACCTATCATTCTATTTATAGATCACATGATCTGCTAACGATTTAGGAATGACAGATTCACCTTTATTTGTTTGAATAAGATATGAAGTGGAAATTGATCAAGGCACAATAAAGGGTGAGGTTATCCTAATATCAAGTAAGTGTATATTATAATTAAGATTCTTCAACTTTAGGGAAAAAGTTATTGAAATAAAATTTTATCCTATTATCATCATTTTTGATGATATCAATTACCTTTTTCAATCCTCTTTGGGTTATGGCTTTGTGATTGTCATATTTTTCCTAACCATGTTATCTATCACTCTCCATCAGAACTTGATAGATATTTTTCTCTTATATGACAATTTTTTCACTTTCCACCATTGTTCTCTTATATGGAACCCCAGTTATGAGTTACATTGGGTAACTTTTATGTTTCCAACTTTATTTTTTAAAAGGATGTTTTAGTATTCATTTTTACGATGAGGGTTTCTATTAAATAAATTTTAAGTATTAAACCTTTGATAACACATAATAATTTTGAGGGTGAAATTAATTTTAAGGGGGGTAGAATGTAATGACCTAAAATTTTGTGATATATTTTTTTGAATTAATTTAATCATTTGGATATTTTTCATTTGACACAATATTGAATATAAATTTTGTTATAAAAAAAACACTGTGTTTGACTTGCGTCATATAAAAAACCAAGTTCATGTTATGCTATAAGTAACTATTATTTTAGCTTTTTGTACACACAAAACTATTCTTGGATAGTGTTACAATAACACCAATGTCTTTTGATAGAATTCATTACATGTAAGACTGATTTTTACAGAACAATAATATATTGTTAAAATATTACCATTTAATATATTAAGATATAACCTAACCATTTAATTGGTTGTTATGGATAATATTAACTAAATTATTAATATATAAGTTTTATAATATGAATTCATTGGTTACCAATTAATTAGAAATGAAAATATATATCAATTCATTGTAAGGGAAATAATTTTATTTTTATGCACCCAAAGTCATTTTGAATTAATAAATTAAATTAATTAAAATTTGGGA
This sequence comes from Viscum album, assembly GCA_963277665.1. Lineage (NCBI taxonomy): Eukaryota > Viridiplantae > Streptophyta > Magnoliopsida > Santalales > Viscaceae > Viscum > Viscum album. Next base: position 860,333,499 of record OY728121.1, read on the forward strand.
ATGATATTAATAAAATATATATGTTACATATTAAATAAAATATTTTTTATATTAATCCAATATATTTTTTATGCATATGATAAAAACAAACCCAATTTTACTCATAAAACCCTATATTTTTCAAAAGGGTGATTTTACTGTCTTTTAATGAAGAACCCATTATAAATATAATTTTTGACAATTTTAGAATTATTATATTAAAAAAATAAACTTCTTATTTGAAATAGGGATATAAAAATTTACTTTGGTTTAATTTTTGTAATTTTCCCGATAAGTTTCATGATTTGATGAATAGTGAAAATAATGAATTTTAATTGAAAACCACTTTTTCATCAAAATAATTTATAATGTTTGATTAAATATTTGATTGGTTTTAAAGTATAATTAGATCAAATTTTTATCATTCAATCAAATTTAGTCCATTTGAATCAATTTCACATTGAATTTGGATGTAAAAACTTATCTATCGTTTGGATATTTTACCTTTAAAAACCTATTTTCTCGTTTTATCAATGTGATTAATTTTAAATTAATTTTTAAAATATATGTGTTTTTAATTATGAAAAATGATTTAATATTTGGAATTATAAGTTAAAAAATTTATTAAATAGGACCCTTTTATTTTTGGACAATATGAATAACAACTTTAGTAAGTTTTTTACCACAATTAAGGGTAAATCAGGCAGTTAAGGGTGGAAATAATATTATAAATGTTATAAAAATTACCTAAAACATGGTAAAATGATATTGGATGAATTTATTTATAAACTTAACACATAATTATTGAAATTTAATAATTTAATGGGCCCTTTTTTAGGAAAATTACTTAAATATTATTAAACTCAAAGGGAGTGACAAAATGTCACACTCTTACTTTTAATATGTATAATATTTTTAATATGTGGTTAAATAGAAGATATTTTCAACTATATATATTAATATTAAAATTTTTATCAATTTATTTTTAATTTTTAGTGAATAAATAATTTTCATAAATAATTATAAAATGATGATGGAGTAATTATTCAATTAATGAAACAATTAATTAAATGATATTAGAAATATTTAAATAAATATAATTTGACTTAATTAAGGCTATAAAAAGAAATTTTTGGGTGAATATAACATGTTAGTGGTGTATTAAAGTGAATTGATTCAATGTAATCTTGCTGGATTGATTTTCTTAAAGTCAATGTTATGAATAGTGTTAAAATTGACACTTATGATATTTTATGAAAATAATATTTTATCAAATTATTTAAAAATAATAAAAACATTAAATAATGAAAATGTGATGAGATATGGTCTTAAATATCTTAAATTTTCCATTTTGGGTCCAATTTAGAATTTATATTTAAATATTACATCCTCTTAATATTAAAAACTTTGTTACCATAGTTAAAATTAAAATTTTCTAAGTAAGGGTTAATCAAAATTATGCGGTTTAAAATAACATCAAAACATGTATAAATATATATTTTTGATTATATTAAAAAATTATAATATGTTTTATTATAATAAATTGAATTTTTTATGTATTCGTATTGAGATTTATTTTATTATAAATTAATATTTTGAGAAATTCCAAAAGTGCCCCTCCTCTATCTTATAAAAGGAAACTTCTCCTTATCTTATATTCACACTTCAGAACCTATTTGGTTCAACATAAGTATGTCTAAATTTCCTCCCAACTTTCCTACCTTCATCCTATAATCCTTACCTTATTAAAAATCCACCCAAATGATTCATTTTGTGAAAATAAAAAGGTAACACCCAAAGAAGAGGTAACGTTCATCAATATACATTTTTATTTTATTTCTTCCTTATACCCCTTAAAATATTTTTATTTAATGATTATATATTAACCTTGGTATAATAAATATGCTTAAATTTTTTAATATTAAATTTTATACCAAAAATTACACACAGTTACATATAATGGGTAATGAACACACAATTCTTGTGTACGACCAACTACTGCCTCACGAAACGATGTTTTTTGTTTTTATTTTACCACATCAGATGGTAGGGATTTATGATGGAAACTTTGTTTTTTATATCATATATATTATATTTATGATTTATTTATATTTCTATAATTATTATATAACACATAACTTCGTTATTTTCATTTTATGTAAATACGATATCTTCATTTGTGGAAGTGTGGACTACCGCCTTTTCAAAGTGATGTGATTTATTAACACTCGGCATGGAATGTATTAAGAATGGATTTAGTAAAAATTTATGATATATATGAAATAATAATTCTACTATAATTAGTATATATATATATATTTAATTTAATTTCTTTCTTTTAAAATGATAATTAAACGGAAACAACATTCGTGCATACATACGACCTACCGTCTCCATGAACGGTGTATTCTATTTTATATTTATATTGTTTATATATTATTATAAATATTTATATAATGAATATATTTGATATTGATATTATTTTTTACATTATTTAAACAATTAAACCATGTTCTAATTATGATGGCCAAGAATACAAATTCAAAACATATAGGAGAAACAAAACGATTATTACCCAAAACGTAACTTAAAAATGGAATTGTTAACAAGTGGGTAATATATAGTCATAAGTAAATCATATATGGTATTATAAATATGAATATGGTTCTGTGATAGATGTATAATAAACTTATATTTATTATAAATGAGGTTTTCATGAGTACAATGAGAGTCAAGGTATAAGGTAAGGGAATTTCATCTCACTTTTTATTTCCGTGAGATACATGACATATTCAACACTTGATTCTACTATGCGGTTTATATAATACCTGATGAAATGTTATATCATTAATTTAATTTATTTAATTATATTAAAATATTTAATTTATGTTATTATTTCTTGGAGATCATGATTCTAAAGTTACTGAAGTAGTAAGGGATCTATGTCTCACTTTTTTTTTTCTATTGGAGACATGCCTTATAAACCACTTGTTTCTTCTACGTGGTGTATATTCTACCCATGAATGTATTTTATGTGTATTATCTAGAAAAATATATTATTATAATTTCCATATAGTTTTCTTTATTTCAGGGGGAATATAATTCTGTTGAATATAAAGTGATAAGTATTTATTTCACAATATCATTAATATTTGTGATAGTTTGGTTTTAACTCTCCCTTATGGAATATTTATATTAAAAGTACATGTTTTCTATAACTTTTTTCAAAGAAATGTTTTTAATATTATCCTATGAATTTTTAAATGAATTTTTATCTATTTTTTTAATTTTTAATAAATGGTTTTAAGGGAATATTTTTATCATTTCCCAAATGAGATACTTTGTGACTTTTTAAGAAAAAGTACAAAAAGAATGTATTTTTAAATTATATGACATGAAATTAATTTTCCACAATCATGAATCCATAATTATTTTAATATTAACTTAAAATATTACAATTTTATTTTCAAATAAAGGATTTCTTTTAAAATTTTGTGTCATTTTAAGAAAATAAATCGTTTCAAAATCAAAAGGTATATTTTCCTCCAGAATTATTTTCAAGTGATCTCTCAGAATTATTTTCCATGTAAGATAACATTATTTGATGTTACATATGTTTTATTGGTGATATTATTCAATTAAGACATTATTATTCTTTCTAGGAATGTTTTATGTTTATCATGGAATGATATTTATGAAACCAATTTCTTTTCCATTGGTTATGTTATGATTTAATTTAATTCCATGGGTTCTAATATAGTGAATGATTTGTATTCTTGTTGTAAACATATGTATGGTTTTAATTGATAGAGGGGTGGGACCTATATCTCCCTATAATGCATTGGGTAAATATTTACATCTCATGAGATAATTATGGAAACAATTCCATAGGCTTGATCCACTATGGACGACAGAGAAACCCAATACACTATGGAAGATGGGGAAACCAGATCCACTATGGAAGATGGGGAAACCTAATCCACTATAGGAAGATATGGAAACCTGATCCCTTATGAGGAAATGATTGTGAATGAGGATTGTGGTGTGTCCCTCCCTGTAGTTTTAGTCACAATGGAGTTCCCTATTATGTTTTGGTTAATGAGGCTTGACTTATAGGGAATGATACTACATGATTATGTGTCTACAAAAAATTCCATGTCTTATTTATTTGTTATGATTTTGTGGATTATTATATTGATTCCCTTATTATTCATGCCTTATGAACTACCAATATTAATTCGATGATTCATGTTTATGATATTTGATATACAGGGTAAGATCTTTTAATTTTACGATCACATTATCATACCCTTATGCTCATGTTTATGCTTACATATATTCCTTGTTTACCCTTACCGATCATCTAAGCTCACACTTTGTAACGTTTCTTTACCCTAGGGTATGAAGATAGGTGTAAAGTTTTATATGAAAAAAATGGTTCAAGTTATGATAAAATTGAAGAGAGAAGAAGTAGATGTTTTATGAACCTGTTGTTTATGTTTCCCAATTTCCAAAGGCACTAAACTAATAGGATCATTGAGAATATATTTTTTCAATGTGTTAGTTATTACACAAAAATGATGAAATGTTAATGTATGAAAAGTGAGGGTCATTATAAACTGATTAACTAATGCATACTTCAAGTGAAATAACACACTTGGATTCACTATTTGTCTTAGATTGTAAATTCATTAACTTATCAATGAGGGTTATCCTATATTTTTGGAAATTAAATTCATGAATAACTTGGATGAGTCTCCCCAGATTCAACTTGATGTTATAAAATAAATATTATTATTTCTTGGGATCATTTCAAGTATACTCTGAGGCTTCCTAGGACTTGATCCTAGGTCTCGGGTGAAACCCCCATAGGATGAAATTCTAAGGGTAAATTCCTGTGGATTCAACCTAGATTATTAAACATGAATTAAATCAAAATTATAGAACTTTAAATGATTAAAATTATAAATTGGGGCATTTTTTGTATTACTTGGATCCCAACCTTGAATATAACTTTGAAATAAAAAGCGATCTGAGATATTTTGGCCTAGGAAAAATTAGGTAGTAGCAAAAGGGTATCCCATAAAGAATTTCAACAGATTTGGATTATTTATTTATTATCCTTAGTTATTATAACTACACACTAATCATATTATATTCATAGAACAAATAATGCTAATAAATTTTGGTGGTGGAATTTTGAGTTTTAGTCACACCTTATTCAGGACTCTGATTGGTACCTAGACAGACTTTATGGATATAGTTTGGGATAAAGGGAAGCACCCAGCTATGAACACTTGTTTTTTCTATGCTAAAAAGGAGTATGGTAGAAAATAACTGATCTTATGATCATGATTCTAGTGGATTAGTTTTGGTATTTTTGTAAAATTTTGTGTAGTATATGATATATATTCTTATTTCCCATGTAACCCTTAGTCACCACTTTTTTATGTAATATTTTCATCAACATTTTTTATATAATAGTAGATACTATTTATGTCTCTCTATTCACCATTTTGTATGTCCTTTTATCCCACTTCCTTATTATTAACTATTAATACTATTTTTTAATTTATTATATACCACTATGAAACATTGATAAAAAGGGGGTATAGTCTCCCCACCGTACTATCACAGAACCTCATTGCTAGTCGACAACCTCTGATATGGAAACCCTGCTTTTATTACAAACATAAACATGATTTATTACATAAAACCTCACTTGATAAAACAAGAAGATCGAGAGGTTTAGTGTCTTTGGGGTTTAGTATCATTACATAAAAACCATAAAACATGAAATAAAATATATTTATTGAAAACTTCCTTTTCATGACCACTACATTCCCTCTTACTTAGCATTGCATGGGATAACCTGAGGACATGCATAAGAAAAGGGTGAGCTATAAAGCCCAGTAAGGGAATACACATGGAATAACATGAGGATTACAATACATGTTAGACATTAGGAATATCAATAGAGCATAAGAGAAACATGAACATAAAGGCATGATAAAGCATGATAATCATAACATGGAAATGTGGCAACAACACTTAACTTGAAATTAGCATGAGCTAAGACTCACTGCACATGGATCATGAGTAAATCTTCATTGCACATGAAGAACGAGTAAAACCCTCTTTGAAATTGAATTAGAATGAGTCAACACTCATTGCACATGACGTATCATGATACTATACTTTACCCAATGCATTGGAGCGCTATAAGGGTGCACCCTTCTTAAACATTTCATTTCATGCATAAGTGTGCCACATGGATCATAATACATGGATTCATAGAACATAATCATTTATTACATGATAAAGGAATGTGGAATTTATACATGAAACTTTATAATCAACAAGTAAATGTGCATAAATGTTAATACCCTTGATGGAGAAATGGGTATGGTATTCACTACACAATGGCATTGGCTTAGAAAATCAGTGCGATTTCGGCAGCGTAACGGCGTGACATAAGAATTCATAAAAATGGTTGATGAGAGAGATGTAGGATCGAAATATAGTATGAGATTCTCAATATACAAGAGGGGGGGTGAATTGTATACTTTAAAAATTCCTTTTGAACCTTTAAAGTTAGTTAAGAATAACAATGTTTTCCTTAAGCAAAGGAAAAGGCTAAGTTTAACAAAGTTAAACTAAGTAAATTCACAACACCTCTTAACACCGAAGGTAAACTAGGAAAGAGATTCCGAAAGTAGGTTCCAGAAATATGGTTCCGGATATTGAAACTTGACAAACAATTACAATATGAGATTCTACCTTAAAGCGTATAGAAACTAAATTAATCAGAGTACAAATAAGGAAGTATAAGAAAGTTATACTTTCCTTATAATACAAAATGCAGCGGAATAAAAAACAAGTAGTAAAACTACTAGTAACAAGATATAAGTCTTATAACCCAAAGAGAAGGGTATCCAACAACCTTGGATAAAGGTCCCTTGATTTATACTTTCAAGCAAGTCTGTCTTACCCACACCAGGGTAAGCCCTCGATACGAAGATCGGAGTCTCTGTCTTGCTATCCCCGCAAGCCCTCAACTTCAAGGTAGTTGGCAACCTCTGTCTTCCTCAGCAAGAAAGCCCTCGAACTTTAAGGTAGTCGGCACCTCTGTCTTCCTATCCCCGGAAGCCCTTGAATGTAATCACCAACATTCGGAGTCGCACGAAGCTTTGAGAGTTAATAAGAGCCTCTCTCTCTAGAAATCACTTCAAGCAAATTTGTCAGCCTCTCATCACTTTCATCAGCTATCAGCTGCCCATCAGCCACGAGCTCTTTCAAATGAGCTCCTATTTATAGGTAAGGTCGGCTCCTTCTCCAACAGTCATATTTTCCTTAAAGTTCGGAGGGACCTGTACACGTGTCACTTAGACAACGGTTAGTTTATAACAAAACAGACGACATCGTTTTATAATAAAACAAGTGTAACAGAATGTACGACATCGTTTTAATTCTAACATAAAAGTTCGGAATGAAAACTTCGGAGTGAAGGTTCGGAGTGTAAAGCACAATGGTAAAGAGTAGAAAAATTTTAGAAGTGTAAGCAATATAAAATTTCGGAGTCAAACAAAGATATTTTTCGGAGTCTGAATTAATTCAGTGTGTATAAAACAAAGATACTCAAATTCTGTTTAATAGGTGAATTCGGAATGAGAATTCGGAATAGGAATTCATCATCAGAAATCGTAATGAGAATTCTTCATCAGAATTTTTAATGGGAATTCGGAATGAGATTTCTTCATTAGAATTCGTAATGAGAATTTGTCATCAGAATTCATAATGAGAATTCTTCATCAGAATTCGTAATGATAATTCTTCATCAGAATTCGTAATGAGAATTCTTCATCAGAATTCGTAATGAGAATTCTTCATCAGAATTCGTAATGAGAATTCGTAATGAGAATTCTTCATTAGAGTTCGTAATGGGAATTCTTCATTGGAATTCGTAATGAGAATTCGTAATGAGAATTCTTCATTAGATTTCGTAATGGGAATTCTTCATTGGAATTCGTAATGAGAATTCTTCTTCAGAATTCATATCTTGAATCTGGAATAGAACTTAGTCAGAGTTCATATCCGGAATTCGGAATGAAACTTCCTTATAGTTCTTATCCAGAATCCGAACCCTAAAACAGAATGCTTTATATCAAAGTTTCAATGATTCTGAGAAAATGAATCCGAATCTTATACTTAAGAAAAATATAGATGAAAAAGTGATAAGGATAATTTTTCTTATAAAAGCAATTTTCCTTAAGAAAGCTATTTTCCTTATAAAAGCAAATTTCTTAAAGATAAGGTGTTTGTGATTTTCAAAACAAGAAGGAATGGAAAAGTCATAAGGAAAACCTTATTGACTCAACAAGAGAAATGGGTTCCTCATCATATTAACATGTAATGGACAGTAATAAGTTTATATATATACATTTCCCAACAATTTTAATGGAATTTAGATTCATGATACAAAATTATTGCTTGAATGTAAATGAGGAGAGAGAACTTCCTTTCGGAATTTCGGCATACTAATTGGTGTACATGGGAGGCATTTAATGAGAGAGAAAGGGGTATCCCATAATTAAAACATAAAGGGGGAAGTATTAGGGAAGTGATAAACCATACCCCAACATTCAAAATAGAAATTAAAAGGGAAAAACAACTTAAATAAAATTGGACAAAAATGAGAAAGGAAGAAAAAACCCTTACTTGGAAGTGTGCTTTCAAAGGCTAGAGAATGGATTGTGAGAGGCTTCTTGGGAGCTTCAGGCACCTTGGAAGGATTATAGAGAGAGTAGGGCAGAGTTTGTACGAACTACAAAGGCTTTGAGTGATGAGGAAGTGGGAGCTTGGGTGGGTTTATATAGGAAAGGTGAGAGAATTCTTTATTATTTAGGTTTGGGACCCTTTATATTAAATTAATCCAAAACACAAACCATCCCATGATTTTTGCCCATGGTTTTTGGAAAATGGAAGAGGAAAACAATATTTTATAAGGCCAAAGTCTTAACTTCTTAAAATAATAGGGTTGCTTATGTGGAGGTGAGTCACACTCCCATGGAAAACAATTTAAAAAGACAAGGTGTTTAATAAGTGTTGAGGGGTCCATTAATGCTTTGAAAAGTTAGTCAAACAAACCCAAAATCACATTATTTTAATGGTAAAAAATATATTGGACGAACATAAAGATTATAGTATTTTATTACATCACTATTGGGTCATTATGATGTCATAAAACACATTATATATTTAAACGGTATTTAAATTTTTCCCAAAAATTTGACTATCTCAGAAAATTATGAAAAATTCACCGTTGGATAATTTCAACGTCCTGATTCCAGAAATAACATTTATTTTATCTAAATAATTTTATAAATATTTTAATTTTCACTTTTAAAATAAAAACCGACATTTATCGAAAATTCCCGGGTTTTGACAGAAATGGCTTTCAAACCTTAATAAAAATTATAATTGCATTCATAAAATTATAAGATCATTTATATTTAATAAAAATTAATTTAATAATAATAATAATATTTTATTAAAACATTATTTAATTTAAAAATACCTTAATTTAATAAAATAGAATTCTTAATTAAATAATAACTAAAAACACTATTTGTACTTTAAAAAACTATTTACAATGTATCAAAAATGACAAGGAGGTATATTAATTATTATATAAAAAAATAATATACATGAACATAGTACTAGAGATTTGTTACATAACCCCTTAAAATAGCCACATAAGACCTAAGGGTAAGGTGTGCGATGGTGACAGACTCTTGGGGTGGCTTAGATAACATTGCTCGAGTGGTAATCTCTATCAACTTACACTTTTCCCGTAGATGGTCCCATTAGATCTTGACATGATGAAGCTCAGATTGGGATTGGTCAAGAGTGAATCCCAAGGACGCCACCTCTTTTCCGAGCTCTGACAAATGGGCTTCGTATGGAGCAATTATACTGGATGAGGCCATCACATCTTTTGTCTGAGTAAATTGGATTTATTAAAGCCCTATATTTATACTAATCACGTGATCACTGTTCAACGACTATATTAGCAATGGTAAAAATTCTTAACGTAAAACCAAATAAGTTGACATTTAATATAAACATAAAGATACATTTAATTAGATCAAGAGGGATTTACATTAATGAAACTTTGGGTCGTTACAATATTCCCCCTTAAGAAATTTCACCCTTGAAATTTTCCTTTTCCCACACTAAAACAGATGTGGGTAACTCAGCTTCATCATTTCCTCCGATTCCCAAGTCGCTTCTTCAAACTTTTGGTTTCTCCACAACACCTTGACGATGGACATCATTTTATTTTATAGAACATTTTATCTACGATCTAAGATCTTCACTGGTTGATCCTCATAAGAAAGATCATCTTCTAATTGTACCACCTCATAAGAGAGTACATGTGAAGGGTCCGGTATGTACTTCCTTAAGAGGGATACATAAAAGACATCATGTACTTTGGCCATGGTAGGTGGAAGTGCTAGTCGATAGGCCACAACCCCAACACGATCAAGAATCTCGAAGGGGCCGATGTACCTTGGACTTAACTTCCGTTTCTTTCTAAACCTGATGAACTTATTCCATGGAGATATGCGTAGAAAAACTATGTCCCCAACTTTAAACTCAATATCTCATCAATAGTTATCTTCATAACTCTTCTGTCGACTCTGGGATTCCTTGATATGCTGCTGAATGGTTTTCACCTTCTCCACAATTTCTTCGACCATTTATGGTCCAAGAAGCTTACGTTCAATGACCTCATCCCAACATGCTGGTGTTCTGCACCTTTTCCCATACAGGGCTTCATATGGTGCCATTTGGATGCTTGAGTGGAAACTGATGTTGTAGGGGAATTCAAACAGTGGAAGATGTTGATCCCATCCTCCTTTAAAGTCCACTGAGCATGCTCTCAACATGTCCTCATGTTTTTGGATAGTCCGCTCGGATTGGCCACCAGGTTGAGGATGATAGGTCGTACTGAAGTTCAGTTCAGTTTTCAGATCATTTTGAAGACTCTTCCAAAACATAGAGGTGAATATTGGATCTCGGTCAGACATAAATGATAGTGGAACTCCATGAAACCTTAACACTTCCCTAATATATATCTGTGCCAGTTGATCCAATGAGAAATACTCCCGAATAGCAGTGAAGTGTGCAGTATTTGTAAGACGATCTACCACAACCCAGATCGCATTGTTTCCTTTAGATGTCCTCAGAAGTTCGGTGACAAAGTCCATGATGATGTTCTCCCATTTCCATTCTGTTATGGGAAATGGTTGCATCACCCCCTTAGACTTCTGCCTCTCTGACTTCACTTACTGGCACCCCAGGCACTTTGATGTATATTCAGTGATATCCTTCTTCATATTATCCCACCAAAAGTTTTCTCAGAGATCTTGACACATCTTTGTGCTCCCTGGGTGAATAGAGAAATTGGAACTATGTGCATCATCCAAAATTTCCTTCTTCAGCTCCAGACTCGATGGAACACATAGTCTTTTCCCGAATCACACAATTCCTTCTTCATTAACATTAAACTCCAAGGATTTCCCTTTTTTGATAGCTTCCACTTTTTCCTGAATTCCCACATCATCCTTTGGAGCATCCTTTAACCTTTCCAAAAGAGACAGTTGAGCAATCATTTGTGAAAGGATTGATTATGTTCCCTCTTTATGATTCCCATGTTCATCTTCATCAAGTCTAAGAATATTGGATCCTTCTAAATTCTCATCATTGATAGAATTGCTGGGTCCTTTCTACTTAGGGAATCTTCCACCTTGTTCGCTTTCCCAGGGTGGTAATGTATTTAACAGTCATAATCCTTGATGATCTCTATCCATCTTTTATGGCGCATATTATGCTCTTTCTGTGTGAATATATATTTAAGACTCTTGTGGTCAGTATATATCTCACATTTCTCCCCATAGAGATAATGCCGCCAGATTTTCAAGGCAAAGATCACCGCTTCCAACTCTAGATCATGTGTTGGATAGTTTCGATCATGTATTTTCAATAGCCTTGATGCATAGGATATCACTATATCATTCTGCATTAACACACAACCTAATCCCTTCTTCGAATCATCACTAAATACCACAAAAAGTTCCCCACTTGTGGGTAAAGTGAGAACGGTCATAGTGATAAGCCTCCTTTTCAACTCCTTGAAGCTTTCTTCGCATTCATCACTCCGAGAAAACTTTACTCCCTTACGAGTTAGCTTGGTAAGAGGGTTGGAAAATCGTGAGAAGTTCCTCACAAATCGTTGATAATATCCAGCTAACCCCAAGAATCTATGGATATTAGTTACTGATGTTGGCCTCATCCATCCCTCAATTGCATCTGTTTTGGAGGGATCCATGGATATCCCATTGTTTGTGATGATATGGCCTAAGAATGAGACCTCCTTCAACCATAACTCACACTTGTTGTACTTTTCATAGAGCTTCTCCTTGCACAAAGTCTCTAGTACAGTTCTTAAATGCTCCTCATGATTCTCCTTGGTTTTGGAGTATATTAGAATACCATCTATAAAGACTACCACAAATTTTTCGAGGTAATCTCTAAATACTCTATTCATAAAGTCCATGAATATTGTTGGAGCATTAGTGAGTCATAAAGGCATTACTATGAATTCATAGTGCCCATATCTTGTGCAAAAAGTAGTCTTGGGGATATCTTCCTTCTTCACCCTTACTTGATAATATCCCGACCACTAGTCTACCTTGGAGAATTATTGTGCTCCACGCAGCTGATCGAACAAGCCATCAATTCATGGGAGAGGATAATTGTTCTTTATCGTGATTTTTTTGTTCTCATGATAATCGATGCGAAGGTGCATTGACCCATCCTTCTTCTTGATGAAGAGGACTGGTGCACCCCATGGTGAAGCACTTTGGTGTATAAAACCTTTATCTAGAATCCCCTGTAGTTGTTTCTTTGGCTCTTCAAGCTCCACGACAGCCATTCTATATGGAGTCTTGGATATTTTTAGAGCCCCTGGTATAAGTTCAATTGAGAATTAAACATCTCTTCTAGGAGGAAGACTAGGTAGTTCCTTGGGAAACACTTCAGTGAATTCCCTCATAATAGGCATTTTTTCAAGGACGGTTTCATCCTTGGACTCAATCATCTGGGCTAGATACGCGTTCTCATAGGGTAATAATATCCATGCTTGAGATGATGGAGCTAAAGGAGATTCATCTTCCTCCTTACACTTGTAAGGAATCGGGGGTCGATTCTCCATATGGAGTGTGATTTCCCTTTCCCGAAAATTTATGTTGGATCTATATAAGGAAAGCCAATCCATGCCAAGAATTGAATCAAATTCTACCAGAGGGAGTATGATGAGGTTCTCTGGGAAATTCAATCCACAGATTATAACAGGGGAGGACTTATATTCATGGGATGAAATGATTCCCCCATTTTCCGTACTCACTGACATCTTCACTTCCATGATTTGTGGTGGTTCTGGGATTGTTCTAATAAACTTTCGAGATATAAAAGAATTTATAGAACCTGAATCAAAAATTACATTCGCTATTATTGAATGAATAACTAGAATACCTGTCGCCACTTCGTTGTCGGGGTTCACTTCGGCAGAAGTGATGGCAGAAGCTCTTCCTTGCTGACTTGGAGGTTGTTGGTTGCCTCCAAAAACCCCTGGATTAGGGAACTGATTTGAAAGATGCCCTGGTTCTTTGAATTTATATTAATGGAAAATTCATTGCGGTTCGAACGGAGCATTCCTCTCCTCTGTCACAGCCGCGGGTCTTTCTTACCGACAATTAACAGCTAGGTGCCCTTCTCTTCCACACCTGAATCATTTCCATGTCCCCTTAAGGCAATTTCTAGGGTTCTTCTTTTCGCACTTTTGGAAAGTGGGGTGCTGGATCTTCTTAGCACCGTTGGATTTATCCATCAGACCACCAGCATTGAAGTCCACCTTACGCTTCTTATCCCCATGATACCCCTGTGATTATCCGATCTACATTTCGACCTTGAGGGCACATCGAACAATTTCCTCATAGCTTTCGAAGTCATGGATTTCTAATGCTTTCCGTAGGATAGGATTCAACCCACCAAAGAAGCGGTCAACTTTTCATTCTGGGGTAACGAAAAATCCGAAAGCATATTGTGCAAGCCTTGTGAATTTTTCCTCATACGCTCCAACAGATTCTTCATCTTTTGCATGAGGGAAAGGAAGTCCCTTTCCATCTTAAGCCGGAGGGTGCGTGTAAAATATTTATCAAAAAACATCTTATGTAAATCCTTCCATTCCAATGCCTCGATCTCCTCCACAGGATTCGTATTTTTGATCAACGTCCACCATTGATCAGCTTCACCCTCCATACGATAAGCCGCCAGGAGAACCTTCTCTTGTTCAGAACATTTAAGGATGGATAATATCTTTTCAATGGAGTTGATCCATTGTCCAGTGATCGTGGGATCAGATGATCCACTAAAAGTAGGAGGCCTTTGTCTCATGAAGCTCTCGATAGTGACTTTTTCTTTCTTAGGGGGGGGGGGGGGGGTTGAACGTTCCTCTTGACCCATGTTTCTATTCAAAACTTGAGTTAGGTGAGAGATAAGCGTGACAAAGTTCGCGATTCCTGCTCCCATTGGATTGGGCATCTCATTAGTACAATCATCACACTAATCTTCACAACAGTTGTTATCCCGAGTCATCCTATTACCGGCCATTGGCTGGAATAGAGGGAAAGTTAGGGGTATCACATAAAGGGTAATCCAAAGAAAAAAGTTTATGACTTATAAATAAAATTTTATTTCCTTAACTCATGAGTCTATAGGCTTCAATCCAGGCTTTTCATGATCTACTTTCTAACATATATTCTTAGGGGCATTTTTTTAATTCCCTTAATAAGGGTTCATACTAATCTTGTGAATTTATCAAAACATATACCCTAGGAGTGTCATAACCAAGAGTGCAGAAAGGTCCATTGTCGTGCACCGATTCCCATTCAAGTCTAGCTCAAAGTGGTGTTTTCGGGTTTTACCGCTAGGATACATCTGTGCCAGAGCCGCCTCTACCTGCTCGTATCCAGACATGGATGTATTTTCTTGATAAACCACTTAATCAATACTTAGAAAAACTTAGGGATGTTTTTATTATACTTAGTCTTGTCTATAAGGCTTTACTAGGGTTTTCTAATCCTAATCCGAAAAAATAATTAAACCTATCCTCTGATACCAACAATGGAAACCCTGCTTTTATTACAAACTTAAACATGATTTATTACATAAAAATTCACTTGATACAACAAGAAGATTGAGAGGTTTAGTGTCTTTGGGGCTTAGGATCATTACATAAAAACTTAAAACATGAAATAAAACATCCTTTACATGACCACTACATTCCCTCGTACTTAGCATTGCATGGGATAACCTGAGGACATGCATAAGAAAAGGGTGAGCTATAAAGACCAGTAAGGGAATACACATGGAATAACATGAGGAGTAGAATACATGTTAGAAATTAGGCATATAAATAGAGAAAAAGAGAAACATTAACATAAATGCATGATAAAGCATGATAATCATAACATGGAAATGTGGCAACAACACTTAACATGGAATTAGCATGAGCCAAGACTCATTGCACATGGAGCATGAGTAAATCCTCATTGCACATGAAGCACGAGTAAAACCCTCATTGCACCTGAATTAGCATGAGTCAATACTCATTGCACATGACGTATCATGATACTATACTTTACCCAATGCATTGGAGTGCTATAAGGGCACACCCTTCTTAAACATTCCATTTCATGCATAAGTGTGCCACATGGATCAGAAAACATGGATTCATAAAACACAATAATTTATTACACGATAAAGGAATATGTAATTCATACATGAAACTTTATAATCAATAAATAAATGTTCATTAAGGTGAATACCCTTGATGGGGAAATGGGTATGGTATCCACTACACAATGTCATTGGCTTAGAAAATCGGTGCGATTTCGGCAGCGTAACAACATGACATAAGAAATCATAAAAATGGTTGATGAGAGAGAAAGGGGTTACTCATAATATTTATATGTAATGGAAAGTAAGGAGGTCATATAGAGACATTTCCCAACAATTTTAATGGAATTTAGATTCATGATACAAAAGTGTTGCTTGAATGTAAATGAGGAGAGAGAAGTTCCTTTTGGAATTTCGGCATAGTAACGGGTGTACATGAGAGGAATTTAATGAGATAGAAAGGAGTCTACCATAATTAAAACATAAATAAGATAGTATGATGGAGGTGAGAAACCATACCCCAACATTCAAAATTGAAATTAAAAGGGCAAAACAAATTAAAGAAAATTGGACAAAAATGAGAAAAGAAGAAAAAACCCTTACTTGGAAGTGTGCTTCCAAAGGATAGAGAGAGGCTTGTGAGAGGCTTATTGGGATCTTGGGGAACCTTGTGAGGATTATAGATAGATTAGGTCAAAGGTTTGACAAACTCCAAAGGCTTTGAGTGAGGATGAAGTGGGAGCTTGGGTGCGTTTATATAGGAAAGGTGAGGGAATTCTTTATTATTTAGGTTTGGGATCCCTTATATTAAATTAATCCAAACCAAAATCCATCCCATGGTTTTTGCTCATGGTTTTTGGAAAAGGGAAGAATAAAACAATATTTTATAAGGTCAAAATCCGAACTTCTTAAAATAATAGGGTTGCTTATGTGGAGGTGAGTCACACTCCCATGGAAAACAATTTAAAAAGACAAGGTGTTTAATATGTCTTGAGGGGTCCATTAATCCTTTGAAAAGTAAGTCAAACAAACCCAAAATCACATTATTTTAATGGTAAAACATATATTGTCTGAAAATAAAGATTATAGTATTTTATTACATCACTATTGGGTTATTATGATGTCATAAAACACATTATATATTTAAACGATATTTAATTTTTACCCAAAAATTTGACTGTCTGAGAAAATTATGAAAAATTCACCGTTGGATAATTTCGACATCCTGATTCCATAAATAACATTTATTTTACCTAAATAATTTTATAAATATGTTAATTTTCATTTTTAAAATAAAAACCGACATTTATTGAAAATTCACGGGTTTTGACAGAAATGGATTTCAAACCTTAATAAAAATTATAATTACTTTCATAAAATTATAAGATCATTTATATTTAATAAAAATTAATTTAATAATAATAATAATATTTTATTAAAATAATATTTAATTCAAAAATCCCTTAATTTAATAAAATATAATTCTTAATTAAATAATAACTAAAAACACTATTTGTACTTTAAAAAACTATTTACAATGTATCAAAAATGACAAGGAGGTATATTCATTATTATATAAAAAAATAATATACATGAACATAGTACTAGTGATTTGTTACATAACCCCTTAAAACAGCTGCATAAGACCTAAGGGTAAGGTGTGCGATGGTGACAGACTCTTGGGGTGGCTCGGATAACATTGCTCGAGTGGTAATCTCTATCAACATCCAATTTTCCCATCGACGGTCCCGTTCGAGCTTAACATGATGATTCTCAGCTTGGACTTGGTCAAGAGCAAAGCCCAAGGATGCCACCTCTTTTCCGAGATCCGACAAATGGGCTCCGTATGGAGAAATTCTACTGGATGAGGCCTTCACTTCTTTTGTCCGAGTAAATTGGATTTGTTAAAGCCCTATATTTATACTAATCATGTGATCACTATTCAACGACTATATTAGCAATGGTAAAAATTCTTAACATAAAACCAAAGAATTTGACATTTTAAATAAACATAAAGATACATTTAATTAGATCAATAGGGACTTCCATTAATGAAACTTTGGGTTGTTATATCTGATGTATGGGGATGTGTGCTTGATGCAATGTGTCCACTGGGCTAAATCACTTATGAGTGGAATAAGATTCAGACATCAAAAAGCTGTATCAAATGTTTCTTTTCATTGCCTTATAATTTATGGATGGTATAAAGGAGATTAAAAAGTATCAAAATTTGGAAAAGAGGCTGTGCTTGGGAGTATCTAAACCATATAAAGGGAAAATCGATGTTTTTCGGGATTGGACTTGATTTTCTAGTTTCTCTTATTCTATTTTTACTAATTTCATGATTGAGTGAGATACATGATTTTTGGTACATGATATTTATTATGTATTTTTTATCCTCAGACCAGTAATTCAAGGAGGTATTTCCTCATGCATCCTTATAGGCATGTAGATATTCACATAACATGTAGGTTACATTGATTGACTACTATTTTTTCATTTTATATTCCTTGAGTGAAATATCTGTTATTTTAATAACATTTATGTAAGAAAATGAGATAAATAATTGGTTAATTAAAGTGTTTCCATCAACTTAAAATGTGTTTTTCCATATACCTTTATGGTGGTACCTTAACTAACCAATTATCACATTTTTGAGGTATGAAACTACTGTTAAATAAGTTAAACATTAGTTGGTTGAGATTACCTGGATGATAATTATAATTTATAAGGTGTAGCCTTTATAAATTGGGAATAGTGATCTATATAATCTAATCATTATATTTGGACTTTTTACATTCAGAGACTGAATGTGAGGGTCTAGTTTCAGTAACATGAAGTGCCAATTTTAACTTACAAAGCATTGGTATTTAAAACTTGGGAATGGTAACTCATATTACTGGTACTTTATATATATATATATTCTTATAAAGTACGGATATCTAAAATTTAAACAATGTGGTTTATATTAAATGGGGTTTCCAATTACAAACTAAAGAATGTTTTCCTCTATAACTTTCAATCGAAACTCCATATAACAGAACCTCTACCATGAAGTAGAGAACTTAACCCTGACATAAGTTTAGCACTAGGTAGTTGTGAGTTTCTCTTATGGTCCTTCATGATCTTCTATGTCACCTTGAACTATATTTAGGAACAAGCAGTTGGGTGTTGAATCTTGTATAGGCGGGATTTGTACATGTATTATTCTTTTATCTATGATATTGTTTTGTTATAGAATCATATTCTATGTAATGTATTTGTAATTTTAGAAATATTACACCATGATATCCTCAGTCGAATACTAGGAGGGTGGAGACGACCATGCTCTGAAGGTGGTGGGATCTACCCCATTAGTATTACCTCCTATAATTCTACCTATAAAACCTCATGTTATACCTTTTAGTGGCACTGACGCATAGTTTGGAGAGGGTTTATTAGGACTATTAAAATCTATATAGGGAGATCTGTGACTTACCACTTCTATGGAATAATTAATTAGGGAGATCTAGCAACAACACCCTCCTACCTCTATAGGGTAATGCAGTCCCTAGGCCATCGATTTATAGATAGAGGTTATGTTATTTAAATTTGATCAGCTAGAGACACCTATATAAAGGAGAGTGAAGAATGAAACATACCTGCAGAGGGAGTCTTCCAAGTGGAGGTGGGATATTTTGACCCAGGCATATCAACATCGGGTTATGTTCTCGAGGTATTTTCAAACAATATTATATTATTAACTCTTTCCTAAGATGTTAAGGGATGATCAATCTTGAGAGTTTATCCACCTACAATAGGGAAATATTTTCCATTATGGACTAATACTCTCACTTTATAGAGCTATTGTGTTTTGTTCATACACTTCTAGGTGATTATATGTGAATGGATAAGTGATTTGAGTATGGGATCATGTATACTATCTGATCTTAGGTGAATGTGTTCCTCTTGAATACTATCACTGAGATAATTAACTAGGCCATCATCATTTAATGTATCTTGAGGGAATCTAAAGGTGTGTGGAATGGTGTTACAATTCTGAGAAATGGTGATAGTTCATACAATAGTATATTGTGTTTCTTTGATCTTTCCCACAGGGGAACCAGTAGTTATAGTGTGCACCCTTGTTCCCTTATGGTATGCCATTAGTGTAGTATGTTGGGGAACAAGAAGCCCCAGTGCATAAAATACCCCATAGTGTGATAATCTTTTAGAAATGTGTCTCTTCATTAGAAATTGTATAAGACCTTTCCTATAGTGTTTAATGGGACTGGATCTTCACCAAATCCCAGTTATGGAGTGGGATCGACTACTCCACATATGGTAGAAAGCTAGACTACTACCATCCAATCAGTCTAAGGAGGTGGTCATGGCTGTGGGATCTAGAAATAGGATATGCAGTGCCATCAGAGTGGACCTACTAATTGTAGTCATGTTTTAGCTTAGGTCCATGGATCAATCTAGATATATGCAGTACATTATACACTTGAATTGAAAAGTGTCGGTCCATCTATAGTTCGAGGTATGATTTTAGTTAGTTAAACATTAGTGTCTGATTTATTTAAATAGGTGAATCACATTCATTAAAATATACAACTATTATGGGAAGTGTTTTCTTGAAATTGAGTATTTTTTTGGGGTGATGACTCTCGATAATACATTGGGAATCTGATCAGAGAGTTTTTTCTGATGTAAGGAATTCCCCCTTGAGATAGGAAACTATCATCTCATATGGAACCTTTTTTCTCTTGAGATTATAGGATTTGACATAATTCTCTAGATGTATTGATTGGCCCCTTATCAAGATCATATTTATTATTATCTCCCTTTACATCACGAAAGGGATATAAATATATTTACAATTGAGAATAGAATGTCCATGAAAGTTGAGATAGGCTTAAGAATTAGGTGATGGGTGGAGTGTTAACCTAGATTGGTAGTCTTTTTCTAGATGATCAGGGGGATTGTTAGGAATCTTTATCTAATGTATTGGATCATTTTATAGATGTTTTTACTAATGATTTTTTGGGATACCTCCTAATAGGGAGATAGAGTTCACCATTGAGCTCATTCTAGGAGTATAACCAGTATCCATTCCTTCTTATAGGATAGATCATACTGATATATTAGAACTCAATAGACAGTTAGAGGAATCAGAAGAAAAAGGGTTTATACAACCCCATAATTTTCCTTGGGATTAAACTATGATATTTTCTAATAAGGTGGATGGGAAAATTAGGATTTGTATAGATTACCATCATTTGAATCATATTACTATGAAGAAATGGTATCCACTACCTCATATAGATGATATCTTTGATCTACTTTGAGGATATAGAGTTTTATCAAAGATTAATTTTAGTTTGGGCTATAACCAGGAATGAGTTAGGCCCTTATATATACTATGTACAATATTCTATAATAGATATGGACTGTATGGATAATTGTTCATGTCGTTCAGTCTCACAAAAACACCTGCTATATTTATGGCCTTTATGAATTGAGTTTTCCACATGTACCGAGATTATTTTTTTGGGTTTCATGGATGGTATCTCAGTTTATTATCAAACTCAACATGGTCATTCAAAACACCTTGATAACATAAAAATATACTAATATATCACTAGATATATGCTATTCTCACAAAATACCACTTATGGATTGATAAATTTCACTTCCTAGGTTACATAATTTTAGAGGTAGGATTGTCTATGGACCTAGAGAGGGTGAGAGATATCATTTCATGGGGGAATCCTGAGAAGGTATTTTATATTCAGCATTTATTCTGGATAGATGTATAATATAGGTTTTTAATTTAGGATTTATCATACCTTTTAGTACCTCTTATAATATTGAAAAATAATATTTTTATGTTCACTAGGTATGTAGCTTGAGATATGACCTTTTAGTAGTTGAAAGGAAGGCTGACCTCAACACCATTCTTGACATTACCTGAGTTTAGTAAAGGAAATATAGTTTATTATGATAAAAATGACATCAATATAGGAGTTGTTTTTATGTAAGGGGAATGATTTTTGGCATATGGGGCCCACAATTAGGGGCCTCATGAGTGTAATTATCTAATTTATGATCTCAATATAGCTGTAGTTGTTCGTGCATTGGGTTGTTGGAGGAATTATTTTTTTTAGGGAGTTTTTCATTGTATACAAATACAAAAAAAATTCTCAAATACATCTTAAATAAGTTTTATTTGAACCTAATATCATGAATATGGGTTTAATACCTTTATTCTTTCAATTTTGAGCTTGATAATATGCCTAAAAAATTAAATTCATTGGATAATGATCTGAGCCGAAAAACTCAAAAAGAAGTAGTTCAAGAAGCTAGTAGCGAGTGCAAGTTTATGGATCTCTTTTACTAGATTGATATTTAGATTTATAAGAATCATGGGTATCCTCTCCTTACATATTTGGATGTAATATCATAAATTTTGGATCAAGTGAAAATGAGACAAATTTTTGATCCTGAAGGCTTGGTCCTTAGGGAAAGTGTTATAGGGGAGGAACCACCGCCTAATTGGGTCATTGAGGAGGATGAGATATTTCACATTCATTGATGTGTCGGGGTTCGTAGAGAAATGGATTATTAATTGATGTGAGAATATCATGCCTTTAAATGGGAATAAAATTCCAAAATTAAAAATATTTATCCTGACTTATGCAGCCAGTATTGGTGGCCTAGTATGAAAAGAAGATAATAGGTTTTGTTACTCAGTGTTCCTCCTATCAATGGGTGAAAGCGGAACAATAGTGACCTATTAGTATTTTGTAGTAGTTACCCATTATTGAGTGAAAATGGAATAAAATAACTATAGATTTTGTGATGGTATTACTAAAATCACCTCAGGGTAGTGATAGTGTATGGGTGATCATGAATAGGTTAATGAAGGTAGATCATTTATTTCTTATTAGGGAGACTATGTCAGTAAAATATATAGGTAGGATATATTTCATAGATATTATAAACCCTCATTATTTTCCTAATACTATAGTTTTAGATAGGGATTCTCAATTTGCATCATGATTCTAGAAGGGGTTATAGAAGGCTATTGGTTTCTAAGTGCTTTTGAGCACAACCTATCACCCTCAGAATGATGTTTAGTCCAAGTATATGATTCAAATATTGGAGGACATGCTAAGATAATGTGTACTTATTTTCAGGGGTTCTTGGGAAAGAAACGTACTTCTAGTAGAGTTCTCATATAATAACATCTTTTAATAGACTATTGATGGCTCCATATGAAGCGCTTTATAGTAGGCCATGTCGTTCACCTATTTTCTGGTTAGAGGAAGGGTAGGTAATGATACTAGGATATCATATCATTCAAGATACATCATAGAAGGTAAAATTAATCAAAAAAATATAGATAGATCTCACTCTAGGAAGAATTATGTTGGAGTTTACTTTCTAGTACCAATTGATTGTACTTTGATTACATGTGTATTCGATGAATTGAATTTTAAAACATATTATTATATATTATTCGTTATTATTCATGAATTTAATATAATAGTATCCTAGGGTATCTATCAAATTGATAATTTCATAAAATTTCCCCACTATAATGAGAAAATTGAAGTGCTATAATGATATTCATAAATATAGTTCTAAGGTTTGATAATGTCCAATGATAGGACTCATAGTATATAGACTGTTATGTGTGAGTACTCATAAGTGGATGAGGCTTATAATCCTAAATTTCACAATTTGTAATATCCATGATATGATATTATGAGAACAGACTTTCCAATAGGAATTCCACATGTTTTTATGTTATCGAATATTCCTACCCATTAGCATGTGTAATGGTCCTTAGACTTTAAGATTATCATTGAGGCATATCATGACTCATGGACTTAGATTTATTTACCAAAACCATCATATTATATGTTTTATGGAAGTAGTATATGTTGGGTGTATCAAGAATGCCATTTATTAATGTAAAATTTGATGAAGCATTTGTCCCTTCCATTTTTATTGAAGCATATATCTTTACTCTTTGATTGGAATAAAATTGTCACATTAAATTCCATGGACATGGTGCAATGATGTGCTTATTTTAGATAGTGAAAGAAATATATATCAATAATATAGGTTGATAAAACATAAATTCAACCTTATTGATGAGATATTATGATAAAAAGATTGTATTACATAGTGAGAATTCATACATGGTTGTTGACATTGAGACATTAAGTTCATTCTCTTTTGTTTCTATATCAATTGCCAGATAGTAATCTTGGACTTTAGTAATTACCACCTAATGCTAATGAGAAATAATCCTAGTGGTTAAAACACTAGGTTTTTCTTTTTATCTTTATTTAATTCTATTTTAATTTAATTATTAAAATAAGTATTATTCTCATGACCGAGTAATAACTTTATTCATGTTTTATTGATTTCTAATATTCACTAGGTAATAATTAATTTTTTTATTTTATTACATGAATATTTTCTAAATATTTATTAACTGGACAATGAATAAAATAATTATTTATTTAATCCATGAATAAAATATTTAATTAAATATATATTTGGGTACTTAATAAATGCCAAGGAGGATGAACGGACCAAGATCACATTTGTTGATAAATATTAATTTTCTAGACACTAAAAATATATTTATCCTGGTGAAAGTTAGAACACACCATAAAATAATAATTATATTATTATTATATGGAATAGGGTTTGTTAAATATTATTATACTATGTAAGGGGCATTAGATAATTAAATAAAATTTTAACAAAAAACCTAGCCCTATAAGTTTATGGTTATGTTTGTTGTGTAGGGTTAATTAGAAATTTAGAATTGAGAATCATTGCACACAATCAACTCATTTATCTTGAATATTCCTCCTCTCTTCCTCTCATGATCAAGAATAACTCATTCAATCCCAAATTTACTTGATAAATCATATCAAACAATGAAAAACGATTATTCACTACACTAGCACATGAAAATCAATCAATTTTTTTGGAGATCAAAGAATCACATACGGATCACCGCTGGAGGGCTTATACACTTGGATAATTTTAAGCATAATGAAGGTAATAAAGCTAGGATTTTTGAAAGATTAATATCCTCATTAATGAAAGGATCCTAAAAATAAGTAATCATTTATTCAGATCAAAATAAAATAATAGTAAATTTAATGTGTAAGATCCTCTATTTGGTTTTCAAGAAAGTCAAAATTAAAATATTTTTTAATACCAAACAAAGGATATTCCACTATTTCCAAAACCTACAAGTGGTATCAAAGCATTCATGTTCAAATTCATAACTATTTATTTTATTGTTGATTGTTGTGAATTTAAAAGTTAATATTTATTTAATTTTTTAAATGTTTTAATTATTTACAAATCTATCATCTAAATATCTTCTTCTTCTTCTTTGTGTCTCACAAATATTACCAATATTAGTTAATGGTTAACAAAGTTTACATATGTAGATCCCATCTTGAAGTTCCAAGGTTCCTAGCTAGATAACACAATACTACAAGACATGTACTCCTTTATTACTCTATGCGTATCCTTGTTCATTACGCAAGGATTCTTTGTGGATTCCATCCATCATGTAATAAATGAATGTTTAATTTAATAAAATCACCATGTTTAGACCTTATAGTGTGAAACAAAACGTTTCTAGAGTACACAACATGTATTTTGACTATAAGCTATGTAGTTCACACATTTTCAAGATGGAAAAACACATGGTCAAATTTCATTGTGTAATTAATGCACTATGTGTATTTAGTACACGATGCGTACATACTGAAAAAATGTGTAACTAGAAGTAGATGCCATGTTTTATTTATACACTTTTCGTACTTCATAAATATTCACAATAAGTATACACCAATTCCCTAGGTATGTTTTGTGAATACTCGGGGAAGATAAGTACATGCCGTGTATTTGGATGGTACATGATGTTTACATTGACTATTTATGAAAAAATATTAAAATTAATTAATTACTCCATAAAACTTATCAAGTCGGGTTCCATGGGACTTTAAGTTTAAAGTACACATCTACCATTAAGTTTTATGTTATATTAAATGTTTAATTAATTCTGTGTAATATTTTAGACTTTGAATCATGTATGGTTGTTTTATATTAAAGACTCAACACATTATATTTTACAAGATAAATAATTTTATTGTGTTCCATGGGTAATTAAGTTGAAATTACGCACTGTGAAATTATATCACATTCTTTGTAAAAAATATGTAATATGAGTTCATTGTTTACAATTAATCTATACCAAGTAGTTCGAATGGGTAATCATTGGGTTTATTCCAATTACAAATCAGTGTACCATTTTTTATTTTTAATTAAAATAAAATAATTTATTTTATTTAAAATCATAGAATATGGGAATTTTTAGACAATTGGATCAAATACGATAAAATGAATGAATTTATTAATAATATAATTAATCAGATTAATCAATACGCGTTTTATCTTATTAAAGAAAAAATTGAAATTGATTCTAGCTATTTATCTAAAATGCATAATTTTTGCATGTTTATGAATGATCATGAACTAGAACATGAGAAGTATATGTGTTGACATTATTTAATTTAATTTATATAATTATTTATTATTAAAATAATTTTTTGGCCTCCAAGTAATCCCTCCCTCCATTATTATATTAGACATTCATGTACATGGTTATTTATGTAATTTATCTTAACCAATCATTTAGTTCCACTCACCAACATATGAGTTATAAATAAATGTAATTTGTGGAAGTATCCCAAGGTGTATGGAGGTGGCTCAAGAAGGAACCATAATGATGCCAACCTTGGTGATACACATGTGGATAGGTGGGATGTTACAACTCATGCCAAGCTGGTACAATGAGTTATTCCCCTAGGTTCTAAGTTCATTAATTGTATTATTAATAAATCAACAGTTATATAAGCTCATAATTAGGTTATTTATTTATTTATTTCTCTAGATGAATTATTTAATTTATGGATGCAAGACTTCGATCAAATAAATAAATGAATTAATGTGTAAAGATGAAATTTAAATAAATGGACTACCTGTAAATGTTTTATCCAACATGGACAATTAATCACTTAATTTTAAAAAATTCATGTAAAATATAAAATAAGATAAATTTATGCATAATAAATTAAAATACTTCAACTAAATATTAAGTCATATTTGTCCTTCCATTACTTGATTATGAATGAAACCAATAGAACTAAGTATTTTACCAACACTTTTTTGGAAAGTTACTTTTATAAGGGGATTTATTTTGAAGGTTTTGGGTTTAATTAACCATTTCACATCAATAAGAGTATCCATTTCTATAATTGGTGTAATTTTGATGCATGTGTTGATGAAATCCATGTCTGGATTTCAAGATTAGAGAATCCACTCAATGGATAAAGGAGCTTATATCCTATAGTTAGAAAAAACCTTTCTACCTAAATACATTCACATTGCTTGACTAAACATTTTTGGGGTTATGAAAATGGGAATATAAACCCTTTTCACTAGAATTTACAGACAACTAGAAATTATGAGTTTAATGGTGTGGGCTTCTGGGGCATGATAAAACAATGGGTGATTTAATAAAAATTAAATTATTGCTATTTTGACATAATTTGTAATCAGGAAAATTACTAATAATCTGATATTTTAAATTGTAGAATGAATGGAAAGTTCATCATCCATACTATCCCTATGATCGATTTTGGAGAAATACTATCTCATCGCTTTCAGTAACTTACAAGAGTGGTTTAGACACCTTTGAGTTGTGCTGCACCTTGAATGGAAATCATAAATTATATAATCCTCAATGCCTGGTGAGTCTACCAAGGAATAAAGTTTTTAAGAGTTCCTTATATATGAAAAACATATGAAAACCACAGTTGATGTTCAATATTTGAAGATATTGTCTATGTCTAGTAAACTCATGAAGTCTCATGAAAACTTGGATGCTTATAGATTTATCAAGAATCTCTGTGATCTTTACCAAATGAGTGAAAGATGTAAATAGTTTGATATTTCCAATGAATTATTTCAGAGTAAGATTATGGAGGGTGCACCATCATAGACTCATGTAGTCAATAACATCAGCTATATTGAGTGCCTATAAGTTTTAATGTTTAAAATCCCCAATGAACTATGTACTGATCTCATTCTTTCATACTCCCCCAGAGCTTCTCCATTTTTTTTGTTAATTTCAATATAAAAAAAACATTGAGAAGTATCATCTAGATCAACTTAATCTTCTTTTATAAGTAGATAAGAAGATAAATTGTGAAATTTTTTATTTAATTAAGGTGAAAAAAATGGAAAGGTAAAGTTAAGAGATCAAAGACCAAAGATTCTTCATGAACTTACAAGAGGATAAAGGTCAAGGGGGAAGAAGTAAGGGGGTAGGATTCTATTTGTTTTCCATGTGGTGAGAAGGGATATAGGAAGAAAAACTTCACCCATCCTAAAAAAATGGGTAACTGATAGGTGTGTTTATTATCATGTGAAATTTATCTGTTTCTATATATTTGGTATTAGATATAGTTTTTGGTTATTACATGTGTTTTCAAATATAGGAACCAAGTATATTTAGAAAGATTGACTGAGGAGAGGTAGATATACGAGTATCTAATAGAGATAATTTTTTTCTATAGCTATTAGTGACTACCACCAAATGTTACTAACTAGAATTATCATTGTCTTGAAAGTTAGTTATTATGTTCTATCGATTACCAAAATAATTATATATATATATATATATATATCTAGAATTGATATAGATGGATTTATTTTCATGTTTAGGAATAAATGTTAATTATTTTTGAAAGATATAATTTTTTTGGAAAGAAACATTTAAATAATGATTATTTTTGTGTTATAATAGACAAACCAAGTAATGGAAATTGATAAAATAACTACTTCACATGAATCATATTACAACTGACTTCAGAATCACTAACTAGGCCATTTAAACAAAAAAAAATTTGACTAAATTTCACGAATATGGATTTTTAGATTATTTTGAACTAAAACCACTTGGTGTATTTCATTTATTTTTACATGGTAAGATGACTAATCCCCATTTAGAGGGAAAGGTTTAAGTGCCAAAGAGATTCTTGAATTAGTTCATACTAATGCATGTGAACTATTTGCTCTTGAAGAAAGGGGTGGTTATTCATACTCTATTAGTTTTACTCATGATTTTAGTAGATATAGATATGTCTAATTAATGAGGTATAAGTTGGATTCCTTTGAAAAATTAAAGGAATATAATAATGAAGATGAGAACTAGTTTGGTAAGAAGATTAAGAAACACCGCTTAGACCATTATGGAGATTATTTTAATCATTATTTAATTGATTATTTATTGGAGTTTCGTATTTTATCTCAACTCACTCATTCTTTTACACCTCAAGGTAATGGTGTAAATGAAATAATAAACTGTACCTTGTTAGACATGGGTAAACCAATGATGAGTCATTCTCATCTTCCATTATCCTTTTTGAGATACACATTACAGATTGAAACACACATACTTAAACAAGTACCCAAAAATTAAATAAATGGTATTCCATAAATAATTTTGAGTGGAATAAAAGTCATGTTGTCGAATTTACATGCGTGGGGTAGAAAATCCTTTGTTAAGGCCTCTTCAGTTTACAAACCTACACCTTGGGGAACAAAGTTAAACTTTATAGGATACCACAAATAAACAAGGTGATATTACCAATATGAAACTTTAGAAAAAAGGGTAATAGTGGAAGGAAAATTAAAATTAATTTATTGGAATAACATCTGTAAAATAGGTAGTGGGATAAATATAGACTTTGATGAATTTCAGGATCAAGATACACAAGATTTGTTATAGGAATAGATTCCACAAATCCCCATAAAAGAAGAAGCTATTTTTGATATAAAAATACTTCGTACGATTACAAGAGAGGTTAGAGAACTAGAATGGTATGGTTTTATAGTCACTGAGGATAGTGACTCATTATTAGTTAGTACTAATGACCCCTAACCTACAAGGAAGTCGTAAGAAAAAAAATGTTTTTAAGTTGAAAGAAGACATGAAATCTAAAATAGATTAGATGTACTAAAACTAAATCTGGATTTTGGTATATCATCCAGTAGATGTAAATCCCATTGGTTATAAATGGGTATTCAAGATAAAACTAGAAATAAATGTAAAATTTTGTACCTATATGGTATTACTATTTTCAAAAGAGATTAAACAATGTCAAGGCATTGATAATGAAGAAACATTTTCACCAGTTGATAAACTGAAATCCATCAGAATTATACTTTCCATTTTATCCTTCTATGACTAAGATATTTGGAAAATAGATTTAAAAGTAGTCTTCCTTAATGGGAGCCTTCAAGAAGATGTTGATATGGAAACCATGAAGGGTTTTTGAATAAAAATTATTCCAATAAAGTTCTAAAATTACAATGATCAGTTTATGGTTTGAACTAATCATCCATTTCATTGAACATTCATTTTTATAAGGCCATAACATAATTTGATTTCATAAATAATGAAGGTGAGATATGTATCTATAAATATTTTAGTGAGATTTTGGTCATTTTCATAATATTTTATGTTGATGACATATTAATTTTTGGAAGTGAATTACCAGTCTTATAGTTTTTAATGCATTATTGAATAAATGATTCTCTATAAAGACTTAGGTGTTGCTTCATACATTCTAGGGATCATGATCCATCATGATAGATCCGAGAGACCTCTCAGAATATGTTAGGGTACATATATTGAAAATATAATTAATAAATTCAGTATAGAACAATTCTTGAGGGGATTTTTACCAATGTTACATAGAATTCATCTTTCCTTGAAAATGTTTCCTCAGACACATAAGGAAAGAAAAATTTTAAAAGGATCTCATAGGCATCAATGATTGAGCTAGTGATGTATGTTATGATATGTACTAGACTAGATATTGATTAAATCTTAAATATGGTAGGTAGATATTAAGATGACCCATGTGACTTCCATTGGATGGTAGTCAAGACTATCCTTAAGAATCTAAGTCATATTATGTATATGTTTTGGGTCTATAGATGATATGAGGAAATAGTCATCAAAGGATATAAAGATTCTAGTTTCCAAAAATATCAATATGATATGAAATCAAAAATAGGATACATATTCACTTTTAATGGAGGTTCTATGAGCTATAGGAGCTCAAAAAAGTTTATGGTCATAGATTCTACAGTATAATATGAGTATATTGAGGCTTATGAGGTAGATAAATAGGAAGTATGGATATTTAACTTCATCTAAGTGTTTGATATGGTACATAGTAGTAAATATCCTATCACACAATGTTGTTATAATAAAATTGTGGTAACTCTCTCAAAGGATCCAGGGTTACATCAACTGATAAAGAACATACTTTGGAAGTATCATCTCTTGAGGAATTTTTATCATTGTCGTGAATTCAAAGGTAGTATTATTTCAATGGAAGACAATGTGGTGGACCTCTTGAATAAATCATTGAATTTTAAGAAACCTTATTATCGTGTGGGGTCTAGTGGATTGATAGTCATAGGTAGTTGGCTCAAGTCATAGTGGGAGTTTATTGGAGTTAGTGTCATAGGACCAATCGATTATACTTTTATTATAAGTATATTCAATAAATTTAATATTGAAACATCTTATTACAAATGTTTCATTTTTCTGTATGGCTTTAATGTAATAATATAATACGGTATCTATCACATTTATAAGTTCATAATAGTTCCCCACTATGATGAGATCCTCATAGTTATATGGAAATATTCTTAAATATAGGACACATAGTATGTAGACTGTCGGGTATAAGTACTCATAAGAGGATGAGGCTTCTTCTCATGAAGTTCAAACTGGGTAATCTCTATGATGGGGTATTTCAAGAATAGACCTATTGACAAGAATTCTTTATGTTTTGGTTTCATCAAGTATTACCATATACAAGCATGTGTAATGGTCCTTAGAAATTAATATTATCATTGATGCTTGACCTGACTTGAAAACGTAGATTTACTAACCAAAACCACCATGTCATATGTTAGTGAGAAGTAGGGTATGTTGGGTGCATCACAAATGACATGTAATTAATGGATAATTCAAGGAAGTATCTTTCCCTTCCATATTTATGGAAGCATAAATATTTACCGTTTTATTAGAATAGAATCATTACATTAAATTCCATGGCCATGGTTCAATTATATATATTTTTTTATATATTCAACGAAATACATATTAAGAACATATGTTGATGAAGCATATGTGTAAACTTTTTGATGAGATATTGTGATAATGAGATTATATTACACAATGAGTGTTTTTAATTGTTATAAATGTTGTGAAATTAAGTTATTTCTCTTGGGCTCCTTAACCCATTTTTAGATAGTAATATTTGACTTTAGTAAATACCACCTAATTACAATAAGAAAGAATCATAGAGAGTTACACACTAATTGTTTTCATTTATCTTGATTAAATTTTATTTCAATTTAATTTTCAGAATAAATGTTATTACCAATATAAAGGTATGATTTTATTCATGTTTTATTGACCACTAATACTCACAAAGTAATAAATAATTTATTTATTTTTGATATGAATATTTGATAAATCTTTTGTCACTAAAATGTGAATAAGATATTTTATTTATCTATTAATGAATAAAATATTTAATAAAATATTTATTCAGTTATTCAATAAAAACTAAGGAGGATGAATAAACCAAAACCATACCCATTATTAGATATTAATTTTTTAGCTGCTAAAAATTTATTTATCCTTGTGAAAGTTAGTGAACACCATATAATAATAATAATAAAATTATTATTATTATATGGTTTGGGGTTTTTTAAATATCATTATATTATTTAAGGCCTATTCATGATTAAATAATATTTTTACCTAAATCTAAGATCTATAAATATATGGTTATATCTGTTATATGGGATTAATCAAAAACTGAGAATTGAGAATCATGCTGCACAAAAAACTTCTCTGTATTGATTTATTATCCTATATTCCTATCAATAATAAGAATAAATCCTTCAATCACATAGGAATTTGAGTTATTAAGATGAACAATGAAAGATGATTGATTCTCTATGCTAGAACCCGGAAATCAATTGGTTTCATTTGTTAGTCAAAGTAGCACATGTTGATCCTCACTATATGGATTCTATACTTGGATACTCCAAGAAAAATAAAGTTAATATTAATAGGGTATTAATAAGATCAATAAAATAATTAAATAAAGTATCCTAAGATTAGTTAATCATTTATTTTGATATAAATAAATAAATTATAAATTTAATGTTCAATATCCTCTATTATGGTTTTAGGAAACTCTAAATTAAAATAAATTTTAATTTAATTCCCACCAAAGGCTCTTTTTCTATACTTAGAACCTAGAATTTATTATGATGATCATTATCTATGACCTCTAGAGTTTGAGGTTAGGGATTAGGTATTCTTATGTGTTTCTATTTTCCTAGGGCATTGATGAATTAAGAGGTAGTGAAAGCTATGACCAATATCTGTTGTACCTTTTTATATTTTAGAGGGTTGGACTGGTGGATTATTAAATAGAACTCCCTCATATATACAAGGCTATAAATTTCATCTTCAATGTTTCTTAGTTAAATAATTAATATTCAGACTCATCTCATTTCCTTCAACATGATGAGGTTGAGTTGGATGATGATGCTTCTTTTGAGGAGTACCCAGTTCATATTTTTGATCATAGCATGAAGGATATTCATGGAAGGTATGTTTCTTTAGGGAAGGTGATATATAATTAAAAACACATATAGTAAAAGTATTATAATAAAGAGTCTAACATATGTCATAAATGGATGAAACTATTCTTAGATGACTATTAACCCCCCTCATGGAAACTCAGAGATGAGTTTTTTTAAGGGGGTGAGAATGTAAGATCCAGATTTTTTTGACATGAGGGGACCCTTTAATTCATGGTTTAAATATATTATTTTATCCCTATAATAGAACTTAAAGGATTAAGTAAGTTCCCAAGAGCAATAATATTTTTTTCTGAGCGCATATCTTCTGTTTTTAGAGAAACAAAGTGTGGAACACAACTACCACATGATTATTACTAACCATGAAGCCTAATACATAGGAGAATGTTTTTTAAACCATTAGATGGAGTCTAAATTACCATAAAACCATATTAAAATTTATAGTTATGTTGGTGATAGGATACACATGGGTTTTTAAACTATATTCCATGCCATGTGAGGGGGATGTCTCCTTAAATTGTGAGAACACCTAGGTTATGAATGGTTTTCCAAATTGTGTTCCTAGGCATGTGAGGGGCTATAAACCTAGAAGTGAGGGTACATGGTTGGCTTAATTTTTATCCAAATACATGGATCAACCATGAGATACTTTAAAAAGGGGTTAAATTTCAATTTCACCCTCCTTCCTCTTACATCTAAAACCCTCCACTACTTCTCATTTTTCATAATAGACCAAATATTGGAGATATTTCCTCCCCCTCTTCCTAGAATTCAAGATAATTTCTTCATATGGACAGGAATTGACCAACATTCAACACATTGTATCATCTTCAATAAGTCTACAATTCCACTAGATTATTTTCCTTATTTTTATTTCCATCATTGATTTTATCTTCATTTGAGCTCATATTCTTTATTTTAAATCGATTTGTCTAGTTCTTCCAATTTCATACATTATATAATGAATCAAAAGCTGATATTAGATAATGAGTCTACTACTGGTATAAGGTTAGTGTTCTAGTTATTTTCTCGAAAATTTTGGATTTCTATATCATAAGTTTTCATTCCATGTGCTAGAATTTCCATGTGATCACTTTTAAATGTTAAATTAAATTAATAAATTACTAGAACGTTTAATTGGATTCTCTTATAATGTAATTTTTATCATCATTTTTTTAACTCGAATCAAATAACCACCTTAGGGATCATTATATACTATTTTTAATAAATTTATTCCTTGTTGTGCGATTAAAACACTTTTTGATGTGCGCTGACTTGGGCCTCATAAATAAAATGTCTTGAATTAAATGGAAAGATATGTTACCTTGCTAGGTCCCCATACCTTGGACGAGTTATTAATACACCTTCTAAGGTGTGTTGAATTTATATTATAATTAAAATGACTAACTGATTTAAATTAAATGTGAATGTTAATAAAATTTAACCTAAACCTAGTTTAATTATAAAGTATGAACATGGATATCATTATGATTCTGGAAACTTGAATAATTATTAAATTAAGATTGAATATGGCCACAGAACGAAATTACCTTTAAAGGTGTGCTATGATCTAAGTGATACTTGTATTATCATTTTGGGTTTCCTTAGATATACTCATGATATGCTAACTAATTAATTGATGAGTCTACCAAGTGAAATACCACACATGGATTCATTATTTATCTTAGATTATGAACTACTCAACTTTGCACTGAGGGTCCTATTATATTTTTGTAATTTAAATCGAATTCCTTGGATGATTCTCCCTGGATTTAGATTGATGTTATGGAGTTCCTTGGATTATTCCTTAGAATCCTTTCAAATATCACACTAAGGCTACCTAGGACTTGATCCTATGGATTGGGTAGACCCCCTTAGGGTGAAATACCAAGGGTACACCCATATGGATTCCACCTAGATTATAAACCATGAAAACCATGGAAATTATGGAACCTTAAATGATTAACATTATACATGGATTACTTGGATCCTGTCCTTGAATATAAATTTAAAATGAAAAGTGCTTAGATACATTCTAGCTTAGGCTGAAGTAGAAAATATCTAAAGAGTATCCCATGAGAAATCTAGACCAATTTGGGTTATTTATTTACTATCATTACATATTATAACCATGAACAATTTATCTTATATTCAAAGTCTGGATAGTGATAGAGACCATTGGTGGCAGCCCATTGAGTTTTATTCACACTGTGTTTGGGGAACTGATTGTTAACTTGAAAAACATCATAGATGAATGTAAGGACAAAGAGAAGCACCCAAATATGGATGCTTGAGTTTTATATGCTAGGATGGTGTATGAGAGTAGAGTATTGAGATTATTCTCATTATTCTAGTGTATTATTTTTGGTATTTTATTAAAATTTTATATATAATGCACCATGTATGCCTACTTTCTATATTCCCCTTACTCTGCACTTTTTATGGCATCATTTCATCATCATTTTTTATATGATACTTGACATTGTTTATTAATATATATTCAAATTTATGAATTTTATTTTATTCCACTTCCTTATTATTATATGTTGCGACTTATATTTCATTTATTTCATACCATTATTCCACTTTGATAAAAGGGGGTATAATATCCCTACCATACCATCATGAACCCTAAATACTAATTAGAAGCATATAGAATACGAGGAGGCACATACGGGTCTATGTGGTCACCAGGTCGAGTAACTTATGATTGGACCGAGCTCAGGATATCACATTAATATAATGATCCAAGCTATGTATTCATCATAAATATACTTACCTTTTATTTGATTTTAGAAACATAACATCCATGAAATTCTTTCCTATGCCTCATCATCTAGTCAAAGGTATAAAACATAATGTTGAATGTTTTTAGTGAATATTGAACTATTAAAAAAATATAAATCCCTTATTTAATGGTAAAAATATCCTTCTGACTTTCCAACTTAGTGATAAAAGATTGAAACTCAGCAAGAAACTGATCCCTGAACATATCCCATGAAACAACTCACTCCTCACACTCCTCGAGGAACAACATCCACCACTGCTGATCTAACCCACACCAAAAAATCATGTATAAAGAAACCCGATGCTATTTCTAATCATAGACCTAAATAAATAATATTTTCACCCATTCTATCCCATCTCTATCCCTAATCTGATATATATACTTCATACCTCCACAGAACCTTTCACTGGAACTATTGGAATGTCCTCTTCCAAGTGTCATAGTTTTTGACCTCCAATTTGTGTCTATTTTCTAGAACATCCTATTGAACATATTAAATTTGAACCTAATGAGGATTTTGACCTAGTGTCATATGTACAAAATAAAAAAAAATCAACATCTCTTAAACACGAGACAAATTTTGTTTAAAGGTTAATAAATTAATTCCTTTCAATTTATTTCCCATTTTCTACCCAAATTCAAACACATGCACAAAAAATGATGATTCATGATCCTATTATATGTCTACACCATAAAAAAAGTATCAATTTTATTAACATGGAGATTAAACTTTAATTTCCTTTAATCAAATAATAATTGGCCATAAAATTCTATGCCCTAGCTGGTATCCCTTATTTACAATATGCACTAAACTTGATCGATGTTTTCGTCCTACCAACCCATGCATCCTCACTAGGTCCGTACTCAAAAATACATCCTATCTCCCAAACATCACCTTTGATTCTACACTATCTGGACTCATCCCTCTAAAGAACCCCTCCTAGGATTCTAATAAGGAAAGGGATATAATGAAACCAAAATTTTGTATCCAATAAATAACGGGTTGGAAACTATCATCGAGTGTATATAAATCACACACATAAGAGACATTAACTTCTATATAAGTTTAAGGAATAAGAGATAAGATGATAAAACCATATACCAACATAATAAATAAATAAAAAAAATCTCAATCTGTGTAATATAATAGATAACTGAAAAGAAAACTGTAGAGTACCAAAAGTAAAACTAGGCAGTGACTGTGAACTCCAAAAACTCCTAACCATTTCTCAATTTTTTTTTCTAATAATGTCCAACCAAATCAACAAAATGTTATTATTAACTTGAAAAATAGTTTATATACATTGGGTAAGCATGAAATTTATACTCAGTAGGATCCTCCCTAAAACTAATTTTGCACGATGTGATGGAAACATACTAAAGTCCAATGAATAAACAAATGAAACTAACTCGTCATCTAAAAATGTAATACTAGTTTCCCATAATTAATATGGATCAATAACTATGTAAAACTTATATGAAAAGAATTCTATATCAAAATAACATATACAGGAATGAATTTACTCTGTTTCTACCTCTCTATTGGTTTTTTTCTTATACACCATGATGCCACACATCCTGTGCTCATCCCTTGCATAAGTCATCCCTATTATGAGTTGGGCCTCATCCATACCAACCAAAAACCTATGTATGACCTAACATCTCATGTTGGGATCATTACACATATCCATCTCATCATCATTACCATCAAATCCATAACCAAGTATATATCTTGAAGCCAACATATATAGTGTAAATTCATTATGTAGGAATCTATAAAAACCAATACATGTACACACATGGGAAGCAATAGCCTCCATGAATATATATAATTATGAACTATACCACAAGTCATTATAGCTAACACATAAATGTGTAGTAGAACTAAGAGCCTTCATATACTAGGTATGAATTCACCCCATATCATAAACCATCATACCATGGGAAGAACCTACTCATATCTTTATCCAAAGGTTGATCAAGGGAGAGGGAAAAGTCATCCATATATTCCCTATCCAGAATAGATCTTTTATAAAACACCCCAAAAACATTTGGGTGCTAATTTACCTACCAATATGGGTGGTTTAGTGTATGAAATTAAAAAAAATACAATAATATCATGCACACACCACACTAGGGGAAACTATATATACTTAGAATCATCTACCACTATCATTGCACTCGACCACCAGCTGCCACTGCTATGATCTAGATATGAAACAATATTAAATGAATCAAGTTAAATATTAATTAATTAATTTTCCATTAATTAATTAATATAATTTTCATTTCACGATTAACATATTAATATCTTAAGACAAGTTCTGAGGAAACCAATAATTATTTACTTTAATCACAAGTATGTCATAATATTTTATAAACACCATGAAAAAAACACATTCATTTTTTACTCCATTCATTAATTCATAATCATCTAGGAACTCTAGGAAGTATCTTAATCTACTAACTTAAAGATTCACCTATAGTGAATATGATCAAATGTATCCCATAGTTGGGAAATGATCAAGTAAAATATATCATTCAACCATTAGGACATTAAGAAATCATCAATAAAGAATATATATATATATATATATATTAGTGAGAAATACCCACTATAAACTCTTTTATAAATGCCCAGTGTCACACACCATTGAACATAGTAAAAATTTTCCCACTATCACTGACATCAACCATCACTATAACCTAGGTTACCATATAAATTCTCATCCATAAAATCAATCATCAGTCAAAATAGCACCGAGCCTCTAACCCATTGTTCGCCAAGGGTTCCCAACCACAAAAAAATTATCATCAACACATCGAGAATCTAAGTATACAGAGCACACATACCTTTCAAATCTATTTTCTATATACATGAAAAGAGACTAAGGCTATAAAATTGAGGAATTTAATCCCCCCTTAATAAGGAACAATCTCGATATTCCCCAAAATTTATTCTTTAATAAATTACCATTTTATATACATATAGAATTATCCAATTAATTATTCATATTTTATCTGTAGAAGGAAACCTAAGGAAAAAGTATGTCCATATCTAACCATAAAATAAAACATGATTTTAATAATTATTCCCATATTTAGTTAAATCCAAGATGATAAAAAATAACATTTCCCATGACTCTTATATTTAATTTTATAATCATTCAGCTTTACATTGTTATAAGATTCATGTATCTAAACCATGCGAAGAAAACAAAAATAAAATAATACCAAACATGTATGACACTACATAATGAAAATAATAAGGTTCAACATGAATAAAAACACAAGGAACATGAAATTACACCCCAAAATTCTGTTTAATATTCCACCTGAAATATTGGTTATCTTAATCACGTGATAATTCCAATTTTAATACATTAATTTCATGGATTTTAAGAAAAATATTATCATAAGACAGAAAGTAGTGAACACCAAAACATGCAATTATTAAATTAATTCCTTAAAATTTTTGATTAAAGAGATTAACATAATAAGCTATTACATGTGATTCATACAGAAATTCAATTCTTGAATTAACAAAAAAACACTATTCGTTGTAATTTTATTAATATTGATGAGTAAATTTCAATAAAAAATGGAATAAATATTCTTCTATTTATAATTCTAGATTATTGAAAAACCATTCAACATGTGATTCCCTTTTTGGATTATTATCTTATTAAGTTCAATAGAACCCATTTAGATAAGTATCTAAAGCATGATTAACTCAAAATTTCACATAAATAAAAGGATAATTAATAATTTAATACCTTTATTAGAAGTTAAAAATTATCTAAGAAATAATTAATATTCCAGAAACCAAAACCACTAAAGGAAACACTGCCAGAAAAAAGGAAACAACACTGAAACCCAATAAAAAAATCCACAATTTAGACTTGCTTGATTTTTATCCCGAACATAGACGGACTATCCAAAAAAATAACTTTCAGAAGAAAATTACGTAAGGAGAAATAAATATGTAAGGAGAAAAGGGAGGATACCTTGATCCAAGATTTTGATATGATGATCCAAGGTGTATAAACTATTCTATTAATAACTGGATGGTGATGAGAGGTGTAGGGATAAACTAAGGTTCTAGAGAGAAAGTGAAAAAACAAACCAAGGTATGTCAAGTTTTCTATTTATGGAGGAAGCCTGAAATCCTTAAACATGACATGGTGAACTCCTGAAACACCCAAGGTGCCTCCATTAAAAGTGAAATTCAGTTTTAAAGTGTTCTAATAATGAATATCACATGAATTTAAAACCTACAATAAACCATTATGAACACTACCAAGGCCTTTACCAAGACATAGAACAAAAAACCAAGACATTTAATCCTCACCATACTAATCACTATGGTGTTGTGAGTTCCACATTACCCATTTTCAACAGTTGGACTCCCAGAGTTCCACACCCATCCTGACTTCCTGAAAACAAGTCCCTAAGACAGTTTTCTATTCCCATTTCTCACAAGAGGAAATATAGTGAAAACTCTAGGTTAAATGACTAGACAAGCCATTTCAATCACCTAGGTTGACACCTATATTAAACATCCAGCACCACTACCAAAATATGACCACCCAAGGCCTAAATGTCCCACCCTATGCTTAATAATCAAAGAAGAATTAAAAACTACCAAAACCACACCCACTACCATGATGTAGTGACCTTCAAAAGGCCAAAAATATAAAGACCCAAAATTATTGTACATAGATATCACATATTAATAGATGAATATTCATTACATAACATAACTATCCACACATGAATTACATAGGTCTAGTGCCTTTGGAAACATGTATACATAAACAAATTGTTCATAAGTGATCTATATCATCTCTCTATAAGTTATTCATAACTATCACCCATCTTATAAATATCATACATAATATCTATCTTCATAACTTGGGAAAATGAAACATAGGAAAGGGTGAGTTCTATGTCCTGGTAAGGGAAAACAAGGTAGGTATCAATGTAACATGAGCATAAGAGTATGAGAACATGTGAATAACATTTTACAAACATACCCTACATATCACAGAATATAAAATTTAGTCCTGGTATAAATATTGTCAGTTCATAAGACATGGATCATAATGGAATCAATGAACATGATCCATGAGTAAAAAAGCATGGGCATAAGACATAGATTTTTTGGTATTCACATAAGCATAGAAAATTATTTCCTTATTAGTCAATTCCCATTTCCAAGGTTATCATAGTGGAATGAGTTCACTCCCCAAACCATCGTAGTAGTCAAGGTTAACTCCCAAGTCTATCATATTGGTTTGGGTTCACTTCCAAAATCATCGTAGTAGTCACGGATCACTCCCATGACTATCATAGTGGACATATTCTCTTATTATAATGTGTTCACTCCCTATTCCAATCCTATTTATCACATGACATTTTAATCTTTACCCAATGAATTGGAGGGAGATATAGGTCCCACTCATCATGTAATGAAATTAATATATATATATATATATTCTACAAGATCATAAAACATTAATTATATTCTAACCCATGAAAAGAAATGGGATTCAAAACAAATTTGTCATATCTCTTCCCATTAAAAGAAATAAGTTTCATAAACATTTCATCATAGCATAGCCCATGAAAAATAAATGGATTTTATAAACATTTTATTATTTAATCCTACAAAACCCATCAAAATGGAATGAGTTTTATGGATCTATAATCATCATGAAAATAAAACACATTTAATAATAATAAGGATGGTATTAAAGGATCATATCCCTATTAAATATTAAGTAACATCTAAGGATTTCATCTTATATGGAAAATTATTTTGAAAGATCACTTGGAAAATTTCTTGAGGTAAATAATTTTTTCACTTAGAAAATAATATTTTGAAAACTAAAAGTTCAAAAAAATTGTCAATATAATTTTCTATGAAAATAATATTTGAAACTTATAAAGGAATATTTAAAACATTGAGTGGTAATGATTGTGGGAAATTATTTTCATGTCGTACGTTTTAAAATAAGGATTCCTTTCACTTTTTTAGTAAAACCTAAAAGTTTTTTTAGAAAATGACATGAAGAATCATTTTATTTTATTTTCTAAAATTAAAAAAAGGATAAAAATTAATTTAAAAAATAATTTTAGAGTATTATTTTTTTCAAAAAAAAATTAGAAAAAAACATGGATATGGAAAAAAAAAATTTTCAATTGAAGAGAGGAATAAAGATAGTTTTTCTTTAAAAAAAATTATTTTGGTTTATTGAGAACATAAAGAGAGGTAAATGAAAGAATTTTTTTATGAAATAACCATAATATTAAAAAATTAACGTGTTTCTTGAGAGTTAAAACCAAATATATCATCATCTAAAACTTTATAATAAATAATCCTGATAAACAATGAGATTGTAACCTAAAACCTTAACTACTTTGGTATATTTTAAATTGTAAGAAACATGAAATAAATTAAATTATATGAATATTTATATAAAATAATTTCTATTTAAAAATCATAAAATAAATTCATGGGTAGTATATACATCACATAAAAGAAATAAGTGGTGCATAAGGCAAGTGTCCCAAAGAAATAAAAGTGAGTCGAAAATTCCTGACCTTAAGCCTGTAATTATTTCAAACACATTAAAAGATCATATGTAATAAATATAATTATATTATAAATATATTACATAACTATACTAATATGTATCATACCATATATTATTTAATTAAGTCCTTTTATTACCCATTTATTAACAATTCCTTGTTAAAATCACATTTTGAGTAATAACTGTTTCTTTTTCCATATTTGTTTTGGTTTGGTATTCTCGATACTTTTACTTTGATAATGATTCCATCATGACCATAATTTTAACCATGATATAAATATAATACATATTCATTATATATATATTTATATTATTCCTTTAAATTTATATATAGAAAATTAATTACACCATTCATAGATAAAGTAGGTTGTACATACACATGAATATTCTTTCCATCTTCTCAATTGATGAAATAAAATAAATTTTAAATATTATATTAGATTTAAAAAATAATTTCTATATCATATATATCATATATATCTCATATTTTTATTAAACCTATCCTTATTACATTTTATTTAAAGAATAATAGATGAATGAATCACATCGCTTCGCGTGACGGTAGTCCACCATACACATGAGCAGCGTTATCGTATTCTCACAAAATGTAAAGTAAGAAGAATTATTTGATATTATATTTAAAAAATTATAATAATTTCATAAATATAATATAAATATGTTAAACTAATAATTATATCAATACATGAGAGGTGGTGATGGAAAAGTAATTATATTGGGTCGTGAGGCGGTAGTCCTTCGTACACATGATCGTTGATTTTGTTTCCCATTTGATAGAAGAGGAGATGTATATAGGATATTAAATTGACATAATAACATATCAATATATAGTATATACTGGTGTTATTATAGTATCATATTTTAATAATATTTTAAGGAGGTAGAAGAAGAAATAAAACAAAAATACAAATATAAGAATTTTACCTCTTCTTCAGAGAACCTCTTTAGGTTTATACCAAAATCCTTCTTAGGTGGGTTTCATAATAAAAATAAGGAATATAGGACATTTGGAGGGAATTATGGAATGTATTTGATAAGTTATTTTTTTTAAACAAAGTGTTTTGTAAGAGTGAAGAGGTGAGGAGAGGGGCTACCCTTTTATAATTAGCGGAGAGGACACACATGGAATTTTTGAAAATAATAAAGCATACCCACTTTTTTAAAATGAAAAAAGGATAGATAATGGTACATTATCAAATACTATAGGCAATAAATTCAAAATAGTTCCATAAAATGGTATTTATACAAGTTTTTAGGTCATTTTAACCCTTATATTTTTAGTTTAACCCCTTGGTAAACCTGTTTTAACCTTAATCACGATAATTAATTTTTTTACTATTTTTTTTATTTTTTGAAAAAAAATTAAGTTGAAATTATTATATAATATTAACTGTTATTATTCCAAATATTAAATACATTTTTACAAATTCCCTTCATATAAGTGTTAAATTTTAATTTAAAATTAATCATGCAGATGCGACGATAAAATTATTTTTCAAAGAGAAAATTTCCATAAGTAAAGAATGTTTTAATATAAAAATTCAATATCAAAAATATTTAAATATACTAAATTAGTATAATAAATATATTATTTTACCAATTTTACTTTTAAAACCATCTTTAAAAAAATTATCTTGTAAAATATTTAAATGAAAAGGCTATTTTTAATAAAAAATGGGTTTTTACTATTCATCAAAAAATTATTTTTTTCAGAAAATTTTAAATGATTTAATCACAGTTAATTTTGAAATTTAGACTTAAAAGATAAATAATATTTTTTAATATATATTTCCTAAAATTGTTAAAAATTACTTTTATTATTTGTTCACAAAAAAAAAATCATTTTTGAGAAAATAGTATTTTCCAAACATATAAAGACTTCACTAAAAATTATGTTTTTTAT
Source organism: Viscum album (assembly GCA_963277665.1). NCBI lineage: Eukaryota > Viridiplantae > Streptophyta > Magnoliopsida > Santalales > Viscaceae > Viscum > Viscum album. The sequence continues at coordinate 860,378,389 of OY728121.1, forward strand.
CAATATGTTTTCATTATATAAAACCATTATATTTAATATTTAAAAGGTTGATATTTTTATTCATACCTTTAAGTTTAACTTCTAGGTTTTAACAGTCAATTTGAAATAATAATATAAAAAATATATCATGGTTCATTAAAACTCGATGTTGCATGTAACATAAGCTATCAAAGAAATTAAATTTATTTAAAAAATATTTCATAAAAAATTTGGTTGTTAAATTATACCCCCCTTAAAATAAATTTAACCCTCAAATTTTTTCACTTTGTTACACAAAATAGTACACTTCTACCTCATCATATCCTCATGTTCCCACATAGCTTCTTTAAACTAGCGGTTTCACCACTAAACTTTGACCTGGAGAGTGGTCTTATTTCAAAGAAATTTATCTATATAATCCAAAATATCCACCAGATTTTCCTTATAAGAAATATCATTCTCCAACATTACAACCTCTAATTTCAGTACATGTGAAGGATCAGACATGTACTTCTTCTGGAGAGATACATGGAACAAATCATGGACATGATAGTGGTTCAGTGGAAGCACTAATCAATAAGATATCATCTTTATAAGATAAATAATTTTAAATGGATTTATATACCTAGGGATTAGTTTCGCTTTATTAGAAATTATCATTACCTTTTTCTATGGATAAATTCTTAGAAACACCTTATCACCAACTTCAAATTCAAGATCACATCAACGATTATCAACACAACTTTTCTACTGATATTGTGCTGACATTTTGTGTTAATAAATGGATCTAACATTATATTACATTTATTCATCTATCTAAAGTACCAATAGATTTATTTCTCCAACTTCATCATAGTATGTTGTATTTTTACACTTATTTATAAAGAAGGATTCATAAATAGGCAGTTGAATGCTTGATTGAATGATATTTTTTCTATGAAAACTCCACAAGAGGAAAGTGTTAATCCCAAAAACCTTTAAAATCCATAGTATAAGAACTTAGAATATTATATATGGTTTTAATTGTTCTCTCAGACTGACCATATGTATAAGGATGATGCATAATACTGAAAGGTGGTTCTATATTTAGAGCCTATTAAAGACTTCACAATAACTATGAGGTAAACCATGGATCCTGATCATACATAATTGGATGTGGTACTCCCTAGAACCATACTAATTTTTTAATGTATATCCTAGAAATATGATCCAAATAAAAATATTCCCTGATATAGATGAAGTGTACTAAATCATTAAGGATATCAACTATAAAAAATAGCATTATGGCCTTTATATTTTTTTGGTAGTTTGAGAAAAAATAAAAGGTGATGTTTTACCATTTCTAATCAAGTATGAATAATGGTTTTAGAATCCCCTTAGACTTTTATATCCAAGACTTAACTTACTAACATACCAAGTACAAAGATACATACTTAGAAATATCTATCTTCATGTTGTCCTATTATAAATAATCTTTCATATAGTCTAGTGGGAATATCTATAACCTTTTCATTCTTCGGTTGTGGGTTCAAGCCCCATAGCCTTTCTAGATGTGAAAATTTGTTGCTTGGAATGTGGGTTATCATTTTTATAAAACTATATTAATATAATTACTATAAAATTAACAAACTCTAATAACCCATAATTACCTCAACCTAAAAGATAACCTAAACCCAAAAGGATTTCGATACCTTTAATCATATGCCCAAAAAATATAAAGTAATACCTCCTTAAATATTTTTTACACTAAAACATATACAAAACAAAAGGGTTTTATTTCCATAAATATCTCCCAAAATATTTTTAATCTTGATAAACACCCATCACAGAAAACCTCAAAAAGAGTTTATAATACATGGAACATATGATAAAACATAAACTCATAAACCCATAATGGTATCCATAACTCTTAAGTAAATATTACATGGTTACATATATGCTTCCAAAATATAATTCACCCTGTATTCCTTAAATATATTATTATCTTAAAAAAAAATTCCATTGGAATATTGGGTTCATCTTTGCACCAATAAAATATCAAATGTGATTTTATTATTCTAGATTACATGTGGAGGGATATAATCAATTTTTAAAATCATATCAAATTTCAATAAAGGATGGAAAAAAATTTCATAGGGCCCATTCATAGAAAATAAAACATGGTATTCCCAATTATGGAGTGGAGGATAAGTGTTACTTAATTATCCTGATTCACTTCAACTATTGTTATTATATAATCTTTCCCTTTTTCCGTTGTATTTAGAGGTTATTTTGGCTTATCATCCTCATTAACCCTTATATTCAGGGCATTGATTCTAATAATTCCTATACTCCTTACATTTAAGACACTAGAGTGTGGGTGTTATATTCCATGGATAATCCTCTATATTCACATAATTTTCTAGCTTCTTCTCATCACTTTTATAATCAATTGAATTATGAAATTCTTTTCCACACATCCTATTTTGAAAATTTACTACATGTTTCCCTACAAACTTTGAGAATGAAGGAAATATCATCTTATTTTCTCTATGGTTTTTAGAGTTTCATTTGAATTTCATCTTTCTTTTCTTATCAAAACCTTGAGATTTATAGGTAACTCCAATCTCTATTTCCACCTTGATAGCACATCTAATGATTTATTTATAGCTACTAAATTCCATTATGGAAAATTCTATTTATAGACTTAGTTTTAATCCACTTATGAATCAATAAAAATTACTTTCACGTTAGATGATAAAACCAAAAGTGTACCCCACATGTATTATAAAATTGGTCTCATAGATACCAATAGATTCATTATCCTTCATCTTTTAATCAAGGAATTCCCTCTCTATTTTTATGCAGAAAATATGAGTAGAGTACTTATTAAAAAACAATCTCCTAAACTCATCCCATTCGATGGTGTCAATTTCGTCTTGTTAACTTGTATTATTAGTAATATTCCTCCATTTATTTACTTTTACTTCCAAACAATAAACAACCAAAATGAATTTTTCATGCTCCAAACACTGGGTAACGGAAAATATCTTTTCAATGGTACTAATCCATTTCTTAAAAATTAATGAATCAGTGGAATCACTAAAATAAGGTGAAGTCTTCGTCATGAAGGACTCCATAGAATTTTGTTCCCTCCTTCAATCGTTTGGAATTTTAGTATCAATCGTAGCATGATAAAGTTATGTGAGAATAAAAATGTGATTTTTCATTCTAGTTCCCATAACATTCGGTTGCTTAGGAGGATGATCCTTGCATTGTAAATCACACTCAGCATTAACATAGTTCCTCCATGTTTTATCCATTGACTAAAACCAAAAATCAAAGTCTAAGAAACAATAATAATAGTGGGAACAACATAATAATGAAAAATTAGTTATAGGATGTCTAAATCATGACACCTTATTTTCAAGCTACGACACCTTAGGCTTAACTAAGGTCATTAATGTTCATTATTCAAATCCTTTATAATAGTTCATAAAGAGTTTAGGAATTTCCAAAACACATCTTCCAGGAGTGTTAAACCAGATGCACAGTAATGGAACACATACCGTGCACCAAAATTATGGTTGAGATATACCCAACTAACTCTTTTCAAGGTTATATCCCCTAGATGCATCAATGAAAAAACCATGCCACTTTTTGTATAAATTCTGGAATGTATTTCTAGGAAAACCACATAATATATTCCTTACCAAAGATTTAGGATGTTATCCTATACTTGGACTCATCCCATGGACTCTTCACTAAAGTTTTCTCATCATATATTCCAAATTTTAAATAAAACCTTCTTTAATACCAACTGTAAACACCTAAAATTATCATAGATAGTTATTATATCTCAATAAATTATTTTTCATTGCATAACATAATGATCCATGATATAATCATTTAGGTTTAATGTCTTTGGAAACATGGATACAGAAACTGTAGGATCGAAATAGTGATGTAGATGCTCAATTTACAAGAGGGGGGGGGGGGTGAATTGTATACTTTAAAAATTCCTTTGGAACTTTTAAAGTTAGTTATGAATAACTATGGTTTAAGGAAAGGACTATGTTTAACAAAGTTAAACTAAGCAAATTCACAACACCTATAACACCGAATGCAAACTTGGAAAGAGATTCCGAAAGTATGTTCCGGAAATATCGTTCTGGAAATTGAAACTTAAACAAAAGATTACAATATGAGATTCTACCTTAAAGCGTATAGAATCTAAATGAAACAGAGTATAAGTAAGGAAGTATAAGAAAGTTATACTTTCCTTACAAAATGCAGCGGAATATAAACAAGTAGTAGAACTACTAGAAACAAGATATAAGTCTTTTAACCCAAAGAGAAGGGTATCCAACAACCATGGATAAAGGTCCCTTGATTTATACTTTCAAGAAAGTCTGTCTTACCCACACCAGGGTAAGCCCTCGATATGAAAATCGGAGTCTCTGTCTTGCTATCCCCGCAAGCCCTCAACTTCAAGGTAGTTGGAAACCTCTGTCTTCCTCAGCAAGGAAGCCCTCGAACTTCAAGGTAGTTGGAACCTCTGTCTTCCTATCCCCGGAAGCCCTCAAATGTAATCACCAACATTCGGAGTCGCACGAAGCATTGAGATTTAATAAGAGTCTCTCTCTCTAGAAATCACTTCAAGCATGTAATCACATGAGTAGAAGATCTGTCAGCCTTTCAGCTCCGAGCTCTTTCAAATGAGCTCCTATTTATAGGTAAGGTCTGCCTCCTTCCCAACGGTCATATTTTCCTTAAAGATCGGAGGGACCTGTACACGTGTCACTTAGACAACAGTTAGTTTATAACAAAATAGAAGAAATCATTTTTATAACAAAACAAGTGTAACAGAATGTACGACATCATTTTAAATCTAACTCAAAAGTTCGGAAAGAAAAATTCGGAGTGAAGGTTCGGAGTGTAAGGAACAATAATAAAGAGTAGTCAAAATATAAAGGCATAATCAAAATGAAAGTTCGGAGTCTAACCAAAAATAAATTTCGGAGTCTTAGATAAATTCGGAGTGTATAAAACAAAGATAATCAGATTCTGTTTAATAGGTGAATTCGGAATGGGAATTCAGAATGGGAATTTTTCATTAGAATTTGTTATGAGAATTCATCATTAATATTCGTAATGAGAATTCTTTGTCGAACTTCATAAGGATTCGTATCCTGAATCTGGAATCAAACTTAGTCAGAATTCGTATCCGAAGTTCGGATTAGAATTTTATCAAAGTTCGTTATCCAGAATTCGGATCCTAAAACAGAATACTTCATATCAAGGTTTTAAGCAATTCTGAGAAAACAGAAATGAATCCGAATCTTATACTTAATAAAAATATGAATGAAAAATATGATAAGGATAATTTTTCTTACAAAAGTGATTTTCCTTAGGAAAGAAATTTTCCTTAAGAAAGAAATTTTTCTTATAAAAGCAATTTTTCTTATAAAAGCAACATTTCTTATAAAAGAAACTTTCCTTAAGATAAGGTGTTTGTGATTTTTAAAACAAGAAGGAATGGAAAAGTCATAAGGAAAACCTTATTGACTCAACAATCTCCCCCTTTTTGGAAAGCACAAACATCCTTACGAAAAAGAAATTCTAAGAAGAAAGAAAAACATTAAGGCTTATCTCCCTTTGCTTTAAGGATATTGATGAATACGACTAACTCCCCCTTAGGCTTTGAAACTCTAAGGATCATATTCAGATTTCCGGAGTGATAAATCATTACAAATAAGAAGGTCTTCTTTAATGAAAAACTCCCCCTTAAACAAACTATTATTAGAGTTTTTTTTCTTTTAAGGATCTTTTCCTTCTCCCCCTTTGATAAACTCTTATTATAGTTCTTCTTTTTCTTAAGGATCTTTTCCTTCTCCCCCTTTGTGATTTTCAAAAAGAATTGGAGGGAATGGAAAAAAATAACAAAGTACCTGAAAAATTAGTAATGACAACAATAGAAACGACAAGCACGAATTTCATTAAGTTTGAAATCTCGGCAACAAAAAAAAATACAACAAAAAGATCGGATTTGGTTATTTCAGATCTTTTTCCTTCGACATGAGCCCCTTTAGAATAGTCTTGATCTTCTTCATGTCTTTATGATCTTCTTCAGCTTGCTTCTCTAAGACAACTATTCTTGCAGATTGAGCTTCAATTTTTTCTTCCTGGGCTTTCAGCTTTTCTTCCTGAGCTTTGATCTTTTCATCCTGAGCCTTCATCCTTTCTTCAAATTCAATCCGATGATCCCTTTCAAACTTCCATTTTTGAGAAACGGAATTCAGCTTCCCATTTAGATCTCTCACTTCTTGAATCCGGAAGTTCTTTTCTTTTGTCAGCTTCTCTTCAAAGGATGAAGTTAACTCATTTATCTTCTTTTCCTCAATCTCAAAGACATCTTTAACATTGTCTTGAAACTCATCAAATAGCCTCATCTCTTCCACAGTCTTCCTCGACCAGCTCATCATCCTCTTGCAAGATCTTCTATGAGCTTCGTAGCCAACAAAAAATGTTTTGAAATGAGCCTCTATTTCAACACACTTATCCATAACCATAGATACAGAGTCTGTTTTCTAATTTAGAGCATGTTGGAGCATCTGGCACCTTGAGTCAATACTTGAGAAGGTCGGAATGGTTCCCACCAACTTCTTTAAGGACTGAACAACAAATTCATGCCCCAATGAGGATGACTCCGAATCTGAAACTTTACTTGGAGAATTTTCTTCCTCAATAAGCTCCAACTTCCTTTTAGATGAATCACCAAATTCTCTTTTCTTGCTGGCCACTGATTTCGGAGTCTCAACAAGGAGTTGCTTTCCCTTGTCCTTTTTCGGAATCGATTCTTGATCTGGAGTTTTCTGCTCACCAGTAGACACTTGAATAATATCATCAACAACTTTTTGAACAACATCTTCCTCATTATTATCCTTCTCTGGAGTTACTAACTTAGAGGATTCAGCCTCTGAGGTTCGGAGTGATAAATGTTCCGAAGGTGATCCTTTATAATCATCTACTTGTTTCAAAAGATCTCATGTTTCACCACTTCCTTCAGAAACTACTTCTTCCTCTTCCACTTGTTGAATCTGCTCGAGTTGCTCAACATGTTTAGTTGTAATCTCTTTCGGAAAATCAAGGTTTCTTCCTGGAGTCTCAGGTAGAGATTCCAAGGAGAAAGATCTTGGAACTGGAATGCTTCCGGATACCATCTCATTAAATTTCAATAGTTCTTGGACAGTCTCGGATTCTGACATCTTCTTCTTGAGCTTCTTTTCCATTACTTGTTTTTCATGCTCATCAGCTGTTTTCTCCTTTAAGGCATTAGCCTCCGCAGGGTCCAATCCGAACTGCGGATCCCCTTATTTCCTTTTCTCTTTATCTTCTCTCCACTTCGCAACAACCTAATTAGGATAGGCCTTCTTCTTCTTTGGTTTGGGAGGTGCGGTTTGAACTTCCTTAGACTTTGGATCCTGTACTTCAGCTGCAACTTCTTTCAATTTTCTTTTCTTAACTGGCTTAGATGATTCCGATTCAGCAGCCTTCGGAGCCGCTTCTTCTTGATTAGGCAAATCGAAGAACTCACCAATCTCCTTGTTGAAATCCAAATCCATCCTCTTAAGGGTATCATCACTGACCAACAAAATTTTTCATACCCTTGGCTTAGATCTGCAAGCTTCCTTGAATGATTCAAGGCACTGAACTATTAATCTTGATAAAATCGCTGGGTACATTATGATCTGGGCTCTGAGATTTCCTTTCTTAAGATTCTCAATGGTTATAAGAATATGCCTCATGAAGTTAAACTTCCTTAGATTTATCAGGAAATCTAATATATATATCTCACTCTTCTTTAAATTGTCTTTATCACCTTTCCTTGGTACGATAAGCCCTTGTACCCACAACTCTATAATCCGGAAATTTGTAGGCAAACTAGCAATCTTCGAAGCTTTGTCATCTGAGAGTCTGAGAGTCTTCAAGGATTTTTCCTTGTCGAATCTACCCTTAGAGTCTGGTAACACATGAGAAATAAATTCGGCTTCTCCTTCATAGGACAGCCCTACCAAGCTTGCTGCCTTGGTATAAGAAAGCTTATAGGTCTTTCCATAAGACTTAAAAGAAAACTTCTCCTTATTATCTTCCTGAAAAAAGGAAACTGTTTCATAGAACTCAATAAGTAACTCCATAAAAACATCGTCTTGAGTCCCCAGTTTGGATATAGCAATATCTTCCCAGCCATTCAACTTAATGTTCTTTGAAATAAGAGAATCATAGTTATTGAAGAAATCCGGATGGACTATCCTTTCTCTGTAAACTAACCATTGTGAAATAGGTTTGGTGGATGAAATCTCTTGAGACGGTAACTCCGTAGACATTCAGATCTGAAGTCTTCTGAGAAGTTCAGAACGGAGAAATCTGAAGTTTGGAATGACTTTAAATCAGAGAGGCAGAGATTTGGGATGCGAGAGCTTGAAATCGATGTGGGACGAGTATTTGAGTCCCCTTTATATAGGCAATGGGATGACGGTTCAACTTCCTCGGTTGATCTAACGGTTGGGATAAGCTGAGATCAGATCTGACGGTTGAAAACTTGAATCCGATCTTTTTGAGGTTTTTATTAAAACAAAGAATTAAGAAAAAATATAATCCGAAAACGTAATTCAAGAAAATTCCAGCAAGTAAAAAAAATGACTACGAAAACTTGAGTAAGGAAATTATACCTTTCGGATTGGCTTAGGAGGATTATTCGTAATGGGTAATATAAAAATGATAAAAAAAATATTTATTATGAAAAGACAAAGTTCGCAAAAACTTTACTATGGAAAACAAACTCAGTAAGAAAAATACACTACGAAAAACTCAGTACGAAAAATAAAAAAAAACTTAGTACAAAAGTTTCAAAAAAAATTTATGAAGGATTCGGTACGAAAATCCCGTTATGAAAATACCTATACGAAATTTTCCATTCCGGAAATTTTCAATACGAACAATTCCATTTCAGAAGTATTATGTACGAATATGTCCATTCGGAAAAATTTTAGTTCCGGAAGTCCTATTCCGAAAATCTTCATTCCGAAAAGTTTGAAAACAAACTTTGGAAAACTTTGTTAAACTAACAATCAAATGTACTCCCCCTATGAAAAGGAGTTTATTACTGTAAGGAGACTTTTTCAACAGAAAGTTAATTAAGGAGGATTACCTCACGGTTATCATCCCTAACTTCTGTTTAATGTACTCAAATCTATCAGAAGTCAAGGATTTTGTGAAAATATCAGCAAGTTGATCTTGCATTCCAATAAACTGAAGAATAATATCTCTTTTAAGTGTGTGATCCCTAAGAAAGTGATGCCTAATATCTATGTGTTTTGCACAGGAGTGATGTGCAGGGTTCTTACTGAGGGCAATGGAACTTGTGTTATCACACAAAATTTGAGTTTTAGTAAAACTCAAGCCATAGTCTGTGAGTGTGTGTTGCATCCACAACACTTGAGCACAACAACTTCCAGCTGCTACATATTCAGCTTCAGCAGTGGAAAGTGCTACGGAATGTTGCTTCTTGCAGGACCAAGAAACTAGTGAATCTCCTAAGAAATGACATGTTCTGGATGTACTTTTTCTATCCATTCTACATCCACCAAAGTCAGCATCAGAAAAGATTTTTAGAACAAAATCATTTCCAGAAGTATAAAATAATCCTAGATCCATGGTTCCCTTAAGGTAGCGAAAAATTCTTTTTACTGCCTTTAAGTGAGATTCCTTAGGATTGGATTGATATCTTGCACATAAGCATACTGAAAACATTAAGTCTGGTCGACAAGCTGTTAAGTATAGTAGACTTCCTATCATACCTCTAAAAGATGTTTGATCTACTGGTTTCCCAGTTTCATCAAGATCTAAAGAGTTTGAGGTACCAATGGGAGTACTTATACTCTTAGTGTTGTCATAACCATACTTTTTAAGAAGATCTTTAATATACTTATGTTGAGATATGTAGGTTCCTTCTGGTTTTTGAGAAATTTGAAAACCAAGGAAAAAAGTTAACTCACCCATCATACTCATTTCAAACTCAGATTTCATTAGATTTGCAAAAGAGTCAGTCAAAGATTGCTGAGTTGAACCAAATATAATGTCATCAACATTAATTTGAACAATCAAAACATTTTTCTTATATTTCTTTATAAAAAAGTTGGATCTACATTTCCCTTAACATAGTTATTTTGAAGCAAAAATCCAGTGAGTCTATCATACCATGCTCGTGGGGCTTGTTTAAGGCCATACAAAGCTTTGGTAAGTCTAAAAACATGATCACGATGTTTTGTATCTTCAAATCCAGGAGGTTGTTCAACAAAAACATCCTCTTGAACATAACCATTAAAAAAGCACATTTCACATCCATTTGAAAAATTTTGAAATTAAAGAATGCTGCAAAAGAAAGTAGAATACGGATAGATTCAAGTCTAGCTACTGGAGCATAGGTTTCTTCATAGTCTATTCCTTCTTGCTGATTATAGCCTTTAGCAACAAGTCTAGCTTTATTTCTTACTATGACTCCATTTTCATCACATTTATTTTTGAAAACCCATTTTACTCCAATAACAGATGTTTCCTTAGGTCTTTCAGCCAATGTCCAGACTTTATTCCTTTCTAATTCATTTAGTTCATCTTGCATTGCTTTGATCCAATCATCATCGCCTAAAGTTTCATCAGTGCTTTTAGGTTCTAATTGGGAAATAAATGCTAGATGTTATACTTCATTTCTTAAGGAACTTCTAGTCCTTACAGGTTGATTTACATCACCAATGATGCTATCACTGGGATGATTCTTAAGAAACCCCTGATTTGGGTTTTTTAAAACCTGTTCATCAACATATGGTAGAAATTATTCTGGGGTAAATGTTTTAGAAGTATCTTCTTGAACAATTTCTTTATCAGAAGGTTCTTCTATCAAAGGTTGATAATCAGTTTTTGAAAACACGTCTGAAGATGTAGGCTGGGATTGTTTAAAAACAAAAGGATCTGACTCATCAAATTTTACATGTACGGTTTCTTCAACAGTAGAAGTATTTTTATTAAAAACTCTATAAGACTTAGAGGTTGTGGAATATCCTAAGAAAATCCCTTCATTAGATTTTAGTGCAAATTTATGTAGGTTATCTTTAGTATTCAAAATGAATACTTTGCATCCAAAAACCTTGAAGTAGGATAGTCTTGGTTTTCTACCATTCCATAACTCATAAGGAGTTTTATTAAGAAAAGGTCTAATTAAAACTCGATTTATAGTATAGCAAGCAGTACTTACAGCTTCATCCCAGAAATGTCTAGCAATAGAATATTCACTCAACATGGTTCTAGTTATCTCTTGAAGAATTCTATTTCTTATTTCAACTACACCATTCTGTTGAGGAGTTCTAGGTGCTGAAAAATTGTGAGTAATACCTTTCTTACTACAAAATATTTCAAAATCAGAATTTTGAAATTCTCCTCCATGATCACTATGAATAGTTTTCAATATAAGCTTTTTCTCATTTTTAACTTGAGCTCTAAAACTTTTGAAATAAGAAAAATATTCAGATTTCTTTTCTAGAAAATAGATCCAAGTAAATCTAGTGTAATCATCAACTAGAACAAACACATAGTATTTGCCTCCAATACTTTCAGTTTGTGTTGGACCAAAAAGATCCATGTGCACTAACTGTAATGCATCGGTTGTTGAGACTTCACCAATTGACTTAAAACTAGATTTATGTTTCTTTCCATATTGACAAGGATCAGAAACTTTAGAAGAATCAAATCTAAGCTCCGGTAGATCCTTAACTAGTTTCTTCTTAGAGAGTTTACATAGGTTTCTAAGATTACAATGTCCTAATCTTCTATGCCATAACTAAGAGTGATCTTCCATTGCACTTAGACAAGGTAAATCTTGGCTTCTAAGGTCTTCTAAGTTTAGAGTGTAAACATTCTCTTGCCTCTTGGCTGAGAGAATAAATTTTTTCTTGGAATTGTGAACTAAACACTTATCATTCCTAAAATTCACAAGGTAACCTTCATCACATAACTGACTTATGATAATGAGGTTGTGCTTAAGACCCTTAACAAAAAGAACATTTGAAATCAATGTTTTACCAAGAATAACAATATTACCAATACCAACAATATCTCCCTTAGCATTATCTCCGAAAGTTACCTTTCCTCCTTTCGTTTTGATAATCTTTTCAAAATAGATTTTGTTACCAGTCATGTGACGAGAACATCCACTATCCATGTACCATGTAATGTTGCTGGTACTCTCTTTATCTTACTGAAATCAAGAAGAAAATTATACTTTCGGAATCCAAACTTGTTTGGATCCGAGATTTCCAGACAATAAAATTTTAGGTACCCACATTTTCTTAGAGAAATAAGCTTTGTGAAATCCTAACGATTGGGTTTTGTTCAATGAAAAATTCTTTGCCCAGTGACCACCACATTGACACTTGGTACAAAATGGGGTACTTTGAGGAACAAAATAATTGTTACTGAAAATCGGTTTTGCATGGGTATAACCAAATCCGGATTTATTTCTTAAAGGTCGTATTTGAGAATACATTTTATCAAAATTTTCCTTACCATGGGTAAAGTTTGATAAACACTTCTTTAAGGAAAAGATTTTGGACTTGAGTTTTACAACCAAGTTTTTATCCTCAAAATCATTGGTTTTTGAACTAGAGTTAGGTTCGAAAACATTTTTCTTAGAAATTACTTTTTCTAATTATTTAGAAAGTTTGTTCTTCTCAGAACTTACTTCCTCAAGATTTTTTGAAATACTTTCAAAATCAGCATTTTTCCTATCAAGGTCCTTATAAAGATCTGATATCTCTTTTGTAAGAATAGAATTCCTAGAGTTTACCTTATCCAGTTTCTTTTTGAGTTTGGAATTCTCAATTTCAAGAAGTTCAGCAAACCTAGAGACTTCTTCATAAGTAGGTAAAGTATTTTCTTCATCAGATGAAGATTCTTCATCAGAAGAGTTATAATACTTACTATCATTAGAATTTAAAGAAACATTGGTCAATGATTCAGCATTTCGTACCTTAGCCATAAAACAATGATTATCGATAGGTAATCTGGCTATAAGACCAATATTCTTCTGTTCTGACAATTCATAATCAGAAGATTCATCTGAAGAGTCACCACCACTTGAACTCCAGGTGTCATTAGCTTTCAGAAATTTCTTATCTTTGGCTTTATAATATTTCTTTCTATTCCTTTCTGAATTCCTTTTCTTCCTTTCTTTCTTTTTGAGCAAAGGGCAATCTGGTCTAATATGTCCAGCTCTCTTGAATTCATAACAACTAACTTCTCCATCTTTCTTATCTTTATTTTCCTTTTTCTTAAACTTAGATTGAAAATTTCTATGACCGGCTATCTTGTTCATCCTTCGAGCAAGATTTTCTAGTTCATTTTCAGAGACTTCACACTCACTAGATTCGGATTGGAAAATAACTTTCTTAGACTTCGATCTGGTTACTCTCTCAAGAGTCTTAGCTTTCATCTGATTTTAAGTTGTTGTAAAAGCAACAGTACCATTTCCATTCTTCTTCTTGATGTTGTCTTCAACTCTCTTCATTCTTGTTTCATGTTGTAGAAGAGTTCCAAATAGCTCATCAAGAGTAATTTGAGTAACCTTCCTGTTCTCATCTATAGATGTTCTCTTGGACTCCCACTCATTGGGAATAATATCAATTATCTTTCCCACAAGAGCTTCATCATCTAGACATTTTTCTCCCATAGATTGTAGACTGTTGACTATAGTCATGAATCTCTGTTGAACTTTACAGATAGGTTATCCATAAGGAAAATTAAAGCCATGATATTCAGCTCTAAGCATAGCTCTTCTAGTCTCAATCACCTTAGAAGTTCCAAAGTGTGTAACCTCTAACTTCTTCCAGATACAGTTAGCTGCTTCACAAGAAGAAATTTGGCTATATATATTTCTAGTCATTGAACATAGTAGAGTATTGCGTAACTTATAATTGAGTTGATATTCTTTCTTTTCCTAGTTAGTAAAAGTTCTAACTTCCTTGTCAGGAATTTTATAATCACCAGTAAGCATAACAAAGTTGTCTACTCCAGTATTAATAAAAAAAGTCTTCATTCGATCTCCCCAGTATTCATATTCATTACCATCAAAGATTGGTGGTCTTGTAGGATTCAGATTATCAATTGATCCAACATTAATTCCTTCCATATTAAGAATAACCTTAGATACAAAAACTTGTTATTAGAAAAAGTTTTGTAATAACAAAGTTCGGAATGAGAAAGTTCGGAATGACAAAGTGAGAAAGAAAATCTTTATTCGTAAGTATAAGTATTTCAGAAACCTCCTCTGATACCAATTGTAGGATCTAAATAGTGATGTAGATACTCAATTTACAAGAGGGGGGGGGGGGTGAATTGTATACTTTAAAAATTACTTTGGGAATTTTAAAGTTAGTTATGAATAACTATGGTTTAAGGAAAGGACTAAGTTTAAAAAAGTTAAACTAAGCAAATTCACAACACCTCTAACACTGAATGCAAACTTGGAAAGAGATTCCGAAAGCAAGTTCCTGAAATACGGTTCTAGAAATTGAAACTTAAACAAAAGATTACAATATGAGATTCTACCTTAAAGCGTATAGAATCTAAATGAAACAGAGTATAAGTAAGGAAGTATAAGAAAGTTATACTTTCCTTACAAAATGCAGCAGAATATAAACAAGTAGTAGAACTACTAGAAACAAGATATAAGTCTTTTAACCCAAAGAGAAGGGTATCCAACAACCTTGGATAAAGGTCCCTTGATTTATAATTTCAAGAAAGCCTGTCTTACCCACACCAGGGTAAGCCCTCTATACGAAAATCAGAGTCTCTGTCTTGCTATCCCCGCAAGCCCTCAACTTCAAGGTAGTTGGCAACTTCTGTCTTCCTCAGCAAGGAAGCCCTCGAACTTCAAGGTAGTCGGCACCTCTGTCTTCCTATCCCCGGAAGCCCTAGAATGTAATCACCAACATTCGGAGTCGCACGAAGCTTTGAGAGTTAATAAGAGCCTCTCTCTCTAGAAATCACTTCAAGAATGTAATCACATGAGTAGAATATCTGTCAGCCTTTCAGCTCCGAGCTCTTTCAAATGAGCTCCTATTTATAGGTAAGGTCGGCCTCCTTCCCAACGGTCATATTTTCCTTAAAGATCGGAGGGACCTGTATGCATGTCACTTAGACAATGGTTAGTTTATAACAAAATAGACGACATCGTTTTTATAACAAAACAAGTGTAACAGAATGTACGACATCGTTTAAAATCTAACTCAAAAGTTCGGAAAGAAAACTTCGGACTGAAGGTTCGGAGTGTAAGGAACAATAATAAAGAGTAGTCAAAATATAAAGGCATAAGCAAAATGAAAGTTAGGAGTCTAACCAAAAATAATTTTCGGAGTCTTAGATAAATTCGGAGTGTATAAAACAAAGATAATCAGATTCTGTTTAATAGGTGAATTCGGAATGAGAATTCGGAATGGGAATTTGTCATCAGAATTCGTTATGAGAATTCATCATTAAGATTCGTAATGAGAATTCTTTGTCGAAATTCATAAGGATTCATATCCTTAATCTGGAATCGAACTTAGTCAGAATTCGTATCTGGAGTTCGGATTAGAATTTTATCAAAGTTCATTATCCAGAATTCGGATCCTAAAATAGAATACTTTATATCGAGGTTTTAAGCAATTCTGAGAAAATAGAAATGAATCCGAATCTTATACTTAAGAAAAATATGAATGAAAAATATGATAAGGATAATTTTTCTTACAAAAGATATTTTCCTTATAAAATAAATTTTCCTTAGGAAAGCAATTTTTCTTATAAAAGAAATTTTTCTTATAAAAGCAACTTTTCTTATAAAAGCAACTTTCCTTAAGATAAGGTGTTTGTGATTTTCAAAACAAGAAGGAATGGAAAAGTCATAAGGAAAACCTTATTGACTCAACAGAAACAAATGGTTCATAAGTGAGTTATATCATCTCCCACTAAGTTATTCATAACTAGAACCCGTCTTAGTCATATCATACATATTACCTTTCTTCATAAACTGGGGAAATAACCCAAAAGAAATGGTGATCTCAGATGCTCGGTAAGGGGAAATAAGGGTGATTTCCTCATAAAATGGTTATAAGGGTATGATTACATGATATTAAAATTTGAAAACATAACCTATATATTGTAGATAATAAACTTGAGTCATGGTATACATATTTTAAGTTCATAAGACATGAATCATTATTTAATAAAAGAACATGAACCAGGCGAACATAACATTGGAAAAAGATATAAATTTTTGGAATATAAAAAACATATAAAATCATTTCCTTAGTATTAAAGGATCATTTCAAAGGCTATCATAGTGTAATGGATTCACTCCCCAAACCATCATAGTACTCAAGGTTAAATCCCAAGACTATCATAGTGGATTGGGTTCACTCCCCAAACTATCGCAGTAGTGATAGTTCACTCCCATGACTATTATAGTGGAAAAATTCCCTCACTGAACTAAGATCAATATCCATTCCAATATTATTTATCTCATGATATTTCAATATTTATACAATTTATTTGAGGGAGATATAGGCACCACATATCACATAATGAAAACCATACATATGTGTACCATAATATTATAAAAAATTCATCATATTAGAACCCCTGAAATAAAATGGCCTTCATAACCCACTTATCATATCATAACGCATGAAAAGATACAAATTTCATAAACATTTCATCATAGAATAACCCTTGAAAAATAAATGGGTTTCCTAAACATTTTATCATTTTTTCATAGAAAAACCCATTGAAACATAATAGGTTTCATGAAAATCATATCATCATAATCATAAAAAACCCAGAGAAAGAATAAGAATGGTATTAATGGATCATATCCCAAGTAAAGATTATGTAACATATGAATGTACTAGGGGACATGGAAGAAGCTATTGGGCTAGGTAATTTAAAAAACATTATCACTACAGTGACAAAACATGTCATATCTATTGATCTGAGCCCCAGTATAGTCCAAGGATCTCGTGTGAATTAAATAGAATAGAAAATATAAACTGAAAATATTAAATTTTTCCTGAATCCTTGATCAACATCTTCTAGTCTCTGGTGATCATTGCTCAAAGGATGCAATGAAGAATCCCTCAAGATTGTCCAGACATTCTACAAGAATCCGCATGATCTTTTTTTATTAAATTATGGGTGCTATTGAAAATCTCTGACGATTCCTTCAATGTCATGTTGATCACCATGATCCCCTAACTTTGATCCATGAAAGTGATCTTGGTTCATTATACTAGAGAGAGTATTTCTATCTCTAAGATGACCGATGAGAGATAATATCTCAAATTCTAATTCATGAATAGTACATGGAATGATTTCCTCATCCTTATTATAGAGTCGGAGGTGCAGATACCCAGAAAGGGTTCCCCTGACCCCTAGAAATAAACTGCCAACTAAATAAGAAATAAATAAATAACTTCGATGAACTAAACATTATCATAAATAATATTTATATTTTATCAAATACCTGAAATATATAATAAATATATTACATTATAAAACTAATTAATTTAACTCAACTCCTAATTCCCACTAATATTAAATGAACCTAGAATATTAAAATAGTATTTGTACATATAATAATTTTCCTATATTCACTAAATACCTCATGAATAATTTTAATAAATAAATTTAACTAAATTATTATATTCTTGAATAATAATAAATTTATTTATTCATCAATGATTAATTACTTGGAAAACTTTCATACCCCATGGTAGGTCCCACCATATCCAATATACATATTCACTAGAATATTGTAGATTCTTGTATACTCTATTGTGAGTTACCCTATAGGCCCTTATCTCAATAGAAGTGAATAATATTCATAGAATAAAAGAGGAGTCTAGCAACCTATCAAGGCCCTTAAAGAGATAAGGAATATTTATAGAAATGAAAACCAACCTATGAACATGAACTATGTAATATAATCTCTTTGTCTTCTAATATCTCAAAAATAAGGATGGAAACTTATGTTTTTGTCCTTTCTTTCTTTATTATTTTTTGATCAAACTAGATGGACTTATTTTCGACTACCTCGAACAAGGATTTATGAATGTACCACCATCCTAATAAATCAGGTCTAAGTTATTAATTCCTAAAATAGAAAATGAATTTTTTTTCTTAATCACTCAACCAATTTAATACCACCAATGAGATAACTAACACAACATACCTTGCCATGATTT
This sequence comes from Viscum album, assembly GCA_963277665.1. Lineage (NCBI taxonomy): Eukaryota > Viridiplantae > Streptophyta > Magnoliopsida > Santalales > Viscaceae > Viscum > Viscum album. The sequence goes on from OY728121.1 coordinate 860,396,676, forward strand.
CATTTTCATGTTTTTTTTCTTGCATAAAAGTACGTGATCAAATGATTTACATTGATAATGATCTCAATTTAGTAGACCAATACACATTTCTACAGATAGGAATAATCTATGACACCTAAAACAAGTGGTGTTTATATTATAAGGTATGTTCTCATGATATCACCTACTAGATATCACCAAGTGTGAACTTCATGAGAAGAAGTCACAATTATTATGAGCCCCCAACACCTTATAGTCATAAATATATTGTGTCTAGTGAGTTTGATGTATCTAGAACATATAAAATATGTTTAAGATTAATGTCATTGTATCTTGTGCTTCTAATTATATCTTGGGATATACTATAAGCGTTTGATATAAAAATTTATCTATGGAAATTACCATTCAAACCCAAAGTTTATTCCCTTTTTTCCATTGTTAAAACATTACATCTTGTCTTGTAAGATTATCATAGTTGAAATTATGATTATACTTTACTTACTAGGTGTGATTCAATGAATTGAAACAAATCGTTGTTTATTTTACATTTCTTCTTTAGCTACCATAAAAGCTGTAACATAGTAGGTATTTATAGGTATGGATAACACTAGTTGAATGATATTGTATTTCTAATTACCTTAACCTAACCAGGATATTAGACCACATTGATCCAAGGAATACTAGTTCATATCCCCTAAAAACTAGTATCCCTTCCTCTCCACATAACATGTATATATCCTTTATACTTATTCAAGTATAGTTTGATAGTTTGGATAGCTTCCCTTGTAGTATATGTACATTCGTCTGGGTACAAACAACTGTTAGATCTACCCCAGTAGATCATGTTGCCTAGAACTTAGGTTGAAACATTAAGTCAATCTCTAGAGATATATTTTCATTTTAGTATTAACTATTTTCAATACCAAAAGATGTTTCCATATGTTATCAAACATATTTTACTTGGAAAGATATGATGCTCCCACTAACCTATAGTAGACACATGAAAGACATTCATTCCAAATGAATATTATATGATCTTGTTTCTTACTTTATTTTTGAACTCGATTTGAGTAATTTTCACTCCTTATTAGAATTATATGGTGTCACCATACCTTCCTGGTTGTATCATATAAACACCTTCCATGATTGGTGGTATTGACATCCAATTCCCAATAAAATGATCACAGAAATTAGCTATGAAAAGTAAAATTCTAATGGATTTTTTCATAACAACATGGTGTTACCAATAAATCCTTATTGGTATAAAACTTTTTCCATCCATGTATAGTCTCATTTAAATACCCACTACAATACTCAAAATAATAATCCCCTTATACTTTAATTAATGGAATCCATTATTGAATTTTAATTGATCTTGTCAATTTTATCTGATTTTCATATATTTCCTACTTTTAGGAATTATTATTATCAATGAATAATGTACCACCAGATACTATGAATATAAAACAATCACCATGGTTGTATCCTTCTTATGTAGTATGTATATCTATAAAATTCTTCTCGCATAGCTCTTGTAGAACTCGTTCCCATGAAAACTTTTTTTTGAATTTATTACATTAGCTAAACCCAGTTCAATCTTTCTCCCACTATATAAAATTGAGATATTTTCTCTTTTATTTAGATATGGTTTATAAATTTACTATATATTTTATATATTAGGGTTTTATATAATATCTTTAGTAACTTTAGGATAATTAATAAAGATTCATTTTTCTGTTTTTCTTTCTTGAAGCATGTTTGTTTGCAACTTAACAAAATCTTTTCATCTAAACACATGTTCTTATGACATAATTGATTTAAATCATACTATTACTCATATGATATCCTTTATTCATAATAGTTGGCATGCCATTATAGTATAAATTCATTAATTTCAATTAATTTCTTGAAAATAATGGAAGTATCTAAAATGAATATATATCTCAACATTGATGCTCCTTTACTCACATCATGAATTTCATGTTTATAAAAAAATTTATTTAGGAATTAATCCATGAATTTTTTTTGATCAATTTTAACTTGTAATACTCACAATTAATCCTCCTTATTTTCATCATAGCTCTACTGTAGATAAGGAAATGTGTGTTTAGGAATTACTCCATGCTACATTATATTGATCGATGAATTCTTGGTCACAATACTCTTCGACAAACCATACCAAAGAAACTCATATCTTTTGACCATGAATATACCATATTTCACTTTCATATTCTTTAAGTACTCAAAGGAATCCAACGAAGTATATTTACAACCAGCTTACCATTTGAATAGTTCATGCTATCTAGCTGAACTAGATTCAAAATCTTTGTGTCTTACCTTTATTTATAAGGGTTTCTTTTTTGAAAACTAAGTAATTATATATGTATATAATACCTAAGGTTTTTTATATCCACTACGTCTAAATACCATGATGGCTATATCCTTGAAATCCAATTTTATTTTTACATGACATAGAACTATTTTTCCACAATTGGGTATATAACTCTTTTAATTTATATTCATCATGTGTTACCCATGATTCATGTATTATGGAACTATTGTTTGAGTATGAAGCACGACATAAAACATTCATTACTAAACTTGGAATAATGTCTCTTTGTGTCCAAAGGATATGTAAGATAAGTGTTTTGGTAATACTGCACAAAATTTCAACTAGGACCATTAAAATTAAAAATATATAATTTGTGTAATTCTAACCACTGACTTAGGAACCACCCATTACAGCTATTTTGAGAGCAAACCATAATTCTTGTAACATTTATATTACTTAATTGGTTATTGTATTTCGATACACATACGTAACCACTGACTTAGGAACCACCCATTATAGCTGTTTTGAGAACAAACCATGATTCTTGTAACATTTATATTACTTAATTGGTTATTGTATTTCGATACACATACATGATTTGCATATTTTATTTTAATACCTAATAAGTATCATAGAAACATTACTTATAATTGATGAATATACCTGAATAAGTGACTACTATACTCTTCGATTAAGTTAATTGCATTTAAAATTCCATAGATTTATATCATAATATGAGAAGAAAATAAGCTCATGTTTAATACATATTTATTTGAAGGACATTTATATGTTTTATTTGGCGTAGTTATTTACATTAGAATATTTTTCTTGTCTTTCACCTTATTTGATATAAGAAATAAAGATTAATATTTCTTTAATGTTCTTATTTACTTTGTGAACCTTACCTAAATGGTAATGAATGATTTTATTTTTACTAATAATTTTTTAATGTTAAATGAAATTGGAGAGTAAGGGTGAAAATGATATTAGAATGGAATGTATTGAAATATCGTGATCTTCCTTTCCAATTTTCTTGTAACTAGTGTAATTATTACCTATTCGTATCTACGATTCACTTTCTCCTCACAAACATCTAGATAATGAGACAACATGTGAAATCATCTATATTCCAATTCTATATCCAAAACTAACAAAGGAAGTTGAAGATAAATTATGAAATATCCATTATATGTTTCTATATGATTATTTTATAAGAATTGTTACACCATTTCTTTATAAGGTCGCTTAAAAGGTAATGGGGACTCCAGCACCTTGAATTACCTATAGCACAGTATTATGTAAAAGCACTTATTTTATTATTTGGAAAATTTTTCTAGATAGGACATTGAATTTATTCAATAAATATAATAGAATTCTTATGGAATTACTTGAAATTTTTCTATAAAAAATCTAGCATATTAATACTTTTATTTTGATTACTAATTTATACATTATTAATTAACTAGTTAAATCATTAAATGTCTTCCACTATTTTATCGAAATATAGAAACCCAATATAATAGAATTGGAATACTACATTTACTGAGTCTTATAGTGGAAAAGATCCTTGAACCTCCACTCATAGTCTATAAGCTATGACTATGATACTACTCGGAGAGTTCAAGATAGAAATTTGACCGAATAACCACATTAAATCATGAATCCTTTATATGTTGAGTGAAGAACCATCTTCTAAAATCATAAAATTATTTACTTAGTGATCACCTATAAATTTGAAAAAGCTATCTATGTATAATATTTTACTACAAACTTCAGTTAAGTCAACCCATCACCCTCATAATAACTCCTTAGTAGTAGGAGTGACCTTAAACTATGGCTGACTAAGCACCCCTTACAACTGATTTTGTCTAAATTCAAATGATAGAAGGCGTTTGAAAATTAATATTTATTTGAGGGATTTTATATTTTTCTTGATGAATGTAATCCATTTATATTAATATGTTGATTCTATGTTTTCATGTTCACAACTGAAAAATAATAGAAAAAATCCCTCACATTTTTATGCATTTTACTGTTTATTATTTAATGTGTTTTCTCACTACCATAAAAATGTATAAAATAATAAACAAATGTATAAAGGGAATAAATACCAAACCGATCTTGAGAGTTTTAAATAGTTTGATCCATTTAATCTCAATGGACCAACCATGACCTAGGGGTATCATACCTCATTCGTGGCTTGAATTATGATGTAGCTCATCCCTACCCAGTGTGTTTACTTCTTGTATGGATTTCACCATGACTTGGAATGGTCTGTGACATAAACCATCTCTATAAAGTACAAAAATACTCTCATGTTGGCAAGGGTGAAGGGTGGGGTATCAGGAGAACAAAATACAAATAGATAAAATCAGCCATGTAGGCCCTTATACATATTGACCAAAAAAATGACTATGCATCGGCATTCTTATTTAATTTCAATCACAAATAATAAAATAATAAAATAAAAAAGAAATACATAGATTGGTTAATTTCTTAAGACTAGTCAATGGGTATCAAATAAGAATGATGAAAATTAAATTTCAATAAATTTCAAGTATGAGAGAAATTTAAATAAATTAACTGAATTAATAAAATTGTAATTATTTATTCTAATATTTAATTTTATTCAATATAAATATTAACTTAAGTTGAATACAATAAATAAATAAATAAATAAATTCATGTTAATACATTAATTAATTTAATTTTATATTTGGATATTAAAATATTATATTTTAAACCAAAACTAGATATTTTAATTAATCTTGGTTAGATTGGTCCCTGAAACTCCATGTCTGCCTATTTCGAGCTGTGAAAAGCCCATGCATAGCTGTTCTGGGAAAGAATGACCCACCCAGACCCATTTTAAGCTAGAAAGAACCACCTAGGACTGTATGAGGTGGGATAAACCTCATTTAACCTTTTGGATTCCAAACTAAAATAGGGCATAGGTTACCGTGAGGCATCGATGCAAACGGCTAGATCTAACAGGGTGTTGCTGACGGGATGGAGTTGCGGCAGATACTATTTGAAGGAGGCATAATGGTTGGTACATGATCAGATGATGGCCCAAGGTTAGTTTTAAATGGAGCTAGTACTCCGATCATGAAGTAAGTGATGGGGCCTGAACCAAATTAACACGGTTGGGGGGGGGGTCGTGACAGTCTAGGGAGGCCGTTGTCTTGACTATGGATGCCGACAATGTAGATTTACAACTTGAATGGATCGATATCACTTTAAAGGGAAATGTTGTGGTGTGATCTTGAAGCACTAGAACTACTAGGAACAAGTGGAGGTGGTCTCCATAGTCGACTACAGATCTACCTGGAGAGGTGGAAAATGTTAGGCAGCTACTTAGGATGATGACCACAGTGGGAGGGAGGCATCACACATTGGCAGATAAAGGTGGGACTGGCAACATCAACTAGGTGATGAGAGGAGATGGTGCCACATGAGGTAATATATGACCCACAGGTGAGAAATAACTTGACTTATAGAGGTACTACTGAAAGAGAGGAGGCAACGAGTAATGGGTGTGGGATAGGGTAGTTTGAGCTTTGGTTGGGGTGGTGTGTGGATCTCAGTCAGACGAGCTGGGAAGTTTCTCTCCCAAGTTCATTTTTGATTTTTTATAACCTTAATTCTAGTTAGGATAGACCAGATCCCAATTCGAAGAAAAACAATAGTTATATTATTATTTTATATATATTTTTGTCTATGGAATACTTTTGTGCAAATTTCGACATGCCTGGTCCTTTTTTTTGCATTGGTTTTTCTAACCTATTTGATTTAGGCTATGAAAAATGTAATCTAAAAAATTACATAATAGTGTGTAATCCCCCTTGTTAGGAGGAAAAAATATAGCTAGAAATAACTATTCTGGCTAAAATAAATCTAGGAAATGATTGGGGCATGCTGAAAATCTCACTAGAACCTTGAATCAGATAAAATACCATATTATTCCATTTTAATATCAAAAAAATAAAATAAAAAACAATCCATATAAAAAAAATTGGATTGTTATATTTTTGATATATGATATCAGATCCATGCAAGATTTTTTATTGGTAAAAAATAAAATCCCACTACTTATATTTAAACCACTTCTAATTATCTTGGATCATAAAATTCTCACGATCCCTTTGATACCATTTGAAGCTATTGGGGTTTCAAACAGAAGACAATGGGCTATAGAATTTAAAATTTTCTATCTCTAGATTGACATAACTTTTGATCCTCAGTGATTTGATCCATGGTATAGCCCAAGGATCTCACAAGGATTAAACATAGCAAAAAAAATAAACCAAAGAATACCTCTTTCGACTTGAAGTCGTACTTGACATATTCTTTTTTAGGGAAATTTCAATTTGATGGATCCAAAATATAATTCCTCTAAATTATCCACATGAATTCCAATAATCCATGAACTTTTCATTAATTAAATTCTATGTGATATCAAAGATATCTGATGAATCCTTCAGCGTTGTAATGATCACCATGTTCCCATTCCTTCTTTCCATGAAGGCGATCTTAGGTCATTCTTTCAGAGAGACTTTCTCTCACTATGATGTGGGAGGATATAGAAGCTCCCAATTCAAAATTCATGAATAGTACATGTAATTAGCCTCTCCTATTTCTTATACAGTGGAGTTTCTGATACCTGGAAAGAGTTCGGAGACACCCAAAAATAAAACACCCACTAAATAAGCAACAAATAAATAATTATGGAGAAATAAAAACATCCAAAATATTATTTTTATTTTATCAAATACATGTAATATATATTAAATATATCAAGTGATAAAAAATAGTCATTTAAGTTGACTTATAATTCCCACTAATATTAAACGAACCAGGAATATTTAAATAATATTTGTTAATATAATATTTTTCCTATATTCACTAAATAACGCATGAATAGTTTTAATAAATAAATTCAACTCAATTGTTCTATACTTGAATAATAATTAATTTATTTATTCATAGATGATTGATAACTTGGAAAATATTGAACCACCTGGTGGGCCCCTATGTCCATATACCTATTCACTAGAATAGTGTAGTTTCTTGAATATGCTATTATGTGTGACCCTCTAGTACCTTATCTTGATAGCAGTGAATAATATTCATAGACTAATTGTGGAGTCTAGAAACCCATCAAGTCACCTAAAGAGATAAGGAATTTTCATATCAATTACATCCAACCTATGAAAACACACTGTGTAATATAATCTCTTTGTAGTGTTATATCTCATAAAGTAGGATGCACACTTATGCCATCATATTTTCTTTATTTATTTTTTGATGATCTAAACAAATGGAATTACATCCAACTAACTCATCCAAAGATTTATGAGGGGACTTTAATATTATTCCATCAGGTCTGAGATATTACTTCCTCAACTCAGATGCAACAAATTCAATCTTGATCATTCAATAAATATCAGACCACTAATGACGCACCCAACACAAGAAAACTCACCACAATTTCATTATCATGGGTTTTACTTGCATGAAAGTATGAAATAAAATGGCACACATTTAAAATGATCACAATTCAAGAGATAAATACACATGTATATAGATTGGAATGACCAATGAAACATGAAACATTTGATTTTTCTATTGGTGGGTTTTTCCTCATGATCTCACCTACCAGAGATCACTAATTTTGAACTTCATTAGAAATATTCTCAATGATTATGAGACTGCAACACATGATAGTCATAAATATACTATTTCTAGTCATTATGATGTATCTAGACCATAGGGCATATGTTTAAGATTAATTTCATAGTATCTTGAGGTTCACATTATAGCCTTGGATCTGTTATAACCTTTTTATATGATAATTAATCAAGGGAATTTCCATTTAAATAGTGGATGCAGAAATGTATACACTATAATGGTAAGTATAAATCAGGAATATATAACTATATACATTAAATGGTAATTGAAAAGTACTTTTTAGTTGGTTCTAGGTAACCCACTATTTTAAAAACATTAAAGGATTACAACTTAAAGGGAAGATTATTTTGAAAGATCACTTGGAACATTTATTGAGGGGAATGAAGTTTTCAATTTGAAAATAAACTATTTTAAACTAAATGTTTAGGAAACATTGTGATTTTTTTTTAAAAATAACCTTTGAAGCTTATATTGGGTTCTTTAAAACATGGAGTGGTCAATACAGTAGGAAGGTGTACATGTTAAGAAAAATATTCTTTTCACTTTTTCAGTAAAACCTAAACAAGCCTTGTTTGGAAAACAACATGAAGATTCATTTTTAAAAATTATATAAAAATTCAAAAAAGGGTAAAAATGAATTTAAAAATCACTTGAGAGTAGTAAAAATATTTTTTAAAAAATAGTTTTATAAAAAAACATGGATATGGAAGAAAAAGTTTTTTTTTCAAATGAAGAGAGAAATAAAGTCTATTTTTCTGTAAAACAAAATCTTTTGGTATTATTGAGTACATAAAAAAGTGAAATTTAAGGAAAAAATGTATTTTTAGGAAACAAACAGTGTATAATGAAATTCATATGTTTCTTTATAGTAATATCATAATATTTCATCATCGTAAACTTAAACATAAACAATCCCGATAAACAATGAGATTAGAAATAAAACCCTTACCAAATTGGTATCTTTTTAATAATAATAACCAATAAAAAAGAAAATCATATGGATATTTTTATACCATAATTTCATGATAATAATCATATAAAAATTCATGGTATGTATATACACCACACAAAAGAAACAAGTGGTGTATAAGGCATGTGTCCCATATAAATAAAAGCGAGATGAAAATCCATTACCTTAATTCTTGACTTCCTTCATACAAATTAGAACCTAATTTATAATAAATATAATATTATTAAAAATCCATCACATAAACATACTAATACTTATCATACTATATATGATTTACTTATGGCCATTTATTTCCCATTTATTAAAAATTTATTTTTAAAATCACATTTCGAGTAATAACTATTTCATTTTTAATATATTAATTGGTTTGGTATTTTTGATAATTTTAATTTTATTACGTTTCAACCTTATCCAAAATATTAAACATGAAATAAATATAAAATATATCCATTTTATAAGTATTTATAGAAATCCTTTAAAGTTATATATAGAAATTGAATTACACCGTTCATGGCGTTGGCAGACCGTGCGTACGCATGAACAATATTTCTATTTTCTCAATGGATAAAATGAAATAAATGTAAATAATATATTAAATTTACAGAATCATTTATATTTCATATATATCACATATTTCCATAAAACCTAATCTTATTACCTTCCATGTAAAGCATAAGTAATAATGAATCACATCACTTCGTGAAGAGATAGTCCACCATACACATGAGAAACATTATCTTATTCCCACATAATGGATAGTAAGAAGGTATATGTGATATTATAATTAAATAAGTACAATAATTTCATAAATATCTTATAAATATGTTTAATCCACCATTATATCCATCCATTATAGTTGGTGTTGGAAAACGAATTACATCAGTTCGGGAGGTGGCAGTCCATCACACACACGATCTATGGTTTCATTTCCAATTTCATTGAATATGAGATGGATATAGATTATAAAATTAATATAATAATATCTATGTATATTTTATATACTTTTTTTTATTATATCATCATAGTTGTAGAATATTTTATGGGGGTGGATGAATAAATATAACAAAAACACAAGTTTAAGAAACTAACCCCTTCTTCAGAGAACCTATTTTGGTTTATACCTAATGACTTAGTAGGGCAGTTTCCTAATAAAAAAGGACACTATTATGTAGGGTAAGAGTTAATTAAGGTATTTATTAATGTATTTTCCAAACCAAAGGGTTTAAAAAAGTTTTAATAGGAGATAAGAGGGGTTTCTCTTTTATAAGAGGTCGGGGGAGGACACACATGGAATTTTTGTAAAGAATAAAGTTTACCAAATTTTATCACATTAAAAAAGGATCAAAAAATATCCATTATAGAATCTTATAGGTGATATGATCTACATATGGCCAAAAAATGGGATTCATATTTTTTTAGACCATTTTATCCTTTATATTTTTAGTTTAACCATCGATAAACCCATTTTAACATTAACTACGATAATTAAATTTTACTATTTTAAATATTAATTTTGAAAAAAATTTATGTTGAAATTATTATATAATATAAATTAATCAGATTAAAATTACGCATTTCATTTTTCCAAATATCATTCACAGAAGCAGAAAAATTTAATTTTAAATTAATCTCATAGATGTGATGAAAAAGATGTTTTCCAAAGAGAAAATTTTCCTATGTATAGAATGTTTTAATATAAAAATTCAATATTAAAAATATTCCAATGAACTAATTTTTTTAAATAAATATATAATTGAACTAATTTTACTTTTAAAACCAGTGATCTTGTAAATTATTTAATTTAAAAGGAAATTTTTAATAAAAATATGAATTTTTACTATTCATTGTAATATTATTTTCTTTAGAAAATTATAAAAAATTAATTAAAATATAATTATGAAATTTATATTTTAAAAGTAAAGTTTAGTTTTTCAAATATTTTTTCTAAATTTGGGAAAAAATTATTTTATTAATTGTTCACAAAAAAATTATATTTTTTGAGAAAATAGTATTTTCGAAACATATAAAGACTTTACTAAAAATTGAGTAAATTTTTATCAATATGTTTTTTATATACAACCATTATAATTAATATTCAAAAGATGGTTATTCCTATTCATACCTCTTAGTTTAATGGATACATTATAAAGGAAGAGTTTAAATAATAATATAAATAATATATTATGCTTTGATAAAAATAGGTGTTGTATGTAACAAAAGTTATCGAAGAAATTAAATTTATTAAAAAAATATTTCATAAAATATATTAGCGTTGAAAAAACTCTTATATACCCTCCAAAACTCCTCCAAACTCCCTCATGACACCTCCATGCCCTAGGAAAATTCCAAGGGAATTGATTTTGAAATCCTAGATCTTATATCACCAATGAGTTCAAGAGAATCCAAATATTCTCTGTAAAAAAAGAGAACCCACTTATTTAAAAAAATCATTTGAAACAAAAGAAATATGAGTGTAGCCATATTCCATTCAAAACAATTATAACTCAAAGTCATTAAATGGAATTAAAATTCATTTTAAATTATCAATAAAAAAGAAAAACATATTTTTTTGGTAGAAATAATTTTGACACATTAATGAATAAGGATTTAAGATTAAAAAAATAATTTCTTTGCATTTAAATGAAGACGATTTGGGGAAACTAAATTTTAGAAATTATAAAAATACATGTATAAATTGTCAAGTCCTTAAAATCACTTTAATTCTAATTGAAATTGTACAACACTTATAAGGAAATAATTTTATCCATAAATTATTTTCACAGTTACTTCAAAAACCTATTCAATTATATTATTAAAAAAATTCTCAAACATTAAAATAAAAAAAAAACTTATTCACATAAAAAATATAATACCCCAACCTCGATCACTTTAATGGTACCTGAGTTGGTGGAACTATAAGACTTATAGTGTCCTTTCCCATTCTCCAAAGGCTACTAACTAGTAGCATGAGTCTATAACCAATGTGAGGATACTATACTCTCGGTATCATAATATACATTATCAAAAAATAAAAAAACACATAAAACACAAGAGTACACACAAGGATATACAACTAAGATAAAACCATTAATAATATATAAACATAAACATGATATGGAATAATGAACACATAGTGATCATACAAATATACATCAAAAGGATTAATAATTATACTAATCAAGTACTAAAGAAACCTATGGAAGAAAATACAATGGATACATAAATCAAAATCCTAATTATACCCTCGATATTGTCTCTAAAAACCATCAAGATACTCTATCTTGATCTTTTATACAACCTATGAAAATCCAAAAATATATATATTATCTTTACACATCCACTGGGGTTGGTGTGCAGGGTTTGAGTATAAAACTCAGTAGGGAACCACTTGTAACGTCACCATCATGAGACCCCTCATCAGTTTCTAGACTGGTGATTCTTTGTGACCTTAGATGCACCTCCACATCCACTTTAGGCTTTCGACTAGAAATGAGGGTCTCAGTGTTACCATGGGGAGAGTTACCCTTGTATTAGAGTGAGAACAATAGAAAAATAACCACGAAACATCCATCAGAATAAAAAATAAGAGTAAGAGTAATAAATGAATCATATCCATTCTATATCAAATGAATGAAGAGTCATATAGTCATATATCTCAACTGGTCTCTCACTGGTCTGGCCACATATACAACATACACAAAATAAATAAAATACAATTAGGATATACTACCCTCATCATGATTCATTTTGTCCATTTTTTGAATCTATCCAAGACATCCAATGTAATGATCAAATCATGGGCCTCTGACCCACATGAGCCTATGAGTAATGTGGTTTTATCACACACTATAGTTCCATGGATTATTGAGAAGAGTTTGATTACAAATTGGTAGGGAACTATTAATGAGGTGTTTAACATAACTAGTAAAGTAGTGTATACACATGTGATATTCTCATGAAATAAATACCGGGTAAACACATAATAAAATTATCACTGTCGATCCTCAGGTTCTAAGGCACTAAGAGAAAAGTGGGATTTTGCAATGGGAGCACCGACCCATCATACATAATAAGGTTTTTGCGACGGGGTGATCATTCTCACCATAAAAGGTTTGGCGCACCTTGCACGCCAAACCACAGGAAAGAGTATTTATGATGGGCTATTATAGTCCATCGCAAATACCTGGCGGCATTTTTAGTATTTACGATGTATATAAATCCCGTTGAAAATACCCAATGAAATTTTTTGTATTTGTGATGGTATCTAAATACCATCATAAATACTATGTTGACAGGTTTTTTTTGTGACAGGACTCGTCGCAAAAGACTTTTTAACAACTTCCCTTAATTAATAGGGGTGGTGGCCATTTACAACTAGACCCTTCACAACTAATCTAACCTATATATACCCTAACTATTTTTTTCTTATTTCACTCAATTCTTTACTCCTCTCTCTCTAGTGGAAAAATTTATCTTATAATTTTTCATAGTTTAAAATTATAATTTGGGGTATTATTCATGGATTATATCCTTCAAGAGCTTTGGTTTTAAGGTATTTATATATTTCTTTTATTTTTTACATAATTCATTTTATTTTATTTTATTTATAATTATTTTTAATTAGCTGAAGTTAAATTAAATAATAATTAGACAGTTTTATTTATCATTGTTTATGTTTATTTTTTAAAATAATAACGTGTAATTAGTATGGATTAGTATTAATTAATAGTTATTATATTAATTAATATAAATTTGTAATAATAATTATTAAATTATAATAATTAGTATTAAATTATAATAATTAGTTTTAAATTATAATAAATTGTAATAAATTGTAATAATTAGTAATAAACAGTAATCATTAGTAATAAATTATAGTAATTAGTAATAAATTGTAATAATTAGTATTAAATTTTAATAATTAGTAATAAATTAAAATAATTTGTAATAAATTGTAATAATTAGTAATAATTATGAATAAATTGAAATAATTAGCAATAAATTGCAATAATTAGTAATAATTAATAATAAATAGTAATAATTAGTCATAAATTGTAATAATTGGTAATAAATTGTAATAATAGGCAATAAATTGTAATAATTGTTAATAAATTGTTTTAATTGGTGACAAATCGTAATAATTGGCTATAAATTGTGACAATTAGTAATATATTGTGATAAATTACAACAATTGGTAATAAATTATAATAATTAATAATAAATCTATATCATTTGTTACAAAAAGTTGATCTACCTTTGGATGAGTAGGATGTTGGATCATCTGACTCTTAGACTACTGGAAATTCAGTGGGGACTCGGAGGTGGTGTGGGCATGCCTGATTGATGATTCATGACCCTATCCTCAAGCGACATCTATGTCTTGGATTCGATCCACATGTGTAGAGGTATGTTTACCTGTGTATTTTAGTTAGTTTTTAATAATTTATTTATATACTAATTATTTGATTATTTGTTCTTTTTTCTCATCTTTACTCATATTACTACTAGATAGGGGAGATATATATTGAACAATAATTTTTCTCAAGAATGTGTATCATGGGATCAAATTCTTGTTGATATGTAGTACTGCCTGTTCGATAATTGGATGGTATGTAAATAAATAATATTTATATTGAAATAATTTAATTAATAACTTGATATTATAATTAATTTATAGGGTTTATGGTATCACATCAATTAGAGAATGCATGAAGTTATCAAGAAGGAATGAAAGGGGACTATGCATCAGCATTGTAGTTAGTTTTTACACAATTTTTAAAGGAAAGTAATGGGGAAAGGAGGAGTGAAAGAGTTTGATGAGTCTTGTTTCACCCACCGACATGATTACATTTCATCTCAGGTTTGATATGTATTATGCTCAAACTAGTTTGATGGTTATTTTCAGAGGAGATAATTGGTAGGTCGAAAAAACTAGGGGAGACAGGAGGTGACACGTTGATCCGATAGTCGTACATTCAGTACGTATAGGGAGAATATGGTAAGTACTTTTTTAATAGTTTACATAACTTGAAATGTAAATGAATTATTTTATATTCATATAGGAAGTCGAACAACCCGATATTATAGAGTTAGACGTTTATTAGAGGATGTATAGTGATCCAACCACTTGAGATATTAGAGGTGCTCGCCAGTGTTAGATTGTGGTCAGTATATTTTCTTTTTGAGTTTAAAATTTAACAGAAAATAATATTTTTACTTTTTTTATTTTAATTTTCAAATGAATGAGTTATTTGAGGCCGCAAAATCTCAAACAAAGATTGAGAGTCCGGCCGAGATCAATACTAAGTCTAGTGCTCACCGATTTGATGGGACATCCTGGATACATGCAACCTAGTATGCCGTTGTGAAAGGTCAATTTGTTGGTATCGACTCTCGATTTACACCTATGGATTATTATGACACTATTGGGATGTCAGCATCCAGCTCAAGAGGGGCTTGTGGAGAGTCATCATCATCAACTGCACAATATCAAGAGCAGTTTCAAGTTTAGATTGGGATGATAGAGAGTATGTGTAGGGAGAGGGAGTAGATGCGTCAATGGCAGAAAAAATAACAGGAAAAGTTCTTATAACAACAAAAAAAGTAGCAGAAGATGCATGAGGAGATTCATCTATGGTGGTAGCAATAGGATAAGGAGAATTTGGAGTAAAGGAAATGTTTGACTCATGGTTTAGGGATAGAGTTTCGTCCATAAATTCCTTTAACTCATCCAGCTCCTCCATAGGACCCTCCCCCTCAGTGATTTATTTATTTTTTAAGATAAAACATTTGAATGTAAATTTGGTTTATAATATTAACTATCTACATTTCTATATATTTCATTTTTTATATTATTTTGAATATAACATTTTTTATTATTTATTAATTTTTTTAATTATTTTTTTACTTTATTGATTTTTTTTTATTTTTTTATTAATTATTATTTTTGATGATTATTAATTTTAATTTTTTATATTTTTCTCGAATATTGAGGTTTTCATTATTTTATAAATTTTTATTATATTAGTAATATTTATATTATTATTTCATTAATAATAATAATAATAATATTATTTTATTATCAATTTTTTTTATTATTAAATGAATATTGTTTTATTATTTTATAATTTATTTTATTTTACTAATATTAATATTATTATATTATTAATTTTAGTATTATTTTATTATTATTATTATTTTTAATTTTATTTTAATCAATTATTTTTTATTTTTTATACTTTTTTCTATGGGTTCCATCGCACATAGTATTTACGATGACCCATCGCAAAAAATGGTTTAAAAAATTTAGCATAACTCTTTGCGGTGGGTCTATCACCCCACCACAAATAGTATTTTCAAGGGTCCGATGCAAAAAGGTATTTAAAAAACTATGAGGAACATATTTGTGATGGATCCACATCCCATTGAAAATAGTTTTATTTGCAACAGATTGTTACAAAATACAATATTTGTGACAACTTTTTCTATAACGGGGCATTTGCGACATGACCTCATCGCAAAAGGGTATTTGTGACGGGATCTCATCATAAATTCTCTGTTTCAAATACCTCGTCACAAATTCCGAATTTTCTAGTAGTGAGGTGACACATGGGTTTGACTATACCCACTTTAGCTGGTTTCAGATGTCTCAAAGCATGAAAACTAAACTTTGGAACCTAGCAAAAGATGCTCCCTGCATAGGAAAACATATCATCTAGAAACATAGGGGCGTACCCACAACTTACTAGAAAATATGTATATATCATAAAATACTTAGGGGAATAATCACTCCACTAATAAGAAATATCATCTAGAAACTTATAGGCATACCCTCATGTAGCTCCCCAACCCGAATTCCACTGAACAGATTCCCCAGGCCAGAGTGTTAAATGGCCTCAAGCACACCTCACCATATTCTAGAGGCGATCGAAAAATATCAAGGGTCTATATTTGGTATGGTGGGGATACTATACATACTAGTTAGATCCCATCACAATAGACATAAATAAAAAATCATATAACATATCATCCAAAAAAATAAACAACAGGTTATAAATACTAAGTCACAAACCATGAAATATCATAATGATTCTACATACATAACATGTAGGGAATACATATCATTCAAGTCAAGTACAACCAAATCCAAAATTAAAGAAATTGAAAAAGAAAAAAAGAATATAATACCCTAGAATTCGCAAGCTCTATCTTGGATCCCAACTCCCAAAATGCATCCTAGAAATACAATCAAGCATTTATAGTAAGGAAATTTTTCTTATCCATACTTTCATACATGAAATCTATTTGGGTAACAAATGAAAAATTGAATATATTTTGAGTACAAATCATTAGTCCACCACCAATAGTGTCTAATAAAATTAAATTCTATAAGTGTAAAGTAGAAAGGATTTCAATAAATAAGAGAACTAGAAATAAAAATATAAGTTGTAGAAAAAAATATAACTATGTAAAGCCTTGGGTCTCAAAGTGATAACTTGGGATGACCCTACTTGATTTTTTTAACATTGGTCTCAAAACACGGTGGAGGTACCATGGATCCATTTGGTTTCAAGGTGCATCCTGGAGGGAACCATAATCAATTGACCTGAGTGAATCCACATGGATCATCTAGGAATTATCTTCCAAAAATTCCCAATTAAACCCATTTTTACAGTATGAAATCAAGTAATAGTCCTCAACATTCAGAATCATTATTTGATTATAATTCATAGATCATGCTCGAGTAATTCCAAAGTAGTAAGATCAATCCAAATATTAGGATATCATACAATTAAATTCAATAAGGGTATCCATCAAGAACCCATGACATGAATCTATGGCATTCAATAAGTGAATATGTCACCTAAATCCATGGGGAAATAAACCCAAAGGAATTCACGATAACTAATCTAAGTAGAATCCACTTTCTCACTCAAAAAATTTCATAGATTTGGATATCATTGAATCTAAATAAGTATCCACTCCACAACATTCACATGGTCCCCTTAATCGAATATAAGCCTCATCTATGTTATTCCATGATAATACAATTTATAAGGAATCTAAGTAACTTTACAAGGCATTATATACTCACTATCATTTTTAATAATTAAAAATGATTCATTATCCCAAATTTAGATATAAAAAATTCAACAATTCAATCCAAGATCACCACCTTGGTTCATTTCACATTATCATTTAAGATTTCCCATGTCCATGATAACTAATAGGAACTAAGGTCCATCCTATGAAACCCTCATTCCAAGTTAATCCATTACATTACCAAGGGTATCCCAAGACCACCCCTTTAATCTACCCAATTCCAAGGCACTAGAAAAAATCACCACTCTAGTGGATTCAATGAATTTCTACATAAAGTCAACAAGATTTTATAATCCCAAGGGAGTAACCAAGACAACAATAAGGTAAAAAAACAAATTAATTTTATTTTGGGTCAAACATCTGATAAACTTTCATGAATGCACATTCCAACACGAAATAAAATGGTTAGAATTTAAGGGAAATTACTTATACTACCAACCTCAACCTCATTGTGACCCACTCATTTGGTATCAACATTTGAATTGTGATGAAATATAAGATATTTAAAATCCTGGATAAACCTTGAAAATAATGAATTTACAATAAACATAGTAAGAGGGGATTAGATGTAAATAAAAAAATAGGTTCTCGAGGAGTGTTAAAATTATTGTGTGCCTTTTAACATGAAGAAAAAAAAGGAAAATAGTAGAGGATTGAAAAAGGATCACCAATATCCAAGAGGAAGAGTGTAGGGATCCTATAATGCAATTAACTATCCCAAAAATATTCCCAAACTAGGTTAAGAGAAAAGGGGAGAAAAGGGGTGAAATAACATTTTTACATCTTACAAAAATCTACCCATATCTCATCGATGAGACAATGAACCACTGGTTGAACGTTTCTAGGATACCGGCCTACTGGTGATCCCAACATATTTTCAATCCCATTAGAAGGCCATTATCTAGCCGCTAGACCTGTACCAGCTAGATCATGGTGCTGAAAAAGTTTTATGCAGCCCTGACTTCCACCCCCGATCCTTATGAACACTCTTGAGACCCCTTAACCCCATAAAACACTTTATTTTACATAAAATCTATGGTTTTTTATTTACAAAAAAAGATTCCATACCTTAGTGAAGGGGAATGGGTTTACAACCTCCCCACCTCAAGATAGCCCATTCTCAAGCTATAACCCTAAGATATACAAATCTCCATTAATGAATAAGTTTGAAAATTGGTCCCACATGTTTGATTCATATTCCCATGTATCCCTCTAAACATGAATGTGCTTCTACAACACACATACCAGAAAAACAAATTTTCTATGAAGGTTTTTTTCACTATGATCAATAATATGAACTCGATGATCCTAAAAGGATACATTTTACTCAAGATCAATATTCTCATCATTGATAATGTGATATGGATTAAAAAATTACCATAAAATCTAGGGTACATGAAACATTCCCTAAAAGGAACTGGATCTATGTGGAAGATATATATTGTAGGCCACTGGGCCATCCATCTACATAATCTAATTTGATCCCACATACTTGGGTGATTATTTACCATAACTCCATATTCGATGGTTTCCTAATCTATATGAAACACATAAAAATACCCATCCAATTATCTCAAACTAATGTGGTCGATGATGTTGATTTTCATATGATTTATACCTAATATGCACTATAATCATCCAATTTTGAATCAAATAGACATGATTTTTTGTCTCATAAATGGGACTTAGACCAACCATCACCACCTTACCCACTTCCATCCTACTCAATGGTGAATGACAGAGTCTCCCATATAAATCCTCATAATGTTACATCTAAATCGACACATGATAACTATTGTTATAGGAAAGTATCAAAAGCACATATGGTTCTCCCAAGAACATCCAAAATAAAGGACACATGTCCTCAACATGTCCTTCAACACCTGAATAGTCCACTAAAATTATCCATCAGTTTGTGGTTAGTGGGATTCACTCAAAAACACTTGAGTGAGCAATGATTTGTACAACCCTTTATAGAATCATGAGGTGAACTAAGTTTATCTGGAGGAAACGATGCTATGAGGAATCCCATGTAGCCATATGATCTCTCAAACATACATCCTTACCATCTTATCCACCATAATTATCTCCCAGATCAGTAGAAAATGGGATAAATTTTTCTATAGATCCTTGATGACCCATATTAAATCTTTTCCCAAAGG
Organism: Viscum album; assembly: GCA_963277665.1. Taxonomy (NCBI): domain Eukaryota; kingdom Viridiplantae; phylum Streptophyta; class Magnoliopsida; order Santalales; family Viscaceae; genus Viscum; species Viscum album. The sequence continues at coordinate 860,416,912 of OY728121.1, forward strand.
AATCCTTGGTAACCCCATCAACAAATCCATGGATACATCATTCCACTTCCACTATAGAATGGACATAGAATACAGAAGACCAACAAGCCACTGATGCCCAACCTTCACCTGATGATAGGTGGAGCACCTTATAATGAACCCCACTATCAACTTCCTCAAGCCTAACAACCAATATAGATGACAGAGATCACAATATAGTTTTGTTAATCCCAGATGTACTTTCCATCTAAAATAATGAGTTTCCATGATCAATTATTCTCCCATTCTAGTAGGAACTAGTACACACCTATGAAAACAAATAATCAAATAATCATCTATAATATAGGGTGGTGGTGGATCCCCACCACCAAAGCTATCCTTGAGGGCTAGGAACTATATATATTAATGTTTCCTCCTATTAATATGATATATAATAAAATTAACCATGAATAAGGATTCAAGAACCACTTGACCTTGGTATTCTTGGACATATAGATGCATATCAGTGAAGATCACCATCAATTCCCACTCACTACATAAATTTTGAACCACCTATAGATTAATATTATGGAATAGATCATTGAAAACTAATTTATATTTCCTAGCGTATAGGTCATTCTGAATTTGAAAGACTAGAGGCACTCGAACCACCTTAATAGATGAAGCTTCAGGTTCCACTAGTTTAAGATATACCTCAAACCTTTATAATATTTATAGACCATGAACATATCTTACAAAAGATTTCAGCACCAAAATTTCAATGTATTCACTACCACTGATAACTCAAGGTCATGCATAGGGTAATTACAAACATGGGGCCTCAACTATTGAGACCCATATGTCATAACTCGACCCCCTACATTAGAACTGAACACATCCCAAAACCTAATGCATCACAATATACAAAAAACCCCATACTTAAAACTGGGCTGATCAAGAAAAATGAGGATGTAAATCTCTCGTTTTCCTCTTAGAAGGAATTCTCAAAAGATTTTAAACAAATGAAATTTACCCCCTTTTTTCTAGGATTGTCAGTGGAACTATAAAATGTGAAAATTCATGTATAAATATTCATTAATACCCCACCAATAGTATGAAGCTATAAATATCAAAATAATTTGTGGGATACTTTTAAGAAAATATATCTCTCACTTTATTAGGGTCGAAAGACACACCTGCTTCCAATAATATATTCCCTAAGGAGCGTGCATGGTCGATCCAAAAATGACACTTCGAGATCTTGGTATACAACCGATTCTCCTACGATGTGACAAAAATGATCCCCAGGTGCTGCACATGCTCCTCCCTTCTATGGGAATAAACAAGGATATCTTCCAAAAAAATCATCAAAAATGAATCTTGATATGAATATAAAAATCTATTCATGAAGGCCATAAATATTTATGGTGAATTCAACAGAACAAATGACATCACCAAGTACTCATAAAGGCTATACCAACTTCAGAAAGATATACATGGTATATCTGATGGTATCACCCTAAAATGGTGATAATCTGAACTCAAATATATCTTTGAGAACATTAGATCACCCCTGATCTGATAAAAAAATAATCAATATGCTGTAGTGAATATTAGTTCTTAATATTAATTTAATTAATCAATTGATATTCCACACATATCCATAATGTATCATCAACCTTATTAATGAATAGTATAGGAGAACCCCAAGGAGATGTACTAGGATGGACAAACCCACTGTCCTTTAAGTCCTCTAGCTAGTTCTCCAACTCATGAAGATGTATTGGATCCATCTAATATGGAATAATTGAAATAAGATCAATTATAAACATGATATTGATGTTGAAATCCAACTCCCTCTTAGGAGGAAATCCCAAGAAGTAATCTATCAAAAAATCCACAAAATGGTCCACCACATGAGGTGAAACTATCGGATGATCCTCTCCATCATCCAATATAAGGCAAAAAATCTGAACTGAAACCCCTTCCAACTTCCACTGATGAGTACATACTCTACTAGCCTAAAAATCCTACTCTCCCTTGTGAATATAAATATTGTCCTTGGGTTACATGAAGAAAACCTTTTGGTTATTTAAATTTATATTATCTTGAAATGGATCCAACCAATATATTCCTAGAATTAGGTCAAATATAGTCATATCTACCATGAAAAGATCATATAGGAATTGAAAACCTCTAATCTTGAGAGAACACTCCTGATAGTGATGAAAACCCTCTAATTAGACTCCCAATTTTATTTTAATAGATATCATACCATACATATACTCGATGGATAAATCTGATCTTCCCTGAATATATTATATATGAAAGATTGAGAATATCCCCTGTCAAATAAAAAATAATCTAAGGTTGAAGATACCAAGATCATACCTCTCAAGGTAAAATACCCAACATCCTAATATATGGGAGTAGGATTCACTATATGTATATTTTCTAGACCCAGACCTACCACCTAGAATACCTATTGATTTTTTACTATCTTATTGGTATGACTAACCCTAAATCTCAGCACCATGACCACCACCTCAACCTATACGTTCGGTAAAACTCTAACTACCTTCTTTTCCTGGGGTAGTAAATCCTCATTTGAGACCATGAACTAGACCAAAATCTATATTGATGTGTGTTTGCGAAGTCTTCCTACAAATATTTAGATATTTCATATCCTCCCACAAGATCAAAACTTTATTGGTGGACTTTCATAGTGAAAAAGATTATTACTGGTCCTTATGCACTAATAACATAAGACCAAACTATCTCCCTGTCCACTCCATCCCCTGCATCCCTATCATGACCCATCGAAATGGTTCTTTTTTTTCACCAAAAGATCCAATAACAATTGGTTCTACTCACCTTGAACCATGTTCCTCTCTTAGATTCCCCTCAAAATTCTAATATTGATTCAACATCTATGAGACTATGGTTATGTGAAATACATTTACAAGCTCCTTTATCTCATTCTTAATTCCATTCTCAAAGTTCCTCACACATGACAACTCATCATTGTCTATAGATATGGAGAGTCATCATAACTTAGTAAAATAAGTATTATACTAAATTATAGAAAAAAATACCCTACTATAAGTGTATGAACTTCCTAACTCTATCAAACCATAGGGTCTCAGGGAAGAAGTGATCATATGAAATTGTCCAAAGATTGATCCTTCCAGTTTATTCTCACTTGTTGACCAACCTATATAAAAACATCCAACCATCACCAAACCTTTACCAAAATAATATTGGTGGAAATATTCACCCTATTCTTTAGGGGTGTCACTAGATGCTTGAAGATAGTATGAATAACCTCATGATAAGTCTTAGATTTTTTAGGGAAACCCTTCCAAATAAAGATAGTAGGTGTTGTATTTGAAACTCCTTGGACAACTCAGAAACCAACTACACAGCTCAAGGTTCCACTCTCTATATATATTTCACCATGAATACTATACTTTACCTAATCTATGCACTGATAACCTATCCCGAGGCCATAGGAGGCACCCTAGGAGGCTTGAACCTCTATATCATGGGGGATTTCTCTCAAATTCTCCCCTGATGTGTAGTTTGAATTTGATAAGTTTGAATTAACCTATAATTTCAAAAGAATAACTCTGAACAAATTACTAAGAAAGTTATTGATGTCATAGATTAAGAAAAATAGTAGCAAACATATTCCCCTGAACACATGACTCAGATTCTCTCACTATCCCCCTTTTACCCACATTTTGGTTCAAGGCGCACATATAATGACACCTAATGTTATCACATTCATCCAAGAGACCTTTATTTAATTTGATCTAGGTATTATAGATCAAATAAATTTATGTATTTATCATTTTCCAAATCCCTTAAATTTTCAAATTCAATCACCAAGGTTCCATTATATGATGTTTCAAGCATGAGTTATAGAGGAAAACACCCTTTAATTTATGATTGGAACCATATTTACCAAACTCCCATTTTTTATTTCAAGTGAAGAGGTCTCAATTTCCAATATTTAGTCATTTAACAATTGTTTAGATGGAGTGACACCATTAATCTATATAGAAAAATGCTATTTAGGTTAATTTAGACTATTTAAATAACCAAAAAAATTTAAAAAAAATCGACCATGGAAAACCGTCAAGGAAAACATGACAACAGTATATAATACGAACATTCTTAAGATGATGCATGAGAACACTCTCTCTTATTATACTAGTCCAAGAGTGAAAATACCTTAAACCATAACCTTATAAGAAATTCCTCACTCAAAGTTAAAATAGGTCAACTATAATAGTTAATTCCAATAACATTGGTTATATACCCTAGAAATTTTGATTTTCCTTCATACATGGGTTAACTGCTCCCAAGGACAAGCTCATTACAAATTCTCAACACATCCAATAACCTGTCTACCTTACCAAAATTTTAAAACAAAGAAAATAGATCTTATAACATTTTGTAATGTCCCAAGATTAATGAAAGTGAACTGATGTCCCTAGTCTGGTTCACCACATGTCCTCAAGCGTGCCTTTTATATTCCAGAGGATTTCAATAAGTAGAAAGGGGTTATTTGGTGGTACGGTGGAGAGAATATAACCTATAGTCAAGGAACAACACATTGGAAAAAAGGGAACATTATATCACATATAATCCAAAAAAATAAACTATAGGTTTTAAACACTAAGTCTCAAACCATGCAATATCATAATGATGAAACATATATAACATGAAAAGAATACATATCAATCAAGTCAAGTATAACCATCACCAAAAGTAAAAAAAAGTAAAAAAGACCAACAGGATAAAATAACTTGTAAGTCCTAAGATCTAGTCTGACTCCCAACTTCTAAAATCCATGCTAAACACACAATCAAGCATCTGTAGTAGGGATCTTACCCATATCTAGAACTACATGTATGAATTATGTTGGGGTAACAAATAGAGGCCTAGACAGTGTGTGAGTAAAACTCAGTAGGACACCACCTATGGTGTCTAATTTAATTCCATCATGTAGGTTTAAATCATAAATGTGTGAAAACAATAAGTGAAGCATGAATAATAATAATATATTTCAAAAAAAAAACATAAAACCAAGTGGATACTTAGTTTACAAGGAGACATCCCAGGCCAACCCTACCCATTTAGGCCAATGCTGGTCTCTGAACATGGTGGAGGTATCATGGATCAATTCAATTCCATGGAACATCACTAATGCAACCCTTATAAAGTGACATAAGGTAATAAACAAGGCCCATCCGGTCATTCCATTCATAAATTCCTATGAAAACCCATTTTTCTAGTTGGAACTCAAGGAAACATCCTCAAAGTTCATAAGTATGGATTGATTAGAATCCATAGCTCACACCTGAGGAATTGTAAACCAATAAGATCAAGCTTAATCTAGGGATCTCATCTGGAAAAATTAAAAAAGGCCACCCTCAACAATCCAATACATGAATAAATGAAAATTAATAAGTAAATACATTACCTTAATCCAAGGGGGAGCTACCCCAAGGAATTCATGGTAATGAATCTCAGCAAAATCTATTATCTTGATAGATTCATTCTATAGCTTTGAACCTGATTGAATATAAATAAATTTTCACTCCTGGACATTCACATGAGTCCCCTAATAAAATCCAAGGATCATCCATAGTATTCCATACCAATACAATTCATAAGGAATCTAAGAAACTTTCAAAGGCATTTCATACTCACAATCATTTCCAAGAATTTCAAACAAGTCAATATTCAAAATTTAAATATAAATAATTCCATAATTAAATCCAAGATCACCACCATGTTTTATTTCACATTTTAATTTAATATTTCCCATGGCCATGATAACTATTGGGTTCTAATAATCATCATAGGCAACCTATATTCAAATTTAATCAATAATATTACCAATGGAAACACTAAATCACCCCTTTAATCTACCCAATTTTAAGGAACAATCTAAACTCACCACTATAGTGGCTTCAAAAAAGGTCTAAATAAATCCAACAATCTTTCTTAAGAATAATGGAGTTCTGAGTACATATTAATTTTTTAGGGCAGTCATCCAATAAAATATCATGACCAATAATTCCAACATGAAATACAATAATGAGAATTTATGGGGAAATCACTAAGAAAATTTACCAAAAAATTATAGGTACCCACTCGTATAGTATTAAGCTTCAAATTTATATAAAACAATAGATATTGAAAAATAAGAAAAATCCCTAAAAATTGGACATTTATGTTAAACATGATGAGATGTATTTATATGTCAAGGGAAAAATATTAGTCTCTAGAGGGGTTTTAGACTTACCATGAGCCTTCTAATATGAAAAAAAGGAAAAATAGTGGAGGATCCCCAAAATCCAAAAGGAAGAGGGGAGGTCTCCAATGATGCAAAAAAATTGGCAAAAAATATGAAAAAATTAGGTTAAGGGGAGGGAGGAGGGTGAAATGATTTTTCTATCTTTTTAAAAAAGATGACTTGATATCACTGGCTATCTAGTGACCTCATCATATTTTCAAGCACATTATAAGAGAACTAGTTAGCTGGTGGACCTGTACTAGCTAACTAGTGGGACTCTAATACCTTGATGTAGTCTCTACTCCTACATCGAGCCTTCTGAACACTCTTGAGACCCCCTAACCCCCTCAAGAACTTCTTTAAAGGTAATTTTTTGGGGTTTTAACAAAAACAAAAAAGTGACAATGCCTTGGTGAAGTGTAGGGTATTACACCGTAACGTACTAGGAAAGAAACAAAAATCATCAAACAGATCTAGGTAAGACACTGCCCACTAGCAAATATAAAACCTACATCATCCGAAAATATAGAAACATGTTCACTCCCTACCTGAAAACTATATTTTATTTGGAAACTCAGGTAAATTCCAACACCTTTGAAAGAATCTATATGTAATGTGTCATATCATCTAGAAACTCAGGTGCATACCCACACCATGATGGTAAACACATAAAAAAAATATGGAACCCTTAGGTGTAACCTCTCCCCAATTGAAAAAAAATCACACCACAAACCGAGGGAATCCTCTCTCTCTAGCACCATCACACATCACAATAAAGCCATTATCATCGTTCTATCGCTTGTTTGGGCATTCATTGGGTCATTTTGGCCGATATTAATACCTTCTCACTGGCACCAAACCATATCAGACACCCAAGATGATCTCTTGGCATGTAGGCCCTTCCCTAACTCTAGCCATAGGAGGCTAATCCAAAACCTTATCAAAATAATTTTTCACAACCAAGATTTTCAACTCATTTTGTAACACCCCATATTTTGGAATTTATTTTTCTCTAAATTAATACTATGTTCGATATCTTGTCATGAACATAAATATGAAATAAAATGAAACCATCATAACTTAATAAAATAAAATTATTAAATATAACCAACATATTATAGCCATTAAATTGGTGGATATTAATATAAATAACCAATTTTTGAAAACTTTGTAATAATGTATATTAATAAAAGGGTCATTTAGTTATCTTAGAAATACACTTTTTTTTTCTAGATACACACTTTTATATTAAAATCAATTCCTATCAAATATAGATGTTGAAACTAGAAAACGCATCCACAATATATTCCAAATTACTCCATAAATGATCCAATATCATAGCCCGTTTCACAAGTTTTATTTGACTAGTTGTAGAGACCGAATAGAGTTATGGATTATGAGTTTTGGACATTCGATGTTGGGCTATAAAATTGATTAGTGAAGCCCATTCATGAATCTCCCTACGAGGTTGCGGAGAAAAGGAACTTGACCGAAGCCTCCGCAAGTGCTGTGAAGGCCATGAAGTTAGCCTCCACGACTTTGAGAAAATTGAAGGATCTTGACCGGAACCTTCATGAGTGTCATGAAGGCTGTGATGATAGCCTCCTTGATTATGAGAAACTTGAGGGAAATCCCTAGGGCTTTGGAGCACAACTTACTCTGCTGCTTCATTTTCTCTTCACGACGCACATTTGTTCTCTACGACAAGTAGCACTGAATTTCATTACCTATAAATAGATCACTCACACCCTTTTAGATGGGGGTTATACCACCCCATTGGTGGCTGATCTCTCCTATTTCATGGTGCTCTTGAGCACCATGATGTGATTCCCTTCGCAATGGGATCCGCCCTTTGCGAAGGTGGGAGCTCCTTTAGGTTTCTCGAGGCTTCACAAAGACCCATGCTCTGTGATACCCTGAGATACACGATGTTATATGCTTCGTGAGGCCATGCTCCGCAAACACTCTTCCTTTGCGAAGCTTCTTTGAGAGAATCCATGCTCGGTGAGAAACTTTCCATTATGAAGCTGCTTCGTGAGACCGCATTCTCTGCAAGAACCTTTCCTCCATGAAGCTAACTCACACATCCATATCCTATGTGAAGCTCCTACCTTCGCACCCACTGGTTCATACCATGGGGGTTTCACCCCCACATACCCGCTCAAGCTTAGTGCTGGGATGGGGTCCCGGCCCTCTGGGCCGATCCCTTTACTACTGTCCCTGACCCCCATGAAAAATGGAGAGTCACCCCACGACCTTTTCAGGCCAGGATGTCGGGATTTTCCATTGCGCCATTATATGAATCCACCTTCCACCTATGGAATACCACAATTTGAGATACTCCTCCACACTCCCTAAAATACCTTGAGTCTACATATTCCTCTTGGTCCCATTCACATGTTTTGAGTTGAGATTCTCATAATAAATTCCCCGAGTACCTTGAGTCGAACCAATCCTCAATTAATTCATCCAAACCCCATCACCTAACTCCTTTTCCTGGATTAACTAGAAAGGTCCACTCTTTCTTAAGTCCCAACACCAGCCATTTCTAGATGTTTTATTCCAATAGTCCTCTCTACATGACTATAAACTGTATTGTTCCCAATGTGACAAACATAGGATGCTTCTTACTCCAAACAAGAGATGCCTTATTTTCCAAGCATAAGATGCCAATAGTCCTCTCTATATGACTATAAAATATAGTACACCCTATGTGAAAAACATAGGATGCCTCTTACTCCAAAAAAGATATGAATTATGCGCTAATAATAAGATGATAATACTCCTCACTACATGACTTTAAAATTTAGTATGACCTAACATTTTATAATAGGATACCTCTTGTTCCAAATAAAAGGTAGATTATGTGACAAGAATAAGATACCTCATGCCATGATTACAATGGTAGAATTTCAAGATCGTTGGAATCTATTCAGACATTCCATCACTCCACCTCATGCTTTGTGTTTCCTTCATTCATACATTCATCCTCTTTCATGTCTGAAGGGACCCACTAATAGCCTGGTCACATGCCACCTCAGCTCACCTACCGTCTTGGGCCAACGCCCCTGGAAGAATTTGGACAACACTTCGATTTAGGTCTTGTGTTTCGAACATGGTCAATAGTTGAACCTCATTTGTTTGTCCCTATTTTAGGATAACACGATATGGATGATGTGTTTCGAACATGGTCAATAGTTATCATCCATCTTCATTCCACGCTCACTGAGTTCTGAATGTTGGGAATGTGATTCACACTTTTCATATCACTTTGTTTGGACTAATTCAATTTCACTTGGAGTTATCCCACTTTTCACTTGAATATATGTGTAGGCCTCAACTGTATGCCTGAACCCACTAGTGTGTTGGCATTCCCTCATATACAGACATGAGGAAGACATTATGGGAAGCTTCCATGTGTAAGCCCCATTCACCAATGTCGCTCCTTAGTGGCACTTGGGTAGCTTCCATGCGTAATCCCCATCCACCATTGTCGATCCTTAGAGGCACCTATTAGCCGTTTAAAGGTCCTATGTGATTCTATAATGTGTATATCAACACTCTGGTCGAATCCTTTTAAATGGTTCTATTTTTGGAGTTAATGTTTTTTGTTTTTTATTTTGAAATGTGTGTGGAGGGGGGTGGTTTTTTGTAGATCTTCTATAAAATTATTATTAGATTATGTTAAATTTAAAAATGTAATAAATATTTTTGTGAGTTCATTATTGGGGATTTAGGCATATGATATCCTTGATCTTTGAGAAATATTACATTAAATTAATATCCTCTTCATGAGGTTATTTGATCAAAATTCCCAGCTGATTTGGCTTTAATACAAGCCTCAACTAGGGTTTTAATCATTATCAATTCTCTTTGATTGATGTTTCAATATTTCATGAACCCATGAGTACTTGTGTGTATAATAATACATGGAATAAAAATGTGGAACAAAAAGGTCATTTATCTATAATATTTTTAGTTCACCATACAGAATGTCAATTTATAGAATATTAAACAAGTGAAGGCTCTCAATCACTTAACATACCCAAATTATAACTCACCCAAATGGATGATTTACCTATCCATTGAGTTTTTTATTAATTTGGTTGACTATTTTTCTAGTGACAAGTTAAAAATAGAATACAAATAATGGGATAAGATAAGAGTGGTGCGCTGAACAAAAAAAATTGTGAAGGGAGTTAAACACACACTTTAGATTAAATGGGAATGTGAAATAGGGAAGTTTTTTCAACTTGCTTTAAAATATTTCAAATACATGAATATTAAAAAATAAAACCATGATGATAATAATTGAATATGATGAATATAAATTCATTAATCATAAATTTAAATTATAATTACAATTAGACAATTACAACTCAAAACACCTGAAATACACGAAAAGAGAGTATGGAGGAGAGGTATATCAAATAAGAACATGATTTTGTAAGGTATTACTAGGTATTTAGATTTTATTTTTTCATATAAATGTATCTTACAAAGTTTAAAATTTCTATACCCTTTCACAGAGAATATGGGGATTTATTTATAGCCCAAGGTGGTGGACTATTTTCCTTCCAAAACCGCCCTTGAACTTATCTCAACCATTATGCCATTTAGATAATTAAATATAGAGATATATTATTCATAAAAGTTTTATATATTGAAATTGATAGTTCACCCTCAAAATATTGTTTCAATTGGGATTTTAGATCCTAATTTATGGATATTTTACCAAACCATGTGTTGCTATATAAAATTATCTCAAATTTTTACCAGGTGTAAATGTTAATGGGGTTTAGACTAGGTATATGAATTGATATTGATGAAATTTATTCTAAAAAGTTGTTAATATAACTATTCACATTCTACCGACAATATATCAGCCTAATTGGGCTCGTGGATTGGAAAAAAGGAAATAATTGTGGACTACTTTCAAACATTGGATAGAATTTTGGGTTTAACTTTTGAGCATAAATTGGGACACTTATTTGTTGAGATGGTAATAATTTTTTTATAAAAGAAGTTTTTAGATATCATTGAAAATATTATGGAGTTTCATAATATTTGGGATTCTATAATGTTGTAATAAATTCAATCATCATGGGTTATCTAGTTTTCATCACAAATTTAGTGGGCCGTCTTATGTAGTCCATTTGGACCATAAAATGGATAAATTGTCCAATTGTATAGTTTAATGATTTACAGCAAATTGAATAAGGATAACTAAAAATATTAATCACCCAACTTGGAAAATTAGGTTTGGATTTTTGATAAAATTATGAAACTAACTCAAATCAAGATTAATTCAAACAATTCTCACAACTTATATTTAGTACTAAAACATGGGAATTTCATAACAATTATGAAATTTTATTTGAAAATATGTAAGGGGAGTATATAAAAAATTATTAATAAGTTAATATCACCAAATCCACCACACTTAAGATAGTATATTTATCCATGTACAAAAAATATAAAAACATAAAAAAATAATTTTCACTCACTAAAAAATATTAAATTTTTTTTTCCTCCAATCATGGGGTCTAGAATGGTTAATTCATCCATAATTAATCCCACTACAAATTATTATAGTAATAACGTGTTAAAAAAAATAATTTCTCATTTAAAAAATTTGAATTGGAAAATTTTGACACTGAAAAATCACTCATATTAAGATGATATAAATATATCGATGCAGTTTACTCATTACCCTACCAAAAGTTAAAATAATAAATTTTTTAAGAGATATCAACTTACATTAACTATTATAATGTGAAAACTAATAAATAAATCTATTTTATGATGTTTTTAGGGGCTATGGGATGGTAGGAAAAAAAATTTCAAAAGAGAGGAAAAGTGGGGTAAAACACCATCAAGGGAAAAGAAATTCACACTTTTTGAAATGTGACATGTAATGAATTAAAAAAAAATATTTATAAGGGAAAAATGTGTCAATAAGGTCAATAGATAAATAAATTTGGAAGAGTATGAAATTATGGAATATTTATATGTTTTTAAATTTCTCCTACTGAAATAAAAAAGCATGATGAAAGTGTTCCTTTTCTTTTTTTTTATTTTTTGGAAAGTTTTACTTAAAAAAAATATTACACTCATCTCTCAACCATTGTTTGATCTCATCATGAAACTAATTTTAATAGTTATAAAAAGATAAAAGATTAAGGAAGAGTTATTTTTAGCCCACCCAAGACATAAGAAATTCTTTTAATTTTTTTTTGTTTTTTACACATTGTTTTTCTATTTTTGGAACACTTTTCAATAACATTTATACAAAAAGAAATAAAAAAATACATTCCATAACCACACCGAATGAAAAATCCTCCCATAATAATAAATATATTATTTCCCTCAAGAATATAATGAAACACTGAAAATCAAGGAATGGATACCTAAAATGAATTCAATTTCTGCACATTTAAATTAAAAAACTATATAATGAGAATCTATGTAGATGTTGGGTCGGATAAGGTTTTTTCTTGAAATGTGTTGATACAAAAATGGTTATTCATTATCTTAAATGGTATTTCAATAAGATGATAAATGTATGGTTAATGTGAGTCTATATATATATATATTTATTCTCACTATTAAATTAAACATAATCTAACCATTCTAGTGAATCAAATAACTTTTTTTCATTTTAAAAATATTTTATTTTCATCATAAACTTGGTAAAAAATATTTATTTTATAAAAATAAGTTTTTAATTATGATTATTTTATTTGGAAAATTATTTTCCACTACTATGAAAAAATACAACAACATTCATTCCAAGGTCACCTTTAGCCATCTTTTTATATTGTATGTTTTTACTCCAGATTGTGAGTCTGTAATTGGTTGACCTTCAATCTGAATTTCCTACTTTTTTTGAGACTTAATATGATAGAGGAATTTTATAAACCACATTATAATAACCATAAACACATTACCTCCCATTACCCTTACCTTGATATACCTTTTGAAATGCCTATAGAGCCTTTGAAAAACCCTTTTTAATATCCAAATTTCTATCCAAAAACCTTTTACCACCAAACATCTACATGAATTTATATTGCATGATTTTCTTGAAATTTAAGTGTGGGTGAATGAATCTCATTTTTGGTATACTTTATTTGAATTTCAATGAACCATAAAATTCTTAAGGGAAAAAATCCATTTAATTGTGGGGGAGGGGTTTTAATTTTGTGAGTTTTGGGAATGGTTTTGTGTTTATGTAATTTTGTAAAAATTTTACTGAAAAGTTTTCAAAAAAAAAAACAAAGAATGTTTATTAAAAAAAAGAAAATTAAAATAATGGGTTGTGTATTGGGATGGTCAAAAACTACTCTTCCTCAACCTTTTATCTTGTTATAACTATTACAATTAGTTTCATGAGTAGATCAAAAAAGGTTTGAGATACGAGTGTGAGATTTTTTCCAAATGAAACTTCCAAAAAAGGGAAAAACAATACTTTTATCATTTTTTCTTATGTAATTGGGAGAATTTTATTTATTTTACATATTATATCATTTATTTATATTATAATTTTATCCTTTTATTTTATTTATTAACATATTCATACACTTGTAAATATGTGTTTCAATTTCATTACTTGTCTCATTTAAAAAATTGTGCAATGCTTTATCCATGTTGGTGTTTTTCCCATATCTCCTATCATTTGGTCATTTTATTCCTACCATCCCATAACCACTGAAAACACCCTAAAAAATAACTCTTAATTTTTTTTTCACTTTTGAATAAGGAATGTAAGATTAGTGATCTTAAAAAATTTATGATTTTTTACTTATGGTTGGTGAATGAGTGACCCCATTCGATAATTTTACATCATGTTAAAAGGAGTGAGTTTTGAGAACATATATTTTCAAATTCAAATTTTAAACATAAATAATTAATTGTCTTGACACATTATTTATGTAAAAATTTGTGTTGAAGTTCATTATGAATGGGTAAACAATTCTAGACCCCCCCTAATTGGATAAAACAAAATTAAAATTTTTGTTGATGAGTGAAAATGATTTTTTATGTTTTTATATTTGTTGTAAATGAGTAAATGTACTAGATTTAGTGTGTGTGTTTTGTGTGTGCATGGGGGGTTGATGTTTTTAACTTATTCATAACTTTTTATATACCCATTATTAATTTTCAAGGAAAATTTCATAATTGGAGTGAAATACCCATGTTTCAATACTAAATATAATTTGTAAGCATAGTTTGAATTAATACATATTCGAATCAGTTTAATATTTTAATAATACAAATCATCATGGTTATTAAAATTGTATGATTCTTATTTTATAAGGTTTATTATTCAAGTTACTAAAAATAATTAAACTCGAATATTGGCTAAGTTATCTATTCAAATGGACATATGGTTCGTATAATAAGGCCTATTGAATATGTGTTGAAAATTGGACCAACCAAGATGGTTGAATTTATGGGATCCATACCAAAGCCCAAAATTTATAAAACTACATTATATGTTCAAGTATATATATAAAAATATTTCCTAAAAATTTTAAGGCCCAAATAAACAAATAAGTAGCCCAATATATTCATCAATGTCCTGCCCATAATTCTGTCCAGAATTTGTAAACATCCCAATAATTATTGACTTTTCTCCCTATCCACTTTCCCAATTGAGATTAATTTTTTTTAGAAATTATATATTTAGGATCAATTTTTTTTATAATAAATGGTTTTGAGATAAAGTTATATTCCTAGAATAAACCCATTATTTTTAGTGCATGTATTTTTTTGGATAATTCTAAAAGGTGGCAGATGGTTGGGTAAAAAAACCATAACTTTAGATCCAAAAGTCTAATGAATTCAATATTTGGAGGTTGAAATATTCACATACATATATAAAACTTATAATAATAATATATCTTTCTATTTAGATATATAAATGGTAAAATGGTTGTGAAAACATGAGAGACAATCTTGGAAGGAAAATAATCCACCACTTTTGTCTATAAATACATTCCTCTATTCTCCTTGAATGTGGTTGAAAATTCAGGAATTATGAAGATAAATTATCATGATAAAATCATTTAAATATTAATATTTGGATCTTACAAAATCTATTATATACTTGAGAGACCTTTCCCGCACTCTTTCTTTTTTATGTACTTCAAGTGTTTGAATTGTAATTTTGTAAGTGTGATTATAATTTCAATTGATTCTTAATGTATGTTTCATCATTATATTATAATATTATCATAAAAAAATTTCTTATTAATATTCGTGTTCACAATATATTATAAATCAATGTGAAAAACTGTCCCTATTTCACTTTCTCATTCAATCCAGTGTGCATGTTTAACTCCCTTCACCGTTCATGTGTGTGTTCGGTGCAATGCTCTTATCATGTACCATTATTTTTATTCTCTTTTTAACTTATCACCATAAAACAACTAACCATATGAATGAATATATTAATGTATTATTAAATCATACATTAATTTGAGTCATAATTTGTATATTTTATGTTATTAATAAATATTTATCATTTAATATTCTTTAAATTGAAATTGTGTATGTTGAACTAAAAATGCCCTGGATTAATGAAGTGTTTCTTTTGACATGTGGCCTCAATGAATTATTATAACCATAAGTAAACATTGGTTTATGAAATATAAAACCTCCCAAAAATTAGAATTTAGAAATATTATAACCCTAGTTGAGTCTTGGATTAAAGCCAACAAAATTAGTAATTTCGATAAATTATTTTGGTTTTGTCTTTTGAAATGGGGGTGATTATTTGCGAAGGTTCAATAAATTGATTATTTTATAATGTTTAATTAAAAATATGATAAACATTGGGGTTATTACATTATTTTGGATTTAATATTATGGCATTATTGAGCTTTGAAATATATTTCTATTAACATCTACTTCATGAGGTGATTTGATTATAATTCCCAATTATTTTGGATCTTTTCCAAGCCTTAACTGGGATTTTAATCATTATAAAATCTAATTTATAGAAGTTTAAATAATCCATAAACCCATGTGTACTTTTATTTATAATAATCCATGAAATTAACATGTCAAGAAAAACATTTTATTAATCCATGACATTTTTAGTTCAACATACACAATATCAATTTAAAGAATATTAAACGAGAAAAAACTCTTAATAACTTAACAAATATGAAATTACTACTCACCCTAATGGATGATTTAATATTAAATTGATATTTTTATTAATTTTTTTGATTATTTTTATACTGATAAGTTAAATATAGATGAAAAATAATGGGATAATATAAGAGTGTTGCACCGAACACAAACACGAATGGTGTAGGGTGTTAAACATGCACTTTTTTTTGAGTGAAAATATGAAATCATGAAGGTTTTTAAAATATATTTAAAATATTTTAAGAAAATGTATATTAGAAAGAATAAGGTTTATGAGAATAATATAATATTATGATAACAAAATCATTAAACATAAATTTAAATTATAACCACACTTACACAATTAAAATTCCAAACACTTGAAGTACATGGAAACAAAGAGTGAAAGAGAGGAAGATCAAGTAAAAAAAATGATTTTGGAAGATAATAATAAGAATTATTAAATTATTTTTTCATGTAAATTTATTCTCCTAAGTTCTGAAGATCCAACCCCTTGTAAGGAGAAGTGGGGAATGTATTTATATCATAAGGTGGTGGAATAGTTTCCTTCCCAAATCACTCCTCCAGTTGGATAAACTATTTTTCTATTTAGATAGATAGATCCCAAGATATAATCTTCTGAATAGTTATATATATAAATAAGGAAAGTTCGCCCTAAAACTTTTGCGTCCATTATATTTTTGAGCCAAATTTATGGCTGTTTTCCCAACCCATGTGCTATTGTCTAGCATTATCCTATATTTTTCCATAACATGAATGTGAATGTATTTTAATATTATGAATATTCCTTCATCTCAAAAACATTTCTTCTATAAATTTTTATTCCTAATATTTAATTTCTACCCACAAAATATCATCTCAATTGGGAAATATGAATGGGAGAAAAGTTAAGAAGGGATGTTTTTAAATCCCATACATAATTGTGGGCTAGAATTTCATGCATTACATGTGCCACTTATTGGTTTATTTGTCCCTTAAATTTTGTTATATAATATTTTTTAGACACCATTGAACATATTGTATATTTTCATAAAATTTTTACTTTTTAATGATCTCATAAATTCAATCATCAAAGATGATCCATTTTTTATCATATATTTGGTGGGCCTTCTTATGTTGTCCATATGTCCCTTTAAATAGCTGAATTAGACAATTATACTATTTAATGATTTGTAGTAACTTAAATAATGAACCATAAAATATAATAACCAAATAATTTGGATAATTATGGTGAGAGTTATTATTGAGATAATGAACTAAATTGAATCCAGATTCATTAAAACAATGATCATAATTTATATTTAGTATAAAAAAATGGTAATTTCACATGAATTGTGCACTTTTACTTGAAAATAAGTAAGTGGATTATATAATAATATATTAATTATTTAATAAAATAAAAATTATATTTCATATAAAATCCATGATAATGGTGGGAATATCCAATAACCATTTCAACCTTGAGTTCATATTGACTGATTTCTTCATAACTTCTAATGTCTTATAGATAATTCATTTTGGAGACTTGGTTTTAAACCAAAAAGGAACCAATAAAATTTTATTTTAGGTAAATTGACTAAACCAAAAGCATTCCTTGCATGTATTGTAATACTTTCCTCAAAAGCACTGATGTATTCTTCCTACTTTTTCTAAACCTCAAGGAACTCCTTCTACATATTCATATGTGGAGTACAATGGAAGTAATTACTAAATAAAATCCTTTTAAACTAATCAAATTACATTGATTCAATTTATTCATATTGTATTGTATTCATAATATGATTCCTCTATTTATTTTCTTCAACTTAATTATAATAAATTTATAGGTTAACTCTTTCATGTTTCAATCACTGGAGAACAAAAAATATTTTATTAATGGTGCTGATGCATCACCCAACTACCAGTGGATTAGAAGACCCACTAAAAGAAGGTGGAAATTTCTTTATAAAATAATAAATATTATGTTGTTATCTTCTTTGATAATTTTTAATCTCATCATGATTCATATCCTAATAAATTTTTTGTGATAATAGAAATAATATATTTCATTCAATCTCATATATCATTTGGTTGATCATGTTGAAAATCATTTCATTGACCATCACATTCATTACTAACATGATATATTATGGTTATATCCATTGGATAAAACTAAAAAGAATACTTTAACAATCATGTTATAATAATATTAGTGAACTATCAAATAATCATGAAGTATTATTCATAGTATGTGTAAATCATGACACCATTTTCTCAATATATGATACCTTAGGTTTAACCTAAGTTATCCATGGTCATTAAAAAATATTAGGATATTATCAAATACTTAGACTCATCCATAAGGTTATAACCAATTTTTTATAATAATAATTTAAAAATATTGACCAAACCTATCCTCTGATTGAAAATATAGTGACACAATATCTTCATACAAAAATAGTACATATTTTTAGATGAATAATCAATATATTTTACAAATACGTACATGAGGACCATACATATTTAGTGTATTGGGAGACTAGATACACAATATTATTATTTAATGAAAAATATTAAAAATAACTCATAAATATCTTCTCATAGAGTATGACTCAAAGAAATACCCTATTTAAACCTTTCAACATAAAATGGGGAAAGGAAACATAAGAAATGTTGAGATCAAATGATTAGTAAGGTAAAACTTGGTATATTTGAATCAATGATAATATAAAATCATAAGATAATAATAAGAGTATGATATCATGAAAAAAACTAACAATGTTCATACGCAATCTATCATAGATCGTAAACATGAGTCATGGAATAAAACTTTATCATTTCAGAAAAAAATGATTCATAAGAGTGAGAAATAATCATAAATAAATAATTAACCATAATTTCATGCCATAAAAGTGTGGCACCAACATAGGTATAGAAACATTTAATATGTCAAGGTTAAATACCAAGACTATAAAATCATAGTGCTTCAAGGGTCTATACCTCTTTCCCATATCATAATAGATAGAGCATTACCACCTACATCGTATAGTTGATTAGACACATCAACTTGTTTCCCATAGTGGATCAATCACATCTATGTAAATACTATATTTATCTCACGATATGAAAAACATTATCCAATTAATTATAGGGATATATAATTTTAGGACCACCCATCACATAATGAAAACTATGAATATTTTTTCCACAAGATCATAAAATATTCACCCAATCATCACATTTTATCCTGTGAAAAGAAAATAGGTTTCATAAACATTTCATCAATTCATTATAGCATAAACCATGAAAAATAAATAAATTTCATAAAATATCTTCATCATAAACCATCTAGATAAATAATAATGATGGTATCATTATATCATATCCCCAGTAAAACATAATTAACATCAAATTATTTCATCATAAATGAAAATTCCTTTAAAAGAATTATTTGAATAATTCCTGAGGAAAATATCCTTTTCACTTTGAAATCTCTTATTAAAATTTAAAAAATTTCCCAAATTTTAAGGAAAAAATATATTTTAAAATAACCTTAAAAAATATATAGTAATATTCAAATAATTTAGTGGTCATTATGGATGGAAATTCATTCCATGTCGTATAAGTCAAAAGAAAAAATTCCTTCCATACTTTTCTAAAATGTCAAAAGTACCTCATTCAGAAAATAAAATCAAGATTCATTTTAATTTTTTTAAAAATTTAATATTTTGTAAAAATGAATTTAATAAATCATAGTATAATATAAAACACAATATTGATTTTTTAAAAACATAGATATGGAAGATAAATGATTATCGACCGAAGGGAGAAATAAAATAGGTTTTCCTTAAAAACATTGTTTCAGTATCATGAGTACTTAAAGAGAAGAAAATGGAAGGACCAAAATGTGTTCTTTATAAATAACAAAATTATAATAAAATTAAAAGAATTTAATAAATAATTCTCATATAATTTCCTCAATAAAAATTATAGCATCAATAGTCCTGATTAAAATAGGATTAAAACATAAATTCCTTACCACGAGTGTCATCTTCCTTCATACATGTTATAATATCATGTATACTAAATATAGATTTATTATAAATGTATTAAAGAACTATAATAATATCTATCATACCATAAATAATTTACTTATGACTTATTATCACCTGTTTATTAACAATTGTTATTAAAATAATTATTTTGAGTGATAACTACTTTATATTTTCAAGCTTGTTTCAGTTAGGAAGTCCTGATAAATTGAATTTGATCATTATTACATAATATCAATAATTTTAATCATGATATAAATATAATATAAATTATTTATTTATATATTTATATATTTATTTATCCATAAAATTTAGAGATAGAAAAATGAGTCGCATTGTTCATGGAGACGGTAGGTTACACATACGCATGAACTCAGTTTTCACTTTTCAAAGGATTGAATGAAATAAAGTTAAATAATAATTAAAATTTATAGAATCATTATTATATCATATAAAGAATATAGATATTCTTCAAACCCATCCTTAATACCATACATGTAAAGGGGAAATGAAAAAAAATCCCATTGCTTCATGGAGGTGGTAGTCTACACGTACGCACAAGCGATGTTATCATTTTCCAACGGTTTGGATAGTAAGATGGTATATATAATAATATCATTATATAAGAATAATTATGTAAAAAATAATATTTAAACATTAAAACCATCATGATAATAATCCTTAAAATGTGTTTATGAAAAATGAATTTTTTCGCTATGTGGAAATGTTAAGCCATATGTACGAACGAGTGATACTTTCACTTTACATTTGATCAGAAAGGGTGTAGATAATGGTGTTTTTATAATAATAATTTAATTTAAGTATATTTAAGATACTAAAAATATTATTTTATGAAAAATGAAACATATTTATATGATGTAAAATGATAATTAAAAATAAACTAATCGGTTAAGTCTATTACCTCTTCTTTGAAATAACTCTTTTTAAATATCATTTTATGGACCATAGGGTTGTAATTTTTTGGAATAAAACAACTCTATAGTTTTTAATATTATGTTGAGTTGATAATTATTCAGTTTTTTGTTATGATATAATGCTCAAAGTAGCATAAAGAAGAGAAATTAGGGGTGACATTTCATAAGTGAGGGGAGGGGCACTCTTAGAATTTCATAAAGGATTAAAATATAAAAAATTAGAAATATTCTTAAAAATGGAAATGTATTATAAGATAATGTTGGATGAGTTTTAAATAAAAAAAATTAATGTTTTAGGTAGTGTTTTAAACCTTATCTTTTGGTTTAACCCCTTAGTTAACCTATTTTAACCTTAACCACGGTAACATCTTTTTCACTCTTAAAGGGTTATAAATTTAATTATAAGGTAAAAATTGGTTCATAAATGGATAATTAATTATGATTTATACTAGATATTATCCAAATTATCCAATTTAAATATTTTTATTCATTTTAAATAATTTAATAATATATCATTTTCATAAAATATCAATAATGTCATTTTCTACAGTTTTTATATAATTTGACTTTAAAGGCATCAATAAAAAAATTAATTCAAATATAATCCTTAAAAAAATTTATGATATGTTTTATTAATCTATAAAATTCATGAAAAACTATAAATTAGTCGTATTATATCACATTTAATAATTTAAAAATCATTAATTTTATTTTTTTATTAATTAAATAAATACCGTGTCGGTGTTGTGTAAGAATTTAAGGTAATTATATATTTACTAAAAATTATAAATAAATTTCCATCATAAAAAATTAAATTATTCTAAAAATTACTATTAATATTAATTCCTAACTTTATTTTTTCCTTATGGGAACACATAATTGATATTTTAAATTAAGTGAGTAATTTTTTTATTTTTCTCTGTATTAAATATTTTATTGGTCATTTTCCTAGACATGATTCCATTAAACAATTAAATTTCGAGACTAAGGTTATAAATTCATACTTAACTTTAACATATAATAATTAATATGATAAATGGTGACCTTAACACTTAGTTTTCACCTAAATTAACCTGATTTACCATTTTTTGAGGTGTTAAGTTTTACCATGGTTTCAATATATAATAAATAAAAATAAAAAGGAAATGTGTAAAATTTTTGGACCACATTATTATAAATATTGAATACATTTCTCAATATTCAATTTATATAAGTGTTATAAATTAAATTTAATATATATGTGAAAAACCTAATGAAACTGGTTTTTAGAAAAAAAAACATTTTTACTCGCAAAACCAGATTTATACCTATACCATGACAAGAAAAAACATTATATAAATATTAAATTTTTTTAATGAATATATAATAGATAAATTTCATTAAAATAATTTTTCAATAGTGATTAAATTTATTTATTAAGATAATAAAACATTGTGGGTATAAAAAAAAATTTATGAAAAACTTCGACTTTATTTTCAAATATTTTTTATTTTCATTTATAATTAATTGATAACCAATGAATTCATTTATTCAATCAGATTTAAAACATATATTATTCATAATTTAGTTAGTATTATTCATACCCACCAATCCAATAGCTAGGTTATAATGATATACTATATTATGGTTCATTTAGACCTGGGGCTATGCGTGTAATAATCTATCAAAGATTTTTTTATTTATAAAGAAATATATCATTAAATATTGAGGTTTAACAATAATATAATAAAAATTTCATTATAATCTAAAAGTTGTTTTTATTCATTTATTTTAAACATTTTATTGATTATATTCAGGTTTTTTTAGAAACCCACACAAATTTTATTTGTTTCATAATAATTTTTTTTCATGAAAGACCAGGACAAAGATAAATTTAAGATACATATATATTTTAATATTAAAAACACACTTTTTCTAAAAATTTATTTTATGCATTATGTTTACTATAAAACCCAAAACACCCCAAACATTTTATTGTATATTTCTCTTATATACTTTCAATTCATTAGATAGCCTTTTTATTAGACACTGAAAGACGCTAATATTAATTTTTTATATTAAAATATTCATGTTATTTATTAATCATAAACACCATTTTTAGTGCATTTTACACATTGAAAATTATTTCATATTATAATTGTAATTCCTTCTTAAAATTATGTATTACAAAGTGCATTTTTTGAAAACCATACAAAATTCCCAATGATCTTGATTTTATTTTCATATTTTATTTTCAGGTTCCTCATTGGGAACAATTAATACATTTGGAGTACTTGATGATTCGCATCAGAAGACCACCAAAATGGGATTTCATGGCAACACAATCTGGGCAAAGTAAACTGGACAATAGCCCAACAAAGAGACAGTAGCAGCCAAGATACAAGCCCAATGATTCTAAAAATTATCTAAAGATAGAGGACATCATCGGTAACATTACATTAAATAGTGGACCAAGATAATTTAGATATTTTAATGGAGTTCCAGGTGGCCCAAGTTAGAGATAAAATTCTTGGCCAGATTCTGCGGCCTAGAAGAACAATCCACCATTTTACACATATATCGCAAAAAACAATATCCATTGGGATGAAATTTTACAAAAAGTCAGAGAAAATATATATCTTAATATTTTTCTTCTATGGCCCACCAAAATTATGTAATTTTGGTGCTTGTTTGGACACACCTGTCAAAGGCATGAAAGTTGGCTTGGATTTTTTCTCAAGGGTGGAAAAGTCCACTCTCCCTCAACTTTACACCCACCTTGGCCTACCAAAATTAAATGAGGAGACTTTGAATCTTAGTGGATCAACCCAAGGATTCCTAAACTCCAATTTAAGGCATTAGTGGTGGGGGATTTTATCATCTTTAAGATTTGTTTCATTTTAATGTTATGATGCCAATTTGATGTTGTAATCACATTCCTTCAATTGTAGGTTTCTTGAATTACCTTAGCTTATTTATAAAAGTTCTTCATATTCTCTTATTATATTCTTATTATTATCACTTTGATACCATTTCCTTAATTTTTGAACTTGTTTACACCAAACCTTGTGGAATTATTCACACAATGGTGGAGTGATCATTTTCTTTTCATTATTTTTTTAATTCTTTAATTCCACCCTCAAGAGTCTATTTCCTGATTCCATTGATAGAATAGCGTAAATGGAGGTCTAACCCACTTATGGTTTGATCCAAGGGAGTCAGGGGGCTGTATTGGATGTTATTTATCACTCCATTAATTTATAATCACTTCTTTTAATTTATATTTTTATTTGACAATTTTAAAACTCATCCATCCTTGTTGAATTTATGGCCACACATTTCAAGTGCTAATACAAAACATTACCTTGGGGTGCTCAAAACATTGATCATCCTAGTTTATAGGTGATTAGTATTATGGTTTGTTGTTATTAAACCAATAAGTGATGCAGTTTTTTTATCTTCTTATGAACTCATCTCAAATATAACAAATTGAAATTGTTAAAAAATAATTCATCGAATCCACCTAAAGAGATAACCTATGATCAACTCATTCTCATAACATAAATTCACATAGACCTGTTAGTGTTTATTTAAAACCATCTAAAATCAACTCATTTTTTCCACTTCATATCCAAAAAAAATCCATAAAATGTACGTGTATGTAGGTTACTTTTTAGGTCTCTAAGGATATGAAAACCTAACCTAAACTACAAGCGACCACTTAACCCTAACAACTTTGGTAAATTTGGGCGAGACCAAATTTTCTCTCCGTTTCTAGGGAACCAATTAATTCATATAATCACCCATCCCATTCTCCCTCATTTAACTTTTCTCACCTCTAATTATCTTATCTTTTACCCTTTCTTTTTTTACATTTCTTGGGGCATGTCTGCCTATACTTGTGACCAATCAAACCATCTAGTTAGGGTGGATATTCCTGGGTTGGGGAGTCAATTACACCAAGGGAAATCATTCCATTATATCCTAATCTTCCTAATTCTCCAGATTCAAAAATTTATCCCATTTCAATTGAAGGTCTTCAAAGAAACCAACTCATAAACCCGAGTGGGAACCAAAATGGAAATCTAAGTGAGGCAGCCCCAAACATGGGGAATGCAGTCGATCAAACCATGAATGACTACCTCACACCTTCCTGGACCAATTCACCCTCTTTCATTAGGTATGCTTCCCTAAGAGGATCCCACTATGTTTTCAAGCCTCATGTACTAAACCACCTTCCATCCTTCCATGAGATGGAGTCAGAAATGCCATACCTTCATGTCAAAGAGTTCAATGACATTATTGAAACCATGTGACCACCACATCAACTTGAGTCATCTAAGATGAGTCTCATTCCTTTATCACTTAATTATCGATCAGATAATTGGTTAAATAATCTAATACTTGCATCAATCCACTCTTGGGACCAATTGGAAAGAGAATTAAGCAAAAAATACTTCCCCCATCACAAAAAATTTCAATTAAAAAGGGCATCCAATTTTTTTTTGAAAAATAATTGGAGTCATTTTATAAAACATGGTAAAAGTTCAAAGACACACTCAACATGGTACCTCACCATGGATTTTAAATCTCAGAACAAGTTTGAATTTTCTATGAAGTGTTGGGTCCAGGAAACAAACAAATCATTGACATGATGTGTAATGGAACCTTCAAAAACAAAGCCCCAAATGATGCTTACGAGTACCTAGAAGGACTAACTGAACAAAACCACACATGGGGGACATCAACTTATTATGAGAATCCACCAAAATCTGGTAAAATTCACACAATTATAGAGGAAGAAATCCTTAGGGTGAAACTTTATGCACTCACTAGGAAGGGAGAGGATATCGATCTTAGGAAGGTCCATTAAATTCAAACGGTTGACCCTATTTGCACAGTTTGTGAAAATAATTACCATAAGACTGAAAACGGACCAACCATCCCATACAATAAAGATATTATTCTAGGAGGACCACTATTAGAGGACAATGATATGATATTTTAGAATATAAAGTACCAAAATACTTTTAATCCAAGGTACAATGACTATCTAGGATTCCGTTGGAAAGATAACCAACAACCTAGTCCGCCATGGGGACCAAACCCCTACCCTCCTAAAAATTATCAAAACCATAACTAGTTCCAACCATAACTAGTTCAATACCAACACCCTCCTATAAAATACCAATAACCCATCCAACAACCCATGCAACAACCAATCCAACAACCAAATTATTCTCTTGGGATAAACCAACCAACACAAGACCCTCCTCAATATATCCCTCTTTTAATCTTTGAAAAATTGTTTAAACGAATAGAGAAAATGAAATTAGAAGTATCATCAATTAAACATGAACTATAGACCATTAAAATTGGGAAGGAACCCATGCCTACTAAGGTGGTACCATCCTCAACTTTAAGGGGAGAATCTAGTTACACACAAACCTATCATGAACAACTCATTGAAATGAGTATTTTATGAAGTGGAAAGTCCATTTAGAAACCTGAAAAAACTATTTAAGAACCATTAAAAGCTTAAAAAATGCATGAAAACGATGAATAAAAACCCATAGATTCTGAAAAACTCTATGATAATGTGATAAAATACAACCACACCAAACAATTAGACAACCTTCTCCCTTCCCTCAACTCATGAGAAGAAAATCTAAACCAAAAATGAATGAATATTTGAGGGAAATATTATCCAAAGTTAATTATAACATCCAACTTCTAGATAAAATCAAAACCATTCATTCCTAATCAAACTACCATAAGGAATTTTTCACTTTTAAAAGAAAAATTTCACACAAAAACCTAGTCCTTTTTGCTGCTAATGTGAGTACCACCATTCATGGGTCCATTTCTCCAAAGTTAAAAGATCTAGGATGTCCATGAATCAATTTTGAGATAGGAGAGAACAAAGTTTCCAAATGCCTGTGTGATATAGGATCTATTGTGAACCTCAATCCATATTTCATGTATTTTAATTTAGGGCTCGAAGAACTCTAACCCACATCTGTCACTCTTTAACTTGTTGATCATAGTGTCCGAGTTCCAAAGGTGATATTAAAGGATGTTTTGGTGAAAGGTGAAAATTTTATTTACCCATTTGAATTCATTGTCCCTTATAATCACTCAATATTTGATCCTAGGGGGAAAACCCCAATCATACATGGTCATCCCTTCCTTGAAACAATCAACTCTATTATCTGAGTCTAAAATGGGAACATGACCATCACCTCTGGAAATACGAGTCTATAATTGAAAATATACAGTGAAAACTCTCAAATTTGGGATGATGAAGAGATCCATAACGTTAATTGGATTGTTAGTGTTGATAGTATACTCGAGGAACATCAAGGGATTACTAAAGGATGTTTTAGTCAAGAAGAGATTGATTTTCTATGTTCACATGAGGGAAATTTGTCTCCTTGGATTAAATCTATTTAATATAGATCTATTGATGATTTTATCGAATCACTAATCAATGATACCATTAGAGAAATCAATAATATTGAGTCCTTACCCATTCATGACACTGATCTGGACAATTTAGTGGATGAAAATTCTATTTACAAGGAACCAATTCTGTTAAGAAATCTTTACAAAGAAACTGATTTCAATAGAAAGTCCCATCCTTTTTGGAAAGCGATAACCAATTTGATCTTGAATTTAAGGTTCTACCTTCATCACTCAATTATGTATTCTTAGGGGACAATTGAGCCTTTCATGTTGTCATTTCTTCCTCTCTTGAAGACAGTCAAGAGATGATGCTTGTGGATGTCCTAAGAAATCATAAGAAAGAAATTGGATGGACCTTTTCTGATATTCCTGGGATTAGCCCACTCATTGGAACTCGTTGGATTGTTCTTGAATTTGAATTGAAACCATGTCGTCAACCTCAGTGGAGAATCAATCCAAATCTTATATATGTGTTAAGGAAAGAACTTCTTAAGTTGTTGAAAGTGGGTATCATCTACCCCATTTTTGAGAGTGAGTGGGTAAGCCCAATTCAAGTTTCTCCAAATACTGATGGAATCACTATGGTCACCAATGAGGATGGTGACCTTCTCCCCACAAGGGTTAGTAGTGGATGGAGAGTCTATATTTACTATTGGAAGATCAACTCTTGTACCAAGAAATAATATTTCCCCTTCCAATTTATTGATCAAGTCCTTGAGCGAGTGGCTAGTAATCAATTATATTTCTTCCTAGATGGATTATCAGGGTATAATCAAATCAAAGTCTCCATAAAGGATCCAGGAAAAACAACCTTCTCTTGTCCATTTATCCCTTTTTCCTTCAAGCGCATTCCCTTTGGGTTATATATTGCACCTGGTACCTTCCAACAGTTCATAATGGGAATCTTCTCGGATATGGGGGGGGGGATTGTTTAGAGGTATTATTGGATGACTTCTCTATATTTGGGGATAATTTTGAGGGATTCCTTCGGAATGTTGATAGGGTTTTGTCAAGATTCAAGGACAAGAATATCATCCTAAACTGAGATAAATGCCATTTTATGGTAAAGGAAGGACTTGTTATAGGAAATTTG
This sequence comes from Viscum album, assembly GCA_963277665.1. Classification (NCBI taxonomy): domain Eukaryota; kingdom Viridiplantae; phylum Streptophyta; class Magnoliopsida; order Santalales; family Viscaceae; genus Viscum; species Viscum album. The sequence continues at coordinate 860,445,844 of OY728121.1, forward strand.
GTATCTGGTAAAGGGATTAAAGTTAATAAATCTATGTTTTACATCATCAATCACCTTCCCTCTCTGAAAACTTTTAAAGAAGTGTGGTCCTTCTTAGGAAATTTTTATTTCTATAGAAGATTCATTAGGAATTTAAGATCTATTTCTCAACCACTTTGTTCTCTATTGGTGAAAGATTATTTATTTTTATGGATTGAAACTTGTGAGGAATCATTCTCTACACTCAAGTAAGATCTTATCTCCCCACCTATCATGAAATATCCTAATTGGAAACTTCCTTTTGAGCTCATGTGTGATTCGAGTGAATTCACTGTAGGAGCATTCTTAGGACAACGGTGTGAGAAAACTCAATGTGTCATTTCTTATGAAAGAATGTCCTTAAATGATACACAAACCAATTAATCCACCACTGAGAAAGAGTTTCTTACTATTGTATTTTCCTTAGTGAAATTTAGGTCCTATCTATTAGGATCACCCTTAATTTTCTTCACTGACCATTCATCCCTAAAATACCTTTTCCAAAAATAATATTCCAAAGCTAGATTGATTAGGTGGGTACTTATTCATTTTCAAGAGTTTGATTTAACCATTAAGGATAAAAAAGGTGTTGAAAATGTTGTAGCTGAATACCTCTATATGATGGAATTCAAAGACAACTCACATCACCTTTTTGTTTCTATTTCATCTCTCAATGAGAACCTCTATTATGTGAGTGATTTCCCATGGTATTCTGATATAGAAAAACATTTGGTGACAGGTGACATTCCAAAAATCCTATGGACCCAAGTTAAGAGGAAATTTTTTTCTGATGTCGAACACTATGTTTTTGACGATCCTTACCTCTTTAAGTTCTGTCCTAACTAAATTATTAGAAGATGTGTTCTCGAGTCTGAGAAAGAGTCCATTCTAAAATTTTTTCATGGAGAGGCATGTCGAGGACACTTTTACACAAAGAAAACTACTACAAAGGTCCTCCAATGTGGTTTCTACTGTCCTAACTTCACTAAGGATTCCTTCCAATTCTATAAAAATTTTCCTTAGTGTTAGAAATTAGGATCCATTACCAAAAGGAATCAAATGCCTCTAACTCCCATTTTGGTCTTCGAAATATTTGATGGTTGGGGAAATGATTTCATGGGAACCTTCCCAAACTCTAGGGGATACCTCTATATCATTTTAGCTATTGATTATCTCTTGAAATGCGATGAGGAAATTACCCCCAAACCCAATGACCATCATATTGTGATCCAATTTATGAAAGAGGACATATTTTCTCAATTTGGAATTCCTAGGTCTATAACCAATGATCGAGGAACCCATTTATGAAACCATCCATTCTCTTCACTCATGTCTAAGTATGTGATTTCTCATAAAGTTTCCACTGTGTATTATCCTCAAATTAATGGTCAATTTGAGTTATAGAATAAGAAGATTAAGAAAATTATTGAAAAAACTATCAATCCCTCTAGGAAATATTGGTCCAAGAAACTCTTGGATTCCCTTTGGTATATCGTACAACATTCAAAACAATCCTAGGAATGTCACCATATAGGTTGGTTTAAGGTAAATCATTCCATTTACAAGTTGAAATTGAGCACACGACCTTTTGGGCAATTAAAAAAATGAACTTTGACATGTATTTGGCTGAAGCAAAGTGGAAATTAGATATTAATGAACTTGAGGAAATTAGGATAGAGGCTTATGAAAATTCAAGGATAAATAAAGCTAGATTTTAAGACTACCAATCTTGGAATCTCAATGTTAAACACTTTGAACCGGGAACATTTGTGCTCTTGTATAGTTCTAAACTTCTTTTACACCCAAAAAAGTTAAGGTCTAGATTGTATGGTCCATTCATAGTGCATCATGTGTACCCCCTTGGGGCAGTAGAGATTCAAGATCCCACAAGTGGTCACATTTTCAAGGTCAATGGTCATAGGTTAAAACCATTCATTGAATAATTCACTAAAGAGGTACTAGAGGTTGAGTTAACTAAGAAAAACTATAAAATAGTAAAAAATTGATAGATTTAGGATCCATGATAGGATAATGACGTTAAAAAAAGTGTTGTATGGGAGGAAACCTATGGTTTTCATGTTTCCAATCATTTTGAATCATCTATATTTTTCAAATAAGATTAATGAATCATTATTTATTTTAAAAAAAACTACTTAAATAATAAACTTTGAATATGATAGTACCTTAGTCTATTTACATGTTCTTATATTATGAGTATGGATGGGTATGAAGGAGGAGCACCACATTCATCTATGTCATGTGGTGTGATTATTTAGTAACACCTTACCTAGAAATTTAAAAAGAAGATAATGTATCATCAGTTTATTTTATTTTATTTTTATGTGTTTGTAGGTTAGAAGAAAAATAAAAAATAATAATAATAATTAAAAAAAATTAAAAGGACACATATTAGGTCGTGGGGCCAACCCCGTGACAACCGGCGAAGTCGTAGGAACTGAAACCCAGGACCGAAGGGAGACATGGGCGCACGCTTTAAATAGACCTAAGACTTATAATGGTTCCTTATTCTCTAATTTTTGTATATATACTTATATTTTACTTTATTATTATATATATATATATTGTTTTGTTTGTCTTTTTTTTCCTTGTTCCACTATGGAACTCTATGAGTGACATGGATATCAAAGGATTAAATTGGAGCATCATGAATGTCAACTTCAACCACCATGTGACTTCATACCGTGATTCTCATTTCCAATTTTCAATTTAAAATCTTCTATTCTACCCCCTTTTAAGTTTTATTTTCTTTAAATATCAGGGAAAATGTTATTCTATGTTGGGGGGGGGGGGGTGGAAAGGAAGAAAAAAATTACTTTTTTGTGCATAAACAAATGTGTGGAAGGAAAAATTTATTTAACCTTGAACATGATAATGCACATTGGACACTTTGAAATTTAATATCAAATAATTTATCATGCCCTGATTATAATTTTTATCCATGTATAATTTCTTGAGAATAGATTTTGGAAAGTGTGGCTATCTAATGTGATATTTCATCGTTTATATTTTCATCCAAATAAAAAAAAAATCACAACACACGTCATTTGGATAGTGGGGTATTAGTTCGAGTTCATGGGGTCACCCAAATAAATAGCATAGGTTTTGCGATCATTTTAGTTTTAATATGTTTATTCAATAAAAAATAAAAATAATAATAAATTTTCACGTAGAGTAATGAAATGACATAATGCATGGATTTCGGCACCTGGGGATCATGAATCCATAGTTTTCTGGCCCAAAGTTAGTAATTTTATCTCTATTTGTGGCAATTTGAATTTGTTTTTTACTAAGTTAACTCAAGATGATGACCGAGTATGTGGTCTTCACTTGGTGCCCTATGTTATTTGAGCCTGGGAGTTATCGACAAAGTTTCGCTACATGGGTTGACTCTATTGAGTGCAATTTCAATTACCATGGAAAAATTTCAAAAACAAATATATACAATAATTTTTTTGAATACTCATCTTAATATTGACATTTTATTCCACCAAGTGCTTCCATCATTTCCCCTTTGAATAAATATGAACCCCATGTCTATTGCGATGCACAACACATTATCACGCTTAATTGATTTTGAATGAAATATGGTGATGAATTTGAACAAAGGAATGAGCTTGGGATTGGGATATTATTATGAAAATATCTTTTATTAAAATATTTTTATGGGTTTCATGATTGTTTTGTATAAGGGTTTTTTTGTGATCATTGTGTATAAAAATGTTTTTTGGAAAAAGGAATTTGAATTTTATATTATTGAGACAAATTTTGATCAGGACTATAAATAATCAAGTTATGGGGAATGATAAGACACTGAAAGAGGATAATATTAATTTTTTATATTAAAATATTCATGTGATTTATTAATAATAAACACTATTTTAGGTCATTTTACAATTTGAAAATTATTTCATATTATAATTGTAATTCCTTCTTAAAATTCACTATTACATGGTACATTTTTTGAACACCATAGAAAATACCCAATGATCTTGATTTTATTTTCATATTTAATTTTAAGGTTCCTCATTACATAGGTAACAATTAATACTTTTTTATTACTTGGAGATTCACATTGTAAGACCACAAAAATGGGCTTTCATGGAAACACATTCTGGACAAAGTAAACTGGACAACAACCCAATAAAGAGATTGTAGTATCCAAGATACAAGAAAAAGGATTCTAAAATTTGAACTTAAGATAGAAGACATCATGGGAAAAATTTAATTCCATATTGGACCTTAGTAATTCAGATATTTTAATGGATTTCTAGGTGTCCCAAGTTGGAGATAATATTCTGAGCCTAATTTTGCGGCCCAAAAAAACAGTCCACCATTTTACATATATCTTACAAAAAATATCTATTTGCGTTGAAATTTTATAGAAATTCAGGGTAAATCCATATATTCATTTTTTTCTTCTATGGAACAACCAAATTTTATCATTTTAATTCTCGTTTGGACACACCTCTCAAAAGGAATGCAAGTTGGCTCAGATTTTTTGTCAAGGGTGGAAAAGTCTACTCTTCCTCAACTATCCAGCCACCTTGGACTACCTCAATTAATTTAAGAGACTTGGACTGTTGGTGGATAGACCCAAGGATTCATAAATTTGTATTTAAGGCAGTGGTGGTGGAGGATTTGATCATCTTTGAGATTTGTTTCATTTTAATGTTATGCTGCCAATTTGATGTTGTAATCATAATCCTTAAATTGTATGTTTCTTGAATTACATTTTATTTTTTATAAAAGTTATTCATATTATCTTATTATATTATTATTCTTATCAAATTGATACCATTTCCTCAAGGTGTGAAATTGTTCACACCAAAACCTGTGGAATTATTCACACAATGGTGGAGTGATTGTTTTCTTTTCATTATTTTTTTACTTCTTCAATTCTTCCCTCATGAGTCTATTTCCCGATTCCATTGGTAGAATAGCATTAATGGAGGGATAACCCACTTATGGGTTGATATAAGGGAGTATAAAGGGTATGTATTAGATGTTATTTATCACTCCATTAATTTCTAAACACTTATTTTAATTATTTTTTTTATTTGACAATTTTAAAACTCCTTCATCCTTGTTGAATTTAAGGCCACACATTTGAAGTGCTAATACAAACCTTTAACTTGGAGTGCTCAAAACATTGATCCTCCAAGTTTATAGGTGATTATTATTATGGTTTGTTGGTATTAAAAAAATAAGTGATGAATTTGTTTTATATTCTTATGAACCCATCTCAAATATAAGAAATTGAAATCGTTAAAAAAGAATTCATCCAATCCACCCCAAGAAATAACCTCGGATCAAGTCATTATAATAATTTTAATTGACATAGACATGTTAGTGTTCATTTAAAACCATCTAAAATCAACCCAATTTGGAAACTTCATATAAAAAAACAATCCATACAATGTATGTGTCTGCAGGTTATTTCTTAGGTCTCTGAGGATTCGAAAACCCAAACTAAACTTCAATCGACCGCTTAACCCTAAAAACATGGGTAAATTTGGGCAAGACCACCTATATTACAGGAATAAATGAGACTTTGTGGAACAAAACTTAGTTATTTATATTACATAGTCATAACCTAGCCATTAATCTTAAATTTTCCACTTATGAGTTTTGAATTTCAAAAAACAGACATACAGGGTTGCGATCAGGGTGATATTTGGGGTATGATAAAATAAACATAATTTTTAGTGAATAGAATATTATCCATATGAATAGTTACCTACCCTTATGAATAGTAAAATACTCTTATGAATAGTAATATTATCATTAGTAATGGTAACCTTACCCACAAAAGTATAAATAAAATTTTGGCACCTTAAAAATGAAGATGAATATTTTAAGTGTTGGTATTTTTTGATTAAATGATGATTTTAATTAAAAATTAAAATTATCATATTTATAATTTTTTTAAAAATAGGAGTTCAATTTTTTTTTATTCACATAAAAAATGGTTATGGTGAATTTTCCGGATTTTTCTAAAATACTTGAATTTTTTGTGAATAGTAAAATATGGTAATTATGGTATAAATACATTTTGAGAAAAATACACTATTCCATGCATCATGGATGATGTAAAAAATTATTAGTTTGAACTCACATGAACTTATTACTATTTGTGTTCATGCAATAATCACAATTTCTTGTCTTAAGATAAATAATAAACTAATGATTAAAATATTGAGAAAACCCTCATCCCCTCCACTATAAATACCACCCTCACACCCTCATTTATTCACACCTCTCAAGATTCAAGACTAGCCTAAATTCTACTCAAATATCTCCCTAAGCTCCTCCCCTACGTCCAGAAGCCCTTGGTCTCCTAAAAAAAACCAAATCCTCTCTCCTAAAGAGGCTTTCAAAGGAAGATTGATTCAAGAGGTAAATTCCTCTTTTCAATTCATTTGTTTTCTTTTCAAGTTCCTTTGTTATCTATTCTATTATCACATATTATCATCCAAATTTTGTGAAAAATAAATTACATTATATATACTATATTTTTTTTATAATGTAATATTCCATCATACGTTCTTCTTTTCATTCCTTTTATACTATAAATGAAGACACTGTATGAGATGTGTTAATTATCACGTTCAAGGAAGACGAGTTTTTAATTTGCATTACTATCTTAAAGACTGATCATGAAATGTTTATAATGGTTGAACCAGATCATATTGTAGGTATTTTATCTTATTTATTGTTCTGAAATAATTACACACTCATAATATAAATTAGTAATACAAAACATGTTCATTATGCACAAAACCGCCAAGTTAATTCGAGCATTTATCATTAACTTTTAACTAATGAGTCATCCTAATGTTATATAAACAGAATAATTATAAGATAATCTGTATCTATGTAATTTTACTAATTAAATATATGAATAATTCTATATGTTTAACCACATTTCAAAGGAACTTCTATTCATGAATACAAGTAAACCGATCATGAAAACCAAGGAAGAAAATGCTTCCAAACTAATAAAATTGAACCTCTTTAACCCATAAATATTGTCATGAATGAACATAATAAGGTTAAAATAAATAAATTAAATGTATAAGAGTTTATGTAATTATTAATTAATGATTATAAATTTGATTATTTAGGCCCTTACAATCAATCGAAGAACACATTCAGGCATAATGTAAGGGGTTTCTCATCTCACTTTTAATTCCATGATATTTCCATTATTAACCACCAATTTCTTATATGTGGTATATGTGTACTACCATTTGATATATAATATAATGATTCTATTTACATTCATGGTATTCTGTGATTCATTTGGTTATTATTAATTTTTGGTCATAGGATTTGATTGATTATAATGTAGTAAGGGACTTTGTCTCAATTTCCATTTCATTAAGACTTACTTGATATTGTGAACCTAATCATTCTTATGTGGTGTATCTACTACCCTTTTGAGATAATTTTTCATTTTAAATTATAATTCAGTTAAATATACATTTTATTGTATCATGGATATGATTATTTCTTTAATCCATATACCATTGCACAAACTGTGCTTATTTTGAATGCTATTTTAACTGGAGAAATATTGATGAATCTATATCCTCTATTAAATATAGATATAAAAAAGGAATATTGTTCATTTATTAAATATATTTATACATATTGATTTGGACTAGAAGTGATGGGTGGGGACCACTATGTCTCCCCGATTCAATGACAGGTCTCATGAGATAAATCAGTTGGCGACAAACCCTTTGGGTTTGTTTTCAAAAATAAAACGAGTTTCTACCAACATACTTAAACTATCTCAATGGTATAATGGTTTATTTACCAGATACATGACATCCAAATCATAATCATTTTCTTTATTCATTATTCACTTATTACTATATATGACGTTTTCACCATGAAAAAATCTATGGATGCATTTTTATTCTCAGCTTATTGTTGGCAAGTGTTTTCATTTATTCATTATGCCATATTAGTTATGAATAATTTATTATGATTCAATTATTATTGATTCATGATTACACTATAGTTATCCCTTACTAAGAATTTGAGATCACCATTATTATATTTCCTTTCCCCTAGTTATGAATAAGGGAACCTTGAATAATCTATCAAGGAGGTAGTTTATTTCAGTTTATTATGTATCATGTTGTATTTTATTTATTTAAAAATGTACTTTGGGTATCATGTATGTAATATAGTCTTCCAAAACTACTAAAATAATCATCTATTTAGGATTTATTTCTTATAATCATGCCAATATAATGAAATAATACACTGGCTCTCGGCTTCAGGGTTCGGGGCGTTACAGTTGGTATCAGAGGAAGTTTATAAGCAACCTTGGAAACTAGATTTAGAAAACATGGTTTAGAGTAAATACCACAAGATATAATTTAGGGATAATCATAGAGTAACATCCTATAATTTTGGTAAATTAGAGACTATGTTGGTCTTCCTAGAAAATACATCCCTTTCTCAATACTACAAGTTGATGTGGTTCTGGTATTGATGTACCTAGGATTAAAAAATTTGACAAGGAGTTTCAGGCTTGACCCAGGGCATCCTAGTACATGACAACGAGCCTTACTGTACATTTGGTTTGAAACTCCTTGGAGATATGACTAGGATTATTCAAATTCTCTTTAGAAACAATTATAAAGAATTTAAAAGTATATAGAAACCATGTTTATGATTATGAGATTAGCTTTTCATAAATTTTCAAATTTTATTTAAGTGTTTTCAAGTTTGAAATTATGCATTATGATGTAATTTAATGTATGCTATTATTTAGTGATGGTGCATAATGGAAGAAAGAGAATCAATACCAATGGAAAATGTAGGGATTACCCCACTGAGACAATCAACATAGTCAGTGTTGGAGTGGATTAGATCATAACCATATTGGGATAACTTACTCAGGCTGTAACAAATAACTATGATACACTTTTATTTGATCATTTCATGTGGCAGAAGCCCCCATTTTTTAGTGGGACTTCCAATCCAGTGGTAACTGAGTAGTGGATCAAGTCCCTTGAGAAGATATTTCTAGAATTAAGATGCAATGAAAATGAAAATGTAGTACTGACAGTATATTGCCTCAAGGGTGATGCAGATCAATGGAGGTCCTTGATCAAAAATACCCTAGAGGAAGAAGAAAAATAATATATGGAATGGAGGAATTTTAATAAAATATTCTTCAGTAAATATTTCCCTCATGAACAAAAAATTGAAATGAAGAGGAAATTCATTAGCCTAAAGAAAAAGGAAGAAGAGAGTATTGCTGAGTATGAGGATACCTTCACAAGATTAGCTAGGTATGTTACAGATTATGTAAATGACTCAGAAGACAAGATTGATCATTTATTTGAAGGTCTTAAGAAAATTATTCAAAGGGAACTAGCTTCTCAAAAATTTTCATCATATGATGAAATTTTATTAAGTGCCATCAAAACAGAGAAGTAATTTTCTAGATCAAATTTGTTCAAGGGAAACAAAGATAAAAAGTGGTACTCTAATAACAATGGAAAATGTGAAGGAGAAAATAAAAATAAGGGAACATAGAAATTCCCATTATGAGAGAACTATGAAACAAATTATCACGGGAAATGCTTAAAAGGCATGGGATTATGTTATAAGTGTAGAGAAAAGGTCACCAATATAATTAATGAAAGGGGAATAAAAAAAGTAAATGAAATTCAATGAAACAATTTTAAAGAGACGAGACACTATGAATATGAGTGTCCTAAGAACCATGGAAAAACTCCTCAGAAAAGGGCATGAGATCAAGGGAAATATTATGTGATTACAACCATAGAGGTTGATGTTCCTAATTATGTGGTGGCAGGTACTTTAATTATTTCCTCAAACTTAGCCAATGATTTATTTGATTATGGATCATTGCATTAATTTATATATTCCCACTTTAACAAGAAAATTATATATGTCCAATTCGATTTAATAAAGGAGTTTTCTATCAAAAATTATAAGGAAAGTATCATTGCAACAACGATGTGTCAATCGGTCCCCTTTGTGACACAAAAACATACTTTTGTTTCTGACCTTATCATCATACCAATGATTTACTTTGACATAATTCTTGGTATCAATTGGATTTCAATTTATGATGAAAAAATCTATTCCAAGAAGAAGGAAGTTACAATTTTTGAGAACGGTGTTAAATCCCTTATCTTTAGGGAAGAAACCGCACTGGCTGATTCTTATCTAGATCCACCCCCAATAGTTCTACTAAATTAAATTATTGTCGAGGAAGGGAATGAAATAACTATGGGTGATGAAATGAATGTTCAAATAGAGGATTTACCTATTGTGTAAGAATATGTTGATGTGTTTCCAGTGTAACGATCCGAAAAATTCAAGGGAAATTTTTTTTCTTAATTTTCTTTGGGATTTTACAAGAACACGGTTTCTGACGACACTTGATTCCGAGGCCCAGTGTGCCTGGAATTTCTAACTGAAGATTAGCTCAGGTACGTTCAGTGAACGAATGAGCGGGATTTTCTAACTTTTGAACCGGTGCTCGGAATCGAATTCCGAGGGCACCGATGAATTCGCAGCACCGATATTTGCTTAGGAATACCTTTTCCAGAGTTGCGTTTTCACGAGTGAAGTTGTTAAAAATTGTCGAAGTTAAAATAAAAATTGATCTTCAATTCTTATTTTTACTTGGTAATTAAAACCTTTGTGTGGAAGTTGGGTAACCAACCAACTTCCCATGAGAGGTTATGAGGGCGGTGGGGCCCACACGAGCCCCACCCCTTCATATTCCCTAACTCCTTCAACTCACCATTAAAGTTGATAACTTATGTTAATTAATTAGGTGATTTTAATTTGAGAGGGTTAATTCAACTTTTGAATTTCTACTTAAGTCATGTTAATAAAATAAGGGAAGTTCTTATTTTATTTTGGTTGGAACTTGTTGTGTTGGGAGGATTTGGGAGAAAAAGGAAAATCTCTTGCAGTTTTTCCTCCTCGACGAAGAACGCGAAGAATGTGAAGAACGCCGGATCCTCAGAGATCGACGACGCGATGCCGATGAATCATTTCTCCGCGACACGACTCTCTCCTTCCGTGATGTCTTCTTTCACGATGGTAATTTCCGCGACGAACCCTGGCTCAACGAGTTCGATGAGGTAGGGGTTTATTTAATTTGTTGCTCCTAATTAATTCTATTTCCGTTCATCGCGAAACTTTGCCGCTTGCTACCGATTAATGGGAGGGGGCCGGACCACACAAACACGACCGACCCTCCTCCCTTATTCTTGTATTGCTGCGGTTCAAAGGAAAATTATGCGGTGCCGATGCATCGCGTGGGATCGGGAAGCAAGGATGTGCAGCGCCATCGCGCCGCGCCGATGAAGTTGAATAAGGTCACAACGCCATTCCGCCGCGCCGAAGGATCAAGAAAACACCACGACCAAAGCGGGACCGCAGCGGAGGGGCGCGGCGCCCTCACGCTGCACCGAACGGTCCAAGGCCATGGCTTAGGCCGCGGCGGAGCATGGGAACCGACGACCGGTTCTGGGCCGCCAACGTCAGAGCAGGGGGACCGGCCCTTGCCGGTCCCGTGGCGGTAACAGCTGGCCGGCCGGAGCGGGCCGGCCGGCCGGAGGAAGAGCCGGGGGTTCGTAACCCCAAGCTGGCCGGACATGAGCAGCCCCCCACATGGGGGCCACAGATTACAAACGAGTGGGGGGTAGCGCGCCCCCCTGCACCCCTTTCCGCTCGGCCGAAACGGCCGAGCCACCTGGCCGGCGCCAGTGCGCAAGCGCGCCGAGCCGCGCTAGCCGGGTCGGGCCGCACCCAAGTGGGCCATACCCGGACCCGGTACGGGTGAACCCGGTTCGGGCCGACCCAGAGGGTATCGGGCCGGGTCAGACCGGGCCCGAACCCCCTAATACCGGACCTCTCATGGTCTTTTGCCCATAACTTGGGCTGTAGACCTCCAATCGACGCACCGTCAACGGTGATGCGATCCTTGAAATGAGACGATTGTTTCAGTATATTACAATCAAGGTTTTGGAGTACTTTGGGTTCGGCCAGGTTGGTTTGTACACGAAACCAACTGGACCCTCGGAGCGGAAACACTTATAACTTGAGCTCCGGACGTCCGATTGACGGGCCGTCGACTTTGATGGATTCCTCTAAGTGAGGAAAACCTTTTGGCTTACTCTGCTCGAGGTTTGGACGTAGTTGGAGTATGGTCGGGTTGGTTTTTACTTAAAAACCAACCGGGCCCCTGGGACGAAAACGCCAATAACTCTCAGACCGGGCGTCCGAATGATGTGCCGTCTGTGACGTCGAGTTCCTGTTGATGATACAGAACTTTTGGATACATAAAATCCAGACTATGTGTCAGTTGATGTATCAGCCCTTCGGTTCATGGAGCGGACCCTCCCGAACGAGCTTGCTGTGTGGGGGAACCCTAGAGCTGGCTGCGACTGTGACGACGATGAAGACTGTACAGAAATCCTTCTTGGATTCGACGGCGACGACTACAACACTCAGCGATCCTACGTGGATCAGTGCTACCGATCCTGTGTGGGTCAGATCCTATGTGGCTCAGCGCTCAGTGGTCCTGTGTGGGCCAGCGCCTACAGATCCTGTGTGGGTCCGATCCTGTGTGGGTCATTGCGGGGGTTAGTCGCTTATTGATCCTTTGTGGGTCATTGCGGGGGTTAGTTAACTATTGATCCTTTGTGGGTCATTGCAGGGGTTAGTTACCTATCGATCCTTTGTGGGTCATTGCAGGGGTTAGTACCTATCGATCCTATGTGGGTCCGACGACTTAGATGAATCAGTGAAAATATATGATCATCTCTATCATCTTACGAAGAAGTATACATGTGTGAGATGAATCTTGACTTTCAATCCTTATCTTCGATAAGATTGAATTGATATCCTGTGTGGATTATGTTTTTCTTTCCTGTGTGGAATGGGTAGTGTTTTCCTATGTGGACTGGGTTGTACTTGGGCTCGGATGTTGGAGCTGAACGAGAATTGATGACTTAGGTATATGTATGGGAATATACCTAAGAAGTGTCGGATGTTACTTCGTGTTTGTATCTTTCATTTGTGGATTATCTTTTGTGGATTCTGGGAGACCTTCGGGGGTCTCGGGGTCCCTACTGAGTAACTTATACTCACCCATGCATGGGCTATGCCCGCACTACGTTGTGTTGGATGGAGACGACTGACAACGCTGATCGTGGTTGAGGCTTGCAGAGCAGTCAGTACCTGGAGGTGGACCCTAGGGCGGGGCGTACTCAGAGCGGACGGCTGGATCCGAGGATCTGTGGAGGCTATCTGTACCCACCCTTTAGGTGGGACTTCCAGTGGATGGCTCGAGGCTGCGGATTTACTTTTCAGTTGCTATACTCCCTTTTTCAGTTGTTCTTTACTTTTAGTTTGGGTTTGTATTCTGGCCCACTTACTTTTCCGCACTTATTGTTGTACCCAATTTTTACTTAGTGTTTACTTCTTCTTGCTTCCTCTGTGGTGTTTGTTTACTTTATAAAGGCAATGCCTTCCCTTTTTACTAAGAATTACACCTTGGTGCTAGTCTCCAGCCCCTGGCCTATGGAAGGCGGGCTTGGGGTAGTCATGGAATGGGCCCTGAGGACGGGTTGTGACAAATTGGTATCAGAGGTGTTCGATTCTACCACAGAACTCAGGACTCTGATCTTTTTCTATGTGAAGTAATAGTGTTAAGAGTATTGAGTGTGGTTATCAGTCCCGGGAGTCCAGTGTTGGTACAGCGGCCGACGTATCCGTACACTAGGACCCTGACTTCTGATTTCCGACTTAATTCATGAAAACATTGATTGCATGCATGTTTCAGGTTTTCTTTGTGATTACTTTGTGTCAGCTCACCAGGTATACTTTTTGACCGTGGCACACCTGTTACTTTTCAGGATGGCCCCATGACGACATCAAGCTAGGGTTCCGAGATTTGTGCGTGACGACAACCCACTGAATGATGAGGCCTCGGTATAGGGCCCTTTGACAGCAGAGGAACCGAAAATACCACTACCCACCGAGCCACCGATGCTACTAGTCCCAGACGCTAACGATGCACGTCACCTTAGTGCACTACATGAGTTTCAGCATCAATGACCGCCCAGGTTCTGCAGGGAGACGGACCCTCAGGCAGTCGAGGATTGGCTGGAGGCAGTTGTACGAGTTTTCAGGTTAGTAAGGACACCAGCAGACCTCATGGTGATCCTCGCAGGGAGCCTCCTGCACGCGACATCAAGCAGATGGTGGAGCTTGATGCTCCAGGTGCACGACGAGGCATCTCTCCTTTGGACGGACATTGAGAGCCTCTTCCACTCGGAGTTCGTCCCAGCCACCCTCCGTGCGGTGCGCATCCAGGAGCTTCTACAGCTACGGCAGGGCAGCTTGACGGTCTCCCAGTACTCAGCGAGATTTACTAATCTCTTGTGCTACTCGACGGACATGGTACGAGACCCGTTCTTCCGGGCTCGGACATTCGAGCAGGGATTGAGGTAGGAGATTAGGGCATCACTAATCTCCCTCAGCATTCCGACACAGGAAGGGGTACTCGAGCGAGCCCTTCTGATCGAGAGCTTCCTTGTTGAGCCTTCATCAGCAGCGAGACCTACCGCAGGGCGGCATGTAGAAGAGTCTTCTATAGTAGGCAGTAGACGGATGACTCATGGGTCCAGGCAGACCAGACCCTTAGGCAGAAAACCTCAGGACACTTGCTCAGTGGTGCAGGGCACATAGCACGGAGCCAGTCTTTCAAGAGGCAGACAGTGCTACTCATGCGGCGGGCAGGGCCACATGGCTCGTGACTGCCTGACCCACCGTGCAGAGGAGCAGCAGACGGTTGAGGGACCACCCAGGCAGAGGCAGAAGGTCGATCGTGGTGGTCCGTAGGGAGCAGGCGGACGAGGCAGTGGAGATGGCCGAGAAGTAGGTGGTGGGCAACGCTTTGAGGCTCTACCATCACCACCACCAGTAGGTCCACCCCGACCATAGGGAGTTGGCGGGTAGAGACAGACACAACTTCAGGCAGCGGAGGCCTACGACCACAACGCTCCCGAGATGATTCGAGGTACTATCTGTGTCTATTCCACCCTTTCTACAGTTCTTATAGACATAGGAGCGAGTCATTCATTCATAACCGCTGCCCTTTTTCGGAGCTCAGAGATTCCGATGGAGCCATTGGCTCGATCCTTATGGCTAGAGACTCCTACAGGAGCAGACTTGACAATAATGCACTGGTACCGGCAGTGTGAGATTACTCTAGGAGGTGAGAGCTTCGGTTGGGATCTTTTAGTAGTAGCATCGAGGCCTTATGACATCATCTTGGGAATGGATTGGTTATCTACAGTCCATGCTCAGATTGACTGCATTAGGCGCAAGGTTCGATGTGTACGCACCGACGGGAGCTGGTTCACCTTCACCGGCGAGAAGGGAGCCTTCGTAGCACATGATGGACTCACTCAGAGGAGAGGATAGCCCATCACTCACTAGTTGGATAGCCTCATCCTAGGAGCAGTTGACGTGCGGAGTCCTGGTTTTCCTGCAGTGGTGGATCAGTATGCAGACGTTTTTCCCGACGACGTTCTGGGACTACCTCCTTGTAGAGAGGTTGACTTTTATATTGACATGTACCCCAGAACAACCCTGATATCCACTCCAGCATATCAGATGGCCCCTGCTGAGCTTCAAGAGCTATGGGTACAGTTGGAGAACTTACAGGGAAAGGGATTCATCCGACCCAGTGTTTCACCTCGGGGTTCCCTGATAATGTTCGCCAAGAAGGCGGATGGGAGCTTGCGACTTTGTGTTGACTATCGTCACCTGAACCAAGTGACAGTGAGGAACAAGTATTCACTACCGAGTATTGATGACCTCTTCGATCAGCTCAAGGGAGCATGACGGTTCTCAAAGATAGACCTTAGATCAGGCTATCATCAACTCAGAGTTTGGGACGAGGATGTGAAGAAGACGACCTTCATATGTTGGTATGGCCACTATGAGTTCTTGGTTTTTCCATTCAGCGTAACCAATGATCCAGCAGTGTTCATGGCCCTCATGAACAAGATCTTTCAGCCATATCTCGATCGATTTGTCATGGTCTTCATCGACGACATTTTGATTTACTCGACGACTGAGGAGGAGCACACATACCACTTACGGGTTGTACTAGACACACTCCGAGAGCACTAGATTTATGGAAAGCTCTCGAAGTGTCAGTTCTGGATACGTGAGGTCCAATTCTTGGGACACGTCATCTTTGAGGTAGGAGTTGCGGTGGATCCTGCGAAGATCGAGGCAGTGCTAGCTTGGGAGCCACCTAGGTGTGTGACGGAGGTGCGAAGTTTCTTGGGACTAGCTGGGTACTACCAGAGATTTCTGCCAGATTTTTCCAGAGTTGCGACACCACTCTCAGCTTTGATGAAGAAGGAGAAACCCTTTGTGCAGTCAGACAGATGTCAGCAGAGCTTCCAGAAGCTGAGACAGAGATTGAGCAGCGTGCCTATCTTGAGGTTGCCAGAGGAGGGAGTAGGGTACGTAGTTTACTGCGATGCATCAGGGACCAGACTTGGATGTGTCCTGATGCAGGAGTGGGCCGTGATTGCCTATGGATCACATCAGTTGAGGAAGCATGAGCAGAACTACGCTACCCATGACCTGGAGTTAGCAGTAGTGGTCTTTGCTCTGAATATGTAGCGACACTATCTAATGGGCGAGTGCTTTACAGTCTATTCTGACCACCAGAGTCTCAGGTACATCTTCTCACAGAAGGACCTGAACCTGAGACAGCGACGATGGCTCGAGTTCCTCCAGGACTATGACATTGAGATAGTCTATACTCCTGGAAAGGGGAACATGGTAGTCAATGCTCTTAGCAGGAGGATGGGCATTAAACTACTTGGGGAGGAGACAGAGTAGCAAGACACTTTTTAGATATCCTTCATGGATAGAGATGGAGAATCCTTCCTTCTGTCACTCACAGTCACTCCTCCACAACTGCAGCGGGTCAGAGAGGCACAACATGGGGATGCCGACTGTGAGACGTGGCGTGCACATATATCCTCAGGACATGCACCTGATGGATTCTCTGTGGGAGGGGAGCACGATGTCATTTTCAGAGGATGTACCTTGGTACCAGTTGCTTTATGAGAGGAGGTGCTGAGAGAGTTTCACACTTCCCCTTTGGCGGTACATCCTAGAGTGGCGAATATGTACCAAGATCTCAAAAGGCAGCACTGGTGGCTGGGCATGAAGAAGGCTGTGGAAGAGTTCGTTTCTCGATGCCTCACCTGCCAGCAGGTGAAGGCAGAGCACCAGGTACTAGCAGGCTTGGTGCAGCCTTCGAATGTTCCGGAGTGGAAGTGGGATGGAATATCTATGGACTTCGTGACTGGACTTCCACGCACTTCCAGAGGTCATGACTCCATTTGGGTGATTGTCGACCGACTCACCATGTCGACTCACTTTTTACCCATCAGAGAGCAGGGCTCAGTGGAGATCTTGGGACGTCTCTACGTTCAGGATACTGTACGGCTTCATGGTGTGCCATTGTCCATCATTTCTGATCGAGATACTCGCTTTACTTCACGACTTTGGAAAGGGTTGCAGGAGGCGTTCGGGATGCAGCTACGTTTGAGCACCACCTTTCACCCCCATACAGATGGTCAGACGGAGAGGACCATTTAGACCCTCGAGGACATGCTCCACGCATGTGTCCTCGACTTTAGTCATAGCTGGGAGGACCACATACCCTTGGTGGAGTTCGCGTACAACAACATCTACCACTCCACCATCGGGATGACACCATACGAGGAGTTGTATGGCAGACCTTGCAGGTCACCTCTGTGCCGGACAGACCCTGGGGAGTCAGTACTTGTGGGACCAGAGATGGTCCAGGCCACGACAGAGAAGGTCCAGATCATCCAGGAGCTGATGAGGATAGCTCAGAGCAGGAAGAAGTCTTATGCTGATAGGAGGCGGAGGCCACTGGAGTTTGAGGATGGAGACCACGTCTTCATGCGGGTCTCACCTCAACGTGGTATACAAACATTTGTCCGAGGCGGAAAGTTGTCTCCATGCTTCATCAGACCATTCCTGGTCCTCAGCAGGATTGGCGAGGTGGCTTATCACCTGGCTCTACCACCTCAGTTGCACTGAGTGCACGACATCTTCTACGTATCTCAGCTGAGGAGATACGTGCACGACCCGACGCATATCATTGACCATGGGGAGCTGTAAATTGATGATGAGGTGACTTTTACGGCGGTCCCAGTGGACATCATGGATCGACAGGAGAGGGTCCTACATAGACGGTCGATTCCTCTAGTGCACATCAGATGGTAGCATGGGAACCTCCAGGAGAGCACTTGGGAGTGGGAGGATCAGATGTGTGCACAGTACCCACATTTGTTCCCCTAGTTTTTGATGTATCCTTACGGGGACGTAAAGCCCTGAGGTGGGAGTAATGTAAAGATCCGTAAAATTCAAGGATTTTTTTTTCTTAATTTTCTTTGGGATTTTACAAGAACACGGTTTCTAACAGCACTTGATTCCGAGGCCCGGTGTGCCTGGAATTTCTAACCGAAGATTAGCTCGGGTACGTTCAGTGAACAAATGAGCGTTTTTTTCTAACTTTTTAACCGGTTCTCGGAATCAAATTCCGAGGGCACCGATGAATTTGCAGTGCCGATATTTGCTTAGGAACACCTTCTCCGGAGTTGCGTTTTCACGAGTGAAGTTGTTAAAAATTGTGGAAGTTAAAATAAAAATTGAGCTTCAATTTTTGTTTTTACTTGGTAATTAAAACCTTTGGGTGGAAGTTGGATAACCACCCAATTTCCCATGAGAGGTTATGGGGGCGGTGGGGCCCACATGAACCCCACCCCTTCATATTCCCTAACTCCTTCAACTCACCATTAAAGTTGATAACTTATGTTAATTAATTAGGTGAGTTTAATTTGAGAGGGTTAATTCAACTTTTGAATTTCAACTTAAGTCATGTTAATAAAATAAGGGAAGTTATTATTTTATTTTGGTTGGAACTTGTTGCGTTGGGAGGATTTGGGAGAAAAAGGAAAATATCTTGAAGTTCTTCCTCCTCGATGAAGAACGTGAAGAACGTGAAGAACGCCGGATCCTCGGAGATCGACGACGCGACACCGACGAATCATTTTTCTGCGACGCGACTCTCTCCTTCCACAACGTCTTCTTTTGCGACGGTTATTTCCACGATGAACCCACACTCAATGAATTCGATGAGGTATGGGTTTATTTAAATTGTTGTTCCTGATTACTTCTATTGCCGTTATTCGTGAAACTTTGCAGCTTGTTATCGATTAACGGGAGGGGTCTGGACCGCACAAACATGGACGAACCTCCTCCCTTATTCTTGTATTGTTGTGGTTCAAAGGAAAATGATGCGGTGCCGACGCACCACGCAAGATCGTGTGGAAAGGATTCATGGCACAGTCGTGCCGCGCCGATGAAGTTGAATAAGGTCGCAGCGCCGTTTCACCGTGGTAGAGGATCATAAAAACACCGCGGCCGGAGCGGGGCCGCGGCGGAGCAGGGGAACCGGTGGCCGGTTCTGGGCCACCGACGTCGGAGCAGGGGGACCGGCCCTTGCCAGTCCCGGGGCGGCAACAGAAGGCCGACTGGAGCGGGCTGGCCGGCCAGAGGAAGAGCCGGGGGGTGATAACCCCTGACTGGCCAGACATGAGCGGCCCCCCACATGGGGCCGCAGATTACAAATGGGCGGGGGGCAGCAGCCCCCCCCCCTCGCCGCTGTCTGCTCGGCCAAAATGGCCGAGCCACCTGGCTGGCGCCAGCGCGCCGGGCCGCTCCAGTACATGCCCAAGCGGGCCGGACCTGGACCCGGGACGGGCGACCTAGTTTGGGCCGACCCAGAGCGTATCGGGCCGGGTCGGACCGGGCCCGAACTCCCTAATACCAGACCTCTCATGGTCTTTTGACCATAACTTGGGATGCGGACCTCCGATCGATGCACCGTCAATGGTGATGCGATAAATGGAATGAGATGGTTGTTTAGGTATATTACACTCAAGGTTTAGGAGTACTTTGGGTTCGGCTAGGTTGGTTCGTACATAAAACCAACCGGGCCCTCAGAGCAGAAACACTTATAACTTGAGCTCCGGAAATTTGATTGATGTGCCGTTGACTTTGATGGATTCCTCTAAGTGAGACGGACCTTTTGGCTTACTCCGATCAAGGTTTGGACACATTTAGAGTACAGTCGGGTTGGTTTTGACATAAAAACCAACCGGGCCCCTGGGACGAAAAAGCCAATAACTCTCAGACCGGGCGTCCGAATGATGCGCCGTCTCTGACGTTGAGTTCCTGTTGACGATACGGAAATTTTGGATACATCAAATCTGGAATATGTGTAAATTGATGTATCTGCCCTTCGGCTCATGGAGCGGACCCTCCCGAACGAGCTTGCAGTGTGCGGGAACCCTAGAGTTGGCTGCGACTGCGACAACGATGACGACTGTACAAAAATCCTCAGTGGATTCAATGGTGATGACTACAACGCTCAGTGATCCTACGTGGATCAGTGCTACTGATCCTGTGTGGGAAAGATCCTGTGTGGGTCAACACTCAACGGTCCTGTGTGGGCCAGCACCTACAGATCCTGTGTGGGTCCGGTCCTGTGTGGGTCATTTTGGGGGTTAGTTACCTATCGATCCTTTGTGGGTCATTGTGGGGGTTAGTTACCTATCGATCCTTTGTGGGTCATTGCGGGGGTTAGTTACCTATTGATCCTTTGTGGGTCATTGCGGGGGTTAGTACCTATTGATCCTGTGTGGGTCCGACAGCTTAGATGAATCAATGGAAATATCTGATCCTCTCTATCGTCTTATGAAGAAGTATACCTGTGTGAGCTGAATCTTGACTTTCAATCCTTATATTCGATAAGATTGACTTGATATCCTGTGTGGATTACATTTTGATTTCCTGTGTGGAATGAGTAGTGTTTTCCTGTGTGGAATGGGTTGTACTTGGGCTCAGATGTTGGAGCCAAACGAGAATTGATGACTTAGGTATATGTATGGGAATATACCTAAGAAGTGCCGGATGTTACTTCGTGTTTGTATCTTTCATTTTTGGATTATCTTTTGGGGATTCTGGGAGACCTTCGGGGGTCTCGGGGTCCCTACTCAGTAGCTTATACTCACCCATGCACGGGCTATGCCCGCACTACGTTGTGTTGGTTGGAGATGACGGACATCGCTGATCGTGGTTGAGGCTTGCGGAGCTGTGAGTACCTAGAGGTGGACCCTAGGGCGGGGCATACTCGGAGCGGACGACTGGACCCGAGGATCTGTGGAGGCTATCTGTACCCACCCTTCAGGTGGGACTTCCAGTGGACGGCTCGAGGCTGCGGCTTTACTTTTCAGTTGCTGTACTCCCTTTTTTAGTTGTACTTTACTTTCAGTTTGGGTTTGTATTCTGGCCCACTTACTTTTCCACACTTATTGTTGTACCCAATTTTTACTTAGTGTTTACTTATGCATGCTTTCTCTATGGTGTTAGTTTACTTTATAAAGCCAATGACTTCCCTTTTTACCGAGAATCACACCTTGGTGCTAGTCGCCAGCCCCAGGCCTATGGAAGGAGGGCTTGGGGTAGTCACGGCACGGGCCCTGAGGACGGGTCATGACATCCAGAGAATTTACCTGAATATCCTACAGAGCGAGAAGTTGATTTCTCTATTGATTTAATTCCTGGTGAAAGACCTATATCAAAGAATCTTTGTAGAATGACCACTGTGGAATTAGTATAACTCAAGAAAAAACTAAAAAAATTGAGTGATAAAGGATTTATCTTCCCTAGTGTTTCACCATGGGGATCTCCTATTATCTTTTTCATGAAGAAGGATGGATATATGAGGCTATGAATTAACTATATGGAGATCAATGATATTACCATAAAGAAAAAGTATCAACTTCCTCACATTGATGATTTATTTGATCAACTTCATGGAGCCCAATATTTTTCAAAGATTGAACTTCGATCTGGATATCATTAGCTACGTGTGAGGAAGGAAGATATTCCGAAGACAACATTTTGAGCCATGTATGGGCATTACGTGTTTATAGTAATACCTTTTGGACTGACTAATGCACCCTCAGTTTTCATGGAACTAATGTATAGTGTTTTTGAGGAATATCTTGATGATTTTTTGTGTTTATCGATGATATCCTGGTATAATTAAAAAGCTAAAAAGTCCATGAGAATCAATTGCAGGTTATTCTGAAAACTCTTAGAAGAAATGAATTATATGGGAAGTTTATAAAGTGTGATTTTTGGTTTCAATTAGTTTATTTTCTTGGATATATTCTCTCTAAGGATATAATCTTAGTTGATCCTATAAAGAAAAAGTAAATCAAAGAATGGCCCATACCAATGAACATAATAGAGGTACATAGTTTTATTATCTTAGTAGGTTACTATCAGTGTTTCGTTCAAACGTTTTCCCAACTAGCTAACCCACTAACCAAGATCACATGTAAAGGGTTTAATTTTGAATGGATGAAAGAATGTTCATAATTCTTTGAAGAATTGAAATGAAGATTGGTAAATGCTCCAATTTTGACTCTTACCTCTAGAAATGATGGATTTGTGATATACATTGATGCATAAAAGAATAGTCTGGGTTGCATCCTTATGAAAAATAATAAAGTTATTACTTATGTATTAAGGTTGTTGAAGACTCGTGAGAAAAATTATCCAAATGATGATCTTCAGTTAGCAGTTGTAATCTTTTCTCTAAAAATATGGAGACACTCTCTCTATGGTGAAAGATGTGAGATATATACAGATCACAAGATTTTGAAATACATTTTTACACATAAAGAACTCAATACGAGGAAGAGGAGGTGGCTTGAGTTACTCAAATATTATGATTGTTCAATACACTACCACAAAGGAAAGGAAAATAAGGTAGAAGATGCATTCAATAGGAAATATCATGAATTTCTGACCGAAATGAGGATAGGGAGAGATCCTATATTCATGGATCTACTAAAGATAGATATAGGAATTGTTAAGGAAGAGGAAAAACTTTCCTCTTTCAAATGATTTCTAAACCATCTTTAGTATAGAAGATAAAAACCTCTCAATATGATGATGAAAATATATAAAAGAAAATTAAATTTGTTAAGGATGAAATATTGATAGACTTCATGTATGAGGATAGAGTTTTAAAATTTGGGAAGAGGTTATGAATTGCATCAGTACCTAAGATAAAAAGTTAACTATTAGATGATTATCATATATCAAATTTCTCTATACAAGCTAGGAGAACCAAGATTTATTGAGATCTAAAGTAACATTTTTGGTGGGATAAAATGAAGTGAGAAATTACTGAATATGTGTCAAGGTGTCTAGTTTTTCAACAAGTTAAGGCTAAGAGACAACGTCCTAGAGGGGTCATGAAACCTCTACCTATTCCTATGTGGAAGTGGGATGAAATTATGATGGAATTTTTCATAGGACTACCGAGGACACCTAGAAGGAATGATGAAATATGTGTAATTGTTTATCATCTTAAAAATCAGCACATTTCCTTGTTATAAGAGAGGATTTAATACTTGAGTGACCAATAAGACTCCAAATTAATGAATTTTTAAGACTTAATGGTGCACCTATTTCAATTGTGTTCAATAGAGATACCCAATTTACATCAAAATTATAGAAAATCCTCCCAAAGGATTTGGATACTGAGCTTCATATGTGTACTACTTATTACCCCCAAACTGACAAATAGTATAAAAGGACTATTCAAACACTTGAAGACACATTGAGATCATTTTCTCTTGACATTCAAGGTATATGAAATCAATATTTGCCTTTGGTGTAATTTTACTATAATAATTGTTTCCATTCTAGTATTAAAATGTCTCCATGTGAAGCATTATATGGAAATAGGTGTAGAACTCCAACTTGTTGGGATGAAGTTGGTGAGAGGAAACTTATAAGACTAAGACTTATCGAAGAGACAATATAAAGCGTAAATTCAATTTAGGCCCATATTAAAGTATCCCAAAGTAGGTAAAAGAGTTATGGGGACAACTAGAGGAGGGATTTAGAATTTCAAGTGGGAGACCATGTCTTTCTAAAATTATCTTCATAGAAGGGTGTGTTATGGTTTGGTAATAAAGGGAAACTGATCCCCTGGTACATCAGACCATTTAAAATTTTAGAAATGATTAGATCTATAGATTACCATTTAGCAATGACACCAAGTCTCTTCAAAGTTCATAATGTGTTCCACATGTAATTTTTAAAGAAATACATGCTAGAACCAATGCATGTACTCACATATGAATAAATAGTGCTGGAACCCGATTTTCCTTACTATGACGAGCCTATCGAGATTCTTGATACTAGAGAGAAAGTATTGAGAAATCAGACCACTTGTTTTATAAGGTTATTTGATGAAACCATTAAATGGAGGAAGAAACATGGGAACCTATGGATGTTATGAATAAGAACCACCCATATATTTTTAAAGGGATTTATACATGAAAAATTTCAAGCAAGAATTTTCTAAAGGTGGGAAGAATATAACACCCCAAACATTTTATGGCATGTTTCTCTTAAATAATTTAAATTCATTAGATATCTTATATTACATGAAGAATTGAGACTTTTTGAAACAATACATGGTTATTTATAGGAAATAGTCATAACCTACCCTTTAAACATAAATTTTCCACTTATGTGTTTTTCAATTTCAAAAAACTGACATACACGGTGTCGATCAGGGTGATATTTGGTGTATTATAAAATCACCTTACTTTTTCAAGAATAGTAACTTATCCATATGAATAGTAACTTACCCTTATGAATAGTAACTTAAGCTTATGAATATTAATATGACACTTCTGAATGGTAACCTTACCCAGGAAAGTATAAATAAAATTTAGGCACTTAAAAATGAAGATGAATATTTTAAGTGTCAGTATTTTTCAATTAAATGATGACTTTAATTAAAAATTAAATTCCTCATATTTATAAAAATATTTTTGAAAAATGGATTTCATTTTTGGATTATACATGTTGAAAAATGGTTAGGGTAATGTTTTGGGATTTTTCTGAAATTCTTGAATGTTTGGTGAATAGTAAAATGCGATAATTACAGTATAAATACATTATAAGATAAATACACTATTCCCCAAATCATGGATGATGTAAAAAACCATTAGTTTGAACTCACAATAACTTATTAATATTTTTGGTCATGGAATCATTACTATTTTTTTCCTAGGAAAAAATAATAAACTAATGATTAAAATATTAAGAAAACCCTCCTCCCCTACACTATAAATACCACCCATCGCACCCTCATTTATTCACACCTATCATGCATCAATACATTCCAAAATTATAATAAAATATCCCCCCTAAGATCCTCACCCATTTCTATAATCCCTTGGTTTTCTCAAAAGACTAAATCCTCTTCCCTAAAGAGGTTCTCAAATGAAGAAAGATTCAAGAGGTGAATTCCTCTTTTCAATTCTTTTGTTTTCTTTTCAAGTTCCTTTTTTATAATTTATATTCTCAAATATTCTCATCCAATTGTTTGGAAAAATATATCATCATATATTTAATATAATTTTTTATTATAATGAAATATTCCATCATAATCTCTTCTTTTCCCTCCTTTTATACTATAAATGAAAACACTGTATGAGATGTGTTAATTATCATGTTCAGTGAGACGAGTTTTAAATTTGAATTAGTATCTTCATGAATAGTCATTAAAACTTTGTAATGGTTGAACCAGATCCTAATATATGTATTTTTTCTAATTTAATGTTCATGAATCCTTACACACTCATAATATAAAAAAATAATACAAAACAAGTTCATTGTGCACAAACCCGTCAAGTTAATCCAAGCATTTATGATTAACTTTTATCTAATGATTCATCCTCATGGTATATAAGAAAAATCATTATAAGATAATTTATATCTCTGTAATGTAAATAATAATATATATTAACAATTCTGTATTTTTAATCAGATTTCAAACGAACTACCATTCATGAATACAAGTAAACTGATCATGAAAACAAAGGAAGAAAATCCTTCCAAAACAATAAAATTGAACCTATTAAACCCATAAATAAGGATATGAATGAACCTAATAAGGTTAATATAAATAAATTAAATGTATAGGAGGTTCTGGAATTATTAATTAATGAAGATCAATTTGATTATTCAAGTCATTAAGATCAATCGAAGAACACATTTTGGAATAAGGTAAGGGGTTTCTCATCTCACTTTTAATTCCGTGAGATTTCCATTGTTCGCCACTTATTTCTTGTATGTGGTGTATGTGTACTGAAATTTAATATATAATATCATGATTCTCTTTATACTAATTTTATTATGTGATTAATTTGGTTATTATTAATTTTTGGTCACACGATTCGATTGATTACAATGTGGTAAGGGACTTTGTCTCAATTTCCATTTCATTGAGACTTACTTGGAATGGTGCACACAATCTTTATTATGTGGGGTATCTACTGGAATTTTTAGATCATTTTTCATTTTAAATTATAATTCTGTTATGTATCCATTTTTTTATCATTGATATGATTATTTCCTTAAGCCGTATACCATTTCATATATGGTGATAATTTTGAATTCTATTTTAACTGTGGAAATATTGATGAATTAGTATACTATATTCAATATGGATATCAAAAAGAAATATTTTTATTGTATTAAATATAAGTATAAAGAATTATTTGGACTTTAAGTCAAGCTAGGGACCAGCTATCGCCCCTCGATTCATTGAATATTATCATGAGGCAAATCAATTGGTGACAAACCCTTCGAGTTTGTTTCCAAAAATCAGACAGGTTTCTACCCACAGACATAAACCATATCGATGGTATAATAGTTCATGTATTAGATACATGATTTAAAAATAATAAGCATTCTCTTTATTCATTATTCAGTTATTACTATCCCTAAGGGTTTCACTATAACAAAATCTATGGATACATTTTTATTCTCATCTTATTATTGGAAAGTGTTTTCATTTATTAATCATACCATATTAGTAATGTCTAATTGATTATGATTCAGTTATTATTGATGCATGATTCCACTATATGTAACCCTTATTGAGAATTTGATCTCACTATTATTAATTTTCCTTTTTGTATGATATGAATAAGAGAACCTTGAATACGTTTTCAAGGAGGTAGCCTATTTGAGTTTATTATGTATCATGTTGCATTTTTTGTCTTTCCAAATTTACTTTGGGAATCATGTATGTAATATGGTCTTCTAAAACTGCTAAACTAATTGGTCCTTTAGGATTTATTTCTTATAATAATTCCAATATAATGAAATAATGCATCAGCTCTGGGGTTCAGGGTTCAGGGTGTTACAATTACTAATGTTAAATTTTATTTTTCTAAACTTCAGAAATATTATTTGATAAAATAATTTTTATCTTGGAAAAAAGAATGTTCAAATTAGGTAATAAGTTCAATTTTAATTTAGGTTCTTAAAATTAATTTCCATGGATAAAAAATAAGTTACTATGGTAAAAGTAAAATGGGTAAAATGAGTTTTACCAATTGTAAAAGACCTAAAACATTTTTTTAAAAACATGCCTTTAAGTGTGTTGATGAGAGATGTTTCATACAACCCTTTGAATCTTTAACAATGGCATTCCATTATTGAAATATAATGGATACTTCCAAAATTACCAGTCTCTTAACATATAAAAGGGGATCACATCAACCATATCATTCTACACCCATAACATTGAATTTAATCCTAAATTATTTTTCAGTTTTCTCCTCCTAAAAGCCTCTATCATGTTCATTATCCTCTTATCTCAATTAGTAATCATAAGGCCTCTATTTCCAAGGTGATTTCTAGGATAATTAGAAAAAAAAAATATATCCACCTGAATATAATGAAATATATATTTGATATAATTGAATGTTATTATAATATTTTAGAAACAATTATTCAACCATTTCCATTCACTAAGGAAAAAACAACATCAATCTTGTGAAGGTGTGGACTACCGCCTCCACAAAGTGATGTGGTTCAGTTTATATCACCATCTCTCATGGATGGTAAAAAGGATAGGTTTGATGAATGAATTTAGTGATTATTTAAATATTATAATTCTTAAATGATAATTTATCATATACCTTCATTACATCCAATTTATTGAGAAATGGAATCATTAATCGTGCATACGTGTGGATTGCCACCTCCATGAATGTTGAATTTCATTTTTTATCACCACCCAATGTGGATGGTTCTAAGAATTAATTTAATGGAGTTAAAATTTATTTATGATTTATTAAATAGTATTTAAAAGTTATATTAATATTATATAAAAAAATTTCCTTACTCGTTAAATAATTATAACATGATCTCATTTGGGTCGGTTTTACCACATATTTAAACAATGCTATAATGTTTATATCATTAAATATTAGAGAAATTTATATAATAGTAATATAATGTAATAATAATTTATTTAATATTTTTTAAATATTCTTTAAAGTCTTTACTAATATTTAATATATTTATTAATAAACCCCATTTGAATCGTTAAACACATTGAAACTTCTCCATCACAATTTACTTTTTCATAAACCAGATTAATGTATCTCGTCGAATGACATAGGACTTCATGAACCATTCAATAATAATAATTTTTTAATATTTAATAATCTGAGATGATTAAATTTTAACCAATAAGTTTGAATCAACCTTATCACTAAAAAATATATGCGAAACAAACAATCGAAAAAATTCTATCATTTGATGATGAAAATAAACTATAATCAGGTAAAATATTTATGATAGATAGCAATGAATTATGTGTATAAAATGTAATATTTTTTAATAATACTTTTAAATTAGTTATTAAGATAGTTTTTTTCATTATATATGATACTAGATCATTTTAGACTAAGTGGGATTTAAGGTAAGGCGTTCTTTGTATGAAATTTATTTTCTTAAGAAATATTTCATATTTTGCAGCATGGTATATTTAATAAGGTGTGATTACTATATAAATAATGTATTGAAACATGTTAATCTAATTTTTTGGGTTTAATGATACATATCATGTTCTTTCATTAAATGACTTTTGATTCGAAGGATATTAATGTTGTAAGCGTTATTTGTCTCTATATTAAATAACATGAGACATGTTTGATATTCAACACCATATTTTATTATTTATTGTGTATTCAAAAAAATATTTCATTAAATTATAATTTATATCTTTTATTCTATGATATTTGAATTCCCACCATATGTTATCCCTCTTATTTTGTTTTGATTCTTATGTTAACATTATCTTAAGGGTTTTTACATATCAATTTTCCTTTATTGAGATATGATGAACATTCGACACTTGTTTTTTATGGTATATGTATTTTTAATGGATTTATTTTATCACAATTATCTAGGAAATAAAATTTATTTAAAAATTTATATCATTTTCAACATTTTATGTGTCATCAATTTTAAATATAATGATGATATAAGGGGTTCTTCTAGACTCACCATATTTTTTTTCAGTCATCATGATTCCTTTTTTACTATGATTTTACAATATAATTTTCTTCTCTTCTATGATGATACTATAAATCATTATATATATCAGTAAAGTGAAAATTTTAATTCATATATTTTACTTGATGAATTTATTTCTCAAAATTACATCATTATTGATAACAAATCTCATCCTCTTTAATGATAGTTTCCCATCCTTATCTTTATTTCAGTTTCCTAAAAATGTTATCATTTCTATGTGTACACCCAGTTATGTTTTATATTATATGACCTTCATATTTCTATTATCCTTTTAAATTTTTTTTACCCATTTTATAATTTCATTTTTCAACAAAGGTATTTCTTAATATTAAAAATGTTTTCCTTCCTTTCATAATTTTTTTATCTTCCACCACACATTTCCTTTTTATAACCTTTATATATTTTCAAGGATCTATTTTTAAAGTTCCATTTTAATTTCTTTTTCAAAATTATCACATTGAATTTTTTGAAAATGTCATTTTAATGTGATCCAAAATTTCATCTTTCATTATAATTATAAACATGTTTTCTAAAAACTTTTTTATGGTTTCACTATCATTTTCCTTTTTTATCTATAAAGGTTTTATTTCATTATAAATTATTTTAATTTAATCACCTTATAAAATTTATTGTGGAATAATATTTTGGGGTTATTTAATTTTAGGAATCATCCATTTACATTCTTGAGGTAAATTTTTGTGATAACATCTAGAAATGTTGTGAAACTCATTTTTCATTACATGGGTTATTTATGACATGATGAATGAATCCCATTTTACTCCCATGGTTCTTTATTATATGTTGTGTTGTAGATATATTAGGGAAAACCTATGTTTTGATGATTAAGGGTGGGGGCCTATATCACCCCCAAATGAATTTTTTATGTTTTTAAATCACATGAGATAATGAAACATGTACATTCTTATATTTTTTCAAATATTAAAAATATAAATACTTGAATTTATTAACAACATAAAGCATGATTGTTTTTGGTTTTTATCATAAAATAAATTATTAACATGCTTGGATTTGTTCATAACATAAAGAGTGGAAATACTTGGACTTTATCACATCATAATATTTTTACATGCTTATGTTTTTTAATATTTTTTTACTATAATATGATTCAACGACATGACATTTTATTATGTAATATGCCTATGGTTATTGTCTATAGCACATTTTTATGATATCACAAACTTATTTGATGGTATATGTTTGTTAAATTGAGATTACATGTCCTTTTATTAGGATTTATGTAGAAATATTATTTCTCCATGTTTTTTAATAATATATTTCTCCCTTGCTCATGTTTTCTTATATTCTTATGTTCTAACCCTTGATGACATGCTGATGAGATTTTACCCTTATTGAGTGTTTTAGATCACTCATTTATTTTATTTACATTCCCTATATTATTAAGATGAATATATCATATGAGAAATCAATAAGGGAGTCTTGTGTGTCTCAATTATGGATAAATGTTTACAAGTTTTATAAAATAAGTTTCTTATGTAGCTTCTCCACAAAGAAACTAAACTGCCATTATATTTATTGTGTTACTTGTTGTGATATGTAATGTTTAATTTATGGATAAGATGTGTAATAAAGATATTTTTATCTTGAGTCAATTTAGTTGGTATTAGAGAAAGTTTTTTTTTACTTTTATGTATTAATTTAGTTATTTTTGGGGACTGTAATGAGTGAAATTTTGTAGAAACCATAAGGATAAGTATAAGTATAGGAAAACACCCTAATGTTTATGTATGTTATATATTGTGTCGTTTTATAGAAATTAAACCCCTATCTAGATATTGTTAAGTGGATGCTACTATGGAACAAATTCACCTAAGGGTAATCACTATGAAAAAGGTTAGTTGTGTATCAACTCGATATTCACTCTGTACATGATGAGTGAGCCTAGGATTTCATATGGAGATAAACAACCCTAAGGGTTATAATTTGGTGAATAAAATTCTCATTAAACACAATTATGAAGGTTTTGAGCACATATTTATGGCATGGTTCAAGAATATAATAGGATATAGAAAATGAATAACCTATATTGAAACCTAGAAATATATAAGTTAGGAGACATATGTAATTTATGATTTATTACTTTACAGTTAATAGTTTTTCATTTTTATAAGGATATATAATTACGAGTTTTTAATCTCAAAATTCCATTATTAATGTAATGTATAAATCAAGGAGAAACCAAATTAACAATGGATACAATGGACAATGCGACGATGGACCTAATGAGAAACCAAATAGGATTTAATATGGTGTTGTAAATATTTTGGTTATTCTTAACTAACTATATCAAGTTATGATTAACATCTTATGTCCTACCAAACACTTTAAAACACAAAATATGATAAGGGTGGAATTTCATAAGAGTTTATATGAAGAAGATGACAAAGGAAATAATATTTAATTTCATTCACATTAAAATATGGGAAGAATCAACAAAGGGAGTGTCTTAAAAAAATAATAAAATGTTTCAAGTTAGTAAGGATTATACATATAGATTATGATTATTGAAGATAGATGAAGTGGTAATCCAATAAAATTGAAGGTATTAGAGTCATAACTAATACACCATCAAAAATTTAATGCCTCAAATATAATATGTTTGAGAATTATGAAAATCAATTTCCTAATACAGTGTCTATTAAGGATTGTAGGTATCAAAAACCTCCTAAACCAAGGGAACTGGGGAAGGACTATCCAATCACAACCAATGAAGTGGATTATGATAATTAGGGAACACTTATTATCCAATCTATGTTTGTTCTTTAATTATTATATTTTTTTAGTGTATTTAATATGTTTTATAAGAGTATTAAATTTACACCTTAATGATTTAATTATTAAATAAAACATCTTATTGTTTTGTATCAACATTTTATGTTTATGGAAACATTATTTATAAAAATATTCATATATATATATATATCCTTTAGATAAATTGAATCAGATTTTTGGAAATGGATTGATTCTATTTACGTCGAGGAAAGATTATTTAATGGAAGAAACAAATAAAATTTCAAATAAACCCACAATATTCTAAAAATTAAAGGATGATTATGAATACCCTTTCAAGGAAAATTATATAATGTGGTTCTTGATACTATATAATTATAGAAACTTGGCGTAACTGCTTGGAAAAGAGAAAAAAACAACTCAATATTGTGTATAGGCTAATTATGAGGAAAAATATATATTTTTAGAGTTTGAAGTTTTATCTTCATTCATGTCAATATTTTATATATACTTAGTTATTTTTTAGTAAGTTATAATTTAAATTGTGAGGGCATAATTTATTTAAGTGGGAGCGGGAAGAATGTTACACCCTATGATTTTGGAATATATTTTTCTCTAAATCAATATCATTTTCAATAACTTGTCTTAAAGACAATAAAATACAAAAATAAAACCATGAGTAAAAAAAATATTAAATATGGGGAATATATTATAGAAATTAAATTGGTATGTATTAATATAAGTAAAAACCTTATGAAAACTTCAAAAAAGGTTACATTAATACAAGAGGAATTTCTTTTTCTTAAAAATAATTTCCATTTCCATATATGATTTTTATATTAAAATTAATTCCAATAAAATTTATAAAATGAATTTTATAAATTAACTTAATTTTTTAATTCCAATTATCTAAATTTTCTAATGATTTTTATTTTTGT
This sequence comes from Viscum album, assembly GCA_963277665.1. NCBI lineage: Eukaryota > Viridiplantae > Streptophyta > Magnoliopsida > Santalales > Viscaceae > Viscum > Viscum album. The sequence continues at coordinate 860,479,236 of OY728121.1, forward strand.
TTTTTATGAAATTATTTATTTTTAGGTGAATAGTGAAAAATATTGTTTTTACCAAAACGATAAAATTTATGAATTTATTATTACATAAATATGACCTATAAGTTTATAAAAATTTATAATTTATCAAATATATATTTATGGATTAAAATTATGTACTTTAAAATTATAATTTTAATCCTAGAAAACCTATGTTCAACAGTTTACTATATAAGTAACATTTAATTCTGATTTAAAAGCATTTTTTTTGTGTTTTCTTTTAAAAAATTTAATTGTTATATTAAGTGTTGGATTTATTTTAAATAAAAATAAATTTTATTCAGTTTATAATAAACTGATTTATATTATTAAATTAAATTACATTGATAAATTTATACTATATAAAAATTTTAATCATTAAAACACAGTTTTTCTAAAAATTATTTTTATGAATTATGTGTGATAATTTTAAAATTAACTTCTCTATCATTTATAAATTTTATTTGATAAAATTATTTTAATATTTAAAATCATAATTTTCAAATTATTTAATAAGTTAAATTTTAATTTGGTTCTTAAAATCAATTACCATTGTTAGAAAATAATTTACCACGGTAAAAGTAAAAAGGAAAAAAAGAGTTTTATTAATTGTAAAAGACCTAATTTTTTTAAAACGATCATACAAGTGTGTTATGTAAATATGTATCTTCCAAAACTCCTCCATTCCATTATTTTAGACTTTTCATCCTTCTACCATTGAGTAGTGACATACCATATGTAAATATGTGTGCACTTCCAAAATTATCTTTCTATTCCCTTATAAAATGAGATCACTTACACCACTTCATGCTACACCTAAACCTCTTAATTTCATAATTAAACCTATATATCTAATCATATAATACAATATCATATTTATAAGCATATTTTTTCAAATTTTTATCCCAATTCCAACATTTCCAAGGATATTTCAAAGACATATCCTAAGTTCTTAATGTGATTGTTTCTTACTCCTTAGTCATTTCTTCTTAATCTTCCTCTTTTCATCTTAATATTACTCTTAAATATTTTTTATATAAAAAATTGTATAATTAAAATAGTATATCTAATATATTGTAATGTTATTATATCAATGGATCAACCATTATTCAATCCTGTATATTCACTAATAAAAACAAAACAACTTTGATTATGTGTATGTGAGGACTAATGCCTCCATGAAACGATGGGGTACATTTTTCCTTTCCACCTATCATGTATGGTAAAAAGGATTTATTTGATGAATTAATATGTTGAATATTTCATAATTAAATTCTAAAATTAATATTAATCATATACCTTCATTTTATCCCTTATAATGGGAAATTAAATCATTAATTCTGCATACGTGCGCACTACTTCCACTACAAATGATGAATTTAATTTTTCATCACTAACATACACGGATGGTAATAATAATTAATTTAACCAAGGTAAATTATATTTGTTATATTTTTAATATTATGTAAAATATATATTAAAATTATCTAAAAACTTGTCCCAACTCGTTAAATCATTATAACATGCTCACATTTGGGTCTGTTTTACCACCCATGTGAATGATGTTTTAATGTTTATATCACAAATAATAAAATAATGTTATATAATTTTATTATAATGTGATTATATTTAATTTAACATGTTTTAAAAATGCTGGAAAGGTGTTATTAATATTTAATATATTTATTAATATACCACTTTCCAATCATTAAACACGTGAAAACTAATTCATCACAATGTCATTTTTCACGAACCATATTCATGTATATAACCTAATGAAATGGTAATTAAATATTCATTGAAAAAAATCATTAATAATCTAGGAATGATTATATTTGAATTAATAAGTGATAATTGACTATTTTATTGTGAAACTTATATGTAATAAACAAATGAGAAATTCTAATACCTAATAATGAAGATAAACTATAAATAAGTAACATATTTGTTATATATAGTTATAAATTATGCAAATAAAAGGTAATATATTTTAATAATTTTATTAAATAAGTGATTAATATAGTTATGTTCAATATATAAGAAGTTAGACCGTGTTCTACTTAGTGGAATTTAAGGTAAGGGGTTCTTTGACTCTAATTTAAATTCTCGAGACATATTTCATAATGTGAACTATGATATATTTGATATGGTGTGATTACTACCTAATGAATTTATTTTAATATATTCTTGGGGTTTGAATATCAATATAGTGTTCATTAATTAAATTTATTTAAATTCAAAGGATACCAGATTTGTAAGGGCTATTTGTCTCTAATTTCAATTTAATGAGATATGTTTGATACTTCACACCATATTTTCTCATATATTGTGTATTAAATGAACTATTTATTTCAAGTATTATCAATATATTTAATTTCATTACATTTTATTGTCCACCTTATGGTTTCCCTCTTATGTTCTTCTGATTCTTACATTACCATTACTATAAGGGTTTTTGCATCTCAATTTTACTTCGTTGAGATGTGATACATATTCACCACTAGTTTCTTTTGGTTGTGAATATATTGGTCATAAATTTTATTATTATAATTATCCATGAAATATAATGGATTTATAAATCTATATCATGTTTTAACTTTTATGGATTTTCAATTTGAAATAAAATGCTGATGTAAGTGGTTATTCTTAACGAAACTTCTTTTTTTGAGTCATTACTATTCCTCTTGACTATGGTTTTAAAAGATGGTTTTCTTTTATTCTATAATGATAAAATAATTCCTTATATATCTAGGTAATTTTAGATTTGGGATTCATGTATATAACTTCATGAATTTATTTCTCCAAATTATATCATTGTTGAGAATAATTAACATCCACTTTAACAATAGTTTCTACTTTTTGTCCATATTTTAATTTACCTACGACGTTCTCCTTTTTATGTATAAATCAAATTATGTTTTATTTTAGGTAACCTTTATATTCAATTTATCCAATTTTAAAAATAAGTTTTTTAATATTTTATTGATTTGGGTTTTCAACAAAGGTATTGAAGGACCCAAGAACACCCTGAGAGGGGAGGGGTGAATCAGGGAATCAACTTTTTCTTTTTAAACTGATGGATCTTGTTCCCATGTTGGTAGGAACCTGTTAAACCTATCAAAAAAATGAATATAAAGAAATGAGACAACAATTTTACTTGGTTCACCACAGAGGGATATGTCCAAGGATATAGTGTGTTAGTCATACCAAAGTCCACTAATCTTCACTACACGTGGAATACAAAGGTTTAGTCACAATGACTTTGTGCCATGCACACCGCCTTTATAATGTTTTAGGGATAGCTCAATTCATCCCATGGATTACTTCCATTGACTGCCCCTAGATCACTATTTTGAGAGATGTCTAACTCAGTTAATCGACTTGAATGTCGCTTCAATAGATTGGCATTAAAGTCTTTGTCTCTATCTATCAAGAGGCACTACTTGCATCAATGACCTGAGTAGATGCACACTGAAATCCCTATACCCATGAATAAGATATTTAGTAATGTCCTTCACAAACACCCATTGTAATGATAAACCATTCTTAAAGAACTCACCTTCACAGAGTACTTACTGGCGCATAGCACACTAGTTCACAGAGCTCACTGCCTTGTAGAGCTCAGCCCTTCACCGAGATTGGGCCTTTGTAGAGCTCAGGATGCCTTAGAGAATAACCCTTCATAGAGCTCCGACCTTTGCATAGAAAACACCTTCACGAAGCACAAATTCCTTTGTAGAACACACTATCATTGGAATGACAGTACCTTTGGGGAGAAAATTCCTTTGTGAAGCACACTGATCCAATGAGGAACATCTCATCTTTGTAAATCACTTAATACATAGAAGAATTAACTTCATTAAAGACTAAAGTATTATTTTCACAAAGCGCAACATTTCATAGACAACTGGCTTCATAGAGCAACCCTCACATCATAAAATCAAATTGATTCCAGATTTGTTCTCTCAAGTTTGTGAGGAATGAAGAGGGGTGGCCCTTATTTAAAGGCACAGTCGAATGCGAAGCTCCACTTCTACCAAAATTATTTTTGAATCAGTCAAAAATGTATTCACGATGCATCACCCTTCGCAAAGCTCCATGAATATTCCCCATTCGTAATGCTCATCATAACTGCAAATCTCTCCATAAAATCTCTTCATTCCACCACAATGATCCAATCATAAAGACTTAATTCAAACCTTCACACTACCGCAATGCTCAAATTCTTATAACCATAGATCACACCATCACAATATTTATATCTTCAAGAAATATAATTCCAGAATTATATCTCTATGAAATTCATTCCTTTTCCTTATTTTCATGAGATCTTCAAGAAAACCCACTTTTCTAAATGCTTTCCATTATCCAAATTTTGGACCCCAAAAATTTAGTAAACACTAGGAAATGATGTCACCTTCAATATTTCTTACGTATTGAACTATATGATCCCTTTCCTTGAAATCTCTATGATTATCCATTAATGGATTGACAATAAACACAAACCAGACTCCATTTCCAGCAATGAAAATCATTGGTTCCCATAATATCCTCCTTTGTATTTGTTGGAAGTCTGTAGATAAATTCAATAGAGCACCAACCACTATTAAAACCCGAGACACCAAAATCAAATCATCCATCATTCTAAGTATATGTGTGAAATTTTCATTGTAGAAAACAAGAGGGAATAAATGGATCATGTTATTGTGTGTTTTAATGAATGCTATAACTACTTCCTCCTGACAGGGGAATGTTTTTATCCCTTAAGATTCTCTCCTTTGAAATTATACATTCTCCGACAACCAGCCTAAAACCATAAAAACATTCCATCCTCCACATTTTCACATTTAATTTATCTATTTCTCTCCCATTTGAAATAAACCGAAATACCAGTATTTGAACATTGTAGAGCTCAGAATATACACCCCCTGGATCGTATCTCCCCCATAAACCTACATCACTTCCACATACAGATTAATATAGTTAAAAAAATTTGGGAGAGGGGAGAATCCATAGCCTCCTCATGCATTAGGAGGTGGATAAACACCAAGTTTTAAAAGATGTTTCGCAAACACAATTGCTGTAGTATCTGGGTCAAAATGTCAACCACTTGCTCATCAGTTCCCACATGGTCAATTTTGATCACACCTTGTTCAAAATTTTCCTTGATGAAGTGATATATTATTTCCATATTTTTCGTATGATAATTCTAAATAGGATTCTTCATAAGATCAATTTACCTATTTTTATCATAGTAAATCACCATTTGTTGTTTCACCTCATCACCTATGTCAGTTAGTTGCTAATTCATCCAAAGAAACTGAGTGAATTCCTTGGAAGTAGAGATATATTCTGCTTCAGCAGTACTAAACGATGTACTTTCCGATTTCTTGCTCAACCAGACCATGCATTTCTTCCCAATATATAATGCTTCACCACTGGTGGAATTTCTATCTACTACATCTCTAACCCAGTAATCATTAGAAAATGGTGATTGTTCACTATCTCTTCCTACAAAAATGTATAACCCATAATTATGAGTACCTTGAATGTACTTCATGATTATTTTCACAGCCTCTATATGCTCTTCCTTCGGATTAATTTGAAAGCAGGCTACTAAAAATTCTAAAAAGACAATATCGGGTCATGTCACTATCAGGTATAGAAATCTTCCAATGATTCTCTTATACATTGGGGATCTACAGACTCCCCATCCTCATGATTTCCGAGTTTTGTTCCAACCACTATCGAAGTCTCCATTAGTTTGGAATCTTGCATATTAAATTTATTAAATAGCTCTTTTGCATAATTTTACTATGATATGAAAGTGTAATCCTTCTTCTGAATCACCAGAAACCCTAAGAAGTATGTGAGTTCTCCAATCATCGGCGTTTTAAATTCTGATTTCATGTGATTGGAAAATTCATCCACTGATCCCTACATACTTCCACCAAAAATAATGTCATCAACATATACCAATACCATAAACTGGTCCTTCTAAGAATTATTCACATAGAGATTGTGATCCACTCCTCCTCTATTGAATTCATGTTTTTTTATATAAGAATCCAATCAAGAGTACAATTCATGTGGTGCCTGATTTAGTCCATAGAGTGCTTTCTTTAACCTCCATACCTTCATTTCATCATTTCCAAGCAGGAAACCCACCAGTTGTTCAATGCTGACTTCTTCTTCAAGGACACCATTTAATAATGATGTATTGACATCCATTTGATACACTATATACCCTCATTGGATTTCCACAGAAAGAAATAGCCTGATTGACTCTAGTCCAGCCAATAGAGAAAATGTTTTCTCAACATCGACACCTTCAATATGTGAATATCCCTCGAACACTAGTCACACCATATTTCAGATAACATTACCATGCTCATCATATTTTCCCTTAAAGATACACTTTGTACCAATCACATTGTGACCTTTGGGTATCTTGACTAGATCCCATGCCTGATTCTTATCAATTTGATCTAACTCTTCACTCATGGATTTCACCCATGATTTATCCTTTGCAGCCTCTTCAAATGATGATGGTTCCACAACTGATAAGAATATATTTTTGGAATTATTCCTTATTCTCCTTATTTGTGTGGGTGCATTATTATTCCCAATGATGTTGGATTGATCAATATCCACTCTTTTATTTCTTCTGTGAGGTTCAGTAGAATTATATTCAACCATTGATTCCTCTTCCGAATCCTCTTCTAAGTCAACATCATGACGAGACTCTTGAGAGTTTTGTACACCTTCCTCTACTTCTACATTTCTATTTGATCCATGTTCACATTCTTCCTCATATTCTATCTCATCTTCATTGGAATTACTTGAATCTATTCTGATTTTATCTTCAATGATCTTAAAATCACTACTTTCCACAATCCTTCCTAAGTTCTTATTGAAACACTTGCATGCTTTGTTGTTCATTGGATATCTATGGAATATTCCTTTGTCTACATTGTCACCATATTTCCCTTGATTTACTTCTTTGTTTTGGATGAAAAATTTACATTCGAAAGAAAGAAAATATTTCAAATAAGGCTTTCTTCCATGCCACAATTCATATAGTGTCTCCGTCTCTCCCATATAAACCCCCATTTGATTTTTAATGTGCTCTAAAACTTCAACAACTTATTTCTAGTAATGTAAAGAGATATAAATATCAATCAGTATAGTCCTGGACATGTTTTTCACCTACCGATTCCAGCACTCAACTACACCATTTTTCTACGGAGTTCCCACAATAGCTACCACATGCCATATAACATGTTTTTCTAGGAAATTTTCAAACTCAATGGACGTGTATTCCCCTGCATTATTAGATCACAGAACATTGATTATCCATCTAGTATCATTCTTGGAAATTATGGGATAATTTTTCATGCAATCAAGCACTTTTTGTTTCCTGTGTATAACCATTACACATGCCATTCTACTGTAATAATCTATGAAAAGAATGAAGTACCTTTCTCTATGTGTTCCAAAAACATTTATTAGTCCACATGTGTCTATATGAATGAGGTCAAGAAGATTAGATGCTCTTTACTTCTTTGGATGATAGAAACTACAGACTAGCTTCCCTCATATGAAATTATCACATGCCTTTTCTCATTCATGCTTCAAGTTATGGATATCCATGACTATATTCAGCTTAGATATCTTTTCCATATCTTGCTGATTAATTTTCCCCTATCTCTGATGCCAAAAATTGTTTTCTTCTTCAACGGTTAGATAGAAAATGTTTTTCTTACTGTCAACATGATGTATGTTGACATATGTTCTACAACCTTTCATAAGATAATTCCCTATATTTTCATTTATAGTGCATCATTTTTTATTAAATGTCACTATAAGTCCTAAGTCATAGAGTTAACTCACACTGAGGAGATTGTGACACAAACTTTCCACATAAAGTACTTCATTTTTCTTTATATCTCCCTTAGCTAGCTTAGTACTTCCACTATCTTTGATCTTAAATGCACCATCATTACCGAACCTTACTATTCCATCGACCCTTTTGTTTACATTCATTAATAGGCCATCATTACCTATCATGTGGGATGAACATCCCCTATCCAGAATCCATGTGCTTTTGTTCTCTGTATCTTTGAGGGTTACTTTTCGAAGATAGTATTTTTTAATTTTCCACTATTATTTCTATGAGATATTGGATTGAGTGTAGGATACTAATGGCCTTTCAAATCCATCTTCTATGTACATGGGTTCTTCATATGCATAATCTTATTCGAAAGGTGAAAACCTATATGAGATGAAAACACCATCTGGTTGTCCAGTATTCCCCTGTCTCTGAGTGTTGTATGAAAATATCCTATCATTCCTCTACCTGCAATGTACAACTTTATAGCCAAAGTTAGAACAATGAATATTGTATCCATTGAAATGATTTATTCTATGAGATTTATGATATGAATTTTTTCTCCTTCGTTGAATTCCTAGATCTTTCCCATTCAGATAGCTCTTTAGCTCTTTGTAATATGACATGGTGTGACCCAGATATCCCTAGAACTGACATTTCATGAGAGGAATTGTCTTATCAATTCTATTTCTCCTCATGAATTCTTCCTTAGGAAATAGTTTGACTTCTTTTCATTTCTAGAAGATCAAGGATAATCTTTAGTTCTTCATTCAGGTTGATTCAAGGGTCTCTTTTTCAGAACTTTTTGTGAAAATTCAACATTATCAACATTCAAAAATACTTTATTCTAGTCCACATTATTTTCAGTATTTGATGTTTCAACATCAAAACTGAATCCACTTTTTCCCTTGCATGTGGGTCATTAATCACTCAAAATATTTTCAACTCCATCAGAACCACGCTTTTCTCTCTCCAACAACTCAACATCCAAGAACCTACCAAATTTTATTTTCTTCTTTTCATATTTTGGACTTGATTCACTTTTGAGTATACTATTAAGAGTAACAAATTATTCTTAGAGTCTCTAAATAGTTTTTGAATTCTCCTCTAGTCTCGAGGTAAGGTCATTGATGAATTTTTCCCATTCTTTGATTCACATTTTATGTTCCACTACATCATTAGTCCTTTCAAGGATTTATGACTGTACTTTCATAATTTCTTCCAATCGTTCAATTTCATCTTCAAGCTAATCTACATTTTCTGATGATTCTTACACCATTTCTTTCCACTTATTTCATCTCTTACACTTATTCTCAAGATTTCTAAAATCATCCTTAAGATGAAACATGGGATCATAATTAGTTTTCAACTAGTTATATATAGCTTTATTTATTGATGGTTCTAAATTTTCAATGGTAGCCATAATAGAATCATGGTATCATGTTTTAAATTATTGTCCTTATTCTTCATAGAATTCATTATCATCATCTTTCTATTCACACACTAAACTCTTCTTCTATAATTTCATTCCATATTTGTAGTATCCCTTTTTGAAAAACATTTTTTGAGGCCTCTCGATGTTTTTAGATTCACTCTCTTCATCTTATAACTTTCTTGAGAACTGAGATACAATGTGTCCAACTTTTCCATAATGAGAGCAAGACAGAGGTCACTTCCTTTTAAATTTCTATTTTCCCATATTGAACTTCTTGGAAATGAGAGAAAGAATTTCTTACTCTTCATAGTCTTCAAAACTACTATATCATGAAATTTTCAGTTTTTCCATGGATTTGAACACCTTTTCCTTGATCACATGAGTCTTAGTGTCTTTTTGTTTGAATCTCATTTAATATGCTGCCTGGATACTCAAATGATCATCTTGAGAAAGTTTGGAAAGATCTATTTCCTCAGAGGCTGACACCATTGCATTGTAATGGGGTGGAAGTATTCCCAATATTTTATTTACAATATCAATGTCTTTGATTTATTCACCCAGACCTCAAATTTATCCTACCACTTCAGTAATTCGATTGAAGAAGGAATCTACATTCTCATTAGGATGCATCTTTAAATCATCAAACCTATTGTGAAGGACTTGCTGTTTTTACTCCTTCACATTTCTACCTCCTTCAACAATATTTTCATATTTATCCCACATAGACTGTTTAGAGGTGGAACTCATCACCTTTAGATAGATCTGATCATACAGGGACATGGTGAGATAATTTTTCACTTTAGTATCTACATCAAGAAATTTCCAATCAGTGTCAGTCATAGCAAGCCCTATTGGATCAGTAACTTGTATTTCTTGCATGGTAGCAAAGAGGACTTCCATTCCAAGAGATCTAAGATGAGATCTCATTATGTTCTTCCAAATCAGAAAATTAATTCCATCAATGTGGGGGACTCCCCTAACATTGGGAGAATTATTCATGATGGAAAAGGACAATTCTAACAAAAGATACCCCCTTTGATACCACATAAAGGACCCCAGAACACCCTGAGAGGGGAGGGGTAAATCAGGGTGTCAACTTTCTCTTTTTAAATTGATGGATCTTGTTCCCATGTTGGTAGGAACCTGTTAAACCCATCAAGAAAATCATGCAAAGAGATGACATAATTATTTTAAATGGTTCACCACAAAGGGATACATTCAAGGAGTATACACTGATAGTGTGTCTTTTGTACCAAATTCCAGTAATCTTCACTAGATATGGAATAAAAATGTTTGGTCACAGTCACTCTATACTAGAAACACTACCTTTACAATGGTTTAAGTATTGCTCATTGCGTCCCTCAGATCACTTCCGTCAACTCCCCCCAACTTACTGCTTTGAGATTAGTCTAACTCTGTATCTCAACTTGATGGTCAATTAAATAGATTGGCATTAAAGGCTTTGTATCTATCCAGTATGAGAAACTTCTTGAATAAAAGACCTGAGTATATGAACACTAAAAGACCTATACACTTGAATTAGATATTCAATATTATCCTTCACAAGCCCCTTTTTAATGATTAACCCTTCATAGAGCACTCACCTTCACAGAGCACATACTGGCACAGAGCACACTGCTTCCTAGATCTCACTGCCTCATAGAGCATAGACCTTCATAGAGATCTGGCCTTCACAGATCTCAGGTATCCGTAGAGAACAACCCTTCATAGGGCTACAACCTTCATAGAGAAAACACCTTCGAAGAGCACAACTACCTTTTCTAAACCCATTTTCCTCACGAAGCACACTGCCTTAATGGGTCAATGTCTCTCCTCGCCCTCCGAGATTTGATCCCTCTTCCTGCCTCGACTTCCCGGAGATTGAGGTATGCCCTAAGTTTCCGAATAGGGTGAATGGTGAAATCTCTGTCCCGATTTCCTCTCTGGAGATTGCGAAGGCGGTGTCGTGGCTAGATCTCGTCCTCATCGCAAGATTTGGCAAGAATCGACCCTCAGTTGAAAGCCTTCATAGGTTCGTCTCCTCTTCCTAGAAGCTTAAAAATCAAGTGTTGGTAGGGTTATTAGATTCGAAGAATTTTCAGATCCGTTTCTCTTATGAAGATGATTTAGTTTTTGCCTGGTCTTCTGTGTCGAGAGTGTTTGATGGGTTCAAGTTTTCTCTTTTTCACTGGTCCTTTGAGTTTCATCTGCATCGTGATCCTCCAACCATAAAGTTATGGGTTGATCTTCCTGGCCTTGATTTACCTTTCCAAAATCCATCAATTCAACATGTTATTGGAAATATGATTGGTCGTTTCATGTGTATGGACCTGCGGACCCGTGTTGATTGCCATCCAGCTGCCCCGCGAATCTGCGTTGAAGTCGACCTCTCGAAACCACCTGTTGAATCTGTGTGCGTTGAGGTTGAGGGTGAGATCCAATGGCACCAACGTGTGTGCTTTGAGTCGTGGACACCCTTCTGTGTGAACTGCTGCCGACTTGGTCACTCGGTTACCGTCTGTCACCGCATTCCTTGCCATAGTGACCATGACACATTTCATCCACCTATTGCTCCTGTGTTTCACACCACATCAGAGGCATGTGGATCTAAGGATGCTAATATTGATGCACCTAGTGGAAAGACAAGCTTGGAGGCATTGGGTAATGCTGCTCCTGCTCTGAGGGAGGAGTCAATTGGCGGTGTCAATCCATCGGTTAGAGAGGTTTTTGACAGATTGAAGCATGATCTCAATTATAGTGATGCTGCTGAGTTAGGCTGGCTAAAGGAGATCTCAGAACCTGAATGTGGCAATAGGGTGTCGGGTAAGAGGAACGGGGATGCTGGTCTAAAGGAATACAACATCATATCTCTAAGTAATCGATTTGCAGAGTTGTCTGATCTGGAGTTCAATGACCGTGAGGCACAACACCCACTTCAGGATAAGATCACAGCTGGAGATGATAAGTCTGGTTGTGGTGATAATAAGGGAATGAGGGAGCCTGTCGGGGACCCGGTGGTCCTGATATAGGAGGACCCAAAAGAGGGATATGTTGGGTCACAGAAGCGTGCACCTATGCGTCTGATGAAAGAGGTTCCTGAAATAGAAGCTAGAAAACTTTCTGAGGAAGTGCTGGATGAGAATGATACGTTGGAGCAACATGATGTTGATGAGATATTCTTGGAGAGGCATGAGTGCCTAGTGGAAAGCGGAACGAATCAGTTCAATGAGGAGTACCCTCTGTGCTTGACACCTGTAGATGGTAACAAGGAACCATCCCGGGGTACAACCTCCTTGGTGCATGAGAACTATCAAATGGTGTATGAGGGGATGGAGACCCAAGGGTGTTGTCCAAATGATCACATGAAGGAATCATATAGTGAGATTCTCAGGAATGGGGTGAAAAGGAATGAAAGTAATGGATCTTCCACCACTCCGCCAAAGAGAAAACCCATGAAGGATTACTCGAACATGCTGAGGAACATTTGCACTGGGTCTTCTAAAAAAAATGGAAAAGTGAAAGATACAGGTCACATGAGGGGATGAAGTAGGTTCACTGAACCCATGTCCCCAGTACAGTTACATCGAAGGGAGAAATACTTACAAATGTTAAGTCAATATGCTTCGCACTCTGAATGGGAGTCGGCAGATCCGGATGAGTTCTCAGAAGGTGGTGGTGGTGACATCTTTGATGTGTTCTGATATATGAGGTTGTGAGGTATGTTGTTATGATGTATTTTTATTTTCTGCACTCTGCACTTTCTATCTTTTTTTAATAAATTTCGGGGGACTAGGCACTCGGCCTAGTCCTGCACCATCCTTGTAACAAAAAAGCTATCATAGACAACTAGCTTCTTCGAGTACCCCTTTCTTTGTGAAATCAATGTGATTCCAGATTTTCTCTCTCAAGTTCATGTGAAATAAAGAGGGGTGGCCTCTTATTTATAGGTGTGGTCGAATGCAAAGTCTTCTTCTTCTGGTGTGATTGATGGATCAATAAAAAATGTCTTCCCGACATATCTCTCTTCAGAAATCTCCATGAATATTCCCCATTTTAAATTATTTTCATAATTGTAGAGGTCTTTATCAAATCTCTTCGCACTGCTGCAATGATCCAATTGAAAAGAAATTAGTCAAACCATCGCCCTGACACAATGCTCAAATTCTAATAATCATAGAGCACCCGGTGACAATCATTATGTCTTCTCAAAACACACTTCAAGAATCCCATATCTACTAAATTCATGACTTTACTATCTTTTTATGAGATCTTAAAGAACAAAAACTTTTTGAAATGCTTTACATTATCCAAATTTTGGACCCCAAAAATTTAGTAAACACTAGGAAACGACATGAACTTCAATACTGCTTATGGCATGAACTGTATGACCCCTTCCCTTGAGATCTCCCTGATTATCCATTAGAGGATTGAAAACAAATAGAAACCATACTTTTTTCCAGTAATGAACAACCTTGGTTCCAATCGGTATTTCAAAATATTAAAAAAAATTTCCATCCATTTAGAATCAAATGTTTTATCTTCCACACCATATTTAGTTTTGATAACCATTATTTTGTTTTTAAGGGTGTATTTTTGGATTTTATTTTTTATATGTAAATTATGTTCAAAATTTTCAATTCACCCTTTTTAAAATTACATTTGAATGTGATCAATAATTTCTTTGTTTATGGTTATATTAAAGAAAATTCTATAAATTCTTTTATGGTTACAGTAAAAATTTTATTTTTATCTACAAAGGTATTATTTCCATGGAAATTATTTTTCAATAACCACCATATAAATATTCTTATGAAATAATATTTTTGGGTGATTAAATTTTTGGGCTCATCTATTAATATTATTGATTCAAATTTTGATGATACCATATAAAAATGTTGCAAAACCCATTTTTATTTCCATTGGTTCTTTATGATGTTGTGAGTGAAACCAATTTTATTCCCATGGGTTTTCATTATATGTTGAATGATTGATATCTCAAGGAACACATATGTATTTATGATGATGGGATGTGTTCTATATCTCCCTCAAATACATTGGTTATAGTTTTATATCTCATGAGATAATGAAGTGTGGAAATGATTTGGTTTTTTCAAAACAAAAAGCATGGTCATAATTAGATTTGTTCATAATATAAAGCACATAAATGATTGGAATTGTTCTAAACATAAAGGGTGTACATTCTTGGACTATTTCATAACATAAATGTGTGGACATACTTGGTTTTTTTAAACACTATGTTTTTTGTGATTATGTTTTTTCCATAATTCCTTGTTATTCAATGATTCAATGACCAACCATGTTTCTATGTCATATGCCTAACATTATACTCCATGGATCATGTTTATCATCTCACTATGGTTCCCTAGTATATGTATTTTCATTTTAGATTACATTTGATTTTATTAAGACTTATGGATAACTTTTATCTTTCCATGTTCTTCTTAATTATATATCTCCCCCAATTCGTGTTTTCTCAAATTCTTACGATCTAACCCTTAATGACCTGTTGGTAAGATTTCACGATACTAAAAATTTGTGCTCATCCAATTATTATGTTTACATTATCTAGGTTTTTTGGATTATTATTTCATATGAGCAGTCTATATGGGAGTCTTGTATGACTCAATTATAGAGAAATGTTCATAAGTATTGTAAAATATTTTTCTCATATAGATAGTCCTCAAAGAGAATAAATCTTATATTTTTGGGATAATGTAACGTATTATGATATATAATGTTTAAGTTAGAGAGATTATTTTTAATTAAGATATGTTTATCTTGGGTCTCTTTATGAGGACCATCCCCAACTAACTCACTTAAATCTAATTGGAATTCTAGTGCTATGTTATATAACAGTTCCCATGAACCATAGTCGTGTCTCATACCACTTATCCCTTATGATAAATCCCAAGTAAATCATCCATATGAACCCTCCTCTTCACACCTCACTTAGTCCAATAGGACTTACCCCTATCATGGGAATCACCAAGATTATAATCCACCTTTAAGAGGGTGTCCGTTATCAAGCAAGATATTTAAAACTATCTCACCCATTAATACTAGGCATAAGCCTTTCATAACCCCAAAAAACAATGAAAAAATATCCTACTCTATTCAAATATCATCTCAAACTTGAGGAACCCATACCGGCCTTATTTTAAATATAACATTCATCTTTTCTACTTTCTATCATAATAATTGGGTGATGTTATTGCCACAACATCATTGCGACACCCAATACGAAACTAGTAAGTCTTGAATCCATCACAATATAGAATTATATACTCGTTAATATCACTCAAAAAATTCATCTTAGGGACTATGAGTCACTTATAATTTCTTTCTAATCAAGATTTCATCCATCACTGGTTGAGGCATTAATAGAGTGTCAAAGGTTCCACCGTAGCCCTTGATCCTTTATTCATCACCTAAAAGTTTCAATAAAACAACTCATTTTATATTTAAGGTCAATCTCTCATATATGGTGAGAATATATTCCACATTACATGTACCAAAATAAATGTACATAGGGATATGTTCATGGGTTCGCAGACCTCATTTAGAGTCATTTCATTTAAAAAAGATTGGTCATCATCGCCTAAGGTTGTTCACACATCCTATCACCTTCTCAGAACATCTCTCAAGAAAAATGCACAGTTCATATAATTATTAAAATTTATCATTAATATTATAATTTAATTAAAATAGGTATAATTTCCTAAAATATCATGAAGGAATGTCCAATCATCAAAATCTTGAGAAATGGGGAGTGTTCCACTTCTAGCATGAACCCAAACACAAGAATCAAAAAATCAAAAATTATACCCCTTACTCAATGGTCAATTTCATAAAATTTTGGGAAATACCCTAAATAAATTCACCGAGTGACATACCCCAAATTAAATATTATGTGATGATGTGAATTAATCATCACATGATGTCCTTTATACTTTTTGAGAAAAATCCTCATTATATCAGGATGATCCCACCATGTTTTGATGGAATCATTAAAGAAACCATAATTCAAAACATCCTGAATTAGTGGATAAAGATTTAAACAAGAATGAAATAAGAGAGAGGAGATAACTCGTATTAACCCACCATGGAATCTCCCAATAAATTCTCCTTAAAAAATGTGGATTAATAAATAAGGAGGTGAGGGGAACTCTCTAGTACAATGTGCATGAGAGATAAGAAGTAAGTGGTGAGGTGTTAAAATTGTGTGGGAGAAAAAGTATTTTTACAATTTTAGGAAATCTTGGATAGTTTCATGGCTACCATATGGTTTTACAAACCATATGCCAACCTTATGGTTGGAATATTATAACTTGAATCCCTTCATGGTTTGGCCTCATAGTTTTCCAAACTATGTTCCAACCATGTAGATCCCTATAAAACAATAATTTTAGATTTATCATTGTTTGTCCCCAAATATGTTTAAACCATGAATTAAAACCCCAAGAAAAACTAACCAACATGTTCTATGTTCACATTATTCCCTAATCTCATGGTAACTGTGAGATAGGGTAAAACCCTTTCCAAAATTTTAAATTTCAACTCAAAATTAACATGATTCACATGAGAATATGAACACAAGTTATGCCTCAATAAATATCCAAGAAAAATCTCTTGAGATGTTCCACCACCTGTAATTATAATCTGAATCACAATTATTAAAATTCCCTCATGCTCCAGAAAAATAATTCACAACTTGTAAAAACATAGGGCCTTTACACCAATAGTGGGGAACATTATACACCCTACAATATCTATGTATGTATGTATAGAAATATAAATTAATAGTAACATATGACCTAGAAAAATCATGTTAGGTCAGCCTGGGCTAACCATACCATTGTGACACTTAACCCTACCTTCTTCAATTAATACTTGTGTATCACATCAGTCATCCCTCTAGGGAATAATGTGAACCACATGGTGTCCTATTACATGGTTAGTATACCCATGGTTAATACTTAGATGATTCTATATGGTATCCCATTTGTGAAAATAGTCTATTCATTGATGATGCGTAGAAGATTACTGATGGAATCTTGATCACATGACTGGTCTATCCATCGGTGATACTTAGAATTTTTTTTGATTTCATCCATGTCATGTAGAAAATATAACAATCATCCCATATTAAGTTAATTTGGAATTTTTTTTACATAGGAAGAACCTCATGAACTATAATCTATGAATCACATAACTCTACCATGATCCTCCTGGGAAATTACGGGAAGAAATATACCTGGGTGAAATAACTCTACACTCAAAATCCCAAGGCCCCATTCCTCCATCCTTTCATCAGTAGCACTATCCACTAACGCAATACACCAAAATAGCGAGGATGAATCAACCAATCATTGAAAAAATAACCCCAAATCATATCCCTCATCTGGAAACTAATCCATAGACAACACATTAATAAAGGATAACATCATAAGAACATCAATCCTAACTCATATTATCCAATTCTAACCACTACACATAGCCTATAACTATAATAATTGCCACTAATAATTCCCAAAGCCCTTAGGATGATACCAACCTATAAAATTTTCTTTACCTATAAAACATAGCGGAATAAATTTAAGGTATTAGTCCCACACATGGGAAACTCATAAAAATATAAAGGGAGTCACCGATGCTTTATCTACCACTATTAATCCCAATGTAATAATCTTGTGATGATTCTAGCATTTTCCACTTAATGCTACAAAAAATAGCTCTAAGAATGTGGGATAAACCTATCCAATATTAGATATTAAACCTACTTAGAGGTAGAATTATCTTCCATAATAGTCTAACCACATAAGGATTCTCATTAAATACCCTTTCCCAATATATCCCAATTTTCCTATCTCAGGGAGAACAATTTTAATGAATCGACTTTTTGAAAAGTTATGGATCATGGGTTTTTTAATTTGAGTATTTCCTTTAATTTTGGTAAAGGTATCACAAGGACTAGGAAAGGCTTGAGGGGTGTCCAGGTTAGGCTAAGAGCCTATAGGTCTGGAGAATGGGACGAAGTATAGGCCGCTCGGTTAGTGTAAACAATGTGGAACCAAGGGCATGGTTGTGTGGCCTGTTGTAAAATGTTGTAGGGCCTTCATGCATGGTTTGGTAAAACATGTGCATAAACTGTGCATTCTTGTAGTAGGTGGAAGAGCCATACCACACAATTTGTGCACGGTTTGTCAAAATGTGTGCTGAAACCATGGAATCCCAGTTTTGAGACAAAATGACCATTTTCCTCCCACTTAAATCTAACCAATCTACTCCTCCTTTTCTTTCTACAAATATAACTAGAGGGTTATCCTCTTCATTGAGATAAAATACTTTTAAGATTTAATCTCTGGGTAATCCTCTATCTAGTGACCAATATTCAATCTAAAGGATGAATAAGATTTCTCAAGTAAAGTCTAACCTCTTGAACTCTTCCTTACTTCGTTAATTTTGAAATCTATTGGTCTATTTAGATGCAAGATCATTCAACATATTTTCAGGGAATTGGACTAAAAATCATATCTATTCTAACCTTATTTGAATATAAGGTTGATATCAAGTGAGGAATCATCTACGTCCCTAAGATAGGTGGTCACATTGTTTTCCATTTGAGTTTTGATTGTTTCATTTTTAATCTCATTGTTCAGTGGGATGGCCTTTGCTGTTATCCTTTATTGTGTTGGTTCCTTCATGTATAAATTACCCTAGAGCCTTGATATAGGTGAATTGGGTTTGGGTTAGGGGTTTATAGACCACCATTTCTTTATATGGACACCTAAGGGGTCTTCCATCCAAATTGTCCTTTTTATGCCAATTTTCCCAAAATGAAAAATTATAGTTTGAATCCCTAGGATTGAGTTTAATTTGAATTGAACATTTTTCTACATGAATTTGGCATATACCATGATTCCCTATGGGTGTTTGGTCCCCTTAGGCACAACTTTAGAAAAATGGGTATGTGACTATTTGACATGACCCTTTTCCCTTAGCATGCACCCTTTAATTGAGTTTTCTATATTATGAAATTTGATTGGTGGAGTTTGTAGGATAGATAGGATGAGATAGCCTAAACATAATAAATGACATGGATTAAAAGAATGGATTAAGGGATGGCAAGGATTTTTCATTGTTATGTTTTCTATTAAAGCTCAAATGACCCAAAGGCCTTCATTTTTATTGATCATTGATAACCCCCCTTTCAAGGGATGAGGGGGAAACCTTACAAGGCCCACAGGATCAGATATTACATGGCCCATAGACTTAGGATATTACATGACCTGAAGGTCTTAGGGAATTAAACCAGAATATCTACAATGAACGGCCCCTCCCCAACACCTGCATCATGAGAGTAGCTCTCCACCTTCACATGGCTGTCTATCCAGGATTCCCATGCAATCACATGATGGTATCGATGGTATAGCCATAACCTCTCATTCTGAAAATTCAATTTGGCTCTGCTCTGGTGAGTGCACTTACTCTGAATCCTCTTCTGGGGATACTCCTTTTTTTGTAGAGTATGTCTGGGGAAATTGCATGTGGCCCGAAGTCCTTGAGGTGGCCCGAAGGCCTTAAAGGTGGCCTAAAATCCCAACTGACCAGAAGGCATGGGTGGCCCGAAATCCTTAAGGACTCCAAGCCCAAACCGGTGTCCCAAGGTGAATAGTTCCAACTGCTACAGTACCGAATATTACCTGCTATAGTACTGCTACAGTACCTGCAGAATGTATAGTTCTTCTACAGTACCTATACAGTGTACATTACCTATTGGTTCATATTGGTACATTACCTGCTACAGTATCAAAAATATGCCTCTACTTGTTTTTGAACATGGTTCTCATGGATTCACTTAAGGATACCTCACTAACTTGGCTGAGGCTCATGTGCTTTACTTTAAATACATTGCATGACATGGTTGTTTGTTTTAAATTGAAATTATGTAATATGGTTTTCGTTACATTAAATAATGTGAATGATTTTTTAATTACTATGCTTATGACTTATAATGTTTGCATATGGATAGGAGACATAAATAGCCCATGCCAGTTATGATATGTATGGGTGGAAGGCATGCTTACCCCACACCAATGATAACCACTATTTATGTGTGGACAAGAGGCATGCTTACCCAATGCCAGTTTTCTTCTATTTATGAATGGGTGGCATTATTACTCCTTTACAGGTATATATATACTCCTATGGATGAGAGGCATGATTACCTCATGCTAATGATAACCTTAATATATATGATATGTATATACGTATATACAAATGTATGAGAGGAAAGCTTACCTTAGGCCATTGGTAACCTATATATATATATACACTGTGACTTGTTTAGACATTACATCATTGATCTAAATCAAGTAGACCCACCAGGTATCCTTGAGGAACCTAAGTGGGGGGGGGGGGTTACATGTTTATTCTATTTTAATTATCTATTTTTTTTTTTCTGAAAACTGTTTACTTATGAGTGTCACACTGATTACCCATAGACACCGTTGGTGGTGACCTACTGAAATTTATGTAAAAACCTAATCAGGCCACCATTAGAACTTGAGAAGACTGTTTGCATGCAGGTATGGATAGGTACAAACACCAATCTCCTAGTTATCGATTCATATTTCTTATTTGGAGTTAAAAAGTAGAGGATTATGCTTAGTCTCAAGATTCAATGGAGAATCTTTGGATTTTGTTCAATTATGTACTTTTTTTAGCATGTGTGTTGCCTAATTTCTTAATTTCCTATTATAATGGCATGTCATGCATACCTGATTTATCAGGCACTGCCTATGAGGATTTTTTTATATAATTTAGTTTTCCACCGTATCTGTTATGCTTCCCCTATTTACTTTATTTGTCTATTTTATTATTCTCATACTAGTGCATATTATATGTTACATCCACTATGTACTCTGTAATGGAGGTATAGTCTCCCCACCGTTCTATTTTTACACCCCCACTACTAGTTAAAATCCCCTATCCGAAGGGGAGATGCACCAGGGGTCATGTGGCCAATTGGGCTCAGGGGACTAGTTAAGTGGAAGCCAAGTCCAAGATGTCACAAAGTGGTATTATAAGGGGTTTCCACTCTAGATTTACTATTTTGAGACAATAGATTAGAGATTGGGAATTCTTGGGATTTGGTCACAAGCCATGCTTGGGAATCACGAACCCATGTTTGTGGTAGGGGCCAACTTGCTCGAATTATTTTTGTTATTGATTATTCAATTTACTATTGATATCATTTCAATTTTGGGTGCATGAAATTATTTGAAATGTTACATTTATTGATGAGTTTGGGAGAAAGATTTTATTTCTTGACCTGATGAAATGAGGGAAACATATTAAAACATGCATCATGGTAGGAAAAACATGAATAGGACATGAATTTTCCATGTCACATTTACATTTTTAGAAGGAATTTCTTATTGCATATTCATTATGCCACACCATATATATAAAATTGTATTAAAAATTCTTGCAAAATTAAAGTCATTCTATGGTGTGAGTTTAGTGGGTTCCAGTCTCTGACTTATAAGGTGTATGTGACCTTATGGACCAGAAATTGAAATTACTGCTAGCTCAACCATTTGAAAAGCATTATAATCACTTGGATAAGCACAATTCAAATGAAAAATGACACCCAAGTGTGTTCCATATTTTGGTGCATAAGGCGTATGGTCCCTTATGGGACATAAAATGACATATCATTGGGTTAAGACGATTTAAATGCCTTAACTATTATAATAATCATACTCAAAAAGGGGAATGACTTTTAACTTGAGAATAACCATCACGCACATGCCTAATATGGAAACTTGACCTGGACCCAACCTTACTAGTGGGTAGTTAGTGTTTCTCTGTTATTATGGCCCATTATGGTCTGTTCCATTATCTAGTATTTTATTTTTACGCAGATAGAGAGGAATGATTTTACTTAATGGAAGGATTTAGTACCTATCCTAGATTTGTTGTTCCCTTATGATATGTTTTCTTTGGCATTTTAGTGTTATGTCACGACGAATCCTCGCACCACACACCCTAAAGGTAGTGATGATCATGTTCCTAAGACGGTAGTCCTTGTGCCGCCAATTTCTCTTCCCGTCGAGCCACATGTGGATCCTGCTCCTCTACTTGAATTGGGCACTGATTCCTAGTTTCGAGAGGGTTTCCTGAGAATGATGTAGAATATGTAAGGGGGAGTGCGACCTACCCCAAGCATTTCATAGTTGAATCATGAGTTTCAGTAGAGAAATCCTCCTATTTTCTTGGTGGATGGTGGGCCACTTGCTATAGAGTCCTAGATCGAGGTGATCCTTTCTATCTTCAAGAACCTAGAGACTCTTCTAGATCACAGGGTTAATCTATCTTCATACATGATACACGATTCATCCAAGAGGTGGTGAGATGACATCACCAAGGAAGGAAACCATATAAAGATGACTTGGGATGAATTACATACTATCTTTTATTACCACTTATTTCCCTAGAATCTAAGGGTTGAAATATCTAGAGAGTTCATGAATCTATAGCAGGGGACCATGTCAGTTATGGATTAGTCATCCGGTTTCACTGAGCTACAACATTTCACTTCTTCTTTGGCAGATGATGATCCGATGGATAGTATGAAATATAAGAATGTACTGTATTACACCATATGATCACAAGTCAATGTGTTCAAGCAGATGAGAATTTATAATATTATCAAACATTAAATAATTATATAGAGAAATTTGAGAGATGTTTAGAGTGAGATTATGGGTAGATCAACACCTAATGATTCCAATGGATCTTATTCTAGGTGAAACCAACGCTTCAAAGACTCTTACAGAGGTAGATGTGGTCACGATCCATTCACAAGAAGCTCTCTTATCTATCATCAGTTTGGTGTTCTATGAAACTTCAAGAGGTAGTGTATGCAGAATCATGTAGAGTGTAGAGGCTATAATATAATAGGATATCTCCAATGCTTCTGTAATAATTTCCTTCTAGCACTTAGTGAGGAGGGATCGACACCTACTCCTTAATCCGGAGCAGGGTTAGAAGGATCATAACAGTCAGGAAGTTGGAATACCAATAGTTTATCCAGTCGAGGTGGTGGTTGACGTAGAGGAAATTAGGTGTATTATTATTAGTGTAATCCGATTGGTACTTCTCACACCCCGACTTTAGACATCGGTAATATTTTTTATCTTATAATTTTATATGACATTATAATGTTTTGTTGAGGTGTGGGTCACGCCCGATTTGAATTTTGGTGCTTTTTCTGATAGGCAAGAGTTTTGTCTTGGAAATTTCCAGTGCATGGGCAAGGCATGTTTGAAGCCATGTGGCTTCTTTAGATCACTGTGCGCCCTACCTGGTGTGTGGTTAGTTAATTAATTAAATTAATGAATAGTTAAGTGAACCCAAAAATAAAATGAGAAAAATAAAATTATTTTAGAATTGTTTTAATAATAATAGTAATAATAATAATATTATTATTATTAATTTTAATATTTTAATTATGTTATTATTTTTATTAAGTCATTATCAATATTATAAAAATTATTAGAATCATTTTTTATTTATAATCACTAATTATTATTATTAGTATAATTTTTTAAAATATTATAATTAGGTTATTATTATTAGATTATATTTGTTGTTATAAAATTATCATTATTATTATTTATATTATTAATTGAAATTATTATTAGTTTCTCTATGTTGATTTGGTTTTTTAAGGGTTTTAATTACTTTTTCTTTTTTATTTCCTCTTTGTTTCCCTCTTCCTCACCTCTCCCTTTGTCATGCTACAAAATCTCTTACCCTAGCCCACACCTAGTTCTACTCCCCTGCGTGTTGGTCTCTGTTCTCCTTTGGCCACCATTTTGGTTGGTGCTCCTCTCCTCCTTCAGTGATCTAGACTGGTTCCCCTCCCCCCTCCCAATGAGCTAGTTGTATGCCGCCCATATCACCCACATCACACAACCATCATGACACACCCAACAACCACGCACCTCCTTTATTTCTCGGCCATATTTTCCGTCATGGCGCACCTCCGACACCCCCCATATTTCTCAACCAACCTCTTGTTCCCTTGCAACATGGGAATTCTACTTCTATAGTTGATTTATTCCATTTAGAAAGTTGTTGGTTTAGGGTTTTTCAATTAGTTTGGTTTGATTTTTGTATAAGTGGTTTGATGTTAGGATTTTTAGGGTCTAATCATGTTGTTTGAGGTGCGACTGGCATGCGGTGGAGATTGGGTACCAAGTTTGCTAATTTTTCAATATCAAGCTATGTGGTTATGCCTATAAGTATTTTTTGATGAATTAATTTATGTGTTTAATTAATTTAGAATATTTATTAATTTGTTTTCATGGTGATAATTGGGTTTTATTTTAGTTTTGATATGAATTTGATATGTTAGTAGCACGTTTATGTTATATGAGTGAATTTTTCTATGAAAACCGATGTTGAGCTATTTATTAACATTTTATAAAATATTTAGTTAGTTTTTTAGAATGTGAAAGAGATAAATTTTGTGTTTTTTGTGGTGTGAATATGAATTTAGTTATAAATGAAGTTTCAAGTGAGTTTTTGCTGCTTTACTTCATTCAACATATCTTGAAATTGTTTATTAAATTTTCTTTTGTAATATTTAATTGTTAAAAAGGTTTATTCAATTATACAGTTGGTTTATTTGACCATTCAAGTGTTGTGTATTAAGTTTAAAAAATGTTTTGGTATGTCTATGATTTTAAAAGAGGGTTTGGTTTTTCTAATGGTGGTTTTGTGTGTGTATAGTACCTTGTTTGGTTTGGGTGCATGAATATGGATTTTGATATGAACTTGGGAATTAAATGAGCACAAAAGGGATGCCCAGGTACTAGGTGGGAAGACTGGGACTAGAATTCTAGTGATACATAAGTGGAATTGGCTCAGTTTCACTTAAATAGATTGAAGATTACAATACTAAGTAAACTTTTGGATGATTATTTGAGACTACTAGGTTATGGGTGTTTCCCCTATTAGTGGATCGTGCATGAAAACATAGGTTTTCGTGGTTCCTATACCAATTTTCATTGAGACGTGAGGTTCTAGGGTCCCACTATTTTCTAGTACCAATAGGTCCTCTCCCATAGTTGGTGCTCTCTGATTAATTTTCTCCCACCATCGACATATGGTGTGACAATTGAGATAATATAAAAGCAGAAGGTTTTTTATTTTAAAACTATATTCCTTTAATATTTTATTAATTAACACTATTTTAATTTAAAATTATTCAGGCAATTATGTACTTTCATTTGTTAAACTTGTAAATGGATTTTTCATTCAGTATTTATGGGATCGGTGGCATCCTAATAGGTGTTATCTCACACCCTACTTACACATTTGCGTGTAAGTAGATTTGGTTATGTTTGATAGAGGTGTGGGTAAAGCCTTCATAAATGGTGGTTCATGTTGATAACTGTCTTCTTGGCGTTGCATTGTAGAGATGGCTTGAGGGTGGTGTCCTCTTTCCAGATGGTGGTTTTTGAATTGGTTTTTCTCACCTTACCTAGTAGTAGTAGTTTTTTGGGTTTTAGTTTAAATATGTAACTCAAATTATGGTTTTTGGCAAAAGGATTGTTTGGTTTTGAATTCAAATTTGTATTTAGTTTATATTGTTACTTGTTTTACATTTATATATGTATTTGGGTAAACCATTCGCAAACATTACTTTTGATACCCAAGCACTTGTTCCAGCCAATGTAGATTGAGAATGCCCTTCAGGCCCTTCCAAGGACTAGGTCAGGCGTTAGTTGGATGACAACCCAACATGGTTCATGACAAAACGGTATCCTAGGAGGTTTATCCATTTGGGTTAGTTTATTTGGGATGAGTCTAGTTAGACTAGAGCTTGGATTGTCAGGACTCGAGGTTCTGGTTGTGAGTAGGGTGCCTGGAAAGCACACCTCGTGACAGACCTCGAGTCACTATGGTATATCAGGATACTTATTTGACTTCTAATCTAAGTGTAATGTACAGGCTAAAGACTGCACATGGACACCAGGTGGGGTAGTAGTGGTTCATTCATTGTGTTTCTTCTACATGTTTTGTCTGCTGATGTTTATTGTTTTTGATGAAATTGTATTTTTCAGTCCTTATGTATTAATGATGTTCTTAGGTGAATATTACATACTACTTCATCATGCCTCCCCGAAGACCTCCCTTACACCCAAAAGAGGAATATGGGGAGAGTTTTCCCTCACCACTCGACCAAAGGTTCGTAGAAGCTGTAGTCTAGGTTTTTTAGTCTTTGAGAAAAGGAGAGACTCCTACTCCTACTCCAAATATAGATAAAGAAGATGAGTATGTTCCCAAGAATGATAAAGATCAGAAGTTTCTCAAGAACAAGATTCCTATTTTTTGGGGGCAATGCAGATCCTCGGGATGTAGAGGAGTGTCTTGAGAAGATAGAGAACATGTTCAAATTCCTTGACACACCTAAGGAGGTTAGGCTGAAAAGTGCCTCATTTTTTCTAGAGGGTCCCAGTCGTAGGTGGTGGGAATTAGGGCACTATGATGGGAAGAATGAGTTGATGATCTTGAAGGATTTCAAGACCATTTAAATAATCAGTATTATCCTAAGGTCCTGGACTATACAAGATCATGGGAATTCATGAATCATTCCCAGGGATATCGATCAATGATAGAATATTGTAACAACTTTTTAAGCTAGTATTGAACATGCATGTGATTTTTTATAATGAATCAATGAAATATTAGAGGTTTTAGAAGGGGTTGTGACCAGAAATTTACTCTAAGGTATTCTTGTTCAAGATAGGGGATTATGATGATGTGGTTGATTATGCTTGCGTGGTCGATATTGATCATAATGAAAATTTAGGGTTTTCTAGAATGGTGACTGCTATGGGTAGTGGCAGTTCATCTAAGAAGAAGAGGAATAATGACGAGCAATGGAAGAAGGGGGTGGCAGCTTAGGTCATCCCTCTAGGCATACTTTATCTATGGATTCTAATGCACGGTTTGTTGTGTTTCATTAGAGTGGGAAGGCATGACACATCCAACCTGCATTTCCCTCCCCTCCCAGGATTTGTTATTAATGTTGATTTATGGGGAAAATGCAATGATTTTGCAGAGTGACACACCCATACCATAGTGAGGAATGATCTGTGGCTTTAAGAAGATTGTCAGTTTAGTCAGAGCTGACAAAGATGATTGTATCTTGGTTTGGTGGTCATGAAGGTAGTACTAGATCATATTTTTGTCTAGATCCATATTAGGGTAGAGCCATGGGCAAGAATCATCATTAGGTAGGGACCAATCTTCTTCATGATGTGGATCAGACACCGGTAAGATTTGATGTAGGGACTTTGACTGTTTGTGGAACCATTCTGATTGAATCTTCTGTAGCTATAGTTTTATTTGATACTGGTGCATCTGTATCTTTTATATCTACCATTCTTATGAATCTACTAAACCTATCGACCGAGCTATTGTCTATTTCAATGAAGTTGGTGACACCATTGGGTAAGAAGAAGGAGAACGACCTTAGGTGTTTGTCATGTGCACTTTCTTTATTAGGAGTTGAGACTGAATGTGATTTATTGGTCCTAGATATGGACCCGTATGATGTGATCCTCCGCATGGACTGGATAATGTGCTTCCAAGTGCACATTGATTTATATTACCAATGAGTTATTTTTATGGCACCTGATGGGAGTCCTCACATGTATTTCTTGGGGAATGGGATACTCGTTCGGCTCACGCAGGACCTCCACTTCTAGAGTTTGAAAATAATTATTATCAGTTATCATTACTCACACTAGAAGATGGTGGTGGTACTCATTAGGGTGGATTATCTCTTGTAGTGGATAAGCTTCAAGAGGTATTTCCAGATGATTTTTTTGGCTTACCCCAAGAGTGGGAAGTGGATTTCTCAATTGAATTGGGGCCAGGAACAAAATACATATATCTTCCATCATTTTGCATGGCCCCTATTGAATTGAGGTAATTAAATATACTACTAGATTACTTTGAATCCAAATGGTTCATTCACCCAAGAATCTCTATTTGGGTTACGTTATTATTATTCACAAAGAAGGATGGACGATCTCTCTGGTTTTTCATATATTATTAGAAGTTGAATAAGGTAACCATAAAAATACCATTTTCCCCAAATTAATTTTTTTTCAACTATCTGAATAGTGAAAAGTGGTTCTTTAAAATAGACTTATGTTCAGGTTACCACCAACTTAGGGTTAGAGAAGCAGAAATCCCTAAGATAGCTCTCTGAAGTAGGTATGGCCACTTTGAGTATTTGGTCATGCCATTCGGATTGAAAAATGCTCCAGTAGATTTTATGGTGCTCATGAATAGCGTGTTCCACTAGCATCTTGGCTCGTTTGTCGTGGTATTTGTAGAAGACGTCCTGGTTTACTACGGATCTTAGTAAGATCATGAGAATAATCTATAGATTGTGTTGGGAACTCTGCGGGATCATCTCCTTTATAAGAGGCTATCGAATTGAACCTTTTTTATTATAGAAAAAAAGTTTCTAGGCCACATCATTTCGAAGCAAGGGGTTTCAATGCATCATGAGAAGATTAGTGCAATTATTTCATGGAAAAAAACTGAGAAATGTGTCCAAGATTAAGAGTTTTCTTGTCCAGGCATGTTATTATAGAAAATTTGTTCAGGATTTCTTGTGTCTTACTTCCTCTATAACCATACTCATTCAGAAAGGGTCGTAGTTTTAATGGATCCCAGTGTGCCAAGCATACTCTGAGGAGTTGAAGCAGCGTTTGACTACTGAACTAGTGTTGATCATTCCAGAGTATGGGAATGGTTGTGTGGTTTATTGTGATGCTTTAGGTACGAGCCTTGGGTGTGTACTTATAAAGGATAATTATGTAGTGGCTTATGGTTCTCACCAACTCCAAACACATGAGAAGAATTACCAGACTCATGAATTGGAGTTGGAAGTGGTTATCCACACCTTGAATACTTGGCATCATTACCAATTTGGGGATAAATTTTTGGTCTTATCCAACCAAAAGAGCTTAGCCGACATCTTCTCTAAGAAGGATCTTAATATGAGGCAGCATCATTGGATTGAGTATCTACAGGGGTTTGACTACAATATCGTCTATACCCTGGGCATGGTTAATGTGGTGGATGATGCAATGAGTAGGAATGTGCCAGTTCATGCTTTGAATAAGTACAGAGATGAGTATACTTTTATTGAGATCTTTTCCCAAATTCTCTTGGAGACCAAGGAGCACAAAAGAGGCACATTATTGGAAAGCATTCACATGACTCCAACTATTCTGGAGTTGATTCAAAGGGAGAAACCTGGTGATGAGCTGTGTTAGTGGTCTATGAATTTTATTTATAGCGGGGACACTTATTATGATTGGTCTTTTTCTCCCAAGGAGATCTTGTGCTTCAAGGGACATGGAGTGGTCTCATTGCCTCTACGGAAGGTGGTGATGTAGGACATCCACCAATCTCAGTGGTCCATCCATCTTGGTACTACCAAGATGTATTATGATTTTTATCACCAGTTTTGGTGGCCAAGTATGAGATGGGACATAGATGACTTTATATCGAGATGCTATAATTTTCAATAGGTGAAAGAAAATAATAAAAGACCCTCTCATTTTCTTTATCCATTACCCATTCCTACCTGGAAGGGGGACGAGGTCACCATGGACTTCATTATTGGATTTCTTTATACACCTCGGGGAAGGAGTTATATTTGGGTGGTGATTCACCATTTGAAAAAATCATTCCACTTTATTCTGATCAAATATACTGCTATAGTGGATGAGCTGGGCCGATTGTATATTCACGAGGTGGTCAGACTTCATGGGATTTCGTTAGCGATTATTTCTAATAGAGAGCCCTGCTTTACCTCTCAGTTTTGGTAATGTCTTCAAATGGAATTGGGGCCGCATATCAAAATGAGTACAAAATACCATCCTAAAATGGATGGTCAGACAAAGTGGGAAAATCATATTCGGGAGGACATGCTTCGCACATGTGTGTTGGATTTCAGAGGATCATGGGATAACCATTTGGGATTGGCCAAATTCTCTTATAATAACTATTAACATTCCTCTATTAGAATGTAAGCCTTTGAGGCGCTCTATGTTTGGCCATGTTCATCTCCTTTATGTTGGGATGAAGTAGGTGAGACCTCACTATTGGGAGAAAACCTTGTGCATGAGATGTCTGAGAAAGTCAAGTTGACTAGGTAGTGGTTATTGAACTCTCAGAGTCACCACAAAAACAAATGCTGATTAGATATGTTTGGACCTTGAGTTTTTTTAGGTTATTGGGTTTTGTTGACGATGGCCCCTCATTTGGGCCACCATTATTTGGGAAGGTAGGGAAAGCTGATGTTGAGGTATGTCATGCCTTTCGAGATCACTGAGCATATTTGAAATGTGGAATATAGGTTAGCTTTACCTAATCTATTGACAACGATTCAAGATATATTTCACATCTCCCAATTGAAAAATTATAATATGGATCCATCTCATGTGTTGAACTGGGAAGATTTGGAGATAGAGACTGATTTGTTAGTGTTTGAGTAGCCATTATATATAGTGAATTCCCCAGAGAAGGTGATTTTTGGGAATTCAATTCCATTGTTCCATATCCATTGGCAGCATGGGGATGATGAACATGAGACATGGGTGCAGAAGTCATGGGTTGAGAAAGAGTACCCATTATTATTCTCTGATCAGGCTTCGGGTTGACTTTCTGAGGGTGGAAAGTTTTCATGGTGGGGTGAATTGTCATACCCAAACTTCAGACTTCAGTAATAATTTTTATGTTATAATTTCATCCGACTTTAAAATGTTTTTTGGAGGTTAAGGATGTGCCCAATTTTAATTTTTTCACTTTTTATAATAGGTGATTATTTTTCCTGGGTTATGTCCAGCGCACAGGTAGGGCACAATCAAAGCCTTGTGGCTTTTCTAGATCACCATGTGGCCTGACTGGTGCATGGTTAGTTAATTAATTAACTGAATGAATAGTACAGTGAATGCAAAAATAAAAAATTAAATCATTTTTTAACTTTTTTAACAATAAAAATAACAAAAACTACAACAATATTATAATTATTATTATTATTATTATTATTGCTTATATTTTAATTAGTTTTTTATTTTATTAAGTCATTATCATTATTATAAAATAAATAGCTTCATTGTTTTATTATAATTTCTAATTGTTTTATTATTGTTATTTTCAATATTATAATTAGGTTATTATTATTTGGTTATTATTTTTGTTATAAAATTATCAATATATTATTTATATTATCACTACTAATTATTATTAGTTTTTTTAAGTTGGTTTGGTTTTTTAGGTTTTAATTTCTTTTAATTTATTTTTTTATTTCCTCTCTCTTACTCTCTTCCTCACCTCTCTCTATGCCATTCTATAAAAGCCCCTACCCTAGCTCTCACCTTGTTATCCTCCCCTATGTGCTGGTCTCTCTTCCCCTTTGTCCTTCCTTTTGGCTGGTTCTCCTCTCCTCCTCTAGTGATCTAGACTAGCACCCCTCCTCCCTCCCGACAAGTTGGTCGCGCACCACCCTACTGCCCGCATCGTAAAACCATCATGACACACCCCAAATCCACACACCTTCTTTCCTTCTCGGCTGGATTTTCTAGCAAGACACACCTTCATCACCCCCCATCTTGTTCGGCCAGACTTCATCTCCCTTTCCCGAGGTGTATTATACTCCGGTAGTTGATTTATTTCATTTGGTAAGTTGTCGAGTTAAGTTATTGTGTTGTGTTTGGTTCAATTTAGGTATAAGTGGGTTGATGTCTTGATTTTTAGGGTATAATAATGTTTTTTGATGTGTGGTTGGCATGCGATGGTGATTTTTCACCATGTTTGAGATGTTTTTCTACACTGAGGTAGGTGTTTCTGTGTATAGGTATTATTTGATGAATTAATTTTTGAGTTTAATTAATTTAGTGTATTTATTAATTTCTTTGTGTGGTGTGAATTTGGTTTTATTTGAGGTTTGATATGCATTTTATTTTTTAGTAGCATGTTTATTCAATATGAGTGCATTTTTCTTTGAAAACCCATATTGATCTATTTACTAGCATTTGATAAACTATGTAGTTAGTTTGTTAGAATGTGCAAGGGTTGTAGTTTGTACTTTGGAGTGGAGTTAAAATGAATTAAGTTATAAAATAAGTTTCAAGTGATTTTTTGGTGTTTTAAGTCATGCGACATATCATGAAATTGTTTAATAAATTTTCTTATGGTTTGTTTAATCATGAAAAATATTTCTTCAACCGCACAGTTGGATTATTTGATTATGCAAGTGTTTTGGGCTATGATTTAAAAAGGTGTTGGTGTGCGTATGATTTTAAAAGAGGGTTTTGGTGAATTAGTGGTGGTTTTGTGTGTTTATAGTACCTTGTTTTATTTGGGTGCATGAATATGGATTGTGTTGTGAATTTGGAAATTAAATGAGCATAATAGGGAAGCCCATGTACTAGGTGGGAAGACAAGGACTAGTGAGCTAGTGATACGAAAGTGGCATTGGCCCAGTTTAAATTATCTGGATTGATGATTACAATAGTAAATAATCTTTTAGTTGATGGTTAGAGGCCAATAGGTTATGGGTGTGTTCCCTACTAGTGGCTCGTGCATGAGAATGTAGGTTTTCATGGTTCTTATACCACTTTTCACCGAGACGTGAGGTTCTTGGGTCCCAATATTTTTTATTAACAATAATTCCTCTCCAATAGTTTGTCATATATGATTAATTTGTGCTCCCCATCGACATATGGTGTGTAATTTAAGATACTATAAAATCATAAGTTTTTTTATTTAAAACTGCATTCCTTTAAAGTTGTCTTCCTTAAAATTGTTTTCATTTAAAATTGTTTAGGAAATTAACTACTTTCATTTTTTAAACATGTATGTTTATTTTTCCTTCAATATTTATGCACTTAGTGGCATCCTACTGGGCATTATCTCACACCCTACATACACCTTTGGGTGTATGTAGATTTGGTTATATCTGATATAGGTAAGGGTAAAGCATTTAGAAATGGTGGTTCGGGTTGCTAGCTATCTTCCCGACACAACATTGTGGAGATGGATTGAGGGTGGTGTCCTCTTTCTAGGTGGTAGTTGTTGATTTGGTTTTTGGGAAGCCTACATAGTTGTAGTAGTTTTTTGGGTTTTAGTTTAAATATATAACTCAAATTATGATTTTTGGATAAAGGCTTTCTTGGTTGTGACTTACAGTTTTTGTTTATTTTATATTGTTGGTTTCTTACATTTATATATTAATGTGGGTAAACAATTTCAAAACATTACTTTTAATACCTAGACACTTGTGCCAGACCATGGGTATCAAGAACACCCTTCTGAACATGTCACAGACCAGTTCAGGTGTCAGATAGATGGTGTCCCGACTTTGTTCATGACAAGCCTTCTTAAGGCAGTCAGGCAGTGACTCTGGTCCATGGTACATGGTCGTTACATGTAGTCCAACCTATGCTATAGGATCAGTGAACTAGAACATCTACTGTACAAGGTACTATTCTAGTAGCCTCTACTTTAGTGTCTACTTTGTTTGATATAGGTGTGTCTCACTCGTTCATATTTAAATCAATCACTGAAAGTTTGGGCCTCAAAGTTGAGTTTTATCATGACGTCATGATTCTCGATACACCATTAGGTATACATTAAGAGGGAATCCACCTCTATTAGAATTGACCCCTTTAGATAGGCGGTTACCTATTCAAATGAAAACTATAAATTCTCAACATGAAAAAATTCTTTGTAATCATTAGGATGGACTATTTAGTTCCCTAAATAGGTTGTATTGACTACTATCATTGAAGGGTGATGTTTACATTACCAGAGGGTGTTACTCATGTGAATAAGGGAGAATGGGATCTAAGTGCTACATGTTAAGGACCCGAGTAGTTGAGGCTGGGTAGTATCACAACACAAATTTTCATTCTTTACCTCGATGACAACATGTTACAACCCACTGTCTTTCCTCCTATAGTGGTGTGTTTCAGAGATGTTTTTCCTGAATAATTCTCTAGTATACCTCCGGTGAAAGAGGTATTTTTTACTATTGATATTATGCTAGGAGGAAAACCTGTGACCATTCCTACTTATAATATGGAACCTAAGGAGATTATAGAACTCAAAAATTACTTGGAGGATCTAGAGGTGAAAGGATTTATAGGCCCCAACACTTCTCCTAGGGGTTCACCTATCCTCTTTGCTAAGTAGGCGGATGATACCCATATGATTTTCATGGACTTCCGTAGGTTAAATCAGCTGAATATTAAGAACTAGTGTCCATTTCCTATAATAGATGACCTATTTGACCTAATTCAGGGAGTGAAGGTGTTTTAAAGGATAGATTTTATGTCGGGATATCATCAGGTGTGTGTCTGATCTTCAAACATACCTCGTAATGATTTTAGGATAATTTATGGTCTATATGAGTACCTAGTTATGCCATTCGGACTCGTGAATGCACCAGCTATATTTAGGGATCTAATAAACCAGTTCATCCACCCATATTTGGATTCATTTGTTTTTGTCTTCGTAGATGATATCTTAGTGTATTAACACTCCCGAAACGACCATGTAACATATCTTGGGATCATGCTAAATACACCGAGAGAGCATCATCTCAATTATAAGATTAGTAAATGCCAATTCTGGATAGATAATTTCACTTCTTGAGTTATATCATTTATGAGTTAGGAGTTTCTATTGACCTAGAGAAAGTGAAGGTTGTGGTTTCTTGGGAGAAACCTAAAAACATCTTTGATATTCAGAGTTTATTGGTACTTTCTAGATACTAAAAACATTTAATTTAGGGTTTCTTACTCCTTGTAGCATGACTAATGATCTTGAAAAAAAGCATGTGAAATTCAAATGGTTAGAACTTGTGTACAAAAATTTAAGGAGATGAATGGAAGACTTACATTAGTGCCGATAAAGATTATTCTAGAGCTGAGTAGGGCCTATACAGTCTACTGTGAAGCATCATGTGTCATACTTGGAGCTATTATGATGAAAGATGAGAAATTCATTGCATATGGTTCTTTTCAGTTTAGGTATCACGAGCACAATTACCCGACACCCGACCTCAAGCTCACTGTGGTAGTACATGCCTTACACTGTTGGAGATACTACCTCTTGGGAGATAATTTTTTGGTGTTCACAGACCATAAAAGTCTCAAATACATATTCACATAGTGGGATCAAAATATCAAGCAGTGTAGGTGGTTTAGTAGTTGAAATCTTTTGATTTTGAACATTCCTACACTCCCAGGAAAGGAAATTCAATAGTCAATGATCTGATCTGGAATAATAAAACCCATAGATTCAGGAGTCCAATGAAGAATGTATACTTATGTACTTATTCTTGGAGATGCATGTTGAGGTTCAGGAGGATTGTGATCAGACAATTATTTTATCCTTAGCAGTGATATCTACTTTTATATAATGATTAAGGTCAAGATAGTTATCTGAAACTCAAGGACTTGTCCTATGAGAAAGTGTTTTAGATAATGACGAATCTTCTAGTTGGACAATCAATGAATATGAAACTCTTTTGTTCCATGGGAGTATATGGGTCCTAATAGACATCATAGAGGAGTTGATGAGGGATTTACACACCTCAGCTTGGGAGGTTCACCCTAGTGTTACCAAAATGTTTTTATATCTATGAAGTTAATATTGGTGGCCCAGTATAAATCATGAGATAGCCAGTTTCATTATGTAATGTACAACCTTTCAGTAGGTGATGGTGGAACATCAGCATTTGGAAAGGCTTCTTCAGCCATTTTATATACCTGAGTTTAAATGGGATGATTTATTTATTGAAATCATGACTGGTTTACCTAGATCAACTCATGGCAATGATACAGTGTGGGTTTCTGTTGATTGTCTGAATAAGGTTGCCCAATTCTTATCTATGAGAGTGAGCTTCTCATTAGACGAGCTAAGAAGTCTGTATGTCAATGATGTTGTATGCCTTAATGGAGAACATTGTTCAACCATTTCTGATAGGGATGCTCATTTCACATCATGTTTATGGAAGGGGTAATGAAAGGACTTGGGTATATAGGTACTTTTGAGAGCAACCTATCACTC
Source organism: Viscum album (assembly GCA_963277665.1). NCBI lineage: Eukaryota > Viridiplantae > Streptophyta > Magnoliopsida > Santalales > Viscaceae > Viscum > Viscum album. The sequence continues at coordinate 860,515,784 of OY728121.1, forward strand.
ATAGACTGATGGAAATAAAAAGTGTACAATTCAGGTGTTAGAGGATATGCTTCGTGCGTGCGTTATCGACATTGGGGGTTCTTAGGAGAAACACATTCCCCTCTTTGAGTTTACTTATAATAACAGATTATAGGATTCCATTAAGATGGCTCCCTATGAATCATTGTATGGTAGGCCTTGTTTCTCACCTCTATGTTGGATAGAGGTAGGGGAGGTAGGTGTTCTTGGGCATCATCTCATACATGAGACTTCAGAACAGGTCCAGCTGATTAGAAAGTGTATCTTGAAATCTCAATCTAGACACCAGTCTTATGACAACAGACGTCAACAACCTCTTGAGTTCAAGACCAAAGACTAATTTTTCATGAAATTCTTGACTTGGTTGGGGAATATGTGTATTTGGAAGTAGTCTAAGCTATCATTGAGATTTGTTGGTCCCTTCAAGGTTTTGAAGTAAATTGGACAAGTGGATTACCATTGGGAACTTCCTCAAAGATACTAGTCCATGCATGATGTTTTTCATGTATCTCTGCTCTTCTGATATTATCCAGACCCATCTGACATATTTCATCCTAATCAGATAGAGCATGATATGGATACTTTCTTCTAGGAGTACCTAATGCATATTTTTTATTGAAGTAAGATGACACTTCTAGGGGGGTCCATTCCAAATGTATGGGTGCTATGGCAGCACAACCAGGTATAAGATGGGACCTAGGAATGAAAAGATGATATACTATCTCAGTGGCTATAACTCCTTACTGAGAGTACCACTTTACCCTCATAAGTACAACTTGGGGATGAGTTTCTATAAAGAGGGGAGGTTGTAATGACCCAACTTCTGACCAAGGTACATATTATTGGTTTTTTGCCTTGAATATTTCCTTTAATCTAGGTAAAAGTACGATACATGCAAGGAAGGTACTTAAGAGTATCTAGGGTGGGATCATAGCTTGGAGTTATAGAAAATGGGTTGTAGGATGGGCCACACGGTGAGTGTAAACCATGCGGACCTTGGCGCACAACTATGTGACCTACTAAAAATGTTGCAGAGCCTTCACACACAATATGCACATAGTTTGGTAAACTGTACACATAAACTATGAAACCTTTCAAGAGATGGTAGATCCATACAACACAGTTTGCACATGGTTTGGAAAACCATTCATAGAAACTGTGCAAGCCCAATTTTGAGAAAAAATGACAATTTCCCCCTACTGAAATCTAACCTATTTACTCCTCCTTTTATTCATATGGAAATAACTAGAGATTTCTCCTATTATTTGAGTTCAAAGACTTTAAAGCATAAAAATCTTGATAAACCTCTGTCTAATGACTGATCTTTGATCTGAAGGAAGCATCAGATAGCCCATGGTAAGACTAACCTCTTGCACTCTTCCTTCCTCCTTTAACCTCACTATCTGTTTCACTATTTAGATGTAGGATCATTTGAACTATTTATAGGGTATTGGACTAAAAATCATATATATCTTCCAACCTACTTTGAAAATGAGTTTGACATCATGTGAGACATAATCTACAACCCTAAGGTAAGTTGTCACATGGTTTCCCTTTTATGTTTTATCTATTTTGTATTTAATATCGTTGTAACGTGGGTCGGCCTTTACCGAGATCCTTTTTTTATTTCTTCCTTCATTTCTAAATGGACATAGAGCCTTGATATAGGTTAATTGGTTTTGGGTAAGGGGTTTAGATATCACCCTTTCTTTATATGGACACCAAATGGGTGTTTCATCAAAATTGGCCATTTTAGGCCAATTTTCCCAAAATGAAAAATTATGGTTTGTGTCCCTCGGCTTGAGTTTAATTATAATTGACCATTTTTCCATGTGTATTTGACATATAACAAGATTACCCATGGGTGTTTGGTCCCCTTAGGCAAGGCTTTACCAAAATGGGTATATGACTATTTGACATGAACCTTTTCCCTTGGCATGTGCCCTTGAAAAGAGTTTTCCATGTTAGGAAATTTGAATGGTGGACTTTGTAGGTTGAATAGGATGAGATATTACTAAACCTACAAAATTATATGGATTAAAATAATGGATGAAGGGATGGTAATGATTTTCCCTTGTTATTTTTTCTTTTAAAGACATTGCATAAAAAGGTTGTCTGTTTTAAATTGAAATGATGTAAGATGGTTTTTCAAAAATTATATAATGTGAATGCTTTTGTCATTACTATTATTATGACTTATAATTTAAACATATGGATGGGAAGCATTCATACCCCATGCCACTTATGATATGTATGGGTGGGGGCATGATTAACCCACACCATTGATAACATCTATTTATGTATGGTCGTGATGCTCGCTTACCCCATTCCAGTTGTATTTTATTTATGAATGGGTGGAATTCTTACCCCTTGTTAGGTATATATATACGCCTCTAGATGAGAGGCCTAATTACCTCATTAAAATGATAAACTATATATATATGATATATATATATGTATATACAAATGGAAGAGAGGCTTGATTACCTCGTTCAAGTGATAACCTATATATATATACACTATTAATTGTTCATACATTACATCATTGAGCTGAAGAAGGTAGACCCACCATATATCCTTTATGAACTTGTGTGGGAGTTTACATGTTTATTATATTTTATTTATCTTTTGTTATCTGAACACTATTTTCATATGATCTCCACTCGGTTTACACGTAGACACCATTGGTGGGTGCCTACTATGATTTATCTCACACCCTTCTCAGGACACCTTTGGTTCCCAAGAAGACTATTTTCATGCAAGTATAGATAGGGGAAAACACCATTATTCTGTTGGTTGATTAATATTTCTTAGTTGGAGATAAGGATCAAAGGATCGAGATTAGGCTCAAGATGATATGGAGAAACATAGGATTTTGTTCAATTTTTTACTTTTTTGTAGAATGACTGTTTCCTGATTTCCTATTTGCCTATTGTACTGGCATGGAATGCATACATGATGTATCATACACTTAATATGAGTATTTTGTTATATTATTAAGTTTTACACTATATATTTTATTCTTCAACTATTTTCTTTCTCTGTTTGTTGGATTATGCTTCCACCACAACTTATTATATATTCCATCCACTGTGTACTCTAACATGGGGGTATAGTCTCCCCACCGTTTTACCTTTACACCCTCGCTTCTAGTCAGCATCCCCTGGCATAAGGGGAGAAAAACTAGGGTTTATGTGGCTAACTTGGATTGAGGCACTGGTTAAGTGGAATCCAGGTCCGAGATATCACAACAATACCCTAGGGAAACCCCATTAACACATTCTCCTTTCAGTACCACTTGGTACCCCTATATAGAATGATTACACCCTCAAACCACTCATAGAAACCTGATCACCAAGACACATGAAGAATCTTAGACTAAAAATGATTTATTATTCCAATTCTGGTCATTATATTCCCTTTCCAAGAATCTCATGGTCTAATATCCATTATAAAAACCTTTTTTTACAAAATCCCAAGGTTACACACTATGAAAAACCACTAACTATTGATTTACCCACTTTGGATTCCATTACCCTTTCCACTAAGTCCAATTTTAGGATACTCTTGACTTACTATGTGAAGTAAGACCCTTAAGGTGTTCATTAAGAAAAAGTAGTCATGATGTTCCTTGATGATGTAGTTATTGGGTGCCTCTCAAATCCCCAAACCACACATATAATTCCCTTTCCAATCCAAAAGTCTCTACCTTATTCGACTTATAATTTGAAAACATCCAGACCCAAAATAGAATCCATAACATGAATCACTAATCATTTTCCCCAATAACATATATACAAAATATATGAATAAGTATTAAAGGGACTACCTTTCTCAATATCAGAGTTACTTCCCCTTTAGACATGACAAACTACCTTGTCCATTATTGTACCGATCATCTCCAAGATCCCAAGACCATATCTCATTCCAAAATATATAATTAATTAATTAGAAAATGTTATATTAAATATATAAATTTAATCCAGAGAGTCCCAATCTCCAATAACTCATTGAGAATATTTGTGATAGAAAAACTATGACCAATTTCATAAAAAGGTCCATGTCATGCCTCTAGAACCATTGATAGAAAACACCATGAATTGAATCCCAATCAATTGCTAATTTCAATCCAAATTAACATAATCCTTAGAAAAACACAAAGTGGTATTTACCTCTATATAAATCTTGAGAGACGAGGTGAATTATATATATTTTTTAATCCTCTATCCATCCCACCATGAATACCCTTATTCTAGAGATGATTCTAAATTGATCTAGTGGAATCATCTGTAAATTATTTTGTGGTTCCATCTAAAATTAGAGGGAAAATCAGAAGGAGAATATGAGGGGAAGGGGATGAAGGATTACCTTTATCTCACAAGTTAGAAAACTCTATGAATGAGAACCATTTAAAGGGGGTGAAAGGGGGATAAATAAGGGGAGATTCCTAGCCATAATTCCTTCTCCTAAGTGGCTACTTGAATGAAGAAGGAGGGACAAACCTAAAATAGTGGGTTTTCCCATGATTAAAAACCACCCAATACTCCACTATATAATATACACTCCACTGGGTACCTGTTCATCCTATACTGAGTACATGGTACCCATCAATCATTCGATATATACCCACTGGCTTGTTAGTGATAATTTAGGGGTACTACCCATAGGGAAGTAATTGGTTAACTAATGAACTTGAACTGAGTACTCACTGGAATCATGCTACATTACTATATTGATTATACCATCAATACCCAAAAAATTGAAACCTTAATAGAAGAATCCTCATACTAATACACAAATTATAAAAACTCAATCAAAAACTATAATTAAATATCCCCCTTAATTATAATATATCGAAATTTAATTTTCCTCCAAAATAATTAAATTTTAATAACACGGGTCATTATAAAATTACCACTATATGAATTATCATCCCTGATAAACACCAAAAAACATTACCTAACTTTCAATTCACTTACTATGATTAGATGGACCTGATCATTACTGATTCTAAAATTTATTTCATTATACTATCTTCCCACTCGATCTTTGGAAACTAGAATTTTATTGAAAAACTCTATTCCAAAACAATACACTTATCATTTATCTCTTGAATGACAAATCTAATTCCATTATCACCTCATAATATATAATTTCACATGAAAATAATTAGTTGGTCCTCCATAACACCAAATTCATTTGGAATCCATGTTATCTACTTATCATGACATCCAATTCATCTTCCCAATCCATAATTCCTCATTTTAGGTGACACTGCAAAGGAACTCATTCAACTACCCCTAAGTTCATCCTTAACTCCTAGTTAAATAATCTAGGCATTCCTTTAGTTCAATAAACTACCATCGTTATATACTTGTGGTTTTTTTACTATGCCAGCATTGATTCATACTCGTTCCATCTGTTGAATCACATTCCATGCCAATCGTTAGACCCACTAACTCTACTTATGATATCTCAATTGATTCCAATCCTATAATAAATAGATTAACCCTATATAATTTACCCACTTACGACTTATTATATCAAAGAAACCTCCATAATATAATATGAATCATTTGATCCAATATAGAATCAACTAATAGTATAGTCAATGCATCATCAGCATCATACCTAAAATGACTGATAGGCTGCTCCCCACCATAGAAATGTTTATAAAATCACCCCGATAATACCATCTCACCCACGTAATGATACTCCATAAGGGTCACCACACATGATAATCACTTATCAAAACCTACTAATCATGACCCTTGAGTCTTGAACTTGTTTTTTTATGTCAGGCTATCACCAATGTTGGATATAGGTTCCAATTCTCCCTAAGGTTCATGAAATGGGTTTAACAACCCTCTCATCTGATTTCCAGATATTACATTGTGAACCAAACATTTCATGTCATGATTCTATATATTTATTCCTATATGTGGATGGAAGAAGTTCCATGCATTGATATATATAATATATTAGAACTCTCTACATGCAAGAGGCATTTTCTAGTGGTGGGTAGTGATCCATTAGAGAAACAAAATCATAAGAGGATGTTCCAGAGTAGAAAATATCATTGATGGAGGGATAAAAATTCCTACATTTGGTATCATATCTAGGGTTATGTTTGAATGACCAATGTAATGTTGAGAGGAGAATTTTTGGGATATAGTTCCTAGCTCTCCCTATGGTACGTGACATGGGCTTAATAGACCTCCTATTTAGTTACTATGTGTCACACTATCACCCACTTGTGTCACACCCTAACACTATATGACAAGTCCTATATGGGGAAAGGTGGAGTTCCATGAATTCATTTATATATTATATGGGAACTCTCCACCTAAAATATATTTTTTCTTGTGGTGGGAATCGATCCTTAATAGAAAAAACCCCATGAGTCAGTGTATAAGAATGAAAAATATATTGGATGAAGGGATGATAAGTCCCTCATCTAGTGTTAGTATTGAGGGAAGGTTTTAACCACTTGGGTAATGATGAGGTGGATTCTTCTAGATAAATGCTCCACCGCTCCCTGAGGTTTATGTCATGGTTTTAATGACCCTCTTATCTAGATTCCAGAAAACACACTACGATAGACACATGTCATACTAGGATTCTATATTATGTGTCCCAAATTGGGTGAGGGGGAGTTACATGCATTCATATATACACTATATAGGAACTGTACCCCCATGAAATATTCCTTTTCCAGTGATGGGTAGTGGTTCATAGGATAAGAAAAGCTGTGTGGTGGTGTTCCACAGTAGAGAATATCTTCTATATAAGGATAAAAGGTCCTACATTTGGAGGATCAATATCCAATACTATATAAAATTTTATGAAAAATTACATTTGTGTATTTTTGGGATTGTTTTTATTGAAAATGAGGGTAATGAATTTCTAATGAGTTTACAAGGTGATTTTATTAGATTGTATTATTTTCAGATAAAGCTTAGAGGATAAACAATAGTTATTTTGAAAGAAATAAGTCATTCCATATCACCCTATGTATCATCATGAAAGAGTTATTAGGAATTCAAAAATTCACAAACTTGCATATATGTGTAAGATTATTCAATACATTACATAAGATAATTTAAAATCTTGTGTAATGTTTTACACTTTACCACTAGGATAAGAATAAAAGTCACATTATGAAACCCATTGTTGTTTCATGACTCAAATATGGTAGATTAACTAGTTTTATTGCTTGAAATTTTTGTAAGAGTCAAACCATGGTAGGAGTCTAAGAGTATTAGGGTCATGGTTGTTTTGATCTAGTTAATAAGGTCACATTGTAATGGAATCAAACCTATCATTAGTGGACTTACATGTGGAAATATGGAAAACTCCCTCAGTATGAAAGGTTCTCTGTAATGGTTGTGAGGAGTATACATAATTTTATTTTCTTTTTTGAAAAATATTAGGTAATGAATTATCCTATGGGGAATATAACTTCACCATGAAGACTCAGTATATGAGTGTTAATACTTATATAATATACATGTTCACACCATAGAGAAGTAGGTTATTCCGTGGTGTGAATGTTAAAAGAGAATATCAAATTCATATCCATGGAATGTTTTTAGGTCTGATACATGAAGTTAAAAGGTGAATAATTACACACTGTGATGAGAGGAATCATGTTATGGAGGTGAAAGATTTTAATATTACATTATGAAGGAAACATACTTTATTCCATGATGGGGGAATACATTCCATGATAGTGTTAAGTAAATAGAATTCCATATTGAAATTACCTATCTTTTAGGTACAAATTAATGATATTAAATGGGGGATCCTAACTAGAAATTAGATAAGGTGTTTAGATGAAAATTTCACACCTATAAAAATTGAGTTAATAATATATATGAAGGGAAATATAGATATTATATAAATATAGTAGGAATATATCTTTCTCTTTAGAAAAGAGGATGGACCATGGAATATCATAGACAAAAAATAGAGAGAAAAAATAGAAGAATAAATTTAAGAGCAGTGTAGGAAATTCCAAAAGAGAGATCTTGGAGGTATCCTCATAGGAGGTTATTAGTGTCCATTAGTGGATGATGTGGATTCATATCGACACAAACCTACTCGTGTAAAATCACACTTCTTTCATGAATAACAAGAAAAAAACACTCATGGAGTAAGTGATCTATTTGAGTTTTTGAGAGTAGTAAGTTATTTATTTTAGTGAGGATTGTAAATCTGTACGGTTAGTGTGGACACTCTGACTTGTATTGAACAAGAAATATTCTCAGTATTTTAGGTGTAATAAAAATATCCATTTCATTCTCCTTGGATTACCCTTGTTTGTGTGAACTAAGTAAAATTTATCATGTTTCTCTATTTTCTACTTTATTACTTTACATTAGTTATGAGGAAGAGGAGTGTTCCTAATAATTATGGAATAAGATCATTAGTGAGGGATCATTTGAAAAAATAAACACATGTTGATTCACTCCCTCTTAGGATATTTACCATGCCTAATATCAATAAGTGGTATCAAAGAAAAAGGTTCTTAGTGGAATTAAAAATGTCAATGAAAACAATTTCCAATCATGAAAGAATCTTATGTAGCACTATTTTTTAACACTAGGAATGGATGTCTACATGACCACCATACATGATATTTTATCCACCATGAAGTGTAGATATTTATTATAAAAATACCAAAGGGAGATTGATGTCGACAAAAAGAGATTAAATATATTTTGATGTTATTTTTTAATGAAATATACACGAAGGTGATGTTGTGTAAATCCTCATAGCCTATGTATTCTCAATATCAATGAAGGCGATTTCATGGCATGCAAAGCTCATTTTTTGGTACCATGGAATAATTATGTTTATTTTAGAATGAACATAAATGAGTTATTCAACACATTCTTTGATAGGATGAACATCTTTCTATAAGACATGTGTGAATTCATAAAAAACCTTGATGATGTTATGATCATGAAAAGGATCCAAATAATATTACCAGTGTAGTTCAACATGAAGGTTTTGGTACACGAATACAAAGACTCAAGGGGGGTGATGTTAGATAGTATTCACAACACTATCATCACATAAAATATGGGGAATAATGATAAAATGTATTTTAAAAAGGTGAATTATTAAGAAGTAGTGTTTAAGGTTATGTAGAAACTAACTTTAGAGAATGATCTTGAGGAAAGGGATGTTGATGAGTGTAACATCTCGGTTCTGGGTGCCTCCAGAGGTGCCTCCTACCTGGTTGGTCACATGACCTCAAGTAGATTTCGCCGAATTTCTGAGTTTTCTAACTAGTAGTGAGGGCCTTGGGTGTGATAGTGGGGAAACAATGACCTCACTGGTAGATTAACATAACAAAAACAATAGATAATAGTAGAATAATAATTAATAGCATGAAATAAGTAAAAAGTGTAATACTGAAATTAAATAAACAACTAGAGGACATATATAAATTATGCATGTCACATATGTCTTTGAAAGCATCCAAAAAGGTCAAAATCCTAGAATATAGTACTAAACCAAAGTAGAAATGAAAAATAAGTAAGAAAATTCAGCAGCATCGCTAGCCTCAGCTTGGTCCGATGCTCTCCAGCTCCACAACAATCAATTAACAAAAGTAAAAGGGTACTTTCCCTTATTTATACCTGCAACAATATAATCTGTTTGGGTTCAAAATCATGACCCAAATAGGGTGTGAGACGAATCCCAGTAAGTAACCACCCAAATATCTGTGCCTAACTATCAATGAATAAATATAGTAGGTAAATATGAAAAAAATGAAGTAATAAACAAGGAAGTAATCAAATGTAAATAATCCTACAGTTTCAACTACATTCATTTTCCTTCATCAATTATTAAACCAAGCATTCACAGGTAACCCTCTGGGAAATTCTCATAGACTATCCCCTTTGGTTCAACCAATCAATCTCAAGTAACCATTTGGGTATGTTCTCACAGCCTAACCCCAGTCGTTCAACTTATACAAGGATACAATGACCTCTTAGGTAGCTCACACGGTCTAAACCCTTTAGTCTCATGTAAACAAAGACTTTATATGGAATAATTCAACATCAATTCCCCCTATATCCTTTTAATGATCAACTACTCACACTCTGAGGAAGCACTCCACTCCAATTCCCTTTATGGTCTCGTAATGGTAACTATAAACACTTTGAGGGAGCACTAAACATCAATCCCCCCTATGGTCTCACAACATGATAAATAACAGACACTCTGGGGAATCCCTCAATGTCGATTCTCCCTATGGTCTCACTACACCAGGTTCCCATAGCCCTATGTAAATAAATCGTGCAAAAACAATGTTTAGAAGCCAATGTAATCCTCAAGAACTACTTGGCTAAACAGCTACAAAGCATATCACAACATCACATAAAACACTCCATCCCAACAACAATAGGCATGGAAAGAAAGCATCCTAATAGGAAAAACTATAATAAATGGTTAATACCAAAAAAACATGGGAAAACACCTCCATAGTATGAAAAAATAACCCTATTTACAAACAAGAGCCCTAACTCAGGAAAACAAGCATAACAGGCACCAACAAGGTTAAAATCCCTAAACACACAATACCCTAGTCTAGGGGTATTGGGAACTTTTGCACATAAAATTAAAATACTAACTAAAGAAAGGAACCAACCACTTACCATAGTATTATATGATCTATATACTCTTGCGTCAGCCCATTAATCGGCCAATAATGACGTAGATGTAGAAGAACATCTAAAATGTTCAACTAATAATATCTCACGAAACTTGAGAAATAAAGGAACGAGGATCTAGAATAATGAAGAACTCATCGTGGAAATTATAATTTAATCGACAATGATTGATTCGAATAATGGATGGTCGATCGGGGGCTTGGAGAAAAATCACAACCTATGGTCTCTTTTGGATGAGACGAGTCGAGAAGAAGGAATTTCTGCCAACTGGATGTGACCCCAGTCCTATTTAACAAATAAAAATAAAATTACATGGTGTGTTATTTAAAATTACATGGTGTGTATATTCCTTTACTGGGCCCCGCTTTAGGTGGTCTCCAGGTCACCCCACATGGCCATGTACTCGATCGTTACATAGCTAGTACACAGTCACCCACAGAAACCGGGTACACGGCGTGTAATCCTAAGTACACGGCGTGTACTCATTAAATTTCCAGATTCTCTTAATTTTCATGAAACACCAGAAAGGAAAAACACCATACATAAAAAGTAGGTCATGGTTCTTAAAAACTTCCACCCTTAAAGAAATTCATCCCTGAATTTATCTAGTAAGGAAGCGTATAAGAAGAATCCTCGAACAGCTCTGGCCAATGCGATCATACACTAGACTCCCTCTCCCAAGTATTGTCATGTACTCACCTATGCTGCCATAAAACTCATAAGAGAGGAATAGAACAACCATAGAGAACCATTGAACTGTGATAAAAAATCTGGATAGGATTCTCTTCAAATGATGCGTCCACCTTCAGCTCAACCAACTCAGGTTGAAAAACATGAGACAAGTCTGAGAAGTAACACCATAATTGAGAAACGTGGAAGTCATTGTGCATTGTCCAATACCTCTGATGAAATTGCAACCGATATGCAACCAACCCGACTCTCTACAAAACCTCAAACAGTCCAACATATCTCAGAAAAATCTTTCCCTGTATCCTAATCCTCATGTGTCCCAGCCTCAGTGTGACACATAGAAAAAACTGATCTCTGACCTCTTACTCCATAGGTCATCTCTATCGATTAGCATATGACTTCTGTCATGACTGTGTAGTATACATCGTCTTTAAAATGAACTCCACCTCTTATATGGTCTCACAAGTAAGACTAGGTCCCAAATAGCTCCCTCTCCTACCTCCGGAAAACATACGGGAGATCGACATGGAATACCATAAAAAGCCACATAAGGTTCCATCTAAATAGTTTCATGAAATCTTCTCTTGCAGGAAAAATCCACAAAAGGTATGTTCTTCTCCCAAGAACCTCTAAAATCTAGGATGCATGTTTGAATAATTTTCTACATCACCTGAATAATACGCTCAGACTAGCGATCTATATGGGGGTGGTGAGCTGTACTCAAAAGTAACTGTGTACCCAAAGCCCTCTATAGTCGTTGCAAGAACCAAGAAGTAAAATGGGCGTCCCTATATGAAACAATAGAGTTAAGAACTCCATGTAAATGTTAAATCTCCTTGATTTACAACCTTCATATCTCATCTAAACTGAAGGTCTCCTTGATCGGCAAGAAGTGAACAACCTTCGTGAGTCTGCCAATGACAACCCAAACTACATCATTCCCTCGTGGTGATCTCAGTAAACCTGTCACAAAGTCCATCATGACATAATTCCACTTCCACTTGAGAATGTGTAACTACTGAAAAATCCCTGCAGGTCACTGATGCTCTTCCTTCACCTACTGATAGGTGGAACACCTCATGAAAAAACCAACAACTTCTCTATTCATACCTGGCCACCAATACTAATTGTGCAGATCTCGATACATCTTAGTGATACCAGGATAAACTGCCAAAACTGAGCAATTAAAGTCCCACATTAGATCCACGCATATGTCTTCCGACACCCATACAAACCCATTAAAATGAAAGATCTCATCCTCACCTACTATCCATCCATGGATAGGGTTCTCCCCTAACACACTCTCTCGTAAGACTAGGCCTTCATAATCTGACAGCTGCCTCATTCTCACTCGATCAAGTAGAGTAGAGGTAACAACCACAGATGAAAGAAACATCTACCCCTATCTGTCATGAACCTCCAAATGAAACTCATAGAATAAAGACAGAATATTTCACTCACTGCTAGCCTCCTAATTTTCTTATATCTGAGTCCTTCTGCTCAACACATCATCTATTGAGTTGCCTTTTCCCAGGCATGTAGGCAAGCTCAAAATCAAGAGATTAAAGGTACTCAAGCCACCTTCATTGTCTCAAATTTAGATCGTGATATTTAAAGATATATTTGAGAATTTTGTGATTAGTGAAAATGAAGAAAAATTCTCTCCCAGAAGACAATGTCTCCAAAAGCATAATTCATGAAAAACTTTAGCCAACTCGAGATCATGCGTTGGGTAATTCCTCTCATATGGCCTCAATTGTTGAGAACCGTACACAATGAAACCTTCCCCCTGAATAAGAACTACTCTCAGACCGATACCTAAAGTGTCACAGTATATAGTGTTGATCTTTCTCAGATATAGAAATACTATTATCAGTGCTGAAGTCAACCTCCCTTTCAGCTCCTAAAAGGCTGAATCACAAGAATATGACTGTAAGTACTTCACACCCTTCCTAGTGAGGCCCGTCAGTGGGGATTCTAAGTGTGAAAAGACCTATATGAAATGTCTATAGTATCTAACCAGCCCTAGAAAACTTCTTAACTCAAAGATGTTCTCCAGCTGCTCCCAGGAAACTACAATTCTCACTTTCTATGGGTCTACTGATACTCCTGTCTCTGAGATAACATGACCCAAGAAGTGAACCGGGTCCATCCAAAAGTGGAATTTTGAGATATTAACATATAACTAATGCTATCTCAGTGTACTAAAAATGATCTCAAGATGTGTGGCATGTTCGTGTTGAGTGTGAGAGTACACAAAGATATCATCCACTAAGACTACCATGAAAGAATCCAAGTATGGATGGAATACTTGGTTCATCAGTGCCATAAAAATTGCAGGTGCATTCTTGAGACCGAACGAAATAACCACATACTCATATAGACCATACTTGCTCTAAAAGACTGTATGAGGTATATCTGATGGTCTAATGTGCAACTGATGATAACCAGATCTCATGTCAACCTTCGAGAACACTCTGGCTCCTCGATGCTGATCAAAGAGATCAATAATCCTCGGTATGGGATATTGGTTCTTGACAGTCAACTAGTTCAGCTTCAAATAATACACATAAAGTCTAAGGGTATCATTCTCCTTCTTCGCAAACAGGACATGCGAACCCCAAACAAAAGTACTAGGTCCAATGAAACCCTTTGCCTACAACTCCTCGAACTGCTTCTTGTGATCATGTAACTCTACTATAGCCATCCTATACGGAGGAATAGACATTGTTTCCACTCCTGGCACAAGATCAATAGAAAATTCCACCTCTTACTCTGGAGGAAAAAATGGAATGTCCTACGAAAAGACATCCTTGAAATAATTTACCATTGTAGGAAAGTCCAATTGTGAAGTCCCCTAGTCATCCAGATATAGAGTTGCAATCTAGGATGTAACTCCTCCCAACCCATGGTGCTCGGGTCCTGCTCTGCTTTCTTAGACATCCCATTCGCCCTTATGTAAGAACAAACCACCATCTGGTGATGTTAAACTCACCTTAAAACTATAATAGTTGAAAAAACCAAGAAGGGAACTAACTAATCAATTCCAAGAATGAAGTCATATCCTTTCATCTCTAGGAAATAGAGTTCCCATAAGTAGTTACACCCACCAACCTCAAGAGGGAACTCCTTTCACTAATGTACACTAGCCGTTTTCCCCAACAATGTGTCCAGACTCAAGAAATAAGAATATGTAATGATACATAGACCAAGGATCTCCACAACTGCAACATATATGAAACTATGGGAAGCCCCTATATCGAAAAGTTTAGAAGCTAAAACTGAGGAAACTAGGATCATAACTCGAACTATAGAGGGTATGAGTTCCTACTCTTGTTGGGTTTGCTCCACTATAAAAGTCTGGCCTGTACCGCAACCCTATGACCCTGCCTGACCACCTTGAGCCAATGCACCCTGTTGCTGCAGAAAGCCTGCCAACTGGATACCACAACCGTGGCCTTCAACTCAGCCTGAACATCCAGAAGAACTCCAGTTCCCAGATAGTTGAGAAACTAGTGGTGCTGCTCCTAAACAAGGAGTCATAGAAGAACCTCTGTCACCAGCTGTACGTGAGAAAAACTCAAAGAAACGCTAATGATGGCCCATCTTTCTACAAGATCAGCACTCCACTGGGTATCTCAGGCAATGTGTCCTCGTATGCCCACCCTTCCCACACTGGTAGCATCCCACCTGGCTACCTGAAGGTGCATCCCACCTACTCATATCTCCACATGTTTACTCCCCACGACTCTTCCTACTATCAGCGGGAGAAGCACCAACTCTGGATGCAGATCCACCCTATCCTAGAACTCCAAAATCCCTTAGGTTGAACTCTTTAATCAGTTCCTGGTTAACGATTGAAGAAATTAAAGTCAACCTGAATATGTTCACCTAAGATCAGATGTCATTCCTGAGACCATCCTCAAACTTCCCCGACAAGAATAAATCATCACCCCTATAATGGGTGTGAAGTGCTACTGCTCTGTGAAGCGAGAAGAATACTCCATGACTAAAAGTGTACCCTACTCCAAACTCATGAACTCTCGAGATCGATCGACCCTCAATGTTCTCTGGGTAGAATTAGTCATAGAAGGTACACTATAACACATCCCAATACATAACCTAATGGCTTCCTACCTGTGAGACCACATCCCACCATCTCTTGGTGGAATCCCAAAGCATATACACAGTGAGATTCAACCTTCTATCTGGAAGTGTCTCTAGATGATTGAAGATAGACAATATGGCTTCTAATGATGACTCAGCAACATGAGGTTCTCCATACCCTAAGAAAGTCGGAGGATTCTACTGCTGAAAGACCCGCATCAACTATACTATAGATGGGGAAGGATGGGGTGCTCCATAAAAGTTCAGCATAAAACTCAGGAAGCATTCTCAGAATTGTGCATCAGAACCTGTATCTGGGATAACAGCTAGTTTCAAGACATACACTACTGGAGGATCTACTGGTAGTCCCTGATCATCCATGTCTGGTGTCTGATCACTTCCCTAAATCTGGTGTACAACCATAGGATGTCTTGCTGGAATGACTTTGCAAGGTCAAACACACAACTTAGTCCAAGAATATCAAGGACTGAAGCTTATAAGTCCAAGAAAGGAATAGGATAAGGAAAGAATTCATGTTTCTCAAAATAGGGATACATGGCATGTATTACCCCTACACGATGTGTTCCTTTAAGCCTTCACATGGGCATGTACTCCTACAAACCCTAGTCATGTAACACCCCATACACACGACATGTTCTCCCAAGACCCAACGTGTACTTGAATCATTTTCCCCTGCCCGAGTTATTCTACATGACTAACCCACACGGTTCTCCTAGAACAAGACTACCCAACATGTTCGTGCTAGACACGGTGTGTACTAGAAGGATTTCACTGACCCATGTTGTTAGTCACAAGGCTGGATACATGAGTTACAATACACAGTGTGTTCAAGAGTTTCATGGCATGTATAACCTATGTTTCATCCATCCATGTCGTTAGTCACATGGGTAGACAGATGGTCCCTATAACACGATGTTTACATATGATACATGGAATATTCTTCCAATGATTTCCCAAACTCGTGTCTATTCCCACACAACCAGTGACATGGTTAGAGACTACACGGTGTGTGCATACAGTACACAACGTGTACATAAGAAAAACAGTTCCTTCCTAAATAGAAGGGTACATGGTGTGTATTCAATAATACACATTGTGTATTTTGGGTTTTTCTAGGCAGTAATATTAAAAAACTACTCTAAAACTGAGAAAAACACTGAACGAACATTAAAGTGCCAAATTCTAATTCGTGATGGCCCATATGCCCCACAAATCAAAGCTTGGCATCTTATACATGTCATATACAAGGAATAAAAATGCAATGATCCACCAAATTATTATCCATTATGGCCCACAACACCTTTGGGACCAATGTTTAACATTCATTCAAACGAAACTTTACACAATTCAATACCCTATCAAATAGTAGTTATTCTATCAAGGCATCTATCACAACAACATGCATATCTATTATAACATCTATCACTACAAATGAAATCAGTAATGCACCCTAAATGGCATGGAAATAATGCATGACATGTGATCTCTAGAAAGTGTCTATATGATGCATGAGATGGCATACCATCATCTCATTAGGTTGAAAAAGAAATAGAACCTTAATATTATCAATGTTAACAACAAAAACATATGAATCACCCGATAGTGAAATCAAATCAATTATAATATTGAAAAATAGAAAAATTACAATAATTGAGGGAAATTAGCTTTTACCTATACGTGGGTTAGCTACTCCCATGCACAACTTATTACCAACTACCTATTCCTTCTTATCCCTGGCTATAGGCTCAAAAAAGTAAGTCAAAGAAGAAAATAATTCCCCTGATACCACTTTGTAATGTCCCTATTCTAGGTGCGACCCAGAGGTTCCCCATACCCGGTATGTAACATGGCCTCAAGAACATTTCCCTAAACACTAGAGGATGTCGACTAGAAGAGAGGGCCTTGGGTGTGATAGTGGGAAAACTATGCCCCCATTGGAAGAGTCACACAGTGTATACGATATATAACAGTAGCAGAAGCAGTAATAGTATGCAATAAGTAAAAAATGGAAGACTGAAAGTAAATAAACAACTATAGCACATATATAAATGATGCATGTCACATATGTCTAGGAAAATAGCCAAAAAAGTCCAAATGCTGGAATATAGTACTAAACCAATGCAAAAAGAAAAAAAAGTAAAAAAATCCAATAGCATCACAAGCCTCAGCTTGGTCCCATGATCTTTAGCTCCACAATAGTTAAGTACCAAAAGTTGAAGGGAACTTTCCCTTATCTATACCTTTAATAATATAAATTTTTAGGTCCAAAAGAATGACACAAATAGGGTGTGAGATAAATCCCAGTAGGCAACCACCCAAAGATCTATGCCTAACTGTCAGTGAATATATATAATAGGTAAATATGAAAAAACATGAAGTAATAAACAAGGAAGTAATCAAAAGTAAACAATCCTACAGTTTCAACTACATTCCTTTACCTTCATCAATTATTCAACCAAGCATTCACAAGCAACCCTTTGGGAAAATTCTCAAATCATCTCCCCTCTGGTTCAACCAATAAATCTCAAGTAACCATCTTGGTAAGTTCTGAAATCCAAACCACTTTGGTTCAACTTATATAAGGATACAATGACCTCTTGGGTAGCTCACATGGCCTAACCCCTTTGGACTCATGTAAACAAATACTCTCTAAGGAAGCACTCACTGTCAATTACCCATATATCCTTTTAACGATCAACTACAAATACTCTAAGGAAGCACTCAACATCAATTCCACCTATGGTCTCATAACGGTAACTATAGAAACTCTGAGGGATCACTCAACGTCAATCCCCCCTATGGTATTGTAACATGATAAATAACAGACAATCTGGGGAAGTCCTCAACATCGATTCCCCCTATGTCTCACTACACTAGGTTCCCACAACCCTGTGTAAAGAAATCTTGCACAAACAATGTTTAGCATCCAAAGTAAACCTCAAGAAATACTTGGATAAACAGATACAAAGAATATCACTATATTAGATAAAACACTCCATCCCAATAACACTAGGCATGGAAATAAAGCATCCTAATAGGAATAACTATAAAAAATGGTCAATACTGAAACAAACATGGGAAAACACCTCCATAGCATGAAAAAATAACCCTATTCACAAACAAGATCCCTAACTCAAGAAAACAAGCATACCGGGCATCAACATCGTTAAAATACCTAAACATGAAATACCCCAATCTAGGGTACTGGGCACTTTTGCACATAAAATTCAACGACTAACTATATAATGGCACAAACCAGCTACTTCAATGTTGTACGGTCGATATACTATGTTTCCGACCCTTGAATTGGCCTAAAATGATATAGATATACAGAAAAATTTAAACCATTCAACCAAGGATATCTCAAAAAATATGATAAGTCAAGGAATGAGGCTATAGAAGAAAGAAGAACTCACTGTGGCGATTCCAACACAATTGACGACAGTTGGTTAATATAATGTACGGTTGATCGGGGTATTTGAGAAGAATCACACCCTAGGGTCACTCTTGGACGAGACGAGTCGAGAAGAAGGCATTTCAGCCAATTAGATGTGTCCTTGGTATGATTTATCAAATAAAAATAAAATCACATAGTGTGTATTTTAAAAGTACATGGTGTGTATATGCCTTTACCGGGCCCCGCATTAGGTGGTCCCCAGGCCTCCACACACGGCCAGTACGTAGTCACCCATGACAACCGGGTACAGAGCGCGTACTCCTATGTTTACGATGTGTACTCCTTGAATTTCCAGATTATCCTCTTTTTCTCAAAGCACCAGAAATGAAAAACCCCATACCTAAAAATAAGGTTCGGGTTCTTAAAATGTTGTGATGTATTTTTTTCTTAAAAACTTAATAAATGGAAAATAGAGATTCAAAGGTAATATCCCACATTTTTCATTTCAATGTGGTAAGGTTTGGAATTTTTATTCAATATGTACAAATAAATTATCGGATAACAATGATAATAAATAACCTATGAATGATTCATCCAAGTTTGTGAAAGACATGAGGAGTTCATAGAAGAAATTTTTCAAAAAACATGAAATTTATTTCATTAAAAGATGTCAACATAGAAGAAATATAAGTGGAGGAAATTGAGGACTGAAAAGACCTGAATGAGGAATTTATGATACTTATCATATACAAACAAAAAATGAAGTAAATGTTGAAAAATATGGTGATTATAAGGTAATAATGAGCTTTTAGATAAACATTAATATTATAATAAAGAAATTGATGTTTGGAGAGCCAAAGAAAATAAGTATAACCGAATGTTACATAATTAAAAACTATATATACAACATCAAGAAGAAGAAAAATCCATATTTAATGATGACATAAAATGACCTAAATTTGAGAAGTCTAGAAACTGAGAGAATAATGTTTATATCAAGCTAAAAATTAATGATCAAGATCAAATTATTAATGCCTTGATCTATTCAGAGAAAGATCATATCAAAAGCATCAGGAACATTGGAGGTAGTTTTTGTGTATATATGATGAAATATGAATGATTAAGAAAGACTCTAACTATAGAAACCCATACATTTCATACATAGATATAACATATTAATACATGAATATTCATAACATTTTATAAATACACACCCAAGGACTGTAAAGGTTTAGTCTCTATGGAGACTATAAAAACAATCTTTTTGTTTTATGAAATATATTCATTATCTCCCAAAATTATCTTCATAAATAGTAATCTTATTAGAAATACCATACAAAAAACATTCTTCATAAATTGGGGAAATTAAATATAAGAAATACTGAGCTCCGATGCTGAGTAAGGGTAAAAAAGGGGGATATCAATGATCACTTAATAATAACATGAGCATAAGGGTATGCGAACATGAGTAAAACATTTTAAAACATACCCCACATATCAAAAATAATAATATTATTTCCTTGATTAAATCCAAGTAGTTCATAAGACATGAATCATAAAGGAATCAAAGGACATGATCCAATATAATATAATTATAGTGTAGTACATATATTTGTGGCATACACTTAGGCATAAAAAATCAATTCCTTAGTCAGAGATCACCACCAAGACAATCATAGTGGATTGGGTTCACACCCCATTCCATCATATCATTATTCAAGGTTCACTCCAAAGACTATCACTATGGAAAAATTACCTTACTATTCTATGTTCACTCCCTACTCCAGTTCTTATTATCTCATGAGATAATCATCTTCAACCAATGCATTGGAGGGATATATAATTCCAGGACCACACTTTACATAATTAAAATCATCTACATGTGTACCATAAGATAAAAAACATTAATCATATCATAACTGATGGGAAGGGAATGAGTTTCCTAAACATTTCATCAGTTCATCATAACATAACCCATATAAAAGAAATTAATTTCATAAAGGTCTTATCATTTCTTAAATAACCCATGGGTAAGAAATAGGTCTCATTGAGTCATCCTTAATTTTTTTCATTATAATCCATCAAAATAATTAAAGTGAATGGTATCATTGGATAATATTATTTATAAATCATAAATAAAATTAAAATATGTTATTATAAATAATAAATTCCTTTAAAATATTACTAAACCATTTCCTAACAAAAATAACCTATTTCACGTTAAAAAAATTATTTAAAATAATTTTTTCATAAATAATAAGGAAAATGTTTAATTTTAGAATATCCGTGTAAAATTTTAAATTATGTTACAAAACGTCAAGCATTATTAATGGTTTGAAATTCTGTTCATGTCATGCACGTTAAAAAGAATTCTTTTTACCTTTTTAGAAAAAAGTAAAAAATTACCTTAATTGGAAAATGAAATGACGATTAATTTAAAATATTTTTTAAAATTTAAACCATGGGTAAAAATTCCTTTAAAAATCATTGCGTAAAATAAAAAAATTCTTGATAAATTTTTTATAAAACATTTATATGGAAGAAAAATGATTTTTAACTAAATAGAGAAATAAAGTCATTTTTCCTTAAACACATTATTTTAATATATTGAGTTCTAAAGGAGATGAAAATGAAAGGAAAAAATGTAACATAAATAAATAACTAGATGAGATTAAAATTCATAGAATTCTTGATATATTGGTTATAAAATGTTATCATCAAAAACACAATCATAAATAATCCTGATAAACAATGATATTTTAACATAAATCCCTCACCTCAAGTTAAAATTACTTCAAAAGAACTTTTAAAATCCTATATAATAAATTTATATTGGTTATAATTCTATTCTAGATTCATGTACAAAATCATATATCATATATGATCTACTTATAAAATTTCAACACCCATTTATTAATAATTCTTTATTAAAATCGTCATTTCTGGGTGATAACTATTTTATTTTTCATGAGTATTTCTGTTAGGTTGATCCAATACTTGTAATTTTTTCATGAATACAACATCCTAATAATTATAATATAGATATAAATATCATATATTTTTATTATATATATATATCCATAAATTTTATAGATAGAAAAATGAATCACACCGTTCATGGAGATGGAAGGTTGTATGTTCACATGAATGTTGTTTTCACTTTTTGATGGAGGGGATGAAGGAAAGATAAATGATAATTCAAAATTAAATAATCATTATTATATCATATTTATATATATCATATATTTTCATTGAATCTATCCTTATGACCATCCATTTAAAGTAAAAATGGAACACAAATCACATTGTTTTGGGGAGGTGGTTGTCCACACATATGCACGAGCGACGTTATTGTTTTCCAATGGATAAGAATGTAATAATATAGATATTAAAATATAAATTTATAAGAATAATTATGTCAAAAATATCATATATATATATATATAACCCATCATAATAACCATCCATGAAATATGGTGATGGAAAATGAATTGTATCACTACGTGGAGGTGGTAGTCCACACGTATGCACGAGTGATACTTTCATTTCCCATTTGATATAAAATAGGGTGAATAATGTTGGTTAAAAAATAATAATAAAATTAAATTATATCTAGGACAATTAATTTATAATATATGATGCATAACACAAATTTAGAAGAGGTATAAGAAGAAATAAATTGAAAGACCTTGGGTAGGATGATTACAGCTTCTTCAGTTGGCCTTATTTATATCCTTTATTATGGACCACAGGAAAAGTATTTTAAGCATAAAGAAACCTATAATTAATATATAATTGAGTTTATAAAAGGTAATTTTAGGTTTTTTGATATATATAGTCCAAGTAGGTGTAATGGAAAGAGATATGGGGTGTCCTTTTATAAGTGAGGGGAGGGGCACTCCTATAATTTTTTAAAATTTAAAAATACAATAAAGTCACATTTATGGAAAAGTGGTTTAAAAATATGTTGTATTAAAATATAAAGAGTATATTGTTTTAATATAATCATCCAATAAAATTTATATAGGTTGAAATATCATTTTAAACCACAACTTTTTGATTAACCCCTTTGTTAACCATTTTTAATCTTAACCACAACGACAATTTTTTAATCTTAAAGGGTTGTAATGTTACTTATATGGTAAAAATTGGATTATAAATGAATAATTTGTAAAATTTTAGACCATTAATCATAAAAATCATCCAATTTTTTTATGGTTTTAAATAATTTAAAAAAATATCATTTTTCATAAGATATCATTAATGTCATTTTTGACACTATTCAATTATTATACATTAAAGAAATCAATTTAAAATTTTTATTAAACTATAAACATTTATAAAATATATAATAAATTTTATTAATCTAAAAAATTTATGGGTAACTATAAATCTCCCAAATAGTATTACTTTTAGAGTTTTTTAAATTCATTTACATGATCTTATATTACTTTCACAAACACCATGTTGATATTTTCTAAGCATTTAAATTAATTATTTCATCAATAAATAATAAAAAAAATTAACGTGATAAAAATATTAATATTCAAAATAAAAATTTATAACTGAACTTACCCAATTTGTATCCCTATATAAACATTTTAGAGATATTAAAATAAAGAGAGTGACATTTTTCAGTTTTCTTTACTTAAAATAATATAAATGTCATTATCAAGGAAAAATGGAACTAAAATTACATATATTAAAATTTGGGATGTAAATGGCCTAATTAATCCCATAAAAAGAAATAAAGTAAAGTGTTGGATTTATTTTGATACCTTATGTCTTAGTTTTAACATGGTTTTACCTAGTTTAGCCTTATCAAGGTGATAAATATTTACAACGATTACTATTAATATTGAAAATAAATAAAAGAGAAATACTTATAAAATTTCAAAATCTTGATTATAAATATTATATCCATTTTTCATGTCCAAATATCTATAAGTCGAAGAAATAAATTTCAATATAAATACATAAAATACAATGGAAAACTATCTTCAGAAAAATGTGTGTTTAACATAGAAATTATATTATATAAAAGTCATATATAATGATGATTAAAATGTAATTAAGATGATTATTATAAATAAAATGTATCATATTAAACTTTAATGCAAGATAAGAGAATATAATGGGACTTTATAAATATTTTATTTAATGAAAATAAATAATAGTATTCGAAAAATTGGTATTTTTGACTGTTCTCTAAAAAAGAAACCATTTCTGAAAAATCCTAAAATTTAAGCCTATGTTAATTGTGATATTGTGGTTTTAAAAATTATTTACTTTTTATAAATTAATTTTTGTAAGAGTTTAATAAAATAATTAATATTTCCATGTACAAAATGCAATAAAAATTATTTTTGTAGAAAATGAATTTTTGAAGCATAAAATGACTTCGATAAAAATTGTGTTCTTATTAAATAATAAATAATAAATAGTTTTGTATTGATTAATACCATTATATATTTATTTAATAAATTTTTTACTGATACTCATAGCCACCAATTCAATAGATATGTTATAATAATATTTTTTAACATATCAAAATTTTCTTAAAGCTCGATGTTTCTTGTTAAGAAATATACCGTGATTATTATTATTTTAAATAAATATTCAAGTTGTTAAATTATCTCCTAGTAAATGAATTTCACCCTAAAAAATTCTTCTTGGTTATCAAAGTTTAATATTTTTAAGTAACTTTATTGAAAATATACATCATTTAGTGGGATAATAGAAATTCATTTGAAAAGGAGAAGTGAGAAACATAATGGTTACCTAAAATAACACATAATCAGGTTCACAAATAAGGAGAAAATTTATAGGATGCTTATTTACATATATGGATAATAAGAATAGAATCCAAGGAATAAAATAGAGTGATATAAAACTTGGTCATGAGAGTATTAATGACTTCAAAACTATAAATTAGTGAGGGGTGAAAATACCATCAATTCATTAAAAACAAAGGCAAAAGGATATGGTTGTTATTTCAATATACTTTTCATAAATTTGATGGATTATTTAACTATAAATATAGAGAAAATTATAATATATAATTACTCTATTTATTTCCATTTCATAAGCATAATTTCATCCTTTAGCGGTGCTTCAATCAATTTACACATTATCTCTTACTCTACGAAATAAAAATCCAAGAATAATTTTTCACGCATGAAACAATAAAATTATCCTTTAATGGATCATAGTATCCATAAAATTATGACATACCATTCCTTATATCTCTATAAATTTACCAAAACCAAAATGGATAGCAAAAGTTGTAACAACCCAGAGTTTCTAAAGGGTGTTTGTCTATTGAAATAAATTATTTTTATAATATACTATATAGAATTATATATATAAAGATTCAAAAAACTATTTTATTAATAAATACTATTACATTAATCAAAAATGAAACCAATTAATATTTAAAACACTATAAGTAGACAACAAAATTAAAATAAAAAAAAGCAAAGAACGGAAAATATGGATCGCCCTAATCTACTAGAATAATCACCCCCACTGTGAACACTATATAAAAGGAAAAAAATTCTAAAACAATTAGAGAGATATAAAATATAAATATAGAACCTTGAAGGGAATTATGTTGAATATTGAGTGAAATAATGAATTAGTATATATATGAGGTAATGTGTCTATTGGATTAGTTATGTGACCATTGGAATAGAAAACTGACTATTGGGAATAGGAACATGACCATTGGAATAGAAAATTTACAATAAAATAATAAATTTTGTTATAAATAATATTTATCACTATTTTTTTATAACGAGAAAATAAATATCATGATTAAAAAATATCAAAATAAATGTAAGCATATTTTTAATCAACATCATTTTAAAGTATTTTATAAAAATAATTATTTTTATATTAAAATATGAAATGAAATATTTTAGAAATTTATTTTAATAATATTAATATCACTTTTTAAGTCAAAAAATAAATATTTTTCTAGGGTAATATTTTTCTAATTTTTTTGACATACTTCAATTTTCATGTGAAGAGTAAAAATACAGTTTTTGACATTATTGGTGTATCTTGAATTACATAATTTATGATGTAATAATAAACTAATACTTCCTATAATTTTATTTTATTCCATGTTATATTTAATTTCATAAATTAGTTATGAAAATACGATAAAATTGGTTTCCAAAACTAAAAATTACATTCTAAAGCCTAAAAATCTAATGTATTACATTAAAATATTATTTTACCATTTTTTCACCTTTTTTTGATTAAATTAATGAATTAAAATTATAAAGTGAACCAATGTATTAAAATAAAGTTATTTAATTAAATTATGGTTTATAATTTCCAAAAAGTACTATTACAATGTTTACCTTGTATATAATATTTTATCTAATATTTTATTTTAAAAATACCTCTCTCCTCAAGTATAATTAACCGCTCTCCATCCCCTTAGAAAAACACTCATTCCCCACAGTCCAAATTCTAGCCTCTACCAACATCCTCCATATAAATATACTTTGAATACTAATGGACATTCAAGAGTAACCCAACTCTAATCACCAAGGGAGTTATAGTGTCGTACAAGAGAAGCTACACTAAAGAGAGAGTAAGTCTCTATTAATTCTTCCCTCTTTTCTTATTATCATTCTTATTTTTCCCAATTCATTTAAAAAGAATATACTATAAAATACATAATTAATAAATTTAAAATTATATTAATTATGTTAACTTACTATAATTATCAAATTTAGGACAAATATAAATGTCATACTTCCCTTTCCACTCTTTCGACAACATCCAGTCGAAGGCCAGTTAACCACCTACAAAGACATTTCCAAGACAATTACTGTAACCAAATTTTTTGACGTATAAAATTTATGATATATAATATATAAATAATTAATTTCTTGTATCATATTATTTTTTTGTAAATAATAATTTTCTATAAATATCATTGAATGAAAATTGAGAAATAAATGAGAAATTTGAAATTTTTAAGAAAAAAATGATCTCAAAATGCTTCAATTTCATCAACTGAAATTCAGAAATATAATAAAATGATTATAATTTTGAAATAGTTGATTAAATTTATATAATTCACTTCTATATCAATGTATCATTAAATATATGTTTATTATTCTGGAGATTTAAAATAAATGAAATAAAGAGGTAATTAAGGTAAGGGGATTCTCAAACCCAACTCATTTTATTTTTATTATCCCAATTTATTAACATTTACAGTATAGATATTCCTATATTATTCCTTAAATATCATTACATTATTATTACATTTTATTTTAATGGATATAAATGTTTCCAACCTTTATTTTATTATAGATATAATTATTTTCAAAAAGTGCTATTCTTTCCAAAATACATCTTGATTACTCTTGAGTTGTTTATTATTCACTAAAAAGTTATGATTTATATATTAATTTTTCCATTTTTCATTTACGAACCCCAAGTTTATTCATGACATCATCATTGAAAAAATCATTATGAAACACATTATTTTCCATGGGTTAATTCATGACAATTATTTTATTACGTTTTATGTGGCATGCATGATTATAAAAATATTATGATGTGACATGTGGGCCCTAAATTATATATACCTGAAAGGAATTGAACAATGTGTTTTGTCGTATGAGATAGTGTTTATTTTGTTTATAAATGATTTTATATTTTTTCACAATGATGATGTTATTATTATGCACCTGTGTTATGCACAAACATGATGCTAATTTTTTTCACATCTATGTGTGGCCTTTGACCACTATGACTTGATTCTCTATTTTTATGAATTGCCACATTCCATGACTTTATCCACTATTTCCATCATGATACTGATGATAATCATATTATTATGTTATAACGATGAAGATTATTCTCACTCATGTTATATTGATTCATTTCCCTTATTCATGCTCTTACTGGGATTTTATCTCACCCCTTTTATTGATGTATATCATTAGGTGACTATATGTACTTTGAATAATATGACATTTAGAAGGATAAAGGAAGATGATTTTAAATAAATGCTTATGTTTTATTATGTATAATTTATGTATGGTCTTAATTTTCCAATGACACTAAGCCTTTGAATCCATGATTTTTAACACTGTTATTATTTTTATATTTAAAATGATGTAATAGCCATGTGAGAAAAATTAGGGTATCTATAGTAGGTATCTGAGTGTGTTTTAGTTAATTTGGCAATTAGTATTAGAAAAAAAGACTAAAAACCATAAATATAATCCTATCTATAGGTAAAATAACTTAAAAAATATTTTTAGAAAAGGATAAACATAGGGATCCCAAAATATATTCCTCAAGTATTTATTTGCAAAAAAAAAACTAAATCTTCTATTCTTAACTTTTTGACTTATGTTTTGTTAAAAAAAATACAATTTTAGAAAATGGTGGGAACTAGGAGAAACTAGGCCAAAAACCATTATGAGGGATAATGGAAATATTGTCTGAATGGCATCCACAATTCCAAGGGAGGTGGAGTTCAAAACTATATGGAAATTATTACATAGTTTTCTCATGATTTGAATAATAAACCAAACAATGTTCAACTTCCTCCTTATACTAAGAAGGATCAACTGGCCATTGTGACCTTTATGTAGAAACGACTACCAACATTTTGTGTATCTTCTGATTCACTGGGCATAGAATAGTGGGTTAACTCAATGGAGAAGATTTTTTTTATTCTACATTAGTATAAGAAAGAGAAGAAACTATTTAAGTTTATCATTTAGATAGAGTAGTCGATCAATGGTGGGAATTGATTAAGTAAACCATACTAAATGATTAAATATAAGATATAGAGTGCGAATAATATAATAAAATATTTCTTAACAAGTATTTACATTGAACTCTTCAAACAAATATTGAGAGAGAATTCATAGATTTGAAGAAAAATGAAGGTGAATTTCTCATTGATTAAAAGGAAAACTTCACAGGGATTTCAAGATACACCTTAGGTTTTTTTTATAAAAAATGATTGAAAAATATATAAATTATTTATTGGTTTAAACAAAACCTTTTAATGTCTCTAGATATCCTAAAATTTTGGAGTTATTAAGAAGTTGTTTCTATGTGCTCTCAAAGTAGAGATGGATTTAATAGAATGGACCCATGGTAATGGGGATAATAAGGAAATAATGTAGTTTCAAGATGGTCAGTCAAATTAAAAAGGAGGAAAGAGGATCCAACTACCCACATGTCAACAATGTGGAAAGAAAATTCATGGGAACTGCCTCAAATAGATTAGGAAATTATTTAAGTGTGGGAGAGAAGGACCCAAAGATCATTAATTTTGAAGATATGAAATGAAGCTAGCCAATGTGATGGAGGAATGGAGGGCACTACCCATGGTTAAATTCTTAAACTATAGGGAGAAAGGGAACTATGAAATCAATTTCTCTAAATCTCATGTCCTTGAGGGTAATAGATATCATCATCTAGAAAATCTAAAGGAGAAATGGAAAGCTTATTCCATCACTAATTTGGAATTTGTGTAAGAAAATGAAGTAGAACAAGGTACACTTACTATTTAATCAAGAGTAGAAAATTATTATTTGATTATAGTCTAACACATTGATTTATATCCTCCAAGTTTATATAACTATTTAATTTAATCCTCAATACCTTGAAGTATAGATATCTATAAAAACACCTAGTGGTATGATAATTGAAACCCAATCATTGAACTCTTCTCCTGTACGCACCTATGCGATGATTATAGAACTGAATCTCATAATTCTTCCCTTGGTTGAATTCTATGCTATACTGGGAATGGATTGACTCTCATTATATAGAGAACACATAAACTATTGATAAAAGGAAATCTCAATTTATATTCTAAACCATACAATGATCCTTTAAAAATTCAAGGAAGATCAGGAATCTCATTTGGAAAATTCTTCAATGGTATGGGTGTTGATGCCCTATGAAGAAGGATACCATTACCAAACGGTTGATTCAAAGGAAGGTATCTACCTATAAGAAATTTACTTCTTTTTGGGAATACAATGATGAATTATCCAAAGAGTTACACCGACGTCCCCCAAATCATGAGGTAGAGTTCACAATAGAGATCATAACCAGAGATACTCCTATCTCAAAATGACCATACTGGATAACCCCGATCAAATTTGAAGAGTTAGAGATGTATATTCAAGATCATTTGGAAAAATGGTTCACACACCCTACTAAATCACCTTAGGGTGATACATTTATGTTTTTCAAGAAGAAGGATGGATCTATATGGTTATGTATAGTTTATTAGGATCTCAATAACATCACTATAAAGAACAAGAATCTTATTCAGAGGATTGATGAATTTTTCAATGAACTATGAGGATCTTAGTACTTCTAAAAGGTGTATCTCCATTATGTATATCATCAACGTAAATTGAAGAAGGTTGATATTTAGTATACATCTTTCCATATAAGGTATGATGACTACGAGTTCATAGTGATTCCCTTAAAACTTACTAATGCCCCTAAAATCTTCATGGATTTGTTGAATTGAGTCTCTAGAGGCTACCTTGAATTTTTTGGTAGTATTTATAAATGATATTCTCATTTACTCTAAGATAAAGGAGGAATGATAATATATAAGGGTTTTTCTAGCATCATTAAGGAAATAGAAAATGAACACTAAGTTTAGTTAGTGTGATTTTTGGATGTAGAAAGTCGCATTCTTGGGACATGTGAACACAAGTGAGAAAATTTTTGTTGACCCTTAAAAAATGGAAATTTAGGAACATATTAGACCCACCTGTGTCACAAAAATCCAAATTTTTTGAGGATTATTTAGGTACTAACATAATTTTGTGATGAGTTTCTCATGGTTGTATATCCCACTAACTAAGTTAAAATAGAAGGGGTTAAAGTATGTATTAATAGAATAATGTGAGGAAAGATTCAAGGAGCTCAAGAAGAGGCTAATCACTGCACATGTATTCACTCTACCAACAAGTGTAGAAGGTTTTGTGATATATATCGATTCTTCACAGAAATACTTGTGTTGTGTACTAATGCATAATGATAAAGTGATAGCCTACACCTCATGATAGTTGAATAACCATGAGAAGAACTACCTAATGCATGATTTGGAGTTAGAATCTGTGCTCTTCACTCTAAAGATTTTGCAGCAGTATACTGATGGTGATAAGTAGGTGAAATTTATTAATAATACGTTTCTAAAGTATATACTCACAAAGAATGAGCTCATCATGTGTCAAAGAATATTGTTAAATCTAATCTAGGACTATGATTACCAAATTCACTACCATCTGGGGAAAGGTGAAAAAGGTAGTTGATGCTCTTAATAGACTAGAACCTACTACTCTATACATGATGGGGATTAAGAAAGACACTATATTCATGGATATTCGAAGGATGGATATGTAAATCATAATGGTAGGGAACACATCATACCATTCCTAGATGATTTCCCAACCATCTATCTAAGAGAATATAAAGGAGGCCAAAAGTGATGATCTAGAGCTACAAAAGAAGGTGAAATCAGTAATGGAATGGAAACTACATGAGTTACACATCAATTATGATAGTGTGATTTGGTTTGGAATGAGGCTTTGTTTGCCATCATCACCTGAGATAAATAATGTTATAATATATAATGAAAAAATATCATCATTTTTATATCCATCCCATAGGTACAAAGATGTACCATGATCTTTGAGAACACCTCTGGTGGGACAACTAGAAGAAAGATATTGAAGAGTATATCTCAAGGCGTCTAGTATGTCATCAAGTTAAAGTAGAGAGTTATAATTCAAAAGGGATGATGTAACCATTGCCTATATCCATATAGAAATGATAGAATGTCCACATGGACTTTGTGATTGGTCTCCTGAAGACATACAAAGAAAAAAATGTGATATGGGTTGTGGTAGATTGAATCACTATTACAACCAACTTTATCACTATTTGGAAGGATTTTTCTCTTGAACAAATGGTTAATATATGTAACACCCCGAGCTTCCACGATACGCTTCTCATTCAATAATGCAATAGCTTGCATTGTACGCAACTTCGAGTTCTAAAACACCGCGACTAATAAAAGTAGCCGTTATGAATAGTAATACCTACTTTTTGAAATTTTATAAATTTTATTTATCAAAATGAACTTCATTTTTGGATTCGGAATATTGAAATTAGCCTATGTTGAATTTTTGGTATTTTTCTGAGAACTTCTAAATTTTTATGAACAGTGAAAAATGCTTAAAAACAACTTTTTTTAATCAAAATAATTTATGGTGATAAATTATAATATTTAGTGTTTTTAAAGTATAATTAGAATATATTTTTACCATTTTATCCAATGTTGGGCATTAGAATTAATTTAACATTGAAATTGGACATAAACAATTGCCAATCTTTTGATATAAATTGTTTCTTAAAAACACGCTATTTGTTGTAACAGCGGGAATTAATTATAAAATTAATTAATACAACTTATATGTTTGGAATTTTTTAAAATAGACATCATTTTTGAATTCGGAATATCAATTATAGCTTAGGGTGAAATTTTGGCCTTATTCTGAAAAACTTCAATTTTTGATGAATAGTGAAACCACTAAGTGGTTGTTAAAAACTGATTTTTCGTTAAATTGAAATATTACCACTTCTGTGATTTGATTTTCAAAAATCCGACATACATGGTTGTAATTAAGAAGTAAAATGTGGTTCAATGAGATTAAAATAATTTTTTGGCGAATAGTAACTTTTAAGTTCTTAATCGCGATTAGAGGTAATTAGTGTAGTTTAAGGTAAAAATAATGTTTTAATAATATGAGATGAGCTTGACACTTGTCCTAATCCTATTAGATGAGTCATGGCTGACCAAGACAACCCATGGTTCAACTTGGGGACCCCATGGAGCCACTTTAGTTGGAAAATGACATTAATATATATTTATTTAATGTTAAAATTAAATTGACACAAACATGAGTTATTTTACTAAAACAGTTCTTAAGTGGGGTTACACAAGTCCAAATTTTTACTATAAATATTCATTAGAAGGATAAAAATATTTCCTACATCATATTATTTTTTTTATAAATTTTATACATTAAATAAATTAAATTATTTATGACATCATTATGATGCAGCGATGACCTCATTATTTAACGATTTTAATAAAATGAAAAGATAATGCAAAATCCAAGGCTTAAAATTGTCCAAATACTATTGGATGGGTAGATTTCGAACCCTTATCACCTTAGCCACGAATTATATAAGTGTGGGACCTTTAGAATCCGAAAATCATTGTGTAATAATGTAACATTTAAATCTTTCCAAAAAAGCCCCTCCTCTCCACTTATAAAAGGCCCCCACCTCTCCCACCTTATTCACACCTTCAAGCCATTTGGCTCGGCCAAACTCTGCCCAAATACTCTCCCAAATTCCCCCTATTACTCCTAGATGCCTCACTTTGGGAAGAACTCTTCCCAAGGAATCCTTTGGCTCAAATCAAAAAGAGTTACCCGATTTTGAGGTAATGTCTTCTCTAATGTTGTTTTGTTTTATTTTTCTTCTCCAACCCCCTAAACTCTTTTTATTCATTTATTTTGAAACAAAACCAGTATCCTCAATATACTAGGATGTTGTTATAATAAGGATTATAGCTACACTTACACACACCTACATCTAATGGTTAAAGAACATACGGTTTCTGTGGATGGCGAATTTCTGCCTCACGAAACGATGATTGTTCAACACTCATATAACACCTTCAAAGGTGGCCATTAAGATGTCACTATTTTTATATATGATATATAATATGTTTATGTTTTACTTATGTTTCTATATTTCTCATTTATGGCATACTTTATGATTTCCATTATGGGTAAAACGCGATAATTTCATTTTAGGAAGTGCGGACTACCGCCCCCTCAAAGTGATTTGAATCGTTAATGCCATATGTGGGATGTATAAAGGATGGAGTAAATGGTATTATACACTATATTGTAATTTAATTATATTATAAATTTATATCATTATGATTTCATTCCATTAAATACGAAATAGAAATGAAAGTAGCGTTCATGCGTACGTACGGCTTACCGCCTCCATGAACGGTGCATTTCATTTCATACCTCTAAATGTTACGTGACATTATGAATGAATGTATATACTGTATATATATGATATATATGATATCTACATCATGAATATAATTCTGGATATAATGGATATTTCACCACATGAACAACTTGTAATTATAAGAATGTTATTTCTGACTCAAGTACCTAAGATCGACAAAACGACCGTTATTAACTTAAATAATTACATAATGTTCATATCATTGTAATAAGTGATATAAAAAGGATAATGAAATTGAAAATGGTTCTTAATAAGTTATATATTAACTCTAGTTTATTATTCAGGAGGTTAAAGAATGGTTGAGTCAAGTCAGACACGAGGTAAGGGAATTTCATAACCCAACTTCCATTCTTTGGGTTAATCTCCTACTTTCAAATTATGTCATGATATTATTATATAGTATATTGTATTTATACTTTCTTAATGTGTACATATAGTGAATACACATAATAGATATATTTTATTTAAAAATGATCTTTTTAAGGGACTTCGTCTCAATCTCCATTCATTGAGGCATATTTGGTTTTATACACAATTTTCTTTTATACGGTGTATAAACCCCTTTGAATTTTACGTTATTCAAAAGGAATATTTTTTGTAACGAAGTGTTTTACTAAACGACAAAAAGGGAATGTTTTTATTTCCGTACATATGCGGCGACAACGACTTCTCCGCCGCCGTGACCATTATTTGAGTTTCGGCTTCCTCTACAAGCCATCATTTTTTAATGAAAAATAAATACAAAGTTTTAACATTCTTTTATTTTGGTATTGAAAATGGTTTTGAAAGCGTTTTTATTATATCAATGTGTTGTATTGATATCTTGTGATTGAAATGTGGAAATGTTATGTTTCCTTTATGCATGTTTTATGTGATACGATTATGTTATGGTTTATGATATGTTTAAACCTATTCATATGAGGAATGTATTGGACTTAATAAGTGACGGGTGGAGCCCGCTATAGCTCCTCGATGCATCGGTAGGTCTCATGAGACAACTAGAAGTGGAATTGGCCGAGGCCCTTTCCCAATTTGATTTATGGTTCTGGCCGAGGCCTTAATCATTTTAGACGTTTTGGACGAGGCCTTGACAAAATGTTTCAAAATGTATGGCATTATACATTCCCTCATTATGAAAGTGGTTATTAATATTTCATGTGATTATTCGACCAGTAGAATATCCATGTGAAGAAGTGAATGGAATTATATCATTTTACTTTTGCCATATTATGTTGATGTTCAAGTTTAAAAAGCTTTTGTTTTAGTTATACATTGCCTTAAATGTTTATGTTTATTTATGAAAGCATCCGCAATATTGTT
Source organism: Viscum album (assembly GCA_963277665.1). Lineage (NCBI taxonomy): Eukaryota > Viridiplantae > Streptophyta > Magnoliopsida > Santalales > Viscaceae > Viscum > Viscum album. Next base: position 860,551,169 of record OY728121.1, read on the forward strand.
ATCCTTACTGAGCATCTGAGCTCACCCTTTCAATGTTTTAATATTTTCCAGGATGTGAAGAAGTATTTTATGAGTGGCCTGCAGGGATTGTGAGAAGAGGATATGAGTGTGGACTATGGAGACTTTGTTATTGTAGTTTTTCACTTTATGATGTAATGTAACGTTTACGAATGTATATAGTGTTTCCAAGGATACTAAACTAATCGGTCTTTCGAGACTTGATCTTTTGTGATCATGCCAATGTTACGAAGTAATGCACCGACTCTGGGTAGCTGGGGTCGGGGCGTTACAGTTGGTATCAGAGGAAGATTAGTACAAACCTTGGAAGCTAGATTTAGATAAACTCTGATTAGAGCACATAGACCTAAGATGAACTTTGAGGATTAGTATAGAAGAACTTCCTAGAATTTTGGTATTGAAGAGATTTTGTGAGTTTTCTGAGCAATACATCCCTGTCTGGATACGAGCAGGTAGAGGCGGCTCTGGCACAGATGTACCTAGGGGTAAAACCCGAAAACACCGCTTTGAGCTAGACTCGAACGGGAACTCGTGCATGACAACGGGCCTTGCTGCACTCTTGGTTACGACACTCCCGAGGGATATGCTTAGGATAATTCTCATTTTATTTACAAACCACTATGAAGGGTTATGAGTATATACTTCCTCAATGGAAACATTTCTTTTTATGATTATGGATTATATCCATAAATAGTTCAATTTATGTTAAGTGTTTGATTATGTATTTTGATTCATAAACTGATCTAGTTTATGCAATTGTTTAGAAATGGTGCCTAGTGGAAGAAATGGAAACCGTATCAATGCACACACTCCATGTAGGGATTTCCCTCCTGCTCAAGATAATTATAGTGGGGCTGGTGATGCAACTGGTGCCGATCAGCTAATCACCATACTGGGACAACTTACTCAGGTTATGAATAATAACCTTACTCGTATGGAGCACCCTGGTCTGCAACGTGGAGGATCAATGATAGACCGTTTCATAAGGCAACAACCACCAACCTTCAATGGGGGTACAAATCCTATAGTAGCTGAGCAATGGATAAATTCCTAAGAGAAAATATTCAATGCCTTGGGGAGTAGTGAAAGGGAGAAGGTTGTCATGGCACTTTACCGCCTCACTGGAGATGCCGATCAGTGGTGGTCGCTGATTCAAAACACAAATGAAGATGATGACGTATCGAATATGGAATGGGGGGAGTTCAAAGAGATTTTCTTAGAAAAATACTTTCCTCGTGACCATCGAGCAGATATGGAAAGGAAATTTCTGAGTCTGAGGCAGAAGGAGGATGAGAATGTCGCAAAGTACGAGGCTAACTTTACAAGGTTAGCGAGGCATGCTGCCGATTATATACGTAACCCAAGGAGTAAGATTTATCGTTTCTTTGATGGGTTAAAACAATTTCTCCGTCGAGCTTTAGTATCACAATCCTTCTCATCATACGAAGATATTGTCTCGTGTGCTATCAAGACAGAAAATGAATTCTCTAAGTTTTATGACAACAAAGTAAAGCAAGAGAATAAGAGAACGGTGGAACAAGAGACAGATAAAGGGAAAAAGGGAAAGAAGGATTTTCCATTATGTGATAATTGTGGGAAGAATCACCCTGGTACGTGCCTAAAAGGAATGGGAGTTTGTTATAAATGTGGAGAAAAGGGTCACCAGGCTTGTGATTGCAAGGGAAAGAAAGAGGCTATCAAAGTTGAATGCTACAATTGTAGGGAAATGGGGCATTATGCAAATGAATGTCCTAAGAGTCAAGGAAACTTACCTCAGAAAAGGCCAAGGGATTAAGGCCAATCTTATGTTGTGACTACAGTTGAAGCGGAATAATTAATGTATTGGTGCTTTTGGACTCAAGGATTATATTCTGGTTATAAGAATAATGTGATACATATAAAGATTGTACTGCAGTAATTTTTGATTTCAGTAAGGTTTTAATATGATTAAGGTAATCATATTTTTAGTATGTGACAATAAGAGAAACTTTTCTTTGTTTGGGGAATCTAATGTTACAATTGATTTTGGAATTTAGAGACCTTTTAGAGAAAGTCTGGCGGAGGTATTTTGGATAACTATTAAGGTTGGAATGGATTAAGTTGAACCATGGATAGTATTGTTCAAGGTTAATGCATTTCTAAAGATTATTTTTGGAATATTATAATACTATAGTTTTAGGAAAAGGACAACCTGCAGGGTGGGGCATAACCCGTCGCGTCGGACAAAGCTACAGGAATCGAACCCACAATCATAGTGCGACAGGCCTTTATTTCCTACCACTAGCCTACAGGAAGTCCCTGGTTATTACAAAATAATTTTACTAATCTAAATGGTATGTGTTAACATTTGGAACCTTATACAATTAGGATAAGTATAATATTTTTGATTTCTATTATCCTTTTGAGTGAAAGATGAGTTGAAGGTTGAAACTGTAATTGTCAAGCATAAATATATATATACCTATCTCTTATTCAATGAATAAATTAATTCTTAAACTTTATTAAAGGGATATTAAAACAACAAAATGTGTTATCCTAATACCTTATGTCTTGTTGAACTGATGATATTTTAAATCAACATAGATTGATGTCTTTGAGGCCCTCAATTTGACAGTTGATTGTGATTGATGACCTCAATCACTCCCTACAAATATTTACGTTTTTCCTCCAATAATATGTCTTTAATTTCCACCAATGTTCTCCTAATCGAGATCATAATTGGGTGGTGACTTTTTCATTTCCCTTCCCCTCTTATTAAGGCTAAATTTTGTTAATCTTATTTCCGATGTGGGTTTTCCACAAAGGTATTTTCTCTTTTCAACCTTTTATTTTCAAAGAAAAATTTCAAATTGCGAGGATGAAATTTATTGAAGGAGGGGAGAATGTAACACCCCGAGCTTCCACGATACGCTTCTCATTCAACAATGCAATAGCTTGCATTGTACGCAACTTCGAGTTCTAAAACACCGCGACTAATAAAAGTAGCCGTTATGAATAGTAATACCTACTTTTTGAAATTTTATAAATTTTATTTATCAAAATGAACTTCATTTTTGGATTCGGAATATTGAAATTAGCCTATGTTGAATTTTTGGTATTTTTCTGAGAACTTCTAAATTTTTATGAATAGTGAAAAATGCTTAAAAACAAATTTTTTTAATCAAAATAATTTATGGTGATAAATTATAATATTTAGTGGTTTTAAATTATAATTAGAATATATTTTTACCATTTTATCCAATGGCGGTCATTAGAATTAATTTAACATTGAAATTAGACATAAACAATTGCCAATCTTTTGATATAAATTGTTTCTTAAAAACACGCTATTTGTTGTAACAGCGGTAATTAATTATAAAATTAATTAATACAACTTATATGTTTGGAATTTTGTAAAATAGACATCATTTTTGAATTCTGAATATCAATTATAGCTTAGGGTGAAATTTTGGCCTTATTCTGAAAAACTTCAATTTTTGATGAATAGTGAAACCACTAAGTGGTTGTTAAAAACTGATTTTTCGTTAAAATGAAATATTACCACTTCTGTGATTTGATTTTCAAAAATCCAACATACATGGTTGTCATTAAGAAGTAAAATGTGGTTCAATGAGATTAAAATAATTTTTTTGGTGAATAGTAACTTTTAAGTTCTTAATCGCGATTAGAGGTAATTAGTGTAGTTTAAGGTAAAAATAATGTTTTAATAATATGAGATGAGCATGAAACTTGTCCTAATCCTATTGGATGAGTCATGGACGACCAAGACAACCCATGGGTCAACTTGGGGACCCCATGGAGCCACTTTAGTTGGAAAATGACATTAATATATATTTATTTAATGTTAAAATTAAATTGACACAAACATGAGTTATTTTACTAAAACAGTTTTTAAGTGGGGTTACCCAAGTCAAAATTTTGACTATAAATATTCATTAGAAATATAAAAAGATTTCCTACATCATAGTATTTTTTTTATAAATTTTAGACATTAAATAAATTAAATTATTTATGACATCATTATGATGCAGCGATGACCTCATTATTTAACGATTTTAATAAAATGAAAAGATAATGCAAAATCCAAGGCTTACACTTGTCCAAAGACTATTGGATGGGTAGATTTAGAACCCTTATCTCCTTATCCACGAATTATATAAGTGTGGGACCTTTAGAATCCGAAAAGCATTGTGTAATAATGTAACATTTCAATCTTTCCAAAAAAGCCCCTCCTCTCCACTTATAAAAGGCCCCCACCTCTCCCACCTTATTCACACATTCAAGCCATTTGGCTTGGCCAAAATCTGCCCAAATACTCTCCCAACTTCCCCCTCTTACTCCTATATGCCTCACTTTGGGCAGAACTCTTCCCAAGGAATCCTTTGGCTCAAATCAAAAAGAGTTACCCGATTTTGAGGTAATGTCTTCTCTAATGTTGTTTTGTTTTATTTTTCTTCTCCAACCCCCTAAACTCTTTTTATTAATTTCTTTTGAAACAAAACCAGTATCCTCAATATACTAGGATGTTGTTATAATAAGGATTCTAGCTACACTTACACACACCTACATCTAATGGTTAAAGAACATACGGTTTCTGTGGATGGCGAATTTCTGCCTCACGAAACGATGATTGTTCAACACTCATATAACACCTTCAAAGGTGGCCATTAAGATGTCACCATTTTTATATATGATATATAATATGTTTATGTTTTACTTATGCTTCTATATTTCTCATTTATGGCATACTTTATGATTTCTATTATGGGTAAAACGCGATAATTTCATTTTAGGAAGTGCGGACTACCGCCCCCTCAAAGTGATTTGAATCGTTAATGCCATATGTGGGATGTATAAAGGATGGAGTAAATGGTATTATACACTATATTGTACTGTAATTATATTATAAATTTATATCATTATAATTTCATTCCATTAAATACGAAATAGAAATGAAAGTAGTGTTTATGCGTACGTACGACTTACCGTCTCCATGAACGGTGCATTTCATTTCATACCTCTAAATGTTACGTGACATTATGAATGAATGTATATACTGTATATATATGATATATATGATATCTACATCATGAATATAATTCTGGATATAATGGATATTTCACCACATGAACAAATTGTAATTATAAGAATGTTATTTCTGACTCAAGTACCTAAGATCGACAAAACGACCGTTATTAACTTAAATAATTACATAATGTTCATATCATTGTAATAAGTGATATAAAAAGGATAATGAAATTGAAAATGGTTCTTAATAAGTTATATATTAACTCTAGTTTATTATCCAGGAGGTTAAAGAATGGTTGAGTCAAGTCAGACACGAGGTAAGGGAATTTCATAACCCAACTTCCATTCTTTGGGTTAATCTCCTACTTTCAAATTATGTCATGATATTATTATATAGTATATTGTATTTATACTTTCTTAATGTGTACATATAGTGAATACACATAATAGATATATTTTATTTAAAAATGATCTTTTTATGGGACTTCGTCTCAATCTCCATTCATTGAGGCATATTTGGTTTTATACACAATTTTCTTTTATACGGTGTATAAACCCCTTTGACTTTTACGTTATTCAAAAGGAATCTATTTTATAACGAAGTGTTTTACTAAATGACAAAAAGGGAATTTTTTTCTTTCCGTACATATGCGGCGACAATGACTTCTCCGCCGCCGTGACCATTATTTGAGTTTCGGCTTCCTCTACAAGCCATCATTTTTTTAATGAAAAATAAATACAAAGTTTTAACATTCTTTTATTTTGGTATTGAAAATGGTTTTGAAAGCGTTTTTATTATATCAATGTGTTGTATTGATATCTTGTGATTGAAATGTGGAAATGTTATGTTTCCTTTATGCATGTTTTATGTGATACGATTATGTTATGGTTTATGATATGTTTAAACCTATTCATATGAGGAATGTATTGGACTTAATAAGTGACAGGTGGAGCCCGCTATAGCTCCTCGATGCATCGGTAGGTCTCATGAGACAACTAGAAGTGGAATTGGCCGAGGCCCTTTCCCAATTTGATTTATGGTTTTGGCCGAGGCCTTAATCATTTTAGACGTCTTGGCCGAGGCCTTGACAAAATGTTTCAGAATGTCTGGCATTATACATTCCCTCATTATGAAAGTGGTTATTAATATTTCATGTGATTATTCGACCAGTAGAATATCCATGTGAATAAGTGAATGGAATTATCTCATTTTACTTTTGCCATATTATGTTGATGTTCAAGTTTAAAAAGCTTTTGTTTTAGTTATACATTTCCTTAAATGTTCATGTTTATTTATGAAAGCATCCGCAATATTGTTATCCTTACTGAGCATCTGAGCTCACCCCTTTCAATGTTTTAATATTTTCCAGGATGTGAAGAAGTATTTTATGAGTGACCTGCAGGGATTGTGAGAAGAGGATATGAGTGTGGACTATGGAGACTTTGTTATTGTAGTTTTTCACTTTATGATGTAATGTAACGTTTACGAATGTATATAGGGTTTCCAAGGCTACTAAAATAATTGGTCTTTCGAGACTTGATCTTTTGTGATCATGCCAATGTTACGAAGTAATGCACCGACTCTGGGTAGCTGGGGTCGGGGTGTTACAATATATATGTGAAGGAAGTGATGAGGCTGCATGGGGTTCCACTTTTGATCATCTTTGATCATTATCCAAGGTTAAAATAAACATTATGGAGAAGTGTTCAACATTATTTGAGTATAGAATTGAATTTCACCATGATCTATCACCCCCAAAATAATGTCCAATTTGAGTGGAATATTTAGACACTTGAGGACATTTTAACAGCATGCTCAATGAAATTCAAGGGTGGATGGGATTAACACATACCACTAGTTGAGTTCTCATATAAAAATATCTTCCAATAAAGTTTTCAAATGAATCCATATGAAGCTCTATATGGGAAGTGATGTAGAAGTCAAACTTTTTTAGATGAAATTGGAAAATGAAAGAAACATAGACCCAAACTTGTGCAAGAGTTGGTATAGAAGGTTCAAGCTATGAAATAATATATAAAAGCTTCTCAGAGTAGGAAAAAGAACTATGCTATAACAATATAATGGACATAGATTTTGATTTTGGTGAAATTTTTTTCCTTTGAATATCACAATAGAATAGATTCATGTAGTTTGGAAAGAATGTGAATCTTATCCCTAGGTACATTATCCCCTTTAAGATCTTTGATCACATAGGAGCAGAGACCTATTAAATTGTACATCCAAAAAGAATGGATCAAGTTCATGATGTGCTCCATGTATCAATCCTGAGGAACTACATACCTGATCCCTCACTTGTACATAATCTAGAGGTGGTACAACTGGATAATGAAATCTCATGTGAAGAGCATCCGGTGAAGATCTTGGACCATATAAGCAATTTTCTATGAAATAAGACAACTCAACTTGTCAAAGTGTTCTGGAGGAACTATAAGTATGGAGAGGTGACCTGGGATCTAGAGGAAAAAATGAAATATAAGTAACCTCATATATTCTCAATTGAGAATATGAGTTGAGATTTTGGGGATGAAATATCAAAATGGGGGAAGAATGAAACCACCTAGAGCTTTTAAATGGTATATTTCTCTTGAAATAAATGAGTGCTATAATAAACTATATATTATTATACACATAAAGAAAAAAATTATTTCATTAATAAATAATATTACATTAATTAGCAATGAAACCTATTAAAATCCCATGCATTATAACTGGAACAAAATATAAAATATAAAATATAAAATGGGTAAATTTGGTTATCCCCAATCTACAAGAATCATCACCCACACTGCCAAAGCTATAGAAAAGAAATAACATATTAATAAACCAATCAACATGAAAAATATATAAATATAAAACCTTAAGAAGAATTTATTTGAATATTGAGTGAAAGACTGAATTTGTATATATATGAGGTAATGAGTCTGATTGAATAGTAATGTCACTATTGGAATAGTAACCTGACTGTTGGGAATTTTTACCTGACCGTTGAAATGGAAATTTTGCCCAAAAAAATAAATTTAGATATAAATAATATTTATCATTATTATTTTATAATTCCAAAAAAATTAAATATCATGATTAAAAAACTCATAGAAAATGTAAGCGTATTTTGAATAAACAACATTTTAATGTATTATAAAAAATAATTATTTTTATATTAAAAATTAAAATTAACTATTTAAGAAATTTATTTTGATAAAATTAATATTAATTTTCAAATCATCATGTAAAAATTATTGTAGGGTTTTTTTGGGTAATTTTATGACATGATTCAATTTTTTGGTGAATAGTAAAAATATTGTTTTTCACTTAAATAGAGTATCATGAATTATATCATACATGATGTTATAATTATATAATACTTTCTCAAACTTTAGGTTTGTCCATGATATATTTAATTTCATTAATGGTTCATTAAAATTTGATAAAAATATTTCCCAAACCTTAAAAGTACTTTCCAAATCCTAAAAATCTAAAGTATTACATGAATTTTTTTTTCAAACTTTCCTTTTAATTAAACTAATAAATTTGAATTATAAAGTGAAAAAAGTCTTAAAATAATGTTATTTAATTAAAATATAGTTTATAATGTAAAAAATGCCCATTACAAGGTTAACCTTGGATATAATATTTTATTCAATATTTTATTCTAAAAACACCTCTCTCATATAGTCTAAATATCTCACCCCCTCCCATTGGAAAACCACACATTATCCACTTTAAAAAGACTAAACTCCACCAAATTCCTCCCTATAAATATCCATAAAATATTTAGGGAAATTTTGGGGCAATAAAAATCCAATTCCCAAGGGAGTTATAGTGTCATACAAGTGAAGCTAGACCGAGGATAGAGTAAGTCTCTATTAACTCTTTCCTCCTTTATTCTCCTCTTTATTATTTTTCACAATTTCTTTCATAACCATATTAAATAAAATTAATTTTTTATTAATTTAATTTTATATTAATGATAGTTACCTAATATAATTATTAGGTTTATGAAAAATTGAAATGTCATATTTCCCTTTCCTTCTCTTTCGATAACATCCCATTAAAGGTTGGTTAACCACCTAGAGAGACAATTAAAAGCCAACTATTATAACCATATTCATAGATGAATATCATTAATTACATATAATATATATATATTAAATTATATGCATTATAATCTTATGAAGTTAATAATAATTTTCTATAAACGACTTTGAATGAAAATAGTGAAATCAAAGAGTAACAAAATTTAATTATGAAAAACATAATATTAGAACACTTCAATTTCATCAAATGAAATTAATAAATAAAACAATAACCATAATTTATAAATAGCTTAATAAATGAATATAATTAAAATCTATATAAATTTTTTATAAATATATGTTTATTATTCAGGTGGCGTAAAAGAAACGAAAGAAAGTGAGAATTAAGGTAAGGTGATTCTCAAACCCAACTTATTTCCATTGAGTTATCCAACTTTATTAGCATGTTCATTATGGATATTCATATAATATTCCTTAAATATAATTTCATTATTATTACCATTTATTTTCGAGGATATTTGTGTATTTAGACATGATTTTATGATGTATATAATTTTTTCCAAAATAACTCTTCATTCTATGATACATCTCAATTTCTATTGAGTTGAAACTTCTTCATTCAAAATTGATGATTTATATAGAAAATATATTTTTACCTTTTTAATTTGGTAACCCCAAATTTATTCATGAAATTATTATTTATGAAACTCTTATGAAACTCATTATTTTTCATATGTCAATTCTAGAATATGATTGTAATACATTCTATGTGGTATGCATGATTATATTAATATTTTGATGTGATGGGTGGGACTGAAATTATATATCCCTCTGCAGCATTGGGTAATGTGATGTATATCATGAGATAATGTGTATTATGTGTGAACATGATAATATATTTGTTCACAATTGTTATGTTATTAATATGCACATATGTTATTCATGAACATGATGCAAGATTTTTCCACAATTATGTGTGGTATTTGACCACGAAGACATGATGTTTCATTTATAGGAATTGAAAAATTCCTTACCTTTATCAATTTTTTACCTCATTATGTTTATAGTGTTAATATTCTTATTTTATGATGATGATGATTATTCCCACTCATTTTATATTGATTCACACCTTTATTTTATGTATATCATCATGTGACTTCATGTACTAAAGAGAAAGAGAGATTTAGAACAACAACTATGAATATTTTAAATAAATGTTTTTGTTTTTTTATATGTTATGTATGGTCCTAATTTTACCAAGACACTAAGCCTTTAGATCCTGGATTTGTAACACAATTATGTTGTTTATATTTTAAATGATGTAATATTCATTTAAGAAAAATAGGATTCCAATACAAATTATAAAATATGGACAAATCATATATTAATCTTTAAATCCTTAACAATAATACCAAGGGTTAAACATAATACATTCCTTAAATATTAAACCTTAAAAAAATTAAAAAATATATCTAACCAAATTCAAAATAAATTGTTTTTGAAACAAGGTCACTAAATTTCCAAAACCAACTTAACATTTATCCCACAAAAAACATAAAGTATCTCTTAATTTCACATAAGAAACATATAAATATATTGATCATATATTCTCATTAACCAAGTTTATAATCTATATCAGCATAAAACCTCAATGAAAAGATACATACTTCCTCAAAATCAAATCTCTCCACATTCCTTAAATAAAATCGTTGATTATAAAATATATTCCATAAATTCTAAAAACACTATAAAAGATAACATATAACACTTTTTCATCAAATCACTATTCTTCTACAAGGTAAAATACCCTATCCAATTTACATTATCAAAATATATAATCTATTTTCCCTAAATAAACTTTATTTTATGAATATTAGAAACATATTACATGTTATCATTCTCCCAATCCGAGGTTTTATCTAAAATAACACCTCACTATTACATTAATTTTCTGGGTTATCGATACCATTCAACATATTATTGAAAATACTTAATGAATAACTTCTAGAGAATAATCCTTATGTGTTTCATGAATCTTAAAACTATAATAACATTGGAAAAAATACGTCTAAAATATTATTATCGAATTACAATACATAAAAACATCAATAATTCCAATTACTTCTTAAACCATTAACTATACCTCATTAGATTATCCCTTAATTCCTCCCTCATTTAATATATTATTTATATCATCTTCATCATAAATAGTAAAACCTTTACTCATACAAACTTTATGATCATCTTCTAAATATTTTTCCTCGGACATCAATTTTCATAAAGCCCATACTTTCCTTAATTATAATATTCAACTATTGATGATACCTTAGAGAAACCACTATACTTATCCACTATATTAACCAAACATTTCATTCTTACTCATAAATTGCTTAATCTATTCCCTTATTTTCGACACATAAAACATCTTCCAATTATCTTGATACATTTACATGATTTATTTTTCCTACATACTGTACATATAGGAAGATGAATATTCTTACCTCCACAGACTTTAGGAAACTCTCTTTTTGTCTTTTAGGTTTCTCAAGAAACCCATTCAAGTGGAGATTATTGATCATATAAAAAGATAAATGATTTGGAATAATCACACGATTTTTCATTTCACCTCCCATTTCCCATGGTTGGGAATGATGAATTTTTTTATTGTCTATCTCATTCAGAATTAACCTGATTCCTCCTGGTTCCATCTAATGACTAAAACCAAAAACAATAGTGTGAGAAAAATTATCATAATGAGAAATCATGAAAAATCATTTACCGAATGTCTAAATAATGAAACCATATTTCAAATCTATGACCACTTAGGTTTAACATTTTTTATCCTTGGTTATTATCTATTTAAATCCTTTATAATGGATTATAAAGAAAATGCGAGTTCAACCAAGAATATCCCCCATGAGTATCAATCCAAGTGCACAATAAGGGAACACTCACTGTGAATTTGAATGATGGTGAAGATATACTGAACCAACACTTTTAGAGGTTATTACTCCTGGATGAATATGTTCTAAAACCATATACAATTATAGTATCTTGACATGGATATATTTCTTAGAAAACAACATAATATATTCCTCAAAATACTTTAAAATGTTATAATATACATAGACTTATCCACATGGTTTTCACCAAATTTCTCTAATCCTAACATCCAAAGATTGAATAAACCTGTACTATGATAAAAAATATAAAAATACTTATTTTTTATACATATATATTACATATTAATAGATAAATATTCATTAAATTTAATTCATTCATACCTAGGGGTCGTAAAGGTTTAGTGTACATGGAGGCTAGATACACAGTATTATTATTTCATGAAAGACCTTCCCCATATTCCCTAATTATCTTCAAACATAGTACACTACATAGACATACCGTATTTAAAAATATCTTCATAACCTAGGGAAAGAAAACATAAAAAATAGTGAGATCAGATGCTCAATAAGGGTAAACCAGGGAGATATCAATGATCACTTAATAATAGAATGTGAATAAGGGTACGATAACATGATATTAACATTTAAAAACCATAACCAACATAAAATAGATAAATTTTTTGATTTATTGAATAAATATTGGATTTTCATAAGACATGAATCATAAATGAACCAAATAACATGAATTGGCATAAGAACATTGTTTGTGGAATAAACATAAACATTGAAAAATCATTTCTGTAGTCAAGGATCATTTCCAAGACTATCATAATAGACCAGGTTCACACTCTATTCTATCATATCCATAGTCAAGGTTCACTCCCAAGACTATAATAGTGGAAATATTCCATTATTGAACTACATTCAATCCCTATTCTAGTCCTTATTACCACTTGAGATATCCAATTTTACCAATTCATTAAAGGGATATATAATTTTGGGTTCACCCATGAAAAAATGAAAATCATATATAAGTGTTCCTAATATCATAAAACATTCATCATATCATAACCCATGGAAATCAAATGGGTTTCATATATATTTCTCTATTTCACCATAGAATAACCCATGTAAAAGAAATAAGTTTCAAAACATTTTCATAATAACTTAATTAACCCATGGGAAAGAAATGGGTTTCATAGAATCATATATAAATAATAATCATCAAAATATATAAATAGAATTAGATTGGATGGTATTTATGATATCCATGACTTGATTACCTCCCATGTAACCAAAATTGGTCGACCACATGGACTCAATAATTCCTCCCCATATATCAGAGGCTATAGAATACCAGTGAGGGTGAATGAGAGGTGATTCCATGTGTCCGAATAGGTTCAGTTAATTGGGAGTGAACCACGTTTGGGATATCACAAAATTGTATCAGAGCTATGTTTCAATCCAAGGACCTATGTGTTATGGTCCCACCATCATTCTACTATGTCACTCTGATCATAGGGAATAGTATCTCTATAGAAAAACCCTTGGCCCTCTCTGTTAGTCGGAAACCTCTAGCATATGGGGAGTCACAGATGAGGCCAGGTGGCCAACTAGGATTAGTTACTTGGGAGTGAATCAGGTCCAAGATATCACAAGGTGGTATGAGAGAGTTTCTTTTCTTGTCTTATTATTTTGTAAATTTAGACAGAAGATTAAGAACTTATCAAAACTTGGTAATAAGCTATGCTTGGGAGTAGCTGACCCACGTTCAGGCTATACAATGATTTTCAGGGAATGGGAATTGTTATGTAATGTTTCGTCTTATTAAAGTTGATATACTTTCACCATTTAGTGATTCACATGAGTTGTGGTATTTGTTATACTTTATGGAGAATCTAACCTGTACTCATATGATAATGATAACTATTAGATGAATCATTATAGTTACATAAGATTTACATTCCATGCATATTTTATGACATATATGTGAATTTTATTTCTTTCATTTACCTTATTTACTATGATTATTAAGTGTTACTTGGTTGTGATATATGCCTATTCAACTAACGTATTCTATAGAGAATAGAAATTTATTTTTTAAAATGTTACCACTAACCTAAATACTATTTTTCTATATATATTGGTGGTGGCATATTAAATTTACAATTTCTAACCATGTATTCTATGTAACCCTAGTTACATGAGATTGGATTTTTCAATTATTACATGAATACCAAATTATATTTCAATAGAATATGAGACTTTATTAATTGAAATGGGTAATTCATGGAATTGAGACATCTTATCTTACTCATTACATTTAGGGACCAAATATAAGGTGAATTGGTTGGAATTAAATGGGTGTCACTTTCAATTTATAGAGTATGGGGATTTATAAAAATGGAATTAAAATCCTATTAATTAAACCTTTTATTATTTATATAATAACATACAAACATAAAATATAAATTCCAACTTATAAAATAAATGGTTTCCTATAAATGAAGAGGCCAAGTGAATCTTAAATAGTGTTTCCATACTTGACTTGAAATTGATCCTCCATATACAAGTATCCCTATAAATAAAGTTTAAACACTTACTCATACATTGATGTTATTTTTGGGTATTTTGGGTATTGATCCAGGTTTATTTTTTACCTCTTATATTATTGATCATATCTGCTTTGGTATCATATATTGAGGTGTGTTCTTGGAATTTTTAAAGCTATTCCTCCATGATGTCCCCGAGTCATGCACCAAGTGGGTGGTGATGACCATGATCTAGAGATGGTAGGCCCTAAGGCATCTATTTTACCTTCAGGAGTTCCACCTAAATAACAACCTGCCCTGAACTGGGCACTAATGTTCAGCTTTGATAGAGTTTCCCACCATTGATGTAATCTATATTGGGTGCTCCATGATCTGCACATGCAATGTATGATCAAACTCATAAGTTCCAGTAGTATAATCCTCCCATATTCTAGGGGTATATAGGTCCTTAGGCCACTATTCCATAGATAGAAGCCACTCTTTCTATCATCAAGAATCTAGAGAAATCTCTAGAGATGATGGTCAGACTTTCCACTTATATGTTGTGTGATTCCACCAAGCACTAGTGGGATGTGATTACATAGACTGGTTTTCATTAGGGAATGGTCTAGGAGGGCTTTTAGATCTCCTTCTATGATTTATTTTTACCTAATACACTAAGAGATGACTGAACTAGGTATTTCATGCACCTGATGTTGGTTCTATGTTTGTCATTGACTATACAACAAGTTTCACTGAGATTTAATGATTTTAATCTCTTATTAAAGGTGATAAACTATCCTGAGTGAGATGATTCAAGTATGGGCTTTGGTATTTCATCTAACTTAACATGACATTATTCCACCTATTTATTATTTCTGATATCGTAAACCAATTTCTTATCACCATGCAAAACATGGGGGAAGAAAATAGTACAGTGAATAGAGGCTAAGTACTGGGATAGGGTATTAGTTCCTCCAGTAGTAGGAAGCGTAGCCTTAAGGTTTTTTTTTTCAGAATAGTGAAAGTTAGAGTATCTTCACTAGTAGCTCCATTGTATACCATCAATGTCGATGGAAAGGGAATGCGAAGATGCAATGTGATAAAGACCCACATGACTGATGTTATTTCGGCCAGATAGGTCATTGTTAAAGGTTTTTCCAGACCTTTCTTCCTATTTCCAATGTAAGAGGACCCACACCACCTCTTCCTTCAAGAGAAAGATTAGTGAATCCGCACTAGGAAAAGAGTAGGAATATCACTAGATTTATAGGGTGAGTAGGATTACATGGACAAGGTATCTGGACTTATGATTCTTAGTAATAATAGAGTTGACCTGCTCAAGGTAGTCCAACTGTAGCTCGGGGTCATTGATTAGGCTAGTTGCATACATTATAGAAGGCAATTTAAGAGTGGAGTTCATGAAATTATACTATATGAGGTACTAATATAGTATCCTCTAATATCATATATTCTTTATTTGATACATGAACATAGCACCCCTTTATCTTAGTATTGATTGTGGGAATTCTTGGGATTGAAATTTTTTACTTCTATGTGGTGTTGAACTTAGACATAGCGTTGGGTGTCTGGTCAGAGGGTATACACAAATAAAATGACTTTCCTCTTAATATTGGTGATTATAACTTCTTTTAGAATTTATTTATCATTGAGATGAATTGGTTTGATGTCACACTTGGGATGGATCATCGAATTACTTATCATTAAGACGTTGACTATAATCACTAAAGGGTGACTTCCATAACTCTAGAGGGTGGTAAATATGTACATAAGGGAGGATGTTATTCCCAGGCCAATCAATTCATATGAGTTCATCATGGGCTGGGAAAAGTGACAACCCATATTTCTAGCCATTTCTTGCATTATCAGATGATGTGTCTGATATATTTATCCTCTCAAGATGGATAATTTTAGTGATATTTTTCCAAATAACTTCTTTGGACTACCTCCTAATAGAGACGTAGAGTTTATAACTGATCCCATTTTAGGAGAATCCATAGTGTATATTCATCCATACATGATGGAACCTACTGATCATAGGGATCTCAATAGATAGTTGGGTGATTTAGAAGTTAAGGTTTTTATCTGATTTTGAACTTCTTATTCTGGTTCACCTATCATTTTAACTAAGAATTCAGAAGTAACACTCTATCTTTTCATGGATTATCGATGGTTAAACTATCTTACAATTAAGAACCAATATCCATTACCTCAAATTGATGATGTATTATACCAGATTTGAGGAGCTATATTGTTCTCTAAGACCGACCTGAGATCAATATATCATTAGGTGAAATTCATGACTTTAGATATACCACATATTAATTTTTGATGTTGTTATGGTTTACGTGAGTAACATTTTATTCTGTTTGGGGTTATGAATGTGACCACTATTTTCATGGTCTTGATGAATTGGGTTTTCCAACCCTATTTGGATTCCTTCATCATGGTTTTTGTGGATTCCATCTTTGTGTATTCTCATACTTGAAGGTAATATTCCAAGCATCATGTGATCATAATGAGTACACTGATGAGAATCAGTTATATGCTAAAATCAGAAAGTACCACTTATGGATCGACAAGGTTCACTTCTTGGGACATATTATCTGAGAATCAAGAGTATATGTTGAACTAGATAAGGTGAATATTGTTGTTCCCCAGTAGAAACCCAATAACGTGTTTCATATACAGATTTTCTTAAGGATATATTGATATTACATACACTTCATACAAGACTTCTCATGACTTGAATCACCTATTATATGTTTTACTAAGAAGGGTTTAAAGTTCTTATGGTATGAATCATACAAGAAGGCCTTTTAGGAGTTGAAACGAAGACATATATCAATATCAATCTTAATCCTTCCTGATCCTGGTAGAGGATATACAATGTTATTTGATGCATCAGGTACTTGGATGTGGGCAGTAATGATGTATGATGATCAATTCATAGAATAAGGGACTCTCCACTTAATTCTTCATGAGTGTAATTACCAAACACCTGACCTTGAGCATGTATAAGTCAAAAAATTCTTTTCATTACCTATGAAATTATCAAATGGGAGAGTGATTTATATTGTTTACGAACCATAAGAGCATTAAATATGTCTTTATATTGAGTTAATTTAATATCATAGAGTGAATATTGATCTAATAACTTCATTATTTTGACTTTTAGCTTGCCTACACACATGGAAAGGGTAATGCGATTGTTGATGCACAAAGTTGGAAAATTCAAGAACAAGCAATTGAAGAAGCTATTGGTGAATAGAAGTTGATAACACAATTTTATAAGATGTAAATGGAGTTTAAAGGGAGTCACAGTCAACATTTTCTTGTAGCCTTATAGTTACCTATTTACTCTTAGATAGGGTGATGTGATGGAAATTTTCGGATGCTGATGGTTTGGTCTTATGTGAAAGTGTTTCCAGTGAGGACCCCACTACCTTTGGATTGGTCTGTTGATGGAGACAAGATAATACATATAGCTGGGCATATCTGGGATCTTAAAGGTGTGAGAGAGGAGATTATGTGATATTACCATTCTTCTTAGTCACCAAATCTCCTAGGTATCTCCATGGTGTATCATGATATTTTCTGTCACTATTGGTGGCCTTGGATAAAACATCATATTTTAGGTATTACCACTAGGTGTTCCTTCAATTATTAGGTGAAGTTAAAACAATATTGGGATTATGGGTTGTTACAGATGTTATTTGAACTAGAATGGAAATGGGATGATGTTGTGAGTGATTTCATGACTTTTTTACCAAGGTCACCTTGAGGTAGAGATTTAGTTTTGGTAATCATGGATCGAATAATGAATATATCCCAATTCATTATTATCCAGGATAAATTCTTGGTTAATGTTCTTGGAAGAAATTATGTCGTTGAGATCATATGTCTACATGTGGTCCCTTATTCTATCATTTTATATATGGAAACTCATTTTACATTGAGTTTCTAGAAAGGGTTATAAAAATCTTATGGTACATAGGTGATTCTTAGAATAGCTTTTCACCCTCAAACTGGTGGCTAAATAGAATGGACTATATAGGTGTTGGAGGAAATTATCCAAGAATTATTTTTCAATTTCAGTGGTTATTCGGAGAAACATATACCCCTCATCATGTTTTAGGACAATAATATATTTCAGGAAAAAATTCAGATTGATCTTTATGAGGACTTCTATTGTAGGCCATTCCATTTACCTATGTGTTGGATAGAGATAGGGGAGGTAGTGATACTAGGTCCTCATCTCATTCAAGATACTTTAGAAAAAGTTTAATTAATTTAAAATAAGATGTATACTTCTTAGTCAAGAAAAAAAATCATATTCCAATATTTATCATGGACCATTAGATATTGAGGTTGGTGACTGTTTTTTTTATGGGTATCACCCCGACTTGCGCATATACAGATACAAGGGTATAGGAGGTTGTTACCTCATTTTTTCAGGACTTTTGAGATCATCGATTGAGTCGGATTTGTAGACTATCAATTTATATTTCCTTAAAGGTACTCTTCCATGCACGACATCTTCCAAATTTCATAGCTTCACCGTTACCATGACAACCCATATCATACTTTTGATCCCAAGGATGTTGAATTAGATGTCGATGGTTCTTTTTAGAAGTATTCAGTTCGCCTCATTAATCATAGAACAAAGGATCTCCGAGGCCAATCTGTCACATTGTCGAGGGTGATATGGAAGCATGGGAATGTACTAGAAAATACTTGTGAGTGGGAGGATGTTATACATGATTAGTATTTGAAGTTGTTCTTAGATAAAGTTATATCACCCTTGGAAGGGTGAGTTAGGGATGAGTTTATTTAAGGGTGGAGGATAGTAAGAACTTGATATTTCTTTAAGTTAAAGATCCTTTAGTTTTCAATTTTTCACCTTTATTTTTTCCTTATATTAATTCCTAGTAAGGATGTTGAGAATGAAAAGGGTGTTCAAGTCTTGTATGGGGTCGAGATGCCTGAATTTGGGTAAAAATAGACGGCCCTTATGGTTAGTAGAAATCATGAAGGGTGTTTCAGTGAACAACAGCCAGCTACACTATTTTTCCTAACCATAAAACCTAGTCCACATTATAATGAGAAAAAAATTTAGACTTTATGAATGAAAAATTTCATGGTCTTCCCATAGCTTCGCAAACTGTGCACATGAAATGTGTAAACCCCCTCGTTGCATAAAAATCCATGCATGGTTAGTGCCTGATTCTCCCAACCATACAACCAAACCGTGTGACCATTAAAATTGGGTAAAAATTACTATTTTTCATTTAAAATATTTACAACTCCCCACCATTGACCTTATTTATTCCTCTAGTAGACAACACCCTCTCTTTTTCTCCCATTGAAGTATTCTAAAGCCTCTATAAAGAGGTTCTTTTATATCTTCCCTATCCAACCACATGATCAGGATATGTTTTTCTTGTTGGATTCCTATAGTTAATCATTCCAATCCCTAGTCGACATTATTAACTATTTATTCTATTGATGATTTTATTTTAGTGCGATATCTTATGCACTATTTTTAGGGAATTCATTTTTTCTTCCATTTTCTTCTGATGCAGGCCAAAATAAGGGCCAATACAGGACAAGTAATCTACTATTGGCATATAGTAGGAAGTAAATAAATTTTACATCAAATTATCACCTTTTTATAAACTATTTCCATTTTGTGCATGTTTGTTCTATCGGGTTTTGCTTATAAAATTTATCTTATTTTATTTAAATTTTCAAGATTGTATTCTAGACACTAATGACACCTAAAAAATCATTGGAGGTTGATACCTCAATGTTAACCAACCCCTATAGGGGTGTTCCATGTTATTATTTTGGTGATCCATGTTGGGTTTACTGAGACACCTTTCCAGTGTTCTTGACCTGAAATTTGTCAAGGTGTGTGTTACATCACAATTAAATGAAACATTTAAAGTGTCTAATGTAATGTATATATAAATATATAGATATCACATATCCTTGGAAAAATTAATTTATTTGATAAGTAGTTTGGTGTCCTTATTTTACCTTATCATGTTTGATGAAAGGAAATGGAATGAAGCTAAATAATTAGAAGTTGGAATGAGTATTACATAGAATATTATGCCTTATATTTATAAATTAAATGATTAAAATGTTCCTATTGCATATGGATATTTTTCATCTTTATAGGAATAGTTATATATTATCCAGCCTTGGATTCCTGGGGGAATTCCTCAAGAACTCAAAAGACTCCATTCCGATTCATTGAGCCAATTTCCATGGGAGATACCCACCATGGAATATTGTCATTTTATTATTATTAGAATATCTAAATGTTGTATTAATTATTCACTTGAATATTTCCATGAAATTTTAATTCCTTGGATAAAATCCATGGATTAATCTTGATGTCTTCAAACATGCATCACCATGGATTCACTCTATTGGGGCTAGTCAGGCTGAGCCTGAGATTACTATATACATTCTCCATGGAATAATTTAAAATATTTTATAGTGTAATACCTTTTATGTACCCTTATATTACACTCAAAACCTTATTTATAGACTTCATGATTTACTAATATGATTTGTCTTGACCCCTAAGGTCAAGGATGCCTTGGTTTCACTGTGGATCCTATTTTATTATCATCATAATTATTAATCCATGATTACCTATATATTATATTTATAATACCCTAGATAATAATTAACGGATCACCTGTTCATATAAATTTCCATCTAAGGCTGATGCATGTATAGGTTATTTAAATTATCATTTCTTTAATTTTATATACCTGTACACTATTATAGTTTATATTAATAGGTTGGATTTGTATAGAAATCATTGGCAGTGGCATACTAATACTTATTTAATATTCTATATAGTCCATCGTTGGTACCTAGGTAGATTATATGATTGCAGGTATGGAAAAAGTAAAGCATCTTTCTTTGGACACCTAAATTATTTGGCTTGGAGAAGGGGATTGATAGTAAATGATCAGAATAGTTCTCAGGATTTAGTTATATTTTTTTACTTTTTTATTCTTCTTATATAATTTATTTACTTTATTCTATGTATTAATGTTTTTCCTTTTTTAAACGCATGAAATTAAACCATATTTTGTTTATGATACAGTTTACTACATTTAAAAATTATTTATTTCATTAATGTTTTTATTAAATCCAATTACACATTCATTATTAAGGAAATTACAGTGTTTATCTTCCTTAATCTCCACTGTGATCTACTCTGACCAGAGGGCATAGTCTCCCCATAGACACATCCTTGGCTATCACTGCTAGTTGGCATCCTTTTCCATACCGGGAGGTTTGCTTGAGGCCATGTGGCCAACCAGGTTTAGTTACTCAGGGTGTGAACTACATCTAAGACACCACAATATCTTTATATCATATTCATTTTAAAGTAAATATAACATCAAATGATGTTATCATAGGTGAAAAATTCATTTAAAATATCACTATAATATTTATTTAGGAAAATAAGATTTTAAATTTTAAATCCTTTATTTAAAATCTAATGAAATTCCAAATATTAATGAAATAATTTTATGTGAAGATAAATTATGATTCTTGAAATGTAAGATTCAAAACATTTAGTGGTCTTGATAGCGGGAAATTCCATTCATGCTGTGTATGCTAAAACAAATATTCTGTTAATTTTTTTGACAAAAGTTAAATTTACCTCGATCTGAAAATGAAAAGAATATTAAATTTAATATATATATTTTAAAAAATAAATAATGGAAAAATGAGTTTAAAAGATATTTGAAAATTAAAAACAATATTGAAAACATTTTTAAAAAACATGTATATAGAAGAAAAATGTTTTTTGACTGAAGAAAGAAATCGAGTTGGTATTCCGTACAAAATTTATTTCAATATCTTCTGTTCTTAAATATATTAAAATTAAAGGAAAATATATAATATCATGAAATAACTAGAATAGAATAAAATTCATGGTATTAAAGAGATATAGGTCATAAAACATCATTATTAGAAACTTAATACAAAACAATACCGATAAATGAGATTATAACATAAATCCCTTACTTTGAGTTCGTATTTCTTCAAAATTTATTTAATCCTTGATAATAAAAATTTCAATTTTTTTAATTATATAACTGAGTTATGTAAATACCTATAATATCATATATTATTCAATTATAACATTATAATACCCATTTATTGAAAATTCATTATTAAAATAATCATTTTCAACTTTAAATATTTTTTGTTTTCATGAGAATTTTTGTTTGGTAGTTCTGGTCCTTATACATTGATCATGATTCTATAATATCCCAAATTTAAATCATGATATAAATATAATATATATTCAATATATATACACATATATCTATATTAATCCATAAATTGTAGAGATATAAAAATGAATTGCCCCATTCATAGAGATGGTAGGTCATATGTATGCATGAACATTGATTTAACTTTTAGATGGAAAAAAGAAGGGAATAAAATAACAAATAACCTTTAAAAAATCATTATTATATCATATATATCTGATATATTCATAAAATATATTGTTATTATTTTCCTTGTAAAGTGGATATAAAAAATGAATCACATCTATTTGTGTAGGGGGTAGTCCATACACACGCACAAGCAACATTATCATTTTCCAACAGATAGGAATCTAAAATGGTAGATATGATATTATAATTTCAAAATTATAATTATGTAATAAATATCATATATAAAATTTAACCCTATCACAATAACCATCCATGAAATATGGTAATGGAAAATAAATTTCATCGCTACATGGTTGCGGTAGTCCAAACATACACCCGATTGATAAATTCACTCCCTATTTGATAGAAAAGTTATGGAATAATGGTGTTTACAAAATAATAATAAAATTTCTGTATATTTTGGACAATAAATTTATTATTTTATGATGAATAACATGTATTTATAAGAGTTAGAAGAAGATATAAATTGGATGAGGTCAGGTAGTATGATTAACCCTTCTTCAGTTGGCCCCCTTTACACCATTTCATAATGACACTTAGAATAGTCTTTTATGAAGTGAAAAACCTATAATTCATGTATAGTAGATTTTATAATATTAATGGAAAGTTTTTGTTCAAGCTATATGACTTATGGAGGGGGTAAAGAAATGAGATACAGGGTGTCCTTTTATAAGTGAAGGGAGTGACACTCTTGTAATTTTTTAAAATATTAAAATATAATAAAGTCACATTCATAGAAAATTTGTTAAAAAATGTCATGGATTATAATATAATCAGTATAGGTTAATAATATAGAAATTAAATAAAATTAGGCAGGTTTAAATATGATTTTAAACCTTATCTTTTTTATTAGCCCCTCCATCAAATATTTTAAATCTTAATTACGGTAATGAATTTTTATTATCACAGGGTAAAAATTTTACTTATATGGAAAATATTGGATCATAAATAGAAAATTGATTTTATTTTATTAAATTTATTATCATAATTTTCCTCAAAGTTTTAAATATTTTTAAATAAAATAAAAAAATATCATTTTTCATAAAATATCATTAATGCCATTTTTTATACTATTTACCTAATTTTACTTTAAAGGCATAAATATATTAATTTAATTATACTATAAACTTTTAAATATCCAAAATAAGTCTTATTAATATATGAAATTCTTCATGAACTATAAATAACCCTTAAAATATTACTTTTTGAGTTTCTTACAGTCATTTATATGTTTTTTCTACTCCTTGTAGAAGCATTGTATTAGCGTAGTGTAAGAATTTAAGTTAATTATTTAGACACTAAAAAATAAAAATAAACTAACATGATAAAAAATTTAATTCTTATTTAAAATAAATATTTATAATTGATATTTTACTCTTTTTATCCTTATGTAAAATTTTTAGTTATATTCAAATTTAGAGAGTGACATTAAGGAATTTTTTTACTTAAAATAATATTAATGTCATTATCAAGGGAATATAGAACAAAAAATCCATATATTATTATTTTGGAGTTAAATGTAATTATTTGTCATGTAAAATTAAATAAATTTAATTTTTGAGATTATTTTGAGACCTTATCTCTTGTTGTAACACTATTTTACCCATTTTACGCTTACTAAGGTGACACATATTTACCAAAGTTACTATTCATAATGACAAAAAATAAAAGGGACCAATTTACTAAATTTGAACCTCTTTTTTTCAAATATGGTATAAATTTTTCAATATTAAATCAATATAATTGTAATAAACTAATTTTAATATAATTTCTTAAAACATTATGAAAAAATAGTTTTCATAAAAATACGTTTTTAATCATAAAAATACGTTTTTAATCATAAAAATTAACTTATATGAAAATCACAAATATTTAAAAATAATATAAAATGAATTAGATTTTAAAAAATAAAATAGAAAATATTTTAATTCAATAAAAATTAAAATATATAATGTGACTTTTAATTTACTTTATTTAATTAAAATAAATGTCAGAATTTGAAAAATTAGTTTTTTTACTTTTCATTGAAAAATAAATCATTCCAGAAAAATACCAAAACCTTATCCTAATTTTTAATTGATATGAAGATTTAAAAAATGATTTTAATTTATTATATACAATTTATAAAATATTAATATATTTATTCTAATTTTCACACACAATATTAAATAAAATTAATTTATGAAGCATAAAATAAAATCATTGAAAATTGTGTGGTTATTTCTTAAGCACTTGTCAATACTTTTTTATTGATTAAGACCATTATTAAATTATTTCAAAATGAATTTACTCAATATCATACCCACCAATTCAATGGATAGGTTATAATAATATTTTTATAACATATTAAAAGTCTCTTAAAGCTTATTATTGTTTTTTAAGAAAACTATCACACTTATTTTTCCTTTAAATAAAATTTTAGGGTGTTATAATAAATCCTAACATAATATCAATAAGTGAGAGTATACAAGATATGGATAATGTTATGGAGAATCAATGGGAGTAAATTGAAAATTTATATAATTATATTTATGTGTATCAATTTAATGATAAATGAAAATATATTGAGGGGCTTGATCATAAGAAAAGATCAAGGGAGATTGAAGAAAAACCACCAGAAAAACCACTTCATAAGATGCCTGATTTTGGTGATTAAAAATTACCTAAAATTCAAAAATTAAATAAGTTAATACTCATAATAACACACCATGAATTTGGTTCTATTTCTATGGAATGATGGTATATACATAATATGTGTGTTCTATAGAAGAAAGGCATTTTAGGGCTCATTTAAAAAAATAGACAAGAAAAATTTCCTAATATCAGTATGCTTTAAATTTTTTTGAGTGAATTTTATAGACATAAATACATGAATATTTCATTAAGGGTAAAAAAAGTGTTCTAATAAGAACCTAAAAGAGTAGATCTCAGTAGATGGAATCTTCATCAAGTGGGTTGTAAACACATAATATATTTGTGGCCCTATAAGGTGAGGATTATCCTATTGTGATGGAGGTGGAACAATGTCTTTCACAAAAAAATAAAAATAAGAAAACATGGATCAATAAGGGTAATTATATTTAGGAGAATGTTTCATAGGTTTTTTTGAAAGCAAGATATCAATATAGAGTGCATATCCTTGATAGTTGATGCACTTCACATATTATGGGTAACCAAAATCTTATCAGTAGAATAAAATATAAAGAAACAAGGTTTCATTTTTTTTGGTAAATGATGAATGTTCAAGGATTATAAGATCTAGAAAAGACAAAATAATAGTAAAATACTTAAGTTACACAAATTTATTCTTAGTTTAAGTCCTTGGTTGCAATCTACTAATTGATATTCAATTATATAACTCTGGGAATGGAGTAAATTTTAAAAATAAAGCTTAAATAATTAAAGGAATATGTGGTTTAATTATTATGTAAGGTAAGTACACAAATTATAATCTCTACCCCATTTATGAAGAAGAATATAAGTGTTTTATATCCAAAGAAGAAGATAATTATATGTGTCACAATAATATTGAACACCTGAGCCAAAATTCCATAGAAGACTTATATAATAATGAAATGGCTCATGATATCCCTAAACATTATATGATCACAATCACATGTTTGAAACTTAACAAAGAATGGAAAATCACTTGGAATACATACAAGCCGAAGGAAAATATGTTTCTTGAGATAGTTCATGTTGATGTGTGTGAGACAATATCACTAAAAGCCTTAGATGAAAAAAGTATTATATGTTATTAATCAATGATTACAGTAGGATTCCTTGTGTAATATCTCATAAATATAAAGTGTTCAATTTCATTACACATTACCAAATATATATGGAGAACATTCTTAGGATAAAATTTTAGGAGTTCTAGATTAACCATGATATAAAATTCTTTAATAATATTATGGAAGAATATCTCATGAAAAATGAGATAAGGCACCGAGTTTTAGTGGTGAGAACTATAAAAAAATACCATTCTTTAGAGTTGAATACCTTATGAATAACTTGACTTGGAGAAGGATTAACCAAATATATATTAAAAGGATAAAATTATTAAATCAGGGTATATATCCAAAATACCTTTGTTATGTTCAAATGAAGGGAAGACACCCTATGATATGTGGTATGGGATGAAGCATACACGAAAGTACTTTCAAATATTTGGAATTAAATTATTTATTCTCAATTAAGAGAAGAACCAAAAGTTTCAATCTAAAAGGGTTAATGTTATTTTACTTGGATATTCATCCAAAATAATGTCATACAAATGATACAACACAAGTCATGGAATTTTTTGTGAATTTCAACATGTAACTATTGTGGAAAATTTGATGATTTCAAAAACCGGTGACCCATTTTTACAAAATAAGAGTGATGAAATCTCAGGGGAGAGTGATTCTAAAGTAAGTAGAATAGTTAGAGAATATGAGTCTTTATAAAAATTATAGGATGACACTGATTATGAGGAAATCATAGATAGTTCAGTTGATATAAATAAGAATATATGAATGGCTGCAATCAATGAAGAAAATATTATTGGTGATCGGACAACTCTGGTGAAAACACAAAGGATGAATACTCTACACAAAATTTCTTTATTATCACAAGTGGGGACTATGTGGTTTTAATTGGATGAGAAGGATATAAATTGGGTTAATTATATGTATTTATAACTTGATTAAATTGAAAATAAACAAATTTAGTAAATGTTCTTATGGATAAAAGAAATAAATTTCATCAGAAACCAAGGGGTGTCATTAAAAGAACTAAATTAAGACAGAGAATTAAATAAAAAAAAATAAAAATTAGTGTGAAAGGGGTATTATATATTAATGAAAATGATTTTGGTGATTAATTTTAACCTTTATAATTGTTAAAACCATTGAAATTTTATTGGAAATGTTAATGAAAAGAAGATTCAGAATATATCAAATGGATGTCAAATCAGTATTCCTTAAGAGAGTTATTATGGTGGAAGTATAAATCATTAAACCCAATGGATTTATTCAAGAGTAATATAAAAGAAAATTTTAACGCTTAAAAAATTATTTTTATAGGATAATGAAAGCACTAAGAGATTGGTATTCTAGGAATGATCAGTGCTTGTGAAATCTTAGATTCCAACAATGTAGTGTTGATCACAACTACTAAATTAATAAAGATAATGATTATAGAATTTTTGTTCTTATTTATGTGAATGCCATAATATTTGGAATATTGGAAGTAGCATAATTAAATCTATTTGTAAAACACATGAGTTTCATGTTCAAAATGTCCATTATTGTGTATTTAACTCTTTTACACAGTTTATAGGAAACTGAAGGAAGGCATGGCACAATTATCACTAATTCAGAAAAATAGGTTCTTGAGAGGTTTGGAATAGAGGATCATAAGATAATGAAAACATCAAAAATAACCAGGATAATGTTTTCAAAAGATGATGATGGAAATTAGGTTGATGTATTTGAATATATGCGAATTATTGAATGGATGTTGTACATAATAATGTAATAACCCCACATTTTCTTTTCCACATGTCAAGACATATTGTACCTAAGTTTTACTAAATAAATACACATTATATTAGTTAAAATTATTATATTTTTCATCAATAAAAAGTGTATTTCAGTAATTTTTATCATACAACATCATAAAAAGAGTTGTAGGGATACACTAATGCATACTTGGCTGGTTTAGTGGATAATGGAAATTGTAAATTGGGTGGTCCTTTCTATCTTGTAATCTTGTACATTTATTTGATAAAAAATAAGAAATAAATTATTTATCTTAGTATTGAGTAGGAGAAATCCATAGTGACTACTCAATAATGGACTCAACTATTATGGATGAAACAAAAACTCGAGGATGTGAGAATTTTTGTGAAATCATCTATTTCAATTAGGTGTGATAAGTAGAGTCCTATTAATCATAGAAAAAATAATTTCCATCATTCAAAAATGATGTTAATTGATATAAAGTATCATTTTATCATGTATATGATCAGGAAAGTGCTGGTGAAGTTGGATCATATGTCAATACATAATCAGATTGTAGATATCATGATTAAGGCACTACTAAAGGATGAGTTTAAGATGCATCATTTAGAACATAGAGTCCAACCATATCCATCCAACTAGATTGTTTGGAGAAGGGACTCCCACTCCCCCACATGATTTTCTATTTATATAAAGGCATAGTCACTCTCTTGTTTTAAATTCCCCATGTTATAACCTGATTTTTATAAATTTTATAGAAGTGACCATTGGGTTCATTGAAATTGGGGGATAAATCTACTATGAGACTATTAGGAGATGTATTCCATAATCATAGATAAAGGATAGTGTTATTTACAATTTTCAAAGAAGAATAAATATAATGGTAATGTTTTCTTAAGGGTGAGAGTTCTTAAATGTATATTTAGGGGGAGCGAGCATCTTGAATGAGTATTCAAGAGATAATAAATCACTAAAATTATTTTCATGTTGAAATTTTTGTTTACTTATTATTTCTCATGAAGATCTTGTATCATTTGGTGTTATAATTAAAAATTATGAATAATTTTTTCAGTATTTAAAATAAAAAGGTTACAAAACGTTGAGTTAGTAAGATATGATGTTCTTATATGAGAAATGGGTCAATAAATTTGGGAAGAGTTTTCAAAAATCCCAAAGGTGGATATTGTTATAATAAATCCTGTTGGTTTATTTTTGGTGCAGTGTTTATCAAAAAGGTTGTTGAAGACTTACAATTGTGGTTACAAGGTTAGGGGTTAATCTTGTAGGAGGTTTGAAAAAAATCATGAATGAGATACAATAGTTTTATCAATAGGACTTAAGCTCTAATGTAAAACCGTTTATCATGCTATGAAAGAGTTACTAGGAATTTTAAAATGAATGTACTTTGTTTTATGTGTAATATTGTTCAATATATTACATAAAAGTTTTTGAAATCATACGTAAAGTTTTTCACATTACTTATTAGAGAATAATAACGGTCATATCATGACACATATTCGCATTCCATTACCCAGAAATAGAATAAGAGAAAATTTTCAGGTTGGAATTTTGGGAAGAGGTATGTCATGATAGGATCCCATGAGTATTAGGATCTAGGGTTTTTAAATTTTGTTAAAGAAACTACACCACGAGGGCTTTAATTGTGAAGAAAGTATATAATAGAGGTGGAAATATATCAAAGTCTTTCACTATATAAGGTTTTATGCTATGGAGGAGATGAGAATATGTAAGATTATTATATTTTTTTTCAAGAGAGAATGAAATGCATTGTTCCATGGGGAATATTGTCATTATTTGAAAACTCAATATGAAAGTTCTTATACTTATGGAGTATATGTTCTTGTGATGTGAATTGTCTTGTCAAATATTTGTATGAAATTTAAAGGGGAATTCCAAATTTATTTCCATGTATTATTTTATGGGTACAATATATGAAATTAAAAGGTGAAGAATTACACACAATGATGAGGAGAATCATGATGTGGAGGTGAAAGAGTTTGAGATTTTAGTTTTAATAGATCCAGATATTATACCATTATAGTAGTAGTCATTCTAGGAAAGTGTTGATCTATAAAAATTTAGATTAATATTTCCTATACATTTTTATATAATTTAGTGAATTAAATAAGGGATCTTGACTCAAAATTAAATACAGTATCTAGGTTAATTTTCCCTACCTACTGAAGGTGAGTTAATAATCTATTTGAAGGGTGAGAAAGTGATTCTATGGAGATGAATGGAAGATAAATTTCTCATTATACGGGAGTAATAATCATGGAATATCATAGACATATAGAGAAAATAAAAAATAGATGAATCAATTCTAGATAAGTACAAGAAATTCAAGAAGGGATATATAGGAGGTATTCTAACTAGAGTTTCTTGGATTTCATCAATAGATTAATGTTTAGTAGAATCGATACACCCTACTTGTGTAAACTCAATCCATGTTCATGAATAGCAAGAAAATAACTCTCACAGATGTAGTGAGATATTAGAGTGTAAGTGATTTATTTATTTCTATGAGGTTTTCATAGCTATAGGTTAGTGTGACCACTATGAATTTTATTGAATAAGAAATACTCTTTGTGATTCAGGTGTATAATGTATCACTATTTCATAAAACATTGTTAATAATCATTTCGGTGAACCAACTAGATTTTTTTTGTTTTCCCCTATTTTTTACTTTATCATTTAACATCAATTTCAAGGGAGAAGCATGTTTTTAATAATTATATAACAAGATCACTGGCAATGAGTCATTTTAAGAAGAAATACATACCCTAATTCATCCCCCTCTTAGGTTATTTACCTTGACTGAGGCCAATGCCCAACCAACCCTTTCCAACTCTTTTCAACCTTAGGACATTAATAATAACAATTGGCACGTTTGATTCCCTAAGGGTTCATCACACCCTGCTCGTAAGATAAAAAAGACCTTATCTTAGTGACCCCTAATAGACATCTCATGCATCCCATTTAATACCTACTACCATATCCACAACTCACAAAAAACCCCTCAATATTACACTAACATTCAAACATATCCTGATTGATACATAACATTTATACATTCCACTTAAGTTCCAATCCACCACATTAAATTCTCTCTTTCATTTTTTGTTTAGTCCACACATAATAAGCATCCCATGGTCCTTTATGTTTTGGAAGGAATTATTTAAAAAACCCAACCAACAGTAAAACCCATTTCTTTTCCCCTCACAAAACAATTATTATTTTCTTTAATTATTTTTACAAAATACTCCAATGATTGTTTCATTTTGGTACTACCCATTAGAGGAATTATGTGAGAAACTACCCACCAAACATCCCTTTTCAAAACAATTATCCTCACTTGATGGACATATCTCAGTAACACACCCATAGCCCTTATAGATCATAAAATATTATAAACCCAGGTTTCCTTAAAATCTTTCATCCAAAACCCATAGGTGTTAAAAATATCCCTTTCTAAGAATTCCACATTAACTAACTACATGAACCCCCATTTCTCACATGGATTTATAATCATAGGCCATAAGAATAGGTTCTATCCCAATATTGGACCCAACTACGGACTTTATGAAAATACCATAACAACACTGCTTCATTTTAATAATTTCTAGAACATAAATTCATCCCTCACGAATCAAAAATAGTTATTTCATTTATAATGTAACCAATGAAATCCCAAACCAAGATGAATTATAAATCTACATTACTAGATCCTTATACTAACACTTGAAGAATATACCCATGCTTATCTAAATATAGGTTACATTATTCAATATAACTCTTACCCCATACAATATCTAAACTATTGATTTTATAGAAATGTAAAGAAATTAAATCCCTTTCCACCAACGAATGTGAGGTTCAATAATTACACTTACCAACATCCCATGACATGAAATATAACTAAAAGAAACACTAAACATATCTTTTCAAACATTGAGAATCAAACCAAAAATAGTTATATCTCTCAATACCAAATAAATAATATAAGACATCATGAAAATCTTGAGGTTATTGGATCCACTATAACATCCCATACTAATATTGAACTATGCATGAGGTATACGTATCCTAGTTAATAATGTACCTACAAAAACTCCTACCCAATCATAGTCACTATAGGGTTTTCAGATACCATAGATCAAACTGTAATATCATTTTATCTAGTAAATAACATATAGAAATAACATAAGAGTTTAAATTAATTAATATATAGTTTATTGTTTATTCAGGAAAACACCAAATAACTTATTTTTAATGTTTTAATTAACATAAACATCATTCCCAAAAAAACTTCACAAAACGTTTCATTTTAGAAACTATTTTCCATTTTTTGAGAACGATTTTCACTTATAGGTAGTCATTCTCATTTTAGGTATTAAAATATTATTTATATGATCCATGAACAAAAAAAATATTACCACCTTGGGAAAATAATAAAATAATAAATAAAAACCTAAAACCAACACATCATAATTGAAAAAATATATCAATCATAATAGTGAAATGTTACAAAAAGAATCCCAAAACCACGGTAAATTAGGATTCCACCATATACGTTTTGTGTCACATAAGGCCAATGTACGTACCAAGTACCAACTTTTATGATATCCAAATACCATATCCCTAAATAGTATATAAATAAAAATAATTCTCTCATACCATTTTTGTAACACCCTAAAATGGGTTTCCTGAACTATAC
The DNA here is from genome assembly GCA_963277665.1 of Viscum album. Lineage (NCBI taxonomy): Eukaryota > Viridiplantae > Streptophyta > Magnoliopsida > Santalales > Viscaceae > Viscum > Viscum album. Next base: position 860,584,475 of record OY728121.1, read on the forward strand.
CCAATCCGGCAGCATTATAGGACCAGAAGAATGATATTATGTAAGAAACCATTTTTGGAAAGACGGTGGGAGTTTATAACCAATATGGAAAAACGATATTCTTTGTATTAATATATAAAATATAAATAAATAATTGAAACACAGATAACATTAGAGTATTCACGAGGATTTATGGAAAATGGATAACCATCAATTATATATGAACATTAATATTATATAGAAAAATTTATAGATTATAATCATATATTCATATATAAAAATGATCACCGCATTAGACGATGAAATACCAAAAGAAACTAAGAAAAAAATAAAGTTGACACATCACTCCAGACCCTGAGTCTCTCCCTTGTTCTATCTCTCAAAACCAAAAATCTATTCCATATTGACCTCATATACAACCTATAAAATTAATTTACAATATTCATATTGTATATAAATCCATTGTTATGTATGGGCATGTTTTGAGCATAAAATTTTGAAGGTCACTACCAATGGGGTCCATTATATATGCTATAATAGCTATGTATGTCTGTATAATAAAATGAACAAGCAGTAACACATGACATGTAAGAAATCGTACAAAGTCATCATGTGTTAAACTGGACACCAAGACACCAGACCCCACCTTATTTGTAAAATGTTTGTGTATCATGTAATTTATTCCTCAACATAATAATGTGAACTATGTGTCTTCTTGATACACAACCTGTCTATCTATGGTAAATACCCAGACAATGATAGATGAAGTCCCTATCATGTAGCTGGTTTATCATTTGATGATAATCCAATGATGAATGATATCATTCTATTAAAAAAATAGTTTATTTTTAAAACATTGATATTTTATTTATTTATTTAAATAAATATAATTTCTTCGATAGGCTATGTTACACACAACACAATGTTGTGACGAACCACAATACACTATTAAAAACATTATTATTTAAACCTGACTTTTATAACCTATCCATTAAATATAGTAGTATGAATATGATAAAAATATATTTAAAATTAATTATGATTGGTTTATATAAATAAAATATATTTATAAATACATACTAATTTTTTCGGTAAATAAAATTAATGTTTTGAATTTTTTTTCTCAAAAAATGATTTTCATTGATATTTATGAACCAATAATAAAATTATTTTTTAAAACTTTTAGAAAATTTATTTGAAAATTTATACATGAATATTGTAATAAATATGTAAAAATTATCTTAAATTGAATTTATTTTAAGTTTTCTTAAAAGAATAATTTTTTGATAAATAGTGAAAAATACAAATATTTTTCTAAAAGGGCCTTTTCATTTAAATAATTTTAAATTAGAATATTTTTTAAAAGTAAAATTAGTTAGGTAATATTATCATTAATCAAATATATTTCATTATAATCAATTTAATTTTTAATTTTTATCTTAAAACTTTTAATACTTATGAAATCATTTACTTTGGAAAACTGCTTTTTAAACAACATCTGCCAATTAATTTTATGTTAAATTATGACACTTATGTGAACTAAATTTAGTAAAATGGATTACATATTTTATTCAGAATAATTAATATAAAATAACATGGAAAACTTAATTTTCATTCATAATGAATAGTAAGAACAATATAAATTAATTATTGCGGTTAAGGTTAAAATTGGTTTATCATGGGATTAATTTAAATAGTAAATGGTTAAAATGACATAAAAACATTTCAAATTACACTTTTATAGACATATTTAGATCTTAAATCATCTACTGTTTGATAATTATCAATTTTGAAAACATTTTTTGTGTGTGAAACATGAGTATATCTTTTTTTTCTAAAATTCCAAGTATGCGGTCTACCTCACTTATAAAAGGGAATCCCCTTTCCTATCTCTTAAAACTCCCAAAGTATATTTGTTAATCAAATACCGGACCAAATGAATTAATTAATTTCATATAAATTTTATATAGGACTTATTATTTTTATTATTATTATTATTAAACCCTCCTAAGAAGGATTTTGGTGACAACCAAAAGAGGTTGTCCAAAGAAGTGGTGTTGTTCTTAACCGATCATTTTTGTTTTATTTCTAATTTCACATCCTTCCAATATTCTTCAATAATTATGATATGATAAAATAAATATATCCCATATACTTATGCGTTGTTACGTTAATTTAAAAATCTATATCCATCTTATCTTTTATCAAATGGAAAACAAAACCATCGATCATGAGTAACAACGGACTATCACCTCACGAACTGATGTAATTCGTTTTACATAAACGCCTTTAATGGGAGGATATAATGATTAATTTGAATTATATATAAAATATTTATGAATTAATTATACTTCTAGAATTATAATATCACATCTACCTTCCAACCATACAATTCATTGAAAAATTATAATGTCAATCATGTGTACATGTGGAATACCATCTCCACAAAGCAATGTGATACATATTTCATTTAATTTTTACATGGATTTTAATATGGATATATTTAATGAATATATATAATATATATTATACAAAAATTATTCTTTAAATATGAATTTATATTTAACCTTCTTTCATTCAAACAGTAAAAAAATGAAAACAGCGTTCATGCATATATATGACTTACCATCTCCATGAATGGTGTACTTAATTTTTATACCTATAAATTTTATAGATGAATATAAATATGCATATAATTAATTTATATAATTATTAATATTCTGTATATTTTGGAAGTATAATCAATGTATGAGGACTAAAGCTATTGAACCAAAACATACATAAAAAATGAAGCAGATATCACCCAAAACTGTGTTTTTAATAAATAATTATTAAGAAAAGGGAGATAGAAGGGTTACAAGTAATCATATATGGTATGATATATATTATTACAGTTAATTATTATATTTATAATAAGCCTATATTTATTATAAAATATTTTCTAATGTGTACGGAGAAAGCCGATACTTGAGGTAAGGGACTTTTATCTCACATTTATTTCGATGGGACACATTCCATATTCACCACTTATTTCTTTTGTGTGGTGTATATAATGTTGGTTAATTTATTTTATCACTATTATAATTTAAATTATATTATATACATAACTATATAAGGTTCTTTATTTTATAGGTATTATGATTCAAAATATACAAAATTGGTAATGGTTTTATACTACAATATCATTATTTATTAGGGTTCCTAATGATTATGTTTCTCATGATAAAATATTATGATATATATAATAATAAACTCTGTAATTTTATTCTAAAATGGTTATTTATATAAATTAAATGTTTTAATTTTATTTTCATCTCTTTATGAACTAAATATTTGAAAATATTTTTTTAAAAAAAATTGGCTTTATTTCTCTCTTCCATCAAAATACCTTTTTATTGCATATCAATGTTTTTATAAATATGTTTTCAAGAATATTTTTACTATTAACCATTGATTTTTAATGTTATTTTTACCATTGTATTAATTTTTAAAAAATATTTTAAAATTAATCTTCTTGTCTTTTTTATAACTAGGTACTTTTTAACATTTTATTGAAAATTTGAATGAAATATTTATTTTAATGTGGATGACATGAACAATGTTTCTAGAAATCATGAAGACAAAATGATTTATATATTACCTTAAAAGTTTATATATTTATTTTAAAGTAAACATTTGTCTTTAATATTTTGGAAATTTTTATATTTTAAAGAATTAATTTTAAAATGTATAGGATATCTTCCTTATAAATGATTTAATGGAATATTTATTCATCAAAGATAGAAACCATTGGTGTTTATTCTATTTTACTAGGGATATGATCCAATTATAAATTATGTATTATTCTACTATATGGTTTAGTATTATTATTATGAAAAATTTGGTAATATCATTCATTTTCCATGGGCTATTCTATACTGAATTGATGAAATGACTATAAAACCCATTTAATTTCCATTGGTTATTTCATTTATGAGATGTTTATGAAACCTATTTATTTTTAACGGGTTATTCTACAAATAAATATTATGAAACCCATTTATTTTCATGGTTTATGATATGATTAATGTTTTATGAATTTGTAAAAAACATATGTATGTTTTTTTATTTTGTGATAGGTGGTACTAAGATTATACTTCTCTCTAATGCATTGGGTGAAGATTAATATCTCATGAGATAAATATCTCTAAAATATGGAGGGAATCAAGTCTAATAATGTGATTTTATATCTATGATAGTATTTTTGGTGAACCATGACTACTATGATGGTTTGGGGAGTCAACCTGTTCCACTGTGATAGTCTTGAAAATGAGCCTTAAATAATAAATAAATTATTTTTTATGCTTAGGTTCATGCCATAAATCAATGTATTATACCTTTTTATTCTCTCATAGATTATGTTCTTTGATTCCTTTATGATTTATGACTTATGATCTACCATTATTTATTTCATGACTCTATATTATGATCATTAATATTTAGAGTATGGTTTTCAAATGTTAAGTTCATGTTCTCATACCTTTATGCTAATTTTATATTGATATCTCCATTTTTACCCATACTGATCATATTATCTCACCCTTTCTTATATATCATTTTCTGAAGTTATGAAGAATGGTATTATGGATAATATTTCTAATAAGGGTGATATTTATAAATAACATAGTGGTATATGATTTTGTTCACTTATATACTAGTAGTTTATGTATCAATGTATCCAAAGGCACCAGACCTATACAATTCTGGTGTGGATTGTCTTGCTATGTAATGAATAGTAATATCATAAGATGAAATATCTATGTAAGATAATATTGGGACACTTTATTATCCATTACTTATATTGAAAATATTCTTGAATTAATCCTAGTCACACAATTAGTATATCCATTGAAAATACTCAGAAAATTCTTGATGGTATACTAATTACAAAAAATGTTATCCATTAACCCACATAAAATGAATTGGGGATATTGTAACATAGACATAACCACATAAATGAGTTTCTAATAATAACTTCACTATATCATGATCCTATTAGGACTTTAAAGGATATTATAACGTGGGAAATATAAATCTACACCCCAAATACTAGGCCCCCAACCCCCATCACCTCATCAATAGCATTGTCCACTAATATGCTATATCAATAGAGTGATGATAAATAAAAAAACATGGAAAACATATTACCAAATCCAATCCCTCAACTACCAACCAATCAAAAACTATAACCCTTTTATAAGACAAAATTGTAAAGATTCCAATCCTAAATTTTCTCACTTAATTCGTACTACTAGACATAAACAATAACTACAACCATTAGTAATAATGATTCTCTATTCCTTTAGGACAAGATTAACTTATCAATTCTAATTTACCTACAACCCTCAACTAAATAAATTAACAGTATTTCACCCACACATGTGAACCAAATCTTTATCCAAAGTGACCCACCCATGCTTTTTTTCCATTATGAATCCCAATGAAATAATCCCATGATGATTTTAAAATTTTACCACATAATACTACCAAAATTAGGTCTAAGAATATCAGAGAAAACCATCTAATACTAACTATTCAATTTAATATGATGAATAATGCTCATATATACTAATAGATCCTTATAATGAATCTAATTAAAGAGCCTTTCCCAATATGTGTTGATTCCCCTCTCGAAGAGAGTAAAATACACAAGGGAAACCATTTTCCCACTTTCACATCTCATTTTCATTTGGATTCCCAAAAAATAATGGTTACATCCTCAGGAAAATCAAGTTAATCAAATCAATAAGACACATCAAGTCCCTTATGATAATCATGATTTACAATTCCCATTCCAACAAATCCATTCCATTCTAGGGAATCCCAATATTTAAGGGTCTTGATAACAACCCATTTTACAGAACCCTATGGTTATATGCTAACCAAGAACACTAATCAAGGGAATACCCCTTCCAAGTACATTACCCACATCACATAGTATCACAATAATATGTTGATGAATTACTATACGAACCATGAACCACTAGGGACACACCAAGAAAAACTAGTTATGACACCTCTTAGTTATGTAGCCTCTGAGTGACTCTCAAATACAAAAATGAAATGTATAATTCCCTCTACACTCCTAGAAGGCTCTAACTTATCCCATTATAATTTCAAAAACATAAGAATCCTCTATGATATCACCAACATAGTCCCTTATGAATGTGAATTAAATAAAATGTATATAAAATATATGATTATGTATAAATGGAACCAAAAGTAAAATATTTTCCTTGGTCTCATTGAAAGTTTATTCCATAAAGAAATGAAATATAATATTTCCCAAGGATATCTCACATGGAGTTTTTAATCTAAGCTCATTTGTCTCTTAATGTTTTTTTAAAATTCATTTATATTGTGTGGGGATTTTTTATAAAAAACTTTGTAAGAAGTAATAATAAAAGAAAATCAAGTGAAAGAGTAAAAAATTGATGAAACCATTTCTATAAACCAATTTCAACATTTTATTTATTTATTCTTAATTATAAAAATATGTTTATCTTATTTATAATCCATTAATGAAATAATATAATTTCTTAGATTTCACACTTGATACTTCTGTAAGTGATCACATTAAGTCCTTAGAAGTGACCACCTCTCAAATTTTCTCTAGAATCATACACAATGAATTTTTCACAATTCAACTTCTCCACTATAGTGACTTGAGATAATAACCATTAACCAAAGATTCCACTACATGTGATTGCACCTCAACACTAGCTAAATAATATCATGGTGGGTTTCAATACTTAGTCAAATAAGTATAAGCTTCATAAAATTACTAACATCCCCCATCATACACCCAAATCCTTGGATCTTCTAGCCTTAATCTCTGTCCCTTTTTTTAGTTGATTGAAACTTCAATCATGTAATTTATTAATTCAATCTCATCCAACCTCATAAATCATTGTATATAGTAGTGATAGTGGGTATAATTTATAATTAATTGATCCATAACATGAAAATAAGAAAAAAAGTGAACATAACTTCATCTTACACTCAGATCATTAGCTTGAAGGCTATGTTTATCTTTTATGTCTACCCAAATCATAATTTTGGATCAATTTAACCCAAAATTTATTAGTTATTTGGCAATCAGTATCTAAACTAAATCCCTTTAAATATTTACATTTGACGTCACCTCTTCAGATCAATCATGTTTATCAGGTTTTCTCATAATTCCTTAGTAGATCTAGTTTGACTTTGATGATATACTTTATAGTCAATAAAAATTCCATTTCACTTATTTAATTCCTAGTTACCCATATATACCCAAAAATTAATTATTAAAAAAAATTATCTTTTGAGTCTGGATTAATATTATTCAAGGAAGTTAAGAGAATAGTTGATCCCATGTTTACTCTGACATGAACAAGTAAGTTTCTCCATTTATTCTTACATAAAACACTTTTATTATTATGTAATTCAAGTTTTCGACTTTAATCTTATGTGAAAGGTAGATTTATTCTTATATACTTTCCCAAGATCTTACTTATTTGGATGAATCTCCATAAAGAAGGATTTATTCATATAAGAGGGATTCTCCTATAACCTACTATTGTATATTTCCTTTTTTTCAAAAAACATATTCTTACATATCCTTCAGAAAAACTAACATAATATTATATAAGAATTAGTTATTCTTAAAAACCTAATATGATCCTTATTGGATCATAAACTCTTAACAATGTGAATGAATTGATATCAGTGGCTAAAACTCATATAATATTAACATTATTAAAAATGATCACAATTATATGAGATTATTAAAATTTCCACCAAAACATAATATTAATTTGTCAAAAAAAGTTATTTCTAAAAACACATCAAGTGGATAAAAAATTATGAAAATTATTTTCAATTAAATTAAATCCATGCATCATTCAACGTCCAAAAAAAAATAAATTCAAATTTTATCAATAAAGATATTTCAATTATAATTCAACAAAAATACTCAAAAAATAATTATGCATACAAATTTTTAGAAACTAACTTTCAGAAAAATTCATCAATTAGGAACCAATAATCCATGATTTTTCCAAAATTAAATGAAAAATAATTTTCACTCAAAATTGATAGATATTAAGAATAAATATTAAAATACCATTTTAATATTGAAATTATTAACAAATTCTATAAAAACATATATGGAAAACATTATTACATAATAAAACAAAAAATCCTCAAACACTAAATCCATGATTGTCCATAAATAATAGTAAAAAATAATTCTAATCATGGATATTATTCTAAAAATTGGTAAGAAATTATTTTACAATGATTAAATTATTAAAATTTTTCTTCCACTATGAGATTAAACAAATGTCAAAAAATTATCAGTCTCTCAAAATGAAATGATTTTGTTAAAAATATGTTTCTAGTTTTAAAATTAATGATCAAATGTGGAAATAATAAATTCCATTGATCAATATTCATTCTATATTCAGGTGTTTCTTCAAAAAATATCTTTTTTATATGGATTAAACAAACAAAACTCAATAATTAAGAATAATTATAAACTCAACATAAAAAATTTAATGAGACCACAAAATGTAATGGATGATTCTAACCAAATAATAATTAACAGATCAATATAAATAAAATAAGATTATACATTAACATAAAATTCAAAATCAAAATATGGATTATGAGTGAATATTATGATTAGTATGATTTTATAATTTAAATATTTATCCCAAATAATAAAATTAAAATATTATAAAAAATATATTAATTCCCGAAGTATTTAAATAATTATGAGTTTTATTTGTTGTAAATATAATGTAAGGAAATATGAGATTTGGAAGAATGAAGTGGCTACCATGGAACATGAAAATTATATTTCTATCATAATGGAAAAACAAATTATAATGGTATCCATTAATAAATGGGTAATGGAAATTAAAGAAAGTGTCACTATCCTTGAAAAACTCAATTAACCAACATTAAACAGAAGCCCAAAAATCATATGATTATAGATGTATATTGTATGCCTAAGACAAGTACCAAATATATGGAATTACTTTCTAAAACATTTAAAATACCGTTAATAATATGGGTTCAAAAACTCTTATTGAAATCTTATACAACTGTGAATAAAAAAATCGAAATGGTTATAAGGCTCTAGGGGAAAGACAGTTTAAAGATTTCATAAAGCATCCATTGTGTTCTATACGTGAAGGATGTTGTACCTAGTGTTTATACACACTTGGATGAAGTATTGAGAAGTTTTAAGGAACCTTTAGACCAATTGTTATGTTATACTTTCTTTGATAAATTATTTATTTTGAAGATGAAGTAAAAATATACTACGTTTGGAGTCCATATATGTCATTTCCTTATACTATGTACTCTCAATGTATGTGTCATTTCAGAGGAAAATGAAAAGTGAATAATTCATTTCTATCTCTATAAATTATTCATTGAATATTTTTTTATGTGTCAATTTTTCACTTTATTATGAGTCATTATATATGTATATGTGATTTGAGGTTATCATAGGTTTCATTTGAGCTGTGTATATGTCATTTACTATTTGTGTATGTTCTAATACTTAGTGAATTTTTTTTTCTTATGAAAATTGAAAAACATGGTTGTATATATATAAATATCTAAATAAATATAATTTATATTTTAGTTAATGATAATATTTTCAAGGACAAAAACATCACAAAATCAATATGAATGTCCTTTTTATGGAAGAAATTGTGTTTTCAAGAATAATACTGATGAAGCTGTATTGAGTCCCGAATTTACAGAAGTGATTGAAAATCATTTTATTTATTATTATTGAAGACTGCTAAGTTGAGTTATAAACTGATTTTTAAGTCACTATTCAAATTCAAATGGTATCTATACAAGTTCTTCAAAGATGCACTCAAGCTGATAATGTGAGATCTCAAAAATTCCATGTCGAGTTTTGGTATTTTATATAGATTGGAAGAATTATTATTTATAAATTATGTGGATTTTATTTGAGTAAAATAATATTCAATGCTACTATATGAAAAATAATATCTATTCAGCCAAGATGAAGAAAATAGAATATAATTGGAGGGATATTTTGGTATTTTTTTAAAGGCACCCTTGTGTTATGTTGAAAAGGGGTGATTACAGATGTCGTCAAAGTTCCATGCATGTGACTCTTCTTTCAAATTATCCTTTGAATAATTCAATTTGTTTAAAATTAAATGACTCCCTGAAAAAGGGTGAAACCACCTTTACTAAAAAGAAAATAGTCTGTTTAAACAAAATAGGTGGAATGTCCCTCTATATGAAAAAATATATAGTACAGATAGATTATAATGACATAAATAACCTGATATTATTGAAGAATATGATTAAGGGGAAGACACTAAACTATTAGATATGAATAATAAGAAATATTAAAATGTGTTATGGAAGAAATACTATCAATGTTTTTGAAGAAAGTGAAGAATAAGAAGTTGAGTGTGCTGAACTATATTTATAAATACATGTGAACAAGGAATAAGAAGAAGAATATAAGATGTGAAGAGTGATATATGATAATTAATATGACGCTATTCTATATATTTAGTTTAAATTTTGTTTTTTTATTGATTTGACAATGTTCAATAAACAGATTCTAAAAAGAAATGGGAAAATGTGGAAAGAATAAAGGCCCTGTTTTAGGAATTATGATTGATGAAATTTAGGTAGTCAATGTTCTTTAAGTTGGGAAAGTAGATAATTTTTCTTATTGGATGAAAATAATCCTATAGAAAACAATATTGATTTAAATCAAGAGGAAATATATAAAAACACTTTTGTATACATAATGGGAAGCTATTGAACCTGTGAAACTCAAGGTATGAAAGGAAAACATAGTGTGAAACTACAATCTGTGAAATTACTATAATTAAGACACAATTAAATTTAGGATTAGTCTCCATTAAGGTGTTATAATCACCATCCATTGTATTTTGTGATTAATTATAGTTGAGAAACAATGATTTTGGAGAATAAAAATCAATTCAAGGAGTCTGTGTTTAATTTCAAATATTGAAAATATGGCATGCCCTATTTATTTTATTAACTTACATTCTATGATTTTTGGTTTCTTAGATAAACCTAAAATAGATCTAAATCTATTTAATAAAAATAGAGGTTTAAATTACAAGGGGCTAAAAGGATAAATAATAATATGGAATTTGGTAAAAATAGACTACACCTGATTCACTCTCTCCTTTCTGGTTTCTACATCAATACTTGTGAGAATGTAAAATTATGTTAGAGCATATATTCCCCCTGATTTGTATGTATATATTTATTTTAATTTTTTTTTCTGAGATATGTTTTTATCTATAAATAATTATATTGTTTTAAATTTTATTTTTATATAATATACATTAATTTCATATTTGAAACCGGTTTAGAAGAGAGTTTATAAGTTCCTTTGATAGAGAACCTAGTTCTCATCACTATCCAAACTGATTTGGAGGTGTCTTCCAAGACACTAAAAAATAAGAAGAAAAAGGAGTCAAAATTTAAAATAATGTGTTTAATAAATATAGTGAAACCACCCCTAGATGTTGTACTTCAAAATGGTATCTTTCATAATGAATTTGTTGCTTATTATTCCTCTAGTGATGCAAATACACACTATAATGAAGTATATTTCAATTATATTCTAGGTAAAATATATTCTAAAGTGATGTACTACATTAAGAATGTTACCATTGAGTTGGTTACATACATAATTTCATACATTATGGGACTTCTTTTTGAGATCTCCTATATGGAAGAAGAAGCTGATTCCATGATAAAGCATTAGATAAGAAAATGAGTTTCAATAAAACTCTTACAATGATCATAAAATCTATGGAATAATATCCCACATTATTCAATGAAATTTTTTTATTACTTGATTCATAATTGTTAAGAGTTAATTTTGAGAAGTGATTTTTTTAAAATGGGGTTTTGGGAAGTGTTTCATACATTGGATAAGTAACAAAATGTATCTTTGAATGTGAAAAAATATAGCTAAAAATTAAAGAAAGAATATCTTAGGAGATGAAAATTGCTTTATTAGAGACAAATAGAAGGCTTGATGATATGATTACAAAAATGAAGAAAGATAATTAAGATAGTATAAAAGAACTTGAAAAAATGGAAATATGTTCTAAATATGAAATTTATTGAGTTATATGTAAAGAAAAGGAATATAAAAAAAACCAAGTTAGATCTTGAAAACTTTTTCAGAAAAAGGAATGATTCCACACAGACTTATAAAAATAGTATTACATTAATATAAACTATAAAATGTGGTAAATGGATTATGATATAATCTAGATAAGCCTCTATCATTGTCTTGTTAAAAAAATGCAACCCACTATTTAGATTCAATGGTTTTCACTAAATATATTTAAGTGAAAAGTACAAGAAAGAATATTAATTATTTACAAATGTGTAAGAGTAAAAATATTTACATATCCATATATATTTCATGTATGGATGTAATAACATCCAAGTATAGACTTTCCAAAAATTTGGGAAAAATGATAGGTGAAAATTCCTAAAAAAAAACAGGTACAGAAGTCTATCTAGATTGTAGGTCCAAGGAGAAGAAAAAGATTATTCAGTTGTTTTTGGTTCTGTAGGAAGTTTATACACAAGTCCATTGAATATTGAAATAATATTTCAACCTTCACAGATTATATAATTCCTAAATCAAGGGATAGAAAATCTAAAATATTAATGGAAACTATTAGAATGAAGAATAATTTACAGAAAAGGATGAATTTTTTTTCAATAATCGATTTGAATCACATAGAAATTTCTATGGGTTATGATTAATAGGTGGTCACTTATTTGATGAATATCGGTTCACCCCTACTAGGTATTATAAATATTATAAAGAAAATAAAGGATCACCACATATTGATAAATAGGTAAATGAGTCTACCATGAGGAGTGAACAAAAGAATAAAGTTAACTCATAAACTCTATAGAATTCAAATAAAGATGATGAAAAGGGTGTCACATCAACATAAAATAAATATTTCTACCCTTAAAAAAATGCCACATCATTGATCATTATAAAATGGCCATGAATATGAAGTTAAAAGGGATAAATATGTAATTAAGTAAATAATCTATCTATGAATGATAATCTAGGATTGGATTGTTGGATGACACTCCTTGTGAATAAGTTGAGAAGACACTAAAAAATAGTGAGATAAAAGTCGATGAAAAAGTTTGTGGAAGGTATAAGATCGCATGACATGTGGATGTCAAATGAATGAAAAATCATCTAAAAAAATAAATAACAATGGAAAAACACTATTAACCTCAGGTACCAAGAAATTTTTTATTAATAAGGATTATAAACATAAATATAATGATGTACATGTAATAAATTATTGCTTCAAAATATGGCCATATATGTTGGAAGAGTATAAGAAGTTACTGAAAGTCGAAAAGAATAAAACTACTCTAGTTTCTAAGGTTTATAATTCTGTTCAATCTAGAAATATTAGTGAATAGAAAAAGGAATCTAAGCAACTAAAAGAATATCTTATCCAAAAAACCAAACAAAAGTAAGAATGAAGAGGTCTTTAAACTAAGACCTTCAAATAAGGGAGTCACTGGAATAAAAAATCTATCTTAGACTAACTTTTTATGTTGAGCATATATTGGATTATACATCTTATTCCTAGTTATTTGATTATTAATTCCATGGTTAGAAATTAAATGTGAAGAATTGTGGAGTACATCCCCTGAAGGGGATATTTCAAAATATATGATATTGTTAGATATTTATAATTTCCCTTAAATGAATAATTCTATATATCCCTTAAAAATTTTAGTGTTATTTATTATAATAATTATCCTACCATTGTTTTAACTCATATAAATTATGTTTATCAAGGATTATTGGTTATCTAACCACTTAGATAAGAATTACTGTTCAATTTAAATGTTTTTATGTGTGTGTTCAACTATGTGAAAGTTCTTAACAATTCATGAAAATCTATATGACTATTCCCTAATCAATGAATAGTCAAGTTGGTTCCATGTTTAAGTGATTAAATGGAAAATTTTTATTTCTAAACAAGTCATTCTTGTTTTCTATAATGGGTTAACCAATGTAGACATAGAGTTTTTCTTGATGAAATATGGATAAGAAAATATGGTATCACCCTTCTCTCATGGAAATAGTTGATAATTTGGAAAATATAATCAAATGGTCCAAATATTAATTTTTTAAAATAGGAGTAGTTAGTTTGAGTTATGAAAACCTACCATTGGATGTTGTGAGATCAATGAAGGGGAAGAAGAAAATTTTCATTTCTTCCCTACAATTTCATTATGGTGGAAAATTTCATTTATTTATAGTTGTTTTCAATTAAGGTAGAAAAGTAAAATTGTCTCCAGAATAAATATATAGAACAAACAAAAAATATATGAAGGGGAGATTCAAGTGTCCTTGGATTTGAAAAGTATTGTTTTTTATTTTTTCTTAATATAAAGTAAATTAATGTGTGTTAGAGTATAATTAAGTTAATTACATGTAACATGAAAATTATATCATCTCATGATAGATAAGGAAATGAGAATGTTTCCCATTCATATATGGGTAATGGAAATTGATGAAAGTGCAATCGCCCTTGAAGAATTTGGATAGACGACTTCAAAGGGCAGCCCACAAATCAAATGATTGTAGTGATGGAATGAATGGATAAGATAAGTACCAAGTATTTAAAATTACTAAATATAATATTCAAAAATGTGGTAAGAATATTACCATTGAAACTATTATGGATAGATAGTATAAATATGAATAAAAATCCTGAAATAGTTTCAAGGTTGTAGATGAAATATTTCTTTAAGGTGTGAGAAGAAATATATGGTTTTGTACACATTAAAGATTATATAATTAGAGTTTATGAGTATGTTTATACATAATTTGATGATGTATTGGGAATGTTAAAGTAAATATTATATCAATAGAAGATGCTTTAAATATATTTGATAAATTATGTATTTTGAAGTTGAAGTGAAAATTGGATAATTCTTGAGTTGGTATGAGTAATTTAACAATACTTCATTTGAACCATTTTTTATTTGTGTATATGTCACATGAGAAGAAATGTAAATGAATATGAATTATTTTTTACACTATATTCAAGTCATTGGATGTCTATATAAGCATTGTTTCTCACCTACGTATGAGTTATTACCTACCTATGGGTGATTGGAGTTCTATACAAGTGTCATTTTAGATTCTTATGTGTCATTTTATATCTATGAAAGAGTTAAAACTTCGATAAATTTTGGTTCTTCTAAATATAGAGAAATTCGGTATTCTATATTGAAATATTTTAAGAAAGATACTTTTTGGATAATTATTGGAATGATATTCCAAAAAAAAAATAAAAAAATAAATGTGATATAATAAATAAAATTATGAGATATTGATCATTGATCTTAGAGAGAAAGATCATTGAAAGAGAAAACTATAAAGTGGAATTTTAAAGATTGAAAAGGGAGATTATATACTTGTTTAATTTTGATAAAAAATAAATTTGAATATACTAGTGTTGTGAAGTCGATTTTAAGATGCGAGGAATCCATTTCCAATCCATGATATATTATTGATACTAAATAATATCGTATGAATGATCTTATTTATGAAGAAATATATAGCTATATCAAAGCTCAACTCTACATGAGTTCTTTAATATAATTTGAATTATTTTGAGTTGATCCAAAAGAATTGATTTTTAAGATGTTGTGAAGATTCATTTCGAAGATATACATGTTCTAAAAATATGTACTCAAGATTAAAATAAGTGATCTCTACAATGACATGTTGTGTTGCTATATTATATATATCTTGTAAGAATTATTCTTTATAAATTTTTTGGAGTTTATTTGAGAAGAATAGGAGTCAAGGATGATTTATAGAAAATATAAAGATATATTTAGTCAAGATGAAGAAGAGAGAAAATAAGATAAGAGAAATTTGGGTATTTTTATTGAAATACTCTTATTCTATGTTGAAAATGGGAGAATTTAGAGATTATAAAAGTGTTGTGAATGAAAATTTTCTTTCATGTTATCCTCTAAATACTTCCATTTATAGAAAATGAGAAAAATACAAAAAAAATCATGATATGTTCTATAATAAATAGAAAATATTCTCTCAAAAAAAATGGAGGGATGGGTCACTACTTGAAAGAAGGGAGAGTACTAAGAGCTTGAACTGACATGATGAACATGAGAATCTCTAAGGAGAAGAAGAAAAAAATAACAACGATATACTAATACTATAAGTTGAAAATAATAAGAATAAATATGATCATTTACTAAGGAGAAAACAACATTTGGGTTTTAAATAAATAAAAGAAGATAAAGACGAGTGCACCAACCTATAATGAAAATTAGAATTAGTTGAGTAAGAAGAAAAATATATGAATAAAATATTGATCAAGGATAAATAGGTGAAGAATATTCCAAATATTCAGTGTTTTTTGAGTCCTTTGAGTATTGTTATAAGAGTTTCCATCAAATACATTCTATAAAGAACCATGAATCTATGGAAAAAAAGAGGATGAGTTTCATGAATAGTGTCCGAAGATAATCAGGCAATCAATGTTCTATGAGTTGAGGAAGAAAATAATACTTTATTGGTGCTAAGACACCTTTTGAAAATAGTATTTATCTAATTGAAGAATAACCAGAAATAAAATACTTATGCATATATGATGAGAAGGTATAGAACCTTGGTGACTTAGGGTATGAGAGGAAAACATAGTGAAATATTACGATTTTCTAATATCTTGTGAGACGTTGAAAATTACATGTATGGTGAGACTTTGTGTAGGTGTGAGATGAACCAAATATTTTAGTTATCAATTAATTATATTGGAAAAAAATATTTATTGGGGAGAATAACCCATAATTGAAAAGAGTAGGAATTTAAGGCCAATCCTTGTAAATACCACATGCTATTTTTTATTCTCTTCACTCACATTTCATGTGGTATGATTTATCAGTTAAAAATAAAATAGATCCAATGGTATTAACCAACAATGGAGGTTTAAATTATAAAGTGGGATAAATTTTAATGCATACTTAAGGATTTAGTAAAAACAATATACACCTATTCACCTCTTCCCCTTAAGTGTCTTCACCGATCCTTAGGGGTACTTCAATGAAAAATGCACTCATAAATTTATTTCTGGAATGGATTTACAATATATTAATTGAAAAGTTTAGATCAAATTAATTACAAAGATAAAATTAATTTATTAAACAATCAATGATAAAATATCTTCAATTTTGAGAAAAAATATCACCTAGATAAGAATGAATGCCCTCAATTTAGTACTAGAAATTATTTAAAAATTGAAGGAAAATATTATGTGTATGTCACTAAAAATAATATTAGATCAACTAAAAGACCCCTCCCCCACACTTAAATTGTTAAAATGGAACGTTTCATTTAAGAAAATCATTTTTTAGTGAATATTCAATTTTGAAAATTAATATCATATAAATGGGTCACATTAATGTTTATAAAGAATGAATGTAACTCCAAATAACACCCATTTAAAAAAATCATAATATTTCAAATATTCTAAAGTTCTATTAAATAGTAAAAAAGTATTTCTAGCTCATTTTTGAAGCAAAAAAAATTTATTCAACAACCTAAAAAGTGTATAAACAAAAAAAAACACACAAAACAAAAAGAGAAACATGAAAAAATACTAATATAATTGGGATTTACCTTTCACCACACTTATTTTGAGAAAGGTTCTCATTTTATGACATATATATTTTATAAATTAATTTTTTTTAAATTGGTAGAACAAAATAATTAGAAATAATGATACTACCTGAAATTATTTGTACTAAGAATCTTGAATAAGACCTTCCCCATAAAGGATCTTGAAAAATATCTCTAAATAGCTTTAATATAATCACATTTATTGTAAGTGATTCATTATTCTTGGGATATTTAACCTATATAACACCGAATGGAAGAAAATAGTAACAATAAGTGGTATAGACCATTTGAAAAGAAATTTACTTGAAAAAATATTTTGTGTGGAACAAAAAAGTAGTACTATGCATATTATTTAAAACCCTATTTTAGAATAAACTTAATGTGGATAACTTTTGTTCTATCTTTTTTAAACCCTAGTGTTTTCATAAAAATTGTTTTTATTTCTTCCAAATCTTTCAAATAAAACTTCCTGTCCTTCCTAGACTCAAACAAGTCAATTTTATAACTGTCAACATCCCAAAAATCATTATATTATACATCTCATGGTAGATGGTAGGATCTTCCATATAGAAACATAAATAGTGACATCCTAATTGAATTTTTTCAAGCTATCCTTTATACCCAAATGGAGTATTCTAATTTCTAACTATAATCTCTCATATTTGGGTGTATTTTCCTATGAATATTTTTTTACCTATTTGATACCTTATCTAAGCCCTTTTGGTTGTTGGTATGTAATAGGAACTCTTTGATAAACTCTATATATTATTATCAATGATTTTATAATTTTATTACAAATTTGGGTGACATGATTAGTTATGATGAATATATGAATCCCAAAACTATATAACATGTAACGACCCCCTAAATTATAACCCCTCCTTAGCCAATTATGAAGATAAGGATGATCCATGAATCCCACCTTCAACATTCCAGGGGTTAGAGACTATCACTGAGGGTATAGAGTGAATATTAATGGGAGATATTAAAATTTATGTAAATTTATAGAAAAGAGATAAGATGAGATCCTTCATTAAAATCCAAATTATAAATACATTAATAAACCATCATGATAAATAAATTTAAATTAATATAAGTGGAAATGATAGGAAATACCAAAAACTAAACCTAGGACACAACCATGAAGATCTAATAGCTTCTAAACAAATCCATGTGCTATTAATGCAAAACACAATCACTAACCAACTCTAGTTGAATTGAAAAATAGTTTATATATACAGGTTGATAATACATGTATACTTGATATAATCCTTGACAAAAGATCTCTTGAAAATGTGAAAGAATCCTACCAAATACCAATGAATAAAAATCAAACCAAATAATTTCCCAAACTGGTAAAACTATATCTCATCCGTATAGTGAATCACTCACCAAGATCATAAATATGAAATAATATCCATATAAAAATTATATACAGTTAAAAGATACCCTATATACACTTACCCATTAGTTTCTCACTCTGACACCTCAACGCCAAATATCCTATGATATAATCCATTCCATATGTATTCCTGCACCCCATGCATACATATCATAGCCACATTTCATCCTTTACACCATGACCACATATCTTATTACATCCAAGACAATGATTAATTATAGAAGCCACTACAACCCATGTATCATGAATTATACCTCAAGCCATCATAGCCCATGAATGTACACACATAATAACCATAATCACTATGACCAAAATACATGTATGTACTATTATACGAAGCTGCTAAATCTACACACTCACATGTTTAGTAAAAAAAATATCCATAAAAACTTGTATAGAAATGTACCCTATACCTTAAGCCATTATATCTGAAAAATAGATAAACATAATGAAATGTATCAAGGGGGTGGGAAAGGGGGAGAATAAAACCATCTATTCCCTCACCAAATTGGATATTGATAAAAAAATCATAACCCAAAACATGTAGGCATCGAATTCCTGCTAGATGTGGGTAGTGGACTATATGAAATAAAAAACTATAATGAATAGTATATCATAGAACCAAATAAGGTAATATACATAGAAATAGAATCAACTATAGATATCATTGTACATGACACCTGATTTCCACCATTAAGGTCTATGAAACAAGTCCTCATCGGAGCACACAAGAATCAAGATTGAACATCATTAATAAAATAAATTTTGTAACCAACAGTTAACAAACATTCAATAATCCCATTATAAATTCCAGTTTAATCATTTTATTTTATCATAGGACATAATTATTTATTATTCACATTATAATTTCCTTATTTCCATCCCATGTTCATAGAGAATTAATCCAACCATCCCATGGTTGTCATTTAACAATTATCATCACTGTCTCCAACACCTCATCCCATGAGTTCATTTATAATAAATTTATCATTCCATAAACTATGTAATCTTAGACTTGACCATAAATAACATAAGGATAAATACAGTCACAATGCATAAGACAAATGTAGTTGGTACTTGGGAATAATAAAAAACAACCATCAGGAAAACTACCCATAAAAATAAAAATTCCAATAAACGTGGTAAATCTTAGATCTCATATCATAGAAATAAACCAATCAACAACCAAAACCATAGTCTAGAAAATAAGAAATCCCAGATATCAACTCATTCCATCCATTAAAACCTCATCATCACCTTAAGGAATAAAAAATATGAAATCCCTTTTATCAAATTATGCAATCTATTATAAATATATCAAACCCCACAAATAAAATCAAAGAATATATATTCCATCCAAAATCACATATATAGAAATAAAAAGAACCTTTATTATATAAAACTCACGAGTATATCATAAATCTCATAATCTTAATAAACATGAAAAAACAATAATGTTGGGTTTCCAATAACCCCAACCAGTTTATTGCCATCAATTCTTTTGCATTAATTTATGTTATTAAAAAAGTAATTATGTATAGATTTTAATAACAAAATACATATCATATATAGTTATCAACCATAAACATGCTTCATGAAATACTTTTATTTTTAAAAAAATATCAGAAAGGATAATAATTCATTTCATAACTCCCTTTCATCAATCACTTCATATTTACTAACTTTATGTTTTTTAATTAATTTAATGAATATAAATCATACTAAGGAAAAATAAGAGTCACCAAAAATAGATAAAATAGAATCTATCAAATATAAAGAGACCATATCAACATTACATTAGAGTATATTATTACAATAAACTTCTAATTCATTATTATTATTAGTTATAATATTTATTTTAGTTGACCAAAGATTTAAATCATTATACTCATATACTTGAACATAAATAAAGAGAAGTCACAAATCCCCTACCCCAATTCAATGTTTCAAGAAAATTACATCTTATGAATTGAATAATTGGGGAATAAATAACCACCTAACTCAAAGGAAACTAAATTGAAACATATACATAATAAACCACCATTAAAAAATTATTGAATCTTGACCCAAAACCATAGGAAATCACCATAAAGAACGTTCTGAAGGAAAAATATTGAGGAGGAAGCGAGTAATAAGAGAAGAGGGAACCTTCAATCAATAATGTTTGATCCACATGAACTAATAGGTTTAAACACTAAAGGGTAGTGGATGGTGAACACTATGAGGACTTGTTGTTGGATAGGATTTGAAGGGAGAGAATAAAAATTCAATCAAGGATTGTTAAACCCCATATTTATAGTGAAATCCTAATGGCCTCCACCATGGATTAGTGACTCCAAATACAACCATAGATAGTCTAGTCAAATAAAAATCAACTTTTACTAGTCTATGGAATTCCTTATAACTCTGAGCATCATGTGATTTTTAAAAACGACATCAAATATCTTTTATCAACACCATGACTTGAACTATTGTGTGTATGATACTTTTTTGAATACCCAAATAACCACCATAATATAGAGGAAAACCCCTCATCTTTTTATATCACCACACCTAAGACCATGGTTTTGTGAGACTATGCTAGTCATTTCCACACCCCATTTATAAGTTCACCATCACCTCAAATCTCCACCATGTTAAACCAACATGGTTGTTTCAGTGGTTCACATTTCACACAGGCTAACTCGTCGAGTTTTACACCCATAAAAATGGTTAAAATGAAGGGAATGGTGCTCCACATGGAAAAGAGGTAAGGCCACCTAACATTTTATGACACAAAAAACTCCACCATGGGCAAAATTCCATTACCCATTTCACATAGGGGAATTATCTAGGAAAAATTCCCTCCACTTTGGGAATTTCAAACCCTATGGTTCACCAAGTACCAAAATGATAAGATCCCTAACCACAACTCAAAAATGGCATCACCACAACTACCACCATGACAACAACCATGACATGGTGAATCCAATGATGTAAACGACTCATATTACTCCTCTAGAACTCCTAAAAGACCCCTTTTAACTCTTATAATCCATGAGAAAACTCAAATGGATAAACTTAGAAAAAAAGACCCTTAAATCATATACCACAAAAACAATTATCATCATTTAGAATTTAAACCAATACCCTAGAAGGATAGGAAAGGTGAAAATCGAACAATCGCCATCTGAGATACCTCTCATGGATCTAATTATAATATTAACATGGCCAAGAAATCCTATGAATAAGGAAAATAGACATATAATATCATCTATCATATCATATCCTAATAAAGTTCATATATAACATCTCAATAAGGATTAAATTTTGAACAACTAGGTATATTGAACACGCATAAGTGACTCTCACTCCCATGTAGTCTCCTCTAAGCCACCATGGTACCACTGAATAGAAACCACTGTAATATCAGGCCTGTGAAACTCCTTCTCTTGATGGTCCTAAATCCCAACGGTTCATTCCTCACAGATTTCATCATCTTCAAATCCAATCTTGTTAGGACCAATAGGGGTCTATATACCCTAAGAGGGGGGGGGGGTGAATTAGGGTATAGATATTCTTTTCTATCTTCTTCCTGCCCCACTGGATCTTGACCTCTTTGTTACAAGGGTCACTTTGTTTGCACTTGTGGGTCCATTATTACCACTTCTTTTATTCTTTATCTGATGATGATGCTTTAAATGAAATGTAGGGAAGCAATCAGGTAGACACAAAGATTTTTACGTGGTTCACCCTCAATGGGCTAAGTCCAAGGAGAATACGCCGACAAGTTGCCGGTCGTACCAAATTACACAAAGGATCACTGCCAATATTGTTCGGGCTAGATCACTTCTATGCCCAGGCTCACTGCCTTTACAAAGGTTTAGGGTCAGCTCACTGCTTTCCCAGGGGTCACTCCCTGTTTCTCTCTCTTTGGATCACTGCCAGTGGAAAGGATCACCTTTTTCCTCCTATGCTCACTACACTTGGAAGGGATCCACTCACAGTTTATAGACCTATAGGTCTCTTCATTATCACTAATGAATGCATCCTCAACTGTTGATAGATGCTCTGTTGAACTCTAACTTTCATCCACTGATGAATACCTCTTTGCCTCTTAACCACTGGGCAATTCACTTTGGAAACACCTTCGCAAAGCACCCTACTTCACAAGGCTCCCAATATCGCGAAGCTCAAATAAGCCTTCACGAAGCTTCTACCTTTTTGTGAAGCACTTTCGAGAAGCACTTTCGCGAAGCACTCTCGCAAAGCTCAAGACGTCGCAAAGCGGCTACCCTCGCAAAGCTTACTAAACCAACACAGAGCTTGCAGGTTTCGTGGAGCTATACTAGCCACTGCGAAGCTCCTCTTTCGCGAAGCACATTGGATCCGCGAACCACCTTCGCAATCCGTGAGAAAAAGATATTCTCTGAAAATTATCTCTACTTCTCTCGAGGGGGTCGGCCTTTATTTATATGCGATTCCACCGACCCTCGAACATTCCGCGTGAAGTCAATGCCACGTCAGATCAAATAGCAAAGCTCTGAAGTTTCCGTTGGAATTCTGTCTAAATCGCCAAGCACCATTGAAATTTTCCGATCGTGGAGCTAGTCGTAATCACAGAGCATTACCGTCAACATTCCTTCACGCCTTGTCCATGAAGCTCCCTTGCAAAGCCCTTCACCATCGTGATGCGCTTCAACTCTGCCTTCTGCGAAGCTTTGACGTAGTCGCGAAGCATCACCACCTCCATTTTTCCGGACTTCAAGAAATCCAAAACATGAAGCCTCTCTTCGATAAATTCATGCCATTTCCATATTTAATTATGATATTCATGGAAATCCTATTTTCAGGATGCTCACCAAACTCCAAATTTTGGACCCCAAAAATTTGGCAAACACTGGGAAACGGTGCCACCTTGTACTGCTCTATTGTACCACCCCCATATCTTCCAATCCTTTGTCGTCGTTCTTTGTCAACATGGATTGTCAACGACTTCTCGGGAACTCAACAATTATCTATGGAAACCTGCTTTGTCAACAAACACAATCAACCAAAAAATACTGCAATGTTACCTTGAGGGATTTTTGCCCAATAATCTCCCCCATTGGGTTTGTTGACAATTCTTCATAACTCTTCTCATAATGATTTTCTGCACGTTGATACCTCACTGAGTCTTCTTCCAGCCGCTACCACCATTTGCCTCTGGAGATTCTGATAGCGTTAAAGGAATCACTTAACACGTACTCTAAGCCCATATGAGCAATGATTGGCATGAGAAACAAGAGTAGTATGAAAAGATCATTAATTAATCACTTCATGTCAGACCCCAATTGTTGATTCCAACCTGATACCAATTCTTAAATTGATACCAATTGTTGAACCACACTGATCCCAATTGGTTATATCTGGATACCTTCTTTCACCATTCCAACACCATTGTTCTTCTTTTATCACGATCCTCAGCTATCGTGATATCTATTCTTTGATCGATCACTTCTTGCATCGTCAGATTTTATAAACTCCCCCTTTCTGCTCACATCATCAACACCTCTTTAGCCCTATTTCCTGTGTTTTCCAAGATAATCTCTGGATAATCACGTTCAACTAGCTTCAACTCCCCCTATTTGGCTTCTCCACTTGTCAGCTTCTCCCCATATCATTCATGATTTATCAAATCTCCATATTGTCTGCCCCTTGAACAATAACTATTTTCTCCCCCTTTGTCAACAAACCCAAAGGTCACTTTTTTTCAGTCTATAACAGAGTAGATAACACATATCAGCACATTAGGGAAAAACACATCATACCTCGGTGAGAGGGGGAGTTCCAAATCCACACTATTTCAAGTGTGAGGAGTCGACTGAACTCCCAGAGCCAGTTGATTCCTTTCAAATGCTTCCTTGGGTAAGGTCTTTGTCAGAATGTCTGTAACTTGTAGCTTTATAGGCACATACTCCAACATCACGATTCCCTGCTCAACCTTATCCTTGATAAAATGATACTTTATCTTAATGTGCTTTTTCCTGGAGTGATGGACGAGATTTTTGGTGAGATTTACAGAACTTGAGTTATCGCACTGGATTCTGATCGGAGACTTCACTTCAACTCCCATATCTTCAAGCTACTGCTTTATCCACAATAATTGTGTGCATGCTTGAGTTGCTGCAATATACTCAGCTTCCACGGTGCTCAACGAAATGCAATCTTGCTTCTTGATTAGCTAAGAAATATACAATCCACCAAGATAGAATGCACCACCTGACATCGATTTTCTATCATCCACTGAACCGGCCCAGTCTGCATTTATATATCCCAATAACTCTGTCTGAGATTTATCAGTATATGGCAATCCAAAATCCATTGTGCCCTGAATATACCAAAGTATTCTTTTCATTGAAAGCATGTGGATTTCCTTAGGATTACTCTGATATCTCGCTGCTTGGCATGTGGCGAAAAAAATATCAGGCCTCGTTGCAGTCAAGTATAACAAACGTCCAATAATCTGCCTGTATTCTGTGATATTAAATTCCTTTCCATACTTATCTTTGGAAAACTTCATCTGGGTAGCTTCCGGAGTCTTCATCTCCTTTTAATTTTCTATTAAAAGTATTTACAAAACCTCCTTGACATATTTAGATTGAGAAATGAATGTTCCATTCTTTCCCCATGTCACCAACATCCTTTGATTACTATTGTGGTTGAGATAGATATTGTATGAAGCTCCACCACGCTGGAAACCAAGTTTCTTCAAATACTGATGTAGCCTTGAGAGTTCTATGCTCATGGTGTTTGTTTCAGCCCATATAATTCCTTCTTCAGCTGAAAAACCTTATTCTAATCTTCATGAATGAGAAAACCATTTGGCTTCTCGATATGAACTTCTTCCTCTAGAATCCCATTCAAGAATTCTGATTTGATGTCCATCTATAATACTTTGAAATTTCTTTGCACTACAATGGCTAGGAATAATCCGATTGTCTCCAGCCTTGAAACCAGTGCAAATGTATCTTCAAAATCAATTCCCTCTATCTGGGAGTATCATTTTCACTCCAGTTGTGCTTTGTTTCAAATCACTGTGCCATCTTCATTCATCTTTTTATGAAAGACCCATTTAGTCCTGATGATGTTCTTACCTTCTGGCCTCGATACAATTCTCACATGTTTGGTTCTTCTCAATCAGGTCAAGCCCTTCATTCATAGCTTGAACCCAGTTTTCATCTTCAGCTGCATCAGCTAAGCATTTCGGCTTTACCTGAGATAGGAAAGACATCTGGTGCAGTGACATCATTATTCTTGTCTGAAGTGGAGCTCACTGATCACTGATGATATTCGGCCTGTCAATTTTAGCTCGACTCTTTGGATTTTGTGTAGAAAAGGATTTTACTTCCTTGTACTCACCATCAGTATCTTATTCTAAATCAACTTCAGCCACTACTTCTCTCCCTGAGTCTCATACCGCTTCCTCACTTTCAACAGAAAACTTTTCTCTATGTCATTTTTTAATGACGTCATTTCCTTCGAACATCTTCTCTCGGATTTTTGTTGAGATGCCTTTGATTTTCTCTTGCAGCTTTTTGGTATCCTAAAAACAGTCAGCTGATACCATATTGTTAGAGAAAATAGATAAGCATGAAATGAATTTTTATTGCGGCTTCTCCCTGTGTTTCTTTCTTCCCTCAATAGTAAACACCTAAGTCGATTCATCCAATTATTGCATTGATGGCTCTTGAATCTGATTTGGATATAGAATGCTCCCCCTGTGTTACAAAACACTTCTATCTATTAGGCCCAATAGTAGAGACCCATAACCATTCTTCTCCACATGAACCATTTATACTAATCTGGCACTCAGCATCGAGCCATTAACCAAATCTCTAAGCCTACTGAGTTGGAACTCGGTGTAGGAAATAAGAGATAAAGCTAATAACACAATCACTTCTAATTGTGCTCAGTTTCTCCCTTTCATTTTCAATTCTTCTACCTGATTTGAATCAATTTTAACTCTAGAGCATATCAATTCTCCAATTCGCATCCTTAGATGCCACTACCCCAGGGATCGTATCTCCCTAAAATGTGAAAAACATTTGAATCATCAGTTAATAGAATTTATATACATAGGGAGAAAGGTATTTCTCGAATCCTCAAGATGAGGGTATTGGTTGATCCTGATGGGTCAAACCATTGATTCTTTCTTGGAGTGCATCGCACTCCTTTCTTGCTTCCTCTAGCTGCCTGGCCAACTTCAACTGCTCTGGCCATATGACTAAGCATTCATTACCCACATGCTGAGCCTTTTTCTGATATGTAGATTCTGTAGGCCCGACCATTCTCATCACTTGGGGTATAGACCCACTAGTGCACATTTACTTCTTTGAGGTTCTTCAAAAATTCCATTTTCCTTGATTATTTCTCTGAGCAGGAATCTCCTTGCATGTCATTTCCCTTGCTTCTTCCACCATTGCAGAGATTTACCTTTTTCTTCCAGTCCTCTCTGTGGCACATGACCTGTGAATTTTTCAATGAATTTTTTATTTATCTGCCTTTTATCATATGTATGAGTCGCCACCCTATTTTTCATTGGTGGTGGCTCCTCCACTGAACGTACATTCTCCTTACTCACAACTGTTGTGTTTCCTCCCTTTTTCTTCCAGATATGTTCATGTTCTTTCTTAGAGGGCGGTTGTGAGTGTGATAGAGGAGGTGACAGATACACCTTTTGTTCAGCTCCATGTGATTCCCCTAAGACTCTATGCCTATTCTTCACCTTACCACTTTGTCTTCCAGTGTATAATTTTTCATTATCCATCACTAGAGTCGAAATTGTCTTTCTGGGTTCCTTTTCCTTCCCTGCATTCTTCTTGCTGCACTGTCTGGCCAAATGCCCATGATCAGAACATATGAAACATTTTCCATCAAAGTCATACCTCATTTCATCGATTCAATGTCGAGATGTTGATGTATCTGGTGATTTTCCTCTAAAATTGAGCTCCTGAGCTTCCTGATACATATTCATGGTGTGTCCCATTCTTCTACAGTAATAAAATTTTATGAATGCTGTCCTTTGAGAGACTCTACTCTCTGATTTCCTAGGACGATTCTTCTTATTATCAGATTCAGCAAAGCTTCTATTTTCACAGCTTGATATGTATTCATGAGCCTCTAGACAGAAGCTTTATGTGTGGCCATGAATCCTGCAAAAATTGCACATGTCATCACTACTTTTTGTAACTGTCCTTTTAGGCCTATCTCCAGCACCTATAGGATTTCTTTCACATCTGGAACTGTTCACAGCTCTCTTTCTATCTTGCACGGTAGGGGATTCATCCAATCCGATACCAGTTGTTCCCAGACTATATGGTCTTTGAGCTGAGAAAATATGTTCTTGCTTCTTTGCAGAAATAGAAAATTTTCTTTTCATTTCATCATCACCTACCGAAGGATAATCAAATAGTAAGTGTAAGGCATCCTTCATGTTAGGCTTTCCTCTAGCATTGGATTTCTCTATTTCCTTCTTCACTAATTCTAGCTCTTCTTTCAACTTCTTAATCTTTAATTCACTTGATTCATGTTGAGCATCAATTTCCCACTTTACATACTTTACTCTACTCATCTCAACTTCCAATTATCGTTTATGCTTTTCCACCACTTCACTTTTCTCCTATACCTTCAATTTTTCTTGAGCAACAGAATCTGAGCAACATGCATTCTCTTGTTGTAGCCTTTGATTCTTTTGAACTAGTTCAGAAAGCTGTTTCACAAGATCATCATTTTTAGATTTCATGTTTTGAATCTTGTTTGTGTTCAGATTCTCCCCCTTGACATCAGCTATTGATTTTTCTACCTTTGTAGATCTCTTTCACAATTCTTCATATAGAGAATCATTTTTCTCACTCAGATCAGTATCTATGTCAATAAGACTTTGATTCAAACTTCTTATCTTGTTGATCTTAGTTTCCAGTGCTTGGATCTAAATATATTTAGATGTAACTTCATCAGTGTTTCTAACGTCACTTGAAATATCAGGTTCTTCGATACACTTTACTTGATCTTTCACTTTTCTATTCAGGCCATCGATCTCCCTTTTCTGTTCTTTAATATTAAGCTTATAGTCACTAACTGATTCTGAGTTCTCTCGTGTTGATAACTGGAGTTTCTCAATTTCTTCAATCAAATCAGAATTATCTTCTTCCTGCTGCTGCATATAGAGTTTGGCATCATGAACAGCTTTGTTAGATTTCTTTGTTTTAGCTCTCCAAACATCTATCTCCTCAAGAGAAGCCTCTAACTCAGCTCGAATATCTATTCTTCCTTCAATTTCTTCTTCTGTTTCAGTATCACTCTGATGCTCATGTACTTCACTCATTCCAACATCATGATTGAGTGAATCAATCTTTTCCCTATCAGATTCATCCAGACCTTCCTTTAGTAAGATGTTTGATTCTTTTAGTTGAATCACACTTTTTCCAAAAACATTTCTACACTGAGGGAAATTACCAGACTTCTGATTCTTCTTTGATGCTTTTCCCTTTCCCATGGCAGAATGAGATAAGAGAAAACTGTATCTTCAAAGACACAGATCAACAACACCAAGTCGAAGCAAACAAATCTGATAAAAGAAACCATCCCTCTGATACCAATTGTTAGGACCGATAGGGGCCTATATACCCTGAGAGGGGGGTGCATCAGGGTATTAATATTCTTTTCTATCTTTTTCCTGCCCCACTGGATCTTGACCTCTTTTTTACAAGGGTCACTTTGTTTTCACATGTGTGTTCATTATGACCACTTATTTTCTTCTTTATCTGATGATGATGCTTTAAATGCAATGCAGGGAAGCAAGCAGGCAGACACAATGATTTTTACTTGGTTCACCCTCACTAGGATATATCCAAGGAGCATACGCCGACAAGTTTCCAGTCGTACCAAATTCCACTAAGGCTCACTGCCAATATTGTTCGGGCTAGATCACTTCTATGCCAAGGCTCACTGCCTTTACAAAGTTTTAGGGTCAGCTCACTGCTTTCCCAAGGGCCACTCCCTATTTCTCTCTCTCTGGCTCACTGCCGGTGGAGAGGATCACCTTTTTCCTCCTCCTATGATCACTACACTAGGAAGGGATCCACTCATAGTTTATAGACCTGTATGTCTCTTCATTATCACTAATGAATTCATCCTCAACTATTGATAGATGCTCTGTTGAAGTCTAACTTTCATCCACTGATGAATACCTCTTTGCCTCTTAACCATTGGGCAATTCAATTTGGAAACACCTTCTCAAAGCACCCTACTTCGCGAGGCTCCCAATTTCGCGAAGCTCAAATAAGCCGTTGCGAAGCTCCTGCCTTTACACGAAGAACTTTCGCGAAGCACTCTTGCAAAGCTCAAGCCGTCGCAAAGCGGCAGCCCTCACGAAGCTTACTAAGCCAACGCGGAGCTTGTAGGTTTTGTGGAGCTATAATAGCCACCGCGAAGCTCCTCTTTCGCGAAGCACACTGGCTCCACGAACCACCTTCGCAATCTAAGAGCAAAAGATCTTCTCTGAAAACTCTTTCTACTTATCTCGAGGGGGTCGGCCTCTATTTATAGGCGTTTCCACCAACCCTTGAGCTTTCCGCGCGAAGTCAATGCCACGTCAGCTCAAATCACGAAGCTCCGAAGTTTCCGACGGAATTCTGTCTGAATCGTGAATCACCATGACAATTTTCTGATCTTGGAGCTCGTCGTAATCCCGGAGCATTACCGTCAACATTCCTTCGTGCCTTCGCCGCAAAGCTCCCTCGTAAAGCCCTTCACCGCCACGATGTGCTTCAACTCTGCCGTTCGCGAAGCTTTTATGTAATTGCGAAGCATCACCGCCTCCATTTTTCCGGCCTTCGCGAAATCCAAACCATGAAGCCTCTCTTTGCGAAATTCATGCCATTTCCATATTTAATTATGATCTTCATGGAAATCGTATTTTCGTGATGCTCATCAAACTCCAAATTTTGGACCCCAAAAATTTGGCAAACACTGGGAAATGGAACTACCTTTTACTGCACTATTGTACCTCCCCCAGATCATCCAATCTTTTGTCATCATTCTTTGTCAACATGGATTGTCAACAACTTCTCGGGAACTCGACAATTATCCACAAAAACCTGCTTTGTCAACAAACACAATCAACCCAAAAATACTGCAATGTTACCTTGAGGGATTTTTACCCAACAAATCTCACCACAACCAATGAAATTAGAATCATCATGAAGACACCAGTGAAGCTAATATACATGAAACATGTCTTGAAACTGAATCATATTTGGGAGAGGTTCTGTTGATATACAACAACTCAAACATTAATCAACACATCGAAAAGACAAAAAAATTAGGAAGAAATATTACTACCATGATCTACCCTATGCTACCCAAGGTGTAGATATATTTCTGTGAATACAAGAACCCAAAAATAAAACTATAGAGGTCTCCTCTTATGATCAACATAAGACTTATAATGATTTTTTGTTACCTCTGTCCACTCAAAAATCAATTGTACCTTCTTTATCATCCTTTTTAGTAATTTTAGTCTATGAATAATTTTATCCTCTACCTCTTTCAAAAAAATTGAGTATCAAATTTTTTTACTATACAATTCATCAAATGAAACTAAACAAATGGTAGAGTGATAAATGGTATTGTAAGAAAACTCTACCAAGGGTAGGTTCTTCACCCATGAACCTCCAAAATCCTAAATGAATGTACACAAAATGTCCACTAATGTCTAGACAGTATAATACCTTTGACTATTAACTTGTGGATTAAAAGTTATTATAAGGAATAAATGAGACCCAAAAACACATTGGGGACCTATCCAAACCCTAAAGGTGAAATAAGGACCATGATAACAGATGATCATCTTTGTAAACCCATTAATCCTACCCACCTCCTCCTGATATTACCATGACAAAATATCTACCGAGATAAAATCCTTAATCACTAAGAAGTGATTATACTTCATCAAGAGATAATTGATCACCCATACAATATCATATACACCCTAATATTGAGAGAAATCAGAAATTGAAGATATACTCCAACTTCCATTGTGGAAAATAAAGAGGCTGAGAATCCCCCTAGGAAAATGGTGATAAACCCTCACCCTCTAAAAAACCAAAAACCAAGACATGAAATCCTTAATAGATCTATTAAAACCATATGATAAATATTGAACTCACAAGGTTTGATACATCGTTTCCAAAAAATTATATACCACCAATAGTGGACTATGGAAATAATGGAGAAAAACATCATGCATAATTAAAGGAATGAAGATTGTACCATAAAATGACATTTTAAGCTGATCATACATAGAATATACCTTAGGGACATCACCAAAAAATGACTTAATCTCTCAAGATATCCTCCTTGAAATCCCCTAGAAGTGACTCCTACACTTGTTTCACCAAGGATGACATCACCATCATATGATAAATACAACCTCTACCATAAACTTCTCCCACATCAAGATACATTATGGATGGATCCTCAATCATCCTTTAATAATCACTGGAATCATTCATGACATCCCTAGATGACTTCCTGTTCAAAGTATCAACTATAATATTCCCTTTCCCTAAAATATAAGAAATAATGAAGTCATAATCCTTTAATAATTATATCCACTATTACTTCCAAAAATACATATTAGACATGGTGAAGATATATCTAAGGATCTTATGATTTTTGAAGACAATAATTCCCTCACCAGTGAGGTATTTACTCCTTAAAACTCAAGAAATCACTACTAAAACATACACTAGATCATGAGTGTCATAGTTAAATTCATGAGTTACTAACCACCAAGACCCATAAGAGAAAACCACTCTCTACTACATTTGAATCCAATCAATCCATGAAGTTAAGAATAAAAAATAAACCATGAACACAACACCCTATTAAATAAAATTAATAATCAATGCACAAAGCATCCTAAAACTGGTCAGTAGAAACAAAATCATGATCCTTTAAATTTAAATCTGTTAACAGAGTCACAATATGAGATAATTTAGGTATGAACCAACTATAATATCATTAAATACTAAGGAAAATAAACAAAACTATAATATTCTTGGGGGATACCCAATAAAAACTACCTCAACCTTTTAAGGATCCATGGAAACTTCATGTATAGACACAAATTGACCTAATAAATGACCTCATGAGCTCATAAATTAAACATAGAATGCTATTCAAACAGTAGATGAAGTTGAAGAACTGATAAAATAGATCATATATGATCTTCATGATCCTCATATAACTCAGAATACACCAAGATATCATCAATAAACTTCACCATCAACTAGTCTAGAAAATCATAGAATAGAGAATTCATTAGTTCTATGAACATGATAAGAGAATTCAAAACACCAATGACCATAAAATTAACTCATAATTTCCATAAAAATAAATAGAAGTGATCATGGAAATATCCACATCCTTCACCCATATATTATGATATTCTAATCATAAATTGATCTTCCCAAACAATATACCTCCCTTCAACTGATAAAATAAATCTAGATTCCATGGGATGAGATTGTGGGTTTTCACCATCATACAGTTTAAGAAATGATAGGTGATAGAAAAATGAATATTTCTATCTTGATTCTTTATAAATATAAATAGATCATCCTAATGAGACACATTAATCTAAATAAAACCCATTAGAAAAAGTTTATTAATATAAATATATAGCTCTTTCAACTCAAAAGGTACCAACCTATACATAAACACCAATATCACCGAAACACATGGATATGATTATATCCCAAACTCAATATATTTCTTAGTGGGTAACTTTATAATCTATTCTTGAGAGATATCAATGTATTCTTCCATAAACCTAGGAAACACCACAGTATTATCCTCCACCAAAATAAACATAATCTCATCGATCAAGTAAGATAAGGACTCACTATCCCTCTGACCATTACAAGGGTATTTTAGACAAAAATCACACCATTCCATCAATTGGATTTATATAATATAACATCCATATTATATAAATCCATAATATAATTTAGTAGATTTAACACATACATACAGACGATGATGTCATATTATTGTATCAACAAACATATTAAATCCCTCCAAGAGTAATGCTTCCTTGGAATCAACTTATAACATTTACACACATCATGATTTTTGGATTTAAAAGAATCAAATAATGATTATTAGAATATGTGGAATTGATATAATCCTTTCCTCAAGGATGTACAATAAAGAACAATATGAAACTAGAGAAAATTATAAATTGATAAAAAAATTTAAATCATACTATTCACTAAATAAAATTCGATTATTAATTTGATATTTACTAAAATTAGTTCATAAAGATCATAGGTATAGAAAATGTAAGTTTCCCACCTCAAGAGCTATCCAAAGATTGATATAAATATCTTATTATACAAGAGGGACTCTCTTTCATCCATAATTTGATAGCACCTCGCTTTGTTAAGGATGAATAATATGAGAGCTAGGGGCTTTAGAGGGATTGATATAAGAATAAATAATCACACACACACACACACATACATAACATGGATGTAGATCTATATTTCCTATAAATATTCTCCTTAGTACTATTTAATTTACCCAGGAATTTATAACTCATGATTAAATGACCCGATTATTTTATACAATAATCACATTAATAGAAATCCTCTAGAATATTTTATATTATTAAATGAATTAATAAATGATAGATTGGGTGGAATATGGATTTGGTGTCCTAGATTCATGGAATAAAAAAAATTAATTTATGAAAATAATAATTTTCATGAAATATGAAAGAAAACATACATATATCATAAATATAAATAAGTATTTAGGGAATATATTAATCTACCTCTCCCTTTCACTAAATCCTAAAAGTATTTGCGCCATTTCAATGCATATTGCATAGTATACAATAAATTGTGAAACTATATCCAAAAAAACTTTTTGATATATTCTAGAACATTTTTTGAAAGCTATAATTAACTTTACCTTATATTATATTTTTTAACACCTTTTTAATACAAATTGAAAACAAATTTTTGGATTAACTCCCAAAAAATTTAAAGTAGAAATCAAAGTAAAAATAAATCTTATCTAGTGAACCACAAAGTGTGACCCCATGAGAATTTATATAGTTGACACAAAAATTGATTCACCAGATTCATAAATGTAATAAAATAAATACTTCTAGAAAAGTATCAGTACTACTCAAGCTATAAACTGATGTTGTAGGATTTTCATCAAATCCATGTAAACCTATACCAGTTTCCACCAGACTGCATCATATGGAAGAATCGATTCTCATTTTTTTACTATTTCCAAGACATCAAGTGACCATATGACATATATAATTTCAATCCCATTAATCCTACTCATTTTTCATAAATTATTAGAGTATATACTGGTTAGGTCAAGGAATACATCACATGTAATTCATTAATATGGATGATCACATAACATGTCACTCATCTAAATAAATAGATAATATCTAAGTGAGTATTTACACTCCCACAATCTATATCAAATGAGGTCTTTTATGTCATACTCATTATACAAAAGGAAAAAATATTATATCTAGTTGATCTCAAACCGATGACATGATTGAAAACATACACAAAGACCCTTGATTATCTAATTCAACATATAGAATTTCATAAGTAGGGTATCAAAGTATGAAGTTTCTCATGATTTTTATCTTTTTAACCACAGATAGTGGGGACCCAAATATGATCCATGTAGCCCTAGTATACCAAAGAAATTATATATCCCACTCCATGTGGTATAATTGATTGGACATCTAGTACAAAAAAACCCATTTTTATACCACATGAGCATATTCTATTTCTCTATACAGGAATCCTATTCATGAAGACCTTAACATTTCATAAAAACTTATAATACTCAATCAAAAACATCAGTTAGGTATAACCCAAAGTCATACATTGAGAGGTCAGTTATCATTACACTTCACAAAATCTCTAAATATATATATATCCATCATAAAATATTGAAAATTTATAAATTTACTTTCATCTATTTTGACACATTAATATTATTAAATCACTTTTAAATATATTTAACAAACCCAACATAATCACCGGTTTATCAAATCATATATAATAAAATTCTAGATCAGCCATATGTTCACTGTAATTTCTCAGATTTATAAAATCATTACATCTATATGTAATTTCTATCACATAACTATATAACCATCTGAAAAAACCGTCCCACTAACTATTTGGTGAGAGACATTTATGATGTACTCAAGCTTGAATAATGGTGAGATTTAGGAATCATATTTCTAATGTTCATCTCTTTGAACATATTCATACTACATAACTTCAAAAAAAAAAATTCCATGATGTAAAATTATGTTTTCTACTTAAAAATCTTTTAAAGTTCATCAACATCATCATCCTTGGAACCCTTTCCAATAGATTAATTCCTCAAGTTTTTTCAAATAATGTAACTATTTTCATTATAAATTAACATCTAATTCTAAAAAGTTTTAGGATAAAGAAAAAATCACTTTAATGTGGTAAAAAATGTACCTTTTATATTTCTATTTACTAAAAAAACTAAAATCTTTTAGGATAAAGTGACATCCACATTGTTATGATAACTGATATGACACATTAAATTTCTATTTACCTCTATATCCTAAACTCTTTTTGTATAGTAAGTTTAATTCACTTTTCAATTTGACTAGTATAATCCTATAAGAAATAATGATATTAATTTTTCATGACAACTAAACGTAACTATTTTCATTTTTATTTATCTGTATATATCTAAAAATCTTTACGATATTTAGTGAATAAAAAATTTACATTATAAATGTATAATCCAAGAAGAATTAGTAATATTCAATTTATTAATAGTAAATAAATGTAACGATTAACATTTTATTTTCTATCATATATCCTAAAAATATTTTAGGATATAAAGTGGAAATAATTATAACTTTATGGTGGTTTAATCATTTATTTTTTTACTTTTAACTTCTTTAAGATCCAATATACTACCACTAACTTCTTAAGCACTATATTATTTTTAAAATATCTTGATAAGATACACAAACTTCTTTGTGCGTAAGAAATAAAAAAAATTTCATTTAATTTTCATATTTAACAAATAAACTATTGGTTCTATATCATGTATAGTATTATATGTGTTTAGAGTATTTTTTTTGGAATGTATATTTGATTCCTTAAAATATAACACTAATGGGAGGTAATCATATTCCATCATACTTAAAAAATATAATTGGATAAAAACTTTATATTAGATAAAAAAATTTATATTAATAATATTCTAAAAACATTTTATAGAAACTGATGAATTATAATATATTTTTATCCAAGTAATCATATCATTTTTGTTCACAACACATCTTTGTTATCGAACCACTTCTCTTATCATATAAAATAATTTAGATGAAGATAATAATTATTTATATAGATTCATTTCAAATTCTTAAATTCTTTAACAATTAATTTTCTTAGCAACCCCTTTTTACAATATTTGAATGAAAACTATTTGCGATATCAATTAATCCCCTCATTTTGTACTCCTATATATTAAAAACTCATGTAAAATATACATTTAGTATCACATACCCTTTAAAATTATTGAATTTATTTCTAAAAGACATATATCTCAAATTGAAACTCTATGAAATTTCATAAAACTCAATTAGGTATCTTGATAATCCATCATATGAAATTATTACACCTACTAAATAATCCTAGGTTTTAATGATCTTTATTTTCTTATTAAAGAAACGTTATTAAACTTTATAACTAACTTTTCTTCTTTTAGTTTGAAATTTTACCCTCTTTTACTATATATACAGTATTATTACCTAGATATCACATTACTAGTTCACTTATCCTCAATAATTTAGGGATATTGGGTAAGATTTCCCTGAATTCAGTCATATTTTAAGAACATTTCCCTGAATGAGAATATGAAAAATTACAAAACCAAAATGAGCCATTTTTTACTCTCACTTAAAGCTTGTTATAAAATTGAAAAAATAATATATTAGATGTAATAATGAAACCCATATCATTTTATTAAACAAAAATTACTTACATAATCTTCTCAAGTAAAAAATGATATAAAATAGACATCTTATGTCAATTTAGTCTATGTTTGACAAATCTAAGTCATCAATGCAACAAATTATTTGCATAATTACTTAAAATACATCTTTAAGATCTAAAATTAAATTATTTATCATCTTCTAGCATCCTGTATATTTACATCTATCCTAAAACATAAAATCAATATTATATATTTTTTAGAATAAGACTTATGGAAAACTTTAGTCTCACCAAATCTATAACATATTGAATCCCATTGAATATTATTTTTCATAACCAATCATATTGAGTATAATAAAATAAAATTCCAGATATTATTAAGAATATAATGAATTTTGAAACACTAAATGATTTTTATGCTTTATAAGTATCTATTTTCTCTTGTTGAACTACATTGAAAAATAGTATCTTAGGAAGGACTATTCTTCGACATATATTTTTTACTTCATAAGAACATTTATAAAATAACCAATCTTCATTAAGAACTCTTCTTAATTCAACAGAATATGGGTAACTTATATATATTTTATCCTTCAAGTATGAATCTTAATTTTTAATTAGATGATGATGATACTGTTAATCTATAATAAAAGATTTTATTGAATGAGTATCTTATTTTATTACCATTTCATAAACACTTTGAGTAAATGGTATTTGAATAAAATGATGTCCCCCTTTTAAAATTCATCCTACCCATTAGTGGTGAAAGATCCATATTTCATAATGACGTACACTATTTTGTTCACATAAATTATTCATGATTATTTAGGTAAGTAATAATCCCAATAATACTAGTTTTCACTCTTTTATAGTTGAGTGAATAACTATTTATTTAACCTATATATTGATAAAATCAATTCCATTCCTCTGGTATCCAAACCATTAGGGTTTAATAGCTAATGTAACCCAAATTGAATTCCAAGAACAAGCTAAAAAATAATAGTCAAGGGGTACTCATGCTGATCTCGAAAAAAAATAGTCCTTAGTAACTTTGGTTACACCCAAATTTACCATAGATAAATGCTATAAGAAGTTTCTTGTATTATGTAATGGGTTATCAAATCGTGAGAGATCTAATAAGAAACAAAAATAAACATACATTCTAAGAAGGTGATTTGATCGTGGTGATTTAGCTATGAAGTGTCCAACTTGGGTTTGAATTGACTGGATTATAAATGAGTATGAGATACTTTAGTGAATTCAATTTAAAAACAATGGTTTTGTACATGGTTATTTCTTAGGATGGATTGGACAAATTTATTTTTAAATTATTTTAATGTCTTATATTCGAGTGTTTCCTTCAATGATATATGAACTTCCCAAATTATTCATGATATTTTGAGTCATTAATATCCTAATGATAGTCACCAATACACTTGGAGGGTCAAATTTATGATCACAACAAGGTATAGTATCTTTTTATCACCTAGGATGTGTAGCCTTAAAATTATTGAGATCAATGGCGATTTTACATCATTGATTGAAAATATCAAAAAAAAAGATTAAGAATTATACATTTATAAAAAACATCAAAAAAATTCCCTTTATACTCAATTGGATCAACCCACTATAGGTTTATCCCACCATTGATTCAATTATATCAATGGAAGCAGGTAGTAGACTCATGAGGGTGGAATTGAATAAAAGGAAGAAAAATAAAAAACGAACACTCCACTGTTGTGTGATAAAATTAAAAAGTGTTGGTGTGGGTAAGTTTTCAATATGATTCAATGGTATTAATGTGATATTTAAAGGAATAAAACAAGATAATAATATGAAGAACTTTTATTATTAATAGAATGTGAATGAAAAACTTACATGAGATAAATTGATGATACAGTTACAAAATGAAAGATTTAAATTACAATTAAATGAAAAACCTAGAAGCCTCAATACCTTCACCACTAGATACTTATATAATAATATAATTAGTGTATGGTCGAGATACCATCAATACATTCCTTCCCCATAAAATAGAAGAGTCGAAAGGAGGGTGAGAAATCAAAGGAAATTGGAATTTTCAATTTTGACTTATAAAATCATCCAGATTCATAATCCTTTTTGGAATTCCAATTTCGTGTTCAATATTTCCAAATATATAATGGTAGTTGAAGAGAAATATTATATTCCATGTGTGATATATTATTTTTCAAAATTTCTTGAAAATTGGATACCCATTAATATCTTATGATCGAAAAGGTGGGCTGGTTTTATGGGACTTCAGATCTAGCCCATAATTTAATCCTCAACTTGGGCTCCATACATCTGCATGAAAAATTCAGAATTATCTCTGTACAAAGTTTAATGAAATTATCCCCATAATTTTCTATTTCTAATGTTAAAATTTGTGTTTTTGGGCTTTAATTGTGGGCACCACTTTTATTTGATGGGCTTAAGGCCCATTATGATTTTTTCTAGAAAATTTCTACATTCATGCTGAAAAAATTCTATCTTCCTATGGGATTCATCCATCATTCCAAAAAATGTAAAATTTTCCAAACAATTGATAGATAATATAAAAAAATATCAAATTAAAAAAATAAATATAATATTCTCCATAAAAAGATTATTTATTGGTCCAAAATTTACATTTTAAACATGAATTCCACTTATGATGGGAAATGAAGTTCAATTTATATAATGCACTAAAACTGGTGTTTTATGGACTGTTAAACACTTGAATATTAAGATATAATCAATGAATATTATGCTAATTTAGTTTCCAATCACACACCCAACTTGAGTTTTGATAGTCCCAAGAAAAAATTATTTCAAAAATATGAAATTGAATTCCTTTCTTAAAAATATTTTAACATACATTTCTCATAATAAATCATTCCAGAAAAATCCTAAAACCTTTTAAAATAATTTCACAGAAGATTGGTTCATAGTAATATACCAAGAACAATCCCATTCATTTTTAAAATTCATTATCACATTTCATCCAATTTCATTTAATCATGATGATGTGTTGTGTATCAAAAAAGTCATGGGGCCTATTTTATTATTCAGTGGAAAACAAGTGGAATTGCTAAGTGGGAATAAAATTTATCCGTAATATGTGTATCCAATCTTTTTTGAACCTTTTTTTAAACCAAAATATATATGAAAAAACTAACTATTGGAAATAAAAATATAGAGTCACAATACCTAAGTGATGAACACCACACATATTTTCAATTCCATGGTATAAAATAGAGATGTAAACCCTAACTTTAGGTATAATAACTCTAGATTTATGATCCCCATGTGCCGAACATCAGATATTTGTGCAAAAAAATTCTCCACGTGGTCATTTTTTCTTTAATTGTTTTTTGTTTTACACTCAAATTAAAATGAATGTGGTCTCAAAACTTATTCAATGAATTAAGGGACCCATGAAGTCAAATTTACACCCAAAATCCAATGGAATTGCATTTTGGATTTTTTATTAAGATGATTAAAATTTTATCTTTGTAAAATCACTTCGTACAACAACAATTTTCTAAAAATATTCTCATAAACATAAACATGCATTAAATTCATAATCCAGACATTCAAAATCATTTGAACTTCCATTTTAATGTTTCACAATGTAAATTAATGAATTAAATGATAAATAAATGATTTTTTATTGAATTTAATTTTTTATCATAAAATCCGGATTTTCTTTTAAAAATAAAATATTTTGACTCCCCCCAACATAGAATGAAACTTCTCGAATTTTTTAAAGATAATAGAAGATAGAGATCAAAATTAGAAGATAGAGGGGTTGAACTATTTTGAAATGAAATAATCGATCAAAATATCATGGTTTGTAGTTGATGACCCGTAAATAATAAATTGATCAATTTGGCACCATGTCACACATAAACTCCTTACAGATAATTGATTATTGGGTTGGAACTCTGGAAGACATGTGTTTTATTTAAAAATAATGAAAATGATTTAGAAACTAAATCTCCAACAAAAAGGACATTATATCACTTTGTAAACCCCAAGGGGGTTCCTTAAAAAAACACAAAAAGTAAAAAATATATATATAAAATGTAGTAGCTCAGTTTCTTCCCAGAAACCACTCAATATAAAGTATTTAGCTAAACTTGATCCACCCAACTTATCCAATACTAAATTTCAACATTTTTAGGACCCAATTATTCTCAACTTAATTTTATTTTAAATCATTCTTTGTTTGTGTTTTTTGTAAAGTATAATCCTTTTTTCTATAGTAAATGGTAATATCCAATGAATATCAGAAATGAGAGATCTGCTTGCTTCTGTAGTCTTATTTAAGTCATAAATGACCATGGCCACTTTACAGGTTTAAAGAGAGGATGAAGTTCTGCAAAAATATTTTTGATTATCCCCTATGATAAAAGATTTTATAGAGGATGTATAGACCTTGAATTTGAAATTGGGTTGGATAAAATTTTTAAAAATAGGTGATGAATTTGAATCGAACTCAGTTTCATTTTCAAAATTGGTTACCAGAACTAGTTCCTTTTGAATTGATGTTTCAACCCCCCAATTTGATAGATCAATTTCAAGAATGGGTATGGTCTCAAAGGTTTTTATTTATCCCAATTTATTAGTTTTTGGTGTTTCTAACAAATTATTAATGGGAAAATGTTCAAGAAAATCTATCCATGATGTGAAATTACGCTCTTGGGAATACAAAAAATCAAATTAATCTTGATTTAATCCCACATTAACAATCTCCTCGTATTCCTTAGGTTGACTCTCAATATTCCATAACCAAGTCAAAATATTATACAACTCCGATTTCTCAAATTCTAAAGTGGGTTCTTCAATATTTGCCTCTAAATTTGAGTCCTTTG
Organism: Viscum album; assembly: GCA_963277665.1. Classification (NCBI taxonomy): domain Eukaryota; kingdom Viridiplantae; phylum Streptophyta; class Magnoliopsida; order Santalales; family Viscaceae; genus Viscum; species Viscum album. The sequence goes on from OY728121.1 coordinate 860,627,594, forward strand.
ATTATATAAGAATCATTAATTCAGGTTTTTCATTATTTTCCACACTCATAAGAATTTTCATAACTTGGAGTTTTTCATAAGAATATTGAGTTTAAAATGTTTCTTATAAAAATGAAGAGGATAAGAAAACTTGAGTGGGAATGGGTTCTACAACCATTTCAAATCATTGTAGTTTTAATCTTAGTTATGAAACTTCTGAATTCATTTTTTCCATTTGTTGAAAAAATTATTCAAGAAGTTTTTTTCGAATAGTATGGATAAGATTTTTTATATCATGAACTTCCCTTGGATTGATATCTTCAATCATCCCTTAGAGGTCTGAGAATTTATCCTTTAAACATTTGTCATCCATTTGATTGTACATATAGTTAGGTGTGGGGTATTCATTAAAATGTTGATCAAATTAATTCAAAATGTTTAGTGATTCACAATGTGGATTTACCATTTGATTCTAGATTGAGTACATGAAGGGGTTATTTTGAAGATACTCTATTTTTGTAGGTTAAAATTATTATTTAAAATTATTTGGACCCACGGAAACATAAAATGGAAAATATAATACAAATGGTGGTGAGAAAATGAAATTTGTGGTGAGAAAATAATGTGAGAAACTAATATACATACTTGGGTGCCTTGGAATGGTTCAAAATTTTTATTTTAACCAAATTTACCCAAGATAAATGGTCTAAGAAGCCACTTGTAGTAAAAATTCGGTTATCACATCCTCAAAGACCTAAAAAGAAACCTAAAGAAACATATATTCTAAAATGTGATTTGGTGGTGGTGATTTGGTTACGAAGCGACCAACATGGGTTTGAATTTATTGTATTATAAATGAGTTTTAGATACTTATGTGAATTTAATTTTAAAACCATGATCTTATCCTTGGTTATTGTTTATGTTAGATTGGATGAATATCTTTTTAAATTATTTCAATGTCTTAACTTTGAGAATTTCCTTCAAAGATATATGAACATCAAAAATCAGTTACGTAATATCAAGTCATCAATATCTTATGGATAATAACCAGTACACATGGATGATAAAATTAATGAGAACTCCAATGTAGGGGATATTTTTAGCACTCAAGATGTGTAGGCTTAAAATTAGTGAGATCCATGGAGAAGGCACATCATTGATTGAAAATATCAATAAAGAATTTATTAAGAATTATAAAATTTAAAAGTACCACCTGAAAAATCCACTTAATACTCCCTTGGATCAACCCAATAGATGTTTATCCCTCCATTTATGGTATTCTTTCAATGAAAGTAGTTATTCGACTCATGAGGGTGGAATTGAAGAAGAAGAAAAAGTTTGAAATAATGATCACTCCACCATTGTGTGATAAAATTCACAGGTGTTGGATTAAATAAGTTCGCACCATCATTCAAGGGTATAAAAATGATATTTAATTTAATAAAATAATATAATAATAATAAGAACATATATTTTGAGATGAACATGAATGAAAAACATACAAGAGAGAAATTGATGAAGTGATTACAAATTGAATGCTTGAAATTAGAATTGAAAGAAAAACAAATATTCCTAAATAATGTCACCCCCATATCCTTATGTATGAATATAAGGAGCCTATGGATGATAACCCATCAATAAATTCCTCAACCATAAAATATAGTAATTAAAAGGAGGGTGAGAAATCAAATTAAAGTGGAATTTTCAACTTAGACTATGAAAATCATCCATATTCATCTCCCTTTTTGGTGTTCCAATGTCACATTAACGATGGATGAATATATGATTATAATAGAAGATAAATATTATCATACAGGTGTTCTATAACATTTTTCAAAATTTCATAATAATAAGAACATCCATTTAGATTTTATGATTTAAATGGTGGGCTGATTTTACGAGCCTTCATATCTGGCCCATAATTTAATCTTCAACCTAGGCTCCCTGGATCATCATGAAAAATTCAGAATGAGCTCTAGAAATAGTTTAATGAAATTATACTCAAAATTTTATATTTTTATAGTTAAAATTTGGGGTTATTTTTGATTGAATTGTGGTCCCCACTGTTGTTTGATGGGGAAAAGGACCATTAGGATTTGTATAAAACAATTATATATTCATGCCCAAAAAACTACATCTTCCCTTGATATTAATCCATAGATACTAAAAGACAAAATGTTACCAATTATAAAAAATATACCAAAATATAAAATTCATAAAATAAATATAATGTTCTCCATAAATAGATGATTTATTATGCTGAAATTTTCATTTTTAACAAGAACTGCACTTGTGATGGGAAATGAAGTTCAATTTAAATAATTCACTAAAACTAATGTTTTATGGACTACGAAACACAAGAATATTAAGATATAATAAATCAATATTAACCAATTTTAGTGTCTAATGACACACCCAACATTAGTTTTTCTCATCCAGAGAAAAAATTATTTCAAAAAAAATGAAATTGAATAACCCTTTTCAAAAACCATTAACGTAATTTTCTCATAAAAAATCATTACAAAAAAACATGAAACCATTCAAAATCATATCACATAAGATAGATTAATAAGAATATCTAAATCCCATTCCCATTCCTTTTTCAAAATTCATATCACATTTCATCAAATTTTAGTTAATCATGATGAAGGGTTGTGTATCTCAAAGACTTGGGGCCCATTTTCTTGTTCAAGGAGAAACATATGGAAGCGCTATGTGGGAATCACATTACAACATAAGATGATTATCAATTTTTTTGATTTTTCATTTTTCTGTGCCTTGTTTAAACCACAATAGATATGAAATGACTAACTCTGGTCAAGAAAAATATAGAGTCACGATCCCCAAGTGCTGAATTTCCCTTGTATTGTCAATTCTAGGGTTTAAAATTGAGATGTAAACCCATAATCTGGGCAATCAAAATATATATTTCTGACCCCCTAGTGCCGGATGATGCACATTTGGAAAAAATTAATCTATGTGGTATTATTTCTTTAATTTATTTATTGGATACTAAAATTAAAATGAAAGTGGCCCCAAACCCTATGATATAATTAATGGGACCCATGAAATAAAATTTACACCCAAAATCTAATAAATTTGCGTCGTGTAATTTTGTTTAAGAGGATTAAAGTGTTAATATTGAAAAATTGCTTTGGACAAACACACTTAAAAACTATTCTTATAAAAATAAACATGAATTAAAATAAAAATCAAGGCATTAAAAATCATTTGAACATTAGTTTTCAAGATTCACAATGTACATAAATACATTCATGTATAATGAATCTATTTTTTAATGAAATGATTTTGTTATCATAAAATCCCATGTTTTTTTAAAATCCCATATATTCACTCCCCCCAAGTTAGAAGGAAAGTACCCTCAGTTTAGAAAGAGAAGAGAAGATAGAGACAAAAATTAGGAAGAAATATTTGGATAAGTGATTTAAAATGATTTCATGGAACAAAATTACCTGGTTTATATTTTATGACCCATCAATAAGAAATTGATCAATTTGGATCCACGTCACATATAAAATCCTTGGGGTTAATTGATTATTGGATTTGAAATCTGGAAGGAAAGTGTTTTATTTAAAAATACTAAAAATGATTTAGCTTCTAAATATCACACACAAGAGATGTTTTATCACATTAGAAACCCCAAGAGTGTTTCTATAACAAAAATACCAAAAAACACACAAAATAAAAGAAATATAAAAACATGAAAAATTTGTGTTGCCTCTTAGAAGGTACTTAATTTAATGTCTTTAACACAACTTGGACCCCCAACTTATCCAATAAAAAATTTAAACATTTTAAATACCCCATTATTCTTATAATTTACTTGATTCATATTTTTTTGTAATATTTTTCATATACATTCCATTATTATAAAATGAATGGGAAAATCCAAGGAATATCAGAAATTGTTGATTCAGTTTCTTCTATAATATTGTCTAAGACATAAATGATCATCCTTACTTTGTTGGTTTTAAGAGAGTACTAAATTATTATTATTTTTGATTATCCCCTATGACACAAGATTTTAGAGAGGATATGTGGACCTTGATTTTAATCTTGGGTTGGATAACATATTAAAAAATAGGGGTTGTATTTGAATCTATCTTAGTTTCATTTTAAAAATTACATAACATAATTGGTTTATTTTGAATTGATGTTTCAACCACCAAATTTTAAAGATCAATGTCAATAAAGGGGTATAGTCTATTTTTTTTATTTCTCTCAATAATTCAGTGATTGAAGTTACTGAAAAATTATTAATGGAGTGATATTTAAGAAAATCCATCCATGATTTGAAATTACCCTCTTGTGAATATAAAAAATTAATTTCTTCCTAATTTAAACTCTCATTAACATTATACTCTTATTCCTTGGGTTGAATCTCAACATTACCTAACCAAATAAATTCATTAACCATCTTTGATTTGTCAAATTCTAAAGTTTTTTCTTCATCATTTTCCTATAATTTTAAAACCTCTGATTATTTGGGAATCATTACATCTTCTTTTTCATTATTTTCCACACTCATAGAAATTTTCACATCATGGAGTTTTTGATAATAATTTTTAGTGTAATAAGGTTCTTCTATCATTGATGAGGAAGAGAAAACATGAGTGGGAGTGTGTTCTACAACCGTTTCAAATCTTTGTAGTTCTAATCTTTCTAATGATGCTTTTGAATTCATTTTTTCCATTTATTCACACAATTTTTCAAGAAGTTGTTGCATATTAGGATAGATAAGATTTTGTACACCATGTAATTCCCTAGGATTGATATATCTTCAACCATATTTGAGAGGGTTGGTAATTTTTCCTTTTAAACATTTTTCATCCCATTAATTATAAATCTCATTAGGTGTAAGGTATTCATTCAAAGGATGATCAAAGTAATTCAAAAAATTTGGTGATTACCAAAGTGGATTTACCATTTGATTCCATCTTTAGTTTATAAAGGAGTTATTTTAAAGATACTCCATTATTTTTGGTGAAAATGAGTATTTTAAATTCATTGAACACATGAAAATAGAAAGCGGAAAATATAATAGAAATGGTGGAGATAGAAGAGAATTTGAGGTGAGAAACAAATATAAGTGCTTAAGATACATACTTGGGTCCCCAGAAATAATGAATTTCTTTTGTGGCCAAATTTACCCAATATAAATAGTGTAAGTGGTCTCATGTTATACTAATTGGGTTATCAAATCCTTAGATACCTATGAAGAAACCAAAAGAAACATACAGTCTAAGAAGGTGATTTGATGTTGGTGATTTGGATATGAAGTGTCCAACATGGGTTTTAATTTTTTGGATTTTAAATTATTTTGAGATAATTAAATTGAAATCAATTTAAAGACAATAAGTTTATCCTTGTTTATTTCTTAGAGTGGATTGGATGAATTTGTTTTAAATTTTTTCAATGTCCTAAATTCTACCATTTCCTTCAAATCTATATGAACTTCCAAAATATTTCATATAATTTTGATTCTTCAGTATCATAAAGATAATAACATATCCACATTCTTGATAAAATTCCTGATAACTCAAAGGTATAGTATCTCTTTAGCACTCATGATGTGTTACCTTAAAATTAGTGAGATTAATGGAGAAGGCACATCATTGATTGAAAATCTCAGAAAAATAACTAATTAAGAATTAAAAAATTTAGAAATAATGTCCAATACATCCCCTTGATACTCCCTTGGATCCATCCACTATATGTTTATCCCTTTATTGATGTTATTATATCAATGTTAGTAGGTAGTAGACTCATGAGGGTGGAATTGAAGAAGAAAAAAAATAGAATTAACGATCACTCCATTGTTGGCTAATAAAATTCACAAGTTTTGGTGTGAATAAGTTCACACCATGATTTAACAATATCATTTTGATATTTAAAGGAATAAAATAAGAGAATAAGAAGATGTTTTATTATTAAAGGAATGTGAATTAATAACTTACATGAGAGAAATTGATGATACGATTACAAAATGAATGCTTGAAATTACAATTGAAAGAAAAACATGGGTGGCAAAATCTTTTCACCACCATATCCTTATATAGGAATATAAGAGCCTATGTTCGATCCCCAATAAATATATTCCTTCCCAATAAATTTATAGAGTCAAAATGAGGGTGATAAATCAAAGGAAATTGGACTCTTCGACATTGACTATGAAAATCATCCATCTTCACCCCCTTTTGGAGTCCCAATTTCACATTCATGATGGCATAATATCTGATGGTCTTAGAAGGAAAACATGATCTTACAGGTTTCCTATAAGATATTTCAAAATTTAGTTACAATTGGATCATCCATTTGGATTTTATGATCGAAATGGTGTGCAGATTTTATGGGCCTTTTGATATGGCCCATAATTTAATTCTCAACATGGGCTCCCGAGATATACATTAAAAATTATTAATTAGCTCTGGAAATAGTTTAATTAAATGATCCTATAATTTTTAATTTCTATATTCAATATTTTTGTTTCATTGGGCTTGAATCTTGGGCCCCACATTTGTTTAATAGGCATAAGGCCCAATATTCATTGTCTAGAAGCATTATTCATTCATGCCCAAAAAACACCATATTCACATATAATTCATACATTGATCCTAAAAGATAAAATGTTCCACAGAAAGTGATAATATTATCCCTAAATATCAACTTAAAAAAATATATATAACTTTATCCACAAATAGTTGATTGATTGGGCCCAAATATTAATTTTAAACATGAATTTCATATGTGATTAGAAATGAAGTCCAATTTATATAACGAACTAAAACTGATGTTTTAGGGAATATTGAAACCTTGATTAATAATATATAATAAATTAATATAATACTTTTTTAGTGGCTAATAAAACATATAAATATGTTTTCCTACGTAAGACAATCTAGGGGTAATAATGATAAGCTCAACAATACTTGGTTTGATAGTTGAGGTCTTGAAAAGTGATACATTGGAAGGAATCTCACACTTATTACGTGAAAGGGGATTTAATATAAAAATTTTATCTCATGATATTACATTTATGTATGCATTCTTCTAGTGATTATGTTTTGAATCCAATTCCCATCCATCAAATCAATATATTTAAGCAATATTGACGTGTAACTCTTTAAATTATCTAAACGTTTGTGCTATAGACCCCAATATAGGATCCATAAATATTCATAAATATCCAAAATAATCATATGTATATGGTACAATTATTCTTCATGTAAATTTTTAGAGTTACATTAGATTGAAAATCCTTATATGAGAAAGTCTGAAGTGACAGAATAATATCACCATTAACCTTTCTAGTCAAGCCATACACTTCTAGGACAATAGGTAGCCAGGGCCCAAGTCCCTTTATATAAGAAGACATTACTCAAGAGATAATAAAATTCCTTATAAATCTAAAACCTAATATTCATAAACTATATTCAATATATAAACTTGAGTCCATAACCCCTATTACTTACTGATGTCAAAGTAGTTGTATCAAAAAATCAATATTGATTCATTCCTAGAAGGAAAATGAAAGTCTTTATCCTAGATGAAATTAATTATATAAATTTTGGAATACATATATCCATAATAATAAAAATTTATAACTTTGAATAAAAAAAGAATAAATTTTAAATAGATGAACAAAAATTGAGATAACCATTTATGAACAATTCATAAAAAAGACAACTATAAACATTATATGATCATGATTATCATTATGTACATTCCTTAACCATAAACACAAAAACTTTATATTCATTCCAATATGAACCATTTAATATTTTTTTATATGATAATTTTACTTTAAATATATGACATTTTATGAATTATAAACAATTTATAATCTAATTTCAATTATGTAAACATTACATGATCTGATATAACATACTTAACATTATTTAAACTATGGTAAAACCAACAATCAAAACCCTTTTGATGTGGTTTAAATAAAAACCCATAAACATTAACAATTAAATTAATCCATAATGAATAATTCATAATTTTATATATAAACATTTTATATTTATCCTTTTTTTCAAATTTATAAAAAATTTATAAATTTATATTATGATTTATAAATAAAAGTTTTTATTTATAAATCATATGAAGTTAAATATAAATTTATTAAAATATATTTCACATATTAACATTTAATATTTAAGGAATATTTAATAATAAAATTATCATAAAAATTTAATTAATTAATTAATTAATTATAAACCATTAACAAATAAATGAATAAATTATAAATTCCTTATAAATTAAATATTCTTAGAATGTTTTTTATTATTATTTATAAACATTTTATAGACCACTAACACCAATTATAAATTTAAATTTAAATTTAAATTTTATTTATTTACCCTTATATAGGAGGGATCCCCGACATAAAGGTAAGATCCTTTATATTTACATAAGTGACCTTTGTGAAGGTAACCTATTCATGCCTTTATATAGACCCGTATAAGGAAGGGTAAGTAGAGATGACCATTATTTAGACAAATTTATTTAAGGGTTAGTAGAAATGACCCTTACATAGACCTCTCTGTGTAAGTGTAATCCTGGATGACCTATTTAAAGAATGTTTTTATGTAATGGAAATCCTATTAATCTATAATTTTCAAAAAACATATAATCATGCATTGTTTTTGATTTGTTCTCTTTATTTAATGTAATTTCTCACAAATCTAATGCATGTGATGGATTTTATAACAATGTTAGGATTAAAAATATTCTAATAATAATTACTATAATGAAAAAAGTGATCAAATCCATTACAAGAGGATCTCCATGAAAGAAAATATATAACCTATAACAAAACTGAAATGAATATAAATATTCACTCCATTTCATTCATTGAAGTAGATTAAATTATCAATTTTATCATCTTTTAGAGTGGTTGATAAAGAACACAAGAGTGGAAAACAAAAGCTTCACACCTCTAGAGGTATCTATTGATTGATATGAATCTATAATCGTACTTGAGGGATTCACATTAACTCATGGTGTTCTAGCACCTCACAATTATATAGATGAAGAATATGATATCTAAAACTTTAGAGGGATTCAACCAAGAATAATGGATAACACACACGCACAATCATATCATGGTAGTGGATTTATATATCCAAAGGGGACACTCCTTGGTGTTATTTCGTTTACTCATGAATTTATAATGCTTGAGTAAATGAAACTATAATTTTATAAATTAACCAAATGAGTGGAACTACTCTTAAGTGTTTCACCTAATGAAACATCTTGATAAATGATAGATTATATGGGAGATGTCTTGGGTGTCTAGGATGCATTGAATAAAAAAACTTATTTACGAATTAAAATCATAATTTAAATCAATATCAAAATACCACTTATATAAATCACACACATATATATACTTAAGGATTTATGTCATCTATCCATCACATAAAACATAGTTCAAACTAATATTGGCTTAGACAATGTTAAGGGAACTATATTTCTATGTACATTAAGTATCAAATAATAAATCAGAGTGGGTGTAATACATGAGTGTATAGATCTACAATCAAACAAGGAACACACCCTGGTAGGATATAAAATGATAGTACCTCACACGACATCTGGATCACATAGAGATAGAAACTCTAAGGTATTGATATAACCATGAAATTTATAATGACCCATACCTTTCATAAATAGATATTACATCTAAATAGATTAATATTAATTACATAACATTTTGAACCATGACATAATCATAAAGGAATAACATCTTTTGAAACTCATACACAAAAAGAACTAGTTCATAAATGAATCACAATATCTCCTAATTAGTTCTTCATAAATATCACCCTTCATAGACACATTATACATTATATATTTCTTTACGACCTGGGGAAATGAAAACACAAGGGTGAGCTCAGATGCACAGTAAGGGTAAATATGGGAGATATCAATCCTTGATCATATATTAGAACATAATAAGTACAAGAGTAAGATATCATGAACATACATTAAATATTTAATACTCCAAATTTCAAAGATCATAAACATCATTCACAGAATAAAACGTTTTAATTTCAAAATACATGGATCATAAGAGTGAAAATTTTCATAAATCAATCATGAATTATATTCTCATGTCATAATTGTGTGGACCAAGCATAGGTATAAAAACCATTTCATAATGTCATGGTTAACTAACAAGACCATCAAACCATAACAGATTTGGAATCACAACCTGTATCCCATGGTAGATCAAACTCAATTACTTTCATCCAATAGTAGATCAAACACATTGAATTTCATCCCATAGTTATCTAATGAGATATAAAACTATACCCAATGCATTGGAATCAAATATACGTACCACCTATTACATAATTAAAATAATACATATGTGTTTCACATAATGATAAAACATTCATTATATCAGAACCCTTGAAAAGAAATGGGTTTCATAAACATTTAGTCATAGCATAACCAATGGAAAAGAATTGAGTTTCATAAAAATTTCATCTTTTCAACATAAACAAAAACAATAAATAGAAATAATAATGATGGTATACCTGGATAATATCTCATTAAATCTTATGTAATTTCAAAGGATATCGTATTAGATCAAAAATTAGTTTAAAATATAACTTATAATAATTTTTGGGGAAAATAACCTTTCCATTTTGAAATCACTTATTTTTTAAAAACTATGCGATGATAAAAGAAAAAATATTATTATAAAATAAACATGAATAATTATAGGTTAATATTATAATAGAAAAAATCTATGATGGGGGAAAATCAATTCATGACATATAAGTTAAAAAACATTCTTCCATATTATTATTGGAAAATTCACAAAGTACCTCGTTTAGAAAATAAAAAAAATTATTATATGAAAACAATTTTGTAAAAAGGAAAACATGGGTAATAAATAATTTAAAAAATAATTGGATAATAATAAAATTATTCTAGAAAATACTCTTAGAAAACATGGATATGGAAGAAAACTATTCTCGAATGTAGATAAAAATCTAAAAAACCCCAATATTGATGAGATTGAGAAGAAAAACCCTTACTACTTTGGTATCTTTTGAACTCAAATACCAATGAAATAAGATTAATTATATTTAAATTTAAATCCCAATATTATCATTATAATAATCATAGAAGATGTTAATTGTTAGTATATACACAACATAGAAGAACCAAGTTAAATATATGGAATGTATCCCATAGAAATGAAAGTGAGATGAAAACACCTTACCTTAAGTTTTCCTCCTTGAAGTTTTCTTCCTACAAAAGAACTGTAACCACCAGTATAATAAATTTAAATTAATTAAAATTCTATAAAAGATTCATTTTAATATTTTTATTTTATATATGATCCATTTATAACATTTCAACACCAACTTTTATCAATAATAACTTATTAAAATTGTTATTTTTGGGTGTTAACTGTTTCATTTATCATGAGTATTTCAGTTCATTAGTTTCGATCCTTGTAAATTAAAATTGGTTAAATAATATAAATAAAACTAATAATGATAAAAATATCATATATATATTCATTATATACATATTTACTATAACCCTTAAAGTTAGATAATGAATTACACCGTACATGAAGACCGTAGGTCGTAAGTATGCATGAACACTATTTTTATTTTAAAATGGATTGAATGAAAGAAAGATAAATAATAATTTACCTTTATTTAATAAATATATTTATATATATCTTATATATTAATGAAATAAATCTTAATTACCATCCATTTAAAATGTAAATGAAAAATGAATCAAATTGGTTCTGGGAGGTGGTAGTCCACACGTACGCATGAACGACATTATCATTTTTACAGTAGGTTGGAAGCACAACTGAAAATTTGGTTTTTTCCCAATGGTACTATAGCAACGGATTGAGGAAACCATTGCTATAGTGTAAAAGAAGAAACATTTTCCAACAGTTTGTTCAAACTGTTGGCCATGTGTATATATTCTTATGATTTCCCAATGGTTTGCTAAAACTGTTGGGAAAAACTATTTTCTCTAAGGTATAACAATGGTTTCAGTAAATCTTTGGTAAATAGAAGCTTTCCCAAAAAAATTTAAAAACATTTGGGAAAGTTTTCCCCCAAATACCCTGTTCACCCATCTTCTAGTCTGCCTGATTGCAGACCTATTCCATACATCCTCGGGAAGACTTCTCAGCTGCGAAACACCTTCCAGCCGAAGATCCTTCTTCAATCAAACAATTTTTTATTTCTAAACATCAAATTAGTAATTGTTACCTTATTTTTAGTGTTCTACCTCTTTTTATTTTATGTTTGATGTTTTGATTTTGGCTAAATTAGAGTTATTTCTATTGGAATATCAAACCCATTTTTTATGTTTTTTTTCTTCTACACTTCATGCATCGTAAATGGTATGTTTATTGGGGTTTGTTTAGTGTAGGGGTAAAGCGTTTATTTTATGTTTTTTAGTGGGGTAAAGTGTTTTTTATGTTTGTTTTATGTTTTTTGTTTAGTGAGGTTTTACGTATTATGTTTAGCGGGGTTTTATGTTTTTTTAGTGAAATTGATAATGCATGATAGTTTGGATTTCTTAATGAATAAAATGTTTTTAAATAAAAATACACTAAGGGGGGATGCAGGAGGGGTAGGGGGTTGTCCAGGTGTGGGGGTCTATCTAGGTGGGGTTGGCTTGTCCAGGGGGTAGGGGGCTGCAGGGGGTAGGGGGTCTATAGGGGTGTGGGGGAGGGGGGTATGGGCGGTACCATGGGGGGGTGTTGGTGGTCCAGTGGGGGTTAGGGTGGGGTGTCTAGGTGGGGGAGGGGGGGTGTGGGGTGTTCAGGGAGGGGGTGGGATTTCCAGGTGGGGGGGAGGGGGGGGTGTGGCTGTCCAGGTGGGGGGGGTGGCTGTCTAGTTGGAGGGATGACCAGGTGGGGGGTGGGCTATCTAGGTGGGGGGGGGGGGGCTGTCCAGGTGGGGGGGGGGGGATGCCAGGGAGGGGGTTGTGGGCTATCCAGGGTGGGGTGGTCTGTACTGGGGGGGGGGGATATCCGGGTGTGGGGGGGTATGGGCTGTCCAAGGGGGGAGGGTATGGGCTATCCAAGGAGGGGGTGGGGTGTCCAGTGGGATGGGGGGGGGGGGGTGTGGGCTGTCCAGGTGGGGAGGTGGGCTGTCCAGGGGGGATGTCGGGGGGGGGGGGGTGCTGTAGGGGAGGAGGTGTGGGATATCCATAGAGGGGGTGGGTTGTCCAGGGGTGGTGGTGGGTGGGCTATTCAGGTGGGGGAGGGGGTGTGGGTTGTCAAGGGGGGTGTGCTGTCCAAGGGGGGCAGAGGGTGGGCTGTCTAGGTGGGGGAGGGGGTGTTGGTTGTCTAGGGAGGTGGGAGGTGGGAGGTGTGGGCTGTCAAGGGGGGTGTGGGCAGTCAAGGGGGGGGGATGTCCAAGGTGTGGGGAGTGGGCTGTCCATGTGGGGCGGTGTGGGTTGTCTAAGGGGAGTGGGGGTGGGCTGTCTTGGTGGGGGGTGTGCTATCCAAGGGGGGTGGGGGTGGGATGTCCTGGACACCTCATACCCCCTGGACAGCCCCCACCCCTGGAAAGCCCCCCACCCCTGGACCCCCGAACTCCCTAGACAACCCCGCCACCCCCGTGGACAATGCACCTATGCCCATAGACACCCTGTACCCCCTGGACATCCCCACCCATTTGGATAACCCGTCCACACCCTGGACACCCCGTACCCCCTAGATTGCCCTACCACCCCCGTTGACAGCCCGCCCACCCACCCCATACCCCCTAGACAACTTCGCCCACCCCTGGACACCCCCTCCCATTGTGGACAGTGTATAGAACCCAAACTTGATGTACATGAACATTAAATTACTTTTTTGGAATACTTAATACATAACAAAAATACACACACAACGACCGTAATAGTTTAGTGTCTTTGAAACTCGGAACATAATCTTCTAATCATGGTGAAAGATTTTCAACATCTCCCATAAAGATCATCCCCTATTGTTTTATTACCTAAAACCTTTCTATAAATCCTGCGGAAAAGAAAACATATAAATTTTGAGATCAAATTCTCAGCAAGGGTAATAATGGAGAAAATAAAACAAATCATATACATTTAAACTTAGAAAAACATGAACATAAAGATTAAACATCAAAATCATGAGAAATAATTCTTGGCAGTACAAAAGGCATAGATCATAAAGGAACATTTATCATGATAAAATAGCATGGGAATAAGTCATGTAATTGTGGAAAACCATTAAGCACATGGTATTATTTACATAGTATCCAAGGCATTTCTTCCAAGACCATCTTAGCGGATAAATTCCCTTACTGAATCGAGTTCACTCCTCATTTCAGTCCTGTATCACTGAACCAGATTAACTTTCCGTTCTAGCCATGTCTATATCATGAGATATAAATCATTACCCAATGCATTGGAGGGAGATATAGGTCCCACTGATCATATAATGACATCATTATTATGTGTACCACAACTTAAACATAAATAATTCATTATAACCCTAAAAATAAAAGGGGTTTCATAAACATCATCCAATCATAACATAATCCATATAGAAAACTGGATATCATTTCATCATGAGAAATGTTAAACCATTTAAATCATAGAGAAATTATACTTGAAACATACACATATGAAATAATTTCATCTTAGATGGAAAATGGTTTTGATAAAACACTTGAAATGAATTCTTTAGGAAAATATCCTTTCATCTTCAAAATAATTTTCTTTTCAAAAAATGCCCTTCAATTAGAAAAATGGATTTTGTTGAAAATAATCATGAAATATTGTAGAGTAATCTTTATGAAAATTTGGTGTTATAAAACCGTAAAAATCCGTTTATGTAGTATAAGTAAAAAAACATTCTCCTCATACTATTTCCGGAAAAGTTAAAAAGTTCCTCGTATGGTAAACAAAAGAAAGATTCCTTACATAACACAATGTAAAGATCAAAGAGCGGTAAAAATTAATTTAAACATAAATGGAATAATATGAAACACTTTATGAAAAACATTTTATGAACATGGATGAAAAATATAACCCCAGTAAGTACTTACGTATAAGCAATCTCAGAAAAAACGAGATTTGCAAAATTATCTCTTACCTTATGTACAATTTCTTCTATATGTGTCTGAGACTGCGATATAGTGGGTTAAAATGTATTATTAACTTGTAACAGAACCATAATAATATTTATGTTATCATATATGATTCACTTACGACTTTATATTACCCGTTCATTTGTCAATTCCATGTTAAAGTAGCATTTTGGGAAAAATCATTTCATTTATCGTCCTTGTTTTGACTTGTAATTATTCATATGATTACATATATCATGATTAATTACTTCTATAATGTAAAACATGATTTATATATAATATATATTCAGAATATACAAATATATAATAGATTGATAAATGAAAATAAATACACCGTTCATGGAGACGGTTGACTTGTAAACATGATTGATGTTTTCGTTTCCTTATTAAATTGAATGGAAGTAAGTAAATAACATATACATAAGTCCAGTATCATTAATATTTCATATATTTCATGATTATTTAATCTATATACTTTATAATCATTCTTGAATGGTTAACTTGGAGAATGAATCTCATCGCGTCGTGGAGACGGTAATGCGTACGTATGCACGAGCGATGATATCTTTCCCATAATTATTTAAAGGAATTTTAGTGGATGATATAATATATCAGAATTAGTATCATGTTATAATAACTATATATATAGTTATTCCTTACACCATTATACACATCCAAGTAAGGTGGTGGTGGAAAAACAAATTACACCATGGCGTGGAGACAATATTCCGTACGTACGCACGCGCGGTGATTTCATTTTTCGTAGGATGGGTAGAAGGTGAAATTGGGTTGATTCATATTTATAATAACATATCAGTATATTAGTTATACTTATGTTATTACATTATAATTAGAAAACTAAATTAAGAGTAAGTAGAAGAATAAAGAAACTTGAAAGAATCGGTAGAAGAGATTACCTCTTCTTCGACGCGCATCCTCTTATCCTCCACTTAGGGCACTAAAGATGGTCTTCAAAGAATACTAGGAGCTATAGTAGGTTTCTATGGGAGTGGAGAAGATGATTGGGCAGGGTTTGGAGGAGCTTGAAGGCTCAATGTGGTGTGAGGAGGAGAGGTAGGAGGTGCCCTTTTATAAGGGAAGAGAGGGGCACTTTTGGAAACCTGAAACATATTAAATTATAATAAACTAAAAACCTACATAAAAACTTCCAAAGTGACCCAAATTATAATATGAGGTAATATAGGGTTTTAATATTATCAAACAATCAAATTTAGACATGTTGTATAATTATTTTAAATCTTATCAATTTGATTTATCCTTATTTAATTTTTTTCATCTTATTTGTGGTAATAATATTCTAAATTTTAAATAGTTATAAATAATTACTTATTTGTTGTGAATCATTCCTAATTGTGTACTTTATAAAATTTTAGACCATATAAATATCTATTTATAATTTTTTAAATATTAATGTGGTTTTTAAACAATTTAATAATATGTTATTTTTATAAAATAACATTAGTGTTAATTTTGACACTATTCATTTATTTGAATTTAAATAAAATCCACACAGAGGATATATTTGAACCAAAATGTTTAATATATTCCTAAAATTTCATATTTATCTATAAAACTTGTGGAGAAAATTAATTAGTTAATATAATGTTTATTTTAATATTTCTAAAACCATTTATTTGATATTTCTCTTAATAAAACAATTACGACATCATTTTTGTATAATCATTTAATATACTTATTAGTTGCATAAAATATAAAAATAAAATCCTATGATAAATATAAATATAATACCTTTCATAATAATATTTTCAATCGAATTTATCATCTTAAAATCACAACATTTAAATTGTTATATTTATTAAATTATGAAGGTGACATCTTTGACATCATTTAAAATAAAATAATATAAATGTCCTAATCGGTTTTATAAGGATCCAAATGATCCCCAAATAGACCCTTGGACTATTTGGGTATAGATATACTCTACAAATAATGTTTGGTCTTGTTTTGGGTTCTATGGATAGGTACTGTTATTTTAATAAAAACTATATTATTGATTTTTCACTAAATAAATAATTTCTACATCATTAATGTATAAGATATTAATGTAATTAAATGTTTCTTAAAAACTAAAAATAAATTACCATGATAAATAAAAAAAATTATCTTTCAAATGAGTATTTATAATCAAGTTTATATTATGTATAACCTTATATTAAAAATAATCTAATTATTAAAGTTTGAGTGAGACATATTTCACTTTCCTTTAAATAAAATAAATAAAAGGTCTTAATCAAATACATGTGGGTTCGATTAGATTCCATTTCGACCCAAGTATGATTTAGGGAATAATATAATCATCCAATTATATTAATACAGGTGTTAGGGTAATTTTATAATATTATATTCACACTTAATTACCTGATTTACCTTTAACTATGGTAAATAAAATTTTCCGTAGTTAATATTCATAATGCCTAAAAATAAAAAGTAGCTTATTAACATAATTTGGACCTAGTGATTCCAAATATGGAATAAATTTTTCCAAATTCAAAACACAAAAGTTTCATTATTTAATTTAGAATTAATCTCGCTACTGAGAAAAAGGGTTTCAAAAGTTAAAACGTTGCAAAAGATTGAAATGTTTTTACTTATGAATTTAGTGTAAAATTAATGATAATGACATAAATTATATTAAATGGTAAAAATATATTCTACATATACTTTAAAACCATTAAATATTATAATTTAACCATATAAATTATCTCGATGAAAAAAGTTGTTTTTAATTAAAATTTAGCGTATTTTTACTATTCATCAAAATAAGAAACTTATCAGAAAAATATTAAAAATGTATCCAAAGTAAATTTTTACAACCTGATTCAAAAGAAGAATTTTATTTTTTCATATTTAACTTATAAACATGTCAAAACCTAAATTTAATGTGGGTGCGCCATGAAAAGGTGGAAAAACTACATTTTTTGAAAAATTCTTATTTTACCCGAAAATTTTATTTTGTTCTCATACCATGTTCTATAAAATGTGTAAGATGAATTATAATTTCATAAAATTAAAAATGTAGTTACTACTATTCATAACGGCTAGTTATTAATAATATTATAACAATATATAGTTGTTTAGTGAAACTCAGTATTGCGTACAACACATGCTATTGAGGAAGGTTGCTCTTGCGTGCAACACAAGACAAGAATAGTGTTTTCATATGATATAAGATAATACGGTGTTGCATATATCACAAGATAATTTTGGTGTATCATACAACACAAGACATCAATGAAATAAAAATAAATTTTTTCATAAAATCTCAGGGTGTTACATTCTACCCCCCATAAAATGAATTTCGCCCTTAAAATTCATCGGGGTTATAAATGGTTTACTACTTGAAATTTTATTTAATAGAAACCCACATCATAAAAAGTAATACCAAAACTTTACTTTAAAAACTAAATTATGAAACGAAAGGGTTACCCTAATTAAATAATCACTGGGTTTCCAAATAGGAGAACATAGGTGAAAATATAGATATGGAAGAGAAATCTAACCATCAAGTTCTGATTGATAGTGGTAGAGAACATGGATATGAAAAATCCAACAATCAAAAATCCATAAATTTGTGATGATCTATGGTACCATCTGATTCATGAGATATGAGGTCAATAGGAAAACATTTTTAGTTTTCAAGATCATTTCCCTAATGTTTAAAAAAATGGAATTAGAAGAAATACTTTCTTGATTTTTGGTACAATATCACCATTAGTCATCCCTTGAACAATTTTCACTTCATCACTTAAATAAATTATGTTTAATTTTTTATTTGTGAAGTGTTAGACGATCATGCAATAGAATTATAGGTCATTCCATCTGTCTCAAACAAATTGTTAAAAAAAGTTATTAAATATACATAAGTCCATCTATAGTGAGATTAATCGTATATGGTTCCTAAAATGGACTTATACTTCATATATCATACAACTTAATAAATTAAAACTAATTTATACTAACCAGGGACTTCCTGTAGGCCAATGATATGTGATAAAGGCCTGCCGCACTTCGGTTGTGGGTTCGATTCCCACATCCTTGTCCGACGTGACAGGTTGTCGCTCGTCCTATGGGTTTTCATTTTTCTAAAACTATATTATTATAAAAATATAGAAATAATATCTAAAAACAAGTTCTATCCTTAAATAATACTATCTGATGTCCAATATAATACATTCCAATCTTTAGGCTTATCCAAAATACATTTATCCAATCTCATAGTATAAATAAAACAATTACTTGAAAGGTCACATACCAAGCATGTGAATACCATCATTTATCCCCCATATATCATAAGATATATCTTGTTGATCACATTTCAAACATGTGAATACCTTAATCATGTCTTCTCTTGAAAAAATAATACCTATTAAACCTTAGTGAAAACATGAATGCTATCAAAAGTTAACTCTTTCCACATACCAAAATCCCAAAATTTCTATCTACTCAAACCATGATATATCTTTGTCCTTATATCAGTCATTAGATCATTTCATTTTCTCTTTATCCCTTCATTATGCGCATATCATATTCTTTCCGAAAATATTTCAATCAATTTTCATGGTTACTGGTACCATATAAGTATTGAAAACCAATACATAGATATTCCAAAATTCCATGATACCATAAATGAGATTCCATGATACTATTTTGAAATACCATTACATAAACACTTAATCATTCCACAGAATCATTATTATACTCAACATCACAAATAGTGATCACATGTGACTTCCCTTTATCCTTTTCCTTAAAGGTTTCTCACATCAATCATCATTAACCCTTGGATTAGGGCATTGATTAGCATAATACCCCCTTTCCTGGCACTTGAAGCATTGAAGTGATGGTGGATAATTCTCTTTAGTCTTTTCCCTATTCACATCATTAGCTTCCTTTTTCCAATTACTTAAACACACAACTGCTCGATGAACTTATTTTATACACTTAAAACATTTTCTAGTACCTTTTAGACAATCTCCACCATGATTCTTTCCAGAATTTGAGCATAAAGAAAATTTCATCTTCTTTGCACCATTGTTATGAGATTTCTCCTTGAACTCCATCTTTCATTTTTTGTCAAAACCATGAGATGGATTTGTAACAACAACTTCTAGTTCTACCTTGATAGCACAATGCAGAATTTTTCATAGCTAATGAAGTATAATATAGTTAATTCCCTTCTAAGACTTGGTTTTATGCCACTGAAGAATCGATCAACTTTACTTTCAGGTTAGATGATAAAGCTAGATTCATACCTTGAAAGACTTGTAAAATTCACCTCGTATATACCAACAGTTTCATCATCCTTTTTCTTATGCTCAAGGAACTCCTTTTCCATCTTTGTTCGAAGAATACTAGGGAAGTACTTATTGAAAAATAAGTTCTTGAACTCATCCCATTCCATTGATTCAATTTCATCTTGGGGCCTTGTATTCTAAATTAGAGTCCACCACTAGTTTGCTTCATCTTCTAAACAGTAAACATCCAGAATGACTTTTTCATGTTCTGAATAGCCAAGTATGGAAAATATTCTTTCAATGGTACTGATCCATTGTTCAGCAACAAGTGGATTAGAAGATCCACTGAATAAATGTGGACATTGCCTCATGAAGGAATCAATAGAATATTTTTACCTTCTCTACTCATTTGGAAGTCCAGAATGATTCATAGCTTGTGTAAGTATAGCAATAAGATTTTTCCCTCCATCTCCCATAACATTGGTTTGTTTAGAAGGAAAATCATTGCATTTTCCATCACATTGATCAATATGGTTCATTCGAGTTCCAACCATCATCTAAAACCCAAAATGAATAGTATGAGAGGAAAAAATATTATTAGGGAAAAAACATAATAAAGGGGGAGTACCTTCAATATCTATCATCTTAGGTTTAATTCTAATATCGTTACCATAATTCTAGGACTATAACCTATACTTATACTTAACCTTAGGGACATCCCTATACATACCTTAGAAATATCTCTAGGGGTCTCACTAAAGTTTTGGAATTCTAGTTTCCAATGGTTAACTAAACCTCCCTCTAATACCAACTGTAGAGACCCCAAACTTGATGTACATGGACATTACATTACTTTTTCAGAATAATTAATACATAACAAATAACACAAACACAAGTACCATAATATTTTAGTGTCTTTGGAAACTCAGAACATAATCTTCTAATCATGGTGAAAGATCTTCACCATCTCCCATAAAGATCATCCTGTTTTGTTTTCTTACCTAAAAAGTTTCTTTAAATCCGGGGGAAAAGAAAACATATAAGGGGTGAGCTCAAATGCTCAGTAAGGGTAAGCATGGAGAAAATAAAACAAATCATATACATTTGAACTTAAAAAAGACACATGAACATGAAGTTTAAACATCAAAATCATGAGAAATAAATCATGGAAGTATATAAGGTATAGATCATAAAGGAACATTAATCATGATAAAATAGCATGGGAATAAAACATGTAATTGTGGAAAAACATTAAGCACATGATATGATTTCCATAGTAGCCAAGGTATTGCTACCAAGACCATATTAGTGGACAAAGTCCCTTACTGAATCGAGTTCACTCCTCATTCCAGTCCTGTATCATTGAACCATATTAACTTTCCATTCCAGCCATGTCTATCCCATGAGATACAAATCTTTACCCAATGCATTTGAGGGAAATATAAGTCCCACCCATCTTATAATTAAATCATTCTTACATGTGCCACAACATAAACAAAAATCATTCATCATAACCCAAAGAATAAAATGGGTTTCATAAACATCATCTCATCATAACATAATCCATATAAAACAAATTGATATCATTTCATCATAAGAAAAGTGAAACCATTTAAATAATAGAGTCATCATACATGAAACATACATATATGAAATAATTTCATCTTAGATGGAAAATCATTTTGATAAAACACTTGAAATGAATTCTTGAGGAAAATATCCTTTCTTCTTCAAAATCATTTTCTTTTCACAAAATTCCATTAAATTTTAAAAGAAAAGGATATTTTTGAAAACAATAATTAAATATTATAGAGTAATCTTAATGAAAATTAGGCGTTATGAAAACGTACAAATCCGTTCATGCCGTATTAGTTAAAAAAATATTCTCCTCGTACTTTTTCCGGAAATGTCAAAAAGTTCCTTGTATGGTAAAAAAATGAATTATTCCCTCCATAACACAATGTAAAGTTAAAAGAGGGGTAAACATGACTTTAAACAGAAATATAATAATATTAAACACTTTATGAAAAACATTTTATGGACATGGATGAAAAATATAACCCCAGTAAATACTTACGTATAAGAAATCTTGGAAAAAATGAGATTTGAAAAATTATCCCTTACCTTATGTCCAATTTCTTATGTATGAGTCCGAGACACATGTATAGTGAATTTAAACATATATTAACTTGTAACAAAACCATAATAATATTTATGTTATCATATATGATTCACTTACTACTTTATATTACCCGTTCATTTGTCAATTCCATGTTAAAGTAGCGTTTTGGGTAAATTCGTTTCATTTATCATCTGTGTTTTGACTTGTAATTATTCATATGATTAAATAGATCATGATTACTTACTTCCAGATTGAAAAAAATGATTTATATATAATATATATTCATAATATACACATATATAATAGATTGATAAATGGAATGAAATACACTGTTCATGGAGACGGTAGGTCGTACGTACGCATGAATGCTGTTTTTGTTTCCTTATTAAATTGAATGGAAGTAAGTAAATAAAATATACATAATTCCAATATCATTGATATGTCATATATTTCATGATTATTTAATATATATAATTTATAATCATTCTTTAATGGTTAACTTGGAGAATGAATCTCATCGTGTCGTGGAGACGGTAATCCGTACGTACGCACGAGCGATGATATCGTACCCTTAATTATTGAATGGAATTAGAGTGGATGATATAATATCTCAGAATTAGTATCATGTTATAATAAACATATATATAGTTATTCTTTACACCATTATACACATCCATTTAAGGTAGTGGTGGAAAAACAGATTACACAACGGCGTGGAGACGGTATTCCGTACGTACGCACACACATGATTTCATTTTACGTAGGATGGGTAGAAGGTGAAATAGGGTTGCTTCATATTTATAATATAATATAAGTATATTATTTATAATCATGTTATTACTTTATAATGAAATGACTAAAGAAGAGGAAGTAGAAGAATAAAGAAACTTGAAAGAATCGGTAGAAGAGATTACCTCTTCTTCGATGCGCCTCCTCTTATCCTCCACTAAGGGAACTAAAGTTGGTCTTGGAAGAAGACAAGGACCTATAGTAGGTTTATAGGGAAGTGGATAAGATAATATGTCAGGGTTTGTCCGAGTTTTAAGGCTCAAAGTGGTGTGAGGAGGTGAGGGAGGAGGTGCCCTTTTATAAGGGAAGAGAGGGGCACTTTTGGAAACTTAAAATATATTAATTTATAATAAACTAAAACCCCACATAAAAACTTCCAAAGTGACTCAAATTCTGATATGAGGTAATATAGGGTTTTAATATTATCAAAAAATCAAATTTATACATGTTTGG
This sequence comes from Viscum album, assembly GCA_963277665.1. Lineage (NCBI taxonomy): Eukaryota > Viridiplantae > Streptophyta > Magnoliopsida > Santalales > Viscaceae > Viscum > Viscum album. Next base: position 860,651,353 of record OY728121.1, read on the forward strand.
AAATTATTTTATACCTTATCAATTTGATTTATCCTTATTAAATTTATTTAATCTTATTTGTGGTAATAATATTATAAATTTTAAATTGATATAAATAATTACTTATGTGTTGTGAAATATTCATAATTGGGTACTATATGAAATTTTATACCATATAAATTTCAATTTATAATTTTTTAAATATTTATGTGATTTTTAAACAATTTAATAATATGTTATTTTTATAAAATAACATTAGTGTTAACTTTGACACTATTCATTTATTTGAATTTAAATAAAATATACACTGAGTATATATTCAAAAAAAATGTTTAATAGATTCCTAACATGTCATATTCATATATAAAATTTGTGTGGAAAATTAATTAGTTCATATAATGTTTATTTTAATAAATATATAACCATTTATTTGATATTTCTATTAATAAAACAATTTCTACATCATTTTTGTAAAATAATTTATATACTTATTAGTTGCATAGAAATTAAAAATAAAATCCAATTATAAAGATAAATATAATAACTTTCATAATAATATTTTTACTAGAATTTATCATCTTAAAATTGAAACATTTAAATTGTTATATTTATTAAATTATGAAGGTGACATCATTAACATCATATAAAATAATATAATATAAATGTCCTAATCAGTTTTATAAGGCTAGAAATGGTCGAAAAATATACCCATGTATGATTAGGGTATATATATAATCGACCAATAATGTTTGGTCAAGTTTCAGGTCCTTTGGATAGGTATCGTTATTTTAATAAAAACTATATTATTGATTTTTCACTAAATAAATAATTTCTACATCATTAATGTATATGATATTAAGGTAATTAAATATTTCTTAAAAATTACAAATAAATTTCCATGATAAATAAAAAAAATTATATTTCAAATGAGTATTTATAATCGCATTTATATTCTTTATAACTTTTTATTAAAAATAATCTAATTATTAAAGTTTGAGTGAGGCATATTTAACTTTCCTTTAAATAAAATAAATAAAGGGTCTTAATCAAAAAAATTTGGGTTCCATTAGATTTCATTTAGACCCAAGTATGATATAGGGCAAAATATAATCATCCAATTATATTGAGACATGTGTTAGAGTAATTTTATAATACTATATTTACCCTTAATTACCTGATTTACCTTTAACTAAGGTAAATAAAATTTACCGTAGTTACTATTCATAATGCCTAAAAATAAAAAGTATCTTATTAACATAATTTAGACCTACTTATTCCAAATATGAAATAAATTTTTCCAAATTCAAAATTCAAAATTTTCATTATTTAATATAAAATTAATCCCACTATTGAGAAAACAGGTTTTAAAAGTTAAAACGTTGCAAAAGATTGAAATGTTTTTACTTATGAATTCAGTGTAAAATTAATGCTAATGACTTAAATTATATTAAATTGTAAAATTATATTATATTTATACTTTAAAACTATTCAATATTATAATTTAACCATATAAATTATCTCGATGAAAAAAGTTATTTTTAATTAAAATTTAGCGTATTTTTACTATTCATCAAAATAAGAAACTTATCAAAAAAATATCAAAAATTTATACAAAGTAAATTTTTATATCCTTATTCAATAGAAATTTTTTTTTCAAATGGATCTTATAAACATGTCAAAACTAAATTTAACGTGGGTGCGCCATCAAAAGGTGGCAAAACTGTATTTTTTGAAAAATACTTATTTTACCCGAAAACATTATTTTGTTCTCATACCATGTTCTATAAAATGTGTAAGATGAATTATAATTTCATAAAATTAAAAATTTAGTTAATAATATTCATAATGTCTAGTTCATAATAATATTATAACAATATATCATTTTTTAGTGAAACTCAATATTGCGTACAACAGACGCTATTGAGGAAGGTTGCTTTTGCGTGCAACACAAGCCAAGAATAGTGTTTGCATATAATATAAGCCAATACAATGTTGCGTATAACATAAGATAATTTTGGTGTAGTATACAACACAAGACATCAATGAAATTAAAAGAATATTTTTCATAAAATCTCAGGGTGTTACAGACAGCACCCACCCCTGTGGAGAGCCATCCCACCACCCTAGACACCCCGTAACCCATAGAAAGCCCCACCACCCCGCCACCCCCTGGATAGCCCACCCTCCCCCTAGACACCTCTTACCCCATGGAAAACGCCCCTTGAAATCTCCTCCACCCTCTTGGACACCCCCAACCCCCCTTGACAGCCCCACTACCCCCGTGGATAGCCCACCCACCACTCTGGACAGTTCATACCCCCCTGGACAGCCCCCGACCCTCGTGGACAGCCCCCCCCCCAGATACCCGCCCGCCACCACTCTGACACCCCCATCCCCCCGGACACCCCCAATCCCCTGGAAAGCCCCCCTGACACCCTCGACCCCACTGAATAGCCCTGCCACCCCCGTGGACAGCCCGACCACCCCCCATGGCTAGCCCACCCACCCCTGGATATCCCGCCCACCCCCTGGACACCCCGTACCCCCTGGACAAACCCACCACCCCCATGGACAGCCCACCCACCCCGTGGACACCATGTACCCCCCTGGATAGCACCGCCCACCCCCTGGACACCCTGCTCACCCCCTTGGATAGCCCGCCCACTCCCTGGACACCCCTACCCCATGGACATCCCGACCACCCCCATGGATAGCCCACCCACCTGAATATCTTGACCTCCCTAGACAGCCCCCACCCTGGAAACCTCCGACCCCACCTGGACAGCCCCACCACCCCTCTGGACACCCCGAACCCCCTAGACACTCCCTCCTCTTAGGCCATGTATGTGATCACTCAAATTATCTACTAAAATATAAAAATTCTTCGATCTAAAATTTAGTCAACTCCTGAATAATTCTCCTCCACAAGTGAACCTAATATTCTACACTCATGTATAGTTTTTCAAAGATAGTTTGTTATAAATATAGTATTTTGTTGTCCTTTATATTATGATTCTCTTATAGAGTAGTGTGTAAGTTTTGGTTTCATATAAAGTGAACAATTCTCATTTACATAAACATATTTTGGTTGAATCTTCAATCTTATTGAATTGCTTTTGACGAAATAACTTATAACAATTATTTTTTAATAGAATGGATTAAGTTGTATCTATGAAACCAATCAGATCTCAAGTTATTTTCAAAACAATTTGGAGAGCTTTTTAGATTTTGTATTTCACAATGCATCAGATTGTGGTCGCATACACTGACCTTGTTCCAATTGTATTGGCATACCTTGTTTGGGCCGTGAATAAGTCAGCTACCACATAACCAAATATGGTTTTCAAGAAAACTACTATGTGTGGTATCACAATGGGGAGAAAATGAAATCTCAAATTTATGATGATCCAAATGAGAGGACTGGAGTGGAGAATATTTTATATGACAGATTTCCATTTATTCATCATCATGAAAAAGAAAGGATTTCAACCCAAGAAGACTTCGATATGAGCACACATGATGCATCTAATTAAAATGATGATGTTGTAAGGGTGAAAAAATTGAATGATTCTACCATGACTTGAGTATATCGACAATGCGATAAAATGAAAAATTTGGAATTTTTAATCCGATTGTTTCATGGGAAAATGATGTATGGGATTTTTAATACAGTAATCGATTAAATTATTACATCCTTGAAGGATTTACTTTCAGATGATGCATATATTCCCTCAAACCACAATATGGCATGGAAGTTAGTTGAGGAACATGGATTTTCAAGAAACAAAATTCATGCTTGACCGAAAGATTGCAGTTTATTCTGGGAGGAAACCGCTGAACAAAATGATTTTTTAAAATGTGGCACATCCCACTGGAAGTCAAAATCTGATGGAACACCATCCCACATGCCACAGAAAGTAATGGGACACTTTCTATTGATCCCCAGACTCTAGAATATATTTATGTATAATGAAATATCAATAAAAATGAGATGGAATGATACCGAGAGAAAGAAGACTACTGATGAGTTGGTTCACCCTGTAGATGAATTTTCATGGCAGGGATTTGATGCTCAATATCATGATTTTTCAGCTGACGTACATAATGTGAGGCTAGGTCTTTCATGTGATGGTTTTAATCTGTTTGGGAAGATGCTTACTTCACACAACACATGACCAGTTTTTATACACATTTATAATCATCCCCAATCGTTGTGTATGAAAAAAACAGTCACTTTCATGAGTATACTCATATATAGCCCTTCTGATCCCGACATTTATATTGACGTATACTTGAAACCTTTAATAAAAGACTTGAAACTTCATTGGGATGTGGGTGTGTGCACATACGATGCATATTCGAAATACATATTTCAAAAGCGTGTTGTGATTATGTGGACGATAAATGATTTTCTGGACTATGCAATGATATCTGGATGGATCACAAAGGGAAAACTGTCATGTCTTTTTTGTAAGAAGAATACACGATCAAAAAGACTGAAACATCACTATTGTTTTAGTTTTATGGGACATCGGGTATTCTTTCCAATGGACCATCCATATAGAAATAATCACCAAATATTTGATAATACCATAGAGACTGATGATGAACCTTAGCCTATGTCTGGAACTAATGTACTTAATGAATTTAAAAATTTCAGTTTTTCATTCGTGAAGGGGAAAATGAAATATGTAAAGAGAAAAAATGTTTCCACTAAAACCTTTTACAATTGGAGGAAGAGGAGTATATTTTTTTATTTTCCTTATTGGTCAACCAATTTTTTACGTCATTGATTGGACATAATGAACATTGAAAAGAATATATGTGAAATTTTTCTTTCGATACTTCTAAATGTTAAGGGAAAGACAAAAGATGATTTACGGTGTCAGTGTGACTTGGTGGATTGTGGAATCAGACCATAATTGCATCCTGTGAATATCAGTGAAAATAAATGGATTGTTCCATGTGCTTCTTATGTGATGAAACCTATGAAAAAAACAATTTCTGGAAGTATTTGAGACTAATAGAGTTCCGGATGGATATTCAAGAAACATATCTAAATGGGTCAACAGAAGAGAGTTAGAGCTATAATCTTTGAAGACTCAGGATTATCACATTTTTCTGAATGAGTTGATTCCAATAGAAATATGTTATATTTTGTCCAATAATGTAAGGGTGACTTTTATTCAGTTGTTCCATTTTTTTAGAGATCTTTGTGCTAAAAAATATTCCAAGTCTTTCTTGAAAAAAAATGTTGACAGATGCCCCATTAATTTTGTTTGAGTTGGAGAAATTATTTCCTCCATAATTTTCACATGCATGCTGCATCTGACTATCCATATTTCCACTAAAATACTTCTCAGAGGACCTGTTTATTTTCGTTGGATGTATCCAAATGAAAATAATATGTACACATGAAAGTATTCTATTCGAAACAGGAATCATCCCGAAGGTTCTATCATGAATGGTTACGTGGCTCAAGAATGTATGGATTTCTGCTCAATTTATTTGTCTGATCATACATCAAGAATGAACAAACCAATGAGAAATGAAGAAGAATAGTATGAGAAAATTGAACCCAGTTTTCCATCACTTCCTCAAACAGGAGGAATTCCTGGATCATATACATTGAAGACATTAAGTCTTGAAGAGAGGGAGACAACACATCACACAGTTTTGTTTATCTGTGATTTGTTCGATGACTACATTAGGGAAATAAATTGAATATTTATATCTTATATATATATATATATCTTTAAACTATTAATATTTTTTTATCTATAGGGAACATAAAACAATGATAAATAAAAATCATCATTCTTTATCTTTGAGAAGTTGGGAGACTTTTCATAGAAAAGAGTTTTATGCGTGGTTAAAATTGAATGTAAAAATATTAATGTTTAAAATAAATAAATCAATATTTAATTATTTTTAATATTCATTTATATTGTATGTATTGAGTTTTCCTGCTGGATTTGTCTCTAAGGAAATAAGATCTTTGTCTTTTGGTCCTAATATCGTGGTTCTTGACTGTAAATCAATTGTTAACAATGGGTACAAATTTTTTGTCAGTGAACAAGAAAATAACATGAGAACACAACATGATAGTGTTATGATTACTTCCTCAACAGATTGTTATTCCAGTGCATTAGATAATAGACCATGATTTGAAAATGTATGTTATTATGGAGTCTTTGAAAAAATAATAATGTTGGATTATTACTCTCATGGACGAGTCACGATGATGAAATTCCACTGGTTTGATTCGATGATTATACATGGCACATTTATTTATTATTATAGATTTCGAGTAATTAATACGACACACACTCTAGGTACCAAAGAACTATATGTATTGGCATCAATGTCTAAAAATGTTTTTTATGTAAAAGAACAACTTTGACCTAAATTTGGGTTAATAGATAAAGTAATTCCAAGACATATTTTTGATGATGGTGATGATGGAATTGACACGATCCCTACTACCATTAGAACTAATCCATTTATTTCTTTTGATGACTCCAATAGCTCAATTTTCAGAGTTGAATGTGAACTTGATGTTCTGGTTGGAAAAATATAAAATCATCCATTCAGGTTCTCAATTATTTTGGTTTACCTCAATTTGGGTAGTTAAGATTGGTTCTATTTAAATTGATTTAATATTGATTACAAATATGTTGTATCCAACTTGATCATTATGTGAATTTTCAATGTTTATTGGTTGAAATTTTTATTTGAATCACATTTTCTAATTTGGAATTGAACTGTATTTAAAACTATGAAACCAAAATTTATAACTTTGTGAACATTTCAATGTTTCAAATATGATTTGTATAAAATTTTTATGACTCTAAGACCTCTCTTTAAAATTTTACCAGGTAATGAACTTGATGGTTTTTATTCTTCTGCAAAACATGTATTAAAACCTGCATCATCAACCTGAGCTAAAGAAATTAAAATTTTCCTTAATTTTGACAATTTAATTTCCACTTATGAATCTGGTAGAATCAATGTTCCATAATTTTAATAGACTAATGACACTTATTAAATAATCTTCCTACTAAAAATTAACTTTCTTTATTACATCTTGTATGATTTATTGACATCGTTATATATTTATTCAAGCTCACCAAAAACATTGGTTAGTTAAATTATCCATGAATCCCCCTATCCCTCTCATTTTTTTGGTTACACATTTGTTATCCTTTTCTATTTACTTCCATATTTGTTTTCAAATGAAGGAAATGAAACCAATTGAAGGGAGGAAATGAAAATTGATTATGGACAACAATCTTCGCATGACTGAACTTGGAATTCCACCACTAGTGTCTACAGTGATTATTTTTTTCAAATATATTTATTTAAATTATATATAATTTCATGTGATTAATTTTTTTAAACATTTTTCAGGATCCGTCTATTAGTCGACAGTTATTTGATGAGAATCCTAGTAGTGGTCCCAGTACTTGGGGTGTTCATAAGAGGGGGGGGGGGAGGGGGTACAGGAGCTAGACAATCTGGTCTGCGTTCTCGATTAGACCCTGAACCTCCCAATGACATACCATCCATCCCACATTCTAATCCTGGTGTGCTGTTAGGGACACAAGAGATATTTAGGCCCCCCATGTTTTCACCACCATTTACATCTGACCCTCCTCACAAATCTGTACCATATCCAATGATTATTCACATTCCCAGCCAACAATTTCATATCCATCCCTGTCATCTTCTTTTACTATTGCTTCAATCTCTCCTGGATTTTATATTAAATCTTCTTCGACTCCTACTCTGCCAGAGTCTATCCCTGCAGAGTATACATTGGGACTCACTCCATCTGTACAGGGTGTTCCTTCAGTTTCTGCGGATCCTGCGGTGCCCATTGATCATACTACTGCAGGTATACTTATACAATACTAACAAATTGTTACACCATTATTTATTTTCATTATAATATGTATTGATAAAATATTTATTTTTCTTTCATAATAGATACATCTACTGATAGGAGGTTGGGGTGGGGGCATACATGCATGAGTGCGGTGTGGAACCACCGCATGTAGTTGATGGTGGACTACAATGAAGATAGTTAGATGATTTAAAAATCAGGGAAACAATGTTAGAGTTTTTTGGTGACGCTTGCCAAGTACTCCGACATCATTCCTGTCAGCTTTCTCTCATGGCGATAGCTGCCAAATAATGTCAAGGATAAATCCTTAGTAGAGATTTGGGTACAAAAATCTATTGTATTTAATGCAATATATTAATTTTTTTAATTATATGAATTAATATTTTGGTGTCAACTGCGGTTTAATTTCCCCGATGGTGAGGGTGAACAGCCAGCACGTCTAAAGTATTTATGCGAGATTTGCAGAGCTTATAAGAATGAGTTGTACATTGGCTGGTGTGCTAGAGTTGGAATAGAGTTATAGGTGGTCCCTTTCGTGGATGATTGTCTATGAGAATAGTACAGACATATGATTACTTATTGGAATATTAGCCAATTTACGGTATTAATCAAATTAGATGTATTTAAATGAAAATTATCATGTTTTTCGTTAATAATAATTATTGAATTTTATTTAGGATGCATCTGGAAGAAATATAAAAAAATTGATGCTAAGAAAATTTTCCACACATTGGGATGTACTACGATGCCAGATCATGAGAGACAATATGTATAAAAATTTATAATCTTTCTTTATGAATTTCACTTTCTATTGCTTCCTCCATAATTATTCTATTACTAAAGTTGTTATATAATTTCACCTATACAATTACTGTTTCTTTGGTATCCTATTTTTAATTATGGTTTCCTACATTCAATTTCATTTTAGAGGCATAAATTTAATATAGAAGGATGTGTGCCTCGAGAAAAACTGTTTTTCTCGAGTAGAAAGAAGAAAGATGGAAGTGCGGTTAATGAACCGACTTAGCAGTACATTATATGTTTTACTTTGTAGATTTAAAATTTTAATCTCTATTTTGTAACTTAATTATCTATTTATATTTGTAAAAGGATTCTTTAGAGGCCCTTGATGCCCAGGAACCTGACAATTCTGGGCCAAACGATCACTTACATTAGGTGTTGGGAGATGAGAACCTTGGTAGAGTACACTGCTGACCTGGGAAGTGTATAGTTCCGACGAGGTATTGGACCTCCTCAGACATGAGTTTTAGTGGCACTGAGTTTTAGTAGGTTAATTCACATGTAGAACAGGCTGAAAAAAGGTCCATAGAGATGGGAAAACAACTTTCTATGGCAAACACTGCATTTATAAAACTGATGCAAACATTATGTCCAACACTTCCACCAAAGGCCAGCACTGCTTGTGATGAATATATGTCATCGATGAAATCTATATATGTTCCACCAAGTGATAGTTCTAGTGATGGTCGAGATGATGGTGATGAGGAGGTCGAGCCGGAGGAGGACCAGGGCGAGGAGGAGGCCGAGGCAGAGGAGGAGGCCGAGGATGAGGAGGAGGGCGATGAGGAGGCTGAGGTTGAGTACAAGAGAGAGGAGGATGGTGGGGATGATGATGAGGATGAGAGTGAGGTTTAAGATGATGGTGATGATCGTGATGGTGATGAGGGATATATTGACCCGTTACATTTTTGACTGATATTACTAAACTTTGATGTTTATTGATTTATTGTTCCTAAATATATGTGTGACTAGGTAGGTCACACTATCTTTATTTTTTATATATTTTAATGAAATTTTAATTTTTTAGTGGAATTTATAAAATTGATGGTCTGATTAGAATTTGATATATTGATATTATTTTTTTAACCTTGAATGAATTTGCCTATAAAATATGTAAATACCTTCCAATGTGTCTAGGAAAGCCCTCCAGATAGCCCCCCACCCTCCTCCCTGGACAATGGATAACCCCCCAGACAGCCCCCCAGACAGTCCCCACCCTCCTCCCTATACCCCTGACAACCCCCCTCCTCCATAGACCCTAGAAATCCCCCAAACTCCTCCCTAGACCCCGAATAGCCCCCCCCCACCCTCCTCTCAGGACCCCGGAGAAACCCCCTCCTCCCTGGACCCTGGATAGCCCCCCCACCCTACTCCCTGGACCCTGGACAACCCAAAGAAAGCCCCCCGGACAGCCCCCAGACAGCCTCCCACCCTCCTCCCTAGACTCTAGACAACCCCCAGACAGCCCCAACCCTCGTCCATGGACCCCGGATAGCCCCCTCCTCCCTGGACCTCGGACAACCCCCGGACAGCCCCTCAGACAGCCCCCCTAACAGCCCCCACCCTCCTCCCTGGACCCCGGACAGGCCCCAAGACAGCCCCCACCCTCCTCCCTAAACCCCAGACAGCCCCCTCCTCCCTGGACCCTAGTTATCCCCCCCTCCTCCCTACACCCCGGACAACCCCCGGAAGCCCCCACCCTCCTCCCTGGTCCCCGGATAGCCCCCTCCTCCCTGGACCCTAGACAACCCCAACCCTCCTCCCTGGACCCCAGACAGCCCTCGAACAGCCCCTCAGACAGCCCCAAGATAGCCCCCATGATATCCCCCACCCTCCTCCCTGGACCCCAGACATCCCCCGGATAGTCCCCACCCTCCTCCATGGACACCAGACAACCCCCCCTCCTCACTGGACCCCAGACAGCCCCCCGACCCGACATCCCAATATTGGGCGAGCAGCGATTTGACATATATAAAACATCACAACAATTCAAGAAAGGCTAAGGAACGCCGACCTTGATTCCAAAGACAATCACACTCTTAATTTAGCTTCTTGGATCCCAATCTAATCTCTCTTTAAAATAGACACCCTTTTATGTGAAAAAAACAGGCATACGGAAAACAAAACAAATATATTTGTATTGTATTGATACTTTTGCAAAAGGATCCATGTGTAATTTGTGATGTGTACAAGTCAGCCCTGCCTCAATCTGAGACATGTTGTGGATGGTACCACTCAAATTGTCTCACTTTTACTTGAAATAGACAACATTTTAAGTGAAAACAACAACCGGCATACAGAAAACTAACTAAACGTATTCATATTCTATTGATACTTTAGGACAAGGATCCATGGGTCATATGTGATGTGTACAAGTCAAACCTGCCTCAATCCGAAGCATGGTGTGTCCGGTACCACTCAAATTTTCTAACTTTTATTTGAAATGGCTAGGATTTTAAGTGAAAACAACAAATTGCATATGGAAAACTCACCAAACACTTTCTAATTGTATTGATACTTTATGAAAATGATCCAAGGGTCATTTTTAATGTATACGAGTCCACCCCACCTCAATCTGAGGCATGGTGTGGTCGGTATCACTCAAAGTGTCTCTATTTTGTTTAAAATCAACACTGTTTTAAGTAAAAACAATAGACATATGAAAAAATGACCAAATATATTCTGATTGTGTTGATATATTAGTACAAGGATTCATGGGTCATTTGAGACGTGTACGAGTTAAACCTGCCTCAATATGAGGCACAGTGTGGCCGGTACCACTCATAGTGTCTCACCTTTATTTGAAATGGACAAAATTTTAAGTGAAAACAACAACTAGCATATGGAAAACTGACCAAACACATTCTTATTGTGTTTATACTTTAGTAAAACAATCCATGGGTCATATGTGAAGTCTACGAGTCAACCCCACCTCAATCTGAGGCATGGTGTGTCTGGTATAACTCTAAGTGTCTTTATTTTATTTAAAATGGACACCCTTTTAAGTTAAAACAACTGGTATACAGAAAAATGACCAATAATATTCACATTGGGTTGATGCATTATCCCAAGGATCCATGGTTCATTTTTCATGTGTACGAGTCAACCGTTCCTCAATCTGAGGCACAGTGTGGCTGGTACAACTCAAAGTGTCTCACTTTTATTTGAAGTGGAAAACATTTTAAGTGAAGACAACAACTGGCATACGAAAAACCAACCAAACAAATTCAGATTATATTGATTCTTTAAGAAAATGATCCATAGGTCATTTGTGACATGTACGGATCAACCCCACCTCAATCTGAGGCACAATGTTCCAGGTACCATTCAAACTGTCTCAATTTTATTTGAAATGGATAGGATTTTAAGTGAAAACAATAACTTGCATACGGAAAACCGACCAAATTAATTAGGATGCTTTTTATAATTTAAGACAATGATCCATCAGTCATTTTTGATGTTTATGAGTCAAACCCTCCTCAATCTAAGGCATTGTGTTGCTGGTACCACTCAAAATGTCTCACTTTTATTTGAAATGAACATGATTTTAACTGAAAACAACAACATGCATTCATAAAACTGACCAAACACTTTCGGATTGTATTGATACTTAAGGAAAATGATCCATGAATCATTTTTGATGTGTACGAGTCAACCCCACCTCAATCCAAGGAATTTTGTGGCCAGTATCACTCAAAGTGTCTCTCTTTTTTTTTAAAAAAATGGACACTGTTTTAAGTAAAAAACAAAAGACATTCGGAAAACTGACCAAACGTATTCTGATTGTGTTGATACTTTATCAAAAGGATCCAAGGGTCATTTTTGACATGTTTGAGTCAACCCCATATCAATCTGAGGCATGGTGTGGCTGGTACCACTCAAAGTTTCTGTCCATTATTTGAAATGGAAAACATTTTAAGTGAAAACAACAACTAACATACAGAAAACCGACCAAAAGCATTCGGATTGTGTTGATACTTTAGAAAAATGATCCATGGGTCATATGATATGTTTAAGAGTAAAACCCACCTCAATCTGAGGCATGGTGTGGCCGGTATCTCTCTAAGTGTCTTAATTTTGTTTTAAATGGAAACCCTTTTAAGCAAAAAGTACTGGCATATGGAAAATCGACCAATCATATTTGTATTGTGTGGATATATTATCACAGGGATCCATGGTTCATTTTTGACATGTACCCCACCTTAATACGAGGCATAGTATGGCCGATACAACTCAAAGTGTCTCACTTTTATTTGAATTGGACAACATTTTAAGTGAAAACAACAACTGGCATACGATAAATAGACAAAACAAATTCAGATTATTTTTATACTTTAGGAAAATGATCCATGGGTCATTTTTGACGTGTATGAATCAAACCCGCATAAATCCGAGTCACGGTGTTCCCAGTACCACTCAAAAAGTCTCACTTTTATTTGAAATAGATAATATTTTATGTGAAAACAATAACTTGCATACGGAAAACTGACCAAAAACATTCAGATTTTATTGATACCTTAGGAAAATGATCCATGGGTCATTTGTGATGGGTACGATGTGATGACCCCCTCCAACCAATGATGACCCTCCTGAGCTGGTAACGGTGAAAGGGAGATAATGACCCCCGAGTCCCGCCTCTAGTAGGCCCCGGGGTGGCGACTAGCACCAAGGGTATAAGTTTTCACAAATATGGGAGGCATTAACCTTTTTATTTATTTAGTATCAGGAAATAAGACAAGTCAACCACCAAAAAGGAAATGAAAACGTGTATATAAATAAACCCAAACCAAGCCCACAAGCATGTTTAAACCATTTTATAACAAGGTGCAAGTACAAGAAAGCTCAAAGTACAATACCAAAAGAAAACAAGAGAACATCAACCGCAACAACTCAAAATGTCCGACTAGTAGGGCCCCGCATGGCCCTGGTAGTCTTACTGGAAACCTGAAATTAAATGTAGGGTGAGTATACAAGTATACTCAGTAGGGAACCTAAATCTCTCGTGCACAAGTGGGGAGACATCCTAATGTCCCGTGAGAACAAAAAAAGAAACCTAGCAAGGAATTCTATCCACCCAACCTCACCAGCCACACTCACCAAAAACACAATCACAATAAGTAGTAGTATATAAGAACAAGAGTATTGGGTACCCCGCACCATTTCCCTTTAGTTAGCTACTCTTCCTAATTGAAAACGTCCTGACGCTGCCACACTCTCCCTGCATGCACACACCTGGGCCTCACCATCACGTATCCCGCCCGCACACACATGTGCCTCACAACCATGTATCCCGCCCGCACAAACCTGGGCCTCAAAACCACGTATCCCACCTGCACACACCTGGGCCTCATCCCGAAGGTTCTTGGGAAACAGTAGAACCTACTCGAAGAGTCTTGGGATAAATCCACACCAATCGAAACCTACCCGAAGAGTCTTAGGTGTATGGTCCCCTCAAGCCATCACAGCCTAGGGGAGAAGGATCATGAAGGAGCTAGTAACTATGGGAAAAACACCCTCTCCCATGAAATTGTAGTGTTCGGCACTAAGTTCTCAACATGGGTGGGGTGCGATAAAACACAAAATATACAGATATATATATATATGTATACCAAACACATAGCCCAACCTATGGCTTCTAAACAGAGAAACTGAGCACGTGCCTCAGAACTGCTACTATGAAGCATGCATATAACAAACAACCCCAACCCCATTCAGGTTTTCACATTTCAGCAGAATTAGTTTATTTAGTTCCTCAACTAGTGGGAAACTATCCACAACCAACCACATCGATCGTTCGTAAAACATATCCCTGCCATCCACAAAACAAGTTAGGAAAACACAAGCAGCACAACCAAGCCCTTCTTATCAACCAACCAATCCCATTGATTATTAATCCTGTTCCATTACCATGACCCAACATTTATTAACTCTTCCACTTTTTATTTATTATTCACAACCCACTATCCGTTCACATTCAAACCCAACCCTGCAGCCCTGCTGCCAACTACCATAACCACAACTACACCGTAAATCATTATCACTTTAATACCATTTACTGTAGCCCCACTGCCCGTTACCAACACAACATTCAAACCAACCCACAACCAAGTCAACCGCAGCCCCACTGCTCACCCTATCCACATTAACCCACAAAACACCCCCATCACATGCCACGTATCCAAGACAACACCCACATGTTCATTATTACATTTTGTTTAACAGGGGTGATCACACAAGGGTTCCAGGTATTTAATCAGCCAACATTATGTGATTAACCAAATTTACACATTCAACAAAGTTTCCATCCATAAGAAAATCCAGAAGGAGATAGCAATATTTAATTGCGTAAGAAAAGGCCCGAAACGATCGTGATTTTCAGTAGGTAGAAACTCATTCAATTCACAACAAAATATCACAAGATATAATGTAAAAGCAATCACAACTTCCAAACCCCGTTATATAAGCCAGTTATTATCTTTATTAAACCGGTTCAAAAGTGTTTCATGTAAACAAGATAACACCCACCCCTCATGATAGAAAAATTTAGAGATATGAAGTTAAGATCCCTACCTCAACAGGTTTTGATCGCAACGCTCCCCTGGATCAACTTTAGAAGACGTCTGTCGGCATCCGTCACTTCTGTTGAGTCCCGGAAAAACCTCCTCGGGTGGGAGTCATAAAGGAAATGCCAAAGGAAAGAAAAAAGATCCAATCTTGGAAGTTCCGTCTCGTCGTTACGATCCCATGGCCATTGAAGGATCGTAAATCGGAGCTCGGACGAAGAAGTTATGGAAGAAAGAGCCTTCGAGTCTCTTGGGAGAACTCTGCTCAGTGGAAAGGGGAGGAGAGGGGTGAGTTGAAGGGAGGAGGGGACCCCCCCTTTTATAGGAGAGAAAAGAAAAAGTACACAATGTGTACTTTATGGTACACGACGTGTACTCGGTTATTTCACACGGTCTCCACGCAGCTTCCAACACGACTCCACGACCGTTGACTGGTCAACACACAGTTTGAGGGTAACGCATACGCGGGGAGGGACTACATGGCGTGTAGTTTGGACACACGACGTGTACCCATTTATTGCACACAGCAAGGACACAACTCCAACATGGCACACGGTCGTTGAATGGTAACGCGTACGTGGGGAAGGACTACACGACGTGTAGTATCAGACACACGGCGTGCACCCATTATTCCACACAGCAAAGACACGTCCTCCAACATGGGGTATACCCGACAAGGTGGTACACGGCGTGTAGTTACACTGCATGGAATTTACTCATTTACCTCACACGACGAGGACACGGCCTGCAACACGGGGTATACCAGGAAAGGGGGTACACGACGTGTACTCAAACTACACAGCGTGTAGTTTCAAAATTCGGGAAAGCATGGGAAAAGTCTATTTTACCCTCCAGAACACTTCTTGACCTTATTTTTGACAAAGGAATGGGACGGAGAGGTCTGATCCATTAAATCAGATACCTCTTAAAACATTCTCGTCCCCAAGAATTCAAAAACCAACCTAGAGGAAACCCAACAAGATACCTCTTAGGGTTCTCGTTATAACAGGAACCCAACCAACAACCCTAATCATATATGTTTGGAATTCCTTCTCCTATGTCGAGATATTATCCACTTTAGGTGGCATTGACTCTCCTGCACGAGTTCAATCGCATCCTCATTAATGCATCTCGATTAAGAATTGGGTCTTCCCACTTTCATACATTAGGATTTTTTTCAACTCATACTACACCCAACACTAGACAACCAACTCACTGCCCGAACACGTGGTTTTTTGGGAAATTACTTCTCCTATGTTGAGATATTATCCGCTTTAGGCGGCACTGACTCGCCCGCACGGGTTCAATCGCATCCGCAGTAATGCGTCTCAATTAAGGGTCAGCTTTATGCCTTTCCCCACACATCCAGACATGTCACACATTACTAGGGAATAAGGAAACAAAAGGTCTCACAATTGACAATCCAAGCATTCCATAAATATCAAAGTTACAGAGTACAACATCAACAAAATGCTCATAAGAACAAAGGAAAACACAAGTCAAAACAACTCCGGGTATTAAGCGTACATCTGGGTCTCCCACTCCCAAGTTCTCTCCTCGAGGCCTCCATGCCTCCACAACACACGAACCAACGGAATGGTTCATCCACAGAGCACCTTCTCCTAATGATCCTCGATTCTGACTGGTCGTTCCTTGAAGGTTGCGTCGTCTCCCATATCTATCTCTCCCCAGTCGATAATGTGAGAGTCGTCGTGTAAGTACTGACAAAGCTGGGAGACATGGAAGACGTCATGAACCTTCTCCAACGGAGGTGGCAGGGCCAGCTGATATTCCACCTCGCCAACTCACTTCAACACCTCAAAAGGTCCGATGAACCTAGGTGGGAGATTGATCCCATTCCCAAACCTCTGCTGCCCTCGTTGAGGGGAAACCTTTAAGAACACATGATCTCCCACCACGAAATCCAATGGCCTCCTCCGACGATCAACATAAGACTTCTGTCGGTCCTGAGCCGCTTTCATCCTCTAACGTACAAGATGGACTTTCTCTGTGGTGCTCTTCACTACCTCTGGCCCAAGAGCACCTGTCTCACCAACCTCTGCCCAGAAAATGGGTGTACGACATGGTCTTCCATACAAATCCTCAAACGGTGCCATGCTAATAGTAGAGTGGAAGTTGTTGTTGTAGGAAAACTCTACTAAAGGAAAGTGTCGTACCCATGATCCTCCGAAATCCAGAACGCATGCTCACAGCATGTCCTCCAGTGTCTGGATAGTCCGCTTTGTCTGCCCATCGGTCTGGGGCTGGAAAGCAGTGCTAAGGCATAGCTGGGTGCCAAAAGCATGTTGTAACCCCCTACAGACTCGTGAGGTAAACTGAGTATCCCAATTTGAGATGATATTCTTCGAGACTCCATGCAACCACAAAACTTCATCTACATACCTCCATGCTAAGGTACTCACTGGGCTGACTCCTTAATTGCTAAGAAGTGAGCTGATTTCGTTAGTCGATCCACCACCACCCAGATAGCATCATAACCACCCTGAGCTCTGGGTAGTCCTGTGACGAAGTCCATTGAGATGTCATCCCACATCCAGTCGGGGACATCTAAAGGATGCGACAAACCAATGGGAACCCGGTGTTCAGTCTTCACTTGATGACACACTAGGCATTTAGCCACAAACTCCACCACTGCCCGTTTCACCCAGGGCCACCAAAACTGTTCCCTCAGGCCTTGGTTCATTTTTTAAACTCCTGGATGTACCGCCAAATCTGAGCTATGCAACTCACAGAGAACTCCCTCACGCATTGTCTCTGGGACAAACAACCTTCCATGGAAAAGCATTCGATGTCAGCTATCCTCTAACCATCCTTCTAGAGCGTTCCCCTGATCGACACGATCCCGCATCACTTCCGCCTCAGAGTGCCCCCACTGAGACTCTTCCACCTACTGCAATAAGGAGGACTTCACCACCATCTGAAACAAACAGCCTCTAACACCTTCTACCATGGCATCCAAGTTCAAGGCAGCCAACTCTCCCATCACCTTCCAAGCATCAGTGGATTTCTGAACTACTTACTGATGCGACATCCTTATCAGGGCATCGACCACAACATTTCCCTTACCTCTAGTGTAAGAGATCTCAAAGTCATAGTCTTGGAGAAACTCGACCCACCTCCGATGCCGCAGGTTCAGTTCACGCTGGGAGAAGATATAACGCAGGCTCTTGTGATCTGAGAAGACCAAAAAGTACTCCCCAAAGAGGTAATGTCACCACAACTTCAGTGCGAACACTACTGCTGGATGCTCTAGGTCATGGGTGGAATAGTTACGCTTGTGGGGGAATAACTGCCTAGACCCATAACAGATCACTCCCTTCTTCTGCATCAGCATGCACCCCAGACCAAGGCCAGAAGAATCACAAAACACCTCATACAACAACCCTTCCTCTGGCAACCTGAGTATGGGAGCACTGACCCACATCTCCTTCAGGTAGTCGAAAGATTTCTGGCACTTCTTGCTCCATTTGAAGACCTGGTTCTTCCTAGTCAAAGTTTTCAATGGAGTAGCAACTCGAGAGAAGTCTGAAACGAACCTCCGATAGCAACCTGCTAACCCCAGAAAACTACGAACTTCTACCATGATCTTGGGTGCTGACCATGAAACAACTGCCTCCACCTTCGATGGGTCCACCGATACTCCATGATGAGACACCACGTGCCCAAGGAAGTGTACTTCTTATGTCAAGAACTTACACTTCGACAATTTCCAGTAAAGATGGTGGTATCGAAGGACTTCCAAGTCTTCCCTGAGATGCTCAACGTGCTCCTCCTCTGATCTTGAGTAGATCAGAATGTCATCGATAAACACAAAGACAAACTAGTCCAGAAACTCTCAGAAGGAAAAGTTTATAAGTCCCATGAACACTACTGGTGCATTCGTAACTCCAAACGACATCACTACAAACTCGAAGTGCCCATACCTGCACCTGAAATCTGTCTTCGAGATTTCACTGTCCTTTACCCTCAGCTGATGATATCCAGATCATAGATCAATCTTGGAAAACCAACCTGCTCCCCTCAGTTGGTCGAAGAGATCATCTATCCTTGGAAGGGGTAACAGTTCTTGACCGTTACCTAGTTCAACCTTCGGTAGTCTATGCATAACCCAAGACCACCATCTACCTTCTTCACGAACAAAACTGGAGCACCCCATGGTGATAAACTGGGTCGAACAAAACCCTTCTCCATCAGATCATCAATCTAAATCTGCAACTCCCGCAACTCCGAAGGTGCCATCAAAATCGGACGGGCACCAGGTTGTAAGTCTATCCCGAACTCAGCATCACGTCGGGGGGGGGGGGGGGGGTAGAGTCACAACCTCCTCAAGAAAAACATCGAGGAACTCCCCAACAACCTCCGGGATATCCATCATCTCTATATCAGCTGGAACCACTGATAACCCTCCAAACAAGGAAAAAAGAGGCTTCACATGCCAACTTCCCACCTGATAACTCCTCTCGCCAACAAAAGATACGCGCTGCCCATCCACGTCGTAGAACATGATTCTTCTTCAGAAGAAGTCGATAACGACTAAAAGAAAACAACCAGTCGATGCCTAGGATGACATTGTATGGCTGCATCTATAATAGAAGAAGGTCCCCACTAGATCGATGTGGTCGCAACATCAGCCCACATCCCCGGCAAACACAAGATATGCTGGTCTGGCCTCCAACTGGTGTACTCAGTACCAGTGGTACGGAAATTCTCTCTATGTCTAGTCCCAAATAATGGGCTAGACCAGGTGCAACAAAGGATTGCGAAGCTCCCGAATTGAACAAAGTCGAAACAAGAGTGCTAAACCAAAAAATCGTACCTCGCACCACCTCTGGTCCTGCTAGAGTTGTCAACTATGTTGTGTGCAACTGTCCATGCCCAGCTCCTCTGCCTATCTGATGTCATCCACCTCCACGACCATGCCCTGGTCGAGGTACCTGAGGAGCACCCTGAGGTCGGCTACCTCCCACAAAGTCTTCCCTCGGAGGAGCATGGTCCTGCTGCTGATGGAAGGGCCTCGCCGGCAACTGGTGCTGCTGAGGTGGGCGCTGAACCTGCCCACCTCCACCGTACTGAGCTCGGGTCAGGCACCAACTCTGAACATGCCCAAAACCTCCACAAGAAAAACACCTCAGTCCTGGGCTCATGAAAAAGGGATGAGGACCCAAAGATCTAAACTGGAACTGCTGGGGCCTGCTCCCCACTGGCCTGAACCTGGAAGGTCCCATCGCAGGAGACCTGCTGCTGACTGCCTTCCCCTTCGACGAGCCTAGCTGGTTCCCCTCTCGGTGTGCACCTCCCAGCGAGTGCATCCTCTATACAACCTCTGCCTTCTTCTGTACTGCCAAGTACATCAGAAGGGTAAAGGGGGTGACAACATACTGGAGCGAAGGACTAAGCGCCTCCTCCAAACGTCTTGCCCGAGAATCCTCATCTAGAAAGAGATTCAGAGCAAAGCATAGGGGATCCTTGATTTGGATCCCCAGCTCTCGTACCGACATAATCTCCTACTGAAGGGAGAGTAACTCCTGCTGCTTCTCTACCTTGATCATGGAAGAAAGTAATTCCTCTCGGAATTCCTTCTCAATGTCAGCCCATGGAACCTTTGCCTATATCATCTCTTAGAGGTAGAGCGTCCACCACTGTCGTGCCGCACCTCTCAGCTGACTGAATACTAGGGAAACTCAGTACTCCCTCAGAGCATGGATCAAGGTAAAAGCGATCCCTAGATCCTCAATCCACCCCTCCATCTCCGTATCTGAAGTAATACCCTCTTACTTATTGAGGGTCTACCGTTGGAAAGAGCAGATAGTCTTCTTCCACTGGCTATCTTCCTCCTCTCGGTCAATCCTCAACTGATCGACTGCCTGGATCTGCTGGGCCTCGGCCATCTGAACCACCCGGGGACAACGTCCAGGTGCCATAGCTGTACGGTAAACAAAGATCGCCTAAGCCCAAGTAGTAAGGAAAACCTCAAGGTTTTATTTTATCATTCTATTTCAATTTCTTTCCCAAAACACCTAAATCAAGTAAAACACAATCATGATGATGCATGTACCTTCCCTAGGGTCTCTACCCTACAATCAAAGTAGTCTCACTAGGTCGTTCGGTAGGCTCAGAGTCCTTGCATCGGATCACAGGGAGCCCTAAAATCCCGCGTCCTAGCCGGTCTTTCCTGGCCTATGTCACGCACCAAGATTAACTAACATTGTCGCCCTACCATCCCATGCAATCCTCACTGTGCCTAACTCCAGACTTCATCCTATCTCCCAACCATCACCTCTGATACCGTTCTGTCACGACCCCCTCCCACCAAAGACGCCCCTCCTGAGCTGGAAACGGTGAAAGGGAGATAATGACCCCCGAGTCCTGCCTCCAGTAGGCACCGGGGTGACGACTAGCACCAAGGGTATGAGTTTTCACAAATATGGTAGGCATTACCCTCTTTATTTATTTAGGATCGGGAAATAGGAAAAGTCAACCACAAAAAAGGAAAAGAAAAAGTGTATATATATAAACCCAAACCAAGCCCACATGCATGTTTAAACAATTTTATAACAAGGTGCAAGTACAAGAAAGCTCAAAGTGCAATACCAAATGAAAACAAGAGAACATCAACTTCAACAACTCCAACTGTCCGACTAGTAGGGTCCCGCACGGCCCTAGTAGTCCTCCTGGAAACTTGAAAGTAAACATAGGGTGAGCATACAGTATACTCAGTAGGGAACCTAAAGCTCTCGTGCACAAGTGGGGAGATATCCTAATGTCCCGTGAGAACAACAGAAGAAATATAGCAAGGAATTCTATCCACCCAACCTCACCAGCCACACTCACCAAAAACACAATCACAACAGGTAGTAGTATATAAGAATAAGAATATTGGGTACCCCACACCATTTACCTTCAGTTAGCTACTCTTCCTAATGGAAAAAGTCCTGATGCTGCCACAATCTCCCCACCCGCACACACCTGGGCCTCACCATCACGTATCCCGCCCGCACACACCTGGGCCTCACAACCACGTATCCCGCCCGCACACACCTGGGCATCACAACCACATATACCGACCGCACAGACCTGGGCCTCTTCCCCAAGGTCCTTGGGAAACAGTAGAACCTTCTCAAGGAGTCTTGGGCTAGATCCCCCCAATCTAAACCTACCCGAAGAGTCTTAGTTGTAAGGTCGCCTCAAGCCATCACAGCCTAGGGGAGAAGAAGAAGGAAGGAGCTAATAACTAAGGGAAAAACACCCTCTCCCATGAAATGGGAGTGTTCGGCACTAAGTGCTCAACATGGGTGGGGTGTGATAAAAAACAAAAGATACAGATATATACATATGTATACCAAACACACAACCCAACCTATGGATTCTAAATAGAGAAACTGAGCACGTCCGTCAGCACTGCTACTATGAATCATGCATACAACAAACAACCCCAACCCAATTTAGGTTCTCATGTTTCAGAAGAATTAGTTTATTTAGTTCCTTAACTACTGGGAAAATATCCACAACCAACCACATCGATCATTTGTAAAAGATATCCCTTCCATCCACAAATCAAGTTAGGAAAACACACGCAGCACAACCAAGCCCTTCTTATCAACCAACCAACCCCATTGATTATTAATCCCGTTCCATTACCATGACCCACCATTTATTAACTCTTCCACTTTTTATTTATTATTCACAACCCACTGTCCGTTCACATTCAAACCGAACCCTGTAGCCCTACTGCCAACTGCCATAACCACAACTGAACCATACATCTTTATCCCTTTAATACCATTTATCATAGCCCCGCTACCCGTTACCAACACAACATTCACACCAACCCACAACCAAGTCAACCGCAACCCTGATTCTCAACCTATCGACAACAACCCACAAAACACCCCCATCACATGCCACGTATCCAAGACAACACCCACATGTTCATTATTCCATTTTGTTTAACTGTGGTGATCACACAGGGGTTCCAGGTATTTAATCAGAAAACTTTATGTGATTAACCAAATTTCCACATTCAACAAAGTTTCCATCCATAAGAAAATCCAGAAGGAGAGGGAAACATTTAATTGCGTAAGAAAAGGCGCCCAACGACCGTGATTTTCAGTAGGTAGAAGCTCATTCAATTCACAACATAATATCACAAGATATAAAGTAACAGCAATCACAACTTAACACCCACGTTATATAAGCCAGTTATTATCTTTATTAAACCGGTTCAAAAGAGTTTCACATAAACAATAGAACACCCACCCCGTATGATACAAAAATTTAGAGAGACAAAGGTAAGATCCCTACCACAACAGGTTCTTATCGCAATGCTCCCCCAGATCAACTTTAGAAGACGTTCGTCGGAGTCCGTCACGTCCATCGAGTCCTGGAAAAACCTCCTCGGGTGGAAGTTGGAAAGGAAAGGCCGAAGGAAAGACAAAGGATCCAATCTTGTATGTTATGCTTCGTCGTTACGATCCCGTGGCCGCTGACGGATCGTAAATTGGAGGTCGACAAAGAAGTTATTGAAGAAAGAGCCTTCGAGTCTCTTGGGAGAACTCTACTCAGAGTAAAGGGGAGGAGAGGGGTGAGTTGAAAGGAGGGGGGGGGACCCCTCCTTTTATAGGAGAGAAAATAAAAAGTAAACGGCGTGTAATTTATGGTACACGGCGTGTACTAGGTTATTTCACACGGTCTCCACACAACTTCCAACATGGCTCCGCGGTCTTTGACTGGTCAACACATGGTTTGAGGGTAATGCATACGCGGGGAGGGACTATATGACGTGTATTTTGGACACACGGCGTGTACCCATTTATTGCACACGACAAGGAAATGGCTCCAACACGGCACACAGTCATTGACTGGTAACGCGTACGCGGGGAAGGACTACACGGCGTGTAGTATCGGACACACGTAATGCTCACATTATTCCACATAGCAAGGACACAGCCTTCAACACGGGGTATACTCGGCAAGGTGGTACACGGTGTGTAGTTACACTACACAGAGTTTACTCATTTACCTCACACGATGAGGAAATGGCCTGCAACATGGGGTATACCCGGAAAGGGGGTACACAGCGTGTACTCAAACTACACGGCATGCAGTTTCAAAATTCTGGAAAGTGTGGGAAAAGTCCATTTTACCCTCCAGAACACTTCTTGACCTTCTTTTTGACAAAGGAATGGGCCGGAGAGGTCCGGGCCATTACATACGAGTTAACCCTGCCTCAATCCGAGGCATGGTGTGGCTGGTACCACTCAAACTGTCTCACTTTTATTTGAAATATACATGATTTTTAGTGAAAACAACAACTTGCATATCGAATACCGACCAAACATCTTCGGATTGTTTTGATACTTTATCACAAGGATCCATGGTCCATACTCACACAATCCACTTCTCATATGAGGAACTCTTACCCCTATTCTAAAACATATGACATTTAATACCCCAATCCTATCCTCAAACTGTGGGTTCTAGGACCAAACCTAAGTCCCTTTGGGATCCCAATACCAAAGACATAATTTAATATTCATACCCATTACCCAAAATGGGGATTCGTCACACATCCCACCCAGGAGACCAAATTAAAATTATCCACATACCCCCTTATTCCAATTGAAAAGTCTTTGAAAAACATGTAGGCTATTCTGGTAACCCATCTCATATGTTGAGATTGGCCAATGTTTCCCACTAACACATCATGAACAATTTATACATGGATACATAGTCATTAGAGGAATAAAAACTTCCCATGTGCTTCCTTTGACTCATCCTATTTCTAAGAACATGACCACTACCATTTTCTATCTTATGGCTATCATGACCCTTGTCCACTCTACCCATGTTTTATATGTTGGTTTTAAGGTAATCAACCTAAGACCATGTGTAAACATCCCATGAGATTCCTATAACATGTAGTCTTTTTTCTCTTGTGTGTATTGGTGTTGTGTTTTGAGTTAGGAGTGGATTATAAATTTTTAATACTGTTAAGGGTGTTATTGATTTTCAATTCTAAATTTATGAATTCTGAATGTATTGGATTCAGGCTATATTAGTAATGAATTATAAATTTTGAATATTGTTATGTGTATTGGATTCTGGATGTATTGGACTCTATTTTTTAATGGTGTTATGGGTGTTATTTCATTTCAATTCTGGATGTATTGGATTGTGGATGTATTGGATTATGGATTTTTCTCTTGTGTTCTAGTTTGAGTGAGAAATGAATTTTAAATTTCTACATTTATGAATTCTGGATGAATTTTAAACATCCCATGTAGGCTTTTGGATTCTAGTTGTATGTTTTCTTGCAGGTCATGGAGAGTTGCAGGGTAGAGGTGGCTGCTGGCTACTGGCTGCTGTGGAGCTGTAGCATATGTATACAAATAGTTTTCAAAACTGTTGGTATAGCCTTCAAATGTATATTATACCAACAGTTTTTTATAACCGTTGGTATAAAATTATACCATTGGTTTTCAAAACTGTTGGTATATCCTTTGGATGTATATTGAACACTATATACCAATGGTTCTAAACTGTTGGTATAAGGGTAACATATACCTACAGTTTGTGAAACCTTTTGGTATATCTCTTACTTTAACACATATACCAATGGTTTACATAGAACCATTGGTATAAGCCTTTACCCACGACTTACTTGGCCATGATATGGGAAACCATTGGTATATAATATACCAATGGTTTCCCAGCCTTTACCAACGGTTCTGAACCATTGGTAAAGGGTAAAATTATAGTAGTGAAGATAATAAGGTAAAAGATATATTATAATTAAATAAGGGTAATTATTTCATAATAATCATATATAGACATTAAAACCCTCATAATTACCATCCATAAAGTATAGTGATTATAAATGAATTGTATCACAATGTGGAGGCGATAAGATGCACATACGCACGAGCGATACTTTGACTTCTCATTTGATGGGAATGAGGGTGTGTAATGGTATTTTCATAATAATAATAATTTTTTTGAATAATTATAATACTAAATTTATTATTTTATGATAAATAACAAAGATTCAGTTGATTTGAAGTAGTTTATAAAAGAGATATATCAATTTATGTGATTAACTCTTCTTAGAAATAACCCCTTTAGATCTCCACTAAAGTGATATAGGCCTAGTATATTGGGAATAAAAAAACCTCTATAATGTGTCTAGGGAATATGATAAGAGAAATTGATAGATTTTTGTCAGTATAGAAGGATCAATGTTGTGTAAATATGTGAGGAAGGAGGTGCCATTTTATTATTGAGGTGAGGGGTATTTTTCAAATTTTTCAAAATATAAAATTATAATAAAGTAATTCTTAATACAAATGGTTCCGAACAAAAAATAAATGGAAAATGTATTAAATTTAAGACTATATAATATCATTTTTCTAATTTAAATATTTTTATTATTTTCAGGTAATTTAATTAAATATTATTCTCTTAAAATTTCATTATTTTCAATCTAGACACTATTTATTTAGTTTGACCTAAAAGGCTTGATGAAAAAGTTTAAATTCCAATATAATACACTAAAACAACAATAATTTGTTATATTAATCTATAAAATTAATGTAACTCATTAAATCACCCAAATTATATATTTTTTAATATTTAAAATCTTTGATTATATTTTTTATTAATTGAGGAAAAATTGCATCAGCATTGTATAAGAATCAATGGTAGTTAAATAATTAATTATATTTAGAAATAAATTTATATAATGAAAATAATTTTACTTAGATTAAAATAGACATTTAGTTTCATTCATAACTAAATTTTTTCCCAATGTGGCTGCCTAAGATATATTAAAATCAAAGAGAGTGACATTTTGAATCATTATTTGATTTAAATAATATATAAGTAATTTTCATGGAAATGATTCCATTAAACTACTCAATTTAAAACCTAAGGTACTAAGGGTTGAATTAGATTCATAAAATAATAATTAAGAAGATTAATTATTCCCTTTTCTTTTTTAGCCTGGATTAACCCAATTTACCCTTTACCGAGGTGATAAGTTTTACCATGGTTACTATTAAAAATTCCTAAAATAAAATGGATTATATAAAAAAATTTAGAGATACTGATTCCAAATATAGAATCTATTTTAAAAAATTTAATTTCTATCGGTTAATGAAATTAATTTTCAAATAATCTCACAAAATATTATGAAAAGTAATTTTTAGAATAACTTCCTTTTAAATCCTCCTTGAAACTCCTCTCCACAGCCTCCTCCTCATCTCAATGGTCGAAAGTATAATTATATAGGTTCTTATACTGAATACTAAACTATTTCACACTATAGATCCCCTAGAATAGTGCAATTATTTCCTTTTGGAAATATTCCTCCAAGATTGAAGAATGAAATTCAGTTTGAAACTGATCATGAATCTTCTAAAAAAATTAATAACTCTTCATGTTACCTAAGGAATAAGGACCCCCACTATTGATCTACCATATACAGTATAACCAAAACATACAAAACATGGTTCTACCTCTTGGAATGAATTTAACTAAATGAAATAATCACATCCTCTAGAAAATACTCAATCTCATGATCTGAAATTGATACCTCATACTTCTATATATTCTGGTGTTGAATCCCTTAGAGTGTCTGCTTTTAATAATCGTCATTATCGACCTCAACTCCACTATGATCTACTAGTGCAACCTGAAAGATATCATCATTGAAAACTTAATGGGTACATCGAACTAGTTCCTTAAATTTAAAATAAAAAGGGAGAGAGACTCTTAAAAAGGAAGTATAGAGTATTTAAGTTTAATTAATTTAGATTTAACATATTTTAATTGGCTATCTAATTCAAACAAATGAACATGCAGTCAGCATATATGATCCTTTCCTAAGTCTCTACCCTAAAATCAACATCACTTTTATTATCATGTTTTATAAACATGAAGGTCCTTGCATTGGATCACTTGGGGCCCTAAAATGATATATCCTTATCGATCTCCCTTGTTTACATCATAAACAAGGTCTAACTAATATTATTTCACTACAAACCCATGAAATCCTCAACAATACCTATCACTAAACACTATAACATATCTTGTCCATCATCTTTGAAACCAATATATCATGAAAACCCTTCCATTGTTACCATTTTTAGGCTACCATTCAAGATGGGGATGTCCCCCAAAGCCTGGTGCCAATAGGCCATAGGTTAGGAACTCACATCGAGGGTATAAAATGTAAAAAATTGGGAGTAAATTTCCTATTAATTAAAATTTAAGGAGAAAATATAAAATGGTATCCTCCAATAAACAAAAAATCATAAATAAATAAATTTATAAACCATATTGATACATTGATATAGTGGAATACAAGAGGAACCAACTAGAAATACCAAAAAAAATCCTAGGTAGTGATCTTGAATCACAAATAAATCTCAAAAAAATCCATATGTTAATAACACCTAGTCAATCCCTAACCAGCTCATGTGGACCTAAAAATTAGTTTATATATATATGGTGAGCCTATAATTATACTATAACACCTTGATTTAAATCACTAGGTTTGAGCTAATGTTACACGTAACATCATGCGCGCCTCCCGTACACAAGAGGCTGCTGACTATCAGTGAGGGTATAAAGTGACATGGGGAGGATACAACCTCATTAATCATAACCATCAATAGAATAATAACAATAAATAATTATCACTCGAATATCACATCACTCTAATAAAATTAATAAATGATACAAAAAAATGTCATGTCAGGTCACAAACTATTAAGAAAATAGCCCTAATGTGGAAGGTCGACACATTCAATAAATACAATAGTAAAGTTATTATAATTTTTTTCAACAAGTATCAAGAGTCCTTATAGGTACCACATCCATCTCCCAAATCTAAGATCCTTAAAAACCCACTACAATACACTTTTGTTTCTATGGATCCTTGATCAGAAGTCTATATGTACATCAATAAACCTATGAAGGATGTGAGTATAACCTAGTTAGAAAAAACCAATGCATCCATAAAATAAGTGCACATGTATATATAGGTTAGTGACATGATGGAAAAGTAAATTCACAGATAATAATACAACCAAACAAGTACTTTGTGGTCATTCACTAACCAAGATGTCATGAACCTCAGTTATACCTACTTTATTAACGTAGAATAAGAATATAACATGTAATGACATGCATGACTTATATCATTCCATGTAACTCCATAAGGACAATGCCCAATCTACCTCTATGGAACATCTCCACACCCTCCTTTTAGAGAAATTCTTACCCATGGCTCATGGATACCTGCTCACCTATGTTGGTACACATGCATGGAAAGCCCAAATAATAAAATGTATTTGATACATAATGATGTTCCCCATCAGTAGTCCATATCAGCATATATAGACCCTCACATAAAGTAATATGGAAATTTCCATGGGATTAACAGATTACAAGCTAAGGAACTGAGAAACCAATGAAGAAATGTCTATATTGAGTCATGTCATCCATGCTCCCCTATAAAAATACAACTAAGTATATTAGGGAAACATTTAAACATGAAAATCGTTCATAGATTCTATTGGCTATATAAAATACACATGTAATGAATAACATATAAAAGAACATTATACCACATGTATCATTCCACAAGTGATGAAATATCACAGACATAGTAAAATATATAGAAATGAATAACAAGGATGATAATTCATTTCATGGAAAACAACCACTAGCAAACAAACACTTACACAATCCACTAGGCATATATGCAAATCAAATATTCCCAAAATCCCATACAAAGGAAAAAGATAGTATTGACTTCCAACCATTAATATGTTGAAGGAAAAACCAAATATCCTCCAAGGAACAACACCAATATCACATCAATTCACTGAAATTCACTAGAACAAGGTTTAATATATCATCATAGAATCTGGAGAATTGTAATTTTAGGAATAAATCATGCTAATAGATGAATTACACTTACAAAAGGGGAAACAACAGCTATAGAAGATATAGATTAGAGCAATGAGGGGACACTGATCTTTGTGATCCAACACAACTATATCAATCAAGAATTAATTCTCTATTATATCTAAGGGATATCCATAGATCTATCTAGAATAGATTATATAAATGATATATTATAAATAAATATGGATAATTAGAATTAAAATAGATTAATTTATCCTTAGTTAATTCCCTCTATCGATCTAGACATAAATTATCCAAGTGAAGAATAAGGGGACATCTAGAAAACCGAGAGAGAGATCTCCGAGAGGTTCGGTTCACATTATGATCAAATTAAGTTGAAAATTAGATTAATAATATAATTAAAGTAAAATTAAGAAATAAAAAATAATGAATCATGAATCTACATTCCATTGATGAACTGGTGGTATCACTATCTAGTTGGTGTAATATGTAGAAATACATATCCCTCTTCCTGCATCACCAATAAGCTGGTGCACCCCACCAGCTAGAAGGTGGCCTTACATTATCCACTGATCAACCCACAAATTCCCATTGACCCTATAACTAAATTCAAATTCCCATTTTACCCATAATACATAACTGTATAGATGAAAATAGAAAAGGATACATTAAAATACATAAATAATTTCTTTGAAAAACCAAGGATATTTTAATTCTACACCTTACAATACTTCTAATCTTTAATAAGTACCTCTAGTGGTATTGATGGAAAAAATCTGGCCACTATGTTCATATATCAGACTCATGCTCCCATGTATGCACCCAAATACATCCATACATCCAAAGGAATCTAAAAAGTGGTGCCACCATAACTCATAATGCCTTCTTACATCAGTCTATGATCCACACATGACACTCCATAAATAAAATTTCAGGATCCAAATCAACATCCTCACAGTCGATCAAATGGATTGAATCAAGCATGTACCTTAAAATCCAAGAGACATAGAAGACATCATTCATACCTCGATATCAGGGAGAAATATCCAAATGGGAGGAAATATCTATATATTCTCAATTATATTGAATTTTCCATTGAATCTCGAAACTAGTTTCCATTTCTTATGTATATTTCTATGACCAAGTAAAAGATCCATCCATAATAAAGACCCTTCACCCATAGTGAACTCTAAGGGTTGCCTACTTTTATTGAAATATTATTAATGTCTACACCAATAAGTCATTAGATTCTTTTGGATTAATTTCACTATCATAGAGGTCTTCTAAACCAAGATCATACCTAAAACTACTACCTCATCTACCTCATGCCAACATATCTATTCGAAACACAAAAATCCCAAATATATAATAAAAAAGTTCCATAAAAATTTATTCCTAGATGTTGTTTAAATACAAAAAAAATTTCAAGGTTAGGTGATCATCCCAATGCCCATCAAAATATATAACACATGATTGCAACATATCCTCTAGTATTCATATCATCCTCTCTAAATGAACATATGTTTATGGATGATACATTATACTCAATATCAGTTGGGTACCCAAAGACTTCTGTATGACCTTCTAAAACAGTGATGGGAAGCATTCACCCCAATTTGAAATGATTCCTAAATTAGCAATATAAAGGTGTAAATATCCCATATATATAGTTATCACAACGCATCACTAAAAGGGTCTCTCAAATTAGCAATAAATGAGCCACTTATGTCCACTGATCAACTATTAACCAAATGAAATCAGGAATCCTTAGGGTATTGGGTAACCCCATCACATAGTCCATCATCAAATCATCCCACATCCACATAGGAACAAGAAGTGTCTAGAGTAACCAACTAGAAAAATGATGCCATTCCTTCTCATTCGAGAAGGTAAGGCATCATAATACAAAAATATAAATGTCTCTCTTCATACCTATCCACCCAAAATAAAATCAAATATCATGGTACATATTCATCGAACCAAGATGTTGTGACCATTTTGAAGCATCTGAGTATCGAATCAAGTCTTCCCTCAAAGAATATTCCAAAAATACTCTCCCATCAATAGAAATAAAATCGTTATCATCTAAGAATGACCATGGTACTGAATCATCCATTTCTAAGAACTCCTACATAACTATACACTCAAGTTTCGATTCATACCTTGTTTTCACATGGCCCATCAAAGAAGAGTATCTACAATGACATTATATTTTCCTAGAGAATATGTAATCTAAAATTCGAATATCTATAGATAACCCACCTAAATCCTCTCAATCATGTTGAGATTTCAATTAGATAATATGAATTTTATCCTCTTTTGGTATGTGTAGATAAAAAACCTCTCACTGAAGAGATAATTCCACCAATACATCTTGGAATATACCAAAACTAATAACTCCAAGTCATGTATCAGGTAGTTTCTCTCATGGGGATACAACTCACATGACCCATATAAAACCACTTTATTTCTATTCCTGAACATAGCTCCCAACCCAATACATAAGGAATTAAAATACAGAGCATATCAAATCCCAAACTCTGGATGGATCAAAATTGGAGATGTTGTCAATCACGTATTCAACTCTAGGAATTCATATTTACAATAATAAAACCACACAAAATTAACATCATTTTTATTGGATCAATCATTAGGGACTACAAGAAAGATAATTCCTAGATGAAGAATTTACATTACTCTTCAATCCCATGGAAACACTTAATCTCAAATACATTCCTAGGGTGTGGCAGATACCTTAGAGCCTGTACATTCTCTAGGTGCACTAAAATGCATACCTTAGAATCACATGCCCAAGGATTCATGTATCCTTAATCTTGAAGTGTCACTTAAATATTTTTCATAAATATTATTTGATTGAAGTGTACTTAATACAATATCTTGGTTACTAACATGAATATCGAATCTCTTGGAATATACTAGGATATCATCATCAAATAAAATGATAATGGAGTCAAGGTATGAAAGTAATATAATGTTCATGAGAGAAATAAAAATTAGTAGAGAATAAATCAACATAAAAGGAATGAAAAGATACTTAGATATTCCATATCTAATTATAATAATTTTCTTGGTACTATCCTCTTTGCGAACCCACGATTGATGGAATCCTGAATGGAGATCGATCTTGGAAAACCAACAGGCTCTCTATGAATGATGAAACAGATCATCAATCCTAGATAAGGGGTACCTATTTTTCCCAATTACCTAATTTTGATTTCTATAGTCGACATAGAGTCATAGAATACCATCCACATTCTTGAAAGAAACACTAGATCACCCCAAGGAGATATGCTCGATTATATAAAAACCTTCACCTCAAAATCCTTTAACTATACCTTTAACTATATCAAGCCATACAATTAAAAAAGATATGTAGGATATGATATCAGTTGTTACCCAAACACAAGTTCAATTTCTAAATATATTCTTATATTTGGATGAAGACATGAAAATTCATATTGGAAGACATCTTGATAACAATCCAACAATGGTTGGAAGATAGAGGGGGATACTACTTATTCATATGTGAGAGAAAATCCTAAAACCTATTCCATGATAGATTCAATCTATCTCAGGCATGATCCCATTTGTTTTGCTATAAGATCCCACTCATTAGTCAACATGAACCTATCATCTTTGGGTGTGGTGAAAGTAACACATCTCTTGTAACAGTTGATATGAGGTCAGTAATTGGTCAACAGGTCCGTCCAAAATATCAAATTGAAACTATTATGAATTCCCACATATGTGCATAGCCAAAAAAATTAAAAGACATTCAATGCATGAATGGATATGGTTTACTCCCCTTTCTAGAAGTGTTTCAAGGGAGAGTAACTCTGAAAATAACAAAACAAGTAATTAAAGGATAGAAATTACTTGTGAATATATGAATGAATGGGAATATCCAATTTCAAACATTTTAGTAGATCGTATAGAGTAAATAATGTCTGTAACCTTAAATGTAGACGTTTTTTTTCACAAAATGACAGAACCTCATCCATTACATAAATCCTACCTGTAATTGGAGAATGACCTTACCTAAATAGTGCATGACTAGACCATGTTACCAATGTATGTAGTGATAGGGTAGATTGTTGAGGATCTATGCCTACACCCTAACCTATACTCCTCAAATCTAAAAATGGAATCTTAGAACAAAGGTTTTTGAGGTAATATATCTATCAAAACTAGTGAAATTTCATTGGTGGTTTAGTTCATGATGTGCTAAAATGTTTCTTTTATCCATAGTTATAGTACCTAGTCAAACCTCCTCCCTAAGAAGATGTAGAAGAATCCATACCCTACTCCACTAGACTGCCACTCTCCTATACATCCTCAATATTACTCTTCCTACCAATGAAAGAGGCACTCACCATAGCACTTGGATGTTTGGTCATATAAATAGTGTAATCTAGAAGTAAACTTGTAATATTTTCCTCTTATATACCCTTCATTTTGTTTGAGGATTTTCATAGAACCATAGTATACATTGCCAATTCAAATCCCAAAACCTCATGTTTGAGCTATAGATATGTGGAAATAATGAAATTTAGAGCCATCTTGACCTTATTCTAAACCAGAAGATGAGGAAAGCATAGAAACTCCAAAAAGTGATCTGATTAAGAAGAAAACGAAGTTACTCTATTATAAATATCCATAAATTCCTCTATTCAGTCTAACTTCAATGTGTTGGGAGATAACTCCTTGGAAAACTGCTTCTTGTAGGCTATCTAAGTGAGAAAATCATTCCTGAATTCCCGAGCCATGATTCCACACAAACCCATGGAAGTCCCCATTATTAAAAAAAGACCTCTAACAGTGCTATAATAGGCCTTTATCAGCGCTAAAAAAGTGATGGGAATTTGAGTGCTGTAAAAAGTCTAAAACTTTTAGTAGCACTAAAAAGAAATTTTAAAGGGAATGTTTGACAATGTGTTTTTTAGCACTGTTAAAGGGGGAATTTAAGAGAGATTTTATAGTATTGATAAAAGTATAACTATTAAAGGGGGTAAAAAAATTCAGTCACTGTAAATTCCCGTGTTTTTGAACTAGGTAAACATACGAATGGTTTGAAAAAATTTCATTTGATGGATGTGCCAGTTTTCAAACCAATATTAGAGTTGATATTTTGTGGGTTTTTACTATTTAAAATTGTTGATAATGGGCTTGGGTAAAGTTTTAATGAGTTTAATGTGTGGATCAATGGGTTTAAGAAGCACCGAACCTAGTAGTGGCATCCGTATGGGCTGTGCGTAGTTGGTAAAACTATGTGGGTCAAACCGTGCATCTTGCTAAAGGTGAGGTAGAGGCACTCACATGGTCTGCGCACAGTTAGGAAACCCATGTAGGAAAAATTGTTCAAAGTAGGTTCCATAGACAGAAGTACCCAAATAGTTGGTGCACAATTTTTTAGACTATGCGAGCCAAACAATGTGGCTTACCCAATTTTGGGTTTGAGGTTAATTTATTTAATTTAATTCCCATCTATGAGATATTTAATTTAATGTATTGATATGGGGGGTTTTAATTGATGAAATTCATGTTTAAAAAAAATTAATTATTTTATGAAAAATGGGATTTTATTTAATTAAATTAATGTAGATATAATTTAATTAAATGATAATGAGTTGGAGTTTTATTTAATTAGATCCAGGTCATTCGAATTTAATTAAATATGGAATAAATGTGGAGTTTGGGTTTTACCTAATTATATTCAAGGATTGGATGAATTTAATTATTTAATGAAAATTGGGTGACATGATTTAATTAAATTTGAGGTTGGAAGAATTTAATTAAATAATGTTGAGTTAGAGTGGTATTAATTAAATTCATTGAAGTGAATTTAACTAAATGAGGCAAGAAGGAGTTTTTATTTAATTAAATTTTTTGGAGAGAAATTTAATTAAATGAGGTGTAATGGGGGACTTATGGAGTATATCAAAGAGGAATTTAAATTAAAATGATGATAGTAATATGTATATTATTATTATTATTGTATTAATTATTATAAAAATAATTGGGGTTATTTGTGGGAGGAAATTAGATGGAGGAAAATAGTAGGGTGGGGCTCAGACCCCTCCCTTCATTCTCCCATGGTGAGGTGCACCACTCCCAAACTCATCTACCTCTCTACATGATGTATTGTAGTGGTTCCTTCATAGAATTTGTCAGGCTCGTTGAGGTATGTACTTCTTCGTATGTTTTTTTCTTCTCATCTACCATTTCATCTCTTCTTCGCCTGGTATCCATTCTAAAAAAACCTATGTTTCGAGGATAATTTGGTTTCTTCCCTTCCTCAGATTCTAGGTGGTGCAGATGATGTCTCCAGAACCATTGGTCCATATTTCGATAACCGCCACAGAAGGTATGGTGGTTTTTCTCGATTTGGTTCCCATCATCATATTTAGGTAAGGGTTTACACCCGTTAATTGGTTTATCACCCATTAAATTAGGTAGTCATAGGGTATTTTGAGTTACAGTTAATTAATTGGAAATGTGTTGGTCCTTACTGCACTAATTGTGGGTATCAGTTATCGTTGTTGGGTGATGCAACCAATTCTGAGTGTGCACATGATTTTTTAGAGGTGCGTATGTGTGAGTAGTTTGATGTTTAAGTTATAAATCAATGGCTTGGACAATTCAATGAGGTAGGTTCCTCAACATTTATTTTATTTGAAAAAATGATGTTATTGTTAATATATTACTTTTGATAAAGTTAACTGAAATATTGGAGAAAATAGGATATTGGTATAAAACATTTGTAAGATTACAAAATCACATTCTGTAATAATGTCCCTCCAACACAGGTGCACTACCTTCAATATGAAAATATAAGTGTTAGAGTGACATGTTCATTTAGCTTTATGTTATGTGAATTGATATTTCATCCATTTTTTGTTGACTCACATGGGATAACTGGAATTTAGGAGTATTGGGAAGGATATGTTGAGATAATTAATCTAGGAATTAATTATGATTTTTTAATAGGATAAGTTAAGATAATTAATTTTTGAATTAATTATGAACCCAGAGAATCATAATTGAGATATTGAATTGGTTGTGTTATTATAATTATTTGAAGGAAATTAATTATGGGATAATGTTTGCCTATGTAAGATATTTAATGGTGAATTAATTATGACCCATTATGTTGATCAAAGATAATTAATTGTGAGAATTAATTATGATTTTTTGATATTTGGTTTGGATAATTAATTGTGAAGAATTAATTATGGAAAGATTAGATTTAGAATGAAATAGTTAATTGTGGATTAATTATATTCTTGAATTTGGAATTTAGATAATTAATCAGGGGATTAATTATAAGATATTGAATTGGATAATTGAGATAATTAATAAGTGGATTAATTGTGATATGATTCTTTGGATAAATTGAGATAATTAATGGTGTATCAATTGTGGGCTCTTATAGTAATGTTTTGGAAAATTAATTGTGGAGGATTAATTATTGAATGATATTTGGGTTAATAGATTAATGAATTTATGAATTAATTAATGGAATTATGAAATTAGTTAATCCTGGAGTCAACTAATGGTTCTTGATATATTTCACTAA
Source organism: Viscum album (assembly GCA_963277665.1). Taxonomy (NCBI): domain Eukaryota; kingdom Viridiplantae; phylum Streptophyta; class Magnoliopsida; order Santalales; family Viscaceae; genus Viscum; species Viscum album. The sequence continues at coordinate 860,689,151 of OY728121.1, forward strand.
TAACTGGATTAGTAAGGGAATGGAGGTGGATAATTCTTAAGGAATTGATTATTGAGTTGGGGTTAATTTATTTTTGAATTAAATAATGAATGAGAATTAGGTTCTAGACATATTTTTCAAGAACGATATAGAAGTTGGGACCTGGACATGAAGTTCATCCCTAATAATTATCAAATGATGTGAATAAATGAGAATGTGGGTTCTAGACATGGCATTATAAACCGATGTAGAAGATGAGACTTCGACATGGAGTTATTCCACCATAGTTATCAAATGAATTAATGGGAATGTGGTACCAGACATAATGTTATAGACCAATGTAGAAGTTGGGACTTGGACATCGAGTTCCTCCCCAATAGTTATCTAAGATCTTAGATGTAAAGGTGTTAGACATGGATATCTACACTGATTGAGAATTATGTGTTAGACATGGTGTTCTACACCAATAGTACATTATATGAATTAATTATGAAATGAATTAGATATGCGGATCAAACTCAAATTAAATGTGATTAAATAAATAAAGATTGAAAATTATTAGAATTTCGGCACGAGATGAAGTTATCATTGAGGTACAAGATACTCTGGTAACAATGGAGACAATAAATGATTAAATAATGAATAATTTGTAAATTCATGAAAGGTATTTATGATTGGTAAATATGCTTGTATTATTCTTATACAATCTCTTATTCTAGCTACGGGCTTATGCAGGTATCGTTATCAGGTGTCGCTTTGCAACCTAGACGGGTTTTTGGTTATTTATTCAGTTATGTTATTTCCTTATGATATATATAAAATAGTTTTTAATATTGTATTGTCTTGGATGATCTAGAAAACAAGTGGTCCATACCTATAGAGATGTATATATCACACCCTACTTAGGACGCCATTGCAATGGGGTAACTGAGTAGACATTCTTGTTTGTAAGACTGCTGAACTTTTCTTGTGGCTATTACTTATACTTTGGAGTTAGGATCAAAGGACCCAGCGGGAGCTCGAGATGCTCATGGAGATCACCCTTTGGGATTTGAGTATTTTATTTATTTTGATATTGGAATGTAACACATTCTATTTTTTTACTTCTTTCCAATATGTATCACTATGGCATGCATGTACTGTATGAACTGGCATTGGGAATTTTCATTATTCAGTTGAGTATTGTTTTATATGCTTCCAATGTTTTCAGATTTTATTATCTATTTCTGTTGTGGGCTTTCAATATGAGGGTATAGTCTCCCCAGTGATTATCTATAGACCCTCGCTACTAGTCAGCAACATCTAGTTTACAGGAAGATGTTCTTGAGTTCAGGTGGCGACCCGTCCAGCTACTAATTTGAGGGTAAGCTGGGCCGGGATGATACAAAGTGGTATCAAAGGTTGAGGTTTTATTTCTCTTTAATTTTTCTTAATATTTTGGGATAGTAGACCGGAGACTATGAAAGTTTTGGCACTCAGTTAATAGTTTTTCTTGGGACTGATCACCCCATGTACGGGAAATGACCAAGTGTCCAAGGATGGGAATTGATGTTTATAGTGTTTTAGGTTACAATTGATATGATTTTACCTTGAGTGACTGGTGTATTTTCTGCTACTTATTGATTTTGAGAATTTTGAAAATTTTCCTTGGCCTGATATAAAAATGTAAATTTCATTACATGCATCATCTTAGGCACTTAGAGATTCACATGTTATGCATATCACATGACATGCAGTTGCATTAGTAGGATGCCATCTAATTTTTATTGAGTGCCTTGGGTGGAATGCCATGTTTTGATTTCCTGTAAATTCCACATTAGATTGAATGTTTCAGTGATAGATATAACATGCTTGTTTGTTTATATTCCATACTTCCTATGTTATTAGAATGTTTTGTTGTTGTACCATGCTTCTATGTTATAACATGTTGTTCTGTTATTGGTAATGATAACATTCTAGAGTAGTTTTGATGTGTAAAAGGCTGCATGAGTATAATTTTTTTGATTGATTACATTTCCAACGGGATCTAATTTCTATTTTAAGGTGTATTGGAACCTTCTAACTGGGAAAAGGGTAACCCATGTATTCTAATGATTTAAAAGTGTCTTCTAATGTTAAAAATGTTAAATTTAAATTAATTGTGATAAATGGGAACCAAATTCCAGCGGTATGGTGAATGGGTGACTTATCGATTGGTATATGGCCACTCATGTGACTGAGCTTAGTATAACCATAGTGTGTTTGAAAATGGTAATAAATGTAAAAATATAGAGTTTATTGAAATGAACTACTATAGGGTTTCTGTTTCAAGAACCTAGATGTTTTGAATTAAATGGGACACTCAGAGTTTTCCTTCTGATTAAAAAGGAATTTAAATGATAAATTTCCTATTTAGAATGAAAAGACACTAAATGTTAAACGTTTAAGAGGAAGTTTATTATAGCCTACCTATTTTGGTCAAGGAGCGTTCTTTAATAACCAAGTTTCTTTTTGGGGAATAATACTTTTTTCTTTGTTAAATTCATTCAAATGTTTACAGGTTGAAATGAATTAAATGAAATTACTAAAATGAAAGGCGGATTTTAAGCCTAGTGTTTTCTATTTTTCATAACCAATATATAGGGTTGATGTGTATGCTTCGAAAGGGACTAGCCCATTGTAGGTAGCACCCTTATATCATTAGATTCTTTGTTTCTGATATGATCATTTTGGTGTTGGTGCCATTATAGTACCATTTCCCTTACTATAAATTTTTTGAATCAAGTGTTTTAACACACCGATAGGTTTAATTTGTGGCATTTATATGATATTTTGATGAGTTGATTATGGTGTGTGGAACACCACACACATGTTTAAGTTATTCTGAGATAGTGCTCTTGTGAGTGATTGATCGTTTCTTCTATGACATGGACACTCTTAAGGTGGGTAATGTTGCATCAGTAGGTTTTTCAAAGAGTTTTAGTGGTATGATTTGAAGGAAAAATTATTCCTTGGGTGATGTAGGCATCAAGGTTTGGTTCATGACGCGTTGGTAGGATAAGCCGATCATTTTTTAAATGAGTCGATCAGTGATAGTTTGACTGATCTTTTTTTATGTGGGATGTATGTGGGATGTGTTGTTCTTTTGTTTATTCCTTTATTTGTGATCGTAAATGATAGCATTAAAGTATCCTTGAGATGTACTGACTTGGAGAGGTCATCAGAAGTCGAGTGAGGACTTTGGTAACATGTGGTTGGTGATGGAATCACTTTGAAGTCATGTCATCATGTTAAGGGTGAATGTGGGTTTTTGGGTTCCAAATATCAATTGGGGATATGATGGATGAATCATGTATCTAGTTTTTTGGGCTTGGATATGTTTCATTTTGATGTTTTGGGTTAGATTCATAGCTTTGGTCCGAGTTTAAAAGGATTAATCCCTTTGGATTGTGATATGGTTAAAGGTGTGTTTGGTGTTTAGAAACACAATGCAGTTGTTCTAATGAGACTTTTTGACCTTGGTGGGTTGGTTAATAATTTAGTAGTTCCCTATATCTTCTTGCAGATGAGATGTTTTTATGGTTTGTAAATTGTAAAGTCCAGTTTTTTTGAACCGAGTTAAAATATGAACGTTTTTGAACTTTTAAGTTTGTTGGATGGGTCGGTCTTAAAACCAAGATTCAGGTTGACGTTTCTTGAGTTTGGACCATTTAATTGCATTGATGATAGTCTTGGGTAATGGTACACGGAGTTTTACAGGTGTCTCAATGGGTTTTGGAAGGACCGAACCTGACAGTGGCATTCAAAAAGGCTACACACGGTTGGTCAAACAGTGTAGGTCAAACCGTTCAGCTTGCTAATGGTGAGAAAGAGGATCCCACATAGTCTGTGTCAAGTTATGAAAACTGTGTGAAGTAGTTTCCTTAGACAGAATATCCCGCATGGTTGGCACACTATTTTTTAGACCATGCGAGCCAAATCGTGTGGGTTACCCAGTTTTTGGTTTTTGGTTAATTTATTAAATTTTATTCCCAGCTATGAGAGATTTAATTAAATTTTGGGAAATGGGGTTTTTAATTGTTTAAATTAATGGTTAAAATGAATTTAATTAATTGATGCAAAATGGGGTTTCATTTAATTAAATTAATGTTGACAGAATTTAATTAAATGACAACGAGTTGGAGTTTTCTTTAATTAGATATAGGTTAGTGGAATTTAATTAAATGAGGAATAAATGTGGATTTGGGGTTTTAACTAATTAAATTCAAGTATAGGATGAATATAATTATTTAATGAAAATTGAGGGAAATGATTTAATTAAATAACGATGAATTAGAGTGGTATTAATTAAATTTTTTGAATAGAATTTAATTAAATGAGGTAAAGAGGAGTTTTTCTTTAATTAAATTCATTGGAGAATAATTTAATTAAATGATGTGTAGTGGGGGTGTTATGTGGTTTATCAATGAAGTGTTTAAATTAAAATGATAATCATAATATGGATGTTACTATTATTATTATTGTATTAATTATTATAAAACTAATAGGGTTTATTTTAGGGAGGAAATAAGAGGGAGGTGCATAACAGGGTGAGGCGCAACCCCCTCCCCATTTTCTCTCATGGTGAGGCACACCACTCCCAAACTCAGCTCCCTTTCTGCGCATCCAATCGTGGTGGTTTCCACACCGAAGTTTTCCTTCTCGTTAAGGAAATTCCTTCTCACCATGTTTCATTCTTCATATCGGCCATTTCATCTCTTCTTCACTCAGTCTCCATTAGGCTGAAAACCTAAGGCTCGAGGTTAATTTGGTTTCTTCCCGTCATCTGATTCTAGGTGGGGTAGATAATATCTTGTGACCTGTTGGTCCATATTTCAATAATAGCTATTGAAGACATGGTGGGTTGTATCAATTTAGTTAACCACCATTATATTTGGGTAAGGGTTTATACTCATTAATAGGCTTCTCACCCATTGAATTAGGTGCTTATGGTGTATTTTGAGTTGTAGTGAATTAATTTGAAGTACATTGGTTGTCACCGTACTAATTTTGGGTACTAGTTATCGTTGTAGGGTGATGTGACCAATTATAAGTGTGTGTACACTTTTGTGGAGGTGTTTGTGCATGAGAAGTTTGTTGTTTAAGTTAGAAAAAGTTGGCTCGACCAATTACTTGAGGTAGGGTCCTCAATGTTGATTTAATTAAGAAAAATAAATTTATTATTAATCTACTGCTTTTGAAAATGTTTACTACAATGTTGGGGAAAATTGTGTATTGGTATAAAATGATTTGTTATTTTACTAAATCACATTTTGTAATAAAATACCTCTGACAGAGGCGTGCTTCCTTCAAGATAAAAACATAATGTTTAGAGTGACATGTTCTTTTATCTTTCTATTATGTGAACTTCTATTTCTAGCCCTTTTTTGATGCACTTGGGTTAAGTAAAATTTATGAGTATTTAGAGGGATGATTTGATACAATCAATCATGGAATTAATTACTATATTTTAATTGGATAAGTTATGATAATTAATTTGTGAATTAATTATGAACCTAGAGAATCATAATAGAGATATTGAATTGGTTGTGTTATGATAATTAATTGGGTGAAATTCATTATGAGATGATGTTTTCCTATATAATATAATTAATTGTTAATTAATTATGTGCCATGATGTTGATCAAAGATAATTAATTGTGATAATTATTTATGATAAGTTTATATTTGATTTGGATAATTAATTTTTAATAATTAATTATAAAAAAATGAGATTTAGAATGAAATAATTAATTATTAATTAGTTGTGTTATTGAATGTGGAATATAGATAATTAATTAGGGGATTAAATACAAGATATTGAATTGTTTAATTGAGATAATTAATCGGTGGATTAATTGTGATAAGATGCTTTTGATAAATTGGGATAATTATTTTTGTATTATTTATTTGGTCTTGCAGAAATGTTTTGGATAATTATTTGTGGAGAATTAATTGTGGAATTTGATTTTATTAATAGATTAATTAATTGATGAATTTATTAATGGAATTGTGGAATTAGTTAATTTTTGGGTTAACTAATGGTTCTTGATATGTTACACTAACTATTGGAATAATAAGGGAATAAAGGTGGATAATTCTTAAGGAATTGATTATTGAGCTTAGCATAATTAATTAATGAATTAATTAATGATTGAGAATTAGGTTTTAGACATGGATTTATAGACCAATATATATTTTGGGACTTGGAAATGGTTTTCTTCCCCTATAATTATCAAATGAAACTACTAAAAATACATCTTTTAACAGCGCTAAAAATGTCCTTTAACAGCGCTAGAAAAGTGCTAATAATGCTGGAGAAGTTAGGGGGTCCCCTTTATCAGCGCTAAATCAAAGTGCTGATAAAAGGGTCCATTATCAACACTTTCTTTTTAGCGCTGATAAAAGTTAAAAAAATAAAAAATAAAAAAAATTTAAAAAATCATGCCAATCAGGTGGGCTTTTATAGCACTTGAGCCCCCCTTTTACAGTGCTTTTCCACCCCCTCCAGCGCCCGCACGAACCCCTCCACCCTTTATCAGCGCTTGCCCCAGATTCACCCATGTGCGTGTGTCCCTACCTCCACCCGGATTTGATCTCGAGACCTCCCCCTGTGCACCTGAAGCCTTTCCCACTCCCCTATATTGATTTTTTCACCTAATAGTGATATATCTATTTATTTATATATATATTTAGTTATATTTATTCTTGTAGTAATATATATTTATATTAATATATATATTTATAGTGATATTAATGTATATATTTATATTGATATTAATATATATATTTATAGTGATATTAATATATATATTTATAGTAATATTAATATATATATGTTGTTTAATGAATATATATATATAGTTAGATTAATATATATATAGTTAGATTAATATATAGGTATATAAATATTCATATATTGGTATTTTAAATAAAATGGATATTAGTTATTATTTAGATGAAGCTAATATATTTTATATTTAAATATATTTTATTATTTATATTTATAATTAAATTTTTATGTGTGAATATATAAATAATATATAGATATTATTATATATTTGATTATAAATAGCAGTGCATTATAAAAAATGATAAAATTTCAGAGACATAATATCAATATGAATGTAATACCTTGGAATAAATTCAATCCCCACCAAAAAAAATGCCAATAATACCCCCTTAATCGAGGCTGAAAATCCAAAAAATGTTAAAAACCGTGGTGCCCCGACTAAAAACTTTGTTTTGGAGGCCTTCTGGGCCTATTTTGGCCTTGAAAAAACCTTGACCGGGCTAGCCTTAATCATAGCGACGTAGAGCTCGTCGCAAGGTTCAATTTTATATGTGGCCAAGCTCAAACGGACACCCGGATCAAAAGTTATGGCCGTTTGAAGTTTGAGTTGCATTTTCAATATATTTTGGATCTTTTTTTATTTTTTTTATTTTTTAGTCTTAAAATTTTTATTAAATGACTCTTACTCCACAATAATTAGCAAATTATTAATAAAAAATATTTTTTAAATTTTTTTATATTCCATTTTCACTAAATATCTTATATATTAAGTGTAACTGTATATTTATACTTATCTAAAATATATTTAAAATTATATTTAAAAATTATAACTTATATTTATATCAATATAACTATATCTATATATTTAAATATTAATATATAGTTTTTAATGAATTTTTTTGAAGTAGACCCTTTATCAGTGCTTTTAAAAAAGGCACTGATAGAGACCCCCCCTTTATCAACCCTACTAAAAAAAGCGCTGATAAAGGGGTACCCTTTAACATTGCTAAAAAGAACTATTAAAGGGGGTACCTTTATTAGCGCTAAAAAAAGTGCTGATAAAGGGGTACTTTTATTAGCTCTTTTTTAGCGCTAACAAAGGTACCCCCCGTTATTAGTGTTTTTTCGTTAACGCTGATAAAGGTTAGCACCGAGAATGCCCAGTTTTGTGGTAGTGTGATGCAAATAAATGATAATTTGGATGCTAGACAGGGCATTGTAGACCAATGTAGAAGTCGGGACATTGACATGGTATTCCTCTCCAATAGTTATAAAATGAATGATGAGAATGTGGGGCTACACATGCTGTTCTAGGAAAATATAGATGTTGGGACATGCACATGGATTTTCTCCCCAATAGTTATCATAGTTCTTAGATGTAAGGTTGTTTGACATGGTGATCTACACTGAATGAGAAATATGCGTTAGATATGGAATTATAACACCAATAGTATAAATATATGAACCAAGTTTTTAGGTTCTAGACATGGTGTTGTACAACAATAGTATATTATATGAATGAATTATGAAATAAATAAGAGATGTGGATCAATCTCTAATTAAATGTGTTTAAATAAATAAATATTTAGAATGATTAGAATTCCGACATGAGCAGAAGCTATCAATGAGGTATGAGAAACTATGGAAACCTTGGAGACGATAAATTATTAAATAGAGAATAATTGGTAAAGTGTAGAAAGGTACTTATGATTGATAAATATGCTTGTATGATTCTTATGCAGACTCTTATTCCGGCTACGGGCCGAGGCTGGTATCGTTGTAAGGCGTCCCTTTGGAACCTGGACAGGTTGTTGGTTATTTATTCAGTTATATTATTGACTTGTTATATATGTACACCATTTTTTATATTTAATTGTATAGGTTGAGCTAGAAAACTGGTGCTCCCAGCCAACTGAGATGTATATCTCACACCCTACTTGGGCCACCATTGCACAAGGATAACCAAGATGACTTTATTATTTATAGTACTCTGGTCCTTTACTTGAGGCTGCTAATTATACACGGGAGTTAGGATAACAGAATAAGCGGGAGCTCTGGATGCTCAAGGAGACCACACTTGGGGATTTGAGTCTTTTCATTTTTTCTATATTGTAAAATAAAGCTTTTTATTTTGTTTACTGCTTTTTAGCATGTATCTCCATGACATGCATGAATTGTATAAACTAGAGTTGGCCATTTTCATTATTCAGTTGAATATCGTTTTATATGATTATTTTGTTTTCTATGTTTAATATTTATTTATAATGTGCACTCTGAATATGAGGGTATAATATCCCCACTGACAATCCATAGACCCTCACTACTAGTCGGCATCCTCTAGCATAGGAGGAGACACACTTAAGGTTATGTGGAAACCGATCCAGATATCAATTTGATAGTATGATGTGTCGGGACGTTACAGTCATACAGAGCATCCTACCCATTTTTTAGAACTTTGATGACCCCTTAAACAGTACTCCACCCACCATTATCAATGCTTTTCTCCCCCAAACCATTATCAACGCTTTTCAAATTTCTATCCACATACGCCCCTTCCTCGATTCGAACCCTGCACCTCTCCTTTGAATATGGAACGCCTTTACCACTACTCCATATTGTTTTTTTGTCTGTTTAATGATATATATTTTTATATATATCTTTACATATATATATGTACATATATTTATATGATTAATTTCAAATACATTTATATTGTATATATGTTTGTGTGTCATATATATATAATTATATTTATTTAAATATATAATAAAAATTAAACATATATAATAAATAATAAATAATAGAAAAATAAATAAATAATAAAATAATAAAATAATAAATAAATTATAAAATTTTAAGAAAGCATAAAAATAAAAAAACACTTAAATGAAAATAAAATCGAATCTAGGACTCCTTTATTAGCACCACGATGAGTCAAATAATGATCATGAAATAAGATTCAATATGGTATGTGGTATAGGTAAACAGACACCTGGATCATTTGTTATAACTTTTTGAAGTTCGAGTTAAAATTTTAACTTATTTTAGATCATTTATTAACTTTTTGAATTCTTTTATATTTAATTGATATTAAATGACTATTACTCAGTAATAAAAAATATTATTAAATAAAAATATTTTTTAAATTATTTTATAAGGAGTTTTCAATAAATATCTTATATATTAAGTAGAAATTCTTATTTAGCTTATCAAAAACATAATTTAAAAAATATATTTATATCAGTATGTGGTAGAGCCCAAACAGACACCCAGATCAAAAGTTATGGCCGTTTGATATTTGAGTTATTTTTTCAAATTATTTAAGAAATTCTATTAATTTTTTGAATTATGTTATTTGAAATTGATATTAAATCACTATTACTCACTAATAAAAAGTAAATTGTGGATTAAAAATATATTTTTTACTTATTTTATAAGACATTTTCACTAAATATCTTATATATTAAGTGTAAATGCTATTTAATTTATCTAATACATATTTTAAAAAATATATATTTTATTTATATCAGTATAAATATATTTATATATTAATATTTTTAATGAAAAATACTTTTTGAAGTATAATTTTATCAACACTGGTAAAAAGACACAATTAGGGGGGATCATTATCCACACTTGTAAAAAAGTGATAATGACCCCTCCCCCTTTATTAGACTTTTTGTATAGGCACTGATAAATGACCTCATTTATGACTGCTTATAAAAAATCACTAACAAAGGACCCCTTTAACAATTATTTTTTAGTTCTATTAAAGACCCCCTTTAACAGTGCTAAAAAAGCATTGTTAAAGACTCCATTTAACATTGCGTTTTTAGCACTAACAATTCGGGTATTTAACATAATTTTTAGGTAGCAATGGTAATGCCCTAGAACCAGATAATCATAGTTTTTTAGTAGTGTCCCTATCATATAAAGGCCTCTAAATTTACCATCTCACCTCCAAGATCCTCCACTTGGAAAAATAATCTCTCAATGAGGTTAATACCATCCTCAATATCCTGAGGAAAACTGCTTCCCTAGAATGATCAAGGGTACTGAAGTTTAAAGTCTCAGGGTATTGTCATCCATCATCCTCTATACCCCTCCATCCTAAGAAGGAACTATTTATAAGACTCTCAGCTAGGGAAGGTTTAATGCCTAAACCACCAGAGTAGGCATAGGACTTGATTCGGTGCACCATCTTACAAATCCAGTGGTGCAACTAGTGCATCATCCCTAACAAGGGTATATTTTCATCTCTAAGGTGTAATTTTTCTGAGATACAAATCCAATATTCATAATTCCAATAAAAAAATTTAAGGAGAAAAATTAAACAATTAATAGGAATACATTAGATATTTATATCCGAAAAAATATCATAGGATATACCTGCATTCAAGGAATAACCCTCCAAGTTTTAACAAGGCTCAAGAATAGTCCTTCATACATACACAATATTCAAAATTATATACCAATAAAACAAATCTACATGAACAAGTACAACTAACTAGTTCCAGAATAGATATACCACAATATAAATAACATAGATATATAATTCAATATATAAACCTCGTCAATCTCAAATAGATAATAGAAATAAATATATATAATTAATTAACTACTATGAAGAACTAAATATATATTTATATATCACATGTGATCCTACATGCCTAATCATGATGCATAAATTCCCACACATCCCCTAAAATTGTAAAAAAAATCCCATCACTAGTAAATCTGAGTTCCATTACACATGAGGTGTCCAAGAACATGGAAAATCCCTACTTGAGTTCCACACATCCTATATATATTATACCCTATCCAAGAATAGTCAAATTAAAGGAATGGAAACTCAAGATATGATATCATTTTTTAACATATAGACCCAAGTTACTAGGTCTGAGACAATGTTCCACATAACCACATGCATGAATCCCCATATCTAAGAGGCTACGTACTAGTAGTGCTGGTCTACAGTGATATGGTGAGACTATACATATACTAACCATAATTATAACTAAAATAATATAAATATAAAATGGATAATAAAATAACACATTGATATAATAACATGCATAATTACTACAAAAAATGTCATGTCAGATCACACAATAATAATAAAGGACCCCAATGTGGCCAGACAACATGTATAAGAAACAAAAATGGAAAATATGTAGATAAAAAAGCTTGATGTACATGGAAATTACATTAATTTTTCAGAATAATTAATACTTAACAAGAACCAAAACTCAAGGACCGTAATAGTTTAGTGTCTCTGGAAACTCGGAACATAATCTTCTAATCATGAGGAAAGATCTTCAACATCTCCAATAAAGATCCTCACCTTTTTTTTCTTACCTAAAACATTTCATTAAATCCTGGGGAAAAGAAAACATATAAAGGGTGAGCTCAAATTCTTAGTAAGGGTATTCATGGAGAAGATAAAACAAATCATATACATTTCAACTTAAAAAAACATGAACATAAAGTTTAAATATCAAAATCTTGAGAAATAAATCTTGGCTGTACATAAGGTGTAGATCATAAAGGAACATTAATCATGATAAAATTTCACAGGAATAAAACATGTAATTGTGGAAAAACATTAAGAACATGATATGATTTCCATAGTAGCCAAGGCATTTCTGCCAAGACCTTCATGGTGGACAAAGTCCCTTTCTGAATCCAGTTCACTCCTCATTCCAGTTCTGTATCACTGAACCGGATTAACTTGCTATTCCATCCATGTTTATCTCATGAGATATAAATCATTACCCAATGCATTACAGTGAGATATATTTCTCACCCATCTCATAATGAAATCATTCTTATGTGTGCCACAACATAAACAAAAATCATTCTTCATAACCCAAAGAATAAAATGGGTTTCATAAACATCATCCCATCATAACATAACCCATATAAAACAAATGGATATCATTTCATCATAAGAAAAGTGAAACCATATAAATCATTGAGAAATTATACTTTAAACCTAATCATACTAAATAATGTCATCTTTGATGGTAAATAGTTTTGACAAAACACTTGAAATGAATTTTTGAGGAAAATATCCTATCTTCTTCAAAAATCATTTTCTTTTCACAAAATGACATGAAATTTTAAAAGAATAGGATTTTGTTGAAAATAATCATGAAATCTTGTGGATGAAGATTTAGGAAAATAAGGTCTTATTAAACCGTAAAAATCCGTTCATGCCATATAAGTTAAAAAAACATTCTTCTCATACTTTTGCCGGAAAAGTCAAGAAGTACCTCGTATGGTAAACAAAAGAATGATTCCCTACATACCATGTAGTAAAAGTAAAAAATTGGAAAAAAGGAAATTAAACATACATGAAAACATTTTTATAAAATAGGGACACGGATGATAAATATAACCCTAGTAAATACTGACGAATAAACAATCTCAGATAAAAATGAGATTGGAAAAGTTATACCTTACCTTATGTCCGATATGATTCGTATGTATCCGAAACTCTTGTATAATGATTTATATAATGTCATTGACTTATTACAGAATCATATTCACTTTTATGATATCATATATGGTTCACTTATGACTTTATATTACCCCTTCTTTTGTAAATTCCATGTTAAAGCAGCATTTTGGGTAAAATCATTTCATTTATCGTACGTGTTTCAACTTGTTGTTCTTGATATTATTACTTATATCCTGATTTACTTAATTACAGAATGTAAAACACGATTTATATATATATTCATCATATATATATATATGATAGATCGATAAATGGAACGAAATACTCCGTTCATGGAGATGGTAGGCCATACGTACGCATGAACGCTGTTTTCATTTCCTTATTGAATTGAATGGAATTGAGTAAATGAAACATATATTTACATAAATCTAGTATCATTATAATGTAATATTTTTCATGAATATTTAGTATATATACTTTATAATCATACTTGAATGGATAATCATTGAAAATGAATCTCATCGCGTTTGTGGAGACGGTAGTCCGTACGTACGCACGAGCGATGATATCGTTCCCATAATTATTGAATAGAATTATAGTGGATGATTTAATATGTCATAATCAGTATGAAGTTATAATAACCATATATTGTTATTATTTACACCATTATACCCATCTAAGTAATGTGGTGGTGAAAAAACTGATTACACCACAACGTGGAGATGGTATTCCGTACGTACGCACGCGCGGTGATTTCGTTTTCTGTAGGATGGATAGAAGGTGAAATGTGGTTTTTTAATTTTTAAAATATCATATCATTATATTAGTTATACTGATTTTATTAATTTTTAATGAAAAAACTAAATAATAGGAAGTTGAAGAAGAAAGAAACTTGAAAGAATCGGTAGAAGAGATTACCTCTTCTTCGACGAACCACTTTTAAGCTTCCTCTTATGGCACTAGAGTTGGTTTTTTGAGAAGACCAGAACCTCTATAATATAACTAGAGAGGCTGGGAAGGGAAATTTTTAGGGGTTGGCCAAGCATGAAGGGTCAAAATTGAGCGAAGAGGTGAGGGAAGGAGGTGCCCTTATATATGAGAGGAGAGGGGCACTTTTGGAAACCTTAAATATATTAATTAATAATAAAATGAAACCCCACTTTAAAAACATCAAAAAATGGCTCAATTCGAATATGAGACGAGATAGGGTAGTAATATCATCAAAAAATAAAATTTAGACATGTTTTATGTTTATTTTAAACCTTATCAACTTGATTTATCATTATTTAATCTATTTAATTTTATTTGTGGTAATAAAATTCTAAATTTTAAATTGTTATAAATACATACTTAAATGTTGTAAATTTGCCATAATTGGATAAATTAAAAACTTTTTGACCTTATAATTTTAAATTTTTAGTTTTTAAATATTTTTGTAATTTTTAAATAATTTAATAATATATTATTTTTATAAAATATCAATAGTGTCAATTTTGACACTATTAATTATTTTGAATTTAAATAAAAACCAAACAGAAGATATGATTGAACCGAAATATTTAATAGATTCCTAAAATGTCATATGCATCAAATAAATTCATGGGGAACATTAATTTGTTCATATATTATTTATTTTCATATTTTTAAAACCATTTATTTGGTATATATCTCAATAAAATAATAACTACAACTTTTTTTATAATTATTTAATATACTTATTTTTTGTATAAAAATTTAAAATAAAATCCTATGATGAATATAAATAAAATTAATTTCATAATAATATTTTTACTCGAATTTATCATCTTAAAATCACAACATTTAAATTGTAATATTTATTAAATTATGAAGGTGACATCATTGACATCATTTAATATAAAATAATATAAATGTCCTAATCGGTTTTATAAGGCTCAAAATTGGCCAAAAACCGACAATTGGATGATTAGGGTATAGATATACTCGACCAATAATGTTTTTTCAAGTTTATGGTCCTTTTGATAGGTATTTTTATTTTAATAAAAACTATATTATTGAGTTTTCACTAAATAAATAATTTCTACATCATTAATGTATAAGCTATTAAAGTAATTCAATATTTATTAAAAATTAAAAATAAATTAACATGATAAACAAAAAAATTTTAGATTTCAAATTAGTATTTATAATCGAATTTATATTCTGTATAACCTTATATTAAAAATAATCTAATTATTAATGTTTGAGTGAGACATATTTCACTTTCCTTTAAATAAAATAAATAAAAGTTCTTAATAAAATACAAGTGGGTTCCATTAGATTCCATTTGGACCCCAGTATGATTTAGGGAAAAATATAATCAACGAATTATATTAAGACAAGTGTTAGGGTAAATTTATAATATTATATTTACACTTAATTACACGATTTACCTTTAACTATGGTAAATAAAATTTACCGTAGATATTATTCATAATGCATAAAAATAAAAAGTAGCTTCTTAACATAATTTAGACCTACTGATTCCAAATATGGAATCAATTTTTCCAAATTCCAAACACAAAAGTTTCAGTATTTAATTTAAAATTAATCCCGCTGTTGAGAAAATGGGTTTTAAAAGTCAAAACATTTTAAAAAATTGAAATGTCTTTACATATGAATTCAATATAAAATTAATTCTTAATGAATTAAATTATATTAAATGGTAAGAATATATTCTATTTATACTTTAAAACAATTAAATATTATAATTTAACCATATAAATTATCTCTATGAAAAAAGTTGTTTTTAATTAAAATTTAGCGTATTTTTACTATTCATCAAAATAAGAAACTTATCATAAAAATATCAAAAAATTATCCAATGTAAATTTTTATATCCTGATTCAAAATAATAATTTTACTTTGTCAAATTGACTTATAAACACATCAAAAACTAAATTTATTATGGGTGCGCCATCAAGATGTGGAAAAACTGCATTTTTTTAAAAATACTTATTTTACCTGAAAAAATTATTTTGTTCTCATACCATGTTATATAAAATGATTAAGATTAATTATAATGTCATAAAATTAAAATTTAGTTACTACTATTCATAACATCTTGTTCGTAATAATATTATAACAATATATCCTTGTTTAGTGAAACTCAGTATTGTGTACGACACACGCTATTGACGAAGGTTGCTCTTGCGTGCAACACAAGCCAAGAATAGTGTTTACGTATAATATAAGCTAATATGGTGTTTAGTATAGCATAAGATAATTTTTGTGTAGCGTAAAACACAAGACATCAATGAAATTAAAAGAATATTTTTCATAAAATCTCGGGGTGTTACAATCTAACCCCCTTAAAATGAATTTCGCCCTCGAAATTCATCAGGGCTATAAATGGTTTACTACTTGAAAGTTTTTTTAATAGAAACCTGAATCGTAAAAATGAATACCAAAACTTAACTTTAAAAAATAAATTATAAAATGTAACTGTTACCCAAATTAACTAATCACTGGGTTTCCACATAGGAGAACAGAAGAGAAAATGAGGATATGGAAGAGAAATATAACCATCAAGTTCTGATGGAGAGTGGTAGAAAACATGGATATGAAATATCTAATAATCACAAAGACATAAATTTGTGATGATCTAAGGTACCATCTGATTCATCAGATATGAGGGAAATAGGACAACATTTTTGGTTTTCAGGATCATTTCCCTGAAGTTGAAGAATTTGAATTTGAAGAAATACATACTTTATTTCGGTTCAATATCACCGTTTTTCATGGATTAAAAAATTTACACTTCATCTCTTAAAGAAATGAAGTTTAATTTGTCATTATTGAAGTGTTAGTAGATCATGTGATAGAATTATGGGTCATTCCATCTGTCTCAAACAAAAGGCTAGGAAAAGTTTTCAAATATACATAAGTCCATCTATGGTGAGGTTAATCATATATGATTTCAAAAATAGAATTATACTTCATCTATCATACAACTTAATAATATAAAAATAGTTTCTAATAACCAAGGACTTATTGTAGGCTAGTGGTAGGTGATAAAGGCATGTCGCACTTCGGTTGTGGGTTCGATTCCCACAGCCTTTTCCGACGCGAAGGGTTGTCGCTCGTCCTGCTGGTTTTCCTTTTTCTAAAACTAAATTATTATAACCTTCCCTCAATAATGTCGAAAACTTTTATAGACTTAAATAATAATAAATTAGGTCCAACATAATCCATTCCAATCTTTAGGCTTATCCAGAATAATTTGGTCCAATCTCATATTATAGTGAAAATTTTTACCAGAGAGGTCATATAACAAGCATGTGAATACCATCATTTATCCCCCATATATCATAAGATATATATTGTTGATCACATTAAAAACATGTGAATACCTTAATCATGTATTCTTACCATATAACCTTAGTGAAAACATGAATGCTGTCAAACGTTAACTCTCTCGACATACCAAAATCCCAAAATTTCAACATACTCAAACCAAGATATAAATTTGTCCTTATATCAGTCATGAGCTCATTTAATTTTTTATTTATCCCTTCATTATGCGCATATTATCTTCTTTCCAAAAATATTTCAATCACTTTTCATGATTACCGACACCATATAATTTTTGAAAACCAATGCATAGTTATTCCAAAATTACAAGATACCATAAATGAGATTCTGTGATACTATTTTGAAATCCCATTACATAAACACGTAATCATTACACAACATCATTGTCATACTCAACATCACAAATAGTGATTTCATGTGACTTCCCTTTATCCTTTTCCTTAAGAGGTTTCTCACATCGATTATCATTAACCCTTGGATTAGGTCATTAATTAGAATAATGCCCCATTTCCTTGCACTTGAAGCATTAAAGTGTTGGTGGAGTGTTCTCTGTAGTATTTTCTCTATTCACAACATTAGCTACCTTTTTCCCAATACTTTGACACTAAACTGCTCGATGACCTTCATTTACACACTTAAAATATTTTCTAGTACCTTATAAACAATCTCCAAGATGCTTCTTTACACACTTTGAACATAAAGGAACATTCATCTTCTTTTCACCATTGTTCTGAGATTTCTCCTTGAACAAAATCTTTAGTTTTTTGTCAAATACCTGAGATGGATATGTAACACAAACTTCCAGTTCTACCTTGATAGCACAACACCCAATTTCGTCATAGCTACTGAAGTATCTTATAACTAATTCCCTTCAAAGACTTGGTTTTAAGCCAATGAAGAATCGATCAACTTTACTTTCAGGTTGGATGATAAAGCCAGATGTATACCTTGGAGGCCTTGTAAAATTCACTTCGTATATACCAACAGATTCATGATCCTTTTGATTAATCTCAAGGAGCTCCTTTTACAACTTTTTTCAAAAAATACGAGGGATGTACTTATTGAAAATCAAGTTCTTGAACTCGTCCCATTCCACTGATTCAATTTCATCTTGGGGCCCTGTATTCTTAATTAGAGTTGACTACTAGTCTGCTTCACCTTCTAAAATGTAAACAACCAGAATGACTTTTTCATGTTCTGAACAGCAAAGTATGGAAAATATATTTTCAATGGTACTGATCCATTTTTCGACAACAAGTGGATTAGAAGACCCACTAAAAGAATGTGGATGTTGCCTCATGAAGGACTCAATAGAATATTTTTCCCTTCTCTGCTCATTTGGATGTCCAGAATGATTTATAGATTGTGTAAGTATAGCAATAAGATATTTCACTCTATCTCCCAAAAAATTGGTTTGTTTAGAAGGACAATCACTGCATTGTCCATTACATTTATCAACACGGTTCCTTCAGGTTCCATCTGTCGTCTAAAACCCAAAATGAATAGTGTGAGAGGAAAAAATCATGCTAGGGAAAGAACATAATAATAAGGGAGTAACTTTTATATCTAACATCTTAGGTTTAATTCTAATATAGTTACCATAATTATAGGAAAATAACCTATACTTATACTTAAACTTAGGGTCATCCCTAGACATACCTTATAAATATCTCTGGGGATCTCACTATTGTTTTCACATCCTAGTTTCCAAAGGTTAACAAAACCTTTCCTCTGATACCAACTATAGAGACCCAAGTTTGATGTACATGGACATTACATTTCTATTGAGGAATAATTAATACATAATAAGAGCCAACACTCAAGGACCGTAAAAGTTTAGTGTATTTGGAAACTTGGAATATAATCTTATAATCATGGTGAAAGATCTTCATCGTCTCCCATAAAGATAATCCCCTTTGGTTTTCTTACCTAAAAACATTCTTTAAATATTGGGGAAAAGAAAACTTATAAAGGGTGATCTCAAATGCTCAGTAATGGTAATCATGGAGAAAATAAAACAATTCATATACATTTGAACTTAAAAAAACATGAACATAAAGTTTAAACATCAAAATTTTGAGAAACAAATCTCGGCAGTACATAAGGGATAGATCCTAAAGGAACATTAATCATGATAAAATTGAATTGCAATAAAACATGTAATTGTGTCAAAACATTAAGCACATGATATGATTTCCATAGTAGCGAAGGCATTGCTTCCAAGACCTTCATAGTGGACAAAGTCCCTTTCTGAATCGAGTTCAGTCCTCGTTCCAGTCCTGTATCAATGAACCGGATTAACTTGCCGTTCTATCCAAGTCTATCTCATGAGATATAAATCTTTACCCAATGAATTAGAGGGAGATATAGGTCTCACCCATCTCATAATGAAATCATTATTATGTGTTCCCCAACCTAAACATAAATCATTCATCATAACCCAACGAATAAAATGGGTTTCATAAACATCATCACATCATAACATAATCCATATAAAAAAATGGATATCATTTAATCATAAGAAATGTGAAAACCATGTGAATCATAGAGACATTATACATGAAGCATAATCATACTAAATAATGTCATCTTATATGTAAAATAGTTTTGAAAAAACACTTGAAATGAATTCTTAAGGAAAATATCCATTCTTCTTAAAAAATAATTCTCTTTTCACAAAATGCCATGCAATTTTAAAATAAAAGGATTTTGTTGAAAATAATCATGAAATATTGTGGAGGAAGCTTCCTGAAAATAAGGTTTTATTAAATCTTAAAAATCCATTCATGCTGTATAAGTTAAAAAAAATGCTTCCTGTACTTTTTCCGGAAAAGTCAAAAAGTACCTCGTATGGTAAACAAAAGAATGTTTCCTTACATACCATCTACTAAAAGTAAAAAATGGGTAAAAAGGACTTTAAACATACATGAAAACATTTTTATAAAATAGGGACATGGTGATAAATATAACCCTAGTAAATACTTTCGAATAAACAATCTCAGATAAAAATGAGATTGGAAAAGTTATCCCATACCTTATGTCCGATATGCTTCATATGTATCCAAAACTCATGTATAACGATCAAATAATGTCATTGACTTATTACAGAATCATATTCGTTGATATGATATCATATATGGTTCACTTATGACTTTATATTACCCGTTATTTTGTAAATTCCATCTTAAAGCAACGTTTTGGGTAAAATTGTTTCATTTATCATACGTGTTTCGACTTGTTGTTCTTGATATTATTACTTATATATTGATTTACATAATTACAGAATGTAAAAAATGATTTATATATATATTCATCATATAAATATATATGATATATCGATAAATGGAATGAAATACACATTTCATGGAGACGGTAGGTTGTACGTACGCATGAACGCTGTTTTCGTTTGATTATTGAATTGAATGGAATTAAGTAAATGAAACATATATGTAAATAAATAAATATCATTATTATGTAATATATTTCATTATTGTTTATTATTTATACTTTATAATCATACTTGAGTGGTTAATCATGGAAAATGAATCTCTTCGCGTTCATGGAGACGGTAGTCCGTACGTACGCACGAGCGATGATATCATTCCCATAATTACTGAATAGAATTGGAGTCGATGATTTAATATATCCGAATCATTTTGACATTATAATAACCATATATATTTATTATTTAAACCATTTTACCCATCCAAGTATGGTGGTGGTGGAAAAACTGATTACACGACGGCGTGGAGACGGTATTCCGTACGTACGCACGGGCGGTGATTTTGTTTTCCATAGGATGGATATAAGGTGAAATGGGGTTGTTTTATATTTGAAATATCATATTAGTATATTAGTGATACTTATTGTATTACTTTTCAATGAAACAACTAAATAAGAGGACGTTGAAGAAGAAAGAATTTTGAGAGAATTGTTAGATGAGATTACCTCTTCTTCGATACACCTCTTTTAAGCTTCCTCTTATGGAACTAGAGTTGGTCTTTTGAGAAGACCAGAACCTTTATAATATAAATATAGAGGTTTAGAAGATAAATTGTCAGGGGTTTTCCGAGCTTGAAGGCTCAAAATTGAGTGAAGAGGAGAGGGAAGTAGGTGCCCTTATATAGGAGAGGAGAGGGGTACTTTTGGAAACCTCAAATATATTAAGTAATAATAAAATGAAAAACCACTTAAAAACATCCAAAACAGACTCAATTCAAAGATGAGATGAGATAGGGTTGTAATATAATCAACCAATAAAATTTAGACACGTTTTAAGTTTATTTTAAACCTTATCAACTTGATTTATCATTATATAATCTATTTAATTTTATTTGTGG
This sequence comes from Viscum album, assembly GCA_963277665.1. Lineage (NCBI taxonomy): Eukaryota > Viridiplantae > Streptophyta > Magnoliopsida > Santalales > Viscaceae > Viscum > Viscum album. Next base: position 860,711,076 of record OY728121.1, read on the forward strand.
TAATAAAATTCTAAATTTTAAATTGTTATAAATACACACTTAAATATTTTCAATTTCCAATAATTGTATACTTTATAAAATTTTAGAACTTATAATTTTCAATTTTCAGTTTTGAAATATTTTTGTGATTTTTAAATAATTTAATAATATGTTATTTTTATAAAATATCAATAGTGTCTATTTTGAAACTATTCATTATTTGAATTTAAATAAAAAACACATAGAATACATGTTTGAAACAAAATATACAATTGATTCCTAACATGTCATATTCCTAAAATAAATTCATGGGGAATATTAATTTATTCATATATTATTTATTTTAATATTTTTAAAACCATTTATTTGGCATATATCTTAATAAAATAATTACAACATTTTTGTATAATTATTTAATATAATAATATATTGCATGAAAATTAAAAATAAAATCCTATGATGAATATAAATATAATATCATTCATAATAATATTTTTAATATTATTTATCATCTTAAAATCACAACATTTAAATTTTTATATTTATTAAATTATGAAGGTGACATCTTTGACATCATTTAAAATAAAATAATATAAATGTTATAATCGGTATTATAAGGCTCAAAATGGTCCAAATATCTACAATTTGATGAATAGGGTATAGATATACTCGACCAATAATGTTTGGTCTAGTTTATGGTCCTTCTGATAGGTATTTTTATTTTAGTAAAAACTCTATTATTGATTTTTCACTAAATAAATAATTTCTACATCATTAATGAATAAGCTATAAAGGTAATTAAATTTTTCTTAAAAATTACAAATAAATTAACATGATAAAGAAAAAAAATTTAGATTTCAAATGAGTATTAATAATAAAATTTATATTCTGTATAACCTTATATTAAAAATAATCTAATTATTAAAATTTGAGTGAGGCATATTTCACTTTCCTTAAAATAAATAAATAAATGGTCTTAATCAAATACTAGTGGGTTCCATTAGATTCCATTTCGACCCAAGTATTATTTAGTGAAAAATATAATCATCCAATTATATTAATACAATTTTTAGGGTAATTTTATAATATTATATTTACCCTTAATTACCCGATTTACATTTAACTATGGTAAATAAAATTTACCGTAGTCACTATTCATAATGCCTAAAAATAAATAGTATCTTATTAACATAATTTGGACATACTGATTCCAAATATGGAATCTATTTTTCCAAATTCAAAACAATAAAGTTGCAGAATTTAATTTAACATTAATCCCACTGTTGAAAAAATGGGTTTTAATAGTTGAAACATTGCAAAATATTGAAATGTCTTTACTTATGGATTCAGCGTAAAATTAGTGCTTAATGACTTAAATTATATTAAATGGTAAAAATATTTTCTATTTATACTTTAAAACCATTCAATATTATAATTTAACCATATAAATTATCTCGATGAAAAAATTTGTTTTTAATTAAAATTAGCGTATTTTTACTATTCATCAAAATAAGAAACTTATCAGAAAAATATCAAAAATTTATCCAAATTAAATTTTTATATCCTGATTCAAAATAATAATTCTATTTGGTAAAATTGAACTTATAAATATGAAAAAAACTAAATTTAATGTAGGTGCGCCATCAAAAGGCATCAAAACTGCTTTTTTGAAAAATATTTTTTACCCGAAAAATTTATTTTGTTCTCTTACCATTTTCTATAAAATGTGTAAGATGAATTATAATGTCATAAAATTAAAAATGTAGTTACTAATATTCATAAATTCTAGTTAATAATAATATTATAACAACATATTATTGTTTAGTGAAACTCAGTATTGTCTACAACACACGCTATTGAGGAAGGTTGCTCTTGCATGCAACACAAGCCAAGAATAATGTTTGCGTATAATATAAGCTAATATAGTGTTTTGTATAAAATAAGCTAATTTTGGTGTAGCTTACAATAAAATACATCAATGTAATTAAAATAATATTTTCCATAAAATCTCGGGGAGTTACAAAAGAAATATAAAAATTGATTTGGAAAATATATAGATTCTGTATTAGTACCACATAGATCTCCCAACTCTAAGATCCTCAACAACCAACTATTGGGACCTTTCTCTTCATTGGATCCATGATCATCAAGTTTTCATTCACATAAGTTTTATAATAAAATGGGGGAGTGTATCATAGTAGGACACTACCATTGCATCCATAACATAAGTTTATATGTATATAAAGGTGTATGACATGATGGAAAAGTAAATTCACATATAATTGTACAACTAGAAATGTAATGAGGAGTCATGTGCTGACCAATCCATCATGAACCCCAACCATACCCTCTTTGGTGATATTATAGAAGAATATCACATATAATTTGTTGTATGACTTAGATTTTTCCATGTAAATTCATCCAACATTAAGGTTGATGCATGTTTTGTCTCTAAGGAACATCTCCACGCCCACATTTAAGGGAAATTCTCACACATGACTCAATGTTACCCACTCGCCTATGTTGGTACACATCCTTAAAACACATAAACAATGAAATCTCTCTCATGTGCAAGAAAATTAGACATCACTATGATTTATTAGCATAATATACTCTCTTAAAAAGGAGTATGGAATCCTCTATGTTCTAAACACACTCCAATATAAGGTGTTAACCAACCTATTATGTTTTTTCACCATTGATACATTTTGTCCATTCTCACCCTTTAAGGATTTAGATATGTTTTCTAGGGATACCTATCAACTTGAACACTATTCGGAGATTCTAATGGATATGTTCAAACCACATATATGAAACAAAATTTAAAGGAAATATATATCACAAGTATCATTGTATAGGATATGAAATATTACTCACATAATAAACGACATAGAATGGAATATTAGGGATCAATAAATCATAAAAGGGAAAATGAACATCAGTATGAAAGATCCTACTCAATCGAGTAGTCACATATACATAAAAACATTCCCACACTTCTATAAAAAGTCCCAAAATGGTAAGGACTGCATAACATTATCCTGATGAAGAAAAAAAACAAGATCCTCTAAGGAACAACGCCCAGATCACTCTCACCCAGCAATGTTAACTAGAGAAAGGGCCAATATATCATCATAAAGTCTATAGAATTGTAATTCTAGGAATATATCATGCCAAGATATGAAATACACAACAACTTATCGAATGAGAAACACTATCAATGGTAGATATATGATCGATCAAAGAGGGACCACCAATTCTTGTGATCCAACTTCAATCTGTCAATTGGGCATGGATTATCTATTAGATCCAAGTAGAGATCCATAGATCTAGACAAAAAGAAATTGATCTATGATCAGTTCCAAATAAATATTAATAGTTAGACATATAATAGACAGATATAAACTGAATTGATATCTCATATCGATCTGGAATTCAAGAATTCAAGAGGATATGAAGGGGATTCCTAGAGCACCAAGGGGAAGTTATCCAAGAGTTTTTATTTTCATTAGGTTTAGATTTGGGAAAGGATTAGATAAATAATGGAAATATTATAAAATTATGAAAATTATATTAATGAAACCCTAATTTTGGCACCATTAGAGAGTTATTGGGCCTCACTGGTGGGTCAATGTTCTTTAAAAAATGCCAGATATTCTACATTATCCGTCAAACAACTTCTGGGATATACAGAAATACAGATCCCTCTTCCAACACCACTGACTAGATGGCGCACACCACCGAATAACAAGTATCTTTGTTTTAGCCACTAATAAATAACCTAAGGTCTAAATCCTCTATAAAAAATTTACAAGGACCATTTTTCCCCTAATATACTTCTAACCAGAAGAAAATAGAACAAGATACATAAAAAATTATAAATAATACACCTTGAAAACTTGAGGATGGTATATATAATCAGTAGGAATTTCCTTGTGAAAATGTGAAAGAAGCATACTAAATCCTAGTTAATATATAAATGAAACTAGCTCATTACCTAAATAAATAAAACAATATCCCATCTTAATAATGGATCCCTCACCAAGTAGTGTATAAAAGTAAGGAAATACATATCAAAATAATATACATAAGAAGGGAACCCCACATCCACTTCCCCACTAGTTTTTTCTCTCATTCCCAACTGCCAAACATCCTATTCTATAATCCCATCCATAAGTCATCCATCCTACATGCATACATATCATTTCCATATCTCACCTTGCACCATGTGCATGCATATCTCATTGCATTCCTAACCAATAGTAATCTCCAAAGACACTAAAACCCTTGTACCATGCATTATACCTCAAGCCATCATATTCCATGCAAGTACACTTATACTAATTTTAGTCACAACAACCAAAATACATGTATGCGCCATTACATCAAGCTGATACAAACCACACACACACACATAGTAAAAATATGATCCATCAAAACCCATGTAGAAAAATAACATGTACTTTAATTTATTACAACCTAGATATGACTACACATAATGCTTTGTCTAAATAGATAAAATATAAAATGGATTAGTCATCCATCCATTCCCTTAGAAACATGAATGTTTGGAAAAAATCTAGGAACCCAAAGAATTTGGATATCGAATGACCAATAAAAATGGCTATTTAAGTGTATAAAATTAGAAAATATAATGAATAGTATATCAAATTATCAACTAAGGGGACTAACAATCACTGTACTCAACTGTACCCATCATCCCAGATGACACCTAAATTCCAATGATAATGTATATGATACATGATATCGTGGATGCACACTAGCATCAAGATTCAAAATCTTCTATCATTTCCATATAGTTACTAGAAATTACAATACATTCATTAATATATTTAGAAATTTCAGCATAATAATTTTATTTCATTTTAAGAAAACATGATTTATAATTCACATCATAATTTCTAGATTCCCATCACATGCTCAAAGATAATTAATCCAAACATCACTTGGTTATAATTTAAAACATATATTCACCATCATAAAAAAACAACCATCAGGAAAAGAAAAAATCAAAATGAAAAATAATAAAATAGGGGAAAGATCACATCTCATCCTATTACAATAAACTAATCAACAACCAACTCTATAATCTAAAAAACATGTAATCCCATATCTTAACCTACACCATCCATATCAACATCAACCTCATCTCAATTAATTAGTAACAAGAAAACCACACTATCAAATTTTTACATCTATGTTAGCCATAAAATCCCTACACATTAAATTATATCAAGAGAGCACATTTATATGTAAATAGAGTAATTTTTTACAATGGAAAACTCAAGATAAAACCAAGGCCATAACATTAGACTCACATTCTTAGAAAACATGGAATATCCACATTGTGGGGATCCCAAAATCAAAAAAATAATAATCTTAGTAAAAAATTAATTAATATATTATATTAATTGAATCTTTATTCATAGGTTTAATAAATAATAAATTTATCATTAGCATCTATCAATCATATACATTCTCTAAGAAATACATTCAATCTTAATAAATTTTTGGAAGGATAATAATTCATTTCACATGTCCCTTTCATTATTCACTTATTCTTTACCATATTTTGGTTTTTTAACCAATTTCCAGCTTATAAATCATGAAAATAAAAAAAATCACAACAAAAATATAACAAACTATCATGAAAATATGAAGAGGCACCATCAAAATAACATCACCACATACAATCACAATACCCTTATGATTCATTCTTAATTCTATTTATTATCATTATTAAGGATAAAAATACTATTACCCAATGAACTAAATCATGATACACCTACAATTACACATAAATAAGAATAAGTAAAGAATCACACGCATTTATTAAATTCATGAAGGAAATCACTACTCAGGAATAGAATAATTGATGAATGAATCCCCACACAACTAAAAGGAAACCACATAAAAATTATCCAAAACAAACCCCCATTAGGTCATTCTTAAATATTAACCTAAAAATAGAGGAAATAAAAATAGGGAAATTATATAATGAATGAGAAAAAAGAATATGAGAATAATAGGAGAAGAGGGCACCTTGATCTAAGAGAGTTTTATTGTTATGAACCCATACGTTTAAACCATCAAAGTAAGTTTCCAAAGAGAACTAAGAGGACCTAAGTTTTTTTTGGATTTATAGGTAGAGAATAAATATAAAACTATGGTTGGTTAGACCCTTTATTTATAGAAAAATCACAATAGTCATCCACTATAGTGTTGAGATTTCCACTATGACTATGGTTTCTCTAGCTAAATAGAGATCCGATTTTTCAATAATTTGAAATTCCATATCCCTCTAACAATTAAAACATTTCTAAAAACATCATCAAATAAAATTTCCCGTAACCATGAATTGTATAAAAGTGTGGAGGAAGATGTTTTTATATCCAAATTACCACCAAGGATTCATACCACAACCCTAGTTATGATTTCTCACTATTTCATCTCATCACACCTAAGGCCTTGAAATAGTGATACCATGATTTTCATTCCCACTCCCTCTCATTAATATCTCCCTTTCATTAACTCGACATAATGAACTAAAAATATGGGTGTTTTTGTGGACTCTATTTCATATAAGAGAACTTACAAAGGAATAAACCCACCAAATTGACAACAACAATGGGTGTGTTACTCTACAAACCAGAGAGGGAAGGCCACCAAAACTCCAAAGACATAAATATTATCTTTATTGGTGTGGGTAATTTACCTATTTCAACCATGGGGATTATTATGACACCATAGAGCTCATATGTATGTTTTATTTTCATCTTGTTTTGAGTATTTTATGGTTTTAATGGTTTTCAGGAGTCAGAGATTGAAACATTAGAATATTTGGAGAAACATTCTAGGTCAACGACTCATGAATAGTTAGTCACAATCATGTAGTTACCATATTATATTGATATATTGGTTCTAGTGGATTTTCCATGGTTTTAGCACATTTTGTCAAAATGTGTGAGACCCCAGTAAAACCACGTGGATGGTTGGGTTTGGGTCCAGAGGCAGATTCAGGGCCTAAACATGATATTTCTATCCATGAAGTTATTTCTAGGTTACATGATCCTTTTATTTTTAATTGTAAGTAGGGACTGCGCTGTTAGTGACCAGTTCATTTAACCGTGCAACCTAACTATGTAACCCCTTCAAATTTCATAAAAATGAAAAATTATCCGAATAACCTTGCTCATATTAAACAAAAATATCAACATAATATATCTTTAGAATGACCTGACATTTCCTTTTATATTCTAGGAGGCCCCCTTGATTCTTTTATGATTCCCTTTCGGTCTTGGTGGATCTCTTTGAGGTATGTTCTGATTTACACACATTTTCCCATCCTCCTTCTAGATATATCCTCAATATCTCTTCTCCTTCATGTATTAAACCTCATAAGGGTAGTTATGACCATACCGATCCATTTTGATGTGTAATTTATGATATTTCTTGTGGATCTAGTCTTTTAAGGACCCAATCTCTATATTTCCAATCACCATTTTCAAAGGTGTCTATGTTTCCTTTGTTGGCGAGGAAGGTGTATCTATACAATTGTTTATTATAACAGCATACATTTTTTTCTTGTGATTTTATTTTTTTTTCTTATGAAAAGAATTCTTTTTATACCAATGAGGATTCTTTTCTATAACTGTATCTTTATTGACAAGGTATTTTTCTAAAGGGGTTTTACATTAAAAATGTTTTTGGAAAATCATGTATTTGATAAAATTCTTCAAACTCATTTTCTTTTCTCAAAAATTAGTTTTAAAGAATGTTAGTGATGAGGATTAAATTTTATAAATGTATTATTAAATTTTGTGCATACTTTAATTGAATTTTTTTAGAAAACATTGCATATGGGAACATTGGGTGTGTTTAGTTATGGATATATGAAAACTTTTGAGAATGTGGAACCACTAGGGGATATGGTTGTGATACCGATAGACTATGGTAGGGCTCAGTGTCATTAGGATTCAAGTTTACAATAACTAGTGTTAATTTCATGTCCTAATTAGGTATTACCATAGGCTAGAACCTATTTGTTCTTTTTAATGGATTATTTATTATAGTAAGGTTTCATGCATTGATACTCACTTGTTTATCTTATAATTTAACAAAATTTGTTTTGATTAATTTCATCAGTTTATCCCTCATTAATATTTTTCATATTCTTACTTTATTTGAATATGATATGTCTTAAAGGACATAAAAGGATGTTTAATGAAAAATGATTTCAATATAAATTTCTTTATATAACTTTTTTATTTTTAAATATAGAATTAATGGTTATATAGTAAAATAAATTTTATAGATTCATGGTGGTATACTATAAGGTATTTTACCCATACTTTTTACATTCATTTGGGAATATTCCTTGTTAGGTTTTTCAGATAAATTTAATTGGAAGAGTGTCATGTAGCTTAAAAAATTTTCTTAATTGATATCTCTTTCATGGTTGGTTGGGATGATGGTGATGGATGGTCACATATAGATTTGGTTAGTTATTTTTTTTAGTTTTTATATTCCATCTATGTTTTTAATTTATCATGCTTATCATATTATTCTTCTATTATTTACATTGATTTTGTATCTTTATCTTGTTTACATACGACATATATGTTTTAATTTTAGGGTGAAATCGTACCCATGAATATGTTTTTGGAAACCATAAGTTCTTGTCACAAGACCATGGTGACTAGGAATGCGCTTCATGACTTTTGGCAATCCATATTGGGAAATATTCCATGTCAACATGGGTTGTAAAATTATTATTATTTGAGAAAAATACCCTCCATTAGAGCCATTTTAAACCCCAAGGTCCACCAAGAACCAAAACAACTTTCTCCATGGAAACAAATCAGAAATTAACTCACCATTAACACCACCATTCCTACCACCACAACAAGGTGATCATATAGATAGATAAAAAATAAATTTCATCCTCTATAACTTCTAGAGGCTCCCTCTCAACACCTTAGTGACTCAAGAAACTTAAAGGGGAGAGATTTAAAAAATAGGATCCTTACAAATCATGTTAGTTCTATGAAATTTTAAAACTAACTTGGTTTCATCCATTCTCATTTGAATTGACACAACCAACATAGAAATATAGTAAACAATAAGTAAAATTTAATGGTATGCACAATAATGAGTAAATAAGATCATAAAAGTCATACTCAAAACATCAAACATTTCAAAAAAGAAGAGTGATTTTAGCGCTATTTCATTTCTCTTATAAATAACCCATTGAAACTAATTAGTTTTACATGTTTTAAAAATTACAATGGTATCCTTAAAGATGGTAGTCCATAATAAACATTAATGATGAAAATTACGAATAGTTAAATGTGATATAGAGTGGCCACCATAAAGAAAATTATGAAATAAATTATTTATTTAATGGATTTTAAAATCTAGAATGAATATCGTAATTATTTGGAAACATTCATAGTGCTAAATGAAATGGTTATCCCATACGTACCTCCTAGTTTCACTCAATGTCATGGAAACACGTTTCTTCAAAAAATAGTTGGGTATTTCATTGGTATCCATGTAGTTAACAATATCAGAAGAGTATGGTCTAACACTCTCAACAATATTTAATTACATTTAAGGGGAGGTTTCTCTAATAGGTTGATTGATTTGGGGGTTTTCCACCTAAAATAATGTGTATTCTACTCAAATGGTCAAGAACTAAGTTCTAACTACAATTCCGATTATTTATCTTAACACCAAATTCTCAATGTAATACGATCTACCTAATTATCCTTGGTGTTTCCTAAGGTTTCCACATGGAAATACTTAATTGAAGAATGATCAGTGAAAACTATCACTTTATATCCTAATAAGTTGAACTAAAACATTTATACGGAAAGACAAATATCCAATAACACATTTTAGAAGGTTGTATAATTATCATTGGAATAATCAAGAGTTCTAGATGAATAATATATAACATGAAACCTACTTCCCACTCCCTTAATCAATGTAGACCCAAGATGAAAATATGATTCATCAAAAATCAACTCAAATGGAATATCACATTTAGGTGAATAAATAATCTATGGGGTCACATGATACTATTTCATCTCTGTAAAATAATTCTTTCTATACTCATCAATGAAAAACTATGAATTTTTTGGACAAATTTGGGAAAATTAAGAGAAATATTGTTGAAATCCATTATAACTCTCATATAAAATCCACTATTTCTAAGGAAATATCTCACATTTCACACTCTTTTTGGGTAAGGTGGTGTGGATATAAAAAGGCTTGATATTTATCAACTTCGATCCATTCTCTAGAAAACACATGTCTGGGCACAATATTTATCTCAAACATAAAATGGTACTTTTAAAAGTTGAGAATAAGGTTTTTTCTGAATGTATGTTTTGAGAAAAACACCATGACTCTCCAGAAATCACTCAAATAAATAACCATAGACTATGAAATCAACCACAAAAATCTCTGTTCCCTCCACTAGAAAATTGTTAAAATACTAACTATACACCTTTTAAAGGAGCTATAAGAATTAAAAAAAATTAAAAAGGCATTATCCTATATAAAAACGTTCCAAATGGGTAGGTACATGTGGTATTTTCCTAATGCATATGTTTGATAAAGCTACCAAAATATCTTGAAAACCATTTAAAAAGTAGTTAGGTTAATTTATTGAATGCATCTTAAGGTTTATATCATTGAATTTAATATAGAAATGGCATTTCATAGTCACAAGATTGGGTTTCCTATAATGTATAAGAAACATCAACATATTTATAATTCTAATGGGGAAAAGATATCTAAATTCATTATTATAAATTGTTAAATCACATTTCTTAGGCACTATTTAGACCAAAATATACTATTGACCATCATGAATAGGAAAAAGTATTCTAAAATCCCATAATGTGGTGAATAATTTCTTGAAAAACTCTAAAAGAGTAGAATTTAAACACCTTTAACACTACCTAATTGGATTATATTATTCATATAAAATAATCAAATTCAATCATATTGAAGGACTATTTCTAGAAATGTTATCTAAGATTCATCCTATAACTATAATATTCTCTGTAAATACTCTTAGAAATTTGTTTTCTTAATCTATGTACCATCACATAGAAATGATAACAGGAAGGAATCCATTCTCACATAAAAAAAATAATATTTCACTTTTTAAGGAAAATGCATCATCTTTATGTAATCTGGGATGTCCAAACATAGTAAAGTGGGCTTAAATTAATCAATGAAATCTAAATAATCTATGAGAAAACACATAAATTAAGTATTGTTTTCATTAATAATAGTAATAACAATGTGTACATATTTTGGTACAAAATTTCATATTTTCAATATTTTTTATATTTAACAAAACAATAAAGATATGATTGACAAGAATAATTTTTATCAGTTTCAAAACATTTAATAGGTAATATATTTGAAGATTAATAAATTTTTTATGTAAATAGAGAAAAAATTCATCACTTGAAATCTTATAAACATTTTCTTAAATAAAAGATAAAACATGACTTCCAAAATTTTCAGATGAATAAGTTTTAGAAATTTAATCTTAATCCCATAATAAATAATCAAAATCATTCAAACAAGCCCAAAAGTAAGAAGATTTTCATTTTTAGTAACTTTTAATGGTGGTTCAATACTTATGATTTGGGGAAATAAATCAGTAGATATCCAATCAATAATTTTAACCTAGTGAGATGAGAGATACTCGACTAAAATTACATAGAATCAAATATATTAAAATGAATCATTTTTTATAAATTATGATGGAAGAATGCTATTTTTAACATTTATAATGGAATTAGTATTTTTTAGAAAATAAAAAACGAATATAAGTTGTGCATGTGTGAAACATTTATCCTCATCCACTTCGAAAACCTAAAAATAAATAAAAATACCATATATTTCACTCTTACCATCACATTTTCAATCATTCCAGCTAGTCTATCCATACATCTATTAACTAGTAAGATAAAAAAATCTAGTGGATTGGAGTTCTCTAACAAGTATATTAGAGTAAATAGAGTGTTTCATCACATTTATAAAAGATTCAAAGTCTAACATAGTATCTTTAAACTCCATGTCCCTTATCTTGCATGTAAGGGAGAATGTTCCAGTGTATTTTCATTTGACATGGAGATCATATTGAATCAGTGATGAAAAATTTCACCCAATATCCACTTTATCTCACCCCTTACACTTCCTCCTATGGGTTTATATTTCCCTTAAAATTTATCAATACTGTGGGATCTATTTCACTACATCAAAAAAGGAATATTAACCTAGAATTTATTAAAATTTTAAAAAATTTCATCACTTAATGCACTCTTGACTACCTTCTTAACTTAGGTAATTCCTTGAGATTAAGGTAATGAAGGTTTTGGTAATTATTGATAATTAAAAACTCTATTATTATACCATGAAAACACATCAATATCCTAAATTATCTATGGGTTTTATCCAGAAAAAAACCTCTTTTTATATTGGCATTATCTTTAACCGAAGGATATAATGTTTTAGTATTATCAACAGGTGTTGAGTTCTCTTCCATAGGCTATATGTCATGAAACATTCCAGTGGGGCCCAATCCATGACTCCCCAAGCCCAAATATTCTAATATGTAAAACAAAACTAAACAATTAATGCATGAATAAATCTATATCCCACAACTAGAGTACAAAATGAACTAAAGGAAAGTAAAAATATTTAAATACAAGCCCACCGAAAAGAGTCTATAACACATGTAAAACATGAAAGTAAAGGTACTGGTACTACTTTTTGAAAGACATAGAAACAAATGTCAGTCAGTCCAGTCTCATTAAGTACCGTATTGTACTTGTCATCCTTGGACTATTAAAAGGACGATCATCTGCACAAGACATGACATGCGTGAGAAAATCCCGTGCATGAGTGAGTATAAAAATACTCAGTAGGATAACCCAAAAACATAAATAATATAACAAAGGAAACTACAATCATCTCTACAAAGGTATATGTTTATAGAACATAAAAGAACAATATACAAATATAATCAACAATGAAACATAGTCTAGAGGTAAGACAAAACCATAGAATACCAACCATTGGATCCTAGCTCAAAGGACCCACAAAGCACTCATCCGGGAGAACACACTCCTGAGTCTGATAGCACTGATGATGTTTGAATGAGGGGTATTAATCGTCGGGACTAATCACGATAAAGAACATGATTGTAGTCTTAATAGAATACGATACATAGATGAGTATCACTGTTAGGGCCATGGGATGATACCAGCACACTCAATTTGGATCTACACTCCAAGTAGAGGATCAACTCTTTGGTAGAGTTGGTCATGTCGATCTGTGGAACTCCACATAGGGAACACAGATAAATAAGGGATATTAGTTCTGGCCTCTTAGAGGGATATAAAAAAATCTATATAGGAACTCCTACGTAAGGGATAATAGTCCTAGGAGTCAGAAACTATTCCCTACTGACCTTCAGGGAAAGGATAAGGGAAACGAACCCTAACAAAAAATTTACAAGATATAGAGGAAAAGATATACAAGATATGTATAAAAGTGTACAATGCTTATAATAAATGTCACACACCATGTCCCTTGACCCAAGGTCATACCTGTGTAAACTTACCATGTCTCATACCATGTCCACATAGTGGCATACAAAATATATAGGTAGCCTATGTACTCCACCCCATGTGATAGTACATAGCTCAATCTATATACTTGGCAAAACCATGTCTGTGTACTCAGAGGTACATGCCAAATTCATCTAGGAGGGACCACATGCCATATGACAGGGGTCACACTCTGTGTGAGATTAAAATATCTCTTAATACCCTAATATCCATTCAAGGGGCCTACACACCATATAATCCCGGATTACTTGCCATGTTGATCAGGGGTTTCCAGAAACCCTGATTCTTCCTCTATACACCTTAGCTGATCCTCTGGCCTCTAATATGTTGACCTCCATGTTGTGACACTAATGATCCAACCTCTTATGGTCATACCATCACAAAATAATAATTTTTTTGTCCTTCGATCATCTTGGAAAATTAGATAATCAATGTTCTTCTTCATTCTCCAAAGAATGTGAAAATTGGCCCCTACGTCACTAGATACACTACTAAAACCACTTTTGAACCTATCTTTCATTGTGTCAATCCCAAATTTATGATATTTGATCATTTTAGAAAGAAACAATTGTAAAAATATCAATCATTAAATAATACATCAAACCATGAAAAAATGATGAACAGAGTGATAAACTGTGAATCGTGGGATAAAAGAACAGAATAAACGAAGAAGAATAGAACTCGGTCGATGTTCATGTTGACCTAGGTTCATTTCAGTTAGAACTAAAATCAAAGAATCAAAAATTAATCACAAATAAATTCTCCCAAAACCGAATACTTATAACCTATCATGCATGATGATTGAACAGTGGAACAATATATTCATTGATTAGTCCATGTTCAGTGTAAAAATAAAGAATGAGGAAAGAATAAAAAAATATGCCCTACCTCAATTCAGTTCGAATGCTAATGATGAACGATGAGTCGTCATCATTGTTGTAAAAATCTATCAAATCTAAGGTGTGTTGATCATTGATGCATGATATATCACATTTCACCTGAGAGATAATCCACAAAGCTTTATCCAATGGCTCTCCAACATCCCTAGGGTTATGTGGCTATCACTAGGATTTACCTACAATCTTTTATTTAGGTTCGTGACAATATCGGTGGAAAAAATTTAAAATAAAATAATTTTATTTAATTATTTTATTACTTTTCACACCCACGATGACTTTTCTACAAACAACCCACAATGACTAACGTTAAGTCACACCTAGGGTAAAAATCATGTTCTGAACTAAATGGATCCCTCAGATTTATGATTTGATCATCCCTTTAGAAGTTATTCCCTTTTTAGGAAAACTATGTGTGGGTTCCATTTATGTTATTTCATATATTTCAATTTTTTTCTAGGAATAATGGGCCTCAAAATCACACTCCATATCAACCCCTAGTCTTGAATATAATTCATATAATATTTAAAAATAATAAACCAAAAAGATGAGAAATTAAATTCTTCCCACCTTGGGGATTTACATCCATGAAAAAGATAAATAAAGGAAACTCAAAAGGATGTGGGTACTGATCATGACTCTAAGAATCCCACTTCTATGTGATCTCCTGAAGATTCTTGTGCTACAAATAGACACACAAAAAAGGAATCAATCACCCATGAAGGATCATCTCCTACCAATACTTGATCTCCACTGGGTACACAGAACCTCTCACTCCATCGTCAATGTCCAGCTCGCCCCATTTGATAACACTCTATGGGTCATGCATGTACCTGCTCAGCAGCGTTATGTGGAAGACTTCGTGTTCCTAGTCTAATTTTGAATGTAGATTTAAGTGGTATGCCACCACAAAAACTCAACACACTATATGGAATGGTCTGATCTTGTGTCCCTAGGCAAATCTCTATAACTCACATCTAGGTGAAACCCATAGAAACACATGGTCTCATTCCTCGAACTCCAATGGCCTTCACCGCCTATTATAATAAGACCTATGATAGATATTTGGAGTCTTCATCCACTCATGGATGATATGAACCATCTCTATTATAGCTTAAACCTACTTTGGCCCCATGTGTGTTGACTCTCCTGGGTTAGTACAAAAATGTGGTGACCTACAGGGTTATCCATATAAAGCCTCGAATTGTGCCATACTATTGGTGGAATGGTCGATTTTTTTGTATGTAAAATCCACTAGTGGTAGGTGATCCTCCCAAATATAACCAAATTCCAACATTCAATATCAAATGTCCTCTAGAACCTAAATGGTCCACTCATTTTGGCCATCATTTTGGGGGTCAAATGTTGTGCTCAAGCATTGCTATGTCTTAAAAACCTCTTATAATACCTTCCAAAACTGGGATGGAAATTAAGCATAACTATATGAAAAAATCATCGATGGAAATCCATGGAGTCGAAATATATCCTGAATATAGATGCATCACATGATCTCTACATAACTCTGTTCATAGATAGCTAAGAAGTGGTCTGACTTGGTGATCAAGTCTATGATCACCCAAATGTCATAGTGTCCCCTATACATATGTGGTAACCCCATCATGAAGTACATAGATATCCTATACCACTTCTATTTGAAAAGATCAATGGGTTGAGATAAACCCACTAGAACTTGGTTCCCTCCCTTTACCTGCTGACATGTAAGGCATCAAGAGACAAACTATGCAACTCATTTCATCATCATTGGCCACAAAAAATAACGTCATAGGTCCTCCAACTTCTTTATCACACCTATATGTACTTACAAAAGAGACATATGAAACTATACCTGAACCACCTCCTACAAGATCACTGGTACCATTACGTGTCATATGAAAACAATGAAGTGATACCCACCTATAGAATATCCATTAAGAGCATTACCTATGGATATATGAGAAAAGAGGGTTGCACAGTTAATATCCCCAAGATATGCCACCCTCAATCACTACAAGAATGGAAGGGTGACAATTATCATCTAAAGGTAAGATTCTCCATATCCATCCAAAAAGGATAACTGTAATGGGGACAAATACTACCTAATATCCTAATCTTCCCACACAGATTCCTATAACTATTAATTTCCTACAAAAGTTTTACCAGTTGAGTGGTCTTGTTTGGTAGAACTTTCCATAATCGGTCTAGAATTTCAACTGGTTGTTCTTCGTAAGAAAGATCCTACTCCAGCGGTATGACCTTTGAGTTCAATACGTGTGAAGGGTCTGGTATGTACTCTCTTGGGATAAATACATGGAACAAATCCTAGAATTGAGAGATATTTTTAGGACATTATAATTAATAGGTTACCATCCCGATATGATTAAGAATATGAAAGGGACTGATATACCTAGGGCTTAGTTTCCATTTCTTCTTGAATATCATAAATTTTTCTAAGATGATATTAATAAAAACACATTTTCACCAACTTCAAATTGCTTATCACACCATCAATTATCAACAAAACAATTTTTATTACTTTTAGCTTCCTTGTTGTGTTGCTGAATTGACTTAATCTTCTCAACCATTTCTTCAGCAATCTCAGGTCCCAATAACTTTTGATCTCAAACCTCATCCTAGCACATTGGAGCTCAAAAATTATTCCCACATAGGGATTCCTAAGGTGCTATCTTAATGTTTGAGTCAAACCTATTGTTGTATGAAAACTCAACTTGAGTATGGTGTTGATCCCAACTACCTTTGAAATCTAGAGAAAATATCTCAACATATACTCTAGGGTTGGAATTTCTCTTTCAGACCGAACATATATCTGACTATGATAAGCATTAATGAAACTCAATTTGGTATCAAGTCCTTTATGAATTCTTCACTAGAACATTATGGTGAAACTTGAATCCTGAGCTGAAACAATAGAATGTGGTAATAAATGTCACCATAACACTTCTTTAACATATATCCTGGGAATACCATCTAGAGTGAAATCTTATCTGATAGAAATGATGTGTGCTGACTTAGTAAGAATATTGAATAAAACCCATATAGCATTAAACCATTTAGATTTTTTGGGTAGTCCAATGAAAAAATACATTGTGATGTTCACCCATTTCAATTCTGGTATGGGTAATGTGTCCAACATCCCCTTTGAATTTTCTCTTTTTTACCTTACCTTGTTGGAATACCAAGCACAAAGATATAATCTATGTGATATCTCTCTTCCTGCCATCACACTATAAGTTTTATTTCAAGTCCCTATACATCATCATACTTCCATGATGAATAGAAAATGAAGATAATGAGCTTCCACTAACAGATCCTTCTTCAAATATGGTATGGAAGGAACACATACATAGTTCTTGAGCCTTATCATTCTATCCTTATATAGGTTATGCTTAGGAACATTTCTATCTTTCCTTTGTAGCTCTCCATCTTCCTTATGTGCCTCCATAATCATCACAAGGATAGAGGGTAGAAATTTAAATTGATAAATTACATTATTTTCCCCTATATTTAGGATTTATAGATCCATCCTTTTTAAATTTATAAATATTGGATCCTTTTTATCCTTATCATGGACTAGCGAACATGATACTTCCGACTTAAAGAATCGACCACCTTGTATTCTTTCCTAGGGTTGTAATACATTGAAAAGTCACAATACTTTATCAACTCTAACCATCTTATGTTTCATATGTTCATCTCCTTATATGTGAAAATATATTTTAGAATTTTATGATCAGTATATATCTAACAAATTTCCCAATAAATATAATTCCTCCATATATTTAATGTTAAAATTACCACTGCTAACGGCAAATATTGAGTTGGGTAAATCATCTCATGAATCTTCAACTACCATGAGTCATAAGAGACAACTATGTTATTCTGCATAAGAACACCTACCAAAACCTTACTGGATTCATCAATATATATTATAAACCCTTCTCGACTATAGGGTTATGTAAAAACATACGAACTCACTATCCTTTTCTTTAGTTCCTTGAAATTTTCCTCACATTCATCTGTCCAAAGGAACATGATGCCCTTCAAAGTTAACTAGGTTATAGGATTAGATATTCATGATAAATTATCCAAAAACCATTGATAATATCCATATAAACCAAGAAATCTATGGATCTCAGTCACCATGGTTTTTCTAGTCCATCATTTAATAACCTTCGTCTTTAATGGATCTACTGCTATACCATCTATCGATATTATGTGACCAAAAAATGAAACCTTTGTCATCCAAAATTCACAGTTTATAATTTTTTAATATAATTTCTCCTTTCTTTGGGTCTTCCATACAATTATTAAGTGATATTGTTGATCTTCCCTTCCCTTTGAATAGATAAGAATATCATATATGATGGCTACCAAAAAAATATCAAGGTAATCTCTGAAGAATCTATTCAAAAAATCCATAAAGATAACGTGGGTGTTAGTAAGACCAAAATGAATCACTATATATTCATTGTTTCCATACCTTAAATATAATTATATCTTGTGTATATCCTCCTTATTGACCCTCAATTGATGATATCTAGAATGAAGGTCAATATTGGAAATCTATTGAGCTCCACACAATTGTTCAAACACGTTATCAATATGGGGAAAGGGATACTTGTTCTTGATTGTGATCTTATTCAAATCCCAATAATTAATGAAAATTCACATTGATCCAAATTTCTTATTCACAAAAAGAACTGGTGTACCCTAGGGTAAAAACTTGGATGAATGAATTACTTATCTAGGTTTTCTTGGATTTTCAACATCAATTCCTAGAACTCAATCATGTCCATTCTATAAGGAGTATTTGAAGTTAATTTGGAATAAGATATGAGTTCTATTGAGAACTCAACATCATATTTTAATGGGAGACTAAGAAACTCTTTCAAATGACATCCAAAAATTCCCAAACAATAGGCATATCATTGATGTTTATTTTCTCCCTAACCATTTGAGATAAACAACCCTTTTGTATGGTAATTGAAACCCATACACTATATGTAATATCCAAAGTAATTTCATGCTTATCATCACATTTATGGATGATCATAGGAGGATTTGAAATATAAAACATAACCTCCCTTCCTTGAAAATTGAGATTGGATTTATCTAGAGAAAGGAAAGAAATGCCTAATATTTCATCAAATTATACCAAAGGAAGAATGTAAAGGTTTTTAGGAATAATATTACCATAAAAATCAATTAGATATAAATTATAGACTTGGGACGAAATCATTATACCATTAGGGAGTTTCACTCCAAATTCAACATCTAATAATTTTGGTGGAATCTTAAAACCCGTAAAATAATTTCTATATATGAAAGGGTAGGAAGATCTAGAATCAAATATGAAATTACCTATTTTAGAGTGGATGGTATGTGTACCTTTTATCATGTTGTTATCACACCCCTCATCACAAATAATGATTTAATGATATTTACACTTGTCCATAATTTTATGATGTTGTTGACATCGATCATCGTCACTAGCCCTTTGGTTTGGGTAGTGGTTAACATAATTCCCATTCTCCTTACACATGTTGCACTGAATCATGGGAGGAAAATTTTGTGTTTATTTTTATCCATTATAATTTTGATCTAAATTCTACCCATTTTTTTTTCAAAGACCTTATGTTCAAAACTTAATAAATTTAATAGACCCTTTTATAAAAAGTATTTAATGATTATTACCACATTTATAGCATAAATTAAAACTCATCTTCTTTCCTCCATGGTTTTTAGAGTTTCCCTTGAACTGCATCTTCCTTTTCTTTTCCAGACCATGAGTTTGATATGAGAATCTAGCCTCTATTTCAACCCTGATTTCATAAAAAAATCTCTTTGTTTCTATTTAATTTTCTTACGGATAATACCCTTATGATATTTTTCTTTAATCCACCGAATAACCTAACAACTTTACTTTTAGGATGGATTTTAATTATGAAAGCATACCTCACTAGTGTTTTGAAATTATCAATGTAGGTATCAATAGATTCATCATCCATTTTCTAAAACTAACAGAACTCTTTTTCTATCTTGGTACGAATAATCCAAGGAATGTACTTATTGAAAAATAAGTTATTGAACTAATTCCTTTCTATGGATTCAATTTCTTCTTGATTACTTGTATTCTTAATTAGAGTCCACAAATATTCCTCTTTACTATCTAAATGATAACAACCAGAATAAAATTCCCATGTTATGAACACTGAAGGAAGGAAAATATCTTTATTGTGGTAGTGATCCATTTTTTTGAAATAATTTGATTTGAAGTCCCTATGAAAGAAGGTTGGAGTTTCCTTAAAAAGGAATAAATAGAATTTTGTTCCTAGATTTTCTCATTTGGAAGTCACCCATGATTCATAGCTAGAAAAATCCATGTTAGCATAGTAATAATATATTTCATTCCATATCCAATAGTATTTGGTTTCATTGGAGGAAAATCATTGCCTTATCCATCACAATCACCATTAGAATAGGTCCTTCATGCTCCTTCTAATGACTAAAATAAAAAATCATAGAGTGATAAATAATTATTATTGTCTGGAAACACATAATCCTAAAAATTCACTTATAATATATCTATGTTATGAAATAATAATTAATATATGAAAAATTAGGTTTATCCTTGGCTATATATATCCAAATTATATTTAAATCCTTTATAATGATTTGTAAATACTTTATGAATTCCAAAAGCATATCCCCTGAGAGTTTCAAACGAGGTGTGAAACAAGGCCCTTTGTCGTGTACCAGATTAGCCTGAGATAGGCCCGAAACATATTTTGGGATTTACTACCACTAGTTACTTCAGTAATAGAGCCACATACACTTGTAGTATCTAGAAAGGTATGTAATTATATGAATCCACTCACTCTATCCTTTTTTAAAATTCCATGACATTATCTTATACTTTTCATTATCCTTAGACTTATCCTGAGACATGTCCATAGGTTTCTCACTAAGAATTTATCAACCCAGATTCCAAAGGTTAAAAAAACTTTTCTTTCATACTAACTATAACAACCCATTCTTGACATACATTAACATTATATGAAATTTTCAGAATACTTAAAAAAATTATACCAAAAGACTTCCACAGATCGTACTAGTCCAATTCCTTTATAAACATTAAAATATAAACATTGGTGCATAAATGATATACATCATATTCCAATAGGTTATTTTAAACTATAACCATTCCTAGAAATATAAAACACAACACATATCTCTATAACGTAGGGTAAGGAAACAAAAAAATGGGTGAGATCAGATAACATATATGTATAAACAAGAGAAATAAGTAAGAATAGTCATGAATATAAGGGTATGATAATGTGATCCTAAAAATACGAGATCATATCCTGAATATCAAAGATCAAAAACATGAATTAGGGCCTAAAGCATGGTTGTTCACAAGACAGAAATAATAAGGTAAAAAATAACATAAGACATTAATGCATAACATTGGAATAAAAAATGGAATTATGGAAGACAATTTAGAATATATAATTATTTCCATATTAGTTAAGGAATTTCTAATGAGACCATATTAGTAGATAATGTACTTTATTGGACTAGGATCACACCCCCTTCTAGCCTAGTATTACTAAACCTAGTTAATTTATCATTCTAGAACTGTAATACAAAATCGAGTTAATTTTTCATTCTAGCCATGTAATACTGAACTAAGTTTATTTTTGATTCTAGCCATGTCTATATCATGATATAAAAATCTTTACCCAATTCATTGGAGGGATATATTGGTCTCAACCATATCATAACGAAATCATACATACATATTCCACAAAAAAATAAACAATCATTTCAGAACCCATGAAATGAAACAGGTGTTATAAATATGAAATCATATCTGAACCTATGGAAAATAGAAAAGTTTCAAAATCATTTCATCAATGCATAACCCATGAAAAGAAGTGGGTTTCTTAATTTTATAACTCGTGAATGAGAAACAGATTTCGTAAACATCATGACATAAAAGGTAAACTATTCACAGAAAGAATATGAATGAAAAAATTATATCATTTACCTTGAAAGGCAGAGGAAAAACAATCATATATTATGTTAGATGAGAAATAATTTTGAAATATCTTTTAAAAAAATTTCTTTTTAAAAATATCATGTCTTCTTTGAAAATTTATATTTAAAACCGAAAAACTTCTGAAAACATTTTTAATGGAAAATAGTTTTGAAATTTTTTGATGGAATAATTGAAAAAAAATTAAAATACTTTTTCCATTAAAATTATCTATGAGGATCATTTTATTAATTTTTGAAAACATTTTTTTTGAAATAAAACAAATTTCTGAATGAAGAGAGAAATATTGTTAGATTTTCTTAAATTTTTTTTCTTAATTAAATTATGTACCATAGAGTGAATAATGATACAATTAAATGTATTTATCTTGAATAAAAAAATGACATGAAAACTCATGAGTGTTCCTAAAATTCATATCATAATATTTCATCATTGAAGCATAATCATTAAAAATCTTGAAAAGTGATGTGATTGTTTTAATAAACTCTTACCACTTGGTAACTTGGGATTATACTCTACATGTAAGAAAAAAATTACATGAATCATAAAATATCATTATAATAAGGATATTCATGATATATAATATAAAATATAAGTATATAAAATTTGAAAAATAATTTAGGTGAATGCGAAAACCTGAGTCTCAAAGGAGGAAAATTGAGACAAAACTATTTTACCAATTTGGGTAATTTTGAAACCAAAAAAATCAGGAAATAAAGATATTAAAATGGATATTTAAATACCTATAAATTTATTTATATGATACATACAATAAATTAATGGGCTGTACATACACCACATATAATAAGTTTGTGGTGAATAAGTCTTGTATCTCACAAAAGTAAAAGGGAGTTAAATTCCCTTACATTATGTCTTGACTATTTCTTTACTCATAAAATATTCCTATATAATAAATATAAGTATATTATAAATCTTGTATAGAATAATATTATTATATATAATACCATTCATGGTTGGATTATGACCTCATATTACATGATTGTTAATAATTCTATGTTAAGGTTTCACTTCAGGTAATATTCACTTTTTTCATGTGTCTTAATTTGTTATATCATTGGTACTTATACTTATATAATGATTTAAATTATTTAAACCATCATATAAATATCATGTATATTCAGTGTATGTGTATTATAATAATCAATATAATATAGAATTATGAAATGGAATACATCGTTCATGGAGACGGTAAGCCGTACGTACGCATGAATGTTGTTTCTGTTTTTGTCATCTTATTACATAAAAGAATGAAAATGACATATATGTGTATATATAATAATTAAATTAGAATTATTATTTCATATATATAATTTAATTTCACTAAACATATCCTTAATACATTACATGTAGTGTGTGAACTAATCACACCACATTGAGGGGGCAGTAGTCCACACCTCATGAAACGAAATTATAATATTTATACCAAGTAGAAAGTATAAAGATATTTTAGGTAAAAGTATTAAAAAAGATTAAATACATAATAAATACAATATATAACATATAAAAATGTAGTATCCATCATAATTTCTACCATGATAGACCATAATGAAAAATGAACAATCATCATTTTGTGAGGCGGTAGTTCTCCGTACACATAAACAATATATTCATTTCCCATTAGATGTAGGCATGTGTATGTTTAAGTGGAAAACTTAGAATAAAAACATACTATATTATTTAAGATAATTTTTTTTTATAAAATAATTATATAAATATAATGGAGGGTGTCAAGAAAGATAATAAATGAAAGGACCTTGAGAGAAGACATTACCACTTAATTGGGAAACTCTTTTCGGTTTTCGCCAAAAGGATTACATAGATTGACTTATATCCAAGGGAAGTATTCAAGGAGTAAGGGAGGGATGTTTAAAAGTGGATTCAATATACAATGGGTTATCCTATCTGTTTTTTTAGTTGTGAATAAGAGGTAGAGTTGGTATCCTTTTATAAGGAAGGGAAGGATACCAAGTTAGGTGTACCCATGTTTTTACCTAAAAAAAACCATACCAATCTATACAAACTCAATAATTGATAGTTAATGTATTATTAATGGATATAAAATTGGTTTTGACAAGTTTAAATATTATTTTTGGTCTTAATTTAAAGGTTAAGTCCTTAGTTACGCTTAATTTTTCCTTAATCGATGATATTAATTTTAAATAATTTCAAAAATATTTTTGGTCAAAAACTAAGATTAAAATTTTTAAATTACAAATTATTATTATTAAAAATATGGAATCCATTTTTTATAATTCCAATAATAGATGTGTTAGAAGATAATTTAAAATTAATCATGTTTTCAGGTCGATAATGTGGGTTTTTAATGTAAAAACATTCAAAACATTGTAATGTTTTATATACAATTTTTGTGTAAAATTGGTTAAAATTAACCAAATTTTGTTTATTTATAAGAACATGATCTAATGAATCTTTTAAAACAAATTAAAATATAATATTACATTATAGATAAATTATATGAAAAATAAGTTTTCAATTAAAATCTGGTATTTTTCACCATTCATCCTAAAATGATGTTTCTTAAAAAATTCCAATCATTTTCACTAATATAATTTACAAATTATAAATTAAAAAATAAAGTTCAATTTGTGAAATTAAATTTCTAAACTTTTCTAAAATTATGTTTATTATTTTTCATAGAAGGACATTAAAAGCAGTTTATTTGATAAAATACTTTTTAAAACATATAAGGACATTACAAAAAAATATATACTTCATTATCAATATTTTTCATTTACATAAAAAAATTATAAAAAATATTTTAAAAGTACTTATTACTATTAATATTACATATTTTAATTACTAGGTTATAATTATCTAATTCAAATAATTATAACAATAAAATGATGTTTCATTGAAACATCGGTGTTTCTTGGAACCTACGCCAAGTCGTTGTTCCGTATAATGTACACTATGTCGGTTCTCTGGGAAATGAGAGTTTGAATTAGTGCATTGCAAGACATAAATGAAAATTTAATTTTTTTGAGAAAAAATGTTCTATAAAAACTCATGGTATTACAATTTAGTTCTCAGGTACTCATACATACATATTAATTAATTCTTATGTGAAAATATTTTTGAGTATTGAGTTAATATTACATGAGTTAGTGAGGAGAGGATTTTATCCCATTTTTACACTTATGTGAACAAGTAAAATTATCCATTTATTCATATATATGTTATTTTTATTCTTATGAAACACTATTTTTTCACATTACTCTTATATGAAATATGGAATTATTATTACACAGTAGCACAATATCTTTGTCATTTTGATGCAAGGCCCAAACCAGGATTTATGATTATGTGAAAGATTCTCCTAAAAGTTAATCTTATTCATGCCATTTCTTCAATAATCCTATTATTACACAACATTCCAAAAAATTTATTTAATTTCATAGAAAAATTAGTTATTTATAATCATTTACTCTGCTCCTCATTTAATATTCAATGCCATGCAATGTGTAAGAATAGAAATTGGATATTGAATCTCATATATTGTTAACATTACTTCAAATGAGTATAATTAAATATGAATTAATTTTTTTTAAAATAAACATAATATTAAATTTTCAAAAACTTCTATTTCTTAAAACACCTCAAGTTAAAAGAAAATTCTAAAAATTATATCCAATTTAACCAAATACACAAATCATTTAACATAAAAAAACTGAACTCCAATTTCATCAATAAAAACATTTAAATTATAATACACCAAAAATCCACATTAATTTATTATTCAAAACATTAATTATATATTTTTTCTCTGAGAAAATTCAACAATTAATAACCAAAACATTATAATTTAAGAAAAACTAAATAAATAAACATTTTCACTCAGAATTTATATGCATTATGAATCAATATTAAAAATAATTTTAATATTTAAATTATAAATATATTAAATGAAAATATATGTGTTAATGATGATAAAGTCATGACATATCAACCACATACCAAGACATAAGAGAAAGTTCTCATTGATTCAAGCTAGATATCCATGACAAAGATTTCAATAACCATCACGAAGATCTCTGTAACTACGTAGGTATTTATGGAATAATACTTTTGTATTTATACTAATAATTATGAATAAAAATTCAATTTTCTGTTAAAGTGGATTATTTTTCGGATAGCACATTTGATACACAACAATGGGCTTCTACGAAATATTTCATTGCACACAACATTGAGTTATACAGAAAAAGAATACAATATTATTATTATTATCATTATTTTAAATGGTAGTTAACACCAAGATGTTGTAATAGAGGGAATTAATAGAATCAAATAATTTTTGAAATATGGTTTACACATGTTAAAATCATGATTCATTGATTACCAAATTTATTAGAAACGGAAATAAAAAACAGTAGAATATAATGGATGTGTTTTTATGAAAACGTAATTAAAAGAGAATTATTGTGTTTTCATATCACTCTTTATAGATTTTTATTTAATTAAATATGTATGATATATATTAAATTAAATGTTTTAATTGATACTATAGTTTTTAAAGATATGATATAAGAGTAAATTTATTTTTTTGGATAAAAGAAGTATTTTTCTAAAAATGCAGTTTTACCACCTTTTGATGGAGAACCCTTTCTAAATCATGTTTTTGAAACCATTATATGTTTTATTTTACATAATTAAATTCTTATTTATGACTGGAACATAAAAATTTACTTCGTATAGAATTTTGGTATTATTATGCTAATGTTTATTTTTTAACGAGTTAGTAAAAATACTGCATTTTATGTCAAAAACCTTGTTTTCATCTGATTCATTTATATGGATACATTATCTTTTTAATTTTTTTAAAGGGTAATTAGATTTTATTTTTATCATTTAATCCAATTTTGGTCGTTGGAAGTATTTTCACACTGAAAGTGGCCATAAAAACATGTCAATTGTTTGGTAGTTTTCACTTCTTAAAAACAGGCTTTGTGGTTTTGACAACGAGAATTAATTTTAAACTAATTTCTGTAGCTTCTATGTTTTGAATTTGGAAAAATGGATACTATATTTTGAAATAGGAGATATAAATTTTTTAAATAGGTACCTTTTATTTTTAGCCATTGTGAATAGTAACTTGAGTAAATATTTTATTTACCATGGTTAATGGGTAAATTTGGTAAATAATGGAAATGAAATAATATTATAATAATATTAAATTACTCTAACACATGTACTAAACATATTGGATGAAATATTCCTACCCTGGGCATCCTGGGGTCTATTTTAGGAACCCATGGAGCCACTTCTATGTTAAAATGACATTTAATTACATTTAATATAATGTTATGGAAAATATAACTTAAACATGTATCTTTTACAAAATCAATTTTTATATGGGGTTATATAAGTGATATATTCGACCATAAATTTTCATTCGAAAAACAAATAAATTATACATCACGGTATTTTATTTATAATTTTAGACATCGAATAAATAAATTTATTAATGACACAATGATGATATAGTGATTACCTTATTATGGAATGTTTTATATAAATGAGATTATAAAAATTAAAATAAAATTATTTTTTAACTTTTTATGCCATACACGAAATCTAGGGAGGCGTATGACTTGTTATATTTTATTTAATGATGGTTTTTATAAATAATCACGTTGTCATAAATTTTCTAAAAGTCATGATGTGAATAGTATATAAATTGACATAAATGAGTTTTTTAAACAAATATTTTTTGATTAAATGATTTAATAGTCCTAAAAATCAATGATTCAAAAAAATGACATATATGATGTTAAAAATGACATTGATGATCCATTTTTGGGTCTCTTGTAATTTTATAGCAACTATGGTAACCATATATTATGAATATAAAAGAAGACATGGTAAAAGTTAAATTAGTTTACTAAGGGTTAATGCTAAATGATAAGGTTACATTTATGAACTAAACTTGTCTAAAACCCATTGGATGAAATTATTTAGAACCTTACACATCATATATTCTAAATATATCACTTTGGTGTTATTATAATTTGAAAATCAGTTAATAATGAAATAATACTTTCCATCCTTCCTAAAGTGACCCTCTTCCCTATTAAAAAAGGACACCAACTCTAACCCCTACTCACACCTCTAAATCCCCCTTGTCTCGTACAAACTATGCCAAAATAAGCTCCCAACATCCCTCTATTCTCTAATAGAAGACTTACATTGGGAATTAATCAATTAAAGAATTTAGCTTAAATCAAAAGGAGTTATCCGATTTGAGGTAATGTATTCTCACAAGATTCTTTCATTTATTTTCCTTATCCAAACCAAAAATATCTTATTATTCAATTATTTAATAACAAAAATATTATATTCAATATAATAGGTTGTTTTTATTAGATTTATTAGAACTAAAATTACACACACCTCCGTCTAATGGGTATAGAACATACTATTTTTGTGGATGATGAACTACTGACTCACAAAATGACGATGGGTCAATATTCGTCTACCCTCTCTTATTGTTTACATTATGATGTAAATATAATTATATATGATATATATGATATTTATTTTATCACTATTCTTCATTAATTCGCATTTCAAATATACCTTTATGCTTTTAATGTTGTATAATTACGATAATTTCATTTGAGGAAGTGCGGACTACCGCCCCCACAAAGAGATATGACTCGTTCATGCCATACATGGAACGTATAAAGGATTACACTAATGAACTTATATATGAAAATTTATACTATATTTATAATATACCTATGTATCATTTAGTTTTTATTCCTTTAAATATGAAAAATAAATGAATGTAGCGTTCATGCGTACGTATGACTTACTTTCTCCATGAACGATGTATTTCATTTCTTATATCCAAATGCTATGGACTATTATAACCACATATATACAAGATAGATATGATATATGTGAAATCTAAATCATTAATATTATTATATATATAATGTAATTTTAACCACATGGTCAATTTTAATTATAATAAATTCATTTTTGACTCAAGTTCCGAACATCGAAAAAATGTCCGATATGAACTCAAATAATTAACTAATTGTTATATCAAGGTAATAAAGGATATAAAAGGAATAATACAATTGATTAAGGTTCTGAAGAAAGTATAAATTAACTTAAGATTATTATTCAGAATGAACAAGGAACATACGAGACAAGTTAGACTTGAGGTAAGGGACTTCGTCCCAATATCCTTTAATTGGGGCATGTTTTGTTAATATACACCTCCTTCTTTTACAAGGTGTATAAAAAACCTTGGGATTTTAATTTCATTAAAAGGGAATATTTTTTATAAAAATAGTTTTACTAAATGAAAAAACCATTGTTTTTAACGAATGCGGTGACAACATCCTTTCTACAACCATGAGCACTATTTGATATTTGGATTCCTTAACAAGCCATGATTCTTTAAGTCGAAAACGAATACCAAATAACCTTTTTACATATTTTGGTATTGAAAATGGTTTAGAAAATGGATTTACTATTTGAATATCTTGAAATTATTTCTTGTGATTTACAATGAAATTTTATGATTGAAATGTTGATATTTACAATCTTTTATACGTGATGATCATATAATGGTACTTGGACATTTGACAGGTGGTTACGTGATAAACCAAATGATGGGTGGTTCCATGATATAACAATTATGGGTGGTTATGTTATCACCCACAATGCATTGGGTATGGAAGTCAACTGTATGCATATTACATTTATAACATTGATTTGCAGAAGTTAATTGTATGGTTATTTTATATATGTATGATTATGTCCCATGTTTACCTTTTATATGTTATATGTGCTTTCTATGGATTTTGTGGTAATATTTTGGTTACAAAAGTGTAATCAATGAGATTTTATTCAGTAAATAGAATTTAATACATCATAAATGTGAAAAGTATTACGTATAATAAATTATTCATGGTTTAAATATTGTTTTGAAAAACTAATAGATTTCCTTCTTTGTGTATCTATGACTAAGATTTTTAAGCACATTCCATGTTTTGAAATGTTTTTCACAGGACCAAAAGATGATTAGGGTCAATTATTGGATAAAGTAAAAGTCATGCTATCTAAAACATGGAACTAAACATGTTTCTTTTTTAAGAGTTTTTGTTTTATGAAAAAATTGATAGTGATTTGAAGTGTATGCTAGTAATATTCAAGTTGTTATGTATATGTTATGAACTAATTCTATAATTCTATAAACCTGAAAAGATCCACAATGTGAATTATAAACATAATTTAAGATTATGTAATGTTTAAGGCTGGGTCCTTACAATTGGTATCAGAGGATGTTTTAGAAAAATTTAGGGATTAAGAGTATTTGTGAGACACATGGTTCATCTCTATGTCTACTCTTTAAGTAAAATCATTATTTTATAACTTTTTCAGATCAAGGAAAGTATGTTAAAAATGGGAGGAGAAGCATCTCAAACAATATTCCAATATCTTCTAGATGACTTTCTTGCAATAATTATTGAAAAGTCATATCCAAATTTTTCTGAAACATTTTCTAAATTACAACTCACTTGCAAGAAATTTTTTGAGATATCAAACACCTCCACTATACCTTGATACCATCTTTGATCTTGGGTTGTATTTAATCAAATCCTATTTTTTCAATATTCTCATATTTTCAAGAAAGGTTATCTTTATCAAGGAATTTTCAAATATTTTACCTTCTTATAAGATTTTGAAGCATATTATGAATTAGAAAGAGGTTTTGAAGAAGGAGACCCTTGCACAACCTATTTATATTTTATTTTAAATTATAGTCTTTCTGCACATACTTATGGTATTTTAAAAGTACCACTGATTTAATATTTCAACTCAAACTCAGTTTGACTATTTTATATAAAGAAACACTTATCAGATGTTGTAAAATTATATGTCATACATGATTATTTTCTAAAACTATTTTTCTGTGAACACCCTTATGACCCAAGTTGTATGATGTGTATTTGGATAAACAAAGAAGATTATTTTGAAGGATATCAAAATCATTGTAGAATTAAATGGACCATCTATGTATGTGAACAAGATGATGATGATACCAGGTGGATACCATGATCAAGGAATGATGTTCTATCTTTGGGAATAATGTTATTTTATCATATAGAGGTAAAAAATGTCAATATATATAATACTTCATGAATTAATATATTGAGTTCATTATGAGTTGGGAATAAAATGATAGTTATAAGATAACCATAGAGGTTAAATCATGTCTAGTTTATTTTTGAGTTTTATAAAAAGGTACAACCCGCAAGATGGGTGACAACCCTTAGCGTTTGGAAAGGCTGCATGAATTGAACCCACAATAGAAGGGCGGTAATGGCACAACGCCTACAACTGCCCTATGTGAAATCCCTAGTCAGTTTGACTAATTATTTTATATAAAATGATTTTATGGATCAAGAATGAGTTTATTTTGGGAACTTATGTTCTATCAAATGGATATCCATAGTATAGTAAAATTATTTTGTGATTAAGTGATAAATGTTATTTTGTAAAACTTTCTCACTTTTTGGGAACAATATATGCCTAATGAAAATAGAATACTATGGGATTTCATTTGTAGAGTAATGGATGAAATTTTATATTAGAAGAATATATGTTTTTATTATGTACATATGGAAATTTGGGTTACTTATGGAAATAATTAACCTATCATAGAGAATATGTGAAAAGGTTAATTATACTTTAGTATGAGATTTTAAGAGTAGTTGATGTTATTTGGAGATAAATTTTAAGATTTAATGTGTAAGAATATGTGATTATATCCTTCCATGTTTTGGGTTTCAATCATAGTTTGGATTACAATGAATAATTTTAATGACAATTTATTATTGAATGATCTTTGTGGAACATTGGGTATTATTTGTCGAATTTTGGAGATTAAGAGAATTATTTCTTTTTATAAAGTATTACCTTTTTGGGAGATTATCTGATATTGTACTAACCATTTTGTTTTTGGTAAAATTATAAAGACAGGGGAAACATATGGTTCATCTTTTGTGCATCATTTTATTTATCATAAGTTGTTTCTATCACTTCATGTGTGACCATGTCATCTTGAATACTCATAGTTTGGAGCAAAGATGAGTTTTGTGTAGAAACTTATTAAAGAATGATAATCTACTTGAAATGTAAGTATATTTCCTATTTTTATTAGTCAATATCTGAAATAAATTCCACAAAATTATGAAAAATAACATAAAAAAATGTTTTACGTTTACTTTTAATACCGGGGAATGAAATACTATTTAACCTATCAAAAGATTGTGGTTCTCTGGTGGTTAAGTTTCTCCTAATCATTTTTCGAATAACTGTCAATTAGAAATTTATGGTCTGTTTTCTCTTCCATATCCTTTTTTTCATAGAATAATAATATGTATTTTCTCTAATGACCATTATAATTATCTTTATTTTTTTTAATTTAATAGTTTTACTGACTGTTTTTCTGATGTTTGACTTTTAATGATGTTTTTTAGTCCAATTTAAAAATTGCGAGGATGCAATTTCCAAAAGGGGGAAGGATTTAATGACACCGTTATTTATATAATAATGATTTTGAATTCTATTAATTCTTATGAATAAGATATTAATTTTAAGTTAAAGGATACACATTTTCTGATAGCTTACTTGACACGCAAAAAATAGGTTTCCCCAAAATCTTACATTGCACACAACATTGAGTTATACTAAAAATAATACTATAATATTTTTATTATGTTAAATGGTAGTTAACACATAACCGTTGGAATGGTGGTAATGAATAATATAAACATAATTTTTAAATATGATTTACACATGTTCAAATTACGATTCATTGATTATCAAATTTATTAGATTTGGAAATAAAAACCAATTGAATATAATGGATGTGTTTTTAGGAAAACATATTTAAAATAGAATAATTGTGTTTTCATATCACTCATTATGGATTTTTTACTTAATAAAAAATATATGATATATATTCAATTTAATGTTTTAAATTCATCTTATATATTTTCTATATAGGATATAATATTAAATCAATTTTTTTTTTCAGATAAAAGAAGTATTTTTTCTAAAAATGTAGTTTTATAGCCTTTTGATGGAGTACCATTTTTAAATATATTTTTGACACCTTTATATGTTTTATTTAATAAAATAAACATCTTATTTAGAATCAAGACGTCAAAATATATTTTGGATGAAATTTTGGTATTTTTCGGCTAAAGTTCATTTTTAATGAATTTTGAAAAATACTACATTTTAAGTCAAAAATATATTTTCATTCGATTTATATATATGGTTAGATTATATTCTTAATTGGTATTAAAGTTTAATTAGATTATATTTTTATCATTTAATCCAATTTTGGGCATTGGATGTAATTTCACTATGAAATTGGACATAAACACATGTCAATCTTTTGGTAGTTTTTATTTCATAAAAACATGATTTTTTGGTTTTGACAATAGGGATTAATTTAAAATTAATTTATAAAGGTTTTGTGTTTTTAATTCAAAAAAATGGATTCCATATTTTTAATCAGGAGGTCCAAAGTGTGTAAATAGGTACATTTTATTTTTAGACATTATGAATAGTAACTTTAGTAAATATTTTATTTACCATGGTTATAGGGTAAATTTGGTAAATAAGGGTAAAAAATAATATTTTAATAATATTAAATTAC
Source organism: Viscum album (assembly GCA_963277665.1). Lineage (NCBI taxonomy): Eukaryota > Viridiplantae > Streptophyta > Magnoliopsida > Santalales > Viscaceae > Viscum > Viscum album. The sequence continues at coordinate 860,745,444 of OY728121.1, forward strand.
CCTAACACATGTACTAAACCTATTGGATGAGATATGTCCAACCATGGTCATTCGTGGGTCTATTTTAGGACCCCATGGAGCCACATGTGTTTGGAAATGACTTTTAATGACTTTTAATTTAAAGTTAATTAAAATATAACTGAAACATGTATCTTTTACTAAAAATATTTTTATATGGGGATATGTAATTGATCGATTCTACTATAAATAGTAATTATAATGATAAATAAATTTCCTACATCATGGTATTTTATTTATAATTTTTATACATCAAATAAATAAATTTATTTATGATAGAATAGTTATGTAGTGATTACATTATTAATGACTGTTTTAATTAAATAAGATTATAAAAATTAAAATAAATTTAATTTGAAAATTTTTATTCCAGAAAATAATTTTATGGATGTGTATGACTTGTTATATTTTAATTAATGAAGGTTTTTAGAAATAATCAAGTTTTTATGGATTTTTTAAAAGTCATGATATGTATAGTATATAAATTGACGTAAATGAGTTTTTTAAAGAAATACATTTTTATTAAATGATTTTATAGTCATAAAAATACATGATTCGGCCAAATGACATATATGATGTTACAAATTACATTAATGATCCATTTTTTGGTTTCTTAGAATTTTATAGGAACTATGGTAACCACATACTATAATTATACAAGAAGACATGGAAAAGGTTAAATAAGTTTGATTAGGGTTAAAGTAAAAAACATAAGTTTAAATTTATGAAATAAACTTGTATAAAACCAATTGTATGAGGGTATTTCTACCCATCATAATATGAGCTTCAAAATAGATCACTTTGGTTTTTTTAGAATAAAAAAATCAATTAATAATAAAATAATACTTTCAAACAATCCAAAAGTGCCCCTCCACCCTCTTATAAGAGGATAACACCTCTAACCCTTACTCAAAACTCTCAAGACCACTTGTATCATCCAAAATCTGACCAAATAAGCTTCCCACATTCCTATTTTTCTCATATAATCATTAAATTATGATGAATGAAATTAAGCAAGTCCTTTTAGATTAAATCAAAAGGAGTTGCACGATTTGAGGTAATGTCTTCTCTGAATATTCTTTCATTTATTTTCCTTATCCAACCACCTAAACTCAATTTATTTATTTATTTTATAAAAAACCAATATATTAAATATAATACGTTATTTTTATGAGAATTATTATAACTACACTTTCAAACACCTCCGTCTAATGGGTATAGAACATTCTGTTCCTATGGACGACCAACTAATGACTCACAAAACGATGATTGTTCAATCTTATTATACCACCTCCTATGGTAGAAATTATGATACTACTTTAAATATATATTATATGTATGATATTTTTTACCTTTATTATTTATTAATTCTCATTTATAACATACCTTTATGATTTTCATGTTGTATAAATATTATAATTTCATTTGAGGAAGTGTAGACTACCGCCCCCTCAACGTGATAAGACTCATTCAAGCCATACATGGAACATATAAAAGATGATGTTAGTGAAATTATATATGATATTATACTGGAATTATAATATTCTTTGGTATTATTTAGTTTTCAATCCTTTAAATATGAAAAAAATGAAAGTAGAGTTCATGCGTATGTACGACTTACCATCTCCCTGAACGGTGCGTTTCAGTTATTATATCCAAATTCTATGGGCTATTATGAATACATATAAAAGAGATATATATAATACATATGATATCTAAATCATTAATATCATTACAGAGATAATGTAATTTTGACAACATGGGGAATTGGTAATTCTAACAAGTTCATTTTTTACTCTAGTTCTGAACATCGACAAAATATATGATATGATATCAAATAATTAACTAATTGTTATTGCAATGTAATAAGGGATATAAAAGGAATAATAAAATTTAAAAAGGTTATGAAGAAAGTATAAATTAACTTATGTTTATTATTCATGAAGAAGAAGGAACATATGAGACAAGTCGGACTCGAGGTATGGGACTTCACCTCAATCTCATTTCATTTGGGCATGTTTTGATAATATACACATCCTTGTTTTACATGGTGTATAATAAACCCTTGAATTTTAATTTCATTCAAAGGTAATATTTTTTCTATGAATTGTTTTACTAAATGACAATAAGGAATGTATTTTAACATTTTTGGCGGCAAAAACTTTTCTGCCACCACGGGCATTATTTGATATTTGGATTCCTTAACAAGCTGTGATGTATTTAAATGGAAAATAAATACCATATAACCTTTTTATATATTTTGGTGTTGAAAATGGTTTTTAATGTGGGATTACTATTTCAATATCTTGAAATTATTTCATGTGATTACAAATGAAATTTTATGATTGAAATGTTGATATTTTCAATCTTTTATGTGGGATGATTATATAATGGTGCTTGGAAATTTGATAGGTGGTTATATGATAAAACAAATGACGAGTGGTTCCATTATAAACCAAGGATGGGTGGTTAGGTTATAACCTCCAATGAATTGGGTAGGGAAGTCGTCCATATGGCTATTACAGTTGTAAGAATTATTTGTGGGAGTTCACCGTATGGTTATTACGTTTAAGTTTCATTATGTCCCAAGCTTACCTTTTATATGTTATGTGTGATTTATATGGGGTTTATAGTAATATTTTGGTTAAAAAAGGGTAATCAATGATATTTTTTTCAGAGAAGAGTATTTACTACTTCATAATGGTGAAAATTATTACTTATGATTAAGTATTCACAGTTTACATGTTGTTTTGAAATACTAACAGTTTTCCATATTTGTGTATCCCTTACTGATATTTTTATGATAATCCCACGTTTTGAAATGATTTTATTTGGACTTGAAGATGAATTGGGTCAAGGATGGGATCAAGAAAAAAATCAAATTATCTAAAACATGGAACTGAACATGTTTTTTTAAGAGTTTTTTGTTTTATGAAAAAATGGATATTGAGTAGAAGTGTCTGCTTGTAAGATTCATGTTGTTATGTCTAAGTTATGACCTAATTATCTAAAGATAAAAACCTAAAAAGATCCTTAATGTGAATTATTAACTTAATTTAATATTATGTAATGTTTAAGGTAAGGTCCTTAAAATCCCAATCCAAAATCTCTTTCCACAAGATCAAATCAATAAATTAGGAAAATTCAGAATTTATTTATAAATTTAATCCAAATAAGCCTAAGATCATAAAACATATCAAGAATCATCATGATAATAAAACCATGTCCAATGGCATGTGAAAGGTATATTCATTTCCTTTAGTACACCTATCATTAAAAACCCATGAATCCATGCCTAATCAATTTTAACATCCTGAAAAATTAATGTAAACATCATAAAATCTCACTAGATAATTTTCCTCTTTCGAAATGGTGAGTGATGGGGGTGTGTTCTACATATTTCAGAGTCCAATAGCCATCCCACCCTATATCCCTATGATTCAATGATTATTACACCATGTTCATCTTTAATTTTTCATAAACCCCTTATAGGATCTATTTAAAATCATATTTGAAAGAATAAATATAATATTAGAGGAATGATATGATTTATCATCTCAATGCCGCATGAAAAAAAAACACTTTGATCAACCCCTACTCAAAGGGAAAGTAATGACGGATCTATTTGGAAGGAAAAGGGATGCATAAAATATCCCCTCTCAATAGAGGCTATGTGACAAAAAATAAAGTGGGGAGGGGGTGGGGTAATCGTTAAAATCATGGGTCTTACCACACTAAAAAACCACATAGTTCTCCACTAGATACCATGTAGGCTTATACTGTGTACCAAATATACTCCTACCACTTGATAATGACCCACCGGTTGTCCTTTGATCATAACTAGGTTATTCCCCAAAGAGAAGTACCTAGGTACTCCGTGACCCATCTCTAGGTACAGAGTGCCATCTGGACACATTACTCTAGTAGTATGTCCACCAAGACCCTTATTCATTCCTTCACTAACTCTTAAAATTTCCTAAACGATATAGTAGTTTCCAAAAATTAATATATAACTACCAAAACAAAATCCAAAACACTAATGAGGAATTTTCATTACTTTTAATATTTCCAAATTCAAATTTCCACCAAAATCACTGACCCATAAAAATGAAGGTTGTTAAATAAATGGTCGTTAACTTAAAAAACTACTTTGTTCCTTATTAAAAACCACTTCTAAATCCTCACCTATGTCATATAGAGCATCAGTTCCATCAAAACAAAAAATTATTTAATAAAAATAATCAATTATAGGATGTTCATAATTCTTACAATAAATTATCATAAACATTTTATATGAGAAACACTATATTTGAAAAACACACACACTCTCTAAAAACCTAACTAGATACCTATGAAATAACTTTTATTCCTAAAAGAGAATAAAATGATTTAATAATTACACATTTATTTTTTTCATAAAATTATATAAAATAAATGGATATAAAATGTTGTAAAATCACACCCCTCTACCTCATTTCACATTTTAAAAAAATATTTACATGCATATAAATGATTTTAAGATAATTCTAAAACAAATTTTTTTATATTCTCAGAGATTTAGGAAAATTACTTAAATCAAAACCAATCTTGAATATAGTGCAAGATATTTAAAACAAAAATCCATTTACACAAAATACACTTAAAATTATATAATTTCTAGGTATCAAATAAAATAAATTCCAATCATAGTTTTCATAGTCATACATTTCAAAAGTCTTATTTTTCAAATGATAATATAAATGTTTTTGTCTAGTCAAAGAAAACATTAAAAAAATATAAATACAGCTAAAAAAATAATGGAAAAAGAGAATCATTAATGTTACAACTAATTTCTCATGAAGAAATTCATTCAAAATAAAATATATAGGATACAATCATTTGAAATAAACTCCCCAACAATAAAATGAATTAAAAATCCTTGGTAAATTATGCCACCACTACAAATTACCATTTTTCCAAATTTATGTATATTTTCAATTACTTTTAAATTGGATTAGGTGTATTTCCATTTTATGATATCCTATTTCCCAAAAACAAATTTCACTAAAATGTAAAAACATCAAACAACACCACCTACAAATAAATATATATGAAACAAAACATCTTTCTATTATTACACACTATAAATAATAATATTTAAAGGAATTAAAAGTATGAATCAAAATTTACAACATATTATAAAAAATGTTTTGTTAACAAAAATTAAAATGTTTTACTTTAAAAACATTTTCATAAAATAGAGAATATTGAATTTTTAAACCATTCCATTTAGTAATACCTTAATCAGTAGAAAGAAGCTCATTTATCATAGTTGAATTTTAAAAAACCTCCCAACCATACAAAAAAATCAGTCTATTTTACTTTTTAAAATTCATATTCAATTTTATTAATTTTAATTTTTGAAAAAATGATTTTTATGGATAGTTTTTAATTTCAAATTTCTAAATAACTTTTACTAGAAACACTATTATTTTCATAAATTAATTCAAAAATAATTATCCATTATTCAATATTTCAATAAATTATATTTTACAATTATATATCCATGTCAAAAAACCCATAAATATGTAAATAAAAAATAAATAAATTTGTATCATTTCAAAATCACAATTATGTTTGTTATAACTAAACATTCAATTCAATCTATAATTTTAGGAATATATCATAATTTTTAAATAAAAAAAATAAGGAAATAACATAAAAATCAGATCATTATATATTTTTGTCAATTAGATTATAAAAAATAACTATTCCGAAAAATAATGAATATATATAAGAATTATTTAATCAAATTTTTTTATTGTTTGTAACCATGGATTATATTACCCATAGAAGACATAAATGTTAAAAACACCATTCCAAAATAATCTAAAATACAATAAAACCCATTAAAGGGTTGACAAAACTTTCAAAATCCTATACTTCTCTAGTAAATTTAGTTTCCACTATAAATAAGTTGATAAGGTATTTTGATAGGTTACCAAATAAGTTCTAATGATCCTACATTCATATACCCCTGACCCAACTACCCACTCATGCTTCGGTATAATTTTGTAAAATACTAACCTAAGTAGTTTCATCGAACAAGTGAACCATCATGTTACAAACCAAAGGAACATTCCTAATCAACATTGGAAGAAACAAGTTCTAATAGTATTTCAATTAATATATGGGAAATATTTACCATACAAGATCATAAAGAATAAATCGAGTATTTCCTCAATAAATATCTTCATAACTACCCGTATTGAAACCCTGCCAAGATTGGTAGTGAAGATAAGAATGATGACCAAATCTCACATCCAATAGGCCATGGGTTATAGACTAGAATCGAGGATATATTTTATATGTATAAGAGGTATTTCTCTCTTAATCCTAAGAAAATAAAATCATCTACCAATAGAATCAATATATATAAATTAAAACATTAATATTAGACAATCCCAACTAAAAATATAAGAAAAATATGAAATAAAACTAGAGATAATGTAAGACCATTCCCTTAAATCCCCACTCCAACTACCCAAATAAGAACATCCCCTATCCATGTCGTGTTATCCTATAATGAAATAATCAAACACTATATTGGGGTGAGGGCTTGGGAGTACCCAACTTCATCCCATTTCAATGAAATAAACATCCATGTGAAAACAATTTTCAAGGAAATATATGTGTGAAATAATCTAAGGTAAATATAAATAATATTAAGGATAAGAAAACATTCATAGAAAGAGTTAAAAAAATTTATCACGTCTTATTTCATGATTTTAAACTATGATATTTTATGGATATTCCATAATCATAAATAAACTAGAAAATCCTTGAAAATAATGTCTACAAGTAAATAAATCATAGCCATTTATTAACAAGGGAAAATATCAATAATATAATAAGGGAAAAAGGAAAAGGTCCTATAAATATTACCACAGATCTTACAAGTCAATTTAGAGGTCTTTACCACTTATATAGGTAGAAAGATGATAGGAGGACACCTCACTAACAGATCAAGAATACAATAATGAAATAATCATCATATAAATAACATAAAAAATTTCAATACAACTATCATGTAAATATAACCCTAACTTATAACCTTTTCCTTTTATTTATCATGATAATCGCATCATCCACCGACATGGATTATAATTTGATCCTCTTAAAACCCACATATAGATAAAATTATGTTATACGATCCAAGAAGTGAATTATATCAAATATAAATCCATACAAACTAAAAATTTCATAACAATGAGTAAATTTAATTTAATAACCATATAATATGATGTTCAAAAAAGACAACAAATATTTCTCAATAAATAGATACCACAATCAAAGAAATATCATCCTCAATATGGAATTTTCCATCATATTTATTTACTCACACCATTATTTAATATTAATTAATTTCATTATCATTATGATTCATAGAAAATTTAATAATTAAAATATCCCAACCAAGTAATTATTTATTATTTATTGGATTGATAAACTAAACCCCTGTTAATATTTTTAATTAATTTATATAATTTGTAATCATAAAATCCATCCAAATAATTAATTCTTGACCATATTAACATTAGTTCAATATTATTTATAACTAACTCATCACTTAAAATATTATGTTAAGGAGTATGTTCATTTAATCATTCAATTGTTAAATTTTTTATGTTAATTAAAGCATGGACCCAAACCTTTAGAAGATAATGACCTACACTTTCACAGTAAAAAATTTTATTAGGAAACCCCAATATAGAAATAAACTATGAGACTCTATAATACAACATAAACTATAAAATACTAAAAATAACACTAACTTAATAATTCTACATAGACCATCTAATCCCCATCACCCAATATCAAATAGTTACACACCTAAACATCCCTCTTCATTGATAAAATATCACTTGACTCAACTTCTAACTATAACTAGTAGTAGCACCCAAGAAAGGACCACAATAGCTCATTGTAAAAAGGACCTAAAGATTATTACTGTACAATAAAACTCAAGAAATAACCCAACAAAAGAGAAATACCAAAAAGGTAGCGACCCTAACTAAAGAGATAGATAATATACTTACCTCAATAACCTAAATAATATAATCTATCCCTCACTAACACACTATAATTAAAAGAAAATGTACAAAATTTTATTCATAAAATATCCCTAGACTCTCCCATAATAAAATATCTTACAATGAGATGTGGGCCTAATAAACCTTAGTGAAAACCCATCTTTATAAGTGTTGAAAAAAACACTTTAAATATTATTCAATATTAATTTTAGGTTAACTTCCTATTATTAATTCCATTTCAAAGGGCCTTTCATTCATATTAATTATAATATCAGATTTACAAGTTCTTTATTGTATCCTTTTTCCATATATATTTAATCCTAATCTTTTAATATCAATACATCGTCTTTTAGACATAAATTTAGGAATCATATCATACATGGAAGAAAGAGAGGTTAATAAACCTGATAACCTTTCCACTTTCAATTAATATCAAGGTTTACATATTCCATTAAAAATCATAAATAAGTTTTAAAAAAGTATAACATAATAATATGAACCTAATATATAAACATAAATCCAATAAAGGAAAAAATCCAAGAAATGAATTATCTAAAATAAATAATAAAAAATATAAGAAATATAGAAAAAGAAAAAACATACCATACCATTCAACCAAACCAAGATAATAACATTGAGTCTAAGAGAAGGTATAATTATATTAGATAATGGAATACATACTATAACCACTCCCCCAGACAAAACAAATGAAATCATGATCAGGAGACATATTATATAATGAAATGTATAAAGTAAATAGAAACCATTCCCCTGCACTAAAACATTTCCATCGATCTTGAGGGGAGAGGAATAACATATAATAATTAAATAATTTTTTATGTGGGAGTATTATAAAATTTTTATATGGAATAAGTCTTCACAACTCATAGGATTTAATGGGATGGTTTAACTAAAAGATAATATTGGTAATTTAAGATTTTGAAATGATGGGCTAGAGAATGAAAGGGAATGATGATAATTCAAATCATTTAAATTAAAGTAATGATAATAAAAGGGTTCCAAGTTAAATATGGGTAACTTATAAGGTTATATAGTATATAAAGAAACAAGTAGTTTTGGATGATATAATGAGTCTATAAATAACCTAACTTAATGAATTCGATGAAACTCTATGTCATGGAAGCTCTAGATGAGCCTAGAAAATTTTATAGAACCTCTCTCTAACTTGATGAATTCCAACCTACATCAATAGATCCTTAAGACCCTTTATTTAACATTTTCTTAAATTCACATGAAAAAGGAAAAAAGGAATGTGGGGAATGATGAACATCTATATGAAATATTTTATAAATAAATGAGGTTTTATAGGATTACATAAATATGTTCAATGAAGAACATAATGGAATAAATGAACAAATTTTTAGGGAAGCACAATGAATTTATAATCAATAATAGGGGTGGATCATGGATAAAAAAACATTCAAACGTTTTAACACATTTAATCTCCACACCTTATTATTTAAATACCAATAGTCAATGATAAAATACTTCATTAATCGTTACCTGTGGTCTTTTTACCCATTTAAAATAGGTTTGATCACCACCATAGTGTGCTTGTACCCAAAACATATATGGAACCCACAAACATGGATCCCTTAAAAATAAATACATGGAATGGAGGAATTATCATTGTTGTTTCTAGTGCACTACAAATTAGAACATAGTGTAAAGGATCCTTCTTAACTATTTACAAACTCTAGAACAACCTAACCTCCCTCAATGAAACAGTCTTTCAAATTGGTGTAATTCCTCCACATATTTCCCTCAAGGACCCAACACCATTCCCCTAAAAATGATATTTTCACTCCTCATGTTTACCAAGTACCACTTTAGCCATCTCCCATGATAAGAAATCCAAAATTAATAGACCATGAAATATACCATAGGATACACCATAATATTTTTAAACCTTAGAGAGATAAAATATTTCCCCTCCCCTTAAAACCACCTCAAATAATCCTCTTGATAACATGAACTCTATGAAAAAATTATAAACACCTAAGTAAAATTTGGGCCCCTATAATAGATACACAACATACAATTCTGATAACTGAGAATGAAAAAAAACCAGAGGTAAGAGAAAGATATCCTAATAAAATAATATATAAACAAAGACCTTAATATTAAATTCAACTCAAATTATTCAAACCCTAATATATATATATATATATATATATATATATAACCCCAAATAGTAGAGTCCCATGTACAAAAACCATGGGTAGATACCTGTCAAACTTGGTAGACACACTATAAACACTATCCTAGGTCATGATTCAATTCCCAAGAAACAAATAATTGCCCAATTAATACTTATAAGTAAGATCACCCTCAATTAAATCATAACAATGATACCCAATAAAATGAAAATAGAAATAGTTTAACTCTCCTAGAATATAAAACTTCAATATATTCAACATGAGGGATCAAAGTCTCACTACAACTCTTGAGGAAAGACTCACTCTAATATTCAATGATCCTAGAAACCTAAAAATATGATCATTATTCTCCAAATATCTAAAAATTAAGAAGTTACTTTATTGAAACCTCCTCTCATGGAAATTAATCTCTCCAAGAATTATTCATGATCCCTAACCTCTTTTAGAGACCTCAATAGTGTGAATGAAATTTAACATTGAATATTTGGATTTAAAGAGAACTCAAAATGCTACGACCAATCTATTTCATAGAGAATGAAACATGAAAATTTACCAACCTCATCTATAAGTTTTTTCCCAAAGCCGCGTGAAGTATATTCCACTAGCTAGTGGTCTTTTGTTCTTTTATGCAGATATCGATCTATATTTTAGAAATAAAATCCTTTATGATTATTTCAAAAAAATATACCAAAGGAATCCCATCTGGGAACTGTGCTTTATCTTCCACCACCTTTGAGATTTCTAGGAAAAATAAAAAATCTACATAAAATTACAATTGATATAAAGGTGGCCCTGTGCAATAGAATGGACATGCAGGTGATCAAGAGTATCTTGAAGGAGTACTGTTACTGTGTTGTCAGCTGATCAACCATTCCAAAAGCAACCTTTACATTTTCAACAAGTGTGCAGCGAGCCGGGTTGTGGACCTATGCAATAGAATGGACATGCAGCCTAGATCCTTTCCTATGGAATACCTGGTATCTTCAGTATCATCAGGAAGGATGTGCATTCAGGACTTTGATCAGGTGGTGAGCAGGATCACGGGCCGTGTTCTCAACTAGAAAAACCACTTTTTATCCTTTGGGGGATGTATATCTCTCATTAATAGCATTCTGGATTCCATCTCGGTGCATACAATGGATTCAAAGTCAGTGCCAAAAGTGGTTATCAAAGTTATTGATAGGTTCTTAGCTAGATTTCTTTAGGATTCTCTATCAGAAGGGAAGAGGCATTGGGTCTCTTGGGACTGAATGGCTCAACCTATTCATGAGGGGGGCATCAACGTCAAAAGCATCAGGAGTACTGTGCAGTGCATCCATGGAATGCTGGCTTGGAAGATCGTGGAGAAGCAGACTCTATGGGGGAGGATCATGCAACACAACCACACCAGTTTTATAAAAAATCGAAGCGTCCAAGGCTCACCCTTATGGAATTTGATTTATCCCCTGGTCTCGGGGCTTCATCAACACTCCTACTGGATGGTGGGAGCTGTAAAAATTTCCTTCTGGAATAGCCACTAGGCGGGCTCCGTGATTGGTTTCCCGGGGTGCCCAGGGCCTTTGATTACTTTCAAGGAGGCATGAACTTGCCCGAATTTCGTTAATGATGTGCTGGATAAGAGCCATAAAGAGATTTTTGACTCCATCCTTATCAATTCATAGCCGTAAAAATGTGTGTTCACTTCGTCACAGTCTGGGAAGTTCTCCTCAAAGGGATTCCATAGGATTTCCACTTCTTAGGCGCCGCTGGACAATCGGAATAATTTACTGTGGTGTAGCAGAATTCCAACCAAGTACAATTTCCTAGTCTGTAGATTAAAAAACTCAGTGATCCCCTTTGATGTGAACATCTATAAAATGGGAATTAGCCTTACATCATGGTGTCAGTGCTGCAACAGAAAAATGAGGAGAGAACAGATCATATTTTCTTTGAGGGAGAGTGGGCTAAGGAGGTGTGGTAGTGCTTTGGAGTTTTTACAGCAGTCTCCTCTATTGAGCTTCGAGGGTCTTCGTTCTTTGAGAAGTGGTTCCAAGGAATACCAGATAAAGGTTCCGAGAGAATAGCCAGTTCTGTGGTTCTCAGTGATGGGTGTTGGTGCCTCTGGCAGGCCCGCAACAAGGCAAAATTCGAAGGGATTAAATCCACCGGGAGGGCCATCATTGTTAGAATAAAATGCCTTCTAGTGGACTTTGTCTCCCTGATCAAGAACTGGCGAGAGGCCCCCTCCCTGAGGATGATGCAGGTTCGCCCCAACTTGGATCCTCCCTTAGATAGAATGCGGGGGAAATGGGTAAGATGGAATCCTCCAGCAAATGGTTTGAAGCTATACACAGATGGATCCTACGTCTCAGGTACCATGCGAGGAGGAGGAGTGGTTCGAAATTCAAGAGGGAGTGTGATCCTTGCTTTCACGGCCCACTTCGATAATGGAAATGCTCTTGAGGCGGAGGCCAAGGCTCTCTTCACTGGGCTCAATCTATGTAATCAGAACAATATTGAAATTTCTCATGCAGAAACTGACTCGAAGATCATCCATTAATCCCTGCAGAACAGAGGTTCCACCCCATGGTCGTTTATGTACATCATAAGGATATGAAAAGAGCTCCTGATAAGCAACATTCAAGTTACACATACATGGAGAGAGGGGAATAATGTCGCGGACTAACTTGCCTCTTTGGCTATCCCTGGCTCTGATGGCACCTGGATTCACAATTTCACCTCTTTGAAGCCTGAGGGTGTGAATCTAATTCGTGGGGATGCCCTTGGTCTTCACTATTTTAGACCCCCCTAGTCCTCGAGTTTCTTTGTTCCAAAGATCATTAATCTTTTGTTGTACCTCCTTGAATAAAATATATAATAATGATGATCTAGAGGCCTCACTTACTCAAAGGAAACTTCAATCACTTCTTAAAATTCTACAACCTCTTAGCTAGATGTTCCTATGAGATAGATATATACTTCTTTCCATTAAAACATAACCAAACATTCAACCCATGATTCATTTTGATTCTTCCCTCATAAAAAATCTCATTGAATTTTATGTGACATATATTTAGTTCAAGATCAACCAACTAGGTTAAGAAATTTCACATGAATAAAACAAACCATAGAGAATATAATATCCTACAAAAAAATAAAGGGAAAAGAATACCCATCATCATAATACTTCATTTCAATAGAATAAACACATCAATATTAATTCATATAAATTCCACCACATTATATTTCCATATAATATTTATTCCTCCCCATTGAAAAAATTCATCCCATATCATCATATCAAAATCATATCATGGATTTAAACTATAATATCACAATAATTCATTCTAGGAAACTTTTACAGAGAATAAGAAATAAATTACTATGTTACCCAAAACAAGCATATTTAAAATAATAATATCATCAACAAATAACTAATACAAAAATTATTATCAATTCAATAAAGAATATTATATAAACATTACGTATAATATTATATAGGCCACATAATCATATCCATATTCTCTGACCATGAGAGATTTACCATACATTCATCACATTAATTTGTTAATGACATGTTAATATGATTCACTAAACAATCACAGAATTATAACATAATTTTCTTTCATGGATCTTAATAATATTAACATGGGAATATTATTAAATTTCAATGTATAATATTAATAATAGTCTGGGCACATCATTTTCAACATGGAATAAAAAACATTCAATTTTCATATATCATATAATGTTTTCATAAATAATCACTTATATAATTGATCAATCATAGAAGTGGTGTTTATAATATTTAGTTCATACATAACACACTACTATCAGTTTAATCTTGCGTAATTATTTCCTTTAGTAATATTTTTTTAGGCATATTTAATAATATTTCATTAATCATAGAGGATAAATATCAAGAATTCATAACTACTGTAGGAATTATAATTAAATGAACTCATATGCGTGACTTTAATTTAATTATAATAAATTTCATAAATCAAATATTAAACATAACTCACAAAATGAAAATCCATTTAAAGAAATGTTATAATTTTGAACACATTACTAAAAAATCATTCAAAGAAATTTAACCTAATTACTAATTAATCAACATGGGGAATAATTAATAAAAAATGTTTCTAGAAAACATAACCTAAGGGAAAAAATAATTTATATATGATTCATCATTAAGTAAAATATAATTTTAAATTCATCTAATGATTTACCAATTTCATTAATTATCAAGCATAAGAACTTGAGTTACATAACTAAACATTGTATACCAAGGGATGTAAAAATCATTTCATATCATTAGTTTATAAGAAATAAAACTTTAAAATAGCATGGATAAAATTATTAAATACATGAAACATAATTATAGAGAATTAATCATATCTGTAAAATTTAGCACAAGTAAATTGTAATATAAATTAAAAATCATGATCCTAACATAGAATAAAACCTATGATAATGATTCATGTACACATCATAAATTTTATATCTTAATATCAGTGTATTACAACGTTAAAATGTTTAGTCTTTTCAAAAGGTCCTGACATTATATTTGAGGGGCCCTAAATACCCATTGTAACACCCTTGACCTAAACCATTGAGTTTGAACCAGAGTGACACATGATGTCATGAAAAACTCCCCATATGCAAGAGGCTACCGAATTACATTGATGTTTTAAGTCCATTAGTTCGAAGGTTGTATCCTCATTCTCATGTCATAGAAAAATAATAAAAAAATTAATAACATTACAAATAATTAGATTAACATGAGGAATCTAAAATATAAAATACATGTCTTATAATAAATAAAAAGTTATCTCCCAATAGTGGAAAGATGAACCAGAGTATAAAATTATTATAGGAAAAATAATAAGCCAAACCATGGTGACTCCGGAAGTCTATCCTAGTCTCACCTCCAAATCCTTGATCCATGGATCAACCCTATGACATGGGATACTTTCCCAGGATTAAATCCCAATAAAATATGTCTTTATGCTCATAGATATTACTAATTAGGTTGTGATTAATAAAACCTAGTAGGACACCACCAATACATCTATAAAGAAGTTCATATTTATAGTTTGTGAATTCCATGATAATAAAAAATTAAAAAGAAAGAAACACCCAATCACATATCGAAAATTTATTTACTAACCAATCTACTAAAACCCTAATTTTATCAAATTTATCTCCATGTTGGAATGATGTTGAAGATATTACAAATAATTAGAGTTATCCTTAATTTTTTTTCAAGTCACTCGGTATCTAAAAGGTTTATTGATATGAACATGCTAATTAGTATCAACAAGGTATATCAAGGTAAGGCCTGCTTCTTGGTACCCAAAAGGTGCTTCATGTGTTGTAATGTTCCTCTATATCGACAAGGTGTGTTGATTAATTTCACATTACTCGGTATCCATAAGGTGCATCATGAAATGAATAGTCCATAAGACAATCATGATCCATCATTATAATCATCAATTTTCACACACACTCCACCTCATAGGGGTAATCACAGCATGATGGTCACCTATCCTGAGTACTGAGATGAAAACCTCAAAAGTATAGGTAATAAAAAACAAGGAAGATTATGATAAACAAACACAATATGCCATCATGATAAATATTTTATCAACATAAAAAAGTACATTTGATAATAATCTAGCATTGAAACATGATACACACACCCACATGTGATTATAATCAAGAATGTAATACTTAAAAGATATCACTAGAATTATACCATAACAACATGTGTATATGAAAGATGAAAATAGTAAGGAACTTCCACACTCAAGTTCATTGTTGAATAACATCAATGTTCCTCAAGGAATCATCACCCAATTCTCATAAATGTGTTCATCAGGTAAAACAACTCTCTATGTATTCATCGAACCAAATTTATTATTTTATTAAAAAAATAAATAAAACACCACATGAGATAATAGATCATTTCTACTAAATAATTTATAAACCATCAATTTAAAATAAATATTTCGTTATCCATTTCTTCCCAAGATAAAATTATAATTCCACACATGATAATAATTTTTTCCTCTCCATAATAATCCGAGATAGAAAAGAATAATTCTTAATATTATATTCAATAATGTTGTTTTATAATAATTTTTGGAAATAATTTTTAAATTTATAAGAATATTAAGAAGGATAGTTTTACAAGATTAATATGAAATGATATAAGGAAATATTACTTAGGTTTTATCTTCTAAAAATAGAGAATGAAAGAAAAGAGGAGATAAGGTGATATTTTTCCACTCATGGAAACTGGATAAAGAAGTCATATTGTTTTTATAAGTTTTCATAAAACTAGAACAAGGTAATTTTGGTGATGCTTGAACACAAAAGGACCACCCAAAAAAAGGGATTTAATGTTTATTTATTTTTTTAAAAATCCATCTCCAAACAGATTCAAAGATTTTGAACAAAAAAAATTAAATTCCTAATTTAAATTTTCATTTAATTGATTATTAATTGATATGAGCATAAAATATTCCATATTATGAGCTAAAACATTAAATGAGTGAGAAAATAATTTTTATGATTATATTCTGTGAAAATATTCAAAAACATGACACATGAGAATGTTGGGGAATAATAAAAATCATAAATAGTGATTTTAAGAATTTTCTTACAAAAAAGGATGCTACATAACTGTAACATGGTTTTACCCTTACAGAGATTCTAGGTATTGTGTGATGGTACTGGGTTTCCCATACACATCCCTTGGAAATAAGGACGTACCATTACACAACACATCCCCACCCTTATGCATCATTTTAAATCTTTGGGTAACCCTTACATAACCCCTAGGATTTAGGTAATACCCTTATATAGCTCATTTTTACCCTTATGTAGTGTGAGAACAACCCTTACATAATATTTTAAATGTTTGGGTAAACTTTACATAATGATTGAAATAACCTTACATATGCATAGGGTTTATCGGCTACCCTTTACCTAGTGAATGAACGTCCTAACTTCCCTTACACAACTCATATAATTTTAGAGTCACCTTTACTGAACTCATGAAATATTTATATTTTTCTTACAAAATAACATTATTAACCTTCTTAAATTTATATAACCCTTATAAATCCATGGTTTTCTTTATCTAAAACCATAAAACCATATCTAAGGGTGACTTTTAGATTATAATTTTTCATATCAAATATGTATAAATTATATTCCAAAGTGAGTTTAATAGAAAATTAAAAAGTGAAAATACTATAATTATACTTCTATAAGGACTTATCATCCCTAAAAATTATCTCTAGAACTCTTTCTCAGAAAACTCAGGCCACTAAGCTCAAACATCAGACTCCCACTCCCATGTCTCATCCTAGATCTTTCCTTGCAGCTAAAGGATCCAGATAGGTGGTACCATAATTACATGAAGACTTTCTCAATTAAATCAATGATCCAATCCAATATATCTTCATAAAATTAATCAAGACTAAACTCAATATCCTTATAGTCTATAACATGAATGGGATTAGGTGTGTACCACATAAGATGAGAATGATGGAACACATCATGAATGCCTTGATAGCGTGGAAGAAGGTTGAGATGGTATGCCACCATCCCAACTCATTTACTGATCCTAAAGGGTCCAAAAAACTGTGGTGATGGTTTCCATATATTTTCCAATTGAATATTACCAAACATAGGTTACATTTATAAGAAAACCAGTTTTCTAATAGTGAACACCAAAGGCCATATTATATTGTTTAAATATGACCACTGGAAACTCTGATTGTTCACAAACCACTATCTGGTAAACCGCTCCCTCTCTATGGTCTCCTACACCATACAAAGCCCAAGAACTGCTACATGACCTTCCTGGTTCCAACATAGTGTTCATTATCATGACTATTAATTGGGATCCAAAAATGGTTCTATATTTATAGAAACTTGTAAAATACATTTGTAAGTGAACTTCACCAAGTCTAGGTACTCATCCCAAGATCTATGAAATTATGAACACAATCTCATAGTGTATCCCAGAGTATGTGAATCTATATATTGGAATAACCTTCCTTATGAGGATAATACTCTATTATAAATATGAGATAAGTCCATAGGGCCTTTTATAAGTTCTTATAAAAGTGAAAAATGAAATTTGAATCTTTATGGAAAACAATTCTCAAGGGAACTCCACGTTAATATATGATTTCATGAAAATATAAATTTAACATATCATCCACTTAGTAAGTCTCTCAGATCAATAAGAAGTTATGATCCTTTTCCAGATTCCCTAAAATCATTCAGAAAACATCATGATTCCACAAGGTCCAGGGTAACCTCATCCTGATGTCTATCATGTTGTCCTCCAACTTCCAAAATGGAAATTGAAGTGGCTATATCAAACAAAAATGAAGTCGGTGCTTAGAATTTACATTTTTTAGGTAAGGAATTAGAAAATAACCCCATTAATGTCCCTCTTCATCCCAAGTCACTAGTAATATTTCCTATGGTTTTGTTAAATCGTTGTCACACTATGATGTAACTTCCAATTAGATGTATGTAATTCCATCACCAACTCCTCTCTAATAGAGGAAAGGACTACTACTGTCCTATGTTGAAGTATCACGTATTTATTGCCCAATAACCTCTTGGGTATCGGGTTACCCCTAGCCAGTTATTCCTTCATCACATTATACTCTTGGAGAGTATCTTGACCATTATTTACATGTTCTACTAGATAATATGCGACCACAAACGGAGAATAAGTCATTGACCATTGATCCTCAAAAGTATACATTCTACAATCAACTGATAATATCATCAAGCACTGCTTCTCCTTTCAAGACCACTTACCAAGCTCCTGATCATGATGTGTCTAACAGTTAAGAGAATATACTATGAAATTATCATTCCTAGGATTATATAGCATCTCAAAGTCAAATATTTGTAGATAATCCATCCAAAACCACTACCGTAAGTTCAGTTTCAACTATATGAATATGTAATAGACGCTCTTGAGGTTAGTATAGAAGAAAACCTATTACTAAAGATATATTTTGTATAATACATTAAATTCTAAACCATGACTTCTAGATCTGAGTCATGAGTGGGGTAGTGTTTCTCATGGGGTCCTAGATGTCATGACCCATAAGCTACTGAAAAGGCCATGTGTAACGACCCAGGAAACTGTGTTTTGGGTAATGAAAAGTTTATTTTACAATGAAACCCATTAATTGAACAAAAAATCATCTTATAAAGAAATAATAATAAAAGTAACAATGAATTATAGAACGCATAAAAATGAATGAAAATATCTTTTATTCAAATGAGTAACATCTTAGTGACTACACCTCACAACGATCGAACAAGAAGTTTAGATAACCAAAAATCCCAATTAAAAACCAGATTACAATTATAGGGAGACCTCTTAAGACCACAAGGACCCTGAGAAGGTGATAAGGGTCTTTGGAATCCATCAAAATAAGCATAAGGATGTCTAAAGCCACCGTAGCTGTATTGAGCACCAAAGGAATCACACAAACCATCTCCTCTTTTTCTCCTTCAGTCGCCTTAAGTGTGGGATACCCCGAGACCAGGATTTTTATAAGAACACTTATCCGACCGTTATACCCTAACAGCTATAAATATAGCCGTTGGCTCTCCCATGATCCTCTTATCCTCTAATGATTTAATTTTCAATTGGACAGTTGAAGATAAGAGTTGATTATCCCCGAAAGGTTCAAAAAGTTATTTATGTTATTTGCTTTAATATTTAAAGAATGACATCAAAAATAATATAATTTATTTATTTATTGTTTCCCCAAAATGTGAATTATATTTTATATTGAAAAATAGTGAGAATTAATATTATTATTATTTTCACTATTTACTATACACATTTTTAACTTGAGCCAGTAAACATTTATTTTGTAATCATATTGAATCTGATGGGTTTTACTTTGTCTAAGAAAATATGTACTCAAAATCATGAGTTATATATGTTGAGTCAAATTAAATCTATTATATTTATCTCTAATTAAATTTAAGTAATAATAATAATTCATGTATTTATAACTTGACCTTTTTATAATTAACCATTTTGAGACGATGTCAAATTATGATTTCATTTACATATGTGTTTCATTATGTTAATATTTAGATTAATGGACTCTTATTTGTGAATTTGAAAATATTTAGTGATGTTGTTATGTTAAATGTTTAATTGTATTAATAACAATAACATAAAACCTTAATTATGGAAAATTAAGATAATTAATATGTAATTCAATAAAGGAAAATAAATTAATAAAATATATTTTGATAAGGATGAATTAATTAATATACTTATGTATTAAATTACCATTGACTCACTATAAAATAATAAAATTTATATCAATAATTGATTTTTAATAATGATAGTTTAAATAATAAGTTTATAAAAAAATTTATAAAAGAATAAAATATCAAATGTTTATTTTTTCTAAAACAGCCGCGTGTTTTCTTTTTTTTTTTACACCGCTTACACCGCGGTCCATTCGATCCAGCACCCTTCCATCACGACTGTTCATTTTTTTAACGATGCAGCACTTAGGGCCATCCTATCTATCCCCGTACAATCCTAGTTGCCCTTCAATTTTTTGATTTTTCCTCCTGATGCGGTTTTCTTCTTCCCCGTGTCCCGCGCTTTATTCTTCCTCGAGCCACTGTACCAGTAGGATAGGCGACGTCTTCTTCTTCCCTAGGCCAGCGAGTGGACCCAAATTCTTCTATTTTTCCACAGGTTACGCACCGACTCCCCTTGGATACCCACTCCACACAAGTTGAGTCCTCTTTTTTTTTAACCTCAGTTTGCACCGAAACGAGGATAGTTCTTGCTTCGTGAATCTTTGATCATTCCAACCACCAATTCGGTGTCGCCTGCTTCTTCCTTCTCCTCCTCTAAAAATAGGTAAGGGAAATCTTTTTATTTGTTTTTTTTCTCTAATTCTGATACACCGTTTTTTATACGCTCTATGTATATATGAGTATATATATGTCTATGTATATACAAATCCATATGAACTGTACTTCACCTGTTTCACTCTTCCTGATTTGGGGAGTCGAACGAAGGTAAGAGAGATTTTCTTGTCTTGATTTTAGTAGTCTCGATGAACTTGTACACGGCTATATACAATTCACACACATATACATATATATAAACTTATACACATATATATGTATATAAGGCCTTATGAACTGACTACACTTGCTTCCTCTTCCTACATGGAGAACCAAATAAGGGTAAGGGAACTCAAGAGACTTGTTTTATTTTGGTTTGGGTATTTGCATATTCCTATATATTCTTTGAGTATATATATTTATAAGCATATATATATAAGATAATATATGCAGATATACAAATTTCTTCTCTATGTTTATAACCCTTTTTTTATTCTGCCCTATGGAAAAATGGAGTTTAAGGGTAATTTTATGAACATGTAAGATTATACAAATATATGAAGCATATCGATATATATTTACATGTGATTATATAAGGTGTATATGTACATCTATGTGCGAATATGAGGACGAGCTTATTTATTTGTTTTAAAATTTACCACAATATAACATAAAGATTTATTAAAATTATATTTACCCTTTAAGATTATTACTTCAAGAACAATACCCAAAACTATTTATATACATTTTTATATGTATGATGAATTTTAAGGATTAGTTTGATATCAAAATTATTCCTCCAACTAAAAATATCATTTATCAGTGTTTTTGATAAATCATGCACTTTTTGTGTAATATGTGGCGTGAACCCCTTAAGCATTTATATGTGGATAGGTGAATGTGTATTCCTAAGTTCAGTTTCCAAAACCCTGTTTCAATTAATTATTATCAGGACTTGGTTTACGTTTTTTGACACATTTAAGTTTCTAATAATTTTAATGGATGCTAAGCCATGATGTATGTTGTACCAGTGGGCTGGCTTAACCTGCAAAGTTATGTACGCTCGATGAAATTTGTACTTGTAAAGAAAGAGTTTATGCATGTTTTAAAGAGATGAACTATGAATTTATGGGTTTTATTTAATGAACATGACGTAATTTTACATGACAACCCTTTATGTTCAGTGTTCCTATTATTTTTGCATGTACAAGAGTAAGTTGATTTAGTTTATTTACATCATTGCTTAATCTGAAGCCAAAAGCCTAGTTCTTTTTACATTACATTATGATCCACTTCAAGTTATGAATATGTATGTAAAAAGGGGGTTTGATTAAGAATGTATGAATTAAACCCTATGTATGAAAGACGAAGTCAAGATATGTGAGGGATGTATTGGACTTAATGGTTTATGGATGGGTGTGCCCGGAATTATATAGCACTCCAATGCATTGGGTAAAGTATGAGTCTCATGAGACGTTATGGGCGACTGTCTTGGCGGTTATCCTTGACTTGTGCTACCATGGAAATGGGATGGGCAGTTAGACTTGACCCGTATTAAGTATGTTTTATGGTCTTGACGCATGGTCTTGACAATGTCCAACATTATACATTCCCTCTGCATGTGATGATAAATGGTCAACCTGGGGTTAGTTCAACTAACATGACATCCCCTAGTTGAAAATTCCCATGACTATGAGAATGAATTTATGAGATATGAATTGTAACATGTGTATCATGTTGTTATAAGAATTTTATGTGCCAATGAATCATGATATGAATGTTTTCCCTTCTTGCACTCAATCTTTTAGAACTGACGTAATTTTGGTTGTAAGTTATGCATCATCTATTCTTCACATGCTTGCGCACTCTGATTTATGTCTTCTTTAAACCTTATTTTAAGTACGCACATCCTCTCTATGAAAGTGGTTTTAAAAAAATACAGGATTTACATGTTTTAAGAAAAGTTAATGCTTTGTTTTAGTGATGTTTTTTAAATGATTTCTTTGAGAAAGTGTTTTCTTAAAACGTTTTTAAAACCCCTTACTTGGCATATTTTCTCCCCCTACGTTTTTGTTTTGAAATTTTTCAGGCATGGTTTGCACTAATGAAGTTTATCAGAAGAAGCTGGTTTCCCAGAACCATGAGCCTCACGATCTTCTGTAGTAATGGGACATGATATGTTATTTGTAAATGTTTTAATGAAATGTTAGTATATCATGTCTCATAAGGCACCCGAGAACCGAGGTCTCTACAGTTGGTATTAGAGGATGGGTTTAGGCAACTCTGGAAAACCAGGTGGTATGAATATATTACTATGTTTGACTAAGTAAAAATGTTTTAACTTTCGGATGGCTAATGAAAATGTACCTACCGACCTACTGTCACTTCCGACTGAGGCTCTAGAGAAAGTTGTATCTCTGGCTAGTCGGGAGAACTTCCTTAACTACACCCATATCCGCATGTCATGCAAGAAATTTTATGATGTTTCAAATTCACTAGGGTGCTTAGTCTTCATCTGTTATTGAAGATGGATTATCTCCTAATGATGATGACCCAATTTCCCTCTTATGTACGTTTGGGAAGGTACCATGAGGGACTCTTCCGAGTTTTCATGACTGGTGAAGAATTTGGAACGATGCTTGATAACCCCTTTCAAGAAGCTGCTGCTGCTGGAGATCTCCGAACAGATTACCTATGCCAAATTTTTCACTACAGCTTCTGGGGCCAGTTGATGGACTTTGGGGTGTTGGAAGAAGAGTCCACCTGATTTTCTCTTAGGAAAGAGGTGTATAATGATGTTTCCCAACTCCATACCCCTCATGATAAACTCAAGAGGCATCATAGATGTTCCCATGAGTTTAACCCCGTCTGTTCAGCTTATGTGTGGTTTGAAGATTTATGGAGTTTTTCCACTCTTTGTGGTGTACGTTTAGTAAACTCAAGCTTTTATATGTAAACTTTTTCATAAATGAAAGTTTCATGTTTCCTTTCTGGCCTCTACCTTATCAGTGTTGTTATGTGTTTCCTTTAGAATTTTTTTTGCAGATGGCTGGTCAAATGAACATCTCATCATTACCCGATGAGTTAGTAGAGGTTATTATGATCAGGAAATGCATGGTGGATTATCCATATTTTTCTACTTGAAAGGGTCTTGCCAATGTCTGCTCGATTTAGCAAACAGTCCTATGATTCTTCGTTCGTGTCAGGGGGATGACCGTGTTTTTCACCTCATTGCCACTACTCAACTTCCCTGCTATAGGTGAAGGGGAAGGTACTACGAAGGCCTTTTCCAGTGTTTTAATATGGCACAAAACTTTTCTGCCAGAGCTTGATTCCTCATAGCTTCCCAGGATGGCCACCTTAGTGAAACCTTTATATTCCATGTTTAAATTTTAGTCTCCTCAATCGCATCATTCCCCTTGATTACCTCCAGCATGATGTATCCCGGAGAGTTATTAGGGAATTTATCTACTCGGACGTTTCTGAGCTTTTCACTGCATAAGACTCCCTTTGGAATCCTGTGTGCAGTACACACTAGCAGGATTAGAAGACATACTGCTCAAAGTGAATCTGGGCTAGAGAAACAGAAGAACTATATACCAACATTGGTATTCCATTAACCGAGCCAGATCCCCTATTTCAGTAGTGTTGTATGACTGAGGTTTCTAATTTATTTTTATGATTAGAATTGCGAGGACACAATTCTTTGAAGGAGGAAATAATGTAACGACCCAAGAAACTGTGTTTTGGGTAATGAAAAGTTAATTTTACAATGTCACCCATTAATTAAACAAACAATCATCTTATAAAGAAATAATAATAAAAGTAACAATGAATTAGAGAATACATCAAAAGGAATGAAAAGATCTTTTATTCAAATGAGTAACATCTTAGTGACTACAACTCACAACGTTCAAACAAGAAGTTTAGCTAACCAAAAATCCCAATTAAAAACCCGATTACAATTATAGGGAGACCGCTTAAGACCACAAGGACCACGAGAAGGCGGTAAGGGTCTTTGGAATCTATCAGAATAAACATAAGGATGGCCGAAGCCACCACAGCCGTACTGAGCACCAAAGGAGTCACACGAACCATCTCCTCTTTTTCTCATTCAGTCGCCTTGAGTGTGGGATACCCTAAGGCCAGGCTTTTTATAAGAACACTTATCCGACTGTTATACCCTAACGACTATAAATATATCTGTTGGCTCTCCCATGATCCTCTTATCCTCTAATGTTTTAATTTTCAATTGGACCATTGAAGATAAGAGTTGATTACCCCCAAAATGTTCAAAAAGTTAATTATGTTATTTACTTTAATATTTAAAGAATAACATAAATAATAATATAATTAATTTACTTCTTGTTTTCCCAAAATGTGAATTATATTTTATATTGAAAAATGGTTAGAATTAATATTATTATTTTTTCCACTATTTACTATACACATTTTTAACTTGAGCTAGTAAACATTTATTTTGTAATTATATTGAATCTGATGGGTTTTACTTTGTATAAGAAAATATGTTCTCAAACTCTTGAGTTATATATGTTGTGTCAAATTAAATGTATTATATTTATCTCTAAATTAAATTTAATTAATAATAATAATGCAAGTATTTATAACTTGACCTTTTTATAATTAACCATTTTGAGACGATGTCAAATTATGATTTCATTTACGTATGTGTTTCATAATGTTAATATTTAGATTAATTCACTCTTATTTGTGAATTTGAAAATATTTAGTGATGTTGCTATGTTTAATGTATAATTGTATTAATAACAATAAGATAAAACTTCAATTATGGAAAATTAAGATAATTAATATGTAATTCAACAAAGGAAAACAAATATAAAAAATTATATTTTGATAAGGATGAATTAATTAATATACTTATGTATTAAATGACCACTGACTCACTATAAAATAATAAAAGTTAGATTAAAAATTTCATGTTAATAATGATAGTTTAAATAATAAGTTTATAACAATTTTTATAAAAGAATAAAATATCAAATGTTTATTTTTTTTAAACAGCCGCGTGTTTTATTTTTTTACACCTCTTACACCGCGGGCTATTCGATCCAGCACCCTCCCATCACGACCATTCTTTTTTTTAATGCCACAACACTTAGGGTCGTCCGATCCTTCCCCGTGCAATCCTGGTCGTCCATCCGTTTATGGATTTTTCCTCCTGCCGTGGTTTTCTCCTTCTCCGCGTCCCGAGTTTTCTTCTTCCTCGTGCTGCTGTACCAGTAGAATAGGCGGTGTCTTCTTCTTCCCTAGGTCGGCGAGTGGACCCGACTTCTCCTCTTTTTCCATGGGTTAGGCGCCGACTTCGCTCGGATACCCGCTCCACACAAGTTGATGCCTCTTTTTTTTAAAACCTCAGTTTGCACCGAAACGAGGAGAGTTCTTGCTTCCTAGATCTTTGATCTTTCCGACCACCGGTCCGGCGTCGCCTGCTTCTTCCTTCTCCTCCTCTCCGAACAGGTAAGGTTAATCTTTTTATTTGTTTTGTTTTCTCCATTTCTGATACAACGCTTCTTTTATACGCTCTACGTATATATGAGTATATATATATCGATGTATATACAAGGTGATAAGAACTGTACTTCACTTGTTTCACTCTTCCTGTTTTGGGGAGTCGAACTATGGTAAGGGAGATTTTATTGTCTTGATTTTAGCAGTTCCGATGAACATGTACATGGCTATATACACTTCACAGACATATACACATATATACACATATACACATATATATGTGTATAAGGCCTTATGAACCGATTACACTTGCTTCCTCTTCCTGTATGGAGAACCAAATAAGGGTAAGGGAACTCATGAGACTTGTTTTATTTTGGTTCGAGTATTTTCATATTCCTATATATGATTTGAGTATATATATTTATAAGAATATATATATAAGATAATATATGCAGATATACAAATTTATTCTCTATGTTTATAACCCTTGTTTTATTCTGCCCTATGGAAAAATGGAGTTTACGGGTAATTTTATGAACATGTAATATTATACAAATATATGAATAATATAGATATATATGTACATGTGATTATATAAGGTGTATATGTACATCTATGTGCGAATATGAGGATGAGCTTATTTATTTGTTTTAAAATTTACCACAATATAACATGAAGATTTATTAAAATCATATTTACCCTTTAAGATTATTACTTCAAGAACAATACCAAAAACTATTTATATACATGTTTATATGTATGATGAAGTTTAAGGATTAGTTTGATATCAAAATGATTCCTCTAACTGAAAATCTCATTTATCAGTGTTTTTGACAAATCATGCACTTTTTGTGAAATATATGGCATGAACACCTTAAGCATTTATATGTGGGCAGGTGAATGTGTATTCATAAGTTCAGTTTCCAACACCCTATTTCAATTAATTATTATCAGGACTTGGTTTACGTTTTTTGACACATTTATGTTTCTAATAATTTTAATGGTTGCTAAGCCATCATGTATGTTGCACCAGTGGACTGGCTTAGCCTGCAAAGTTATGTACCCTCGATGAAATTTATACTTGTAAAGAATGAGTTTCTGTTTGTTTTAAAGAGATGAACTATGAATTTATGGGTTTTATTTAATGAACATGACGTAATTTTACATGACACCCCTTTATTTTCAGTGTTCCAGTCATTTTTTCATGTACAAGAGTAAGTTGATTTAGTTTATTTACATCACTGCTTAATCTAAAGCAAAAAGCCTAGTTCTTTTTACATTTACATTATGATCCACTTCATGTTATGAATATGTATGTAAAAAGGGGGTTTGATTTAGAATGTATGAATGAAACCCTGTGAATGAAAGACCAAGTCATGATATGTGAGGGATGTATTGGACTTAAATGTTTATGGACGGGTGTTCCTGGAATTATATATCTCTCCAATGAATTGGGTAAAGTATAAGTCTCATGAGACATTATGTGCGACGGTCCTGGCGGTTAGACTAGACTTGTGCTACCATGGAAATGGGATGGGCGGTTATCCTTGGCCCGTATTAAGTATGTTTTACGGTCTTGATGCAAGGTCTTGACAAAGTCCGGCATTATACATTCCCTCTGCATGTGATGATAAATGGTCAACCGTGGGTTAGTTCAACTAACAAGACATCCACTAGTTGAAGATTCCCTTGACTATGAGAATGAATTTATTAGATATGAACTGTAACATGTTTATCATGTTGTTATAAGAATTTTATGTGCCAATGAATCATGATATGAATTTTTTCCCTTATTACACTCAATCTTTTAGAACTGAAGTAATTTTGGTTGTAAGTTATGCATCATCTATTCTTCACATGCTTGTGCTCTCTGATTTATGTCTTCTTTAAAGCTTATTTTAGGTACACACTTCCTCTCTCTACAAGTGGTTTTAAAAAAATGAAGGATTTACATGTTTTAAGAAAACTTAATGATTTGTTTTCGTGAAGTGTATTAAATGGAAACTTTGAGAAATTGTTCTCTTAAGACGTTTTTAAAACCCCTTACTGGGCATATTTTCTCACCCTATGTTTTTGTTTTGAAAACTTTAAGGCATGGTTTGCACTAATGAAGTTTATCAGAAGCAGCTGGTTTCCCAGAACCCTGAGCCTCGCGATCATCTGTAGTAATGGGACATGATATGTTATTTGTAAATGTTGTAATATAATGTTAGTATATCATGTCTCATAAGGCACCTGAGAACCAGGGTCTCTACATCCTGACCTTAAACATTACATAATCTTGAGATAAGTCCACAATTGACTTTAATTCACTTTGAGGGTCTTTTAAGGTAATGTTTTACATAATTTGGCCATAAATCATACAAATAAACATAAATATAACAGTTAGAAACTTCTACTCACTATCCATTTTCATTCATAAATCAAAAAATCATTAAAAAAACATGTAATCTCTTCATGTTTTAACTGCTAAACTTTTCCTTGATCCCATCTTCGACTCTAGTCTTCCTAATGTCCTGTGAAATTTTCCTCAAAACAAGGGATGAGCATAAAAATCTTAGTAAGATAAATAAAATAAGTAATAAAACCATTAGTCCTTGAATATCTAAAACCCTTGAAAACATTTTCTCAAAATCATACTTTTCACCCATAAAACAAAAAATACTTATCTTATATAATGTAATCACAATATTCCTACAAAACATCATAGAAATCATAAAACATAGAGTAAAATTGTGATATCCATATCATAATTATATTGTTGCATTCACATATATTTAGGGAGTAAACTTCAGGGTTACATTTGGAATACCCATCACATTATATTCCCTAAATCTCTTTTGAGAAACCTTAACATTTACCTCTGTCACGTTACCCAATGAATTGGAGAGCTATCAAGGGATCACCTTCACTTAGTTTATCATAGAACCACCGATATTTGGTTTATCATGTAACCACCCATAAAATTTCCAAGTACCATTATATAATCATAACACGTAAATGACGGAAATTATCAACACACCACTCTTCAATTTCAAGAAATCAGTTCAAGATATTTAAATATTCAATCTATTTACAATAAATTTAAAACATTTAATAAAGTTATTTTTGAATCAATGTGTCCCATACCACATTGAAACTATTAAAGGAATTATAATTATAAAAAATTATTATATATAATAATAAATAATTAAAACTATTTTTAATACAAGGACATTAATGAGAAAAAGTTTTAAGAAAAAATCATTAAAACTTTTAAAACGATGATTTAGTTAAATATTCCCTTCAAATAAGAGAAAATAATTGAATAATAATAATTAAAGTATAATAATAAATAGAACTTATAATATCACTAGAATAAGATGATTCATGATAAAATATTTCAAAGGTAGTATATACACAATTTAAAAGTTAATTGGTGCATAACAACAAATAAGTCTCAATGGAATGTAAATTGAGATAAAATCCCTTGAAAAAATTATAACCTTAAATTATGGATAATTCAATGACATAATTATGTGTGAAAAATATAAATACACACAATATAAGTGTATATTTACTAAAAAACAATCAGAGGTCATTCACACATATTTTTGGAAAAACCAAACCAATGAGATCGATTATTAACTTATTGAATGCAAATTGAGTTTAGATTTTCCTTTCAATGTTCTTATAAATGACGTAAGATTTTATCAATGAGGAGATTATGTGTACCAAAAGTATATCCACACAAATAGAAGTGTAAATTTCAATATAAATAATTAAACATTTATTCCACACCTAATATTAGAATAATATAATCAATGTATTATGCATAAAACCAAATTAGTGGAAATTGAGTTTAGAAATTCCCTTATGAAAATTCAGTAGCCTAACAGTATCACATTAAAATTCAGAAAATGAGTTGATGAGAGTGAAAAGGGTATCTCATCACATGGAAATAAAATGGACAACCATAAGGATATATAAGAACATATCCAAATATAATAAAATGGAAATTTAAAGACACAACATAAAAGAAGTCTTTGACTAAAATATAACTGTGAAAGGTTCCCTTACCTTGAGTCCAACTCATCACGTACAACAGTTATGTTCATGAATAATAAAAAAGGTTAATTTATAATTGCTTGATAACTATTATCAAGTTTATTATTTCTTTTAAATCACTTTTTTCCATGTTAAAAAAATTTAAAAAATATTTAATTAAATATTAGTCGTTTTGTCGATATTCGGTACTTGAGTCGAAAATGAACTTGTTTTGATATAAATTGCCAACATAGTTAAAATTACATCATCTCTAGAAGTATATTAATGATTTAAAAATCATATATATCCATTATATATGTATTTATAATTTTCCATAACCTTTGGAGATAAGAAATGAAATGCACCTTTCATGGAGAAGTAGGTCATATGTACGTATGAACACAACATTCATTTCATTGTCATATCAAAAGAATAATAATAAAATGATATAAATGTATATTATAATACCATTGTTATATTTATTTCATTTATGTCTCATAGGTTTAATAAAACCATCCTTTATACGTTCCATGAAAATCATGAATGAGTCATATCACTTTGAGGGGCGGTAGTCCACACTTTCTCAAAAGAAATTATCATATTTACAAATCATTGAAAGAATAAATGTATGTTGTAAATAAAAATTAATGAATCATAGAGACAGTATAAATATAATATATATATCATATATAAATAAAGTTCCATCATAATGGCCACCATGAGAGGTGGTAGGAGAAAATTGAATAATCATTGTTTTGTGAGGCAGTAGTTCGTTGTACACAGAAACAATATGTTCATATCCATTAGATGGATGTGTGTGTAAGTATTGTTAGAATATTTCAAATAAAAACATACTAGTATATTTAATATAATGTTATTCTTATTTAATTATATAATAAGAAGATCATAGGGATTGGAGAAGTAAAATAAAATAAAAGAACTTGAGAGAAGACGTTACCTCTAAATCGGGTAACAACTTTTGATTTTAGCCAAAAGGATTCATTGAATTGCCTTATGAAAAAGGAAAGGACTCTTGGATTAAGTTAGGGACATTTGGATCTTATTTTATCATACTTTAGATGAGACCAGGAGCTTTATAGGTGTGAGTAAGTGGGTAGATGTTTTGGATTTTTTTAAGAGGGAGGATGGGCACTTTAGGAATGTCTTGATATATTAATTTGTTATAAATTTATTTTGGATTTATAATGGTCCAAAACTCATTTATTTCAAGGATAATATTATTTTTTGGTCGTATCCCCATAATAAAAATAATATTATACAAGTTTAGATCATAACATTAACCTTATCATTTAGATTTAACCCTAAGTTAGAGACATTATTTCTTACCATGTCTTCTTGTATTTTCATAATACATGGATACTATTGTGACTATAAAAGGCCAAGTGAACCAAAAGTGATATATTAAGAACATTTATGATGTTATATAAGTCATTTTTAGAATATTATATTTTTATAACTATTATATCATTTAATAAAATATTATTTGATTTTAAAAACTCATTTATTTCAATTTTGATACTATTTAGTAATTGATTTTTGCTAAAATCATAAAAACCTGATTCCATCACACAAAAATAATTAAATTTGATATATTATGTCTTAATAATATAAAAAATTCATGGATGGATTCAAAATATAAAATTTATATTTATTTAAATATTTATAATATCATTTATTAGAATCTTTCATTAATAAGGTAATAACTGCATCATCATTGTGTTGTAAATAAAATTATTTATGACATGTATAAAAATTAAAATTAAAATTCCATGATTTATGAAATATTTTTATCTGTATAATGACTATTTATAGTTGAATTGATTATTTTTATAATCCAAATTAACATTGTTTTAGTAAAGGAGACATGTATATGTTATATTTACCTTTACTTTAAAAATAATTATTATAACATGTCATTATCACATCCAAGTGGCTCCATGGGGTCCCAAAATCGACCCATGGATGACCATGGTCAGTAATATATTATCCAATTGGATTAGGACATGTGTTATGGTAGTTTTATTTTACTATAATATTATTTCCTACCATAATTTACCTGCTTTACCCTTTAACCATGGTAAATAAAAATTGTTACTGAGTTACTATACATAATGTCTAAAAATAAAAGGTGCTTATTTACACAATTTGGAGCTTATGATTACAAGTATGGAATCCATTTTTCCATATTCAAAACACAGAATTGGAAAAAATTAATTTAGAATTAATTCCCGCTGTTAAACCAAAAAATCTTGTTTTAAAGAAGTAAAAACTACCAAACGATTGACATGTGTTTATGACCAATTTCAATGTAAAATTAAATCTAATGAATAAAATTGTATTAAATGATAAAAATAAATTCAATTTATACTTTAAAACCAATAAAATAAAATTATTTAACTATATAAATTATCTTGATGGAAAAATTTGTTTTCAATTAAATGTTCGTAAATTTTTACTATTCATCAAAACATGATAGTTGTCCAAAAAATATCAAAGATTCATCCATAGTAAATTTAGATGCCATAATTCTAAGTAATAAGTTTATTTTTTCAAATGAAACATATAAAGGTGTCAAAAACTAAATTTAAAAAGGGCTTTCCATCAAAAGGATGTAAAAATGCATTTAAAAATGACTATTTTATCCAAAAATTTGAATTTTATTTTTATATAATATCTGGAGAACATATAAGATAAATTTTAAAAATTACATTGAATATATTACATATAATTTACATTAAAAAACCTTAAAGAGTGATATAATTTTATAAACACAATTATTCTCTTTTTAATTAGGTTTTCATAAAAACATGCCCTTTATATTGAATTGGTATTTATTTCAATTTCTAAAAACTTTTGTTACAATATAATCATTATTTAAACATGTTTAAACCATATTTTCATAATTCAATCGATACTATTCATTCTCGCCATTCCAATAGATAGGTTATAACAGTGACATTTAAATAATAATATTTTGTTCATTTAAGCTCGTTGTAGGGTATCATGTATGCTATTGAACATAGTGTTTCTTTATTAAAACTAGGTATGTTACATCATTTAACTCTTTTGGAATTTATTTCCTCACAACATTAAAAATTTTCTTGGTAACTTCATTAAAAATCCCATATTTGAAAATGGATTAATAAAACTACCACTTTTAAAGAAAGAAAGAGAAGTACGAAGGTCACCCGAGGTAACACATACTAGGGTTCAATGTAGGAAAACAATAATATAGAATAAAAATGATCTATCAAGTTATGATGGTGAGTGATAGAAAATGTGATTAGGATAATGTTAACAACCAGAAAACCATAAAATTGTGATAGGTTAAACGGTATTTGATTTCTCAGTAGGAAAACTAAATGGATTTTTTTTGTTTTAAGGTCCTTTTAATAATGTTGAGGAATTCTTTTACTACATAGAATAAGAACAAAAGGAATCATACTTACTTTTCAATTAGAGTTTCATTATTAAAAAAATATGTACAAAAAACTCACCATTTCTCTAAACAATGAGTATTCCAGATGACTTGGTCACAAAAAAAAGTGCAAAAATAAACTTCTAGAGAATCTCATAATCCACAAAAGAAAGAACTATATATTTCCCCTATCATTAAGACATTAACCAAAAACAAAATAGTTAGTAAAATATCACGTAATCTAAAAGAATCCCTTATAAAAAGAAATACTAATTTTAATCTCCAAAATTCAATAAAAAATACACAATGTTCAATGAAGACCATTCAATAAACAACTTCCCTTTTTCATGATAATCCAAACTATCATTTAAACACAAAGATTCAGAAGTATTTGATCACATAGGATTCCATGATAAATCTTAACATTAATCCCCAAATAACATCGAATACTCTTAATGTTTCATACATAAAATTAATTAACCTAATCATATATTATCCATGATAAGTTAATTATTTCCATAAATATCCCAAATCACCATATGTTCACAATAAAAACATATATTCTTCCAAAATAAAATTCAATCTTTACTCCTCAAATTAAATTCCACAGTGTAATATTTTCCTTATGCATATAGTATCCCCAAAGGAGAGAATGTCTTTTAAAGTCACATTTATCACTTAATCAACAAATCATTTTCCTATAATAAGAATAACTATTTGATAAAACATATGTTCCAAAAATCAAATTATTATCTATATATAAAATTATTTAACTAAAAATAATAAGTCATACTAACCTGGGACTTCATGTAGTACAATGGTATTTGATAAATCCCAGATGCACTTCGGTTGTGGGTTTGACTCCTATATCTTTGTCTGGCATGATGGGTTTTCAAATGGTTTGTGTGTGGTCCTTTTTAAAAAACTATGTAGTTTTATAAAATTTCCAAAAAATGAGATAATATTCTAAAAAATAACCATAACATATTTAAACATCAATGGTTATCTCATTCCTCACATTTTTCATCCCAAGAAATTAATAACCCATAATTTCCTCAAAGGTTAATGTCTTTAAAAATACTAAATCACATTGAAATTTCATATCACAAGCTTCCAAAGGGGTTTCTAAGACATTTAACTTATGATATTTAATAAAATTATAAACGATGATGATATCCCTAAATCACAAAAAAACATCCTAATATCAAAAGTTGTCTAAACATTTCCTTTTATACCAACTATATGGCCCCAGCCTTAAACATTAAATAATCTTGAGATAAGTCAAAAATAGACTTTAACTAATTTCAAGGATCGTTTCAGGTTTAGAGTTTTAGAGAATTAGGCAATAACTCAAAAATATCAACTGAAATATTCCATGTAGACACTTTTACTCACTATCCATTTTTTCAAAAAATGAAAACTCTTTAAAAAAACAAAGTATCTCTTCATGTTTTAACATCATAACATTGTATTGATCCCATCCTTGAATCTATTCTTCTTTAAGTCTAGTGAAAAATATTTCAAAACATAGGATGAGCATAAAAATATCAGTATGGAATATAAAATAAGAAATAAAGTTGTTAGTCCATGAATATTAAAAACCCATAAAAAATTTTCAAAAAATCATAATTTTCACCTATAAAACCTAAAATACTTATCTTAGATCATGTAATCATAATATTCCTACAAAACTATATAAAAATCATAAAACATAAAGGTAACTTGTAGAATCTATATTATACTTACATTGTAGCTTTCACAACTACCTAGGGAGTATCCATGATGGTTACATTTGGAATACCCATCACAATATATTCCATTAATCTCTTAGGAGAAACCTTAACATTTACCTTCTACATTTTACCCAATGCATTGGAGAGATATCATGGTCTCACACTCCCTCAGTTTATCATGGAACCACCCATATTTAGCTGATCAGGTAACCACCCGTCAAATTTCCATGTTTCATTACATAACCATAACACCTAAACTATTGAAATTATCATAATTTTACTCATCAATAACAAGAAATAAATTCAAGATATTGAAATATTAAATCCTTTTCCAAAACCATTTAGAACATTTAAAAAAATTATTTTTGAATCAATGTTTCCCATACGACATTGTAAAATTTAAGGGAATTAAAATTTTATAACATTAATGTCTATATATATATATACTTAAAACCATTTTTAAAACATGGATATTAATGAGAATGATTTAGAAGAATAAATCTTTAAAACATTTAAAATGACTTTTTAGTTAAAGAGTCCTCTACCACAAGAGAAAATACATGAATAAATATAATTAAAAAATAACATTAAACAAAAATTATAATATCATAAGAATTATAATATTCAAGATATAATTTGTCAAAGGGCATTATATACACCATATAAAACTGAATTGGATCATAAAAACAAATATGTCTCAATGGAATGTAAATTTATATTAAATACCATACAAAGATCATATCCTTATATTAAAGACAAATAAATGAAATATTAATGAGTAAAAAATATAAATACATGAGATATAAGTGGATATTCAGTGTAAAATAATCATAGGTAATTCACACATATTGTTGGAAAAATAAAACTAATGACATGGATATTTAATTCAATGAATGGAAACTGAGTTAAGATTTTACGTTACAAAGTTCATATAAATGAAGTAAGAATATATCAATGGGGTGATTATGTGTAGAAAAAGTATAACCATAAAAAGGGAAGCAAAAATTGCAACATAAATAACTAAATAGTTATTCAACACATAATCACGGAATAATAAAATCAACATATTATGCGTAAAACCCAATGAGTGGAATTGAGTTTAGAAATCTCTTTATAAAAATTCGGCAGCCTAACAACGTCACATAAAAATTCAAAAAAATGAGTTGATGTGAAAAGAAGGTTCTCTAATAAATTTTACAAAAAATTTATAGTAATAAGGATATATAAGAACATATCTCAATAAAATAAAATGGAAATTTAAAGACATAACATAAAATAAGTCTTTGATAAAAAAAAGGATGGTGAAAGGTTCCCTTACATTGAGTCCAACTCATCACGTACAATCGGTATGTTATAGAATAATAAAATTAGGTTAATATATACTTTATTGATAACACTTTTCATTTTTATTATTTCTTTTATATTATTTATTACCACTTTATAAAAATTGTATAATTATTTAAGTTAATATCGGTCATTTTGTCGATATTCGGTACTTGAGTCGAAAATGAACTTTTTTTGATATAAATTTTCCATGTAGTCAAAAGTAAATAATATCTAGAATTATATTCATCATTTAAATGTCATATATATCTTATATAAATGTATTTATAATAGTATATAACATTCAGAGATAATAAATTAAATGCATCGTTCATGGAGACGGTAGGCAGTACGTACAAATGAACACGACATTTTTTTCTTTGTCAAATTAAACAAATAATAATCAAATGAAATAAATGTATATTATAATTAAATTATTATATTTATGTCATTTAAGTATAATTTCTTTTATAATACCATCCTTTATACATTCCATGAATATCCTAAATGAGTCATATGACATTGAGGGGGTGGTAGTCCACACTTCCTCAAATGAAATTATTGTATTTACACAAGATGGAAAGAATAAAAGTATATTGTAAATAAAAATTACTGAATCATAGATACAATATGAATAATATATATAACATATATAAATATAGTTTTATCATAATGTCCACCATGAGCGGTGGTAGGAGAAAATTTAATAATCATCGTTTTGTGAGGCAGCAGTTCGCTGTACCCAAAAACTGTATGTTCGTATTCATTAGATAGAGGTGTGTGTAAGTGTAGTTAAAATAATTAACATAAAAATATACTAGTATATTAAGGATAGTGGTTTTTTATTTAATAAAATAATAAGAATACCATAGGGAGTCTATAATGAATATAAAAAAAATAACATGAGAGAATATGTTACCTCTAAATCAGGTAACTTCTTATGATTACATGTCATTATCACATCCAAGTGGCTTCATAAGGTCACAAATGATACCCATGGATTCCCATGGTCGACCATATCTCATCCAATAGGATTAAGACATTTGTTAGGTTAGTTTTATATTGTTATAATATTTTCTTACCCTAATTTACATGATTTACCTTTTAACCACGGTAAATAAAAATAATCTCTGAACATACTATTAATAATGTCCAAAAATAAAAGGTACCTAAATTAAAAATTTGGACCTTCTGATTCCAAATACAAAATAAATTTATCTAAATTCAAAACACAAAATTTGTAGAAATTAATTTAGAAATAATTCTTATTTTCAAAACCAAAATGCGTGTTTTTTAGAAGTAAAAACTAAAAAAAGATTGAAATGTGTTTATGTACAATTTCAATGTTAAATTACTTAAAATGACCGATATTGGATTAAGTGATAAAAATATATTCCATTTATACTTTGAAACCATTAAATAATTTTATTTATCCATATAAATTATTGCGATGGAAAAAGTTGTTTTCAATTAAAATTTTGTGTATTTATATTATTCATCAAAACATGATAGTTATCAAAAAAATATCAAAAATTCATCCATTGTAAATTTTTTTGTCACGATTCTAAATAAAAAATTTATTTTACCAAAAATAACATATAAAGTTGTCAAAAAATAAAAATAAAAATGGTTCTCCATCAAAAGGTGGTATAACAACATTTAAAAAAAATACTTCTTTTATCAAAAAAATTGAATTTGTTCTTTTATCATATCTTGGAAACATATAAGATGAATTTAAAGAATTACATTGAATATATAACATATATTTTTCATTAAAAAATCCAAAAATAGTGATATGATTTTATAAAAACCATTATTCTCTATCTAAAAATGTTTTCCTAAAAACACATCCTTTATATTCAATTGGTTTTTATTTTTATTTATAAAGACTTTAGTAACCAAAGAATCATTAATTAATCATGTTTAAACCTTATTTTTATAAATAAGTTGATACTATTCATCTCCTTCATTCCAACAGCTAGGTTATAATGGTATCATTTAAAAAATAATATTTACTTGTTCTTTTAAGATCGATGTAGCATATCATGTATGTTATTAAACATTGTGTTTCTTTCTTAAAAATTAAGATATTACACTACTACCTTCTCTCCCTAAATTAACATCACTCCCAAAATAATGTTTGAGGGATCAGAATATATTGCATATCTGATCCAAGGCTCATGGAGCATCAATACTAGAGCTGTAGTTGACCTCCACTACTACTCATGAAATTTATCTTCACAGTAGTCCATCTATGAGATATTTACCTCCTTCTTTATTTGTTTAGTAATACATGATGATAAATTATTGATGTCCTGGATAAATCTGTGGTAATATCTTATTAGTCCCATATATATCTTGATCCCAAACATGTCATGGGGACGTGTCTTGGACATCACTACCTCCAATCTTTCTATGTACATTGATATACTTGTATCAAACACCACATTCCTCAATAAATTCAACTCTTGAATCAAGAATTGAAACTTCAATAAATTTTTGTAAAGGTGATGTTCTCAAAGCATATTCATAACTATATCAAGATGTATGTAATGTTCATTCCGTGTCAGTGAGTATAGGATGTAGGTTTCAAGCATATCGAAATCTTGTGATGGGTCATGTCCAAATTTGAATTTTTTCATTATCAATGATTAATCATAGATTGAAAAGATGATAAAAACCATGATCAATGGAATTGAATTGAAGAAAATTGACAAAGGATAAAATTCCATAACCAGAGAACATGATCATCAAATATTATTTATAATTAATTTAATCAATTAAGGAATCACCTTATGATAATTATTTCTTAATTAATGGACCTGACAATAGATCCAAATTTTTCTATGATACAATTTTAAAATAAATTTTAGATTCTCTCTAGTTTTGATCCACATATGTTCCAAAAATTTCTAAATGTCACTGTAGGAATATTTAGGGTCTAGGATGACATATCCGGTTGCTTTCATGATTCGCCTATGATCACGTCAATAATAACTTCCAAAGGATTCTCTTTGATCTCTCTTGACTCAAGAGATATAGGTGGGGTAAGATCATCATCCATTCAAGGGAGAAATCTTGGAGATGGAATCTCTCTAGGGCTTCAAGAGGATTCTCTGAATTCATTGTGAACAACAAAACAAATGAATTGCCTATCTTGAAAAATAATATATTTGGGTTTATATAGTGCTATGGTTTAGAAATAAATATTTTCAAAAGTTCCCTTTAATATTACTATAATCCATATGGAACCCATGTCTATAATAATAATTATATTATTATTTCTTGATATGCGCTAAACTCATGAATTTAAATTAAATATTTTTTAATCAAATAATATTTAACATATATTATTTCTCACTATACTTATAAAGTCAACACTCCAATCTTCCAAAATATTTATCAGGACTTGAATAATGATTATTTATTTATTTAATAAACACCAATAAATTATTTTAAAATAAGAAAATAAATACTATACATATTAAATATAAAAAAATATTTATTAAACATCGTTCTTAATCAATATTCACTTGAATAACTGCTGATGAAACATATAAATTCATGGAAATGTGGATAATTATTAAACCACATGCCAGAATAATATTTATTCCAATTGTTAAATAATAAGTAATAATATATTATTAAAATGATATTCTGGATACACATAGTCTATGACCCTCTCGACATCTTTCTAAATGGAATTGGAAGAAGCAGCCTAAATTCTGAGGATAGTATCTAGAAACCCACCAAGGATCCCATAGAGAAAGAATTTAATTCAATAATGATGTAATACCTCATATAAATGGTTACTGTGTAATAAAATCCCATTATCATGATATCTCAAATCAAGAAGGTTTCTCTTTGGCGTTATCAACCTATGTGTTTGATGACTCTTTCTTTGACTTTTAGGTAATCAAAATTTCCTATAGAACACCATTACCACATATTTATTTAGGCTATATAATTTCCATAAATGTTACTAATATATCAACATTTATTAAATAATCAAATGGAAAAAATATTTTCTCTCATTATTCATTAATGTCACATTACTCTTGAAACACCCAACATATCCTACCTCATCACAAAAATATGTCATCACTATTTTGGTCAATACGTCAAAGTATGGAACTTACAATACTAATTAATAATAATATTAATGTATGGATTAATACACACATTTTCAGATAGGAACATCCAATGACATATATAAATATAGATTTCATACTATTGGGTATCACTCTTATATTGTCCCATGATAGATATTATTGATGGAGTACATCATGAGAAGGTGCATCAATGCCCTATGTTTCACCACCCATGATAGCCTAAATCATTTATATCCCTCAAATGATTCCATCTAGCTATATAAAATATACTTATGAATATTATTGTGGCACTTCGGGGTTCTCATCATAGTAGATAAGTACCATGACCTTTTAGTATGATATCTACTCTTAGGACATTATCACATACTATATTACACAGAAGAAAAATTAGGATGTGATAAAGAGTTTATTAATTTTCTTAGTTATGAATACAGGTTATCATAATGTACAAAGAAGTTGTTTCTAATAAACTAACTCCAATAGAATCCACTTTCCCTAAAACAAACTGATAAGAACCTTCAGTATGATACCTCTCACATGATACTCATTATTCTCCTGAGATAGGAATTTAGTCATGTGTTTTCCACATTTTATTCTATGTGAACTCAATTTACTGTAACATCACCCATCATATAAAAATTCCTCAATAGGTGATACTTCTAGAGTATGTACTTTTTCTGTTCGTGTTTCCTTGTATCTTTTTTGAGATCAAAAATTTTTGTATTACCATGTTGTAATGTTATATGGTATTTACTTCTAGGAACCAAATAAATCTATTGAAAAACATTCTTTATCCTAACGTCTTCCATGGATGCATCAAAAGCCACTATAAACTCAAAATTTGTTGTAGTATTAGTAAAAACTAGCTTCTTTGCGCTCTTCTAGCTCACATATCCTCTATTAAGAATGAAAACATATCCTGGTTGTGACTTCTGATCATTATGATCTATTTGAAAACTAGCATCAATACAACCTCTGATGAACATCTCATCATCTCTGACATACACCAAGAATATATCCTTCATTATTCTCAGATACCTGAGGATAACCTTAATAAGAGACCAATTCTATTCCCCAAGATATATTTGATATCTTCTTACCATGATCAATTCATAGGTAAAATCAAGTATAGTGGATAAAATAACATACATGATTGATCCTATTTCTAAAGAGTATGTGATCTTACTCATTATCTCATTCTCTCATTTTACCCGAGGACAGATTTTATTAGAGATATGTATACCATGGTACATTATAACCAATCCCCTGTTGGATTGTTCCATACTAAATATCATTAGTATCTCATTATGTAAGTACTTTGAATTAGTCAAACCAGCCTCCTCAACCTATCAAAAATTATCTCTCAAATATAAGTTTCTTGACCTAAGTAATTCATAGAAAAATACTTATTCAACTAGTTCTTAACAAACTATAAGACCTTTATATCATTTCCAATAAGTGACATGTCATAAACATGTACTACTAGGATAATTAACACATTCCCCCTAAACCTCTTGTAAACATTTGGCAAACATCCATTCTTATTGAAACCAAATT
Organism: Viscum album; assembly: GCA_963277665.1. Lineage (NCBI taxonomy): Eukaryota > Viridiplantae > Streptophyta > Magnoliopsida > Santalales > Viscaceae > Viscum > Viscum album. The sequence goes on from OY728121.1 coordinate 860,788,314, forward strand.
CTGTTATATCTTCATCAAATCAAATGTTCCATGACCTAGATTATTGCTTCAATCCATAAATGGATATATGTAGCTTTAAATTCCTTTTCTACCACATGGAGTCACAAAACCTTCTGGTTTATTCTTGTAGACATAATGCTGAGGGTTCCCTTTAAGGAATACGATTCTGACATCCGTTTTTCAAATTCATTGTCATGGTAAGCTGCTATAAAAATTATACTTTTGATGTATTTATATGTGGAAAATCATGAAAAGGATTCATCTAAGTCAATTCCATGATATTGATTACAAACTTTATCTAATATACTTAAATTATAAGCCTTTATATTAAATTCTATTCTGATTTTCTCTTGAATACCCATTTTCACCACACAATATTTACATCAACTAACACATCGACATGAACCAAAAATTTGTTCTGATACATTGAATCCATTTCACAATTCATGAAATCTTTACATATTGCATATTATGATCCCTCTACTATCTCTTTTTATGATATAGATTCATCATTGTCAACCAAAAATGATTCACTATCTTCGGTGAATAGAAAACCATATCTCTCTACTATATGTACGTCCCATTTTCTCCTATGCAGTACATAATTTTCATTATTGCTTCTTCCATAGGGACCTTTGTAATCTGTTCCTCTATAAAATCGTATATATCTTGATCATTAACTTCATCAATGCTAATATTCCCCCAGTATCATTTTTTTGGATGTTATCCCTCTCAATATAGATGGCTTATCTAGGGAAACCGCCTTTATTTTTTGAGGGGTTTCATAGGTAGTATTCATTTTTTTCCTTAGGATACACTATAATGATACACCTTGTTCCCCGATGTGCTAGTTTATTGCATGACAAGGCCTTAAAAATTTACTTGTAACCACATACACATGTATATGAAAAAATGAGTTTATTTCCACTCCCTAACTCTAAGGGAATTAAAAATTTAAATTTATTTGGCACTCTATTAAATTTCATTTCCATGACTTTTAATTCATATCCCAAAAATGATAATGAAATATCTGTATGACTCATTATAAAAATTACTATGTCTAACAAGGTAAGAATACTCCATTCACTAAAACTAATCCACTATATTGTGTAAGGTTGAGTGAGTTGAGATTGAATCCAAAAATCATGTAAAAGTTATATAAAATATTGGTTAAGATATTAAAGACCTCCACATGATCTAAAATTATTTAACATCTTTCCATATTAATTACATACTTCATTCTTGAATTCATTTCTTTTTTCAAGGGAATCAGACTTATATCTCTTCATGTAGAAAAAACCATATCTACTCAAGAAATCTGTAAAAGGTATGAAGTAAGAATATCAACCTCCATATTCTACTAGAAAGAGTCCACACACATTTATGTGTACCAATCTTACAAGATCTATGGGCCCTTCACCCTATCCACAAAATTATTGTTGGTTATTTTGAATTGAAAGCAGGAATTGAATATTTAAAGTGGTTTTATCATAGAACAGTCTAAATAACCATCTTAATAGAGCATTGGTGAATGATTGTAATTTACATGAACATGGTTGGTACACCAAAGAAGGGTGTTATATAATTCCTATAAACACAATTCATTATCTATTTACAATACTTGGTTTTAGTAATTTATTACATAAATACTATTATTTAGAATCACCATACCATTAAATATTTTTTCTTTATCAAAGAAAAAACTTTTATTTCCAAACATGAAAATAAGAACATCTATATATAATAATGGTATAGAAATTATGTTCTTGGTAATAGTAGGTACATAAAAAATCCCATAAAACCAATATCATTTATATTGGTAATGAAAGGTTGTAGTCACCAATGGCTAGAGTAGCCAACCTGTCACCATTAGCATCTCATAGATCTACCTCTCATCTAGTAATATTTTAAAATATATTTGGTTCTTGAATTTGGATAACGATATGAGCACAAAAAGATGTATTTAACACCCAATGTATAGATAGTGAAATATGACACTGGATTGCGAACACACATTTAACATTACATATATTTAGAGTGTAGTTCCACTTTTATTAGGCTCTCTTTACACAACAAAGTTCCTCATTTATTTTTCACTGCCTCAGGATATTCATCCTTTTAGAAGGATGGTGAGCATGAGATTTATTATTTTTATGAGTCTGTGGTCTCTTTTCCTTATTATTCTTTTTTTATTCACCATGAGTACCATATATTTGTCAATCACAATGTATTTGTCTACATGGAAAATCAAAGTAAGATGTTTCAGAAGACTCTTCTCATTATTACTCATATTAAAATTATCATTAAAACTAATGAAGGTCTTGGGTAGTGATTAATGTATGAGATCTGTGTGCAAAAAATATGTGAATTTAATCACTAATATATATAAGTGTTCAATATATCCAATAAAATTGAATACATGATGCTAAAATAGCACCAAATCTGCAATATTGATTTTAAAAATAGCACTGGAGAACTCATATATCTCTTGTATCTCCTTCTCCTGATAGATAACCCGAATGTGATACATCATTCTATACACATTGATGTAATCATGTTTTCTTAAAATACATTTTTCCTTGATGAAATCCTGAAACAATGAATAGATGTGGAATAATTAAAATTATTCTCATTGATAGAGAAGTAAATATCACTATCCTCATTATCAAGCGCATCATAAATAGGTTCTTCCACCACAAACAATGTGCTTTCATGGAAAAGGATAATGCGTAAATGCCTTTGGCACTCTTATAAATTTTTTCCTTTAATAAAGTTATAAATATAAAGTATGGAACATAGTGATATGTTTGAATTCAATTTATTATTATTTATACAAATAATATGAGAATACTTTTAGTACATTATCTGATAAAATTTAGATAAATAAATAAATATTAAATTTTTTAATCACCAAATATTTTATCAAATCCCAATAGCCCTCCCCATTAGATTTGGAACATCCTATTTCTTGGAAATTCTTGTGTAAAGGATCCACATTCTCGTTTTAATTACCCCATATTTGTTCTTCAATAATTTTGAAGGGTTTCAGGTAGGTATTCCAAATGATAACTACATCAACTCACATTTCCTTGATCTACTGAGTAGAATAAATAATCCTAAAATCTTTAAAGTGGATTTCCCAAACCCTTACCTCTCAGTTACCAAGTCCTACATTAGTAGTCAACCCTTGAGGCGAACTAAATTAATTCAACATAAAAATTCATGTTAAAAATCTCAAAAAATATAAATCACCACAAATTTTGTTTGTCATGTACATTGAACTATGGATCAATTTTAATTGGATTAGTGGAAGGCTATACCTACAGAATATAAATTATTGATGGATTTATATGTTATGAATAAATTTTCAATTATTATCTGTATTACATGATTACTGATATTAATTTTATTTACTTAATTGATTAATAATTTCTCAGATAATATTTAGGCATAAGAAAATTCCTTTTAGTTCTATCTTGAATGCCTGTTAATTCATTAATTCATGTGATGATGAAAAAAATCAATAATGTAATAACCCTGTGTCTTGATTGAAATAAAACTATTAAGTGGTATGATCATGAGATTTTACTAATGATTAGTCTATCTAGAGGATGATAAGAAATCATTTTCCCTAGGGAAAACATGTTTAACATATTAAGGGTCATGTGGTAACTTTCCACTTGTCCACATTTGTATCTCTCTTGGAATGGTTTTCCTTGGATATAAACTTGAACCGTCTCAAATAGATTAGGATCTTCATTAGTTACTTATTATTTTACTCCCATAGAAGTGAGGGGAATGAGTTTATATAAAAGAAACCATGGGAACACGGGCACTTAAAAAATGAGATGGGAGGTGACACTCATTTAGACAATTTAATTAAATAAAAAATTAAATGAAACCAATCAAATAAAAATATTGATGACTATGTTAATGACAAAACATTTTCATGCAATAAGTTATGCATTTAATAAAATTATCATTCAATTATAATCATTCTCAGTTAAGATAAATCACACTCAAATTAATTATTTATGTTATTTAATTAATCTAATCTCTATATATTAATTATAATCTATATTTTTTTTGAGATTATCAACCATAATAATTTTAAACAAATTAAACAAATTTATTTAAAATTAACTATGTACATAGATATACCTCAGAGGAAATATATTTAATACCCATCTGAATCTACTCAACATGTATTATACTTCTGTACTATTTAGTCTTGAAACATATGTAATATACAACATATCACATAATTTAATTATGCGTACTATCAACATAACAAATAAAATGATTCCATTATTATTATATCACGATCTATGATTCAATTCACATAGATTAACTACTGTAATAAACCTCACACATGATATGAAGATCTGAGCATTATGAAGAAATTAATAAAAAATATATATATATTTTAAAAACTGATCACATGGAATGTAATATTATCTTAATGACCACACAAAATTACATATTGATAAGTATTAAAAAATATAATAAATTAATATTAATTTTTCCCAATTTGGTGTAATTTCACGCCATGTACAAGAAACATATACAGTGTGAACTTTTCATAATTTCAATTTGAGGCACACACCTAGGGACTCAGTGTGAAAACTATTAATTGAAAAATACTGGATTACACAACACTTAAATGGTCCACATGGAATGTGGTCTCTATGTTACTAGGTCACCGGTCATGTAAGACATGTAAGAAGATACATGGCCCCTCTATGACTAAGGACTACACACTATGCACATAAGCTATATGGTGTGCATTCTAGTTGACCATGCACTAGGCTAGCCCAGTCAACGCATGATGTATAATTAAATTTACGACATGTAATAAATGCACACGAATTGAATTAATTTTGAATTAATTATTAGTGAATTGAAAACATGTACACAATTTGTATCTCTAGGTTATAAAACATGTAGTCTTATGTTATCTGGAATGATTTCTATGCACCTTCAAATGATATATTCAGTTTTATTTCATTTATAAAATTAATAAATTTGATTATATTTATGATAAAATAAATAAGAATAACTACATCTCACAATTGAGATATAAAAAATTATTAAACTTGAATTGAAAAATAATGAGAAATGCGTAAGTCAACCAATCACCATTAAATAATTATAAATAATTATTTGAAAACTCTAGTTGAACTTTTAAGTTCTAGGAAGAATGGAAGAGTGTGATAGGTCATGACTAATATTTTTTTTATCATGATTATTGATCAATATGATATTTAGAAATTGATAAATCTCGCGATCAATGGAATTGAATCAACGAAAATAGAAAATGGAAAAAATGCCAGAACCAAATTGAGGGATCATTACATATTATTTATAATTAATTCAATAAATTAATGTATTTAAATTTGAGAATTATTTCTTTATTGATGGATCTAAAAATATATCTATGTTTTACCATCACAATGTTGTTGGAGTTGAACACAGATTCACTCTAGTGGTGATCCAAAAAGGATTCTCACATCAATAAACAAAATCGTAAGAATCTCTATGTGCTAGTATGGAAGATCATATCTCTTGAGTTGTTAAACTTAAATTGAATTAAGAATAACTTCCAATGGATTCTATTTTTTCTCTTTTTACTCAAGAGTGGGAGGTGGATGAATATCTCTCTCTGTTCTAAGGGGAATTCTTGGATAAGGGATCTCTCTAGGGCTTTGAGAGGATTATTCAAATTCATAGTCCATAAAAAAATCAATTGGCTCCCTTAAAAAATAATACAATTCAGTTTATATACTTCTAGGGTTTAGAAAAAATATTTTCAAAAGGTCTTATTTATTTAATACCTGTGGAACCCCATTTCTATGATAATAATATTATTATTTATTGACTTTTTCTAAACATGAGAATTAAAATTAAATAATACATAATAAAATAATATTCAATATATATTATTTCTCACCACACCTATAAACTCGGGCTTCCATTCATCCATAAGAGTTAACCATCATTAAATAATTACTATTAATTTATTAAATAAATATCACTGCATTATTATTAAATAAATAAATAAATATTATATTTATTTCATAAATAATAAATATTTATTAAATATTCTTTTTCACATAATATTCCATCAAATAATTTGGTGAAAAATATATTTGACCATGAAAACATGAATAATTACATACAAGAATAATAATTATTCCAATTATTAAACAATAAATAAAAATATACTATTTAACGGAGATTCTGGACACACATAATGTGTGACCCTCTAGGCCTCCTTATTAGTGGCATTAGATGTACTAGCCTAAAGTAAAAGGTTAGAACCTAAAAACACACCAAGACACCAATAATGAAATAATTTAATGTTGAAATGACATAATACCTCATACGGATGCTTTCTATGTAATGTAATCCCATTTTTGTGGGATCTCTAATCATACCTGTTGCATGTTAGTTCCATCAACCTATATGCTCGATGTCATAAAATTTGATTTTTCAGGAATCCAAATTTCCTATAGAAAAACATGGATATGGATTTATTTAGGCTATATAATTTCCATAAATGGATATGAGATATCAACATTAACTAATGAATATAAGGGATAAATACTTTCTCTAATTGTTCATTAATTCAATATGGCTCCTAACACAACCAACTTACCAAACCACATCATGAATATATGTCATCACAGTTTTCATAAATACAATAAAATATGAAACTTATAATACTAAATAATAATAATACTATTAAAGTCTACATATCAATACAGATGTCTTCATATAGGAACATCCAATGACAAATATAAATGTTTATTTCCTACTGATGGTTATCATTTTCTTAATATACTACACTGGATATTACTAGGGGCCTAAGAGGTTCCTCAAATTTCTTTGTGTATCCACCCATGATTGGTTGAATCATTTGTGTCACTCAAATGATTTCATCCTACAATAGAACATGTATTTAAGAATACCATTGTGGAACTTATAGGTTGTCATCATAGTGGGGAACAACTATGACCTTTAGTGAGACAAATAATCATTGGAAATTATCACGTACTATATTATGTTGATGAAAAATCATGATAAGATAAGGATTTTATTAATATTAAATAATATGAAAATAAGTTATCATAAAGTACACAAAAGTTCGATCTAGGGATCCAACACCAACAAACAAGAAGGTCATCAACATACACCATGATGAATGAGTATAGTTAAGGGTAGTATATCTTGTTCAAGATATCCATGAAAACATTCAGTGTATTATTTATTTGGAATGACATCACTATGTACTAATTCAACCCACACATACTTCGAAACACAATATTTAGGATGTTATCCTCTCTAACTCATAGGTGGTGGTATCCAAATCATATATCAATATTAGGGAACCACATGGCTCCCTATTATTGACCAAAATGTTTTTTGATCATGGGAAAAGGATATATGTTCTTAAGCATCACCTTATTTATCTTCCAGTAATCGATGTAGAGTCAATTACTATCGTCCACCTTCTTGGAAGACTAGAAAGGCTCACTCGAAGGTGAATTAGTCTGCATAATAAATCTATTATTCTCTAATTCCCTGAGCTACTATAAGGCCCCAGCCTTAAACCTTACTTAATATTGAATTAAATGAATAATTCATGTTGAGGATCTTTTTGGGTTTAGAGTTTTAGAGAATTAGAACATAACTATTACATCTCAAAAGATTACAAAGTAGTCACTTCTACTAAGTTTCCATAATAAAAAAAAACTCTTAAAAAGAAACGTGTCTAGTTCCATGTTTTATATAGGATGCCATTCTATTGATCCCATCCTTGACCTTATTCCACATTAAGTCCTGTGAAAACATTTCAAAAAAAACTTGGGGTGAGCATAAAAAGCTCTGTAAGGGATACAGAAAGAATGAAAACTGTTAGTTTTTCAAACATCAAGTTAACCATATATACTCTATCAAAGTAATACCTTCACATTCATGAAGTAGTAAAAACTCTTCACTGAATAAAGTATCATTACTTACCTTTTTGTAACCAAAGGATTACCATAAAACCCATAAAAAGAACACATAACATATATAAAGGTAACTTGGGACATAAACATACTTATGTGGAATAACCATACGGTCGACTTCTACACATATCATTTAATGGAATAGCTATACGGCCAATTTCTATACATACTTAATGGAATAGCCATACGGCCGACTTCCATACCCAATGCATTGGAGGTTATAACGTAACCACCCGTCCTGGTATTCACGGAACCACCCGTCATATGGTTTATAATGTAACCACCCGTTAAAATGTTCAAGTACCAATATAAAATCATAAAACATAAAACCAATATAAAGGAATGATAACTTTTTCACATTTCAATCACAATATATCATAAATATATTGACATAATAGAATCTTTTTTCAAAACCATTTTCAATACCAAAATACATAAAAGTGTATATGGTATTTATTTTATTCTAAAAACATTACGGCTTATTGAGAAATCCAAAGACCAAATAATACTCGCGGCGGCGGAAAAGGTCGTTGTCACCGCGTACGTTAAAAAAACATTACTTTTTGTCGTTTAGTAAAATGATTCATAGAAAAAGATTCCTTTTGTATAAAAGTAAAAGTCAAAGGGGTTTATACACCATATAAAAGAATTTTGTGTATAAAACGAAATATGCCTCAATGAAAGGAGATTGAGACGAAGTCCCTTACCTTGGGTCCGACTTGACTCGATCGTTCTTTAACATCCTGAATAGTAAACTTGAGTTAATTTTTACTTGCTTAAGAACCTTTTACAAGTTCATTATTCCTTTTATATCAATTATTGACATGTTATAAACATTATGTAATCATTTAAGTGAATAATGTTCATTTTGTCAGTATTTGGTTCTTATGTCGAAAGTGGACTTCTTACAATTACATATTGTTCGTGTGGTCAAAGGTTATTTATATCCAGAATAAAATTCCTGATTTGGATATCATATATATTATATATATCCAGCATATAAATGTATTTATAATATTACATAATCATTTAGAGGTAAGAAATGAAATGCACCGTTCATGGAGACGGTAAGTCGTACGTACGCATGAACGCTACTTTCATTTCTTTGTCATATTAATGGAATTAAAACTAAATGAGAGGTTTCTATATTTTAATTACAGAATTATATTCATCGTTGAGATGTATCATTCATCATATATATCCATTATATACATGTACTTATAATAGTACATTACATTTGGGGATAAGAAATGAAATGCACCGTTCATGGAGACGGTAAGCCGTACGTACGCATGAACGCTACTTCCATTTCTATTTCATATTTCTGGAATGGAATCATAATTATATAAGAGTATATTATAATTACAGTATAATAACATATACAATATCATTAACTTTATCCTTTACACATCCCACATATGGTATTAACGTATCAAATCACTTTCAGGGGGCGGTAGTCCGCACTTCCTAAAATGAAGATATCGTGTTTACCCATAATGGAAACCATAAAGGTATGCCCAAAATGAAAAAAACAGAAGCTTAAGGAAAACATAGACATATTATATATCATATATAAAAATAGTGACATCATAATGGCCACCTTTGAAGGTGTTAAATGAGTATTGAACAATCATCGTTTCGGGAGGCAGAATTTCGCCATCCATGGAAACCGTATGTTCTTTAACCATTTGTTGTAGTTGTGTGAGAGTGTAGCTAAAATAAATCTTATAAAAACATCCTAGTATATTTAAGATACTGTTTTTGTTACAAAAGAAGTAAATAAAAATAGTTTATAGGGTTGGAGAAGCAAAATAAAACTAATGAAAAAGAGAGAATGAATTACCTTTAAAAGTGTAACTCCCTTTTGATTTGATCCTAAAGGCTTCCTTTGAAAGGATTCTGACCAAAGGGAATCCTCTAGGATTAGGAGAGGGATGTGGAGAGAGTAAATGGGCAGGGGTTGGCCGAGCCAAAGGCTTGAGGAGTGTGTGAAATGAGGTAGAGGTGGGGGCCTTTTATAAGAGGAGAGGAGGGGCACTTTTGGAAAGTAAAGAAATATTACTTTATTTGAAAATGTTTTTCAGTTTTAAAAGGAATCACATTGATATACTTCGTGGATAAGGTGATAGGTATTTGAAATCCACTCATCCAATTGGTTTTGGACATGTCTAGTTCATAGATATTACATTATCTTTTCATTTTATTTAAATCGTTAAATAATGAGGTCGTCGCTGCATCATCATGATGTCATAAATTAATTAATTTATATAAAGTATAAAAATTATAAAAAAAAGACTATGATGTAGGAAATCTTTTTATATTTCCAATGACTATTTATATTCAAAAATCTGATCTTTATAACCCCATGTAAAAATTGTCTTCGTAAAACATATCATGTTTGTGTCATTTTTACTTTTACATTAAATAAAAAGTTATTTATGTCATTTCCCAACCAAAGTGGCTCCATGGGGTACCCAAGTTCACCCATGTCTTGTCTTGGTCGGCCATGACTCAACCAATAAGGTTGGGACATGTGTCTAGGTCATTTCATATTATTAAAGCATTATTTATACCTTAAACTACCCTAATTACCACTAATCGCGATTAAAAACTTAATAAGTTACTATTCACCAAAAAATTATTTTAATCTCATTGAACCACATTTTACTTCTTAATGACAACCATGTATGTCGGAGTTTTGAAAATCAAAACACAATGATGGAAAAATTTCATTTAAATGGAAAGTCAGTTTTTATAAGTACCACTTAGTGGTTTCACTATTCATCAAAAATTGAAGTTTTTCAGAAAATTACCAAAAATTCACCCTAAGATATATTTGATATTACGAATTCAAAAATGAAGTCTATTTTACAAAATTAAAAACATATAAGTCACATTAATTAATTTAGTAATTAATTCCCGCTGTCAGAGCAAATAGCGTGTTTTTATGAAATAATAAATATCAAAAGATTGACACTAGTTTAAGTCCGATTTCAAAGTGAAATTAATTCCAACGACCACTATAGGATTTAATGGTAAAAATATTTTCTTATTTCACTTTAAAACCAATTCAAAAGATAATCTAATCATATAAATAAATTATATTAAAAAGAGGTTTTGAATTAAAATACAACATTTTACACTATTCATTAAAAAAATGAACTTTATCAGAAAGGTACCAAAAATTTACACAAAGTAAATTTTGATGTCCCAATTCTAAAGAAGAGTTATATTTGGTCCAAAATAAAGTATAAGAGTAATCAAAACTATATTTAATGACGGTTCGCCATCAAAAGGTGATAAGTGAACCTTTAATGAAAATTAGAGTATATATGCCTAAAATTGAATTCTTTTCGTATTTTAAGCCTTTATCCTTTATTGGATAAATGTAAAAACATTTAAAACATATAATCATATTTTAGTTATTTCTATCCATTCCCACCAGTACAACGGCTACGTGTAAACTAACATTTAAAAATAATATTATTTTATTACTTGTGTGAAACGTAAGTTTTCAAAGAAACTCATCGTTGCGTACCGAGTACGCTATCGAACGTAGAAACCCCTTTTAATTAAAATTAATATTTAATTCATAAATATTAATAAATATGAAAATTCTTTATTCTTTATTTACCTGGGATGTTACATCCTTCCCCCCTTTTGGGAATTGCGTCCTCACAATTTTATTCGCTTATAAAAATAAGTGGGGGTATTTATCCCTCATAGCATTTTCAGATTCCCACGTTGCCTCTTCAATCACATAGTTTTTTCACAAAACCTTTACCTGATGAATCACCTTATTCCGTAACACCTGCTCCCTATGGTCATGAATCTGGACTGGTTGTTCTTCATAAGATAGGTTCTCTTCCAGCTGAACTACCTCTGGACTCAAAACATGTGATGGATCTGGCATATACTTCATCAACATTGAAACATGAAAAACATTGTGTACCTGAGATAAACTCGGAGGTAAAGCCACTCGGTATGCAACTGATCCAACTTTCTCCAGAATTTCGTATGGTCCAACGAACCTTGGACTCAATTTTCCTTTCTTACCAAATCTCATCACACTTTTCCAAGGAGAAACCTTGAGAAAAACTTGATCACCTACCTCGAAAGATAGATCTTTCCTCCAGTTATCCGCATAACTCTTCTGCCTGTTCTGAGCTGTTCTCATGTGCTTCTGAATCAACTGAACTTTTTCTGCCATCTCTTCTACCAATTCTGGTCCCATCAGCTTTCTTTCACCCACTTCATCCCAAAATGCTGGAGTTCGACACCGCTTCCCATATAATGCCTCAAATGGTGCCATCTGTATAATGGAATGAAAACTGTTATTATAAGAAAACTCAACCAAAGAAAAATGTTGGTCCCAACTTCCCTGATAATCCATCGAACAAGATCGTAGCATATCCTCCAAGGTCTGAATTGTTCATTCTGACTGCCCATCTGATTGAGGATGAAAAGATGTACTAAAATTTAATTCAGTACCCAACGACTTCTGAAGGCCCTTCCAAAAGTTAGAAGTAAACCTGGGATCACGATCCGATACAATGGAGAGAGGAACTCCATGTAAACTGAATATATTTTTAAGATACAAACGGGAAAGTTGATCAAGAGAGAAAGTATCTCGTATAGAAAGGAAATGAGCAGATTTGGTCAAACGATCAACAATAACCCAGATTGCATTATTACCTCGAGATGTCCTCAGTAATCCCACAACAAATTCCATGGATATGTTTTCCCATTTCCACTCTGGCACTGGTAAAGGCTGAAGCATCCCTTTCGGTAACTGCCGCTCTGCTTTAACCTGTTGAAATTTCAAACAGTTCACAGTAAAATCAGCAATATCTCTATTCATTCCATCCCACCAGTAATACTCTCACAGATCTCCGTACATCTTAGTACTGCCAGGATGAACATAAAACGGGGAACTATGAGCCTCACATAACAACTCATTCTTCAACTGTGAATCAAAAGGAACACATAACCTCTTCCCAAACCTCAAAACACAAACACAAACTTATCCAAGAACTCATGGAAAATTTTATTCATAAGGTCCATGAATACAGCAGGTGCATTGGTTAACCAAAAGGCATAACTACAAATTCATAATGGCCATATCTAGTACGGAACACAGTCTTCTGAACGTCTGCTTCTTTTACTTTTAACTGATGGTACCCCGACCTCAAGTCAATCTTCGAAAAATACTGAGCTCCCTGGAGCTGATACTACTTCATTCGATGGCCCAACATCTGCTGAAGTTGTTGCAAAGGATTTTACCTCCCCTATCTGCTTGTAGTCTGGCTGAATTCCCCCAGTTGAGTTCTTCGTTGGACACTCGTTTTCATAATGACCCATTTCATTACACTTAAAACATCTTACCGTTGGATTTTCATTTCCTGCTTGACCATCTTCCTTACAGTTACGAGAAATATGACCAGACTTACCACACCGAAAGCACTTACCAGACTTGGATAAACATTCTCCAGGATGCATTTTACCACACTTCTCACAGGATGGATATTTGGTTTTCTTACCTCATTGCTTATTTGATGAATTCTTCCCCTTTTCTTGCCAACTAGACCTCTTATTCTGTTGTTTTTCATAGAACACCTGATCATCGGCAAACTCCATTTCCACCTTCTCCGCACATCGAACAAGTTTTTGATAACTTTTGAACTCACGAGAAGCTAAAGCCCTTCGATACTTTGCCTTTAACCCTGAGTAAAAACGGTTTATTTTACTATCAAGATCTCGTTTGAAGTTTGGAGCATACCTTGACAATCGAGTGAACTTTTCTTCATAAGCAGCCACGGAATCATCCTCCTGCCTCAAATCTAGGAACTGTTTTTCCATCCTAAGACGAACCACCTTAGGAAAATATTTCTCAAGATACATACCTTTGAATTCATCCCAGTGAAGATCCTCAATCTCATCAATATCCCTTATATTTTTCACCATCGACCACCATTGATCAGCTTCACCTTCAAAACGGTAAACAAAAAGACTAACCTTTTGATGTTTTGAACACCCCATGACATCAAAAATCTTCTCCAGTGCTTTAATCCACCCTTCAGATTGCACAGGGTCAAATGATCCTCTAAATGATGGGGGATGTTGCCTCATGAAATGTTCCACCACTGACATGTTCCTCTGCTGTTGATCTGGCTGATCTCGTGCATGGATACCACCACAATTTATATCCTGAGTCAACTGTGCCATCACTTCAACAAAATGTTCAGTTCTGATTCCGACCATCTCAGGTTGCTGATTTGGAAGGTTATCTTCCTTCTGATGTTGTCCCAACATAACTGCTTTGTTTCCTCTGCGGAAAACCATTCTGAACACAGAAATTTCTTAGGCGAAGCAACATGGTAATCCGTAAATGCTATATCATTTCAATAATATTATAATTTAACACTTTTCTAACTCCTAAAGTTCTCTAAACCGACCTCTGATACCAACTATAAGGACCCAGCCTCAAACCTTACTTAATATTGAATTAAAAGAATAATTCACAATGAGGATCTTTTCGGGTTTAGAGTTTTAGAGAATTAGAACATAACTATTACATCTCAAAAGATTACAAAGTAGTCACTTCTACTAAGTTTCCATAATAAAAAAACTCTTAAAAAGAAACGTGTCTAGTTCTATGTTTTATATAGGATGACATTCCCTTGATCCCATCCTTGACCTTATTCCACATTATGTCCTGTGAAAACATTTCAAAAAAAAACTTGGGGTGAGCATAAAAAGCTCAGTAAGGGATACAGAAAGAATGAAAACTGTTAGTTTTTCAAACATCAAGTGAACCATATATACTCTATCAAAGTAATACCTTCACCTTCATCACCTTCATGAAGTAGTAAAAACTCTTCACTGAATAAAGTAACATTACTTACCTTTTTGTAACCAAAGGATTACCATAAAACCCATAAAAAAAACACATAACATATATAAAGGTAACTTGGGACATAAACATACTTATGTGGAATAACCATACGGTCGACTTCCACACATATCATTTAATGGAATAGCCATACGGCCAATTTCCATACATACGTAATGGAATAGCCATACGGCCGACTTCCATACCCAATGCATTAGAGGTTATAACATAACCACCCGTCCTGGTATTCACGGCACCACCCGTCATATGGTTTATAACGTAGCCACCCATTAAAATGTCCAAGTACCAATATAAAATCATAAAATATAAAACCAATATAAAGGAATGATAACATTTCCACATTTCAATCACAATATATCATAAATATATTGACATAATAGAATCTTTTTTCAACACCATTTTAAATACCAAAATACATAAAAGAGTATATGGTATTTATTTTATTCTAAAAACATTACGGCTTGTTGAGAAAGCCAAAGACCAAATAATACTCGCGGCGGCGGAAAAGGTCATTGTCACCGCGTACGTTAAAAAAAACATTACTTTTTGTCGTTTAGTAAAATGCTTCGTAGAAAAAGATTCCTTTTGTATAAAAGTAAAAGTCAAAGAGGTTTATACACCGTATAAAAGAAAGTTTTGTATAAAATGAAATATGCCTCAATGAAAGGAGATTGAGACGAAGTCCCTTACCTCGGGTCCGACTTGACTCGATCATTCTTTAACATCCTGAATAATAAACTTGAGTTAATTTTTACTTTCTTAAGAACCTTTTCCAAGTTCACTATTCCTTTTATATCAATTATTGACATGTTATAAACATTATGTAATCATTGAAGTTAATAATTTTCATTTTGTCGGTATTTGGTTCTTAAGTCGAAAGTGGAATTCTTACAATTACATGTTGTTCGTGTGGTCAAAGGTTATTTATATCCAGAATGACATTACTGATTTGGATATCATATATATTATATATATCCAGCATATACATGTATTTATAATATTACATAATCATTTAGAGGTAAGAAATGAAATGCACCGTTCATGGAGACGGTAAGCCGTACGTACGCATGAACGCTACTTTCATTTCTTTGTCATATTAATGGAATTAAAACTAAATGATAGGTATGTATATTTTAATTAAAGAATTATATTCATCATTTATATATATCATTCATCATATATATCCATTATATACACGTACTTATAATAGTACATTACATTTGGGGATAAGAAATGAAATGCACCGTTCATGGAGACGGTAAGCCGTACGTACGCATGAACGCTACTTCCATTTCTATTTCTTATTTCTGGAATGGAATCATAATTATATAAGAGTATATTATAATTCTAGTATAATAACATATACAATATCATTAACTTTATCCTTTACACATCCCACATATGGTATTAACGAATCAAATCACTTTCAGGGGGCGGTAGTCCGCACTTCCTAAAATGAAGATATCGTGTTACCAATAATGGAAACCATAAAGGTATGCCCAAAATGAAAAAAATACAAGATTAAGGAAAACATAGACATATTATATATCATATATAAAAATAGTGACATCAGAATGGCCACCTTTGAAGGTGTTAAATGAGTATTGAACAATCATCGTTTCGGAAGGCAGAATTTCGCCATCCACGGAAACCATATGTTCTTTAACCATTTGATGTAGTTTTGTGCGAGTGTAGCTCAAATAAATCTTATAAAAACATCCTAGTATATTGAAGATACTGGTGTTGTTACAAAAGAAGTAAATAAAAAGAGTTTAGAGGGTTGGAGAAGCAAAATAAAACTAATGAACAAGAGAGAATGAATTACCTTTAAAAGTGTAACTCCCTTTTGATTTGAACCTAAAGGCTTCCTTTGAAAGGATTCTGCCGAAAGGGAATCCTCTAAGATGAGGAGAGGGATGTGGAGAGAGTAAATGGGAAGGGGTTGGCCGAGCCAAAGGCTTGAGGAGTGTGTGAAATGAGGTAGAGGTGGGGGCCTTTTATAAGTGGAGAGGAGGGGCACTTTTGGAAAGTAAAGAAATATTACTTTATTTGAAAACGTGTTTCGGTTTTAATAGGTATAACATAGATATACTTCGTGGATAAGGTGATAAGTCTTTGAAATCCACTAATCCAATTGGTTTTGGACATGTGTAGTTCATAGATCTTACATTATCTTTCCATTTTATTTAAATCGTTAAATAATGAGGTCATCACTGCATCATCATGATTTCATAAATAAATTAATTTATTTAAAGTCTAAAAATTATAAAAAAATACTATGATGTAGGAAATATTTTTATCTTTACAATAACTATTTATAATCAAAAATATGATCTTTATAACCCCATGTAAAAATTGTTTTAGTAAAACATATCATGTTTGTGTCATTTTTACTTTTACATTAAATAAAAAGTTATTTATGTCATTTCCCAAACAAAGTGGCTCCATGGGGTCCCCAAGTTGACCCATGTCTTTTCGTGGTCGTCCATGACACAAAAAATAAGGTTGGGACATGTGTCTAGGTCATTTCATATTATTAAAGCATTATTTATACCTTAAACTACCCTAATTACCACTAATCGCGATTAAAAACTTAATAAGTTACTATTCACCAAAAATTATTTTAATCTCATTGAACCACATTTTACTTCTTAATGACAAACATGTAGGTTGTATTTTTGAAAATCAAAACACAATGATGGAAAAATTTCATTTAAACGGAAAGTCAGTTTTTATAAGTACCACTTAGTGGTTTCACTATTCATCAAAAATTGAAGTTTTTCAGAAAATTACCAAAAATTTACCCTAAGCTATATTTGATATTACGAATTCAAAAATGAAGTATATTTTACAAAATTCAAAACATATAAGTCACATTAATTAATTTAATAATTAATTCCCGCTGTCAGAGCAAATAGCGTGTTTTTATGAAACAATAAGTATCAAAAGATTGACACTAGTTTAAGTCCGATTTCAAAGTGAAATTAATTCCAACGACCACTATTGGATTTAATGGTAAAAATATTTTCTTATTTCACTTTAAAACCAATTCAAAAGATAATCTAATCATATAAATAAATTATATTAAAAAGATGTTTTGAATTTAAATACAACATTTTACACTATACATTAAAAAAAGGAACTTTATCAGAAAGGTAACAAAAATTTACACAAAGTAAATTTTGATGTCCCGATTCTGAAGAAGAGTTATATTTGGTCCAAAATAAAGTATAAGAGTAATCAAAACTATATTTAATGACGGTTCTCCATCAAAAGGTGATAAGTGAACCTTTAGTGAAAATTAGAGTATATATGCCTAAAATTGAATTCTTTTCGTATTTTAAGCCTTTATCCTTTATTAGATAAATGTAAAAACATTTAAAACATATAATCATATTTTAGTTATTTCTATCCATTCCCACCAGTACAACGACTATGTGTAAACTAACATTTAAAAATAATATTATTTTATTACTTGTGTGCAATGTAAGTTTTCAAAGAAACTCATCGTTGCATACCGAGTATGCTATCGAACGTAGAAACACCTTTTAATTAAAATTAATATTTAATTCGTAAATATTTATAACTATGAAAATTCTTTATTCTTTATTTACCTGGGATGTTACAACTACACCTGGAGATCCTTCAACTCTGTTGACACCATACGGTATGGGGGTATCAAAATGGTATACACACCATGAATGATATCTATCTTATATTAACTTCCCAATCGATTAGATTATAAACTAGGTGAAGTATTTAAGAAATGATTTCAGCCCATTCATTAATATCTTGTGGGCCTTTGATTCCATGAAAGGATGTAGAATGATGAATTTCATGAAATATTTTATAATTGTTCTTAAATCCTACAACTAGGATATTTACTAAGCAATAGACATCCTGTCATTTTGTCCATAATACCTAAACTACAGTGTAGGTACTGAAACATGATCATCCGTACACTCCTACTCATCTTGTGGTAGATAAGAAACACCCCCACTGGTGAGAGTATTCCATTCTTTTTCCCATATATCCCCACATGACCATGTTTAAGATAAATCATCTATAATGTGAATAAAAAACATCAAAAAATCATTAGGATAGATCAAAATTATTCTAAGGTATCACATAAAGTCTATCCTAGGAGTTTACCCACAAGTCAATGTATATACCTCCTAGAAATAAACAAGGTCTCCATGTTTCACATTATTCATAGTCATATATATAAAAATAAAATATCATCCTTTAGTTTTAATTACTAATTACAACAAAAATATATCAAAATATAACCAAAACCAATATATCACACAACTAAGATTCCATGTTGATCCTGAATAGACATCACAATTCAAGGTATTAAATTTAAGAACTAATATACATCACAATAATTGGTATATGTCTGTCATGTGATCCCACATTCCTAGTCATGATGGATGAATGCACTTGAAAATCACATAAAACTATAATAGTAGTCCCATAAATAGAAACTTGATGGTCCCTCACATGTGAGATGAATAGGTACATGGAAAATCCACTACCCAAGTGCCACACCACTATATCCTTTCAACATATCCTAGGTTAGTACAAACATAAAATATTAAAGCTAACCTATGATACCATTTTGTATCACCCTAGTGAAAACCAATAGGTCTAAACTAGAGTTACCCATGACATCGTTCATCCTACCTATATGCAAGATTCTACCAACTAACAACGATGGTCTAAGTTCATCGGTGGGGAGACTATACCTTTAGTATCAATTGATAACAAAAATAGAAAATAAATTAATAGCGTAATAAATAACCAGGGAAACATGCATGAGCTAAAATATGGCATGCATGTCTTAAAAAAATAAGCAAATGAGATCCCAATGGATTAAGTTTAATTATAGTATAAAAGTGAAGTAGGTAAATAAATAAATAAAATTTCAGTAACCCTCAAAGACTATATTGGTCCATTCTCATGCTCCCTACTCCACGGATCAACAATCTTCCATGGACCACATCAACTTTATTGGATCCCTATAAAAATATTTAGCACACACATTGAGATGATCATGTGTGCTGTGTGTAATAAAACCAAATAGTACACTACTAATGCATCCTTAAAAAAAGTGAACAAGTATAACATGTGTATTCCATGATAATAATAAATGTGAAAGAAACACACAATCACATACCAAGTGGTGGTAATAAATAAATAAATCTTTATGTGTGGGATATCCCCCATGGGATATGGCATATCTTTCGGGCCTATGTGTGTTGAGTGTTTGTGTTAGAATGTAATTTTACCCCCAAAAACCTAATATATACACACACCCAATGGTGGTGTACTAACCAATCCACCACAATATCTGACTATACATTATTTAGATCCATTCCAAAATGATGATCAATATGTTGGAAATGATAAGAAATACCTTCAAGACTATCAGTATGGAACTTGGTTTCCACAAGGTTCATCTAGATGAAAATGCTATTCAGTATCCAGAACATACAATGAGTTAAGGCCAACTTCTTTGTATCACATGGTGGATCGATTAATGAGATGTTACATGGTATCCGCAAGGTTATTTTAGTAATGAAATGTCACTAGGTATCCACAAGGTTTATTGAGAAACGACTAATCCACAAGTCTATCATGCCCACAATCATCATCTTTTCTCATCACGTGCATTCCCCATCTAAGGGGTTATCATACCATGGTATAACTTGTCAGGTGAAACAAGATCTAAACTATAAATGGAAACATAATACATAACAAGGCAAATCAAGATAAACATACATAACATAAAATCATGAGAAATATAGTAGAAATATAAACAAGTATACGTGATAATCATCAACATGGTAACAAGATACACAAACACTCCCAAATGCAATCAAAATCAATCATGGAAGACAGAAAATCTATCCCATGAATTATACCACAACAACATGTGTATATGAGAGACAAAAAATTAAACTAATTTCCTACCTCAAGGTCATCAATGAATAAAATAATGATTCATCAATGAATATTCACTCAAATCACATCCATATATAGTTCGACTCAAACCGCTCACAAAGGATTTCTTGAACTAAATATATTATTGTATTTACATATGAAATTAAACACCAAATATGATAATATATTATCTCTATTAGATAATTTTTGAACAGTTGATATAATACAAATCATGTGTTAACCATTTCTTCCGTAGAGAAAATTATAATCCCATATACGATAATAATTTTCCCTCTTTAGAATAATTTGAGATAGATAAGAAAATTTCTTATTAGTATTTTCTATAATTTTAGGTTATTATCATTTTAAGAAATCTGTATCACTTTTCTATAAAACATTAGATAGGTTATTTCACAAAATAATTATGAAATTATTTATGGAAATCTTACCTCAGTTTTATCTTTTGTAAATAGAATACCCAGGAATAGAGGAGAGAGGGTGGTGTTCAGCCACACCTCAAAACTGGATGAATGACTCATATTATTCACAAAATATTTCAGAAAACATGGATAAGTGACATTTTGTGATTCTTGGTCACAAAAGTATCACCCAAAAATGAAGGGCGGAAATGATAATATATTTTTTAGAAATAAATCCACACACAAATTTACAACAGTAATACGTAGAAATTAAATTAAATGGTTTATTTTTATATTAATAAATTCGTAATTATGGTGTGTTTAAATTATTCTATAATATGATTAATGAACTTTAAAAAAGTCAAATTACTCATTTATAAAATATTATACTTTCAAAATCATTAAAAATGCTTTATAGGAGCATGTTGGAGAAAAAAAAACATAAATAGTGATTTTAAAAACATTTTAAAAAAGTGGTATTGTTTAAGTATAAGATGGCATTACCCTTACATAACTCTTTGGTGTCATGTGAGGGTACTAGGTTTCCCTTACATAACCCTTGTAAATAAGGACATACCCTTATGTGATCCTTGGAACGGACTTACCCTTACCTAAAGTATACCTACACATATGCATCCTTTGTAATCTATGGGTTACCTTTACATAACCCTTAAAATTTAGGTGTTACCCATTTAAAAATCATGTTTACCATTAAATAGTGAGGGGACTACCCATATGTAACATTTTAAATGTTAGGATTAACTTTATTCAATTCCTTTCTTACTCTTATGTAAGAGTAGTATTTCTTGGCTGACTATAACACTTAATATGATAAAGTCACTTAACCTTAACCAACTCATAGAATTTCAAAGTCACCTTTACACAGATCATGAAATATTTATATTACCATTATTAATAATATTTAAAAACCTCTATACCCTTATGTAACCCTATTAAATCAAGGTATACCTTTATAAAACACCATATAACCATAATAAATGGAGAATTTTGCAAAACAAAATCACAAAAAAGGATTAAAAATTTTATCCAAGAGAGGTTTCAAAAAAAATAAAAAATTGAGAATATTACACATATGTTTAATCAAGTATCCTCTTCCTTCAATAAAATTTAGGATTAGATAACACTCCTACCCTACTAAACCAATGATATCCTCACAATTACCTAAATTTAAACATTATCATATAACTTAACCAGTGTCTTTGATTCTACTTTTCCTTGAATCTCCCTCATTGAAACTCTACTCGGGTCAGTAGTGAATATTTTCATGACCACCAAAACCTACCTTTAATTGGAAACATGCCCGAGAATGACATAAATGGTATCTATAATTTTAATGGGAATCATTACCCACTTAATTCCATGAAAAATTTAAGCAATAAACCAATCAATTCCATATAAATATATAAAAAAATATAACATTACCCAATATAAAAATTATCTATATAAAAAATATATAACAATACTAGAGAGAATGAAATAAAAAGATCATAAATCACCACTCCAACTACTCAAATATAATTTTCCACAATCAACCATGATCTATGCTTATAAAAAACATAGGTAACACTATAAAGGGATGATAACTTTGGAGTACTTTGTATGAACATTTTCTAAATAAATCAGTATCCATGTAAAACCAATGTACTGAGACCGACATATATAGAAATAACTAAGGTAAAGAAAGAAATAATAATAAGTCTAAGAACACACTCCAAGACCAAGTAAAAAGCAATTACCAATTTAAATTACATCACCATCAAACACAATATTTCATAGTTATTCCATAATAATAAATATATGAGAATATACATAGAAATATTCTTCTTAATTCAATAAATTATAACCATGATAAATAATGAAGAATAGTTCAACAATTCCATAAAAAGAAAAATTAAAAGGGTAAAAAAATATCACCACCACTCTCACCTATCAATTCATAGGACCATCCCACATAAATAGGTAGTGAGCTGGTAGGAGATACCCTCACTAACATAATAAGAATAAAATAAAAAAACAAAAATAATACACACAACATCCCACCTTTCAATCCAACCATCATGCCAATATAACCAAACCTTATCACTATAGCCACAACTATATCATCACCACTGCATCATTCACCAACATGGTGTATACCTAAATTTCTTTACAAACCACTTCTAGATAACATCATGTTATATGAACCAAGTAAAATATCACATGAAATATAAATCCATAAAAAATTTAATCATTATAACCCTCAGTAAATAAAATTTAATAATATGTCAATATGATGATAAAAGAAAAAAACAAAAAACTATATATAAATAGATATAAAAATCAAGGAAATACCATCATTAATATAAAAGTTCAATTATTATCCATTTAATCATTACATTACCTAATTATAATTAATTCAATTACCATTAAGTATCCTTGATGAATTCATAATATAAATAACCTATCCCAAAAATTATTCACCATTTATGATATTTATATCTTCAACCCAAATTTAGGATTACCAATTAGATTACATAATTCAAAATCATAAAATTAATCCAAATTATTCATCCTTAAATATATTACTATTAACTAATCCCTTATTATAGAAACTTCATATCTTATAGTATTAATTTAATAAGTACGTTCATTTATTTATTATATTTATATGATTTTTAAGTTAATTTAAGCTTTATATCATACCTTCAAATGACTAAAACATCCACCTCAATACAAAATCACTATTTCTAAGGAAACCCCAATATATACCTGAAACCATGAGATTATCTGAAACCATATAAATTTTCAAATAGTTAAAAGTATCCTCATTCAATACCATCCTTTAATCCATATAACTCTTAGCACTGAATATGATACAAAAATACACTAACACATCCCACTTTATGCTAGAAGCTCACTCAACTCATCTTCCAACCATAACTAGTAGAATCATTTAATAAAGGTACAATAGACCCCCTTCCCTAAATTAACTTATAGATTCTCTCTATAGAATCCAATCATCATAAATCACACAAGATAACTGAAATACTATCAAGTCAACGAACCAAACTAAAGAGATGTAATAGAACATTCCTTTAGAGATATACAGACTATAATCCTGACATTAATAACAAACTGAAATGGAAATAAAATATATATAACCATAATAATATAAAACTGTAGGCTCTCTCATAATAAAATATCATACACAGACATTTTAACTTAATCAAACATAGTGACAATGAAACTCTTTAATCGTTGAATATGTTACTTTAAACCTCATTTTGTGTTAAATTTAGGTTACCTAACATTATAAATTAAATTACTATGTATATTTCTATAATATAAACTTTAATTATAAATTTTTATTCTCATTATCATGTTATTACTCCACTTATAATTCAGCTCAAGCTATTAATATCATTGTAGTAGCTTTTAAATTGAAATTTTGTAACTATATCAAACATGGAATAAAGAGGTGGATAACCAAACTGGTCACCTTTCCAATTTTAATTAATATCCATGTTCATGAATTACATTAAATAAATTAAAAAGGATTAAAAAATATATTTTAACATAATACAAATATATAATCTGAAAGAAAATAATGGTATAAATCCATGGAAGGAATTATGTGAAATGAAAAATAACCAATCTAATAATTATGGTAAAATGAAACCCACAACATCACCTTCCCAAAAATAATAAAATAATAGTGTTCTTGAGAGAAATAAGTATTATATAAAATAAAATAAATCATACATTAACCCCTCCCCTCAGACCAATCCAATAACACCAAGTCTAAGGGAATAGTTAAATATTGAAATGCAAAAGGTAAATAAAAAGCTCTCCCCGAAGACTAAACTGTCTCAACCGAACATGAGGGGAGAGTAATAAATTATCATATTTGATTTCAATTATATTGTTGGTTTATCATTGAATGTTGAAGTGGTATAATATGTCACACCTCATAAGATTCAACCGGTGTGTTTCAATTAAGGATAATTTGGGTAATTCCAAACATTCATATCAAAGGTCTATTAAATGAAGAGGAATGATTATAATTCTAGTCATTTAATTAAAAGGGATGAAATTCAAAGGGTTTTAGTCTCAAAAATTCTAACTTATAAGTCTTACTAACATATCAATAAATAAGTAATTTAAGATGATAATGAAAGCTTAGAACCCCCATCCTCTATTTAGCTGATGAAACACTATATCATGGAAGGTGTAGTTGAGATAGGTATGTCTAGAAGAATATCCCCTTAACATATTATGTTCCAACATTCCTTAATCAATCCTCAATACTCTTTATTTATTACTACTAAAATTTCTTATATAAAAGGAAAAAGTATTGATGCAAAGGATGTCCACTTGAACCATATATTTTCTACCAAAATTTAACTCCATGGGACCAAATTGATATGACTATGGAAGTATATAATGTAATAAATAAATACATTTACAAGTAACCACCACAAATTCAAAATAAATTACAACTATATAGAATATATGTAAATTCATATGATGTCTACATTGAATTTCATATCCATAACACATTATTTAAATACTAAAATAAATTAACAAAAAACACTCCTCCCCCGATCTCAGTGGTTATTTCACTATTTTAAAATAATATTGAAAAATAAAATAACATTACAGTACCTAACATGGCCATGAAACCCTCAATAAAATATCCCTTAGGTAAACCACCATGATATAGATAAATTATTTTTTCATTTTATGTGCACCGTGTCGCATATAATTTTGTGTAAAATTATTCTTCATTATTTCCAAACAACAGTATTAATTGACCTCTATTTATACCTCTCCCTTAAAAACTAACATAATTTTTATGCATGTTTCCCATATAAAAATATTTCAAGAACCATCACCCAAAAAATATTAATTTCTCTCCCCAAGTCCACTAATAAGCCCTAGTTCTAACTCCCATGACCTAGAATCCAAGACTAATATAAAAAAACTTATACAATGGGATACACCATAAGAAATGTTGACCTCATAGATCCAAAGCATCACCCTTGACCTTTGAACCAGCTTCAAACTCCCTTTGGATACTAAAAACACCTATAAAACAAAAAGTATAGTATTGGTTGCAGATTATGGAAAGATGGGGGTGGATTTCCCTTTAAAAAATTAATGAGGAAATAAAAGGATAATTTGAAACTAAAGTGGTAAAGAAATAATATAGTGATAAATGAAATGTCTGATAGTTGATAAATTTTATTCGAGTTTTTAATGATAAAATCAATTTAATTTAAGAAAGGAAATGATCAAATGGTATTTATTAATGTATGCTAGTTTATGTAAAATGATGTTATCTAGAGAAGTAAATAAACAATAGAAATAAATGGAAAAGAGTAAAAATAATGCCTAATTTGATCCCCTACATCTCAATCCCAAGACTTGAGAGGTGTACTATATAAATCCATTAATATCAATAACGATCCAAAGAAAAATCCATCACAATTGTGGTTTGTGAGAACCCTATTGAGATTCGTCGATACCAAGTCACTCATCCCACACTTTTGTAGACTATGAAACTAGAGTGGATAGAGGTTGAGGAGAGAGTGGTCATATCTACGATAACCCATTACAAACCACTCAAAAAACTCTTTCTATAGAAAATATACAATGTACGTTGATTTATTTAAGATGATGGTTGAGAGCCTTGAGAAAATTGGAACATTAAGTTATCTATTTGATAGGATTGATAATTCTATCACATCATCATCGATTATATATTTAAATGGTTGAAGGGAGAAAGTGTTTTATTTCAAGGGGATAGAGACTTATTTTGTAGGATATATAAGGACTAAGATGTTTCAATAATTTTATAGGAGTCATGAAGCCCTGAAAGACCATATTTATAGACTTTTTTACAATAATTAATGTGTCCTTTCTCGAGTTATCCCCATGCCACTAGATTCTTGGTATCCACCATCAGGAAGTTCGTGGCCTCCCTTGAATCATCTTATACTAGAATACCTAGACAATATAGACAGTAATCATCCACTATAAGGATGGTGGACTATGAAAAATTATCCTCAATTCTCACTTCCCCACCAACTCTCCATTGTTCTTCCTATAGATATGGGTTGTTACCATAATGGCACTGACTAGCCGATGTATCTTGAACTTGTACATCTTCAAGAGGTGCATCCCAAGATTCATTTTATGAACATGAAATGATCTTTAATAAAGTTTCCAAGGTCTTGAAATATGTAAATGGATATTAAAAAGTCACTATAAAGGATTAGAAAGATCATTAAGATTCTATGTTTTCCAAATAATGATATTTAATAATGAAATTTAAAATTGCTAAAAAAAATGTAAGAAACATTGGTGATTGTTTGTTATCATTAAAACACCATGAGAGAGATGTGAAAACAAAATATCACATTTATTGATGATAAAAACCTCTTAATATAAAAAGATAAATTAATAGTAAAGTTATATCAAAAGAGAGAGTAAATAAATTCATGATTATAACAATATATTCAATGATATAAAGAGTGAAAAAAATTAATTATCATGTTAACTATAATAATGAAATTATTTTTTCAAATAATCACTAGAAAATATTATGAAAAATTATGAAAAAGTTAAGAAATTCTCCTCCTTTATGAAAATAATGTCTCTCCAAACATTATACCCTTTTAGAAATTAAACCTCTTTATTAGGACATTTATACCTCTTGGTGATTATTAAAAAGAAAAAATAATAAAAATGAGAAAAACAAGAAGAGAAATAAGAAAACATGTGAATTGTTTTTGAGGAAAACTCAAGGGTGATTTGAAACGGAGAATCGAATTTTTAAAATATATTTTTAAGCGAGAAAAAAAATTTGAAAAGAATAAATTTATTTGATAAGACCTTTTAATTTCAATAATGTTCAAATGATGTGATTTTTAGAGAGAGGGAGATGAAATAAAAATAGAATAAAGAAAAAATAATAATATGTTTTGTAAAACTCCTATTAACTTCAAAAATATCTCAATTATATAATCATTAGAGAGAGATATTAGAATGTGAAATAGAAGAATAATAGAGTATAAAAGGAAAAAAGGTAAGAAATATACAATATAATAATAGGTAAATATAAAGTGATAAAAGGGAAGTAGAAAGAAGTTGAGAAAAATAAAAAGAAATTAAACATACATACATTTTCCATGATATCACCTTATTCTCAATAAATGGATTTACGTACATTTATTTCATTCTCTATCAAAAAGAGTTTTAGGAAATAAAGACCGTATATTGTGTGATTAAACTTTTGAAGAATACATATATTTCCATTTAATCGAATGAAACTCAAGAAGATAATTAGATAGGAAAGACTATAGAATAAGATTACACTCATAAATAATCTTTTTTAAGAGAGATGAAAACAAACATTTATCTTTTTAAAAATATTTACATACATAAACAATTTTAATTGTTATAAAAATTAATTTCAAAACATATTTTAAAAACAAAGGAATCAAAAGTAGTTTTAAAAATAAAATTAATAAAAATAACTCATTTTTTTTGAAAATATGATTATGAAATTCTGAAAAAAAATATTTGGAAATAAATAAATTTACAATTAAAAAAAATTATCATAAAGAAAATTTTAGAATTAAAAGGGATAAGGATACTACTAAAATTTTAACACATGTGAGATAAATGAGTCACTATCAATATAATATGTAAATAATAAATTGACTTTTAAAAACAAAATGTGAAAGTAAATTAAAATTTTGAAAATAAAAACCAATATATAAATTGGTCAGATGAGAGGAATCAAAATAAAAACATTATTAATTCATATTTTATGAATTTGTAATGACCACGTACTAGATTTTTGGTGAAAATATTAGTGATTTGATATTACGTTGGGATATAATCCAACAACGTATATCCATTTTAGAAGTGATATCTTCAGAAATGGTGTCAATAATCAATACGTTTACTGTGAGTGTGATGAATATGTATTTTAGATATACTGATGCCACTAGTATTTTCCTGATTATTGTGGATATAGTAAAAAGTATTCCTAGAATCTAATAGAGTCTGTTTCAACCATACTATTTTGGCATGATAACTCATAAAGACATTTTATTTCAGTTTGATTGTAGAAAATGCACCTAAGTTATAGTTATTAAAACTCTATGAGATGATGTATTTTCTAATTATATAAAAGGTATGAAATTTAATTTGCGTATTTAGTTTGTATCCTCAAAAAATATCATCATAAAAAATGTTAACTAAAATTATATTTTTTTCAAATAAGAAAAACAAATATTCTTAGTTCCTTTTAAATAATAAAGATTACTCTTTTTAGACTTAAAATGATATTACTTTGGATTTGATTAAAATGTGTACAAAGGAAAATATAGAACAAGATATTTGGCTGAGTCACAATAAGGTAAAATATATTATCAATCTTACTTCTATAAATCATGTCATTGATGGATTTACTGACATCACCCAAAGGTTGATTACATATTGTAATCATCGTTGTGTTAATTTCCATAGCTTGATCAATTCAGAATCATTTTAATAGTTTATTTGTATATTTTTATGGGTCTAAAAAGTTATAATGTTTTCTCTAAGAAATTAAAAAAACTATTTATGAATTTTATTTATCCTAAAAATCACATATAAAATTCATTTTTCAATAAATTTTAATGTTTAAATAATATATTTACATTCATAGTGTTGAAAATATCATCATTAATATAAATGTAATTGAGTAACAGATCATTAGAGCTATATTTTAAACATTGAACTGAATATTATTTTTCCATTTTAAAACCATTTAAAAGAATATAAGTTGATATATGACCACACAAAGAATGAGGGGATTATTTTACACAATAAATAGATTTATAAAATTTGAAAATAGAATTTAGAAAATTGGTATTTACATTACAAGGTGGTATTCCACAAAAAAATAGAAATAAAACCATTACAAAAATATTTTTTTGCATCCATTTGAAATAGTTTTTAATTTAGAGGAGAAGCGAATGTCAATAAGATCCCACTAGATTTTAACCCAATGACAAGGAAAAAGGCTTCACTAAAGTTGGTTCCTTCTTCCTAGTGATAAAATTTTAAAATTTAACAACATTTGTTTATGGTTATATTACTATAATTTTATAGTTTACTTCTGAAAACCCATTTAAATCCTATAAGAGATTAATCACTCTGACTTTCCTTGGGATTCCATTAATCATTTTTATTTAATTTATTTAGATCTTATTTCATTTAATGTACCAAATTTCTATCGTTAAGGACATAATTATGGTTTGGGGTTTATTTAGAGAGACAAACAGTAGGATTTCATCCTCATTTAAGACCAATCTATGAGTATGGGTTACCAAATCTAAATATTTGATTAAATTTTTAATGGAATGGTATTTATATATTTTTTGAAAAATTTAGGAATACAATTTTATGTATATTATTATTATTCCTCAACTTATTTATTTGTATAAGGTTCATTGGAAATTATATTTCTGATTTTTTAAAAGTATTTTTGATAAATTTTCATAAAAAAATATCATGCATTGAATCTTATATCATTTAAGTTCTTTTGTTATGGCCTAATAATATTTTATTCATTTATAGTTACCAAGAAATATAACTTCATTAAATTTAAAATAAAACATTCTAATATTTACTTTAGTGTTTAAAATAAATCTTTTTTAACCAGAAACATTGAAAAACATGAAATTGTTTTTTTTGTTAAAAAAATTCATAAGGTATTTTATAAGGGAAATTAATTATGAGAACAAAATTAATGATATAAAATTTAGTATTCATGGCCCCAACCAAAAAATATTTAGGAAGATAAAACTCATTTGAAATAGTTTGATATATTTCTTAGATAGTTAAATTTATCCTCTCTACTACCATATTTTACTTATGAGTTCAAGTAGAAAATATTATTGAATATAGACTTCATAAGAAGGTATATAATTAGATTATTTATTATCAAATTCTACACCATGATCAATATGAATTGAAATAATATAATTCAATTTTTATTAACAACCCTTTTATAAAACATTATGAATACTTTTAAAGTTTCACTTTTATGAGATATGAAATATTCCCATGTGAATCTTATAAATTCGTCAGAATTATGAGAGTATAAATTTTTCTAATGGAAGTTCAATTTGAGAAGGACTAAAAAGTTTAATATGAATTATATAATGATATTTTGGAGTTTAAATTTATTTATTAGATTTAAATATTGATTTTTGTTTTATTCCAAATTAAAATTCTTCACAATCCATTTCATCATTGAAATAAAATATGGGAGGATCTCCTACTAGTTGATAAGGGATGAGTTTTACAAGATAGTGGGTCTTTCATTGATTGGGTGTCTATTCCAAATCCATGAATCACTGAATTATTTACTAAACAATTTGACATTTTTTCCTGTACTAGATTTTTAATTAATTATATAAGCATTTTCAAATCATTAATTTCAAAATAATAGTTTTACTTTCGAATCATAAAATATGAAAAATTTATTTTTGAAATAAATTTTAAAATTACTATCAATCAATTAAATAACTCTTATTGAATTTTATTTCCATAAATTTACTAATAAATGGATTTTTTCTAATGGATGAGTTAGGAAAACAGATAGTTCCTTTACTGATTATCATAACCCATGATTTATTGTAATAACCCGAGATTTTATAAGATATATTCCTTTTAATTTCTTTCATATCTTCTATTGTACGATACACCAAGATTGTCTTGCGCTTTACGCAACACCGTATTAGCTTGCAGTATACAGAACACTAATCCTGGATCGTGTTACACACAATTTAATGTTTGTTTGATAGTAGTTATTCTACGAAACATTGAGTATATATATATTCAATGTATTTTGTTATACGCAGCAACAAAGGAGTCGTTCACTACACGCAACCTTGACTTGGCTTGCATTACACGCAATCACAACCTTCCTCGATAGCGTGTGTTGTACGCAATACAGAGCTTTACTAAGAAACGATATATTATTATAATATTCTTATAAACTAGCCATTATGAATACTATTAACTAAATTTTTAATTTTATAACATTATTATTCATCTTTCACATTTTCTAGAACATGGTATAAGAACAAAATAAAATTTTCGGGTAAAATAAGTTTTTTTTTTCAAAAAATGCATTTTTGCCGCCTTTTAATGGAGCACCCACATTAAATATATTTTTTACATGTTTATAAGTTAAATTTTACAAAATAAAATTATTCTTTGGAATAAGGATATAAAATTTTACTTTGGATAAAATTTTCATTTTATTCTGATTACATTCATATTTTAATGAATATTAAAAACACGCTATATTTTAATTAAAAACAACTTTTTTCATTGTAATAACTTATGTGGTTAAATTATAATATTTAATGGTTTCAAAGTATAAATAGAATATATTTTTACCATTTAATATAATGTATGTCATTATCATTGATTTTACATTGAATTCGTAGGTTAAATCAATTTAATCTTTTGCAATGTTTTAAACAAAAACTGTTTTCATTCAACAAAGAGATTAATTTTAATTTTATTTATGCATCTTATGTGTATTGAATTTGATAAAAATGGATTCCATATTTGGAATCAGTGGGTCCAAATTATGTTAATAGGCTACTTTTTATTTTTGGGAATTATGAATAGTAACTACGGTAAATTTTATTTATCCTAGTTAAAGGTAAATCTGGTAATTAAGGGTAAATATAATATTATAAAATTACCCTAACACATGCCAAAATTCTATTGGATGGCTAAAAGTCGACCCATATCACATAAAGGTCATATTAGATTCATTTTATGAACATTTGACCCTGAAAATAATTTAATTATTATTAAAACCAAAGAAAGTGACAACATGTCACTCTCTTAAATCTTATAAGTATATTAATTTTAATTTACTGATAACCTCCATGAAACTTTGAACATGAATAGTTTATAGAAATATAATAAAATTATCTATATCAAGATAATTTATTTATAATTTTTAGGGATTAAATAATTGTCATTAATGGTGATACATTAATGATGGAGAAATTATTTATTAAGTGAAAAATCTGTAATATAGTTTTTATTGAAATAATAATACCGATGTAAAAGGCCCAAAAACCTGAATAAAACTTACTGGTATTGTATATCTATACCATAATCATCCAATTACCTAATATATAACAGTTTGGAGTCTTACAAAAGTGATTATTCCACTTATATTATTTTATTTTAAATGATGCCAAATTTGTCAGCTTCAAAATTTAATAAATATAAGAATTTAAATATTGTGATTTTAGGATGATAAATTCTAGTAAAAGTTTTATTGTAAAATATAATAGATTTATCTTCATGATAGGATTTTATTTTTAATTTTTAGGAAACAAATATGTATATTAAATAATTATATAAAAATGTTGTAGTAATTATTTTATTAAGAGATAAACTAAATAAATGGTTTTAAAAATAATAAAATAAATATTATATGAACTATTTAATTTGCTAAACTAATTTTATAGATTCATATTACATTTTATGAATCTATTAAAGCTTTTATTTCGAACATAGTTTCTGTATATATTTTATTTAAATTCATATAAATGAATAGTGTCAAAATTGACACTATTGTTATTTTATACAAATAACATATTATAAAATTGTTTAAACATCACAAAAATATATAAAAATTATAAATATAAATATATATGGTATATAATGTTACAAAGTATCCAATTATGGAAAATTCACAACAAATAAGTAATTATTTGTTATAATTTAAAATTTAGAATTTTATTACCACAAATAAAATTAAATTGATTAAATAAGGATAAATCAAGTTGATAATGTTTAAAATAAATTCCTAACATGTTTAAATTTTATTTTTTGACGATATTACAACCCTATCTCATCTAATATATGAATATGAGTCATTTTTGGAGGTTTTTAAGTGGATTTATATTTATTATAAATTAATATTTTTAATATTTCCAAAGGTGCCCCTCTCCTCCATTATAAAAGGACACCTCCTCCCTCTCTTCCTTACACCATTTTGAGCCTTGAAGCTCGGCCAAACCCTGACATATTCTCTTATAAACTTCCTTAGAAACATCCTAGAGGTCCTGTTCTACTTCAAAGACCAATCTTAGTGCCCGAAGAGGAGGTTTCAAAGAGGCGTATCGAAGAAGAGGTAATTTCTTCTACCGATTCTTTCAAGATTCTTTCTTCTTCAAATTCTTATTCTTTATTTTTTTAATGATAAAGTAAAAATATAAGTATCACTAATATAATTATATGTTATCTTAAATATGAAACAACCCCATTTCACCTTCAATCCATCCTACGGAAAACAAAATCACCGCGCGTGCGTACGTACGGAATACCGTCTCCACACCGTGGTGTAATCTGTGTTTGCACCAACACCTTACAAGGATGGGTATAATGGTGTAAAGAATAACTATACATAGTTATTATAACATCATACTTATTCTGATATATTGTATCATCCACTCCAATTCAATTCAATAATTATGGAAACGATATCATCGCTCGTGCGTACACACAGACTACCGTCTCCACGACGCGATGAGATTCATTCTCAATGTTAACCATTTAAGAATGATTATAAAGTATATATAATCAATAATAATGAAATATATGAAATAATAATGCTACTTGATTTATTTATAAATATATGTATTTCATATATTTAGTTTCATTCAATTCAATAAGGAAACGAAAACAGCGTTCATGCGTACGTACGACCTACCGTCTCCATGAATGGTGTATTTCTTTCCATTTATCGATCTATTATATATATGTATATTATGAATATATATTATATATAAATCATGTTTTATATTCTTTAATTAAGTAATCATGATCTAAGTAATCATATGAATAATTACAAGTCAAAACATGGATGACAAATGAAACATTTTTACCCAAAACACTCTTTAACATGGATTTTACAATACAAGGGGTAATATAAAGTCAAAAGTGAACCATATATGATATCATAACAATGAATATGATTCTGTAATAAGTCAATGAAATTATTTAAATCATTATACAGGAGGTTCGGATACATAAGAATCATATCGGACATAAGGTAAGAGATAATTATTCCAATCTCATTCTTATCCGAGATTGTTTACTCGTAAGTATTTAACGGGGGCTATGTTTATTATCCATGTCCATATGCTCTCAAAATGTTTTCATAAAATGTTTACTTTCCTTCCATGCATGTTTATGACATTTTTACCCTTTTCTTACTTTTACCACATCATATGGAAGGAATCTTTCTTTTATTTAACCTACAAGGTACTTTTTGACTTTTCCAACAAAGGTACGAGAAGAATGTTTTTTTAACTTATACGGCATGAAAGGATTTTTATGGTTTTTAAAGCCTTATTTTCATGAAGCTTCATCCAAAATATTTCATGACTATTTTCAACAAAATCATTTTCTTTTAAAATTAAATGGAATTTTGTGAAAATAACATTATTTTCAAGATGAAAGGATATTTTCCTCAAGAATTTATTTCAAGTGATTTATCAAAACCATTTTCCATCTAAGATGAAATTATTTCATATGTGTATGTTTCAAGTATCATGTCTCTATGATTTACATGGTTTCACTTTTCTTATTATGAAATGATATCCATTTCTTTTATATGGATTATGTGATGATGGGATGATGTTTATGAAACCCATTTTATTTATTGGGTTATTATGAATGATGTATGTTTATTTTGTGGCACAAGTAAGAATTATTTCATTATGAGATGGTTGGGGCCTATATATCCCTCCCATGCATTGGGTAATGATTTATATCTCATGAGATAGACATGTATGGAATGGCAAGTTAAACCGGTTCAGTAATACAGGACTGGAACAAGGAGTGCACTCAATTCGGAAAGGGACTTTGTCCACTAAGATGGTCTTGGCAGAAATGCCTTGGCTAATATGGAAATCATAACATGTGCTTAATGGTTGACACAATTACATGTTTTATTCCCATGCTATTTTATCATTCTTAATGTTTCTTTATGATCTATATCTTATGTACTTCCATGTTTTATGTCATTGCTCAATCTTTTGATGTTTAAACATTATGTTCATGTTTTTAAGTTCAAATGTATATGGTATGTTTTATTTTATCCATGCTTACCCTTACTAAGCATTTGAGCTCACCCTTTTTATCTATTCTTTTCCCCATGATATAAAGAGAGGTTTTAGGTAAGAAAAAAAGGGGAATATCTTTATGGGAGATGTTGAAGATATTTCACCACGATTAGAAGATTATGTTCCAAGTTTCCAAAGACACTAAACTATTACGGTCCTTGTGTGTGTGTTTTTTTTATATACTAAGTATTCCGCAAAAGTAATGTAATTTCTATGTATGTCAAGATTCGGGTCTCTACAGTTCATATCAGAGTAAAGGTTTAGTCAACCTTTGGAAACTAGGATTCGAGAACTTTAGTAAGATCTCTAGAGATATTTCTAAGGTATGTCTAGGGATGTCCCTAAGGATATGTATAAGTATAGGTTATAGTTCTAGAATTATGGTAACGGTATTATATTAAACCTAAGATGTTAGATATTGATGTTACCCCCCTTTATTATGATTTTTGCCTCTCACACTATTCTTTTTGGGTTTTAGAAAAAGGCTGGAAACAAGATGATTCACGATAATGGAGGATATGATAGACAATGGAATGATATTATTCATGAGCAACCAAATGAAATTGGATTTGGAAGTCCAAACATCATTATTATGCCGAATCAGAAATCTCATAATATGATCAACAAACTCAAATTTGTTAAGTTTCCTGACTCGGCTAATAATAGAAAGATGGAGTTTCATGATGATCATAGAGGAAAGAAAGTTCAATTTCCCCTATGTAAATAATGTGGGAAGAGGCATCAAGGAGAATGTTTTAAAGGAACTGGAAGATGCTTTGGGCATGGAAAAGAAGGACACAAAGATAGTAAGTGCAAACTAAAAGGTTCAGTTAAAACCATGGATGAGGATAATGGTATTGCTACAACATCAACAATGGTTAAATGTTTTAAATGTGGAATGTATAGGCATTATGCAAACCAATGCCCTAAGGGAAAATCTCATGAAGAGAATCAGCATGGTTATACGGGTAGTATTTATGTGGATGATGATGAAGAGACTACAAATGAAATATGAGATGAAAGAAATGATGAAGCACAACTAGAGGTTAAAGAAGTTAGTGAAATGATTGTATGTTTATAAAGAATAATGTATGGTACTATGTAATAAAGAATCACCTAAGGATTGTTACACTATTTATTTTCCTAAAGTATTTGGAAGTATATGTTGAGTGGTGCCGGTAACCATGGAAGGTTATTCAGATATTTTTGGAAAGTAGATGATATGAACATAATGAAGGGATAAGGAGAAAATGAAATGTTTGACAGTATTCATGAGCTAATGATTGTTATAAGGACTAAGTGATATCATGGTTTGAGTATACAGAATTTTGGGATTTTCATATGTGGAAAGAGTTAACTTTTGACAGCACTCATGTTTTCACTAAGGTTTAATGGGTATTCATTTTTCAAGAGAATACATGATTAAGGTATTCACATGATTGGAATGTGACCAACAAGATAATGGGGGATAAATGATGGTTGGTTGATGACATTTCAATTAATCATTTTCTTTATACTATGAGCTTGGACCAAATTATTTTAGATAAAGATTGGAATGGATTATGTTGTACATAATATAGTATTGTTTAAGGATATTATTTATGGGATGTTATATTATTGTAGTTTTAGAAAAAGGACAACCTGCAGGATGGGAAACAGCCCATCGCGTCAGACAAGGCTGGGGGAATCGAACCCACAACCGAAGTGCGACTAGGCTTTATTTCCTACCACTAGCCTACAGGAAGTCCCTGTTTAATATAAACTAGTTTTATTATATTAAGAAGTATGATATATGAAGTATAAGTCCATTTTAGGAACCATATATGATTAACCTCACCATAGATGGACTTATGTATATTTGATAACTTTTGCTTGAAATAGATGGAATGACCCATCATTCTATAACATGATCTGCTAACTCTTCACGAATAACAAATTCAACTTCATTTCTTTAAGAGTTGAAGTGTAAATTTTTCAAAGCACAAACAACAATGAGATTGTACAATAATCGAGAAAGTATTTCTTCTAATTCCAATTTCATCAACTTTAGGGAAATGATCCTAAAAACCAAAAATGTTGTCCTAGTTCTCTTATATCTGATGAATCAGATGGTACATTAGATCATCACAAATCTATGGCTTTATGATTGTTGGATTTTTCATAGCCATGTTCTCTACCACTCTCTATTAGAACATGATGGTTAGATTTCTATTCCATATCCATATTTTCACCTAAGTTATCCAATGTGGAAACCCAGTGATTAGTTTATTTGGGTAACTATTATGTTTCATACTTTAGTTTATAAAGATAAGTTTTGGTATTCCTCTTTACGATGTAGGTATCAATTAAAGAAACTTTCAAGTAGAAAATCATTTATAACCCCGACGAATTTCAAGGGAGAAATTCATTTTAAGGGGGGTAGAATGTAATAACCCGAGATTTTATAAGATATATTGTTTTTAATTTCTTTCATATCTTTTGTTGTACGATACACCAAGATTATCTTGCGCTATACGCAACACCGTATTAGCTTGCAGTATACACAACACTAATCATGGAGCATGTTACACACAATTTCATTTTTGTTTGATAGTAGTTATTCTACGAAAAATTGAGTATATATATATATTCAATGTATTTTGTTATACGCAGCAACAAAGGTGTCATGCACTACACGCAACCCTGACTTGGCTTGCAATACACGCAATCACGACCTTCCTCGATAGCGTGTGTTCTACGCAATACCGAGTTTTACTAAACAACGACATATTATTATAATATTATTATGAACTAGCCGTTGTGAATAGTATTAACTAAATTTTGAACTTAATAACATTAGTATTCATCTTACACATTTTCTAGAACATGGTATAAGAAAAAAATAATTTTGTTGGGTAAAATAAGTTTTTTTTAAAATGCAGTTTTGCCGCCTTTTAATGGCGCACCCACATTAAATCTAGTTTTTGACATGTTTATAAGTTCAATTTTACAAAATAAAATTATTATTTTGAATCAGGATATAAAATTTTACTTTGGATAAATTTTTCATATTATTCTGATAACTGTCATATTTTAATGGATAGTAAAAACACGCTATATTTTAATTAAAAACAAATTTTTTCATCATAATAACTTATGTGGTAAAATTATAATATTGAATGGTTTTAAAGTATAAATAGAATATATTTTTACCATTTAATATAATGTATGTCATTAGCATTGATTTTACATTGAATTCGTAGGTTAAATCAATTCAATATTTTGCAATGTTTTAAACAAAAACCCATTTTCATTCGACAAAGGGATTAATTTTAATTTAATTTCTGCAACTTCTGTTTATTGAATTTGAAAAAAATGGATTCCATATTTGGGATCAGTGGGTTCAAATTATGTTAATAGACTACTTTTTATTTTTGGGAATTATGAATAGTAACTATGGTAAATTTTATTTACCATAGTTAAAGGTAAATCAGGTAATTAAGGGTAAATATAATATAATAAAATTACCTAAAACATGCCAAAATTATATTGGATGGCTAAAAGTCGACCCATATCACCTAAGGGTATGATTAGATTCATTATATGAACTTTTTACCATGAAAATAATTTAATTACTATTAAAACCAAAGAAAGTGACAACAGGTCACTCTCTTAAATCTTATAAGTATATTAATTTTACTTTAGAGATAAAATTCATGAAACTTAGAACATGAATAGTATCTAGAAATATAATAAAATTATCTACATAATGATAATTTATTTAGAATTTTTAGGGATTAAATAAATGTCATTAATGGTGATACATTAATGATGCAGAAATTATTTATTAATTAAAAAATCAGTAATATAGTTTTTATTGAAATAATAATGCCAATTAAAAGGCCCACAAACCTGAATAAAACTTAATTGTAGTGTATATATATACCATAATCATCCAATGACCTAATATAGAACTGTTTGGAGTCTTATAAAAGTGTTTATGACACTTATATTATTTTATTTTAAATGATGCCTAAGTTGTCACCTTCAAAATTTAATAAATATAACAATTTAAATATTGTGAGTATAAGATTATAAATTCTAGTAAAAGTATTATTTTGAAAGGTAATATATTTATCTTCATCATAGGATTTTATTTTTAATTTTTAGGCAACATATAAGTATATTAAATAATTATATACAAATGTTGTAGTAATTATTTTATTAAGAGATAAACCAAGTAAATGTTTTTAAAAATAATAAAATAAATATTATATGAAGGATTTAATGTTATCCACTAATTTTATAGATTCATATGACCTTTTATGAATATATTAATTCTTTTAGTTTGAACATATTTTCTGTATATATTTTATTTAAATTCTTATAAATGAATAATGTCAAAATTGACACTATTGTTATTTTATAAAAATAACAAATTATAAAATTGTTTAAAAATCACAAAAATATATAAAAATTATAAATTTAACTCTATATAGTCTATAATGTTATAAAGTATATAATTATGGAAAATTCACAAAAAATAAGTAATTATTTGTTATAATTTAAAATTTAGAACGTTATTACCACAAATAAAATTAAATTGATTAAATAAGGATAAATCAAGTTGATAATGTTTAAAATAAATTCCTAACATGTCTAAAGATTATTGTTTGATGAGATTACAACCCTATAAAATCTAATATTTGAATATGAGTAATTTTTGGGGGTTTTAAGTGGGTTTAGATTTATTATAAATTAATATTTTTAAGATTTCCAAAGGTGCCCCTCTCCTCCCTTATAAAAGGACACCTCTTCCCTCTCTTCCTCACACCATTTTGAGCCTTGAATCTCGGCCAACCCCTGAAAAATTCTCTTATACACTTCCCTAAAAACATCCTAGAGGTCCTGGTATACTTCAAAGACCAATCATAGTGCCCTAAGAGGAGGTTTCAAAGAGGCGTATCGAAGAAGAGGTAATTTCTACTACCGATTCTTTAAAGCTTCTTTCTTCTTCAACTTCTTCTTATTTAGTTGTTTAATTATAAAGTAATAACATCAGTATCAATAATATACTAATATGTTATTATAAATATGAAACAAACCCATTTCACTTTCTATCCATCCTACGGAAAACAAAATCACCGCGCGTGCGTACTTATGGAATACCGTCTCCACACCATGGTGTAATATGTTTTTCCAACAACACCTTACATGGATGGGTATAATGGTTTA
This sequence comes from Viscum album, assembly GCA_963277665.1. Taxonomy (NCBI): domain Eukaryota; kingdom Viridiplantae; phylum Streptophyta; class Magnoliopsida; order Santalales; family Viscaceae; genus Viscum; species Viscum album. The sequence continues at coordinate 860,830,048 of OY728121.1, forward strand.
AAGAATAACTATACATAGTTATTATAACATAATACTGATTCTGATATATTGTATCATCCACTCCAATTCAATTCAATAATTATGGAAACGATATCATCGCTCGTGCGTACGTACGGACTACCGTCTCCACGACGCGATGAGATTCATTCTCCAAGTTAACCATTTAAGAATGATTATAAAGTATATATAGGAAATAATAATGAAATATATGACATAATAATGCTAATATATTTATGTATATATACATATGCATGTCATCTATTTAGTTTCATTCAATTCAATAAGGAAACAAAAACATCGTTCATGTGTACGTACGGCCTACCGTCTCCATGAAAGGTGTATTTATTTCCATTTATCGATCTATTATATATATGTATATTATGAATATATATTATATATAAATCATTTTTTATTTTCTGGAATTAATTAATCATGATATAAGTAATCATATGAATAATTATAAGTCAAAACACGGATGAAAAATGAAACGATTTTACCCAGAACACTCTTTAACATGGAATTTACAAAAGAATGGGTAATATAAAGTCATAAGTGAACCATATATGATATCATAACAATGAATATGATTCTATAATAAGTCAATTACATTATTTAAATCATTATACAGGAGTTTCGGATACATACGAAGCATATCAGACATAAGGTAAGGGATAATTATTCCAATCTCATTCTTATCCGAGATTGTTTACTCGTAAGTATTTACTGGGGGTTATGTTTATTATCCAAGTCCATATGCTCTCAAAATGTTTTCATAAAATGTTTACTTTCCTTCCATGTAGGTTTAAGACATTTTTACCCTTTTATTACTTTTACCACATCGTATGGAAGGAATCTTTCTTTTATTTACCCTACAAGGTACTTTTTGACTTTTCCGACAAATGTACAAGAAGAATGTTTTTTTAACTTATACGGCATGAAAGGATTTTTACGGTTTTATAAAGCCTTATTTTCATGAAGATTCCTCCAAAATATTTTTTGTCAATTTTCAACAAAATCATTTTCTTTTAAAATTAAATAGAATTTTGTGAAAAGAAAATGATTTTCAAGATGAAAGGATATTTTTCTCAAGAATTCATTTCAAGTGCTTTATCAAAACCATTTTCCATCTAAGATGACATTATTTCATATGTGTTTGTTTCAAGTATCATGTATCTATGATTTACATGGTTTCACTTTTCTTATTATGAAATGGTATCCATTTATTTTATATGGATTATGTGATGATGGGATGATATTTATGAAACCCATTTTATTTATTGGGTTATTATGAATGATGTATGTTTATTTTGTGGCACAAGTAAGAATGATTTCATTATGAGATTGGTGGGACCTATATCTCCCTCAAATTAATTGGGTAAATATTTTTATCTCATGAGATAGACATGGCTGGAACAACAAGTTAAACCGGTTCAGTAATACAGGACTGGAACGAGGAGTGGACTCGATTCAGAAAGGGACTTTGTCTACTAAGATGGTCTTGGCAGCAATGCTTTGGCTAATATGGAAATCATATCATGTGGTTAATGGTTTCCACAATTACATGTTTTATTCCCATGCTATTTTATCATTATTAATGTTTCTTTATGATCTATGCCTTACGTACTTCCATGTTTTATGTCATTACTCAAGCTTTTGATGTTTAAACATTATGTTCATGTTTTTAAGTTCAAATGTATATGGTATGTTTTATTTTATCCATGCTTACCCTTACTGAGAATTTGAGCTCACCCTTTTTATGTTTTCTTTTCCCCAGGATATAAAGAATGGTTTTAGGTAAGAAAAAAAGGGGAAGATCTTTATTGGATATGTTGAAGATCTTTCACCACGATTAGAAGATTACGTTCCAAGTTTCCAAAGACACTAAACTATTACAGTCCTTGTGTTTGTGTTTTTGTTATGTACTAAGTATTCAGCAAAAGTTATGTAATTTCCATGTACATCAAGATTCGGGTCTCTACATTTATCCCTCAACTTGATGTCAAATACTTCATGTTTATTGATTTTATTTAATTAGGAGAGGAAATCACACATGTGTATCAAGAAAGCACTATATAGGAAACACATTACTTATTGGGTTTTGATTAAAAGTAAATTTCACTTAAAAACTAAATTAATGAAGTTTTTGGTACCCATAATAACTTCGGTCTTCTTATTGAAAATTTGGTAGTAATATGGATTGAATTTTGTCTCCTATATCATACAGTTTTGAAATCACATTGATAAATTAAATGATCGATTATTTCTAAATAATTAAAAAATATAACATGTGAGAAAAATTTTATGAAACTAATTTTCAATTTATTCTTATAGGGTTTTACATGATTGGTGTATATAATTTCTTACACTATTTGTAGTTAGATATTACATATTAATAGAGGAATATAAAATTTTGATCCATGCTAGAATTATATATTTTGTGTATATTTGGATACTAGGAAACATAGATAAATTATTTATAAACAACATATATATTCTCACAATTATTTATTAATAACTGTCACCCTTAATAGAAAAATCACACTTTATAACTTTCTTCATAACTTGAGGAAATAAACGCTAAGAAAAGGATGAGCATAGATGGTCAGTAAGGGTAAAAAGGAAGATTTCACTGATCACATGAGCATAACATGAGAACATTGGTATATTAACATGATATTAAGATTTTAAAACCATACTCTACATATCAATGATCATAATATTGATTTATGGAATAAATATTGGTAGTTTATTAGATAAGAATCATAAATCAATCAAAGAACATGAGCCATGAGAGAATAGTATAGTTATAAGGGATACAATTTAAGTATACACATAAGTATATAAAATAATTTACCTACTAGTTAAGGATATTTTCCAAGATTATATTATTGGAATTGATTTACTCACCCAACCAGTGTAGTAGTCACTGTTCTTTTTGATAACTATCGTAATTGACATATTCTAATACTAAACTTGGTTCGATCCTTATTCTAGTCATTTTTATCTCATGAGATACCAATAATTACCCAAGTAAATGAAGGGAGAAATATTTTACACCTCAAGATTTTATGAAATATTTTTATTCAAATAAATATACTTTCTTTGATATCTTGTATAACATGCAACACTGAATTTCAATAAATTGTGACATACTGTTAATATTTTTTAGACCCAACCATTATTAAAAAAGGAATTAAACATGGTGTAATGAATTGGAGTAAATAAATATAATTTTAAATATAGTTTTTTATATAAAAAAAACATTTTGATAAAAAAGTAGTTAATATTTAGTAATTCCCTTATATATTTTGAAAATACTCGTTTCTCAAAAATTGTTTTCATTGAATTTCGAAAAAAATAATAAAATTAAAGTTTTAACCTTTAAGAAAATTTATTTATAAAAATAAAATTCATTTTCAAAATCATTATATAAAAATTTACTTAGGGTTAAATTTTGAGATTTTTTGGAAAACATTGATTATTTGGTGAATAGTGAAAATTACTTAGTTTTGTAAAAAATAATATATCCTTTTAATAAATTAAGTAAATAGATAGTAACCTTATTTTCTGAATATGATTTAAATTAAAATTATAAATATTTATTTTTATTTAATTAAATTAATTAATTTTCTATCAATATTATATTGGATTTTATTATATATTTATTTTTCAGTATAAAAAATAGTTTTTTTTTCTCAAAACTATTATAAAGTTAATAATGTTTCCTTTTTAATTTAATTTAAAAATATATATTAAGGATTAATTTTTTTATATTATATATCAATTAATATAAAATTATATTCATAAAAGGATTATTATTAGTAATAGAGTTAATATAAAATCATCATTTTCTAGAAAAAAACACTTCTTGAAAAACAGTTTTTTCGTTATGCTTGAGGGTTTAATTTTAAATTAAATTCTTCTGGTTCAATGAATAAAATTTATTAAAATTGATTAAATACTTTAAATTTGAATAATTTTTATTATATGTTAATTTAAACATTGTTTTTTTCATATTGAATTGTGAAAATTGTAAAAGAAAATTACAGTGGTTAATGTAAAAACCGTTTTATATAGGTTTAAATAAAAATAAAAGCATTTAAATAAACAGAAATATTTTCTAAATATATGTTATGGATATATTTAAACATTATCATGTATAATTACTAATAACTATTCATTTTTTCACCTAGTTTCATGTGAAAAAATGTGGGTACATGGTTATCTCCTCAAAATTTATATGTGAGCCCTCGACTCACATACATAATCCCTCCAAATATCCTCTCTTCTTCACACCTTAATATCCATTTGGATCAAAAATTAACTACCCAAATTTATTCCCTAATTACATAAACATTACATATATCCCGTATTTTTATCATAAATCAATCCTAAGAAGCCTTTTGGTGCTTACCTTAGGAGGTTTTCCAAAGAAGAGTCATTGTGCATAAACAAGCATCTCTATTTTATTTCGTCTTCCACCTCCACAAAATATTATTTAATTTTAATGATATAAAAAATTATCTTCTATAAAATTACATTTTATTATGTTAATATAATAACAAAAATAAATATCCTCTTCTATAAAATGGCATATTAAATCCTCATTCGTGTGTAAAATATACTACCACCTCACGAACTGATGTTATTCGTTTTAAACCACCACCTTACAAAGATGGATATAATGATGGGTTTAATTTTTATATGTCATATAAATTTTATTATTATACTTATATAATTATTATATAATATATACCTTCATTATTCCCACACTGTGGGGGATACGCTAATGTTGTTCATGTTTATGGGGGTCTACCGCCTCACGTAGTGATGTGAATCATTTTTCAATAACTATTTGCATGGTAGGTAAATTGGGTAAATTTAGGGAATATATGTGGTAAAATGACATGTAAATTATTATTTAAAGTTAATATATTATTTACCTTCCATTAATTTCACCCATTAAGAAAATTGAAACAACGTTCATGTGTATGTACAACCTACTGTATCTATGAATAGTGTATTTCATTTTCTATCTCTAAATTTATATATTAATATAAATACATATATAATGAATAAATATGATATTTAAATTATTTTTAAAATTCTATATATTATGGAACTATGATCAACTTAAGAGGAACGAAAATATCAAATCAAAATATACACACAAAAAATGCAGTTATTACTTAAAACGTGATTTTAACGTGGAATTATTAATAAAAAGGTAATAAAAGGTCATATGTAACTCATATATGGTATAATATATATAATAATGGTTTCATAATAAATATAAAATAAACTTATATTTATTAAATATTATGTTTTAACATGTATAAAGGATGATGATACTTAAGGTGTGAGACTGTTTATTTCAAATCGCCTTTTTTTTCTAACATAAGTTATGTTATTCACCAATTTCTTAAATGAGGTTTATATATAGCACCTTTTACATGTTATATCATAAATATAATTATTTATAGGATATTAAATGTTTCATTTAAAATTATTTTTTATGGGATCCTAGGATTCAAAAGGTACAAAAGTGGTAAAGGATTGCTAGTACAGTCTCATTATTTACCAAGATTGATTATGATTATGCTTTCAATGATGAAACATTATGGTTTATTTCTCATTAAATATGTGAATTTTCTTATCTTATATTCATTTAATAAAAAATAAATTATTTCATTTCATTTTCAACTCTTTATATACTCAATACACCAAAAAAATGTGGTTTAGAAATAATCTCTTTTATTTCTCTCTTCGGTCGAAAACATTTTTAATCCCATATTCTTGTTTTCTAAAAATGATACAAAAAGTGTTTTAAAATTATAAAAAGGATTTATTTAAAATATTTTTACCCATTTTTTATCTCTTTTCAATGTTCATTAAAATTAATTTTCTTGCTGTTTTTCAAAAATGGATTATTTGTTTTTATTCGAAAATGTGAGAGGAATCATTATTTTAACTTTTAAAATATAACAAAAATTTCATACCACCATGAACATTATTTTTTTGAAGAATTTTTTATAAGTTTTTTAGATTTTTTTTCATGGAAAATAATTTCAAAAAAAAATTAATAAATTTTTTATTTTAAAAAGGTGATTTTCTAGAATAGATATTTTCCTCAAGAAATGTTACAAGTGATTTTTATTTCACAATAATTTTCCATTTAAGATGACATATATTGATGATAAATAATATTAATTGGGGATATTATCCAATGGTAACATATTTATTCCTTATCAGGAAATTTTATGTTATTATTAAAATTTGTTTTTGAACTATGTTTATTTCCCATGGTTATACTAGATGAAACGTTTTATGAAACCCTTTCCATTTTAGGGGTTTAGATATGATGAATAGTTTATCATACCCATTTATTTTCATGGTTTCTAATATAATTAATGTTTATAATATTGTGAAGCTTGTATGTATGGGTTCCATTATGTGATGGGTGGGACCTATATCTCCCTATAATTTAGTAGGTAAAGATTGATATCTCAACAGATAAATAGGAATGGACTGGAGAGTTAACAAAATTTAGTAATTTATTTTTTCCACTAAAATAGCCTTGGGTGTTATCCTTGACAAATATGATGATTTGGGGAGTAAAACCATTAGGTTGTGATATCCTTCGAAATGATTATCTATACTTATTTGTATTCCATAATTCGATATATTATGACAATGTTATGCTATTATGGATCATGTTATTTGATTATTTTATGATTCGTGTCTTAAGAACTACCAATATTTATGCCATGACTCGAGATTATGATCTTTTATATGCAAGGTATGTAATATACAACTACAATATTTTAGGTATTTTTCTTATCTTTAGTTATTTTTCAATTTAATTGGGTGAATCTTGGTACTCTCGAGGATAGATATAAAATTTAAAGAGAAATGAAATAAATTTTATGGATGAATGTTTATTTGAAATTAATAGAATGTGGGTATAAATATGTTAATGGATTTTTGGGGTACTCCTCAAGTTTGGAGGATGCCCGAGGTGTTTAGATTTTCATGTAAGAATATGTGGTTTTCTCTATCCATAGAAAATTTTAACTTTATGTATTGAGAGTAAATGATGTGGAATGGTTTCTAGGATTATTTCATGAGCTGAGAAGAGAGCGTGAATGAGTACACCATGTGTAAGGGTTACATGATGTGTAATGTTAAAATATCGATTTTTATTAAAAAGGCGATATGTTATTTAGTGTATGTGACCCATGTGGATTACATGATGTGAAAATGGATCAAAGGCCATATAAGTGTTAGGAAAAGTTCTTTTAGTGTTATTATTGGATGATATATTGATTAATCATTTGAAGATCTCTCCCTATCAAACTAGGGATCTTCTCTGTGGATTTTGGGGAGACTCCATTTGATCCCGATTGATTCACTTAGGGATTGATCAATATTTTGATTGGGTTGTACCTATCTGTGTGAGTAATCCTTTCTAATTATTTTTTTCCTTTGATCCTAGTAGAACATTTTCATTGTTTTATTTGGGTTTTTGTATCCATGGTGATATTTACATTGTTTCTCTTCGAGATTTTTTGTGCAATCTTATTCCGGGGGTTGTTACATTATTTATTGTAGTGCAGAGAGTGTGCGTTCTTCATGGTATGTGTAAAAAATCACCTTTAAAACCCCTTTTTTATTAATTATGTCAATTATTATATTTGAGGATTGATTATAGGGCCTCTAATGTTATTTTTCTGTTATTCTTGTTGGTGGATCCAATTATGGGCATGCATAAACCTATGTTTTTAGAAGGTGGTTTCATCTCTTGTCTATGTTGATGAACTGAGTCGATCATGTCTTTAAAAAATTGTTTTATTAAATGAATTAGAATTGTATGAATGATTTTTGTGTGTGTGTGTGGAATTGTTTTTTTATAAAATATGGTGTTCCCTGAGGTTTTTTATATGAAAATGTATTTTTCAATGTAATGTGAAATGGTTTTCAAAAAATGAAATAATGAAATGGTTTGGAAAATAGAGCACATGAGAAGACTTGGGTACTTAGCTGGATGGTATAGTAATAGATTTCATTCAATATCCCAGGGGGGAAAAGGGGATTTCTTATGCTCTTCAGTCCTATTGTTCTAAGGACGTGTTTGACCTATTGGTGGTTCATATTATATAGTGTTCCTATACTCTCTAGAATTGATGAATATGTATAATGGATTCATCTATATGATATTTTCTATGTAGTCTGTGAGTATCCTAGCTATCTAGACCTACTGTGATCCCTAACTTGATTTTACCTATGCTTATGATTTTGGATTGATTTTTCATTCTTGTACTTCCATGGATTTGATATGATATATGATGCATTATTTGTATTGACATGATATATTTTCTATTAATATGGTTATGGAATGCTGTGAAATTGAATTATCTTCTTTATTTGGAAATTTGGAAAACGGGGAATTTAAACTATTTTCCATGCTATTAATATAAAAATTGTTAAACTGTTATCAAGACTTTCTTTCTTTAAACGTGATAATGCATGGATTATTGTTCAAAGACTTGATATGAAACACTTGGCTAGGATCCAACTATGTTCCCATTCGATGGTGCGTTGTCTGGGTTATGTATTTTGATACTAAGAAAGGAAAGGTGCTTCCTGAAGGTGGAAATGTTTTCTATCTATAGGGTTTTGGGTTGCTGGTGGTGAGACAATGGGAGTTTTCCCACATTATCACATGGGGATATTGGAGCAGGAGTTTGCTTTTTTTTTTGTCCTTTATAGTTGTAATTTTCACTTGTAGATTATTTTCTACCTTTTTAGCTGTATTGCTTCTATTGTTCCATATCTATTATGGAATATATTGATATCTTCAACTATTTATCTCTATTATTTATACACATTCGGAGTTTTTTTACATCATGTTGGGGGAAATTGTTCCCTATACTTTTTTTGATTCCCGAGTGCTAGTCACCAGCCCATAGGGATTGGGAACTCCCTCCAGTTGTTTTGAAGACTATTTTGGGTTCCAATTTGAGAGGGTATATGAGTTAGGTTCATTACAAATATATAACAGAGGAGGCATATCCTCAAGAGTCCTTATCTTGGGATAATTGGTAGACTGGAGATAGGATTTTCTGGACTTGAGATTTATATTGTGGTGAGTGTCTAGCCATATATGTCCATAATGAGTCTCAAGTTTCCTTGTGAAATAGGGATGTGTGTCTCTTGTTTTTATTTCTTGATTTTAATCACATTTTTTGATTTTTTGTTGTCTAATTTAAATTGATATTGATCTATTGTTTGATAATTAATTCTATTTCACTGTGCAGCGGTATGCCTCCGAGACATGTTGTGTGAGTTCTTCAACAGGGTGAAGCTGATTCTCCTTAAGGGAGTCCTCTAATAAATTATAAATTTATCGCTGTAATCATGTAGGAAGTTCATGAAGTGTAATAGAATGTACCCCTTGTTTAGAATGTAGTTGTTGTGGTACATTCATGAGCTATTAGAGAAAGTGATAAATCATTGGAGTACTTGCGCATAAAGACACACTACTACAGAAATAGATTTATATAGCGCCATCCTTTAATAGCACTAAGAAAAAGCACAGTTAAAGGTTGAATTTAATAGTGCTAAAAAGCATTGTTAAAAGAACCCCATTATCATCACTGAGAAAGGTAACCCTCTATTAGTGTTTTTAGCATTATTAAAGGGATTCCCTTTATCAGTGATTTTTTAGTACTGCTAATAAATGGGGGTCTTTATCAGTATTTTTACTAGCGTTGATAATGTGTATATTTCAAAAATTATCGTTAAAAATAATATATTAATATATTAATATATTTATATTGATATAAATATATTATATATATGTTAAATATGTTTTAGGTATAAATAGAAATATACAGTCAATATATAATACATTTAGTGAAAATGGCTTATAAATTATTTTAAAAAAATAATAATAATTAATAATTAATTATTTATTATCTTGTAATAATAATTTAATAATAATTGTAAGACACAAAATATCAAAAACTAATTAAATATCTAAAATAAGTTGAAAGCGTAACTCAAACTTCAATAGGACATAACATTTGATCCGGGATTTTGTTTGAGCTCTACCACATATCAGGTCGAATCCTATGATGAGATCTATAAACTTATGCTAGAGGGAAACCATCTATCAGATTTTTGAGGTCAAAAGGTCTCTAAAACAGAGTTTTTAGTCTGGATTCCCAAACTTTTTTACATTCTATAGAATTTCAACCTTGTTTAAGGGGGTGATTTTTTCCCTTTTTCACGGGAGATTGAAATTATTCTTGGGGGTTAAATTATTTTTTATATTATGGATTTGAAATTTTATCATTTTTTACAATGTAATATTTTTTATAATCAAATATCTAACAATATATATATATTTTTATATATTCACACATCAAAATTTAATTTTATATATAAATAATTAAACATATTTAAATATAAAATGCATTTCTCAACATATAAACCTAATCTAAATAATAAATATTATCCATTTTATTTAAAATAAAAATGTATGAATATTTATATACCTATAAAATGTGTGTGTGTGTGTATTAGTGTGTGTTTGTATTAACAAACATATATACATTATCTATATATTATAACACATGTATAAAAATATTAATATATAATATATATAAATATATCTAAATATGTATAATCATACTTATATATACAAATAATATGTGTGTGTATGTGTGTCTGTATGTTATATATCTGTATCTATTTATTTATTTAATTATAAAAAAGAAAAAATATTTTATAAATGTATTTAAAACTAATATTATGAATATATATTAATATATGTATAAATATACAGATAAAAAATATAACTATATATATATATAAATATTTATATAAATAAATATTAATATATTAATAAATATATAAATATATAAATATAACTAACGATATATATATATTAATATTAGAATAAATATATATTAATATAAATAAAGATATAAATGTTAATATATAAAAATAATACATTAATAAATATAACTAAATATATATATATAATATATATTTCATTAAGTGTATAAGAAAACAAGATTGATGAGTGGTAAAGGTGGAGGTGCATAATAGAGAGGTCTCGGGTTCGAATCCAAGTGGAGGAAGGGTTGCACAGGCTGGTGGAGGGGGGTAGCATTGTTTAAGAGTGGGGATGTGATCCTAGGGGTGGCATAGGTATGTGTAGGCATGGTTTTATAGAACAGTTGAAAGGGGTGTCAAGTATTGTTAAATGGGTGTGGTGTGATTTACAATTTTTTTAAACTTTATTAATTTTTTTTGACTTTTATCATCACTAAAAAAGCATTAATAAATTACCCTTTTATCAGTTCTGATAAAAGTCCCCTTTTATGAGTGTTTTTAGTGCTAATAAAAGGGGCCTTTATCAGCCATTTTTAGCACTGAAAAAAGGTACCACGCTTTTAGTAGTGCCTCGATTATCAGTGCTTTTTAGGAATAATAAATGATTTTTAGCATTAACAATCACCTATTTTGTAGTAATGACAACATCCATTAAATGTATGAATGAACCTAAATAGGTAAAATAATTTCCTGAAAAGATCCATTTTATCTTAATATTCCTAAATACTCCTTAAAGTATCATGTTAAAGTGTGCATCATTCAGAATTGCAGGTCCCAACAAACATTAGGGTGATTCTATGGTATAGGTAGATAACTATTTGGTCTTGGAAAAGAAGTGTTTAAATATATTATTATTCAAGTAGTTTTTATAGAGTCTCTAATGATGGATATATCTCTGTAGTTTCTTTATTTGTTATAGGGAGAGTTTTTAGTGTCATCGTACACCAATCAGTTTTGTTGAGATGGTTCATTTTTCAATAGTGTTTGTGAAGAATGAGATGCTTAAAGCTTAGAAATACCTATAAGGTTTGTGACCAGATATCTGATCACAGATATTTATGATGAATATTGCAACATATTCAAAGATAGTAGGCAAGTAGATTACGGTACAGATGAATATTTCCCTTCTCAACAACCTAGTTGAAGCTTCAATTGCACATTAGGGAAGAAGAGAAATTGTAAATATCATTGAAGGAGTGGTGGAAGTGGTTCTCTATAACATGCATATTCAAATATTTCAGTAGTAGCTAGTGGTTTTCCACAGACTTACTATTAGTGTGGTAAGGTCTGAAACACATGAAATTATATTCCTTCAACTCTTAATATGTGTAATAGGTATTCACATTATGGTTATCTGTAGAATTTCATTCAAGCTATTACTACACAATGATATGGAAAGGGAATGTCAGCTCCAAAGGCTACTATGACACAATCAGATGCATAATAGACCATAGGGCTCCAACTAATGGCCTCAGTAGTGAAGAAACTTCATGATGTAGATGATTTTTTGGTGGAGGTAGATGAGGGTCCAATGACAATGAGAGTTACTATATTTATTGCATCTTCTATAGTGATTTATTTATTTTATATTGTTGTTTCCCAGTCTTTTTTATCTATCCATATTTCAGATATTATTTACCTCCCAAAAAATATCATTTTATTTTCAATGGAGATAGAAACACCTCTTGGGAAGAGGAAAGATATGGGGTTTTAGTTTCCTACTTGTTCACTATCGAAAGCTGATGTAGAGTTATTTTAGGAATTTCTTGTTCTTGATCTAGATATGTTTGATGTCATTATTAGGATAGATCATCATGTCCCTTAATATGATAATATAGATTTTTATCATCGACATGTCTCATTTCATATAGTTTAAAGGATCTCACGGGTGATTTAAAGAGGGTGAGATATGAGGTTAGGCCAAACAGGACCTTCCCACCTAGCACTCCATATTTTGTTTTATTATATTATAGTTTAGCCTAATGATTATTCTTTTATTGTTGATCTTATTTATATTATTTTGAATTTTCACGAAATTTCCCTAAATGATATCACTAGGATTCCTCCACAGAGGAAGGTAGAGTTTAAGGTAAAATTGGTGCCTCATATAAAGATGATATCAGTACCTTCTTATCTCATGTAAACAAAAAAGTTGAAAGATATCTAGATTCAGTTGGAAATCATGATGGAAAAGGTTTTTGTTCACCTTAGTGTATCACCTTGGGTATCCATAGTTATATTTTCCTATAAGGGAGACATTTCAATGGGATTTTATGTGAATTATAGGAGGTTGAACTAGGAAATGGTTAAGAAAAAGTATCAATTTATTCAAATCGATGATTTGTTAGATCAATTAAATTTGGAAAAGTGGGTTTTGAATAATGATCATCAGTTGGGTAATCTTCATCTCAGAGTCCAACAGTCTGATATACTGAAGTTGACATTCAGGATCACGTATGAAAATTATGAATATCTAGTTTTGACACTTGGTATGACTAATGATTTTTTTTAATTCTCATGGTTTTGATGAATTGAATATTCCATTAGTATCTTGAATCATTTTGGTAGTGTTTGTGGATGATATTTTGGTCTATTTTAGATCCGAGTGAGAGCGTGAACTCTATCCGAATTTGATTTTTGAAATCCTATGGAGTCACCTATTGTTTGAAAGGCTTTTGAAATAAATTTTTTGGATTCAAAAAGGTATATTATTATGGTAAAACATTTTTTAACCTTACTTATCAATTGTTCCGGAGAATGCAATGGGTTTCTTATCATGGGAAGAGCCACAATTTGTTTTTTGAGATTGATATCTTTGTTGTTATTACTGAATACTATTGATGGTTTATTATGGATTTATCTATGTTTTCATCACCTTTGAATGATCATACCAAGAAAGTGGTGAAATTCATATTGGATGATAATTTCAGTCTTCTTTTAATGAACAGAAATGACTTCTAGCATCAGCTCATATTCTGATCTTACCCGATCCCAGAAAGGGGTATGCAGTTTTCTATGATTCTTCTATTGATTACATAGGTTGGATGATTATGTAGGATGGTCATGTTTTGGTTTATGGTTCTCATCACCTTCAACCACATACGAATAATTACTCAAATAATGATTTATATATTATCATAGATATGCATGTTCTTAAGTGATGGTGACATTATATTTTTGGGGATGGGTTCATAGTCTTTTCTGACATAATTGTGTTAGCTATATCTCTTATAAGAAGGACTAGAATCTTAAAAGGATGTGGTGTGTGAAATAGCATCATAAATTCGAATTAAATATCAACTACACCCTATGGAAGGGGGATGTTGAAATAGATTATATTAGTAGGAAATATAAATCCCAAGCAATTTTGGAATCTAAGGAAGAGTGAAACCATTTGGTTCATTTTTCTTAGATTCATATGGATTTTCAGATGGGTGTTTATGGAATAGTTTTGACTAGTATTTAGTTATCATCATATATACATTAGCCTATTCTATAGATTCTGCAAAAGGATTTTACATTTAGAAGACTTTATGAAACCATTTGTGTTGTGGAGACTAATCCTGGTTGGTATCTCTCTTCAGTTGTTATATTCAGTTTTGGGGATCATTTTTCCTTCCAAGAATATATGAGGAGATCCATGTTATTTTATTATCATAGTTCTTCATGTTATTTTAATCTGAGAAATATGAATATGTATTATTAAATAATATGATGATTATGGTGTCTGGGTATGATGTGTGACATTGCTAACTATGTGACCCATTGTTACACATTCCATGAAATAATGTTAGATCATTAGAAACCTTTTGGTTTTCTCTAGCCTCTTCTAGTGCCATTTTAGAAAATGGATGAGTTATCCATGGATTTTTATTGTATTTTCATGGATTCCCCAATGGAAGAATTCTATCTGGGTGGAGATTTATCAGGTGAAAAATTCTTCTCATTTTATTCTAATTTGAAACACCAGTAAATTTGAATTCTTAGGTAAGATGTATCTATATGGTATTGTGTGCTTACATGGGATTCCTTCTTCCCTTATTTCAAATAGGGATCATAGGATTCCATTGATGATTTGGAATCACATGAAGGAGGTTATAGGGACTTACTTAATATTGATGAAAACATATCATCCACATACATACAATCATAAGAATCATGCTATTCAGATTCCGTTGGATGTGATTCATGTCAGTTTCATGATTTTTCACTCGATCATGGGATAAAAATCTAGTATCAGTTGAGTTAAATTATAAAAATAGTTAATATTTATTAAAAATAATTACTAATTTCAATGATTTGTATGGTCTCCCATGAGGATAAAATCTTTGTTAGGAAGTGGTATGAGAATATTTTTTTGTGGGATCAACTTTAGTTTAGGATAATTTTATGATAATTTATGATATACATAGGTTTCTATTTACAACTGAGAGTTAGTATAAATCATATGTAGATCAGTGACATCATCATTTGATGTTTTCCATAGGTGATTGGGTTTTATTGAATTTTTCACTTTAGTTGGGTCTCTATTGGATTAGAAAATTAGTAAATTTATCTATAATATTTGTTGTGTCATTTGAGGTCACTAAGAGACTTTAGTAGTTTACTCATTGGTTGTAATTACTAGTTAAATTTGGAAGAATACATGATGTTTTCCATATATGACATCTCAATACATATCATCATGATCGCTCTCATGTTTTGAGTTTGGGGGAGATTGATTCAGCGTAAGATGTTTTTATTGTTGAGGATATAGTGTTAATCATTAAATGTCAAGTAAATCTCTTTATTGGGAAGCCTATTCCATTGGTTATAGTGACATAACGACATGAATCAAATTCTCAAGACACTTGGGAGAGTGAGTCGCTGATGAGGGAGGAGTGACCTCACCTTTTTACAAAAAATCATTCTTATACATGAATTATAAGGGGCATAAATTCCTATGGTGGGGAGGTTGTAACATCATGTTACCTACTTTCATGTATGTTCCTTTCCATTACATGCTTTTCTTTTTAACTGGGTGTGTCTTGGGACTCTTGAAAATGGATAAATCTTTCTTTGAAAATTGAACCTAGTGTTTGGGGAGGTATATTTTATTGAATTATTGGAGTTCGAGTGAAAATGTGTTAATGGATTAGTAGAGTTTTCTATGAGTTTAGAGGATAACCGAGGTGTTTTTTTTTTCATGTATGAATTTTTAGTTCTCACAATTTTTAGGAAATTTACATGTCGTGTAAAGGGATTACATGACATGTAATAGTTTCCTAAATAATATCATGATGTGAGTACACAAAATGAATGAATACATGTCAAGTAAGGGTTATACATCATATAATGTTAAAAAATATGTTTTTTATTGAAAATGTGGTGGGTTTCCAGCATATGTGATCCCCATGGATTACATGGAATTTACATGGATTATATGCCATGTTAGTGTTGTAAACAAGTCTTTTTAAGTGATTGTCTACTAATATGTCAATTCATTCTTTATAATATCTATTCCATCTCGATCTAGGTTCTTCTTAGATGATTAAGATAGCCTCCATTTGATATTAATTGATTTAATTGTCTATTGATAACCATTTTTGTTGTATTTCATCTTTTTAGGTGAGTAATCGATTCATCTTATTCATTTTATTTGATCACAGTATTTCCATTACATTATGTTGTTTATTTTTTGGATTGATGGTGATGTGTCCATTGTTTATCTTCTAGATATGTTGTGCAATCTTGTTTCGAGGGGTATTCCTTTTTTTTGTATTCCAGGTGTCTGTTCTTCATGTTATGTGTAATTTATCCTCCTCTCTTACACTTTTTTGTGAATTGAATCAATTATGAGATGTGAGTATTGTATTTAGTGCCTCAATTTTCATTGTGGTGTTCTTCTCGTTGGTGGATCCCTTTGTGGACATGTGCAACATGGATTTTTAGTTAGGTGGTACCATATATAGACTGTTTTGGTGAACTACATCACTACTATTTCTATAAATTATTAAATTAAATTAAATGGAATGATATAACTGATTTGTTTTGTGTTTGTGGAAATAGGTTATTTTAAAATATAGTTTTCCCCATGTTTAAGTTAATGAGAATAATTTTTTAATGTACTCTGACAGGGTTTTGGGAAAATGTTTTCAAATAAAGAAGTGATGAAATGGTTTAATGAACTAGTTTGGAAAACAGATCACATGGGAAGACTTTCTTACTTATGTTAAAGTTATATTAATAGGTATCATCCACTTTCAGGGTGTTTTCTCATGGGTATTTCATCTACTCCCTAGGCCAATATTTATAAGGACTTGTTAGACCTATTTGGGGGTTCACATTATGCGTGTTCTTTTTCACTGTATAATTGGTACATTTGTCTAGTGGGTTGATGCACAGATGATTTTATATGTTACATATGAGTGTCCTATCTATCTTGACCTTGTGTGATCCATGGAGTTATATTACATGTTCTTCTTCATTTGTATTATATTAATTTTTTGTACTTACAAGGATATGATATGATATGAGATGCATGATTTTTTAACATGATATATTTGTTATGATATATAGTAATGATAATAAACTAATTTTCTTGTTTAATTTGGAAATGTTGAAAAAAGGAAATTAAACTATTTTCCCATGATTTCGATATAAATTCTCTTATACTATTATCATGCCTTATTTTTATTAATGTGGAGCATGGTTGGATAGTTTTGTAGAGACCTGATATGGAATAAATAGGTGATACCTACTAATCCTATTAGATTACACTATGCAAACCCTTTTGGTGGTGTATAAACCTGGTAATATCATTTGATTAAGTGAAAGGAAATGAGGCATAATGATTTGGCATGGTTTTTTGTATGATGGGTTTTGGGTTACTGGTTGAGAGATGGTGGGAGGTTTCCCACATTATCACATAAAGATGTTAGAGTAGCTCTTTGGTTTTGTAGTCTTTCTTAATTAAAATTCTCAATTATAGATTGTGTGTTTCCTTTTTCAATTGCATCTCTTTCATTATTCCTTATATGTTGTGGAATATATTGAAATCTTCTACTGTTTCTCTATATTACATATTTGTATTCCATTTTATTACTTCAGGTTGGGTGAAATAATTACATATAATTATTGTTTGATTCCCAGGTGCTACTTTCCATCCAATGATATTGAGAATTCCATTTGGGTATGTAGTGGATTGGGACGAGCCCCAATCTGAGAGGGTATCTAGTCCAGGTTCATTACATGGTATGTTTTTCAAATTTTATTCTCACGTTCCCATGATTTTATGCCCTTGTTTTGTTTAGGTATCTCCCTTGTTTAACTTTAGTGAGAATCTAAGCTCACCATTTCTTATGTTACCTTTCCCCATGTTATGAAGAAATTAATGATGTATGATATGTTAAATATGGGTCCTAGTTTTAAAGAACTTAGTGAGAGATGACATCTATCACTTATGGACTAGTTTGTTATTTGTCAATGATTCCAAATACAGTAGGCCAAAATGATTCTGGCAAGGTTATTTATATTATATAATGGATATTTTTCTACTAATATGTAATACTTATATGTGAGATGTTTGGGATGTTAGATTTGGTATCAGAGAAAGGTTTAGTAAAACTTTTGGGACTAGGTTGGGAAAATGTTAGTTATAACCCTTAGGATTATAACGCCCCGACCCCAGCTACCCAGAGTTGGTGCATTACATCGTAACATTGGCATGATCACAAAAGATCAAGTCTCGAAAGACCGATTAGTTTAGTAGCCTTGGAAACAGTAGATACATTCATAAGTCTTACATTACATCATAAAGTAAAACAGAACTACTACATCTTCTCTTCATATCCCCTTATATTATCCCTGCCGGTCATTCATAATATACTTCTTCACATCCTGGAAAAATTAAAACATTTAAAGGGGTGAGCTCAGATGCTCAGTAAGGATAACAATATAGCGGAAGCTTTCATCAATAAACATAAACATATAACGCAATGTATAACTAAAATAAAAGCCTTTTAAACATGAACTTCAACATAATATGGAAAAAGTAAAATGAGATAATGCCATTTACTTATTCACATGGATATTCTACTGGTCGAATAATCACATGCAATATCAATAACCACTTTCATAATGATGGAATTCATAATTCCAGACTATCATAACCACGTAGCCAAGGCCTCGTGCCAAGACCACAAATAAGATTTTGTCAAGGCCTCGTGCCAAGACACTAGTTTGTCTCATGAGACCTGTTGATGCAATTTTTTTAGAAGATACTTACATTTAAAATTTCTCAAATATACTCTAGTGTTTTTCTGAAAACATTATGCAAGCTTCTGAAAACAAAATAACTAATTCTAAGACTGCTCGACTAATTACAGGCCATGATGGGTCCACGCCCAATCCCTTCCTGTCTACAACACTCGAGAGTCGGGTTTTCTGATAACATTTTTAAGCTTGCGTTAAATACGTATACATTTGCACTAGATTTTCAAATATTGGAGAGAAATATCTATTTTTTGAAATCATTTAAAGGTCACATATTTATAACATAAAATCTTTTGAATAAACGTAAAAGTCAAAGGGGTTTATACACCGTATAAATGAATGTTGTGTATAAAACGAAATATGCCTCAATGAAAGGATATTGAGACGAATTCCATACAAAGATCCTTTTTTAAAATAAAATAGATCTGTTATGTGTATTCACTGTAAGTACACATAAAGAATGTACAAATACAAGATAGTACGTAATAATTTCATGACATAATTTGAAAGTATGAGATTAACCCAAAGAATGGAAATTGGGTTAAGAAATTCCCTTACCTTGTGTCCGACTTGGTTCGACCATTCTTTAACCTCATGAATAATAAAATAGAGTTAATATCTACCATTTTCAATTTCATTATCCTTTTTATATCACTTATTACAATGTTATGAACATTATGTAATTATTTAATTTAATAACGGTCATTTTGTCGATTTTTGGTACTTGAGTCAACAATAAACTTCTTATAATTACAAGTTGTTTGTGTGGTAGAATATCCATTATCTCCAGAATTATAATCATGATTTATATTTCATATATATCATATATATCCGGTATATACATTCATTCATAATATTACGTAACATTTAGAGGTAAGAAATGAAATACACCGTTCATGGAGACGGTAAGCCGTACGTACGCATGAAAGCTACTTTCATTTCTATTTTGTATTTAATGGAATGAAATAATAATTATATAAAGGTAAAATATAGTTCCAGTATAATATCATATATAATATCATTTACTCCATCCTTTATACATCCCACATATGGCATTAACGATTCACATCACTTTGAGGGGGCGGTAGTCCGCACTTCCTAAAATGAAATTATCGTGTTTACCCATAAAGGAAATCATAAATTATGCCATAAATGAGAAATACAGACGCATAAGGAAAACATAAACATAATATATATATCATATATGAAAATAGTGTCATCAAAATGGCCACCATTATAGGTGTTAAAATAATTTTAACAATCATCGTTTCGTGAGGTAGTATTTCGCCACCCACAGAAACAATATGTTATTAACCATTAGACGAAGGTGCGTGTAAGTGTAAACCAAATCTTTATCATAAAAAAATCCTAGTATATTTTATATACTGGTGTTTTTACAAAATAAAGGAATAAAAAGAGTTTAAGGGGTTGGAGAAGCATAATAAAACAAAACAACATTAGAGAAGACATTACCTTAAAAACGGGTAACTCTTTTTTATTTGAGCCAAAGGATTCCTTGGGAAGAATTATGCCCAAAGTGAGGCTTCTAGGACTAAGGGAGGGAAGTTGGGAGAGTATTTGGGCAGAGGTTGGCCGAGCCAAAAGGCTTTGAAAGTGGGAATGAGGTGGTAGAGGTGGGGGCCTTTTATAAGAGGAGAGGAGGGCACTCTTGGAAAGTAAGGAAATTTTACATTATTATACAATGATTTTCGGATTCTAAAGGTCCCACACATATATAATTCGTGTATAAGGTGATACAGGTTCTAAATATACCCATCCAATAGTCTTTGGACAAGTGTATGCCTTGGATAGTACATTATCTTTTCATTTTATTAAAATCGTTAAAGAATGAGGTCATCGCTGCATCATAATGATGTCATAAATAATTTTATTTATTTAATGTATAAAATTAAAAAAAAATACTATGATGTAGGAAATCTTTTTATCTTTCCAATGACTATTTATAGTAAAAAATATTACTTGTATAAACCCATGTAAAAATTGTTTTAGTAAAACATTTCATGTTTGTGTCATTTTTTACTTTAACATTAAATAAAAGGTATTTATGTCATTTTCCAACTAATGTGGCTCCATGGGGTTCCCAAGTTGACCCATGGATTGTCTTGGTCGGAAATGGCACATCCAATGAGTGTAGGACATGTGTCATGCTCATCTCATATTATTAAAACATTATTTTTACCTTAAACTACACTAATTACCTCTAATCGCGATTAAGAACTTAAAAGTTACTATTCACCAAAAATTATTTTAATCTCATTGAACCACATTTTACTTCTTAATGAAACCCATGTATGTCGGATTTTTGAAAATCAAATCACAGAAGTGGTAATATTTCATTTAAACGGAAAATCAGTTATTTAACTACCACTTTGTGGTTTCACTATTCATCAAAAATTGAAGTTTTTCAGAACAATGCCAAAAGTTCACCCTA
This sequence comes from Viscum album, assembly GCA_963277665.1. NCBI lineage: Eukaryota > Viridiplantae > Streptophyta > Magnoliopsida > Santalales > Viscaceae > Viscum > Viscum album. Next base: position 860,851,655 of record OY728121.1, read on the forward strand.
AGCTATAATTGATAATATAAATTAAAAAATGATGTCTATTTTACAAAATTCCAAACATATAAGTTGCATTAATTAATTTTATAATTAATTTCCGCCATCACAACAAATAGCGTGTTTTTAAGAAACAATTTATATCAAAAGATTGGTAATTGTTTATGTCCAATTTCAATGTTAAATTAATTCTAATGACCAACATTGGATAAAATGGTAAACATATATTCTAATTATACTTTAAAACCACTAAATATTATAATTTATCACTATAAATTATTTTGATTAAAAAAGTTGTTTTAAGTATTTTTCACTATTCATAAAAAATTGGATGTTCTCAGAAAATTACAAAAAATTCAACTTAGGGTAATTTCGATATTACAAATACAAAAATGAAGTCCATTTTGAAATATAAAATTTCTATAATTTTAAAAAGTGGTTATTACTATTCATAACGGCTACTTTGATCAGTCGCGGTGTGTTAGAACTCGAACTTGCGTACAATACACACTACTGTATTATTCAAAGAGATGTGTACCGTGAAAGCTTTGGGTGTTACATTCTCCCCTCCTTCAATAAATTGCGTCCTTGCAATTTGAAAATGCTCTTAGAAAATAAAAGGTTGAAAATAGAAAATACCTTTGTGGAAAACCCACATCGGAAATAGGGTTAATAAGAATATGACATTAAAAGAAAGAAAGAGAAGTACAAAGGTCATCCGAGATAGCCCATACTAGGATTCTATAAAAATATGGATATGGAGGAGAAACAAACCATCAAGGTCTGATGGGGAGTTGTCGAAAATAGGATTAGGAGAAAGTTAATAATAAGAAAATCACAAACTTGTGATTGGTTAAACGGCCATTGAATCCCCAGTTGGAAAAGTTAACCTACAACGTTTTTGTTTTAAGTTACCTTTTATAATGTTGAGGAATTTATTTAAGAGATTTACTAAGAATGTAAGGAAATATACTTACTTATCATGTAGGCCTTCATTCTTTAATAAGTTTTTACCACGAACCCATCTTTCACTCCAAATGGTAACAAAACTCAAAAATATTCTATTTATCCTAATTGTATAAGGTTCCAAATATTAACACATACCGTTTAGATTAGAAAAACTATTTTGTAATAACCAGGGACTTCACGTAGTCCAGTGGTAGGCGATTAATACCAATCGCACTATGGTTGTGGGTTCGATTCCCACAGCATTGTCCGACGCGCTGGGTTGTCACTCAGTCTGCGTGTTGTCCTTTTTATAAATATCCAAAAATAACTTTAACAATAGTATCCAATGTAAAATATAATCCATTCCAAACATTATAGTTATCCAAAATACTTATGTCCAACTCACAGTCCAAATTTTATGAGGAAGGTAAACATAATGAAGATCTTTTTTTTCTGTGTAACAACATGTGAACACCTTCATCATGTATTCTTTTAAAACACTGAAACATACTGAATTACCATAAATCCTTATTGATTACATTCATGATCCCTTATTCCTTATAGAAATCTAGATATACTCCTTCTATCAAAAAATATATACAAATCATTAATCAGTTTCAAGGATGTCAAGAATATCCAATATAATTTATCCAAATCAATCATGTATTATTCCAAAATCACTATCTCTGTATCAAAACCATATTATGGTTTATCTTTCTCTAAACTGTATATTTTCCAAAAATTAAACCTGTTGTGGAGTCACTTTTCTTGGTTCCACACAATCTCAAGTCTTTGATGAAATAGTACTGCAGTACAATCCCTATATACTCCATAATTATTATAACCAGTGCATCATTGATACAACACTCAAATGAAAAAATTATTTAATAACAACATAAGAACTCTAATCATTCCTCCTCATCTGTGGTAGTATCATAACTTGATTATTATCCAATAACATCATTTGGGGCATACTCTGATGATTTGAACATTGGTTTGCGTAGTGTCCCCACTCCTTACAGATGAAGCATTGTACATTTGAAACCTTTTTCTTACCCTTGAAGTCACACACTTGGTGTCCTTTTTCTCCACACTCATAACAAACTGCCATTCCCTTCAGGAAAATTCCAAGGGGTTTCTTCCCACAGTTATCACATATTGGAAAATTATTCTTTTTCCTTATCCCTTTATCCATCATTCTGTCCTCCATCCTTCTCTTCTCTTTCATCCCTTCAAATCCATAAGACTCGTAGAATTCTCTACTTATCTTATTAAAAAATGATACTATTTCTTCATATGTTGATAACACATGGGAGACTATTTCCCTTCTAAATGTTGGCTTAATACCATGAAAGATATGATCCTTCTTTCTCTTTGGATCATACGTATTGAGGGAGTTTACAATCCTTCTATTGGGCGCCATTTCTATACAATGCCATAAACTAGGTTAGTTTATGAATCGAAATACATAATAACAAACTTGCAAAAACTTAACATAAATTGAACTATTTATTGTTATAATCCCTAAAAATGTTTTCTTTGAGGAATTATATACTCATAACCCTTCATAGTGGTTTGTAATGAAAATTAGAATTATCCTAAGCATATCCCCCAGGAGTGTCGTAACCAAGAGTGCAGCAAGGCCCGTTGTCATGCACCAGTTCCCGTTCGAGTCTAGCTCAAAGCGGTGTTTTCGGGTTTTACCCCTAAGTACATCTGTGCCAGAGCCTCCTCTACCTGCTCGTATCCAGACATGGATGTATTGCTCGGAAAACTCACAATATCTCTATAATACCAAAATTCTAGGAAGTTCTTCTATACTAATCCTAAAAGTATATCTTCGGGCTATGTGATCTAATCAGAGTTTATCTAAATCTAGCTTCCAAGATTAGTACTAAACTGCCTCTAATACCAACTATAACGCCCCGACCCCAGCTACCCAGAGTCGGTGCATTACATCGTAACATTGGCATGATCACAGAAGATCAAGTCTCGAAAGACCGATTAGTTTAGTAGCCTTGGAAACAGTAGATACATTCATAAGTCTTACATTACATCATAAAGTAAAAAAAACTACAACATATTCTCTTCATATCCCCTTATATTATCCCTCCAGGTCATTCATAATATACTTTTTCACATCCTGGAAAAATTAAAACATTGAAAGGGGTGAGCTCAGATGCTCAGTAAGGATAACAATATAGCGGAAGCTTTCACCAATAAACATAAACATTTAAGGCAATGTATAACTAAAATAAAAGCCTTTTAAACATGAACTTCAACTTAATATGGAAAAAGTAAAATGAGATAATGCCATTTAATTATTCACATGGATATTCTACTGGTCGAATAATCACATGCAATATCAATAACCACTTTCATAATGATGGAATGAATAATGCCAGACTATCATAACCATGTAGCCAAGGCCTCGTTCCAAGACCACAAATAAGATTTTGTCAAGGCCTCGTGCCAAGACACTAGTTTGTCTCATGAGACCTGTCGATTCAATTTTTTTGGAAGATACTTACATTTAAAATTGCTCAAATATACTCCAGTGTTTTTCTGAAAACATTATGCAATCTTCTGAAAACAAAATAACTAATTCTGAGACTACTCGACTAATTACAGGACATGATGGGTCCACGCCCAATCCCTTCCTGTCTACCACACTCGAGAGTCGGGTTTTCTGATAACATTTTTAAGCTTGTGTTAAATACGTATAAATTTGCACTGGATTTTCAAATATTGGAGAGAAATATCTATTTTTTGAAATCATTTAAAAATCACATATTTATAAAATAAAATCTTTTCAATAAACATAAAAGTCAAAGGGGTTTATACACCGTATAAAAGAATGTTGTGTATAAAATGAAATATGCCTTAATTAAAGGAGATTGAGACGAAGTCCATAAAAAGATCATTTTTTAAAACAAAATAGATCTATTATGTGTATTCACTATAAGTACACATAAATAATGTACAAATACAAGATAGTACATAATAATATCATGACATAATTTGAATGTAGGAGATTAACCCAAAGAATGGAAATTGGGTTAAGAAATTTCCTTACCTTGTGTCCGACTTGATTCGACCATTCTTTAACCTCCTGAATAATAAACTAGAGTTAATATCTACCATTTTCAATTTCATTATCCTTTTTATATCACTTATTTCAATTTTATGAACATTATGTAATTATTTAAGTTAATAACAGTCGTTTGTCGATTTTTGGTACTTGAGTCAACAATAAACTTCTTATAATTACAAGTTGTTTATGTGGTAGAATATCCATTATCTCCAGAATTATATTCATGATTTAGATTTCATATATATCATATATATCCAGTATATACATTCATTCATAATATTACGTAACATTTAGAGATAAGAAATGAAATGCACCGTTCATGGAGACGGTAAGCCGTACGTACGCATGAACGCTACTTTCATTTCTATTTAATATTTAATGGAATGAAATCATAATTATATAAAGGTATAATATAGTTACAGTATAATATCATATATAATATCATTTACTCCATCCTTTATACATCCCACATATGGCATTAACGATTCACATCACTTTGAGGGGGCGGTAGTCCGCGCTTCCTAAAATGAAATTATCGCGTTTACCCATAAAGGAAATCATAAAGTATTCCATAAATGAGAAATACAGAAGCATAAGGAAAAATAAACATAATATATATATCATATATGAAAATAGTGTCATCAAAATTTCCACCATTATAGGTGTTAAAAGAATTTGAATAATCATCGTTTCGTGAGGCAGTATTTCGCCACCCACAGAAACAGTATGTTCTTTAACCATTAGATGATGGTGTGTGTAAGTGTAAACCAAATATTTACCATAACAAAATCCTAGTATATTTTAGATACCTGTTCTGTTACAAAATATAGGAATAAAAAGTGTTTAAGGGGTTGGAGAAGCAAAATAAAACAAAACAACATCAGAGAAGACATTACCTTAAAAACGGGTAACTCTTTCTGATTTGAGGCAAAGGCTTCCTTGGGAAGAATTCTGCCCAAAGTGAGGCTTCTAGGAGTAAGGGAGGGAAGTTGGGAGAGTATTTGGGCAGAGGTTGGCCAAGACAAAAGGCATTGAAAGTGTGAATGAGGTGGTAGAGGTGGGGGCCTTTTATAAGAGGAGAGGAGGGGCACTCTTGGAAAGTAAGGAGATTTTACATTATTATACAATGATTTTCGGATGCTAAAGTTCCCACACTTATATAATTCGTGGATAAGGTGATAAGGGTTAGAAATCTACCCATACAATAGTCTTTGGACAAGTGTAAGCCTGGGATTGTACATTATCTTTTCATTTTATTAAAATCGTTAAAGAATGAGGTCATCGCTACATCATAATGATGTCATAAATAATTTAATTTATTTAATGTCTAAAATTATAAAAAAAATACTATGATGTAGGAAATAATTTTTGATTTCCAATTACTATTTATAGTAAAAAATATGACTTGTATAACCCCATGTAAATATTTTTTTAGTAAAACATTTCATGTTTGTGTCATTTTTTACTTTAACATTAAATAAAAGGTATTTATGTCATTTTCCAACTAAAGTGGCTCCATGGGGTCCCCAAGTTTACCCATGGATTGTCTTGGTCTTCCATGGAACATCCAATGAGGGTAGGACATGTGTCAAGCTCATCTCATATTATTAAAACATTATTTTTACCTTAAACTACACTAATTACCTCTAATCGCGATTAAGAACTTAAAAGTTACTATTCACCAAAAATTATTTTAATCTCATTGAACCACATTTTACTTCATAATGACAACCATGTATGTCGTATTTTTGAATATCAAATCACAGAAGTGGTAATATTTCATTTAAATGAAAAATTAGTTATTTAACTACTACTTAGTGGTTTCACTATTCATCAAAAATTGATGTTTTTCAGAACAACGCCAAAATTTCACCCTAAGCTATAATTGATATTCTGAATTCAAAAATGTTGTCTATTTTAAAAAATTCCAAACATATAAGTTGCATTAATTAATTTTATAATTAATTCCCACTGTCACAACAAATAGCGTGTTTTTAAGAAACAATTTATATCAAAAGATTGGCAATTGTTTATGACCAATTTCAATGTTAAATTAATTCTAATGACCACCATTGGATAAAATGTTAAAAATATATTCTAATTATACTTTAAAACCACTAAATAGTATAATTTATCACTATAAATTATTTTTATTAAAAAATTTGTTTTTAAGTATTTTTCACTATTCATAAAAAATTGGAAGTTCTCAGAAAATTACAAAAAATTCAACTTAGGGTAATTTCGATATTACGAATACAAAAATGAAGTCCATTTTGAAATATAAAATTTCTATAATATAAAAAAGTGGTTATTACTATTCATAACGGCTACTTTGATCAGTCGCGGTGTGTTAGAACTCAAACTTGCATACAATACACACTACTGTATTATTCAAAGAGATCTGTACCGTGAAAGCTTGAGGTGTTACAAGGATAATACTTTATATAGAAGAACATAAAATGTTATGGTAAACAAAATTGGATGTGTTTACAGAAAATGCATCCCCATTTGGATAATATAAGGGTATATGGTCTTGAAAGAGATATAACTAGGGGTAATAACACATAAAAAGGCATGTCGGGCTTGAACCGATCATCACATGGTACATGGAAATGATCCTTAAAACACACCTCTTTTGACACTCATAGGGTATAAACATTAGTTAATTCAAATTCAAATTATGAACCATCACGATATATTTGTATAATGACAATGAATGAACTAGGTTAAGCATAATTTTTCATGGATTGAAATGAAGGTATCATGATTCAAACATCCTATAAGTTATTTATCATGATTATGTGGTTTTCCAATATGTTTATTGTTGCTTACAATATGTTTATTAGTTTTAGTCATTATATAGAACTTTAAGGAACCATGTTAATGTTGAGAGTGAGGGAAATGCAATGATTTTACTCATGAGTAACCAAATGTTATGGGAGTTGGAATGAAAAATATTATCACTATTATCGCACAACATTCTCAAGTTATAAATCATAATAAACATCAAAATGAGAATATGAGGGAACAATTCATTGTTGAGTCCTTCATGAAGAAACATACAGCTTCTTTTAGTGGTTCTGTTGATCCACTAGTTGATGAAAAATGGATCAATGCCATTGAGAAGTTATTTTCCATTCCCTATTCTATGGAGCCTAAAAATGTAATTTTTGATATCTATTATATGGAAGTTGAAGTAGATAAATAGGGGAATATTATCAAAAATATTATTTAAAAAATATTAAATTGACAGCATGGAATATGATGAGTTTAATAACATATTTCTTAATAAGTTATTTCCTTATATTCTTCAAATTAAAATGGATAACAGATTACTTGAGGTATAGAAGAAGTTTTATGAATCCATAGGTACCTGTGTGGAAAATTTTATAATAAATTTGTTGTATGATTATTGTATTATCACCAAACCCAAAAGTATGTTTGATCAATTCAACAGTGGATTAATACCATGTTTACAATGGGATTTTTCTATAAGGGACTTCAGTAGCTCTATGGAAATCTTACGTTGTGCTATTATGGAAGAAATTAAGATTGGGGATACCCATCAATCACATTATTTTGATAAGAAAGGAAATATGAAATAAAAAATACCTCTAAAAACCATGGAGAAAAGAATATGATATTTCCTTTATGCTCAAAGTAGGGAAAGAATCATAGGGGAAATTTTCTTAATGGGACTAGTAAATGATTGAAGGTTGGGAAGGAATGTCATCAAGAAATTTATTACTGAAGTAATGGGAATAATTTAGAGAAGGATGAGAATAGAGGGAAAGATCCCCAAAATGAACCATCCATGCTCTTGCTTTTCATGTGTAAGGAGTATAGGAATTATGCAAACACATTCCAAAATTCAAAGTATAATGATGATGATTGACGTCCGCAACATATTAAGCAAAGGGACAAAGGAAAATCTCATGAGGTAACCATTTAAAATGAGGGGGTTGATAAAAAAGTGATAAAAGGTACACTTATCCTTTAATACATAGCTGATAATATAATATTTGACTATGTATTTACTCATCATTAAATATCTAAATAATTTTCTATGTTTAACAAGGTGAAACCCAAATGACTAGAAGTATAATTAGTAGTGAAAACACTTAATGGTATGATGGTTACTTATCATGTATATGACTGCTCTCTGATTGAATTTTGTGGGAATGTTATTCCTTTAATTATTTTCATATTTTCATAGGTTTTAATGTGATGTTATATTAGGATTGTATTTTATTTGTTTAAATAAATCCCACATTAATTGCTGAGGAATTTAATTCATGTTTGATATTCTAATATAACATAGGATCGTTTATTATTTCGATGATAAATATGAACTTCTAATGGAAATAAAATCCATTGTATGGGTTTTTCTTCTTATTCAAAAGGGTTTTTTATATTAGATGTTTGGGGAGAATCTCAACATATATGATATTCCTTTTTTATATGAGTTTTTATTATTTAATTCTAGATTATTTTCCCAGCTTTCAACTAAAATGTGATGTTGAGTTCTCTATAGAACTCTTACTCGGTGCCACACCTATTACAAAGACTCTAAATAAAATGTCCACAATTAAGATATAGGAAATAAAGATGAAACTATAGGATATCCTTGAATGGGGATTCATTAGGCTAAGTGTGTCACTATAGGGTACACCTATACTATTTTTTTATAATAATGATAGATCAAAGTTACTCTACATTGATTATCGAAAGCTGAACAAGATAAAAATCAAGAAAAAGTAACATCTACCCAATATTTATGACCTATTTGATCAAATATATAGAGAAAAATACTTTTCCATGATTAGTCATATTTTTTTATATGATAAATTAAGGAGAAAGATAGAGTTTATACCCAATACATCATTTCCTACAAGGTATGAACACTATGAATATATAGTGATTCCATTCGATCATACTGATTCTCCCACTATGATCATGTATTTAATGAATATATTATTTCAATATTTCCTTTATTAGTTTGTGGTATCATTAATAGAAGAAATTATCATTTAATCAATTATGAAGGAAGACCATTAAGATCATAGGAGAACAGTAATAAAATCCTAAGGAGAAACTGTAGAAAAAATTTATATAGAGTAAATTTTGGATACAATAGTTATCATTTTTGGGTCATATAAACTCAAGATAAGGTATATTAATAGATCTATGAAAGGAAAATGATATTTAATTTTTTATCATTAAAACCATGGTGATTGACATCCTTAATTTTCTTGGTTTAGATCGATATTATTGACTATTTTTGGATAATTTCCCTTGTCTGTCTCATCAACTCACCATAAAAACACATATGGGAGGAATGTTTATTTGGACTGATGAATGTGAGTAATATTTCAAGGAACTGAAGTGATTATTAGTCATCACATCAATTATTATATTACCCTATAATGGAGATGGTTTTTTAAATCTATTGTGATTCATTCAATAAGGTATTGGCATGTGTTCTTATGTAGGATGACTTGGTTATTGCTTATGCCTCATGGAAATTTAATGTTCAGGAAAAAAATTTCCCAAATCATGATTTGGATTTATTTATGAAAATTTCTTCATTTAATATTTTAAAGGATTATCTTTATGGATAAAATTGAGATACATATACCAATCACAAAATATTATGTATATATTCACTCAAAAGGAGTTCAATATGCACTAGAGAAAATAGTTAGATCAAATGAAGGATTTTGACCACTAAAAAAATTACCACCCTGGTAAAGTGGAAAAGGTGACCGATGATTTGAGTTGAAAGGATCAATCTAGAATATCCATGATGAGGATTATAAAAGATCCATTATTTCATTATTTGAAATGGATAGATCTAGAAATTCTGAAGGAATGGGGGAATATTATCTTTCTTAATTGTATGTTCAAACATCTATATGAGTAGAGATTAAAGAGGTAAGAAATAAAAATGATGATCTCCAAAAAAGGATATAAATTTTACTGACTTTTTCCTTGACCAGGATGGAATGGTAAGGTTCTAGAATCATGTATGTGTTCCCATTTATACCAAATTTGAGGAAAGAGTTGTTAGAGGAGTATCATAGTTCATCATTCTCTATCCATCATAGAATTATAAAGATGAATTGATATTTGAAATAATATTTAAGTTGGATAACATGACGAGAGATATCACAATGTTTGAATGTCGGTTCATGGTATGTCTACAATTTTTGGATTAGAAACAAAATTATAAGGGGATGTTACATCCATTACCTATACTATATTGGAAATTTGAAAACAAATCCTTGGATTTGGTCAACGGACTCCTTAAAATGTGTAAAGTGAATACCTCTATATATTGTTTATCCGATCACCTTACACATTTAGAACACATCATCACTATTAGATTTTTTTTCATATGGTTCAATTTTTCAAGATATAAATTAATGAAGTGGTAAGGTTTCATAGAGTACCACAATCCACTATGTCTGATTGGGGTCTGAGATTTACCATGATATTCTAGTGATGTCTTTACAGAGATATTGATACTGGGTTAAGTTTCAAAATTATGTATCATATTCAGACATATGGTCAGTCCAGGAGAAACATTCCATCCAATAGGATATGTTGAGATATTTTCTCTGTATTTCAAAGGTGTTTGGGATCAAAACCTTCCTCTAGTTGGGTTTTCATATAACAATAACATTGACTCAAGTATTTAGATGAATTTTTATAAAGACCTATATGGAATGAAGTGTAGAGATCCAAAATTCTAGAATGATATTAGAGAATGAAAGATATTGGGACCTAGGGTAGCTTAATAAATAGAATAGAAGGTTATATCCATTCAAAAATACATAATTGTGACACAATTTCTACAGAAAATTTATGCAAAAAATCATAAACATGATTTGGAATTTGATGTAGGTGACAAAGTGTTTCTATTAAATTATACATGAAAGAAGGTAATGTTTTTTGGAAAGAAGTTAAAACTATATGTAGGTATATTATTCACACTGATATTATTAAGATTATCATCATGGTATCCTATCATTCAGTACATCCACCAAACCTCTATCAAGTTCATAATGTGTTCTATATTCCTCTATTGATGAATCAAATACCTTCCCCTTCACATGTACTAAAATCAGAGGTAATACATTTGGATTAAGATATTAATTATGAGGAACCACCCAGGGAGATTCTATTTTGAATAGAGAATGTTCTATAAAATAAGAACACTCACCTATTCAGTGTTTTGTGGTGAAACCACCAGTTTGAGGAAGCTATATGGGAACATGATGATATAATGATGTTGAAGTTTCCTCAAATGTTAATATGGGAGTGATGAATGTTTAGGGTGATATTTATTTTAATGGGGTTATAATGTAACACCTAAATATTTTATGAAATATTTTTTTGAATAAATTATATTTCTTTGATAGCCTATGTTACACACAATACTAGATTTTAACAAACTATGAAAAACTATTAATATTATAATTTGGCCATGAAAATTAATACAAAACCCTTAAACATGGTGTATTGAATATGAATAACCATATTTTAAATATCAAAAATAAATTATTTATATAATGAAAACATACTGCTAAAAAGTTCTTAATTTTTTGTAAATTTTTTATATGTTTCTAAAATAACTGTTTCCCAAAAAGTGTTTTTATTGAATATTGTATACAACAAATAAATGTAATTTTTGAAAATGTTAGAATATTTATTTTAAAAAATGAAATAAATTTTCTAAATTAGTATCTCTAAACATACTTAATGTTAAATTTATTTATTTTTCAAAAAATATCAATTTTTGGGTGAATAGTGAAAATACTGATATCTTTAAAAATATCTTTTCATTTTAATAAATTTAGTAAATATAATGTCTCATTATGTTTTGAATAATATTTAAAATAAAATAAGTATTATTTTTTTATATTTAATCCACTTAATTATTTTTTTAATAATCTTTATATTTTATTTTTTATAAGATTATATTTGGGATTAAAAACCTGATTTTTCTGAGAAATATTTTAAAGTGCATAATATTTATCTTTTTTAAATTAATTATAAAATAACTTAATGAGGAATGTTTAAATAAAATTTATAGACAATATATTAAAAAAATATTAATTTAATTTCATATAATTATTATTTCAAGTCATAGAGAAAATATAAAATCATTATCTTCATGAGAAATAAAATTCTTAAAAAAGAGATTTTTCATCTGATCTGTGGGTTTAATATTAAATTAAATTCTGTAACATATTTGAACTAAATATTTTAAAATGGATTTAATATTTATAATAATAATAATTTATATTATATACTACGTTCAACATAATTTTTGGTCACAATTAATAGTGTAAATAGATATAATCTTTTACCACTGTTAATGTGAAAACAGATTTACCGAGGGATTAAAATAAAAAGATATGTGTCAAGATGACCAAAAAACATGTCTAAAATATATTTTATGGAAATATTTTGAAATTTTTATTTTTAAGTATATATAATACTCTATTTATTTCCTTTTTCATGTGAAAAATGTGGGTACAACATTTTTGTTTAAAACTTACAAGTGTGCCACTCACCCCACTTATAAAAGGCTACCCCCTATCCTCTCCTATTCTAACCTTAAAATCCATTTGGATCATGGAATAACTTCCTGAATATTTTACTTACTACCATACTGATGACCTTTATCCTTTATTTTTATCAAAAATATATCTTAAGATTCATTTTTGTACTTATATAACGGGGGTGTCTCAAGATGATAAATCATGCTTAACCAATCAACTTTATTTTGGTTATTATTCCACCCCCATCAAATATTATTCAATAATGATGATATAAAAAAATATTTCCAATATAATGATAATTTTTTATTTTAATTTAACAACTAAATTCCATATCATTTTACATTAAACGGGATACAAAATCATTATTCTTGTGTACACCGGACTACCATCTCGCAGACCGATGTTATTCATTTTCCATCACAACCTTACATAGATGGATATAATTATGGATTTAATAACTATATATTTTTTATTTATGATATTATTATACTTATATAATTATGATATCAAATATATATTCTTTTATTAAATTCTATTAGCGATACTATAACGTCGTTTGTGAGTACTGTAGATTACCGCCTCACAAAGCGATGTGATTCATTTTTAACTGACTCCTTTCATTGAACATAATATGGGAAATTTTATTAATATATGGGATATATATAGCCTAAATATAATTATATACAATCAATATTTTATTTAACTTCCTTTTTTTTCTGTAGAGAAACTGGAAAAAACGTTTATGCGTACGTACGACCCATCGTATCCATTAATGGTGTATTTCATTTTATATCTCTTAATTTATGGATTACTCTGAATATATATAAAATAAATATATATGATATTTTTATCATGGTTAAATTATTTGATATGATGTTACCATGATCTAATTAAAATGACTGAAAATACTAAATCAAAATATACACAAAAAAACAATGTGGTTATTACCAAAACCATTATTTTAACATGGAATTATTAATAAATGGGAAATAAATGGTCGTAAGTAATTAATATATGGTATGATATGTATATGTATGTTTATTGAATATATATATATATATATATCTATATAATAAAAATATTATTATTATACAGGAGGTTCAATCATGTATGAAGGAAGTCAAGAATTATGGTAATGGATTATTGTCTCCAATCATATTATTTGGGACATAAGTTATGATATACACCTATATTTTTCTATGAGGTCAATATTCAACACCTTTATATTGTAATATAATTTATATAATTATTCTAATGATATTCAAAATTTCATTATATGTTATTTTTTAATGCATCCTATGATTCAAAAGATACCAAAGTTGTACATGTTTGATGTTATAATCTCATTGTTTATAAGGAATGTTTATGATTATACTTTCAATGATGAAATAATATGATATATTTAACAATTTTTCCTTTATTTTCTTATCATATAGTTATTTCTTGAAAATACATTTTTTAATTTCATTTTCCTGTCTTTAAATACTAAAGAGACCAAAATAACTTTTTTAAGAAAAACCCATCATTATTTCTATGTTTGGTTGAAAACCCTTTTTCTTCCATATCCATGTTTTCTAAAAGTGTTTTAACATTATAAAAATGATTGATTAATGAAATTTTTACCCTTATTTTAATTTTTTTGAAGTGTTTTAAAAAGAATATTCAAGTGGTTTTCCAAATAAGGTATGTTTTACTTTTATAGAAAATGTGAATGAAACTATTATTTTAACATGTATGACATGAATAGAATTGAATGCCATAGAGATCTGACCCTACTAAGCCCAGATCCCATTTTGTGCAATCATTAAACTGGCATAAGATACTTGTAAATTATGTCCCAATGTACCAAATTATTATGCAGTCTTGGTAAACTAGATACATAAATGAGTCTTGTTTTACAAATTAATACACTAATAACATCATATTTTTTCAATGATAATTACTCAATTCCATCTAGAATATCCTCAAATATAATTATTAGTACACTTTAGGGAATCCTAGAGAAAGGAAACATAATAAGGGTGAACTAAAATTCCTAGTAAGGGTAATGAAATTTGGAAGAAATAATGAATCAATTAGAATAGTTAATATTGAAAGATAATAGATAAATATATATTCCATATAATTAATAAAATTATAAGTAAGTGAGTTAACAATATAGAAAGTTATGTAAATGACAAAAAATTACATTTAAATAAACAGATATGGAATAATCAATATGGAAATGTAAGGAATATAAAATTCATTCCATTTAATCAATAGAGTAAGAATAAAATAAATCCATAGATTTTTCCATAGTGAAATGTCATGGATAATCAATACTAAATCAAAATAAAGGAAATACTTAAATTGTAAATCCAAACTAAGGAACATGAAAACCTACAAAATCAGTACCTTTTAGAATATGGTTTAAAACTTCATGTAGAAACCCATTTAATTTATGTAACTAATTTTTCCCATGAGATCCCATTTATGAATGGAGGGCCTATATAAATTTCACTCCCCACCAATCATTTCAAATCCATATCATTTCTCATATTGAGTAATTGATTTAAAAAATGACTTATAAAATATTTATATTGAATAGAAAATACAGAGTTACCAATATTTCCCCAATTAATAATTTTACTATAAAATAAGTCACTATATGTAAAAAGGTACACAGTTAAAGAAATATTAATATCATTGATAAATGAAATGGAAAATTATTTGAAATTCAATGTTCAATGATCATAACAAATTTATTATTTCAAGGGAAATAAAAAAGGAATCAATGGAGAGAATTTTATTAATATCCTTGTCCAAATCAATAAAAACCCATCTAGATGATTAATATGAATGTTATCCGTAAAAATTATTCTATATAGAGTAAAATAAAGTGTTTCTATTATTGATGAAATAATGGAATAACTAAAAAAAATTCTTAAGGAAAATATCATTGTTTCAAAAAACCTTTTGGAATAAATTTTCATTGGAAGTCACTATAAAGAAAAAATTTCATTAAAAAATAAACTTTTATACAATAAAAGGAAGCTTCAGATAAATGACGATGGTTAAATCCATACATGTTGTACAAGGTAAAAGGTACATTACTTTGGCTTGGTAAAAAGGGTAAAAAAGTACCATGTTAAGAAATGGAAAAAAATATTAATTTGAAAAAAAACATAAGGGGAAAATGGGTAAATATTTCTTAAATAAATAATTTTTTAAAGGGTAAAAATATTTTTTTAAAACATTTGTAGAAATATAGGTTTTTTATAAGAAGACAAGTTCTATGGACAAAGGGAGAAATGAAGTTAGGTTTTCATAAAAATATTTTCCAAAACAATTTATGTTCCAAATTTTTGAAAATGGAAATATTACATTAAAAGGGTCATTAATAAATAGATTATAGGAAAATTATATTTATTATTGTAAATTTATCAAATAATTTCCACTAATGTAAATTCAAGTACAAACAATCCCTAATAAAATGAGATTATGAAGTAAACCCTTGAATAGATTGTAACACTGAAGAGAGATTAAATAGATTAATAGATAATTAGTATTAAATTTAAATAAACATAATTGAGTAGAAATACATAAATTTATTTCAAATTAATTATACACATAGTCATAGAATATTAACGACTATGAGGATGTAGTATAGCCCAAAAAAATGAATTGGGTTATGAATTTTCTTTTCCACTTGGGTAACTTTATATTCAAGTCCCCATAGATTAATTAATTGAAACTGAAAATAAATATTCCATTAATAATGAATTATTCATAATATTAAATGTAAAAGTGGAATTATTCATACCATATATGATAAATTTGGTTCTGAATGATAAAGTATGCCTCAAAGTATGGAAATTGAGATGAATTCCCTTAATATATAGTAACTTTTGAATTGGAAGACCCAAAAGTTATAATCATAAATTGAAACAATTAAATATGATAAATATAAAATAATTCATGAAATATTATATCTAATTGGGAATTATGTACACCAAACCAAATAATTAAGTGGTGTTAATGGGGGTATGCCACATAGAAAAAAAAGTGAGAAAAGAATCCCTTAATTGTGTTTCCTTTCATGTGAAATTCTTTTAAACTCATATATAATGATTTTAAATACGTTACTATATTATAAAAGAAACTTAATCATATTTATGATATCATAAATTAACTTTTTATAATATATTATTACCCGTTTTTTAACAATCATTCATTATTTTCACTATTTCAGGTGTTAATTGACTAGTTTTTGGATTATGTTTTGACTTATTATTTTTTGTTAATATTTCATTGATCATGATTTAATAATATAAATAATTCATATAATGAATTAAATATCATATATATTAATTATATATTTATTTATAACAATATATATAGTATTGAGATAAGAAATGAAATGCATTATTTTTGGAGACGGTAGGTCATACATACGCATGAATGCTAATTCCATTTATTTTCATATTATTAGAATGAAAAGTAAATGAAATATATTTGTATATTATAAATAATTTATCATATTTATGTCAAATATGTTACATATGTTTAATAAAACTGTCCTTTTTTATACTCCATGTATAGTGTGAACGTATCACATCACTTTGAGGAGGCGGTAGTCCACATGTCCACAAACAATGTTATCACATTTTCAAAAAATGGAAAGCATGAAGATATGGGATATATAATAATTAAATAAGTATAAATACATTATATATATCATTTAAATAATATCTAAATATTTTTCACATCATTATTCCCAACCATGAATGGTGGTAAAGGAAAAAATGATTGACATCATTTTGTGAGGTGGTAGTTCACTGTACACAAATGGCTAGTTCGTTACCATTTTGATTTATATGTGTGTTAATGTAAGTAAAAACCATATAATAAAAAATATATTTATATTTATGATACTGGTGTTTTTATATAATCATGTAATAATAATATTTTAGGGGTTTGGGAATGAAAATAAAACAAAAGAGCTTGGGGAAGGATGTTACCTCTTCTTCGGGAAACTCCTTTTGGTTTATACCAAAATACACAATTGGATAATTATTTTCTCATGGTGAGACTTCAAGGATTAGGGTATAATTTTTTAAGATCTATTTTGGAATATTGTGTTTAATAAAAAGTGGCTTGAGAGGAGTGAGGATGTGGGATAGGTGAGTTCCTTTTATAGTGGAGGAGGACTGGGATTCTTGTATATTTTTTAAAAAGGAATTTCACAAACATTTTTCACATGTCAAGTTACTCCAATAATGTTATAAATTTAAAATAAGGGAAAATAGGGTCACACTATTTCGAAAAAATATATTTTTTTACAATTATCTAGGACATTTTAAGCCTTAAGATTATGGTTTAGTCCTTTGATAAGATGATTGTTCTCCTAATCACTATAATTAATTGTCATAACATTCACTTATATTTTTTTCATAAACTATGTTTAAATTATTATAAATTATAAATAATAATTATTATAAATAAAAAATCAATTTTTTTAATCCCAATCATATAAGTGGAAAAAATAATTGAAAGTTAATCCCGTAGATGGGACAATAAAGCAGGATTTTAAAGTAAAAAAGTTCAGAACTTTGCGATGTTTTCATATCATGTTTCAAAGATAAATTGATCCCAATGAACTAAATTGGATTACATTATATAAAATTTATATAATTAATATTTAAAACCAATAAAAAATATAACTTATCCTTATAAATAAATTACAATACAAAGAAAATTTGATTTAAAATTATAGATTTTTCACTATTTATAAAAAATGAAACCTCACAAAAAAACACAAAAAATTAACCCTAAGATAATTCTTATGTTTCTATTTCAAAAATAATGTTTATTTTGAAAATAAAAATAATTAAATTTTTAAAAATTGTATTTAATATAGGTTCTCCCTTAAAAGCCTATAAACTTTCCATTAGAAAAATATAGGTTTTTATGTGTAATGTTGGGTTCTAACTTATATTATAACTATAAAATGTATTGAATGAATGTAACAAAATTATTGGATATAATTTTTTTATATATATTCTCATATAAAAGTTTATAATTTTCATATCCAATAATTTAATGGAAAGGTTAAGTCTTATTATATTAAATAATAATATATTAATAATATATTATTGTTCAGTAAAACTTGGTATTTCATGCAACATAATATATAAATGATAACATCTCTTGAATGTAACTTTTGATAACATGGTTTTGTGTGATTTTAAATATATAGAATATCTAAAATCTATTTCTAATATTATATATATTGTAAATTATAATGATATTACAATCTCTTACGCACTTGTTGTTGCATGTCATACACGCTATTGAATAGAATTCTCTTACTTTATAATTTAGGGCTGTTACATTCTTCCCACCGTAAATAAATTGTGTCCTCACAATTTAAACTCAATCTTGATAATAAGTTGTTTGATATTTTTTTTTGAAATCCCACATTATGAGATGGGTTCATAAATATTCCTCTAGAAAACATATAATGGGAAGTACGAAGATCATATGGATTGACATATAAATATGTCTCTAAGTAGTAGAACATTAGTTGAAAGTGGGGATATGTAAATAGAGTAAAAGATTCAATATTTATGGAGGGTGATTGTGGATTTTGAACAAAAACAAGTGAATGGTCAATGTAATGATGAGGGTATCCAATCGATAAATCAATAATGATTAAAATACCATCATTTCAATAAAAATTATGGTATTAGGAAAAATATTTTCCACCATTTTCCTAATGTGGAGTAATTCTTTTACTACCTATGAACATAGGGAAATATAATTAACTGCCATATATATATTTTATAAACATAATTTTTATCCTTTTTTTGCTTATATAAATTTTGAGTTTGTCCATTACTTCATGAAATTGATATCCAAAAATTAACATTGATGACTAATGAACTAAAATACACTTTTATTGGATCATAAGGCCCATGAAACAATGATATGACTTTCCATTTATCTCTAAATATTATCCAAATCCTATATGGTTAATAAATTAATATCTATACCTAAAAATAAATAGTACAAGTTCATTATTGATATTTATTCATCAAATTGTTTAATTGAAGAAAATTAAACATTAACCAAGACATCATGTTGGCTAGTGGTAGGCATGAAACCATTATCATCCATCACTCATCAGTTCATGTCCCATAACCATTTCATACCTGATTAAGTTTCACCCAAAATACAAGTTTCCATTTTCTAAAAACATATTAATATAATTCCAAAAATTAATATTATATTCATATTTGAAATTTAATCATTAAATATACATTTAAATTAGGTTATCAATACAAACTATTTTTTACAGTGTATAACAATACTACTTGACTATTCATACAATGTCATTAATAAGCATATTAACCCTAAATGTTATCAGTACAATTAAAATTATATCTATAAAAGGTAAATAGATTATTACTCAAATAAAATTTCCACTAGAATATATAATTTCCCCAGAATTTCTCCAAATGACTTTAATCATGGTATATTTACATCCCATAAAACCAAAATAAGTTGTTATATCAGTTATTTTATTATGAATCTAAATCAACTTAATTTTAACCTCGGATATGCATTTTCATCATCTATTCAAATCCTTGATAATGGTTTGTAATAAAAATGTTAATTATCTTAAGAATATCCCTCGGGAGTGTTAAACCAGGTGCAAAATAAGGCCCATTGCCATGTATTAGGTTATTCTTGACTCTGGTTTGACCCACATTTTCTGAGTTGTTACCACTTTGTACATCTGTTCCAGATAAACATCCACTTTTAGTATCCATACATGGATGTATTTCTAGTAAATCCACACAATATATATCTAACCAAAGCATTTGGATGTTCTTCTATATATATCCACAAATTATACTTTGGGTTATGTTATCTAATTAAGGTTTTTCTAAATAGAGTTCCCACTGTTTCTACTAAAAATAATCAGATTCTAACTATTGAAACCCAACCGCACAAATCCAGGAGCCAGTATCATGCTACCATTACATTGGAATAAGATAAAAGTTACTATTGTCCCAATGGGCTGACGAGTTTATTTATCTTGGTAAACTAGATACATACATGAGTCTTATTTTACAAATTAATAAACTAATTACAACATAACATTTTTTGAGTATAATAATTTTATTCTATCTAGAATATCCTATCATATCTTTCTTATTAAAGTTTATGGAATCCCAATGAATGGAAAAATAATAATAGTAATCTAAAATGATCAATAAGGGTAAAGTACATTAGATGAAATAATGAATCAATGATAATTTTTAATATAAAAATGTAATAACTGAAGACACATGCTGTGAAATAATTAAACTAAGAAGGAAGTGTGTAAACAATATGTAAATGTAAATAACAGAAAACACATACCATTTAAATAACTAGATATGGAATAATCAATATGGAAAGGTAAGAAACTAAAAATGCATTCCATTTAAAAAATAATATGATAATTAAATAAACCCATTGATTTTTTTATAGTCAAAATTTCATAGATAATGAATATTGAATCAAAATAAAGAAAATTCATAATTATTGGCAATTATGTTTAAGGAACATGAAAACCTATATTATAAAGAGCATTCATAAGATGGTTAAATACTATAGGTTGAACCCTTTTAATTTTCTAAACTAATTTTTCTCATGAAAACCTATTTATGAATATAGGGGAAATATATTATTTGGGCACCAACCATGATTTCTATTATAAATAATTTCTCAAACTTGTTATATATTAAAACAATAAGTCTTATCAAATATCCTTATTCAACAGAAGATACATATTTATTAATATTTCCCTAAATAATAAAATAAATGCCAATGTAGATATAGTATGTAAAATTGTATATGATTAAGGAAATATTATTATCCATGATAAAATATATGGTTAAGTAAGGAAAATTAAATGTTCAATTATAATAGGACATTGAATATTTTAAGGGGACAGAAAAGGGAATCACGGAAGTGAATGCTAATACTATTCTTGGAAAAATTAATCAAAATAAACTTAGGGGAATAATAAGGATTTTATCAACACAAAATATCCTAATTGGATTAAAATAGTAATTTATTTATCATGGATGAAATAAAATAATAACTTAAAAATATATTGTTGATTAAAATATCTTTTTATTTTAAAAATAATTGAAAAAATATTTTATATGAAAATAATATTTAAACAAAATTATATAAAAAATAACCCATTAAACATTAAATAGATACTTTAAATAAATTACTCTCGGTATATCTATACATTCTATAGAAGTAAAAAAGAACTTTTCTTTGGAATGGTAAAAAGGATTGAAAAGTACCTTGTCTAGAAAAATAAAAGAATATTCATTTGAAATATTTTTTTTATAAAATGGATAAAAACACCTTTAAAAAATATTTTTGAATAGGGTAAAAAAAATTTGGTAAACATTTTTTGAAAAAATTTGTATGGATAAAATAGGTTCTCCAAATAAAGAGAGAAATGAAGTTGTGTTTCTTTAAAAAAATCCAAAATGTTTTAACTACCAATGTAATGACCTGAACATTTATGAATAAAATTATTTTTATTTTGATTAAATTTATTTTGGATATCGAAAACATATGAAATTATTTTGTCTGTTATATCTAGATGGATTTTAATGATTATTATGGATCATTACCGTTTATAATATAGCCATTGAATAGTGATCACATGACTAGTATAAATATATTGTTCTAACAAATTCTTTTAACACAGAAAAAATGATGTGATGGCCTCAACTAGTAAGATATTTTCCTATAAAGCCTATCTATTGGATATTTCAAGAGAGTTATCATTTATGGTATTTTCATTAGACATAACCCAAGCTGAGATCTAATAAATTAAGCATGAGAGAAACTATTTATAGGAGAAGTTCAAGCTCATCGAGATTAGGAGCCAAACAATGTTCACCGAACAACCCCATAAAATCCCCACCATCGCTCACCTTACTCTTAGGGAGTATTCTATTTTAGTAAATTGATATTTAATAAGACCCTAGCATTTTGATTATGTACATTATTCTTATATAGAATAATGAATATAATTTCATTTATTATTGTTAATCTGTAATTGATTTTTAAAAATAAAAAGTATTTTTTGTTAATATTAAAATTCAATTAAGAAATATATTTTTATGAATTAATTGATTATTGAAATAAATTATATTCTAATAAAATATTATTATTAAATTAATTTTATTAAATATTAATGATCGTATAATTTTTAGGAAATCAAATGTAATTTTTAATAAGGCTTAAAAACTTATTATATCAAAAGTATTTAATTTTCAATAAATGTTGGTTTTTATTTTAAAAGTGAAAATTAAAATATTTATAAAATTATTTAGATAAAAATTATATTATTTTTTGACTCAGGATTTTTATATTATCAAATAGTGAAATTTTCATAATTTTCTAATACATTTGATTTTTAGGTAAAAATTAAATACTATAGAAATATATTGTGTGTTTTATGACATCATAATGACCCAATAGTGGTTTAATAAATACTATAAAATTAATATTATTCCAAATAAGTGTTCTAAAATAAAAATAATGTGATTTTATATTTTTCTGATTTATTTTATAAATCCTTAGTGAATCCTCCTAGACTTATAAAATAATTTATGATTTTAAAATTTGTTTCCTTTAGAGTGTGACTCACCTCCACATAAGTAACTGAAATATTTTAATATGTTAGACTATTTTCCATATAATATTGTTATTTTCAGTCCCCTTTTTTAGAAACCATTCGAAAATGTGATGGGATGTTTTTTGGTTTTGAATAATTTATTATGATGTGTCCAAAACCAAAATAATAAAGAAATTCCCCTCCATTCATATATAAACCCACAAAAGCTCAAATAAATATTCAAAAAAACAACTTTATGGTTTTCCAAACCCTTTTATATACTTTCTAGAGTCCTCTTAAGGCACCCCTAAGCTTCTAATAAGCCTCTCCCAAGCCTTTGGAGTCACACATCCATGTAAGGGATCTTTCACTCTCCACTTTTATCAATCACTCCCTTTGTGATTTTCCTTTTAATTTAAATTTACATATGTTGGGATATGTTCATACATTCTCCAATTAATTTCAATTTTTTTATAAATAATTATGTTATCCTTAAACATTAATTAATACATCCATTGTCCTTTATATACACCCATTACCATTCCAAAATTCCATAAGGTATTTCTCTCTCCTTATTCCCATTCAATAAAATCTTTTATATTATGCATATTAAATCCCATTTCTTGTGTTTGGGTATTATTTTCAATGAAAAAATTACTTTAAATTTCATTTATAAATGATTAGATGTCCCTTTATCTCTCACCAACCAATTTTATGAGTTTCTATTTGATGGTGTTATGCTGCTAAAATTGCACTATGATTTTTCATCGCATAGTGGATACCAAACCCGTTTCTCTACCAAGGGTATTCACCTTTAGGATCATATACTTATTTTTTGGGGAATTATATGTATTTATTCCACATAACATGATTTTTAAAAAACATATGATGTTGAATGATTCCATGTTATATGATCTATGTGGCACACTTATGCATGGAATGAAATGTTTATGAATGTTGCTCCCTAATAGTTCTCTAATACAATGGATAATGTTGGTTTGACGATACATAGGGTGAAATGAGGGTTTACTCATGCTAATTAATGTTGAATTAGGATTTATCCATGCTAATCAATGTGTAATGAGCCTCGACTCATGCTAATATTGGGTTATATGTTGTTTCCACATTTTGAGGTTATGATTATCAAGCTTTGGCATGCTATTATGTTCATGCATTTTTTGAGCTCCCTTGATATTACAATTTATTAATATGTATTTTATTCCTCATTTTATTCAATTTTTATTCCCTTTACTGGGATTTATAGTGCACACTTTTCTTATGTTTTTCCTCAGGTTATCACATGCAGTGTTATGTATGAAGGAATGTTGTGGCTAGGTAAAAGAAGTTTTAAATAAATATGTTGTATTTCATGTTTGAAGTTATTATATAATGTTACTAATTACATAATACACTATACCTATAGAGATCATAGATTAATTGGTTTCTAAATAAAATACATCTCTAAATGGATATAAAAAAGTGGATGTGGCTTTAGAATAGATATATCTAGGAGTAAAACCCAAAAACACTACTTTGAGCTAGACTCAAACGAGAACTGGTGTAGGAAAACAGACCTTGGTGCACTCTTGGTTTAAAAATATTGGTGGATATGATTTGGTAAATTAATAATCTCATTAAGAACCATTATTAATGTAAAAAATAAAAATTCCCATATAAATATATGTTTGGAAGTATATAATGGATAACATAGACTGAAACCTAGAAACTAATATGTTAAGGGGATTAGTGTAATTTATATTTTACCCCTTTAATTTCATTGGATTATGTTTATGTTGTAACTATTTAATATACTCATCCCTAATAGTCCTTCCATTCAATCCAATGGATGTTAATAGGAGTAATCATGTTAAGAATCGATGAAAAGGCTAATGTAGGGATTGACCCAATGAGATTCCCAACCTGATGGGAGTGGGAATCACAAATTTGTTATGATAATTTCTCAGTTAACTCAAGTTTTGACTCAAAACCAAGATCAAGAGGATAATCTAACCCCCCTAATAGATATAAACTCATAGTAGAGAGCTTCATTCAACAACGGACTCTTACGTTCAATGGGTTAGATGATATCTTAGTTATGGGGAAATGGATCAATTCCATTGAAAATAACTTCTATATCCTTCGATGTTATTTAAAAGAGAAGGTTATTCTAGATATTTATCATATGGAGGGTTAATATGATCAATAGTGTACCTTGATCATGAATATGAAGCCTATGGATGGGATCAAAGCAATGTAGTGGATGGAATTACAGAAACTATTTTTTGATAAATATTTTCCCCATACCATCTAAACTAAGATGTAAATAGTGTTCTTTACAATCAAGACAATGGACGATGAATCTATTGGGGCATATGAGGACAACTTCTCAAGACGTTCACAATATGACTCTAGTTTTTTCATTTCCCTCAAATATAAGGTCAACCTCTTCTTTGGTGGGATAAATCCTAGACTTCAAAAAGCCTTGTTAATCTATGCCTTTGAATGATATTAGAAAATTGTAATATGTGCCCTAAAATTCGGTATAGAGATTGGTAAATAATTAGGGTATCATTGGGATAAAAATCAGAAACTAGACATTAATTTTGGCAATTCGATGGATATATCCAACGATGATAAGAAATTACAACACCACTCTTGTCAATAGTGCGAGGAAAAGAACCCCAGAAATTTACTAAAGGGATCATGGAAATGATTTAGGTGAAAAAGAGAAGGCCACTTGGCTAATAGTTTTTAATAAGAGAAACACATGAACAAGATAGAGGAAATAAACACTCCGGTTGACTTTAAATGCATTGTTCATTGCTACAAGTACAAAGAACTAGTGCACATTGTGAACTTGATCCCTGACCCAAGGGTTTTTTGGGGAAACCAATAACCTCTGAGGCAGCAAGGGAAGGATTTTTTCCATCCCCATTGCAAAATTGAATCCAAACAACGAAGTGGTGAAAAGTACACTATTTATTCATTCAGGAATAATGAATTTACTTTTATATTCTGGTTCTATAAAATATTTTATATCCTAAAAGTTTATTAGAATAATCCAAATACCACCACAAATAATATTATTATAGATGTCGGTGAAAATGGAAAATGGGGAAATTATTTCATCTTAGGAATATAACTCCTCCCTTATCATAATTTTTTTATTGTACTTCTTATTGAACCCTTTCATACTTTCCTTAGTGTAATTTCATGAAATTATGTTCTTGGAATGGATTTTTCTATATAAATCTAACATAAATTTCCATGAGAGCTATATCAGTCTTCATATGGAGAATAAACCCCTGATTCTATACAAGTGTAAGGAGGAGGATGAATCATCATGAGAACCATCATCCTAAGCATGGAAAGTACAGACCTATGATCACATGTATCTTTCTTCAATGATATAGTCTTTGGAAGGAACCATCCTCCAACACATGCCTATTGTGGAGGAATTCACTAGTGTGTTTCATGATAAATTTCCTAGTCTTACTCCTAGTAGAGATAATGAATTCTTGATTGATAGTATTCCTGGGGAGTTTCCAATATCCAAGACTCCATATTGAATGGCTATTTTTGAACTTGAGAAGCTAAATATATATCTATAGGTGAATATAGGTAAAGGGTTTATACACCCAAGTGCTTCACCATGGGGTGCACCAGTCCCCTTCGTTAAGAAGAAGGATGGGTCAATGTGCATTTGCATTGATTATCATGAGCTCGAAAAACTCATGATAAAGAAAAATTATCCATTTCCATGAATTTATGAATAGTTCGATCAACTACATGGATAAAAATTCTTCTCCAAAGTGAATATGTTGTCGGGATATCACTATTTAAGGCTGAAGAAGGAGGATATCCCCAAGTATTTTTTTGTACAATGTATGAGCATTATAAGATCATAGTGATTCCATTCAGACTCACTAATGCTCCAAAAATCTTCATGGACTTAATGAATAGAGTATTTTCTGATTACCTTGACAAATTTGTGGTATTCCTTATTCAAGATATTCTAATATAATCCAAAACCAAGGAGGAGCTTGAGGATCATCTATGTATAGTTCTAAAGTCCATGTGAAAGGAGAAGATCTATGAAAAGTACAAAAAATGTGAGTTATAATTGAAGTAAGTCTCAATATTTGGGAATATCATCCCAAGAATTGGGATATCTATGGATCCTTCCATGAAAAAAGAAATTCAGGGATGTCCAAGGACAACATCTGTGATATATATCTAAAGATTTCTTAGGATAGTGGGATATAATCTTCTATATGTGAGAAATTTCCCATGATTTTCAAAAACTCTTACCAAGATAACATGGAAGGGAGTCAAGTGTTCTGGGAATAATGAATGTGAAGAATGATTCATGAAGTTGAAAAAGAGGCTTATCACTACCCATGTTCTCACACAACCCACATGTGGGGAGATTTTCATAATCTTCAGCAATGCTTCAAAGAAGGGTTTGGGATGCGTGTTAATGAAAAATGGAAAAATTCATTTACGATTTCTCTAGGAAGATGAAAATTATTGAGAAAAACTATCGCACACATGATCTAGAGTTGGAAGCTGTGATATTTTCAATGAAAATATGGTGGCATTATCTCTTCGTGGAGAAGTGTGAGATATATTTGGATCACAAAAGTCTCATATATATATATATATAGATATATTAACACATAAAGATATTAATATCAACTAATGAAGATGTTTAGTGCTCATCAAGGATTATGATTTCTCAATCCACTACGATCATAAGGAAGTAACAATTTATTCATTAATGATAATTGAAAAGGATCCATTTATTTATATTTGATGATAATGGAAATGGGAATCATAAATAGGGGAAAATCATCAATCCTTTCAAAAATTATTGCTCAACTATCTCTTCTCAAAAGTTTAAAGGATGATCCAAAAGATAATGAGGGAATTCTAAAGAAATTGGAAACTATCAGAAAATGTAAATTCTTGGAGTTTAGTGTTAATATAGAAGGAATTGTGGGATTTGGGATGAGACAATGTGTCCTATAAAATCCAAAGTTAAAGAAAGATATTTTTGATGATGCACATAGTTTGAATTTGTCCATTCATCCCAAGAACAAAAAGATATATTGAGATCTCCAGGAGTTCTATTGGTGGGATAACATGAAGATGGATGTCACTAAATATTCATCAAAGTGTCCGTTATGTCAGAAAGTGAAGGATGAGAGTCCGAATTCTTAGGGGATAATGCATCCTTTACCTATACCAACATTGAAATGGGATAAAATCACCATGGAATTTGTCACTATACATTCTAAGACATCAAATGGAAACAATTCTATCTGGGTTTTTGTAGATCATCTTAAAAATATTACACACTTAATTATGATTTGAGAGGATTTCTCACAGGATCAATTGTCATGGATATACATAAGAGAAGTGGTAAGGATTCATGGAGTACCACTATCTATTGTGACTGATAATGATCTAATATTCACCTCAATTTTTTAGAAAAGTCTCTATAATGTTCAAGACATTGAGATTAACTTCAGTACAACTTATCACCCTCAAACTGATAGAAAATTTGACCAGACTATCCAAATAATTGAGGACATATATAGTGCTTGATCGGTGGAATTCAAAGGCGTATTGGACCAACATCTTCCTTTGGTGGAGTTCTATTACACAAACAATTTCCATTCAAGCATCCAAATGGATCCCTATGTAGCCCATTATGGGAAGTGGGGTAGAACACCATCATGATGGGATTAATTTAGGTAATGAAAACTTCTATGTTCAATAATGGGTAATGAAATGGGGGATATGGTTAAGACCATACACCAACACATCAAAGATGATCAGAGTCGACAAAAAAGATGTGCTGATAATCGTCGACATGCCCTAGAGTTCAATATTGGGGACATGATATCCCTATACATGTCTTTATGGAAAATAGAAATGAAATTTGGGATGAAGGGAAATATTAGTCAGAGTTACATAAACCGTTTTGTGATCCTTGGTCACATCGGAGTATTGGCCTATCGAATAGAACTCCCACCAACCTTATCTCAAGTGCATGCTGTATTCTATGTATTCCTCTTAAGGAAGTAAATCCCATACACATCACATGTAATCAATCCATAGGTGGTACCATTAGGGAATGAGCTTTCTTATGAGGATCGACTTGTTAAGATCATAGATCATAGAGAAAAATTTATATGAAATAACACAATGACCCACATCAAGGTATTGTGGAGAAACAACATGTTTGAAGAAGAAACATGGGAACCATAGGAAGATATGAAGTAGAGTTACCCCCATCAATTTCAATGTGGGAAAAAGAAATTTCCATGGTGAAATTTCTTAATGGGGGATGGTTGAAATTATCAGAAAATTTATGAATAAAATTACTTTTCTTTTGATTAAATGACTTATGGATATAAAAGACACATGAACTTCTTTTGTTTATTATGTCCCATTAAATTTAAATGAAAATTAGATATTATTACCATTGATAATGTAGATGTTAAAAAACAATCACGTGACTATTATAAATATAGGGTTTTAACAAATCCATTTATCATAGACAAAGGAAGTGACGAGCATAACTAGTAGGATCATTCTCTATGAATCCCATTTATCAGAGCTTCTAAGGGAGATATAATTTCTATGATTATAGATAGACCAATCCGAAGACCATATATAACAACTTAAGCATGATAAAAATAGTTTATGAGAGAAGTTCAAGCTCGTTAAGATCACAACCCAAACCATGTTCACTGAACTACCCAACAAAATCCCCACGAAATCCCCACGAAATCCCCACGATCACACACTTTACTCTTAGGGTGTATGTTTGTGTAATAAAGGGATATGTAACAAAACCCATTAATTATTATTATGTAAATTATTTTTGTATAGAATAATTAATTTATATTCATTATATAATTGTTACTTTGTAAATGATTTTTAAAGAAAAAATTGTATTTTTGATTAACATTAATATTTAGTTAAAAATTAAATTATAATTAATTAATCGTTTTTGAAATAAATAATATTATAATAAAATATTATTATTAAATTAAATTTATTAATTATAAATGATTATATAACATATATTAAGTCAAATGTAATATTTATTAATGTTTAAACACTATTTTTGTTAAAACCCTTAAATTTTCAACAAATAGTAGTTTTTATTCTAAATGTGAATATTCAAATATATATAAAATTATTTACATAAAATAAATATTATTTTTTTGAATTAGGACATCTAAATTATCCAATAGTGAATTTTTCATAATTTTCCATGACAGTCGAATTTTTAGGTAAAAATTAATTACCGTAGAAATATATAGTATATTTTATGACATCATAATGACCTAATAGAGATGTAGTATATACAAAAAAAGGATCTTAAAAAAATACATGTTTTACCATTAAAATAATGTGATTTTAGATTTATTTTAGACTTTTTATAAAGCCTTAGTGAATCCTCCAAGACTTATAAAATTTTTATGATTTTAAAATAATTTCCTTGAAAGTGTGACTCAACTCCACATAAGAAAAAGAAAATATTTTAATGTGTTTGGTTCTTTTATTTAAATAAATAATTTTTTCCACTCTATATAGGAAAAACCCATTGGAAAACCCATTATATGGTTTGTGGTTTTGAATATTTTATTATGAGGTGTCCAAAGCCAAAATAAGAAATAAATCCCCCTCATTTTCTATATAAACCCACTAAATATCCCATTCCTCTTCACTCAAACTCCCTTAAGATCATCCAAACTCTGATATCTACTCCCTATAGTCCTCCCTAGGTTCCACAAATCTCCTAATAATCTTTTAAAAATTCTTTGGAGTCACACATCTAAGTAAGTGATCTTTCACTCTCCACTTTTATCAAGATCTCCCTTTGTGATATACCTTTAAAAATCAATTTTCATATGTTGGGATATATTCATACATTCTACCCTTAATTTCCATTTTATTTATAAATAATTATAGATTCATTAAACTCTCATTAATCCATCCATGATCCTTTATATACACATGTTACCATGCTGAAATTCCGTAGAGGATTTCTGTATCCCCATTCCCATTAAAGAACTTCTTTTATATTATACATATGAAATTCTATTTAATGTGTTGTCGTATCACATTCCATGATATAATTACTGTCCAAATAATTTATAAATTATGAAGGTCCCATTTATCTCTAACAACCCCATTTTATGAATTTTTATTTGATACTGTTATGCTGCAGAAAATTCAATACAATTTTCCATCATGTAGTGAATACGAAACCCATTTTTCAACAAAGGATATAGAGATTTATGCTCATATACTTATTAATTGGGGACTTACATGTATTTATTACACAATATTTAATCTTTTAATAACTTATTATGTTTAATGATTCCATGTTATATGATCTATATGGCACACTTATTCATGAAATGAGATGTTTATGTAGGGTGCGCCCTGATATCACTCAAATGCATTGGGTAATGTTAGTATCCAGATAAGTCATGTGAAATGAGAGTTTAATCAATTTAATTCATCTTCTCTATGGGTTTACTCATGCTAATCCATGTGAAATGATCCTTAACTCATGTTAATATCATGTTTTATGTTGTTGCCACATTTCCATATTATGATTATCACGATTTGTCGTGACTTTATGTTAATGATTCTTTTGTTTTCCATTGATATGCCTATTTACTAACATGTATTTATTTACTCATGTTATTCTATACTTATCCCCTTACTTGGATTTATATCTCACCCATTTCTTATGTTAGTCCTCAGGATATCCCATGAAGTCTCATATACAAAAGAATGTTCTGGTCAAGTAATATAAGTTTTAAATAAAGATGTTGTATTTTATGTTTTAATTTATTATTTAATGTTCCTAATTTACCAAGAAAAAAACCTATTGATCTATTGAGTTGTATTATGTGAAATTTTATTTAAAAAATCTTGTTTAAATATAAAATAAAGAGCAATTTTTTCATAACAAAAAAGTGAAAAATGGTAGTTTTACTTTAAAACCGTCATGAATAAACATAGTAGAGGAAAATCAAATGGTTTACTAAATAATGATCAAATAATTTTATCTAATTATATTTCGAGTACAAATAATCATGAATAAAATGCGATTTTGAAGTAAACCATTGAAAATATTATAACATTAAAGTGAGAATAAATCAATGAATATGTTATGTGTATCTACTATAAATCCACATAATTAAGTGGAAATAAATTAGTAAATATTAAAATTCATTAATAAAAAAATCATAGAATATTAATGACAATAAAGAAGTGATATAACCCAATGAAAAAGAAAATTGTTATAAAATTTATTTTCCACATGGGTAACTTTATATTCAAGTCATCATAGATGAAATGATTTAAATTTAAACTCAATATATCATTAATAATGAAGTATTTATGATATTAAATGTAAATGTGGAATTATGTACACCATATATAATAAATTAGGTTCACAATGATAAATCATTCTTCAAATAATGGAAATTGAGACAAAGTCCCTTACTACATGGTAACTTTTGAATTGGAAGACCCAATAGTATTAATAATAAATTGAACATTTTAAATTCCACGATGAGAAAATTATTCCTAATATATTATTTCAAAAGGTTAAGTAGGTATATCACATAAAAAAAGTGGTTAAAATGGTGTATGCCTCATTGAAAAAAATGAGAAAATATTCTTTTATCATGCCATTCCTTCTGAGTGAACAACCGTTAACATCAGTTATAATGGTTTTGATCATTTTAATAACTTATAATAAAACCATAATAATATTAATAATAACATATATTAACTTAGAATATATTATTACCCATTTTTTAACAATCTTCCTTTATTTTCAATATTTTGGTGCTAATTGTGAGGTTTTTCCATTATTTTTTGACTTATTATTTATTGTTACTATTACTTATATCATGATTTCATCATAAAACAAATGTAATAAATATTTAAATATTATATATTTTCATATATATGTATTTCTAATAATCTATAATGTTTGTAGATATGAAATGAAATGCACAGTTTATAGATATTGTAGGACATACATATGCTGGAACATTACTTCCACTACATTTTAGTAAAAAAAAATTAAAATTAAATACAATATATATGTATAATATAATTATGGTATAATATTTATCTCATATATGTAAAATATGTTTAATAAAATAATCCTTTATATGTTCTATGTATTTTGTAAATGTAACACATCGTTTTGAGGAGGTGGTAGTCCACACGTCCACAAATGATGTTATTCCATTTACACAAAATGGAAATCTTGATGGTATAGGATATAGAAAAATAAATGAATCATAAATAAATTGTAAATATGATATATATCATATATATACATTTTTTTAATCATATTTCACAACCATTAATGGTGATAAAGTAAAAAAGGAACGACATCATTTCATTAGGCGATAGTTCATTATACATGAACTGTAAGTTCGTTACACATTTTATAGAAGTGCCTGTAGGTGTAGGAAAAAAATTAACAAAAAAATATAAATATATTTATTATATTTTTTTATTATATAATCAAATAATTATAATAATCTAGGAGGACTATAATGAAAATAAAACATAATAGATTGAGGAATGATGTTACCACTTCTTTAGGAAACTCTTTTTGGTGCAAAGAAAAACACTTCATTAGTTTGATTTATTATCCAATTGAGGATTATAGGATGAGGGTATGGATGCTTATGTTATAATTTGGTAAATATTTTCCTAGAAAAAGTGGCTTTAGATATGTAAGTAAGTGGTAGGTTTGATTGAATTTTTATAGTGGAGGAGGAGTGACATTCTTGTAAATGGGTTTTAAGGGAATTCCATACATATTTTTCTAAGTTTAAATGGCTCCAAGAATGGTCCAAATTCAGTTATATGGATTATAAGGTCTAAATATGTCCATACAATGGATTTCAGACAAGTTTATGGGTCATTGTGGGCCTTAAGTTTATGGTTTAATCCTTTGTTAAGCTGATTTTATCATAATCACAGGATTAATTATTAGGTCCACTAGGTCATATACCATAAGAGGGGGTGGGGGTAAGGGTATGATAGATTAAAAATATTTCTCATTCAGATCTTAGTTTTCAATTTAAAAAAACTTCACTATTTATCCCATATCAATATATGAACATAAATGAAATCATCCACATGACACAACGACTTTACTTGTTTCTCCCTCATTGGGAAACATCCTAGGAGCATACAATGGTGATGTTTTGATTTTCTAAATCCACTAAATCCCACCAAAAATTACATGATTCAGGATAGATAAATTCTATTACCAATATCACTACCTTTACAAGATTTAAGGTTGATTCAATTTATTCCCAAGGTTCAATCCCTTTGTCTCTTTCTCTAGCTCACTACTGGTGGAAAGGATCACCGTCTTACTCTTCCTTCTCTCACTGTTCTTGGAAGGGATAAAATAATATATATTTTACTTTTAGGTCCCTTAATTTTCATAAAATCATACATCGTAATCTATAGGTAGATTCTTTGATGATGTCCCATTTTCTTCTATAGATGAAATCCACCTTTTTTGTGAACTGTTTTTAGGCAAAACTATCTTTTGGGAACTATTTCAGTCCCTTCACAAACAAACTGATTCTTCCACAAACTATGTAGTGCATATTCTTTGTGGACCACATCCTCTATGAACTACCTTTTCTTTCTCTTACATGTACCACCTCTACGTACCATCTCCACGAATGGGTTCCATGTGCCGCTTCTATGTACCTCTTCTGCGAATCGCCTCTACACATAAAAAATTAATTCTTCCATAGTAAAATCATTTCCACA
The DNA here is from genome assembly GCA_963277665.1 of Viscum album. Classification (NCBI taxonomy): domain Eukaryota; kingdom Viridiplantae; phylum Streptophyta; class Magnoliopsida; order Santalales; family Viscaceae; genus Viscum; species Viscum album. Next base: position 860,886,798 of record OY728121.1, read on the forward strand.
GACCAATTATTCTCCTTTCATAGAATCCACCTCTCAAAATACTTCATCCATCATGAATTTCTCCCTCACGAACCACTTTTGGACTTCACCAAATTATTATAACAAAGATGATTCCATTTGAAAATCAATCTCTATTTAATAAACAGATTAGCGATCCTTATTTAGGGAAATAGAACTGAAATTATCACAAATAAAATCTCCTATAATCATCAATGTGGTACCATATTCACTATGTACTTATCATTTTGTGAACTTTTTCCCTATGCGTTCTGCGAACTACCTTTCTTCCTTCACAGTGGCCAAAATAACCATTTCATTTTTTCCAATGACAATGCATCCCATGTACCACAATCATTCCCACAAACCTTTTTCCTTCCAAGAACCGCAAGCCTCCCCATGAACCATTTTCAGTTCGTGGTTTGTGTACCATCCACTGCGGTCTACATGGTACTACTATTCGGAAAACTACATTTTCCAAAATTCTTTCATCATTCTAGGTACCAAATTTCAGGGTCTGCGAACTGTCCTTCATGATCTGTGAACCATGATCCCATTTTCTTGAAAGCTACCTTTTCTAAAAAAAACTCATGATTTTAACTCTGAAAAATTTGGAAAACACTGGTAAACTACGCCTCCTTGAACAACTACTTCAGAAAAACACCAAACAAGTAAGAACCCTTTTTTTCACTCAGGAATTGATCCTTTAATTTTTGGTCTAAAAATTTACTTTGGACCTAATATGGATTCCTATTGAGTTATAAAAGGTCTCTAGAGGGTCTGGGGAATGATTAGAGCCTAGAACGAATTTTTTGGGAAAACTAGATAGTTTTCAGGTTTAGTGCACAGTTGGTGCATAGTTTGGGTAACCATGCAGATTGAAATATCTGGATAGAACCACTTCAGATAGATTGCACATGGCTATAAAACCTAACCATGAAATTTGACCTTCTACCCAAAAAACCTCGCACGGTTTGCACACGATTTTTCGAACCATGCGAACAGACCTTGGACCTGACATTTTTCTTGGTAAATTTAAAAAATTCCCACTTAATTATATTTTAACCTCCCTCCTTATATACTAATCTTATATTATGTTGGATTAACCTATTTTTCTTTAAATTTAGGGATTTTTGAATATCTCACTTTGGAATCAAGAGATATCCTTTGTTTGGGATCTGATCAAGCATATGATTGTCACATTGGATGTGCAACGGTATGTACTAACGTCATCTGGATCCATTATCTTTCTCTCTTTCTATCGACTGAGATATCAAGATATGAATGTTTTCCTCGTTATCTTAGATATACTCTAATCCAAGCCAAATAAAGGGCCAATACAAGAGGATGAGAGTCTTAATACCCTAAATGGGTGGCCTATAACTCATCCCTATAGTTTGATGATTATGGATTTTTTTGTGGGGCCCACAAATTTCCTCGAGTTCCGCTTATATAATTAATGTGCATTTCTTTTACATGTTATAATTTTATGGATATGATCTTTCCATATATGTGATTAATTGTTGGTGTTTATAACCACAATCCCATTCCTTCCATGTCAAAAGTCATTCCATAATTATTGTTTAGTGTTTTGGCATGTTTTGACTACCATTCAGGGGTGCCTTGGCATAACCTACCTATGGTTAAGAATTTATATATTAATTGGATTGATTTATATTGTGAATTACGTAATTTCAAATAACCTTTATGTGTACCACTTGAACTACATTAGGTAAGTGATTCAAATTGATCATTAAAAGTGAATGATTGATTAGTTTCATATCCATATCACCCCATGCCACATTAATGGAAAGCAGAGGAATGAAATTTAAATATGTAATATTCCTTAAATGGTTTAAATTGTTTCATGCTACTTGTCTTTGTCACACTAATGAATGGTAAGGATTGAACCAAATGAATTTCTAAAAAGGATGTATGCTACTTGACCTTATCAAACTAATGAAAGGAATGTCTTGAACTAAATGAAATATTACATGAATGCAAACTTAAATAAGAATTTCCTGACTCGAGATCACCTAGGATTCTGATTGGAGAATTTGAAGAGCACCTGGGCACCCCGTTTTTATTCAAGGATACAGTTTTCTTAAGTTGAAACCCACTAAGATCCTGATCCTTGACTATTATTGGATGCCCAATTGGAAACTGTAGGATACCTTTATATTATCATAGGATTCCCTAGATACATTCCTTGGATACATCATTGAATAGTATTTTCCATGGTTATATCCCATAGCGCCCTGTCTCTGCTTATCCCTGTTTTACCTTAGATAATCACCTGGGATTCGGTAGACAAATTATTGTGGAAATAATTAGAACATGATCCTTGGATTAAAATATTACCCATTCTTGGTGATAGTTATTACTATGTTGGTGACCCTTGAGGTATACATCACCTTGGTTATTACCTTGGGACTTCACTATTTAATATCATTGATCGTGGTTGCCTTATTACATCTTGGAACCTTTACTATTTTTTACTATCATTGGGTTATATCTATGTTGGATATGCCTCATAAGGCCTATAAATCTAAAATTATTTATTAATTAATTAAATGAATGAGTTATATATTCATACACCAACTTAGGGATAAAGCAGGTACTTGGGTTTTTAGTTACATTCTACTTCATTACCTTATACATGCATGCTTTCACACTGTCTCATTTCCATTACATTGGACAGATGTTATAGACACCATTATTGGTGGTCCACTAGGATTTATCTCAAACCCTATCTAGGTGTCATTTGGTGCTTGTGTAAGATTACATGATTACTAGTGTTGACAAAGGGAATCATTTGGCTTCTAACACTTGATTTTTAACTGTTTAGTATAGATATTGATAGTAGATGACCAAGTCAGAGCTTGGGAATCATAGGATATTCTTTGATTTCATTTATACTTATGTGGAACATGTTATTCCAGCTGTCTTGTATTCATGTTTTCTTGTTTTAGGGTGACATGACATATCATGATCAACCCATAAATGTTATTCCAATTGTTTCAGTTATTATTACTATTGCCTCTATTTTCCGTTGTTCCTTCTATTTACTTATATTTATTATGCTATTTACCAATGTTTATATCCACCCACTGCTCTATACATTGGTAATGAGCGAATAGTCTCCCCACACACACACCCTAGGCCCTCGCTGCAAGTCTGAAGCCTCTAGCATATAGGGATATGTGCATGAGCCCATGTGGCCCACCAAGATTGGGTCCCCTATCCAGTGTCATCCAATTTCAGGATATCAAAAATTGGTATCATAGGGTTTTATTTTCATGCATTAAAATTTGGAGACAATATATTGGAGATTAGGAATGCATGGGACATGATCATAATCCATTATTGGGTGTTTCAAACCCATGTTTAGGGTAAAAACCATGTTTCCAAAATTATAATTATTGTTTTGCTTTTTCCTATTATGATTGATATTATTTCACCATTGGGTGACACACATGATATGTCATTTTGTTGATTATTACTCTATTTGAGGATTTAATTTCACCCTTAGCCCAATGATATGAGGGAAAGGAGAAATGTTACATGCATTATTATAGGCACTTTGAAATCACATGTCATTTATATTATCATGCCATATAGGCACATTTAACTGCTTTCCATTGCTTGATGTGCTTGTGATAGCTGGGTGATGTTGTTATTGTTTCTTATACATGTATTACTTTCGGCTATGATTGAGTGGTTTTCAATATCAATTATTGAGGTTTATAGGCCCTCATTGGTTGGGATGAGTAATTTACCGATTTGAGCCTTTATGCTCTAAATAAATGGGTGTTGTTTTGGGTGATAGGTGTATGGGAACTCATTCATCAGAGAAGACTATCCATTATAAAGTGAATCATGAACTATAAAATGAATTGGTTTCACAACCTTATCATGACTTGTCAATTTTATTAAAGGTAAAGGATTGAATGTGGAAATTAAATTTAAAATTAAATGAAACTTATACTTGTTAACATACCGATACCTAGACTTATAAGAAGGTAATTTGGGTAGTATGACTTCATTAGTGAGTTCTCCTAGGTTCAACTTCCATTAGTGATGATATCCTTATTCTTATTCTTGTTTTGTGGCATGTTATTTGAAATTGTAGACCAATTCCACCATGACATACTCGTGTCGTATGCTAGGAAGGTGGGGATGACCATGTTCTAGACATGGTGGGCCTTGAACCTCTAGTCTTACATTCAATATTTCCACATGAGGCACCTCCTGTAATAACTCATTTGGTAACTAATGCCCATGTTTGTGATAGTTTCCTACATCTCATGCAGTCCATGCATGGTGCCCCACAGTTTTCACCTATGATGGTTCATCTGACTTGTTGTTTCTAACAACAACATCCTCATACCATTTTTGGGGATGAATGTCCACAGGCTACTGATCCTTGGCTAGAGGCCACTATATCTATCGTTGAGAATATGTAAATACCTCCATAGTGGAGAGGTAATATTTCTACTTACATGCATTGGGATTCAACCAAGCATTGGTGGGATGTGATTTCCCCGGCTGGTCGTCATTAGGGCATGTTATGGGTTGATTTGTAGACTTTCTTTTAGGATCAGTTCTTTCCTTAGACGCTAAGAGAAAATAGTGAAAAAGAGTTCATTCATCTCGATCAAGGTTCTATAACATTTATGGAGTATTTAACTCTTTTCATGTCATTTCAGTGCTTTTCACCCCTTCTAGACGATGATGATCTTTCAAGTGATATATCCTTTAGAAGATGGTCCCCAATAAACCATCCATACGTAGGTTAATGGATTTTTTCGAAATACATTTTTTGAGATATCCAATCTGGATCTTATCACTAAGTGCAACCTGAGTAATCAAAATAGTATATGGTTTAGAGGAAAAATTCCGCTTCAGGACAGTAGGTCTTCCGGTGGAAGGAATCATTCTCTTGAGGTTTCTCATCAAGTTAGTGAACACCAGAGTCTCCATTTCGATTGCAGTAAATTGTTTCATCAGTGTGGATGAAGGGGGTATTAAAAGACTTAGTGTGATAGAGACCCACTGGAGGGTTGGTCCTGTATACATATGGGGTATATCCAGATTTTCTATAGGGCCTTCCACCAACCTCTAGTGGAATACGATCCGCACAAGCTCCACCTTCAGGAGTGGGTTCTTTTCCACCGCATCATACTGGATGTCTGAATCGCATAAGTAGGTCTGGTCGTAGAGGGGGTCATGGCCATGGTCGCTAAACCCCTTTTCACTAGTTTCGCCAACAAAGTTGTTATGATCATTGTTGTCCATCCATTGCACATAGCCACAGATCAGGTCAATTACATGCACTACAACCAATAAATAATGATCGGGTTGTTGATCCTTCTATAGTTTTAGGTACTATTTTAAAAGCCTCTATTATAGTGTATTCTTTATTTGAAATAGGTGCATCAAAAAATTTTATCTATGTATCTATCGTGGAGATTATCAGACTAGAGATAATATATCACTATTGTGTAATGACTCAAGATACGCCATTAGGGGTACGAATAGAGGGAATAAACTAGTGTAATGAATGTCCCCTTACAGTAGTGAGTTACACTTTCTTATAGAACCTATTCATTCTTGAGATGAACTGCTTCGATTTATTTCATGGAACAGACTGGTTAGTTCACAATCATGATTTTGTAGACTGATATCACTGTAGGGTATCATCAACATCACCATTGGGTATAATTTATCTATATAAAGGTTAGTGGGATGTCCAAGATAGTTGAGTTGGAACAGCGTATCGTGGGTAGTGTGGAGTGACCACCCAAATTGGAAAACAATTCATTTTGGATCCAAATTTATGAAAATATGATTTCCCTCCTATAGTGGATCATTTCAGGGATGCCTTTCCCAATGATTTTTTTATATTACCTCCTGAGAGAGAGGTAGAGAAAACATTGAGATTGTTTTGGGAGAAGATCAACTGTCCATTCCTCAACATAATATGGATCCTACTGAGGATCTAGTGATCAATATGAAGTTAGAGGATTTTGAGGCCAATGGTTTTATACGTCCCAATAAATCATCTTGGGGTTCACCTGGGATTTTTTCGAAGAATGTGGATTGAAACATACATCTATTCCTGGATTACAGAAATTTGAACAAGATTACGATCAAGAAATTGTATCCATTTTGTCAAAAAGATGATCTCTTTGACCAACACCATGGAGAAAAGTTCTTCTCTAAGATCTAACTGAGATCGCGTTATAATATGGTGTGTTTCAGGCCATCATACATACCTCATATAGCTTTTGGTATTAGGTATTGTTTGTACGAGTACCATGTTATTCCCTTCGGTCTCATGAATGAACCTACCATTTTCATGGATCTGATGAATAGGGTTTTCCAAACCCATTTGTATTCTTTTGTTGTGTTCTTTGTGGATTAAATCCTCAAAAATTATCACACTTGTAGGGATCATGCCAAACATCATGAGATTGTTTTGTGTACACTAAGAGAGAATCATCTTTATTCTAAGCATTATATGTTTCACTTATAGATTGAGAAGTCAACTTATTGGGTCACATATTATAAGAATTAGGATTATCTGTTGACCTAGAAAAGGTTGGTGCTACATTTTCATGGTTGTAGCACAAGAATGTGTTTGATATATGGAGTTTCTTGGGGCTGGATTTATATTAAATGAATTTCATACATGACTTTTCTAGCCTTTCATCACCTCTTACAGGTTTGAAGAAGTAGGGTGTCGTGTTCTTATGGTCAGAATCATGTGAGAAATACTTTTTGGAGATGAAAGGGAGGCTGGTATTGGCATATATTCTGACTCTTTTGGAGCCATGTATTGGTTATCCCTTCTTCTGTGATGCATCAAGAATCATTAAAGCATATTTTTTATTGCATTCAGAAAAAGTCGTTGCATATGGATCTCAGTAGTTGAGGAATCACTAGTATAATCACCCAACCGGTGACCATAAGCTAGTAGAAATAGTCCATGCCTTACATTGTCAGAGACATTATCTGATGGGTGAGTTATATTTGGTGTACACGAACCACAATAGACTCATTTATAACTTTTATCCGCATGACATGAACCTCAGACAATGAATAAGGGTCGAGTATCTTCAATCCATTGATTTTGAGCTTTTTTATACACCTGGGTAGGGAAATTTGGTTGCAGATGCACTGTGTTGGGAAACTCAAGCACAAGCAGTATGGGAATCCAGTGATTAATTGAAGTCAATGGACATATTATCTAAGCTATATATGGAGTTTCGTGATATTTAGGAGCAATCTTATCTCTCAACCTTTATATAAACCCCTTCCCTCTATGATAAGGTGAAGAGTATATAGCTATCAAATTCTGAAGGCTTGGTTCTCCATGAGAGTATATCGGGAGATAAACTACCTCCAGATTGGTCTATGGGTAGAGATGATATCATGAGTCTACATGGATGTATCAAGGTTCCTATAGATATAAGAGAGAGTATTTGGTGAAAGAGTCCCATTCCTCTTAGTGGGAAGTTCATCTAGCCATCTCCAAGATGTATCGAGATATGTGATGACAATATAAGTGGCATGGGATGAAAGGTCACATAAAAGACTTTATCACGTGGTGTTACACTAGTTAACAGGTTAAGGTGGAGCACTAGAGACCTGTAGGATTACTAAAAAACATCTAGTCCTGAAATGGAAATGGGAAGATGCCTCCATGTATTTTGTAGTCGGCTCACCTAGGTCACCGAGGGGTACTGATGCAATATGGGTAGTCATTGACTGAATAAAAAATCAACCCACTTAATTCATATTCATAAGAAACCCTCAATCATTGAGATGTGAAGACTGTGTTTCTGGAGATCATATGAATAGAAAGGGTCCCATATATTATCATTTCAGATCAGGACTCTCATTTCATGTCACGGATCTGGAAGGGATGAAAAAAAGGCTATAAGGACTCAGGTGATTCTAAGAATGTCTTTTTACCCTCAGAACTATGGAAAATCAGAATGGAAAATATAGGTTCTTGAAGATATGATTTGATCATGAATCATTGATTTCAGTGGATCTTGGGAAGTGAATACCCCTCTTGTCGAGTTCGCGTATAATAACAACTTCTAGGTAACAATTCTGATAACTCCTTTTGAGGCCTTATATTTTAGGCCATGATGTTCACCCATGTGCTAGATAGAGGCAGGTGAGGCAGTCCAACTAGATCCTCATCCCATTTAAGAGACTTTAGAGTTGGTTCAACTAATCAAAAAATGTATGACCACTTCTCTGTCTAGAAAATAATATTATGCCAATCGATATCGATGAAATCTAGTGTTTGAGGTCGGGGATCACGTTTTTTCTAGTAACACCCATTCTTGGGCATATATGGTTATGATAGTATGGAAAGCATTTGCCTTATTATGTAGGCCCATTTGAGATTCTAGAAAGGGTCAGGATAGAAGCCTATCAGTTGATACTACCTCAGAGATAACATTATATGCATGACATCTTTCATGATTTATATCTTCTCAAATGTCATACTGACCAATCTCACACATTTGATCCCAAGTAAGTGGATCTATATGTCAATGCTACCGTTGTGGAGTATCTGGTATGATTCATTGACCAGTGCAAGAAGGCTCTCTGAAGCTGGTCTATCCCTCTGGTACAAGTGAAATGGAAGCAAGGTCAAGTACAAGATCAGATATGGGAGAGGGAAGCCAGCATATGTGCTCAATTGCCAAAATTATTCTCTGATAGTGTTTCTATACCATTGGAAGGTGAACTCAGGGGTGAGTTCCGTTAATCATGGAGGATTGTAATAGCCCAGTTTTTTCACCCAGGTATGGATCTTTAAATTTTTGTCTAAATATTTACATTGAGAATAATATGGATTCCCAATGAGTTAGAAATGGTATCATGGATGTTTAAGTAATGTTTGGATCTTGGAACCCATCATTCTGTGAAAACTAGACAGGTTGAAAAGTTAGTTCATGGTTGGTGCACAATTTGGCTAACTGTGCAGATAGAAATACTCAGAAAGAACCACTTTATGTGGTTTGTGCATGGACATGCAACCCAACTACACAATGTGACCTTCTACCTATAAAAACTCACATGGTTTGAACATGGTTTGTCAAACTATAGGAAAAAAACCATAAGAAGACCATTTTTCTGGGTAAATTTACAAAATTTTACTTAATGACCTTTTATCCTCCCTCCTTATTCCTGAATCCGAGATTATATGGGATTATCCAATTTCAATCCAAATTTGGAGATCTTTGAAGATCTGACCTTGAAATAAATAGATCTTCTTCATCTGGGATCTGATTGAGCTTATATTTATCACGTTCTATGTGCAATAGTATGTACTCGAGTCCTCTTGAACTGTACTCTTTCACTCTTTATCTAAACTGAGATATCAGGGTATGAGTGTTTTTCTATTTTTCTTAGATCTACTTCGATATGATCCAAATAAAGGGCCAATACTAGAGGAAGAGTGTCGTACAACCCTATGTTGGGTGGTCTATAACTCATTCCTAAAGTTCTTTGATTTTGGATTTATCATGTGGGGATGATCGATTTCATCGGGTTCCGGTTATAGAATTAATGTGTAATGATTATAATGGTTAGAACTGTATGGATATGATGCTTCCATATATGTTATTAATTGTTTGTTGTTATGACCACAACTCCATCCCTTCCATATAACACACCTAATTTTTTATGGTATGTTTCTATTAAATAATTTCAATTCATTATATAGCCCATATTGCATGAATCAATGAGTCTCTATGATACAACACTTTTTTTATTAATGCAGATAGTCTTAACCTATCCATTAAACATAAATTTTCCACTTCTATGTTTTGAATTTCGAAAAATGGAAAAACATGATTACGATCTGGGTGATATTTGGAGTCTGATGGAATCAAGTTAATTTTTAATGAATAGTAACTTACCTTAATTAATAGTAACATAACCTTATGAATAGTAACATACACTGATGAATAGTAATATTACTCTTATGAATGGTAACATTACCCTTGAAAGTGTAAAAAAAATTTGGAACCTTAAAATGAAAATAAATATTTTAAGCATTCATATTTTTTGATTAAATCATTATTTTAATTAATAATTAAATTCCCCATATTTAGGAAATTATTTTTGAATAACTATACTCATTTTTGGATTCTAAACATCGAAATATGGTTAGGGTAAAATTTAGAGATTTTACTAAAATAATTGAATTTTTGGTAAATAGTAAAATACATTAATTTACCATATAAATACATTAAAATTGAAATCCACTATTACTAACATCATGATTAATTTAAGCACCAAAATATTGAACTGAAATTCACTTATTGCTATTATAAGTCAAGGAATCCTCACTATTTCTTATCTTAGATTAAAATGATAATCTAATGATTAAAATATTAAGAAAACCCTCCTCCCCTCCACTATATAAAACACCCCTCACTCCCTCATCCTCCCACACCACTCACTCTTTGAGACTTACCTAAATTTAACTAAATACACTTCCCAAGATCTCCCCACACGTCCTAGACCTTTTTTCATCACCAAAAGGCCAAAAACAAAGTCCTTAAGGAGATTCTCAAGGAAGAGTACTTAAGAGGTGAACCTCTCTTCCTTTTTCTTTCAACTTATTTTAAAAGTTCCCTTCTTTGGTTGATCTATCCTCACCTCCCATCATTAAAATTCCATGATAATTACATTACATTAAAAGATAAAGAATTTATTATTCTAATTTAATATTTCATCACCATCTATCTTTTCCCCCTCATCTTACACTAAAAAAATGAAAATACTGTTCGAGATGTGTTAATTTATCACATTCAAGGATGACAGGTTTTTAATTTCTATTAATATCATCAAAATGATCATGAAACTTTTTAATGTTTTAACCATATCATAATATATTTATTTTTTATTATGAAATGTTCTGTAATCCTTACACACTCATAATATAAAATAATAATACAAAACAAGTTCATTATGCACAAAACTGCCAAGTTAATCCAAGCGTTTATCATTAACTTTTATCTAATGATTCATCCTCATGGTATATAAAAATAATAATTATAAGATAATTTATATCTCTGAAATTTCACTTATAATACATATTAACTATTTTTTATGTTTAACCACATTTCAAACAATCTTCTATTCATGAATACAATTAATCCGATCATGAAAAACAAGGAAAAAAATGCTACCAAAAAAATAAAATTAAACCTCATAAACCAATAAAAACGAAAAGAAATGAACCTAATCAGGTTATAATAAATAAATTAATTCTATATTAGGTTCCAGATATATTAATTAAAGAATCTAAATTTGATAATTCAGGTCATTAATTTCAATCGAGAATGCCTTCAGGCATAAGGTAAGGGGTTTCTCATCACACTTTTATTTCAGTGATATTAACATTGTTTGCCACTTATTTCTTGTATGTTGGGTATTTTTACTGAAATATGATATATAATATCATTATTAACATTATATTAATGGTATTCAGTGATTCACTTGTTTATTATTAACTTGATTGATTAGAATGTTGTAAGGGACTTTGTTTCGGTTTCCATTTCACTGTGATTTACTTGGTATTGTGCACCTAATCATTCTTATGTGGTGTACCGACTTCCCCTTTGGGATCATATTTCATTTTAAATTGTAAATAAATTATATATCCATATTTTTTCTTCATGAAAATGATTATTGTCTTAAGCTGTATACACTTTTACATACAGTGTTTATTTGGAATGTTGTTTTAACTATAGAAATATTGATGGATATATATCCTCTACTCTATATAGATTTTGAGAAGGAATATTGTACTTGTATTAAATCTTGCTATATATAATAAATTGGACTATTAGTGATGGGAGAGGCCCACTATAGCCCCTCAATGCACCGTCAGTTCTCATGAGACAAGTTAGTTGGCAGAAAATACTTTGAGTTTGTTTCCAAAATAGAATCAGACTGATTTCTAACCCAAGACATATACTATTTTGATTGTATAGTGGTATCATGTTCCTAATACATTATTTCCAATTAATAATATTTCTCCTTATTCATTTTTAGTTATTACTATCCATGAGGTTTTCACTGTGAAAAAATCTATGTATGGAGTTCAATTCTCTATTTTTTAATGGTGTGAGTTCTTCTTTTATTCACCATTCCATATTGAATTTGACAATTTGATTACAATTTGATTATTTTTGATTCATGATTCTTCTATTTATAACCCTTACATAGAATTTGATGTCACCCCTTTCATTTGTTAACCTTCAACATGTTATGAAGTGGAGACCATTTATTGAGTTCTCGTGGGTGAAGTTTATATGTTTTTGTTATGTAGTGAATTATGTTAGCTTTCCCAACGTAATATGAGTTTCATGTATGTATATAGTTTCTTCAATACTACTAAACTAATCATTCATTTGGCATTTCATTACTTTTAATCATGACAATTTAATATTTAATGCATCGGCTCTGGACTTCTGGGGATGGGGCATTACAATTGGTATTAGAGGATGTTTAAAAGCAACATTGGAATCTAGATTTAGGAAACATAGTTTATACATTATTTGGGTCTTCCAAGAATATAAATCACTATCTAGATAGTAAAAGAAGACATGATTTTGGCGTAGATATGCATAGGAGTAACAACTCTGAAATGGAGTTTCGGGCATGACCTGGGGTATCTTGGTACACAACACTAGGCCTTACTGCAAACATGGTTTGATACTCCCAGGGGATATGATTAGGATAATTTACATATTTTAGAAACAATTTTGAAGGACTTTAAAGTAAATATAAACAATGTTTATAATTATGAGATTGGTTGTGCATAAATTTTAGATTATCTTAAGTGTTTTCTAGTTAGAAATTATGAACTATGAATTAATTTAGTGTATGGAATTGTTTAGTGAAGGTGCCTAATGGATGAAGGGGAATCAATACCTGTGGATAATGTAAGGAATTCACCCTAGAGAAATTCAATATAGTCAATGTTGGAATAGATCAGATCCTGACCAAATTAGGATAACATTCTCAGTCTATGAAAAATAAAAATGATACACCACTATTGGATCATTTCATGCAGTAGAAGCCCCTATCTTTTAGCGGTATTACTAATCTGGTGGTAGCTGAGCAGGGGATCATATCCCTTGAAAATATATTTTTGGAATTAAGATGGAGTAGAAAAGATAAGGTAGTATCAGATTTATATTTCCTCAAGGGTAATCCTGATCAGTGGTGGTCCTTGATCCTAAATACTATGGAGGAAGAAGAAATAAAATATATGGAATGGATATAAGTTTGGTAAAATTCATCAAAACATATTTCCCTCATGAACAACAAACTAAAATGAAGATAAAATTCATTAGCCTAAATAAAAGGGAAGAAGATATTTTTGTTGTGTATGAGGCTACCTTCACAAGATCATCTAGGTATATTATATATTACGTACATAATTCAGATGAAATGATTGATCATTTCATTGAATGTCTAAAGGCATGTATTTGAAGGGACATTACTTCTCTATCATTTTCACCATATTATGAAATTGCAATAAGTTCCATAAAAATTGACAAGGAATTTACAAGATAAAATTTATTCAATGGAAATAAAGATAATAAGAGGTATTCTAATAACCATATAGAAGCAGAAGCACCAATGAAGAATATGGGAATTAATCAATTTCCATTATATGAGAACTGTGGAAAGAATCATCCTAGAAAATGCTTGAAAGGCATGGTAGTTTTTTATATGTTTGGAGAAAAGGTTCATCGATCCAGTGAATGCAAGGAGAAGAGACAAGTCAATGATGTTCAATGTTAACATTATAGAGAGATGGGACACTATGAAATTAGTGTCCTAGGCCCCAAGGAAAATTTCCTCAAAAAAGGACACGAGATCAAGGGAATACCTATGAGATTACAACCACAGAGGTTGACACTCTTAATGATGTTGTGGTAGTTAATTTAATTGTCACATAAAACATAGACAATGCTTTATTTGATTTAGGATCATCACATTAATTTATATCTTCCATGAATTCTAGTAAAATTAGACATTTACAATTTGATTTAATAATGGAGTTTTTAGTCAAAACTCCTAGGGAATGTATCATTGCAACAAATATGTGTCGATCAGTCCCCCTCATGACACATAAACATGATTTAGTTTCTAACATTATCATCATACCCCCGATCGACTTTGATACAATTCTCAGTATTAATTGGATGTAAAATTATGATGTAAATATCTATTGAAAGAAGAAGGAAGTTAATTTTTTTTGAAAATGGTGTTGAATCCCTTATCATTAGAGAAGAAACCTCACCATCCCATTCTTATCTAGATCCACCCCAGTAGATCTATTGTATGAAATTCATGGGGAGGAAGATAAATAAATATATATGGGTGAGGAAATAAATATTCAAATTGAAAATCTACCTATTGTGGAAGAATAAATTTATGTATTTATGACATATTTACCTTGATATCCTCTAGATTGGGAACATGAGTTCTCTGTTGATTTATTTCCTAGTTCAAGACCTATGTTAAAGACTCCATATATAATTTCCACTATGGAAGTAGTGTATCTAAAGAATCAACTAGAGTAATTGAGTAACAAAGTATTTATTTGACCTAATGTTTCTCCATGGGGAGCCACTGTCCTCTTTGTCATTAAGAAAGATAGATCCATGAGGCTATTCATTGATTATAGGGAAATAAATGCTATTAAAATAATTAACATGTATCATATATCATGCATTGATGATTTATTTGGTCAAATTCATGGAGCCAAATATTTTTCAATGATTGAACTTTGGTTTGGATATCATTAGCTATGTTTGAATAAGGATGATATTCCAAAGACAACATTTTGAACCAGGTATGGGAATTTGGAGTTTACAATAATTCTTTTTGGATGTACTAATTCACCCAATGTTTTAATGGATCTAATGAATAGGGTTTTCAAGGAATATCATGATGAATTTTTTTGTGGTATTTATTAATGATATCGGGGTGTACTCCAAAGGCTACTAAGACCAAGAGAATCACTTGAGGATTATTTTGAAAACCCTTAGATGAAATGAATTATATGGGAAGTTTATAAAGGGTGCATTTTGGCATCAATCAGTTTATTTTCTTGGACATATTGACTCTAAGAATGGATTCTAAGTCGATCCAAAAAATTAAAAGGCAATGCATGAATGGCCCATACCAATGAACCCAACCGAGACAGCTAGTTTTATTGTCTTAGAAGGTTACTATCGGTGTTTTGTTCAAAATTTCACCCGATTGGCTATCCCACTAACAATGCTCACAAAGAAAGGGGATAAGTTTGTATGGATGGAAAAATGTAAAGAATGCTTTTTTGAATTGAAAATAATATTTTTCAAAGCTCCAATTTTTACTCTTCCGTATAAAAATAATGGAATTGTGATATACAGTTATGCATCAAAGAATGGACTGGGTTGCATCCTTATGAAAAATGATAAAGTTATTGCTTAGGCATCAGGGTAGTATAAGGCTGACGATCAAAATTACCCAACTCATGATATTGAGTTAGTAGCTATAATATTTGATATGAAAATATGGAGACAATATCTCTATGATGGATGATGTGACATATATATGGATCACAAGAGTTTGAAATACATTTTTACACATAATGAACTCAACATGAGGAAAATGATAAGGCTTGAGTTACACAATGATCATGATTATTCAATAAACTACCACCCAGGAAATTCAAATAAGGTGGTATATGAATTAATCAGGAATGATCATGGACTTCTAACCCAAATATGGATTGAGAGAGATCCTATATTCATGGATCTACTTAAGATTGATATGTAAATTCCTAAAAAAGGGGAAACATCTTTCCACTTTTAAATTATTTCTAAACCATATTTACTGGTGAAGATAAAAATATCCCAATCTGATGATGAAAATCTACAAAATAAAATTATATCCATTAAGGATGGAAGATTGGATGACTTTGTGCATGGGGATCAAGTTCTAAAATTTGGGAAGCAGTTATGCGTTCCATCGGTACCTAATCTAAAAAGGGAACTATTAGATGATGATCATATCTCTAATTTATCTATACACCATGGTAGCACTAAGATGTATAGAGATATAATGGAACATTTTTGGTGGTATTACATGAAGTGGGAAATTTCTAACCGTGTGTCAATGTGTCTTGTTTTTCAACAAGTGAAGGCTGAGAGACAACATCCTAGAGGGTTTATGAAAACACTACCTTACTATGTGAAAGTGTGATGACAATATAATTGATTTTTTTCACATGAATACCAAGGGAACCTAGAAGTAATGATTAAATATGTGTAATTGATGAAAGTATCACGAAATCAACACATTTCCTTACTATAAGAGAGGATATACCACTTGAGTGTCTAGAAAGACTTTATATTAATGAAGTTGTAAGAATTCATGGTGCACCCCTATAAATTGTGTCAGATCTAGATCCCTAATTTACATAAATATTTGAGAAAAGTCTCTAGAAGGCCTTTAATACTGAGCTTCCCATTAGTATTTCTTATCACCCCCAAACTGAACGACTGTCTGAAAGGACTATTCAAAAACTAGATGACATGTTGAGACCATTCTCTATTGACATTCAAGGAATGTGGGATCAATACATTCCTTTGGTGATTTTTTCCTACAATAATAGTTTCTATTATAGAATTAAAATGGTGCCATATGATGCATTATATGATAAGAGGTGTCGAACTCCAACATGTTGGGCTGAAGATTCTGAGAGGAAACTTATAGGCACATAACTTATAAAAGAGACATCTACAAATGAAATGAAAATCCATCCCCATATTAAATCATCCCAAAGTTGGAATAAGAGTTTTACTAACAAGTGGATAATGGAATTCGAATTTCAAGTATGAGAACATGTATTTCTAAAAGTATCACTAGGGAAATGTTTCCTTAATGTTCCCTATGAAAGGGAAACTAATCCCCATGTACATCAGACCGATCGAAATTATTGAAAGGATTGGATCTATAGCTAACCATTTATAAATGACACCAAGTCTCTCTATAGTTCATAATGTGTTCCATGTGTCATTGTTAAAGAAATACACACCAAATTCCACACATGTACTCACTTATTAAGAAAGAGATCTAGAAGCTAATTTGTCTTACAATGAATAGCCTATCGTTATTCTTGACACTAAAGAGAAAGTATTGAGAAATCAAAAAATTCAACTAGAAAAGGCTCATTGGAGAAATAGTAAAATTTATGAAGAAACACGATACCCTGAAGATGTTATGATGAAGAACCCCACAAATCTTTTTAATGGTTTTAATACATGAAAAATTCCGAGGGAGAAATTTCCGAAGGTGGGTAGAATATAACACCCCTAATATTTTAGGATCTGTTTCTCTTAAATAATTTCAATTCACTAGATAGCCTATATTTCATGATTTACTGTGTCTCTATGTTGAAAAACATGTTTAATGTAAGATATAGTCATAAAATAGACATTAAACTTAAATTTTCCACTTATGTGTTTTGAATTTCCAAAAACGGACGTACACGATAGAGATTTGGGTGATATTTAGAGTTTGATGGAACCAAGTTATTTTTCAGTGGATATTAAATTACCCTTATAAATAGTAACATACCCTTACAAATAGTAACTTACCTTATGAATAGTAATATACCATTATGAATGGTAACCTTACCCATGATAGTGTAAATAAAATTTAGGCTCCTTAAAAATAAAGATGAATATTTCAAGTCTTGGTATTTTTCGATTAAAATATGATTTAATTAAAAATTAAATTAATCATATTTAAGATTTTTTTTAAAAATTGAGTTCATTTTTGGATTCTACATGTTGAAAAACGATTAGGGTGACTCTTTGAGATTTTTTTTAAAATATTTGAATTTTCGGTGAATTGTAAAATACAATAATTTACTGTATTAATACATTTCAATTTAAATACACTATTCCTAACATCATGAGTGATGTGAGAACCCAAATCTAGAACCCACCTGCACTTATTACTATTCTAGGTCATGAAATCCTCACTATTTCTTGTGTATGGGTAAAATAATAAACTAATGATTAAAATATTATGAAAACCCTCCTCCCACCCACTATATAATTGACCCCTCACCACCTCTTCCTACCACACCAATGAAGCTTTAAAATTACCTATTTTCTACCAAATAAACATCCCAAGCCCCCCCCCCCACTTCCATGACCCACTGGTCTCACCAAAAGGCCAAAAATAAATTCCTTAATGAGATTCTCAAGGAGGAGTACTCAAGAGGTGAACCTCTCTTCCTTTATCTTTCGTCCTCTTTTACAGGTTCCATTATTTTATTTCTCTCTCATTACCTCCCCTCTTCAAAATTATATGATAAATAAACTACCTTACATGAACTATAATTTTATTATTCTAATGTAATATTTCATCATCATCTCTCTTTCCACCTCCTCTAACACTAAAAATGAAAATACCGCCTGAGATGAGTTAATTTATTAAATTCAAGGACGATGAGTTTTCAATTTCTATTACTATCAACAAGACTGGTTAAGAAATTTTTTTAATGGATGAACCAAATAATAATATATGTTTTTTGTCTTATGAAATGATCTATAATCCTTCCACACTCATAATATAAATTAATAATTCGAAACAATTTCATTATGCACAAAACCACCGAGGTAATCCAAGCGTTTATCATTAACTTTTATATAATGATTCATTCTCATGGTATATAACCAAATCCATTATAAAAATACATTTATATTTCTGTAATGTCACTTATAATATATATAAACATTTAAGTATGTTTAACCACATTTCAAACGAACTTTCGTCCATGAATACAAGCAAAACGATCATGAAAACCCAGGAAGAAGATGTTTCGAAAACAATAAAATTAATCCTCTTAAACCCATTAATGTGTACATGAATGAACCCAATAAGGTTAAAATAAATCAAACACATGTTAAGGTGGTTCTAGAATTTAAAATTAATGAATCTAAATTTTATTATTCAGGTCTTGAATATCTATTGAGAGAACTTTCTTTCATAATTTAAGGGGTTTCTCATATCACTTTTATTTCTGTGAAATTTCCATTTCATGCCAATTATTTCTTGTATGTGGTGCATGTTTACTTCCATTTGATATATAATATTATTCTTATGTTTATATTCATGGGATTTAGTGATTCATTTGATGATTATTAACTCAATTGATTACAATGATGTAAGGGACTTTGGTTCGGTTTCCATTTTATTATTATTTAGTTGGTATTGTGCACCTAATCATTCTTATTTGGTGTACCTACTTCCCCCTTAAAATAATTTTTTATTTGAAATTATAAACATATTATATATACATATTTTGTTTCAAGGATATGATTATTATTTTAATCCATATACCCTTTTACATACTGTGTTTTTTTGGAATGTTGTTTTAGCATTGAAATATTGACGTATCTGTATCCTCTACTCTATACAGATATTGAAAATTCATATATTAATTGTATTAAATATATGTATAAAGAATTATTTAGACATAGAGTGATGGGATGGCCCCACTATAGGCCATTTATGTATAAACAGGTGTCATGAGACATGTCATTTGATGGAAAACACTTCACGTTTGTTTCCAAAATCAAATTAAAGAGGTATCTACCCATAGATTTAAACTGTTTCGATAGTATAGTGGTATCATGTTCTAGATACATGAAGTCCAATTAATAATCATTCTCTTTATTCATTTTCAGTTATTACTATCTGTAATGTTTTCACAGTGACAAAATCTATGGATTCAGTTTCATTCTCAGTTTATTAATGGTATGTGTTTTTTATTTATTCATCTTGCCATATTGACAATGCCAATTTGATTATGATTAGATTATTTCTGATTCATGATTCCACTATTTGTAAACCTTATATATAATTTGGGCTCACCAATTTCATTTCTTAACCTTTAAGAGGTTATGAAGTAAAGATAATTTATTGACTTCTTATGGATGAAATTTATTAGTTTTTGGTATGTATTGTATTTTGTTACCTTTCCCAATGTAACATGAGTTAAATTTATATATCTAGTTTCTACAAGACTACTAAACTAATCATTACTTTTGGATTTCATTCATTGTAATCATGATAATGTAATATGTAATGCATCATCTCCAGGCTTCTAGTGTCATGGAATTACATTCCATGTCGAAGGTTAGTCCATAATTTTGGTTTAGTGGTTTGAGACGTTTTCCTCACCATTCAGGTGTTCCTTAGATTGACCTAGCTAGGGGTAAGTTTTTCTATATTAATTGGATTGATTTATGTTATTAATTTTATAATGTTAAAACCATGTATTCTTACCACTTGAACCGCCTAAGTTAAGTGCTTCAAATTGATAAATAAATGTCAATTATTTATTAGTTTCCTATCCATAGCACCCCTTACCACATTAATGGTAGGTAGTAGAATGAACCTCAAATATGGAATATTCCTTAATTGTGTTAAATGGTTGCATGCTACTTGTCCTTGTCACACTAAAGAAAGGCATGTCTTGAACCAAATGACTTGATTAAAAGGTGTCATCATACCAGACCTTATCACACTAATGAAAGGACAGTCTTGAACTGAATGAAATATTACAAGACATTATATTTAAACAGGGATGGAATGAGTCAAGCTCACCTTGGATTTAGATCAAATAATTCCATGAGCACTCAGTAACCCCATTACCATCCAATTATTTAGCTTTATTAGGTTGAATCCCACCTATATCTTGATCCTTATCTCTTCATGGATGCCTAGTATAACACTATAGGATCCCTTCATATTATCACTAGATGCCTTTGATACACTCCTTGGATGCAACATTGAAAATTAGGTTCCATGGTTACTGCCCATAGGGCCCTATCTCTATTTTGTCCCATTTTACATTGGACCATCACCTTGGATTCGGTAGGAACCTTATAGTAGAATTTGATGGAACATGCTCCTTTGATTACACTCTTAACCATGTTAGGATATAGTTATTAATGATATGGTGACCCTTGTGATCTAGGTTACCTTGGATTTTCACTATGAACATCAATATTAAATATCATTATTCATGGTTTCCTTATTACATCTTAGAACCTTCACTATTTTTAATATCATGAGATGATGTCGATGTTGGCTATGCCTCACAAGACCTATCAAAAAATAAGTAATTACATAATTAAATTAACTGGTTAAATGATTAGACACCAGCTGAGTGTTGGAGAAGGTACATGGGTATTTAGTTACATTGTACTACTTTACTTTATATATGCATTCTGGCACGCTGTTACATTTCCATTACATGGGCCAAATGTTATAAACACCATTGGTGGTGGCACACTAAGATTTATCTCACACCCTCTCCAAGTTCCATTTAGTACCTAGGGTAGATTACATAGTTTCATGTAGAGACCCGAGCTTGAAATACATGGACATTATATTACTTTTGAATAATACTTCATAAATAACAAAAACAGACACCCAAGGATCATAATAGTTTAATGTCTTTGGAAACTAGGAACATAATCTTCTAAACATGGTGAATGATCTTCAACATCTCCCATAATGATCTTCCCCTTTTGTTTTATTATCTAAAACATTTAATTAAATCCTAGGGAAAAACATATAAAGGGTGATCTCAAATGCTCAATAAGGGTATGTATGGAGAAAATAAAAATATATATACATTTGAACTTAAAAACAGGAACATAAAATTTAAACATCAAAATCCTAAGTCATGAAATAAGTCATGGTAGTATGTAAGGCATAGATCACATAGGAACATCAATCATGATAAAATAGCTTGGGAATAAACCATATAATTTTGGGAAACCATTAATCACATAATATGATTTCCATAGTAGCCAAGGCATTGCTTCCAAGACCATTATAGTGGATGAAGTCCATTACTGAACCGGATTTACTTTCCATTCCAGCCCTGTATTTCTGAACCAGATTTACATGCCATCCCAGCCATGTCTATCCCATGAGATATGAATATTTACCCAATGAATTAGAGGGAGATATAGGTCCCACCGATCTCATAATAAAATAATTTTTTCATGTACCACAAAATAAACATCAATCATTCATCATAACCCAATGAATAAAATAGGTTCCATATACATCATCCAATCATAACATAATCCATTTAAAACAATGGATATAATTTCATCATAATAAAAATAAAACCATTTAAATAATATTGACATTATACATGAAACATATCCATATTAAATAATGTCATCTTAGATGGGAAATAGTTTTGATAAAACAATTGAAATGAATTGATGAGAAAAATATCATTTCTTCATCAAGATAATTTTTTTCTCAAAATGTCGAGCAATTTTAAAAGAAAATAATTTCATTGAAAATAATCATGAAATATTGTAGAGGAAGCTTCATGTAAATAAGGAGTTATAAAACTGTAAAAATCCTTTCATTCCATTTAAGTTAAAAAAACGTTCTCCTCGTACTTTTTCCAGAAAAGTCAAAAAGTACCTCGTATGGTAAATAAAAGAAAGATTCCATCCATACCATTGGGTAAAAGTAAAAAAGAGTAAAAATGAATTTAAACATACATGGAATAATAGTAAAAATTATATGAAAAATGTTTTAGAATACATGGACGTGGATGATAAATATAACCCCCGTAAAACTTACGAATAAATAATATCGGATAAGAACAATATTGGAATAATTATACCTTATCTTAAGTCCAATTTATATTACCTGTTCATTTGTCAATTCCTTGTTGAAACAACGTTTTGGGTGTTATTCATTTAATTTATCGTACTTGTTTTGAATTTTTGTTCCTGATATTATCATGATTTACTTACTTCGAGAATGTAAAACATGATTCATATAATATATATATATATATATTATATATATATATATTATATATATATATATAATAGATAGATAAATGAAGGGAAATACACCGTTCATGGAGACGGTAGGCCGTACGTACGCATTAACGATGTTTTCATTCCCTTGTTGTCTTGAATGGAAGTAAGTAGTTGAAATATATAAATATATACATAAATCCAATAGCTTTATTATGTCATATATCTCATTATTATTCATTATATATACTTTATAATCATTCTTGAATGGTTAACGTGGAGAATGAATCTCATCGCGTCGTGGAGATGGTAATCCGTATGTACGCATGAGCGATTATATCATTCCCATAATTATTGAATGGAATTGGAGTGGACTATATAATATCTCATAATTAGTATCATTTTATAATAATCATATATAGTTATTATTTCCACAATTATACCCATCCATGTAAGGTGGTGGTGGAAAAATAGATTACACCCTGGCATGGAGACGGTATTTCGTACACACGCACACGTGGTGATTTTGTTTTTCAAAGGATGGATAGAAAGTCAAATATGGTTGTTTAATTTTTATAATAAATATAATTATATTAGTTATACTAATGTTATTACTTTATAATGAAACAACTAAAGAAGATGAAGTAGAAGAAGAAATAAATTTTAATGAATCGGTAGAAGATATTACCTCTTCCTCGAAATGCCTCCTTCAAACGTTCTCTTAAAGAACTAGAGTTGGTCTTTTGAGAAGAACAGCACCTCTATAATGTAACTAGAGAGGTATATAAGAGTAATTTTCAGGTTTTGGCCGATCTTGAAGGCTCAAAATAGAGTGAAGAGGAGAGGGAAGGAGGTGGCCCTATATAGGAGAGGAGAGGGACACTTTTGGAAACCTCAAAAATATTAATTTATAATAAAACCCAAGCCAACTTAAAAACCTCCAAAATGACTCAACATAAAAAATGAGATGCGATAGAGTGGTAATATCATCAACCAATAAAATTTAGACATATTTGGAATTTATTCTAAACATTATCATTTTGATTTATCCTTATTTAATCTATTTGATTTTATTTGACGTAATAAAATTCTAAATTTTAAATGGTTATGAATGCTTGCTAATGTGTTGTGAATTGTCCATAATTAGATACATTATTACATTTTAGAAAATATAATTTTAAATTTGTAATTTTTAAATTTTTTTGTGATTTTTAAATAATTTAATAATATTCTATATTTATAAAATATTAATAGTGTCAATTTTGATACTATTCATTTAATTAAATATTAATAAAATCCACACAGAAGATATATTTGAACCAAAAAATTTAATAGATTCCTAAAATGTCTTATCCATATATAAAATTAATGGATCACATTAATTAGATCATATAATATTTATTTTTAATATTTTTTTTAAACCAATTTTTTATATTTCTCTTAATAAGATAATTACTACAACATTTTTTGTATAATTATTTAAGATTCTTATTTGTTGCATAAAAATTAAAAATAAAATACTATGATAAATATAAATATAATATATTTCATAATAATACTTTTAATAGAATTTATCATATTAAAATCACAATATTTAAATTGTTATATTCATTAAATTATGAAGGTGACAACATTGACATCATTTAAAATAAAATAATATAAATGTCATAATCTATTTTATAAGTCTCCAAATGGTCCAAAAGACGTCAATTGGATGATTATGGTGTATATATACTCAACCAATATGTTTTGGTTGAGTGTTTTGGTATTTTAATGGGTATTATTATTTTAATAAAAACTATATTATTGATTTTTCACAAAATAAATAATTTCTGCATCATTAATGTATAAGCTATTAATGTAATTATATATTTCATAAAAATTAAAAATAAATTTCCATGATTAAGAAAAAAAAAATTAGATTTTAAATTATTTTTTATAACCTAATTTATATTCTTTATAACCTTATATTAAAAATAATTTAATTAATATATTTTGAGTGAGGCATATTTCAATTTCTTTTAAATATAATAAATTAAAGGTCTTAATCTCATCCATGTGGGTTCCAATAGATTTAATTTCGACCCAAGTATGTCTTATAATAATATAATCGACCAATGATATCAATACAAGTGTTAGTGTAATTTTATAATATTATTTTCTAACCCTTAATTACTTGATTTACCTTTAACTATTGTAAATAAAATTTACCGTAGTTACTATTCATAATGCATAAAAATAAAAGTTATCTATTTACACAATTTAAACCTTATGATTAAAAATATGGAATACATTTTTACAAATTCAAAACACAGAAGATGCAGTAATTTATTTAAAATTAATCCCATTGTCGAAAAAATGGGGTTTTATTTAAAACATTGCAAAAGAATGAATTGTTTTTACCTATGAATTCAATGTAAAATTAATTATAATGACATAAATTATATTAAATGGAAAAAATATATTCTATTTAAAATTTTAAACCATTCAATATTATATGTTAACCATATAAATCATCTTGATGAAAAAATATGTTTTTAATTAAAATTTAGCATATTTTTACTATTCATAAAAATATGAAGGTTATCAGAATAATGTGAAAAATGTATCCAACATAAATTTTTATATCTTGATTCAAAATAAGAAGTTTACTTTGTCAAATTTAAATTATAAACTTGTCAAATAACAGATTTAAAATTAGTGTTCCATCAAAATGCGAAAAAACTGCATTTTTTTAAAAATACTTCTTTAATCCAAAAAAATTATTTTTGTTCTCATACCATGTTCTAGAAAATGTTTGAGATGAATTATAATTCTATAAAATTTAAAATGCAGTTAATACTATTCATATCGGCTAGTTAATAATAATATTATAATATATCATTGTTTTTTGAAACTTGGTATTGCGTACCACACCAGCAATCGAGGAAGGTCTCTCTTATGTGTAACACAAGAAAAATATATTGTTGTGTATACTGCAAGATAATATTGGTGTAGCGTACAACAGAAGAGATCAAAGAAATTAACAGGAATATATATTATAAAATCTTTGGGTGTTACATTCTACCCCCCTTAAAATGAATTTTTCCCTCGAAAATTTTCAGGGTTATAAATTATTTACTACATGAAAGTTTCTTTAATAGAAACCCACATCATAAAAAGGAATAATAAATCTTAATTTTAAAATCTAACATATGAAACTTAACAGTTACCCAAATTAACTCATCACTGGGATTCCACATAGGAAACATAGGTGAAAACATGGATATGGAAGAGAAATCTAATCATCAAGTTCTAATGGAGAGTGGTAGAGAACATAGCTATGAAATATCCCACAATCACAAATACATAAATTTGTGATGATCTAAGGTACCATCTAATTCATCAGATATGAGGGTACCAGGACATGGTTTTTGGTTTTCAAGATCATTTCCCTAAAGATGATGAATTTTTGCATAAAGATAAATATTTACTTGTTTTCAGTGTAATATCATCGTTGGTAATTCCATGAACAATTTCCACATCATCTCATATTTAAAGAAATGAGGTTGAATTTTTCATTCTTGAAGTGTTAGAAGATCATACGATAGAACGATAGGTCATTCCATCTGTCTTTAACACAAAAAGGTTATCACAAATTATTAAATATACATAAGTCCATCTATGGTGAGATTAACCATATATGATTAAAAAAATGGACTTATAATTCATCTATCATACCTCTTGATAAAATAAAACTAATATCTACTGACCAAGGACTTTATGTAGGCCAGGGGTAGGTGACAAAGGCCTGTCACACTTCGGGTGTGGGATCAATTCCCTCAACCGTGTTCTATGTGATAGGTTGTTGCATGTCCTACAGGTTGTCCTTTTTCTGATACTGTAATATTATAACACTCTAGAAAAAAAGTTTTATCCTTAAACAATACTATTTGATTTCCAACTTAATCCATTACAACATTTAGGCTTATCGAAAATACTTCTGTCCAATATCATAGAATAATGAAAATGATTACTAAAAAGGTCATCTACTGAGAATGTGAATACCATCATTTATCCATTATATATCATGAGATATATCTTGTTGGTCCCATTCCAAACATGTGAATACCTTAATCATGTATTATCTTGAATCATGAGTTACTATAGAACCTTAGTGAAAACATGAATGCTATCAAAAGTTAACTCTTTACACATACCAAATTCCCAAAATTTCTATATACTCAAACCATGATATCAATTTATCCTTATATCTGTAATGAGATCATTAATACTATCAAACATTTCATTGTATCCTTATCCCTTCATTATACGCATATTAGGTGCTTTCCAAAAATATTTCAATCACTTTTCATGGTTATCAGTTCCATACAATTATTGAAAACCAATACATAGATATTCCAAAATTCCATGATATTATAAATGAGATTCAAGAACACTATTTTGGAATCTTGTAACATAAACACTTAATCATTCCACCACTTAATTGTTATATTCAACAACACCAATAGTGATCGCATGTGACATCCCTTTTTTCTCTTGCCTTTAGAGGTTGTTGATGTCGATCATCATTAACCCTTGGATAAGGGAATTGGTTAACATAATTCCTCATTTCCTTTAACTTATATCATTGAAGTGTTGGTGGTGCATTCTCTATAGTATTTTCTCTTTTCACATCATTATCTATCTTTTTCCCATTACTTTGATGCTCATCTGCTCAGTGACCTTCTTTTCCACACTTAAAACATTTTCTAGTCCCTTTAAGACAATATCCACTATGCTTCTTTCCACACTTTGAGCATAACGAAATATTCGTCGTCTTTTTCACCATTGTTTTGAGATTTTTCCATGAACTCCATATTTAATTTCTTATCAAAACCATGATATGGATATGTAACACCAACTTCATGTTCTACCTTGATAGCGCAATGCACAAATTCTTCATAGCTACTGAAGTCTCTTATAGCAAATTTCCTTCGAAGACTTGGTTTTAAGAAACTGAAGAATCGATCAACTTTACATTTAGGTAGGATGATAATGCCAGATGCATACCGTTCAAGCCTTGTAAAATTGACCTCATATATACGAATAGATTCATTATCATTTTTCTTCAGCTCAAGGAACTCCTTTTCCATTTTCATTCAAAGAATACAAGGAAAGTACTTATTGAAAAGTAAGTTCTTGAACTCATCCCATTCCATGGATTCAATTTCATATTGGGGCATAATATTCTTAATTAGATTCCACCACTTCTCTGATTCACCTTCTTTATGGTAAACAACTAGAATGAATCATTCATTTTCTGATCAACTAAGTATGGAAAATATCTTTTCAATGGTATTGATCCATTATTCAGCAACAAGTGGATCAAGAGACCCACTGAAAGATGGTGTATGTTTCCTCATGAAGGACTCAATATAATATTGTTCCCTTCTCTACTCATTTGGATGTCCAGAATGATTCATAGCTTTTGTAAGTATAACAATAATATTTTTCACTCCATATCCCATAACATTGGTTTGTTCAGAAAGAAAATCATTTCAATGTCCATTACATTGATCAACATGGTTCTTTCAAGTTCCAGCCATCATCTAAAACCCAAAAAGAATAGTATTAGAGGAAAAAATTATACTAGGAAGACAACAAAATCAAGGTGGGAGTTCTTTTAATCGCTAACATCTTAGGTTTAATCCTAGGTTATTCATGACCATTATCATAATTCCAGAATTGTAACCTATACGTATACTTAACCTTACGGACATCAATATACATACCTTAGAAATATCTCTAGAGATCTCCATAATGTTTTTGCATCCTATTTTCCAAAGGTTACCAAAACATTTCCTCTGATACCAACTGTAGATACCCAAGCTTGACATACATGGACATTACATTACTTTGAAGGAATGTTTAATACATAACAAAAATAGACAACCAAGGACTTTAATAGCTTAGTGTCTTTGGAAACATAGAACATAATATTCTAATCATGGTGAAAGATCTTAAACATCTCCCATAATGACCTTCCCCATTTGTTCTCTTATCAAAAACCTTTCTTTAAATCCTGGGGAAAAGAAAACATATTTAAGGTGAGCTCAAATTCTCAGTAAGGGTAATTATGGAGAATAAACATATACAATTTAACTTAAAAACATGAACATAATGTTTTATAATAAAAATTTTGAGTCGTGAATTAAGTCATGGAAGTATGTAAGGAATAGATAAAAAAGGATCAATAATCCTGATAGAATAAAATGGGAATAAAACATGTAAATGTGGAAAACCATTAAGCACCTAATATTATTACCATAGTAACCATGAAATTTCTTCCAAGACCATCATAGTGGTCTAAGTCCATTACTGAACTGGATTTACTTAACATTCTAGCCCTGTATTATTAAACCAGATTTAATTGTCGTCCTATCCATGTCTATATAATGATATATAAATCTTTACCCAATGCATTTGAGGGTGATAAAGGTCCGACCCATCTCATAATTAAATCATTCTTTCGTGTTCCACAAAATAAACATCAATCATTCATCAAAAACCAATGAATAAAATTGGTTTCATATACATCATCCCATCATAACATAATATATATAAAACAATGGATATAATTTCATCATAAAAACAAATAAAACCATTTAAATAATAGTTACATCATACATGAAACATATCCATATTAAATAATGTCATCTTAGATGGAAAATAGTTTTGATAAAACACATGAAATGAATTCATGAGGAAAATATATTTTCTACTTCAAAATCATTTTTTTTCTCAAAATGCCGAGAAATTTTAAAAGAAATTTTTTTATTGAAAATAATAATGAAATCATGTAGAGGAATATTCATGGAAATAAGGAGTTATGAAACTATAAAAATCCATTCATTCAATAAATGTTAAAAAAATGTTCTCCTCATACTTTTTTCGGAATAGACAAAAAGTACCTCTTATGGGAAATTAAAGAAATATTCCTTCCATAACATGTGGTAAAAGTAAAAAAAGGGTAAAAATGACTTTAAACGTATGTGTAATAATAATGAACATTTTATGAAAACAGTTTTATAAGACATGTACATGGATGATAAATATAACCCCAGTAAATACTTACGAATAAACAATCTCGGATAAGAACGAGATCGGAATAATTATCCCTTACCTTATGTCCAATTTCATCCGTATGTTTCCAAACCTCCTGTATAATGATTTAAATAATGTCATTGACTTATTCAATAATCAAAGATATTTATATGATATCATATATGATTCACTTACGATTTTATATTACTCGTTTAATGGTCAATTCCATGTTAAAGCAACATTCTGGAAAATAAAAGATTCATTTATCGTACATGTTTGGACTTTTTATTCTTGATATTATCATGATTTACTTTATTCTTGAATGTAAAAAAGGATTTATATAACATATATATATTATATATAGATAAATGAAATGAAATACACCGTTTATAGAGACGGTAGGTCATACGTACGTATGAAAACTATTTTCCTTTTCTTATGGACTTGAATGGAAGTAAATAGAAGAAATATATATATATACATAAATAAATCTTCATTATTATGTCATATATTTCATTTTTATTCAATATATATACATTATAATCATACTTCGATGGTTAACATTGAGAATGAATCTCATCGCATCATGGAGACGGTAATCCGTACATACACACGAGTGATGATATCATTCCCATAATTATTGAATGAAATTGGAGTGGAAGATATAATATATATTAATTATTATAATGTTATAATAATAATATATAGTTATTTTTTCCACCATTATATCCATCCAAGTTAGGTAGGGGTGGAAAAACATATTACACCATGACGTGGAGACGGTATTCCATACGTACGTACGCACAGTAATTTCATTTTTCTTAGGATGGATAGAAGGTTAAATATGGTTTTTTAATATTTATAATGAAATATAAGTATATTAGTGATACTAATGTTATTACATTATAATGAAACAATTGAAGAAGAGGAAGTAGAAGAAGAAATAAATTTTAAGGAATCAGTAGAAGATATTACCTCTTCCTCGAAGTTCTCCTTTAAACTTCTTCTTAGGGAACAATAGTTGGTCTTTTGAGAAAACCATCACCTATATAATGTAACTACAGAGGTTGAGAAGAGGAATTTTCAGGTGTTTTCTGAGTTTGGAGGCTCAAAATTGAGTGAATAGAAGTGGGAAGGAGGTACCCTTATATAGAAGAGGAGAGGGGCACTTTTGGAAACCTCAAAAATATTAATTTATAATAAAACCAAACCCCACATAAAAACCACCAAAATGAATCAACGTCAAAGATGAGATGAGATAGGGTGGTAATATCATGAACCAATAAAATTTATACATTATTGGAATTTATTTTAAACCTTATCATTTTGATTTATCCTTATTTAATCTATTTGATTTTATTTGTCGTAATAATATTCTAAATTTAAAATGGTTATGAATTCTTAATTATGAGTTTTTAATTCTTTACAATTAAACAATTTATGATAATTAAGACCATATAAATTTCAATTTGTAATTTTTAAATATTTTTGTGATTTTTAAATAATATAATTATATGTAATTTTTATAAAATATGAAGTGTCAATTTGGACACGATTCAATTATTTGAATTTAAATAAAACCCTCACAGAAGATATATTCGAACCAAAATATTTAATAGATTCCTAAAATTTCTTATTCGTCTTGAAAATTCATAGATCACCTTATTTAGTTCATATAATATTTATTGTAATATTTTTAAAACCATTTTTTGGATATTTCTCTTAATAAGAAAATTATTACATTATTTTTGTATAATTATTTAATATACTTATTATTTTCATAAAAATTAAAAATAAAATACTATGATAAATATAAATCTAATATATTTCATAATAATAATTTTAATCTAATTTATCATCTTAAAATCAACACATTTGAATTGTTATATTCATTAAATTATGAAGGTGACAACTTTGACATCATTTAAAATAAAATAATATAAATGTCATAATCTATTTTATACGGCTCCAAATGGTCCAAAAGTTGACAATTTAATGATTATGGAATAGATATACTCGACCAACAAGTTTTGGTCAAGTGTTTGGGTATTTTAATGAGTATTATCATTTTAATAAAAACTATATTATTGATTTATCACTAAATAAATAATTTATGCATCATTAATGTATAAGATATTAAGGTAATTATATATTTCATAAAAATTACAAATAAATTACCATGATGTATAAAGAAAAATTATATTTCAAATGAGTATTTATAAAAGAATTTATATTTTGTAAAACCTTATATTAAAAATAATTTAATTAATAAAGATTGAGTGAGACATATTTCACTTTCCATTAATTAAAATAAATTAAAGGTCTTAATCTCATCCCAGTGGGTTCCAATAGATTCCATTTCAAAAAAAGTATATTTTAGAGAGAAATATATTGAAACAATGATATCATGACAAGTGTTAGTGTAATTTTATAATATTAATTTTTACCCTTAATTACCTGATTTACCTTTATCTGTGGTAAATAAAATAAACTGTAGTTACTATTAATAATGGCTAAAAATAAAAGTTATCTATTTACCCGATTTGAACCTCCTTATTCCAAATATGGAATCCATTTTTAAACATTAAAAACATATAAGATATAGTAATTAATTTAACATTAATCCCATTATTGAAAAAATGAGTTTTTATTTAAAACATTGCAAAACATTGAAATGTTTTTAACTATGAATTCAAAATAAAATTAATGATAATTACATACATTATATTAATTGTTAAAAATATATTATATTTATACTTTAAAACCATTCAATATTAAAATTTATGCATATAAATTATCTTGATGAAAAATGTTGTTTTTAATTAAAATTTAGCGTATTTTTCCTATTCATCAAAATATGAAGATTATCAGAATAATGTCAAAAATTTATCAAATTTAAATTTTTATATCCTAATTCTGAATAATAAGTTTAATATGTCAAATTTAACTTATAAACATGTCAAAAAGTAGATTTAAAATGGGTGCACCATGAAAAGGCGACAAAATTGCATTTTTTGAATAATATTTCTTTTATCCGAAAAATTAATTTTGTTCTCATACCATGTTATAGAAAATGTGTAAGATGAATTATAATGTTATAGAATTCAAAATGCGGTTAAAACTATTCATAATGGCTAGTTCATAATAATATTGTAATATATCATTATTTAGTGAAACTCTGTATTGCGTAGCATTTAAGCCATCGAGGAAGGTCGCTCTTGCGTGTAACACAAGCCAAGTATATTGTGGCATATACTGTGTAGAGACCCGAAGCATGAAGTACATGGAAATTACATTACTTTTGTGGAATACTTAGTACATAACAAAAACACACACACAAGGACCGTAATAGTTTAGTGTCTTTGGAAACTCGGAACGTAATCTTCTAATCATGGTGAAAGATCTTCAATATCTCCCATAAATATCTTCCTTTTTTTTCGTACCTAAAACCTTTCTTTATATCCTGGGGAAAGGAAAATAGAAAAGGGTGAGCTCAAATGCTCAGTAAGGGTAAACAAAAGAAATATCAATCACATCATATACAAAAGAACATAACTTTTGGAAATCTTAACCTGCAAAAGAGATCATAATTTCATAACATGGGGTAAATCATGGCAGTAAAATGTAGTCACAATAATCATAACATAAAACATGAAACTTTGTGGCATTCACACATAATCATACATAATAATTTCTTGTTAGTCAAGACTCATTGCCAAGACTATCTTAGTGGACAATGTCCCTTTCTGAACTGAGTCACCCTCGTTTCAGTCCTGTTTCACTGAACCGGTATAACCTACCATTCCAGCCATGTCTATCTCATGAGATATAAAATCTTTACCCAATGCATTGGAGGGAGATATAGGTCCCACGCATCTTATAATGAATCCTTTCTTATGTGTGCCGCATAATCATAAATCATACATCATCGCATAACACATGTAACAAAAATGGGATTCTTAAAACATCATGACATCATAAAACAAATCATATAAGGTAAATGACTTCATAAAAATAATTCCCTCACAACAAAATCAAATCAATTTAATAATAAGGATAAAAACAGAACCCTATTTTATCTTAGATGGAAAATAATTTTGATAAAACATTTGAACTCAATTCTTGAGGAAAATATCCTTTCTACTTCAAAAACACTTTTCTTTTCTTAACATGTCATACAATTATAAACTAAAAGAAGTTGATTAAAAATAAACTTGAAAACTTATAAAGGAAGATTATTGGAAATAAAAAATTCATTCTTTCCGTATAAGTTAAAAAAACATTCTTCATACTTTTGTCGGAAAATTCCAAAAGTACCTCGTACGAAAAACGACAAAAGATTCCTTTCATATCTTTTACTAAAAACTCACCGAAGGGTAAAATTGGATTTAAACAATTATAGGTGGATGGATATAATATTACATATTGAGGAAACATGGATGTGGATGATAAAATACACCCCAGTAAATACTAAAGTATAAACAATCTCAGATAAAAATGAGATTGTGATATTTCACTTACCTTAGGTCTGATATTCTTCGTAAGTGTCCGAACCTCCTTTTCTTTGAAGCGCCTCTTTGAGACCTCCTCTTAGGGAACTAAAATTGGTCTTTGAGGATGACCAGAACCTCTAGTATGTTTCTAGGGAAGTGTAGAGGAGAATTTTTTAGGGGTTGGACGAGCTTGAAGGCTCAAAGTTGTGTGAGGAGGAGAGGGAGGAGGAGCCCTTTTATAAGGGAGGAGAGGGGCACCTTTGGAATAACTAAAAATATTATTTTATTATAAAGTCAAATTCGGTTTTAAATAGCTCAAAATTGATTTATTTAGAGGATAAGGTGGGGATGGGTCGAAATCCTCTCATCCAATAGAATTTAGACGAGTTTAGGTTCCTATTTTAACCTTATCATTTAGATTAAACATTTAGTTAAATAATTTTACTTTTACCGTGTCTTCTTGTCTTCTTACACTATAAGGTTAATAAACTTACTATAAGAATCAAAACGAACCCCAAGTTGTTTATTATTAATATATATAACCGTATCTAAGTCATTTGGCCAAACCTTAGATTTTTAGGAATAAAATAACAATTAATAATATAATATTTGTTTTAAAAACTATTTTATGTCAATTTTGACACTATTTAGTAATTGATTTTTGTGAAAATCATAACAGAATGATTATTTCGAAAAAAGTTAATTACATCAATAATAGCTTGTCATATTATCCTAGAAAATTAGTGTAATTCATAAAAAGTCTTAAATTACATTTATTTTGGTGTTTATAACATCAATTATGTCAATATTTCATTAATAAGATAATTACTGCATCATCTTTGTGTCATAAATATATTAAATTATTTGATGTCTAAAAATTACAAATAAAATACAATTATATAGGAAATCT
Source organism: Viscum album (assembly GCA_963277665.1). NCBI lineage: Eukaryota > Viridiplantae > Streptophyta > Magnoliopsida > Santalales > Viscaceae > Viscum > Viscum album. The sequence continues at coordinate 860,922,215 of OY728121.1, forward strand.
TTTTATCTTTCTAATGAATATTTAAAATCAAATTTATCTTATGTATAAACCAATATTAAAAATGTTTTAGTAAATAAACTATGATTTTACCTCTTTTAACCCTTCTTTAAATAAATTAATAATAAATGTCCTAATCTAATACAAGTGGGCCTAAATGGTCATATTTTATTTCTAAGTTTGTTTTTGGTCGAATTACACTTTTCCAATAGAATTAGGACATGTTTTAGGGTAATAATAATATCATTTCTACCCTTAATTACCCAATTTACTTTTAACCGTGGTAAAAAAAGTAAAAAGTTACTATTCACCAAAAAATTATTTTCATCTCATTGAACCACATTTTACTTACTGACATCAACCGTGTCTCTCGGATTTTTGAAATTCCACTCACAGAAGCGGTAAAATTAAGTTTTATGAAAAATTCAGTTTTTTAACTACCACTTATTGGTTTCACTATTCATCAAAAATTGAAAGTTTTCAGAAAAAATGCCAAAAATTAGGCCTAAGCTATATTTGATATTATGAACTCAAAAATGATTTCTATTTTACCAAATTCAAAACATATCAGTTGCATTAATTAATTTAAAAATTAATTTCCGTCGTCAAAACAAATAGCGTGTTCTTAAGAGATAATAACTATCGAAAGATTGACACTTGTTTATGTCTGGTTTAAATGTGAAATTACATCCAGTGACCAACATTGTATTAAATTGTAAAAATATATTCTAAATATACTTTAAAACCACTCAAATTAATAATTTATCACTATTAATTATTTCTATTGAAAAAGTTGTTTTTAATTAAAATTTAGTAATTTTCACTATTCATCAAAATATGAAAGTTATCCGAAAATCACCCAAATTTCACCCTAAGCTAATTTCGATATTAAGAATCCAAAAATTAATTCCATTTTGAAAAATAAAATTTAAAAAATTTCAAAAAGTGGTTATTACTATTCATAACGGCTAGTTTTAATAATATTTTAATAGCATATTGTTGTTTAGTGAAACTCGTTATTGCGTACTATACACGCTATCGAGGAAGGTCGTGATTGCGTGTAATGCAAGTCAAGTCAAGGATGCGTGTTGTGCAAGCTCCTTTTGGTGTAGCATACAACACAAGACAATAATGAAATTAAAAAGAATATTTTTCAATAAATCTTGGGGTGTTACATTCTACCCCCCTTAAAATGAATTTCTCCCTCGAAATTCGTCGGGGTTATAAATTGTTTACGATTCGAAAGTTACTTTAATCGAAACCCACATCGTAAAAAGGAATACCAAAACCAATCTTTAAAAACAAATGTATGAAACGTAACGGTTACCCAAATAAACTAATCACTGGGTTTCCACATAGGTGAAAATATGTATATGGAAGAGAAATCTAACCATCATGTTCTGATGGAGAGTGGTAGAGAACATGGCTATGGAAAAGCAAGCAATCACAAAGCGATAAATTTGTGACGATCTAAGGTACCATCTGATTCATCAGATATAAGAGCACTAAGACAACATTTTTGGTTTTCAAGATCATTTCCCTAAAGTTGATGAAATTGGAATTAGAAGAAATACTTTCGTGATTTTGGTATAGTCTCACCGTTTATCATTCTTTGGACAATTTCCACTTCCTCTCTTAAAGAAATGAAGTTGAATTTGTCATTCGTGATGTGTTAGCAGATCATGTGATAGAATGATGGGTCATTCCATCTCTTTCAAACAAAAGGTTAGAAAAAGTTATAAGTCCATCTTATGGTTAATCGTATATGGTTCCAGAAATGAACTTATACTTCATATATCATACCACTTAATAAAATAAAACTAGTTTCTACTAAACAGGGACTTCCTGTAGGCCAGTGGTAGGCGATAAAGGCCAGTCGCACTTCGGTTGTGGGTTCGATTCCCACAGCCTTGTCCGACGCGATGGGTTGTCGCCCGTCCTGCATGTTGTCCTTTTTCTAAAGCTATATTACTATAACATCCCATCAATAATATCGAAAAAGGAACATTTTATCCTAACTTATGTCCAACATAATCCATTCTAATCTTTAGGCTTATCTAAAATACTTCGGTCCAAGCTCATAGTATAAAGAAAATGATAAGTTGAAATGTCGTCAACCAAGCATGTGAATACCATCATTTATCCCCCATATATCTTGTTGGTCACATTCCAATCATGTGAATACCTTAATGATGTATTCTCTTGAAAAATGAATACCCATTAAACCTTAGTGAAAACATAAATGCTGTCAAAAGTTAACTCTTTCCACATACCAAAATCAATAAATTCTATATACTCAAACCATGATATAACCTTCTCCTTATATCAGTCCTGAGCTCATGAATACTATCAAACATTTAATTTTCTCTATATCCCTTCATTATGTGCATATCATCTACATTCAAAAAATATCTGAATAACCTTTCATGGATACTGGTAACATTAATCATACACATTCAAAACTCAAGGAAAGGAAACAGTGTAACAATCCTTAGATGTCTCTTTATTCCATAGTAGCATGAGATTACTTATACAACATTACACATGAAAAACATGTAATCATTCCGCTACATTCTTAAACCATTGACCGAGATTCAACAATTATTTCATCTCACATATCATTTGTAGTCTCTTCATCATCATCCACATAAATACTACCCATACAACCATACTGATTCTCTTCATGAGACTTTCCCTTAGGGAATTGGTTTGCATAATGCCCATACATTCCACATTTATAACATTTAACCATTGCTGATGTCGTAGCAATAACATTATCCTCATCCCTGGTGTTAACTGAACTTTTTCCATTACACTTACTGGCTTTGTGTCCTTCTTTTCCACACCCAAAGCATCTTCCAGTTCCTTTGAAACATTCTCCTTGATGCCTCTTCCCACATGATTTACATAGGGGAAATTGAACTTTCTTTCCTATATGATCATCATGAAACCCCATCTTTCTCTTATTAGCCGAGTCAGGAAACTTACCAAATTTTACTTTATTGATCATATTATGAGATTTCTGATTCGGCATAATAATGATGTTTGGACTTCCAAATCCCATTTCATTTGGTTGCTCATGAAGAATATCATTATATTGTCCATCATATCCTCCATTATCGTGAATCATCTTGTTTCCAGCCATTTTCTAAAACCCAAAAAGAATAGTGTGAGAGGAAAAAATCATAATAAAGGGGGATTAAATTCAATATCTAACATCTTTGGTTTAATCTAATATCGTTTCCATAGTTCTAGGACTATATCCTATACGTATACTTATCCTTAGGGACATCCCTAGACATACCTTAGAAATATATCTAGGGATCTCACTAACGTTTTCGCATCCTATTTTCCAAAGGTTGACTAAACCTTTCCTCCGATACCAACTGTAGAGACCTGAAGCTTGACGTACATGGAAATTACATTACTTTTGCCGAATACATAGTACATAACAAAAACACACAATAAGGACCGTAATAGTTTAGTGTCTTTGGAAACTCAGAACGTAATCTTCTAATCATGGTGAAAGATCTTCAATATCTCCCATAAATATCTTCCTTTTTTTCTTACCTAAAACCTTTATTTATATCCTGGGGAAATGAAAACAGAAAAGGGTGAGCTCAAATGCTCAGTAAGGGTAAACAAAAGAAATATCAATCACATCATATACATAAGCACATAACTTTTGGAAATCTTAACCTGCAAAAGAGATCATAATTTCATGACATGGGGTAAATCATGGCAGTGAAATGTAATCACAATAATCATAACATAAAACATGAAACTTTTTTGAATTCACACATAATCATAGAGAATTATTTCTTGTTAGTCAAGACTCATTTCCAAGACTATCTTAGTGGACAAAGTCCCTTTCTGAACCGAGTCACCCTCGTTTCAGTCATGTTTCACTGAACCGGTATAACCTACCGTTCCAGCCATGTCCATCTCATGAGATATAAAATCTTTACCCAATGCATTGGAGGGAGATATAGGTCCCGCCAATCTTATAATGAATCCTTTCTTATGTGTGCCACATAATCATAAATCATACATCATCGCATAACACATGTAACAAAAATGGGATTCTTGAAACATCATGACATCATAAAACAAATCATATAAGGTAAATGACTTCATAAAAATAATTCCCTCACAACATAATCAAATCAATGTAATAATAAGGATAAAAATAGAACCCTATATTATCTTAGATGGAAAATAATTTTGATAAAACATTTGAACTCCATTCTTGAGGAAAATATCCTTTCTACTTCAAAAACACTTTTTTTTCTTAACATGTCATACAATTATAAACTAAAAGAAGTTGATTAAAAATAAACTTGAAAACATATAAAGGAATATTCTTGGAAATAAAAAATCCATTCTTTCCGTATAAGTTAAAAAAAACATTCTTCGTACTTTTTTCGGAAAAGTCAAAAAGTACCTCGTACGAAAAACGACAAAAGATTCCTTTCATATCTTTTACTAAAAACTCACCGAAGGGTAAAATTGGATTTAAACAATTGTAGGTGGATGGAAATAATATTACATATTGAGGAAACATGGATGTGGATGATAAAATACACCCCAGTAAATACTAAAGTATAAAAATCTCGAATAAAAATGAGATTGTGATATTTCCCTTACCTTAGGTCCGATTTGCTTCGTAAGTGTCCGAACCTCCTTTTCTTTGAAGCGCCTCTTTGAGACCTCCTCTTAGGGCACTAAAAGTGGTCTTTGAGGATGACCAGAACCTCTAGGATGTTTCTAGGGAAGTGGAGAGGAGAATTTGTAAGGGGTTGGCCGAGCTTGAAGGCTCAAAGTTGCGTGAGGAAGAGAGGGAGGAGGTGCCCTTTTATAAGGGAGGAGAGGGGGACCTTTGGAATTTCTAAAACTATTATTTTATTATAAAGTCAAATTAGGTTTTAAATAGATCCAAATTGATTTATTTCGGGGCTAAGGTGGGGATGGGTCGAAATCCTCTCATCCAATAGAATTTAGAAAAGTTTAGGTTCCTATTTTAAACTTATCATTTAGATTAAACATTAAGTTAAATAATTTTACTTTTATCGTGTCTTATTGTGTTCTTACACTATAAGGTTAATAAACATACTATAAGAATCCAAACGAACCCCAAGTTGTTTATTATTAATATATATAACCTTATCTAAGTCATTTGGCCGAACCTTAGATTTTTAGGAATAAAATAACAATTAATAATATAATATTTGTTTTAAAAACTATTTTATGTCAATTTTGACACTATTTAGTAATTGATTTTTGTGAAAATCATAACAGAATGATAAGTTAGAAAAAAGTTAATTAAATCAATAATAACAAGTCATATTAACCTTTAAAATTAGTGGAATTCATAAAAAGTCTTAAATTACATTTATTTTGGTATTTATAACATCAACTATGTCAATATTTCATTAATAAGATAATTACTGCATCATCGTTGTGTCATAAATAAATTAAATTATTTGATGTCTAAAAATTACAAATAAAATACCATTATTTAGGAAATATTTTTATATTTCTAATGAATATTTAAAATCGAATTTATCTTATGTATAAACCAATATTAAAAATGTTTTAGTAAATAAACTTTGATTTTAACTCTTTTAACCCTTCTTTAAATAAATTAATAATAAATGTCCTAATCTAATAAAAGTGGGCCTAAATGGCCATATTTTATTCCTAAGTTTGTTTTTGGTCGAATTACACTTGTCCAATAGAATTAGGATATGTGTTAGGGTAATAATAATATCATTTCTACCCTTAATTACCCTATTTACTTTTAACCATGGTAAAAAAAAGTAAAAAGTTACTATTCACCAAAAAATTATTTTCATCTCATTGAAATACATTTTACTTACTGACATCAACTGTGTCTCTCGGATTTTTGAAATTCCACTCACAGAAGCGGTAAAATTAAGTTTTATGAAAAATTCAGTTTTTTAACTACCACTTAGTGGTTTCACTATTCATCATAAATTGAAAGTTTTCAGAAAAAATGCCAAAAATTAGGCCTAAGCTATATTTGATATTATGAACTCAAAAATGATTTCTATTTTACCAAATTCAAAACATATCAATTGCATTAATTAATTTAAAAATTAATTCCCGTCGTCAAAACAAATAGCGTGTTCTTAAGAGATAATAACTATCGAAAGATTGACACTTGTTTATGTCGGGATTAAATGTGAAATTACATCCAATGACCAACATTGTATTAAATTGTAAAAATATATTCTAAATATACTTTAAAACCACTCAAATTAATAATTTATCACTATTAATTATTTTGATTGAAAAAGTTGTTTTTAATTAAAATTTAGTAATTTTCACTATTCATCAAAATATGAAAGTTATCCAAAAATCACCAAAATTTCACCCTAAGCTAATTTCGATATTACGAATCCAAAAATGAATTCAATTTTGTAAAATAAAATTTACAAAATTTCAAAAAGTGGTTATTACTATTCAAAACGGCTAGTTTTAATAATATTTTAATAGCATATTGTTGTTTAGTGAAACTCGTTATTGCGTACTATACACGCTATCGAGGAAGGTCACGATTTCTTGTAATGCAAGTCAAGTCAAGGATGCTTGTTGTGCAAGCTCCTTTTAGTATAGCATACAACACAAGACATTAATGAAATTAAAAAGATTATTTTTCATAAAATCTTAGGGTGTTACATACTGAAATCTAATCTTGGTGTAGCATACAACAGAAGATATCAATGAAATTTAGAAGATTATATATAATAAAATATTGGGGTGTTACATTGCAGGTGTTGAAAAAGGGAATCATAAGACTTCAAACACTTGACTTGTTTTTGTTTAGTATGGATCATGATAGAAGATGATGGGATCAGAAATTGGCATGCTTGGGGGAGTCTTTTGTTTCATTTATGATTATATGGACCATGTTATTCTTGCTATCTTATATCCATGTTTTCCTGTTTTCTGGTGACATGAAATATCATCATCAGTTGTTGAATACTATTTGGATTATTTCAGTTGTTATTACTATTGTATCTGTTTATTAATGTTCCTTCTGTTTACTTATATTTTGTCTTCTATTTACCTATTATTATTTCCACCCACTTCTCTACACTTTGGTAATGACGGTGTAGTCTTCCCATGGACACACCCTGTTCCCTCGCGGCTAGTTGGCAGCCTTCGTCATTCTGGGAGATACGCTTGAGGCCATAGGGACCATCGATCTTAGAGCACCGTTCCAGTGGAATCTAGGATTTGGAAGTCACAAAACAAAATTATTCATGGTAATATAGATTTGTCAACAAACACATTCACAACCCAGAAAACTATGAGGATGCCTTGAGGGATTTTTTCGAAACATTAATTTTTATCATTATCACTAATTTTTTTATCAAAAAATAAAACGACCTTATAATAAAATATAAATTATTATGAGTCAAAATATTTAATACATTTTTATAAACCCCAATAATATAATTGGTATATATTGATTAAAATTTAGTCCATTAAATAAAATGAAAATGATGGTTTTTAAAGAAAAAATGTTTGATGGTTTCCTATGTTTTTATAACCAATTTAAAAAGTTAAATTTATTAAAATGACATAAATTTGATTAATTTATGTAAAATTTATCTAATTATGTTTTAAAAACTATCAAAAATACAATTTTACATTAAAAATATATTATATTAAAATGCAGTTTAGAAATAAATTTCAATATTTTTCTATATTTATTAAAAAATGAAACCTCAAAGAAAAACACCAAAAATTAACCCTGAGCTAATTTTGATGTTACTATTTCTAAAAATATTTGATCTGATATATAATATATATATTTATATGTTATTTAAAAATATTCATAACCACTAATTTAATGGTTAGGTTATGTATTATTATATAAAATAATAATATCTTAATAATATATTGTTGTTCGGTAAAAATCAGTATTGCGTGTAATATAATCTATTTAATAAATCCACTCTTGCATGTAATAGAAGCTAACTTGGTGTTGTTTTCATTGAAAAATATATAATATATCTAATAATTTTTAAATATTAAATAGATTTTATAGTTTATGGATATTTTATTCAATTACCCACATGGTGTCGCATGTCGTACATGTTATCAAATACAATGTTCTTACTTTTTTATTTTAGATCGTTACAATTTTCATGATGAGCACTATTTTCCTTGAAAATTAAATTTTGAGTTTTGAAGGATATTTGAAAAGAAAAAAAATTTCGAAATATTTTACAAAAATTTAATTTTAAAATTATTATTTTCAAATAATGCATATTTTCCTCAAGAAACGTTCCTAGTGATTTTTCATTCAAAATCATTTTCTATCTAAGATGTGATACTTTGGTGATATTTTATCTTTAATGGGGATATGATCCAATGATACTATCTTTATTCACTATGTTTATGTTTTATGTCTATGATGATTATATTTTTATGAATCCATTTCCTTCCCCATGGGTTATGATATGATGAAATGTTTTATGAAACCCATTTCAATTCCACGGTTTTGATTTGATAAATTATATATGAAACCCATTTATTTTCATAGTTTATGATATGAGGAATGTTTTCAGATTTTTTGGAAGCCATATGTATTATTTTTATTATGTAATATTTTTTACATATATCTATATCTAATTAATTGAGTAAATATTGATATTTCATTATATAAAAAGGACTATAACGGGGAGTGAACCCAGTTCAGTAATGGAATTTTTCCATTACTATATTTTTGGGGGTGAACCTTGACTACTATGATGGTTAAGGGAGTGAACCTTTTCCACTACTCAATATTTTTCAATGGTCCTTAAATAACATGTAAATGAATTTATATGATTAAGTGTATTCTATAATTATATGTCTTATACCAATGTTATTCTCCCATGTATCATGTTCTTTTATTCTATTATGATTCATGTTTTATGAACTGCCAATATTTAGGTCATGACTCAATATTATGATCTTTGATATGCAAGGTATGGTTTTCAAATGTTATGTTCATGTTATTAAACCCTTATTATAACTTTATGTTAATGCATCTCCCTTGTTTACTCTTACTGAGCATCTAAGATCACCCTTTTTATATTTTTTTCCCAGGTTAAGAAGAAATTTTTTTGTGATAGTTTTAATATGGGCCATAGTTATGAAGATCATATTGGGAGATGACGTAGCTCACATATGGAATAGTTTTTTTCATGAACATATTTCCAAAGGAATTAAAACTAAAAAATTCTATCATGGATAATTATGTTATTTAAGGAATATTTATCTATTATGATATAATAGTTATAAATGAAAATTTTAGGCTGCTACATATATGTACGACTAATCAAATAAAAATAATAATACTTCTGTATAAAAAAAGATCATAAATAATTCATCATATCAATAACCATGAAAATTAATGGGTTTCATAAACATTTCATCAAAATATAACCCATGGATAATGAAAGAGTATCCTAAACATTTCAACAATTCATCTTAACACAACCCATGGAAATGAAAATGGTTTCTTAAAAATTGATCCATTATATTCAAAAACCACCCATATAAATAATAAGGGTGGTATATTTGAATCATATCCATAGTAAATAATAATTGAAATATAGGATTGTTTTCTTTGATGAATAGAAATACCATTAAAAGATCATTAAACCTTTATTAAGGAACCTACACTCTCCATTTTTTGAAATGGATTACGTTAAAAAAATAAAATTAAAAACAAAATAATTGAAAACTGACTTTTAAATTACAATGTAATTTTCAAATAAATGATTAGTCACAATGATGGAAAAATATGTTTAAAAAATAAAAGTTATATAAACATTCCTTCAATACTTTTATCCAAAAATTCACAAACTACATCATTTGAAAAATGAAAATAATAATCCATTCAACCAATTTTTGTAAGAAGTATAAAATGGTTGAAAATAACATTAAAAAGTAATATTATAATATTATAAAATTTTATTAAAACATTTTTAGAAAACATGGATACAGAAGAAATTTTTTTTGATATAAGAGATAAATGATTCCGATTTTAATTAAAAATATATTTTTGGTCTCTTCAGTACATAAGATGGGGAAAATGAAAGGAAAACATGTATTGTAAATAAATAAAAATTGATAAGAAAACTCATTTGTTTGTTGAGAGGTATATCATATTATATCATCATTAAAACATAATTGAAAATAATCCCGATAAATAGTGATATTGTAACATAAAACCATACCTTTGAGTTCGCCTTTCTTTAAAATCAATATATCCTCCTAAATAATAAATTTAAATACATTATAAATAATGGCATAGTAATTGTAACACCCCTAGATTTTTGAAAATAAATTTAATATTTAATGCAGTAAACACTAAGTCTCTACAAAACATCACTTTGTTATAACCTAGCCAATACACAAAATATTTTACCACCCATATGAATTGAATTTTGAAAATATGACAAAAACGGTTGCGATCAGTAATTTATTTAGAGTCTCACATGACCAACTTAATTTTTGTTAAATAGTAACATAACTTTATGAATATTAATGTTTCCCTTATGAATATTGACATTACATTATGAATAGTAACCTCACATATGAGAGTATATATATATATGATTTAAGTGAATGTTTGATGTACATATGTTTTAGAATAAATAAATAAATGTTTTAAAAAATATATTTTTAAAATAATATATTAATTTAATTAATGATTAAATTAATGATATTTAGAAAGTTGTTTTTTAAAAATGGAGTTTATTTTTGGTTTCTACACATTGAAAAATGGTTAGGGTGAATTTTTGGGATTTTTCTAAAACTCTCAAATTTTTTATGAATAGTGAAATAAGAAAATTTTTCATATATATACATTATCAGTTAAATTAACTATTCTTTACATCATTTTTGATTTAAGAACACTTGGTTCGAAATAACATGAGCATATTACTACTCTTGGTCAAAATAATCAATTATATTCATTTTCAATTCCAAAATAATAAAATAATTTGTAAAATAATGGGAAAACCCTCCTCTCCTCCACTATAAAAGCACACACACCCCCTATTATCTTCATTAATATATGACTTTAAGAACCTCAATTTTTAGGAAAAATACCCTTCCGTAGTCACTCTCTATGACCATGATCTCTTTTTCATGCCAAAAGTCCAAAACCCCTTCTCTTAAGGAGGTTCACAATGTGGTCATTTCAAGAGGTAAATCATCTTTCTTTTTCATTTAGTATCATTTCAATATATCTTCTTTTATTATTATCTCCAAACCTCCTCTTTACAATTTATCCTTATAACTCCATTATCACTTATATATTATAATTATACCATGTTAATGTAGTAACCATTTTCAATCTTCTTACTCTCTTTCTCTCTCTTAAAAATGAAATCGTCATCTCTGAGGTTCCAATTTACAACCTTCATAGATAAAAAATTTTCATTCTTCAATTTATACTTCTTTACTGGTCATGAAACCATTTTTATGATTAAAATAGACTATAATATATTTATTTTAACCTACTTAATTTTCAAGAACCATTATATGTACATAGTATTAGTTCACATGACAAAACTAGACGATAATAATCCAAATATTGCCAAATAATCTAAGTGATTTTCATTAATATTTCGACCAATGATTCAAACTAATATCATGTAAAAAGTTCAATATATAACCATTAACACTTCTAAATGTACATAAATAATATATAAATTCAATTATGGAGAATTAAATCCTTTCCACATGAACATACATACTCATATACATGTATACCGATTATGAAAACCAAGGAAATAAACACTCGAGAACGATGAAATTCAATCTTATGACATATCAATAAAGACATAATGAACTCAATAAAATTAAGATAAAATAAATTCATGTCTTATATTTTCTTAATTAAGTTTTTAATAAGTCTAATTTCATATTCCATGAACTTATGATTAAGAGCGGAACACATTCAGACATAAGGTAAGAGTTTTGTACCCGAACCTCCATATTTATTCAGATTACTCTTATTATCTTATTACCTATATTAAATTCTTATTTATTTATATTTACTCATAATTTATTCTGTTTGACTGTTATATATATGTGTACCAACCATAAAAATACCTTAATTTATGGTGAGTTTCAATTTTGGAAAGGATCTTTCAAAAATCCTCCCCGATAAATAACCATGTTTCAAGGGAATTTCTCAAATTCTTATCCATTTTCAAGGGCACTATATAATCTATTTTTAATAACCATTATATTTATAAATTAATAAATTTTATTATGAAAATCATATGTTACTTCACTTCTAGTTTTATACAAATATTTTTTTCAAAAGAACTCTTCTTTTCAAAGTAAAAGAGTATTTATCTCTAGAATTACTCGATTATATTATAAGAGTATCATCATGTTTTTCAACACTCCTGACGATTATTATGTATTATTGGGATTAATATTTATTATATCATATTACATATTGAATTTAATGGTTTGTGATTATTTTGACTTTGGATTTTCTATCTTAACTCCATCCACCAATTTACTCCGAATGGTTATTGTTTATTATTAATGTTCAAAAAAAGTTATATATGTTTCATATGTTAGTTTAAATATGAATGTATATATTGTTTATATTTATCACCATTCATATGAGGAATGAATTGGACTTATTATGTTATTGGTGGGGTCCACTATATCCCCTCAATGTATCAGTAGGTCACATGAGACAAATAGATATGGACATGGAAGAGGCCTTTCCCTTTATTAGATATGGTTTTGTCCAAGTCCTTAATCAATTTTAGATTTCTTGGTCGAGGATTTGACGGTATGTTTCATAACGTCTAGAGTATGAATTTTCCCCATTATTAAGATAGATATTAAAAGTTAATGGGGGTTATTTGACTATAAGAATGCCCATAATTATTCATTATTATGGAGTTATTTATTCAACTCTTATTCCTACCATAATGCATTCATGTTTATTATTTTTAATGGAATGTGTTTTTAGTTATTCACCATTCCTAATGTTTATGTTTATGATATCATCTGTTATATTTCATTCCTTTAATGAGAATTTTAGATCACCCCTTTCTTATGTTTATTTTTCCTAGGACATGAAGAAGTATATATTATGATTGACTTGCATGGATAATCATAAAGTGGTGGATGTTCCCAATGGAACTTATTTGTTGTTTTTCATTTGAAGTTGTAATTTTGAACTTATGAATGTATCTATATTTCAAAATCATCTAAATTATTCATTCCTTTGGGATAAAAATTTCATGTAATCATGCCAATGTAATGTAATAAGACACCGACTCTGGTAAACCAAGGTCGGGTCTCTATAGTTGGCATTAGAGAAAGTTTAGTAGAATACATGGAAACTAGATTTAGAAAATGTAGATAACGGAAAAAATCCCTAAGATAGTCTTTGAGGATAAACATACAGTGACATCGTAGTATTTTGGTAAAGATTATATTATTTGGATCTTTCTAGATAATACATCCATGTCAGGATACTACAAGTGGACGTGGTTCTAGCCCTAATGTACCTAGAGGTGAAAAATCCAAAAAGGTGTTTTGGGTGGGACTTACTGCGCACCTGGATTGAAACTCCTAGAGGATACACTTAGGATAACTCAAATTTTATTTATAATCAATTATAAAGGATTTAATTGTTAGATTTTCCTAAAAGAAACCATGTTTATGATTATGAAATTATATATGTATATAATTTTAATTTAAAATATTAATTTTTATACATTGTCATTATACACTATGATTCATAACCTAATATAGTTTATTCCATTATTTAGAAATGGTGCCTAGTTGAAGGAATGGAAACTACATGAACACACATATCCCATGTATGGATTTCCCTCCTGTGAAAGATAATGATTTTGTGTTTGGATCTGCGACTAGTGTGGAAAAACTTATAACTATACTAGGATAACTTACTAAGGTTAGGAACAATAACTTATCCCACATGGAGCATCCGGATCCAAAAAGTGGAGGATCTATGTTATATCACTTTACACTATAGTAGCCTACATTATTCAATGGGACTAGAAACCCATACGTAGTGTAGTAGTGGATAAGTTCCTTAGAGAAGTTATTTCATGCCTTGGAAAGTATCGAAAAGGAGAAGGTTTTTAAAAATGTTTATCATTTGTTTGGAGATGTTGATATATGGTGGTCAATAATTCAAAACACAAAGGATGAAAAAGAGATAAAAAACATAGATTGAAGTGAATTTAGAAAACATTTTTTTAGAGAAATACATTCCTCGTGAAAGGATAACAGATATGGAAAGGTTGTTTCTGAATTTAATGAAAAAGGAAGATGAGAATGTTACAAAGTATGAAACTAACTTCACAAGGTTAACAAGGCATGCTATAGACTATATAGTTATTACAAGGATCTAGATTGATTGATTATTTTATGGCCTAAAGACATTCCTCTTGTAGGCACTAGTCTATCAAAATTTATTATGATATGAAGATATAGTCTCATGTACTATCATGATGGAAAAGGATTTATCAAATTATTATGACATTTATGGAATTAAAGAGAAGAATAGGGTTTCTGAAAACTATAGAAAGGGAAATAAAGAAATGGGGAAGAAGAGAAGAGTTTACTTTCCATCCTAAGATGATTGTGGAAGGAAACACCCTGGTGCCTACTAAAAAAAGTGGTGTGCTATAAGTGTAGACAGAAAGGCCATTATGATAGTTTTTTAAAGGGGAAGAAAGAATATATTAATGTTAAATGCTATAATTTTAGGGATATGAAACACTATGATAATTATTTTCCAATGTTTCAATGAAACGTGCCTTAGAAATGGCCAAGGGAGAAGGGACAAGATTATTGGACCAGGACTGTTGATATTGAAGTTCATAATGACATGGTGGAAGGTACATTGATAATTTCCCAAAACTAAGCCAAAGCATTATTTGATTTTGGATTATCAAATTCTTTCATATCTTCCCAGTTTTCCAAGAAAATATAATATTTAATATTTGATTTAATAAGGGAGTTGTCAGTCAAAACTCCTAAGGGAAGTATCATTGCAAAAATTTTGTGTCAGGAAGTCCCCATTATGGAATATAAATGCACTTTATTTTATGATTTTATTGTCATTCCCATGGTTTACTTTTTTATAATTCTAGGTATGGATTGGCTTTAAAACCATGATGTGAAAATTTATTTCCAGAAGGAGGAGGTTACAAATTTTGAGGATGATGTTGAATACATTAGCTTTAGATCATAAAAATCATTATCTGATTCTCATTTAGATCCACCCCTAGTAGCTCTACTGAATTCAATTATTTTGGAGGAAGGGAATGAAATAACTATCATTGAGGAAAGGAATGTTCAAATTGAGGATATACATATTGGTCCATAATATGTTGATGTGTTCCTAGAGGATTTACATGGACATCATCTAGAGTGGTTAATTGAGATTTCCATTGACTTGATGCCTAATTCAAGGTCCATATCAAATTCCCCTTGTACAATTTCCCCTTTGGAATTAGTAGAAATGAAGAAACTACTAGAGTAATTTAGTGATAAAGGATTTATTCTCCCTAGTATTTCTCCATGGGGAGACCCTATTCTTTTTTTAAAGAATAATTATGGATCTATGGGGTTATGGATTGATTATAGTGAGATCAATGCTATAACAATAAAGTCCAGGTATCCCCTACCACATATTGATGATTTATTTGATCAAATTCATGGATGCTAATATTTTTCAAAGATTTATCTTCAATCAGGATGTCATCAGTTGCATATGAAGAAGGAAGATATTCCAATGACAGCATTTCGATCCAGGTATGGGCATTACAAGTTTACAGTAATACCTTTTGGATTGACTAATGCTTCCTCTATTTTCATGGATCTAATGAATAGAGATTTCAAGGAATATCATGATGACTTTATGGTGGTATTTAATGATGATATATTGGTATACTCCAAAATCAATGGAGATCATGAAAATCACTTGCACACTATTCTGAAGACACTTAGGAGAAATAAATTATATGGGATGTTTAAAATTTAAAATTTTGGCATCAATTGGTTTCCATTCTAGGACACATTGTCTCTAAGGATGAATTAATTGTTGAACACGTGAAGGCAAAGTGTAAGAAATCGAGTTTTTGGAAGGGGTCAAAATCCCGACCTGGTTTGAATTTTTGACTGGTTTCTGAGGAAACTGAATAAAATTCGATGTTCTGGAAATTTCCAGACTACACGCCGTGTACTTTTAGTACAAGCCGTGTATGTGTAGGAGAGTGACCATCCATGTGCTCTCTGATTACATGTCGTGTAATGACCGTGTAGTAGTTTCTTACTACATGACATGTAGTTTTGAACACGCCTTGTATACCCCCGATTGTGTGAGTCCATACATGGAATGTAGGCCGTTGGACTGGTAGAACCAAGGACACGTCTTGTTCTCTTTGGACACACCGTGTAGTCTAGCCATGTATGAGGGATATACATGGCATGTGGGTAAGTCGGAGAGGAAGGGAAGAGAAACCCGGTACATGTCCTGTACCCAACGGTACACGCCGTGAACTCATCTCAGCAGGTTCCGAAAGTAAGTCGGTGGAATCCTGCCATCTTATGAATAGATAAATAAAATATACATGTTTTGTAGTCCAAAAGTACACACCGTGCACTTTCTTTTTTTCTTAAAATGGGTAGTAGCCTAATATTAAGGCAGAACCTCATACCCTCCACCTGGATACGCAAACCAAGTGGGCTGGGACTTCAATCACTCCCCAGTTCATCATATGAAATCCGATTCGATCTCTGATTAGGGCGTTGGAAGCCCCTTGGTAAGGCGTCATTTCCTCTTTGTCTGTTTTTTCTGATTTTCGTTCTAGAACGAGTTATAGGTGTTTGTGTGGTTTTGAATCTTTTGTAGATCTACTGTGTTTTAGACCGAATTGGTGGCCATTACCGGATGAGTAGCATCGTACGAGTCTCAGGTAGGTGGTGCATACTTCATTTTGTGTTTTCGCGGTTGTTTAGGTGACGTGGCCTTCAGCGTATTTTTGAGTATTTTGAGCAGGACCCGTTTTATTTGCTTTTTCATAGTGTATTGCTTATGGGACATCTGGGATGCTTTTGGGAATTCTAGGTTACCAGTTTACGTGAGCGGGGCCGGGCGAGGGGCTGTTGCTCATCAGGGCATTTTGGCCGGGGAACACCAAAATGGTTTTAATTGAAATATTAAAGTGTTAAACTATTTAGTTTAATTTATTAAATCCTGACATAATTGTTAGAGGCATTTAAGACCTTAGTGCTGGTATGGGGAAGCACCCTGCATAGTGTAATTCAACTGTTAGTTTGTTTTTCCTGGTTATGTTTTCTGGTTAAATATGTTATATATGCAATTGTTGGATTGCATCTGCTGGACCCTTTTGGGATGTGTTGGGATCGTCCCGGTTATGCTTGAGTGATGCTGATCACAGGTTGTGGCTTTTCCCAGGTTACTTTGGGTGGTTTTGACCACGGGATTGGGCATCATGGACGTCGTCTTGAGGCAGTACGATTGTCAGGTTGGGAATGGCCCAAGATACTAGGATAGTGATGCCATCGGACTTGAGTGACTTGGTCGTAGGGACATGAGGTGTTAGACGAGTTGGTGGCTTAGGTATTATTTTGGTGATTACCGCTCACCTGGGACTTTGAGTAGTGTGCACATAGAGATACTTCGTGATTAGGTGTTTTTACCACTCATGTGGGTAGAGTCCCCCATAGTATCGGTTAGGTATTTTGGTTGGGGGTTCTTGTCGTAGAAATCCACGTGGTAGGTGACGAGACTTTAGAGGATGGGAGTACCTTTAAGACGTCGGTACTTGAGACACATGGTGTCAGGAGGCACATATTGTCGTGTTACTATTTTTGGGCATGCCTTCAAGACATTGGTACTTGAGACACAGGGTGTCAGGGGGCACATAGTGTCGGGTTACACGACAGAGATTCCAGTATTGGCCGAAGCAGGTGATACTCCATGGTGGTTGTTGAGCACCAGTGGAGTTTGTGTTTAGTTGTGCATTGTACTGTTTATAGCTTTCCTTATAAATTCATGACTGCTTAAACACATATATTTCGTACGCACTTTTGGGTGTTATCCTACTGAGATTTTTCTCACACCCTGCACGGGCCCTTCGGGACGCATGCAGAATTTATGGATTTACGTGCCGAAAAGAGGCCAGCTTCAAGAGCTGGGTTATGTTAGTTGTTTCTTGAAGATGGTATGGAACTTGAGGTCATGCCTAGCTGGATTTACTTTGTTTCGTTTCCTTTTCTATATCAACATGCTTACTTGTTGTAGCTACTGTTGGTTAGCCATGTTCGCCATTTTTATACTCAGTTATGAATGACCTGTTTTGGATTCATGCTTGGTTGTTTACAGTAGAAGTTGTAGTTAATTACTGGCATGTTGTTCTGTTTACTTTCCACTACTGTTGTTTCTACATTCCTTCTGCTAGTTTATTGATATTTTATATGCTTCTGCTATGCGGGTTTGGTCCGAGTCTGCTGAGTCGTTTTTTTCTGAAGCACTTTTTAGTATTATACTCGGACCAGTACCATTACTATGATCCTCCGAGAGGGTATAGAATACCAAATATACCTAACAGACCCACGATGCTAGTCAGAAACCTTTGGCGTTCAGGGGAGGTGCGCCTAAGGTAGTGACACCCTACCCGTTCGGCACTGTTCGGGTGGTCGGCTGGGTCCGGGACGTTACAAAGTGGTATCAAAGGTGTTCTTGAAAAGGATTTAGTCGCATTGTTTTTCTGGCTACTAATGAGATTGATACTTCTCATTTAATTTCTGCTGGTTTTACTATTTGGGAAATAGTAGACAGTAGATAAGATGTTGTTACTGGGATTGGGTTTTTTTAACTTGTGCTTGGGTGCCTGCAGCCCCAGCTACGAGGGATGGACCTCGTTTCCATGGGTGGGAATTGCTGTTTTCTTTTTCTCAGATTACACTTTATATGATTTCCACCTCAGGGGCTCACTTGATGTGTGATATTGTTGATTGTGATATGTGACCCTTGACCTGGTGTGGTAAAGGAGAATTGGACCTTGGCCCGGTATGGCGAGGCTACTTTCTTGGTTTTTCATAGGCACATTTTTAGGGTATTTCAATTTCATAATTGCACGTATGCTTTGTGAAGTAATAATGACCTTTGAATAAAACAAATCAATTTCCATGATTTATCTGCTTTTAAATGTTATTGAGTGTAATTCCTGATAGAATTTCTAGTTGTGCAAATAAGTGTCCCATGCTTTATATTTTTGTAGAATTGCATGTTGCAGGATATTTGGGTCAGACTCTTGTGAGAGTAGGCGGGTACTATGGTTGAGGCAGTGTAACTGTCGGGATTGGGAAACTCGGTCGTTGGTTTGAGGCAACGTGAGTTTTCGGGATGGGCATGGTCTGAGGTACTTTTGATACTTGGCTCTGTTGAGCAGGTAAGGAGGCCGTGAGGCCAGGATTCCGTGGGGAACGGGTTTTGGTGAGGGGGAGTAAGGGTAGTTTTTATGCACTGCCTTTTAATCCTTTCCTTATCTGCGTAGAATATATTGTTGTATATATGTATGGGTTGTCTGACCATTTATGTTATTCAACAGGTTACTCCTTCACAACACGATGGAGTGTCAGGCAGGAGAGGATACAGTGCCGCAAAATTAGGGTCAAAATTCGGTACAGGCAGAGCACAAGCCGCAGGTATAGGCTTAGGGACAGGATCAGGTTTAGGACCCAATGCAGGCAGGACAACAGCCGGGTTTGGAATCGTTAGGGCCGTGGCTTGACGAGTAGCTCTGAGTGAGCTTGGAACGCATCTTGCAGGGGATTGAAAGAGGCACGCATGGTACAGAGCCTTCTATGGCATATCTGACGTTAGAGTTCCAGTCATAGTACCCGCCGCTTTTTCCGGGTGTGGGTGGTCTACAGTTGGCAGAGAACTAGATAGAAAGTATGCAGATGATTTTTGAGAAGCTCGAGATGCCTCTAGAGTGGAGGGTCAAGCTGGAAACATACATGCTAAGAGGGCCGACGAAGCGTTGGTGGGACGTACAGGTTCAGGCACGTAGGAACGAGGGACTGGCATGGAAGGACTTCGAGGACAGGTTCTTCGAGCACTTTTATTCGGAGATGCTGAGGGCAGAGAGAGCTCGGGAGTTCTTGAGTCTTCAGCAAGGAGATATATTTGTCATGGACTATGCAACTACCTTCACAGAGTTGTCCCGTTTTTCACCTGGTATGGTGAGCGATGATGCAGCTAGGGTGAGGCGCTTCAAGGATGGCTTACGACATGCCATTCGGGTCCAGGTGAACATCTTCAAGCTGGGTTCTTTCTCCAAAGTGGTGAATCAGGTGATCATAGCCAAGGGAAATGATATAGAAAAATCTATATTGGGAAGGATGAGAGCATCAGGTGATGGCTCAGACAGTAGGAAACAAGTACGAGACGAGTTCTAGTAGGTCAATCAGGCCAGGGATTCAGCTAGACCACCTCGTGGGAGTTCATCGGTGATTTTCTTCCAGTGTGGACAACCAGGACATGTTTGGGTGCAGTGCGATTGGCCTCTGAAGGAGTGCTAGGCATGTGGATAGGGTAGACATCTAGAGAGCGTTTCTAGGCAGCCTTCTCAGATAGCCGGCAAGTAGGGACCAGGACAGACGGCATCGTCTGGAGTTGTTTTAGGTTCGGTACCCGGAGAGGGTAGTCGAGGTTTAGCTGTGTGCGGAGGTCATGATATAGATGGTGGGACCCAACTGAGGGGTCAATGGCCAGTGAATGGAGCAGCATCGTAAGGAGGTCAGGCGTCAAGCAGCCGTGTTTCAGGCTAGGTACACGCCATGGAGCAACCAGAGGCTGAGCAGGCTGGTGAGCCGATGACGGTTAGAGGTACACCACGGTGTGACCGTGATCTCCATGTTTCCTTTTTGGCAGGTCCTATAGAGGCATGTCTATTTTGAGTGCACGTGGTGCAAATGATCTATGTGGACTGACTAGATGCTAGTCAGTGGGATTGGAACCACATCGGGTGTGTGATATATATATATATATATATATATATATATATATATATATATATATATCTATGTGTGTGTGTATCTGAGATGCGTAGCATCAGGGCATCGCGGATGCGGGTTACTTGAGGTGCTGTGGGCATCGTGGATGCGGGTTACATGAGGTGACGTGGGCATAGGGGCATCGTGGATGCGGGTTACTTGAGGTTCTAGGAACCGGGACCTCATGGAGGCAGACACCGATGTAGTGCGGGATACATTGGGTGTCGGAAGCGACACTGGAGCACCAATGAGGTGCAGGGGTGACGATGTGTCACGGGTGGACTATGCGTCCAGAAAATAGGTTAGTAAACCTTGTTTTCTTTACTTTTTGTTGGGTTGAGACCAGGTAAGGTGATTCCTAAGGTGGGGAGCCCCCTTGAGGAATTTAGTCAGAACCTTTGAGACCGGGGGAGTCCGGATTGTTTGATTGGGTTGGTATGTTCGGTGCCATCTTCAGGTTTAGTTCGGTATCCCTGGGACGAGCTACATTAAGGTGGGGAGTTTGTAAGAACCCAAGTTTTTGGAACAGGTCGAAATCCCAACCCTGTTGAATTTTTGACTGGTTTCTGAGGAAACTAGAAAAAATGCGAAGTTCTGGAAATTTCCAGACTACACGCCGTGTACTTTAAGTACACGCCGTGTATGTGTAGGCGAGTGACCAACCATGTGCTCGCTGATTACATGTTGTGTAATTATTGTGTAGTAGTTTCTTACTACACGGCGTGTAGTTTTCAACACGCTGTTTATACCCCCTACTGTGTGAGTACATACATGGCCTGTAGGTCATTGGCCGGGTAGAACAAAGGACATGTCGTGTTCCCTTTGGACATCCAGTGTAGTCTATCCATGTATGAGGAATATACATGGCATGTGGGTAAGTCAGCGAGGAAGGGAAGAGAAATCCGGTTCACATAGTGTACCCATCGGTACACGCCGTGTACTCATGTCAGCAGGTTCGGAATGTAATTCGGTGGAATCATGCCGTCTTATGACCAGTTAAATAAAATATACATGGCTTGTAGTCCAATAGTACACTCCGTGTACTTTATTTTTTCACTTAAAACGAGCAATAGCCTCGTACTGAGGCAGAACCTCATACCCTCCGCCCGGATACACGAACCAAGCCATCCGAGACATCAGTCACTCCCCGGTTCTTCATCTGAAGTCTGATTCGAGCTCTGATTATGGCGTTGGAACACCCTTGGTAAGGCCTCATTTCCTCTTTATCCATTTGTCGGATTTTCGTTCTAGAACGAGTTATAGTCATTTGTGTGGTCTGGAATCTTTGGTAGATCTACCGCATTTTAGACCGAATTAGCGGTCGTTACTGGAGGAGTAGCGTCGTACCAGTCTGAGGTAGGTGGTGCATACTTTATTTTTTGTTTTCACGGTTGTTTGGGTGATGCGACCTTCGGCACATTTTCGGGTATTTTGAAAGGGACCCGTTTTATCTTCTTTTCCATACTGTATTGCTTATGGGACCTCTAGGATGCCTTTGGGTATGCCCGGTTACCAGTTTGCGTGAGCGGGGCCGGGTAAGTTGTCGTTTCTCATCGGGGCATTTTGGCCGGGGAACGCCAAAATGGTTTTAATTGAAGTATTAAAGTGTTAAACTTTTTAGTTTAATTTATCAAAGCCTTTCATAATTGTTAGAGGCATTTAAGACCTTAGTGTGGGTATGGGGAAACACCCTGCATAGTGCAATTCAACTGTTAGTTTGTTTTTCCTGGTTATGTTTTCTAGTTAAATATGTTATTTATGAAATTGCATGATTTCATCTGATGGACCCTTTTGGGTTGTGTTGGGCTCGGCCTAGTTACACTTGAGTGATATTGATCACAGGTTGGGGCTTTTCCCAGGTGACTTTGGGTGGGTTTGACCACAGGATTGGGTGCCATGGACGTCGGCTTGAGGCAGTACGACTGTCAGGTTGGGCATGGCCCGATATACTAGGATGGCGATGCCATCGGACTTGAGCGACATGGTCACAGGGACACGATGTGTCAGATGAGTTGGTGTCTTAGGTATTATTTTGGTGATTACCGCTCACCCCAGACTTTGAGTAGTGTGCACACAGAGATACTCCATGATGAGGTGGTTTGACCACTCATGTGGGTAGAGGCCCCCGTAGTTGCGGTTAGGTTTTTTGGTTGGGGGTTCTTTCCCTAGAAAGACACGTGGGAGGTGGGGAGCCTTCTTAAGATGGGCGTGCCTTCGGGACGTCGGTACATGAGACACAAGGTGTCAGGAGGCACATGTTTCCAGGTCACTATTTTTGGGCGTGCCTTCGGGACATCGGTACATGAGACATGGGGTGTCAGGTAGAAAATGGTGTCGGGTTACACGACAGAGATTCCATCCTTGGCCGAAGCATGTGATACTCCATGGTGGCTTTAGAGCACTAGTGGAGTTTGTGTTTATTAGTGCATTGTACTGTTTACGGCTTTCCTTAGAAATGCATGACAGGTTAAACACATATATTTGGTACGCACCGTTGGGTGGTATCCAACTGATATTTTTCTATCACCCTGCACGGGCCCTTCTGGATGCGTGCAGACTTTATGGATTTACATGTAGGAAAGAGGCTAGCTTTAGGAGATGCGTTAAGTTAGTTGTTTCTTGGAGATGGTATGAACCTTGAGGTCATGCTTAGATGGGTTTACTTTGTTTTTTTCCTTTTCTGTATCATCATGCTTACTTGTTGTAGCTACTATTGGTAAGCCATTGGTGCCCTTTTTATACTCAGTTATGCATGACCTATTTTGGATGCATGCTTTGTTATTTGTAGTATTTGTTGTAGTTTATTTCTAGCTTGTTGTTCTATTTACTTTCCTCTACTGTTGTTTCTATATTTCTTTTGCTGGTTTATTGATATTTGATATGCATCCTCTATGCGGGTCTGGTTCGATTCTGCTGAGTCATTTATTTTCGATGCACTTTTTAGAATTATAATCAGACCAGTACCCTTAATATGATCCTTTGAGAGGGTATTGCGTCCCCACTATACCTAACAGAACCTTTCTTCTAGTAGGCAGTCTTTGGCGTTCTGGGGAGGTGTTCCTAAGGTAGTGACACCCGACCCGTTCGGCACCGTTCGGGTGGCCGGCCGGGTTCGGGACATTACACAAAGGCTGCGCAGGAATGGAATAATCCAATGAATATAACTAAAGTATGTAGTTTTATTGGTTTAGAATGTTATTATCAGCATTTTGTTCATAAAATTATGCTTTAGCCAACCCAATGAACAAGCTTACATGTAAATGGGATATGTTCAAATGGAAAAAATAATGTGAGGATTTTTTCGATGAGTTGATGTTGAGATTAGTGAATACTCCAATCCTAACTATACCATCAGGGAATAATGGTTTGGTGATCTATAATGATGCATCAAATAAAGGACATGGTTGTGTCCTTATACATAATGATATGTTATTGTCTATGCATCATAGTAGTAAAAAATTAATGAAAAAAAACTATCCTACTCATGATCTTGAGTTAGCATCCATAATCATTACTCTGAATATCTAGAGGCATTATCTCTATGGTGGATAATGTGTGATATATATGGACCACAAAAGTCTGAAGTATATCTTCTCACAGAAAGAACCCAACTTGAGGAAAAGGTGACGACTTGAACTACTCAAGGATTATGATGGTACCATATACTACCACCCAGGAATGGAAAATAAGGTAGCGAATTCATTGAGTAGGAAGGGTCATGGAGGTATCAAAAAAATTAGAATAAACAAGGATCCTGTATACATGGATCTAGTGAGGATCGATATAGGGATTATAAAAGAAGGTGAAACATCACTACTTTTTCAAATGGTTGGCCAACCATCATTATTGGAATTAATTAAAGCTTTATAGTTTGATGACGTGAATATTCAAAGGAAAATTAATGAGATGAACGATGGGAAGTTAACAGAAATTGTGTGTGAAGTTGGAATTATAAAATTTGGCAATAGACTATGTGTTCCCTCTATACCTGAGCAGAAAAGGAAGTTAATGGATGATTCTCATAGCTCTAATTTCTCTATAAATCTAGGGAGCACTAAAATGTATAGACATTTGAAGGAACATTTTTTGTGGGACAACATGAAGCGGGAAGTTACTTATTATGTATTAGGATGTCTAATATGTCAATAAGTAAAGGTTGAAAAACAACATCCTAGAGGATTCGTGAAACATATACCTATTCATACATGGAAATGGAATGAAATCACCATGTATTTTGTCACTGGAATACCCCAAACTCTATGAAATAATGATGCAATATGGGTAATTTTTTATTGAATTATGAAATGTTCACATTTCCTCGCTATAAGGGAGGATTTTCCATTGAATCCCCTAGCAAAAATATTTATCAATTTAGTCAAGAGACATCATGGGAAACCTCTCTCAATTGTTTCTAATCATGATCTATGATTTACATTAAAATTTTAGAAATTTCTTCAGAAAGAATCAGATACTGAGATTCATTGAGTACTTCTTATCACCCACAAATAGACAAGAAACTAGAAAGGATGATCCAATCCTTAGAGGAGTTGTTGATATCATGTTCACTTAACTTTCATGGAATGTGGGATCAATATTTACCTTTAGTGGAGTTTTTCTACAATAATAGTGTCTATTCACGTATTCAAATGGCACTATATGAAGCATTTTATGAAAAGAAATTTCGTACACTAACATGTTGGGATGAAGTTGGGGAAGGGAATATTGTGTGCCTAGAGCATTGGAGAAAAAAATGATGGTAAAAAGTATTCAATTCCATACCAAAGATGCTCAAAACAGACAAAAAAGCTATGATGATAATCGATGGATGGATTTGGATTTTCAAATGGGAGATAATATTTTCATGAAATTTTCTACATGGTAGGGTGTATTAAGATTTTTGAAGAAAGGGAAACTAAGACCAAGGTATATAGGCCCTTTTTAAATTTTGGAGAGAATTGTAGCTGGTGCATATCATTTGGATATGCCACAAAACTTATCTAAATTACAAAATGTGTTTCATGTCTCAATGTTGAGAATGTACATTCCAGAACCAATGCATGTCCTCATATATGATGTTATCAAATTGGACCCTGAAATATATTATTGTGAAGAGCTTATATGGATTTTAGAAACTAAAGAACAAGTGTTGAGAAATATAATGAATCAATTGGAAATATTACTTTAGAAAAATTAAAAAATTGAAGAGGCAACATGGGAGCCTAAGGAGCTAATGATGAAGAACTACCCAAATATTTTTGTGAGGTAACATTCTAGTAATTTTGATGAATAATTTTTTGTGAGGGGACAATGTAACCTCCCACGTTTTTGAAAATAAATTTATTATTGAATGCATGAAAAACTATGTCTCTAAAAACATAATTTTTTTATAACATAGCTAGTAAACATAACTTTTACCACCCTTATTATTTTTTTTTCTAAAATATGACATATACGGTTGTGATCAGTAAATTTTCTAGAAGTTGATATGATTAACTTAATTTTTTGTGAATAGTAACATACACTTATGAATAGTAATTATAACCTTATGATTGTTGGTGTACCCTTATGAATAGTAACCTCACCTATGATAGTATATATATATAGGATTTAAATGATTGAATGTTGTACCTATGTCTTGGAATAAGTTAATAAATTTTTTGAAAACTGTATTTTTCAAGTAAATTATGATTTTAATTAAAAACTAAATTAGTAATATTTGGAAAATTAGTTTTTAAAAATAGAATTCATTTTTTTATTCTACACATTTAACAAATGGTTAGGGTCACTTTTGGGATTTTTTCTCAAATACAAAAAATTACGATGAATAGTAAAATTCAGTAGTTTACCGTATAAATAAATTATCAGTTAAATTAACTATTCCTAGAATAATGGATGATGTAAACACACTTGGTTCAAAATCACGTGAACATATTACAATTCTTGGTCACAATAATCAATAATATTGGTTTCCTTTGGAAAAATAATAAAATAATGAGTAAAATAATGGGAAAACTCTCCTCTCATCCACTATAAAACCACCCCTCATTCCCTCTTTTCTTCATTATTATAAGCTTTTAATCTCCTCAATGTTCTTCCCATATACCATTACCGAGTTACTCTCCATGACCAAGAGATATTATCTTTCTAAAAGACCAAAATCCCTCCCCTTAAGGAGGTTCTCAAGGAGGTTATTTCAAGAGGTAAAGCATCTTTCTTTTTCATTAAGTTTCATTTCAATTTATCTTCTTTTCTTATTCCCCCCTAACCCCATCTATCCAATTTATCCTTATAACTACATTATAATTTATATATTTTAATTATACCTTGTTAATTTAATAACCATTATCAATCTTCTTACACTATCTCTCTCTCTTAAAAATGGAATCATTGTCTATGAGGTTCCAATTTACAACGTTCGTGGACAATGAAGTTTGGTTACTCAATTATTCATTCATTAATGGTCATGAAAAAATTTTTATGGTCTAAATATTATATAATATATCTATTATAACCTAATAAAAAATAAATAACTAGTATTTTTACATATTATTAATTAATATGACAAAACTAGTTCATAATAATCCAAATACCGCTAAATAATCTAAGTGATTGTCATTAATATTTCATCCAATGATTCATCCTAATACCATGTAAATAATTTCTCTATATGTCCATTTAAACTAATTTATGTTAATAAATAATAGTTAATTTCAATTCTATATAATTAAATCATTTCCACATGAACATCCCTACTCATATATAAGTACACCGATCATAAAAACCAAAGAAACAAACACTCCCAAAAGACGGAATTCAATCTTATAACATATCAGTAAGGACATAATGAACTCAATAAAATTATTATAAACTAAATACATGGATAATAGGTTCTTAATTAAGTTATTAATATGTCTAATTTCATTTTCCATGACATTAAGTTCAAGAGAGGAACACATTCGGACATAAGGTAAGGGTTTTCTACCAGAAACTCCATATTCCTTTGGGTTACTCTTATTCTCATCTTATATTCATTAAATTATTATTTATTAATATGAACTCCTAAATTATTCTCTATAAATTTCCTATATATGTGTACTAACTATAATAGTACCTTCATTTATGGGGAGTTAATAGTTTGAAAAGGATCATTCAAAAATCCTTTTCAATAAACAATCTCGTTTCAAAGGAATTTCCCAAATTCTTACCTATTTTCAAGGTAAATATATAATCTATTTTTAGAAAAAAGTATCTATCAGAAATAAATAAATTTATTATGAAAATAATATCTTACTTAAATTTCAGTTTTATGAAAATATTTTTCCATATGAACTATTCTTTTTAATGTAAAATAGTATTTATCTAAAAAATTACTCGATTATTTTATAAGAGTATCTACATATATTTCAAAAATCCTATTGATTATTATGTATTTTTGGGATTAATCATTATTATATAATAAAAAATATTTAATTCAATGGTTTATGATTAGATTGAAGGTGGATGTTCTATCTTGAAACCATTCACCAATTTACTCCAAATGGTTAGTGTTTTTGCTTAATGTTTGTGGAATGTTATTTACGTTTCATATGTTTGGTTCTATATGAATGTATATGTTGTTTATGTTTATACCCATTGATATGATGAATGCATTTGACTTATTATGTGATCGTTGGGGCCCTCTATATGAACTCGATGCATCGATAGGTCTCATGAGAGAAATAGATATGGACTTGGCCGAGGTATAACCCATTTTAGATATGGTTTTGGTTGAGGCCTTAATAATTCGTAGATTCCTTGGATGAGGCCTTGATTTTATATTTTATAATGCCCATCATATGAATTTTCTTCATTATGATGCCATAAATTGAATGTTTATAAGGTTATTTGACTAGTTGAATATCAATGATTATGTTTCATTATGGAATTATTTATTCATCTCTTATTCATTCCATAATGTGTCCAAGTTAATTATTATAAATGTAATTTGTATTTATTTATTCACTATGCCTAATGTTCATGTTTGTGATATCTTCCACTGTATTTCTTACCATTATTGAGAATTTAATCTCACACCTTTTTTATGTTTCTTTTTCCAAGGAAATGAAGAGGTATATTATGATTGGCTTACAGGGATAATCCTAAAGTTGTGGATGTTCCCAATGGAAAATATTTGTTGTTTTTCATTTGATGTTGTAATGATGAACTTATTTATGTGTCTAGATTTCCAAATATACTAAATTTTTCATTCCCTTGGGATATGAATTTCTTGTAATCATGCCCATGTAATGTAATAAGGAACCAAATCTAGGAATCTGGGGTTAGGTGTTTATAGTAATTTTCATATTATAATTTCTTATACTATCCCTTAATAACATTTCATCCCCCATTTTTTCAATAATTTATTATTTAAATCATCATTTATAGGGGTTAATTGTTTCGTTTATCTTGATTATTTCAGTTTAGTACTAACATTCCTTGTAAAATTATCTTTGTTCCACCATATAAAAAATATAAATAGTTTTATAAATATCATATATATTCATTATATAAATATTTGGATTCATACATAAATTATAGAGATAGAAAAATAAATTACACCATTTATAGAGGCGGTAGTCCATATGCACACAAGAATGCTTCATTCATTTTTTTACTAATGGAGTGAATGAAATGTAAATATTATTTCAACTTTATAGGATCATTATTATATCTTATATATCATATATATTAATCAAATTAATCCTAATTACAATCAATGTGAAATATAAGTGAAAAATTTATCACATTGCTTTGTAGAGGTGGTAGTCCACATGTAAGCGCGAATGACATTATCATTTCCCAATGGATTGGATGGTAATTAGATTTGTAACACCCCAACATTTTTTGAAATATTTTTGTTCAAATTAATTTAATCCTTTTGATATGTTTTAATACATAAAATAAATAATTTAGCTTAT
Organism: Viscum album; assembly: GCA_963277665.1. NCBI lineage: Eukaryota > Viridiplantae > Streptophyta > Magnoliopsida > Santalales > Viscaceae > Viscum > Viscum album. Next base: position 860,952,301 of record OY728121.1, read on the forward strand.
GTTACATGAAATAATTTTGTTTTTCTTTAATTATATGCAATACATTGTTTGTTCTGTTTTACACACAATGCTGAATTTTTCTTGTGTCACACACAACATAGATTTTAATCTAAAAATGAAATAATATAAATTTATTATTATTTAATTTACTAGTTATCACTTAAATATTGGAATGAAGTTTTTGAATATTATTAAATAAAATATGAAAATATAGGTTACACATGTATATATAATGATTCTTTGCAACAAGTTAATTAAAAATGAAAATAAAAACATTTTGAATATAAGGGAAATCAATTCTAAAAAACAATTTTTTTTATATTCAAAAAAATGTGTTTGAAATTTATAAATAAATGAAATTTATTTGTGTGAATGATTTTAATGAAATTTATATATTTTATATCTAATCAAATGTTTAACAATCATCTTACATGGTTTCTAAAAAAGAGTTAATAATAAATCCAATCTTATTCATAAAAACTGCAGCCTTCTAAAAATTCATTTTGTCTCTTTTTTAGATAAAATTCATTTTAAATATAATTTTTGAAAATTATACTAATTTAATTAAAAAAATATACTAAATTTTTTAAATCATAATTTCAAAATTATCTTAGAGTTATTTTTTGGGAATTTTTCTGAAAAATTTCGTTTTTTAATGAATACTAAAAAATATTAAACTTGAATTGAAAAACGCATGTTTCATTAAACTATTTATATATATTATGTTTACTTTAAATTGATTTTAAAGTTATATTAGGTCGACTATACATCTATTAATCTAATTTAGTCCATTGGAATCAATTTAATATTGAATTTGGATATATTAATTTTGTAAACATTTGACCATTTTCTCTTTAAAAACTTATTTTCTTATCCCATCAGTAAAAATAATTATAGATTAAATTATAAGACCCCATATTTTTTCAATTATTTTACTTTTTATTTTTTTCATTAACTTTTCTTTCAGGTAATTTTTTATGCTTCTTTAAACCAAAACTTAAGGAAAAACCGATCCGCTTGGAGAAATTTGATGGAGAAAATGACTTAATGTCCAAGGGATACTATTTATCTAAATTAATTAATTATATCTATAAATATTTTATCTGTTTCACAGGTTATTGGTATATTGAAAATCTTTAATGGTGGTTTGGGTTGTTTAACCAAAAAATGTGATGAAAAACCATGCGAAGAATATTTACACTCTGTGTAATGAGATTACACACCGCGTAATGATTCATGTGTTTTAATTAAATTAATATGAGGAGGCATGTTTTTTGGTTTAACCCATGAAACATATTTACATGACTTCTATCCATATTAGCAACCATTTAATTTGTTGACTTATTACTTTAATGTATGATGTGCAGTTTATTTTTCATTTGAATCCGTTGTAGCTCTCTTATCAACCTAGGGAAACCCTTCAAGAGATTTTGGAGTTCTAACCTCTATTCTAGATGTACTGATAATTCCTTTAATCCATACTAAGTGATTTAGGTATATATTTTAATTTACATCATTGGTTCTCTATTTATTGAGGTGAAATACTTTGACAGTGTGTGTTTTTGATTTTTATTTGGATATCTTTTAATCTTGATTTCTCCTTGATTTCATCCACACCATCATTATCATGGGTTTTTTCGATTGTAAGTATTGATAGATCATCAGTTAATGGTATTTTGTCTAAATATTTACCCTATGGTTTGATAATTTCAATGTTTATGAAAAATTGTGATTATGACTATATAATTTTCACTCATAACATCTAATTAATTAATGCGATTATTTGATTTCTTTTGGTTTCAATTTTATTTTTAAATATATAAGGGATATCCTTTGGGTGAGAAAACCCTGAATATAATATAATTTTATAACTTAATATGTTGTGTTTTTAATGATTTGATAACTCGAGTGATTAATTGTTATAGAATCCATAAATTGTGGGTTACTTATTATTGATATACCATTTAATCATCTATGATATAAATATAAATATATATGAAATAAAAATGGAAATTTTCATAATTAACCATTGATATTTATCATCTAATATTTTGATATCCATCCTATAAGAAAAGACATGTGTTCTATATTCTAATACATATTTTTTGATGTGATATATACTTATATCTTGAATAGTGATATGAGATAGTTGTTTTGAAGGATAAATGAAATGAATTGATATTTCATTCTAAAAAACTTTTAATCCAAGTTTAGGGAGATCAAGTGTAAGTATTTGTTTGTTGTAGTCACCTTCTAAGGTTAACATTATGGTTATTTATTGCTCAAATGTGTGTTTTTTTTAATGTAGATAAAATTATTCATCATCATATTTGACCTGATCATCTGGAGTTTTGAAATTACCATGATCCTAACATAGATGAACATGATCTTCTTATAGGTCCTAGGGTTCAGACAGATGTTTATCTTTGTGAAATATTCTCAAGGTTCATACGATCCATGGAAAGGAGACACTTATACCATTAATATGATGTCTTATTTGACAAGAGAGTTTCAACTACCACGTCTTCTGATGCTTACAAGGAAACACAACCCCATGCAGCCAATTTCAAGATCGATTTATTCCATACAATCTTCAAGTATCTTGAGACACTCATAGATAAGAGGTTGAAGCTTGCTGCATATATTATTTATGGACCTTCCAAGCATTGGTGGGATATTCTAGAGGAACATGGCTAGAAGGATTAGGTTTCATGTAATGAATTAGAGAAAAATTTCCTGATATAGTTCTATCTCTAGATATTGAGGGATGAAAAATATTATGAGTTCATGCATCTGATATAGGAGGGAATCTCAGTGTTAGACAATAATGGACATTTTACAGACCTAAAGTGATTTCTATCATCTTTGATAGCGAATGGTATCTCCAATGGGAGATGATTTTTGGATGTTCTTCACAACGAGATTAGGTCATAAGTAAAAGTTTTTTTCTTATCATATTTGAAAACGTGATGAACGTAACACTCATCATAAAAGGGAAGCTAAGAGAGAACTAGTGAAGCAGTCAAGCTATTTTTAAAGGGAGATTTGGGATCTCTTCTTCGAGTGTAAAGAATAACCACTATAATAGTTTCCACTATTGAAATATTCAGAGGTGAAGTCAGGGTATTGGACATCCATCTAAAGACTGTGTTCCATTCTATTACTATTAGTGTGGTATGTTTGACCACAAGCTCCAATAGTTTCCTTACCCAATAGTCAAGTGTTAAATCTGTGTCATACTAGGTTACCTTTAGAGGTTTTGTGTGAAAATTCAAAAGCATTCTAGTGGTAGGGGATCAAGATATGAACCTGAGATATGAAGAGGATTCGATACCTCTCACTAGGATGGTAGATGGAGTTTCACTGGCTGTTTAGGATGAGGCATGGGACGTGGTACCCAAATACATGAACATTAGAACCATGAAAGGGAAATAGACTAGGGTATTCATACCAGAGCCAAGGTTATAGGAAAAACTCAGATGCACATTATATTAACTACTTCAAATATCATGGATACATCACCACCTACCCTTAGAGGTATGATTCTTATTTCATCTAAATAATTATGTGCTATGTTTGATATAAGATCATCAACTTATTTTCTATCTCCACTTTTTGAAAATAAATTGGGTATGGATGTGGATATCTTGTTTAATTTTTTGAAAATTGACACACCATTAGGTGTGCAGTCTAATAATAAAAAACATCATAGGGTGTGTTCTCTCTAGATTGGTTGTTATCATTTCCTTTGAGAATCTGTCATGTTTGAAATGATATGATTCAAATTGATTCTTGTAATGGATTGGGTAGTCCTATACCATGATCATATTGACTAATACAGGAGGAGATTTACCTTCTAATATATAGAAGGATGAAGCTATTCTCACTAGGGTGAGTGGGATCCTCAGTCTAGTAGTGTATTACTAATTGAGTGTAGATTCAGTTGTCTCATAGCTCAGATAACCAAAATTTCTCTAGATAATGGTGGAATGAAGTAGGATTATTTTACCATAGTGGAAGACCATTTATAAGATATTTTCATTGATGAGTTCTATTTCTTATGTCCCCAGTTAGAGATTATGTTCATGATCAACTTGGTGTTGTGATCAGATCTAGTTTACGTCCTACCTTAATGAATGTAAGCAGTAGAGATTTAGGAGTAGAAAGTTTAGTTGAAAGATCTAAAACCTAAAGGATTCATATATCCTTGTACATCATCTTGGGTTTCTCATATTCACTTCTCTAAGAAGGATGATGGATATTTGAGCTTTTCTGTGGATTATTAGTGTTTGAATGAGAATATTTTCAAGAACTAGTATCATATTCCACACATTGATGATTTTTTTGATTAGTTGAGAGGTGCTAAGATCTTATCCATGATTCAATTAAGTTGAGTGTACCACTAGATGATGGTGAGACTAACTGATATTCTTTAAGATTATTTTATGAGTAGATATAGACTATATGTGTTTCTAGTGATGTGTTTTGTGTTGACTAATACACAGATGATTTTTATGGCCTTAATGAATATGATATTTCATCTTTTTTTAGACCAGTTTGTGTCGGTTTTTTAGATGAAATCTTAGTGTAATATTAAATTGAATAATATGTTTCCAAACATCTTGACATCATTCAGAGTACATTGAGAGAGAATCGGCCTCATTCCAATCTAGCCAAATACAATTTTTGGATAAATAACATGTACTTATTTAACCATTTCATCTCAGAGGAAGGAGTGATAGTGGTCTTAGAGAAAGTTGTAGCCATGATATCGTGGGAATAACATAACAAAATCTTTGAGATTCAGATATTTTTGGGATTATATGATTATTATCGGCGCCTTATCCATGATTTCTACCATTTTGGAAGTAATGATTTCTAGGATGACCATGAATGGGGTGAGGTTTTTTGGTTTGATTCTTGCAAGAGATAATTTAAGAAGCTAAAAGGTAGGATGACCTCAAAACCTACCCTAAATTCTCAGGTTCCAAGTAAAGCATATAATGTGTGATCTAAAGCCTCTAGGGTTGGAATCGAAGTATTTATAATGGAGGAGGATCAAGTTATACATGTGGATCTGGGAAACTATGATCGTATGAGAGTAATTATCCTACTCACAATATAATGTTAGCAGTAATGGTACATTACCTGAGAAGATGGAGACGTTGCCTCATGGGCGAGAGGTTTGTGGTATACATGGACCAGAAGTTCCTTAGGGTCATATTTTTTCCTGTGAGACATAAACATTTGACTGAGGAGGTGGGTAGAGTATCTACAACATTTAATCCTTGAATTAGATTACACACCGATCAAGGGATTGTATTTTACAATTAATTAAGCTTAAATATATAGACAATGGTGGTACAAGATTCTTATTATGTGTGGTGGATAATAGATCTCTATTTATAAATGCATCAAGATGTTCAAGAGTCTTAGGGATGGGTAGCTCTAACTTCTACATTTGTTATACCTATTATTTTTTACTATATTATTATTAATATGTTTTATAGTATTGATGGATCATTTCCAAGAGACAAATTATTTGTAGGGGATAAACCATATGGATGGTCTCTTGATAGTGAATATTAAATTCATTTCTATGGAAGAGTATGGGTTCCTAAAGGCTTAAATATGGAGCTGGTGTGGGAGGTTCATGATTTTATATGGGAGGAGAGTCCTGGTTTTAAAAAGATATATCATGATGTTCATAGATAGTATTGTTGGTTAGGAATGAAGGAGGTGGAAATATTCATGGCTAGATGCTTCATGTTTAAGCTGGGGAAAGCTAAGAATTAGAGGATAGCTGCTTGTTTGTATCCTTTACCAACCCTTGATTTGAAATTGGATGATGTCACAATGGATTTTGTGATAGGATTACATAAGAGAACCCATTTTAATGATTCTAGATGCATGACTATGAAATGACTAAATAAGGTATCCCACCTCTTTCCTATAAGGGAAACCTTCACAGTTGATGATCTGGGCAGTCTTTACATGCATGAGGTGGTTCAGTTTTATGGTGTTATGAAGAGTATCATTTGATATAGAGATCCTAGTTTCACATCATGAATCTAGAAGGTTCCACCAAAGGATCTAAGATTATGGGCTGTTTAGAGAACCAAATATCTTCCACAAAATGATTTTCAATCGGAACACACTACTCAAGATTGAGAGTATATATTATGAGCCTATGTTTTAGACTTTGGTGGTTAATGGGAGGAGGATATGTATGTCATATATTTTTCATAAAATAATAAATTCTAGGTATCAATCCAAATGAAACCTTTTGATTCATTATATAGAAGGATATTATTTTCACTTCTTTGATGGATGGAGGTAGGTGAGTCAACACTTGTGGGGACTTGTCTCATGCAAAAAAATCCGAGTAGGCTCAGTTCATAGGGAAGTGGTTGGTGACCATGAAGATCCAACATTAATTATATGATGACCTTTGGAGATAACATATATAATTCATGCTTGGTCATCATGTTTTAATTTTGGTGTCACCTAGTTTGGGTAAACACCTTATTAGGAAATCTAGCACCCAGGTTTTTCGGGACATTTAAGATAGTGGAAAGGGTTGTCCAGGGGTGTATGGTCTATCCCTTCCACAGTGCTATAGTTCTATGCATGATGTGTTCCAGATGTCGTAGTTTTAGAGATGTCATCCAGACCCTTCCCAAGTGGTATACATAGGCGACGTTGAGCTCTGTACTAATGTTTCCTTTGAGGAGAATCCGATGCGGGCTATGGATTATAGTGAGAAATATCATCAGTATTATTGTACACCATTGGTTCAAGTTCTATGGTAGAATGGGAAAATTTGGGTGTAGAACTAGGGGAGGTAATCTGATATGAAACCGAAATGGCTATAATTTTCCACTGAGACCACATAGTGATGTTTAGAGCAATTCGAAGGTGAGCTATTATATAGTTTGGAGGTTGTAAGACCCTATTGTTTCTAGTTATGTATCTCTCTATGTTTTTCATTAAAATTTATTTTAGGTATGTTTTTCCTCACCTTTTAAATAAATTGAAGAAAAATAAATAGGATCAATGTGGATATTTTTGTTGGATAATATGGCTTAAATTCTAGAGATTAATGTTTATCAGAATTAATTGAATCCAGATATCAATTAGTTAATTGTGTCACATGTTCATGGTAATTTGAGATGTTTTAAAGGGGGTTTGAGTTATTTATAGGTAAAATGGGATGAATATCCTCCTGAAGAACATTTTTACACTATATAAAGTTATTACACAACATGTAATGATTTGAATGATTTAATTAATGTAATCATAGCTGACCGGGTTTTTCGAATTACCTATTAAAAATATTTACATGATCTATAACCATATTACACAACATTTAATTCCCCAACATGCTAATTCAATGTTTTATATGCATTTTATTTTTCATTTTAATCATCTATACATCTTTTCATATTTCTCTATGGTAACACTCTAGGTGATATTTGACTACCAACCTCCCTTCTAGATGTCCCAATAACACCTTCGATCCCTAGTAAGTGGTTTTCATCTTGTTTTTCCTTCAATTACATAGTTCTCCAAAGGATACAGTAAAACCCTTTGCCCTTATGCATTTTTGGATTTGATATTTATTAGTATTAATATCGTTTTATATTAGTATTCATCCACAAATTTATTCTTGTCAGAATTTTCCATTGGAAGAATTGTTGGATTGTAAGTTAAATGTTGAGGGTTTAAATCATAACTCTAAGGTTTGATAATTTCCATGTTTATGAAATATTTTGATTGTGACAATATAATGTACACCCATACCAATTAAATAATGAATGATATTATTACTTGATTCTCTTTGGTTTCAATTTGATTCTGACCGAGGTTATATATTCCATTTGGGTGATCGAACCTTGTGTGTTATTAAATTGGAAAATTTATTAATGTTTAATTATCATGAAATGAGACCTTATGTGATTTATTATTATAGAATCACTAAATCATGTGTTAATGATTATTGAGAAATATTTTAAAAAAATTTGATATAAATTCAAGTGGTGTATGAAAGAAAAATGGTAATTTAAAAAAATTAACCATTGAGATTTATGAAGTGATATTATGATATCCATTTTTTAAGATGGGACCGGTGTACCATGCTGTAATGCTTATATATTGGGCTAGGCCCAAGAACATACCCAATTATATGTTGTAATGCTGATATAGAGTAGTCTCAGCCAAGTCACATCCTATAATTCTTATAGAGAGTGTGATATTCCTTATCCCATGCTGTAATTATTATAGTGCTTTGACCCAGATTTTGTAATACTTATAGGGATTTTAACTAGATTGTTTCAATTACCATGGTTATATAGTTCTGGTTGGATTGGCTGTAATATATTCATATAGATATTATAGCATGGATCTAATGTAGTTTATTTTACCTTGTGTGTATGGATTTGGTTGGCATGGACATAATACACGCTTAGAAATATTCTAGAAAGGAGACTAAGAAAGTGGTTTTGGAATTTCATTAATCGTTGAATTAATTGATACACCTCTTTTTAAATTTATTTTATACACTTATTATCAGAAAGGTTTGTTTAGAAACATTTGTTTCAAACTAATGATTTATAATCACACCATATTCCAGACCCCATTTGGTATATGATCTAATTACGTGGATGCAGGTTTGGAAAAGGGAAAATGACATTATGGTTGATTTCTCTCTTATTGTATGGGATGTGGATTGGAGTTATGGCTGATGAGTTGTTTAGGAAAAGCTAATTTTGAATCTTTATTTGATTCTTATATTCTTTTAGTTCTATTTTTATAGTAAGAAATTTTGTTACAGTCCCCATGTAATCACATTATTCCATTATTATTTATTGGATCAATCAGTTTTCTTTTATTGTTTTTTATCTATGTCTATACATTTCATTTATTTAATTTATATGGTTTAATTATGAAACTATGACACATCATACCAAGTGTAATAGTCACGCAATTATATATTTCACACCCCCACTTCTATTCGGTAGCCTCTGTCACATAGGAATGCATGCTTGAGTTCTCGTAACAAACCCTTTCTGACCATGTGAGAGACTACTAGATTGGAGGACGTTACATACATTTTGACACTTATGTGAATTAAATATAGAAAATTGGATTATAAAAATTGTATATTCATAATTTTTATTATCTAATATGTTCAAAATATTTTTTTTACCAAAATTAATTGTGAATGTATTAAAAATTTATTACCATGGTTGAGGTACAAATGTGTTTTCCATGTGGTTAAACTAAGAAGAAAATTGATAAAATGACTTAACTACTTGTCATTTTTTTTATTATGTCCATATATCCAAATTAATCTTCGAAAAATTTGACCTAGGTTTATCTGGAATGTTTTTATCTTGGTATTGAATTTATTATTTTGGAGTCATTTTGGAAATTCCCATGTAATTTCCCGTTGGGTACATTTTCCCAACATATGAAACTAAACACCCCCACAAAACTTATTCACAACTCCAATGACATTTTTATTGAACAAACCCTAAAAAATTATATCCCTATCATTGATAGTTATATTCTAGAGCATATGTTCTTCATAAAAGACTATTCCTAGGGTCCTTAAGAGGAAATCTAAAGGATGTTTCTCTCAGAGAAGGTAATTATCTTAAAAAAAATATTCTATTTTATTTTTATGTTTCCCCATTAGTTTATTTCATAAAGCATACAACATAACAAAAATAGTATATACCTTATAATTATATGTGATTATTTTGATTTCATAATATTTATCCATATCCACTTTTATTTAATGGGTTATGAAATCATTGTTTGTGAGTAAGGCATACTACCGCCTCACGAACCCGTGTCATTATTTTTCCATTACCACCTATTATGGTTGGGGATAACGATGGATTTATTATTTATAAATTATATATGTGATATTTTTAGGCTTATGGATTTATTATACCACACTTACCTTCATGATTTATATTTTTTGGGAATACGATACCATCACTTGTGTGTATCGATGACTACCATCTTGCGACATGATGTGATTCATTCATGCCTTTCATGGATGGTAGTAATGATGGTTATATTAAAAATATGCGTTATATAAGAGATAAAAATGATTATTTAACAGTAATATATCATTCATGTTTCTGTCTTTTATTTTGACAAGAAAATGGAAACAATGTTCTTCCGTACATACAACCTACCATCTCTACAAATGATGCAATTCATTTTATTTCTCTAGATTTTATATATTACTATAAATACATATATACTGAATATATATTTTATTTATATCATCTTTAACATTTTTGAGGATATAAAAACATTATCAAACTAAGATAACTAAAAATAAAAAATCAAAACATATTTGAAAAATAATGTGGTTATTACTTGAAACGTAACATTTACATTGAATTTTAAATAAATATTTAATAAATGGTCATGCGAAAATAATAATTGATATTATATATATTTATATTTTTCTTTAATAGATTTATACTACCTTATACTTATTATTCATGTGTTTCGAATGAGTATTTTTAAATTTAAGACTTATAGTAAGGGATTTCTATCACACTATTTACTTCTATGAGACACATGACATATTCACGACATACTTATTTAATGTAGTGTATATCATTTATATTAATGTATTTTATTATTATTATAATTAAAATTATTTTAATGTAAATATCTGTTTTATTATTTGTCTTACATGGGGATTACTATTCAAAATATAACTAATGTGGTATGGGTTTTTGACACAATTTACTTTCTTTGATACATACATTATGTAATGAACCAATGTTCATTCAGGAGATGTATATAAATCCCATTTTACATGTAATATCATGAATTTATTCCTTATAATGATATATTTTGTCACATTATATTTTATTCCTTTATGGGGGATATAATTCAAGGTTTCCAAATTGGACAAGATTTTGTTTTGGAATCTCATCGTTTATCAGTATTATTTATGATTATATTTTTGATAATAAAATATTATTATCCATATCTTGAAAAAAATCGATATTTTTCTAATACATTGGTTATTTCATGATAATTCCTATTTTCCCATCATTTTACTCACTTTAAGTACTCATGTTTTCAAAAAGAATGTTTTTAGGGAAAAAACTTTTCTATCAAACACATATTTTCCTTCCAAACCCATTTTTCTAAAAACATTTAAAAAATATTTTAAAACAAATATAAAATAATTTATTAAATAAATTTTTATCCACTTATTAACCAATAAAATATGTTATAAAATGAATAATCAGGTTGTTTTTTAAAAAACATCTCTTCAGATTTTACCAAATTTGGGAAAATAATCTTTTTTTAACATGATTTGAATGAATAGTATTATCTGAATATTTAATGATTTTATTAATCCATAATTTTTTTCAATTTTTTTTTCAAAGGAAGTTTTTTCCTTAATATTTGAGAAATTTTTAGATTTTGAAAAAATAATTTCAAAAGGAATTGATTTTGAAATTGTTTTCTAATTTTATAAAATTCTTTTTAAAGTGGAAAGGATAATTTTTTAATGAATGGTTTTCAATGAATTTTAATTATTTATAATATTTCAATGTTATTGAAAATGAAATATATTTTTTCAAAATGGATTATATTTTAAAAGGTTATTTAAAAAACAACAATTTTCCTAAAGAAATGTTTTAAATGATCGATCAGAATTATTTTCCAATTTAGATGATATCCATTGATATCACCTATGAAAAAATGCTGATATAATCCTAGGATACATTTCATATTCTTTAACAAAATGGTTTATGTTTATTATGGAATTATTTTTATAAAACAATTTCTTCTTCAACAGATTATACCACAAGGAAATTCTTATGAAACCCTCTTGTTTTCAAGGACTATGATTTGATGAATTGATTATGAAAGCTTTAACATTTCCATAGGTTATGATGGGATGGAATGTTTATGATAAAAATTACATTTTAAGGGTTTGATATAATGATTTTTTATGATCTTGTTGCAGACATAAATATGGTTTTCATTATGATACAAGTGGGACCTATATCTCCCACCAATTCATTGGGTAAATATTTATATTTCCTGAGATCCAAATGGGAAATAAGTTCTCAAACCTGATCCATTATGAGAAAAATGTGTGTTCTGATCCAAAATGGAAAATTGATGTGTCTGAATCCATAATGGGAAACATGTGTGTCCTGATCCACAATGGGAAATATGTGATTATAATGTCCCGACCTAGGGTCCACTAATCTTGTACCCCAAGATAGTGGATATCATATACTAATGTGTGGCTCCCCATATGCTATGGGATAAGGACTATCAGTGAGGGTGTGAAGGAGGTATGGTGGGGAGATTATTCCCACTTATCAGAATGAGAAAATGAATACAACCAAATAAATATAATAGATGAATCATATATAAAAAGAAAGAGTAATAAATTCATGGAAGAATGAATAACATAAGAACTAAATACCAATATCAAAATATACTATGAAGAGTCATATACATAGATGCATCAAATTTAGATATAAAAATTGTTGAAAAGGGGAAAAACATTTAAAATCATGATTTATAAAAAGAAAAAAGATATAAATAGTTTCTCAACAAGCATCACAAGCATTTGCTATATCCTCTATTTCTGTGAAATATCTATAAGATAAATTTATCAAATACCCATATCAAAGATATTTCCCATTTCTATACCTATAGTCATTTAATCATCTCGAGTACCCCAGACAACATGAGTAGGGTTTGAGATAGAATTTCAGTAGGCCACCACCAATAGTGTCTAGAAGTAATCCAAGTAGTGCTCGTAATTGGATAGTGTGTATGTACAAATGAATGATTAAACAAATTTGAATAAATAGATGACCAGACCACTAATATTCCTAAAGGACACATGGAGGCTTTACTTGTTTCGGCAAATGGATGGGATGAGTTTCTAATATGTAACTAGGTATATATATTGTAATAATATATTTATATTATAGTAATATATTGATTCTACATATGTGGACTAAGTATTTGTGGATGTAAGTGGCCATATACATGAAATAACAGGTCCATCCCAGATAGGGGTGCATCCTAGACGTCCATAACCAGTCTAAATGTTCCTATAAGCTCATGAAATAAGGTATATTCCCTATATATCATAATGAGTGAGATACGTATTGTTCATCTCTTGAGATGGTGAGTGTTACATCATGTATAAAATCTAAACGAGGGACACAACTTCTTAAGACCATTATCCAACTAGTGTCAATGGTGTTAGATGACATTGTCAATAATAGGTGTAAGGGTGAGTGATACCATAATGCTCAATAGAACCCTTACCATTATACTGCAACCTATATAAAGGCGTAATCATATTTATAATAGTATTTATGAGGCATTACCTCCCATTTATCCCAATAATCTTGTTCAATTACAAAAATTAATTTCAATTAACAAAGAGGATTTAATAAATCATAAGAAAATGGTATGGACTTACCACCATTTATGGGTCATTCCATTTAATATATATAATTTATTTAAGGAATGTAAATCCATTATGATCAATCAATACAATTTAAAATTATAATAAATTAAATAATACATGTCAATTCAATTTATAAGGTTCATAGAGGCACTTTGAAGGTGTCGTTCTCAATAGAGAAATTACCTACATGGGAAATTAAGATTATAATATGGAAAAGAAGTTGATAGGTACCTTGGGATCATTAAATATTTATATATTTGACGGAAAATTAGATTCTTTCCCAAGACAACCACTTATGAGGTGATAGGTCTATTTAAACAATTCCCCATGAAGGTAAAATCAAGCCCACACACCCCAGTGGCAACCAAATATGAAGTAAACATCCTATAATATACTAAAAAAGGTTTATTGGGAATATATCATGGTTCATAGATCAGTTCAATATGAAGAACTCAAATAAACGCTAATGTGTGGAAAAGACTGACATTCAACATAATAACAAAGCTGTAAAAACACCAAAACTATTTGGGAAAACTATGAGACCACATAAATTTGGGCTATTGATTACTCCTTTTCTGATCGATGCCACAAATTTGTATCATGTTGATAGAAATATATGAAAAATTCAAAGCCCTAAAAATAGGGAAAATGATCTTTATTAAAAATTGTAAAATGGATACAATGATAAAATAAAACATGAATCAAGAGAAATGAAGATCTGACCACAATATATCCAATGCCATCGAAGGAACTCGATTCTGACATAAAATTAGAGGGTTTTCTCAAATCCTAGGTTAAAGGAGAAGACAAGTTAATGGGAGGGGAGAACAATTTCATCTACTTGAAATGGGAGGAGATTAAGGAAAGGGATAAGAATATTTAATTAATGGTATAATGACTTTTCACCCTCAAAATTGGGGGCACATTCTTAAGGTGAATAGTTACCAAAAAAGTTCACAAACCATGTTCAACCTACTACCAAGAGGGAGAAACCACTAGGTTAAGGATCCCTATTTCCCAAATTGTGTGAAAACCATGAAAAAATCTTTTTTCAAAGTCTATAGTTTTTTGTATGGTCATATGCATAGATTCGGACAAATGAAGACAAACTGCGTGGATATTACTTGTCGTCTAAGTCACATTGCACCGTTAGAAGAGACCGTGTGGGGTGGGATGAATGGTTTCTACTAACTATGAGACACATTAATTTTTCCCATTTTTCGGATCTTCGAGTTCTATATAATCCCTGGATTCTCTTGGGGCCTTCCTTAGGCCATAGTTCATGTTTACCAATTTTATTTAAAGTATTTATATTGAAAATATGGGTTTTTTCTTTAGGAATAGGTTGGTCATTACAACATCCTCTACATAAAAAACTCTTCTATAAGTTTCCCTTCTGAGGTAAAATGGATATCATTGACAAATAGATTTTTCACTAGTCTTGTATATTAGCTTTTATTCCCAGTTCTCATCCTATAGCCAGAAGTGCTTCCATAGAACCCATTCCAAAGGAACTGACCTACATCAGAGTGTCTCCACACTATGATCCACAATATGTATTGGATACTCCTAAAAGGAATAATCTACATTCATTTAATCTTATTCAAAATGAAAACATGTGATGGGTATTGATAATACTAGAGAACCTAAGACATTTGAAAGACATCATGCATAGACATGTATCTCTAAGGAAGTGCTATCTGGTGAACTACTATTCTGATCCATTTCACAATGTTGAAGGATTCAACAAACATATGTGAGAGATTACCCTACCTCCAAAGAAATATATGAACCAAACTGGGTGAGAATTGCAAGAAAACTCGATGTCTGACCTCAAACTCAAGAGGCCACCAGTGTTAGTTGGAATAAGACTGATGTCTAGACTGAGTTGGAATCAGGCACTTTCTAATCAGCTAAACCTGCTATGTATTCTCCTTTATGTGACATTATCTGATCATTGCTACCTCCCCATACTCTAACCATCACATAGGTGAGCAGAAAGGCATGCCATATAAGGATTTGTAATGATCAATATTGATGGTAGCATGAAATAATATTTTATAAGTTAACTCAATAGGGATAATATAATTCTACAAAGAACACCCAAAGACAAGGACACATGAACGAAGATTTTAATACAAAACCTAAATCATACACTCCATATATCCTCTAATCAATTAGTGATTGGGTTTTCTCAGAACCACTTTTGTACATAAGGATTTTCCAACCCTTTCCAGAACATTGATTTCAATCCAGTGTCTCTATCTGGAATGATAGATAGAGGAGGTCCACAAGGTCTTAAAACCTCTCTAATATTCAAACTTCCTAGATAATATACTGGGAAGGTCTCTCATATAGGTAATAAGTTTCAAACATTCATAAAAAATCAATTAAAACCTACAACTTATCATTTACATGATGGTATCAAGATAAAGAAGTCACAAAATCAATCGAAACATCATCCCATTTCTACTCAGGAATAGAAAATGGATGAAAAAAGCTGTTCTAAAAACAGATGTGCTGACTTCACCTACTAAAATGTGGAACACCACATGATAAAGTTGGAAATATCCCATTTCTTACTAGGACTCCAATACTTTCATCGTTGACCATGATACATATTGGTGACTCCAGGACAAGCATCCCATGAAAGGGTATACAATTCATGCATCAACTCATCTATGATGTCTACTAGGACCCATACACACCCTTGGAATAGTAGATTATAATCCCCATCCATGGTCCAACATGAAGATGTATCATCATATGAGACACTTCCACTTTGGACATGACCTTCAGGATAAGATAATTATCTCAACCTCACCTGTTCAAGAAGTGTATAGGTCACTAGTAAGGCTAATTGGATTGTTTTTCTATGATCCACCTAAAACTCAATATAAATCTTTTAGAATAAGGCCATGAGATTCCATCCACCACTGGCCTCTTGAACCAGCCGAGTATAATTCCTTAGGATCAAATCATTAACTAAAACATTGCCTTTAGCAGGTGTTTAGGAATTATAAGAATAAAACTTTTTTAGGTACTCAACCCACCTGCATTGTCTGAGGTTTACATCTCACACTATAACGATGTACTTGATAATTTCTTGATCAGTGAATTCCAAAAAATGCTCTCCAAGTATATAGTACCTCCAACATCATAGATAATGGAGAAAAACCACTAGATTAAGGTCATACATCATGTAATTCCACTCGTGAGGCCTCAACTAATGAGACACATACATGATGACTCGCTCATCGTACATCAGAAAAGATCCAGTCCCAACACCTGATTCATCATATTAGATTATATAGATATCTTTTGGATCTGAAATAAACAGTACCATTGCTGAAGTAAACATTCCCTTAAACTCCTTACAGGATGCTACCCAAGCTTCTAGCCATACAAATTTCACACATTTAATTATTAAACCGATTAGAAGAACGAAATGATGCGATAAATCATGGATGAAGTGTGTATAATATCTGAATATATTTAAGAAACATTATGCATCAATGATGTTCTTGGGAAGCTCTCCATAAACTATAGCCCTCACTTTCTCCAGGTCTATCGAAACTCTAGACTTTGAGATAATGTGACCTAAGAATTATACTTTTTCAATCCAAAATTTTCATTTACTGGTCTTATAATAATGGTGATGATCTTTCTGTATATTAAGAATGATCTCGCTATGATTTTCATGGTCGTGTCTCTAGGCGTGAATATAGTTAGATATCATCCACAAATACTACCACAAATGAATCTAGATATGGTTGGAATACCCGATACATAAGATCAAAAAAGACAACATGTGCTTTTGAGAGACCAAAACACATGACCAGGTACTCATAGAGACCATAACTTCTCATGAAAGATGTGATAGGTATGTATAATGACATGATCAATACCAGATGATAGCATGACCTCATATCTCTCATTATGAATACCATCTCCTCTTGGATCGGATCAAAAATGTCGTCTATTCTAGGAAGTGGATAAAAATTATTTACTATGAATTGGTTCAATAAATATAAATCCATGCATAGTCTGAGGGTAAAATCCATATTCTTTGAAAGAAGGAATAGTGAAATCCAAGGATAAGTGATGGGGTGTATATATAATTTATACTCTAGATCCTCCAATATCTTCTTGAGTGGGAGTTCCTCCATAGGTTTCATCATATAAGGAGGTTTAGTCACTGGTTCCACTCCTAGAACTAACTCAATGGTAGAAACAACCTATCACACTAGAGGCAGACTAGAGAATTCATTCACAAAGATGTCCTTGAAACACTCCCCTAAAAGATGAAAAATAACAGGTCATAACCCCATTTTATCTTGGAAATGACTAGGAATCTGAGAAATTAAACTACTTAGCCTCCGCTTCTTGAGTCCTGATCACCCAGTTTTCACATCCCATTATTTATTATGAACATGTTTACCACCCTCTAGTGATGTTAACATCACCCTCAAATGATAATAGTCTATATGGTATTTATAAATAAAAAACCAATCCATCCCAATTATTATATCAATGTGCATAATGCTGAGCATGAAAAGATTCCATAAAAAAAAGGTATCCACCTATATCAATGTACAATCCTTACAACAGAGAATGCCCTATGATCGGATACCTAACGAGGGATCAAGCATCACAATTACATATAAGTGTTCAATCTCAAGGTCCATAATCTTCATAATAGTCTCAGATATAAATGGGTAAGATGTGCCTATGTAAAATAAGGATAACACTAATGTGGAGGCTACAAGAATAGTACCTCATATAGTAGAATGTCTAGTGCTTGACTCCTATAACATAGGCTAGACTGTATGTAACTGGCTAGTACTGTGGGCCTGCATCACTACCTAAATTCCATGAGAAAGCCCACTCTACTGGTTCTAAGAAACCTGAGTTCGACTACATTTTCCTTTATTGACACCCTAGGATGATTGACCAACAGTATTCCAGCTGCCTTCTAGTCATGATCTTACTGTTGTCTGTTTGAAATGTGGGTAGGATTAGATCCTCTATCTTTAAGTACTGATGGGAATTTATGTATAATCACTATATATTTGCCATCAATCCCTATGATATTCATTCAACTAGATCTCACAATAACTGAGGCTCTGTGTGCCTCAGATTCCCACACTGGTGACATATTAAGAAACTATCTTCTTTCAGAGCCAGAACACTACCACCTCAATGAGTATCCCCAAACTTTCTATTTCAATCATAATAAAAAGTACTATTAGATCTAGGTGTTAAACTACCCTAACTCACACCATCAACTTCCCTCAAACTATTCTCTATGACAAGGGTTTGGTAGAATGTTTCCTAATTGTTATTTAACCTAAATATGTTGACCAAAGACTAAATGGTGTAAACCATCCCATCCTAAAAATAGCCTAGAAGTCATAATATCCACACCCACTAGAGGAGGGGAAAACCATTGTAGCTTAGTAAAATGAGTAGAGTATTTCATAACATACAAACATCCCCACTATAGGTTCATTAATTCTCTAGAACTGGCATCAGTTAGATTTTTGGAGAATAAATAATAATAGAATATTTTTTGGAAATAAACCCACTCAATATCTCTATTCTAATCTTCATGGGTAGTAACATTCCACCACCGCTTGGAAGAATCACGGAACAAATATGCAATAATTTTGAACCTCTACTCTAAAGGTGTCTCCAGATTCTATAATATATAATGAATAGCTTCGATCCACGCCATCCATCCCCTAGAAAAGTGGGAGAATGATACTATTGGAATTATTGAGAAAAATCTTCCATATTCAAGGCAGGTAAAACAACACATTTCATCAACTAAAACATACGTAGAAATCCCCCTTAGATCTAGGCATCATTACCCAAATCTGGGACAAAAAGAGGTTCCATAGGTGGCAATGTTGGAGGAATCATTGGCCACTCATGGCCTGCCACCTCAATTCAATGGTATTAAGCTTCATCAGAGCATATGACTGGAAGGAATCAAGTTGTCATGATCATACAATTCCAAACAAACACATAAGAATAGATTTTAATAGTTGAAAAGATCGAGATAAAAATGAGGATATGTACATAGCTTTCCTATAGATTGATCATACCCATCTACCTACTCCTAAAGACCGGACTGGGTAATAGATAAAGACCATTGGAGGCCATAATAATGTAAGAGATACCCCGCCATAAACTACTAAGGTCATTTTCGGGTCTATGTCACTCTTTCATATATGTAAAAATTCCATTTTTACCCAATAAATCATATTAATTTTATACTTTAGATCATTTAAACATTTAAATATTTTTAAATGGTAGAATTATATAGATTACCATTTCAAATCCATAAGGGGCCATACTTTTTATAGACCAAAATATGGAATCCACTTAACACATTCCATAACATGTTCTATCCCCTATTACCAATAGTCTATGGCTCAACATGCCATAGTTAGATTCATAAGGTTTATACATTAACCTATGTAAAAAACATTTTTAGGTTAAGGTAGGCACTTTAAGTGTCAATTATGTTTTCCAATCCTAAAAGGAATGTCTAAACTTTCCTATATAATAATCAAGGTGGAAATAATATGAAACATGAAAATATATACAGAAAATAAACGTGACATGGAAATGTGAATAGAATATTTGTCCTATTAGGCATTTAATGATTCATAAACAGATGGAACACCCAAATTTAATCGATCCATGGTAAAAGAAATAATCATTTCAATAAAACCAATATCAATAACATTACATGATGTTTACATCACATGATGTTTACATCACATGATGTTTACATCACAACAGGTTGAAATTGTATCAAATATAAATGAAATAATCAATAACAACATTTACCCATCCCATGTAATTTCGGTTTTCCCTATACATTGGTAAGCTACATCACGAAACATGGTTAATTCCAAACCCATTTAACACATAGTATCCTATATAATACAAAAATAGTGAGACAAATAAAATATAATGGCTTTTATAAAAATTTATACCATCTCAAACTACGGTCCTCTAAACACATTTCTTAATCCAGTGGATCACATGGCCTCAAGCAAGCCTCACCATATGCCAGAGCCTGCCAATTAGTAGTATGGGTGTGAAGGTGGTATGATGGGGAGACAATACCCTCTTATTGTAATTGTGCACCCAATACAAATAAAAAACATAAAAAATGGAAGAATATTTAAAACAAGAAAATAATAAAGCAAAATAATAATGAATAATTGAGAAAAAAATGAAAATAACAAAAGCATCTAGGCGATGTCATATACATGGATTCATGACATGCTGATATAAAAAAAGGGGAGTAGGGGACAGGTATATACAACCATTCTATACAGAAAGTCATAAGGTGAAAAAGTCTAGACCACTAACTTCTTGAGCATATGTTCAGTCCTCTACTAAAATTCATCATATTTAAGAAAAACACATCAAAGACCTATAACAAGGTGATTTCTCTTATCTATAACTACTGATATATGATATCCTCAGTTTCCCAAGGAATCCTAAGTAGGGTTTGAGATAAAATCTCAGTAGGCCCCCACAAAATGTGTCTATAAGAAATCCAAGAAGTGCCCATATCTAGATAGTGTGAAAGTATAAATAGACGATTAATAAAAGATGAATAAATAAATAACAAGCCGAATCAGTTTCTTAAATGAACATATATATAATAGTTATATTTTTCATACACCTTATATGGACTAAGTACATGTAGATATAAGTGTCCATATATGTGGTATACCAGGTTCTAGTTGGAATAGGGTGTAACTCAGACATCTATAACCAGTCTAATCGTGTATTTAAGGTCATGAAATAGGGTAAAGGCACTACATCTCAAAATGAGTGAGAGTTTTCATTCTTTTCATTCAATATGGTGAGTGTAACAACATTTATACACTCAAAATTAGGGACATGGCATGTCAATCCCACCATCCAACTAGATTCAATGGTGTGAGACAACATGCTCAACACCCAATATAATGGTGCATGATACCATCATGGTCAATGAAACCCCTAAAATCATACCAAAACCTATATGAAGGTATAATAATATTTATATTTTTAAGGTTGAGGCATTACCTCTCATGTATGTCAATAGTCATTTTCAATTACAATAAGGCATTTCAGTTAAAAAAGAGAATTTAATAAAGCATAAGAAAATGGCATGGCCTTAACACCCTTTTTAAGTCATTCCATTTACTCAATATAATTTATTTAAGGAAGTTAAATCCATCATGAACAACCGTTTATATTTAATACAAGCTACTAAATTAAAAAATTCATGGAAATTAAATTTATAAGGTTCATAGTGGCACATATAAGGTATATTTACCCATAGAAAAATTACCTACATGGGAACTTCCAATTATAAGATGGAAAAGAACATGGGAGGTACCTTGGGTTCATTCTAAATTTATATTATTGAGGGAAAATTACTTTCTAACCCAGGAATAACAATTAAGTGATTCTCAAACTATTTGAAAAATTCGCCATAGAGGGAAACTCAAGCCGGGACATGCATGGGGTGTATAAATATGAGGTCAACATCCTCTAAACTACTAAATAAGGTTAAATGAGTGTATATCAAGGTGTGTAGATCAGTTTATTATGAAGAATTCAATTAAATGATGATGCATGTAAAAGTCCAGAGTGCAGTGTAATATAAAACATACACAAACACTAAAACAATTGTGAAAAAAATGAAACCACCAACCTTAAGGCCATTGATTTATCATCATCTAATTGTGACCTTAGATTCATAGTAGGTTGATCGAAATATAAGAAACATTCCAATTCCCTCAAAATATAGAAAATGAGCATTCATCTAAATAGTGTAATCGATCCAGAGATAAAAAGAAATTGGAAGTAAGTGGAATGATGATCAATCCTTTAGGTATCCAACTCCTTTAGAGGAACTTTATTTAGACCTTACATCATAGATTTAACTCATATCCTAGGATGAAAGAGAAGAAAATATATACGAGAATGATAAGAATTTCTATCACTAGAAATGGGATGAGAATAAATAAATGGGTAAATATATTTAATTAATGGGGAAAGGATATTTCAACCTAAAAATATGGGTCACATGGTTAATGAACATTATTACCCAATCTGCGCACAAAACATGATCAAAACAGCACCCAAAGAGAGACCTTTTATGATTAAGGTGCATGGTTTCCCAGACTATGTATAGACCGTGAAAAAAAAATCTATCAAAGTCTACAGTTTTTCTCACAGTCATGCACTTAGAGGGGCACAGTTGTAGAAAAATCACACATCCCTTTTTTCCCCTCTTCCCGACCCCACATGGTTAGAAGAGATCATGTGGTCTAGGAGACATGGTTTCTACTGACCTTGTAGCCCCATCATTTTTCCATTTCCCATAATCAGGAGCTCTCAAAAAAGACTCAGATTCTCCCAAGACCTTACATAGGCCATAGATCATATTTACCATGTTTAAAACATGTATTTAAATTGAAAAACAAATGATAGATACCTTCATAGGAAGAGAGGTCATTACATGCATCCTTACCCACAATGGGGAATATCTAAAATCCTGATCCACTATGTTGATGGTCTCGGTAGTTTACCTAGACATATGAAATGTTTTTGTATATTTATGATAGTTACACACATTAATAATTGGATATTATGGCTCATAAATTTTTTTATGATGATTTCTCACTCTTAGGGACCATGATATCTTAAATGATAATTTTTTATTCCTCGACTTTGGTTTATGATCCATGGCGGGTTGGGTTTGATCATTTTAAGTTATGTTCATGATCACTCAAACTTATTATTATTTTATTATTTTATATGATATTATTTTTATTTAACTTATAATTACTATTAATAAGAATCTAATACCAAACTTTCTTAATTATCCCTTCCCCCAAGTTATATATAATGGTTTCATGTAGGGTATATCTATGAGGAATACTTAATGAGAAGGTCATTATGGGAGACATTAAAAATATCTCAGGAATTAAGAATATTCAGTTCCATTATTTCATATGCACTAAAATTTTACAATCCTCATTTTTGTGGTGTTGTGTAATGTATTGAATATTCATTGGAAAATATGTAATATCAATTTATGAAAATCCCTGGTTGCTACATTTTGTATCAAATTAAATGATTATTCAACCATTAGAAATGCTGAAGAGAAAAATTGTGATAAATATCTTGAGATATTTCTAACAAAATTTAATGTAATGTATCTATGGACAAGAATATAGATGAGTCAAATTATAGAAAAATATCATGTAATTTTGTTAAAGGATAGAGAAAGTGGTTTACATGTAATAACATCCATATATAGGTTCAACAAGTGGATTATGCTATGGAACATATATACCTAGGGGAAACAACCCTAAAAACCCCATGTTGAGATTTACTCGATCTGAAAATGGTGCATTCCAATGGCAATTACTAGACCCCTTGTTTGGAACTCCTAGAGGATATGATTTGATAACTCAAAAACTCATTATAATCCATCATGAAGGATTTAAATAGATGATGATTGTGAATGGAATAGTATAAACCAATGGTTTCATATATTAATAAGAATTTATGATAATTTATACATTATATTATATAACTTCATTATTATTTGGTGTCCCAACTATGATTAGTGTTTCTCACACTATACATTTTTCTTTTAGTAAAATGATAAAACTAGAAGGAATTTTATTAACAATTAATGCGACATAATATTTTCTAATGAGAAGAAAAATGGGATGATGACTGGAGTGTAAGATTTTTTTATTATGCCTAAATAGATTTTGATTCAAATGATTTACAATTTACACCTTAACCAACACTCAAACTCACTAATGAATAGAAGGAATAAGTTTACTGAGTGTCTGGGTACTGTAGAACATAAAGGAACGAAGATCTAGTTTTATATGTGTTAAGAATGTGGGAAGAAACATGAGAGTAAATGTATTTAAGGAATGGGAAGATGTTTGTATTGGGGAAAAGATAGACACAATGAAAGTAACTATGAAGGGAAAATGAGTAGGTCGGTTAAGAAAATGGATGATAATAATTTCACTCTTTTTTATCATTTGAACATTGATTATTTTAAATGTGGGAATTATGGGAATTATTCCATTCGATTTCCTAAAAGGAAAGATCACAAAGAGAATATGAAGGCCATTAAAATAAATGTTTATATTGATGATGATTTGGAGACAATAAATAAAATATGAAAGGAAAGGGGTATTAAAGAAGGAGACGATAGAGTATAGTAAATTTTTTGAGAAGGAATTTTGGTGAATAAAGTATTTAGGTATTGTAATTCTAATATTATGTTATATTAATCATGAAATATATGTGTATTGTTTTATATAATCTTATCATTGAGTATTTAAAAGAACAGGTTGAATGATATTGATGGATTAGAGGAGTTTTTTAATGGAATGGTGATATTTTTATTATGGGAATAAAAACCATAATATCTTTCTAATGTTGAGAAAATATATCATTTTGGATAATGATATTATCGATATGGATAAACTAAATTGGATAGTATTGATGAACCCATAAATAATAAATAATTTATTGAAAAATTGGTTTATGTTATCATTGGTGGAGTTTAGAACATTATTGTATATTTTGAAAATATTTAATAATATGTGGTTTTATTCAGGTAATGAGAATGAATTCATGTTTTCATTGATGTTCTATCGAAATTAAGGATATTACCTTATTTTAAGATAATATATTTCAATGGTATTCACATGTTTGGTATTTAACAATATAGAGATACATTATTATATATGGGATATTAATGTTGAGATATTTTTTTTAAAATTAGTGACCTTATTTCATAAGTTTTAGATTTTAGTATGTCAAAAGGGTTATAAGGTTAACCATTTATGAAAGGGTTTGTGGTTAAATTTGAATGAGATTTTTGATATTAATGTATTATGTCACCATTTCAACATTCATTCCTATTATATAACTTTGTCTAACCACTTTGGTTTGTTACAACTAGATATTTAAGGAATGAATTACTATTCTCTATGGATCTTATTATCCATTGGTGCTTTAAGAATTAAAAATTGACCATCATTTTTTACATTAAGATATGAAGTGGAAACTTGATAAGGAACAATCAAAGGGTGAGATTGTTATTATGAAACTTATTGAAATACATTAAAATATTTCTTGTGAAAATTATCTAAAATTAGGAAAAAGGATGTCGAAATAAATTCATGTTACATTATGACCATTTTTAATGATATCGATGACCATTTTCACACAAATTTGGTTTATGTATTTGTGGTCATTAACCTTATATAAATCACCCACATTATTATGATTAATTTTCCCTATCACACTCTTCTAGTATTTCAGTGTTATTTTTCTCTTCTATGTCCATTTTTTCACATCTCACCTATATTATCCTATATGGAAACCTTGTTATAATTTACTTTAGGTAAGCATTATGTTTAAGACATAAAATTTTTATGGATATATTTATTCTTCCTTTTTATAATGTTGATTTCTATGATGTAATTTGTAATTGTTAATCCTGTGATGGCTGAGTTGAGTTTTGATGGTGAAATTCATTTTAAGTCGGAAGGTAGAATGTATCAACCTGATATTCATTGAAAGATTTTTTTTTTCAAATTAATTTTGTCTTTTTGATATTTTTCATTGAATAAAACATTAAATTTATCCCACGTTACATGAAATCACTGATTTTTTTGTGTAGTTACATGAAACACTATATTATCATTGTGTTACACACAATACCAAGTTTAACTTGTGTTATATGAAACACCGAGTCCAAATAAAACATGAAATACTACTTAAATGTTATAATTTAATATAATAGTTATCACATGGCCATTGGAATGGAAGATTTGAATATGATGAAATAAATTATGAAATTATATTTCAAACTTGTATACTTATTGAATTATTTTATTACCAACTAATTACAAATGAAAATAAAAACCTTTTGAATATGTTATATATCTTTTATAAAAATATATTATTCTATATATACAGAAATGTGTTTTAAAAAATGAAATCCAAAAAATAACGTTTGGTTAATTATTTTAATTAAATTTAAATAATATATATCTAATCACATTTTTAACATTAATTTTATATTTTATCTATACTATAGTTATGAGTAAATATGATTTAACTCTAAAAGACACAGTTTTTATAAAAAGCAGTTTTTTTGCCTTTTTATGGCTCAATTATATTGAATATATTTTTGAAAATTTCATAAAATATAATTTAAAAAATAAAATTCATTTTTTATGCTAATAAGAATATTATATTAGTTTGAATTTTTGTTTTTTTTATGAAATATGTTTTGGATGAATATTGAAATATATGAAACTTTAATTGGAAACAACCTTTTTAATTAAATTATTCATAAAGTTAAATTATAATTTGAATTTATTATAAAGTTTTATTAGTTCAATTATAAATCAATTAATCCAATTTAGTTCATTGGAATAAATTTCATATTTAATTTTGATATAAAAACATTCTAAACCTTTGTATATTTTCCCTTTTAAAACCCTCTTTCTCGCCACATCCATGAGATTAATTTTAAATTAATTTTTTACACTTATGTGAACAGAACATGAAAAAATAAATTAAATACTTGGAATCATCCTAATTTATATTATCTAATAACTAAAAATTAATTTTTCACCAAAATGAATAGGGAATTCAATAAAAATTAATTATTGTTGTTAAGGTACAAATGGGTTAATTGTTGGGTTATACTAAAAAGATAAGGGTTAAAATTATTTAATGAAATTTAAAAATATTTTAAAAAAAAATATTTCCCCATAATCCTTCCAAATATCAAAAAGGGTCATTTAAAATCATTTTCATGATAATGAATTTATTAGTTTGGAGTCTTTTGAGAAATTTCATTTTAATATCCCTAAGGGTTCCTTTTCCCCACTTATAAAAGGGAACTCTTTACCCATAGTTATTCACACATTGCAAGATAATTTTATCAACCCAAACCTAAAAAAACACTCCTCTTATCATCTATGTTAATATTCTTGTGAATCATTTCATCCGAAAAGACCATCCCTATGGTCCTTAAGTAGAGATCCAAAGTAGGTTTCTCTTGAAGAAGGTAATTATATAGAAATGTTATTTCATTTTATTTATTATATTTCCACCTTAAATATTGTATTAAAAATTACAATATAATAACATTAGTATCTAACTTATACTTATATTTTATTATCCTGACCTCAAAATATTTATCCATCTCGACTTCTATCAAAATGAGTTACAAAATCCTCATTCGTGTGTACAATGAACTACCTCCTTGTGAACTTGTATCATTTATTTTTTCTATTAACACCAATCATGATTGGAAATAATTTTTTAATTATTATATATAATATTTTTATGATATTATTATGCTTTTATAATAATTATATCATGCTTAAATTCATGCTTTCCATTTTGTGGTAATACGATAACATCTCTCGTGTGTACAGTGGGCAACCACCATGTGATGTGATGTGATTCATTTATTATATACATGGCCTATATTTAGAATGTGTTTAAAGAAAATATTTGATATATATGAAATAAATATTATTCTATAATAGTTATATATCATTTTCCCCCTTTCATTAAATTCAAAATGAAAATAGAAACAACGTTCAACCGTATGTACAACCAACTGTCTCTATGAATGATGTATTTCATTTTATATCAATAAATTATATCTATTACTCTAAATAAATATATAATTAATTTGAATTATATATATACCATGGAAAATATTTTGTAGTTTGTTAAACCATAAACAATGTAAGAGGATAAAAAATAAAAAATCATAACATATATGAAAAACAAAGTAATTATTACCCATACAATAACATTGACCTGGGATTCTTAATAAATGGGTAATAAATGGTAATAATAAAAAAAAATATGGAATTATATATACTAATATAGTTCTATAATATTTTTTATAATATACTTATATTTATTATATAGGATGTTTGAACAAGTATGAAATAAGTCAAGACATAAGGTAATGGATTTCCATTTCACTATTTACTTATATGATACACATACCATATTTATCCCATAATTAATTTATATGGTGTATGTACTACAAATTGAATTATTTTATTATTATTAAACTACATATTATGTGGATTTACATATCCATTTTTGATAAGCCTTTCTGGAGGTATATAATTCAAAATATTACTAAAGTTGTCATGGGTTTTTGTCTCAATTTTCCCTCTTTGAGGCATACATTATGTAATGAACCTATATTATTTCATGAAGTGTATATAAAACCCATTTTACATTTAATATAATCAATTTATTAATTCTCATTAAATTTTAGGTTTCCTTTTATTTAATTCCTTCTTTTGGATTATGATTCAAGGCTTCTGAAGTGGTTAAAATGTTATGTTACGATCTCATCATTTATCAGGATTGTTTAATAATATATTTTTTATGATAAATAATTTTGATATATCTATTATAAAACACCGTTAATTTTATTATCCTTGAGTTATTTAATGATAATACATGTTTTTCCTTCATTTCCCCGTCCTTAGTACTCACGTGTTCAAAACCAACGTTTTTACAAAAAATCATATCTTCGACCGAACACTAATTCTTCTTACAAAACCATGTTTTTTAAAAATATATCAAATTTTTATTTTATTTTTATAAATACTTTTATTAATGTAATTTTTACCCATGTTTTGCATTTTATAATTTCTTAACGAAAATATTCCTTCCATTTTAGAAAATAATTCTTGTTTTTCGTTTACCAAAAATAGGAAAAGAAATTATTTTTAAGATGAATGACATAAAAAATATTTCATACTTTCATTAATGAATAGTGATTTAAACATTCAATTACAATTTTTAAAAGTTCTTTTCGAGGATATTTTTGTACAATATATTTTGGAAATTTTTAGATTTTAAATAAATTATTTCAAAATGATGATATTTTGAAAATGTTTTACATTTTTAAAAATTATTTTCATTGTTGAAATAATATTTTCCTCAAGAAATGTTTTAAGTAATTTAAAAAGATTAATTTATTTGTATTCAAGGTTATACTAAATTAAAATTAATTTGTTAAAAATTTTCTGAATAAAAAATTATTTTGAAAAATAGTAATTTTTTTTAAAAATGTTTTAAATTATCAACCAAAATCATTTTCTATCTACTGTGACATCTGTTGATGTTACATATGACTTAATGAGGATAATATCCAAATATACCATTCCTATTATTTCTTTTAATGGTTAGTTATTGTGATGTCAAGATGTTTATGAAACTCATTTATATTTGAAAAGTTATACCATGAGAAAATACTTATGAAACCACTTCTTTTTACAGACTATGCTTTGATGATTTGATTATAAAACCTATCTCATTTCCATATGTCATGATGTGATGATATGTTTATATTATCCTAACCATTACATCGGTTATGACATAATGATTTTTATGATATGTTTTCACACATAAATATCATTTTCATTATGAGATAGTTGGGTCTTATATCCCCCTTATATTCATTAGGTTAAACTTTATGTATCCTGAGAAAAAATTGGTAAACAATTCAACGAGCTTGATCCTCATTGGGAAATTGGTGCATCCTGATCCTAAATGGGAAATATTTCTATCCTAATTTACAATGGTAAATATATGTCTCTTGATCAACAATGGGAACCAATTCTATCCAGATCCACAATGGGATACATTTGTGTCTTGATCCATACAGGGAAATAGGTGCAAAGTCCTGATCCACTATTTTTATGGTATTGGTATTTTAGATTGACATATGAAATGTTTTTCTTTATTTTTATGGTTCCACAATTTTATTACATGATCTTATAGTTCAAGATTGATTTACGATTATTTATCAGTCCTATAACCCATGTTTTCTAAAACGATAACAGGTTTTTCTATGACTCTTGTATTTTCATCAATGAAATATTGGGTATAATATTTTTATTTTATGTTCATTCTAAAATAACCCTATTCGTATATATGATTTCATATGATCTTAGATTGATAACTCTTATATTTACATCTGAGATCACCCTTTCCTATGTTTCCTTTACCCAGGTTATGAAGAATGTTTTTAAGTAGATTATATATACGAAAAGTACTTAATAAGATGATATTGATGGGATATGTTAATGATCTTTCAGTAATTAAGAATATTATTTTCCATGTTTTTAAAGGCACTAAACTATTATGGTCACCAAGTGTGTGTTTGTGTAATGTATTGAATATTCACATGAAAATATGTAATATCCATGCATGACTAGTCTGGTTATCTATGAGAAAGATGTGAGATTAAAATTTCAGAAGTATAATTATGTATTATGTATCATATATTAATATTAAACCCATTATTATAATATTCTAGAAAATATAGAGATGAAAAATGAATAGTATGACAATGTAGAGATGGTAAGTCATACATACACACGAGCGATACATTGACATCTCATTTGATTGGAAAGAGGGTGTATAATGTTCTTTCATAATCATAATAAAATATTAGAATATTTAAAATTATAATGATATTTTTTATGTTACATATTATTTATAAATAGGAGGTAAATAATAGTATAATAGAAAGTGACCGGGTAAGGTGATTACCTATCCTTTTGGAACGACTCCATTAGATCTCCTCTGAAGGGATCTAGGGTCGCTATTTTGGGTTGAAAATAACCTCTAAAATGTTTCTATTGATATTTATAAGAGGAATGTTATTATTTGGGATGATATATAATTCTCAATATGGTTTAAATAATCAAGGGGGAAGTTTCCCTTTTATAATTGAGATGAGCATCACTTTTGGTATTTCTCAAAAGATTAAATTATGATAAATTCATACTCAATAAAAATACCTCCAAATGAATATTTATCTTAATATAATGCATTATAGGATATTAATATCACAAAATAATATAATTTAGACAATTTTTGGTGTAATTTTAAATGTTATCATTTTAGTTAGACCTTATTTATCCAATTTCATTTTTAACAATGGTGACAAAATTGTCAATATTAAAGGGTTTTTAATTTTTTTACTTTTAAGGTGAAAATTAACAATAATTTAAAATTTTATCCT
Source organism: Viscum album (assembly GCA_963277665.1). NCBI lineage: Eukaryota > Viridiplantae > Streptophyta > Magnoliopsida > Santalales > Viscaceae > Viscum > Viscum album. The sequence continues at coordinate 860,983,956 of OY728121.1, forward strand.
TTTGACCGTAAATATATACACCTAGTTTTATTTATTTTTTTCATAATTTTTAAATAATTTAATAAATTATTATTTTGACCAAATATCATTAATGTCAATTTTGATACTATTCATTCAACCTATATTTAAATGGATTAATAAAAAGAATAATTTGAAATATAAGACATTAAACCCTCCCTAAAATTTGATATTGATATATAAAATTCACATTACACATTAATTATTTCAAATTATATTATTTTTCATTTCTTTAAAAAAATTATTTCTCTATTAACTAAATAAATTCTTTTGCGGCGTTGTGCATTAATTTAAGATATTTATTTAATATATAAAAATATTAAATAAATAAAAATATTAAATAAATAAAAATATTTTAAATAATTTTATACATATTAAAATATCGATTTATATTCATTAAATATATATTTTGACACATATAATGTTCATGAAAACTTATTTAATATGATATTTGGAGTTTTCCGACCATACACACGCATTACACAAACATTTGGATAGTAAAGTTGTTATATAAGTAAAAATTTTATTTATGACCAAAAAAATAATAAATAATATAGAATAATTAATAAAAAAATATGATCAAGGAATTATTCCATCTCAAATAATATCTTTGGGGTACCAAATTTGACTTTTCCTGCACTGGACAAGCTTTCAGTTGGTAGAGGAAATGATTTTCATCTTTATCCTGTAATAATTTTTAAATTATATGTTTAAAATATAATTATTATAATATCATAATGGAGTTAATAAATTGGTTTCATAAATTTTTATGTTATTTTTATGCCTTGGTGATATCATAAAAGATACCATATTTCATAGAAACTATAATTTATTACAATTAACATAAAAATATATATTCTTCAAAAAAATGTCAAAAAATTAATTCTAGAATAAAATTTGATTTATGAACCACTAAATAAATTTTATTTTATGAAATTTAATTCATATAATTTATAGAAAAGAATTTAAATTTTAAATTTTAAAACATTAAAAACATAAGATTTTAGAGAAATGCCTTTATATGTAAAAAAATGTTTTCATAAAAACATCAATAATAAATTTGATTATAATGAAATTAATTGGATTATTAATAATTTATAAATAATAGTTTTACTTTTAAACCAGTTTATAATTTTTTACCTTTTTATATATTTCAATTAAAAATGTATTTTTTAATAAAATTTAGTATTTTCATAATTCACTGAAAAATAAAACATTTTCCGAAAAATTATAAAAATTTACCATAAGTTAATTTTGATATAGAAATTTCTAAAATGATATTGTTTTAATTAAATAAAATTTCAAAGTGATCTTGAAAATTAATTATTATATATTCCTAAAAATGCAATGAAATCATTTTTTGATGAAGACACATATATGATTCGTAAAATAACTTTACAATAAAATTTGTGATTAATTAATTAGAATTTATCAAACAATTTATATTAAAAAAATGTTATAATAAATATTTTAAAAATATAATATGTTATTTAATTATTAATTAATTAATGTAATTTTATTATTCAACTCATTGATATCTAGTGGATATCACCAATGAACTTAAGGTAAGGGATCATCTCTATTTCACCTTTATTCCAAAATGTCATCTTTGTTATGCCATTTTATGTGTAATTTCTTGTGATGGGGTATTATTATGCACCTCCCCAATTCAGTCCTCATCTTTTTTAAATGTTTATAAGCCCATTTATCTTTCACTAATCCCTCTTATGTACACCCGAAACCCTGCCGATATTCTGTGAGGGATTCAACCCAAACCTCCTGTATTCCTTTGAGTTTCTTTATCTATCATTTCACATGAATAAGATTATCTATTATTTTTATTTTAATCTTATAAATTCAATTTTAATTTTCAAAAATAATGTAACATGTTCCATTCCTCATTATATTTAATGGATATACATGTTTTTAAGTGATTCCCTCCTCAATACTTCCTGATAAGCAAACCTGTTTTGAGGGAAATTCCCAAATTCATACTTGCTTCCATGTGCACTCTATCATATGTTTTATGATACCATTATCATTATAAAATAATTTTTATTATTTTGAAAACTTTCCTGTTTCACTTTTGTTTTTTTATGAAGTATTGTTCACTTTTGTATTTTAAAGGCTCTATAGTATTTTCCTTAAACATTTAAAAAACAATTATGCCAAAATTTCTTGAATATATTTCTTACATGTTGTCACATGTAATTGAAATCACTCACCATGATACATATATATTTTTCCTTATGTTTTTCCATGAATAATTTCTCTTCTTTCATGAACAATTTCGTGTTACTTCCATTTGTTATGCTTTATGACATGATTGTGGTACTCTATTCTTACCACGGGAAACCCTTATGATTATGTAAGATTAGTTATGTAAAATTATTTATATGGAAAAAATATTCATTAAAATTTAATATGGGTAAACCCATATTGTGCTCCAATTCACTGGGTAAAGTTATGTTTTATTAGATGTTATGTACAACGGACTTTATCCTCGACATGTGCTACTATGTAAATTGATCTTGAAAGTTAGCCATGACTCGTACTAAAGTCATGTTTTATATTTATGCCACATTTTTATGACTGCATGATTATATGATTCTATTTTTATATGTTAAGGTTACATATGATAAATTCCATTTTAAATGGATTTTATATCATCCACCTTTTTAATGTTTTGTTCATGTTATCATCTACATGTTAATGCTATGTTGGATTCCTTCTATTCCTTGTGTTAATGATTTGTTCTTACGATTATTACCTTACTAGGATTTTTGATCATCAATGTTTTCATGTTATCCCCAGGTAATCCAATGATTATTTATGAGCATAAGGGATGTTAGGGGATATTTATGAAGGCTAAATAAATAAATGTTATATTTAATTTCATGTTTTCAGTTTTATGTACCTAGTCTTCCAAGACACTAGAATTTACAATCCCTGGCTGTTAATATGATGTATATGTATGCTTAAAATCGTGTAATTTTATATATAAAGGATAGGGTCACTACAAGGACAGTGTGAAATTCACTAAGAAATATTATGTGTTCCATATCCAAGAAAACATCATCCATAAACCCCTGAAATTATGTATAGAGATAAATATTCCTATCAATTTTCCATCTGTGGAATAGATTTTGAAGTGCCATACCTCCTAAAAATGTCCCAAAAGTTGAAGTACATCCTAAATGATTCCAATTTTTTCTAAATTAGGTGAGGAAATACCCTTCAAGGATTATGGGGTGAAGAACATCGTCAACTTCGTAATGTCTCAATTCATCACTTGGTTCAGAGTCCCTCAAGCAATATTAATGGACAACGACACTAACTCTTGTTCAATGGATTTTAAGAAACTCTACTAGGAGTACAATATCAATTCCAATCCACCATCTCACTATCATGTAATGGAAAATGGATATATGGAGGCCTTCAATAAGACTCTATCAAATATACTACATAATATGGTGAAAAGGGATAATAATTCCAAGTTAAATAAGCTCCTCTATGTTTTGTGGGCCTACCAAACCACCACACATACTGCTACACAAGATTCACAATACACATTTGTGTACATGATTGATATATTATTACCCATATAAGCCCATATAGATTCACTATAAATATAAATTTTTGGAAAACTCTTAGATGATGAGCTATCACCAAAAAGGATGGATTAATTGTAGGGGCTCGATTAGAGTTTGTTGCATGCATTTCAAAACATTGAAGTCCATGACAATCAGATCACACAAGAATTTAATAAGAAGGTTTTCCTCCATTAATTCCTTCAAGGAGAACTGGTGTTGTCTCTCAAAAAAACTATGATACAAGGAAAGAAGACTATGATGTTTGAGCTCAAGTTGTAAGGGCCTTACATCATATGTATGGTATATCAAAGTGGAGCTTACTCACTGGACACAATGGATGTGGAGCGTTCCACCCCACCCACCAATGTGAGTTTTACCAATAAATACTTTTCGTAGATATAATTAGACATCCTACATCATAGTTTCAGGATGATAAAATACACAGCTGCATCCCATATATATGATATTAAACAACATACATGAGTCCTAACAGAAATACACTAAAATGAATGATATCTTACGTCCTGACCACATGATGATAAGCTATAGAGAATTGGTCCTTAAAGAATGACATTAATCTACATGGAAGATGTCCTTGATGCATGACATTAAACTACATGGTCCTAAAGAACTACATGTGACTTGATTCCTACCATATTAGGATATGTAGTGAAACCTGGAACTCCACTCTTGTGTCCAACTGTGACATTACTCTTCTTTCACATCGAGTAACACATGCCCCTACCACATGGAGCTAAACTACATTGATGATTCCATGACCGTATGAAACTAATGTATATTGGTTCCTAGAACAACAAAGGGGTTCATTTTCATTTTATTGAGATATTTAGGGAGGCCTCAAATCTATATATTGCACTAGCCACTATATGATACGAAGTACTCTTATCCTATCCTTAATTTCCTCTACATGGATGGATGGACCCTTTCCATTCCTTGTTTATAACACCGATCATAGCTCACATGATAAAAAATATTTCAATAAGGGATCCCCACATAGAAAATTCATAACATCTCATGATGGGTTGATCACAGTACTGAAGGCATGACCTTAAAATGAATACCATGTGTCCTTGCTTCATTATTTTAAACTGCATGATTGATGTCCCTTGCATGACATGATGTTTCATATTCCATTTCAAATTTTCTGATAGGACCACTATCATTGGTGACTAGTCTGCTACAATATCTCCATTAATGAACTAAATATGGATTGATTCCTATCATCATAGGATTGATAGTGATTCCTTGATCATCAAACCCAGGTCTAGTTGCAACAGACATAAAAAAATTCACACTTTCTACATATAGTCTATAATTACATAGGGATCTCTCTCAAGAACTATGAGTGGCTTGATTCATATGATAATTAGATATATAGTGACACATAGAATCCCATTCATGGGCCTTGAAACGATATTCCTATTTAACATATGGGATCCAGCAGTTTCTCCACATGATGTTACACTGCACGGTTCCTCTAGAACTAAGCGTGGATTGATTTATATCAATCTAGGATAAGTAGTTATTCATGGAAACTCCAATCTAGGTCTTATATATAACAGTCAACTGAAAAAATTCCCTCCTCTATATACAGGTCAGACCTACATAGAGTTTTTCTCATCCCAACAAATACACGTGGCATGATTTCTATCATCTCAAGATACATAGTGAAATCTAGATCATTAATGATAGGCCTAGATACAACAACCAAAAATGAAAGTTCACCCAAACTAAATAAGGGTTTGAGTCATGAAAATCAATTTTTCTTACAAATGATTCAAGATATATGTATATCCTGTTTGTACGTGCAATAAATCATGTACACTTTTTCACATCGGTTCCCACATCCATATTGTATGATATTAAATTTAATTGAGGTATGTACTTATCACACAACAATTACCTTCACAGAATACATCCTCATCACATGATATTAACCTGTATGGAGGTACATCCATACCACATGATATTAAGATTCATGGAGGTAAATTCTTACCACATGATAGTAAACTACTAGGAATTAGTCCCCATTACAAGACAGTAATGTAAGAACCTGGGTTTTGAGCCTGTAATACTTTGAAATTTTCTTGATGTTATTCCAGAGCAGGGTGTTCAGATGACGTGTGATTTGGAGCCCCGGTGTGGCCAGAACTAAATTTTACATACATTCACACTAGACACACCAAATAAACAGAATAACTCCTAAACGGTTGCACGTATGGGAAACCCGAGTGCATAGTTTAGTCCAGAGAATGTCGTTTACCCTAGGAGGGGTGTGACTTTTGTGGGAGCAGAACTTATATGGAAAATTCCACCAGGGGAATTTTCATAGTTTAGCTGACTCAGGCGTGAAATTTATAACTTCTGAACGGAGGCTCGGATTAAAATTCTGAGACTGCTATTGCACTCAAAACGTGGGTTTTCCCTAGGAGCGGCTTTACCCCGACCCTGTCGAGAGTTCAGGTACGAGCCTACTAGGGGGTGTTTAAGAATTAATTAATTTCAATTAATTCATTCCCCTACTTAAACACCTCCACCCGCCCTTCTTCCCCTTACAACCTCTCCCTGGTGGAAGATCTCCCAAAAAAGTAATCCACCATCTTCAAGCTCATCACCCCACCTCCTCAAGGAGGTTGCAGCTGCGGCAGATCATTTGTGATGCGACGGGCTATGCCCTGCGAGGTAGGTTCATGCGTTTTCATTTTCTTAAAATCTTCAACATCTTCAAACTCAATTATAGCGTCAAAATGATGTTTTTTTGTCGATAGGAGTCCATATATGAGTAGGGTTCGATATGAGATTTCAAAAACACTTTTCAGATAAAAAATATGAGTCTCGGGGTGTCTGAGGTGGACCCGAGATGTTTTCCGGCCATACCCTTGTTTTTACGATGGTTCCAGGGTGGTCCAGTGGCTCTGCACGGGCGAGTCCAGCTGGTAGCGCGACAGGCTTCCTAGGCAGCTTCGTGGTGGCACCCCAGGCGGTAGCATGGCGGGATCCCCAGGCGGTGGCGGTTGGCGCGAGCGCGTGGGTTGGCCGGCTCTTCCGGTCGGCGTGCCACGGGAGACTGGGGTCGTCGCGACCCCGGGAGCAACTGAGACCCGCGAAATGTGGGTCTCGTGGGTGAAAAGCTGGACCGGCTCGTTCCAGTCCATTTAAAGTCGCATAGCCCGCACAGTGAACTGCGGGCTGCGGTGGACCTGGCGGTCCGGGCGACGGACCGCCGGTCTAAAAGGGGGTGGACCGGCCGAACCGGTCCGGCCCACTCCATCTCCTTCTGTTGGCACAAAATGCACCTAAATTTCTATCCAAGTGTTAGATTCACAAGTTTTCTATGGTGACCCGATCATTGGATTGAGACAGAGGTTTTGAGATGGTCTCGGGGACTTTTAATTCTTGATATGGGAGCTCGGTGGCGCGACACACTTTTTTAGCATTACTTAGCACCTCACCGGGATTCTTATTTCGGATGGCGCAAGCACATACAGAGTCCGTTTTAGGCACCGTAAATGGAATTGTGACCATGGCATCATGAAGTAGTCCAGGGTGGTTGCAGGTGTTGAAGCCAGAGTTGAGGCATGGGCCCCATGTGCCGTCTATTAAGGTGTGTGCAGCGTACTATGACCTTTTCACCTGACGTCCATTCGGGGAGAATGAATAGTATTTTTGGCATGTTTTTCCGAGATCATTGTGATGGAATAGTTCACCCGACCTTTTTTGGTACCGAGTTTTGGGCCCCACGAGATGTCGTACGGGCATAAAGCGGTGTTGAACAACTTTTTTGTCGGGAGTCTGTTTCCAGTGAGTAAATAGTCTATCTCGCGTGTTTTTCTGCGTGGATTACAATGGTTTAATATTTTTGGGTGTGCAGAGGCTCTTTCTAGACCTCATTAAATGTCAAAACATGAATGTTCGTTGGTCAGAGGTTCCTTTGAAACACTCCGAACCAACACACGGTTACGATGATAGTGACACCCAGTAATGGTATGGGAAGTGCGGAGTTATTGGGCCAGTTCCAAGTTTACCCTCCAGTGGGGATGGGCAGTGGGAAATCCACCAATGTATTAGGTTTTACCCCGCTGCGAGGCTGGACAGTGGGTTAACCATTAACCATAGGGTTTACCCTCTCGCGAGGCTGGACAGTGGGTTACCCATTAACCTTAGGGTTTACCAGAGCGGTACCCTTGGTTGTACGGCTAAGCGATTAGACAACTTTGACATGTGGTAATGTTGGGCATCAGTGATGGATATCCTTAGAACTATTGCCAACATTACCTGGGCTGATCTTGGAGATAGAGATCCCCATAAAAACTCATTTGGGATTCTTGTTGAGCATATATATATATATATATACACCCTACTTTTTATCCCAATCCTTGGGTTCAGTTACTCTCATTATAGGAAGGGAAAATATGCGCGGGGTATGCCACGTGCTTTCTGTGTCTAGTTCCTCTTTGGTTGGACAAGTCTACTTTCTTCTTTGTTGGGTTGAGATGCACTCTCTCTATTGTACTCTTACACTATTCTTTGTTCTGTCTACTGCTCATCATTTTAGTACCCCCCTTTGTTGCTCCCTCAACCTTTCGGGGAATCCTACTGTGTAACTTTACACTCAACCCTTCTTGGGATTTACCCTTACTTGGTGTTCCCTTGCAGACGACAAACAGGTCGATCTAGACTATGGAGGAGCGTAGAGGACACAAGATTTTAGGCTGCGTTCAGTGGTCGTAGTAGGACTTTCATGTGTGAGACTCACCACCAGTTTAATTATGTTTACCTGTTGTCGGGTTGTGGCACCTTTCAAGTTTGGTGCGTGTTTTTCCCTTTTCCGGTTCAGTTATCTTGCCAGTACTTTTCAACACTTTACTTGTTCTATTGAGAAGTTGATTCATGACTGTGGTTGGGTTATAGTTGTTTGTACTTTGGGTTCCTTGTTACTATGCACTTCTGTTCTGAGTGGGAAGTGTCTGTGTGTGTATAGGTACTTAGACAAAGGCCTCCCCAATATTGTTATGCCTTCAACGCTTGTCTCCAGCCCCTGGCCTAGGGAGGAGGGATTGGGGTAGTTGTGACTCGACACCGGTAGGGTTGGGTCTTGACAAAGTGGTATCAAAGCTGGTTCATTCCATGGGGCATTGTTAGGATGTCCCTAAAAAGAAATTGGTTGGGATTTAGGGAAATAGTGTCGATGTGTCTCAAGAGTGGCTCTCTGGATAGGGAGTCCAGTGATGGTACGGGGGGCCGACGTATCCATTCACCGGGAGCCTGATAACCCGCTTGTCGACTCGGCACACTAAGACACTTGTTGTAGGGAATTTAGAACATGCATCCCATATAATTGAGTATTTGACATTCCTTTTTGAGTCAACTACCCATTGTGATTACTGATATATATATATATGCTCATCCGATCGTGGTAATCCTTGATAATTTTGAGGATGCCCCCACGACAGCTGCCAGCCTGGTTAACCTTCCCGGTTCGTGACGACGACCTGGCGAGCGACGAGGCATCAGTTCAGGGATCCTCACGTGATCCCCTTCAACCCAATGGTTCAGCGGCGGTCCCTCCATCTAGAGAGCGGTGGTTAGTACTAGCAGCATAGGCCGAGGTTGAGCGCAGGCTGAGTGCACTCCGAGACTTCCAGCGTCAGCGGCCGTAGAAGTTCCCACGGGGACCCAGATCCCCAGGCATAAGAAGATTGTCTTGAGTCCAAGGACCGACTTTTCAGGTTGGTACAGAAACTAGTGGAACATATGGTATCCATAGTTGCCAAACTCTTCCTCGGGATGGCCGGGGGTTGGTGGGGGTTCGTTAAGCAGACCTACAATGACTCGTCTCTCATGTGGGATAGCTTCCAGAAGCTCTTCCGGGAGGAGTACTCCCCCTCTTGTTTACGCTCTATTCGGATTTAGGAGCTTCTAGAGCTGAATCAGGGAGGATGACCATGGTGCAGTACTCAAACCATTTTACCGATCTGACATGCTTCTCGCAGGATATGGTCTGCGATAGTTACTTCTAGACACTGATGTTTGAGCAGGGTCTTCACAGGGAAATCCATGCAAGTGTAGTACCCCAGTGCATCCCTACTTATGTCAGGGTGCTAGAGCGGGCGCTCGTGAGAGGGAGATTCTTGGCTGAGGGACACCAGCTAGCTTGGCCTAGCAGTGGCCACTTCAGAGTAGAGTCTTCGGTAGCAGGCAGGCGGCAGAGAGAAGAACCTCAGTCAAGGAGGCCCTTCCGTGAGCTGACTCAGGGGTCGGGTCATACATCGTAATGGCACTGTAGAGCACCGAGGATGTCAGGAGAGAGCCAATGCTATGCTTGTGAAGGATGGGGTCACCTAGCATTGGACTTCCCGACCAAGCGTACCGAGCCGCTGTGGCATGTAGTGGGCGCACCTCAGCAGTAGAGGGAACATCGTGACCAGGGATCTCCCAGGCGAGGAAAGGGTGGTCCTCAGGGAGGTGGCGTAGGTAGAGTGGCAGGACCTGAAGGTGGGGGACTTCATTTTGAGGTCCTTCCTTCAACACCACCGGGCGGCCCACGCCAGGCTCCGGGAGCCGGCGGTAGGGGCATGGACAAATTCAGGCTATGGGTGTTCGTGACCCCATATCACATGAGATGGTCCGAGGTACGCTATGTGTTTACTCTACACTTGATTCAGTACTAGTAACCACTGGCACCAGCCAGCCTTTTATATCGCTGCTTTTGGTATGCAAGTTGGAGCTCCCAGTAGAGGCGTTGACACCTGCGCTTAGCCTAAATCTTCATACAGGGAGTGCCTCATTAGCGACCCTTGTTTGTAGACAGTGCGAACTGTTGTTTGGAGTAGGGAATTTCAGGATGGACCTATTGGTAATCACGATGGAACCTTACATTTTCATCATAGGCATGGATTGGCTTTCTATGGTTCACACCAAGATCGACTGCCATCGCAGACGAGTTAGAGGAATGCACTCTGATGGGACGAGGTTCACCATTCTTGGTGAGTGAGACCTCATGGTAGAGTAGACGGGTACTCTGAGCAGGAGACCAAGACCTTTTTCTCACCAATTGGCGAGCATGAATCTTGGAGCAGTAGATGCTACAGGAACCTGGATCCCTACCGTTCTGGAGGACTACATGAAAGTCTTTCCCGATGATGTCCTGAGACTACCTCCGAGGTGAGAGATGGAGTTCTTCATTTACTTGCAGCCAAAGACTTCCCCGATATCATGTGAGGCTTATCAGATGGAACCCATGGAGCTTTGGGAGCTACAACATTAGTTGGATGACCTTCATGAGAAGGGATTCATCAGACCCAATGTGTCCCCCTGGGCAGCTCTAATTTTGTTTGTGAAAAAGAGAGATTGGAGTTTGCTATGTTGTGTGGATTATATTCGTCTAAGTCAAGACACAATAAATAATAGGTACCCTTTGCTGAGGATTGATGACCTCTTAGACAAGTCTAGAGGTGTGAAGTGGTTCTCCAAGATTGACCATTGATCCGGATACTACCAATTGCAGGTTCTTGAGGCTGACATCCCGATGTTGGATTTTCGTCTTCATTATGGGAATTACGTGTTTTTGGTGATTCCCTTTGGTGTGATGAATTCCCCTATCATTTTCATGGCTTTGATGAACCAGATCTTCTATCCATACTTGGACCAGTTTTTGGTTGTCTTTATTGATGACATAATCATCTACTCTATGATGGAAGAGGATCATACAGAGCATTTGAGGATGGTCCTAGACTTACTCCGGGAGCACCAGTTGTATGGGGAGCTATCGAAGTGTTAGTTCTGGATTCATGAGGTTCACTTTCAGAGGCATGTCATTTCAGAACAGGTTTTAGCCATATATCCCACAAAGATAGAAACAGTGCTTGCTTGGGATCCACCCAAGAATGCATCTGAGGTGCAGATATTCCTTGGTTTGGTTGGGTACTACAGGAGGATCATGGATGAAATCTACAGGATTGCTACCCCTTTGATCGCATTGATATGGAAGGGATGAATGTTCACCTGGACTAATTTGTGCCAGAAGGCCTTCGAGGAGTTGACGTGGAGGCTGACTAGTGCTCCAGTGCTGAGGCAGCCAGAGGAGGGCATTGAGTTCGTGGTATACTGCGACACTTCAAGAGTTGGGCTCAGGTGTGTACTGATGCAGCAGTGAGTAGTGATTTCATATGGGCCGAGGCATTTAAGGCCCCATGACCAGAATTATGCTACTCAAAACATATAGATGGAAGTGGTATCCTTCACCTTGAGGCTATGGAGACACTACATTTTGGGTAAGCATTTTGTGCTCTACTCAGACCACTAGAGCCTCAAGTACATCTTCACTAAGAAGGATTTGAATCTAAGGTAGAGGCGGTGGATGGAGTTTCTGCAGGACTATGATTTCAAGATAGTCTACACTCCATGGAAGGGCAACATAGTTACAGATGCTCTTAGCAGGATGTCCCAGGCTTATCTAGTTTGGGAAGCTTCAGAGCAGCTGGCTCCCCATCATCTGACCGTGGTGGAGCAGGAGGGTATGACTTTTTTGCAGTCGATGATGCTGACTCCTTCACTCCTTGAGCTTGTGAGAGAGTCCCAGGTGGGGGATATCAATAGAGAGGTACTGTGTGATTAGATATCCACAAGCGACGCACCCGATTGGTATTCTGAAGTAGGGAATAATGAGACCCTATTCCAGGGGTGAGCAGTATTACTAGTGGAGATGCTGGATAAAGTGATGCAGAAATTCCACAATTCTATCTTGGTTGTACATACCGGTGAGGAGAAGATGTAGAGACACCTTCAGAGGTAGTGTTGGTGGTCTGGCATTAAGCGGAGCGTAGCAGAGTTCGTTTCTCGGTGTCTTACCTATCAGTGGGTGAAGGTAGTGCATCATGTTCCAGCAGGGTTGTTGCAGCCGCTTGATATTACAGAGTGGATGTGGGATGGAATATCTATGTACTTCATCATAGGGCTTCCACGCCAGTGAAGGGCCATGATTCCATTTGGGTGATAGTGGACCGACTCACGAAGTTGGCACACTTCCTTTCCATCAGTGAGCAGATTTCAGTGGAGAGTCTAGGGAAGCTGTACTTTCGGGAGATTGTCTGCATTCATAGAGTACCCTTAATGATCGTCTCTGACCATGACACAAAGTTTACATCATGATTGTGGTGAGGCCTACAGCATACTTTCAGGACTTAGTTGTAGATGAGTAAAACTTTCCCCCCAGACGGATGGGCAGATAGAGCGCACTATCCAGGTGTTGGAGGATATGCTCAGGGCGTGCGTGTTAGAATTTTACATATGCTGGGAGGATCACCTGCCCTCGGTGGAGTTTTCGTATAAAAATAGTTACCACTATACTATCGGCATGTCGCATTTTGAGGCCCTCTATGGGAGACCCTGCAGGTCACCGTTGTGATGGACAGAGGTTGGGGAGGCCTCACTCGTGGGCCTAGAGTTGGTGCGGGTGATGACAGAGACAATGCATTTCATTCGTGAGAGGATGAGGATGGCTCAAAGCAGACAGAATTCCAACGCTGACTGTCGTTGCAGGCCTTTGGAGTCTGAGCAGCGGGACCATGTCTTTTTTGAGAGTCTCCCCATAGCGTAGAACATGGAGGTTCGGCCAGGGAGGAAATCAATCTCCAAGGTTCATTGGGCCCTTTGAGATCTTGTGTATTGTTGGTGAGGTTGCCTACCGTCTTGCTCTACCCCCACAGCTAGAGAGGGTTCATGACGTCTTCCACGTGTCATAGTTGAGGAAATACGTGCATGACCCCACAAACGTTATTGACTGGGGAGAGCTAAACATTGAGGATGGAGCCATATTTGAGGAGCACCTTGTGGCGATTGAGGACTGACATGAGTAGACTCTGTGTGGACGGACCATTCCTTTGGTTCAAGTGTTGTGGCAGCATAGGAGGGTGTAAGAGAGCACCTGGGAACGGGAGAGCTAGATGCGGGCTCAGTATCCCGAGTTGTTTTTGTAGTTTTGTTTTTCGAGGATGAAAATCTAGAAGGAGGTAATGATGTAAGAACCTAGGTTTTGAGCCTGTAAGACTTTGAAATTTTCTTGATGTTATTCGAAAGTAGGGTGTTCAGACGGTGTGTGATTCCGTGCCCCGGTGAGGCTAGAATTAAATTTTATGTGCGTTCACACTAGACAATACAAATAAATAGAATAACTCCTAAACGGTTTCTTGGATGGGAAAACCGAGGGCACCGCTGAGTCTAGAGCATGCTGTTTACCCTAGGAGGGGTCAAACTTTCACGGGCATGACCCTTATGTGGAAAATTCCAACCGGGGTGTTTTCATAATTTAGCAGCCTCGGGCGTGAACTTTATAACTTCTAAATGGAGGCTCAAATTAAAATTCTGAGACTGCTGTTATGCTCAGAACATGGATTTTTCCCTAGGTGCAGCTTAACCTCGACCCCGTCGAGTGTTCGGGTACGGGCCAACTGGTGGGTGTTTAAGAATTAATTAATTTTAATTAATTATTTTCCCTACTTAAACAACTCCACCCCTCCTTTCTTCCCCTTAGAACCTCTCCCTAGTGGAATCTCTCCCAACAACGGAATCCACCGTCTTCAAGCTCCTCACCCCACCTCTCCAAGGCGGTTGCGGCTCTGGAAGATCGTTTGTGAAGCAATGGGCTACGCCCTTCATGGTAGGGTTGTGCATTTTCATTTTCTTAAATTACGAAACTTCTTCAAACTCAATTATACCATCGAAATGATTTTTGTTTGTCGAGAGGATTCCATAGATGCATAGGGTTCAACCCGAGCTTCCCATCTCTCTTTTAGGATCTAAAATCTGAGTTCCTGGGCGTCCGGGGTGGGGGGCAGGAAGTTTTCTGGCCATATCATTGTTTTTCTGGTGGTTACAGGGTAGTTTGGCGGGTCCGCACGGTGGTCCGATGCGTCCAGGATGAGCCGCGACGGGCTTCCCAGGTAGCGGCGCTGCAGAACCCTATGCGGCAGCATGGGCACGCGGGTCGGCCGGCCCTGCCGGTCATTGTGTCGTGGGAGACCGGGGTCGCTGCAACACCGGGAGCAACCGAAACCCACGAAACACGGGTCTCATGGGGGAAACGCCGGACCGGCTCGTGTGGGACCAAGTAAAGCCATGTGTCCCGCATGGTGAACCGTGGGCTGTGGTGGACCGGGTGGTCCGAGTGGCCGAGTCGTGGACCGCCGATCTAAAAGGGGGTGGACCGGCCGAACATGTCCGGCCCACCCCGTCTCCGTCCGTTGGCACTAAAACGCCCCTAAGTTGCTAACCGACAGTCAGATTAACATTCCATCTATGGAGACACGATCCTCGGATAGAGACAGAGGTTTTGAGATGGTCTTGGAGACTTTTAATTTCCGATATGGGAGCTCTGTGGCGTGACACGCTCGTTAAGCGTTACTTAGTGCCTCGCTGGGATTCTTGTTTTGGATGGCGCGAGCACATCCAGAGTCCTCTTTAGGCGCCGCCAGTGGAATTGTGACCCAGGAATTATGAAAAAGTAGACCATTTTGGTTTTAGGAATTGATGCAGGAGTTTAGGCGTAGGCCCCACGGGCCGTCTTTTATTCTGTGTGCAGCGTACTCCAACCTTTTAATCCAACCTCTGTTCGGGGCGAATGAATAGTCTATTTGGCGTGTTTTTCCAAGAGCATCGCAATGGAGAAGTTCTCCCGACCATTTTCAGGACCGATGTGAGGGCCCAAATAGAAGTCGTATCTGCATAAAGAGGTGTTGAACAACATTTTAATCGGGAGTCCGTTTCCAGCGAGTAAAGTGTCTATCTCGCGTGTTTTTCTACAAGGATTACAACATTGTAATCTGTTTGGGTGTGAGGAGCCTCTTTAGAGATATTATTAAATGTGGAAACATGAATGGGCATTTGTTGGAGGTTCCTTTGACGCACTCTGAACCAATACATGGTAGCGATGTTAGTGACACCTAGTATTGGTACGGGCAGTGCAGAGTTATCAGACCAGTTCTGGGTTTACCCTCCAGCGGGCCTGGGTAGTGGGTTACCAACCGGTGTATCAAGGGTTACCCTCCAGTGGGGCTAGGTAGTGGGTTACCTGTTAACCTTAGGCTTTACCCTCCAGCGAGGCTAGGCTATGGGTTACTCATTAACCTTAGGGTTTACCCTCCAGCTGGGCTGAGCAGCGGGTTACCTGACAACCTCTTAGGGTTTACCCTCCAGTTGGGCTGGGAAGTGGGTTACCCGGTGACTTCTTTCACACTCAGCCCTTTCTATGAGGCTAGTCAGTGACTTTTCTTCGTGATTACCAGAGCGAGACCCTTGATTGTATGACTTAGCAATGAGAAAACTTTGACATGTGGGACTGTTGGGAATCAGTGAAGGATATCCTTAGAACTGTTGGAGACTTTTCCTGGATTGATCTTGGAGATAGAGATCCCCTTACACACTCGTTTGGGTTTCTTGATGAGAATATATATATATATGTATACAATCTACTTTTTTACCACTCCTTGGGTTCAGTTACTCTCATTCTAGGAAGGGAGAAGACGCGCGGGGTATGCGACGTGCTTTCCGTGTCTAGTTCCTCTTTGGATGGATGAGTCTAGTTCCTTCTTTATTGGGTTGATTTGCACTCTTTATATTGTACTCTTACACTATTTATTTGTTCTTTCTACTACTCACCATTTTAGTACCCCCTTTGTTTCTCCCTAGAGCTTTCAGGGCATCCTACTGAGTATCTTTATACTCACCCATTCTTGGGATTTTCCTACACTTGGTGTGCCCTTAAAGATGATGGACAGGTCGATCGAGACTATTGAATACTGTAGAGGATACATGATATTGGTCTGCATTCAGTGGTCATAGTAGGACATTCATGTGTGATACTCACTATCTATTTACTTTTGTTTACCTATTGCTGGGTTGTGGCACCTTTCGGGTTGGGCACATGTTTTTCCCTTTTTCTGTTCAGTTATCTTGTCAGTAATTTTCAGAACTTTACTTGTTCTATTTAGAAGTTGTTGCATGAATGTGGTCTGGTTAGAGTTTTTTGTACATTGGGTTCCAGGTTACTCTACACTTCTGCATTGAGTGGGATGTGTGTGTGTGTGTATAGGTACCTAGTCAAAGGCCTCCCTAAGATTTTTACTCCTTCGACGCTTGTCGACAGCCCTTGGCCTATGGAGGCAGGCTTGGGGTAGTTGCGGCTCGAGACCGGTAGGTTCGAGTTGTGATAGGTAAATTGTGCAAATCATCACCTATGTTTCATCCTTTATCAAAGGGACATGATATCCTTACCCCAATCATAAATATTACGGGTTTCATCAATTATATTTTAAGGACCTCAGTCGATAAATAATACTTCACATCTTGTGAACCTATAGTTTCCACAAATATTCCATATCCCTTAGATATAATAAATAGCTTCATTTGACCCTTTATTAATATTAATGCATGCTTATGTATCATAAATATGTGCCTAAGGTCTTCAACCAAATGCTTCAGTCATCAAAAGGGATTTCTATTTTTTGTGAGTCATAACATCACTACAGTAGTGTTCAACCCCTAAATGTGTTTTGGTCCATTCCCAGTGTGACTATCCAAAACCATCCTCATGACATGAAAACCTTGATCCCAGATTTATAATAGTCACACCTGTCACTCAGAAGGATGTTGGGGAACTCTTGACCCTAGTTATCTTAATTATTCTCTTATGTAACATATCCCATTTTAGTTCCATGTTGATAATGACCATAAAAAGTCCTACCTTTGGTTAAATCTGTACGACCTTATACTATAGCCTATGATATTCCAAATTTCATGACCTTAAACTACTACTGAAGGATGTAAAAATATTTTCAGGTTGAAAACATGCAAATGGCAGCCTAAGAAAAAGTCAAGTCTTTTCTTTATAAACTCTTCATCTCCTGTGTTTAGGAAAATATTATGGAAAAAATATGGTATAAATCTAATAGGTCCTGCTTTGAAGCTATAGTATAACCTGATATATGCTCACTAGACCCCCTGGTTCAAGAAAAACCTAGTGAAATGATTTTTCACACCTTCTCACTATGAAAATATGTTATATAGGAAGGAACACAAACATTAGTTTGTTTTAACACTCACTTAATATTATATTATCACAAATAAAAATTCATTATTCGAGTTCCATGGATTACCACCATCTTTCCTGGTCCTTGGATAGGATTCTTAGATTCAATGGACCCTATGTTGGACTATGCATGTATTCATAAGGATCTTGAATATATTCCTATGGCCATCAACCAAATGTGTCACTTTTCAAAAGGGATTTCATATCCTTTTCAATCAGGAAATTAACGTGATAACACTAATCACTTCATTGTAATTTGGTCCATTCCCAGTCTGACTATCCAAGAACATCCTCAAGACAAGAAAACTTTTGACCATGAATTACAATCATCATACCAACCTATTAAAAAAGATTCTACATCCCCAACATTATGTCACTGTGTTTTGTACCCTTTCTCAAATTAAGAATGCAACACATCATTCAAAAACCTTTTATGGATGAGACCTTGTGATTCAAGACCATTGGTTGTAGGGATCTAGTTTCACAATATAAGAGATAAACTACACTAGGGTGCTAGAACTCTTTCTGGATAGACTTCCTTCCATATCCAACCTCATCCCTTGTATATTTCAGTGTTTATAAGTGTTTCATTTCCCTTGGAAATCAGTGTAGTTCATCATTTTTTGGACCATGTAATTGATGCATAAGGGCCAAGAACCACCAACTAAAGGCATCTCTTCATTGAATGAAATGAGCTCAATCCTTGTGAGCACTCTAAATATAGCAGTAAAACCTCATAGGTTATGAATTTATGGGTCATCCCTAGTATTTCATCCCAAAATCATATTCCTTGACTCTAACATTTGGGTTATGACTTACATAACCCATACTCTAACTATCCAGTTGGTCTAGTATCCCTAGTATTTCTCCTCAATGATGATTTTCCCCATAAATATTTCATAGCCCTTGTGATTGATACACGAATTCAAGGGACCCTTTGTTTGACTATGTATGTATTTCTATAGCTCCTAAATATGTTCCAATGGAGTCAACCAAACATATATCGTTGAAAGAGGGATTTATAATCCTTGTTATCCCTATAAAAAACATTGAAGAACCAAAAACCTCATCATATTATGGGTCATTCCTAGAATGTCTATACCACATTCGATTATCATTGATTGCACCCAATCTAAATGACCATGAAATAAATTAATAGAAGTTTTGAGCTTTAACTCCCTAAACTAAAGGGATATATGGTATGAGAAAAAAGATCCAAAACAAAATTGATGGATGGTCTAGCTAAAAGGCTCAAAACTAAAGCAATAGAAGGTCTGAACTAAAAGAACATATCTAAAGAGATAAAAGGTCAAAGATAAAAGAACCTAAACTAAAGTGATGGAAGGTCCATGGAAAAAGTACATAAACAATATTGAGGGAAGGTCCGAGCTCAAATTACATAATCTAAAATGATAGAAGGTCTGATCTAGAAGACCCTAAAATAAAGCGATAGATTGTCTAATCTAAAAGACCATAAACTACAGGAAAACATTGATATATGTTGTAAGTATATTATACAAAAATACATCCATCTGTGAATCATATGATCTCAAGATATCTTGGGAAGATACATTAAAAAAATCTCTTATTGGTGGGCATTCATGATCACTTTTTGAGAAGAACCTGTTATGATTTAAATAATAAAATCATGGAATTCATGATTATTTAATATTATGAAAAAAATAAGTATCATTAGTGATTAATAATACATTGAATAAATGAAATATCATGCACATAATTATTTAAATGAAAAATAAAGAAAAACATATAATTTTCAGTAGATCTTTTAAATGATGGAATACTAAGGGGAGGAGCCTCCAAATATCTGAGCCTCTATCATGAAAATAAAATCCCAAAAAAATTTTGAAAAAAGATTTACAACTCTATAACAACATATTCTTAGAGTAAGATTTGAGTTTGATAGTCCTATAAAACAGATAGTTAACATATTGGTGTATAAGATTATAATATTTAGACTCTACCTCCCCAACATTCTGCAACTACTCTGCCCTAGAAATTTCATCAATCCTGGAGTTCCCCACTATATTAAAGAGTTTGTTCTACTATGAAATGGTATTACCTAATATATGTATTGCATGTTAGAACTGGGATCGTTATTATTGAATAAGGATGATCTCATATTGAATATGGATGATCTTGGATTGAAGACGGTCGATTTCAACCTTCCCATCACCGATTATATCTTGATGAGTAGCCACCTCCATCACATGTTCAGATGCTTCCTTCATGGACTTGTCCTAGGAATACTTCACTGAAGAGGAATCCTCCGTAGCTTCTAAAAATATTTTAAGGGACCTTATCTTCTCCCTAAGAGAGACCACTTCCTTTATTCATTCAAGAAGGGAAGAAAATTAAAACCCTCATTACCAAGGGTGGAAAACAGAAACTAAAGTTGGACAAGTCTATCATTCAGCTCATCAAGTGTGGTTTCTTTTATTAAAATCCATACCTCCCTCCAAATATTTGGCCGCATCTAGTGATAATGTAATTCATACCTATGGCCTATGTATATATTTATCATAGTAACAAATATATATTACATAACTAGATCGCTAAGAACATGGTTGGTGATCGTAGTATTTGATGAAAAAGTGAGATATTCACCCTCTACATTGGTAGATCCAGTCAGAGGAACCCATAAGAGAGTAGGAACTAAAGCCTCCAAAACTCCTAGTGAAGCTTCTAAAATAATGGGAGAAGGGGTTTACTATTCATAGGATAAATGATATAGTGTAAACAAATAATTGACATCTATGATTGAATATAAAAATATACATTTTTAGTTGCATCATTGGAAACATCCATTTCCCTGGCCCCATCCACCAGTGATGAAGTTGCACCATCCTATAATGATTGACTCCATGGAACATCTAGTTCTTTTACTGAAGATGTGATTCAGTCACTAATCTTGATGAATAATGTGACTAGAGATAATATTAAGAGATAAGACAAAAATTAACTAAGTTTCCAATTTTGATTAAGTATTCACCTTCTTCAAAACTAACTTCCAACAATGATAACACAGTAAAAGAATAGCAACATGTGCCTATTCCCTCTAGGAGTGTGTCCACCTACATAGAATCAAGTAGTGTAATAAATACAAAATCAACAACAAGAAATAGGATCAATTTAATTGGGACCTCAACAACCACAACTTTTTGATTGGTTGGGCATGAAAGCACAAGGTATTACAACAAAATCAAACACCCTCCTTCACCCTTAGCAACAAATACATGATTTTATAAGTGATCATAGTGGGGAACTGCACATTTTTGAAAAATTAGAATGTGTTACAAGGATTATCCCAAGAAAATAAGGGGTAAAATATCACACTTACATGATAATTTTTTAGGATAAGTCTCTGACAATGAAAATCAATTCCTTTCCACCTCTCTTTTAGGGAAGGCTCTCTAGAAGGAGTTGAAGGCCAAACTGCTACTCAAGAAGCAGAAAACACCACTCTCATTTGAACCTATTGACCTTGGGATCCTTCATCCTTAGT
Organism: Viscum album; assembly: GCA_963277665.1. Lineage (NCBI taxonomy): Eukaryota > Viridiplantae > Streptophyta > Magnoliopsida > Santalales > Viscaceae > Viscum > Viscum album. The sequence continues at coordinate 861,005,194 of OY728121.1, forward strand.
ACCTGGATCAATTCCAAATTCCACTCCCATAGCTTTACTATGGGGAGAATATTTAGTGGATGGAAGGACTGTTCATTCTTCACCATCATCCCTCTGCATCAACAAGAAAAAATGTGTGTATGTAAAGTTTCAATACATACCCTGACCATTTAAACATATCAGTGAGATCAGTCTTAGTACTATCTCTAAGGGTGATCCAATCTCATTCACATCCATTTAAAGTGTGCGGCACACCACAGTAAAGGGAACCATAATAGAATAGTGAACCCAACCCTTGAGGATTTCCAGTGTTGCATCAAGTTCTCAAAAGAAGGTCTGAACCTCCCCAGGTTAGTCATCATAAGTAATGATCAGAGGGGATATGACCTGATAATAAAAATCTAATGGTATCTTTGATTTATACATGACACCCTAGAGCCCTTCCTTTGAGTTTCGCATCCTCCATGCCATCCACTTTCAATGTGTGATTGGAAATGATCACTCTAGTGTATCCTCACCCTCTAGTATCACATCTACTGAACCGACATTAGTAGAAACTTCTGCTGGAAATTAAGGTGGATGAAAATGTGTTATATCATTATGAGGAACATATATAATTGTTTCCCCCTAGAAACCATTTTCATTCTATCCTTGGGATTGTGCTCAGTAGGAGGTGGTTGTGTGTCCTCAATCAAAAATTTGGATAATTTCTTGATTGGATATGAGTAGATCCTGACCTCAACATTATCATGAGATAAAACAATCATAACATCATAAATAGGGAGGTTTAACATATCCTGAGTCTCCTCCCTAGAAAAAATCAGCCAAAATTGGTGAGCTACCGTCAGATACTCCTCCGATCGAACATAAACAAAACATGGAAATCTTTATTGGATGCATAGGAATTGGAATCTAAACTGAATAGTTGTGTTCCACTTGAATACGAGTTCTCCATCAATTAGGCTGAAGGAAATCCTTTTCAATGTGATGTCACATAATCCTGGGCTACAAGACTGGCCTCATTAGTATAAAAAATATCACCCATCGACACCAACACATACTGTACAATGGAGAAGAAATCAAAACATCCCATAATATCCTTGACATCCTGATCTGAAAGTATAATTGGTAATACAACACTAATTAAGTATAGATATGGTTTAATTTGAACTTTAGGGATACCCTAAATGATTAGATATTCATAAAATCTCATATAGGCTCCTATCCAAAATCATATTAGTTAGAAGGTTCCCTCAATCTTAAAGGGGGATATTCCTTTATAAACATGTATTAGAAGTTGATAATTTTTGGAATGTATAGGGGCATCTAGAACATAATACTTCCCCTTCGAGGGAGGATGACATTGTGAAATTGGAAACTCTTACTCCACCTTTCTTATTTGTAGGATGTAAGTACCCACACTAGTATGTTTCATGGGAGATTTTTTTTTACAAAATTTCCCACCTGAAAGGAAGCTCAACATCCCCATTATTTAAATTTATTTTCTTCGATAATGGGATAGAAACCCCGAATGCACCATGGGTCTCCTTTATAAGCAATGAATTTGGATTCGTAGCCTCCTCCTTGGATCATTTATTCATGTTAATGTATATTTCCTGTGTATTGAATTGGATATCCTCTCTTGGAAGTGTCTCATTACATAAGGCCATTTCTGAGAACCTAACCAGTTCAGGGGTGAGACAATATGTCCTCATCCGATCATCCTAGGTAGAATACGGGGAATGAAATCGTCATACATCCCACCTAATATAGTTTCACCACATATCTACTCCACATCACAAAGACGGATGCCCACCTCTCCATGAATGAGGTGGAATGTGTTCGTATTTAAGAACTAACAACTGGTCATTTATTTCATTATTCCTTTGCTGCATTAATCATGTATCAGTGATATCTATAAGGCATCAAAGTAACAAATTTTATTCAACTCCATAGATAATTTAGAAGTAATTTATTGTACCCAGAAGGGAAAACCCCACTTGATTTCACAACAACCTCCTAATTTAAAATACCAGTGAGGAATCCACTCAAACTTTTCATTGGATGCAGACTTCCACATTATTTAGAGGTACATGTGAACATTCATATCATCATGGTGATCAGTCCAATAAAATTATGTTTACATAAATGTCAGTATGTGCCCCACTTTGTGGTATCCTAATGCGAAAAAGTTACCACTTTAGTGATTTTATCCTGAAATATACTATGATTTTTCCAAATATAGGAGGTGGTTATGAATGATGACTACGATGGTGGAATGGGGGTGTCATTAGTAATACCAAACTCGTAAAGGGACAAAAATTATAAAAGGGGATATTCCACATGTTTCATTCCAATTATCATTATCAAGATAATCTAAAATGGCCTAAGAGAGTGGAAAAAAGTAGGATCCAAACTCTCCATGATAGTATCGCTACATGATATCTCTGCTTTTGCCTCCCATTTTGAAATCTTATGAGAAGTAGGGTGAGAACCGAAATCCATCTAAACATTATAAAGTGACATATTTTGTCCAAATACAATAAAATAGTGTCAAAGGAAAAGACATAACAAATTATAAGCATCATGCACATCACATGACTCATCAAAAGGATTCATGAATTGCAGAGGGGGCTCACTCATCGCCTAACCCCTAAAGGTCTCATGGGTCACATAAACCCACCGAGCATTAGGAAATCACATGAAACCATGGGTACCAGAGATCATGTTACCTTAACATGGTCCCCTGATGCGCATAATAATCAATGTATCATATAATCAATTTGAAAGATCTTGTAAAACCCTCCACAAAATTGAAAATACCCATGGCCAATCTTCAAAATATTACCGATGAATAGTTCATACATGTTTCGAGAGGGTTCTGGAGAAAAAGTGGTCTCATAGAGGAGGCCTCATGAAGTAGGTTCATGGTGAGCTCTAGCAATCGGTTATTGCATAATGATCTGGAAACAATGCCACATAATGGAAATAGGGTGAGAGAGATCTTGGGGAATGAGTATTTGGTGAAATGAGCCTCTCCCTACTACCATATATATAGGAAATTTTTTGTAAAAAAAAGGTCACCCAATAGACTGAGCGTCACCCAAGGCACCAGTTTGCGACAATTCCAATGATAGAGGCAAGCATTTAATTTCCTCATAAATGAGACCTTATCCCCATAACATTTTTCCTAAGGGGGGAATTTTTTTATTCCCTCCAATTGAGCATTTTAAAATCTGCTAAATAAGAAATACCTAGATATGGGTGTAATTTCCCTGGAAAAATCAAAATAGAAGGTGGTTTAGACTTACATATCAGGTGATCCCATGAGATATATTCCATTGCATGACCAAAACAGGGCCATGAAGATAGGAATGTGTAGTGAATAACCTTTAGTGGATCCAATATAGACCCTTTTGATAAACCCTTTTTCTCCAGAAAAGGATCCCCAAACAACTGGTGATAAAATGGAGGTAGCTATACCAGGTTGCCCAGGTCACATGTATTTTTAATTGGTGGATTCCTAATTAACTCATCCTAAAATCCTTCCAAAATATGAGGACAATATTTGAAATATGGGAACCTCATGTGGTCGTAAAACTATCTCCATGCATCACTGATTAAGAAAATGTTTATCCATGACAATATTCATGAAAAATCATGAGACCCTAAGCCTTAGTAAAATAAACAAAGGGAAAAATAAATAACAGATGTAGGATCCTCTCAAAGTCTTAAACATCACATGAAACACCTATAGAGATCTTCTAAACACTATGAGACCCCAGTGACATGATTGTCTCAGCTCTTGAAAGACCATCGACATGTCTTTCCCATCACATGAAGATCCTAGAGTATTCCCAATAAACTTTGTACTCCACCTTTGTCTCCCTATGGATAAATTGATGGAATTCTCCATGAAATACTCATGTATCTCCATATAACTTCTATCAGTCTTGTGACACATCACCTAGAGGTTGAGTTATTTTCTTCAAAAACACACATAAAACCTCATGAACAACCCCAACCATTGAAAAATAAACAAAGGTACTAAAGAGGGGAGGTGGTGAGACACATTAGGTCATAAAACATAAGAGACACACTAAGGATGTCTATATAAATATCTCCCAAGACTCCTAGAAAAGCCATCATCATACCATTAAGGTCCCCAGATAGTGTATCCTTGTATCATGGGATGTACCATAAAAGGATTTTAAGAACATACAAAAGCTTTTTAGTATGATCCATGGTCTTATGAATTCCCTCAAACATTTCAACTAGAAAATTTAAAGGTACCTTGGAATTTTTTCATGATCCACCAAGGCCCCTTTGATTCAAATGAATATAATAAATTAGGTGTTGAAGGATCACTCTCATGGTTTTAGAAAATCATATGACTAACAAGGAGTGATTCATGACAGGTCTTCATGAAGACACATCATGCCAAATACCACAATCAAAATCATCCTAGATTCACATGATACATTCTGTTAGAAGAAAAAAATAAATCTGGTGGTGAGGCCTGTAAATTATCAACCCTAGTAAAGGAAGAATGACTTTAAGATCATCAGATCATTAGATCAATTTAGATGGTCGAATTCTTGGAATCCTATAGTGGTTCTAGAGCAGATTTCACAGAGCAGCTGATCTCACAATGAGAAAATATTCCCACTAGTTATGATCCATGGAACAACTAACATGATCATGAGGAATGCATAAAAACATTGGGTGATCTTCATAGATAATTCAAAGGACAACTATAAGGACATATAATGAACCTCCCACATACCTTCTAGATCATACGAGACTTGAAATAAGACAAAAATGAATAAATATAAGGCATTCATAGTAAAAAATATGGAACAAAGAATAAAATTATTGATGAATTATGTGAAAGGAATATATGGTGATCCTCATGCAAATCACGTGCACTACTCAAGACATGGAACTACACTAGGACTTATAGCCAGGTATCGTGATGATCCATCATTATACAATTTGGAATCATATGTTGTCCTTTGGACATGTCAAAGAACATCATGTGGCACCCTATGACCATGATAACCTAGTCTAATGAATCCACCTTGGATTTCATACCAAGCCTCATGGTGTCCTTTAGAATTTTCTCCCAAATCACGCCAAAACACCAGTGTATGTTAGTTGAGTCTTCTGGAGGAAACCGACATGTCAATTGGCTCTCGAGTCACCATCGAAAATCACCAATCAGTTCTCATGATGACCACCAGACATGTCATCCAAGATCATGCACCCCTATCTAGAAGTTTTTCATTGAATCTCACAACACCCTCCAAGAATTTCATCTCACTATCATGATGACATCAAGGAAATTCATCTAGATCATGTGACTACCTATGAACATGTTATCCAGGATCATGTGATGGATTCCAGGATCTGTCATCCAGATCTCACGATGTCCTTTGGACAAGTTATCATTGATCATGCGATGACCATAAAACATTCCATTAATGATATGCGACGTCCCTCCAACATGCCAATTGGATCATATTATTTTCCATGGAGAAGTCAAGAATACATTCTACGAAAACTCAAGAACACAATAATGGAATGAAAAGAAGATAATCATGTTGGCTTGATCACAAGGCATCCCATGACTCGACAATATTGTCCATCCTCCGCATGTCAGCCTCTTCCAAAGGGAAATGTCAGTGTAGAAGCACCAATAAAGGAAACTATGATGACTATGATTCCTTCTATAACCAATATACCTAGGATGCCTCCCTGAGGACCGAGCTCTATATTAATAAGACATAGTGAAATCCAAGACTAGACAACCCATCATTAGTGTGTAAGCCCCAACCAAAGTGAAGCATGGATGTAATCCCCAATCTGGGGATATATGATGAATTTTATTCCTGTCATAACCATGATAGATAGGAAACCTATCTGAGGATTGATCATTATATTAAACATCTAGAGGGAAGTCCCAATACATATGTCCCACATCCACAATCAATGATACTGATATATTCCATCACTTGTTTCCTACACAGAGCATAACTCATGTGGGATTAGAGAATTGAAATAATCATATCATTCATACAGGGAAATGTCAATGTATAATTTGGAGGAAAGGGAATTACAATGACTCTAATTCATTCCATAACCAGGATATGTAGGATTCCTCCCTGAGGCCGGAGATATATATTAACTAGCTAAATCGAATTTTGGGACATGAATTTTTTTTCTATTTTTTATGTGTAATCCCTAACCAAAGGAAAACCTCATTGTGTAAAACCCAATTTAGGGAACTATTATTAGTTTTATTCCTTCCATATACTGGATAAAAATGACACCTCCATGAGGTTTGAGATTTATCTTAAACATCTATAGAGAAATCACAGTTCAAAAGTCCTAGAACCAAAATGAAATGATACTGATTATCCACCATCTCTTGTTTCATATACTAAAATAGCTCACATGGGTTTATGGAATTCAAATAATCCTACCATTAATATAGGGACACATCAATGTATAATCACTAGAAAATGGAAATACAATGACTCTTATTCCTTCCATAACAAGGATATATAGGACACCTCATCAAGAATCAATCTCTATATTAACAAAACATAGGGAATTTTAGGACTCCACAACCTTGTCCACCGTAATTGTGTAAGCCCCGACTAAAGTTTAATGTTTGTGTGTATTCTAAAATATTGGTAACTACGATGACTATGATTCCTAAAGTAACCAAGATACATAGGAAACATTTGTAAGGTTAAACCATTATATAAAACATCGAAAGGGTAGTCCCAGTTAATATGTCACACATTCACAAGAAATAAGACTGATTATTTTCCATCCATTGTTTACTACACCCATAATAGTTCATGTGTGATTAGGTAATTTAAATAATCATATCAATCATATAGGGAAATATCAGTGTGTAAGCCCTAATAAACGGAACTACGATGAATCTAATTCTTGCAAAAACTGGGATATGTAGGATGACTTCCAAAGACCCGAGCAGAAATGGAGATCAACTAATATGTAATCCCCATTATGTATCTGACATTTAAACCCACAATACCTGATTATTCCCATGGGTTGATCATTTTACCCCACCCCTTAGTGAACTAAAATCATAAATGAACTATGTTAACAATAATTGCTACAATAATCAGTATATGTAGGATGGCTCCCTAAGGCCAATGTTCCTTACTAAACCATTCCAAGGGAATCTTGAGCATATAATCCCACATCCACATGATGTGGTGATGATGGCTTGATATCCCTTTTTACTCAAACTGAGCACAAATCTCATGGTATTATGGGGGAGAAATAGTCCCATCATACGCATCATGTATATCCACAAGCCATGGATATCTTAGTATGTAATATCTAATGAGTAGAATGATATAAAACTTTGAGATATGAGGATATCTACATTAGGAGCAGTCCTAAGGTCTTTATAGAACTATGAAAACTCTAATTACTACTATAACAATGATACAGAGAACGTCTCCTCGTGACCCAAGCTCAGGTATCTGGTGCGTATGTTCCCACATATATATCCTCTCTATATGAAGTTAAATTAAAAAGGTTTGATTAACCATTTGGGTTTTGATTCCTCAATTAACATGGACATTTAGGAATCCTCATAATGGTTTAATCTCATCCTCATAATATTAAACACCTCCCTATGTGGAAATAAATTACAAAGTGTCTTGTTATGAAACTTCAGCATATAATCAACTAGTCATTATTGAGATACAGATGAAGAACCTCATATATATATAGATAGACTCATTTAATGACTACCCCTTATTCTTCACATAAAGGAGACTAAGATATGACTCATTTTAGGGTAACTTGTCTTGTATTTGGATTATGAAGAGATTATTGACCATATCTTAAATCAATAATAGAGTCATAGAGTATGCAATAACTTCCCCCAATAGAGTGTGATGAGGTCGACCTCCTATCCTTTTGACCAATGTGATACCCTAAGAGACATTAGTTATAATACCCCAATTTACAACCTTATTTTGTAAAATAGGTCTATACAATGTTACAGATGGGGGTACCATTGGGAGTTTTCATTAAAAATGACAATGGTAACTCGATGTTAATTGTTGTGTACGAAACGAACCCCCCACAATCAACCATCAGGATGAACCGAACATACATAGTAGTCAAATATTTTTCCATAAAAATACCATCATAATAACCATCCCTAAAATATGGTGGTGAATAATTAATTTATCACAATATGGAGACTGTAAGACATATGTACGCACGAGTGATACTTTCACTTCTCATTTGATGGGAAAGAGGGTGTATAATGGTAATTTCATAATCATAATAAAATTCAATAATATTTAAGATACTTATGTTATTATTTTATGATAAATATCATATATTTTATGATTTAAATAATAATATAAAATAAATTGTTTGAGTAAGGAAATTATCTATTCTTTGATACGACTACATTACATCTCCTATATAGGGAACTCAGGTTGGTAATTTATGAAGAAAATTTTCTCTAGACCGTGGATAGGTATGTTGTGAAGAGTAATTTATAGATTGTGGTCATGAGAAAAGGCTCAATTTGGTGTAAATCGATGAGGGAAGAGGTACCCTTTATAATTAAGCAAAAATGAAAATTTGAAATTTTTCAAAAGATAAAATTATATAAAATTCTTTCTCAATCCAAATTCATAAAAAAGGAAAGGGGTAATAATATAAGGTTGGATATGGCTGTAATACTATATATAAATTTTCTTTATATAATTTTTTGTGTAATTTCATTCATTATCATTTCCATTAACCTTTAGTTAACCAATTTTAATTTTAACTACGGTGAAATTTTGTTCAATAATAATTGGATTTACATTTTTTACATATAAGGTGAATATTGGAACATTAATCTAAAATTTATGAAAATTTTAACCATATCATATACACCTTATTATCTTTAAATATTTTTAGAATTTTCGTATAATTTAATAAAATATTATTTTTATTAAATATAACTAATTTCAATTTTGGTACTATTTATTTAATATATCTTCAACTAAAAGAATATATGGGATAATTGAAAATTTAATATTTTTAAATGTACAATACATTTCATATAGATTTATAAAATTCAATGGAAACATTAATTATTTAAAATCATATTAGTTTTAATATTTTTAAAATAATTTAATTTATTTTTATATTAATTAAAGAAATGTTGTACTAATGTTATTAGTGAATTGAAGGTTTCTGTTTAATACCTTAATATTATAAACAAGTCACGATAAATAAAATAATTTTATTATTCTAAAAATATCTTTTGATATTCCTTTATTTTGTATTATAAATCTTGTACATATCATGAAAACTTATAAAATATGTTATTTTTACTTTTCTGGCCTTGCGTAATCATTGCACAAGAATTTGGATAGACACTTTTTATATAACAAAAAAAAACATGTGTGACAATTAAATAATCTATAATACATAACATTTAATAAAGAGTTTTTACCAAGGACTTATTACTAATCCAAATTATTTTTTGGGTACCAAATTTTACTTTTCCAGTGCTGCGTAAAAACTACGTCAGTACTGAAAATGATTTTCGTATTTATTATGGAATAAATTATAAATTATATTTTTTGAATTAATTATTTATATTATTCATATTATTTTATCATAATTGATTCATTCCATATATTTCATAAATTATTATACTATATTTATGTATTGGTGATATCATAAAAGATATAATATTTTATAAAAAATGTATTTTTTACTATTTTTAAAGAATTTAAATTTTTCATAAAATTGAAAAAACAAAAATTTCAATAAATTTCACATTATAAAACCCCAAATAAATTCAATATTATAAAATACAATTCCTTAAATAAAAATAAATTAATTTTAATATAAATGTGTACAATGAATGAAAAATACGAATTTAGAAATTTTATTTTTATTTATAAAAATGTTTACATACCAAATTAAACAAAAAAATTATTAAAATGACATTAATTAATAATATTATTAATATAATATAAATAATTTTACTTTGACCTCATTTTTAAAAAATGTTACTTTTTATATGTTTGAAACCAAAAAACAATTTTCAATAAAATTTTGAATTTTTTACAAATCACTAAAAAATGAATCAGTTCAAAAATATCCTAAAAAAATCCTAATATATTTTTGTTAATATGATTTCAAAAATTATAGTATTTTTATTAAATAAAATTTTAAAAATTTCTAGAAGTTAATTAATAAATTTTACCAAAAAATCCATAACAACTTTTGTGAAGAAGATGTATTTCTAAAGCATAAACAATTACAAAAAAATTAAGTGATTGTTTAATAAAATTTATAAAAACATTTACCTTCAGTAGGTAATACATTTATATTTCATAAAATAGTTAATAATATTTATAACTTTTATTTTAAAGGCTAGGTTATAATTAACTCATTAGATAATAATAATTTAAAGGAGTATCGTGGCTTGTTTAAACTTAGTGTTATGTGTAATTTCAGATATTGAATAAATATGATTATTTAAAGATAAAAATTTTAATAATATTGGGGTTTTACAATGTAACCATGTCCGAACAACTCTTTTATAGGTTTTTGATAGCCCAAAACATTATTCAAATTTTCTTAACCTTATGAAAATTTATAAAGAGAACATTTGAGGTCTTTTATGGTTAATTTGGGTTTATCAGTATTTGTTTGACTTCTTATAATCCTAGAGAGATATTTATAATATTTTTATATAAAATTATATGCTTTTTTAAGATTATTTTTTCTTGAAAAATTTGATGAATTTTCATTTCAATTTATATGTATAAATATGAGAGCTGATGAAAATCATTTGCATTCTGACATAAAATATATTTTTATTCTTCATAATTTAGGTGACTAGATGAGAGAAAAGAATAAGACAAAGGATAATAATTGGGATAATAATAATTGGAGTTTGAAATAGGAAGAGGGGTACTAACCTCGACGCATTCAGAAACATATTCTCTAAAATGCTTAGGGCTTGAGTCACTTGAAGTTAATCATGGTGTTGAATTCAGGGAGTCACCACATTCACTTCATGTCGTGACCTCAAAATCCCATTTCCATTGATTTTTTTGAGCATATTATTGTAGATAGGGAACTCCGGCTATATGAGTCACCCCTTTTTAACATTCATAACATGTCACTTATTTTTAAGCCTTTTGTTTTGACATTTTGGATTGCTTGTGGAAGTTATTATTTTGGAAGTAGTTGATCATGTTCCTGGTAGAAAGAGAATGGTCTATAAACTCACACCCGATCTGTTCATCATTGGTAGATTTTAAGGAGATGTTTATATTGAATTATTTTTTTTCATTGGACTCATTTTCCTCATTTTGTTTCATTATTATTTAATTGTTCATCAATGATCCAATGAGTTCCTCTACCACCATCATTTTCATATATTCTAGTTCTTAAATAGAAATGGATTTAGGATCCCATTTTAGGTAAAAATCATAATAATTTCCATATGGGAGTTTCTATAGACACATGATCATTGATGGATTTTATATCTTTAAAAATCTCAATAAATATTGTAAATATTCTTTTAATAGATTCATTTGGATGAATAAGGAAACTTTAAAAATCCTGATGATACATATCCATTGTAGTGTCCACTAAATTATTCAATCCTTTATGTGTCACTCCTAATAGTTTCCAAATTTTATAATCACTTTTGGGGGAAAAAATGAATGAATTCAATTATATCAATGCCAAAATGAAAGGAATTCAAAATTTTTTATTTAAATAAAAATTATTAAAATATTCAAGAGTGTAATTATCATTATATTATTAGGTGGGAATATACTCATGCAATAATATTTTCTATAAATGATAATAAAATATACCAAATAACGTTTGAAATATAATTCTTCAAATTGGATTAATAGGTTCTATCACAATTAGGTGCATGAAAATTGGGATTAGATTCCATAATAAAATGTTTCATTGAAATTTTTAAGGATTTGAAAAAAAAATTGAAGGAAAATTTAAAAAAATGATAGGTTTTATAAAAAAAGATATTATTTGATTCAATTTGTTCTCTGAGATTATGGGAAAATGGAGGATTACCATTTTTAAAATTAATTATTAAATAAAAGGATAATTCAAAATGAAACCGATTAATACATAATAATGTAAGAAATTTAATCTGAAGTAGTTGATAATGTCTATTTGAGTTTATAAAGATAAAATAAATGTAATTTAAGAATGGAAATGATTGAATAGAGTGAGAGTCAATGTAAAATGATGCTATGATGAAATGTAAATAGTGGAAATCACAATTTATAATGAGTTTTGATAAATCATAATGTGATCCACTATATCTCTACCCCTCAACAATATATGTCAATTGTATAAATCCCTTGATCTCAAGGATGATAATGAAACCAATCCCTCACAACTATGGTTTCTATGATATATATTAATCTTCTCGGATAGATGAGCATCTCATCCCACAATTTTGTGGATTGTGTACAATTAGTGAATGGATTTTGAGGAGAGATATGTTTTCTTTAGGAAAAATACTTACAAGCCACTCAAAAAACTCTTTGGATGGATAAATTACAAAATAGGAAAAGCGATTTTAGAGGATGTTTGAGATACTTGATATAATTCTTACTCAAGGTTATATCCTTGAGATAATTTAGAATTATATCACTTCATCATTGATTTGATATTGAGAAAAATGATGTGATTATGTTCTTTTTTACCAGGTGATATGTACTTGTTTTATTGGACCCAAAGGACTAGGAATTTTTTGGAAATTACTTAGAGTCCTGGAGCTACTTAAATCCATAATTATGGTATTTTTTACATAATTAATAAATCATCATTGGATAATTTTCCATGTGACATAATACCAGGTATCAACCATTGGGTAGCTGGTCGATTACCTAGAAGAATCTATGACCAGAATAACTCCACCACATGGCCAATACACCTCCATCGGCTAGCTATTGGACTTATTCTTCATGTACATGATTCCGCATTCAGGTTTGGTAGTATGGTGGGACTCCATATACTATATAGAGGTGATACTACACATATGGGTTACTTCTATAGTGTAAACTTCTAACAAGTTTATCCTTTACATTCACATTATCTAGAGGTGTAAGAAGATATTGTTTCTATGACCTTCAATTGTTCTTTTGAGACTTTTTTAACGTCATGAAGGATGGAATGGTATATTTCCAAGTCTCTTTCAATAATTTAAAATATATTAATTATTCCAGGTATTCTATCACTTGTATTCAATAAAAAAATTTAAAAACATTAAAATTAAAATTTTAGTAATATAATTATGTGTTTGTGATCATGAAAAAAATCATGTGAGAGTGAGGTACATCATAAATACCAACATAATGTTCAGGCCATTAAAAATATTACATGAGTCATCCATATGTTATACAATGAAAAATTCATTATATAACATACATAATATATCTATGTAATCACATCCCATAAATAACATCTATATAGGGGGATATCTTCTTTTACCTTTATGGTATGTTGAGAACATAATCTACTTGTTCATCAAGGGTGTACATATAGGTAGTGAGTATGTAACGAAGTTGGATTCCCCAAAAAATTCTATATATTCCTATAACATAGTAAAAGCCGCATGTTATATTAAAAAACTATATATCATTATTTTTATTGAGTAATCATTATATATAAAAAAATATTGACCATTTTAATTAAAAAATCATATGTGAAATGAACATTAATCAACTATAATGAAAAAATTTAAAATCATGACATAATCTGTTCTTCAAATAATATTCATGTTATAATGTTAATAATTATGGAATATCCCAAGATTCCAAATCAATAGAACCACCTTGATTGTAGTAGATTAACAATCCCTGCACACCCAACTTACACTATCTAGGAATATTCAAGGGAACATAACTAGTATGATCAATCTAGAAAAAATAGGTATATCAGATAACTAAATAACAACTAGATACCTATATGTTCACATAATGTTTTAATTTTTTTAAATAAGTAATTTTTAAAAAACACATAAATTTCACTACCTAAATTAACATTATAGAAATAGAAGAATTATATATAAAATAATATCTAATATCATATAATGTTATTGTAATACAATAAAGGTGAGTAATATGAGTAAAAAAATATAAATAAGAACTTTTAGTTGTCTAAACATACACTTATTTGAATAAAAACCATTTTTATAACACTTCGAACAATAAATAATCATAGTAGAGTAATTATAATTATAATTTTTTAAAAATATAATGTTTTTATTTCAAAATGGATTTTTTCTCTTTTTACGCCCATTATAATAGAATATAACAAGGAATTATTTTTTCAAATAGTTAAAAATACATTTAAAACCACTTAAAAATAATATCAATAAAATTATAGGTGTATATAAATTTAAAAATTCATTATATAGAGCATAAAAACTTAAAAAAATAAATTAATTTGTTTTTTTAATAGGGGTGTAATGCCCCGACCCTAGTTACCCAGAGTTAGTGAATTATTACATAACATCGGCATGATCACAAGAGATCAAGTCACAAAAGATAGTTTATTTTATTATCCTTGGAAATACTAGATACATACATATGTTTTACATTACGTTATGAAATAAAAAATACAACATTTTGTCTCTTTTAAACACACTAATATCCTATAGTGTATCCCTGTAGGAAAATCATAATATACTTTTTTTACATCTTGAGATAAATAAACCATAAGAAAGGGGTGAGATTAGATGCTCAGTAAGGATACAAATATAGTGGAAACTTTCAAAAATCAGCATAAACATTGAAGGCAATGTATAAGACTAAAAAACAAGCCTTTTGAAATTAAACTTCAGCATAATATGGAAAAGATAAATCAGATAATTCCATTTAATTACATTATAATTTTATTGGTCTAATAATAACATGTAATATCAATATCTAATTTCATAATGATGGAATGCATAATTTCGGACATCATAACCACATAGTCAAGGACTCATGACAAGACTACAATTAAGATTTTGTGAAGGCCTTGTGCCAAGACACTAGTTTGTCTCATGAGATCCACTGTTGCATCAAAGAGCTACATTGGGTTCCACCCATCACTTACTAAGTCCAATTCATTCCTCATATGAAAAGGTTGAAACCTAACATAAACATTTGTATTAACACTATCATATGAAATGATAATACATTAACCATAAACCATGAATGGTATAAATATAACACATCCATAGTCAAACATATCAAAAAACCTTAAAAACAATATAGAATATTGTGTCATAATAAATCAACTTCCAAAAAGTGTAAAATCTATCAAAGGATGTTGAAATAGATGAAATAAAAAATATTTTAGAGAAATATTTCCTGCTTTTTAGAAATCATTTAAAAGCCACATAATTATAAAAGAAAACTTTTATTTTGATAATACTCTTATAATCTTGTAAGGGAAACTTTGAAGGTATTATAATGGTGGAATATAGTTTCATCCACTGTATAAGTTAAAAAAATATAACCTTAATTTTTCAAAAAGGTTATAAAGTACCTTGTTTGGAATACGATGGAAAGAGTCCATTCGAAACATTTTATAAAAATTCAAACAAGGGTTTAAATGACTTTAACCCATAGTTAAGTAAATAGTTAAAATGTTTTGAAATACATTTTTATGAAGCATCGACGTGGATGATAAATAATTCCCAGTAGATACTAACATCTGAAAAACCTCAGATAAATAAAGATATTGTAAAATTAACCCTTATCTGGTAATTTCCTTGGTTGAGGGTATGCTGACCTTTTCTTCTTTGGGTGGTTCATTTAGATTTGATCAGAAGGGATCCTTAGGTCAGCTTTATGATCAATGTAAATCCTCTAGGTTGAAGTGAGGGTAGTTGGGAAGATATTTGAGAAAGTGATGGCTGAGCAAAATGTCTTTGGATGTGTGAAGTTAAGAGAAGGGGAAGTACATTTTTATAAGAGAGGATAGGGTCACTTTAGGAAAAGCTTGAAATATTATTTTATTATATAATCATATTCATTTTATAATGGCTCAAAATAGATTTATTTCGAGGCTAAGGTTTGGATAGGTCTAAATTCTCTCAACCAATAGGTTTTAGACAAGTTTAGGTCCCCATATTAACCTTATCTTTTATATTTAACTCTTAGATAAATAGTTTAGCATTTATCATGTCTTCTTGTATTTTTATTTTACATGGTTAATATACATACTATAAAATCCCATACAAATCAAAAGTGGTTCATTAATGAGATATATAACCTTATATATGTTCTTTGGAAGAACCTTATATTTTTTGGAATATTATATCATTTAATAAAATAGTATTTTTTTAAAAATCATTTATGTCAATTTTGACACTATTTAGTATTTGGTTTTTTGTGAATTTCATCAAAACATTATTACTTCCAAAAAAATACATTTAATGAAACCTAAAATTCCATATTCATCTAGAGAATATTTTTATGGCATAATAACATTAAATTATATTTATTTTAATATTTATAATATCATTTATCTGATTCGTTCATTAATAATGAAAATACTGCATCATTATTATGTCAAAAATAAATATATTTATTTTATGTCTAAAATTTATAAATAAAATATCATAATGTAGGAAATATATTTATCTTTATAATGAATATATATTGTCATATAGATCAATTATATAACCCCATATAAATATTGTTTAACTAAAAGATACATGTTTGTGTTATTTTGGTCTTTATTTTACATTAATTAATATAAAATGTCATTATCACACCCATGTGGCTCCATGGGGTCCCAAAATCAACACAAGGATGCCTATGGTCATACATGTATCTGAAAATAGGGTTAGGACACATTTTTGGGTAACTAATTATTATTTTAATTTTATTTTCTACTCTTATTTACCGGATTTACCCTTTAACCATGGTAAATAAAATATTTACTGATGTAACTATTTATAATGTCTAAAAAAGTTACCTATTTAAACAATTTGGACCTCACGATTCCAAATATGGAATCCATTTTTCCAAAATAAAATCACAGAAGTTGGAGATATTATTTTAAAATTAATTTCTGTTGTCAAAACCAATAAGCGGGGTTTTAAGAAGTAAAAACTATCAAAATATTGATATATGTTTGTGTACAATTTAATTGTTAAATTATATCTAATGACCTAAATTATATAAAATGATAAAAATATAATCAAATGATAATTTCAAACCACTCTAATGTATAATTTAACACTATAAATAATTTTGATTAAAAAGTTGTTTTTAATTAAAATTTAGTATTTTTTATAATTCATCAAAATATGAAAGTTATCAGAAATGTACCAGAAATTCACCCTAAGAATATTTTGATATTTTGAATCTGAAAATTATTTCCAATTTAAAATATAAAATTTATAAAATTTCAAAATGTTGGTATTACTATTCATAACTGCTTTTTTAAAATGACTAGTTCGATATGTTGTGGTGAACTTGAACTCAATGTTGCGTAAATCAGACGATGTTGTATTATTCCAAGAAAAAAGGACCATAAAATCTTGGGGTGTTAAGTTTTTCCCTCCTTCAATAAATTTGTACCTCACAATATGAAATTTTTCTTCAAAAATTAATGGTTAAAAAATAGAAAATACCTTTGTGAAACCCACATCAAGAATAGGGTTAATAAAATTTAGTCTCAATAAGAGGGAAAGGGAAATGAAAAATTTGACACCAAATTAAGATTTTTAAGAAGATAAAATTCTTGTCAATTATAATTGGATAAAAAATGTAAATATTTATAGGTAGTGATTGAGGTCATCAATCACAAACAAGTGAATAGAAAATTGAGGGTCTCAAAGCCATAAATCTATGATGATTTAAGAATTTTACAGTTCAACAAAAACAACGGTATTAGAATAATTTTTTTTGAGATCCCTTAACTAAATTTTAAGAATTAATTTCTTCATAGAATTAAAAAAATATTGGATAAGTTGAGTTCCATCCTTCAACTAACTTCTACCACAAACTCATCTTTCACGCCAAAAGATTATATAATTCAAAAATATTCTATTTATCCAAATCGTATAGGGTTCCAAAAATAATGAATTTATAGATCAATGGTCAGAAAATTTAAAAAACTACATTATAAAAACTAGGAAATCATTTAGGCCAGTGGTAGGTGATGCACCCTTATCTCCCTTTGACTATGGGTTCAAGTCTCATGGAATTTCCGGAAGCGATGCGTTGTCGCATGACCTCCGGGTTGTCCTTTTTATATCAATAAAAAAAATATTCTGAAAACTTTTAACGTTAAAAAATAGTATCCAATGTCCACCATAATATATTAAAACCTTTAGAATTATTAAAAATACTTGTGTCCAAACACATGGTCCAAAAAATTTATAAATATGTTCAACACAACATAATGAAGATCTATTTTCTCTACATAATAACGTGTGTGTACCTTCATCATGTATTCTCTTACAACATGGTAACACCCTAAATTTCCATAAAACCTCATTGATTACATTCATGCTCCCTTATTCCTTATAAAATACTAGATATATTATTTATATCCAAAAAATTTTAATACTACAACTATGATGGAATAAATAAACCATTAATAACTTCCAAGGTAGTCAAGAATATCCTACATAATTTATCCAAATAAACCACCTCTTATTCCTAAATCACTACCTCAATATCAGGGCCATATTAATGTAAATCATTCCTTCAACCATGTATTTTCCAATAGCACAATCCTTATTTATTACAACAAAATCCTCATTTATTAGCTATTGAGTCACTCTTATTAGTACCATATAATCTCAAATACTCAATAAAATAGTATTTTTTACAATCCTTATTTATTTCAATAATTAATATAACTATTACATCGTTGATACAACACTCAAATTACATAATTAATTAATAAAAAATAATAACACTAATTATTCATCTTCATTTGTGGAAGTATCATAACTTTATTATTATCCAATAGCACAATTTGTGGTATACTCTGATGATTGGGACATTGATTCGCATAGTGTCCCAAATCCTTTCACTTGAATCATTGTACATTTGAATCCTTTTTCTTACCCTTGAAATCATGTACTTTGTGTCTTTTTTCTCCAAATATGTAACAAAATCTTATTCCCTTAAATATTTTACAAAGTTTATTCTTTCCACAGTTATCACAAATGGGAAAAACCTTCTTTCCCTTCATCCCTTTACCCATCTTTCTCTCTACCATCTATTTCTTCTCTGGCATCCCTTCAATTCCATATGACTCAAGGAATTCTTTACTAATCTTTTTAACACATGATACTATTTCTTTATATGATGAGAATACCTTGGAGTCTATTTCCCTTCTCAATATATGCATAAGATAATGAAAGATATGATTCTTCTTAATAAATGGATCATGCATATTTCTAGAGTTCTCATTCATTCTACTGCGAACCATTTATAAAAAATGGAATACACTAGGATTGTTTATGAATTGAAATGCATAACTACAAATTGTAAAATGCCTAACATAAATTGAAATGTTTATGCATATAATCCATAATCATTACAATGTTTTCTTTGAGGATGTACTTACTCATAAATCCTTCAATATAGTATTTAAATAAAATGTGAATTATGCTAAGCATGTCCCCTGGGAGTGTCGTATAGAAGGGTTTAGCATGTCCTGTTGTCGTGTAACAGGATACCCCAGGTCAAGCCCAAAACCTAATGTCGGAGTTTTCACTCCTAGGTACATCTATTCCAGATCCTCCACTACTTGCTCATATGTAGACATGGTTGTATTGCTTGGAAAATACACAAATTCTCTACATTACCATAATTTTTGGAATTTATTCTATACTAATCCTAAATGTCTATCTTAGGGAAATGTTCTTTAATAAGAGTTTATCTAAACATTGGTTCCAATGTTTGTACTAAACTTCCTCTAAACCCAACTGTAATGCCCCAACCCAAGTTACCATGAGTTGGTGCATTATTACATAACATTGGAATGATCATAAGAGATCAAGTCTCGAAAGACCGATTAGTTTAGTAGTAATGGAAGTAATAGATACATACCTAAGTTTTACAATACATTATTTAATATAAAAACAACATTTTGTCTCCTTTAAACACACTCATATCCCATAGCCTATCCCTGCAGGTTAATCATAATATACTTCTTCACATCCTTGGAAAAAAACATAAGAAAGGTGTGAGATCAAATGACCTATAAGGATAAAAATGTAGAGGAAACTTTCATAAATAATCATAAACATTGAAGGTAATCTATAAGACTAAAACACAAGCCTTTTAAAATTAATTTTCCACATAATATGGAAAATATAAATCAAATAATTCCATTAACTTATTCACATGGATATTCAACTAGTCAAATAATCAAATGTAATATCAATAGCTAATTTAATAACGATGGAGTACATAATTCCAGACATCATAACCACATAGTCAAGGCCTCATTCCAAGACTACACATAAGATTTTGTCCACACCTAGTTCCAAGACACTAGTTTGTCTCATGAGACCCACCGATGCATCAAGGAGCTATAGCGGGCTCCATCCTTCACATACTAGGTCCAATGCATTCCTCATATGAAAAGGTTGAAACCTAACATAAACATTCATATCAAAACTAGCATACGAAATGATAATACTTTATCCATAAACCATGAATAGTATAAAAATAACACATCCATAGTCAAACATATCACAAAAAATTCAATACAGTATCGAAGATTGATTCATAATAAATGAATTTCAAAAAAGTGTAAAATCCATCAAAGGTCGTTGAAATAGATTAAATCAATACTATTTTAGAGAAATATTTCATTCTATTTTGAAATCATTTAAAAGTCACATAATTATAAAAAAACATTTATTTTGAAAATACTCTTATAATATTGTATGGAAAACTACTAAGGTTTTATAATAGAGGAAAATATCTATACCTGACGTATAAGATTAAAATAACATTCTTACCATAATTTTTCAAAATTTCATAAAGTACGTTGTTTGGAAAACGAGGGAAAGATTCCTTTCAAAATGTTTTATAAAAAGTCAAACAAGGGTGTAAATGACTTCAACTCATAATCTAGTAAACAGTAAAAAAGTTTTCAAATAAATTTTTAAGAAACACGTATGTGGATGATAAAGAATTCATAGTAGATACTTACATATAAAATACCCCGAGTAAATAAAAAGATTGTAAAATTAACACTTACATTGTAATTTTCCTTTATCGAGGTTACGTTAACCTCATCTTCTTTGGGTGATTCCTTTTTATTTGATCGAACAAGATCCTTAGTCTAGATACCACATAAAGGTAAGGCCTCTTGGTTGATGTGAGGTTAGTTGGGAAGATATTTGAGTAGGTTCTGGTTGATCCAAATGGATTTGGAGGTGTGAAATTAAGGAAAGGGGAAGTAACCTTTTATAATATAGGTGAGTGTAACATTAGGAAAAGCTTGAAAATTTACATTATTATAAAATAAATTTCTATTTATAATGGCTCCAAATAGATTTATTTCAAGTATAAGGTGTGTATGGGTCTAAATCCTATCATCCAATAGGTTTCAGACATGTTTAGGTCACCATATTAACCTTATCTTTGATATTTAACTCTTACTTAAATAGTTAACATTTATAATGTCTTCTTGAATTTTTATATTACATGGCTAATATAACTACTATAAAATGAAAAAATAACCTCAAGTTGTTCCTTAGTAACATATCAAACCTTATATAATTCCTTTGGACGAAACATATATTTTTATGAATATTATATCATTTAATAATTTTGTATTTTTTTTAAAACACATTTATGTCAATTTTAACACTATTTAGTAATTGGTTTTTTGTTAATGTCATCACAACATTATTTCTTCGAAAAAATACATTGAATCAAACCTACAATGTAATATTATCATATAAAATTCGTTTATGGAATCATAACTTTCAAATTTTATTTATTTTAATATTTATAATATCATTTATTTGATTCATTCATTAATAAGGAAAATACTGCATCATTATTGTGTCATAAATAAATATGTATATTTTATGTCTAAAAATTATAAATAAAATATCATAATGTTGTATATATTTTTATATTTATAACGAGTATTTATAGTCTAAGATATTGATTATATAACCCCATATAAAAATAGTTTTACTAAAAGATACATGTTTATGTTATTTTTGTCTTTATTTTACATTAATTAATATAAAATGCCATTATAACACCCATGTTTCTCCATGGGGTCCCAAAATTGACCCAAGGATTCCTATGGTCTAACATGTATCTTCCAATATGGTTAGGACATGTTCTTGGATAATTTAATATTATTATATTATTAATTTTTAATCTTATTTAATTGATTTACCCTTTAACCATGGTACATAAAATATTTACTAAAGTCGCTATTCGTAATGTCTAAAAATAAAAATTACCTTTTTACATAATTTTTAAATATTGATGCCAAATATAGAATCCATTTTTACAAATTCGAAACCCAGAAGTAGTAGAAATTAATTTAAAATTAATTCCTGTTGTCAAAACAAATAAGCAGATTTTTAAGAAGTAAAAACTATCCAAATATTGACATATTTTTATGTAAAATTTTAATGTTAAATTACATACAATGACCTAAATTATATTAAATGATAAAAAGATAATATAATGATACTTTAGAACCTCTCAAATGTAAAATTTAACACTATAAATTATTTTGATTAAAAAAGTTTTTTTAAAATTAAAAATTAGTATTTTTCACTATTCATAAAAATATTAAAGTTATCAGAAAAGTACAAAAAATTCAACATAAGATAATTTCTATATTCCAAATCCAAAATTAAGTTCAATTTAAAAAATTAAATTTAGAAAATTTCAAATAGTGGGTATTACTATTCATACCTACTTTTTAAAACAGCTAGTTCAATAAGTTACGGTGCGCTTGAACTCGATGTTTCTTACATTGCACGCTATTGTATTATTAAAAGAGAAACGTACAATGGAATCTTGGGGTGTTATAATGGGAAACATATAAATATTAATATAAAAAACTCAATCATATTGTTTTATATATAAGTAGTAGATAGATAATACAATAACTTACCTGATCTGTACCTAATGATATTTACTGCGTATTAATTGAGTAGTAACCTTCAATAAAATGAAACAAATATATAAAAACATTAAAATAAAAACATATTTCACATAGTCTATTAAACACCAAAAAAATTATCTTTTTATAATTACTAATCAATCTGTCTTTCGACTTTTATTAGAGTTGAAATGACCCATAAAATATGTTCCTCGCTTAAATGGACAAAATCCCAATTATATTTGGATTTTTATCCATTATATTGAGAAAACCCCACCTATCCTTGAAATTAACTTCAATATTTCTAGTCAAGAAGGGATGATTAAGGGTAGAAGAAAAAGGGGATGAGTAAGAATGATGACTAAGGAAAAGATATTACCTAATTTATGCACCCAAAGCTTATATAGAATATGACGAGGATAGGATGGAAGAAATAGAGAACTCACTTCTCTTTTTTGGGAGGTTAGATGATGTGAATTGTGTATATTGGGGTTCGGGGAGGTGTTGTTCGAGTGACCTGTGGTCTCCAGGTGGGAGAATAACGTTTGATGTTCTCTCTTGACAATGGTTTTGATGTCTTGATGTAATTTGATTCTTTTTATGGAATCAGGGTGTTCAACCAGTGTTCAAGGGCGTTTTTGAATGTGTTGATGGATGGATGTTTTTCATTCGGTTTTGATGGCTGTGGTGAATCATTTCATTTGTTCTCAAGGTTCCAAAGCTAAACGTTGTTTACTCGGCCTGTCGATTGTGCTGAGAGGTTGACACTGCTTGGAGTAGAGGAAAATGGTGATGTGGATGATGGGTCTGAGATGATGGCAATGGCGACAGGATGTGTTGATTGCACTGGGATGTGATGACGGTGTCGGGATGTTGACATGCTGTGACCCGACATGTCAGGCCTTGTTCCACATGATGGAGTGGCCTGATTTGGTGTTACCGGAATCGAGGAGTGCATGAAGCATGATTTGAATTTCAAACGTTTTCTATAGAGTGAAAATAAAGGGATCATGAGATTCATGGTGATCTCTTTGAAGTGATTTCTAACAGCATGCAATTTAAAATTTTTGTTGGATTTTGAATTTTGAATTTCCCTGCTATGTTAAGTTGAATTCTGTGTGATGATGTTCGGGTTCCCACTAACCCTACAAGTTTCTTTATGAAAATTAAAAAAAATTGTTTGGATTTACAATCATTTATGACTTCAACAATAACTTACAATTAAAGACATATAAAAAATAGATGTTTAGTTTGAATGAAAAAAGATCTAGATAAGAATTTGAGAAATACTTGAACATGCTATGGATCGTTTATTATTAACAAAGAGCTATATAATGAGTTTTAATATTAATTTTCAAGACACACTATTCTTTTACATTCTTTTGGAAGATCTCTTATTATTATTTATTTCTTAATTAATTGGATAGTAACATATCCACAAAAGATAAATAATATCCTTCCAATGTTGATTAATGATTCTATATCTAGTAGATCATCAATAGAGGTGAGAAATGGTGAGTATTTACTAAGTTATTTTCGTAAAAATCATATGATAAAGCTACCAGATATAGTTATGAATTTATATTTCATTCACTTATATTGTTCATTTTTATCATATAAATGACAAAAATTAACAATATTTAAATTTATATTTATTTTATAAGTGTTAAATGTATTTAAAATATATTAGAGGTATTAAATCCAACAATTAAAAATGATTAAAGAATCATTAAATACTAGAAATTTGGGAAAATTAATAATTATTCAATATCTATGGTCATAATTTTTGGATATCACAATTTGTGAAATGGAAATTTCCTACGATATGCAAATATCACATTATAACCAAAAGAACTAGGGACTGTGGGAGATAGAACCTAAAATTTAACAAATAAGGAGAAAAATAATGTTAGGCATTACAAGGGGTTTTACCTTTCCAGGAGTGGGTCACTCCCCTCATATCTACATCATCTAATGATATATGGTATTTAGGAATCAAAAAAGACCACAACATGCTCATTTACATGATTTTTTACATTGAAAAATCATCCACCACTTGACCAGTTTCCCTATGTGACTTAATCAAACTGAGCATCTAGGTATGGTTGCAGAAGACAGTACACCATAGAAACATGATCCAAAATATAGTGTTTTAATTAATCCATGATATGGTGATATTACTTAAGCATAATGCTATTAAAATTCTAGAATTTGTTTGTAATCCTAGAAAGAAATATACAGTTACCATTTTCTATGAAACCCACTATAATGACTATAGATAAAGGAAAAATTATTTATTAATAATAGTTAATATATATTTATTATAGAATGTGGTTTAGTGATATTTCAACTCATGATATAGTGAATATCTTTATGAGACAACCTTATGAAATATATGATCTTTTATATCATGGATATCAATTTTGGTAAATAATTATCCTCAATAGAGTGGTTTCAAAAAATTACTTTTAAAAATAATATTTATAATTTATAAAGGGTTAATATATTATAGAATGTGGCTAATATAAAGTGTTTATATTCGAATACATTTAATATAAATATTATTTCATCCCATATTTAAGATGATCTATGTTATTTAATTTATAGTAAATATTTATAATTTTCATTTATATATTATGTTCCTTATTTAATATTAATGTTTATAAATTCATTATAATTAAAATATTTGTGTGCTTTGAATTATAATATTTTAATTTTTTGAATTATAAATACCATGAAATCCATTTAAGGGTTTCAGGAAAGGTATAACATAATATTTTATTTAAACCAATCAAAATTAATGTTTTGTTTATTATAATTCAAAAAAAATGGATTTAGTAAAATTATTTGTATATATTCGGGTTTAAATAATGTGGGAATTAACATTCCTCATGAATATTGACCTATGGACTGTTTTACATTGATTTCTAATTCCTTTAATTAGGGGATGTGATTTTATTAAGAAATATGGGGTTGACTACCTGTCACACTATAAATTATATAAAGATAAGATTTTGGTTTTATATGATTTCAATCCACCTCATAAAAGATTTTCATGTAAATTTTTCCTGAAATACATATAAATATTTATTAAATATTAAATTTAAATTTTTCATGGAAGAAGTATAATTAAAATAAATAATTATGTATGATTTTTATATTAATGTGATTGAAACATGTTAATTTATTTTAAGGAATGAGATGCATAAATTAATTCGTTAAAAACATGCATACATAAAGATAATTTATGAATGTATATAGGTAATTTTGAGATATGTATAACCCCTCAAAATAAAAAGGAATAGTATTCCTTCTTGATAAAACACACTTTACGACCTATACTATCCAAACGAGTAGGTCATGCTGAAGATAGAGGCTTATAGATTATATTATATATCTCTTGATGAGTATGGGTGAAAGAAATTAGATTATGTTCAAATATTTAATCATTACCATTGGGTTGGAATTTAATGAGTGAACCTAATATAATTAGTTTCTAAAAGGAATTGAGTTGAAATAATTTATAAGATTAATTTGGGAAATCGGTTTTCCACTCAACAATCAAAGAGTTTTACGTGATAATTGATAAGATTTTATACTCAAATATCTATGTGATATGAGAAATGAGAAAATTTGACAAATATTAGTGAAATATATATATCTTCCCCCTTTAAAAGATATGGAGTATGAAGTCATCATTTTAGTGGGAGTATATTCAATAAAATTACTTATCTAATAATTTTTAAAATATGATACACAATTGTGAAATATATTTTATTGATGATTAAAATGTTATTAAACATGTTATTCATTTTTATTTTCATTACATATTTTTAAAATAACATGGGATGTGTTATTAGTTATAAGGATAAAAAAAGAGGCCTAAATAGTTGACTATTTTGAACATCATTATTTGAATTTAGAATTTAGTGAATTGGATATAATTTGTGATCAGAAAAATTATGATAATATATATAATCATATAAATATAAACGAATTTATTAAGTTTTAAGTATATACATGTATTGAAAATGAATAATTGGGTTCTTAATTGAAGGTAGACACATATGATGCACATCTTTTAAGTGGATTATTTGTAGGACTAGAAACTAATTATTATATTTCTTATATTAATATAATTTTTTTTGGAAATGATTTAATTTTATTTCATGAATAAGAAAAATAGTTTTTACATATAATTGAATAAAATGACCTATGATATATGAAAGATAGTAAATATTTTATTTGTTTTAGATATGGATAACTCTGTGAATAACATTAAAATATGATAGAAAAAGGTATGATTCAAGTACTACTTAAAATTTAAATTTTAACATTGGATATATGAATGAGATATATAAGAAAATAATCTATTTATATTATTTCCTAAAATAATGTGATTATCAATAATTTTAAACCGGAAAATCCTTTTTATGAAAAATGAACAAAACAACTTGTATTATAAATTTTGAAAGATGTAGTACTATATTGGGTCTATCATTATTAGTGAAAGGGAACATCATGAGTGCGGTGAAAACTTTTTGAAGTGATGAGGTTGCATGAGGTGGTGTCGGGAATGGGAGATCTGTAGTTACTTCACCAATTAGTGCATGACTAAGGGCGTGTTCATCCTTGGCTGGGGATGCCCTAAAGGTGCCCATGTTGCATAGTTTTCTATTGATTTAGTTTTTTAGTGGATGGTTTTTTCTCTCATTTCATGGTGGGTGTAAATTTTTGTTCCCTAATTTTGGTGATTGTTAGATTTATGGTGTCAGATCAACTGTTTTTCTTACTGGTTTTATAACCCTTTTCATTTGTAAAAATGATTCAGGAAAGCAGTTTTTTCACACAGTGTGTAGTATATTTTATCATCTATATATTTATTGATGATGATACGTGGAGAGTTTGACTATGAATAATGTCGTGTTATTTAGACTTAGTATTTTTTTTATTCATAACTCAAGGATGTTCCTTGATATCTCTGTCTGGCTTTCAATGTGCTTCTAGATATATATTATTTAAATGTATGAATATTTTAATACTGTGTTTTGAATTATTGTACCGTTTTTTCATTAAATTAATTGGGATATACATTGTGGTGGACATTCAGGTTCTTCTATGTGATTATAAAATTCCCACTAAACTATAATATGGGTTTATTCTAAAATAAAAAGGAACTAGATGAGTATTCATCTGCACTCTAACAATCAAGACCATATTCTAGAATCAAGACCATTTCTATAGGGATGATGAGTATTCATCCCCCACTCTAACAATCTAAACCAAAGGCACCCTGAATGGGATTACAATACATTTTCCAAACCATTTGATAATTGTAGAAAATTCCACTATCCCAAGATAGAACATCCTTGCATGCTTGTTTTGCGGTTTAACAAACCATGAGAAAGTCGTGCGCCATTCTTATGCCACTAAAAATTATATTACATGGCTACCTTGGATTATCAGCGCTATTTACCAAACCATATAGAAACCACGTGTAGAATATTGCCAAATAAACTAAACTTTTCTACAAACATTCATGGGAAATTGAAGAACAGCTAAAAGGATATAACTAAAAAAAATAATGACCTCAAAGTTAAGAATCTTTCACACCCAAAACTCAATAGGAGATCTGAGCTTCAAAAATGGACCGGAGCAAAGTTATAATGTAAAAACCTATGTTTTATAGGTTTTTTTAAAAATCATCTATAAAATTAAATAAATTATATATAAGTAAAATACCATATTTAGAGAAGGTTTTCACCATAGTTAAAAATTATCACAAAATAGTAGTTTTTTAATAAATTTTGGTGGATTTGTAATGGTTTTCCAAAATCATCGTTAAAAAATTAAAATGAAAATTTTACTAGGGGTTTTAAACACCACTTACTAATAATCTTTCTATTGTAGAGATTTTTATATTTAATAAAAATATATTACTCAATATAGCTGACTACAATTCTCAATTGTCATACTATGTTTATACTTCATATAAACACCTCTTATATTCAACATTAATCATTCACTATAACTCCAATCAATATTATATATTAAATTTTTTCATAATTATGACTATATTACTCTTTTTTGTTTCTTTTTTCCAGTTTCATCACGGTTATGATAAATCAAGGTGACCATGATGTACTATAATTCTAAATTCCATTTCTGTAATTTTCATTCATTTATTATCCCCCAGAACAATATTTATTTTATCGAGTATATTAATATATTATATTAAATTTTGTTTGTTAGTTCATTAGAATAGTGTTCTTTTTGTTATGAGGTTCCTGTGACTTATTTATACTATACCATACAAACATATATTTAGAGGGAAATATCCAATAGAAATGGTCTTGATTGTTAGACTATATTGGGATGATGAAGTTATATCAACACCAATATAGGTATATAAACCCATGTAAGAAAGCCCTTGGAAACTAATAATGTTGAATTATAGGATAATATATGTGAGATTCACCATTAATAGGCTTGGATCCACACTAAGTTTCACTCTATGAAGTGATTAGAACCATGAAGAAAGACACAAAGAAAGATCACTCTAGAGACTTAGTGATTCAAGAGTATAGTAACAAATATCTAAAATGTGAAGCTGGAAAGGTATAAGACAAGAAACACCGAACCACCTACAATATAGAAAAACATTATGTGACCAATCACCTAATGAATCATCTTAAAAGAAATTTGAAATTCCCAATAAAGGGTGAGAAGGAAACCAATTAGGGATAAATTAATGAAAAGTTAAAAACCCTAAAATGTGATGAATGTGAGATAGAATAACAAGATCCAATGCCTTTGAGAATAAAAAACCAAATACGAACCCAATAATCTATGTCCAAGGTAGAAAAAACACTTATGTTTGTATGGATACTCATCTTGTTCCTTTGTATTTTAGAATAAACTTCATCATACTAATATATGGGTTTACAAGGGTTTCTATACCTATAGTGGTGTTGATATAACTTCATCATCCTGATATAGTCTAACTATAAAGGCCATTTCTATAGAAAATCTCCCTCTAAATATATTTTTTATGGTATAGTATAAATAAGTTACATGAAACTCATATTAAAAAAGAACACTATTTTAATACACTAACATACAACATTACATATAATGTATTAATATACTCAAAAAAATAAATATTGTTCTGAGGGATAATAAATGAATGAAAATTACAGAAATTGAATTTAGAATTCTAGTACGTCATGGTCACCTTGAATTATCATAACGATGATGAAACTAGAAAAAAGAAACAAAAAATTGTAATATAGTCATAATTATGAAAATCTTTAATATATAATATTGATTGGAGTTATAGTGAATGATTAATGATGAATATAAGAGGTGTTTATATAAATTATAAAAATAGTATGACAATTAAGAATAATAGTCAACCATAGTGAGTAATAAATTATTATTGAATATAAAAATCACTACAAGAGAAATATTATTAGGAAGTGGGGTTTAAAACCCCTAGTAAAATTTTCATTTTAATTTTTTTAACGATGATTTTTGAAAACCATTACAAATCCACCAAAATTTATTAAAAAACTATAATTTTTCATAATTTATAACTATGGTTAAAAGATTATCTAAATATGACGTTTTATTTATATATAATTTATTTAATATTATAGATGATTTTTAAAAAACATATCAAAAATAGGTTTTTACATTATACCTTTGTTCCGGTCCATTTTTGAAGCTCAGATATTTTCTTGAGTTCTCGGTGTGAATGATTCTTAACTTTGTGGTCGTTATTTTCATAGTTATGTCCTCTTAGCTATTCTTCAATTTTCCCATGAATGTTTGTAGAGAATTTTAGCTATTTTGGCATTATTCTACACATGGTTTATATATGGTTTGGTAAATCACGCTGATAATCCTATTTAACCATGTTATATAATTATTAGTGGCATAGGAATGGAACAAGACTTTCTTATGGTTTGTTAAACCATGCAACAGGCATGCAGGGATGTTCTATCTTGGGATAGTGGAATTTTCTACAATTAGCGAATGGTTTGGAAAATGTATAGTAATTCCATTTATTGTGCCTTTGGATTCTATTAAGGGGCGCATATTTTTCACACAGTTTGGTAAATAGTGGGGCCAAACTGTGCGATATTCCCAGATCGTAAGAAATTTTGAAAATCCTAAACAAACCTTATGATATTTAAAACCCAAATCTCAACTATTCACCCTCTCTTGGGCGTGTGTGGTCGTGGGAGATCCTTCCCCTTGTAATGAAATCATCTTACTTCCTCCCTTGGTTTGGATATAATATTTTTTCATGTTCTTGGGTTAGATTTGTCAATCTATTCTCCTCCTCTGTCCTTTTTTTTAATTTTTCTTTGATTTTCTATTCATATCTTCTTCTACCAGGGTCTCTTGCATATAGGGTTCATTTTTACCTTCATTTATGTTGGGTTTTTGTTGTGTTTAGGGTTCCTCTTAGTAGATCTTGTCTCCTGGAACCTTCATGGAGTGATTTCGGGTGTTCTTTGTTGACATTCATTAATATTGAGGTAGGTTTCCCATTTCAATTTATATTTTAATTCAAGAAGAATTGGTTTCAGGATTTTTAAACATTAAATGAATAATTACTAATAATGTGTGACCATTAGAATATTTTTTGGTTTGAAAAATGGTGGTTTCATTCTTGTTAAGAAGTATATAGTATTGTTTTGTTAAATGCTTCACCCCAAGTATTCGATAAAATTAATGATTGGATTTTGAAAGAAAATTTTAATTTTTTGGGCATGGGTTGGCTTTAGTAATAAATTTGGGACATCCGAGATAGAAAATGGTGTTTCTTGAAATGGTTTCCAAGTGGTTTTGGGGTTGAAAGAAGTGTGTATTTATCTTTTTAAAGTTGTTCAACATGTGACGGTGGATTGTGGACCATTTGGTATTTTGATAAAACAATATTAGGCTTTTAAATGTGGGGTGACTTATTTAATTGTTATTTTTTAGAAATTTTTATGAAACAAATAATGGTGTATTTTTTCTATTTCGAAAGAGTGATGGTCTCTCAATGAATTCTAGGTGTCCCATTTGGGACTTATGTGGAAGTGGTGAAGTTGACTATTTTGAAAAATTTCCTTAGATAATTCTTTTTATGAGTTTGTTTTTAAATGGGTAGGATGTCCCCAATACTTAATCCTCATGACCCATTAGTTTGGGTGAAAGTGAGAGATCCTCGGTATGGAATCCATTGTAATTTATGTGTGTAATTTAAGAGATTTATCCATGGGGTGAATTAGATAATGGCTATTTTGTAAATTATTATATATATGTAGGTGATTTCATGATCAGATGGCATCAGTTAGCTCACCCACTTCTATACTATTGACATGGAGAACCTGACATAACTATTGTATTTTCTAAGGATGATTGTTGCACTATTTAGGTTACCCACTAGATAGTGTCCCGTATCATGGGGATATATTGATTTTTACTGCTATGGGATAGTGCCCCTTAGTTTGTACCATGTAGGGGATGGATGAGTGTATTATGCATTACTGATGTCATCGAGCGAGGCATGTTTTTTAGGATGAGTCAATATGTATTAGTATGTTTTGGATTATTCATGAGCTCTTAGGATCAGCCATTTCTATTTCTATTTAATTTTCAGCGGTGATTAATTATGATACATTTTTGGTTGGATACACTTGTGTGATATTATAAATTTCCCTTGTTATATGATTATTTCGCTTACTTCTTGAGCGGTGTGTCCTTATGAAAAAAGAGATGAAATTTTTTCAAGTGCTTTTGTCAAAAAGGTTTTGGAAATGTTATAAAATATTTATATTCTTTATTAATGAAATTTCATGTTTCATTATAAAATTTATCTGGTCCCTCCTAGGAAAATATTGTGGTTTTAAATGTTAAAAACAGAAATTGACAGTGTATGGTTATCCTTTAAAAAATAACACAAGAAGATTACATTTATATATTGTATTTCAATGTTGAATTTGTAGTTACTTTTATTCGTAATTATGTTCATTGTGAATATATTTGTTTGGGAATGCCTACTAATTTTTAAAACTAATACATATAATTATTTTTTAGCATATTGTGCAGGTATCAACTTGTTTTCGGTCGTTGTGCGTGATGGTTGGATTTGGATTCAAAGAGTGACCATCGAGGTCATAAGGAGATGTGTGGTCATTAGGTATCGTTTGTGTTGGTGGATATTTTTTTAGTAATTTTAGTTCTATTATAAAAGTTTTTCGGTTTTGATATTCATTTGTTTTATGGGATTCTCTGTTTATCTTTCCACTAATCGATTGTTTTTTGATATATCATTCTATTTTCTTTCCATTTAATCCCAAAACTAGTTTATAGCCTGTGGGTATTAGGAACTCCCTTCAGGCCATATCACAGATCATCTTGGATGATTTCTCTATGTCAAACCATACTGGTTTTTAACAAAATTGTATCAAATGAGGTTTCCCAAAGAGGACCTTGCCTTCCAAGAACCTTATGGTATTTGGGATATTAAGATAGCTAGAGTAGGACTATCGGGAACATGGGGTTTAGGTATGGGGGAGTGTATAGACAACACTTTTTGGACTGTACATTGAGTTTCCATGGGAAGTTGGGATTGTTGGGTTTGTTGGATCTTGTGGTTGTTTGGTGTTTGGATACGAAAGGGGACTCACGATAAAGATCTCAGGGAGATCACAAGGATTGTAAATCCATGATAATCAAGGAAAATATTCCTAGGATACTATCCATTAGGGTGGTGTGTAAGGCACATGACCACCAAATATATGGTCAGGACACTAATATACACTAGTTCCCTCTTGTGATTTGTTTTTGGTCTTCCTTGATTTTGAAAAATGTTTTGAAAACTCATGTCTTGGAATTGGGAAAACTGGATTTTTAATGTTAATGCATGGGTTTTTGGAAAGGGTACAAATATATTTTTGGGCCAAATATGAAGGATTTAAGAAAATGATTTTTTTAAACGAACCTTTGGAGTGAAAATGAAATTATTTAATGATATAAAATTTTTATAATAAAAATATGGGGTTATTTAAATTGTTTTTTTTTTGAAAATAGGAATTTTTTTGAATTTATTTTAGGAATTTTTTAAATAAAAAGAAATGTTTTTTAAGTAAAATGATTTTTATGGAATAGAATTTTTGAGCTAATAAAAAATGTATTTGAATGGAGTAAAATTGGTTTTTACTTGAATTATTAGTGGTATTTTTAATGTGAATTTTGAAATTGAAAATGGATTTATGTGTGAAAAAAATTGGGTGGTATGTTTTGTTTTGGAATGTAGAAATGTTTTTTTGACTGTTGGTATTTTCATGGGTACTGAAATGCATGATATATGTGAATAAGTGGTAAGAAAAGTGCTATATTTGGAATGAGTTGATGGATTCCTAGGTTGGCTTTGAATGGGAGTCTATGAGGCTCCATGGAATACCATTGGGGAGTCTGCAGATCCCTCATGTTTGTTTTATTTTAAAATAGTTTTCTATAGGGAATTTTTTTTATGTATGATATCTAATGGTTGTGTCTCTTATTTTTTCTATGTTTTATGAAGTTTTTCATATGCAATATTTTTAACATGAGAAGTCTTATTGATGAGTTTTTATTGATTGGGAAATCAGATTTTTGGTTTCCCAATGTCCACCCCCATAAAGATTCCATGAATAATCATGGTGTAGCTTCAAGTATTTCCCCATTAGGAAAACCTATATTTTGTCAACATATAGATTTCATTATTGAGTTTTGGAAGATGAATTTGATTATCTTTTATAGTCAAGATGGTCATCTCAAAGTGGAAAATTTTACATAAAGAATAAAAATATACTTCATCCACAATGAGTTTCCTGAGTATTTAAATGTAATTTTCACCACCTTTATGATTGAAGGAAATACCTGGAAGAGGTGGAATTTAGTCTCTTGGGAATCATTTTTATGTGCAGTCGAAGGTATCAAAATACAATCTAACCTCTTTTTCAAAAAGTGTTAAGGCAAGATGTTTTTGTTGAACCTGTGATGGTGGGGGTTCTTGAGGTAGTCATCCCTCCTTCAGTACCTAGAATTATTAAGGGGAATTTCAGAAAGGAGATAGGGAAGTGTCTTATGGTTTTGGAGTTGGTCGCGGAATTAGAAGACCTATTATTGATCTTTCTAAATCTTCTTATAAGTTCATGATCATGGTGTGTCATCATTATTCCAAGAAATATCATAATAATTTTTCCAGTTTGAATTACCTGAATTCATTTCATGTGTGTGGATTACGAGGAAACCTAAATTGTTTTTATTAGGGTATTACTTGTAAGTGACATGGAGCCAGATCACAGGAGTAGAGTGCTATTGGGGATCATATTAAATCCCTTCATTTGTATTCTTATTTATTGTACTAGTTGTTTCTGATGATTTTTTGTGATGTTTCATTCTCTTTAGATTATAAAGGTGTATGTTTTGGAATTTACTTAGAACATATGTTATAATTGAAGTATATTTTTCTTTTGGGAGTTCTAAATTAGTTCCATCATGAGTTGTTGTGTATTCTGTTGTGTGTCTCATTTCATTTGTTTTCATATGAGGATAAAAATATTGATGGTGTATTATTTGAAACCCCTATTTGGGTGGAATAAATGAGTTCACACAGGGAACATCATCTCATGACTACTAGGTAGAAAATGCTTCAATCATCAGGTCTATAGCCATGCCCCATATTAAAGGTGGTGTGTAGTTAGAAATTACATGGTTGTGAGGGAGATTTTTCTAGCCCTGTTTTGTGGAAAATGGTGTAGATACATCAGTTCTTTTAATTTCTTATGGTGTTCCCTTTTGATGAAAATATCAGAGCGGTTTCATTATGCAGTTTCCCCTTATGGTGGCAGTTTGTTTGACAACGTGGGAAAGTTCTTGGGTTATCCTATGTTATCAGTTAAAGATAGTTGGTTATTTATGGTTGGTAGACCCACCACATGTATTGTTTTGGTTTCATCTTACAATAAATGGTTCTAGTTGTTTTCTAATGGTGGAGAGTCTGTACTACCCTCCCATATCGAATTTTTAGTTTGGTTTCAATTCTCATGGAATGAATTTTCTGTTGTTTATCTGAAAGTAGTTTCATTTGTTGTTTTGTTTCCAGCCAAATTCATAAGTTTCATTTATAAGTCTTTTATATGTTTTTTAAGAGGTTGGGTTATGATGATATTGAAATCCTTAGTCTTTGTGATAAACTGGATTATTTTTTGGATTTTTTTGTGGTAGGATGCATCAGGGTGTGGTGAGTTGTCAAAACAATACATTTGACATTTTATTCAACCCCTTTTTAAACCTAGGATTATATATCATGTTCTGTATGTGACATGTTCATAATTTTTTGGTGTTTATTTGTTTCGTTTTGACACCGTGGTCATACCACAGTTTTCCCTTGATTTTTTGAAGAAATAATGATTTTTGAGTTTGGTAGTAGCCATCACATGGTTGGTACATGGCATGGTTTACTATGTCGACCATCCCAGGTAACCATATATCATAATTACCAGTTGTATAGGTATAGTGTATGACTTGGGAATGATTTTTTAAACCATGAATCAAGCGTTCAAGGAGGTTCTATCTTTGGACATCGGTGTTTGGAATGGTTGACATGCAGTTTGGAAATCATGTGTCCATCCCATAGAGGGAGCCTTGTATCTCTAGTAAGGGGATCATAGTTGGTGATTGGTTTGGTAAACTATGCAGCCAAACCATGAGAGATACCCAGATCTTAAAAAATTGTGAAATACAAAACCTAATCTTAGGGGATTTTAATCCAAAATCCATAGTGTTCCTCCTACAACTAGTGTGTTTGGCCTTAGGGGTGCCTCCCCTAGTTCTCCAAGACCATTCCTTCCTCATTTAGAATGGATATAATATTTATTAATAGTTTGGAAAAATATTTCTCAAGGTATTCCCCAATTCTCCCTGACATCTTCCTCCTTATTCTATTTTATCTTGAGATATTATTATCCAATGGTCTATTGGGTCTAGGGTTAATTTGTGTCTTCTTTTATATTGGGGTTTTGTGTGTATAGGGTTCCCCTTGGTAGAAATTTTCTCTCAGAAACATTGTTGAGTGATTTTAGGTGTGCGTTATTGAAGCATTGTGAGATCGAGTTAGGTACCCTATTGCACATGACTTTTAAATTTATGAATCATTAGTTTGATTCTTTGGAGACCATCATCAAACATTAAAAAAATGATGTGTTATATTTTGAATTTTTTTTGGTGTAAAAAATGTTGGTTTCTTTCATGTTATGAATAATATATCATTATTTCATTAAATTTTGCACACCAATTATTCGACAAAATTATTTGTTTGATTTAACAAGATGTTTGTGATTTATCAATCATGGTTTGGATTTATTAATAATTTTGTGTCATGTGATATGATGACTTTGTTTTCATGGATGAGTTTCCCTTTGGTTTTGGGTTTGAGAGAAGTACATATTTTTATTTTAAATGTGGTTCAACATGCGACTGAGGATTGTGGCATATTTGGAATTTTGATAGAAATGGATTTGTATTATAAATGTGGTGTTAGTAATTTAAGGGAGTTGTTTTATAAATGAATCTGAAATGAAAAATTGTTTATTATTTAATTTTTAGGAATGTAATGGCTTATTAGTGAATGTTTGATGGCCTATTCGGGACTTCTGTGATGTTAATGAAAATGAGTGTTGTAAAAACTCTCCGTGGATAATTCTCGTAAAAATTAATTTCTAAATGGGTAGGATGTCCCTATTTTTTAATCATTGCGAGACATTATTTATTTTGGGAATGTGAGATCTTTAGTGTGGACTTCTTTGTGTTTTATGTCTGTAAGGCGAGAGATTGATCCTTGGGGTGACTAGGGTGATGCATGTTGTGTAAATTATTATATATGTTATTGTGATTGGATGCTATGTTGACATAATTTGGATCACCCGCATCTATACTATCGACATGGATAAACTGAAATAGCTATTGAATTTTCTAAGAATTATTTCTATAATATTTTGGTCACACACTACCTAGGGTCCTATAACACAAGGATATATTGAGTTTTATTCAAGTGGGATAGTGTCCCTTAGTCTGTACCATGTATGGGATGACCAAGTGTATTGGGAATCATTGATTTCATTGACTGAGTCATTCTTTCTAGGATGATTCGACATGTATTAGTTTGATAGGGATTATTAATGAGATCCTAGGTTCACCCATGTATATTGGAGCTTAGTTTTCTATAGTGATGATTGTGTTGCATCGTTGGATTGATACTCTTGTGTGATATTTCCCCTTTCCTGTGTTGTATGATTGTTGTTTTTTACTTCTTGAGAAGTGTGTCCTTGTAAAAAAAGGGATGAAATGTTTTCATGTATTTTTCTAAAAATGGTTTTGAAGATTCTGTACACTATTTTTCTCCTTTATAAATGATATTTCATATTTCTCATATAAAATTCAAATGATTACTTTTTGGAAAATAATATA
Organism: Viscum album; assembly: GCA_963277665.1. Lineage (NCBI taxonomy): Eukaryota > Viridiplantae > Streptophyta > Magnoliopsida > Santalales > Viscaceae > Viscum > Viscum album. Next base: position 861,043,864 of record OY728121.1, read on the forward strand.
GTTTTAAATGTTACAAAGGGAAATGTACCATTTTTGGTTTTCCATGGAAAAATGTATGGAGAAGCTTACTTATATATATTTTATTTAAAAAGTGAATTTTATTTTTAGTTTATTTTAAATAAATTTCACTAGGAATATATTTTTTCGAGCATTCCTATTGAGTTTTAATATTCATTCCTATAGTTCTTTCTTATTTTTAGCTTATATTGAAAGTTTCAGCATACTATCGATCATTGTGGGAAATATCTGGTTTGGGTATTCGAGAGTGACCCTTGGGTTCATAATGAGATGTGTGGTCATCATGCACCATTTGAGTTATTTTATAGTCTATCATAATTTCATTCTTGTTGTAAAAGTGGTTTAGTTTGTATATTCATATGTTATTTGGGCTCCTTTATTATCTTTCAATTATCCAGTTTATTTATTTATTTTTGGGAGAAATAATTCCCTTGAATCTCTGCTGATACCCAAAACTAGTTTACAGGTTGTGGGGATTGGGAATGACCATCAGGCCATATCATGGATTATATTGGCATCCCGAATCAGTGTTGACATGATCTGGTTTATGAAAAAACTGATATGAGATTAATAATAGTAAATAATTTTTAAAAATAATTAATTAAAATTCTAATCGTTCACTAATAAATAATAAATAATAAATAATAAATAATAAATAATTAGTAATTAATAATTAAAATTATTTGTTAGAGAAAGTGGGAATTTAACAGAAGGAATTATTTTAAAACCATACTTTGAAAATAACCAAGTATTTTAAAATAGAGAACATGTCCAAGCCTTTGAAAACCCTTTGATTTTTAAATGAGAAGTAAGTGAAGAATTTATTATTTTTAAATGGAAAACACCAAAGGTAATAGAAATTAATCTTAATATAAACAATAGTAATAAATTATCAATATAAAATAATCCTATATCAAATATCATGGAAATATTTATATAATAATCGATAACTAATAACCATGGGATCACTTAAGAGCCCTAAAGAAAATAAAAGGGAACACAATATTAAATCAATCTAATTCATTTTTTTCACATTTCTTTAAAAAAAAATTGTTTTCCCTAAGATGGAATGAATTAGAGAAAATTCATTATTTTTAATATAGTTATAAACCATGGCCATTAGTCAATGATGAATATAAACATGTGAATTACACATACCTATATTTCTTTCATAGCTATTCATGGTCTCTCATGACATGAAATGAAGAAAAATAATCAATATATATAACATTAATCATAAATATACAAATGAAAAAAACACAACACACCCTCACCTCTATAGCCACTTTAAAAAATTCGACACTTATTTTCCAGTAATTGAAATATTATAAACACGTACTCCAACCACGACAAGACTAGATCACTAACATAATATATATTTAATTTTAACTTCATCAAAAAAATAAGGGGGTATACTCCAAGGGTTTACCACCCCTGGAGGACCTTATTATATAGTACTAATTGATATTTTGAAACAACAATTACGAAACAAAGTTATATAATCCTTTTTGAAATACAAACCACACAAAAAATCATCAAATAAAGTCAAGTGATCAAAGAAAAATTAAAAATAGCCTTATTTAATCCAGGAATACCTTAGTTGAAAGGAAAACCCATTTTAAATTCATTAGAAGACCTAAATAACCCTTTGAATAGGGGATCCTTTAGAAACGATCCACATAAGAATTTAAGAAAACTCTAGTGGTGTATTGTTTCCACAAATTATATTTGAGAATTTAAATATTTGAAAACCTTTTTTATAGTATTACAGTAAAACTACAACCAAAGGACATTTTTCATATAGTTAATTGGACATTAAGAATAGTAAAATATATAATAAATAAAATTTAACATGAATAAATGAAAAAAATCTAAATGTAATAATATCATAAAATTATTTATAAAATCAATCTACTCAAAATATGTATAAGTATAAGTTTTTAATAATATCATTCTTTATGTATTGAGTAAAAACAATATTTTTTTTATCAAAAATTTAAATATTAAATAAAAAAAATTATCAACATATATGGATAAAATGGACCAATTTTTTAACATAATAATGTATAATTTAACATAAGCTTAATTTTCTATATTTTCCAAAAATGGTGAATTTTTTTTGAAAAGTAAAAACACTGCGTATACCGTTCAATTAATGACATCACAGTGATATCAAAATGGATTAGTAAATCTTAAATATAATTAATAACAAAAATTATATTTAATTAGAATATAATGTATTTAAAACCTATAAACTTTATTTCTAATCCAATAGATTAATTCCATATATATAAATTATATTTAATTTTAATAAAATACTATTTTTGATTCTTTATTTTAAATACAATATTACAATGATTCTGTTTTGTATTTTCAAGTGTTAAAATGACAAAAACATATAAGAGTATAAATAGAAAACTATTGTTATTCTTGGGATTATTTTATAATCATATTATTTGGATAAAATAATAAAATACTCAATATTTAATAAAATAAATCCCCTTCCTTCACCTATAAATACACCCTCACTTCCACACATTAATATTTTCTTCTAAACATATGACTTGTCCTAATATTTTAAAAAATCAATTCACTAGAATACCTAAACTAGTTTATGGAGTATTGTTAACACCAAAATATCATCAATTGAAGTATTAAGGAGTGGTCCAAGGAAACAACCCCATTTTAGGTAAATTTTCCCATCGCATTTCTTTTGAAAATTTTCTTTACTTATAACACCACATAAAACCAATAATCAACTATAATAGTATTATTCATGTGTTATAATTCAAAAATAATGGTACAAAATTAATAAATTATTTATTATTTTTCATCTCATTAAATTATTATGAAAAAACTACCCACACAATAATGGATTTATACCATCTACTTGAGTGATGATCACTAGTTTAATATTATATTTTTAAATGAGTTTTCACAAAAAAAATATGAGATTAAGAAAAAATAATAATTAATTTTACATGATTAATTAATTATAAAATAATAACAACGTTAAATATATTAATTATAAAACTTCACACCCGGTTGAACAGCTTAAAAAGAGAAGTTTACTAAAAACACTTTATCGTTTGAATCTATTTTGAATATAGATAAAAATATTGATACATAATAACAATAGGATGACATAGATAATTACATAGAATATCTTTTATCATAGGTAATCAAGGGACTAAAACCAATGACTGATATCATCCTACCAATGAAAACATGGGACCATGAAATTAACATCTTAGCAATTGACCAAAGAACAATATAATAACTTATAAGTGAATGGTATATGAATAAAAAATAAAAACAATAGAAAACATTAAATTAGATTTTTATTAATAAATAAATATTTTTAAAAACATAATTTATGAGATTATATTATGTATTCAAGGTATGAGAGACTCGTGGTGTAATATTTCTCTTAAGTTATCCTTCTTGTCAATGTTTTGTTTCCTTTATTGGCATCCTCTCTCCTCCTTTTATCATATTCTATATTTCTATAAATATCCTTTTCATTTAGCTCAATTATTGCTTTGAATATATATTTCTATATGATATTCATCTTTTAATTTATAATAAAACCTAATGATGTTATTAGTGAAACACTTAAAATATCTCTCTTACTCTCATTAATGATTATATTATTGTCTATCCAATCCATATCCTTATATCCATGATATATGATTAATAAATAATTATTTTGACATTAAATGTATAATACATAATTTTACATATTATTCTGAGGGGTCATATGATTCAATAACTTATTATGATTTATGACACCACCATGTAACCCATTTTATATCAATTAATTTATTTCATTTCCATCATAGATGATTGACTTTTGTTACCATATGGAACAGATTATCTTGATATGCTATGCTGAAATTGTTTGGCCAAAACTATATATCCCCCAATAAATAGGGTAATGATTTCATCTCATTATATTCCATGTATGGGGCATGAATAGTTATACGAGAACATTATATTGTGATGTTCATAACACCCATCCAAATATAAAGCAATTAGGGGATAGTGATAATAACACTCGATTCCATCCTCCAGTAGGCCCCAAGTTGGATACCAGACACATGGGTAAAAAAATCCCCTGAAATGGAAAGCATTACCCTATATAATACTACACTATTTGATGATAATATGAATCATCCATAGAAAATACAATGAAACTATATAAAAAACTAAAACCACCCCTCATGCATGTATAAATAAAAATGATACAAATAAATGTATCCAAAAGTAATTGATCAATTGAAATGATAAAGTAGCAACACTATAACTATATAAGGGTATAAGATATTAATGTCAAGAATGGTCTATGTAATACTCAAGGAAACCTGAAAAAAAATTAAAATATATAGGGTGAGGATACAAGTATACTTAGTATAAAAAAATGTCTCTTGTTCACATGTGGAAGAATCATACTAGAGCGCCCATGAGAAATAAAGAACCAACAACACCTAAATAAACCAAATATTTAAGAAATCCTCATCATGGAACAACCAACGAATAACGCAATCCATGTAATATAATATAACATGTATCACATCAATAAAAGGGCACCCCACCCCCACTTTCCTTCTATTATTACGCTTTTACACCCCAAATTTGTACATCCTGATGCTCCCATATATTATGTATACCACACCTTACCACAAGTATGGTCACATCATTTCACATCCATAGATACCTGGTCTCACTGCCCCATAAGCACAACCACATAACATCTCTCCCAAAAACACCTAGGGCATCTCAAATCCACAACCACAATCTTATTAATATGGTATCATGAACATAATGGACATCAACCTTCGTCCATATTCCCATCATGCATGATCACAAACATAAACCACCAAATCTCCTCTCACCCTTCCTACATGCACCTGAGATACATGAAATATCACTCAAAGACACATGGTCTATCAAAACCACAATATTGGGCACTAATAGACCTCTTACCATCATGACCTATGTAAGACCTACCTCACCTAAAAGAGTGAGAGGCTTGGAGTGGGTACCTGACCATCCTTCCTTCTCACTAGAAGTCGAGAAAAACACCCCCATTTGACTATTTGAGTGTTAGAATATAATTCTTGATATGGATGAGGATTAAGTAGAAATAACAAGGAATATACAAGAATATATATATATATATATATATATATTTATTTATTAAAACAAAATCTCAACCAATGGGATCACAACAAAAAACAAACCAACTCACTTCATCCCCTCTTTCTCTACCAAATTTTAATTTATAACATGAAATAAGCCACAAGACACATTTCATATTTTCAAATAATTCCCATTATCCAACCAATTCATTTCATTATTAACCATCATCAACATTTAACCCCAAATTCCATCATTTATTTATTCATTATCATCTTAAAAATCATTAACCAAACCAAACCCAATCCATTTGAAGAATTATTATATAATTATATAATCCTTTAATAACATGGAATCTAGAACAAAATAACCAAACATCACAAGATGTTAATAATCCCCATTATACCACACCACACCACCCAAACATAAATAAAAATCAACAACCACCTCACCTCCCCAAAGGCATTTCCAAACAAAAATCACCAGACTACCCCAAAAGCATAGTCCATAATCCACCTCGTTTCTCCAAAGGAACAACTATCAATCCACCATACCCCACTATCCCCCACATACAAAAAAAAAATCTACCACACATCACTACCCACAAGCATGACCATAAATAAAAAAACATCAAAATCAATTTTTATAGATTTACATAGGGGTTCAATCACATTCCACATTCTTTTAGGGGTTTTAACAAACAATACATTATCCTTGGGGAACCCTTTTATTAGAAAAATATAACTGGTTACCAATGATCCATTTTTGGGTGATATCAGAATGATAAAAAAAGAATGAGTAAAAAAGCATATATCAAATGAAAAAATCTCTCAATAACTATAGATTTTAGTAATACATCATGTATGTACATTTTAAATATCACAATAATAAAAAATCTATAAAAACATATGAATAAAACACATTTACCCCTCACTTTCAAATTAACCAATTATATATCTTTTCTTAATCTAGCACACCCACCTACCAAAGATAAACAAAATAAAATCACTCCCACATGATACCCAATGAAAATAAATGGTGGATTTCCTACATCAATGAAGCTTTTCCAACTCACTGTACACCACAGGGAAATAAGGAAATTACAACAAACCAAAAACACACATGGGAAATCATGGATCAGCCTACACCGTACCCAATGATTATTAATACAAAAACAAAATCACCTCCAAACCAAAAAAAAAACATTTTAGAGAATCGTTTACATAAGAACAGAAGTAAACTAACAAGAAGGAAGAAATAAATACCATAGATAGCCAATGGGGATTGACCAAAACCAAAAAATCAAACAAGGGAAAAGAGTGTTTGATGTTATCCTTGAGGTTCCTAGAGTTGAACCAAAACAAGAGGTGGAAGAATAAAAAACACAGTGACTGATAATCACCCTAGAAAAGGAACATAATACCAATAATCTCACAAGTTTCACATCACGTAAATATTTCATTATGTGTAAAATATTGTCTTTTTTGAAAATTACATATCCCATAAAAAACACATCACCTCAAAATTTATTTAATTCATTTTGTGAATTACACTTACAAGAAACACAATCTATCTCACTATTTTACCCTTATCTGATTTATAAGATGTTAACTCATCGACTGCACAATCGGTGAACCACCTTGAAACATCATGAACACAATACATGGCATGTATTTCATGTTGCAGCTCTATCGCACCTCCATCCTCCATAAAAAACTCTTGAAACCTCCACCAAACACATCCATCCACCAAAAATGGAAAAATAATATACTAGGAAGACATGTATCATTACATCAATTACCTCTCAAATCATTTTATCCTTAAAGAATCCATAACTAATCCCAGAAGGAAAGGGGTCCAAAATAACACCCTAAGAGATACCTATAAAGGATCCCAACATACATCAAATGATACCACCATCCAAACACACCAAACGAAATAGCTACAAAATATCTCACAACCTTATCATCAAACAACCATATCACCACAACCATATCAACCTCCATGGATCCCTAACAAAACCCATCATTACCAATAAATTACACCACCCAGAACACATTAATAATGTGATTCCATCCCCCATATCATGATACTATCTTTTCTAAGAGGTAGATACTCACCCACATGGGTTTAATTACATCGTTGTTAATGCATCTTGTTTAGTAATTGAGCACAACCATTAACATATGTTCGGAATTTACCACGTATCATAAAACACACATCACATCAAGGGAAAATAATTCATCTCATAAAATAAATTTATCCAAAAACAACATTACAAAGAAAATTAGAGAAAGAAAAACTCAAAAAAAATCTTGGTACTAGGAATGCATCTGCATATCTCACTCTAATGTAATCTCCTACAGGACACCTTACCTCCAAAACAATAGAACCATAGGAATGGCCAAGGGAAATACTAGATCTCTAATAGACACACCGTGGACATCATTTCAGCATCAATATTCAACTCTCCTTAGTCAATGAAATGATAGTAATCATGAAGATATCGATGAATCTGAGATATGTGGAATACATCATTAATCCTTTATAGGTGTGGTAAAAAATACAATCAATGTGCCACTTCGCCATCTCTAAATATCACCTAAAAGGGAACAAAAAACTAGGATGAATATGAATCCCCGTTCCAAACAACCACTACACATTTTTAAAGGAAAACTTCCAGAATATATGGCCACCAAACCCAAATACCAAGGACCTAGTCCTGTGATTGACATTATACTTTTTCCAATCTTTCACCACATTCATCTTCTCAAAAATAAGTGGAAGATTTTCTATTTCTCTCCTTTTCACATCAATAATAATAACTACTACATCATCAACCTATATATACACAGTAGAGAACAATATGGTCTCTCTTAAGAAGAATCAAATGGGTAAATTCCAATGTAACAGTGATAGCCACAGTTATATGAAAACTTAACCAAATCAATGCATCATAACCACGATCAACTAAAGACCCAGACACATTCTTGTAACATATCCTCCAATGTATGGAATGTTTTCTCTATCTTCTCATTCATATGAGGGTTAAAAGTAGTGGTTATACAGAATTGATTTAAAAAATAATGATGCAATAACCTGTATAATTTATATGTAAAATGGGAATCCAAATTTGAGAAAATGGATCTAGTAAAGCCATGAAACTATAGTACCTCATCTATATTACTCTTCACCAAAGTAGACACTGCTCCTGACTTCCTGATCACTAAGATGTGGTCAATTTCATTAGTTGATACATGATCACCCTGTTAGAAAAATAACCTCTCTATGCTCTGGGTAACCCTGTCTTGAAATCCAATGGTATGTCATCCCATTTCAAAATAGAACCATTTATTGGCTGGAACAACTATAAAGAACATAATTATCAACCTTTATATGCTGGAAAATAAGCACATTTCTATAATCTCTTCCACTTCTAGATTGATCAAGAGCCACAAAAATGCATTCTCAAGCCATGGTATATCTTGTAAAATCCAATGTATAATGACAATGGTGAGTTATGAAACTCAATAGGGCCTCCCTCATTCACCACTATAAGAATAAAAAAACTCCCATGAAAAAACACCCAATTTTGTCCATCCCTCCAAGGAGTCACTATGGCCAACATGATAATTCATAACCTCTACCTATGAGTATCCAAAATGAGACTCCTTCTTCTACTTCATCAGATATGAATGAAACAACATATGGAACAAAAAAATATACAACCATATACAATTATCTCTAAGTGGAAGGATATAAACTCTTCTATTGATCTCTAAGAATACCCATACTCTTAAAAAATATCCTTTCTTGATTTCCTTCTCGAGGAATTCACCAAAAAATTCCTTTTCCCAAAGATTAGGAGATATAAAAATCATAATCCTAATAAAAATCCATCCAAAATCTTTTCCACAAATTCTTATAATTCTGAAAAATATATACCACATGTTTTGGTGATTCATGAAGAAAAAATCACTCCCCAATGAGGCAATGCCACCAAAAATTAAATGAAAAAACCATCATTTCTAACTCTAGATCACGGGTGGAATAGTTTATCGCATGGGGATGTAACATCCTAGATGAATAATATTTCAATGATCATTACTGCATCATCACACATCCCAATCCTAGCTGGGAAATTTAACAAAAAACCTCAAACATCCACCCTCATCATTAAACTAAAGCACTGGATAATTGACCAACTTCCCCTTTAAGTAACCGATTACATTCCAACATTAATCAGTACACAAAAAAACATGGTCCCTTTTTTCCAATGATGTCAAAACAATATAAAATCAATAGAAATGGAACACAAACCATTGATAAAAGGCTACAAGACCAAGAAAACTATAATCCTACTCCACGTTCTAGGGTTCCTCCTAAGATAAAATTACCTTGAGATTCAGTGGGTCTACTGCCACACCCTAATAAGACACCACATGACTATGTAAATGAACCTATAAATTCCAAAACACATACATGGATAGATTTACATAAATTTAGTGCTGTGAAAATTCCTACAAAATGTCTTTGAGATTCCTTAATAGATCCTCCTTTAACATTGAGTAGATAAAGTTATATTGATGAATATGATGATGAAATTGTCTAGGAAGTCATGGAAGATGATGTTTATAAGACCCATGAACAAAAATGTTGAATTTGTAACACCGAATTACATTTATAAAAACATGAGTTTTCCATTCCTAATACTGATGTAAGTCATTAGAATATGACCCGCTATCACCATCAACTAGTGATATGCAAACCATTCATCTATCATAGAACAAAAAATCACCCAACTATTTTGGTTGAAAATATAATTTATTCTTGAAAAAGGGTAATAGTTTTTGAATTTCTCCTAATTCATCCTCTCTTAGTCCATGCACAAAATCAGAAAAACCTCTTCTATTGTGGAGAAAAACTCTAGAGCACCCCATGGAGACGCAATAAGATAGATAAAAACCTTCTCCATCGGATCACTTATTTAGTCCTCAACTACCACAAATAATAAGGTGAAATTAGATAAGGATCAATCAAAATCATAAAAGCACTAGGTTTAATGTCTATCCCAAACTCAACATCACATTGAGGGGAAATTATCACTAATTACTTATAAAGACCATATTGAAACTCCCAAATAACCATGGGGACCTCCACTATCCTAGTGTCCATTGATTCCGCTGAAAACTCATCCATCAATGAAATAATGGGTTCCACAAACCAAATATTCACCTAAAAACCCCAATCACCAAAAAAAACACCATGGTGGCTATTAACATATGAGAAAATGACTCTACTTTAGATGCAGTTGATGAAAACACATCCAAAATACAACTATTCGATACTGATGATGACATCATATGGATTCTTCTATAGCATGAAACAATCCCCCTGGGACTAATGTTTCCCCATCATCAGTCTGCACCCCCAAAACACATCAAACAAGGTGGTCCGACCTCTGACTAACCAATTAAACACTAGGGAGACATGAATTCTCCCTTTGTATAGTCCTACAACACTATATATAAAGGGTGAACAAATGGAATGTGAATATCTAGAATCAAACAAACACAAACAAGGGTACTAATGAAAATGATCATACCTCTAAAGATCTTCTGTATCACTGGTACTACTATCTCCAATACATGCAACTAACTATGACCAACTCCACTCCCAATCAACTTATGACCACCTCTATGACCATGCTTGGGTCAAGGTCCTTATACATGATGAAAATCACAAGATTAACCTCCCCCATCTCTAACTCTCCTTGTTGGAGCATATTCCTACTTCCCATGATAGAATGATGTCACAAGAAACAACTACCGAGGGTGGTGTAGAACATGTCCAACTCAACCAAACTGAGCATAGTGAATCATTGGGAATTTTTTATCACGATGGCCACAAACAAAAAAAACCCAAAAAAATTATCCTAAAGACCCCATATAATATGGAATCAATGGAGAGCCAAAGTTCGGAAGAGAAATTGTTGAGGCCAACTCTTCACTAGTCAGATCATTGTATGTGCTGGTGACCGAGACTTATAGTGGAATATTTTACCTTGGAGGAACCCTATTGGTATCATTGTTGATGAATCATTCCTCTTTATTTGATCCACTTGGTTACCTCCACCTTATTTTGAAGCTCCAAATATGTTGAAAACATAAAAGGGGTAATAAAATACTGGATTAAAGGAAGAAGTGGCTTATTATGATGTATAACATGAGATTCCTTATACAGAAACATATATGGGGAAAACCATAGAAGGTCATTGATCCCAATTCTCAACTATTGCACTGATGTACTCCCCTATAAAAGAGAAAGAAGATCCAGCCTATTCTTTATCGTCATCATCGATGAAAAGAACTCCTCCTAGAACTATTTCTGGAAGTTGACCCACCAAACATCTACCCCCTTCTTCTCTCCTAGATACAATATACCCAATTGATACCCCTATCCACTCAACTGAATAAAAACCAAATGGTCTCACTCCTCCATTGGGGCCTAGATCAAACTGAAATCAATATCGAGCTCTTCCATATAGCTCTTTACTTCCACATATGATACAATTCCTTCATACATCCACAAAGAATGTCATAGAAGTGAAATAAATTCACTATTCCATGCCTCATCTTCCTCTACCAGATCTTCTATACCTCGGTCAACTAGTTAATGCTACTAAACATCAATTTTCAGAGCCATATTCAAATGATGAACATGATCAATATATTAAAACCAAATAAGAATTTTCTTATTATTTGGATTCATTTTCCTTTACATTTTATATTTTAACCATCCAAAAAAGTCCGAATAAAAATAAGAAAACAAGACATCATGACTCTTGTACCTCTCCTCGGTATCAACCATGAAAATTGGTGCACCTCACATGGAAATTAAATAAGCTCAGAGTCCATGCACTGGATCACTTGAGGACCTAAACTACCATGTCCTAGACGGTATCCCTTTCATATATCATATACCAAGGTCAACTGGAATTTTTTCCATAAAAACCAATGAAATACTAACTATTTATAACTCCAAAATCCATCCTATCTCTCAAACATAACTTATGACACCACAATTTCATTACCCTCTCCCTCTAAAGATAAAACAATGAGGGGAGAGAGATAACTACACCTCAATTCCCACCTATAACAGGAATTGGGTTGGTGAATGGAACTGTGGTTATAAAAATATCAGAAATTGGACCGTACTTCCCTATATAATAATATAAGACCAAGAGATAATATGAATAATCCGTAAGAAACACCAAGAAATTATATAAAAATAAACAAAAACCTTCCCACATACAATTATAAATTTAAATAAAAATAATAAAATATCCAAAGGAAAATACCCTAAATAAAATGTAAAGAAACAACATAGAATCTGTCCAGAGGTATGAGCTAGTAATGTCCAACATCATCAAAGTAATAATCGTGGTAACTTGAAAATTTTTAATATACATAGGGTGATCATAAAAGTATAATCAGTATGAAAATAAATGTGTCCTGTGCAAATATAAAATAATCATACTAATACGCCCAGGAGAAAATACTAGAAACAAAAACACCTAAATGGGTCAAACACCCCTCCCAAACTCACTAAGCCACATTCACCAAACAATGAAGCCGTGTAATATAATATAAGATGAATGAAATTGATAAAAGGGTACCCCACACCAATTTCACACTGTTATTTCTCTCTCAACTCCTGACATCGTAAATCCTAATGCTCCCATATCGTATGTATACTGCATCGTCCCACAGGTTTGGTCGAATACCATCCTGTTTGTAGACAACTGTGATCAACACCCCATAAGAATGACCACATCGCATCAAAATCGAAAGAACCTATTCCATAACACATTCAAAAACATAACCATAGTAGTTGGATAAAATAAACATGGATGACATAAACCTCATGCCCTCCTCTTAACATTCACAAACCCCACTATCGGCCGCCACATCCCATTTCATCCTACTCGCAGACACCTGACCAACCTAACATCTCACCTAAAGAAACATGGGCTATCAAAACCACCATATATTGAAAAACCGGATATCCAACCATCACAACCTATGAAATAACCTTCTCATTTGGAAGACAGAGTAATAAAGAATGGGTACTCAGGCATTTTTCCTCCTCAACAGATGTCAGGAAAAACACCAGCTACATAAATGTGCGAGTGTCGGAAAATTGATCTCGATGTGGGTGGGGTACATATAGAAATCACATGCATATAAAAGTGTGTATATATATATATGGACATACCAGCCCACACTATGGGTTCACAACAAAATACTAACAAACTCACAACATCCCCACTTTTACTACCACCTCTAAATTCATAACCCCACAAAAACCTCATGACACATTTCATATTTCCAACTTATTATCATTATCCATCCAATTCATTTCATTATTAATAATCAAGTACATTTAATACCAGAATCCAAAATTTATTTATTAATTTTCCATTTCTGTCTAATTTTCCAAACCAAGCAATACCACATCTATTTCATTCATTACTAAATAATTATTTATTCCATCACTAACTAGGAATCCAAAAAAACAAAACCACACATCCCAAGCGTCTCATCATTCACATCGTACCACCACGTCACTACCTCAAAATCATGAAAATTTCAACCACCGCGCCACCCTAAAAGCTTTTATAAACAATAATCACCCTTCTTCCCCAAAGGTAAAAAAAATCACCTTGCTTCCCCAAAGTTATGACCCTCAAACCATTGTCCCACAAATACCCCAACAATACATCAATTTCACATTTCCACCCCAAAAGCATGTCCAGAAATCCCAACACATCAAAATACTTTATAAAGAATCAAAAGGTGGATTATATCACATTCCACTTTATTTTGGGGATTTTATCACATAGTCCATAATCTTGGGGAAACCAATATTTTAGCCAAATATTAGTGGTAAGCCAATTTCCAGTTTACTGTGATAACACAAAAATATCAAAAAAATCAATTGTCGCAAAACAAATATATATTGATAAAAAGACCCCAAAAACCATAATATTTAGTGTGGCATCAATCCCACACTATTATAATATCACAATATCTAAAAAACTATAAAAAATTCAAATAAATCCCATTAAATCTTCAATTTCAAATCAACAAATTATTTATCTTCGATTAAGAAAATAACATCTCTCATAGATTTAAAAGAAAACTAATGATGAATGATAAAAAAATAAATAGAAATTGGTTATTATATACCTCAAAGAAGCTTTTCTGAATCCGTACACACCATTTAGAAATGAAGAAATGATGACAAACCACAACCACAAACAAGAAACCACTAATCAACCCACACCACACCCAAAGATCATCAAAATAGAACCCAAATCCCACCAAAAACCAAAAAAAATAATTACTATAGGGAATTCCTAAGAGGAGAATCGATGAAAAAAAATTAATAAGCAAGAAGAAACTATCATAGATTACCAATGAAGATCCAACAGAACCTACAGATTGAACAAGGGAGAAGAGGGCTTTTTCGCCTAATCGAGGTACCTAGGATTCTTCGAAAATTAGCAGAATAAGAACCATAGATGAATGAATGATAATCAGACAAGAAAAATAATGTATTACCTATAATCCCATAGGTTTCAAAATGGGTAAATATTACACAATGTGTAAACCTAAGATTTTAGAAAAATTATATATTTCACCAAAAAAACATGTTTCTTCATCCTTTGTATAATACATTTCATGAATTCCACTAACACAAAGTGTAATCCATAACATGAATTCCTCATTATATTATTTACAATCTATGAACTCAATGGATTCATAATCTATTAACCACCTTTACATGTAATTTAGTCAATACAAATCATGTATTTCCTGTAGAAACTACACTTCACCTCCATCCTTCTGCAAAAAACTCATAGAATCTCCCTCAAACACCTCTAACAAGAAAAACTAGAAACATAACATACTGATAAGGAACAAAACATTATAATTATTTCAAGGAATAAATCATTGACATAATTTTAAGACGTGTTTTATTTTGTGCTACTTTATTATTTTTTCATGATAAATATTTTCATACATATCCCTTAATTCTAAAAATTTCTCTTATATTACTACTTATGATTCATCTCTTTTATGATTCCATTATTAATGATATTACACTCCGCAAAAAAATCATTATGTATTCCTTTAAGATATCCAATGTAGTGATAAGACAATATTGATATACAAAAGAGAATAATGAATATTCAAATGAGATATTATGCAACTTGATTTAATATTTTGAATCACTTCTCCAAAAAAAATAGATACTCTTATTTTTTGGTTATATCTTAGTGAATTTATGATAAAAATGATCTATATTTTTTATGAAATGAAAAAATTATAATTTTTGTTAGAAAAATTTCTTGTAATTTTTGGGGATTAGTTTACCGAACTAAATAGTTAATAACCAATAAATACCATATATTGAAACATAGAAAGTCATAAGTTAGGATATATAATTTATTTATGAGTTATTATTTTTAATTAAATTACCATCCTTTTATATGCCTTAAATTTTAGTTATCTAACCCCTAAAATTCCATTATTTAATAAATGAAAATAAAAAAGAGGAATTGTGTAAAAAACTAATGTGATTGTAAGCTTAATGATTTACCAAATGGGATGCCTAATATGATTGTATTGGGAGTGTAGAATATCATAGTGGTACTTTCGCAATTATCTCAAGTGATAAATAATTACATGTGTCACGTGGAGATCCCTCCTTCTTTAAATAGAGGAAAAGTTTTGGTTGTGTCGTTTATCTAACAAGAAATCCATATTTTTTTGGATCTTTTGATCCCAGGATTATGGATAAATGTATTTGTTTAATTGAGATGATATTTTCTATCTTTCAATGCTCTGAGAAAGTGTAACTTATATTGACTGTATACCACTCAGTGGTAGAAGGTTATCAATGGTGGAAAATTGTCAAAAATATAATGCTGATGGATGATATAAAATTTATATATTTGGAATAATTCAAGAAAATATTTTCCAATAAATATTTTACTTGTACAATCCATATAAAAATTGAAAGTGAGTTTGTTGGGATAAATTAATGGGAGGATAAATCAATTTTATTTTATTAGGAAAACATTAAAAGTGTTCAAGGTATGCCTCAATATTTTTCATTTACCTAAAAAATAATTTTCACCATTTCATTAATGGATTATATTTAAGTCCAAAAAATTATATAAAAAATTGAGACATTTATTTCTATGAAGGGATATTTCGATATTCCCTTATCATTAATAAGGATATTAATGAATATAAATTGTATTATGGGGATGGAGATAAGAAGTTATGGAAGGATTTTAAATTAGGAGTCATAACTAATAAAATTTTTGAAGTAAAGAAGATACAACTTCCAACCAGTCATAATTGTGGGATTAATAAACTACGAAACTACATCAACGTAATTGTGAAATTATTCAAGTATTTAAAATAAAATAATTTATCTAATGAATATCAAAGGAACATGAAGACTCCAGTTATTATGATAGATGAAAGGAAAGTTATGATTAATCCATCACCCATGATATAATGTTTAGAATATAAAAGAACATATACAATATTCAAATCAATATACTATTCCAAGGGTTTCTAAGGTTAACCAATTAAAACAACCAACAAAACTATGGGAAGAGAATTAGCACATTATATCACTACTATTAAGGTGGATCATAATGGTTTTTTATGATATGTCCACTTTTTATTCATTTATGAATAGATAATTTTCTATTTTATTTTGGTTCTCCACATTTTTTATATAATGCATGTTTAATATAAATATTCAACCACCACCTGAGGAATGGATGCTTAGTTATAGGTTAAAACAACAAGATTTGTGATCATTTCATCTCAAGTACATAAAAATATCTAAATATCATTTGTTGGAATAATATATTAATGATTATTACTATAATTCCTTGTTTAAATCCAATGCTATAATAGTAATTGATCATATATAGATTTAACAACAACTACATAGAGTGGGAAATCACTTTCCATTTCCCAAAAAAATCTACTTTCATATATAGGTTTTAGTAGAATGATGAATCTTCCCTATAAACTACTTTGCAATAATAGATATTTTCCATGTGAGAAGGCATATATAGTACAAATGATTGATATAAAATAATGATAACCCTTAAATACACACCCATTATGAGGGAATATACTAATGTATTCCTTAAAGAGTTCTACATTCTCCATTCTAATCAAGAAGTTTAGTTCTCAATAAGATTTATAACTAGAGCTTTACCAATATCCAAGAGTCCCGATAGAATGGAATCTATTGATATAGAATAAATAAAGAAGAAAATCATAAGAACTTTCATAATCATTTTATATTCCCTAGTGCTTCTCCATGGGGTTCCTTAATTATCTTTCTTAGGAAAAAGTATGGTTCATTTCATATCCTCCTCAATCCATTTTTGGTTCTATTTTTATAAGACACTATTGGTTCTATGGGAAACTAATCAAAACCCCATAGTACCACATACACACATAAGAAAAAATTTCACATTTCATATTTGAAATTTGAAATTTCATCATTAAAAATTAAAAAATCAAGAAGATTCATCCTCAAAAACCTGATCCTCCGTCCACTATCCCCATTGAAACAACCTACCATTCTATTCAGATCCACTATTACCATAAATATCTAGCTCAGTAGGGAACCCAATTTAGTGATGAAGCCACCATGAGTAATGTCTCTATGAAATTAATTGATCTCTTCAACTAAAAATACAAAAAGGCTATGAAAACCATTACTCATGTCTAACTAGGAGAAAATTATTGGGATCCTGGTTCCAGAGCAGAGTAAAAGAATCAACTGAGACCCCACAATCGTCGTCATAGTGACTTTATCTCAACATCAAAGTGAAGGAGAAGGAAACCATCATCAATTAGGGATCCAAAAATACCATGACCATAATAACCATTAGATACTCCTAAAGAAAACACTTTGAGAGTCAAACAACCATAATCTACCACCAAATAGCCATAAAAAAGACGATAGAAAAATCAAATGAAATCCACCAACATCTGAACGATGAAATCACATAATAAATCCCGCCCTCCACCCCCATTTTCCATGATTACAACTAATCATATGATCAATTCCTAGGAAAGTGGACCGATCCATTGCTATTATGGACTGGAAGGACCAACACCTGTATATGAGAAGACCACTAGGAATGTTGCTTAAAGATACTAGAAATAAGGTTTCCACCAACTGATTTCCTATGGATATGGAATGGGATAATAAAGATGAATCTAGTTGATGCATGAAATATTAAATTTCACAATTAGGAGGGAATAAGGGAAACAAGAACATGTGGGATCCATTTAAAATGGGAAAGGAAAACAATTAGAAAAAGGACTCATACCAAAAAGAACCTAGAAAAGAAGAAAGGATCTAGGGTAAAGAAAAAACCCAAAAATAACCACAATGAAAAGATATTTGACCTTCACTAGAACCAAAATCCCCATTCTTCACACCACTTGGAAATCAAACGTAAAAATCACCTCCGTGAATTAAGAACCATCAGATGAAGCTATAGTGAACAACTCCGCATGGAATCATCGAAGAGGAAACCAAGGATAGATGAAAACATAAGGAAGAAGAAGTTAGGAAGGGAGGGAACCATAAAATGTTGAGGTGAGAGAACCATATGAGAATGGACTGATTTATTGTTTCAATTCATATCAACATTGATTTTTGTTTTCGTAATAAGATAATGATAATGAACATGTATATTATATAATAGATTGATGAATCTTTCCACTAACTATGTGGGGATTAGTAATTATTTAAGATGATATTTTTATTAAAATATCTTCAACTAAAGGTTAATAAGGATAATATTTTAATGAATTTCATTCAACTAATATATGGACACTATGAGTTAATATTTTTCTAATTTAGACTAACACTACAAAAATCTTAATGGAATTAATGAATATAGTATTTGGATATTAACATGAAATTTTTTTTGTTGCCTATATAGATGATATTCCCATATACTCTATGATCAAGGAAGTACATAAAGAGAACTTTTCTATTGTGCTAATTATTTTTTAAAGGTTATTTTATATGAAAAGTACAGTAAATGATAATTATGAATTAATAAAGTCACATTCATGGAGAATTTAATTAAATGAAAGTGTTTATCTATTGGTCATTTAAAGATAATTACAATAGAGGAATGGACTAGATCAACATATATAATGGGGATTTATATTTTACTTGAATTATCTATGTACTATGGATGGTTTGTGAGAAATTGTTCCTGATTATAAGTCCCACCAACGTACCTAAATTAGAAATGAGTAATGTATTTCTAGATGGATGACTATGAAAAGAGATTTAATGAGTTTAAGAATATGTGAATCACTATACCTGCACTCACATGACCCTTATATGGGGAATTATTTCTGATATATAATGATACATCAAAGAATATATTGGGTTGTGTACTCATGAAAAATGATCATGTTATAGACTCTGCGGCTAAATAGTTAATGGTTCAGGAATAAAATTACCTAACACAAGGTATTGAGTTAGATGTAGTAATATTTACACCAAATACATGGATAAATTATATATATTGGAGAGAAGTGTGACATATATGCTACTCATAAAATTTTAAAGTATATATTACCACAGAAAAAACTCAACATTTACAAATTATGATGGTTGTATTATATCATGGATAGTGACCCCTCAATCAATTACGATTTATTAAATGAAAATAAAGTAATAGATTCTATAAATAGAAAATATCCCATAACCTTATCCATTATAATGATTGAAAAGGATCCAATATTGTTAAACATGTAAAGGATAAAAATGGGTGTCATAAAGGGAGGGAAAACATCTCACCTTTCTCAAATTATTCCATAATCATATACCTTATATGATGTTAAGGAATATGAGAGGGATGATGTGAATATTTAAATGAAGGTGGAAAAATTATTAAGGTGGAATCCTTTGACTTTAAAATCGATAGAAATGGGGATTTAAGATTCGGGACATGATAATGTGAACCATTTGATTATAAGATAATGAATGAGCTATTAGAATCTTCTTATAGGTCAAAATTATTTATCCACCCAAGAAGAAAAAATATTCATAGAGATTTCCAAGGGAACTTATGGTGGGATAATTCAAAGAAGAACATTGTCTAGTATACATATGAGTTATTTTCATGAAAACGCATTTTGGTAGAATGAAAAAAATATAATGAGATGATGCAACCATTACCCATACCGACATGATAATGAGTGAACATCACTATGGATATTATCAGAGGTCTTCAAAATATATATGAAAATAATAATTACAAATGGATTTTCATGGTTATTAAAAAATAATAAATTTTAATTAATCCCAATTAAGTATAATTTTCACTCAATAAACATTCCAATATACACATCAAAGTGTTGAGGTTACACCAATATCGATTATATGTAACTGAGATCTATGGTTCACCTCAATATTTAGAAAGTCTCTTCATAATTACTTGAATAAAGAGTATAACTGCTATATAAGTTATCACCCATAAAATAATGACAAATATGAGAAGTACATATAGACACATGAGGATATGTTGAGTGTTTTCTCTATAGAATTCAATGGTGGCTGGGATCAACATCGTCCTTTGATGGATTTCTCAAAAAAATATAGTTCCACTCAATAATCCAAATGGATCTTTTAAATACCTATATTTTAAGAATTGTAAAAATTAAACATGATGGGATGAATTTAGAGAGAATAAGATAATGGGACCTAAGTAGGTTGATATAGTGGAAGAGAAGATAAAATCCATTAAAAACAGATTATAGGAGTACATTGTTAATAGAAGAGATATACTGATAATAATCGATGAAACCCTGAGTTTTAGGATAAAAAATAAGTGTTCCATTAAAAACATATATGCAATAGAGTCATGATTTTTTATAAGAAGGTAAAACCGTGTTCTGAATAATTTAGACTCAATGAGATTGATGGTCATGTTAGTACAACAACCTATCCACAAGAACTTACACCAAAACTATCTCAAGTAAATGATGTGTTCCATATATCCCACTTAAAGAAGAACATACCAAATATATCAAATGTACTTAATCCATAGGTGGTGTAGTTATAGAATGATCTATCAGATGAATATAGACTAACATAAAGTAATCTTATTACATGTGTAATGTATATCATAATCCAAATTATTAATGTATTCATTTCATAAGATATAATATAGTGATATTTATTATAGCATGAGATACTCATACTTTGTTATATGATAGGCTTATGATTATGGAAATTAGGTGTATTCCAACTACCACTTATTTTTTAGAATTTTTCATCAGTTATGAATCATTGGAAAGATTCAATTATTGAATTAAATAGATTTTCTAAACATTGAAATGTTCAAGGATCATAAAATATAATGAGTATATTTTTCCATGTAATTTATATCTATTCCCCTTTATTTACAATAGATTCCCTATATCATTCATTAAATAAAGTGTTCTATATGATGATGGAGTCCTATTGTTGATGGGTGTGAATCAAAATATTAAAAAAACAAATCTATATCGACACATGGTTCTTTTTTTGTCTTCACAAAATAACGTTCTAGAAAAATGTTTGTAATTCATAGGATCGTCTCACATTGAAGGAGGAATCTAGTGTCCTCTGTACTACATGTGGCTGTAAGAGTCCTTTGGTCATAACTTAGTTATCTTAATTAAACATAATCCATGAATATGTAGATTAATTTAATAGAGGGTCACGTTTTTATATTAATTTTATTTGATATCATTTTTGAATTAAGGTTGATACATTAGAATTTTTTTCGGTTTCTTAAACTATTATGGACATGTGATGATCCTACATAACCCATCAGTTGTATCATATCAACCTTTATCATCAAATAAACATCTTTTTCTACTTTCATTTGGAAGAACATGTGTATCATATACTACTTTTGGATATATCATAACAAACAAAATGAAGTTGATTTTTTTGTAGTTGGATCGCTTTGCATTACCTTACGATATAAGATATTTAATGGTATGATTCACTATTTTCCATGTTGTAGGGTATGTTTGAATGAATAATAATGATTTATTCATTTAATCCTATTATTTTACACTTTTAATGGTATAATATATGATACCATATAATTAATATTGATTTTGGTGTTTTGGGAAATAAAGAATCGAATTGTAACAATGATATAGTGTATGTATCTAATTATGAAAGGTATCTCATGATAATATTTATTCTAAGTGGTTGTTGTAACATTAATTATGTAGAAAACTATGACTACCTTTCATATAATATGATATAGACTTAAATAAAATATATATATATATACAAAATTATTTATATTTTAATAAAAAAATTGGTTGGTACTGTAAATGGAATAATTTTATGCATAAATTATATATTCAATGTTCATATTAACATCTCATTTTGTAAAAAAATAAAATGTTTATATGTTTCATTTAAATACTCATATATATAAAATATTTCTATATTTTTAATATTATTTATTATTAAAATTATTTGATTGATTTCTTATTATAAATGTGTCATTCCATGGTAGGTTTGACAACATAAGATATGTTTACATCTACTCTGACATTAATTTTTCTAAAAAGTTATTAGTTGAATTTTGAGGTTGAATATATTTTATATTTATTAGGTGTTAGATTTATGATATAATTAGAATATATCACGAGTAAAGTGTCATTCGGTAGATTGAATCTGGGTTGTATTGATCAATTTTTTAGAGGGTTATGACTTGTCTAGAAAAGTGAAGGTTGTCTATCCATGGCTCTAATATTACTCCCCTGGGGATTGTCAGTTTCATATTATTTAAAAAATTACAATAAAAGTGATTCTAGTACCTTATTAATTTAATTAATTTGGATATGTGTAAATATGTTTGGAATCAATTTTTTTATGAGTAACAGAAAATTGTGGTTGTTTATAGAGGTACAAATTAATATTTTTTATAAATATTTATTTTTCTGAAGAAATAGGTCTTCCCAAACTAATTTTTTTTAATAATAAATGAATAATGGAATAAGATATGTGATAAAGAAATATAACAATTGATGTTATAGTTATAAAGGTAATATGCATGTGATATATATTAAAATTGACGGAACAAAAAAAATCATCGAATACTAAGCATTATATTACATCTAAATAAAACACATTTTAAAACCTCAGTCATTCAAATGGGTAAGTCTTTCAAAAGTATGGTATGCATGTATAATCTAGTGTAATGTATTGTGGGGATGGATAAATCTAAGTGTTACGTAACCAATTATCTCTCTGAATTTTTATTGATACTTATATGGAGAGCCCTTAGTGTTAGTATACTAATGGAATAGAGTTGAGTTCTTCTATATGATGGATTTGGGAAAAACATTGTCCACTCAAATATCCAAGATTCATCAGTGATATTAATGGAATGATGGACTAACTAAGTAACAATGTAATGAGAGTAATTCCAAAAAAAACACATGAATTAGTGAAATATAGATCTTGGCCTGCTAAAGGTAGTGATATAAGGGTTCATCATTTTTGTTAGATTATATTTATTAATCTTCTTTAATGAAAAATATAGGAAATGATACTCACCCATAGATATATATTTTCTATAGATTATGGAATACATCGAGATAATCATAATGAGATCTCATATAGATGTGACCTATGAAATAATACTAGGTTGGTATATAAGGACGAGAAGAGTTATAAAAGAGAATAATTATATGAATATACATAAATATATATATATATATATTATAGAAATTTATTTCTCTAATTATAACTCATATATATTAGATACCGAGCGTGGGTGGAACATTTATGCTGAATTACATGGACTTAGAAATAGGGAATAATTGATGAAAGTATTTATAGATCTTTTTATTGAATATGGTTAAAGATTTTACCCTTTTCAATTAAGAACTTATGATCAATGTGTACCTAAATTATTAGTTCAGCAATTAAAAAACGTTTATTATGTACCTTCCGCAAATATAAATTTTATTTTTGTACATTGTTGGGATAAGTTATGATTACCATTGAATATAATAAATAAGAGTATATATATATATATATATATATATGGAATTGGGAATATGGTAAATGGTTTATATATTATATATATAGATAACCCAGTCAATAACATTAAGAATAAAAAAGTTAAAGGTTAATTATAACCCCACATACCATCAAAATTTTCACCATCAGAATATAAATGTGAGAAACATTATTAGACTCCAGGGAGATGGATTTTTAGAATCATTAAATTTTTAATTGTTTGATAATTGTGAATCCAATGTACTAGGAATGATAAAAAACACCTTTTAGTGGAAAAGGTAAAAGGATTAGTGGACTATTAGATCTTATAAATAGCGATGTTTTTATACCACTAAGTACTTCAATAAGTGGTGGTTATTGGTAATTTATAAACCTTACCATTATATTTAGTCTATATGGTTATGTGTTAGTGATGGGAAACAAGTTTGAATTGTTTTCAATGTTCGTAGAGTTTTATTACAATTATGAAATCAAATGGAAAAAATAATTATGAATATCTAATCAGAATGTCGTGGTGAATAATCATGCTATGAATACATTGATCAATTTAGAGATTGTGGAATACCAACACAAGTTACTTATTAAGTAATAAAAAAATTTAATTGTGTGTTTTAGGGGAGGAATACTACCATATAAGAAATGGTTTGATCAATAATGAGTTAATGTGACCTTTATGTTTATCTTTGTGGATATTCTCTAAAAAACTATAGTTTTACTTAAAAAAAATCCATATAACGTATTCATAGAGATGAAATACAAGATATGTACCAGGAAATATCTAAATATTTTTTTAAACTATTGTGGTTTTGGAAGAATATGCATGATGTTTAGATTTTAAAAAAATGACCCTTAGTTCGGTAAATGATTATTTATTAGAAAACCCTAGTAAACTAAGATATATTATCTCTATATTAATACTATGCAAAAAGAGTTGGTGGTCAAATTATCATCATTACCTGAGATTGAATATGTTATTAAACAAATTAGTGGGAGGCAATTTGAACATGGATAATTTAAAACCAACAAACAAGAAGTGTTCCTGAGATGAATGTTCTGCCAATTCCATTAAAGTATTGGAGTAGTAAATTACTCAGTTTACATAAGAACTGTAAACATATTGTTGGATTTTTTAGAAAATTTTGATTTATGGATTTATTGTGGAAAATAATGATGAAGCAGTGTTTATATATAATAAAACTACTAACTTTATAGATGACATTTAAAATTGTGTTTATGATAAATGAAAAAATACCATGAAATCTGAGATATAATTCCTATATAGTAATCAATTATGGATCTCAGTGGATGAAATTGAATGGGTTTGACCCATATGATGCAATTGGGTTTATCATAAGAAAACCGATTGGGGAAATATAGTTTCTACTTATAAATCTTTCATGGAGGTAAGGGGTTACAAAAAATCATTATATTGATTATTAAGAGACCATTTCACTAGATGCGTTGATAAATTCCATTTTTATATTAGTATCCTTAATAACTCAATATTATTTTAATATATATCAAATAGATGTCAAAATATCTTCTCATAAAGGGAATATTGTTTTGGATGTGTATATGATATAATCAGAAGGATTTAATATTCTAAATGACTATTCAATGATTTTAATGTTTTAATTGTTCATTTTTGTGTTAGAGAAAGATTATTTGAGTTGGAATATCTTGTTTCATGATGTGACCAAAGATTTTGGTTTTATTAAGAACATGGATAATTATTATACATGAATTGGTATTGTTGTGCTATTTTTGATATTGTTTTTTGATGAAATACTAGTTATTGAAAATGACGTCCTAACATTAATTTATATAAATGTGTGGTTGAGAAAATTCTTCTTGATGAATGAAATGGGAAAACAACCAATATATTTTGTATTATGTTCTATATATTTTATCAAATATATTGATTCAATTTATTAAAAATTCATATATTGGTATTGTGATAAAGTGTCTTAGAAAGAGTAACCCCATGAATGTGTCATTACAAATGTACAATGGTAAAATTATTAATAAGATTAAAAATAAATATAAATAGTTAGAATTGATGTATAATATTCCCTATGTATTCTCCATAGGATTTATCATGTATTTCACATTTTAAAATTGAACTGTTGCAAATAATTATTTCTTAATAACATGTAGATACCAATCTAATCCTTATAAGTGTCACTTGATTTCTGGAAAGAATATCCTTATGTACTTGAAGATAAGTAATGACATGTTCTTGGTCATTGGATGAGAGGATGAGATGATTATATGGTCTTACACAAATGCTTGTTTTCAATATAAAAAATATGCTATGATATATCAATCTATTTTTATGTTCTTCCTAAATGGTATAGTTTTTAGCTGGAAAACTTACAAACAATCCACTATAGTGGACTCAATAATAGAGGTGGAGTACACTATTTTGTCAAGCACTACAAAGGGAAATGTTAGAATGAAGATTCTAATCACTAAACATGGGGTGTTTCTTATAATTTAGGGATTAATTATGATTTATTATGACAAAAATGGATCTATTTATCATGTTATGTAACCCTTATATCAATATATAACCAAAAATATATTTAAAAAACACTATGGTATTTGGTAGATCATTGATATTGGTGATGTGAAGATATATTTAGTGGCAAAAAATGAAAATTTAATAGATCCTTTGACCAAACCATTAGTGCATAAAAAACATGAGGTTCATGTTGTATCTCTTGGTGTTAGATAAATGAGATATTTAATAAATTTAATATTAAATAGGTCATGGTTTTATATGAAAGTATATATTTATTTATCATTTATTCATGAGCGATATATTTAAATTACATGAATAATGGAATAATAAATATACCCATATAGTATGAATTTAATTTTTCCTTAACTAATGATCATCATAGTGTCTTATGTGTTTTAATGATAATTAAATATAAGAATGATTACAATTTTTTATTTGATAAAAATTATGGTATATGGTTCAAACAAATGACACATGAGATAATAATTTAGTAATTATTATATTGATTGTCCTACTATAGTATACAACACATAATTTCATATGTTTATTCATATAAATATGTGTGTATGCTTGTGATGAATCTCCATTATATAAGGATATAATGTTAAATTGCATGAGAACCTTCATTCTATGATACCAATATTATGAAATTACTGAGGCTTAGTAAATTAGGGGGTGGTTGGGTACATTGGTGATTTAGTAATATATTGGAGCATAACCAGGAGAAGATTTATCCACTTTTATAAAAAAAATACAACTATTCCCTTGATTTAATTTGACTAAGGAAATTCATAACCATGGTTAGTTGAGAGACATGTGATGTGATCATTTAATTTGATGAAATACTTGTGATGCATTTACACAAACATGTCGATCTATTTTGGAGAATCAGGAACATGTTATTTTTCTTGAAATTGATGGACATGTCCCATATTTTATGGTCTCTAAAAAATATAAAAAAGGTATCATATAAGTATAAAAATTATTTATATGTTACTTATTATTGTGGAAATGTTTATATATAAATATGAGTATGTTTGAACTATATCACACCAGACACCTTTATCGCTATAGTATCACTGATATTTTTCTTATAGAGGCTCTATGATTATATATATTAATTATAGAATTCGTATTTGTTTTAAATTATATAAGTTTCATATAGTAACAATACAATACCGTGGCCTATGTCACCCGATCTGAGATGGAGGAAGCATCACATGACCTCATGAACCATCCCTATACATAAGAAGTTGTCGACTAGTGGTGCATGCCTAAATGGGAATGTATAGAGACTATTACATTAGTAATAGATAGAAAACTCAGAGTATAAAATCATAGAAAAATAATTATAGTAATCATCAGAACTAAATGCAAAAACAATATCCATAATACTATCTCATATAATGACATAAGGAATATAATACATGATATATCCATCAATGGAAGATCTGATCATGTTGAAAATAAACATAAATAATAAATTAAAAAATATATAATGTGATTCTTATAAAAAGATTTTATATAATGTCCCAGCTCATCCTCAAATAACCCAATCCTCATTCAAAACTACCCTCAATAAGTTCCCATCCCCCATTTAAATCTACATCATTAAAGGATGAATGTGAAATGAGATGTATGTGTAGGTTGTAAGTATAAGACTAGTTGTACAACAAAAATTAATCCTTATTATAAATCCATAAGGTCATAAAAATTATATGTTATTTCAACAAGGATATATATAAAAAAACAAACACCCCACTTGTTCATCTTGGGTTAACCATGCTGATATGAACCTCGAATATATGTACTTCAACTCATAGTGAGATAAAAAATATACCAGAAACTATAAGAACATGTAACCCAAACCTCATGCTTGCTCTTAGGTCAAATCTTCATCCAGTACCCCTACCTATACATTAATACTCCGGTGAGTTCAATCATGAACCTTGAACCATCCCCGTAGGTTCTGCGGTGGAAATCAATCATAGCAGTCCATCCCGAGGTTTATTGGGGGTTCCAATCATCAGAACCAACCATACCCACATGGTCAATGGAGACCCACAATATATTCCCACCCATATTGAGGGTTTTTGGGAGGAAAATCATTTATACCAACCCATAATCACATTGTTAAGGGAGTGAAAACATATAAATAAGAAAATGCATTGGAAGCACCCCATAATAACCTCAACTCAACACCTAAATTACAAAGTCCAGTGTCACAAATAAAATAGAATGTTGTACCCATGTTCATCTTCAAATTTTACATTAATAAAGTTAAAACATCTTCCATTACCTAATTCCCTTCACCCAAGTCATTTATGATCATCCTGATATCAACCAACGCCTTTGAAGACCATTTACCCAAACGAAAATCCCCACCTGTATATGTCATGAACCGCCTTCACAAAAAGGAGGGAAGGGTCAGTAGATTTCCAGGCCCTTCCTTCTTTAAGTTGAAGGAAAGATAATGACCCCTGAGACCCGCCTTCAATAGGTCCCGGAGTGGCGACTAGTACCAAGGGTATAGAAATTTCTCACAAATGGAAGGCATTACCCCTTTCTGTTTTATAGGATCGGGAGATAAGACAATGAAACCCAACAACACCAAGGTAAAAGAAAAGTAAAACCAAACATAAGACATTCCCACAAGCATGTTTCAAATGTAAAAGCCACAAATTACAGAAGGTGACCACAAAGGAAAGTACCAAAGAAAGAAAAAGAGCAACTGCCCCGAGAGTCCGAGCTAGTATAGTCCCACGCGATCCTCGAAGTCCTCCTGGAAACCTGAAAGAAGTTTTATATACGTAGGGTGAGCATACAAGTACACTCAGTCAGGAAAACTAAAGACTCTCATGCACAAGTGGGGGAACGTGCTAAAGTCCCGTGAGAAAAGAGTAAACCAAACACCTATCAAGGTAAACTATCCACCCTAGGCCTCACCAAGGAACACTCCCTAAATAACACAAGTCAAGTAATATATATAATCAGAGCACATCGATGTTTGGGTACCCCGTGCCACATTCCCACTGGTTATTGAGACATCCTACGCATCAGACCAATCCCGCCATTCTCACCGCAGTCCAACTGCCGCACCCACCCGCACACACCTGAGCCAAAACCACACGCATTCCCACTGCCGAAAACCCGTCCGCACAAACCTGGGCCACAACTGCCACATGTAACCATGCCTTCAAACACCTAGGCCAGAACAACCACCACCACGCCCGAAGACACCTGGGATAAAGGATCCACTTCCATGCCCGAAGACACCTGGGCCTCATCCCGAAGACCCTTGGGAAACCACCTGCCGCACACACCTGGCCAACCACCACACTACACCACCTGAAGGTTCTTGGGATAATAATGGACCTCAGGCCATCACAGCCTACCCAAAGATACTTGGGCTATCCAGGAAAGGGAGCATAAAAGAAGCTAATAACCAGCCACTAAGAATAGTGTTGGGAAAAACACCCTCCACCATGAAATGGGGGTGTTCGGCACTAAGTGCTCAACTTTGGTGGGGTGCGAAAAAGAAACACAAAACTATAAGTATAGATATATGTAACAAGCACTCACCCAAGTCTAGGTTTTTTTTTAACCGGCCTACGGAACACAACACCACTATATCCGAGCCACAAGTCACGACTCTCGCCAACAAAACCCATTGTCCCATTCTTGTTTCATGTTCAGTAATAATGTTTAAGTTTAAGCACTACTGGGAAACTAGTAAGCATAGGCACAAGTCCAGAAAAGTAAACAATCAAACAACAGCCATAACGCCCACACCCATTTCTCAAAAACAGAGGGTCCCACCCTAATTTGTGATATGAACAAGTATCCACCGGGCCTTAAAACTCACAACCACCGAGTGTATAAAATAACAGGGGATCCCATCCCCCCTCACATCTCCAGCCATCGGCCTGAAAGGAAACAACCAACTACCACCACCAACACAAGCATGGCCTTGATGGTATTTTCAGATTTAAATGACTTAACACACTCCAGGATTCAAATTCTATGTGCTCTAACCGGGAGTCATCACAGAAGGGTTGATCCTGGTGATTTCAATTATTTCAGCCAGAAATACATGATTAACCAATTCAATTTTCACAGCAGGAGATTACGACCACAAACAGGCTATTTAAAACATCAGCAGGGTTCATTAGTGCACAAACAATGACCACCAACGGCCTCGATTTTCAGAAGGCATAAGCCAGCACAACTCAACAAGATGGCCATAGAAGAAACGACATCAAAACAAATATAAGAGAGCATCAACAAACACAGCCCCCCTCTCTTTCTTTATTGAATTCGTCCATTATCTTCATTAAGTTCGGTCCAACCAGTTCTACAGAAACAAAAGAATTACCACCCCGCATGATACACAAAAGAGAGAGGAAAGGAGAAATTCCCTACTTTTTTTATCGACGATCGACGCTTAGGTCAGGCGCGGAACTTTACGGATAACGATGCGGCGCTCCCGATGCACCAGAAGCTATTTGTGAAAAGCCACAATCCTGGAAAAGAGAAACCATGGCTAAACCATGGTTTATAAGAGCCGGGGACGGTTGGGGTGAAAACACGAAACCGCGTAAGGTACGGGGGTCGTGGGTTGACCATGCGGCTCCACTTGTCACAAAAAGGGGTCAGGTAGTTTATGCCGACTCATGAATTGAATAATTATTTAACTAAAACTCTTACACACGTTACGGGTCTTTAAAACACACTTAAAAAAGATATAATAGGGTTTAAAAGCCTATTTGCGCAAGGGAGCGCTACTTGAAACAACTTGACAAGGCTGTGTGACGCCGATCGGTCTCTCCGAGACGCCACTCCTTTAGGACCCGGATTTTGGCAAACGGAAGAACCAAGAGAGTCTGGGTCATCACATCAGATACCTCTCAAACTACTCTCTTCCTTGAGAATTTAAATAACCCAGAATGGAAGGGCGGGTCCGAACAACCATCCCAAAAGATACCTCTCAAGAGTGAACCACATCGTTAACTAAAAACACTTCCTATCACGAACCAAGCAACATACCATGCCAAACTACCCGGGCATGTGGGTTGGGGAGTCTCCTCCCCCATTTCAAGATATTATCTACCTTGGGCGGCACTGACTCACCCGCATGGGTTTAATCCCATCCACCTTAATGCATCTTGATTAGGGGTCGGGTTCTCTCCTTCCCCATAGTTGGGGATTTTTACACACAAACAGTGGAAAGAAAACCAGCACATTTCATAGTCAAAAGACAAAACGTTCCACCACAACAGGTACAATAAGGAGCAAAACTCAAAACAACTCCGGGTACTAGGTACGCATCTGTGCTTCCCTCTCCCACGTACTCTCCTCAATCCCACTATGTCTCCACAACACACAAACCAAGGGGATGGTTCGCCTGCGAAGCACCTTTTCTTTGAGATCCTCGATCACCACTGGTGTCTCCTCAAAGGTGATGTCTTCCTCAACGTCCAGCTCGCCCCAATCAAGGATGTGTGAATCATCATGCATATACCGATGGAGCTGGGACACATGGAAGACATCATGTATTCTTAGTAGTGGCGGTGGCAACGCTAGTTGGTAAGCCACTTTGCCAACCCACCGCAACACTTGGAAGGGTCCGATGAATCTGGGAGAAAGCTTACTCCCCTTGCTGAACCTCTGTTGCCCACGCCGAGGGGAGACCATTAAGAACACGTGGTCACCAACCTCAAACTCCAAGGGCCTCCTCATGGTATCAGCATACGACTTTTTTCGGTCCTGGTCCGCCTTCATCCTTTCCCGTATGAGCTGAACCTTCTCTGTCGTGTTCTACACCACCTACGGACCAAGGATGCCTGCCTCTCCGACTTCGGTCCAACACACAGGCGAACGACATGGCCTCCCATACAATGCTTCAAACGGGTCCATGCCAATGGTAGAGTGGTAGCTATTACTGTAGAAGAACTCTACCAGAGGCAAGTGTTGCACCCATGATCCTCCTGAGTCCAGAACACATGCTCGCAGCATATCATCCAAGGTCTGGATGGTGTGCTCTGTTTGTCCATCTGTTTGGGGATGGAAAGCAGTGCTAAGGCGTAACTGGGTTCCAAACGCATGCTGTAATCCTCTCCAGACTCGCGAGGTAAACCGTGCATCCCTGTCCAAGACTATAGACCTTGAAACCCCATACAACCGCACCACCTCATCCACGTACTTTCGCGCCAAAGCATCCACAGCACTTGACTCCCTGATCACCATAAAGTGAGCCGATTTCGTCAACATGTCCACTACCACCCAGATGGTGTCATATCCTCCTTGGGACTGGGGTAGTCCCATGAAAAAATCCATCGAGATGTCATCCCACTTCCACTCGGGGACATCTAGAGACCACAGTAGGCCACCTGGAACTCGGTGTTCAGCCTTCACTTGGTGACACACTAAGCACTTGGACACAAACTCTGCCACCGCTCGCTTAACTCCGGGCCACCAAAACTGCCTCTTCAAACCCTGGTACATCTTGAAAACTCTTGGGTGTACCGCCAGGGGTGAGTTGTGGAACCCACTGAGAACTTTGCCGCGCATCGCCTCCGGAACAAATAACTTTTTCTGGAAAAGCATCTGGTTCTGAACATCCTCTATCCATCCTTCTGGAGCATTGCTCTGGTCAACTTGGTCACACATCACTTCACACTCTAGGTCTCCCCACTGAGACTACTCCACTTTCTGAAACAGGGATGACTGCACTGTCATCTGATATAGGCAGCCTCTACCGCTATCCATCTTCGCATCCAGGTGCAAGGCGGCCAACTCCTCCATTGCCTTCCAGGCGTCTGCCGACTCTCGGACCGCATCCTTCTACGTCCTCCTGCTCAAGGCATCGGCCACCACATTGCCCTTGCCCTCAGTATAAGAGATCTCGAAGTCGTAATCCTAGAGGAACTCCACCCATCTCCGCTGTTGCAAGTTTATGTCCCACTGGGAGAAGATATACCTTAAGATTTTGTGGTCCGTGGAGACCACAAAGTGTTCCCCTATGAGGTAGTTCCACCATAACTTTACCGCAAAAACGACTGCTGCAAGCTCCAGGTCGTGGGTGGCGTAATTATGCTCATGGGAACGCAGCTGCCTAGACCCATAAGAAATCATCGCTCGTTGCTGCATCAACACGCACCCTAGGCCCTGTCCTGAAGCATCACATAACACCTCATAAGCCATCCCTTCTTCTGGTAATCTCAGCACTAGGGCACTGACCAACTTCTCCTTCAGATAACTAAAGGCTGACTGGCACTGCTCACTCCATACGAAAGCCTAGTCCTTCTTGGTCAGAGCCGTTAGAGGGGCTGCTACTCGGGAGAAGTTGGGTACGAATCTCCGGTAGTAACCCTCTAGTACTATGAAACATCGGACTTCTTCCACGTTCTTGGGTGCTGCCCAAGAAACAACTTCCTCAACCTTTGATGGGTCGACCACTACCCCCTGCTCAGACACTACGTGCCTGAGGAAGTGTACTTCTCGTGTCTAGAACTTGCATTTTAACAACTTCTCATAGAGATGGTGCTGTCGGAGGACCTCTAAAACTGTCCTCAAGTGCTCTGCATGGTCCTCCTGTGATCTAGAGTAGACCAGGATGTCGTCGATGAACACAACCATGAACCGATCCAGGTACTCCCGGAAGATGGAGTTCATAAGCCCCATGAACACAGCTGGGGAGTTCGTACCACTGAAGGGAATGACTACGAACTCGAAGTGTCTATACCTGCACCTGAACACTGTCTTCGGGATTTTTCTCTATTTCACCCTAAACTGGTGGTACCCAGACCGCAGGTCGATCTTTGAGAACCATCCTGCCCCTTTCAGCTGGTCGAAAAGATCATCTATCCTTGGAAGAGGGTAGCGATTCTTAACCGTCACCTGATTCAGCATCCTGTAGTCTATGCACAACCTAAGACCACCATCTGCCTTCCTTGAAAACAAGACCATAGCACCCCACGGTGACGCACTCGGACGGACATAACCCCTCTTCATCAGATCGTCAATCTGTATCCGCAACTCCCGTAGCTCCGAAGATGCCATCCGGTAAGGGGCCATCGAGACTGGACGAGCACCGGGCTGAAGGTCTATCCCAAACTCAATATCACGTCGAGGGGGTAGAGTCGTCACCTCCTCAGGAAATATGTCCATAAACTCACGGACGATCTCTGGCACTTCCACCATTTCAGCATCAACTAATTCCACTGTCAGCTCGGTCAACAAGGAGAGGAGAGGTTCCTCTCTCCCGTTTCCCTTCGGACTGCTCCGCTCGCCGGTGAAGGTAACACGCCGGCCATCCAAGTCCGAGAACACCTCCCTTCTTCAGAAACAGTCGATGATAGCACACATAGAAAATAGCCAGTCGATGCCTAGGATGACATCATATGGCTAAATCTGTAGCAGAATAAGATCCCTAACCGACCGATGTGGCCCTATCATCAGTATGCATCCCCGACAAACAAACAACAAGTTGGTAGGACCTCCGACTGGTGTGCTCAACACCAGGGGAACTGGAAGCCTCTCCACATCTAAACCCAGGGCAAGGGATAGGATGGGTGCAACAAGGGAGTGTGAAGCTCCGGTATCAAACAAGGCATAAGCAAGAGTGCTAAACAGACTGATCGTACCTCGAACAACCTCTGGCCCTACTGGAACTGCTGCCTCTGTGGCGTGTAACTATCCACGCCCAGCTCCCCTAACCCTCAGTTTTCGGCCACCTCCCCTACCACGCCCTGGTCGAGGTCCCTCTGGAGCACCCTGAGGTCGGCCTCCTCCTACGTCTGCCCTCGGAGGAGCGGGAGATCGTTTTCCCTGCTACTGCTGCTGGAAAGGTCTGTCTGGAAGCTGCTGTTGGGGCGGGTGCTGGGGCTGACTGCCACTGTTGTACTACACCCGGTTGGGGTACTGACTCCGGAGATTCCCAGGGCTCCCACAAATGATGCACCGCGGTCCTGGGCCCGTAGGAAAAGGGTGAGGGTCGGGGGATCGAAACTGAAACTCTTGCGGCCTTCTCCCTGCGGGTCGGAACCTAGAGGGTCCTGACGCTGGAGGCCTGGTGCTGACGGCCTTCCCCTTCGATGGTCCCAGCTGGACTCCTCTCGCGACACTCC
Organism: Viscum album; assembly: GCA_963277665.1. Classification (NCBI taxonomy): domain Eukaryota; kingdom Viridiplantae; phylum Streptophyta; class Magnoliopsida; order Santalales; family Viscaceae; genus Viscum; species Viscum album. Next base: position 861,079,858 of record OY728121.1, read on the forward strand.
TCCTAGAGCATGCATCCTCTCCACCCCTTCGGCCTTCTTCCAGACCTCCAAGTACGTCAGCAGGGTAAAGGGGGTAACAACATACTCGAGGGAGGGTTGGAGCGCCTCTTCTAGACGTCTTGGCCGAGACTCCTCATCAGGAAAGAGGTCCGGAGAAAAATGTAGGAGGACGTTGATCTTGATCCCTAGCTCCCTCACGGACGTACTCCCCTGCTGGATGGAGTGTAGTTCCTGCCTCTTTCTGCCTTCATCGTTGAGGAGAGGAATTCCACCCGGAACTCCCTCTCGAGGTCCACCCAAGCCACCTCAGACTCCCTCCTCTCCCCCAGGTAAAGCGTCCACCAATGACGTGCCGCTCCCCGCATCTGGCCGACGGCCAGAGGAACCCAGTACTCGGTCGAGGCCCGAATCAGGATGAAGTCTATAAGTAGCTCCTCTAGCCAGCCTTCTGTCTTCATATCAGAGGTGCTGCCCTCATACTTCTCGAAGGCCTGTCGCTGGAAGGCTCGAAGAGTCTTCTACCACTGGTCGTCCTCTTCCTCTCGATCAGCTCTCTGCTGATCGGCCAAAGTAGTCTCTGGGGCCTCGATCGCCTGTACCACACGTGGTCTCCTTCCAGGTGCCATAGCTGTAAGGTAAACAAGGAATGCCTAAGCCCAAGTAGTGCAGAATATCATTTCTTAAAACTTCTTAAAATTTAATTTTTTCTTAATTCCCAAGACATCTCAGAAACACAAGAACACAAGTCATTATGATGCATGTACCCTTCCTAGGGTCTCTACCCTGCAATCAGTGTGGACTCACTTGGTCGTTCGGTAGGTCCAGAGTCCTTGCATCGGATCACGGGGGGTCCTAAAATCCCGCGTCCTAGCCGGTCTTCCCTGGTCTAATTCACGCATTAAGGTCACCCAACACTATTTCCTTACCATCCCATCCAATCCTCACAGTTCCTAACTCTAGACTCCATCTTATCTCTCAACCATTTCCTCTGATACCATTCTGTCATGACCCGCCTTCACACAAAGGAGGGAAGGGTCAGCAGATTGCCAGGACCTTCCTTCTTTAAGTTGAAGGAGAGATAATGACCCCCGAGACCCGCCTTCAATAGGTCCCGGAGTGGCGACTAGCACCAAGGGTATAGAAATTTTTCACAAATGGAAGGAATTGCCCCTTTTTTTATAGGATCAGGAGATAACATAATGAAACCCAACAACACCAAGGTAAAATAAAAGTAAAACCAAAAGTAATCCATTCTCACATGCATGTTTCAAATGTAAAAGCCACAAAGTATAGAAGGTGACTACAAAGGCAAGTACCAAAGAAAGAAAAACCGTAACTGCCCCGAGAGTCCGAGCTAGTATAGTCCCGCGCGATCCCCGAAGTCCTCCTGGAAACCTGAAAGCATTTTTATATACATAGGGTGAGCATACAAGTACACTCAGTAGGGAAAACCAAAGACTCTCGTCCACAAGTGGGGGAACGTGCTAAAGTCCTATGAGAAAAGAGTAAACCAAATACCTATCAAGGTAAACTATCCACCCCAGGCCTCATCAAGGCACACTCCCCAAATAACCCAAGTCAAGTAATATATATCATCAGATCACATCGATGTTTGGGTACCCCGCGTCACTTTCCCACTGGTTATTGAGACATCCTACGCATTGGACCAATCTCGCCATTCTCACCACAGTCCCACTGCCGCACCCGCCCGCACACACCTGGGCCACAACCACACACAGTCCCACTGCCGAAATCCCACCTACACACACTTGGGCCACAACAGACACATGTAACCATTCCTGCAAACACCTAGGCCAGAACAACCACCACCACGCCCGAAGACACCTGGGCTAAAGGATCCACTGCCACGCCCGAAGACACCTGGGCCTCATCCCGAAGACGCTTGGGAAACCACCTGCTGCACACACCTGGCCAACCACCACACTACCCCACTCGAAGGTTCTTGGGATAATAATGGATCTCAGGCCATCACAGCCTGCCCGAAGATACTTGGGATATCTAGGAAAGGGAGCAGAAAAGGAGCTAATAACCAGCCACTAAGAATAGTGTTGGGAAAAACACCCTCCCCCATTAAATGGGGGTGTTCAGCACTAAGTGCTCAACTTGGGTGGGGCGCGAATAAGAAACACAAATCTAAAAGTATAGATATAGGTAACAAGAACTCACCCAAGTCGAGGTTGTTTTTCTAACCGGCCTACGGAACACAACACCACTATATCGGAGCCACAAGTCACGACTCTCACCAACAAAACCCATTGTCCCATTCTTGTTTCATGTTCAGTAATAATGTTTAAGTTTAAGCACTACTGGGGAACTAGTAAGCATAGGCACAAGTCCAGAAAAGTAAACAATCAAACAACAACCATAACACCCACACCCGGTTCTCAACAACAGAGGATCCCACCCCAATTAGTGATATGAACAAGTATCCACCGGGCCTTAAAACTCACAACCACCAAGTGTATAAAATAATAGGGGATCCCATCCCCCCTCACATCTCTAGCCATCGGCCTAAAAGGAAACAACCAACTACCACAACCAATACAAGCATGTCCTTGCTGGTATTTTCAGATTTAAACGACTTAACACACTCCACGATTCAAATTCTGTGTGCTCTAACCGGGATTCATCACATAAGGGTTGATCCTGGTGCTTTCAATTATTTCAGCCGAATATGCGTGATTAACCAATTCACTTTTCACAGCAGGAGATTACAACCACAAACAGGCCATTTAAAACATCAGCAGGGTTCATTAGTGCACAAACAACGACCACCAACGACCTCGATTTTCAAAAGGAATAACCTAGCACAACTCAACAAGATGGCCACAGAAGAAACAACATCAAAATAAATATAAGACAACATCGGAAAACATAGCCCCCCTCTCTTTCTTTATTGAATTTGCTCATTATCTTCATTAAGTTCGGTCCAACCATTTCTAGAGAAACAAAAGCACGCCCACCCCGCATGATACACAAAAGAGAGAGGAAAATGAGAAATTCCATACTTTTTTGATCGACTATCGTTACTTAGGTCGGGCGCGGTACTTTACGGATAACGATGCGGCGCTCCCGATGCACCAGAAGCTGTTTGTGAAAAGCCACAATCCAGGAAAAGAGAAACCATGGATAACCCTTGGTTTATAAGAGCTGAGGATGGTTGGGGTGAAACGCGAAACCACGTAAGGTGCGGGAGTCATGGGTTGACCATGCGGATCCACTCGTCACAAAAAGGGGTTGGGTAGTTTAAGCCGACTCATGAATTGAATAAGTATTTAATTAAAACTCTTACGCACGTTACGTGTCTTTTAAACATGCTTAAACAAGTTAGAATAGGGTTTAAAACCCTATTTGCGCAAGGTAGCGCTACTGGAAACAACTTGACAAGGCCGGGTGACACCAATCGGTCTCACCAATCGGTCTCACTATTCAGTCTCGCCGATCGGTCTCACCGATCAGTCTCTCCAAGACGCCACTCCTTTAGAACTCGGATTTTGGCAAAGGGAAGAACTAAGAGAGTCTGGGTCATCAAAGTATACCCCAACAAAAACCACCTTCTTACATGGTCAAGTCACACATATAAGTGGATTCACCACATAATACTCTATATAATCTATCTGGGACACCATATCCCAATCCAATCCTAGAAGGCTTTTTCCAAAACCAAATTCCAATGTAAAAAACCCTAGTCACACTCTTAGTACATGGCTCATTTTAATCTTTTTCATGTAGCGCAACCCATAACCCCCTATAATGAGAGTCAAAATAAACTGAAACCTAAAATTATTGTAAAAAAATTAATATTAGAGGAATAATAGGGCTATTAACCCACACACACATGAAATTTGAGGCATAAATTTTTATGAAAATTCTATAAAATGGTAAGGACTTCTTACCTAAAGAATAAAATAGACAAAGTTACATGCATCACATCTTGAATAAATCCAAATGAATTTATTCCATGAATAAATCCCTATAACATTTTTATTATGGTTTTAACCTGAATAATAAAAGTGAAACATGGGTTTAATGGTTAGATGGAATTAGACATACCCATTGGAATCAACCATAATTAATGAAACCTGAAGTATCCATGAATTAAGCATAGTGGAGACAAAATTACTAATAGATGAGTCCCCTTAATAACCTAGATATATTGAGGACATTAGAGAGGAGGTTAGAGGTAGTAAGGGTCTCCTCAGGTACAAATAAAAGTCTTCCCTAAGTTAAAATCCCCTAGTAGATAGACTGATAGTCTGATGACCCTAGGTAGTCTAATATGCTATTACCAAACCCAATGGATTCCCAATGAATACTATAGTAAACCAATATCCTGGCCTTCCTCTATTGGTTGTTTGAAAGAGTCAAGTCTCCTCCAAAGTGTTTATTACAATTCAAAAATTCTAATTTATGATGTATAAATTTTAAAAAACCCAGTTCATGCCTTCGTCCTCAAAATAAACAATCTACTAAATAGAAAATAAAATTATCTTAAGAAATTTACAACCTGTAATGATACAAGTGATTATAAAAATATGTAATAGTTATATTAATTATTAACATATCAATTAAATTGGTTAATACAGAATTAAAAGAGTTTTATAAATCATATATAAAGATGTTTGGATGAATTCAAAAATATTTGTGTTGTTTTTTCACATATTCCTTATGAGATGTTAAGGGAAGTAAAATATTGGTTGATATGCTGTAAAATCAGAAAATAATATTATATGATTAATATATATTCTAAACCAAAGTATTCATGTGATATATTTTATAGGATATGATATAGTGATATCACTAAAGGCATGGGATTTTTGTGTTAGGTTATTTCAAAGGTTATATGATATGGTATATTAGGTCCATGGATACTATAAATTATATCATATATAAATTTTTTTGGTAATGAATCAATTTTATGTTTAATTAATTTCATTACAAGCATTTCATGATAATTTTATTGTTCCAATATTATAAAATACAATGGGATATATTTTTTAGTAACATATTTCAGACACTATGCATTGGAAAAAAATTCTGAATATCTATAATTGAATGGAGTGGGTCTATATAATGATTCAATACTAATTTTAGTATGTGTGTGACATAGACATGAAAAATTCAAAGATCTCCTCCCCCCTAATTCTCCATTTTTATTTCCTGGATAATTTACTAACACACTTGGTGGCCTTCATAGGATCTCCTTATAATTTACATTTATTCTTGTGTCTAATGTAATACCTATGGAATTGAGAGTCCTTATGAATCCTCTTAGTGATATTCCTCTAATATAATCCATCAATATTGATATTTATATAATAAAGGTACACATATTTATATTAATGGTATAAATTAACTTGTTAAATTGAGGATGATAAATCAATAATTCTACTGGATTTTTTCTATTTTTATAGATATTTGATAGTCGTATATATAATATAAATCTCTTATGAGGTGTAACAAGTGATGATTTGGGATCGTAGAAAAAATAATCCAAATAAGAAGGAAAATAAATCTGCCAATGTACCTTTTCAAAACTATAAGTAAGAAGAGGATACGTGGGAACATAATGAGAAATGGAAACAAAATTACCCTTATACGTTTTCATATTAGAACTTGAAATGAAGTTTCAATGAAGAAATTTCTTAAGGGGGAAGAAGATAAGGTCCCAAAATTTTTCAATAGGAAATTTTCTTCTCAACATATATGTATTAGTATAGTATAAATATTCCACATCCAGATCATTAAAAAACATAAACTATATTACTACACTAACATAGAATATTTCATATGAAGTATAAATATAATCTATAATATTCAAAATATTATAATCCGAAAATAAACAGAGTAAATAAAATAACATTAATTTGGAATGTTAGCATACATGTTATCCAATAATTAACTCACCCATGACCAAAATTATAAAATAGAAAAAAAACATTAGAAATATAGTTGACAATTGGAAATGAAGAATATAGAATCTTGATAATAATTTTATTGAATGATGGATGATGAATATATGAGGTATTTAAAATACGTATAAACCTAATATGAACATTGATAATTGTTTATAACTATTTGAAATAATAACTAAATTTGGGGAATAATTTTGAACCATTACATATAGAAAAATATATAATAAATAATATTTCAGATGAAAATAACGATAAAATATAAATATAATAAAATCATAAAATGATTTCCAAAATCATAAAAATCAACATATGTTTTGGTATAAATTTATAATAATGTATTTATTTACTTAATTACTGAAAAGATTAATTTTTATATTAAAATTTAATTAGTATTACATAATTTTGAAATATTTTTTGATTAAATGTCTGAAAATTTTTGTTATCAAAATGTATTAATGACCAGTTAGTGAATTTCTTGTATTTTTATATAGATGTTAATTTTTATGAACAATAAATGTTTTTCGTATTCTATTTATTTTATGACATCATAATGATTTAAAAAAATTACTCTATAACTTCAATTTTTTGAATTAATTAAATTATTTTTAATTGGAAAGTGATTAAATTTCAAGACAATAAAATTTACTTTAAAACCTATAAATTAATTTACAAATTATAAAGTATATTTTATTCTAATAAAATAATATTATTGATTCATTACATTAAATAAAATATTCCAAGGATACAATTTTTTATGTCTTTGAATAAAAATAAAATAATTGTTATAATAGAAAATTACTCTTAGTCGTAATATTTATTAATATTAAAATCCTTCAGAAAGAATAAGAAAATAATGAATAAATTATTAAAAAATTTCCCCCTCATTCAACAACAAATACATTGCAACTTCAACCCATTACTATTCACTTTCAGACATCTTTGATATCATAGTATTTGAAAAAACCACTCCCCTAACTTCCCTTACCATGTTTCTGTAGTCTTGGCCTCTCTAAAATATAAATTGTTGATGTATTAATGAGTAGTCTAAGGAATTGTCCCCAATAATGTTATATTTTCCCATCACATTTATTTTAAATTTTAATTCATTTATAACACCCCATAAACCCCATAATAAACTCAAATAATAAAATTGTTGTATTATAATTATAAAATTAGGAATCAAAATTAATAAATTAATTATAATTTTCATCTCTTTACATTACTATTAAAAACACAAATCACAGTATGGTGGGATTGTACCACCTATATAAGATATGATCACTACCATAATATTATGATTTTAATGATTTTTATAGAATAATGATCATATTAAGAATAATTTTTTTTTCATTTTTTATATCTTGTAATTATTAAACAATAATGATATTTAGGATAAAAAAGATATAAATCCATAGTCAATTAAATTAATTAAAAATGTATGTTAATTGAGAAGCATCTAAATATTTTTATATAGTTTGAGTATTAACATAACTATTGATGCGTAATATTACTTGGATGGCATAGACATTTGTTCAGACATTCTTTGATATCATGGAATTAATTTCCAAGCACCGATGACTAATATCATCATACTAATGCTTACATGGGAACATGAAAAAAATAACAAAAATTGACAAAAGAAAAATATAATAACTAATAAGTGATGAGTATATGTTTAGAAAGAAATAATAACATTAAAATAAAAATTAAATTATTACTAAATAAATTAATATTTGTTTAATTTAATCATTAAAGGGTTTAGAGTATGTATTTAGATTGCATTAGACTCGTCATAATAATTTCCTCCAAATTATTCATTGTTGTTCAATTTTTATTTTAATTATTTAATTACATACTCATTTTATTCATATAGACTATAATTCTACCTTTATCCAATTATTTAGCATCATTATTATAGGGATGTTCATTATTTTATGATTATAATATTTTTTCTTAAATACAATCTGTAAGATGTTATATGGGTAACACTTAAAATTCCCTTCCTCTTATCCTCAATGTTTCTATGATGGTTTCATATATCCTTATCTAAATATCCCAGATCTAAAATAATTTACTCCTTGATAATTTTTACCTTTAATGTACCACATGAAATCTACCTTTCTATTTTGTGTACCTATTGGATTTTAAATATTTTTATTCTTTATGGAACCACTATGTAACCCAATTTCTTTTTTTTGGTTTATTTTATGATCACTCTTGATGATGGTTTTTTGGTTTTATGTGGAACACTAAATAATGAAATGTTATTATCCGATGGGAATAAATGGACATATATAGCCTCCCAATAAATATGGGAATGTTTTCTCCAATGAGATACTATATATTGTTCATGATAAGTTTTCCTAGAACATTATATTATGATGTCTTGGTAAAAATTCCCAAATTATATTTATGACATTTTTTGCGGTAATTAATCATTCTTTTCATTATTAGATTGTTCTAATGAATCCATTACATATATGTCTTTCTTCCATGTTATTACTTATGATTAATCAATTTTGTGATTCTATTATTGATGATATCTCACCATAATGTTTTATTTGATTTTCTTTTCATGGGACATTAATCTCAACTATTATTTATATATGTCCCCAATATATCATATGTAGTGATAAGATCATTTTTATATATAATGTAGAATAATGAAGATGTAAATGAGATATATTTTATTTAGTTTTAAAATGGCGAATTTAATCACTTGAAGAGGATATACCTCAACTTTTCATGGCATATCATATGATGTTTTTGATAAAAATGATGTAATATTATGTATATCAGGTGGAGGTCATTATTTGAATATCTATTTTGGTTAATTACTATGATTTTCCCCTTTAAAAAGATGGTAGTGGTGTGTTGACTTTGTATCACCGAATTATGACATAAATGAGTTTATGTGAGGATTCATAGATTAATATATGTTTAGTGGGATCTTCCTTATTTTAGTGCTCCAATGGTTTAGTTTCTGTAACATTAGCCAACAATGAGGATGGTTGGGTCATACATTATGATGGTGGAACAATATATCCACTTGGATTATCATGGGTCATGTTTTAATACATATACCATTACCCATTTATTTTTTATGTTTTTTTTATAATAATATTTTCTATTGGGATTTATCCCATGAATGTTGTAATGGTGTTTAACATATATTTCACGCTGTTATTTGAAATATGATCTTTTTTAAGATAAAACTAAGTCTTTTAAAAATATAAAATATTTAGAAAATTCAAAAAAGAGATTTAAAGAGTGAAATTGTTTCACTACTAACTCCTCTCGGTATGTATCCCTAGAATGGTGCATCCTAATGAATAAATCATTTCTTATTATATGTGGTTTGATTCATAACAAATCAATTTAAAATTCATATACATTTATAGGGTTATTCTTATGAAAAAATTTCATTCCTACTTAACCACATTTCATTTGTGGAAATTGTTATAGAACAATATGATATAGATACTGTGAGACATCCCAACTTCTCATTCTAGAAAATTTGGGGTTTTGAGGATTACATGTACTGTATATTTTTTTGATAAACATGAACTGCAATATGAAAAGATAATTTTTGTTGGGTATGTCAAGGAAAATAATGGATACTATTTCTATCCTATTAATAGTAAAAATTATTTGTTGATAAAACTAGAAAATTTCATTAAATGGAATTTATCAATATTTGATTCAATATAAGAAATATTGAACCTAATAAAATCCAATAATAATGTAATATCCAATAAATATTTTAAGGTACATATTGTTTTAGTTTTTGTTTAAATCACTTTGAATTGGTTAATAAAATGTTTATTGGGTCTTTGAGGAGGCTATGGGGTGTCCCCATGGTGGAGAACATGAATGAATGAAAAAATGGTCCCTCAAATGAATTCTTTAGGGTCGGTGCATGGTCATTGGTCTCTATGAACCCTATGTATTATTTACTAGAGGAGGGGTTCATGATTATTGAAACCATGCAATGAAGAAAAAACAATGTGGGATTGGACCGAGCCATTCCACAAGGATACCCCCGGTGTTTTCAAATTGTGTGGGCTCCCAATAAGACTGTGAGACCTATCACCTTCATAGATAGAGGATGTTGAATGGTTGGCATACATTTTGATCAATAGTGTAACCAACCCTTGTATCTCCTTAAAAATGGAAAATTTACCATTTCCCCCATTGGGATCTAAGATTTCTCAGAATAATTTTCCTTCTATTCTCCCTACATAATCCATGTGTGATGAAACCTTCCTCCAAAACATCCCAAATATCAATCACCCTCATTTATAATCCATATGGTGCACTAGTGGGTGCATATTGAAGATTTAGGAGACTCTTACACTCCCCTTAATTCTTTTTTTTATATCAGCTCTCATGGAATCATTATTCATCATATAGAGATCAAAAAACCTATTTTTCAGTGGGTTATAAGATTGGGATTTGGGGGATGTTTGAGATTTAAGCAATAATAAAGGTTAAGGGAGTGTTCATATTCAAAATCAAGGTAGGTGGACTACAAGTTATATCCCATAGTCCTGTGGTAAAATTTATGCATATGTGGTGGTGTTCTTGGGATGTTGGGATGTACATTTAGTTTTCCATTATATAAAGGATGAAATTGTTGGTTAAATGATTAATTAAACCCCCCATGATCCTCATGGGATGCATTAAGGTTTATTATACCTAGAAAGAGGCCACCCGTAATGTGTGTACAATTCATGAATATGGTATTTGGTTATTCAATATTAAATCAAAAGGTTTATGAGATATGACCTATGATAGTTGTGTTTAGTATGGTAACACATATTTACGAAATTAAACTAATGATAATTGTGTTTAGTTTGTTTTCATGTATGGTAAAATGAAATTTAATTTATCAGTTTCTAGGAGATAACATAGCATAAAGCGGTGTTTGGTATGATGTAAACATATTAAAATAGTTATTTGTTTTAATTAAGTTTGTAATAATGGGTTAAGGAGCATAAATTCTATATGTACTAATTGAATATGAATTTTGAATGGTGTATCTGTTTAATGGGTTAAGTCATGTTAACAATGAATTATTAATTTGCTAAGGAATGAATACAATATATATATTCAAAGAATAATGGATTGTAAATGGTAAATGTGTTCAATGAGTGATGGTTTGTAAATCGAATATTTGGTTAATGGTTAAATAATCATATGAACATGGATTAGTGATATGTGGGATGATGGGAATGAGGATATATGTCTATGGGTCTATTTAGAATGAGTCTTAATGCCTTAAAACTATAACGCATGGGTTGGAGAGTTTTACTGAGGCCTTATTTCCCTAATGAATCCATTGGATACAAATATCTAGATTGAGTCTCCAAGGATAGTGTTATTCACAATTTTTTTTAATTTTTTACATTGTTATGCATGGAACATTATTCTCCCCATTTGTGAATATTTTATATGACTGGAATATTACAAAGTGTATCTGACGATAATGGATAACCCATGAAACTAATGGTGTATGTTGTTTCATTGAACTTGTTATTTAAAGGTGCCCAGTTCAACTTCTGGTTATTTTTAGTAAATATATACACTCAATAACTATCTATTTAGAATGGATATGTTGTATAACCTGTTGGTTGTGTCCTAATGACTTATACTCACATCGTACATGGGCCACCATTGGGTACTCGATTCGACTTCATGGTTATAGGTCAGGATTAGGGAAGAGCCATATGATAGATGGTTGATTTGGGGGTGAGATGTGAATGGATGATAGATCCCGAGTTGGGGTTAGAAACAATTTCAGTGATTTTTAATCATGTTATTATTTTTGTATACATTACACTTGCAACTATATGACATGACATAACATATTTTCTATTTTTGTGGTCCTATACCTAGTTTTGGAAAATGGATTCATAATGTATGATTATGGTATTTTATTTCATATATTCCATATTTTTTCTTCCATGTAATACTCTAATAAATAGGGTAGAATATCTCCACTTGTTCTATAAGACCATCACATCTAGTTGATAGCCTCTAGTGTACATGGAGGAGTACCTGAGGTCATGTGGAGAACTAGCTCGGGGCTTAGTGGAACCCAGGTCTGGATGTTAAAAGGGGGTGTTATAGAAATTTTTATTTTTTCTGTATTACTTTTTGGGAATTCTAGATGGGAGAGTAGGACATTCCCACCATTATAAATGAGATAGTGCATCGGAGTAGATAACATATTTATGGGGGAAAGAACTAGTACCTAGGGTGGGATTTTTGTTCTTAATGTTTATACTATGGTTGGATGATATTTCTACTTGGTTTCATAAACCTGTTATATGAAGTGACTATTTTGTGATATTTTCCTCATGGCCTAAATGGTACAAGGTTGTTTATAGATGATTCATTTTTTAAACTAAAGATATATGTGACATGAATCGTAGTAGGAACACATGGGAAAAATTGGGGTGTGGGGGATAGAATAATTTTAATTTTATATGAAATTTCAATGAAATCATGTCTTATAAAGATGATACATAAGGGTAAATAGAAATATTGTTGTATTATGTTTTATTAATAGTTCTTGTGAATTTTTTCTAATAGTGGGAAAGATTAAAAGGTTATTAAATGTGAATGATATGTGTTATGAAGATAAAATTTTATCAAGGGTGTATAATGATTAGTTTATGATAATGTTAGTTGATTTACACCAAGCTAAAAATTCCTTCTGACTGGGATGGATGAGGGTAGTGATAGAGATGTGAATATATAATTTAGCATATTTTATGTGAAATGGGATGTTTATGGTAAGTATAGATCCTCCTTTTGTGTAAATTATGGAAGGTTTATGTTATGTGGGTTAGGAATTGGAGAGGGATGCCAACATGATGACTTTTACCAATTGGGTGATATGTGTATCACCAAGAATACTCTTAATGTAGTGGAGTAAGAAACCCCATTGATCCAGGGTAACAAACTGGAGGAATAGTTACATGATAAAAGTTTTCATTTCATGCAGATGATAGAATGTGACCCAAGAAAGTAGTGCAGAGTATGTTTCACTTGAATATAGTGTTTTAGTTGTAGTACCCTTTGATGTATACTAGAAAGGGTGGACTTGTGGTAGTTGAGTTATGGTCAAATTCCATCCAGATGATTATGGATTTGTTAGAGAATCCTCTTGAGATAAGAGTGATGTTGGTGACTAATATGATGTGAGGACTTGAAAAGTAGTGGTTGGATATTCTTGGTCGGACTGGGTAGGAAGAAGGTATGTTGTGGAATGAATTCTATGAATATATTTTGGGGAATTTATATTTTGATACCTTTATATAGGGTAATATTTATGAGTTTTTGGGGTTGAAAAAGGGGACTATGATAGTGACAAATTATGATGGTTATTTCAAAGACTTGAAATGACTTGTTCTAGAAATGTTTGAGGCTGTGTCAGCTAAGTGAAGATTTTTTCAAGAAAAAATTAGAAATGAGGTCATGTCACAGATTAATATCTTCCACTTAAAGAGGTTTTCTAGAGTAGTGAATCATGAAATTATTTAATATGGGAACCTCAGAAAGGATTCTGGTTGAAGACATGTGGTTATAGTTAGGCGTCCTAGAGGAAAAACATTTAATGATAGGAAACACCATTTTGGGAGTTTAATGAGTGAATTTTTAGAAATAATTCCCTAGGAATAGGTTTAAAATAATAGGCATGTGAATATGTTTTCTTTTATCAGTGCGGTAGGTTGTGACACATGCTTGGTCAGTGTCTCTGACCCTTAGATTAGTACTGAGTTTGTTAAAGAATATGACATTTGTAGAGGTTCTTTATGAACCCTACATAGATGGTAAATGATGAAGGGTCATGGTCAATGAAAGGTGTAGGTTGGGGTTTAGTTACCATATACCAAGAAGGTTGTTGAAGCTCTTCTAGCTATACCAGTTGGGGTAGCATACATGGTGATAAAGGATAATGGTGTCCTTATTTGAAGGGTAGTTCAACACAACTAACTCATATCAGAGTCCTCGGTATAATGATAGGTCATCTCTTGGTAGTTTAACTTTCACTCAAAGCTGAAGAGGTTAAACTACCAATGATTTGAGGATTGATCCGTGTAGCTTTCTTGTTATCTAGTTCTTTACTTGATACAAGTGCCTCGCACTATTATATATTTTCACATTTTTTGAATGAATTGGGTGTAATATTTTAGTATATACGTGGAGTGATGTTTATTGAACCATTGTTAGGAATATAATAAGAAAATATTGTCCTATATAAGTAGTATAACCTTGAGGTTGGTGGGTACGTTTTTTTTGGGACTTGTTTTTGCTATATATTTTAGGTTGTTAGAAGGTACTGAGGATTGATATACTAGTGTTATATCAAGACCATATTGATTTTTACCAATGTACGGTAATGTTCACATCACTTGAGGTAGATATTTATGTTCCCTATGTGGAATGGGATATCTAGGATGGCCATACAGTACCAATTCATTGGTGGTTGGGTGAGCCCAAAACCCAAGTGGCATGTATTTCACGTGATGGTGGATGAGTTGAGTATCTTGTATTTTATCCTATGGTTGATCAATATAAGAATGTGTTTCTAGAGGGCTTCTTAGAGTTCTTTCCTATGAGATATAAGGAGTTTATGATTGAATTGCTACATGGAGTATAACCTATTTATATTCCACCATATGAGATGGAACTTGTATAAAATTAGGAACAGAAAAATCACTTTTAGGATTTAGAGAATGAAGTTTCTGTTTTTTCAATTACGTCACCATTGGGATATCTTCTATCTTTCCAATAAGGCTAATGGGGAGTTGTTATTGTGTGTTAATTATTGAATGTTGAATTTTTTTATGGTGAAGAATTAAACACAGTTTTTTTAATCAATGATTTTTTTGACCAGCTGTGAGGTGCTTCTATGTTTTCCAATGTTTATTTGAGGGAATGGTGTGACCATATGAGGGTGACATCTTATTATATGATTTTGAAATTTTTAGGAGTAGGTTTGGTCTATATGAGTTTTTGCTGATGTCTTTCTGGTTGAAAAATGTTCTACAAGTGTCTGTGGACCTAATAAACTAATTCTTCCACCTATACCTGGATTAGTTTGTAGTCATATTTGTGAATGACATAATGATGTACTCTAGGTCTCATGACAAACATTAAAAACACATTAAAATCATCATATGAATACTATGAGATAATATTTAATACACCAGGCCATATAAGTGTATTTTTTATTGATAGGGTTCACTTCTTAGTTCACACCTTCTCTGATGAAGGTGTGTCATTGGAAATTGTAAAACTGAAAGTAGTGGTATATTGGGAGTATCCTAAGAATGTTTCTGATATTCGAAGAATTCTAGGTTCAGTGGACTATTATAGAAGGTTAATAAAATAATTTTACCATTTAGATGAACCAATTTTGTACTTCACCGATAAGGGAATCAATATTGAATGGTATGGGGAAGGTGATAATGATTTCTAAGAGTTAAAGAAGCAGTTAACTACTGCACAGATTTTGATCTTTCTAAAGCCTAGTAATGAGTATTAATTCTTTTTAAGAATACTTTGTAGGGATTGGTGAAGTGTTGATGCAGGATGATGAGGTAATATTTTATGGGTTATGGTAGTCAATTCCTCATTAATGAAATTATCCAATGCATAATCTAGAGTTTTTTTCAATGGTTTATGGTTTAATATTCTAGTGACAATACTGTTTGAGAGAAAGGTTTAATGGGTATACTGATCATAAAATAATTATGTACATATTATAAAAGTTTAATTTTCATCTTAAACAATAAATATGGTAAGATTACATGTAATCCTTTGTTTTTAAACATTTCCACATGATGGGAAAGGGAAACAATGTTTTCGATACTTTGAGAGGAACGATTCAAAATCAAGCTATTCAGGAATCCAGTTTTGAGCGAAGGATAATTTAATAGTTTGCTAATAAGAAACTATATGTTTAATATATAAAAGGTCATAAGACCCTCTCATACATATATGTTGATTCCACACATTTGAGCCAGATCATGGAGAGGTAGTATGTTGATTTATAGAGTGTGTGCTAGAGGGAATGTCTTAAAACTGTGGATTCACCATACGATTTGAATATTGATTATGATTTGGTCATTTATTTTTATGGTAATATTTTCATGCCTACCTATATGGGGGAGAGCTTATTTTTGAGTTTGATTCCTAAAAGTGGGCGGTTCACCCTGGTTTGAAAAACAATTATCATGATCTTCATAGACTGTTTTGGTGGCCAAGAATGAAGAAATGATTTTGAGGCATTGTCTCATTATGAAACATCAATCAATAGTTAATGGATAAATATTAGTGGTTTGTTGGTATCTGGTAATCATTTTCCATTCAATAATGGATGTCGAATGATGTCATGATAGATTTTGTGGTAGGTCATTCGAGGGTACCTCAGAAGAATGATGTGGCATGTGTAGTTTTGAATTATTTAACCCAAGTGTGTCCTCTCTTGAAAATTGGATAAATATTCACTATTTGCTATTAGGGATAGTTTTATGTTATGGAGATAGTATAGGTAAATGGGGTTTCATAGACTATAGTTTTAGATAATGATCGGTATTTTACTTTATACTTCTAGAAGGGGTTGCAAAAAGAAAATAATAACCATGTGTTTCTATGTATGAGTTTCCACTTATAGAAAAAATGACTGTAAGGGTGTACTATAACGATGATGGGAAAAATGTTGGGGGAATGCTTCCTAGAATTTTTTGGATATTGGGAGATGCATTTTTTACTTTTGGAGTTCACCTATAATAATAGTTACTGGGAGATGAATCAGATGACATTATATGTGTCACTCTATTATAAGACATGTAGATCGATGTTATCTTGGAAGGAGGACAGGGAATTAGAGTTGTTGGTATTGAGTCTCATTAAGGAGATGTTGGGATAGGTTTATTGGATTTGTAAATGTATGGATAGGGATCATAAAAGGAAGATGTTATATGCTAATCGACATCACCAGCCTCCTAGGTTTATGATGGATGATCGTGTGTTCCTTCAGATGTATCCAAGGATGGGTCACCATCAGAATCTAAAATATGGTATGTTGGAACCCAAGTATGTGGGGAAATTTGCGATTGTGGAGAATTTCATACCAGTGGAATACCAACTGGATCTTCCACAGTGGTATAGTGGTATGTATTCTATTTTTCCTATGTCACAACATTAGAAGTATCACCTGAATTATCTCATGTGATAGGTGCTAATGATGATGATATTGTGGAAGATGTGTCCTTTGTGTAACATCCATATAATATTTTGGATCATAGTGGGAATATTTTACGAGGTAAGACTATGCAATTTGTTCATGTTTTTTGGTAGAATGGAAATGTCTTGGAAGATAGTTGGGAGAGGGCGATGGATATGTGGACCCAATGGCATGAAATCTTTACCATAGAAGCTCATTGATGCTTGAAGGATGGCTCAAGGATGATACATTACAAGGAGGGTAGGTTATTTGATCCTGGAATTCTTTTGAGGTATGTATTGTCTATTTTTTGGATTAAATCCATTTAAATTTGTCAATAAACTATTTCTCGGGTCTATGAGGAGTCTTGAGCCAATCCATAAGATTTTTTAACAAAAAATAATGGAAAAGTGGGACATCTAATGATTGTTACACGGTTGGTGAATGATTAATATTAAATGTGTTCCCTAAATATTATTTCTTGAAGGAGGGGCTCATGGTTGGGGAAATTATGCATGGGGGAAGCGAAACCATGTAGGCTTGGACAAAGCCATTTTGCATAGTTACCACATGGGTTTTCAATCCATGTGGGCTCCCTAGAAGACCATGCAACCTAGAACCCTCGTTGATAGAGGTTTGATAATGTTTGTTGCATGGTTTGTCAAATCATGTTGGAAAACTGTGAACCTTATTCAAAATGGTGAATTAAATAGTTTCTCCACTCAGGATTTATCATTTAATATCATAATTTCCTCCCCATTATTCAGATTAAATCCAATGACGATAAAGCCTTCTCTCAGAACATCCTATGTATTGATCTCCCTTGTTTTTAATCCTTTTGGAGTTCAATTGGTTGTGGATTGAAGCTCTGGGTGATTATAACAATCATATTCCTTCCTTTTTTCTAGATTAGAGCTTGTGGAATCTTTTTACTTCTTCAAAAACTTGTAAACCGTATTTTTATAGTTTATCCTAGGTTATGAACTTGAGGGTGGTCTGATATTGAAGTAAAAGACATGGTTAACAGAGTGTTCATCTTTGGAATTGATCTCAGTGGTCTAAAAGTTTTATCTTATATTCTTATGGTTAAATTTTTGTGTATGTGGGTGTGAAAATATGTTTTTGTTCTATATTTTCGGTTTTCCAATGTAGGATTGATTAATTGGCTGGTTAAATTAAGAATTCAACCCCTCAGCATCCCTGTGGGATGAATTGAGGTTGATTAAACTTGGAAAGAGGCCTCCAATGCAGTATTCTATATTTGTGAGTACGGTATTAGGCTATTCAATGTGTAATAGAACCGTTTATGAGATAGAACCTATGATTTTTTTAGCACGTCAACTCGGATTTATGAAAGGATCCCAATGATATTTCTATTTATTTTAAGAGATGGATTGAAAAATTAAATTAATGTCAATTGTGTTTATTTGATAACAAAGAAAAATGGATATTTTATATAATGAAAATATGTTAAATGAGTTATGTGTATAAATGGTTTGTGAGATAATAGGATGATTCATATAAGATCAATATGTGATAATGAGTTATAAATTCTGAATATTTTACATGTTAAATGGGTTAAGGTATGTAAAAGATGAATTTTTATTGGTTTAAAGAAGGAAGATGATATATATGTTAAATGAACAATGATTTTTAAGGGGAAAATCTCTTCAATGAGTGATTATTTGTATGCGGTATATATGTTGAACGGTTAAATAAGCATATGCACATGGCTCAGTGGTATGTGGGGAACTATACATGAGGCTATACACCCATGGGTTGGGTTAAACTAAAGCTCTAATCTCCAACCCTAAAATGCTTGATTTATTGAGTCATACTGAGGCTCTATTCTCCTACCAAATGCATGGGGTACAAAAAAATAACATGCCTCTGAGCGAAATCTTTTCTCTCAGCCCGTGGTGCTAGGGTTTCTTCTCATTTTACATCCTCTCCTCCTCTGGAATGACTCAAAGTTGCTCAACGGCTACCATCGGCCTCCTCAGATCTCAAATTAGCATTGATGTGCGGAGGTTCCTCGAGTTTTAGTTTGGTCCTCAGCTAGGCTTTGCGGACGTCGTTCCTTAGACATCGGCTTTCAGAGTGGTCTTTGCCCAGATCCCGGATCGTCTCTACGTGTGGTGCTTCCTCTGTTCTCCCTGGAGTGTTATCAGCATTGGCAACATCCGCAGCAGCTGTTTCCTGGATCGACTCGGAGTATGCATGTGGCGTTGTCTTCATCCTCCTCAGATTCATGTCACATCGGCATGCATAGGTTCTTTTAGTCCCGATTCAGTCCTCGGCCTGGCTACGCATGCAGTGTGGCATATGAAGTGGTCTTGGCCCGGATCTCAGATCGCCTCCACATGTGGTGCAAAATATGTCTTCCCCAGAGCTCAATCGTCGTAGATGACATCATCGGACAACTTGGACCCCATTGTCGGCTCTATAGTGGCCGGAGGGGGATGAATTTGTTTTTTGGTTTTGGTTTTTCAGGTTGTATTGTGGTGTCATTAAGGTTTGATGACGTTGATGTTTCTCTTCCCGCTGTCCTCTCCCCGTGTGGGCTTATGCAGGTATGGTGGTGGAATTCAGTGAAGCCGAGGGGTTTTTCGGCAATATTGTCTTTCGTGGAATTGCAAATAACTTGTGAAAGATTATGGATCTGGTTAATTTTTGTACTACGTGGAATCCTCTTTGTGGTTTGTTTGATTGTTGTTGGATTGGCCTAGACATTCTTCTAGAATTTTCTTCAGAAGATGATTTAGAACATGTTTATCTCACCTTGCTTAACTAGTTGGATTTGGACGATTGAGAGAGTATGGAATTTCCATTGGTACTGGGCCCGTACATTTTTGTATGGGAAAGTTTTCTTAGCATTCATGTATAGGTGAAGGCACCATACAAACATTGATGGTGGGTTGGGGTATCTCTGTGGATTCTGTTTTGGGATGATGACAGCACTTTCATATATTTTTTTTGTTTATATGTCTTGAAGTCTTGTATAGTTTTCCCATTTAACCTCAAAAGAGTTATTATCCAATAATCAATAAAAATTGCAGCTTTCGGGCCATTCAGTCATAGGATTCAAATACCTTGCCTATGGTTAGGAGGTAAGTGTTATGTATTGTTATGTGTAATTACCTCCCTATTGATGTAGGAAACTTGAGTCTCCCCATTTATGTATATTTTATAACAGCAACATAGGATGATGTGTATTTTATGAATTTGGAAAACTGATGGATCAAATAGTGGATGTGTATATGGTGAACTTGTTAAATAAAAGATCCTATTTTACCTTATGGTTATTTTATTATTCATTATGTACCATCATACACTATGTTTTTTGACTGTATATTTTTTAGACATCATTGGTTGTGAACTATTGTGTTTTAGTCACACCATACTTGGGCCTCCATTGGGTACCTGAGCAGACTTCATGGTTCCAGGTCATGAAAATGAAAATAGCCATAGGATGGATGGTTTATTTGGATGTGGGATGTCCAAATATATGGGATCATGATCTAGAGTCAAGAATTGTTTTGGGGATTGTTAATACTTTCATTATTATTTTTTCAAACAATTGGCACTGTATGAAATTACATAGCATATTTACTATTTGGTTATGGGATTGTACCCAATTTTTGGAAATGGATTCATGTTGTATTATTATTATAAAATGTTTCTCCTTATTTTTAATATTATCTGATTTTACTTACTCAAATAAAGTGGATATAGTCTCCCATTATATACTATTAGACCCTTGCTTCTTGTTGGTAGTCTGTAGCGTACATGGAGGCATGCCTAGGGTCAGGTGATGACCTGTCTCAAGGCACCAGATTATTTGCACACACGTAAAAAATTAACAACTAATATATAGAAATAGATATATATTTTGGATAAGAGTTTGTTCCTTAATGATAGTTTTTAAAATTGAACTAAATCAGAGATCACAAGAACATTATAATTATTCTATTATTCACAAAGTGGTTGAGAGATTTGGATTTATAATAATTTTTTTGATGAGTTTGAAATATTAAAAGATGAAACTACCACCTATTAAAAAGATACTGATAATTTTTATTACGTGAAATTCATGGATTCCATGAGATCTAAAATAAATTCAATGCACATTAACCATTTTTGATTATTTTTGGAATAACCTACAGGGTAAAACACATAGTATGTAAGAGATAAAAAACAATTATCATGGATTTTACAGTGCTTACCTATAAATCTTGTTTTCTTTGAATGTTTATACTAAAATTCATAATATTGATTGTATAGAAACTTTATCTCATATATCACTATTATAAATCACAATAAAATTTTACATATCATAAAAGCTTACCATGAATATAAATAATAATAGATGGATTTGAAAAAAACATTAATCTATGTAAATATAATTAAGGAATTATATAAGATACCAACTAAAGGTTTTGAGGATCTAAATGGTGATACCAATGTTTTCAAGTTTCAATGATCGATTTATGGAATAAAAAAAGGATCTCATTGACATAATTTTCATCTTGATGAGGAAATTGGAGAGTTTTTTTCCTAAAAAGTCAAGATTAATTATATATATATATATAAGTGGGATAGTGAGATCACAATCTTATTTCTTGTTTTTTAGGTGGATTATATACTACTATTCATAAACTATAGTCAAAATTAAATTATATTATGTATTTGTTATGGAAATTCTACTCAATGAAAAACATGGTTGGAGTGGACTAGATACTATATATAATGTCTAATATAGATAGATGTCAGAGGATTATGGGGGTGTGTGAGAAAACATATAATAAAAAATTTCTATATAATTTTATCATGAAGAACCCCAAGAAGAAATAATTATATTATTAAATGTTCTGATACTTATGAAGGACCAATGTAATTATATATATATGGGAAAAATCCATGCATTATATTAATTAATATCACATAATTTAATCAGTAATATATTTCATTTTGTGTACTAAACCCAATTTCCAATATAATTTGATCATAACTTGAAAATTCATGACAAATATATATGAGTGTAACCAGATTGAGGTAAAATCATATCCTTAACTATTCAAGATTAACTAAGGTTGTATTATTGGTTTTTGAATGTGAGGGTGAACTCATTGTAAAGGGTTACACTGATGCTAGCTTCTAAAGTGATTAAAATGTCTAATTTTTTTAAGTCGAAATATTTTTTTCTACATCAATTACAGTTATGTTTCATTTATGATTTATAAGTAGTAAATGATGTAAAATTATATGATGCAATTTGAATTCATCATTTCATCAAATTATATGAAGGAATTAGTTTTGATTAAAATATTGATTACTGATCTAGGGGAACTACCTAATATATCAAACCAGATATAATTATTTTATGGAAATATAGGGATATAATATATGAGTTGAGGACTAATTCATACCAGATAATAAAAAAAGCCTTCATGAAAACTATCTCATTAGAAAAAATATTGTTAATGTATATGATAATATTTATTTAGTAGTTGTAGAGGATGTATCATATCCATTGACGAACCCACTAAAATAGGAAATCATGATAAAATAATAAAATCCACTGATATTCAATATTATAGGGATTTAATCTAATTTATGTTGTTTTATATTTATTGAAAATATATGTCTCTTTATGTATATATTGGGATAAAAACATTTATCAACGTTTTTCTATTATTAAAATTTTCTATAATCATTTATTCACCAGGGTTGTATTTATTTCATGAGCTTGGAATGGTAATTAACCAATTTGGAAAAATATATGATCTCTCTAATATATATATTTCATTGAATGTCATATTTTGAGAAAACAATGTTATGATTATTTCAAGTGGGGCTTGTATGGTTGTATAAAGGTTACTAATGAGACACATGTATGATTGTTGTCTGGTTTTTTCCACTGAATTTTATCACATGGAATTGAATACATAATGACATTGATATATGTAGGTATGTATCCTTTATATGAATCCTAGTCACACAAGGATAATGAGGAATCCTATATGTAAAATTTTAATCTTTTTTACATTTCTCCCATAATCCTTATGGTTGGACTAATTAATTTTGGTTGGTAATTTTATGGATCATGTGGGGGGTTTTCATAACCAATATTATATTTTTACTCCTATGTGAAAATTTTATGCCATATACGTTAATTGTATTATAATATTTTTTTTCAAATTCTTAGTTGAGTGACCTGTGATTTTCTCATCTATTTGGATGAATGACATGTTACATATTCATCTTGATTTGTTATTATATTTTAAGAGAATAAATAATGTATGAGTTATCCTATTCAAGATATAATCTTTTCTTCTTTCATGTATATTTTTTATGTCTCGAATATGAGGATTATATAAGGGTTAATTTTATCTATGAAGATATATATGATATATGTTTTGAATAAAGTTATATGTGATTAATGGAGATCATACAAAATCCATTTATTTATTGAGAATTAATAATACTTATCATTTATATAAAGGTTAAAAGACAAAAAATAATCCAATGAAATGATAAATAGTTTTGGAATGATTATTATTTTCTAAAATAAGAGATATTCTAAAATTTTATCCAAAAGGTAGTTGGTATAATTTTTAAAACATATTTTGAAATACTCATAATGAATATGACCTGTTATTGAAAATGGTATATTGAAAGTTTTATAAACATAAATCTCATATTGTAGGAAATAATATTATCTATTACCACTCACAATATGAGATATTATTATAGGTAATATCATCAGGAAAAGAGATTTCATGGATGTACAACTGAGTGGAAAAGGATCCCCGTAATCCTGCATCAAGGTCGGGTTCAAATCTGGGTTGAAGAGAATTTCCATTGGCAGGAAGTAATGTAGGAATGACACATGCGGGTTGTGATATAGAAATGATTCATGGAGGTAGTGACACTGGCATGATACTACACTAGTCTTTAAGGATAGTTTTTGGGAATATGGGTTATGTAATGTGTTTCATGCCCATTGGGCCTTCCATCCATGTTCTGAATAAATAAGGGTTGAGGGGTTGGCTATCACTTGGGGAGGGGGGTATAGCCTTCCTTTTTGGCCTGTGTGTATGGTATGTGCATATTTAATGTAATTTTACTCCTAACCACATAATATATATACATTATGATAGTAAAATATAAACTATTAAGGAGTAAAATGAGAAATTGAGAAATTATTGATCTAGAGGGGGAATAATTATTAATGAATGAAGTCTATAAAATATTTTCTATGATTTATTTTCAAGACATGTGATTTTATTTCATTCTCACTAAAATTCATTTATATTTTTTTCTTCATAAAACATGGAGTTACTATCATGTCTTTTGAATATAAATAATATATTTATATATTTTTTAGAGATTATAATGTAAGTGGATTACATTTACTTTCATTATATAGTGTATTATTTCTAATTTGACTTCATCAACTACAAGATTCATTACTATGTGATCAAGGGAAATTATTATTGTTCTTCTATTATTATTCTTATTTACTATCATTTTTATGGTCTATAATTAATAATTTTTTTTTATATTAATTTTGGACATGTTTGATATCATAATAACGTATTAAAAATCTCCTTCCATGTTCACTGAAAATATATTTATTTTTACTGTCAACTTATGATACAATTTATCTCTATTTGTGGCCTTCAAAGAAGCTAAACATTCAACAATGTACACCAACATTTAATTTATGATAGTTTAAATATTTCTATGTAGTCATCTATGAATGGATACATTGAAATAATATCTTGAGATAATTAGTTTCTAATGATTATCTATTGCGATTTTTTAGGAAGACCATGTATTCATATAGTTTGAGGATAAAAATAATATTCAAGTAGGTAGATACATGATAAATATTTCTTCGAATACTATGAGATGTTGATCTAAAAATGGTATCATTCATTTCATGTAGTGTTTGAATTTTTAATAGTATATATTGTTTCATTCTCATAGATGTCAAATTGTATTTACACAAACCTAAATCATTATTTTCCTATTCGTAATCCTTATGAACCCTAATGAAAATTTAATATTCAATAATAAACCATACCAATACCAATAATATCTTGAAATTTAATTTAATTTAACATTTCTTCCCCCTTACTAGGCTTAGATTGGATCCAAAAATAGTTCTTTCATCTTATTACGAAACGGTATGTCAAGATCCTACAAAATTTTTCCTTCTTACCACAAGTGGATGAGTAATTTTTCATCTTCATGTGATCATAAAATACCTCAAACTTCATGAGATTCTATATTTGAACTATTCTATACTACAATATATCCTCTATGAATTTCTCCTTCTAATTCTAGTTCATTCACTATAGCGTTCAAATTGGATTCTTTAACTACATGGACCCATTAGAGAAAAATAATATGCCTTCTCCTCATTCTTATCCCATTGCACTCTTCTACCCAAATACATATGAGATTTTTCCATTGAATCATAATTGGATAGTAAACTGATATGATTTTGTAAATAATCTCCCCATACCATTTGATTCAATTTATTTTACTCATGTTTTAACTATTATTAAAAGTAAGGTTGACACTACAGATTTAATACCTTGAATCATTCCAAAAGTTATTACATAGAAACATGTTATCAATACCATAGTTGATAAAATGTTTCAGGAATATATCATTAAAATTAAGGGTATCACCCTTAACATATAAAAATTACCATGAACATGGAAATATGATTTTTCCATTAAAATATAGATGGAAAAAAAATCCAACATGCATAGGAAAATATGTTTCCTTGATTTTAAGGATAATCGAAAAAATGAGAGGACATCAATGAATGTTACCAGGCTTGTTATGGATGAGACATGAGATTATATTATTACCACTCAAATTAATAATTTATAAAAATTTAATATACTACCATAACCCCTCAAATAAGAGATTTTATGCAGATATTATACATTCTTCATTCCATAATGTCCCCTTTTTATGTGAATACACTTAAGAGTTTTAATTTGATATGGGGTGTATTCCATGTTTTTTTCACAATTATGTACCATGGTTTTCTGATTCAAAATGTGATAATTTGAATATTTTTTATTTTCTTGGATGAAAAATAAATGTATTGAATTATCAATTCGTAATAAGATCGATGGGGAAAATAAATAAGAAATTAAAACTAGGATCAAGTAA
The DNA here is from genome assembly GCA_963277665.1 of Viscum album. NCBI lineage: Eukaryota > Viridiplantae > Streptophyta > Magnoliopsida > Santalales > Viscaceae > Viscum > Viscum album. The sequence continues at coordinate 861,106,237 of OY728121.1, forward strand.
CTAAACTATTATGGGAATTCGATCCAATCAGAGTGACTTACATAAATTATATTCAAATAAAATGAAATTTAATATCACGTTCTATCAAATAATAAAATAAAAAATAAAAAAATATCTACAAAACTAAGTGTGCACTATATTTAGTAACACTTAACTTTCCAATAAAATAACAACTAAAATGGGCGTATATATTTGTCTATTCTTTTTACCATTGTGCAATGACCCAAAAATTTCATAATTGTAGTTTAATTTACCTATTGGTTTTTTTATTTTTAATAAGTTAAATTATAAAATGAAAAATTATCCAATGGTGTATTAAAATGGAAAAAGAAGAAATGGAGGAGAAATACTAGTCTCGATTGGTTAATTGTGTGTCCTAGAAAAACTTTAATGGATCCCACAAAATGTATAGATAGTCGACAATAACTACAACCTTGAAATTTTCTGATACTATATATTTAGTAATTAGAACAAATATTTTGGTTTATCACATGTCTTATAGTGAGGGACACTAAATAAATTTTAATTTTTATGAATATTATATTAAAATGTGGAGATTTGGGATATTTGGTATAAAATTATAAATAATTATTATTTTTATTACTCTAAAAAAGTAAAAAAGTATGGTATTTTTCACTTATCTCTCAATTTATATTCTTATTATCTTTTACCCAAACAACTCATATGATGGTTAATTTTCAAAAAATAAATAACTATAGTCATTTCTTGGTAATGGTATGGTGAGGTAACCATTATTCATTAGTTTCCATCATCAATTTCCATCTTTGGTTGGTGTTGAATTCTCTTACCCTATTTTTTCACATTTTCACAGGTTTTTGGGATCTATATATTGCCTTTGAATCCATTTTAAATTATTTTTTGTATCTCTATTGTAATATAGAGTATTTAATCTTTATCACTTTCTATATTTATAAAGGTGTTTTTATGTGGTGGAATTTATGGGGATGATTATTTTATAAAGGGTCTAAAATGTTATAAAATCAAGGAATTAATACATAGGTCCTAAATAAGATATAAAAATGATATTTCTAGGATAAATATTTATTTAGTGTCTCATTTATAGAGTTTCTCATTATTCTATCAATAACAATCATATATGGAACCTATTAGTGGTGTATTGGTACGGAGAACATATTAAATGATCTTTTATCATATAGTTTGACAAAGAATAATGATCTAAAAATGGTTGAGTGAATTACACATCACTGTTAACGTGATTAGCTAAACTAAAGATTTGTTTAAACATAAATTTATTGGTCTTAGGACCTTTAATTATTTTAATTGATGGTAATGGGAAATATTAATCTAGGATTAGGTATTACAATCAAATATAACTATGTATAGATTGTAAATCTTTGGGGTAGAAGCTATAAAATTTCTAAGGAGAAATAGAGGATGATTTTTGTGAATATGGCCTTTTTTATTGGTTTAAAATACATAAAATACATTTAATTTATATATGGATTGTTTTTTAATTATTTATAAAGAAGACGAGATATGATATTCTATGCCCCATGATTCAGTGGGGTCAATGTAATATCATTGGATGATGATGTAACATTGTGACCCCTGATGCTATACCATGGGCATTATATGATACTATATGACTCATAATATAGTGGGAAGTTTGTGTGATGGAACAAGGTGACAATATTACACTAAAACTCTTAATAATGAAATAATGTTGTTCTATTGTACTATAATGGACATGATAATATGATGATAACCAAATATGGTAGTCTTAGCATTCATTGTGGCCCAATAAGAACATAATAACCTAATAGTGTTTTATAATTTGATTTTTACCTATTTTTTATCACATTATATGTATGATTTCACTTTAACTCACATATATTATTGAAAATTACAAAGACCCATTGAATCTATCATACCAAACTTTTTTCACCACTTATTGTTTTTTTGTGTATGGTATATACTTCCATTCAATGTATTTTATCATTCTTATACAAAAATTAATGTGGATTTACATATACATTTTAGTATATACCTTTCATGGGGATTATAGTTTCAATTTTATAAAAGTGGTAAGGTATTTTCCCCCTAATTTCATTATTTGAGATGTCTGTTATTTTATTTCCATATCTTCATTTATGAGATGTATTAATACTACATTAACCTGTTATATCTAGAATATTATTATTTTCATGATATTATATATTTCATTTAACGTTATTATTCCATGTGGATTATGATTTAATGTTACAAATGTGGAATGAGTCTTTTGTTACAATCACATCATTTATCAGGATTGGATATGATTAAGTATCCAATTTTGAAATATTATAATTATCATGACATATCCAATAGTATGGTTATTCAATATATTTCAATGTAATTTTACCATTTTTACACTCTTTGGTACATAAAATATTTAAGAATGTGTTTCCTAGAAAATTTGATTTCATTTCCTTCTATGGTTAGAAATGTGTTTTCTTCCAAAAACATATTTTATAAAAAAAATTAAATTTTTTTTGAATCTATGAAAAATAATTTATTAAAAATATTATAACGAATTTTTGTATTTTTAATGAAAATTAAAAGGAATAATATTTTATTTTTCAGAAAATATAACTTTTACATCCTTTTCCTCATGAAAAAAGAATTTTATTTATGACAAGTATGATATTACTTTCTAACATGACCATAATTTCATTGAATATTCATTTTTTATTTTAAATTTTATTTTTAAATAATTTTTTTCTTAATATTTCATTAATTTTTTGTTTTTATAAATTTTTTCTCAATAAAAATGATTTTAAAAATGTTTTATGTTCTAAAATGTGTTTTTAAAAATGAAAAGAATATTTTCCTCAATAATTGTTTTTAGTAAAATTTGATTTCATCAATATAAGAAACATTTTTTGTTAGTTTTCCTCCATAGGGTATATTTGGTAATGGTTACATCATCATTAGTTTTTAGATGTATTTATTTAATATCAAAGATATTGTTATAGAAGCCTTTTATATTCCATGGGTTTATCGTGTCTCAAAGATATTGTAATGGAACCTATTTCTTTTCAAAAAGTTAATCATGTTTCAATGATTTTTCCAAGGAAAACATTTGTCTTCCATAATTTAATCATGTTAAGGAAATAATAATGGTTGTTTATATGAGCTATGAACAAATTAACTCTCTATGTTCTTTATTAATTATTCCGTTCATGGAAATTATATATTATAGTTTTTTCTAGATAGTGCCAACTAAGCCCAAAATTGCTTATACAATGGGTACACCCATATAGAACTCCAATTCATTTAGTAATCAATATGTTCTCAATAAAATTATATTTTAAGTCATCAATATCGTTATTCAAACTTTAAGGGTTCTATAAGGATTTGTATATGTTCAATGAAAAGGCGTTTCAATATATAAATATGTTTTATGTATTCTTTTTATGGGTTTATAAATATACATTTAATGTTCATTAGAATCACTTCGCACATAATTATAGATTCTTATGACTCTTTACTTTGTTAATGTATTATTTTTTAATGTTTCATGATCTTTAGTAGTTGATGGGTATAAATATCATTATGTTATACTCATTCACTTTGACTATGTGATCATACATTTATGATATTTTCTTTATCCGGGATGAAATTTATTTTTTAATGATTACATTTTCTTATTTTTGATAATTTTAAATCACTCTAATTATGATTCTTTTTTCTAATGGCTATAAATATTATGGCTAAATGAATTATTTCTAGAAGGTATTTCATATGGAATAGGATGATGACTTAATGTGAACTTCAAAATGTTTTTTTAAGTGGGATAAATGTTCATTTAATTAAATAAGTATTTTTTATATAGGATTTTGTCTTGATTCCCTCAAACAATAAAACTAAATAGTCTTCATGAATATATTTGATAGAATTTTTCCATTTTATGTTATTATATTTGGATGGAAACTATTTGTTCATAATAATCAGTATCAAATTTAGAAATGTGAAGTACATGATTTCTTCCTCAGAACTAAGAGTGATAATACTGGGATGTTATTTTTTTAACAAATTATTATTTAAATTATTAATGGTACATTAATAAAATTAAAAAAATTGGGAAATTCGTAATGAAACTACACTTTTAATGAGGTAATATGGATATATTTCATTTCATGGAAAGGTTTAGGTTAATTTCTTCATTGGGAATGAGTTGGATCAAAGAATTTATGGTTTCTTCATGAAATATTTTTATATACATAAGGATATATTTTAAAGATGCGTTATTCATTTAGTTTTCTTATATGATGTGTTAGGATTATTATATTATGAATTGGGAAATGAAAAAGGGGTAAAATGGTAAGCATATGGAAGTTTTCATTTGGATTAATTGATCTAAATTATTGTATTTAGATTTATTTTTAAATGGTCTTTTGGTATTGTATTATTGTTCCTTTAAGGAATCATCTAGAGTAGTGATATTTTGGAAATGTAGGCCCTAATCCAGCAATATTTCATTAATAGATTTAAATTTATTAAAATCTTAAAATGATTATACTCTATGTTTTCTAGGTGGTAGTGAGATAAATTCTGAGGGGAAAGACCACAATGGCTAACATCATAATGGAATTATAGATGAAACATGCACCTATCTCTAATGAAACATTATATCATCGTGGGAGGAGAAGTTGAATGGAAAGTCAAACTAGATATTTGATATGATTATCACCGAAAATGATTAAAAGTATTGGTTTTAATGTTATATATTGGATGGATAAATATAATGTTGGTGGGATATATAGGTTTTTGAGAAGAGACTAGGGGATATATCTTGGGATGGATTTTAGATTCTATTTTTGATGATATTATTTCATTAGAAATCCGAGACAGATATGGCCAAATATTTTATAGGGGTCTAGTAGGGATAAAATTTAGTTATGGAATATATAATTAAATTTAATAACTTATTAAATATTGTATCAATACTGGTAGGAAATGATTCCCCCAAAGATCATTGAAATGATGTTTTTAAAACCAATAACATAGAAACATGTGAGACTATTTAGATTGGAAAATATGCTATGACTGTTAATTAGTCTCCTATGGTTGATATGAACATAGTGAACTGTTAAAAAGAATTATAATCATCATTTATTAAAGGATAGTGGAGTATATATTTTAATAATATAAATTGGTGATTTTTGGAAGTATTATATGGTATTTAGAAACACTAAAACTAATGAAAGATCTTATCCTTTCCTCCCCTTTGAGGAACGTGTCTTCCATTACATTATAAGTGTGTTTAGACTAACAAACCTTAAGTTGTATGAACTAGTAAGTTTAATTAGTAGTATTCATATGGAAGTATAAGACAATCACTTAGATTTTGTGGGTTTATTACTTAAGGAGGGGATGTTTGAGGTTAACCATTATCTTAGTTATCTTCTACAATGTGAGGTGGGGCATTACATAGTTTTCAAATTGTATTATCTAGAAAGTGAAAATATAGTCATAAATAAGGTTTATAGGTAAAAAATAGCAGGGACAATAATGTAAGGGATTCAAGGATCTAATAGTCTAGACCATGTTATAGGTTCAATATATATATTTTTTAGTTTGGAAGATTCTTATTAATGATGTAGAGGGAATAAAAATAATATTTTTTTTACTATTTTTGTAAATTTTACCTTGGATTTTAATCTTCTTGATTAATGTTTGATACAATAATTTATGTTTTCTTTGTTGGTATTTGATTTTTGTCAAATTATTAAGTCTATAATGTGTATTTTAACTATCAAAACTCTTTTCAGAAATATAAGGACCCAGAACTCTATCAAATGATATTTTTCTTCTTATTTTTATTTCATATACTATATGTCACATTAAATTTCTTAGAGAGAATAATAATAATATAATAAATAAATAATGAATGATATTATAGGTATTTCTAAAAGTTAATGAACCTATAATGATGAAATAGTAACTTGATCATAGGAATAGTAATATGACCCTTATGAATATTAAATCAGATGAATGAATAGTTACATCACCCATGTTTGTCAAAATGAAATGTAGGCATCTTATAAATCAAATCATGAAATAATTATTTCATAGAATATGTAAATGAATATTTAAAAAATTATTAATTAAGTTGATGGTATTTTTATGAGTCATAAATATTTAATTCAATTTTATAATTAATAAAATTATTTAAAAGAAAATTAATTTTCATAAAATTTATTAATAATTCTATATTTTTTAGGTCTTATGATTTTTGGATAAATTTTATGAGACCTTAGTTAGTTTTTGAAAGTGTTACAAAATCAGTTATTGATTTAAAATCTATATTTTTTGTGTAAATGATTGTTTTAATTAAAAATTACATTTATCATATTTATAAAATTATTTTTGTAAAATATAGTTCATTTTTGAATTAAAATTTTTTTAAAATGGTTAGGGTGAATTTTTAATAATTTTATAAAATACATGATTTTTTTATGAATACTGAAATATGAAAATTTACAATAAATGATAAATAGGTGATTTATTTAGTCATAGGTGATGTTGGTACGATTTAATCACCTTTGTTTCTAACTCACATACACTTATTGTATATTTAGTAATAAGAATCAATAATATTTCTTATCCTGATCAAAATAATTAAATAATGAATAAAATAATGAGAAACCACCCCTCTCCTCCACTATTAATAGTACACATAACCACCCTTCTCCCACACCTTCCAAGCTTGGAGACATGTCATATTCCTTACCAATACTCTTCCCAAGACCCTCTCCCATGTCCGGTAGCTCTTCATCTCTTCAAAATATCAAAACCCATCCATATAAGGAGGTTCCCAAGGAGGATTATTCAAGAGGTAAAATCATCATCCTTTTCCTTTTAATTTATTTTCATGTTCTTTTCATTTATTATTTTCTCCTCACAAACTCTATGAAAATGATCATGATAACTCTAATATATTTTATATATAATTATTAGATCATGTAAATGGAATATCATTCATCAAAATACTTTCAACTTCCCTTTTATTTTAAAATTGAAATCATCATCCGTGAGGTGCCAATTTAAAACCCTTGTTCATGACCAATTTAGGTTCTTCAATTTGTCATTTAAGTATGGTAATGAAACCATTTTCATGGTTAAAATAGACAATAATATATTTATTACAACCTTTCTTATGTTCTATAAGTATCATATTTACATAATACTAAATGATAAAACCAAATGAGTTTGTTCTGTTGAATAACCATCGTAATAATGTAAACGATTATCATTAAATTTCTTATCTAATGATTCATCCTCATACCATATAACCAAATGATATAAAAAAATTTAAAGTCATATATTTTCAATAATATCATATGTGTTTAATTCTGGAGAATTATACCCATTTCACATGAACTTCTATACTCATATACAATTATACCGATGGTGAAACCCAAGGAAATGAACGCCCAAGAATGATAATATTGTATCTTATAACTAATTAGAAAAGGCCATAAGAGAAGTTAATAAAATAAAATTAAATAAAATATATTTATTAAAGGTTATCAATTAATTAATTAATTTATTTAATTTTATTATCTGGGATATAAACTTCAATTTAAAAACAAATTCCGACATAAGGTAAGGGTGTTCTTCCCAAACCTCTATTTTCATTAGGGTTATTAATTCTTCATCTATATACTAATTCAATTCTTCATTATTATTATATAATTATTATAAATTATATAAATATTCCAAAATCTTATATCCAGATCATTTTATCATTATTTTATGTGATAATTAAAGTTTTATAATGTTCCCTTCAAAATCCTTTATGATAAACAAGCCCGATTAAAGGGAACACCATGATTTCGTACCCAATTTTAAGTACCATATATATTATATTTTAAGGAACCATTATTTCTAAAAATTCACTAATTTTTCAATGAAAGTATTACTCAGTTCATTTTTTGTTTTATACAACGTTTTTCCCCAAAAGTATTCTTCTTTGCTAATTAAAAATAGTATTTCTCTAAAGAATTCCTCATTGATTTTATATGAGTATTTTCTAATATTTAAAAAACCATGAATATTATTATGTTTAATTAGGATTAGTATTTTGTATGATATCACATACCATATTTTATTGAATGGTTTATGATTTATTTGGCTATGGATGTGCTATCTTGATACCATTCACCATATTACATAAATGGTTAGTGATTATATTTATTGATATGGGAAAATTATTTACATTTAATATGTTAGTTTAAATAGTAATGTATATGTTAATTATGTTTCACCCCATTCCAATTAGGAATTCATTGTACTTAGTATGTGTCGGGTGGGGCCCACTATAGCCACTCGGTGCATCGGTAGATCTAATGAGAAAAAATAGTTTGGGTGTGGGCTAAAATATTTCCCGATTATGTATGGTGTCTTAAACAAGTCCTAGATGGTATGTTTTTGATGTGTTGCATTATGAATTCCCTCATTATCAGATTATTATTTCATTTTCCAGATTATTATTTGACTAGTAGAATATCCATGGTTAAGTTCCATTATCCAATGATCAAATATATCGATTTATTTAATAATTTTTTATTCCTACCATATTAAGATCTTGTTTTTGTTTTAATAATAAGTTTTTTTAGTTATTAAACATTCCTTATGGTTTATTCTTATGCTTATTCTATATTATATACCCTTATTGAGCTTCCAAGATCATCCTTTTCTTATGTTTTATTTTTCCTTGGGATGTGAAGATGTGTATTATAAATGACCTGCATGGATAATATAAGAGTTTATGTGTGATTAAAAAGAATTTGATATATTTAATTTCAATTCATATTGTAATAAATGGTTCAAATATGTAATATTTTTTTTCCAAAAGTACTAAACATATAGATCATTCAGGGTGTTTATTCCTATTTTATATTCAAATGTAATAAATTAAGGCACTATCTCCTGGATACTGGGGTCGAGGGATTTAATGTTGGTAGTAGTAGAAGCTTAGTTAAAACCTAAAAAACTCAATTTATAAAACATAGATTATTGGAAATACCCTACGATAGATCATGAGTATAATCATAAATGAATATCCTAGAAATTTAGTAAGTTAGTGATTATGTGGATATTTCAAGAAATGCATCCCTGTCTAGATACTACATCTCAACATGGCTTTGGAAAAAATCATCCTAGGAGTAACAACTATGACTAGGTGTCTCAGGCCAGAATTGGGGTAACCATGTACATGATAATAGGCCTTAATTCATATCTAGTATTAAAATCCTAGGTGAAATTTATTGGATTATTCGCATTTCAATTAAAAAACATTATGAAGGATTAAAATGTAAATATTTCCCCAAAGAAACCATTCTTAGGATGATGATATTAATGATGTAATGAATTTCAATTTATGTTATGTTTTTTACTATATTAACATTATACATTATGAGTCATAACCTATATTAGTTTGTTACATTATTTAGAAATGGTGTGTAGTGGAAGGAATGGAAATCACATGAACACGCATATCCCTTCTAGGGATGTCCCTCCGATGCATGATAATGATGTTGGTTCTAGAGCTGCGACTAGTACACTAAACCTAATAACTATACTGGGACAACTATATCTAGTAATTTATAATAAACTTACCCATATGGAACATCTAGATCCACAATATGGAGCAGTAGTGTTAGACTGATTTATGTGAAAACAACCTCTATCATTTAATGGGACTATGAAACCATTTGTATTAGAGAAATGGATAAGTTCATTTGAGAATGTATTACTCACTTTTGGATGTAAGGAAAGGGAGATAGTTGTTATGGAAATTTATCTTCTTTTGGGAGATTCAGATCAATGGGGGTCATTGATTCAAAACATGAAAGAGGAGGAAGAAATATCGAACATGGATTTGATGTAATTTTAAAAAAATTCTAAGAAAAATACTTTCCCTATGAACATCGAGCGGATATGGAAATTCAGTTTCTAAGTGTGAGGAAAAAGGAGGATGATACCGTTGCAATGTATAAAGAAAACTTCAAAGGTTAAAAAGGTATGTTGTTTACTATATACAAAACCCAATGATTAATATGGATCAATTTATTAAATGTTTAAAACCATTCTTCCAAGGGGAATTAGTCTTCTAATGATTCTCATCATATGAATATAGAGTATCATGTGCAATAAATACCAAAATGGAATTCTCTATATCTTTTCAATTTGAAAAAAAGAATTAGAAGAAGAGGGATGCTGAACAATATGGGGAAGGAAATAATGAAATATGGAATAATGGAAGATTTGAATTTACACATTGTAGTAATTTTGGGAAGAAACACTCCAGTACATTCTTCAATGGAATGAAAGTATGTTACAAGTATAGAAAAAAGGCCACTAATCCCATGATTGCAAGGGAAATAGAGAATATATCAATGTTCAATGACATAATTTTAAATAGTTGTCTGATAATTCAAATGAATTTAATAGATTTAAATTATCATATATATACTTAATTTTTTTGGGATAATGTTATATGCATAATAAAATATATTATTTTATTTTTTTTATTCTAATATAATGAAATCGTCATCTGTAGTGTGTCAATTAAATGCCTTTATAGAATATGAGTTTTCATTTCACTATACCAAAATTAAGGGATGTTTCGATTAACAAGTATTTTTTTAAAATGACCTAAATATATATATGTTATCAATTCTGGATTATTATTTCTTTTTCACAAGGAATACCATAATAAACCAACATTAGAAACCAGAAAAAGAAAGTACCTGAGAAAATGAATAAAACAAAACATTTTTAATTAATTAGAAGAAAATTTTGTAAGAATATTATTTAAGGTATTATAAACATGATATTAGTTATATAAAAAAATAATAACACTACTCAATCCAATATATTCGAGGCTTGAACAAATTTGAAAGACATCAAACCAGAGGTAAGGGATTTCCAATCTCACTTTTATTTGTGTGATATTTCCATTAATTTCCACTTATTTACTTTATATGGTGTATTTATAATTACATTTTACATGTAATATCATGAATCTATCTATAATAATGTTATTGAATTATTCATTTTTTGATTATTAATTTGTTTTCATACTATTTGATTGATTAGAAAGTGGTCAGGATTTTCTCATCTCAGGTCCATTTTTTGTCAGATATTCTTTATTCACTATTATTTCTTGTATATGGGGTATGTATACATCCCTTTGATGTATAATATAATGAATATATTAATTTAATTCAGTTTATAATTTTATGATTATTAATTTTTCTCCATATTATTGGACTAATTACAATCTGGTAAGGGATTCTACCTGAACCCCCGTTTTTCCATCGGGTTACTCTTTCACTGCATTTACTCAATTTTAATGCTATGTAATTTTTGTATATTTATTCTAAATTATTTTTATATTTTAAAAAATCAGATATCCTGATCATAGAATCCTTCTTTTATGGGGATATACATGTTTTAAAATGTTTCCCTCCTCATTTCTTCTTGATATATAAGTCTTATTAAATAGAACTTCCAAAATTCATACCCAATTAAATGTGCACTATATAATCTATTTTAAGCCATAATTATTTTTATAAAATCAAAAAAATTATCATAAAAATATATCTTGATTCATTTCTGGTTTAATGAAAAAAATATTCCCTTTCTCTTTAAAACCTCTTTAATATTTTCCTTAAACCGCACTTAAATGATTCATTTTTTAGGTTTCTTAAAAACAATTTTTAGGTGATTACACTTTAGTGGTACAATATTTATGCCTAAAATATAATTTAAATTTATTTAACTTTTAATTTATTGGATATACATGTTTATAATCTGATTTTATGACAAATTAAATGGATTTTTCCAAAGTTCCCTTTCTTCTAAATAAAAAGGATTTTTCTTATCCCACGTTTACTTCTGTGAGATATATATTACTTATTCTTCACTTATTCCTTATGTGTGTGGTTTATGTTATAACCATTTATATATCATTTTAAGATTATTCTTATTCTAATGATATTCTATGGTATTATGATTTGAGTGTTTCAAAGTTATATGAGACACCTTATAATGTTTAAAGATTAATTTCCTTGAGAATTGTTCAATGGTATCTCCATACATGCCGACATCCTTTCATGAATCTCATACTTCATTGAGGATTATCTCTTTAGATACCATCTAATATGTTTTATTAAAGGGTATATGTTCATTTTTATTTTGGATGTTCTATTTTATACTATTTTTAGATCATGCTTGAAGTATATACATTTCATATTCTAGTTTTTCAATATGATTGTTAATGTTTTTCATGATTCACCCTTTCATATGAGAAATGAATTGGACTAATTAGGTGTTAGGTTGGGCCTTTTATATCCCCTTGAGGATTTTGTAGGACACACGATAAAATATAAATACGGTTTTCTGAGGCCTTAACCATTTATTAGATTCTTGGCATGACACCTAGAAAATAATAGTTTTTTTACATAAATCCTTGTCAATAATTGATTCTTGGCATTATGGATTGATAATATTATATTCCTGGTATGAATCATTGATAGTATGTTTTAGATTTACATATTTATTCATTTTCCTCCTTATGAAACTAGAAACAGTTTGTCTATGTGATTATTCAACCAGTTCAATATATATGGTTATGTTTTATTATGGATTTATTTAATCATATTTTATTCATTCTAAATTATGCTCAAGATTATGTTTTAATGAAATGTGTTTTTAGTTATTCATCATTCATTATTATTTATATCAATTTATTAAATATTCTATTGTATTTATTCCCTTATTGTGAAAATGATATCACCCCATTATTTGGTTTTATTTATCCTTAGGGTGCGAATATGTTTATTATGAATAACATAAATGGAAAATATTTGAGTTATGGATGTTTCCAACTAAGTTTCAATGCTGTTTTACATTTCTAGTTGTAATGAAAAGTTCATGTATGTAATCTCGTTTCCAAAAACAACTAAACTATTCGGTCTTTCATGATACAACATCCTTTTAATCATACCAATATAATAATGTAAGAAAGGCTAATCATTTCCAGGTCTTTATAGATTGTATCCGAGGATGTTTAGTAGAAAATGTGGAAACTAGATTTAGAAGACATAGATTAGAGAACATATCCCTATTATAGACATTAATATATGAAAGGATAAACATCGTAGAATTTTTTAGGTAGATATTTTGTTGATCTTACTATAAATACATCACTATTTGGATACTACAAGTGGACATGGTTCTGGTAAAAATGTACCTATGGGTAACAACTCTAACAAGGTGTCCAAAGCTTGAATTAGGGTAACCTGTTACATGAAAACAGACCATACCATGAAATTGGTTTGATGGTCCTAGAGGATATTCTTATGATAAGTTACATTTAATTTACAAACCATTATGATAAATCTAAAAGTATATATGTACCCAAAGAAACCCTATTTAAGATTATAAGATTTACTATGCATAAAATTTAAATTTTTGTTAAGTATTTTTCTGGTCTGAGATTATAACATCATGTATTTTTATTTTCTGAAGTGATTCTATGGACATTAAAATAAACCCTAAACTCTAGGAAAAGGATTTGGAATAAAAACGTCATCTGATTAATTTTTCTTCTTTGAAAACAATGGTCTTTTATCCAATCATAGATTTGTGGTTTTATGATTCCTAACTTTATAATGACCAAGTTCTTTATCAATCTCTAATAGAACTTGATGGTTATATATTCCTTTCATAGCTATATTTTCAATGTATTCTAATTTTATCATATTAGAAAAGCCTAATTTGTGGTGACGTTCACATTTTTGATATCCCTCTTATTTAGAATATTTTCTATTAACCCAATTTTATATGTGGGTTTCCCACAAAGGAATTATCAAAAATAAATCGCTATTATTCAAAGTGCAATATAAAATTGCAAGGATGCAATTTATTTAGGATGAAATAATGTAACACCCGAAGAAATTAAAAATAAATTTAATATAGGAAGTAAGGAACACAACACCGAGTCTCTACAATGAAATACTCTGTTATCAATATTATTTAATTAGGATTGTTATAACCAAGCTAATAAAAATAATTTTTCTAATTCTATGTATTTAATTTTTAAAATAGGACATAAAAATTTGCAATTAGTGAGATATTCAGAGTCTAATGGGATCAATAATTTTTTTGTGAATAGTAACATGAGCCTTTTGGAATAGTAATGTTACCCTTATCAATAGTAATATGATATTTATGAATACTAAGTCATCCACATGAATAGTGACATCACCCATGAATGCATTAATAAAATTTAGGCACCTTATAAATGAATTTATGATATAATTATGTCATAGTAATTAAATGTTTCAGAAATTATTAATTTAGTATTAGTATTTTTATAAAACATAAATGTTTATTTATAATTTTATAATTAATAAAATTATTCAAAAGAAAATTTATTTTCATAAAATATAAACATAAGTTATTTTTTTATGTATTATGATTATAATATAATGAGACCTTAATTAATTCATAGAAGTTTCATAAAATCGAATATCATTTTAAAATTGGTATTTTTGAGTTAATGATGATTAAAAATATACTTGATCATATTTAGAAAATTATTTTAATTAAATCGAGTTCATTGTTGAATTTCAAATGTCAAAAAATGGTATGGATGATTTTTTTGGATTCCTCTGAACGAGTTTATTTTTTTAAATAGTAAACAAATATAGTTTTCATGAGAATACAATGTTATTTTGATATAGTAAAAAGATATTTATGCTATAAATTTTAATATACTTATGGAATAAATAAATTATAATTTTACTAGATATATTTTTTAGAAATAATTCAGATCATATAAATTGTATTTTAATAGATAAGTATAAATGAATCATAATCATTGTCGATGGAGTGTATGCGTCGTGATGAAAATTTCAATTTGTATCATTAAAAAATAAATAAGAGATAAAAATTAATTTTAGAATCTTTTTTTAATTATTATGTATAATTGACGTTTTTGGCTAGTAATTTATTATTTATTTAATAATATAATTTTAATCTTATCTGAATTCTCATGTAATGCCTATGCAGGGAAAAAAGACAAAATAACACATTTAATAAACTATCTTGTCATGTATATGAGTGAATATACAAAATAAACAAATATAGAATTTTATTTTGAATACAATTAATTTATTTTTGTTTTAGTATTTTATTTTATATTTTTTATATATGAAATAATTATCATTAATACTTATGAAACAATGATGTGTTTCTTGTAGATGAATAAGTAAAATAAATAATTGGATTTTAAAAAATATTATAGAATTTATTAAATGAACCATATTTTAGGTAAAATGTTTTATATGAAATTTTAGACCCTTATATCAATTTTATTCAAATTGAAGTTTTCATGTACCCAAATGAATCACATTAATTACTTTATAATTTTCAGTATCAAAAGAATGTAAGGTTGTAAAATTACTATTTTATTATTAGTATAATATTTTATTTATTTGTTTTATAGTCGATGTTTTAGAAAATATATAGTGTTTTGTAATATAAGAAATTTATCTTCTTCATGATTTTATTTTTAATTTTTATGGAATAAATAATTACCATAACAGCTTGAATAGTAATGATGAAATGATTATTTAATTAATGAATAAATAAGATTAATGATATTGAATGTAATAAAATAAATATAATTTATATTTTAAAACTAATTCACAATTTCTCATGATTAATAAAATATATATAGGATATAATAACAAATTTTATTGCAATTTTAAACTTATTTTTGTTATTTTTAATGTCATGGTTATGAATAGTGTTTAATTTGACATAAAATGTTTTTATGATTAAAACATTTTATTAAATTAATTAAAAATCCAGAAATAATTTAAAAAAGAAAAAAATGGTTATTTTGTCGACATTTTAAACCCTAATGATTTATATCTCTTTTGGATTCCTTTATCCATATTTTAGATTTAATATATCATAATATTTAAAGCAATTTCGAATTTTCTCCTCACCTCAATTTTAATAGGAGGCTTCTCCATTCATAAAACTTCACCACATGGAGATCTTTTTATCCCATATATTCAGAAAAGTTTTCTTATACTTATCCATTTCTAGCTTCTAGTTCTTCTATTCTAACAAAAAGACCACTTCCAAGAGCCTAAGGAGGTTCTCAAGGATAAATGATTCAAGTGGAAATATTCCTTTTTCCTCCTTTTAAATTATTTTTCACTTCTACCATCACCTCACCTCCTATTAAATGATTACTAAAAACTAAATTATCATATATATACAATACTTTTTACATGTTTACGGTGTATGAATCATAAAATCTCTTATTTTCATCATTTATTATTAAATAATGAAATTGTTATATGTGGTGTGTCAATTCACCGTCTTTATGGACTATGAGTTTGTGTTTAACTTTACCACAATCATGCAATGTTTTAATTAACATGTAATTGTTTAAATTACTTAAATATATATATGTTATCAATTCAAGATTATTATTTATTTTTTAAATGGTAGACCATAACAAACCTACCTTGGAAACCTTGAAATGAATGAACCGAAAGCAATGAAAATAACAAAAAAATTAACAAATGGGATGAAACTTTTATAATAAAATTATTTAATGTATTATAAATATGATATTATTTCTTTAAAAAATTTATAACACTATTCTAAAAATTATATAGGAGTCTGGAAAATATTCGATGGAAGTAGAACCCTATTTTAGAGGTTTATCATCTCACTTTTATTTATATGAGATTTCAATTATTCACTACTTATTTCTTGTAAGTGGTGTATGAATACCAAAATATTATATTTCACATCATGAATATATCTATATTCATGGTATTAAATGATTCATTTTATGAAAATTAATTTTTGTTCATATGATTCGATTGATTATAATGTAATACAGTTTTTTATCTTTCTTCTATTTTTGTGAGATATTCCTTATCAACCACTATTTATTGTGTAAGGTGTATGTATACGGATCTTTGATGTATCATATAATGAATATATTTATGTTATTAAATTAATAATTTTATATTTTATATTTTGGGGCATATGATTCGATTGATTACAAACTGGTAAAAGATTCCACCCGAACACCCATTTTCCTCCGGGTTACTCTTTCTCTACCTTTACACAAATGTAATGATTCATTATTTAATTTATTACAAATTACGTGTATATTTTCCATAATAATATATCCATATCATATCAACCTTCTCTAATAAGGATATACATGTTTTAAAATGCTTACATTCTCAATTCTTCGAGATATACAAGGCAGATTAAAGGGATCTTTCCGAATTATCACCCATTTTTAGTGAATTATATAATCTATTTTAAGCCATAATTATTTTTATAAAATCAAAAAAAATTCATAAAAAAATATCTTGGTTCCTTTATGATTTTAGGGAAACCAACATTCCTTTTGGATTTAAATCCTCTTAATATTTTCCTAAAACCGCACTAAAATGTTTTGTTTCTAATGTTTCCTAAAAACTATATTTTACATGATTTTACATTTGTGGGATATAATTTATTACTAAAATATAATTTCAAAGTCAAGACTATTTATTTTATGGAATATAAATGTTTAAAATATTATTTAATGACGAATACAAATGATTTTTAAAAATAACTCTTCTTTCCAAAGTAAAAATAGGTTTTCTCATTTCACTTTTACTTCTATGAGATATATGCCATGTTCACCAATTAGTCCTTATATGCGGGGTGTATGTTCTACCCATTTATATATCTTATCAAGATTCACCATATTATAAATATATTCTAAGGTATTATGATTTGAATGTTTCAATGTTTTATAAGATACTTTAGAGTGTATAAAGATTATTTTCCTCGATAAATTTTCAATGGTATCTCTATCTAGGTTGAAATCCTATATTGAGTCTTGTACATCATTGTGGTTTAACTCTTATGATACGATATAACATATGTTGTAGAAGTGATGATGAATAATTTGATGTTGGATGTTCTATTTGATACCATTCATACAGTATGGTTGAAGTATTCAGATTTCATATTCCACTTTTTTGATATGAATGTTTCCATGGTTTATGTTTTTTCTATTTCATAGGTTGAATGAATTGGACATAATAAGTTCTGTTTGTGGACCACTATAGACCATCATGGCATCATTAGGTCTCACGAGACAAACTTTATATGGTTTTGGCTGAGGCCTTACCCATGTATTATATTTTTGGCATGAAGCCTTGACAATAATAAATTCTTTGCATGAAGCCTTGACAATAGGAGATTCATGTCATGAAGCCTTTATAATAATAGATTCTTGGAATGAGACCCTAATGGTATGATTTAAATGTCCGTAATTATGAATTTTCCCCATTATAAAACTTGAAATTGATTGTCTATATGATTATTCAACTAATAGAATATCTATGGTTGTGTTTTATTATTGAATTATTGAATTAGTTTTTATTCTGGATATATTATTCTCAAGGTTATTTGTTTAATGGAATGTGTTTTTATTCATTCAACATGACTTATTATTTATGTTTATTTCTGAATGCATCTGCTGTATTGGATACTCTTTCTAAGAATTGGAAACCTGCATTTTTGTGGAATTTATTGATGATATATTTTTATACTCTAAAATATAAGAAGATTGTGAGAATCACTTGCACATTTTTATGAAGACTCTCATAAGAAATGAATTAAATGGGAATTTTAGAAATTGTGAATTTTGGCATCAATTGGCTTCTTTTCTCTGCCATATTATCTCTATGTATGGACTCTTAGTTTATCGTCCGAAGACATATGTGGTTCAAGAATGTCCTATTCCATAAAACATAAGTGAGGTATGTAGTTTCATTTCATTAGTAGGTTATTATCGACACCTAATTCATAACTTCACATGAATAGATATTAGTTAACTAAGATTACACCTAAAGGGGTCAAGTTTGTATCGATAAAAGAATGTGAAGAATGTTTTGAAAAATTGAGGATGACATTAGTGAATGATATAATCATGACTCTACCATAAAAATGTGGTGGATTTGTTATTTATAGTGATGAATCAAATAAAATACTTGGTGGTACCCTTATGCATAATGATATAGTTATTACTGATGCATCATGGGAGTTAAAAATTCATGGACAGAGCTATCCAACACATGATCTTGAGTTCTCAACTACAATATTTGGTCTCAGGATAAGGAGACACTATCTCTATATTGAATGATGTGACATATATATGGATCACAATATTTTGAAATATATTTTCTCAGCAAAATAAGTTAACAAGACGTAGATGTGATTCCTTGATTTACTCGAGGATTATGATTATTCATTACACTACCACCAAGGTAAGGTGAATAAAGTAGAAGATGAATTGAGTAGGAAGTATCATGGAGTTTTGAACAAAGTGATGATTGTACATGATCCTAAGTACATTGATCTAGAAAATATGGTTATGTGAATTATCAATCATGGTGAAATATCATTACATTTTCAACTAGTTTCCCAAATATCATTATAATAAATAATTAAATGTTATCATTGTGATTGTGAGAATATTCCAAAGAAAATTAATTTTTTGAATGATGGGATGTTTCCTGACATCATGTGTGATGTTGGAATTATGAAATTTTGGAAGAGGCTATGTGTTCCAAATATAACTAAGGTAAACAGGGAGTTATTTGATTATTCTCATAGATAAAATTTCCCTGTAAACCTTGGTAGCACTGGGATGTGTAGATATCCTAAGGAACAATTCTGTTGGGATTATATGAAGTGGGGATTTTCCAATTATGTATCAAGATGCTTAGTCTCACAATAGGTGAAGGCTGAAAGACAACATCCTATAGGTTTTATACAACCCATGACTATTCATACATGGAAATGGTTTGACATCACTATTTATTTTTTCACTTGATTACCACAACTCCCAATAAATAATGATGCAATATTGGTGATTATTGATCGACATACCAAATTTGCACATTTCCTCACTATAAGGGAGGATTTTCCATTGGAGTGCCTTACACAAATGAATATTAATGAAGTTGTAAGACTTTATGGATCACTTACGTGACACCAAAACCATGAATACTGATTTATTGTATTTTTATCTTGGTCTTGGATCTCTCCCATAGAAGTTTGGGTTGAGACCCGGTTGAAATTTATAAATTTTCAATGTCCGAGTGGCTTTTTCATCCTATGCGCAGGCATCAGACGATAAGTAGAAACCATGAAGTTCAGCCCAAGTAACTATGCGGTGGATCTAGGAGGTTTCTAGAAGCTACCACATGGCCACAAAAACTGTTCGGGTTGGTCATGTGGTCTTTCCTCTCTTAGGAATTGGCTATTTCACAGTTGGTGCACAATTTGGTAAATCGGGCAACCAAACCATGTATTCTGTCTAAAACACTAAAAAAATTAAAAAACATATTAGAACCACCTAAAAATTGAACCCTAAAATGGATCCCTTGTACTAGTTTGGTTTTGGCGTATGAAGGGAGCCTCCTAGTCCCCCTTCATTGGATCCTCCTATGTTGTTCCGTGTGGCCTTATTCTTCTTCTATTTAACGTTTTGTCGCATCTGCATGCCATCGAGGTAGGTGTTTCCATGGTTTTCCATTATAATGAAACCTATTGATTGTTAGATGATTTCAATTAAATTTTAGTCATTAATAACACCATCATAATACATTTAT
The DNA here is from genome assembly GCA_963277665.1 of Viscum album. NCBI lineage: Eukaryota > Viridiplantae > Streptophyta > Magnoliopsida > Santalales > Viscaceae > Viscum > Viscum album. The sequence continues at coordinate 861,126,993 of OY728121.1, forward strand.
TTAGTATTTTATGATGTTTTTGTGTTGTTATAATTTTCATAAAATTGGTTTTCAAATAGATTATTGAATTACACCTAGGTTCATGGCTCAAAAGGTGTTTGATAAAATGCAATGTGTTCTTTTAAAATAAAATATGGTTCTTTTTGAATTATTTATCCCCAAAATGTTATGATAATATTATTTGTTTTGATTTATCATTATATGTGAGATTTGGTAATTTAATGTCTTTTAATGTGGTTGATTATTCGTTTGAAACTAAATGGAATTGTTGGGTTTGTTTTAGAAAGCATGTGGTGTTTTTTAAAATTATTTCAAAAAAAATCTAGGTCTATATATAGGGTGAAATTTGATGTTTTCACATCCATGGGTGAACAATGTGCACACAAGGATGTGCATTCAAATGAACATGGCATTCTAAAACACATTTATCATAAAAGTTACTCATCAAACCTTTCTTTTTCTCAAAATGGTTCTATATTTTTCCAATGAGGTAATGAATTAATTATAGTGATTTGAAAGAGAAATTTTAATTTTGTTTTTTAATTTTGGGATCGACGGGTCTTGAAATGTGTTTTAGTGTGTGAATGGAAAGGGTAAAGGCTTGTTTTGAAAATGAATAGTGAAAGTGGGATTTCACAATGTTTATAAATGGATTTTGATTTGTTTTAGGGAAAATGTATTTGGGTTTGTAGTGTCAAAGGACCATTTGGAAACATTAATGTTTTTAAAGAAAGGATTGAAGGTTTATGTGATCTGATGGCCCACTTAGAACTGTTAATTATGTAAAATATTATATATATATATATATATATATGTGGAACCACTATAGGGGTTATTTCCCTTTCATTGGTTATCATATAGTGGTTTCTGTGTTTCATGTAGGAGTGTACTATGGTAAAAGGTAAGGTGATTCATGCATCTGTGGGACTTCCACTTACATGGTACACTAGCACCATGGGTTCTTAGGCCTCTTTCAGAGGAAATAGTAACAGTTTCGTACAAGCCATGTTTTGATGGGTTGGTAGTCCCGGGATCAACTAGATTCTACGTGTGTTGTTATACTAGGTTGTCCAATTGATGATAGCCCGTTGGTTATGAAATTAAGGGCTTCAAAATACGTTGTTAAGTTGTTTCAAACATAGTACATCTCGGGTTCACTCTTGTTATGTTTAGGACCACCCATGGTTATTATTGATATCTACTTTTATAATTTATATTTCATTTAGTTTTCAGCTTTCACTCCCTATTTAGTTTTATATTATCCTAATATTTTTTTCTTTGGAACATGGTTGGTGTTAGTGTTACCAAAATGGAAAAATATTTTGAACTAAAAAAATTTAGGCATGTGCTATTTTGGAAAATAAAAAGTTATATTGGTTATTTAAAATGATAAATACCTCTTTTTAAAATTTTTTAAACAAGTGTTAATGAAATGTTTTTGGGAAAGGAAACACATAGATTCTTTGGTGTTTTCCTTCTAAGATATTTAGACCACACCCTACTTGTACACATAGTGTTGATAAAATTGATATGTTTTTAGGTTATGATTCTTGTTTAGGTTCTATAGTTTGATCTTGCTCATGAATCAGTTCACTCATATGGTTGGAGGTGACCAAGAGGTCATGTATAGATCGTGTTTGTAATAGTTCGGTATAACATTGTTTCAGTTCCAGATTTTTTCATTCAGTTTTATTACTTTTTGTATCAGGATCTTCATGTCAATTTTTTGGAGACATATATTTTAGTTTTCTCATATTTTCCAGTTTAGTTTATCAGATCCAAGTTTTTCTTTTTTAGGAAATTATTCCCAAGTAGTTTATATTTGATGCCCAACACTAGTTTCCAGACCAGGGGGTTGGGAACACCCTTTGTGCCATACCGCGAACTGGTTCAAGTGTTAGGTAGGATGGAACATTATCATGGTTTATAAAAAAATTGAATTAGAGGTAGGTTCTTGTTATTTTTTGTGTCAGGTAGTTGGATATTCGGACCGTCAGGACTTAGGAGGAAGGTATAGGAAGGGAGTCTTGAACCCTGGCTCATTGTAAATATCACGCTGTTAGGGGTTGTATGAGATTTCTATCCTTGTCTATGTTTTGGATTGAGGATTTAAAATGGAGGAAACTGGTGTCACATTGTGATATCACATGGAGTAGTGACCAATGTGGATTATAGTTGCATGGTCCATAGTCCTCTTAGTTTTATGATTTGTGGAATGGCCCACTACAATGTCACTGGGTTAGGCATAGATTTTTATTGATCCTTTGGGTAGTTCTGTGTAAGTTTAATATGACCTTTATTTGGGTTGTAGTAAATGCGTTTTTGAAGTGAAAATGATTTGATAATGACTTTTTTTTCAATCCAATGGTTTTAAATTCGTGAAGTGGTTTTTAAATTTGAAAGTGCATTGGCTTAAAAAATTGGTTCATGTTTAAAATTAGAAAAGAAATGGCATGGTGAGACCCTTGGTATTTCTTATGGATGTTTTCATGCATGTGGATATGTGTGGGAGGTATGTTTTGGTATGCATGGATGGAAATGGATGGAGGCACATGTGACATTCCATAGGAATCTAGGGCTGAGCTTTTAAAACATAATTGTTTTGGAAATTGGTTTATTTTTTAGGAATGGATTTTGTTTGGGAAAAGAGGATTTTTTAATCCTTTTCGTGGAATAAAGAGTATTTGAAAATAGATATGGAATTAGGATTTTTAAAAATATGTTTTTTTTGTTTTATTGGTATATTTTTAGTTTGCGAATTTTTTTTTCTCGAGGTGATTCTTTTATATTGTGTTTCTGTTTGAGGCTGGGATTGGTTCTATTTTTGTTTTGTGATGTTTATAATATGCCACCAAGAATGGTTCCCAATGTTTATAATGATTCATTGCGTCTTTATTTTTCATCTTGTTTGTTTCATATCCTTTGTGGTGATTGAGGTATGTTGGAACAGTTGAATGGCATGAGGAAGTAGATCACGTCATCGGATTGTTGGAAAATCTAGAGGCTGTTAGTGTTCGTGTTCTTTTGGTTTTGTTCGAGGGTCTAACTTCGATTTAATGGGATATGATTGATCCAACATTGATATAACTAGGAATGATTTAAAATGTTTTCAATTCTATCTTCTTCTGATGGTTCATAAATGAGGATGTGTGGACAAAGAATAAATAAGAACTCATGTGTATTCAATAAAGTTAGTAGATAGTGAAGGTTTAGGTTAAAAAATTCAAGGAGTTGGTTTTAATTTATCTGAAGGTGGCACCACAAGATCTCATTAAGGAATATCTTTTCCTGGGGGTCTTCATCCAATGACAAAGGAGTGGGTCCTCTCTTATAAGAACCTTCATTTTTAGAAGCTGGTGGCCGAAGAATTTCTAGCTGAGAAGTTTTTCAGGGAATAGGCAGTTGGAAATCTAGTATATCCATTGGCTCATAAAGCTTCCACATATATCCAGATGTGGATTCCATGGGTACCTATTTATTGGTATTCATCTTTATTGGTTTTGGATTTCAGTTCATTAGACCATTCATGTGTGTTACACCAATGTGACCAGTTCAGGCATTCGAAGTGGGTTTTTGCGCATTCCTCTGAACACCGACCATCTTTGGGGCCATTTGGGACATCTGGGGATTCATTCCATGAAAGGTCGCCTAAATAAGAGGTTTTTATAGGAATATTATTGCACCTAAATGTGGGGTAAAGGATGGTTCACTCATCAAGGCTCCATCCACATACTACGAAGTGAAGAACCTGCACAATCAGGATTTATAGTTGGCATGTGAAACCCTAAACTAGTTTTTCATTATGTGTTAGGATGGAAATGTATGATGTTTACTTATTCTTGTTTTCCTACTATTTTATGTTCATATTTTCTTTTAATACTGTGATGAAATCATTATATCACAACCTAAGAGGATATGTCTATTCAAATTGCGGCTTTTCGAATTATTCATTTACCATAAGGGTGGTCTAGCCCTTAGATGGTTTTTTTTGTTTTGGTTGTTATAGTATTAATGTGTCTGGGTTTTTTGGGAGTATGGATGATGTTTCTGGTTTTATATTAAGATTATTTTGTTGGGTTTCTCTCCCATTGTGTTGGGAATCATTGATAGGCATGTAAAATTATTAGTTCGGGTGGTGTGGGGGTTCACTCTTATACTGAGGGTTTTCGGTTCTTATAGGGAGTTACCTTATCCTGACATCCTATTATGAAGGGTTTTATTATAGTGGGTTTCTTGTTTAATACTTGGTGGTGTTTTTTGGGTTTTAATGTTCACATGTTAGTTTATTTCTTGTGGTGGGGTGAACCTCCATCTGTTCTACCCACATTCTAATGTTGTGATTTATTCTTGATCAATTCTGTGTGACTTTTATAGTGAAATGCCGCCTCGAGGTACATTTTTTCTATTAGATTTGATCAGCCATAGATTCATGTTTTGGATAGATTTTTGATTGGTTACTTTCTTGGGGCAGAATGTATTTGTTGTGGGGATAATTGTCACACCCTAACCTCAGATACCCCTTCATTTTATTATTTTCATGGTCTTGGATCCTTCTTATCGAGGATTAGGTTGAGACCCGATACAAGTTTTCAAATTTTGAATGTTTAAGTGTTTTTTTAGCCTAAGCATGAGAACGAAATAGTTATTAGAAACCATGCAATTTAGCCCATGTGAAAGTGCAGCAGGTCTGGGAGGAGTCTAGAAGCTACCACATGGTTTTTTCATGGTGGCACAAACCACATGGTTTGGTCATGTGGTCATTTCCTCTTGGGAAGTGGTTTCCACTTGTTTGGTGAAGAGTTTGGTAAACCGTGTGACCAAACTATGTAATCGACCGAGTACATTAAAAAACTAAAAACCCTATTCTACCCTCCTACACTTTTAACCCTAAATCTATCCCATTCCTCTTGGTCAGTTTTGGAACATGAGGGTATCCTATTATAACCCTCTCCTTAGCTCCTCCTCCTCCATGGATTCTCCTCCAAATAACCAATTTGAGTTTCATTGGGTTTGGGACCTTTTCCCTATTCTTTCCCTCCACCTCCTTTGTTTTCATTATTTTTATTTGGTACTCTCTCATTTGACAGAAACCTAATGGTTAATGATTTAATTTTGGGTTGTTTTAATTGGATTTAGGGTGTGTGGTTGGTCTATAAGGCCCTGTTCTTCCTCCCTTTATAGTTTTGTGGCATCCATATTCCATTGAGGTTGGTGTTTCCATGTTTTTCCTTTTCGAAGAATCCTATTGATTCTTGGATTATTTCAATTAATTTTTAAATATTATTATCACCTTCATAATACATGTAGTTAGTCTGTTACGATGTTTTGGGTTTGATATAATTTTATAAAAATTGGTTTTCAAAGTGATTCTTGAATTATTCCTCAGTTCATGGAACCTAGTATATTTGAAGAAATTCTATGTGTTCTATGAGAATAAAATTGGGTTTTTTGTCAAATATTTATCTCTAATATGTTATGATAATATAGTTGGTTTTGATTCTGAATTATATATGGGATTTGGTAATTTATTCTCTTTTGAAGGGGTTTTTATTCATTTAGAAGAAAATAGAATGGTTGGGTATGTTTTGGAAAGAAAGTGGAGTTTTTAAAAAAGATTTCAAAAATGGTTTCAATGACACATAGAGGGATCCATTGAATGATGGCATATCAATGGGTGCAAAAGGGTAACACATGGATGTAAATTAAAATGATGCTGACACTCTAAAACAAATTTCCCTTAAAATATCCTCATTTCTCATTCCATCCTTTTTCTCAAATGGGTTTATGTTCTCCAAATGAGGAAAAGTGTTCCTTTTAGTGATTTGATAAGGTAATTTTAATTATGTTCCTTAATGTTTAGACTGATAGGTCTTGATACATTTTTAGTGAGTGAATGGAAAGAGTAAAGGGTTTCTTATAAAATGCATAGTGAATGTGGGATTTCACATTTTTTGGAAATAGCTTTTTGAAGTGTTTTTTGAAAAATGTATTTGGGTGTGTAATGTAAAAGGCCTATATAGAACTTGCATGTTTTAAATTAATGTCTTGAATTCCGAAGTGAAGTGATGGCCTTGATGAAACCTTCAATAATGTGAAATATATATATATATATGGGGAACCTCTAAAAAGGTATTTACCTTTCTTGGGTTATCTAATGGTTTCCATGTTTGGGGTAGACAGTTGCGGTGATGACTGGTAAGGGGAGTAACTCATGCTAGGGCATCCCACTTAAAATGTTGAATACCATCATGGGTTCCTATGAATCTTTTAACAGACTGAGAGACAGTTTCTTTTCAATACCCAATAATATGGGTTGGTAACCCCTGGATCACTATGTGGACTGGTGGGTTCTGCCATTGGACTGGTCAGTTGAGGGTGATCAATTGGTTGTAGACTTTCGAGATTCACCATACGTTGGTAGGTGGTTCTATACCACGTACATCCAAGTGTTTCTCTATGTATGTTTTGGATCACCCATGGTTACTGTTGATATATACTTGTATAATTTCTGTTTCATTTATTTTTCTTCTTTAAGTGCCTATTTATATTCAGCATAGGCTGGTATTTGTTTTTTTTTGAACTTGGTTGGGGTTTTGGATTCCAATTTTTTTTTACTATTTCAAACTAATGAAATTATGGAATCTTCTATTTTTGAAAATAGGAAGTTATATTGGTTATTTAAAATAATAATGATCTATTTCTATTTATTTTATTTCAAACTAATTTTAATAGAATATTCTCATTAAAGGAAATACATGGATTATTTATTGGTTTCCTATTATGCTATTTAGCTTACACCAATTTTTTCCACTTGCTATTAGTAGACCTAATATATTTTTTATTCTCTCAATATTTTTTAGGTTCTCTAGTTCAAGCTAGTTTTTGAACCAATTTGGTCTCATGGTTTGAGGTGACTAGAAAGTCACATGGAGATCATGTTGGTAGCAGTTCAGTTTATCTCTGTTTCAGTTCTATTTTTTTCATTTAGTTGTATTCTTTTTTGTAATCAAATCTTCTTATCTATTTATTTGAGACTCGAGTGTTAGATTTTTCTTCTTTTCCAGTTTAGTTTATCTAATCCTTGTTTTTTGGTTGTAAATAATTCCCATGTGGTTTATATTTGATTCTCATCACTAGTTTCCCACCCATGGGGACCAGGAACACCATTTAGGCCATTCCATAGACCGGGTCATGTGTCATGTTGGATGGAATCCCGACCTAGTTTTTAAAACCTCTCTCAATTTTGTGTAATCATGATGCATTATTTTCATCAAAATTATAGAAAATTCTTTATAAATAATTGGATACTGAGATTAATTTTATTACAACTTATCATCCTCAAATTTAGATGAACCCAGAATGAATGATCCAAACATTAGAAGACATTTTGATATCATGCTCAATTATATTTCATGGTATGTGGGATCAGTAATTACCTTTGTGGGAGTATGTGTACAGATAGTAGTTTACATTCCAGTATTAAAATGTCACCTTATAAAGAATTTTATGGAAAGATGTGTCGCACACCAACTTGTTGGGACGATGTTGTTGAAAGAAAGCTTGTGGGACCAGATCATGTGGAGGAAACAATAACAAAGGTGAAGAATATTCAAACCCATATCAAAGCATCTCAAAGAAGAAAAAAAATATAATGATAATATAAGGAATGATTTGGAATTTCAAAATGTAGATCATGTTTTATTGAAATTATCTTCATGGAAAGGTGTTATAATATTTTGGATGCAATGGAAAATAACCCACTAGTAAGATGATCCTTTTTTTAATTCTAGATAGAATTGGAGATATGTATTATCATTTGGAATTTCTGCCTATCATTTTTATGGTGCACAATATTTAACACCTTTCCTTGTTATGGTAGTAAATTCCATACCCAAAAAATGTACTCACTTTGAAGGAATATATTTGGAACATGACTTATCTTACTATAAAGCGCCTATCCAGATTTTGGAAAGTAAATAATTGTTTTTGAATAATTAGATGACTTGAATTGTAATGTTACTTATAAAAAAATCAAATTGATGAGGCAATATGGGAGCCTAAGGAGAATATGATGTAGATATACTCAAATCATTTTTTTGTGTGACAATCTAGAATATTCGAGGTTGAAATATTTATTGGAGGGGAGAATGTAGACCCCGAAATCTATCAATGAAATTTCTGGTCTTATATTTATTTTATTTTTTATATATCACATAAAATCACGTAGATATTACAATACAAACATTATAAATGAATAATGAGTGAAATAAGGGGTATTTCTTAAATTGAAGGAACCTATAATGAATAAATAGTAACATGAACTTAGGAAAAGAAATATGTCCCTTATAAATAGTAAATTGGATAAATGAATAGTATCCTCATCCATGTTTCCAAAGATAATGTTTATGCATATTATAAATGAATGTATTATATAATTATATCATAGTATAGGTAATTGAATATTTTAAAAATTATTAATTTTGTGTTGGTATTTTTGTGAGTCATAAAAATTTAATAACTATTATATAATTAATAAAATGATATAAAATAAAATTAACTATCCTTAAAAGGTATTCAAAAATTAATATTTTGTTCTCTTTTGATTTTTGGATAAATTTATGAGACCTTAGTTAATTATTGATTGTATTAAAAAATCAGTCGTGGATATAAAATTTGTATTCTATGAGTAAATGATGATTTTATTTAAAAATAAAAATTCTCATATTTATAAAAAAAAATTCAAATTTTTTTTAAATCTAAATGTCAAAAAATGGTTAAGGTGAAGTTTTTGTATTTTTCTAAAATACATGAATTATTGGTGAATAGTTAAACACAATAATGTATGATAAATGACAAATAAATGATTTATTGAGTCGTAGGGGGTGTTTGGATAATTTAAGAACTCGTGTTTCAAACAAACGTGAACTTATAAATTTATTTAGTCGAAACAATCAACAATATTTCTTATATTGAGAAAAATAATAAAATAATAAGTAAAGTAATGAGAAATCACCCCTCTCATACACTATAAACACCAACACTCACCACCCTTATTTTCACACATTCGAAGCTTTGATCCCTCTCAAATTTCTACCGAATAATCTTCCCAAGCCTCTCCCCAATGTCCAGGGGCTATTGGTGTCATAAAAAGTCCAAAACCGATATTCTTAAAGAGGTTATCAAGGAGTAGTATTTAAGAGGAAAACTCATATTCCTTTTCCTCTTAATTTCTTTTCAAGGTCTTTTATTTTATTATTGTCTCCAAACCACCTCTGTCTAAATGACCATGATAAATATTATATCTTATATATAATGTAAATATATCATGTTAATATATCATTCATCAAACTTCTCTCTCTCTCTATTTTATTTTAAAAATGAAATCATTGCCTGTGAGGTTCCAATTTTTAACCTTCGTGAACAATGGATTTTGGTTCTTCAATTTCTTATTCAAGGATGGTAATGAGCCCATTATTATTGTTAAAAAATCCTAAAATATATGTATTAAAACCATTCTTATGTTCTGGAAATAAATTATTTACATAATACTAAATGAATAAAAAAATGAGTTTGTTATGATCAATAACCACTGTAATAATGTAAAGTATTATCACTAAATGTCTTATCTACTGATTAATCATTATAACATATAGCCAAATGATATATATAACCGTTCACACTTCTATATTCTCATTAATATCATATAAAATAAATTTTGTTTAATTATACAAATTTTTCATGAACTTCCATACTTATATATAAGTATACCAGTCATGAAAACCATGGAAATGAATGCTCTGAAGGGATAAAATTGTATCTTATAACTCATAAAAAATGACATTAAAGAACATAATAAAATAATAAAAAATGAAATTCATATATAAAAGGATATAAATTAATTAACTAATTAATTAATTATATTATACACTAAATTAATGTCATGTGATGAACACATTTAGATATAATGGATAGTTTTTTTCCTGATAATCTATTCTCATTCGTGTTGTGTTGTCTTCCCCTATACAAAATTTAAATTGTTAATTATTTTTATATAATAATTCAAAATTATATATATGTGTGTGTGTGTGTTATGAAATCATATATCCAAATAAGTTCATCATTCTTTGATGGTATAATAAATGTTTTAAAGGGTTACATTCTCAATCCTTCCGGACACACAATCCCGATTAAAGAGAACATAATGATTTCTTTCCTATTTTCAACTACCATAAATAATCTATTTTAGGACTCCATTATTTTTATGAAACATTAATTTTTTCATGAAAAACTACCTTAGTTAATTTTAAATTTTATAAAAAGGTTTTTCTAAAACAACTCTTCTTTGTAAAGTAAAAAGAGTATTTCTCCCAATAATTCCTCAATGATTTTATAAGAGTATTTTCACCTATTTCAACACCCTTATTGATTCTTGTGATTAATTGGGATTAATATTTAATGATATAATCTACCATATTTTATTTAATGGTTTATGATTAGTTTTACTATGGATATTTTTTCTTGATACCATTCACTATATTACATTGAATGGTTAGTGATGATGTTTATAGATTGGGGAAGGTTATTTACATTTCATATGTAAGTTTCAATATGAATTTATATTTTAATTTTTTTCACCCCATTCATATGAGGAATGAATTGGACATAGTATGTGTCAATTGGGGCCCACTATATCCACTCAGTCCATTAGTAGGCCTCATGAGACAAATTAGTTTGGTTATAGGCTAATATTTTACCTGATTATGTCTGATGTCTTAGTCGAGACCATGACGGTTTGTTTATGATTTCTAGAATTATTAATTCTATCATTATAGGATTAATATTTGTTATTCCATGTGATTATTGAACTATTATAATATCTTTGGTAAGGTTTAATCATCCAATGAAAATTTTTAAATATTTATTTAATGTGTTCTAATTCCTTCCATATTATGCTCATGTTTTTGTTTGAATAACAAGTGTTTCTAGTTATTCACCCTGATTTATGATTAATTTTAGGATTTTCTTATATTACACACCCTTACTAATAATTTTAGCTCTCCCCTTTCTTATATTTTATTATTCCCTATGATCGAAAGATGTGTATTAAGATTGACCAATAAAGATAATCTAGGAGTTTATGTGTGATTTAAATGATGTTGATATTTTTTATTTAATTTTATGTTTTAATATAAAGTTCATATATGAGATCTATATTTGAGAAAATACTAAACATTTTGGTCCTTCGGGATGCACCTTTCATATTTATATTCCAATGTAATAAATTGAGGCACCTTACCTAGGATACTCAGGCCTAGGTCTTTATAGGAAAAAAAATCAGAGTGTATAATAATGTTTATAAGTGTTGACATAGTGATGAGTGACTACAAACATTGATCAGTAAAAATAATTTTATTTATTTTTCTAAACTATAACTCACATTATTCCTAGATTTTTCTAAACATTGAAATTATATGATGATTTTTAATTATTTACATATATTAGTGTTTCTTTAATTATATTATATATAGTCCTTAAAATTTAATTAGTTGGATATATATTATTTGTATAAAATTAAATTTTTAATACTAAAAAATAATTTATTTGGTTCATGGGATATCATTTAATACACTACTTTCCTATAGGATTAAGGAATAATTGAAGATACATGAGGTTAAAATCAATGATTTTATTTTTATTTGGATGAAATTACTATGTCCCCATTGATTATTTAAGGAACTTGAAGCCAATTTGATTGAAATTTATGAATTATGATACTCAAATATGAATTAGTTATATCCATGTAATATTTAAAATCTATTTCTAAAGGATATATATGGGTGAAATATAAGTCAAATTAGTGAGGAATTATATTGAATAAGAAATTGTGTGAAGATTTGTTTTATTTAAAATATTGATAAGTGGATGTCACTAATCATGAATAATGAAGGAAGTATTCCCTTGAAAATGATAATTAATTTCTTCATTACTATTGGGTTGTACGAACATAGATAATGGATATAGATGTAGAAACATGGATTTGTCACTTACCATGTTTGGAATCACTACAAATGATTACTAATGTTATCAAGTATTATTGATTTCACTGAATGCAATATTATAATTTCAATGAGTATGATAAATAATACACCAAGCAAGTAAAAATGTCACTATTTAGGATAAGCCATGTCATATTATTACAATGCGTATCATTATATTTGATATCAACATATCATGGGTATTAATTAAGATTTTGAATCATAATAGTGGTAAAATTGATGGATCCACATGATATGATTCATACATATTCTATGATATTTTTCTATGTGATGCAACATGAAAAAGATATAGGAGTTGGAGAAGGAATATTGACATACAACATTATAAGATATCTAATATTAGAAGAAGTTGTTTATGTCTCCATTTTGAATATATATGGTCAATAATGTAGATTTATAAGAACATGATACCATTCCCTATTACTAGTGAATTGATAAGTAGGACAAACCATACATTGTGGAGGTGTCAATATCACTCCTTATGATAAGGGAATGTAATAATTTATGAAATTGTTACTATGATTCCACCATTTAATATAGAAATATATCAACTCCTATGAATTGGGATATCATGATATTATCTTTTATGTTATATATATATCATAATACTATGTATCAAATCACAAAATCATTCATATGTTAATGAAAACACACCAAAAGAATATTCAATGATCCAAATAATTATATCAAAGATTGAGGATGAATACCCTAGAAGAGGGGAATTAAAAAATAAATATTTTCATGATGTATATGGAATTAGGGGGAGTGTGGAAGATAGCCACAGTGGGGAATCATTGTTTAATCATGTATTACCAAATTAGGAAACATCATAATAACATAAACAAATAAAACATGATCTCAGGAGACAGGGGTTTTCATGTAATCATGGGAAGGGTGGGCACTATGGAATAAAATATATTTTTACCCAAAATGTTTTCATTTAATATAAAAGAAATACATGGTAATTTATAGAAATATATAATCATAATTAAATACAATATAATCATATATTCATTTAGATTTTCTATATTTTAAAGGAAGTACCACATTTGGGGGAAACAATTTAAATACTATTTTGATACATCATATGTCAGGTTCATTCCCCTATTTTTTAATCTCTCATATAGATGGATAAATACAATTTCAATGACTGATTCAGAGGTAGTGGTATTATGTTTCACATGAGTCATTATCATTTTATTGTTTCATATATCTATCTATTTTTTCAATTCATAATATGTTGAGTGATTTAGCGAGACATAAATGTTATTACGATAGTCATTTTGAGAATTTGTTAACATGTTGAGTTTTTTACTCGTTATTTCCTCCATTTTATTAATTATATATTAGATTGAATAGTATTTATGAAATGGTGATTATCAAGAAATTATGAAATGCATGTCGTAAAATATTATTCTCATTCTTTATTATTTTATATCCTTCTATCCCAACTAGGAGTTGTTTTAGTATAATTATTTGGGTTCATTTTTGAATGATATGATAATTTTTAATTAATTTCCCCAGACACATAAGAATGGGAACCAAATCAATATGATCATAATGAGATTTTGTATCAATTTTTAAATCAATTAAAGGTGAATGGTTTATAGTTATAAATTAACATATTAATAATAAATCAGAATTGTGATTTAAAATTATAATGGACTATGATATTAAAATTTTGTATTTTTCTAATAATTAATCATTCATTCCAATTTTGATAATTAAATTTTATTTATATTCAAAATGAATATTAAAAAATAAAACAGGCACTCCACAATAATCACACACACATAAATTTTTTATTTTATTTAAATAGAAAAAGGGGTTAAAGATACTTTCAATGAAATAGGAGAAGGCTACGAAAGTTTAAAAAATTAATACCATAGGTAATAATCTTAAACTAAATCCATCCCCTTGGATATAAAATCCCCCAAATTAGACAGACCTATAATAGATGCACCTGTAAAGGATCTAGAGGTCGGAAAATTATCTACTTTATTAACCTAATTCCATATGTTATGGAAATCCAAATGATAATTGATGAGGAACCCTTACTTATAAATAGATTATGAATATTCCATGGAATGCTATAATTTATCAAACCTACACAAATAATGAATGAATTGATGTTAACATATGGAAATGGATGTGTTATCCTTTTTTAGAGACATCCTATGGTTCCATTAATACTTTATATTCCTTTGGTCTATATTATTTCTGATAAGATCGCAAAAAAACCATTGTAAAATTCTATCACTATTTCTCGGTAGGAATTTCCATATTTTATTTATATATTTTAATTTGATTTTGATTTTGTAAGGAATAAAAATATCATGTAGTGATGACCAATTAGATCTAGAGTATAATATTATTGGGAATATCTTATAAAAATAAAGTAATATTATAACCATTGATAATTTAAAAATTTATTTTGAAAATATATTTTCTAACCCTAGTAAAAAATATCAATATATATTTTCTGTTTCATATGGAAAAAATGAAAAAAAAAATGAATCCATTAAGAAAACATTGGGAGAATATTATGTACATAATTTTATTTATCACCATAATTTTATTGCATCGCACAATTTAAATCATTATTTTTAACTATCAAATGATTTAATTAAATGTTTTCTAATGTTTCATGGTTTATCTAGTGAAGATTCCAACATGAATTTAAAAGAGTTTACTATTTTTTGTGGAACTTTGAATCCAAGGGGAGTAGATGAAAAATGGTATGGTAGAGAGCCTTATCATTCTATTTTCAAAGAGTATCTATGATATGAATATATAATTTTCAACTAGAGGGTTCCATAATTTGGGACTTCCCACTTATGATATTTTTATAAGGTTTCATCCCTATACCCAAAAAAATAAAATTAGGACTGAGATTTATGGTATAGAAAACACAACTGAGGTGAAACCATGTTATCACATGGTAATATTAATGAATCATTGGGATACATTTACACTTCAGCCTATTGAGGAGAATTAAATACCTGTCTTAATATATAAAGTGTTATTAGATATTTTATATTACATTTTGGATTCATCTTCTGGTGGACTATTTTTAAAAATTCCCCATCTGAAGAAAACTGACAACCCAAGAAGATTTCAAGGAATTATAAACAATTCATGTCAACAGTTAGATCTTCAAAAGAATTTTACCAGACAAAAGATACTAAGATTCATATTCTCAAGAATAAAATTAATGAATCGTAATTTATTTTTGGATATTGATTCCCAATAAAAAAATATTAATCATCCCCATGACCCAAAATTGGTGAAGTGTATACATCATAGGAACACTACACTGATTTATATCATCATATTAATGAAAATTAACATTACGCTACAACACACCTGAATATAAAATATAATAAAAAAATGAATAACCATTACTAAATGGAAATTTATTAAATATAATATTTTATTTTCTATCATTATAAACCGTGGCCTCAATTTAAAAAAATTACCATTATGGTTATCAACAAACCTATCATTCCCCACATTTCTAGTATATCCATATCAATGATCGTCCTTTATCTAGTTTCTATCTACAAAAACTAAGAGAAATACAAAACTCAAAATTTTTAAAAAATAAAATCAAGTTTAATAAAATGGATAATTATATATAAATCTTAATGTCCACTATAGAATAATTTATGAACAATGTTTTTGTATGGAAATGTACTCCACATATTCAATAATCTAATAGAAGTGTGAGTCTATTGACTAAAATGAGTGGAAAATAAATTCAAATTGAAAAATAGATATATATTCATAAAAAGGAGAAGGATAAGTAAATAAATTTTGAATATAATGTGAGAGAACCATAATAAAAACTTGGGAAAAAATTAACTGAAATATCTTTTATATATGGTGAAGTAAAAGAAAATTCATGTAGAAAAAATCAATAAGTAGTTACTTGAATCTTTTAAAAAGGATGAAATAAATATTTATATTTTAGAACAAATTAATTGGATCCATAATTATAATAAATTCCTTAATAAAATATGTTCTAGTGAAATAAATATCAATGGGAATGTGAGATTTAGTCTGGATGGAAATATATCAACCTTCATTACCCATCAACATCAAACAAAATGACAACATCTAAGAATATTTAAAATTATTTGTACTAATAGGATTACTATATTCAATGAAATTATTTGTGATAGTCAAACCTCAAAAAATATTATTCTAAATTTTATATATTATTCTTCATATATTATATAATTTAAGAATATCATCATGGTGATTAAACATAAAAAATTATCCACTATATTCCATTCTTGTGTTCTTGATGATGTGTTTGTAAGAGTAAATAACTTAATATTAAATAATGAAATTTATTATAACAACCCCAAACCCAGTATCATGGAGTCAGTACTCACATTATTTCATTGGTAATATATATAAGTAATCACATCCAGAAGTACCATATTGTTTACTAATCTTGATGAATGAGATATATATAAAGAATACTTATTACACTAGTAATAAAACATTGATCAGAAAAAACTAAATTAATCTTTATTCTTAAACATATTCAAATATTTAATCTACATATATTTTGGAAAAGAAAAAAAAAATTAAAATGGTGATCTTGGATAATCATAAATGTCTACGTATAGTAGAACCAATATGGAATCAATAAAATATAATCAGTAGGGAATGGTAAATAACGTATCAAACATGATATTTAATCAATTACTTTTCTATCAAGAGAACATTGAGAAAAATCACTATATAAATCTAAATAATTGGAAAATTTTAATCTAATCCATAACCTATGCGTAATTTAGAAAGGAACCCTAGTGCAAGGATATAGGGGAGACTTAGTGAGTGTGGTCCATCAACCAATCCAATGATAATATATTTTTGATAATATCATAGATAATAAAAATTGAATTATATAAGAGGGAAATGATTAATATTGAATAACATGATCTAACACATCATGGAATCTATACTTTTAAGACCCTTCACAAGATATTTTAATCCTTACGGGTAAAACACCATTTAATGTGTTGAACTCATTTGTTTCATGAGACCAACTAATCCATTGAGGTGTTATCTATAATCAGGACCCCCTGATGTCTTGAATGTCAAACACGATCCTCAAAAAAATGAAATTGTTTATTTAATTCATGAAATTTTTTCTTTATCATCATATATCACTAGTGAGTAAAGGATACAGATTTAACGTTCCTTCCCATATTATTAAATTAACTTTCATTGTAATAATTTGATGTAAAAATGGTATAGACATAGGAAACAAGAGTATCCATGAAAGAAGAATAGGGATATTGAAGATAAATTTAATTTTCAATGAATTATGATTATAAATAAATAACAAGGGTATTATATAAAGCATAGAAAATAAATGAGGTTCATAATATTAAAATGATCATTAATGAAGTTAAATTGAGATGAATTCTCTTACCACATTGTAACCAATCGAGTCATATGGACCACAAAAGAATGAAATTTAACAAAGAATTAAAAATCATGGGAATAAATTAATAAATGATATAACATGTAAATGGGGGGTTATATATTCCTTATAATGATATATTGGCTTATAACATCAAATTATTCCTCCATAAAAAAATTGAGATTATGTCCTTTACCAAGATCAAATCAATGAAATAAGAATTAATAAATGAATCGATTATGTATATATAATTTAAATACAAAATTATGTGTAAATAAAAACTAATTTTATTAAAAAAATTATTTCACACATAATATTTTAAGGAAATAACCAATAAAGTATAAATTTAACTGAATTAATGGAAATTGAGTTATTAAATCCCTTACATAAATGCTTGATTTCATTTGTTCATGGTTGAAAATATAATATAACAAATATTGGGGTTTTATAAATTTATTAAATAAAAATAATAATATTTATTATATCATATAGGATTTACTTATAATATTTTATCAATATTTTTAATAATATTTCATTATTACCCTTGTTTCAGGTGTTAACTACTTTATTTTCCCAAGCAAGTTTTGTCCTTTAAGTTCTTTTCCATGTTCATAGGATATAGATCCATCATCTAAAAAATTATATTATGGTCATAGATATCATATTTTAAGATATGATACATTTTCATAATCATCCTTGAATGGTTGAAATGGAAAATCAATCGCATCGCTTCACGGAGACGGTGGGTCATAAACACACACACACACATGAGCGGTAGTATATTCCCATTAATAGTGATTGGGTATGGAAATGGATGATATATTAAACATAAAGAAATAAATACCATGTTATAAGTATCATATATATCCATTATTTTAATCATTATAACCATTCATGTAAATTGGTGATGAAAAACAAATTACACCTCTATGAGGAGATGGTAAGCTATACATATGGAAATGAGATGCTTTATTTTTTATTGGATGTAAATTGAATAATATTGATGTATCATATTAATAATAAAATAAAATTATATGGATTATATATCATTTATTAACTTATAATGGAATCAACACTTTAATAGTATGTAGAAGAAGAAACAGACATGAATTTGTCAGTAAAGGAGATTACATATTCTTCGTCAGATATCCCTTTAATATCTTCTTAAGGGATCTAGGGTCAGTCTTTTAGAAGGTCCAAAACCTCTAAAAACTAAATAAGGATATTAAGAAGAGAAATTGGAATATTTTTGGAGAGATAGATGGCTCAATGTGGTGTAAATAAATGAAGTGGTTCCCTTTTATAACTGATGTCTGGTCACTTTTGAGGACACTAAAATATTAAACTATAATAACACTATACTAGATCCAAATGAACCCAAATTTCATATAAATGCATAGGGGGTGAATATTTTTACCATATAATTTTCTATTTATTATTATTTATTCTATTTATTATTTATAATCAATTTAATAAAATATATATTCCTAAAATATCATTGTTTTCAATTTTGACACTATTAATTACATTGAAATTAATAAATTAAATAAAAAATATTAACTTCTATGTAAATATTTTAATATATCATAAATATTCCATATTAATCTATAAAATTCATGGATTACCTTAATTAATTCGAATAATACTAATTTTAATATTTTTAATGTCATTTGTTTATTTTTTTAATTAATTGAATAATTACTCCATTATCATTTTATATGCATTTAAGGAAATTATATCTTCAAAAAAATTAAAAATAAGTAACCATTTTATATATATATATATATCATATATATTTATGAATAATATTTATATCAAATTATATACTATTGATAACACCACTTTAGAAATGTTACAGTGATTAAAAACAATAATGTGACCTCTTTGACATTTCATCAAATAAAAAACTCTAAATGTCATAATATAATTATAATGGCAATAAATTGTCATATAACTGAACATTTAATGATTATAAGTGGTGATTACTCATAGAATAATTTTTTCCCAAAATTTATGATCACTTATTTGTCCTTATCATTTTACAGTTAACCAAAATTACGTAATTTACACATTACCACAGTAACATAAATTAAAAAGTTTTCTATTTATTTTTGCCAAACAATTAAAGGGATATATATTATAAATTAGTAACATCAGAATATGAATTTATAATAATGGTTTCAAACTAAATTACTCATATTTCTCAAAATATAATTTCATATTAATATTGAAAACGCAATGAAATACTGTTTTCTTAAAAAATGGATTTGTAAGCCAAAAAAATTCAAGTATTGAAAAATAAGGTATATAGATGAATAAAATGAAATTAACTGGATTATGTATTAATAATATTTAATTTAATTAATTTAATATTAAATTAAAATAAAATAAGTGACTTTTTTCTATAAATAAAATGATTGTCTTATAAAAAATTGTTTTTTCACTCTTCAATAAAAATAAATATTTTCATAAAATTAAATAAAATTATCCATAAGATAATTTTAATATGATGATTTCAAAAATGATATTATTTTTGAAAACAAATTAATTTCAAAAATTTTTTATAATATCAACTCATATAAAAAAAGAAAACCATTTGGAAGAAAATATATTTCATGAAAATTTAAATGACTTTACTAAAAAAAATTATTTTTAATAAATCATTTATTAATACATTAATAATGAGTAGGAAAACTATATATTTCATAATTTGGTTAGTACTATTTATTCTCTCAAATTTAATGGTTTTTTATAATAATATTCCATTATTATTTCAATCTAATTGTTTCATGAAACACAAGATATCAATTGAATATTTTATATTCTAAAATATATGGGTGATACATTTTACCCCCTTTAATAAATTATGTCCTCGACATTTGAACATATGATCAATAATAATTGGATTGATAATTGAAAATTATTTCTTGAAATTACCACATCATAAAAATATTCAATAAAAAATCCACTTGAAATATGGGAATGGGAAGAATGGAGGTCATCATATAATAGGTTTCTATATAAGAGAATATAACTGGGAAGTAAAAACATTGATTTGGAATAGAAAGTTAAATTCTAGGAAATGGTGGAGACTGATAGATAACATGGTTATTATAAATTTGACCGTCATGAAACTATAGTTTTTTTATGGGTTAAAAAGGCCATTTAGTTCATGGTAATAAAATTAAACAGATAGCATTTTTGTTCCAAAATCCAATGCCAAGATTTGGGTAATTACTTTACTATATAGTTAAATAATTCATGAAAATAAACATTATTGATTTCAATCGATGTCATAAGTATAATCTCATTCATTGAATGTAATTTAATATATCTATTATTCATTTATTACATAATGATATGGATATTTAATATGAATTTTTATTTCCAAAGCACCTTTAATGAATCATAATTTTCAAAAGTCTTTCTTTAAGCCATTAAATATCTAATATAACCCAATATAGCTAGTACTGGTTATGTAGTATGATAAATCCTAATTTATCCTAAAATTATAAAAACCAAATTGGATCTTAATCCATTACAAAATTAGTTAACCATAAGACCCATTAAGGATTTTTTTTGGAATAAGGTATCTAAATTTCAGAAATAAAATTATTATTGATCCCATATATAGTAGAAATTAATGGATCATTTAATTACCATCACTATATATACTCTTGATACATGTTTATAAGTAAAATAACCACAAAACCTTAACTGAAACATTAATTAATTAAAGAATTTACTCTCTCCTTTTTTGTTAAATAGAAACCAATATTGTCAAATGCAATTCCTAAATCCCAAAAAATGTAACGAAATCCATTACTTTAACATCAAATCACTATGAATTTTCTAGGTTAGCCAAAATATCCCATAAACATAACATTATTAATTACATCTCATTATCGAGAACATATTTAATGTCATCATCCCAAGATCATGTATTCTTTAAAGGATCAACCCTTCCCAAAATAAATTTTGTTTGTTACTAGTATTATTCACCACATCCATTTAAATCCTTCCTAAAGATGTATTGGGGTAATATCATTACATGGTTGTTATCTAGAAAATATAATTCATATAATATTTCAACAACGTAATTATTGAATGAAAACATACAGGCTCTTTAATCATTCTAATTCATTCTTAAACCACTAAATAAACTTCATCATATTATTCCTTAATACCTTTTTCCTTTCATATGTAATTTTTTAATTATTCATCATTAGAAATTAATCCATTAATCACACACTGTTGTTGATTTTCATCATGATATTTCCCTTTAGGACATCCATTTATATAACACCTATAATTCATAGTTCTAAAACATTACTATATCAATAATAACATAGGGAGACCATTTTTCAAATCTATTATGTTAACAAAACTATTCATTTTTCTTTATAAATTACATGTTTTAAGACCTTTTTCAACACCAAAACATCTTCCCATTCCTCTAAGACATTCAGTTGGGTTTTTCCTTCTCAAATTCTCAATATATGGGAAACTGAATATTCATTCCTCTATGGTCTCTACCACATAACATCTTTGTGAATTATATCATTCAATTATTTAGTGAGTTTTAGAGTTGGTTAATGTGAATTTTTTTATTTATATATTGTGATAATTCATAGTGAATAATCTCAATATCATTCACACTAGTCATCATCACATTCAGTTTTTCATCGACAAATTCCCTATCACATTACATGGTAACCATGTTCCTTCTATTTATATCCATTAAATAAAACCAAATAGAAATGTGTATGCATATTATTACAATAATCAGGGGGATCTACCACATAACCCTAGAATAGTATTAAATATATGTCTATATCATGAAATAATCTTATCAATATATGATTAATTAGGTTTAACCTAGGTTTAAAATGGTTATAAAAAAAATATTGGATGTTATCCAATGATAAGACTTATAATCGAAGTCAATCATATGTAATATTCCATAATTTATTTTTTTCAAAAATCTGCATCCCAAGGTTTCTACTATACTTGATTTGATACCAACTATAACAACCCTAACACTAACAACAAGGAGTCAGTGGTTACTTTATTACATTCTTTCTAGATACAAGGAATCACATCCTGAAGGAATTAATAGTCCAGTAATAATGATGAACTAGATACATACATGATACCCTTATTACATTGGTAATTAAACAAAAAATTAGAAAACAAATAAATTAATATTCATTCAATTTTATATTCAATAACTTCATATTCAAATATTTGGTAAAAGATTACAAATAAATGGGTGAGATCAAATTATTAGTAAGGGTTACAGATAGGGGAATCTATCTTGAATCAATCAAGAAATCTCAATATATAATGATAAATTATAGAACACACATTTAATTTAATAAAAATGTTCGGTAATTAGAAGATAAGAAATAATCATTATGGTAATAAAAATTACAAAAAACAAATCCCATCAAATAAAAAACTTGTGCATAATATGAATATAATGATAATATCACTGTGAAAATATCATGGATAATAATAAATGAATTAATAATGATTGAAATAATTAATATTGAAATTTATGATCTTATACATCTGATTATTATTTCTATAAAGACCCTTAAAAAGATAGTTTACTAATTATGGGTAAAAATACATTTAATATTTTTGACTTATTTTCCTCACGAGACCTACCCATGCATGAAATTTCTATCCATAATCAGGACCACTTGTGTCTTCCATGTCCAACACATTCTTCATATATCGAAATGAAAAATTCAATTCCTGAAATTTTTCTTTATCATCTAATATTTACATTGATTTTAAGATATTAATTAAACATTATTTCACTAAATATTAAAATAATGTTCTAATAAATAACCATATGTAAAAATGGGATATAACATAGGACATAAAATTATAAATGATAAAAATTATTAGTATTAAATAAAAATTTTATTTTTTTATGAATTATGATAAAAAATAAATCAAATGGGTTTTATATACACAATAGAAAATAAATTAGGTCCATAATATGTAAATTTCCCTCAATTAAGTGAAATTGGGATTAATTCTCTTACCACTATATAATCAGTCAAATCCAACTACCAAAGAAAAAATAACATTTATAAAAATCATAAATATCAAGAGAATAAATAAATTCATGATATAACATTTCAATAGGGAATTATATACACCTCAAAAAATAATATATGTGCATAATATCAAATTATTCGTCAATGAAAGAAAATTGAGATGTAGTCCCTTATAAAGATAAAATCATTGAAGGGAGAATTAATAAAATTAGAATATTATGAGTATCAACTATAAATAAACATAGAATAAATGGAAATATAACATAAGATAAAAAAATTCATTTCATAGGAAATTTTTTCATGACATAATCATTGAAGTAGAAATAAAATCTAATGGATGTAAATTGAATTAAAATATCCCTTACCAAAGATTATATTTACCTTTTATGTTCATGAAAATATTTTATAATAA
Organism: Viscum album; assembly: GCA_963277665.1. Taxonomy (NCBI): domain Eukaryota; kingdom Viridiplantae; phylum Streptophyta; class Magnoliopsida; order Santalales; family Viscaceae; genus Viscum; species Viscum album. The sequence goes on from OY728121.1 coordinate 861,150,978, forward strand.
ATATATATAAATTATAAATATATAACATAATCATACTCGTATATATCATGAATCATATGATTCACCTATAATATTTTATTACCCATTTGTTAATATTATTTTTCTATTACCCTTGTTTCGGGTGTTAACAGCTTGATTTTTCCATGAATATTTTTTCATGTAAAATCTTGTTTAGGATCACAGGTTAAAGTTAAATCATATTTAAAACTATATTAAGGTCATATATATAATACGTATTCATTGAACAAATTTTTACAATCATTCTTTAAATTTGGACATGGAAAATGAGTCACATTGCTTCGTGGAGACGGTAGGTGGTACACACATGCGATTGTGTCATTAACTTAATGGTGAATGGGTAAAGAAATTGATGATATATTATATTTTAAAAATAAATATAATTTTATAATTATTATATTCAACCATAATTTTCATTTTTATTACCATCAATGTAAAGTTGGGATGAAAAAAATTTACACCGCTATGTGGAGATAGAATTTTGTACATACAAACGCACGATGCTTTAATTTTTCATAGGATAGATAAAGTAAGAATGTGGTTTTATAATAATAATAATAAAATATTAGTATTTATATTTTTATAATTAAATTAATTTAGTATTGTAACAAAATATGAAGAGGAAGTAGAAGAAGGAATAAACTTTAAACTGTCGATAAATACGACTAAATATAATTGCGAAGAGTTTGGTCGGTCTTCATTTCACAAAGTGATGTACTTAATAGATATAAGGGTTTTCCTTTTATAATTAATTTAAGGGGAACCTTTTGAAACACTAAAAATATAAAAATATAATAAGACTATTATAGAAACAAATTAATCCAAATGGAATATAAATTAACATGGTATGAACTTTTAGACCATATATTACCCAAAATGTATTTATTTTATATTTTTATTATTTTTTAATAATTAAATAAAGATTATATTTTTAAAATAACATTATTGTGATTTGTGACACTGTTCATGACTTTTACTTCATTGAAATGATGAAAACAATATAACCTCATAAAAATTATTTTAATACATCCTTAATATGTCATATTAACCTACAATTGTTTTGGGGAATCATAATTATTCCAAATTAGTATTCATTTAATATTTGTAATATCATTTATTATAATTTTTATTGAAAAAATGAATATTTATTGGCTAAAAGTTGTACACGAATTATATGAAAATATTTTTTTACTAAAAATAAAAAATTATTAACCATAATATAGATATATAATTTAATTTTTCAATAAATATTTAATGTTGAGCATATAATTTAGATAAAAACATATTAAATATTTTATACTTATTAAAATAATGAATATGATATCTTGGAATTTTCGTTAAATAATGTATTATAAACATAATAATCTCAAAACAATGGCCATAAATTTTCATAAAACAGAACCTAACTTCTATGGATGAATATTAATGGTCGAAAAAAAATTTATGTTCTAGGGTAATTTTCTAGTCGATATAATAAAATTCTAAATCTAAATTAAAGAGTTTAACCTTTACCGTAGTAACAAAATTACCAAAGTTACTATTAAAATTTTCCAATAATAAAAAAGAAATTTTTTTAATTTTTTTAATAAATAGACAAATTGAATCCATTTTTATAAATTCAAAATAATTAATTTTCATAATTTATTGAGAAATAAATCTGTAAAATAAAATGAAGAACAATTTTCTTAAAAAAATCATTTAATCCAAAAAATGTAATTATAATATAATAAAGAATAATGATTTATAAAATAAAATTAATTACTTCACATAATTTAACAGAAAAAAATTATTTTGATAGTAAATTATAATCATAATTATAGTTTTGTTATTTTTAAAAATCGAACGATTTATAAAAAAGAGACATTTTTTAATATTCATTGGAAAATCAATCTATTCTGAAAATGTCAAAAAAATTATAATTAGACTGCTTCAATATGATTATTAAAAAAAGATATAATTTTTTAAAATGAAATTTATAAATGTTCCAAAAATTGATTATAATATTCACTCATAAAAGGAAAGAAAACCATTTTTGATGAAAACTTATTTTTTCAATATTAAAATGACGTTACTAAAACAATCAAGAAATTTTTCACAAATAATTAAATAGTATATTAAAAATTACTATTAAAAATATATATTTCATAACATGTCGAATACAATATATTCATTCTAATTTAATAGTCATGTTCTAATAATATTTCAATTTTCGTTTAAGTAGGGTGTTACATTCAATAATTGCTATCAGTAAAATTTTATGTAATATATATTCTTAGGATGTAACATTTGTGTTTGAAACATGAAGGAAGAAAAATTTTATATTTCCAAAAAATATTTGGAAGAAAATTATTTAAAGATCATAAGACTAAAATTATTGTACATTATGGTATAGTGAAAATGGAATTTTTTTAGGATAATGTGAATTTTTGTATTCATGAATCAATGAAGAAGATAGTAAACAAATATTTTATATTCTAAATCAGAATATAATTATTAGTTAACATAATTAATTAATTTTACTAACAAACTCAAAATTGAATAATCCATGGAGAAAAATAATAATTATTTTTTAATGTTGAAGGAAACTTAGGTTGTCTTGAAGCAGTGAATAAATATTGGAAAATGAGGTAATAATATTTTTAGAAAATTGATTTGAATTTTTTCTTAACTAAAATTAAATTGTTAATGTAGTTTATAGGAAAGAGTTTCTATCTTTTATATAAGAAAACATATGCTACCACCATCTCTCATTAATCCACTAAAACTCTAACTTCAACCATTATATTTGATATTAAATAAGCTTATCTACTAGGTATGAAGAAGATTATAGTTATTATAACAAATAATATTATTCTATGAAATATCATCAATTAACAAACCTTTTAAATGAAAATGTGAAGTCCATATGATAGATTCTTGGAGTCGTTATTTGAATTGGTATTCAAATTTTCTATCAAAAAATTAATATTGATAATGAATCAAATTTAGTAAGACAACATCAATAAATATTGAATCCAAAAAATGATTTAAGTGGTTAAAACTGGTTCTTAATTTTATTAATATGGGAATAATGTACTAAATTTTTTTTATTGTGTGTTAATCCTACAGACATATTTATTAAGAAGTTTGAATTGATAATTTTGTAAATATAGAGGGATGAGATAGTGCTAGAGAGAGTATAAAATAATTCAAGGGTCTATATAATTTATAAAAAACTATATCAAGTTAATATTAAAGTTCATTTTGTCATCCCTTCATTGAAAAAATGTTGTTGAAATTAACTAGTAAGTCTTACTGTAACTTACACTATGAATTTTATGATTACTTAGAGGTTTCTGTTACACCTGGATATTAGGGTAAAATGATATTTACTTTTCTTTGTTGCACTTTTACTTATAAAACATTTCATTTAGGCAATGTAGTATTTCTAGTTACATTAAAATTTGAATGTTCTGTATATTTATTTTTTTGATTAAGAAATTTTTTGAAATATTTTTTGATGATTGTATTGTTTTGGACATCAATCCACTATTTCATTTTAAATCTACATTTTAATTTTTTTTTCAAGGATGAGAATATTATTTTCAAATGAAATCTAAAAAATGTTATCAAAACAAATATTTTGAGAACACTATATCGAATTTTTAGAAGATTCATTGTATCGTTAAAAGAGGGGTGTTGTTTTTACAAGTACTATCAAAAAAATTTATTGAAGTAGATAAATCATAAATATAGATCTTCATTTCATTAAATTATATTACTCGTGTGAAACACAAAACATTATTCCTTTAACATGTAGATTACAATAGTATGTTAATCAAAGAATATAGTAATATTGAATTCCGTTTATCTAATTTTCTTTATAATTTTGTTGATTTGTTTTATCAATTTTATAGGAAATACTTTTATGACCATACCATTAGGCTAATAGAAACTCTGATAATTCAACCACCATGCTAATAATTACCCCATGAATTTCTATGTGATGAATCAATTAGTGTAGTGGGTGAATTTCTATAAAAAAAATGGATTTTAAGAATCACGTAATTTCTTATGCTTCAATGACATTGTATAAAACCTATACCAATAATACAACCACTACAATGGTGTCCTCTACATTTTTTTAAATTTTTTAAATTTAGAAAATCTTTTCTTCGAACTATAGAAGATATTTTCTATGGCAATGAAAAATCGTATATCTAATTATAAAAGAATAAAATAAACCATGGATGTAAAAATGGGTGACATTACATTAATAAATTTATACTATGATAAAATATATATGAAAAACGTTGTTAGGTGAGGAAAAGGGTAAAATACACTACACTATAGATTTAGAGATACTAGATAAGGGGACTTTGAATGATTCAAAATTTTGTGAGAATGTTCACATAGATGTATGAAAATTCAATGGTTTGAGATCTTGGTATATATCTTGGAAATATCCCTAGTACCATAATACATTTCTAGTGTAACAACATTGAATATAGTAAACTAGATATGGAGTCTATTTATTTTAATTTTATGTAATACATAAAATCAAAAAACACATGGTTCAATTTTTATTATTATTATGGGTCAACATTTATACATTAAAATTAAATTAAATTTCGAAACATAAATAACTTTATAAAAATAAATATTTTTTTATTTCTCTATTATTATCATTAGGTCACATGTTGGTTTCCATATGGTATTCTATTGAAATTTGGAAACAATGTAAAGGGTGAGCTCAAATGCTCAGTAAGGGGTATTATAAAGCTATAAATAACATATAATAAACATGATAAAAATAATATGATGTGGTCAAATAATAAAATGTAACTATAAGAATTTAAAAAAAGAAACATATATCTATATATGATATAATAGTAGAAATAAATAATCACATGAATACTAATAAATAATCTCATAGTGATAGAATTCATAATACAAGAATTTATAACTATAAATTCAAGGAATAATTCCAATAAGTCATACATAAATTGGTTAAAATATATAGAATATCTAATATATTTGTCTCATGAGACCTACTGATGTATTAAGGGGCTATATAATATCAGGCCACACTCTTCATATAATATGTTCAATGCATCCATCATATTAGAGTAATGACTAATAATAATGTTTCCTAAAAACCCTCATATATAAACATTCATAAGTAATAAAAAATAATTTATATAGAAATATTTTATAAGGTTTATATAGTTAATATAATAATAATATTATCTAATCTAATATCCATAAATTAAATTTGAAATTATGTGATATTAATAATGTAATGGAACGTAATTTTTTAAAATATATTATAATTGAAAATAAAGTAGTATATTTTCATCATGTGAGGATATAGAAAACAATTATTAATTTAATTAAATGGTATTTAATTATTGTCAACATATGAAATGATAAAAAAACACCCCTATAAAATCATTAGTATATGTCATATATTTTTGATTCATGTTAGGGATATAAAATTTATTTAAAGAAAAACTTACAGGATGAAAATCTTTGATATCAAATGTGAACATGTACCGTTATAAAATTTAATACACGATCGAAATGATATAAGCTCGACTAGGTATATCACCATAATCTTTCCTTATATAAATCCCCATCATAGAAATAATGAATCCATAATACTAAACCTTCAGGGAATATTTTGTGATTTGGATAACTGAACTTATGGGTTTGGAAATATTTATCATTACCAAAGCATAAGATATTTTTATAATGAGATGGAATAAAAATATCTCATTAATATTATCATAAATAATGTAAAATAATTGATCATAATAATAGTTTATATAGATATATAAGGAATTTAAAATCGTTATAAAAGGGAAAAGAAAAGAGGATATTAAGAACCCTTACATTGAAAATTATCTTTCTAAAACATGAGAGATAACTCCTTAAAACATTAATATATTCTTGTATTGAATATTTTGATAAAATGGAGAGTATATCCATGATCAATTTTTTTAGGGTGAATAAAAATGAGAGAATGGATGTGTATTTAGACAAAATTTGGGAGAATTGTTTAACATTTTTTAGACATAATCATTGGAAATCTATGTTAAGAAAAATTCATTTTCATTATATTTCCCAAGGGTTTGAATCATATTATTTTACACTTAGGTAAGATCTATAATAATTTATATGTTAATGAACCAAACTAAACTTTGTTATATTAATTTTCTCCTTGTAAATTTCATTTTCCAGAAGAATTATCATTGAATCCTTAATTTTCATATTAGAACATGGGTGCCCATAAATGTTTTTTGAATTACATTTAGTACATTAAAATAAATTATTTTAATAAATTAAAATATTCTAATTTTTATTCATTTATAATTATCATTAAATCATTTTTATATAAAATTAAATTCTTAATACATACCCTATACACACACCATATTTTAGTATTCACCAAAAAAATCAAATATGGTAAAAATTTGTCAAAATTTAACTATTGGATAATTTATAAATGTTTATTATTTATTTAAATTATTTCTAATTTAAATAGTTTTGTTTATATAAATAAATTATTTTGTTAAATATAATTATTAATATATTTTAAAATCATGTATTTAGAATCAAAATCTTTATAACACCTATTAAATAATTTTTATTTTATTCTAAGACATATGTTTATAATTTAATTTTTAATCTTTAATAAATATAAATATTTTTTAATAATATAATATAAAATTACCAAATTTATTTATGTACTTTATTTACACATAATAGTCACATTACTATTACACCAGTCATATTCTTATGTTTCCATTCCATTATCCACCTTACCTTTCCAATAGTCTTATTATGCACTCCAAATATACCTCATTCTATACTCTAAAATAAATTTTTCACTCAATTATTTTATTATCATTTTCGTTCCATTTATTATTATTTTATTCATAATAAAGAGGTATCATTTATTTTTGTTATTGTTTTAAAAATATTATCCAACATATGTCACGATTAAACTGTATCCCTATATTTTTATATTTTCTGTACGATTAGTTATTTATATTAGAGTGAATCTAACCCACTTTTGTGAAATAAAATATTATAAAAAAGTTAAGGGGGTGAATTGATGAAAGATATTTCAATGAAATACGTATTTTTTTATAATCATGTGTCTTAAATTTCCTCTAGTTAATTTAAACCTCAAAATCTGGGGCAATATAATTCTATAAAACAATTTGTGTATTTATTCACTATTTCTTTCTCTAGATCCCAAATTTCATCCAACATGTTGTGATTCCTCTACAATACCTTAACCAACCATGTTTTTTGATTCAACTACAAATTCTCTCAAATATCAATAATGTAGAAAATTTTTCATTATAATACAATTTAGTGTCTTTATATATATCCTCACTTTTGAGTAAATGCATTGGAATAATAATGTACTTCCACAATAGATAGATATAAAACACATTATAAACATTGAAGAGGTTGGGTGACAAAAAATGATAATCCGTTACACCGTTTCTATAAAAAATATCAAAATCCATAATTTATATTATACATAATATCCTCTTGTTACCAATCCATATAAAATTATTCTATAGTGATATATTCAAGAATACATGGTATGTTGGTCACACACAAGGATGATACCCTGAGAGGGGGATGAATTAGTGAACAAAAAATAGAAAAGTTCATTCTAGAATATGATGATTAGTGTTTTGTCAAAAATTAATTCTCACCCTCACAATGAATGAAGTAAATAAGGGTAAGTGATATATAATAAATTTATTTACATGGTTCTCCCACACTGGGATGTGTCTTGAGAGCATACAATCTTTGATATTAAAACATACCAAAATCCACAAAAAAAAGATAATTTCATGTTAATAAAATCACATTGTATAATTAAAATCCCTATAGATTTATAAACATAACAAATATTATAAAAAAAATTCTATACTCACTCAAATTTACTGATTGACCCTCTAAATGAACACCATGTTCATAAATTATCTAAGAACTATAATTTTACCACGATCTATTAAATAAAATAATCTACCTTTTTGAACATAAATTTATTCATGATTTACAAGTAAAAGAAACTCCTTTAAATAGTTCTTATTGTTTAGATTAACTCCTCTCTATCAGATCACTCTATTCTAGAATGTGTCCTCTCTCTTCCGAAATCTATCCATAAACAATAAGAATATTTTTTTGTAATCTCCTTATATAATTTAGTGGTTTTTTTATAATATCATCACAATTTATTTGATTAATATGGGATGATCCATCTATCCATGTCCTCAAAATTCTAGTCAAATAATGTTTATATAGATCACTAGATATCACCTAATGTATTGGAAATTCTAAAGTGATAAATAAAATTTCCCATTGAAATCATCGTGTGGAAAAATTAATCATAGTGAAATACTATTTTCGTTCACAATCATAGCCTCAAATTGATTCAAATCCTATAAATTACATCATGATGTTTTTCTAATTCGTATATATTTATCATCTCATGAAATTATCTAATGCTTCATGATGCATTGATTGATTCCAGTGTGGGACGAAAAGCTAACATCTCTCTATTACAGTGTAATATAAACCTCTCATCTATAGATTATTATTTAATTTTTGTGTGATATACTACCTCACTAAATGAATTCTAATCTTATAGTGAACATAAATGTTCATGGCCTCCTTTATTATGAGACATATTTTCAATTCTCGGTGAAATTAGTTATATTGTGTCATAACACTCAATTCTATAGAAAATAACACAAACCAATATTTTTATAAAATGCACATTATGATAAAAACCTCAAACAAATTATAATGTTCTTCAAAAATACACCTTATATATAAATCATGAAATTAACCCCACACATTACTACACAACCAATAAATAAAAACAAACAATAGATATAATAATTATTCTTTTTGTTATTCTTTTTGAGTTTTTAACATGATATATATCCTTCAAAAAAAATATTCATATTAATAGAAATTTATCTATTAACTATTCCACATACACATTTTTAATTAATGATTTTTTATGAATATATTAAACTGGACATTTCAATGAACATTACCCAAAAAAGTATTGAATAATTATTTATAATAACATTCCACATTGGAATGGTTGAAAATGCTCTAATATATCAAAACACCACTTTAAACACCATCCATTAACAACTAAATTTATTAAATTTATTTTATAATAAATTATTCACAAATAATTTAATATAAAAATAAATAATTTATACTCCTCATAAAAAACATTATAATCTCACCAATGAAATACCTAATCATCCTCGTGATTTTCCTCTAGAAACAACTTATCATTCCAACTAAGTAAAAAATTGAAATACATTGTATTTTTATGAATTCCAATCAAACATAAAAAAATCACCCCATTTATTAGAAATTTTTGTACTATATTCTAATAATTGTTAATTAAATTCACCACCTTGATCAAAAAAACTCTTCTCAATTTTTAATAGTATCTTACATTTCGTCCGTGAAATAAAAACACTTTATCACCAATCTATTATCATAACCCCTTCAAATATCTCCCCATTTAGAGAAATATGAACATATATTTTTTCAAATAAATCAAAAAATACATAAATAAATTCAATGAAGGTTATATGGAAGAAATATTAACTCATTCAATCAAAACATTATATATAACATACCTTTCAATGAGATTCTTGTTAACTATAAATAATTGAACACCAAATGTGGAATTAAAAACCCAATAGTGTATTAGAGGTACATTTAAAAAAATCATATTAAGGGGGATTATTTAAATTGGTGAGAAAATAAATTCTTTTCAAACCATTCATTAGATAGTGCATTCATCATAACATCCCAAATGAATTTAATTAGAAATAAGCATCATTCACACAAATCCATAGTCAAATTTATCTGTTATAATGTGACACATGATATCAATATTCATTTTTCCTTAAATGATGTGAAATATTTTATTCCAAATTTTAAAAACACTCAAGTAAATATACTTGATTTCAATAAGATAATTCACTTAATTATAGTATCCTTAAGTTGTTACTTTATCTAAAAATTCAATAGAAATCTTTAGTAGAATATTTTTATTCAGACTCCATAATTCTCAATGATATGAAATATCTATTCCTTATATTATTATAAGTACACCATTTTTTAAGATAACATTCCTTGTGTACATTATAATTTTTAACACCAAATGAAGTAGCCTAATGTGCATATATAAATCATAATAATCTTAGATAGAATGTTACACTCTAGAATAAACAATAATCCACTATGATTTTGATATTAAAAATTATTATTTTCATTATTAGCATGTTTATTTATTTGAAAAAACATAGATAACTTGTAGCATGAAATGTATAAAAATTTATTCTAGGTTCTGTTATTAGAATGTACAACAGGCTCCCAATAATTTTTTTAAACCCTAGTATAAACATCTTTTCAATTATTGTCTTTTGAAAACTTCATCTAGGTAGAAAATAGGATATTAATAGGCTTGGAATACTCAATTATTAATATTTTTTATGAAATTAAGGTTAATACCATTATTTTATCACCTATAATCCACAGAGAAAACCCAAATCCACTAATCATCAACATTTTGAATTCATTTCTCATAAATTCATGAAAATTTATTCATTGAGAAATTTTCAATCTCCAAAATATTATTACATCCATTTATATATACACAATAATATTTTTATTACTTCCACATTGAAATAATGATTTATATAAATTCATCCACATTGAAAACAGTAATTTCTAAAGTATTGATCAATTTAAGTATTCCAGGATATTTCCACTTACATCATCCATTAAAATTCATTGTTCTTATTGTATAATTTTTTATAATCATTATGAACATGAAATCAGTTTTTATTTTAGATATAGAACGATTATTTTTTAAATTTCATTATATAATGTGTATTTTAAATCCATTTTGAATTACATTAATTACCAAAAACTATGGAAAAGAGTAATCAAATCTTTTCCAATATTTCCATGAGAGAAAATTCCTTATATATATATCAATCCCTTCATTATTGGATTAAAAGTTTATCTTAATACTTGATTTTTCTCAAATAACCATACCCTACTCTAAGATATTGTTACAAAACCCCCACTTGGTTCTTAATTTTGTTTAACCAATGACCTTATAATAATCTCTCATGTATGATTCTTCTCTATTTGTCCATGATCTTCATTCATATTCTAGATAAAAATATTATCCTTAATATCCTCATAAAATCTATTTGACTCTACATGGATTAAGAGTGAATTTTATTACGAAGGACTGCTTTTTACTATCAGGACTGGGGATTTTTGGTCACCAAAAATGTTTCGATCATCAATTTAAACATATATTTTTGACATTATTTCTATTGATGTAATTTTTTATTCCTCTTATTTGTCAGTTTAAATATTGAAATATATACTTTATCCATGTTTTCCCTTAGATTTTCTCAACTCATCAACTCATTATAATATTATTTTCTCACTTCTTTATTGAAATATATTCCTATTCAACACTATAGAGAAATCATGGAATTTAATAAATTTTCAAATACATTTATGTATGATATCTATATTCCTTAATCTTAAGTGAAATATAATAAAAAAAATTCATGTAAACAAGAATTATATTTAATGTCATTTTTCATCTCATAGATACAACATTTACATTCGATTTTTTTAATGTACATTAATGTTTAATAAATACGATATCACATCTCTCATGGATAATTTTCTTCTCATGGGAATAAAAAAACACATTTTTTGATATAGACAAATCTCATGATTTCTTCCTTTTGAAAATTATTTAGTAGATAATTTTTAATGAGAATCATTCACGAGATTCTATTGACTATCTAGTAAATCATCTTAAATAATTAATTTTATTTAGTATTTTCCACAATTGACAGTTTATTTCTTATCCAATGATTTTAGTTATAATACTCCACTTGGGTATTACTGATATCCATTCCATTACTGGTTTTTAATATCAAATTTTTTTGTCTAAAATTATTCTTCACCAATAACAATTAATAGTTTATATAATTAAACATAATTAGGTTAGTTAGTGATCACCATTAGCCACATCGTTAAGTTTTATTCATCAATAAATAATAAATTGGCCCTATTCTAATAAATGAATGTTAATGACAATGACCCCAAACATAAAAATGATGAAATATTTGTAAATATGTCAACTAATTATCCATCCGATCATTTGTTTTCTGAATAAGATTACACTTTTAAAAATATCACATGTGTGAGAATTTTAACATGTAAATTTATGTATATCAAATTCTTCATAAATTTTTACCATAAATAAAAGAATATTTGGATTGTTTTTCAATTTTTTTATTTCAAACCAAATATTTTGTCTTTATATAGAAATAAAATATATTCTCATCAAAAAATGAGGAAAATATCTCCTTCTATGAAATTTAAATTCCTCATAATTGCACTATCATTCCCATGATGATACAATTCTTATTTTTGTAATTTATTCCCATCCCTTATTCACACTATTAATTAAGAATGTGTATATTTTGAACATGGCCTTCAAAAAAATAATCATTTTTTCTCACATCATTTCCCAATAATTTTTTATATTTTAGATCTAGTGATCATTAATCCCTCAATATTAAAATATTGTTTAATACCTTTGATTACAAGGCCATATGTACAATCATATGGGACTCATATCTACTATATGGTATTCATACACTATCTCATTCAATTTTACTGAAAGAAACATTTGATACAAAAACCCTATTAGTCTACTTCTTCAGGAATCAACCTTATTCTTACCCATTTCATAGTTTTTACATGATTGTTCCTCCTATTAATATGATGGTTCATCCTAATATCATAAATTAAATAACCTATTTTGGGTATTTATCTTACTCAATAACTCTTTAGGCTTCCATCCTTTACTAATTTAATTTCCCTATTACACATTATTTCACATCATTGATGATAAACATAAAACATTATGTCTATATACTTAAATATGTAAATAGTATCCATAAAAAAATACGGATACTATTTTTTCCCATTTATCTTGATTATTATTATTCCATTATGTAAAAATTTTATATAGAACAGAAATTTTGGGCATGCCTCATATTTATACAAAAAATAACACATTATATATATTGTATTGTTATGTGTATTTTCTATAACTCTATTGGTATTTTAGGTTTATCCCAAATCATTCTTCATTTATGTAGTTGGTTCTAATATATTATCCTTGTCCATGAATGATTTTTTCTTAAAATCTTGCCAAAATGAATTTTATGTTTTAATAACTTTTTTATAGAAAATCCCCTCATTTATTTTGGAGATCCCTATGAATATCCATTTGATTATTTACAGTTTTCCCAATCCAAATTGTAAATGTTATTATGGGATTCATGGATCTTTCTTAATTCTTAAGATTTTATAACTTCTTGAATACCATACCTATATGCTCCAATATATTTTTGACCCTATACATCATTATATTAACCACTTCATCAAAGAATCATTCGATTTATTCAATGTTAATCATGAGATAAACTACTTTCTTTGAGAGTTCTAGATTTTCCAAAATATTCTTTTCAATTTTAGAATTCAACAATTTTTTGTTTCCTCTTACTACTACATATTTAGTTTGTAATCAACTTCCAATGCATTGCGTTTCATTTTTTTTTACATTAAAAAAATATCCTTATGATAATCCAATAATGATAATTTTAGGAATACCACCATATTAAATTAATTATCATAACCATCGATTCCATCATCTCTTGTGGATTTTATAATATAATAACTAGATCATTATTGTTGAAGTTTTATTAATTCTCAAGATCTTCCACTCTCCTTAATTATAGGATGTTATCTTAGTTTGAAGAAAACAATTTCATCTTAAATATAGTTTATTTGGAGCTCATCATGAATTTAACTTCCTACTAAGATTTACTTATGGGTATATCATCTTACACATCATTTTAAATCATATTAGAGAAATAAGATGAAAAGTTCCAAAAATTTCCATATCCGATTCAAATTTTAATTTATTCTTTGATAATCCAAATTTCATTAGATTAGAGATAACCCTTACATGGTACAATGTCCCAAATAACTGAATCCCCCACAAAATATGACGGACCAAAGGAGTAGTGAAATTAAAGGCCAATACATGGCCTAAAGTCCAAATAGAATTGCAATAACTCCACCCTACCATCCTACCATCAACTCATGCTAGCCTCTACCCTGATGTTTTTCATTGGTATCCTACCTCTTTGTCTATGGTCAACCTATATCTAGATGCTTCATAAATGAATTCCCTTGAATCATCATGTAACACACTAGCCAAATGTTTCTTTAGTACTAACTGAATTTCATAGTAATTTATTTATTTCCCAAAGGCCCTATAGATTTGAGACCCTAGTTATTTGTCTAAAATCCAATTTTTGATGAATAATACTACTTATAAATTGAACGAATGTGATTATAATCTTCTATTTGAACTTTATTTTTTTCATTTTCATATTTATGAAGGATATAGTCCTCTAGAACCAATACACTATAGAATTTTGATTATCAGAATATTGTCACATGATTATTAAGCTTTGGAATCACAATTATGTGATAAAGTTCTTGAATTACTTATAATATTTAATGATTACAATAGTTACTTTCTATAATAAGAACCATAAGAATCGAAGGAAATATTCCAAACAAATATATACTATGTTACAGATAAAATCTACTTGATATAACATTGATTATGAATGACCAACAGGTGTTAAAGGATTACAAGTTGTTGAAACTTATTATCATGATTTTATAATTTGTTAATATACAACATGGCATGTAACGAGTACATAATAACTAATAATAATTCCATATGGAATATTTTTTATTGGATATTCCTATATCCAGGTTTGTATATTGGACCTTATACTTGATATTATTATTAATATATATTATTAATCATGAACATTGATGTCAATATGGAAAGGGTGAAGGCATTTTATTATTGGGAGGTAGCATATGTTTAGTGAGTCCTAAGTGGTATTAAATTAATTAAATAAGTTAGGAATAGATTTTCCCCTCATGAATTAATGGAATAATACATTCTAGAACCTTTAAATGAAATGGAACTATTTGATTAAATCCATGTCCATAGTAGATTATTGATGAGTTCATTATAATGTGTCAAAAAAAATCAAGAATAATGGATAATTAAATGATTATGAATCCTTTTTAATGTATTATCACAAAAAAAGAGATTATATTAAAATATTACATTCATGGGAAGGTTGTTGTAATTATGAAGTCAACTTTATTCACTATGGGTTTGTTGACAAATTGTGAGACATTGATTTAGGAAAATAAGTAATCATACATAATCCCACTAAGAAAGAGTAATCCAATCTTGGATTATTCACTACAACAATAATACAACAAGAGAGAAAAATTAATTGATCAATAAATAATTTTCATGCTCATGGTAATTTAAATTTGAAATTAATTATAAATTAACTGGTAAATGTCCTCTCTATAAGATTAAGGGGAAGACTTTATCATTCTCTTTGAATATTATCTATTGAAACGAGATAAAAATAAATGGTTGGAACTGGCCCAATGAATTAACATAAACTCAAAACATTTATGTTGTATCAAAGTAGTCAAAATATATTTTATAATTATTTATTCTACATTTGATCAATTTATTGAATTTAATGGTTAGTTTTTCATTTTTTAGGTTTCATTATTAATACTTTAGTTGAGATAACATATTCCATTAAATTTATATGACCATGAAAATTTTTAGACTAGATATGTATTATATGATGATATCATTTGAATGTTCCAAAATTTCCTACTATATGAAATAGATACATGAAGTGTAATTGAAAATTAAACATTGTGTGCCAATGATAAACCACTACAAGTACAAGCTCTGTTAATCCTGGAACACTATATCGATCATAATTAATAGTCATTACACATCAATTATTTACCACAAACCGATATGAGTATTGACAGGGAGTACATGACATGTTTATGGTGTACATACCATGTAACCCCTTATGACATTGACTACATGTTAATCACGAAAATCCGTGTGGTGAAAGTAGACAACATCATTACACAATGTGTGTTGATTTCCAAGTAAGATATATAGAATAGACTAAATTACAGAGTGATTAGGTAGCTATACATTCCATGTAACACATGATAAAGCACACAAAATACACACCAAGAATTAATTTATTTGTGATGGTGGTCATTATCAGATTACATAGTGTGTATCTAGCCATACATTCTAGGTAACATGTAAAACATAATCCATGGTAGATGAAAATATTTTCATATTTTGTGATTCAAAACAAGGATAATTAATGTAAAATACAGACTATATTATGTGTAGCTATTTGTACACATCATGTGGGAGGTGTTACTCCGCCCCATGTACATGCTAGGTTATTTTTATCATATCTTTTGGATATAAATTCCTAATTTTTTTTATCGATGAAATTATGAAACTACATGATGTTTAATGGTCAAGAACACACCATGTTCCTCTTATACATTTTAAGATGTACATCCCTTGTGGTCTTCACACCATGATGACAACACATCTTGACCCATAGATATACACACCCCTTATACAATGATATTTCATGTTAGAATACATTCCGTGTAAGTTCATAGTAAACCACGAGCACATACATTTTAAGTCACATGAATTATCAAGGGTAAGAACATGTAGTGTATGAATTAAGTTACAAAAATGGGTCTAATCAGACAGATAAGGGTATGTTTCCTCAAGAGTAGACATGATGTGTGTGTGTATATATATATATATATTAATTTCTATTAATTAATCTAAAATGATAAAATGTAAATGCTATGTAACCCCATTAATACATCCCATTAACATGGTGATTTTAATTAAACATTAAATTTATTAAATTTACATCAAATAATATTGGATGAGAATCATATCTAATCTCAATCACTATTTAAAAAAAAATATTAGTATGAATAAATAAATAAATAAATAATATATTAATTTATTAATTCAAGATAATTTATATTAATTACAATGATTTTTAATAATTTTTTTCATGTTCAAATGCATAGTAGTTTCATGATGAGATTGATAATGGACTTTATCAACATATATATTCACTAAATTTATTTAATTTAATATTTTATTTCATAAGTTTTTGTGGAAAATTTATTATTAAATGAAATTAGATGATCTATTCATCATCACATCTTCCTTTATTATTTATGATCCTACATTTCCAAGTATTATTTATTTTAACCAGACCCCAGATACCTACCTCATATAAGTGAGTAGGAATTTTTAAAAGATAGAGATTATGGTGAGGGGATATGGTTCTGCACATGATCTTGGAAAAACCCATCAAATGTGGTACATAGGTTAATGATGGAATTCTACAACATGAGCTAAGAATCCACTAATTGAGTTATTTCCCTTAGATATAAGGTTGAAATATCATCCAATGATAAAATAAAACAATAGTTAAATGATTATTTTAATATCACATATTTATATTATTTATCAATTCTTGGTCACTCGTTTATTTATAAATTTTATTCATGGTTTATTTGGGAGATTAAACATGATCACATAAAGTAATTTTCTTTATAACATGCTATGATGAAATAAAATAAGATTATGTTGTACAAATTATTTTATTAGACATAGTTAAATAAATAAATAAATAAAATAAAATATTAATAAGTAGGTTAAGAATAAAATGATGGATTTTTCCACCATTGTTAAAAACATCCCTCAATAAAAATATTATATCAAGAAAATTCATTCCATCACTTGAGTTTGAAATATTCCATAGTTCAAAGTATATGTCTAGCCTTTATTAGGGTATGTTAAATTATTCGTAAGATTTAATAAAAGTAATGGGGTGAATTAACCTAGTTTTTATTAAGGTGTGGTTTCCGTATATTTATTTTGTGTAACTTGGAGAAAATTATTCTGGAAGAATGATTATTGGATTTTTGTTTTGGGGAGTCCACATAATAGATCATGGAAAAATGTTAACACTTTTGGAAAGAGGATCCTATGTAGATACCCTTGAATATCATTCAGACACTATTATAGATTATTTTAATGAGAATATAGATCCTATACACTAGAATATCAGAGACAAAAGACATTAAAAATCCAATAGTGGGGGATGTTTGGATTTTATAAAATTGTAGGATAATGTAGAAATTAATTTATTATATCACTCTTAGTAATAAAGATAATCTAATATAAAAAATATTCTATTTTTTTTAGAAAATGGAATTTCCTTTTACAATAATGAAATCTCTATGATCTATTTTGGGGAATGATAGTCTCAAGAAAGGTTATAACTTATAGGTTTGATACAGGTTCGTTCACATCATACATGGACAAGAGTATATGATTTATGTAATGAAATACCATGTTTATACTAACACTTATAAGGAAGAAAGTGAGGAGGTAATAAGAATATTATCTAAGTAGATGGAAGATTCATTAGATATCCAATTCACCTTGTAATCATATATGACTAGAATGATATATTATATTCTTGGATAAATGGATTCATACACCACACTATCACATCTTCATGATCAAAATTAGGAAAATGATATAAAAGAGAGGTATGAGATATCCAAGGCACTCTTATAAATCGAATATCAGAGAAGGTGTTATAAAATGGAATATAATAGTTAATATGAATAGCTACATTGAGTATTTTAATATTATAGGAGTCAAACCATGTAACAAATATATATATGCAAACAAAATTCTAAATCGAATCCAATTATTTTATACGGTTTATAATGAATAATCCTATAAATTAAAATTTTCATTATAAATTGGGAATTTATAAATATCTAATTAAAATGATTTAAAATGAATAAAATTATTAAGAATTTTATTTTTTATTTATTTTATTATTCTATTGAAATTTTTTTTGTAATTTTTGGGGTAACCAAAATGTGCCAGGATTAGATAACCCTCATCCATGGGAAGCAAACTAATTTTCCAAACAAGAAGTGCTGGAAAACCAATCTATCCATTAGGGAGATAACATGAATAACTATTGTGATAGACTAATGAGAGGTTCCAAAATGTATATTGATTCCTATGATCAAATGGTCTTTGGGATGTTGTGTGAGAAATTTAATTTTTTTGTAATTTATTAAGAGACCATCCCCAGAGTAGGATTCTGAGCTGGTGATGGAAAGAAATTCATTAAAAATGAGGGCCTCTACATGTAAGAATTATTATGTGGGGTATATGAATTTGGGTTATGTTCATAAATATATATATTCCCCCGTTTCACACATTATCCTCTCACCTTTCACTCAGACATACATTCTCACTGTCTTCCCCACTCTACACCATCGCTCGACACCACTAACATCATGACAAATACTTGGAAAAGACATGGAAACCACTTACAAAGATTTATCTTAATCCATAATGTATTATTAAATTCTAGGATGTCCATGGATCGACCATAGACCCTATAAATACCTCGGTGATTCCCTTTCGATGATGAATGACACCATGCATGCAATTGTGAGTTCCCTTCGGAGAATACAAAGGCCAAATGGATTAATAATGACCCCTAAGATACTGAAACACCTATTTCGAGGCCCATACCATCCAAAGTCACTTCCGGGACACAAAATTTCCACAATGATACTCTGTTTGAATGGAAAAAAAATCCTCACATGAAAGATGAGAATCTGGTCATCATGAAGGATAGAAAAATTGGTTGAGGATCTCATTGCCACTACGACACCTACTAAGATGATATGCCATTATTACGCATACCCATGTTACCCATGAAATATATTTTAATAAAGAGGTGTCTGATCTTACCACTATGAATTATAGATCACTTGAGGAGGAGTGATGAGTTCAGAACTTCACTGTGGTGAAGATGAAGGTAGAGTATTTGTGTATTTTTAATGTGGATTATTTGAAGATGAATGAGGATTATTCACAATTTGTGCATCAATTGATTTGATGTACCATAGAGTTATCTGTTGATAAGATGTAATCACACAAAATAATTCATTCATCTATGGATAAGGCTAATAAAGTGTTATCTTTTCATTATTTAATGAAGATACAACCACTTTATGGGTGGCTGGAGATGAAAAAATGCATTACCAATGGGAGGAGGAGCATCAGTATGATACAAACATTGGATGATGCATTGTTATATATTCTCTATCATGGTTGAAAAATTAAATGACCAATGAAGGATTATTCTACCACCACTATGGATTGCATATTAGTACTGAAATCTAGAAAAACTTGTGAGTTTAGCAGATTCAAAATTACATATCTTAAAAATCTAATATTCAATGCTTGACCAAGAAACTATAGAATTAAATTGAAAAAGGACATATTTTTCCTCCCTATATAAATACAAGGATGTTGTGCCAATAAAAATGATTATAGGATCTAGAGAAAATTATTTTTGGCTGTTATGTTTTCTTACTTTTTTTCTTCTTCAATATTTTATTTTATTTTTATTTAGTTCATTATGTATATTTTTATTCATGGTTCCCCTTACTCTATTATCTTACACTATAAAAACTTATTTATAATTGTATCATTATTATTCACTCGTATATTCCCCCATGAACTCTTTCATTCAATAATGAGTTACTAACCCAAGGATTCACCTCAATGAAGGATTTTTTTCACCCAAATTCTATTCTTCAATAAATATGTTTTATTTACAACTATTGTGAGAAGTAGTGAAGTGTGTGAGGGTAGTTATTTCCCACTTAAAAATGGAAATGAAACTCACATACATCAATATTTATGATTATTTTACATTTCTTTAAACTTATGCTCTTTACATGATGGATTTGATCCTTTTAGGAGATGAAATAACATATGATAGATCTAGGTCCTTGAAGGGGTCACACTCTCGATTTGGGTGTTCCTTATACCATGATTATAGTAGGAGGAGATATATAGTTCTATTAAATATTCATGATTTTAGAATCACTAAATAAAACAATATTAATCAATGAGGGATATTAAATAACCGAGTTATCAAACTAAATAGAATCAATCTACATGAATACTATAAGTCACCCAAATACAAACCCTAAATGGACAACTAAATTCTCTATTACTTTTTACCTAAATTTTAATACTGATATTAATTCATTTATCCCCTATAAAACATAATTGGTTTTATAAAATAAAAATGACAATAAAAATAAATTTTATATGTGAATTAAAATATGTATGTATATAGATGTAAAGCTCCACAAGAGAGAAGTCCCAGATCAGCCTCCTTTTTTCACAAGTAAATATTATAAATTTTATATTTATATGATCTATGATATGAATGATTCATGATAAATAATTAAATATGAAAAGAACTCATACTCGCCTCACATAATGTAACACCCCAGGTAAATAAAGAATATGAAATTTTTATATTTATCCATATTTGTGAATAAAATATTAATATTACTTTAAAGGGGACGCTATGCATGATGGCGTACCCAATACGCAACAATGAGTTTCTTGGGAATCTTGTGTTGCAATCTAATAATAAAATAATATTATTTTAAATGGTAGTTAACGCCAAGACGTTGTAATGGTGATAATAAATAGAACTAACTAAAAAATTATTATATATGTTTGTCAAATATTTTTACTCTTTACAATAAATGTTATAGGATTAAAAATGCGAATGAATCCAATTTTAAGCGTAAACATTATAATATTTTTTAAAAGGTCGATTAACCGCCTTTTGATGGAGAACCTCTTTTAAATCCATTTTTTGAAAATTTTATGTGTTATATTTGACAAAATAAAATTCTTCTTTAGAATCAGGACATCAAAATTTACTTTGTGTAAATTTTTGGTATTTTTTCGAAAAAGATCAATGTTTAATGAATAGTGAAAAATGTTGTATTTTAATTAAAAACCACTTTTTAATCTGATTTATTTATATTATTATATTATCTTTTGAATTAGTTTTAAAGTGAAATTGGAATATATTTTTACCATTTAATCCAATAATGGTTGTTGGAATTTATTTCACTTTGAAATTGGACTTAAACTAGTGTCAATCTTTTGATACTTATTGTTTCATAAAAACACGCTATTTGTTCTGACAACCGGAATTAATTATTAAATTAATTAATGTAACTTATATGTTATGAATTTTTTAAAATAGACATGATTTTTTAATTCCAAATAACAAATATAGATTAGGGTGAATTTTTGGTAATTTTCTGAAAAACTTCAATTTTTGATGAATAGTGAAACCACTAAGTGGTACTTATAAATGATGATTTTCCGTTTAAATGAAATTTTGCCACCTTTGTGTTTTGAATTTCAAAAATCCGAAATACATGGTTTTCATTATGAAGAAAAATGTTGTTCAATGGGATTATAATATTTTTTTGTGAATAGTAACTTATTAAGTTTTTAATCGCGATTAGGGGTAATTAGTGTAGTTTAAGGTAAAAATAACGTTTTAATAATATGATATGAGCTTGAAACAAGTACTACCCTCATTTTATGTGTAATGGAAGACCAAGAGAATCCATGGGTCAACTTGGGGACCCCATGGAGTCACTTTGGTTGGAAAATGACATAAATACCTTTTTATTTAATGTTAAAGTAAAAATGACACAAACATGACATGTTTCATTAAACCAATTTTTACATGGGGTTATACAAGTCAGATTTTTTACTATAAATATTAATTAGAAAGATAAATATATTTCCTAAATCATGATATTTGTTTAATAATTTTTATAAATTAAATATATTAAATTATTTATGACATCATGATGATGCAGCGATTACCTCATTAATAAAGGATTTAAATAAAATGAAAAGATAATGTAAAATCTATGACCTAAACATGTACAAAACATATTGGATGGGTATATTTAGAACCCTTATCACCTTATCCTAGAATTATATCAATGTGGGACCTTTTAAATTCGAAAATCATTTTAAAATAAAGGAACCTTTCTTTACTTTCCAAGGGTGCCCCTCCTCTCCTCTTATAAAAGTCCCCCACCTCTACTTACTTACCCACACTTCCAAAGCCATTGGCTTGGCCAAACCCCTCACATTTTGTCTCTCCACATCCCTCTATAACTCTTTGAAGCCTCACTTTGGGCAGAAGTCTTCCCAAGGAAGCCTTTGAGCTCAAACCAAAGGGAGTTACCCGATTTTAAGGTAATGTCTTCACTTGAGTCCTTTTGTTTTATTTTGCTTCTCCAACCCTCTAAACTCTTTTTATTAATTTATTTTGTAAAAAATCCAGTATCTTCAATATACTAGGATGTTTTTACAATAAGTATTAGATCTAAACTTACACACACATTCATCTAATGGTTAAAGAACATACCGTTTCTGTGGTTGGTGATTTTCTGCCTCACGAAACGATGATTGTTCAATATTCTTTTAACACCTTTAAAGGTGGCCATTATGAGGTCACTGTATTTTATATATGATATATATGGTATTTATGTTTACTATATTCTTCTTTATTTTATATTTAAAACATAACTTTATTCTTTTCATGTTGTGTAAATGCGATAATTTCATATGAGGAAGTGCGGACTACCGCCCCCTCAAGTGATGTGACTCGTACATGCAATACATGGAATGTATGAAGAAGGAAATTAATGAATATATGTGAACTATATAAAATATATATTATAATTTAATTATAATATATACATATATATATCATTTATTTTTAATTCCATTAATATGACAAAGAAAAAATGAAAGTAGCGTTCATGCATACGTACGGCCTACCGTCTCCATGAACGGTGCTTTTCGTTTTTTATCTCCAAAAGATATGGAATAGAATAAAATTAATATGTACTGGATATATATGATATTTTAATCATTAAATACTATTCTGGAAATTATTTACTTATAACTACATGGACAATCAATTTTCAAAGAAGTTCATTTTTGACTCATGTACCAAACATCGGCAAAAACGTCTGATATGAACTAACATTATTAAACAATTATTATAACATTATCATATGTGATATGAACTGAATAATAATATCTAAATGAGGTCCTTAGGAAATTATAAATTGACCAAATTTTATTATTCAGGAGATTAAAGAACGATCGAGTCAAGTCGGACCCGAGGTAAGGGATCCTACTCCTCTCTTTCTTTTTAAGTACACTCTTTTATGCCATTCCTTTTCAATCTCATTTTTCTTGTTATTGGGATGTTATTTTATATTACTATTACTTTTATTTTTATGTTTATATGATTAGAGACCCTATTCTCTCTCATAAATCCATTTTGGAAGTTTTGAGTGGCCCTGTTAGGCTGCCGAATTTTCGTAAGAGATCTAACCTCTCTCTTTCTTTTAAGTACTCTCCTTTATGTAACTTCTTTTAAGCTCCTCTTGTTATGTTGGGGGATGTTATTTTATATTAATATTTCTGTAAACATTATGTTAATATGATGAGAGACCCTATTTGTTATCATTAATCCATTTTGGAAGTTTTAAGTGGCGCTGTTAGGCTGCCGAGTTTTCGTAAGGGATTTTTCATCTCACTTTTATTCCCGTGAGATTTATGCTACATTTGCCACAATTTCCTTCTAGTGGTGTATGTACTTCCCATTATTTTACTCATTGTGTAATATAATTTCATTTATCAGTATTTACATCAATGTTTTATTGTCCTTCTTTCACAGGGTGCATGTCTCGAAAGATACCCATGTCGGTAAGGGAACCTTTCACCCTCCTCTTTTTAAAAGACTTCTTTTGTTATGTCTTTTAAAACACATGATATTATGTTGGGATATGTTCTTCTATATCCTTCTTGATTTGAATTTTATGTCCATGTCATGAGATACCCTTTTTATCTCTCATCAACTCCTTTTATGAATTTTGTAGTGACGTCTTTAGGCTGTCAAATTTTTGCAAGGGAACTTCTTAACCCAAATTTGATTCTTTAGGATAAACTTGTACTCCTTGAACATGTCGTTCTATGAATATGTGTGAATAAACTATGATTGTTTTACACTTAATATCCACTTATATTTGGTGTATTCGTTTGTCACACATAATTATGTAATTGATTTATCCTTAAACCAAGGATATCGTCTTTGTATGGGACTTCGTCTCAATCTCCTTTCATTGATACA
Source organism: Viscum album (assembly GCA_963277665.1). Taxonomy (NCBI): domain Eukaryota; kingdom Viridiplantae; phylum Streptophyta; class Magnoliopsida; order Santalales; family Viscaceae; genus Viscum; species Viscum album. Next base: position 861,176,237 of record OY728121.1, read on the forward strand.
TATTTTGTTTTATACACAACCTTATTTTATACAGTGTATAAAACCCTTTGACTTTTACGTTTATTCAAAAGGAATATTTTTTACACGAAGCGTTTTCTAAATGACAAAAGGGAATGTTATTTTTGTCGTACGTATGCGGCGACAAAGACTTCTCCGTCGCCATGACCATTATTTGAGTTTCGGCTTCCTCTACAAGCCATACTTCTTTTTAAAGAAAAATAAAAACCATGTTTTACTTTTATTTTTTTTTTGAATTGAAAATGGGTTTCATAATGTTTTTATATCAATGTGTTGTATTGATATCTTGTGATTGAAAGGTGGAAATGTTATGTTTCCTTTATGCATGTTTTATGTGATATGATTATGTTGAGGTTCTTGGGAATTATTATGAAGACGGGTGGTTCCGTGATAAACTAAGGGCGGGTGAGACCGATATAGATCTCCAATGCATTGGGTAACGTGAAGGAGTGAAATGATAAGGTTTCTCCGAAGAGATTTAGGTAATATACTGTGGTGGTATTCCAAACGTAACCAAGAGGGTTACTCCCTACATAAGAATGTTATGAATGCCTCAAGTTGCCTTTTATGTCTTATGATTTCTATGATTTATTCATGATTTGATGAGGTATGTTAAAGTTCCTATGTTTTATGGGTAAAGTATGATTTTATTCTTATGTATATATGAACTCTTGTTTCCTTTCCAAATTTTTTTATAACCCTTTCTGAGATTTTTATGCTCATTCGAAGTTTTTTGAAATGTTTTTCACAGGTCAAGGGAAAGGTACATGATATGATGATAGTGTCAAGGAAGTGTCAAGAAAGAATCCATGTTTTATTTTAAATATGTTTCCGTTGATGGGAAAAAATGAATACTATCTTTATGTAACCACCTTGTTTAAATGTGGAATGTAATGCAAGTTTTATGATCTAATTCTCTAAAACTCTAAACCTGAAAAGATCCTCAATGTGTAATCTTTTAACAACTCAAGATTAAGTAAGGTTTAAGTCCGGGGCCTTATATTTGGTATCAGAGGTCGGTTTAGACAACTTTAGGGATTAATAGTTTTTGTTAGACACATGATTAGTCCCTATATCTATTATTTCAGTTAAATCCTTGTTTTATAACATTTTTTAGGTCAAGTAAAGTTGGTTATGAATGTAAGGAGAAGGATCTCAAACGACATTCCTATCTCTCCCTGATGACATGCTTGCAATAATTATTGCAAAGTCATGTTCGGATGATTGTGAAACTTTTTCTAGCATACAAATCACTTGCAAGCAGTTGTTTGAGATATCAAACACCTCCACTATACCTCGTTATCATCTTGGATCATGGGTTGTTTTTAGAAAAATACTATTTTCACAATATTCTCATTTTTTGAAGAAAGGTAAATATTATCAAGGTATTTTCAAATATTTTACCTTATCACAAGAATTTGAAGCATATTATGATTTTAAAAATGGTGATGAGGATGGAGACCCTTGCGTAACCTATTGATATTTGATTTTTAAAATATAGTCTCTCAGCACATACTTATGGTATTTTAAAAGGACCAATAATAGAAAGTTTAAACTCAAATTTTGTCTAACTATTTTATAGAAATCATGTTTTATCAGATGTTTTGGAATTATATGTCATACATGATTATTTTCCAAAACTGTTTTTCTACGAACACCCATATGACCCATGTTATACAAGGTGTATTTGGATGAAGGAAGTAGATTATTTTGAAAGATCTCTAAATCATTGTTGTAATTCATGGGACTTCTACCTACATGAGAAAGATGATGATGAAACCAAGTGGACTCCATAATCAAGATATGATGTTATTCATTTTGGGAATCGTTTTATTTTAACTTATGGTGGTGAAATAAGACTTCATGAATTAAGATGTTGAGATCGTAACGAATTTGGATGAAAATGAGAGGTATAAGGAAACTATTGAGGTTAAAACATATTAGGGTTATTTTTGGAGTTTTATAAAAAGGACAACACGCAGACCGTGTGAAAACTCGTCGCGTCGGACAAAGTTGTGGGAGTCAAACCGACAACCAAAGTGTGACTGGTATTTATCGCCTACCACTGGACTACGTGAATTCCCTGGTTAGTTTTACTGATTCTTTTTAGTTAGATGATTTTATTTTGGGTTATCTATGGAAATTTATTACTATAAGGCCCCATCCTTAATCCTTACTTAATCTTGAGTTATTACAATATTACACACTGAGGATCTTTTCAGGTTTAGAGTTTTAGAGAATTAGATCATGAAACATTCATTACATTCCATATTTATACAAAGTGGTTACATAAAAGACAGTATTCATTCTTCCCATCAATGGAAACATATTTAAAATATAACACAGATTCTTTCTTGACACATCCTTGACACTATCATCACATCATGTACATTTCCCTTGACCTGTGAAAAACATTTAAAAAACATGGGGTGAGCACAAAAAGCTCAGTAAGAGTTATAAAAATATGGAAAGGAAACATGATTTCATATATACATAATAATGAAATCATACTTTACCCATAAAACAAAGGCACATTCATACCTCATCAAACCATGAATAATTCATAGAAATCATAAGACATAAAGGTAACTTGAGGCATTCATAACATTCTTACGTAGGGAGTAACCCTCTTGGTTACATTTGGAATACCCATCACAGTATATTCCCTAAATCTCTTCGGATAAACCTTAACGTTTCACTCCTTCGCATTACCCAATGCATTGGAGAGCTATATCGGGCTCACCCGCCCTTAGTTTATCACGGAACCACCCGTTTTCATAACAATGCCCAAGAACCATAACATAAACATATCACATAAAACATTCATAAAGGAAACAAAAAATTTCCACATTTCAATCACAACATAACATTTTAGTATTTTGAAATAATGAATCCATACAAAATGAAACCATTTCCAAAACCATTTAAAACATTTAATAAAATGATTTTTGAATCAAAGTGTCCCATACCACCTTGAATCTTTTAAAATTTTAAACCATTAATATCCATATAAATAAATCCTTAAAACCATTTTGAAAACATGGATATTAATAAGAACAAATCATTAAAACATTTAAAGTGATATTTTGGTTAAAGGGGTTTTACCAATATTAGAGACACTTGAATACAATAATTGAGGAATAACATTTAGTCAGAACTTTATAATATCATGAGAATAAATGGATTCATGATATAATACTACAAAGGACAGTATATACACCATATAAGAGTGAATTGGTGCATAACAACAATGAACCCTCAATAGAAATGTCAAATGTGATGAAATCCCTTATAAAGAAGGTATCCTTAAATTAAGGACAAATCAATCTCAAAAATATGTGTGAAAAATATAAATACACCCAGTATAAGTGGATATTAAGTGTAAAACAATAAAAGGTCATTCACACATATTCAATGGATGACATGTTCAATGACTACATGTTGAACCCAAAGAAATCGAAATTGGGTTAAAAAGTTCCCTTGACAGCCTAACGGCATCACATCAAAATGAGTTGATGAGAGATAAAAAGTGTATCTCATCACTTGGAAATAAAATTTACATCAATAAGGACATATGAGAACATATCCCAACATAAAAATATGTAAATTAAAAGACCCATCAAAAGAAGTCTTTTAAAATAAAAGGAGGGTGAAAGGTTCCCTTACCGACTTGGGTATCTTTCAAAACATACACCCCATGAAAGAAGGACAATAGATCATTGATGTAAATAATCATAAACGAAAGTATATTACACAAATAGTAAAATAAAGGGAAGTACATACACCACTCAATGGAATTTGTGGCAAATGTAGCATAAATCTCACGGGAATAAAAGTGAGAGGAAAAATCCATTACGAAAACTCGGCAGCCTAACGGCGCCACATAAAAACTTCCAAAATGGATTGATGAGAGAGAATAGGGTCTCTAATCACATGAACATAAAAATTACAGTAAGAGTAATATAAAATAACATCCTAATTACAAGAAATATGAGCTTAGAAGGAAAGACATAAAAGAGTGTACTTAAAAAGAAAGAGAGGAGTAGGATCCCTTACCTCGGGTCCGACTTGACTCGATCGTTCTTTAACGTCCTGAATAATAAACTTGAGTTAATTTCTACTTGATTAAGAACCTTTTCCAAGTTCATTATTACTTTTATATCAATTATTGACATGTTATAAACATTATGTAATCATTTAAGTTAATAATGTTCATTTTGTCGGTATTTGGTTCTTAAGTCGAAAGTGGACTTCTTACAATTACATGTTGTCCGTGTGGTCAAAGGTTATTTATATCCAGAATGAAATTCCTGATTTGGATATAATATATTTTATATATATCCAGCATATACATGTATTTATAATATTACATAACCGTTTAGGGGTAAGAAATGAAATGCACCGTTCATGGAGACGGTAAGCCGTACGTACGCATGAACGCTACTTTCATTTCTTTGTCATATTAATGGAATTAAAACTAAATTAGAGGTATGTATATTTTAATTAAAGTATTATATTCATCATTTAGATGTATCATTCATCATATATATCCATTATATACATGTACTTATAATAGTACATTACATTTGGGGATAAGAAATGAAATGTACCGTTCATGGAGACGGTAAGCCGTACGTACGCATGAACGCTACTTTCATTTCTATCTCTTACTTTAATGGAAAGAAATAATAATGATATAGAGGTATATAATAATTCCAGTATAACATCATATATAATAACATTAAATCCATCCTTTATACGTCCCACGTATGGCATTAACGAATCACATCACTTTGAGGGGGCGGTAGTCCGCACTTCCTAAAATGAAGATATCGCGTATACCCATAATGGAAGCCATAAAGGTAATACAAAAATGATAAATACAGAAGCATAAGTAATATATAAACATATTATATATCATATATAAAAATATTGACATCATAATGGCCACCCTTGAAGGTGTTAAATGAGTATTGAACAATCATCGTTTCTGGAGGCAGAATTTCGCCATCCACGGAAACCATATGTTCTTTAACCATTTGATGTAGTTGTGTGAGAGTGTAGCTCGAATAAATCTTACAAAAAAATCCTAGTATATTTAATATACTGTTGTTGTTACAAAATAAGTAAATAAAAAGAGTTTATGGGGTTGGAGAAGCAAAATAAAACAAATGAACATGAGAGAATGAATTACCTTTAAAAGTGTAACTCCTTTTGTTTTGAGCATAAAGACTTCCTTTTAAAGGATTATTCCCAAAGGGAATCCTCTAGGATGAGGATAGGGATGTGGAGAGAGTAAATGGTCAGGGGTTGGCAGAGCCAATGGCTTGAGGAGTGTGTGAAATGAGGTAGAGGTGGGGGCCTTTTATAAGAGGAGTGGAGGGGCACTTTTGGAAAGTAAGAAATATTACATTATTTGAACATGTGTTTCGGTTTTAAAAGGTCGAAAATTGATATTATTCGTGTATAAGGTTATAAGGGTTCGAACTCCACACATCCAATAAGATTTGGACATGTGTAGGTCATAGAGATTACATTATCTTCTCATTTTATTTAAATCATTAGATAATGATGTCATCGCTGCATCATTATGATGTCATAAATAATTTAATTTATTTAATGTTTAAAAATTATAAAAAATTTACTATGATGTAGGAAATCATTTTATCTTTCCATGTACTATTTATAATAAAAATTCTGACTTGTATAACCCCACTTAAGAATTGTTTTAGTAAAACATATCATGTTTGTGTCATTTTTACTTTTACATTAAATAAAAAGTTATTTATGTCATTTCCCAACCAAAGTGGCTCCATGGGGTCTCCAAGTTGACCCATGTCTTGTATTGGTCGGCCATTACCCATCCAATGAGGTTAGGACATGTGTCAAGTTCATTTCATATTATTAAAACATTATTTGTACCTTAAACTACACTAATTACCTCTAATCGCGATTAAAAACTTAATAAGTTACTATTCACCAAAAAATTATTTTTATCCCATTGAACCACATTTTACTTCTTAATGACAACCATGTATGTCGGATTTTTGAAATTCAAAACACAAAGATGGCAAAATTTCATTTAAACGGAAAAATCAGTTTTTATAGTACCACTTAGTGGTTTCACTATTCATCAAAAATTGAAGTTTTTCAGAAAAATCCAAAAAATTCACCCTAAGCTATATTTGATATTCCGAATTCAAAAATGAAGTCTATTTTACAAAATTCAAAACATATAAGTCACATTAATTAATTTAATAATTAATTCCCGCTGTCAGATCAAATAGCGTGTTTTTATGAAACAATAAGTATCAAAAGATTGACACTGGTTTAAGTCTGATTTCAAAGTGAAATTAATTCCAACGACCACTATTGGATTTAATGGTAAAAGTATATTATAATTTCACTTTAAAACCAATTCAAAATATAATCTAATCATATAAATAAATTATATTAAAAAGAGGTTTTGATTTAAAATACAACATTTTACACTATTCATTAAAAAAATGAACTTTATCAGAAAGATGCCAAAAATTTACACAAAGTAAATTTTGATGTCCCGATTCTTAATAAGAGTTTTATTTGGTCCAAAATAATTTTTAAGAGTGAACAAAACTATATTTAATGATGGTTCAACATCAAAAGGTGATAAGTGAACCTTTAGTGAAAACTAGGGCATATACGCCTAAAATTGAATTCTTTCCGTATTTTAAGCCTTTGTCTTTTATTGGATAAATTTAAAAACATTTAAAAACATATATAATAATATTTTAGTTATTTCTATCCATTCCCGCAAACACAACGACTACATGTTAACAACCATTTAAAATAATATTATTTTATTATTAGAGTGCAACGTAAGATTCCCAAGAAACTCGTTGTTGCGTGTTGGGTACGCCATCGAGCATAGCGTCCCCTTTAAAGTCATATTAATATTTTATTCACAAATATGGATAAATATGAAAATGTCATATTCTTTATTTACCTGGGGTGTTACATCCTTCCCCCCTTTTTGGAATTGTGTCCTCGCAATTTTTAAAATTGCGCTTGGAAACATCCTTGAAAGTCCCACATCGGAACAAGGGTCGGTAAAAAAATCACTTTAAAATAAAGGAAGATAAGTACAGAGGTCACCCGAGTTAACCCATACTATGATTCCATGTAGAAAAACATGGACATGGAAGAAAAATCCAAGGGTCATGTTCTTGAGGGAGAGTGATATTAAACATGTCTAGGAGAAAGTTAACAATGAGAAAATCACAAACTTGTGATGGGTTAAACGGTGTTGGGTTCCCCAGTAGGAAAAGTTAATAGACAACATTTTTGTTTAAAGTTACTTAATATTGAGGAATTTATTCATAAGGAAGCATAATCACTTATCATGTTGACTTTCAACTTTTATTAGATTCCTTAATCAAACTCATATTTTTTCCAAAAGACGAGTATTTAGGGAGACTTGTTCGCATTAAGAGTACTATAATCAACTTCTAGAGAATCACCTAATCCACCAAAGAGAACTATATACATCCCATATCTTTAGACCTTAACCAAAACCAAAAAAATGTTAGTACAAGGTCAGATAATCCAGAAAAGGATAACCCTTTTAAAAGAAAATCTATGCTTAATCTCCAAAATTTGTCCAACAAAACCTAATGTTCAACGAGGACCATTAGATAAACAATTTGTCCATAAAATTATTCCAAGTAAACCAATATAAGATTGAAACCCAAATACTTGAAGGATTTAGTCACATAGTCTTCCAAGTTAAATCGTAACATTTATCTCTAAACAACATCAGTTTCTCCTAAAGTCTCATATTGAAAAGTAATTATCCTAATCACATATCCTCCATGATAGGTTAATCATTTTCATAAATAACCCAAAATCAACTTACTCTTAATTCATAAAATCATATAACTAGAATGAATCATTCAAACTAACCAGGGACTTCACGTAGTCCAGTGGTAGGCGATAAATACCAGTCGCACATTGTTTGTGGGTTCGATTCTCGCAGCTTTGTCCGATGCGACAGGTAGTCACACGGTCTGCGTGTTGTCCTTTTTCCAAAACTATAAAATTCTTAAATCATTCCCCAAAAAGAGATAAAATCATTAAAAATGATCCTAACATATTTTAACCTCAAGTTTATCTCATGCCTTTCATTTTCCAGCATATCATATAATAACCCATAATTACCTCAAAAGTAAGGATCATATAAACACTAATGGTTACATTTATAATTATTACCTGAACTTCCACATGGATTGGTCATCTCGTACATGATGCATTAAATATCATACCAAGGTTCAAGTGGTTGATCATGACTCCTTGATATTTGGTTTAGAACAACCACAAGTTTCCTCATTGAATCCTCCATTTTATCTAGTATCTTAATTAGAGAACCACCACAGTTTCCTTCAAACCTGCTGTCTCTTTGGTGCCTGCTAGATCCATCCATTCACTAAAAATAGAAATGTCAGTGTGAGTATATCAACAAAACCATCATGTACTAATGAGGAAGGTAAACACTAAGATACACTTACTCATTCACTTTATCTAAAACTAGGACTCTTTTTGAAATCCTAACCATTATGGTAATGTCACTTGTGCTTAGAGAATACCCTAACCTCTAAAGTTATCTAAACCGACCTCTGATACCAACTATAAGGCCCCAGCCTTAAACCATACTTAATCTTGAGTTATTACAAGATAACACACTGAGGATCTTTTCAGGTTTAGAGTTTTAGAGAATTAGATCATGAAACTTTCATTACATTCCATATTTAGACAAAGTGGTTAGATAAAAGACAGTATTAATTCTTCCCATCAACGGAAACATATTTAAAATATAACACAGATTCTTTCTTGACACATCCTTGACACTATCATCACATCATGTACCTTTCCCTTGACCTGTGAAAAACATTTCAAAAACATGGGGTGAGCATAAAAAGCTCAGTAAGGGTTATAAAAATATGGAAAGGAAACATGAGTTCATATATACATAAGAATGAAATCATACTTTACCCATAAAACAAAGTCACTTTCATACCTCATCAAACCATGAATAATTCATAGAAATCATAAGACATAAAGGTAACTTGAGGCATTCATAACATTCTTACATAGGGAGTAACCCTCTTGGTTACGTTTGGAATACCCATCAGAGTATATTCCCTAAATCTATTCGGAGAAACCTTAACGTTTCACTCCTTCACATTACCCAATGCATTGGAGAGCTATATTGAGCTCACCCGCCCTTTGTTTATCACGGAACCACCTGTTTTCATAACAATGCCCAAGAACCATAACATAAACGTATCACATAAAACATTCATAAAGGAAACAAAACATTTCCACATTTCAATCACAACATAACATTTTAGTATTTTTAAATAATGAATCCATACAAAAAGAAACCATTTCCAAAACCATTTAAAAGATTTAATAAAAAGATTTTTGAATCAAAGTGTCCCATACCACCTTGAAGCTTTTAAAATTTTAAACCATTAATATCCATATAAATAAATCCTTAAAACCATTTTGAAAACATGGATATTAATAAGAAAAAATCATTAAAACATTTAAAGTGATATTTTGGTTAAAGGGGTTTTACCAATATTAGAGACACTTGAATACAATAATTGAGGAATAACATTTAGTCAGAACTTTATAATATCATGAGAATAAATGGATTCGTGATATAATACTCCAAATGACAGTATATACACCATATAAGAGTGAATTGGTGCATAACAACAATGAACCCTCAATAGAAATGTCAAATGTGATGAAATCCCTTATAAAGAAGGTATCCTTAAATTAAGGACAAATCAATCTAAAAAATATGTGTGACAAATATAAATACACCCAATATAAGTGGATATTAAGTGTAAAACAATAAAAGGTCATTCGCACATATTCAATGGATGACATGTTCAATGACTACATGTTGAACCCAAAGAAATCGAAATTGGGTTAAAAAGTTCCCTTGACAGCCTAACGGCATCACATCAAAATGAGTTGATTAGAGATAAAAAGTGTATCTCATCACTTGGAAATAAAATTTACATCAATAAGGATATATGAGAACATATCCCAACATAACAATATGTAAATTAAAATACCCATCAAAAGAAGTCTTTTAAAATAAAAGGAGGGTGAAAGGTTCCCTTACCGACTTGGGTATCTTTCAAAACATACACCCCATGAAAGAAGGACAATAGATCATTGATGTAAATACTCATAAACGAAATTATATTACACAAAGAGTAGAATAATGGGAAGTACATACACCACTCAATGGAATATTTGGAAAATGTAGCATAAATCTCACGGGAATAAAAGTGAGAGGAAAAATCCCTTACGAAAACTCGGCAGCCTAACGGCGCGACATAAAAACTTCCAAAATGGATTGATGAGAGATAATAGGGTCTCTCATCACATGAACATAAAAATTACAGTAAGAGTAATATAAAATAACATCCCAATAACAAGAAATATGAGCTTAGAAGGAAAGACATAAAAGAGTGTACTTAAAAAGAAAGAGAGGAGTAGGATCCCTTACCTCGGGTCCGACTTGACTCGATCGTTCTTTAACATCCTGAATAATAAACTTTAGTTAATTTATACTTGATTAAGAACCTTTTACAAGTTTATTATTCCTTTTATATCAATTATTTACATGTTATAAACATTATGTAATCATTTAAGTTAATAATGTTCATTTTTTCGGTATTTGGTTCTTAAGTCGAAAGTAGACTTCTTACAATTACATGGTGTCCGTGTGGTCAAAGGTTATTTATATCCATAATGACATTCCTGATTTGGATATCATATATTTTATATATATCCAGCATATACATGTATTTATAATATTACATAATCATTTAGGGGTAAGAAATAAAATGCAACGTTCATGGAGACGGTAAGCCGTACGTACGGATGAACGCTACTTTCATTTCTTTGTCATATTAATGGAATTAAAACTAAATGAGAGGTATGTATATTTTGATTACAGAATTATATTCATCATTTAGATTTATCATTAATAATATATATCCATTATATACATGTACTTATAATAGTACATTACATTTGGGGATAAGAAATGAAATGTACTCTTCATAGAGACGGTAAGTCGTACGTACGCATGAACGCTACTTTCATTTCTATCTCATACTTTAATGGAAATAAATAATAATAATATAGAGGTATATAATAATTCCAGTATAAAATCTTATATAATAACATTAAATCCATCCTTTATATGTCCCACGTATGGCATTAACGAATCACATCACTTTGAGGGGGCGGTAGTCCGCACTTCCTAAAATGAAGATATCACGTATACCCATAATGGAATCCATAAAGGTAAGACACAAATGAAAAATACAGAAGCATAAGTAAAACATAAACATATTATATATCATATATAAAAATAGTGACATCATAATGGCCACCCTTGAAGGTGTTAAATGAGTATTAAACAATCTTCGTTTCGGGAGGCAGAATTTCGCCATCCACGGAAACCGTATGTTCTTTAACCATTTTATGTAGTTGTGTGAGTGTGTATCTCGAATAAATCTTATAACAACATCCTAGTATATTTAAGATACTTGTGTTGTTAAAAAATAAGTAAATAAAACGATTTTAGGGGGTTGGAGAAGAAAAATAAAACAAATGAACATGAGAGAATGAATTACCTTTAAAAGTGTAACTCCTTTTGTTTTGAGCCTAAAGACTTATTTTGAAAAGATTATTCCCAAAGTTAATCCTCTAGGATGAGGAGAGGGATGTGGAGAGAGTAAATGAGTATGGGTTGGCTGAGCCAAAGGCTTGAGGACTGTGTGAAATGAGGTAGAGGTGGGGGCCTTTTATAAGAGGAGTGGAGGGGCACTTTTGGAAAGTAAGAAATATTACTTTATTTGAACATGTGTTTCGGTTTTAAAAGGTCCCAAATTGATATACTTCATGGAAAAGGTGATAAGGGTTTTAAATGAACCCATACAATAAGTTTTGGATATGTGTAGGTCATAGAGTTTACATTATCTTCTCATTTTATTTAAATTGTCATATAATGATGTCATCGCTGCATCATTATGATGTCATAAATAATTTAATTTATTTAACGTCTAAAAATTATAAAAAATTTACTATGATGTAGGAAATCTTTTTATCTTTCCAATGAATATTTATAATAAAAATTCTGACTTGTATAACCCCACTTAAGAATAGTGTTAGTAAAACATATCATGTTTGTGTCATTTTTACTTTTACGTTAAATAAAAAGTTATTTATGTCATTTCCCAAACAAAGTGGCTCCATGGGGTCCCCAAGTTGACCCATGGCTTTTTTGAGTCGTCCATTACACATAAAATGAGGTTAGGACATCTGTAAAGTTCATTTCATATTATTAAAACATTATTTTTACCTTTAACTACACTAATTACCTCTAATCGCGATTAAAAACTTAATAAGTTACTATTCACCAAAAAATTATTTTTATCCCATTGAACCAAATTTTACTTCTTAATGAAAACCATGTATGTCGGATTTTTGAAATTCAAAACACAAAGATGGCAAAACTTCATTTAAACGGAAAAATCAGTTTTTATAAGTACCACTTACTGGTTTCACTATTCATCAAAAATTGAAGTTTTTCAGAAAAATCCCAAAAATTCACCCTAAGATATATTTGATATTCCGAATTCAAAATTGAAGTCTATTTTACAAAATTAAAAACATATAATTCACATTAATTAATTTAATAATTAATTCCCGCTGTCAGATCAAATAGCGTGTTTTTATGAAACAATAAGTATCAAAAGATTGACACTGGTTTAAGTCTGATTTCAAAGTGAAATTAATTCCAACGACCACTATTATATTTAATGGTAAAATTATATTATAATTTCACTTTAAAACCAATTCAAAAGATAATCTAACCATATAAATAAATTAGATTAAAAAGAGGTTTTGATTTAAAATACAACATTTTACACTATTCATTAAAAAATGAACATTATCAGAAAGATGCCAAAAATTTACACAAAGTAAATTTTGATGTCCCAATTCTTAATAAGAGTTTTATTTGGTCCAAAAGAATGTTTAAGAGTGAACAAAACTATATTTAATGATGGTTCAACATCAAAAGGTGATAAGTGAACCTTTAGTGAAAACTAGGGCATATACGCCTAAAATTGAATTCTTTCCATATTTTAAGCCTTTGTCATTTATTGGATAAATGTAAAAACATTTAAAAACATATATAATCATATTTTAGTTATTTCTATCCATTCCCGCCAACACAACGGCTACATGTTAACTACCATTTAAAATAATATTATTTTATTATTAGAGTGCAACGTAAGATTCCCAAGAAACTCGTTGTTGCGTGTTGGGTACGCCATCAAGCATAGCATCCCCTTTAAAGTCATATTAATATTTTATTCACAAATATGGATAAATATGAAATTGTCATATTCTTTATTTACCTGGGGTGTTATAATTACCCTATCATAGAGGATATGTAATTTGGTTAATTACTTTTCAATATGAGAATTTAAGAGCAACTGATGTTGTTTGGAGATAAATTTTACGATTTAACTTGGAAGACTATGTGACTAAATCCTTCAAATATTTGGGTTTCAATATTAGTTTGGTTTACTTTGAAGAATTTTATGGACAAATTGTTTATCTAATGGTCCTCTTTGAACTTTGGGTTTTGTTGGACAAATTTTGGAGATTAAAAATAGATTTTCTTTTTATAAAGTGTTATCCTTTTCTGGATTATCTGATCTTGTACTAACCTTTTTGGTTTTAGTTTTGGTTATGGTCTAAAGATATGGGAAGTATATAGTTACCTTTTGTGGATTAGGTGATTCTCTAGAAGTTTATTATAGTACTCTTAATGTGAACAAGTCTTCCTAAATACTCGCCTTTTGGGGAAAGTATGAGTTTGTGTAAGAAATCTAGTAAAAGTTAAAAGTCAACATGACAAGTGAGTATGTTTCCTTAAGATCAAAAATAAATTCCTCAATGAAGAGTAACTTAAAACAAAAATGATGTCTGTTAACTTTTCCTACTGGGGAATCGAATACCGTTTAACCCATCACAAGTTTGTGATTTTCTTGTGGTTAACTTTTTCCTAAACATGTTTTCTATCACTCTCCATAAGAACATGACCCTATGTTTTCTCCTCCATTTCCATATTTTCATACTTGGAATCCTAGTATTGGTTAAATCGGGTGACCTTTGTACTTATCTTTCTTTATTTTTATTGTTTTACCGACTCTTGTTCCGATGTGGGACTTTCAAGGATTTTTCCAAGCTCAATTTTAAAATTGCGAGGACGCAATTCCCAAAAGGGGGGAAGGATGTAACACCCCAGGTAAATAAAGAATATGAAATTTTTATATTTATCCATATTTTTGAATAAAATATTAATATTACTTTAAAGGGGACGCTATGCACGATGGCGTACCCAATACGCAACAATGAGTTTCTTGGGAATCTTGTGTTGCACTCTAATAATAAAATAATATTATTTTAAATGGTAGTTAACGCCTAGCCGTTGTAATGGCAGGAATGAATAGAACTAACTCAAAAATAATTATATATGTTTTTCAAATATTTTTACTCTTTACAATAAATGTTATAGGATTAAAAATGCGAATGAATCCAATTTTAAGCATAAACATTCTAATATTCTTTAAAAGGTTGATTAACGACCTTTTGATGGCGAACCACTTTTAAATCCACTTTTTGACAATTTTATGTGTTATATTTGACAAAATAAAATTCTTCTTTAGAATCGCGACATAAAAATTTACTTTGTGTAAATTTTTGGTATTTTTCCGAAAAAGTTCAATTTTTAATGAATAGTGAAAAATGTTGTATTTTATTTCAAAACCACTTTTTAATCTGATTTATTTATATGATTATATTATTTTTTGAATTGATTTTAAATTGAAATTTGAATATATTTTTACCCTTTAATCCAATAGTGGTCATTGGAATTAATTTCACTTTGAAATTGGACTTAAACTAGTGTCAATCTTTTGATACTTATTGTTTCATAAAAACACGCTATTTGTTCTGGCAGCGGGAATTAATTATAAAATTAATTAATGTAACTTATATGGTATGAATTTTGTAAAATATACATAATTTTTGAATTCTGAATATCAAATATAGCTTAGGGTGAATTTTTGGTAATTTTCTGAAAAACTTCAATTTTTGATGAATAGTGAAACCACTAAGTGGTACTTATAAAAACTGATTTTCCGTTTAAATGAAATTTTGCCACGTTTGTGTTTTGAATTTCAAAAATATGACATACATGATTTTCATTAACAATAAAAATGTGGTTCAATGGGATTAGAATAATATTTTGGTGAATAGTAACTTATTAAGTTTTTAATCGCGATTAGGGGTAATTAGTGTATTTTAAGGTAAAAATAATGTTTTAATCATATGAGATGAGCTTTACACATGTCCTACCCTCATTTTATGTGTCATGTCCGACAAAGAAAATCCATGGGTCAACTTGGGGACCCCATGGAGCCACTTTGGTTGGAAAATGACATAAATACCTTTTTATTTAATGTTAAAGTAAAAAATGACACAAACATGACATGTTTTACTAAAAAAAACTTTTACATGGGGTTATACAAGTCAGAGTTTTGACTATAAATATTCATTAGAAATCTAAAATGATTTCCTACATCGTGATAGTTTTTTTATAATTTTTAGACATTAAATATATTAAATTATTTATGACATCATGATGATGCAGTGATTACCTCATTAATAAAGGATTTAAATAAAATGAAAAGATAATGTAAAATCTATGACCTACACATGTAAAAAAAACTATTTTATGGGTATATCTCAATACTTTATCACCTTATCCTATAATTATAACAATTTGGGACCTTTTAAATCCGAAACTCATTTTAAAATAAAGGATCATTTCTTTACTTTCCAAGGGTGCCCCTCCTCTCCTCTTATAAAAGGCCCCCACCTCTACCTACTTACCCACACGTATAAACCTTTGGCTCAGCCAACCCCTGCCCATTTTGTCTCTCCATATCCCTCTATAACTCCTTGAAGCCTCACTTTGGGCAGAAGTCTTCCCAAGGAAACCTTTGAGCTCAAACCAAAGGGAGTTACCCGATTTTAAGGTAATGTCTTCACTTGAGTCCTTTTGTTTTATTTTACTTCTCCAACCCTCTAAACTATTTTTATTCATTTATTTTGTAACAACTAAAGTATTTTCAATATACTAGGATGTTGTTACAAGATGGATTAGACCTACACTTACACACACATTCGTCTAATGGTTAAAAAACATACTGTTTATGTGGTAGGCGATTTTCTGCCTCACGAAACGATGATTGTTCAATATTCTTTTAACACCTTTAAAGTTGGCCATTATGATGTCACTGTATTTTATATATGATATATATGGTATTTATTTTTACTATATGATTCTGTATTTTATATTTAAAACATACCTTTATTCTTTTCATGTTGTGTACATGCGATAATTTCATATGAGGAAGTGTGGACTACCGCCCCCTCAAGTGATGTGACTCGTACATGCAATACATGGAATGTATAAAGAATGAAATTAATGAACATATGTGACCAATATAACATATATATTATACTGGAATTATAATATATACATATATATATATATATATATTATTTATTTTTAATTCCATTAATATGACAAAGAAAAAATGAAAGTAGCGTTCATGCATATGTACGGCCTACAGTCTCCAGGACCGGTGCTTTTCGTTTTTTATCTCCAAATGATATGGAATAGAATAAAGTGAATATGTACTAGATATATATGATATTTTAATCATTAAAAACTATTCTGGAAATTATTTACTTATAACTACATGGACAATCATTTTTCAAACAAGTTCATTTTTGACTCATGTACCAAACACTGGCAAAAACGTCTGATATGAACTAACATTATTAAACAATTATTATAACATTATAATATGTGATATGAACTGAATAATAATCTCTAAAGGAGGTCCTTAGGCAATTATAAATTGACCAAATTTTATTATTCAGGAGATTAAATAATGATCGAGTCAAGTCAGACCCGAGGTAAGGGATCCTACTCCTCTCTTTCTTTTTAAGTACACTATTTTATGCCATTCCTTTTAAAGCTCATCTTTCTTGTTATTGGTATGTTATTTTATATTACTCTTACTGTAATTTTTATTTTAATATGATGAGAGACCATATTTTCTCTCATCAATCCATTTTAGAAGTTTTGAGTGGCGCCGTTAGGCAGCCGAATTTTCGTAATAGATCTAACCTCTCTCTTTCTTTTTACGTACTCTCCTTTATGTCACTTCTCTTAAGATCCCCTTTGTTATGTTGGGGGATGTTATTTTATATTCCTATTTCTCTAAACTTTATGGTAATATGATTAGAGACCCTATTTGCTCTCATCAATCCATTTTGGAAGTTTTAAGTGGCGCCGTTAGGCTGCCGAGTTTTTATAAGGGATTTTTCATCTCACTTTTATTCCTATGAGATTTATGCTACATTTGCCACAATTTCCATTGAGTGGTGTATGTACTTCCCATTATTTTACTCATTGTGTAATATAATTTCATTTATGAGTATTTACATCAATGTTGTATTGTCCTTCTCTCACAGGGTGCATGTCTCGAAAGATACCCATGTCGGTAAGGGAACCATTCACCCTCCTCTTTTTAAAAGACTTATTTTGTTATGTATTTTAATACATATGCTATTATGTTTGGATATGTTCTTATATATCCTTATTGATTTGAATTTTATGTCCATGTGATGAGATACCCTTTTTATCTCTCATCAACTCATTTTCTTAATTTTGTAGTGACGCCGTTAGGCTGTCAAATTTTTGAAAGGGAACTTCTTAACCCAAATTTGATTCTATGGGATAAACTTGTACTCCTTGAATATGTCGTTCTATGAATATGTGTGAATAAACTCTAATTTTTTTACACTTAATATCCACTTATATTTGGTGTATTCATTTTCCACACATAATTATGTAATTGATTTATCCTTAAACCAAGGATACCGTCTTTGTATGGGACTTCGTCTCAATCTTCATTCATTGAGGCATATTTTGTTTTATACACAACCATCTTTTATACAGTGTATAAAACCCTTTGATTTTTACGTTTATTCAGAAAGAATCTTTTTTATACGATGCATTTTCTAAATGACAAAAGGGAATGTTATTTTTGTCGTACGTATGCGGCGACAACGACTTCTCCGTCGTCGTGACCATTATTTGAGTTTCGGCTTCCTCTACAAGCCATACATTTTTTAAAGAAAAATAAATACAATGTTTTAATTTTATTTTATTTTGGTATTGAAAATTGTTTTCATAATGTTTTTATATCAATGTGTTGTATTGATATCTTGTGATTGAAAGGTTGAAATGTTATGTTTGCATTATGCATGTTTTATGTGATACAATTATGTTGAGGTTCTTGGGAATTATTATGAAGACGGGTGGTTCCGTGATAAACTAATGGTGGGTGAGCCCAATATAGCCTCCAATGCATTGGGTAACACGAAGGAGTGAAACGTTAAGGTTTCTCCAAAGAGATTTAGGGAATATATTGTAGTGGGTATTCCAAACGTAACCAAGAGGGTTACTCCCTACATAAGAATGTTATGAATGCCTCAATTTACCTTTTATGTCTTATGATTTCTATGATTTATTCATGATTTGATGAGGTATGTTAAAGTGCCTCTGTTTTATGGGTAAATTGTCACGACCCGCCCTCGGGGTCCGTGCCGTGACTACCCCAAGCCCGCCTTCCATAGGCCAGGGGCTGGCGACTAGCACCAAGGCGTAGATCCCAGCAAATTGGGAAGGCATTGCCTTTGAAAAGGTAAACACACACCACAGAGTAAACAAGCGGAAAGTAAACACTAAGCAAGCAGAGTACAACTGAAGTGCGGAAAAGTAAATGGGCCAGAATACAAACCCAAACTGAAAGTAAAGTACAACTCGAAAAGGGAAAAACAGCAACTGTAAAGTAAAGGCCGCTACTCCGTGCTGTCCACTGGAAAATCCCACCTGAAGGGTGGGTACAGATAGCTCCTCTGCTCCACGGGTCCCACCGTCCGCTCCGTGCTCGTCCCGCCCAGTGGTCCACCTCCGGGTACCGTCCCGCTCCGCAAACCTCAGCTAAGGTCAACGCTGTCCGTCGTCTGCAACCAACACAACGTAGTGCGGGCGAAGCCCGAGCAGGGGTGAGTATAAGCTACTCAGTAGGGTCCCCGAGACCCCTGAAGGTCTCTCAAAATCCACAAAGGATAAACCACGAAGCAAAGTACAATCACGAAGTAACAACCAACACTGCTTAGGTATATGCCCATACATATACCTAAGTCATCAATTAAAATACGCTCCAACCTCCGAGCCCAAGTATAACTCAGTCCACGCAGGAAAGTATACGTATTCCACAAAGGAAAGTAACAGGATTCAGCTCACACAGGTATACTTCTTCAGGGACGATAAAGATGATCACTGATCCATCTAAGTCGTCGGACCCACGAAGGATCGATAGGTAACTAACCCCCGCAAGACCCACACAGGATCGGGCTCACACAGAACCTGTAGGCGCTGGCTCACACAGAACCGCTGAGCGCAAGGACCCACACAGGATCGGGCTCACACAGAACCTGTAGCACTGATCCATGTAGGATCGCTGAGTGCTGTAGTCGTCGTCGTCGAATCCACACAGGATCTCTGTACTGTCGTCGTCGAATCCACACAGGATCTCTGTACTGTCGTCGTCGAATCCACACAGGATCTCTGTACTGTCGTCGTCGCAGTCACAGTAGCAGTCGTAGCAGTAGAACAGTCGCAGCCAGCACTAGGGTTCCCGCACACAGCAAGCTCGTACGGAGGATCCGCTCCACGAGCCGAGAGGCTGATACATCAACTGTCACGAAGACCGATGTTGATGTATCCAAAAGTTCCGTATCGTCAAAAGGAACTCAACGCAACAGACGGCGCGTCGATCGGACGCCCGGTCTGAGAGATAATGGCATTTTCGTCTCCGGGGCCCGGTTGGTTTTTAAGGCAAAACCAACCCGACCGTACTCCACCTGCGTCCAAACCTCGGGCGGAGTATGCCAAAAGATCCGTCTCACTAAGAGGAACACTACGCGACTGACGGCACGTCAATCGGACGTCCGTAGCTCAAGATATGAGCGTTTCCGCTCCGAAGGCCCGGTTGGTTTCGTGAACGAACCAACCCGGCCGAACTCAAAGTAACCCGAAACCTTGAGTGCGATATACCGAAACGACCGTCTCGATCCAAGGATCGCGTTGCCGCAGACGGTTCGTCATTCGGAGGTCCGAGGCTCAAGTTATGAGCCAAGAACCGAATCTGGTCCGAAACGGGGGGTCCGGGTCCGGGCCGACCCGGCCCGACCCCCCCCCTCTGGACGGCGCGGCGGCCGGCGGCGGCGGACGGCGGCGGCGGACGGCGGCGGACGGCGGCGGCGGCTGGCCGCGTGGCGGCGGCGGCGGGCCGCGTGGCGGCGGCGGCTGGCGGACCGCGTGGCGGCGGCGGCTGGCGGGCCGCGTGGCGGCGGCGGGAGGCACGCGGCGGCGGCTGGCGGACCGCGTGGCGGCGGCGGCTGGCGGACCGCGTGGCGGCGGCGGCTGGCGGACCGCGTGGCGGCGGCGGCTGGCGGCGGGAGGCACGCGGCGGCGGCGGCTGGCGGGCCGCGTGGCGGCGGCGGGAGGCACGCGGGGCTAAGCCCCGCGTTTCACAAACGGCACGGCTTTAAGCCGTGCCTTGCCAAGAAACGGCCCCCGCAAATGGGGGCCGGTTGAATAAAACCGGGGGGGCTTTGCCCCCCCCCTCCTTAAATGAACCGCCCCCCTCTTTAAGAGGGGGGTTTGAAGAGCCGGCCGGGGGTTTAAACCCCCGGTTTTTATGATATCCGGCCGGCCCGCTGGCCGGCCGGTTTTTACTAACGGGACCGGGAAATTCCGGTCCCGCCCTTGATTTCCGACGCCGGCGGCACGGCCGCCGGTCTTTCCTTCCGCCGCGGCCCGGAACCGGCCGCGGTCTCCTCGTCTCACCGCGGCCCGGAACCGGCCGCGGTGTTCGTCGTCCGGCGCGGTGCGACGGCACCGCGCCCCTTTCTCCGTGCCAAGAATCCTCCCAACGCGGCGCGACGGCGTCGCGTTCTTGAAATCTCTCCTCGGCGAAGCGCGACGGCGTTGCGGAAAATATCTGAACGTTCATCCGCGTGGTGCGACGGCACCACGTTACTTGTTTCCTCCAGCATGAACAACATGAACGATGGAGGGGGATTCGGCCGTGTTCGTGCGGTCCGGTCCCCCTCACGTTAAAGAAA
The DNA here is from genome assembly GCA_963277665.1 of Viscum album. NCBI lineage: Eukaryota > Viridiplantae > Streptophyta > Magnoliopsida > Santalales > Viscaceae > Viscum > Viscum album. The sequence continues at coordinate 861,197,678 of OY728121.1, forward strand.
TAAAAACGGAACTTAAATAAAAATAAGTCACACGTTAAGTCACGCTAAAAATCCACGATTCAAGAAAGGAATAAAAATAATCAATAAAGATCATCCCCTACCTCTGGTTTCAAGAACGAAGATCGTCAACGACCCGCGGAAGACGCGTCGCGGTGGTCGGCGTCACGGAAGAAGGACGTCGATGTCGTGAAGCGAGGATTCGAAGTTCTTTGACGACGATTTCGTCGCGGGAAAAGATGACGCGGAAGAAGACGTCGTCGGTGTCGCGGGTATGGCGTCGCGAAAGACGATTCCCGAGTACGTGGCGTTCTTCGTCGATGTTCGAAGGTTCTTCGCGTTCTTCAAGGAGGAAAAAGAAGTTCTTCAAAGTGTAGAACTCTTCCTCTCTCAAAACTCCACACAACACAGCAACCCCCAAAATAAAATAAGCTACCCTTATTTTATTTTCACTTTGCCCACCTTTCAAAAATTCAAAAGTTGAATTTTATTACATTAATTAAAATCTTGAGTTGTCAAGAAATTAAATGGAAAGATAAGTTGGCAAGTTTTAATGTAGGGGAGAGTCACAAATTAAAGAGGGGGTTTAGAGGGGTTAGGGAATTTGAAAAGGTGGGGGGTTCGTGTGGGCCCCACCTCCCTCATAACCACACATGGGAAGTTGGGTGGTTGCGGGCCCCACCAACAACTTCCCATGAGAGAGTCTAACCACCTAGAATAAAATAAAATTCACACACAATTTTATTTTACTTATCTTTTAATCCCCAAAACTAACTTTCAACCCGCAACATACGCAACTCCCGAAAGGGTCTCTTTAAGCGAATATCGGCACTGCGAGTTCATCGGTGCCCTCGGATTTCAATTCCGTGCACCGGATCAAAAGTTAGGAATTCCCGCTCGTTCGTTCACTGAACGTACCCGAGCCAAACTTCGGAAATTAATTCCGGGCACTCCGGGCCTCGGAATCAGGTGCCGTCTGAAACCGCGCTCTTGTAAAAATCCAAAGAAAATTAAGAAAAAATTTCCCTTGAATTTTACGGTCTTTACATTACTCCCACCTCAGGGCTTTACGTCCCCGTAAAGATACAACAAAAACTAGGGGAACAAAAGAGGGTACTGAGCACGCATCTGAGCCTCCCGCTCCCATGTGCTCTCCTGGAGATTCCCGTGCTGCCATCTGATGCGCACAAGAGGAATCGATCGCCCACGTAGGACCCGCTCCTGTCGATCCTCTATCTCCACCGGGACCTCCGTAAAAGTCGCCCCATCGTCAACGTCAAGCTCCCCATGGTCAATGATGTGCGTCGGGTCGTGCACGTATCTCCTCAGCTGGGATACGTGAAAGACGTCGTGCACCCGGTGCAACTGAGGTGGTAGAGCCAGGCGATAAGCCACCTCGCCAATCCTGCTGAGAATCTGGAAAGGTCCGATGAAGCGCGGAGATAACTTGCCGCCTCGGCCAAATCTCCGAATACCACGTCGAGGTGAGACCCGCAAGAAGACGTGGTCGCCATCCTCGAATTCCAGTGGCCTCCGCCTTCTGTCAGCGTATGACTTCTGCCGGCTCTGAGCTGTCCTCATCCGCTCCTGGATGACCTGGACCTTCTCTGTCGTGGCCTGGACCATCTCCGGTCCCACCAGTGCTGATTCCCCAGGGTCTGTCCAGCACAAAGGAGATCTACATGGTCGGCCGTACAACGCCTCGTACGGTGCCATCCCGATGGTGGAGTGGTAGCTGTTGTTGTATGCGAATTCCACCAAAGGTAGGTGGTCCTCCCAGCTACGACCAAAGTCAAGGACACATGCACGGAGCATGTCCTCGAGAGTCTGAATGGTCCTCTCCGTCTGACCATCCGTCTGAGGGTGAAAAGCTGTGCTAAGACGTAGATGCGTCCCGAACGCCTCCTGTAACCCCTTCCAAAGCCGGGAAGTAAAGCGGGCATCACGATCGGAAACGATAGATGATGGCACGCCGTGGAGCCGCACAATCTCCTGAACGTAGAGACGTCCCAAGCTCTCCACCGAGCCCTGCTCTCTGATGGGTAAGAAGTGTGCCGACTTGGTGAGTCGGTCAACAATCACCCAGATGGAGTCGTGACCTCTGGAAGTGCGTGGAAGTCCAGTCACGAAGTCCATAGATATGCCGTCCCACTTCCACTCCGGAACCTCCAAGGGCTGTACCAAGCCTGCTGGTACCTGATGCTCTGCCTTCACCTGCTGACAGGTAAGGCATCGAGAAACGAACTCTGCTACAGCCTTCTTCATGCCCGGCCACCAATGCTGTCGTCTGAGGTCCTGGTACATCTTTGCCACTCCTGGATGTACCGCTAAAGGAGAAGTGTGAAACTCCCTCAGCACTTCCTCTCGCAAGGCGACTGGTACCATGGTACGTCCTCTGAAAAGGATGTCGTGCTCTGCTCCAAGGGAGAAACCATCAGGTGTCTGTCCCGAGGATATCTGTGCACGCCGTGTCTCACAGTCAGCGTCCCCATGCTGTGCCTCCCTGACTCGCTGCAGTAGTGGAGGAGTGACTGTGAGAGACTGTAGAAAGGCTGCTCCATCTCTATCCACGAAGGATATCTGCAAAGAGGCTAGCTGTTCCGTCGCCTCCTCAAGTAGTTGAATGCCCGTCCTCCTGCTGAGGGCATCAGCTACTACGTTCCCCTTCCCAGGAGTATAGACTATCTCAAAGTCATAGTCCTGGAGGAACTCGAGCCATCGTCGCTGTCTCAGGTTCAGGTCCTTCTGCGAGAAGATATACCTGAGACTCTGATGATCGGAAAAGACCGTAAAGCGCTCGCCCATCAGATAGTGTCGCCATGTCTTCAGAGCGAAGACCACTGCTGCTAACTCCAGGTCATGGGTAGCGTAGTTCTGCTCATGCGGCCTCAACTGACGTGATCCATAGGCGATCACGGCCCGCTCCTGCATCAGAACACATCCGAGTCCGGTCCCTGATGCATCGCAGTAGACTACGTACCCTACTCCCTCCTCAGGCAACCTCAAGATAGGTGCGCTAGTCAATCTCTGTCTCAGCTCCTGGAAGCTCTGCTGACATCTGTCTGACCACACGAAGGGTTTCCCCTTCTTCGTCAACGCTGTGAGTGATGCCGCAACTCTGGAGAAGTTCGGCACAAATCTCCGATAGTATCCAGCTAGTCCCAAGAAACTCCGAACCTCAGTCACGCTCCTGGGTGGCTCCCATGCTAACACAGCCTCAATCTTCGCGGGATCTACTGCAACTCCCGCCTCAGAGATAACGTGTCCCAAAAAGTGGACCTCACGTATCCAGAACTGGCACTTCGAGAGCTTACCATAAAGCTGGTGCTCTCGGAGTGTGTCAAGGACAACTCACAAGTGATAGGCGTGCTCCTCCTCTGTCGTAGAGTAAATCAGAATGTCGTCGATGAAGACCACGACAAACCGATCGAGGTATGGCTGAAAGATCCTGTTCATGAGAGCCATGAACACTGCTGGAGCATTGGTTACACCGAAAGGCATAACCAAGAACTCATAGTGGCCATACCGACATCTGAAGGCCGTCTTCTGCACATCCTCGTCTCTGACTCTGAGCTGATGATAGCCTGACCTGAGGTCTATCTTCGAGAACCACCGTGCTCCCTTGAGCTGATCAAAGAGGTCATCAATCCTCGGTAGCGGATACTTGTTCCTCACTGTCACCTGGTTCAGGCGACGATATTCAACACAAAGTCGCAAGCTTCCGTCCGCCTTCTTGGCGAACAATATCGGGGAAGCCCAGGGTGAAACACTGGGTCGGATGAATCCCTTGCCCTGCAAGTCCTCCAACTGTACCCGTAGCTCTCGAAGCTCGGCGGGGGCCATCCGATATGCTGGAGTGGATATCGGGGCTGTCCCGGGGTACAAGTCAATATAAAAGTCTACCTCTCTGCGAGGAGGTAGCCCTGGAACATCGTCGGGAAAAACGTCCGCATACTGATCCACCACTGCAGGAAAACCAGGACTCCGCACGTCAACTGCTCCAAGGATAAGGCTAGCCAACTGATGAGTGATGGGCTGTCCTCTCCTCCGCGGAAGTCCATCCTGTGCTGCTAAGGCTCCCTTCTCGCCGGTGAAGGTGAACCTGCTCCCGTCGGTGCGTACACATCGCACCTTGCGCCTAAAACAGTCAATCTGTGCATGGACCGTGGACAGCCAATCCATGCCCAAGATGACGTCGTAAGGCCTCGACGCTGCTACAAGAAGATCCCAGCCGAAGCTCTCGCCTCCTAGAGTAAGCTCACACTGCCGGCACCAGTGCGTGATCGTCGAGTCTGCTCCCGTAGGAGTCTCTAGCCGTAAGGATCGAGCCAACGGCTCTGTCGGAATCTCCGAGCTCCGAACAAGGGCAGCGGCTATGAAAGAGTGACTCGCTCCTGTGTCTATAAGAACTGCAGCAAGGGTGGAATAGACACAGATAGTACCTCGAATCATCTCGGGTGCGCCGTGGTCGTAGGCCTCTGCTGCCTGGAGCTGTGCCTGTCGCTGCCCGCCAGCTCCCTGTGGTCGGGGTGGACCTCCTGGTGGTGGTGGTGGTAGAGCCTCAAAGCGTCGGCTACCACCAGCTGCTCGTCCAGCTCCTCTGCCTCGTCCGCCTCCTCCCTGCGGACCGCCACGGTCGACCCTCTGCCTCTGCCTCGGTGGTCCATCTACTGACTGCTGCTCCTCGGCACGGCGGGTCGGGCAGTCACGAGCCATGTGGCCCTGTCCGCCGCACGAGTAGCACTGTCTGCCTCTCGGAAGACTGGCTCCGCGCTGTGTGCCCCGCACTGCTGAGCCAGTGCCCTGAGATCGTCTGCCTGAAGGTCTGGTCTGTCTGGACCCCTGAGTCATCCGTCGACTGCCTGCTGCAGATGACTCTGCCACGTGCCGCCCTGCGGTGGGTCGCTGTGCTGGTGTAGACTCAGCAAGGAAGCTCTCGATCAGAAGAGCCCGCTCCAGTACTCCTGTCTGAGTCGGTATGCTGAGGGAGATCAGCGATGCCCTGATCTCGTGTCTCAAACCCTGCTCGAAGGTCCGGGCCCGGAAGAATGGGTCCCGTACCATGTCGGTCGAGTAGCGCGAGAGATCGGTAAATCTCGCCGAGTACTGGGCGACCGTCATGCTGCCCTGCCGCAGCTGTAGAAGCTCCTGGATGCGCACCGCTCGAAGGGTGGCCGGGACGAACTCAGAGCGGAAGAGGCTCTCGAAGTCCGTCCAGAATAGAGATGCCTCATCGTGCACCTGGAGCATCAGGCTCCACCATCGTCCTGCTGCTGCGTGTAGTAGGCTCGCAGCGAGGATCACCATGAGGTCTGCTGGTGTCCTCACTAGCCTAAACACTCGAACCACTGCCTCCAGCCAGTCCTCTGCTGCCTGGGGATCCGTCTCCCCGCGAAACCTGGGCGGTCGCTGTCGCTGAAACTCATGCAGTGCGCTGAGGCGACGTGCATCGTCAGCGGCTGCTGCTGGAAGCATCGGGGGCTCGGCGGGTAAAGCTACCGCCGGTGCCACTACTGGAAAAGGGCCCTGCACCGAGGCCTCGTCGCTCGGTGGGCTGTCGTCTCGCTCGACCATCGGAACCCTAGCTGGCTGTCGTCGTGGGGCCATCCTGAAAAGGAGATCAAGAGTGCCATAGTCAGAACAGTATACCTGCTGAGCTGAATTAAGTAATCACAAAGAAAACTTGAGACTTTCATTAAGCAGATCAGTATACCCGGTGAGCTGACACAAGTAATCACAAAGAAAACTTTGAAACACACACGCAATCAATGTTTCCGTGCATTAAGTCGGAAATCAGAAGTCAGGGTCCTGGTGTATGGATACGTCGGCCGCCGCACCAACACTGGACTCCCTGGACTGATAACCACACTCAATACGCTAAACATTATTGCTTCACATAGAAAAGATCAGAGTTCGCGGTAGAACCGAACTCCTCTGATACCAATTTGTCACGACCCGCCCTCGGGGTCCGTGCCGTGACTACCCCAAGCCCGCCTTCCATAGGCCAGGGGCTGGCGACTAGCACCAAGGCATAGATCCCAGCAAATTGGGAAGGCATTGCCTTTGAAAAGGTAAACACACACCACAGAGTAAACAAGCGGAAAGTAAACACTAAGCAAGCAGAGTACAACTGAAGTGCGGAAAAGTAAATGGGCCAGAATACAAACCCAAACTGAAAGTAAAGTACAACTCGAAAAGGGAAAAACAGCAACTGTAAAGTAAAGGCCGCTACTCCGTGCTGTCCACTGGAAAATCCCACCTGAAGGGTGGGTACAGATAGCTCCTCTGCTCCACGGGTCCCACCGTCCGCTCCGTGCTCGTCCCGCCCAGTGGTCCACCTCCGGGTACCGTCCCGCTCCGCAAACCTCAGCTAAGGTCAACGCTGTCCGTCGTCTGCAACCAACACAACGTAGTGCGGGCGAAGCCCGAGCAGGGGTGAGTATAAGCTACTCAGTAGGGTCCCCGAGACCCCTGAAGGTCTCTCAAAATCCACAAAGGATAAACCACGAAGCAAAGTACAATCACGAAGTAACAACCAACACTGCTTAGGTATATGCCCATACATATACCTAAGTCATCAATTAAAATACGCTCCAACCTCCGAGCCCAAGTATAACTCAGTCCACGCAGGAAAGTATACGTATTCCACAAAGGAAAGTAACAGGATTCAGCTCACACAGGTATACTTCTTCAGGGACGATAAAGATGATCACTGATCCATCTAAGTCGTCGGACCCACGAAGGATCGATAGGTAACTAACCCCCGCAAGACCCACACAGGATCGGGCTCACACAGAACCTGTAGGCGCTGGCTCACACAGAACCGCTGAGCGCAAGGACCCACACAGGATCGGGCTCACACAGAACCTGTAGCACTGATCCATGTAGGATCGCTGAGTGCTGTAGTCGTCGTCGTCGAATCCACACAGGATCTCTGTACTGTCGTCGTCGAATCCACACAGGATCTCTGTACTGTCGTCGTCGCAGTCACAGTAGCAGTCGTAGCAGTAGAACAGTCGCAGCCAGCACTAGGGTTCCCGCACACAGCAAGCTCGTACGGAGGATCCGCTCCACGAGCCGAGAGGCTGATACATCAACTGTCACGAAGACCGATGTTGATGTATCCAAAAGTTCCGTATCGTCAAAAGGAACTCAACGCAACAGACGGCGCGTCGATCGGACGCCCGGTCTGAGAGATAATGGCATTTTCGTCTCCGGGGCCCGGTTGGTTTTTAAGGCAAAACCAACCCGACCGTACTCCACCTGCGTCCAAACCTCGGGCGGAGTATGCCAAAAGATCCGTCTCACTAAGAGGAACACTACGCGACTGACGGCACGTCAATCGGACGTCCGTAGCTCAAGATATGAGCGTTTCCGCTCCGAAGGCCCGGTTGGTTTCGTGAACGAACCAACCCGGCCGAACTCAAAGTAACCCGAAACCTTGAGTGCGATATACCGAAACGACCGTCTCGATCCAAGGATCGCGTTGCCGCAGACGGTTCGTCATTCGGAGGTCCGAGGCTCAAGTTATGAGCCAAGAACCGAATCTGGTCCGAAACGGGGGGTCCGGGTCCGGGCCGACCCGGCCCGACCCCCCCCCCCTCTGGACGGCGCGGCGGCCGGCGGCGGCGGACGGCGGCGGCGGACGGCGGCGGACGGCGGCGGCGGCTGGCCGCGTGGCGGCGGCGGCGGGCCGCGTGGCGGCGGCGGCTGGCGGACCGCGTGGCGGCGGCGGCTGGCGGGCCGCGTGGCGGCGGCGGGAGGCACGCGGCGGCGGCTGGCGGACCGCGTGGCGGCGGCGGCTGGCGGACCGCGTGGCGGCGGCGGCTGGCGGACCGCGTGGCGGCGGCGGCTGGCGGCGGGAGGCACGCGGCGGCGGCGGCTGGCGGGCCGCGTGGCGGCGGCGGGAGGCACGCGGGGCTAAGCCCCGCGTTTCACAAACGGCACGGCTTTAAGCCGTGCCTTGCCAAGAAACGGCCCCCGCAAATGGGGGCCGGTTGAATAAAACCGGGGGGGCTTTGCCCCCCCCCTCCTTAAATGAACCGCCCCCCTCTTTAAGAGGGGGGTTTGAAGAGCCGGCCGGGGGTTTAAACCCCCGGTTTTTATGATATCCGGCCGGCCCGCTGGCCGGCCGGTTTTTACTAACGGGACCGGGAAATTCCGGTCCCGCCCTTGATTTCCGACGCCGGCGGCACGGCCGCCGGTCTTTCCTTCCGCCGCGGCCCGGAACCGGCCGCGGTCTCCTCGTCTCACCGCGGCCCGGAACCGGCCGCGGTGTTCGTCGTCCGGCGCGGTGCGACGGCACCGCGCCCCTTTCTCCGTGCCAAGAATCCTCCCAACGCGGCGCGACGGCGTCGCGTTCTTGAAATCTCTCCTCGGCGAAGCGCGACGGCGTTGCGGAAAATATCTGAACGTTCATCCGCGTGGTGCGACGGCACCACGTTACTTGTTTCCTCCAGCATGAACAACATGAACGATGGAGGGGGATTCGGCCGTGTTCGTGCGGTCCGGTCCCCCTCACGTTAAAGAAATAAAAACGGAACTTAAATAAAAATAAGTCACACGTTAAGTCACGCTAAAAATCCACGATTCAAGAAAGGAATAAAAATAATCAATAAAGATCATCCCCTACCTCTGGTTTCAAGAACGAAGATCGTCAACGACCCGCGGAAGACGCGTCGCGGTGGTCGGCGTCACGGAAGAAGGACGTCGATGTCGTGAAGCGAGGATTCGAAGTTCTTTGACGACGATTTCGTCGCGGGAAAAGATGACGCGGAAGAAGACGTCGTCGGTGTCGCGGGTATGGCGTCGCGAAAGACGATTCCCGAGTACGTGGCGTTCTTCGTCGATGTTCGAAGGTTCTTCGCGTTCTTCAAGGAGGAAAAAGAAGTTCTTCAAAGTGTAGAACTCTTCCTCTCTCAAAACTCCACACAACACAGCAACCCCCAAAATAAAATAAGCTACCCTTATTTTATTTTCACTTTGCCCACCTTTCAAAAATTCAAAAGTTGAATTTTATTACATTAATTAAAATCTTGAGTTGTCAAGAAATTAAATGGAAAGATAAGTTGGCAAGTTTTAATGTAGGGGAGAGTCACAAATTAAAGAGGGGGTTTAGAGGGGTTAGGGAATTTGAAAAGGTGGGGGGTTCGTGTGGGCCCCACCTCCCTCATAACCACACATGGGAAGTTGGGTGGTTGCGGGCCCCACCAACAACTTCCCATGAGAGAGTCTAACCACCTAGAATAAAATAAAATTCACACACAATTTTATTTTACTTATCTTTTAATCCCCAAAACTAACTTTCAACCCGCAACATACGCAACTCCCGAAAGGGTCTCTTTAAGCGAATATCGGCACTGCGAGTTCATCGGTGCCCTCGGATTTCAATTCCGTGCACCGGATCAAAAGTTAGGAATTCCCGCTCGTTCGTTCACTGAACGTACCCGAGCCAAACTTCGGAAATTAATTCCGGGCACTCCGGGCCTCGGAATCAGGTGCCGTCTGAAACCGCGCTCTTGTAAAAATCCAAAGAAAATTAAGAAAAAATTTCCCTTGAATTTTACGGTCTTTACATAAATTATGATTTCATTCTTATGTATATATGAACTCATATTTCCTTTACATATTTTTTTTCTAACCCTTACTAAGCATTTTATGCTCATCCCAAGTTTTTTGAAATGTTTTTCACAGGTCAAGGGAAAGGTACGTGATATGATGATAGTTTCAAGGAAGTGTCAAGAAAGAATCCATGTTTTATTTTAAATATGTTTCCGTTGATGGGAAAAAATGAATACTATCTTTATGTAACCACCTTGTTTAAATGTGGAATGTAATGAAAGTTTTATGATCTAATTCTCTAAAACTATAAACCTGAAAAGATCCTCAATGTGTAATCTTGTAATAACTCAAGATTAAGTAAGGTTTAAGGTCGGGGCCTTATACGTAATCTAGGACTATTAATTTTTATTGTTAATTTTTACATGGAAAATATAGAAAATATAGTCCCAGGTCTCTTGACTCTAATTCAACATGTACATAAATACATGAGGCATGAAAAAACATCTATCCCTATGGTGAACAATAGGAAAATAAAAAATGTTATAGGACTAAATCAATGATTATGTGACCTTCAAACCAGTCTTCCCTAAATGGGATGATCTAGAATGAGGCAAAGAAATAAAATGAACAATGTTATTCATGTTACAAAAAAGGGCACCAAAAGAAGAAATATTCCTAAATAATGAAAAAGGGGTAAGATTTTGGAATATTAATTATCTAGTTTAAAATTTAAATTTCTATAAATTGTGTATTTGATATAGCAAGAAGATCCCAAATTTGTCTCTAAATATTCATAGCATTGAGGTGGATCTTAGAGAAACTGATACAGAAGGATGAGTAGTGATGGATATTAGAGAATAATATCTCACATTGTTTATTGTTGGATTCGTGTTTTAAATAATTATTATTATTTGTCTAGTGTAACCTAGATTATAATATGTGTGTCTAGTTTAGAAATGATTGGATTTATTTTAAAATTTAAAAATAAAATTTTCTACTTTTATAATGATAAAATAGGAGATGAGTTAGATCATTAGAACAATATTCTTTACATACTATAAAAATGAAAAAATGTATATAAATATATAATGAATCATAATTTGATGACTCGTATCACACCAAGTTATAGCATCACCAACATGCTCCTGTAAACATAAAGTACTTGAAAACATTATTGGAGTGGGTAACCATGATCCAATATACATTCTAATTTCAATTAGTTGTATACTTAAGGAACTAATTATTAAAAATAATCTTAAGAAATTATGCAATTCATCCTTGTAATAACAATGCGATAATGTCCCAAGAATATTTTTTGCCTCAAATGGTTATAGAAGTTCTCTACCATAATGATAAAATTGAAGTTCAATAAAAATATTCTCAAATATATTTTATTGATTGAATGATATATATCTAACATGAAATAAGTGAAATTTGAATATCATTTTATCAAGGTAGATAATATATAGAGATTATATCTCTTGAATGTTATACTTGATAATATTTAAGAGTGGATATTATTAAAACATACCGACCAATAATAATTACACATGTTATGTTTCATTGAATATTACTATCTATAGATAACTGTATTGGTACATAGACATGATATTAATAGTAATTCATATCATAAATGTTATACTTTCTTGTATTGATTAAAACTATGATGAAATATGCTCATACATAGGTAGGATATGTTTTGTTCATCATATGTTATATACATTAATTAATATATGAATAAGGGAATAGTCTATTATATTTTAAAACTATTAGATATCTCATGCCATTTTATTGAAATGGAACAATATGATTAAATCTCTGGCCATGGTTTTTCATTGATGAGTTCATTTCATGTAGTCAGTTATGGATATTTCAACCATACAGTTTAGTGACACAAGTATGACACATTATTTCTTATATATCTAGACAAAGCATTCACATATGGTTATTATTAGAGTGTCCTTTTATTATTTATATATATAACCGTTTATGTGTTTTTAAATTCAAATCATGATCTTTAGGCTAGCTAAACAAATGTCATTGAGAAAGTCGACTTAGGTTTTATACACTATGTTTATCCAAAATTTTAATTCTTTTATACATGGATTTAATTGTATGAAAAAGTATTATTCTCCCTATAGAAGAATAACAATTATTCTAGTTATGTTGATAGCATTAATCTAATCACTAGTTATTCTATTTTAGAATATATATGAGTTTAATATTAAATAATATTATTTTCAACTAGATATTATATCATATTTGTTTGTCTCTTATTTATAATTTAAAAGGGAAAAATACATTTTTATTTAGTAATTTAAATATTAATATATATATATATATATTCACCAAATAGTGAATATAATATTTATTTAGTTATTAAAAAACTATATAATGTCATTTTTATTGAATAAATAGTTATTATTCAAGGTTTTATAAATTTTGAGGAGGATTTAGTGGATATGTTGAGGGCTCATTGGAAATGAAATATTTTGTTTAATATTATTAAAAAATATCGATTTATTTACATAATAAATTATATTTAATATATGTGTGTTAACAATTTTAGTGAAATATAGTAATAATAATAATATTATTATTATTATTATATGTGGTGTAACGCCCCGACCCCAGTGACCCAGAGTCAGTGCATTATTTTAATACATTGGCATGATTACAAAGAATCAAGTCCCAAAGGACCGATTAGTTTAGCATTCTTGGAAAATAGATTACATACATGAATGTTACATTACACTTCATAACATACAAAACAACAGAAATAATCCTTTATGAATTCCATTATTCCCTTGTCTTAACCCTTCTTATCAATCACAATATACTTCTTGGAATCCTGGGAAAAAATAAAACATAGAAAAGGGGTGAGCTCAAACGCTCCGTAAGGGTAAGCAATACAGCGGAAACCTTCATAAATAAGCATAAACATTTAAGGCAATGTATAACTAAAACAAAAGCCTTTTAAACCTGAACTTCAACATAGTATGAAAAAAATAAAATGAAATAATGCTATTTACTTATTTACATGGATATTCTACTAATCGAATAATCACATGCAATATCAATAACCACTTTCATAATGATGGAATGCATAATGCCAGACTATCATAACCACATAGCCAAGGCCCCGTGCCAAGACTACAAATAAGATTTTTCCAAGTCCTTGTTCCAAGACACTAGTTTGTCTCATGAGACCTACCGATGCATCGAGGAGCTATAGTGGGCTCCAACCGTCACTTACTAAGTCCAATGCATTCCCATATGAAAAGGTTTAAACATAACATAAACATCCATATTAAAACTAGCATACGAAATGTCAATACTTTATCCATAAACCATGAATGGTGTAAAAATAACACATCCATAGTAAAACATATCACAAAACCTTCAATACAATACAAAAGTTTTGTATCATAATAAATCAACTTCAAATAGGCATAAAATAAATCAAAGGATGTTGACATAGATGAAATAAAATATATTTGAGAGAAATATCTCTTTTCTCGAAATCATTGAAAAATCACACATTTATAAAAGGAAGTAATTTTAATGATATTTTTGAATCAAAGTGTCCCATACCAATTTGAAACTTTTGAAATGAAATATCTTTTCAAAACCTTCATGTCCATATAAATAAATCCTTAAAATCATTTTGAAAACATGGACATTAATTCAAAATATTTATAAAGATAAATCTTTAAAACATTTAAAATTATGATCTTGATAAAGATTACCTTTCAAAATTTCTTAAAATATTCATTTTGAAATAATTTAAAAGTCACATAATTATAAAATAAAACATTTACTTTGAAAATATTCTTATAATCTTGTAAGTTATGCTTTGACAATTTTATAACGGTGGTAAATAGCCGCACCCGCCGTATAAGTTAAAAAAACATTCTTACCTTAAATTTTTCGAATGTTTAAAAGTGCCTTGTTTGGAAAACGACGGAAATATTCCTTTAGAAACACATAAGGGTATAAATTACATTAACCCATATTATCTATAAATAGTAAAAATGTTTTTAAATACATTTCTAAGAAACATGGATGTGGATGATAAAGAAATCCCCGTAGATTATTACGTATAAACCACCTCAGATAATGAAGAGATTGTGAAAAAAACCCCTACCTTGTAATTTTCCTTGGTTGGGGTAGTTTAACATCCTCTATAATGGTGAAATAATTGTTATTAAATTATTAAATAATCATATAGATTAATATGATATCATATATGGTCTTTTAACATTGCTTTGTTAACAATATCTTAGTATTATCGTCGTTTCGGGTGTTAACTTACTTGTTTTCTTTTATAGGTTTTGTTACGTAAGACATGTTTGTTATGGATAGTTTGTATCTTATTCATATCCAGAATGATATAAATTCCTTAAACACTGTTTTTAAATCATAAAATGATAATTATACTTGAATGGATACGATGGAGAATGAATCTCATCGTGTTTGTGAAGAAGGTAGTCCGTACGTACGCACGAGCGACAATATCATTCTTTTGATATTAAAAAATATATATAATTGGATGGTATATTATATATAAAGAATAATTATCATGTTATATTTATTTTTTACATGAATTATACATCATTATTATACCCATCCAAATGATAATATATTGAATAACAATTACACCACGACGTGGAGACGGCAAGCCGTACGTACGCACGTATGGTGACATGTTATTAAAAGGGTGGATAAAATACTGAATATGGTTGTACCATAATTATAATAACATCACAGTATATATAATATACTTGATTTATTATTTTATAATGGCAATAACAAGGAAAGAAGAATTGGAAGATGAAAGGAACTTGAAAAGTGGTGGTGAAAACATTACCTCTTCTTCGGGTTCTTCCTTTTGATTTGATCAAAAGGGCTCCTTAGGTTGGCTTTATGATAAATGTAATTCCTCTAGGTTTTAGTGAGTGAAGTTGAGAGAGTATTTGGGAAGATTTTGGCCGAACCAAAAGGCTTTTAAGGTGTGAAGAAATGAGAAGGAGGAGTGCCCTTTTATAAGAGGGGTGAGGGGCACCTTTGGAAAAGATAGAAATATTAATTTATAATAAATTCATATTCGGTTTCTAATGGCTCCAAAGTGTATTGTTTAAATGTTAAGGTTGGTATGGGTCGAAAACCACTCAAACAATAGAATTTAGACAGGTTTGGGTACTTATATTAACCTTATCTTTAAGTATTAACTCAAAGTTAATTAGTTTCACTTTTAAAATGTCTCTTTATATTTTTATATTATATGGTTAATAAACTTACCATATACATCCAAGAGACCTCCAAGTGGTCCATTAATGATACACCTATCATTATATAAATGTATTGGCCGAACCTTAGATTTTTAGGAATTTAATATCAATTAATAATATAATATTTGTTTTAGAAACTCTTTTATGTCAATTTTGACACTGTTTAATAATTGATTTTTTTAAAACTCATAATAGAATTATTACTTAAAACAAAGTTAATTAGAGATATCCTAACATGTCATATTGAGCTATAAAATTATTCTAATTCATAAAAAGTCTCAAATTATATTTATTTGGGTATTTATAATATCAATTATTCTAATTTTTCATTAATTAGGTAATTACTACATCATCATTGTGTCATTAAAAAATTTAAATTATTTAATGTCTAAAAATTATAAATGAAATATAATTATGTAGAAAATTATTTTATCTTTCCAATGAATATTTATAGTCGAACATCCAACATATATAACCCTATGTAAAAATTGTTTTTCTAAAAGATATATGCTTATGTCATTTTTGTACTTATTTTTAACTTAATTAAAATAAAGTGTCCCTATCACCTACAAGTTGCTCCATGGGGTCCCAAAATCGACCCAAAGATGCCCATGGTCAGACATGTATCCACCAATAAGGTTAGTACACGTTTTAGGGTAATTTAGTATTATTATAATATTATTTTTTAACCCTTATTTACCGGATTTACCCTTAACCATGGTAAATAAAATATTTACTGTCGTAATTATTCAAAATGTCTATGAATAAAAGTCACCTATTCAAACAATATGAACATCCTGATTCCAAATATGGAATCCATTTTTCCAAATTCAAAATACAGAAGTGGCATAAATTAATTTAAAATTTATTCCCGCTGTTAAAACAAAAAGCGTGTTTTTAAGATATAATAATTATCAAAAGATTGATACTTGTTTATGTTCGGTTTAAATGTGAAATTATGTCCAATGAACAAAATTGTATTAAATGGTAAAAATATATTCAAAATATACTTTAAAACTACTAAAATTAACAATTTATCACTATTAATTATTTTGATTAAAAAAGGTTTTTTAATTAAAATTTGGTAATTTTCATTATTCATAAAAATATTAAAGTTATCTGAAAAGTACCAAAATTTCACCTTAGGCTAAATTTGATACTCCGAATACAAAAATGAAGTCCATTTTGAGAGATAAAATTTCAAAAAGTAGGTATTACTATTCATAACGGCTTGTTTGATCGGTTGTGGTGTGTGTTAAAACTCGAAGTTGCGTACAACACACGCTACTGTATTATTCAAAGGAAAGCGTACCGTGGAAGCTTGGGATGTTTCATTTTAAATTTTTTTATTCCCCATTTAGTCGAAAAGTTTAAAATATTGTATTTAAAAAGCGTTCACTGTTAAAAATTGATAAAAGTGCAATACTGAAAATGAATTTGTTCTTACATTATGTCTAAGAAACTCATAATATGGATTCTAAATTTATAAGGATTATATAAAGTTTAAAATTTAGTTAATACTATTCATAACCTCCTTTGAACGGCTTGTTTGGTAAGTCATGGTGCGATTGAAATCAGTGTTGCGTGTAGTGCAAGTTATTGAATTATTTTGAAGAAATAACACACTATGAAATCTTGGGGTGTTACATTCTCCCCTCCATCAATAAACTGCATCCTCGCAATTTGAAATTGTTCTTCGAAAATAAAACGTTTAAAATAGAAAATATCTTTGTGGGAAAACCCACATCGGAAATTAGGTTACTAAAATTTAGTCTTAATATGAGGAAAAGAGAAATGAAAGGGTCACCACCAAATTACAATCTCGATTTGGAGAACATTGGTGGCAATTAGAGACATATAATTGGAGGAAAAACGTAAATATTTATAGGTAGTGATTGAGGTAATTAATCACAAACAAGTGTCAAATTGAGGTCCTTAAATTCATCAATCTATGATGATTTGAAATACCATCGGTTCAACAAAACATAGGGTATTTGGATAACAGTTTTTTGGTTTTAGGATTCCTTAAATAAAGTATAAGAATTAATTTCTTCATAGAATAAGGGAAGAAGAAAAATATATTCTTGAAAAGTAGAGTTCCATCCTTTAACTAATTTCTACCACAAACTCTTCTTTCACTCTAAAATATAATAGAATGAAAAAATATATTCTATTTATCCTATTCGTATAGGGTTCCAAAAAAACGAATTTACATTTCATCTACCAGATCATTAAAAAACTGCATTATTTAATCCCGGACATCACGTGGGTTAGTGGTAGATAATACACCCTTGTCGCCCTTCAGTTGTGGGTTCAAGTCTCGCGGCCTTTCCGGACGCGACGGTTTGCCAACCGACCTCCGGGTTGTCCTCTTATGGAAATCCAAAATAATTCAAATTAGAACTATCCAAAATACTTCAGTCCAAAATTTATAAGGGAGGTAAACAAAATGAAGATCCCTTTTTTTGCGTAATAAAATGTGATCACCTTCATCATGTATTCTTTTAAAACACTGCAACATCCTGAATTATCATAAAACCTTACTGATTACATTTATGATCCCTTAATCCTTATAGAATAATAGATATACTGCTTCAATCCAAAAATGTTGTAAACCCCAACAATGATGGAATATAAAAATCATTAATCAGTTTCATGGTAGTCACGAATATCTAATATAATTTATCCAAAACAATCAGGTATTATTCTAAAATCACTACCTCAGTATCAGAACCATATTATGGTTTATCTTTCTCTCAACCATATATTTTCCAAAAATTTAACCTGCTATTGAGTCACTTTTCTTTGTTCCACACAATCTCAAGTCCATAATGAAATAGTACTACAGTACAATACTTATATACTCCATAATTATTATAACAAGTACATTGTTCATACAACACTCAAATGACATAATAAACATAATAACTCTAATCATTTCTCTTCATCTGTGGTAGTATCATAACTTGATTATTATCTAATAGCATCATTTGCGACATAGTCTGATTACTGAGACATTGGTTCGTGTAGTGTCCAAACTTCTTGCAAATGAAGCATTGTACATTTGAAACCATTTTCTTACTCTTGCAGTCACGTACATTGTGCCCTTTCCATCCACACTTATAACAAACTCTTATTCCTTTCAGGAAAGTTCCAGGTTGTTTCTTCCCATAGTTATCACATATGGGAAAATTATTCTTTTCCCTCTTCCCTTTATCCATCTTTCCCTCTTCCATCCTTTTCTTATATTACTTCCCTTAAAATCCATAGGACTCAGTAAACTCTTTACTTATCATACCAACACATGATATTATTTCTTCATATGATGATAATACATGGGAGGTCATTTCCCTTATAAATTATAGCTTAATACCATGAAAGATATGATCCTTCCTTCTCTTTGGATCATGTGCATTGCTGTAGTTCTCATTCCTTCTACTGGGTGCCATTTCTAAACAATGGCATACACTAGATTAGTTTATGAATAACAATACCTAATCCAAAACTTAGAAAACACATAACATAAATTAAATAGTTTATGGATATAATCCATAATCATAAAAATGTCTCCTTTGAAAAAGTATATACTCATAAACCCTTCATAATGGTTTTTAAAGAAAATGAGAATTATCCTAAGCATATCCCCTGGGAGTGTCGTAACCAAGAGTACAGCAAGTCTCGTTGTCGTGCACCAGTTCCCAACTGTAACGCCCCGACCCCAGTGACCCAGAGTCGGTGCATTATTTTAATACATTGGCATGATTACAAAGAATCAATTCCCAAAGGAACGATTAGTTTAGCAGTCTTGGAAAATAGATTACATACATGAATGTTACATTACACTTCATAACATACAAAACAACAGAAATAATGCTTTATGAATACCATTATTCCCTTGTCTTAACCCTTCTTATCAATCACAATATACTTCTTGGAATCCTGGGGAAAAATAAAACATAGAAAAGGGGTGATCTCAAACGCTCCGTAAGGGTAATCAATACAGTGGAAACTTTCAAAATTAATTATAAACATTTAAGGCAATGTATAACTAAAACAAAAGCCTTTTAAACCTGAACTTCAACATAGTATGAAAAAAATAAAATGAAATAATGCCATTTACTTATTCACATTGATATTATACTAATTTAATAATCACATGCAATATCAATAACCACTTTCATAATGATGGAATTCATAATGCCAGTCTATCATAACCACATAGCCAAGTCCTCGTGCCAAGACTACAAATAAGATTTTTCCAAGGCCTTGTGCAAAGACACTAGTTTGTCTCATGAGACCTACCGATGCATCGAGGAGCTATAGCGGGCTCCACCCATCACTTACTAAGTCCAATGAATTCCCATATGAAAAGGTTTAAACATAACATAAACATTCATATTAAAACTAGCATACGAAATGTCAATACTTTATCCATAAACCATGAATGGTATAAAAATAACACATCTACAGTAAAAAATATCACAAAACCTTCAATACTGTACAAAAGTTTTGTATCATAATAAATAAACTTCAAATAAGCTTAAAATCCATCAAAGGATGTTGACATAGATGAAATCAAAACTATTTGAGAGAAATATCTCTTTTCTCGAAATCATTGAAAAATCACACATTTATAAAGGAAGTAATTTTAAAGATATTTTTGAATCAAAGTGTCCCATACCACTTTGAATCTTTTGAAAAGAAATATCATCTCAAAACCTTCATGTCCATATAAATAAATCCTTAAAATCATTTTGAAAACAAGGACATTATTTAAAAATATTTAGAAAGATACATCTTTAAAACATTTAAAATTATGATCTTGATAAAGAGTACCTTTCAAAAATTCTTAAAATATTCATTTTGAAATCATTTAAAAGTCACTTAATTATAAAATAAAACATTTACTTTGAAAATATTCTTATATTCTTGTAAGGGAAGCTTTGACAATTTTATAACGGTGGTAAATAGCCTCACCCGCTGTATAAGTTAAAAAACAATTCTTACCTTAAATTTTTCGTAAGGTTAAAAGTGCCTTCTTTAGAAAACGACAGAAATATTTCATTAGAAACACATAAGGGTGTAAATGACTTTAACCCATATTCTTTTTAAATAGTAAAAATGTTTTGAAATACATTTCTATGAAACAAGGATGTGGATGATAATGAAATCCCAGTAGATTATTACGTATAAACAACCTCGGATAATGAAGAGATTGTGAAATAAACCCTTACCTTGTACTTTTCCTTGGTTGGGGTAGGTTAACCTCCTGTATAATGGTGAAATAATTGTTATTAAATTATTCAATAATCATATACATTAATATGATATCATATATTGTCCTTTAACATTGCTTTGTTAATAATATCTTAGTATTATCGTCGTTTTGGGTGTTAACTTACTTGTTTTCTTTTATAGGTTTTGTTACGTAAGACATGTTTGTTATGGATAAGATGTATCTTATTCATATATAGAATAATATAAAGTCCTTAAACATTATTTTTGAATCATCAAATGATAATTATAATTTAATGGATACGATGGACAATGAATCTCATCGCGTTCATGGAGACGGTAGTCCGTACGTACGCACGAGCAACAATATCATTCTTTTGATATTAAAAAAATATTTAATTGGATGGTATATTATATATAAAGAATCATTATCATGTTATATTTATTGTTTACATGAATTATACATCATTATTATATACATCCAAATGATAATATATTGAACAACAATTACACCAAGACGTGGAGACGGTAAGCCGTACGTACGCACGTATGGTGACATGTTATTCAAAGTGTGGATAGAATACTGAATATGGTTGTACCATAATTATAATAACATCACAGTATATATAATATACTTGATTTATTATTTTAGAATGGAAATAACAAAGAAAGAAGAAGTGGAAGAAGAAAGGAACTTGAAAAGTGGTGCTGAAAACATTATCTCTTCTTCAGGTTCTTCCTTTTGATTTGATCAAAAGGGCTCCTTAGGTTGGATTTTTGATAAAAATAAGGCCTCTAAGTTGTATTGGGTGAAGTTGAGAGAGTATTTGGGAAATGTTTGGCCGAACCAAAAGGCTTTTAAGGTGTGAAGAAATGAGAAGGAGGAGTACCCTTTTATAATAGGGATGAAAGCCACCTTTGGAAAAGCTAGAAATATTAATTTATAATAAATTCATATTCGGTTTCTAATTGATCTAAAGTGGATTATTTAAATTTTAAGGTTGGGATGGGTCGAAAAAAACTCAACCAATATAATTTAGACAGGTTTGGGTACTTATATTAATCTTATCTTTAAGTATTAACTCTAAGTTAATTAGTTTCACTTTTACAATGTCTCTTTGTATTTTTATATTATATGGTTAATAAACTTACCATATACATCCAATCGACCTCTAAGTGGTACATTAATGATACATCTATCATGATATAAGTCTCTTGGCCGAGCCTTATATTTTGAGGAATTTAATATCAATTAATAATATAATATTTGTTTTAGAAACTCTTTTATGTCAATTTTGACACTATTCAATAATTGATTTTTTTAAAACTCATAATAGAATGATTACTTCTAAAAAAGTTAATTAAAGTAATTATAACATGTCATATTATCCTAGAAAAGTAGTTTAATTCATAAAAAGTCTCAAATTATATTTATTTTGGTATTTATAATATCAATTATTCTAATTTTTCATTAATTAGTTAATTACTACATCATCATTGTGTCATAAATAAATTAAATTATTTAATGTCTAAAAATTATAAATAAAATATAATTATGTAGGAAATTCGTTTATCATTACAATGAATATTTATAGTAGAACATCCAACATATATAACCCTATGTAAAAATTGTTTTTATAAAAGATATATGCTTTTGTCATTTTTGTACTTATTTTAACTTAATTAAAATAAAGTGTCCCTATCACCTACAAGTGGCTCCACGGGGTCCCCAAATAGACCCAAAGATGCCCATGGTCGGAAATGTATCCACCAATAATTTTAGGACATGTTTTAGGGTAATTTAGGATCATTATAATATTATTATTTAACCCTTATTTACCGGATTTACCCTTAACCATGGTAAATAAAATATTTACTGCAATAATTATTCAAAATTTCTAAAAATAAAAGTTACCTATTCACACAATATAAAAATTTTGATTCCAAATATGGAATCCATTTTTCCAAATTCAAAATACAGAAGTGGCAGAAATTAATTTAAAATTAATTACCGCTGTTAAAACAAAGTGTGTTTTTAAGATATATTAACTATCAAAAGATTGATACTTGTTTGTGTTCGGTTTAATTGTGAAATTATGTCCAATGACCAAAATTGTATTAAATGGTAAAAATATATTATAAATATAATTTAAAACCACTCAAATTCATAATTTATCACTATTAATTATGTTGATTAGAAATGTTGTTTTTAATTAAAATTTAGTAATTTTCACTATTCATCAAAATATTAAAGTTATCCGAAAAGTACCAAAATTTCACCTTAGGATAAATTCGATACTCCAAATCCAAAAATGAAGTCCATTTTGAGAGATAAAATGTCAAAAAGTAGGTATTACTATTCATAAAGGCTAGTTTGATCAGTTGTGGTGTGTTAAAACTCGAAGTTGCGTACAACACACGCTACTGTATTATTCAAAGGAAAGCGTACCGTGGAAGCATGGGATGTTTCATTTTAAATTTTTGATGTCCCCATTTAGTCGAAAGGTTTATAATATTGTATTTAAAAAGGGGTCACTATTAAAAGTTAATAAAAGTGCAATACTGAAAATGAATTTGTTCTTACATTATGTCTAAGAAACTCATAATATGGATTCTAAAATTATAAGGATTATATAAAGTTTAAAATTTAGTTAATACTATTCATAACCTCTTTTGAACGGCTTGTTTGGTAAGTCATGGTGCGATTGAACTCGGTGTTGCGTGTAGTGCAAGTTATTTAATTATTTTGAAGAAATAACACACTATGAAATCTTGGGGTGTTACATGTGGGGTTTACATAGAATATTGAAATTTTCTAAGGCAATTTGTTTATTGAAAAATTATATAACCCAATATTAATAACCTAACTTATATAGTTTTTAGGGCTATGTGAGTTATTGTGCACATCAAATCCATCAAGATAATTTTATCCCGACTAAGATAACCTCTAAAAAATAATTTTTTGAATGAGAGAATATACTGTTCACCCATCTCAAGATCAATATAATAAGATACAAATCCATAAATTCTAAAAGAATTATTTTCATGATAAATGGTGAATTATGTAAGAAAATAAGTACCTCCATGCTAGAACATATAAATATATCAACAATGATGTGAACTTCATGGAGAACGTGTTGATAATTCTAAAGGAATTACACATAGAATTAATTATTTGAACAAATGTATGATAATAAGTTCAACCATATTCATTAATAAAGGAATAATTATCAAGATGAGGTAAATTTTATTTTTAATTATTTATGTATTATATTTGAATAGTTATTTTCTATGAATATTCTTGGGCAATGTTCATAAAGTGATGATAATATATTCGAGGAAATTGTTTTAGAAATTTTTTTGGTATGGGATATACTGCTTATAGTACACCCCATGTCCTTTAAAAATTATATAAGTAATTTCATTTATATTTCATTAAACTAAAATCCTTGGATGCACGTCATGGGTGTTTGGAAAAAAATACCAAATATCCATTTAGTGGAAAACGATAAAGAGATGAAAAGATTGTAGAATTTTTTAATATATATTTGTGTTATCCTTTCCTTGTAAAATCTTGTGGTGGATACTCTTAATTAATAACTTTTAAAATGACATTAATATATATAAATAAGTCTACTTTAATAGGTATAATATTTATTCCTTTGATAAGTCTATGGAATTAAATAATATGGGAGAGAATCATCATGGAATGATTATAAAGAATATTAAATTATAAAAAATATGGTTTTATCTTAACCAAACCATCATCAAATATCTAAATTAATTTTTCATAATATCTTAAATAACAACTCCATATAAATTATAGTGGAACAATTTTAGTGATTGTAGTAACCACGCCTTATTATAAATGGAGAGATCAATAATGGGTCATGTGAGTCATCCATTTTAATTGGGGGATAAATATTTTATATTGCAGTATATACAAAAAATCAAGTGATAATATAAATATAATTCCAGCTGAGTTATGGCATGGTAAGAGATACACTTTAACATATATTCATGTAGGGTAATGTAATAAATTTTTGAAGTATATTTTTTGAAATATACTTGTATTAAGTGGAACAATGTAAATATTTATATGGTATTCCAAAGAAATAAGAGGAAATTACCAACTTGATCCATTATATAAAAATGTAATTATGGTAAAAAGTGACATATTTCTAGTAAGATAGCACATTTACAACAGATATTGTAGGGGAAAGTCATAATTTAATGAATTTAAGGTTCAATACATACAATAGTTAGAATTAGAAAAAACTCTCCAAGATTTATTGGAAGTTTTTATTATAAAGATACAAGTACAATGGAAGGTCATGATAAGGGTAATATAATGAAAGCTATAATATTTTATAGTCCCTGTGGATGATGTCACATTATTAGTTGACAATAATGAAACTATATCCTACCATGAAGTGATAAACACCTCAATAGTTTTGATGTTTCAAGAAAAAATTAATTTTGAAATGGATTCAATGTTCCTGATTCCAATCTAGGTTTTTATTGATCTTCTAGTAGATGTAAATCATATTGGAAAAAATTGTTATTCAATAAGAAACTGTACATGGATGGTAAATTCAGTACCTATAAGGTATGAATGGTTTATAAATGGTTTATAAATGGTTTAATAATCTATATGGATAAATTATGAAAAAACACCTTCACCAATGACTTTCCCAAAATCATTAGAATTATATTTTCCTTACTATCTTACCTTGATATTGATATTTGGAAAATTGATTTGAAGAAAACTTTTCTTTATGGGAACATTGTGAAGATATGAGACAAATAAACGGTTTTGTGCCACCAATGAATACCAATAATCTATTCAAGTTAAAAATATCCATTTATATCATGAATTAGGCATTATGATCATTGGACAATATGAATATTTTAGATAATTTGTTTTTATAAATAATGAATGTGATCCCTATGTGTACCAAATGTTTACTGAGATTATAATAGTTTCCCTAGTATTTTACTTGGATTTTGTATCACTGATTGTTAATGAGAGAATTGTTTTATTGTCAGATAAGAAATGATAAACTATACTCTTCTCCATGAAGGTATTAGGTGGATCAGAGTACATTTTATGGGTCAAGATCCATTGTGATACATAAAGAGTATTCTTGGACTAATTCGAGGTATATAAAATTACCTGATATTTAATAGATTTAATGTGGACAAATCTAATAGAGGATTGATTTTCATATCTCAGGGTACATATATCACTTCCAAAATTTGTTCTTAGATAAAAGAGGATAGAGAGATATAGAGAGATATTTTTTACATTACCTTATGCTTATTTTATAGTGTGAGACCCCATGTCTCTTTGATATTTAATATTATAATTTTTTTTCATTACATTAAATTTTGCTGGATTTTTCATAGTTTGGAAGAGTATTTAGTTTTATTCATATTGTACAGTTCAAATTATATTGGGTTTTACCCTGAAATTGGTGAATCTTCCTATGATAGTTGTTTAAGAGACATGTTGTTTTGGGTTGTAGTTGGTCACACCATGATCACTGAAGTCAGACCATGATTCAGTCATAGTAGAATAACTATCATTCAACCTAACTTCAAGGAGGGAGTTTCCAACTATGAAGAGGGATTTACATGTTAATAGATCTATTAAACATGGGGTCTAATGATGTGACAATATGAATCACACAAAAAATCTGACCTTGGTTTGTGAGACCATGGTTGTGCACCTCTTAAAGGGAGGCATGTCATACCACAATGGGGGATGTCATGCCAATATGTACCTATTCTCAATTTTAATTTCGTGATTTTATATTTATAATATTATTATATTCCAAGGGGTATAATCTATTATATTTATAATCTCATTTATAAGTAATATAGGAGAGATCAAGGGATAATCTCTTCCTTCATTCATTGGTATTATTCCATTCCACATGGATTTCATGTAGTTATTTGACGAAATTACATCCTTTGTTTTTATACCCTCGAAAACTCTACCATTCCCCTTGGATTTCTATTCTCCTAAATACCCCACCACTCATGGGAAATTAATTTTGGATTTTTTCCTGTTTTAATTTTCAATTTTGGTTTCATAGGGCTGATATAGGGTTTTATCTTTCTCGGTTTTTTTTACACGATCAAAGGTTTATAGGTTTCTCTTAATTATGGTAGATATTTTTATATAATTTATTTATTTAACATGTTGTGAAATTATAAATCTTTGAAAATACCTTTATTATAACATTATATCATCCTCTATGACAATTTATGGGTTTGTGAGTTTTTTTAATGTTTTTCCTACTTTGTATAAAGTATATTTATAATAAATTGTTTTTATCCATTTTAATGTAAATCGTTATTGTACCAAGTGTTTGTAAAAATTATTATGAGGTTTTTATAAAGTATATTTAATTGAAAATGATTATTTTTACCTAATTTTTGTTTTTAGTAATATTATCAATATTTAATGATTTTTCTATTAAACAAGTTTTTGATTTTTATTATGATCCCAAGGGAGGAAAGCCTCATTTTAAAGCAATAAATCTTTTTTGGGATTAAAATAATATTTATTACACAGATTTATCCATGTTTCATTTTCTTTATTGGTCAAAATATTTTAATGTTTTATTGATTATGATACACTCTTCGTTTTATCCTCGTCATTTTATTGGTAATGTATAGAAACTTCTACCTTTTTGGGATACACATTGATTATTATTATTTTATAATTTAATGATATGGAAGGGGTTGTTTCATGAGATTTTTTTAGAGGTAATATGAGGGTTTATGATTTTATTTTATTATTGATTTAAATTATGATTACATTTCTTAATTTCCCAAACCCAATTTTATAACGTCAGGGGAACCCGAGGCAACAGTGTGAGAGATTTGGCGTATGACATACTTACTTAGTATGAAAATTTTCCTTGGGACCAACAATATAGTATGTTTCCATTATGGATAATGGTATGAATAGACTATTAGATATTTTTATATGTATTATCTTTACAAGACTGTGGAATCTATTTGTATTGAGTACCTTAGTTAGACTATAGTCGCTAGCTTGGAAGGGTGACCATGATTAGACATTGGTAGCTAATCAGGAGGTGTGAACTGGGGATATTTTGAGATTTATTTGATATTTTTTCCCATAGAATCCATCATAATCTAATTTGATGTTCATTGAGTATATATGGGTCCATATCACATTAGGACCTTATGAGTTTCTAGGATAGTTATTTACTTTTATGAAAATTTATAGGGGATTTCTATTTCAAACTTTATTTGATTCCC
Organism: Viscum album; assembly: GCA_963277665.1. Taxonomy (NCBI): domain Eukaryota; kingdom Viridiplantae; phylum Streptophyta; class Magnoliopsida; order Santalales; family Viscaceae; genus Viscum; species Viscum album. The sequence goes on from OY728121.1 coordinate 861,225,061, forward strand.
ATTGTGCTCGTTTTTATTTCAAGGAAACATTTAATGTTATTATTTGTTTCGATAATGTGTTTCTATTTTATGGTTCCTATTTTTATAAGCCTTCTTACTTCATGGATTGACTTAATTTTCAAACTCTTTTTTGAATAAAGTGTTTTCATGAAAATATTTTAATGATGGAAAATGGAGTGATTTTTATTATATAACATCAAAAGCCTATCACTTTTTAATGTTTCAAAGTGTTTTCAAATTTGTAAGAGTGTATTCTACTCCATGGGTAAAAAAAGTGTATTTTGAAATAAATAATTTGAAAGGAAATATTCAGTTTATATGTTGGGTTTTAAATAATTTTCTTCATTCCATAATGTTGTTTTGTTTTCCAAAAATATTTTTCTTGATGGCTTTGGAAAAGGTTAGTGTAATATACTTGTATTCTATGCTTTATATTTGGAAAAAATATTTTTTAGTTACATTCAAAATAAAAGTTATTTAATATATGTTAAATGTAATTACATAGCCTCTTTGGTTTAATCCAATTGGTCATATTTGTTAAGAAAAAGATGATAATGAAGGGTATCATTTTTAGGTATTTTTTATTATTGTGACAGATGTTTGTGAAGAAAGGAAATCACTTCACTTTTTATAAGAAGATGAGGGAATAAAGATATGTTACCATACATTCCATGATAAATATGTTGATGCATTGCTAGTATTTATTTAACAAAGATCATAAGTAGTTAAGAGAACATGTGATGGATTATTTATGAAGTAAAGGGAGAGAAAAGTTTCTATTAATCAGCATAGTTGGTTTTTCCAAAGAAGGTGTTTATGGTTTCACAATTTTCAAATTTTACCAAATTTTTGGGGTATAAAATTTTTAGTTTTGCGAGAATTTATATATCTTATTTCATTTACGATCTCATAAAAACATGGTAAAAGCATTAATTTTTCAGATATGGACTTAATGAAGAGTGAATCATAATGGTTTAAAGGATTGTGATTGCATGATCTGTGAGTATGAGGAGCATCATGAATGACAGAGGGAAGGGGTATTGCAGGAGATAATTTTATAGGTGAATTCCAAGTGTATTGTTGTTGTTTAAAGGAAGATTGAGCATCATGGTAGTGAAAAGTATTTGACAGAATGATCAGCGATTATGATCTGAATTGCAATCCAGAAAATTGCCATAGAGCTTCATGAAACAGAGGGAATTTAAGAGGAAATTTCAGAGCTCTGCAATTTGGTGGTAACATAGAATTGAGGAGGATGGAAGGTTCTAGAGTTAATGGGAAACGCCTATAAATTAGACTAAACCCCTTTGATAAGAGTAAAAAGAATCAACTATAATGTTAGAACACTCGAATTGTGAAGAATGTTGATGATTGAAGTGATATCTACAAAGGTAGTAAGCACTATGAAGGGAAGGTGCTTCACATAGGGCCCTTGAGATTTACAAAATAGGTGAACTTCACAAAGACCAACTAGTGATCTGTGAAATATTAAGATCTGTAAGCTAGTTTGATCTGCAAACTAGAGTGATCTATGAAGTTGGAAGCTTTCCTAAGGGGCTTTGTGATGGAGCTCTGCGAGTTGAAGATTTGAGTACCCAATTTTAGTGGGATGTTTTTTCTAAGTACACCATAATATGACTAGGGTATATGAATCTGTATCATTACAATTTCCTAGAAGTTCTTACCATCTTATGGGATGAAAAAAGAAGAATTTTTTAAGATATCAGATGTGTGAAAGTGTGTCAAGAAGCATATATGAATTTCATTACCCTAGTTGTGCTAAGAGGGTGTTTACTCACTTTTAGATTGTTTTAAAAGTGATATACAAGTGTAATGGTATATCCTACCCATTATATTCCACATAAAATGATTATTTTATAGTATATTATTCTGTACTAGATTTTTTACATACCATTCCAAGGGCATAACTACACTTTCTGAGTAGTGAACTTTTTAAATCTAATGTTCTTATAGATGTGTGTTTTAATTATGTTCAACATTGAAATAACTCATTTACAAGAGGAGTGGGTAGTTTCAAAAACAACAAATCATAAAATAAAAGGTTATCATTAATTCACCCCTCACCCTCTCAGTGATATTTGGATGCTAACTGAGAAACTTCATTATTTATCTCACACCATATATACAAAATGATGTCTGTTTGTATGAATTTTAATGTTTTATAAAACATCCCATGTTCAGATCATGTTTTTTATTTAATTTTTATGTTTTATTGATTGACATTCCATATATGGTGAGTGATTTTGGAACATGGATATATTTCAGTGGTGTCTCAGGTTGTTTATTTATTTTTGGGATTCGTATCTATCAGCAAATTAATCCCACTACTGTATTTATGTTATGAACATACCCAATTGGAAACACCTCATTGTCATATAGGACTTCTATGAGTGACCCCTAAATCCCACCTCTAATAGTCTATAGGGTTTTGACTAGGACCAAGGGTATATATAATATAAATTTGACATACTAACTTCTTAGATGAATAAAATATAAATAAAACCACCAATAAACACCATTATACAGAAAAATTGTATATTTTAGTAGAAAAAATTCATGATAATGTAATCAAAAATAAATTACTAATAAAATTACAAAATAATCATATGTACCATCTCTAACTGTAAATGTTATCTTTATGCGAGTACTGTATAGGTGGATCTCTAAATCCCTCTAGGAAACTAATATAATATATTCATTTATAGGGGTGATCATAAATGTATACTTAATATTTTCCCCATCAAGGAACCTCATAAAAATATGAATGAGTAAAACTAATGATTCAATGGATAAATACTATAACTAATAATCAATTACTAGGTAAACTAACTCCCATCATCACTAACGCACACTCAGCTATAATTAAGACCATGTACAATAAAATAGTTTCATAAAATATAATAAAAAGGGTACCCACACCACTTCCCAACTAATTTACACTCTCATTCACAAACATAAAATAAATTGTTGATCCCATCCTTATTATAGTAGACCCTACATAAATCATAATTATATCATATCAGTCAATGTAGGTAACACCACATCCCCATCTATACCAGCCTATCATAGGGTCTAACATCCAACGTTATCATCAATATCAACCATAGAAAAACCATATTCATATCCACTTATGACATGCCCAATTCATTACCACACACCACAATCTAATTTCATATATTTCTTTATCGGGTATCATGAAATTATATAAAATCAACATCATGTGTAAAAACATGACCTTAAACTATATTTAAATTTTATATTTCAAATAAATTCACTTTTTTTAATTTTTATGGCCTTTTATATTATAGTTTTAGATAATTAGTACATAAATCATAAATAATAGATATATATTTCAAAAATTATTCACTTCCACTCAGTATCCATTTTTTTAGAAGAAATTTTTTTATTATGAAACATGTTTTCTTTCATAAAAAATCATCATGACATTAAACAAGACATCTTATTTATTATTACTCATCCATAAACCATGTGATGAAAATTAAGAACATGGAATGATAAAAAAGGATTAGTAAGAAACATATACAAAAGAATAAAGAAACCTCTTAGTACATTTTATAACCATGAGATCATAAAAGAGATTTCTCCTTTAACATAATGATATTTGAAATAAATTAATCATTTACTCGCACAGGAAATAATATTTACTAACCATTATAATTCATAAAGGAAATTATAAAAAAAATTTCCAAAATCATTATAATTAGGTTTTATTTAGAGAAAAAAAGAACCGATGAATTTTTTTTTAAAAAAACATATCATTTTACACAAAAGGCCATACCGTTTCCTTTAAAATAAAAGATCATATTTAAATTTTGAAATAAAATTATATCCATGAAAATTCATTATCATGTATAACAATGTCATGTAGGTTCATTTGTAATTCTTCTAAAAATAACATATAATATATCACCCTTACTCATTGGATTGAGACATGTAAGAATTGCTACATAGCCTTAAGCGACATCCCGAAGATGACAGAGGATGGTAATAAATGACAAGGTCTTCAAAAAAATGGGGAGGGGGATAATTCTCTCATTGTGAATAAAAAAACCAAACTAATCATACAAAAAAACAAATTGTACCCGAAAGATCCATGAGAAAAATTTAGGCAACTCAATGTATAATAGAAAAAACCAACTAAATCAGAGTGCTAAGAAGATTCCATGACAAAAAAAACAAAACAGTATAATACAAAATCAACAAAACTCGAAGACTCCAAAGACACCAACATAGAAACTGAAAATAATCTCCAATATACAACTAGATAATTATAACCATGTATCATGAATCACCAACAAATATTTGTGATACATTCACTTTACATGTGTCCCAATAAAAAACATCAATAAATGCTCCAATGTTACCAAGAAGGGGGTAAGTAATGAAACATAGTAGGTTTCAAAAAATGAATTCCCTACTCACTCCACTATAATAAAACATTTTATAAAATACATATAAAAAATAAATAAAACTATTTAAATAAATTTAAAAGATTATATCATAATATAAAAAAATAATCGTACCAAAATACTTTTCCAAAACTAAAGAAATTTCCATGAAATGAAACAAAACAATACTTTAAACCATTCCCCATTCCTTTTTGGAAAACCCATTCCATGATCCACACACACCACACATGCATTCTCTAGTGATAATTCCATAATCATGAGAAGTTTCTCATCCATCCACTAAGTCATCACAATGTGTCCAACCACCTTGATTACCAATGGAATATTCCCCTAATCAGGGTCATTATCTTTTTACCCCAAATGTGCACCCCCTTATTCTAGGTCAGGATGAAAGCATGAACTCACACCATCCCATGTATGAAAACCCCATTCTAACCAACCATTTCAATAAAACCAACATTTTATTGAACAAATATGAATCAAAAAATTTACATAAAATATAAAATTTATATTTTCAAACCACCATTTTAAAATAATAAACTAAGAACCTGCACAATAATTACAAAGTTCCACAAATCCACAAACCATCACTAAAGAGGGTTTCTACCATGATTTACACAACTATTTCACAATCTATTTCAATAAATTCACCCAATTTAAAACAAATACTTCATGTTCTAAAAATATGAGTCACGATTGAGTCCACTAACCATAGAGACCATGGAAAAAATGAATATCATCATGAAATCATCAACAAAACTAGATTGAACCTAAAAAAACATATATCTCATTCCCTAACAAAAACAAAGCCATATATAATCATTATTTTTTACAAATAGTATAGATATATCCCAAATTTACTAGATATATTAATCTATGATAGGGAACAATAATAGATCTTGGTAATTACCCAAAGAACAGAGACATCAAAAAAATCTAGCCTTCAACACACCATGATTTTCCAATGGATTGCTCCTAGATTAAAGAGGAATGTTTTCACAACCATTGGGAGGAAGAAAAAATTATTAAGGGTTGTAATAGAGGAATAATGTGGGTTTTTTTGGAAAAGATAATTAGATCCACTCTTTATGGATAAATAATTTGACCACGCATAGTTATCTCACATGTTTGGTAATGTAGTGTTTTATCCATATTCCAACCACTACCTGAAGAAGCACCATTCATGGTTGGATTGAACATTTAGAGAAATAGTGTGTTTTCCATGAAAATTATCTCCTTACCAAATGAAAATATTACTCTTTAGTGTCCGCACAGTTTGGATAAACTGTGGTCCTAACCATGCACTTTCCTAGGATCTATTGATTCAGTTTTCAGGGTTTTAAATAAGAGTTTCATGGTTTCTACTAACAATGCTCAAACTACGAACAATGAAAAAAATCCTCAAAAACATGTGAAAAGTCCTCCAAAACATCACCCAAACAATTTTCATACCTAAAAAGCATAAATAAATTTTTACTTTCATGAAGTCAAGGATACAACATTCTCCCCACCATAGTCATTTCTATCACTAGAATTTAAAAATATATCATTAACCTAAAAGGGGTTAGGATATTGTTAGACCATTTATTTCTCATGTTACCATGATTATTCCTAAATCTGACCATGTTTCCACAAAACCCACACTAGTCCAATACCTTTTTGATGAAATAATTTTTCTTTCCAATCCATAATTCGTACAATAAGATATCTCAATGAATAATCCAACTCTAGGTTACCAAGATCCCATCAAATCACATCATCATGATCAGGATGATAAATTTTCAAATGAGATACATGAAACTCAATGCGAACTACACCGAACCACGGAAGAAAATCAAACATAAAAGCAGCTCACCAACTCATCAATGATTCTCAAAAGGACCTATGTATCAAGGAGATTACATTCCATACATTCTGAAAATTATAATGTACATGTATTTGAGAGATTCTCAAGAACACATGCTCACTCAGGTTTGATTGAAACAACCATCAATGATGATTCACATTTGTTCTCTAATGACTCTAAGCCATCTCTGTCTATTTCCTAATCAACTGACCTTTTGTTATTGTCTCTTGGACAGGGCTTGGCCTAACTAGGGAAGTCTCACCTATTTCCACCCAAATAGTGGAGAGACAATAGAAAACCCATAAAACAAATAAAAAGGGACTATATGTATCAAGGTATGATATGTGTTATTATATGAAATCTCCATTGTCAATAAGTTCTCCTCCCTTGAGCCACCAAAATTCTATTACAAAACCATGCATCATGTCTTCCAATGTCTGTATCATTATTACTAATTTCCAATTCATCTGTAGATGATGCACTGTACCCATAGTCAACTGAGTTCTATGGTCTTATTGTAATGGATTTCCACAAATGAGATGCAAACCATAGATCTATTTTTGATACAACCAAAATCGGTATTTTACACCTCTTTACTACGTCTAAAATATATATATTTGAAAATTCATACACAAAATGAAATTCATGAATAGAGATGAAATGGGTTGACATGGTATTCCAATCCGTTAAAACACATATGGAATCATTTTTCTAAATTTTTCAGGGGAGATATGTTACAAAATCAATATCTATCTTCTCCCATTTCCAAATATGAATAAAAAATATGGCAACATACCTACTAGTTTCTAATGGCGTTCTTTAACATGTTGAAATGTTAAGCATCTTGAAAAAATTATCCGCCATTATTTTTATACTAAACCACACAAACTATGATTTCAATTCCTTAAAAATATTTTGTATTACATGATAAACATCTTATCTAGGTTGGGGGAGATCATGAAGAATTTTTTCCTGACAAGACATAGGTATGACCATCCAATTTTAAAACCACAATGCCAAGCTCCTATATATCATCCATCCTTCAATGATCTTTTATCAATTGTATATTGACCAAGTTAAAGGAAATTACACCTCATAGGTATGTTCTCTAAAACATTATCAACCAAATAAGAAACTAAATAAATATAAATGACAACCACAACATTACCTTGGACTTTACATTGAATGTGCATGTTATCTATCATGGACATCAATTTTCCACTGAAATGAAGCCTCTTTTATGACTGAGCATATGAATTCCTACTTATTGCATCTTCCACTATATTTCCATTACCCAATTTATAGATCAATCCAATTTCAAACATTTGGAGACACTCTATCTGATTTTTTTTCTCATATTCAAATCCCAATGTGAGAAAATATGTTTCTAACTATTATGATCCATAAACATTATAAACATATCACCAAAGATATAATGAAACATAGTATTCAAATAATGTACTAAAATAGATAACATCAAATAGTGTTTTCTATATTTTTATTATTAAAACACTAGTTTCATGAGACATAAGAAACACCATGATCTCCATTCATGATTAAACAACCCAACCCAGATCCCAAATCATCACCATACACCATGAACCCTTTTCCTGATTCAATAAAAATCAATATTTCTACAAATGTAAGGATAAAATTGATCCCTCAAAATGATTCTACCATTAATAAATTTATTGAATTATTTATTTTTTTATTATACAATCTACCATAGGTGACACTAGTTGTGAAAAGGCATAAAAAATTTCTCAGTAATAACAAGATAGATCATGAAAATTTCTTATCTCGAAGAAAGTGACTGGTAGGATCCAAGAGATACCAACCTTTTTCATTTATATATCTATATACACACATCTTTTAGAGATAAAATGTCTATGTAAACACACCTATTACATCCAAAAATAATAGATTGATAATTTGGCATAAAAATGATGATATCATAAGATTCCCAACATCGTTTCCAAGTGTTTCTCATTCCCATCTATTTTCCATGAATACAAAAATATGTAATCCACAAACAACACAATAGAAGAATATATATTTCATTTAAATATCCAATTCATCAATTACATAAAGGCTTATATTGAATTTGAAAGACCAAAATCCCTATCCAAAAACTCATAATGGCCTTATCTACTCTTGAAAGCTATTTTTTGTATATTCTCTTTCTGAACTCGTAATTGATGATATCCTAATTAGTAGTCAATTTCAGAGAAATATAGGGCTCACCTAAACTGATTTTCAAGATTATGAATGCATGGATGTTGATATCATTTATTTATAGTAACTTGGATAAAATTACGATAATTAACACATAAATGAAGTGTCCTATCAACCATTTGAAATATAAGAGCATTACTTCCCCTAGGGATATGCTAGGCTAAATGAACCATTTTATTTACAACTTTTACAACATCAATTTAAATTACTTAAATTATATTTGTTCCATCTAGTAATATGGAAAGTAAATTTTACTGGTCTCTAGGAGGAGAATAATCATAAACTCTACTTCCCTTATAGGTGTAAACCTTGAGAAATTCTCTATAAAAACATTGGGAAACTAGTCAAAAAATAGTGTAATAATATTAATCTCGATCTCTACCAAAAATTCCAAGGTCAAATAAGCCAAATGGAATTGGATCATTTAAACTACTGGTTCCAAGAATCCTGCTATTGAAGTATTTACATTCCTATATTTTTTAAATAGATGTTTAAGGCCATTATCAATCATAAAACTATCTGTATTCATATAAAAGTCGATGTGAGCTATGAAAATTTTCAACCAATCTATTCCAAAGATTATATCATAGGAATCCGTATAAATCATAGTGAAATATCATATCATCTCAACTCCATCAATAGTTATAGAACGTGATCTACACATAAAATCTTGACATTCTTTTTGAAAAATATGAGATTGATGTTTCAAAATAAATGGAATATTGAAAAAATGAAAACCTAAAAAATAAACCCCATGAGATGTAATAAAAAATTGGATATACTTGTATAAAAAAATTACATAAGGATAAAATTGAAAATAATCATACCTCTCACCATAGATGGTACCGACTAATCATCTGTAATCACTTTCTCATCTCTGTATAACTGCATACTTGCAATAATTTGTTACTTCTCTCCCAATTGATATTACCATCATGTAGGAGTCTTGGTATTCCTATAATAACCATGGGTAGAATAGCTCTGCTGAATATAGGTATTATGCTTTCCTCACTACATCAAAAACATAATGTCTGTAAAACACAGGATGTGTCTTGAACACTCATCCTAGAAGCACTGTGACAATAACACGAAAGATTCACAATTTTTTTAAAATTGTGGCAAGATCTAGGTGGTTTCATTGACTCTAAATTTATGTTATCAAACTATCCGCATTAAAAATATATAGATTTACTCATGGGTTTTGGAGGAAGACTCAGTGATCCAACCTTTAGATTCTGGGTCATTCCACTACCTTATAAATTGGTGTCCCTCTTACTTTAATTCAATATATTAGACATCCCACCATTTATCATAGTTATCAACTTTCATCCCCCATTCATAGATCTTGAGTTGTCTTTTTCATCCATCATGAATCTTGTTGACCATCTCTGTATAATCTGTTATACAGATTATGATAATCATCTAGAGAATCCCTTACATCATCACAGATTAAAAAATGTGTGGCCTTAAGGATGCACTAGCTTCATCATTAGGTGAAGGGTGGACTAAATTAATAAATTAATCCACAAAATCATTACCTAAAACTTTCTCCTACTTTAAGATGAAATGGTTTATCATTCCTGAAATCCTAAAATGTGGTGATAAAAATTTTTGTGGGTTTTTTTTAAATTCTTCCCAAGTAACACCTTGGACCAATTTATCCATAACAGATAAATCATACCATAAGAAATTAAGATCCACCAAAATATAAATTTCAAACATGACATTGAGTTATTCTGGTGTTCCTAGGAAATAGAGGATTTGATTCATCCTATTCAGCCACACCACTTCCTTATTTGGTTTTGAATCACCTTGAAATATTGGTTGATACAACATATAGAACTGAATATAATGATTCACATTCCTTAGATCATCTTTCTATTCCCCTATATCAATATCCTAAATGAATTATAATATATAATGAATCAATTATTTGTTCACCTATGGCTGAAGTGAAACCACAATATCAACATCTTCAATCAGTTGGATTATTCTATGCCCACGAAGTTCCATTTATATAAAAACATCACTTACATAAGGTTCTCTCCCTAGAAACTGAAGGCTTAATAATTTCGTTTTTACCACATCAAAACTATTACAAAAGGAATTCCCAAAAAAAACATTTTCCATTTTTATCCGATGTCTTAAAATTCCACCATGCTTTTCAAAACAAAAACATTTTTAAAATATCATTACCATGACTTTTAAAAAAATTAGATTTTAAAATAGTTTCCACACTTTTCCAAAAAACAACATTTCTTTGGAAAATCATAAATCATTACTCTAAATGAAATATACAATCCTATTGGGAATTAATTTCTATCAATTAATATCTTGCTCTTCTCATTGGATAAACCAATTACAACAATATTACCATTATTATATGTGTCTCCAAAACACTTATGTACCCAATTCCTTGGTTACTTTATGTTAACAATAAACCAATTTATTGCATTGTTTAATGCAATACATTTCATATAATGAATCCCTAATCCTTTTTTCATCCCAACTCAAGGACTAAACCAATAATGATTTAAGCTCTATGACTAAAAAACGAATACCATATGTTATAAAATGAAAATATTGGCTGAAAATATTGATTCCAATTACATGTCAAGGACTTAACATGTTGATACAACTATTCTCAAAAATATATTTGGACTGACCAAGACTAAAATCGGTTGTCTCGGAAATATATTTGGACCAACTATGACTGATACAACTAATAACATCCCATGAGTCCTTATTGTATTGAGATGATGTAGAAATTATTTTTGGCCCAAATAGACATCCCAAAGACACCAATGGCTCGAAATAAATGGAAAGGAAATCAAAACATTTGGGTGGTTATTTTCCCAATGAGAATTAGAAAAAAAAATCATACCACATTAAAATTATCACGAAATGATGCCAAGAAAATATTTATACAACTCAGTGTATAAGAGAAAAATCAAATTAAATTAGTGTACATGGAATAATCCAAGATAAAAAAACTAGACCATATGATACAGAACAAAAAAACTCAATGAATCAAAAGACACTAACTTCGTAATTCCCAACAAGCTCCAAGCTCCTACTCCACAATAAATCCTATGTATCAACAGGAACCACTATTGAAATATGATAATATCCCATTACTGGAATCTTGATAAAAAAATATGTTCAAATTCTTTAAAAAACCCTTGTTCGGGGTGATTAATGAAAATCAGTAGGTTTTCCCCAAATTACTTACACTGATCATGCCACTATGATAGAATTTTTTAGCACATTTATATAATTTTTTTTATATAAAACACTTTTAAACATTTTAAATTTTTATAACAGGATATAAAACAAATTCCTTAACATAATTGTCTTCTAAAACAAAATCCATTTCCAAGGAATGAAACCAAATATTACTTTAAACCATTTCACATTCTATTTTGGCATTGTTGTTCCATGAATCACTCACACCATGCATGCATTATCTAATAAAAATTCTGTAATCAAGAATGGTTTCTCATCCAGCCACTATGACATCACAGAATGGAGAATAATCTTGTACCCCAATCGCATACACCCCTTATACAGGGTCGTGTCCTTTGAACCCCAATGGTACATTCCCCTTACTCAAGGTCACGCAAAATTCACTAACTCACACCAACCCATGTATGATAAAACCATTTCAATACTACCATTTCATGATATTCCAATAAAACCACCCAGTTATTGAAAAAATTTCAAGAAAACAATATCCAAAAACCAATAATGTCATATTTTAAATTCATAATTTCCAAATAATAAACAAATCACATTGACAATAATTCCAAAATTTATTAGATCCAAAAACCATCACTAAATAGGGTTTCTACCCAGAATTGCACCCCAATTTCACTATCAATTTCAAAAAAATAATCCAACATGAAACAAATCCACCATGTTCTAATAAGAGGTTCCAATATTGAATCCACCTACATCGGAAACTATGGTGAAAATGAAGAAAGACATGAACTCTTCAACAAAACTGGGGAGAATATCCAAAATCCCTTCTTAGTTACCATTCCCTAACAACATCACATCCATAAATAATCATGATTAGAATAAAATATCAAATATAGATATCTAAAAGACTAGATCAATGAATCCAATATAAGGAAAGAGAATATATCAATGTAAAACCACCAATAATGGAGACATTCCAATCTATCCGACTTTCATCACACAAAAGATGTAAAGACTCCGATTTTTTAGGTATTTTTACAATTAAATGGAATTATTACGTGTCTATGAAAATTGATCACGCATGAATCCAAGGCCTGGTGTTCCTGGAATGAATTTTTGAACATTTTATTAAGGCACATTCAGTAAGCACACGAGGTGCTTTTTCTAACTTTTGGACCTGTGCTCAGATAAATTATCTGAGGACACCGTTGAATCTGTAGTGCCAGGATTAGCTTAAGGGAGGAATCACTTAGACCGCAGTAGGTTTGGAGAAAAATTTATGTTTTAAGAATTTAAAAATAATAATAAAAATAACTTAGTTAATTTTTTTTCTCATTAATCTTTTCCCCCAACAGGAAAGTGGAGTGTGGGACCAGCGACGTGTCAAGATAATAAATGGCTTGACCTTTCAATTCTTTTTAACGACATCTTTGGGGAATTGGGAAGGTTCCTAATTAATGGGAGTCCATTAATTCCATGAACATTTCACACCCTTGCCCTCTTCTTTTTATATGGAGCTTGGGGAGAGGTGTTGACACTGCTTCTCCAAGCAACGAAGTGCTGACAAATTGCAAAGATTCCAAACCAATGGAGGATGGATCTGGTTCCAGCAGGAGGTGACAAGTGACATAAAAACCCCAAACTCGAGATCAATGATCAAGCGATTTCATTGGATGCCATATACGGAGGATGATAAACACCGACCCCCTTCGTCAAGTGCGGAGGCTCTCTAACAACCTCAAGTAGGGGTTTGATTATTTAAAAAATTCAAGTGAATTTTGTTAACACTTCAATCATCCCTCATGATTACAAGATAAAGAGAAGGGCGTGGTCCTAACAAACCGGGCCAAAACCCTTTGATACATTGATACCCTTGCACCCTCCATGGAAGACCGCCAACGCAGTGGCACAGATTGGATACGAAGGAGGCAGCACACCGACACACACCACAAGAGGTGCCTATGACACTATGTCGTAGCAGTTATCAGGGTATCCTACACCGACCAGCTGTGGATAAGGTGCGGTGCTCCAATGCACACTACCAGTGAGAATAGGGCCACAGTTCATCAACCATGGTTTCCAGAGAAGGTGTCCAACACATCGGTAGGCCACAAAAGGGGAGGTGGCATGACCATCATGCCGCTGGTGATCCCGAAGGTGGTGTGACCAGTGCACCACCGAAGAGCAGAGGGTTGCATCCATAGTCGCGCCAGTGTTAGAACCCATGCCTCAGGCAAGTACCGTGGAGACTGGGTTGAGATTACGTGGACCTACTGTTTCACAAAATCAAATAGCCTCCAAGCTGTTCAGGATACCAGGGGAATACTCCCCCCCCCCCTTGCTAGCTCGGGTGGACCACAGTCGAGCCCCCTGCACAACAGGCCGCACTTCACTCTGGTGGGCTTCCTGCCCCGTGGGATACGCCCCCTTGCGGGCTGGGCCTCCTGTCCAACGGGTTGTGCGCCTGGTGCGCCACGCCCCCTTACTGGCTGAACCTGTCGGCCATGATCGACAGCAGCCCAGTGGGCCGAGCCCGTCACAGCCCTACCTAGCCAGGTTTGACCAAGGCCAGGCCAGAAGGCCCGAACCGGGGGGGGGACCCAAACTGGGTCAGGTCTGCCCATACCGGGTCAGGCCAGGTCGGTCCAACCCAGACGGACCAGACCCAGAAACACTTAAAGGGCCATATCTTGAGAACCGAACATCCCTTTGACGAACTTTCTGTGACACTGGGATCCATAAAAACAAAAGGTCCTTTTGGTATACTACACATGAGTTTTGGAGACATTTGGGGTAAAACGGGGTTGGATCACACCCGAATCCAACGGGTCCCTCAGAACTAAAATGTTTACAACTCAGAGATCGAACGTCCAATTGACGCACCGTCTGTCACATTGGTACTCTAATGAGATAGCGGTCCTTTGGGTTACTAATTTTCAGATATTAGAGGTGGATGAGGTATGACCGATATCTCGAGGGGTAGATTCTATAGAACTCGAGCACTCTAGGTGCGAGGAATCCTATGGTAGGATGTAACATGAAAGAAGAACATTGATCCTGTGTGGGTCCGCATCCATCGATCCTATGTGGGTCAGATTCTCTCGGATCCTATGTGGGTTAGCGCTCAAAAATCCATTGTAGTTCAACGCATACTGATCCTATGTGGGTCAGATCTAGTGTGGGTCAACGGGGGTTAGTACGTATCAGATCTTCTGGGTCAACCCTCAGTGATTTTGTGTGGGTCAGCACATACTGATCTTGTGTGGGTCAGATCCTATGTGGGTCAGCAAGGGTTAGTACCTATCGATCCTCTATGGGATATAAATAGTGCTTCTTAATAGAATAAGATGATATAGCTTATGAATAATCATCTATACTTCTGTACTTATGTTATACCTGATTATGAGCTGAGTCTTTTTCCTGTTAAGTACTTCCACTTTTATGGTGTTGTCTTCATGGTGTTACCTATGTGGTACATCTATCTCAGTGGTGTAACCTATGTTCTACTTCCACCTTTTTTGTGTTGTATTCGTGGTGTTAACATAGTGGTACTTCTATCTTAGTGGTGTTACCTTTATGTTACTTCTACCTTTGTGGTGTTGTCTTTGTGGAGTAACACGTGTGGTACTTCTATGTTAGTGGTGTTAACTATGTGGTGTTTATACCTTCATGGTGTTACCTTTGTGGTATTATTCACTCATGTTTTAGACCATTATATCTTGATAAAATATGTATATGTATGGGAATATACTTAAGTAGTGTTAATGTCTATTTATTCATGCTTTGAGATTGAGGTCTTGCTTTGTGGTATTTCCTTTGTGGAACTCTAGGAGACCAACTAGGGTCTTGGGGTCCCAACTATGTATTGTTATTCACACCCCTTTGCGGGCTATGCTCGTACCTTGTTGTGTATTGTACATATGATGGACAACATTGACTGAGGAGGAGGGAGCTAGGACACGATGGTACTTGGAGGTGGACCATCTGGTGTGACGTTACGCAGGGACTACTATTCGTGAGTTGTACCTACCCTTTAGGTAGGATACTCAGTGGATGATCCAGGAGTTTTTTTGTACTTTTTTACTTATACTTGTTCCTTTTTATGTTGGGCTTGTATTCCAACCACTTTTTAATTTAGCACTCTTTACTACAATACACATTTACTACAACATATCATATTGTGGTTGCTTCTTATTTTGTTCTTGGATTGTGTGTCTGAACATGTTAAAAGGAAATTACTTCCCATTTTAGAGATACACCATTCTGATGCTAGTTGTCGGCCCCTGGGCTATGGATGGAGGGATTGGTGTAGACATGAAACTGGCCCCGTGGGATGGGACATGATAAACTGGTATCAGATCACTCGGTTCTACTGAAGAACTGGGACTCTGATAATTTTAGTGTGGTAATAGTGTTAAGTTTTTAGAGTGTAGTTTTAAGTTTAGGAAATCCAGTGTTGGTGTTGCTAACGAAGTATCCCTACACTTGGTCGGTAAATTCTGATTTCTAACTCAATGCACAGAAACACAGATTGCATATGTTGTTGAAATTTCTTTCTTGTGATCTCTTGAGTCATCTCACCAGGTAAAACTTATATTCTATGGAACACCTAATTTCTTTCAAGACACCTCCACATAGACAGCCATCTTGGATTCTTGACAAAGTGCGTGATGACGGCCCAACGAGTGACGGGGCCTCTGTGCAGGGCCCTCTTACAGCGTTATCACCTTCAGGTGGTGTACCAACATAACCACTACCCATTGGGAAGTTGTTTCCACCAACCCCATTGACAGAGGGTGCACATCGATAGAGCGTGTTGCATGAGTTTCAATGGTAGATTCCTCTGAGGATCCAATGCTAGACCGAACCGCAGGAGAATGAGGACTGGTTGGAGGCTGTGGTCAGTGTTTTCTACCTCGTAGGGACACCAGCTGACCTTATGATGGTCCTAGCGACTAGTATTTTTCAAGCAATAGTTGGGAGATGATGGAGATTGATGCTCCAGATACATGACTAGGTGACCCTCATCTAGCCATACACCAGGAGCCTTTTCTGGGTAGTGTTCGTCCCAACAACTTTACACACTATGCATATACATAAGCTGATACACTTATAGTAGGGAAACATGATTGTGGCCTAGTACTTGGTTTGGTTCACTGATCTATCCTGCTACTCCACCGACTTGGTAAGGGACACTTTATTTAGGGAACAGACCTTTGAGAAGGGTCTTCGATAGGTGGTCAGAGCTATAATGATATCGCTATACATTCGAACACAGGGTGGGGTGCTTGAGGAAGCACTTTTGGTAAAGAGATTCCTTGCTGAGCAGGCACCGACAACAAGAGCCACCACTAGGCGCCATGTAGTGGAGTCATCTACAGCATGTAGTAGTTAAATGATGCAGGGGACAAAGTGGGCCAGACCATCTGGTGGAAGACCTCAGGATACATGTTCAATGGGGTGGGGATCACTGGACAGAGGAGGATAGCTGAGGAGA
This sequence comes from Viscum album, assembly GCA_963277665.1. NCBI lineage: Eukaryota > Viridiplantae > Streptophyta > Magnoliopsida > Santalales > Viscaceae > Viscum > Viscum album. Next base: position 861,242,291 of record OY728121.1, read on the forward strand.
AGGCAGTGATACTTTTGTGGTGGGCAGGGTCACATGGCTTGTGACAGCCCAAACTGTCGTACGGATGACCATCATGTGGTCGAGGGACCACCGTGGTAGAAGAAAGAATTCAATCAGGGCGTTCTGCAGGCAGTAGGTAGTTATGGCAGAGGATATGGTCATGCAGTAGGCGGTGGGTGGCGATCTGAGGTTCTTCCTCCACCACCTCCAGGAGGTCCACCCCGACAACAGGGACCAGGTGGACAAGGATGAGCTCAGCTCCCATCAACTGAGGCCTACATCCATGATGATACAAATATTATTAGAGGTAAGAACTATGTTTACACCACCATAGATTCAGTACATATAGACACAGGTTCTAGTCACTCTTTTATTGACACTACCCTCATTCAGAGCTTGGAGATTCTGGCGGAGACGTTGGATCGATCCTTACAGCTACAGACATTTACTAGGGAGGATTCGATAATTAAACAGCAAAGCTGATAGTGTGATCATACTCTAGGAGGATATATCTTCGACTTATATATTCTAGTATCGGCATCAAGGCCTTACGACGTCATCTTGGGTATGGACTGGTTATCAACTATCTCCACCCAAATTGATTGTATTAGGCACAAATTGCGGTGTGTTTGTGGGGATAGGACCATGTTTTCTTTCACCAGTAAGAAGGGAACCTTTCGATCACATGATGGACTTATCTTGAAGAGGTTTTAGCCAATCACACATAAGTTGGACATCCATACCCTCGGGGATGTTGATGTAGACAGTCTGATATATCCTGTAATTGTTGACCAGTATACCGATGTCTTTCTGGATGATGATATGGGACTACCTACATGCAGAGAGGTAGAATTTAACATTGATCTATGCCCTGGGAAAATAACAATATCTACACTAACATATCAGGAGGATGTCACGGAGCTTCATGAGTTACTGGTATAGTTGGAGGACTTGTAGAGGAAGGGGTTCATAAGGCCCAGTGTTTCTCCATGGGATGCCCCGATTTTGTTCAAGAAAAAGGCTTATGGGAGTTAGTGACTCTATGTGGACTACCGGTTCCCGAACCAGGTGACTGTGAAGAACAGGTATCCACTAACAAGGGTTGATGATATTTTTTGATCAGCTGAAGGGAGCTTTTTGGTTTTCAAAGATAGTCCTCAGATTAGCCTATCATCATCTCGGAGTATGAGATGAGTATGTGTAGAATATGGACTTCAGATGTCGGTATGTATAATAAGAGTTTTTGGTTATGCCATTTGGTGTAACCAATTCCCCTGTAGTGTTCATGGGACTCATGAAAATGATCTTTTAGCCATACCTCGATCACTTTTCGGTGGTCTTCATTGACGACATATTGATATATTTAGTGACAGAGGAGAAGCATGCCTATCATCGGCATAAATATCTAGATACACTCCTAGAGCATCAAATTTATAGTAAGTTCTCAATGTGATAATTCTGAATACGAGAGGTCCATTTTTTGGAAAACGTTATCTTGGAGGACGAAGTTGTAGTGGATCCCACAAAGATAGATACTGTACATTCTTGGCATCCACCCAAGAGTGTGACCGAGGTGCGGAGATTCCTAGGGTTGGCAAGATACTACTAGAGATTTATGCCAAACATTTCCAGAGTTTCTGCACCTTTTTCAGCATTGAAAAAGAATTGAAAACCCTTCTTATTGATGGAGAGATGTGAATAGAGTTTTCAGGAGCTGAGGAAGATACAGACAAGAGCCCCCATGTGGAGTCCAACATAAGAGAGATTTGTGTATGTAGTATACTACAATGCATTAGGGACTAGACAAGGGAGTTTCCTGAGGCAGGAGTGTGCAGTGATCACCTACGGTTCACAACAGCTGAGGAAACACGAGCCGAACTACACTAACCATGACCTAGATTTTGAATTAGTGTTCTTCACCTTGAAGATGTAGTGATATTACCAGAGGGGTGAACGTTTTATAGTATACTTTTATCACAATTGTCTCATGTAAATCTTCTCTCAGAAGGACCTGAATGCGAGACAGCGGTGATGGCTAGAGTTCTACATGACTATGACTTTGAGATTTTCAATACTCCTAGGTAGGGGAAAGTGGTTGCATATGCACTCAGTAGGAGGTATGGTCTGCAGTTTGTGAGTGAGGTGATGGAAAAGCTATTTGCGTTGTAGATATACTTCATTGATAGAGATGGAGCAGCATACCTCTAGTCTATTGTTGTCCCTCCCCCACTACTTTAGTGAGTCAGGGAGGCCTAACTTGGGGATATTAATTGCGTGGATCAACGTGCCCAGATATTCACAGGAATCGAACCTGATAGATTTTTGGAAGGTGGGGAGCATGTCATCTACTTCAGAGGATGAACCATGGTACCAGTGGTGCTACGGGTGGAGGAGTAGAGAGTTCCTTACGTCCCCTATGGAGGAACATCCTAGTGTGCCGAAGATGGACCAATACCTCCGACATTAGTACTAGTGGCCAGTGATAAAGAAAGTAGTGACATAGTTTGTTTCTCAATGCCTCACTTGTTAGTAAGTTAAGGATCAACATCAGGTTCTAGCAGGCATAGAAAAACCAGTAGAGGTGTCAGAGTCAAAGTGGGATGGAATCTTCATGGACTTTGTGACAGGGCTTCCACATATGTCTAGGGGACTTGATTCTATCTGGGTGATTATTGAATGACTCACCACGTCATCCCACTTCCTACCTATTCAAGAGCAGGGATCCATTATGGGATCAGAAAGCCTCTATATATAAGAGATTGTGCGAGTCCATTGGGTGGCATCGGGGATCATCTATAACCATGATACGCATTTCAAATATCGGTTTTTGAAGGAATTATAGGAGGTGTTTGGGACACAGCTACGTTTGTGCACTGCCTTCCATCCTCAGATGGATGGTCAGACAGAGCGGACCATACAAATTTTGGAGAACATGCTTCGTGCATGTGTCCAAGATTTTGGCCATAGTTGGGAGGATCACTTTCCATTGGTGGAGTTATCATACAACAACAATTATCACTCCACTATCGGTATGTCACCATTGGATGCCCTTTACGATCAACCTTGCAGATCACCTCTATGCGTGACCGACATAGTAGAGTCAACACAGATGGGTCAAGAGTTTGTACAGGCTACCAATGAGAATGTGCAAATCTTCCATAAGCGGATGAAGACTGTACATAGTAGACAGGTGTCTTAGGATGATAGGATGTGGAGATCTTTAGAGTTCCATGAGGTGGATCGTGTATTCTTTCGAGTCTCTCCTCAGTGTGGACTACATATATTTGTCTGAGGCGGCAAGTTATCACTACGGTTTGTTAGATAATTTTTGATACTTCAGTGGATAAGTGAGGTGGGATATATCTTGGCACTTCCATCGTAGATGGAGAGGGTGCCCGATATCTACAACATATCCCAGATAAGAAGATACGTGCATGACCTTCTCACCTAATCGACCAAGGTGATCTGGATTTCGATGACGGGGCAATGTTTACAGAGGTTCCAGTAGAGATTGAGGATCAACAGAAGTGAGTCCTTCCTGGGTGGTCTATACCTCTGGTGCGCATTCACTGGCAGCACGGGAACCTCCAAGAGAGAACATGGGAAAGGGAGGTTCATATTTGTGCTCAGTACCCCCATTTGTTCTCTTAGTCTATGTTGTGGATTTTGAGGACGAAAATCACTATGATGGGGAGAATATAAATAAATATATTTTATAGGTATTTTTTAATTAAATGGAATTATTACAAGTCTGAAGTGATGGAAGACTAAGCGGAAAATGGAGTTGGCTTGAGAGGGAGAAAGGGAAGGTGCATATTTTTATCCTTAAGAAGATGAAATCCTTTGAATATTAAATAGATAAGATGAAGGCTTCTCAAGTGATGGAAGACTAATCGTCACGTGGTTGGGGATAGAGACACCCGACGGACACTCTCTTCCGAGTTTGGATTTTAATGTGTAATATTTTTTGAATTTCTCTTGAACCTATATTTTTTTAATGAATATGGTTGTTTTATTTCTTAAATATATTTTCAACACATTTGTTTTGATCTTTGTTCCATCTATAAAGTATAACAATTGACTTCGCTATTTAAAATTATTTGGTGAGTTTTTTCCATTGAGCATAGCGAATTCAATTAGGTTCAATTACTTGGAGGTATTTAAGTAATTGAATCACTTCTATAGGTGGGACAAGAATCATATTGAAGTATAAAATATGGTGTCTTTTCAAATTTTAGTGTAAACCTGGGGGTCCTTGGGGGTACATTTAGGAATTTAAAATAAGAGATATTTTTTTATATACAAGGAAGAGGGGAGTGTCCGAGAGGGTGAAGCTTGTCTGCGACTGCTGTTTTTATTCTTCATTTCAAACCCACATTATCTTTCCTTTAAAATTATTTTAGTTTAGTATTAAATTAAAATTTTATTTTCAAATTGTAAATAAAATCCCCATTTTCATTTCTTCAAAAACAAAAAAAATAACAAAAGTGACAGTTTTTTACAACTCGAACTACAACTTCCTCGAGAGACAACCCTGTGGTCACCACTGTGCTACATAAAAAGGGAAAATATTGATTGAGGGTTTTACGACACGACAAACGCTCAAATCACCTATTCTTGTGGATCGTGGTTGTGTTCCCATATTTTGCCGTAAATTTTCTAAATTCACTTTTCTGAAAGGCTCGGTGGATTAAGAGGACATATACCTATGTTAGGTGTGGATTGATCTTCATGTACCTTCATGTATACATTATTAGGGTTGAAAAATCATCCTAGAAAATGTTACATATGTGTTTATATTCCAAGAAATTGGATGTTTCTAGTTTTGGAGAGAGCCCTAGTGATTCCTATGAAGAGAACCCATATATGTGTATCGATATCTAACCATTATTATGGGGATGTAGTCTGGTCAGTTGTGTAACTCAGAAGAATCACCTAAATTTTTTTTCTAATTCTACATATATTATTTCATATGCTAAGCATTGGGAATCAACATGAACCACTCTATGAGTGCATCGATCCTCGACTTAGTGATTTGTTCAAGGATAGTGTTTTTTCATGGTACCCACATCTGAATGAGGTGTTTTTTCTTTGATCCTTTGTATCTCCATATGGTCTGAAGAGTGAACCCCTACATAAGTCTTTTAAATCACTTGTATCATTGGTTAAATATCTCTATTGGATTGGCCATAGAGAATACCATCTAATATAGATACCACATGGGTTATAAGGGATATTCCATCTCCTTACCATTCCCGATGAATGTCATATAGGTTCTATCAAGGATGGTGGATTGGTAACAAATAGAGTTATTTCATTGGGATTGGTACCATCTAGGATGTTATTGATGTGATATCATCTTCTTAGTGCCTGATTTGTGTCATCTTTCAGTTAATTTCCATCGGGGATGGCTTGAAACGTTGAGTGAGTACTCTTAGTTGAGTGCTTTGTTAGATCCTCAAGCAGGTGTATGTGTGTTGATTTATTTTTATGTACCATGAGAATTAGATTTTATTTTGGGTATATCAATGATGTTATAGGAATCCTTGTGGTATGAATACTCATTCTTGAGAAAAAAGAGGGTGTCGAGAAGACTGGTTGTGTATTAACAAATAGTTGTAGATATGGACCTTAAATCTTGTTGGGGTTTCCTATAGAATATATTTAGGTTACTGATTCATATTAGTTTCACCCATTTGGGTTTTGGGGTACCTACAAACTATTTTTTACTCACCCCTTCATGATATTTTCCCACATATAATGTGACTTGGGAAAACCAAATTTTTTCTAGTACTATCCTCTGGGGACTAGGTGTAGGTGTTGAATTGTTATGGAATGGGTAGATTAAGGTGGGTTCAGATCCTTATTTTGATTATGATCCTCTCTATTTGAGAAGTTTTGATTCTTTTAAATTATTATTTTCATGGCCTTGTATTGATCAATTTTTTAAACATTCCAATACTATCTTATTCTGTTTGTGGGTTAAATATGTATGCATGCATATTGTAATAGTTTTACATTTTATCTCTGTAGTATTTAATTAAAGTGGCTGTTTGTAATTGCATACTAGAACAATTGTTGAATTCCTCCTATGAAATTGTTATTCCCACTCGATGATGGTGTCCAACCCCTGTCCTATTAGAGGCGAGCATGGGAAGTTGTGTCTCAGGCCTCAATGGGTTGGCTCTGGACATATTCATTGATATACATAGGGATATATTTTAATTTTAATACACTTTAATAGACATTATCAAGATATCTCCTATGTAAACATTCATACTTTGGAAATTTTCTTCTTTTATCTCTAAGGAATAACATATAGTGTGAGTTTAAGTATGATGATGATCCTGAGGTAGGCATTTGGTAAGTAATGTGGGATTTTCCTATCATATTTGATATGTATTAAATCATGGACATTAGTTGAATTATCGTGTGGAAATTAATTTTCAGGTCGAATTAATTCAACTTTTATGTGCACATCAACATACATGAATTTAGGGGATATATTATTTCAATAGATGTCATATATTTTATAGAATTGATAATGTTATATTTGAAAAATACTAGATGAACTAGTTCAATTTTTATTTTCTGACTCAATATCTTGTAAAATGGATTATATGATTATACATATGATTTATGTGGATACATTTTATGAATTAAATGATTATATTGATATAGAACTGTAACACCATGAAAATTTAAAATGTATATTTTTGAATCATAATTATTAAGATAAATTATTTTACACACAAGACAAAACTAAGACAATCAATGATAGATTAGATGAACAATATAAAAAATTTAAAATAAGAATAAAACATCTATTAAATTAAAATATATTAAACCATTAAAAATTCTTTCTTTCATTAGATAAATAATTGATATGATTTAATATTAAAATGGATAGTTTTTAGAGACCAACATTTTAAAGGTATTGTGTAATTTAGACAATTAAATTAAATTAAACAATTTAGAAATATTATTACAAAAATATATAATATTTTAATGTACTAAATAATAGATTAACATTAATTTATTTGGTTATTGATATGAAATATGATTAAAAAACTATAATGTTTAAAATGAGATTTTTTATAAAAAATGATTTTTTATATAATTTTTATTATTAAAACCCAAAATAATTAAAATAAAAAATTTTTAGTTACTAAATTAACTCTATTTTTATTTAATATTATTTATAATTATCATAGGGAATTATTTTTTTAAATGATGATTTTTATGTTAAGAGTGAAAAATACCAATTATACATGTACTGTCACTTTTATGAAATTCTTAAATGTATAAAACAGATTGAATTTTTTTAAAATATTTTTTAATGGAAGTATATATATTTATAAATTAAAATAAATAATTTATAAATATAATGTTCTACATATAAAATGATTGTTTAACTTTTTTTCACCATATTAATGCATTATTCTTATAGAAAAAATATTTTTGATCCTTTTCATGAAATGATTATTTACATTGTTATATTTAAATTTGGATTTATGAATCCACACAAATATCAATTTAATAATCATAGAACATTTAAATTAATCTGAAAAGAATTCAATATAGGATTTTATTGTAAAGTGATTTTTTTTATTAAATAGAATGTTTCTAAAAAATCATTATTTCAAATTTCCTTGAACATTATTGAAATTAATTATTACCAAATAAAAGAAATTGAATCCTATAAAATTTATATAATTTTTTAATCATTATAAATAGATTAATTACTATGTTTCATTTCATTTTAATTACTAATTAATAGTTGCAATAGTAAACCTTTTTCACCATAGTAAGGGTTAAAATGGTAAAAACAGTTTAAATGAAGAGATAATAACCCAAAATATCAATAAAACGTTTTCTCTAAATATATTTCATAAGTTCTTTTATAACCAAATTATCAAATAATTTAATTTGGTCTCCAAATTTCATTAAAATTGACTATTTTATTTTAATGTTATGAATACTTAAAAAAGTGGCACTCCTCTCACTTATAAAATGATGTATACTCTTTTCACTTCTAAAACAATTTAGAAATTATATCTAAACTAAAATCTACCCAAGTCATATATAAACACCTTTATGTATCTCCAACATCTTCTTTTCATTGAAAAGTAACAATCCAAGAAGTCTTATGGTGTATTCAAATGATATTATCCAAGGACGGGCTATGTGTTCTAACATGCCTATTTTAAGATTAATTATTATTTACCCATATTAAATTATTATATACCCATATTAACATTATTAAATTAGATTAATTATTATACATAAATTTGTTTATGTTAATTTAACAGCCATTCTTTCCATTCATTCCATCTATAAAAACTTGAAAACATTTTTTCTTTGTACGTGATGACTACCGCCTCTATGAACAAAATTTTCCCATTTTTATAACTACCTAAAATTCTCAATGCCATTGGGATGAATTTGCGGAAATACTTCAATCTAAGGGCGTTAGGTTATACCAATTATTTTTCTTTCTATCATTAGAAATATGCATATTGGGTGTGTCGTGGAAGAGTTATGACCATTTCTCTAACATAATATTTTCGCATTCCCAAATTTCCTCTTGAATAATATCATGCTACCATAATAGACAACCAAGGTGATATATATTCCTCATAACATATTTTCAGGGATATCATTAATATGATTTGGTTCAAGGATAAATGTATCGTTTGGTTCAATATTAATGTTATCCCAAAGAATAACAAGTGAAGTATTAGGCTGGAAATTCATAAGCATTGATACAAGGGAAAATTTATTGAAAAAAAATCAAGGTTGTATAGATAATTTTAATGAATGATCACTAATACATTCCATAATATCAAAAGGTATAATGTAACTAGGATTAGGATTCCATCACATTCAAAAATGACAGTGACCCTGTCACTGTTACACATTCAACAATGCATGACCTCCTAAACAAAAATATATTATAGTTAGAAATAATATTTGTACATATTAAAATGAATCATTATTGTTCCAATTTATTTAATGAACATTTATATTTTTTATAAATCCATATGGAAATGAATATTTTTTAATAGAGATGTTTCCCATGTCTCAACCCAAAAATTTGAATATCTATATGGATGAAAATACAATTCCTTGAATATACACATATTTATCATGTATTGATAGATATTATTATATGAAAAAAAACTAAATAAAAATTATATTCACATAAACAAAAATAATAAATAATAAAAACAATAAGCATGTATTATTATGTCTTGGTAGTATGTTATGAGTGACAATCTATTTGAGGATGATATGTAATGCTCATGTTCAACAGATCCATAATGGCTTTTTACAATGATCATTACAACCATGATAGGAATCCACAATCTCGATCATAGAAAATATAATTATCACTCCATATAACCTCTTTAATTAGTATATATACTTCATCACCATGTATTATAATGTATTAGACTCTTTAATTGGAATCAAATGTGTTGAAATGGTGAGTCGGTCGACAATCACCGAAAACTGTGTCATGCTTCTAAAGTTTCTATGGTAGACCTATGAAAATGTCCATGTAAATATGTTCTCATTTATATATAGGTATTTTCAAAGACTATAACATGCATTATAGATATTCCATTTTTATGGGTTATTAAAATAAATGATGTATTTTTTGAATAAAAATGAACTATGATCCGATCCTAAAATCATATCACAAACATTACATCATGTATCCAACATTTAAAAGTCCCGCATAATTGATGTTTGATATAATAGAGATGTAGTCTAAGTCTAATTTCCATTCCTCATTGAAATCTTTAAATAAATATGGAATAAAAGTAACCTTAGTGAAAATGAAATCTTTGTTTTGTTCTATCCAATCAAAATCTATTTTTGTAATTACTCTTAGAAGCTGCCACTAGTCACAATCCTCTCTTACCACCTTCTTATAAGAAATAAGAATCATTGAATCAGAAAATAAATATAATTTCGTAAGACTATAATGAAATAAAAACATCAATATATGGTGATATTCTATCCATTTATACTACCATAGGAGGATGTATCTTGAGAAAAAAATGCATTTCAAGATTTTATTATTATTAAACATGGTGAAATACGCACAAAAGAGATAATGGCACCAGGTTTTTAATACTTTGACTATATAAGTTTATTTTAATTAATGCATTGGATATATATTTTCATGTTTTTTAAATTTCAATTATATATAAGAAATGACATGGTATATTTAAATTAGGACACATCCCATTCTAGATCTAAATGAATCACATTATTCAAAATATTCTATTTATAGTATTAGAAAGTTGAAGGGAGGTTCCTATGTGATTCTAAAATTATTATAAAAAAATGATTTATAGTAATTATAAATGGAATTAAATTTATTACCATTTATTTTATATAATTTCATTGTGAAATAAATAATTTATAAAACCTAGAAAGAGAAAACATATTATTCTTTTAATCACATAAAACATTTTATCTCGAAGATGTTTTTAGGTTGTTGAAAATAAAAGGTTTCATCAATTGTTTCATGGTCAAATGACATTATTTTGAACTCAATAATATGATAATTGAAATGTTCTTCTTGTATCCAAAATTCACACTTATAGAATTCTGAATAAATTTTATTTTCATACTATGTTCTCAATACATTCTCCATGTTTATTTCTTGGCCATATATGGTTTTAGATCATATAATGGTATTGTCAAAAAATACAAAAACTGAGTCAATGTACTTATGGGAGATAAGATTCATTATGGTCGTGGAAACTTCATGTTCACCTGTATAACTATAGGTAATGAATAATTATTCATAATTTCTATATGGTTCTCAAAAAGTTGTCTTGGAATATCCACTTTCATATTTTTGATTTCGTGATACACTAAACATAGATCAATTTTTAGGAACCATTTGGATCATGTTGACTGATCAAAAAGATCATCATTTCATGGAAGATGATATTTATTCTTCATTGTGACTTGGTTCTATTTCTGATAATCAACACATAAAAAAATAAACTATCTACCTTTTCAACAAAAAACCAGACCAGCCTAATGAAATAGACTTGGTCTAATAATGACCTGACTTTCTTAATCATCCATTTAGACCTTCAATTCCAAAGATTATTTTTTGTCTATTTTGTATTAGTAAAGTTAAATAAAATTTTCTTTAGAGTAAAATCGATTGAAAATTTAATTTTACATTTAGGCGGTAACATGGAGAAATCACTTGGAAATACATCTGGGTTTTTCTCTAATATAGTAGAAATAATTCTACTCCCTATTTCATTAATCAGATCCATGGCCATTGATACTAACTTATAAGTGATGGTTTTATTCCTGGTCACCAAAGGTCTTACATTTCCAGCCATTATATCCAAATATCAATGGATTAAATGAATAGAACCATAATCAAATCTGAAGGTTACATTTCATGTATAACAATTGATAGATGCTTTGAATTATACCAACCAGTCTATTCCAAATATTAAATCGATGATGCTTGTAATCTAGAACTGACATTGAGCTTCATCAATGGTAATAAAAAACGATAGTACTTAAATATTATACATTCCTACTGAAAAATAGGTTTCATGATACTCAAAATATGAGATATAATGTCATTTTTTAAATGGAATTATTTACCACATGAGATGAAATATATTACTGGGGTGCACCTATATCAAACAAGACATTAATTAAAGTGGTGTTGGGAAGAAAAGAATCTTTCACCATCGAGGGATTCAGTTTTTTAGTTATGATTTTCTGGTCATCTTTATACTATTATCAGTGATCACCCACAGTGTATTCATTTTCCCCATCCTTAGATGGTGTTATCTAGACTACCATAATTTTCCTTTAATATTCACGAGTTACTAGACTCCAAGGGATATAAATATTTTGATGAGATTGTCATGTTTGAGGAAGAGTGAAATGAGGATAATTTTATCAATGAACACATATTGACATTCGAGGATATGTGAAATAAATATTGATATTAAATTGTTTTTAGTATGTATGGAACACTAGATATGGTGTTGAACATTATCTTTTCTTATGTTCCAATAAAAAAAATTTAATAATACCCCATTTGTAATTTCAATGTGGTAAAAATAAGTTTTTTCTATTGGGTTGGTTCTCTATTTACATACATCTTTTGGAGTGTCTCTCCCATTTATGATTATTTTCAGCACTAGGTTTCTCCCCTATGTATGGTTGTAAAATGATGTTTCCTCCTATTTGGTTCCAATAAAAGACTTTTTCTACTTGCAGTTCCTTATTCATCATATCTATGTAGTTATCAATATATAACATCAATACATTATTGTGAATATCTAGCTATAGAACTATTTAAATTATTTGTGAATTAAAAGATTCACTACTAGATAACACTAGTGAAATGTAGGATAGAATAGTTAATTGACAAAAAATTCAATTAAAAATATGTAGCCTTGTTTTAGATCAATGAATTTTGTTACCCATTACAATTGTTTTTATGTGGATATAATATTTGATAAACAATTCATGAAATACATTCCATTTATGGCCATGATCTATCTTAGTTTGAATAACTAAGTACCATCATTTTGATTCTAGGTCTCCAAGAAAGTACACTAATTTCTCGACCATCATTTATGTTGGAGTTATATGTAAATAAAATATATTTTTTTATCAGACCGGACCATAATTATTCTCTCTCAGGTCTCAAATAACTCCTAAATAGTTTCATGTTCTATCACTATAATTCTAATAAGTCATATAGACGACATGGTAACATTGTTTGATTTCATTTTGGAAAAGTCTAGAATGCTTGCACGATGACCTTTATAAACAATGGGGTTACTTATGGTTTAGGTGGAACCACATTATTATTTGCACACTTTTATTGGTCTCTATGTCTCCTAACTGATGGAATATTTCTATAACATTAAAAAATGTACCATCAAATTTACACATAGATCTTTTATTCATCATAGGTCATGTAGTATATAAAAAATTGACAAAAAATAAACAATTTTTTTAAAATCAAAAATTCAAAAAATAAAAAAAAATTATTAAATCATAGTATGGATTCTATTTATTGATTTATAACACCAATAAATTATTGTATAAACGAACATTGAAGAGTTTACAATTGAATTATATTTTATTATTAATTATTTTGTACCCAGGACACCCAAGTAACATGAATTTCCATTTATAAGTGTTAGTTATGTCTTTTTATACAAAATGATTCATGTTCTAAAACGTCGAATGTCTTTTTTATCATCCCATCTGATGGAATGTAACAATATAATTACATTTGTAGCTTCATGAATTGGCCCAATTAAATAATAATGACTTTAATACAACTAATGTTAGGTGACATACACCTAAAACAAAATGTTATCAATAAATTCCATGGGCATACATGATTTGTGGGATAATTTACCATGTAGACATATATCAACGAAAATAACTTACCATAGATGAAAAAAAATGAAAATATAATATAATACTTTTATTTAAGCCAAATATCTTTAGTAAATGGAATATGAATAATTGGATTAACAACAAAAATTAAATACAACATATAAGTATAAAATCCTAAATAAATCAATACTCTACATCCATGTTAGAACTACTCCAAAATTTTACCCTATACCTACTCCAAAACTCTTCCACTAATTAACAAAACATAATGATGGTATATTGGAGATTTATGAAACCTTCCCATTACCTAAATAATTATAAAGAATATATTCATATTCTCCAGGGTTTATATGAAGGGGGTGAGTATATCAACCTACAATGATAACCCAATGGATTCCCCCCACACACCATTAGTATCCGATAATGTTAGAAAATTATTTAAAAAAATAGAAAGGGGGCATAAAACATGTTAATTAGAGTGGAAATATATTTTTTTTTTACCAAGAATATCTAATATAAAACCCATGAAATGAGAAAAAATGAATAAAATATACACCACAATGATTCTCCCATCAATGAGGACCCTCTAAACTGATCTACTCATGAGTTTTAAAATCACCCCTTCTGTCTCATTTCATGGTTTAGTGTTAAAAAATAGATTTACCCATATGTATTCATATCCATATCTAAAAAACGTGGATATCCTCTAATGCATTATGAATGAATGGAAGGTCTGATCAAGATATGTTCTAACATCCAAATTTATTTTCTATTTAAAATTATCATTATATCATTTTATCACAATTTGTGTGGGTAACAACAAAAAACATCATTTAAAATACAAACATGGGGTTTTTGTAAAGGGTAATCATAAAAGAATTTTATTTAATAATATTATACATCTATTTTATTAAGAAAACCTTAATTTTCTCAGTAATATTTGAATGGGAGAGATTATACCTACTATAAATTCATTCAAAAAGATCAATTATTGTATGATTTATTAATTTATTCAATCCTACCATTCATTAATTTAATAATATTGTAGTTATATAAAAATTATTCCTAGACCATCGAATCAGGTACAAAATCCCTATTATTGGTGTTTTACTGTAATGAAGATAATGAATTTCAATGAAAAAGATGAACTAATATTCTTACCATTAACTCCCTATATCCAAAACAAAAATATTCATTAATATAGACCTCTAAAATGAAGTGGAACACAAAAATATAATTTTGGAATCCTATATATTTTTTGTAATGAAGGGATAGTAAAAGATTTTTAGAGCCAATGAAATTAAAAATGAAAAGAAAGAGATAACTTAACTTGTAGTGTGAAATGTGGGTTCAAATCCTGAATTATTGAGGTAGATGACATAGAGATATTTAAGGTGTCTTATCCTTAACATCCCAAAAACCAAATAATGTTTTAAATGATATTTATTTCATAATTCACATCATGAATAGAGATTCAGATCATGAACCACCTCTGAAAACTAAATTTTATTTTTAGCTTGACATCTCCCTTCTAACTCATCATATGACCTAACCCAAACATTCCACAATTAAATAATAAAATAAAAATGGGAAAATCCTCAAAAAAAGGGTTTGACAAGGCTCGTAATAATGAGGGATCAAAATAATAATTATGATTTCACAAATTTAAAATATCATCTACCTATTTTCCCTCCCATCCATTGAAAATCAGAAATTTTACTCTGTTGTACATATGAATTATACCATCTATGAAATGACATGTTTTATTTTCATGAACACCTAATGTGGATGTTTATAATACTATATTTAATGAATAAATATAATAAAAATTATATAGATATGATTTATATATTATATAATTATGACACCATTTAATATGATCAACCGACCAACTTTGTTTGGGATATTATGAATCTGTTGACCACATTCTTGTATGACCCAAATTGAAAAAAATTAATAACTTAATAAAAAAATAAATGGATTAAAAAGAAGGATAATAAGGGAATTAAAATGAAAATGGTTTAGAATTGTCACGACCCGACCCTACCCGGGCTCAAGCCACAACTACCCCATGCCCGCCTCCATAGGCTAGGGGCTGGCAACCAGCGCCGAAGGCACAACAACTTGGGGAGACCTTTTCGTAAGTACCTATACACACACACGCAACACACTCAATGAAAAAGTGAAAAGTAAAAGGGAATATAAAGTACAAACTTCTATAAATAAACCACAAATGTGCATCGACCTCTAAACAGTACAAAGCAAGAGTGGAAGGTAAACTGAAAAAGAAAAGGGGAAAACACGCGCCCAACCAGAAATGGTGCCACAACCAGGCAACGGGTAAAAAAATAAAAACAGTTGGAAGGGTCCCCCACCTGGAACCCAACTACGACCACCGCACGCGGTCCATGCTCCTGATCTCCTAAGCTCTACTGAATTCACGATCCACTTCTTCATCGTCTGCAAGGGCACACCAAGTGCGGGAAAATCCCAAGTAGGGGTGAGTATAAAAATACCCAGTAGGATTCCCTGAATGCTTGAGGGAGCAATACAGGAGGTACCAAAGGGTGAGTAGTAGATCAAACAGTGGAACGTAAAGGAGTACAACCGAGAGTGCAGTAAGAGTAACAATAGAGTGTCCAGCTCAACCCATCAAGAGAAAGGAGATAGACTCGTCCAGACACAAGGAGCTGGAAACGGTGAGAAGATGAACTTCTCTTCAAATATTCGCTACCTATTGTTGGAGAGTAGACTCGTCCAACCATGAGAAACTAGACACAGAAAGAACATGGCATACCCCGCGCGTCTTCTCCTCTCCTAGAAGGATAGAAACCAAAACCCAAGAAGTGGGTACTGGAACAAGGTATATACATATATATGATCTTTCAAGAAACCTATACAAGATCGTAAGGGCATCTCTGTCCCATATCTCACCCCAAGAAAATGAGTAGCCAATAGTCCTAGAAGTAAACACCATTGATGCCCAGCATCCTGCACATCTGCCCCGAACTGCAAGTCAAGGGGCTCAAAGCACCGTACCTTGACACTGTCCGCTTTGGGCGTCACTGACTCTCCCGCACGGTTTTAGGTCGCGTCTCAAGGATGCGTCTTTTTGGGGAAAGAGACCCTCGTATTGGAGAGTTTTGGAGGAATTTCAAACCCCACCACGTCACTGCCTCACAGTCGAGAAGACTCCTCAAAGTCGACAGGAGACCCCCTGCCCATCCCCACTGGAGGTTAATCCCTAGTAGTCGACGGGTTCCCACTGGAGGGAGACCCAAAAAGAGTCGATGGGTGCCACACTACCCATTCCTATAAAATGGTAATCCACTATAGGGAGACCTGACTAAAGTCGTCGACGAGTCCCAATGCCCAGTCCCATAAAAGGGTACTCCACTGGAGGGAGGCTCGAAACCATCATTGGGGACCACTTCCCAGCCCAGCTAGGGGTAAACCCGGCATCGGGGACCACTTCCCAATGCCCATTCCTGTAGCCATGTATGTCATATTTTTGAAATTAAAAACACAGAGGTGGTTAATTTTCATTTAAACGAAAAATCAGTTTTTTTAAGTACCATTTAGTGGTTTCACTATTCATCAAAAATTGAAGTTTTTCAGAAAAATACCAAAACATCACCCTAAGCTATATTTGATATTCTAGATTCCAAAATGATGTCTATTTTACTAAATTCAAAACATATAAGTTACATTAATTAATTTAATAATTAATTCTCGTTTTCAGAGTAAATAGTGTGTCTTTATGAAACAATAAGTATCAAAATATTGACAGAAGTTTAAGTCCAATTTCAAAGTGAAATTAATTCCAACGACCACTATTGGATTAAATGGTCAAAACATATTCTAATTTCACTTTAAAACCAATTCAAAATATAATATAATCATATAAATAAATTATATGAAAAAGCAGTTTTGATGTAAAATGCAGTATTTTTCACTATTCATTAAAAAAATGAACATTGTCAGAAAAATACCAAAAAATTATCCAATGTAAATTTCAGTGTCCCAATCATAAATAATAAGTTTATTTTGACAAATAGAGCTTATAAAACTGTCAAAAGTTTGATTTAAAAAATGGTTTTCCATCAAAAGGTAGAAAAATAATCTTTTAAGAATATTAGTGTATTCAATGATTAAGATTGGATTTCTTCCAATTTTAAGCCTCTAAAACACTATCTAATTCATAAATAGACATAGATAAGAATATCTATTATTCATTAATTATTTGGTATGTTACATCCTCCCCCCCTTTAGAAAATTGTGTCCCCATAATTTATTTACTTATCAAATAAGTGGGGGTATTTTGCCCTCATTGCATTTTCAGATTCCCATGTTGCCTCTTCAATCATGTGGTTTTTTCAAAAAAACCATTACCTGATAAATCACCTTATTCTGTAACACTTTCCCCCTATGGTCAAGAATCTGGACCGTTTGTTCCTCATATGATAGGTTCTCCTCCAGCTGAACTACCTCTGAACTCAAAACATGAGATGGATCTGGCATGTATTTCCTTAACACTGAAACATGAAAAACATTGTGTACCTGAGATAAAATCGGAGGTAAAGCCACTTGGTATGCAACTGATCCAACTATATCCAGAATTTCATATGGTCCAATGAACCTAGGACTCAACTTTCCTTTCTTACCAAATCACATCACACTTTTTCATGGTGAAACTTTGAGAAAAACATGATCACATACCTCAAAAGAGATATCCTTCCTCCTATTATCTGCATAACTCTTCTGCCTGCTTTGAGCTGTTCTCATGTGTTTCTATATCAGCTGAACTTTTTCTGCCAACTCTTCTACCAATTCCGGTCCCATCAACTTCCTTTCACCCACTTCATCCTAGAAAGTTGGAGTTCGGCACCGCTTCCCATATAATGCCTCAAATGGTGCCATCTGTATACTGGAATGAAAACTTTTATTATAAGAAAACTCAACCAAAGAAAGATGTTGGTCCCAACTTCCCTGATAATCCATCGAACAAGCACGTAGAATATCCTCTAAAGTCTGAATCGTTCTATCTAACTGCCCATCTGATTGAGGATGAAAAGCTGTACTAAAATTTAATTCAGTACCCAACGACTTCTGAAGGCCTTTCCAAAAGTTAGAAGTAAACCTGGGATCACGGTCAGATACTATGGAGAGAGGAACTCCATGTAACCTAACTATCTCTATAAGGTAAAAATGAGAAAGTTGATCTAGGGAAAAGTTATCTCATATAAAAGGAAATGAGCAGATTTAGTCAAGCGATCAACAATAACCCATATTGCATTATTACCTCAAGGTGTCTTCGGAAATGCCACAACAATGTCCATGGATATATTCTCCCATTTCCACTTTGGTACTCGTAAAGGCTAAAGCATCCCTTTCGGTAACTTCCCCTCTACTTTTACCTGTTGAAAAGTCAAACACTTCACAGTAAAATCAGCAATATCTCTTTTCATTCTTCCCCACCAGTAATACTCCCAAAGATCTCTATACATCTTATTACTACCTGGATGAACTGAAAATGGTGAACTATAAGCTTCACATAACAAATCTGTCTTCAACTGTGAATCACAAGGCACACACAATCTCTTCCCAAATATCAAAACACAATCATTATCAATGTTGAATTTAGGGAACTTACCTTTCTGAACCAGCTCTACCTTTTTCTGCAAATCACTGTCTTGCTTTTGTGCTTGCATAATTATATCTGATACAGAAGATTTCACTGATACCTGAAACAAAATAGAAGAACATCCTGCACCAACAACTTCTATGCCAAATTTCAACAAATCCTTAACCAAAGGATCACGTTCCAAACACAACATTGTTAATGAAGCATTACTTTTTCGACTCAAATCATCAGCCACTTTATTTTCTTTTCCCGAGTGGTAATGAATTGTACAATCATAATCCTTGATTAATTCTAGCCATATCCTCTGTCTCATGTTCAATTCTTTCTGAGTGAATATATACTTTAAACTTTTGTGATCGTTATATATTTCACACTTTACTCCATAGAAATGATGCCTCCAAATTTTTAAAGCGAAAACAATAGCAGCTAATTCCAAATCATGTGCAGGGTAATTTACCTCATGAGTTTTCAAATAACGTGAAGCATATGCAATTACTTGATCATTCTGCATAAGGACACAACCAAGTCCCTTCAATGAAGCATCATTGTATATAACAAACTCACCATTCCTGGAAGGTAGTTCCAAAACTGGAGCATTCACCAATATTCTTTTCAATTCATGAAAACAATCATCACATTCTTTTGTCCAGATAAACTTAACACCCTTCCGAGTTAGCTTTGTCATTGGACTAGATAACCGTGAAAAATTTCTAAAAAACCTTCGGTAATAGCCTGCCAAACCAAGAAAACTACTAATCTCGGTTAAATTTGTGGGTCTTGGTCATTCTTCCACAACCTTTGTTTTTGCAGGATCAATAGTTATCCTATATTTGGAAACAATGTGACCAAGGAAAGAAATTTTTTTGCAACAAAAACTCACACTTTCTGAATTTCTCATAAAATTTATTTTCTTTAAGGTTTTCAAAATAACCCTTAAATGTCTTTCATGCTCCTCTTTACTTTTATAAAACACCAAAATATCATCAATGAAAACCACCACAAACTTATCCAATAACACATGGAAAATTATATTCATTAGGTCCATGAATACAGCAGGTGCATTGGTTAGCCCAAAAGGCATTACTACAAATTCATAATGGCCATATCTTGTACGAAACGCGATATTCGGAATATCTTCTTCTTTTACCTTAAACTGATGGTACCTCGATCTCAGGTCAACCTTTGAAAAATACTGAGCTCCCTGGAGCTGATCAAACAAATCATCGATATGAGGCAAAGGATGTTTGTTCTTAACAGTGATGTTATTCAAGGCTCTATAATCAATGAAAAGTCTCATAGAACCATCTTTCTTTTAAACAAATAAAACAGGAGCACCCCAATGTGATGTGCTAGGACGAATGAAACCTTTCTCTAATAAATCTTGCAATTTCTCCTTCAACTCTAAAAGTTCAATTTGAGCCATTCGATAAGGGGGTTTAGAAATTGGCTTAGCATCATGAAATAAGTCTATAGTAAACTCAACTTCCCGATCTGGTATTATTCCAGGCAACTCTTCTGGAAAAACATCAGGATACTCATTTACCACTGGAACATCATTAATCTGAACAGTTCCCTTATTTTCAACAATATGTGCAAGGTAACATTCATTTCCATCTTTTATAAGTTTCTCGGCCTCTTGATATATTATCAACAGTAAGGGTTCATTCTTGTACACAAACTGAAAGTCTTTCTGGAAAAAAAACTTCTTTACTTCTACAGTCAATCTTATCATGGTAAATCGAGATCCAATACATACACAGGATAACACCACACTCTACTAGAGGTAAAACAATAAGGATTTCAAGTAGGTTCATTCCACATATAAGGATAGGAAGATTCTTATAAATTCTTTTTGCCTCAACATTTCCCCCAGGTGTTTTTACCAAAACTTCAGGAGTCATTTATTGAGATGGTATTCCCATTTTACTAGAAAGGTTTTCAGAGATGAAAGAATGTGTAGACGCCGAATCAAAAAACACACTGGAAAAATCTGAAAAAACAAACAAAGTACCTGATACAACTTCATTTGATGGCCCGATATCTGCTGAAGTAGTTGCAAAGGATTTCACCACCTCTTTCTCCTTGTAGTCTAACTGCTTCCCATCACTCAAGCTCTTTTTTGGACACTCATTTGCATAGTGACCCATCTCATTTCACTTAAAACATTTCACTAATTATAAATCAAATTTGGTCTTACCATCACCCTGATATTTTTCAGTGCAATCACGAGCATTATGTGCCATTTTACTGCATTGGTAGCACTTTCCAGAATTCAGAAGACATTCCCCAACATTCCTTTTACCACATTTATCACAAACTGGAAACTTAGTTTTCTTACCATCATACCTTTTTGAAGAATTCTTTCCTTTCTCCTGCCACCTCGGTCTCTTCTTCTTCTGGTTGTTATAGAACACTTGATCATCGGCAAACTCCATTTCCACATTCTCAGCACATCAAACAAGATTTTCATAACTTTTGAACTCACGAGAATAAAATTCCCTTCGATATTTTGGCTTTAGTCCTTTGTAAAAATGATTGATTTTACTATCAAGGTATCAGATAAAATTCGGAGCATACCTTACCAAACGAGTGAACCTCTCTTCATAGGCATCCACTGAGTCTTCCTCTTGCCTCAATTCCAAGAATTGTTTTTCCATCCAATGTCGAACAGCCTTAGGAAAATACTTCTCAAGAAACATACCTTTGAATTCATCCCAGTCGAGAGAATCAATCTCCTCAGTGTCCCTGATATATTTAACCATCGAGCACCACTGATCTGCTTCACCCTCCAAACAGTAAATAGAAAGACTAAAATTTTGATTATCTGAACACCCCATTACATCAAAAATATTATCTAGTGCTTTAATCCACCCTTCAGCTAGCACAGGGTCAGATGATCCCCTGGATGATGGGGGATATTTCATCATGAAATGGTCCACCACTGACATGTTCCTCTACGTTTGATCTGACTGATCTCATGCATGGATACCACCACCATTTATCGCTTGAGTCAACTGATCCATTACTGCAACAAACTATTCAGTTCCAATTCCGACCATCTCAGGATGCTGATTCGGAAGGTTATTTCCTTCTATATTCCTTCCTAGCACTACTTCCCAC
This sequence comes from Viscum album, assembly GCA_963277665.1. Classification (NCBI taxonomy): domain Eukaryota; kingdom Viridiplantae; phylum Streptophyta; class Magnoliopsida; order Santalales; family Viscaceae; genus Viscum; species Viscum album. Next base: position 861,264,477 of record OY728121.1, read on the forward strand.
TTTCCTTTATGGAAAACCATTCTGAGAAAACATATCTTAGATAAAGCAACATGGTAATCATCAAATGCTATATCATTTCAATTTGACCATAAAAAATTTTTGGATAATCATTTAATAGAATTCTAACTCCTAAAGTTATCTAAACGGGCCTCTGATACCAACTATAAGTCCCCAACCTTAAACATTACTTAATATTGAGTTACTTCAAGAATACATGTTGAGGATCTTTTCAGGTTTAGAGTTTTAGAGAATTAGATCATAAATCATGCATTACATCCCACATTTACACAAATTTGTTACAATAAAAGAAAGTATTCATTTTACCCATCAACGGAAACATATTTAAAATAAAACATGGATTCTTTCTTGACACTTCCTTGACACTTTCATCATATCATGTACCTTTCCCTTGACCTGTGAAAAACATTTCAAAAACATGGGATGATCATAAAAAGCTCAGTATGTGATATAAAAAAAATTAAAGGAAAAAGTAGTACATATATACATAAGAATCGATGAAATCATACTTTACTCATAAAACATAATCACTTTAACATACCTCATTAAATCATGAATAAATCATAGAAATCATAATAAATAAAGGTAACTTGTGGCATTCATAACATTCTTATGTAGGGAGTAACCCTCTTGGTTACATTTGGAATACCCATCATAGTATATTCCCTAAATCTCTTTGGAGAAACCTTAACGTTTAACCCCTTCGCGTTACCCAATGCATTGGAGAGGAATATCGGGCTCACCTACCCTTAGTTTATCACGGAACCACCCGTCTTCATAACAATGCCCAAGAACCATAACATAATCGTATCACATAAAACATGCATAAAGGAAACATAACATTTCCACATTTCAATCACAAGATATCAATACAAAACATTGATATAATAAAAACATTATGAAAACCATTTTCAATACCAAAATAAATGAAAATTAATACATGTTATTTATTTTTCATTTTAAAAAAAGTTATGGCTTGTAGAGGAATCCGAAACTCAAATAATAGTCACGGTGGCAAAGAAGTCATTGTCGTCGCATATGTACGACAAAAACATTCCCTTTTTTCGTTAATAAAACGCTCCGTATAAAAGTGATTCCTTTTGGATAAAAGTAAAAGTAAAAGGGGTTTATACACCATATAAAATAAAGTTCTTTATAAAACAAAATATGCCTCAATGAAAGGATATTGAGACGATGTCCCATACCTCGGGTCTGACTTGACTCGATCGTTCTTTAATGTCCTGAATAATAAACTTGAGTTAATTTCTACTTGCTTAAGAACCTTTTTCAAGTTCATTATTCTTTTTATATCACTTATTACCACGTTATTAACATTATTTAATCATTTAAGTTAATAATGGTTTTTTTGTCGACATTTGGTAGTTGAGTCAAAAGTGAACTTCTTATATTTACATGTTGTTCACGTAGTCAAATATCCATTATCTCAAGAATTATATTCATGATTTAGATGACATATATATCATATATATCTAGTATATACATGAATTTATAATATTACATAATAATTTAGAGGTAAGAAATGAAATGCACCGTTCATTGAGACAGTAAGTCGTATGTACGCATGAACACTACTTTTATTTCTAGGTCATATTAATGGAATTAAAACTAAATGATAGATATATATATTTTAATTACAGAATTATATTCATCATTTTGATGTAACATACATCATATATATACATTATATATATGTACTTATAATAGTACATTACATTTGGGGATAAGAAATGAAATGCACCGTTCATGGAGATGGTAAGTTGTACGTACGCATGAACGCTACTTTTATTTCAATCTCATACTTTAATGGAAAGAAATAATAAATATATAATGGTATATTATAATTATATTATAATATCATATATAATATCATTAAATCTATCCTTTATACGTACCACATATGGTAATAATGAATCAAATCACTTTGAGGGGGCGGTAGTCCGCACTTCCTAAAATGAAGATATCGCGTTTACCCATAATGGAAACCACTAAATTATGCCATAAATGAAAAATAAAGAAGTTTAAGTAAAAAATAAACATATTATATATCATATATAAATATAGTGATATCTTAATTTCCACCTTTGAAGGTGTTATATGAGTGTTGAACAATCATCATTTCGTGAGGCAGAAATTTGCCATCCACAGAAACAGTTTGTTCTTTAACCATTAGATGAAGGTGTGTGTAAGTGTACCTCTAATACTTCATATATAAACATCCTAGTATATTTAGGATACTTTTTTTGTTACAAAAGAAATGAATAAAAAGAGTTTAGGGGGTTGGAGAAGCAAAATAAAACATAAGAATACAAGAGAAAACACTACCTTTAAAACAGGTAACTCTTTTTGATTTGAGCTCAAAGGCTTCCTTGAGAAGACTTCTGCCCAAAGAGAGGCCTCTAGGAGTAATATAGGGATGTGTAGAGACCAAATGGGTAGGGGTTTGCCGAGCAAAAGGCTTGAGGAGTGTGGGTAAGGTGGTAGAAGTGTGGGCCTTCTATAAGAGGAGAGGAGGGGCACTCTGGAGAAGTTATAAAAGGTTACTTTATTATAAAATGCTTTTCGGATTTAAAAGGTCCCAAAATTATATATTTCTAGGATAAGGTGATACAAGTTCGAAATAAACCCATACAATATGTTTTTTAGATGTGTATGTCTTATATTTCACATTATCTTTTCATTTTATTTAAATTGTTAAATAATGAGGTAATCGCTGCATCATCATGGTGTCATAAATAATTTAATTTATTTTATGTCTAAAAATTATAAAAAAAATATCATGATGTATAAAATCTTTTTATATTTATAATTAATATTTATAGTCAAAACTATTACTTGTATAACCCAATTTAAAAATTGTTTTAGTAAAACAACTCATGTTTGTGACATTTTAATTTTAACTATAAATAAAAAGTTGTTAATGTCATTTTCCTACCAAAGTGGATCCATGAGGTCCCCAAGTTGACCCATGGATTGTCTTGGTCTGCCATGACACATAGAATAAGGGTAGGACATGTGTCTAGGTCATTTAATATTATTAAAACATTATTTTTACCTTAAATTACACTAATTACCTCTAATCGTGATTAAAAACATAAAAGTTACTAGTCACCAAAAAGTTATTTTAATCCAATTGAACCACATTTGACTTCCTAATGAAAACCATGTATGTCAGATTTTTGAAATTCAAAACACAGAGGTGGTAAATTTTCATTTAAATGAAAAATCAGTATTTTTTAAGTACCACTTAGTGGTTTCACTATTCATCAAAAATTGAAGTTTTTCAGAAAAATACCAAAACATCACCCTAAGATATATTTGATATTCCGATTTCAAAAATGATGTCTATTTTAAAAAATTCAAAACATATAAGTTACATTAATTAATATAATAATTAATTCCCGCTTTCAGAGCAAATAATGTGTCTTTATGAAACAATAAGTATCAAAAGATTGACACTAGTTTAAGTCCAATTTCAAAGTTAAATTAATTCGAACGATCACTATTGGATTAAATGGTAAAAATATATTCTAATTTCACTTTAAAACCAATTCAAAATATAATCTAATCATATAAATAAATTAGATGAAAAAGCAGTTTTGATGTAAAATGCAGTATTTTTCACTATTCATTAAAAAAATGAAAATTGTCAGAAAAATACCAAAAAATTATCCAATGTAAATTTCAATGTCCCAATCATAAATAATAAGTTTATTTTGACAAATAGATCTTATAAAAGTTTCATAAGTTTGATTTAAAAAATGGTTTGTCATCAAAAGGCAGTAAAACAATCTTTTAAGAATATTAGTGTATTCAATGCTTAAGATTGGATTTATTCTCATTTTAAGCCTCTAAAACACTATCTATTTCATAAATAGACATAGATAAGAATATCTATTATTCAATACTTACTTGGGATGTTACATCATAAAAAGTATTTAAAAATATTAAATAAGTATATATATCATAATTATTTATTTATAATATTTATAGACTATATAATTACAATAAATAATGACAAAATAGTGAAGAAGTATTTATTATATTAATAAAAATATTAGAGGAATGACATTAAAAAATATGAAAATAAATATAATTTGACATAATTTAGTTTATAAACGACTTTTATAAGTTACTATGATATGTTATTATTTTATTAAATGATTTTTTAGATTTTATGTTTTGGTATGGATTTTATTTAATCTCAATGTACTGAATAGTTTCAAAGTGGACAGTATTAATATTTTATTAAAATAAAATTGTATATAATTAACTAGAAATCATTGAAATATTTCAAAATTACATAGTGATAATAATATGGTCTAAAAGTCATTAATTTACCATTTATGGTTAATTAACACTATATTAGTAAATATTTATAAACATTAAATATTTAGAATATGGTTACTACATTTAAAATTAAATAGAATTAATTAGAATAAATCAAAATAATAAAGTTTAAAATAAAATAAAATCATGTCATAATTTTATTTGATGAATATACTTCATCGCATACTCATCATAGAGTCAAAATAATTCACTTTGGTGCCATTTATAGTTGGTAAATATTTTATATTAATTTAATATTTTGATAGTTTCCAAAAATTCCCCTAACCTCTCTTAAAAAAGGTCACCACCTCCCTCACCTATTCACATCTATATTTTTCTCCAAGATTTTTCATCCCCAACCAATTAAAATTTTAAAATTTGATAGTTAAATTATAGAATTTTATGTATTCTCAAAATACAAAATCTATTTTTTGTTAAGAGGAGATTTAGGGGGAATACGTTGAAGAAGCAGAAATATCATCTATTGATTCATTCAAATTATTTCTTATTCTACATACTATTGATGAGTTTTCCATTAAAATGTAATAAATAAAATATTAAATATATGTGGATATATTATTACTGTTATGTAACAACCATATTCTATATTCTATCAAACCTATGAAAAATGAGATCACTGCGTGTGAGTACGTACGACTTACTGTCTTTACGCCATGGTGTAAGCTGTTTTTTACCACCAAACATGTATTGATATAATGATGAATATAATAACGATACATGAATATTAAAACATGATATAGAATATAGAAAAACATATACACCATCCACATCTATACCATTTAACAAATATCAGAATGATATCGTCGCTCCTGCGTACGTATGGCCTACCGTCTCCACAATGCGATGAGATTAATTCTAAAAAATATCAATAAAAGAATTATTATATATATATATAATCAATAAATGTGGTATATATTATGTTAATATCATTTTTCATGATATTAATATGACCTTAGAAGGATAATCATAACATATATGACAACTCCTGAATAAAAACATAAAGCAGTTAATAGCCAAATAACAAGTTTCAATGAAATTTCAATAACAAATGGATTATAATATGATCATATATGATTTAGTAAAAAAGAATATGATAATATAATAAGTCAATTAAATCATTTAAATCATTTTACAGGAGTTTTGGATACATATAATGTATATTAGACCTATGTTAAGGGATAATTTCACAGTCTCATTATTAGCCGATATTGTTTATACGTAAGTATTATTTGTGGTTTATTTATCATCCACAGAAATGTTTCCTAAATATTTAATATTATTTTATTCTAATACAATTTCTTTAATTCAATTCATTCCTTTTGTGAATTATTATTAAATGGTATGAAATTAATCTTTTATCTTTATTCAATACGATGCAATTTTCGACTTTCCCACAAAAGTACAAGAAGAATGTTTTTTAACTTATATAGCAAGAATGAATTTTTATGTTTTAATAACACCTATTTAAATGTTTCATCCTCTACATGATTTCAATTTTTTTATAATAAATTATTTTATTTTAAAATTTGGTGGCATTTTGAGAAAATAAAATTTTATTTGAAGAATAAAGGATATTTTCCTCAAGAACTATTTTCAAGTGCCCAGCCGAAATTATTTTCCATACAATATGGAATGTTATAATATGGTTATGTTTCAATCATACAGTCCCTATTATTCTTATGGTTTTATTATTTTTTAGTTGAATTATATTTAAGAAATAAAGTTTCAACAAGGATTATGTTATGATGGAATGATGTTTAATAAACCCATTTTAATCATTTTTTTATGCAATGATGAATGATTTTTTATTTTGTGGGACATGTAATAATGATTTAATTATGAGATGGTGGGGACCAAGATCTCTCACCAATTCACTGGTTAAATATTTATATTTCATGATATTGACATGATTGGAATGGTTTGTCAATCCGGTTTAGCAATACATGGCTTGAACGGGGAATGAACATTGTTCAATAATGGACATTGTCTACTATGATGATTTGGAAATGAGCCTACGATAATTTGGAAATGATTTTATATGCTTCTATTTTTTAAAAAATTCCATGTTTTAGGTCAATTTTATTTTCTCATGGTTCATGATTCTTTTATGATTGATGACTAATGAAATCCCTATATTTATTTCATGAATCAATATTTTGATATATGTTAAATGTGGTATGGTTTTTAATAGTTATACTCATGTTTTTACATTCTTATGTTTATTTTGTATATGGTAATTTCAATTATTTCCCATACTGATCATTTGATCTTACCCATTTCATTTGTTTTCCCTATGATATAAAGAATGGATTTAGGTAGGAAAACTAAATAGGAAGTTCTTTTGGGGAGATGTTGAAGATCTTTCATTGAATTATCTTAATGTATTTCTAATTTCCAAATACACTAAACTAATAAGGTCTTTGGGAATCTATTTTTGTAAGGTATTACATATTATAGAAAATTGATGTATTCTCCTTTTACATCACACTAATTCTTTATAGTTGGTATCCAAGAAAGGTTTAGTTATCATTTGGAAAGTAGGATATGAAAACATTATTGAGATCCCTAGAGATATTTCTAAATTTATGTCTAGGAGTTTACTATGGAAAATCTATGTATGGGTTACAATCCTATAATTTTTATTATATTCATGAACAACCTAGGAGTAAAACTATGATACCATATATTGACATATTATTTGAAATTTACCTTAATTATGTTTTTTTTAATTTCTGATATGTATTTCTCACACTTTTACTTCTGGTCTTATTCATCACCGAATCAAGATGGAACGTGGATAAAATTGAATAATGCATATATGAAAAGTACCAGAATAATGAAAATTGATATTATAAGTTGAAATTTGATGAATATAATCAAGTAGGTGGTATGATTTTTAGTTATACAACTAAGGATAATCGGATAAAAATTACATGTTAAAGGTATGAGATGATCAAACTATATCTTTCACCTTAATCATATTAATAATTACCTGATTAAGTTTGAGGAACCATAATACAAGATAAAAATTTCATATTATTGGTATTAATAAAACAGTTAATCCTGAATAATGGGGTAAGAATAATGTTGGACTATTAAAGTGTATATGTTTTGGAATTTATGGTTTATGTACAAGTATTTTCAATACAATATTTTCATTAATGATTGTAAAAGACATATTGAATGGTGATGAAGTATTAGATTAGTTATATAAGGGAAAGGTAATATTTTTATTAAGAAAAGGTGACCCTTAATGTGTTCAATATTTGTATAAAAGTGTGTTTATGTTGAAAAAATATATGTTTGATATGAATAATTAAATTTGAAAGAAATTATTTCCTTAGAACTAATTATGGATTTTTAGTCAAGAGGGTTATGATATCAGGGATAAGGTATACAATTTTTTGGGACTTAAAGAATATATCCAATATGATTTTGAATAAGGAAACATACATGTTTTTAATAAGGACATATGTTAATTTACATTATTACCCTGACTTAAGAGAATACATGATGAATTCACTCACATATTTGTAATGTGACCTAAAAGAGATACCATATGATATATGGGGGATAAATGTTAATCCAAGTTACTGAACTTATTTCTAATGTTTTGGATTTTCCACTTTTAGATGGATTGTAAGGTTATAATTTATGGATTTTTTTTAAATTTCGTATGTTTTTAGTTTAAAAAATGTATTACCTAACTTTAGGTGAACGGATTCATATTTGATAACATCTGCAAACATTCAGTTTTGATACGGACATATATAATAACATATAACTTTATATACGGATCACATGACCAGCTGAATCATCAGAAATTAACAATTCAAATTAATTTTCTTAAATTAGATCTAAAGGTGAAATTGTTCACAACAAAACCAATAACGAGATTGTTCTAAAACAATGTATGCAAATCTTATCATAAAAATTCATCAACATTAAGAAAATGGATCATGATGTGAAAGGATGTCTTATTATCATCTGTTTTTATGATATAAATTAACTCTTTCAAGCCTAATTATTTTATGGTTTTCTAATTTTTAACATTCACAAGATCATCAACATTCTAGTGATAAAAGATCTTTATCGATCTCTATTATTATTTATGCTTTTCCTCCATACCCAAATCTCCAACTAAATTGTCTAATGTAGAGACCTATTTATTATTTAATTTATGTAACTGTAATTTTCCAACTATTATTTAAAGAATTATGTTATATTCATTGTTTTTATGACGTTTATTTTAATAAAGTGAACTTTAAAGTATTAAACCTATGATAACCCAAAGGAATATCAAGGGTGAAATGTATTTTAAGTGGGGTAGAATGTAACACCAAGTTAATTTTATGGGATATATTTATTTAATTTGTTTTATATATTGTGTTTTAAACTACACAAAGATAATCTTGTGCGACTTGTAATACTGGTATAGCTTGTGGTATACACAGCACTATTCTTGGCTTGTGTTACACACAATCTCAATTTCGTTTGACAGAATTCATTTCTTGTGAGATTGTGTTTAAGTGTTTTTATAAAATAATAAAGTCAATCATGATGGATTTTATTAATGAAATATATAGGAATGATATTCAATATAACATTTAAAATTCATATTATGCTATTTATAGACATGACATAATAAAAAATTAAATTTTTGGATTAAAGAATTAGGTTTCAAAAAAATGTTGTATTACTGACTTTTGATCCGGAACCCCTTTAAAATATTGTTTTTTACAATTTAATATACTAAACTTATCAAAATATACTTCTTCTTCAGAAATAGGAAATAAAAATTTACTTTGGATGAATTTTTGATATTTTTCTGATAAGTTTAAATTATTTATTATTAGTAAAAATATTCAAAATTTAAATTGAAAAAACTTTTATTTAAATTATTTATTTGAATAAATAATTTTATATAATTGATTTAAATTATACATGTAATATATTTTTATCATTTAAAATAATTTATATCATGGAAATTAATTTTACAATGAAGCAATATTTTAATATATTTCAATCTTTTATAGTGTTTAAACTTCTAAAAATATGTTTTTATTCAAACAATGGGGTTAATTTTATATTAATTATTTATTCTTATGTGTTTTTAATTTTATAAAATGGATTAATTATTTTTAACTAGAAGTTACAACTTATTTAAATGGAATTCCTTTATTTTTGGGCATTATGAATAGTAACATCAGTAATTTTTATTAATACCATAAAAAGGTAATTCTGGTAATTAAGACTAAATAACATATTATAAAACTACCCTAAAACATTCCATAATATAATTTTATGTGGTATCATTTACTAGAAAAATACATTTGATGAAAATTTTACCCTTTGAATCCTCATAAATGTGATTACAACCCTTATAAAATTTTTATCTAAAATAATGATAAATATGTCATAATCATGTATTTAATAACTATATCAATTTTAACATGGGGTTATATAAGAGATATATTAGACTATAACTAGTCTTTTGAAAGGTAAAATAATTTCATATGGAAGGGTAATTTATTTATATTTTTTATAATATAAATAAATTAATTAAATGGTGACATAACTATGATTTTGTACTCTATTAAATAATGAAAGAATCAAAATAATGATATTATAAATTTTAAAATAAATACTATTTTACATAGTTTATTTCATATAATAATTTTATGGTTATATTTTACAAGTTTTTGGTTAGTTAATGGTTATGGTTTAAACCTATATTTCTATTATGATATTTTTAAAAATCATCGAATGAATACAGTCATAATTTACACTATTTTTATTTTAAAATAGAAAATATTATATTTAATATTAAAAATTCATTAAAAATTAATAATAAAGGAAAATAACTATTGTAAGGTCAAATATATCATAATGATAGATTTTTAATCATTTAACAGACACATTTCCCTGAAAATAACTTAGATATTATTAAAATAAAAGAATGTGACAAAATGTCACACTATCAATTCATATATGTAAGATAATTTTTATATAGAGATAACCTTCAATAAAAATTAATAATAAATAGTATATAAATATATAATGGTATTATCTACATCACATGTTTTTATTTATAATTTTTAGTGACAGAATAATTAATATAAGTACTGATAACTTCAATCCAAATCATTTAATACACTCTTAAAATGTTCTAGTCACTTATAAACAACTTTAAAATAAATATCAAATAAATGATATTGAGAATACTAAAATAAATATAATTTTATATAATTGAGGTGATTAAAGATGTTTATAAGTGACTATAAAATTTTAGGAGTGTATTAAATGTTTTGGATTGAAGTTATCATTAAGTGAGGTATTTATATATTGTCAAAGTAATAAATAATGTCATAATTGACATTATGTATATTTTAAAAAATATCATTTTATTAAATTATTTAAAAACCATTAAAATATTTAAAAATAAAAATGTTATAATTATATGGTCTAAAACTTCATTAAGTGACCACTTATAGTAAATTTAAAACTATATATGTAAATATTTACAACTATTTAATATTTAGAATATTGTTTTCATAATTAAAATTTAATTGACTAAATATGAATAAATCAAAATTATAAGGTTTAAAATAAGAAAAAAACACTTATAAATTTTATTTTATGATAGTATTTTGATCCATACACATCATAGATTCAATATAAATAATTTTTTTCCATTTGGATTTGATAAATAATTTATATTATTTTAATATTTTGATAGTTTCCTAAAGTGTCTCTTACATCTCTTATAAAAGGGAATTACCTTCCTAACCTCTTAACATCAATATGATCCTTCAATATTTAACACCCCTGCCAATTTTCTTTATAAACTTCCCATGTTTTATTATAATGCTATTGGTATTCTCAAAAGACCAACTGTATTTCTTTTAAGAGGTGATATAGATGGAGCACGTCGAAGAAGATGTAATCTCAGCCACCGATTCTTTAAAATTATTTCTTCTTATACATCCTATTCATGATTTTTTTCCATTATAAAGTAACAATTCCAATGTAAATTATATTATAAGATGTTATTATGGTTCTATGAGTACCATTTTATATATTTTATCCATCATATATAAAATTATATCATCATGTGTGCGTACATATGACTTACAGTCTCTGTGTTACTGTTAATGTCGTATTTTACAACAATACATGTATTGATATAAAAAGAGAAAAAAATAAATATAAATTATTATTCAAACACGGTATGGATTCTAGAACAACATATATACCATATCCATTCATAAAATATCATAAATGCCGAATTGATATTATCGCTCGTGCATACGTATGACCTACCTTCTCCATGATGCGATGTGATTAGTTATACAACATATCCATTAATGAATGATTATATAAATTTACATTGTGAATAAATATGGTATATATTATGTTAATTTCATTTATTATCTTATTACTATGACATAAGAAGGATAATCAAAACTTATTTCACTAAATATGCATAAAAAGTAGTAAATACACTAATAATGAGTAACAATGATATGTTACTAACAAAATAAAGATTATATGATCATATATGATATCATAGAAATGAATATTATTAAGTAATAAGTCAATTAAATGATTTAAATAATTATACATGAGGGTTGGATTAATACAATAAATATCGAACCTAAGGTAAGGGATAATTTATAAATATCATTATTATCTAAGATTGTTTATACATAAGTACTTATTGGGGTATATTTATAATCCACATCCATGTTTCATAAGTATGTAACATTATTTATATTATTATAAATTTTTAATGTCAATTTTACCAATTTGTAAAGAAATTTAAACTATATAAAAGGAATCATTTTTCATTATTCAATACGAGGTACATTTTTGGATTTTCCTATAAAATTAAAAGGGGAATATTTTTTTTACATAAACAACATTAACAGATTTCTATACATTCATGATGCCTTATTTCCATGAATCTTATTCTACATGATTTCAATTTTTTTAATTTATTTATCTTATTTTATAATTTCATGTAATTTCGAGAAATAAAAAATGTTTTTGAAGAATAAATGATATTTTCATTAAGAATTAATTTCAAGTGTTCAATCAAAATTATTTTCCACATAAGATGGAATTACTTAAATGGGTTATGTTTCCAGTATAATATATTTATTATTCTTATAGTCTTATTACATTTTTGAGGGAATTATTTTTATGAAACCCATTTTTATACATGGATTATGTTATGATAGAATGATGTTTAAGAAAAACATTTTAATCCTTGGGGTATGATGTTATGAATTATTTATGTTTTTGTGGAACATGTAAGAATGATTTCCATATGAGATGTGTGGGAACTATATCTACCACCAATGCATTGGGTAGTGATTTATATCTCGTGAGATAGACATGACTAGAATGGAATGTAAAATTGATTCAGTAACACATGACCTGAATGAGTAGTGAACTCGGTTCAGTAATTGGAATTGTAAGCTATTATTGTCTTGGAAATGCACCTTGGATAATAAGGAAGTTATTTTCTATTCTTAGATGTTTTCCATAATTCCATTTTTTATGAAAATAATATTTTCTCATGGTTCATGAATCATTTATGATTTATGACTTGTGAACTTCCATGATTTATTTCATCAATCAAGATTTTGATATACGTTATATGGGGAATGGTTTTCAAAAGTATTATTCACATTTCTTCATTATTATAATTATTTTTTGTATGATATTTTTTAGACTTATCCTTAATGATCATTTTAACTCCTCCTTTTCATATTTTTTCTTTTATCGAGGATATAAAGAATGGATTTTAGTTGAAAAACTAAAGATGAATATATTTATGGGATATGTTGAATATCTTTACCCAAATTAGCTGAATGTGTTCCTAGTTTCCCAATACACTAAACTAATATGCAACTTGGATTTCTATTTTTGAAATTTATTTTGTATTCCACAAAATTGAGGTAATTTCGATATACAAGAAGCTTGGTTCTTTAAATACTCCACCTACGTTGGTCTATGTTGGATGTATCTATATAAAAGAATAGTAAAATAGAAATAGGACCCATGGATATAAGACTATGTTTCCATTCGTAACACTATTCATGTGGGACTCCAGTAGAACCCAAGGCATCCATATATAATGATGATCATATAAGGTTCTAAAATATTAATTGAATTGTTTATAGAAATTAAAATAGAACAAATAGTAATCAAGCATAAAATAACCCACTTATCCAATGATCTGGTCCAAGGAATTCTATATCAAGAATCGACGAATCACCCAAGACTTAATATAATTTTATTTAACATTTGATACCTCTCATGATATTCCTTATAATGAACCATGGTTTTACTCAATGAGTAATATCATTTCATTTAACATCTGATCCCATCCTATAAATTCTTTATAAGAAACCCTAGTATCACTCATGGTGTAATATCATTACATTTATCCTTGATCTAATCCATAAAATTTCACATAAAGAATCCTTGAATTGTTTATGGTGTAATAGAATCCATTTGACCTTTTTGACTCTGAAAGGTGTTTTTTATAAGGAACCCAAGTATCACTCAAGGTATAATACAATATCATATTCAATAATTCCATAACAAATTATAAATAGGCCAGGGGTAATTTTAATAGAAGTTTACATTCCATGCATATATTTAATAATTTCATTTATAAGTTCCTAAAGAATACATAAATTCATTTTACTTCACCTTTACATTTTATATATAATGAAACTGTTCAAAGCCTATGGTGATAAAAATCATTGATTTTTGTAAGATACCAATTCCCTTTTCAATACTCAATCAAAAATGATAATAAAACACACCATTTGAGGGTGTTTCATTACATAGGCATAAATTATCAAATAAAAAAATTAATATTAAAAACCCTATGTGGGGACCCAAACTGATGTCGTCAACCTCCAAAGACATCTATGGACACATAGTCATCGCCATAGAAAATTAATTATCAATGTATCAAATTAATTAAATCCCCCCCTTTTATCAGGTGCTATACATCATAACTCGTCATTGGTCTTGTAATGTAGTTAAACCATACAAATTACATTCTAATAAATATAACTAAATCATTAATTGGAGACAATTTAAGTCATATCAAGAGGATTATAAGGAAAAATTAATGTTTAATGATCAAGAATACGTAAGAAACACACCCAAATGGGTGGTTCTTTATTGGGTAGATGTCCTCAAACTATGTCAAAAGGTGTAACAAATATCACAATTATAGTTTAGTAAATGATATGTAGTTATTTCTAAATTTAAGAAGATTTTTTATATTACCATTCAAGATGAAAAATGAAACAAATATATAAATAGGGATATTATGATGGATAAGTCTTAGACAACCTACTGTACACTATCGAAGATTCACTCATCCAATAATAGCCTTTCGATTGATCCAGAACAATATAAAATGAAGATTAAGGGAAAAACCATGAAAATAGGGAATGTGAGATCGCATTGAAATAACATCCACAATGGTGAAAAAACAATTAATAGAAACAAAAGGAATCATAGAATAACCAAGGGTGATCCAATGTAATCAATGACAATCTATTTAGAGATCTAATGAGGGGAATGATTAAAACCCTTAGGGAGATCCATGTGGGATCATGATTAGCTTCTATGTGTAGGAAGTGAGTGATATGGATAGTTGAAATAAACATAGAGGTTAGAGGGGAATAATATAACTTAAATTTTTTAATGGATTCATGGTTTTTGAAATAGTGTTCCAACCATGTGAATCATTTCTATCTAAGATACCTATGTCACATTGTTTGTGTGAATTGTATAGTAATCCATGGGTCAAACATATATTTGTATTCTATCATTACCATCACATTGATCTTTTATAGAGTATGGATATAAACCCCATTCACCACCATTGGGAGTCCCTATGTAAACCAACCCAATGTCGCACAGCTAGCTGAAGCCCCTCACATTGTTTGATGAAACCACATGCCTATACAATTGGCCAACATAGTATGGGATATAGTGGTATTACTAATCGTGTTTCCTGATATACGTTTCATTAAATTGATTTCATGATGAAATATTCTAAAAAATCAATTCTAGAAAGAATGAAATATTATAGTCCTTTATCCCCATCTAAAAATAGAACATTTAGGTGTTCCAACTCTCAACAATACATTCTGAATCTATATTTTCAATTTGTCTCTTCTACAAAAAAATTAGATTCCTCATAAAAATTTCAACTGGATCAAATCACTGAATATTAAAAATTGATTTCCATTTATGTCAGCAATATAGATAATTTGACCCAAAACATTATTTTATGCCTAAAATGAATTTTTCTAAAAATTGATTCTTTTCAAGTAATGATTGAAAACATTAAAATTCATATTCCTAACCCCTATAAATTTTATTTGATAAAGATATTTTCATTAATTAAAATCAAAATTTTAAAATCAGATAATAGGGTTCCTTTAATTTTCTTTTAAGAATTATTTATCAGGGTTTAAATTAGAGTTACTATGGTAATAGTAAATTATTTTGAAATTATTTTTTTGAGAGATTGGGGGAGGAGACCCAAATATATATAAAATAAAATCATTTTTTTTTCAGAATGGGAAAAGAGTAAATCTATTACAGAAACAATAACAAAAAATCATGAAGAAAAAACCCAAATAGATGAAATAAAACCAAAGTGATTAATCTGGATCTGATATCAAAGGGAAAGAAGATAGATTCATTTCCCCCCTAAGAGAAATTAGAATAGTTTTATTGTCAAAGTGAATGGGTTTCCCCCTACCAAGTAGTTTCACAATGTTGGCAGCCCAAGAAGGTAGACCATTCTGCCAACACACATAAATATACAGAGGGAGGAAAGGGCGACAGATTCCAGCACATCTATCCTCAAATGAGCCACCGACTCGACAATGCTTGGGAAAAAATCACTACAAGTCAACAAGATACCACACATCTCAAGACCCAAATCACTGAGCAATATCAAATAAAAAAACCCATTCTTCCAAGAAGACAGACAGTTGGATGATGGGTATCAACACACCCATCCCTTAAAGGAGGTCACCCGCCCAACAATACAAGAAACTGAAATAATCCAAATACTATACAAACTATTTTCAATCTAAAAAATACTTCTACAACCTATCAACAACCCAAGAACATAGAGTTAAATTTATTGAAATAGAAAAGCAGATAGAACATACCAAACATCACCCGAATAATCAATATACAACATCGTCATCCTTCAACAAGAACCAGATCGCCAGTGAAGACAAAACATACCAAACATGATCAATCAATCTCCAGCTACTAAAGTTCCAAGATACCACAATTGTTTCCAGAACCCACACAATGATCTTTATCCACCACCACATATGAGTCCTTATTGCGGCCAGAAATCCTATCTTCACCATTTAGAGAAATCATTGGATGAATCTTATAGTGAATGGCCTTATTCAGAAGACAGATCTTTATCATGTATAGTTCTTCATCCACACATAAACTTCAAGATGACCAATGGATCTGGATCAAGAGAACCAGGGAAGAAGAGTTCTTGTGAAGTGTCATCTACAGCCCATGTTATCGCCTCTCCTGGAAAAACATAGGAAACCCACAAAACTGTGACATTTGAATTGTGAAAATATATCATCTTTACATCCATTATATTCATATTCCATAACCATAAGCCTATAGTCACAGGAAATAGGCATAATTCATCCATTTCGTGGAAGTCCTCTAAATGAAAGATGATGTTCACCACATGAGTACTTATCACCGAATAAAATATTTTATTTTATATCAGTCTCATGAAAATATACCTTTACAAATAATATATAAGGAAAAATTTATTTTTTGAATAATAAATATTATTCTATCTAGGTAATTATCAGTATCCACTATTTCCTCATTCCAATTATAATAATAAAAACATTGTTCGTATTTATGTGCGAAGTACCACTTCAGAGAAGTGGTGTGTATAGGTTTCACTCCCTTCATTACAATGATTGTTCAAAAGGGTTATTTAATAAATAAATATTATATCTATAACTTTATTATGATTCTTAAAAATTAAATTTTTTTTATAGTCATTCCATTATTTTGGAAACAATAACATCATTCGTGTGTATGTGTAGTCTACCACCTTCACAGACCAACATGATTTTATTTTCATTACCTAGCAACTAGAATGGGTGTAAAATATATTCCATTTCTATATATGATATAATAAATTATTATATTTCATGAATATGTTTCTAAAAGGATAAAAAAATTAACAACCTCTATAAGGGAGTCAGTTGATATCAATAAATACATAATCAATACTGTTATGAAATAATTTCAATTTAGGGGAAAATTTATAATAACTCATTCTCTAAAACACAAACATTTATATACTTCTATTATTATTTTTTGTGTCTTACATATTCTCTCTCAATGTTAGTTCCCTTTATAAAAATAATTATCTAATATCGTGCTTTTAGTTGAAGATTCCCCCACCACTTCTTTTCAGCAAAAAATTTTCCTACATGATGAAAATCATTATTGAGTGATTTTATTGATTCCCTTACCTATTCTTAATTAACTGATTATGTTTATTTTATAACAATTTGGTTTTTTTAATTTTTTAATGGAATCTTTTAACGTTTATTCGACATGTTTTTTTGAAAAACATTTTAATTAATTATATGAGAAATCATTATTTTTATCTATATTAGGTTTTTTATTTTTTAAGATTAATATCTATATTTCAAATGTTATTTTTAAATTATTTTAATTAAAAATTATTTTTAATGTAATGTGATTTTTTTAATATTTTTTCTTAAAATATGTTTTTCAAACATTCTTAAAATGGAGTTTTCCCCTATGATAAAAACCATTCATGTTCCTTATGTTACAATTTGGATAGGTTCTTATGCTACCATACACCTTATTTGTCTTCCTAAATTATGATATATTATTTGAATTTTCTTTATGATACCTACCACTTTTCCTTTGGATAAATATTTATTATCAAAAATATGAATATTTAACTGATAATGTGGCATATATATTGGAATTTAATTATGTGATTGTTGGTCTAGGAATTATGTAACATAAAATTGAATTTATAAAATTTTCATATCTCATGATGTTCTTATTGTTAGAAGGATTTTGATTCCTATTTCTTTATTTTATGGTGCTTATGAACGTGATTTGGTATGTACAATGTTTTGGTAGTAAGGAATTTTATTCTTGATATAAAATATTATAGTACTATGGAATGTGATTCCCAATAAACTATGTGATGGGAGGTAGGAATATGATTTATGAAACATTATTTAATGGGAGTCAAAAATGTGATTCTCAATCCATTATATGATGGGTTAAAGGAAAATGATTCTTGTTCCACTATGTTATGATTCCATTGGTTTTTTATATGCCACAATTCCTTATTTTCCAATATCTAAATGAAATATCGTATTTTTATGTCATTTGGATATGTATAGTCTCAATTTATCATTTTTGTTATCACAAAGTACTATTATTGGGTACATGTTTGTTTCTTTGAGATTACATTTCTAGTTATATTCAAATATGGACAAATCCTATTGTTCCATGAAATTTTTAATAATATATTTATCCTCAAATAATGCTTTCTCTTATTCTTATGATATAACAATTTATGGAATATTGATGAATTTTTTACCTTAATGAGTGTTTAAGATCACCCTTTAATATTATTCTACTTCCATTTTTATAAAATTTAGTATTACCAATTGAATGTCAAAAAAGGTAGTCTAGTGTTGATAAGTTAATAAGTAATGTTGAAAAGTTTCATAAAATAAGTTGCTTATGGGGATGATCCTCAAAGACACTAAACCATATGTTTAGGGGATTGTGTGAATATTTGTGATATAAAATTATTAATATATATAAATGATGCTAAATAATGTTATTATTAGGAATATTCATGTATTTTTTGTATGATATGTTGTGTTCACAGTACTCTCATTAGCACCAGATCCAAGAGTGCAGGTCTGGGGTGTCTGAATTGGTATATGAGTAATGTTGAGTTATTTTTTATGGGTTTTTTCTTATATGTTTTCATATTAATATAGTAATTTTGGATTAGGGTACTTTCATAAAATCCGTTAGAATAATTCTATGTGTAGGATAACATATTATAATTCTTTAAAAGTCTTAGGGGTATGGTTTTCAAAGAAATAAAATACCTATTTAGATAGTAGAATGGATATAGTATCTGAAATAAATTTTCTTAGTGGTAATAATCTCAAAATGATGGTTGGGTATTAACTCGATCTCTACATGGTGCATGATTATGAGTCATAACAATAAACCTTATTTGACACTCTTGTGGGATATTCATTGTTTGACCATATTCTTTTTATGAACCATGATAAAGGATTCTATTCCTAGTTATTTAAGAAGAATAATTTAAGATGTTTAATAGAAACAATCTTAATATAACATAGTAGGAACAACTAGTGATGTGGGTTTAACAAATAGAATTATAGTCTAACATGATCTTTTAATGGAATAATATATCTTAACGTTAAATTCTCGTGTTGTTATTTAAAATAATTCTATTATAATATAATTAATCATCTTATCCATTTTTATTTATTAATTTATATAAGATGAATGAACATAATAAGTAATTTATTTTCTATACGAAGTTATAATTTTCCAATGGGGAGAAAAATAGGGGATACGATGATCTTAAAAGTCATATTTTTTTGCTTACCCTACAATATTGAGTTATGAGTAACATCTATAGTCTCTCCAGACATTTGAACGCACCAAAATGAGAGGAAGGGAGTTTAAAAGGATCATAGATGATGAATATGATGAATTAATGAGGATGAAATTTTTTTTATTTCAATAGTACGGGAAGAAACACCTAGGGAAATGTTATAAGGGAACTGAGAGGTCTTTTATGTATGGTAAATGTGGGAATCGAGAAAAATAATGGTAAGGAAAATTATTGAGTTAAGTAAATAAAATGATGAAATATAATTTTTTTGCATATTATGCACTATTAATTTTATGTTTTTGATGTGAGGAAATTGGGAACTATACACACCAGTGCCCTAATCTAAAGGATTAATTTGCAAACCGACACAACCACCAACTTGAATCATGGGAAATTTTAAAAGCCTATGAAAATAAAACTATGTAATTGGTTACTAATAATTATGTTTTACTAGGTAGGTTACACTCTTGATTTACTTATGTCTTATTTTTTGTATGTTTTGAAAAACCATTAGCTATTGATTCCGAAAAAACTCATGGTGGAGTATTTATTGTTTCCAAGTTATAAAAATATTGATCATGATTTTTGAGATTTTGAATCATTCAAGGAATGTTACGCTTCATTTAGAATAATATAATGTATTTGGATTTTATTATATCCACATATAGTTCATATTAATCGATGAAATATGTAAATCATATTTTATATCTCAAATAAACTTATGATAATCTATCTTCGAATGGATGGCTATGAACTCTATAGGAAAATGTTTTCTAATTTATAGATCTTAACACATAACTATGAGGCTTATTTAATTAAAATGGTCAAAAAAGATTAACATTTGGATATTCATATTATGGTAGAAGATATGAGCTTTGTTCTATTTCCCAATATAGTTAGGAAGAAATCTCATTAAAAATTCTTTCTTGACCCATGTATACATTTTACATACACATCAATATTTTTATTAATATTTGGTAATTAAAATTATGAGGACCTAATTAATTTACGGTTGGGGGTAAAATGTTTAAATCATGATATTTAGTAAGAATTTCACATTAGATAAATACTATGTTTAAGATATTTCATTACATGAATCACCAAAATAATAATAACCATAAGAAATTTTATTACAATAAATATTAATATGTAAATGTAATTGTTAAATTAGTAGGTATGAATAATGGATAAAGGATCATGAAATATTTTTCATAAAAACCCAATGGCCCCTATTAAAACTAATTAAAATATGAAATTCAATTAGAATAACTAAATAACTATTATTATTTTATTATCTATGAATTGTAATTTTCATGAATTTAGATTTTTTTATGTTTTATACTAAGAATATAAATATATTATAGGTAAAATATATTTCTTATATGATTATATATAAAAATATATTTAATAATTTATAGTAAACGAGAATTAAAAGAGATACCATTTTAAAATGATAATTTAATGTGAAAATATTTCTAATTGGATTTTTTTGTAATCATTTTAAAGAAAAATTATGAAATTTTATAATTTAAATTTTTCCAAATTACCTCTATTTTTTGACATAGTATTATCTAAGGATGATTTATTTTGGATTTTTTAAATACATGTTTTTTATTAATTTTAATCCTTCTTTAATTTATAATGATCTAAGAATGAATTTAAATAAATTTAAACCATTATTTCATATAAAAAATTTATTTAATGAATAAAATTATTCATTTGAAATAAAATATTGAATTTATAAAACCCATGTTCGACATTTCAAAACATAATTAATATTTACTTTAATAAAAAACTATTTTCTTCCTTTTCATTAATTAGATATCCACAAGATGAAGTTTTTTTTGATATTTTTTAATGAAAAATAATAGTTATTTAGTTTATAATAAAAAATAATAATTTCATTTTAAATCATCAACATTGATAATTTTTTCTTAACCATTTTGTTGGGCTTAAAAATACACTTTCCCTAAAAACGTGTTTTTATCTGTAATACATGAAAATATAACAATTAAAAATATTTACCCTTTGAAATATTATTTAAAAAAAATATTTCATATTTAAAATCAATTTTATTTATTTGGTAAGAAGTATATTTTCATTTGTAGTCATATAAATTAGTTATTGAGGTTATAAATGTAGTTACTTTAGTAATGGTAAATTCATGGAAAAAAGAGTTTATCCAAGTGACTAAAATAATTTGAAAACATATTTAAATATGAGTGTTTTAGGTGTCTCTCAACAAAAATACATATTATCTCAATTATTTTTTAATTTCCAAACCACTTTCCATTTGATACATTGGTTCCTTTTTATTCAAGAGGTCATATTTAAAAATTTACGTTTCCTTCACTTCAAAAAGGGATCTTTCACCACCCTCAATGCACAATAAAAATTAAAATTCCTTGGTAATATCTATATATTTTATACCCCTAGAGTTCTTTCCCACTACAGAAAACCTCTCTTAAAAATATTTTTTTTAAGTTATCTATTTTTATGAAGCCCTATAAAGGAATTATTATGTTATAAATTTGAGAACATATCACTACCTACCCTATTTTTTTCTATCCATCACATGAAAATGTATTTATCCATTTATTATATAACTAAATAATTATCAACCTTTTTCCATTACAATTTGAAAAAAAGTCAGTCAGGTAGACATGTAGACTACCGCCTCCATGAGGAGACATGTTTCATTTATTTCACCCATAAAATGTATGGTTCTAAATAGAAAATTAATTAATAAATATTTTATTCATGAAATTATTAAATTTCATAAAATATAAAACAATTATTATATACATTTCAATTTGAGGAAAATGAGAATATATTATGTGTTTTCAAATAGACTACCACCTCCTTGAAGATACATATTCTAATTTTGAACGCCTCCCTACAAAAATGGTTTTAAAATATTTTTTATAAATATATATTTTACTATGTATTAATATATTTCATCATTATTTTGTAATGGATAAATAAAATTTACTGAATGTAATAAGATAATATGATGATATAAATAAATTATCTGAAACAAGAATATCATGGAATTCATTCCCACAAATAAATACCATATATTCCCCAAAAACAATATCAGGATTTATAAAACATTAAAAAATTATTTAAATATTTTTTATAAAATTTTAATTATTAACTTTGCATAAAATAATGAGGGTTGATGTCACCATTAGAAAACCATTATGAAACAATTAAAATTCTAACATCCTATGATGGACATAAATAATAAAGATAAAATAAATGAATTATGAATTATTATAATTAAATTGTATAAATAATATTAGTTCAGAATAATATTATGAATAGGTGACTATGGTGGTAATGTTTATTATAGAGAACATTAAATCACTTTTCTCGAATATAGGAGTAAGAGTAAGGGTAACATTCCAATTTCATTTTTCAAATCGAGATTGTTTTGAATAAATTTATTCATGTGGAGAAACATTATGAACATTATATCTAAAACCCCAACATTTTTATCGTACACTGATTTTGATTAAGGGTTTGTATATTCTCCCACAATTTCATTTCCCTTGGTGTAATAATTTATCTGATCTGAATATTTTAAATGAAAATAAACCCAACCACTTCTTTTAGATTTTTTATATTCATCATTCACTCCCATGATTATAAAATGATCATGTGGATTCCCATTGATATGATTTATTGATTTTTTAATGTTATTCTCACTACTTTTATTTTTCCCACCAAATTTATTATGGAGTCTTCAAGCTTATAGACTGGTCATGTTTGAAATTCTATTTAATTCATTCTTTAGGGACATATACATTCCTAATTATGATAATAATTATTTTTTATAATTCCAATCATTGTTTCAAAATGTTATTATAAATTATTCTATTACAAAATTATTTTGATAAAAATTTTTATTTATTATTCTTATGGTATTTGTCCAAATTTCATAACAATTTTTTTCTTATATCAACATACTTGGATGTTTCTTTTGTTACATATTGGATTTTGTGTTACAAAACCCTACAAATTACTTCTCAGGATGAATTATGATATGTTAGATGAATATTATTTATAAACAGAATAATTTTAAATTTGATAATTTAGTTATATTTTAAATATTAATGTTTTCATGATCTTGTGGAACACATATGTATGCTTTTCATTATGTGATCTATGAGCCTAGAATTATATGCCCATTAATTTAATTTGGTAATGTAAGATATCTCATGATATTTTTGTTGTATATTGAAATGTGATTCTTGATAAACTATGATATAGTTGGAATGATTACGATTTCTCAGGAACTATGTCATGGAATGCAAGAATGTGATTTATTTTTCAATATTTTATGGTCAATAATAACATGATTATTGATGATATATGTTATGGAAGGTAAGAATTTCATTCCTAATTGATAATTTTATGTCTTGCGGCAATGTGATTCTGGATGCACTATGTGATGGGAGGTTGGAACATGATTCTGAATAAACAATTTTTTGTTAGAAATGAATATGGTTATTCATCCACCATGGGAATGGAAGAAGTAACATGATTACATGTCCACTATGTTATGATTCATATTTTGTTTGTGACATAATACTATATAATTTTATATTTCATTGACATTTCATATTATTATGTTATATACCTTTAGTTTTTATCAATGAATCATTTATACTATCTCACACTATTATTCAACAGTACCTCTATGTTCATTTCATATTACATGTCATTCTATCATAACTTATGAAAATCATATAACTGTTTAATTATTTTTTAATAAAGTATTTCATCACTTCCTGTCTTTTCTCATATTCTAGTGATCTAACCCATTGATAACACACTAATGAGTTTCTTCCTTACTAAGAATATGTTCTGACCCCTTATGTTTTCATTCCTATGACATGATAATGATCATAATTTTTGATAAATCGAGGAGTCTATTATGTCAGAATTCAGGAAGTGAAGTATCATAAAATAAGTTTCTTATTTATATGATCCTCAAAGACACTAAAGTATATGTTATTGGGATTTAGTGTAATATCTTAGACATAAACGTTACATAATCATGAGTTCAGACAATAATTTGACTTTAATTCACTTATATGATATTTTTAGGTTTATAGATTTAGATAATTAGTCCATAACTCTTACATAATAACATAAATATAAAATGTAAACACTTCTAATCACTATCCATTTTTTTCAGAAAATAAAAAAAATTTAAAAATAATCATGGGTCATTTCATTTTTAAACAGAACGACATTTACTTGATCCCATACATGGATATATTTTTCATTATGTCCTGTGAAAAAAAATTCATAACATGGGATGAGCATAAAAATCCCATTAAGGTATACATAATGAAGGAAAACTTTTAGTCTTGGGAAAACATGAAACACATGAATACATTATTAGAATTTAGTAATTTTCACCTTTATATATTACTAAATATAATTCACTGAATATAAGCACATTTCATACCCTTTTATAACAACAATATTAACAGAAATTCCATAGAAAGAAACATACATCATATAATGGTTACTTTGGACATAAACATAATTAAATTTAATATCCATACAGTCAACTTCAACACATATCACTAAATAAAATTTCCATATGACTGGCTTCCATACCCAGTGGATTAAATTTTATAATGTAACCACCCATAGTGTGGTTTATCACAAAAACAACCATCTTTGGTTTGTCATAAAATGTCCCGTCATTTTTTAATCACGTAACAACCCTACAAAAGTCAAAATTCAAAAATATAATCATAACATTTAAAAAATTTAAATTATCCAAATTTCAATAATAAAATTTCCTTTTTAATAAAAATAGATCATTTAAAAATATTGAAATAGTAAATCCACTTTCCAAACCATTTTCAATACCAAAACACCCAAAAAGGGAGTACTGTATTTCTTTTCCGTTTAAAAACAATAAGGATTATAGAGCAATCCATATATCAAATAATAGATAAGACGACGAAGGAGTGGTTGTTGTCGTATACATAGAAAAATATTCTATTCTTTATTTAGTAAAATTCATTGTAAATAAAATATTACCATTGAATGAAGTTAAAAGTCAAATGGTTTATTATACACTGTATGAAGAAGGCAGTGTATAACATCAAAATATGCCTTAATGAAAGGAGGTTGAGATGAAGACCCTTACATTGAGATCGACGTGCCTCATTCCTCCTTTAATTTCATTAATAATAAACTTATGTTAATTTATAATTCATTTAAAAACTTTTTCAAATTTATCACTCATTTTATATCAATTACTACCATGTTATAAAATTACCAATTTATTTATGTTCATATTGGTCATTTTGTAGATATATGATACTTGAGTCAAAAATGAACTTATTTTGATGTAAATTGTTCGTGTGGTAAATTTCCATCATCTCTATAATGTTATTTATTATAAAAATATCATATTTACTCAAAATATTTGTATTTATAATATCCATATGATTTGGAGATAATACATGAAATGCATAGTTCATAGAGATGGAAGTTCGTACGTATTCTTGAACGCCACTTTCATTTCATTGTTATCTTGAAAGAATAATAATCAAATGATATAAATGTATATTATAATACAATTATTATATTAATTTCATGAATGTTTCATAGGTTTAATAAAACCATCCTATATCCCTTCCATGTATAGCCAGAACAAGTCATATCAAATTGAGGGACAGTAACCCACACTTTCTCAAAAGAAATTATCATATTTACACATCATGGAAATCATAAAGGTGTGTTCTGACTAAAATTTCAGAACCATAGAGAGAATATAAATATAATATATATCATATATAAATAAATTTCATTAATAATTGACACCACGAGGGGTGTTACGAGAAAATTTAACATTCATCGTTTCGTGAGCCACTAGTTCACGATTCCCAGAAACTGTATGTTCGTATCCATTAGATGGAGGTGTGAGTATGTGTAGCTACAATACATCTCATAATAACATCTTAGTATATAGAGGATAATTTTTTTGTTTTTTTATCATAGAATAAGAATATAATAGGGAGTATAGAAGGAAAGTAGAGGAAAAGAACTTGTGAGAAGACATTATATCTAAATTGGGTAATATCATTTGATTTGATCCAAAAGGATTTCTGGAATTGTCTTCTTACCAATGTAATGCATCTAAGAGTAAGGTAGGGATATTGAGAGATTATTTGAGAATGATTCTTACAAGATAAGGGAATTTAGTTGGGTCAATAATGGGGTAAAGGTGATGCCCTTTTATATGTGGGAGGAGGGGCACTTTAGGAATGTCTTCAAATATAATTTTATTATAAATTTATTCTCTAACTATAATAGTTCCAAAGTGAAATGTTTATAGTATAAGACGATTATGGATTTATATACTCTAAAAATATAGCTCTTATTCAATTTATTTCAAAAATGTATCCTTCTCATTTGGCTTTAACCTTAGTTGAAAACATTAACTTTTACCATTTCTTCTTGTATTTTCATAATATATGGTTACTCTGGTTACTATAAAAAGAAGAAAGAACCATAAGTGGATCATTAATTACATTTATAACATTATATAAGTAATTTAAACTAATAATATAATATTAGGACTATTTTTTCATCTAATAAAATTGGATTTGTTTTAAAAACTCATTTATGGTAATTTTGACACTATTTAGTAATTGGATTTTGTTAAATTCATAGAAACATAAATCCATCGAACCAAAAAAATTAGGTCAAAGATAATATATCATAATATTCCATAAAATTCAAGGATGGAACCAAAATGCTCAAATGACATTTAATTTAATATTTATAATATCATTTATTTGAATCATTCATTAATAAGGTAATCACTACATCATCATTGTACCATAAATAAATTTACTTATTTAATGTTGAAAAATTATAAATAAAATAAAATTATATAGGATATTTTTTATCATTATAATTAATATTTATTTAATATATTTCAGTTATATAACCCTATATTAATATTTTTTTAATGAAAGATACATGATTATGTTATATTTTCCTTTTCATTATAATAAAGATTATAAAATGGTATATTTACATCCATGTTGCTCCAAAATACAAACATTTCATCCTAAATATTATCATTATCGTAAATATATCATCCATTAGGATTAAGACACATGTTATAGTAGTTTTATATTGTCATAATAATATTTTTCTCCAATATTTACCTAATTTACACATTGACCATGATAAATAAAAATAATTACTGAAGTTACAATTGATAATGTCAAAAAAGTAAAGCTACGAATTTAAACAATTTGTACATTTTAATTCCAAATATAGAATCCATTTTTTTAAATTTAAAACACAGAATTGTATAAAATTAATTTAAAACTAATTCTGATTCTCAGAAAGAGAATGCAGGTTTTGTTTAAAGTTAAAACATCCCAAAAAATTGAAATGTTTTTACATATGAATTAAATATATTATTAATACTAATGACCAAAATTATAATAAATGATAAAAATTTATTACATTTATACTTTGAAACCATTAAATGAAATTATTTAAACATATAAATTATCTCAATGGAAAAAAGTTTTTTCAATTAAAATTTATCATATTTTTATTATTAATCAAAACATTTTTCTTACGAGAAAAATATCAAAAATTCATCCAAAGTAAAATTTGATTTCTGTAATCTAAATAATATGTTAATTTTTTCAAATGTAACATATAATTCTATCAATGAATAAATTTAAAAATGGATCTCTGTTAAAAGAAAAAAACTGTATGTTTTAAAAATACTTCTTTTATATGAAAAATTGAATTTGTACTTATATCATATATAGAAAACATATAAGATGAATTTAAAACAATACATTTAATATATAAAATATATTTCTTTTTAAATAAAAATCAATAAAGTGTTATCTGATTTTTCCAACAAATTTATTCTATTTTTAAATAGGTTTTCATTAAAACACATTCTTTATATTAAATTTGTTATTAATTACATTTCTAATAAATTCGGTAACAAATGAATCATTATTTAATTATTCATAAACCATATTTTTACAATTTAGTTTACACTATTCATTCCCTCCTTTCGAATGACATGGTTATAAAGGTAACATTTAAATAATAATATTTAGTTGTTCTTTTAAGCACAATGTAGCGTATCATTTAAGCTATTGAAAATATTATTTCTTTCTTAAAACACAAAATGTTATATCATTCTCCCATTTTAGAAATTTTTTCCTCTCAATTTTTAAATTTATCTTGGTATTTTCATTGAAAACACCACATCAGAAAAAGGGGTAGTAAAACTGTCACATTAAAAATATAAAGAGAAGTACAAAGGTCACCTCAGATAAAACATAAAATTATTCCATGTAGGAAAACATGGATATGGAAGTAAAGAAAACCATATTGTTCTGATGGAGAGAGATAGAAATCATTATCAATGGAATTTTAGCAACCAGAAAAACATATACTTTTGAGGGGATAAACGGTCATTGACATACCAATAGGAAAAGTAAATTGAAAATTTTTTTGTTTTAATATCATTTTTAAAAAGATGATGAGTTATTTTACTAAATAGAATAAGAAATAAGGAATCATACTTACTTGTCATGTATAGTTTCATCCTTTAATAAATATATTCCATAAACTCATCTTTTCTCCCAACAATGACTATTCAAGATGACTTGGTCACACATAATGTGATAGAATCAACTTCTAGAGAAACTAATAATCCAAAAAATATGAAATATATATTTCCCATATGTTAACATATTAACCCAAAAAAACGGTTAGTAAAAGATCAGATAATCCCATAAAAAGAATAATCTTTTATAAAAATTAAATACTATTCTTAATCTCCAAAATTCAAAAAACAATACCCAATGTTCAACAATGTCTATTCAATTAAACATTCTTCTTAATAATCGAAAACAAAATTGAAACCCAAAATTCTGAAGGATTTGATCACAACGTCTTCCATGATAAATAAAAAAATTTATCTCCAAATAACATAAACTACTCTTAAAGTCAAATAATTAATAGTAAAAAACCTAATCTCATATTATCCATGATAGGTTAATCATTTCCATAAATATCCCAAATCTGCATATGTTCCCAATAAAATCACAGATTAATCCAAAATAAAATTCCACCATTACTCCTCCTGTGAAGTCCCATAGTATTCTATTTTCCATAGGCATATAGTGTTCCAAAATGAGAGAATGTATTCCAAAATAAAATTTATAACCTAATCACCAAATCACTTTCCTATAATAGGGATAGATATTTAATAAAATATAAGTTACCAAAATGAAAACATACTTGATTCATGATATCATTTAACTAAAAATAATAAGTTATACAGTAATTCTTGCGGCCTTTTTGGATTTTCGGGCTATCACACATCTTAAAGGTTGTCAATTTTATAAAAAAATAACCCTAACATGTTTTAACATCAATGGTTTTCATATACTTCTGATTTTTATCCCAAATGTAAACACCCTGAATTTCCATGTAGTTTTTTTTAATTAAATAGGAATTTTATGCGTCTCAAAAATTGACAGCACGGGATTCCGAGACCAGGTGTGCCCGTAATCAATTTATGAAGTTTTTTTGGGTATATTCAGTAAATGTACGATCGAGTTTTTATAACATTTAAACCGGTGCTCGAAAATGAAATATGAGTACACCGTTGAACTCGCAGTGCCTGTATTCGTTTAAGGAGACTTTCATCTTGATAGTAGTGGGTCATGAGTGATATATAGTTTTTGGGTTTTTCATGTAATAATAAAATAAAAATAAAATTGTGTGACATTTTTTATTTTTATTTGAAACACCCAAGTGGGTGTTGGGAGGCGGGGTCCATGGGAACAAAACTTCCATATGAAAGTTGGATGTGGGGACCACCAGACCATAACCTCCCATGGGAGGTTACGGTCGTGGGGATCACCCAAACTATAACCTCCCATGAGAGGTTATGGTTTTGGGGACCACCTAGGATTAAACCACGTTGATACCCCCCTTTAATTGGGAGAAACCCTAAACTCCCACAATTTACGAGGGAGATCCTCTTGACCTCTTCCACCGTAATTATGCCAACTGACATACCATTAATCTTGCCAACACACCACTTAATAAAGCTAATATAATTTAATCCAATTTGAATTGTGCCTACAATTAAATTGGGGACTCACTTTTTATTATGGGCCACCTCTTTTATAATGTGGAATTTGGGAGAGGAGGATCTCTTGGGAGAAATATTCTCAAACGAAGATCTCTTCCTCCATGAAGAATGTCGACGACGTCGACCTTCTTCCCCAGAACATCCTTCGATGAAAAATGTGTTATTTTTACAAGAAATTATGTCCTCCTACTCATTCCAATGTCATCCAACATCGAATAAGGTAGTTTTTTTAATGATCTATCAATTTAATCTCATGATTATTTGTTTCTATAAACAACGAATGTGGATCAACATACTTTCAAGTTGATCTGTGAATGTTTTCCTTGCTATTTGGGAATAAATTGTTGCGGGAAGATGTAGGGGTTTATTCATTATTTGATTAACACTTCCCATGTTCTCCCCTCTTTTTCCTTTGTGGGGATGGGAATAGAAATTATTGAGGGATTATGGGAATTGATATTTTAAAATATCTTCCATGCTCGTTCTTTGTTTACGTTATTGATGAACCACATGCTACCACTCAAAATTGGGAGAGTGCGGACCAAGAAAATATGAACTGACCCCCAGTTGTTCTTCATTGTGGTGTTCCTAGAAATGATGGAAGGCGACAATAACATTGAAGATGACGAAGGAAACAGACGCGCCTCCCACATCCTCTGCAACTCGCGTCGCCCCAACGATGCTCCGGCACCATGGCCAAACCGGCTCCGCCACCCCGAGACGAACATCGCCACCCGCAAACAGCCCTGTCTCCGGTAGCACTGCAGGCCGGCTCGCACCGCACACCGGGCTCCCGAGCCACCCCGGCCGCACCGGCCCACCCGCCATTTGAGTCGCCCCGACCGCACCGGCCTGCTGGCCCCTCGTGGTGCCCCTGCCGAACCGGCCCCACGACCTGGGCCGAGCCTCCCTCGTGAGGCCCTCCAGGCCGAGCCACCCGCACGGCACCCTCCAGGCCGAACCGCCCTCGTGCCGACCTGCAGCCAGTCTGCACCCT
This sequence comes from Viscum album, assembly GCA_963277665.1. Classification (NCBI taxonomy): domain Eukaryota; kingdom Viridiplantae; phylum Streptophyta; class Magnoliopsida; order Santalales; family Viscaceae; genus Viscum; species Viscum album. The sequence goes on from OY728121.1 coordinate 861,296,832, forward strand.
TGCAGCCAGTCCACACCCCCTTGGCCTTCCACAGCCCCTCGTGGCCGACTGGTCCCCGCCGGGCCGAAGCCAATGAGCTGGCCTGACCAATGGGTTGGGCCAGACCCAACAAGTCCGGTTGGGTCGTCCCGAACTGGGTTGGACTGGACCCAGGCCCACTACGACCCTGTAATTTTTTTGGCCATATCTTTGGCACTGTCCGTCCTTTCGATGAACCGTCAGTGGTACTAGTAATGTTGTAGCATGATGGTCCATTTGAGTTTACCCCACAGAAGTTTGGGGTAAAGTTGAAATACGATCAGGTTGGATCATACTCGAATCCCAATAGGCCCCTGGGACTAAAAGGATAATAAATCATAGAATGGACATCTGATTGACATGCCGTCTATTATTTTCAGACCCCTATGATGTGGAGGACATTTGAGATACTTTCTTGTGGGTATTCGTGACAGTTTGAGTATCAACCTGAAGCTCATGGATCAGATCCCCCTGGAGACGAGCGAGCGTAGTGCGGAGACCTTGTAGCTGGCTGAGACCAGACGAATGCTGACCGTTTGACTTGGAGTGACTCTACTAGCCCAGTGGGGAGTGCCTTGGTGTCACGGCAGACCCACAGTGGAGGAGCACACTTGGTGACGTGGTAGACCCACAATACTCGACATGAGGAGTAACTCAGTAGGCTATGAGGGGGTGCTCTCTTCGTGAAGTGGCAGACCCACATTGGGGAGCGCCTCTATGTGACGTGAATGATCCACAGTACTCGACAGGAGGAGTACCTCAGCAGTCCAAGGTTAGTGTGAAGCATGCTTGATGTCAAGGCAGGCCCACTGTACTCGATTGAGCAAGAGTTCTCCAACAGTTGAGGATTCAATAATGTGACTAGGTATGTTGCTAGATACTACCCCTAAAATAAAATCCTGGTTAAACTGAGTAAGTACTTTTGTGTTTACCTCATTATTGAGATGGATTACTTAATAACTTAGGTTTATGTTTGGGCATATAACTAAGTAGGGAAATCTATTGATTTCATACATTGTGGTTTATCCATGTTGGATTTTGTGAGACCTTGAGTCTCTCAGGGTCCGTACTGAGTATCGTTATACTCACCCCTACACAGGCTATGCCCGCACCTTGTTGTATGGGATTTAGATGACAGACACCGCTAACTGAGGCTGAGAATACCAAGACTGGATGCTACCTGGAGGTGGACCATATAGATTGTCGGTACTCGAAGGAGACGGACGGACGTGGAGTGCTGAGGAGACGATCTATACATACCCTTCAAGTAGGAACCTTATAGAACAATCCAGTAGCTGTATTTTCTTTTCTTTTTCATCATTTTTGTTGCATTTCAGTTGTACATGTACTTTCTAGTTGGGCTTTTATTCTTTCCCCTTTTCCATTCAGAACTCTTTTGTTATACAATTTACTTTGTGTTTCATCCAGATGTGTGCTTTCTTATGTGTGTGTTACAGGATATAAAGGCAATGTCTTCCCAGTTTTAGGGAATTACATCTTTGGTGCTAGTCTCTAGCCCCTGGCCTATGGATGTAAGGCTCTGGGTAGTAACAGAACAGGACTTTGGGGATGGGTTGTGACAAATTGTTATGAGAGTATTCACTTCTACCGCAGAACATAGGAATCTGATATTTTCTTTGAAATAGTAGTGTTATGTGTAGTGAATGGGGTTTTTAATTTAGGGAGTCCAATGTTATTGCAGTGGCCGACATATCCATACAATCGAACCCTGACTTATAATTTTAGACTCAATTCATGAAAACACTGATTGATTCTATGTCTTCAAAAGAATTATTTATGTTAGCTCAACTAGGTCAGCTCACTGGGTATAACTTTTAACCATAGCGCACCTGTTTGTTTTTTCAGGATGCCTCCACATAGAAAACAGATAGAGTTCCGAGTTTTATATGCAATGATAGCCCACCAAGTGAAGATGCCTCGGTGCAGGGACCTTTACTAGCGGAGGCACCAGTGGTTCCATTACCTGTTGGGCCACTAAATCCAACAGGCCCAGTAGCAGACAGTGCACACCACATAAGCACATTGCACGAGTTCTAGTTCCAGAGGCCACCTAGGTTCATGGGAGAGATGGACCCATAGGCAGATGAAGATTTGGCTGCAGGCAGTGGTTAGAGTTTTTCAACTGGTTGGGACACCATCAAATCTCATGGTGATTCTTGCTGCCAGCCTTCTACAGGCATCAGTGGACAGATGGTGGAGCTTGATGCTTCAGGTTTATGACAAGATGATGCTTCTCTAGGAAGACTTCGGGATCCTATTTTATGTAGAGTTTTTTCTAAAGACTCTCCGCGTAGTGCACATAAAAGAGCTACTTCATCTGCAATAGGGTTTCATGACTGTATCTCATTATTCAGTGAGGGTCACAGATCTCTCACGCTACTCCAAAAATTTGGTGCGAGACCCTTTCCTCAGGGCCTAGACCATTGAGCAAGGGCTTAGACAAGAGATTAGAGCTTTAGTGTTCCCACATAGCAACCCGACGCAGGCGGGGGTGATAGAGAGAGCCCTCCTAGTGGAGAGTTTCCTTACTGAGCAGTCTCCCATGGAAAGTTCCACCACCAGATGACACGTAGTGGAGTCTTCTATAGTTTTCAGTAAAAAGTGGTCATAGAGGTCCAAGAGGACCAGACAAACAAGTGGATGACCACATGACTCCAGATCGGTTGTGCGGGGCATCCAAAGTGGAGCTAGTATTTTCAGAAGAGGGCAATGTTACACATGCAGCAGGCAGAGTCACATGGCTCATGACTATCTGACCCGCCATTCGGATGATCAGCAGATGGTTGAAGGACCACCGAGAAAGAGACATAGGTTTGATTGAGTTGGTCCATCGGGAGTAGGCAGATGTGGCTGAGGAGATGGTCGTGTAGCAAGTGGTGGGTGACAATTCTAGATATTACCTCCACCAGCACCAGGAGGTCCACCCCGACAGCAGGGAGTCGGTGGACATAGGGGAGCTCATCTCCAGGCACCTGAGACCTATAATCATGGCGCTCTGAAGATGATATGAGGAATGATCTGTGTATACTCCACCATAGCTGCATTTCTTATAGGTATAGGTTCCAGTTATTCTTTTATTGTCACTTCCCTCGTTTGGAGATTGGAGATTCAGATGGAGCCATTGGATCGATCCTTACGGCTAGAGACTCTTACGGGAGCAGATTTGACGATTACTCACTAGATCCACCAATGTGAGATTACTCTGGGAGGTGAGAGTTTATGCTTGGATCTCATAGTAGCAGCATCGAGGCCTTACGACGTCATCTTGGGTATGGACCAGTTATCCATAGTCCATGCTTAGATAGAATGTATTGGGCACAAAGTGCAGTGTGTCCACACATATGAGACCAGGTTTACCATCACCAGTGTGAAGGGAGCCCTTGCAGCATAGGATATACTTACCCCGAGGAGATTGAATCCGATCACTCATCAGTTGGCTATCCTTACCCTCAGAGTCGTTGATGTGGATATTGTGAGATATCCTATAGTGATGGATCAGTATGTGGATGTTTTCCCTAATGATGTTCTGGGTCTACCTACTAGTAGAGAGGTGGAATTTTAAACTGATTTGTACCCCACGACAACACTGATATCTACACCAACATATTAGATGGCTCCGTGGAGCTTCACGAGCTGTGGGTACAGCTAGAGGACTTGGTGGGGGAAGGGATTCATCTGCTCCAGTGTTTCATCTTGGGCTGCCCCAATTCTATTCACCAAGCAGGAGGATGGGAGCTTGAGGCTTTGTGTCGTCTACTGTCACCTGAACCAGGTGACCATGAAGAACAAGTACCACCTTCTAAGGATTGATGACCTCTTTTTTCAGTGGAAGGGAATAAGTTGGTTCTCGAAGGTAGACCTCAGATCAGGCTACCACCAACTCTGATTACAAGATGAGGATTTGCAGAAGATGGCCTTTAGGTGTTGGTATGGACATTATGAGATCTTTATTATACCATTTGCTGTAACCAATGCTCCAACAGTGTTCATGGGGTTCATGAACATGATCATTCAGCCATACCATGATCTCTTTGTCGTAGTCTTCATCGACGGCATTCTGATCTACTAGACTACTGAGGAGGAGCATGCCTATCATTTTCAGGTAGTACTGGACACACTCTGAGAGTACCGGATTTATTGTAAACTCTCAAAGTGAATATTTTGTATCTGAGAGGTTCACTTCCTAGGAAATTTCATATCCGAGGCTGGAGTTGTGGTAGATCTAGCAAAGATTGAGTCATTATGTGCTTAGGAGCCACCCGGTAGTGTGATGGAGGTACTGAGTTTTCTAGGATTGGATGGATACTACAAGAGGTTTGTACAAGATTTCTACAGAGATGTAGCACCATTATCTGTCCTGACAAAGAAGGGTAAACCCATTGTGTGGTTAGAGAGATGCCAGTAGAGCTTTTAGAAGTTGAGGTAGAGGCTAAATACTGACCCCATCTTGAGGCTTTCAGAGGAAGGCATAGGGTGTGTAGTCTACTACGATGAATCTGGGACCAGACTTGAATGTATCCTGATGCCAGAGAGAGTAGTGATTGCATACAGCTCTTGACAGCTAAGACGGAATGAGCATAACTACGCTACCCATGACCCAGAGTTAGCAGTAGTGGTGTTCGCCTTGAATATGTGGCGAACCTATCTGATGGGAGAGAATGTTACTGTGTACTCTGATCAAAAGAGTCTAATGTATACCTTCTCTCAAAAGGACATAATCCTGAGACAACTGTGTTGGTTTGAGTTCCTCCAAGACTATGACTTCGAGATCATCCATACTACTAGGATGGGTAACATTGTTGGAGATGCACTCAGTAAGAGATATGGTATACAACTTAATGGATAAGTGACACAGTAGCTAGCTGCTTTGTAGATATCCTTTGTGGATAGAGATGGAGAAGATTTTCTTTAGTCTCTTACTATCACTCTCCCACTTCTTCAATGAGTCAGGGAGGCATAACATGATAACACTGATAGTGAGGCTCAACATGCTCAGATATCCATAGGGCAGACACCTGATGGATTTTCTGAAGGTGGGGAGCATGTCATCCTCTTCAGAGGACATACCATTGAACCAATGTCACTTCAGGAGGAAGTGTTTAGGGAGTTCCACACATCCCCTCTAGCGGTACATCCAAGAGTGGTGAAGATGTACCCAGATCTCTAAAAATAGTACTAGTGGCCGGGAATGAAGAAATATATTGCAGAGTTTGTTTCTCGGTGCCTCACTTGTCAGCAAGTGAAGGCGGAGCATCAGGTACCAGTAGTCTTGGTTCAGCCTTTGGATGTCCAAGAGTGGAAGTGGGATGGGATATACGTGGACTTCATGATATTAATTCCACATACATCTAAGGGACATGACTATATTTGGGTGGTCGTCGACTGACTCACCATGTCGGACCACTTCGTACTAATCAGAGAGTGGGGTTATGTAGAGAGATTTGGAGGCCTCTATGTGAAAGAGATTGTGAAACTACCTGGAGTACCTTCGATGATTATCTCTAATCATGATGTGAATTTTATTTACCAACTATGGAAGGGGTTGCAGGAGGCTTTCGAGATGAAACATCATTTGAGCAACGCCTTCCTTCCACAAACGGATGGTCAGACCTATCGGACCACTCATACCCTTGAGGACATGTTGCGTGCTTGTGTACTCGGCTTTAGTCGCAATTGGGGGTATCACTTACCTTTGGTGGATTATTTATACAAAAATAGCTATCACTCCACCATTGGGATGACACCTTTTGAGGCGTTGTACGGGAGACCTTGCAGATCACCTTTGTGCTGGACTGACTCAGGGGAGTCAGCACAAGTGGGACCAGAGATGTTATGAGCTACCATAGAGAAGGTGCAGATCAATCAGGAGTGGATGAAGTCTGCACAAATCAGAAAGAAGTCGTATGTATATATAATATAGAGACCTTTTGAGTTCAAGGATGGTGACCATGTATTTCTACAGGTCTCACCCCGATGATGTCAATAGAGATTTGACCGAGGCGGCAAGTTATTCTGAGGATCATAGAAACTTTAAAAGTCCTTAGCATAGTTGGTGAGGTGGCATACCGCTTATCTCTTCTACCTCAGCTGCACTAGATGCACGAAATCTTCCACGTATCCTAACTGAGGAGATATGTGTATGACCCTTCTCACATCATCGACCATGACGAGCTTGACATCGATGATGGGTTGACTATTACAGAGGTTCTAGTAGAGATTGGGGATCGACAAGAGTGGGTCCTTCGTGGATGGTTGTTTCGTCTGGTGCACATTCACTGGCACAAAGGGAACCTTAAGAGGGAACATGGGAGTGGGAGGCTCAGATGCATGCTCAGTACCTCCACTTTTTTACCTTGTTGAGTTGTGGATTATGGGGACATATAAACCTAATGTGGGGAGAAAGTAAAAACCCGGAATTTCTGTGTAATTTTTTAAAATTAAAGGGTAATTTTATGAGTCCATGAAAATTGATGGCACATGATTCTGAGGCCCGGTGTACCTGGAATCAATTTATGATGTTTTTTCATGTAGGTTTAGTAAATTTATGAGTGGGTTTTTATAACATTTAAACTGGTGCTCAGAATTGAAATCTGAAGGCACCATTGAACTCGCAGTGCTAATATTCACTTAAATAGACTTCCATCTTAACGGAAGTGGGATGACAGTGAAAGATAGTTTTTGGATTTTTCATGTAAGAATAAATTAAAAATAAATGTTTTTGTCATTTTTATTTTCACTTTCAACACCCATGGGGGTGTTGGGATGAAGGTTCCATCAGAACTAAACCTCCATGTTGATGTTGGAAGTGAGGACCACCAGACCCTAACCTCCAATGAGAGGTTATGGTGGTGGGGATCACCCGAACCGTAGCATCCCATTAGAGGTTATGGTGGTGGATACCACCTAGGACTAAACCCCCTTGAAACCCCCCTTTAACGGGGAGAAACCCACAACTCCTAAAATTAATGAGGGTGAGCCTCTTGACCTCCTCTACCATAATTATGCCAATGCACATACCATTAATCATTCCAACACACCACTTAATTGAGCCAATTTAATTTAATCTAATTTGAATTGTGCCTATGATTAAATTGGGAAAATAAATTTAATTATTGCCTATATATTTTATTTGGTAGAATTGGGGAGAGGAGGATATCTTGGGAGAAATATTCTCCAATGAATAACGCTTCCTCACCGAAGAACGTCGACGACTTCGACCTTCTTCCTCAGATCTTCCATCAACGTAGGACTTGTTTGTCTACAACGAATCGACATCCACCTTCTCGTGCCAACTTCTACCAACATCGAACAAGGAAGGGTTTTTAATTAATTATGATATTACCTTTATTCTTTTCTTCTAAAAAAAGTAATGTGGATCAAATTATTATCAAGTCGATCCACGGATTCTTTCCTTTCAGGTTGGGAATAAATATTTTCGGGAATTTGTAGGGGTTTATTCATTATTTGATTAACACAACCCATGTTCTCCCCTATTTTTCTTTTGCGGGGTTGAGAATAGAAATTATTGATTGATTAAGGAAATTTATGTTTTAAAATATCTTCCATGTTAATTCTTTGTTTATGTTCTTGATGAACCGCTTCCTACCACTCAAAACGCAGAGGGTGTGGTCCAAAATGACATGGACTGATCCCCACTATTCTTCTTTATGGTGTTCTTCAAATCGAAGGAAGGAGAAAATGATGTCGAAGGTAACGAAGCCAATGGTCGCACCTCCCACTGCCTATGTGACCCATGCCGCCCCCATGACACTCCGGAGACTTGGCAGAACCGGCTCCGCTGCCCCGGGTCGAACGGTGCCGCCCGCCGACCTCACCTCCCGTCAAACTCTTGAGCTTCCCCGGACGTGCCTACCAGCCGGCCTTCCAGGCCACCCCGGCCGCGTAGGCCCGCCATCCCCTCACAGCGCCCCGGTTGAACCCGGCCGCACCCTCGCGGCACCCCGACCAAACCTGCCCGCGCCCTCACGACACCCTGGCCGAACCGACCCCACCCCCTTGACTGAGCCTCTCTCACAGCGCCCTTTGGGTCAAGCCACCCACATGGCACACTCCGGGATGAACTGCCCTCACGCCGACCCGTGGCATGTACATGCCCTCATAGCCGGTCCCAACCCTCTCGGCCCTCTGTAGCCCCTCGTGTCCCGCTGGGCGGGGCCCAGTGGGACGGGCCAAACCCAACGAGCTGCCCCGGCCAATGGGCTAGGCTAGACCCAATGGTTCAGGATGAGTCGACCAGAACTGGGTCGGCCTAGACGGTGTCAGGCTGTGTCGGTCCGACCGGGTCAGACCCGACCTGGGCCAATTATCACCCTTTACTTTCTCTTGGCCATATCTTGGGCACCTGGTGTCCGTTTGACGAACCGTCTATGGTGCTGGTAATCTTGGAGCATGAAGGTCCCTTTGAGTACACCGCACTATATTTTGGAGTAATGTTGAGATACGATCAGGTTGTATCTTTCAAAAATCAAACCGGGCCCCTGAGACTAAAAGACTAATAACTCACAAACAGGGCATCTGATTGACACGACGTCTATTACATTGAGACCCCAAGGATGTGGAAGAACTTTGAGATACTTATTAATGGGACTTCGTGATATTTGGGATATCGACCAGTAGCCCGTGGAGAGGATCCTCCCAGTGGTGAGTGAGTATAGTGAAGATACCTAGCAGTTTGATGAGACCTGAAGACTGTAGATCGTATGACTTGGAGTGACTCTACTAGCCCAGTGGGGTGCACCTTGGTGTCCCGGCAGACCCACATTATTCGACAAGAGGAGTACCACAGTAGGCTTTGAGGCGGAGAATTCTTGGTGACGTGGCAGACCCATGGGGGAGAGTGCCTCTGTGTGACGTGACCGACCCACGGTACTCGATGGGAGGAGTACCTCAGTAGTCCCAAGTTAGTGGAAAAAGCACATGGTGTCGCAGCAGGCCCACTGTACTCAATTCTGCAGGTGTTCTCTAGCAGTCGAGGTTTCGATAATGTGACTGGGGATGTTTCTAGATACTACCCCTAAAATAAAATCCTGGTTAAGAGGAGTCGGTACTTTTGTGATTTCCTCATGATTGAGATGGATTACTTAATAACGAAGGTATATGTATGAGAATATACCTAAGTAGGGTTATCTTTTGATTTCGTAATTTTTGGTTTATCTTTTTTGGATTTTGTGAGACCTTGAGGGTCTCAGAAACCCTACTGAGTATCATTATACTCACCCCTTTACAGGCCATGCCCGCACCATGTTGTGTTGGATGAAGATGGCGGACAACGCTGACTGAGGCTGAGAGTACCAGTACTGGATGGTACCGGGAGGTGGACCATATTGATTTTAGGTACACGGAGGAGAAAGACGGACGTGGAGTGCTAAGGAGATGATATGTACCTACCATTCAGGTATGAACCTCAGAGGATGATCTAATAGTTTTCTTTTCTTTTTTCTTCAGTTTTATTTCATTTCATTTGTACTTGTACATTCCAATTGGGCTTGTATTCTAACCCCTTATACTTTTATCACACTTTTGTTATACAGTTTACATGTTATTTCGTCCAGCTGTATGCTTTCTTGTGTGTGTGTGTGTGTTACAGGTTATAAAGGCAATGCCTTCCTAGTTTTAGGGAATTATGCCTTTAGTGCTAGTCGCCATCCCCTAGCCTATGGAATGCAGGCTTAGGGTAGTCATGGAACGGGTCTCGGGGATGGTTCGTGACACAAAATCATAATTAAGTCAACATATATGTTAATAAATTCTTATATATATTGATACTTTTTATATAACACATTTATATGATAAAGTAAGACTTTTCCCAAAGAAAGTACATCATACCCTAATTATGGAATTCACCAGGTTGCACCATCATCTTGTTGACATAGATAAAAGGTCCATTAATTGTAATAATGACTTATATATCCTTAAAAATAATTTTCATATTTTATTAAAATAAAAAATGTACAACTTGGTCCATATGGGTGTTCAAAGAAAAATAATTTCAAAAAATAATCATGTATGAAATATAATTTCAAAACATCTGATAAAACCTGATTTTTCTAAAATAGTCAGACTGAGTTTTCATGGAAACATTCAATCAATGATCCTTTTAAAATATCGTAAGTGTGTGATGAAATAATATTTTAAAAGAAAATATAAACAATTTTTTTTCAAGGTACTCCTTCTTCATCACCTTTTTCAAAATAATAATATGCATCAAAATTAGTGATAGTGTTAAATATTTGAAAATTCATTGATAATATTTACCTTTCTTGAAAAAAAGATAATAATGAGAAAATATGGTTTTATTCAATATAACCAATGATTCATGATTGTATTGAGTTTTATTGGAGGTGTTTTATATCTGATACAACTTCTTGTATGTGGGATTTAAGATAAAAAATGTTTCACAATCTTCCGAACAATACTTTTCAATAATTATTGCAAGCATGTCATTAGGACGTGATAGGAATGTTGTTTGATATCCTCCTCCATTCATTTTTAACATAATTTCCATGATCTAAATAATTTATAACACATGTATTTTAAAAAATAAATATACATAGAGACTTAACATGTGGTTATCCAAAACACCTAATCTCTAAAGTTGTAGAAACCATCCCCTAATACGAACTATATGGCCCCAACATTAAATGTTACATAATCATGAATTAATTTGATAATTTTACTTTTAATTCACATCAATAATAATTTATTTTTATATATTTAAATAATTATACCATAACTCATACATAACAAAATAAATATTAGATGTAGACACATTTACTCACTATCGACTTTTTTCCAAAAATAATAACATTTTAAAAAAACATGGTTTGATTCATGTTTAAACAACATGAATATTCCGAAATCCCATCCTTGAATCTATTATTATTTTAGTCTTATGAAATATATTTCAGAACATGGGATGAGCATCAATAAGTCAATATGGGATATGAAAAAAGGAAAACTAATAGTCTTGGGAAAACATTAAAACCATGAATATTATATCATAAACTAATAATTTTCACCATTGAGAAGTACTTAATATACTTTACTGAATATAAGCACATTTCTTATTATTTTGTTAACTGAAATATTACCATAAATCCAATTTAATGAAACATATATCAAATAAAGCTAACATGGGATATAAACATTCTTAAATGGAAGAAACATATGGTCGAATTTCACACATATGACTAAATGGAATTTTCATATGGCCGACATACATACCCAATGAATTTGAGGATATAATGGAACCATGTGTCCATGTTTTATCATAGAAAACATGTATTTGGATTATCATGTAACCAAATGTCATTGGTTTATCACGTAACCACCGATAAAATGTCCTAATACCATTATATAATCATAACACAATTATCAACATTTTACTCATAAAATTTTATTTCAAATCACTTGATATAATTTCAAGATATTGAAATATTAAATTCCCATTCAAAACCATTTTCAATACCAAAACACCAAACAAGGGAATTTGGGATTTCTTTTCCATTAAAAAACATTAAGTCTTATAATTGAATCCAAATATCAAATAACGGTTACAGTGGCGGAGGAGTCATTTCACCCCATGTGTTAAAAAAATTCCTTTTTGTCATTTAGTAAAATTATTCAAGGAAAAAAATATTCCCTTTAAATGAAATTAAATGTAAAAGGGTTTATTATACACTATATAAATAAGTCGGAGTATAACATCAAAATATGGCTCAATGAATGGAGGTTGAGACATAGTCCCATACCTTGAGTCTGACTTGTCTCGTTCGTTCCTTAATTTCCTAAATAAAAAATTAGTTAATTTCAACTTTATTCAAAACATTTTTATTGTTTATATATCAATATATATCACTTATTACCATATTTCAAAAATTACATTGTTATTTAAGTTCATATCAGTCGATTTTTCGATATTCGATACTTGAGTTGAAAATGAACTTGTTTTGATGAAAATTGTCCACGTGGTCAAAGTATATCATCCCCAAAATATTATTAATAATTTACAAGTTTTTTTAACCAATGAATATTATTATTATAGGGTGTGGACAAGGAAAATAAAGGAAAGGAACCTGAGAGAAGAGGTTACCTCAAAATCAGTTATCTTCTATTGTTTTTCATCAAATGTTTATTTTAATTTCATTAATCCCATGGTAAGGCTTATAAAAGGAATGGAGGGATTTTGTTAGATTATTTGTGTCGATTTTGGATGATCCAAGGGGCTTGAGAGGTGTTAGTAAGTGGGTATAGGTGATTCCCTTCTATAAGAGGGATGAGGGGTACAATAGTAATGTCTTCAAATCTTATTTTTTTTATAAATTTATTTTCGAATTATAATAGTTAAAATGTGGTATATTTCATAGATACCATTATTATGGGTCTAAATCCTCAAATATAATAGGTTTCATAGAATTATATTTCTTAAAATTAACCTTATATTTTGGCTTTAATCGTTAATTAAAAACTTTAACTCTTTCTATGTTTTCTGGTATTTTCATAATATATGGTTACTATAGCTACAATAAAATGCTAGGAGAACCAAAAGTTGATATTTAATGAAATTTTTAACATTATATCTTTTATCTATCCAAACATTATATTTTAGGACTATTATTTAATCTAATTAAAATTTATTTGTTTCAAAAACACATTCATGTCAATTTTGACATTATTTTGTATTGGATTTTTTTAAAGTCATAAAAACATTATTCCATAATAAAAAAAGACTTAAATAGAAGATAATATTTCATAATCATCTAAAAAATTCTTTTATGACATTAAAATGTTGAAATTATATTTATTTTAATATTTATAATATCACATATTTTAATCATTCATTAATAAGTTAATCACTACATCATCAATTTGTCACAAATAAATTTATTTATTTAATGTATAATCATTATAAATAAAATAAAATGATTTAAAAAATATATTTAGGTTTGTAATTAATATTTATAGTCATATAAATCAGTTATATAACAATATATTAAAGTTTTTTTATTAAATGATACATGTTTATGTTATATTTTTCTTTTTTTAAATTAAATAATATAAAATCTCATTTTCACACCCAAGTGGCTCCCATATTCGAAAAAATCATCCTAAAGATGATCATGGTTGGAAATATCTCATAAAAGATTATTTTGATAGGTTTTATTGTATTTTAATATTATTATAATATAATTTTTTACCCTTATTTACCCGATTTCCCCTTTAACCATGGAAAATAAAAATATTTATTGGCGTTAGTATTCATAATATACAAAAATAAATGGTATCTATTTAAAAAAAATTATATCTTATTATTCAAAATATTGTATCCATTTTTAGAAATTCAACACATATAATTGGATGAAAATAATTTTAAATTAATTTATTTTTCAAAATGAAAAAGCGGGGGGTTTTTTAAAAGTTAAAACATCGAAAAATATTAAAATGTTATTCCTTATAAATTCAATATAGAATTAATAACATTGAACTGAACTAAAATAAAAGTTAAAAATATATTTTATTTATAATTTAAAACCATTAAATAATATGATTTAACCATATAAACTATCTTAATGGAAAAAAGATGTTTTCAATTAAAAATTATTGTATTTTTACTAGTCATAAAAACATTATAGTTATCAAAAAAAATATCAAAAATTCATCCAACGTAAATTTTGATTTCCCAATTCTAAATAAGAAGTATATTTTTGAAAATTAAACATATAAAGGTGTTAAAAACTATATTTTAAATTGGCTCAACATCAAAAGGCTTTAAAGATGAATTTATAGAAAATTTCTTCTTTTATCTGAAAATTGAATTTTTCCTGATATTTTAAATAGAAAACATATAATTTAAATTTTATACATTATAATGAACATATAAAATATATTTTTCTTTAAATAAATATCCATACTGGGTGAAATGATTTTATAAACCCAATTATTGTTATTTTAAATATGTTTTCATAAAAACACATCCTTTATATTCAATTGGTTTTAATTTCAATTTATAATAATTATGGTAACCAATGAATCGTTATTTAAACACGTGTAAACCATATTTTCAGAATTTTTTTATTATATTATTTACCACCTTTCGAAATGATATGTTATAACGGTAATATTTAAATAATAATATTAAGTTGTTCATTTAAGTTCGATGTAGCGTATCATTTATGCTATTGCATATATTGTTTCTTACTTACATCTCAAGATGTTACACTGTGTTACTAGTTATGATATGTAATGATCAACATATAGAAATGATGTAACTCAATGACCTCATTAGTATGGGTCAAGATATTTTTCTATCAAATCCTATCATAAAATGCATGTGTTTTAGTACCATATTTCGGAATGATTTTGGGTGGCATATCATTGGGTCATGAAGGTACTTACATTTTTTTATTATGTTTTTTATTTTGTGTCTTTTTAATATTATTTCTTCTATCCTCCTAGTTTTTTACTTTCTCAAACCATTTTATCAATTTATCTATTATTTTATTTTCATTACTTTAAAGTTTATGTCTGGTTGTGTCTTGTGTGAATGATTTGTTATTTTGGAACTATTTATTTGGTGTTCAATGACAATCTACATTCATATGTGTCATGGTAGAATTTTATAATTTTAATACAATTGGTTTTATTGTAATCACTGCATGAAACTATTTCCAAATTCCAGTATTTTAATCCTTGGGTATTTTCTAAAACCTGAGGTTATTTTAAACATTCCACATGTCATTCCGTATAATATCTCAGGATCCTAATCTAGGTGTGTCTTGAGTTGGTTTGTGACATAAACACCACATTTTAGAAACATCTCTGAAGTCAGTTTTATCATCTGAGATTCCATTTCAGGTATATTATCTTTTCATCAAAAACATGTCTATATAGGATAAAAATAATAATTTTATTCTTAAAATATTATTTTCATTACACCAAAACTACCAAAAATCCATGAAATCTCCACAGTGATTCTAAAAATATAGCTTAAAAATATTAGAATGTTTATGCACCCATATCTGTAGAAACTAATCCCTCCATGATATGAGATAAATATTTATTTTATGCACTAAACATTAGAAATACAATAAAACTCAACATGATATAAAATTCAAAAAAAGTCATCTTGCTATTAGTAACTAAATTTGGAATCATAAGAATGTTCATATAATTTTTTAGATTTTCTTTTATAATATTTTTACTATTATACACTTAAAGAGGTACCAAGGCATTGAAAATTGAAATTGAGCTTATGTATGAACTAAAAAATTGATGTCACTACACAATCCAAAAAAAATATTGAAAAAATTCAGAATATATAATATAATAAAATGTATTTAACGATATAATAACAATTTACATGGTATATAGGATGAAATAGTCCATTTATTGAATGATTCAAGACTTTCAGAGTTGTAATGTTTTATTTGATGATTCTATCATGGATTTTGGTTTCATCAAGAACCTAGATGAGTCATTTGCATATTATTAGGTCAGTGGGATTTGTTTTATTTCTGTAATTGAATATGGATGAAATACTTCTCATCTGAAATTAAATTCATACATTTAATTTGGTAGAGGCATGGTTGGAAAAATTCTATACAATGAAATACATTGGTAATGTGTTGTAAATGTTGTATACGGGGATCTATAAAGATAGACCAAGGTTTTTTCATGGTATAAGGAACAACATGTGTATTAAAAAAATTATGAAGATTTTTTTATAGAGAAATATAATAGGGGTACATTCTAGTATGTTAGAATGTATGTATAATAATGATTCAATATCCATATAAATAATTGGAATGGAAATGCATGGATTGTATTCCTTATATTTTTTACTTGGATCCCTAATGTCTGTCATTTTGTGTAAATGGCATGATGGCACATATGTATTGAGAATTAATGGTCGATACTAATTCAGTCTATGTGAGAGTTACTAGATTTTAGTGTAGACCATATTTTCGATATTTTGATAAAATAAATATTGTTTATTATTATTGTGTGGTAATTAAAATTTCATTGTAATAGGATAAACATATCAAAACGTCCAAAAAACGCAATATAATAGAATCCAGAATATTGATATTGTTCATAATAGTATATTATTATATAAATAAGGTTATTTGGGTCAAAAAGTTCATAGATAAAATTTGGATGACCCATAACATGTTGGGAGAAATGGAGCTCCATTATGACAATAATTATGTAATGTATAATGATATGGAAACCAAGTATAACAAAAGGGATAAACATAAAAATCCATAATACTATATCATTCAAGATATCATTTAATATTTTGATGGAATATTTTTATGAAAATATTCAATGGACAATATAGTGGATCCAAAAACAGATCCACTAATGTATATGAATCAAGAGATTTATGTAATTTGAATGGGAATTAGAAACATGGAAGAATATTTATAATGGTTATTTTAAATCTGAATGTACCACGGTTTTATAATTAATGAAATATCTATATATCATTAATACAAATTTTTAAAAATTAAATGAATACATGGATGATAAAAACCCTCAAATTAGGAGTCAGAGTTATCCTTACTCAATGATATGGGCATTCAACTATCGAGAAAAATGGAATCAATTTATGTGAGGTCTATATGGTGGTATATGTGGCATAGGTGACATAGTATTATAAGGTAGTTTCCAATTTTTTTTATGTCACACCACCACCACATGGTGTTCTAGGCTAGGCTCGAGAATCTGGAGGTTAGGGAAATGGGCGGTAGTGAGAATTGCAGGATTTTAAACTATTTGATCCATGTGATGCTGGAGTTAAACATGATATCCTTTCAAAAAATTTATTATAAATAAAGGTGTCAGGTACCGTATATTTTCCACTTCCTACTTGAGGTTTTCCAAGTTGACAAATGGCATCGTTGGAGACCTGTTCTATTATTATTTGGTGTAACACTGGACTTACAAGGAAGAGTGAAAATTCCCCTATTGGGACACATTTTTTTGACGTGATCCAAAACATTGTGGGAGAGTTAGTGCCACCCAAATAGGATAGAATCATTTTTTTAGATGAGTTTCTCTAACTTTTGATTTTGTATTTGTTTTTCTATCAAGGTATCAGAGTATGATCTAGATAGATGGAAATGTGGGATAAGAAAGGGTGATATTTATGAAAAAGTAGTTTCTAACAAGAAGGAGAATGTGGTTCTATGGGTATGATGGGTGACTACATTGACTCGTTTTTAGTTTTCACCATTTCCTGAGCCACTTTTCCCGGGTTGTACCCCCTATTTGAGGACCAATGATACCAATGAATCTCTTTTTTCTTGAGACTTGTGTTTTATTATCTTATAGAGATAACCGTTGATCACATGCTCCTACGGATAATTTGAACTCACTGTAGCAGTAGAGAGAGAGAGTCTCACATTTAAATAATTCAATTGTGCTAATGGGATCCAACATTTTTTCCATAGTTTGGATATGTTTTCAATAATCCAGGCACATATGTTTATTTCTAGTAGTGATGGTAGTGATTCTAGTTTAATAGAATGAATATTTCCCTCTCTGGTAATGACTGATGCCAGGAGGCTAGTATGAGCACCTTTGTAGGAGGTTACTACCATTTTATTATCAGTTGGCTACTATTAACCATGGAGAAACAGATCCTATGAGTTTTTAGTTTCAGAAAGGGTTGAGAAGTTTGTGGGAATCATACTTTTGGATGTTACAGTTTATCCCTTACATAGAGAGATGTTTTAATGGATTTTCAACAGGGGTGACATTATATATATGTTAAAGTATCAAATGACCCTGAGTAGCTTTATGATCTAAATGAGAACCCAGTGGATTATAGTGAAATGAATTCATAAGGCACATTATCATTTTTCTTCTTCAACCCATTTTTTATCCTTATTTGTGGGAATCATGGATGTTATGTTCCATTGAATTCTCCAGCTTCAGGTTACTATCAGAGAGGAGTACTGATACATGAAATTTGACAACATAATTTCCCAAAGGCATTAGGTGACATGGTTCTCTATGAATGTCCTCAAGTTAGGGTATCACCAGCTCCATGTTAGGTTGGATTTCAACATGAGTTTATGTTGACACCATTGGAATGTTGGGATACTGAGTGGATTTGAGAGATTGATGGACATGGTTCATTAACCCTTATTGGGATGGTCCTAGGTAGTCTTCATTAGCTGTAACCCAGGTTTCTCTGTATTGAGGGTTGTGTATGAGGGAAAATATATGATAGTTCAAGAAAATGATTTTAGAATATCAGATTAATATAAATCATTAACTATAATTTCTAGGAATTTATTTTATACTCCCAAAGATGTGTCTTCATGGATGGATCAGTGTAGGAAGACCATTAAAAGGGTTATAACATGTATATGTAGTAATTCTCTTTACCTGCTGGAAAGGGAGGTGATGGAATGGTTGGATTCTAGATGTAATCACTTTGTGGTTGAGGCTATTGTGTCATTTTTATAGTTTATGGTTATTACCCTTTGTCATTTTTAGAATGTTAGAGAGGCACAATAAATAATTATTTTGTTGAACTCTCTCATGTTTGGATATCCACTAAGAATGATTTTGCTATAATTTTGGAAGGTGGGGAGTGAATCATCCTTCTGAGGATAGATATTGACACCAGTCATGTAGAGAGATGTGATACTATAGAGGTTACTTCCCCTCAGTGGTTTACCCAAGGGATGGGATAAAAATCTAGAAAAGTTAGCCATTTGGGTTCTGAAAAAACATTCTTTAGGTTCATCATTTTGTGTGGTGTATTTTATAAAATAATAGACAATATAGAGGTGGTTGATCTCTATTCAGTCTTGTTATAGTTCAACATATATGAACGATGTTCTCCCTCCGATTATGAAGATGTGATCTCAAGTTTAGTGATATTCCTTCTCTTCATGGGTACAAGGAGTTGTCCATAGAAATAGAATATATCTTGGTTTTTTTGATTCATTACCTCTATTTATATGTGGGTTAGCAAGGTTTCTCACCACTACACCCTTAGGGAATATTCTTGGGTAGTTTTTTTTGTTTCCCACCTTCTACATCAGTGGTTTCATGTTCATGAATTATTTCATGATGTTTATTTCAATTAATTGAGCATTTAGTGTGGATTTTATTTCCCAATAGAGGACCCTTTGTGGGCATTTAGTCTCCATATGTCTATGTTTTTTAGTCGCATGAAGGACTTATTAAATTTATTTTATCATTGGAGACCATGTTGAGAATTCAATTTTATTCCTTTTTGGTGGATTTGACCGTTTTTGTTATAAATAGAGTTAATACGGGGAAACTTTAATCACTCATGATTTCCATGTAAGGCTTTGAAATATTTATAGAAATACTTCCTAATCCAGTTGTAGAGTCGGTCTTGGAATCTAATTCCCAGGGAACCTAGATGTGGGGATAATAAATATAATAAATATATTTTATCATCCATGAATGATTTCTAGGGAAATGAAAAAACAACTCTGAAGTGGAGTCTGGAAACATAAATAAGAGGTTATAGTTGATTCTGGAATGTGGTGTCTAACATAAGTGTGAGATAATTTTGTCTATGATGGGTGTGAAGTTGAGGGAGTGTTTTTGGGGTGTTATGTTGTGAGTTTATAAATGAAATGAAATTTAATTAATAATTTAACCAAAACCCCACCACTATCATTGTATGGAGACACATAGGGTAAACTGATAGGATCTCCCATGTGAGGAGGATAACACAATTCCATAGAGAGAAGAGGAGGTGATGACAATCCCTGTTCTAGATGTCGATCAACGACATATTGAGATGCAACAGATACCAGAAATCATTTGTTTGTCGAAGAATTGGTGATTCAACTTGAGGTATGTAGATTAATGGTCTTCAAATACTATTATCATTCTAGTCCTGTTTTCTATGGTTTTGGATGCCATAGAGAATTTCAATGTACTCCATCTATGTTTATCTATGGTTTTAGGATGAAATTGGGTGATTTGGATAGCTCAGAAGAATTTTTCAACTGGAATTTTGGGTTACATGGATTGTTGTTGACTATAAAATACCATGTGTTCTTTACATTAATGGAGGATGATATTTTGGGACTAGGCACCATGGGAGAGATTTAAATACTGTTTCGTGATCTATGATGTGTTCCCCAAGGACGTGGCTTGATTTTCTATGTCTGCGGACACAACATGGTAAGGCTACATGATGAATATACACACACAAGGGTTGATTCACATTGGAATATCAGGAGATCCTGATCGTTGGGTTGGTTAGTTGGGTTGGACCATGTGCAAGTGGTACATAAAATGTGGAAGACATGGATGGGCTAGCCCTATGGGGGAAGGACACAGTCTGAGGCTAGGGTGTAAAGGAGCATGTCATGTGTCAGGATTACATGTTGTGTGGTGTCACATGGATTTTATGGTCATGCATGGGAGAGGAAACATCAATATGTATGGGAGAGGTCACAAACCCAATAAAATGGGGTGCACACAATGCATTTCATAATTTAAAAAGTGATTACCATCATGTAACATATACATGGGATGATGTTGCGAGAAATAATGTGCACGTCAAGTACAAATAAAGTAACTGTATTGGATACATATCTCCCCCTCACATATCCTTCTTCTTAACACATATGGAGGCCCATTAATAGCCTATACTGATTAGTTTTACCTGTCAAACATGATGGTTGACACATTTTGGGCCTTTGAGTTGTGGTCTGAGGTTATGTTTTGGGTATCTTTGGTTAGAATAATTTAGACAAATGGTTGTTGAGTGACTTCCAGTCATCTTGTTTCCATTGAGGGGTTTGGTGTCAATTCCACAAAACATGATTTTAACCCCTCCTTGCCTACCTTATTGATATAGCTAATATTTACAATATTTTTAATGTCTATTTAAATGATTTAAACCTCAAAAATTTAATAATTTAGTCTTATTTGTAACAATTTTGGATTTAGAGTGTGTTTTGGGATAAAATGTTTAAATTGCATAATTCTGGATTTTTAACAGATTTTTATCACAGGGGTATTTTGGTCATTTATCATAAAATATATTTCCAAATTTTGTGATTAGAATTTTGTTGGAATACTTATTTTATTTTCATCATCCTTGTCTTTAGGCCCAGGAAATGATTCATGCATCTTGATGTCCAAAAAAATCAATGACGTTGACAAATGTTCCGGACGGACTGCATGGACTCCACCATAGTAATGGAAGCAAATTTCGGCCTAAACATCTCCAAATGATGATATTTCACCTGGATATGACAGAGGGATCCAAAACGCGTCTCCACAATGAATTTCAAACCGTTTAGAATCTTTTATGATGACCGTTGAGTGATAGAAGTTTGAAAGAAACTTCTAGGAAGCTTCATCCTGAGAAAGCGATGTTCAATAGAAAATTCATAACTCATTCAATACGTGTCCAATTAATCTACAATTTGGATGGTGGACGGACAACGAATTTCTAAACAATATTTATGAAGAGGTCCATGGGTGAATCGGCCAATTAGGGGGTCTAAAACGTGACAACTTTCTGATGATGAAATCTTCCTATAAAAGGAGAGGGTCTCCTACCTCTCAAAATATTCCATTCTTCACCGCACTATCTGTCACAAAGGGAGTTGGCTTGAGAGAGTTCAGGGGAAGGTGGAAGTTTTTAGAGGTAGGATCCCCTCTCCTTTTATAGGAAGATTTCATCATCAGAAAGTTGTTGCATTTTAGACCCATTAATTGGCCTATTCAGCATGGACCTCTTCCTAAATATTGTCCATAAATGAGTTGTCCGTTCACCCTCCAAATTTTAGATTAATTGGATAAGTATTGAAGGAGTTATGTTTTTTCTATTGAACATCGGTTTCTCTAGATGAATCTTCCTGGAAGTTTCCTTCAAAATTCTCTCACTCAACGACCATCATAAAAGATTCCAAACGGCTTAAAATTCATTTTGGAGATGCGTTTTGGAGACCTCTATCATATCCAGGTGAAATCTCATCATTTGGAGATGTTTAGGCCGTAATTTGATTCCATTACTATGGTGGAGTCCATGTAGTCCTCCCGGAACATTTGTCAATTTCATTGGTTTTGTTGGGCATCAAGATGCATGAATCATTTCATGGGCATGAAGACAAAGACGATGAAAGGAAAATAAGGATTCCAAAAAAATTCGAAACACAAAATTTGGAAATATATTTTATGATAAATGTCCAAAATACTCGTGCGATAAAAATCTGTTAAAAATCCAGAATTATGCAATTTAAACTTTTTATCCCAAAACACACTTTAAATCCAAAATTGTTACAAATAAGATCAAATTGTTAAATTTGTGGGGTTTAAATCATTTAAATAGACATTAAAAATATTGGAAATATTAGCTCTATAAATTCCCCCACACTTGGCACTTGGACTCCTGGACAAGTGAGCACGGTATCAAGAAAAATAAAACACATACCAATGGAGTTTACCAATTTACCACAATGAATTAAAAAGATATCATGCCTCATTAAAGACAAATATTTAAAATCTAAATTCAAATCATTCAATCCATTTCCACTTATTTTGTCTTCTCATGGACACAACACACTTATTTTGTCATTGTAGTATACTGGTGAGTATTCCCGCCTGTCACGCGGGTGACTCGGGTTCGATCCCTGACAACGACTCTAGTTGATGTGACCGTTTGTCGTGTCTTAAAACCCTCAATCAATATTTTCCCTTTTTATGTAGCACAGTGGTGACCACAGGGTTGTCTCTCGAGGAAGTTGCAGTTCGAGATGTAAATAACTGTCACTTTTGTTATTTTTTTTGTTTTTGAAGAAATGAAAATGGGATTTGATTAACAATTTGAAAATAAAATTTTAATTAAATACTAAAATGAAATAATTTTAAATTAAAGATAATTTGGGTTTTAAATCAAGAATAAAAACAGCATTCGTAGACAAGCTTCACCCTCTTGGACACTCCCCTCTTCCTTGTATATAAAATAATATCTCTTATTTTAAATTCCTAAATGTATCCCCAATGACCCCCAGGTTTACTATCAAATTAGAAAAGACACCATATTTAAGACTTCAATATGATTGTTGTACCTCCTATAGAAGTGATTCAATTACTTAAATAACTCCAAGTAATTGAACCTAATTGAATTCACTATGCTCAATGGAAAAACCTCACCAAAGAATTTTAAATAGCTATGTCAATTGTTCTACTTTATAGATGGAACAACGATAAAAAAAATGTGTTGAAAATATATTTAAGAAAGAAAATAACCAGATTCATTCAAAAATATAGGTTCAAGATAAATTCAAAAGGATAATACACATTAAAATCCAAACTCGGAAGAGAGTGTCCGTCGGGTGTCGTCGTCCGCAACCACTTGCCTCTTAGCCTTCCATCACTTGAGAAGCCTTCATCTTCTCTATTTTCCCGCCTGTCACGCGGGTGACCCTGGTTCGATCCTCGGCAATGGCGCCAGTTGATGTGAGTGTTTTTTGTGTCGTAAAACCCTCAATCAATATTTTCTCTTTTTATGTAGCACAGTGGTGACCACAGGGTTGTCTCTCGAGGAAGTTGCAGTTCGAGTTGTAAAAAACTGTCACTTTTGTTTTTTTTTTGTTTTTGAAGAAATGAAAATGGAGATTTGATTAAAAATTTGAAAATAAAATATTAATTAAATACTAAACTGAAATAATTTTAAAGGAAAGACAATGTGGGTTTGAAAGCAAGAATAAAAATAGCAGTCGTAGACAAGCTTCACCCTCTCATACACTCCCCTCTTCCTTGTATATAAAAAAATATCTCTTATTTAAAATTCCTAAATGTACCCCCATGGACCCCCAGGTTTACCCTCAAATTTGAAACGACACCATATTTAAGACTTCAATATGATTTTTTCCCACCTACAGAAGTGATTCAATTAATTAAATACCCCCAAGTAATTGAACCTGATTGAATTCGCTATGCTCAATGGCAAAACCTCACCAAAGAATTTTAAATAGCGAAGTCAATTTTTCTACTTTATTGATGGAACAATGATGAAAAAAATGTGTTGAAAATATATTTAAGAAAGAAAACAACCAGATTCATTCAAAAATATTGGTTCAAGAGAAATTCAAAAGGAGATTACACATTAAAATCCAAACTCGGAAGAGAGTGTCTGTCGGATGTCGCCGTCAGCAACCACTTGCGGCTTAGCCTTCCATCACTTGAGAATCATTCATCTTCTCTGTTGAATATTCAAAGGATTCCATCTTATTAAGGATAAAAATATCCACCTTCCCCTTTGATCTCTCAAGCCAACTCCCTTTGTGATGGATAGTGTGGTGAAGAATGTAATATTTTGAGAGGTAGGAGCCCCTCTCATTTTATAGGCAGATTTTATCATTAGAAAGCTGTCGCGTTTTAGACCCATTAATTGGCCGATTAACATGTGGGTCTCTTCATAAATATTGTTCATCAATACATTTTCCGTCCACCCTCCAAATTTCAGATTAATTGGACGCGTATTGAACGAGTTATGGTTTTCTATTGAACATCTCTTTCTCTAGATGAAGCTTCTAGGAAGTTTCCTTCAAAATTCTATCACTCAACAGTCATCATAAAGGATTACAAATGGATTTAAATTAATTTTGGAGATGAGTGTGGGATTCCTCTGTCATATCCAGGTGAAACTCATCATATGGAGGTGTTTTGGCCGAAATTTTCTTCAATTACTATGGTGGAGTCCATGCA
Organism: Viscum album; assembly: GCA_963277665.1. Taxonomy (NCBI): domain Eukaryota; kingdom Viridiplantae; phylum Streptophyta; class Magnoliopsida; order Santalales; family Viscaceae; genus Viscum; species Viscum album. Next base: position 861,321,621 of record OY728121.1, read on the forward strand.
GTCCACCTGAAACATTTGTCAACTTCATTGATTTTTTTCGGCATCAAGATGCATGAATAATTTTCTGTGCCTGAAGACAAAGATGATGAAAATAAAATATGGATTCCAAAAAAATTTGAATCACAAAATTTGGAAATATATTTTATGATAAATGACCAAAATTCCCATTGTGATGAAAATCTGTTAAAAATCCAGAATTATGCAATTTAAACTTTTTATCCCAAAACACACTCTAAATCCAAAATTGTTACAAATAAGATCAAACTGTTAAATTTTTGAGGTTTAAATCATTTAAATAGACATTAAAAATATTGGAAATATTAGCTCTATCAATTCCCCCACACTTGGATGTTGGGCTCCTGGACAGGTGAGCACGGTATCAAGAAAAATAAAACACATACCAATGGAGTTTACCAATTTACCACAATGAATTAAAAAGATATCATGCATCATTAAAGACAAATATTTAAAATTCTAAATTCAAATCATTCATTCCATTTCCACTTATTTTTTCTTCTCAGGGACATAATACACTTACCTCACATATATTTGCTCTCAGCACACAATATAGATTTGCAACAAGGCTTTTCTCATCCAACTCATGCAAGAATTACCATAGTCTTGATAAATTTCTACATCTCCACCCGATGTGAACCAAGAAAATTTGATTATCATGAGGAAATTATTGGGTTTTTCTGTGTCTTGGGGTTGGTAGGTTTCAAATGTGAAAAATTCTATGGTTGAATAAGGAGGGTTTTCCTCTTTTTGAAGCAGAAATGCATGATTCTAATTTTTACTCAAGTATGGTCTCCTCCATATTCTCCTAAAATAATCAGCTCTGATCTTCTATTTTCCACCCCATTCCATCAATATTTCAGTATTAAATATGAATATTTTTTTTGAAATCATCAGATAGGCATATCTTATTTCCATTGCGAGCTCCAGATAGGCACATCTCCATTTAATTTGAGAGCTCCAGATAGGCACAGCTCTCATAAAAATATATTCTAGCATCACAAATACGCCATCAATGTTTAAATGTTCTCCCAAAGCAACACCAAATGAGGTAGCACATCATGAGTCATCCCCCACCCCCCACACTTAAGTACAACTAGATCATGCATTTATACATCCAGAGCAGGTTGGAAAGGGAAATTTGGCTTGTAATGTGGCTAAACTAACAGGCTATACATGGCTACTAAGGGCTCAAGAAGGATAAAATGTTCATGGAAGGCCGAAATAAAAAGGATAATCATAAAAAGGAGGATCAAATATTCAAAAAAATTCCACAATCATTTTAATCACAAGTATCTCAGCCCTCAAGTTTTGGTAGAAATAATTAAAGTTCTAGTTTAAACAAACATGAATTGGTTCTCTCAAGAAAGAGGTAAATGTAAAGAAGATGTAAAAATGGGTATAGAGGCCTCATATGAATGAGAATTTCAATCACAATGCCAGTGATATGTTCCATGAGATTTAAAAATCTATAGTCATTTCAAGAATTTTCCAAATTTTTGAACTGGAAACAATGTCATTTTCAGATAGGCACAGCTCCATTTCATTTGAGAGCACCAGATAGGCACAACTCCATTTCACAAGTTTCAAGTTGTGAATCTTCCACCAAGACACCTAGGAGGGACTTAGTTGAAACTGAAATCCAAATGTATGAAAATAGAACATTGAATGAACTGGCTTCATCCTATGGCGAAAATAACGAGAATCCTGTAGAGTACCCTAATGCCCCTATTGGATTTGAAATCAAGTCCGGTTTCATCCACCAGCTTCCCAAATTCAATGGGTTGCCTGATGAAGACCCACACAAACACCTCCAAGAATTTAGTTACCTGTGTGTAAACATGAAACCTCATGGAGTTGATGCCGATCAAATTAAGCTTTGATCGTTTCCTTTTTCTCTAGATGGAGTTTCTAAGGAATGGTTTTTCTATTCTCACTCAACCTTAATTAGAAATCGGAATGAATTAAAAAATATTTTCCTTAAAACAATTTTCCCTGCGTCTAGAACTGCCTCCATTCAAAAGGAGATTTGTGGAATTAGGAAGACACAAGGAGAAACACTTCACGAATACTAGGAAAGGTTCAAACGTCTTTGTTTTAGTTGCCCACATCATCAAATCGGTGACCAGCTTCTCATTCAATAATTTTATGAAGGATTGTGTCTCACTGATAGAAGTATGATCGATGCTGCTACAGGAGGAGCTTTAGTTGATAAGACACTAGCTGCTTCTAGGATTTTAATTGAAAACATGGCCCAAAATGCCCAAAAATTTGGAACCAGAGGCCTTCTTCATGTAAAAGCTGCACAAGAATTCCCTACTACTAGTCCCGAAAACAACACAATTGCAAGTCAACTATCTGATCTTACCACCATGGTAAGGTCAATAATGTTCTCTAACACCCCACCAACCCAACCCGAACCGGAACCAGCTTTCCAACTACATGTCCACTATGGGATTTGTTCTTTGAATGAACATTTTAGTGACCAATGCCCGCAAATGCAAGAGCCTCCTGAGAACTGCAATGCAGTTTTTCCTGGAAGACCATTTCAAACAAACCAGCAAAGGCCATTTCAAAATAACCCAAATTTCAATCAAGGATGGAACAACAACTCAAATGAAAGATTTTGTCAACCTGAACAACCGAGAGGATTCTTCCAAGGATAATCAAGTAATTCTCAACCAATATATTTCAATGAGCAAGCCAATGCTCATTCTGGAAGCAATTTTCACCCTACCCCTCCCACTCAAAACTCTGATAGGAACCTTAAAGAAGCAATGAGGAAACAACAAGAGGAAATGGGGGAACTAAAAGAATACACAAAACAACAAGATAACAAAATGAATACCTTGATGACTCAAATGGGCCAACTTGTCTCTGGTATTAATTGCATCACAAATCAAATGAGTGGTGGTTTACCCTCACAACCACAAGTAAATCCGAGGAATAATGGGAAGGAAAATGTGAGTGCAATTGAACTTGGGAGTGGAACAAAATTGAAAAACCCTCAGATTGAGAACATCAAGCCTTCTGCTGATACTGTTGATGAAAATCCTACCCTTGATAAAAATGTTGAAAAAACTGAAGTTGATAGAAACTCAAAGTCAAGAGAGGAAATCTTGTTTGAAAGAATAAAGAATGATTGGAAGAGGATGTCTGGTCCTTATGTTCCTCCAAAACATACTCAGAATACCCCTAGAAACATTCAAACCTCCACTTCCTTATCCATGGTGTGAACCACCCCCAAAGTAAAGTTCTGAAAAAGAATTGGATAAGGAGGTTTTGGAAACATTCAAGAAATTCCAAGTCAATATTCCATTAATCGATGCTGTGAAACAAATTCTGAGGTATTCTAAGTTTCTGAAAGACATGTGTACCAACAAGAGAAAGTTTAAAGGAGGTGAAAAAGTGAACTTAGGAAGGAATGTTTCATCGATGATTAAACATACACTTCCTATCAAGTGTAAAGACCATGGGACATTTACCATTCCCTGTACCATTGGGAAATGTGAATTAAAAGATGTGATGCTTGATCTAGGGGCCTCCATCAATGTCATTCCACATTCTGTCTACTCATCTCTTCATGTTGGAGACTTGAAACCCTCTGGAATTATCATTCAACTCGCAAACTGAAGTACCACCAAACCTGCTGGAGTTATAGAGGATGTTCTCATTCAAGTGAGAGACATTATTTTTCCTGTTGACTTCTATGTTTTGGATATGGAAGATGATCGGTTCAGCACACATTCTCCCCTCATCCTAGGGAGGCCATTTCTAAAAATAGAAAAGGCAATCATCAATGTTCACAAGGGAACACTTTCACAAGAATTTGGAGGAGATGTTGTTCATTTCAACATTTTTCATTCAATGAAACACCCATTTGAGGATCATTCAACTCTCCATGTAAACATAATTGATTTTTTTTCATCTGGCATGTTACCTGATTTTTTCTATGATGAAATACCAACTGATGTGGAAAAAGATAGAAATTTGTATGATACTGAATCAGATCAAAATGAGGATGAAATTGGAGACTGTGAAGAGTCTTGGGATGTTGAGACTAGATATCTAAGCAATGATGAAGATGAATTTCTATAAACCACTGAATCTGTTAGTGGTATTCTAGGAGAGGATTCCAATTTTTCACATGAAACAAGTCTTGAGATCATAGAAAGAGATCCCCATGATGAACATGGAGCTTCACTAAACAAACTAACTTCTGAAGAGTTCCCTGTTATCAATGAAACCAACCCACCTGTTGTAGAATTGAAACCCCTTCCAGATAACCTCAAGTATGCCTTCTTAGGTCATAATGAACAATTCCCTGTAATCATCTCAAAAGATTTTTCAGAAGTCCAGGAAAACCAATTGTTGGAAGTTCTCAAGTCCCACAAGGAATCCATAGGATGGACTCTCTCTAATCTAATAGGAATCAGCCCCTCGGTTTGCATGCACATAATTTTACTAGAGGAGAACACTAGACCGATAAGACAATTTCAAAGAAGACTGAACCCAAAACTTTGGGAGGTTATGAAGAAATAAGTCACCACCTTGTTGGCTGCTGGAATTATTTTTCCCATATCTGATAGTTAATGGGTAAGTCCAGTCCATGTTGTTCCTAAAAAAAAGTAGATTTACAATCTCAAGGAATGAATTTGGTAATCTTATCCCCATAAGGCTTCCAAATAAATGGACAATGTGCATTTATTACAGGAAACTCAATTTGGTTACAAGGAAAGACCACTTCCCGTTACCATTTCTTGATCAAGTCCTTGAAAGATTATCTAGAAAAACCCACTATTGTTTTCTTGATGGATTCTCTGGATATTTTCAGATTCACATTTTACAAGAGGATCAAGAGAAAACCACCTTCACATGCCCATTTGGAACTTTTTCTTATAGAAGGATGCCCTTCGGTTTATGAAATTCCCCGGGAACATTTCAAAGGTGTATGATAAGCATCTTCTCTGAATTTTTTGAAACATGCATGGAAGTTTTAATGGATGACTTCATTGTGTATGGATCATCTTTTGAAAGTTGTTTGAAAATCATGGAACATGTCCTTAAAACATGAATTGAAAAGAACCTTGTTCTAAATTATGAAAAATGTCATTTTATGGTTGCTAAAGGAATCTTTCTTGGACATGTTGTGTCCTGTGATGGAATTCAAGTTGATAAATCCAAAGATGAGGTCATTTGTTCATTACCATACCCAAAAACTATGAGAGATGTGAGATCCTTATTTGGGCATGCTGGAGTTTACAGGAGATTCATTAATGATTTCTGTACGATTGGTCTTCCATTGTCCAGATTACTCCACAAAGATTTTTCATTTGTCTTTGATGAGAATTTCATAAATTCATTTCCTGAGCTGAAAAAAGGATTGATAACCCCTCCCATTGTTCAACCTCCCAAATGGGACAGTCCCTTTGAAATAATGACCGATGCATTAGACTTTTCTCTTGGGGAAGTATTGAGTCAAAGGACAGAAAAGAAATATCATGTGATTTCCTATGCCTCCCAAACTCTTGATAAAGCCCAATCAAACTACACAACAGCTGAGAAAGAACTGTTGGTTGTTGTCTTTACTCTAGACAAATTTAGATTTTATCTGCTGGGCTCCAAGGTGACTGTTTTTACTGATCATTCTGTAATCAGATTCTTGATGAAGAAACATGATGTAGAACCAAGACTTCTGAGATGGATTCTGCTTTTACATGAGTTTGATGTTGAAATAAAAGATAAGAAAGGATCTGAGAACCTTGTTGCTGATCATTTGAGCAGGATACCATCTATTGGAAATAGAAAATTTTAGTTGTGTTCCCCAATTAAGGAAACCTTTCCAGATGAGGATTTATTTTCTCCTCAAAGTGAAATACCATGGTTTGCTAATCTTGTAAACTATCTGGCTTCTAATGAACACCCCCACTGGTTTTCCAGAAAACAAATTGATAAACTTGTGAGTGATTCAAAGAAATACATTTGGGATGATCCTTATTTATGGCACATTGGTAGTGATCAAATGATACGAAGATGCATTATGAACTCTGAATTTCAATCCATCTTACATTTCTGCCACACATTAAACTGTGGAGGACACTTTGGACCACAGAGAATAGAAAGAAAAGTTCTTGATTCTTTATTGTATTGGCCCACCATTTTTAGAGATGCTTTCGAATTCTGCAAAACCTGTAAAAATTGTCAATTCCAAGGAAACATTTCCCAGCGGAATGAGATGGCACAAAACCCACTTTTGTTTTGTGATGTTTTTGATGTATGGGTAGTGGATTTCATGGGGCATTTTCCTAATTCATTTGGATATCTCTACATCATGTTGGCTGTTGATTATGTGTCCAAGTGGGTAAAGACTATCCCCACCCAAATTGATGATGAAAAGATTGTGTCTAAATTTTTGAAAGGAAATTTGTTTTCAAGGTTTGTATTTCCAATGTTTCTAATTACAGATCAAGGTATTCATTTTTTTAATAGGAATTTGGAATCACTTTTGATGAAATACGGTGTTAGTCATAGGGTCTCTACATCCTATCATCCTCAAAAAAATGGAATGGCTCAGTTGTCTAATAGAAAGATCAAACAAATCCTAGAAAAAACAATGAACCCAAATAGAAAGGATTGGAGTTTGAGACTTGATGATGTTATTTGGGCCCATAGAACTGCTTTCAAAACCCCCATTGGAATGTCACCATTTAGATTGGTCTATGGAAAAGCTTGTCATCTACCAGTTGAGTTAGAACACAAATCCTTTTCGGCTGTAAAAACATGTAACATGAACCTATATTCAGCTGGGAAAGAAAGAAAATATTGTTTACAGGAGTTGGAGGAGATCAGAAATAATGCATACGAAAGCTCCAGGTTATACAAATAGAGAAGCAAAGCCTTTCATGATGGGAGGATTCTCAACAAAAACATCAGGGAGGGAGACAAAGTTCTTCTGTTTGATACCAGATTGAAACTCTTCCCAGGTAAATTTCGTTCCAAATGGTATGGCTCATTCATTGTTATTCATGTTTTTCCTTTTGGTGCAATACAGATTAAAGATCCAGACAAAAGACATCATTCACTGTCAATGGGAATTGTTTGAAGCTATTTCGAGAAAATTTTCAAGATCCTCTAGGGGAGGAGATTCAACTTCATGATGCAGAATATAATTGATGCCAGGTTGTGTCTTTCCTTATCATTTATTTTTTCTTTGTCTTTCATTTCCTGAATTTCATGCTAAAAAACTACACATTGAGGACATTGCATAGAATAAGTTTGGGGGGACACAATACTGGGCAGAATAGATTTTTACGAACATTTTTTTGAAATTTTTTGTTGTCAAAATTTCTTTCCATTTTTTTCTTTCTTCGTGTTTCTTTTTCAAAAAAAAAGGTTTTGGAATTTCTTGAATTTCATTTGAAACTCATTCCATGGAATTAACCAACTGATCCTTTACATAAATGAATGCTGAAAATGACATTGTTTCAAGTTCAAAAATTTGGAAAATTCTTGAAATGACCACTGATTTTTAAATCTCATGGCACATATCACTGACATTGTGATTGATATTCTCATTCCTATGAGGCCTCTGGACCCATTTTTACATCTTCTTCACATTTACCTCTTTCTTGAGAGAACCAATTCATGTTTGTTCAAACTAGAACTTGATTTATTTCTATCAAAACTTTAGGGCTGAGATACTTATGATTAAAATGATTGATCCATTTGTTTGAATATTGGAGCCTCTTTTTCATGATTATCCTTTTTATTTCGGCCTTCATTGAACATTTTATCCTTCTTGAGCCCTTAGTATCCATGTATAGCCTATTAGGTTAGCCACATTACAAGCCAAATTCCCATTTCCAACCTGCTCTGGATGTATAAATTCATGATCTAGTTGAACTTAAGTGTGGGGGGAAGATGACTCATGATGTGCTACCTCATTTGGTGTTGCTTTGGGAGAACATTTAAACATTGAAGGTGTATTTGTTATGCTGAAATATATTTTTCTGAGAGTTGTGCCTATATGGATCTATCAAATGAAATGGAGTTGTGCCTATCTGGAGCTCTCAAATGAAATGGAGTTGTGCCTATCTGGAGCTCGCAATGGAAATAAGGTGTGCCCAATCTGGAGCTGTCAAAAAAAAGTAATATTTACTACTGAAATATTGATGGAATGGGGTGGAAAACAGAAGACCAGAGCTGATTATTTTAGGAGAATATGGAGGAGACCATACTTGAGTAAAAATTAGAATCATGCATTTCTTCTTCAAAAAGAGCCAAACCCTCCTTATTCAGCCACAGAATTTTTCACATTTGAAACCTACCAAACACAAGCCATAGAAAACCCCTGTAAAGTCCTCATGATAATCACAGGTTCTTGGTTCACATCGGGTGGAGATGTAGAAATTTATCAAGCCTGTGGTAATTCTTGTATGAGTTGGATGAGAAAAGCCTTGTTGCAAATCTATATTGTGTGCTGAGAGAAAATGAATGTGAGGTAAGTTTGTTGTGTCCATGAGAATAAAAAATAAGTGGAAATGGATGGAATGATTTGAATTTATAATTTTAAATATTTGTCTTGAATGAGGCATGATATCTTTTTAATTCATTGTGGTAAATTGGTAAAATCCATTGGTATGTATTTTATTTTTCTTGATACTGTGCTCACTTGTCCAAGAGTTCAAGAGCCAAGTGTGGGGAAATTGATAGAGCTAATATTTAAAATATTTTTAATGTATATTTAAATGATTTAAACCTCACAAATTTAACAATTTTATCTTATTTGTAACAATTTTGGATTAAGAGTGTGTTTTGGGATAAAAAGATTAAATTGCATAATTCTGTATTTTTAACAGATTTTTATCACAGGGGTATTTTGGTCATTTATGATAAAATATATTTCCAAATTTTTTGATTCTAATTTTTTTGGAATCCTTATTTTATTTTAATAATATTTGTCTTCAGGCCTAGGAAATTACTCATGCATCTTAATGCCCAAAAAAATCAATGAAGTTGACAAATGTTCTGGGCGGACTGCATGGACTCCACCATAGTAATGGAAGCCCATTTCAGCCTAAACTTCTCCAAATGATGAGCTTTTACCTGGATATGACAGAGGAATCCAAACCACGTCTCCAAAATGAATTAGATGCCGTTTTTAATCCTTTATGATGGCCTTTGAGTGATAGAATGTTGAAGGAAACTTCCAGGAAGCTTCATCCAGTGAAAGCGATGTTCAATAGAAAAATCATAACTCCTTCAATACAAGTCCAATTAATCTAAAATTTGGAGGGTCGATGTAAAACGCATTTATTAACAATATATATGAAGAGCTCCATGCGTGAATCAGACAATTAATTATTTTAAAATGGGAAAACGTTCTAATGATGAAATCTGCCTATAAAAGGAGAGGGGATCCTACCTCTCAAAATATTCTATTATTCACCACACTATCCGTCACAAATGGAGTTGGCTTGAGAGAGAGAAAGGGAAGGTGGAGATTTTTATCCTTAAGAAGATGAAATCCTTTGAATATTAAATAGATAAGATGAAGGCTTCTCAGGTGATGGAAGGCTAAGTGGCAAGTGGTTGGGGATAGCGACACCCGATGGACACTCTCTTCCGAGTTTGGATTTTAATGTGTAATCTCTTTTTGAATTTATCTTGATCCTATATTTTTGAATGAATATGGTTGTCTTATTTCTTAAATATATTTTCAAAACATTTGTTTTGATCGTTGTTCCATCTATAAAGTAGAACAATTGACTTCGCTATTTAAAATTATTTGGTGAGTTTTTTCCATTGAGCATAGCGAATTCAATTAGGTTCAATTACGTGGAGGTATTTAAATAATTGAATCACTTATATAGGTGGGAAAAAAATTATATTGAAGTCTAAAATATGGTGTCTTTTCAGATTTTAGTGCAAACCTGGGGGTCCTTGGGGGTACATTTAGGAATTTAAAATAAGAGATATTTTTTTATATACAAGGAAGATGGGAGTGTCCGAGAGGGTGAAGCTTGTCTGCAACTGCTGTTTTTATTCTTGATTTCAAACCCACATTATCTTTACTTTAAAATTATTTCAGTTTAGTATTTAATTAAAATTTTATTTTCAAATTTTAAATCAAATCCCCATTTTCATTTCTTCAAAAACAAAAAAAAAATAACAAAAGTGACAGTTTTTTACAACTCGAACTACAACTTCCTCGAGAGACAACCTTGTGGTCACCACTGTGCTACATAAAAAAGGGAAAATATTGATTGAGGGTTTTACAACACGACAAATGCACAAATAACCTATTCTTGTGGATCGTGGTCGTGTTCCCATATTTCACCGTAAATTTTCTAAATTCACTTTTCTGAAAGGCTCGGTGGCTTAAGAGGACATATACCTATGTTAGGTGTGGATTGATCCTCATGTACCTTCATGTATACATTTTTAGGGTTGAAAATTCATCCTAGAAAATGTTACATAAGTGTTCATATTCCAAGAAATTGGATGTTTCTAGTTTTGGATAGAGCCCCAGTGATTCCTATGAAGAGAACCCATATATGTGTATCGATATCTAACCATTATTATGGGGATGTAGTCTGGTCAGTTGTGTAACTCAGAAGAATCACCTCAATTTTTGTTCTGATTCTACATATATTATTTCATAGGCTAATCATTGGGAATCAACATGAACCACTCTATGAGTGCATCGATCCTCGACCTAGTGATTTGTTCAAGGATAGTGTTTTTTCATGGTACCCACATCTGAATGAGGTGTTTTTTCTTTGATCCTTTGTATCTCCATATGGTCTGAAGAGTGAAGCCCTACATAAGTCTTTTAAATTACTTGTATCATTGGTTAAATATCTCTATTGGATTGTCCATAGAGAATACCCTCTAATATAGATACCATATGGGTTATAAGGGATATTCCATCTCCTTACCATTCCCGATGAATGTCATATAGGTTATATCAAGGATGGTGGATTGGTAACAAATAGAGTTATTTCATTGGGATTGGTACCATCTAGGATGTTATTGATGTTACATCATCTTCTTAGTGCCTGATGTGTGTCATCTTTCAGTTAATTTCCATCAGGGATGGCATGAAACGTTGAGTGAGTACTCTGAGTTTAGCGCTTTGTTAGATCCTCAAGCAGGTGTAAGTGGGTAGATTTATTTTTGTGTACCATGAGAATTAGATTTTATTGTGAGTATATCAATGATGTTATAGGAATCCTTGTGGTATGTATCCTCATTCTTGAGAAAAAATAGGGTGTCGAGAAGACTGGTTGTGTATTAACAAAGAGTTGTAGAGATGGACCTTAAATCTTGTTGGGGTTTCCTATAGAATATATTTAGGTTACTGATTCATATTAGTTTCACCCATTTGGGATTTGGGGTGCCTACAAACTATTTTTTACTCACCCCTTCATCATATTTTCCCACATATAATGTGACTTGGGAAAACCAAATTTATTCTAGTACTATCCTCTGGGGACTAGGTGTAGGTGTTGTATTGGTATGGAATGGGTAGATTAAGGTGGGTTCAGATCCTTCTTTTGATTATGATCCTCTCTATTTGAGAAGGTTTGATTCTTTTAAATTATTATTTTCATGGCCTTGTATTGATCCCTTTTTTAAACATTCCAATACTATCTTAATCTCTTTGTGGGTTAAATATGTATGCATGCATATTGTAATAGTTTTACATTTTATCTCTGCAGTATTTAATTAAAGTGGTTGTTTGTGCTTGCATACTAGAACAATTGTTTAATTCCTCCTATGAAATTGATATTCCTACTCGATGATGGTGTCTAACCCCTGTCCTATTAGAGGCGAGAATGGGAAGTTGTGTCTCAGGCCTCGATGGGTTGGCTCTGGACATGTTCATTGTTATACATAGGGATATATTTTAATTTTAATACACTTTAATAGACATGATCATGATATCTCCTATGTAAACATTCAAACTTTGGAAATTTTCTTCTTTTATCTCTAAGGAATAACATATAGTGTGAGTTTAAGCATGATGATGATCCCGAGGTAGGCATTTGGTAAGTAATGTGGGATTTTCCTATCATATTTGATATGTATTAAATCATGGAAATTAGTTGAATTATCATGTGGAAATTAATTTTCAGGTCGAATTAATTCAACTTTTATGTGAACATCAACATACATGAATTTAGGGGATATATTATTTCAATAGATTTCATATATTTTATAGAATTGATAATGTTATATTTGAAAAATACTAGATGAACTAGTTCAATTTTTATTTTTTGACTCAATATCTTGTAAAATGGATTATATGATTATACATATGATTTATATGGATACATTTTATGAATAAAATGATTATATTGATATAGGACTGTAACACCATGAAAATTGAAAATGTATATTTTTGAATCATAATTATTAATATAAATTATTTTACACACAAGACAAAACTAAAACAATAAATGATAGATTAGATGAACAATATAAAAAATTTAAAAGAAGAATAAAACATCTATTAAATTAAAATATATTAAACGATTAAAAATTCTTTCTTTCATTAGATAAATAATTGATATGATTTAATATTAAAATGGATAGTTTTTAGAGACCAACTTTTTAAAGGTACTGTGTAATTTAGACAATTAAATTAAATTAAACAATTTAGAAATATTATTACAATAATATATAATATTTTAATGTACTAAATAATAGATTAACATTAATTTATTTGGTTATTGATATGAAATATGATTAAGAAACTATAATGTTTAAAATGAGATTTTTTATAAAAAATGATTTTTTATATCATTTTTATTATTAAAACCAAAAATAATTAAAATAAAAAAAATTAGTTACTCAATTAAATCTATTTTTAATTAATATTATTTATAATTATCATAGGGAATTATTTTTTTAAATTATGATTTTTATGTTAAGACTGAAAAATACCAATTATACATGTACTATCACTTTTATGAAATTCTTAAATGTATAAGAACAGATTGAATTTTTTTAAAATATTTTTTAATGGAAGTATATATATTTATAAATTAAAATAAATAATTTATAAGTATAATTTTCTACATATAAAATCATTGTTTAACTTTTTTCCACCGTATTATTGCATTATTCTTATAGAAAAAATATTTTCGATCCTTTTCATGAAATGATTATTTACATTGTTATATTTAAATTTGGATTTATGAAGCCACACAAATATTCATTTAATAATCATAGAACATTTAATTTAATCTGAAAAGAATTAAATATAGGATTTTATTGTAAAGTGATTTTTGTTTATTAAATAGAATGTTTCTAAAAATCATTATTTCAAATTTCCTTGAACTTGATTGAAATTAATTATTACCAAATAAAAGAAATTGAATCCTATAAAATTTATATAATTTTATAATCATTATACTTAGATTAATTACTATGTTTCATTTCATTTTAATTACTAATTAATAGTTGCAATTGTAAACCTTTTTCACCATAGTAAGGGTTAAAATGGTAAAAACAGTTTAAATGAAGAGATAATAACCCAAAATATCAATAAAAAGTTTTCTCTATATATATTTCTTCAGTTCTTTTATAACCAAATTATCAAATAATTTAATTTGGTCTCCAAATTTCATTAAAATTGACTATTTTATTTTAATGTTATGAATACTTAAAAAAGTGGCACTCCTCTCACTTATAAAACGATGTATACTCTTTTCACTTCTAAAACAATTTACAAATTATATCTAAACTAAAATATACCCAAGTCATATATAAACACCTTTATGTATCTCCAACATCTTCTTTTCATTGAAAAGTAACAATCCAAGAAGTCTTATGGTGTATTCAAATGATATTATCCAAGGACGGGCTATGTGTTCTAACATGCCTATTTTAAGATTAATTATTATTTACCCATATTAAATTATTATATACCCATATTAACATTATTAAATTAGATTAATTATTATACATAATTTTAGTTATGTTAATTTAACTGCCATTCTTTCCATTCTTTCCATCTATAAAAACTTGAAAACATTTTTTCTTTGTACGTGATGACTACCGCCTCTATGAACAAAATTTTCCCATTTTTATAACTACCTAAAATTCTCAATGCCATTGGGATGAATTTTCGGAAATACTTCAATCTAAGGGTGTTAGGTTATACCAATTATTTTTCTTTCTATCATTAGAAATGTGCATATTGGGTGTGTCTTGGAAGAGTTATGACCATTGCTCTAACTTAATATTTTCTCATTCCCAAATTTCCTCTTGAATAATATCATGCTACCATAATAGACAACCAAGGTGATATATATTCCTCATAACATATTTTCATGGATATCAGTAATATGATTTGGTTAAAGGATAAATGTATCGTTTGGTTCAATATTAATGTTATCCCAAATAATAACAAGTGAAGTATTAGGCTGGAAATTCATTAGCATTGATACATGGGAAAAATTATTGAAAAAACAAAATCAAGGATGTATGGATAATTTTAATGAATGATCACTAATACATTCCATAATATCAAAAGGTATAATGTAACTAGGATTAGGATTCCATCACATTCAAAAATGACAGTGACCCTGTCACTGTTACACATTCAACAATGCATGATCTCCTAAACAAAAATATATTATAGTTAGAAATAATATTTGTACATATTAAAATGAATCATTATTGTTCTAATTTATTTAATGAACATTTATATTTTTTATAAATCCATATGGAAATGAATATTTTTTAATAGAGATATTTCCCATGTCTCAACCCATAAATTTGAATATCTATATGGATGAAAATACAATTCCTTGAATATACCCATATTTATCATGTATTGATAGATATTATTATATGAAAAAAACTAAAGAAAAATTATATTCACATAAACAAAAATAATAAATAATAAAAACAATAAGCATGTATTATTATGTCTTGGCAGTATGTTATGAGTGACAGTCTGTTTGAGGATGATATGTAATGCTCTTGTTCAACAGATCCATAATGGCTTATTACAAAGATCATTACAACCATGATAGGAATCCACAATCTCGATCATAGAAAATATAATTATCACTCTATATGACCTCTTTAATTATTATATATACTTCATCACCATGTATTATAATGTATTAGACTCTTGAATTGGAATCAAATGTGTTGAAATGGTGAGTCGGTCCACAATCACCCAAAACTGTGTCATGCTTCTAATGTTTCTATGGTAGACTTATGAAAATGTCCATGGAAATATGTTATCATTTCTCTATAGGTTTTTTCAAAGACTATAACATGCATTATAGATATTCCATTTTGATGGGTTATTAAAATAAATGATGTATTTTTTGAATAAAAATGAACTATGATCCGATCCTAAAATCATATCACAAATATTACACCATGTATCCAACATTAAAAAGTCCCGCATAATTGATGTTTAATATAATAGAGATATAGTCTTAGTCTAATTTCCATTCCTCATTTAAATCTTTAAATAAATATGTAATAAAAGTAACCTTAGTGAAAATGAAATCTTTGTTTTGTTCTATCCAATCAAAATCTATTTTTGTAATTACTATTAGAAGATGCCACTAGTCACAAGCCTCTCTTACCACTTTCTTATAAGAAATAAGAATCATTGAATCAGAAAATAAATATAATTTCTTAAGACTATAAAGAAATAAAAACATCAATATATGGAGATATTCCATCCATTTATACTACCATAGGAGGATGTATCTTGACAAAAAAATGCATTTCAAGATTTTATTATTATTAAACATGGTGAAATACGCACAAAAGAGATAATGGCACTAGGTTTTTAATACTTTGACTATATAAGTTTATTTTAATTAATGCATTAGATATATATTTTCATGTTTTTTAAATTTCAATTATATATAAGAAATGACATGGTATATTTCAATTAGGAAACATCCCATTCTAGATCTAAATGAATCATATTATTCAAAATATTCTATTTATAGTATTAGAAAGTTGAAGGGAGGTTCCTATGTTATTCTAAAATTATTATAAAAAAATGATTTATAGTAATTATCAATGGAATTAAATTTATTACCATTTATTTTATATAATTTCATTTTGAAATAAATAATTTATAAAACCTATAAAAAGAAAACATATTATTCTTCTAATCACATAAATCATTATATCTCAAAGATGTTTTTATGTTGTTGAAAATAAAAGGTTTCATCAATTGTTTCATGGTCAAATTAAATTATTTTGAACTCAATAATATGATAATTGAAATGTGCTTCTTGTATCAAAAATTCACACTTATAGAATTCTGAATAAATTTTATTCTCGTACTATGTTCTCAATACATTCTCCATGTTTATTTCTTGGCCATATATGGTTTTAGATTATATAATGGTATTGTCAAAAAATACAAAAAACTGAGTCAATGTACTTATGGGAGATAGGATTCATTATGGTCGTGGAAACTTCATGTTCATCTGTATGACTATAGGTAATGAATAATTATTAATAATGTCTATATGGTTCTCAAAAAGTTGTATTGTAATATCCACTTTCATATTTTTGATTTCGTGATACACTAATCATAGATCAATTTTTAGGAACCATTTGGCTCATGTTGACTGATCAAAAATATCATCATTTCATGGAAGATGATATTTATTCTTCATTGTGTCTTGGTTTTATTTCTGATAATCAACACATACAAAAAGAAACTATCTACCTTTTCAACAAAAAACCAGACCATCCTAATGAAATAGACTTGGTCTAATAATGACCTGACTTTCTTAATCATCCATTTAGACCTTCAATTCCAAAGATTATTTTTTGTCTATTTTGTATTAGTAAAGTTAAATAAAATTTTCTTTAGAGTAAAATCGATCGAAAATTTAATTTTACATTTAGGCGGTAACATGGAGAAATCACTTGGAAATAAATCTGGGTTTTTCTCTAATATAGTAGAAATAATTCTACTCCCTATCTCATTAATCAGATCCATGGCCATTGATACCAACTTATAAGTGATGGTTTTATTCCTGGTCACCAAAGGTCTTACATTTCCAGCCATTATATCCAAATATCAATGGAGTAAATGAATAGAACCATAATCAAATGTGAATGTTACATTACATGTATAACAATTGATAGATGCTTTGAATTATACCAACCAGTCTTTTCCAAATATTAAATCGAAGATACTTGTAATCTAGAACTGACATTGAGCTTCATCAATGGTAATAAAAAACGATAGTACTTAAATATTATACATTAGTACTGAAAAATAGGTTTCATGATACTCAAAATACGAGATATAATGTCATTTTTTAAATGTAATTATTTACCACATTAGATGAAATATATTACTGGGGTGCACCTATAACAAACAAGACATTAATTAAAGTGGTGTTGGGAAGAAAAGAATCTTTCACCATCGAGGGATTCAGTTTTTTAGTTATGATTTTCTGGTCATCTTTATAATATTATCAGTGATCACCCACAGTGTATTCATTTTCCCCATGCTTAGATGGTGTTATCTAGACTACCATAATTTTCCTTTAATATGAACGAGTTACTCGACTCCAAGGGATATAAATATTTTGATGAGATTGTCATGTTTGAGGAAGAGTAAAATGAGTATAATTTTATCAATGAACAATTATTGACTTTCGAGGATATGTGAAATAAATATTGATATTAAATTGTTTTTAGTATGTCTGGAACACTAGATATGGTGTTGAACATTATCTTTTCTTATGTTCCAATAAAAAAATTTAATAATACCCCATTTGTAAATTCAATGTGGTAAAAATAAGTTTTTTCTATTGGGTTGGTTCTCTATTTACATACATCTTTTGGAGTGTCTCTCCCATTTATGATTATTTTCACCACTAGGTTTCTCCCCTATGTATGGTTGTAAAATTATGTTTCCTCCTATTTGGTTCCAATAAAAGACTTTTTCTACTGGTAGTTCCTTATTCATCATATCTATGTAGTTATCAATATATAACATCAATACATTATTGTGAATATCTAGCTATAGAACTATTTAAATTATTTGTGAATTAAAAGATTCACTACTAGATAACACTAGTGAAATGTAGGATAGAATATTTAATTGACAAAAAAATTCAATTAAAAATATGTAGCCATGTTTTAGATCAATGATTTTTGTTACCCATTACAATTGTTTTTATGTGGATATAATATTTGATAAACAATTCATGAAATACATTCCATTTATGGCCATGATCTATCTTAGTTTTACTAACTAAGTACCATAATTTTCCTTCTAGGTCTCCATGAAAGTACACTAATTTCTCGACCATAATTTATGTTGGAGTTATATGTAAATAAAATATATTTTTTTATCAGACCGGACCATAATTATTCTCTCTCAGGTCTCAAATAACTCCTAAATAGTTTCATGTTCTATCACTATAATTCCAATAAGTGATATAGACGACATGGTAACATTGTTTGATTTCATTTTGGAAAAGTCTAGAATGCTTGCACAATGACATTTATAAACAATGGGGTTACTTATGGTTTAGGTGGAACCACATTATTATTTGCACACTTTTATTGGTCTCTATGTCTCCTAACTGATGGAATATTTCTATAACATTAAAAAATGTACCATCAAATTTACACATAGATATTTTATTCATCATAGGTCATGTAGTATATAAAAAATTGACAAAAAATAAACAATTTTTTTTAATTCAAAAATTCAAAAAATAAAAATAAATTATTAAATCATAGTATGGATTCTATTTATTGATTTATAACACCAATAAATCATTGTATAAACGAACATTGAAGAGTTTACAATTGAATTATATTTTATTATTAATTAATTTGTACCCAGGACACCCTAGTAACATGAATTTCCATTTATAAATGTTAGTTATGTCTTTTTATACAAAATGATTCGTGTTCTGAAACGTCGAATGTCTTTTTTATCATCCCATCTGATGGAATGTAACAATATAATTACATTTGTAGCTTCATAAATTGGCCCAATGGAATAATAATGACTGTAATACAACTAATGTTAGGTGACATACACCTAAAACCAAATGCTATCAATAAATTCCATGGGCATACATGATTTGTGGGATAATTTACCATGTAGACATATATCAACGAAAATAACATACCATAGATGAAAAAAATGAAAATATAATATAATAATTTTATTTAAGCCAACTATCTTGAATAAATGGAATATTTATAATTGGATTAAAAACAAAAATTAAATACAACACATAAGTATAAAATCCTAAATAAATCAATACTCTACATCCATGTTAGAACTACTCCAGAATTTTACCCTATACCTACTCCAAAACTCTTCCACTAATTAACAAATCATAATGATGGTCTATTGGAGATTTATGAAACCTTCCCATTACCTAAATAATTATAAAGAATATATTCATATTCTCCTGGGTTTATATGAAGGGGGTGAGTATATCAACCTACAATGATAACCCAAAGACTTCCCCCCACACACCATTAGTATCCGATAATGTTATAAAATTATTTAAAAAAATAGAAAGGGGGCATAAAACATGTTACTTAGAGTGGAAATATAATTTTTTTTACCAAGAATATCTAATATAAAACCCATGACATGAGAAAAAATGAATAAAATATACACCTCAATGATTCTCCCATCAATGGGGACCCTCTAAACTGATCTACTCATGAGTTTTAAAATCACCCCTTCTGTCTCATTTCATGGTTTAGTGTTAAAAAATAGATTTACCCATATGTATTCATATCCATGTCTAAAAAACGCGGATACCCTCTAATGCATTATGAATGAATGGAAGGTCTGATCAAGATATGTTCTAACATCCAAATTTATTTTCTATTTAAAATTATCATTATATCATTTTATCACACATTGTGTGGGTAACAACAAAAAACATCATTTAAAAAACAAACATGGGGTTTTTATAAAGGGTAATGATAAAATAATTTTATTTAATAATATTATACATCTATTTTATAAAAAAATCTGTCATTTTCTCAGTAATATTTGAATGGGAGAGATTATACCTACCATAAATTCATTCAAAAAGATCAATTATTGTATGATTTATTGATTTATTCAATCCTATCATTCATTAATTTAATAATATTTTAGTTATATAAAAATTATTCCTAGACCATCTAATCAGGTACAAAATCCCTATTATTGGTGTTTTACTTTAATGAAACTAATGAATTTCAATGAAAAAGATGAACTAATATTCTTACCATTAACTCCCTATATCCAAAACAAAAATATTAATTAATATAGACCTCTAAAATGAAGTGGAACACAAAAATATAATTTTGGAATCCTATATATTTTTTGGAATGAAGGGATAGTAAAAGAGTTTTAGAGCTAATGAAATTAAAAATCAAAAGAAAGAGATAACTTAACTTGTAGTGTGAAATGTGGGTTCACATACTGAATTATTGAGGTAGATGGCATAGAGATATTTAAGGTGTCTTATCCTTAACATCCCAAAAACCAAATAATTTTTTAAATGATATTTATTTCATAATTCACATCACGAATAGAGATTCAGATCATGAACCACCTCTGAAAACTAAATTTTATTTTTAGCTTGACATCTCCCTTCTAACTCATCCTATGACCTAACCCAAACATTCCATAATTAAATAATAAATTAAAACTTTGAAAATCCTCAAACAAAGGGTTTGACAAGTCTCGTAATAATGAGGGATCAAAATAATAATTATGATTTCACAAATTTAAAATATCATCTACCTATTTTCCCTCCCATCCATTGAAAATCAGAAATTTTACTTTGTTGTACATATGAATTATACCATCTATGAAATGACATGTTTTATTTTCATGAACACCTAATGTGGATGGTTATAATACTATATTTAATGAATAAATATAATAAAAATTATATAGATATGATTTATATATTACATAATTATGACACCATTTAATATGATCAACCGACCAACTTTGTTTGGGATATTATGAATCTGATGACCACAGTCTTGTATGACCCAAATTGAAAAAAATTAATAACTTAATAAAAACAAAAATAAATGGATTAAAAAGAAGGATAATAAGGGAATTAAAATGAAAATGGTTTAGAATTGTCACGACCCGACCATACCCGGGCTCGAGCCACAACTACCCCATGCCCGCCTCCATAGGCTAGGGGCTGGCAACCAGCACCGAAGGCACAACAACTCGGGGAGGCCTTTTCCTAAGTGCCTATACACACACACGCAACACACTCAATGAAAAAGTGCAGAGTAAAAGGGAATATAAAGTACCAACTGCTATAAATAAACCACAAATGTGCATCGACCTCTAAACAGTACAAAGCAAGAGTGGAAGGTAAACTGAAAAAGAAAAGGTGAAAACATGCGCCCAACCAGAAATGGTGCCACAACTAGGCAACGGGTAAAAAAATAAAAACAGCTAGAAGGGTCCCCCACCTGGAACCCAACTACGACCACCGCACGCGGTCCATGCTCCTGATCTCCTAAGCTCTACTGAAGTCACGATCCACCTTTTTGTCGTCTGCAAGGGCACACCAAGTGCGGGAAAATCCCAAGTAGGGGTGAGTATAAAAATACCCAGTAGGATTCCCCGAAAGCTTGAGGGAGCAATAAAGGAGGTACCAAAGGGTGAGCAGTAGATCAAACAGGGGAACGTAAAGGAGTACAACCGAGATTGCAGTAAGAGTAACAATAGAGAGTCCAGCTCAACCCAACAAGAGAAAAGAGATAGACACGTCTAGACATAAGGAGATGGAAACGGTGAGAAGATGAACTTCTCTTCAAGTATTCTCTACCTATTTTTGGAGAGTAGACTCGTCCAACCATGAGAAGCTAGACACGGAAAGAACATGGCATACCTCGCGCGTCTTCGCCTCTCCTGGAAGGATAGAAACCAAAACCCAAGAAGTGGGTACTAGAACAAGGTATATACATATATATGATCTGTCAAGAAGCATAAACAAGATCGTAAGGGCATCTCTGTCCCATATCTCACCCCAAGAAAATGAGTAGCCAATAGTCCTAGAAGTAAACACCATTGATTCCCATCATCTTGCACATCTGCCCCGAATTTCAAGTCAAGGGGCTCAAAGCACCGCACCTTGACACTGTCCACTTTGGGCGTCACTGACTCTCCCACACGGTTTTAGGTCGCATCTCAAGGATGCATCTTTTTGGGGAAAGAGACCCTCGTATTGGAGAGTTTTTGAGGAATTTCAAACCCCACCACGTCACTGCCTCACAGTCGAGAAGACTCCTCAAAGTTGACAGGAGACCCCCTGCCCATCCCCACTGGAGGTTAATCCCTAGTAGTCGACGGGTTCCCACTGGAGGAAGACCCAAAAAGAGTCGACAGGTGCCACACTGCCCAGTCCTATAAAAGGGTAATCCACTAGAGGGAGACCCGACTAAAGTCATCGATGAGTCCCAATTCCCATTCCCGTAAAAGGGTACTCCACTGGAGGGAGGCTCGAAACCATCATTGGGGACCACTTCCCAGCCCAGCTAGGGGTAAACCCGGCATCGGGGACCACTTCCCAGCCCAGATGAAGGTAAACCCGGCATCAGGGACCACTTTCCATCCTAGCTGGAGGTAAACCTAGCATCGGGAACCACTTCCCAGCCTCGCTGGAGGTAAACCCAGAACCAATATGGCCATCCCTACTGGATGGTACTTCTCGGTGAACATCGTTGTACTGGCCATCCCTGCTGGATGGTAACCCACTGGCAATCCCTGCTGGATGGTAACCACACAGGGAATCCCTAATGGATGGTACAACTGGTCAGCCCTGCTTAAAACAACCTCATGGCCAACCATGCTGGAAACAACCTCCTTGGTAGAGGATCGGTGCCCATGTAAATTGTTGGTCACAACGAATGTAGAGGAACTCTACTAGGGAACACGAAGCAACTCTGTCTGCCAAACCATCAAGAACAGAACCAGGGGAAACCACTCAACCCTGCTGGTCAAAATAATCGTGAACAGGACCAGGGGGAAACTCAACCCTGCTTGTCAACAAACAGGAACAAAACCAAGAGAAAACTCAACCCTGCTGGTCAACAATCGAGAATAGAGGGACCCTCTACATCACGAGAGGTCAAAGGTATGTAAATCAGAACACATCACCCACATGGGGCCCACATGACGTGTGGCCCCAATTCAACTCTAACCAAGCGCACAAACATTCTCAGGTACAAACAACCACATGTACCTCCAAGCGTTCCCGTATAATTCCAAAGTATACCATGTTTCCAACCCAAAATCTATCGTGCACATGACACCCAATGTCAACGCGAAGGGTGTAAATGTAAAAACTCCAACTCGCCACCTCATCGGCCCAGGCACGACCAAATACATCTCTTCATGAATTTATTTCACTCACACGGGAGTTCATGAGATCACACGCAAAGGGTCCGCTACAAACACAGTAAGATGAACCACCATCGGACCAACTTACTTTCTTTCGCATTTAAAGAGATCTCTAAAGAGTCTCTACACATCCAAATAGATCGTACCACTGTAATCCTCATGGAAAAACATGCGAGGTCGACTACTTACTCACCTCCAACGGATATTCGACGGAAAAGTCATCTGACACCGTTTTACGCCCGAACTGCATCCCATGGTCTCGAGCCTTGGCCCCAAAAATAGTCGGGTGCATCGCACCATTGCGATATCCTGGGAAAGACACGCCAAATTGACTGCTCACTCGAGTGCAATGGATATCTGGAGAAAAAGATGTGTTCCGGCATACCGAACATAAGTAGTGCTGCGTGGGACCCACATCCCGGTCCCAAAATGCTGCCAACGGATCGCACCATTTCGATCCTCTCGGATAAGTACACAAGATAGACTATTCACTTGTCCAAAACAGATACCCGGTGATAAAGCTAGAAATCACCGCCAACTCCCAAAACAGCCCTTGTGGGGCCCGCACCACCGTGTAGAATTAAAGCGGGAAGATTGTGTTGTTGCAATGCCCTTGAAAAAACACCCAGGATCGACTACTCTCATGCCTTGAACGGACATCCGATGAAAATGTTGTAAAGCGCTGCACGCAGCTCGAAAGACGGGTTGTGGGACCCACACCTCAACTCTGGCTTCAAAGCCCAAAACCACACTGGTAATCTCTGACTCAATGCCACGTTTGAACCACCACTGACAGATCTTAATTCGAACATCAGATGTATCCGTACCACCCAAAAAAAGAACCCCAAGAAAAACGCCAATTCACATAATGGCATGTCATGCTACCAAGGCCCCCGTTTTAGGAGTAAAAAACCCCCAAAACCATTTCAAAAAGTTCGTCTCAATTTAAGCGACGCACCGCCGCAGACGGTGCCCAAATCGGACGCCTTGTAGATTATTTATGATTTAGAAATCATTTACATAATAATAATATTATTATTATTATTATTATTATGATTATAAAAAAATTAATTCTTTTTTTTAAAGATTCCACCGACCGGAGCTGGTAGGTCTGCTGATTTTCCACGCGGAGACCCGCCGCTGGCGGGTCCGCGGTCTCCCACGGGGTCGCGTCGCATGACCCCGACTTCGCACGCAAGCCGGCCGGCCAGCCTCCACCGCTTATTGTCGCCCACAGCTCGCCCAGCCGAGCTTCCGACCACCTCCGTTGTCCGCACACCCCTCCGGGCTACCGACAACCGCCTCTCCATTGTATGCTCTCCCGGCTGAGCCGTCGACCACCGCCTCTCCGCTGTCTTCTCGACCAGCTGAGCCCGCCTCCTGGAGCACAGACGTGCGGAGGAGGAGTTGTCGCCGCCACCTGCTCCGTTCCACCGCCTGCTGCCGCCATTCAGGAGCCCACGCCGCCTGAAGCTGGAACCCCCAAATCCATCCGGAAAACCCCCAAAACCACCGGAAAACACCCTTAAACCCGCAATCTTCAGCGGACGACTGAGAATGCCTCAGAACTCGGATTTCAATTTTGAGAAGGGTGTCGGAGAGCTCAGAAAATGGGATATTCAGTTATGGGATTCACTCGAAGATCATGCAGCAATTCGACACAAATATAGAAATTCAAAGCAGGATGTATGGAATTGAAATATGCCACAAAACCCTACCTCTTTGGGCGTATCCCAAAACATCGCAAGAGATCACCTTCGCCGGAATCGCAACCATAGAGAGGAGGAGAGCTTGGTGCTGAGAGAGAGGCTCCTTGGTTGGGAGCTCCTTCTGCCAAGAGGTTCAAAGTGAGGAGAGGGGAGAAGTTAATGTTTAAATAAAGAAAATTTAATTACAAAATTAATTAATTAAATCCCCAATTTAACCTGCATCTGAAACCTTTGACAGAGTCGAGGTTAAGCCTTCCCTTGGGTAAACACCCCCTCCTGAGCACAACAACAGTCTTAGAATTTTAATCTGAGTCCCCATTCAAATGTTATTAAACTCAACGCTCGAGGTCACCAAATTACGAAAACACCCCTGGGGCCATTTTCCACAAAAGGATCGTGCCCACGAAACATACACCCCTCCTAGGGTAAACGGAATGCTCTAGACTCAACAGTGCCCTTGGTTTTCCAATCTGGGCCACCGTTTAAGAGATACTTGAGTTAAGCCATTAAACAAATAAATTAATTATTTTATTTATCCATTTAATGTCCAGTAATGGGCGAGGGGTCCAAAAGTCCCATGCCGAGATGCTTTATGTCATCCCTAGGGTAAAAACTCCATTATAGACCCATCCATACACTCAGATCTCTGATCCGAAACAC
The DNA here is from genome assembly GCA_963277665.1 of Viscum album. Classification (NCBI taxonomy): domain Eukaryota; kingdom Viridiplantae; phylum Streptophyta; class Magnoliopsida; order Santalales; family Viscaceae; genus Viscum; species Viscum album. Next base: position 861,347,430 of record OY728121.1, read on the forward strand.
CATTTTGGAGTAATCCCATTTATTTGACATTCCCATTGTGAACGTACTGAATAGTTAATTTTAGCGACACCAGGGATTAGAATCGCACGCCGTCGGAAGGCGCTGCTCCAGAATAACATCAAGAATAATCCAAAGTCTTTTATAGAAAAAACCAGGTTCTTACATAATTCCCTCCTACAATCTTTTCGTCCCCAAAAAGAGAAACCCAGGAATAACTCAGGGTACTAAGCTCATACCTGGCTCTTCCGTACCCAGAAGAACTCTTGCACAGTCCCGCGTCACCGCACACAGACCAAAGGATTTGATCTGTTCATGTGAGGACTTCCCTCGCTGATGACGTGCATAGGGGCATGCACATATCTTATCAGGTAAGTCACGTGGGAGACGTTGTGCACCCACTCTAGACTTTGGGGTTAGGGAACGGCGGTAGGGAACCACGCCATCCCTTCGCATGGTCTCAATCGGCCTGAAGGACCACGGGGGTAGCTCACCTCCCCGATCGAACCTCTACATCACATGTCGCGACTGGAATCACCGCCCGCACCTGGAACAAGGCCTGATGATTCCCTCCTTCAGAATATCGATATGGTGAAACAACCAAGGATATCTGGTCACGCAAGGTTTCACAGTCGATATCCCACAACCAAGACCATATTACACGCCCAGAAGCGAAGGAGTCAACACCATCGACAAAAGAAAAGGTCATATGCCTTTTTACCTTACCAACACAGGGCCAAGCTGACGCACCATGTCACCCTGGTAACAACCCAAGCAAGGAGCAGGGATAAAAATCGTTTCACAGACATAGTCTAACAATTCTAGAAAAAGATGAAGAGATGTAAAGCATACCTCTTATCACCTCATGCTCTACAGGATCATAGACATCGAAAGCTCACGGCTGTCCGCAGTCCCAACTATCGGCTCCAGGATCCTGACGTGGACTACCTAGTGGTGATTGGAAGACCTCGTAAAGTATTCCCCCACTACCAGCTCCTCTACTAGCACCACCTATCTGGGTGCTACTCTGATCACGGCGCTACCTCTGCCGCGATGGTTCACATGTTACCTGCGTGATATTCTCAGCGTGCCTGGTCGGAAAATCCCATGCCACGTGACCTCGCCCATCACAAGCATAGAACTGACACTCTCTGGGCTGCACTGGGTCCCTCTGGCACCACTATGGTGTACAACCATGCCCTTGCGTCCGATTATCGGAAAGCCACCAACGTAGAGGTCCTATCACCCAACTCCCACTAGCTGCGGCAGACGTCTCGACTCTGTCGAGCCTGCTGCCACCACAAACTGTAGAACGTGACTGGAATCTTTTTGTCACCATCGCCTACTCTATCACCCTGACAAAAGTGGGAATTCCCAAGTGTTCTATGATAGCACCAATCTCTCAGCGGAGACCCTGCTCAAACTTCCACACTTGGAAGTTTCCGTCATTGCCCAAGTCCGAGTAAAAGAGTGCATGGTCTGTGAAACTAGCCACGTACTCGGTCACCGTCATCCCTCCATGCTGAAACAGCAGGCGCTCCTGAATCAAAACGGAGCATAATCAGGGGGGGAAAAACTCCTCACGAAACAACAACTGAAAGTCACCCCACGAAAGCGACGAATCGTCAAGAAACTGAGTCAACAGACTCCACCAACGCCAAACTGCTCCTCGAAAAATGTTGGCAGCCAAATCCACCATAATATCTGTCGGCATCTACACAAGCCTGAAAAGGCAAACCAATGTCTCTATCCAAACCTCTACTGCCTGAGGGTTTGTCTCACCACTGAACCTTAGCGGTCTCTGTCGCTGGAACTCACGGAGCACGCTCAACCTGTGCTCGAGCTCAATCTACTCTGCTGAAGATGTTTGCTGCTCAACATGTGGGGGTGGTGCTACCAGCCCACCGGGAGAAAGGGCCTTGCATGATGGGTCATGGACTGTGGCCTCGTAGCTCACATTGTCGTCGTCATGAACCAAAGATGGTATCCTGGCTAGCTGTCTTCGTGGAGACATCCTGAATATTATTAAGGAGTGCCGCGATTAGATGAGCATATATGTATATCTCAACAACAACAACGATGGGGAGATGACTCAAGAAGGACAGTCAAAGACACAATCCTATGTGATGCACAAACCAATTTTCCCTGCAACAAGTGTCTCAGCATGCCGAGTTGACAAGCGGGTTGTCAAGGTCTTGGTGAATGGATACGTCGGCCGCCGCACCATCACTGGAATCTCTGGCCTGAGAGCCGCTCTTGAGACATGTTAACACTGTTGCCCTAAATCCTATCCAATTCCTTTCTAGGGACGTCCGAACAACATCCCAAGGAATGAACCACATTTGATACCACTTTTTCATGACCCGAACCTACCCGGGCTCGAGCCGCAACTACCCCAAGCCCCCTTTCATAGGCCAGGGGATGGAGACCATCACCGAAGGCACAACAACACGGGGAGGCCATTGCCTAAGTACCTATACACAAACACGCAGCACACTCAATGAAAAAGTGCAGAGTAAAAGGGAATGTAAAGTACCAACTACTATAAATAAACCACAAATGTGCGTAGACCTCTAAACAGTACAAAGAAAGTGATGAAGGTAAACTGAAAAAGAAAAGGGGAAAACACGTGCCCAACCAGAAAAGGTGCCACAACCTGGCAACAGGTAAACAAAAGAAAAATATCTGGAAGGGTCCCCCACCTAGAACCTGACTCCGACCACCACACGCGGTCCAAGATCCTGATCTCCTAAGCTCTGCTAAAGTCACGATCCATCTGTCCGTCTTCTACAAAGGAAAACCAAGTGCAGGCAAAGCCCAAGCATGGTTGAGTATAAAAATACTCAGTAGGATGCCCCAAAAGCTTGAGGGAGAAACAAAGGAGGTACCGAAGGGTGAGAAGTAGATCGAACATGTTAAAGTAATGGAGTACAACCAATAGTGCAGTAAGAGTAATAGTAGAGAGTCCCAATCAACCCAATAAGAGAAAGGAGATAGACTCGTCCAGACACAAGGAGATAGAAACTATGAGAAGATGAACATATCGTCGAGTCTTCACTACCTATAACAGGAGATTATACTCGTCTAACCATGAGAAGAGAGACACAGAAAGCTCGTGGCATACCTCGCGCGTCTTTGCCTCTCCTGGAAGGAGAGTAACCAAAACCCAAGAAGTGGGTTCTTGAACAAGGTATATACATATATATGCTCTGTCAAGAAACCTGAACAAGATCGTAAGGGGATCTTTGCCCCATAGCTCAGCCATAGAAAGTGAGTAGCCAACAGTCCCAGAAGTAAACACCATTGATGCCCAGCATCCCGAACGTCTGTCCCAAACTGCAAGTCAAGGGGCTCAAATCACCGCACCTTGACACTATCTGCTTTGGGCAGCACTGACTCACCTGCATAGTTTTCGGTCACTTCTCAAGGATGTGTCTCGGTGGGGAAAGAACCCATCATACTTGAGAGTTCTAGGAGAAGGTCAAACCACACCTCGTCACTGCCCCGCAGTCGATAAGTCTCCTCAAAGTCAACAGGAAACCCCCTGCCCAGCCCCGCTGGAGGGTAATCCCTGGATGTCGACGGGTTCCCACTTAAGGGAGACCCAGCAAGAGTCGACGGGTGCCACACTGCCCAGTCCCGTAAAAGGGTAATCCACTTGATGGATACCCGGCTAAATTCGTCGACGAGTCCCAATGCCCAGTCCCATAAAAGGGTACTCCATTGGAGGGAGCCTCAGAATCGTCATCGGGGACCACTTCTCAGCCCAGTTGGAGGTAAACCCAACATCAAGGACAACTTCCCAGCCTATCTGGAGGTAAACCTGGAATCGGGGACCACTTCCTAGCCCCGCTGGAGGTAAACTCGGAACCGATCTGGCCATCCCTGGTGGACGGTACTACTCGGTGAACACCGCTGTACTGGCCATCCCTGCTGGATAGTAACCCAATGGCCATCCCTACTGGATGGTAATTGCACTGGCCATCCCTACTGGATGGTACAACTGGCCAGCCCTACTGGAAACAACCTCCTGGGTAGAGGATTTGTGCCCGCGTAAAGTGTTGGTCACACCAAATCCACAAGAACTCTACTAGGGAACACGAAGAAAATATGACGGCCAAACCATCGAGAACAGAACCAGGGGAAACCACTCAACCGTGTTGGTCGAAACCATCGTGAACAGGACTAGGGGGAAACTCAACCCTGGTGGTTAACAAACAAGAACACAACCAGGGGAAAAATCAACCCTACGGGTCAACAATCGAGGACAGATGGACCCTCTACATCATGAGAGGTCAAAGGTACGCAAATCAGAACACGACACGCACATGGGGCCCACACGATGTGTGTCCCCAAGTCAATTCCAACCAAGCGCACAAACATTCTCTGGTATAAACAACCACATGTACCTCCAAGCGTTCTCGTATACTCCTAGAGTATACCACGTTTCCAGCCTAAAGGCTACCGTGCACACGAAACCCAATGTCAATGCGAAGGGAATAAATGTAACAACTCCAACTCGCCACCTTATCGTCCTAGGCACAACCAACTACATCTATTCAAGCATTTACTTCACTCACATGTGAGTGCATGTGATCACATGCCAAGGGTCCGCTACAAACACAGTAGGAAGAACCACCACCAGTGCTCTTTACTTGCTTCTACATTAAAAGAGATCTCAAAAGAGACTCCACACATCTAAACAGATCGTACCACTGTAATCCTCGTAGAAAAAAAATGAGAGATCGACTACTAACTCACCTCCAATGGATAGCCAACATAAAAGTCGTCTGACACCGCTTTACGTCCGAACGGTATCCCGTTGTCCCAAGCCTCTGCCCCGAAAATAGTCGGGTGCATCGCACCATTGTGATCTTCTCGGAAAGACATGTCAAATTGATTGCTCACTTGAGTGAAATAGATATCTGGAGAAAAAGATGTGTTCTGACATACCGAACATGAGCGATGCTACGTGGGACATGCATTCTGGTCCCAAAATGCCACCAATGGATCGCACTGTTGCGATCCTCTCAAAAAAGTACACATGATGTACTATTCACATGTCCAAAACGAACACCCGGTGATGAAGCTGGAAATCACCACCAACTCACAAAACGGCCCTCGTGGGGCCCGCACCACCTTGAAGAATTAAAGAGGGTGGATTGAGCCATTGAAATGACCTCGGAAAAACACCCAGGATCAACTACTCGCATGCCCTGAATGAACGTCCGATGAAAAAGTTAAAAAGCACAGCATGCAGCTCGAAAGATGGGCCATGGGACCCACTCCACATCTCTGGAATCAACACCCAAAACCACACTGGTAATCTTCGCCTCAACACCAGGGTCGAAACGACAATGAGAGCGCTTAATTCGTACATAGGATGTATCCGCACCACCCAAAACAAGAACCCCTAGAAAAACCCCAATTCACTTAATGGCGCGTCGCGCCACCGAGGCCCCTGTTTCGGGAGTTAAAAACCCCCGAAACCATCTCAAAATGTTCGTCTCAATTTAAGGGATGCACTGCCGCAGACGGTACCCAAATAGGACGCCCTGCGGGTGATTTATGATTTATAAATCATTTCCATAATAATAATAATAACAATATTATTATTATTATTATAAACTTTTTTTAATTCTTTTTTTAAGATTCCACCGAAAGGCATTGGCCGGTCGGTTGCTTTTCCACGGGGAGACCCACCGCTGGCGAGTCTGTGGTCTCCCACAGGGTTGCGTCGCACGACCCCGACTCTGGACGCACGCCGGTCGGCCGGCCAACCGGCCTCTCCTGCTCGTTGTCGCCCACAACTCGCCCAACCGAGCCGCCGACCACCTCCGCTATCTGCTCGCCCGGCCGAGCCGCCGACCACCGCCTCTCCGTTGTCTGCTTGCCCAGCCGAGCCACCAACCACTGCCTCTCCGCAACCCACTCACCCCGCCGATCCTGCCTCCTAGAGACAGATGCGGGGAGGAGTCTCCACTGTCACCGCTTGCTCTGATCCACCGCCTGCTGCCGCTGTTCCGGAGCTCGCGCCACCTGCTGCCGGAACCCCCAAATCCTGCCAGAAAACCCCAAAACCACCGGAAAACACCCTTAAACCCGCAATCTTTAGCGGACGACCAAGAATACATCGGAACTTGGATTTAAATTTCGAGAAGGGTGTCATAGAGCTCCGAAAAAGGGCTATTTGGTTATGGGATTCGCTCGAATATCTAGCAGTAATTTGACACAAATATAGCAATTCAAAACAGGATGTATGGAATTTAAATACGCAACAAAACCCTACCTCTTTGGGCGTATCCCGAAGCTTCGCAAGGGCTCGCCTTTGCCGGAACTGCAACCTTGGAGAGGAGAGCTTGGTGTTGAGAGAGAGCCTCCTTGGTTGTGAGCTCCTTCTGCCAGGAGGTGCAAAGTGAGGAGAGGGAAGAGGTTAAGGTTAAAATAAAGAAAATTTAATTAAAAAAATAATTAATTAAACTTCCAATTTAACCCGTATCCAGAACCTTTGACAGTGTCGAGGTTATACCTCCCCTAGGGTAAACACCACCTCCCGAGCACAACTGCATTCTTATAATTTTAATCCGAGGCCCCATTAAAAAGTTATTAAACTCAACGCCTGAGGTTTCCAAATTATGAAAACACCCATGTGGCAATTTTCTAGAAAAGGCCCGCACCAGCAAAACTTACACCCCTCTTAGGGTCAACGGAATCCTCCAGACTCAATGATGCCCTTAGTTTTCCAATCCGAGCCACCGTTTATGAGATACTATAGTTAAGACATTTAACGAATAAATTAATTATTTTATTTATCCATTTAACATTCTAGTAATGGGAGAGGGGTCCAAATGTACTGCGCCGACATGATTTATGTCGTCCCAAGGGTAAACACCCCATTCTGGACCCATCTGTACACTCAGATCCTTGACCTGAAACACCTTTTAGGATTTATCCAAGTTATTTGGCATTCTCTGTGTGAACGCACTGAAAATTTAATTTCGGCCACACCAGGGCTCGGAATCACACATCGTCTGAAGGCGTTGCTCTAGAATAAAATCAAGAATATTCCAAAGTATTTTATAGAAAAAACCGGGTTCTTACAAGAATAAAGTGAATAATTAATAAGATTTTATTATTATAGAGGGTATAAGTCTTATGAAGAGAGTTGGGACTTGGGGTAATATATTTAAAAAAACATGATTTTAAATTATTCCTAAAATATTTCTCATCCATTGCCATATTATTTTAAATATTTGAACTATTTTATTACTTATACAAGATATATTGTTATATTTTATTTTAAACTATTTTTCACTTTAATTTATTTGTGTTAAAAATAAATACATTATCATTTTCTGAACATGTCAATTTCGATTTTCATAACAAAATTTTGAAAACAATGTTATTTAATGTCTAACTCATAAAAACCTTCTTTCATCCGTCATGTAAATTATTGAATGTAAATATATATTTTATATATTTCTAGTATTTAAAAAGTAAATTATATTCTTTTAGTTAGATGAAATTTTCATTTTAATGAGTAACTAATGAAAATGTTTTTTTTCTATTTTTATTGTCGAATAACTATAACTACCTAAGATAATGGGTTAAAATAAATGATTTCAAGATTTTTTACTCATATAAAATATTTTATCAGTTTTTAGTCCATTTACAGTACATTTAGATTTTATATAATGATTTTTGGTTTGGATATAACCCTCCAATTCATTAGGTAATGATATATTCTCCAACAGAAAAATGCTGAAATTTACTGGGTAGGTTATTCCATTTTATCATTTCTTATATGATTATTTTAATAATAATGTCCCAATAAATAAATTTATATCATTATAGTTTTTTTGTAGAAATAATTTGATTTCGAGATTTATGAAAATTAGCCAACAATTAATGAACAATTTATGTTCTTTCAATTGTCTAAAGATATTTGTTAAGATAATCATTCATTAGTTATCAGGTTATCCAAGAAACATTTATGATTATGATTTTTCCATTATTCATTATTATGTGATTTCTTATAAATAAATTTGGTAAATATTGTTTTATTCATAATGTAATGATTATTTGGGCACAAATTTTTCTAATTACAATGTAAAAATTTTCTTTTTAGGTTTTATAAGTTTTAAATAAATTAACAAGTTCATTTTCTATGTATACACCTTACTGATGTTTTTTTTCTTTTCTAAATGCTTTAAATGATTCTTATTAGATAAAAATAAAGTATAGAGTAAAAAAACCTCAAACTTGTTTCTATTATGACACATTGTAACAATAAAATAGTGGAATTAATGCAATATGAGAGTATTGTTAATAAAATGTTTCTATGGAAAAATGATCACATTTTCGATATATACACATTGTTATGTAATTTATTTCCTAATAAATTAAAACTATAAACATAAATTATCATTGGAATATATGTAACCTCATAAATTTTTTTTAATCATTTACTCATATTTTTAATTTACGGGTCTAATTGTTGGTACCTAGGAAAGGATGTATATAACATTAGTGTTTATGATGTTATTAAATGAGAATAATTTAAAATATTTAGAAAACAGCAGGGTTTAATAAATTTTTTTAGAATCATAATTTGGACATATTTTATAACCATTAAGGTTATAATGGTAATAGGAGTTATTATAATTTTAGGATAAACCAAAATATTTGATTTCAAGATGACATAATTAAAGAAATATTATTATTTATTGTATTCCTATAATTATTTCTTATGATTATATTTTAAATTAATTCACTAATAATGTTTTTTAGTAAATATGTGGATGTAGATGTAATGAAGTCTACAATGGTTGTGAATTACAATGTAGAGGTTGTTTTAATGAGCCACGAAACATGATAGAAGTTAGACTGAGGAATTTTATGGTTATTCCTAACCAATTATATGAATTTATTTTTTAAAATATGATCCTTTTATATTCCCACAACATGAAAAATAATATTGAAATGGTGTTTCTTTTTAATTCATATGTTAAAGGCAATGGAGGAAAAATATTCAATATCCTATGTGTCAAGAATGTTCAAAAAATAACCAAGGGATATTTCTCAAAGGAACATGGAGATGTTTTTTATGATTATAAGAAGAGAATATAGAGATAAACTATAAATGAAAAATATATACGGTGGTTAAAAAATGGCAGGGAATAAATTTATTCCTATGATATCACTAATAATAGAATTTTTGAAATTATTAGAGCGTGACATTATGAAAATTGATGTTTTAGAAGAAAATATAAGTAATGAGAACACAAGTATCCTATAAATAATGTTTCAAGGAATCCATATTCTATTACATATGATAAATAATAAATGATGAATTATGTACAAATGTTTTGAATTATTTTTACACTCCTTAAAATGTTTTAATTGGGGAACATAATTAAATTGAGATTGATGAATCATAGGACATGAATCATGTTTCTCATTTAAGAAAATATCATAGAATATAATGAAGAATAATGATTATAGGTTTATGATGGTTGTTCGATAATTAAATGGTCTACAAATATGTTTCTTAGAGTTATGGTGTGGTGGTATTGTATTTAATGTTTGATAAGTTTAAGGATGATCATAAGTTCAATGATATATATACCCTTTTGTGACCTATTATTATTCAGTTTGATTAATTAAATTTTATGAAATGTCTATTGGGTATTAATAGATGATTGGGGTATATTTTAACCTTATGATTATAATGTTATTTAGTGTGATGATATTCGTGGAAGAATTTATTGTGTTTTGAGGAAATAAGTTGAATTTTATAGATAAAAATTAGGGATTAAATATTAAATGATGATGAAAAAATAATTATTAATTATCCAAAATTGTTCTCATATTTTTTGTAACATTATATGATTAAGGTGAATGGATTTTTTTAGCTAATAAGTGTTCTTATATCACAATGGTTGATATTATTTGATGAGTAATGATTGAGTTATCTTTTAGACGCATATGATAATTTTGGGTGGGATGATGTCGTGGTTAATAAGGTTATTATGGAAGTTATTTTTATATTTGGTATAACATATAATTAGGGTGTATACATATTTTGTTAAGTGACTGTATAAGTGAATGTAGATAAAAGAAATGTTTATTTTGGAAAGATATGTGATAAAAAATTTCTTATATCTAGTTATTGAATTTATCTAATTCATTTTGAATAATAATATTTTTTTGAATGATTGATGTTTAATTTATAGTGTTACTATTAATAAAATTTTTTAGTCACTACATATCTACTTATTCATATAATAGTGTATTCATTCTTATACCGGCCATTTTCATTTTTGTAATTTGATTAAAAAAAGTGGAATAGATTGAAATAGTTTCATGAATTTATTAACCATTTAAAATTATACTTTACATAATCCAGGAATAAAAAAACATATCTTTGGAATATACCATTGGAGTGTATAATGATCAAAGGTGAGAATTGGTCAAATAAAAAACCAAAGAATGAAATTATGATTATAGAAATAAAAAGAAATGATGTAACTATATTTTCTCATATCTCATCCCAATTATAAAATAATTACTAAAACTGAAGAAAGAATATGATAACCTATCGAGTATTATGTGAAAATATCACTTAGTTATATGGTATAATTTGAAAATAATATTCAGAATTATGATTCTTATAATGATACGTACGTGAGTTTAGAAATATTTAATGAATAAATACTCTATTTCCTAGTAGAGACTTAAAAATTAAATATCTTGAAAAAATATACCTATGATAACTAGGTCAGGATAAAATTATTTTTGTAAGAAGAAATATAAAATTTCAAGTATGTAATTTCATTATGGGAGGTTGGATTTAACACCCTAAAATTTAGAAAGCATTTTACATTAAATAATACTATGTTTGATAGTTTTTGTTTAACATGACACTAAAATAAAATCACCGATGAAACATTAGATGAAACATATTATGAATGTTATAAGATGAATAAAACCTCTAGTAAATAAAAATGTATAAATAATTTAAATAACAATAAGTTTAGTGTAAAAATAATAAATTTGATTTAATGTTAAAAATGATCATTTTTTAACGATTTTTTAAATTTTTTTGTATTTAATAATAATAAAATAATTATATAAATATTACTTTTTTAATAATATGTACAATTTAAATTTATGAGAAAAAATAGTAAATTTAATTTATTTATTAATTGATATGAAATAATTCTAAGACCACTTAATGTTAAAAGTGTAATTTTTTCTATAAAACCGTTTTTCTTTATATTATTTATTTTAAATTAAAAGATCAATTACTGAAAATTGGAATTTTAAATTTATTAAATGAAACTCTATTTATAAATTATATTGTAAGAAGTAGCTTGGGAGAATTTTTGAGTTATTTGTAAAAGGGTTATTTTCAGTTGAATAGTGAAAATATTTCTTCTACAGGTACCCTCAATTTAATGACATTATTATGATACATGAATATATGAAAATATTATAAAATTATCTTATATAAAAAATATATATTTAATAAAAAAATAAATCATTTAAAAAATTTATTTTCAATTTAGAAAATCTATGTTTTCCATTTTTCAAAGAAGTAATGTTTTATTCTAATAATTTGATTATTTTTTGTCCCATTCAATAATTATGTATTTATATGATTTCATGTAATATTAGATTTCTTAAGTGAAATTACTATATTTTTATTAGTATTTAACCCATAAATGTTTTGGTAATTTATGTTGTACAATATTTTTATTCATATTAATATTTATGATTAAAAGGGTATTTTTCTAAAACCCTTTTTTTATTGTGTTACAAGTAATTATTTTAAAAATATTTTTTAAAATTTATTTAATATTAATAATTTAATTTTAAAAAATATTTAGAATCCTAATATTTAAATTATTTAATATGTTCAATTTAATTTTTATATACAATGAATAATTTCCATATTAAATTTTTATCAACATGATAAAAGTTAAAATCGTTAAAACAATTAAACCCAACGAATGATGCCCCATTATATCTCTAATAATTATATTTAATCCGATATAGACGCATATAATCCGAAATTATAATTTTTGTTCCTATTTCCCTTGAATAGAGTTTAATTTATTTTAATTCTAATAATATTTAAAAAAGTACCACTTCTCTCTCTCTTATAGAAGGACCTATCGTCTCCTCACATCATCACACACATTGATAACATTAGCTTAATGAATATCTAAAAAAGTAACTTCCCAAAACCATTCTAAATTTCCTAGATCTTCAAATATCTAAAAATATAAATCCTTGAATCCTTAATGTGTACTTAAAATAAGATTATCCAAGGAAGAGGTATATTTTCTAACAAAGCAATTTCAAGTTAAATTCCTCTTAAACATTATTTATGTATTATAAAACCATATTGTAATAATGAATATATAATAATTAATATAATTAAATGTTGTTATGTATTTTTAATAACCATTCTTTACTTTTGTTTAATCCATTAAAAAAGGAAAACATTGTATTTGTGTATGTGTAGAATACCACCTCCAGGGATGATACATTATATTTTTCATCAACTCCTCACATGGATTGATATAATGATGAAAAAAAGAATAATTATGATATTTATAATATAATTATAATTATATTATGATAAATGATAATATATATTTTCCTTCCCATCCATTGGAAAATGGAATCATCACTTGTGTGTAAGTATGGAATACCACATCTATGAAATAACGTGTTTCATTTTTCATGACTGACTAATATGTATAGTTATAAAAATATATTTTTTTTAAAAAATATTTTTACATGATTACTATTTGATTATATTATGGAACGATCACCCCTTTGAACCCAGTTGACCTCCATAATTTTTTTGGATATTATAAATTGAATGATATGAAAATATCTTTTTTAAACATTAAATATTTAGTCACAAAATAAAGCATTATAATAAATGGAATAAGAGAATGGATAATAAAGGAATAAACATGATTTTTTTCAAAATTAAGTATGTAATTAATATAATTTTATTATTAATTATGTTATAAGTCACATAACTTGTATCAGGATCCAAGGAAAAGGATTTTTCATTAAAACATTGTTTCAAATGTTTTAAACACTTTATTTTCCATGTCGATTATCTTTTATAAATTTATTAAATGTAATTATTTATACATTAAATGCATTCAATTATAATTTTCAAATATTTTTATCGATATTTTCAATGTTTTAACAAATAATCTTTGATTTTGGTTTTCATGTAGGTCATTTTAGAAATTCTTTACAAATGTACGTGAAAGAAAATTTTTTAATGTTTAGAGAAGTACCATATTTTTTCCCATTATCATGAAAATTATTTATTATAAATATCCATGATTATGTTGTCATGTTTTTCCAAAATAGTTTTTTCTGTTTTCTGAATTCTTAAGTATATTGAGTTAATAATGAAACATATATTTCCTTTTATTTTTTATGGAATCACTATACGCACTTTTCATTATAGGGTAAAATGAATTTAATCATCAAATTTATGATGGAAATGAAATATTTTAAATGTTTTATTAATGTTATGTTAGTTATACATTGTATAATATTTTTATTGGGTATTATATAACCATCCAATGCATTAGCAGATTATATGCTCTTCAGAGGAGAAAATTTAGAATTAACCGAGGAAAGTTATTCCACTATATGGGTTCTTGTAAGGGTGATTTAATTGATAATGTACTAATTTTAAAATATGTTTTTTAAATATTTTATATTTTCATTATGGAAATATTTTTATTTCATCAACTATAAAAATGAGATTATCATTACATAATGGTATATAAACTTTTCAAGTTGACATTTTTTTCAAGGAATATATACCATATTTTTTATGTTTTATAAGAATCTTTTAGGAATATTATTTTACAATTATGATTTCTAAAATAGGATTTTTACGAAAATATATATACAACAATGCTTATTTTATAATTAATGAATTTTTTATCTCATTTTTTATTATATAAAGTAGAAAACATTTCATATGGATTTTCATGATTTTCCAAAAGAGTAATTAGTTTATTTTATTTCTCATATCCGATAATGATTTTTATTGTACTCATTCATAGTTAAATATTTTTAATATGATCTATGTATGATTAAAAATTATATAAATAAGAATTTTTCTATTATTATGATTTATCTTAAATGAAAAAATATTTTCAGGAATGAAGTTCGGTTATATAGTAAAGAAACATTTTTTAGGAAAAAATTACATTATGAGGTTTTGTAAAATTTCTTGTATATATTTTTTCTTAATTATATAAATCTATAAACATAAAAGATCACTGGGAAGTCTATATGTAAAATCATTTAAATTATTATCCTTATTATGGGTTTTTTAATTGAGGAGTTATTATATGAAGTTTTTTGACCATGTCTTGGTCAGTCAAATTTATAATTTTTTTAGCTATGTAATTTTTTTAGAAATCATTACTTTCTTATGGTTACAAAATAGGTAATTCATAATGATTTAGAATATTTCAAATCCCATTAAGGTCCTGTAGTCAGATTTTAAAGAATGATTTAATTTGGTTTAAAATATTAATATAAAATATGATAGAATTTAAATTATATTCATAACTCTAAAATATTGGATGGATTAAATAAAATTAATGAATTATTTCATAATTCCTTAGAGTATTTCTTATTGTTGAGTTATTTTTGGATATATTCACTAAATCTTAAACAAAAATTTAGTCAATGTGAGTATGTTGTGAATTATGTTATTGATTGGTTTCATATTATATGTCATGGTGTTTACCTTTACAGATATTAGATATAATTGTATAATTATCCTATAATGAATAATATATAGTTTCATTTTTTACATATCATATAATAATGTGTAAATGATTAAGTTAATGCTAAAGGAAATTATCTACAATCACCCATCCTCGAACCATTGTTGGCATTAACTTGATAACTACATTCCCCTATAACATTAAATGGTCACCAAGTGTTATAAAATAATGTTTAGAGTCGGTGTTTATCATCAAGGAATGATTTACATGATTTTGTAATCAACCTTGGTTAGTACTAGGTTTTTCTAAAAAATGGAATTACCTATATGTTTGTATGATAATTCAAAAAACATAAAATATTTATATTAGAGGAAACGAACCTGTCATAAATTTATAAAAAATATAAAAAAACACATATATATATAATTAAATACCCAAATCATAACAGAAAATATATAAATATACACCAAATAGATAACTTTATATAATAAAACACAAATAATAATGACATTGTTCCATATAATTCCTATGGAAAATGATAGAAATGATTAATACATTAAACAGTTGAGTTCTACTCCACTATAATAGCACCATACCAGACCAAGAACATCTAAAAATAAATCCTCATAGCTACTCATACCTTCAATGTCATATGTCAACCATCATACAAACTCTGTTGCACATTCATTGTATGAGTTTGAAGACATAGTAGGAACCACCTAGCATCCTCAAATCCAATAAGGTAATAATCATTTATATGGTTTTTCATATCCCTATGACATATAAATATATAATAATTCAATAAAAAGATAATTTTGGGAAATAAATCATAAATTATGTAATCAATAACCAATTCCTCCTTTAACATAAGGATAGGTAACAATAAAAGTAATAAACAACTGCAACACCACCATGATGGTTAATAAATTCTTCATGAATTTCTTGAAATAAAATATGGAAGGAACCATGAAAGGGTAAAACAAATCTAGAGTTTAAAGCATGTCTATTTTTGGATAGTGGGAAACATAAATCATATATTTTCAGAACATATCTATATCACATACCATGTTATATATATATATATATATCATATTCCAGGGTATATCAATATGTGTAATGGGAAGACATCACATGTACCATAGGTGGATCTACATGTCTGTGTCTATCACCCATGATATCCAATAATACATTAACTAATAAAAAAAATTATTGTTTTGCCAAAAGATTGTCTAAATAGAGGGATACCACACCTTGTAGTGTTATAATCAATAATAATTCAAAAATAAACAACCTAAAAAATTCATATTATAATAATAGTAAATGGTATAAAATAAATTTCAATGATAACGCAGAATATATCATTGAGCAATGTTGAACTAAAATATATAATCCTTAACAGGGTGAGTTATGTGGTTTGGTTAAGTATGATTTGTAAAGTATCTTAGGTTAATTTTTTTGAAGGAATTTTTTTTTAAAAAAATGTTAATATATAGAAATCCACTTTATGTCTCATAATCACTCCTTGGAAATCACATGAAGCAATACAAACTACCCACTACCCATTATCCATTTTCCCTAAAAGTTGATTATGTAAATTCAAATAAAAACTATCATATTCTTAATATCCTCATGAGTTCTTGGATTCACACATTAACAGATTTATGCCTCAAAACCAATATACCTTGTTAACTATAACCAAATAAGGGGGGCACAAACCTGAAACAACCTATATAATCACCATAGTTATTAATTCTATTATTCTATCATAAATCCTCTTGAATCCACGAAATCTGTTTTACTATGACACAACCATACACGCCCTAACCCATTCACCCACCCTTAAAGACACTTCTATTAGTATACCATCTATAATAAAACAATAAGAGAACCTCCAATGTAAAAATAGAATCTCAGCAAAAAATAAAATGATGAATTTAAAATAAAAATAATAATTAACCCAAGATTCCATAAATAGAGAAATATAGAATGATCATAATGGATTTATAAGAATATAAGGGGTAAATAAAATTTAATTAAAATATATCATAGAATATGGTGAAAATATAGATTAATAACTTGTGAAAAATTGAGCAGAATACCCTCTCAAACTGGTACACGCCCAACTATCCATATACCTAATGGGAGTTTTTGACCCCCTCAGGTTGGTGACTAAGGCCAGGGAACCAAACAAAAAACATGAGGGAATGATTTTTCACAACCAAAATCAATATCATTGAACCTAAATACAATAGAGAAAAAAATGTAAAAGTTTAATATATTACATAATTGGAATCAAATTTTTAACAATAAACAACTCAATATTAGAAACTATCTCTATGTATAGGTCTAACCATGAAGGAATGTAAAAATTGAAAAAAAAAATTGAATACAATAGTGTGGGGATACTTCCAATATATCCCCATCATCTAATCAACTCATCTAAAAGAAAACCTATCTTCCTCACTATGGATTCATTACATTCCATTAATTGTGAGAGATAACTAGGTCTACACACCAATGTAGGGGTATGCAAGATTTGAGAAAACTGGATCAATAGTATCTCAGCTAGGAGTTTCAAATCAATCCAACTAAAATTAATCCAGGAATGTTCATATTTTAATGATAACTAGGAATGATTATAGATTTGTAGTTTTTATATCAAAAGAATATAAAAATAGTCTAATTTCTCCCCATTTCAACATTTCCAAATAAACATGTAAATTAGATCCATATTATTTCATAACCATATATCATATAAGACGTATCATGTCAAAGTGAAACATGCATCACATATCATATCAAATTTATGGAATCATAAAAAATCAACAATAACCAAAATTAGAAGCACGTAAAACATCACACTAGGGATCACATTAGGTATGTATAGTTAAGAAAATAAAACCTAATATTTAAAATCATGTATTCGTAAATCCACTAGACATATGAATCAAGTATATTGAGTAGAGTAAAACCAACGAATGTGAACCATCGATAGGTCCAACAAGTGCCTAGAACAAAAGTTCTAGGGAGAAGAAAAAATCCCCCCTTAGAAAACCCCCTATATGTAGATCAGAATATTTCTATCCCTCCATCAATGTAACCAAGGAATTGTATGATCTTTATTGTCCAAAAAAATTCATCAATCCATTCCCATCAAATCATTATTTGAAATCCACTTCACACAACCTTTTCACATTTATTTGAAAACCCTTTTTCATTCCCCAATTTTTTAGGAAACCAAATATTTTAAAAATATATTACCACCTACTCACATAAAATTAGAAAATTAGTCCATTAAATTTATTAAAATACTTTATAAAAAATAATAGTAATGAAGTTTACCAATGTAGTCTAGAGACAGGATAACCTACCTCAAAACTCGGGTCACAGCAGACCAGAACAAAATCTGCCATTAATGATGAACCACTAATGAAAATAGATTCTTAGAAGCAATAAGATCCTATTTGGATTTATTTAGTCTAAAAAAATGGTTGTAAGGGAAAAATAGTCAACACATATATCATGAACGCACACCCGCATCACCATAAATAAAAAATGAAACTTCCATAGGAATGAGATCAATCAATTGAACTAGAGAGATTGGGGAAGAAACATCACCACAGGTAAAAAGATCTGAAAACATATTGCAGTAGTTCTTAAATGATCACTAAAATGATGAATAAAATATGATTAATCACCGAGAGATATGAAATTCGACCATAGGATTATTAGTTAGAAAATGAAATAATCCATATTGAACAGAGACTCCCAGTGTTTCTAGGGAAGGGATCTAGGTTGAGATTAAGGAGTGATGCCAAAAAAATAAAATAGCATATCACTCGTAAAACTCCCTAATATACAACTCCACTACATTTACAAAGTGTTTAATCCATTTAAACATTATTTAATCATCATGACTTAGATACACAATAAAATACATTTTCATTCTATTAAGAAGTGATATTTTAACAATACAAGTCATGTAACCATTACATAGCATGTAGTCCATTCGCACTGGGTATAAGGATCCTGTAATCTACCATAAAAAACATATACATTTTATAATCATGTTACATGGTGTATATTTCTCTTAAATACTAAAAAATGTTATATTATTAATTGAAAATACAAAACCATATCATGAATTCTCTAATCTCGAGTTGAACCCTATAAGGGAATTAACAACATTATACTCAAAAAAATTAATTCAAACAAACATACATCCCTAATCATTATGTAATTTTTCTCAGTAAGTGTTCTCTATCATCAGGACTCCCAAGATTCACCCAATTAAATAATAAATGATGAAAAATGAGAGTAAATACATTAAGTTGACATTACAAACTCCCCACAATAAGAATTTCTATCCCCAATAAGTCATGTGGATGAATGAAGTATACTAGAGATGTCAGTATGTTTGTCCCTAATAAAATACTCAAGCTCCTCGGCCTCCTAAGAATCTGATCAATGTAACTATAACACTTTGACCGATAGAATGGACATGCCATACAATAATTTCTCTTGAGTTATAATGATATCAACTATATGTTCCCCAATAGAATCATCTAAGTATAATTCAATTTTTTTCCAACAAAGAACAAGAGTGGTAAAAATATTATGTTTTCTAACCTATGATATATGGAGAATATAATGAATTCATCTCAATTGAGACTATAATTATAGGTGATATGCAACCATCCCAAATTACTTAATAACCCCAAATGATCTAACATATCTCCAAGCTAGCTTTAACTATTTCCCAAGATTATAGTGACTATGCCAAAGAGAAACATTCAAGTAAACATTCTCATGTATGGTAAACTCCAAACTATGATGTCATTGATATGAATATTTTGTTAAATATTTATTGTTTATAGAAATCATCCTAACTCTGGAATCCTTATGGACATATCCTGAACCAAACTTGACCCCAAAAAAGAATTTTATCCCACCTTTCCCCAAGAAATAGCTGATTTTAATTGGTGAACATACAATGAATCTAGTGTATCCATTATTATTGATAATATTCTGTTGTTTTAAAATTAAACACAACCATTTATAGATTTCCATCACATGGTCAACTGAATTCCATGTCACAAGCACGAAGTGTATCATATGATATCTAAATATAATGCTCTATATGACTAACTTTAAATGGATGATATATTTTACTCAATATAACCTAAATCAAAAAAAAACCTTGTGGATAATTCCCAAGAACCTTAATGTAAACCATGAATCCCTTTCCAAAACAATAGTTTGAGGAACTCCATGTAGATTCACAATTTACAACACAAACATATTTCTAAGATCATGAACCATTAAAGTGTATTTGATTAGAATGAAATGATAATACTTTTTCAACATATCAATAACCAACCAAATATATTTCTTACCTTGAGGAGTCCATAGTAATCCAAATACAATATCAGTGTATATCTTGTCCCATTCCAAAACTAGAATAGGGAGAGGGGGTATAAAATAGAATATTTTAGAACATAATCCTTAATCTGTTGGTAAGTTTAATAGTGGGACACATAATAAATAGTTTCATGCTTCATTCCCAGCCCCTAGAATCTCTATCTCATCAAATAATGCATCTACATAGTTCCCATAGAATGACCCATGATGATGTATGAAAATAGAAGAAAACTGAGATCCACACAAATGTTAGGATGGAAAACTGATCCCCAAAAATTAGAATACAATCTATAGAGGGAGAGAAAACATAAATGGTCTCCCCACTATTTTGGATTTATTGACTTAAATTGAACATGAAATCTAGATACTAAATCTAAAAAATAAACTCAATGAAGGATTATTATAATTGAACACTGGTAAGAACCAAACCTGAAACATCCTCTTAAATATCCATATGAAAATGTGAAAAAATCCCCATAAGGATCCACTCTTCCTTCTAATAAAAAATATCAGGATATGGAATATTATTACTAATGAAATATGTGACAAAATTTCCTTTCTACGGGGAATTCACAATGTCCATGAAAAATTTTTGATGTCATCCCACCCAAACTCTCTCTCTATGATTTAATTATTTCTAATAAATGTTATACCTAAAACTCCTATGAAAAGAAATATTATGAAACATTCCCTAAAAAGTTAAATCCACCAACACAAATGTGAATACATATCTATTGAATGATCCAAATCATTAGTGGTGCAATTCTTCTCATGCACATGAATATGATGGTAGCCGTAAGACACCACATGATCATTCTGCATGACCACAGTACCTAAACAAGTGCCAGTATCATAACAGAAAATGGAAAACCCCTTACCAGGATAAGGTAAGATCCAAATAGAAGATGACATCATAATTCTATTTAAATCCTAAAAATAAGACTATCCATTCATATACCATATGAATTTCACCCCATTCCTAGTATGATCACTCAAAGATAGCATTAAATAGTAATTGAAGAATAATATATGGTATCAGGAAATATAAAGGCATGACTGAATGTTAAATACAATATTTGGATCTTCCCTTGAAAAGAAAACCTTCACCGTCTCAATATCAACTGATATTTTTTGTTAAAATATATTTTATTGTAATAATTTTAATTCTTGAATCCATGTGTTTCATTTAGAATGTATTATATAAAAATAGTGACTACTTAAGATCTCCAAAACCAAACGTAACTGATACTGAACCTTACATTCTGATTTTATATAATCCAAAATGTAATCCATGAACACTACCACAAATGTTTTGACATATGGATGGAATATCTAATTACTCATAGATTTAAAATATATATATATGTTTTTGTTAGACCAATCAATATAAAAAGCTATTTTTAATGACCATACCTAATCCTGAAAGAAGATAAATGATCAATAATTGAAAATCACTTTTCCCCCTTTAACTAATCAAAAATGTATTAAATATAGAGTAGAAGATTCTTTTCATAAATTTCACATGGTTAAAATTTTGATAATCCCATCACAATCAGAGTTAACAATATACCTTATTGGAAAAGGGAACTAGGGTTTCCCATGGAGAAACACTAGGGAGAAAAATAACCATTTACACCAGGTAATATAATTGTTTCTTGAGATCTTCCATCTCTACTAGATCTATATGATAAAAAGGTATCAGAATCAATTATATTTCTAAAAAACATTCAATTATAAACTCTACCTCCCTCTTTGATGAATTGGAGGTGAAATATTTTGTGAATATGTCAAGAAAATCCATTACAATGGTGGGATGATCAAAAATAGAATAAATATCATCAGGAACAGCTTCTATAATAGAAAAAAACTCTATTTCCCTTGGTGAGGAGGTCCTGGATGACTAGTCTACAGATTCCACTCTCCCTAAAGCACATGTGAGCTTAGAGAAACTGAAATAAATAAGGCATGGTAATGATAAAAATTGACCTCAATTTTTTTGAAAATATTTATAATTCAAACCAATGATTACATCATTATAATCCAAAATGAGAACAAGAAATTCCAAATTTGAACCACATCATATATAGATAAAGCACTAGAATTACAATGAAAACTGTGCTCTACCCTATACCAAATTGGATCTTCTAACTCCGTATCAAAATAAATGAGTTTTGATTGATGGTTAGTGACAAGAATAAATAGTCTAGATATTAATGAGTGGGATTAACCGGTATCAAATAAATCAATCACTATTAGGGATTCCATAAAAACGGTACCTCTAAATATTTCTATTCATGTATCTACCTCATAGGGAAACTCAAATACTATTCAAATCTTCTTCCCTACTAAGGCCTATAGCTAGATCCCTATAGTATTTGAGACTTCTTATTTCACAAGAATAGCATTTGGAGCCAATGATACCTATCAATTTTGAGTTATAGTCATAGAATTCATGGAATGTGTTTGGAAATCATACCTTCCGCAACTATCAAAATCATTATAATTGAATGAAATTAACACAAATTGTGCCCATCATTTCCACATTTTTAAGAAGCCAGAGGAACACAAATAGATACAACTGGAGTTGCTGAAAAGGCATTCTTTTGAGACTTACTTCAACTACACCTGGGATAATCTTTCAACTTCTTATATTTCCATGGTGTGTCAATGAAGCAACCACTTGGTGCAAGAAAACATGAATATATATATATATATATATATATATTAATTCCATATTCACTTCTTCTATCATATACTTATACACTATCTCTAAATACATGTGATTTGATATCTTGTTTCAAACCCTACATGTACTTATAATAATTTATCTCGTGCTTTTTGAAAACCTCTACTGCAAAAAAATTTCTCAGCAAACCGATTGGTGTACGCTAACACCGAATGCTCCCACTTCAACAAGGAGAGTAAATTTAGATACTTTTCATTCCACAGTTACTCTAGAAAATATTATGTTAAGAAGAGAGTCTTGAATCCTTTCTTGTCGAAGCCCAACCTCCTATCCTTCAATACCATGGAATCCAACCATGGCTTGTTAGGATGCTCAATCCTAAATGATGTACACTTCAAATTGATACCCTCATATATATCAAAAATGTAAAATATCTAATTTATCTTTTCATGAAACTACACTACCTTATATGGTTTATTTGAACCTTTAATGGAAAATTATTGTTCATACAAGAACTCCCATGATTGATTTCTTTTTCCAATAACTTTTTATTATACCTCAAAAAATGAATTCTGAACTTATGTCACCTTTAGTCAACAACTTGACCTGCCCACATGATAGCCCTAATAAATTTATGATTTATTTGAGGATTCCCCTATGGAGAATTGGTTGTACCCTCCTACAGATCTCTTATAATACATCTCTACAGAATACTACTGCACAACGAACCAAAGGAAATGGTAAAAAACTGAGCAATCTCATTTCAATCTAGAAAACCCAAAATCAAAAATAGAGATTAATACAATGAAATTAATAATAATGACACACACAAAAACATAAAATGGTAAAATGAGTCTCATTATAGTAGGAGATGGATAGAAACTCATTTCTTTATACATATATAGTCACATAAATCATGTCTTCTTTCTATTAATCATCCCAAAATAATGGAAAACACCAAAAGTTGGTGTTATGATACTGAAATATGACAAACCAACCAAAATACCCTCCAAAATGGGTACTTGTCCTGACCGTGAACCTACAGTAAGGGTGTTCCAGATCCCCATGGGTTGGATACTAGCACTAGAGAATCAAATAAAAACTATAGGGAATGATTTATCCCAACATGAAGAAACAATATGGAACATAAATAAAACATAGAAAATAGTTTAAAAGATCAATAAATTCCATAACATGGTACAAAACATGGAAAAATCATGAGTAGAATCAATATACCAGAATAATTACAACCACAAAGGACTACCAAAATAGAAAAACACAACTAATACATGAGATTTCCAAGATAGACTCCTAGCATTTCACCACCTACTACCCTACTCAGCTGATTAAAAACCTTGCTACCACACTCTGTATCGTAGACATTACTAGTATAAAAAGGCATTACTATAATTACACACAACTAAAAGGATAAAAATAGTGAGATAACATGATTATTTGAATCTCTCCAAGTTATTCCATATCATGTCATTGAAAAATAATCAATGCATGCTCAATTTTTAATGAAAACAAGGATTATAACAGTTTTGAAGTTTTTTATATCAAAATCATGGAAAAAAATTATTATGTAGAAATTTTTCTACATTTATAAATAAAACATGTATGCCATTTAAAAATAATTTAAATCCCATGAATAACAATAGATATATCATGTCTGAAAAAATCTTGGATCACATATCATATCAAATATAAGGTTGTAAAAAAACAAGTAAAAACCAAAAGAAGAATCATAGGTAACATCAGGACAGGGATCACACTATGTCATGATATCTAGGACACTCATAAATAACATATAAAATCACATATATATTAGGCCACTAGACATATTCATTGATTCTAGAGAGTAGAGGACCACCCAAAAAATGTGAACCCCTAATAGGTCTAATAAGTTTTTATAATACCATGCCTATAGATTATAGGAGACCACTATTAGAAAAAACCATAACTGTGGATGACACCTATTTCTATACCTTTAACAATCAAGCCCTATTATTTAAAACTTCTCTATTTTCAAAACCAATTCATAAATAAATTTTTATCAACCCATTAATTGATAAACATTTCAGAAAACCATTTCACAGTTCTTTGAAAACCCTTTTCCATTTACCTAAACATGGTAAAAACCATATTTTATAAAAACCTAGTTCCACACACACACACACAATTATTCAATCATGCTATTTATTTTAATAAAAAATTATAAATAAAGAATTCAAGGTCACCACCATGTGCTAGAGACATATCCATCAACTGCAAAACATAAGGCAAACATTCCCATAACAGAATCCAATAACAAAGAAGAATAGAAAACAAAAACAGAGTCCCTAGAATCAATAAACCGCTTATAGTTGATTAAAATTAACAAATATGTTACCAGCAAAGTGGAATGAACACATACCTCATGATGTCACACCCTCAACACCATAATCGGACAATGAGATGGCCCCTAGAATGACATCAAATAATGGATGTGGTGATAAACATGAAGAAACATCAACACGGATCAATGTATTTGATAATGCAACACAATAGTTCTACCATTATCAAATCCCAGATGAATCATTAATGATTACATAACTTGAAATAATAAATCCATCCACTCCAGTGATCAATCGAAGAATAAAACAATCTGGATTGAACTAAGACATCTAAAAATTTCGATGAAGGGAACTAGGATTAGATAGAGGATAGATATGGAAGAATGAAATAACATATCAGTCATAAAATTCCCTAACATTGAACACTGATACATGAACATAGTTATTAATCTGTTTACATATCTTATAATACTAGCAACTCAGATATCTTGAAAAAACATTTTCTTTTTATTAAAAATTGATTTTTAAACATCACTTGTCTTGTAACCATAACAAATTGAATACTCTTGTCATGTTGTGTTCCAGGTTGATTGTATATTCCCTAAAGAACATACACATAATTGACCCTAATTACACAGAGTGTATTTTTCATGAAGAATACATAAACTAAATATTCTTAAATGAAACCTCCAATTAATTTTGGCATTCTCCAAACCCATAGAGTACCACACATGTCATTTTAACCATGTATAGTTGAACACCATTAATTAAAACATCAATAGATCACTAAACATTTGTTCATTTTTCCCATCAATTGTTCCCCATCCCCAAGAGTCATAATTCACATACAATTAAATTGGGAAACAACAAAAGAGGTGGAAAATACCTAAAAGTGGGTAATGGGGTGTTAAATAACATCATCTTGAATAAATTTTTCCTTTATTGAGTTATCTTAATTCATCATGATGGGTTAATATTGAGGATCATTACATATGAATTTGTTATTTCCCTCATAATTTCTATATAGAAGAAAGTGGAATGAAATTAAGAAAACAACAACATAAATTATTATTTATTTAAAATAAATCCTTTCAATATCATGTTATTCAACCATTAATCTCCCATACACTAAAACTTCCTATTACATCACAACTGATGAAAAATTTTATCTAAATATTGACTTTGGTTTGTTTTCATTTAATTTAATAAGTTTATCTATGGAAATAAATGATATAATATTTTTACTATAATAGAGTTTTCATGTAAAACATTCTTAATAAAAAATATTGTACACTAAGGAATCATTGATCCAGAACCAAATAAAAATCATTTCATAAATTACATATATAATAAGATTTATACATAGTTATATAACCATAAACATAATTAATCAATTTTTCTTTTATATATAACAAAACATTAGTATCTTCCATTATATTCCAAAACATTAATACAAAAAATAATATATTAATCAATAATTAAACAATATATAATACACATAACATGATAAAATGAATAAAATATAGATCTAATAATAATTAAAGAAGCTTAATTAATATTATTAAAGACCAATCATTAAAATATTCTATAAATTAATTTATTAGAATAATCCATCAGTAATTCTAAAACAATCATTTATATTTTATTAATTCCTTGAATATAATTTTTTGGCACAACATTGGAATAAATTATAAGAACATTTAAGATAAATAGTTGTTTTCATTAGATGTCATTTTGAATTTTGGATCTAAAGTAGTTGTAAGTACCTAAATTTGATTTCATATTTGGAATTTGAGCATTTAAAAATAATGACGACGTGTTCGTAGGTTTGTAACAAGGCATATTACATGGTAAATGATATTGGTCTGATATAAAGGTTGATTTTCATGGTAATGACGATGAATTTTACTAGCTTGAAGACATATACACAATGAAAATTGGTTAAATCCATAAATGGGGTTAATTGTGAATAGAACCCCACTACATGATCATTTAATGATTTGTAACAAGGGTTCACACTAGGAAAAAAATTTCAATGCATTGGTTCCCTCTTACATGAAGGGTTCATGGAGAAAAATAGTGGTGCACACCATGATAGGGGTATATGATATTTTCATAAAGTTAAACTATACTTAGTTGTTCTTTCATAAACTAACACATATAAAGAGGAAAATTCAGTGAAGTCCCATATCTTCTCCCATCATATTGACTCCACTTTATAAGAAATGGTTCTCGGTTGGATTTACAAGTTTGTTCCCCTATTTCAGCTTGTATTTTGGTTTCTAATTACTTTTATTTTATTTCGATCAATTATCATAAGGGTTAAATGATGATTTCAGTGAAGAATTATTAAATCATCTAACCCATATGGGGATTTTGTGAGTGGTGGCTAAATGATTTCCTCAAATATTATTTAATATTTTCTTTTACCATTTCAGAGTAAATAATAAATTGCTCTAATTTATTTAGGGTTTCACCCAAAAAGTGGACAAATTTTTTGGTTGGTCGGGTGTTGGTGGATAGGGATTTTGTTCTGGATGGTTTCATGTGTGTTACATAGACCATATATGGTCATATGGTCATGTTTTTTTATGTGATAGTAACTCCCAGATATCACAGGAACACATAATCATGGATTATTAATTGATGGGATTGGATTAGGATTAGTGGAGGCTAGAATGGGTGGTAAATTTTTTACACTAGATTGTGGTCCCTTTAATATAAATCCATAATTTTTTTAGTATAAATGTCTACTACGTTCATGTTTCATGGGTTCAGGTATAATGGATTGTGAACAAGAATACCTTTTTGTAAGAGAGATAGGATGGATTTTAAACTACTGTACGTAGGACAACTACCGTTTAGAACTTTTTTATTAGGGAACACCTAATGAATATATTTTCCTTGGGAGAAGGTTCTAGTTTGGTTATCTAGAGAACTTTGGTTGTCTTAGGACCTAATATGATATGTGGGTATCCAAGGATAGTTTCTATTGGGCTTGTTTTCTATGATGGTATGAACATGTTAGGTATAGTAGTAGATGGTGGGATAGTCATACAACTTATCCTCAATGAGTGAGACTCACCTATGGGTACTTTTTGGAATAATCAGATTTCTGTGAATTTAATGGAATTATAGACTATATATGTATGATTGAGAGGGGTTTTATCTATATATTGGAAGGAAAAATCTCTATTAGAATATGAATGATGAGAACTTGGTGTGGGTCATTGTGTTTTTAGGACTTGGAATCAATATGAAAATGGTCTTATGGCCTATTGGTTTGGGTTGATCCCTAGGTAGTATGACCAATATTTATTATAGATAATAATGGGGTGGATTAATCCTTGTTGACTGGGTAATGATTATCCTACAGGTTGTGATGGCACTAGAGGGTGATGGTGATGTGTTGTTATTGATGGTCATAGATCATGTTAGGTTATGATCACCAAATGGATGTCTTAATAGATTAGATTAAATATTATGTAATGATGGTATGGGTTCTAGGTGACAAGAACCCTGGGATAATCTAGTGAGTTTTTTGATAGGTTATGATCCGTTCTTATATTCCATGTGTTTTTTAGATCAGAACATAGAGTCGTTGGTCTTGTGTGTGTTATATCAATCTTTTAAGGAAAGGTCATAATCAAGGTGGTTTGTGGATTACTAGTATTGGGTCAAGGTCTTTCTATGAGAGATGTGGGTCAGGATGTGATGTATGAAGGTGATTATGGAAAATTATATAATGAGGCATGGGTTGAGCAATACCTAGTGGGGGGTCATGAATTGGACCATTTGTTGTTTAGTCTTGGGTTGAGGACCACCTATGAGAGGGATTGTCCATGATATAGGGTGAATCATAACGAATGGAAATTAACTTGGTGATAAGTTATGACATAAGGAGTAATGAACGCATACCCATTCATTTGGATTAGAGTTTGAGGATTGGATGATAATCTATAACAAGTCATCAAGTATCTACTAAGCATCATGTATAATATCATGAGTTGAGGCAATACGGTTGATTCCAATATGGTGTATATATAGGTTTGATCCAGTGTGGTGGTGGTATTATTAACAGATAGTGACATGATGCATAATGAGTCATTATATATTTGTAATTAATTGATTTCAACACATTTAACAATTTAGAATTATATATATATATATATAAACATGTATAATTCATCAAAATTAATTACAAACTATCATTATTATAAATAAATTATGTTATAATAATCACTTAAATATTATCCATTTGATTGGAAGGATTGTATTTAGGGAAAAAATTATTAAAAAATATGAATGAAGGTTCTAAAATATTCAATCATATTGATTAATTCAAAAAAATAAGTACTTAATTTTATGTAACTCCATTTTATATTGGAGAAATATATTTTCATGAAAAATTTCTTTTTTTATATTTTTTGTGTGGATATTTTAAATAATTGACGCCATTATTATAAATTTTTTATTTGGGAAAACAAATAATTTTTTAAATAACCATGTCGATATTATATTATGGTGATTATTAATATTTCCTAAGAAAATAAATATTTTCTTAGTAAATAGTGAACATACTTCTTTATAAAAAAACTATCTTTTCATTTCATTTATAAGTAGCAATATTTATTTTCTTTCAACATATTGTTATTTAAATATTAATTTATTAAAAATAATATTACTAATTCCATATGAATCATCATTATAATTTATTTTTGTATAAGAGTATTTTTTTCATAAAAATTGTTTTTAATTAAATTAATTTCTTAGAACACAATGTGTTTTTATCATAACGAATTAAACTATTCTGTATATTGTTTTGATAAAATATGTAGGATATATATTAAAATATATATTTAAATATTAATTTTATTTTTTAAAGGGAATAAAAATAATTATGTTTACTTTAATGCTAAAGAGCCCATTTTTTCTAAAATGGGTTTTCATTTCATTTTATGTGCTTATTTCCAATTTAATTCTACAACTTATAGAAATTGAATTTGGAAAAATTTATCCCATATTATGAATAAAGATAATCAATATAATGTAACTGGGTAAACTAAATTTTTTGACAATGTGGATAGTAAAATAGTAATGTTTTTATATTATGGTTACGATTAAAAAAAGGTTATTTGGATGTGGTACCATAAAAAATGTAGTTTTTCGACCCAAAATTACTTAATTATTATTGGTTTAATAAATTTAAACCATATATTATTCTAATTTAGAATTAATTTCCATTTAGAGAAACATTATCATTAATGTTAAGTTTTATTATTTAAATATTTTGTGAAATTCCATGTCTGTGCCTTCATTCACATATAAAATGTGGCCTCTTCTCCTCATTAACACATATTGAGACTTATGGATCCACCAATACATTTGATAAAAAGTTATAATTTTTCTTCCCATACTACTAGATCTTATTTTCTTCTCCTAATACCAACCATTAATCGATTAAGGGTTAACTTAAAGTTGTTCTATAAAAGAAGAGTTATAAATCTTAATTGTGAACTTCAAATTCGAATTCTTCTTATACATACTATAAACCTATTATATCCATTATAAAATTATTGGTTTTAAAAAATTAATATATTTATATTACATTATGATAATTTACCTACTTTCTTCTACATATTCTCTATCAAATGGGAGTTGAATGTATTTCTTGTGCATACATGTGCACTACCACCTCCACATAGAGATACAATTCATTTTGCATCACAAAATTTCATGGTCTATTAATATAATATATTTAATTTAAATATAAAATATTTAATATATAATAATGTTTATTTATTGGTGAAATATTATTTACCTTCCTTTCATTCAATCCATTAAAAATGGAAACCTCATATATGCATATATACCGATTATCATCTCCACATTTTGATGTATTTCATTTTTCATTAAAAATTTATATGAAATGAATTATTAGGTATATAATAAATTAATATAATAATTATATCATTATAAACATTATGGTTATGGATTAACCAAGATCTTAGTCTAAGGGCCATAAATTCTAAACAAAATCATAAATGAAAAATGAAGCTGTTAACTCCTGAAATGTTGATCATAAAGAATGATTGTTAATGAATCAGTGATAATATTTTTTAGATCCATCATTTAAGATATTATAGTTAATAATATTTTTATGGTATATAAATATATTCTATTTTAATTTTTTATAATGGGTATTAGAGTTCTTACAATGAAAAATTAACTTATGTTATGTGTTTCATGTTATAATCTCATTTTAACCATGATTTTCTATGCAATGATTTCATATATAGTTTTTTTGATATCTATCTCTTGAAAATAATATTTAATTTATTATTCATAATTTATTTTCAAAAATGAAATTTATTTTTTTATTTTTTACTCTCTTTATGTACTAATGAAATGGATTGATTTTTAATGAAATACATACATTATTCTACTCCTTTTTAGAAATATTTACTTCTATGTCCAAATTTTCTTTAAAATGTTTTCACGAATGTGTTTAGTATTATAAAAATATTTATTAAACAATATTAAAAAAATTACCTTCTGTAAATTTTTTTTAATGGAATCATTTTTTATATAGACCATTGGAATTCCATTTCTCACATTAAATCTTACATTACAAGTTTTCGTGGTTCATTTAAATGAAAATTTTTTCCTTAAAATTTTTATTTTTATGAGATTTTAATTAATCTATTTATAAATAAAAAGAGAACTTTATTTATGAATTTTTATAATAATATTTTAATGTTATTTTCATATATAACAATGTCCTTTAATTTATCTCTTGATTTGATGGGGATATGAACGAATTTTACCATGCATATATATTATCTTGATGATTTATGAACATGATGTGAAAATATTAATGGAAAATATTTTCATTTACAAGGGTTAATCATTGATAAAAATATGAATGTTTTATCATCATTTCACACACGTATATGTCGATTATGATTATGTAATGGTTGTGATGGATAAAGATCATGATGATGGGAGGGTCTATTTTATCCATCCAATGCAATGGATAATGATGAAAGAGTGGATAATATCCCAATAGTTGATGAGGTTAATAATATAATAAGAAATTATGAAGTTAATATACTCTTATTTGATTATATAGGTGAAAAAAATATATTATAGGTATAATAAACTCATAAAATAGTATAGATTTAACTAAAAAAATTTACTCCTAAAAAAATGTAAGAAATGACAGGGTTTGCATTTTCATTATAGGACTTTATCCACAATGATAATCTTAAGAGTATACCTTGAGAAATGATTTTATATTATATTCTTATGTAAATTCCATAAACGTTTGTCTCATACTTATAATATTTCATTCAGGAGAATTAATTACTATATATTATTTATCACTCCTTTTTATTATGTATTTTTAATGAAAACCCCCTATTACATGATTCATGATTAAATATATCTGGTCAATTAAGAATGATTATATTAACATTTGATCTTGTCCTCATACCATTATTATTACCTTTTTTTATATTTTATCATTGATTTATATCATTTTTGTTTATCTTTACAGATCATATTTGAGCCCACTCTTTATTATGTTCACTTTCCCAATATTATGTAGAATGGGTTTCTGTTTGATATGTCTATGAAGTGTTATAGATTTGATGAAATTAATGGGAAAATATGTAGAAAATTTATGCACCAGTTATTTATGTATCTAGGTTCCAAAATTCTATAATCCTTTACTTTTCAAGTATGGATTGTTATGATATGTAATCAATATTCATATAATAATATGTAATATTTTAATATGTAATCTTCATGTCACCATAATGTTATTCTGTGACATAATTATTTTATTTCGTGTGAATAATTTTATATGATTACATATAATTGTGAAACATGGTGAGACCCTATTAATATTTATTTCTCACAATCTTCACTACAACCATGATTTTAATATAGTCCATGTGTTTACATTTAGGTTCAACATGAGACTTCCATTAGATATGGATGGTGAATCACAATGAGAATGTGGTGACTAAGTTGTTTTGAGGTTCACGGATTGTAGCATGTCATGTGTGTGTATTATTTTGGTTTATTTTGTATATTTTATTGGTACAGTTGGCCATAAATTGATGTATGACCCAATTATTTCATCGTTGTAAAATTTATTATAGAATTGTTTTTATTTGTTTCTCTATACTATAATTATGATGTATATAGTTTTTGTTATTACCAAAACATCATATGAAACTAATTTTAGGGTATATTCTCCCAAGTGTAGGATTTAGTTCCTCTCTTTTATTTAGAATCTATTGAAATATCCAAAGTCATACCTTAGTTAACATGGAACTACATTATGGGAAACTGTGGGTTGGGTCCTATAACACTGTGAGATGTTATGAGAAAAATTCCTTTTAATTTCATTGATGTCTTGTGTTGTATTCTACAAAAAGATTTACTTTCTCTATACACAACATCATATTAGCTTTAGGTATATGTTTAACTGTTCATGTCTTGTCTTACACAAAATGTCAGGTAATTTTGATAAAATTATTTTTAGGAATGATCTTGTATATGTGAACCACTAAATAATAAAACCTTGTCATTATAATGGAGAGTATGAAGAGTATTTTATTCCATCTAAAAAACTATTTTTATGAAATTAAATGAGATTATAAAATAAAATAATAACTCTTAATATATTAAATCAATTGTTTATAATTAATCTTATATGTTATCTAGACAAAATATAATAAGATGTTATGTTTTTCAGATAAAATAAGTATTTATAAAAAATGCAGTTTTGCTGCGATTTGATGGTACACCCATATTAAATATAGTTTTTTTACACTTTTTTTTTTTCAAAAAAAACATAATTATTATATTATAGAGTAATATAAAAAATTACTTTTTATGGATTTGATATATTTTTCTAATAGGATATAAATTTTGATTAATAATAAAATTGTAATTAGTTTTAATTGAAAAGAAAATTTTTAATTGAAATAATATATGTAGTTAAGTAATATTATAAAATGGTTTAAATGTATAAATAGAATATATTTATATCATTAAATTTAATTGAAATCATTATCATTATTATTAGGATGAATTAAAATGTAAAACGACTTCAATCTTTTTCAATGTTTTACATTTTAAAAACACCTTCTCTGTTTCTGACAATAAGAATAATTTTAAATTAATTTCTGGAACTTCTATTTTTTGAATTTTCAAAAATGGATTGAATATTTGGAATTAGTAGGTCCAAATTATATAAATATTATTATTTTATTTTTGGGCATTATGAATTGTTACTTCGGTAATATTTATTACCACATTAAAAAGAAAAATATTTAATTAAGGGTAAGAATAATATTATACAATTACACTAATAAATGTCTTAATATCATTGTATGAGTGTGGTTCTACCTAAATAATACTTGGGTTGAAATGGTATCCTTTGTAATCCACGTTAATGATATTGGGACATGTAATTTATTATAATTAGAAAATAGTTAAATATGTCCCACAAAATATTTTAATAACTAAATAAATTTTTATGTAAATTTTAAAAAAGATAAAATCAATTATTAATACTCATATGTAATAAAAAAATTTATTTATTTATATTGGTAATTTATTTTTCATTTTTTGAAATTATATAATTACCATTAAGACATATAATTTTATTGTGTACAAATTAATAAATTAATGATAAATATATATAACAATTTTCATTAAAATTATAATAACTAACAAAAGACCCTAAACATACCCAGTTATTATTTTTCAAGAATATATCTACCATAAGAATCCATGTGTTAAGTTATTGACCATTTGGTGCCATATATAAGTTATTGGGACACTTATTTTATTTTATTTAATGGGATGTTATAGAAGTCAAATTCAAAAATTAATATGCATATCATTTTTAATGATGGATTTTCTGTATTCTAAATTGGACTAAAAGTATTTTTTAAAAACATAGTACATTTATATTCTTCACTATATATTATTTTCAATTTTTACAAAAAATAGTTATTTTAAATAATTACACAAAATTGATGTAGTTATTATTTTGTTAATAGAAATATCAAATTCATGATATTAAAAATATTAAAATTAAAATAATTTGAACTAATTAATATTTCCAATGATTTATATAGATTACCTAGACCACATAGTGATATAATAAAATATGTTCTTCATTGATAAAATATTATATTTTTATTATTAAAATCCATGAATTGTATAGTGTCAAAATTGACACTATTGATGTTTTGTCAAAAAAATGATTAATTAAATAATTGAAAATAATAAAACGTTTTTTAAAAAAATAAAATAATTTTTATATGGTCTAAAATTAACTATGGTACTTATATTTGGTCTAATTGACATCAAATATTAATATATTAATCTTTTAAAATTTTTAAATATTTGTTATCTTAATTAAAATTAAGTAGAATTACAAAGTGATCATTAAAATGATAATGATTAAATTCACCTAAAAACTTATATGAAATTTATTGGTTGATAATATTATAGAAATATATCATCTCATATTATAAATTGGGATAGTTTGGAGGGTTTTTAGTGGGGTTTTATTTTATTATAAATTAATATTTTGGAGGTTTCCAAAAGTGCCCCTCACCTCAATTATAAATGCGAACCTCCTCCCATCATATTAACATCAATTTGAGCCTTTATTTATAGAAATACCCTACCATGTTCCCTTATAAAATCCCCGATTACATTCTAGAGGTTCTACTATTTTTAAAAGACAAACTCTAGTACTCTAATTGGAGATTTATAGGAATCACGTTGAACAAGAGGTAATTTCATCTATTGATTCATTCATACTACACTCTTCTTGTATTTACACTTCATGAGTTGTTTTATTATAAATTAATAACTTTAGTCTCAGTTTTATTCTAATATTTTATTTTAATTAGAAAAAAACTATATTCCACCTTATATAAATCCTATGAAAAAACAATATATCCATTTGTTTGTACTTATGACTTAACGTCTCCACAGTATAGTGTAATATGTTTTTCACAAAAAATAGACTTGTATGGGTATAATGAAGGAAATAATAAATAAATATGATTATTATAAAAATTTATTTATTATGGAATAATATTTATTCCATCCTCGTCGATACCACATCATGATTAATATAATGATATCATCGCTCATTTGTGCATTTGTCATACCTCCTACACGATGCAAAGTGATTCATTCTACATGATATACATTAAATAATGTGTATATA
Source organism: Viscum album (assembly GCA_963277665.1). Lineage (NCBI taxonomy): Eukaryota > Viridiplantae > Streptophyta > Magnoliopsida > Santalales > Viscaceae > Viscum > Viscum album. The sequence goes on from OY728121.1 coordinate 861,383,931, forward strand.
CATGTAAATAATAAATAAATATGATATATATTATGTTAATATCATTTTGGAATGATATAACTATTACCAAATAAGGTGAACATGAACTTATTTGACAAAACATGCATCGAAAACTCAAGTAGTTAATACTAGAATAACTAGTAATAATGATTTATCATTACCAAAAAAATGCTAATATGATCTTATATGATATCATAAAAAATAAATTATTTTTTAAAAATTCTATTCCATCATATATATCATTATATTATAGGTTCTGATACATACAAAAGATATAGGATATAAGGTAATGGATTATTTTGCAATCACATTATTTTCCAAGACAGTTTATAAATAAGAATTTAATGGGGGTATATTTAACTTCCATGTATATGTTTTATAAAAATTTAATATTATTTGTATTCTTATAATATTTTTTAAAGACAATTTTTCCAATTAGTGTGTTTTAAATAAATGGTATGGAAGGAACCATTCTTTAGTTTTTACAAGGAAGTTTTTGACTTTTCCAAAAAAGTATGAGAATTTTTTTTAGCTTATATAGAATGAATGGGTTTTTATGAAATAATAACACCTTATTTATATTAATCATCATCTATACGATTTCAATTATATTTTCAAAATATTATTTGTTTTAAAATTTCATGACATTTCGAGAAAATAACGTGTTTTAAAGAAAAATAATAATTTCCTCAAAAATTAATATCTACTATTTTTTCAAAATTATTTTCTATATAATATGAAATTGTTTAATATTTTAATGTTTCTATCCATATAATTAATTTGGATTTTTTTGTTACTTAGGGAAATAAATTTATGAAATAAATTTATTTAATATGGATTTTGATGAAATTATATTTAAGAAAACATTTTAATTCTTTGTTTTATGCTATGATGAATGATTTATGATTTTGCGGAAAATATAAGAATGATTTCATTATGTGAGGAGTGGGACATACATCTCCCTCCAATGTGTTTTGTAATGATTTATATATCATGAGATAGTCAAGGATTAAATGTAATGTTAATTTGGTTCTGTAATACATGACTGAAATGGAATATATATATATGGTTTAGTAATGCATGGCTAGAACGAGGTGTGAAATTTTTTCAATAATGGACTTTGTCTTCCATGATGGTCTTGGTGATGTACTTTGGTTAATATGGAAATTATTTTCTATTCTTATGTGTTTTCAATAATTCCATTTTGTATGACAAGTAAATTTTATCATGGTTAATGTTCCTTTATGATTTATGCCTTATGTAGTATAAAGAGTAATTTTAGGACTCATTATTTTGATATTCAAAATATATTTTCATGTAATTGAATTCAAATGTTTATGTTTTGTTTTATTTTTTCCATGATTACCCTTATTGAGTATTTGAGCTAACCATTTTTATGTTTTCTTTCCCCATCGTATAATTAAAGGTTTTAGGTAGGAAAACTAAAGGGTAAGATCTTTATTGGAGATTTTGAAGATCATTCCCCAAGAATGAAGAATGTGTTCCATGTATCCATGGACACTAAAATAATATGATATTTTGGAATATTTTTTGTAACATATTATGTATTCAAAAAAATAAATGTAATTTCCATTTATGTCAAGCATGGTTCATTAGATATGGTATCAGAGTGATGGATTAGTTATCCTTTGGAAACCGGTATATGAAAAATTAAGTGAGATATCTGGAGATATTTATAAGGATATATCTAGGTACATCCCTATGGTCTAGTCAAAATATAGTTTATAGTGATATAATAATGGTAATTATCATGAATAATCATAGAATAATCGAAATATGTTAGGGATTGAAAGAACCTCTTCCCCCTTGATTAGGTGGTTTTCAATGTATGATTTTTTCATCTCCCACATTTCTTTTTGGGTTTTAGAAAATATATGGAACCCAAATCAATCATGTTAATGATCAATTAAATGGTAAATGAAATTATTTTTCCTATGAAAAACCAAATGTTATGGGATATGGAATTCAATATATAATCTCTATACATACACAAGCTAGGAATCTTTATGTACTTCCAAATGAGTAGATATGGGAACAATATTTCATTGAGTCCTTCAAGAGGAAACATCCACGTTCTTTATGTGGGTCTTATGATAATCTTGTTTCTAAAAAATGGATTAGTTCCATTGAAAATATATTTTCCATCCTTCTCTGTTTAGATCAAGAAAAAATAATTTTTACTATTTATTGTTTATAAGGTGAATCAGACCGGTGGTTGAATCTAATCAATAATAGTAGGCTGCAAGATGAAATTGAATCCATTGAGTGCGATGAGTTGATGAAATTATTTTATAGAAATTTCATTCCTCGTATTCATCAAATGAATATGTAAAATGAGTCCTTGTGCATAATCAAAATGATGATGAACTGATTGGAATATGGGAGGAAATTTGTGTAAGACATACAAGGTATGATTCGGGCTTTATCATCCTACATGAATGTAATATAGATTGATTATCCAGTGGCTTCAAACTAAGTAATCAAAGTGTGTTACCTTTAATAGTCATTATTTTCTATGATGATATTTTTCAATGTGCAATCAATATAGAAATGGAATTTGGTGTTAGATAACAATCTCATGATTTTGACAAGAAATAAAATATAGAGTTGAAAGAAAAATCTCCAAATAATGGTGAAAATAAGAGCAGTGTTTCCTTATGAAAAATTGAGAAAATAAAAATGGTGGAGATAGTATTAAAGTGACTAAAAAATGTTTTAAGTGTTGAAATGAAGATCACAAGGTAATTGAATTACGATGTAATGAAAAAAATGTAACTAATTATGTGTATAGTTTAAAGGCTATAAAGAATTTCCCACCTACACTTCAATGTTACAAGTGAAAGGAAATAGGGAATTATTCTATCCAATGACCAAATACAAGGGTTATCAATGATGATTTATGTAAACAAACTATTAAGTCCAAATACCAAGAAAATAACATGTCATTGCTATTGGTGATGTTGAGTATCAAATTAAAGTGGTGGAATGATTGTGTGTTTAGGTAAGGGATTCCAGAATATTGTTTTAGAATATCTTTTATAGTATTTTAGAATATTGAAATATCTATGTATTGGTCCATTGTGGTTTTCCATAAGTATATGGTACTAGTAACAATTAAAATTGATTTAATTTTTTTTGAAAACACATGTTATTTGCATAATTATTGGATATAGAGATAATTAGATATTTTATAGTAATAATGACCTCAGGATTTATATAAGGACAAAGTGATATAATGGTTTGAGTATTTAGAATTTTTGGGATTTTTGGAATGTTGAAAGGGTTAATTTTCCACAACATGCATGTTTTAACTATGGTTATATAGTAATTCAAGTTATTAACATGTTTTAAGATAATAATTGATTAATGTATAAGAATTATTCGAATGGGATAACCAAGAATATCCCTATGATATATGGTAGATATATTCTAGGCTTATTTAGTTCACATATTTTTAATGTTTTATATTTTCTATTTTTGTAAGGATTATAATGTTATACATTTATAGATAGTATATTTCATACTACAGTTGTTGTTTTTTAGATTAATGAATTGTCTCTATATAGGTGGAATTATGCATATTTGATAACCTATTCACACCTTTTTGTTGAGACAGATATAATAACTTGTCATTATATTTATTGATTGCATGATCTTCTAATAGTTCAAAAATGAAAAGGCTAACTTCATTTCATTGAATAAGAGATGATGTTAAAAAAATTCAAGGCATGAACAATAGTGATATTCTAAAAAAAATTAATTATTTCTTTTCATGTTCATTAACATTAGGGAAATGATCTCGAAAATAAAAAATATTATCTTTGTACCTTCTTATCTGACTAATCAGATGGTCCCTTAAATCATCACAGATTTATGGATTTATTTTTGTTAACTTTCTCTAATTCTTATTATCTATCACTCTCCATCAAAACACGATGGTTATATTTTTCTTCCATATCTATATTTTAATTTCCCACTTATGTTCCTCTATATGGAATCCCAATGAGAAGTAACTTTGGAGAACCATCATATTTCTGGAATTCTATTTAAAAATGTTGTTTTATTAGTACTTATTATTATGTTATTTTATATGAATGAAACATTCAAGTAGTAATACTTCTATAAGAAATTCAAATTTCTAGGGAGAAATTCATTTTTTAGGGGGGTAGAATGTACCACCTTGATATCTAATGAGAATTTTTTTTAATTTATTTGATGTATTGTGTTTTAGGATACACCAAGATTAAATTGTGCTATACACAACACTGTATTAGCTAGTGGTATATTAAAAACTATTCAGGGCTTGTGTTTCACACAATTTCACGTTCTTTTAATAGAATTCATTTCATTCAACACCGAGTATAAGTGATCAACTAAATATTAATACCTAGTCATTATAATATTGGTTATGAGTAGTAATAACTTCCTTATAAAAACTATTTAAATTAAAAACTTCAGCATATAAAATAATAAAATAACTCTTTATTTATTAAATATAAGATTTTAAATTCATATTATATGTTTTTTAGACATGATATAAGAACAAATTAAAATTTTTGGGATAAAAAATGTATTTTTTTTAAAAAAAATGAAGTTTTTCCACCTTTTGATATAACACCAATATTAAAAATATTTTTGACACTTTAAAATATTATATTTAACAAAATATAAGTCTTCTTTGAAAGAGGAATGTAAAATTTTAATTTGGCTGAAAATTGTAAATTTTCCTGATATGTTTTTTCATTTTTAGGAATATTAAAATTATAATAAATTTTAATTGAAAAAAAAATCATTCATCAAAATAATTTATATTGTAAAATTATATTATTGATTGTTTTTAAAATATATAAAAAAAGATTTTTATCATTAAATATATTTCATGTCATTATCATTAATTTTACATTGTATTAATATGTAAAAAAATTTCAATCTTTTGCAATGTTTTGCACTAACAGAAATTTGTCCTATATGAACTGTTTGTACCAAACTATTTTCATAGTTACATTAGAGAGTCCTATAACATTTTTTTTAAAATCCATTGGTATAGGTCCACCCTATTCCGACAATTTCATCAATACCATTGGTATAGCTCAAAAATCGAATAACATATACCAACAGTTCTCTAAACCATTGGTATAGGTTCTTTGATTTTTTATGTAATATTTATTCAAATGACATTAAATAAATCAAAAGATAATATACATATATATATATATGAAATTATGTTTAAAAAAGTTATGTTAGTTTAGTGGTTAGTTCGTTGGATTATAAACAGGAGGTGTTGGGATCAAAACAATGTTGGTATTATTTTTTGAATTACCTATACCAATGGTTTCATAAAACTATAGGTATAGGTTGTTCATATGACCAATACCAAATGTTTTATTAAAATCATTGGTATACGCTTATCCCAATGCCAAACTATCATATGGTCCTCTAAACCATTGGTATAGGGTCTTTTTCTATTAATCTTAAATTTTAAAAACAAGTTCTCTCTTTCCGGCAACAAGAAAAAATTAAAATTAAATACTACAACATCTATTTTTTAATTTTTGAAAACATGATCCCATATTTGGAATCAGTATTTCCAAATTATGTAAATATCATTTTTCTTATTTTTTGGCGTTATGAATAGATTCTTCGGTAATTTTTATTAATATTGTAAAAGGGTAAATCGGATAATTAAGTGTAGGAATACAATTATAAAATTACACTAACAATTTTATTAATAACATTTGATGATTTTTGGTTGACCTAAATAATACTTAGGTCGAAATGGTATTTTTGGATGCCACTTGAATGAGATTGGGAGATATAAGTTTTTTTATTTAATGAATATTTAAATATGTCCTGCTAAAATTTAAAAAATTTAAAAAAATTATAATGTTATACAGAACATAAATTCGATTATAAATAAGCACTTTTTAAGCTAAAATGTTTTTATTTATCATGGTAATATATTTTTAATTTTTAGTAAATATATATTTACCCTAAAGACTTATACTTTTATGGTGTGCAAATTAAATAATTGAAGGGAAATCAATGAAACAATTATTATTAAAATGTTAATAACCATCAAAAGACCCAAAAACATTCCAAATTTTTATTGGTCGTGTATATCTAGAACAAAATCATAAAAGGGTCAAGTTGTTGACCATTTTGATCCATATGGAAGAAATTGTGACACATACTTTATTTTATTTAATGTGATGTTACAGTTGTCAGATTCGTAACTTTATCAGTATAGCATTATTAATGTTTAATATTATAGAATATAAATTCGAATAAAGGTATTAATATTAAAGGTAATATATTTTTCTTAAACATTGTATTTTGATTATAATTTTTACTTAACATATAATTATATTATAAAATTACACAAAACTGATGTATTATCATTTTATTTATAGAAATATAAAATTAATTTTATTAAAATTATTAAAATAAATATAATTATAGATAATTAATATACCCAATAATTATTATAGATGTCCTATATCTCAAATGGATATAATAAAATAATTGGTTCGATGATTACATCATATAATTATATTTTAAAAAATCCATGAATTGAATAGTGTCAAAAATTGACACTATTGTTGTTTTGTCAAAAAAAAATTAAATTATTTAAAAATACTAGTTTTTTATAAAATATAGAATAATTATTATATGGTTTAAAATTATCTATGTTACTTGTATATGGTCTAATTTACATCACATAAAGAAATATTTCACACTTTTAATTTTGAAATGATTTTTATATTAATTAAAAGTAAATAGAACGACTAACTATTAATTAAAATGATAATGTTTAAATTGACATACAAACAAGTATAACATGTATTTTTTTGAGGGAATTACAGATCTATCTAATATCATCTTTTAAATTGGGCCATTTTGTAGGGGTTTTAAGCAATGTTTTATTTTATGATATGTTAATATTTTTGAGGTTTCCAAAAGTGCCCCTCACCTCAATTATAAAAGGGAACCTCCTCCTACACATCTTCACAACAATTTGATCCTTAAATCTCATCCATAAACTAACATATTCCCTTAGAAATTGCTAGTCACATTTTAGCTATCATATTCTTATTCAAAGGCCATTTCTAATGCTCTCTGAGAAATGTTGACATCACTTGTACTTCCTTGTATTTTCTTTAGTTACCCTTCTGTACTGTGAGGTAAGAGAATGGATTTCTTTCATTGTTGTGATATTGGGGCTCTTCTTTCCTCGAAATTCACCATACTGGATCGAGATGCTTGTTCATAATTGACACTTATTTTGGCGGTTTTCCTTAACTTATTTACCCACTCTCTGAGTGGAAGCTGGTTCAGAATTATGATATGCCTCTTCATTAGAAGCCACATGCAACAAGAACACATTCGGGCTTCCATGGGATATCAAACGCAGTCAGGATTGCTGTCTTGTTGATCTAAAATCCTTGAAAAGTCAACATGGTTTGCATCCTGTATAAAAATATTTAAAGTAGTATAGGTAAATAAGAACTGAATAAATGTTAATAGCTAAAACATTAGGGATGTTAAAAAAATAAAGTATTATGAACATGTTTTCATACCATTGGTTAAACTGACTGAAATGATATATTATTCAATCATCTTACGTATAAATTCACAGTAGAATAGACATATGTGGTGGAATAAATTGAAGAACTAAGAAATTACTACTTACTATAAACTTTCCAAGGCTTTCCTAGAAAAAGTCAAGATAAATTGGAAAGAGAATGTGATAAATTGAAAAAACCATTAACAAATAACTACTTTATAAATTGTAATAAAATTAATTTGATGAAATTGAATGACACCACACATGTATTTGGAGGAAGAAAAAAAATTTACACTACATACTAAATGTGAATTTGCACATTTCATCACATTACTATATAGCATACTGAAATACCGTTGATCACAATCACCATTTTTCCTAGTTAAGTTCCTTTGCTTCATCAACATTACTGCTCCACAAGTCTGCTCTGTAAACGACTCCAAGGCATCACATTCCAACATAGTATTTGGAATAAAATTGATTTTTGGATTTAAGTTTTTTCTCATAAACCAGCACCCCATCTAACTTCAGTTCTGAAAGTAGATTATCATGTAATGTTTCATGCAACTGATTATTCAAATTTCTTCCTCCACTTCTTCCTCTTCCTTCATAGTGTCTCAGATCTGCCAAATAAATGAGAAATCAGCTATAGAAAAAAACTTTTAACATGCAACCAATGAATACCTATAAGCTGAGAAATGATAACAAACACACCCACACAACCAATCCGCAACAAAAAAACACAATTTTTTAATAGCCAGTTTACCTATTCATTGGATTTTCTAACTTTGGGGTGTTTTAGTTATCATAAGGTTCTGTTTGTTTGCATGCACCATTTTTTCACAGAAGTACCTATCTGGAATAATAAAGTAAGTGAAATTGTGTTTAGAAATTTGTCTATATGCTAGAAACTAATAACAAAAACACCCATGCAAGTAATCTACAACAAAAACACTATATATAAATGGTCAGTTTACCAATATTTTTCATTTATTGGATTTTATATCATTGGGGTGAGTTTGTAAACATAGGGTTCTATTTAGTTTCATGTGTTATGTTTGCATAGAAGTAGCTACAAATAATAAAAAAAATTAAGTGAAATGATGTTGGGAAATCTTCATATATTCTAAAAACTGATAAATTACAGGCTGAGAAGGAAACTCCTAAGAAGTTTGCGGTGGTGGATGGATTTGACCAGGGCCAGACCTCTCATTCACTCTCTATGACATCTATTGAGAATCCTAACTCGAGAAAATCTACAGGTTGTTTAGGTGGATTTTTTACAGGATAAAGGGAACTCCAATGAGACCTTGTATACAGATCATGTCATCAATGAAGTTGTTATAACTATTGCTGCTGATAAAGAAGTTGTGAAGGAATCTGACCCTAAGAATACTGAGAATGGATCAACAACCCTAAGGACTTCATAAAATGAAACCCTAAATTTATATTTATTACGTTGAATATAATGAAATCATAAAATAATGGTAAATAATATAACTCTAAAAGGGTACTCCATATATGCCGACAATGAATTTCTGTATAGTGAACCTTATAAGAAGTTTGATATGAAATACATATACCAAACTAAAAAACATTGAAACAAAAAATTTGGAATAAAATATAGGTATACTCGAATGTATGTTACTATATAGAACTAAAACTCATTATTATTACTTATTATTGAAAAAAATTTATCCTTGGTAAAAAAAGAAATTATAAATGTTGGAAAATCCCTTAAAACAACTAAAACACATAACATGATGATTTTTCAACATTAGAAATCAAGCAGTCAGTGAATGATGCACATTTGTAGCTGCCCTGTGCACAACCCTTCAGTCTCTGCTTGAGGTCACATCAGATTCTCTCTCATCTCTCTAATCTTCTCATTTGATTTACTATGTGATTATAAGCCTTAAACGGGAATAAAATTTATAACCCCTTCAAATTTAGTGTATGTTAAAAAAAATAGTGATGATGGATGGGATAATGTGTTGACATATGAAGTAAAAAACTAATTAAAACAACTTCTATGAAAATTTACTAATCTCATGAAATTGAAAGATTATTAATGTACCAACCACTCTAAGTTTTAGTCCATAGAAAATGGTTGTAACCATTTTTTGGGGAAAATTTATCGCAGTAGATAGTTTGAGAAGAAATAATATTATATTTATTTGATCCAACTAAAATGAAAGTGAAACATTAAATGTCAAGGACAATATAATTGGAATTTTTAATCATTTATTCTTCTGTCATTGTACCACAATACAGTGAGAATGTTTACATTTATCTATAGTAATATGGTCTGAAAACTGAATAAGAATGAACAGTTAATTCAAGCTGCATAATTCTTTCTAGTTACCTTGTTTTGATCATAATCATAGGGTGTAACCATTGTTTAAAGAAAATTTATCAAAGTAGAATCCCTTATAGGTGTTGATCTGTAGTCACATAAAATAAAATAACAACATGGATTCTGCTTCCATTACACCACACGATAGTCATGATGTTGACATTTATCTACAGTGAAATGGTTTGAAAAGTTGAATAATAATGAATGATCAATTCAAGATACAAAATTTGTGCCACTTTCATTGTTTGTATAAAAAACATATAGATGTATCAATTGTTTGAGGAAAAGTTATCATAGTACAATTCATTATAGGTATTAATCCTTATTCATATAAAAAAAATCATAGGTAAATATCCCAATTGGCAACAGATTTCTAGAAAAAAATATATATTCTTGAAACACCAAAAATGATGTCAGGGGGTTCATCTTTCATGAAGATGCCTCAAAGAACTCCATTTTTTAGTGGACAGTGATTCCACTTATTTTTATCCATTCATCTTAGGGATGAAAAATGATGTTCTTTGGTTTGAACACGAAAATAATGGAGTTCATAAATCTATTTTAGTAAATGATTCTCCCATCACTGGAGTACTTGTTAGATTCTTGACTGGTCGTTTAATGGACTATACAGATTCATTATCGTCTTTAGAATTATCTTCAGTGTCTTCATCTATCACATGAAAGTTGTAAACTTCCTAAGATTATTTCTTATGTAAACCTACTAAATATAAATGGATAACTTTAGTCTGGGAAAGTTTCATGACCAAAATATTTCATTAATGTTACCCCATAACACACTTTTAATCAGGCATCAGTTGTCTTCAAATAGATCAATAGACAGTTTCAAAAGAAAAAATAATTTATTTCATTCATCCTACTAAAATTAAAATGGAACATTACTTGTATAAAAAAACCCAATTTTCATTTTCCCTCTTGTATTCTATAGCCAATGTACCAGAAGGTGATTCCAAGATAGTCATGAAGTTAACATTTATATGTAATTAGATGGTCAGAAAAACTGAATAAGAATGAATTTTAAATTTAAAATGAATAATTTGTTTTAGTTTTCTTATTTGGATCACAAAAGTAATGATGTTTCAGGATCATTTGTGAGATGGATTCCATGATATCAGATTTTTTGTCTAAAGTTGAGCATGAAGCATATCTTGGGAAGATCCACAACTTTCTTCCTAATAAATACATGTGAATTATTTAGTAGATTGGTAAATTCCATACTTTCAATGCCAAATAATGTGTAGTAGTGTTGAGTTCACAACCAAAAAATGAAGATGAGGGTGAATAAGATACTAATAATGTATCAATAACTTTCCAAACCAACAGTATTATAAGTAATGTGAATCATACCAGAACATTGAGGTGGGGAAACTACATGAGACATTATACAATACCTGAGAAAAACAACATGGTTCCTCCCCATTCTTCATAATAAAGATAGGTGAATTAACCAGTATATTGGTAAATTCTATACTATCAATGAAAAATAATGAGAAATATTGTTGAGTGTACAACCAAAAAATAAATTTGAGGGTGAAAAGGGTACTAATAATGTATCAAAACATACCAAACCAATAGTATAATAAGTAATGTGAACCATACCATAACATTGTGGTGGGGATAATACAGGGAACATTATGAAATACCAAGGAAGAACAACATGGGTCAAATCCCATTGAAGAGCCAAATTGACGATTTCATTGAAGCCTTCATTGGCAAAACAACCTTCTGGGCTGCCACATCTGCCCTAATATCTGCCTTCATATTATTCTCCTACTGAATCATCTACATCCACCATAATGATATTATAATTTCATCAACCTCCATTATCTATAAAAACAACATGAATTAGGTTTAAAAAGAACTTTTTCTCACTTCATGAAGCATCATAACTTCTGGTAACTAAAAATCATTAATTGTCTAACTATAAAATGATTATTACCATGTAAAAATCATATTATGTGATAACTATATTGACCATGTGGTAGACATAGCGTGTGGACACATGATTTAACATCGACTAGGTATACTTACCTTGAATCCATGATCAGTTGAAAATATCATCATATAGAAACTCTAGATACCTTGATTCTCCATTGGTTCTTCAACCATTGCATGAACATTTGGTTTTTGATGAATAAACATGAGTCGCATAATAATCAAAAAACAGGTAAATAATTGAAATATATTGGAATGCATAATATATGTGAAATAACCTATATTGTTGTACAATATTAGAGGATACAAATCATATTTGATGACAGCTTCAGAGTTCTTTCATGATGTGAGTAGGTGAATCCATGGAAGGGGAGAAGTCATTCTACATAAATTGTTCGAGGTGTAGCCAATATTTTATATATAAAATCAAGAGATTTCAATAGAATAAATAAAATATTAATATGTATTCTATATTATTATTTATCATAAAAAATTGTGAAATATATATACTGAAACCATAGAAGAAAATAGCTGAAATTTTTAAAAACACCATCCAATTTTTGAGGTATGTAAACAAGAATTTCTGCCATTCATGCAGTGAAATGAAATATAGATAACAGTCATAAATTTCTAATGCAATAAACTGCATATTATTGTGAAGTATATTGTGAGAGTTATCAGAAAAAAATTATTTTTGGAATTATACAATTCATGAACAGTTGAAGGGAAATCAGATACTTTAAGGTGATGCTAATATAATATTAGACTATAATGGCTCTAGTAGGCTAAATAATGTGATACATGATGTAATCCATTGAAAAATCTCAAAGGTTTGACCCCGACATGAAGCAAAAAACCCAATAACATTGAAGAATGAGTTATAGTAGTAGAGCTCACTAGTTAATGATATATGAATGAGGAAAGCTAATAGATAACTTTATAGTTTTTATTTATTTAATCTGGAAACATAACAACTAATATGTTGATATGTGATAACCTAAAACTGTTTTAAAACACAAGTGCAATGACACAACTGAATGAAACTATGAAAACAATTCATGACAAGCAGAACTGTGAGCATGATACATGAAATATTTCTTGTAATGGAAATCAGTAACTTAACTATGCATGTATCTAGAGACAATAAAAATAAATAATTGCACTGAATGAAATTAGATACACATACCGAAACATCCCGGTGCTCTAATACGATGGTGGAAATCTATTTCCATGGTAAAAATAATAAATAAAGTAACCTTGATAGAACAGAAAAAGGATATGGTGAAATTGGAGGACCAGAATTGGAAATTTACAGTATTAATGCTTGAAAAGTTCATGTGTAAATGGAAATATTTATTTATGGACTAAAGGTAAAAACACACCACTTTAAGAGTATAACTTTGATTCCCGATCGAACATAGTGGATCCTTAATTACTGATTCCTGAATGCCAAGGTATTGAAATACAGTGTCCATATTTTGTTTTAATAGTGTAAAATAGATTACTTAATAGTGGAGAATATAAATAGAGAATGTTTCGAAGGAAAACTCACCTCATTCTGGATATGTTTAGAGAAGGTTCAATCTGCCCGATGTTTAAATGTCCACTCAGTGTAGAGATATGAAAATAAATAGGAAGATATATCTTCATGATATGTAGAGCTTTGAGCATGAAAAATGAAAATTTTCTTATAAGGGAAATCAGTAATTCAACTATGCATGTTTCTAAACAAAATAAAAAGAAATTCTATAAAAATTACAGTTAATCATTATGATTGAAACTGTATGAAAGAATTCGGTTCAATGAAATAGGGTAGACATATCGAAACATCCCGGAAATCTAATGCGGTTAGGTGAAACCACGGGAAGGAGGATAATGGAGTGGGAGGTCAACGGGTGATAGGAAAACTGGGAGAATGATAACCCCTATGTCGAGATCTTGGGGGAACCCTAGAATGTGAAGAACTCAATCCTAGCTGCTATAAGGAGAAGGAAAAGTGCAGGTGGTAGAGTAGAAACCATTAGAAGGAGGAAGTTAGAGACGTAGGTGGACCGATTGTGGAATGTCCGTGAAAGATTGGACACCAGATGTGAGGGTTTCAGGGGAGTTTAGGTCGCGACATGCGATGAAATCAGCAGAAGCAGGAGAGGGAGGCGGATGATGGAAGAGGTACCATCGGGGTGGGGGTGACGTGGAAATTTGAATAAATGGCACGTAAGGATGAAATGAGGTGGAAGAACAAAAGCTTGACACGTGGCTGTTGAGAACCCATGATTACTATATATAGTAGATTAAATCTAGTAATATTATTTTTTTGAATATTTTTTTAATGCGTGAATTTAAAGAATGAAATAATGTGTCTTTTAGATATATATTAATTTTGATGATAGTGGAAATTAACTTTCTATAAATTTTATATGAATTAATTAAATTATTTTCAAGATGGAATACCATTATGATTATAGAATTTATCAAAAGGATACCTATGAAATATATGATTCTTATAAATTTATTTGAAATTAATGAAAAAATCTAGGTCATATTAGACATGAATATGATAATTTATAAATAAATGTAAATAATTTTATAACATTATATAAAATTGAAGGGAAGAAAATTTTAAAATACTTATACACTTTAGGAACAATTGGTGGAGATAAAACATCTCATGGTTCTTTGTAAGATTTTGATAATAATTAATGTATTTTGAGGTTCAATGTAATCATTACTAAATTTATGAAAAATATTATAACTATGGAAAATATGATATGTAATGGATATTGGACCATGTGTTACATGGATAGTGGTTGTTCCCTATATATGATAGGAGAAATTTATGAAATCCAGAACATGAACATGTTGAATGGTGGATGAGTTGATTTTAGAAACAATGTCAAAGTGAAGTAACTTTAATTTCTAAAATATAATTTCACAACAAAATTAAATATGTAATTTTTTGGTTTTTTAGGAAATAGGAACAAACATATAATTAATAATTAACAATGAAATCAGGGTTTCCTTGTAAACATTAGGAATGAAAAATTCATTATTAAAATTTGAAAAAGAGAATTTATTTTCTCTATTGATAGTCATTATACTGATTATACACCTGTCATAAAAGGCCATCGAAATTGGAACATACTTGTTTAATAGAATATGAAGATTTACCCTATATTTTTCATATAATACGAGGTCACTAATGTGTTATATACATAGCTATACATTCAAATAATGTCCATTCAGTGGACATTAAAAATTTATTTTTAACTTCTTTATAGTATGTAATCCTTATCCATCCATAAGCTATATAATTCTATCTTTAAACCTAAAAGTGATGTCTAAAAATTGAAATCATGATAATTAGTTTACATAGAATTACATTGTCTCACACAAACAATATGCACCAGTAGAAAACACTCAGTGTATTTCATTATTTACGATTATATTAGATTTACCTCGATCTATATTCTTATATGAAAATCTAAATATTATTTTGTTTTAATTTTTGGATTCTTCTGTTAAAAATGGGACAATTATTATTTTTTTAATTCCCAGGGTGATCAATATCAAATATTCATGAATTATTATTTTAAAATTTTATTGTGTAAAAATATTATAACTTATAATTTCTCATCACCTTGAATACTTAAGATGAATAGTGTGGTTGGACAAAGAATTATATTGTTTTATAAAATTACTCGATCATTGGTTTGAGAATTTAATTGTTATAATATTTTTAATCTCAAATAATGATTATTATTTTCTATACTATAAATAATGTTTTACTTCTCCATTTTCTAAATAAAAGTCATTATGACATGGGAAATAGATGAAAAAAAATTAGGGTACATACATTTTGGTGCCAAGGGTTCATTTTTTATACTAAAGATCATTTTCTAAAATTGATCCCAATTTGAGTAATGGTATTATAGATTGTTATTCTACACCAAATAATTCCTATTTTTTTTAACATATAAACTAAATATGATTAAAAAAATTTCATTTAAAATGTAACAGAACAGATTTTTATTTTTTAATGAATTTATGGAAATTAATTTAATGGAAATTTGTTTCAAAATAACAATTATTTATATACTAGAACCTTAAACATAATCATTGGTAAAAAAATAAACCAGAAATTATACCAAGGGAATGTAAATTTTTTGATATAAATTCAATTTAATAAGCATAAACCAAAGCTTAGGATCCTAATTTCATTTTACTAATAATTCGGTTAATCTTATGGTAGAATCCAATTAATAAAATTATTAGTGATATATATCTTCAAGTAAAAAATCAAATTTCTATATGAAATTAAATTTATTATCAAGTATTTTTATATCTTTTAGAACATAAAAGAGAAGATAAATCCATAAATGAGGAATTAATTATACTTTCAATATTAGAGGAAGCCAATTAACACAAAGGGAATAATGTTTTAACATTAATTGAATGCCATAAATAACTTTCAGTGATTGGATTAGAATGGGGATTTATAAGTTTTTGATAAAATTGGAATAATTTTAATGATTAAGGTATGTATTTATAAGGGTTATTTCATATAAGAAAGTATATAATATGGATATAAATTTTAAATCATACCTTGGATCTAGTCTATCTAGATCCTACAATGATTTATTGCAAAGAAAAAAATTAATTTACTCTAAATTGATATAAAATATGAATTTATTAATATATATTTCTAGGTGGGTTTTTATGTTACCAGGAATGCTCAGCTAGAGGTAGACCTTTGACCATTTATTAATGAAAAGAAAACGTACAGAAAGAAGGAAAAGCACAACAACGCAAACATCTACAAATCATAGAAATCATCCCCATTACCATATTCCTGATGAAATGTTTCATCCGCAGTAGTCGATTCTCACTCTGAGAATTCATAATGATTCAGAATCATTGCATACTTCCTTCTCAGATTCAGATTTTCCAACGAGAGAAATGCCATCGGAGATTGAATTCCCTTCCTCACACCATTGACAACTCTCGAAGCATTATCCCTCTTGGAGGATGATCTGGTGATAACTGGGTTCGGTATATAGGAGTAATCCTTTCTCGATCGCCTTTTTACTGGAGCATTTCTACCACCTTCACATGCAGACAGTTTATTTTTCTCACTTTGAAAAATATCACTATAGGATATTCTGGAAACATCATTGTAATTATCTTTGTCACTATCAGAAACATTTCCCCATCTTCCCGTGATGTGCAAGAAACCGGAATATTAGCATCCATCAATTCCTCCAATCAGCATACCCTCTAGAGTAGATAAACATCCTCATCCCACCAACTGTGATTGCACATCAGTCAGCTTGAGGCATTGGAGGGGGAGCTCATTGCCACAATCATCCAGGGGATCCTTTCCAAGGGAAACCGTACTCATTGCAGGTTGGGAATAAAGGACAATCTGCATATTCTCAGGCTCATACCTTTTTAAACCATCCTCTGTGAGAGGGGTCCTCTTGGACTTCAATATCTGAAACTGATTGTGAATGGGAACATTGGCCACCGAAAAATGACCATTTCCATTATCATCAGGCAAGGACCAATTCCAGTCCCCAAGAGCCGATTTCAGAGTCTCAAACACTCTCTTCACAGAGGGATTCACTGTAGATGGAACTGCCTTCACCACAACTACAAATGATGTATTCTTCTCAACTTCACTATCTGTAGCCAGATGGGACTGCTCGTCAAACTTCCCTTATTTCTCACAGGACACCAGCCTTCTAGCGCACTCCATGACCTTTGAAGATATAGCCTTATCTTCATTTGTACTACTACCAGTTTTCCCATACGACTCAAACTGAAACTCCCCCGACAGTTGTACTATACCTTTGCTGCCAGAGCCATCAGGTCCCAAATCCGCTGCTCGTGAAAATCCAAACACATTCTTGCCTCAACAGACTATCTCAAGATGACCAAAGCAATGATAATTGAGACAGTAACTCATCCAAGACTCAAAGATAACCTCCTACTTCCACCATAATTCTTCCCCGTCCGTGATCCAAACCCAATTCATGGGTGGCCTAGCAACATCCACTTTAACACATATTCTTGGACAGACACGATGACATAAAACCTACATTCTCCGATCAGAACAGATATGTCATCCAATCATGTTTCTAATAAAACACAAAATTGGTGGATTTTGAAAGGAAAGAGGGAGACCAAGAATACTTACCCATGTTGCGATTGTTGATGGGTAGCGCCGCATATGGAATTCAAAGCACCAGTGAAACAGAAGGAAGATCCATTGCATCTTCAGTATTCCCTAGACCAAGTGATGACAAGGTCCTCCTCCGATCGAAAACGAATCATAAAATGATGTCGATTGAGCAGCCCAACAACCGCATGCTCCTGTATCTTCTAGGAACCATAAATAAAACGATCAAATTCGTCAACTGATGGTCGATGATGACGAAACCTAGAAACTAGTGTGAACTTGCAAAGCTCTGCGGTGCAGTTGAGCTCCGCCAAGGATAGAGGGAGCTACGGCACATCCTGAAACAACTTGGGGACTTTTGGGGACAACAAAATCCTAGCGAAGGGCGAAAGAGAATCATGATTTGTGTATGTAAAGTATGAGTATCTCTTTTCCTACGTCTAAGAAAGAAAGCCTCCCTCCTCCGATCGGGACGAGGGAGTAGTGCCGTGATGTATTAGTGTTACGCCATGTCCACAGGAGAGAAATTAGGACGAGGGAGCATTTCCTTCAACACGATCGGGTTTTTTATGTTATATAACACATAGTTTTGATGAAGTTAAATTTTTGAAACACAAACATAATCATAAAAAATTAATATATGTAATTAATCAATTTGTGAGAGCCTTTTATGATATTATAAATTGACCTTAACATTATTTTTTAATTAAAGTAAATGAAAAATAAAATCCACTTATCATGGAAAATTATAAATTCACTATATTTTTTAAAATTCATGATGATGTAATTATTTATTGTTTAAATAAAAAATTTAATTTTTAGAGATTTTTTGAATAGATGAAAACTTCGTTTAAAGTGAGAATAGTGGTTGAGATTAAATTTTTCATTACTTTCAATTTAATTAGAAACATTAAAGATGTATTTTAATTGATCATAAATATATTATAGATGTAATGAAATGGTTTCGTATAAACTATGCTTTAATTATAATTCCATTTATAGAAAATTCAATTAATCTTGGCATTGATTAATTATAGGAACATAATAATTAAAAAAAAATATAAATATATGATCAGAAGTATTAATATTTGATAGTTATACAATCCAAAATTATGTTTTACATGTGTTTATGTGTATGATTCAATGAAAATATGAAGTAATCCATATTCAAATTGATAAAAAATTTCTTATTAACTTAATGTATCTTCGGAACATATATTTTGTCCTCATGATAATGATTTTATACATACGTGTTACCAAGATTCTATCTTTAGAGGTTATAGGTAATATATAAATACTACCTCAAAAACATTTAAATTTCTATGATAGGCTTTATTATCTTCATCAAGTTTGAAGAAACTCCTACTTTCATTCCCCAATATTGAAGCTAAACTTATAGAAACTAGATGATGTTATGGATGAGTTATGTTGATGCAATACCCACTCACTAATTTTCATTTGAGTTGAACACATATTCTATTTCATTATGGAAATATAATTACAATTTACTTGTATAATAACCCAACACATTACTCATGTGCAACAAACATTGGCTTAATTCACTATTTATTACAAGATAAAACATATAAATGAGATATTATTCTTAATTTTATGTGAACTAAATATCCCCTTAATAATATTTTTACTAAGACATTAAATTTGTATATATTTGAATAGATCAAATAGAATTTGGGTAGCATCAAATTTAGTTTATGAAAAATTTTACATCATATTTTAATTATCCTTTGGAATTTAAAAACATTTCATAAATTGGAGTGGAGATTATTTATTGTTTTGTTGTGTTAATTCTATTTGTTGTACCTATTACTATAATGGATGGTCAGTGACATGAAATTTTTTCAACCGATTTTACTAGTTAAATTTATCAGAATTAAAATTCATTTAGCTGCAATTTATTTCATTTTAAAATACATCTAAAATATTTTATCAGGATTTTATATGAATTTATATATATATATATATATACAGGATTAGATATAATTTTTGCATCCATATAATCTATAGAATAATTTTTCTACCAAAAGAACTATTATATCTTTATAAAAACCTATTTATAGATATCATCGTACGTAATAATTTTTTTTCTTGTTTTTAAACATAAATATTGATATAATTTTTCATTACCAATTACCTTACCAATTTATATTTAATATTCTCTACATTTTTCTCTAATATTAAATCATCAAATTATTTGGACTATGGATGTAATTCTAAAACCACTCAATACGATAGATTTTATTTAATATAACATCATTAAGCCATAATTTTCTCATCCATATATTTTACAATCTTTTTATTCCATTTTTTACTCTAATATTATTTACTATTATATTGGTTTCCTTTCAATGTGTGATACTATTATATTTTTTTCATTCATTAATTCCATTATGAAAACAATAAAAGGGATATGGTTGATAAATACTTCTTTAAAAAGGATGGTTTTTTTAATTTGACATGTGGATAAATTTTTTTATCATACATGGACTGTTATTGGGGGGAAATAATTTTATGTTTTCATCACCATTTCATATAATTAACAGGGGTGATCTTAACTAATGCTATTATTTTATTTAATATTAATTGTTTTTATACTTATTTAAAAATGAAAAACTCAATTTATTATCATATTTAAAGGATGTATTCTTTTTAATATTCAGTAATCTAATCAATTTAATTATTATGTTATGTGTTTTAAAAAAATAGATATAATTTAATCAATGAAAACTTTTATCCTTGTTTTTTAAATCATAATTTACATACAAAATCATTTCACCTAAATTAATAAATTTGTATGGATTATTATTAGAAAATTTAAAATCCAATGAAATAGTTATCAGTGAACTAGGTTCATTTAAGGCCCTTCTACACAAGCTATTTAAATCTTGCATAGTCCATGGGTAATAAACACACCTTGAAACCTGTAGAATAATAAAGTAATAATTCAATGGTCATGTATTAGGTTAAATAAAAAACACTACCCCTAGAGAGGCCCGAAACAATTGAAAATAAAAATTCGATTACATATCATTTGGTACAAAATTGAGTCACTACACTCTTCCAAACATAATATATTTTTGTACCCAAAAACCGGAACAATTAGGGTTCCTCAAAAATTAATTTATCACAACAAGAAGAAGAAAAGTTACCATCCTTCCATAATCTTCTCACATTTTTAGTGGTCTATTCTCTCTGAGAAATCGATATATCACAACCCGAGATGGGAACATTCTCTTTCATCATTGAATCCAAAGGCTCTAGATCATCATAAACTATGACTTTAAAAGGAAAATGTATTCACTCCATATGATTTTTTCCATTCTATATAACAGAAGTCCTTTTCTCATCAAAACTTGTATCCTTCTAAAAAAGTTAGAACAATCCACAAACCACAAAAATCTAATTCGAAATAATTTGGGTCTATTTTTATCTATGTTGTAGAACACCACGATCCAACATTGAGTAGAATTATATAGCATTTCCCTATATAGACACTCTATCAATGTTACAACACACTATTGAGTTCGATAAAAGGGGATTTCATTAAAACTAATGTTTTTAAAATGCAGTATTATCCTATAGGGCCATTTTAGTTTCTCTAAATTGTACAACTATCATGGAATATTCTAAAAAAATTTCTTATCCATGACTTTAGATAATCATGGTAATTATTACTAAAATTATCTTTAAACATCCAAAATATTAATCTTTTTTTTATATTGACTTAGAATAAGTCATCACCTACTATAAAAGATTATATGGTGGTGTTGTTGTTACTCATACATGAATATATTAATGAACACGTCAGGAACAAAAAAACCTCACAAAACAATTCAAGAACACACCATAGTCCATTGAGTGTCCAAATAAAATACAATATTAAGTTGGAGGTCCTGAAAATTATGATGAATTTTCCCTATTGTCTCCATACCCCAATATAAAAAAATTACCAAGGGGATAAAATTCATTACAGAATAATTAAAATTCCACTTGTAATCATAACTTGCGATCCCAAGTGGTAAGAACATCAAAAAATGGATCTTTTCCACCCAAATGGTCATGCTTCACTAGAGTTCTATCCAATAAGAAATTCAAACCATATATTTATTATAAACATCAAGGTAATTCCTCTACCCAATATGCACAGTGGTCAACACACTCACCACCATTAGAAAAACAATTTTGGAATATATCTTGTGAATGATAATTAATGAAATAACACTACATAAAAATCAATATATTGTTCCAATATCATTAAAAGGATGTGCATGGGGACCCCACCATTTATATAAATTGACAATATGACTTTCTTTTGATATAAGTATTTATTCTCTAGATCAAAATACTTAGACACCATCTCAATCATCAAGATACCGATCCTTTCTTATATAAGCATCAAATACAATGCTTCTGGGGAACCAATAAAATCTTATAAACCTTAATTACCTCATCTTAATAAAGACCAATTCTACCCAATGAATCAGATTCCAATACAAGATAAATTCCACATATGGGTTCACTATAGCAATTAGAAACACACAATTCGATATCTAGATTCATTATGGTTTATAAATTACCCACTCATTAAGATCAACCAATAGTCGCCATTAAGAATCATCCACGCACTACTCGACATTACCAAAATATGAATATCTCATAAAAAATATTACACATAGACATCCACATCATTATATGGTAAAATAAATTCTTTTTCATGATGGTGGGATCCACTCACCAAATCCACAAGGGGAAAATTCAAACTAAATTTTTTTACACCCACTTCCCATCAAGGAACATAAATTCATCTATTATTTGATCGAGTATAAAATTTATAAAATGGATAAACATTGAATTTTTTACTCCATTATTTAATTTTAAGAGCTCAAATCCCTAGAAGGGGTGAGTGAAAGACAATCATGATAAGTGGAAACTCTATAGACAAAATGGTTATTCTTGTTTTTCAATTAGATCATAAAACTCACGAACATCTAATATATAAATCATATATCACTTATGTACCATAAAACATGTGAATCCATAAAAGGATGAAAAATATATTAATCTAAAATGATTTTGTAGATGCCAGACTATTTACCTCAATCACACATATCCTATTGGATATCTGATCATCATCACTCCATGTCGTCCATGAACTACCCATGGGTGGTGATATATGGGATTGGATCATCAAATTTCCTACACATATCCACTCTTGCACAAACCCAAATACTAATCGAAAATGCTCTCAGCTATTCCACTTCCTTTTATAAGAGAATTCCAAATATGATACCTATCATTAAAATTGAAATCCATCATCTCTACCTCTAAGGTGGCATTTAAATTAAATTAAACCCATATTCAAAAGCTAGGGTGAGGATTGAAAATTGATAAAAAACCAAAAAATCATACTCGAGGTCTCATTCATAAATAAATATCCCGTAAACTGTAACCACTACTTAATAACTCTTCATTTCAAGTCTTCAAATGAACCACTATGATCAAACATTACACCCTATAATATGTGTAGGGAATACCTCACATGGTATATGGTCCCTCAATGGATAACTGAATACTATTATACTAAATTAAAAATGGTTCCACATCCTTGGAAAAAATTTCCTCTGGAACCATGATGTAAAATATAACATAATAGAACATACACATCATTATTTCTTGAATAAAGTCATATAGTAATATATCACAATATCATATAAAAATTTAAATACAAGAATCAATATCTAGCTAGTAAAATCATTAGAGAGATAGTATTCCATGTCTCAAACTCTACATGAACCTCTCCCTCCTAAGGATGAGGAACACACCATAAATTCATAAGTTATCTAGAGCCGTATCTCACACTTTATATCTACCCTATGAGTAGTGTCATCTAACACAATGAAAATGAACATACACTATATAGGAATGATCTATACAATGCACGAGGGAGAGATAAATTTTTTCATATCACAATGTAAATATATCGTTGAATAATTTCATTAAAGTGATTCTTCATCACTCCATACTTGATAGAAAGATGCCCAACTACAGGCATGAGCTTATCATGACTCTCCCAGTATACACAGTCTTATATAATGAATCGACCAATATTACTAAACACTTTAATCAGTCTAATAGTGTTATGATTCAATTAAAAGGTCACTAATGATCCCAAAAAAATGATATTAGATTCACCATACCTGTGATGGCTCCCAATGTATAATAATTCCACCAAATACCCCTTAAAAATCAATGATTTAATCTCATAAACCATTTCTAACATTTCTATTAACTGAAAACTAATTTCCTAGGACTCAACCACAATTGATACCACTCTGAAATGACCCAACCCCCTAGGTGCCCACCTAGGCTATCAAAAAGGTGACTGTCATCGTAATACCACCTCCAGTAGGATAAGGGATTGTGACACGAATCCTATAGGCATATGACACAATATGGGAGGTCGTACCCTATATCAAAAGGAAAAAATACATGTATATATTTAATAAAATAACCAATAACACCATTACATAAATATATGATATAATAAACTATATAAAACATATACCTTAAACAATAAAATATAAGTATAAAGGCAACTAGATGAATACAATGTGATTGTATATATAACTAGATGTTTAATTTGATATATTAATTTCACTAAAATGATCATCATCACAATATATACTCCTGGAATGATCTCTATAAGTAAATTTCATGATAATAATTATAATTTACTATTCTCCATCATTCATTTCTAAGCATTACCATGGGACATATTTGAGAAATCCACACCATATACACATATACAATGGTATTCTTTGAACATGTGTATCATATTCACATACTCAAAAAGTGTGGTAACATGGTCCATGTAAGGGTGAGTATAAAAATTCATAATAGGTTTTGTGAAAGAAAAAAAAATGAAAAAATGAGGAAATCTATCATAACATAAACCCGTGGTATGATTGATGAATTAAATGGGTGGTATGAGAAGAAAATATTGATATAATTATTAATATGAACTTTTAAGAATCAAATTTTTTCCCAATCCACTCAGATCTAACGCATGTGGTTCTGGAACACATGATAAAATGAGTATGATCATAAAACAATAAGGTACAAATAGTTTTAAATCAATATTAATCCATATTAAAAAACATAAAAGGCAACCAATATGGTTACTAAGGAATCTTAGTCTTTGATTTATCTAATCTAATCTACTTCTAAAAATCGTATGTTCTTAATGGGATTGATAATGGGGGTACCTACTCCTCACTATGGTAAGTACATTTTTGAAGGAAAAACTACACCATAAAAACCACCATATCTTGGTCATCTATCATGAAATGTATAAGATAAACCTTATATTTCATGAGAATTGATCTCAGTTAAGTGAACACCAACCTGTACTATCATAATGATGCTATCATGAGAAAACCAATTCACTACACTATAATCATAAAATTCAGTATGTTCCTCACTAGAAGACACTACAACCAATGGATTACGACCCAGCTATAGAGAATATATTCTCCATAGGTAAATATTTGGATGATATTGAGGATACCATGCTAAAATAATATTTTGTAAAACATAAACCATTATATAAACCCCCATTTATATAGGGTTTCATTCCCTAGGTGTGAAAATGAAATAATTGAACCTATGTGTTGGATGAGAATACCTAGATCCTTACTCCAAATCCCCATTATCTTCCATGTAGATTTAATTCAAATCTATATACCACCATACAAAATCATCCTTGAATGTCCAAATAGACCACACCATTTTGAAATTTATGCTTAAATACTCTGGGTAGGTTATTTATTTGTACCAATGGAAACCCAGTAATTATTTTTCAGAAAATGCCCCATGAATGTGTTATGCGCCATGTAGAAGCCCCTCAGTTTTGCATGTGGTTTTCATGCCCTATTCTCTTAAATTATCAAACCTCCTCCCAAATCCTATAGTAAGAATTATAATCGAATAAAAAATGATCAAACATACATTTTGGTTAGAAAACCTTTCCCGCCTCTCATTACTATTACACTAGGATATCCCCTAAGACAATTCTACCTTATGTGTGGCACATTGGATAAACTACCCCTACCTCCACACAATGTTGACCATGATGCAGTCAGACTCCTTTTCCAAACATTTCCACCAAAACACTTACTGCTACTTCCTATAACCCATGTTCTGCTTCCAACATTTTGCATGCTCCATACTCTCTATCCAAGAACAATTCCATTACTCCTCCAATTCAACAAGACACTAAATCATGTTGTTTACCTACCTCAAACTGCACAACCTGTACTTTCTCATCACCCTGTAAATCCCTTCTTCATGCCACCATATCGCACATCATAATGAAGAAACCATCATCTATTCCAAGGGGAGAATGTCCACTTTCATCCATATGATAATTGAATAAAGATTAGTGAAGGTAATATGAGAGAGTGAGATGAGGGTATAAGAGGATAATAAAAGGAGATTAAGGTTTTCAGACCACTCTTCTGTATAAGTTGTATTTGTTGTCAATTGATGTCAATATGGTTTTCAATGATGATCTAGATGTTGGATACCTACAAAGATAAATGAGGACGATTGAAGTGAATTGGGATTCATGATCCAAAATGAAAACTAAGAGAAGGAAGTATTCATGGGTTTGTTTTATGATTAAAATGTGGACATGAACATTATATTGAACACATATTTTAACTATGTTATTATATGGCCTTACTATATGAGTGATTAGCTATCTAACTAGCCAGCAATCCATCCTCAACCCAAGGCACATGTGGGACCACATCAGTCAACAATGCTCTAGGGAAGCTAGACAAGGATTTCCAGGGAGTGATAGGGATATGAGAAGGCCCAGAGGGGTGTATGATCTGAATCCCGCGTAGAGGGACGGTGCAGAGCGTACCTAT
The DNA here is from genome assembly GCA_963277665.1 of Viscum album. NCBI lineage: Eukaryota > Viridiplantae > Streptophyta > Magnoliopsida > Santalales > Viscaceae > Viscum > Viscum album. Next base: position 861,410,954 of record OY728121.1, read on the forward strand.
AGAGAACATGGAATGGGGGAGTACCATAGAGGGAGGAAGAGAATTTTGAGCCAAATATGGAGTTAGTTGATACGTAAACTATGGTGTTCTAGTGTCATTGTTTTTATGTGGTATGAATTTTTTTAATGATAAATATAATCTCATATGTGCATCTGATCCTGTGAAAGATCATCCCCTCACACCTCATCCTGCATCCCACAATCTAATATCCTCCATCCATATTCCATTTTTGTTGATTCCATGACTAAGGATATCACACACCATTGTCCTCAAACATTGAACCCTCGAAGGGATCCTAATTCCATAGTCCATTGGAGACGTAGCCTCAACTGCATAATCATCCATCTATCGACCATTGATGATTGAAACTACTACATTATGGGCTTAGGGAATCCACAAGATCCTGAATCCAATTTCATTTTCATTAACACAATAAAATAGTGTTTTTCGAACATGACTGAAAAAAATGATGTTTTGAAGCCACATCATAGAGCTTTAGTGTTAGTGATTATGATTTTCATGTAGCTCTCAGTGCATGCACGTGATGATTTAGTGAAAGAAGAAGGCCATAGGCATGAAATAGAATCAACTGAAACACTCAGCATATCTATTTATGTAGTTTGATGATTTTTATAGATGAGTATCTCAGTAACTCGAAGAATATATTTGAAGATCATATCCTATAGTATTTGAACACGTGAAAGTGATATGATCAATGAAAATAAAAGATGAATCCCTTGAGCCAAATAGCAGTGATTCTTCCATGATTTTTGAGCTCCTATTTTGAAAAATAGACAATTGACATGCATCATGTTCATGAAGGGAATGCAATAAATGGAGAACCAATCTCGTTTCCTGAAGAGAGGTTACACAAACTATTTTAGGTTAATTATTATGGGGTACCATGTACCATTCTAGTTCTTGGAAGCATAGGTCCCATGAACCAGTTATTGTCTAGAGAAGGAGAATTGTGTACCACAAGGTTTGTAAAGGTAAATTTCATACCACCCAGTTCTATATAGAATAATAATGAACCACTCAGGAGACCCATACACCACTTAGGAGAACCGCATAACACTTGGTACACGAAGCAGGTCTACACTCCTTGTGCATATGAGTTCCATGCATCCCTTGTGTGAGTAGCAGACGCAACCCATCCTAGTTTATGAAGGAGACTTTCACAATCTATGAGTAGAATATATTCACACCCTCAGTGTGGAAAAGTGGAACATGAACACCCTAATAAACCCAAGGAAGTGTGTGTGTTTGAATAATAGTGTAGATCACATGCATGATGAACATGAAAAACATGTGCATGATTTCAGACACCCGAATGTGCAAGAACAATCCAACTAGTGGACTACCACCATTCGGTTTTGCATAAGACTCATGAATAAACACATAAAGGACACATTAAATTCAATGAAATAAACGATAATTTTGTTTTGCACTTGTGAATAATAATGGAGGAAGAAGTGAAGGTGAAAATATTATTCATGATGACATGCATATGTTAAAGGGTGAAATTAAATTGAACCAATATTAATTACACTAGAAGGAATAGAAGAAGAATAAGTGGATGAAAGGTAGGAGTTAATATAAATTCCACATGCAAGATCACATGCATATATGGATGTATGAATGGAGAAGATGTTGTGTTTGATGATTCCCAGTGAGCTGATCTTCATTGCTTGATCAATCACATGGGTACTTGTTATTCTGGACAAAAGAAGAAAATGATTTAGTGCATTCATTTATTCCATAAATGGATAAGACTCAATATAAAAGTGCATCAAAATATGACATCGATGAAATAAGTGTCTCATTCATAAAAAATATAAATAATTCCATTTCATTCAGTTTAAGAGACCATCAAGTCGATAAACTATGTGAGACTTCTTGAAAGGAAATAAGCTATGGGGAGTCAATGAAAGTGATCTGAGGGAAGTAGTTAGCTATCCTGAAACCTTTGTAAAGGAAATGTTCCTGGGATAGAGATACTATGACAAAACCATTAGTATCCACAATTAGTGAATATTAGTGTAATTTTTTTATGACTGTCATCCTATCGTCATATACTCTTTGGACGTAGCCATTAGGGGTTCAATAAGTAAAAGTGTTGTGTTATCCTTCTACATGTGAATATTTTAATTATTGTACATAACCATCATAGAGGGTCAAAGAAGTTCATACCAAGGTGGGATCAGGATCCATCAGTTTTAGAGAAAATGGTGAGACCCTAATTTATCCCCCTCTTAGGGTGGTAAGATGTCCTTCCATTAGTATCAGAGTCAAAGGATTCTGTATAATGGATATACTACAATAACTCTATTCATAAGAGTATTTGATTTTTTCTTTCCCATGTCAACAATGAAGTGTAGTTTTCATGATGATTCAGCTATATCTGTGAAAATGTCTATATCTCGTAAGACAATGTCAAATAGGATAAAGAAAGAGATGAGATAGTTGAAGAAGTCCATGATGACTGAAGAATATGCAGTATCTATTTATGTAGGCTTGTCTAATAATGAAGTGATTTCAGGCTTGGAAATTAACGAAAATGAGGATCTGGATTCCACCAATGATAAGTAAAACCTTTCCAACCCTTATAAATCAAGTGATTAAGAGGTAGGTTGTTTCACTATCCTTAGTTGTCCTCAGAATAAGGATTCAAGTTAATTTGTTGAAAATGATCAATTCATAACATCATGTGAGATTCAAAAGAAAGAAATTAAGAAATTATCTACATGATTTTCTTGAAGAAAGATTTTACTTTTTCGGTAGATTCATTCAATGTATATCGGAAAAAATAAACCAGTTTGAACAAGAAGAAAACAGCAGAGAATAGGACTTGGAAGCAAATTTACATGATTAATTAAAGATCTCCAAAAATATTAATTCATTTGATGATAAGTAAGTATTCAATAAGACTCTATAAGAAAAGATCCATGCCTTTGAAGTTGAGCTAAAGAAGATCAATAATGTTAAGAGATTACACATCAAATAAACATCTATGAATGTCCATGAACTTGACTCTTTACTGCAAAATAGTTTTATTCTACATGATGATAATGGTGAAAGAGTGAAGGAATATTGTAAATAGAAGATGTTTATGATTGAAGATCAGAAAGTCATCCTCAATATAGAATATCTATAATAGAAAGATTAGTTGACCAATCATTATAAGACACATATTGACACTTCACAGAAGAAATAAACAATTTTTTCTCATACTAAATGATCAATTGAGTAATCTATGATTTAAAATCCTTAAAAATGTGAAAGGATAATCATGACTTCATCCAATGATCTTTCACAAGTAGATGATGATGTAAAGGTACAATCCCAACCATCTTTCTCTTGTTTCTAAAAAAAGTTCATGTTGGATGAAAATTTAATAATACGTATGGATGAGGAAAAGTGATGAGATAGCTTCCTCTAATTCTATGGTGGATAAGAAAAAGAGTTTGGAACATGGTTACCCACAAAGATCACAACACAATAGGAAGAAAGACCAATAATCTAATGAAAAAGATATCACGAAATCAGTATTTGTGGGTAAATGTTTTTACTAAAATAGGTTTTGACATTGTGAATTAATTTTTTGGAACAATATTCAATAATTAATATCACAATGGAAGCCCATAAAATGGGGGATGAAGCTAGAGAAGAATAAGAAACATCCACAGGTCCATAAGCATCTGTATACTATAAACAGATTTGGAAAGCTTGACACCATCAATCATGTATGCAATGGCAGTGATCAAAAGGATGGTAAATGTTCAAATCAGAATGTATCCAATGATTCTTATAAAATAAGATCAAAAATTATTCCCAGCAATAAAGAAGCTACCTTGGTAAGAATCCATAAGAATTTTTTGAAAAAACAAATCTCCCAAAAAGATTCCTAGAAAGAAATGTCAAAATTCATTGGATTCTAAATCAATGAATTTGAAGGGTGGTGCATCTAAAGGAACTACCCTGAATAATGACACTCAGATGAATTCATATGGAAAATCCAAACCTTTAGAAAAATTTCTTAATGACATATTGTCTCTATGGCTAGAAGATTTTTAAAGAATGAGGGAAATGTAAGAGGTAATAATAACCACACAACCAATGTCAGAATTTAATATTAAATGTGAAAGTGTAAAGAGTGGAGAAAATGGAGCGTATTGGTTAAGAAAACCCTCTTAGCCATCCTTTTAAACATTGATGAGGGATGTATGATCCACCTTATTCCCTTAAATATTTTCTATATTATATTTGTATATATAATACTTGGAATTGAAGGTGAAGAAATGTCTATGGGGGAGAACCTAAGAAGTGTCCCCTAGAGTCGAAGACACATGATAATACATACATATTAATTATTTCAATTAATATCCAATTTAATTACTCTATAAATGGATTGAATATCATGTCATTGGAAAAACTTTTCCATTTCATTATCTCTTATCCTTGGTTACTCAAAATAAATATCATTTTACAAAGGGGGAGTTACTGAATTAATCAGTGACAGAAGAATCATGGAAGTGACATAATGACACTTAACCTCTCTATTTCACATGACTGTTTTGGAATAAATTATTGAAGTGAGTGTAAGAGTTTTAGGTTTAGAATTTCATATCATATTTTTTCCCTCAACCTAGAATGAAAGTGGAAACCCCTTGATGATATGTATATGAGTTTTAATCCCATGAGATATCATGCTAAATGGATTAGGGAAGTCATTTTTGTCCAAATCAAACCCTCATGTTTTTTACACCAAGCATGGTTCATGTATACATAGAGTGAAATGCTAAATGGCACATTTCTTACATATGAATTGATACCATTTTTTCATGAATATTGTATTTATTATAAATAACGGGAAGAGAAGTGAAATGAATATTTGAGAGGTAAAAAAGGGGTGAGAATGAAATGTGAATAAGGGATAAAATTCACATTGACATTGACACGTTCATTTGGAATAGAACATTGGGTGTTTCCAAAAAATACAATTGGGGAGATTCTTGGGACCATTCACGTGTATAAGTTGTATTTGTTGTCAATAGAATTCAATTGGGTTTTCAATGATGATCAAGATGATGGAGTCCTCCAAGGTTATCATAGGATGGTTTATTTGATTTGGGATTCATTATCCATAAAAGAAATTAAGAGAAAGAAGTGTGTATGGGTTGTTTTGAAGTTCAAATGCTGGACATACATATTATATTGAACACTTATTATTTAACTATGTTTTTATGCAGCCTTACTAAAAAATTGATGAACCAACTCACTAGCCAGCAAGTCAGCCTCATCCAGATGCACATGTAGGATAATTGGGGTTAACCATGCACTAGGGAAGCAGGACAAGTCCATTTAGTGAGAGGCAGGGCCATGAGAAGTCCTAGAGGAGTGCATGGGCCAAAGCCCGCGCAGGGGGAGGTCACAAAGTGAATCCTCAGAGAACATGGAATGAGGATGTATTGTGGAGGGAGGAGGAGAGTTATGAGATAGATATATAGAAAATTGATTCCTAAACCATATCTTTCATTTGTTTATGTTTCGATGTGTGGTGAATTTTTTTAATGACCGAACCAATCTCAGTTGTCCATTAGATCCCATGAAATATCTTAGTCGCATGACTCATCCCACATCCTTTGAGTTAATATATGTCGTCCATGTTCAATATGATCAGATCCAATGACTGATAAGATCTCATTCTATCATCTTTAACCTTTAAAACCTCAAAGGGATCTTTATTCCATAGTTCACCAGAGAGGAATGATCACCTTCCCGATCGACCATCTAGACACCATTTATGATTGAAACCAAGACATTATTGTCATAGGGAAGACCCAATATCAATTATGCAATTGAATTTCCATGCATGAAATAAAATACATATGTTTGAACGTTGTTTAATAAAATGATGTTGTGATGCCAAATCATGGAGATCGAGTGTTAGTTTTTAAAATATGCATGCAACTCTCAATACATGAACGTGATGTTTCTAGGAATGGAGAAGGCCTAACGCATGAAAAAAATGACCAAAACTCTCATTATATCATTATCCATGGTTTTAATGTTTTAAATTTGAGGATCTAGGTCACTTAAATAATAGAGTTTAAGATCTTATCATTCTATATTTGAACACATGAAAGAGATATGATCAACACCTATAAAAGAAGAGTCCCTATCACCAAAGAGAAGTGATGCTTTCATGCTTATGAGTGATCATGTTTTGAAAAACATAGAATCTCTATGATTCCAATTTGAGAATGGAAAGAAAGAATCCATGAACCATTCTCAGTGTGTGAAGAGAGGATCCACGAAATATTCTAGGTTCATGAAGAAGTGGTACCACGTACTATTATAGTTCTGTGAAGCTTAGGTCCTGTGAACCAGCTGTAGTCTAGAAACGGAGAAAACTGTACCACATGGTTCATAAAGGTGAACATCATGCCATCTAGGTTCGTAATGAATAATCTGGAACCAATCAGTTGAACTGCATACCACATGGTACGTGAAGGAGGTCTTCCCTATCTATGCATAATATTTCCACCCATCCCTTTCATGAGGAGGATCCATGAACCATCCTTTTTGCGAAAGAGACTTTCAAACTCTGTGCATAGAAGAACATCACTCCATTAGTGTGAAAAATGAGGACATAAACCCCATAATATACTTGAGGGAGTTTTTGTGTTTGATAAATAGTGGAGATCACATGCATTATTCACATAAAAATAATGTGTATGATTTCAGACACCCAAGTTTTCAAGAATAAGCCAAACAGTATACTACCCACATTTAGGGTTGAAGAAGATTTGGGGATAAACATATACATGACACATAAACTTTAATGAACAAAATGAAACTTTGGTTGTGTTCTTTTGAAGAAGAAAGGATGAAGAAGATAATGTGAGGAAATTATGCATAATCACATGCATACATTGAAGGGTTCAATTTAGTTGAAAAAATATTTACTACACCAAGAGGAAGAGAAGAAGATTATGTGGTAGAAGGAGAGGAGTTCATATAAATTCTACATGAATGATCTCATGAATATATGTCAATAAGAGAGGATAAGAAGTTGTGTTTGATGATGCCTAGTGTCATGATATTTATTTCTTGAATAATAACATAGGTACTTGTGATTATTTCTAAAATGATGAAAAAGTATTTGGGAATTTAGTTACTGGACTAATGGAGAATACAGAATATAAAAGAGAATGGATTCAGGACTTCAATGAAAGTAGTGTCTCATGTTGAATAGAGACAAAGACTTTCATGCCAATATATTGAATAGACCTTCAATTTGATAAACTAAGGGAGAGACCTCTCCAAAGGCAGTGATCTTGGTGGAGTAAATGAAAGTGATCTGAGGAAAGTAGTGATCTATGACTGAAACATTATAATGAAGTGTTCCTGGAATAGAGTGATTGTGGACGAACCATTAAATCCATAACTAGGGAATATTAGTGGAATTTTTTATATCCGAAAACTTTTCGGTGTATGCTCCTCAGACATAGCCCTTAGTGGTGAACCATGTAAAAGTGATGTGTTTTCCTTCTACATTTGAATGTTTAAATTACTACACATATCCATGATATAGGGTTAAATAAGTTCCTACCAATATGGGAATGAGATTCATCACTTAAAGATAAAAAGGTTACACCCTTATTCCCCCCCTCTCAATGTGGTTCGAGGTCATTCATAATGAGATTTTTCTTATCAGTCCTCCATGGTTTCATGTAATCAATAAAATTTTAGAATAAATTGAATCTAGACTATATGAATAATACAATACATGTATTTATATGGATTCATGAATCCAGGATAGAAACTTATCATAGACAATTCAAACCTAATGAATTACATGAAGAAAGGAAAAAATTATTTTATAATTGTTTTCAATTGAAATTCTTTAAAAATGTCGAATTTCGGGGAGAATGGATCACATGGATGTCATGATTCCATACTTATGAAATTGATCTCTCATAGATAAAGGATACATTATCATCTATTATCATTACTAATCACAAGGTTTAGTTCTTCAATTCCTCTTTTATTTATCCACATTTTTGGTGCTAAAAATTGTTAGGGATCATGTACTAATCCCTATAAACAGTTCTAAATGTGATTATCTATGATTTTTGCCTTTGGTTGGATAATTTGACCATTATTAAAAAAATAATTAGAATAATCATACATCCCATTTTTATATAATTACGTAAATAACCAACTATGAACATATCATAACGTCATTTCTATGAATAAAAGTTAACCAACCCATATGGTAAAACACACTTTATAGAAGAATCCAAAATCTCTAATTTACTTATAATACCACATTTTCATGAAAAAATATAATTTTTTGGAATTTACGTGTAGTGGTTAATTATTTTATAATTAATATATTTTAATCATGGATCTTTCTTGACTATAATTTAACACAATATTAGCTAGAGGGTAAACACCACACCATAGTACCAATAAAACCATCAAATAATTAATATATGTCCATATTCTAGTTTAAATTTCTTATTTTAATAGTAATGTTTTCTATGTATTTTAAAACAAAAAAATTATGCTATTTCAAATTTTGGATAATCCTAGTTAACTACATACCTTGATCTGATATTGAAAACAATATCACATATACCATTGGTTCAATTTTACAACTGACGGAATTCTCCCTAATTATAACCTATTAAAGGGTCTAATATTAATATATTGATAGGATTATCCATATTATGGGATTATTAATATTATAATATTTCTAACACTTATTCACATGATGTATGATTGCCTCCAATATCCCTATCTCTTGAGGATTTCTATCAGATCCAATGATACAATGGTAGTTAATGTCACCACAATTCAATTCCAATAACTAAAAATCACTACCACAAAATCTAGGTCCCGAAAATATATCGCATTTCACTCATGGATACCAATTGAAATGCATTTTCTAAATACCCATTTCATATCAATAATTCTATATTCCTGATACCATACAAAAAATGGACTTTTATTAGTTCAATTGAATATCCATGTTCAATAATTCTTAATCAACACATTTTTGTATTAATCCGTACCAATCCATTAAAGGTTTCCCATATCCATATATATGAGACAGAAAAACTCAATTTTAATACCCTTATATTATCTATTACCATACAAACACCCAAAATACAATTAAATATACAAATATCTTTCTCATAATTCACAGTAAACCCATATCAATTTACCTGGACAAATATATCACATCACCCATTATGAGAATCATATAATACCCTTATTATTTTATTAATATTGATCTATAATTCACAGAGATCCATGTACAAGCTCTTTTAATATATATAATTAACATCCCATTCTATCCGAGACATGATCACATGACATTTTCATTCCACTTCCCTGGACCATTTATGTCCTCAACCTTTAAAACACAATAAAATTTGAAATCCCAACTATTATTCCCCCCTTTCCATACAATAATTCATATTCTAAATCCATACCTCTTAGCTTCACATATTTTTTCTATTACCCAAATCAATTTTTCCAGAACATACTCAAATCTATCCAACAATATCCATTGATTTTACCAATAAATCCTTGAATTGATTAATATTACATCATACTATCCCACATATCATAAATGACACATTATGACATCCATGATTTTCTTCATGGTAAAATAGAAATAAAAACAATTACATTAGAAATTATTATACATTCAAATACCTCATATATCCTGAAATTTTTTCACTTTATCCATATAATTAAGAATTATTAACCCTTATAGACTCTAAGTCATTGAGTATAACAATAATGATTTATAGAATATTTTTATATACTTGTTCAACCCTAACCCATGATCACATGAGTCAACTATAATAAAAACAATGATATCACCTAGTTAATAGGGTAAGGAATAAAACTAAAAATATCCACTATTTATAGACACAAAGAACACAAAGAAATTTATTTAATTTTTTAATGTACCAAATGAAATCAATATACCTAAACTTTTTCATTTTAGGGTTACAAAACAATATAGGACTCTCAATAAAATACCAAACAACACACCATCAATATGGTTCTGGATCTAATATGTACCGAGGGTATGCAATTCCTACCCTAACCCACTATAGGCTTGTCACCAAAAACAGATGTGTTTCTAATGGTCTTTAAAGAGAAAACTTTTTCACATCAATGACAAATTTTATCCCAATGGAACCTAGTTTCTTAGATTTTACTAGAGACTCATTTTGATTTATGATATTTTATAGGATGTGAGGTAGGGATCATCTCACCCTTTTATAAGTACATTTTTTCTTCTCTAGGAATATCATATATATTTAAGAAATATTCTTAAATCCTTCCTTTATCCTTAGGTGGTATGAGTTATCACTATGCTAGTTATCAATCGAAACCATGCTTAAAGGTGAACCTCAATACATATTTTAGGTTATACATGATTCTCTTATTATTAAAAAATGTTATAGCTTAAATCTTCACAATTGGAAGTCTAGAGCTTGATTCCATCCGATGAGGTGGTAAGTGTTTTATAATTTGTATCATGACCATGAAAGAGGATCTATAGGTATCTTTTTTATGGTAATAATATCCCATGTAACTTGGTGCCCCATAACATGACAATTTTTACTTTTTAATGCCATATAAAATAGACCAATTATGTTCCTTTTGTAGCGAGGAATCCAAAACCTATTACTGTTCCTTTTAATGTTAGGCGTCCAGGACCTAATGGGTGTTGTGATTAATCTTCATAGAGGAATAAAATGTATCATATTTTTAAAAAAATAATCAAATATCAGGTAGATCACATTTCATAATTTATAATCATGTAAAATAATCATTATATGCATGTTAACTTTTTGTGGAATGGATGTACGCTATGTGATATGAAGTCATCAAGTGGAAACATTTCTAGAATAAAAGGGTGAAAACAAAGTATTGGGTGGGGATTATTTATTGTGAAAACCTTATTATTTATCATGTTTATTGGTATATTGGTATTGAAATAAATGATTGGGGGCCTATAAAAAATTTATTTCCTGTATAGGTTTTGTTTGCTGGAAAGGGGTGATAAAAGGTTACTAAAAAACGATTACACATTGATAATCCATTTTCTAGTTCACTCAATATAGTGGTACCTATACAAGAGAATATATTATTGGTGTTTTCATAGAGTTATAGTCCAATATATTACATATAAACCATAAAAGGGGAGAGAATTGGTGAATGAGAGGAGCATATGCATGAGATGCCCTAATTGAACATATTTCCTATTGGCAACTCATAATGAGAACATATAGATGGGTATTAGACATAGTAGGAGTACCATATAGGTTTTTTGAAACGAATGTCCATGATAAAGATATTTATGGATTATTACACCTTTTAGGAGGACTAGTTAGGTTCACATTGGATTTTTAGCTAGGATAATGAATTTATGAATCTTAAATGATTTTCTCAACTAAACTATTATATGAAAAATAAGTGGAGTTTCAAAAATAAAGTAACATATTATATGGTCTAAACCTTATAAGTGGTGATTGTTAAAAATTTACCCATGTAGGAAACACAATTTAGTGGTACCATAGTTTATAGATAAGAGTGAAGTGAAACCCTAGAACTAAAACTTGGTAGAATGTTCTCCTATTTATGGATGGACGGTCAAAGGATATCCCTAATAGGTATTCATGGGTGAAGGGTTTCCTCTGTAGGGATTAATGGGAAAAATATTTCCCTTTTATGGAGTATTAAGAATATTTTCTCAAAATATGGAAGGCCTTATAGAAGGGTCTCCTAGGTATTCATGGATTAGAAAAGTTTCACCCTAATTAAAATACCTGTTAAAAGACTCAACATACTATTAAGGCATGAGAGAAGTCTATATTATATAGGGGGCTTGAAAGAGGTATTCACCAAGAAGAGAGTACTAAGGAATGGATCTCTCTAATAGTTTGGTCAGGGTGTTGGGTTTCCCATGACGGGTGACTCAGGAAAATAACCACCCTAGTAGATAGGCTGAGGAGAATGATCTCCCAACATTTAAAACCTTTTTAAAAGTATTTTTAGGTATCATGGAATGGGTGAATGATTTCCAAAAAACAGGTTCTAGGGTGACCTATAACCGTTTTATAATTTCCTATTCGATTTCCATAAAATGGGGGATTGGTGTATGATTTACCAAATATGGGGAACTCAGAATTGGAGTCAATAATATAGGGCCTATGTAAAGGCCCTCCATAAATGGGTCCCTAGGAGAAGGATCTATACCTATTTTAGAGGGCATAAATGATGGCTTAATTTTGGTTTCAGGATATGGATATGAATCTCTCTATTGTTGGGTCTCTCAAAACACTCTCTATAATGACAATATATAAGGTGAATAAATATTATTTTATTAATCAATAATATTCTATGTAACATGGTCCTCTAGTGTAGTACCCAATAGTGGAAAAGGAACACAACACCCTAGTAGTGTTCCTCTTGGGATAATAAAAGATGTGTACCACAAATGTTTGATCTTTTGAGAAGTATTACCTTTTATATGATACAAAAGAGACACATGAAGAAATGATGGAAAGAATGGGTTTTTAGAGATAATGATTAAATTCTTCATATGTTTCACTATATCAATAACTACTGACATGTGTGGTTTATTTACAGATCGAGGGGGAATGTTATGTGGTTCTTCATTTTTCATTCAAGAGATGGTGACTTAGGAATTCTAGGGGTTCATGTAATGGATTGTAGGGCATGTGAATAGAAAAAAATGGAATGTTCATAGGAAGAATAGGGTTCATATACCTATGTTTGAGGAGTATATGTGTGTGCGACCATGGTGTCTGGGATTTAGAGTGTGAATTTGGGGTTCAACATCGTTTAAAACCATATTTAAAAAAACATTGTAATATAAAATAAATATATCATTTGATCCATTAGTTTATTCTGGGTCTGTGAGTAATAAAAGTGAGTTACAAAAAGGGTGATATTAACTTAAAAATATGTTCCCCTATAGAGGATTTTTTACAAGTAAATAATGTTTCCATAAGACCCTTAAAAATGGATTTCAGAGTATTTAAATACCATTTCATAAGTGATGGATAAAATAAATGGTCTAGTTCTAGGGAGATGTTCTGACCACTATGCTACTAGAATGCCAATTTTTTTTTGGAATCTCAAACCTAATGTGTGTGGGAAATTATGTGATAAATGAAGATACCATTTTCATACATTTAATATGGAATGGAATTTTCTAATACACTTCACATGTATAATCCATTCTAGGACTATCTCTTAAATTCAATTTTTTTGTTACACTCATTTTATGGGGAAGAAAAATTTTATATCAAATTAATGTCATTTTAAATTTGTAAACACATAAAAAATGATTTTTAGTTTTATTTAATTAATTAACCATGAATAATATATTTATGAAAAAAACAAAGAATTCATTTTTTAAAATTTTAATTAACAAAAAATAAATTCCGGTTAGCTTTTGTATTCAAACAATTTTGAAAAAATTTCACCAAAACATTTCAAAAAATATCTTTTCTAATCACACACATGTATGCACATGTCACATGAATATACATACTGAATATAATGCATGTACGTACAAAACATTACACTTCAAGATGGGATTAAAATAATAAAATAGATTATATATTATCATAATTTATAAAAAACAATCTAATCATAATTGAAAAATATTGCACAATCTTTCCTCTATAAATACATTATATACCACATTACAAGTGTTAACTAGGAAGAAGTTCAGTGAATGTCCCAAGATCCAATAAGTACTACAACATTCATTCCCAATTAAGTTAATAAAATAACTAAAGAAATGATTTTATAAACATTCTAATTCCCCAACCAGGGCTTCCCACCCTAGTCCAGGATTTCATGTATCTCATGCATGCCCCCTATACAGAAAAGTATAAATACTAGAAAAATGTTCTGTAATTAGAATTGGGGAAAATAAAAATCATATATTAAAATATGAATATAACTAATAGCTAAAATAAACAACCATATAAATAACAATATAGTTATAATATATAATTTATAGTGAAATTTAAAGCATATAATAAAACGTACAACAATATGATATAATATAATAGACCCATGTTATAACAAAAATTCTTACAATATATTAGTGAAAAACAATTGGGTTTCTCATTAGAAAATATAAATTAATAACCTAAATAATGGAAAATATCCTACTACATAATCATTATCCATGACTCAGTCCCATTTATAAAATTTCATAGAGTAACTCATGCATAATTACTTGTAACATGGTACTCACCTAGAACAATATGTAGGACATTAGGCATGGATTCCCATCAATGTGTATGTATAGGGTGTGAGAATAATTTTTTATAGTAAACCACAAAATATCCCTCAATATATTATATAGTATTCAATGGGAATATTTTTTAATGAAAAAAGGAGACACATAACATGAAATAAATCATTCAAAGTCATTGCATACTAACTTGGAAACTAAGGTAGTAGATCCTATGAGAAACATAAAAAATTACTTCCATGATGAAACCCTAGTTGCAGATGGTACATATTCCTATATGATATTTTCACCATCCATGATCTATTGCAACAGTTCTGCAGTATTTGGTGTTAGGACAATGTTTGCTAAAAAAAATTTCAGATGTTAAAAGATGTTTTCTTATTGTTTTCTATTTTGATTCCATTATTAAAATACAATCGAATTTTCTAGTTTTGATGTTGGAATGAAAGGATTCCCCAAAGTTAGATAATTGGATTAAATATTTATAATAAATAACATTGTTTTTAGTTCACTATTCTTGAATGTTATCTTAGTAAAAAGGTTCTTCATACACAACCTTGTTTTAGAATGATGTTTCAATCGATATAAGAAAATGTATTAGAGTATGTGTATCTTCATACTAAACTTGACTATGCCTTGATATATTTTTTGTTATCAATATCATGATTTATATGAAAACATATGATCTATTATTTGAGAAATAATTGAAGTAAATTTTTTTGTGTAATGCTAAGTGGTACTAATCAGAATGAATCTAGATGGAATGAAATTAGATACTAGAAGTATGGGAATTTATAAGATATTATAATATAATTAATAAGAATATATTCCAATACTAATGTTAAAAAATTAATTAACATGTAATGATAAAAATATATTATTGTATAGAAATAATGTTTGGGGTGTTTGAAGTTACTGATGTTGATTTTTTCTGATGTAATGAATTACTGGTCCATTTTACTATATGGACCATCAGATTGTACTATTTAATAAATGAAACATTTCATAAAATCATTATTTAGATAGAATGTACTGATGAAAGAGTCGCTAAAAATACTTTTTCATCAAACTCAGTGGGCCACTGATTCATCAGAGAGTTCTGACATCGATCTATGATGAATAGTGTATATAAGAAAGGAGCATCTAATATAGAATCCAATTAGAGGTAGACCAGGACTGATAAATAGAATTAGATTGTTATATGGGAATTTTTATAACTAATAAACATATATAAGACATACATGTACTCAACCATTTCCAAAAAATAGAATATATGTTGTTTTTATCAATTGGGTCCGGATTAAAACAACTCTAATTTGTTTTGTGAGTCAGGAGTCTTTAGACAAGAATTGATGCTGATTTCCCAAAATAAATTAGAGACTGATTCATATATAAGTAGATGCCAATGATAATTCATGAGAAAAGGAAATATATTAGAAAATTCATGAGGAATAATTGAATAATATATTATATACAATTTAAATATTTTCCATGTAATTTCAAGGGGATTGAATACTATATAATTTCGATCAATGTTTCCTGAAAAATACTTTAAAAGATTAATATTGTTCAGGGAATGAAAATGAGATGTAAATATTTCTCATTTTCAAATGGCATGGAGAATCAAAATTAAAAATCATTAATTCATGTGTGTTTTCCAGTGGGTCAATAGAAATAGAGTGATTATATTCTTTCATTTAATAAAGAAAATAAGAATGAAAATTTGCATTGAAGTGAAATGTTATTAGGAGGACTGAATTTAGATGATGTTGTGATATAATTTTTGATGTTTTGAGAAGACCGGATAAGAGATCATATTCACTGATGATGTCAAAAATAGGTACCAAATGAATTTGAAATTCATGTTTTCTTAACTTTTCTTAAGTGGAAAAAATTCTATATTCATACCTATTCCACTTTGTTCTCACCTAAAAATTTATGAAAGAACATTTTAAATTTTCATGATAAAATAAAACTGTTATCATAATATAATTGGGTGTTGAATGTGTTGCAATAGAGAATAAGATTCCAGAAAGATATTTCCTTATGATAATTTCTATATAGATGAATTTTTAACGGTTATGAGATCATTTAGATAAATCTTATGTATGTTTCCAGAGTATTTTTTAAGGTGTTCATAATTATTTTTAGAATATACTTTTCTTATCTAATTTCCAGACTGATGAATCTAACTGATCCATTAGACTATGTTTTTATTTCGAGCCCAAAATATATGTTCTCCTCTATAATTGGGTAGGAAATTGAAGATTTTTGTTTTGAATAAATATATAGTGGATTTTGATAATATAACATTACATCATGGTTGGAACCAACTGGTGATAGTTTTTTAACATGTTATAGAAACATGTTTTACATCCTTCATACTAGAAGTAGAACATGGATTGTTGTTTTTATCATAGTTTTACACATATTTAAGTTTATATTCTACTTTTTTTATCCACACAAAAAGATTTTTTTGAGTGTACATTGTGTTATTAGATTAAATCAAAAACATGCCATGTATTATGTACTCTTATTGAGTTGTAATCCTTGTAAGTAATTATTCTATGGTGGATGTGTAAGTAATATTTATCAATAAATTTATTGACCTTTAATAGCTGATGGTTTTCATTAAATAAAGATTTCATAAAAGAAAAATATATCACTAACACACCACCTCCCTCTATTAATGATACACTAATCCTAGTTGGTCCTTTATAAGTTGTATCAGAGGGAATTTTCCATCCCCTTACTCATTGATAATGTTTTTTAAGAGAAGTTATGATGGAGAAAATAAATTAATAAATTAATAATGTTATTTGAAACATTTATGTGAAGAACTATCATATCTTTAAATAAATAATCTCTCCATAGCTTATATCGCTTGGGTATGATGCTTTGAAAGATACTATAGATGGATTTTTTCCTCGTAATAAAAATATTTACCATACATATTTAGATAATATGTATCTAGTGAATGTTGGAAAATCAATGAATTATTTACTCTAATTTCATTTGTTAATTTAATTTTAATATAATAAAGGGTGTTTCTACTTCTAATGTTATCTTGGAATAGTGGGAAACTATTTATAAATAAAATATGATGGTGAAGAAAGAAATTTTACATATTTTTAAAATGATACATAAAGATATTAAAATAGGAAAGTATCAATATGTTGGTGAATTATTTACAAGGGTTAATTGTATTTCCAGCACTATTAGATGCCTCTCTGAATGGTTATAAGATTCAACTACTTTGGAATGATCTTGAGAATTCTTTATAATATGTTTGGTGCTTGTGTTTTATCATTTGAAGATAGAGATCCTGAAAATCTATATTTTGATGTCATTCATATTACTCCTATTAGTCATTAATTGAGAATGGATAAAGCTATTAAATGGAAGGAAATACTTGATCATGAAATATCTTTCATGGATTCAATTCATGGAAATTCTATAGAGATTCTAGAAGATGATAAAGGTGGGGTTTCTAAATTTGAAAATGAGGAATTTAAAATTCTTGATATATATTTATTTGTGATTTAGAAAAATGTGAAAATATATATAAGAAATTATAAAGGGATACATCCATTGAAATTTCTTGAATGTGGAGATATTAGATACTTTGCTACTAATTTTCCTCTAATAAATAATCAAGAAGGCAGTGATGAAGATGATATAAGTTCAATAAGATCATTAAAGAAATATTTTGATATGTAAAAATATTATTCCATGGGGAAATATAAAAAAATATCCATATCCAAAAGGATAAATTTATTATATAAAGATGATGAATAAAAATATGGTGAAGTTGAGGCTGAAAATTTAACAATGGTTTCTGGAGAAAAATAATTATTTCAAAAACGAATGATTTAGTGATCTGAAGTAGTATATATGAATAAGTGGAAACTAATGCTGAATTTTATAAGAAAAGATAATTGAAATAATGTCTCTAAAATATTTTAATACATGAAAAATAAATCAATAAGTGGATGAAGTAAAGTCCTACAACAAACTATCAATAATGTCTTCCTGAATAGAAATCTACACTGGTTGAAGATGATGATCTTATGAAGAAGTATCTTGAGAAGTAAATGAGTTGGGATGAACCTCTTGATGTAAATTTGAATGAGATAGAATAAGAGGTTGAAATTATTCGACCAAAAAACTCTAATTAATAGCATAATGTTATAAGTTTCAAGAAATCTATCTATAATGATACAAATTGTTTTGGAAAGAGCGATCCTTAGAAGGATAAAACGCGTTATCTTCAAAGGATGGAAAGATATAAGATGTTTTCCAATGAATAATAATGATTGGAATATTGTGTATATGTCCAAAAAATGTGGAGAATTTAGTAGTTTCTATCAATTATGATTCCAAAACAGATGTTGTTACTACTTCTAGTTCTAAAAAAGTTGGGAAGAAACTTGAATTGATAAATAAAATTTATGCATATAATAAAAATATTGGGTCTTAACAATGTTCTGGTTTAAAATAAAGTAATTTCTCTATGAAATATTATCAAAATTATATATATTATGGATGATATAGATTAATTTATTATTTCAATGTCTACTAATATTATTGTGGAGGATTTGGGAATGTGGAATATATGTGTTGGTTTAGTCAACAATATTTAAAAAATATGATGAATTATGGAAGGAAATGATTGAGTGGGATGGAATTCTCCCAAAAGAAAAATATATGAATTATTCTTTCAATATATCATATAAGTATGTTTTGAATGTTGAAAATACATTCTATCTATTGGAATCTATTTGGGAATGATGTGAACAAAGAGGACATATTGTAAATGGGATTTTTGGAATGTTACCTATATAAAAAAATTGTAACAATTTTCTGAATCGACATACGATGAATGTTAGTGTAAATGGGAAAGAACATATTGTAGAAACCTATCTCAAATATACAAAAGTAGAATTACCTTGGATCTTGAATAGTTTTTTCTCTTCACATATGAAAGGTGACTTGATATTTTGGAAAAAATTAAATTATTTAAAGGAACGAACAACATTTTTTTGTAATGAAGAATCTCACAATAATAATAGGTGTTGGATCTAGTATTATTAGGAAATTGTTGAAATAAAATATTGAATTTTTTATTGATGGGTTGAAAAAAATATTTTGAGTGTTTCACAACATTTTTATGAACTCAATAAGGTTTTTTTATGAAAAGATGGGGTTGTTATGAATAGTGTGAAATATGGTAATGTTGATAAAAAGTCCAATGTGTTAAAAGAAACTTGTGTCATGTTGGTGAAGTGAAAAAAAACATGTTTTTTAAGCATGATGGATGAAAATTAGTTGTTTCATAAATTTTTGGAGAAATATGTGTCATAAAAACATGAAAAAATTATAATGACATGGAAGTGTCCATGGAATTCATGATATATCAAGAAGAAGATATTGGTGTTTCATAATTTGATAGAAAGAGAATATTATAAACACTTTGCATAAGTAAGTTAATATTCATTCAATTTTACCCGAGAACTTATTCATTAGGACATTTGTGGTCCTATGGGAAAAAGAAAAAAATTCAAAGATAATTACATCATTCCATTTATTTATTATTTTACATGAATTACTTATGCTATGTTTTAGAAACATAATTCCATTTTTTTAATATGTTTAAAATATTCAAGAGAATATCTGGTATGGAATGTCTGTATTCTATGATGAAGTTGATAAATGACAATGGTTTTGAATATAATAATGAAGATCTCTAATTTTATCATTAAAAAAATGTAATTTGGCAGGAGATCAGTTTACCATAGAATCCAGAAAAATGGTATTTCTAAAATGAACAATAAAATTTAGGTTTAAATGTGATGTACTACGTTACATTAACATGCTTGTTCACTTTAATTCAAGTGGAATTATATTACCATGACTATTTTAATTCAAAACTAGTGTTTCTACATGCTAATATCTAATAAGACTATGTATGAATTGTTCTATGATAAGACTAAAATTCTTCAACTCATAAGACTTTAAAAGTGTCCCAACCTCTAAATAAACAATGGTGGGACCATGAAATATTTGATCATAGAGGTGATCAAGGAATATTTCTTTTATATACTTTATATGGAGAGGATATATATGTTTTAACAAAAAAACAAGAATATTATTTGAATATTTTGGCGTAAAATTTCATTACAATTTTGATGATTATGTTTCAAAAAAACATATAATTAGAAAGGTAAAGAGCATGAAAGAATACCTATTATGAATAATGAGACATATTCCAAAAATTGTGATAATACACAGGTGGAATAATTTGAATTCGTTATTTTTGGTGATGTGGAACAATGTTGAACATTTCATACTAGGATGAGGAGTAATTAGAAGCTCAAAACATATTTGGTGATCAAATTTAAAAAGATAATGCAAGTAAAACAACATAAGTTATTACAAAGACATATCTTTATTAAAAATATGATCTTAAATATGTGACTATGGAATTTGTTCATCAGGAATGGATTCAAGATATGAATGAAGAGTGGGACCATATTGAGTATATTTATGATTGAGAGCTCATACATAAAACAAATGAAATAATTTTCTTGGAAAAAATGGGTTTTTCAAAATATGTTAAATATAGATGTTGAAGTGATTAAAAAAATATCGGTTGAACAATGTTACTAAAAGATTTAAATAATTGACATTAATGAGACTTTTTCTTGGTGAAAGATGATATTCAATTAGAATTTTTCTTGAAATGATGGAAAATAATGTTTTACATTTTTTCATATGGATAAGATGATATTCATATAAAAGAAGAATATAATGAAGATGTTTACATAGAAAAACCATGTGATTTTACACTAGTAAGGGTCAAAGTTATGTGAGTACATTGGAGAATTCTTGTTATGTATGAAAGTATGCTCCAAGGGTGTGGTACTAGAAATTGGATACCAAATTAAATAACATTAACATTAAGAATGTATGGGATGATTTTAATATTTTAATCAAATAAATTATTGATATTTTCATCATTTTTATCATAAATAATGATTATATTATCTTTTTTCAGAATTATTAATGATCTTATGACAATTTTTCTAATGTGAGCAAGCGATTGTATGAAATTTGCATACATTGTGAAAGGAATTAATTTATTGGAATAAAAATATCAAAAAATAAGAATCCCAATTTTTTTCTCAAGAAAATTATGATATGGAAATTCTTAATATGTTTGGAATGGAAAATATGAAACAGGTTTCCATGCCAATTATATTGGGAACCAATTTGAGTAATGGTAGAGAAGTTAAGGATTAGACTCTAATAATTTTCGAAGCTTATTGGATATTTTTTATATCTAGATGTCACGACCCGTCCTCGGGGCCCATGCCATGACTACCCCAAGCCCGCCTTCCATAGGCCAGGGGCTGGCGACTAGCACCAAAGGCGTAACTCCCGATAACTGGGAAGACATTGCCTTTATAAAAGTAAACAAAACACCACAGAGTACATGCGGAAGTAAAACACTAAGTAAAAAAGAAAGTGCTGAAAAGTAAATGGGCCAGAATACAAACCCAACTGAAAGTACAGCTACAACTGAACGAAAGTAAAATAGAAAAAGACAAACGGCTGGAAGAAAGTAAGCAGCTCCTGGGTCGTCCTCCTCAGATCATACCTGAAGGGTAGGTATAGATGGCACAGCTTCTAGATCGTCCACCACGAATCCTACCTGAAGGGTAGGTACAGATAGCTTCCACAATGCTCTCGCCCGTCAACCTCCTCCGAGTGTCATCTCACCGTGAAGTCCACCTCCGGGTACTGACTCGTCGTGTAGTCCACCTCCGGGTACCGTCCAGTCCTCGAACACTCGGCCTCCAACACAACGAGGTGCGGGCATAGCCCGTGAAGGGGTGAGTATAACGATACTCAGTAGGGACCCTGAGACCCTCAAGGTCTCACTAAAAACCAACAAGGATAACCACAAATAAGATCTCAACAGATAACCTCTACTTAGGTATATGCCCATGCATATACCTAAGTTATCAAGTAACCCATCTCAATCATGAGGAAAACACCAAGATCATGAAATCAACGGATAACCACTACCCAGGTATATGCCCATACATATACCTAAGTTATCAAGTGACCCATCCCAATCATGAGGTAAACACAAATTCCAAAACTCTCAGCTCAAACCAGGAGTTTCATTATCGAAACTGTAACTGCTGAAGAGCCCCATCTCTGGAGTGTACAGTGGTCTTGTCACGACTCTGAGGTACTGCTCACTAACCTAAGACTGCTGAGGTACTCCTCCTGTCGAGTACTGCGGGCCAGCCACCCAAACACAGTAGTGCTTCCCGCCGGGGTATGCCACCCAAACACAGTAGTGCACACCCCCTAGTAGCCTGCAGAGGTACTCTCCGGACGAGTACCGCGGGTCTGCACTATCACATAGGTAGTGCTATGTCCGCCAAGGGTCTGCACCTCACAAAGTAGTTCTCCGTCCACTGGGTTAGTCGACTCACTCCATGTCGAGTCAGTCAAGCAGTCGTCAGGTCTCAGTCGGCTACACGGTCTTCGTACTCCGCACGCTCGTCACTGGGAGGGTCCTCTCCACGAGCTACATGTCGATACTTAAAGTATCTCAAAGCCCCAAAAAGAAGTATCTCAAAGTACCACCTCATCATAGGGGTCTCAACGCAACAGACGGCGCGTCAATCAGACGCCCGGTCTGTGATTTATTATCCTTTTCGTCCCAAGGGCCCGGTTGGTCTCATGTGCGAACCAACCCAGTCGTATCTCAACTGTACCCCAACTCTCATAGGGTAAACTCAAAGGGACCGCATCTCAACATGATCACCAACGCCACTGACGGTTCGTCAAACGGACGTCTGGTCTGAAAGATATCAGCTTTTCCGTTCCAAGAGCCCGGTTGGATTTCGGGTACAATCCAACCCGGCCACTCTCCAACAGCACCCAAAATTCGGGCGAAGTATGCCAAAAGTTCCGTCTCATCAAGAGGAATTCAACGAAACAGACGGTGCGTCAATCAGACATCCGGTCTGTGAGTTATTGGTTTTTTCGTTCCAGGGGCCCGGTTGGTTTCGTGAGCGAACCAACCCGACCGCACTCTGACGGCATCCAAATATCGATCGGAGTAAGCCAAAAGATTCGTCTCACCTAGAGGAATCCATCAAAATCGACGACACGTCAATCAGACGTCTGGAGATCAAGATATAAGCGTTTCCGCTCCGAGGGCCCGGTTGGTTTCGTATCCGAACCAACCTGGGAAAACCCTAAGTATTCTGAAACCTTAATTGCGATATACCGAAACGACCGCCTCATTACAAGGATTGCTACGCAACTGACATTGCATCGATCGGAGGTCTGTAGCCCATGATATGGACAAAAGACCAAAGAGGGTCCGAAAACAGGGGGTCTCGGCCCGGACCGACCCGGCCCGACCCCCCCCCCCCCCCCTGGGTCGGGGCCCGCCCCGGCCGGCGCGGCCCGGCCCGACCAGCTCGGTCCGGCCCGACCGGCCGGTCGCGGCTCGGCCAGCGCGGCCGAGCGGAAGCCGCGGGTGGGGTGCACGGTCCCCCCCCCCCCCTCGCCGCTAATTGATGGCCGGCGGCGGATCTTCCGCCGCCAATCTTTCTGCGGCGCGCTCGGGCGCCGCCGCCTTCTGGCGGCCGGACGGCTCCGGCCGCCGCCCCCGGTTGCCGGCGGCGCCGTTCCAGTGACCCGCGCCTCCGGGTGTTTCCGCGGGCCACCAGAGTTGCTCCGATGGTCCGTTTTCAAAACCGTCTGAGCCGGTTTTCATCTCGGGTCTCGAACTTTACTGCGCAAGCTTCAAAAATACTTTGCGGCCCTGTTTGTCGTCGCCCGTCAATCCACACGTCAATTAACAAACGTGCCTTGTTTGTGGTTTTCCGGCCCGACGCGATGGCACCGCGCCCCTTCGTCGCGGCCCGACTACGGCCACGGTTCTTTTGTGGTTCTTCGGCACAGCGCGACGGCGCCGCGGAATTGGTTCAAAAAATTTGAATGCGCAGCGTGACGACGTTGCGCATTTCTTGCCGCTCAATCCTACTCGGTGTGACGGCACCGCGTTACTTTCATTCGATCCGCAATAACAAAAAAAACAATAGGGAGGGGGCGGTCGTGTTTGTGTGGTCCGGCCTCCTCCCGTTAACTGATATCATGCGGTCCAAATAAACGCGGATAAAAGACGGAAGAGAATCACATAAGGAAAAATCACGTAAACCCCCTAATGTTTTTCCCGAATCAAGAATTCCCAACCCGTAACATAATCTTCATGGATCAACTTAATATTTAGATGATCCGCGTTCTTAGAATTATAAGGGTGTAAAAGAGGGTTTAAAAATAAGTTCCCAACCTTGACAAAAGTTGATGAACGATGGTGTGGCAGAAAACGACGTCGCAGGGTGAGGTTTCGTATTTGCAGATGGAGAATGTCCAAGGAGGATGCAGCGTCTCCCTTCCTTTCACGCGGAGAGAAATTTGAAAGGCGAATTGTCGATGGCGAGTTCCCACATCGGTGCCTCCTCCTTTTATGAGGAAGAAGAAGATGGAAGAAGAAGAAGAAGTTCTTTTAAAACTTCCAAGCTCTCTTCCCTTACCCTCAACACCACAAAAGCCAACCCATAACAAATAATGGTTCCACATTATTTAATCAACCCAAGCCAAGCTTTTACAAAATGAATTCAAAAGTTGAATTCACTTAATTAATGTGTGTTTTGTCTAGAGTTAATGAGGTAGAGGGTGAGGAAATGAAAGGTTACTCAAATAAATATAGGTTTACAAAATTTAAAAGGGTGTTAGGGAGTTTAAGAGGAATGTGAAGGGGTGGGGTTCGTGTGGGCCCCACCTCACCTTAAATCCTCCCATGGGTGGTTAACTCCAAGTGGGTCCCACCCCTAACTCCCTTACATAGATTAAAACCACTTAAGAGAGGATCAAGTGTTGTAACACAACACTTAATCTACTTAACAATAAAACAAAATACAATTGTAACAATTATATTTTATCCCTCACATTTCTTAAAACAACACCTCCCTAGAAAACGAAACTCCAAAAGGGGCCTTCTTAAGTAATTACTGGTGTTGCGGTTCCATCGGTGCCCTCGGATTTCTAATCCGAGCACCGGTTCAAAAGATAGAAAACCCCACTCGTTCATTCACTGAATGTACCTGAGCTAAACTTCATAAATTGATTCCGGGCACACCGGGCCTCGGAATCAGGTGCTGTCAGAAACTACGTTCTTGTAAAATTACAAAGAAAATTAAGAAAAAAATTCCCTTTAATTTTATGGGTCTTTACATTACTCCCACCTCAAGGATTTACATCCCCGTAAAGCTTCAACAAAAACTAGGGTCACAAAAGCGGTATTGAGCATGCATCTGAGCCTTCTGCTCTCATGTGCTTACATGGAGATTCCGTAATTCTAAAGAAAGCACACCTGAGGATTCGACCGTCCTCATAGGATCCGCTCATGTCGATCCTCGATCCCTACTGGAACCTCCGTGGAAGTAACCCCATTGCCATCGTCCTGCTACTCATGGTCGATGATATGCGAAGGGTCGAGCACGTATCTCCTCAGTTGAGATACCTGGAAGATGTCGTGCACCTGGTGCAACTGAGGTGGATGGTTCTAGCGGTAAACCACCCCGCCTACCCAGCTGAGGACCTATAAAGGTCCGTTGAACCTCAGAGATAACTTTCCGCCTTGGCCACATCTCCGTAAACCTCATCCAGGTGAGACCCGTATAAGGACGTGATCGTCATCCTCGAACTCCAGAGGTCTCCATTTTCTGTTAGAAATTAAACTCAAACAACTGCTGCCACGAGGGTATGGTTGACCGACTCAAGAGTGATCGGTCACACCCTCCTGTGAAAGAGTTTATCCCATGCTTCCTAGGGCTTCCTTTTCACCGACCAAGGAAAACTCATCCTGACGTTTGCCTAAAACCGTCAATTTGAGTATGAATATTTATTGCCCATTCTATACCTAAACTAACATCGTAAGGCCTCAACGCTGCCACCAAGAGATTCCAACCGAAACTCTCACCTCGAGGGTCTGACCACACCGTCGGCGTAAGTGTGATTATCGAGTCTCCTCCCAAGGTATCTCCAGAAGTGAGGGTCAAGTCCGCGGCTTACCGGAAACTTTAGGTCTGGAACAATATTTGTGAAAACAAGGAATGATTCATATCGATGTCTGTTACTACAGCAGCTAGTAGTGGACACAGAATGTCCCTTGAATCATTTTTAGAGCCATTGGGTCACACTCCTTGACCGCATGCAGCCGCACTCTTCCTCCTCCCTCCATCTCCCTGAGCCTGGTGGGGATAACTAAGGCGGGTTGTTGTAGCATGTTAAGATGTACACCACCTCATGTTGCTCTCCTAGCTCTGCCTCCATGTCAGCTACTTCGCAGACTCATCTCTCCTTTAATATTCCTCTTATGGAAACATTTAACATGCCTGTGTCTCCAAGACTGGTGCCAGTTTCCTGTTTCTTACTACTCTGTGCAGTTTTCATCCGCTCCTGGATGATCTGTACCTTCATTGCCTACGATCTGAAAGAGCTGCTAAAATTTCTCCTCTGCCGAAAAGAGAAACTCGGTCTTATACACTGGATGAACCACGCCCATTGCCTAATACAGTCAATCCCGATATGAATGATGCATTCATGCCATGGATGACGTCGTAAGGCCTCGAAGTAACTACCAAGAGATCCAACTGTCACTCTCGCCTCCAAGGGTCAAGTCACACTGTCGGCATCAGTGTGAGGTCACTGGGTCTCCTCCAGTAGAAATCTCGAAAGTGAGGGTCAAGTCAACAGTATTAACCAGGACTACTCAGTATCAACCAAACAAAAAGGATAGGAAAGAATACATCACAAGATAAGTGTCTTTTTATTATTGCAGCTCATAGTACAAAGACATGAATACAACAACAACATGGAACTAGAAGTAAAAAAGACGTATCCACTAGTTCCTCTCTTGTCCACCTGCTCCCGGAGCTCTACTACCTTGTCCACTGCTCAGCTGTTGCTCAAGCACCCGCCGCTACTTCTGCCCCGGTGGCTCCTCCAAAGCCTGCGGATCAACTGTACGAGGAGTCAGACAGTCACGTGCTAGGTGACGCTTTCCGCCGCATGAGTAAAACTGTCTGTTTCTGGCACGCCTAGCTCTGTCCCCACCCTGGGTGCCCCGCACCACCGATCCTAAAACCCGAGATCTCCCAACTGCTGGTCTGGTCCTCCTGGATATCTGCATTATCTGTCTACTGCCCACAGATGACTCGGCTATTGATCGAAAACCCTACGGCAAAGGCAGAAGCTCCTGTACACGCTCGGGGTGTAGAGCTACTGGCACAAACTCCACCCTAAAGAAGGTCTCTAAGTATTCCCATGTGAAGGCCATCCCGTCGCAAAACTGGAACAAGTGACTCCACCACCTGCCTGCTGCTGCCTGAAGAAGGCTGGCAGTAAAGATCACCATGAAGTCTGTCGGCGTACCCACTAGCCTGAAGACTCTCACCACAGCCTCCAGCCAATCCTCAGCTGCCTGCGGGTCCGTCTCTCACTGGAACCTGGGTGGTCTCTGGCGCTGGATCTCGTGCAGCGTGCTCAAGTGGCGTGCATCGCCTACTGTTGGGGCTGGTGGCATCGGTGGCCCAACATATGGTAGTACCGTTGGTGCCTCCGCTGGTGCCTCAACTGCAAGAGGGCCCTGTACCGAAGTCTCGTCGCTCGACAGGCTGTCAGTACGCACATCCCTCTGGGCTGTAGCTGGTCGTCCGAGAAAAGGCATCCTGAAAGAAACAACGTGACAAGGTAAAACGATTATACCTGGTGAGCTGAACTGGTTTGAGCTGATATTTAAATAAAACTTTTGGAAACACACACGCAATCAGTGTTTTCATGAACAAAGTCGAAAATCAGTTGTCAGGGTCCTGGTGTAGGGATACGTCGGCTGCCCGCACCAACACTGGACTCTCTGAACTGAAAACCACACTCAGTACTCTTAACACTATTGCTTCACAGAAAGAAAATATCAGAGTTATATGTTCTGCGGTAGAACCGACTCCTCTGATACCAATTTGTCACCACTCGTCCTCAGGGCCCGTGCCAGGACTACCCCAAGCCTGCCTTCCATAGGCCAGGGGCTGGCGACAAGCACCAAAGGCGTAAATCCTGATAACTATGAAGGAATTTCCTTTATAAAAGTAAACAAAACACCACAGAGTACAAGAGGAATTAAAACACTAAGTACAAAAGAAAGTGCTGAAAAGTAAATGGGCCAGAATACAAACCCAACTGAAAGTACAGCTACAACTGAACGAAAGTAAAACAGAAAAAGGAAAACAGCTGAAAGAAAGGATGCAGCTCCTGGTTCGTCCTCCTCGGATCCTACCTGAAGGGTAGGTACAGATGGCTCAGCTTCTAGATCGTCCACCACGGATCCTACATGAAGGGTAGGTACAGATAGCTTCCATAACTCTCTCACCCGTCAACCTCCTCCGAGTGTCGTCTCGCCGTGAAGTCCACCTCCGGGTACTGACTCGTCATGTAGTCCACCTCCGGGTGCCGTCCATTCCTCGAACACTCGGCCTCTGTCAGCACTTCCGTCGTCTGCAACCAACACAACGAGGTTCGGGCATAGCTCGTGCAGGGGTGAGTATAACGATACTCAGTAGGGACCCCGAGACCCTCAAGGTTTCACTGAAAAACCAACAAGGATCACCACAAAGAAGATCTCAACAGATAACCTCTACTTAGGTATATGCCCATGCATATACCTAAGTTATCAAGTAACCCATCTCAATCATGAGGAAAACACCAAGATCATGAAATCAACGGATAACCACTACCCAGTTATATGACCATACATATACATAAGTTATCAAGTAACCCATCTCAATCATGAGGTAAACACAAAGGTCAAAAGTCTCAGCTCAAACCAGGATTTTCATTATTGAAACCGTAACTGCTGAAGAGCCCCGTCTCTGGAGTGTACAGTGGTCCTGTCACGAATCCGAGGTACTGCTCACTAACCTAAGACTACTGAGGTACTCCTCCTATCGAGTACCGCGGGCCAGCCACCCAAACACAGCAGTGCTTCCCGCCGGGGTATGCCACCCAAACACAGTAGTGCACACCCCCTAGTAGCCTACAGAGGTACTCTCCAGACGAGTACCGCGGGTCTACACTATCACACAGGTAGTGCTCCGTCCTCCATGGGTCTGCACCTCAAAAAGTAGTGCTCCATCCACTGGGCTAGTCGACTCACTCCAAGTCGAGTCGGTCAAGCTGTCGTCAGGTCTGAGTCGGCTACACGGTATCCGTACTCCGCACGCTCGTCTCTGGGAGGGTCCGCTCTACGAGATACAGGTTGATACTTAAAGTATCTCAAATTCCCACAAAGAAGTATCTCAAAGGACCACCTCGTCATAGGGGTCTCAACGCAACAGACGGCGCGTCAATCAGATGCCCGGTCTGTGAGTTATTCGCCTTTTCGTCCCAAGGGCCCGGTTGGTCTCGTGTGCGAACCAACCCGGTCGTATCTCAACTGTACGCCAACTCTCATAGGGTAAACTCAAAGGGACCACATCTCAACGTGATCACCAACGCCACTGACGGTTCGTCAAACAGACGTCTGGTCTGAAAGATATCAGCTTTTCTGTTCCAAGAGCCCTGTTGGATTTCGGGTACAATCCAACCCGGCCACTCTCCAACAGCAACCAAAACTTGGGCGAAGTATGCCAAATGTTCCGTCTCATCAAGAAGAATTCAATGAAACAGACGGCGCGTCAATCGGACGTTCGGTCTGTGAGTTATTGGCTTTTTCGTTCCAGGGGCCCGGTTGGTTTCGTGAGCGAACCAACACGACCGCACTCCGCCGGCATCCAAATCTCGAGCGGAGTAAGCCAAAAGATCCTTCTCACCTAGAGGAATCCATCAAAATCGATGACACGTCAATCGGACGTCCGGAGCTCAAGATATAAGCGTTTCCGCTCGGAGGGCCCGGTTGGTTTCGTATCCGAACCAACCCGGCCGAACTCAAAGTATTCCAAAACCTTGAGTGCGATATACCGAAACGACCGTATCGTTCCAAGAATCGTTACGCAACTGACGGTGTGTCGATCGGAGGTCCGTAGACCAAGATATGGACAAAAGACCAAAGATGGTCCGAAAACGGGGGGTCTGGGCCCGGACCGACCCGGCCCGACTCCCCCCCCCCTGGCCAGCTCGGTCCGGCCCGACCGGCCAGCCGCGGATCGGCTAGCGCGGCCAAGCGGAAGCCGCGGGCGGGGCGCGCGGTCCCCCCTGCCGCTAATTGAAGGCCGGCGGCGGATCATCCACCGCCAATCTTCTGGCGGCGCGCTCGGGCGCCGCCGCCTTCTGGCGGCCGGACGGCTACGGCCGCCGCCCCAGGTCGCCGGCGGCGCCGTGAAAGCGACCCGCGCCTCCGTGTGTTTCCGAGGGCCACCGGAGTTGCTCCGGTGGTCCGTTTTCAAAACCGTCTGAGCCGTTGTTCATCTCGGGTCTCGAACTTTACTTCTCAAGCTTCAAAAATACTTTGCGGCCCCGTTTGTCATCACTCGTCAATCCACACGTCAATTAACAAACATACCGTCTTTTTGGTTTTCCGGTATGACGTGATGGCGTCGCGCCCCTTCACCGCGGCCCGACTCCGGCCGCGGTTCTTTTGTGGTTCTTCGGCACGGCGCGACGGCACTGCGGAATTGGTTCACAAAATTTGAATGTGCGGCATGACGACGTTGCACATTTCTTGCCGCTCAATCCTAGGCGGTGCGACGGCACCGTGTTACTTTCATTCGATCCGCAATAACAAGAAAAACAATAGGCAGGGGGCGGCCGTGTTTGTGCGTTCCGGCCTCCTCCCGTTAACTGATATCATGCGGTCCAAATAAACGCAGATAAAAGACGGAAGAGAATCACGTAACGAAAATTCACGTAAACCCCCTACAGTTTTTCCCAAATCAATAATTCCCAACCCGTAACATAATCTTCGTGGATCAACTTAATATTTAGTTGATCCGAGTTCTTAGAATTATAAGGGTGTAAAAGAGGGTTTACAAATAAGTTCCCTACCTTGAAAAAAGTTGATGATAGATGGTGTCGCGGAAAACGGCGTCGTAGGGTGAGGTTTCGTATATGCCGACAGAGAATGTCCAAGGAGGATGCAGCGTCTCCATTCCTTTCACGCAGATAGAAATTTGAAAGGCGGATTGTCGATGGCGAGTTCCCACGTCGGTGCCTCCTCCTTTTCGGAGGAAGAAGAAAATGGAAGAAGAAGAAGAAGTTTTTTTAAAACTTCCAAGCTCTCTTCCCTTACCCTCAACACCACAAAAGCCAACCCATAACAAATAATGGTTCCACATTATTTAATCAACCCAAGCCAAGCTTTTACAAAATTAATTCAAAAGTTGAATTCACTTAATTAATGTGTGTATTGTCTAGATTTAATGAGGGAGAGGGTGAGGAAATGAAAGTTTACTCAAATAAAGATAGGTTTACAAAATTTAAGAGGGTGTTAGGGAGTTTAAGAGGAATGTGAAGGGGTGGGGTTCGTGTGGGCCCCACCTCACCTTAAATCCTCCCATGGGTTGTTAAATCCAAGTGGGTCCCACCCCTAACTCCCTTACATAGATTAAAACCACTTAAGAGAAGATCAAGTGTTGTAACACAACACTTAATCTACTTAACAAGAAAATAAAATACAATTGTAACAATTATATTTTATCCCACACTTTTCTTAAAACAACACCTCCCTAGAAAACGCAACTCCAGAAAGGGTCTTCTTAAGTAATTACTGGTGTTGTGGTTCCATCGGTGCCCTCGGATTTCTAATCTGAGCACCGGTTCAAAAGATAGAAAAACCTGCCCGTTCGTTCACTGAACGTACCTGAGCTAAACTTCGGAAATTGATTTCGGGCACACCGAGCCTCGGAATCAGGTGCTTTCAGAAACTGCGTTCTTGTAAAATTACAAAGAAAATTAAGAAAAAAAAAATTTCCTTGAATTTTATGGGTATTTACACTAGATCCCTCAATACAATACATTTTTTATGATCTAAATTTACGTGAAAGATTACAAAGCACTACAAATGAATCACATATCATGGATTGGATGGAAATTTATAGAAATATCAAAGGAAAAAAAATTATAATCATTTATGACATCTCTGATGGAATTGATTTTCCTATATAAAAATTTGTTGATTGGGTAGGAAGTTTATATGATATAAGATCTATATTTACGTGAATTTTCAATCTCAGAGAATGTTTATTAAGATCGAATAATAAGAAATAAAATTTATTAACTCTTAGAATAGTTGAAGTTGAGTATTTTTCATCTACTAAATATATCACCCAATATATGTGGATTAAGAATCAGTTGGAAGGCATACTTATTGAATGTAAGTTACCTATTCTATTATGTTTCACTTACCATAGTTTAGTAAACATTACAAAAAATATGGTGCAACATTCATGGTCAAAACATGTTAATATAAAATATCAAATCATCAAGAAGAATATGTATAATAATGAACTCAATCATAAGCATGTTCCTACATAGTAAAATGATGCACACATGTTCTCAAAACCATTTCCAAATGAATTATTTTTAAAAATTAGGTCAATCATGGGTGTCTACACTTTTTATCTCTAAGGGTTCGGTATTTTTTATGACTCTCTCTCATATAAACTTTTCATTGTGTAGAAGAATGGTGAGAAAAATTATGTGTCATAAATCTACAAACTGATATATGACAAACCATTTAATGAAATATATATATTGAGGGAGTTGTGGGTAAGATGTGAAATCATCATTTACATGTCTGAGGTGTTCTAAAAGTTCGCTAATATATTAATTAATCGTGTATATATAGGGAAGTGAAATTATTTTTTAATGGTAAAAGACAAATATGAATTGATTTTTGAAGAAATACTGTAAGTTTCTACTATTGGAAAACTTGTTTTTTTAGTGGTCCTTTATTCTTATAATGAATTATTGTACATAGGATTAGAATTTTTGAAAAGTGATGCATTTCATGATATTAAAATTTTCATTTATTTGTGAACCTTAGTAGAAATAAAAATCCAAAGGGGTTATTGTTGAGATCATGTTTGCTAAAAGTGGTTTTTGGATGTTGATTGTAGTTTATGGTGATTATTTTTCATTTTGTTTCTACTAGGAAAAATTAAGTTACATTTTATGTTTTGATTATTTAATTTAAGGATGAAATAGAATCAGATAATTATACACATTATTCAAAATAAATACCATTGGATTCAATTTTCGGTTTTTGAATTTTCTTTGGCTAAAAAAGTACTTTAGACTTACCTTGGGACTAGTTTGAAGTTTCAATCGGTTAAGAAAATGTATCTGTAGCACCCCAAGATTTTGTAAAATATTCTTTTTGAATTAATTAATTTTCATTAATGTCGTTCATTGAAACAATTCTAATATTTCATACACATTATACCGAATTGGAATGCATTACATTCAAGACTCACTAGGCCTACATTACATGAAACACATAGTTTTTATGAAACATTATTTTAATATAAGAATTACATAAATGAGATAGTTATAACCTAGCTGATTAAAATTTTAATATAAATTGTAAAAAATATTTTTCAAATATTTTTTCCAATGGTTTTTATAAATAATACATATTTATTATGAAAAATATAATTTTTGGTAAAGTCTTTATATGTTTAAAAATAATATATTCACTAATGAAATACATTTCATGTCATTCTTTGAAAAATAAAAAATTTAATTTTAGAAAGATTTAGAAATTTAAATTGATAAAATGAACATCATTTTTAAGTCATAATGTCAAAATTAGTAAATAGTGAATTATAAGGATTTTCCTTAGGAACTTCATTTTTTAGTATTAGAGAAAAAACTATATTTTAGTTAAAACTGCATTTTATTTTTTATAATTATTAATATTAATTTACAATTTAATTTGTTTCTTATTTTCGCAATAGATGAATTATAAATATATTAAACCAATTTAGGTCATTAGAATCATTTTTTTATGAATTTGGTAACAAAAACATATTGAACAGTTGGCCCTTTTTTCTTTTAAAACATGGCTTCTCATTGTGTCTAGGATATTAGCATTAAAAATTATTTTCCCACTTTTGGTATATGAATTTTGAAAAAAGGAAATTCTTGGTTGTAATACGTATGATATTTTTAGTATTATAAGATCAATTTTTGTACTATAATTATTAGTGAAAGTGATTAAACTTAATCACATCATTTAAGGTAAGATGAAACTTAATTAGGGACTAAACCTTAATCTTAAGGAAGAAAATATCCTTGAAAAATTTTCAAAAAAACATTCAACCAATGATTCAAAAAAAATCCCTTATTAGATATAATTTTACTGTTTATTGTTATATTATAAAATGGATGTTTCCTATATATAATGTTATATACGGAAAAAAGAAAAAAATGGAACACTACCAGCATTTAAATTATATAAAATATTGAGGCATCTAAAAAACATCATTTTTTTGATATATATATACTTTTGAACTATAAATTAGATATTTTTATCATAATTATTTATCAATAATTTTTTGCGATAAATTAGTAACTAAAAATACCAATGAAATACCAACATAGTTATTATGTAGTTAATAATTAACTAAAATAAATGATATAATAAATGTTACAAGTGAACTGAATTTATTGAATTACTGTCTTAAATTATGTTTAATGATTAATTTTCCGTGATAATAATCTTTAAAAGTTATATATTTTACTTGAAATATTATTTTATTTTTTAAAATTAAAATTAAATTAAATAAGTTCAAATTTATCCTTGTTATCATATTAAAAAAAATAATTAATTAAATGATTTAAAATTAATAAAAATGATATTTTATTACAAATTAATTTTAGGTTATTTAAAATATTAAATATTTTTTATTAATGGACCAATCGGTCAGTTATAAATAACATATTGACGATTATATTTTAAAAACATTGTTTACACTGTCTTGGTTTAATCATTGTTTTGCGCATCACATGCACTTTTTTTGAAAAATTAATATCTATTAAAAGGTTATTTAAATATTTAAAATTAGCTATCATATTTATAATTATTTTTCTCCAAATTAAATAATAAATCTAACTTTATTTTATTCTTAATGGGAAAATTAAATAGATTTGAAAACTATATTCTTTAATAAAAACAGTGATTATAAAATTGGGGGATCATATAAGTTAAAGAACCTAATTATTAGAATCAAAATATTTTTGGGTTGTGTGGATTTAGATTGACCAAAAATTCACATTACCGAATTATTTTTTCCTTTTGGTTTAAAATAAGTTAACATTGATCTCCCATTAATTAATACCTTTTTGGTATTTACAGGAGTGACAATTCCCCCCCCCCACTATAAAAGGGATCCTTTCCTCCCATATTCTCACATCTCTCAATCCCATTGGATTGAAAAATATCTACCGAAATAGTTCCACACCTTCCCCCATTAACCCTACAAGCCTCCCTTTTTGCATAAAGTCGTCTATGGAATCCCTTTACTGAAAAAAAAGGAGTTACCCGATTAATAGTTAACACCCTCCCTCCAGATCTTTTCTTTTATTTTCTTTCTCTAACACATCAATACATCTTATTCAATGTCTATAACACATAAATATTATACTAAATAAACTAAGTTGTTTTCTAAAGGATATAACTTCCCTTAAACACACCTCCATCTAGTGGGTAACGAACATACTTTTTATGAGTATGCCAAACTATCCCCCACAAAATGATGATTGTTCTTTCTTTTCTTACCTCCTCTCATGGTGGAAATTATTATGGATAATATATTTATATATGTTAAATATTATAATTATTTCATATTTTATCTTGTATAATATTTTTTCAACAAATTCCATTATACTTTATTTTGGCGTAAATATACTAATTTTAATTATGGAAGTGTGGACAACCACCCACTCAAAGTGATGTGATTCATTCACACACTACATGGAGTGTTTTAAGGATGGATTTAGTGAAATTATATGATATATATGATTTTATAATTATACTAAAAAAATTATATATATATATATATAATTTAACATCTTTATTTAAAAACAAAAAATAAACAAATATAAAATTTATGGATATGTTTGGCCTACTATCTCTATGAATGATGTGTTCCATTTCATACTTATATATTTGATATATTATTTTAATACACATATATAGAATATAATTGATATGTATATCTTGGGGTGCATTCTGGAAATCATTATAAAATTAAAGGGACCAAATATATAAGAAATTAAGACAAATGTGATAATTAAAGTGATTATTTCCTGAAGTGAGGCTTTAACATATAATTATTAACAACCTGGTAATATAAAGTCATAATCAAACCATAATTGATATTAGATATAATAATATGGTAATGTGATAGTTTTATAATAACTTTATATTATTATAATAGTTTTTTGAACAAGTATGGTGATGGTCAACACACAAGGCACGAGAATTTCATCTCACTTTTTACTTTCATGAAATACATGCCTTATTCACCACTATTTTTTGTGTTCTACAAACTACACAAGAATGAATAATATGAATGTAATTATTAAATTTTTGGGTATTTACATATCCATTCTCTGATATATCCTTCAGGGTGTTTATGTCTCAAATGTTTCCAAAATAGTAAGATTGTTTTGTCTCAATTTTCCTTCTTTGGGACTCCTTTTTTGATTTGTACGTACATTCTTCATAGTGGTGTATATAATTAAATTTTACATGTTATATCTGGATTCTCATACTTTGCATAAAATTTTATGCTTCATGAAATTAATTTTCTTACATGGTGTATTATGGTACAAATATACAATGTGATAATATTTTATTGAAACAATCTCATCCCTCTTCAAGAATGTTTATAATTATGCTTCCGTTGATGAAATATTTTGATCAATAATTCAAGAATAATCATAACATATATTATCCTATAAATTTCCAAGATAACATCATACATATGTACCATTTTCGACTCTATGGTACTTATGATAATTATGAATATGTTTTTAATAAAAATATGATAGTATGTTTCTCTTAGATTAGAAATCAGGATTCTTTCAAAAACTCGTGTTTTAAAAAATGTAAAAAAAATGTTTTCACAAGATCTTGTGAGATAATTTTCAAGGAAAATTTATTTTAAAAAAATTATGTTGTTTTCAATATCCATATAGTATTTTTCAATATATTTTAAAATAAAATGGTTTTCAAAAGGATATATGTTTTAATGATACTTTTTCTATAATGAAATGATATTTTCCAGAAGAAATTTTTTTCAGAGATTATTCCTTATTATTTCCAATTTAATATGAAATTTGTTGGTGTTACCCATGCATTTGTTTGATAATTATTCAACGTTGAAATTCATATTCTATCTCTAAATGGTTTATATTTTGATTGCATGATGTTTATAAAACACATTTTTTATTCACATGTCACATGCTTTAGAAACCTAGTTATTATCATAGGTAATAATTTTCATTATATATCTATGAAACATGTATCTTTTTCCATTGGTTAGGATATTATTACATGTTTATGATATCCACATCCTTTCATTAGTTATGGTATGATTGTGAATGATTTTATGGGACAAGTATGTATGATTTCATTATGATTTGGGTGAGACCTATATCTCCCTCCAATTCATTGGATAAATATATATATCTCATGAGATAGAAATTTATGGTTTTGGGAGTGATACATGATTATTAAGATGGCCATGGGAGTGAACCATAACTACCATTTTTGATATGAGGAGTGAACTCATGCTACTGAGATGGACATGGGAGTGAACCATGACTACCATGGTGGTATTGGTTGTGAACCTATACTACTAAGATGGTCTTGGAATTTATTCCTTGGATACTATGGATGTCATATAATATTATTGTGGTTTTTCCATATTTCCATGTTTTAAAGCTATTTTATGATTTTCTGAATTATATTCTTTATTTCCTTGGGATTCACATCTTATGAACTACCACGATTTAATCAATGATTCGTATTTTTTATCTTTAATAAGACATTTATGATCATATATTTTTTATTTTATGTTCTCATATACTTATTCTTGTGATTATTCTTACATTTCTCCCTTTTTTACCCCTATTGTGAATTTAAGATCACCCCTTTTGGTTTTACATTCCCAACGGTTATGACGACACTAAAAATGATTAATTTTTTTGAAAAGGGTGCTAGTCAAGAATAACCTAGTGGGAGTCAATGTATCTCACTTATGTATAGGTTTATATGTTTTTATGTTTCCAATGGAACTATATTAGTATGTTCTTCCATTATGAGTTTTATAATGTTTTAGGTATTCTTTAAATGTTATGTAATGTTAATGTATGAAAATTGAGGTTCACTATAGTTGGTATTAAAGTGATGTTTTGGTCAACCCCTAGATACAAGGATGAGAAACAATTTGTAGGATCCATAGTTATATATCTATATATTTGTCTAGATGTGTCTCTATGGATAATTATAAAGAATATTTAATGTTTAGGAAAATGTCTTGAAATTTTCGTAAAGGATAGAGTGAGTGGTTTTGTAGAAATACATAAATCTCTAGATACTAAAAGTGGATGTGGATCTAAAATAGTTGGGCCTAGGGGTGACAAACCAAACAAAATGTCCTGACCTGACGTAGGTTAATCTAGTAAATGACAATGGGTCTTGTTTTTCACTTGGTTTTACACTCCGAGGGAATATTCATTGAAAATTTAAAAACTCTTCCCAAACCACCATGAAGGATTTAAATAAATGTATGATATGAATAACCTAAGAT
This sequence comes from Viscum album, assembly GCA_963277665.1. Taxonomy (NCBI): domain Eukaryota; kingdom Viridiplantae; phylum Streptophyta; class Magnoliopsida; order Santalales; family Viscaceae; genus Viscum; species Viscum album. Next base: position 861,450,197 of record OY728121.1, read on the forward strand.
GAACCTAGGGATTAATATATTAAGTTAGGTGTCATTATTTAGATATCCTATAAGTAAATTGTTTCATTACTATGTGGTTTTATGATATGATATGTAATTCTCACACTATGCTTCTAGTTTTAGTTATTCAAATGAACTAGAATGAACTTCATTCATGTTGAATGTGATGGGCATTTTCCTCATTAGTAGTTAAGTGGGATGATCACTAGATTGAAGGATGTTATGATCATTCCTAATCTGTTTTTATGGAACATGATTAACAATATGTACCTTAAAAAACTCTCTCACTCTCCATGGAAGAAAAAGAAGGTTTATGGTAAGAGTTCAGGTAATTGAGACCTTGGAGGAAAGATTATTTGGATTCCTTGGTGTCATGAATTTTGAATGAAAAACATAAGTGAATCTCATAGAGGGTCATGAATGTGTTTTGATTATAAAAAATAATGAGACAAAGCAAGTGGCTACATGAGAAAAATGAATAGTTTGAAAAAAAAAGGATATGAATAATGGCCTATGTAATTCAACAACAATTTTTATGTTTTTTATTTGTGGAATAAATGGTCATTATTCAACTCAATGTCCTTAGAGGAATGTTCCAGAAGAGAATCATAAATGTGGTACGCGTAATGGTTATATTTATGATGATGATCACACCACAAATGAAATTTGAATGGGATGATGTATTGTGTAATACGATGAGGTTTCCTTGCAAGTAGAATGTGGGTTGAGTGGAATAATAAATATTTTATTAAAAATTATGAATTGTGAAGTATATAAATAATGATTATTTTATTGTTTTCACTACGGATTTTCAAAAACACGTTGAATTGATTTGATTGAATAGAAAATGATTTAATGGATAGATTACATCCATGAGAAACTCATTATTAATTGAAATATAGACCTTAATATATTCCTTCTATTATTATAATGTTGATTGGATAAAGATATGTTGGATATATGTAAATTGAATTGTACTGATTACATTGGAACTAATTAAGGACCTGTTTAAAATTAGTTTATGCAATCCTGGATAAAGATAAAAACATCTTGGATTTATGGAATATTTCCAGTAATATATGTAATAAGGAAGAATTCATATTTTATATAATTATTTATTATAATTCAGGTTATTACCATGTTTCAAGAGAATATACCATAATGGTATTAAAACGTTTGTAATGTGACAACCAAGATATTATTTGTGATATATGGGGGATCAATGTTAAGAAAATTTAATTATTTTCTTCTAAAATATTTTTATTTTCATCTATCAAATGTGTTATAAGGTTATCCATTCTTGAAAAGATTATGTTAATCTTGAAAAAAAAAAATATGTACAGAGATTTCATTAAGAACCATTGTTAAAATGTTATTTACTAACTAACCATATTTCAAGGATTTCAATCAGATTTATTTTGATATTATATTATTGTGGTTTTAGAAAAATAAATTTTGTATTTCGGGTGACAACCAATCATGTCTGGAGAGGCCACAGGTTGTGAACCCATGATAGAATGATGACAATGGATTCACACCTACCACTCACTAATGTGATGTCTTTGTTAATGTGTAATTATTTTTGTTGACTAAATACTAATGATTATGTAGTAAATGTTTTTTTTATTATTCTATATAAATTTATGGACCATATTTATTTTGATTAATATTTAGATAAAAATAGTAATACTAGAAAATAATTTATGGTCCTATTGATCGACTAAAATTATCTTTTAGTACATGAGGAATAAAATTAAATTTTAGGAAATCTATTTCTTGAAGTAATCAATGAAATAGAATTAGATAATATCACAACTAAAGAAAGAATTTTTTATAAATATATTATATATGTATATTTTCTTTATATATATGGTCAATAAAATAATTACTCAACATTCATAAAATGATAAAATAATTATTGTCCTCATACCATAATTTGGGTGAACTAATGTCTTTTTAAGTCATTATAGGTTTATTACTTTGTGACCCTAAAAATTTCATTTATCATTCATTTTTTTGGGGACTGATAAAATCCATCTTTCCCAATAATTATTAACACTTTTCCTCCAGGTTCAGTTTTTTACATCCCAACTATGTTATCCTATGTGGGAATATCATTATGAATTACTTTGGAAGACCATTATGGTTCTAACATTCCATTTGAAGGGACGTTTTATATTTATTTTTATTATGAGTGTTTCGATGAATAAAATATTCAAGTAATAATCTTGTAATAACCCTAACGATTTTCTATGGAAAAAATAATTTTAAGGGGTTTAGAATGAAACACCCCGATATTTTGAGATTTTTTTTATTTAATTAATTTTCATTGATGAATCAAATGGACTAAATAAAATATTTCTCTCCCATGGAACACAATTGACCTACAATACACAGAACACATACAGGACGTATTTTACATACAACACTGAGTTTTTATGAAACATCATTTTATTGTTATAATTATTTTAATGACATAGTTAAAAACTATAGAATAAAAATTGTAATAAAAATTTTAATAAATTTTTTTAATTATTTTTCTAATTTTTTTATAAAAATAATTTCTTTAGATTATGAAAAAAAATAATTTCTGGTAATTTCTTTATATGTTTAAAAGTATTATTTTCTCAAATCAAATACTTTTCATCTCCTTCTTTAGAAAATAATAAATTTAATTTTACACACTTTGAGAAATTCAATTTGATAAAATTTACATAATTTTTGAGTTCATAATGTTCAAGTATTCTTAGGGAAAATATCTTTGGATTTTTTTAGAAACATCGTTTTATTATTAATAGTGAAAAATACCGTATTTTAGATAAAAAATTCATTTTCATTTATATAATTATAAAAATTAATTTATATATTAATTTTTCTTTTTAAATCTAAATAGAACAATTATAGGTATATTTTTAAAAAATGGTCATTGAAATCATTTTTGTGTTGAAATTGGAAATAAAAACTTATTGAATTTTCGAATTTTTTTAGGTTAAAACCCAACTTATTCTCCATGTTTGTAGGATTAACGTTAAAGATAATTTTCCCAATTATATGAAATTAATTTTCAAAAATAGACAGACCCAATTGTAACAAGTATGGAATTTATTGACTAATTTTTTTATAATTTTTTTAAATGATTAATGAATTTGATTAAAATTAATAATACTGATTAAGATATGATTATGCCTAATTATGGACTAAACATTAATATTAAGGACTAGAATAACTTGGAAGGGTATCCAAAATCCATTGTATTGCAACAAATAAACCATATACCATAATTTTTCTAGTTTAATTTGTTATTGAGATATTATTTAAGGTATTTCCCAAATATATAATTTTATGCATGGAAAAAAGAAAAAAAGGAACTTTACATACCTTACCAAACTTATAAAACCTTTAGATATGTAATTAAAAATCATATTTTCGGTTATATATATCCTTTAGAAAGATAAATTGATTATTTTTAATATAATAATTTAACAAAAAAATAAATATGATTTTTTTACTTAAAATTATTAAGAACCACTTATATGGTGATTATTTACATAATAATTAATTAAATTCAATTATAATATAAATGATAAAAGTGAAGGGAATTTACTTCATTGTTGCGTTTTATTATTTTTTAAGATTAATATATCATGTAACACATATTTAAAATTAATATATTTTTATTCAAATATTAGTTTTATGTTTAAACGTTAATCATAAAAAAATGTCAAAATTAACATTATTGTTATTTTAAAATAAATAATACTCTATTAAATGATATGAAATTTGTAAAAATACTATATTCATCCAAATTATTTTTTAGTGTTAAAATAATTAAATATTATACATTATTGGACTAATTAATCTTTAATAATTATCATATTGAACCATATATTGTAAAAACAGTGTTAGCACAGTCTTAGTTTAAGTAGTGTTTTCACGTCCCATATGCTTATATTGCAAATTAATTTCCAAAACACATAATATTTCTAATTTTTAAGTTAGATATAAAATTTATAATTCATTATATCTAAATTATATAATATATCTCACATTATTATCGTGTTAATGTTTAAATTACATAGGATATAAAACTAGATACTTTAACGAAAACATAAATAATGAAATTTGGGAATATTACAAATAATAAATCAAATTATTAAAATGACTATATTTTTGTTTGGTGTATATTTTCTATATCATAGATTTATATTAATCCATTATTTTTCCTTTTATGATTCAATTTAGTGAAATTTGGTATCCCATTATTGAATAACTTTTTATATTTACAAGTGTCACTGCCCCTCCACTATAAAAATGGAACCATTCCACGTACTTCTTAAAACCTATCAACCGATTTACCTTGAAACATATCTTCCCAATTAGCCATCCGAAATACCTCCCATAGTCCTTCAAGAATCCCTTTTTGATTAAAGACTTCCAAGGAATCCCTTTGGTGTTAACCAAAAGTACTTACAATATTAAGAGGTAACACCCTCCCTCAGACTCCATTCTTTTATTTTCTTTTCCACTACCTTAATTAATATTATTTAATTACTATAAAAAACACTAGTATAATAATATTATTATATGTTGTTTTTATTTTTTTTCAACATAAACATAGACACACATCCATCTAATGGGTAATGAACATACAATTTATGTGAATAGAGAAATACAACCTCACAAAATGATTGTTATTCGTTCTTTCATTACAGTCTATCATTATGGAAATATTGATAGAAAATATACGGATATATTTTATGTATTATATTTATATATTTTCATTAATATTCTATAATCCTTTTACAATACATACCATTATACATTCATTTTGGTGTTAATACGATAATATTGTTTCAAAAAGTGTGGACTATCGCCAACTCAAAACGATTTGATTCGTTCACAAAATACAAGGAATGTATTAATTATACATTTAGTTATATAATATGATTTATATGATACAAAAATGATATGGGGAAACTTATATATATACATATATTTTCATATATGTCATTTACATTCTTTCTTTCAATACGATAATTAAATGGAAACATTTTTCTTGTTTATGATTGACCTACTATCTCTTGGAATAGTGTATTACATATCATACATATATAGTAAATAGATTATTACAATAAAAATATAAATAATATAATAAATTAATACACCATTTTGGAAACCATGATATAAATAAAAGGACCAAACATATAACAAATCAATATACATGTGAACAACATAGCGAATATTACCTGAAGTGGAAGCTGGACATAATATTGTTAACAAGAAAGTAATAAAAATTCAAAATAAAGCCATATATGATATTATATATAACAATATGGATCAATGATATATTTATAATAAATTTATAATTCTTATACCCAATGATTGAACATGTACAAGGAGATTCAAAACACAAGGAATGGGATGTGCATATCACTATTTACTTTTTTGAGATACATGACTTATTAACCACTCTTCTACTTTTAAGTTGTTTATATACATCCCATGAATGTATTATATAATTATTATTTTTTAATTTTTGTAAATTTACATAACTAATATATGATATTTCCTTTAGGGGGTTTATGTCTCAAAATATTCCAAATCAATATGATAGTTTTATCTAAATATTCCTTCATTGAGACTCATGTTTCTATACACTTACATTTTTTAGGTTTATATAATTACATTTGACACATTCTATCATGAGTCTCCTCAGTTTCATGATATTTCATGATTCATGTATTTTTAGTTTCTTACATGGGGTGTACGGCTCAATATTACCAAGTCAAAAGTGTTTATTTAAACAATCTCGTCCCTTTTCAAGATTGTTTTTAATTATGTTTCCTTTTTTGATGTCTTATGATCCATATTTCAAGAAAAAATAGAAATTATAATATCCTCCTGTTTTCCGTTATAAATTCATGTTTTAGTACCATTTTTTATACTTTTTATTTAATATATTTAATAAAAAAATTAAATAAAAATATGACTGTATATTTCACTTTTATCGAAAATCTATTTTATTTAAAAAACCATGTTTTAAATTTTTTCCCAAAATAGTTTCAAATTATCATTAAGAAAATATTTAATTAAAAAGGATTTGAAAAATTTTAATATGGTTATTTATTACTTTATAAATTTTCCACATATTGTCAATTGAAAATATTTCAAATGTTTTTATGATTTAAATATCTTTTTTAAATAAGAAAGGATATTATCCTCATGAATTTTTTTAAGAGATCTTTCAAAATTATTTCCAACATAATATGACATCCATTTATGTATCACATGATTTTTTTTGAAAATGATTCAATGTTTCCATTCATATTCTTTCTCTAAATGGTTTATATTTTGATTGAATGGTGTTTATGAAACTTGTTTCTCTTTCATGTTTAACATTTTTCTGAAACCCACTTCATATCACGAGTAATGCATCTGATGAAATGATTATGAATCCTTTATATTTTCCCATAGTTTATGATATTATTACATGTTTATGATACCAATTTTATTTCATGGGATAATATATTATTATTTTTTATTTTGTGGCACAAGTATGTATGATTTTTTTATGAGATGGGTGGGACCAATATCACTATACAATGCATTGGTTAAATAAGTAAATATATATATATATATAATGAGATATACTATGACGGTCTTGGGAGTGATCCTTGGCTAATAAGATTACCATTGAAGTGATTCATTACTACCAAAGGGGTATGAGGATTGAACTCATACTACAATGATGGTCAGGGGATTAAATCATTAATACTAAGACAGTATAGGGAGTGAACCCATACTAAAAAACTTTCCTACCGGAGAATTCGATAGAAACTATGGAAATAATATTATATGATTTTGTGTTTTCGAAAATTTGATGTTTTATTATTATGTTATGCTTTTATGGATCATGTTCTTTGTTAACATATGATCATTTCTTATGAACTACCGAGCCAAATTCCAGGATTCATTTTTATGATTCTTGATATGCTGGGTATGATATTCAATTTTCTTGATATTGTTATAATCTCCTTAATGTAATGATTATTCTTACATGTCTGCCTTGTTTACCCTTACTAGCATCTGAAATCAACCCTTTTATGTTTTATATTCTCCCAGGATATGATGATATGTATTATGATTTCAATGTTTAGGAAGGGTGATATTCAAAAATAACCTAGTCAGAGATAATGTAACTTACATATGTACCGGTGTTTATGTTTCCATGTTTCAAAAGGCAATAGACCAACATGGTCTTTTGGAATCTATTTGTGTAATGTTTTAATTATTGAAAAAAGTTATATATTTTAAATTTAGGAATAATAAGGGTCGATATAGTTTAAAAGTCTGAATCTCTTCATACTAAATCTAATTATTTATTTATTTATTTTTCAATATCATGCTTTTTCTGAAAACATGTGATTCTAACTTTGTGAGGTAATAAATGAAAAGGTGTTTGAGTCAACCTATGTGGTGCCCATAAGAATGAGATCTTACTGAAAATCCATATGATAATGGATGGATGAAATATTATATAACATTAAAATTTAATTCATTTGATTCTATGATAATTTTAATGTTCTCAAATTCATAATTAATTCCTTATACAAGTAGAATGTTTTTGAGGTAAAAATATCTGGGAGTAGGATGTCACTAAAGCTTGTGTTTTTTTGAAGCCCAGATTTACGGATCAATCAAACTGTTTGGTCCATATAATTTTCTTATTAACTAGATGAAAATTTTCAGAGGATAATTCATAAGTTTGAATATTTGGATTTAGAGAATTCATGGTTGATGTTGTTATATAATACATGATGTGCCACAAATGAACTAGAGGAATTATGACACTAATAGATCAAAAAAAAATGTTGGTATCAAAGTAGAATCAAATTTATAATCTCATTAAATTAATTTCAAACTTATTTTTTTATTTTAGATTGAAATGTTATAATTTTTTGGAATGATCATTCTAATGAAGATCATAAATATTAAAAAAATCATAAAACAAAATAGCTTTTCATATTCTCTAGATGGTTCAAGATAAAAAAAACCTGTTGTGTTTTTGATGTGGGTAAAGATTCATAGGAAAATAATTGTCTATGATTCATAATAATGAAGTTAATAATGATTCATCTGGGGTAGGATTACATCAATATGTAATCAGCGACTAGACATTGTTGGACACAACTAGAGTAAGAGATGAAATATTCAATAACATTATAACTATTTTGTATTATGGATTTTTCGTTAAGTGGTTTGATTACAATAGATGTTGAAATAATTTTTATGGAATATTAAATATAAATTTTTAGGTGGTCCATATAATAGAAATGATATGTATTTTGTTTTTATTCTAGTGTTGTGGATATTTAAAATGATAAATATTTAGTTCATAAGTGTTTATAATTGGGTTAAGAAAAACATAGAGATCATAAATTTCATCAAAGAGAATAAAACAATTTGTATCAGATTGAATAATAATTTGGAATTACATAGCTGAAAAATGTTCAATGAATATTTTACATGTTTCAAGAAGAATATAGATGATTTGAGAAGCACTAAAGAAGAAAAATATGGAATCAAAATGAATGTGAAATTTTAGTCTTGAGAAATTTTCTTAATTAGGAAATATTTTCAGATTCCTACATATTCCACTTTTTCCACACCAATAAATATAAGGACTGGAATTATAATTTTTTATGGAGATGGAAAAAAATTCACATGTGAATAGATAGAGAGAGAAATTGTGGGAGATAGATCATGTTGAATGTCTTGGAAGATACAAGATGTTTCTGGAAAATTATTTCCAGAGGATGTTTTCTAGATAGATGATTAATATGAAGAGAATAGTGGATTTGACTGAGAATCATATAATGGATTCATAGGAATCATTGATGTGGTTAAAAAAATTCCATAAAATTTGTTACATATCTATTTTTCGGGATGATTAATCATACATAGGAATTTAAAAATTCCATCCGACTGATTTTTTGTACGATTTAAAAAATGATGTCCCTACCTACTATTGTGTGGGAAGTATAATATTTTTTTTTTAGATAATTTTACAGTTTATTCTTATATTCCAAAAAAGTAAAATGGTTTGAAAAAACTGGTAAATGTTTCTTATCTTGTTACCCAAACATATTTTACATCACATATGCTTAATGATGTGCACAGACTATTGTATTGATTGTAGTAATACACAAGTGTAAGGGAATATCATGTGTCTTTTATCCACAAAGAAGGATTTTTTTTCTGTTTTATGTTGTGGTATTGGATTATTTACATACCATTCCAAGGAATAGATACACTTATTGGATTGTGAACCTTGTATGTAATTGTGTTCATGGGGATTTATGAATTTTATGTATTCATCAAAGTGATTGATCTTTTATAAGAGTTAATGGATTCCAAAATAGAACAATAAAATAATATAAAACAAGATATCTAATTCACCCCCACCCACTCTAAGTGATTTATTGATCATGGTTGTGCCTTTACATCGGGGTGGGTCAAATCATAATGAATTTATATTGGCACCACACTCTATAAATCTACATAAAAATGCCTAAAACATGAAATGGTTTTCCAATATATATGATGGTTTGACCATTCCACAATATTTAAATGGACTTTAAATATATATATGTTTTTATAACCATGTCACATACTTTTAATAGATCCATGGTCTATGAGCGGGTTAAACTATGTTTATAAATGTCTGAACTAATAATGAGGTTATATTCAAGGAAGCATAGTCCCCAACATCAACTGACATTCAAATTCACATCACATGATAAACATTACATGAAAATAACATTGTGTAATATTAAATTAATGCTAAGAAACTTCAATGGATCACACCTCCCATTCTTATCTCCCATATAATTTTCATTTTTCATCTACCTCTCTATATGTGATAATAAAATCTAGTTCATCCCATATCCTAACTATAATATACATTCCTAACCTGCCACCCATTTATGTCACCCCAATGGAATTAATATTTTAATAGTAATTTTGTGTGCACCCTTTATCACTAAATTCTATATATAAATTTTGATTGTATAAAATGTTTCAATAGGGGTGGATAAAACTGATATGTTTCACTCTCCTCATGACAAAATTTTATATAATTTCAGCATGTGTTGTCCATAACATAGACCTTAAAAATATATACAGTAAATATCACACATCTTAAATATAATAAGTACTATGTGGGACTAAATGATTCATGTTAAAACACTTCCATTAAATAACGATTTTCATATCCTAATAACATTCATGTCAAAAAAAATACAAATAATTTCATTCTAGGAATAAACTACAACACACCAAAAGGGATATCACTAACACCACCTGTCCTCCCTCGGAACAGTATGAATCATTCATCCAAATAGAAATCCTTTTTTATATGAGAATTGAATCCGTATATATTAACATATTCTTTTAAAATATGATTAAATTCTCTTACCAGTAATATAGTGAAAACAATCAACCAATCTTATATAGTGGGAGAATAGGGGGTTAGTGCTAGAACCATTAGTATATCCATAGTGCTCTGCATGCATGCCAACATGTGAAAATACTCTTGATAAGACATGTTTTCTAAACAATTACCCATACTAGTAAATTTTATAAAAACCGTAAAAAATAATATAAACATAAATATTAAATAATATTACAAGGTTTCAAAACCAAATAGTAAATAAAAATTAATAGACCCATAAAAATTCACACACCCATGTAAACAACCAAAATTGAGGGAGACCTAGATTGTGAGTAACTAATAAAAATTGGGTATCAACTCCTCAGGGGAGGAATGTATACCCCTAAAATATAAACATTCTATGTCCCACAAGGTTCCTACACCAAAATTATGAGTTTTCACCTCATCAAATACCCCATTCTAGTATAGTCCCCACACCCATGTCTGAGTTCAACATGATGTAATTCTAATCACTCAAACAACAAAATAATAAAAAATATCATCTCAAATATATCATATAAATATAAATTCCATCCTAAAATAGAAAAAATCCCTTAATAAAATAAATTATATAAAAAAAATTGGCAACATAATTATGTAATTCAAAATTTAATGTAACTCAATAATCTAAACCCATAATTAATAAATAATTATTCTATTAATAAATACCCACTCTAGGTTGACTAAAAATATCACACACAAAAAAAATTGATGTCAAAAAAACAAAACCATCAAAAAAATAGAATATTTAAGTAAATTGTATGTGATTATACTAAATACATAGAAAATCCTTACCAAATCTATGTATTTGGTAAACATTTGTAACCAAAAACCTCTGAGATGATTTCTAAATGAATATTTTACATGAAAACTATGATCCAAGATACACCTAGTCTCTTGGAAACCATTATATAAAAAAAATTAAAAAATGATCCCGTCTATAAAAATCCATAAATCCTACCACATTTTTATTTTTACTTAGTGAAATCAAGATCAATATGAATATAGGGGATCATATGGTGTTTACAATAGATCTAAGAACCTAACACACTATGATCCTAGTGAGATTATACCGGAAATAAAAGAATCAGAAGAAAAAAAATCCAATCCCCACCTATGATCAAGTGTTACATGCGAGAGGGGAGAAATGAGATTAGAAGCCTTGAAATCATCTTAAAACAAATATACAAAATGGGATTAAAGTGGCTACATGATCCAACTTCCTAGTCATGAGTGATAGTGAAATGATCCAGAATCACACATTAACCTCAAAATCACATATTCTCAATGGTAGTAGGTAAATTTGGGATGAATTGTATCCATTAAATTCTGTTTAATGATCTACCTAGAGATTTGGTATTATTTATGTGACCAGGAATTGGGTTGTTCGAGGCCCAAAATCCATTTAAAACATCCAATTTCACCTTTGAAAAAAATAATGTATGTTAAATATAACCCTTATATATACTAACAAAATCCCTATAGTACTACCCTATATAACTTTCCTTAATTAGAATGTTATATTGAATCATTGATGATGAGAAGATTAACCCTATATAAATTCAACAATGCCTCCCTCGCCCGATCTTCTCGTGTACTGAACTATGTTTCCAAATCACAAACACCAATGAGACAACTCGAACCCCCTAAAACCCTATCTCTTTGATAAATTATATATGAAAAAGTTTATGATCTCTATTTCCATGTGGTTCTAGTTGGAACTAATCCAAACTAAACATTTTAAATGAACATGAATATGCATATAGAACTAGGATATGTAAAACACATCATCTATCATATCATGAAAATCAATATTTTATTTGTATAATAAATCAAAAAATCATTACATACCCTTTTCAATATGATTCCCTAAATTGAGAATAAGGTAGCTCCATTATCATACGATTGGAACGTCCTCAAAATGCAATTATGGTGGTTTGGATGTCTAAAAGTCACCAGTAATAGTAACTAAATGAATTTAAGGACTCTAAAGTAATAGCATTGGAATCCAGTATTTTAGAATCTACCCAATTACCATGTGAAGAATATTTAGTGTAACTAAGAATGAACAACCTGATAATCCCATAATGGATTAGAGTTTCTTCAAATTGCATAAATCATGAAATAGTATTATTGTTTATATGTAACAAATGTAGGAATCATCCTTGATTCAATACATACCATGGTATTATTCTATTTTTTCATATTTAAATTTATTGAAAGAACTCATATTAAAAAATATCATCTGGAATTTCACTAATAATCCCACGAATTTGAAAATAATCTCATTTGTATATTCAAAAACCATCAAATCAATCTATGTTCGACCATTATTGTATCAGTGTAGTAGAATTCTCATTATATGTAGGAATTCACTTTACTAAAATATTTCTTCTCTTTTCTACATTCTCACAACCCACTGAACTTCTATTATTCTATATTACCATCCCACACCTATGATAAACTGCAACAGATTCTAGAGTGTTCTGTTTTCCAGGTCTAGAACACATTTTCACAATATATATGAATCCTTCTATTTGAATTTAATTTTTAAAATAATGACCAAATATAAAATTATTTGTACCCATAGATAAACAATAAAAAAGTAATTCTAACAAATTTTTGATAGAGCCTTATTTTCTCTAGCTTCCCTATTTATAGGTAGGGAATTTCCTATGTTTGAAATAATATACATTTTCATACTCAACCATTAAACTAGAAATTTTTAAGTATTTTAATTATTATTTTACCTTTTTTTTTGAATCACCCCACATGAATAGTGATATTATCCACCCCTACCCCATTTCAATAACTAATGATGTCCTAAATGGTTTTAATAGTATATCATGATTTATAATGTATCAATCACCAATATAAGGTTTCCCCAATACATTGGGAATTAATCATAACTAATCATTTATAATATCAAAACTAAGTATATGTATCTATCATCCAAATGGTTACTGCATCAATAACATCTTCCGTAACACATCATGACTCCAACACATTTCATGACATGCCTCCAGAATTATCAAAGATGAAAACCATAAGTAATCCACAAAAACTAATAACCACTATGGAAAATTTATTTATTTTCAATACATCCTAATTATTCTCCTCTCATTACTTTGGAAATCATATGAATAAATCTAATTTAAAAATATTAACCATGTCAATTATTATATGAATTGTCGGATTACCAAAAAACATGAATCCTACCCTTTTTATCAACTTGTGTTCCTTGCATTGTGAGTTGTCTTCATATCAAATAATAGGAAATTCCACCCTATTTTTGTACTACCAATACTTTAGGTAAACATCCTTAAACATAATAAATCAATTATATAATCCTGGATTGAATTTCAATGAAAATTATAGTTATCCATGCCCTCTTTATTTATGATTATAAATATTCCACCAAAAAATATCCATGAACATGAATATATTTTTTTAGAGTGAGAGACTCCATTATTTTCAAATTATTAGCATGACCTCTTGCTACTACTTTATTATATCACAATAAAAATTATTTATTTTTTCTCTTATTAAATTAAATATAATTAAAACCCCATTGAAATTTCTCAAAATCTACATTGATCCAATCTACCCATCGAAATCCCAATGTGATCATTAGAAACCACGCGACCTAGATAGAATTTGGAATTAACCAGAAACCCACTAGTAGAAGACAAAAGACTATCCATCCTAGTATTAAAAAGATTTTGGCATCCATTTATTCATATACTAAAATCTCAGATGTAGCTTCCTTGAATTATGATGAAAATTTTATGAGTTAATTATATTTATTTAAATATGTAAATATAAAATTATTTTCATTAGTTTTATTTTTATTGATATTTACAACTAATAAAGGAATATATTTATCACTTGTGTTATTTGAAAATATATTTTACATATAATTTTTTAAAAAATCTACATTAAAATGGTCATTCCACATTCTAAGTGAAAAATTTGTCATGTGAGACGAGATGATTGGGCTCGAACCCATGAAGAAAGGTCTATAAGGGAATAAATATTATCACTACCCTAGGTGTTGTCCTAAATTATCAATGAATATATATATATATATATATATATATATATTCTTATATCTATTTTTCAATATTCATTCTTATTTTTATGTATATAACTTTATTGGATAACATTGTTCATTTTCTTAAGAACTTTTCTCTCAAATCATCCTTGTAATAAAGTCATAGTAATTTAAATAATTTTTAATGTAGGATGAATTTTTTCATTATCATAAAATTATAACATAGAACCATTGGAGGTACATTCCTATTAATTTTAATGTATAATGTGTAAAAAATAAATTGTTACATATAAATAATAAGTTATCATGAATTAATAATTTATATGATATATTAGCTAATTTCTAAATAATTTTTCTTATTATTTGTATATATTATATTACTCTAAAATGTTACTCTTAAAAGGTTATGTAACATGTTTCATAATTATAATAACACTGTTTTTTATTTCACTTATTGAGAATAGTATATTTTTAAATTGAGAATAAGTAATAAAATATTCATTATTATAATAGGTAGGAGAATGAAAATAAATTAAATTCCATGTATAGAGTAATTCATATCATTATAGTCTTCGAGGATTACTATGCCCATGTAAAATACAATAAAAACGTAATATTTTTAATCCGATAATAATATTATAAAATATATAAAACAATTCCATGATAATAATTGAATTAAATTTTTAGGAATTTACATGATATAGGGAATTAATGTGATGGTTGGAAAAGTAACATGACTGTTGGAAAATAGATCACATCATAAAAAATATAATTCATTAATAAATAGTGAAATTTACATAAAAATATATCTATTATATGTGAAAAATTATTTTGATAAATTTCATTTCATTTTTTAGTTCATTGAAATGAATATAACTTTTGGTGAATTTGAAATATATTTGTAAAAAATCTATTTTTTGGTGAATAGTGAAAATAAAATTTTTAGAGAAACTGCAATAATTATGATCCAATAATTATATAATGTTATGTTAAAAATTATGAGTAATTTTAATTGGTCATAAATGTTTTTATGGATTAATATAAGGCATTTAAAAATATTATTTTATATTTATTAATAGATGTTTGATGTTTTAGAAAATAAGTTATATCATTTCTAAAAATAATTTTTATACGTAATAAATTTATTATTTTAGAAACAATTTTTATATAATTTATAAATTAAATCATATAAAATAGATTTCATATTTATAATCATTGTTTCTGAAATAGGTAACATGTTCAGTTTTTTATAAACTCAAAAAGAAGTTTTTGGGAAAAAAATTGAGTTACCACTTCAATTGGGAAATAATAGAGAAACATTAAATTAATAGATAAAAGAATTAAATTCCACAAACCACCATTAAATTATTATTTAGAGTTTTATAAACATTTAAAATCAATTTAAACATTATTCATCAACTATATTCATTGAAATTAATTCCACCTATGAGTGGTAATCCTTAATAAAATAATAATCATTATTTGAACCCCCAAACACCTCCTTTATCAATTATAAATTCCCAAACCATTATATCATTATGCCACACTAAAATGTGGAATTCTGTCATCATATATCTCATAATGAGTATCTTATATTTCGATATCTTCATATAATAATTTTTTTAGTTCTAAGGGTTGAAACTAGGATTAGAATCTAAATTCATGTTGGGGTCTCCAATCCTCAACAATCCTTTTCAAACTGACTAATTTTTTTATATTTTCTTTTTAAATTAATTTTTCACATAAAATAATTCTTTTTGAAGCATGGTATTAGCTTACATTTAATATTAAAAAAATGGTATTTTTCTATTCCCTTGAATTTTACCATTTTCGTAATCCGTTAATATACAGAAATAAGTTTTTTCAATCCTTATTTCCTAATAAGAATTGATCCTAATTAAATAAAATTTCTTTTAAATGTAATATTTTTTTATGAACCATTTGTTTTTTGATTTTTCATAGAATTTTACCAATGATATATCACCATTAATTCTCATTATACAGCCATCATATAATGGTATTAGCATCAAAGATTCGTCTTAATATAAAATCATCCTAAATTTGTTAAACAGAAGTGTGGGTAGTTTTCCAAAGTGACAAAATCTATATTTGAATACTATAATTCAATATAGTATATAGAATATATATTACTATGAGATATAATCCAAAAAATATATATTTTTTGTAAAAAAATTAATCTCTTAGTGCTTGCCAAAAATTCCTAACTGCACACCAAGTTTGAAAATGCTATAGGACATGATTTTGATTATTTTCATACACTATATGATTCATAATAATGGACTGAAATATATAGATTTGGATTAAATTTTTATTATTCCTATTTCAATAACAAACATCCCAATAAAACTTGATGAAATTTATTGTATTGGGTTACTTCCCTTAGCATGGTGAGTATCCTATTATTTCTAAATGTGATTATTAGAGTTCACCAAGATAGAGACATTAATACAATGAAGATGATTATTTACTAATAAAGTTTTAACTAATTATTATATACTCTATCACTCTTCATATTTCCCATTTTATTTACATTTATCATCTTTTTCCATGTTATAATATACATTTGGAATGGTGGAAATGATATTTCTCAGGGGAATGATGGATAAATACATTTGGAAATACATATTATTAGTTATGAATTACTTGTCATCCGATTATTTTACCTTGTGGATACTCTTGAATGTTTCATTTGTATAAAGGGGTTTCATATAGATACATACTAATATATTTACTGGGTAATTTAGTGACTAAATCATATACCATTTACTCTATATAGTGTAAAAACCTCATAGATTATTATCTTGATTAAAGGGAATTTACATTGAGATATACATACTTTCATATGATACCTAACAAATTTCTAATAGTTTTATTAGGTCATGATTATTGATGGATTTATTATTTATTTTCACTATTTGACATTCATTGTTTGAGGCATGTGAAGGTTTCAGCTTAATCACACTCCAATTAAATGGGTAAAAGATTAATCTCTAGAGATGACAAGATTATGATACCCAACCATGATTCCTTGGTAATTTTTTATGATACCTTGGTTAATAATCATTATAATATATTTTATGACACAATAGTGATGAACCGTAGTGAACTACTTATGAGTGTATCATGATTAATTTTTAGGCACATTATTTTGGTTCCATGACATATGGTATCATTTAATTTATACAATGTTACCATGTAATTATATATGATCCTCTTTAGTTATATTATGATGTTATGGATCAGGAGTTTAATGATATATTTCATCACTCCTAACCCAGAATCTCAATGTTTTTATGTTACAATGATTATGATTTATCCCTTAGTAAACATTTGATATCAATGTTTTCTTATGTTTCCTAATTTCCTCTTGAATTACAATCTAGGGTATACGTATAAGAAATTCTCATGCGTATATAATTTTATAGATGAATGTTTATTTTTATTAATAAATAAATATATAAATGTTCGTAGTTTCGAATGAAAAATAAAATTTGATATTATGGTTTGGATGTATCTCATTAAATATCTTTCAAACTATCTATTTTTTTGAACTAAATTATGATGCGTGGGTATGGGGTGTCTCAATTTGAATCAAAGGAGATTATGGTTTTTTTTAAATTAGTATTTTGAATCCTTATATACATATCCTTTTCTCTAATAGACATATTTAAACTTGTATAACCCTATAGTATTAGCATTTAGAAGGTATTTATAATGTTTGATTTATTTAAATAACATTTATGTGATCATTTTATTTTATTAAATGAATAAAATAATTAGGATTCAATTTATTTAGTGGGGTATATTGTAACATCTAACATTTCCAATTATATTTTTTTCTAGTTTTTGATGTAAAAATGTTTATGTAAATGTTAAATTCATTTATTTTTTTCATTTTAATTATATTAACCTATAAATGTTTTAATGTATTTATCACTTAATTTTTTTCTTTTTTATGATAAAAATATAGTTCAAAAATTTCTTCTGTAGAAATAAGGGAATTCCGAAATTCGATCGACAACTTGTCATACCTAGTGAGACCACAAGACTCGAACTAGTGACTAAAGGGTGACAAGGTCACAACACATAACATTATTCAATTTTTTTTTAGATTTAATCATCCCTACATAATATATATTTTTATATATCTCTATTACTATATGAATGATTATTTTTACTAATATAGTTTTACAAGATAATAAAATTCATTTTTATTAGAAAATTTATTTTCATATCCTCCTTTTAATTAATTCATTATAATTTAATAAATATTTATGTATAATGATTTCCTTTTTTATCAAAAAATTAAACATATAACCTTTAAATGTATACTAATATGAAATTGTTTATGTAACAAGTTATAAAAAATGGTCAAATGTAAATAATACATAATTATGCATTCTTGATATACATTATAGTTAATTTAATTTTGTATTTTGTTATATTATTATGTGTAAATATTTTAATACTCTAAATCATTACTTTTAAAATGGTATGTAACATGTTTCATAATAATAATAATTAAAAAATTCATAATATCATTAATTGAGGTCAACAATCATATTGATCAATCATATCCAATAAAATAACCTTTCTGACAATAGTTAGATAACAATAAATAAACAAAACAACACGTATATGTAAATTTGATTCATTATGGTCAAAAAGTATTATCACACCCATAAAAAACCATAAAAAACATATATAATAAAAATTAAACATTCAAAAATATCATATATTGAGCTCTTATAGGAATTTTATAAAATTATAGGTGGTAGTAATATTTTTTTTGAAATAATTTTTTCATTGGAATAATAACATCACCGTTTGAAAGCAGATGGTGTCATAAAAACATGCACATTTAAATAAACATGAAATTTTCATTATAAATTATATTTATCATATTTAAGAAATATATATATTTTAAATTAATTTCATTTTTGAATTATCTCATAAAATGTTTCTTTGTAAGAGTTTTTTGGATTTTTCCAAAAAGGTGATTTTGGGGGCGTATAATGAAAATAAATTTTTTCAAAATAGCATAACATTTATCACCTAGTAATTATATGATTATAGTTGAAAAAAAAATTCATTTTATTTTCCATCAATATATTTATATATTAATAAAACAATTTTTTAACTATTTTTGTTTCATTAATTATCCTATTATTGGTGTTTGGTATCATCAATTACTTATTTTTTAAAAACATATTATATGTGTCATCGATTTTGTATTTTTGAGTAATTTAATATAATTTTAAAATTTAATTAATTAATATAAATTACATATTTATTATTAGAAGGTGAAGAAAAAATAAAATTTTCACTTTTCACTTTTAGAAATAAGAAATCAGTCATTGAGGTAAAAGTTAGTTACTATGGTAATGAAACAATATTAAAATGGATCTAGTTAAAGGTTAAATGCATAAAAAACCTAAAATCAACCACATTAAATAATTTTTTAAGGGATTTCCTAACCTAAATTTTTTTATAAATTAATTACCTACTAAATTCATTGAAATTATTTCTACCAAAAAGTCTTTCACCTTAATAAAAAATAATCATTATTTAAATCCTTAAACTCTTACCCACTCAAGTATAAATACCCACTCATAATCTAATTAGACCACAAAAAATACGATTTTATCTCATCATAAATATGTCAATATTTATCCTCCATTTTACTCTCTACAGTCTTAATGTTTTTTTGGTTCAAAAGTTAGACTCTATGCTAAAAATATCAATACAGGTAAGGGTCTCCTAGAATCCTATTTCTTATTCAAGTTCATTAATTTTATTTATGTAGAACTTTTAAATTACTTTTTCATATACAAAAAATATTATTATTCTGTGCTATTATCTTGCCTTTATTTTGATTTAAACTAGAGTTTAATTACTTCATCTCATTATATATTCTTTTCATAATCTATTACTATGTTGAAGTAAGTGTTCCTCGCCACTCTATTCCCATTACCTTTGGGATACTTTTTAAAATTACATTCCACTTAAATGAAAAGTTTTATTATAACCAATTTTATTACTTTAATACTATGTTCTATGTGATATATAAACATTCCTTGTCATTATAAAACCTTCTTATGATGATATAATAATCAAACATTCCCATAGTCAAAAAGCCATATTAAATTTGGTAAGGAAATGTGTGTGGGGATTTCCAATGAGATGACATCCGTTTCTACGTAATACAATTGGGTAAAGGATTTGTAATATATTTACATTTTTTAATTTATACTGATAATTGAGGATATTATATTAACTCTATCCCCACCTAGTTCATGACAAAGTGACTTAACATAACACTTGGTTTGACACTCTCAAGGAATATGATTTGGATAATTTTAATGCTATTTATGAGCTATAATGAAGGATTGGGATATATTGATAGATATTCACATGTAATTAATTTCCACATTCCATTAAAATATCATTCACTGTTGTATTATAAAATTCTATCAATTGGGGGAAAATGTGAATATCAAACAGTTTCTATTGTTTATTGTGCGATATTAATCTAGATATCCACATTAATCAATGAATAAGAATAATTTCCCACTCATGTTGTAATGGATGATTTCATTCCCTATCACTGTCAATATTTCTCATGGATTTACCTTTTTCACCAGTTTTTATGTTGCTATGTAGATGTGGTATGGTGGAAATGAAATCAATATAGGGAATGATCTATCATTTCCTATAACATTTATTATCAATTGACATGCATAACATTTCTTCAAATGATTTTACCACGTTAGTACCCTCATATCCTTCTTCTATTTGAAGCGTGTCATCGAGATATTTATTCATCGATTAACTGGGGAAATAAACAAATAAACCATATAACTTTTATTCTATACTATTTAACTAATACATATTTCATTATCTAGATTAAATTTTATTAACCAAGATAGGAACATACATTAATTATATATACATTTAATTAATAAAATCTATCATTTAATTATTATTAATGAATTTATGTATGCTTTTTTATATAGTACACATGAATTTAGTTATATTAATTATGTACCCATATATTTCTACAATGAATTGGTTAGTGATTTAGTCTTTTGAAATGACACGATTGTGATACCCTGACATCATTCCTTGTAAATATTTTAGGATAACATTGTGCAAAAACATTATTAATATATTTTATAACATCTTGGTGATGAACATTGGTGACATTATTATTAATATATCATGTCTATTTTTTCAAATTCTTATGATTCCATGATTCATGATGTCATTTTCCCCTTCCCATGCTACTAAATGAGGATATATGATTCTCCCTATTTTTGTTTTCATCTTTTGGATCATTAATCAAATGTTATACTTTATCACTCGTAATATAGAATATATATATTATTTTTATCACATGGATTATGAATATTACATTATTTAGCATTAGATATATCGTTTTTCTTATGTTTCACAATTTCCCTATGAATAAAAATCAAAGGGATAATTTTAAGACAAATTCATGGGTGGACAATTTTTTATAGATGAAATGTACTTTGTATTGAGACATAAATATATAAATGTACTTATTCCCAAAAGACACCGAACATTTGATCCCCTGGGTTTAAAATATATCATAATATATTTTTAAAAGTACATATTTTTTACACCAAATACAAAAAGCGTGCAACTAGAATGTCTCATTAGAGAGATACTCCAACTAACACTGATAATACCTGAGTACAATATTCCTTGTTAGTGATGCCACTTCTAATCATTGAAAACAAAACATTTTATACACTAAAAAATTCAATTTCTATGGGAGTACATTTTTATTCTCATATGAATCTATCCATGGTGTTTTATATCTTTTAATATTTAATTGGATACACCTTTCATATCATTGTTTTGATCAATCCTAGAGTGTATCTAAAAATTCACAAAATGAACCCAAACCATCATAGAGACTAGGTGTTCCCCAACAACAGGGGAAATTTATTTTCCCATAATCTAATTTATTATATCAACTGCTCTGACCCACTTTCTAACCCACATTATAAATTTATAAATGAAAATACTTATTTACGATCAACCACTAGTTCATTAAATTCCATCTAAAATATACAAGATATTGAATATAACTAACTTTTATTCCATATAAATAAGGTATCCGAGTAACATTCATAAAATTCCCATCATCTATCACCAAAGAGTGAAAATTAATATTAACCAAAAGTTTTAATGCTTAGTATAACTCAAATATTTAGATCAACTCTAGATTAAATGATATCTAGAAAAATATCTACTATCAAATTACAATATTTTCAACTATGCATCCCTCCCACCCATCATTAATATCTCTTGAAAAATTACTACTTATTCATGTACTTAATATATACCCCAGAATATCCACCTACATGATTTAAAAACATGGTAAGAAAACCACTACATGTTTTTTCAATGAAATAAAACATTTATCTACCCTCATATATCCAAGAGAATCCATGTATCATTTATAATCAGCTATATTGCATTCCAAATGAATCCTAAATGGAAAATGGCCATGTTATTCAACAAACCCCAGGACTCATCACTATCTTCAATCTTATGAAATCTTCTCTATGGATTTAAACATATCCCAGTGATCATCAATACTATGAGGTGACTTATATTAGAATCACATCAGTATTTAATAGTAAGGGATTTTTAATAATGTCCATATCATGAAACCATCTACTATACTAAGACTTAATTTCATTGAAACAATTAATGTATGCATATTATCATAAGAATGAAATTACCATTGATATATTCACTAAAACTAAAAAATGCTATATTTTGAAAAATACATATCAAATTTTCTTGGAAAACCCCAAAACCCCAAATATATAAATAATTATACATGGATCTTGAAGCCTTGTATAGGCCTTACCATAAAATAACCATGATTTCTACTTTAAAAACCCATTATACATCTTATTCGATTATCCCTCAATTTTTATAAGTTGTATTTTACATTAATCAAAAAAATATCTTCATATAACCTCTACTACATACCAAATACCACCCCTCATTAGAGGGTCCATCCCATTGCACTCAAGAAACTATTTCCATTCCATAGTATAACTTACCAAACCTCCCCAAATGCACATTCATGAAGTAATAAATATATATTTTTCATGAATAATGAAAATAAAAGAAACCAAATTTTTTTACATAGAAACCCATTTTAAAACATTATTATAAAACCAGTATTTCTAAATAATAAATTTTGGAAATCAATATTTCTTAACAATCCATTTTGATATATAAATAAAAATTATAATCTGTCAGTTTCTAAAATACATCAATATATGATTCATTTTTAATCCAAACATTACTATATTATGAATAAATAAAATACTTTTCTTTGGTTGATGAAAACATAACATACCTAAATAAACATGTTATAAGTGATTCATTAACAACTTAGATTATCCGTATATTTTGGTAGCACATGTATCATTATAAAGAGTTTTTATATGGATTTTTATTACTATTTAATGTGTCCAAACTCAACCTATCTCAATGACTATAACCCAAAATATTAAAATGGATACCATTTTTTAACATCCAGAATAGAACTATCACCCCTCTTCCTCACCTGGGTAAGGTGCATTACCTTGATCATCAATGGATAGAAATAAATATTGATGGCTTAGATAGTTTCTTCCCGTGATGGAATAACCACAAAATTCATACTCCCCTCATACCAAAATTTTTTAGATTTTTTTAATTAGGTGTGAAGAATTAAGACATTACTAAACTATAATAAAAAAGAAATGAAGTGGAAATACAGAATATAGTAACCCAGATAACATGATATATGTAAAATAATATTTTGAAAATAAATTTTTAAAAACATTAAAGTGATCCAAATAAATGGAAAGGCCTATCTGGATGAATAAATGGAACAACCCAGTAAGGACATCATCGAATCAACCAATCCTCCATAGAAACATGATGAGTAATATTGACAACTAAAATTCCTCCCCAATCATATCTCCCAACCCATGGATATAGACATTCACTAGCAAATATCGATCCATTTCCCTTACCTATATTATAATGCATACAATATGATCATCCATCCAAGTAGTGAGTATTGGACCCAATATTATATTTCCAATGCTTCCACTACATGTTGATATGAAAAAACTACAATATTGAGATGAGTTTTATAAAACATTCCCCATATGAAAAATTTTTATAATAAATCAAAATCATATAATCATGCAAAATAAAAAAAATAATGATAAATAATAAATAATATCACAATGAATCAACCAACATCAAAAACTCTTCACCATAGGTAACTCATGTGCCCATGTAAACAATCAATCCTAATAGAGAACTTTTCCATTTGTGTGAAACATGAATTGGGTTTCACCTACTCATGAGTTCTCTGACTACCACTAATCCTCAAACCTATTTCATCTAACATGTTCCCCAATCAAAATTGTTAGTTTTCACTACATCACCATACACTTACACGCATGGTGCTCACATACTATTAGGATTTCATCTTTAATCATTTTTAATCCCTCAAACAAAAAACTAATTAGAAATCGAATCGTAACAATTACTGATCAACATAAATCAAAAACCAACACTAAACACTTAGTCCATCCAATTAAATCTAATGAAAATAAACACACATGACCAAAAAATTATTTAATTCATAATACAATGTAATTCAATTGTCCAAAACTATTTTAAAGAAAATTCCCATACACATGGATAATATCTACATGTTTTTTACTCAAAAAAACACACACCCAAAGCCTTTTGTCAAAAAAAATCATACTAACGTCCAAAAATTTTAATAATATAAAATACTTTTAAAAAAACACACACAAAATATATTATATCTATACAAAAATTGTTGATATAATAATACACAAACATTACATGTGGTAAAATCATAATTTCATGTCCTGAAAACACAGTTGCAAGACCAAAATATGCTCTTCAAAACCCTAACATCCAAATTCTCTAATTAATCCAATTACACCTCGCTATATATTATCAAACCATATGGGTTTATGATTTCCATTCAGTGAAATTATGAATAAGAAGAGGGGAGAGGAACCAATGTTCTATACCATTGTTATTGACACCCAACACCCAAATATCCCTTTTATAATAGATACATAGGGAATAAATTACACTAAAACACACTAAAATACTCATGGGGTAAAGAAATACATTAGATATGGGATAAATGAGAATAAAATCTACAAAATAGATCATAAATGGAAATTATAGGAAGAGTTCTATGTGGTTGTATAGTCCTTGGTTACCGTTCAATGTTTTTGAAACTCCAACTACCCTTAAAATCCACCTCAAGTATGGTCCAACTACATATTCCTATGAGACTATACATTGGCCTAGTTGATCATTCAGTCCCCCAATCCCCTTTAATGGTCAAACTATTTATTATTTTATTTTACTAGAGACCATTCACCACACCATGAACTACTTGAAAATCCATATATTATAATAAATTTTACCCCTAACAATAGAATCTCCCAAGTACAGAAAATATAACCATTATATGCCTCAACTGGGGGCCTATACCAACTCACATAATCCAAGGATCAATCTTCCATGATATATCCAAATATATTAATCATTTTCACTAAATGACCATCATTTTCATTATATAAAACCTTTCATATCAAATACTAACTCATAGGACTTGGAAATATAAACTATTTAGGTTTTGTAGTAAATAAATTTTTGACTATCTCACTTGTACTCCGAGGTCTAAAATTGGATCCTTTATTATCATAACCAATTGAAGATAATAAACACTACAGTTATTTATAAACTTAAAGGATTTACCTAATAGAAACATCCAAAACAAGTTGGAAAAACTATTTCTAAACTATGACATCACCCTTCTATAAGAAATCAATCACCCATTACCACTGGGATTTATAATTGTTCCTCTATGAATGTACACCATAATTACCTCCACCTATATCATAAAACAAAAAAATTGTTCTTTAATTGTTTTTATCCATTTTTAAATGGAAGCAAAATGTAAACTCCCAAATAAAGATCAACTCATCGAACATCTCAATGGAGACCTTGTTATAGAAACAATCTAATACCATAAGCCTCATGTAATTAACACTATACTCATACCCAATCATGCCGAAAATGAAGATACTTATGCTCCTAGGATATACCTATCTTTGTACACTAACCAATACATGTATTCTATTTTTAAATCATTTATATAGTACCTCTTAAAAAAATTCATCCAATAGAAAAAGTCTTATCAAGATCCACCAAAATTTTAAACCATTGTTTTCACTGTTATAAAAAATTCCATTATCGATAGACCAAGTCCATACCCACTTACAGGTGATTTGTATGGTTAACATACCATCTAGAAAATTAAAACATAGTATAAACATATGTGACCCCCTCTAACTATTCCATTTGGGTCTCTTATAGATTTTTAACATTTCAGATAATTTTCAAATACCATTTTAGGGTATGTTGCATACAAATAGGTAAAACACCCCTTAAATATGTTGTCCCTGAGATACCCTAATATCACTAAACCTGATACAGTATGTCTAATTTTACTATAATAGGATAGAAAAATTCAATATCACAATTCTAAATCTTATTGGTCCACATTCAAGTCTCCCAAGCCCAAATACTCATTTACACATACAAAACATCAAAGAAATATGAATTTTGTATTCTATAGGTTAGTGTATTCATACCTTCTAACCAAAAGTTTTCCACCTGCACAATTGTAAATTGGTTTCACCTCAATCCTTTAAAATATATGAATTACGAAATATCAATAATATAATAATTATTTGAGGGATACAATGAACAATGAGAGAAAATATGCTCAATGGATTATATGAGTTTATCCATACATATAAATGATCACAATTATAAAGGGTTCATATATCATACTAGAAATGAGAATTCAAGAGTAAGAAGAAATGAGATAGGGGAATGGGGTTGGACTCTTATGTGTCATCGACAGAGAAGGTGTGGAATGGTTTCTTATATATTATAACAAAATATTAAATAAATAAAAAGTTTATGAAAATTTTGGATCCAACTTCTGAGTAACAAATATAATCCCAAAGGATAAAATCCTAGAACACTCAATTAATAAAATAATGATCCCCCAGTTAGTACATGGTGGTAAATTTTGATTTTTATATGTTTTAATAATTTCTACAAACTCTTCCTAAACCTAAAAAAATCCATTTTTACATGAAAACATGAATACAATCAACAAAAGATTGAAATCCATGTTTCAAGAGAACCAATATGATTCTTCACATTAAAAAAACACATATTCATGTTTTATAGGAACCAAACATCTCCCAATACTACCAACCAGTAATGATTCAGGTCATTATAAGCATCAATTATATATTTAAATGGTTTTATACTCTTATTTTCATAATATTTTGGCCTAGTTTTTATAATCCTTATGTGATACAAAATTATCTGTAGACATGATATTATATGTTGCACTAATTTCAATGTAATAATTTCCAAATTTCAATTGAATATAAATATATTAATGAGTTTCAAATATAGGGATAACAAATGATTTTCTATGAGATCGTCAAATGATGAAGCTTATATCCACACAAGGATCACAATCATTGTACGTTTTCTATTTTATAATTACATCCACCCAAAACCCTCCCATAATATATAGTGTTATAAAATTGGTTGATATGGAACCTCACTCACCACAAAAATTGATACTGCTCACACACTATCAAAAAAACCCCTCACACAAACACCCAAATAAAATTAATTGATAGAAAAATAAATAGTTAGTTACACAAGATTAAATTGTTCAGATATTCATCATTCATCCATGACTGATGACTAAATATTATTATATTACTAAAAGTACAAAGGATTACAAAAAATATAGTTAAGGATCCTGTGTTACAATTTGATTTAGATTATATGACACACAACAAAAATTGATCATCCATCTACTTTATATATGAACTCACTTGATTTGATAATCCCTACCACAGAACAATGTTTTTAGTCAATCCACCATTAGATTCAATTAGCCTATGATTTTTTGAGACTCATTACCTAATCGATTATATGTAGTAAAATTACACTAATATTTACCTTTAACTCATTGGACATTTGTTATATTTCATAAGAAACACATGCATCTGGATGATAGTGACTATCACGTCATGGAAAAGAATCAAGCGAACTCATGATGTTTCTCCTTCTACTAGATTAAATAAAATAGAATTAAAGAGGCTTCATAATCCCAATAATATCACACTTGAATACTTATTCATGTATCTCATCTACATTATATAATAAAAAACATTAATATTCATCATCATTCATTCTCCATGAATATAATGTTATCCACTATCTTTTGCTCACCTAAGACCAACTAAGAAACAATGTTACCCTAAAACATCAAGAACTAAAAACATTTTGATCATTTCAACTAAATTTTACTTCTATAATATATTTTGAAGAGATAACGGTTTTTATTTGAATAGACTCTGAATAAAATTGAATTTCAAGATATTTTTTTCATTCTTTCATGAAACACCAGATTTATAAAAACGGTATTTACATAGTAAATATCAAAAAATACCACTCTTATCTATAAAACATTTCAATATCAATTAAAAATATTTTTTAATTGATTTTATCCTCTGTGGATATCATAATTTATTTATATTATTTTTTAGTAGAGAATGTAACCAAAGGGTTGTGTGGGGACATCC
This sequence comes from Viscum album, assembly GCA_963277665.1. NCBI lineage: Eukaryota > Viridiplantae > Streptophyta > Magnoliopsida > Santalales > Viscaceae > Viscum > Viscum album. Next base: position 861,479,559 of record OY728121.1, read on the forward strand.
AATTGTTTGTTCCACCAAACCTAAACATGAACATTGTCATTATCTTATGGTAATCTGAATCCCCACAAAAATACACATTTTGGAATATTTTCATTGGACCTTATAGACAAGAATATAGAATATTATCATATGTCCCATCAATTATTATATTATTCACTTCATGGTTTTCAAATGTTCTCTTTTGATATTATAAATAAAATTACTTACTGCCCCCAATATAAAAGAAATGTCTAACCACGCAAAATTAATTTCATACATTATTGATTTAGTAATAGATGTATATCGTAATTTTTCTATGTTCTAAGACACATATTTTATTGTTGGTTCATGTTCTGTGGATTAATATATGTTTTTAGAATTTTTTTTAACTCATTTACATCATGTCATTAGAAATTTTTCAATTATCTTAATAATTTAATATTTTTATTATAATGCACATGTTCAGTATTTCATATCCCTCACCATAATCATCCACAAGAGTTTTGTAACTTGGATAAGGACCTTTATTTTAAATCATCCTATAAACTTATTCTTTATCCCAAAATCATTGAACTCTCAGATATTTATTCAAACATGGCATCTATATATATAGTTAGAACACAATGTAAGATCCATAATTTTGTAACATCTGATAACATGGATTATTGGATTCGAATTAAGTGAATCTTTACTAATTCAAGAATGTATTAAACATTCATTTTAACTATTGAGGTTCTTGTTTCAAGCTATATAGGATTTATTACAAATTAAAAACATGGACAATATTCTTATAGACTTCAAAACCATTGGTTTGCATCATGTATATATACTCATATAACCTATAAGGAATAATAGAAATATTGACATAAATACAATCTACATTTACAATGTTAGATGAAACTAGACATAGAAATATATTCATGATATTATTCTTAACTACTTGTGAAATTTTCTCTAGAAAATAAAATCATTCCTTCTATAAGAATCCTTTTACAAAAAACCACACCTTTTCCCATTATAGTTCAATAAATTTTTTTCTTCAAATGGAATAAAAAATTTTCCACATTAACTCTATTTCATTTAGATAGTAAAATAACATCTAATTTTCCATTGAACATTAAATAATTAATTTCATTATCCATATCTAAATCACATGTCTTTGAGTCACTGGGTATGATTTCCACCTCCAAAAGTTTAGGTTCCTTAGAATCTATTCAAATTAAGAAATTATAATCAATTCCATACCAATAGAATAGTTTTCTATATATAGAAGGTATATATATTCATTTAATATATTAATCTCAATATGTTGTTAGTATTTATTGTGCAAAAATTTTTGATGAACCTACTTTAAATTTGTAATCTTTTGGAGAATTCTCAAGGGCTTCAGTAGAAATATATTAATTCATGACATTTATAGATAGTAAAATTTCCTATTATCTTGTGATCAAATAAATTATTCCAAATATTTGTGATCTTTTATTGTTTCCTTCTCAAAAATTTTTTCATTGATACTTTTTCTCTTTTCTAAAGCTTCTGATTCAGTAATGATATGATTCTTATATAAATATTTCTCAGTAAGGAGAACATTTTGACTTCAAGTGATTTTCACATGTTATCATCAGATAGTATAATACAAAAATTATTAATTCTATTCCCTGTGAAAAAAATAAAATATTATCCTCAATCATACCTTTTTCCAACACATCAGCAACATCCTAGGATAAAATTATAAATGCATTCATCTTCCAAACTATTGGAAACTCACCAGACCATATAACATTTTCTATGCACTATCATATTGAAGAATATGGAACTAGACTATCTATGGTTGTCATACTATTTATTACATCAACCCAAATAGATTTCTAAATTTAAGTGCACACATGACAAAATCATTCTTTATCAGTCAATGTCTAATTCGTTCTCTCTCCTATACCCTTTCACTATAGAGTTATAGGAACTTTTATATCAATCATAATCCCCTTCCCATAACAAATACTCTATAATTTACATCTAATATTTTTTTAACATTATTATATCTATGGTATGTTAACTTCTATCAACTTATGTTTTCCATAATGTTTTTTAAATGCACAAAAAAATAAAAACATTAATTAATTTCAAAAAAAATTAACCCTTAAATTACATATAGCATCACTAATAAATGTAAAAAAAAATACATTCTTCATAATATCACGTTTTGGATGGTCCCCATTATTCTGAGTAAACTAAATCTCGATTATGGGCTTTGGTGTTTAATCCATTTATCTATACTGAAGAGAAATTATTCATCCAAAAAACACAACACTCACAATCGAGGATTATTCTATGATCATGAATATGTATTACCATACATATAAATCATTGTATTTTTTATCACCAAGGCTACTGAGACTACAATTCTAGGACTCTATGTATTCTGAGGCTGAAATTCCTTCCATTTCACTTCCATCTATATTCATAATCATGTAGTGAGTATTATACTTTACTCCTGAATCCACAACCATTGACCCTGGAGTCACTTTTTTATAATCCATTGGGAAATATTAATCCATATAGATCATTATCTAGTAGCCCAATAGTTATTAGGATTATTCAATAACCTATAATGTTCCTCACTTCATTCTATCATCAGAAAACCCCAGTATTCATCTGAATAAATATTTATCATTTTTCTATCACATAGAATTATTAATCATCCCATACATTAACCACAACAATTTTTCTAGTTACATATTTTACCATAAAGATATGATCATCCATCCAATTAAAGAATGTAATAGAGTAAACCACCCATGAATCAACAAGATTATAAATGTTGATCACTAGGTTGGTCCCACCATTTGTTATGTAAATGAAATTTGAAACATTCGAATATATTAATATAATGAATTCATTTTACTTCTATAAATACCCTATATATTTCCACACATCCCATAATTCTACTGAATGAAAACAAGGCCATTCATAATTTTTCAACCTCACTTTTTAGAACAATCTTCTTCTAATCAAGGGTTCACTAATTAAGGTGAAAACCCCTTCAACTATAACATATTGAACTTACCGATGGAACATAGACTTATCTTCCCCAGTGTTACACATTTATGATCAAATTAGAACTGTCTTTGAACACTTGATATGTCTCTCCATATGAATTATAGACCATAGTAACTATACAATCACATGATTCTAGAAAAGATGAAAAGAGTATAAATTCCCATACACCATCTAAAAAAGTAACTTCTACTGCACCACACTAAATCATGATCATGTTGAAGCCATTAAAATGATTTTACAGTAATATTTCCTTAAAAAACATCAAATTAATTAAATTTTCATTATAAACATCATGATTAATATCATTTTTTTCTTGAAAATTTCTACTAGGTACACCATCCGTTAATATGTAGTCTTCTTATCTAGAATATTGAAGTCTATATTTCCTTCTAATTGTATCCTACATAAACATTTTTTTCCTATAAATATTTTCCTCACTATATTTATTCCTTTTTAAGAATTGTATCCTCTCAAAAGAAGTTATATATCATTTTAGGTGATATAATCCCCTCTTCATTTTTAATAGAAACCACAAATTGGTCCATCAAATTGATAAAATTTAATATTAAATTATTCCATAATCATATATTATAGTGGTATTAAAATAAAATGGAAACAATATAAGAATATAGTAGTATTTAATGATACTAGAGGTGTATGTTGATTGTGACCCGCATAAATCTTTTTTCACATATTTGGTGATGGAAGGAACATCCCTTTAATCAATGGAATTTTAAACAGAAATCCATCAAAAAATATCACACACTTGAGGTTTTGTTTTATATAACTCAAACCATTGTAAATATCCTCTTAAAATAGAGTACTAGATGAATGGAAAATTTGGAACCCCATTCACTACAGAAAGACACATTTCTCAAACAGTATAAAAAACTACCCCATGAACTTTAAACAAAAATGAAATGATAGGGAAAAGTAATGATGGGCATATAGTATTACATGGTTCAAAAAAATTCCAATGCCTATGGAAGAACTTCTAAAAATAATTTATTGCCTAATGTAAAAAAGTATAAAAAACTATTGCTATGGAGAAAGTGTTACACTGGGATTTTGGTGTAAATGATATAGATCAATACCTAGTATCACCTCGATGTTATCAAATTACTCAACCATTATAATATGTTCCACCACCAAACAATGAATGAAAAAACCCACTATTATATTTTTTCATCCTAATATTCCACGTAACTCCACCACCTCAACCATTACATCTAGAGAACCACCATTGGGATTTAACATTTACTAAAATGAAGTTTATCATATTCCGGTTAATGCACCTCAAATATTGAAGAGATTAAATAATGATTTCTTTATAAAACCAAAGTGATATTATATTTTTTCTCCTTCAATAATTTTTAATGTTGTATCATTTTTGAGACTTCATAATATGAGTAATAAAATCATCGATATATTCAAAATATTTCAATTCTAAAAAAATAGTTATTTTGATAAAAAATCTAAACTAGGTTATACATGTTACAGCTTATCATTTTGAAATATGAACATCCTATTTGACAGTGTCAATGAAATGAAACAAAAATTTTATTTGATACTGAACCACCCTATGATATTATGATATATTTATTATATCTTTCCAATAGCTTGAAATGAAAGGAACACTGGGATTAAATTGAACATGATACTCTCTTAAAATACAATTATTTAAACATGACAATTATAATCTAGATTTCATGTGGGAGTATGGAGAGTAATAACTAAATTATGAATGTTATATGGTTTACACATGAATAAAAAAAATAAATGGTAATATATTTATTTTAAATATACTAGGAATCAATTGATAGAAAAATAAATGTTTTCTAAAAACAGTATTTTTCTAAAAGGAGGTATATTCGAATAAAGGACATATAATTGAAATTTTTTTTACCACACAATGAAAATTAATTTGGAAAAATTGTTTTTATATAATCAAATAATAATTATTTTAGGATGATTTTTTCAGATTTTTTTTAAAATTATTCATTTTTCAATGAATAATAAAAACATAGATTCTTATTTAAAACTACCTTTTTCATTTGTTTTTTATTTTTAAAAAGCTAAATTATATTTTTTATTTTTTATAAATAACAGATAAATTATAATAAAATTTAAAAAATTTAGATTATTGGTTCCAAATTTTTGTAAATTTATTTATAAAAGGATTTCATACTTATGAGAATATTAACTTCATAAACCCACCTTTTCATCATGTCCGTATGTATAATTTTCAATTAAATTCTATCACTTATATAAATTTAATTTAGAAAAATTTATTATATATTTGGTATAAAATTAATTTATATTTTATTTTTTGAGAGAATAATTTTTTACCATTATGAATAGTAAAATCAATAAAAATTAATTACCAATTTTAATTTAATAACTGATTTCTTAGGGGGTTAAACTAAGAAAATAGGGGTTAAATGACATTAAAACATGTCAAAAAATTAATAGAAATATATAAACCATATAAAAATATAATGGTCTATAATTATTAATTTTCATTCATTATTAAATATTTAAAATGCATGTTTAATTGATTCTATTCAAATATTCATTGTTTGTCCTCTCTTCCACCTATAAATTGTAACCCCCCTGTCTTATATTATTTACACCTAAAAAGATTATTTTCAAACAATGAATTCTCAAATTACTTCCTTATTTATATACCAATATCAATGATACATTTCATTTATGATAAATCACATCAACTAAGGATTTTGGAACAATCCAAAAGAAGTTTTCTGAAGAAGCGGATACATTCTTATACAACACCTTTTATTTTGTTTCTTCTTCCACCTCCATAAAATATTATTAAAAACATTATTATAAAAACTCAGTATATTAAATATATTTATGTTTTATTATATTTTTTAATGATCTATATCCTTATCCACTTAAATCAAATGGGAAATGAAACTGTCGACCGTGTGTACAGTGGATCACCGCCTCGTGAGCCAATGAAACTGGATTTCAATCACCTCCAATAAAAGCATTATATAATTTTGTATTTAACAAATATATATTAAATTTAAGATATTATAATTCTTATTATATATTTTTAATACCATATATATATTCTTCTATTCCACTCCATTTAAAATATAATGATGTATCTCGTGTTTAAGGTGGACCACCGCCTTATTAAGTGACGTGATTCATTTTTTTCTTATGATTCAATGGAAGGTAACTATGATGAATTTATTGAATATATGGGATATATATGAAATTATATAAGTTATTTAAAATTAATATATCACTAAATTTCTACCCAATTAACATTAGATAAATGACAAACACGCTCAAGAGTACATATAACCTACCATCTGCATGATGTGATGTGATCCATTCTCCAAGATAAAATTTCAATAATGATACTAAAAATGAGTCTAATGAAAAAAAATTATATTTATAACATAAATATAATTCTACATATTAGATAAAAATATAACACTCACAATAACCTCACCATCCATGACAAAACATGCAAGATAAAATCAGGTAATTAACACATGAAACAACGAATAAATGGAATTATTTTCAACAAAAACCTCATAAAATGTTATAAGTGGATAATATAGGATATTATAAATTTGGATATGGTTATAGTATAAATTAACATAGTGGAAAAAACATTATAAAATAGATTAATTCCCTCTTAACCAAATCAAAGTGTAAGGTATGGTACTTTGTCTCAATTTCCTTTCATTGAAGAATATTATAATTTTATGAATATAGTTTCTTTTATACATTGTTTATAATTCCCAAATTACATATAATATCATGATTCATTAATAATTCATGGTATATTATGTTTATATTTTAATTATTTCATCCAAGGGTACATTAAATTAAAATTTCCATGTCAAAAAGAATTTAATCACCCAATTTCATCGAATTGGATAATATTTGTTCTTCACAATAATTTTATATTCTATGATTATGTGTATATTTAATTTTTACAATATTATATTTAATATGCACATATTATGTTTGTATATGATTTTTATTCATATAATATATTCATTGGTTAATTATCACATAACATTATGATCATTCTAAGTGTTTATTTCACAATCTGATTCTAATCGGTATTATATTATTTTTTAATTTCTATTGATTGAAATTATTTAATAATTTTATAATAAATCCATTTAATTTTATTTACCAATGTTTATACACGATTTATTTAAGTAATATTTTGAAATTTTGTACACTTTCGTACTTTAAATGACTGAAAATTTGTCTTTTTAAATGATTTTTCTTCACTTCTATATTCAGGGAAAAAATCCCTTTTATTCCAAAACCTTTTCGCATATTTTTTTATCAAAGAATACTTTTAAAATTCTAAAAATAATTTTTTAAATATATTATTTCTGCTTTTTTTATAAATTGTTTTGATAGGAATATTAAAATCATTTTCTAAAAAAGTCTCATTTGTCTTTTACTGAAAAATGTTAAAATAATCCATATTTTTACCGATATGAAATTTATAAAATTTTACACCATCCTGATCATTAAATTTTTTTAATATTAAATTATAATATTGATATTTCATTTTCAAAGGATAATTTTTTTAAAATATTTTTTTGAACATTTATTTTTTAAATTAATTTAATAGTAAATAATGATATTTTACTCAATAATTATTAAATGATTTTTGGTTATTTATACCCATCAACAGAAAAAATTCTTTATATTTCTTATTCTTTACAAGGGATATGTTTTATTGATACCATACCAATTCAGTATATTTATGGTTTATGATCATTTTAAAAAATGAATGTATTGGTGTTTTATTTTAGAAATCTTTTATGTGGTCAATAACCTTCCCTGAAATATACACTTTCTTATTACCATTCGATATTAAATTTAACATAAATATCCATATTATTTATCATATATATGTTAATTTACCAAACCATATATTATATTTACAAAAAATGTTCTAAATTAAAAATAATTGTTTACTTGGGAAAATAACGATAAATCTCAATCCACACTAAATATATATATTCGACGATATGAAAATTATTGTTGAATTAAATTGATTATTATATATATTAGAAGTGATTTTGACATGATTATATGGGTGATCCTTAGAAAAATATAACCATTAATTCATTTATATTCTCAGGAGGGGAAATGTTAATCTAAAATTAAATTGTATTTTTTCCATAGTTTTAGGCTTTATTGAGAAAGATATTGATAGTAGTTGTATAACGATTAAAGATATCATGGAATCCTATAATTAATAATTAAAATCATTAGGAATATAATAATTAATATTGATGATATCATGAAAATTATTTTTCTGTGTAAGAAATCAATTCGTTGTTTTTAATTAAATGTCTTGTGTTTTTTATTTATTTTCCTTTACATAACATTTACTATGAAATTTATCTCTCTCTTATTTTTTATCCTTTCCTAGGAACCCATGAAATATGATGTTAATGGTATTCAAGGATATTTTAGATGGAATAATGATCATCTCAAAGAAAATTATGTTGTAATTTTTTTATTCAATTGTAATATGGGAATCATGTATGTATCATATTTATGAATACTACTAAACTATAGGGTCCCCCATGATGTGATTAGTTATATATTATTACAACTTAGTAAAGTAGACAACTTATTTTTTTATAATAGGGTTAGAGTCATTACAAAATAAAAATCATAAACCACCAATAATAATAATTTATGATCTCAATGTATTTTATAATGAAAAAAAATTCTATCAATGTGGAAATTTATCTCTTTGTGTAATTATATTCTCTAAAAAAAATTGATCTAAACATAACTTATTTGATCCATCCTATATATGATAATTATATTTATCATTATTATCATATACTATCATTCATGGAAAATTATATACTCATATTACTTCAATGACATATAGTTGAGTCAAACACTATACATATATATACTCTGTAATGGGATGGAAAAGATTTTATAACATCAATCTATATAAAATGATAGAAATCACCAAAAAAATTATGGGAAAAATGTAATGATGTACCAAAATACATAGAAATATCCTCTAATTCCCATTATGTATTACAAACTGGTATAAGAAAACGGTATGTTTTCATGAATAATTCTACACCCCATTGTATATCTCATCGAATCCCCATATTTTCCATTAGAAAAACACTTCATCATAATTTTATCAATATCATGATTTATATGAATTTTTTATTAAATAAATTATATATAAATACTAAGTATACTTTACAATATATATGTTTTAATTTGTGTGTTTAATCATAACCACATTTTCTATCTCTATACATAATGTTCTATTTTATGGAATTGAGTTTGTAAGATCTATTTCTGATTATAGAATTTACCTTTATAAAAATATGCCTATTTGTTAAAATATTAGTGTAATGATGTGTTGTTTTAAAAGAATTGTAGAAAATTTAAAATATGAATATCCATTTTATAGGATTTTAAATTATATTCTCAAATAATACTTCCAAATTATTATTATTTCTTATTCCTTTTAGAATACTGGAGACTTTTTGGAATTTAAAATATTTTTTGAGAAATTTGAATATGATAATAGAAAAACATGATATAATTCATTTATTAAATTTTGGTTATTTGAGAAAATTTAACTTATAAATTAAAATATTAGATAATCAATCACCATTATTTTCATATAAAAATGATTATTGCTAATTATTCTTTCATATGAATAGATAAAGGGTAAATTTTATAGCTAAATACCATTATTACACCACTTAAATGGTTGATGATTAAAATAAAAGATATTTTATGTTTATGAGTCATTTGTTATTGAAACATTCAATGATGAAATTTAAATGGAATAAAAGATAGAAGGAAATTTATTTTATTGAAAAAGCACAAATACTAATATAACATGAAAATTTCGAGGAGGGGAAATTAAATTTAAATCATTCCTAATATACCTGGAGGATTGAACTATAGATCAATGAGATTTGAGGGAGAAACTAAAAGGATTTAATGATTATGGTGAAATTATAACAGTTAAGTCAAAATAGTTGAATATTTTATGTTTGAATAAAAATATTAATAATATAATTGGGTCAATGATTGGGGATGATTAAGTGATGGATAATTTGAACTATAATTACTATGGTTACCAAATGATGTCAAAAATTATATAAATTTTTATTATTTTTAAATTTTGTATACCATTTTGTTGGGTTTGGAGATAATTTTTTTAATAAAAATAGGTATATGGAAAGAACAACATTGATGAGGAATCCACATATCAAGGATTTATATTCAGTTAATTGTATTTGTTATTTTGTATAGTTTCATTGGAAATCTATTTTACTCTAATTTTTTCTAAATTTTTTTATATGGATTATTCATGTTAGATTAATTTCTAGACAGTTTTAATGAAAAATTGCATTATAGATTGGTGGATTCAGAGAAAATTTTAATTTTGTGTTATGGAGAATGGGGTGTTTTGAAAATTAGTCCTCATATTAGGATTTTGGGGGATGGTTCATCAATTTGAGGTTCTTTTAAACATGATATGGTGGTTTTTGGGGGTTCCATGTAAAGGTTTGTAGAGTATACCCTAGAGATAAATGGGGTTTTTTAGTGGATTTAACACCATGTCATAAATAAGGCTGGTTTCAAATTAATGGTAACTCAAAGGGGTGAATTATGTCAAAAATCACAAAATCATTATACAATGTGCGATTAGGATTTCATAGTTTTACCTATTGAGTGGATACATGAAGCTTTACATTATTATTTGTTGATAAATTTAAAATTATTATATCGGTTCTTCTAACAAGGATGAATAAATTTAATTGAATCTTTTCTGAACTGAAGGAGATAATTTTATTTGGATTTTTTAGTTATTTACATTCATTAGGTGTATTTTTCTTGAATTTTGGAAAAAAATGATATTATTATGAGTAAAGGAATGACTCATCACCGGATTATTTGAGTATATATACTGAAATTTTACAATGAATTAAGGTCACATATGATATTTCTAATGAATCATATAAATGATTTGAAATGACTCAAATGAATCATTGTTAGTTAAGATTTTTCTATGTTGGAGATAAAACATTCATAAACTATAAAATTACTTGTACAAAGTAAAAATTACTTGTACATAGGACGAATAAAATATATTTAGATAGATACATATATCCCTAACTAATATAATAAATTATATCTTATGTAAAACCCTATGTTAATCCTTATATAATTTCATTTCATTACTTGTTGAATTGTCTTTTATGATGATCCAAAAATGAGGATAAATCATACATAAAAAGTTTCTTACAGAAATATTCCTTACATGAAATACGGTTACCTAAATATACTTATGTTGTAGATATTTTTATATGATTATCCATATGTGGATTTTGAATGAATCTTAAAATATTCAATATTACATGATAGAACTCATACATGGAACTACCCCATAAAGATTGATATTATATATAATAGTCATTCATAAATTATTTTATTCAAAATTACACATATATAAAATTGAAACACCACATAGAATATTAATTTTTTCTCAGGTCAATTATTATTTTTATTTATTTTTCATTAATTCAATATTATATATAAATTTTATACAATATTTTTTATTTTTCAATTTATCATTATGACATGACTTGTTTTATATACTGTTGCTTAATTTTTATAGAGTATCTGGAATATAAAATAGATAACAACATGAATGATCTTATTTCTCATTTATGAATGAAATAATATTGATGAATCTGGGAAATTACTCATCCATAAACACAAATAAACCTGAAGTATTTTTTTATCATAAATGGAAAAAAATACTCCTACTAATTTGAGAAATAAAAAATGAAATGACTTTAAAATTCATTTTACAGTACATGTGGAATATAATTTTTAAAAATACAATATATAAAGAATCATTTTAATTATTTGTTTAATGGACCAATGAAATATATAGATGTTTCAAGGTTACATATATTAAAAGAAATATATGATTTCCTCATTTTGAAACCAATGGTATGTTCATAGGAATTAATAATTAAGATACATATATTGATCACTATTGTTTTCATAATCTTATTTTTACATAATATCTCAATAGTCTGATACTAAAAACAATGTCCATGTTCCCCCAATGATTGAATCTTTAATATCTAAAAAACTGATTATGTGGTGTTTTATACCTATTCATTTTATATTTATTTTCTTTTGGGTTATCATTTTTTATTCAAATTATTATGTTTAGTATTGAGTTATACTATCCCAACGAAGTTTATGTCTAGTTCTGACTTTGTTTCAAAAAAATTATTGTTCATGAATTGTTCCCTTTTCTAAATAAGGGAACATTTGGTTCTTCATGAACATCAAATGGATTCTTCTATATTGCACCTCCAGGTATGCAAGTGAAATGGTAAGGGTTTGCCTCTAGTTTTAAAAAATTAATATGTAAAGGGTTGTGAATACATTAAATAATTTGGTAATTTTATAGTGGGATTCATACTCTCATATTGAGATTTTGAAGATTACATGTAAGATAATTATTATCTGAACTAATATATAAATAATTGTGTTATTTGTTTTCATTTCAAGTTCATATATAACCTTAATGCTGATAAATATATATCATTTTATAAGGAGATGAATTAACACCCTCTTGACCATTCAACCATCTTTATTTCAATGGAAACCAATTTTTAATAGATTATATACCATGAATTGATTATTATAATTGTTATATATATATATATATATTCTTAACATATCCAAGGCTAAAACAGCTAATGAAAATATCAATATGAGAGAGTTTGAAAATGTTATAATGATGGTTGGATTCCATAATGGCCCTAATTATATGATCACACTATTAGTTCCTAATAGATGTATAGAAAATGATCTTTCATCAAGAAGAATATAACTGATCATTAGAATCTTATATTATATATTTAAAAATTTAATGACAATGAGCTAGATACCATGGATTTTTTTAGATATTATTACATATGTATTAATTTAAAAGTTGATGAATATCTTATATTGTGAATTTTTGAAGTACTGTGTTTATTTATATATCTACATGGAAGTATACACATGATATTTTAAGGATATTATAATTGAAATGTTTACATATTACAATATTTAAAATCACTAAACACGGGATGATTAGAGGTGAATATTGAGATATAAACATTGGTGATAAAGAGACAATTAATTATATGTTTCATAAGCATAGTATCACTATATATGGAATAACTGATAGAGGAAAATATGTAGTTATTATAGTTATTTTTGAAATAGTTCTTAGACCTTCAATAAGGAATAATATTTTAAGAATGTTGGTATTTATGATATTTGGAACATTAAAATAAATACATTGGTAAACATATTATTTCATTCCTTCAAAATCAATTAGAACCAATGAATAATGTTGGTGAAGAGAATACAAAGAAAAACGACATATATTTTAAATCATTGAATGTTTATTCTTGCGCATTTGATAATTTACACAGAATTTAAATTGATGAGGCGAATCAAGTTTCTAATGGAATTATCTACATAATCAATGGTTTTAGAAGATGTAATATATGGAAATATTTTATACATGATCGTAGAGGAAACAAAAAAAGCTAAATTTAATTTTAATGAACATATTGAGCTAAGATTATTGAAATTAAGTATAAAAGGCCCTATTATTCAATAATGACCAATGTTAAAGATATAAATACACAAAAATAATCTAAATATAAATGGTAGATATGTCATATAGAAATATGGAGTTGTACCAAAGACTAAAATTCTATTAGAGAATCCAATTAAAAAAGGAATACAAAAATATACGTCTAATGGATAATTAATATTCGGTTAGAGGCTCTAAAAATGAATATTTTTTATCTCATTATAAAAAAACTGATTGATGAATTATAAAAACAAATTTAGTGGTTTCAAAGAAATGATTTTAAATTATAGATTTCTATAAATAACTAGCAAATAATTAGAAAAACTATTTAACAAAAACATGATCACTCTTCAAAAAAATAAAAATATATGGAATATGCCTGTTGTAACTATTGCTAAAATATATGAAATTTTGGATACAGATTAAAAATAAAATAATAAACAAAATTATTATCTTTATTGAATGATGATTCATAGGAAAGAAAATTTAAAGTCTTTATGATGAAAATAATAAGCTAAAAAATTATTTCTAATGATTATTGTCTAATCTATAAAAAATATAAAGGAAGAAATTGTTTTTCTAAAATTAAAATAATTTAAAATATATATATATATATAACTATTATTCATCTTATTTATAATAAATAATCAAAAAAAATGTACAATATATTATTTTCAAAATGAAAAAAGGTAGTCTATCAATAAAAACTTTTTTAAATTTATAATAAAAGTAAATAATGGAACTTATTTTTCAATGATATTTATACAAACTCTTGGAAATACCAAATCCTTTCCATCATAACCATTATCCCTATGTATTACGATGAATAAATTTTTGAAATATTATTAGGTTCCAAAGGAAATTATTTATAACCCAATAACAACTATATTTTTATAGGTACCAAAACTATCATAAATTTTTCATTATAGGAAATATTTTTCTGAATCCTCAAAATAAAAACATGGTACATGATTTTTTAATGTTATTAAAATATGAAAAAAAAAATGTATTAATTATATTCATTTAATATCTGTGAAATTAGTAATTTTGATTTTAGGGAAAACTAAAAATGAAATGAAAGTGTTTTTGAGAGGATAATATTTCAAAATTTTTGGTCATTTCTATTTTAATATATGTGGAACTTTTAAAACATAATTTAATTACTAGTTTTCAATTATGTGGTGACAAAATGTGTGTTTTTTTAAAATGATAAATGAATTGTTTCTAATGATTAAAAAATCTTTTTAATGAAAACCTGAATGAAAAAATATATTCTATAAATTATAATGAATTAAATATGAAAAATTTAATGTTATTAAATATTTTACAATTAGAAAAAATATTTAATTTTTGAATCATACATACTAATTTATGTAAATGAAAATGATATACAAGAATCATTAAGTTCCATATCTATCTGAGTTAAAATTCAATAAAAACTATGATTTTGACTCTTATAGTAAACTTAAATAACATAGAGATAGTTTCAGTTCTGTTAATAAAGATAAAACAATATGAGCTCTATAATATATATGTCTTGTCTTTTTTGGGCAAAAAAATCAATATTTTGTGTAAAAAGGTATGTTTTGGTAATAATGGATGACTTTAGTATATATGCATTTGTTTATTTTCATTCACATATATATGATAAAGTTTCAATATTTTCTACTTTTTATATTTTTTTCAAAATGGAAAATAATACAAAATATTATCTACTAGAAGTTATAAAGATAGAGAGTTTTGAAATCAGGATATTGAAATTCTTATTAAATAAATGGATATTTTTAAAAAAATCAGCCTCTATAAGACTGAATGAAAATGGATAAGTTGAATGGACACATAAGACCTTAAATTAAATGAGTAGATCCATTTTAAATGAGTTCAAAAAAACCATGGTATATTTGGGAATAATCTATAAATATGTCCTTCTATGACTCTAATACAATTATCTTAATAATTATTATAAAGAAGAAACCTTATGAGTTATGGAAGGGATAAAAACATAATGTGTGATATTCTAGGATATATTCTTTCAATTTCAATATTATTTACAGAAAATATTATTTAGGGAAATTAAATGAAAACTGTGATGAATGTATATATTTAGGTAACTAAATTTTTAGTAAATCATGTATAATTTTTAATAAGATAATCGTAATTGTTGAAGAAAATATCAATGTTCAATTAGAGGAGAATGTGTTAATTGACAAGAAATTAGAATTAAAGAAAGTGGATGAATGTATTAGATATCTTAATTTTAGAGAGAATGAGAATTAAAATAAAAATACACACAATGAGGTTGAGATTAAACCCCATGAAGATACTGGTAAATATATATATATATATTTATATATATAATATTTTAGATAAGTCTTTAGGGAATTTAGATTTTATATTCAAAAACAGATTTTCATTGAATAACTTTTGTTCTCATAATTCATTCATTTTTTTATTTTTACCCAAATGATATTTATGATGTTTTAACTGAGTATAAAAAGATATTAGATATATAAGTTCTCTAAAACTGATTCTCGTGAAATAATATTTGGGACTAATGTGATCCACATGATAATTCTTATTTTATTAGAACAAAAAGAATATTTACAAATAAACATGATGAATCTGGATAAAGTATAATAAATTAAATATTATTAGTATTGTGATGATATTTTCAATTATATAAATGATTATGATAAATATTATTCACCTATTTATAGATTATAAGCTATCAAAAAATATCTTAGGAAACTTACCGGGGAATTATATTACAGTTAATTGATGTTAAAATTTCTTCACACAACTGTTCAATTCAAAGAGAATTATAAGTAATATATACCCACTATTTTTAAAATAAAAAGAAACATAAATATTTTTTAAATAATCATAATACTCTTTATTAATATAAACATGACCTAAGAACTCAGTTTTATGTAATATACAAAATTATTTTTAATTTATTTTTCAAAAAGTAAAATTGAGTCCTATATTGATTATATATAAAACATTAAAAATATTTTTATTGTTATAATATTTTATGAGGGTAATATTTTTGGATATCCACATAAAAAACGTTTTAATGATGTTTTATATTTAATTACATGTTAATTTTATAGGAGCCTTATAAGAAAATTAAATTTATTTTATGAGCTATAAATTTTTCACTGATAAGAATGAATATTTATTAATAAATATTAAATGAAATTTAACCAGTGAAGTAATTGTTTATTAAAAAAAGTAAATATCAAATAATGCTATGATCACTTCTTGTAAATTATATTTTGATAAATATTTAATTTTAGTGGATAATAATATTTTTAGATGTTTGATTGGTAGTGTATTGTATTTAACTAATTCTCAATATAATTTTATTTTAGTGTCTATATTTTTTCTGGATTTCAAATTGGATATAAGAAATTTAATCTAAATGTATTTGAAAAGAACATTGAATATTATAATGGTAATTTAATCATTATTTTATTTTTCCCTGATAAAACTATTTTTGAAATATGAATCAGATTAGATTCTTATTTTTGATGATGTAAAAAAGATATAAAAAGTAATATAGGAATGTGCCACATTTTAGGTAAAGTCTTACTTACATAGAGTTTAAATAAACTCTATTGCTTTATCTATATCTATAGCTAATTACATAAAAACAATATGTTATTATGTTCAATCATTGTGGATTAATCAATCTTCATTAAAATTTGATCTGTATTTTTATAAGTTTCATATTTTTTAGTTATAACTAATATTCTATTTATATTTATAGAAATTATTTAAAAAATTAATGTTGTAAAAATATATAGTCTAGATATCATTTTATTAGTGAACATGTGATAATGGGTGAATTTATTTGGAATATGTTCCATGTTATAATCAATATAATACCCTAAGATTTTACTATATATTTTTCATCATAAAAATGTAATGTCATTGAAGGATTTTTCCACAAGAAGGAAAAAATGAATTTAACCATTATGTATTATATAAATTTTTTTAATATATTTATAGTAATTATAATATCTCTATTAAATAAAAATATATTACTCAGCTAAAAATTAATCCATTTAAAGGGTAAATAGATGATATGATTTTATATTACAAAGAATTTTTTTTCTCAAATTACTAATCAAATGTATTAAATCATTTCTGCTAATAGATGATATTAAACACATTGAAAATATTTCTATTAACTATTATATTATCAATCATTAAAATAAAAATTAATATGAAATATTAGTAAGAACACAGACAAATTGCATCTTTTCAAAAAAAAATCTTTATATTTTGAATTTTTATATAAAATTTAAATTTATAAATTTTAATTTTTTATTTTGAGAAATTAACTTCATCATGGAAATAAAAATGTCAAATTTTCCTTTTTGATAAATTTATATTATTTTTAGGGAAAATTTTTTTTAAGTTATTAGTACGAAATACTATTTTTTTAAAATTCCATAGCTTTTATGACATTAGTTTAATATTAGTATAACAGTTAATATTTAAAAATTATAAATCAAAAAATTTATTTATGGATTAATATGATTCATTTAAATAATTAAAAATTTTATTTCAGAAAAATTACCTTTATTATTATGGTACATAAATAATATTAATTTAATTTAAACAATATTTAAATGTTTCTTTTAATTCAGTTTTATCAGTTTAGAATTCAGTTTTGGATTGTAATGAAATAAAAATAACACTTTATTGTATAATAATAATCAAATTAATGTCATATAAATCAATAATATTTAAAATTGTATCCTAAATAATTCATTATTCTTAAAATACAATGGATTTTACACATTCTGAGCACTAATATAAAGACATAAATGAAACAATTAAAATTTATGTCATTCAATAATTAAAAAAAATCTATTCAATAAAATTATAAACAATTATAATAATTAAATATTATAGAATTTATATGATATGAATAATTTTCTATAATAGGTGATTAATATGGTCATGTTTATGATAAGTGAGATTGATGTGATTTCATAAATGTTGGGGGTAAAAGATAAGGTAGGGGGTTTCCCGACATCATTTTTTTTTATGAATTATAGAGATTCATTTTTTAATATTGTTGTTAATGATGATTTTCTTATGTTATATAATTATATTTTAATATATCTCCTCATTCTTTTTTATGGAATTATATTGATGAACATATTTCTTCAAAAATGATAATGAGGTTAAGAATAATTCTCATTATTTTCAAATGTGTTATTATATTGCAATATCCATATTCAATCATTATTCTAATGTGATTACCTTCTATTTTTAACTAAAAATATTTTTTATTTATATCAATATTACATTTTCACTTTTTTTAAAACAAATGATTAATCAAACTCTTTATGATGTTGGTTTTGATAAATTATTTTAAAAATATTAAAAATGGATTCTCATTTTATGTTCATTATCATATAATCAACCATAAATTTATATTGAAAACAATTATTTTTTCATAATACTCCATTTACAATATTTATTTCATATTTTTGTTTTATATGTTTTTTGTGTTACCTTCTTTAAAATTATTTTCTAAAGTGATTTGTTATTTCACGTATTAAAAAAATGTTAAATAATTTTAATGTAGAAAATATTTTTTGTGCATTCGATTCATATTTACTATTTAGAATATATAAATTAAATTTATTATTGTGTTAGGTGATTCCCAATAAATTCATATATTAAATAATCTTGTTGGTTAAATGAATTTTTGTGTCAATCAATTTTGTTCTGTAAGATATTATACATAATACTGTTAGGAAATGGCCTTAAAACCATCTAATTTTTGTGGCTTAATTATAATATGATGAACTATTTATTTCAACTGGTTTATGTATGTTTATATATTTGGATGATTGAGTATTTTATCTCCAACCAATTAATTTAGTACAAAAATAAATTTAATGAGAGATGTATACATGAGTGAAAATCGGTTCCCTCGCATGTGATGGTGTGCATAGTTACTCATGAAGGTGATCCATACATGGGTATAATTATGATGTATCACAAGAATGTGTGTGAGTAGTGACTCATAAAGGTTATGTTCTATGTTCAAATGTTTTTTTATGATGTTATTTTCTATGCTAACATCCTGGGTAATGTTACATTTCAATTCTATATTCCTATTATTATGATCAATGGATAAAGTTTATTATCTCATAAATACAAAATCGTGTTCAATGGTATATGTTGATCATCTAGGATTGCATATCATTTTATCAGGTATTATTGAAATTTCATATTATTAAGTGTTATTTTTAAAATTATATTTCTCCCCAGATAACATTTTTTCATTTTCTTATGATATAATTCATGATAATATATTCTTGTGTTTTTCCATTACTAAGGGTTTTAGGTCACCCATTCAATATATATACATTCCCTAGGTTATAAATATGAGTATATATTATGATATGTCAATAAGGGAGTCTATTGTTTCTCAATTATAGAGAAATTTTCAAGTGTGTTATTAATTTTTTTTCAAATGAAACTAGTCCCCAAAGACACTAATCCCCCAATTCATGAAATTATATGTTTAGATTACAGATGTAATGTTTAAATAAATAAAATAAACTAAAATAAATATATTTTTATCTTTAGCTTTCTTATAGAGAAAAAAATTACATATGTAAATTATATTTTTTAGCATCAGACCAATAATTATCAGTGGGTGGATCCTCAATTTGTATCAAAACAATGCTTAGTTTTTAGGGTTTAGATTTAATGACTTTTATTTACCAGAATTTATTTTTAAAATTTTTTTTAGAAAATTCTGACAGTAGGCACTAAGACGGTATGTGATTTTGGGGCCCAATAATCATAGAAAAGTTCATTAAAAAATTTAAAATTTTAATATCACACACACGGTTTTCTTGAAAAAGAGGAAAAACTCTTAAATGGATTCATGGATAAAAAAACACGAGGGCATCGTTGTGGTCAGAGTCGTGGCTTTACTTTAGGCGAGCCCTAACATCAACTAGAATAGGATGGATGTGAAATATATTTTTCTTACATAAACATAAATAAAATAATTAAATAAACATTATTTTATTTTCAAATCATAATAAAACATGAATGGAGACTCGAATAGGAGTGATGATCCCATTTTTGAGTGCTTAATGTCGTTTTTTTCAAAATAGCGACTTAATCTTAGTCAGTGTGGGTCTTCTATAGAAAAACCCAAAAATGAAGTTATCATCATTAAATAATTTAAAAATAAATTATTTTGATGATTCAACCATGATTTACATTAAAATCATCAATATTTATAAGTCACAAGGTCATATGAATACCCCTAGTAATGTTGTAGAATCACTAGGGAGAGCATAAGGGATTTTTCGTTGGCAAAAATTCACCGGATGATGGATCGATGATCAACGTGCGATGAAAGAAAAGGATCTTCCAAATGATAATTGTGAAACTCCATTCTTCCTCAACATTTGTACCCAACATGGTAGGGTATTATTTAATTTTCATTCATTCCACTTTTCTTAATTCTAAGTTGATCATGGACCAACCAAAGAAGAGGTTGATCAGTGGTACGATCTCTTACAAGATGGGAATTTATACATGAGGGTTTTAAATGGGGATTAATTCAGTGTTATTGATTTTCTTTCCATGACCCATCAATCAAGAATTAATTTATTTCAACACAAACAAAGGCCATAAACCTTCTTTCAGGTGTTTTGTTTCTTTCCATTCTCTCTCCACAATCTCTCATCTTATTCATCTTTTTGTAACCTTTGAATCCCCTATGTGAACTCTCAATCGTTTCCACTATTAACCATGGTGAATCAATCTAATATTGAGGATATTAACACTCAATTACACTATGGATGTGTGATGGGAGTCGTTGTGTGATTTGGCCAAAGTAGCAGCAAAAGGTGGAGCTGCAGTATGGCGGCTGGAGGTGGTGGATCTAGCCGGTTCATGTGAGGGAGCATGGGTGAAGGGGGGAAAGTCTAGGAAGATGATGAGTGTTCTAGGTGAGGCCATTAAAAAGTCATATGGTGGTAGTGGAACACAACCAGGAGGACACATCGGGGCCGGTGATCACATGCCATAGAAGGAGGCCATAGCTTTGACTGGGGAATGCTACGAGCTGAGTCCGTGTATGCAGAAGTAAGATAGAATATGGATCAGTTCCATGTCCGAGGAACCCGTAGTGGTGAGGTCGTAGGGCAGGTTGTGCAGTGGGTCCGTCGTGTATCTAATCATCATGGATGGCCCAAATTTAGGGTTCAAATTATACAGATCCTGGAACTAGCCCATAGTGCAGGCCGAACCAGGGGAGGGAGGCCACTCCAAGAACCCCACAGCCAATCAAGCCAAGCCAGTTTATGCTGGTATAGTCTGATCTAGTTCGGTCAGCTGAATTGGCTCTGGTTGGTTGGTAGGTTTGGTCTGAGTCTAGTGGGTCAGGTCAGACATGGACTGGACTCGAGGAAGACCTTTTTCAAAAAAAAAATGGTCGTATCATTCAAGAAAAAGGTTCATTTTATTATCATTCTATTGAATTTGGACCCTTGTGGTGTGTCAGTCCTTCTAAGATGGCATGGTGTGATTTTAACTTGGACCAGTATAGGTGTGGATTTTCCCATTGTTATTTCCTCAAGGGTTTAGTACTATATTACATCTATATCCATGGATAGTAGTCCCCTATAGAGTCCAAGTCTCAGATAGAGTTATGTAATCCCTCTATGGGTTAGGATTGACCCTATATCACCCCTGATGGAGTTTTTTGGGAATTTATGTGACCTTTTAGCACCATGATTCAGTCCATCATCTATTGGTCCATATCAATATGGTTGTTGGTATATTCTAATAATGATCCCCTAAATTTTCTGTCTCATCTGTAGGGTTGTCTGTGTTCTGTGAGACAGATACCCTATGTTACGGGATAATAAATATCAGGTTATTGGTATTCTCTAGGAATGATCCCCTCTATTTATATTATTCTATTTGACTAGGGTATTTTTCTTTGTGTGGGGATAAATTAGTGGTGCATCTTCACAAGAGTCCCCAATAATATCAGGGTTAGAGGAGTGATTTCTCCCTAAAAGAGCACACCTTAAGAAGAATCTTGTGTTAGTGATTGTTTATGACATACCTCTTCACTTCATGGTAGGTTAAGAGTATAAATAGATATCCTTGTTATATGTGTTAGATACATATACCTATTTAGAGCTGATTGTACTATGTTTTGGTGATATACATCATGGATTCCTATTCTGTATACTTCATATATATCTATATAGTATACATCATGTATTTTTATCTGGTATACATTATGTATTTCTATGTGGTATAATTTGTGTATTTATATGTTTTATTGTTCTTTTATTTATGTGTGGTATACATCGGGTGTTTGGTTGTGGTATATTTAACGTATTTAATTTTGGGGTTCCTTAGTGGTGTTTTCTCAAGGTGTTACCTAGTTGTGTTCCTTCATTGTGTTCTTTTATGGTGTTCTTTGATGGTGTTTCTTTATTTTGTTCTTTAGTTGTGTTTTTTCATGGGTTTCCCTCATGGTGTTCCTTCATGGTTCTCCATTGTGGAGTTTGGAATTGTTTTCCTTAGTGGTGTTCCTTCTTGGTGTTCCCTTGTGGTGTTCCTTTGTGGTGTTCCTTTGTGTTGTTCCTTAGTGGTGTTCCTTTATGGTGTTCCTTCCTTGCATTCTTTAATGGTGTTCCTTAGTGGTGTTCCTTCATTATGTTCCTCTATGGTTTCCTTTAGTGTTCTTGCTTTTTTTTCATCCTTCATGGTATTCCATTATAATTTCCTACGTTGTATATTTCTATTGTGGTTTCGGGGTGTCCTACTATGTTTTGAATTACTCACTCCAGTATGGTATTTTCCCACACATGTCCTGAATTATGTAGATGATCAACTATTGGAAGAATTACAAAGTGGATTATGACCATGTGTTTCATAGAGAGATCAGACAGTCGAGGTGTGCTTTAATGTATTTATACATCCTTCTACTACCATACCATTCATGTTGGGTTTTTTACAGATGAGTTTCAAGAACTTATATATTCACTTTTCTAAACTCCTTTTTGGGTGGGCATGAATTCTTACCCTGATTATGTTCCAGTATTCTACTATCATTCTCTAATGTTGGTATCTTAGTGGCATTGATTCTTCGTTACATAGTGTTTTTACATTTTTTCATTTCAGGCTTGGGGATGTGTGTGTGTATACATGTACTTAGGTAAATACCTATCATTTGATGGATATTCATAATCAGTGTTAGTTGCTAGACCATGGCCTATTGGGGTAGGTCTTGGGGCAGTCATGACATTGAGCATTCTAGGATGGGTCGTGACACTAGTTTTCTTTATTATAATAATATGAGTATATTTATAACCTCATGGATAATTCTATGTGTATAAAAACTTCTATAAATTTGGGTGATGTTTTCAGTATGTGGTTTTCATAGAAATTTCATTTCTATCTAGATAATGTCAAGTGGAAGAAATTGCAGAATGTATGAACCTTGGAGAAATAACCATGGAAAAGGATGGTTATGAATCAAATAAATCATTATTTGGTGAAAAATTAGTTTTTCTATGATATTAAACCTAGATAGACACTACTATGTCATATACATTGGTTTACCTTATTAAAATAATAACCCATTATGATGTTTTCCGGGAAAAATTTATGGCATGGTTAGAGAATATAATAACAGATAGATAATGAATATCTTTATTGAATCATATAATTTTATAATTTAATGTTCATATTTCATTTATGATTTAACCTTTTATATTATTACATTTCTATTTTAGATTATGTATTATTGTATTCCAAAATATTTATTAAATAAATGGGTACATCATATATATACACAGTTATAAATTTGTGTGATGTTCAATGAAATGATTATTCTAATGATAAACCAAACTAGATTGAAGCAGTAGTAGATAATATTTTGGTTATTCCTGCTCAACTGTCCCAATACAGGAATAAGAATTCAGACCATGTTGAGTTTTAGAATTTATTCAGGAAGGAGAAACATCACATTGATAAATTCACATGACAATATCCCCCCATCCATTAGTGTCTCTTTAAATCAACTTATTTTCTAATAATGGAAAATATGATAGAAAATTATATTTTTCATTATCTTGTGCTTTTAATAGGTGAATTATGTTTTTGTTTTTATTATTTGGAATATGAGGTTGATTAGTGGTGGAAATTCATTAATAATACACTTGAAATTTAAGATATAGACACTATGTAATATGAAAATTTTCAAAATGTGTTCTCCACACATAATTTTACTCAAACTAATTTCAGGAAAAAAAAATTTGTGTTCAAAAAAAATTGGATGTTTCAATTAGCACATTTTATAAAATACATCTCGAGCCTTGAAATAAACTCCTTTATTTTTATCATATATCCTGAGAGAAAAATCACAAATTTCATTACTGTCTTAATTTTATGTCTTCAAAAGAAAGTATCCATAAGAAATAATGGAATATATTATGGGATTTTTCAATGTGAAATTAATGTTATGATCTCTACTAGGGATACTCATCATTATGGAAAGTAAAAATGATTAGTGGTTTATCACAGAAACTCTGATTAAAAGTCACATGGGGGAAAGAATGCTTAAATACATATATGTTTTAAATATTGAAGGAAACACCTAGGTAATTACCTCAAGGTATCATATAAGGGTTTTAAGACTAATAAGGGAGGAAATATTTCTCAAAACTATTGATGTAACTCTAAGAAGATTATTAACCTAGTATTAGAGATGAAGGGAAAAAAACTCCCCACCCACACTTAATTGCATTAAATGCAAGTAGTTTGGGAATTATAAAATTAAATGCTCTAGAAAACCCAACACAAGTTAACATTATTAAATTGGCATATGGTACATGATTTCTCATACATAAGGAATGATCTATTCAGTAGTATTTCATGAAAATATATATAAATAATTCCCTTATTACATTATATATGTATAATATATATCATAATAATATTCATGTATCCTTTATATTAATCATAATATCCATCCACATTTCCTAGTGAATGGAAAAATAGTGGGTGAGATCAAATCCTCATTAAGGGTTACATAAGGTGGATGTTATCATGATTAATTAATACATAATCAACATGGGAAGGTAAATATTTTAAAACTCATGTCATTTAATTAATAATTTGAGCATGAAATTCATCCATTGATAATATAATATCATTAATATTAGGTATTATAATATCTAAATTATCAATGAATGAAATTATTAATGTTAGGAATCATGATCTGAAACATCATGATATATTTATCATTTTGCTATGATTCGAAATTGTATAATTAATGGTTTGATATACACTAAAAACACATTTTACAATTTCTTCCAACTAGTTTATCCCATGAGACATGTCGATACATCAAGGAGATATCATAACCAAACCCAATATATAACTACATTTACATTTCATGCCTCATGTATTTGATGAAAATATAATACATAAACTATATTTTTTATCAACAGATATCCATATTAATTAAATCATAGTAAAGAATAATATTTCCATTGTATATCCAATAACATTTATAGTAAAAAAAGTATGTAAAAATGGAAAATAGTTAATGTAATAATCATTTTCTTGGTATGAATAATATATATATTCAAGATAAATATATTTTCAATGAAAAATGTTAAAAAAGTTTTTCTCAAGTGAATGTTAATGACCACTAAATTAAAAAAGATATGAGTGTTGACCATTAATTCAGCATAAATTTTAGTTTTAAGATAAAATAATTCCCTATAGATAATAAAACAAATTGGAAGTGAAACATTTAAATAATTAATTTTTAATTATTTTACTTTTTAATGCCCCTGAAAATTTACATAAGAATATAAAAACTAAAAAATATTTTTAGCAGTGAAAATATATATTAACATTGTATACATTACAAAAATATTATTGTCGACTTTTTATTAAAAATTTTAAAAATGTCCCATACAAAAAAACAAAATGATTCCTTCTAAACCATTTAAATTTTTATGGAAAAATAATATTTCATTTATAAATTATTCTATTAAATAAAATTGTATTTTGAAATATAATTTTTGAAAAAAATACAAATTGATGAAAAATACACCTCACCAAAAAAGAAATAAGATTGAATTTATTTTTAAACATTTATTTTGTTAATTAAAATTAATAAGAATGGAATATTTTGAAAAAATGGAAACTCTATAAAATACCAATTGGATAAGTAAATAAATAGTGATTCGGAAGGGAATATTATAATATTCCATCAATGAAAATAAGATTTATCCCAATAATTAATATTATAAAGTAAATTTTTAACTCATTGGTAACGTTATGATTGTATCCATTTGATTTAATAAACATGAATTTAAACGTTATTCATTATAAATAATTATATAATAATGTTAAATATTTCACAGGGTTAGTATATATACAACATAAATTAAAATATGAACATAATAACAAATACATCTAAATAGAGTAGAAATTGAGACAAAATCCATCAACTCCAGTTCAATATTCTATAAAAGAGTTATAAAATCCTTTATAAATTATATTACTTTATAATAAATATATTAAACCATACAATATAAGATTATATAATTTCAAAATTCATTTATTATTAACTCCTTATGAAAATCATCGATTTTCAGTTTTAACTGTTTCATTTTTCCTTAGAATTGTGATTTGGTAGTTTCAGTCCTTATGATTTTAAAATGGTTCCATCATATCAAGAATATTAATCAATATATAAATATGACATGTATTTATTTTTGATATAATTAAATCCATAAAATATAGAGATATAAAAATAAATTACATCATTCCTAGAGGGTGCAGGTCAAACGTACCCTTGAATGTTGTTTTCAATTAAATACATAGAATGAATGTTAAATAATAATTACTGTTTAATAAATAATTATTACATTATATAAATTTTATATTTTCATTAAATATGTCCATTTTCACACATATAAATAGTAAATGTAATGAAAATCCCTTCACATCATGGCGGCAGTAGTCTACGCCTACGCACAAGAGAAGATAACTTTTTCTAACGGATTAGAAGTTAAGAAGGTAGAAATGATATGATACTTAAAAGGATAATAATTTTAAATATAACAATATATATTCACTACTTCAATTTTTATAATAGTCCAAGTATAATTGCGATTAAAAGTGAATTTCACTAATATGTGGAGATGTAAATCGTACAGACAAACGAGTGTTGTTTTCACTTTTAATGGTATTTAGGAGTGATAGAAAATGGTTTTCCAAAAATCATAAAAATATCACATAATATTTATGATACCAAACATATTATTTTACGGTTATTATAATAGATTCATATAATTCATAAAAACAAAAAGTTAGAAAGTGTATGTAAATCCGATTAACATTTCTTTTGTAGAATTTCATTTGAGACCTCATTCCGGACCCCTGAAAGTTATTTTATGATAATAAATCCACTTATAAATATATATATATATATATAATTTATAAGATAATTTGGAAATTTTTTATGATATTTTACTCAATTTTTTTTATAGATGATAATGGAGGGGTTTCATTTTATATATGAGTGGAGGGGAACTTTTTGAAATTCATGAAATATAATATCATAATATATGTCTAACACTCTTTCAATGGATACCAAATGGAATTCATTGAAATATAAAGATTATAGGTTAATAAAATAATCATAAAATAAAATACACATATTTTTTGATATCATTTTAATCCTGATCCTTCGAATTAATCAGTTGGTTAACTAATTTTAACAAAAATCGTGGTAATGGAGTTTTCAATATTAAAGGATTATAATTAAACTTATAAGGTTAAAATTTGATATTAAATAGAAAATAGATGAAATTTAGAGTATATATTATCCCCATTTCCCAATGTATTTTAATAATGTTTTTCAAATTTTAATAGAAAATTATTTTCATAAAACACCATTAATGACATTTTGACACTATTCATTTAATTTGACTTTAAAGACCTCAAAAATGAAATAATTTTAATATAAACATTTAAATCATCCCAAATATGTTATATACATCTATAAAATTCTAGGAATATATTAACTCATCTAAAATTTATGACATTTATCAAATTTTGAATCATTTAATTAATTTTTTTATAAAGTGAAATAATTTTTTCATTGTTGTATAAGCATTTTAGAAATCTATTTAATCACAAATAATTAAATTTAAATTACCATGTTAAATTATTTAATTATTATTTAAAACAAACATTTAAACCCAAATTTAAAATTCTTTTTACCATTATGAAAAAATAATGTAGATATTTTATCCTAGAGAGCCACATTCTGGGTCAATTCATTTCATAAATATATATAAGGGTCATTATCAAAGAAAATTGAAACAAGTGGTCATATATTATAATATTTTATGACAATTTTTGAAATACAATCATAAAATAGAATAATGGAATTTTTTAGCTAAATCATAAACCCATATCCCAATGTTTTAACCCAACATTACTCATTTAACCCTTATCAATGTGTCATGTTTTTACAGTAATTGATATTAATTATCAAAAAAATGTGAATTTTACCTTATTTTATTCTCATTATAAGAAATATGAAATAAGTTTTATAAAATTTAAATCACATAAGTGGTAAAAATAAATTTAATATAATGCCAGTATAACACAATGAATAGAAGTTTTCCAAACGAGAAATGTCTTCTTATATATAAAATGTTTTTATAACAAGATATATAAAATATTTATTCCAATGAACATGAAATTATTATTCTTATTATAATAGTGATAATTTTATATGCACACTATTTTATGAAAATGAATAAAGTTTTAAATAAATTAAACAAGGACATCATTTTTAGTGAAAATTAGAATTTTTCACTATTCATAAAAAAAAAGTTTTAAAAACATTCTCCAAAAATAATTTAAAGATAAATTTTTAATACTAATTTACAAAATTAAATCTATATTTTAAAGATAATTTCCAAATGTTTCATAAATTAATTATATTATATTCTAAAAAAATACAATAAAACCCATTTTTGTAGAACATATATATTTTAAGCATAAAATGAAATTATTGAAATTGATTATTTATTTATTATTAATTAATAAAATCATTCGAATTATAAAATAAAATTATAAATATTTTTCATAGTTTGATTATTCTTATTCCTACTTCTAATTTTAAAGGCTAGGTTATATTGGTGTATTATATCATAGTTCACTAAGACAAAGGTTTTTGTGCATCGTACTCCTTCAAAGAAATTAAATTGTAAATTTAAATATATCATAAAAATTTAAAATTTTACACTATAACAAATTTAAATAATTTATTCATTGAAATTCAATAAAAATGATACAAAAAAATGGATCATACTTCTATCATATCACATCCATGAGTTCCTACATGGATTCATCAAAATAATGGTTTATCAAAACAAATTGACCACATGAGTGGCCTAATTTTATTAAATTATTTCCCTATGAACCAAAATCTATAATGATATTTTCTCATATGAAATATCATACTCTAGTAAAATAGCCTCCATATTCAGTACAAGTGATGGATATGTTTTGTACTTCCTTAGGAGATATATACGGAACACATCACGAACCAGAGAGAGATTCAGGTGATGTACCAATAAATAAGCTTCCATCTTAATACAATGAAAAATTTCAAATGGACTAATATGTTTAGGTAACATCAATACCTTCATTAAAAATCTCATAAAATTCTTCCAGGAAGTTATTCATAGGAATACCTTGTCTCCCACATCGAAATCATTATCTCACCAATGTTTTCCTAAATAATTTTTTCAACACAGAACTACCCTTTTGTGATGTATAGTGGATCTAAACTTTTATT
Organism: Viscum album; assembly: GCA_963277665.1. NCBI lineage: Eukaryota > Viridiplantae > Streptophyta > Magnoliopsida > Santalales > Viscaceae > Viscum > Viscum album. The sequence goes on from OY728121.1 coordinate 861,510,212, forward strand.
CCATTTCTATAGATAAATAATGACACAGTAGATTTGTTTTCACCATTTTCATTCCAACATAGTGGAGTTCTACACTTTCTTCCATAGAGGGGTCCATAAGGACCCATCTGAACAATGGAGTGAAAGACACTATTGTTTTAAAATTATATGAATATAATGTTTGTATCCCAAAAACCATTAAAATATATAGATAATGATACAAAAATTATTTCTAATATTTTAATGATCCTCATAGAATGGAAATATACGTGACTATGATAATCAGTATTGAAAATAAACATTGTAACTCAATCCCATAGATATATTTTCCTAAACATCAAGGTACATCTTGAATCCAAATATGACACAATTGATATTGGTACCCAGTGAAATACCAAAACATATTTTATGTTTAGCTAAGAAAACAGATCGAATGATAAATATTTTTAATAGTGATAAAATGCACTGAATTTTTATTTATATAGACAAAACCCAAATAGAACTATATCATTATGATTTTTTGCAGAGTATGATGATGAAATACATGTCAATGTTTTCCCTTTTTATTATGGTGTGGATAATGGTGTTAAAATTACCTAATGCTTCTTTCCCCCATCAGTACTTTTTTGAAAAACTATTCCTTGGAATATATTCATTGAAATATCACATTTTCATGTTATCCCACACAAAAATAATATATCATATCATTTTGTATCATTTTACATTCAGAATGAATATATAATTATGATATTTAAGGATTATCTGAGAAATCCTTTTTAAAATATGGTAGTGATTAAACACACAGTCAGCTCTGTTACCATATCATTCCACACCATTCATGGTTGTGATCAGAAACATTTCTCACCTTCGTCTATAATTCAACATCTTCCTTATGTGACATCTTATACCTCTCATGGATGGATTATTTTAAATTCATATGATAAAGGTAGGAACTATCACCTTTCGTAACGATTTAAATATCCAAATACTTTAAAAAAAATAATTATCAGATATCTCTCAATCCTCATCATAGAAAACACGACATTTTCATTCCACCTCAGAACATTATCCACCTTGTTCTTTTTCCCATGGTGGTAATGTACTAAAAAACTAGAATATTTTACCAAATATAATCATATTCAATGGAGAATATTAAACTATTTATATGTAAGTATATAATTCATTTTTTAATTATATGTAAATATATCACACTATTATCCATAAAGATTATGTCTCTATATGATCAATGAGAAAATTAAAAATTACATCTCCCAACCATGATTTAGGTAATTCTTCTATTTAAATTTCAGTAAGGGAGAGGCATAATATATCACTATATAATTTTATAAGATTATGGGTCCCAATACATCCTCTGATATATCACTATATATCAAAAACTCTTTTCTATTATAGGGTTGTGTAAAAAATTGCATGTTGTCCATCCTTCCCTTCAATTTTTTTAAATTCTCCTCACAATCATCATTCTATAATAATGCAGTTCCCTTCTATGTAAAAATGTTTATTTGATTAAATTGTTATGATAAAACTGACAAAATGAATCAATATTATACTGATGCCAGAAGAAAACATTGGATCATAGTTACCATGGTTAGTCAAGGTCATTTCTTAATGACATCCATCATTGAAGGATCCACCTATATACCCTCAAAAGAAATTACATGACCCATGAATGAGGCTTTTTTTTCCAAAATTTACACTTGTTAAATTCACATATAACATCACCTTTCCTATATTCATCAGCACCGTCCTCAAATTTTATTCATGATCATACATTATCTTTTAAAAAATAAAAATACTATCTACAAATTCCACCATAGAAAAATTTATGTAATCAGTAATGACATTACTCATTAAATACAAGAATATATAATGACAATAGGTTACTCTAAAATGAATTAATATAAATTACTATGCACTATACCCCATATGGAAGGATATCGTGTGTATATTCTCCTTATTAAGATTCACTAAATGATATTAAAATCAGAGATCAATATTGGGAAAATATTTAACTCCTAGTAATTTATCAAATATATCATTGAAATGGGGTAAATGATAATTTTTCATAATTATGATTCCATTACTTTCCTGATAGACAAGATAGATACACATTGATATTTATTTGTTATAAAAATCATTTTCACCCAATAATGAATATCCAAGTTGGATGAATACCTTATCTATATTCTCTTCGAGTTTATTCTTCGATTCATGCAACTCAATTGATGTTATAAAATATGGTGTCATTGAAATTTCTGTAACACCAGGTATGAGTTCTATTGGAAATACAATTTCATGTTATGGTGGATTACATTGAAACTCTTAAAGAAATACATCAACAAATTACCATAATATTTTCCTATCCTCAGTGATCAGTTTATCCATGAAATTTTATATAAATATCTCTTCTTAATAGGTATCAAAACCCTTATGGTGGAAGTAATTTCCAATGGTATTTCTGATTCATCTTCACATCAATAGACTATTGTAGGTTGATTCAAAATATCAAATGTAATTTCCATTCCTCAAAAAAGGATATGAAAAATATAATAAGAGATCCAATACATGTCCAAAATAACCTCAATTTAAACTAGAGGAGGAATAAAAAAAATTATAGAATAAAATCCCAACAAACATCTATTATATGGGAGCTATAGAATTACAATACAATTATATTACCATTATGAGTTTTCACTGCCAACTCAAAATATAATAATTAAAGTGGTTATGGGATAAATATATAATATGATTCCAATATAAATGAGTTTTTATAAATTGAGTAATATAATACACATTCACTTATAGTGTTGATTATAAGTTCACATTTCACCACATCATTAGAAACTTCCAATTTGGCTATAGTAAATCCATATTATTGGCATTCTCCCCTTGCATTTTTCATTAACAATACAAATTGATGTTTGGTAATTTTTTTAAAAATGGATCATCTCTTTATATTTTTTGCACAAGATATAAATTGTATCTTTATTTTTATTATTGTAATTATCCCGATAACACTATTCCTTGTACCGGTAATAAAATCTCATTCTCTTCATGAATATTCTATGTTTTTTCCTTCCAAAACATTTACATGATAAAAATTTCTCCATTCCCTTGTTCATATTGGATATGTACCAATTTTCCTAGTTCTCAACTGACCAATTATTCTCTTGATTTCCATTGATGATATATGTTCCATAAAATTCATTATCTATCTTAATGGAACATGATACTATATCATCATATAATGAAAGAGTTTGAGAGTGTTGATCCATACATTGACTAGGCGTAACCCCATAAAATAAATTGTTAACCGCATTTTCCAAATAAATTTCAATGTTTGAAGCATGATCTTCCTATCATGTATTTTTAGCTTCATACAATTAAACATGTTGTTTTTTCTACAACATTAATGTAAGGGAAATCCTCTCAAGTTCATCTCACTATTCCTAGGTGATTTATTTCTCAAATAATATCACATTAAAAATATTACATTCTATAATTTCTATTTATTTATCCGATTTTGTGTATTAGGTCAATGACCACCATTGATTGACATTTCCTCTTATAAAATATACTCCCAAAATGAAAATTTCACTTTTATTACACAAAAAATCTAGAAATATATTCTAGAGAGGCATCATAAATTTCTCACCAACAAATGTATTATTAGTTTCACTAAAATATTGAATATTATATCACATGAAGTTATCCAACATAGTTTAATCATGTTGCAGAACCAGAAGATGTTTGATATAGAAAAGTTTATTCATTATAACCCTTGTCAACCACCCAAATAAATACATGATCTTCTTAGCCACAATATCGACTATATTGGATTTTTCAATAGGATAATAACTACATTAAATATTATTGTTCACTAAATTTCATCCATTAAGATCTATTAATAAATAATGGAACTCAATAGGATTTCTCATAATCATCGTGAATATTGATCCAGAAAATAAAAATTTCTCTGATGGAAAAATTTCAAAAATACTATAATGTATATAATATTTTATATGTTATATATGATTATTTAAAATATATTTCATAGTGTATTTAATAAACATCATGAGATGCTAAAAAAATGCTCCCAAATTAAGTAAAAAATAACCAATGAATACTTTATTACATTGGAATAAACACAAAGGATATCATCCTTAATGAATGATCAATTTAATAGTCATGAAGAACAAGATACATACATGATTCCCATATTATACTGTAAATATAAAATATATATCCTATAAAAATTCTCATAACCTTGATATTTTTATTAATATCATTCTTTATATTTGTTGAAATGAAAAAAATAAATGCTGAGATTTTAAGTTCCAATATTTTTTTAGGTAGGACCCTTTTTTGGTTTTGGTTGAACCACAATCATTTGGGCTTTTCTTATTCAATAAACCATGGTGGATGAGTTCCTTTTTAGCATGTGGTGATTTTTTTTTGGAAGATTACCTAATGTTTGAGGATGTATTGGTTTTAGAAATAATTGTGTTTATGTATATGAATATCATGGGGTTATGGGTGTTCTCTATGACTTTGGAAGGATTTCTATGTGGTTCATAATTTTATAGAAGAAGTTGGCCTAAGAGCGGTATTGTAAACACTTACAAATCCTGAACATGTTGCATGACTTTTAAATGTTTCTAGGATTATGTCATAATCTAGTTCATAGAATTAAATGGATTATTTCATTAAAACTGGTCCAAACCATGTAATGTTTTATTGGGGTTGTTTTAACCTAAGGAAAATCATTTTTCAGCATAAAACATGAATTGACAAATACATGTTGTAAAATGATTAAAAATTACGAAAATCCTTGAATCCGTGGTTTTAGACTAATGATACACATTTGATTCATTTTTCATTATCTGTGCAGCATTCTACCTCAATACATAGAGAAACTCCATGTAATTTTAAATCCATTTCATCCCATTAGGACTTCTCAATCAAGAACCTGATCCTCAATGAGTTCGGTTGATTTTGGTTTTTCAAATCTATTACACTTATTTTTCATTGTAACAGTTGAATCTACCGACCAAGTTTGATTTTAGTCTTAATCCTAGTGATAAATTCTACAGAATTTCTTATTGACCTTTTCACTTTCATCTGTTAAGGCATTACCTATTAGAATCATTTTTTAATCCACATATTAAGATAGGTGGTATAGAACCAAAAACTATGGTTTATTTCTAATTGATCAATTATGTGAAGTATTATATGATGGTGCTAAAATAATATATATGTTAATTAACTAAATTATGATGATGATATATCATGTGTTATATTATCCATTGTATCCCTTTGGTTCCAAATGTGTCACTAATCACCTTGTGGATACTAATAGGTTTAGCCTACCCATGAATATTAATGAAATGTTTAATAGATAAAGTTTCTTTTATCATGAAATGTTGCATCGTGTGATTTCATATGATAGATTCACCAATGAAAATATTCTAATTGATTATTTAAATGGCTAGTTATTATTTGATGATTAATTTTGCATTGATATATAAAGGCTAATTGATTGAATTTACCATTGTATTATTTTATATTGTTATGTTATTATTTCCATTATGAGTTCTCTTGTGGTTATGTTGAAACACTAATATAATGAAATATTTCCAATAACACTAAAATGAATATTTAAAGGTGTAATACCACTGAAAAAATGATTATTTAAATGGGTTTTCTAGGATATATTTTAATTCTTATAGGATGTATCCCTATTATGATTAAATAATTATATAAAGGGCTTGACCTAGTTATGATGCAATTCTTATAGGGACTGGCACGATAATTTTGAAATTCTTTAACATTGTTATTTCCAAGTTATGGGATTATCCCATGGATTATGGTAATGGTTTTAATGGTTGTGAAATATTCTCATAGATATTTTTTGGGTTCTGAATCAGTTTATTTGATGATTTTTTTAATTGGTCAATTAACACACCAGTTTACCACATAATTGCATGAACTTATTTAACAGTCTAGTTTTTCAAAAATGATGGTATTCACCCACTATGTATTACTCACACACTATTTGGAATTACTATCATTACCTAATAAGATAACGAGGATGTAGGTTTTGATAAGGTAATGGGACCTTATAATTTCTTTTTTCTTACAACATGGGTTAGATCCTAGAGATGGGACCGACCAAGGATTTAGAATTGTAGATTCTTGACTTTATTAGTATTAGTATGTTATTTTATTTCAATAACTAATAACAAGTCATTGAGTTATATTTATTATTGAAATTACATGTTTTAATATTATTTTCCCTTTATGGTTCATCATTTTTTTAGTTGTATGTTTCATTGTTTCCTCTATATATGATACTCTGATATTTGTTTATATTGTTTATTTGGAATGTATTTTAACTTTTTACATGGGGTTATAGAGTTCCCACTATGTTATCTACACCCTATATACTAGTTTTCCACCTCTATTTGGTAGGAATTCATGAATGATGTTTAGTATCCAGCCAGATTGTACATATAATAGAGAGACAGGTCAGTGTACATTACAAAGTGGTTTCAGAGGAGGTGTTTTTTATTTTTCATAGACTTTTTATTTGACAATAGCATATTGGATAGTAGGATATGTTGGTAAAGTTTAATGATATTGTTCATGGGGGTAGCTAACCCATAAGTGGGGTAAAATCATAGTACCCTGGGATGGGATTGTGGTTTATGATGTTCTTTTGTTTCAGTTGATGTTATTTTTACATTGTTCATTCACATGTTCTGAGATGTTATTCTTTCTTTTTTTTATACTAATGGAAAGATATAACACAATATGAGTATGAATACATCATTAATATGAAATTTTGATATATCTATACATGTAATTTTCATGATAGGGACATATTTATTCCATTAGTTATATTTTCTTATATGAATTATGAATTTAGATATTTTTTATATCTAATAAATAGAAATAAAATAACTTTTATGACATTATAATTTACTTTATAATAAATTTTTAAAGGGACCAAGAGCCAATCATTCTTTGTTGTTATCATATGTTGATGTAGACTGTGTTGTTTTTCGGGGTTCTAAGGAGTTTGTTTATCTTGTATTGAATATGCCTCATCATCATCTTTGAATTTATAATTTAGTGGGTGGAAATCAGCTTGCACTAAAGGATGTTGAAATGGAGATTCATGTTCCTACAAAATATTAGATATATTTTTTCATTATGATAGGTTTTTGAGGATATTGTAATCCATGTAGTGGGTGACTATTATCATCATGTATCCAATGTATGTGTTGTTGAGGGAGTTTCAGCTACATCATCCAACTACATTTACTAGGGTGGGAGTCCCCCAACTTGTCGAGTTATAGATTAAGTCAACCCATACAACATTTTATCATCTTGAGATAACCTCATAAAATAGGATTAATCCAAATGAATACTAGATTAATATACATATAAATCCATAGTGGTACATTGTAGAAAATGTTTGGAGGTAGGAGGAGTTATCATATAAGGGATTTGATGCAATGTTTCTCATCAACTGCTGTCTTGAAAAATTAATGCATTAGAACTCTTTTGATATCATATAAATGTAATAGAAAATATTATAAGTGAAAAAATATTCTACTTTATTCACTAACATGTAGTGATTTGTGACATCTTTTGTTGACGATGTGATTTCTAAGGTGATGTGTTTCCAGGATGAACTTCTCTATGAGATCAGGTCACTGGTTAATTTCATTCAATTGAATAAATTTTTATATATATTGATGTAGGATCTCATAACTAAAGGGATTCTGAAATATTCGAAATATAGAAAACTTTAATTTTTAATAGGTTGAACTAGTATTTCTTCTCCATGAGGAAAAAACTTCCCCTATTATAGTTATGAATAAAGAAATAATATGTAGATCATTTATTTCAGTGGGAATCAATCTCATGAAGGTGTTCCATTTCAACACTATAAGTGTGGAAATCTTGGAAAAAAGTGAACATAATGTCCATAACCTTCATTAAATTTGTGTTCTTACAGTAGAACATGACACCTCCATAAGTTATATTGGGGCATACAGAAGAAAACTAGTGGTAGGGGATCGATACAAGAACTAGATTTTTGGAAGGACAGAACTACCCCTCAGCATACTGATACATAGAGTTCCACTAGATGTTCATGTAGAAGATGGTGATGTGATACCCCTTTGAAGGAGTGGCAGTACTAGGTATATGGAATAATATAGATGAGTAAAACTAGTTCTTATGAAATAGGGTAGAGTTTGTTTCATGAAATATAGTCAACTCCTATTAATTTGAATGCAAGATCGTCCACCATCAAAAGGTATGATTCATGAATAAAATAAAATTTCTTGTGTTTTTCCTTATATATGTGAATCAAATTCCTTTATATTTTCACATTTTTTAAATTTTCATATCTTTGTTGTGGAAATATTTGATGGTGTATTGGCCATTCATCCACTATTGGGATTGTAGTCAAGAAATATCAAGTAGTTAAAGGAATTTTCTCTAGATATTATTAGATAAAATTTCTTCTAGGGTTTTTTTCTTGTTAAAAATTTTGTTATTCAATTTTACTATATTTATTTATAGGTTATTTTATTATCAAGATCATATTTTCTATTCTTATAGGATATTTACCATTTTTTCTCCTAAAGGAGGCATCTGTTCTGACAATGCTGGGTGGGATCTTTAGGATAGTTGTATATGACCAATTTACTGGAGATTGAAATATATAATGATAGAAATATAAGGTATTGTTCTATATATGATGTAGGAACATAGTAGGAAACATTTCCTCTAATGGTAGACCATTTAATGATGACTTTTTTAAGGAGTTCTATGGTTGACCAACTATGCGGGAGATTGAGTTTATGATCGAGTTCGTACTAAGAGTTGAGGAAGTTTTTTATCTGCCTTAAAGGATAAATACATCATATCTTAAAGATATTAACATTTAGTATAAATATATTAAAGATAATGTTACATAAATAAGATTATGTCACAATGGGGATCTCCATTTCCTTTCACCAAGATGTCTGATGGGACATTGTGCTTATGCGGGGACCATTAGAGATTGAACAAGATGACAGTCATGAACTGATATCCCAATTAGTGCATTGATGGACATTTTTACTAGCTACAAGGTGTTATGATCTTCTTCAAGGTATATTTGAGATTCGGGTATCATCTATTGATGGTGAGATAATCAGACATACAACAACCCTTTTTTGGTGAATGTATGTATTCTATGAGTTCATAGTGATTTGATTTTGATTGAGGGATGCACCATAGGTATTCGATGCCTTGATGAAAATGATCTTTTATCCTTTTATGGATTTATTTGTGGTGTTTATTGTATAAGAAAATATTGTGTTTTTATAGTTAGTAGATGATTAATCCCTGCATCTAGAAATTATCTTGAGTATATTGGGAGTGATTCAATTTTACAATTAGACAACCAAAAATAATTTTTGGGCTGATAAAATAAACATCGTTGGTTATGTATTCTCATAGGATAGAGTGTTAGTTAACCCAGAGAAGGTTTTAGTTGTGTTATCTTGGATGATTCCAAATAATTTCATCAATATTCAGGGATATAAATTATTATAAGGTTATTATAGATGGTTCATCTAGGACTTCTACATCCTTGAAAAACTAAGGTTTGGGTTGACTAAGAAAGGGGTGATTTTTTTTTGGTTTGATGCTAGTGAGATAATAGTTTAGGACCTGAAGGTTCGTCTAAACAAAGAACACATCCCTAATTTACCCCATCTTGGTAAGACATATACATTGTAAATTGAAACATCCCGAGTCTAACTCAATGATATTATGATGTAGAACAATTTTTTTTGTTTCTTATGGATCCACACAACTAATAAAACTTAAGAGGTATTATCCTTCTCACAATTTTGAGTCATCATCGATGGTATATTATATAAGATCATAGAGACACTATCTCTTGGGTGAGATGGTTTTGTTCTTCATGGAGCATAATAGCTTTGAGTACATCGATTCTCAGTAATACCTAAACTATCCTATGAATAGGTTGTTCAAGTATCTAGAGTGTCTCAACTTCATGTTAGATTATTCGTAGTGAAATGGAGACATCATTTATGATTATTTGAGCATGGAGATTCTTATGTAGGTAATGAAGGAGTCTTATGATGAGTGGAGGATGATAGAACTCTTTTTAGACATGCATCTAGATGTTCAAAAGTCTCTAGGATGAGTAGATATGACTTAAACATCCTTTATACACCTTATTTTTTATAGGATATAGATATATATGTTTTATGATATGGAGGTATTAGATATTATAGATTTCTTATATGGTGAGGAGCCACCATATGGATGGTCTCTTGGAAGAGAAGATGTTCTAAAATATCCATGGACTATTATGGGTTCATATAGACTTGGTTGAGGATTAAATGAGGTGGTTCAATGATTCAAGATGGATGAAACATCCAAGGTCAACAATGATATATCATGATCTCCATAGAAATTACTAGTTTCCTAGAATAAAGAAGGAGTAATCAGGTTTTATGGTGTGATATTTCTCTTATCCGTAGGTGAAAGATGAATGTCATAGTCCTGCTTGGCTATTTCATCCTCTTACCATTATATACAGGAAATGGGATGAAGTCAGTGTGAATTTTATGATAGGAATACCCAGAACACCTCAAAATAATGATGTCGTATGGATTTTCATAGATAGACTAACTAAGGTAGACCAATCCTTCCCGATCAAGTTGACCATCACTATTAATGATCATGGTAGTCTTTATGTGAGCGAGATAGTTTAGTTTTATGGTGTTCTGAGTAGTTTCATTTCATTAAAAGAAATTTTTTAATGTATCTATTCTGGAAGTGTCTTCATAAGGATCTAGGATCAAGATTTTATAATTGTAGCCTATAATCTAGAGGGTGATGGTAAATTTTAGTGCACTATTTGGATTTTGGGGGATATGATATGAGCCTATGTTTTAAATATTGATGGTTAATTAGAGTCGTTTTTAGCACTTTTATATTTCTCTTATAATAATAGAATCTATGAATTTAACTAAATGTCCCATTTCAGGGATCTATATGGATGAGAATCCCATTCTACAATATTTTTATTAAGGTTCGGTGATTCCTCACTTGTTAGACCGAGTCTCATATTCGAGATGTCTAACTAGTTCAGTTTGTCATAATGAATATGGTGACCACATACAGAAAGAATAAAACATACATTAACCATTGGATATAACCCCAACATATTATGATTGGTCATTATGCTTTCCTTTGGGTGTCACCTATTTTGGGGAAATTCTATATAAGGAAAAAGGGAAAGCTTGAACCTAGGTTATTCAAGCTATTTGAGATAGTGGAAATAGTCAATTCGGTGGAATATGTATTGGATAATCCACTGTATATGGTTTCATACATGTTGGGTTTCACATGTCACAACTTTAGATATATCATATCAACCCTTCTCATGTGGAGTACATAGATCTCATAGTTCTTGATGTAGATTATGTATAACTTATTATATATGCTTCCTTTAAAGAGAATGTAATTTGTATTTTAGACCATAATGATACGTATATCTAGGGTAATACAATACCTATATTTTGAGAGTAGTATAATCGTGGTAATATTTAATAAGGGGCCTAAGAGAGGGAATCTAATATGTGATCACAATGTAAAGACTTGTTCACTAATACTCCATAGTTATTCTTGAAGAATCTCAAGGATGAGATATTTTATAGTAGAGTGGTTGTAAGATCACATCTTTCTCTATGTATGTCACTTTTTGAGTACTGCATGAATCTCTTTTCTAGGTTTTCCTTTATTAGAACATGTTGGTATTTTTTCTTTTGATGATGAGGATATTTTTTGGGAAAGAATTCCTATATTATGGGGATTTATGTAATTTATTGAATTAATGTAAGCCAGTATTAGGAAGATCAAGGTATTATAGGGGGTTATCATGTGTTTGGAAGGCTTCTGATGTGGTTTGGACTATTCATAATGAATCTAGATTGGGTTCTATCTATTAGAAATTTATGCACCTTGATCATGTTACATTACATGTACATTATTCCAGGATGATTTCATCAACTGGTTATAGGAAATTAATTGTTACACACAGAGAAACAGGTTCACATCATCTATTTTTTTATCGGGTTTATATTAAACTATGGATACATTTTTTTGGTGTAACCCATACATTGAGAAATACAAAATGTGAATGGATTACATACCATGAATTTCTCAGGATCAATAAAATTAATTTCATGGGGTGAATTTCATTAATTTTACATCCCTTGTATATCCATATCTCTCTCAAACCCTAGATAATCTCCCATTAATTTTCGATCAACTCATACCCTTATAGACGACTCGATAAAGGACCTAATCCTCGGTGAGTTAGTTTTATTTGTTTTTTTTTCACTTCTACATGTTCTCTATTATAGTGGGGGAATATCTTAACCATTTTTGTTTTATGTTTTTATCGTGATACAAAATTATTTACATTTTAATTGTAACATTATTCAAATTCATTCGTGTTGGTGTTATCTATTTGATTCATTATTTTGATCAATAGATTATTGTATTTATTCTAGAACTATACTATATGGTGTATTTCTAATTGTTTAAGTATGTGACATATTTTGTGATTGATTTAACAAAATGTGTCTGTTAAATAGTCAAATTGTTGTGATGATAAATTAGGTTTTGGATTATCCATTAGATCCCATTTGGTCCAAAGTTGTCTCTACCTAGGATGTGGGAAAATATAGGGTGGGAGTAACAATAAATATTAATGAAATGGATAATGAATTAATGCATGGTTTATCATGACAATAGACCTCATGTGATTTCTTTAGATATATTTACCATTGAAAATAGTTTTATTGATTATTTTAATTGTTTGTGATGATTTGATAATAATTAGGTAATTAAAAGACAATAGGAAAATTGCTGAATAGACATTTATGGATTATTATATTGTTCTGTTATTATTTTCTTTATGATTTGTGTTGTGATTATACTAAAATCTCATATAGAGTGCTATACTCGGTGAGGATTAAATTATTATATAAATGATTATGCATAATGATGCTAAAATGATTATTTAATATGTTTGGCTTAATTATTCTATAATTATTATAGGTTGTAGACTATTTATGAAAAAATTCATATATAGAGGACTTGGATTTTTTTGATATAATTCTTATAGGGCATCGCCTAGTTTTTTTTTTGAAATGATTATAAAGTGGTATTTACCTAGTTATGTGATTATTCCATGTTTTTGTGGTTATGGTTGGCATGATTGTGCCACATGCACAGAGGTATTTTATCATAGTGTCGAAGAATGAAGTTCTATATATTATATTAGTTGATTAATTAATACCCCATATTATTTCATTATTGAATGCATTTATTTTTCAAAATGGTTTTGTTTGGGCATAGTGTTGTCGACAAACTGATTCTTACTCACACCCTTTATTTTCCATAGTATAGTACCAAATTATATTACATGGATGCGAGTTTATAGAATTGAAAGGAATGTTGTAGTTGATTACTTATTATTGGATAGGTTAGATATTTTAGATGGGACAAGACAAGGCCTCAAAACTAGGTTCATTTGATTATAATTGTGTAGTATTTTTATTTAATTTTTATGATTTTTGGCATGTCATTCAGTTACATTTTTTCATCAAATTACATGATTAATTATTATTTCATTTACTGCATTCACCCATTTATTCCCATTGTATGATGTACTGTTACATCTATTTTATTTACATTGATAGTTGTTTATATTATCTATTTTGGATATATGAAATCACTAAAATTGGGGTATATTATCTCCATATTAAGCTCTCTAAACCACCACTTCCCATCAACAACCTCTCACATACGAGGAGGATTGCTTGAGGATTAGTAGACAACATAATTTTTTTGCGCAAGAGTGAGATAGATCAAGGGATGTTATAGTGCATAGATTTTTAGAAAGGGTTATATAAAATGTAATTTATCTTTAGTTAATAATTTATATACAAGGTTTCATGGTATCTAACTAAAAATACATTCCATTTAATCAATAAAATGAGCACATAATTAATCAATAGATAACATAAATTCTATTGTTTCATTGATAATAACAACTATATTATCATGGAAGGAAATTTTTATTATAGGATTTCATAAACTCATATGTCATGATATACTTACTATTATGTTATTTTTTCATGAATGATTATGAGATTGGTAGGTATACAAAATAAACATAATTAAATATGTTTGGCCAACTAGTTTCTCTCTTGATACATATTGATGCATATATGGGATTTTTTAAATTGGGCACCACCCGTGATTGCCTGTCCAATTCATTCCTCGTATACTGAAATATCAAATTAAATAAAAAACAGCATTCCATTTATAAATATCCATATTTAGTAAATAATACAAAATATTAATATTTCCATAGTCAATCAAATAACTTGTATAGTATATCACAAATGTATTAAAGTTATATTATGTAGGAAATAATAATATCCTTAATACAAATAATATATATTTAAGAGAAATTTAACATCTATATAAAAATTATCATGAGGAATTTAATGATTCAAGAGAAACTTAATGACCACAAAATTAATCGAGAGATGAGAGATGTCTTTAAATTCCTCAAAAAAAATTTGTCTTCGAATAACATAATTTCCTGTGTATAATGAAATATAATGGAAGAGAAATACTAAAACAATACTTCACTAAAAATATGTATGGTAGAAATATTGAAATTTTTTTATAGTATCTAAATAGTATGAAATAGTTATAGAGGATCAAAAATCAATCGATTATATATGGATTTCCAAAAACCATACATTAATTTTTTTTAATGAATGTTGAAAATTTAATTTTATTTAAAAATTTAAAAAAATTCATATAAACTTTTAAATATTTAAGGATAAAATAATACATCATCAATAATTATTTTGTGAAAAAAATAAATTTTTTAGAACAATTTTTAAAAATATTGATAGGGAAGAAAAATATAGTTGATCGAAAACAAAATAAGATCTAAATTTCATGTAAATATTTATTTTTTAATTTAAAAAAAATAATGGAGGAGAAGGTGGAATAAAATATTGACACTATTTAAATATCCATTATATAATAAAATATATTTATTTAATTAATGATGGATTATAATTTTCTTTCAATGAAAAATCGATCAATCCCAATAAATATAGATGTCAAATTAATTCATTAAACTCTAGTAACATTCAAATTATATCCCCTTGAAATAATAAAACTGAACTATGAAATTAACCATCCTTAATAAATATATATTTCAACTAGTACATATAATGGTTAGTTTATACCCCATAAAAAATAGTTTCATAATTTCAAATCTGTCTCAATTGGGTGAATATTTTGATGAAATCCCATACCTCAAATTTAAATAGATTAAAATGACCTAAAACCTAATTTATATTATATTATAATTTTTTATAATTATAAAATATCATATATCATCCACTTATAACATTTTAACTCTCTTTTTTAAAAAATTCATTATTAAAATTTCTGTTTTCATGTGTTGTTGGATTTTTTCATATGATTATTAGTTTATTATTTCGGGTCCACATACAGTGATTATGGTTCCATAATCTATAGAATTTTAATCATGAAATAAATATTATTTATATTATATAAATATATATATTTAAATTCATCCTAAAATGTTGAGAGAGAAAATGAATTACAACGTTCATGGTGGTGGTAGGTAATATGTATGCAAGCATATTGTTGTAACATTTTAATGGATTGAATAAAAGTAAGTTAAATAATAATTCACCATTATATAATATTTATTATATAACATACATCATATATATTAATTAAATTTATTCTTATCATCATCCATGTAAATAGAGATGGAAAATGAATCGCATCTCTTTATGCTGGTGGTAGTCCACACGTACGATTGAGCAATGTTATCATTTTCCAAATTATTGCAAGGTAAGAAGGTAGATATGATATTATAATTACATAAGAATAAATATTTAAAAATAACATATATTTATTTTTCCATATTTATAACCACCCTTATAAAATTATGATCAAAAAATATTACTCAGTTATAGGGACATGTTAAGCCATATGTAGCACGAGAGATATTTTCTTGTATTTTAAAACTATTTAGTGATGGAAAATGGTTCCCATAAGATAATAAGAATAATAATATTATAAATGTGAAACATGATTATAATTTGTTTTTGTTTACAACTTATTCAGAAGATGTAGAAGAATAATGAAATTATAATGATTCATAAAAGATGTCAACCTCTTCATTGGTAGACATCATTTTGATCTCATGATAAGGAAACTTGAAGAGGTATTTAAAGAAGAAAAGAACATCTATTTATTTTATAGTAAATATTTTAAGATAATTTGGGAATGGTTTGGGTTATCTAGATTAGTCAATATGGTGTAATGAAGAGAATGGAGGGGACTCCTCTAATAAGTAAGGATAGGGGAACTTTAAAAAATTCATGAAATATTATAAGATAATATTTTCATAACTCATTTAAATAACTTAAAAACTTAAATTTATTTTAAAATAAGTTTTATATGGACTTAATATAATCATATTATTAATTTTTTATTGGTTTAGATATCATTTTAAACCATATCATTTTTTATCCACTTGGTTAACCAATTTTAGCATTTATCATGGTAATTACATTTTCAATATTAATGTGTTTTAGTTTTTCATAAAAGCTAAAAATCGGCTTCTAAATGGAAAAGGGATGAAATTTTAGACCATATATATCCCCTTATCATATTTTAATATTTTTTTAATTTTTTATGAGATTAATAAATAATTTTTTTTATAAAATTTTTTTAGGAAATTTCGGTCACAATTAATTTCATTTGACAGTAAAGACTTCAGTAAGAAGACCAAATTAGAATATATACCCTTAACAAAACCCCAATATGAAATATTAATCTATTATGTTCACCAAATATAATAATTCATCCAAATTGTATTACATTTATATTTTTTAAAACCACTTATTTTATTTTTCCATTAATTTAATAAATACATTATCAGTGTTACATAACCATCTAAGATAACTATTCAATCACTAAAAATTAAAAATAAATTTAAATGATTAGAAAAATTAATTAATATTTCAAATAAATACATTAAAACATTAACACTTTTTTACATTGGGAAAATTTATTAGATATATTAATTTCAATAGAGTGGTATTTCATAGTTATTCCTTTATTAAAAAATATATGGGTAATTATCTAGGAGAAAATGAATATAGTGGTCATATTAATTAGAACAGTATAAAAATGGTTGGACTCAAGTTTTCTAATAATATATAATCATGTTTAGGTAAATTTCAAATCATTATACCAATGTTTTAACCATGTTTTACCTGTTTAACCCTTATTGAGGAGTCAAATGTTCACCCATGTTAGTATTTATAATGACCCAAAATATGGACCAATTTAAATATTTGAACATCATTATTAAAAATATATAATCATTTTTTTCAAAATAAATTCAATTTAGTGGTAGAAATTACCTTAATATTTAACTTAAAAATGCGAGGAAATGTGGTTTTCGAGAAATAAATGACTTTTAAAGTGTAAAAAATTCTTATAACCTGAAAAAACTCGTATTCAAACCAATTACCTTAATTTTATTATTAATAATATAAATTAACTAAAATTATTTTGAAACAAATTTAAAAAACAAATTATGACTTTTTAAATTCTTAAATAAAAATGTAATTTTTCTATTAAAATCAGTATTGTCACTATTTAATGAAAGATCAAAATTCTAAAAAAAATCAATTTTTTTTATAAAACATAGATATGATAATTTATAATTAAATATGCACATATCAAATAAAAGTTAAAATGCTATAAAAATGTAGTAAAAATATTTTTTCAAACTAATGCATAAAAACAGTTTTTGGACAAATTGTACATTCTTTTCACGAATAGTACGAATTTATTGAAATTGGGAACCTATTTGTTTAAAATTAATTATATAATTCAGATTATATTACACCATTATACACATTATTCATAATTTGGTTATTCCAATTAATAAATCTAATTTTATGTGATATTATATAATTTTATAAAACATTATGATTCTTTTAGACACAGGGATGCAAGTATCACATGCTATAAAATAAATTATTTTTCTTTTGAAAAATATAACATAAAATAATGGTTTAGTAAAAATTAAAAAAAACCTAGATCTAATGAATATAATTAGTCATAATAACCTAAAACCAAAGGTATTAAGTATGGATGTATGTTATCACTGCATATGTGGTAGATAATGATAATTAAGTGATGAAAGGTACAATCATTCACGTCTCTAGATAAATTGATGAATTTTTTTATTTTCTTTCTTCTCATTCCTTCATATTTTTCAATTTTTCATGGAATGGTGATACAACACATAAAGTGTTTTATATTGAACTATGTTTGAAAATACGTGGTGGAATAATAATCACCTATAATAAATATTAACCATCATTAATAGAAGTATTTGTGGAGATACATTCAATTAATATAGTTGTTCACATGTTGAATGTATTTTTTATAGTATGCAGGGATTGGATTTCCCTATATAAATAACATATCAATTATTCTAATAACATAATTTAATTTCATATCAGGAATAATTCTATAATAAAATATTAATTTATTGATGATTATTATCTTCATTGAGGATAAAATTCAATAATAAAAATCATGAAACCTATAAATTAGGGTATTCAAGATAAACTTAATGGGATAGAATTAAATATTGATGACATGCCTATTGTGTTATAATATACTAGTGTATTTTTCGATGAATTTAATGGTCTTCCACTGGATTGAAATGTTTATTTTTTTATTGAAATCATATCTAGGTCCATTATTATCTAATTGAGTCCTTTATAAATGGCTCATGTTGATTTGGAAAAATTAAAGAAGCCAATAAAAATTAATTTTCTCAAGGTTTTTATTTACCATATTATTTCATCATTGATGGTTGTAGTCCTTGTTGTTAAAAATAAGGATAAATCAATGCATATTTTTATATATAATCAATTTATTAATAAATTCATGATGAAGAACCTGTATCATATTCCTTGTGTGGATGATATTTTCAATCAACATGTAAGATCTCTGTATTATCAAATATTTACCGTCGACATAGTTATCATTAGTTAATGGATAAATGAGAGTATATTTACCTGAATTTTTTTTACAATGTATGGACACTATGAATTTATAGTGATTTTATTTGGTCTTACAAATTATTCATCCATCATTATGGATATAATTAATTTATCCTTTGGATACTACCTTGATCAATTTTTTTATCTTCATTGATGATAATGTCATATAATCCAAGATAAAATAATATCATGAAGATTAGTTTTATATTGTTTTGAAGAAAATATGAATGAACAAACTATACAATATGTATAGAAAGTGTGAATTTTACCTTTCAAAAATATCGTTATTGTGGAATGTAATAAAAAATAAATGGGAATATATATAGATCCTTCTTTTTAATATGGTATTGAACAATTACACCCAAACAACAACTATAATCGAGATCCTTAGATCTTTCATGCTACATTGATAAAATCGATGCATTGTGACAAATTTCTCATGACTTTCATATCTAAATATGTTAACATAGAAGGTAGGGATGTTCCTTTCCATTGAGGAATGTGATGAATGTTTCAATTAAATAATTAGGAGTTTTTCCACTTCATTTATACACATATTACCATATAATAAGGAATGGTTTGTAACATATAGTGATGCTTCATAAAATTGGATGGGATAGATCCTCACACAAAATGATAAATAATTTTTATATGTCTAATGTTAATTAAAAAATTGTGGGTAAAATCATCCAAAGCATAATTTCACAATAAAAGTAGTTATCATTGAATTAAAAATTTATAGGCATAATATTTACGATGAAAAGTGTGAAATATATTATAAACTCAATAAATTAGAACAAATATTCACATAATAGTTAAAAATGTGACCAAGGTAATGGGTAGTGTTGATTTAAAACTTTGAAAATATAATATATTACCACATGGAGAAGGAAAATATGGTGGCATATTCACTTGGTCAGAATGGGGATGAAACATTATCCATAACGATGGTTGAAAAGACCAAATAATCATGGATTTTTAGTGAAAATGGATGTTGTGAAATCCTATTTTCTATAAATAAATTCTCAACCATACATTTGTATAAATATCTACTAATATTTGAGTATGGATTTGGAGATATTGATAAAGGTAGAACATATTACATATTTCAACTTTGGTACTAATGATGATGCACCTTTTTTAATCCAAATATGTCTTCCATCAATGCTATACCTTGAGAGGTAAATTTTGGATGATTAAAATAATTTTTCTATCTCTATTAATCCTCAATGAATGCAGATATATATAGATCAAAATGAAAACATATGGTGGATAACTTGATGTGGTGGATTAAAGAATTCAAATATCTATGCTTGTTATTCTAGAATGTTAATGATAAATGACATAAGTCTAGTGGAATTATTAATACATTATCTATATTAGTATGAAAATGTAAATAATTATGTATTATTTTAGATATTAAATTTAAAATTATTTTAAAAAGTTTATTTTATTTTTATTCAATAAAGTTAACTAATTATAAAAAAAATGTTTCATCGATAGAAACAAAAAATTGAAAAAGTACTTAATCTATAATTAATGGAATTAAAATGTTTTAAACCCATGGGTGAAAGTTTATTCTTGTTTAATTATTGATCGTAAATCTTCACCCACTCCATTATTTTCCAATATTTTATCCATATGATATATGAATAGTGAAATTATAATTTATTTATCACAAGAATACCACTCCTCTACATTTTAAATTGATCAATCAACACCAGACAACTCTATAAACCAATATCATATTTAATTATATCAAAATCAACCCAGATAACTCCCCAAGACACCTATAAAATTCATCGAGGATTTGGTATTCTCAAAGGACCACCTCTCAAATCCTTGATCAAATTTGCAAAGGAGTCCATCCAAAGAGTAGGGTAAAATCTTCAATTACTACTTCTTAATACATATTCCTTTCATTACACTTTTACATCCTTAAAATATAATATAATTTTTTAAATTATTTTTTAACTATCATAGTTATTTTAAAATTCTATTACACTCATTGGATAACCATTTTCTACCCTTCACAAAACCATTTAAAAAAATGAAAATGTAGTATGTGTTACCTATGGACGACCACCTACATAAGACACATAATATGTTATTCATAGACACCATATGTATATGGATAAAATATTTTATTTTTTTATTAACTATATTTTTAATTCATTTTTATGACTCTTAAAATATGAACTTTTCATACCCTCTTTATCTTTTATGGAACCATAAATGATCCCGTAAATATGTGCGGGCTATGGCCTTCACCAACCAAGAAATGTTTATTTACATATTGAAATATTTTATTTATAAAATCTCTTAATATATGATTAAAATATTAAATACAATCAAAAAATATAATTATAATTCAACAACTATGATTTTATTCCATTATAATTATTTTATTAACCCCATACACCTATCGATTATAGCATTTTCATGTTTGGGTCAGTTTGAACCACCTATATTAATAATGCTCTAAATTTATTTAATGTATGACTATTGAAACATAAAAAATTGGTTTGATTATAAAAAAATGAGATTTTTTTTCATTTCCATGAATGGTTATAATAATATTTAATTCATTATTATCACACCAACATTAGTTCATAAAAATTTAATTAAACAATATCATCACATATTCTTTTTTCATGAATCGTGAATTAAAAAATCAATGAATGAAATTAGATATTTTTAAATAATTGTAAACCATATATTCTAATAATTAATATAATCACGTAATGATTAAATTATTTTCAATTAATGAAAATCTACATAGACCCTTTGTGGAATTTTCAAAACAACCATGAGTGCTAACATCAGATGATGAAATCAACATACATCTAAATAATATATATAATAAATTATTTTATTTATAATAAAATAAATTTTAATAATTATGAATAAGTTTCTTAAATATTATTTTAAATTGGTAATTAATAGGATATTAAATACCATTCAAGGAATTTGGGAAAAATGTTATGTGGATTTCCTTTAATCAAGGTATTGAATTGATTAATAATGATTCCTTTTTACTATGGCTTTTTGGCATTTAATAACATTTATATTGGATGGTAATATAATGAATTTACACACCATTTAATGGGTAACTAAATAAAGTAGCTTATTTCTTTATTAAATTTGACTATATTGAGAATAATTGTAATTTATTCTAAATGTAAACTTTTTCTACCATATACATATTCACTCTTCCCAAAAATGATTTCCATTATTATTTTTTAATTCAAATAATATTTATCTACTATATAATTAAATTTTATATTATTTTTTAAATTAAAATTTTACCACTCTCTTTATGTTATAGTTTAATATAAATGAATTTTAATACAATTAAAAATCAATTCCCTTTTTAATTACATATTTTTATAATCCACTATAAATTTCCAATAGAAAACCTTAATTTTTTTAAGGAAAAATTAATTTTAATTATTTTTTTAAATATTTTTTAAAAAATATGTTAGCTTTTAAAAAATTATTTTCAAAACTGATTTGTAATTTTATCTCATTGTGGAATTCTTCTGGGATTATTTTCAAAAAAAAATCATGTGTTTTCTTCTATTTCAATTTTTTAATCATATTTCTCATACGAAGTTATGTTTTATGAATATCCCTATAAGTGCATCAATTAAAGATTCATTTTATATGATTTATTATTGGTATCAATTGATATAATACCTGTATTAATTTTATATGATATCATTCGTAAATTATATGAAACCCAACTTAATTACTTGTGTTATTAATGACTTCATAAAATAAACCCATTTATATTCTATGAAATCTATCTTCTTTATGATATGATTAATGGTTTATTTTAATTGGTACAAATTTTTAGGGATGATTCATGTGTGAGGTCTAATATCTTTGTCTAAATCATTGGTTTGATGTTTCAATCTCATAAGATTAGTATACGTTATTTGAAATATGTTTTCTCTCATGTGTTTATTCGAGTAGTGACTCATGATAGTGATGTATACACTAGTACACTTATGTTTTCTCAAAAGAATGGGTGATAGTAGGGACACTCTAAGGGGATATTATGAAGTCTTGTATTTGTGAAAATGTTTTTTTTTGTTATTTTTCAAGGGAATGATAAATTTTTATTCCATATGCCTATGGTTTTTCTACATGGATCATGATTATTATCTCATGAATCCGCACTATTTTTCCAAGGTATATATTGTTAATTTTTTACTATATAACCTTCTGTAATGAAATATAGATAACACTTATTATTCTATGTTCTTTTTATTAATATATTTATCCTTTTCTCATTTATTAGCATATGAATTAGAACTAATCCGTGATGAAATTTTGTTGATTTTTTCCATTATTGAGTTTGTCATATTACCACTTTTTAATGTTTTAATTCCACAACTTGTGATGATTTATTTAAATTATGATAAGTCTAGAAGTTTGTATTGTGTAGAAAAAATATAACAAAATTTTCACATGTATTTTTATATAATTTTCATATAAAAATAGTCCTCAAAAACAAAAAAAACCAATGATGATTAGTGTTGTGTGTTTATTTGTGAGATTCAATGTTTATCTTATGGTAATGATTTAAAATATTTATATTATTACCCTCAGTCATCTCACTTTATGTTAATTCTTTTGTGTAATGTATGTGTTTTTGCACTAGACCTAGGTGTGTGGTTCAATGGATACATTATATAATATAAGATATTTTTACTTATCCATAATATTTATATATGTTTTTTAAAATAAATTATGATGTTTGTAAAATGGAAATTTAAACTGGATGATTGAAAACAATCTATGTATATCTATCTGTGACCACCATGTATTAATATATTTTTTTATGTCATTAAAGAAGGTTTAAATAATTTCACCTTTAGAATACAATTTTATGTCAATTATATTATTTTTTAATTTATTAATGTTCTGATATGATGATATCTTTATCAATTTATAATGCATAATCTACTTGAATATTATTTTCTACAAACATAAAATTATATTTGTTTTTGTTTTATATATAGTGAGAACATAAAATATTTATATTTTTTATTACTATCTTGATTAATAACTGTTGGATACTTCTATAGTTACGTAATTGAAAGAAAATGATTTCATAGAACTTGTAGAATTAATTTTTTTCAGATGCAATACAAACTTTTTTAGTAAATAGTTTTTCCATTCACTACACAACTGATTTCATATATGCTTACATTTTTTCTAAAACTTATCTATTCTAAATGAGGAAAATAATAAGAAACTAAGTTGTAGACATTCCATGTTTGTTATCTTCCTATTTATAATTCATAATTATTTAGTTGGTATCAATTTTTATGATGTATAAATTTTGGGGTAGGTATATTTTTTTCTATTATTTTTGTTAAAACTAAAATCGTCATTACATGTTTCCAAAAAGAGGGATCACTTTTTTCTACCTTATAATTTTTTATATTTTAAAAAATGTGTATAATTTATTATTCTAGATTTCATAACTATAAAAAGTGTTGTACTTTATATTTAATCCTATCCACATCACATTATTATTATTTGATAATAAAATGAGTATTTATTTTATTTCCTCTAACACAGGTGAAGAATATTAATTGATTCTTTCTCTACATGTTGAAGATATTTTTATTTTGATTATTTTTGTTTGTTGTGATTAATATATA
This sequence comes from Viscum album, assembly GCA_963277665.1. NCBI lineage: Eukaryota > Viridiplantae > Streptophyta > Magnoliopsida > Santalales > Viscaceae > Viscum > Viscum album. The sequence continues at coordinate 861,535,161 of OY728121.1, forward strand.
TATCATTCAACTGATTTTGGATGGTAATTTAATTTATTATAAGTTAAAGAATGAATCATACACTTATTTATTTGAGTATGTATATTGAAATCTGTATATGTCACAAAGGACTCATATATATGGTCAGAATACTCATACGCTAATATATAAGAATCATATGAGTCTTTTTTGCTCAAAAGTTCTCTTCGGTTTAGATGATAATTATGAAATCAAAATAAAATGACTCTCACATAATAAAAATCACTCTTTTTTAGGTTTAATAACTCATACATTATATATATATATATATTATTGACTCATATAAAAGAATGAAATTTTTTAGAACCATATGTGAATCCTTGTGAAATTTAATTTTCATACATGGTAATCTATATTATCTAGTGATCCACATAAGTGTATGAATCTTATGTAAAATCTTCTTACATATATTACACTAACATAAAATACTCATAACTAAACATAACTGAATTGATGATATTCATACTTGATTATCCATAAGTGTATTTCAAATGACTCTAATATTATTCACATTTAAATGATGTCACTCATACATGGAATCTCCCTCATGTACAAATATTATTATGTATAATACAATTTTTTATTTATCCTTGACTTATTAAACATTATATATTTTGAAATTTAAAATTCACATGGATGAATAATGATTTTATAAGAGAAGTTATTTTTGAATTCCAATGGGACTAAACATATATTATATATTTATTATTCCTAAATATTTAATTCATTACTTTTTCATTATAAAAATATTTTTCCTACATACTGTTCATTTTTGTTTTATAGAATAACAAAACCATCAAAAAATAAAAATTCGCAAGAATATTATTTCCCATTTGTGAATGAAATGTCTATGATGCATCTAATATACAAAATACATATAAATATGAACTACTCTTAAGATGTTAATTATCATAGAGAGATAAAATTATACTGGGTTATTTAAATTATCAAAACTAAAATTCATATAATATTCCTGTTTTTGTATATGTGTTATATAATTTTTGAATATTTCATAAAAAAGAAGCTCTAAAAGTATAGTTTTTAAGTATCAATTTCAATCTACCAAGGTTTCAATGATATATGAACAGAGAGAGATACACAAACATTATATGTGAATACAAATGTGTTATGCTAAACATCATGCCTTCTAATACCCTTTTCTCTCATCGGTGATGTGAATTTTTTATAGACTTCATTGTTAAACAATCTACCACCCGAAGAATTATCAGAGATGCTTCCACATTTAGATATTCTTTTTAAAAAATTTATTTCTATAGTGATATAATTATTATCTATTTTCTATGTGTTTTATTTTTTGTATATTAATTTACCCGGAAATATGACCCTAGTTTTTTGTTGTACTTACCTTAATAATTGTACATCTCCATGTTCCTTTGAATGGTAAACGTTGGGGGATTTAGTTATTCTTTCATCGGTATAAAGGAAAAGTTGGTTTTTACACCACTTAATAAGTAATGTTCTAGGTTTTACCCTTACGTGTAAAAATGGTAGGATATGGTTTGTCCCCCAAGTATGAAAAAAGGTGTTGAAAAGGGTTGTAACTCCCTTTCAAGAACATGGTCACATTATAGTGGCATCTATACTATCACATTGTGATATTAAACTATATATGTATGATGAAATTTATATGAACTACTATAAAAATAATCATAACACTACTAAATTTCTATAATTTTATAAATATGACAACTGACTCCCCACTTGAACATTTGACCATCATCACATCAGTGAAAAATACTACATTAGAGAGTGGAATTGTGATGTAAAAAATAATGGTCATTCTAAAAGGATTCCCTTGATACTATATACATTTTCTAGATTATAAAATAATGAAATCCATTATTTTTCATTGAATTTACTTATTTTCTAGTAAATGTTCATGTTTTGATCATAAATTTTTATGAGTATAATTGTTTGAATTCATTCAAATACAATACATTTTTCTATTTTGTTCATTTATTTCAGTCTATTATTCCTTATAATTTTATTATACTTGTTGATGCTTCTAATTAAAATTCCATCAAATCATTAAATATTATCTTGGTCTAGTTCATCCATTTAAAGTGTTATAGGGACCATTAATTAAGCTCCAACCAATCAATCAATGAAAAATGAATATTAGTAATTTTTTATTTTATGGGCTCAATATAGAAGATAAAAGTTTTGGATACTCCCCCACGATTCCATGGAAATTCCATCATAATAAGGATAAAAATTTCATGTCCCAGTTATTCCATAATATGTCCCAATCCATTCATAAAATTCGACCACATCATTATTCCTGAGAATGAATAACAACCCACCATTTATGATATTTTTTCCATTCCACTATCCTAATTGAGATGAAATTTCATTGGATGAAATTAACTAGTTTAGTGATAAATTTTTTTAAATGAATTGGTTTCGATATTATGGAATCTTCTTTGAATAAAATCCATTCCCAACCAGGCCATGGAAAATTTTATGATAATTCTGGAGAGGAGCACATGGTTTAGGAAAATAAACATATCATTGGATCAAAAATTTCAATATCTACAAAATTTGGAGGTCATAATTTCCACATATATATTTTAATAATTTAATAAAATTATTTCTATACATTAGGAATTATCATGATTAAATGGTTGAAACAACATAAAGGATAGTTTTGGAAGGCAAACTGACCACCACGATAGACAACAAAACACATTACCCTATTATTCATATAAGAGTTTGGAACATCAGTACTCATTGAGGAGAATTTTCATTACCATATACATTCTGAAGGAAAGGAAGGTCCACTTATAGTATTTTAATAAAATTATTTTCCTGTTATCCATTTTTCTTTTCATGTTCATATTTTAATTTCATTTTTAATCATGAATGTTTATTTATAATTAATTTTCTTGTAATTAATAGTATCCATTACTTAAAATAATTTCCTAATCCAAATATTATAAAGTATTTATCAATTTCTTAAATAAAATTCTGTTGTGTTATAAAAAATTCATTCTATTACATTCTCATTCAAAAAAAATCATGTATTTACCTCACTTCACCTTTAGTGTGATTCATTAGCACACAAATCTTTTCTTATAACATTTGTCTTTCTTATTTTCTAACACATCACCATAAACATCATAAACAATATTTCTAAAAATAAAATTCTATGAGTAAATAATCCATTTTGATGACTTGCAGTTTTGGATATTAAGTAATATAATTTTGTCACCCCTTTGTATTTCATTAAATTAATATTGTCAATATACAATAAGATAGGATATAGATTAATGAATTTTTTGAAATACTAATTATATGGATTATTGGAACCAAAATTAAACATGGTTTCATGAAATATTATACCTTTCATCAATGATAAATTATATATATTAGAAGCATAATCATGGTTTCATTTAAATCAAAAAAAATTTAATTAAAATCACAAGAATCTCATAAAGTTGATGTTAATTTAATGTTATATTTTACAGAGCTCTATTACATCAGAAGATTGCATAAAAGGTTAGTAAATAAAAAAATTAATTATAAAATTATTAAATCGAACATCATCCATTATTCTATTTTATTATGATATATAAACTAACCACCATTAAAAAATAAATCAAAAAGTAGTGATCCCCAAAACATAGTTCCATCACTGAGGATTTGAACAGAGTTGTGCTATAAAAATAATATTTTTTTATAAGGATTGTGAATGTTTGATAGGAAATAATCAGTCAAACATTAAATGTATATTTTCTTAATTATGGTTTCATGGGATTTAGTTATTTTTGAATATCCATAAAAATAATAACAAAAAAGACTAGTAATTAAAAATATGTAATAAAAAACCTCATTAAAAATAATATAAAAAATAATAATAATAACCTACCTTACACAACCTTTTAAATTTTATTCAGTATAATATATCCTCCCAAATAGTCTCTCAAATTTATTTCCCCCTAAAATTTTGTGAATTATTCACTGAAAAAAGATGAATAATTGGGATAATCAAAAAAATTTGGTCCCACTCATTAAATAAAAATTTAATCTAGATATGTTCTATCAATGGGAAAAACCTTAATGAAATCATTTCTCAGGATATGAATAACCAAACACATGGTATTCAATATCTGAGAATCTATGTGGATTTCAAACTCAAATCATGTTTGATTAATCTTCTATTTATTTTCATGGTATAGCTGTTGAGTATTGTTATATTCACCTCCTTGAGTTCTATAATTTATTTTATACTATATTTCTTCTGGTGGTTTCTAATGAAAAAATATCCAACATCATGTACTCCCTTTCTGCCTAATCAATACTTCTATTTCATGGATCTAATAGCTCCCTTTTTGTTACATAAATTCATGTTATGACATTAAGTAACACTTCCTAGAGAAAATACATATTACTTATCTGACAACCAATATCTGAAATGATATTTTTGGAGTCCACGAATTTCCCATTGAATAACAATATGGGTATTGGGAGTGGATTGAAAATCACGAGTAAACAATCGTACATCAACAAATGACATACCAAATATTTTTCTAATACTTATATAATGTTTATTGGCTTTGGAGAGAATATTAATTGAAGTTTTAGGTTGTAGTTATCTTATTGAAAAAATACATCCTTTGTGTATGAACTCATAAGAAACATGTATTTAAACAAGAAAAAATTCCATACATGATCATGTTATCATGTAAAACATGTCTATGAGAGCTTATCTATAGAGGCTGATATCATTACCAAGTGGATGTGTGAACTTTCTAGTCATGGGATAAAACTAGTTTTTTTTTCCAAAGCCCTAACCATATCTTCTTGGTAATTATAGTTCTACATACCTATCTAATAAAGTGAAATTGGTATCCAAAAATCACATCCAATCGATAAATATCTATCATTACTGGATTATACAAACAATTAAATATACTAATGGAAATCAATGTAATGTTTTCTTAGTAGAAAAACATCCCTCAATAACCAGGTAAATTATTTCAACACTCAAACAAACCCTATAATGACCCCTTCTCTCATATATATAACAGAGAATATAAAATAAATCTTGGATTGAGTAATTAAAATCTAGTATCCCACCGCCCTCAGTACCCTCATAAAAATCAAAACCAATTAAAATATTTAAATAAGGATCGATGTTTTTCTGGACTATATTTTGTTTCAAAAATATGAATTTTTGATGTCAAGTGCATGTAAGGGGTAAAATAGTCATTTCCCCTTGAATATGAACTTGGATAATTTTTTTTGACCACTATGTTGGTCATAGAATAGGGATTTTACCCTAGTAGAAGAGTTTTGTAGAAAACCAAGCCTTGGTTATTTTTAGCAGAATAATTAATATTTAATATTTAATATATTAAATATTAAATTGTTTAGGAAGATTCTTTTGGCCATAATATATGAACAGAGCATCGGATTGAGATTTTTTGTCAACCATTGATTTTGGTATTGGTAATTTATCCTAGTTGAGGCATTAACATGATTTGGCATCTCGGGCCAACCCAGTCCCCTTTTATTTTCATTCCTTTTTATCTTTTTATATCATTTCTTTTCATTTGATTCTTTTCCTTCATCCTTCTTAAGAATAAATCTGATATCTCCTCCTACACCACTCTACTAAGGGATTAAACAAGGATAGAGAGAAATAGTGGGAGATTAAATGTATGAGAGGTACCATTGTAAAGTCATTGATGCGATGGAATGACGTGCGACAACCATGGACCACAACCTCAAATAAAACTGTAGCCTTTCCAACCAATTATATGTCCTTATATGTTTTTATTGTACAAAACCACTTTATTAATCATTTTTTAAATCTAATCCCCTATTGTTTGTGCTTGTTGTCCCTATTTGCTGAATCTATTCTTTAGGGTACGAAAATAGGGTTTTTGGGCAATCTGAATGTTTTCTATTCAGGAAAACAAAGTTACACGGAATATATTCTAGGGTGACATGTCTTTTGTTCATCCAAATTCGAGAAGATAGATTTAATAGTGCATAGTATACGTATTAGGGTGTACACACCATGCACTAGTACTCGGTCGGGTAGCTGAGTACCTAGCTATGAGATCCTATGTAGAGGTACATGGTCATATGGAGTAGACAACTAGACCTTGTGTGGGAATCATGTAGTGTAGAAGTACAAGGCCTATCCCAGTATAGGACTATGATGGTTGATGGAAACATACAGGTGCCCCATGTTAGGTAAATTCTATGTACCATCCTTACACGTCGTGTACCTAGGGCATTTACATTCCTTTTCCAATGGGAGTACACTCCCATGTAATGATCGAAGGGTACATGTCGTGTACTCTTCCATTGGTATCCTTTCAGTTAATTTTCCCATTTTATTCTTCAGTATCAGTTTTAGACATAATATTTTTCCATTATGATAAGGATTTCACATATACCATGATGGTGGGACCCGTGGAGATATCTGAAGACCCCTAATGGGATTTTTTGGGACCTCTATCATAATAGATAGGTTCTTCCACCTATGTTATAATTCAATCCTCTCCTAATGAAGGGAAGTGAACATGAATTATAGGTTGGGTTTTCAAGCCAACCTATATGAGATATTGATGCTATATGGTCTACAAGACATCTCTCACCACAGATTCATTCTTAGATATTCTTTGACGACATCTCCCTAGTGAGATGTTCCCTTCGGGCATATGAGTTCATGATACATAATTCTTATAAGGAAACCTTTAGGGATTCCTCTTCTTACTAAATGATATAGGGAGTCCCTTTTAGGATCCCTTTACCTATGTACTACTAGATTATTGCATGTAAAGTTCTTCTATTTCTGACTATTGGAGGATCCCAGGAATGATTTCTCCTTTGCCTTTTACATCTATGGATCCTATATAGGATTCCATTACTTGTGTTTAGACCTTGAGGACCCCTTGTATGATGAATCTTAGTGTTCATCCTAGAGGGACCTATTGGTTTCCCCGTTGCATGACCCACCTTGTGTTGTACATCGGTTTTGGGTAGAGATGGTGTTCGGGTGCTTCCTTATAACCCGTACCAAACTATTATTCCCATGGGCCTATGGTAGTAGTGTTGTGTTGGGAATTTGGGGCACCCTCACTTATTTTTTTATATATTTGGCATGGTTATTGCTGACGAAACAATGTTCAAAAAAGGTGATTTCCTTTTGGGTGGATATTAAGCCTAAAATGATGTGTATTTATTCCATTTGGGATGCCTGGATAGTTATCTAGGGATCTATTATCCTTGTTTGGATTCCCAAATATGCCTTCCTGGGATATAGCTTCAGAGAAATGTTATTTCTAATATTTATTGGTATACCCAAATGTACTTACCCTGACATTTCTATTGATCCCTAATTTATATATTTTTTTATATTTTTTTTATGTCCAATGGTGTTTTCTAATATCAATCTAATAGAAATTGTGTGTTTCCTTGTACCCCATGAGTGATACATGGATTCACATTATAGGAACTCCATTGATGGGAACATTTGATGGATGATATATGATATATGGGTATAGAAACCAATTCTCATGGTGGATTATTCTCTCATTATTGTTATGGATGATTACAAAATCCCCGGCATATGATCTGGATGATCACACTCTCTCGGATATGTTATGAGACTCGAGGGGTGTTTCATGGTGTCTCACTAGTGAGTTTTCATTATATATGTATGGTAACCAAGAAAAATGGTAAATTAATCTCTCCAGAGTTGTGGGGATTATTTAGATATCCTCTTCCTATGATCCAAATTATTACTCTCTATCAGATTGATTATAAGACTCAAGGGGTGTTGCATGGCCTCACATCAATGAATTCTCTTTACAGACTGCTTAATAGTAAGCCCATTAGGGTTCATTTAAGTTCCAAATGTCATGACTAACTACAGACCGAGACTTAGGGCTCAGACATTCCACTGTATTTACAAGACATGGTATCATTGAGACTGAATGAGTGACCTTTATAGTATATTCAAATGAACTCATTTGAATCCTAAATTACAACATTGACCATCAGTATACAATATCTTTTTCAGTGAGTGGAGGCATGTATAAGTGAACTGAGGGGTAGAAAGTATATCACCTTATGGTGAGGTAGCTTTCATAGAGATATAATATTTGAATTCACTGATGAATGTATATTTAGATTGGGATTCCAGAGCCAGATATCAACTAAATGATACTTGGCTTGAGGGGCACGATGTCAAATTTATGCACGTTCATAGGATGTTTAGGAAATTGGGATAACATAATCAAGGATCATATTCCATTATTTATTATGTTATTTGATAAAAACACTCATGAATATTAATATTTATGTATTTTTTTATATTTATGGGACTATACATGTATGCTTATATAGATATTGACATCCATGGTTGAATGTGCCCAGTTAGATTATTATGGATCTGAGGATCAGCTGTGTTCCCATGTTTTTTTATTACCATTATTTTTGAACCTTATATAAGATGGGAATTTTACTTTTTCATAAATTTATAACACCACATTTATAGGTTTCTTATTGGGGTGGCCTACTGAGATTATTTCAAAACCTTTCACGTGCACCTCAGTGTTCATGTAAACATTAAGTCAACATTTAAGTTTGAGAACTAGTATTTTGTTGGATAGGGATGAGGCCCATAGATTCAAGATTGAGTGGATCTAATCATGGTGTTCTTCTAATTGGGCTCATTCAGTTCGAAAGAGTCCAGATACTGTGTAGGTGATACGGCTCGGAGTTAGTAGTAGAGGCCAGTACTTTTACATTCAATTATTTTATACTTTTGTATGTTTATGGTAAGCATAGTGGGTGACTCCTTCTATATTGTATTTCACCAATGTTTGTGATTTTATAGTATTTATTTTATTATTATATCTTATTTTATTTTAGTTATTTACTACTTCTGCACTCTATTTACTTTCTGATGTGTATGATACATTGTTTTTTCATTGATGTTTCATACTTCGATATGAGATAACAGTCCCCCCTTATCACACCATATGTTGTCATTTCTAGTAGGTAACATCTGGAATATTTGGTAGTGCGCTTGCAGCCTTGTAACCCACCATTTAAGGCCACAGTTTTAGTGGCATCCGTATTGGATCATTAAAAATTGGTATTCAAACAATTCTTTTCTGTGACCTTACTATTTGGGATATAGTAGACTAGAGTATTAGGATTGTGTCAGGACATGTGACGGATATCTATTTGGTTCATCAAGAACACTAATTATAGTAAGATGTTAGGGTTTCCAGGGTATGGGATTGTTATTATGATAAACGATTTCACAATTGTATATGATTTTATCCTTGAGCGACACACATGTTGTGTGGATGTTATGATTTACTAAAGACCTCTATATCTTTGTCATTAGAAAGGTTCTAGGGGAATATTTTGAATCTTTACTAGAAATTGAAAAAGACATATCAGGCATCATATATGGAACATAGGATTCAAATCATGTAGTCATTCTAGTGTGTGATTTTACTGACTAATGACTATTTTTTTGGGCCTTCATACATATACATATTTCATTCAGATGGAAGGATATATGGATCTATGATGCGGTAATTGGTTTGAGGCTGATGCCTCAGTCCTCATGCATGGGTGATGCATGACCTAATTAGGCTGCTATGTCATGTGTTTCCTTTCATTTTTACACATTTTTTTAACGGTTCTCAATGACAGGGTTATCTAGTTTGATCATTGAGTATGATTTCAATGGATAAAAGATATTTTCTTCTAAACTAGACCTATAATGGTATTTCCATATACAGAATCCGGGTGAGTGTCAATTTAGGATCTCTTCTAGGTTGGTAACCTGATCTAAATTGAGCAGTCCCTTCTGAGGATGCATAATATTGATCAAGCCCTTATAAGAAGTGCCATATGTTTTGACCATTATAGGTCATTCGGATTTTTACCTGGTTTTGAGTGGTTTGATATTTTGTGATAAGTAGTTAGACCTTGTGACACAGTTGAGTGGCTTGTTTTGTAGGGCTAGGTGGGAAGCCTAAAGACCCTTAATTTTTAATCAGACCCTTGTAGGTCATCGTCCATTTTTTTTGTGTATAAACTATGTAAAAGAGGTTGGATGAAGTTTTTATGCCTTTTTAGGCAATACGGTTGGTTTTAAATGTTTTTTTGAGATTGGGGCATGGTTGGTGATCGATTTCAGAATTGTAAGAATGTTGATTCCTTCATCTTTTGACAAAGAACCTTGGGTGCTTGTTTTTTGAGACAGGCATTGATAGGAAAGACTATTTTTGGGCCCAACCTAGATGAAAAGTGTTTCCACTATTATTAAGGTACATTGAGTCTAGATACATGCTCTCGACTTAAATGACACCAGATGATGGGAGGTTATTGAATAAAAATTATGACCCATGTGAGTTGATAACTTTTGAAGAAGAGTTCCCACGAATATTCTTTCTAAAAAAGATTGGATTTCTGTGTAGCACATCCAGCTAAGACTTGTAATGGATGACTACTTATAGTAGGATTAAAGGGATAAAGATACACATTGTTTGTTTGTGGTACTATTTGAATCAAAATCGGTGAGTGGTGATGTGTGATCCAAGGGATGATGTTTTCCCTGACTTTTTATGGGATTTTTTTCTACTGAATTGGGGTTTTAATGATGAATATTCATACATTGTATAGGTAATAACGAAAATGAATGGGGTACTATTATATGGCTGACCCATGGATGAATCTTGGTCAGGTTTTGATAGGTTGTGAGTGTGGATTGGAGGGATTTTTACACACCATTTCTTTTAATCCTAGTGTAGTCCTATAAGATATGATCATTCTCTTTCATGATTTTTCTTATGTATTCTGAGAGAGAATATACCCTAAATAGAGTTATGTTTCTCTCTAAATATTATTCCCTATAAGGGGAGAGGAACCCATTAGGGTTGTGATCGAAAACCAGTGTAAGGTAAGACATATGGTGGGGAGTTAAACTTTGGATGTTTTAGGATGTTGTATCACATTATCAGTTCAACATCAGTGTTTTTTGTGGACCTTTTAGGTTGAATATTTGTTTTCATATGATGATAAGGGAATTTCTATGGTTGGGAGCGTCATATAATTCATTGGAAAACATCTTCTATGTAGGATACAATTGTTGGTGCAATGGGAATGGTCATTGGAAACTCCAGATAGCTTGTTTGTGAAAATGATCAGCTTGGGAGCATGGTTTGTTATCTTTTCATCAGAATTCTAAGGGACAAGAATGTTAATGATGATGTGTTTTTAAGGACCCATGTTTTTCTGGAATATAATTTTTAGCAGGATATTGATTTTTTTCTATTAGACGCTTATAATTAGTAAAATGGTGTTTTCCTCTATAAGATGACCTCATGTTATTTTCTGGACCACTCAATTGGCCATAAAATAGGGTGATCACCCTTGAATTGGTGTTTGGTAGAAATCCTTCCATTTTAATTTTTAGCAAAATAACTAATATATAATATTTTGTAACATAATCATTATATTTTTTGTATAGATTCATTTAATCATAACTATAGAATGGAATTTAAATGTGATATTTCATCTCTTAAATTCATTTTGGAATGTAGTGTTTAGCTTATCCAAGTCCTAAACATGAGTTGGGAACTAAGGCTGGGTCGGGCCCTTTTTTCTTTTCATTTATTTTTTTTTTCTTTATTTTCATTTGTTTAATTTATTTTCCTTCCTATTTCTCTTTAATGTCTCCAATGGATAATCCATTTCCACTCAACCAAGAGAGTAAAGGGGGACATGAATAAAGGGAGAGATAGTGGAATAGAAATAGAGGTACCTTTTTGAATCCCTCGATGAATTGGATCGATGTGTAGTAACCGTGCACTACATGTAACAACCCAAGATTTTATCAAAAATATTTTTTTTAATTTCTTTGATGTCTTTTGTTATATTCTTCACCAAGATTATCTTGCGCTATACACAACACCATATTATCTTGTAGTATATGCAACACTATTCTTGGCTTGTGATGCACACAATTTCAAGTTCTTTCAAATAAAATTCATTTTACACAACACCAAGTATAGATTTTGATCAATGTATAACTTAACTATATTTTGAGTATGTTATACGTGAAACCAAAGGAATATTTACCTACACGCAACCCTGACATTCCTTGCATTATACGCCAGAGCGACCTTCCTCGATAGCTTGCATTGTACGCAATACCGAGTTTCACTAAACAATGATATGTTATTGAAATATTATATAATCTAGCCATTATGAATAGTAATACCCACTTTTTGAAATTTTATAAATTTTATCTTTCAAAATGGACTTCATTTTTGGATTCGGAATATCGAAATTATCTTGGGGTGAAATTTTTGTATTTTTCTGAAAACGTTCAATTTTTTATGAATAGTGAAAACATTGAGTTATTGGTTAAAACCGAAATTTTATGTAAATAATATTTTATTTTATTTATATTTATTTTAGGTTAAAGTAGATACATAATACCTATATAAGTTCAATGTAATTTATTGGATTCATTTTATAATAATTTTAGATATATAAAATTTTTATTGAAGTTTATACCGTCTTTTACCCACCTCCAAGGAGAATTTGCAAATTTACATAAAACATAATTTTACCGCTTCTGTAAGTTTAATTTAGAAAATCTGAGAGACATGGTTAATATCAAGAAGTAAAATGTTGTTTAATAAGATAAAAATAATTTTTGGTGAATAGTAACTTAAATTTTATTTACCACGGTTAAAAGTAAATATGGTAATTAAAGGTAAAAATGATAATATTGTTACCCTAACACATGTCCTAATTCTATTGGATAAATTTAATTAGACCAAAAACAACCTTAGTAGTAAAATATTACCCTTTAGGTACACTTGTATTAGATTAGGACATTTATTATTATTTTATTTAAAGAAGAGTTAAAATATTTAAAATCAAAGTTTAATAACTAAAACATTTTTAATATAGGGTTATACATAAGATAAATTATACTATAAATATTAATTAGAAAGATAAAACTATTTCGTACATAATTTTATTTTATTTATATTTCTTAGACGTTAAATAATTTAATTTATTTATGACACAATGATGATGCAGTAATTACCTTATTAATTAAATATTAACATAATTGATATTATAAATACCTGAATAAATGTAATTTAGCCATTGTATAAATTACACTAATTTCATAGGTTAATATAACATATTAGGGTTGGTTATATGAATTTTTTTCGAAGTAAAAATGCTGTTATGAATTTAGAGAAAACAAAATACCAAATATTGTAAAAATTGACATTAAAGAGTTTTTAAAAAATATATTATATTATTAATTTATATAATGGTCCTAAAAATATAAGGCTTGGCCAAAATAATTATATAATAATATACATGACATTAAAGTACCAATTGGGGTTCTGTTGGTAGTTTATAGTATTTTTATTAACCATATAGTGTAAGAATACAAGAAGACACTGTAAATGTTAAATTATTTAACTTAGAGTTAAATCTAAATGATAAGGTTAAAATGGTAACCTAAACTTGTCTAAAACCTATTTTCTAATAGTATTGTGACCCATATTCACCCTATACTCGAAATAAGTCACTTTTGATCCATTACAAACCGAATATGAATTTATTATAAAATAATAGTTTATGTTTTTTCTAAGGTGCCCCTTACCCCTCTTATAAAAGGGAACTCCCCCTTCTCTCTAATTCACACCACCAAAGTGATTTGGATCGACCATCCCCTGAACAAATACCCTCTCAAATATCCTCCATTAATTCTAGAGTCCTTCCTTTAGTCAGAAAGCCAACCTATGGAGCACTTTTGATCAAATCAAAAGGAAGAACCCGAAGAAGAGGTAAATATCTCACCGCCTATTTCAAGATCATTTCTTCTTCCACTTTCTCTTTCTTTGTTATTTCTATTCTTAAATAATAAATCCAGTATCTTATATATACTTTGATGTTATTATAAAAATTTTACAAACATATTAGTTATTTTATCCATCCTATGATTGAAAAAGTCACCACACGTGCGTACGTACGGCTTACAGTCTCCACGTCGCGGTGTAGTTTGTTATTCAAACATTTCATCATTTGGATGGGTATAATAATGAGTATAAATGATATAAATAATAAATATAAAATTATTATGATTCTTTATATATTATAGATCATCCAATTATATACTATTTTAATATCAAAAGAATGATATTGTCACTCGGTCATATGTACGGACTACCGTCTCCACGAACGCGATGAGACTCATTTTCTATGATTAACCATCAAGTATGGTTATAAAGTATATATAATAAATAATCATGAAAGATATCACATAATAATGATACTGTATTTATGTTTATATATGTTTCATTTACATAATTCCATTCAATTCAATAAGGAAACGAAAACAGTGTTAATGTGTATGTACGACCTATCATCTCCATGAATGGTGTATTTCATTCCATTTATCTATATATCATATATATTTATATTATGAATATATATTATATATAAATCATTTTTTAATTTTTGGATTTATGTAAATTAGGATATAAGTAATAATATCATGAACAAAAATTCGAAACACGTACGATAAAGGAAATGATTTTACCCAAAACGCTGCTTTAACATGGAATTGACAAATAAACGGGTAATATAAAGTCGTAAGTGAACTATTTATGATATCATAAATATTATTATTGTTTTGTTAAAAGTTAATAATATGTTTAAACACACTATACAGGAGTCTCATACACATGGAAGAAATTGGACATAAGGTAAGGGATAATTTTGCAGTCTCATTTTTATCCGAGATTGATTATACTTTAGTATTTACTGCGGTTATATTTTTCATCCATGTCCATAAAAATGTTTTTCATAAAGTTTTTCATATTATTCCATGTATTTTTAAAGTCTTTTTTACCCCTATTTTACTTTTACTTTGTTTTATTGAAGGAATCTTTCTTTTTTTTACCATATGTGGTACTTTTTGACTTTTCCGTTAAAAGTAAGAGGAGAATGCTTTTTAACTTATACGGCATGAACAGATTTTTACGGTTTCATAACGCCTTATTTTCATGAAGCTTACTCTACATTATTTCATGAAAAATTTCAACAAAATACTTTTCTTTTAAAATTGCATGGAATTTTGTGAAAATAAAATGATTTTGAAGAAGAAATGATATTTTCCTCAAAAATTCATTTCAAGTGTTTTATCAAAACCATTTTCCATATCTGATGAAATTATTTCATATGTGTATGTTTCAAGTATAATATATATATGATTTACATGGTTTAACTTTTATTATGATGAAATGATATCCATTTATTTTATATGGATTATGTTATGATGGTATGATGTTTATGAAACCCATTTTATTCTTTGGGTTATGATGAATGATTTATGTTTATATTGTGGCATGCATAAGAATGATTTCATTTTGAGATGGGTGGGAACTATATCTCCCTCCAATTCATTGGGTAAAGATTTATATATCATGAGATAGACATGGCTATAATGACAAGTAAATATGGTACAGTAATACATGGCTAGAACTACAGGTAAACTCGATTCAGTAATGGACTTTGTCCACTATGATGGTATTAGAAGCAATACATTGGCTATTGTGGAAATCATATCATGTGCTTAATGGTTTTCCACAATTACATGTTTTTCCCATGATATTTTATCATGATTCATGTTCCATTATGATCTATGCCTTACGTACTACCATGTTCAATGTCATTGCTCAAGATTTTGATGATTAAACTTTATGTTTATGTTTTTAAGTTAAAATGTATATGGGTTGTTTTATTTTTTCCATATGTACCCTTACTGAGCATTTGAGCTCACCCATCTTATGTCTTCTTTTCCCCCATGATATAAAGGAAGGTTTTAAGTAGGAAAAAATAAGATCTTTATGGGAGATTTTGAAGATCTTTCACCATGGTTAGAAGATTATGTTCCAAGTTTCCATGGAAACTAAACTAATACGGTCATTGGGCGTTTGTTTTTTAATGTATTAAGATTTCCACAAAGTTAATGTAATGTCCATGTACGTCAAGTTTTGGGTCTCTACCGTTGGTATCAGAGTGAAGGTTTAGTAAACCTTTGGAAACTAGGATGCAAAAACTGTAGTGAGATTCCTAAAGATATTTTTAAGGTATGTCTAGGGATGTCTATAAGGTTAAGTATAAAGTATAGGTTACAATCCTTGAATTATGATAAAGATCATGAATAACCTAGGATTAAACCTAATATGTTAGATATTGGATGTACTCCCCTTTGATTATGTTGTTTTCCTTGTATGATTTTGGCATCTCATACTATTATTTTTGGGTTTTAGAAAATGGTTGGAAACAGGAAGCCTCATGTTAATGGAGAATATGATGGAAAATGGAATCATATTATTCTTGAGAGACCAAATGAAATGGGAATTGGAAGGCTAAACATTGTTATTATTCCTAATCAGCAAATCTAATAATATGATTAATAATATCAACTTTGTCAAGTTTCCAGACTCGGCTAATAAGTGAAAGATGGAGTTTCGTCATGATCATAGTGGAAAGAAAGTTTAATTTCCATCATGTAAATTATGTGGGAAGAGGCATCAAGGAGAATGTTTCAAAGGAATTGGGCGATGTTTTGGGTGTGGAAAACTAGGAAACAAATCCAGTAATTCCAAAAGAAAAGGTTCAGTTAACACAATGGACAAGGATAATGGTCTTTCTAAGACATCAACAAAGGTTAAATATTTTTAATGTGTATTGTATGGGAATTATGCAAACCAATCCCTTAAGGTAAAATATCATGAAGAGAATTAGCATGGCCGTATGGGTAGTATTTATGTTGATTATGATGAAGAGATTCCAAATGATATATGAGATGAAAGAAGTTTTGAGGAATAAAATGATGAAGCTCGGTTAATGGTTTAAGAAGTAAGTGGAATGATTGCATGTTTATCAAGAATAATGTATGGTACTATGGAATAAAGAAAAATCTAAGGATTTTTACGCTATTGTTTTTCCTTGATTATTTTAAAGTATATGTTGAATGGTACTAGTAACCATGAAAAATGATTGAAATATTTTTTGAAAGAAGATGATATGTGCACAATGAAGGTATAGGGCGAAAATAACATGTTTGATATTATTAATGAGATCATGAATGATATAAGGACAAAGTGACATCATGGTTTGAGTATAAAATATTTTCTGGATTTTGGTATGTGGAAAATGTTAACTTTTGACAGCATTCATGTTTTCACTAAAGTTCAATGGGTATTCATTTTTCAAGAGAATACATGATTAAGGTATTCAGATGTTTGGAATGTGACCAACAAGATATATCGTACGATGTATGGACGATAAATGATGGTATTCACATGCTTCGTTGATGACATTTCTTGTAATCATTTTCTTTATACTATGAGCTTGGATAAAAGTATTTTGGATAAGACTAAATATTTGAAATTTATTATGTCGGATATAAGATATTATTGTTTAAGGAAAGAACCTTTTTCGATATTATTTCTGGAATGTTATAATAGTGTAGTTTTAGAAAAAGGACAACCTATAGGATAGGCGACAACCCGTCACGTCGGACAAGGATGGGGGAATCGAACCCACAACTGAAGTGCGACAGGCCTTTATCGCCTACCCCTGGACTACAAGAAGTCCCTAGATAGTAGAAATTAGTTTTATTTTATTAAGTGGTAGGATATATGAAGTATAAGTCCATTTTAGGAACCATATACGATTAATCTCACTACAAATGGACTTATGTATATTTAATAACTTTTTCTAACCTTTTGTTTGAGACATATGGAATGACCTATCATTCTATATCATGGTCTGCTAACACTTCACGAATGAAAAATTCAACTTCATTTATTTAAGAGATGAAGTGTAAATTGTACAATGCACAAACAACAGTGAGATTGTACCAAAATCAAGTAAGTATTTATTTTAATTCAAAAATTCTTCAACATTAGGGAAATGATCTTGAAAACCAAAAACGTTGTCCTAGATGGTACCTTAGATCATCACAAATTTATGGTTTTGTGATTATTGGCTTTTTCATAGCCATATTCTCTACCACTATCCATCAGAACTTGATGGTTAGATTTCTCTTACATATCTATATTTTCACATATGTTCTTCTATGTGGAAACCCAATGATGAGTTAATTTGGGTAACCGTTGCGTTTCATACATTAGTTTTTAAAATTATGTTTGAGTATTCCTTTTTACGATGTGGGTTTCTATGAATGAAACTTTCAAGTAGTAAACCATTTATAACCCCGATGAATTTCGAGGGCGAAATTCATTTTAAGGGGGTAGAATGTAACACCCCGAGATTTTATGAGAAATATAATTTTTAATTTCTTTGATGTATTTTGTTGTATGCTTCACCAATATTATCTTGCTCTATACACAACACCATATTATATTTTAGTATACACAACACTATTCTTGGCTTGTGATGCACAAAATTTCAAGTTCTTTCAAATAAAATTCCTTTTACACAACACCATGTATAGATTTTGATCAATGTATAACTGAACTATATTTTGATTGTTTTACTCACAAAACCAAAGGAATATTTCCCTAAACACAACCTTGACTTGCCTTTCATTACATGAAAAAGTGACCTTCCTTGATAGCTTGCATTGTTCGCAATACCGAGTTTCACTAAACAACGATGTGTTATTGAAATATTATATAAACTAGTCGTTATGAATAGTAATACCCACTTTTTGAAATTTTATAAATTTTATCTTTCAAAGTGGACTTCAGGTTTGGATTCGGATTATCAAAATTAGATTATGGGAAAGTTTTGATATTTTTCTGAAAACTTTCAATTTTTGATGAATAGTGAAAACACTGAGTTATTGGTTAAGACCAACTTTTTATTTATATAATCATTTATTATATTTAAGTTTATTTTAGGTAAATATAGATACATAATACCTATATAAGTTCAATTTAATTCATTTGAGTCATTTTATAATAATTTTAGATGTGTAAAATTTTTATTGAACTTTTTACCGTCTTTTACCCACCTCCGAGAAGAATTTGCAAATTTACATAAAACATAATTTTACCACTTCTGTAAGTTGAATTTTGAAAATCCGATAGAAACAGTTAATATAAAGGGGTCAATTTTGGTTCAAAAAGATACAAATAATTTTTTTTGAATAGTAACTTTCATCTTTTATTTACCACGATTAAAAGTAAATAGGGTAATTAAGGGTAAAAATGATATTATTATTACCCTAACACATGTCCAAATTCTATTTGATAAGTTTAATTCGACTAAAAACAACATTATGAGTAAAATATTACCCTTTTTGTCCACTTTGATTAGATTAGGACGTTTATTATTATTTTATTTAAATTAGAGTTAAAATAGTTAAAATCAATGTTTAATGACTAAAACATTTTTAATATAGGGTTATACATAAGATAAATTCGACTATAAGTATTCATTAAAAACATAAAAAACTTTCCTACATAATGGTATTTTATTTATATTTTTTATACATTAAATAATTTAATTTATTTATGACAAAATGATGATGCAGTAATTACCTTATTAATGAAATATTAACATAATTGATATTATAAATACCCAAATAAATGTAATCTGAGACTTTATATTAATTAAAATACTTTTATAGTTTAATATATCATATTAGGGTTGGTTAGATGAATTTTGTTTGAAGAAATAATGCTGTTATGAATTTAGAGAAAACAAAATACCAAATAGTGTCAAAATTGACAGAAAAAGGTTTTAAAACAAATATTATATTATAAATTTATATAATGGCCATAAAAATCTAAGTCTTGTAAAAAAACTTATATAATAATATATATGACATTAATGAACCAATTGGGGTTCTATTGGCATTTTATAGTAAGTTTATTAACCATATAGTGTAAGAATAATAGAAGACATGGTAAAAGTTGAATTATTTAAATTAGAGTTAAATCTAAATGATAAGGATAAAATGATAACCTAAACTTGTATAAAACCTATTGGTTGAGAGGATTTAGACCCATATCCACCCTATCCTTGAAATAAGTCACTTTTGAGCCATTATAAACCGAATATGAATTTATTATAAAATACTATTTAAAGGTTTTCCTAAGGTTCCCCTCACCCCTCTTATAAAAGGGCACTCCCCCTTCTCTCTAATTCACACCACCAAAGACATTTGGCTCGGCCAAACCCTGACCAAATACCCTCTAAACTATCCTCCTTTAATCCTAGAGTCCTTCCTTTAGTCAAAAATCCAAAATAAGGAGCCCTTTGGATCTAATCAAAAGGAAGAACCCGAAGAAGAGGTAAATATCTCACCACATATTTCAAGTTCCTTTCTTCTTCCACATCCACTTTCATTGTTATTTCCATTATAAAATAATAAATCCAGTATCTTATATATAATGTGATGTTATTAAAAAAATTTACAACCATATTAGTTATTTTATCCATCCTATGAATGAAATAGTCACCACACGTCTGTACGTACGACTTACCGTCTCCATGTCGTGGTGTAGTTTGTTATTCAAACATTTCATCATTTGGATTTGCATAATAATGAGTATAAATGATATAAATAATAAATAAAAAATTATAATGATTATTTATATATTATATACCAATCAATTATATAAAATTTTAATATCAAAAGAATGATATTGTCCCTCGTGCGTACGTACGGACTACCGTCTCCACAAACGCGATGAGATTCATTTTCCATGATTAACCATTCAAGTATGGTTATAAAGTATATATAATAAATAATCATGAAATACATTATATAATAATGATATTGTATTTATGTACATATATTTTTCATTTTCTTAATTCTATTCAATTCAATAAAGAAACAAAAACAGCGTCCATACGTACGTACGACCTACCGTCTCCATGAATGGTGTATTTCATTCCATTTATGGATCTATCATATATATTTATATGATGAATATATATTATATATAAATCATGTTTTACATTCTGTAATTATTTAAATCAGGATATAAGTAACAATATCAGGAACAACAAGTCGAAACACGTACGATAAATGAGACGATTTTACCCAAAATGCTGATTTAATGTGGAATTGACAAATGAACGGGTAATATAAAGTCGTAAGTGAACCATATATGATATCATAAATATTATTATGGTTCTGTTAAAAGTTAATAAGATGTTTAAACCCACTATACAGGATTCTCAGACACATACATAAGAAATTGGACATAATGTAAGGGATAATTTAGCAATCTCATTTTTATCTGAGATTGCTTATACCTAAGTATTTACTGGGGTTATATTTTTCATCCATGTCTATAAAAATCTTTTTCATAAATTTTCTAATATTATTTAATGTATGTTTAAAGTAATTTTTACACCTCTTTGACTTTTACTTTGTGTTATGGAATGATTCTTTCTTTTTTTAGCATATGTGGTACTTTTTGACTTTTCCATTAAAAGTACAAGGAGAATGTTTTTTTTCTTTTATGGCATGAACAGGTTTTTATGGTTTTATAATGCCTTGTTTTCATGAAGCGTACTCTACAAGATTTCATGGCTATTTTCATCAAAATCCTTTTCTTTTAAAATTTCATGGAATTTTGTGAAAAAAAAGATTTTGAAGAAGAAAGGATATTTTCCTCAAGAATTCATTTCAAGTGTTTTATCAAAACCATTTTCCATCTAAGATGACATTATTTCATATGTGTATGTTTCAATTATAATATCTATCTGATTTACATGGTTTCACTTTTATTATGATGAAATGATATCCATTTGTTTTATATGGATTATGTTATGATGGGATGATGTTTATGAAACCCATTTTATTCTTTGGGTTATGATGAATTATTTATGTTTATGTTATGGCACACGTAAGAATGATTTAATTATGAGATGGGTGGGACCTATATCTCCCACCAGTGCATTGGGTAAATATTTATATCTCTTGAGATATGAATGGTTATAACGGCAAGTAAATCTGGTACAGTAACACAGGGCTGGAACGACAGGTAAACCCAATTCAGTAATGGACTTTGTCCACTATGATGGTCTTGGAAGCAATGTCTTGGCTACTGTGGAAATCATATCATGTGCTTAATGGTTTTCCACAATTACATTTTTTATTCCCATTCTATTTTATCATGATTGATGTTCCATTATGATCTATGCCTTATGTACTACCATGTTTTATGTCATTGGTCAAGATTTTGATGTTTAAATTTTATGTTCATGTTTTTAAGTTCCAATGTATATGGGCTGTTTTATTTTTTATATGCTTACCATTAGTGATCATTTTAGCTCACCCTTCTTAGGTTTTCTTTCCCCCCAGGATATAAAGGAAGGTTTTAGGTAGTAAAAAAGTAGATCATTATGGGAGACATTGAAGATCTTTCTCCATGGTTAGAAGATTATGTTCCATGTTTCCAATGACACTAAACTAATACGGTCATTGGGGATTTGTTTTGAAATGTATTAATTATTCCGAAAAATTAATGTAATTTCCATGTACATCAAGCATTGGGTCTCTACACCGCAGCCTCAAATGAATCTCTGACGGTTTCTGCCCAAAGGTAAGTCCATTTATGTTTACACCATAAAACCCATTTAGATTAATATTTTAGTAAATAAGCTCCAATTTTTTTTCTTGTGGCCCCTAGTGGTCAGATCTATTCTTTTTTGGATGAAATTGGGGGTTTTGGTCAATTTAATGATTTTTTATTAGGAAAACAAGGTTACATGACATGTTGTCTAGGGTGACACCTTGTGTGTTCTTCCCATTTGGGGATGATGAAGTGCAAGGTGTATATTCCATGTACCAGGGTGTACATTTTTGTATTGATTCTCATTCGTGTAACTGAGTACCCATCTCGATAATCCCATGTAGGGGTACATTGTAATTTAAATTACATGGCTCGAACTAGTGTTTGAAACACTCCATGTAAAATTACAAGGCATGGAAATTTAGAAGATCAATCTGGTTAGGGAACACTGTATGGTAATCCTTTTTGTTTACACACCATGTACCCTCCTAACAAACCATACATCTGGGGTGTTTTTATGCCTAGTCTGGGGAGAGTACCCGCCCATATGGTGATCAAAGGGTTTACACTGTGTATAGTCTCTACATGCAGGGTACTCATAATTTGGTACCATTTCAGGGTCTTATCCATTTTTATGCCACATATATAGTTTGTGGACATAAGAGTAGTCAATTTTGAGTATTTTTTCAGGTATATTGCGTTTTTGAAACCCTTCGAGCAATATAAGGACTCCAAATTGGTGGTTTGGGGATTCTATATTAATTGATATGTTCTTTGTCCACTGGGAAAATTCATCCCTCTCTCGAGGGAAATACTTGAATGTGAATGATATGTTGGGTGATCAAACCAAACCCATTTCGATCCTGATATAAGATGGGCTATGATTCATCTCTTGTGATAGTTTCCTTCATTTCTATTCTTGGTGGTTGTCTCCCTTGTGAGATGTTCCTTTATGGATTATAAGTCCATGAGACATGCTGCTTTTAAAGATCCACAGAGGGTTTTCTGTGCACATGAGCTGATTTATGGAGTCCCTTGTAGGATTCCATTACCTAAGAACAATTATAGATTTCAGAGTCTGATGCCTCTATTTCTTACTATTTGATGATCTCTTTTTGGATTCCTCTTTTTCCTTTTATAGCTAAGGATCTCAAGTATGATGCCTTTACTTGTGTTTAGTCCTCAAAGATCACTTATAGGATTTCTCTCTATATTTTTACTTGACAGATACAGTGTGTGCCGTATTTCTTGATGTACCCTCAGTTGTACATCATGTTTGGGTAGAGATGGTGTTTGGGTGTCACCATAGAACCCATACTGAACTTGTAATCACATGGGTCTATGGAAGTAGTTTTGGGTTAGGCATTGGTCCACTATCACTCATTTGTTAATATCTTTTACATTTTTATTGCTGATGGGGAGATGTTTTCCAGAGGTTTTTATGGTTTTTGGATTTTAAGCCTAACATGGTGCATATTTATTTATTTAAGGAGTCATTGATGTTCTTCCAGGGATCCGTTATGCTTGTTGGGATTCCCATACATGCCATCATGGGATCCAACTTTCAAGCCATGATACTTTTTATATATACTAATATAACAAGTGTTACTACCTTAGAATTAGATTTTGAGCATGGAAGTATATATATTGGGATATTTATTTTTCTGGGATGTCCCTAGGTGAGTCCCTGTATCCAGTTGTTGAGAATTATGTGTTGACCTGTACTCCTTGAGTGATATTTTTATTCCTATTATTTGAAGGCCTTGGGCAGATACAAAGGATAGATGATATATGATATACTGGTATGGAACTCAAGACTTTTGGTTGATTATTCTCTCATGATTGGTGGGTATGATTACGATCTCCTTGGACTATGATTTGGATGATTACACTCTCCCAGATCTGTTACAATACATTAGGGGTGTTGTGTGGAATCTCACCGGTGAGTTCTCTTTATCGGGGTATGGAATCTGAGACTCATGGAAGATTATGAACACTAGAGTGGGGGTGATTATGATCTACTCATCCTTTGATCGGGATTATTACACTCTCCTAGATCAAATACAGGACTAAAGGAGTGTGGCATGGTGTCTCACTGATGAGTACTCTTTATAGAATTCCTATGAATAAGACCCTTAGGGTTCATTCGAGTTACAAATTTCA
The DNA here is from genome assembly GCA_963277665.1 of Viscum album. Taxonomy (NCBI): domain Eukaryota; kingdom Viridiplantae; phylum Streptophyta; class Magnoliopsida; order Santalales; family Viscaceae; genus Viscum; species Viscum album. The sequence goes on from OY728121.1 coordinate 861,559,952, forward strand.
TGACCACCTACAAATAAAAAACATTGGATTAGACATTAGACTAGATTTACAATGCTACAAATCATGGAGACTGACTCAATGAAAATTATGGAATGTCCAGATGTACTCTGTATAATCCTTCTTTATAGTATTGACCATCGATACATGGTATCCTAATCAGTGATTAGAGGAGAGTAAGGGTGAACCTAGGGGAAGAAAAAGTATACCCCTAGGGTTATATAGGTTGATCGGAAATATAATTATTGTGTTTTCTATAGTAGGTACATTTTGATTGGTATTATGGTCCCAAAATTGAATTAATGATACATGGATTGAGTGGCATGATGTCTAACTCATTTCCCTTACATAAGATGACAGGGCGATAGGGATTACAGACCTAAGGATCATCTTTTTTTTGGTATTATGTTATTTGATACAGATACTCATGAATATTCATATTTATGTATATATATATATAGGTATGGGAATTTACATGTGTACATATATAGATATGGATATCCATGGTGTCACTTACCCATTCAGCTAAGATTATGGACCCAGGGTTTGAATGTGGTTTCATTACTACCTTTTTAGTAATTCCTTAGATAGGCTGGGTAGTTTACATTGTATGTACTTATAAAATCACATTTAAAGGTTATCAATATGGCCTACTGAGTTTATTTCTCATCTCTATAAGTTCACCTCGGTGTACATGTAGTCATTATGTATAACTTTCTAGTTGTACATGTGTTGCATGGTTGATAGGGTTGAGGCCCAGAGATTCATGATCGAGTTGAGTTTCCTGTGTGGTTCTTATATTTGGGTTGGTTTAGTTAGAATGTGTTTGTAGACTGTGTATGTGGTATATCTTATAATTAGTAGTAGATCCTTGTACATTAACATTTAGTTCTTTGGTAATTTTATATATGTATGGTCAACCGTGTGGGTGAACAGTGTTGTATTGTATTTCACAACTATCCAGGATTTTAAATAATTTAATATATTGTTACAAAATGTTAAATTTTAATTATTTACTACTTCCACCTTCTATTTTAATTTATTTTCTGTATGATTCATTGTTTTTTACTTCTCTGATTTTTTGGAATAGTATTCCCATTTTTAAACCTTGGTCCCTCGATACTAGAGGGATGCCTCTGGCATATGGGGAGGCATGATTTTGTCCTTATAACCAACCATGTTATAGAACCAGTTTATTGGCATACAGTTATGGTTGATACAATTTTCAAGGTATAAGTAATATCATAAAACCTCATCCTTTTCCTCCTCAACATTAGTAATGAAATACTTCTCCTATATTCCACAATCCTTGTGATCCTTCTCAATTCACATCCCAATATAATTGATATCCCATGAACCAATATAATAGAATACCCAATGTGGTATATACCTCTTATTCTAATAAGTAATTTTAATTTTTTAGGGAATATATTACATCCTTCAGATGTTTTTGTGTAAAAAACATTGGAAATTAATTTGTATAACTTGTATAAAACCTAATACAGCATAAAAAATTCAATTATTCCCAAATATAAGACAAAATAATTTCAAAACAAAAGGGTAATGTATGTTCAATTACACTTCTATGTGGAATGAAATTTTTTATACCTAGACATGAATCCTTTAAGTCCACATAAACTATTGAACTAGGAAGAGAAAAAAAATTAAAAGAGTAGAAGAAGAACCTAATGCCAATCTTTCATCTCGTTATTTACCCCTAAGGAACACAATTCATTTTCCTCAAGCCACATGTAAACCTAATAATATCGTTTAACTAATTAATAAATGCTTGATATGTTTAGGCTTGTTTAATTTAGCATTCCCCTTTTTGATTCATTCAATGAAATCACTATGTATGAAAATTTATTATGAAATTGTACACATATAAGAAAAGGATTAGGACTCTTGAAATTGATTCAACCCAATAGTTAATTTATATGAAATGAAAATTTCTAGTAACCATTGTGTTTCTATTCAAAATAGGGATTTAAAACATTATTCATTCACTTACAAACCAAGGTTCCTCAGAAAAATTATAGGAAAAATCCATATTTGAAAAACATTGTATGGGTCCCTTGATCCAAATGAGTGTAGATAAATAGTAAACCAATTGATACATAGATAGTCTTAAGGGGATAATTGAGGTTCTCATTATCAATGTTAGTTATATTATCCTCCTAAGAGATTTCTATTTCCATGACATGGAATGTTAGAACTCTTATTAATTATCTCTCATAATTCTAGGATAAACATATATTAGGACTTTTAGGAACAAAATTTATTTCCATTGGAATATATTATTGAGTCAATTTTATTGGACCAACTGGTCATGTTCTATATTTTTCAATCCAAGAATTACCCAATAGAGAAACACTCTATATTCGGTAGTTCTGCCTCTCATGAAACATATGAGATTTTATTGATTCATATTTCATTATGTTCTTCTTATTCTAATGAGAGAGAATTTTTTGATATTTTTACATTGATTAACCTGTTAATAAATAGAGAAGTTTATGTTGACCATTCATTGATAAAATAAATTTATCTAAATGTAAATGATAAAATAGTAGATTCTAATATTCTCTCTGATAAATACTACTCCACATTGTATGAAATTGATGAAAATTAATCAAATCCAAATTAAAGACCACCCACTATTACTATTTTTCTATACCACAAACGAATGAAGAAACTGATCTGAAACCTCTTCCCACACACTTGTTGTATTCATTGTTTTCCATTATTAGTATTTTTCAATCATCACCTCTACTATACATATTGGTATTGAGGAGTCCAAACAAGATCAGATGTTAGAGGAAAACAAAAAGTTCTTTGGTTTAACCCTATATGATATACCAAGAATCATCCCTTTCCTTTTAATACACCCCATCCATCCATAATAATCATCCAAACCAACCAAGAAGCTTTAAATAATACCCAATACACCCATAAATGAGCTATCTAGTGAAGAGAATACCATGATACTTCAATATTAATTTATCTACAAAATTTCTAATAGTGAATGAGTTATTTTGAATCATTTGGTTTCTAAAAATGGTGGGATATCTATTTTCACTAATGATCATGGAAAATTAATCTCAAAGAGAGAGAAAATGAAGTTTGTCCATTGATTGTAGAATATTTAATGTTGAAACACAAAATATCACTACCCAATTTCATTACAATCTCAAATTATAGAATAATTAGCTGGAATGTTATATTATAATTTTATTTATGGAAAAAATAACTAAATAAAAATCTCAATCATTCTATAAGACTAAAATAATGATACATACCCTAACCCATTTAGTGAATAGAAATATAGAGTAATTTCATTTTCCCTTTGTAATCCTTATATGAAATTCCATAGGTTTATGATGTGTATATTTTCTAAATTCATTGAGAAGTGAATTGTTGTTTTCTTTGATGACTTTACAATTTATGGTGATTAATTTTTTTCCTAATTTCATTGACTCTCCGTGGTCCTAAAAAAGTGTGTTCAATATAAACTTGTGTTTAACATTGAAAAATAACACTTCATGGTTACTAGTGGAATGGTTCTAAGAAACATTATCTCTAATGGGGGTATCCAAGTAGATACATTCAAAATTTTGGAAATCCAATAAATTACTAAAATAACATTAGTTTTTATATAACTAATTACTCCATGGTTATGCCAATTTTTATTGATGATTCATCCATAACATCTACAGGATTACCCTCCCAATCACTCAGATACTCCAGTATCATGTTGCATTCCATTTTGATGAGGATTACAAGATATCCATACTGAATCACAAATTTATACATATATCTTCCTTTATTATCATACCCAATATTTATATTTACCCATAAAATTTATGTGTGATTATTTTTATGGGTCCATTATGGAAATACATTTTGAAAAATGATAATAATTTCTCATGTCATCAATTAATTCTCAAAAAAAAACTATTTGAAACTCAATATCATTACACTCTCATTGAAAACAGAAATTTATTTTTGGTTCATTATGGGTAAAATTATGGAGCAATATATTATGTTCCAAAATCATCATCATTATAGATCGTTCTTATATAATGTTATTACAAGATAAAAGTGATTCTAAAACCCATGCTAATAAGATGTATTATAAATATCCAATAGTTTAACCATGAGATCAAAGGTAGACCGGGAGAAGAAACCCATATCGATGATCTCCTAAAAGAATTTAAAATTATTATAATTTTTAAATTATTTATTTTAAATATCTGAAGGAACGTATCTCATCTATCACTGAAATTTACAATGGTAATAACCTATTGTAAATTACATGGATGGAGGTTTTTTCCCAGAATTTTTCTAATCAAAAATAATTGAACGTAAAAATTGGTTCAAAATACTATTTTATGGGTGATAATAACATATTTAAAAATTAGGTTTTTGTGATGATTATGAGGTTTTTTGATGATTATAAACAATCCTATATCTCTTAATTCTATGATTTAATTCTTGGAAATCACCACTTTGGACTAAAAATGACAAACTAAAAGGTTCTTGACTCAATATTCTTCTAAACATCACACATTCGAGACACTAATGAGTTCTTTTAATTATTTTTCATATAACATATGTTTTGAAAAAGTTCCAAAATCTATTAAATTCCCCAAAACACATCAATAAAATGTGAGATATTGAATGTTTGGGGCATTGATTTCAGGCAATCCATAACCCTTCCAATGGATTCTCCTATATAATTCTTACAAATGAAAATTTCTCAAGGTGGGTCGAGGATAAAGCCACTATATATTAGTATTAACATACTATTACTGAGATCTAAAAAACCTACATCTTCCATCGATAAGGAATAAATATGTTTTATTATGTGACCAAGGAACAAAATTTTTATATCATATTAAGGAGTCTATTTTTTGAAAATAAAGGAGTCATTCAAAAAACATCAACTACTTATCACCCCCATAAAATTTATTAAATGAATTTGTAATATGTCTGTGTAAAATAGCTATTGAGAGAATTTATAATCATGAATGAAAGTACAGGTCAGAAAGGCATGGTGATGGGATATGTGATTATAAAACTACAAATAAAAGACCATAGGGATGACTCCATCTAGATATGTTTTTGGTAAATCATGACATTTACCAGTATAAATAAAATATAAATAATTTTATTCTTTGAAAATATGTAATTTAGATTGCCGAAAATATAGTGAACAGAGGTTTTTTTAGTTTAATGAAATATAAGAGATTCAACTTGATACATTGGATATTTTCGATCTCTACAAAGAAAAAATTGATTTAATCCAAATATAGAACATCCTTTGAACTATATTTCTTGAAGGTGGATATTTAATGCTCTTTAATTTTTGATATCACCTTCACCCACGAATTCTTAATTAAAAATGGTAATTTCCTTTAGTTCTTACTATTTTTTACACATTTTGTGTAGTGCATGTCCAAGACCCTTATTTGAAAAGGACATTCGAGGTTAATAGAAATCAGTTAGAGACTCACAATGAGAGGGAACAATCCATTGGTGTTAATTAAATTCTAGGATCAATGTATTATTGAGAGTATGAGGGGGTTAATTTGTTATATCTTTTTCTTTTAAGTTTCCATTCTTTTTAAAAAACATTCACCTCCAATTAATGATTAATATCTTTTCTAAAAACCAAAATGACACACATCCATAGGATCATATGTATTAACATGTTTCACTACTCAAAATGTGTAGATATGTGCTTGGAATGCTTTGAAAATAATCAAATACCACACAATAAAATATAAAAAACCTTTTGTGTGGTTATATTTAGTAGGATATCCCCTTAAACTTATGTAACACTATGATAAATACAATATTTCTTGTTCTAAAATTATGTAGAATGATGTATAACAGGTTCGTGAAACAATTAATGAAACCATTACATGTTGGTTCAAAACATGTAATTAGTCTACCTTATCAACATAAAATGTGTCATTTTTAAACATACAAATCATCACTTTCCTACCTAGTAGTAGGTAAGAAAAACACATTTGGATATTGTAAAAATAATATGTTTTATGGATTAGTTTGATTCACATGATCGATTACATAGTTGAGAAGATAGATATGAAATAATACAATAGAAAAAATTCTAAACCACTTCAATGATTTTCTATAAACCTATTTCTGATTGATCGGTATAATCCGCTAACCCTTTTTCTACTTTATCAATATAAAAATATTACTTAGGAAAACACTTCCATAAAAACATTAATCACCTTTTCACTTTATTCACATTTGAATTGTATTTTCATCCTAAAAAGTCCAATGTACATCTTAATATTTATTGGTGTGTCAGGAGAGTAATGGGTGGGTACTTACTTTTCATTTCCTGCTAAAAACATTTCTATAACATCAAATTTCATTTCCTATTCAACTACATATTTGAATCCTTTAACCCTTCGTAAGTCTTCTCTATTCATATTGAAACTTCTTGATTCTTCAAAAAAACATTTTGATTATAATTTTCTTACACTTCATCATTTTGATACACATTTCATTCAAATATTCATCATTATGAAGAAAAAATATCATAACTGAGGACAGATCATTATGATTCTCTATATCACCTGTTAGAAAAAAAAATATTAAGCTCTATACCATCTAAAAATAAACAAAAACATGACATTCCATTTCAATTCATGGTTCCAAATGATGCAAGGAATTTATTATTCCATAAAAATCATTCCATATTTTTTTAGAACACTACAACCTACTTTGACAATACTTTGGTAGAAAATGTATCCAAAATATCTTCTATGTATCTACCATTTTCCTCAATATTTCAAATCTAACTCAAACATCATCTAATGATGCCCAATTTATTATGATTTATCAATATTATAATTTTTCAATTTATTGGCCTCGACATCACTCTGATGAATCATCAACAAGTGTAATATGGTGAAGAATGACCACATGTAAAACATGTTAGAATTTTTTTCCCATTACGCACTTATTAGAAAACAAATCATGACTACTTATTCTCTTGACCCAAATAAAGACCATTTTCATTTCTTCTACTTTATGAAAATAGTTTAATACATTGCTTATATTCATCAGGTTTACCTCATTCATTGGTCCTAACAATTATGACTTTCTCCTTAGTCCCAACAACCACTGCTTAATGATCTTCTTCAACAAATAAGTCTAGATCTACCTCTAATGGATCAGTATTACACCATAATAGATGGACCGGTATCACTAGTGACTTATTTTCATCCATACATTCCATTTTATGAATTATCTTATCTAATTTTTCTTTCTATGAATCAGATAATCTGATTGATCACACATTCTGATGTAATTATTAATTAGGGAATCAGTTAAACAAAAATATCAACAACCATATAACTCTATAGCCATTATTCCTCCACTAACTTTTCCTTATGTCATTTCTTAATCATGGCTTTGAGAACATTAGGAATAATATTTAATCATATAAATAACATTGTAATGTTCCATAAAATTACATCCTTCTACATATTTTCCCCCTTTATTTCATCAGTATTTATTACAAGTTAGTTCGACAACATATGATATTTGAGAGTTCATTGAATAGAAAATCATCTTCAGATATAATTTTAAATTCTATCTAACATTCCATATCTTCAAGAATTTATAAAAAAATTCCTCATAATTTTTTTCATGATGTTATTTCATTAAAAAACTGATTCTGATTTAAATTTCTTATCAAAACCTAGTATGCACGGATATTATTCACAAAAGAGAGTCTCATTTTTTACTTTCATAATTAACTATGAGATTCTATAGTATAAAATCAGCATTATAAACTAGCTGTTAATTTGGAAAGAATAAATAATATTATATTATCAAATTGTATAGTCAATTCGTTGGCTCGAAATTACTTTTGAAAAATATCATCCAATCAAATGAAAAGGAAATATTTGTATTTTTTATAAATAAAAAAATTGAATTCAAATTAGTAAAAAAAATTAATGAAATATATATTTTATATATTTACTTAAGATAATTTATATTTATCCATAGGTTTTTCAAGTCACATGATATTAATAAACCCAATTTTATTTCTAAAAACCTATATATTTATCAAAAGGGTAATTTTAGCACCTTTTAATGGTGAAACCATTTGAAATTAAAATATTAAAAAATAAATAATTTTTATATGAAATAATTAACCTCAGTCTTAGAATAAGTACATAAAAATTTACTATGGATGGTTTTTTATATTTTTATGATAACATTCATGTTTTGAGGAATAGAAAAAATATAATAAATTTTAATTTAAAAATCATAAAAATAATTATTATTGTTAAATTATATTACTGAATGAGTTTAAATTATAAATAAATTATATTTTTATCATTTTATTTAATTTAGGTATTTGACAGAAATATCACATTGAATTTAGATGTAAAAGAAATTCATCCTTTAGTAATGTTTTAACTTTTAAAACATGTTTTCTTATTCAGATAATGAGATTAATTTTAAATTAATTATTTAACATTCTATGTATTGATTTTTGAAATATGGATATAATTTTTGGAATCAGTTTGTTCAAATTATTTAAATATATTTCTTTTATTTTTAGGCATTATAAATAATAACTTTAGTAATTTCTATTTTTATGGTAAAATGGTAAATAAGGTAATTAATGGTAAACTTAATATTTTAATGTTACCCTAACACATGTACTAATATAATTGGTTGTATTTTTTACACCTAATAACCCTTTAGTAGGAATGGTTTCCATTTGAATCCACTTGGATGCTATTACGACATTAAATTTATTTTATTTAAAGAAATTTTAAATATGTCATTCTCAAAATTTTATAAATATATCATTTTTAATATTTGTATTTAAAGAAGATAAATTTTACTATAAATACACATTTGAAGGATAAATTGTTTTTATTTATCATGTAAATTAATTTTAAATTTTTATAAAATAAATAATTACATTAACGGATTATTCATTGATGATTTATAAATAATTAAATTGATCAAAAAATAAGAAAATAATTTTTTGTGAAATAATAATCGCAATTAAAGGGAAAAAACTTGAACAAATATTACATTTCAGGTATATATTGATCATAATCGTCTAATTTTCTTGTTATTTACAATTTTAATCCTTTTGTAAAGGATTATGTTAGTGATAATATTTTATTAAAAGTGATGTTAAAGTTGTCACATTAATTTTTTAATAAATAGAACATTTTTATGTGGGATTTTCAATAATATATCTTATAATTTAATTATTATTATTAAATATAGTTGATTTATATTTTTTTATTTATTTAAATTTAATTTTTATTCAACAAAAAATATAATTAAAAATTATACAAATTGATGTAGTGATTATTTAATTATAGGAGATGAAAGAATATTATTACAAATAATAAATAAATATAATTTGGAATATTTTATATATTAGATGAATTTTATATGTGGTCTTTACTCCATAGGGACATAAAAAAAATATTTATGATAACATCTTATATTGATATTTTTAAAAATCCATGAAATTAATAGTTTCAAAATATATACTATTGATATTTTGTCAATATAATGATTTATTAAATAATTTAAAATTCATAAAAATATTTTTCAAAATATAGAATTATTATTATATGGCCAAAAAATTTATAAATTATAAATTTATTCTTTAATTCAAATCAAATAAGTATATATTTCAGACTTTTAATATTAAAATATTTGTTACATTAGTAAAAAAGAAAATAGAATAACAATGTTTTAATTAAAATTATAATGTTTAAATTGATATAAATATTGTATAGAATATATTATACTATGATATTAAAACCATATATCATTTAATATTCTAATCTAGGAAATTTGGGATGGTTTTTTATGAGGTTTCATTTTATTATAAGATAATCTTTTTGGAGATTCCAAAAGTTCCACACAACTCAATTATGAAAGGGAACCTACTAAATCACTTATTCACACCACATTGTTCCATCAATAATTGATATACACTTCCCATTTACAATATAGTATTATATAGTCACATTATATATGTTATGGTATTCTCCAAAGACAAACACTCGTGCTTTAGGTTGATATTAAGAGGGAGCATGTCGAAAAAGGTGTAACATTCTCTACCGATTCATTCCTAATTATTTCTTTTTATAATTCCTATTTGCTATTTTTTTCCCTTATATAGTAGCAAATCCAAAATAAATTATAATCTGAGATATTATTATGATTATGGAAACACCGTATTCCACCTTTTATTCATCCAATGAAAAATGAAATCACTACGGATACATACATATGACTTACCATCTCCACGTCGTGGTGTAATCTGTTTTGGACAACCACTCTTTTTGGATGGGCATAATGAGGTATGTAATAAATATATGTGATTATTATAACATGTATTGGATTGTAGAACCAAAATTATGCCATCCACTCCAACAATATTTCACAATTATGGGATGATATCATCGCTCATGCGTATGTATAGCTTACCGTCTCTATGATGCGATGTGATTCATTCTACAAGATATATATTAAACAATGATTAAATAAATTTATAAAATTAATTAATTTATATATATATTTTTAATATCATATTTTATTTATGTAAATATGACTTAATAATGATAACCATATCTAATTCAACAAAACATTCCTATTAAAATGATGTAGTTAATGTATGTATAATGAGTAATAATGAGATGTTATTGACAAACGAATGATTATAAGATCTTATATGATATCATAAAAATTTCAATGATTATAAAATAATTGAATAAAAATATTTAAATCATTATACATGATGTTTAGATACATACAAAATTTATCAGACCAAAGGTAAAGGATAATTTTACAATCCCATTATTATTAGAGATTTTTATACAAAAGTATTTATTGTGGTATTTTTATCATCTAGGCCTATGATACCTAAATATTTATTCAAAAATATTGTTTCTATTTTTTCACAATTTTTAAGGTCATTTTTTGACCATTGATGAATTTTTATTAAATGGTATGAAATGAATGTTTTCTATTTTCTGATACAAGGCACTTTTGGAATGGTCTGACAAAAGTATGAGAAGAATGATTTTGTTTAACTTGCACGGAATAAAAGGATTTTTAAAATTTAATAATGCATTGTATTAACGATTATTTAATTAAAATAATTCAATTTTAATTTAAAATAAAATATTTTATTTTAAAATTTCATTGCATTTTGAAAAAATAAAATGTTTTTGAAGAACAAAGGATATTTTTCCCAAGAATTTATTTCACGTTTTCTATAACAATTACTTTCCATATGAGATGGAATTATTTAATAGGTTTATGTTTCATTTATAATATCCCTATTATTACCATGGTTTTATTTGGATTAATATGTACTGTCTCTTAGAAAAAATATTTATTTTACATGGATTATGTTACGGTGGAATGATGACTATGAAACCCCCATTTTGTACCTTGGATTAGTCTTTGATTAATGATTTATGTTTTTTTTACCATGTAACAATGATATCACTATGAGATGAGTGGGACCTATATCTCATTAAAATTCATTATTTATCGATTTATGTGTCATGAGATAGATAGGTCAGAAAAAAGAAATGATTAGGGTTCATTAATAGATGGCTAGAATGGGAAGTAATGTTGGTTTTGTAATACTGGTCCAGAATGAGGATTGAATTTGGTTCAATAATAGAATTTGTGTGCTATGATTGTAATTTAAAACAACCATGACTGACATGAAATTATTTTTTATTCTTATGTGTTGCCCAAATATTCCATGTCTTTTTTATGACTTTTGAGACAATGTTCATTGATTCATTAGGAATTTTTATTATTTATCCCATGACACGATATCCAGATATTTCATATATAGGATATGATTTTAAAATTTTATCTTCTTATGTCTTATGATTATGATATGATTAATATATCCCTTCTTTACCCTTACTAAGCATATAATATAACCCTTTAATATGTTTTTCCCTATGTTATGAAATGTTTGTTAAGTAATATTTTTCAAAAGGGCCTGGCTATTAAAATAAGAGGGAGACAATGTAGATTTTTTATGAGATGGTGATTTTATTACCAGTTTATAATGATTGTAAACCTATATTGTCTTGGAATTATTTTGTTATTTTTTAATGAATATTCTTAAATTTTGATGTAATAAAAATCTTTGTAATGTATGGGTCATTATAGATGGTATCAGAGAAAATGGATAGTTAATATTTGGAATCAAGGATGAGAAAACATTATTCACAACTGTATGGATATGTCCAAGATGGGGATACAATCATATTTTTTTTAGAAATGATCATGAATAAACTACTTAAAACCAAAATTGTCAAAATTGAAATTTAATTCTTTGTTATGTTGTATTCTAATTATGATTAGTGATTCTCATACTATGCTTCCTAGTTTTAGTCAATGGCAGGAACCCAAATGAACAATGTTAATCCTGATTGTGAGGGTCAATGAAATGATTTTCATCATGTGAAACCAAAGGATATGAGATTTGTAATGAAAAAATATGTCAATATGCTCATACAACATTCTCTACTATGAGTCATATAGGACTACCAAACATGAAATAGAGGGAACAACACTCAATATTGTCCTTTATGAGGAAACATCATACTACTTTATGTGGGTCTTCTAATCTATGAGTGGATGAATAATGGATTAGTACCACTGAAAATAAATTTTCAGTTCTGCAATGTTCAAATTATGATAAATTCATATTATCAGTCTATCATTTGGAAGATGAATCTGATCAATGGTGGAATCTTATAAAGAATATGAAACAAAGAGATTAAATTGACTCTATAGAATGGGATGATTTCATGAACTTATTTTTAAATAAGTACACACCACATATTCTTTGGAAAAAAGCTGTAGAATGAATTCCATGATGATAATAAAAATAAAATGAATAAATTGGTATGTATGATGAAAATTTTACAATACATGTAATGTATGAATGTGTAATTATTATCCAACCTGAGAGTAAAATTGTTCGATTTTCTACTAGATTAAAACCAATTAATCGAAGGGAATTATCCACACGAGACATCGATAGCTATGGGGAAGTTGTTCGATGTTCTCTGAAGGTTTATATATTGACTGGATAAACCCATAAATCTTATGGGTTTCATAAGAATTGAAAAATGGAATTCAAGAAAAAATTTAAAGACCGCACAAAAAAGATGATTAGTTTTCCCTTATGTTAGTTTTTTGGAATGAAACATGTAGAAAATTGTCTTAAAGGGTCTAGGAAAATTTTTTATATATGGGAGATAATTTCATTAGTCATTTTAATTCCAAAGTGATTTGAAAAAGAATTCAAATTATGGGAATGGTAAAAAGGATACACAGAATAAACCTCCTAGACATCAACGATTCATGTGCAAGTAAATTGGGAATTATGTTATCTAATGACCTAATCCAAGGATTATTGTTGATGAATGATGTTAGAAAACTCTTAAGTCCAATGAAAAATCCATGTCACATGTGATTACTATCCTTGGTGTGGAGTACAACAATGATGAAACGAAAGGTGCACTTACCACCCATTATAATGTAGAAATTGTTTTGTATGATTATTGATCCATCCACAGATTTATTATGGAAGAATTTTTTTAGTGTGCCATAAGATTACCTCTACAATTATATGTTGTGTTATATGTGAAAAAATATAATGGAATAATAATCACATACAAATATTATAATTCTTCTATAATTAATGACTATGGGAATGCGCTTCCAAAAAAATCTTGTTATCATTACTTTAGGGGAATTTGATGTGATGTATGGCATGGATTCACTTTCTCTATTTGGATATCATATCAATTTCAAAGGAAGGGAAGTCAAATTTCATATTCCAGGTCAATCTATGATTATCTATTGATACAAGGATGAATATGTCATTCTAGTGGAAATCGCTTCCATTTTATGGGTCTTTGTTCCTATAATTGAAGGTAATCTATCTAAAATGATTGGGGAGAAACTCACCATTAAGAATACACTTATTGTATGTGAATTTTTTGTTGTCATTCGGAATGAATATCTTGCTCTTCCACAGAATCATGAAGTTATTATTATAATAGAACTCATATAGTGTGCTTTGTATATTTAAAAGAAACTATATAGAATTTCCAAAACTGAGTTGCATTTATTAAATAAGAAACTCCAAGAGACTCTTGAAAAGCGATTCAGAGTGTGACACCTTGGGGTGCACCTATTTTATTTGTTAAGAATAAAGATGGATCAAAGAGACCCTACATTGATTATTGAGAACATAACAAGATCACTATCAGGAATGAATATCATCTTCCCCAAATTGATGACTTATTCGACCAGCTACATTCATCTAATTAATTTTATAAGATTGGTCTTCCTTTAGGACATCATCAATTAAGGGTAAAGAATGATGTTATAAAAATGTCTGAATTCCTAATATGGTATGGACACTATAAACATCTACTGATGCTTTCTGGTCCTACTAATTCCACGTTGGTTTTCATGTTCTAATAAATCGAGTCTTTAGAGACTATGATGATCAGTTTTTTGAAGTTTTTATAGATTATAATCTTATATATTTGAAGATAATGAAATACGATCAAGATCACTTGAGAATTATACTGGAGACCACAATAAAGGACAAGCTTTAAGAAAAATTTACCAAGTGTGGATTGTTTCTCCATAAATTTTCATTATTAGATCACATAATCCCAAGAGAGGGGATATCTATGGATCCTGAATAAATAGATGTTATTGGTGGTTGGCCTCGACCAACAACGATAATTGAGATATGATGATTTATTTGTTTGGATAGATTTTATTGATTTTTTCTGAAATATTTTTCATGAATATCTAATCAACTCAACATGTTTACTCAAAAAAGAGTAATGTTCAAGTAGATGGACTAATATGAAGAAAATTTCCAAAACTAAAAATAACGTTATCTGGTGCACTTATTCTCACACTTCCATGTAGTGGAAAAAGGTTTGTGATCTATAGTAATTCATCTATAAAGGGGTTGGGATGTGTTCTCAATGAAACTTATTTGGTGATATCTTATGCTTCGTGACAATTGAAAATCCATTAGAGAAATTACCCAACTCACGATTTGGATTTAGTAATAGTGATCTCTGCATTAAAGATATGGATGAATTATATTTATAGTGAATTTTGTGATATTTATAATGATCATAAAATTTTTAAGTATATTTTCAAAAAAGGTTCTCAATATTCCTCAATGAAGATGGTTGGATTTGATTAATGATTACGTCTGCTTGATAAATTACCCCCCAAGGAATGTGAACATGGTGGCAGATTCTTTGAGTTGATAGGATCGTGTTAACCTATCAATGATGAGAATTGATGTGGCCTTAAAAACACATGTTTTTCCACATGTTAATATTTAATTTTTTATCAATTTAATTATTTATTTCAACACATTTTTAAAAATAAATAGCACATTGGTCTATTAATTATTAAATTTTTTATTTAATCGTTTTTTATAATTAATTTTGTATTTTTAGACTTTAAATAGTTAATTTATATCTTACGCTAATTTTATAGTCTAATAACTTATTATTTAGTTTAGTGTTTATTATTTAATTTTAATAATTAGACTATTTTATTAATTAATTATCTAATATCCTTAATTAAATTTGAATTTTTAAATTCAAAATTTCATGTATTAAATATTAATTAATTTCATATAACATAATCTATTTTTCAGATTCATTTTAGGAGTTCATAAATTATAAATTTATGTTTTAAAACTTTTTACAAAATTATTTTACTACAGAATAAATAAATTCCTTCTTTTATTTATTTTTCTAATGTATGTTTTTTCATTAAATTAATTTGACTATATGAATATTTATTTAAAATTCAAAATATTTTTATATTAACTATGAATGATGTAATTGTTATTTTATTTAAGTTTTAGTACAGTTCCAATTTTAGTATTTTATTTTAGAAGTTAATAATTTAATTTCAATTTTATATGTTTCATAACTTTTATTTATGTTTATGATTTACTTAATTATTCCTTTGTTTTAATTAATTTTTAGTTTTAATTAATTATCTAATTTAAAATTTTATTTTTGTTTTAATTTATTTTACTTTTCTGTTTATTTTTTTAGTAACACGGTGACACCGTCTTGATCCACGGTCGCACCCCTATTATGGTTCCACCACACACCGTAATTTTAGCGACAATTACCTTTTGGTATTGTTACTCTTGTCACCATAATCCTCTTACGGTGCCACAGACA
The DNA here is from genome assembly GCA_963277665.1 of Viscum album. Lineage (NCBI taxonomy): Eukaryota > Viridiplantae > Streptophyta > Magnoliopsida > Santalales > Viscaceae > Viscum > Viscum album. The sequence continues at coordinate 861,576,271 of OY728121.1, forward strand.
TGGTGACCCTTCTCACGGTTCCTTTCATTTTCCACTGTTTTGTCTTACGGTGCCACCGAATCAAACCTCTAGCACCGTATTACCTACAAATATATCCACTTCATATTCTCACATTCTCCTTCATGGTGGCACAACAAATTCGCACACTGAATCCTCTGCCACCACATCTTATTCCCCAGCTGCCACTAGTTCTTCCACCCTGCATATCTTCCATTGTAATACCACAAACTGAACCAGAATAAGACTCAAAATAAATCAAAATTGATCCCCAGATCTGAGTCCACAGTTCAACACCATTCTCTTACCGGTGTCTCTTCAACCAACATCCCATAACCTCACCACTAAGAGCTGCACCGTCATCAGCATAGAAACCCACGAGCCTATGCTGCCGCTGTGAGGCAGAACCAAAGCTGAACCGGGTGAAACCTATCCAAGATTAGGAGTCATAGGCTATAGCCGAGATAAAGGCACAATGCAAGAAGATGAGGACACCACCTTGCGGGACTCGCGCCACCACAAGCCATTGGTCGGAGTCGTTTCAACAGAGAATCTATCGAAGCCACACACCACCACATCTGAAGCCATCTGTATGTTGCCGAAGGAATAAGTCATAGAATCATGTAGAGGAGTTTAATGCTGAGGACGATTCAAGTAGGAGGAGCAGACAAGCCAGGATGAAGGATCGTGTTGTCTAAATCCGGAGTCGTCATGCTGCCGCAAGTAGTGCCACGCCAGAGTCGAACTAGAAGAGAAGTTTTCACCTTCATGTACCCTTCTTATGTCGCCGATCTGCTCTCCGCCTTGGTTGCCGCCAATGGTTCCTCTACTGTGGCTGATCCAAGGTCGGGGAATGGAGGAGGAACCCCGCTTTTGAGCTTGTCCGCTAGGAAGGAGGAATCTGATGTGGGAGCTTGAGGAGCGCCACGTCACTGGAGGAGAAGCAGGGCACCAGCAGAGGATTCCTCTTGAAGCGACCCGAAACCCCCTTCCTCTACGCGGAGATTGGGGGGATGAAGTTAAAAAAATAGACAAAAAAAATAATTATAATATAAATTAATTAATAATAATTGTATAAAATATAATCCAAATTAATTAAATAACTTCAAAGTTAAACTTATTGATAAAATTGAAATAAAAATTAAATACTTTAATGTATATAATAATTATAATTTATCATCTTGAATGAAATAATTATACATTATAATAACTATATTCAATTTAATATTATGTAATAATTTTAATAAAAATATTTATTATAATAAACATAAATAATAATCTAAATAACATAAATATTCAAAAACAAAGTACTAATTTTATTAATTTAATAATTCAATAAATACTAAATTTTTAATTAATCTAATTATTAATTAGTCACCTTCATAATTAAATAAATATCAATAATAACATATAACAAAATTAAATAAAATTAGTTAGTTAACAATTAAAATAATAACAAATATTTAATAATTTAAAGCATTCTTTAGTAAAAAATTTATTTTATTAAAATAAGTTAACATATAAACATTGAATCATTTATTTATTTTTCATATTCTGACTATACAAGATCACACAGGACTGGAGAATACATTTAAATGAATTCAACTAACTCAATGGGATTCAGTTACATGGGAAAATTTAGTGTGACGTGTATTGCACAAAAAATTGCATGTGTGCGGTGCATAAGTGAAGGACTTGTGTAGTCGGTGGAAAGATGGGTGACGTGCAGAAGGTGAAAATATGTTTAAAACAGAGTAGCGATAATAGAGCATAGGAGGGATGCTCATTCATTAAATGAAAACACCTTTGGAGAGCAGATCCAGAGACTCGAATTCTGATTCCACGCCACATAATTCGAGAGAGGAACTCCCGGGAGACACAAAGAGTAGTACCAGAGACTAGAGTTATAGGATAAGGGTAGAAAGTCATGAACATAATTCATAGAGGAAGGACTCTAGTTCCTTTGTCCTATTATTTTAACATTGTATTTTCTTTTTTTTGATTGAATATGATCTTAGTTTAATTTCATGTTTGGGAAATTTGAATGACTAATGGTTCATACTTTCATCACTTCATTATAACTCTTTTTGAAAGAATGATATTCTTTTGGTGAGATTGAATATGGGTATCTAATTAAATTAAATTTTCATACGAATGCATCAAATTTCAAAATAAATTTTCTTTCGGGGAGATTGATCATTCATGTATTTTTTAAAACTGAAAATTCAAACCATAGAAACAATTAGTGAGATATCGTTCTTTTGATATCTTAAAATCAAATTGTTGTATATGGTTTTTGAAGTGGAGAACCTTAGGGACTATAATACAGAGTGTCAATTCATCCATAGAGGAAGGATTAACAAATCATTTTTGATGTGTGAATTTAATCATATGAAGAGTCATTCATTTAACCATAAGAATTCAAATCTTCAGAGCTCATTCTGTGATCAATTATTAGCACTCTTTTTTAAATTTCATATTATGTTTAGTCTATACTATTACATATATCTGTTTCATTTTCCTGTTAATTATATAGGTGATATATATAATTAGTTTCATTTAATTTCACTTCATCATATCCAAAATATAAAAAAACTTTGAAAAGTAAAAAATGTTTACACATTGCTGACAACAGTGGGGGTTTAAATAAAAACTATAGATCACTAACCTACCTTCCCTTTGGATCAACCCTGCACCACTGTGATAATATAGGATTAATAAATATTATTTTTAAGGCTATGATAACCTCCGGCCACATTAGGGATCAAAAAAGATCCAATATTTATTGTTTTTTGATGTATGGATCTTGAAATTTTATAGGAAGCGGAGAAATATTATCTTTATAAAATAATTGTTCAACCATTTATACAATTGATGATTATGGTGGCGTAGAAGGAATATTTAGATCTAAAAAAGAGCGTGAGAAATGTTCATGAATTCAACCATGATTTTGATTTAATATTAATGTTAAGAACCGATTTTTTATCCCTCCCATAACATAATTAATGAATGACTTGTTGGATGAGGCTTATAGATCCTCATTAACTATTCATCTTAGATGAAAAAATATGTACATGGACCTAAAGGATGCTTTTTTGTGGGATGGCATATAATCAAAATTTTGATGAAAATGTATTTCGGTACATTGTCTGTTAGAAAGTTAAGGCAAAGAGACAAAACTATAAGGAGATATTACAACCATTACCCATACCACAATACATGTTCGAAGTCATTACTATGGACTTTTGCATCAGACATCCCAAAACATCGAATGGCCACAATTTTATATGGGTTATAATTGTTCTCCTTAAGAAGTTAGCATGCTTCATTTTTATTAGAGATGATTTCTCTCTTGATCAAATTTCTAGGATATATGTAAAATAAGATGTAATATTTCATGGAGTACCACATTCCATTATATATGATCATGATCCAAAGTCTACCTCTATTTTTGGGTGAATTATTCCACAATCGCTGGATATAGTATAAAATTTCTACACATATTATCATCCCCATACAGATGGTCAGTATGAGAGGATGATTCAAACAGTTAAATACATGTTGAGAGATTTGTTTATGAATGAATAAGGTTATTGGGATCAACACCGTTATTTGGTGTAACATTATTAAAACAATTGCATTCACTACAGTATTCAGATGTCACCTTATGAGTCTATATATGGAAAAAAGTTTAGTAATCCAACTTGATAGGATGAGTTTTGGGTAAGAAATCAATTAGGACCTAATCTTGCTGATGAAATGTAAGATAAATCCTTATTTATTCAACAACACATAAGAGAGTAACATAGTCGACAAAAAATATATGGTGACAATCGATGAAAGGGACTAGAATTGGAATGGTATGATAAGGTTTTTTTATGAATATCTCCCTTGAAGAGCATAATGATTTTTAAAATAAGGGAATGCTTACCCCAAGGTAAATCATTCGTTTTGAAATTATTCATCGTGTTGGGAGGGCAGAATATTGATTGGAGATTCCACCAAATGTCTCTCAAGTTCATGATGTGTTCCATTTATCACACTAGAGAAATTAAATAACTCATCCTTCACTTTTACTAAACTAATATGTCATACCATTGGATAAATAACATTATTATAATGAACAATGGTTTGAGATTCTTGATCGTAGAGAAAAATTTCTACAATACAATCCCACTCACTTGATCAATGTTTTATGGTGAAACTAAAAATTTGAGGAAGCTTTGGGGGAACTTGAGGATATGTTATGGTAGAGGTATTCTAATCTATTTGTATACAAGTGATAAATTTTGAGGGTGAAATTGAGTTTAATGGGGGTAGAATGTAACGCAAATATGTTTTTATGAATTATTTTTTTAAATAATTATAATTCTTCAATAGATGGCATTGAACGCAATAATGAGTTAAAAGAACCAAAAGACACCATAGTATATAATTACCATAACAACCTATCGATTATGTTAGTGGGAATAAATACGACAAACTTATGAATATTTATGGTTATTTCTTTGGCTTCCAATTATTTATGAAAAATATAAAAAAATTAAATGTAATGGAAATATTTATATTTTTTATTAATAAATTGAGTGAATTGAAATTAATAAATTAAATCAATGAAATATTTATTTTATATATTTAATAAAAAAATTCTCATCTTTATAAAATATATTTTTTAGTCATAGTATAATAATAAACCCATTTTTATGTCGAAATCCCTATATTTTTCAAAAGGAAAATTTTACAGACTTTTAATGGTGAACCAATTTTAAATTATATTTTGACAAATTAATAATATTAATATGAAAACATAAACCCCTTCATTTTAATTGGTATATAAAAATTTACTTTGGATGAATTTTATCTATTTTTCTGAAAAGTGTCATGTTTTGAGGAATAATAAAAATATACTAAATTTTTACTGAGAAAAATATTTTCAATAGAATAGTATCTATTGATAGATTATATTATTTAATGCATATAAAGTATAAAAATATCATATTTTCATCATTAAATATAATTTAGTTCATTTTTATTAATTTTAAATTGAATATAGATGTAAAAACATTTCAATCATTTGCAATGTTTTATATTTTAAAACAAATTTTCTCATTCTGATAATCAGAGTAATTTTAAATTAATTCTGGAAAACTTTTTTGGTTTTAATTTTGAAAAAATTAATGAAATATTTTGAGTTAGTAGGGCCAAATTATTTAAATAGATTTATTATACATTTTGGATTGTGAATAGTAACCTCGGTAATTTTTATTAATATAGTAAAAGGGTAAATCAGGCAATTTAGGGTAGAAATAATAATATAAGTGACACTAACACTTATCCTAATATCATTGGAAGTGCTTTGTTCAACCTAAATACCCATTGTGGTGATGTGATATACTTTGTATGCCACTTGGATGAGATTTGGACATTTAATTTATTTTATTTAAAGAAAAGTTAAATATTTCATACAAAACTTATCACAACAATATCCTTTTTAATATAAGATTATACAAAAGATATACTACATTATAAATAATCATTAGGAATGTAATTTTTTTATCATGGTATTTTATTTTTAATTTTCAGGAAAAAATAATTACATTAAAATCACATACATAGATGATGATGAAATTATGTGATTGATGAAAAATCTATAAAATATTTTCTATTAAAATGATAATAAACAAAAAAAGACAAAAACACTAGACCAAATATTATTGATCATGTATATATCAACCATAATCATCCACATTTTGAGTTATTTAAAATTTGGATCAATATGGAAATGATTATGAAACATAAATAATTTTTTTAAATTTCATGCTAAAGTAATCAAATTCACGTATTAATAAATACGACATTTTTTATGTTGGATTTTCTAGATGAAATTTTTTACTAGAAGTATTATTATGAAATGTGTAGAATTTATCTTTGATATAGTATTATATTTTAAATTTTATTCAACTAATAATTATATTAAATAATTACACAAACTGATGTAGTTATTATTTTATTAATTGTGGTAGAAAATTAATGTTATTAAAAATACTAAAATAAGTATAATTTTGGATTATTAATATATCCAATGAATATTATATATTTCATCGACCCGATATATATATAATTGAATTTTTCTTTTGAGGATAACATCTTATAATGATATTTTTAAACGTCGATGAAATCAATAGTGTTTAAATTGACACTATTTATATTTTGTCAAAATAACGTTTCATATAATTATTTAAAATTCATAAAACATTTTTTAAAATATATAATAACTATTATATTGTATAAAATTTTCTTAATTATTCATTTATGTTCTAATTGACATGTAGTGAATCAGGTTTTGGCCCTGTCAGACTTTGGAATATTCCTATGAATAATTCCAGCGCTAGGCACGAAGACAGCGTGCGATTCCGAGGCCTGGTGTGCCCGGAATTAATTTTATAAAAATATTAAGTATTTTTATACTATGCACATGGAGGGGGTGTGATATCTCCTAAACAATAGCTCATATCGGGAATCTGAGTGTACAGTTCTGTCCAGAGCATGTAGTTTACCCTAGGCGGGGTGTAAACTTTGTGGGTGCGGGCCTATGGTTAGAAAATCCACCCTGGGTGTTTTCGTAAATAAATGGAAAAGTTAATTTACGAGCATCATATCAAATAACTTCTGAACGGAGTCTCGGATCGAAAATATAAGTCCGCCGTTGCGTTCAAAACGGTGTGTTTACCCTAGGGGCAACCTAATTTCCTCCGCGTCGGATGGTCTGGTCGGGGGTGATAATTTAAATGAAGTGATTTAAATTTTTTTTAAAAGAAAACCAATCTATTCTCCCCCCAACCTCTTGTACACATGGCGCACCCCTCCCCTTCCCTCCGCCGTTTCTTCGCCAGATCAAGCCGAAATCATCCGTTTTCTGCACCGATCGTTAGCATATCAATATTTAGGGCGTCGCGGGCATCGTTCTGCACCCAAAGCTTCGGCGTTTTACCTGCGAGGTAGGCAGTTTGAGTTTTAATTCCTCGATCCTGTTTTTTGCTTCGAATTGCTTCGTTTTGTTGTCGTGGCAGGGATGATCGGGACTCGAGGGTCGCGCAGGGGGATTTAGATCGCAAAACGGACCACTGGGGTGCCCCCGGCCAACCATGGCAGAGCGCGGGGTCCGGGCTGCCTGGGGAAGTGGCGTGGGGCACCGCGTGGTGGAGGATCGCCTGCCAGGGCGGGCCGGTGGCGGCCAAGTCGCCCGGCACGGGCCGACCCTCTTCTAATACACGGGGGTTTTTAAACCCCCGTGTGTTGCTCCCTGGAAGTCTGTTTCACGTGCTATCTATGGCGACGCGACCCTGGCAATGAGGCGAACCTTTGTGTGTGGGTTCGGGAGTTTTAAGTTTTGGGATCGTGGCCGGAGAGCTTGAAACGTCGAATAAAATGACAATATTTTATTATTATTCGACTTTGGGCCATTGTACCTTCTACCCGATGCTTCTGATTGATGAGATGTCAGTGGTGTTGAGACCCTGATGATACGGAAGACTTTTCTTGATAGTTTCCGGGTGTTGGGACCGAGTTTGGGGTGCGGGCCCCACGAGGCCGGGTTTGGATGTTTTCGGAGAAACGCAACTTTCTTACCAGGAGTCCGATTTTGGTAGATGAATAGTTGATCCTGTGTGTTTTTTCGAGAGGATCACAATGGTTTGATCTGTTTGATGTGTTTCGAGATCAAGATGTGGGCCCCACCTGAGATGGATTTGATGAGTAGTGCCTTTTCACCGGGGGTCCGTTTGGGACGAACGAGTAGTGGATCTCATGTGTTTTTCCTAGGGGATCACAGTGGTATGATCCTCTTGATGAGTTTCGGGATCGTTTTTTGGGCTTTGCATGGGCTAGCTATGGTGAATAGTTCCTTTTTCACCGGTTTTCCGTTTCGGGTGAGTAAACAGCCTATCCTGCATGTTTTTCCACATGGATAGTGCTGGTGTCCTCAGTATCGACCTTGGAGGTGCGCGGGGTGGGGTTGTGGCATGTCGCTCGGGTTAGTGACATTTGGACTAGCAGTGGTTGAGGGTACTCCCTTGGTTAGTTCCTACGAGGTTTCGCACAGAATCACAACTCACAACTTTAGTATAGGTTTTTGATCCTCTCGATGGGATGTTTAATCTGTTAGAGTTGTGGCATCCCTCCGGTGGTCCTGGAGTGGGATCCTCTAGCACTGTTTCCCTAGATCGGGTTCTTGGTATCATTGTGACTGCTTATCCATGGGTGGTGATCCCATATCTAGTAAGTTAACCCCGTAGGGTTAGAGGCATCATTGGGAGTATGATCACCTACACAGTGGGCTGTCCTCAGTAGGTTTGTGACATCGTCGGGTATACGATCCCCTACTCAGCATGAAGATTATAATAGGGTTGCGGTATCATTGGTTATACGATCCCCTACTCAGCGTGTGGTTTCGGTAGGGTTGGTGCATCATTGGTTCGATCCCCAACATCGCGAGTTATACAAGTTAGGGTTCTTGTATCGTCATGACCACCTTTACGTGGGTGATGATCCCCTATCTAAGTGACTTGTTTCTATCGAGTGCTAGATCGGGTTGTGGTATCCCCCAGCAGATCCTGGGAGTGATCCCCTATCTGTGAGATATACGAATGCCAGATCGGGTTGTGGTATCCCCCAGCGGACCCTGGGAGTGATCCCCTATCTGTGAGATCTTCATATACCGATGTGGTTTTTTTATCCCTAAGAGGATCCTATGAGTGATCCCCTATCAGAGGAGTTCATTGTTCTTGTCGTTTCAGCATGGTTTCCTCAGTGACGGTATCCGACGAGCATGATATCTTGGGTGAGTGTCTAAGATGTTTGTGTTGGACCTGATGGAGTGTATCACTCGGATGGGTGTCATCTAGGATGATCGTGATCGTGGTGTGTGTTCTCTAGGATGTGAACCATTGCAGGTGATGAGGTCGGTACCTCATGTGGCTTGGTGGGTTAGCTGAGTATATCTGGATGTTCAAGGTGTATGTGTGGGCATACACCAGGATTGAGATGCCTAGTTGTGTTTCACTGAGGATGGTCATGAGATGGAGTTTCTCTCTCGTATGAGTTCCCTTTGGCTGGGATGAGAGGACTGCTGCCTTTCAGTTTCTCTCTTTTGTTTTGAATTTTTGAGGTGCCTACTAAGTATTGTTGTACTCACCCCTGCACCGGATTTTCTAGCACATGTTTGTGTCTTGTGCAGGACACAAGCCTTTTGATGGATTCCCAGGGGGACCCGGAGCAGGCAGAGCTGAGTGAGTGGGACTGACCATGGAGTCTTACCGAAGCTCTGTCGAGGAGCTTTCCAGTTGTCCTTTTGGCAGCGTTCCCCTTCTTCCGGGTAGGTTGGATGCTTTTGTAGTTTACATTTGGTGGGCCCTGTTTTTCCATTTTTGTACTATTGTTGAACTCTGGTTTGGGATAGATGTATGCATGCATTTTCTTTTCAATTTTATATATCTCTGCTCTATTCCTTGTAGGTTTTTGTGGGTGCGTGTGTACAGGTACCTTAGGCTAATGCCTCCCTTGTGTGTGATAGCCTACTCGGTGCTAGATGCCAGCCCCTGGCCTATTGGAGGTGGTCTTGGGGAGTCGTGGCTTGAGCCCCGTTGGGTTGGTCCATGACATGAAATCCAATATGTACATATTGTATCCTTTCAATTTTGAAATGTATGTTACCATAGTTAAAAATCAAATATATTGACCAAGTGTTACTTAAAATGAAAAGGGTTATATTGATGTCAAACATACCTAAAATTTATTAGATTATGATATTACAACCTTTAATCACCTCATATTTTATACTATTAAATTTTTCATATTTGTGGATGTGGTTTGATTTTATTATAAATTAATATTTTTGGAGATTCCAAAAATTCCACTCACCTATGTTATGAAGGGGAACCTCATACCTCCCTTATTCACATCACATTGAGACTTAAATATCATATAACACCTTCAAATTTTCCATTTCATATAATTAAGTCGCATTCAATTTGTTATGCTCTTCTCGAAGACCAACTCTTGTGGTTTAAGAGGAGATCTAGAGGGAGAACATCATAGAAGAGGTCATGTTCACTTCTGATTATTTTTAACTTATGTCTTTTTTCTGCTTAATATTCACGAGTTTCTTCCATTATAAATAACTAAATACAATGTAAATGATATAATATCATGATATTATGATTATGGAACTACCATATAACCCATTTTACCCATCCTTTGAAAAATTAAATCATTTCATGTGTGTATGTAAGGTTTAACATCTCCACTCAATAGTGTAATATTTATTTTCACCACCACCTTACTTGGATGGGTATAATTATTGCAATAATAACAATATGTTGTTATTATAACATTATATATTGTATGGAAAATATATATATCATACACTTCCATACCATTTTACAATTATGGGAATGATATCATCGCTTATGCGTACGTATGACCTATCATTTCTGCGATGTCATTTGATTCAATCTACATGATATCCCATAAATAATTATTGTAGTAATGTAAAGAGTAACTAAATATTATAAATATTATGTTAATATAATTTTTTAATGAAATATATATATATGAAATAATAAGGAAAACCTAAACATATACAACAAAACATGCATAAGAAAATGAAGTAGTTAATAACCAAATAATGAGTAACAATGAAATTTTATTAACTAACATATGATAATATGATAATATATGATCTCAAAAAAATGACCATGATTATGGAATAATTATATTACATTATATAAATCATTATATAGGAGTTTCAGATTAATATATTCGATATCATACCTATGGCAAGGGATAATTTCACAAACTCAGTATTATCTATGATTGTTTATACGTAAGTATTCAACTTATACAGTATGAGTTAATTTTTAGGTTTTCCTAATTCCTAATTTCCATTTGCCATAATTTATAATATTTAATGTTTACATTAATATAAATTCTTTTCTTTAATAATTTTATGGAATTTGGAAAAAAGAAAACATTATTTTAAAGAAGAAAGGATATTTTCCCCAAGAATTAACATCAAGTGGTCTATGAAAAATATTTTCCATATAGGATGCAATTTTATAATATGGTTATATTTCAAGTGTAATATCCCTATTATTACTGTGGTTTGATAGTGTTTATTATGTAATAATTTTTATGAAAACCATTTCTTTACTTGTATTATACTATGTTAGAATGATTTATAAGAAAACCCATTTTATTTTTTGAGTTATGCTACGAGGAATGATTTATGTTTTTTTGGAAAACAAAAGTATAATTTAATTACGAGATGGGTGGGACCTATATATCCCTCTAATGAATTGGGAAAATATTTATATATCATGAGGCAGATAGTTCTAAAATCATAAATGATCTTGCTTCAGTAATACATGGTTGGAACAGGAAGTAAACCTAGTTCAGTAATACATTGTTAGATCAAGGAGTCAACTCAATTTAGTAATTGACATTGTCTACTATGATGGTCTTTGAAATGATCCTTGACTAAAATGAAATTATTTTTTATTATTTTGTGTATTCAACAAATTCCATGTCTTATTTTATGATTTTTTGGAATATATTCATTGATTCGTTATGAACTTTTATAATTTATCCCATGATATGATATCATGATCATTCATATGTAGGATATTATTTTCAAATTTTATGCTCATAATTAATATGATTATGATAAGATTGATATCTCCCATCTTTACCCTTACTTAGCATCCGAGCTCAACATTTCTTACATTTTTATTTCTGAATGTTATAAAGAATATTATTTAGTAATATTTTTCAAAAAGGGGTCTAGTTAAAAAAGAATAAAATGGATAAAATATAGATTTATTATGAACCAATTGTTTATGTTTCCCAGTTTTTAAAGACACTAAACCTATTCTTCCCATTCGTGGTTTTTTTATGTATTGAAATGATTATTTTTAAATTTTGAATTAATATATTTGTATTTAATGTATTGGTCATTATAATCAATTATTTAAAATATCATTCCACTTACTATAAGAAAAAGTTTCCTAAAAACACTTCATAAAACTATTAATATAGTTCACACACTTACATAATTAGATCAAATCATATCCCTTTTATAAACTCCCCCTAAATAGATGCTTTATATAAAAGGATTATAATATAAAAAATGGTTGATTTATAATAAATATTTTTCTCCCTCACAAAACACTATCCAAACTAAAGATGATATAGGGGACCGAAAAACGTACCTTAACATTGAATAGAATGTGGGTGGACCCCTATATGAAATTTCAGTTTGTAAAAAGCTTCCTTTGGTAATTATTTTTTGAAAATGCCTGCAAATTATTCCATAGTAGGAACATACCCTCGCTTGAGTTCATTATTCTCCACAATATCTTTTATTAAGTGATATATTATATTAATATATTTGGGACAAAAAAAATTCACTATAGTTCTTGTAAGGTTGATATGACATTGATTATCATATCCCAAGAGAAGGGATAACTTCTAATCAATAAATAATTATTCAAAATTGGACTTCATCCATGTTAGCTGTGTTACATCTTGAGTAGTGGAAATATACCCAGCTTCTTCCATGATAAGGGTTATTAAGTTGTATTTTATTCATGATAAAATTTAATGATTTAACTAGAATTAAAAAATCCACCAAATGTGGATCTTATATCATCAATACTCTTTTCCCAATAAGAATCTTCATAGAAAAAAAAATCAAAACAATCTGAGCTATCGTACATGATTCTGAAATATATTTTACCACTAATATATATGAAAATTACTTTTACATACAATGGATGTAATTATATCCGATCAAAATATAATCATATATATAAGGTACCATCATAGAATAAATTTTTCCTTGCGAAATTCATAAATAGAAAACATCAAATTTTCTTTTAAAGCACAATAGATTCAACTTCTTTTCCTTCTAAATATTTAGTCAACATGGATCCCATTAAAATTTGTGTGAAAGTTTGTTTCTAATTATCAATTAAAAGCATCTTATGATGTATCTTCACATAATTTTAATGAGATTGAATGATGAGTTTCTCCATTTGTAATATTTTTGACCCAAGAAATTATCTCATTTCTCCTTGAATGGTCATTTAAAAACAACATTTTATTGTATTCAGCAATCCATTAATAAGTCCTTTCACATTCCCATAAATGATTATATAATCAACATAAATAACAACAACAAGGGAAATCTCCTGACATTCTCTATTGTACAAATTACTATCAACCCATCCTTTCATAAAATTCAACTTTTTTCTACATTTATCCAATTTTTTATATCGTCCTCTTGTAGCTTGATTTACCTCATACAACTCTTGCATCAACATTAACTCATAAAATTCATCATTCCCAATAACACAAACACATGTGGTTAAATATAAATCTCTTCATCAATCTCTACATTGAGAAAGGATGACTTTACATCAATCTGGAAAATTTTATATCTTGGATTTTCATGATACCATGAATGATTCTAATTGTATCTAAGAATAAAACTAATGGAAAGGTCTAATAAAAATATGTGCCTTTAATCTGTAACTAACATTTTCTCACCTATATTTCATTGTTTCTTATCACTTCACCGTATTCATTCACCTTTTTCGAGAAAAGGCACTTTGTACAAAAAAATATTTTGTCATTTGGTTTAGGTATGATTTCTATAGTGTCCCTGTTATCAATCGAATCCAACTCATTATTCATTGAGTGGAACCATTTAAGATTATAAAATTCTGAATTAATAACTTTCGATTCCAATTTTGAATAAAAATAACTATGTGTGAAAAAAATTTAATGTTATACTTATTTGAACCATTTAATATGGATCAGAAATAGTTTTTTGAGCTTCCACTTGTTCCTCATCATGGGATGAGATGTAAAAAATCCTTCCTCATCCCTAAAATGGATGACAATTATTCTTCCATCCGTGTTCGATCACAATTTTTTGAATCCATCTCAGTTTCAATAAATAATAATTCACCCCTTCATCATTCTCATCTTCATTTTCTTCAGAAACAGTTTCCTGATCTTTTCCACGAACTTTTACATCAATTGAATAAACAATTATCCCTATATATTTTTGAAAAATCTATATCCACTTCCACATTAAAAAATTCCAAAAAAAAATTATTCCTTATTGACAATTATGATCAGTTATTCAATTGTGTCCATATTTGTTCTCTATGATGAAGGGTCACCTATAAACACTTAATTGTTTCAGACATTGATTTTTTTCAGAGAACATTTCATACATAGTAATTTCATAACTTTTCCTATAAAAACATCGGTTTTGAATCTAAATAGCCATTATCATTTCATTACTCTAAAATTAAAGAGAAAGGCCAAGGTCATGTAACATAATATGACCCATATCAACTAAACTTATATTCTTTCTGTTAACAACACCATTTTGTTTTTGTGAGTATGTTGTATTGAACACATTATGAATTCCATGTTTTTAAAGATAACTATTGAACTCATTATTCATATTTTAACCACCATTATTTATACACAACATCTTCAAATAAATACTCACACTCCTCAAATCATCACTTGAAAATATTAAACACCTACAAATCATATGACTAATGTTTCAAATACATAACAAAATTAATGTGAGTAAAATCATCAATAAAAGAAATGAGGTACTTATATAAGAAATTTTATTGTTTTCTCAATAGAGGACAAATATCTGAATGGATAAGTTAGTGGGGCTGAGTTGAATGAATATAATGTTTTTTATAAATAGATATTATAATCCATTATTTCTATAAAATATCACAACACCAATATCTTCTTCTTTATATATTAGGAATTTCATGGACAATGTCTCACCATCATAACATCCTCATGTTTCTCAGAAATATATGTCTAAATATATAATGCCAAAACTAATTTTCTTCAATCATGATTAAGTAACATAGGTTTTCAACATCACCGACTTGGAATAAGTTTCATATTGTGTGATGGGATATTAAATAAACTTTTCCATCAATATCTCATGTCAAAATAGAAAATAAGTTTCTAAAAAATATTATTTCTCTTAGAAAATGTTTTAAAACACTCAAAAATTTGAATTTCAAACAATAAATAATCAATTCTTTTAAGTATTTCAACTTTTCTTCCCCAAAAATAGCCCATCTAAAACCTTTGATTTAGAGGGATTCATAATTTCAAAATGTCATTATTCCTTCTCTGAAATCTTCCATGTTCTTCAACAACATCAAATCTCTTTTTATATGAGAATAACACCCACTATCCTATATCCATATTTTTCCTCCTTCTTTAGATTTGAGATTTATTTCTACTTAAACAGGCTTTTATATAACTTTATCTTCCATCACATCCATCTTATGAGAATTATTAGACACATTTTGATCTGTTGATATCAAAACAACACATCTTTTTATTTGATTTCTAGGTTGATTACATCTTCAAAAATAGTTTGCAATGGATGAAAATAATAAAATAACTAATATATTTCACGTGAGGACATTATTGAATACCAAAAATTCTATCATCATACAGATTCTTCTTCTTAAATTCATATTTATTAATAACTTTTAAAAATTAGTAGTGGTAGAATCATGATTGATCTCTGAAATATATGAAGTATCTTAAATCCCAATTTTTTTGATAACATATAAAACATTGACAACTTTATTATTCATAGTAACATATTAAAGATTATTCATAACATTTAAAGTTAACATTTGATCCGTACCAATATGAACCTTTCATGAACATTCACTAACATCAGATATAGAATTCATGAAGATTCTAAATCCCAGGCCATAAATAGAAAACTTATCTGGGATAATTTTCAACCCTTCCTCCTTTTTTCCATCATTACATCCATTTTTTCATTATGATTCATTTCTTTTTAAAAATACTTCAACATATAATAAAACTCTTCCCGAAACATAGATTTCTCTTTTAAAATACATTTCTGATAGTTTATTGTAGGGATTATAGTCCTTAACTTTGTGTATCCCATTCTTGTCCAGAAATCTTTCTATGAAATTATTTGATTTATCCCATCAAATTAAATTTCAACATTGTATCTTCCTCTAATGAACTACTACTTCAAAACATTATATGACTATTCATTTCAATTTAAGTTCATTTTTTAGAAAATTCATCAAACATTTCAGTCTCAACTTTACTATCATCCTCTTCATCTTCTTTAGAAAAAAAATATTATCCTATTGGATATATATATCTTCTTATCATTTCCACTAGAATAAGATTTTGACATATTATTATATTTCCTCCAAAATAATATTGGCCTTATATAATCATCATCACTATTTTCATCATTATTTCTTTAAGGTAAATTTGATGAAAATATTCCAATGACTCCACATACAAACCATTTCACATGATGTTTCCATTTATACATCCTTGTACCTATTTTCAAATTTTTAGTAAAATAGGATAATAATTCATCATGAATAACACATATATCATTTTTAGATTAAGATTTATCATCTTCATCTTCTTCATGAATATTCGTAGATATTCTTTTCTTTATAGCCATGAAGGAAATTCCCTGAATAACTATTATATTTTACATTATAACTTTAACCCTGCCCATTTTAATAGTAATTAGATTAATATAACTTTCATTAAAAAGATATGGTTTTAGGAACACTATCTTCCAAATAAGAAACATCGACTACAATCTTGTCCATAAGAATACTATATATCTTTTCAACAACATTTGTGTCTTATACCATTTCACCTAGACATCATATGGTGATCACAATGTCATTCACCCTTTAAAATAATTCACTTATATATCCATACTGACCCACTTTCAAATATTAATACTTAATATCCCGTATTAGTAACATTTCCTTCATTGCTTTAATATTTCATTCTAAAATGTTATTCAACTATTTACAAATAACCTTATCTCTAAAAACTCTATTAAATCTAAGAAAATAATTTTCAAAAAAAATTATGAGGGTAAATAACTTTTAGATCTTCCATCATTATGAATATTCATCTTATATACTGATAAAAGAGGGAAGTTTTCATATTTAGGTGGAAACGCATTTATAGAAGATTCGAACACATCATACCTAATAGACATATGATATGAAATAATTCTATCTTTCCAGATATGGTAGATCTTTC
This sequence comes from Viscum album, assembly GCA_963277665.1. Taxonomy (NCBI): domain Eukaryota; kingdom Viridiplantae; phylum Streptophyta; class Magnoliopsida; order Santalales; family Viscaceae; genus Viscum; species Viscum album. The sequence goes on from OY728121.1 coordinate 861,593,458, forward strand.
CATTTGAGGTCAGGATCCCCTTAATATTCATAAAATCATATTCTCTATAACAAATTCACTTAATAATCATCCTGAAAAATTAAATGATGGGATCCTTCACTCTGATTCCAATTTTCAATGACCATCCCAATCAATGAGTCATTGAGAGTTGGAGGGGTGAATGAGAGATATATTTTTCTATTAATTTTTATTTATTGTTTCAAAAGACTCTCCTCCGATTAATGATTTATAATTTTTCTGAAAAAAATTACATATCCATAGTAACACAAGTACTAACATGGTTCCCTATTAAAAATTAGTATAAAAATCCCTAACATGGTTTATAAATAGTCTAATAACACAAAATAAACAAGATAACAATATATCATGGGGGATACAAAAAGTTGGATATACACATAAAATTATGTGTCACTATAATAAATAAAATAGTGCATGTTCTTCAACTGTCAAATATGATATAAAATTTTATTTTTTAAAAATTTAATGAAACATTCATAATTTGGATCAAAACATGTGATTGTGTTGCCTTACCAACATCAACAATGAAATTATTCAAAACCAAAAATCATCACCTTCTTACCCAGTAGTAGGCAAGAATTTAACTTTTGGACTTCATACAAATACTCAGTATGATGGCTTTGTCTAATTCCATTGTTTTATTCTTCATTATGGATGACATATAAGAAATAACACCATTGATACAATTCCAAAACACTTAAAAAATTCTTTGGAAACCCATGTCTGATTTCTCAGTTTGATCTAGTAACCATTTATTCTTCTTGTTCTATCCATAAATCATCCTCCAGAATACTCAATATAAGAAAATAACATCAATCACTTTCTATCATTGTACACATGTGATGAGTATTTCCATTGTAGGATTGTAAAATATACTTCCTACTATTTATAGGTTTCACATTATAGGAATGGATGAGGATTTAGTTTTTTCCCTCTTAACTAAATTTTCATAACATCAAATTTAATTTCCCCTTTGACCATGACTTTGTATCCTTTAAAACATCATAAATCTTCTTGATTCCAGTCGAAAAATCTTGAATCTTCTCAAAACACCATCCAGATTCATAATTTCTTAATCTTCTTTAGTCTAGAAAACATTTCATTCTTATTCCATTTTTTATGATAAAAATATATCAGAAATAAAAACATCTCATTAGGATTTTCTATATCCCATTTTCAAAATTAAATATTCAAATCCTCTTTACTATCTGAAATCAATCAAATAAAATAATTTCTATTTCAATTCAATCTACAAATTGAGACAAAGAAAATTATACTTCAATAATCATCATTGAAACTTCTAGTCCATTGAACTTCTTCTTTAAAATAATTCTTTGGCGACAGCACATCTGAAATATCTTATAAGTATCTTTAATTATTTTAAACTATTTATACATTCCTTAGACTGCCTCCATTAGAGATAAAAATACAATGATTTATTAGTGTCAGATATCTCCCGGTGTATTAGAATCTACATCACTCTGAGGAATCAGTCTTGAGAATTGTCTAATGACTCTTGAGAAATTGGAAAACACTTAAATGTTGTTTTTCCCATGACCCACATGTATGAAAACAAATAATGACTTGTTTTTATATTACCCTATGTAAAAACAACCAAAACATATTTCTCATTATGAGATTTCTTGTCTACATTGGTGGATCTTATCATGTTAACCTCACTCATTGGTCCAAAAAATTTCCACCATTCCATCAGTTCCAAAAATCTCTACAAACTGATCTACGTCAAAAATCAGTCTTGTTTATCCTTTGATGGATTAGAGGAAAATAATGTCTAATGGACTAGTATTAGTGGGGAATTCATTTATTTTAGACATTACAATAGATGCCGGATCTTGTGTAATGATTGTTTCAGTAAATCAAAAAAACCATTGGATTGGAGAACTAAATGGATCGATCAATTAATATATCTCAAAATAATAAATTTTAGAAACATTAAAACAATCCATCCTTTAATCCCCCACAAAATTATTCTTGAATCAGGATTAATTCATGACTTCAAGAATAATATGATCATCAGAGAATCAGTTGACGTAAATTGGAATGATCCATGACTATCCATCCTTCCCGAAACTTCTCCCCTTTTCTTTTATAAGTCTTCCATGAGAATTTTCCTAGAAAAATAATGATATTTTATATTAAATTAAATTGTAAAAAATTGTCATATTGAATTTGGAATGTTCTATAATTTTCCATCTCCTCAAAACTTGATAACAAAAAAATTTCTTAACAAAACATTATCTACATGAATTTCCTAACAATGCTGAGTTTGATTATATATTCTTATGAAAAATCATTCCTATTAAACTATCATAACACAACTGATTCTGATTTAGACATTATTTATGAAACTATGTCTGATAGAATTTTTTATAAATGTGCATCTGATCTTCTAAAACCTGAGAAACATCATTCCGATCAACCTAAAATACAAAGTGATTTGATCTCATTATAAGAACTATAAAATAAAAAAAACATAAAGCAACATTATTCCTCTTATGAAAACCATCTCAAGACAACATGGTTGGAGAAATAGTAACAAATTATACTTTAATTAGATCCCAAACTTCTATATTAGACCCACCATTTGGTGGAGACAATGACCGGACAAATCCAAACCAGGTGTACCACTTTCCCATTAACTCCCTCTAAATTTTATCATATTCTATCTCTCTCTCCTCTAAATCATCCACTCTCAATTTCTCTCTCATTATTATTATTACTATCCCATTTTCACCTCCTCTCTCAATTTATTTTATTATTTATAACTTTCTCCATGCACCATTTTCCCTCATTCTCTTTTTTCTGTGTTTGTGTTTTTCAAAATAAAATAAAATAAATCATAATTACTCACCATTAAATTTTTAAATTTTACCCAACCATTCTATGGTATACAAATCCCTTTTTCATCTTAAAATTTTTATATTTTAAATATAAACATGAAAAATGTTTTTTATGAAGATGAATAAGTTCTAAATTTCAATTTTCGTATTGGAATTTTTTTCCCCAACCAATAAGTAAAAATTTCATATATCATCCCATGGTCACTTTTATCTTTATATCTAATTTTTACATTTCAGCCCCAATTATGAGTTTTTAGTTTTTAGAAGTTCGAGTTCAATTAACTACTCTATTGTAAATTAATATTACTATAGAATATTTTAATCCACATGGGAATAAAAATAGTAAAATATCATGCCATAACCCATACATTATTCTTTCATTTGAAATCCAATTTTATCCTTTGAAAATACATTTTCAATAACCACATTACATTTGAATAACCTTTTCCCACCCAACAACTACTTATCTATCCATTTCTTGATTTCATGAAATTTATGTTTAGGGAGAATGGATTTCATTTTGGGAATAAAGTCATTGTCTTTTCAATGTTTCATCACATTATTATGGTAAAACATAAAATTATTTGTGTGGGAGTGGTTTTAAATGGTTGATATTTTGGAATGGATTTATTTTTATGTAATTTTGTACATATTTTAAAGAATAGTGTTAAATAATTAAAAGGAAAAAACAAAAAATTGTTGTTTAATAGAAATGTAAAAAATAACCCTTTCTAAATCAATTTTACTATTATAACTATTAGTATTAGTTTCATGAGGAGAAAAAACATGGGTTTATAGATGATTTTGCAATTCATTCCCATTGAAAATTATGAAATGAAAATAAAAATAGGACTTTCATCATGTTTTCTTAAGTCATTGGGATAAGATCATTTTTTAATAAATATTTTATCTTTTTATACTCTTCCAATTTTCTCTCTCTATATATTTTATTTCTTGACACATTCACAAACTTATAAAAATGTGTTTATATTTCCTTCTAAGTTTCGTTTCATACATCATGTATAAATTCTCCAAGATTGTGTCCCAACATAATTCCCTCTATTTTTTCGATAATATTCCCAACAATGCATAGGCACTAAAAACAAATAAAAATTCTTCTTGATACATATAAAAATTATTGTTGGGAATAGAAGAGTATATCTCTTTCAAACTCTAGTATTTTCTATTATGGTTATTGAATGATTGTACATCATCAATAACATGACATCATTATGCAAGGTGTTGATTTTTCTGATCATAATCTTCATTTTTAATTATGAGGTTGTGAATTGAATTGTTTTTAAATGATTATTATGTCAATTGTTTTAGAACAATTCATTATTAAATTGTGAGCTAGTCTAGACATACCAAATTATGGAAGACACATTTTATTATTTATCGGTGATTAAAAATTATTTTTCATTGTCTTTGTTGATTTTTGTGCCTAAGGAAATGTATTATCTAAAGTTTGCGAGAGGTGATATTAAATATTAATTTATGATTCTAGGTTACTATCATCACAAATTTTTCACAGAAAATGATTACTTTCATGTCAATTATCATGTTATAATAATAATAATAATTTATAGAGGGAATTGTTTGAATTCATTCAATTACACAACTGTATACTATTTCAGTAATATTTTTAATATAACAATAATAGTCATTTAATTAATTTTTTTATTCTTAATTCATATTCCAAAAATTTATAAAATTGGAGCATGGCAGAGTTCGACTATTTGAAGGACAATTTGGTCCATACATGAAGCTAAAATAAATCCATTAATGAAACATGACAATTATTGATATTATATTTTATGGGTTCAATGTAGATGTCAAAATTTATAAATACTCAATCAGAATTCCATGGATATTAAATTAAAGCTCGCATTAAAATTTCACTCCTCTAGTCGTCCATAATGCGACCTAATCAATGCATAAAATCTCAATACAAATTTATTCCATGTATTGAAGAAAAACTACCCATTAATGAATTCTTTATGAATACATTTTCCAAATTGAGCAGAAATTTCATGGTAATAAATTCAATATTTAGGATAAAAACATTTTAAACCAAATTTTTATGAAACTATTTCATATTTTTTTCTAAAATTTATCAACTTTTAGGCCATGTAAAAACTAGGGATAATTTTGGAAAATGACACATGATTTTGGAAAACTGTAATTTATTTGGTTCCAAAAGTCCAATGAATACCTAATTTAAATGGAGTATTTTCCACATACATATCAAAAAAATTTAAGAATAATAGTTTTCAATATTAGTTTTTCTTCATTCCCAAATGGTCAATCCAATGTGTAGGAATTTTTTAGAAGGAAAATAGTCCACCGCCTTTGGATATATATATAATCACCTATATTCTATTCAAGTGTTTTTCAATTTATAACTCTATAATGAGTATTGACTAAACCATAGACAAGAAAACATCTTTGTATGACACTAAATACTAATGTTTCAATAAGAGTGAACTCTCCACCAATTTTCATTTCATTCTTGTTTCTAATTGTTTTAAATTATTATCATGTAATATTTTTTTCATTTCAATTTTATATATTAAATTCTTTTTAATTGATTAAATAATTTATTAATAAAAAAATTATAATTTTTATTAATTTGTTTATGAAATAAATTATTTTTAACACCTTCCCTCCATTACTTTATCATACCATCAAAAGTGTGTATTCACCTCTATTCCTCGTTCATGTGTGTGTGTGTGTGTGTTCAACAAACATCTATTTTTACCTCATTTTTTTTGAGTAATTCAACTCATCAACATAAAAATCATTAACTATATCACAAACTACTTTAATAGATGAATAAATACTCTAATTGGTTGAGTAAAATTTTGGGGATTCTACGTGATTGATAGAATTCACGTCTCTAATGATATTTTAATTAATATTATAAATGTCATACAAGATATTTTAGGGATTAATGAAATGTTATTTTGAATTGTGGATTCCCAGGATTATTAGAACCACCTATACACATGTTTTAATGAAATAATTTACATTTAATCAATGAGAATATATAATTATTAAAACTATAATTGTTAATGGATTGAATAAAAATCAATTGGGAACTCCTATCAAAATATCCATATTATGTGAATACTAATTTAATATTTTTTTAAAAAATATCCATGAAGTAATAAGATTAAATAAACAATAAAAAACTAACCCCAATATTTATAAAATTGATAAATCAAACATTGTCCCTCATTAAATTTAGTTATGCTCGGTAACCCCCCCCACATAAAATACAAAATTGAAAACGAATGATTCCAAAAACGTAGCACCATCATAGAGGATTCATCATGAGAGTTGTTATAAAGATTATAACAATACACATGGATTTTGAATGGTCAATATGATACATTCATCATCACATAATCCCCATTGGGAGGAACATTTCCTGGCCCATATGAGATACCCCAATTCACTATTTCTTGAAGATAAATAATTTTAATCAATCCATTAATATTGGTCCCCTCCCCCTTTGATGGGTTTTCAACCCACATACCGAATCACCACATTCATAGTGATTTCCCCCACTCACTCTCCATTATTTAGCCTCATGGAACACTATTTCATAGTATATAAACATTTCATTTAAAGTAGTAGGTCGCTATTAGAGATGATATGGTATGATATATGTTCCTTCTCATTTTCCCTCTCGTTTTTTCCAATGATTTGATGTAACAATTTATTATGTCCAATAAATATGGTTTCTTTATTTTATGTGAACAGAGCACCATAAAGTGGATATATCAGATGAGTTGAGATCTATAATCTTGAGGTAGGTGGTTCCTTTCATATTAAAACATATTCTATATGATTTTATATGATATGCATGAATGGTCCATGGTTTTTGAGTTGAAGAATTATATAAATGATTTTGGTGAGTATTGATATGTGAAATATGCTTGGGTAAAACATTTTTTAAAGGAATTGAGGATGTTCCGCATGGTTTTATAGTTTCAGAGTGGAATAGAAGTTATAATTAAAAGGTTAATAGTCTATTAAAATGATTAAATGACCCAATAATGTTGTAGGGTCATGTATATATTTGTGAATAACTGTGGTTGAGGCTATAAGAGAGGGTTTATGGCCTATCATGTTGAATGGGACTTGGGTTGAGTTTTTGGGGAGTGAAGTGCTATGGGAATTTCATAAAAATTATCTCATTGTGTGTTATAGAGATTATAACATCCATTAATGGAGTATGGTGATTTTATATGGAATGTATGGGTTTAATCCTTTTATTAATAGGAAAATTGGTTATTAAAATGAGAGGGACTTAGTGGGTTTCTTTTTTTTGGAGAAAATAAATTATACCATGGTGGGTGCTGATGATGGTAGGACCTACAGTTAATTAAATTTGTGGGATATTCCTAGGATTAATTTTATGCATGTAAGAACCCGGATCTTTGTTTTAGGTATGTATTTCCTTTTTTGGGAGTTTTTGAGAAAAATAGAGTTTCTTGAAATTTTTGTAGTACACGCCGTGTACTTTCTGAGTACACGCAATGTACTCTATTCCGGCTCGAAGCCGTGTGCTGGCCATGCCTGGGCCACACGCACGGTGTGTAGGGGTGACGTGGATGCTGCTTAAAGCAGTGTAGGGAAAAACATAGTACACGCCGTGTACTTTATTTTTTTCATTAAACGGACCGGGGTCATGCCTAATTGACGAAAAGATCTTCTTCTCCAGTTTCTTCATCCGAGAGCACCGAGAATCTACTGATCTTCAATGAGCTTCCGTTACTCCGTCCATTATCCAAATAGATCGCCATTGATTACTTTGGAATCACAGCGGTGAGTTCTCTCTTTTGCTTTAGCCTTGTTGCATGTTTCATCTTCGTTTCCAAGTTATCGTGGGTTGAGCGTTTTTTTCATTTTCTCAGATCTTCGACTTTCTAAGGGGAATCAATCGTCATGGTTCATGTATATCGATCTCCTAACACCATGGTAGGTGGTTTGTGCCTTTCCATAGGATGTTTATGAATATTTCATTCAAATTACACCAATTCCCTTGAATGGGGAATTGTGGGTTTCCTATTTGGACCCTATTGTTTGTCTTATTTTCTTCCTTGTTGAGTAGAGATCATTGCTTGTAAATTTGGATAATTTATATTGTGTTCGTGTGCTTTTCCTTTAATGTTTTTCTTATTTGGCGTTTCCAATTTCCATGCCTAGTTATAGGATAGTAGAACTGTTGTATTGTTATGCTGTTATGACTTATAATGATATCCAAGTAGTTCTTGAGGTTTACTTAGGCCGATACACGTTCTATGCATGTTTTATATACACAGGGCTGTGAGAACCTAGTGTAGTGGACCATAGGGATAATGGACGAAAGGGATTATCTAGAGTTTCCTTAATTTACAATGAGAGAACCCAGGGGGAATTGACGTTGAGTGCTTCCTTATAGAGTCTATAGTTCCTCAACGTGGGCCATAGGGGGAATTGACGTTGAATGCTTCCCCAGAGAGTCTATTAATTCTTTAGCTGAACCAGAGGGGCGAGACTGTGTGTGCTTCCCAGAGGCATTGCTAGTACTTGTAGGTTGAACCTTAGGGGTTAGGCTGTGAGAAATACCCAACGGTTACCCTTTTTGTTTTTCTTGTGTGAGTGGTTGTTTCTTGTTTTTTGATTATATGATAGAAACTGTGAATTATTACTACTATGTGTTATCCTGTTTAATGCTTTCTTCTTACTCCTTACTGTACTTTACCTGCCATACATTCACTGACTGTTAGGCACAAATATTTGGGTGGTTTCCTATTGGGACTTTGTCTCACACCCTGTTTGGGCCATGCTTTTGGGCCCAAACAGATTATCTTGTTGCAAGTATAGATAAGGGAAAGTGCCCTTCTACTTCAGGTTCTTGATTGCACTAGAGCTGGAGAGAATGGGACCGAGCTGAGGCTTGCGATTATAAGGAGTTGCTCATTTGTTTTTCTTTTTTACTTGGGCTTAGTACCGTATTTTAGCATTGTGACTTGTTTGGATGTTTTTTCAAGACATATATATATCATGCATCATTTCATATATTTCTGCTCCAGTTGTTTATTTGTTAGTCTTCTGTTGTTTATCGTTTACTCTTGTATGCAGGTCTTCTACTTCTGCTATTGATATTCTTTATTTTTCTCTTCCGTTGTGTACTCTTCCAAGGAGGGCATAGTTTCCCCACTATCACACCCAAGGCCCTCATTGCTAGTCGGCAGCCTATGGTGTTTGGGTAAATGCGCTTGAGGCCATGTGACCAACCAAGTACGGGGCACCTCTGGGTGGTTTCTGGAACTGGGATGTTAAAAAGTGGTATCAGAGGGGTTATTTTCTCTTGATTTACTGTTTGAAGTCTTTAGCCAGGGATAGGACGGATTCGGTACTTGGTGTTAATCTATTCCCGGGAGTAGTTAACCCATGTACAGGGAAAAGCCATACTGCCTTGATTTTTCAGTTTTCTTGTTTTATGATTTTACAGTTGATATTATTTCACCTATAGTGATCCACATGACTTGTGTTGTTATTGTTATTGATATTCTAGTTCTATTTCTATCACAACCCGATTAGATGAGGGTATGTCATCTCATGTATCATATAGTCACCTATAATAAATCACATTCCACACATTCTTTCCATGCCATCTAGGGTGCATTAGCAATTTCATGTTGTTGTGATAGACTTTGTGTAGATTATTCATGCTGTTGTGATATATGCTTGATATAATATCTACTGTTTGATAGAGGACTGTTTGTAACGTACATTGCTTAAATGAATGCCACGTTTTGGTTATTGAGGTGTTATTGGACCTCTTGAATCAGAAATTGGTGAATCATTGACTTGTTTTTCCTTATCTATGACTATATTGGATGCCAAGATTTAATTCGTGGGGAGTATGGGCCCCCACAGATTGGAATTTGGCACCTTCATGCTCATTTTCAATGTTTTCTGGCTTCAGTGCAGTTTCAGAGCTACTACCCAGAAAAACCCAGAATACACAACATGTACTTTATATATACACGCCATGTAGTTTTAAAATATGTCACTAAATGTGTGAGTAGAAGCAGGAGTTTTGAAAAATCTCCAGGAACACACCGTGTACAGTAGATACACGCTGTGTAGTGGTGAGTGTGTACCCGGCCGTGTAACGAACAACACGGGGCGGGGAAGCTCGTGTCATACACACTGTGTTATGTATAAACATGCCAAGTATCATTGTTCTCAGTACCCGACCATGTCACAAACAACACGGGATGGTGTCCTCGTCTTCTATACATGCCGTGTTTTTTTGGAACACTCCATGTAAGGGTCATCCATGTACCTGGCCATGTCTCCACCAACACGGGTCGGGAAAAATCTTCATGTACACACCGTGTTTGTTTGGAACACACTGTGTAGTCTCAGACGTGTAGCCAACTGTGTAACTAACAACACAGGTCGTTGAAACCGTGCCTACTACATGCCATGTCCACAGGTAACACGTCGTGTAGTCTCTGTTTAAGAAGACCGTGTGGGTTAGCCGTACAAGGAGACACGGGCAGGGGAGTGGATCTAAGTACACGCCCTGTAGAGTTTATACACATCGTGTAGTCTTGTTTTTTAAATCTTGATTGTTTCCTTCTCCTGTTTCCTTTTTTACACCCTTGTTCTCTATCCTTGTTTTTCTAATTTAAGGTATGCTATTGACCTTTCAGAGCTATGCCTCTGAGACGTCCTCCAGTTGTACCTCAGTTGTGAGGCAGTGATCAGACGCCAGAAATGGCTGATCCGGGACTTCCGGCCGATCCTCCGGTTGGGCCAGCCTTGGCACCAGCTGTCATACCAGTTGCAGGTGCAGATGCATAGTTCAGGGAAGGATTTTTGAGGATGATGTAGACCTTTCAGGGAGAACCGCCTCCTGGAATGACTATGGCAGACTTGACGCGGGTTTTCTAGCAGCATCATCCTCCTAATTTCTCAGGGGAAGGAGGACCATAGGCTGTAGAGTCATGGATGGAAGCCATGCTGACTATCTTTGAGTATCTGGAGACACCTCCAAATAGGAGAGTCATGCTCGCAACCTATATTCTCTGAGACTCTACCAAAAGGTGGTGGGACATGATCTCACAAGTGGTTCATCAGCAGGTTATGGCTTGGGAGGAGTTCCAACGCGTGTTCTACGACTACTTCTATCTGGAGACCCTGAGGGACAATAGAGCCCGGGAGTTCATGAGTCTAGAGTAGGGTCCTCTTTCCGTTATGGAGTATTCCTCTCGTTTCACTGATCTGCAAAATTTCACACCCCTTCAGGATGGGAGTGGGGTGTTCTTAACAAGGAAGTTTGAGGATGGTCTCAGGCGGAAGATCCCCTCACAGGTGAATATATTCCAGTTGACTTCTATCACTTCCATCGTCAACCAGGTTCTGATTGTAGAGCCCAATCTGAGAGACTTCAGAGCTGTGATCCAGTGAGGTTTTGCTTCCAGAGCTAGTGTCCCACCAGTTGAAAGCTGGAAGTGCCGCAAGGATCCTACACGCGGTGATCCGAGGAGGTGAGATACATCTCCAGGTAGCCAGGTGGTATGCTACCAGTGTGGAAGGGCAGGGCACATGAGGCCGTAGTGCCAGAGAGACCCAGTGAAGTGTCAATATTGCAACAAGATGGGTAACCTTCAGCGTTTCGGCCAGGTTTTCTCACCAGTGGCTGTTGACGGGGGTTCTTCCATGAATCTTAATTCAGGAGCAGCACCACCAGTTTATCACCAGTCAGGGAACTAAAGTTCTTTCAGCCATTCGGGCGAAGGTGGAGGTCGAGGCTGTGGCATTCAGTCACCATTTCCTCAGCGCCAGTAGGGAGGATCAGGTCAGAGTGGTCAGGCAGGGTCGCAGGGCCATAAGGAAGGCCATACTTTTTCTGTGGAGCAGACCTATCAGGAGTAGGATCCTGGACCTTATACCGTTCAAGGTACGATCTTAGTAGTCTCAGTTTTATCTTCTTCTCTTTTCAATACAGGTGATACGCATAGCTTTATCTATTTTTCTGTCATGGAGAGCCTTAGGCTCTATATCTCTTCTTCTGCCGACTCGATGAAACTAGAAACACCTTTGGGGATGAGGAAATCTAGTGCACGTCAGTGCAAAAAGTGCCCTCTAGATGTTGCCGGGTATCGTTTCTTATGGGATCTCAATGTCCTAGAGATGATAGGTTATGATGTCATTCTTAGAATGGACTGGTTTGTTTCCTTCCAGGCAGTCGTTGACTGTTATCACCGTAGGGTGAGTTTCATTTCACCAGAGGGTGAATCTTTTCTTCATAGAGGTGAATGGGATGTTCAGGCGAGTCGAGCAGGACTCAAGCATCATGGGATATGAAGGGTGACGAACCATATTTCTAGTCTTTATCTGGATGACCAGGGGACTTCAAAGTCAGAATTTCCTCAAGTGGTGGATCGTTTCAGGGATGTATTTCCAGAGGACTTTTCAGGTTTGCCTCCGGAGTGTGAGGTGGAATTATCTATTGAGCTCATGCCAGGAGCGGCACATGTGTCCATTCCTCCCTATAGGATGGCTAGACCTGAGTTGAAGGAGCTCAAAAAGCAGTTGGAGGAGTTTCAAGCAAAGGGTTTCATCTGACCCATTACTTCTCCTTGGGGTATGCTTGTTCTATTTTCGAAAAAGGTAAAGGGTACCCTTAGGCTCTATGTGGATTATCAGAAGCTAAACTAGTTGACGGTCATGAACCGGTATCCCTTTCCTAGGATTGATGACCTTTTCAATCATCTTTTTGGAGATCAGGTGTTCTTGAAGATCGATTTGAGGTCCAGTTACCATCAGTTGCACGTTAGACCATCAGATATACCTCCAACGGCCTTCAAGAGCAGTTATGGTCTCTACGAGTATACGGTCATGTCGTTCGGTCTCATGAATGCGCTAGTAGTTTTCATGGAATTGATGAACCGAGTGTTCCATCCTTACTTGGACTCCTTTGTCGTGGTCTTCGTGGACGGTATCTTAGTGTACTCTCACACTCGACATGACCATTCTAACCATCTTGATATTGTTATGAGTACACTGAGAGAGCATCGACTTTATGCTAAACTCTAAAAGTGCCACTTTTGGATGGATCAAATTCACTTCTTGGGTCACGTCATCTTAGAGGCAGGAGTATCTGTGGACCCAGAGAAAGTGAGAGTTTTAGTTTCTTGGGAGAATCCGAAGAATGTTTTTGTGGTACGGAGTTTCTTAGTGCTGGATGGATACTACAGACTCTTTATTCAGGACTTCTCGTGCCTATCAGCACCATTGACAGGCCTAACCAAGAAGGGGGAGAAGTTCTTATTGTCAAATTCTTGCGAATCATCCTTTCAGAAGCTGAAGGGAAGGTTAACATCAGCACCGATACTAGTCTAGCCAAAACCAGACAAGAGCTACACTGTTTATTGTGATGCTTCAGGTATCAGTCTTGGCGTTGTGCTTATGCAGGGAGATAGAGTTGTTGCATACGGATCTCAGAAGTTGAGGCCACATGAGGGGAACTACTCAACACATGATATAGAGTTCGTAGTTGTTGTTCATGCCTTACGCTGTTGGAGACATTACCTTCTAGGAGAGCACTTTGTGGTCTTCACCAACCACAATAGTATCAAGTACATATTCACTCATCGTGATCTGAATCTGAGACAACACAGGTGGTTCGAGTATCATCAGTCTTTTGATTTCGAGCTTGCCTATATGTCGGGAAAGGGCAATGCAGTGGTAGATGTGTTGAGCAGGAGAACTCAGATTCAGGTAGTTCAGGAGACCAGCAGTGAGTGGTAGCTTATGGCTCTGTTATCAGAGATACATCTGGAGGTGCACGATAGATAGGGACATACTTTTCTATCTTTTGTAGCTGTTAACTCTACAATACTTGATCGGGTACATATGAGGAAGCTATCAGACTCAGAAGGCTTAGTCCTGTGGGAGAGTGTGTTAGGATATGGCCCTCTTCCTAGATGTAAAGTGGGAGAGGATGATATCTTGTGTTTCCAGGGATGTGTGGGTGCCAACAAACATACATGAGGAGATGATGTGGGATTTTCATTCCTCGGTTTTGGTAGTTCATCCTGGCGTCACCATGATGTATCAGGATCTTCATTGCCTGTACTGGTGGCCAGGTATGAACAGGGATGTTGTTGGTTTCGTCTTGCGGTGTTCTACTTGTCAGCAGGTGAAGGCAGAGTATCAACGACCAGCATGCCTTTTATAGCAGTTACCCATTCCAGAGTGGAAGTGGAATGATGTTGCGATGGACTTTGTGACCAGATTGCCGAGATCACTTCAAGGGAATGATGTTGTTTGGGTTGTTGTCGATAGGCTTACGAAGGTTTCTAACTTCTTACCAATCAAGGAGACCTTCAGTTTTGATGATCTGGGATGACTATACATCCGAGAGATTTTGCGTCTGCTTGGAGTTCCACACTCCATTGTTTCAGACAGAGATGCGCGCTTTACTTATCGGTTCTGGCAGTGGCTTAAAAAGGCTTTGGGTACATAGGTACTTTTGAGTACAGTATACCATCACCAGATAGATGGCCAGTCTAAGCATACGATCCAGGTACTTGAGGAAATGATCCGAGCTTTCATTCTAGAGTTTGGCGGTTCTTAGGAGAAGAATATCCCTCTGGTAGATTTTTCCTACAACAATAGTTTTCAGGAGACTATTCAGATGGCACCTTACGAGGCTTTGTACGGTAGGCCGTGCCGATCACCTTTATGCTGGCTGGAGGCAGGAGAGGTATCTTTATTGGGACCCCATCTTGTTCAGGAGACCTTAGAGCAGATATGGTTGATTCGGAAGAGTATGGCTACAGTACAGTCTCGACAGAAGTCTTATGATGATCAGCAGAGACGACCTATGGAGTTTGAGGTTGGGGATCAGGTTTTCCTATGTGACGCACCGAGGTTGGGACACAAGAGGATTCGGAGACGGGGTAAGCTTTCATTGCAGTACGTCGAGCCGTTTGAGGTATTAGGGAGAGTTGGGGCGGTTGCCTATCAGTTGCAGTTACCTCAGAGGTATCGGGCCATGCACGACGTCTTCCACGTCTCTCAGCTCCGACATTACTTTTTAGACCCGTCTCATGTCTTTCAGCCCTAGGAAGTTGAGCTCTAAGAAGATGCATCGTTTGAGGAGCATCCTATTCGGATTTTCAATCGTAGTACGAAGGTTCTCTATTGGCGTTCTATTCCTCTAGTACGAGTTCTATGGCAGCACAGACGAGTACATGACGAGACTTGGGAAAGGGAGGCTGATGTACGATCGCAGTGGCCAGAGCTGTTCGGGGTTTCTTCTTCCATGCCTCGTTAGGGAAATTTGGGGATGAATTTCTTTAAGGGGGGAAGTTTATAAGAACCTGGATCTTCGTTTGAGGTATTTCTTTCCTTTTTCAGTAGTTTTTGAGAAAAATGGAGTTTCGGGAAATTTTTGAATTACACGCCGTGTACTTTCTGAGTACACGCCGTGTACTCTTTTCCGGCTCGAAGCTGTGTGCTGGCCGTGCCCGGGCCACACACACGGGGTGTAGGGGTGACGTGGAGGCCTCTTAAAGAGGAGTACGAAAAAACCTAGTACACACCATGTACTTTTTTTCATTAAAAGGAACGGGGTCTCGCCTAATCGATGAAAAGCTCTTCTTCTCCAGCCTCTTCGTCCGAGAGCGCTGGGAATCCGTAGATCTTTGATGAGTTTCTGTTCCTCTGTCCGTTCTCTGAATCGATCGTCATTTATTCTGTTGGAATCGCAGCGGTGATTTCTCTCTTCTGCTTTAGCCTTGTTCCATATTTCCTCCTCGTTTCCAAGTTATCGTGGGTTGTGCGTTGTTGGAATTTTCTTAGATTTTCGACGTTCTAAGGGGAATCAATCATCGTGGTTCACGTATATCGATCTCCTAGCACCAAGGTAGGTGGTTTGTGCCTTTCTGTAGGAAGTTTGTGAATATTTTGTGCAAATTCCACCAATTCCCTTGAACAGGGAATTGTGGGTTTCCTGTTTTTCCCCTGTTGTTTGTCTTCTTTGCTTGATTGTTGAGTAGAGATCATTTATTGTAAATTTGGATAATTTATACTGTGTTCTTGTGCTTTTCCTTGCATGTTTTTCTTATTAGGCGTTTTTCTAGTTGCCATGGCTAGTTGTAGGATAGTGGAACTGTTGTATTGTTATGTTGTTATGCCATAGAATGGCAGCCAAGTAGTTCTTGAGGTTTACTTGGGCCGATACGTGCGCTATGCATGTTTGTTATATGTAGGGCTGTGAGAACCTAGTGTAGTGTATCATAGAGAGAATGGACAGAAGGGATTCTCCAGAGTGTCCTTAATTTATGATGTGACACCACAGAGGGAATTGACGTTGAGTGCTTCCTCATAGAGTCTATAGTTCCTCGATGCCGGACATAGAGGGAATTGACATTGAGTGCTTCCCCAGAGAGCCTTTAGTACAATACGAGACTATAGGGGGAATTGATGGTGAGTTCTTCCTTAGAGAGTCTATTAAATCTTTAGCTAAACCAGAGGGGCGAGACTGTGTGTCCTTCCTAGAGGGATTTCTAGTACTTTTAGGTTAAAACTTAAGGGTTAGGCTGTGAAAACTAGACAGTGGTTACCTTTTTGTTTTTCTTTCATGAGTGGTTGTTTCTGGTTTGTAGATTATATGATGGAAACTGTGGATTATTACTGTTGTGTATTATCCTCTTTACTGCTTGCTACTTATTGCTTACTGTACATTACCTGCCATATATTCACTAACTGTTAGGCACAGATCTTTGGGTGGTTTCCTATTGGGACTTTGTCTCACACCCTGTTTGGGTCATGCTTTTGAGCCCAAACAGATTATGTTGTTGCAGGTATAGATAAGGGCAAGTTCCCTTCTACTTCAGGTTCTTGATTTCACTGGAGCTAGAGAGCATGAGACCGAGCCAAGTCTTGAGATGCTGAGGAGTTTCTCATTTGTTTTTCTTTTGTACTTGGGCTTAGTACTGTATTTCAGCATTGTGACATGTTTGGCTATTTTTCCTAGACTTATATGTATCAGGAATCATTTCATATATTTCTGCTATAGTTGTTTATTTGTTAGTCTTTCGCTGTTTACCGTTTACGCTTGCATTCATGTCTTCTACTTCTGATATTGATATTATTTATTTTTCTCTTCCAATGTGTAATCTGCCAAGGAGGGCATAGTTTCCCCACTATCACACCCAAGGCCCTCACTGCTAGTCGGTAGCCTCTGGAATTTGGGAAAATGCGCTTGAGGCCATGTGACCAACTGGGTACGGGAAGCCTCTGGGTCGCTTCCAGAATCGGGATGTTACAATGCAAAGGAAGTATTGATTACAAACCCTGGATTGGTTATCCATTATGAGGTAACATCTATTTGAAAAATGTTGTGTGATTTAACAATAAACCCCTTATGGGATGAGTTCTCAAAAGGTATAAAAGTTATTTTTAGGTCATAGTTACACCCTAAGGTCCCATTATATATTCATGTGATATTAGGGGAGAATGATGTTGTGTGATGATTTTCAACCCAAGGGTAGTGTAATTATTTTTGGTGGTGTTTTATCATGGGTTACATGAGTGTGACCCATGGTATAAGTTGTATGTGTATTATGTATTTTGATATTTGAGATCACTGTTGACTATTGTTTAGCTATAGGTTTTTCTGGAAATGGATGATTTTTATAAAAGTAGTCAGGGTGGGTTTTTTTGAGTTTTTTTATATTCCCCTCAATAAGATATCTTTTTGAGGATTAGTGTAAATACAAGAGATAGGGTGGTCTTGTATAACATTCTTGTTAATTTTATCAAGACCATTATTGCACAATTGGACAATGCTAATGCATGGATACCTAGGGGATTTATTTTGGATTATCACTGCCAATTTTCTCATTATTCCTATGTTCAATGAGTATCTAGGGAAGTGTGAGATGATCTGAATTAATTATTTCAAATAGTTCTATTGGAAATTCTACATTCCCATATTGTGTTTCGTATTTTATTTTTTTGATGATATTAATGTGTTCTAGGATGGGTGTTGGCATGGGACCTCGGTATCTTGGTGAGGATATTATATAACTTACATGTTTCTTATTCCTATGTATTAGAGAAATCCCAATCAAATTAGAATGTTTTTAGTTATTCTATATGTTCTCATATGGATGTATTTTTCCTTCCCTTAATAGTATTTTTATATTCTTGTATCTCGATTCATCTACGCCATGTTCTGTTTATGTTTCTCCTTTCCCATATTGGGATTTATTTTATATTGACTATACTGGATATGATTATCAATATTGATTATATAATGTGGGTGATTTATTGATTTGTAATTGTTATAATTCAATTAATTGATGTGTATGCACATGTACTATTGTTTAATTTTCTTTTGCACACCTAAAGGTTATTAATTGTGATTTCATAGGAATCCCATTGGGTATTATTTATGGAAATGTATTTATAAAACCCTAAAAAATATCCTATGTGTGAAAATATAATATTTTGTTTTACTTTTAGGTAAAAGGATATAAAAGAAATAAGGCTTCAGTAGTTGGATAGATGATATGATACAATTCTATGTAGGGGAATGTATTTATGTATAAACCTATCCTTTTATGTTTAGAATTTTATTTATTAAATACCTGATCATCCAGGTGGTATATCTTTCTTATGTATGTTGTATATTGATCACGGGTTACATTGTTTTTATAATTTTCTGTTGTTATATGTTATTTATTTTTATCATCTGATAACAGTTTTTTTATTAATAACATATGTTTCATGAATGAGAAATTTAAAAGATATTTTTTTGTGATTATAATAAGATTATATTCTCCCATGTTAGATATAAACTCTTTCCCCATGTTGGAAGACTTAAAATTATGTGGAGGAGTGTCTGAGATCATGTGATGCTCTGAATAAATCCATTAGTTAGGTTCGTAGGTTAGGGAGTTAT
This sequence comes from Viscum album, assembly GCA_963277665.1. Lineage (NCBI taxonomy): Eukaryota > Viridiplantae > Streptophyta > Magnoliopsida > Santalales > Viscaceae > Viscum > Viscum album. The sequence continues at coordinate 861,612,328 of OY728121.1, forward strand.
ATCATTCTATAGTGATTATTTATTTGAAGGGTTATGAATTAAAAGTTTAAGTATGATGATTTGTTTTTATTGATTGAAATTTATTATTAGATAAATTATTTACATATACTATCTATATGAACCAAAAAATATGTTCCACATAATTTTCTAGGAAATCCCTATCAAAGCGACCAAATATATTTTGGGAGAGAAGAGATATAATAGTTAATGAAGAAGGTGTAAATGATATCTCCATCCAATACTAAATTTCTATAGCATTGAAAGATAGAGGTCCTTTTAAAATGATTCCCAATTTTGTGTCATTGAGGGAAGAACTTATTATGGGTAATTTACCAAATATTCTATCCAAATCATAAAACAAATTTTTTAGGTCCATAGGGATGAGATTTTTCAATGAAAAACATACGATATGATTACACATTATTGTAGAGGATAAATCATTATATAATCATTGACTTTACAACTTGTGTAGACAATAAGGAATAACCAATCCAATGTTAAAACAATTTTAATTTTCACTTCCTATAAGAGATATTTTTTTTATCATTGTATACATCTTCCCAAAACAAATTCATCTACATTACCTATTCAATAAACCATCACACAAAAAATGTAGAATCTGAATATGTACCCTAATAATGTTTATTGTGTTTTCTGTAAAAGTTTTTCATGCTACCTATCAACGCTGAACATGTTCCATACTCAGTGAACTCATGTGAACCTATCATAACACTCAAATGTGAACCCTTAGAAATTCATGTGTACCCTACTGATGATGTATGTTAACTATAATGAAATCATATGTTCCTTCAGGGCCACATCTTGGTTTCCAATGGTTAAAATTATTACCATAAATTATTGGTCAGTTATGAATCCTTTTCCTATATAATTATTAGTATCCTCTCATTTTTTACACCACATCACGTATGGTTGAATCGATACCCAGTATGGTGGATACCCAAGTTCCCAATCATAAAAAACATTCTGTTTTAAGACTTTTAATGTCAAGGAAATTTATAAGTAATATAATCTAGTCTTATTTGGGTAATCATGATGTTTTGGCACACAATACCTCTACAAAATTCCAATTCACCTAGCCCCTATGCAGGCTATGTGAAGGCCCCTAATGAGAATGGATTCCATGTAACAATTGTGATATTCTAGGGCACCCAAATCCATATAATATATAATAGATAACCCTTACATAAAGGTCCCAATATAGATCCAATATTACTAAATATTCCATCTTGATTTTCACCCTACCCTACCAAGATCACTATGGTTCCGAATCCACCTTTCCATATATCTTGAGTGATGCTCAAACATGAATTGTAGATTTGAGAACCCAACGCACCTAGGTCACCTTCCAGTGGGAAATTTCATCCTTTATCCCAATATTCATAACTTCATTCCACATAGATATTTCCCAAAATATAGTTTCCCCATCCAATCCAATTCATATGGTCCTCTAAACTATTATAATACCCTTCTATAGCTTCACCTAACTCATTTGTTTGGTCATACAAAAAATGTTCTCTCATTCTTATGCCCCAAAAAATCATTGCAGGAAACTAATGCATTTACGGAATAGTCTTATGAGCTTATAAAAAAATAAAAAAGGTCATGTAAGAAAGAACATTAAATTTTCCTCTTTGGAACTTTACACATGAACATAGAAGGTGAAACATGCCCCGTTAAATAGAACATAACTTTGTATGTTTTCTTCTAGTTAGAGGGATATACAGGAATCCCCTCTTACTTTTCCAATATATTCATAATAACTCCATTATCCTCCTTGGATTGAAATAAATTCCTACGTTCCATAAAATATGGATTTTAAATATATTTTAATCAAAATTTATATAAAATGAGAGATTATATAATTCCCTTGTGCAACATACATTTATTCCATCAATGGTAATAAATCATTTTCATAAAAGGCCAATAAGTATTATTATGAGGATTTTATTCATGAAAATGTCATAAATATATAAATTAAACATTGAGTAGATAATAATACCTTTCATGAGATGAGTCAAACATTTATTACATCGGTTCAAATAATCATTACCCTATAGAAGTGTCCAAATGGGACCATGAGGATGAAACAGTGCTATCAAAAACCTATTAACATTACATGAAATCCATCACATATAAGGAGATTAATTAATCATGAAGTTTAATTAATGATCATATGCTAAAGGGGTTTTAATTTGTGAATTTTCCCTCTGAATTCAAATAGAATCCCCAATAAATTAGACTAATACAATAAGGATCCCTTATCAGCCTAAGAGAAATCATATGGTTTCTAGGGTTGTAAAAAATTATTAGAAGTGGAACCACAAACATATTTCATATATAAGGTAACTTAAATTACCAGATATCATTGGAACAAACATATTTTATCACTGACCTATTTCTAACAACACTAGATGGTGAAGGAAATAGTGTAGCCATATATTTGTAAAGGTATAATACCAACACTGAAAATTTCTCATGAAATATTAGTGGGGTATATTCCATAGAAGATGGATTCACATCTACATGAAATTAGGGGAATATCTGGAACCCATATCCCCATAAAAAAACTTCAATAGTATCTCCTCAGATAGAGAAAATGTTTACCTTTAATATCGAGAGGAGAGTGAGGAAAATGTCTCTTACCTAGAAATAGTTACCATGGAGCTTCCCATTAGGTATCCACCCAATTATGGACATCATCACAATAGAATCATGAACCTAATTCCATAATTAGTATTCAATGAAATTGTTATTGATATATATAACCCAAATAGACTACCTATAAGGATATCCTTCAAAGAGTATATGACCTCTGAATTTTAAGAGAATATTTACAATTCATTAATTATTTATATCCCTAAGCCTAGTTTTTTAATCACTATTGTAAAATTTTGTTAGTTACAATTGAAAATTATCAATAATCCATTAAAAACATTAGTATGAGTGTTGGTGAATGTGTTAAAAAAATTCTGCCACTAGGACATCATAAAACCAACACTATAAAGATTCTATCTATCATAACCCGACCCGTTGGGGACCTCTTGGATAATTGATGTATGAGCTATCACAACCCTAATCACAACTCCAACACATGAGGGTATGGAAACTATCACTGATTAAGAATATTACACATACATGGCAGGATATAGCCTATGGTACCTTTATACACAAACACAGATCCACCTCTATGAAATTGTGCAGAGCTAACGAGACAAAAGATACCAATAGGAAAACATACATCTATCCCACAATTACCAAATAAAAAATGAGAAAAAATAATGAAATGGAATAAATAATAGCCCACTAAAAATGAAAAAATTTAAAACCTTCATAGATTGAGGGGACTACATTCAAATTCAACAACCATTATACAGCTCTCCCTATCTATCTCTCAACTCTCTACCTTCTATATGTAATTTTAGGGACAAATCGAAAAGAATATAATCATTATAGGACAATAAATGTGTTGGAATAACCAATGAAACCTTTAGTATACCAATACCCGGTATGGTCACCAAAAATCCTAAAATAAAGGGGGAAAACTGAAAGAAAAATACCCAATAGACATAATGAAATAGGATAAATCTCAAGAATTATAGTACATGAAACTTCATATTGACCTCCCCTCAGCTATAAATGACAAGAAATCTCCATCCCACAGGGTATTTTAGTCAATATATGAAACATCACTGTAATGATTCCTATAATAACCTATATATAATATTCTCAAAAGACATGTATGATGAGTTTCCAACCTTACATTAAGTAAATTGATTTTACTCGAGGCTAAAAGGTATCATTTATTTAGGAGAGCATACACCACCATCTCTGTACTAACTTATGGAAATTGTCTAAAAGATATCACTTGATGAGAAAAAATAGATCATCTTTAATAGAAATGATCTAAGAGATATCACTCACGAGGTATTGTTAAGCTAAATTTACATAGCTTCCATCCAATGTGGAATACACCTGAGAGAATGTGAAAATTAGGTATCTCTATGTATAATTTCATGCTTGATCCTAGAGAATCTACATAATCAAATATGGTATCCCACTCATCCGGGAGGGTGGAATCCACTGTCCCAAAAATAATCCTTTAAAATTTTATCACTCAGAGAGTGGATCAATTCCATAACACCTAGGGGAAAGCATGAATCCAATGTAAAACTATACAGAACATGTGGATTAGATAGGGGATCACACCTTGGACCATTAGGGGATGAAGAAAATACTACCAAGACTTGAACCTCTGATACACAGATAGTGGATCTCACTCAAGACCACTAAGATATTCCATTAACCCAATATAGATCAAACCACCATGTAGTAGATTGTACAAATGATGCTTTGGAAAACCCTACTAAACACACCTACTATTCAGGTAATATTATACTCAAAAATACTGAAACCCTACCTGACTAACCTAAAAGATAGTGGATCACATCCCTATGTATGATAGACATGATTGTACCCAGAACCCCAGCTATAGATTTGATATGAGAGATGATGCCGCACGAACCTCTCGGAGGGAAACCTGAACTATGTCTCATATCATCCTCTAGAGGGATCGTAATTCTGTATTAAGGACGTAATGTAAAACTATAACCTCCTAAGAATGGAAAAAGGTGAACTCAATCAATTGATACCAGTCCGCAAGATATTATAATATATTTACCTCAAAGATTTCCTCATGTCACATATATCCCTCCAAAATAGTGGTCTCTATTACTTTCTATATGAAAAACTACTCAGGATATGACAATTATAGGCCCCCATTATTGTCTTGAAAATGGAGATGCATTATGGAGAAAACTCTAAGGGGATCACATGGAGTGTACCCATATTACACGATGTGTCTCCAAAAACCATCCCCTTGTAATTATCCCTCTCAATAATAAGCATGTAATATGAGACTATGTGATGTGTGCCCATGTCACATGACATGTATCATCATTTGAACTAGTATGTGTGTCCTCACCCACAGTTAGAATGGAAATCCATGTAACCATACACAACATGTACATTTTTTACATTATTTGTTCCTCTTAGATAAGTCCAATTCCTTGTCATTGGTCGTAAATATGTAACTCAACATGTTCCCATGTCCTATAACCATGTAATACCACATTACCATATCCCATGACATGGAATTCCATGCAATGTTCTTGGACACATGACCCTGGATCACTACATGGGTTGTACTAATTGGCTGGAACTGTGTCATTAACCATGCATGAACATCGATTACATAATAATTTACAATATCCCGAACTACACACAGCTACAAAGGTGTAGCACCTAGTTAATGCGGGGTTGAACCCATAGGGATAGTTTATAGGTAGACAACCCAGCGATAAGAACCTTATGATAGGATTCCCCACAATCTCTCTTTGGGTTTTTTTTAACTAAGACTATATATCATGTGATTTAATATCGATTAAATGAATTAATTAGGTTCAATATCATGGTTTAGTAAAAGGAAAATGCTAAATATTTCATGGGATAGACAAATGTCGTGGTCTAAAATGTGATGAAAATGTCATTAAATGGTCATCATCCTACGAACCGGACCTACATAAGCTAAAACTATTTTTATTTATAAAAATTGAAAATAACCTGTTTTTATTATTCTTGGCTTCATGGAAGAAAGTATCATAATCTATTGGCCCTATATTTATCAACTCATACTAGGTCATGGTCTTTCAATTACAATTTCCATGACCAGGGTTATGAAAAATAATGGGATAAATCATTTCATTTATCTTAATTACATTCTAAACGGTTACAAAGTTTCATTTCATATATTTATTATAATTAAATCTACCCTTTCTCTTAACCACAGACCCTAAGAGAATAAGCCCCACATAAAGTTATTAAGAAAAATAAGTGAAACCGGAACATGGATAACCTATCAATTAAAAATTTAAATCATAAAAATCCATAACTAAAAGTATATAAAATCAATCAAATACTTACTCGAATAAATGAACAATGATGAATGTGGAAACTGATCAAGTTAAATGGAAATAGTAATCGAATGCAATTTTTTTGAATAATGACATGAAATGAATGAGTCTTAGGGTGATTAAAAAAATGATTAAAATGGGAATGAAATGTAATAAAACATTGTTTTGATCAATATAGAAGAAACTAAGAAGAATTTTTTTTGGCATCTATATGAACTCTCTAAAATGTTGAGGTTGATTATATATGTATAGATCAAAGAGGTTCAGGACGTATGATTTTTTGTAACTTCATTAAGTAACTTATTCCATGAGACATTAAAATTGCGAATGTTAGTTTCATGTTGTGTACTCGGGATCCACAAATTTCTATAATGATATTGGATATCTTGGATTCCATGGCTTGTATCTTCATTGGGATTGAGGTTTTGAAATTTTCACAATGTTTAATTAAATCACACCTTGTATCTCATTGATTTTTACATTTTCAATCCTTCACACCATGTTACATCTGGATGTCTTGTACTATGGATTCAAATAATGTGTATTGGATTCACATGCTTTAAATTTTTTCATGGGAGGGATTTTTTAATGCGTGAGGAATCAAAGCATGAATCTATATATCCTTGCGTGTTATGTTAAATTTTCAATTTTTACAGAATCACCTCCATTGAGTATTGAGTCCCAATTTCCTATAAAAGCAATTCAAAACCATGTTTATTGTCAAATAATGTAATATAAAACCTTAATGAAATGAATCCAAAACTTATTAATGAATTTGAAAGATCAAATTCCCCCATACTAGTACAATTTTTTTCTCAAAGAATAATACATCTCAAAAAGGATTCCAAATGCATCAATTTTTAGAAAAAAACATATATTACAAAAAAAATCAAATTCTTATTGGTAAAATAATTCCCTCCATAATCAATCCTATAATTAATATATATATTTATCATAGTTATATTATTCATTCTAATTCATTTTCCATTCAGTACAATTTCTCAACTGTACCTTAGAAGCTATAACAACATTTCAATTTACCTAAAAATGGATTTTATTTAATCCATCAAGTTAAAATATAATTGGAGTTACTATTATACCTTGAATACATGTTCTTAACCAAAGGGTTTCATTGGAACTATTTTCTATTCTCTTTAATTAATGATATAAAATTAATCATGGTGGATTGAGAAATAATGTTTGAATTTCTCCAATGGTGAGGGTAGGTGGGATGCTAACAAAAATAAATCTCAAAATAGAGTGTAAACACTCAAGACTAAAACATTATCATCATAATGAAATAAATGAAATATATTTTCTATTATGTGGCGTCTTCAAACTCCAAACAACTAAAGGAAAGTCCATGGATTTATCATAAAAGAAATGAATGTATCATGTTTCATCATTTTATTTTTTTGTTTCTCAATTTTTTTCCAAATCCAAGTCTTGTGCTGATATCACATCCATCACCTAATTACCTATAATCCATAATAAGATTCATCATTATAGTAATGGTCATTTCTTTTCTTCTTGAAATAAAACCCAATATTTTTTTAAATATTAATTTTTTGAATAGGGTAATAATGAATGGTATATTTGAAAAATTGTGGACCAATTCTAGATGATTATGTGAAAAAATCACCTAACATCTCATTAGTAGTAAAAATCATGTTTCCACTACTAATTATCATCTCCCTTATATGTATTCAAATGAAAATCATGAAACAATATGAAGAGTAGGGTAATAGGGGATAAATGTTATTATAACATGGATCAATCCAATCACGGTCATTTGTGGATAATGTGGGCTAATGAAGGATATATGTTCTTATGATAAATGGCACAAAAAATATTGCATCAATCATTTAAAAGTGAATTTATTCTATAAAAACCTAAAAAACGTTTTCCATAGATGTGCTAAGAGGTTTGAATGCCCCTTATATCTCTAATCACATATTCTTAGAAAATAACATGACTAGGTAGCCCCAGAATCCAATCGAGAATTAGGATATAATATATAACAATAACTCAGGGTATAGTTTTCAATAATAGTTATATAAAATTCAAATGAACAAATATATACTTAGAATTAAATTACTCAACTCAAAAATCATGAAAAAATTATAAATATGAATAAAAAATTATTTTAACAATATTCAATTAAAATTTGTTTTATATATAAATGGGTGTAATGATATATCATGTTAAATCATTATTTCAATGAAAATTATCCCCTTGACTAATGAAAATAATAAAAACAACATTTTTACAATCAATATAATCAGTAGTGACACCACATATAAAATAATAAAGTGTATTACTGTTATACAAACAATAATTGGAGAAATATAAATTTATGAATATATAGATTGAAATTGAAATTAATAATTTAATGAAGGTAACCAAAAGATACCTATAGTGAAAACATGTAATGGGTAAAATTGTTGGATTGGGGTTACAACCATTACAATATCGGGGGTCGAGCGAAAACTACACTAAACCTACCTTCATAGGCTAGGGGTGGTGATAAGAATAGTAGGGAATAAACTAAGTGGGAGGCCATTTCCTATGTATTGATATTCACAAAACCAACCATATCAATGTATATTAATACATTTATAATAATAAAAATACGCAATAATGATAAAGTAAACAAAGAAGGAAAAAAACTTGGGTGTGCTAGAGTACGAGAGTGTAAACTGGAAATTAAATGGAAAAAAACACACCCAACCATAACGATGTCCCAACCTGAAAAAACCCAAAATTCAAACAACTGAGAGGGATTTGTACATGGTCACTAATCTATGACCATCATAGCATTCCAAATAACCTAGTGTGGATAATATCATCTAAATTCCCCAATGACATACTTTTCATCTAATGACACACATGGGATGATACCTTAAATGGGTTAGCATATTCATTTCATTTAGGATTCCCCAAAAACTGAGATGGGGATAATTTAGTGATACAATATAAAAATAATGACATTTTAATAGTAAATAAGATACAGCTCAACCCATGGAAAGTGAAAGTGTAACCTCATACAAGCACAAGGTTCATGATATGGGGAGTATATGATGTACAAATTGAGTATTTGAAACTCATAGTAGGAAAGTAGGCACATTAAAACTTTAGAAGCTAAACACAGAATGCACCTGGAATACCCATCACATATTCAAATATCTTGGAAAAAGTGTAACCAAATACATAAGTATGGATACCGATAGACATATTTATATTCTCTTTAAATCAATCCCAAAGGATAGATAATGGAGATCTCTATATCCTAGCTAAGCCTAGGAATATGAGTATAAAACAGATCCAAAACACCATCAATTATTCCCAACATCTCATGCTTCTACCCACCAATAACCATGAGAAGGCCAACACCTTAACACTGTGCTCCACATCACAAGTGGAACCAACTCCTTGTAGAAGACATGTGATGTAGATTCTAAGGGGGTTTCATTTGTACAAGTTTTATTATATGAACTATTCCAAACCTAATGGGGGGTCCACTATAGTTTTAAGAGAACCATACCATGGTGAAATAGGTTATTCTACTCTAGTCATCGACGAATTTTTACCTATCTGATAGGGGTTCCACTCAGATGTTAGAGGACCTACACCAATAATGATGAGGGTTACACTAAATATATCGAGGACCTTCTCCCTTGTATGAAAGGGGGTTCCACTCAAGTCATTGAGGAACCACTCCCTATTCAATATGATTGGGTCCACTAAGAATATGAGGACTTAGGATCATACTAATGGTGGGTTCCATTCTATAGTTTGAGGACCTATGCCCTTGTGTTATAGGTGGTTCCACTCTAGTCATAAAAGACATGTTCCCTATTGAATAAGGGGTTCTACTCAGATGTTGTGGACCATCACCCTATCTTAAAGGGGGGTCCACTTGATATGAATCTATAGAGGACCCACTCCCATACCATTGGGGGTCCCACTCATTGAGAAACATTTTATGATCCTTATTGATCATTTCAATTATTGGTAATTTTCTTTAAAGTGTTTCTTACCTAGAACATTACACATCATATCCCAAAATCCTCAACTGAGGGAAATATCTCCTTCTACATGTAAGATCACTTAGTATAGGTTACATAAAGGATAAACATAAAAATTAAGAAGATTCAATGGTTCAACGTGTCCTAAAAAGAAATCAAGTAATACTCAGTATGTAAGGGGACCAACATGATGTGTGGTCCCTATCTTAACCTGGTTGTGTCCCTGACTAGGAAATTACTTACAATCCATGTAGTATTTCATGGTGTGTAGGTGGACAACATGATATGTCCAAACATTGCGGGACCTTGCTGAGTACCCCTGGCCATGTTAGTGTACAGACCACAAGTTTGTGTAATGATCTAGTTTCCTTAAACATAGGATCATACCTGTGTGATCCCAAGCATAGTTTTTCTATCTAGGGATGATGTAAATATCATGTTGGGGGGGGGACTATGTGCTATGTCATCCTTATGATTTCATGAATCCCTAGCTAGAATAACCTATCACCTATACACTCTCTGTTCATCCTTATACATGATGTGTACTTAGGCATGTAATAGAATATTGTATATATGATATAAAACTAAATATGATCTTTATGATTCAATTATACTCTTATATCTGCCAAAAATTAGTTGATATAGCTGCGCTTCATGGTTTTTGGGTGTCTTACACTGTAAATTATATCACATCAACCCACAGGGATTCCGTGGTGAGTTCGGAATTCCCTTATCCTTACTATAAGATTAATTGAACTAAAACCATCAAAACGATCAAACTTATTCCACAATGTTCCTAGATATGTTCATGTTTGATAAATCCTACCATATTTTTTTATTTATCTCTGATTTTAATGCACAGATCGGGCTTGGTACAACACATCAATGTCGAACCAAGACCATGGGGATCCTACCAGTAAAGAATGTAAAGAAATTGAGGGAAAAAGGAATATGAAAAATAATGATTAAATGATTGATTCCAAGTGTTATGGGAAAAAATAAATAATGGTAATCAATGGTTATAAACCAGGAAATCAATCAAATTATTCCAGTTTATTGGGTCACGCTTATGACACAATTGTTTCAGATCAAAATAATAGATCAATCTTCTCATTTAATTTCATTTAAAATGTTATAAACGAATATTTCATGATCCCCAACTATATATTGGATTGTTATTCACTGAATAATGCACCTACTAGTGAATGGAGGAATTCATTTCCTTCAGTGCATCCAGGCCTACTTTGATCCATCTTTTCACCATTGTCCGAGGAGATTTGCCAATGGAAGGGGTAAGCAGAAGCACTCGAAAGATCCTAAAATTATGATTCTAACCCTAGGTGAATATACATGGATGTGTGTTTATATACATTTTTTGGGTCAAAAATTAATTAGTAAATTTATTAATCCACCAAATGTATGGACTTTATGAATGGTATCTGAAAGCCCACATTGAACTTTTTTTAGGTCCCTCCTAGTGTAATCAACATTTTAAGGACACAAAAATGGTTTCATATTTCTTATTTGAGATTACATTTCAGAGTTATCAAATTTTATTTAAGAAACCATGTGCATGAAATATTAAATATATTAAATATTTTAATAAAAATTATTCTAGACCCATCGGGCCTCAAAATAAAATGTCGTCCTAGTGTCTATCTCTACAAATATAAATAAAATATTTTATTTTTTTAAAAGGAAAAAACATGAACTATACATCACTCCCCCACATTAATATTTTCTACCCCAAAATGAAAAACCAAATAAACAATGTAGTATTCTAAGCTCGCACTTGGCTCTCTCTATCCTTAACTCTCTTAGACATTCCCTAGATCCCAAACAAAACAAACCAAGGGGGTGGTCCATCCATTGAGGGTCATTTCTTGATGATCCTTGATCAACATTGGGTTCTCTACAAAGGTGCATTTATCCTTGATGTCCATCTCACACTAGTCTATGATATTCGTGTAATCATGCATATATCTCCTATTTCATGACACATGGTAGATGTCGTATACCTAATCTAGCTATGGGGGTAGGGAGAGGCAGTAAGAAAACTTTCCAACCCTCTGAAAGATATTGAATTGTACAATGAACCTTGGGTATAAAATTCTTACATGATTAATTCTATGAATCCTTATTATTGGAAGACAGGTAATAAAATGAGGTCTCTTATATTGAACAGGAAATTAAAATGATGTTAATATGTGCAATATTTATTTCTATTCCGGGCCATCCTCATCAACTCACTGTTGACCTGGACCATCTCTGTCATCATCTGCACCATCTCTAGGACCATAAGAGATGTCTCATTGATCTCTGTATAACAAAGGGTGACTTGTAGGGTCTCTCATAGAGGTCCTCAAATTGATCTATGACAATGGTAGAGTGGTATTTGTTTTTGTATGAAAAATATACCAATGTAATGTGATCCACCCATCTCAAGTGGATATCTAACATGGATTCCCTCAAAATATCCTCCAACACTAGGATAGTGTGCATGGTCTTCCCATTATTCAGGGGGTATAAGGATGTATTCATTCTCATTTTTGTCCTGAATTACTCATGCAATCCTATTTATAATAGTGACATAAATGAAACATCTTTATTAGAGAGAATCATTATGATAACTCCCTAAATGTGAAAAAACTCCTTCATGTAAAAATCCCCTATACTCTCTAATAAAATCCACTCCCTGACATTAAAGACATGTGCCAACTTCATGAGATAGTCAAAAATCACGGACATGGAATCACAGAACTTCACACTATGTGGAAGCTCAAATCACAATGTCTGTGGATATGTAGTCCCTCTTCTACTATGGGATCTCGAGTGGATACAACAGACCTATTGGAACATGGTTCTCATCCTTCACCTGTTGATACGTAAGGAACAAAGAGAGGAACTCAGCTATGATTTGTCTCATGTTAGACTACCAAAACAACCATTAGTTTTCACTTTACATCATCCCCATATAGGGATTTATATCTCTTAGAGATGTGTGGAACTCCCACATCAAATCCTCTTGTATCATGAGTGGAACAATTTTCCTTCCATGAAAAAAGATGGCATAATTCCATCATTTATAATATCCACCAAGTGAATCAACTACTTCTTTTTATTTACCTTAGAATTCAGAGTCAATGTATCCTAGCTGGTACTCTCTCACATGCTTGAGAAGAGGAGGAATCAATAGTATAGACTATAAAAAAGTTGCACCCTCCTTCTCCACCTGGTTCAGTTATAGAGAGGCCAAATACATTGAATCATCCTAAACCAAGTGAGCATGGGAGTTCATTATATGGTAATCTTCTACTATGTTTACTTTCCCTATTGTATATACTATCACGAATTAATTATTCTAAAAGAAATCCAACTAGAGTAGTTGTCTTAGGTTTAGGTCTCTCTTTGTGAAGATGTACCTGAGACACTGATGGTCTGAGTAAACAACAATGTTCTCTCCAAGAAGATAGTTCCCCCACATCATCATGGAGAAGACTATCACTACAAGATATATGTTGTGAGTCGCGTTTTTCTACTCATGAGTTATTATCATCTTTTACTCATATGCAACCACTTCCTACCACTGTATCAATACATAACAGATTTGATCTATCAAGGAATCGTAAAAAACTGTGTACTCCACGCCCTCCTCTGGTAGCCCTAATAAAGGATCCCCTGTTAGCCTCATCATGAACTCCATGAATGTCTTCAAGAACTACCTAGAATAGTTAAATAGTTTCTTTTTCAGCATCATTTATTCAAAGGGGATACAATCATATATATGTCTTCCATAATACATCTATAGTACCCCGCCAATAAAATAATTCTCTATACCTCTGAGACATTCTTATGTTCCTCCCAATAAAGAACTTCATCGATGTTCATAGGGACCATGAAAAAACCATGATCTGAAATGACATGTCCCCAAAATTTAATCTTCTGTATCAAAACTGTCACTATTAGATATTTCCATAAATCTGGTGAAATCAATGAAAATATAGAACCAAACTCAAATTCTCTACATTCTCCACTAATGTTACAGAGTAAATAAGTATTTCATCAATAAGGGCAACAATATTTTTGTATTTATGGACATAAAAACATATTTATTAAATATATAAACATGGAATAAACATTATTCACACCAAATGGGATCACCAGGAACATATAGTGTTCATAGAGTCATCATTATTCCAAATTTGGAATATCGACCTCATGAACCCTCAACAGATGGTTTCCAAACATGAGTTTGATAATATAAATCCATCTTGCACCATGAAACATTTCAAAGAGGTCACCAATCCATGTAAAGGCGTATATTTTCTATATCACAGCCTAATTCATTAAATGATAATCCATTAAAATCCTTAAGATCACATCCACCTTTTTCACGAAAAACACTAGATATGCCAAGGGGGAACACATGGCCTGGTGAAACCCCTAACTCATTGTTCCTACAATAATAACTGCATAACCCAAATCTTGATGGGGTCTATATGATATATCATAGAATACATTAGAGAAATGTCAAAATGTGTGTGGATGAAAAACTCCATCTCCCACCTCGAAGGTAGTCCCAGAAAATACATGGGGATGACGTCCATATAATCCTCCACAAATGAAGGAATACTCACACATGAAGATCTTGATTACCAATTGGACACACTGAATAATGTATGGGTGAATCGATACATCCTTATTCTCATATAACCCACTCTCCCTACCAGGATATCAATCTCACCCACCAAGTTGAATCACATTCCCTCAGTTTGTATGTATCTGACTCATCTATGGTGAGAGTTACTCTAGGCCCATACCATGGAAAGATAATCCATAACCAATATTACTTCATAAGGATTCTTCATGATGAGGGAAATGTCCAATGGGAACCTATCACCTCCACGCAATATCTCTCACATCTAGTTGACAAACGATAAAGAAGAAGCCTTCCATTTAGGAACCTCAAGAAGAATCTATTTGGATAAGACCTCAAATAAGAGCTCTAGGTTTTTCACCATGTTTATTGACTTTAATGAATGAATATAATATGTTTCTAATAATAATTAATAATGGTTATAATAAATAGAATCCATACCTCTAATCATCTCTTAATTTGTACGGTCATTAGCTTCTAAAGCCTCCAGTTATCCACAACGATGACCGTCCGAATTGAGATCCTGATGTGGGCCACCTGGTGGTGATTTTGGAAGGATATCAAAGCATCATCATCAACCCATATATCCTTTTCATCATCTTACTGCTCTAAATCCCTAGGGATAACCCTTCCCTCACATGGGAGATCACATATCCTGGCATTGCCTCTGTCCTGGGGGTTCTTTAGCTATATGTATGCGTTGGATGGTACGTCTTGTAGAAAATATCATGTTATGTGACCTCACCCCTCACAACTAAATATAATTCCCTTTTTATGATATATTTACCCTCTACATTTCCACTAACCACATTCCAGTGTACGATCATTGGGTGGTCTCCTTCATCTAGACTTTGACACCTGGAATCTGTTATCATTTGTAGATGACTTAGCATTGTGGATCCCACTACCAACATAAGATATCTAGTGTCCCATTAATATAAATATCCTTTTCTATTGTTCCAATTCCAACATCCTAGAAGAGGTGTGGATGAACAAGGGTACTGCGTATGCATGATTCTCTCGGCAGAGTCCCAACTCAACGTTATATTATTAGATGTATCCATAATAAATCCTATAAAGGGAGTATTATATAAGGTATGTGAACCTTGATATGTAATTACCCACCATCATCCCTTTATTATATAGATCTAGAATCTCTTGAATCTAAACAGATCATAAGAATGAGTTTTAGAACTCCACATAGAAAAACATCATGATGGAAATCAACAAGAGTGTTGGCTTATCATGTATTAGTGTAACAAGGCTCCACTAGTTCCTAGTATCTTTGTGGAAAAGGATAGCTTCCAATGCATCCACGTAACATATTAGGTGTCGAAAAAGACAGAAGATAAGGACAACTATGTCAAACAAATCCCCTACATCCTGAGGATATAGCTCACCGTGGAACCTCAAGGGCCTCTAGCACTAGAAATCATAGAATTATCTAAGACTAGGGCATCCTCATCTTGTTCTGTTGGGATTTTCTACTACTCATGTAATGTATCATATTTTTCATTTATTATTTTTAAATATATTATGGATTTTTACTAGACCGGGGACAGAGACGACACCACATTCCGAGGCCCGGTGATCCCTGAATTGTGGATCGAACATTTTTTAATTTAAGTGAGTCAGCACTTGTGCACGATTGTGGCAGTTTCCAAATGAATACCTGGATTAAAAAACTGAGGGCACCATTGCGTACGGGACGATGAATTTACCTAAGAATGGTTCTAACGTCGACCGGTGCGGGTCAATGGAAAAAGTTAATCTTCAGATGTTTTTTGTAAAATAAAAAAAAATTGTAATGTTTATTTTATTTTATTTTATATGGAACCATCCACTACAACGTGGCGATGGGGTAGCTGTTTCTTTAGTAAATGTAACATCATAATGGCTCAAGAATGGAAAGCTTGACTCTTTAATGTTGCAACATGTTGGAATTCCAAAATGTGTTCCCTCTTTCAATTGGTAAATCAAACTCGATCGTTGGTGGAAGATTGAGAGGAAACTCTTGATAATCCATAGAGATTTTAAGCAAACTCTCAGCAATGAACGACTATGAATCAAAGTTGAGAATCACTGCACCAATGATGTTGGAGGTTCTAGATGACAACGGTAGCATATCCCCTTTGTCAAAAATCGATCCCAGTTGAGGTAGGGGTTTGTTATTTAATTTCATTTCCCTACTTTTGTTTTAGATGATGAACGCAGATCAACCACGAACAAGTTGATCCGTGGATTCATACATTCTTACAAGAGGGTTTAATTGAGGATGATTTGGGTAATTGATTCATGTTGAATTTTTGTTGTTTGATTCTTCTCCATTTAATCGTACTAATGGTAGTGGATTAACACCGTGATGAATGACGGAGAAGGTTTGTTCCTCGATTTTTTCATTGAATTTTCCGCCCCTTTTTCTTTTGAGCATTCTTTGGGTTCTTCATGGGGCGAGGAACAATGGATCATTTCATATCTATTTTATAATGAAACAATCCCAAATTGAATATTCGACACCATAATGACCTTGCGAAGGTGCAATGACGATAGCGAACGAAGAATCAGATCAGACCGGGAAGGGCTGTTTTTTGAGCGTTCTTCATGTTGGTGGATAGTTTCATGTTTTTGGAGGTGATCAGTGGTCCGAAAACAACGGAAATCGGATTCGTGGTGTCTGTGTGACCAAAACCTGGGAGTTTTTTGGTAATCAGAGGACCAGATCAACGAACTAGACATCACAGAAGTCGCGACGGAAAAGGTTTGTGTTTCTGGAAATTTCTAGAATACACGCCGTGTATCTCCGAAGAATACGCCATGTAGTACCATCGGCGGAAGATAGGTTTTTGAAGATCATAGAGGAATCACACGTAATGTGACCCTGGTCACATGACATGTTGGACTTTCCCCGAAGCTCGGCGTGTATTTTGGAAGTTACACAGATACGGGATGGATTACATGACTTCAGACAACATGGCGTGTGTTTTCTATGCAGCATGGAAGAGGCGGCTATGCCAGAATCGATGTGTATCCAAGGGATTCACAGATACGAGATGAAGTAGATGGTGTGTAATCCATCACACGACCAGGTGAGGCCTGTAACGCGGGTCAACCCGTGTACTAAATACATGGGTTGGAGTACATGGGTTGATGACGGTATACGGGAATAGAGCCAACGTACACGGAGCCGACTCTAGTCACTCGGACATGGCATGTAGACCATACTACACGTCGTGTAATCACTTTTCTACAGGACCAGACTTACAACACGGGCCGTTGAACACAGGCAATACTCAGGGTCAGACTACATGGTGTGTAACATTTATACACACTATGTACTTTTTGGAAAATGGAATGCTCCTCTTGTTCACCGTATCTTGGAAATCATTCATTTGGGTTAGTGCCCCATATTCTCGTTCCCCTGGAAGTCAGGCATCTTTTCCTCCTACATGAGTATGATCTCTTCAAGAGGACATTTTGTGATAGAGTCAACATCCCTCCAAGAGGCCCGGAGCGAGATCCTCTATCTATTCCTGACCCTAGGTAGAGTCAGGCATCGACATGAACAACTCTACCGAGTGTTGATCCCCTACCTAGCTGGTGAATCCAGATGAGTCACAGTATTAGCCATGACCCTAGTAGTGATCCTCATCTGTGTATCATGATCTTTCCCACTCAGCATTGTGTCTCCATAATGAGTGCTTCGGTCTACCGTGATCTTCCCACTCAGAAGTGTTTCTCCCATAATGAGTGTATCTACCTCTCGTGACGTTTCCCTAGCGGAGGTATGCGGTTGTGTGACTTGTCACTAGACTGTGGGTCTGGGTTTTGAGTATATCTGGATTGTGATATCCTATTATATGTTTAGTAGACATGTACTACGTCAAGATGACTATGCCTTTCCGTTTTTTACATTCTTTGTGTTTTTCGGGGTCCTCTACTGAGTATTGTAATACTCACCACTGCACGGGCATTGCCTGCACATGTCGTGTCTGGTGCAGTCGAGCAGCCTTTTGACAGAGTCTAGGTTGGACCAGGATAGGACTGAGCTTTCTGAGTTCCCTACAGGCTGAGGCATCCATCAGCTACGAGCAGTAGTCCCAGTACCTCTTTGTGTTTATAGGTTGGACTTTGTAGTTTTTCAGACTCTTTTCTTTGGTGGGCTTGTATTCTGGCTAGTTTACATTGAGTACATTACTTTTTGTCGAACTCGTTTGTTTGGGTTTAGTTGTATGCATTCCTTTTTTTTCTTTAGTGGTTTTTACATTTTAGAATTTGTGGGCTTCTACATGTGTGTGTGTACAAGTTCTTGGGAAATGCCTCCGATGTTAGTAATATGCCTACTCGGTGCTACTCACCAGCCACTGGCCTATTATAGGTGGGATTAGGGAGTCACGGAACGGGCCCCACTAGGATGGGTCAGGACATAGTGGTATAAGAGTTGGTCGATTCTACCATAGGACCAAGAGTCTATGAGATGGGTTTGAGGCAACATTGTTAAGTGTTTTGAGCTCAGATTTCAGGCCAAAGACTCCAGCGTTGGTGTGGCTGCTGACGTATCCATACACCAGGACTCTGATAACCTTATTTTCAACTCGGTACACAATAAAACTGGTTGCAGGGAAGTAAAAGAAAGGTGCATGCATCATATAGGAATGGGTTGTGTTTTCCATGTCCTTAGAGTCAAATATCTAGATATACACATGCTACATCTTGTTTCATTACAGGAAGCCTCCGCGATGCATACCCGCTAGGATTCAGCAACACGATCACAAGGATGGCCCCCTTAGTGATGAGGCTTCGATACAAGGACCAGTTCCCCCAGAGTTTCCACTAGGTGGTGCACCTTCTATTCCACCACCGGTGGAGCAGCACGTGGTACCTGCAGTACCGACTAACGAGGAGCGCAGGATTAGCGCACTCCATGAGTTCCAGAGAAAGAGACCCCTCAGGTTCCGAGGTGATCCCAACCCTCAGGTGGTTGAGGAATGGCTTGGGGGTGGTGACTAGAGTATTCCATCTAGTGAGGATTCTAGCAGACCAGATGATGATCCATGGAGAGAGCCTTCTTCAGGGTTCGGAGGGACGACGGTGGAGTCTGACCACACAGACTCACAACGAGGAGACTCTTTCTTGGACAGAGTTCGAGCGACTCACCAGGGAGGAGTTCTCTCTGGTTATTCTAAGAGTCGTACGGTTCCAAGAGCTTCTTCAACTCTAGTAGGGAAGTTTAACAGTATCTGACTATTCATCTAGGTTCACCAACCTCGCCAGGTACTCGATGGATATGGTCAGCGATTCGTACTTAAGATCTCAGACCTTCAAGTGAGGTCTTTGATGAGACATCCAAGCTATTGTCGTGCCTCTATGAATTTTGACTTATGCTGGAGTGCTTGAGCAGTCCTTGGTGATTGAGAGCTTCTTGGCAGAGTAGAGACAGTCGACGACAGTCAGCAGCAGGTAGAAAGGTCATGAGACCTCAGTAGTAGGGAGCCGACGTTGGACATAGGGATAAGGACGTGAGAGACATTAGAGGAATACCCAAGACAGGGGATCGATATTACATGGCTCTCACGCTAGATCCAGTCAGCCTAGGGAGAATTGATGCTATGCATGCGATGGAAGAGGACATCCTGCAAGAGATTGACCAACCTATCGAGCTATAGATAGGGAAACGGTTGATGGACCACCAAGGCAGAGATTGAGAGTGGATCAGATAGACCCTCCAGGAGACAGACATGGCATGAGAGTAGAGATAGTTTCATGTGGTGGTAAACGCTTCGACTTACTTTCACCACCACCCCCAGGAGGCCCCCACCAGGCTTAAGGAGCAGGGGGACAAGGGAAGGGACAACTGTATGTGGTCGAGGTGTACAACCTAGGGGCTCTAGGGATGATATGAGGTACGATCTGTGTCTTCTCTTCCTTAGCTTCCGTAATTATAGACATAGGTGCGAGTCATTCCGTCATCGCCACATGTCTTAGGCGAAACCTTGATATTTTGGTAGAACCGTTGCCTCGATCCTTATGGTTGGAGACACCTAAAGGATGAGAATCGATGATCACACACCTTTTCAGACAGTATGATCTTAACCTTGGAGGCGAAATTCATGTTTGAAACCTCTTGGTGGTAGCATCGAGGACTTACGATGTCATTCTTGGTATGGATTAGTTATCTTTGGTCCACGCCCAGATTGACTGTTTTAGGCTATGTGTGTCGTGTGTTTGCCGTGATGGAATGAGGATTTCCTTAGTTGGAGAAAAGGAGACCCAGGCAAGACAGAATATGCTCATTCATAGGAGGGTGCATCAGATAAATCATGAGATGGCTAGCCTTACCCTCAGATCAGTAGATGTTGTGAGCTCTTAGTTCTCATTAGTAGTGGCAAAGTACGGGGATGAAATTCTCGAAGATGATCCAAGATTACCTCCCCGCTGGGAAATTGACTTCTGCATCGACTTACATCCCAAGACAACACCGATTTCCCCACCAACATATTGAATGGACCCCACAGAGCTTTGCGAGCTGAGGGTGCAATTGTAGGATTTGCAGAGCATGGGTTTCGTAAGACCCAGTGTTTCACCCTGGGCATCCCCAGTCTTGTTTTCCAAGAAGGAAGATGGGAGTTTGAGGTTGTGTGTGGATTACCGGTGCCTGAACCAGCTAATTGTGGAGAAAAAGTATCCACTACGGAGGATATATGACCTCTTCAATCAGCTAAGTGGGGTACAATGGTTCATGAAGGTTGACCTTAGATCACTTTATCACATTTACGAGTACGGTACGAGGATATACCGAATACAACATTAAGATGCTACTAAGATCACTTTGAATACATGGTGATGCCTTCCGACCTGACGAAAACCCCCGCAGTGTTCATGGGACTGATGAACCAGATCTTCTAGACATGCTTGGACTGGTTCATGGTGGTCTTCATCGATGACATCCTTGTGTACTCTCCATCAGAGAAAGAGAATGCGAGACACCTGCATATGGTTCTAGACGTACTTCGGGAGCACCAGCTTTATGGGAAGCTCTCAAAGTGCCAGTTTTGGATTCAGGAGGTCCACTTTATGGGATATGTCATCTCAGTAGATAGAGTAGCTGTAGACCCATCCAAGGTGGAGTCTATGTTAGCATGGGAGCCCCCAAAAAGAATGACAGAGGTGCGAAGCTTGCTTGGGTTGGCAGGGTATTACTAGAGATTAATCTTTGATTTCTCCCGAATAACAGCACCGATGATAGCCTTGACTAGGAAGGGGAAACCCATCGCGTGAACAGAGAAGTGATAGCATGCTTTCGAGCAATTGAGATAGAGTTTTACGAGCTCCCCAATCTTGAGATTGCCGAAGGAGGGTGTTGAGTACATAGTTTTCTGCGACGCATCAGAGACCAGGCTTAACTGTGTCCTGATGCAAAGGCAGTCAGCGATTGCTTATGGTTCACGCTAGCTTAGGACACAAGAGAACAACTATGCGACCCATGATCTCGAGTTTTCTACGATAGTATTCGCATTGAATATGTGGAGACACTAACTTATGGGAAATCGGTTCATCATCTACTCTGACCACAAAAGCCTCAAGTATATATTGTCACAGAAGGATCTGAATCTGAGGCGGGGGTTTTTTTCTAGAGTTCTTCTAGGATTATGATTTTGAGATCATCTACACTCTTGGGGAGGGGAACAAGGTGGAGGATGCTCTTAGCAGAAGGTCGAGATCATAGGTGTTGAGTGAGGCGACATATCAGTTGGCTACATTTTAGTTATCCTTTATGGATAGAGAGGATACATCTTACCTACAGTCGATGGTTGTCGCCCCTCCACTGTTAAAGAGAGTTAGGGAAGCATAGCTTGGGGATGTAGACTATGATGCTTTACGTGCTCAGTTATCCATAGGACATGCTCCTGATGAATATTCACAAGGTGGGGAGCACATAATTCTTTTTAGAGAACACATTGTTGTACCAGTAGTGTGGCAGGAGGAGGTCCGGAGGGAGTTTCATACATCCCCCTTGACGGTATATCCTGAAGGGGAAAAGAATTCCTAGGATCTTCGATAACATTTCTTGTGGTCAGGAATGAATAAGGTAGTAGCAGAGTTCATTTCCCGATGCCTCACATGCCAGCAGGTGAAGGCTAAGCACCCAGTTTTAGCGGGATGAGCTCACCCCTAGATATTCTATAGTGGAAGTGGGATGTAATATCGATGGACTTCATGACAGGCTTACCATGGAATCCCAAGGGGCATGATTCCATCTGGGTGATCGTTGACCGACTCACAAAATCAGCTCACTTCCTAGAAATCAGAGAGAAGAGTTCTATAGAGAGCATGGGACGCCAATACATACAAGAGGTAGTTTACCTTCATGGATTCCCTTCGATGATAGTCTCAGACCGAGATTCCCTCTTTAAATCCTGATCATGGAAGGGATTGCAGGAGACCTTTGGGATTTAGCTACGCTTGATCACAGCGTTTCATCACAGAAAAATGGTTAGACGGAGAGGACCATTCAGGTTCTGGAGGATAGGTTGCGGGCCTATATCTTGGAATTTGGTTGTAGTTGGGAGGACCACCTACCAATGGTGGAGTTTTCATACAACAATATCTGCCACTCCACCACTGGTATGGCACCATTCGAGGCCTTGTATATAAGACCCTGTCGGTCACCACTTAGCTGGACTGACCCCGGAGAGTTAGCCCTCATGGGTCCAACGATGGTGCAGGATACCACTGAGAAGGTGCAGATCATCTGGGAATGGCTGAAAACTGCACATAACCATCAGAAATCTTATGCTAACAGGTGACGGAGACCCTTGGAGTTTGAGGAGGGAGACCACATCTTTCTTCAGGTCTCACCTCGTCGAGGGTTATAGAGATTTGGCCGAGGTGACAACGTATCTACGAGGTTCAGCGGACCTTTTCCGATACTGCGTAGAGTTGGAGAGGTGGCATACTGCCTAGCTCTACCGTCATAGTTGCATCGGTTACATGATATCTTCCACGTGTCGTAGCTGAGGAGGTACGTGCATGACCCATCACACGTCATCAACTCGGGCGAGCTGGACATCGATGATGGAGTCACCATTGTTGAGTACCCAATGGACATCGAGGATCAGCGGGAGAGGATCCTTCATGGGCGATTGATACCCTTGGTGCGCATTCATTGGACTCAAGGGAATCGTTAGGAGAGCACGTGGGAGCGGGAGTCTCAGATCTGTGACCAGTACCCGCATCTTTTTGAGTAGTCTTGTTTTGGATTTTCACGGATGCAAAGCCACAAGGTGGGGTGAGTGTAATGTCAAAGATTTCATGTGTATTATTTTTAAATATATTATGGAATTTTTACCAGACCAGGAATAGAGACGGAACCTCATTCTGAGGCCCGGTGATCCTGGAATGGTGGTTCAAACTTTTTTTACGTTATGTGAGTTGGCATTGTGTGCAGTTGTGGTAGTTTCCAATTTGAATGCCCAGATTAAAAATATGAGGGCACCATTGCATCTGGGACATTGAATTTATGTAACACCCTAAGCTTCCACGATACGCTTCTCTTTGAATAGTATAGTAGTGTGTCTTGTATGCAACTTTGAGTTCTAACACACACCACAACCAATCAAACTAGCCGTTATGAATAGTAATACCAAATTTTTAAAATTTTATAAATTTTATCTCCCAAAATGGAATTCATTTTTGGATTCATAATATCTAATTTAGCCTAGGGTGAAATTTTGGTACTTTTTGGATAACTTTTATATTTTGATGAATAGTGAAAATTACTTAATTTTAATTAAAAAAACTTTTTTAATAAAAATAATTAATAGTGATAAATTATTAATTTGAGTGGTTTTAAAGTATATTTAGAATATATTTTTACCATTTAATACAATTTTGGTCATTGGACATAAAATCACAATTAAACCGGACATAAACAAGTGCCAATCTTGTGATACTTATTATATCTTAAAAACACGCTTTTTGTTTTGACAGCGGGAATTAATTTTAAAGTAATTTCTTTCACTTCTGTGTTTCGAATTTGAAAAAATCGATTCCATATTTGGAATCAGGATGTAAAAATTTTGTAAATAGGTAACTTTTATTTTTATACATTTTTGAATAATTACATCGTTAAATATTTTGTTTACCATGGTTAAAGGGTAAATCCGGTAAATAAGGGTAAAAAAATAATATTATAATAATAATAAATTACCCTAAACCATCTCCTAAACTTATTGGTGGATACATGTCCGACCATGGACATCTTTGGGTCGATTTTGGGACCCCATGGAGCCACTTGAAGGCGATAGGGACACTTTTTATTAATTAAGTTTAAGTAAATACAAAATTGACATAAGCTTATATCTTTTAGAAAAACAATTTTTACATAGGGTTATATATGTTATATTTTCAATTATAAATATTAATTAGAAAGATAAAAAGATTTCATACATAATTATATTTTATTTATAATTTTTAGACATTAAAAAAATAATAATATATGTGACACAATAATGATGCAGTATTTTCTATATTAATGAAATAATCAAATTATTGGTATTATAAATGATAAAATAAATATAATTCGAAAGTTTTGATGAAATAAACTAATTTTATTGGTTAATATGACATGTTAGGATTTCTTAAATGAATTTGGTTCGAATTAATAAAGTTGATTTGAATTTAAAAAAATCAATTATTGAGTAGTGTCAAAATTGACATAAATGATTTTCTAAAACAAATATTATATTATAAATTTATATTCTATTCCTAAAAATCTAAGTCTCGGACAAATGACTCATATCATTTTTGGTATATCATTAATGGACCACTTTTGGGTCACTTGGATGTATATAGTATGTTTATTAACTATATATTATAAAAATAAAAAGTGAAATAGTAAGTCACTACTGGAAATATGAATTTTCCCAATGATTTTATACCAACGGTTTGTAAAAACTGTTGGTATAGGTCCCATTTCCCAAAGGTTTGGCCAAAACGTTGGGAAAGACCACTTTTAGGCCACTTTTCCCAACGGTTTTGGCAAACCGTTGGGAAAGGGTTAGGCAAAGTCCACTTTGTGGCCACCATTCCCAACGGTTTTGGAAAACCGTTGGGAAAGGGTATACCTATCCCAACGTTTTTCCAAAACCGTTGGTAAAGGACCCCCCATAAATCAACCTTCCATCCAGAATAGAATCCTAACTCAGGACCTATACCAACGGTTGTCAAAACCGTTGGTATAGGCCCTTTGAATTTTTATCAGATCTTCTTACCGAGAACATTATATAAATCAAAATTTATAATAATTATGACAATACACAAATATATTTATGTCATTATGTTCAAAAAAGACATGTTAGGTTGTTGTTTAAGTCGTTCAATGATAAACGAGGGGTCCTGGGATCAAATCCCAACGAATGTTTTTTTTAAATACATATACCAATGGTTCCATAACCGTTGGTATAGATTTTCATATTACTTATACCAACGGTTTTCCCAAGACCGTTGTTATAGACCTATCCCAATGGATTACTTGGCAATGGTTCTCCAAACCGTTGGTATAGGATATACCAACGGTTTGGAGGCCTATACCAACGGTTCTAAGCTGTTGGTATAGGTTAGTTTTACAGTAGTGAGTGTCAAACTAATTAACTAAGAGTTAAAACTAAAAGATAAGGTTAATATAATGACCCAAAACTATATAAAATCTATTGGTTGAAAGGATTTAGACCCATACCCACCTTAGACTTTGAATAATATACTTTGGAGCCTTTAGAAACTGAGTATGATTTTATTATAAAATAATACTTTAAGTTTTCCCTAAAGAGCCCATCACCCCTCTTATAAAAGGGTACTCCCCCTTCTCATTAATTCACACCTTCAAAGCCATTTGGCTCGGCCAAACCCTACCCAAATATCCTCCCAAATTCCCTAACTTAATTCTAGAGGCCTTAGTTTGATCATAAATCCAACCTAAGGATCCCTTTTGATCAAATAAAAAGGAAGAACCCGAAGAAGAGGTAACGTCTTCACCACCCACTTTAAAGTTAATTTCTTCTTCAACATATTCCTTCCTTGTTATTTCCATTCTAAAATAATAACTCCAGTATCTTCTATATACTGTGATGTTATTATCATTATGGAACAAACAAATTCATTATTCTATCCATCCCTTGAGTGACATGTCACCATACGTGCGTACGTACGACCTACCGTCTCCACGTTGTGGTGTAATTGTTGTTAAATATATTATTATTTAGATGGTTATAATAATGATTTATAATTCATGTAAATAATAAATATAACATGATAATTATTCTGTATATATGATATACCATCCAATTATATATTATTTTCATATCAAAATAATGATATTTTCCCTCACGCGTACGTACGGATTACCGTTTCCACGACGCGATGAGATTCATTTCCGAGTTCACCATTAATCGACGATTATAAAAATATATATTACTAATAATTATGTAATATATGACATAATAATGCTATTGGAGATATATATATTTATATATATAAGTATTTATTTACTTACATATATCTTATTCACTTACTTCCTTTCAATACTACATGAAAACAGAAACACTTTTATGTGTACGTACCGACTACCGTCTCTATAAACAGTGTTTTGAATTTCATATATATGTCTATTATAAATATTTATATTCTAAATATATATGATATATTTGTCATGATTTATATTCTGTAAGTATTTAAATCATGATCTAAGTGATACAATCAATAGTAACAAGTTAAAACACGTACGATAAAGAAAGCGATTATTACCCGAAATGTTAATTTAACATGGAAATTATTATTAAATTGGTAGTATAAAGTCATAAATGAATCATATATGATATCATAAATATTAATATGGTTCTGGTATGATTTAATAACATACAACTATATTCGTACAGGAGGTTAAACGCACCCTTGACTAAAGGAAAGTGCAAGGTAAGGGTTAATTCCTCAAACTCATTATTACCCGATATTGTTTATGTGTAAGTATTTACTGAGACATTTTTATCATCCATGTCCATTTTTTATAAAAATGATTTCAAAATGAAGATTTAAAGGATTTTGAAAGGTAATCTTTATGAAGATCATAATTTCAAATGTTTTAAATATTTATCTTTCGAAATGTTTTTAATTAATGTCCATGTTTTCAAAACGATTTTAAGGATTTATTTATATGGACATGAATGTTTTGAAATGATAATTATTTTAAAAAGTTTCAAAGTGTTATGGGACACTTTGATTCAAAAATTAATTTTAAATTACATCATTTATAAATGTGTGACTTTTAAATGATTTTACAAAAAGGATATTTCTATCAAAAAGTTTTACTCATCATTTTCAACTATGTCATCATCCTCTACTAAATATTATTTTGGATTGAGGTTGATTTATTATAATACAATATTCCTTATTGTATTGAATGAGTTTTGATATGTTTGACTGTTGATGTGTTATTTTTATACCATTCATGGTTTATGGAGAAAGTATTGACATTTCATATTCTAGTTTTAATATGAATGTTTATGTTATGTTTAAACCTATTCATATGAGGAATTCATTGGACTTAGTAAGTCATGGGTGGAGCCCACTATAGATTCTCGATGCATTGGTAGGCATCATGAGACAAACTAGTGTCTTGGCATGAGGCCTTGATGCAATCGTACTTGTAATCTTGGCATGAGGCCTTGGCTACGTGGTTATGATAGTCAGGCATTATGCATTCCATCATTATGAAAGTGGTTATTGATATTTCATGTGATTATTAGACTAGTAGAATATCTATGTGAATAAGTAAATGGAATTATTTCATTTTATCTTTTCCATATTATGCTGAATTTCAAGTTTAAAAGGCTTTTGTTTCTGTTATACATTTCCTTAAATGTTTATGCTAATTTATGAAAGTTTCCGCTATATTGTTATCCTTACTGAGCATCTGAGCTCACCCCTATCAATGTTTTATTTTTCCCAGGATGTGAAGAAGTAATTTTTGAATGACCTGCAGGGATAGTATGAGGGGATATGAAGACAAGATGTTGTTTTAGTAGTTTTCACTTTATGATGTAATGTAAACTTTATGAATATATCTAGTGTTTCCAAGGATACTAAACTAATCGATCTTTTGAGACTTGATCTTTCTTGTGATCATGCCAATGTTATGTAATAATGCACCGACTCTAGGTAACTGGGGTTGGGGCATTACAGTTGGTATCAGAGGATGTTTAGTACAAACCTTGGAAGCTAGATTTAGATAAACTCTGATTAGAGCACATAGACCTAAGATAAACATTGAGGTTTAGTACAGAAGAACATTCTAGAATTTTGGTATTGTAGAGATTTTGTGAGTTTTCCAAGAAATACATCCCTGTCTAGATAGGAGCTGGTAGAGGCGGCTCTGGCATAGATGTACCTAGGGGTAAAACCGGAAAACACCGCTTTGAGCTAGACTCGAACGGGAACTGGTGCACGACAACGGGCCTTGCTGCACTCTTGGTTACGACACTCCTGGGGGATATGCATAGGATAATTCTAATTTTCTTTATGAACCATTATGAAGGGTTTATGAGTATATACTTCCTCAAAGAAAACATTTTTATGATTGTGGATTATATCCATAAACTGTTCAATTTATGTCAAGTGTTTTACAAGTATGGAATTATATATTTTGATTCATAAACTGATCTAGTTTATGCCATTGTTTAAAATGGCGCCTAGTGGAAGGAATGGAAACCATATCAATGCACACACTCCATATAGGGATTTACCTCCTGCTCAAGATAATTATAGTGGAGCTAGTGATGCAACTGGTGCTGATCAGTTTATCACCATACTGGGACAACTCACCCAGGTTATGAAAAATAAACTTACCCGTTTGGAGAACCCAGATCCACACCGTGGAGGATCAAGGTTAGATTGCTTCATGAGGCAGTAACCACCAACATTCAATGGAAGTACAAATCCCTTAGTATCTAAGCAATGGATAAGTTCCCTAGAGAAATTATTCCATGCCTTGGGGAGTAGTGAAATGGAAAAGGTTATCTTGGTAGTTTACCGCCTCACTGAAGATGCTGATCAATGGTGGTCATTGATTCAAAACACAAAGGAAGATGATGAAATATCAAATATGGAATGGAGGGAGTTCAAAGAGATTTTCTTAGAAAAATACTTTCCTCGTGACCATCAAGCAGATATGGAAGGGCAAGTTTTGAGTCTGATGAAAAAGGAGGATGATAATGTCACAAAGTATGAGGCTAACTTTACAAGGTTAGCAAAGTATGCTGGACATTATATATTTAACCCAAGAAGTAAGATTGATCATTTCTTTGATGGGTTAAAAACATTTCTTCGTCGAGCATTAGTCTCACAATCCTTCTCGTCGTACGAAGACATTGTATCATGTGTTATCAAGACCTAAAAGGAATTTTCTAAGTCATACGACTTTAA
This sequence comes from Viscum album, assembly GCA_963277665.1. Classification (NCBI taxonomy): domain Eukaryota; kingdom Viridiplantae; phylum Streptophyta; class Magnoliopsida; order Santalales; family Viscaceae; genus Viscum; species Viscum album. Next base: position 861,642,474 of record OY728121.1, read on the forward strand.
AGCAAAGAAATAGTAGAAGAGATCTGTTGATTAATCTAGAAATGGAAATAAGGGGAAGAAGGGAAATGTTGAATATCAATCCTGTAGTAAATATGGGAAGAAACACCCCAGTAATTGCTTGATGGGAATGGGTGTCTCTTACAGGTGTGGTGAAAAAGGCCACAAAGCTCGTGATTGCAAAGGGAAGAAGGAATCTACCGATGTTCAGTGCTAAAATTACAGGGAGATGGGACATTATGCAAATAAATTTCCTAAGCGTCAGGGGAACATACCTCATAAAAGGCCAAGGGATCAAGGCTAAGCTTATGTTATCACTACTGCTGAGGTAGAAGCTCCGAAAGACGTGGTGGAAGGTAATTTAATGGTTTCCTCAAGTGTAGATATTCTTTATTTGATTCTGGATCGTCGCATTGTTTCATTTCTTCCCAGTTTGCTAAGAAAATTAGATATTTACAATTTGATTTAACAAGGGAGTTGTCAGTTAAAAATCCCAAGGGAAGTATCAATGCATTGAAGTTTTGTAAATGGGTCCCCATTAGAGCACATAAATGTTCTTTATCCACTAATCTCATCGTCACACCTATGATTGAATTTGATATAATACTGGGTATGGATTGGATTTTGGACTATGTTTCATAGATTTATTGTAAGAAGAAGGAGGTTAAGATTTTTGATGATGATGATAAGAAACACCTTATCTTTAGAGAAGAATCGTCACTACCTAATTATTATCTAGATCTACCCCCAGTAGCTCAACTAAATTCAATTATCGGGGAGGAAGAGAATGAAATAATTGTGGGTGAGGAAAGGAATGTTCAAATAGAGGATGTACCCATTGTGAAAGAATATGTAGATGTGTTTCCAGAAGATTTACCTGGACATCCCCCAGAATGAGAAGTTGAGTTTTACATTGATTTAATTCCTGGATCAAGGCCTATATCGAAGAACCCTTATTTAATGGCCACTATGGAATTATTTGAACTAAAAAAAACTATAGTAATTTAGTAATAAGGGATTTATTCGCCCTAGTGTTTCTCCATGGGGAGCCCCTATTCTTTTTTTTAAAAGAAAGATGGATCTATGAGGTTATTTATTGACTACAGGGAGATCAATGCTATAACAATAAAGAACAAGTATCCCCAACCTCGCATTGATGATTTATTTTACCAACTTCATGGAGCTCAATACTATTCAAAGATTGACCTTCGATCGAGATACAATCAGTTGTGTCTGAAGAATGAAGACATTCTGAAGACAACATTTCGAACAAGGTACAGGCATTATGAGTTTACAGTAATGCCTTTTGGATTGACTAATGCACCCTCTGTATTCGTGGATCTAATGAACAGAGGGTTCAAGGAATATAATGATGACTTTTTAGTGGTATTTATTGATGATATCTTGGTATACTCCAAAATCTAGAAAGATCATGAAAATCACTTGTGCATTATATTGAAGACTCTGGGAAGACATGGATTATATGGGAAGTTTAGAAAGTGTGAATTCTGGCTTCAAGAGGTTTGTTTTCTTGGCCATATTGTCTCGAAGGATGGAATTTCCATTGATCCTTCTAAGACCAAGTCAATCCAATAATGGCCAACACTGACGGGTATAACTGAGGTATGCAGTTTTATTGGGTTGGCAGGTTATTATCGATGTTTCGTCCAGAATTTTCCCGATTGGATAATCCATTAACAAAGATCACATATAAAGGGGTTAAATTTGTCTAGAAAAAAGAGTGTGAAGAATGTTTTGAAGAACTGAAGAGAATATTAGTCAATGCTCCTATATTGACTCTACCATCAGGGAATGATGGGTTCGTTATTTATAGTGATGCATAAATGAAAGGACTTGGTTGTGTCCTTATGCAGAATGATAGAGTTATTGCTTATGCATCACGACAACTGAAAATTCATGAGAAAAAATATCCTACTCATGATCTTGAGTTAGCTATTGTAAACTTTTATTTGAAGATATGGAGGCATTATCTCTATGGTGAGAAATGTGAGATTTATACTGATCATAAGAGTTTGAAGTATATTTTCTCACAGAAAGAACTCAACATGAGGCAAAGGTGATGGCCTGAACTACTCAAGGATTATGATTGAATGATACACTACCACCTGGGGAAGGCATATAAGGTGGAAGGTTCTTTGAGTATAAAGGATCAAGGAGTTTTGAACGTGATGAGAATTGAAAGGGATCATATTTTCAGGGATCTAGTGAAGATGGATATGGGAATTATCATGGAAGGTGAAACATCAATGCTTTTTCAAATGGTTGCCAAACCATCTTTACTAGAAAGGATAAAGAGTTCTCAGACCGGTGATGAAGAGTTGCATAGGAAGATTAAAGCTGTGAATGATGGGAAATTGAGTGACTTTGTGTTTGAAGATGGAATTTTGAAGTTTGGGAAGAGACTTTGTGTTCCCAATATACCTAATCTAAAAAGAGAATTGTTGGATGATGCTCATAGTTCCAATTTCTCCATACAACCTGGGAGCACCAAAATGTAAAGATATTTGAAGGAACATTTTTGGTGGGGCAACATGAAGAGGAAGATTGCTAATTTTGTGTCAAGATGTATGGTTTTTCAACAAGTGATAGCTGGAAGGCAACAACTAGGAGGAGTCATGCAAACTCTTCCCATACCTGAGTGTAAATGGGATAATATCACGATGGACTTTGTCATGGGACTACCAAAGACTCCTAGAAGGAATAATGAAATATGGGTCATTGTGGATCGTCTTACCAAGTCAGCACATTTTCTTGCTATATGGGAGGATTTAACACTTGAACGTCTAGCAAGACTATATATTAATAAAGTTGTGAGACTTCATGGAGTACCCCTATTGATTGTTTCGGATCGTGATCCCCATTTTACTTCAATATTCTAGAAGAGTCTTTAGAAGTCTTTGGATACTGAATTTCGTTTGAGCACTGCTTACCACCCTTAAACAGATGGACAATCAGAACGAACTACTCAAACCTTAGAAGACATGTTGAGATCATGCTCACTTGACTTTCAGGGTATGTGGGATCAATATTTACCTTTGGTATAATTTTCCTATAACAATATCTTCCATTCAAGTATTTGGATGGAAACATATGAAGAGTTATACAGAAAGATATGCCGCACACCAACCTTTTGGGATGAAGTTGGTGAAAGAAAACTTGCAGGCCTAGAAATAGTAGAGGAAATGATGGAAAAGGTGAAGGTAATCCAAAAACACATCAAAGCAGCTCAAAGTTGGCAGAAGATCTATGCCGATAACCGAAGGAAGGATATAGAATTTGAGGTGGGAGATATTGTTTTAGTGAAGGTATCTCTATGGAAGGGAGTTATACATTTTGGTAAGAAGGGAAAAATGAGTCCCAGGTACATCGGACCTTTGAAATTCTAGAACGAATTGGGGTTGTAGAATACCGTTTGGCAATGCCGCCAAATCTCTCCAAAGTTCACGATGTGTTCCACGTATCACTGTTGAGAAAATATATGTCTGACCCAACGCATGTACTCACCTATGAGGAATTAGAACTGCAACCTGATCTATCTTATTGCGAAGAGCCTGTCATGATTCTTGATACAAGAGAACAAGTGCTAATAAATCAGATGACTCGTCTGGTAAAAGTTCTACGGAGAAAATATAAAATGGAAGAGGCAACATGGGAACCTGAGGAACTTATGATGAAAAATCACATGAGTCTTTTTATGTAGTAATATTATAAGAAATTTTGAGGTCGAAATTATTTGAAGTAGGGGAGAATTTAACACCTCAAGCTTCCACGATACGCTTCTCTTTGAACAATATAGTAGCGTGTGTTGTACGCAACTTCGAGTTCTAACACACACCACAACCAATCAAACTAACCGTTATGAATAGTAATACCAAATTTTTGAAATTTTATAAATTTTATCTCTCAAGATGGACTTCATTTTTGGATTCAGAATATCGAATTTATCCTAGGGTGAAATTTTGGTACTTTTTGGATAACTTTTATATTTGGATGAATAGTGAAAATTACTAAATTTTAATTAAAAACAACTTTTTTAATCAAAATAATTAATAGTGATAAATTATTAATTTGAGTGGTTTTAAAGTATATTTAGAATATAGTTTTACCATTTAATACAATGTTGGTCATTGGATATAAAATCACAATTAAACCGGACATAAACAAGTGTTAATCTTTTGATAGTTATTATATCTTAAAAACAAGTTTTTTGTTTTGACAACGGGAATTAATTTTAAACTAATTTCTGCCAATTCTGTGTTTTGAATTTGGAAAAATGAATTACATATTTGGAATCAGGATGTCCAAATTGTGTAAATCTGTAACTTATATTTTTGGACATTTTTTAATAATTACTTCGGTAAATATTTTATTTACCATGGTTAAAGAGTAAATCCTGTAAATAAGGGTAAAAAATAATATTATAATTATAATAAATTACCCTAAAACGTGTCCTAATCTTATTGGTGGATACATTTCCGATCGTGGGCATATTTGGGTCGATTTTGGGACCCCATGGAGCCACTTTTAGGTGATAGGGACACTTTATATTAATTAAGTTTAAGTAAATACAAAAATGACATAATCTTATATCTTTTTGAAAAACAATTTTTACATAGGGTTATATATGTTATATATTCAATTATAAATATTCATTAGAAAGATAAAAAGATTTCCTACATGATTATATTTTATTTATAATTTTTAGACATTTAAAAAGTAAAAATATATATGACACAATAATGATGCATTATTTTCCTTATTAATGAATGAATCAAATAATTGGTATTGTAAATGCTAAAATAAATATAATTTGAAAGTTTGGATGACATAAAAGAATTTTATTGGTTAATATGACATGTTAGTATTTCTTAAATGAATTTGTTTAGAATTAATAAATTTTTTAATACTTTAAAAAAAATCAATTATTGAGTAGTGTCAAAATTGACATAAATGAGTTTTTAAAACAAATATTATATTATTAATTTATATTATATTACTAAAAATATACGGTTCAGCCAAATGACTCATATAATTATTGTTATATCATTAATGGACCACTTTGGGGTCTCTTGGATGTATATAGTATGTTTATTAACTATATATTATAAAAATACAAAGTGACATAGTAAGTGTCAAACTAATTAACTAAGAGTTAAAACTAAAAGATAAGGTTAATATAATGATCCAAACCTATCTAAAATATATTGGTTGAAAGGATTTCGACCCATCCCCACCTTAAACCTTGAATAATACACTTTTTAGCCTTTAGAAACCGAATATGATTTTATTATAAAATAATACTTTATGTTTTTTCTAAAGAGCCCCTCACCCCTCTTATAAAAGGGCACTCCCCCTTCTCATTAATTCACACCTTCAAAGCCATTTTTCTCGGCCAAACCCTTCCCAAATATCCTCCCAACGTCTCTCACTTCATCCTAGAGGCCTTATTTTGATCATAAAGCCAACCTAAGGATTCATTTTGATCAAATCAAAAGGAAGAACCCGGAGAAGAGGTAACGTCTTCACCACCCTCTTTAATGTTCGTTTCTTCTTCAACTTCTTATTTACATGTTATTTCTATTATAAAATAATAACTCCACTATATTCTATATATTGTGATGTTATTATAATTATGGAACAAACAAATTCATTATTCTATCCATCCCTTGAATGACATGTCACCATACGTGTGTGTGTACGACCTACCATCTCCACGTTGTAGTGTAATTGTTGTTCAATATATTATTATTTAGATGGTTATAATAATGATGTATAATTCATGTGAATAATAAATATAACATGATAATTATTCTATATATATGATATACCATCCAATTATATATTATTTTATTATCAAAAGAATGATATTTTCGCTCGTGCGTACGTACGGATTACCGTCTCCACGACCCGATGAGATTCATTTCCAAGTTCACCATTCATCGACAATTATAAAAATATATATTACTAATAAGTATGTAATATATGACATAATAATGATTCTGTAGAGATATATATTTATTTATATAAGTATTTATGTACTTACATATATCTTATTCACTTACTTCCGTTCAATACTATATGAAAACAGAAACACGTTTATGCATACGTACGGACTACCGTCTGCATAAACGGTGTTTTCAATTTCATATATATGTCTATCATAAATATTTATATTCTAAATATATATGATATATTTGTCATGACCCGCCCTCGGGGTCAGTGCCGTGACTACCCCAAGCCCGCCTTCCATAGGCCAGGGGCTGGCGACTAGCACCAAGGCGTAATTCCCGGTAAAAAGGGAAGGCATTGCCTTTGTAAAGTAAACAAACACCACAGAGTAAGTAAACGGAAAGTAAACACTAAGTAAAAGTAGAGTACAACTGAAAGTGAGGAAAAGTAAATGGGCCAGTATACAAACCCAAACTGTAAGTAAAGTACAACTCGAAAGGGAAAACAGCAACTGAAAAGTAAAAGACGCTACACCGAGCTGTCCACTGGAAATCCCACCTGAAGGGTGGGTACAGATAGCTCCACTGCTCCACGGGTCCCGCCGTCCGCTCCGAGCACGTTCTGCCCAGTGGTCCACCTCCAGGTACCGTCCTGCTCTGCAAGCCTCAGCTAAGATCAACGCTGTCCGTCGTCTGCAACCAACACAACGTAGTGCGGGCAAAGCCCGTGCATGGGTGAGTATAAGCTACTCAGTAGGGACCCCGAGACCCCTGAAGGTCTCTCAAATCCACACGAAGAAAGGTACAATCACGAAGTAACAACCGACCCTGCTTAGGTATATGCCCATACATATACCTAAGTCATCAATTTCAAATATGCTCCAACCTCCGAGCCCAAGTACAACTCAGTCCACACAGGAAAGTAAACGTATTCCACACAGGAAAGCAAAACGTAATCCACACAGGATAGCACAACACAATCCACACAGGAAAGCAACAGGATTCATCTCACACAGGTATACATCTTCGAAAGACGATAAAGATGATCTCTGATCCATCTAAGTCGTCGGACCCACGAAGGATCGATAGGTAACTAACCCCCGCAAAAGACCCACACAGGATCGGGCCCACGTAGGACCTGTAGGCGCTGGTTCACACAGGACCGCTGAGCGCAAAGACCCACACAGGATCGGACCCACACAGGATCGGGCCCACTCAGGACCTGTAGCACTGATCCATGTAGGATCGCTGAGTGCTGAAGTCGTCATCGTCGAATCCACACAGGATCTCTGTACTGTCGTCGTCGCAGTCACAGTAGCAGTAGTAGTCACAGTCGCAGCCAGCACTAGGGTTCCCGCACACAGCAAGCTCGTTCGGAGGGTCCGCTCCACGAGCCGAGAGGCTGATACATCAACTGTCACAAAGACCAGAGTTGATGTATCCAAAAGTTCCATATCGTCAATAGGAACTCAACGCAACAGACGGCGCGTCGATCGGACGCCCGGTCTGAGAGTTATTGGCATTTTCGTCCCCGGGGCCCGGTTGGTTTTTAAGGAAAAACCAACCCGACCATACTCCACCTACGTCCAAACCTCGTGCGGATCATTCCAAAAGAACCGTCTCACTAAGAGGAACACAACCAAACTGACGGAACGTCAATCGGACGTCCGTAGCTCAAGATATGAGCGTTTCCGCTCTGAAGGCCCGGTTGGTTTCGTGAACGAACCAACCCGGCCGAAATAAAAGTGTTCCGAAACTTTGAGTGCGATGTACCGAAACGACCGTCTCGATCCAAGGATCGCGTTGCCGCAGACGGTTCGTCATTCGGAGGTCCGTGGCTCAAGTTATGACCAAAAGACCGAAACCGTCTCGAAAATGGGGGGTCCGGGTCCGGGCCGACCCGGCCCGACCCCCCCTGGTCTGACCCGAACTGGGTCGTCCCGACCCGGATCCGAACCGAACCGGGTCGGACCGACCCAGTCCGCTGGACCCGGCCCGGCCGGTGGCGGCGCGGCCCGGCCAGCGGCGGCGCGGCCAGGGTGCCGCCCATGTACCGCACGCGGGGGGGTAAAACCCCCCCTTTTTTCGGATCTCGGACGGCCTAAGGCCGGCCGTTTCTCTTCTAACGCAGGACCCGCGGGTCCCGCCTCCTATCCAAACCGGCGGCCGGTGCGGCCGGCCGCCTTCTTCTTCTCCGCCGCGGCCATCGCCGCGGCTCTTCCGATCTCCGGCGGCCGGCGAGGCCGGCCGCCCCTGGCTGCTCCGCCGCGGCCGTAGGGCCGCGGCCCTTCTTGATCTCCGGCACCGGCGGCCCGGCTGGCCGCCGATCGCCTCCTCGTTCCGCCGCGGCCCGTCTCCGGCCGCGGTCTCTTTCGTAAACAACGACGCGGTGCGTCGGCACCGCATTTCTTTATCGTTGCTCGCTCCGACCATAAATTCTTTTGTTCCTGCGCGGTGCGACGACACCGCGCTGTCTCCGCTAAATCAACACGAAAGATTAGAAGGGGGAGGAGAGTCGGCCGTGTTCGTGCGGTCCGGTCTCCTCCCGTTATAACGATAACAGTTGGCCAATCGTATAAACACAACAATGAACGTTTCACAAATTTTTAATAAAATTTGGAACTACGCCCAACGGATTATTCTTTCATGTTCTAGGGAATGAAAACACGTAATTTGAAAAGGACAAACCCCTACCTTGGTTCTGGAACGAAGTTCGATGATCGATAACGATTCGCGGAAGTCGAGCGTCACGGTGGTCGGCGTCACGGAAGAAGAACATCGATGTCGTGGTTATGTCGTCACGGAAGACGGTTCCTGAGAACGTGGAGTTCTTCGTTGAAGTTCGAAGGCTCTTCGTGTTCTTCGTCAGAGTTGAAGAAGAAGAAGAAGAAGAAGCTCCCAAAATTCCTCTAAAGGTGGTAAAAGAAATTCAACCAGAATAAAATAAGCCTTAAGCTTATATTATTAAATAACTTTACCACATGAATTTCAATGGTTTGAATTGAACAACTCACCTCAATTAATACTTAAAGTTGTCAAACATTAATTAAAAGGAGGGTTAATGGGAGTTTTGAGGGAAGATGGAAGGTTGGGTTTCGTGTGGGCCCCACCACACTTAATCCTCCCAAGGGAGGTTAAGTGGATGTGGGTCCCACTCCCAACTCCCTTTGGAAGGATTTATAAAAAAAACATCAAGTTTAAATAAAATTTTGTATTTCACAAATTTTATTTAACTTAATCTAAAAACCCAAAAACTAACTTTCAACCCGTAACAAACGCAACTTCCGAAAAGGTCTCCTTAAGCGAATATCGGCGCTGCGAGTTCATCGGTGCCCTCGGATTTCAATTCCGAGTACCGAATCAAAAGTTAGGAATTCCCGCTCGTTCGTTCACTGAACGTACCCGAGCCAAACTTCGGAAATTGATTCTGGGCACTCCGGGCCTCGGAATCAGGTGCCGTCAGAAACCGCGCTCTTGTAAAATTCCAAAGAAAATTAAGAAAAAATTTCCCTTGAATTTTACGGGTCTTTACATTACTCCCACCTCAGGGATTTACATCCCCGTAAAGATACATCAAAAACTAGGGAAACAAATGAGGGTACTGAGCACGCATCTGAGCCTCCCACTCCCATGTGCTCTCCTGGAGGTTCTCGTGCTACCATCTGATGCGCACAAGAGGAATCGATCGCCCACGTAGGACCTGCTCCTGTCGATCCTCTATCTCCACCGGGACCTCCGTAAAAGTCGCCCCATCGTCAACGTCAAGCTCCCCATGGTCAATGATGTGCATCGGGTCGTGCACGTATCTCCTCAGCTGGGATACGTGGAATACATCGTGCACCCGGTGCAACTGAGGTGGCAGAGCCAGGCGATAAGCCACCTCGCCAACCCTGCTGAGGACCTGGAAGGGTCCGATGAAGCGCGGAGATAACTTTCCACCTCGGCCAAATCTCCGAATACCACGTCGAGGTGAGACCCGCAAGAAGACGTGGTCACCATCCTCGAACTCCAGTGGCCTCCGCCTCCTGTCAGCATATGACTTCTGCCGGCTCTGAGCTGTCCTCATCTGCTCCTGGATGACCTGGACCTTCTCTGTCATGGCGTGGACCATCTCCGGTCCCACCAGTGCTGACTCTTCAGGGTCTGTCTAGCACAAAGGAGATCTACAAGGTTGGCCGTACAACGCCTCGTACGGTGCCATCCCGATGGTGGAGTGGTAGCTGTTGTTGTACGCAAACTCCACCAAGGGTAGGTGGTCCTCCCAGCTACGAACAAAGTCGAGGACACATGCGCGGAGCATGTCCTCGAGAGTCTGAATGGTCCTCTCCGTCTGACCATCCGTCTGGGGGTGAAAGGCTGTGCTCAGACGTAGCTGCATCCCGAACGCCTCCTGTAACCCCTTCCAAAGTCGGGAAGTAAAGCGAGCATCTCGATCGGAGACGATAGAAGATGGCACACCGTGGAGCCGCACAATCTCCTGAACGTAGAGACGTCCCAAGCTCTCCACTGAGCCCTGCTCTCGGATGGGTAAGAAGTATGCCGACTTGGTGAGTCGGTCAACAATCACCCAGATGGAGTCGTGACCTCTGGAAGTGCGTGGTAGTCCAGTCACGAAGTCCATAGATATGCCGTCCCACTTCCACTCTGGGACCTCCAAGGGATGTACCAAGCCTGCTGGTACCTGATGCTCTGCCTTCACCTGCTGGCAGGTGAGGCATCGAGAAACGAACTTTGCTACTGCCTTCTTCATGCCCGGCCACCAGTGCTGTCGTCTGAGGTCCTGGTACATCTTCGCTACTCCAGGATGTACCGCCAAAGGAGAAGTGTGAAACTCTCTCAGCACTTCCTCTCACAAAGCGACTGGTACCATGGTACGTCCTCTGAAAAGGATGTCGTGCTCTGCTCCAAGGGAGAAACCATCAGGTGCCTGTCCCGAGGATATCTGTGCATGCCGTGTCTCACAGTCAGCGTCCTCACGCTGTGCCTCTCTGACCCGCTGCAGTAGTGGAGGAGTGACTGTGAGAGACTGGAGGAAGGCTGCTCCATCTCTATCCACGAAGGATATCTACAAAGAGGCTAGCTGCTCCGTCGCCTCCTCAAGTAGCTGAATGCCCGTCCTCCTGCTAAGGGCATCGGCTACTACGTTTCCCTTTTTAGGAGTATAGACTATCTCAAAGTCATAGTCCTGGAGGAACTCAAGCCATCGCCGCTGTCTCAGGTTCAGGTTCTTCTGCGAGAAGATATACCTGAGACTCTGATGATCGGAAAAGACTGTAAAGCGCTCGCCCATCAGATAGTGTCGCCATGTCTTCAGAGCGAAGACCACTGCTGATAACTCCTTGTCATGGGTAGCGTAGTTCTGCTCATGCGGCCTCAACTGACGTGATCCATAGGCGATCACTGCCCGCTCCTGCATCAGAACACATCCGAGTCCGGTCCCTGATGCATCACAGTAGACTATGTACCCTACTCCCTCCTCAGGCAACCTCAAGATAGGTGCGCTAGTCAATCTCTGTCTCAGCTCCTGGAAGCTCTGCTGACATCTGTCTGACCACACGAAGGGTTTTCCCTTCTTCGTCAAAGCTGTGAGTGGTGCCGCAACTCTAGAGAAGTCCGGCACGAATCTCCGATAGTATCCAGCTAGTCCCAAGAAACTCCGAACCTCAGTCACGCTCTTGGGTGGCTCCCATGCTAACACAGCCTCGATCTTCGCAGGATCCACTGCAACTCCCGCCTCAGATATAACGTGTCCCAAGAAGTGGACCTCACGTATCCAGAATTGTCACTTCGAGAGCTTACCATAAAGCTGGTGCTCTCGGAGTGTGTCTAGTATAACTCGCAAGTGATAGGCGTGCTCCTCCTCAGTCGTAGAGTAAATCAGAATGTCGTCGATGAAGACTACGACAAACTGATCGAGGTATGGATGAAAGATACTATTCATGAGAGCCATGAATACTGCTGGAGCATTGGTTACACCGAAAGGCATAACCAAGAACTCAGAGTGGCCATACCGACATCTGAAGGCCGTCTTCTGCACATCCTCGTCTCTGACTCTGAGCTGATGATAGCCTGACCTGAGGTCTATCTTCGAGAACCACTGTGCTCCCTTGAGCTGATCAAAGAGGTCATCAATCCTCGGTAGCGGATACTTGTTCCTCACTGTCACCTGGTTCAGGCGACGATAGTCAACACAAAGCCGCAGGCTCCCGTCCGCCTTCTTGGCGAACAAAATCGGGGAAGCCCAGGGTGAAACACTGGGTCGGATGAACCCCTTGCCCTGCAAGTCCTCCAACTGTACCCGTAGCTCTCGAAGCTCGGCGGGGGCCATCCGATATGCTGGGGTGGATATCGGGGCTGTCCCGGGGTACAAGTCAATATAAAAGTCTACCTCTCTACGAGGAGGTAGCCCTGGGACGTCGTCGGGAAAAACGTCCACAAACTGATCCACCACTGCAGGAAAACCAGGACTCCGCACGTCAACTGCTCCAAGGATGAGGCTAGCCATCTGATGAGTGATGGGCTGTCCTCTCCTCTGCGGAAGTCCATCCTGTGCTGCTAAGGCTCCCTTCTCACCGGTGAAGGTGAACCTGCTCCCGTCGGTGCGTACACATCGCATCTTGCGCCTAAAACAGTCAATCTGTGCATGGACTGTAGATAGCCAATCCATGCCAAGATGACGTCGTAAGGCCTCGACGCTACTACAAGAAGATCCCAGCCGAAGCTCTCACCTCCTAGAGTAAGCTCACACTGCCGGCACCAGTGCGTAATCGTCGAGTCTACTCCCGTAGGAGTCTCTAGCCGTAAGGATCGAGCCAACGGCTCTGTCGGAATCTCCGAGCTCCGAACAAGGGCAGCGGCTATGAAAGAGTGACTCGCTCCTGTGTCTATAAGAACTGCAGCAAGGGTGGAATAGACATAGATAGTACCTCGAATCATCTTGGGTGCGCCGTGGTCGTAGGCCTCTGCTGCCTGGAGCTGTGCCTGTCTCTGCCCGCCAGCTCCCTGTGTTCGGGGTGGACCTCCTGGTGGTGGTGGTGGCATAGCCTCAAAGCGTCGCCCACCACAGGATGCTTGTCCAGCTCCTCTGCCTCGTCCGCCTCCTCCCTGCGGACCGCCACGGTCGACCCTCTGCCTCTGCCTCAGTGGTCCCTCAACTGACTGCTACTCCTCGGCACGGCGGGTCGGGCAGTCACGAGCCATGTGGCCCTGCCCGCCGCACGAGTAGCACTGTCTGCCTCTCGAAAGACTGGCTCCGCGCTGTGTGCCCCGCACTGCTGAGCCAGTGCCCTGAGGTCGTCTGCCCGAAGGTCTGGTCTATCTGGACCCCTGAGTCATCCGTCGACTGCCTGCTGCAGATGACTCTTCCATGTGCCGCCCTGCGGTGGGTCGCTGCGCTGGTGTAGACTCAGCAAGGAAGCTCTCGATCAGAAGGACCCGCTCCAGTACTCCTGTGTGAGTTGGTATGCTTAGGGAGATCAGCGATGCCCTAATCTCGTGTCTCAAACCCTGCTCGAAGGTCCGGGCCTGGAAGAATGGGTCCCGTACCATGTCGGTCGAGTAGCGTGAGAGGTCAGTAAATCTCACCGAGTACTGAGCGACCGTCATGCTGCCCTGCTGCAGCTGAAGAAGCTCCTGGATACGCACCGCACGAAGGGTGGATGGGACGAACTCCGAGCGGAAGAGGCTCTCAAAGTCCGTCCAAAGTAGAGATGCCTCATCGTGCACCTGGAGTATTAAGCTCCATCATCGTCCTGCTGCTGCGTGTAGTAGGCTCGCAGCGAGAATCACCATGAGGTCTACTGGTGTCCTCAGTAGCCTAAACACACGTACCACTGCCTCCAGCCAGTCCTCTACCGCCTGGGGGTCCGTCTCCCCATGAAACCTGGGTGGTCGCTGTCGCTGAAACTCATGCAGTGCGCTGAGGCGACGTGCATCGTCAGCGGCTGGTGCTGGAAGCATCGGGGGCTCGGCGGGTAGAGCTACCGCCGGTGCTACTGCTGACAAAGGGCCCTGCACCGAAGCCTCGTCGCTCGGTGGGCTGTCGTCACACTCGACTCTCGAAACCATAGCTGGCTGCCGTCGTGGGGCCATCCTGAAAAGGAAACAGGTGCACCACGGTCAGAACAGTATACCTGGTGAGCTGATATGAAGTAATCACAAAGAAAACTTTAAAACACACATGCAATCAATGTTTTCGTGCATTAAGTCGGAAATCAGAAGTCAGGGTCCTGGTGTATGGATACGTCGGCCGCCGCACCAACACTGGACTCCCTGGACTGATAACCACACTCAATACGCTAAACATTATTGCTTCACATAGAAAAGATCAGAGTTCGCGGTAGAACCTAACTCCTCTGATACCAATTTGTCACGACCCGCCCTCGGGGTCCGTGCCGTGACTACCCCAAGCCCGCCTTCCATAGGCCAGGGGCTGACGACTAGCACCAAGGCGTAATTCCCGGTAAAAAGGGAAGGCATTGCCTTTGTAAAGTAAACAAACACCACAGAGTAAGTAAACGGAAATTAAACACTAAGTAAAAGTAGAGTAAAACTGAAAGTGCAGAAAAGTAAATGGCCCAGTATACAAACCCAAACTGTAAGTAAAGTACAACTCGAAAGGGAAAACAGCAACTGAAAAGTAAAAGCCGCTACACCGAGCTGTCCACTGGAAATCCCACCTGAAGGGTGGGTACAGATAGCTCCACTGCTCCACGGGTCCCGCCGTCCGCTCCGAGCACGTCCTGCCTAGTGGTCCACCTCCAGGTACCGTCCTGCTCTGCAAGCCTCAGCTAAGATCAACGCTGTCCGTCGTCTGCAACCAACACAACGTAGTGCGGGAAAAGCCCGTGTAGGGGTGAGTATAAGCTACTCAGTAGGGACCCCGAGACCCCTGAAGGTCTCTCAAATCCACACGAAGAAAGGTACAATCACGAAGTAACAACCGACCCTGCTTAGGTATATGCCCATACATATACCTAAGTCATCAATTTCAAATACGCTCCAACCTCCGAGCCCAAGTACAACTCAGTCCACACAGGAAAGTAAACGTATTCCACACAGGAAAGCAAAATGTAATCCACACAGGATAGCACAAAACAATCCACAAAGGAAAGTAATAGGATTCAGTTCACACAGGTATACATCTTCGAAAGACGATAAAGATGATCTCTGATCCATCTAAGTCGTCGGACCCACGATGGATCGATAGGTAACTAACCCCCGCAAAAGACCCACACAGGATCGGGCCCACGTAGGACCTGTAGGCGCTGGTTCACACAGGACCGCTGAGCGCAAAGACCCACACAGGATCAGACCCACACAGGATCGGGCCCACTCAGGACCTGTAGCACTGATCCACGTAGGATCGCTGAGTGCTGAAGTTTTCTTCGTCGAATCCACACAGGATCTCTGTACTGTCGTCGTCGCAGTCACAGTAGCAGTAGTAGTCACAGTCGCAGCCAGCACTAGGGTTCCCGCTCACAGCAAGCTCATTCGGAGGGTCCGCTCCACGAGCCGAGAGGCTGATACATCAACTGTCACAAAGACCAGAGTTGATGTATCCAAAAGTTCCGTATCGTCAACAGGAACTCAACGCAACAGACGGCGCGTCGATCGGACGCCCGGTCTGAGAGTTATTGGCATTTTCGTCCCCGGGGCCCGGTTGGTTTTTAAGGAAAAACCAACCCGACCGTACTACACCTGCGTCCAAACCTCGGGCGGAGCATGCCAAAAGAACCGTCTCACTAAGAGGAACACAACCAAACTGACGGAACGTCAATCGGACGTCCGTAGCTCAAGATATGAGCGTTTCCACTCCGAAGGCCCGGTTGGTTTCGTGAACGAACCAACCCGGCCGAACTCAAAGTGTTCCGAAACTTTGAGTGAGATATTCCGAAACGACCGTCTCGATCCAAGGATCGCGTTGCCGCAGACGGTTCTTCATTCGGAGGTCCGTGGCTCAGGTTATGGCCAAAAGACCGAAACCATCTCGAAAATGGGGGGTCCGGGTCCGGGCCGACCCGGCCCGACCCCCCCTGGTCTGACCCGAACCGGGTCGTCCCGACCCGGATCCGAAGCGAACCGGGTCGGACCGACCCTGTCCGCTGGACCCGGCCCGACCGGTGGCGGCGCAGCGGCGCGTCCATGGTGCCGCGCATGTGCCGCACGCGGGGGGGGGGGGGGGGGGGGGGGGGGGTAAAACCCCCCCTTTTTTCGGATCTCGGCCGGCCTAAGGTCGGCCATTTCTCTTCTCACACGGGACCCGCGGGTCCCGCCTCCTATCCAAACCGGCGGCCGGCGCGGCCGACCGCCTTCTTCTTCTCCGCCGTGGCCATCGCCGCAGCTCTTCCGATCTCCGGCGGCCGGCGAGGCCGGCCACCCCTGGCTGCTCCGCCGAGGCCGTAGGGCCGCGGCCCTTCTTGATCTCCGGCACCGGCGGCCCGGCTGGCCGCCGGTCGCCTCCTCGTTCCGCCGCGGCCCGTCTCCGGCCGCGGTCTCTTTCGTAAACAACGACGCGGTGCGTCGGCACCACATTTCTTTCTCGCTGCTCGCTCCGGCCATAAATTCTTTTGTTCCTGCGCGGTGCGACGACACCGCGCTGTCTCCGCTAAATCAACACGAAAGATTAGAAGGGGGAGGAGAATCGGCCGTGTTCGTGCGGTCCGATCTCCTCCCGTTATAACGATAACAGTTGGCCAATCATATAAACACAACAATGAACGTTTCACAAATTTTTAATAAAATTTGGAACTACGACCAACGGATTATTATTTCATGTTCGAGGGAATGAAAACACGTAATTTGAAAAGGACAAACCCCTACCTTGGTTCTAGAACGAAGTTCGATGATCGATAACGATTCGCGGAAGTCGAGCGTCGCGGTGGTCGGCGTCACGGAAGAAGAACGTCGATGTCTCGGTTATGTCGTCACGGAAGACGGTTCCCGAGAACGTGGAGTTCTTCGTCGAAGTTCGAAGGCTCTTCGTGTTCTTCGTCAGAGTTGAAGAAGAAGAAGAAGAAGAAGCTCCCAAAATTCCTCTAAAGGTGGTAAAAGAAATTCAACCAGAATAAAATAAGCCTTAAGCTTATATTATTAAATAACTTTACCACATGAATTTCAAAGGTTTGAATTGAACAACTCACCTCAATTAATACTTAAAGTTGTCAAACATTAATTAAAAGGAGGGTTAATGGGAGTTTTGAGGGAAGATGGAAGGTTGGGTTTCCTGTGGGCCCCACCACACTTAATCCTCCCAAGGGAGGTTAAGTGGATGTGGGTCCCACTCCCAACTCCCTTTGGAAGGATTTATAAAAAAAACATCAAGTTTAAATAAAATTTTTTATTTCACAAATTTTATTTAACTTAATCTAAAAACCCAAAAACTAACTTTCAACCCGTAACAAACGCAACTTCCGAAAAGGTCTCCTTAAGCGAATATCGGCGCTGCGAGTTCATCGGTGCCCTCAGATTTCAATTCCGAGCACCGAATCAAAAGTTAGGAATTCCCGCTCGTTCGTTCACTGAACGTACCCGAGCCAAACTTCAGAAATTGATTCCGGGCACTCCAGGCCTTGGAATCAGGTGCCGTCAGAATCCGCGCTCTTGTAAAATTCCAAAGAAAATTAAGAAAAAATTTCCCTTAAATTTTACGGGTCTTTACAATATTTATCATGTTTTATATTCTGGAAGTATTTAAATCATGATCTAAGTGATACAATCAAGAGTAACAAGTTAAAACACGTATGATAAAGAAAGTGATTATTACCTGAAATGTTAATTTAACATGGAAAATATTATTAAATGGGTATTATAAAGTAATAAATGAATCATGTATGATATCATAAATATTAATATGGTTCGGGTAAAATTTAATAACATATAATGATATTCGTACAGGAGGTTAAACGTACCCTTGACTAAAGGAAAGTTCAAGGTAAGGGTTAATTCCTCAATCTCATTATTACCTAACATTGTTTATTTGTAAGTATTTAATGGGACATTTTTATCATCCATGTCCATTTTTCATAAAAAGGATTTCAAAATTAAGTTTTTAAGGATTTTGAAAGGCAATCTTTAAGAAGATCATAATTTCAAATGTTTTAATGATTTATCTTTCTAAATCTTTTTAATTAATGTCCATGTTTTCAAAATGATTTTAAGGATTTATTTATATAGACATGAATGTTTTTAAATGATAATTCTCTTCAAAAGTTTCAAAGTGGTATGGGACACTTTGATTCAAAAATATCTTTTAAATTACTTCATTTATAAATGTGTGACTTTTAAATGATTTTACAAAAAGGATATTTCTCTCAAAAAGTTTTACTCATCATTTTCAACTATGTCAGCATCCTCTGCTGGATATTATTTTGGATTGAGGTTGATTTATTATAATAAAATATTCCTTATTGTATTTAATGAGTTATGATATGTTTGACTGTGGATGTGTTATTTTTATACCATTCATGGTTTATGGAGAAAGTAATGTCATTTCGTATTCTAGTTTTAATACGAAAGTTTATGTTATGTTTAAACCTGTTCATATGAGGAATGGGTTGGACTTAGTAAGTGACTGGTGGAGCCCTCTATAGCTCCTTGATGCATCGATAGGTCTAATGAGACAAACTAGGGTCTTGGCACGAGGCCTTGACAAAATCATACTTGTAGCCTTGGCATGAGGCCTTGTCTACGTGGTTATGATAGTCTTGCATTATGCATTCCATCATTATGAAAGTGGTTATTGATATTGCATGTGATTATTCGACTAGTAGAATATCCATGTGAATAAGTAAATGGAATTATTTCATTTTATCTTTGCCATATTATGCTGAATTTTAATGTTTAAAAGGCTTTTGTTTAAGTTATACATTGCCTTAAATTTTTATGCTTATTTATGAATGTTTCCACTATATTTTTATCCTTACTGAGAATCTGAGCTCACCCCTTTCAATGTTTTATTTTTCCTAGGATGTGAAGAAGTAATTTATGAATGACCTATAGGGATAGAATGAGGGGATATGAAGACAAGATGTTGTTGTAGTAGTTTTCACTTTATGATGTAATGTAAACTTTATTAATATATCTAGTGTTTCTGAGGCTACTAAACTAATTGGTCTTTCGAGACATGATCTTTCTTGTGATCATTCCAATGTTATGTAATAATGCACCGACTCTAGGTAATTGAGGTCGGGGCGTTACACTTTACCTAGGAACGGGTCTATCCTCGACAGGCACGAGTCAAAGGAAAAAAGTTTATTCTTGGATGTTTTTAGTAAAATAAAAATAAAAATAAATTCATAATGTTTTTTATTTTATTTTATATGGAAACATCCACTGCAGGGCGACGACGGGGAAGCTGTTTCATTAATAAATTCCATGTCATAATGAATCAAGAATGTAATTCTTGACTCTTTAATGCAGAAGAATTTTGGAATGCCAAAACGTGTTCCCTGGTTTAATGGGTTAATCGAACGTCGATTGTTGGAAGAAGATTGAGAGGAAACTCTAGAGAATCTGTGGAGCTTTGAAAAAACTCTCAACGATGAAAGACGATGAATCGAAGTTGACAATCGCTGCGCCAATGAGTTTGAAGGATCTTTATGACGATGGTAGCATGACCCCTTTATCAGTGATCAATCCCACTTCAGGTAGGGGTTTGTTATTTAAATTTGTTTCCCCACTTTTTTTAAATGACGAACGCAGATCAACCATGAACATGTGGATCCGTAGATTCGTACGTTCTTACGAGTTATTTTTATTGGGGATGATTCAGGGAATTGATCCATGTTTAAATGTTGTTGTTTGATTATTCTCTATTTTATCCTACTAATGGGAGCAGATCAGCACCGTGACGAACTACGGCGAAGGTTCGTTCCTTGATTTGTTCATTGGAGTTTCCTCCCCCTTTTCCTTTTGCGCATTCTTCACACTCTTCAAGGGGTGAGGAACCATGGTTATTTTCACATCCATTTTGCAACGCATCTATCCCAAATTGAAGATTAGACACCACAACGACATTGCGGAGGTGTGACGACGATAGCGGATGACGAATCGGACCGGATCGGGAAGGGTCGTTCGACAAGCGTTCTTCAGGACGGTGGACCGTTTCATGTTTTCGGAGCTGATCATAGGTTAGAAAACAATTCAATAGCCTTCGTGGTGTCAAGGAAACAAAAACCTGTGATCTTTGTGGTAATCGGACGACCGTATCGAGGAAAGTGACATCACGGAAGTCGCGACGACAAAGGTTCACGTTTCTGGAAATTTCCATAATACACGACATGTATCTTCAAAGAATACGCCATGTAGTACCAGTTGATGAGGCTAGGGTTTTGGGGTTTAGGGAGAACTCAAATGGCCTGTGACCCTCGTCACATGATATGTTGTGCTTTCCCCGATGTTCGGCGTGTATTTTGGAAGGTACACTGACATAGGATGGACTACACTGCTTCAGACAACACAAAATGTATTCACTACACAGCATGGATGAGGTGGCTAAGCAGGACTCGGTGTGTATCCACGAGATACATTGACATGGTATGAAGTACACTGTGTGTAATCCATCACACAGCCAGGCGAGGCTAGTAACGCGGGTCACCCCATGTACTGATTACACAGGTTGGAGTACACCGGTTGATGACCGTGTATGGGCACATGGCCAGCGTGCACAGAGCCAACCCCAGTCACTCAGACATGGTGTGTACACCATAATAAATGTTGAGTAATCACTTTTCTCCATGACCAGACTTATGACACGGGCCGTTGTACACAGGATGTACCTGGGTTCAGACAACACGACTTGTAAATTTTCTACACACCGTGTACTTTTTGGAAAAGGGCACTGTCCTCTTGTTCACCGTATCTTGGACATCATTAATTTGGGTTAGTGCCATTTCTTCTCATTACCCTAGAGTTCAGGAATCATTTCCTACTACAGGAGTATGATCCCTTCAGTAGGACTTTTTGTGATAGAGTCGGCATCCCTACGAGCGGCCCAAAGCCAGATCCTCAATCCATTACTGACCCTAGGTAGAGTCAGGCATCGACGTGACCAACTCTATATGGCGTTGATCCTGTACCAAGCTGGTGAATCACCCAACTGGTGAATCCGAATGTGTCGCAATATCCTCCATGGCCCTGGAAGTGATCCTCATCTGTGTATCATGATCTTTCCCACTCATGAGTGTGTATCCCGTAATGAGTTCTTCAATCTACCATGATCTTCCCTTTCAGATGTGTGTCCCTCGTAATGAGTGTATCTACCTCCCGTGATGTTTCCTGATGAACAATACTTCTCATATGGACGTCATCAGAGCTACCAGAATCGTGGAGTGTGATCTCCTGGAACAAGTTCTTCGTGGAAATATTCGAACTAAATCCCTAGAGGGGGTATGCAGTTGTATGACTTGTCTCTAGACTACGGGTCTGCGTTTTGAGTATATCTTGATTTTGATATCATATTATATTTTTAGTAGACATATACTGTGTATATCTAACTATGACTTTCCTTTGTGTACATGATTTGTGTTTTTCGGGGTCCTCTCCTGAGTATTGTTATACTCACCCTTGCACGGGCTTTTCCCCGCATGTGTCGTATCTTGTGCAGACGAGCAGCCTTTTGACATAGTCAAGGGTGGAACAGGATAGGACCGAGCTTTCTGAGTTCCCTACAGTCCAAGGTGTTTCTTCGGCTACGAGTAGTAGTCCTAGTACCTCTTTGTGTTTATCAGTTGGAATTTGCAGTTTTTCAGACTCTTGTTTTTAGTGGGCTTGTATTCTATCCATTTTACTTTCAGTACATTACTTTCTTTCGTACTCTGTTGGTTGGGTTTAGTATTATGCATGCATTTTTTTCCATAGTGGTTTTTACATTACATCATTTTTAGGCATGGAGATGTGTGTGTGTACAGGTTCTTAGACAATACCTCCAATGTTAGTAATATGCCTTCTCGGTGCTAGTCACTAGCCCTTGGCCTATTGGAGGCAGGCTTGGAGAGTCACGGCACGGGCCCCACTGGGATGGGACATGACATCTCAATAGGTGGAGGTTTATTTAACTACCCATATAGATAAAGAGCATCACGAGATGCACCCTGAATTAATGCCTCATCACTCATCAGATTTCCGACATGTTCCAGAATTGGTATCTAAGAAGGATGTCATCACAAAGGCATCTTGAATTTTAACTAGACATACCACTACAAATTGTGAACACACACACACAAACATACAAATATATATATATATATATATATAAATTTGTGGTTTAATTTAGGAGGATAGAAAATTAATCTATCATATATGGTGCTTGTAAAATTTATCCCTGCAACTAGTGTCTCACTATGTCAAGTTGACATGTTTTTTTCATGGTCATAGTGAATTGATACTTCAACCACCCACACCATCACTTGATTCCCAATTCAGAGAGATTCCCTGGAGACACATTGACATTTCCCCCCTAATCCCAACCAAATCCACATTAGGGGAATACTCCAGAAAACATCCCAAGGAATGAAATTCTATGATATCAGTATGTTCTGAACCATCCCAAGTTATATATCAATTCGAATCTACCCCAATAAAACCCCTATAGGATAGGGGTTGGTGACAAAAATTGAAATGCATAACCTAAATGGTAGGCCTTTTCTTCACTACCTATATCCTTATAACCAACCATCTTGATGCTGTAGATCATATGAATAAGAAAAAAAAATGAAACCAACAGAAAGGAAACAAAGCATTAAAACCCTCTAGGGTTTATATGAGTATGATAGCCTAAACTCAAATGTGATGTAGAAAAATACATGAAAAATTATGATGATTTCCCAACCTGAATGAATTAAAAAAATTAAATAGTTGAGTGATCCCATCTCTTGATCTCCAATATACGAACACCATTCATTTTTCATATCACCCAGTATCACTATGCTCCTATAAAGTCACCATAGAACTCTCTACTGTATTAATATGAGATGACATAAGAGGGAAAACCCCATGTAGTGGTGAGTATATACATACTAATTATGACAACCTAAAAACTGATTGAGGTAGTAGTATGATATATAGTAGTAAAATAAATATAGTTTAATAGTATAAAATATTAATCTCAACCCAAACCAAGATAAAGTGTAACCTTTTCCAAACACAAGGGGATTGAAACAAGGAGATTATGAACTACACATCATGTATTCCCACCCATTGTATGAATGCAGACACATCAAAACCCATGAAAATAAAAATGGAAATAGAATTGCATACATAATGAATATTTCCATCTCATGTATGTAGAGTTACCAAATCTATAGATATGGATATAGATAGTTGTATTTATATTATTAGATAAAGAATACCAAATGAGAGAGAAAGGGGATCTCCATCTCACATCTCAACAAAAGAAGAATAGTATCCAATAGTTCCCAATACCTATTAATGATTACCACCATCCCCAAAATCAACCTAGAAGTAATCATGAATGTCACATGTAATGACCCTAATTTCACATGTAATTGTTTTTAATTATATGGAATTATTATGAGTCTGAAAAAATTGACGTCATGTGATTCTGATCACTACTGTTCCTGGAATAAATTTCTGAACTTTTTTATCGTATGTTCAGTAAACTTGTGAGTGAAGTTTTCTATCTTTTGAATAAGTGGTTGGATTAAAAATCTGAGGGAACATTTGAATCCGCAATGCCAAGATTATCTTATGGGAGGTTTCAATTCAACCACAATATGTCTAGAAAAAAATTTAGATTTGGGTCTTTTTAAAAGAATAATAAAATAACTTCGTTATTTTATTTTGTTATTTATTTTCATCCAACAAAAAAGTGACAGTGGTGGGACTGACAACATGTCAAGCCATTAAATGGATTGACTCCTCAAATCCTTTGTAACAGCACCATTGGAGTTAGGAAGGATCCAATTAAATTAACCCCCATTAATTCCACAGGCGTTACCCTCCCTCCACCATATCCTTTTTATATGTATTATTGAAAGAGGTATTAGCATGAATTCACCTAGAGAATATGTTTTGATAAAGTGTCATGACGCTAATCACTTAGAGGATGAAGCTGGTTCCAGCGGGCAGTGATGAGCACCACCGAACGACGAACAACAACTATTCCTCAAGTGCGATGTCTCTCCAAATAACGTGAGGTAAGGATTTATTTTGTTATAATTTCAAGTTTTTGTTGAATCCTATTTATCCCCCATGTTTTCAAACTAACATGGAGAGTGTGGGCCAAACTAACATGGTATGATCCCTCTGCAACATTGATTAACCTAGTTTTCTTCATGGAAGACCACTGGCGTGGCGGCAGTGACTGACCACGTTGGAGGCGGCACTCCATCGCGTGCCGCAGGAGGAGGATCCAACACTATGGCTTGGCAGATATTGGTGTGGCCAACACTGGGCAGCCATGGAGGGAGTGCAGCACGCTGTCACACGCCGCTGGTGGGGATGGCCATAGCCGAAGACATGGTGGGTGAAGACGACAGCCGGCTGGAGCCGACCGTGGAAGGAGAAGATGGAGCAGTGCACCGTCGCACGCTACTGGAGGAGTTTGTGGCTTGATGTCATGGTAGTGGAGGGAACCACCCACCCTCAGGTGTCGCAACAGTGGGGTGGCACCTCGTGGCGGCACAGCTTCATAAGCCAAACGGCCGCTCGACTGCTCGGGAAAATCGGGGGACACCACCACCCCCCCCCACCCCGCCCCACATCAGTCGCGCTTGCCCAGTGGGACAAGCCCACCATGGACCAGCCTAGATTGGTCAGACAAGGACCTAGTCGGGTCGACAGGACTTGGGTCGGTCCGACCGGGTCGGACTGGACTCGGGCCATTCCTGGCCAGTTTAACCTAAAAGACCATAACATGAAATCTAGGTGTCCATTTGAAGAACCACCTACAGTTCTGGGACACATAAAATGAGGTTGTCATTTTTGGTATACTCCACTCAAGTTTCAATGAATGTTTGATTACATTCACATATGATCATATATGAATCCAACAGGTCCCTCATAACAAAAATGCTTATACCTCACAGATCGGGTGTCCGATTGACGCGTCGTTTGTTGTGTTGGAAGCCTTACGACATAGCTGTCATTTGGGTTACTTTTTGGATAATATTTTGGTGATTGAGTTATGACTAATGGCTTTAGTAGAAGATCCCCCGTAATCAAGTGTACTTTGAACAGTAAACCAGTGGCTGTCTGTGAGGCGGAGGTTAGAGACAGATCAAACAGAGGTTAGTACCGAGTGATCTTATGTGGGTCAACACCGATTCTGTGTGGGTCAAATCTTGTGTGTGTTAGCTCCCAGCGATCCTATGTGTGTCAGTGCATACCGATCCTATGCGGGTCATATCCTTTGTGGGTCAACGCTCAACAATCCTTTGTGGGTCAGTGCATAGTGATCATGTGTGGGTAAGATCATGTGTGGGTCATTGCGAGGGTTAGTACCTATCGACTCCGGGTGGGTCAGATCCTATGTGGGTCATTACAGGGGTTAGTAACTATCATTTATATGTGGGTGAGACTTCTTATGGTCAATAGTAGTGCCTATTGACAGAATAAGATGATCTAGCTTCTTGACTAATCATATGTACTTTTGTGCTTTACTTATATACCTGGTGTGAGCTGAGTCTTTTACCTTCGTGTTGTTAACTTTTTGGTACCTTCACCATCGTGGTGTTATCTTCATGGTGATACTTGTGTGGTACTTTTACCTTTGTGTTTTTATCTTCATGGTGATACTTGTATGGTACTTTTACATTCGTGGTGTTATATTCAAGGTGGTACATGTGTCGTACTTTTACCTTCGTGGTGTTATTTTTGTGGCGTTACATATGTGGTAATTTTACCTTCGTGGTGTTACCTAAATTATGTTACCTTTGTGGTATTCTTCCTTCATGTATGAGTTGAGTATATCTTGATAACATTGTTATATGTTTGGGTATATACCTATGTAGATTTTTTGACTAATCCGTGCATTGTGGTTGAGGTCTTTCTTTCTTGTTTTTCCTTTGTGGAACTACGGGAGACCATTAGGGGTATCAGGGTCCCTACTGAGTATCGTTATACTCACCCCTACAAAGGTTACGCTTTCACCTTGTTGTGTCTTGTGCATACAATAGACAACATTGATCGATGCTGAGGGAGCCACGAATAGACGGTGCTCAGAGATGGATCTTTTACGTGACATGCTGCAATGACTACTAATCATGAGTTTTACCTACCCATCAGGTAGGATCCTCGGAAGACGATCCAAGAGCTATTTTTCACTTTTAAGTTGAACTTTTACTTTTCAGTTGAGCTTGTATTCTAGCCCCATTACATCCAGTACACTTTTTACTACAACAGTTTACATTGTCGTTGCTTCTTGTTGTGTTCTCAGATTTTGTAGTTGTCTAGGATTGAAGACAATGCCTTTCCATTATAGGGGTATTCCTTTTCAGAGATAGTTTCCATCCCATGGCCTGTGGAAGGCGGGCTTGGGGTATTCATGGCGCGTTCCCCTATGGATGGGTTCTAACATCACATGCCTCCCAACTTTACATCATATATGAAGAGGCCCAAACTCCAATTAGAGATATCAAACCCTAGTCTTTCAAGGTGTTTTAACTCTTTAAGTATCTGTAGTGGACCTGCACCTATGTTTATGGGGGTATTTCACTATCGTGTCTTGAGGACGCACACAATGGTGTGATATGGGGGTGTCTATTTAGTCATTGAGGACTCATTACCAATCTTATAGTAGGTTGAACTAAGTATTTATAGATCCCACACAAATATAGATAGAGGGTTATACTCTATATTTCTAGGGCTCACACCAAGTTGTGACATGGGTGTTCCACAATTCTCATTGAGTACATGTGCCTAATTCGAAAGAGGAACCCACTAAGAAGTAGTGGACCCATTATAATAGTTATTGTTTGTTCCACTCTATAGGATGAGGACTCATTCCATTGTATGATTGTTGGGTTCCACTCTAATCATAGTGGACACTCACTCTATCTGATTGTAGGGTTCCACTCTAATGCTGAGGACACACACCCTGGTATAACAACGGTGATTCCACTCTGGTCATCGAGGACCCATTCCATACTCAAAAGGGGTTCCACTTAATATGTATCTATAAAGGGCTCATTCCCATATGGATGGAGGAGTTCCAATTTATAATAATCCCCCGATGATAATACCTAATAACTATTATCATCATGCCTCACCTCAAAAGTGCGTCATTCCACGAAAATTTGACATCATTTCTCAAAAGACACATTTGATGACACCATTGTGTTTTCTGAAGAGTACCACTCAGCACAGTGTACTCACATGCCAAAACATGAGTTCAAACTAAAAAAATTTGTATAGTAAATGATTTCTCAAATGGAATCAAGTAGTTCATAGTGTTTGTGGGGACCCACATGTCGTGTAGTCCCAATCTTTCTCTTAGCCATTACTTTACTAGCACATGACATTCATTCCATGTAGTAATGCATGGCATGTTGGTGGAATAAATTGCGTGTCCCAATTATCTTTGATTGAATAATGTAGATTATAGAGACCCAATATTTACATACATGGATATTACATTACTTTTTCAGAATAATTAATACATAACAAGAGAAAACACTCAACGACTGTAATATTTTAGTGTCTTTGGAAACTCAGAACATAATCTTCTAATCATGGTGAATGATCTTCAACATCTCCCATAAAGATCTTGTCCTTTGGTTTTCTTAACTAAAATATTTCTTTATACCCTGGGGAAATGAAAACATAAAAAGGGTGATCCCAAATGCTCAGTAAGGTAAAACATGGAGAACATAAAACAATCCCTAAACATTTGAACGTAAGAACATGAACATAAAACATCAAAATAATGAGTAATAACATAAATCTTGGCAGTGCATTAGGCATAGATCATAAAGGAACATTAACCATGATAAAATATAATGGGAATAAAACATGTATTTGTGGAAAAATATTAATCACATGATATGATTTCCATAGTATCAAAGGCATTGCTACCAAGACCATCATAGTGGACAAAGTCCCTTTCTAAATGGAGTTCACTCATCGGTCCAGTCCTGTATCACTGAACCAAAATTACTTTCCATTCTAGCCATGTCTATCTCAAGAGATATAAATCTTTACCCAATGCGTTAGAGGGAGATATGGGTCCCACCCATCTCATAATGAAATCATTCTTACTTGTTCCACAACATAAACATAAATCATTCATCATAACCCAAAGAATAAAATGAGTTTCATAAACATCATCCCATCTTAACGTAATCCATATAAAACAATTGGATATAATTTCACAATAAGAAGAATCAAACCATGTAAATAATAGAGACATTATACTTGAAACATAATCATACTAAATAATTTCATCTTAGATGGAAAATAGTTTTGACAAAACACTTGAAATGAATTCTTGAGGAAAATATCCCTTCTTCTTCAAAATCATTTTTTTCACAAAATGCCATTAAATATTAAAATAAAATGATTTTTTTGAAAATAATCATGAAATCATATATAGTAATCTTCATGAAAATTAGGCTTTATGAAACCGTAAATTTTTTTCATGCCGTATATGTTAAAAAAACATTCTCCTCGTACTTTTTTCGGAAAAGTCAAAAATTTCCCCGTAGGGTAAACAAAAGAAATATTCCTTTAATAACACAATGTATTGGTAAAATAGGGGTATCCATGAATTTAAACATAAATGGAATAATATTAAAAAATTTATGAAAACCATTTTATGGATATGGATGAAAAATATAACCCCAGTAAATATTTACATATAAGAAATATCG
Organism: Viscum album; assembly: GCA_963277665.1. Classification (NCBI taxonomy): domain Eukaryota; kingdom Viridiplantae; phylum Streptophyta; class Magnoliopsida; order Santalales; family Viscaceae; genus Viscum; species Viscum album. The sequence continues at coordinate 861,671,266 of OY728121.1, forward strand.
GAAAAAATGATATTTCCAAAATTATCCCTTACCTTATGTCCAATTTCTTCTATATGTGTTTGAGACCCCTATATAGAGGGTTTGGAAATATTATTAAATTTTAATATAACCATAATAATATTTATGTTATCATATATGATTCACTTATAAAATTATATTACCCGTTCATTTTTCAATTCCATGTTAAAGTAGCGTTTTGGGTAAAAAAATTTCATTTACTTTCTGTGTTTTGACTTGTAATTATTCATATGATTAATTAGAACATGATTACTTACATCCATAATGTAATACATGATTTATATATAATATATATTCAGAATATACATGTATATAATAGATCAATAAATGGAAAGAAATACACCATTCATGGAGACGGTAGGTCGTGCGTACACATGAACGTTGTTTTCGTTTCCTTATTAAATTGAATTGAAGTAAGTAAATAACATATAAATAATACCAGTATCATTAATATGTCATATATTTCATGATTATTTAATATATATACTTTATAATTATTCATTAATGGTTAACTTGGAGAATGAATCTCATCGCGTCATGGAGACGGTAATCTGTACGCACGCACGAGCGATGATATCGTTCTCATAATTATTGAATTGAATTAGAGTGGATGATATAATATCTCAGAATTAGTATCATGTTATAATAACCATATATATAGTTACTCATTACACCATTATACACATCCAAGTAAGGTGGTGGTGGAAAAATAGATTACACCACGGCGTGGAGACGGTATTCCGTACGTACGCGCGCACGATGATTTAGTTTTTCGTAGGATTGGTAGAAGGTAAAATAGGTTTTCTTCATATTTATGATTACAGATCCATATATTAGTTATACTGTTGTTATTACATTATAATTATACAACTAAAGAAGAGGATTTTGAAGAATAAAGAAACTTGAAAGAATCAGTAGAAGAGATTACCTCTTCTTCGATGTGCCTCCTCTTATCCTCCACTTAGGGCACTAAAGATGGTCTTGGAAGAAGACCAGGACCACTAGTAGGTTTCTAGGGAATTTGAGAAGATAATTTGGCAGGTTTTGGCTGAGCTTTAAGGCTCAAATTGGTGTGAGGAGGAGAGGGAGGCGGTGCCCTTTTATAAGGGAAGAGAGGGGCACTTTTTGGAAACCTCAAAAATATTAATTTATAATAAACTCAAACCCAACATAAAAACTTAAAAAGTGACTCAAATTAGTATATGAGGTAATATAGGGTTTTAATCTTATCAACCAATCAAATTTAGACATGTTGGGAAATTATTTTAAACCTTATCAATTTGATTTATCCTTATTTAATTTATTTAATCTTATTTGTGGTAATAATATTCTAAATTTTAAATTGTTATAAATAATTAATTATGTGTTGTGAATTATTCATAATTGGGTACTTTATGAAATTTTAAACCATATAAATTTCAATTTACAATTTTTTTTAAATATTTATGTGATTTTTAATGAATTTAATAATATGTTATTTTTATAAAATAACATTAGTGTTAGTTTTGACACTATTCATTTATTTGAATTTAAATAAAATCCCCACATAGGATATATTTGAACCAAAATGTTTAATATATTCCTAAAATGTCATATTCATCTAGAAAATTTGTGTAGAACTTTAATTATTTCATATAATGTTTATTTTAATATTTATAAAACCATTTATTTGATATTTCTCTTAATAAAACAATTACTACATACTTTTTGTATAATCATTTAATATACATATTAGTTGCATAAAAATTAAAAATAAAATCCTATTATTAAGATAAATATAATACCTTTCATTTTAATATTTGTACTCTAATTTATCATCTTAAAATAACAACATTTAAATTTTTATATTTATTAAATTATGAAGGTGACATCTTTGACCTCATTTAAAATAAAATAATATAAATGTCCTAATCAGTTTTATAAGGCTCCAAATGGTCCCCAAATCGACCCTTAGATGCTTAAGGTATATATATAATCGACCAATAATGTTGGGTCAAGTTTCTGGTCCTTTGAATAGGTATTGTTATTTTAATAATAACTATATTATTGATTTTTCAATAAATAAATACTTTCAACATCATTAATGTATAAGCTATTAATGTAATTAAATATTTCTTAAAAATTAAAAATAAATTACCATGATAAATAAAAACATTTTATCTTTCAATTGGGTTTTTATAATCAAATTTATATTCTGTATAACCTTATATTAAAAATAATATATTTATTAAAGTTTGAGAGAGACATATTTCACTTTCCTTTAAATAAAATAAATAAATGGTCTTAATCAAATACAAGTGGGTTCCATTAGATTCCATTTAGACCCAAGTATGATTTAGAAAAAAATATAATCATCCAATATTATTAAGACATGTGTTAGGGTAGTTTTATAATATTATATTTACCCTTAATTACCCGATTTACCTTTAACTATGGTAAATAAAATTTATCGTGGTTACTATTCATAATGCCTAAAAATAAAAAATTAGCTTATTAACATAATTTAGAGCTTCTGATTCCAAATATGGAATCCATTTTTCCAAATTCAAAACACAAATGTTGCAGTATTTAAATTAAAATTAATCCCACTGTTGAGAAAATGAGTTTTAAAAGTTAAAACGTTGCAAAAGATTGAAATGTTTTTACTTGTGAATTTAGTGTAAAATTAATGATAATGACTTACATTATATTAAATGGTAAAAATATATTCCATTTATACTTTAAAACCATTAAATATTATAATTTAACCATATAAATTATCTCGATGAAAAAAGTTGTTTTTAATTAAAATTTAGCGTATTTTTACTATTCATCAAAATAAGACACTTATAAGAAAAATATCAAAAATTTATCCAAAGTAAATTTTTATATCCTGACACAATAGAAGAATTTTATTTTGTAAAATTGAGCTTATAAACATGTCAACAAATAAATTTAATGTGGGTGCACCATCAAAGGCGGCAAAACTGTATTTTTTAAAAAATACTTATTTTACCCAAAAAAATTATTTTGTTCTCATACAATGTTCTATAAAATGAGTAAGATGATTTATAATGTTATAAAATTCAAAATATAGTTACTATTATTCATAACGGATAGTTCATAATAATATTATAACAATATATCGCTGTTTAGTAAAACTCGGTATTGCGTACAACACACGCTCTTGAGGAAGGTTTCTCGTGTGTGCAACATAAGCGAAGAATAGTGTTTGCTTATAATATAAGCTAGTACGGTGTTTCATATAGAACAAGAAAATTTTGGTTTAGCATACAACACAAGACATCAAGGAAATTAAAAGAGTATTTTTCATAAAATCTATCGGTGTCACATTCTACCCCCCTCAAAATGAATTTAGCCCTCGAAATTCGTCGGAGAGATAAATGGTTTACTACAAGAATGTTTCTTTAATAGAAACCCACATTGTAAAAAGTAATACAAAAACAAAACATTAAAAAATAAATTATGAAAATTAACAGTTACCCAAATTAACTAATCACTGGGTTTCCACATAGGAGTACATAAGTGAAAATATGGATATGGAAGAGAAATCTAACCATCAAGTTCTGATGGAGAGTGGTAGAGAACATGTCTATGAAAAATCCAACAACCACAAAGCCATAAATTTTTGATAATCTAAGGTACCATCTAATTCATCAGATATGAGGGAAATAGGACAACAATTTTGGTTTTCAAGATCAATTGCCTAAAGTTGAAAAAAAATTTGGAATTAGAAGAAATAATTTCTAGATTTTGGTACAATATCACCATTAGTCATTCCTTGAACAATTTACACTTCATATCTTAATGAAATGAAGTTGATTTTTTTCCTTCATGAAATGTTAGTAGATCATGCGATAGAATGGTAGGTCATTCCATCTGTCTCAAACAAATGGTTAGTAAAACTTATTAAATATACATAAGTCCATCTATAGTGATAATAATCATATATAGTTCCTAAAATGGACTTATACTTCATATATCATACCACTTAATCAATTAAAAATAATTTATACTAACCATGGACTTTCTGTAGGCCAGTGGTATGCGATAAAGTCCTGTCGCACTTCGGTTGTGGGCTTGATTCCCACAGCCTTGTCTGACGCAATGGGTTGTCGCTCATCCTATGGGTTGTTCTTTTTCTAAAACTATAATATTATAAAATTCCAGAAATAATATCAAAAAACAAGTTCTATCGTTAAATAATACTATCTTATGTCCAACATAATCCATTCCAATATTTAGGCTTATCCAAAATACATCAGTCTAATCTCATAGTATAAAGAAAACAATTACTTGAAAGGTCACATAACAAGCACGTGAATACCATGATTTATCCCCCATATATCATAAGATATATCTTGTTGATCACATTTCAAACATGTGAATACCTTAATCATGTATTCTCTTGAAAAATTAATACCCATTGAACCTTTTTGAAAACATGAGAGCTGTCAAAATTCACTCTTTCCACCTACCAAAATCACAAAATTTCTATATACTCAATCCGTTATATAACATTGTCATTATATCAGTCCTGAGCTCAATTAATTTTCTATTTATCCCTTCATTATTCACATGTCATCTTATAACGCCCCGACCCCAGTTACCCAGTTTCGGTGCATTATTTTAATACATTGGCATGATTACAAGGAACCAAGTGCCGAAGAACCGATCAGTTTAGTAGTCATGGAAAATAGATTACATACATGAATGTTACATTACACTTAATAACATACAAAACAACATAAATAATCCTTTATGAATGCCATTATTCCCTTGTCTTAACCCTGCATATCAATCACATTACACTTCTTGGAATCCTGGGAAAAATAAAACATAGAAAGGGGTAAGCTCAAATGCTCAGTAAGGGTAAGCAATACAACAGAAACTTTCAAAAATAAGCATAAAAATTTAAGGCAATGTATAAAACTAAAACAAAAGCCTTTTAAACTTGAACTTCATCATAATATGGAATAAATAAAATGAAATAATGTCATTTACTTATTCACATGGATATTCTACTAATCAAATAATCACATGCAATATCAGTAACCACTTTCATAATGATGGAATGCATAATGCCAGACTATCATAACCACATAGCCAAGGCCTCGTGCCAAGACTACAAATAATATTTTGTCAAGGCCTTGTGCCAAGACACTAGTTTGTCTCATGAGACCTACTGATGCATCGAGGAGCTATAGCGGGCTCCACCTGTCACTTACTAAGTCCAATGCATTCCCATATGAAAAGGTTTAAACATAACATAAACATTCGTATTAAAACTAGCATAAGAAATTTCAATACTTTCTCTATAAACCATGAATGGTATAAAAATAACACATCCATAGTTAAAAATATCACAAAACTTTCAATACAATACAAAAGTTTTGTATCATAATAAATCAACTTCAAATAAGCTTAAAATCCATCAATGGATGTTGACATAGATGAAATCAAAACTATTTGAGAGAAATATCACTTTTCTTGAAATCATTGAAAAGTCACACATTTATAAAGGAAGTAATTTAAAAGATAAATTTGAATCAAAGTGTCCCATACCACTTTGAAACTTTTTAAAAGAAATATCATTTCAAAACATTCATGTCCATATAAATAAATCCTTAAAACCATTTCGAAAACATGGACATTAATTGAAAAGATTTAGAAAGATAAATCTTTAAAACATTTGAAATCTTGATCTTGATAAAGGGTACCTTTCAAAATCCTTAAAATAATCATTTTGAAATCATTTTTATGAAAAATGGACATGGATGATAAAAATGTCCCAGTAAATACATACACATAAACAATCTCGGATAATGATGAGATTGAGGAAATAACCCTTACCAATTTGGTAACTTACGAAACATACAACCCATGAAAGAGATATCATACAATGAATATGTAAATAAACATAAATTAAAGTTTATTACACAAATAATACAATTATGGCCAGTACATACACTACACAAAGGGTAATAGTGGCAATATGGCATGAATCTCACGGGAATAAGGAGTTAGATGAAAACCCCTTACCTTGCACTTTCCTTTAGTCGAGGGTACGTTTAACCTCTTATACGAAGATAGTAGTATGTTATTAAATTATACCAGAACCATATTAATATTTATGATATCATACCTGATTCATTTATGACTTTATATTACCCATTTAATAATAATTTCCATGTTAAGTTAACATTTTGGGTAATAATCACTTTCTTTATCGTACGTGTTTTAACTTGTCACTCTTGGTTGTATCACTTAGATCATGATTTTAATACTTCCAGAATATAAAACATGATAAATATATCATATATATTTAGAATATAAATATGTATAATAGAAATATATATGAAATGGAAAACACCGTTTATGGAGACGGTAGTCCGTACGTACGCATAAACGCTGTTTCTGTTTTCAGATAGTATTGAACGGAAGTAAATGAATAAGATATATGTAAGTACATAAATCCTTATATATATATATATATATATATATATATCTCCAGTAGAATTATTATGTCATATATTACATACTTATTATTAATAAATATTTTTATAATCGTCGATGAATGGTGAACTTGGAAATGAATCTCATCGCGTCGTGGAGATGGTAATCCATACGTAGGCACGAGCGAAAATATCATTCTTTTGATATTAAAATAATATATAATTGGATGTTATATCATATATACAGAATCATTATCATGTTATATTTATTATTTAAATGAATTACAAATCATTATTATACTCATCCAAATAATAATATATTGAGTAACAATTACACCACGACGTGGAGACGGTAAGCCGTACGTACGCACGTACGATGACATGTCATTCAAAGGATGGATAGAATACTGAATATGGTTGTACCATATTTATAATAATATTACAGTATATAGGAGATACTGGATTCATTATTTTAGAATGGTAATAACAAAGAAAGAAGAAGTGGAATAAGAAAGGAACTTGAAAAAGGGTGGTGAAATCATTACCTCTTCTTCGGGTTCTTCCTTTTGATTTGATCAAAATGGATCTTTAAGTTTGCTTTATGACTAAAGGAAGGACTCTAGGATGAAGTTAGGGAAGTTGAGAGAGTATTGGGGAAGAGGTTGGCCGAACCAAAAGGCTTTTAAGGTGTGAGTTAATGAGAAGGGAGAGTGCCCTTTTATAAGAGGGGTGAGGGGCACCTTTGGAAAATCTAGAAATATTATTTTATAATAAATACATATTCGGTTTATAATGGCTCAAAAGTGGATTATTTAAAGTTTAAGGTGAGTATGGGTCGAAAACCACTCAACCAATAGAATTTAGACAGGTTTGGGTCATTATATTAACCTTATCTTTAAGTATTAACTCTTAGTTAATTAGTTTCACTTTTACAATGTCTCTTTGTAGTTTTATATTATATGGTTAATAAACTTACTATATACATCCAAGAGACCCCCAAGTGGTCCATTAAAGATAAAACTATCATTATATAAGTCTCTTGGCCGAACCTTATATTTTTATGAATTTAATATCAATTGAGAATATAATATGTGTTTTAAAAACTCTTTTATGTCAAATTTGACACTATTCAATAATTGATTTTTGTAAAAATCATAACAGAATGACTACTTCGAAAAAAGTTAATTAAATCAATCAAAACATGTCATATTAACCTATAAAATTATTTTAATTCATAAAAAGTCTCAAATTAAATTTATTTGGGTATTTATAATATCAATTATTCTAATTTTTCATTAATTAGGTAATTACTGCATCATCATTGTGTCATAAATAAATTACATTATTTAATGTATAAAAATTATAAATAAAATATCATTATATAGGAAATCGTTTTAGCTTTCTAATTAATATTTACAATCGAATTTATAGTATGTATAACCCTATATTAAAAATGTTTTAGTAAATAAACTTTGATTTTAACTATTTTAACTCTTCTTTTAATTAAATAATAATAAATGTCCTAATCTAATCCAAGTGGACCTAAATGATAATATTTTAATCCTAAGGTTGTTTTTGGTCGAGATACACTTGTCTAATAGAATTAGGACATTTGTTAGGGTAATATTAATATCATTTTTACCCTAATTACCCTATTTACTTTTAACCGTGGTAAATAAAAGTAAAAAGTTACTATTCACCAAAAAAAAATTTCATCTTATTGAACCACATTTTACTCCTTGATATTAACCGTGTCTCTTGGATTTTAGAAATTCCAATCACAGAAGCGGTAAAATTATGTTTTATGAAAAATTCAGTTTTTTAACTACCACTTAGTAGTTTCACTATTCATCAAAAATTGATGTTTTTCAGAACAATGCCAAAATTTCACCCTAAGATATAATTGATATTCTGAATTCAAAAATGATGTCTATTTTACAAAATTCCAAACATATAATTTGCATTAATTAATTTTATAATTAATTCCCGCTGTCACAACAAATAGCGTGTTTTTAAGAAACAATATATATCAAAATATTGGCAATTGTTTATGTCCAATTTCAAAGTGAAATTAATTCTAATGAACAACATTGGATAAATTGGTAAAAATATTTTCTAATTATAATTTAAAATCACTCAAATTCATAATTTATCACCATTAATTATTTTGATTAAAAAAGTTGTTTTTAATTAAAATTTAGTAGTTTTCACTATTCATCAAATTTTAAAGTTATCCGAAAAGTACCAAAATTTCACCTTAGGCTAAATTCGATACTCCGAATCCAAAAATGAATTCCATTTTGAGAGATAAAATTTATAAAATTTTAAAAAGTAGGTATTACTATTCATTACGGCTAGTTTGATTGGTTGTAGTGTGTGTTAGAACTCGAAGTTGCGTACAACACACGCTACTGTATTATTCAAAGAGAAGCGTACCATGGAAGCTTGGGGTGTTACATTGTAAATTTTTTTATTTCCCCATTCTAAAGAATAAATTTATTTAGTCAAACTGAATATATAAAAGTTTAAAATATTGGATTTAAAAAGGGTTCACTATTAAAGTTGGTAAAAGTGCATTTTTGAAAAATACATCTTTTATCTGAAGAAAAGGAATTTGTTCTTACATTATGTCTAAAAAACTCATAATATGGATTCTAAAATTATAAGTATTATATAAAGTTTAAAATTTAGTTAATATTATCCATAACCTCTTTTGAACGGCTTGTTTGGTAAGTTATGGTGCGCTTTAACTCGGTGTTGCGTGTAGTGCAAGTTATTGAATTATTTTGAAGAAATAACACACTATGAAATCTTGGGGTGTTACACATATTCTTTCCAAAAATATTTCAATCACTTTTCATGGTTACTGGTACCATATAATTATTGAAGACCAATACATGGATATTCCAAATTTCCACGATACCTTAAATGAGATTCCATGATACTATTTTGAAATCTCATTACATAAACAATTAGTCATTCCACAAAATCATTTTCATACTCAACATCAAAAATAGTGATCGCATGTGAAATCCCTTCATCCTTTTCCTTAAGTGGTTTCTCACGTTGATCCTCATTAACCCTTGGATTAGGGCATTGATTAGCATAATTCCCCATTTCCTTGCACTTGAAGCATTGAAGTGTTGGTGGAGCATTCTCTGTAGTATTTTCTTAATTCACATCATTAGATACCCTTTTTCCATTACTTAGACACTCAACTACTCAATGACCATCTTTTCCACACTTAAAACATTTTTTAGTACCTTTTAGACAATATCCACTATGATTCTTTCCACACTTTGATCATAAAGAAACATTCATCTTCTTTTCACCATTTTTCTAAGATTTATCCTAGAACTCCATCTTCTGTTTTTTGTCAAAACCATTAGATGGATATGTAACACCAACTTAAAGTTCCACCTTGATATCACAATGCACAATTTCTTCATAGCTACTGAAGTCTCATATATCTAATGCACTTCTAAGACTTGGTTTTAAGCCCCTAAAGAATCGATCAACTTTACTTTCAGGTTGGATGATAAATCCAGATGCATACCTTGCAAGCCTTGTAAAAATCACCTCATATATACCAACAGATTCATCATCCTTTTTCTAAAGCTCAAGGAACTCCATTTCCATCATTGTAAGAATAATATGATGGAAGTACCAATTGAAAAACAAGTTCTTGAACTCGTCCCATTCCATTGATTCAATTTCATCTTAGGGCCTTGTATTCTTAATTAGAGTCCACCACTGGTCTGCTTCACCTTCCAAACGGTAAATAGCCAGAATTAATTTTTCATGTTCTGAATAGCGAATTATGGAAATTATCTTTTCAATGGTACATATCCATTGTTTATTAATAAGTGGATTAGAAGACCCACTGAAAAAAGGTGGGTGTTGCCTCACGAAGGACTCAATAGAATATTTTTCCCTTCTCTTCTCATTTGGAAGTCCAGAATGATTCATAGCTTGTGTTAGTATAGAAATATGATTTTTCACTCCATCTCCCATAACATTGGTTTGTTCAGAAGGACAATCATTGCATTGTCCATTACATTGATCAACACGGTTCCTTCGTCTTCCAGCCATCGTCTAAATCCCAAAAAGAATAGTGTGAGAGGCATAAATCATGTTAGGGAAAACAACATAATAAAGGGGGAGTACCTTCATTATCAAACAACTTAGGATTAATTCTAATATCGTTACTGTATTTCTAGGACTACAACCTATACTTATACTTAACCTTAGGGACATCCCTAGACAAACCTTAGAAATATCTCTAGGGATCTCACTAAAGTTTTGGCATCCTTGTTTCCAAAGGTTAACTAAACCTTACCTTTGATAAAAACTATAGAGACCCAAGCTCTACATACATGGAAATTATATTAATTTTGTTTAATAATTAATACATAACAAGAACCATCACTCAAAGACTGTAATAGTTTAGTGCCTTTGGAAACTCGGAACATAATCTTCTAATCATGGTGAAAGATCTTCAACATCTACCATAAAGATCTTCCCCTTTGGTTTTCTTACCTAAAACCTTTCTTTATATCCTGGGTAAAGGAAAACATAAAAAGGGTGATCTCAAATGCGGAGTAAGGTTAAACATGGAGAACATAAAACAATCCCTAAACATTTGAACGTAAGAACATGAACATAAAACATCAAAATCATGAGTAATGACTTAAATCTTGGCACTGCATAAGACATAGATCATAAAGGAACATTAACCATGATAAAATATCATGGGAATAAAACATGTAATTTTGGAAAAACATTATGTACATGATATGATTTCTATATTAGCCAATGTATTGCTGTCAAGACCATCATAGTGGACAAAGTCCCTTTCTGAATTGAGGTCAATCCTCGTTCCAGTCCTGTATCACTGAACCAGATTAACTTGTCATTCCATCCATGTCTATCACATGAGATATAAACCTTTACCCAATGCATTAGAGGGAGATATAGGTCCCAACCATCTCATAATGAAATCATTCTTACTTGTGGCACAAAATAAACATAAATCATTCATCATAACCCAAAAAATAAAATGGGTTTCATAAACATCATCCCATCCTAACGTAATCCATATAGTACAATTGGATATAATTTCACCATAAGAAGAATCAAAACATGTAAATAATATATACATTATACTTAAAACATAATCACACTAAATAATGTCATATTATATGGAAAATAGTTTTGACAAAACACATGAAATGAATTCTTGAGGAAAATATCCTTTCTTCTTCAAAATCATTTTATTTTCACAAAATTCCATTAAATTTTAAAAGAAAATGATTTTTTTGAAAATAATCATGAAATATTGTAGAGGAATATTCATGAAAATTAGGCGTTATGAAACAGTAAAAATCCTTTCATGCCGTATAAGTTAAAAAAACATTCTCCTCGTACTTTTTCTGGAAAAGTCAAAAAGTTCCTTGTATGGTAAACAAAAGAAATATTCCTTCCATAACACATTGTAAAGGTAAAAAGGTGGTAAAAATGATGTTAAAAATACATTTAAGAATATTAAACACTTTTTGAAAAAACAATTATGGACATGGATGAAAAATATAACCCCAGTAAATACTTACGTATAAGCAGTCTCGAAAAAAATGAGATTTGCAAAATTATCCCTGACCTTATGTCCAATTTCTTATGTATGTGTCCAAGACACCTGTATAGTGGGTTTAAACATATTATTAACTTGTAACAGACCCATAATAATATTTATGTTATCATATATGATTCACTTACGACTTTATATTACCCGTTCATTTGTCAATTCCATGTTAAAATGGCGTTTTGGGTAAAATCGTTTCATTTATCGTCCGTGTTTTGACATGTAATTATTCATATGATTACTTAGATCATGATTAAATACTTCCAGAAAGTAATACATGATTTATATATAATATATATTCAGAATATACATATATATAATTGATCGATAAATGGAAATAAATACACTGTTCATGGAGACGGTAGGTCGTACGTACGCATGAACGCTGTTTTCGTTTCTTTCTTAAATTGAATGGAAGTAAGTAAATAACATATACATAAGTCCATTATCATTAATATTTCATATATTTCAGGATTATTTAATATATATACTTTATAATCATTATTTAGTGGTTAACTTGGAGAATGAATCTCATCGCATCGTGGAGACGGTAATCCGTACGTACGCACGAGCGATGATATCGTTCCCATAATTATTGAATGGAATTAGATTGGATGATATAATATCTCATAATTAATATAATGTTATAATAAACATATATATAGTTATTCTTTACACCATTATATACATCCAAGTAAGGTGGTGGTGGAAAACAGATTACACCACGACGTGGAGACGGTATTCCGTACATACACAGGCGCGGTGGTTTCATTTCTCGTAGGATGGGTTGAAGGTGAAATAAGGTTGCCTAATATTTATAATAATATATCATTATTTTATTTATATGGATTTTATTACTTTATAATGAAACACCTAAAGAATATGATGTAGAAGAATAAAGAAACTTGAAAGAATCGGTAGAAGAGATTACCTCTTCTTCGACGCGCCTCCTCTTATCCTCCACTTAGGGAACTAATGTTGGTATTGGAAGATGACCAGGACCTCTATTAGGTTTCTAGGGAAGTGGAGAAGATAGGTTTTTAGGGTTTTTCTGTGCTTTAAGGCTCAAAGTGGTGTGAGTAGGAGAGGGAGGAGGTGCCCTTTTATAAGGGAAGAGAGGGGCACTTTTGGAAACCTCAAAAATATTAATTTATAATAAACTCAAACCCAACTTATAAACTTTAAAAGTGACTAAAATTAAGATATTAGGTAAGGTAGGGTTGTAATATTTTCAGCCAATAAAATTTAGACATGTTGGGAAATTATTTTAAAACTAATTAATTTGATTTATCCTTATTTAATTTATTTAATCTTATTTGGGGTAATAATATTCTAAATTTTAAATTGTTATAAATAATTACTAATGGGATGTGAATTATTAATAATTGGTTTATGAAATTTTAGACCCTAAAAATGTCAATTTATAATTTCTTAAATATTTATGTGATTTTTAAACAATTTAATAATGTGTTATTTTTATAAAATAACATTAGTGTTAATTTTGACACTATTCATTTATTTGAATTTAAATCAACTCCGAACAGAGGATATATTCGAAAAAAATTGTTTAATAGGTTCCTAACATGTCATATTCATCTATAAATTTTTTTGGGAACATTAATTAGTTCATATAATGTTTATTTTAATATTTATAACACCATTTATTTGATATTTTTTTAATAAAACAATCAATACAACATTTTTGTATAATCATTTAATATAAATATTAGTTGTATAAAAATTAAAAATAAAATTCTATGATGAAGATAAATATAATAACTTTCATAATAATATTTTAATATAATTTATCATCTAAAAATAAATTGATTAAAAATTTTATATTTATTAAATTATGAAGGTGACATCTTTGACATCATTTAAAATAATATAATATAAATGTCATAATCAGTTTTATGAGGCTCCACATGGTCCAAAAATCGACCCATTGATGATTAGGGTATAGATATAATCGACCAATAATGTTTGGTCAATTTTATGGTCCTTTGGATTGGTATTTGTATTTTAATAAATACTATATTATTGATTTTTCACTAAATAAATAACTTCTACATCATTAATGTATAATCTATTAATGTAATTAAATATTTCATAAAAATTACAAATAAATCATGATGATAAATAAAAACTTCTTATATTTAAAATGAGTATTTATAATCGAATTTCTATTCTTTATAACCATATATTAAAATTAATCCAATTATTAATGTTTGAGTGAGACATATTTCACTTTCCTTTAAATAAAATAAATAAAAGGTCTTAATCAAATACAAGTGGGTTCTATTAGATTCCATTTCGACCCAAGTATTATTTATAGAAAAATATAATCATCCAATTATGTTAGGACATGTGTTAGGGTAATTTTATAATATTATATTTACCCTTAATTAACTGATTTACCTTTAACTATGGTACATAAAATTTAACATAGTTACTATTCATAATGCCTAAAAATTGAAAGTAGCTTATTAACATAATATGGACCTACTAATTCCAAATATGGAATCCATTTTTCCAAATTAAAAACAAAAAAGTTGCTGTATTTAATTTAAAATTAATCCCGTTGTTGAGAAAACGGGTTTTTAAAGTTAAAACGTTGCAAAATATTGAAATGTTTTTACTTATGAATTCAGTGTAAAATTAATTATAATGACTTACATTATATTAAATGGTAAAAATATATTATAGTAATACTTTAATAACATTAAATATTATAATTTATCCATATAAATTTTCTCAATGAAAAAAGTTGTTTTTAATTAAAATTTAGCGTATTTTTACTATTCATCAAAATAAGAAACTTATCAGAAAAATACCAAAAATTTATCCAAAGTGAATTTTTATATCCTGATTCAAAAGAAGAATTATATTTTGTTAAATTGAACTTCTGAACATGTCAAAAACAAAATTTAATGTGGGTTCGCCATCAAAAGGAGGCAAAACTGCATTTTTTTAAAAATACTTATTTTACACAAAAAATTTATTTTGTTCTCATACCATGTTCTATAAAATGTGTAAGATGAATAATAATGTCATAAAATTCAAAATTTAGTTACTACAATTCATAATGTCAAGTTCATAATAATATTATAACAATATATCGTTGTTTAGTGAAACTACGTATTGCATACAACACACGCTATTGAGGAAGGTTGCTCTTGTGTGCAACACAAGACAAGAATAGTTTTTTCATATAATATAAGCTAATACGGTGTTGCATATAACACAAAATAATTTTGGTGTATCATACAACAGAAGAAATCAATGAAATTAATAAAATATTTTTCATAAAATCTCGAGGTGTTACATAGATCTTGTTGTGTTTGTGTATTGTCCTCGTGTATGAGTATTAACATTGTGTTCTTCTACTCGGGATCTCAACTGTGTGATCCACCACACTGGTTTTCCCAACATGGATGAGGTATATGGAATATAGGAAAACTACATGTTGTTACGTCCTTTGTATTTCAAAAAACCATGGCTTCCACAACCACCGGGCTACATTCCATGTGTTCATCCTTGTACAGAGAGTGTAGTTGGGTTTTTCATAGAATATAGTATTGATCATATACACCAAAAATATGAACCCTCTACTTTGTTTACGGTCCTATCAATTCCTAAAAATATATTATTTTTCAATGGTTTAGGGTTTTCAGTCGTTGATCACTATAAATTAGATAAATCATCATTTTCTTATAATGATTATTGATTTGTTCCAACTTCCTTAATAATTTCCTCATTCAGCATTTCCCCATGATTCTGTGGGTCTGAATAGACATTGTACCACCCATCAATGCTGATCTAGGACCACGTGGTCCTACTAATGATAGATAAAAAGAACTCGAGGTGAAAAAGAGAATGGAAAATCATTAAATGAGTGTTACCAAGCATTATTGTGCAATGTTAAATAATGGGAATCTGGGGTTACAATGCATTAAAATTATCAAATTATTCGTCTACATATGAACATGATTTGGCTAGAAATGGTGTAGATTAATTTAAGATATTGATCTGGTAAAAACATTTAATCAAAAAAGGAAATAAAACACAAAATGATGTGTTTTATATTTATATTGGATCATTCAACATTGAAGAATGTTCCTACCAATGAAAGAGGAAAACATTATGTTCACTACAACCTGATCGGATCTGATCCGGAGTTTCATCGTCATATGTGGTTATTTACCAATGGAAGGTGGAAGGATGACCTCTCATATGATCCCATGATTATGGGGCTAAAACTATGAGAATTTCATTCGTTCTATAATTAAAAACATTTTTATGTCAAAAAAGATTTAATTAATTAATCAATTAATTAATTAATCCGCTATAGAGACTACCAATGAGCAAGTTTTCTAAACATCCCATGCTAAATTATTATAGTAAACACCTTGGGTAAAAAATATATTCCATAGTCAAATGTGGTATCATATTTTTTATTTAAGGTTCTATTTAATATTTATCCCATCTTATTTAAGGATCCACACACATGAAATATTAAATATATATAATATTTTTATAAAATTATTCCCAGACACTCCAGGACATGGAATCAAATGACATATCATTGCCTAGCTATTGAAGTATATATTTATATATTTCAATTTCATATATTAAAAAATTTGGATCTCTATAATGGTGATGTGAAATTTTCCAATGTGAAAAATATATTAGATAAAAATACCTAAATAAGATAAACCATCAGTAAACATGAGAAAAATAATATTTAAGAAAAAAATGGGTAGGTTCACCTTGTAAATAGTATAATAAAGGAGATCTTATATATTAAAAAATCAACTAAAATTTTATTTTTTATGACCTAATAACATAAAGTTTATGAAAATGAAAATAGGGTCATAATAAAGATAATAAAAACATAGAAACTAGAATATTTAAGATGCATTCCATAATCGTTTGACAATGATTTCATCTTCTTGACTGATGGAAAGATGATCAGTCTGTGAACTCCATTGACTCAAATGTCCTCTTCCTCCTACATGAATAGGTTGTGGGCTCATAGAGAACATGGGGGACTTAGTCGGGTTACCACCTCAAGAATTGGTAGACCAAAACACTCAGGTGGTACCTATAAATTCAATATATTCCATAGAGTGGGATCCTATATAGAAAATAGATTGATATCTCCAATATGGTGTTTTATTTCAGTTATAGATTAATATACTTCAAGCGGGAGTCCATATGAGGGCCTAAAGACACATCAATAACCAAGGATGACGAAGCAGATCCAAACATGGATAAATTAATGCAAAGGTAAACATGAGTAAAATTAAGAAATAAATTTCCGAAAAACATATTCTCATCCATCGATATGATAAATGATACATTAGGGAACTAGTATAACATATTGACTGTGGAAATAGAAACCCAAAAATGGAGTACAACATTAGAGGTGTATATGGTAATGACTAAATAGTGAAGGCTATATTGGAACTATGCACATTAGTACCTCCGTCATGAATAGTGGTTTCGTGAATATACACCTCCATGTCAATCTCCACAATATAGGTGGGGATAGGTGGATCGACCAACATTGTGGGTTATACACTAATAGATATAGGCACGGTCAATGTATGAGGGTGGGAGGTCTTGTTCCATGTGGGGGATGAACATCTAGAAACTTGATTAATGAAGGGTACCTCAATTTAAATGCATGGGTAGGGCAGTTTCCATGTTGGGCTGGCTCAACTAAAAACTCTTATTGTGAAGTAGAGTTTGTATGTTTTAGTGTATATTAGTGGAGGTCATAGACGTTTATTGGGTGGAAGGGGTAGTAATATAGGTAAAAGAGGAGTCTATATAAGTATGTGGGTGGGTAGATTCATTGGATGGTATTAAGATGATATGGTATACTGTGGTGTCTCTGTTAATGGGATGTGGAAGTTGTAGTAAATATGTATCCAGTTATTAAGAAGTCAATAGAGAATAAACCTGATATTGAATGGTACATGTGGGTTAGGTTTACATGGGTAAGGGGGTGTTGGGATGGTGGGATGGTTTTATGTTGTTAATATGGAGCTTCAGTGTAATAAGTAAATGGTGTATAAGTCGAGTAGGGAATCATGAGTGGTGGATGGTGTTACGGCTATTGTAGGATCAACAGGGGTATGAAATCATTAGTGGGAGAAGGTTCTGGAGAGAGATGATATGAGACCTCAGTTGTGTCCTCATTATACTCAAGCATCCATTGGTAGCTCCCATTGTTCTTCATCAAGATCCCCATATTGTTGATACTGAGGATGTCAAGTGACTCCATATTCACAAAATAGTAATGAGGCTGAGTATTATCAAAGACATTCAGTTGATTAGTGTGGTAGTTGATGATCTGCCTTTAATAAGGTTTACATGTTCCTTCATCACCTGGGTATTGGAGTATAGTGTGAATTAGAAGACCATGTTAACAAATGGGTGCCCATGATTGTCAAAAAATATAATTTTTTCGATAGGGATGATTCCTATGTAAAAATATCAACTGTCCATCTAGGAATTTTCCAGATACTAGTGTCAAATCCATAATGTAGCACCTATTTTTATGGTGATCATTGGGTACATGGATCATTGATGCAATGGGGGTCTCAGGTGATCAGTTCCCTTATCCTCAAAACATCCATCATGGATAAGTCCAGCCGTAAAGTAGCATATGTAGGGAACATGATGAAATCATTGGGGAAGATAAAGATACCAATTATAAATTCTCCCATGAAAATATTCCAAGGTCAACAACAAATACAGAAGGTGACATCTTCCATGTAAAGGTCCACTGTGGAAATGAACACCACGTAGAACTCCCGATAAGTCTCCTTACATACCTTGGTGATGCTAGAGAGGTTAATTTGGGTCGAATGATTGAAGAACTCCTCATGGATAATGATATTACGAAGAATATAATTTCTAAGAGTCTTGTTTGTCTCAAAAGGATTGTCATCGAGATGTACTAATAATACCTGATCCAAGAGTTTAGACAAATATTGGAATGTTTACAAGAGTGGGAATGAGGAAAAACCTTGAATAGGATCGATTTGAATTGTGAATCATTGGAGTATGAGGGAGTGGTAGATCTAATTTTGGATAGTGAGGTGGTGGGACCAATGGGTGGTAGTGGAGGTGTAATCATTAGTCGCTGGGGTGGTGGAGGATTGTCACCTTGGGCTGAATGCTTATCTCATCGGTACAAGCCATGGATGTTGGAGGAAACGTGCAAGGATCAGCAGAGGATGGGGGATAATTAGCTTGTAGTATAATAGAGGAGTGGGTGAGGGAGTCCGATGGTCGATCAAAATATGGTGAAGGAGGCCTCTGCTCAAGGAAAGATGAGAGCATGAGTGGGGGGGGGGGTAGGGTTCTCAGATATGAACCCCAAATCATAGATTTTAATGTCACCTGACATGCTTTATGTAATTTATATAATAAATTACCTAAAAACCCATGTAATTATATTTTTTAGTTCATAAAGTTTCATATTTTAAAAATAATACACAATGTGAACATTACCATTTATTTTTAAAAATTTCTTAGATTTTAATTTTTTGCATTCACAACCCTCTAAACAATATCCAATGCTGTGAATCCTTCCAAAACACTAATCTGACCAGTTTAACCTATCATGGTTTTCTTACTAGTTAGTTCTTACATTAATATCAATTTCTAAATAAATTTTTATTCAACTATAGAAAGGGTCTTTATAAAATCCTTACTGGTCATATAATCATCTTTCTCATCAATATGAAAGAGGGCATGATAGTGAAATGACTCACAATATTTCTTGGAATATATTACATAGTTAAACACTAATTTTTCTTAAACAACCCTAAAAATAAATCATCATTGTTTAAAATATTCAATACATTCTAATTGGTGAGAAATGGTCTCCCTTAGAATGATGGTGACATTGCTTTCATCCACCATTTCTACGATAAGGAAATCAAGAGGATAAATGAACTTACCAACCTTAAATAAGACATCCCTATGATGTTCTCAATGTTAATTAACTAATTGGTAATCCAGTTGAAGTTAAAATATTTTTGGTTTCAATTCTTCACAACCTATATTTTTGAATACTCTTCACGGAATGTGATTGATACTTGCATTGAGATCTCATAAAGCTCTTCCTAAAATGAATGTACCTATAGGGTAGAAAATATTAAATCTTATAGGCTCTTGATTTATTGTTGGATCATTCCATTGAACAAATTAATATCTTTTTAATTTAAGGAAATGACTCATAGGATATCTTTTTTCATTTTACAAAAAAATAAAATCTTATAGAAACATGGCATATGCACTCATTTGGGAAATCACTTCTGCAAATTGGTTAGTGATGTATAATTTTTTAAATTGAAAAGAATCCTATTATATTTCCACTTTAATTTCCATTACCTCAACCTCTATAGAATGGTTAGAGGGGGAATGTTGGTTGGTGATTCAACATATAATATTTTCTTTTCAAGAAGCTCCTAAATTTTATTTTTTCTCAGTTGGATCTAATTTCAGATTTTTCCCCATAAATAGTTTTATTTGTGCTATAATCACTATCCTTATTGACGATTGAAGAATATTTCTAAGTTTATACTATATTTGTTTTCTTACATATTCATGGATAATGAATGTTAATGATTTTACCGCTATGAAAAACCACAACATTAGAATAATCTCTCAGATGTGTCTCAATATTATTGAGAAATGTACTTGGTAAATGGTCTAATATTGTTGTAATTATTTTACCCACTTCATGATAAAGTTTTCACTGGGCATCCATTTAGTTTTCCATATTAGTTTCATCGATAGTAAACCAGTAATATTATTTTTTCAGGAATGTATTGACTGCTTTATCATGATTCTATTGCGAATATGGGAATGATACAACTACATTGGAAAATCTTGTTGGAAATATTATAGCATA
The DNA here is from genome assembly GCA_963277665.1 of Viscum album. NCBI lineage: Eukaryota > Viridiplantae > Streptophyta > Magnoliopsida > Santalales > Viscaceae > Viscum > Viscum album. Next base: position 861,692,312 of record OY728121.1, read on the forward strand.
ATATGTGGTAATGATTGACCTCTAGGGGAAAATGTAGCGGCAAATAAAATTATTTCATTCATGGTTCTAAACACTACGGAGGGTACCCATGTTGTCTCTAATTTCATGATGGATCTTTACCACTCCTATATTAGAGGTATCCTTTATGTGATTGTTTTACCTACTGAGTTAACATCTTATAACAATACCATTGTAGACATTTTTTTGTTATCTATGACCATTGATATTGTGGATATAATATTATGCGATTAAAATATAGACATTGAGGTTCATCCATCAAATATCTACAATCCTGATATGGGTGAGTGCCTCAACACATTTTATAAGGTAGGATTTCTATAATATGTGAAGGGTTGGATGTGGTGTAGTAGGTGATGAAAACATTTATGATTTATTAGAAGGGATTTATCCTAAGATTCTAGGAATTGATTCTCTTTTATGTAAGGGATTATGCACTGTGGTGGTCCTTGATCACTCTTCCATCGATTGAGATTATGGGATATCTCATCCAATATATTCATGTTGACATCAAGCATCATGATCAAGATTGTTCCACCAATGGTGAAGTCCAAAATAGTATGAGTGGATAGTTAGAGTCCTTGGTAAAAGTTCTCCATTTGTATCTGCATATCATGTATGTGATGTGGAAATATGTGGGTTAGATCCAAAAAATGATATCATGGTTACCTAACTAACTCTACATCCACTAGAGTGATGTTTTGTGTCTCATTTCTGATTTTCGGAATTTTTATTTGTGGGAAGTATTTTTAAATAAATTTCGTAGCCAAATGAATCCTAGTCATGATAGACCCAGGTTCTTGTCTTTTAGGCCAATCCACTACTTTATCATGCATGGTAAAGGGAAAGAACCTATTTCTAATGGAATCCAATGAATTCCTTGATTCATAAATTTGTTGTAGACTTCTATGAAGTTGGATTTGTTCTCATGGGGATGTTTAATCTATAACCCAATAAATAGCCCAATATTCGAGATTATATGGATATGGTCAGGTTTAATTTCAAATGTATATAACTGGATAGTAGGAAACATAATTTTGGTATGGGAACCAATAATGGACAACATGTTGTAGTAGATGATGGTGAACTCCAACAGTGCTAGTCGGTCTGCTTAATGTTTATGTGGTTCATATTGATCATTTAGTGTGTTTGGTGGCATGATATTATGATGCATGTAACTAATGACCCATGTTCGAACCATGGAAAAGGAACAAAAATTTTGTATACCCTTGTGGTTTCATTGTTTACACACATATATTAATTATATTAGAATTTATAATATCCTAATATAAACATGTGTACAAAAGTGTCACACTGTTGCAGTGTGGGGATGAACCCATATGGACATTTGTTTGACTGACAACCTAGCGACACGAACCATATGGCTGAAGTCCTCACAATCTCTATTTGTACTTGTTTTACTATGACTACATAGTATGGGATATAATTTAGATAAAAACAAGGTATGGGGGTTTATTTTAGGTTTAAAAAAATACAATCATAAATATTTCTCAAGATTGACCTATGGATTAGGTTGTGAAGTGGTGAAAAGGTCTCCAATTTATTATCGTAAAACCAATTGTATCTACCTATGATGAAACTATTGTTTTTTTATATATAAACAAACCATGATGTAGTATTCATGGAATTAGGTAAGAACATATCACATTTTCTATGTCATAGATTTCTCTAATCCATCTAGGATAGGGTCTTTAAATTACACATCCTATGTTTAGGGTTATGTAAATGAATAGGTATAAAAAAATAACCTCATTATCATCCATTGGGTTACCATGTTTCCATTTTGTGATTCATTATGTATAAATACAACCTTATTGTTTCCCCATAAACCTAAATGAATTATCCATACATGAAGATATTAAATTAATGTAGGGAAACAAGAACCATGCTTGGAATTACAATGTACAATATAAATCATCATCATGCACAATTTAAATAATATAAAATGAAGCAGATACTAACTTGAATGAATGAAAAATGAAAAATTCATCATTGGAGAAAGTTGAATGGAAATAGAAATTGTATATGAATGTTTGGAATTACAACAAAAAATGAATAAGTATTTAAATGGTAAGAAGAAACAAAATAAATTATAAAATGGGAATGTAATGAAACAAAACTAAATTTAGATTTCTTTTGAAATGAAACGAAGAATAATTGAAAAATTCTACATCGATTTATGTGTACTCAATCATCGAGGGTGGTCTCTTATATATAAGGTTGGGAGTTTCATAATGTTTAAATTATTCATGTCAGGAAAATTAATTATGTAACATATGTTTCGATACAATATTGATGTGAAAGTGGGTTTCACATCATATACATTAGATACATAATAGTGTCTGAAGATCATGGATATCTTGTACTTCATGGCTTGTATCATTATATGGATTTAGGTTTTGAACATTTCACACAGTATTATTTGTTCATTCCATGTTTTTCACTTTATATCATATTTCAAAGCTTTCACTTAGTGTAATATTTTACCATCATGTACATTGGATTCATGTCCTATAAATTGGACTCACAACATATAAATATTATTCTGGTCTAACCTTCATTTTTCATGACGAATATGAAGACCTCTATTGAATGATGATCAACATAAAAAATAAGGCTTGGTGGTGATCCTTTATTTAGTTTGGCATCAGTTTATATGTTGCACAAAGGGGGATCCTACCAATCCTCTTCCATTTGTGAGAAGCAATATAGTGTAGTATAATATTATTAATTTTTAATTAAACTAATATATCAACAACATGCCTACCATCACTCATCCTTAACATGGAAAATGACGCTAAAAACATTATGTCCCTCCTAGTTTAAAACTCATGTTCTAAACTCATCCATGGTCTTATATTTATGATATGGTGATCCCTTTGGGGTGTACTCCACATTAAATAAAAACTCCATGTCTGTGATAAAATATATATAATATTTTTAATATCACCACGCTAAGGATCACCAGGCCCCAGAATCCCACACCAGCTCAGTGTTTGGATACAGAAATATTCATAAAAATATTATACTTCCTTAAATGAAAAAACCATGGTTTCTAAACACTCCCCACAATCATGGAAATTCATCCTAAAAAAGATAAATCAAATGAACAGTGGAGTAAATTGAGCTCTCAGCTGGGTTTCTAATACTAGTGATCTCTCTAGAGAGGTCCCATGCAGTCATCAAGAACACAATTGGGTAAACCAAATTTTGAAGAATTTTACTCTTCATTCAGATCTAAAACCCCACCTAGAATTTCAAAAGTTTTCTCAACACAAAACATACAACTAAAAATAGGTTTACTTGATGGAAAAATGTGTGTACAAGTATCCAAAGATGTGATTTCTAGATGAATACCCTGAAATAGATATACCTAAGATCACATGGCCTTCTATTATCCCACCTAAATAAACATTGAAAAATATTTATATAAACCAATAGTCATCATCCACCCTATATAAATAATGCTATAAAAACTATTTATATCACTAAATCTATTCAATAAATAACTGTCTCCAAAAGAATTTTACTAGTATAGTGATCAACTAAAGGGATTCCTGAACATGGCCTTATATGATTCTATGCTAATGGTTTATTGGAAAATACACCATTTCTAGGTTTCAAAAAAGTAATTTCCTCCAAAACCTAAATGGGTATAATCTAAATGGCACAAAAAATCCTCCCAAGTAGACTACTGAGGGATAATAACATCCTTTGAACCTTATCCTATTGTGTGACTGGAGTTATCATCAATCAGCAAAAGGTTGATGTACTCCCCACCTTCAGAAATCCCATCATAAAAATGTCTAGTGGATATTTGGTTCATGTGTTACCCCATAAATATAATATACAGAATTTACTACCTTTATCAATAATAATGTAGAGGTTAATCGCCATCAACTAAAGACATGTCGCAACATCCTCAAGCTTCACACATGTATATTTGATATTCATCACTTGAGGGTACCAAGAAAATAAATATTATGATGAACAAATAAAAAATGATATAGAACTATATCTAAAATCTCACATATTCCAAATAGGATAACATCAAAGGCCTAACACCCAATATTACAGACCAGGCCTAATTCGACCATTCATTTATAAAAATCCATTTTCAACATAGCTCATGATTATCCACTGGAATCAAACGAAAATCTGATGCAAATATTAGGGTAGTCCTTGTGTGCGATTTTATGCTAAAAATTATATTTGATGTGGAGAAAAATTCATAATTCCATTGGGATGGTGTCCTCAACAACACTACTATTGGTGGAAACCTAATGATCATAGCACTACTTCTCCATGGGTCACACTATACATTTGTTAAATGTATGTTGAATCATCCCATACATGAGATAATCCAGCTGTTCTTGGTATCATTCCAACCAAAAGGATGAGGTTAGTCCCAGAATTCATGAACACTTCCACACTAACCTACAATAAAATACATGATCATTGATGGTATAATACAAATTCATATTGAGAGCCTATCAATACTACTATTTGATGGTTCTATGTGAGGAACTCCCTCCATCAGAGTCTGTTCACACTATATGTAGGACTACCTGAAATTAGTTCATCTGTGTTGGTTCCCACAATCATGAAGGTCAATAAAAAATTGTTCAATAGTGTTCACAGTCCTCAAATAGAGGCAACACATAAGAGACGGTGAATCACGAATCTATGATAATAGATACTAGGGTATAGAATCCTCATTTTATTTATACAACCACAGTAGATCCTCGAGGACAGAATTCCCATCTACTTGAGACTCATACATTCCCCTATCCTCTTATCATCCATAATCGGGGCATGCTAAAAAACCTACATGCCAAATGACCTGGGAAAATAATTCAAAGAAAATCACATAACCCACCTTAAACCAATATTCATATGGAGGTACTAACTGATATTTACAGTTTTGAATCACATAAAAATAAAATGTCCTTGTTGGGGAAATTTTCCTCATCCTTGTGTGTCTGAATATATGTCAAACAACACCAATATAAGGATCTACTAGTTCCCCTCGCCACCCTGGATAAAACTTGGCAATGAAGAGGATATAAAATGGTATCTCAAACACATAACTAACTATACTTATATAAGGTTATAAATGAAATTGATCATGCCTCTAATCATTATCTGAGCCTCTGAGTGATTAGACTCTTCATCCTATAGATTTATTTTCCCCCATCCACTAACTCCTAGACCTGAAATGGACCACCTGGGTGTGGTGGCGATGAAAACAATTTAAACCATCTTCCCCCTCCCACTTCTCTCCCCCACACCTATTCTAAGTTCTCCATCACCTAGAACTCACTTCTCATATAATTGTCTCTACCCAGGTGGTCCAATGACTATTTCATACTTACTATCATAATAGTACAGATGATGTCACCAAAGATGTCCATGTACATCTCAAGAAAAACCTTTCATCTCCCATAAAAAACTCGATCTAGTCTAGGATCTCCAAATAACATATACTTTATCATGGGATCATCCCCTAAAGCATATTTCATGACCAAATCAATGATCCTGTTGTTGAATACTAACTACTAAGGTCTTTCCTCCTTTTTTCATAGAACCAATACATGTAGTCTACTCAAATAGAAATAACTCTACAATGAAGGACCACTAGTGCACTGCAACATATGTGGGAATGTACACTGATATCAATGAATCCCTTATATATAGGTATAAGACATTCATATTGGTCTGTTCTTAGTGAAATGTATCTTGAACAATATCTAGGGAGTGAGGTGAATGGTTTGGATACCTCTCAAAATACACTTCCCTGATCATGCTACCATACTGAAGTTGTATAATCTCTTGGATACATAGGGATCTCAATGTTTCTAGATAAATTTATTCCTAGAAGATATGATCAAACTCTATCCCAATGAGAACCACCTCACCATGTATGTGTGTCACCGGACTCCACCATATCCTCGTAGGGACATGATAAATACTATCTTCTAGGTGTTCCATCTAATAAGGTTGTGTCCTCAAACATTGGAGAACATGAATGAAAGCCTCATGATAGGTATAAACCTTCTAGGGGTCTGGCTCTCCCTGATACGTAACTATAATATTCCTTAGTAACTCAATTAGTGCACCCATCCTTTACGTTTCTCAACAAGTGCCTCCTGAACAACCTACTACTCAATGGGTTGCGGATCAACTATATAAGCACAATGAGAAACCACAACTTATTAATATAAATACACCCAATCCTAGACACATGGTGGATCATCATCAAAATACCTTCATGATATCCTAGATAGCTAAAATCATAGCAGCATTCTGAATTGGAATTATGATTTCACCATGCAGAGAGTGTATATCTGCGTAGCTAACTAAAGGACATTAAATTAAAAAACCAATACAATATGATGAATTGACTATATTTTCCCAGCATCCCGGGCCTAAATGTTTCGATTCAACATGTAAATTATCAGAGTCATGGGGAATGGATATATCAGTCATCCAACAAACACTGGAGTCCATGTCCTAAAATAAAAAGTCGAGACAGGTTAACACGGTCACCATAAAACCCAAACATAAATGACAACCGAAAAACTCATGACTTTGGTCCTATGGAAGGACCTACTAGGATACCACTCTTTCATGACGCAACCAACAATCTCCCACCTAGCCTGTGGAAGGTTGAGACATAACAACCCCAAGATCACCTCCAAAATTCCAGGGGTTTTCATCTAGTGCTGAGTAGGTATATCACAAAAAATGGGAGGTTTTATCCCATGGCACCAATAATAATTCACACACATATCTCTTTTTGAAATATTTTATAGATATTGATACAATTGGTACCAAAAAATGAATAAATAAACCCCAATATAAGAGTATAAAAACCATAGTGATAGAATGAAAAAAGAGGAATCAAATACCAAAAAATAAATTAAAGAAAAAATCCTAGTTAGAAGAAGGGGAATGAAATCAAATATAACCACTGTTAAACACATCATCCTATCTAGCACTCAATGATTCACCTTCTCTTGCCCACTTATGACACTTTTGAAATGCCTGTTGTATGTGTAAGAAATGGCATGTAAAGGTAGATCCCATGTAGGGGTGAGAATATCAAGACCTTCTGGGTTCCCAAAAACCCAAAAATAAATGGGTGAAACTAACAGAAAAGTTTCTTATTGACCCAATTCCATTGGAGAAAACCCTAGTGTGATAGAATAATAAAAGAAATATTGACAAATCATCAACTACACATGACTAGTTAAATCTAATACATATGGTATTTCAACCAATATCTGTGACATAACTATAATGATTCCATAAATTACACCAATATACTCATCTCAAAGTCTACATTCCATGAGGTCTCATCCTCACAATAAGCCATGGGATCTTACTCATGTCTCAAAGGTATCACTTTTCTGGAAGAGCATACACTGTTGGCCCTTCCTCTCTAATGGAACTCAATCGAGATATATCATTCCTTTGGAATATCTCTTTCAACCAATATGGAACTTATCAAATAAATATCACCCACTGGGTATCACTATACCAGCAGAATATCCACACCATCACATGAGGCCTTCATATTATGGAATATGCTAATCTGGTCTCGCCACATATAAATTCATGCGGGAGCTTAATGGATCTCAATACTCATATATAAGATCACGAACGTCATTGGTGGTGGATAAAATAAAACTATTTTACAACCATATGATCCCATAAACTATATAAGGAATTTCTCCAAGAAACACCAAGCGACACAAATGACCCAATATGGAAGTCTGGAGATCATATCAATCTGATATGAGATCACACTAAGGACATATAGGGGATGATCCAAACCCTACAAATAATATAAATCATGATATATGGATAGGGGATATCACTCATTACCACCAGTAGGTATTTTGAATTTATCCTAGATCAAACCACAATATAGTGGAATGTATTGATGAAGATTCCACAAACCCTATTGAAAGTACCGTGTATATAGGGTATTGTAGACTCGATGATATTGAAATCCCAAAATCACTAACCTGTTAGATATGGTATTTTCTCCCTATATATGGAAGCCATAAAGATTCCACAATCCCCACAAATTTAAGATAATAAGATAGTGGATCCCACCCAAGCCTCTCATAAAAATTCACAAACTCTATCTAATAACATTATATAGAGGGGATCACAATATTGTACTAAGGAAATAATTCCACTGTAATGACCACAAACTAGTTACATAGAATCGGTGCATTATTACAAAACATTGGCATGATACATTGAATCATGTCCTAAAAGTCCGATCAGTTTAGTAGCCTTGTATGTACCAGATAAATATATAAGTTTGACATTACATCATGAAATAAAAAAACATTGTGTCCCCTTTGAAAATTTTTATATCCTATAGCCTATTCCTATAGGTTAATATTAATATATTTCATTGCATCCTGAAAAAAAACATATGAAAGGGGTGATATCAGATTCTCATTACTGATAACAATATAGTGGAAAATATCATAAATAAGAATAAACATTTAAGGCAATGTATAAGACTCAAACACAAGCCTTTTAAACTTAAACTTTAGCATAATATGGAAAAGATAAATCAAATAATGCCATTTACTTATTCACATTGATATTCAACTAGTTTAATAATAACATTTAATATCAATAAACACTTTTTTAATGATGTAATGCATAATTCTGGACATCATAACCACATAGTCCGTGACTCATGCCAAGACTACAAATAAGATTTTTCATGGCCTTGTGCCAAAACACTAGTTTGTCTCAAGAGACCTACCGATGCATCTAGGAGCTTTAGTGGGCTCCACCTGTCATTTACTAAATTCAATTCATTCCTCAAATGAAAGGGTGAAACATAATCTAAGCATTTTTATTAAAACGAGCAAATGAAATGTCTATATTTTAACCAGAAACCTTGAATGGCATAAAAATATCATAACTACAATCAAACATAACTCATTCAATTCAATATGGATGATTGTATTAGTATAAACCAACCTGAATAAAGAATAAAATACACAGAAGGATATTTAAATATATGAAAATAGTTATTAAAATAATTTGAGATAAATATTATCTTTTTCTTGAAAACATTTAAATGTCTCACTATTTATCAATGAAGTCGTTTTAATATAGATTTTTGAATAAAAGTGTCCCATAACACTTTGAAACTTTTAAAAATAATTTTAATTTCAAAACATTTATTTCCATATAAATTAATACATAAAACCATTTTTACAACATAGACATTAATGTGAAATGTTTAGAAGAATAAATATTTAAAACATTTAAAACAATATTTTAGTTAAATAATTCTTAACAAAATAAGAGAATCTTTAGTATAAGTAATTTAGGAATAAAATTAATCAAAACATTATAATATCATGAGTATAAATGGATTCATTATATAACATTCCAAAGGATATTATATACACCATATAAAATTGAATTGGTTCATAACGACAAAGAGATCTCAAAGGAATGTAAATTGAGACGAAATAACTTATAAAGACCATATCTTTTGATTAAGGGTGAATCAATTGCATAATTATGTATGAAAAATATTAATACACTCAATATGATTGGATATTCAGTGTAAATCAATCATATTACATTCACACATATTCTTCTAAAAACAAAACCAATGACTTGGATGTTTAACTCAATGAATGGAAATTGGGTTAACATTACCATTAAAAATTTCATATCAATGGAATGTAATTTATCAATGGTGTGATTATGTGTATCAAGGGTATATAAACATAAAGGGGAGTGTAAATTACTACATAAATAATAAATAGTGATTCCATACAAAATCTTGGAGTAAAATAATCAATGAAGTTTGTGTAAATCAGGAGTGGAAATTGAAATTTGAAATTCCTTTACCGATTTGGTAACTTTGGAAACATACAAAACATGAAAGAAGTAACATACAATGATGATGTAAATACCCATAAATTAAAGTATATTACACAAATAATACAATTATAGGTAGTACATACAGTACCCAAAAGGAAATAGTGGCAATATAGCCTGAATCTCACGGGAAAATGAAGTGAGGTGAAAACCCCTTACCTTGTACTTTTACTTCGTACAGGGTTGGTTAACATAATGTATAATGGTGAAATAATTGTTATTAAATTATAATATAACCAAATAAATAAATATTATGTTATATTTGATCTTATAATATTTTTTATTAATGATATTTCAGTAGTATCATTGTTTTGGTTGTTAACTGATTCGTTTTCCTATATAAGTTTTGTTACGTAAGGCATGCTAGTTATGTATTGTCTGTATTTAATTGATATACCGAATGATATTAAGTTCTTAAACATTATTTTTAAACATAAAATGAAAATTATTCTTGAATGATTACGATAAAGAATGAATCTCATCGCATTCATGGAGACGGTAAGCTGTATGTACGCCCGAGCGACAATATCATTATATTGATGTTGAAATCATATGTAATTGGATTGTATATAATATATACATTTTCATTATCATGTTATATTTATTATTTACCACAGTTATACTCATTATTATACCCATCCAAATAATTAAGTGTTTGAATAACAAACTATACCCCGACGTGAAGACGATAAGTCGTGCGTATGCACGTATGGTGTAGTTGTCATATATAGGATGAATAGAATAACGAATATGGTTGTACCATATTTATAATAACAACAAAATATGTAGAAGGTACTGGAGTTATTATTTTGGTATGGAAACAACAAATAAAGATGAAGTGGAAGAGGAAAATAACTTGAAAGAGGGTGGTGAATTTATTACCTCTTCTTTGGGTGTTTCCTTTTGAGTTGATCAAAATGGCTCTTTTGGTTGGATTTCTGATCAATGTAAGGCCTCTAGGTTGAAGTGAGGATAGTTGGGGGGATATTTGGGTAGGGGATTCCTGATCCAAATGGCTTTGGAGGTGGATTTTGAGAGAAGGGGATGTTCCCTTTTATAAGGGAGGTGAGTGTCACTTTAGGATAACTATGAAATATAATTTTATAATAAACTCATTTTTAGTTTCTAATGGCTAGAAATGATTTATTTAAAGGATAAGGTTAGGATAGCTCGAAAAACCCTCAATCAATATGTTTTAGACAAGTTTAGGTCACCATAGCATCCTTATCTACTAGATTTAACTCTTAGTTAAATAGTTTAACTTTTACCATGTATTCTTGTATTATAGTATAATATGGTTAATAATCTTACTATAAAATGTTAAGAGAAGACAAAGTGGTTCATTAATGATATAACTATTATTATATAATGTGGTTAATAATCTTACTATAAAATTCCAAGAGAACCCAAAGTGGTTTATTAATGATATAACTATTATTATATAAGTCCTTTGGACGATCCATAGATTTTTAGGATAATTATATCATTTAGTAATATAGTATTTGTTTTAAAAACAGATTTTTGTCAATTTTGACACTAGTTAGTATTTTGTTTTTTTAATTCCATAAAAACATGATTAATTTGAGAAAAATTTATTTAATCCACCCTAACATGTCATATTAACATATAAAATTAGTGAAATTCATCAAAAGTTTTAAATTACATTTATTTGGATATTTATAATATCAATTATTTTAATCTTTCATTAATAAGGTAATTACTGCATCATAATTATGTCATTAAAAAAATAAATTTTATAACATCTAAGAATTATAAATAAATTACCATTATGTCGGAAATCCTTTTAAATTTCTAATTAATATTTATAGTCGAACTTATCTTCTGTGTAACCCTATATTAAAAATTCATTACTTATTAATCATTGAATTTAACACTTTTAAATCTCCTTTAAATGAAATATTAATAAATGTCCTTATAAAATCCATGTGGACCGAGAAGAACATAGTTTATTTATAAGGTCTATTTTGGTCGATATACACTTATCCAATAGAATTAGGAAATGTGTTAGGATATTTATAATATAATTTTTTCCTTTAATTACCCTATTTACTTTCAACCATCGTAAAAAAAAGTCAAAAGTTACAATTCACCAAAAAACATTTTAATCTTTTTGAAAAAAATTTTACATACTGATATTAATTGTTTCTCTTGTATTTTTGAAATTCAATTTACAAAAACAGTAAAATTATGTCTTATGCAAATTTGCAAATTCTCCTAGAAGGTGGGTAAAAGAGAGTAAAAGGTTCAGTAAAATTTTATAAATCTAATTTTATAATAAAATGACTCAAATGAATTACATTGAACATATATAGGTTTTATATATCTATTTTGACTTAAAATAAATTAAAATAAAATAATAAAATATTTAAATAAATTGGTGGTTTTAAACAATAACGCGGTGTTTTTCACTAATCATAAAAAATTGAATGTTTTCAGGAAAATACAAAAAATTCACCATAATATAATTTTGATATTCCAAATTCAAAAATTATTTCTATTTTACCAAATTCAGAACATATGAGTTGCATTAAAAAATTTAAAATTAATTATCATTGTCAAAACCAAAAGGTCTATTTTTAAAAAGTAAAAACTATCAAAATATTGACATATGTTTACGTTAAATTTAAATGTGAAATTAATTATAATAAAACACATTGTATTAAATGATAAAATATAATCTAGTTATACATCGAAACCATTCAAATTCATAATTTAACTCTATAAATTATTTCGATTAAGATTTTTTTTCAATTAAAATTTTGAATTTTTCATTATTCATAAAAATATATCCAAAATAAATTTTTATGTTTTGATTATAATGAAGAATTTAATATCATTAAATTGAATATATAGTAGTCTCAAATATTGGTTTTAAAAAGGGTTCTCCATTAAAAGGTGGTAAAATAGCATTTTTTAAAAATAATTATTTTATCTAAAATAATTGAATTTGTTATTTTATTATGTCTAAGAAACATATAATATGTATTCTAAAATTATATTGAGTATATAAAATTCAAAATTCAGTTAATACTATTCATAACTTCTTTTTGAATGACATGTTTGGTAAGTCGGGGTGCGCTCAAACTCGGTGTTGCATATAGCGCAAGCTATTGAATTATTTTAAAGAAAATAACTTACTATGAAATCTTGGGGTGTTATATTTTTTACCCCTTTTTGAAATTTCATCCTCCCAATTTTAAAATTGGGCTTAAGATCTTCATTTAATGTCCCACATTACACTACTGGAAAACTAACCTTTACCAACGGTTTGGAGAACCGTAGCCAAGTAAGCCGTTGGGATAGGTCTATACCAACGGTTTTCCAAAAACCATTGGTATAGAACTATGCCAACGGTTTTGGAAACCGTTGGTATAGGTAATATGAAATCTATACCAATGGTAATGGAACCGTTGGTATATAAATTCCAAAAATAAAACATTCACTGGGATTTGATCCCAGGACCCCTCGTTTATCATTAAACGACTCAACCACTAACCTAACATGAATTTTGTGATCATAATTACATAAATATATATATGTATTCTCATAAATATTTTAAATTTTGATTTATATAATGTTCTCGGTACGAAGGTCGTATAAAAAATGGAAGTACCTATACCAACGGTTTTAACAACCGTTGGTATAGGTATTGGTTGTGATTTTGAGTCTTGGTGGTACGTTGAATTTTTGGCCCACTTTTCCCAACGGTTTGGCCAAACCGTTGGGATAGGTTTACCTTTCCCAACGGTTTGGCCAAACTGTTGGGAAAAGTGGCATTTTTAGGTACCTTTCCCAATGGTTTGGCCAAACCGTTGGGAAAAGTGGCCAATTTGGGGGGCCTTTCCCAATAGTCTGGCCAAACCGTAGGGATAGGTCTACCTTTCCCAACGGTTTGGCCAAACCGTTGGGAAAAGTGGCCAATTTGGGGGCCTTTCCCAAGGGTTTGGCCAAACTGTTGGGAAAGGGGACCTATACCAACGGTTTTTTCAAACCGTTTGTATAGAAGCGTTGGGAAAGATATAATTTCCAGTAGTGTTAGAAAAAGAGTCAATAGAATTATCACTTTAAAATAATTAAAGATAAGTACAATGGTCACCCGAGATAACCCATTCTAGGATTCCATGTAGGAAAAAATGGATATACAAGATAAATTAATTTTCATGTTCTTATGGAGAGTTAATGAAAACATGATCAGGGAAAGTTAACAACAATAAATCCACAAACTTGTGATGGGATAAATGGTAATTATTTTCCGAGTAGGAAAATTAAACGGACAACATTTTTTTCAAGTTCCATTTCATAAAGTTGAGGAATATATATATGATATTGACTAGGAACATAAAGAGATATAATTACCTTTTAGGTATAATTTTATCGTTTAACAAATTTCTACCACTAACTCATCTTTTTTCCATCAAAAAATGAGTATTCAGAATTACTTGGACACACATGAATTTCTAGAATAAACATCTAGCGTATCACATGATCCACAAATTATTAAATATATATTTACCTTGTCTTTATATATTAACCAAAAACAAAATGGTCATAAAATACCAGATGATCCCCAAATAGGATAATCCTTTAGAGACAGAAATACTAATCTTAATTTCTAAAATTAAACCAACAATACCGAAGTTCAATAAATAACATTCAATAATATATTGTCATTAAAATTCTTTAATAAAATGAAAACTAATATTGAACCCCAAAACATATAAGAATTAAATAACGTAGTCTTCCACATTAAATTGTATATGCAAATAACATTGACTACTCTTAAAGTCACATATATAAAATTAATTCACCTAATCACATATTCTCTATGATAGATTAAACATTTCCACAAATAACCAAATTCACTATAAATCCAAAATAAAAACATAACTAAAAATACATCATTACTCCTCAAATGAAATCCTATATCACTCTAATTTCTTTAGGCATATAGTGTTCCCAAAAGAGAGACCATCTTCCAAAATAACATTTATCACTTAATCACCAAATCATGTTACTATTCTAAGGATATCCATTTGATAAACATAAGATCCCAAATCAACAAATTATTGATCAATAAAATCATCTAACTAAGAATAATTAGTCACACTAACTAGGTATTTCACGTAGTCCAGTGGTAGGCGATAGATCCCAGTCAGATGTAGGTTGTGGGTTCGATTCTTGTAGCTTTATCCGATGTGATGGGTTGTCACACGGTCGAAATGTTTCCCTTTTTCAAAAACTATATATTCTACCATTCCCAAAAATGTGATAAATTCCACAAAATAACTATAACATAATTTCACAAAACTTTTATCTCATACCTCTCATTTTCATCCCAAAATTTAATAACTTGTAATTGCCTCAAATTCTAGGATCACAATAACCCAAATGGATATTAATAACTATATCAAGAATAGAAAAGATAATTCCTCCAATAATATCATTTTCACATAACAAACTGCAGTGTTACAGATACTATAGAAAATTCTTCAAATGAAATCCCATCAACAAAGATCACTAATACTTTTAATGATTTCCCCATCCATTTATTTCCACATAGGTTCTTCCATGACCAAGAGGTTATCCTATAGAATAGGGAATTTACTCGAGTAATTCCAAAGTCCCCTAATTTTCTAGAAAATGACTTTAAATGAATTCTTGGGATCATTTTTATTTTCTTTAATAATAATATTTAATTTTCCAAGGAAATTATTTAATTTATGTACTTCATTCCCACACATTAAGCATTTCTTTGTTCCATTAAGACACTTTTATAGGTGTCTCCTTCCACATTTCCTACATGATGGAAATTGAGCTTTCTTTTCTTCATGGTCTCCACTACTGGGGCTCTTATCATTCACTGCCTTTCTCTTATTTTTTGAGTTTGGGATTTTGTTAATATATAGTTTGTTGATCATATTTTGGGAAAACTGATTTTGCAGGAAAAAAATATATTTTACATCAATTAATATTCCATTTTGTTTCTCATTTCCACCACCGTGCCCACCTTGTACATGATGTTCAATGTTTATATGACTTCTTTGGAATCTAGACATTTAATAACATAAGAAAGCATTGTGTTAGTAATAAAATCATTTAATCAATATCATAACACCTTATTTTTAAACTAAAACACCATACGATTAACCAATGTTATTTATTCTCATCTTATATTAGAATCCTTCTAATCGGTTTGTAAAGAAAATGTGAATTATCCTAAGAATATCCCCTAAGAGTGTCATAAACTAGAGTTCGTCAAGGCCTATTGTCGTGTACCAAGATACCTCAGGTTATGCCCGAACTCCTTGTCGGAGTTTTCACTCCTATGTAAATCTGTGCCAGAGCCGCCTCTACCTGCTCGTATCTAGAAAGAGATGTATTACATGAAAAAACTACATAATATTTATATTTCCAATATTTTTAGATGTTCTTCAATACTAATCATTATAGTCTATCCTAGGGTAGTGTTTTCTAATAATTGTTTTTTCTAAATCTAGCATTCTAGGTTTTTACTTAACTTCTTCTGAATCAAACTGTAATGCCCCCACCCCAGTTACCCAGAATCAATGCATTATTACATAACATAGGAATGATACTAGGAATCATGTCCTAAAAGACCAATCAGATTATGAGTCTTGTAAGTACTATATACATACAAAAGTTTACATGACATCATGAAATAAAAAAACAACATTGTGTCCTCTTTGAACACTCTTTTAAACCTTATGAAATTATTACAGTTTAATTGTATTATACTTCTTTTCAACCTAGGAAAAATAAAACATAAGAAATGGGTGATCTAAAATGATCAATAAGGATATCAATATAGTGGAAACTGTCATAAATAAGAGTAAACATTTATGAAAATGTATAAGACTAGAACACAATTCTTTGAAACTTAATCATCAGCACAATATGGAAATGATAAATCAAATAATTTCATTTACATATTCACATGGATATTCTTCTAGTTGAATAATCACATGGAATATCTATATCCAATTTCATAATGATTGATTTCATAATTTCGGACATCATAACCATATAGTCAACCTCGTTCCAAGATTAGAAATAAGATTTTGTCGAGGCCTTGTGCCAACACACTAGTTTGTCTCATGAGACCTACTGATGCATATAGGATATATATAGGGCTCCTCCTATAACTTACTATGTCCAATGTATTCCTCATATGAAAGGGTGAAACATAATCTAATCATCTGTATTAAAACTAGCATACAAAATGTCAATATTTTAACCACTTACCGTGAAAGGAATAAAAATAGCATATCCACAATCACACATAACTCATTAAATACAATATGGATGATTGTATTAGGATTATAAAAATCCAATAAAGAATAAAATACATTTAAAAATATTGACATAGATGAAAATAGTCATTAAAACTATTTGAGAGAAATATCCCCTTTTTCATGAAAACATTTAAATATCGAACTATTTATCAAATAAGTCATTTAAAAGAGATAATTGAACAAAAGTGTCCCATAAAACTTTAAAACTTTTAAATAGAATTTTAATTTCCAAAAATATATTTCCATATAAATAAATACTTTAAACCATTTTAAAACATGGAAATTAAGGAGAAATATTTATAAGAATAAATATTTAAATCATTTTAAACATTATTTTAGTTAAAAATTTTCTAACCTAATAAGCGATGCTTGAATACAATTAATTGAGTAATAACATTAATCTAAACATTATTATATCATGAGAGTAAATGGATTCATGATATAATATGTCAAAGGATAGTATATACACCATATAAAAGTGAATTGGTTCATAATGACAAAGAGATCTTAAAGGAATATAAGTTGAGATGAAATAACATATAAAGATCGTATCCTTTGATTAAGGATGAATAAATTACATAATTATGTGTGAAAAATATATATACACTCAATATAATTGGATATTCAGTGTAAATAAATCATATTTCATTCACACATATTCTTGTAAAAACATAACCAAGGACTTGGATGTTTAACTCTATAAAAGGAAATTGAGTTAAGATAACCCTTAAAAAGTTCATATCAATAGAATGTAAATTTATCAATGGAGTGATTATGTGTATCAAAGGCATATCCACTGAAAGGGGAGTCAAAATTACTACATAAATAAAAAATAGTGATTCCACACATAATCTTTGAGTAAAATAATCAATGAAGTATGCATATAACCCAATGAGTGGAAATTGAAATTTGAAATTCTCTAACCAATTTGGTAGCTTTCAAAAAAAACACCCCATGAAATATGTATCATAAAATGAAGATGTAAATAACCATAAATTAATGTATATTACACAGAAAATACAATCATTTTCAGTACATAGACCACACAAAAAAGAAATAGTGGCAATATAGCATGAATCTCACGAGAATAAGAATTGAGATGAAAACCCCTTCCCTTGTACATTTCCATAGTATAGGTTAGGTTAAAATCTTTTATAATGGTGAAATAATTTTTATAAAATTATTCTAGAACCAAATACATAAACATTATATAATATATGTTTTTCTAATATTTCTTTGTTAATGATATTTCAGTAGTAACATTGTTTTGGTTGTTAACTGATTAGTTTTCCTTTATATGTTTTGTTACGTAATTAATGTTTATTATGTATAGGATTTATTTGATTCATATCCAGAATTATATTAATTTCATAAACATTTTTTAATCATAAAATGAAAATTATTCTTGAATTATTACAATGTGGAAAGAATCTCATTACGTTCGTGGAGACGGTAAGCTGTTCGTACACACGAGCGACAATATCATCATATTGATGGTGAAATAGTATGTAATTGGATGATATATCATGTATAAATAATCATTAAAATGTTATATTTATTATTTAAATCAGTTATACTCATTATTATACCCATCCAAATAATGAAGAGTTTGAATAATAAACTACACCACGATGTAGAGACGTTAAGTCGTACGTACGCACGTACGGTGAATTTGTTATATATAGGATGGATAGAATAAATAATATGGTTGTATCATATTTATAATAACATAAAAATACGTATAAGGTACTAGAGTTATTATTTTTTATTGAAACCACAAAGATAGAGGAACTGGAAGTGAAAAAGTACTTGAAAGAGGGTGGTGAAATTATTATCTATTCTTTGGGTGTTTCCTTTTGAGTTGATCAAAATGTCTCCATAGGTTGGATTTATGATCAAATTAAGGCCACTAGGTATAATTTAGGATAGTTGGGAGGATATTTGTTCCAGTTTTGGCCAAGAAAACTGGCTATGGATGTGTGATTTTGAGAGAAGGACAAGTATCCTTTTATAAGAGAGATGAGATTCACTTTAGTAAAACATTGAAATATTATTTTATAATAAACTCATTTTCGGTTTATAATGGCTCCAAAATGGTTTATTTAGAGTATAAGTTAGGTATGGGTCGAAAAATATCATACAATAGATTTTAGATAGGACTAGGTCACCATATTAAACTTATCATGTAGATTTAGCTCTTAGTAATATTGTTTATCTTTTACCATGTATTCAAGTATTATTATATTATATGCTTAATAATTTTATATAAAATTCCAAAATAACCCACAATGGTTCATTAATGATATACCTATTATTATATATGTCCTTTGGTCTAATGTAATATTTTTAGAACTATTATATCAATTAATAATATTTTATTTTTTAAAAATCCCATTTATGTCAATTTGGACACTATTTAGTATTTTGTTTTTGTTAAAGTCATAATATCATAATTACTTCTAAATAAATTCATTTAATCAACCATAACATGTCATATTAAACTATAAAATTAGTGAAAATCATCAAAAGGCTCAAATTACATTTATTTGGATATTTATAATATCAATTATTTTAATCAGTCATTAATAAGGTAATTACTGCATCATCAATGTGTCATATATAAATTAAATTATATAATGTCTAAAAATTATAAATAAAATACCACTATGTAATAAATATTATTATATTTAATAATGAATATTTATAGTAGAATTTATCTTATGTGTATCCCTATATTTAAAATGATTTAGTTATTAAACATTGAATTTAACACTTTTAAGTATTCTTTAAATAAAATAATAATAAATTTCCTGATCTAATCAATGTGGACCAAAAGAATTATATTTTATTCCAAAGGTTTATTTTTTTCTAAATACACTTATCTAACAAAATTAGTACATGAGTTAGGATAATTATAATATCATTTTTACCATTAATTACCTTATTTAATTTTAATTGTGGTTAATAAAAGTCAAAAGTTACTAATCACCAAAAATTATTTTAATCTTATTGAACCAAATTTTACATAATAATAATAAATGTATCGCTTGGATTTTTTAAATTCAATTTACATAAATGGAAAATTTATTTTTTATGCCAATTTGCAAATCCTCTTAGAAGGTGGGTAAAAGAGGGTAAAAGGTTCAATAAAATTTTATACATCTAATTTTATTATAAAATGAATCCAATTAATTAAATTGTACCTATATAGGTATTATATATCTATTATGACTTTAAATAAATATAAATAAAATAAATAATTATTTAAATAAAAAGTCTGTTTTAAACAATAACGGAGTGTTTTTCACTATTCATCAGAAATTGAATGTTTTCAGAAAAATACAAAAAATTCAACCTAATATAATTTTTATCTTCTAAATTAAAAAATTAATTCTATTTCACTAAATTAAAAATATATATGTTTCATTATTTAATATTAAATTAATTCACATTGTCAAAAGAAAAAGGTGGGTTTTTACAAAGTAAAAACTATCAAAAGATCGACATGTGTTTATGTCAAATTTAAATTTGAAGTTACTTTTAATGACCTATATTGTATTATATGATAAAAATATAATCTAATTATACTTCAAAACCAATAAAATTCATAATCTATCAATATAAATTATTTCAATTAAAAAATTTGTTTTCAATTATAATTTTGTATTTTTCATTATTCGTCAAAATATGAATGTTATAAAAAAAGTACCAAAACTTTATCCTAACGAAATTTTTATGTCCCAATTCAAATGATGAATTTAATTTGATGAAATTAAATATATAAAAGTGTCAAATATTCTTTTTTAAAAGGGTTCTCCATTAAAAGGTTGTAAAATTTCATTTTTTTAAAAAATACTTCTTTTATCTGAAAAAGGAATTTGGTCTTATATTATGTCTAAGAAACACATAATATGGATTCTAAAATTATTTGGAGTATATAAAATTAAAAATTCAGTTAATACTATTCATAACCAATTTTTTAACGGCTAGTTTGGTAAGTCGTTGTGCGCTCGAACATGGTGTTGCGTGTAGCGCAAGCTATTGAATTATTTTATAGAAAATAACTTACTATGAAATCTTGGGGTGTTACATCCACATTGTACCCTCATAGAAATGGACCATGATAGCTCAATCAATCAATTCTAAACACATTATGTTGAAAAGGGAGTCACACTAGGGTAACCTCATGTTTCATCTCTCAAGATAAAACCACAGACTCTATTTAGTTCTAGGTGGAAAACTACATAGGTTAGGCATGTTGTGGGCTTCAATCTAGGTCTATAAAATGGAGATCTGTGAGGGATAATTCCTTATGGAAAGTACAAATAATGTACCTATAGCACAAAATTGGTCCCAATATACCTTCCCCTAGTTGTGTCCCCTCTTGGAACTCAGTGTGTAAAAGGATACTACATGGTGTTTGCTGAAGTTACATGAATTGTGACCTCGTCTAAACAAATGTATGTTTCCTCACACACACATGGAATGGATGGTCATGTCTCCATACATAGAATGTATACTTCTTAAATTGTGTGTTTTTCTTGTCTCATCCCTACACTATTTCCTAGACCATTCCCATGTAAGTAAACCATTCCCATTTCCATTGGTCATGTAATTCCAATTGAACATGTCCCTTGACACGGAATGCCTACCATGTCCATGGGGACAAGACATTGGATCACTAAATGGATTTTACCCCTGGTACATGGTGTGCAGTCACCAATAGATCTTTTTCCATACATTGGATGAACACATGAGGCGTTCTCATTCACTACATGTCATGTGATCATGATTTCTTAATGGGAAATACCTAAAAGCCTCTCTAAACCCTTTATATCCACATAAAACCAACATATCTACCCCTTGGTATCTGTAGTAGTCGAACTAGGTCCATAAAACAATAAAAATTCATAAATGGGGATCTATATATAATGGTCATAAATATGCCTACCTCATGGTGAAACCCAAAATATTAGGGACTAAATAGGATCCCAAATGCTACTACCCCTCGATCCAATGATAATAGGCATCACAAACAGGGATTTGCAGTGGCCCCACACCTCGATTCCTCCTCGACCTATCCATCCCACAAAGGGTGATCCTCCCTCTACTCTTCCATGCATGAGAACCATTGGTAGGGGAGGGGTTATATAGGATTATTTATTTTTAAATAAACTAATTTGTAATAAATAATCATGTCATCACTCACTCTCTACTAGGAACTTGACACTGACAAACATTATATTGCATTTAGGGTAAAAACCCATGTTCAACACTCAACCTAGCCTCAGATTTCCAATCTAATACTCCTTTTAAAATCAACTCCAAATTCACTAAGAAACTATTTTCGTATG
This sequence comes from Viscum album, assembly GCA_963277665.1. Classification (NCBI taxonomy): domain Eukaryota; kingdom Viridiplantae; phylum Streptophyta; class Magnoliopsida; order Santalales; family Viscaceae; genus Viscum; species Viscum album. The sequence continues at coordinate 861,714,975 of OY728121.1, forward strand.
AAAAAATATATTTTTTTTATATCAACACTTTGAGGCTCTCCATTTTCCAAAATATGATGCTGAAAAAATTCATTTCTCTAAAAATATTCGAAATGTTTACATAAAAAAAGAGAGATTTTACACTCTCTATAAATATTTGGAATCTAGGCTCTATTATTATAATATTAAGAAAGTAAAATAGGTATTATATTTTTTTAATTAAAAAACTAAAAATATAAGAAAATATCATATGGCTACTAATTCTCTTTTAGTACCAACAAAAGACACACCACATCTATAGGTTCCTAAAATATTATCCCATAAAGAAAGGATCTACAATCAATTCTATTACTAGAAATGGGAGACCTATGTCATAGGGTTATGGTAATTTTAACCCACCACCACACACACTATAATTAATCATATATAAAGATACCAAAATCAATGAAACACCTCCTCTAAGGGAATTTCTCATTTCATGAAATAAGATAACTTTGTGGTTTAATATTGATTCAATTCCTCTACATAGATCATGATTAGGTGTAAAAAAATGTAATGTTGTCAATGATTTATTTCAAAATTATGCATATGTCGAAAAAATAAATCATAACATAGTATATAGAGAATCATTTTATTGATATAAAAAGAAGATCATATCACCATATACCCCACCTAATCTTCCATTATCATTCACCCATAATATAATTGGGAAAGGTATGCGTGACATCATGTATTCAAACCATCATCCAACTAATTTTACATGAAAAATATCCACTGAAGAATATATCACCCAAATAATATAAGAAAATATATATTTATTAATATTTAATTTCAAATTACTTATAAACATAATTTCCCATTGTAATTTTTTCTAGGAAATAGCTCTGTACTCATAGGTTGTCTCAATAGTAAGAAAACATTAAGCATATGAGAAATCAATTGATCTATGTCATCATACCCAAAAAGTATTGGACCATTACCTAGGAAACATCCATGATTGATCATTTGTAAAATTATACACATATTTAAATTCTACAATACAATATTAATGTCCCATATTATAATGTATTAAACTATCCTACATGGATGATGGATTTTTCATATTACTCCCCCCATCCACCAGGGGTTTTTGGTAAATTTATAGAACTAGTATTAACTAAAATTCTACTTGGATAGTCATTTATTATTAAAAAAATGTCAAAACAATAGATATCCCAAACATAAATTATGTTAGGATATACCCCTCAACATAAAATGTTTTAAGAATTAATACCAATACCTCAACATCAGTCATGTGAACACCTCTGCCAAATAATAAAGGGAACATATGGTACATGTAGATAAATTATTAATGAACATAATGGGGTATATTCATTATATCCAAACAATGTTCTCATGTAATTTATTTTTTTCATTATGTAAATACTGGAATAATATTACATTTATTAGGAATCTTGAGGAGGGTGATCTTGATAACCCTTCTAACTACTACCCATACAATATGTTTTAAGGGTATACAATCTTGAAATAAGTAGTCTTCAAATATTGGCTTCTGATGTATATAGAAGAATTCCTAGAATAGTTAAGAACTATTGATAATTAATTTTTACCACATTTCCAACCAAATAAAACTGTTAAAGGTACATGAATCAATCAAAGTCATCCATATAACAATGATAGTTGAAAGAAGGTTGATTCCATTGGTCTGGGATAGGTTAATTAGTTTTTTATGATCATCTAAATTATTTCCACAACTACTACCTATTAGTAAATACAATCCATTAATTTTTTTCATTGAGGACTTGATTAAAAAGAAAATAGAAAATGGCATGATATAGTCATAGAATCCTTGGACATAAGAAGTATATATAGGTAAAAAATGTCTTAATCTATTTGAAAATTCTCACACCTGATTATTCTTGAAATATTTATATTTTCCTAATCACATGATATTAAACTACATGAAATAATGTCGTTATTGCATGTATATTAAAAATTTATGGAAAAGTACTCAATATAAAATTAAGTATATAACATAACTACCTTATTGAAAGATCCTGAACAACACATAAAAACTATCTTACCACATAAACATAAAATAAATAGTTCATGGTCAATCCCATATGACATTAAATCTCATAATGTTGTCCATCCCACATGACCTTAAAATATATGGAGTAGTACGTGTAAAGACCCATAAATTTCAAGGAAATGTTTTTCTTAATTTTCTTTGGAATTTTACAGGAACACAGTTTCTGATGGCACCTGATTCTGAGGCCCGGTGTGCCTGGAATCATTTTTCGAAGTTTGGCTTGGGTACGTTCAGTGAACGGACGAGCGGGTTTTTCTAACTTTTGAACCGGTGCCCGGAATCGAATTCTGAGGGCACCGATGAAATCGCAGTGCCGATATTTGCTTAGAAACGCCTCTTCCGGAGTTGCGTTTGCTCGAGTGTGGTTTTTAATTTTTGGGCTTAAAGTTAAGAAATAAAATAAATTGTTCGACAAACTTTATTTTGTTTCACTTAAGCCACTTGAAGCCACTTGAAAGCCACTTAAACTGAGTAGAAACAGATAGGCTGCTATCCAGAAATATCTAACCCTCTTGGTATGATATTTACGAGGTGGGGCCCGCACGAGCCCTGTCATTTCTTTTCCGCTAAGTAACGCACCCGCAAAAACCCGTCATTATGAAAGTCAACTGACGCGTTTTCTTAAATTCTTAACGCACCATTTAATTGGGCAGTTTTATTCGTGAGTTAAATGGGCGGTTTCTTTCGTTGAATTAATTCTACAAATTAATGGGTCGTTACTTACCTCTTTTTTGTTTGTTGGCGTAATAATAAAATAAGACCAACACAACATTTGGAGGATTACTGGTTGAGTGGTTTTTGTCAGAGGTTCTTGTGCCTTCACCTTTCTTCGTGAAGAACGCGAAGAACACGAAGAACGCGAAGAAAGCGAAGAACGCGAAGAACGTGAAGAATGTGAAGAACGCCGGCCTCCGATGAAGAACGCCGAACCCACGGAAATCGACGACGCGGTGCCGTGTGCCGCGACACCGACGTTTCCTCTCCCGCGATGTTCTTCGGCGACGTTCTTTAATCCGCAACAAAAACCTTCGATCATCCGTTGAGGTAAGAGTCTCAGATTTTATTTTTAATATCCTTTGTGGTTTTTACCAAAACATGGATTTAATTATTTATAATTAAATCTATTGTTTCTTGGTCCGTTGAGTTCGTTGACGCAATGCCGGATTCCGCGATGACGCGACGCCCTTCAGCGACGACGTGATGCCTTCCGCGACACGACGATCGCCTCCTTCCGCGACGATCAATTTCCGCGAAGAACCTGAGGACGACGACTTGACGAGGTATGGATTTTTGGAAATTCCCTTATTCTCGTGAACGTTTCCTTAAATTAAAGAACCGGATTCAAATGAACAATTTTAGTTAATTAAAATTGTTGTTTCATGTGTTGGATTATTTCTCCCGTTGTTTATCTCTAACGCGGAGGTTGCGGGCCAAACGAACACGGCCCGAAAACCCTCCGCCATTCTTCGTTGTTGTGCAGATTTGACAGGCGATGATGGAACATGCCGCAATGGAAATTTGATGGTTTCGCAGTGAATAACGAGTCCCGGGAGAAGCAGCGGCGCAGACGAGAACGGAATCGGACCACCGGAGCGACTCCGGTGGCCCGCGGAAGCCGCCAGCGGCGCGGGTCGCCAGCATGGCGGGGCCGGCAGCCGGGGGCGGCGGCGCCCGCAGACCCGCGGCCGCGCGGGTCCGGGGCACTCGGACGCGGCAAAGCCGCGTCCTTTGATCCAGCGCGGCCCCACGCAGGGGGCCGCGACACCTCCAGACCGCGGGGGCAGCGCCCCGCGGTGCACGGCCGTTCAGTCGCTTGGCCGAATCGAGCCAGGCCGGTCTGACCGGTTGGGCCGCGCCCTGGCCGGACCGGACCGGGTCGGACAGGGTTGACTCGGTTCGGCCGACCCAGGGGGGTCGGGCCGGGCCCGGACCCCCCGTCTTCGGACCATTTTTGGTCTTTTGCCCGTAACTTGAGCTACGGGCCTCCGAACGACGCGCCGTCAGCGGCAACGCGATCCTTGGATCGAGACGGTTGTTTCGGTATATCGCACTCAAGGTTTCGGAATATTTGGGTTTGGCCGGGTTGGTTCGTACACAAAACCAACCGGGCCCTCGGAGCGGAAACACTCATATCTTGAGCTACGAACGTCCGATTGACGTGCCGTCAGCTTTGTTGAATTTCTCTAAGTGAGACGGATCTTTTGGCTCACTCTGCCCGAGGTTTGGATGCAGGTGGAGTACGGTCGGGTTGGTTTTTCCTTAAAAACCAACCGGGCCCCTGGGACGAAAAAACCAACAACTCTCAGATCGGGCGTCCGATTGACGCGCCGTCTGCGACGTTGAGTTCCTGTTGACGATACGGAACTTTTGGATACATGAACTTCGGACTTTGTGTCACTTGATGTATCAGCCTCTCGGCTCGTGGAGCGGACCCTCCCGAACGAGCTTGCTGTGTGCGGGAACCCTAGTGCTGGCTGCGACTGCTACTTCGACAGTGACGACTGTGCAGAGATCCTCAGTGGACTGCAGCGACGACTGTGCAGAGATCCTCAGTGGACTGCAGCGACGACTGTGTAGAGATCCTCAGTGGAATGAGGCGACTACAGCACTCAGCGATCCTACGTGGATCAGTGCTACAGGTCCTGTGTGGGCCCGATCCTGTGTGGGTCCAATCCTGTGTGGGTCAGCGCTCAGCGGTTCTGTGTGAGCCAACACCTACAGGTCCTGTGTGGGCCCGATCCTATGTGGGTCTTTGCGGGGGTTAGTTACCTATCGATCCTTTGTGGGTCCGACGACTTAGATGGATCAGTGATCATCTTTATCGTCATCCGAAGAAGTATACCTGTGTGAGCTGAATCCTGTGTTACTCTTCTTTGTGGATTGTGTTGAGCTATCCTATGTGGATTTACTGTTTACTCTCCTTTGTGGATTGTGTTGAGCTATCCTGTGTGGATTTACTGTTTACTCTCCTTTGTGGATTGTGTTGTGCTATCCTGTGTGGGTTTACGTTTGCTTTCCTGTGTGGACTGGGTTGTGCTTGGGCTCGGACGTTGGAGCCGAACATGAATTGATGACTTAGGTATATGTATGTGCATATACCTAAGCGGTGTCGGTTGTTACTTCGTGATTGTATCTTTCCTTTGTGGATTATCCTTTGTGGATTTCGAGAGACCTTCGGGGGTATCAGGGTCCCTACTGAGTAGCTTATACTCACCCCTGCACGGGCTATGCCCGCACATCATTGTGTTGGTTGCAGACGACGGACAGCGCTGATCGAGGTGGAGGTGTGCGGAGCAGGACGGTACCTGGAGGTGGACCACTGGGCGGGACTCACTCGGAGCGGACGGCTGGACCGAGGAGCTGTGGAGGCTATCTGTACCCACCCTTTAGGTGGGACTTCTAGAGGACAGCTCAATGCTGCGGCTTTTCCTTTCAGTTTCTGTTTTTCCTTTCAGTTGTACATTACAGTTGGGCTTGTATTTCCGGCCCCTTTTACTTTCAGCACAGCTTGTACAGTTTTTACTTAGTGTTTACTTTTCCGCTTGCTTACTCTGTGGTACTTGTTTGCTTCTCAAAGGAAATGTCTTCCCCTTTTTTCGAGATTTACGCCTTGGTGCTAGTCGCCAGCCCCTGGCCTATGGAAGGCGGGCTTGGGGTAGTCACAGCACGGGCCCCGAGGGTGGTTCGTGACAAATTGGTATCAGAGGTGGTCGGTTCTACCAGAGACTCTGATCTTTCTTCTATGTGAAGCAATAGTGTTTAGCGTATTGGGTGTGGTTATCAGTCCAGGGAGTCCAGTGTTGGTGCGGCGGCCGACGTATCCGTACACCAGGACCCTAACTTTTGATTTCCGACTTAATACACGAAAACATTGATTGCATGTGTGTTTCAAGTTTTCTTTGTGATTACTTGTGTCATCTCACTAGGTATACTGTTCTGACCGTGGCGCACTTGTTTCCTTTTCAGGATGGCCCCACGACGGCAGCCAGCTAGGGTTCAGAGAGTAGAGCACGACGACAGCCCGCCGAGCGACGTGGCCTCGGTACATGGCCCGTTGACAGCAGAGGCACTGGCGGTACCTTTACCCGCCTAGCCCCCGATGCTTCCAGCACCGACCGCTGACGATGCACGTCGCCTCGGAGCTCTGCACGAGTTCCAGCACCAGCGACCGCCCAGGTTTCGTGGGGATACGGACCCCCAGGCAGCTGAGGACTGGCTGGAGGTGGTCGTACAAGTTTTCAGGCTAGTGAGGACACCAGCAGACCTCATGGTGATCCTCGCGGCGAGCCTACTGCACGCAACAACGGGATGATTGTGGATCTTGATGCTCCCGGTGCACGATGAGGCCTCTATCATCTGGATGGACTTCGAGAGCCTCTTCTGCTCAGATTTCGTCCCGGACACCCTCCGTGCGGTGCGCATTCAGGAGCTTCTTCAGCTACGGCAGGGTAGCTTGACGGTCGCCCAGTACGCGGTGAGGTTCACTGACCTTTCTCGCTACTCGACAGACATGTAATGGGACCCCTTCTTCCGGGCCCAGACCTTTGAGCAGGGTTTGAGACATGAGATCAGGGCATCGCTGATCTCCCTCAGCATCCCGACCCAGGCAGGAGTGCTGGAGAGAGCCCTTCTGATCGAGAGCTTTCTAGCTGAGTCCACAACGAGACCTACCGCAGGGAGGCAGGTAGCAGAGTCTTCGGAAGCTGGTAGCCGACGGATGACTCAGGGTTCCAGGCAGACCAGGCCTTCCGGCATACGACCTCGTGACACTGGCTCAGCAGTGTGGGGCACACAGCGCGGAGCCAGTCTTCCGAGAGGCAGGCAGTGCTACGCGTGCGGCGGGCAGGGCCACATGGCTCGTGACTACCCGACCGGCCGTACCGAGGAGCAGCAGACGGTGGAGGGGCCACCCAGGCAGAGGCAGAGGGTCGACCGTGACGGTCCGCAGGGAGGAGGCGGACGAGGCAGGGGAGTTGGCCGAGCAACAGGTGGTGGGCGACGCTTTGAGGCTTTGCCACCACCACCACCAGGAGGTCTGCCCCGACCACAGGGAGCTGGCGGGCAGAGACAGGCACAACTCCAGGAAGTGGAGTCCTACGACCACGGCGCACTAGAGATGATTCGAGGTACGATCTGTGTCTATTCCACCCTTGCTGCAGTTCTTATAGACACAAGAGCGAGTCACTCTTTTATAGCCGCTGCCCTTGTTCGGAGCTCGGAGATTCCGAAAGAGCCGTTGGCTCGATCCTTACGGCTAGAGACTCCTACGGGAGCAGACTCGATGATTACGCACGGGTGCCGGTAGTGTGAGCTTACTCTAGGAGGCGAGAGCTTCGGCTAGGATCTTCTTGTAGCAGCATCGAGGCCTTACGACGTCATCTTGGGCATGGATTGGTTATCTACAGTCCATGCTCAGATTGACTGTTTTAGGAGCAAGGTGCGATGTGTGCGCACCGACGGGAGCAGGTTCACCTTCACCAGTGAGAAGGGAGACTTTGCAGCACAGGATGGACTCACACAGAGGAGAGGGCAGCCCGTCACTCATCAGTTGGCTAGCCTCATCCTTGGAGCAGTTGATGTGCGGAGTCCTAGTTTTCCTGCAGTGGTGGATCAGTATGCGGACGTCTTCCCCGACGACGTTCTAGGGCTACCACCTCGCAGAGAGGTAGACTTTTACATTGACCTATACCTCGGGACAACCCCGATATCCACTCCAGCATATCGGATGGCCCCCGCTGAGCTTCGAGAGATGTGGGTACAGTTGGAGGACTTGTAGGGCAAGGGGTTCATCCGACCCAGCGTTTCACCCTGGGCTTCCCCGATTTTTTTTGCCAAGAAGGCAGACGGGAGCTTGCGACTGTGTGTCGATTATCGTCGCCTGAACCAGGTGACAGTGAGGAACAAGTATCCGCTATCGAGGATTGATGACCTCTTCGATCAGCTCAAGGGAGCACGATGGTTCTCGAAGATAGACCTCAGATCAGGCTATCATCAGCTCAGAGTTCGAGATGAGGACGTGCAGAAGACGTCCTTCAGGTGTCGGTATGGCCACTATGAGTTCTTGGTTATGCCCTTCGGCATAACCAATGCTCCAGCAGTGTTCATGAGCCTCATGAACAGGATCTTCCAGCCATACCTTGATCGATTTGTCGTGGTCTTCATCGACGACATTTTGGTGTACTCGACCACGGAGGAGGAGAACGCCTACCACTTGCGGGTTGTACTGGACACACTCCGAGAGAACCAGCTTTATGGAAATCTCTCAAAGTTACAGTTCTGGTTACGTGAGGTCCACTTCTTGGGGCACATCATTTCTGAGGTGGGAGTTGCAGTGGACCCCGCAAAGATCGAGGAAGTGATAGCTTGGGAGCCACCTAGGAGCGTGACAGAGGTGCAGAGTTTCTTGGGTCTAGCCGGATACTATCGGAGATTCGTGCCGGACTTCTCCAGAGTTGTGGCGCCACTCTCAGCGTTGAAAAAGAAGGGGAAACCCTTCGTGTGGTCAGACAGATGTCATCAGAGCTTCCAGGAGCTGAGACAGAGATTGACCAGCACACCTATCTTGAGGTTTCTTGAGGAGGGAGTTGGATACGTAGTCTACTGCGATGCATCAGGGACCGGACTCGGGTGTGTCCTGATGCAGGAGCGGGCCGTGATTGCCTATGGATCACGTTAGTTGAGGCCACACGAGCAGAACTACGCTACCCATGACCTAGAGTTAGCGGAAGTGGTCTTCGCTCTGAAGACATGGCGGCACTATCTGATGGGCGAGCGCTTTACAGTCTTTTCTGACCACAAGAGTCTCAGGTACATCTTCTCTCAGAAGGACCTGAAATTGAGACATTGGCGATGGCTCGAGTTCCTCCAGGACTATTACATTGAGATAGTCTATACTCTTGAGAAGGGGAACGTAGTAGCCGATGCCCTCAGCAGGAGGACGGGCATTCAGCTACTTGAGGAGGCGACAGAGCAGCTAGCCGCCTTGCAGATATCCTTCGTGGATAGGGACGGAGCATCCTTCCTTCAGTCTCTCACAGTATCCCCTCTACTTCTGCAGCGGGTTAAAGAGGCACAGCGTGGGGACGCTGACTATGAGACTCGGTGTGCACAAATATCCTCGGGACTGGCACCTGATGGTTTCTCCCTTGGAGCAGAGCACGACGTCCTTTTCCGAGGACGTACCTTGGTATTAGTCGTTTTACAAGAGGAGGTGCTGAAAGAGTTTCACACTTCTCCTTTAGCGGTACATCCTGGAGTGGCGAAGATGTACCAGGACCTCAGACAACAGCACTAGTGGCCGGGCATGAAGAAGGCTGTGGCAGAGTTCGTTTCACGGTGCCTCACCTGCCAGCAGGTGAAGGCAGAGCATCAGGTACCAGCAGGCTTGGTACAACCCTTGGAGGTCCCGGAGTGGAAGTGGGATGGGATATCTATGGACTTCGTGACTGGACTTCCACGCACTTCTAGAGGTCATGACTCCATTTGGGTGATTGTTGACCGACTCACCAAGTTGGAACATTTCTTACCCATCCGAGAGCAGGGCTCAGTGGAGAGCTTGGGGCGTCTCTATGTTCAGGAGATTGTACGGCTTCACGGTGTGCCATCGACTATCGTCTCCGATCGGGACGCTCGTTTTACTTCCCGACTTTGGAAGGGGTTGCAGGAGGCGTTCGGGACGTGGCTATGTCTGAGCACCTCCTTTCACCCTCAGACGGATGGTCATATGGATAGGACCATTCAGACTCTCGAGGACATGCTCCGCGCATGTGTCCTCGACTTTGGTCACAGCTGGGAGGACAACCTACCCTTGGTGGAGTTCGCGTACAACAACAACTACCACTCCACCATCGGGATGGAACCATACGAGGCGTTGTATGGCAGGCCTTGCAGATCTCCTTTGTGCTGGACAGACCCTGGGGAGTCAGCACTTGTGAGACCAGAGATGGTCCGGGCCACGATAGAGAAGGTCCAGGTCATCCAGGAGCGGATGAGGACATCACAGAGCCGGCAGAAGTCATATGATGACTGGAGGCGGAGGCCACTAGAGTTCGAGGATGGCGGCCACGTCTTCTTGCGGGTCTCACCTCGACGTGGTTTGCGGAGATTTGGCCGAGGCGGCAAGTTGTCTCCACGCTTCATCGGACCCTTCCAGGTCCTCAGTAGGGTTGGCGAGGTGGCTTATCGGCTGGCTCTACCACCTCAGTTGCACCGGGTGCACGACGTCTTCCACATATCTCAGCTGAGGAGATATGTACATGACCCGACACACATCATTGATTATGGGGAACTAGACGTGGATGATGGGGCGACTTTTGTGGAGGTCTCGGTGGAGATAGATGATCAACAGAAGCGGGTCCTATGTGACATTGATAACTTATCCTAAAACTATCCATAAATATCAAACTATAATTTCCCATTTATAATTGTGATTAGTAATGAATCTATTACCTATAAATTCTTATTAAAAAGAAGGCGATATAGTGCACACTCAGTTTCCGTCTCCCGAGGAGGTCATTTACAGAGACCGAATATATATTATCAGTAATTATTATATAACTAAAATAATACTAATTATATATTAATATTTTTTGAATGAATAAAAAATAAACATATATATAAATAAATTAATTCAAAATAAAATTTAGGGAAAATGAAAAGATGTTTGTGAGAAATTAATTTTGTTCTATTGAGCTCAAAATGATGTTAATCATTATTATAAAAAAATAACACTAAATAATAATGATAAATTCTTAGATAATCAGTATCATACAATACCATATACTTATAAAATATATTATCTCAAGGAGACCCTCTTTATGTATTCTAATAATCTCTCACCTCATCATCATAATGATACTTCACCCTGTATGCAGCGTTATAATGATGAAGGAGAGGAATTAAGAAGAAGAGAAATAAGAAACTAATATTAAAAAAAAGTGATATACCAAATGTCATTGTAACATAAATCACATAAAAAGATTAAAATAAATCATGCAGAGAATGTTATAAATAATAAATCAAAATAAAAATCCTTGTATTCCTTCAAATAAGTAATGAATTTTGTTATTCGTCGTCATTGATGTAGAAAATCATGGCGGTTGAAAAAAGTGTAAATTAGATAATGAGAGGAAGAAGAACTAAAAAAATATATTGAAAATATAAAAATATATTACAGAAGCATAAGTCAGCCTTTTCAACCGAAAAATTTATAACTCTTTTAAATGGAATGTATGTACATATTTGATAGTATAAAATTTATAAATGTTTACATCCAATTTTTCACCCAAAATTCCCATGCGTGTTCAAAATCGTAAATGGATAAATCCTAGAAATGTGTCTTCTAAATGGTATTGTACTTATGCCTACATAATCTGATTATAAAATTAAAATTTATTTTTAATTTTATAGAAACATGTACATCCATATCATTAATTAAAGGTTTGTATACCGATAGACTATTAATATTCCAATTCACCAATTCCCCATTCTTTCATAAACCCGATAGATGATAAATACAGAGAATATAATTTTATATGATTTCTACATTAAAGAGTTATGTATTTATGTATATAATTTCAACTAATTTAGACATTAAATCTTTGATATGTGGTCCCATATTAAAAATTGACCTAAATTGGGCATATAGTCCATGGTCTAAATAGTGAGCTTCATTTGTGCCTTTAATTATGGGATTCAACTAAAAGATTAGTAGAGTAAAATGTTTCAAATAATGTTTGAAATCCTAAATTACATTTCCTTTTTAGGAATATTGTAAAATGTAATATTAATTATATAGCAATTTTATATTAAAATTCTAAATATTAAAAAATATACCATTTCACTATTAATATCATATTATAAGGCCCTGGCCTTGAACCTTACTTATTCATGAATTAAATTGAATAATTCAAATTGAGGATTATTTCAGGTTTAGAGTTTTAGAGAATTAGATCATAACTATTACATCTCAAAAGTTTACACAGTAGACACTTCTACAAAGTTTCCATTTTTTTCAAAACCTGAACTCTAAAAAAAAGTCATTTCTAGTTCCATGTTTAAGAAAGCATGACTTTTCCTTGATCCCATCCTTGACCCTATTACACATTATGTCCTGTGAAAAAAATTTCAAAAAAAAACTTGGGGTGAGCATAAAAAGCTCAGTAAGGGATACATAAAGAAGGAAAACTGTTAGTTTTTCAAAACAACATGTAAACCTTGAATAATTTATCAAAGTAATACTTTTCATGTTTATGGAGTAGTAAATACTCATCACTGAATAAAATATCATTACTTACCCTTTTGTAACTTAAAGATTACCATAAAACCCATATAAAGAACACATAACATATAAAGGTAACTTGGGATATAAACATACTTAAATGGAACAACCATACGGTCGAATTCCACACATATCACTTAATGGAATAGCCATACAACCGAATTCCATATCCAATGCATTGGAGGTTATAACGTAACCACCCGTCCTGGTATTCACGACACCACCCGTCATATGGTTTATCACGTAACCACCCGTCAAATGCCCAAGTACCATTATAAAATCATAAGACATAAAACAAATATAATGGAAAGAAAAATTTTTCACATTTCGATCAAAATATATCACTTAAATATATTGACATAACAAATCCATTATAAAAACCATTTTCAATTCCAAAATACATAAAAGAGTATATGGTATTTATTTCATTTTAAAAACATTACGGCTTGTTGAGGAAGCCAAAGACCAAATAATACTCGCGGTGGCGGAAAAGGTCGTTGTCACCGTGTACGTTAAAAGAAAAATTCCTTTTTGTCATTTTGTAAAACACTACGTAGAAAAAGATTCTTATTGTATAAAATTAAAGGACAAAGGGGTTTATACACCGTATAAAAGAAAGTCTTGTATTAGAACAAAATATGCCTCAATGAAGGGAGATTGAGACGAAGTCCCTTACCTCGTGTCCGACGTGACTCGATTGCTCTTTAATCTCCTGAATAATAAAATAAAGTTAATTTATACTTGCCTAAGAACATTTTCAAGTTTATCATTACTTTTATATAACTTATTTACATGTTATAAACGTTATGTAATCATTTAATTTAATAAAGTTCATTTTGTCTATATTTGGTACTTAAGTCAAAAATGTACTTCTTACAATTACATGTTGTTTATGTGGTCAAACGTTCATTATATCCAGAATAATATTCATGATTCGGATATCATATATATCATATATATCCTGCATATACAATTATTTATAATAGTACATAACATTTAGAGGTAAGAAATGAAATTTTCCGTTCATTGAGACGGTAAGTCGTACGTACGCATGAACACTACTTTCATTTCTATTTCGTATTTAATGGGGTGAAATCATAATGATATAAGGGTATATTATAATTCCACTATAACATCATATATAATAACATTAACTCCATCCTTTATACATCCCACATATGACATTAACGAATCAAATCACTTTGAGGGGGCGGTAGTCCACACTTCCTAAAATGAAATTATCGCGTTTACCCACAATGGAAACCATAAAGTTATGCCAAAAATGAAAAATACAGAAGCATAAGGAAAAAATAAACATAATATATATCATATATAAATAGTTCTACATCTTAATGCCCACCATGAAAGGTGTTAAAATAATATTGAACAATCATCATTTCGTGAGGCAGAAAATCGCCAACCACAGAAAAAGTATGTTCTTTAACCATTAGACGAAGGTTTTTGTTGGGGTAGCTCTAATAAATCTCATAACAACATCATAGTATATTGAAGATACTGGTGTTGTTACAAAAGAAAGGAATAAAAAGAGTTTAGGGGGTTGGAGAAGCAAAATAAAACATAAGAACACAAGAGAAGACACTACCTTTAAATCAGGTAACTCTTTTTGATTTGAGCTCAAAGGCTTCCTTGGAAAGACTTCTTCCCAAAGTGAGGATTCTAGGGGTATGAGAGAGATGTTTAGAGAAAAAATGGGCAGGGGTTGGCCGAGCCAAAGGCTTTAGAGGTGTGGGTAAGGTGGCAGAGGTGGGGGCCTTTTATAAGAGGAGAGGAGGGGCACTCTTGGAAAGTTATAAAAGGTTACTTTATTATAAAATTCTTTTCGCATTTTAAAGGTCCCAAAATTATATATTTCTAGGATAAGGTGATGCGAGTTTTAAATCCACCCATACAATAGGTTTTTGACAAGTTTAGTTCTTAGATTTTACAATATCTTTTCATTTTATTTAAATCGTTAAATAATGAGGTAATCGCTGCATCATCATGGTGTCATAAATAATTTAAATTATTTAATGTATAAAAATTATAAACAAAATATCATGATTCAGGAAATATTTTTATATTTCTAATGAATTTTTATAGTAAAAAAATATGAATTGTATAACCCCATTTAAAAATTGTTTTAGTAAAACAACACATGTTTGTGACATTTTTATTTTAACATTAAATAAAAAGTTATTAGTGCCATTATCCTACCAAAGTGGCTCAATGGGGTCCCCAAGTTGACACATGGATTTTCTTGGTCATCAATGACACATCCAATAAGGATAGGACATGTTTCAAGGTCATTTCATATTATTAAAACATTATTTTTACCTTAAACTACACTAATTACCTCTAATCGCGATTAAAAACATAAAAGTTACTATTCACAAAAAAAAAATACTTTAATTCCATTGAACCAAATTTTACTTCCTAATGACAACCATGTATGTCGGATTTTTGAAATTAAAAACACAGAGGTGGTAAAATTTCATTTAAACGAAAAATCAGTTTTTTAAGTACCACTTAGTGGTTTCACTATTCCTCAAAAATTGAGGTTTTTCAGAAAAATACCAAAACTTCAAATTAAGCTATATTTGATATTCCGAATTCAAAAATGATGTGTATTTTAAAAAATTCAAAACATATAAGTTACATTAATTAATTTAATAATTAATTCCTACTGTCAGGACAATTAGCCTGTTTTTATGAAACAATATATATCAAAAGATTGACACTAGTTTAAGTCCAATTTCCAAGTGAAATTAATTCCAACGACCACTATTGGATTAAATGGTAAAAATATATTCTAATTTTACTTTAAAAACAATTCAAAAGATAATATAATCATAGAAATATATTAGTTTAAAAGATGTTTTGAATTAAAATACAACATTTTCACTATTCATTAAAAAATGAACTTTATCGGAAAAATACCAAAAATTTACACAAAGTAAATTTTGATGTCCAGATTCTAAAGAAGAATTTTATTTGGTCCAATATCATGTATAAGAGTGACCAAAACTATATTTATATAGGGTTCTCCATTAAAAGCCGATAGTTCGACATTTTAGTGAATATTAGAGTATCTATGCCTAAAATTGAATTCTTTTCTTATTTTAAGCCTTTATCTTTTATTGGATAAATGTAAAACCATTGAAAAAACATATATAATCATATTTTCGTTGTTTCTATTCATTCCCGCCAATACAACGGCTACGTGTTAACTACCATTTGAAATAATATTATTTTATTACTAGTGTGCAACATAAGATTTCAAAGAAACTCTTTGTTGCGTATCGGGCACGTTATCTAACATAAAAACCCCTTTAAAGTAAAATTAATATTTAATTTGAAAATATTAATAAATATAAAAATGCTTTATTATTTATTTACCTGGGATGTTACATACTTCCCCACTTTAGGGAATTGCGTCCTCGTAGTTTTATTCACTTATCAAAATAAGTGGGGGTATTTATCCCTCATAGAATTTTCAGATTCCCATGTTGCCTCTTCAACCATATGGTTTTTCTGCAAAACATTTACCTGGTGAATTACTTTATTCCGCAACACTTGCTCACTACGGTCAAGAATATGGACAAGTTGTTCTTCATAAGAGAGATTCTCTTCCAACTGAACTACCTCTGGGCTCAAAACATGAGATGGATCTGGCATATACTTTCTCAACATCGAAACATGAAAAAAATTGTGTACCAGAGATAAACTCAGAGTTAATGCCACTCTGTATTCAACTGATCCAACTTTCTTCAGAATTTCATATGGTCCAATGAACCTTGGACTCAACTTTCCTTTCTTACCAAATCACATCACACTTTTCCATGGTGAAACTTTGAGAAAAACATGATAACCTATCTCAAAAGATAGATCCTTCCTTCGGTTATCCATATAACTTTTCTGTCTTCTCTAAGCTGTTTTCATGTGTTTCTGAATCAATTTAAATTTTTCTGCCATCTCTTCTACCAATTCTGGTCCCATCAGCTTCCTTTCCCCTACTTCATCCCAAAAAGCTGGAGTTCGACACTGTTTTCTATATAATGCTTCAAACAGATCCATCTGTATACTAGAATGAAAACTGTTTTTATATGAAAAATTAACCAAAGAAAGATGCTGGTACCAACTTCCCTGATAATCCCTAGAGTAAGCACGTATCATATCCTCCGAGGTCTGAATTGTTCATTCTGACTTCCCATCTGATTGCGGATGAAAAGCTGTACTAAAATTTAATTCAGTACCCAACTACTTTTGAAGGCCTTTCGAAATGTTATAAGTAAACCTGAGATCATGATCAGATACAATGGATAGGGGAACTCCATGCAACGTGACTATCTCTTTAAGATACAACCGAGCAAGTTGATCTAGAGACAATGTATCTCGAATAGGATGGAAATGAGCAGATTTAGTCAATCGATTAACAATAACCCAGATTGCATTATTACCTCAAGATGTCTTCGGTAATCCCAAAACAAAGTCCATGGATATATTTTCCCATTTCCACTTTGGCAATGGTAAAGACCGAAGCATCCCTTTTGGTAACTACCGCTCTGCTTTAACCTGCTGACAAGTCAAACACATCATAGTAAAATCAACAATATCTCTTTTCATTCCATCCCACCAGTAATACTCCGGCAGATCTCTATACATCTTAGTACTGCCAGGATGAACTGAAAATGGGGAACTATGAGCCTCACATAACAACTCACCCTTCAACTGTGAATCACCAGACACACATAATCTCTTCCCAAACCTCAAAAAACAATCATTATCAATATTAAATTAAGTCAACTTACCCTTCTGAACTAGCTCTACCTTTTTATGTAACCCACTGTCTTTCTTCTACGCTTGCTTAATTCTGTATGATAGAGATGATCTCACTGATATATGAAACAAAACTGAAGAACTTCCTGCACCAACAACTTCTATGCCAAAGTTCATGAAATCAAAAACCAAAGGATCTCGTTCCAAATGTAGCATGGTTAATGAAGAATTACTTTTTCTACTCAAAGCATCATCCACTTTATTTGCTTTTCTGGGATGGTAATGAATTGTAAAATCATAATCCTTGATTAATTATAGTCATTTCCTCTGTCTCATATTCAATTATTTCTAATTGAATATATACTTTAAACTTTTTTGATTAGTATATATTTCATAATTTACTCCATAGAAATGATGCCTCCAAATTTTTAAAGTGAAAACAACAACGGATAATTCCAAATCATGTGTAGGGTAATTTACCTCATGAGTTTTCAACTGACGTGAAGCATAAGCAATTACCTGATCATTCCGCATTAGGACGCAACCAAGTCCTTTTAATGAAGAATCATTGTATATAACAAACTCAACATTCTTGGAAGGAAGTTCCAAAACTGGAGAATTCACCAATATTCTTTTCAACTCCTGAAAACAATCATCACATTCTTTTGTCCAGATAAACCTAACACGTTTCCGAGTTAGCTTAGTCATTGGACTAGATAACCATGAAAACTTTTCAACAAACCCTCGATAGTAACCTACCAAACCAAGAAAACTACGGATCTCGGTTACATTTGTGGGTCTTGGCCATTCTTTAACAACTTTTGTTTTAGCAGGATCAACTGTTATGCCATTTTTTTGAAACAATGTGACCAAGGAAAGAAATTTGTTATAACCAAAACTCACACTTACTGAATTTTCCATACAGTTTCTTTTCTTTTAAGTTTTGAAAGAAAACCCTTCAATAACTTTCATGTTCCTCCATACTTTTGTATAATCCAAAATGTCATCAATAAAAACAACCAACATTTTTCACCTGAGTCAAATGAGCCATCACTGCAACAAAATATTTAGTTCTGATTCTGACCATCTCAGGATACTAACTTGAAATGTCATTTCCCTCTATATTCCTTCCCAGAAAAGCAGATCTATTTCCTCTACGAAAAAACATTCTTAAAATAGAAATATATTAGGTGAAGCAACATGGTAATCTGTAAATGATATATGATTTCAATATTAACATAAATTACTTTATGGATATTAATTTAACAATACCCTAAATCCTAAAGTTGTCTAAACCGACCTCTGATACCAACTATAAGGCCCAGCCTTAAAACTTACTTATTCTTGAATTAAATTGAATAATTCACATTGAGGATATTTTCTGGTTTAGAGTTTTAGAGAATTAGATCATAACTATTACATCTCAAAAGATTACATAGTAGACACTTCTACAAAGTTTCCTTTTTTTTTCAAAACATGAACTCGAAAAAAAGTCATTTCCAGTTCCATGTTTAAGAAAGCATGACTTTTCCTTGATCCCATCATTGACCCTATTCCACATTATGTCCTTTGAAAAAAATTTCAAAAAAAAACTTGGGGTGAGCATAAAAATCTCAGTAAGGGATACACAAAGGAGGAAAACTGTTATTTTTTCATAACAACAAGTAAACCATGAATACTTTATCAAAGTAATACTTTTCACATTTATGGAGTAGTAAATACTCCTCATTGAATGAAATATCATTACTTACCCTTTTTTAACCAAAATATTACCATAAAACCCATATAAAGAACACATAACATATAAAGGTAACTTGGGACATAAACATACTTAAATGGAAAAACCATACGGTCGACTTCCACACATATCACTTAATGAAATAGCCATACGACTGGCTTCCATACCCAATGCATTGGAGGTTATAACGTAACCACCTGTCCTGGTATTCACGGAACCACCTGTCATATGGTTTATCACGTAACCACCCGTCAAATGTCCATGTACCATTATAAAATCATAAGACATAAAACAAATATAATGGAAAGAAAACATTTACACATTTCGATCACAATATATCACTTAAATATATTAACATAACAAATAGATTATAAAAACCATTTTCAATACCAAAATACATAAAATAGTATAGGGTATTTATTTCATTTTAAAAACATTACGGCTTGTTGAGGAAGCCAAATACCAAATAATACTCGCAGCGGCGTAAAAGGTCGTTGTCACCGCGTACGTTAAAAGAAACATTACTTTTTGTTTTTTTGTAAAAATCTTCGTAGAAAAAGTTTCCTTTTGTATAAAATTAAAGGTAAAAGGGGTTTATACACAGTATAAAATAAAGTCTTGTATTAGAACAAAATATTCCTCAATGAAAGGAGATTGAGACGAAGTTCCTTACCTCGTGTCCGATGTGACTCGATATCTCTTTAATCTCCTGAATAATAAACTAAAGTTAATTTCTACTTTACTAAGAACATTTTTCAAGTTTATTATTCCTTTTATATAACTTATTTCCATGTTATAAATGTTATGTAATCATATAATTTAATAATGTTCATTTTTTTGATATTTGGTACTTAAGTCAAAAATGGACTTCTTACAATTACATGTTGTTTATGTGGTCAAAGTTTCATCATATCTAGAATGATATTCATGATTTTCATATCATATATATCATATATATCCATCATATACATGTATTTATAATAGTACATAACATTTAGAGGTAAGAAATGAAATGCACCGTTCATGGAGATGGTAAGTCGTACGTACGCATGAACACTACTTTCATTTCTATTTCGTATTTAATGGGGTAAAATCATAATGATATAAGGGTATATTAAAATTCCAGTATAACATTATATATAATAACATTAACTTCATACTTTATAGGTCCCACATATGGAATTAACGAATCAAATCACTTTGAGGGGACGGTAGTCCACACTTCCTAAAATGAAATTATAGTGTTTACCCACAATGGAAACCATAAAGGTATGGCACAAATAAAAAATACAGAAGCATAAATAAAAAATAAACATAATATATATCATATATAAATATAGTGACATCTTAATGGCCACCATGAATGGTGTTAAAAGAAGATTGAACAATCATCGTTTCGTGAGGCAGAAAATCGCCAACCACAAAAATAGTATGTTCTTTAACCATTAGACGGAGGTGTGTGTTAGTGTAGCTCTAATACTTCTCATAAAAACATCCTAGTATATTTATGATACTGGTTTTGTTACAAAATAAATGAATAAAATGAGTTTATGGGGTTGGAGAAGAAAAATAAAACATAAGAACACAAGAGAAGACACTACCTTTAAATCAGGTAACTCTTTTTGATTTGAGCTCAAAGGATTCCTTGGAAAGACTTCCGCCAAAAGTGAGGCTTCTAGGGGTAATAGAGGGATGTGGAGAGACAAAATGGGTAGGGTTTGGCTGAGACAAAGTCTTGAGAGGTGTGGGTAAGGTGGTAGAGGTGGGGGCCTTTTATAAGAGGAGAGGAGGGGCACTCTTGGAATGTTATAAAAGGTTACTTTATTATAAAATTCTTTTCAGATTTTAAAGGTCCCAAAATTATATATTTCGAGGATAAGGTGATAATAGTTCTAAATCCACACATCCAATAGGTTTTTTTACAAGTTTAGGTCTTTTATTTTACATTATCTTTTCATTGTAATTAAATCGTTAAATAATGAGGTAATCACTGCATCATCATGGTGTCATAAATAATTTAATTTTTTTAATGTCTAAAAATTATAAAACAAATATCATGATGTAGGAAATATTTTTATCTTTCTAATTAATATTTATAGTAAAAAATATGACTTTTATAACCCCATTTAAAATTTGTTTTAGTAAAACAACACATGTTTGTGACATTTTTATTTTAACATTAAATAAAAAGTTATTAATGTCATATTCCTACCAAAGTGGCTCCATGGGGTCCCCAAGATGACCCATGGATTTTATTGGTCGGCCATGACACATCCAATAAGGGTAGGACATGTGTCAAGGTCATTTCATATTATTAAAACATTACTTTTACCTTAAACTACACTAATTACCTCTAATCGTGATTAAAAACATAAAACTTACTATTCATAAAAAAATTATTTTAATCCCATTGAACCACATTTTACTTCCTAATAAAAACCATGTATGTTGGATTTTTGAAATTCAAAACACAGAGGTGGTAAAATTTCATTTAAACGAAAAATCAGTTTTTTAAGTACCATTTAGTGGTTTCACTATTCATCAAAAATTGATGTTTTTCAGAAAAATACCAAAACATCACCCTAAACTATATTTGATATTCCGAATTCAAAAATGATGTCTATTTTACAAAATTCAAAACATATAAATTACATTAATTGATTTAGTAATTAATTCCCGCTGTCATGACAAATAGCGTGTTTTTATGAAACAATATATATCAAAAGATTGACACTAGTTTAAGTCCAATTTCAAAGTGAAATTAATTCCAAAGACCACAATTGTATTAAATGGTAAAAATTTATTCTAATATCACTTTAAACCCAATTCAAAAGATAATATAATCATATAAATAAATTAAATTAAAAATAGGTTTTGAATTAAAATACAACATTTTTCACTATTCATTAGAAAATGAACTTTATCAGAAAAATACCAAAAATTTACACAAATTAAATTTTAATGTCCCGATTATAAAGAAGAATTTTATTTGGTCCAATATAATTTATAAGAGTGACCAAAATATATTTATATAGGGTTCGTCATTAAAAGGTGATAGTTTGACCTTTTAGTGAATATTAGAGTATCTATGCCTAAAATTGAATTCTTTTCTTATTTTAAGCCTTTATCTTTTATTGGATAAATATAAAACCATTTAACAAACATATATAATCATATTTTAGTTGTTTCTATTCATTCCCTTCAACACAACGGCTACGTGTTAACTACCATTTAAAATAATATTATTTTATTACTAGTGTGCAACGCAAGATTTCAAAGAAACTCATTGTTGCGTATCGGGCATGCTATCAAACATAACAACCCATTTAAAGTAAAATTAATATTTAATTATCAAATATTAATAAATATGAAAATTCTTTATTCTTTAGTTACCTGGGATGTTACACATATTTTTCTAAAAACATAAGATTATGGAAATATCACTTAAAAGATCAAATTAGTGTTATTATTAAATTTAATTATAGAATAAAGTTTAGAATATTTAATATTTTTAACCCCTCTAGTATAAGTGTCCATTTTTTGGTATATCATTCATGTGAGGTAAATTATTCCATTATCATGGGATACACCACCTCATTCCCCATCAATTATTAATTAACATATTATTTTTCTAATTTTGATCCAATTTAGATTACACTAATATCCAGAAACACAATTTTGGTCTACATTTCAATTTCATAAACTATAATTATAAAATAAAAAAATACTTTCTACTTAAAATACCATTAAGAGAATCTTGATCACAACATGGTTATTAAACCATAATTTTTTAACTTTTTATGGCTTTGGTGAAAGATATAACACAAAAAATGAAGTAAAACTCATAGAAGTAATATTTGGTTCCATGAAAATTGATTAATTATCATTAGTTATTTTAATCTAACACTATATATAGATCTAATTTAAAATGTAATACTTTTTCGAGAGTTATTTACCCATTGTATTTCCTAACAATTTAACAGACTTGTTTTCAATTACCAATTCATGATGAGTTATTTATTTGTACACTATAAAAGAATCAAAATTTTTGATATATTCCCTATGAGATAAAACTAAGAGACAATACTCTCATCAAATATGAATGAACTTGAACATCAACTACTTTTTTCCAAATTGTACATATTTAACCAAGATGCACCAAATATTGGTCAAACATGATAAAATAGAAACTGCAAAGAAAAGCGACTTGATGCATTTCTGGATGAAAACATAGAAATATAAACCTGATAATTGTATATTCTACATGTTATCATACATTCCCTTCATGAATGAATTAATTTACCAACAAACATTATTATTTTGGGAAAAACTTATCCCTACAAAAAATCACATTTTGAATTCTATACCCACTGTTCTGGGAAATATATAGAGGAAATAAACAATACACAATTAATGTTAGAAAATAATCAATGATGATCATTTAATGTCATATATGTCTACCATGATAATGTTTTTAAATATTGATAACATATCCTTTATGGTTATTTAACCCTTTTTGAACTTATTTCTCTTCATAAACACACATAATTTAACTAATTTATGAGTTATAATCAATCAAAACCTTTTATTTAAATTGGTTAGTGGTTCATAAAAAATATAAATAGACCCAACATGGTTGATTAAAAAATATAGATTCCTTTTATCAACTAATTAAACTCATGGGGAGTATTTTTGGTCCCAAAAAAGGACCTCTTTTAATTTTGTAAATCATCTTTTATCATCATTCATCAAACATTAAATAGTAATTTGGTATTGGGTTTACTAACAAATCCAAATATAGAACCTTATTAGAATTCACTACATAATTTTGTTTAATCTTCTTATTAGAAACCAAGGGAATATTTAATTTCCTAATGTGTGATCCACCAAATTCCATGAGCTATTCTCTAATAGTGCAAAGGTGGTATTTGAATTACCAATAACTAACATATTCCAACTCATCTCTGTAACCCATTTAAACTCAAACAATCCTAATATATGATTTTCCTTCTTTGTATTCTTATTACTCATGTGGATCCAAATACCCTGGTTATTTCACATTCATGTGTTTTTATATTTTTAATTAACATTTAATTATTTAAATTTTTTTACACTCTCTTATATGGTTATTCATAAAATAGAAAAAAACCATATTCTAAATCCTCCAATTTTTTCCCAATATCCATGATTCGTTATCTAGCTATTGGATCCTAAATATCCCTGTGTTTCATTTCTCTTCCTAGTCCCAATAACTTGAAGTTGATATTTTCATCTTAGTTTAAAAAATTACATGAGTTGATAACCTCATATTGCATCCTAAAGTCGTTGTGTTGTGATTTTCCTCTTGTTCCTAAAAAAACATGAGTTTTTATATTCTAATTATAAAAAACCCCTTGAGTATAGATTCACATCTTGATTTAAAAATTACCTTGATTCATGTTCTTTTTATAACCAAAAATATCCAGACTCATTATTCTTCTATTGGTTTCAAAATTTGATATATTGAGATGTTACTCTTGGTCACAAAACCCTTGTGAAGAGACTCACCTCTTACTATGATAATCATTTACTCAAAATTCTCTTACTGATTCAAAGAATACCTTGATTAATGATTTTTAAATGAGATTAAAATATCTTTCAGTTGATGTCTTCATATTCGTTCCCAAAATAACCTCAATTCATGATTCTTTTCATGGTAAAAAATACATGACTTCTGATCCTCCTCCTAGTAATATATTCCATGAGTTTTTATCCTCCTCTTGGTTCCAAAAAACCATAATTTGAATCCTACTCTTATTGTTAATAGTCATTAAGTTGAAAAACTCCACTTTTCATTATATAACCTCATTTAATGATCTTACTAATTTAATACTAATCCCATAGAGTTATACATAGTAATATTAATAATATATAAATAATGTGGTAAATTGATACATTATTTAATTGAATTATTTTACTATTATTCTGAACAAATAAAATTTTGAGGGCAGAAATTTATTATCACGAAAAACATCTTTCATGATCTTTTATATAAAAGTAACTATTTTTTATCTCTTAATTTCATATGTTTTATTTGTACGAAAAAATATATCTCATTGTATAAAGAATTATTGGAAGGGGTCATAACCTATTACTTGATTTCTTACACACCATGAAATAGAGATTGCTCTATAAAATTACCAAATCTGATCTCATGATAGTTAGAGTCTATTATTGGGAAGTAACCATAGATTTCCACTAAATAACAAAATTCATTTTAAGGATTTCTTGTTATATTTTATCCAATAAAAACCTAGCCTTTTTTGAATACCCAATACCCAAGGTTAAATTGTTCTTTTAGATTCGATTTTACATTTAGTCTAACAAAAATAGACTTATAGATAATAATTAGTGGTATTTTGAAGATACAATTATAATGAGGGGTGTTTGTAAGAAAATTGTGTATCCTCCAAGAGGAAGTCTATATGCATTCTCATTTTAAAACACCCATACAGTCCTTACATAATTACTAAGCACACTATATGACATGTTTTTCATACACCCATCCAATGCTACATGAACCCCATAATGATGTTTTATGAATAAACCATTAAAATAACTCAAAAATAACATAATTATAGATTTTTAATACACATTATCTTGGATAAAATCATTCCTTTTCAAAGCAACATGGGTATAATGCCAATGTCACTTGTGCACCCTATTAATTTCACTTGAATTATCTTCTAATGTCATGTATTCCCATATTCACACCTATGCATCTGAACATTTATGAAATATTACCATGAATTTTTGGTTTCCCATGACTCCTTTAACTATAAAATTTCTACCAACCTCCCATATTCAACACCAATTCATTTAAGGGATAATTGAGAGCCACTGAGGAGGACTTCTATTTTTTTAAGATTCAAATATTATCCCTAATGTGACTTTGGATGTTAAATCCTTGAATATGTATATAAAATAAGGTATTTGGTTCATCATTAGTTTATAAAAACCATAAAATATATGAAAACCCACTACACATGGCTCTCCATGTATGCTTTGGTGAAATAACCTCAATGAGAAAGGCATATGGGAGAGAATAGTGAAATACCATCACACGAATGTCCCAACAATAAATGTTTTTTATACCCTAACCACTATATAATATGTACATAATGTGGTATATAATATTTAATGATATACCCCATTTCATATACAAGGACTTACATTAGATTAAATTTAAAGCAAGTGATTGAGTTTTATTTTATGAGGGGTATATGATTATACTTTCGGTTATATCTTAATATACGATTAGATAATGACATATGTTTAATGTGATGTGAATTCATGAAATAATCCAATCATATGGATTTATAATCTATAATAAAATGGGATTGGTTTATTAATTGTATGAAATATATTTATTAGAGAGTTCAATAAATAATACTTCAAAGAGTTGTAGCGTACTTTTTTCAATGAGATTGAACACAATATGGATAACACACTTCCTTTAACAAATAATGTCTTCAATACCTATATAAGGGAAGTCATATATACCATTGGGATTAAATTTCCATTCTATAAATTTTTGATACTCATCAAAACTATCTATTCTTGTTTCACCATATAACTAATAGGGAAGATACAATCACCTATTTAGGGAATTAGGGTCCCCATGTTTTGAAGGAGGAGCCACTATGTGGGATACTAACCTCAAAGGAATGTAAAATTTGTTTACTAATTAGGTGATATCAATCAAACATACAATAATGATTAAATGATGGATTAATCGACAAAATAGTTATTCTCAAGTTATTCATTTTCCATGTATATTAATTTTCCTAAATATAATTAAAAAATATCATGTGTTGTTTTTACTAAAAATAACAAAGTATAATACCTCTAACCACATCAGTGTCATCAAAAACTTTTTCTTTATGGAATAAATTTGTTTATATAATTTTTTTTGATGAATTGAATATCATGAACTGTATCAATACAAATCATAAAATTTGATACCTATTATTTCTCATATATTCAGTAGTCACAATGTATAAAAAGATGTTATCATGTGGTATGATATATTAGAAATTAATGGATTTAGTCTATGGAATAGTTTATTATATGAGAAATTATAAAATATAGGAGAATACAACATTTCTATAAAAATATTGAAAAATTTCATATTTATGAAATTTAATATTTATGAAATTTTCTATGTTATTAAATATGGTAGGTTTTATATTATACAACTTATTTAATGTAGTGATATGAATCATAAAACGTTATGAATTGTGACAATAAAAAATATTTCTCGAATTCATTGTATAACATAACTATGTAAAACTTATTGTATGAATGATAATAATATTAGTAGTAGTAAAAATGGAATAGGAAAATATATTTAATATGTATTGAAATATTTACTTATTTTTTATTAATTTTTTATATATTTTAATCGTGATGAATTATAAAATAGTATTTTTCATGCCTAAATAATATTAAAAATTCTTATTGGTATCTCATGTGTTGGAACATAAATAGTATTTATTTAATTATTTTTTTTTAAAAATATTCTTATTTACAAATTATTTATAAATTATGAAATTTTTGACTGCTTTATTTATTAGATAAATTAGTTCTTCAAGATAATAGGTATAATAACCTAAAATCTTCTTTTCTACTACCATGAAATCAGTTTTTTATTAAATTAATGTCATTTCATATATTTTTTTAATATAATTATTTCATATTATGTTTTTGGGTTATTATGAATCATATTATCTCTAGAGTAGAGTCCCCCATGGGAGTGGGGCCCACTTCATCAAAGGATTATGGATTATTCTAATGTTGAGATAAGATTTCTATTTTCACTCCAAGAATACTCATGTGGATATTTATTACTATCAAATAACTATATTATTTAATAATATGATTCCATGTACCTTGTGCATGAGATACATTTTGGATATATATGAATATACAAGGATTATATATTTGGGTGAGTAACATAAACCTGTGGGTTTTGTGAAGATATGAACATAAATATTGTGTGAACATCTTAATTTAGTGGGTGGAATAGGGATCCCAAAACTAAATCATTAGAATAATAAAAACAAAACGTATAAAACATGATATAATAAATATTCCCTTTGATACTATGAAATTAATTTAAATGTAATGCATATTAAATTAGTGATATTGTTAAAAGTAAAAACCATTGTATATTAATTATGAGATTCATTCTGAAGTAGTACTTTTGAAGACCTCAATCATCCATGTGGGAGGATCATGATTATTCTAAGTTACCATATATTATCTTGTGTAATACAAGAAATTAGTGTGTGATTATAAATGTACTAGGCAACTATTCATAGTGTTTAATTTTGGTAACACTAGTCAAGAGGCCTTATTAATGTTAGTTTAATTAGAGAATAAAGATGACTGAATCTATATGATAGATTAGGATAAACCGTTTTCTACATAGCTATCTTAGAATAAATATTATTATAATTTCCATGACATCTTAAATAAATAGCTTTGTGATTGGAGAAACACTAAAAAGAATAGGTACATACTAAAATATGGATCTTCTCTTACTAAATATATATGAAGTATGGGGCCATAATTTTTAATGGTTGTAATTTCATTAAAACTCCTCGATGAAAAGTTATATAATGTGATACTCACCCCAATATATGTATTTAATATATATTATGTCTTACTGCATGGAAATGATTTTCATATCCTTAATATGTATGACCTATAAAATATTTCTAGATTTTTATCTTCTTTTTAGAAGTGTTCTCAAAGAGATGCAGTTTGATCAACCAAATGTGAAAGTTATGGAGGAAAATTTTACTAACTCTTACTCTTGGGTATTAGATAATGGGTGTTCATCACATATTTTTGTGGATAAACATGGAAATTCATTGAGGTGTGAATTGAAAATGGTTAAAGTAAATATTCAAATAGATAACATGTAATTTTTACCTATATTGGGTGAAATTAGTTATTATCATACATTACTAGGTTGATTAATACCATAAGAAGAGAATTTTTATTATTTTCACTCTATAAACAAAACATTTAATTTTTATATATTTTTGTGAGTATAAGTTATGTTCATTCACTTTTAAGAAATGTGTTGTTCTATATATATATATATTAAATGTTCTATGGAATTGGGAACATGATAAGCATTTTATAAATTCTTCATATAGACAATCCAATCTATAATGTTCATAATAATAATTTTTTGTACAATTCATATCCCACATATCATTAACATCATGAACTTGGATATATCAAATTAAAACATATAAAATGACTCCATAAAAATTTATTATTGAAACCATTCAATAATGAATAATTTTAAATTTTTTATCTTTTTTATTTATAAAATGGATAAAACCATTTAGTGTAAATGGATAATAGGGTAATAGATTATTTGATATCATAAATAATTATTTATGCAGACCAATAAGTACTCAAGAAGTTGGTGGTTATAGTTACATAATTACTTTTATAGATGGATTTTGTGAGTATGGGTATGTATTTCTAATCATACATATGAATAATAAAAATTAAATCTTTCAAGGGTTTTCTTAACACACCGATATGTGGTGATTTTTGTTAAATTAATTAAATATTTATGATATTCATAATTTCAAGATACATTGTATATATATTTTATATTATGAATTTTATATGTCTGACATGTAGTTCATCTAAAAAAAAGCTAATATTTCACTACTTGAATTACATAGATTATCTTTTTCAACATGGAACACTATATTTTTCTTGGGTTACACAGAATTCCATGTTCCAGGGATAGCTTGCATTAGACGCAAGACCTAGTTTTACAAAAATAAAATGAGTCATTAATAATATCGTTAAACTATTATTATAAGTATCACCTAGACATTAAAATAGAATATATTAATATGAATAGTTAATTTTTTAGGATTGGGTTTACATGTGTATATAAAATTATTGTTTGGTGACCAATTAATATGAAATTTTAATAAAACTTTTTTTAAAAAAAATATAAGAAACATTTTTTGGAAAAAGTATATTCATTAAATCAAATATGTTTTACATTAAATAATTTATTAAATAACATTTTCTAATTTATTTTACTAAAACGTATATATATATATTTCATTAAAATAATTATCATTCAACTTATGTGTATTCTAACCAAGTGATTATAATAAAACCATTTTTTATTTTAAATATATATTTTTTTCTAAAAGGACATATTAACACCTTTTAACGGGGAAAAAATTTTAATTATAGATTTTTCAAATTTATAATTTTTTTTAAATATAAATATAATATTTGAAAACAACATATCAAAATTAAATTTGGATAAATGTTTGGTTTTTTATGTAATATCTTATTTATGGATGAATAGTTAAATATAAAGAATTTTAATTCAAAACTACTATTTCATGTAATTTTTTTATAGTTATAGTATATTGGAATTTGGGTTCAATGTTTAATAAGATAAAGTTTAAATAAATTAATATAATTTGGGTAATTGGATCTCATTTTACATTGAAATTGCATACGATATCATTACAAACCTGAAAACATTTTAACTAAAAATAAGGCGTCACGACACGTCTGCAGGACTAATTTTAAATTAATTTCTACCACCTCTATGAATAAATTTTTTAAAAAGAGATTCCTTATTTATGATGATAATATTTTTTAATTTCAAAAAATTTCAGTTTAGTTTTTGACCAAAAATATTAGTGAAGGTGATTAAATTTAATTACAGTAATTAAGAGTAAAATTAGCATCACAAAGGACTGAACCATAATAATAAGGCCCAAAATTACCTATAAAATAATTAAAAATATTTGATGTTAATATATACAACATATCATAAAATTAATATATTTGAAACCATTATTGGATCAACATGACATTATAAAAATGTTGGTTGAAGTCCCTTTTCGAAAATCAATAGAATGACACTCCTCATCCACTATAAAAAAGAACTCAACCTTCCCACTTATTCACACATCTCAAGAATTTTTTCTTGATAAAAATCTAAAAATATAATTTTTCAAAACACAACATTTCATCTTAGAGATAGAAATTTTGGAATAAATGCATCCATGTAATCCCTTTGGTGTAAACCAAAAAGGTGTACCTCAAAGAAGCGGTAACATCCTTCCTCATGATTTTTAATTTTATTTTCATTCCCCTCCACATAAATTATTATTATTATTACATGATTATATGAAGACCTAAGTTTCCTAAAAATACAAATTTTTTTATCTAAAACTACAAAAACTTCTATTTATTTGGTAACGAACATTCCATTCATGTGTACGATGAACTACGACCTCATGGATCGATGACGCACGGTTTTAATTTTCCACATATCATGGATGGGAATTATGATACAAAATCTATAATTATATGATATATATATATATATATGGTGTCTATTATGTATTTATTCTTCTATAATTATTAAATGACACATACCAGCATGCTTCCCACTTTATTTAAATATGATAACTTCATTTGTCGATGTGTAGACTATTGCCTCTCAAAGCGATGTGATTCATACACACACTACATGGAATGTATTAAATATGGGTTTAGAAAAATTATATGATATATATGAAATAATAATATATATTTAATGATAATATATATATATATGTCATTTACTTACTTTCTTTCAGTTCGATAACTTATCATAAATAGTGTTCCTGCGTATATTAGGCCTACCCTCTCTATGAACGGTGTCTTCCATTTCATATATCTATCATTAATAGATTGTTATAAATATTTATATAATGAATATATATGATATATAATTCATGTTATAAATTATTAATATAAGTATATCATGATCTATTTAAGTGTATTGAGAATAAAAATTCAAAACCCATATGATAAACAAAGTCGTTAATACTAAAAACATTGCATTAACATGGAATTGTTAATAAACATGTAATGTAACATCCTAAGTGAATGAAATATGGTATGATATATAGATATATGGTTATTTTTTATATATTTATAATAAAATTTTATTTTATATACCAGTGTTTTGAATAGGTATGGAGAAAGCTAAGACTTAACGTTAGTGTTTTCTCCCTCACATTTTATATATCATAGATCCACGCCTTTTTCACCACTCATTTATTTTGTGTGGTGTATATAAAGACCATGAATTTATTATAATATTCTTATACTTAAATTATTGTGTTTTTAAATATCAATTTCATGATCTTTCTTTATTGGGGTTTGTTGTTCAAAAATTTTCAAATAGGTAATGTAATTTTTATCTCATGTTTCTTTTTTGAGATACAAGGAATGTTATGAATCTATATTTTACCATGGGGTGTATATAAATCCAAATGAAAATTTATATAATCAATATTATTATTTAATTATATTTTAATATTCATGTAATGTTATTTTATCATGTATAGCATGGGTCAATGTTATTAAAGTGGTAATATTTTATTTCTATAATCTCGTTATTTATCAGAATTGTTTACCTTTATGCTTCTATTGATGATATATTATGATAATTATATCAAGACCACTCATAAAAAATTCATATTCTCTATTTATCCATGATATCATCAGGTATTAATATAATTTTACACTCTTTGTTAATTAATATAAATATTAAAATATATTTATGAAAATTCAGAATTCTCTCTTTTTTGTCAGAAATATGTGTTCTTTACTAACTTTGTTTTTAAAAATTTCATTCCAACATATTTTAATAATAACATGTAATGTTTAAATTAAAAATTTACCTAGATTTTTTCATTTTAAAAAATGCTTGAAAAAGTAATATTTTTGTCTATTTCTCATCAACTCTCTTTTATAAACTTTTTAAGATGAAAAAGTAATGTCTGACAAGTGCAGGATTACTTGTCAAAATGATCATAATTTTTTTAAAGAATATATAGTATTTTTACATGTCTTTTTTTAAAAAACCTAATATTCTTGAAATTTTATTATTTTAATGATTTTATCAAAGTAATGTGTTTTAAAAAATGATTTACTTTTATAAAAGGTTTTAATTGATTTTCAAGATTCCATTATATGTTTTCAGAGCTATTTTAAAAGAAAATGCTTTTCAATATTATTTGTGTTTAAAAATATCATTTCTCAAAGTGGAAAACATATTTTTCTCAATAAATATTTTAAATTAAATTTTAAATCCTTATTTATAAGAAAATAATTTTTAAATTGGTTTACAAGAAGTATTTTTCAAGAAAGACTATTTTCCTTATGAAATGTTCCATGTGGTCATTAGAAATCAACCTAAATCCACGATGATTTAAGTTTTTATCATTTATTATTCACATTGAATAGGATCCAAGAATACCATTCATCTTCATTCCCGAATGGATTTTGTTTTGATGGAATGATGTTTATGACACTCGTTTCTCTTCCATGGGTTATGTTCATTTGAAACCCTTTTATTTTCATGGGTTATGCTTTGATGAAATGTTTTTTAATCGCATACCCTATTATCTGTCATGTTATTATGATTTATTATCATCAAGTTGAACAAGTTTTTGTGATTTCATTCTATGATGGTTGGTACCTATATCTCCCTCTAATAGATTAGGTAATGGTGGATGGCTCATGAGTATAAATGTTATGTGTAAACCTCATTAAATGTTCATAATATTATGAGTGACCCATATTGTGTGTTTAAAATAATATATGGGAACCTAATTACATGTTTAAAATATTTTTCATAGCCCTGATATCATGTCTATAAATTTATGGATGAACTTGATTATATGTTAACAATGTTATGAGTGATCCATATTATGTGTTCACAATATTATGAGTGAACATAATTACATGATCACAATATTATGCCAGGACCGGGTTTTATGATCCTATGTTTTAGACATAACATGATTTCTTATTCTAAATGTTATCCATGAACCTGATTACATATTCACAGTGTTATGTGTAGACCAAGTTACATGTCCATATTTTTATGCAATGGCCAGATTTCATATACTTAATATAGTGAGTGAAGATATTTATAATTATACATGAGCATGATGTTATAAGTTGATATTTATACCAAAATTGAATTTTTTATTCTTACATCATTATTTCATGATTTATTATCTTGATTCCCCCATGATTCATGTCTTATAAAATACCCATATTTATGTCATGAATCATTTATATGATCTGTGATATGAAGGGTATGATATTTTAATGTTATTATAATGTTTCCATACCCTTCTTTTCATGATCATTCTTACATATAACCCATGATTATTATTACATATATTTGAATTTTGGTAAAGGATAGATCAAACGGTTTCCAAAAAATACATCCATGACTGGTTAATACATGTGGATGTGGCTCTGGAACAAATTTACATAGGGTAAAACCCCCAAAAAACATTGTACTGAGCTAGACAGGATTGATAAATAGTTCCAAATAATAGTCTTTACAAAACACTAGGTTTGACACTCCCTACGGATATGCTTTGAGAACTGAAAATATTCATTATTAAATATCATGAATTATATAGAAAAAAATTACTCTATATGATCTTGGTTAAACCTAAGATTTAAAAGATTAAAAAGTAGGTTTTATGATTTAGAAATCATATTGGTAAATACTTTTCATTTTGTGGTTTTCTATTACGATATGTATTTCAAACACTATGATTTATAGTATTAGTAAATAGTTAGAACATAAAGGAACCATGTTAATGATGAATTAAATGGAATATAAAATGATGATAGTCTTAAGAAATTGAAATTTAGGTAAGATTGAGTGAAAATCCTAGATTCTATGACCAAATAGTATTATCAATCTACAAATATTGATATATTTCTAAATGATAAATGGAGGAAACAATGTTTCATTGAATCCTAAAAATGTACATGTCTTCCTTATTTTAGTGGGATGACCAATACATTTGTTTCATAGAAATAGATCTATACTGTTGAAAAGATATTCTTCATTCTCCATTATTTAGAATGTGAAAATTTTGTGTTGTGAACTTATTTCCTTGATGGTGAATAGAATCACAGTTGGTTATTTATCAAAAATTTTATATAATAAGATAAAAATATCTACACTGATTGGGATGATTTTATGAACTTAATTTTTAGTAAGTACCATCTTCATATTATTATTAAAAAAATGGATATTGATGTTTCCCATAAATCTCTTGGATGTTTTTTAAAAAGGAGGAAATAATTCTAATAATACTATAAAAAATGTATGGAGATAAGTAGATTTGATTTACTTTATTCTCATAGTGTGGAAGGGAACATGGATTAAATTATCATAGGGTAACATATAGAGTTTTTCTATGTGGTAATAATTTTCATTAATCGGCTGAGTGCTTAGGTAGTGGAAATCAAAATAAATTTACAATGAATGAACTTCTAGAAATAGAGTGTTTTAAAAATATTGATTATGGGAATTATGATAGAATGTTCACAAAATAAGGGTTACAGATATTGATCAGAATCATAGATCTCTAATGTTGAGGGATAATTGTATAGCTTATAAAACCAAATGGATGAAGTGAATCATGATAATTAAGGAACACTTATCTTTTGATTCTTTTTTCTCAATTTCATTTTTTATTTTTAATGAATAATCACAATGAAAATCTTATTCTTTATCCACTAGTGAAATTTCATGTGATTACCTCCCTCTATATAGATTCTTGAACAAATAAATCACACTTTATATGATATCGAAACAAGGATGGGCCCAAATATCCAGTGGGATATTTTTGATATAAGATAAGATAATATTTTAAAGAATAAATTGTGAATTGTATATAGGAATCTTTATAATGTTGACCATTTATGGAATGATTTATATAAATGTTTGGATGTGGTTTTATAGATTCAAGTATTATCTCACAAAATGAGGACTTATTCATATTGAATGTCATTTGATTTTTTTTGGATAGATGGATTGAATTAACATTCAACCTCATGACCTATTAGTACTTTAGGAATGACAAACTCACTTCCATTTCATAGAGTATGAGATGTAGTGAAAATCATGTAGGACACAACCAAAGGGTGATATTTCTCATATGAAAATTAATAAAATCAGGTAAGAATATTATCTTATGTTATTAGATAGTAAATAACTTCCTCAACAATAGGAAAATGACTTTGAAAAATATTTATCTCAATACATTCATTTCTATAGAACTAATGGTCTTATAAATCAGCATAGATTTATTGTTTTGAAGCCCTTACCATTCCATAAATCAATATCTTTATTATGATAAATGAAATTTGACCATCTCTATAGTTATAAAAACATTTCTTCCAAGACTTATCTTCACACCTAGCCTATGTTCTATTCTGTGGAAACCTACATATCAGTTACTTTGGGAAACCATTATGATTCTAAATATTTTTTTCTTATATAAAGTTTTAGTAATAAATTTTACTGTTTGAGTTTTTATGAATGAAAGATTGATGTTATAAAACATTGATGGCCTAGATGAATATTGGGGGATACAATCATTTTATGGGTGGTATAATTTAACACCCAATGACTTTTGGATTTTTTTTCAATTAATTTAATCTTTTTAATATATTTAATTTCACGCAACAATATATAATGGTTCTTTTATATAGAGGCACTAATTTTGAATTATGGTTAATTACACTCCAAGTTAAGCATGAACAACATGTAACACATATATTATCAAATGTCATACATAACACTACGTTTATCTTGTGTTACAAACAATATCTAGATCCTTCGGAAGGATGTTTTACATGAAACACCTAGTTTTACCACACTATAAAGTAACATTAATAATATTATTAAAATATTATTATATTTTTCACCTAGATATTGGAATTATGCTTATGAACAATAATAACAAAAATGTTATAATATGGTTTACATATGTATATAAGAAGGATTATTTGGGAAAAATTTATCAAGAAAGAAAAATAATTTTTTTTTTGGAAAATATAAGAAGCCTTTTTCTTGAGAAATATATTTTAAAAAAACATACCTTAATAAATTAATTAATAATTTTTTTTAAATAATTTTTAATATATGTATACAGTCAACTAATTCACTTTCATATTATGTGTGTTCTATAAAAGAGATAATAATAAACCAATTATAACATAAATATATATATTTTTCTAAAAAAATATGACTTTTAATAGAAATAAAATATTAAATATAATTTTGGTCGCTTTTATAAATTTTATTAAGCATAATAAATTTAAACTTTCAGTAACATTTATGAAAAGTTAAATTGGTTTAATTTTTATTATTATTATGACATATCTCATTTATAAATGGCTCATGAAAAATATAGAAATTTAATTCAAAATTTATTTTTTAATAATTTATTTATATAGTTATATTTTTTTAGTATGGATTTAAAGATTAAATAGATAAAATTTACATCCCTTAATTCAATTTATTTCATTTTACCCAATGTCACATTTAAATTGGAAATGAAATAATTTCAAAATTTTAAACAATTTTTCTTAAAAACTCATTGTTGTGACACATCTTTGAGGTTAGTTTTATATTCATTTATGCCACATATGTAATTATAAAATTGATAAAAGGATTATAAATTTGAAATTATTATATTTATAATTTATAATAATTTCGACCATGTTTTCGCTAGAAATATTAATGAAATTATTAAAATCAATTACAGAAATTAAGAGAAAAATTAACATAACCAATGACTAAATCATAATCATAAGGACCAGATGAACAAGATACTTGTCCAAAATCCATTTTATGTTCCTATTTAGACCATATAATCTCTTTTATAGGTTTGGGATCATTATTTGAGGAAATCTACTAGGTAGAAAAAAATTATAATCCCATAGATATTCTACTAATAGAATAATCACATGCAATATCAATAACCACTTTCATAATAATGGAATGCATAATTATAGACTATCATAACCACATATTCAAGGCCTTGTTCCAAGACGACAAATATGATTTTGTCAAGGCCTTGTGACAAGAAACTAGTTTGTCTCATGAGACCTACCAATGCATCGAGGAGCTATAGTAGGCTCCACCCATCACTTACTAAGTCCAATGAATTCCTCTTATAAACAGGTTTAACCATAACATAAACATTCTTATTAAAACTAGTATACGAAATGTCAATACTTTCTCCATAAACCATGAATGGTATAAAAATAACACATCCAGAGTCAAACAAATCAAAAAAACATCAATACAATATGGAAGTTTTGTATCATAATAAATGAACTTCAAATAAGCTTAAAATACATCAAATTATGTTGACATATATTAAATCAAAACTATTTGAGAGAAATATTTCTTTTTTTGAAATCATTGAAAAGTCACACATTTATAAAGGATGTAATTTAAAAGAGATTTTTTAATCAAAGTGTCCCATACCACTTTGAAACTTTTGAAAAGAAATATAATTTCAAACCATTCCTGTCCATATAAATAAATCATTAAAATCATTTTGAAAACATGGACATTAATTAAAAAGATTTAGAAATATAAATCTGTAAAACATTTAAAATTCTGATCTTGATAAAGAGTACCTTTCAAAAAATCTTAAAATATTCATTTTGAAATCATTTAAAAGTCACATAATTATAAAACAAAACATTTACTTTCAAAATATTCTTATAATATTGTAATGTAATATTGATGATTTTACAACGGCGAAAAATAGTCGCACCGTCCGTATAAGTTAAAAAAGACATTCTTACCATAATTTGGTCGAAAATGTTAAAAAGGACCTTGTTTGGAAAATGACGGAGTGATTCCTTTATAAAAATATTATAAAAAGTCAGAAATGGTATAAATGACTTTATCCAATATTCTATAAAATAGTAAGAAAGGTTTGAAATATATTTTTAAGAAACAAGGATTTGGATGATAAAGAGGTCCCAATAGATAATTACGTATAAACAACCTCGGATAATGAAGAGATTGTGAAATAAACCCTTACCTTGTAATTTTCCTTGGTTGTGGGTAGGGTAAAATCATGTATAATGGTTAAATAATTGTTATTAAATTATACAATAATCATATACATTAATATGATACCATATATGATCTTTTAACAATGATTTGTTAATAATATCTTAGTATTATTATCGTTTCGGATGTTAACAGATTCGTTTTTAATTATTTTCATTGTTATGTGAGCCATATTTGTTATGGATGGGATGTATATTATTCATATCCAGAATGATATCATGTCTCTAAAAATTATTTTTAATCATCAAATAAAATTTAGTCTTGAATGGATACGATGGAGGATGAATCTCATCACGTTCGTGGAGACGGTAATCCGTACGTACGCACGAGTGAAAATATCATTATTTTGATAATAAAATAATATATAATTTGATGTTATATCATATATAAAGAATAATTATCATGTTATATTTATTATTTACATGAATTAAACATCATTATTATACCCATCCAAATAATAATGTATTGAATAACAATTACCCCCACGACGTGGGGACAGTAGGCCATACATACGCACGTATGGTGACATGTCTTTCAAATGATGGATAGAATACTGAATATGGTTATACCATATTTATAATAAAATCATAGTATATAGAATATACTGGAGTT
Source organism: Viscum album (assembly GCA_963277665.1). Classification (NCBI taxonomy): domain Eukaryota; kingdom Viridiplantae; phylum Streptophyta; class Magnoliopsida; order Santalales; family Viscaceae; genus Viscum; species Viscum album. The sequence continues at coordinate 861,754,477 of OY728121.1, forward strand.
ATTATTTTATAATGGAAATAATAATGAAAGAAGACGTTGAAGAAGAAAGGAACTTAAAAGAGGGTGGTAAAAACATTACCTTTTCTTCAGGTTCTTCCTTTTGATTTGATCAAAAGGGCTCCTTAGGTTGGATTTTTGACTAAAATAAGACCTCTAGGATTAATGGAGGATAGTTGAGAGGGTATTTGGGCAGTGTTTGGCCTAACCAAAAGGATTTGATGGTATGAATAATTAGTCAGAAGTTGTGTCCTTTTATAAGGGGGCAGAGGGGCCCCTTTCTGAAAAACTTAAAGTATTAATTTATAATAAATTAATATTTGGTTTCTAATGGATCCAATGTAGATTATTCAAAGTTTAAGTTTGGGATGGGTCTAAATCCTTTCAACCAATAAATGTTAGACAGTTTAGGTCATTATATTAACCTTATCTTTTAGTTTTAACTCTTAGTTAATTAGTTTGACATTTACCATGCCACATTGTATTTTTATATTATATAGTTAATAAACTTACTATATACATCCAAGGGACCCCCAAGTGGTCCATTAATAATACACCTATCATTATATAAGTCCATTGGCCAAACCTTAGATTTTTATGAAATGAATATCAATTAATAATATAATATTTTAAAAAAAACTAATTTATGTCAATTTCGACAATATTTTATAATTAATTTTGGTTAAAGTATTAAAAACTTTATTAATTCGAACCAAATTAATTTAAGTGATCCTAACATTTCATATTAACCAATAAAATTCTTTTATGAAATCAAAACTTTCAAATTATATTTATTTTAACATTTATAATACTAATTATTTGCTTCTTTCATTAATAAGGAAAATACTGCATCATTATTGTGTCATAAATAAATTTAATTATTCAATGTCTAAAAATTATAAATAAAATACCATTATGTAGGAAATCGTTTTAGATTTATAATGAATATTTATAATCTAAAATATAAAATATATAACACTATGTAAAAATTGTTTTTCTAAAAGATATATGCTTCTGTCATTTTTTTATTTACTTTATCTTAATTAATATAAAGCGTTCTTATCACATACAAGTGGCTCCATGGGGTCCCAAAATCGACCCAAATATTCCCATGGTCAGATATGTATCAACCAATATGGTTTGGACATGTTTTAGGGTAAATTAATACTATTATAATATTATTTGTTTACCCTTATTTACCGAATTTACCCTTTAACCATGGTAAATAAAATATTTACCGAGGTAATTATTCAAAATGACTAAAAATAATAGTTACCTATTTACACAATTTGGATATCCTGATTCCAAACATGGAATCCATTTTTCCAAATTCAAAATACAGAAGTGGCAGAAATTAATTTAAATTTAATTCCCGCTGTCAAAATAAAAAGCGTGTTTTTAAGAAATAATAACTATTAAAAGATTGACACTTGTTTATGTCCGTTTTAATTGTGATATTATGTCCAATGACCAAAATTGTATTAAATGGTAAAAATTTATTCTAAATATACTTTAAAACCACTCAAATTCATAATTTATCACTATTAATTATTTCTATTAAAAAGTTGTTTTTAATTAAAATTTAGTAATTCTCAGTATTCATCAAAATATAAAAGTTATTCGAAAAGTACCAAAATTTCACTCTAAGCTAATTTAGATATTCTGAAACCATAAATTAAGTCCATTTTAGAAAATTAAAATCCTAGAAGTTTCACCTATTAAAATTAATTCTTTTTGTCAAAACCAAAAGGCGTATTTTTAAGAAACAATATCTATCAAAAGATTAACACTTGTTTATGTCCAATCTCAAAGTGAAATTACTTAAAACGATCAAAATTGGATTATATTGTGAAAATAAAATATATTTATACTTCAAAACCATTAAAATGTATAATTTAACACTATAAATTATTTTAATTAAAAAAGTTGTTTTCAGTTAAAATATAATATTTTTCACTATTCACCCAAATATGACGTTTTCAGAAAAACACCAAAAATTTATTGAAACGAAATTCTTATATCATGATTCTAAATAAGATGTTTATTTTGTCAAATTGAATAAATAAAAGTTTCAAATATTGTATTTAAAAGGTTTTATCATTAAAAGGTGGTAAAATTGTCTTTTTAAAAAATAATTCTTTTATCTAAAAGAATGAATTAGTTCTTACATTATGTCTAAGAAACTCATAATATGGATTGTAAAATAATAAGTATTATATGTAGTTCAATATTCAGTTAATATTATTCATAACCGCTTTGGAACGGCTAGTTTGGTAAGTTGTGGTGCACTTTAACTCAGTGTTGTGTGTACTTCAAGTTATTGAATTACATTGAAGAAATAATGTACTATGAAATCTTGTGGTGTTACAATCTTCCCTCCTTCAATAAATTGCATCCTCAGAATTTGAAATTGTTCTTTAAAAATAAAAGGTCGAAAATAGAAAATACCTTTGTGGGAAAACTCACATCAGAAATTAGTTTAATAAAATTTAGTCTTAATAATAGGAAAAGGGGAATGAAAAAGTCACCACAAAATTATGATCTCAATTAGGAGAACATTGGTTAAAATTAGATACACATAATTAGAGGAAAAACATAAATATTTATAGGGAGTGATAGAGGTCATCAATCACAAGAAATTATAGAATTGTGGGCCTCAAAGCCACCAATCTATGATGATTTAAAATACCATATGTTCAAAAGAACGTATGTTATTAGGGTAACACATTTTTTGTTTTAAGATGCCTTACCTAATGTTTAAGAATTTATTTCTTCATAGAATAAGATAAGAAAAAAATTATACTTTTCAAGTAGAGTTCCATCCTTTAACTAATTTCTACCACAAACTCATCTTTCACTCTAAAAGATAATAGAACTTAAAAAAATATTCTATTTATCCTATTCGTATAGGGTTCCAAAAAAATAATTTATAATTCATCTACCAGACCCTTTAAAAAAACTGCATTATTCAATCTAGGACATCACTTGGGTCTGTGTTATGTGATACACCCTTGTTTCACTTCAGTTGGGGTTTCAAGTCTCGCGGCCTTGCCGGACGTGATGGGTTGTCACCCGACCTCCGGGTTGTCCTTTTTATAAAAATCCAAAAATAATCTTCAGAAATGATTTAACCTTAACAATTGTATCAAATGTAAAATATAATCCATTCCAACCTTTAGATTTATCCAAATTACTTCTGTCCAAACTCACAGTCCAAAATTTATAAGGAAGGTAAATATAATGAAGATCTTTTTTTTTCACGTAATAACATGTGAATAACTTCATCATGTGTTCTTTTAAAATATGGTAACACCCTGAATTTCCATAAAACATTATTTATTACATTCATGCTCCCTTATTCCTAATAAAATACAGATATATTCCTTATATCAAAAACATTGAATATTCCAACAATGATGAAATTAACAAACCATTAATCAGTTCCAAGGTAGTCAAGAATATCCAATATAATTTATCCAAATAAACCATATCTTATTCCAAAATTACTACCTCGGTATCAAGACCATATTAATTATTACCTTTCCTTCAACCATGTATTCAAAAAAAAATTTAACTTGTTGTTGAGTCACTTTTCATAATACCATATAATCGCAAATCCTCAATGAAATAGTACTACAGTACAATCCTTATTTATCTCCATAATTCATATAACCAGTACATCGTTGATACAACACTCAAATGAAATAATTCTTTAATAACAACATAAGAACACTTGTCATTCCTCTTCATCTGTGGTAGTATCATAACTTTATTATTATCCAATAGCATCATTTGGGGCATACTCTGATGAATTGAACATTGATTCGCGTAGTGTCCCCACTCCTTACAGATGAATCATTGTACATTTGAAACATTTTTCTTACCCTCGCAATCACGAATGTGGTGTCCTTTTTCTCTACACTTATAACACACTCCCATTACCTTCAAGAATTTTTGAAGGTGATTCATTCCACAGTTATCACATATGAGAAAATCCTTTTTTACCTTATTCCCTTTATCTGTCTTTCTCTCTACCATCCTTTTATTCTCTGGATTCCCATCAAATCTATAGGACTCTGAGAATATTTACTTATCTTATCAACACATGATACTATTTCTTCATATGATGATAATACACGGGATACCGTTTCCCTTCTAAATTATGGCTTAAGACCATGAATGATATGATCCTTCTTACTCTTTGGATCATGCATATTGTTGGAGTTATCATTCCTTCTACTGGGCACCATTTCTAAACGATGGAATACATTAGATTAGTTTATGAATAGAAATAACTAATCTCAAACTTGAAAAACACATAAAATAAATTAAACAGTTTATGGATATAATCCATAATCATAAAAATGTCTTCATTGAGGAAGTATATACTCCGAAACCCTTCATATTGATTTGTAAGGAAAATGATAATTATACTAAGCATATCCCCCGGGAGTGTCGTAACCAAGAGTGCAGCAAGTCTCGTTGTCGTGCACCAGTTCCCGTTCGAGTCTAGCTCAATGCAGTGTTTTTGGGTTTTACCCCTAGGTACATCTGTGCTAGAGCCGCCTCTACCTTCTCGTATCTAGATAGGGATGTATTGTTTGGAAAACTTAAAAAATCTCTATAATACCAAAATTATAGAAAGTTCTTCTATAATAATCCTCAAAGTCTATCATAGGGTTATGTGCTCTAATCAGAGTTTATCTAAATCTATCTTCCAAGGTTTGTACTAAACTTTCTCTGATACCAACTGTAACGCCCCAAACCCAGTTACCCAGAGTCGGTGCATTATTTAATAACATTAGCATGATCACACAAGATCATATCTCGAATGAATGATTAGTTTAGTAGCCTTTTAAATACTAGATATATTCATAAGTCTTAAAATACATCATAAAGTGAAAAAAAAGCTACAACACATCTTGTATTCATATCTCCTCATACATTTACTACAGGTCATTCATAAAATACTTCTTCACACCCTAGAGAAAATTAAAACATTGAAAGGGGTGAGCTCAGATGCTTAGTATGGATAACAATATAGAGGAAACATTCATAAATAAACATAAACATTTAACGAAATGTATAACTAAAACAAAAGCCTTTTAAATTTTCACTTCAACATAATATGGAAAAGATAAAATGAAATAATTTCATTTACTTATTCACATGGATATTCTACTAGTTGAATAATCACATGAAATATCAATAACCACATTCATAAAAATGGAATTCAAAATTCCATACTATCATAACCACATAGTCATGGCCTTGTGCCAAGACTAGAAATAAGATTTTGTCAAGGCATTGTGCCAAGACACTAGTTTGAATCATGAGACCTACCGATTCATCGAGGAGCTATAGAGAGCTCCACCCGTCAATTACTAAGTCCAATGCATTCCCCATATGAACAGGTTTAAACGTAACATAAACATCTGTATTAAAACTAGTATATTAAATGTCAATACTTTCTCCATAAACCATGAATGGTATAAAAATAAAACATCCACGGTCAAACATATCACAAAAACTTCAATAAAATACGGAATTTTTGTATCATAATAAATCAACATCAAATAAGATTAAAATCCATAAAAGGGTGTTGAAATAGATGAAATCAAAACTATTTGATAGAAATATCTCTTTTTTTGGAAATCATTGAAAAGTCACACATTTATAAAGGAAGTAATTTAAAAGAGATTTTTGAATCAAAGTGTCCCAAACCACTTTGAATCTTTTAAAAAGAAATATCATTTCAAAACATTCATGTCCATATAAATAATTCCTTAAAATCATTTTAAAAACATGGACATTAATTAAAAATATTTAGAAAGATAAATCTTCAAAATATTTAAAATTATGATCTTGATAAAGAGTACCTTTCAAAAATTCTTAAAATATTCATCTCGAAATCATTTAAAAGTCACATAATTATAAAATAAAACATTTACTTTAAAAATATTATTATAAGCTTGTAATGGAAGCTTGGAGATTTTATAACGGCAGAAAATAGCCACACCCGCTGTATAAGTTAAAAAGATATTCTTACCATAATTTTGTCGAAAAGGTTAAAAAGGACCTTGTTTGGAAAACGACGAAAATATTCCTTTATAAACATCTTATAAAAAGTAAAAAAGGGTATAAATTAATTTAACCCATAGTCTATAAAATATTAATAATTCTTTGAAATACATTTTTAAAAATCGTGGATGTGGATGATAAAGAGGTCCCAATAGATAATTACGTATAAACAACCGCAGATAATGAAGAGATTGTGAAATAAACCCTTAACTTTTAATTTTCCTTGTTTGATGGTAGGGTAACCTCCTGTATAATGGTAAAATAATTTTTATTAAATTATAAAAGAATCATATAAATTAATATGATATCATATATGATCTTTTAACATTTATTTGTTAATAATATCTTAGTATTATCATCGTTTTGGGTGTTAACGGGTTAGTTTTTATTTATATTCTTTGTTATGTGAGCCATATTTGTTATGGATGAGATTTATATTATTCATATCCAGAATGATATCATGTCTCTAAAAAATATTTTTAATCATAAAATAAAATTTGGTCTTAAATGGATACGATGGGGGATGAATCTCATCGCGTTCGTGGAAACGGTAATCCGTACGTACGCACGAGCGACAATATCATTCTTTTGATATTAAAATAATATATAATTGGATGGTATATCATATATACAGAATCATTATCATGTTATATTTATTATTTAAATAAATTACTCATCATTATTATACCCATCCAAATAATAATGTATTGAATAACAATTACACCACGACTTGGAGATGGTAGGCTGTACGTACGCACGTATGGTGACATGTTATTCAAATGATGGATAGAATACTGAATATGGTTATACCATATTTATAATAACATCATAGTATATAGAATATACTGATGTTATTATTTTAAAATGGAAATAATAAATAATGAAGAAGTTGAAGAAGAATGGAACTTGAAAGAGGGTGGTGAAAACATTACCTCTTCTTCGGGTTCTTCCTTTTGATTTGATCAAAAGGGCTCCTTAGGCTATCTTTCTGACTAAATGAAGGCCTCTAGGATTAAGGTATGATAGTTGATAGGTTATTTGGGCCGAGTTTTTCCGATCCAAAAGGAATTGAAGGTATGAGGAATTGGTTAGAATTGATGTCCTTTTATAAGGGGGAGGAGGGGCCCCTTTGTGAAAAACTTAAAGTATTAATTTATAATAAATTCATATTCGGTTTCTAATTGATAAAAAGTGGATTATTCAAAGTATAAGGTTGGGATGGGTCTAAATACTTTAAACCAATAGATTTTAGATATTTTGGGTCATTATATTAACCTTGTCTTTTAGTTTTAACTCTTAGTTAATTAGTTTGTCATTTACCATGTCACTTTGTATTTTTATACTATATAGTTAGTAAACATACTATATACATCCAAGAGACACCCAAGTGGTCCATTAATGATACAATTATTATGATATAAGTCTTTTGGCCTAACCATATATTTTTAGGAATATAATATCAATTAATAATATAATATTTATTTTAAAAACTCATTTATATCAATTTTGACAATATTTAATAATTGATTTTTGTTAAAGTCTAAAAAACTTTATTAATTCGATCCAAATTCATTTACGCAATACTAACATATCATGTTAACCAATAAAATTATTTGATGAAATAAAAACTTTCATATTAAATTTATTTTAACATTTATAATACTAATTATTTGATTCTTTCATTAATAAGAAAAATATTGCATCATTATTGATTCATAAATAAATTTAATTATTCAACGAATAAAAGTTATAAATAAAATACTATTACGTAGGAATTATTTTTATCTTTATAATGAATATTTATAGTCGAAAATATAACATATATAACACTATGTAAAAATTGTTTTTCTAAAAGATATATGCTTATGTCATTTTTGTATTTACTTTATCTTAATTAATATAATGTGTTCTTATCACCTAAAAGTGGCTCCATGTGGTCCCAAAATCGACCCAAAGATGCCCATGGTAGGAAATGTATCAAAAAATAGGATTAGGACACGTTTTAGGGTAAATTAATATTATTATAATATTATTTGATTACCCTTATTTACCAGATTTACCCTTTAACCATGGTAAATTAAATATTTACCGAAGTAATTATTCAAAATGTCTAAAACTAAGAGTTACCTATTAACACAATTTGGAAATCCTGATTCCAAATATGGAATCCATTTTCCAAATTAAAAATAAAGAAGTTGTAGAATTTAATTTAAAATTAATTCCCACTGTCAAACCAAAAACTGTGTTTTTAAGAAATAATAACTATCAAAAGATTGACACTTGTTTATGTCCGGTTTAATTGTGAAATTATGCCCAATGACCAACATCTTATTAAATGGTAAAAATATATCAGAAATATACTTTTAAACCACTCAAATTAATAATTTATTACTATTAATTATTTCGATTAAAAAAGTTGTTTTTAATTAAAATTTAGTAATTCTCACTATTCATCAAAATATAAAAGTTATTTGAGAAGTACCAAAATTTCACTCTATGCTAATTTTGATATTCCAAAACCAAAAATTAATTCCATTTTACCAAAATAAAAACCTATAAGTTTCATTTATTAAAATTAATACTTGTTTTCAAAACAAAAATACGTATTTTTAAGAAATAATATCCATCAAAAGATTAACACTTGTTTATGACCAACTTCAAAGTGAAATTACATAAAATGACTAGCATTGGATTATATTGTATAAATATAATATATTTATACGTAAAAACCATTAAAATTTATAATTTAACACTATAACTTATTTTTATTAAAAAAGTTGTTTTCAGTTAAAATATAGTATTTTTCACTATTCACCCAAATATGAAGTTATCAGAAAAACACCAAAAATTTATTGAAACTAAATTCTTATGTAATGATTCTATAAAAGAATTTTAATTTGTCAAATTGAATATATAAAAGTTCAAATATTGGATTTAAAAAAGTTTTACCATTAAAAGGTGTTAAAAGTTCATTTTTTAAAAATACTTCTTTTATTTGAAAAAATGAATTAGTTCTTACATTATGTCTAAGAAACTCATAATATGGATTCTAAAATTATAAGTATTATATATAGTTCCAAACTCAGTTAATAATATTAATAACCACTTTTGAATGGCTAGTTTGGTAAGTTGTGGTGCACTTGAACTCGGTGTTGCGTGTAATGCAAGTTATTGAATTACTTTGAAAAAATAACGTACTATGAAATCGTGGGGTGTTACATGTGCGAATACGATAACATCATTTGTGGATGTGTGGACTACTACCTCCTCGAAGCAATGTGATTTGTTCAGAAAATAAATGGAATGTATTATGTATGGGTTTAGAAAACCAATATGATATGTAAAAATAATAATTTCACATTAATGATAACAAATATATATATATATATATATATATGTGTGTGTGTGTTATTTAATTTTATTATTTAATTAAAATAAGAAAAAAAACAACATTCATGTGTATGTATGAACGATTGTATCCATAAACGGTGTATTCTATTACATATATCTATATTTTATAGATTATAATAAAATAATTTATACTGATTATATAAGATATATAAATAATTTTATACATTTTATATATAACTAAATCATGGTCTATGTTAGAGGATCGTTAAAAACAAGTCACCAAATGTATGACAAACAATGTTGTTAATACCGAAAACATTACTTGAACATGAATTGTTAATAAAAGGGTAATATAAAGTCAAAAGTTAATCATACATGTTATGATATATATATATGGTTATTTTTTATATGTATAATAAAATTTTATTTAATATAATGGAGGTTTGAATGGGTACAAGGAAACTCAATACTTATGGTAAGGGTTTTCCAGTCTCACATTTTATATCCGTGAGATACATGCCTTATTAACCACTAATTTATTTTGTCCGATTCATACAAATCCAATTAATGTAAAATATTATTCTTATAATTAAATTCAAGGTTTTTTCATATTCATTTTATTATATTTCTTTCATGGTGTTTATGGTTTAAAATTTACTAAATCAGTAAAGTAATTTTTGTCTCATGTTTCTTTCATTGAGATAAATTCCTTGTTATGAAAATTTTTTATTCTAACGGGTTCATATACAAACATATAAAATTTTATATCATGAATAAAATTATTTAATGATATTTTATGATTCATTTAATTTTATATTCTCATGTAGTGTATGGGTCAATGTTACCAATGTGGGAATAGTTTACTCCGAAAATCTCATCATTTATCGGGACTGTTTGTGATTATGTTGCCATTGATGAAATCATATGACCATTATGTAAATAAAACTAATTAATTTTATTCTCCTCTAGTTATCTTTTACGTATTAATTTATTAGTACCATTTTTAAACACATTGGTACTTACGATAGTTAATAATTTATTTTAAAAAAAATGCATTTATTTCCCCATTCGGTTAGAAATATGTGTTCTTTGAAAACAATTTTTATAAAAATGATTTAAAATATATTTTACAATAATAAAATTATGTTTTAAGAATTTTTTTCCTATTTTATACCTTTTATAATATATTTTTAAAATGAATAATTTTCTCATTTTCTAATCAAGGAATTTTTCTAAACCTATTAAGGTGAAAATAGAATGTTCGGCATGTATGAACTTACACCCATCATGACTATCATTTCCTTGAAGCATCCTTTGTATGTTTACAAAATAATTTTTGAGAAATATGTTTTATAAATATTCTATAAACGTTTTGATGATATTTTATATTTATAATAAAATGGTTTTCAAATAAAATATCTTTAAAAAGTGTTTTAAATTAATTTTTGGATTCCATTATAAGTTTTAATAGATATTTTATAAGACAATGGTTTAAAAAATTCATTATGTTTTATAATTATTTTTTTAATGATAAAGATATATTGTACTCAAGAAATATTTTCAATTATATAATTAATCCTTCTGTATAAGAATTTTGTTTTCGAAATGGTTTTATATAATGTATTTTCAATTAAACGCTATTTTTTGTAAAATTCTTCTAGGTGATATTTCAAAATAATCTACCATCAAATATGGAATACGTTGTTATCGTTTATGATTTATTGTAGATATGATCTTAGAATATTATTCATATTATTTCATGAATGGCATATGTTTTGAAGGAATTGTGTTTATGACAACTGATTCACATCCATGGGTTATATTATATTGAAACCTACTTATTATCACTGGTTATGATTTGATGAAATAGTTTTGAAACCCATCTATTTTTATGGTCATGATATGATGATTTTTTATTATCTTATGGCACATGTATTCATGATTTTATTATAAGATGTGTGGGACCCATAACTCACTCTAATGCATTGGGTAAGGATGAATGACATGTAATAATAAATGTTATGCATAAATCTTATTACATGTTTATAATGTTTTGAGTGAACCATATAACATGTTCAAAATGGTATGCATCAGCCTAATTAAAAGTTCAAAATATTACAGACGGACCTAGTTGCATTTCCATAAGTTTATGTTTGATCTACATTACATGTTCACAATGTTATGAGTTAACTGTACTAAATGTTCAAAAAAATTTGTGTTAACTAGATTGCAGGTTCCCAATGTTATGCATGGAACTGGTTTCATGTCCATAATTTTATTCATGAACCTAAATACATATTCACAATTTTATTCATGAACATGATTACATGTTCACAAAGTTATGAATGGACCTTGTTTCATGTCATAAGTTTATGTGAGGGCTTGATTTTATGTCCTTAACATAGTGGGTGAAATTGTTTCTACTAATACATGTTCATAGTGTTATAAGACAATGTGAATAAAACAATTCCATGTCCTATTCTTATGTTATGAATTCATTGACTATACTCTTCAGTCCACTATTATTTATATCTTATGATCTATCATTATTTATGACATAACACACATACATGACCTTTGACATGTATTGTATGATATTCTAATGTTATTATCATGTTCTAATAACCTTATGTTCATGATTGCTCTAACATTACTCCCATGATTACCCTTACTGAGCATTCAAGCTCACCCTTCTTATGTTTCCCTTTCATGGGTTTTGAAGATATGTATTATGTATGAAATTTATAAGAAGGTTACTAATCATGAAGAACCAATAGGGATATAATTTTTCTCACATATATACAATTGGTTAGGTTCCCCTATTTCCAGGGCACTAAAATAATACAATTTTTTGAAACTTATTTGTGTAATTTATTATGTACTTGGTAAATATGTTTTAATGATATTGTACAAAAATATAGGTTCTCTATATTTTTAAATTTAATTATAAAATTAACATAGAAGGAGTGTTAAAATCATTTAGTTGTCTTGGGAGGTGAATACTTGTGTTATAAATTCATTGATCATTTGAGGAATTATATGATTTTTTCATTTCTAACTCCTACTAGTACAAAATAGTTGAATGATTTTCTAATAAGATTAATCATACCCTATGGGATATTTTACAATCAATGATAATTCAGTTTGAACTTCCCATTTCATTCTTGGGGTATGCATTGGAGGACTATACATTCCTACAAAACCATTTCCCTCTAAATAATCTATCAAGACATCATATGCTATATAACAATGGAAATAACCAATTATGATTTTTATAATTATTTGGAATTGTTAAGCTCTCATATGATGATTGGTTTCCAGAAACCTAGTCCACAAGTCAAAGAAATTATTAATTGTTAGTTTTCAAAAGGAATCTATACGATATTATTTGTAAAATTCTACTAATGACAAAGTTATTGTGGCACAAAAATTGATGTTCTTTAGAATTAAAATATAAGCTGAGGAGGTTGGGAGATGAAATATGAACATGTAAATGTTCATGGAAAATAAATAGGAAGTTTCCCTGATATAGATGTTTAGTTTGATCCACAATGTGTTAAAGTAGAAGAACCAACTTTAGTTCCTTAACAACCTAAATGGTATAATAGGATTATTTAAGAGATCATGAGGTATATATTTATTGTATCTCATAGTAATGAAGTAATATTAATATGTGATAAACCTACCTCTTATTGGGATTCCATTTAAAATTTAAATTATGAGAAAATTTTAAAATCCATGGATTATGAAATAAACTCCATTTACACTGACCATGATTAGAATATGAAGGATGTATTTGAAGGGGTGAGGATCATTATATATGAAAATAGAAATGTGATGGTTCAGTTTATATCTATAATGATTCCATGGATTGAATGTGTGATAATAAAATTCAAGTTACTGGATACGAATAAACTGTTCCACCTGTAATGATGATAATGTATGTTCATATTTTGATAGACATAACATCTCATTCTGATTTAGAGATGTATCCAATGGATTTAAAAAACCACTTTTGAGATTAAGAATTTTTTCAATGACATATATATGATATATCCCAATTTTTTGGATCTGCCAAATGAGTCTACTATGATGTTCATTTTTAAATGGTCCATTTAAAATAGGATAAAGTCATCTCAAGGTATGAATATTAGGTTTGATGATATAATCAATGAGTTTGTTTTCATCAAAAAATGATAATTTTTTATATATAAGAAGACTATTGTGATTGTATGGGTATTTAGAATAATTATTTTAGATGATATAATTACTATATAAAATGGCATCCCAACAATTCACTTTCTGAATATACGTTTTCTTTTCTTCCTCTATAAAAAAATTGGTGAGACCCCAAAAATAATGGATATGTGGTTCTATATAGAAAAATATAATATTATTATTATAATTATTATTGATAGAATAATTTTTAATGTAAAAAACTGCAATTTAGAACTCAAAAATGTAGATTTACCTATGTTTCATAACACAAATCTAGGGAAAATCATGTCCACTCTAAAAAAGTTAGAAAGGGTGGATATGATTCTTAATGTTATAGGATCTATTAAAAATTACTTATTTTATAATCTACATGATGTGACCTATAATATTATAAATAATTACCAATTAAATTAGATTAAGATACATCGGATTTTCATTAAGAACATATTTATGTACTTGAGAAGGACTGATGATATTTTCATGGTCATCATAAGAGAAGGAGGGATTTGTGTAATGAGTTACATAGAATCATGTTTCCAACATGTTAAATATAACATGATTTCTCAATATATTTTTATGTTTATACTAAATAATTAATCTATAAATTGGAGGAGTGGTAGATTATGCAGCAATAACAGTTTACATTATTACATAAAATGTTTTGAATGAGATTGTTTGGACTATAATGTTCATCTATGAACAGGATGTGGTTGCTACCATTGATGGTGATATAGCATTTTATTACAAAAATAATACGAACATCACTTTGTAAAAAGAACATAAACATCACAATAGGGACAAAAACATCCATTACATATTCCACATTATATGAGACATTTTTGAGAGTTGCAATGTTAGGATCTATTGGCTAGTAAAAGAAAAATTTGTAGAAGATCTAGTGATAGATATATTAGCCCCCAGAATCATGAGGATAATATTGAATATATTTGTATACAATAATTAATAGATAAATTTAATGTCTTCATATTGTGTCATGTAATTGAAATAAATAGAAATCTCTATTTATCCTTCATTGATGTATTCTTTAGATTAATTTACATGAAAAATGCAATGATAATATCTCCTTATTGTATGAAATTGAGTTTTCCCTCATCAGTGATCATCATTGAGTATTATGGGTATTGGTGTTATGTCAATATAAGAATTTTTAGTGAACTGCTGGGATAATAATTTGAGACATATTATTTTGACAGATCCACTAATTATATCCCATGGAATTTCATACAATCATTTATATACATAGGTGTGTGTTTATGTTATAACACATTATTACATAAGGAAACCTGTGTGATGAACTAGAACTCTATCAACTAAATTTCCCTTCTTATGTTTATTTCATATAGTATAGGTCACTTAAAATCACTTGTAGAACATAATGAAAACATTATAAATGAAGAATGAATGAACAAAATAAATATTTCTAGTTGTTAAGAAACCTATATGGATGAAATAATAACTTGAACTTAGTTATAGTAATATGACCCTTATGAGAAGTAAATTTTCCAAATGAATAGTAACATCACCCATGAATGTATAAGTAAAATTTAAGCAATTTATAAATGAAAGTATCATATAATTATATAAAAGTATAAGTAAATTAATATATTAAAAATAATTAATTAAGTGTCGGTTTCTTTCTATGTCCTCAATATTTAATAAAAATTGAAAAATGATTAAATTTTTTCAAAATAAAATTTATTTATATAAAATGTATTCATAAATTAACATTTTGTTGTCTTATTATTTTATGATATTTTTAAGGGACCTTGTTTAATTTTTTATTGTGTTATAAATCAGTTATAAATTTATAAGCTATTTTTTTAGTAAATTATAGTTTCATTTAAAAATTAAATTTCTTATATTTAACAAATTATTTTCATAAAATAGAGTTCATGTTTTAATTATAAACATTGATAAATGGTTACAGTAAATTTTATGATTTTTCTAAAATACTTAATTTTTTGGTGTATAGTAAAATATGATAATTTATGGTAAATGATAAATAAATGATTTAATGAGTCATAAGTGATGTATGGCGGATGTAATCTTATAATCTCAAAATTTCCTTTATTATTTCTGAATATTTTATGATAATATCAAACTATTCATAGTATTGAGCCAAAATAATATACTAATGAATAAACTATTCAAACAATCATCCCTATCATCCACAATAAATGCAACAAATTT
Source organism: Viscum album (assembly GCA_963277665.1). Lineage (NCBI taxonomy): Eukaryota > Viridiplantae > Streptophyta > Magnoliopsida > Santalales > Viscaceae > Viscum > Viscum album. The sequence goes on from OY728121.1 coordinate 861,770,335, forward strand.
CATTCCAATTACCCCCAAGATGCTCCACATCTTCCAAGGGGTCTTGGTCTTAACAATATGGCCAAAAAATCCCCTTAAATAGGTTCTCAAGGACAAGTATTAAACATGTAAAATCCCCATCATTTTGTATTTAATTTATTTTCAAGTTCTTTTCATTATTATTCTCTCATCACCTCCTACATCATAACGAGCATGATAAATCTAGTAACATCTATATACATGAATTATATCATTTTAGTGTAATATCCTTCTTCAAAACACTTTCTCTATCACTCTGTTATTTTAAAAATGAAATCGTCTTATGTGAGGTGTTGGTATACAACCTTAGTGGATGGACGATTTTCATTCATCAATTAATACTTCACTGATGGTAATGAAACAATTTTTTTGGTTAAAATAATAATTAATATATTTATTAAAACCTATTTAATTTTCTATAAAAACTATATATACATAATATTAATTAATACAAAAAAACTAGTTCATAATGATCGAAAAACCTCCAAAAGATTCTAAACGATTATCACAAATGTTTTATCTATTGAATCATCCCAAACCATAAAAATAATGAAATTATATAACCATTTAATAATATTTATGTTCATTAATATCAAATAAATTAAATTCTATATAATTATATTCTTTCCACATGATCATCAATACTCAAATACTAGTATACAGATCGTGATATCCCAGGAAACGAAAACTCCTGAGAAATAAAATTATATCATAAAAATCATCAAGAAAGACATAAATGAAGATAAAAAATTATAATAAATCAAATATATTTATAAAATGATATTAATAAATAAATAATTTCATTTCATTTCATTTTCCTATATATTAACTTCTAGTACAGAACACACTCAGACATAAGGTAAGGTTTTTCTACCCGAACAACCATTTTCATTTGTGTTATGATTTATCCCTCTATACACCAATGTAATTACAAATTATTTTTATATAATTTTTATAAATTATATATTTGAAATAATATATTATATCCTGATATTTTAATTATTCATTTATGAGAGAATAAATGTTTTACATGGTTCACTTCTCATTTATTCCCAATATGGAAGCCTAATTAAAGGTAGCATATTGATTTCTTACCCATTTTCAAGTATAGTCAATAATATATATTTTGAAAATTTTATTGATCTAAAATCACTAATTCATTCATAAAAAAATATATTTGTTCATATCTAGTTTTACATAAACAATCCTGACTAATAGAAATTTTTTAATAAAAAGAACTCTTTTTTGAAAAGTAAAAAATGGTATTTCTCATAAGAATTTATCAATTATATTATCAGAATATTTTCATCTACTTATACACCTCTAATTATTTTTATTATTTACTGAGTTTTATAATTTCATTTTATAATCTAGCATAATTCGTAAATATTTTATGTTTAGTTTGATTTTGGATTTTCTATCTTGATACCATTCACAATACTTCTCAGAATGGTTAGTGATTATGTTTAGAGATTAGGGAAGGTTATTTACATTTCATATTTGTATGTTGTTTATTTTTATCCCCATTCATATTTGAGATTAATTGGATATATTATATGATGGGTGTATCCCACTATATCCCCTACATGCATTAGTAGGTCTCATGAGACAAACTAGACTGGGGTTTTACAACTTATGTACGGTTTCTTAGCAAAGGCCTTGACTATATGGTTTTTATGTATGGAATTATTAACTCCCTCATTATGAAACTAATACTTGATTTTCAAAGTGATTATTTGTTTACAATAATATATATGGTTATGTTTTATTATTTAATTATTTATCTATCTTTTAATTCTAGTAATTTTATGCTTGATATTATGTTTTAATGGAATGTCTAATTTTAGTTATTCATCATGCTTTATATTTATGATTCCAATGTATTACTTACCATTACATAGCATTTGATCTCTACCTGTTCTTTTGTTTTATTTTTTCTAGGATACTTAGATGAATATTATTAATTAATATTAGGGATAATCTAGAAGTCATATATGTTTCCAATTTAATCTTTATATTTTTTCCTTTAAATGTTTTAATGATTAACTTTTGATTGTATCTAGCTTCCCAAAACTATAGAACTATTCGGTCCTTCATGACACGACATCCATTTAATCATACAAATGTAACAAATTAATATACGGGCTCTAGGATACTTGGGACGATGTATCTATTTTTGTAATCAGATGATTTCCAGTAGAAACCTTGGAAAATAGATTCAGAAAACATTGGTTAGGTAACATAGGCATAAGATATACTTTCAGGATTATCATAGAAGAACATCCTAAAATTTTGGTAATGTTGAGGTTATGTGGTTCTTCCTTGTAATACATACTTTTCTAGATACTACAAGTTGACGTGTTTCTGGCATTGATGTACCTAGGGATGACAACATCAACAAGGTGTTATTGGCATGAATTGGGGTAACACGGTACATGAAAATGGGCCATCATGCACCCCAATTTTGAAACTCCCACGGGATATTTTTAGGATAAGTCACATTTTCATTAACCCATTATGAAGGATTTAATAATAAATATATCCCCAAGGAAACTATTTTTATGATTATGATATTAGCTATGAATAAAACATCAATATGTGTTATTTGTTTTTCTAGTTTATGTTTATAAATTATGATTCATATCTTAATCTAGTGTATACTATTTTTTATAAATGGATCATAATGGATACAATAGATACATTATAAATTTCCATTTTCTTTTAATGGATTTCCCTCCAATGCAAGATATTTTGTTCAGTACTAGATCAATGAATATTGTTGAGAAACTAATAACTACATGGGGAAAACTATCTCGGCTTATGAATAATAAGCTTACCCATATTGTTCATCCTAATCCAAAATTTGGAGAGGAAATGTAATATCAATTTCTATGATAAAATAATCCAATATTTAATGGGAAAACAACTGATTTTTAGAAATAAGTGGATAATTTTCATTGAGAAGATACTTCTCTCTTTGGGAAGTAAAAAAAGGAAGAAGGTTTCCATGGATGTTTATCATCTTCTGGGAGATGCAGATCAATGATGGTCACTATTTCAAAACATAAAGGAAGAGGAAGAAATTACGAATATGGAATATGTGAATTTAATGTAATATTTTTTAAAAAACATATTTTCCTCGTTAAAAATGAGTGGATATAGAAAGGAAGTTAATGAAACAAAGGAAAAAAGAGGATGAGAATATTTCCTAGTCTAATTCCATGTTTACAAGGATGGTAACGCATGTCACAGACAATATACATAATTCAGTGTGAAATATTGATTGTTTCTTTGATGGTTTAATATATTACTCCAAAAGAAACAATTATCCCAATATTTCTCATCATATGAAGATAAAGTCTCATGTGCTATCATGATAGAAAAAAAATAATATAAGTCATATAACATCAAAGTAGATAAAGGGAAGAAGTGGTCTGATGAACACTCTATAAAAGGATATAAGGAAAAGGGGATGAATGATAGAGTTTTTTTTCATCCTGAGTTAATTGTGGGAAGAAACACCTTAGTAGTTTTCTGAAGGTTAAGGGTGATTCATACGGGTGTGGAGAAAAAGGTCACCAAGCCCATGATTTCAAGTGAAAGTAGAATATTCCAATTTAAAATTCTAGAATTGAAATGATATGGGACACTATGTAAATTATTATCCTAAGAACCAAGGAACTTTTCAACAAAGAATTCCATGGGATAAAGAATAAGATTATGAGGTTTCAACTACTAAATATGATGTTCCTAATGATGTGGTCGAAGAAACTTTAATTATTTCTTCCAAATTAACCAGTGCTTTATTTGATTTGGTATCATAACATTCTTTTAAATCTTCCAATATTCCAAAGAAATACGCATTTATTATTTGATTTATTAAAGGATTTTCCAATAATAAATTCTAAGGGAAGTACCGTTGCAACACAGACGTGCTGATATGTCCCCTTTATCACACATCAATGTGCTTTAGTTCCTAAACTTATCATCATATCTATGATTTATTTTGATTTAATACATGGTATGAATGTGATTTCAATTTATGATGCAAAAATATATTCAAGATTAATAAAGTTACTTCATTTTGAATAATTTAGAGTCCATTATCTTTAGATAAGAAACCTCGCCATCTAATTTTTTTCTAGAACCACCCATAGTAGCTCTATTGAATGAACTTATTTGGGAGTAATAGAAGAAATTATATATGGATGAGGAAAGAAATATTAAAATTATGGAAGATCATATTTTGAAGAATATTTTGATGTATTTCCAGATTATTTACCAGGGCATCATCTGGAGAGAGAAATAGAATTTTAAATTGATTTAATTCCTACTGAATGGCATATATCAAAGGCACCTTATAGAATGGTCACAATGTATTTAGTGGAGCTAAATAAAAAAAATTTGAGGAGTTTTGTCGCAATGGGTGTATATTCCAAGTGATTTTTGATGGATATATAAGGTTATTTTTGTTTAAAATAAAGACATATCTATGAGACTATGCATTCACTACAGTGAGATTTATGCTATTAAGATAAAGGAAAATCATCTTCTACCTCGCATTGGTGATTTATTTGATCAACTTAATGGAGCCAAATATTTTTCAAATATTGATAATTGATCTTAATATCCTCAATTTCATGTGAATAATAAGATATTAGAAAGACATCATTTCAAACTAGGTATGAAAATTATGAGTTTACAGTAATTCCATATGGACTAACTAATGTACCTTCATTTTTTATGTATATAATGAATAGAGTTTTCAAGATATTTCTTGATTAATTATTTTGTTATTTATTGAATATGTATTAGAATTATCTAAAATATATGAATATCATGATAATTAATTCCACATTGTTATCAACACTTTTAGATAAAATTAGTTTTGTGGGAAATTTATAAATTTTGATTTTTGGCTTTAAACAGTTTATTTTAGGTCTATATTGTTTGTAATGATAGAATGCTAGTTAATCAAATGAAGAAAAATGTGGTTTTGGAATTTCCTACAATAATTAACATAATTGTGTTATGTATTATTATTACAGTAGAATGTTATTATCGATGTTTCATTAATAACTTCTCCAGATTAGATAACCTATTGTGCAAGAATACATGTAAAGGGGTTATGTTCGTATGGAAAAAATAATGTGAAGAGTTCTTAGAAGAATGAAAGATGATATTGGAGAATACTTCAATCCAGACTCAACCATTGGGAAATACTGGGATTGTGATTTATAGTGATGTTTCAAGGAAAAGGTCATAATTTTGTCCTTATGTATAATTAAAGAGTTATTTCATATGCATTGAAGAAGTTATAAACTCTTGAAAAAAACAATCTAACTCGTGATCTTGATATAGAAGCTGTAATATTTTTTTCTAAAAATATAGTGACACTATCTCTATGATGAATTATGTGAAATATATAAGAATCCCAATAGTATAAAATATATCTTCTCAAAGAAATAACTCATGATGAAGCATAAGAGATGGATAAATCTACTAAATGATTATGATTTTACAAATTAACTACCTACCTAGGTAGGAAAATAAGGTAGAAGATGAGTTGATTAGGAATAATCATGGAGTTATGAACAAATTGGGGATTGAAAAAGATCATGTGTATATGGATCTAGAAACTATAGATATGGTAATTATTAAGGATGGAGAAACATCATTACAATTTCAACTGGTTTCCCAACCATATTTATTAGAAAAAATTTGACATTCTTAATCTGATGATGAGAATCATCAAACTAAAGTTAATGTTTTGAATGCTAGAGTTGGTGTCTGAGGATTGAATTCTGAAATTTGGTTGGAGAATAGAATTTCTCTCTATATCTGATATAAAAATTGAGTTATTCAATAATTCTTAAAGCTAGAATTTCCCTACACACATTGGTTGCACTATACTGTATAGAGATTTGAAGGAACATTTCAGGTGTGATAACTTGAAGAAAGAAATTTCAGATTATTTATAAATATGATTAGCCTATTAAAAGATGAAGGATGAATTAAAATATCATATAGGATTCATGACACCTATTCCTATTCCTACATTTAATTAGGATGACATCACTCTCGGTTTTGACACTAAATTACCAAAAACTCTCTGAATGAATGTTTTAATATGGGTGATTGTTTATAGACATACCAAATATGCACATTTCCATCCTATGTGGGAGGATTTTACACTAGGTCACCTTACATGAATCTATATTAATGAAGTTTTATGACTTTTGGGTTCACATGATTCTATTATTTCTTATCATCATCCATGATATACATTTGAATTCCTCAAAATTATTCAAAAATCATTGTATACTAATTTTTGATAGAGTATTGTTTATCACCCCCAAAATGATGAGAAGTCTAAATGGACTATTTTAACATTAAAAGGAATTTTGAGACCATTATCACTTGAATTTCAAGAAATTAGGGGTCAATATTTTCCTTTGGTTGAATTTTCTTATAACAATAGATTCATTTTATTATTCAAATGGCACCATATGAAGCATTTTATAGAAATAGGTTTCATATACAAACATGTTGGGATGAAGTTGGTGAGAGAAAGATTATATTCCAAAATCATTGAGAGGAAACAACAAAAAAGGTAAAGACTATTCAAATACATATCAATGAAGGTAAAATAGGAAAAAGATCTATATCGATAATATAAGGAAGGATTTGGAATCTCAAATATGAGATCATGTTTTCTTGAATGTATCTTCATGGAAGGGTGTTATAAAATTTGGAATGAAATGTAATCAAAACCCCATGTACCTTGGTCCTTTTGAAATTATAGATATAATTGGAGCAATGTATTATCATTTGGAAATGAATCCTAGCCATTCCAAAGATAAATATCTATTTCACATCTCTTTTTTAAGAAGTAAATTCTTGGCCAAATGCATGGTCTCACTTCTAAAGGATTAGAATTGGAACTTGAATTATCATTCAATGAAAGGCCTATTGGGATTCTAGTCACTTAAGAACCAGTGTTGAGGAATTGGATGAATCAACTGGTAAAGTTAATTTTACAAAATCATAAAATTGAAGAGGGGATGTGAGGGATGGAGGAGCCTATGTGTACGAACAACCTAAATATTTTTTTGGGGTGAAAATCGGGAAATTTCAAGGATGAATTTATTAAAGGAGTGTACAATTTAATGAACAAGAACACTATCAATGAAATTTTGTTTATTATTATTAGTTTATATAGTATAGATCACATAAAATAACTTATAGAATACAATATAATCATCACAAATTTATAATGACTGAAATAATATGTATTTATAGAAGTTAAAGAACATATACTGTTGAAATAGTAACCTGCCCTTAGGAATAATAATATGACCATTATAAAAAGTAAACAGACCTAATGAATAGTATCATCACCTATTAATGTATAAATAAAATTTAGGAACCATATAATTTAAAGTATCATATAATTATATAATAGTGTGTGTAAATGAATATTTAAAAAATTCTTAATTAAGTGTTGGACTTTTTGTAAGTCATCAATATATAATTAAAATTTAATTCATAATTAAATTATTTAATAAAATTATTTACATATAATTGATTCATAAATAATTTTTTCCCTTATGATATTAGGATAAATTTATGATACCTTATTTAATTTTTGTCGGTGTTATAAAATCAGTATTTTTATAGTAAATGATGGTTTTAATTATAAATGAAATTTCAAATATTTAGAAAATTATTTTCATAAAATGGAATAATTTTTTAATTTATCATCAAAAAAATATTCGGGTGAATTTTTTATTTTTATAAAGTACATAAACTTTTCATGAATAGTGAAATATGATAATTAGCGACAAATGTTATATACATGATTTATTGAGTCATAGATGATGTATAGCTGATATAAACCCCAATCTCAAACTATAATTAATTATTTTAGTATATTTTATGATTATTCTTTATCAATTCATGTTCTTGAGGAAAAATAATAAAAAAAGAATAAAATATTAAAAAATACCCCACTCCTCCACTATAAATACCACCCTTCACCAACACTTCTCCTCAAATAAATATGACTTGAAGCATGTCCAATTTCCTCCCTACACTCTATCTAATCCTCCCAACCATGTACTAGATCTCATGGTCTTAACAAAAGGCCAAACAAAATACCCTTAAGGAGGTTTTCAAGGAGGAGTATTCAAGAGGTAACATCATCCTCACTTTCCGTTTAATTTCCTTCATTGTTATTTTATTTTATTTTTCACTCCTCATCTTCTCTATATAGATGAGAATGATAAATCCAGTATCATATATATTATAGAATGATATAATGATAATGTAATATCTTTCTTAAAACTAATTTTTTCTCTATTTTTTTAAAATGAAATCATCGTCTGTGAGGTGCCGATTTACAACATCCATGGATAATGGTTCTTGTTATTCATTTTCTTTGTCAAGGCTGGTAATGAAACCATTTTTATGGTTGAAACAATTTATAATATATTAATTAAATCATATTTTTTCTCTACCACAAGTATATATACATAAAATTGATTCATGCAAAAATAATATTTCATAATGATCGAAAAACTTCCAAAATAATTTAAATGATTATCACTAATGTTCTATCTATTGAATCATCCCCATAAAAATGAAACACATTAATAATATAAACATTAAATCTTCTATATGTTCATTAATATTATTTAAATTTAATTCTAGGAAATTGTTCCCATTTCACAAGATCATCTATAATAATATACAAATATATTATTCGTGAAATCCATTGGAAATAAACGCTCCTGAGAAATAAAATTGAATCTTATAACTCATAAAAAATGATATAAATGAGGATAAAAAATTAATAATAAATAAAATAATTTAAATTAAGTTATTAAATAACTATTTAATGGATTTAATTTTATTATCCAATATCATAAGGTAATTTGTACAACATATTTCGACAAAAGCTATGGGTTTTCTTCCTGAGCCTCTATTTTATATTGCGTTATGCTTTCTCCCATAGAAAAACCATGTAATTATTCATTATTTTTATATAAATATTATAAATTATATATATATATATATGTTACAAAATAATATGTACATATCATTTAATTATTCCTTGAAGATAGAATAAATTTTTTACCAGTTTCCTTACTCATATCATCCCAATACACAATCCTCATAAATGGGAACATCTCTATTACATACCCATTTTAGAGTACCATCCATAATATGTTTTATGACATTGTTATTTTTATAAGATGAGTACAATTTTCAAGAAAAACTATATTTTTTTTAATTTCTTATTTTATACAAAAATCATGATAAATAAAATGATTTTTTAAAAGTGACTCTTCTTTGTAAAGAATAAATGTTACTTCTCTTAAAAATTCATCAATGATTTTATTAGTGAATTTTCATATATTTGAACAACACTGTACAATTTTATTATTTTTAAGGATTATCACTTTTTTTTATAATCCATAATATTATTTAAAATGTTTTATGATCAGTTTTAATGTGGATGCGCTATCTAGATAAAATTCACCATAGAACTTCGTGTGGTTAGTGATATTGTTTATATATTGGGAAATGTTATTTACATTTCACAAGTATATTATTTTTATGTTTATACCTATTCATATTAGAAATTCATTGGACTAAATAAGTGATGCCAGGGGAAAACTATATCCCTTCAATGTGATGGTGTGACCCAAGTGACAAACTAGACTATGTTTTTACCCATTATGTATGGTGTCTTAGTCGAGGCCTTGAATGTTTGTTTATGTTTTCCAGCATTATGAATTCCCAATTATAAAAATTGTAATTGATTTTCCATGTGATTATTCTATTATAAGAATATATTTTGTTATCTTTTGTTATGTAATTATTTAATCATATTTTAATTCTTGTAATGTTATGCTCAAGATTATGTTTTAATGTAATTTGTACTTTTTTATACTCACATTGATTTAGATTTATACTCCCACATTATTACATACCCTTATTTATAATCAAATATCACCACTTTTTATTCTTTATTCTTACCCTGGATGTGAAGAAGAATATTATGAATTAATTTCATGGATAATCTAGGAGTTATAGATGTTTCCAATAGAATAACGTTATTGTTTTTTCATCCAATTTTTATGAAAAAACATATGTTTTTATCTGGTCTTCTAAAACTACTAAATTATTTGGTCATTCTGGCTAAAATTTCTTGAAATTATATTAGTGTAATTAAGAAAGGCACGGTCTCAAGCATACTAGGTTTGAGGTCTATATAGAAAATTTACGTAGAGTACTTTTATACCATTATTACATAAGACGTTGTGGGTTATCTAATCAATGGATTTTTAGGTATACCATTGATCATATAATTGTTTGGAGATCATTCAAGATGTTATTTATCAACTCATATGATGAGAAAATACCTATGGACCTAGATTAATTAGACAGTGGAAATACTTGGACATGCTTTTTTTAGTCACCTATGATCTTTTCTGCTACAATGATGAGGGGAATTTTAAGTCATCACCCTTTAAATAAATTCCATGTTTGTATTCATAGACTAGACTTATATATTTAGAGAATCATAAAAATATGAAATTTCAATTTACAGGATTGGCATATTCTCATGTCTAGTGATCACTCATTATAATATGAAAATGGATTATCTAAGTATATAACTGATTTATATGATATAACTTATAGTGTACATGATAATATAATATATGATCATATTTGATAGTGATCAGACCATACCTATTAGCATCTTTGGTTGCACTTATTATTTTATATAGGTTTCATTTTTCTTACATATATTATATTAGTATTTCATATTTTTCATAACTGATACTAAGTAGAGAAGGGTTACACAATTAGGTATTTTGATAAGGATTATGTTCTAGATAATATTTTTTTTCAATTATTGAGGGAGTTTGATAAACTATATCCAGATGTGTTCTGGATGGATTCCTCTTGGGGTTTTATGCTTTGAATAAAGATCTTATACCATTTAATTTCATCTTAATGACTGTGTTATTTACACATAGAATAGTATATTAAATTTAAAAATATACCCAATATTGTATTAAGTGATTTCCATGAGTGGAAACTCACAACATACGACTGATTTTCATTGTAAAAGGGCTATATGATGCTTATGTCATATATATAATTTTAGATGATTGACTTGTGATATATTCTACTTGAGATGTATATGTGTGGAAAAATCATAAAACAAGAATTTAATTATTATAAACCAATGGTAATGGTTTATTAATTTTGTTACATATATTAAATGATGATTTCAATGAACAATATCCCTGCCAGTGGTAATGATTTTTTACCATGAGATGGAACTTGATATAGTTGACGTGATTGATTTAATAATGTTTTCCAGAGATTCCCGTATAAGGGAAGGGTTGCCTTCAGTTTGGATACAAATTATATAACATCCATTTCCTAGAATCTATAACTCTCTCCCTTTATATTTCAATATTTGTCTTAGAGAGAAAATGTTGTAACATCATTGGTAAATCATAGTCATCAGGTTATGAATGCGGACCCATTGGCTGGGGTACCCCACTCAGAGGAAATAAGAACTTATTTTCTACTTATGTAATATTGATCGTCTATACAATTAAGAGAAAAATATTAATTACTCATCACTTCAGGTAAAAATGTGTTCCTTATTTTACATGAAAATTTATTTTATTATAGATATATAGAAACTTTTCATGGGTTATTTATTCATTTAAAGATTAAAATAAAATACCTAATAACACAACACCCTCAAAGGATCACTAGGGTTCCAATTTACCTTGTACTACACTTTTTATCCCTCCTACCCTAAGGGGATCACTATCATTCCAATTCACCAATGCTTATGATCTAGAGAAGTTTCTACCATTTATGTGATAATTTTGGAACCCCATTCACCCATATTTTATATCGAGGTGAAATTATATACCTTATGTCATGTTTCATGACATCATTATTCCCAAACACTTCCCAAATTAAAATAATTTCACCCAACCCCAATCCATAGTGCATGCATCATGGTATAGTATTCTTCTATAACATTACATGACCCATGTGTAAGGAAAAACTAGAAGTGGATTGTCTTGAATATGTCCCACATAAAAAAATTACTACGATCCTAAAAAATATTTCATAGTAATATAAGCATAAATAATAAGTCACCATTTTCATATGTCACCACAATATTCCTTTTTTTATAAAGGGAGTGCCTTGGTCAAAGACCAAGACACAATTTATTAAAAAATATAATGGAACTACCTGAGTAAAAATGAAGGAATATTATTACAATATTTAGCATAAAGATGAAGAAGATCAAAAGGTAGATAATCTATCCACGTTATGCTGTGGTTGATTCCATTGTGGGAAAGACTGTCTACAACCCTGTTCGCTACCCGAAAGGCATGAGTGACGATGCAGTTGGTCTCCAGAAGTGTAATAGGGAACCTTATCCAATGGGTAGTAAGTAGCCATGATAGATGCACCACACCATTCCAAATATCTTGGAAAACAGTGTTTTAATCAAATTCAATCCAAATGTTTTTCCAGCCCTTTTTCTAGACAAAATCAACATCATGGATCATACCCGTCATTTCTACTTCCTGAGAAGAAGTCATTTCATAGCTTCCAAAGAAGAATCCATGACATTGACCAAGATTGTATCTGAAAATAGAACCACATCCAATAGGTCCCGAGATACCTTTGGAAGCTCCATCAACATTCACTTTGATCCATCCTGGGTGTAGTGCTTGCTAGAACACCTTAACGGATTTCCAATGTTGTCTAAAGAGACCAGCTGTCATAAGACGACTTTGGATATCAACGTCTCCAATAGTGTCACAACAAGATTTCGGAATTGAAGCAGCATATCTGATGGCAATATGAATCTGCATGTGACATGCATTAAGACTAAAGGGGAATATTTTTAGATAATCACATTTCTATCATACCAGATCACATGGAGTAGATCATCAACAATAGTTAAAAAGAGACTCTTGATTCGGTGTGAAGAATCAAGCTCTGTAAAACATTTAAATTGGGATAAAATATAGTCATGAAATAAAACCCTATGTTACGTTATATATGAATATAAACTATATATTAATAAAATATTTTGAGTAAATGTGAGAAAATATAATTCCATAATTTTTTCTCTTTTAGGTTCATTAGTGTAAATATATAACCTTCACTAAAGGTTAACCAATATTTTTATTATAAATTATTTCATGAATATGTAATAAATACATAAAAGATTCCTACCCTAGAAAATAAGATCCATGGTGAGAATATTTTACCTCTCATTCTCTCAATTATGATATAAATAAACATGATGAAATTTCATAACTCACCCATGAGGATACATAAAAAATAGGAATATATTTTGATTAATATTTACCTAAATCCCATTGTATTAATAATGAGAAATAATATATAGGGGAGGAAATCTAATATGATATAGATGGATTTTTTTACCGTTGTTACCATGATACTAATTATTTACATGATATTGGATCCTAATGAATATTTGTTTTAATAGGACCCTTTTATCATAAATAATTGAAAAATATTAGATAGTGTTGATTGAAATTTATCAAATTTATTTTAATTACATTAATTGTGTCACACTAAATAAAATTTTCTTCCATAAGTAAACATTGTCATATTTTAAGATAGCACATACATTCAAATTAATTTACCAATATTCCTATTTATATTAAATAAAATTATTATTGTTTAAAATTTTATTAAATTTCACATAAATTTTAATCTTTAAACTCATGATTCAATAATCATGTTATTCTAGGATTTATGGTTGTTCAATGTTCTATGTAATTCAGCCTTGGTATTCTTACATATACTAAATTTTAGTGTCATTAGTAAATGGGATAATAAATTTATAATTATAAAAACTATAGTCCATCCTTGGGATGTGATGGTTCCTTGGGGAACGTCATGTGATTAGAATCATTTATATGGAAATACAAAATATCATATAGTCACTATCTTTATTATAAAAATGTTATGATTTTCTCAAATTTATTCTCATATTTTTTTATATTTATTAAATATTCCTTTACACAAATGAGGTATCATGTTTTAATTTATAAATGACATGGGTGCATCTGAAGAACCAACATCACTCAATTGTTGTTCTCAAAACCATTATATTATAATCTGAAGATCATGAGTTATTTATTTTTCTTCCAAAAATAATTAATGGAATATATGTTCATGATGATTTGAATGAGAATAAAATTGGATAATCAGATGAAAAGGTCTCAAGAATACAATGTTAAATTAATTTTATTCAATATATTCTCTAATATTTTATGGATATACTCCTATCACCATGAGACTTAAAATAAATTCCGTTAACATTAAGGTTAAACTAAGTGTTATATATATGATACAAATTATTGGAATGTTTTGTGGCTCGATGAGTAAAATTCCACAGATAATCCTCTCAAATTTAATAAATGTTTTTGAAAACAATATGAATAATTGGTTATTTGATGATACTATTAGATTGATAACATTACCTTTTTCATTGAATGATAGTGGAATGTTCTTTTTAAAAGGATAGTTATATAATTTAATAAAAAAGTTGGATAGATGTGAAATTTATTCATAGAGTAGTATTTTCCAACATTAAAAATTGAGAAATGCTAAAATAATTTCCAAAATAATATGCATCAGGATAGAGAATCTAACATTGATTCATAGGAATTATTTTAGGAGTTTCTTTGTATTTTACCCCAGTATTGGATACCCATTTTCATATAGTTTCAAATATTTTATTTTTCATTGTATCCTAATTATTGAGATATTATTGATGAAATTTTTTGAATAGGCAATAAGAAAAAGTATCCACCCCTTGTATACAAAATATTTTATGTTTTTTTGAAATAAATTATAGTATATATGAGGTAGTGTGAAATATATATATATATATATAATCTCCATGTAGATGAAAACATCAAGTTGATATCCTAAGTGTAGAGAATTTTTAAACAATTAGAGGATCATATAATAACCCAATGTAAAAGATAACCACCTGAGATGAAATAATTTAAATTATTTAGGATATGTGTAGGTGTAAACTATTTGTAGGATAATCATGCTATCAAAAAATAGAACCATATGGGACTGTTTTTTGATAAAGCCAACCACAAATATATTTTAAAAACAATTTTGGAAATAATTCATGGCGGTGAATCAAATGAACATTTGAATACAATAACGATGTATGAAAAAAATAAGCATTCTCAAGGTCTTATTATTTTACCCAATTAAATAAGGTCATGTTATTTTGTATCCATATTTCCAATAATTAATGGAGAAAAATACTCAACCATAATTGTTTCGACCATAATTGTTTCAGAATACCATTAAACATGTTAGTCCCTATTTTAAGGAATTATAGAAACAATATATTAAAAAAAAGATCAAAAAATTTCTCCAGTTGAGAAAATGTTATGAAACCATTAATATTCCCTTAAAAATCACTAGTATTATCCATATGAACATCATTCATAAATTGTGAATATTTTCCCAAAATCATTGTTATAGACAAATCGATACATTACAATAAAAAAATAATGTTTTAAGGGAGGTGGTGAGGGCTATGAAA
The DNA here is from genome assembly GCA_963277665.1 of Viscum album. Classification (NCBI taxonomy): domain Eukaryota; kingdom Viridiplantae; phylum Streptophyta; class Magnoliopsida; order Santalales; family Viscaceae; genus Viscum; species Viscum album. The sequence goes on from OY728121.1 coordinate 861,786,023, forward strand.
TTTAGGAGTAAAGAATAGATAAAATAGAAATTACTTTCAAGGATAAATAAGAAGAAATAGATAATAAAGTAAGGTAATTATGAAAGGAAATGGAATCATTGAATGAAAGCACTATAGAGGAAGATGTTTATGTAAAAATAAGTTGATGGAATACTTTAAATATATATAAAGTACAACATTATTGAAAATACCTTCCCTTTATGTTGTCGGTGTTATATGGTAAGGTACAATTTCAATTTAAAATTTGATGAAAATATTCATGAGGATTCATATTGATATTCATTAAATTGAGAAAATTTAAATTCCATAGGAATACGAATGTTTTTTCATATAGGTATTGTCCCAAAAGAATAAATTATTTGATTTGGGATAAATTTCATTAAGAGGTTAGTGTTAATTTGTAGCTTAGAGATAAAATCAGCATAAAATATGGGATAATGGTAGATTCTTTTTCCCATGTACTACCAGATCATACAATATTAGTAAACAACAATATAATTTTGGGGAATGTAATAATATTGTTAAAAATTTTCATGAAGGATATACTATGTAATACAAATCAAATGAGAGATAACCATCAATGAGATAAATTATTTATCACATACTATATTTTTATCGAAGAGGATATTTTAGAAAAGGAAGAGATCATTATTATTATCATATATTTATATTATGATAGAAAAATATAGGTATTTTAAAGTATTTATCATACATGATCATCCATTATTAGATATTGGGAAGGATATTATTGAAACAAATCAAGGGTATGTGATTTTCTACATTGTAATTGATTATGTGACATCTTATGTAATTAATGTAGTGAAATATAGAGATGTGCCCAAATATATACTTGCATTAATCAATAATAAATAGTTGAAAGGTATTTTAGAGGTGAAATTGGATGAAAAAATATATTATGGAGACAATTAATTATGAATAATAGGTAAATTGAAATGGCCTGAATCGAACTACCATCTCAGAGATGGAGAACCATAAGACACCATGCACACCTCGTTATACACATAGTGATATTGACAAGTAAAAAGAGTTTGAAAACCATTGATGAGAAGACCAAACCATCAGTAACATATCATTTCACCAATAATATAAATTACACTATAACTTGTAGTAAACACAGGGAAAAAAATAATATCAGTCGAACAAATGAAATATAAAGAAATGCATAAAGTGTATTTCCATTTGGATTACCAAACTATAGTAGTATTGTACAAAAATAAATAAATAAATTATTGTATCCTTTGAAGTATGTCCTGGTACCGCCCCTAGCTCTAGACTCCTAGGTCCCACAAACTACCACATGCCCCATTCACATTCCACAAATAATATATATGAAGTTTATAAATTCATATAAAATCTTTTTCAAGATGTGAGAAGTAATACCAAATATTAAACCGCCACTATGTCCATAGAAAATTTACACATCTATAAAAATTTTATTCCATGATAATAATAAACATTCACGAAATAAAAAAATGATCATATACCAAAACCAATGTTCTAAAAAAGACACTAGGATCCCCAACATTACATGATTTATGTTGATTTAGACAAGAATACAAATGTTGTTGGATGTTATAAAGAACTGTCTATAAGGAAATCAATATTCTTCTCAGTATCCTCAAGGATTCAAGTCTAAACTCTAGACTCACCACCGACTAGTGAACGTGTACTCAGTATCTGTGAGGAATATAGTTCTATAAATTCTACTGGTTATGTTCAATACATGAACTTATACACCCTGACACAAGAATATCATGATCATACCCAAAAATAAGGGTCCGCCATCATCATTTCCTCACATAATGTTCACTCCCTCACCAAAGGTAATTATAATACGATGGTTACTAGTGATAAATTCCAAGAGAAACCTCTAATGACATGAAAATATACATTAAATACCATTATATAATAATAAATTCATACCAATTTCCCATGAGGATATATTTGTAAACATATTACAACATGTTTTCAACATAAATATTCATAAGAATCAAATATAAAAAACTCATATAATGAAGAATAATATATGAGTGTTATAGGATTTACTCCAAACTATATATATTCACACTCATTCGTGGAAACCTAAAAATCCCACATAAAGATAATGAAATGGAAATAAATTTATATAAGATCCTCTAAATTTTGAGGATATTATTACATCACGTTTTTTATGAAGAACTCCAATGTTCATCATGGAATAAAATTCTGACCCAAGGCACACACCCATATAAAATGAGATCACAAATTAATGATCCCTAAATTAGGTTATGGATTATCAATAAATATGAATATAATGGAAAATAATTATTATTCTAAAATGAGAAGGTGGTTATAAAATGAATTACATTATAGAGTTCATCAAGGGTACAAATTTTGAAGAATTTACAAGGAGCTCTCCCTAATTCACTAGATTAATTTTTTATTAACTAAAAGATCATGAATCTCTTTCCAATTACATATTATATCTCAGGTATCACTAATGAATATTTTAATTTAATCAATTATTCACTGGATAATAGATTCAAGATGATATTCATGAAGTATAAAATCTCATGATAATAATTCGATGGCAACCTCCATGGAATCCACCACTGTTACTAATAATGTTATCTCTATCCAAGGGGGTTTTTGTTGAAACATCAATACCACCACCAATATACAAATTAATCATTAATAAAATATGTTTATGTCATAAATACACGATAAAAAGTGGTTTAGGAAAATGAGAAATAAATCTTTACCTATATAACACTTGTATTCATTTCTAGATCTCAATTTTATTAAGGAATGATGTCATCATGCTAGATCAGCCACCATTCTATAATGAAAGGTAAAATTTATAATTCGATCATCATAAAAGTAATTGATCAATCATATATCTGTTACCACCTATCAAATAGGAATATGAAATTCTCATATATCTAAATATATATCAGTTTTCTAGTGTCATCAGATCAGTAAATGTTTATAGAGGCATGGGGAGAAGAATGGGATAAAATAATAGATAGAGAGAAGGCCTTCAGTTTAAAATAGGGATTCACGGTTATGATTTGTGAGATTAACAAGGGACAAATATGATTATAATTAAAACTCATGGTGTGAATTAAATGTACCCTTAGGTAGGGTACAATGCATATCATGTGCGCCTCACTAGAATGTCAACATTACTACTTGCATGTGTGTCATAGGACACCAGCTAGCCAGTGTTCCTAGATGAACCTCCTGGGATCTTATAATGTCATATACTAGGTAATGGAATCCCTAAATATGATCTATGGGGTCTACTAAGGCTATTAGACTTAATGGAATCCAATTGGATAGCTGACGGTTGCTATTGTCCAACCCCCCCCCCAAGGTCAAGCCTCAAACCCTCATTCTATCTAGCTTTTCCTAAACTATTCAAGTAAAAATAATCTCCTAAACGAAAATATTAGAGATGAAATATAAGGTAATGGATAAATTTCAAAAAATAAACAACTCATACAAAAAATAATTATATGATGTTACAATTCTCCACCTCTAATGACTTATTATACATGATAAGTACACACAATGTTCACTCTAAATATACTAGATCCATTGAGCCCAAATGTTATCCTATCACCTCTAAAATTCAAGACTCCTAATAGATCCATCCATGAAACCATAGAATAAAGATTAGTGGTGCTATATTCCTTATAAGAACATTCTCACTCTAGTCTATTATCTACATCAGGCCCTCTGTGTATGATGTTCCAGGATCCATCTCAATGTCCTCATTATCGATGACATACATAATATCAGGCATGTACCTCCATTATAGAGACTCGTGATATATGCCACACATACCTCATTAGTGTAATGGAAGATCCATAGGTTACATCCCTATCCCAATGTTCTTGATAATATAAAAGGGTATAATATTGAATGAAATTTTTTCCATGCTTCCTCAAACATTAGTGGCCTAACAATCTAGGTACTCTCAAAAAATACTGAATTGATTAAAAATATTTCCAAATGTTTCAACCTATGGTTAAAATATAACATCATTCATATTTGAAATATGATAATCCAATTTTATATTAGTTTCACTCTCTTGGGGGTCTCTTGTACCAAACTAGGCCCAACAACTACTACCTCCCCAACCTCATATCAATAATGTTGTTAATGAAATTTCCTACAATAAACAACATCATAAGATTGTATCAGAAATGTTTCATGTAAAATATTTCTATATGTATACTCAAACATTGGTATGTTATAATACAATGATCTATTGAAGTATAGGTTTCATTCCTGAATAATTTCTTCCAGTATGTGAATCATCTTCTCGGACTGTTCATTTGTTTGAGGACGGTATACTGTGCTAAATATTAGCTAAGTCCCTAAGTCATTTTTAAGCCCTACGAAACCCAGAATGCGAAACATGATTCTCTATTAGATAAAATTATCAATGGAACTCCATAAAATCATACTATCTCATGGAAATACAGCATCCCTCTCACGTCTACTAAGTGATTCTCATGGAATGGTTTAAAATAAGAATATTTAATTATTCGAATGATAAATGAACAAAAATGCCAAGGATCCTTGGGTTCTTAGTTTACCTCATCACAATTTCCATCATGATGTCTACCCATATCCACATAGGAATTGGATATGGCTAATTCAAAACAACATAACACATGATCATGGCCATTATCCTATAGTAGGAAAGTAATTGAGATACAAAACAAGAAATCCCACTCTTAATAGAAGGCTATAATTATTCACATCTCATATAATGGTACATTTTTTGGCTCCAAGATGCACAAACCATTTTGATCTTTCAAACCAGATCATGAGAACCACCCTGATGAAATTAGAATCTACATCCATCCTATGCACTATTATCATATCATTACCATCCGACAACAACCTGGGTATCAGAACACCACCAGCTAGCTACATGCACAACTCAACACACTCTAGTTCAATATCCTATCATACTTATACCTACCATACAAGAGAAATTTTTTCTATTAATATGGAATATTCTATTGATCATTTCTCCTAAAAAACAATAATATTTCAAATGATAAATAATATCATAAGTCACCACTATTCTACTGAAGGTAATTCAGTATGATCTGGAGCTACCCAGATCATACAACAAAGAAATTATAAAATAATTTTACCCTTACTATGTGCATAAACCATCTCAAATTCATATATGTTTTGGTAATAAAACTGTTTAATATTCTTAATGTTTAGGTCCCTCTATGAGATGATATAGTAGAGGCTCTTATGTTCATTGTAGATAAAAATCCTCTCACTATAGATATAATTTCACCAATATTTCAAGGAATGTGAATTAATCCTAACTAAAAGTCATGTGTAAGATAGATATACACATGGGGTATCAGCTATTTTTATCTAAAATATACTAACCACTCTCTCTGCATTTGAAATAATACTAAACCAATGCCTAATTCATCATATTATAAAACATTATCAATCCCTAGTTTAAGAATTCTGAATATTGGTGTTGTAGAAAACCTACTATTTAAATAAAAAATATACTCATAGTAATGACATCAGTCCCTTTTTCATCAATATAGTCATGGGTGTTGATAAATGAGATTAGTCTCTAAAAAAATTCCATAGTATCACACCAAACTGAGGATTTTGCTGATCTCCAACTTGTTTCATGGATACTTTGAGAACATCACCACCTCCCCTTACTTTGATACCATAAATATACTTATCATTGACACTACATACCCCAACATTTGTTCCTTTAAAATCCAAAATTCACGCATTTACATCATAGAATAATGTTATTATTGGGATGAATAAAAATTTCAAAAAACATGGCATTTGTGTATCATTTTCAGCCAAATGAGATGCAAAGAGAAGTAACTCATTGAAATAAGAAATGTATACTGATAGTGTTATAGACCCCACTTATAGATACATGATATCTTTCATTCAATCCACCTTCAGTGTATCTATAATTAATTTCCAAAAATTGGGCTTTGATGGTAACCCAATTAAGACCCTCTCATCTTCCAATCTTTCCAATCATGACCCATCAACACCTAGTGGATATATGTAGCCCGATAGATTCAAACATCACACATTTTATCAAGAGTATCAATGACTATAATCACCCCTTCCTGATTTCTATTAATTCATATTTACCAAGCGGCCTTCTGGTTATATTAAATGATGGTTGATGCTGGAGTTAGAAATCTCTGGCATAGTTGATCATGGACCTTTATTCCCCTTCTCCAAGAGTACAAACAAGAAGACGGACTTTCAATTGATGAGGGAGAATAAAATTCATCACTAGAAGAGGTTAGAGAGTGTTATCTACAACACCATCCTATATAGAATGTGGTCTAAAGGGTAATCCTGACTCTTATCATTACGTGGTAACATTAGTCTCCTTTGTTTGGAATCTTCTAAAATGTGAAGGAATAATTAAAATTAAACAAATGTAATTAGGTTATATCTACATCATGAAAATGATATTAATCAATGGTTATCCTAGAATTCTAAAAATTTCAGAAGGTATACCATATTTTCACAATTCATGGTCTCCATCCATACACACTTGAAATAGTAATATATATATAATGGAAATAATATAATGTTCAACTCAACTAAATAATATAAATTGTTATATCATAAAATAATTTAATAAATATATGTTACAAATAAAACAATTCAATTCAATCACAAAAATATTATATAATAGATGAAATAAATTAATGAACTTATATGAAGAACACAACATGTATATATATAAATAATATTATCTCATGTGTCTAATAATGATGCTAGAACATACCTAAAATCCCCTAAAACAGTTACAAAAGTCTCATAAATGACAACTTGGAGGTCAGTTACACATGAGAAGTCTAGGTACCTGGAATTCCCTTAACCCGAATCTTATAAAACTAACTAATTCTTACCTTGTACTAGGATAGTAAAAAGAAAATGAAGAAATATTTCCTCATATTACATTTTGTAACACTATGACATGAACCATCATGTCTAATATGGAGACCTAAACGACCTCATGAATGCCTTTCTAAATGAATGAGATTTTTTAATATCATTGGGTGAATGAATTAGATCAATGTTGACACTATACACTCAGTTCCATATCCTTTCACAAAAAATGAAATAAAAACATTGAAGCTTAGATTAAACAACTGAATAAAATAAAATCATTGAAACACATGATATTTGATAAAATAAATAAATGGGGTCCGTGTGAGGAAATTAAAAACATAAAAATAGTGTGAAATTTAATAAAACAAATAAAAGTTAGGGTACTCTATAGTATAACCTAATACTACTACCAGCTACATGTTTATCAACTCAACCATCTTATATGAGAACCTTTCCCTTTCTTGGATCGTTATACATGAAGTATATAGATACATAAAAATTCCCATAAAGGTTATGAGTAATAAAACCTATTAGGAAACCACCAATGTTCCCTTAGAAAATTTGGGATTTTAAAAAATTGTATTCCTTAATAATAAAAAATTCACAATGAAGAAAAAACCATCATGTACCATGAACCAGTTTTCTATTCAAGCTTCCACAATCCATGGACACACATGATTTTGATCCCTTCCAGAAGGAAGGTTAATGGTTTCTGAATTGATCATGAACTATACATAAGAATGTTAGCATGATACTTCGTATCCTTAATGTATTGAGTCTAAATTCAGACCACATGGCTGTATAGTAAACATATACTCTATAAATACAATGAATCAGGTTCATAAATACTAAATGTTATTCTCATGGCATAATTTTCTGTGATATTCCTCAAGGATAACATGACCATACATCATGTAAGGGTTGACATTCATCATCTGTGTACATCGTGGGACCCTCTATTCCTAATCATACCATGATAATAACATATAATGATTACTAAGAACATCCTATAATAGAATGGAAACATACATGAAATGGAAAAATAAAATAATAGAAACAAATTGAATCATCATGATAATACATTAGAAAAAATATTACGACATGTGATTGACATCAAATAATGTAGAAACCTAAAATAGAAAACTCAATCCATCAAGAATCATAAATTTCTATCACTTACTATACACACACTTATATGTGATCACATTTAAGTATGTATAATATATAAGGAAAAAAATGATTATTCTAAAGAAATGAGTGTATTTAAGATTCTAAAATGATAATGTGGTTCCTACCTCAAGGTTTTGGATGTAGAACATAAAGGTTCATCAAAGAAATGATGTCCTAACCAAATCTCACACTAATAATGAACAACATTACACATAAATTATTCTTAAATAAGTTTTTAGTTCTTAATGAATGATTTTAACAATATAGAATAAAGTTAATTCTAATACATGGAGTTTTTTCTATAATTATTTACCTTACATTGTCCATCAATGGAACCTACTTTGAGGTATGTTGAAGGAGGGTTCACTGATTCCCCGGAACTATTTTTATTTCAAAAAAAGATCCTAACATCCATTACAATTATATTATAGGATCTATAGACTTGAAAATAATCATTAATTAATTATAAACTAATCAATGGAAAATATATTCATGATTAGATTCCATAAGGAGATGATATCATAATGACCATTCTTAAGAAACATAGTCGAAAATGTATTTCATTCTTTAAAATTCTATTACTTGACATAATAATACCTCCACCAATCTCCTAAATAATAATCCATAGATTTTTTTATAAAAAATCATCTATCTTGATTTGTTTTAGGAAAAGTTTCCATAAAAAAGAAACATAAAAAATGTATTCCTTGGTATAAATTGATTTGATGATGGAATGATGTCAATATGAAAGATCTGGTACCATTATATAATGAAAAAGGATAGTTCATCATTAGATAATTATAGTAAACACATATATAGTATATTGACATGATCATTAATAAAATCCAAGGAAATATTTATTATAGATCTATATAAATCTCACAGTTTTAGAATATCATAATAAGTCAATGTTTGGAAAAGTAAGGGTAGAAGAATGGGAGGGTCTATAAGATATTAGGAATTATATAAATTCATATTTTCATGTCTGAATTCCAATTTTTGTAGTTAATATTGTCTAAAAAATGAATTAAAACCCATGGGGTACATAAAATTCACCCCTAGACTAGAAGCCTCAACAGCTAACTGATGACACTCCACCAGCTAATTGGTGGGGTATACTAATGGTTGAAGGCTTATGATAATCCCATCATCTTGGTAGAGGCTATTTTGTATCCACCCTATGGTTGATCCTTAAAACACTATTCCATCCTCTGATCCCCAATCCCTTACTACTAAAAACGAACCTCCTAATATCCTATCATATATTTGAAAACATTAAGGGGTAAATCTATAATCATAACCATCATATACATAAAAAATCTTTATATTTTACATAAATTAGATGAAAATTAGTAAACAAAAGTAAAATGGAGAAATATGTTACACTAGTGGAACTCCTTCCAAGGGAATATTTCTCAAAAAATTTCCCTTGATTGTGAAACCATACAAGATATAGATTAATAAATGTTTGTCCAATTTTGGATACTTCTTATTAGTTTAATCATAGAATCTGTAGATGAATGTGATTATTTATCTTTCAAAAGGGAAATAATATCAGTAGTTTTAAGTGTTCAGGTATAGGAAAATATGTCATTTCATTAACTTTAACTGATAGTATGGAAACAATCCATTCACATTGCACTAGTATGTTAGTACTTAAATTAGGATATATTAAAATGATACCACTAAAAGGTGGTTAATATATCACATAATGGAAGTAGTAAAAAATGATCTTTTGATTCTCTTGGACACAATGATAATTTACCAAATATCAGATATAGAATTAATTATTTCACTTTTTTTGTACCCAAAAAAGGAGATATGGTTTTTAAAATAATATTATGAGTATCACTATAACTAAATATTAACATCTATAGAGTATTTGGTGATTAATAATAGCTGGACAATGCAAAAAGGAAGGATTATTTTATGATCCCTTTTACTATTAAAATTTTGTAAGGACTAGATAGAAAAAAGTACTATTATTTTCCTCATAAATAGTCTAATTAGAACTAAATTTTATTTTAATTTAATGTTCTAGGATAAACCATTTTCACCACTCCTTTCCAAAATTACAAATACCAAAGAATGTCAATTGATATGTGTAAGGCACCGACCATATTTTAGAAGTGAAAGATAGATATATCCCATAAAATGTTAGAGGGACTCAAATATGTTTTTGTTGATGATATATCAATTTATAGTAGATTATAAAAATTATAACTCAAGAATCTCAATTTGATTTTTAAATGATTTGTGGAGATATTCCTTATAATAGACTAGGATAAGTACAATTTTATGGTAAATGATGTAATAAATATTACACATTGAATTTCAAGGGATAGAAAATAAGGTGGTCCTACCATTAATAAATTGATAATATCATTTATAGAACCCATAAATTTTAGGTAGATTAAATTATTTTTGGGGGAATATTTAATTTCACAGTATATTTTTCTAATATATCTCCCTAATTACACATTCTCTTAACATTATTTTTGAAAAGTTCATGGAATATTTTTTTGATAAAATATATAATGAAGAATTTAAAGATATGATGAAGAGTTTAATAATTACCCCAATCATTATATCCCTATATTATAAGGGTATATTTTAAACCCTATGAAATGTATGTTATTTTATTATAGGTGAAATTCTAGGATAGTTGTTGGAGATATTTTTTTCTAATATCTTTTACAGGTAATGCATTTTTATATACACGATTTTACCAAATCACAAAAGGGAAGTTGCATATTTTTTTCTTTATTTACTAAAAAAAATTCCACTATCTTACACTATCAATTTTGATGGTTTAAACCTATCATACTTCACTAAAATATCTTCAAAAAAGATTAATTTAAAGATACATATTATTGGGATTATCATGTTACTCCAATGGTTTGGTATTGAGATCAAAATAATGAATGTTTCTAAGTGTGTGGTAGAAGGACATCAACTATAGATAGAAATTTGACACACAATTAAATACTGATAAATTGAAATAAAATTTATTTTATTAGAGAAAAAATTATTTATGGTTGTGTTAGAATCCGTACCATGACTAGAAAAAATCACTGATTATTTGGAATCATGTATAATCAGCCCTAAATTTAACTACCAATAGGACAAAATGGGTCTCAGTTATAGTGAAAAACTACTTTTTGTATGATTATATACTCAATAAATTTTTTTTGATGGGATGATTCGGGAGTGTCTTATCGATATTTAAGTTGTAATCATGTTGTATTTCTATTACTCCTTAATGATATGAAGAAACCATGGTTCAAAATAAATAATATCAAAGATAATTCAAAATGAGTAATTTGGGAAAATATTACACCACAATTTTATTATATTTGTGGTAAATTTGATCATTATGAATGATATTGGAATATTGGAATGGGGTGGAATGTCATAATAAAAAAATGGATGTCAAAGTGTATATGTTTTGGCGAATAAACATCATGGGTCCCATTCTCAATTCATTTAGAAACATATATTTATGTTTGTGTTGTTGATGTGTCAAAATAAGTTGATGTAGAAGCCTCATTGTATAAAACAATAATGTGGGTGACCACATTTCCCAAGAATAATATATTTTCTAGGATCTATATTCTCGATATACTAATTAGTGTCTTAAACCGACTTGGAATTGGTATTTATTTTTTCAATAATAAATGAAATAAAAAATATATAATTTTGGAAATTTATTCTCATAGGTTCCCTATAACTAATGCTAAATATAGAAAATTCAATTCATGATGATTTTTTACCAGCAATTTATAAAAAATAGCCATTAATTAATTATCAATGTTTATTTTTTACATAATATCTCCTCATTAAATATTTTTTGGTTGTTTTAAATAATAGATGAAATAAACATCAAATTGGGGATCATTTCCTCACCTAATTCTCCCCAAAACATTATTTCCTCACCTCTACAATTTGATCATGGCTTCTTCTACCTCTCCCATTAACACTATAGGCTCACACCCTCCCTTTCCTCTCCTCTATCCCTCGTCGATGTTGTTTCCTTACGGGACCACCTCTGTTTTCCCATAAAACCACTTTAGCAATCCCATATACTCATTGATCATTTTCACATTAAATAATTTTCAAATTTCATCTACCTTCAACTATTTGACATTGATCTTCCTTCCACAAACCTCATCACACTACTTCCACTCTAGTGGTTTCCATCTCCACTATAATGAAAAGAATTATGTTATTTAGGAAGTTTTAAATATTTATAACAAACAATTTTTCAAATATCTTTATAAAGTTATTTGGTCTATAGACTTGCTCTTTTCACCCTACAGTGATAATGTAATCATAATACCCTAAATTAATTTCATAAAAATAAGATTTTAGAATTATTTTTTTTATTTTTCTAATTTTTTATTTTTTTAGTTAAATTTATTTTTCATTTAAAGACTCTATTTTATCTTTCAATCCAAGTAGATGTGTTTCAAAAAATATTAGTATTTGGTCTCTTTTTTTAGATAAAAATTGAAAATAAATTTATAAAAAGTGAGACAAATTTTTGATGTAATGATTATATTAAAATCCATGGAATCTGACAACAATTGTACCAATGATGTAATTTCATTAATATGTTTTTTATTAATTTCATATGTATTTTTAAAATTTTAAAAAAAGGATTAATTTTGAATTAATTTTTCTCAAACTACTCCTTAATACCTGAAGGGGTTGGAGGAAATTTGATATTTTTAATTTGAAATTATTATGTTGATTGATGAATCAAATTTCCATGTACTTATTGTAATTTCATTAACGGTTTAAATGATATGTTGTTTATAAACACATGATATTGGAAAAATTATGTATCTGATATATGTGATGGATTTGGAAAAGAGAGTTGAACATTATAGAAAAGTAATGATTTTTATAATATCATAATCAACAAGATACTACCCAAATAGAATTAAATGTGATTTAAAAAAACATTATTTATTCCCTGGGTATAAAAATAAAATAATATGAATATCATAACATGTAATTATAATATCATGTTTTTAATGGAGATTAATATATGATTAAACATATTAGGAAAAGAAACTGAGATTTATTAACTTATAGAAGATAAAAATTACCATTTTTATAAGGTGTGTGAAAAATATTCAATGATTTACTTTAAAGAGAAGTTAGACAATATAAAGTGTTTATTTAGAATAATAATTAATTATGTTTCGATCATATTAGAGTTGTTTCATAATTTTTTTGTAATGATAAGATCCTCAAATCATTTTATGAGATGAATAAATTAATTAATTAGTAGGGTTTAAATTAAATGGACATACAGTAATGACAACAACAAAAAAAGTTATTAGTGAATGGTTTTTCCAAATGTGTGGTGGTTTAAACGACCACACATTGATTCAAATTTGTTCAATAAAATACTTAGTTTTTTAGTAACATATTAATTAATTATTTTCTTATAATAATTATGTTAATAAATAATTATATTTTTCTGGGAAATCACCTCAAAAATAGATGTGGTATGTTTTTTTGAATAAATTTCTATAGTTTAGTGGTTGTTATAAGAACTCTCAATTAATTAGTGGAATTTTTTTATTTTTTATTTTCATCTTACACTAGTTGTATTTATTATAATTTAAAATATATTACTATTGGTGTGGTATCTTATCTTGTGAGTTGTTAACGAGTATCAATAATTACAATTTTGGTTAATTATACAGAGCTGGATCATTAATTTAGTGGTTGTTTAACCTAATTTTTATTAGTTGTTAAAATCTATAGAAAATGTGAATTTTATGAATATATTTCTAGAGGTAATATGAAATATAAATATATCACATGTTAAAGAATACAATAATTACAGTACTGAAATAAAAACATAAAAAAACAAAATAATTACATACATTATATAACAAAATTATTGAAACATTTAATATTTTTTTAATTGTGATATTGTAAAAGCAGTATGTGTATGTTTTTATTAAAAAAATTAAATGGGGAATACTACATCATAAATACGCCCCTAATTTATGTTGGATATACTCATATGATCCGTGCTCCTCATTTCTCTATAAGCTACAATATCATAGTGAATTTACAGCCTGTATTAAATATAATTTAAGATATAAATTATTTTTAATTAGATATTTCATAAAAAATATAATTATAACCATTATCATTATAATTTAATAAAATTAAATAAATGTGAAAAATTCATTATCATTTTAGTTTATCTTATCCATTTGAGTACCATTAATATATTTGATAGAGATTAAAAGTTGGGTTATTGAACTCATGAAATAGAAAGTGCTTAAAGTCCTTCCAATTTTTCCAAAACTCTTCAATGTCAATTAATTTACAACTATTTCATCCACATAAAAATGTAAAATCATAAAAAAATTAAATATATAACATAATTGTTCTTACTTTTGGTAGGATTATCATATAAAAAATAATAAATATTTATTTTCATGTACTTTTAGTTGTTTATCAAGAATAATTTTAATTCAATCAATGGAAACATGCATCTAATAAAGATATGTGATAGAGAAATACATGAAATCATGTTCTAGATAGCCCAAAATAGTATCATATAAGCATCCAATATCAATTTTAGTCCCTTCATACATAAAAAATTATACAAAAACTATAAAATTTAAAATCCTTCTATAATTTGTTGAATTAATTTTCATTTTTGTATTCTTATCATATAATTTTTTTTCAATTAATATATTAAAAAAGTCATATATAGATGTGATAAATTATTTTTTCACACTAAAAATTATTTACCAAAAATGTTCACTATTCATTAACCTCATTATTTTAATTATTTCAGCATATACTTATTAAAAATTCTCTTTAACGGTGCCATATTATCCCTCAAAACACCTAGAGAAAAATTTGATCTGCATGAAGTAGGTACCACCTGTAATGTTTGTGGGAACTTGTCAGAGGGATAAACATAATGGAAATGAGAGCATAGATAAAGTGAGGAGAATGCCTGACTCTGGTTAGAGCATATCTGATGGGTCGTCTGACATCATAGGGGATGTGGATGACTATATCATATCATAATTTTTTTGTATTCTCAGCATTACTATACCCAAAAAGAATATAAAAATATTAGAAGTTGTTATACGATATAAAAAACCTTTAGGAAAACATTGTACATAAATTATTTTATTTTATAATTTCTAAATAAAAAATACAAGATAAATGAAATGAATAATATTCATAAAAAGAATTATTTTGTAATTAACCATATTATTTTTATCCTCTACCATTAATAAGATATCATCATATTTACCCTCCCTTCAAGGAATAATTGATTCAGTATGATCTTGAATAGATAGATTTATATGTTATTATTTATGGGGTTTAATATTACAAATAAATTCATCAAATTCATCATCCATATCATACATGTCTCTTGGTTTGACATAGAGTACAACACAACACCTTTAATGGACTATTTCATCCACATAATATACCATTTTATCTTATGAGGATGAAATATATGGACTATATTCTCCACGCTTTTTAATAACAATTAACTAAGATAAGTTAACATAATTGTATTCTAACAAATCTTTTTTACCCTATAAATACCGACACACTTGGATTTTATTGTCACAACAAAAATTATCCAGAATATTTTAATTTTAAAATGTTAATAACAATTCTATAGTATCCCATGTTTTTATATTTATTAATATAAAATTATTTTTTGTTAAAAACATCCTGAATATATATATATAACAGTATTCCATTAATATTATACGAGTTGAATCCCTTCGACTAATTCAAAGGTCCATATTATGAATATTTCAAATAATCAAATAATATAGATCTATAATCAAAATTCATGATCTACATGTATTAAGAGAAAATAGTATAATTAACATAAGAAAATTTTATCATCATATTATAAATAATAAATTCATTGTGATGTTTCAAAACATTAAAAGAAATGAATAATTTTTTTCTCAAAATAATTTTTAATTCATTCTATTTTTATGTTTTACTCTAAATACATCTATATGATTTCCTCTTAAATTATTCAAAAAAGGAACTATATTATCACTACTGATTACCACATATCAATGTTCCTTTATTATCCCTATTTGAGTCGATGATACTGATGATATTTTCCAAACAAGATGGCCATACATTGGAATGTTTTGTATTTTACTTTAGTACTCTAATTGATTTGTGTTATCATTAACGAGTCCAACTAAATTTAATTTTGTACCAATATTATCTAAATACCTCGATAAAATGTGTGAAACTATTTCTCCATCTTACATTCATCATTATATAATTCTAATTGATTTTTTATTATCAAAAAAATACATAAAATGAACAAGATACCTAATGAAAAAACAACCTAAAAGAGTAAACCAAATATGTAATGAGTTTTAAAATATTAATAATGTAATAAAAGAAGTTACATTATAATTTATATTTATGGGATACATACATTGATAATGGACATACACTTTATATTACCTTCCTTAGTCAAATGCATAGTTAGATGAATCATCATAGTGAAAATAGATGGTGTAAATATCATCTCCAAATGAAGATGTGTCATTAAATTTTTTTATTGAAGTTTATCGACATAAATGGGTTTTATTTTTCTATCACAAATCAATATGTAAAAATATAAAATCTCAATAAAAATGGTTTTTATTTTATAAGGTAACAATTTGTGCAATTCCAGAGGTAGAAATTTCTCCATAAAAAATTCCGAGTTGTGGATTTTACATCATTGTATCATATGATGCTTCAAGTTTTCACATGTTGAAATTATTCTTTAATATCAATGATATACTTTTATATTTTTATTATTTAAATGAAAACATATTTTTTCTTTAGTTTTTAATGAAAAAATTACTAATTTATACATTCCATAATCTTTTTTCCCACAAATTTTGTTTTATATTTATTTATTCCATGAAAATTTATGGGCTAATATTATCTTATTGTTTCCCTTATCAGTAAATATTATAAATAAAAAATTTCAGAATCTTTTTTTTCAATTACCGTAAAATTATGATTATAAAAAATATTAAAATCATTAACAATGTATTTTGAAAAAAATACTCAGATTCATCTATTATTGTGTACCAACTATATATGATGATCATTGAAATATTATCCTAAAATACTTGATTGAATAATATATCCCAAATTATGCATTAATAATTGCTAATTGTGACATAATTTTTTAACATGAATAAAATATTTTTAGTGGAATCAACCCATATTTGCTGTTAAATAATATTTTTTAAAATATATATCTATATGATATATCTATGACTTGATAATGACACATGAAACACCACATTTTGTTACATGGTAGTCATCTTGGATCGAATTCCAAATTAAAAATAAGAAATTCAAGAATAGTGAGAGTATTTAATGTATAATAGTTTCCTAATCCCGAGAAATTAGTAAGAATCCATGTTCAATAAACATAAATTATGAAAAGTTTAGTTGATGAGGGTTCAAATGTATTTACACCATTATCCCATAACTCTGGAAGAACATATATAATAGGATTAAAAAATGAATTACTATCATTTATAGTCATTTATGTTTTGGGGATGATCATCAAAATAATGAAATAATGTTTTTCCTATACATCAATAGAATATGATTCTAAGGGATTAAAACCACTATATATATGAAAAAATGATATACTTAGAGTCCTGAATAGATTAAATACATCAGTAGCCAATCACGCAAAAAGATTCATAGGATCCAAATAGAAATTTACATATAATTAATCCAAGTATTTACATGTTATTGTATATATTAAATGTCATATAAACACATTATTTTAGTTTCTTATATTATTCCACACTATTTAATACACTATTTTCAAATAAATCAACTATATTTGAAGTCCTAATTTTGTTAAAAAGTTATTTAAAACCTTCACAGAAAAAAACTATTTTAGTTCTTCTTCATAGTATTTCATTTAGATTATCATCATGATTCACATATTTTAATCTAGAAGTATAACATGTTTTAAACTCTTATCTAACTAAATATCCCCCTAATACAACATGAATCCATTATATCAAGAATATATCATTATATAATTATGAATATGTTTGTTAAAAACTTTTCAAATCCAAAAAAATGATTGAGGGATCATAATATGAACATAAACATCATGAAATGACTCTTATACCATCAAAATTTATTTATCTTTAATTAGACAGATGAACATGAAATGGTATAACAATATTAAAAGTATGATTTAATATATTTTATGAATCCTTTATTCAACTCTCGATTTCCATGTCCCACTAATTCATAAAACTCATCTAAATACATCGTTACATTATCTGTTATATTTATATCTCAAAAATTGTAATGAGTATATATTCATAGATTATAATCTACAGAATTTTCATCCATAGTGTATTTGATATAGTTAGTCATTTTTTTAATTTCATTCTCCACTATCAAGGATGTTGGGTTTTCATTTTGATGATGTTAACATATATAAATTTATGAAAGTTCTAATTCCAAAAAAATAATCCATCTCATATATACAGTATAAATCTTATTGAGTATAAATTTCTCAAAATCTACATGTAGGTCCATTAATCATCTAAAATTACAACCCAAACATGGATATTTTATTCCCATATATATGGATCAGTATAAAACTGAAAAATATGAAAACTCCACAATCCCCTTAACAGATAGAGGTTTATTTCTGAATAATTTGTCCATTGTTTATATATTTGTTTTCTATTGATAAATTTCACTATAAAAAAACATAATGATAATGATTTATATAAAATAATGTTAAAAAATCATAAGCTTTATACAATAACAAGACATTAATATAAGAAAAAATATATGCAATTTTAAAATTTGATTGAAATAAATCATAAATTAAAATATCATTATAATCAATGGATATTATGATTTAATATTTTATGATATAAATATACCATATACTCGGTAAAAAAAATACCCCATCACTTATAAAAACAATTTTTTTGTTAAATTAATTTCGAATTATTTAACTGAATCATAACGGAACATTTATTTTTGTTTTCTCCCTTTTCTATTGTCCATTAATTATGTGTTTTGAAACTATTAAATTTAAAATATTGGTTATATCTGTTAATATAGAATATTAAAAGTAAAATAAAAATATGTATTGTGTGATGAATAAAAAATAGAAATTAAATTTTTTTGATTAAATTATCACTAAATAAATGTAAAAAACTATAAGAATTATAAATTTACGACATAATTAATAAAAATATTAATTGAATACAGTACTATAGAATATAAATTGTTTTTTTATATTAATTATTCTACAATTATATTAAATCACCGATAATAAATGGATTGAAAATAGGTAAGTATACATAACATATATATATATATATATGATATATATAAATAGAATAGAATATATAATATTTATTATATATAAATTCATTAGGACTATATATATTTTTTATATATTTAATATCTATAAATATTCTGAATATGTCTATATATGTTCTATACATAATCATATCATATTTATATTGTTTGTGTATATATGTCCTATATATATGCATATAATCTGTATATATATATATCTCTCTGTGTGTGTGTGTGTGTGTCTGTTTTCATATATTTATATAATCATTACAAACATGTATATTATCTATATATAAACATGATATATACAATGGTTTATGTTATGTATATACACAAAAAATTGTTTATATTAATTTATTTTCGTTTTTACATGTTCCTTATTTAATTTTTTTAGTTCCATTATAATAGTATTGAGTAATTAATAAGGTTTTCCAAAACTTATGTAGGAAATTTTAAATATATAAGTAGTCATGTGTGTATATGAGATAAAAAATGGGAACTCAATATAATGGATAGATATAGTCCGATATTCATGGAGGGGAGAAATTTCTCATAGGGTTGTAGACTGGAGGAATACTTATATGGGAGGATTGTTTAGTGGGTTGTTCATAGCATAGGACATAAATAGAGGGTTGATGGGATGAGTGGACGTCATTTGAGTTTCCACATGTGGTTAAGACATCTTGGAGGGGGGCACGTTAGTGGGTCATCGTAAGGGAGCATTGGAGGTGAGGGTGTGATTTGAGATTAAACCAATAAGGGAAGATGAAATGGGGTCGTGTAGCTCATATTTGACATTTATTGGTGGTAGTTAATTAGAATTACTACTATATTGTTATTTCAAAGTGGATTTTTAAAAAAAAAACCACAAATAATTAATTTTCAGTGGTATTATTTACACTCCCTATAAAAAATTAATAGAGATTTGGGTTTCTCTAATTAATTTTTCATTTATAAAGTCATCAGTAAGAAACAATTGTTCATATATGAGTTTTTTCTAGTTCATTTCCATATGATTTTATGAAATATTGGGGAGACAATTTAGAAATAAAAGAGTTTAAATTATATCATACATATATATGGAAATCAATTTATAATGATTCAAGGTTGACTGAATTTGAAAATATGAAGATACAAATAAATAAAAACCCATGAATATTTTATTTTTCATTCCTCTAAAACCTCAACTTCAATGATTATTTATATTATATAAAATTACATAGAAGATGAAGAAGAATACTATGAGAAAAAATAGTTACCAGTTTATGTGTTATATAAGAGACTCTATAGCATTGAAATCTTTTGATTCTATACATCTATATTAATTTGGAATCCCTGGGAATTTGAAGTTGGGATTGGATATTTCTGGATTTAACACAACTGGGCATTTATGTACCAGTTATAGAATATGTATTATTATATCAAACACATATAATATGACATTATGGATGCGTATGAAAAAATTATTTTATTTTCTCATTGATTATTACAGAAAAAATGAGTAGAAATGAGATTTATGCATACCTTCCACCTCTTATAAAAGAATTTTAATATTTACAAGATTTTTGATGTGTATACATAAGATTCAGCAGTTGAAAAATGTTTACAATTCATACTTCCCTCGTGTGGGCTGCATGAGATTATTTTTAACTTGAAAAATTGTCCGGTTAGAATACTCACCATAGTTGTGAAAATCCATAATGTACCATTGATTTAAACTATAAAAATCATTTTTTATAGTAGAAAATAATTTATTATATTTAATCATCAATTATTTGTTGAAAATCATATATTTTTATTTAACAATTTATAATATTATTGAGAATTTTATTTTATGCTCCCTATAAAATTGAATCGAGTCAGAAATTTTAACAAATTTATCAAATTTTATTAAAGATATTAAGAATGATTATAATTTGACCCATGTTTTGAATAATGTTTTTACTATATCAAATATAATTACAATATAATAATGATAAAAAAAATTATATTTTCTAAAATTATATTTTTAGAACTATTGATGGTACATGTCAATGTTAACATAAATAATGTGGATAAGAATGTGTGTGATAATTTCCATGTTTAAAATAATTAATGTGTAGGAATAATTAAGGGTGATATTAATTCCCATACAGTGTAATAATAAATTTATATAAAGAGTGATGTAAAGGGAAAATTGTAATGGGGTGTATCATTTAATGTTTTTTGTAATGAAAAACTCTGTAAATGATTTTTTCATTGAAGAATTTTTTTAATAATACTATATAGATATTATAGTATCATTTTTCTTTGATTTGATTTAAAACATCATAATATACATGCCATTAAAATTAATGAATCACATACTTTGATGGAATAGTTTAAACCATTGGAGTTATGTAACTTCAGACATGATAAAATAATAACAGTCATAATTTTGTTTCCATGTTCTTTAAAGAAAACTATTAATAAACATTGAAGACCAATGAAATTTCAATGTGTGGTGAATTATTTTAAGGGAACATTATCACATAAATATGATATTTCCACCACATATGTTTTTTTACTTCTATGATTCATTTAAAATTGTATTTATTTAATTATGTTAAATTTGAACTACCTTAACACTATAAATAAACATATTACATATATAGTTATTATATTATAAAAATTTTAAGGAATATTAAGTTATTTCATTCCAAGACATAATATATATGTTTTAAATTTTTTGATTCATTAGTTGACATGGTCGTTTGATTTCATATGTGAAGAAAACATCTTACCTAGAAGGATCTATTATAAAAGGTTGATTAGAAAAAGACCATAACACATTCATTTGAAGGTATTTATATGGGATTAAGGCATTAATCTATCAAATTGGACATACTGTCAAGAGATCTAATTATGTTAAATACTTAATTAAATCAGAAGTAAATTTAATTCTAGGTTACAGTGTTTGAATGATATTCCCAGTTTAACAAACTTATATATATTTCAAATAAGTAGAATTATTTTTTCTACTAAATAGTGATGTCACAAATCATTTCATTAAAAAACTAAATACACATAAAAAAGAGAAGACAGTAGAGTTGAACTCAAAATTTCAAAATAATAATAACAGTTATGATCAATGATATCATTTATTTGATTTCATGCCATATAAACTCATAATCATATTCATATTTATAATATATTGATAATTATATTTTATAAATACAAATATTTATTTTTTATTCATTTTTATATAGAATTAAAATTAATAATTGAATTAATATGCAAGGTAAGTAAAAATATTTTTCTCAATTTCTTTGAATTAGTTATCAATATTACATTTTAATAATATTAATACTATTATGTTTCTGACAACTTATCAAGAATATGGTATGATAAAAATAACGGAGTTGTATCATTACAAAATTCATAGTGTTTTTTCATAATGGAATGATGATTGACATTAATGAATTCTCGTACTTTGAAAAAAATTATTTTGATATTCAAATTATTTTTTTGATATTAAGAGAGTTTTAAAGGAAGATTATTTATAGTTTAAATATATAAAATTCAATTCATTATTTGATACTGGTGAGTATTATGAACACGATCAATTTTTTTTCATAATACTGTTCTATATTATGTTGATGATGAGTTAAATGAAGTGTGGATCATTTTAATGCATGTGAAATGAATATAATTTTGTGATATGAGAGATGATAATCAATATTATTTTATTGATACAGATCTCTATCAATGGGAATTTATTTTTCCCATGAAGCTAACAAAATAGTTATCCTTTCAAGAGTGGATGAATATGGGGACACCATATTAACAGTGGATGATGATAATCAATTATTAATTAAAAACTTATATTTCATTTCGTTATTTTATTCTTAAATAATATTTTATTAACTATTATAAAATATTTATTCATTATCTAATATAATTTATATTATAGGTAATATATTAAATTTATTTTCATAAACATTGATATTCAATACCAATCAAAATATTTAAGATTGAAAAATTCTGAATTCATCATTGATTATTAATATTATTGAGATAAATTAATTTCATTTGTGATGTTTTTGTGTAAAAATTAATGGCATGAGGGGAAAATAAATAGTACATGATTTTATATTATTTATAATCATATTAAAATTTTGAAAAAATATACCAATATGTTTGGGTATCAATTTTTTTTGAATTCACATAAATGATTGAAATTTTTTATTTTTGTTGTTTTAAATTTTATTATTTTCTAATATAATTTATTTATTTTAAATCTTACTTATAAATTATTTATATTTTTTCAAAATATACAAGGAAAAAAGTATTAATATATTAGTTGGTATACACATTCAGATGAAACCACACAACCAATGATGATCCCAACTCAATGAGTTACTTTTTCTACTATGATAAGAACACATCCCACAATATTAATTTTTTTGTATAATTTACTATTTTAATATAATTTACATTTTTAAATTCAATAATATCTTACACCAAATTATGAAATAAATCATAATGATGAGTGTTTGTCTTCTTCTTTATTTATAGTTATAAAGATGCAATGTCTAATTGTGTTGGATGAATTACTCATCATTATGCCTATGAGTGCCTTGGATTTAGGGAATTTGAATTTTTTTATTGGTAAATCAAAATAATTTAATAATAATTTAATTTTCTGTTTGTGTGTAAGCTATTAAAAATAGTATAATTTATTTTCATGAAATGTTTATTTATTTTTGTCATAGTGTTTTATTAATTTTGATTTCTAAATCATTGGAATTGTAAACTAAATTAAATAGGAATGATTCAACATTTTATTCATATTTTTGTTATTTTAATTCACCACTAATATTGTAAAATCAATACTAATTGATATATGGCGGATAAAACAATTTTTATATATGAAAAACCCATTTTTGATAGATCAATAATCTAAAAAACTTGCATGAGAATAATAAATTACATTTATAACTAATGTTATATATTTAAAAATGATTAATATAATTTACATTTATAGGTGGTGGATTTAACAAAATTTCTTTATTGGTGATTTAAAAAAATCACCAAATTATAGTACTAAAATGGTTATTTTGAACCATTGCTAAAAAATACCATTATTTTTCATATATATCGCTAAATGAAATAGTATAAAAATACATAACAAATAAGTTTAGTGTTGTTTTAACAAACAAAAATTTTAAAAAAAGAACGTATATAAGAGATTTTTTTCTTTTTTGGAGATTCAGTAAATATGAGTAGCAAAATAACATATTTTCTGGAATACGAGTTACCCAAAAATTATGATAATAATAAAATTAGTTTACCAAAAATGGATCCTTTAAATAGTGATATGTGAATTTTACATGGGTATTGGGGAAACTCATTAATTCTTGTAAGTGTGTTACCACCATTTCATATATAAATAATTTCATTTTTAGTTTTATGTAACATTAAATATTGTGATTGATCTATTCATATGGAAAACATGGTTGATGGTTTGAGGTGTTGTGAACATCCCATAGAGTGTGATGAATGATGAATATGTTATCTCTGTAAATAATATGTGAAATTATATTTTGGAAATTATTAAATCATGAAGATTGTTATTTTATATAGGACATAGAATGAGGATACCTAAAAAAGAGTTTAAATTGGTTGATGTTATAGTGCCCAATTTAGATACTCTATATAGTATTTATATGCTACATATTCTTTGGAATTATTGTAGTGAAGGTTGGAGATTATTTGAAGATATTCTAATGTTTTTTATTATCTAAAATAAAAAAGAACCAAAAAATGGAGTTGAATTGGATATGAAATATTTCTAGAATAAGTTTACATTGAATATTATAATGGTGATCGAATTTTTTGGGGAATATTGGGTTTTAATAAACTATTGTAAAGAAGATACGTGATGAGTTGTGAATGAATTGTTAAACATCACCTAGAAGAACATGTTGTGGATTCTTGTGTAATAACCTACAATTTTAAGAAATATATTTTTTTCAAATTAATTTAAATTATTTAATAAATTTAGTTAAGGAAAATAAATATTTTATCTTTAATCACATGAATCATTAATTTTTTCTTCTGTTTCATGAAACATTGTGTTCTTTTGATGCCTTCTTTTTCACACAATACTAATTCTTAAAGGACAACAATTTACTATTAAAATTTTTTAACATTATTTTTGTAACTTATCCATTTGAATTGAGGGAATTAATTAAATTAATTTTATTATGAAATTATTTATTAAACATTTTTATAAAATTTATTCATTGGTTACCACTTAATTTTATGTTAAAATAAAGAACAATTTAATATAGAGGATGTGTTTTTAAGAAAAACTATTTTTATTACCATAATGGAATGTTATAATAATATATTAAATTAATAACTAATATTAAAATATATTAATAAAATTTATAATTTATATACTAAATATATTTTTTAAAAACATCATATAGGTTTTATAGGCTTAAGATAAGAATAGATCCAATTTTAAGCAAAGAATGATACAGTTTTACACAAGGTTATTTGATCACCTTTTAATGACTGTCTTATTATAAATCTATAAATTCAAACTTTTATAAATTGTATTTGAAAAAATTAATTAATATTTTAGATATGAAAATCATAACTAACTCTTATTTAATTTCTAGTAATTTTTTGATAAGATTCATGTTTTAATGAAAAGTGAGAAATTTTTGATTTTAATTGAAAAAAGTTTTTTCATATAAATATTTTGTATCGTTATTATATATATATATATATATATTAATTTATAATTAGTTAAATTTTACATCAATAAATATAATTTATGTCATTTTATAAAATTTCACATAGAAATTGGATATAAAAACATTTCATACTTTTTATCTTTTCTATTTCGAAACACACTATCTCATCCTGTATATGATAATATTTCTAAATTAGTATCTTCAAAACCATTGATTTTAATTAAAAAATAATTTTATATTTTTAATCATCATAATTTATAATTTCATGCAATTTAAACATTTTTTGACCAAAAATATTAGTGAATTTAATTAAAATTAATTTTAGTGATTCAGGTAAAAATGAGTTTACTTTGTGATTAAAATTAAAAAATTAGGTGAAATGACCTAAAAACAGGTAAAAAATAATTTTCACTACATATATAGAAAATATCCCCAAATTTCTAAAACTGTTCTTGTTATTTTAGGCACATTATGTAATGGAGACCTCCCTAGAGTGTTTACCTTTTTATATTTACAAGAATGTCACTCCTCATCCACTATAAAAAGGCACTAAATCTCACTACATATTCACACCTGTAAAGAAAATATTATAATGAATCACGTGAAATAATAAACTCTAAATATTCCTCATCTCATACTAAGATGCTCAATGTTTTTGAAATAAAACCAGTGATTTCCTTTGGTGCAAACCAAAAATGATTTACCAGATGAAGAGGTGTAATTCTTCAATGAGCACTTTTGTTTTATTTATTTATCCATCCCTTGATTTATACATATTACATGATTATATAATAACATAAATATATTAATATTTAGTTATATTATGTGTTATACATAGACTTATATATACATCCATCAAATGGTTAATCAAATCACTATCTGTGTGAATGACAGACTTCTACCTTACAAAAGGATTTCATTCAGTTTTGCATTACCACCTCTCATGGTTTGTAATTATGATGGATATAATGTTTTTATTTGATATATATGATAATAATGATGAATTATACCTCTATTATTATTTTCTAAAACAAACCTAAATGCTTTCAATTTTTCTAGAATACTATAATATCTTCTATGGATATGTCGACTGACATCTCCTTAAAGAGAATTGATACATTGAAACATTAGTTGGAATTTATTAATGATGGGATTAATAAAATAATTTTATGTTAATGAATTCTATATAAAATTCAGGAAATAATTAACTTTCGAAAAAATAATATATCATTATCTTTATAACCTTTTCAAACACTTAAAAACTTATAACATCATTCGTGGATGTGTGGACTATCGTATCCTCGAAGTGATGTGATTCAATTTACATAAATAAAATTATATATATAAGTATATATGATTATATAATATGGTATATATGATATTATTATAATTATGTAAATATAAATTTTACATAATTTCTTCCCAAAATAATTATTGAAATATGGGAGGATTACTCTCACGTACATATAGCCTAATCTCTCCATGAATGTAATTTTGTTTCATTTTTCATAATCATAATTAAAATTATCTTTTTAATATTAAATATATCTATATATATTATAAATATTTCATGATTATTATTATAGGGATTTTTTAATAATGACCACGTTGAGCTTATTTAACCTACCAATGTCATTTTTGACACATAAAATGAATATGGAAAAAACACCCATCATAAAATTAATTCCTAATGTAGTTTTATACAAAATTTTAATAAGATAAACGAAATTAATGATAAACATAAAATACTTTCTAAAGAAATTAAAATTTTAACTTATGTTTATTATTAATTAAGATAATGTGTAATATCCTATTACTATTTTAAGGTATACCTAAACACTTATTTTAGTCAATATTTTGTTGGGTCTCGTTTAAGGGTCTTTTTGGAAGAAATATTGAAATTTTTTAAACAATATAGGTTTGTGTACAGTTGGAGAAAGGTTTTTCCAAAATCAGTTCCCTTCTTGTGAAAAACAAGTAAAACATGGAATTGAGGTTTCACACTGTTTGCACATGGTTTTCCAATCTGTGCACCCACCTAGTACAAAATATTCACCTTTTAGAAAAGTGGTTTCCAATTTATCTATTCATGGGGCCCAATATAGCTAAAAATGCTTGGGATAAAATATTATTCCCAAAATTCTAATGAAATTCTCAAACCCCACTTTTTGTCACTCCTTTGACACTTAATCATCCTAAAATAATATCCTAATTCTTAGAATCTCACAAGGACAAATTTTGTCTTCTCTAAACTATATACATGGTGGGTCAAATATAAGAGAATATTGATTGATCTTTTAATAGTGTGTGAATCTTCTCCTCTTGGTATCCCCTAGTCTCTTTCTCCCTTCCCCTTATAAATTTCATATATATTTGGGGTTTTGGAGGACCTAATAACATTCGTTTTAGATCATCAATCCACATTTTATTCTCATATCTCTATTACTGAAATTCTTTATTGGTTTTTCCTATTCTGGGTGTTGTGAGGTGTGATTTATTTCATACAATACAAAGTTCAGTTTATGATTTTCCAATTTATTTAACCCAAAATTTGTTTATATAAATCATGTTAATTGAAATTTTATTTTATAATTTGAATCATATAAAATTGAATTTGTGAAGAAAAAAAATTCTAGTGAATTTGGATTTTTATTTTATTTTCTATAAAAAAATATGGAAAAAACACCAATTCACTTTAATTGGGTTGTGATTTGGATTTTATGATATTTTTAGAATTTTGATATTGATTTGAGGAGAATTGATACTCAATTGGTATTTTAGAAAATAGAGTGAAATGGTTTTAACCAAAACCTAGTGATTTTATCTTGGAAAAGGTATGATATTATTAAAAACATATTTATTGGTTTTTAAATAGAAATTGGCATATTTATATGGAATAAAATGTGGAAATTTTATTTCTAATAGTTTTTAAAAAAAAATCACTTTACTGTTATTTGTTAGAGAACATGCAAGCCTAAGTAGTCAGTGAGTTATTTGGGACATCACTCTATTGACACAATAAAATTTTAAAAACCTTATAAGGATGGTCACATCCCTATAGGTATAGTGACGTGTCCTCTTTGACCAGTTTTTGAGGGATGTGGGAAGATATATTTCCATGATCACTTATTCGAGTCGGTGAGGATTACCATAATCTCAAATTATCATAAATTTTGGAATATGAAAAAAATGTTCATTGTTGATTTTTTGTTAAATATTTTATTTTTTGTAATTTATTTTACACATTCCTTGTGAATTTATATGAAATATTTATATAAAATGTTTATTAATCCATTGTTTATAAATTTTTCCATCATTTGAAATGTAAAAAGAAATTTTTTTAAATATTATTTTGTATTTTGATCCCATTTAATTTGAAAAATTAAATTATTATTTTGTTAATTATTGTGGATTCATGTTATAGAATCATTGGTAATACCTGACATCAATTTTAGCTCATACCCTACCTATGACTTCAAATGGTTGTATATTATCTTCTCTCATGTTCGATCAAGGGTATACCACCACTTGAAGGTGAATTTTTTGTTGATATGTGGGTAATTTAGTGTTGTTTTCATTAGGATGTTAGTTGTTTATATTCATATTTTTATGGTTCTATGTGGTTTTACATTGGGTGGTTTAAACTTTTTTGGTTTCTGGTGGAGTTTTCCCAATTGATTTTTCCTTTTATAATACTAACTTGAAAATTTTTCTTCCACTATTTCTGTGAAAAAATAAATTCTATGGTTTATCTTATATGATTCTAGCTAGTAGTCTCCAACCCATGGGGATCATTAACTGCCTTCGAGCTATTTTTGTGTCAAATTGGGTATCAAGGCACCAAGGTATGTAGGATGGTTCCTAACGTAGAAATAATAATGTTTTAGGTTAATCATATTGACTCGATGTTAGTATAATGTTGATTAATATTGTGGGGGATTAGTAGGTTATTGGCATTGAGTGTTTGGGAAGCTCTCACCATGATGAGACTTAAGTCACTAGGGGTGGTTTGGGAATGATATCATGAGAATTAGTTCTATTTTTTCTCATTATTTTCATTTGGATATGATGAAATCCAAATTTTATCTATGTATCTAATGGGATTAAGCTCAGTTCTTTACCAATTTGAGTGTTAATATGACGTCTTCAATGTTTTCTATTGATCTTTTGTAGAATCATGCCTTCAAGACAACCTATGAATCGGAACCAAAAGGAATAAGCTAATGATCTTCAGTAAGAAAATCCCACCATGGACTAGAATCTAGATGAGGTTATTGTGCAAGTTATCCTAGCATTGGAACAAGCACCTACGACTATTCCCATTCAGGGTTTAACTGTGAATCATTAGTGGGATGACTTCAGGATTCATTCTCATGAGTTCTATAACCAAAATCCACCAGCATTCTTGGGATATGGTGATCCTCAACAAGTTGAGGATTTAATGATAAATACCAAGATTTTTATTGAGTTATTTGAAACTCCTAAATAAATAAATGTGAAATGTTCTACCTATAAGTTAGAGGTAACTATAAGGAAATGGTGGGACATGATAGTGAAGGTGAAGAAGCCTGATGTATTAAAATGGAATTACATTATAGTTATTTTAATTGACAAATTCTACCCAAATTTGATGGTGATATCCAAGGGTATCTTGTTTTTTCAAACTCAAATAGGAAGATTGTAATGTGAAAGTATATGAAAATAACATTCATATGAATGAACAGTTTGCACTTGATGTTATAATTAATTATAATATAAAGACAAAATGGTTATAAATGGGACTTTTTCTGATATTAATTCTTAGGATTTCAGGTTGAAGCTAACTTCTTATATTGATGTACTGTATAAAGAATTTATAGTTGAAATGGACATAGCTAGTATGGAAGGGTTGATGTGAGTTCCTTTTTCTACCAATGGATGTTATTTTAATTACATTAATGGGATGATGAAGTATGATGATTCTCATGGTGGTTCTCAAAATTAGGGTTTTTTCCGGACTGCATGTAGTTCCTAAAAGAAGACCATTGATTTGTTAACATAATGGAAAACGAAGGCACATTATAGAGGTTTACACTAAGGGGCCTAAGATATTTTTTCAGATGCATAGGAATCATGGAAATTTTTTTTCTTGAATATTTTTCTCCATATAGGAACCCAATATTATAATAACATAAAATTAATGTGGTGAAATCAGACACTTCATAAAAAAAGGGGTCCTAGCCACATGATTCCAGAATGAAGCTTCGCCACACAATGGAAGAGTATCTTGAAGAATCCGATATGGGTCTAGTGACTGTGAGAGGTACTATCAGTATTGATATTTTATTACTAAATGATATTATTGATACTTTTTCATCTCATTAATTCATTTTAAACCATATTTTCAATATTCTAAATATTTTTCTGAATATTCATCTTATGTGATGGATATTATGGTGCCCATCAGAATGAGGATAGATAATGGTCTTCACTATCTTACATGTGTTTTCTCTTTAGCTGATATCAAAATTAGCTGGGCTTTTTTTTATCACTAATAATCCTATTGAAATAATATTTAGGATGGATTAGATAATTGAAACTATATCCTAGATTGATTGTTATCATCGACAGGTCTATATTACTGTGAACAATGAGGTGTGTTATATCTTTTAGGGATAATGGGACCCGAGGTCGGGTGGAGTCAAACCTACATATCTAGAAATGTGGATAATGATATCAGAATTTTATTTTGAATTCATGTGACAATCCTTGTTTTATGACACCCATCTATATTTGATTGAGAATCCAGAGTTTTTCCTTCATCTTCTCCAGTTTCCCTCCGAGTAGGGAAATAGAGTTTGAGTTTTATTTAATGCCTAGTACTCAACCAGTATCAATTCATTATTACAATATGAAATTAACAAAAATAATAGAGTGGAATACTTAGTTGAATAATATTTTAGAGAAAGTATTTATACACACATGTGTGTCAGCTTGGTTGGCTCAAGATCACATTGTTAATAAATCGGATGGGTCACAACACCATTGTGTTGATTACCAAAAAATCATTTAGGTTAAGGTAAAGAAATAATATCATTTTCCATATATTTATTTCCAGTTTGTCCTATTCAATGGGGTTTATTGGTTCTTGAAGACTATCCTTCATTATTTTTACTATCAATTAACAATAAAATAATTAGACAATCACATAACATCATTTTGGAGCATGTACAACCATTATGACTTCCTTTTCATGCCATGTGGTCTACCAAATTATCCTATAGTAATTACGGATTTTATGTAATGTTTTATTCATGGGTATCTAGATCCATTACTATTAGTATATTCATATGAAATCTCTATTTACTCTAATTCTTAGAAATATCATGTGCCTTATTTGTGAAATGTTCTAGAATTGTAGGGAAATCACTTAAATTATTCTAAGTAATAAAAATGTCATTTATATATTTAAGAAGTGATTTTATTTTGAATAATCATGTTGGAACATGGTATTAAAATAGATCCTAAGAAAGTTAAAGGGGTTATAACATGGGACCAACCATGGAATGTTTTTTAGATTTGGAGATTCTTGGGTTTACGAGGATATTATCATTGGTTTGTATTATAAATATCGAAGATGGTCTCTCTGATGACTACCATAACTCGGAAGGAATTAAAATTTACTTTAGAAGAAAAATTCTAAATATACTTTGTGGGAGAAAATATATTTTGACTATAGTGACAGTTTTGACACTTCTAGAGGCTGGATAGGGCTATGTGGTCTTTTGTGATACAGCAGGTTCAGGGTTGAGATATAATAAAATTTAGGGTGATAATGTAATTCATTATGGATATCATTATTTTATTCAAAAAAATATAATTACCCGACCCATAACATTGAACTTCTAGCTACCAATCATGCTCTTAAGAGTTTGAGACACTCCCTTTTATGAGAAAGGTTTACCATGTTTTCTGACAACAAGTGCTTGATTTATATATTTAATTATAAATACTTGAATCTACACTAGTGGTATTTTGTGGAATAAAGAATATATTTTGAATTTTACATCGCTTTCACCCAGGTAAAGGTAATTTTATCCCAAATAATTAGAGTACGATACTTCTGACAAAGGCCATGAAAGAATACTAAGAAGAATGTAACATGATGGTTTTTTTGCATTGTCTCATATAAGAGTATAAGAAACATGGGATGTGGTTGTCTTGACTAGTGTTTTGTTTACATTAAATCTTCTCAAGATGATTCTTAATGAAAAAAATCTTGATGATGAGTTTGGTATCATTAGATAATCTTTTTATGGTGGGGAGACTGTTCTTGAGGGGTCATTCTCTATATAGGGAATTCAATGTCATCATAATCATTTTGTTTTACCATTATCATTAAAGAATGATATGATGCTATATTTCTATATATCCCAAGGGGAATTTAACATAGGATTCATGAATATTTTCTACGACAAGTGGCCTCAATTTTGGTTTCATTATATAAGATGAGGCGTTGCTAATTGTGTATCTCATTATTTTACATTCCAACATGTCACAGATGAAAACAAAAGACCTTCAGGTTTTCTTCAACCACTTATAGTTCCATCATGGAAGTGGAAGAAGATCTTAATGGTTTTATGGTTGTGTTTCCACATACCCATAAAAATATGAATTTTATATGGGTTTTGATCGATAGGATGACCAAATCGACACACTTTATACCCATTCATGATATAGAAAATGTTGATGAGTTGACATGTGAATATTTGTGAGATATTATTCATTTTATTGTAGCTCCATCATATATAGTCTCTAATAGATATCCATGGTTTACTTATTACATTTGTAGAGGCCTTCGTGAGGCACTAGGATCTTAGGTCTCTTTGAGTATGGGGTACCACACTTAGTCAGATGGAAAGATAGAAAGAGCTATACATATTTTTTAGGGATTATATTTCATGCCTTTGTTCTAGACTTTTCTGGGGATTTGGATGACCATCTAGGGATGGTTGAGTTTTATTAAAACAATAGTTACAAGTATTCATCATAATGGCACCCTTTGAGGCCTTGTATGGTAAACCTTGTATGTCTACATTATATTGGTCAGATATTGGTGAATATTAGTTAGTTAGTCTGATCATATTTTAAAAGATGAAATAATTTTTTTAGTGGATTATTCATATAATGTATATGAAATAGATTAGGTATAAATAATATGTGGACCATCATCACAAACTGTTAGAATTTTCATTTGTTGATTAGGTGTTATTGAATGTTTCACCTCATTAGGGTCATTGATATCTTAGGATTCTAGTGAAGCTTGTTCCCCATTTAATGGAATATATTGAGTTTGTTGATAAGTTTGGGAATATGCCTTATTTTAATGAACATCCACCATATTTGACATTGATACATAATGGGTTCCATGTATTATAGCTAAGAAAGTAACTTTCTCATCCATCTCATGTTTTTAGTTTGAGTGATCTTGATATCATATCCGATTTGTTCATGACTAGGAATGTATTTGGGAATGTTGATTTTTAAACCAAGGTGCTTCATGGAAGTATGATACCTTTTTTATTGTTATGGAACCAAAATACTAATAACCAATGTGACATGGGAGAGAGATATGGAGGAATTGATTAGAAGGTAGTGGCCTCATATTTTTGACATGGGAGCTTCATAACTAGATTCCTATGGAAATAATGTTTCTATGTTTGCGAGGCTATAACATCATGTTATAGTTTCCATGAACATATAAAACATTCTTTTTATTTTTCATTGGTCGGGTCTCATTTAAGGTTGTTTCGAGAAGAAATGTGAAAAAAATTTGAATGCTCATGGGTTGTGCATGGTTAGGGAACAATTTTCACCAACTGTGTTCCCAACCATTGTATACTTGTAAAACATAGCTAGTGAGGGATTTCATAGTTGGTTCATGGTTTGAAAAATCATTCACCCACCATGTAATAACCATTCACCTTCGATAAACTGGTTTCAAGGTTAGGGTATATGGTTTTTCTAATCATGTGGCCCTACCCATATAATAGTATGTGTGAGATTTAATTATTAAAAATTTATAAACAAATAATTAACCCCTCTTTTTATCTTTCTGTCAAAACTAACCCATACTGGAATATTTTTTAGGGTATTGGAAGATCTCAAAGACTGATATTGGATCCTCCAAACCCTGTCTACAACATATCAAATCTTGGAGACTGTTTTTTGATATTCTTCATGTATGTTAGTCTTCTCCTTTTAGTCTCTCTTAATCTCTTACTATATTATCCATATGGAATTTTTAGATCTCAGTGTTGTTGGAGGATCTAATATTTATGGTTTTAGATCCATAATCTTTGATTTATTCTCATATCTCCAATTCCTAAATTCTTCATTGGAGTTTCCCATTCTGTGGATTGTGTGGCATGATCTCTTTGTTTTGGTAGGTGGTTCTATTTATGATTTGACAATTAATTTAACCCTAAATTTCATGGAATAATTAAATTTCATTAAATTGGATTGTGGAATTTTAGTCATATGAAATTGAAATTCTAAAACCCCACAATTCCAGTGAATTGGTATTTTAATTTTATTTCACATGAAAATTAAACGTCAATTCCAATAAATTGGGATATGATTTGGATTTTAAGAAATTCATGAAATTGTTAAATTGGATTGGAATGCATAGATTTAAAATTTTTATTTGAAAAAATTATAGAAAATGGTTTTAATATAAACCCAGTGGTTTTATCCTAAAATTGACATGATTTGATTAAAAACCCATGTATTGGTATTAAAAGGGAAATCAATATATTCATATGGAAGAAAAAGGGTAATTGTACTTTGAAATGTTTTGAAATAAATTTTCCATTATTTTTTTGTTATAGAATATTAAATCCAAGGTATTTAGTAATTTATTTGTAAACCCCTTCTTTTGACTCTTTAGAAATTTAAAAATAAAGCACATCATGTCATATCATCAATGGGATTGTGATGAGTCCTATTTTACTAGTGTCTGGGGGACACGATTACACATATTTATGTGAACAATTTATTGAGTGAGTGAGTATTCCCATACCCTAGAACTATCATACATTTTGGTAAATGACCATGTAAATCATTATTGATGTTTGATATATATGTCATTATTTTTAAACCATTTAAAAAATACCTTGTGAATTTATATAAACTATATAATATTAAATTTTTATTAACACATTTAAAAAAAATGTTTTTCATAAATTGATATGTATAACATGATTTTTATAAATATGATTTTTTATTACCAATCCCATTTTTATAAGTTGAAATCAGAATTTAGTTAATCAATATGTAATAATTTTATAAAATCCCAGTTCAATCTATACATTTGTTTTAGATCATTAAAAACCAATGCCTTTGGGTGTTTGTATATTATTTTCCCCTATGTTTAACAAAAGGTAAAGAACCACATGAAGGTTGTTCTTATGGTTTTGTGCATTGTCCGTTGGGATGTGGTTTTTTATCTTCCTATTTTTCTGGTTCTTTGTGATTTCACTTATGGATGTCTATACATGTTTAATTTCAAGAATAGTTCTCCCTATGGAGTTTTATTTTGATCATTTTTTATTTTAACAATTTTTCCACTATTTATGTGGGAAAATCATTCTCATTGTAGTTTTATATGAACCCATATTATGGTCAACAACCCATGGGGATAAGAATTTCCCTTTGGGTTATGTCATTGTTATCTTGGGAATTAGGGTTTCAAGGAATCAGGGTAGGTTCTTGACATAATAAAAATTGTGACATGTCAGACTCAAGGTAATGGGATTCATCTGAATTTTCTTTAATTGAAGCATCATTTTTGATTTGATACACACACATTCTTTTAAGAGGTGTATATTATACCCCATTGATATATCATATATTCAATTTTTTTATTCTAATGTTATTTAATGTTATGTTAAATTTTATTCATTCATGGGGATTTTTATTGAAATGTCTCAATGTGGTATGGGAAACTTTAGAATGATGAAATATTTTCTTCCGTATTCATTTTCTTAATTATATATTAATGTTTCATCCATTTATCAACATCCAGAACCCTTTTTGTTACATATCCTACACTAGGGATGTTCCATATGTATACCATACTCATTATTTATCATGATGGATTACGATTCCATCAAATATATAGATATGGAACCTATTTCTTTTCGATGGGTTAACCATGTTTTTAAATTATTTTTACAGAACTCTTTTATTTTCCCTAGGTTAGTAATGTTTTAAAGATATTTACATTAAAACAATTTCTTCTCCATAGATTTATTAGGTTATGAATTATTTATGATTTTATTTATGATTTTTTTAATTAACATATTTTATTCATGAAAAGGTTCTTGAGTTTTTTAGGAAATGTGTTTTCCCAATATAGCATATATGAAGGGATGAGTCCAATTATATCTCACGGGTGAGACCAATATAGCTTATATGAAGGGTTTATACTCATTATAGCTTGTGAGAAATTTGTGAACCTGATATAGCTTATATGATGTTTTGATACTGATTATAACTCACAGTTAAGCCCACTATAGCATGTAAGAAGAGGGATCATCATTTTAGATCTCCAATACATTAGTTAATGATCCGATTTGAAGCCATCCTTATAGTTATTCTAACTAAAAGGGTTATATGTAAATGATACATTCAATCCCCAAAATATTTTTAATTACATTCTATGAGTTTTAATGATTTTATTTGATAAATATGATATTTTCTCTTTCATGTCAAAATGTTTTATTTCATATTCTAAATCTCCAATGAAGACAAAGATTAATTTTATATTATTTTTCATGTTTTCATTGAACTATTGGTCTCCATTTTTATATCATTTATTATTAATTTATTCTCATTTCAAATTTTTAATATTATTTAACATGTTCTAAGGATGGGTATAAGAAATTAATAAGTCTTGTTTCAAGTCATTGAAATTATACATGAAAATAATTCATGATTTAATTTAAAAATTTTAAATTATGCGAAAAATGGATATTAATCGGAAGTGTCCAATTTGAATTTAATGGTTTTAATTTTGTATAAATTATGTCCTAATTCTCTAAAACTCTAAATATGAAATGATCATAAATGTAAAATAATGTAATATTTATATCATAAACTCATGATTATTTTTTGATTAATTTTGGGGCCTGATAGTTGGTATCAATGGTATGGTTTAAAAAACATTAGAGGTTAGTATAGTGTCAATATCATGAACATAGAAGACATTACCTTTGGTTAAGTGGATATAAATTATAATTTTATGATTTTCAGGGTTCTTAATCGAAACTTGTTTTCTATAGAATGGTTTTCCACATAAGACACCTGAATGATTTAATGTGAAGGAAAATGGAGAAAAACATCCTTCGAAATCAGTATCGTTGTATTTTTTGAATTGCTACTATTAATTTTATTATATTGATGGATCAGTTGAAACAGTTTATAAATAGTAGTGGAATCCATGCTATATTAGAACTTGGTCTTCCACAAAAGAACATGTTTATAGTGGATAATTTAATGAGGAAAAATTCCCCATCATTTAATATATTATTGAACTAGTGGTTTCAAATGGATGGATCAATTCCATATAAAAGATATTTTATGTCATGGGTTTTTTGGAACATCAAAAGTTATTTATTTTCATTTATTATTTTGAAGGTGAAGCAGAACGATGCTAGTCATTGATTAAGAATACCATAGAGAAAGATAATCTCGATTCTTTGGAATGGAAAACATCTAAGGATCTCTTAATTGATAAATATTTCCCAAAGGATGTTAATATTAGGATGGAGAAAAAATTCATGAAATTTAAAAAATATGATGATTATTTAGTGTCCTAGAATGTAGAAAATATCACAATATTATCTAGGTATGTTTATGATTTCATTTCATACATTGAAAATAAAATTAAAAGTCTTTATATAGGATTGAAACCAAGTATATGTTTATCATTCACCTTTATAGAATTTAAAACATCTGAGAAAGTAGTCCATTTTGATGAGAATGTTGACATGGAGTCTTCCAATTCTTATATTCCATGATATTATAAGAGTAAGAAATAGTTAATGTGGAAGGAAATAGTTAATCATCCAACAAATAATTCTAGAGGTAATCATAATACATTTCCATATTTGTTAGATTACATATTTGGCAATGTATTTCAGGATCCAAAAAGTTTTACCAGTATGGTATATTTGGTAATAAGGTTCACAACATTAAGGATAGTGTCCTGAATTATCAAAAAATGAAATAATAAATAACCATTAAATAGTAATATTCATTATTTTCAATGTGTTTTGACATTATTATGTCATACATCTGAAGAAACACACTTAGATTGGAAATTTCCTTGATCAGAACTAAAAAAAGGATGAATATTTTATTTTGTACTTCTACAGTTGATGTTGGTCCATCTAGTGAAGAGATAAAAACTCTAGGAAGCTCAGTTTTTTTCAAAGTATGATCATAATAAAAATGTATTAGGAACCCCTATTATAATGTTTTAAAAAATAAAATACCATTGTAGAAAATTATTGAGATTATATAGATGTATAAGGTATATGATTAAACGATATATGATGAAGAATACCACTAATTGTATGGACGTAAGTTAAATGGTATCAGTTACCATTGGATTTATATATCTATGGATTAATCTAGTCATCACTTTTGGTATTACAATAAAACATAAGTGATTAATTTATTATATTATCACATGGATTTATGAATTATCGTACTATGTGATAACCATTTTGGTTTTAATTAATATCTAAATATGGACGGAATATCTTGTAATCCTTTGGAGGATTATGTGATATGATAGAAGTTGATTCAAGTGAGGAATGAATAAAAAGTCATCTTGAAAAATCATTTTCTAGAACTAATGATGAGTGTGTGGTGGATATTTATTAAATAATGAATCTCAACTCATCACTTAAGTATATTTATATATGACCTTTGTATAGATGATGAAATAGTCCTTAAACTCAAAGAAAGGGATCTTTATTTATAATGTTATCCTATTAAAATATTTTATGATGATATCAATGAATATTTCCATGCCTATATGTATTTTGGTTTTGTTTTGATTGAAATATTATTGACCATGTTCTCTATAACTATTTATTAGTCTATGGGAATAGATTTTTCCTTCGAACTCCCTGTTTTAATTTCCCACCAATGTTCACCCCATTTCAATTCCTAGTTATGACTAACTTTTGGTGAGCTTTATGTTTTCCCAATTTCCCTTTTTATGACGATGTTTTACTAACATTTTGTATTATGTGGGTTTCATTAATTTAATTTTGGAAACATCAATCATTTGATAATGAGGATGGTTTTTGAAATGGAAATCCATTTTATAGTGGGTAGGATGTAACAATTGGAGAATATATGAAATATATCATTTAAAATTAATTTAAATTAATTAATATATTTAATTAAACATAATAAATTGTTTAGACTTCATCACACACAACACCATGATTATATTGTGTTTCTTGAAATATCAATTTCCATTGATGAATTTTGGTACACCGAAGCCCAAGTCTTGCTGAAAAATGATATACAATTAATATTATTGTTAAACATGATTGATATAACCAAGAAATTACAATAAAGGGAATAAATGAGATTAACTATAATATGAAATTATAGGTTACATGATTTTATAAAATGAATTCATTGGTGATGAATTATTTATAAATCAAAATAAAGCCCAATTAAAAATAAAGGATGTGTTTTTATGAGAAATTGGTTGTTAGACAAGAATGAAATTTTATGTTAATAATTTAAATTAATCACTATTTGTTGAAATATATAATATAAATATATATATTATAGAAAAATATATATATTATATATTTAATAATGAAATTAAATTTATCTATTATTTTTAATAGGTTTATGATATGAATAATGTCAATTTTAACCATAAAAGCTATATTTTTCTAAAAGATTTTATTTTCGCCTATTAATGGATAAAATTATATAAATATAAATTATTACATTGTTAAAATAACAATTCGAAGCATAAAAAGAATTTTTGAATGATAAATATAAAAATTTTCATTGGATATTTTTTGGTAATTTTCTAAGAAGTCTGACTTCTTCATGAATAGTGACTAATACTATCATTTAATTGAAAATGACCATTTCATTTAAATAATTTATAATATAGAATTATTTTTTTCTATTTTTTAAAGTAAAATTAGTACAAATTTATATCATTCAAACAAAGTTATGTTATCAGAATTAATTTCACATAGAAATTGTATGAAAAAACATTTCATTTTTTGGTATTTTCTTTATATAATACATGTTGTCTCACTCCGTCTATGAGATTATTTTTAAATGAATTTATTCCTCCTCTATAATTTGAATTTTGAAAAATGGATTCAGTATTTTTAATAAGAATAATTTATAGTTTTTATTAATTTTATTAATTTTATCTTATTTTTGACCAATAATAATAGAGATATTAATTAAAATTAATAACAATGATTAATGTAAAAATGAGTTTACCTAGTGGTCTAAAATCAAACATTAGGGAGAAATTACCTATAAGCTTAAAAATATATTGTATGGCCATATTTCTCCCATATCCCCAATTTTATATAAAATAGATTATTATTTTATGTATATTATTTATGGGATACGTCCTAATATTATTTACCTTTTTATATTTACCATAATTCCACCGCAATTACTCTATAAAAATACACTCAATATTCCCCACTTCATCACACCTCTCATGGAATTTAACTTTTTCAAACAAAACAAATATAATCTCCCAACATCCCTCTTATCATCCTTGATTCTTAAATTAGTTATATATATAACCAAGATTGACTGTTGGTGAAAACCAAAAGGAGTTACCCAAAGAAGAGGTTGCATTCTTTAACAAGTACATTTATTTTATTTCATTATCCAACCATTAAATTATTTTTATTATATGATAATATAAAATAATATCCTAAATATAATTAGTTTTTTTATTTTTATGTTTATTAATAAAACTACACACACATACATTAAATGGGTAACCAAATCTCCGTTTGTGTTTATGGCAGACTACCGACTCACAAAACGATGTCATTAATTTTTCCTTTACCACATCTCATTATTGGAAATTAATATGGAAATTCTGGTTTTATATTAAAAATATGATATTTATTATTTATTTATATTTCTTTATTAATTATTTATAACCTAAATTCATTCTGTCAATTCTTTGGGAATATGATAACATCATTTTTGGAAGTGTGGGAAACCATATCCTCAAAGCAAAGTCATACATTCACAATTTCTATGGAATAATTAATGTATGGATTATAATAAAATATTTTATATAAATTAAATCTATATGATAAAAATTATATAATTACCTTTTAGGAAATATAATATATCATTTTCTTTATTTCCATTTCACCTACTGAAAAATTGATAACATCATTCATGGATTTTTGGACTAACGCCTCCTTGAAACAATTTTATTCCATTTAAATAAATATAATTATATATATAATAATATATTATTAAATAATATGATAATTTTAATATAATTATAATTATGAAAAGATAAATGTTTCGTACATTCCTTCCATATTGATCATTGAAAATGTGAACATTACGTATGCATACATATGACCTACCATCTCTAACAATGTAACGCTGGTTTGTTTTTTATAACTATATTTCATTATTGGATTAAAATGTATAATTTTTGTATATATACTATAATTATTTCATTATTAGTGTTCTATATATGTTTTAATAATGAACCCTTTATACTTTTTTGACCAACCAATTTTGTTTTTGATCAATAAATCAAATATGGTCAAAACACCCGACAAAATGTTAATTATTTAAGTAGTTATATAAAATATTAATATAATTTAAATAAAATAATGATAATATTTAAAATGGTTTTTATGAAATTAGCTAATTAAAACTATTTTATTATTCATGATGATAAAGTAACTTTTTACA
Organism: Viscum album; assembly: GCA_963277665.1. NCBI lineage: Eukaryota > Viridiplantae > Streptophyta > Magnoliopsida > Santalales > Viscaceae > Viscum > Viscum album. Next base: position 861,829,276 of record OY728121.1, read on the forward strand.
TGTTGGATTCAAGATAATGGACTTCATCTCAATCCCCTTTCATTGATAAATTCTTTTTTATGTCATACACCAACCTTCATTTATGTGGTGTATATAAAACCCATTTAACATATAAAGTCATGAATTTTTCTTATCATGTTATTTAATGTTATGTTAAATATTAATCTATGATGGGGATTATGATTCAAATGTTTCAAAGGGGTTCATGAATCTTTGGGATGTTTAAATATTATCATCCTTAAGAATATTCTTAATGATATTTTAATAGTGTTTCCATTAATCAACATCAGCAACAATTTTTAAAAGTATCCTTCTCTGGTGATATTTCATTTTTATACCATCTCCATTCTTTATTCAGATAGATAAATTTTATTTAAATGATTTTGTTATATAAATTGTTTCCTTTCCATCGGTTTACCATATTTCAAATATATTGATATGGAACTGATTTCATTTCCATTGGTTAATTTTATTTCAATGAAATTGATGTTAAAACCATTTCTTTATCATTTTTTTAACTAGTTAAAAATTAATAATGATTATTTTTATGAGTTTTATGATGAAATTTTTTTATCCATGAAATCTTTCTTGAGCATTATATGAAATTGGTGACCCCGATATAGATTATATAAAGGGTTGAGAGCCATTATATCTTGTAAGAAATGGGATATCTTGATATATCTTAATGATGGGTTTATCCCTATTATAACTCATGGGTAAGAGTATTGTAGCTTATTTGAGGGGTGATCATTATAGATATCCAATGCATTGGGTAATTATAATTTTCAAATGTGACCTTAAAATTATTCTAATTAAAAGGGTTTCAGAAGGGTTATATCTATATATTCTTCTAAGTTATCAAAATAGGTTTAATTATTTGACATGGGTATTAATAAATTTATTTGAGAGAAATTTGTGTTTTCTTTTCATTTGAAAATGATTTATTTCAAATTATCAAATAACATTAATGATAAATTTAAATATATATGAGTTTTCCTTATTTTAATAAACTAATATTTTTGTTAATTTTTATATCCATTACTGAGCTTTTATTCTCATCCCATGTTTTTAAATTGTTTTAACATGGTTAAAGATGGGTAAAGGAATATAAGAAGTCATTTTATTATTCAAGGATATTTTCCATGATAATAATTCATTATTTACATTAAAAACTTTATATTATGGGAAAAATGGCTACTGAATGGATGTTTCCACTTTTTATCTGATGTATTTCTTATGTATGATTTATAGGAAAATTATTGTAAACAATACGCCAGAAAATATCTATAATGTGAAAGAATGAAATTTTTTTGACATAAAATAATGATTATATAATGATTAAGTCTAGGGCCTTATATATAGAGTTTTTAGATTGTATAAAATTATTAAAAGGACCAGTCCCCATATGAAACATAAAAGTTAGAAACACTTATATAATATTCTTTGGGTGATAGATCTCTAAAATGATACTATTTCAAGAAAATTACTTGTTATGTTATGTTAATAAATAGTTAAATAAGGATCACCAGTTTTTTTGAAATGTATAAAAGGAAGGAGTCTCACAATTATAAGTATGGGTGAAAAAAAAATATTTTGGTATTCAGTTAGAAAAAACTAGGTAAAATAAAAAAGCCTTATGAAATACGTAAGAGTAATAGTTTCTAGTATATGGGTTTCTCATCCGTGATTTGACAAAGAAAAAACTCAAACTATGATATGCAAGGGTTAGGTACTCAGTATTTAATTGGAATCAAATTTTATAAGGATATATGTACATTCCATTCAATTTTCTAAAAATATGATAATTATATAATTTAACATGGGGTTTCTAAAAAACAGGTTCTAAAATTAGAATTAGTTTAAATGATGCTTGTGATAATATTTAATTATTTAATAACCATGATTAGTGTTATAATCATGAATCAATCTAATATTAGTTATAAATATTTTGTGATGACGTTTAGATATTTAAATATTCTTATTCCAATGGTGATTATCTATGATTCAAATAGATATAAGGTTTTTGGAATTAACATGTATATTATTTCATGATAAAAAGTCCATATATTAGTTCATGATAAAGGGAATTTTATTGGGGAGTTTCATGATATATTATAATTTCATTAAACATAAGAAATACAATGGAATGAGATTAATGGTTACTCCGCACTACGATAAAAGATTACATGATTCTAAATAGGGAAGACTAGTAGGAACCCATCTCATAAGAAACCCCTTCATGAGCATGATTATAATTGATTTATGTTATTAGATAGACGGGGAATTAACAAAGATTGTATCATGGAGGGAGAATTCCATGATTATTCAAATTTTACATTAAGATAAAACTAGATGTCTTCAATGGAATTTAATTGGGAAATATTATAGAGAAAATAGTTTGGTGACTCTATGAATATATATAAAGGGATGTAGAAAAATATAATATGTATCTAATGTTGCTACTATATTTAATTACCTATTATTTTAAGAATAAATATTTTATAGATGAAAATTAATCAAGTTGTTGATCTTCATTATCGATGATATAGAACCCACGCTTTTATCAAATGGATTTTTATACTTGTTCAAGAGAGATATAGATCTAATGAAATTGAGAAAAAAATTATTCTCATTTGATCAAGAAGAAAAAGAGAGATGGTGAACACCCTTTCTTCTACCAAGGATCATACAAATTTATGAATAAGAGACACTGAATACATCTTATGTTATCCTTATACGATAAGGAATAAATATTATGATTCCTTTTATGATAAGAAATTATTATGTACAAAATACTTTGATATTATTAAATCATAATGTTGGAATAAATAATAGGGATGCCTTTTTATTTTTTTCACATTAACTAATAAGATCATGTATTATTTATTCATGAAGTAACATGTGGTTTCCCACTGATCATTATTCAAGACGGATCTATATGAAACTTAAAAATATAATTAAATCCCAAGATGGATCTAGAGCATGATAAAGTGTATGTTAGTGAATAAATTGTAATTGAATGGTACTGTGATTATTATTTTTATGATATACACCATGGATATGGACATACACATTGGAGTTGAATCTCATAATCAAATCATAGTGCACTTTCTTTCCATTACATATTAAAATACAAACAATTGCAGAAGGAATAATGATAGATCTATTCACTAAGTATGTGTAGGGGTAAGATAAGATAGAATAATTATTTGGTAATAATTATATCAAAATCATTAACCCCATCCACTCTAGTATGGTTTACTAGTCCTTATAGAACATAAATTGGTATTAGAGCTAGGTTCCACCACTAACTATATTACCATCAATCTAAATTTTTTATAATCTCTTTATAAACTATTATGAAGTGATGACTTGGAAAATATGTATACAATAATGAATAAAATTCTATCATTTCCATGTCAATAAATAATTAAATAAATAATTAAATGAAAATAATAAATAATTCATCACTCTTTTATAAACTAAAACAATTTTACACTTCCACATGATATAATCCTAAAGATACTATATCTATTATGGAAGTAGAAGAAATTGTTATTGTATCAATATCTAAGGATTTATAACCCCTCCTCAATTCAAAGACATAAAATAATTCATATGGTTAAGAGGAAACTAAAATATCTTATGAAATTATTCTATAGAAGAAACAATAATAATTGGGAAAGAGAACATATATAAATATTCATAATATGGATCAATTTATTCATAAATTTTAATTATACACAATGTTCTTGAATAAATTCTCATTTTTATAAATGGGGTTTTCAAATAAATTATAGAGGAGATCACCCATATTGACGAAGAATATGAAAAAGGGGATTATATAATAGTTTAAATGGTGATTGATGAGTGTAAATCCCACCATCCAATCCAAATCCAAGAGTGAAAGAATTATAGATCTTGAAGAATGGTTATAAAAAGTTAAAAAGAATTATTTTTATGTCATAATTAAGAAATTTTAATTATTAGAATATATTTATAGGGTTTCCCATGTGTTGAATGAAAAATAAATGTATGACAATGATTTTAAAAATTCCCAACTCAAAGTAAAATTTGATAGACTAAACGCGATTGAAAATATGTTGTATGAAAATAACAAAACACATAAGGATAATATTTATAATTTATCAAAATACGATTATGAAAATTTGATATCATATTATTATGAGAAAAATATACTCAACAAAAATTTCTTTATTTTTTTATATTTTGTAAATATTGAAGTGACACATATTGAATATCTAATAGATATTAAGAATGAACTTTTTACAATCATATGTTTAGAGGAAAATAATTTTTTAAAATGATCTCTAACAACTAGAAATAATATTCTGAATCCACACATTGATAATGAAACTATAATAATCAAAAGGGACCATTTTTCTTGAAAATTTTGGTCGTACTAAGGTGGTTTCTTTAAATAGTGATACTATAAAATTATAACCTAGAAAATAAATATGGATGAAAGAAAACTTTGGGAAAATCATTGATTCATCTATGAAGGATTTGATCAAATATTGTATATATTTTTACCTATAATGTTCTAAACTGTATTATGAAATATCTTGAAATCATTAGTGAACTAAAGTCATCATTAATGTTAGTCAAAATATTTGAATAAGATTTGATAATTACTACTTGTCCAATGAATATTATGGGAATATGATTTTTTATTTTTACTACATGATGAAAACCTATATAAATAATAGGAATCCTTTGTGAATGGGAGAAAGGATAAAAGGAATAAATAGGACCAAATAAAGGATAAAATATGTTTGTCTCACATAGTTTTAGAAGAACGTGGAATCTTAGTGGAAATATTCATGAGGTTGGTCATAGTGAAGAAGTACACTGGTGTAAATTAATCATGAATAACTTTTTTATGAAATAAAATTAAAAATTAAAAATAATGTTAATGTAAATATTAATTTTGACATATCATTATGTTATATGTAAAAGATAAATGTTGAATAAATCATACCAAATAAGTCAAAAAGGATACATTACCAAGTAAGAAAATTTTCATCATTTTTATAATAAATGGAAAAACATGGATTTTAAAGTTATTCCATGAGATTCGATATAAATGGAATAAATATTGATATTCAAAGGAGTTAATAAATATATGAAATATATAGGAATAATAGTTTAGTGTAAAACATTCCCTGAGAAGAAAAAATGTCACATGAAAGGCTTCTCAATGGTTGTAACATAAAAATCTATAAGTAAACATTTAAAATATCTATGAAATAATAATATGTTTTTACGAAATGAATGAAATTTTAATAGATTAGTTTTAAATTTCGTGAAATATTATTAAAACACAAAAAAATTCAAGTGATAATGGGATATAAGAAATTATACTTGAAATAAGATTTTGAGAGAGGATTTCAAATAATTAATGATCCAAAAATATATGAGATATTATGTAGGAGATTCTTATATTATGGACACTAATGAAATGATTTTATATTTACTCTTACATATAAAATATGAATTATAAATTTTTTGTAAAAATAACTAATCAAGGTATTTTATTTTATTACACTATAATGAAGGGATTTTTAATTGATTAATTCATTTGAAGAGAAAAATAAACCTGGTTACTCTTTTATAATAATACTTGGAATTCCAGAAGTCAAATTATGTCAAGTAAATCCCAATATAGAGGTGAATAGAATTGAGTATTTTTTTTGAGAAGAAACTTAAAACATTTTTTCTCTCACTAAGAAGAAAAGGAGTTCCAATATAATCACATAAATTATTTATTTTTATTCTATATGTAGTGAATTAAATATAGTGTATCTATTAAAGGGTATAACTAAGGAGATAGTGATGCAGACAAATATTTATAGAATATTAATGCTTAATATTTTTTAAATAATAAACATTTGGTTTTTTTATTTATATTTAGTTACACTAATTTAAATTATTATTTAAATATGGAGGTTGTTAGTTGAGGGATTGAATTTGGAAAAGATGTTAGAATTATCATTTCATGAAAATATAAAATTCATGAATGTTCATGATAATATTTCATTTAGAAAGTTTTGATTACATATTATTCCATCCTTGATTTTCTTGAATTAACTATGAATATATTGTTGAGAGTGTGATCTAGCCAATGACATTAAAATGAAATGATATTGTAATGTTTCATGTATGACTACTATAGCTAATCCAATTAGCCGTCTTTTAACAATTTTGATTTGTATAGTTATATGACTATATGAATTTATGTGGTCAACATCAGGGGAAATTCATTCATAAAAAATTATCAATCGAAATAACATTTGAACGACACAAAAAAATATTTTAATTTTGAATCATATTATTATTTGTTTTTTGATATATTTTTCATCTTGATTAGTCCCCCATTTTTCTACACTGATAATTTCTCATACAGAACTATTGTATAATAATTAATGGAACATTTATTTATGTGAACTTATATCTTCCTCTCTCAAGATTATTTTTATTTATTTTTATTAATTATAGTAGAAATAAAATGGAAGAAATCATGTTGACATACATTTTCTACATTGGTGTTAATTTTAAATATAATTGGTGAGTTTCTTAAACAACTTATTTTTGGGATGTATTTGTTTTCAACAACCCTAAATTCAATATACATGATTTCAATATGTGTTGAAATATTATATCATGAAAATATTATCGAGTTACCAAGAATATAAGATAAAATAATAGTATATTCCAAATAAAGGTGTAAATAAATATTGATTTTTGGATATTTAATGAGTATTAGGTAGACAAATTAAAGCATGAATGCGAGTTTATATCAATGATCAAGTGGAAAAAGATATTTATAGTGAGATATTATGTAATATTTTATTTGTGATTAATTCATATTGAAATGATTTTTGATGTTTTGTTGATTTTTATTTTATTTATTGAATTGGAATAATCAAAATTATAAAGGTTATTGGTTATATTAATTATCCCATGGAGTGTGAATAATACTGGATATTCTATCTCTATGAATAATATTTTATTTACCATAATTTTATTAATGGATTCTTGAATTGTGTTATATCATATGGAAACAAACAAGGATGATTCCTAAGGAAGTGTGGAAGTTTTTTGCAGATATGAAGGTCCATTTAAATACTATTAGGAATATTTATGTATATCATATAATTTTAAATTACGCTTGAGAATTTTTAGGATTATTCTAGGATATTTCTATATGTTTTGAATGGTATTTATAGAATTTTAGTAGTTAGAATTTATATTCATTAAATGTTACAAAGATACCAACATTTTTTATGAAGTTTTAGGGACTATTTATAGAGTAATTTTTATTTAATATTATTAATTCGTTTTAAAGTTATGTATAATGTTTGGTTTATAGTATTCTGTTATCTAAAAATAACATTATTATTTTGGAATTATATTTTGAAATAAATTTAGAAGAAAAGGATGAAGATTAATGGATTCATATATAGTCAAACATTCACATGGGGAAGATCCACACTGTGATGTGTAAGACTTAAAAGTCATACGTATGACTATTTTTTATAGATCTCTAAAAAATTATAGAAATTATGGAAACATATTTAATATATAATAGTGTAAAATTATTATATAAATGTACCAAGATATTGGAAAAGTGGAAAATGGAAAAGGCTACATAATATGTGTAAATGTGGAAAACTCTTATTTTATTGTCATTAGTCAGATAAAATAATTTAAAAAATTATACATTATATAGTAGAGTAATATTTTCTCATCTGGGGGTTTCTCACCTGAAATTTCATATGGTATAATATCATATTTTGATACTCAATGGGGAGGTACTCAGTATGTAATGTTCAATATTGTGTCAAATATGATACATAATAGTCACTTTCTTTTACAAAAATATGTTATTTAAAAAAGTATATAGGGAAAGAATATATTCACTTTTCTATAGAAACTTTAATTCAAAAGATGATTCTTCTATTATTCAATGATTTAAATTTCATGATTATCATTATAACCATAATTTAAGTAAGAGTTAATATTGATAATGTTCTGATGGAATTTAGTGATATAAATATTATATTTATAATGGTTCTGTATAAGATTCATGAATATATGTGGTTTGTGATATGAATATTTTCATCACACCATGAGAAGAATGCTTCTTCATGATGCATGTTGAAGACAATACTCTGATGAAACATCAAGATATGGAATCATGTCAGGAATTCAAAGAAAAATACCGGTATAAGACTATGTGTTTTTTTATCACAATGATGGGAAATTGAAAAAACTCAACCTTAGTATGATCAATAAGAACCTAAATCACAAGGAAGGCCCTCATGGAGTTAGCACCATAGCTTCAATTATTGTAAGTAATCTACTAAATCTAAAGAAACTACCTCTTTACATGCATAACATTATTCAAAAAGTTAATTAGAATATAAATTAATAATTTAATAATTTTAATTTCATGATATTAAGTTCGTTATTAAATTCATCATTTCAATGTTATAATCGTGTTTGTTTTTTGGTTTTTACAGAAATTGATGTTTTTTGTGAATAGTTAAAAATATTAATTTTTCAAAATACTATCACATTTATGAAATAATTTGTATATAATAATTAAAATAATATGAAACCATTTTTATAAAAAATATATATTTAATAAATAATATAGTTCATATAAAAAAAATTTAATATATAAATCTAGGTTTATCATTTTGGAAATCTATGTGTTATTTCTACTATAATAAAAACTTTTTTGGTTATTCTTTTTAAAAAAATTATTCATGTGGTAATTTGAAGTATTTTTGGTATTTATTTTAATTAATTATGATGATAGTACAAAAATAAAAAATACTTCTATTAGAATCAACATTATACATTATTTTGATGTAAATTTTTATTTAAACTTAAAACATGAATTTTGTTAGTTATTTTTTTCATTGAATTTCCCAATAATATATTAAAATAAATTTATACCAATTATCGTTATTTAATAATATAAAATATATTACCAATTTTTAACTATAATAATTAATAATATGTAATAATTTTAACATAATTTTTTTTTTCACAATGAAAAGCGAACATGGTAAATATTTATGTCCTCAAATAATGGTAAATTGAGTTAAAATGGTTAAAATAATGGGTTAAGACTTCCAAATAAACAAGAGAAATTTCATAAATATCCTAGTTTATTTTTATTTAATACATATACTTATCATATTCTATTTCATGTCTATTTTCATTGACACGACTTCAGTAGGACATATACTATATAATAATTTTTCAAGTACTTAAAAGTCTTCCACCCACCTCACTTATAAAAGGGGGCCTCCTCCCCTCTCATATCCGCACAACTCTATCCAATTATCGTTAAAACCCACACTAATATCTTACCAAGTACATTTTTGTTAACTATTAGGTCATTTTATCAACCAAATACCCCTTCATGAAAGCATAAGTTTTTTCCAAATGAGATCACTAACGTAAAATGTATATATTCCTACTGAGATATTCTATGATACATTCTTATTAATAATAATTGAAATAAAAAATAAATATATCCCATTAATTAAATCACAATATTCACTATAATTATATTTTTTTTCTTACATCAAATTTCTATCTCTATTCCAGCATCTGGAAAATGAAAAAATTGATGGTGGGTTAATATGACCTTCCATTTCAACATTGCAGGGTAATTAATTTTACATTTCCACATTACATGGATTGTTATAATGAGGTAATTAATTAATATATATTATAATTTTTAGATAATTTTTATTAAAAAAATATATAATAGAATATATATCATCTTACCCTTAATGTCTTTTGAAAGCTATAACATTGCTTGTGTATATGTGATGATTACCACCTCCATAAAGTGATTTGATTTCATTTTCTATTATTACCATTAATAAATTATTATAAAATCATATATAATGAGTAAAAAATTATTCAATAAATTATTAACATTATTTTGATCGTGGAACCATTTTATTATACATTTGACACTGGTCAACATACAAAATTTTCTCTTGTGAAATTAGCCAAACAACCATATGTTGCCGTTGTAAGAAATAACTATAAAACAATTCAATATAAAATGATTATAAAAAAACTATAAAATTAAATGTAGAATAAAAATATTCTTAAAAAATATTTAATAAATTTATATTTTTTATTTAGAAGGATATAACGTGCAAGACAATGTAAGATTCTGAACTATGTGTTTTTTTCTCAATTATTCTTTTTTGAGTCATATTTTATATTATATACCTTATTATTTTTATATATTGAATATAATATCGCTTTGAAAAATTATGTCATGAATTACTCATTATTCATGTTATTTGAAGATTCAATTCAGGTTTTCACATTTAAGGGGGTTTGATTCAAATTTTATTGACGTTGTAAATGTTTATTTTATAATGTAACTCTTATTCAGGATTGTTCGTGTTTAAATTTGTTTGTCAAAATTATATTTTCTATATATTCCAAAACACCATATATTTTATTAAGAAGTAGTTATTTTTTTGGTATTCAATTTTTTCATTAAAACATTCCCCTCTTTGGTGTTCAATGACCAAATGAATTATTTTTAAGAAAAACGGACCCTATTTACACTTTTTGGTCCAGAATATTTTTCTTCTATGTTGATATTAATCAATTATTTTATAGATTTTTTACATGTAATTAATTGTTTAATAAATGTATTTTTATATAAACTTTTACCTTATTTATAATTTTTTTTGAAGGAATATTTTTAATGTTTACCAAATGCACCCTATTTTAGTTGTTTCTAAATGTGTGAATATAATGTATTTTTTAATGTATACAGTGTGAATAGATTTTCTAACCACCATAACTGTTATTCAATATTTATGATCCTATATATTTCTCTATAGATTTTCAAGGAAAATAATTTTCCCTTTATTGTTAGAATTTTTATTAAAATAAAAATGGAATTAAATTCTAAAAGGTTCAAAATAATGTGGAAATTATTTATAACTCCGTTCATACAACAATGTTACAAAAGAATTAACAAATGTTGATTTAAATTTTCAAATTTCATTTCACTCTCTAATTCAAAAAATATATATTAAACATCATCATTTGTGATAAATTTATGAACTCCTATCATTCATTACTAATTTATCTATTATACATTATTTTGAGATCATTTACATTCTTAAGATTAGGTTCCCTATCATAATAAATTAATTATTAGAAATTAATCAAATCGTTAATTAAAATAAATTTAATATAATGGATTTATACAATCTCATATTTATTAATTTTATTCTATTTCAATATATGGTATTAATTGTAAGAATCCTTTTAAGACTATTATTTAAATTACTATGAAAATATTAATGTTCCATATTCTAGATGTAATATGGATATTTATTGATTGATAATGAAATTTGATTATTTTTTATATTATTTATTAAATATATGAGGAATTAATTATACATATTTAAGTGATGTGAGTTTCATGGTCATATATAGCCCCTTGAGGCATTGATAGGTCTCATAGGAGAAACCAATTTATAATACATATTAGTTTTGTATTCGGTGCATTCCAAACTAATTATTGAATGTTTCTTGGAATAAGGCTTGGAATGTAAGAATCATGATGTCGTAGAGTAATTTATTGGTTATAATATCATGAATATCTAACATTATTCATTTCCATCAGTGAGAATTCAGTTTTCATTAGGAATATGTTTAATTTCATTCATTTTTTTATATCAGTATAATGTTATTAATTAAATGCAATATGTATTGATTATACAAGCCTAAATATTGTTACGACATACCTCCTCAATATAACTTTAATTATATTATTTTCTATATTGTGCATCTGATCCCCCAATTATGATTTCCTTTACTGTGGATATGATGATGGAATCAATGAATTATCTTCAAGGAATAAAAAAAAATTTAACACTAGGTTTTATATTTCCAATTTAACATGGAAGTCATGTATGTATCTAGTATCACGAGATACCTAAAGTATTTGGTCCTCTTTTCTACAATCCCTTGTATCATATAAAAATTTCATAAGTTAAACAACATCTCTAAGATACAAGAGTTGAGTTATTTCAGTTTGTATCAAAGAGTTTTTAGTAGGTCTAATGAAAAAAATTATTTTTGAACAAAAAATCGTGCCTGAGAATTCTGGTATACCACTAGATTTTTTAATACCATCTAGTTATTTGTATGTTATTGTCCAATAAAAATGATTTAATTAGTTAATTATCTACGTGATTTTTTTATGTTCCTAGAAGATGAAATGGAAATCATTTGCAAAGTTTTTTTTCAAAAATACTTAAGGTGTCATGGAGTTTACAAACTGCATAGTAGTGCTACTATTCTATCCGCGACACAAATACAATGTGTAGAACAGTAATGGAAATATTCGTTTTTTAGATGAGGGTGGTGAATTAGTCCTAACACCAAGGGTTATACACTCTTTTAAATTCTAATTTCACTATAAAAACTAAAAATTGAAATTATTTCGGGGAAAGATCATTATTCGTGGTGAATTATAGGATTTCATTCTTTTGAAAAGGGGACATCTTTTGTGTTGTAAGGTGGTGATTTAAGGGATTAAATGAATTGTTAAATATGATATATGGAATTTATATAGAGTTCAGGGTGAATGATATACAACAATAGTGTATTCAGTATTTTTTGTTAGTCTGTTTTATAGATCCATTTCCCCATATAAAGACCACTAATTTGATTATAAGCACAGTAAATTTCATTAGAGAAATTATTCACATGAATAATTTATTTATGTCTAGGTATTTCTCATTTTAGGATTCCATAAAGGATAAGTAGTTCATGTGGGAGTATTAATGAAGGATATGAGTATCACGAAGGAGAAATTTGTGGAAGGAGTCGGTTTATGAATGAAGTTTGTAGAAGTGGTTGTATTATTATATAACTCACAATGGAAATAAGGCCATAAAATAGATGTAGTCCGCGAAGTAGTAATATATCATGAAGTAATGACCATCCATGATCTAGATTCAATCTATGATGAAAATATTGTCCACGATGCACTCACTGATGGCGCTTCAATGCTATTCATGGAGAATTCAAGATGGTTCTTGGGGGGTGAAAGGATGTCTTAAAAAGTAATTTTCATAAACTAACAATACACATTAAAGTTGATTTCATCTACTAGGTGAAAATTGGACTTCATAGCACACTCATATATGATTGAAAAAATTCTTAGGTAATTTATAACAACAAGAGACTCTTCTAGAAGAGCTATGATTACACTTCGGTTGAGGGAGCACTGAGTTTTAAAAAATGGGATTGGTTGTGAACCAGTATGGACAATGATTCCACTACGAACACTGAATGGGAAAAGAGAAAAGACATATAATTTAAATTACCTAACCTTTTTTGTAGTTAGGCTTAGTGGATATGCTTCATAAGTAAATTACCATTTTATTCTCCCTGGATGTAGCCCAGTGAGGGTTAATTAAGTTAAATTTTATTGTCTTGTTCAATATTCCCTTTATATTAATATATATCTTTGAAAAATGTATAGAAGAATTCTTAGCTTAACATTTAAACAAGATCTTAATAGGAATTAGTTTGAATATATCATACCCTAATTCAACCCCCATTAAGTATATTTATCTTATTTGGGTTAGCATTAGAACTTAACTATATTGTAAAAAATGACTCAATTGAAATCTAAGAATAGTCCCCATATGGAGAAACCTATTATTCCGCAACATTACACATTTATAATTTATCCCTTTAAGAAATATAATCCCTCATCCTTTAATATACCTACTATTAAATTTGTATATGGGAAATGTATCAAGTCCCTAGAAAATATATTCCTAGATTTGGGATTAATGAAAGGGAATAGGGTTATGTAGTATTATATTTTTTAGAAGTATTTGGTTATTAATGTTGTTCATTGATCAAAAATACTATAAAAATAGATAAATATGAAGTATTTTATTGAGTACTTTTACATATATATTCATAAAAAATATTTTTATCAAGATAAATGATATTAAATGGAGATGAGTCTTCTCATCCTAAAGTATAAGGAAGTGGATATTGTTGTTGAATTTAATTTCATCTTCAAATTATTAGAAACGAATGAAAAAAGTTATATGCATAATCTAAAAATAAATATTAACCATTTTTATGACATTAATATGATTCTTAAAATGGAATTGGTTACCCAAAATTTTTCAAAATATGATGATATATTAACATGTGAAACCAATATGGAGAAATAATTTTTTATGGTCTAATATCTTCATAGGAGGTTAATAAAATTTTAGGTTGGATGAGAACAATGGAAAAAAAATATGTAATGAAAAATAAAGTGATGAATGTATTTTCATAATGTGACAATTGTGGATTTATATATCTGGGTAAAAGTTTTAATGGAATAAGAATTTTTGACAAGTGTGTAGGTAAGGTAAATTCTTCTCATGAATATAAGGTAATGCAATAATCCATAACTATAAAATTATTCAACTATAGGGATATGGGAAATTATTAAAACCAAATGATCAAGATTTAAGTAAATATATTATAGAATAATATAATGTGGATATCTCAAGCTATGGTGATTACTATAGATAATTTTTATATTCCTAAATATGTGGTTGTATGAATTGTGATCTTATACTCAAATTTAGCTAATTATTTATTTGACTCAATATCATTACACTATTTAATCTCTTCCATTTTTCAAAAGAACATGAAGTCATTCCCAATATCCCTAAAATGGTTGTTGTACATTAGGAATCCTATTGGAAATATTATTTCAATAGGGATATTCAAGATAGTACACATCCTAATCCATAAAAATAACTTATTTCAAACATGGTAGTTATACTAAAGATTATATTTGATATGACCAATGTTATGCATGTTCTAACAATGTATAATATGAGAATTTATGAACAAGAATAGAATATTAAAATTTGTGATGAATATATGGAATCCATTATCTTCATATGGGAGAATACATATTTTGAATCATGTATATATACTCTTCTAGTAGCTCCCATAAATAATATTCTCTGAGAAGAAGAGAATAAAAAACATATGGTTGGGAAGGGTGACCATAGTATCAAAGATGTTCAAATTGTGAAAGAATACTTTGATGTGTTTCCTAAAGAGTTATTGAATAATACACTCATGTGTTCATATGAGTTTTCCATTTAATACATACCTAATGTAAAAACAATACATATGTCTCCCTACCAAATGAAAGAAGTGGAATTAGTGTAAATGATGAAACAACTACTGGAGCTGTGTAATAAGGGATTCATTCTCCCATGTGTTTCACATTCGAGATACCATTTTTTATTAAGAATAATGATATTTATATGAGGTTTTCCATTGATTACAGGGAAATAAATTCCATTAATATATTGAAAAGATGGTTTTATAAATCAATTGATCTATTTTAGATAAACATGAAGGTGTCCAATATTTTTATAATAACGATTTGTGTTATGTGTATCATCATTTCTACATAAGGAAGACATTCTAACTATGGAATTTCATACAGGGTATAGTGATTATGAGTTTTCATTAATTCCATTTGTATTTACTAATAAACCATTTTATTTTATAAATATAATTAATAGAGGATAAAAATATTATATTTATATTTTCATTATAGTTTTTATCAGTGATATATTAGTTTACTAAAAATGATATGAAAGAAAAATATACATTTGAGAATCTTTCATAAAGAACTTAGAGGTAAGGGGTTATGTATGAAATTTAGTAATTGAAAATTATGGATCCATGGATTCTCTTTTCTTGGCCATATCGTCTCCAATTATATGATATTTTTTGACACTTCAAAAACAATGGTGGTAAAATAATGGACTACACTAAAAAACATGAACATGTTTTCTAGTTTCCTTGTATTGGTTGGTTACTATAGAAATTTTCTAAATATTATTTTTGAATATATAACCCATTAGCTGAGTAGAAATGTAATGGATTTCTGTTCATATGTTCATAATGATGAAAAGATTTATTTGAAGAAATGATGAAGAGAATGATCAAATAATCGATTTTGATGATTTCATCATGAATTTATAGTTTTGTCAGATATTTTGATGCATCCATGAAAGGACATGGATAGATAATTAATTTGAATTATACGATTGATTCATATGCATCAAGATAGTTAAATACCCCTGAATAAAAATTTCCTAACTCATGTTATTTAGTTTTATTTCTTAAAATTTTCATAGAAAATATTGGATAATATCTCTATAGTGAAAAATGTATGATATATACAGATTAAAAAAGATTTGTAATCTAAATTTTAAATAAAATA
Organism: Viscum album; assembly: GCA_963277665.1. NCBI lineage: Eukaryota > Viridiplantae > Streptophyta > Magnoliopsida > Santalales > Viscaceae > Viscum > Viscum album. The sequence continues at coordinate 861,845,645 of OY728121.1, forward strand.
TCCAAATTTGACAAAGGATATGTATATAGATACTCATGGATGATTATATATAAATAAACTACCAACATGGGAATTAAAAGAATGTGGAATATGTGTTGAGTTGAAGATATCATAGAGATTAGAGTATAATTAGGATTGAAAATATATTATATTTAGGATTTTAGTATTATTAGATATAGGAATTATTATATAAGGTGAAATAACACTCATTTTCCAAGTGCTCAATAAAAAAATATTTAATGGACAATGTAAAAGTTCCATGATTTATCATAATATTTTATAAAAGAGAATGAATGTGATGAATTCTGAGAATATAGAATAAATAATTTATGATGGTGGTTTTCAAAATATTGGAAATTGGATATTCATTACATCTATACATGATAAAAAGAGGGAGTTATTTGATGAATCCTATAGTTCTAATTTCTCAATACACCTTGGTAAAATAATAATGAATAGGGTTTTGAGTGAAAATTTTTGTAGGATAATATGAACTATGGAATTGTTTACAATGTTTTCAGATTATTATTGTTAGTTTATGTAATGGATGAGAGACAATTTCTTAATGGGTTCAAAAAACCTCTCCCTATTCATATTTGGAAGTGTGATAATAGTATTATGGACTATTATATATATTTTTAATATATACTAAATGAAATTATTTCATATTTTTTATTATTGTTCACCATTCAATGTATAAACTTTCAATTTATATAAGGGGGTCTACCCCTTGAGCACCTCATATGAATCAATATAAATTATGTTGTTAGACATTCTGATGTACCTATTTTGATTATATATGATCATGTTCCAAGAAATAAATTGAAATTATAATGTCTTTATAAGGATCTTGACACAAAGAAACATGTGAGCACTAATTTTCATCCTCAAATAGATAGAAAGTCAGAAAGGACTACTGAATCATGGTAGTATTAATTTCCAGCATTCTCACTTGACATTTATGTTTTGTGGGATCAATATTTAACATTGTTTTTAATTTTCATTTAATAATATGTTCCAATGTATAATTAAAATGGGACCATATAAATAATTGTATTGGAAAATATGTTGTACCCAAATATATTGGGATGGAGTTAGTGAAAGGGAGATTTTAGGCCTCTAACATATGGAGGTCACAGTGATGAATGTAAGAACTATTTAGCATCATACTAAGCCATTTCAAAGAAGGATAAAGGGTTGTTGTGATTATAGATATATAGATCTAGAATTTCATGTTAGGGATCAAGTTTTATTCAAGCAATCTCCTTGATATGGAGATATATGGTTATTTAATAAAGGGAATCTATGTCTCTTGTAAATCAATATTTTTGGGATTTGGGAAACAATTTGGGTTGTTTCTTATAATTCAGAAATTCCTCCCATCCTCTCTAAATTGTATTATGTATTCCATAAGTTATTATTATGGAATTTTATACCCGACCAAATGGATGTACATTCCAATAATGAAATGAAACTATACCATATTCTATCTTATTATGTATATAATGTCAAGATTTTTTCCACTAGGAAATATGTGATTATGAATAGAAATACTCTTCTACTAAAGGTTTATTAAAAAAATCATCAGGTGGAATAAGAATAATGGAAAACTAAAAAGGATATGATGAACCAATACACACATTTATTCATGATGTGACAATTTTAAAATTCATGGATGATGTTTCTGATGGTGACAAAATGTGATAGATGAACATCAATTATAATATATAAACAATTTAATCTAAAGAAACTATAGCATAATGAAAATACATTTATTAAATAATTTGGTTAAAATTTATATTCTAAATTATTTTAATTTTAATTTTATAATTCAATTTGAAAATTTATATTATGGTTTATTTTTTAGATTTTTTAGAAAATATGATTTTTGGGTGACTAGTAGAAAATAATAATTTAATAAATACAGTCAAATTTTTAAAAATAATAGGATTTAAAAAAAAATTAATGCTTCATACACTATTTTCAAAAGAATATATATACATATATATTTCAATATAAATTATTTAAATTTATAATTTGGAATTATAATTCTATGTTTCAAAATTTTAAAATCAATGAAATATTTTTATTCAAATAAAAAAATTTCTGTTTATCTATTACTATCATGTATTCATATTTCATCATTTTGGTTTTTCATTAGTTTGATAGAGAAAAAAGTCCAATATGATTTAATATAATTAAATTAAATTCATTTTAAATAACATTATACTTTATTTTTTAAAATAATTTTTGTTCCTAAAATAGTTTTTTTCTTAAAATGGTTTTCATTGCATTTTGTGAACATATATTAAATATAATTTATTCCAATTATATGAATTGAATCATGTAAAGTATATTTAAAATATGGAATTATTAAAATTAATATTACTTAATAATTTCCTTTTTTTCCCAAAATGTATAATAACCATGGTAATTATTTATGATCATAGTTAAGTGCAAAAAGAATTCCAAAGGTTAAAATGAAGGTATAATCCATAATTATAAAAAAATATGTTTTTAATATCATGGTTGGGTTTATTTTTACCTTTCCCTTATCATATTTTAATTTTTTATAATTCTGAGGCACAATAATGGAGTAATACATATATTATATAATAATTATACATGTATTTACAGGTTCTTCTCCTAATCCACTTATAAAAAGGGAACCTATTCTCCTATATTTTACACACTTATTATGGAATAAAGCTCAATAAATAACTTAATAAATACATTATAAACTATCTTTTTCTTGACATATAGTTCTTCGTCTCTCCAAAATACCAATTCAATAACGCTTAAGGTGTATGACAAAGGAGATTTCCAAAGGAAAAGTTATACGTTCTTACCGATATTTTCCAACATCATTTATTCATAAAAGTCATTCAAATGTTTTATAAAAATATAAATATAATTACATCATTATTTTAAATATAAATATTTTAAAAAAATAATTTTTAATTTTTTTTCTAACACATTTTCATTTTATGGAAAATGAAAACATCACTTGTGTGTATCTACGACCTACCATCTCCATAGAGCATCTTGCTTTATTTTTCATCACCATGACATTTGGATGGTTATAATGATAATATTAATAAATATAAATGATATGTATATCCAAATTATGATTCTATAAATATAATATATTGTCCATTTTTTTACCCTTCCATATATTGGAAAATTCTAACATCACTTTGGTGTACATGTGGACTACCACCATCACCAAGTGATGTGATTTGTTTTTATATTGTCATCCTATATAAATGATTCTAAAATTGTTTCAAATTAATAAATCTATATTATTTAAATTATTATAATTCTATATTTTATGGAACAATTCCATGAAAAAAATGACCAAGGTCAACAAACCAATGTAGTTTTGGGGAGATTTATTGAACAACATTAAGTGGTCAATATATGTATGAACTATACAATGAATTCATTAACATTAATTATAAAAGAAAATTAAAATGGAATATAGATGAAAACAATTCATAATAATGTACTTAATAAATTTAAATTTATTATTTATGATGATATAATTGTTCTGACCTAGGAGAAATCCAATGTAAAGGTTTTCATTTCGATCCGACTCCATTGAGACATATTTAATATTATATTCATAATTTCATTCATATAATTTAAATACAATCCATTTTATATATTATATCATTATTTCCACATTAATTAGTTTATATTATATTTCAATCCATGTTCATTTCTTTTAGGGGTTTTTATTCAAATGTTATTTAATTTGTAATGGTTTACTTTAAAATATCACTCTTATTCAGGATTTTATATTTTAAATTTATAGTAGAAATATTTTATACTTTTAACATTCATAAAAAGCATATATTTTATTGTTGTATATTTATTTCTATGCATTTTATGTATTTATTCTAACACATCGTCTCTTTGACACTCAATTACTAAATGAATGTTTTGTAAGAAAAAAATAAATTATTTGTTCCTTCAGGTCAATAATTTTATTATTCAGTATCTATGTTTTAAAAAATATTTTATTTAAGTTTTTACCAATATATAAATGTTTAATAAATTTATTATTCTAATACCTTTCAATTTTCATTATATCATTTTAAAATTAATCATTTATCAATTTTATTAATAAGTTGTTTTTTTATTTTTTTACAAAACAGTAAATGTAATGTGTATTTTAATATATATGGTGTAAATAGATTTTATCACATCCTTGACCATTATTTACTACTGAGTATCCTATCCAATATTCCACGGTTTTCCAAAAAAAATATATTTTTCTTATTACTCTATGAATTTTATTAATGTAATAATTTTATTATATTTTAAAATTTAGAGAATAATTTGGGAATTTTTTATAATTTCATTTTTAAAATTCATTTAAAATATATTTATGGAATTTTACTCTTATCTTCATGATTCGATTTTCCCCTATCCTTAAAAAAATTAATTATTAAAAACCATCATTTTTATGAATTGATTGTCTTCTATCATATTTTACTGATTTATAGGTAATACATTATTTTTATATTATTTAATTTCATCTGATCAAATTATATATCACTCTTTATTGTTTATTAGGCATTATATTTCTCTTTCTTGTATATATTTTCAATATCAAGGTTTTGTCACAAATATTTCTATTAATTGTATCTTTTATTAACCATTTATTATTTAAATATATTTTATTATATCTAATAATATTATTAAGAATGTTATTTAATTTTTTGGTAAATATTGACATTCTTTATTCTTGATTTATTAGGGACATTTTTTGATAGAAAATTAATTTTAATGTTTTTTATATTACTGATTCAATATTTCAGGAATGCATTATACATATATAAGTGATTTGTGTGGCCCTATTATAGAGGAACCCATGATGGTTGAATAGGTCTCAAGAGTCAAACAACTTAACAATATATATTAGTTGGTTGTTTTTTGTTTTCCTACCCAACATGTATATGTGTTTTAGTATAAGGCCATTAAGATAAAATTTCTAATGTCTTGGCATAAGACCTAGGTGATAAGATCATGGATGTCTGACATTATGAATTTATTTTAGTGAGATTTTATTTATCATTATCAATTCATTTACCTTAATTCATGTATGTGTTTCATGATTATTTTAGTGATAAAATGGAATATGTATTGATTATTAATTTTAGCCATATTATTATTCTTTATCTACTAATGACTGTTCTTCTTGTACATCTCCCCTTACTAGGCATCTGATATCACCCTTTATTATGGTTTTCATTCCCTAGGATATGAAAAAGTACACTTTGAATGATCTTTCATGATGAAGTAATGTTTATTAAGTATTTTTTATATATTCATTGTAATATAGAAATCATGTATGTATATAGTCTCTAAAAACTACTAAACTAATACATCCTTTGTTATGTGATAACTTTGAACTTGTACTAATGTAATAATGTAAACAACATATATAGGTTATTAAATTATGTTTGTTATAATGACCATGATTGAAGTCAATACATGGTATCATATAGATGTGGAGATAATAATAAGGTTGTCATAGTATGAGAAATATGTGATAATTATAATATCATGTAGGGATAAAAGATAGATTCTTTAGAATAATTGATGTCCCAAATATTATTAACATAAAAATCATGTGGTTTTGTGAATATATATGAAGAGAAGAAAATGAAGACAATATGGATATGATGTTTTTATAAACATACATATTTTATTTTGTTGATGAATAAAAGGAAGATAGTCAATATATAAGAAGTTATTAATCTTGTGTATCAAAGAGAAATAAATTACTTTTTTATCAAATTGAATATTCTTTTATTTATGATGTAGGTTAGTTTATCACTACAAGTAAAAAATGTTATTCTTTTTCATTGGAATGAATTAGTATAAGAGGTGTATTCTGACCTTGATTCTATATAGGATCATATAATACAATGAAATAGAGTTGAGTATTCAGTCCTATGATATATAAATATGAAAAATATTGATTATTATGACCCCTTATATTATAAGGAATAATTTAGAATACCATGTTGTGATATTATTATATCATATAATCTAAATTATTTTACAAAAAAACTTTAGATTTCTCAATACTAATGAAGACGATCAAACATTGTTTTATCATGTAGTAATTTTTTCTTTCTTGATGATAATTATTCATGGATAAACCATCCAGAAATGAAAATTATAATTCATATCATGATTGTTTCTAGAACGTAATAAATTAATTTTTAGTCTTTTCATCATACCTAGTAAGCATCAGTAGTATCAGTACATAAATAAAACCATTCTTGATTATCCTCTTGATAATAAAAGAGGTTAGGTGTGTTTATGGTGGGGGGGATAAAAACTTCCTTACACATTCAACAAAATCTTACACATTACAGATGAACCCTGTTACTAAATTCTGATGGGACCTATTGTTTTTTACTCATATTTAATATTTTTTGTATAAAAATTTAAGGAGACAAAATTGTGGGAGATTCACCAACTAAATAGTTGATGATATAATATAGGGTAAAATATTTATTTATAAATAAGTAAATCATGATGATTTATCCCCCCTTAGTTTGTTTCATCGATCCCGGTGAATAACATAGTGATTAAAGAAAAATCATTAATAACTATTTTTTGAGTGGAGTCATTGAGAAATATAGTTTTCATAAAAACATAATAATTTCATGATGAACTCAAAATATATGATAAGGGAGCAAGAAAACTGTAACATGAAAAAAAGTATAACATATTGTTAATGAAACTAGAAAATATTCTACATGTAAATGAGATACTATTTTTTCCTATATAAAAATCAATATAAAAATTTTAGGCATGTCTCAATTCTGTTTGGTGTATCAGAATCCAAGACTATATCTATTGTAGTTTTACCACAAGCCTTATTAGTCCATAAAAGATATTAATTATAGATAAAAAACGTAGGGAAGAATTGATTACTTATTTTTGATAATTTTAAAGAGATTTGGAGTGAAGGATTATTGAATTACACTGTTTACAACCAACACATTCATTGAATGAATCTTTACATGGGTGATGTGGTATCACAAATTAACTCATGTCTTTTATTTTTTCCAAGGAATATCATGTAAGAAAATGGTTATGTCCCTTTATTTTGATTAAAACATTTCTACATAGAGAAATGAAAATGTAGAGAGATAATGAATACCCATTCAATGTCATCAAATAATGTATGGAGAATTACATTGAACATTTACAACTAAGGTGCATCCTTCTGGATGATCAGATTAAAAATCACTCAAGTCAATTGAGTTTACAACATTAAATAATGATCATTATAAGAGAATAAAATATTTTTTCTTTTATCCTTTAAAAAAAATTATATTAATTTGTATGAAAAGGAATTTAAAGTTGATGTTTCATTTTCGTGCCTTTGGGGAAGACAACCCAAAATTCATATCAAATACCTCCAAACCTCACTTTGTAATGAGTAATAGTGAAGTGGGATCATATTACAAGGGTTACTTCATTTACTGAAGGAAAATCCAAAAAATTTGAGGTTTTATAAATCAATGAATAATACAAATCATTAAAATTTAATTATATTTTGGTTGAATTTCTCAAAATTAGAATCATGTTTTGGAAAGAAATATTATTATATATCTCATTAGGGAAAATGACTTGTTGAAACTAAAACATTTCATCGTATCTAATTGCAACAAACCAATGTTTTATCAATGGAATCTCTTTATTATAATCATTCGTTATATTATAATCGCATTATAAAACACAATGAAATGATACTAAATATTATGTGACCATTAAAAATAATTTTTCTAATTCTATGTTATGAATTTCGAAAATCTGACATACGAGGCTGTGATCAGTATGATTTTTGGAGTCTAATAAAATAAACTTAATTTATATTGAATAGTAAAATACCCTTATTAATATTAATGTTACCCTTATGAATATTAATATAAACTTATGAATAGTACACTCACCTCTGATAGTATATATATAAGATTTATGTGAAAGCATGATGTACCCATTATTTGGAATAAGTTAATAAATGTTTTAAAAACTGTATTTTCCAAGAATATTATGATTTTAATTAAAAACTAAATTAAGAATTTTTAGAAAATTATATTGGAAATTTTACTTCATTTTTAGATTATACATATCGATAAATGGTTAGGGTGAATTTTTGGGATTTTTCAGAAATACTTGAATTTATGGTGAATAGTAAAATACATTAATTTACCGTATACATAAATTATAATTTAAACCCACTATTCCTAACATCACAAGTTATATAAGAACCCAATTCTAAAACTCACATTCCCTATTTACAATTCATGGTCATGGAATCATCACTATTTCTTATCTTGGTTTAAATTAATAACCTAATGATAAAAATTTTAAGAGAACCCTTCTCCCCTCCACAATAAATACCACCCTTCACACCCAGATTTACTCAAACCAATCAAACTTAAATACATGTATAATCTCTGGAAAATCATATTCCCTAGACACTACCTCACTTCCAAGAGCTTTTTCTATCATCAAATATCCAAGCATAGGTTTATTAAGGATGATCTCAAGTGGAGGATTCAATAGGTAATTCCACCCCCTGTTTTCGTTCAATTTCCTTTCAAATGTCATTTTATTTCTTCTATTATCCTCAAATTATATTATAAAAATGTCATTATAAGTATATTTTGATTCATATAATGATATTATATCGTGTTAATGAAATATTAATCATTATACTCCCCCTTCCACTCTTTGTTAATAAAAAATAAATTGTTTCCTATGATGTGTTAATTTACCTACATCATTGGTGATGCAATTCCATTTTCTTCAACTACTACACAGATGTATAAAAAACCATAAAATAGTTGAAAATGAATTGTAAATTTTATTTTTTATCCCCTTTTATCTTCTGGAACTAACTTTTTTACATGACACTAAGTGATAAAATAAAATAAGTTTTTTGTGATCGAAAAACCATTCAAATTAAACAAAATTGATCGTAATTAATCATTAACTAATGATTCATACTCATGGTACATAACCAAATTAATTACATGATCATTTATAACTCTATTATTTCACAATTATTATATATTAAAAAATCTTGATGTACACCCACATTTTAATTGAACATCCATTCGTGAATACAAGGGAACCGTTCAAGTAAATTATAAAAACGAACATTCCCAAACAACAGATTTAAACTATAACTCATCCAAAGGCCCATTAATGAACATAATGAAACAATAATGAACCATGATAATTTATCAAAGGTTATTTATCTGTTAATTAATTAATATAATGTTATTATATAGGACATTAAAGTGAACAAAGCATTCAGATGCAAGGTAAGGGGAAATTCTCAAACCCAACATTATGAACTCAACATTATTTTTTCAAGTTCTACCACTTTTAGTCCATTTTTAGTATGTTCTCTGATTTAAAATAATTTTTTCATCATTATCTTACCCTATATGGGATATAAATTTTGTTCACTAGAGTTTATGTAAATCGAATGTTTTCCAAAAGAACACATCTTTCAAAAAAACCTTTTATTTCTCACTAGAGGTTGATGGTTATTGTATCAAGTATGTTATTCCCACATTCTATTGGGAACCCGAAGATTTTGAATGTGTTAAAATGATATAAAAACCATTCCTTATCATAGTTTAGTTATTTTTTTTATATATGTTCTATGTGAAATGCATGATAATGATAATGTTAGGATGTGATGGGTGCGCCTAGAATTATATAACGTAATGAGAATGATTGAATCTGATGACTGTCTCGGAATTATATAATGCTCCAATGCATTCTTAAAGTGATGAATCTCATGAGTTAATGTTAAATGATGTGTGAAAATGAAGCTATATTTTTTCACAACTATGTGTTGTATTTCTCCACAAAGACTTGATGTTTCATTTTTATGCATTGCCACATTTCAAGTCTTTATTAATGATTCCTCTAATGTTTGTGATACTTTGACTATGTTATGATTATTCTCACCCATTGTTTTATATTTCTTATCTACCCTCTTACTAGTCTTTTAACTCGCCCATTTTTAATGTATATCCTCATGTGACTACATGTACTAAAGATAGATCATGATCCAATGAGAAGCTAGATAATGAGGAATTAAATAAATAGTTATGCTTGATGTTGTAAAATTTATGTTTGGTCCTAGTTTTCCAAAGACACTAAGCCCATGGATCCTCATGTTGTAATAATATTAATTTTTTGATCTTTACAATTATGTAATTGTAAGGAATGAAATGCAAGGGTCTCTATAGTTGGTATCAGATGCAAGGTTTAGTTAATTTGGGATTTAAGATTAGTAAACCTAGAAAAAACCTATAGTATGAGACTAAGTACAAATATGCACACAAGAATATTTAAATAGGTAACACATAAGTTATGATTTTAGTCATAAAATTTACAAATGAATATGTTATTAAATCATGGATTGTTGACTTATGTTTTGGTCTAAACATTTCTATTTTAGAGAATGGTGGGAACTATGAGAAACTAGGCCAACAACTTGTGCGAGAGCCAAAGAAATGATTTCTAGATTGACATCCCCAATGATATGGGAGGTGGAATTCAAAACATCATGGCAATTCTTACCTAAATATCTCAAGTTAGTAAAATTTACTAGAATTATGGGGAACATTATACTTCACCTAAGAGGGAGAAACTGATTGTCAAGTGTTTTATGTGGAAATGACCACCAACATTTAGTGGATATTATAATCCACTAGTTTTGGAATAGTGGGTCAACTCTATGGTGAAAATCATTTTTATGATTCACTTTTTTGAGATAGAGAAGGTGACATTATTCGTTTATCATCTTCATGGAGAGGTCGATCAATGGTGGGATTTGATTAAGAGAACCAAACCAAATGACTATTTGGAAGAGATGGAATAGGAAGACATGAAGATAATGTTTCTTAACATGTATTTCTTAATAAATCATCATATGAATATGGAGAAAGAATTCATAGGAATCAAGAAAAATGAATTATAATATTTCACAACCTACAATGCAAGTTCCACAAGGCTATCAAGGTATGCTCCAGGTTGTGTTATCAACTATGATAGAAAAATTGATAGACTCTTCAGTGGATTAAAACCACACATTCGAAAGGCTCTTGAAATTCAAGAATTTGGGAGTTATGAAGAAGTTGTTTTGTGTTCTCTCAATGTGGATATGGTGTTTGAAGAATTTTCACATGGCTATAGTGATATTAAATGAATGATAGAGTTTCAAGATAGACGATCTAATCATAAATGTGGGAAGAAAACTCAACAACCCACATGCCAATAATGTGGGAAGTTGCATCATGGGAACTTACTCAAAGGGACATGTAAATGCTTCAAGTGTGGAAAAAAAGGACACCATGCACAAGAGTATAAAAAAGACATGAAAATGAAGGATAATGTTGCAGAAGAAAGGGTAGCCCCACACATGGTTTTATACTATAACTGTAGGGAGAAAGGGAACTACACAAGAAATTTAACTAAACCATGAGTACTAGAGGGTAATCAGTGTCAGAATCCACCAAAGCCAAATGAACAAGGGAAGGCTTATGCCATAACTATGATAGAAGTGGAGAAAGTTAATGAAGTCGTACCAGGTACACTTCATATTCACTAATGAATGTAAAAAGTCTTATTTTATTCTCATTCTACATGTTCCTTTATATCATGGACGTTTTATAGAACTATAGAATCAGGGTCCTAAAACCTTGAAGTAGATATATCTGTAAAAACACTAAGTTGTGTAATAATTTCAACCCAAGGATTTGAATCTTCTCATGTTGGCGTATTTATGAATATTCTTCTAGTGAATCTCTTAATACATCCCTTGGTGTAATTCAATGCTATAATGGGAATGGATTGGCTCTCATTATATAGAGAAAATATCATCCTTCAGGAAAAGGAAATATCATTTCATATTCCGAACCATCCCATGCTCCTCAATAAATACAAAGAAGATCATGAATCTCATTTGAACAATCTTCCAAATGTGTGGGTGTTGATTCTTTTTGAAAAATAATACCTCACCCAAATGATTGAGTAAAAGGAAATTTCCCACCATGGTGAATTTCCCATCATGGGGGAATATCATGATGTATTTCCTGACGAGTTACCCAAACATCCCCCGGATCTAGAGGTAGGGTTTTTAATAGAACTCGTACCCAGAGCTAGTCCTATCTCAAAGTGTCCCTTTATAATATATACTATCGAACTAGAAGAATTAAATAATAAACTTTAAGAGATTTGGGAAAAAGGGTGAATATTCCCTAGTGTATCACCTTGGGGTGCATGAGTGCTCTTTGTGAAGAAGAAGTAAATAATAATGTGGTTTTGTATCGATTATCTAGAACATAAAAAGATCACCATAAAGAAAAAGTATCATCTTCCAATGATTGACGACTTATTCAATATGTTAAGAGTATCTCAATACTTCTCAAAGGTGGACCTTCATTCTGGATATAATCAGCTAATGGTGAAAATTGAATATATTCAAAAGATATCCTTCCATACAAGTTATAGTAAATATGAGTTTCTAGTGGTGCCCTTCAGACTTACTAATTCCCCTGTAATATTCATGAATTTCATGAATATAGTATTCAGACATTACCTAGAAAAATATTTGGTAGTGTTTGTCGATGATATTATCATTTAATCCAAGAGAAAGAAGGAACATTAAGAACATCTTAGACATGTTTTTGAGACATTGATAAAGGATAATTTGTACACCATGTTCTAAAAGTGTGACTTTTGGATGAATCATGTCATGTTATTGGGAAATGTGATCACATGTTAGGGAATTTATATGGACCCTTCTAAACAAAATGTGATTGATGAATTATCAATACCCCTTAGTTTCCCTAAAATACATAGTTTTCTTGGATTAGGTGGGTACTATCGACGTTTTTTGAGAAATTTCTCACAATTGTGAAGACCTCTAACTAAGTTAAAAGGAAAGGTGTAAAGTTTGTTTGGACGGAAGAATGTGAGGGAAGAATCAAGGAGCTAAAGAGATGGCTGATCACTGCACTTGTACTCAAACTACCGAAAAGAAGAGAATGTTTTGCGATATATAGTGATTATTGAATGAAATTAATGGTTTGTGTACTCATGAAAAATGATAATGTGATATCCTATGCCTCATGGCAGTTAAAGATCCAGGAGCAGAACTACCCAACACATGATCTAGAGATGGCAGTCAAGAGGTTTTCTTTGAAAATCTAGAGGCACTACCTTTATGGTGAGAAGTGTGACATTTACAGCAACCACAATATCCTAAAGTATATATTCACACCAAAGGATCTCAACATGTATCAACGTATATTTTATGATCTAATCAAGGAATAAAATTTCACTATTCACTATAATCCTAAAATGGCAAACAAGGTAGTCGATGCTCTGAGAAGAAAAGAACATGCTACTCTATCCATGTTATAGATTGAGAAAGACACTTTATTCTTGGATATTAAAAGAATGGTTTTGGAAATTATAAGGGAAAGAGATAAATCCTTTCTTTCCCAAATGATTTCACAACCATCTATCCAATAGAAGATTAATGAGGCACAAAGGGATGATCTGGAGTTACAAAAGAAGTTGAATGTTGTAATGAAAGGGATTCTTCTAGATATCCATATCAAAAAAAGGTGGCATTTGGTTTAGAATGAATATTTGTGTGACTTCATCACCCAGGATAATGAAGGAGCTATTGGACAATGCACATAGCACAAAATTCTCTACCCATCTTGGTTTCACCAAGATCTCCTGAGATCACCGTGAACAGATCTGGTGGGAAAACATGAAAAAGGGAAATTGTAGAATATATATCAAGGTAGTTGGTATCTCAGTAAGTTAAATAAGGGAGACAAAATCCCAGAGGGATGATTTAGCCCTTGCGTATACACATGTGGAAATGGGAGAATTTTAATATGGTCATTTTCACGGGTCTCCTGAAGACATCCTAGGGAAATAATGCGATATGGGTGGTGGTTTATTGACTAAAAAAGACTGCCCATTTTATCATTATTCAGGAAGTTCTCTCCATTGAACAACTTGTAATGATATATATGAATGAAGTACTGAGACTACATGGTGTTCCAATCATGATTGCATTTGACCATGATCCAAGGTTTACATCTAAATTGTAGATAAGTCTCTGTCATGCTTTGTGTACTGAATTAAATTTTAGCATGACTTTTCACCCTCAAACTGATAGCCAATATGAAAGGAAAATTCAGACGCTTGAAGATATTCTAAGAGAATTCTCTTTAGAATTCAAAGGCGGATGGGATCAGTATCTCCCATGGTTTCAATTCTCATACAATAATTGATTACAATCGAGAATTCATATGGCTCCATATGAAGCTATGTATAGAAAGAGATGGATAACACCAACCTGTTTGGATGAATTTGGGGAATGAAATCTAATAGGACTCGATCTTGTACAAGAGATAATAGAGAAGGTCCAAGTCATCCAGAAACACATCAATGCTTCTCAATGTCAGAAAAAGAGCTATGATGAAAATCATTGAATGTATTTGGAGTTTGACATTAGAGATAAAGTTTTCCTTCGAATATCACCATGGAAGAGAGTCATGCAGTATGGAAAGAAAGGGATGTTAAGAACAAGGTACATTGGCCCCTTTTAGATCATTTACCGAATGGGAGCCATAGCCTATTGTCCTGAAATTACATGAAATATGGCTTAATTTCATGTTGTGTTTCACATATCACTCTTAAGGAAGTACATACTAGACCCCTCACATGTACTGAACTCAGAGGTGGTACAACTGGAAGATGATCTCTCTTATGAGGAGCAGCTAGTGAAGATCCTGGACTGGAGATAAAAGGTCCTACACAACAAGAAAAAACATCTTTTCAAAGTGTTTTGGATGAACCATAAGTTTTAATAATCCACATGGGAACCAGAGGAAGCGATGAAGGAGAAGTACCCTTAGCTATTTATGTAAAACGAAATTATGAGGGTGAAATTTCATGGGGGGGGGAGAATTTAACGACCCAATGTTTTATCAATGGAATAGCCTTATTATAATTATTCCTTATACTATAATAACATTAGGAAACATAAAGATATGATTCTAAATACTATGTGACCATTAAATATAATTTTTTCACTTTAATGTTTTGAATTTCAAAAATCTGACAAACTCTGTTTTGATCAGTAAGAAGTTTGGAGTCTAATAGAACAAACTTAATTTTTGAGGAATAGTAATATACCCTTAAGAATAGAAATATTAGCCTTATAAATATTAATATACCTTTATGAATAGTAACCTCACCTTTTATAGTATATATGTTGGATTTAAGTGAAAGAATGATGTACCTATGTTTAGTGATAAGTAACCAAATGTTTTAAAAACATTATTTTTCAAGTAAATTATGATTTTAATAAAAAATTAAGTTAAGAATATTAAGAAAATTATGTTTTAAAAGTGGAATTAATTTTTGGATTCTACATTTTGAAAAATTGTCAGGGTGAATTTTTGGGATTTTTCTGAAATACTTGAATTTTTAGTGAATAAGAAAATACATTAATTTACCGTATAAATACATTATAATTTTAACCCACTATTCCTGACATCACAAGTTATGTAATAACACAAATATAGAAATCAAATTACCTTTTTTACTATTCTTGGTCATGGAATCATCATCATTTCTTATCTTTGTAGAAGTTGATAAACTAATGATTAATATATTAAGAGAACCCTGCTCCCCTCCACTATAAATACCACCCTTCACACCCCAATTTACGAAAACCACCCAAGCTTCAATACTTGTATAAAATCTTCCCAAAAATCATCCATATCCCCTCCCCAACGTCATAGAGTTTTTTCTCTCATGAAAATTCCATGCCTGGGTTCATTAAGGAGGATCTCAAGGGGAGGATTTTAGAGGTAATTCCTCTACCTCTTTTCATTCTATTTCATTTCAAATGTCATTTCTTTTCTTCGCTTATCCTCAACGCCTCTTAATAAAATTTCATGATAACTCTAGTAAGATTAATATAATAGTATGATATCATGTTAATTAAATATTATTCATTATAATCTTCTCTCAAAATCTGTATTAATAAAAATGAAATCATTTCTTGTGATGTGTTAATTCACCTACATCATCGAAGATGCAATTCCATTTTCCTTCAATATCTAAAAGGCTAGAACTAAAACCATAAAATGGTTGAAAAATAATTGTAAATTTTATTTTTTACCTCTTTTTATGATCTGGTACTAACTTTTTTTTGTGTTAATATGTGACAAAGTAAAACAAGTTCATTGTGATCGAAAAACCACTCAAATTAAGAAAAATTGATAATTATTAAAAATTATCTAATGAATCATGCTCATGGTACATAAAAAAAATTAATTATATGATAATTTATTTCTATTTAATATCATGAATAATTTATATTAACAAATATGGATGTACAATTATATTTTAAATGAACTTCCATTGATGAATACAAGTGAACTGTTCAAGGAAATTATACAAACAAACATTCGTGAACAACGAATTTATACTCTCTAACTCATCCAAAGGCCCATTAAAGAACCTAATGAAACTATAATGAAAAATTTTCATGTATAAAAATGTATGTATATGTTAATTAATTAATATAATTTCATTATAAAGGACATTAATGTGAATAAATAATTCAGATAAAAGGTTAGGGGAAATTCTCAAACCCAACTTTCTTTCTTCAGGTTCTCCCTCATTAACTCCATTTATTGTTGTGGACACTCATTAAAAATAATTTGTTCATATTTATCTTACAATTTTTTGGGATATAAATATTTTCCACTGGATTTTATATCAAACAAAATTTTGCCAACAGAACCCTTCTTTTAAAAACACACATTTTATTTCACACACAAGGTTGATGGTTATTATTTCATGTATGTTATTCCCACATTCTTTTAGGAACCGAATGATTATAAATGTTTTCTTATGAGATTAAACCCATTAAATTAAATGGGTTTTTATGTCCATTTTTTATATATGTTTTATGTGGCATACGTGATAATGATAATGTTATGATGTGACGGGTGCGCCCAAAAATATATAGTACAATATGAATGTTTGAATGTGACGGGTGCGCCCATAATTATACAGAGCTCCAATGAATTGGATAAAGTGATGAAACTCTTTAGATAAAGTGAAATGATGCGTGAACAAGATTCTAGATTTTTTCAATGGTGTGTTTGGTATTTAACCACTAAGACATGATGATTCATTTTTTATGCATTTCCACATTTCAAATCCTTTATTAATGATTCATCTCATGTCCATGATCCTTTGAATATGTTATGATTATTCTCACCCATTTTTATCTTGTTCTCATCTACTTTCCTACTGGTATTTTATCTCACCCCTTTTTGATGTATATTTTCAGGTGACTACATGTACTAATGGTAGGTCAATAGGTAAAAAGAAGCTATAGAATAATGAAATAAATAAATATTTTTTCTTGATGTGGTAAAAGTTATGTTTGTTCCTAGTTTTCCCAATACACTAAACCTATTGATCCTCATTGTTTAATAATATTTTGTTGTTAATCATTATAATGATGTTATGGTGATAAAATAATGGTAGGGTTGCTATAGTAAATACCTCACAATTACACCCAAGAAAAAAGTTGGAGAATTTATTAATCGAAACATGGCACAAAATCATATTGTAATCGATTAGTCATATTGGATTTGATTTGATAAAAAAATTAATGTTGTCTTTTTAATACTATAACATGACATTAAAAATATTTTATGTAATGGATAATGTAAAATATGGCCTTAATTCTCCTGAAAACCATCCTGAAATAATGTATAGTGACGTATGAAAAACTATATGGGGTGTTTTTTAAACCAAAATAAAACATAAAAAGACCAAAATTCCACTGAAAAGAGAGTATCACAATATTATATCACACCATAATCCAAAATTTGTAATGTTAAACAGTACAAAATAGTTCATTATGTATTATAAAAATGAAAAAATTATTCAATAATATTAACTGGTCGTGAAATAATATTATTGAATTTAAAATTATTTATACCTTTAGAAATATAATTATGTAACTAATAAATATTATGACGTGAATTTTATATGATTATAATTTTTGAAAATATACTATTATAGATAGAAAGTTTAGGACATAACACATTAAAATTAATCTACAAATCCTTGATTACCTATAAATTATGGGTATAAAACATTTGTTTTGTCATGAAAACCCTAAGGATATCAGACTCGATTTTTTATTTTTTGAGGCCATATCACTTCAAAATAACCTCCAACAACATCAAATCAATATGGTTAAAATTATTTTGATTAACAAATATTTAAATTATCAGTATCTATTTATATAATGTTATTTATGAATATTAATGGGAGAAATTAAAGTGATTGGGTCTACTCTCAACAATTATTTTATTGATAAGATGAGGTTAAATACTCTGAACAAGACAAAAAGAACCTTGAAATTCTCATAGAGAGGATCTTTCCAAATAAAATTAAAAATTAAATTATATATCTTAGAATTAAATGATCTTATATTTATTTATTTATTATGAAATCTGTTGAACTTTTCCTGTTACACCATTAGTATGATGATGGATAAAAGCATTGAACCCCTCTACTAGTATCCAAATATGCCCCCACAAAGCTCAAAATGTCATTTTTAGATCGTTAGGTTCTATTATATAGGATTTCAACTGTTTTCATAACTCCCCAATTATAAAAAAAATATTTCATTCCAAAAATGAAATATTTATTCTAACTCTCATGGTTTTGAGAGGGATGAGGCATATTGATTCACTCGGTCCATAAGGGTGTTCCTAAGAAAATCTATCTTGGTCTTCATAAAATAATCTAAGGAATCTGTTGTCAACAATATTCTATATATACTGAAAAATTATATATGTTGGTTTGTATATCTATTTTTAAGAATTATTTATGGATAAATGTCTCTTACATGATCTCTTAATCCATGATAAAACCCATCATTGAATAATAATCCTATTATTATTATTCTCTCCATGTGCACTAACCAATATATATATAAATATCACTTCATAAATAAATAAATTAATATTTATTTAAATGTTAATAAAAAATATACCACTATTTTCTGGATCATTAACTCATCCCATCAATCCACCTCAAAATATTTGGATCCTTCAATAACAACTATTTATTTAAATAAATAACTTTTATCTCATTATTAATTCATTGAATATTTATGTGACCCCCATAACCGGAATAATTATTATTCCTAACTAATCTAGAAAGACATTTATTCAATTATTAAGTTCAAAAATAATTTAACTGTGGATAGGGATACACATACTATGTGTCATTCTAGTAATCTTTCATGATAGAAATAGGTGAAATGGGTTATATTCTAAGATCATATTTGAGAACATATCCAGGAACAAAAATTTAATTGTGTACGTGTTTGAACAAAACAAACCTCCTAATAACCCCCACATTGTAATATAATAATTTTTTTTTCAATATCTCATCAAGTAGGTTGCTTCACATATATCGTCAAATAGTATACTAGATATATAATTCTATGAATTTGATTAAATGAACTATATATAGAAAAAAACCATGCTCATTAACTAAATTATACATTTAAATATTTAAAAATGGGTATGATTTAATCAATTTCATTATAAAAAAAGTGAAAATTTCTTGTGGAATGTATTCATTTGTGTAATATCACTTATGACACAACCAATACATCCTACCTCACCGCAAACATATCTCGTCAGGGATTTCATCAACACGTCAAAATATTCAATTAATAATATAAATTCCTAATAATATGAAGTCAAAATTACAATAGTCACATATTTAGATATCAATATAAAATGGAACATATAACATCTGTAATTCCTTCTTGAAAATTAGTTCTCATAACCTCCTCCCATGGAGATTACCATGTTTGAACTTTATGAGAAGTAATATCAATTATTTATATGTCTCTGATACATAAAAGATAAAATCATCTTATGTACCATTAGTTAGAAGTATCATAATCATAGAATATATATATATATATATTACAACATTTTCATAACATATCATGTTTATCATCAGAGCTATGAATTTTTATAACCATATGATGAAACAGATACTCTATGAAAATTTATCACATTAGTGATATATAGAAGAACACTCATCGAATGTGAATATGTTTTTTAATATTAATGTATTTTAATATAAATTGTACTTAATATACAAGGTATTTGGTTATAGGAAAAAACATCCAATAGAATCCTACATTCACTAAATCTTAAAACCAATGAAATTATATTTTCTATCTCTCATGTCATATTCATGATTCCTCTTAGATAATTATTTAGTCAATGGGTCTGCCTTGTTTTCCCCCATATAAACTCTTCTTAATACTAAATCACCACTTTTTAAAAAATACTTCTAGAGGTGGTACTTATAAATTATTTAATTTGACTATTTATGTGATCATAGCTCCTTGTTAAGGGGATGTGCTATAGTATTATCACTTTAAATGTCAGAATAATCCTTATTGATAAGTACTGAATCAAAAGCCTTATCAAGGTCTCTTATCCAGACTACTTAATTAGCTTGATCTAAAGTTGCAATATTATTATACCATTCTTTTTAATAGAATACTATTTGATTATTTGATCTCTTAGAGCATAGAACTCATTTTTTATGATAGAATAAATATTTTTTACCATCATTTTAGATCATTTTGATATATAAGAACTAGTATATTGATATCCCATAATAAATATATCCATATCACACCTATAAATTAGAAACATGTCCTTATTACACCTCATATACTTTAGTATAGTTTTCATAATAGTCCAATTCTGGTTTCATGGTGCTTTTTGATATCCACCAACCATGATCAAGGCATAGGGAATTACCATCCACATACATAGAATGAAATTCATGATATATCATATCATATATTTGTAAAGAATTATACTCATACTCTCTCTTTACGCATGATTACTATGAAACATTTTCTTATAAGGATGTATACCACATGACAATTCTGAAAATCCTATCATAGATTATTTCATTGAAAATCTCTTTAGTATTTGGGAAATTTATATACCCTTACATAGTTCTGTAGAATCTTTGACCTCCCATGAATTATCATGATCCCATTAATATAGGCTACTTCATCAAATCCATTACTAGATAATAACTTTTCAATCAGCATATTAAATAACAATAAGACCAGTATGTCATTTCCATTTAGTAATATGTTGTTGATATATAATACTAGGATTTCAAATAATCTCCCACTAAAATGTTTCTATACATAATGATCATATTAATTATTTATGAAACAAAAATCCATTATGGATTCATCAAAATAAATGTTCCAGGATCATTAGGCTTGAATCAACCAATATCTATACCAATTAATTGATATCTATAACTTTTATACCATTTGAAAATATTTTGAAATCTGAAAAACATTCTGGTTTTGTGGTATGGAAATATTTCATATGTTTCCCATTAGTGAAATCTATTTTGTCCAACATTTTTCAATTTTCATATTCAAGGTAGATTTTTATGGAAATAATATTTTTTTGTATTTCTACAAAATATATGGTGAAAATGTTCCACAAATATCTATTCCATTATGTTTCTTAAATCATTTTGAATAAAATCGTACCTTATAAGTAATAAAAATATCTTTTACATCCGGTTTATTATTAAAAACTTATTTTCACCCAAAAGAATTTATATCCACTAGAAGATCTATGAGAACCAAGGATTAGTTATAATCCATTGAAACCATCTCAGAATACATGGATTCTTGCTATGAGAAAACTAATGTGTTTTTTAGTGCCCTCATATATGATATGGGCTCATACCAATCAACTAATAGTGAGTAGTCATCCTTGAGGTCTATTAAACCATATTACTCATGTTCACTCACCTCTTGGGTGCTCATATATAGTAAATTTCTCTCTAGAACAACATATTATATGGGGATTTATGTAATTTTTTATTGTGGTGACTTTTTTAGGTCTTGATAATAAATATAATTGAAGTTAATATTTCTCCCATTATCCTTTTTGGATATGTTCTCCCTCATAAAGATTATGGATTGAATTATCACTATTACCTTATTATTTATGGGTTCCTATAGAAATTATTACCATGTTACCTTCAGATACCCAATAAATATACAATTCATGCATCAAGGTGTCTGTTTGTTTCATGAAATATCATTAAAAACCCTTTTTCTCCCCAAATTCATGAATGTGACAAAATTAATTTCTCCCAATACATTAATTCATATGCAATTAATTTACTTATTTCATAGGAACTGAATTTAGTATGTGTTCCACATACTATATTAAATATCCCTAAAAGGATAATTTTAGGTCTGTAAGACTCATCATTGACCTCCTCATGTTTGAAAAGGTCACTACTGGAACACAGTATTTTAGCGGTAGTTTTTTCATGGCGGTTTTCAAAACGGAAGCTAACTTTTTTATGATAAAAATTTTAGCTGAAATTATGAAAAACTCTTTGAAAAAACTAATGCTAAATGTTTTTAAAATATTTTTAATAATTTCTTTAAAATTTATTAAAAAATATATTTTTTTATCTGTGGTTTTTTTTCAAAAAACCTTTGCAAAATTGAAGAATATTTTTTTACAATTATTTATTATGTATTTTTACTTATTAATTATTTACAATAATAAAAGTTTATTAATTATAATTTTAATTATTTATAATGATTCAATTAGTAAATATTTATAACTATCATTTAATAATATTTTTAAGTGGAAAACAAATCATTAATAAGTTGAAAACAGATTTTGACATCCAATTACTGTAACTTCTAATCCGGGAGTCCATTTCAGCTCCACAAACTAGTTAAATCATAGCTCATCAAATGAGATAAAACCATGGGAGATTTTAATCATGTAATTATGAAAGGAAAAAAATATATTCAAATTTTAAATGACAAAAATCAACCTCATACTTCAAGCGGTCATAACTTTTAATCCAGGTGTCCGTTTGGGCTCTACCACATATCAAATCAAAGTGTGAATTGTGATCTATGCAGTTTTGGTATGGTAAAAACACTTTGAGTATTGTACCGCCTTTTATACTACTACAAAGTCCTAGAAGACCTCTGAAACAAAGGATTAAATTAAAGACCCTAATTTTCTTAAAATTCAAATGGTAATGACCATCAATCTAGGAGTCTGTTCGGCATGTACCACATATCAAATCGAATCTCATTTCATGATCATCATTTTAACTTGTTGTGGAATAGAAAAAGAGTATCAGATCAGAATTTATGGTCATTTCAGGGTTTTTAGGGTTTTCATAGGTTCATAACATTTTAGGATTTATATAATACATTATTATTTTTATTTTATTTATTTATTTATTTATTTATTTATTTATTATTTATTTATTTATGTATTTATTTAATATTAAATAATTAAATAATTAATATTTATTTATCTATTATTTATTATTTATTTGTTTGTTTAACTATTTATCAATTTACATATTAAAAAATTTACGTATTTATTATTTAATTATTATGTACACATTAATTATTAATTTATTTTTAATTTAAAAATTAATTAATTAATATTTATTTATTATTAGTTTCTTATTCATTTATTATTTGTTTATTATTTATTTATTCATTATTCATTATTCATTAATTATTTATTAATTAATCATTAATTAATAATAAATTATTTATTATTTATTATGTATTAATTATTTATTAAATATTGAATATTGAATACTAAATATTATATTTAATGTTTTAATTATTAATTAATGTTAATTAAATATTAATTAAGAATTAAGAATTATTATTTATTATTAATTATTAATTACTTTTTATCATTTTTTATAAATATATTTTATTAATTTATTGTTTATTATTTATTATTTATTATTTATTATTTATTACTTTTTATTCAGTATTTTTTATTTTTTTTGTATATTAATTCATTTTGAGTTTATAAAATATTATTTTATTATTATTTTATTATTCATTTATTTATTATTAATATATTTATTAAATATTCAATCATTATTGACTATTAATTAAATATTTATTGTTAATTTATTAATTAATTATTAATTATTTATAAAATTTTAATTATTAATGATTATTTATGGATTATTAATTCTTAAAGATCATTTATTAATGATTAGTTATTATTAATTAATAATTTTAAATTTTAAATTTTAAATTTTAAATTTTAAATTATTAATTATTAATTACTTATTATTTATTATTTATTATTTACTATTTACTATTTTGTCATGACCCGACCCTAACCGGGCTTGAGCCGCAACTACCCCTTGACCGCCTCCATAGGTCAGGGGCTGGCGACAAGCACCGATGGCTAAACTACTCGGGGAGGCCTTTGCCTGAGTACCTATACACACACATGCATCACACTTAATGCAAAAGTGAAGAGTAAAAGGGAAGGTAAAGTATTAACTTCTATAAACAACCACAAGAATGCATCGACCTCTAAACAGTACAAAGTAAAAGCTGAAGGTAAAATGAAAAGAAAAAGGAAAAAACACGCGACCAACCAGAAAAGTGCCACAACCTGACAACAGGTAAACAAATGTAAACAACTGGGAGATTCCCACACCAGGAACCCGACTACGACCACCACACGTGGTCCAAACTCCCAAACTCCTAAGCTCCGCTGAAGTCACGACCAACCTACCGGTCGTCTACAAGGGCACACCAAGTGCGGGAAAAGCCCAAGCAGGGGTGAGTATAAAAATACTCAGTAGGATACCTCGAAGGCTCGAGAGAGCAACAAAGGAGGTACCGAATGGTGAGCAGTAGATCAAACAGGGAATAATAAAGGAGTACAATAGAGAGAGTGCAGTAAAGAGCACAGTAGAGAGTCTAGCTCAACCCAACAAGAGAAAGGAGGTAGAGTCTTCCGAACACAAGGAGCTGGAAACGGTGAGAAGAAGAACTTCTCATCGAATCTTCGCTACCTATAGCAGGAGAGTAGATTCGTCAAACCACAAGAAGCTAGAAATGGAAAGCACGAGGCATACCCCACGCATCTTCACCTCTCCTAGAGAGAGAGAGAGTAAACAAGCCCAAGAAGTGGGTACTGGAACAAGGTATATACACATATATATATGCTCTATCAAGAAACCCGAACAAGATCGTAAGGGGATCTCCGTCCCGTAGCTCAGCCCAAGAAAGTGAGTCACCAATAGTCACTGAAGTAAACACCATCGATGCCAAGCATCCCGCATGTCTGCCCCAAACTGAAAGTCAAGGTTCTCAAATCACCATACCTTGACACTATCCACTTTGGGCGGCCCAGACTTGCCCGCACGGTTTTAGGCCGCGTCACAAGGACGCTCCTCGGTGGGGAAATCACCCCTCATACTTTAGAGTTCTTGGGGAACGTCAATCCACACCTTGTCACTGCCCCGCAGTTGAGAGGTCTCCTCAAAGTCGATAGGTGGCCCCCTGTCGAGTCCCGCTGGAGGGTAATCCCTAGAAGTCTATGGGTTCCCACTGGAGGGAGACCTGACAAGAGTCGACGGGTGCCACACTTCCCAATCCCATAAAAGTGTAATCCACTAGAGAGAGACCCAGAAAAAGCCATCGACGAGTCCCAATGCCCAGTCCCGTAAAAGGGTACTCAACTAGAGGGAGGCTCGGAACCGTCATCGGGGACCACTTCCCAGCCCAGTTAGAGGTAAACCCGGCATTGGGGACCACTTCCCAGCCCAGCTGGAGGTAAACCCGGCATCGGGGTCCACTTCTCAGCCCCACTAGAGGTAAACCTGGAACCGCTCTGGCCATCCCTGCTAGATAGTACTGCTTGGTGAACACCATTGTACATGCCATCCCTGGTGGATGGTAATCCACTGGCCATCTGTGCTGGATGGTACCACACTGGCCAGCCCTGCTGGAAACAACCTTCTGGCCATCCTTGCTAGAAACGACCTCCTAGGTAGAGGATCGGTACCCGCGTAATGTGTTGGTCATACCGAATCCAAAATAGCTCTACTAGGAAACATGAATAAACTCTTCCGGCCAAACCATCGAGAATACAACCAGGGGAAAACCACTCAACCCTGCTGGTCGAAACCATCGTGAAAAGGACCAGGAGGGGAACCCACTCAACCCTGCTGGTCAAACAAACGAGAACAGAACCATGGGAAAACCACTCAACCCTGCTGGTTGAAACCATCGTGAAAAGAACCAGGAGGGGAACCCAATCAACCCTACTGGTCAAACAAATGAGAACAGAACCAGGGGAAACTCAACCTCGCTGGTCAAATGAATGAGAACAGAACCATGGGGAAACTCAACCCAGCTGGTCAAACAAACAAGAACACAAATAGGGGGAAACTCAACCCAGCTGGTCAAATGAACGAGAACAGAACCAGGGGGAAACTCAACCCTTCTGGTCAAACGAACGAGAACAGAGGGACCCTCTACATCACGAGAGGTCAAGGGTACACAAATCATAACACGACATGTACATGGGGCCCACATGACGTGTGGCCCCAAGTCAACTCCAATTAAGTGCAAAAACTTTCTCAGGTACAAACAACCACATGTACCTCCAAGCGTTCTCGTATACTCCCAGAGTATACCACATTTCCAGCCCAAAGTCTATCATGCACACAACACCCAATGTCAACACGAAGTGGGTAAACATAACAACTCCAACTTGCCACCACAATGGTTCAGGCACGGCCAACCACATCTCTTCTAGCATTAATTCACTCACACATGAGTGCACCCGATAACATGCTAAGGGTTTGCTTCTGAACACGGCAATAAGAACCGCCACTAGAGTACCCTTTATATTTCCACATTTAATAAGATCGTGTAAGAGGATCCACTCGCCTGAACATATTACACTGTTGTAATCCGTGCGGAAAAACATGCGAGATCGACTACTTACTCGCCTCCAATGGATATCCGACGAAAAATTCATCTGACACCACTTTACACCCGAATGGCGTCCCGTGGTCCCGAGACTCGGCCCCGAGAACAGTCGGGCGCATCGCACCATTGCGATCCCCTAGAAAAAACACGTCAAAAGGACTTCTCATGTGAGTGCAACAGATATCTCGAGAAAAAGATGTGTTTCGTTGTATCGTACACGAGCGGTTCTACATGGGACTAGCACCCCGGTCATGAAGCACAACGAACGGATCACACCGTTGTGATCCTCTCAAAAAAGTACACAAGATGGACTATTCACTTGTCCAAAACGGACACCCGGTGATAAATCTGGAAATCACCGCCAACTCCCAAAATGGCCCTCACGGGGCCCACACCACCATGTGGAATTAAAGCGGGCAGATTGTGCCAATGCAATTCCCTTGAAAAAACACCAAAAATCGACTGCTCGCACGCCCAGAACGGACATCCGATGAAAAAGTTTTAAAGTGCTGCACGCAGCTCGGAAGATGGGCCATGGGGACCATGCCTCAACTTCGGTTTCAATGCCTGAAACTACATTGGAAAACTCCGTCTCAATGCCATGGTTGCAACGCCATAGACGGTGCTCAATTTAGACATTGGATGTGTTCGCGCCGTCCAAAACAAGATCCCCGGGGAAAAGTGCTAAACCACTTAAAGGCATGTCGCGCCACCGAGGCCCCCGTTTTGGAAGATAAAAACCCCCAAAACCATCTCAAAAGCTTCGTCTCGATGCCACGAGTACACTTCCGTAGACGAAATGCAAAGCGGAATACCGTAATGAAAATTACGGGCGTCCGAAGAGGGGGAGAAAATCCCCATGGCCTAGGCCGGCCCGCGCCAGCCCGCCCGTCTCGCAGTACCGTCCCACAGCTTAGCCGCGTGGGCAAGCTGTGGAACTGCGGTCCATGCTCCGACCGGCCGTGAACTAGTCATCCGACGTGAGGACCCGCAGAATGCGGGTCTTGTTCCCCACGGTGTCACGCGCCGCGACCCATGTTCACCCGAGCACTGACGCCACATGCCGTCTGAAGGCGCTTCTTTGGAATAACATCAAGAATATTCCAAAGTCATTTATAGAAAAAAACGGGTTCTTACATCATTCCCTCCTTCAAGATTAGCATCCCCAAAATGCAAAACCAGGGAACAAGTCAGGTTACTAAGCTCGCACCTGGCTCTTCTGTACCCAGAAGAACTCTTGCACAGTCCCGCGTCACCACACACAGACCAAAGGATTTGATCTGTTCATGAGAGGTATTCCCTTTCCGATGACGTACATAAGATTATGCACACATCTCCTCAGGTGAGTCACGTGGGAGACGTCGTGCACCCACTCCCGACCTCGAGGTTAGGTCAAGGCGGTAAACAACCTCACCATCTCTTGGCACGGTCTCAAATGCCCCGAAGGCTCTTGGGGGTATCTCACCTCCCCGATCGAACCTCTACGTCGCATGCTGCGACTGGAATCACCACCCTCACCTGGAACAAGGCCCAGTGATTCCCTCCTTCAGAATATCTATATGCTGAAACACCCAAGGATATCTGGTCACGCAAGATTTCATAGTCGATTTCCCACAACCAAGGCCCTCTTATACACTCAAAAATGAAGAAGTCAACACCATCAACTAAAGAAAAATGTTTCACGCCTTTTACCATAACAACACAGGGTTACACTGACGCCCCGCTCCACCCTGGTAACCCCTCAAACAAGAAGCAGGGAGAAAATCTTTTCACACAGAGTCTAAAAATTCTACTGCAAAAAGTAGAAGAGTTATAAAGCGTACCTCATTCCACCTCATGCTCTGCAGGATCATAGACATCCAAAGCTCGCTGCTGTCCTCGGTCCCAACCATTAGCTCCCAGAGCCTGACATGGATCGCCTAGTGGTGATGGGAAGACCTCGTGATTCCATCCCCCACTACCAGGTCCTCCTACTCCTCTACGAGCACCACCTCTTTGGATGATACTCTGATCACAGCACTGCCTCTGCCGCGGTGGTTCACTTGCTGCCTGCCTGATATTCTCAGCGCACCTGGTCGGGCAGTCTTGTTCTAGGTGACGTTGCCCATTTAAAGCATAGCAACTGAACTCTACGGGTTTCACGGGTTCCCTCCGATGCCACTATGGTGTACAACTATGCCCCCGAGTCTGGTTATCGGAAATCCACCCGCGTTGAGGTCCTGTCACCCGACGCCCGCTAACTGCGGCAGATGTTTCGGCTCTGTCGAGCCTGCTTCCACCACCAATTGTAAAACGTGATAGAAATATCTCTATCACCAGCGCCTACTCTAGAACCCCGACATATGTGGAAATGCCCAAGGGTACTATGATAGCACGAATCTCTCGGCGAAGACCCTGCTAAAACATCCACGCTCAGATGTTTCTATCATGGACCAAGTCCGGGTAAAAGCTGCATGGTCTGCGAAACTAGTCGCGTACTCGGCTACCTTCATCCCTCCCTGCTGAAACTGTAGGAGATCTTGAATCCGAACGGAGCGTAAGAAGGAGGGGAAAAAATTCTCACAAAACAAAAACATAAAGTCTCCCCACGAAAGCGACGACTCGTCCAGAAACTGAGTCACCAGACTCCACCAACTCCAAGCTGCTCCACGGAAAAGGTTAGCGGCCAAATCCACCATAAGATCTGCTGGAGTCTGCACAAGCCTAAAAAGGAGAACCATCGTCTCTAGCCAAACCTCTACTTCCAGAGGGTTTAGCTCACCGCTGAACCTTAGCGGTCTCTGCTGCTGTAACTCATGGTGCGCGCTCAACCTACGCTCAAGCCCCATCTTCTCTGCTGGAGCTGTCTAGTGCTCACCAGGTGGTGGTTCTACTACCGGCCCACACGGAGAAAGGGGCTCGCATGATGGGTCCTGGACTGAGGCCTTGTAGCTCACAAGGTCATTGTCAGAAACCAAAGTTGGTATCCTAGCTAGCTGTCATTGCGAAAACATCCTGAATATTATCAAGGAGTGCCACGATCAGATGAGCACATATATATAACAGTATCAAAAATGGGGAGCTGAGTCAAGAAGGATAGTCAAAGAATCAATCCTATGTATTGCACAAACCAATTTTCCCTGAAACGAGTGTCTTAGCATGCCGAGTCAACAAGCGGGTTATCAGGGTCCTGGTGAATGGATACGTCGACCCCTACATCATCACTGGACTCCCTGGCCTGAGAGCCGCTCTCGAGACACATTGACACCGTTTCCCTAAATCCCAACCAATTATTTTTTAGAGACGTCTGAACAACATCCCATAGAAAGAACATCCCTTTGATACCACTTTTTCATGACCCAACCCTACCCGGGATCGATCCGCAACTACCCCAAGCCCGCCTCCATAGGCTAGGGGCTGGCGACAAGCATCTAAGGCTAAACAACTCGGGGAGGCCTTTGCATGAGTACCTGTACACACACATGCAACACACTCAATGAAAAAGTGCATAGTAAAAGCGAAACTAAAGTAGTAACTGCTATAAATAACCCCAAGAGTGCATCGACCTCTAAATAGTACAAAGTAAAAGTTGAAGGTAAACTTAAAAGAAAAAGGGGAAAACCCACGACCAACCTGAAAAGTGCCACAACCCGGCAATAGGTAAACAAAAGTAAAC
Source organism: Viscum album (assembly GCA_963277665.1). NCBI lineage: Eukaryota > Viridiplantae > Streptophyta > Magnoliopsida > Santalales > Viscaceae > Viscum > Viscum album. Next base: position 861,876,325 of record OY728121.1, read on the forward strand.
AACTAGGAGAGTCTCACACCTAGAACCCGACTACGACCAACACACGCGGTCCATAATCCCAACCTCCTAAGCTCCACTGAAGTCATGACCAACATATCTGCCGTCTACAAGGGAACACCATGTGCCGGCAAAGCCCAAGCAGAGGTGAGTATAAAAATACTCAGTAGGATACCCCGAAGGCTCGAGGAAGAAACAAAGGAGGTTCCTAAGGGTGAGTAGTAGATCAAAAAGGGAATTGTAAAGGAGTACAACAGAGAGGGTGCAGTAAGGAGTACAGTAGAGAGTCCAACTCAGCCCAACAAGAGAAAGGAGGTAGACTCGTCCAGACACAAGGAGCTGGAAACGGTGAGAAGATAATCTTCTCCTCGAATCTTCCCTACCTATAGCAGGATAGTAGACTCGTCCAACCACAAGAAGCTAGACAGACAAAGCACGTGGCATACCACGTGCGTCTTCGCCTCTCCTGGAGGGAGAGTAACCAAGCCCAAGAAGTGGGTACTGGAACAAGGTATATACCCATATATATGCTCTGTCAAGAAATACGAACATGTTCGTAAGGGGATCTTCGTCCCGTAGCTCAGCCCAAGAAAGTGAGTCACCAACAGTCCCAAAAGTAAACACCATCGATGTCCAGCATCCTGCACGTCTACCCCGAACTACAAGTCAAGCGTCACAAATCACCGCACCATGGCACTATCGGCTTTGAGCAGCACTGACTCGCCCACACAGTTTTAGGTCGCATCACAAGGATGTGTCTAGGTGGGGAAATCACCCCCCGTACTTTTGAGTTCTGGGGGAATGTCAAGACACACATCATCACTGACCTGCAGTCGAGGGTTCTTTTCAATGTCGATAGGTGACCCCGTACCCAACCCCGCTGGAGGGTAATCCCTGGAAGTCGACAGGTTCCCACTAGAGGGAGACCCGACAAGAGTCGACAGGTGCCACACTACTCAGTCCCGTAAAAGGGTAATCCACTAGAGGGAGACCTGGCAAAAGTCGTCGACGAGTCCCAATGCCTAGTCCCGTAAAAGGGTACTCCACTGGAGGGAGGCTCAGAACCATCATCAAGGACCACTTCCCAGCCCACCTGGAGGTAAACCCGGCATCGGGAACCACTTCCCAGCCCATCTGGAGGTAAAACCTGCATCGGGGACCACTTCCTAGCCTCACTGGAGGTAAACCTACAACCACTCTGGCCATCCCTGCTAGATGGTACTGCTCGGTGAACCCCGCTGTACTGGTCATCCCTACTAGATGGTAATCCACTGGCCATCCCTACTGGATGGTACCGCACTAGCCAGCCCTGCTAGAAAAAAACTCTTGGCCAGCCCTACTGGAAACAACCTCATGGGTAGAGGATCGGTGCCCACGTAATGTGTTGGTCACACCGAATACACAAGAACACTACCAAGGAACATGAAGCAACTCTTCCGGCCAAACCATCGAGAACAGAACCAGTGGAAAACCACTCAACCCTACTGGTCGAAACCATCATGAATAGGACCATGAGGGGAACCCACTCAACCCTACTAGTCAAACAAACGATAACAGAATCATGGGAAAACCACTCAACCCTGCTGGTCAAAACCATCATGAATAGGACCAGGAGGGGAACCCACTCAGCCGTACTGGTCAAATAAATGAGAATAAAACCAGGGGAAACTCAACCCTACTGGTCAAACAAATGAGAATATAACCAGGGAGAAACTCAGCCCTGATGGTCAAACAAATGAGAACAGAACTAGGGGGAAACTCAACCCTGGTGGTCAAACGAATGAGAATAGAACCAGGGGGAAACTCAACACTACTGGTCAAACAAACGTGAAAGGAGGGACCCTCTACATCGTGAGAGGTCTAGTGTACGCAAAGAAGAACACAACACGAACATGGGGACCACATGACGTGTGGCCCCAAGTCATCTAAAACCAAGCGCACAAACATTCTTAGGTACAAACTACTACATGTACCTCCAAGTGTTCTCGTATACTCCCAAAGTATACCATGTTTCCATTCCAAAGGCTATCGTGCACACGACACCAAATGTCAACGTGAAGGGCGTAAACGTAACAACTCCAAATTTCCACCTCAATGGCTCCAGAACGGCCAACCACATCTCATCAAGAATTACTTCACTCACATGGGAGTGCACTGAATCACACGCCAAGGGTTTGCTTCTGAACACGGAAAGAAGAACCGCCACCAGAGCACCCTTCATATTTCCACATTTAATAAGATCACGTAAGAGGCTTCACTCACCTGAATAGATTACACCGTTTTAATCATGGCGGGAAAACATGCGAGATCGACTACTTACTCACCTCCAACAGATATCTGACGGAAAAGTCGTCCGACACCTCTTTACGCCCAAACGGCGTCCCTTGGTCCTGAGCCTCGGCCGCGAAAACAGTCTGGTGCATCGCACCATTGCGATCCCCTCAGAAAAACATGTCAAAAGGACTTCTCACTTGAGTGTAATAGATATCCAGAAAAAAAGATGCATTTCGTCGTACCGAACATGAGCGGTTCTACATGGGACCCGCACCCCGGTCCCGAAGCACAATGAACATATCACACCGTTACGATCCTCTCAAAAAGTACACAAGATGACTATTCACTTGTCCAAAATGGACACCCGATGATAAAGCTGGAAATCACCGATAACTCCCAAAACGACCCTCATGGGGCCCACACCACCGTGCGGAATTAAATCGGGGAGATTGTTCCAGTGTAATGACCTCGAAAAAACACTCAAAATCGACTACTCGCAAACCCCGAATGGACATCCGATAAAAAAGTTCTAAATCGATGCACGCATCTCGAAAGACGGGCCGTGGAGCCCATGCCTCAACTCGAGTTTCAATGCCCAAAACCAGACTAGAAATCTCTGGCTCAATGCCAGGGTCACAACGCCACTGATGGCGCTCAATTCGGACATCAGATGTGTCAGTGCCGTCCAAAACAAGATCCCCTGAGAAAAGTGTTAAACCACTTAAAGGCATGTCTCGCCACCGAGGCACCCATTTCGGGAGTTAAGAACCCCCGAAACCATCTCAAAAGCTTTTTCTCGATGCCTGGAGTACACTGCCATAGAAGGCATGAAAAACGGACTCTTGTAATGAAAATTACGGGCGTCCGAAGAGGGGAAATGAATCCCTTTGGGCTGGACCGGCTTGGACCGGCCGGTCCGCCCGGCCTGGGTTGGCACGCGCTAGCCGGCCCGGCTCATAGCATCGGCCCGCAGCATAGCTGCGAAGGATGGCCGTGGACCTTTGGTCCACGCTCAGGCCGGTCGTGAGCCAGCCATCCCGCGTGAAGACCCGCGGAACGCGGGTCTTGTTCCCCACGGGGTCGTGCGCCGTGACCCCTGTTCACCCGAGCGCCGACGCCGCACGCCCGAGCTACTCGTCGTCTCCCCCATATCATCATGGCCACTCCGCCTCAACGCTAACCACTGAATTCCCGCGCCGCCCCGCTTCCGAGACGCCGCCTCCGCTTGGACCCCCGTCGTGCCGCCGCAGACCGCCAGACCCTCGCCGAAAAAACACCAAATGACCTCCAAAACCCGCAATCTTCAGCGGGCGTTTGCGATCAACTCCAAAATCGGATTTCAATTCCAAAAAGTGTGTCGGAAAGCTCAGAAAAAATACTACACATTCATGGACGTTTATTGATAATTAAATAGTGGTTCGATGCAATAATTCAAGCTCAAATTAGATGTGGAAATTAAAAATGAAACCGTAACTATCCTACCTCTTTGGGTGTTGCCTGACGCTTCACCAATGATCCTCCGGAGCTGCCACACCTTGCCAGATATATGGAGGAGAGGAGTTACTCCTTCCATGGGTGGGCTTGTGCCTGGGGGAAAACAAATAGAGAAGGGGGGTGTTTAAATAGAAAACTCTTAAAGTTCCCACCCGTAGGCCCCATACCCAAACCCTCAGCGGGGTCGAGGTTAAGCCCCCCCTAGGGTAAACACCACCTCCCGAGCACAATGGAGGTATCGTAGTTTTAATCCGAGACTCCATTAGAAAGTTATTAAAATCAACGCCCGAGGCCGCCAAATTACAAAAACACCCCTGGTGGATTTTTTCACAGAAGGCTAGCGCCCGCGAAAGTTACACCCCCTCTTGGGTAAACCGCATGCTCCAGACTCAACGATGCACTCAGTTTTCCAATATGAGCTACCGTTTAAGAGATACCTGAGTTTACCATTAAACGAATAAATTAATTATTTTATTTATCCGTTTAACGTTCTGGTAACAGGTGAGGGGTCCAAACGTCCCGCGCCGACATGCATTATGTCGTTCCTAGGGTAAACACCCCATTTCAGACCCATCCATTCACTCAGATTTCTGATCTAGATCACCGCTTAGGAGTTATCTCAATTATTTGGCATGTGCAGTGTGAACGCACTAAAAATTTAATTCCGGCCACATCGGGGCTCGGAATCGCACGCTGTCTGAAGGCGCTGCTCTGGAATAACATAAAGAATATTCCAAAGTTTTTTATAGAAAAAACTGGGTTCTTACATATTTATTATTATTTAATTATTATTTTTTATTTTTTATTTTTTATATACTATTTATGATTTATTTATTTATTTACGTATTAATTAATAAGTAGTTATTTCTTAATCATATATTAAAGTATTTTCTAATTAATATATTATTTATAAATTACTTATATATTATATGTTATATGTTATATATTATACCAGGAAACCTCAGTCAGAGGTAGACCTCTGGCAATTTATTAATAAAAAGGAAAAGTAAAGTAAGTAAGTAAAGCACAAAAAGGAAGACAACTAAAAATCATAGAAATCATCCCCATCACCATATTCCGAATGAAAAGTACTGTCTGTTGTAGTCGATTCCCACTCCGAGATTTCATAGTGATTCATAGCCTTAGCATACTTCCTTCTCAGATTCAGTTTTTCCAATGATAGAAACGCCATAGGAGATTGCATTCCCTTCTTCACACCATCGACTTCCCTCAAAAAATTATCCCTCATAGAGGATGATCTGGTAGTAACTTGGTTCGGTAAGTAGGAGTAATATTCTCTTCGTCTTCTTTCTACTGGCGCAGTCATACCACCTTAACATGATCACAATTTATTTTTTTAACATTGAATAATATCACTATAAGATATTCTGGTGACATCATTATAATTCTCTTTGTCACTATCAGATACATTTCCCCATTTTCCAGTGATGTGTACAGAACCAAAATTTTGGCATCCATCAGTTCCTCCAATCATCATACCCTTTGACACAGATAAATATCCTCCTCCTGCCGACTATGATTGCACATTAATCAGCATGAGGCATTGAAGTGAAAGCTCATTGCCACAATCATCATGGGACTCTTTTCCAAGAGTAACCTCACTCATTGCAGGCTGAGAATAAGGGACAAGCTGCAAATTCTAAGACTCATAAATTTGTGAACATTCCTCTATAGGAGGATTCCTCTCGGTCTCTAGTATCTCAAACTGATTATGAGTAGGAATATTAACCACCTGCAATCGGCCACTTCCATTAACATCGGGAAAGGGTAGTGTCCAACCCCCAAGATCTGATTTTAGTGTTTCAAACACTTTCTTCACATAGGGATTCAATGCAGGTGGCACCGCCTTCACCACAGCTGAAAATGCAGGAGTTTGTACAAACTCACCTTCCACAGCTGGATGAGACCTCCCATCCACCTTCACTCCCTGATCACAGGAAACCACCTTTCCAGTTCGGTTCTTGACCTATGGTGGTAGAGCCTCCCCCTCATTTACAATAATATCAGTTCTCCCGCACAAAGAAGTCTCAGGTTGAGCCTCCACCAGCAATTTCTCCATACCTTTGTGGCCAGAACCACCAGAGCCGAATTCCACTAGTTGAGAATTTCTAGTCACATTCCTGCCTCGACAGACTAGCACATGATGACCAAATCAATGACAATTGACACAGTAACTCATCCAAGACTCAAAGATAACCTCCTGCTTCCACTGGAATTCTTCCCCGTCTGTGATCCAAACCCAATTCAAGGGTGGCCTCGCAACATCCACTTCAATGCATATTCTTGGACAAATGGGATAACAAAGGACCTTTATTATCCAATCAGAACAGAGATATATTCCAATAATATTCCCAATAACACAAAAGATAGATGGATTTTGAAAAAAAAGAGGGAGACCAGGGTGACTGACCCAAGTTGCGATTCTAGATGGATCGCACCACATATGAAAATAAAAACACCCAAAAAACAAAAGGAAGGATGCTCCATTTCATCTTCGGGATTCCATAGACCAGGTGACGACAAGTTCCTCCTCCAATCGAAAATGAATCATAAAGTGAAACCGATCAAGAAGCCTAACACAACGCATGCTCCTAGAGCTTGCAGGAACCAATGATAAAACGATCAAATTCATCTACTGATGGTCGATGATGGCGAAACCTAGAAACCAGGGTGAGATTGAAATGTTTCATGGCGCAAGTGAGCTCTGTCAGGGATAGAGGGAGATGAGGCGCATCCTGAAATAAATTGGGGACTTTTGGGGACAACAAAACCCTAGTGAAGGGAGGAAGAGAATCAGGATTTTAGAATAGCAAGAAGGAATCTCTCTTTTTCGGCATCTGAACTTGCAAGCCTCCCTCCTTCGATCGGGAGGAGGGAGCAAAGCCACACCATATTAGGGTCACACCATGTTCTTAGGAGAGATATCGGGCAAGAGATTCACCTATTATATATTATATATTATATATTATATATTATATATTTTGTATTTGGTATTATGTATTATGTATTATGTATTATATATTGTATATTATATATTATGTATTATGTATTATGTATTCTTTATTGTATATTATATATTATATATAATGTTTTATATATTATATATTATATATTATATATTATATATTATATATTATATATTACGTATTAGATATTATATGTTATATATTACATATTACATATTACATATTACATATTATATATTATTAATTATATATTATATATTATATATTATATACTATATATTATATATTATATATTATATATTATATATTATGTGTTGTATATTATATATTATGTGTTTTATACGATCTATAATATATTATCTATTATATATTATATATTATATATTATATATTATATTTTATATTTTATATTTTATATTTTATATTTTTTATATTATATTTTATATTTTATATTTTATATTTTATATTTTATATATTATCTATTATATATTGTGTATTATATATTATATATTATACATATTATATATTTACTATTTAGTATTTAGTATTTAGTATTTGGTATTTAAAGGTTATTATTTTCTATTTAATATTTACTTTTAACTATTTACTATTTACTATTTATTTTTAATATTTTTTATTTTCTAATATTTATTTACCATTTATTTCTATATTATATATTTCATTATTTATAATTCATTTATTTTCGATTTGTTAATTAGTAATTTCAAATTAGTAAATAGTAAATAGTAATTATTAATTATTAATTAGGGATTATTGATTAGTAATTATGGATTAATAATTATGGATTAATAATTACTTATTGTTTCTCTATTTGTTATGTATTATTTGTGCTTCTAACTAATATATATATATATAAGTATATTACATTTGATTTATTTACCACATAAAGATCCTATTTTAGTGGTAATGTCTTTGTAAATAAGCATGAGGTAAGGGGTTCAAATCTTACCCAACATAGAATTCCTATATATGGCATGGGCATGTGCTTGTCCATAGACTTATGAGTGGAGATGGGTCTCAGCATAGTAAAAATAAATAATGATATAAATAAATAAATAAATAAGTGAAATAAATAAATTACGAAATAAATATATATATATATATATATATATAATTAAAAAATTAAAATAAAATTAAAAACGATTTAACTAATGTTTAAATCGCTACAAAATTGTTCTATGACTATTTTAAAAAAACTGCTGATAATTATTTCATAACATAAGATATATTGATGGGATTCCAAAATCGCTGCAGAATGATTTAGCAGTGGTTTAAACCGCCCCTAATTACAAATTTTAGCTTAGTGGGTGTGGTTTTTCAATAAACTTACAACATTCCCCTACTGTTTATATAGATATTTGAGTTGAGATAGAATCCTTGATTCTGGTAGATAGTAGATAAACTATTGGTTAAATTTCTCTCCACCATGTTCTTAGTTGAACTTCTTTATCAAATAACAATGATAATTTTATAATTAATTATTGCACTATATATATTACGAAAATAATTAATATTTATACCATATTAACTAGATAGATCCATTTCTACTAAGATACCTACTAGATGTTATGATATAAGACTATTGACCTATATCTTTTACTAGAAAATGTCCAAATACACACTTGTGAACTAATTCCAAAATCCATGAAGCCCTTTCACCTTTTCCACATGATGGTGGTTTGGTTATTTTACCTTGAAAACAAGCATTCTCCATTACAATTGGTCCTAGTTCAAAAATATTTGAATACAAATATTGATATATATTTTTCATGTGAATCTCAATTACGTGAGGAAGTAAGTGATGCTATAACTAGTCGTCAAATGAGTCCTTTCAAGTTGTTTAGTTTTTTATTTCTAACACTTCTTTTTATATTCTGGTACATAAATATGATTATCAAAATGTATTATATCATAATAATTATCTATTTATAAATGTAGAATCTTTTATTCCCAATCAAGAATAAATGAACATATATTTCAAATTTGGTCAAAGATATAATGTTCTTGGTTACACATATAATATAAAAAAAAATATTCAAATCCATAATCATTACTATTGGAAATGTGAAGTGGTAGTCTTATAAAGCCATGGAAGCCAGTCATACTCCCTTGTTATCTCAATGATCATACTCACCTTTTTCAAACTACTTGAATCTACATGGTTTGTGTATTTTGATACAACATTGAACAATACAATATATATGTAATAACCAAATGGAATATATATAGAGGTTAAATTTTATAACAAACACACTTCAATCTTCTTCATAAATTTTCACTAATGTGTTTTTTATCTTCGAATGACCCTTCTTACTGCATAATTAAAATTCTTAATCATTATTCATAGCCTAACATTAGGTCTTACTCTTCTTGATAACATGCCGTAAAAAATACTTCAATATAGAATGAGTGTTAAGGCCTTTTTCTTTTTATTTCCTCTTGTCCTCCTTTGTAAGTACCTGGATCTTCCTTTCAGGGATGTTTTTCCTTTTCTGGTCGTTTTTTAGGAAAAGAGGAATTTTGGGATATTTTAGAAGTACACACTCTGTACTTTATGGGTACACGCCGTGCACTCGGTTACCGTAGGTACCCAGGTGCTGGCCGTGTAGAGGCCATGCACACAACTATGTGGGGGTGACATGGAGGCTGCCTAAAGCAGAGTATGGAAACTATGAGTACACGCCATGTACTTTTTTTCATTAGACACACCGAGGTCACGTCTAATCACCAAAACTCTCTCCTTTTATGTCTCGTTCAACAGATAGCTCTGTACGGCCGCAGATCATCGATGAGCCCCCGATCCTCCATCTGATATCCGATTTGACCATTGTCGATTGCATTGGGATTGCATCGGTTTGCTCTATCTTTTTCTTGAGCTTCGTTTCATGATTCTTATTCTTCCTCATGTTATCATTTTTTTAATGTTTTAGATATTTTTGTAGATCCACCATGTTCTAGGTTGATCCGAGGGCCTAGACTGGAGTATATCGATCTCACAACATCGAGGTAGGTGGTTTGTGACTATCCATTGAATGTCTTGGAGTATTATGTGAAATTATGCCCAATACCCTTGAACGGGGTATTGTGTGTTTACCGTTTTACCCCTTTTGTTTTTCCTTCCATGATAGTATGCTTGAGTATAGGTTAATTGGATATGAATAGGGTGGATTACTATGCTTTGGATATGTTTCACATACATGTTCTTCTTAAGACCGTTGGTCTTCTTATCCTGTTTGGCTTCCTTGCATGTTTTCCATTCCTAGTATTGTAGGGTGGAGTGTTTTTATTATGACATGCTTGATATGTTGTAGACTGGTTAGGAAAGTAGTTTTGTAGGTTTACTTTTTCCATATTTCACTACTATGCTTGTTGACCTACACAGGGCTGTGAGAACCTAGTGTAGTAGACTATATGGGAAATTCACCGAGTGAGCCTCCTCAGAGAGTCTTTGAGCACTTTATGCTATGAGAGAGATTAACCATGTGAGCTTCCTCAGAGAGCCTAAGACCCCATGGGGATATAAGTGGAATTGACCGAGTGAGCGTCAATAGAGAGTCCTTTACTACTTTAGACTATAAGAAGAATTGACCGTGTGTGATTCCTCAGAGTGTATTTGTTTTAATTGAATGACTAAGGCTATAAGAATAATTGACCAAGTGAGCTTCCTCAGAGAGTCTTGGACCTTGGGGATATAAGTGAAATTGACTGTGGGAGCTTCCTCAGAGATTCCTTAACTACCTTAGACAATAAGAAGAATTGATATTGTGAGCTTCCTCAGAGAGTCTTGTTTAACATTTTACTACAAGGGGAATTTAATATGATTTCTTCCTCAGAGAGTATTTATATATTATTATAACTGAGCCAAAGGGGATAGGTTGTGTGTACTTCCTAGAGGGTTACTATTTTTGTTTTGTTTTTTTTTGATATGTCAAACTGTTCCTACTGAGTACATTCTTGTTTAATACTTCTTTACTTTTACCTGCCATATATTCACTGACTGTCGGGCATAGATCTTTGGGTGGTTGCCTACTAGGATTTAGTCTCACACAATATTTGGGCAATGATTTTGGGCCAAAACAGATCATATTGCTGCTGGTATTGACAAGGTAAAGTTTCCTTCTACATCAGGTTCTAGATTGACTGTGGAGCTGGAGAGTATGGGACCAAGCTGAGGCTTGCGATGCTGAGGATTTGTTATTTGTTTTTCTTTTGTACTTTGTCTTAGTACTATTTTTATTCCAACATTGTGATTTTTTTGGATGATTTCCCAGACCCAGGTTACCATGCATCATTTATATATGTGATTCAGTTGTTTGATATTCTAGTCTTCTGCTATTACTATTGTTGGTATATTTACTTCTTGTGCTACTATGTATTTGTTTCCTTCTACTGTGTTACTCTGCCAATGAGGGCATAGTTTCCCCACTATCACACCCAAATCCCTCACTGCTAGTCGGATTCCTCTGGAATTTGGGGAAATGCGCTTGTGGCCATTTGACCAACCGTGTACGGGGCACCTCTGGGTTTCTTCTAGAACCGGGATGTTACAAAGTGGTATCAGAGGAATTATTTTCGCTTGACATACTGTTTGGAGCCTTTATCCAGGGATAGGATAGAATTGGTACTTTGTAATAAGCTATTCCTGGGACTAGTTAACCAGTGTACAAGGAAAATCCAATCTACCTCATTTAATTTCAATTTTTCTAGTTTTGCATTTATTACAGTCGATTTGATTTCACCTTAAGTGATTCACATGATTTGTACTATTATTTTTGATTTTATTGAGGTCTTATTTCTATTTCAAATCGATGTGATGAGGGTATTCCATCTCATGCATCATATAGGCCCATTCTAGGGATAACATGTCATGCATTCATTCCATGCCATATAGGGTGCTTTAAAATTTTCATGTTGTTGTCATAGGTTTTCTGCTAGATATGCATACTGTTGTGATAGTTGCCGTGATAAAATTAAATGTTGTTTTAAAGGGTATTATTGAGTAATATTTTGTTAGAATGAACGCCAAATTTCTATTCTTTTGGTATTATGGGCCCTCATGGACTAGAATTTGGTGGATCATTTCCTTGTTGTCCATGTTATCATGTGTATAAGATTCCCAACATTGATTCATGGGGATTATATCCCTCAAAGATTGGAATTTGGAACATTCAATGTTCATTATAGTGTTTTTTGGGTTCCAGAGTAGTTTCTGAGGCTTATTGTCTAGAAAAACCCAGAATACACACCTTGTAATTTTAAGTACGCACCATTTGTTCTTCTATTCAGGAAGAAACTATTTTTCTTCAGTACATGCCATGTAGTATCTATCCATGTCATAGTCTGTGTGGGCAGAGACACGGGATGGGGAAAGTCTATTGGGAACATGCCGTGTACTAGAGAAACACGTTGTGTAGTGTTGACCCATTTTTCGCCCGTGTAACTAAAAACACCTAAGGATAAAACCATAAGCTACACACGCCGTGTCAGGATAGAACACACCGTGTAGTCTGACCCAGGTACACGGTAGTGTCACGAACAGAACTAGTCGGTGTTATCCTTTTATGTGCATGTTGTGTCCACCTTGAAAACATCGTGTAGTATAAGCCATGTGTTAGGCCATCTCACTAACAACACGGGCCAGGTGAATCTTGTCTATCACATGCCATTTCTACCGCACGTCATGTAGTATTGTCTTAGGAGAGTAGTGTGTCTTAACCGTGTATAAGGACTCAAGAAGGGGAAGAGGATTCAGGTACACACTATGTGTTAAGACCACACACCGTGCATTTGGGGTGTTACACGACCAGTTTAGGCAGTAGTACATGCCCATGTAAATGACTTAAGAGAACACGCCGTGTAGGAAATGTACACGATGTGTAGTCATGTTTTGTAAAACATGAATTCTTTCTTTATCTTGTTCCCTTCTTAAACTTTTTTTTTTCAGTCCATGATAATCTTTATCTATGGTGTGCGCTTGACCTTGTAGAGTCATTCCACCAAGATTCCCTCTGGTTGTATGCCAGTTTCCAGGTGGTGATCAGACACCGGACATGGCTGATCAGGGACTACCTACAGATCCTCCTCTCATGACAGTCTTGGAACTATCCATTTTACCTGACATAGGTGTTGATGCACAGTTCAGCGAGGGCTTTTTGAGGATGATGCAGTCCTTTCAGAGAGTGCCAACTCTTGCCCCGTCGTTGTCAGAATTGATGTGGGTCTTTCAGCAGCATAATCCTCCCACTTTTTCAGGGGATGGAAGACCCCAGGTTGCAGAGTCATGGTTAGAAGCAATGCAAACGATTTTCAAGCATCTGGGGAAACCTTCAAAGAATATGGTGAATCTCTCTACCTATATACTTCGAAACTCCTCCAAGAGGTGGTGGTATGTGATCTCACAGGTGGGACTCTAGCATAATATGTCATAGGATGAGTTTAGGCAGTTCTTCTATGAATACTTCTATCTGGAGACCTTGAGGGACCATCGAGGCCGAGAGTTCATGAGTATGGAGAAGAGTACTCTTACTATTATAGAGTATTCCTTTTACATCAAAGAGCTGAAGCATTTCATGCCTATTCCAGGAGGTGATGATTTTTTCCTTGCATAGAAGTTTAAGGATGGTATGAGGCACGACATTTGATCTCAGGTGAACATCTTTAGGTGTGACTTCGATATACTCTATCATCAATCATGCACTGATCACTGAGTGAAATCTAAGGGATTCTGGAGCTGTGAGCCAAGGAAGTTTTACATACAGAGTTATTATTACTCCTACTGATAGTAGGAAGATCCACAGGGAGACTGCATGAGGAGATCAGAGTAGGCAGGATGCATCTTCTTGTTGCCAGGTGGTGTGATACCAGTGCGGGAAGAGTGGGAATACTTGGTCATGTTTCCTGAGGGACCTGGTGTAGTGCCTATCCTGTGGCAAGATGGGTCACCTTCATTTCTTTTATAAGTTCCTTTCACCAGAAACTAGTGACATGGGTTCTTCTATAACTCTGCGTTCAGGGAAGCACCACCAGTTTCTCACTAGTCAGGGAACAATAGTTATTCCGACCATTTAGGCTGAGGTGGTGGTCATGGCCACGGTAGCCAGTCGCCCAGTTTTCAACGACATCTGGGTGGATCAGCTCACAGTGGTCAGGTAGGGTCACAGGGCCGTGGTATAGGACAGACTTTGTAGTAGAGAAAACCCAGTAGAAGGAAGATCTCGAACCTTCTACCGTTCGAGGTACAATCTTAGTAGCCTCAGTTTTAGCTTCTGCTCTTTTAAATACTAGGGATTCCCATAGCTTTATATATGTTTCTATTGTGGTGAGCCTTAGTCGCTACATCTTTTCTAATGTAGATATCTTGACTCTAGACACTCCGTTAAGAACTAGGAAAACAAGTGTACATCAGTGCAAGGAGTTCCCTCTATAGGTTTGTGGGTGTCACTTCTTGTAGGACCTCTATTTCCTAGACATGACATTATATGATGTAATTCATGGGATGGAATGATTAGTTTCATTCCAGACAATTGTCGATTTCTATCGTTGTAGGGTGAGTTTCACGTCACCAGAAGGTGAAACTTTTCTTCATAAGGGCGAGTGGGATGTCCTGGTGAGCATAGCAGGACCCGAACATCATGGGTTGGGAAGAGCTACAACCCAGATTTCTAGTCTATATCTGGATGACTAGGGTACTTCACAGTTAGACTTTCCTCTAGTGGTGGATCATTTCAGAGACATCTTTCCAGAAGAATTCTCAGGTTTTCCTCATAAGCGTGAGGTAGAAATTTCTATTGAACTTGTTCCAGGAGACGCATCGGTGTCTATTCCTCCCTATAAGATGGCTACACCTGAGTGGAAGGATCTCAAGAAGTAGTTGGAGGTGTTTCAGGAAATGGGTTTAATCCGACCCTGTACTTCTCCTTGGGGTTCGCCTATCCTATTTGATAAGAAGGCAGACGGTACCCTCAGGCTTTGTGTGGATTATCGGAAGCTGAACCAGTTGATGGTCAAGAACCGATATCCTATACCGAGGATTGATGATCTCTTTGATCAGCTTCAAGGAGCCCTGGTGTTCTTGAAGATTGATTTGAAATCCGGTTATCATTGGTTGTGTGTTAGGAAATCTGATATTCCTCTCACATCCTTCCGGAGCATGTATGGTCTATATGAGTATGTGGTTATGTCGTTCAGTCTCATGAACGCACCTGTAGTTTTCAAGGCATGAATGAACTGAGTGTTCCTTCCATACATGAATTCCTTCATGGTGGTTTTCGTGGAAGATATCTTGGTGTACTCTGACATTCGACGTGACCATGCCACCCATATTGAGATCGTTCTGAGTACACTGAGAGAGCATCAGCAATATGATATGCTCTCAAAATTCCACTTCTGGAAGGGTCAAATTCACTTCTTGGGTCATGTTATATCAGAGGCGGGAGTATCTGTAGACCTAGAGAATGTGAGGGAAGTAGTTTCATGGGATCATCCGAAGAAATTCTTTGAGGTGTGAAGTTTTCTAGGGAAGGCTGGATATTATAAACGTTTCATACATAAGTTTTCATGCTTAGTATCACCGGTGATGGGTTCGACCAAAAAGGGTGAAAAGTTCATGTAGTCAGATTCTTTTGAGTCAGCCTTTCAGGAGCTAAAAGGGAGTTTGAATTCTGCCCCGATACTATTCTTTTCAGAATCGGGAAATATCTATACTGTCTACTGTGATGAATTAAGTATCAGGTTGGGAGTTGTGCTTATACAGGGAGATGGAGTCGTTGCGTATGGGTCTCGTCAGTTGAGGCCACATGAGAGGAATTACATGATGCATGATCCGAAGTTGGCTACAGTTGTTCATGCCTTACACTGTTGGAGACATTATCTTCTGGGAGATCACTTTGTGGTTTTCACTGACCACAGGAGTCTCAAGTACATTTTCACTCAGCGTGATCTAAATTTGAGACAACGAATGTGGGTTGAGTACCTCCATCCCTTTTACTTTGAGCTTGCCTATACGCCTAGGAAAGGAAATGCGGTGGTAGATTCGTTGAGGATAAGGACTCAGATACAGGCAGTTCAAGAGTTCAGTAGTGAGTGGAAGCTTATGGATCTATTCTCTGATATGCATTTGGAAGTGCACGATAGCCAGAGGAAGATGTTTCCTTCCTCTGCGGTTGATGCAGCTATCAGATTCTGATGGCCTAGTCTTATGGGTGAGCATGTCGAGAGGATAACCTATTCTGGGATAGACCATAGGAAAGGATGACATATTGCGTTTTTAGGGGTGCATATGGGTGCTCGCAGATATACACGAGGAGCTGATGCATGATTTTCATTCATCAGTTTGGGTAGTTCATCCTGGTGTCACCAAGATGTATCGTGATCTACACTGTTAGTATTGGTGCCCAGGTACGAAGATATATATTACTGGTTTCATCATGAGGTTTTCCACCTGTCAGCAGGTGTAGGCGGAGCATCAGTGGCTTGCAGCACTTTTACAGCAGTTACCCATTTCCGAGTGGAAGTGGAACAACATCATGATGGATTTCGTGATAGGTTTACCGAGGTCCCCTTAAGGGAATAATGCAGTTTGCGTTGTCATTGACAGACTCACGAAGGTTTCCCACTTCTTTCCAATCAAGGAGAATTTCAATGTTAATGAGATGGGATAGTTGTACATCTGTGAGATTGTACATATACATGGAGTTCCACACTCCATTGCTTCATATAGGGATTCCCGTTTTACTTCTCGGTTCTAGTAGGGTCTTTAGAAAGCTTTGGGTACACATGTACTTTTGAGTATAACTTACCATCCCTAGAAATCTTTCCAATCCGAGCATATGATTCAGGTGCTTGAGGACATGCTCCGAGAATGAATCTTGAATTTTGAAGGTTCTTGGGACAAGAATATACCTTTGTGGATTTTTCCTACAATAATAGTTTTCAAGAAACTATTCAGATGTCACCTTATGAGGCTTTGTACGGTAGGCCATGCGGATCACCCTTATGTTGGATGGAGGTAGGAGAGGTAGCTTTTCTGGGATCTCGTCTTGTCCAAAGGACCACAAAACAGATAGAGTTGATTTGGAAGAGGATGGCTACTGCACAGTCTTGACAGAAGTCTTATGCTAATCAGCAGAGACAACCTCAGGATTTCGAGGTCGGGGATTAGGATTTCCTACATGTCACACCGAGGTTGGGACAAAAGAGGAGTATGAGATAGGGTAATCCTTCACCAGGGTACGTCGAGCCATTTGAGGTTGTGGAGAGAGTTGGTCCGGTGGCCAATTGGTTGTAGTTACCCCAGAGGTACTGAGATATGCACAACGTTTTTCAAATTTCTCAGCTCTGACCTTACTTTTCAGACCCGTCTCATGTATTTTAACCCGAGGAGGTTGAGCTCGAAGAGGATTCTTCATTCTAGGAGCATCCTATTTAGATTTTTGATCGCAGTACAAAGGTTCTCTATGTCTGGTCTATTCCTCTGATATGAGTTCTATGGCAGCACGGGCAGGTTTAGGGAAAGACTTGGGAGAGGGAGGCCGATGTACGAGCATAGTGGCTGGAACTGTTTGATGATTCTTCTTCTACGTCGTGCTAGGGAAATTCGAGGATGAATTTAATTAATGGGGGAAGTTTTAAAGAACCCAGATCTTCTTTTATTGTATGTTTTTCCTTTTTTGGACATTTTTGAGGAAATGAGGAATTTCTGGAAATTTTTGAAGTACACGTCGGGTACTTTATGAGTACACGCTGTGTACGCGGTTACCATAGGTAGCCGAGTGCTGGCCGTGTAGTGGCCACGCACAAGGCCGTGTGGGGGTGACTTGGAGGCCCCCTAAAGCAGAGTATGGAAAAGGTGATTACACACTATGTACTTCAAAATTACACGCCGTGAACTTTTTTTTTTCCATTAAACACAATTGAATCACATATAATCGCCATAACACTCTCATTTTAGGTCACATTCGATCGAAAGATTTGTATGGATATAGATCTTTAATGTGCCCCTGATCCTCCATCCGATCTCTGATTCAACTGTTGTTGATTGCATTGGGATCACCTTGGTAAGATCTCTCTTCTGTATGATCTTTGTTCCATGATTCCTCTTCTTCCTCAAGTTATCCTTCAGTTAATTTTTTAGACATATCTATAGATCTACCGCATTCTAGGTCGATCCCAGTGGTGACAATGGAGAATATCGATCTCATAGTGCCGAGGTAGGTTGTTTGTGTCATTCCGTTGAATGTATTTGAGTATTATGTGAAATTATTCCCAATACCCTTGAACGTGGTATTGTGCATTTACCATTTTACCACTGTTTTTTTCCTTCCATGTTTGTATACTTGTGAAGAGGTCAATTGGATATGAATAGGGTTGATAACTATGCTTTGGATGTGTTTCCCATTCATGTTCTACTTATGAATGTTTGTCTTCTTAGCCTATATGGCCTCCTTGCCTGTTTTCCATTCCTAGTACTGTAGGGTGGAGTGTTTGTATTATGACATTCTTGATATGCTCTAGACTGGTTGGCCAAATAGTTTTGTAGATTTACTTTGGCCATACTCCACTACTATGCTCATTGACCTACATAGGGCCATGAGAACCTCGTGTAGTAGACTATAAGGGGAATTGACTGAGTGAGCTTCCTCAGAGAGTCTTTGATCACTTTATTACATGAGAGGGATTGACTGAGTGAGATTCCTCAGAGAGCCTAGGGCCACATGGGGGAATAACGTGAATTGACCGAGTGAGCATCTTCAGAGATTCCTTCACTACTTTAGACTATAAGGGAAATTGTTTGTTTAAACTTTCATATAGAGTCATTGTTTTAATTGAACGACTTGGGCTATAAGGGGAATTGACCAGTGAGCTTTCTCAGAGAGTCCTAGACCTTGGGGCTATAAGGGGAATTTACCGTGTGAGCTTCCTCAGTGAGTCCTTGACTACCTTAGACTAAAAGGTGAATTTACTGTGTGAGATTCCTCAGAGAGTCTTTTTTTTCCTTTGACGATAAGTGTAATTGACTATGAGTGATTCCTAAGAGAGTATTTATATATTCTTATAACTGAACCAGATGGGATAGGCTGTGTGCACTTCTTAAAGGGTTACTATGCTGGTTTAGTTGTTTTTGATATGTGAAACTGTTCCTGCTGAGTACTTTCTTGTTTACTAATTCTGTACTTTTATTTTCCATATATTCACTGACTATTAGGAACTTATCTTTGGGTGGTTTATTACTGGGATTTAGTCTCACAACTTGTTTGGTCCATTATTTTTGTCCCAAAAAGATTATATTGCTGCAAGTATAGACAAGGGAAAGCGCCCTTTTACTTCAGGTTCTTGATTGACTGTGGAGCTGGAGAGCATGGGACCAAGATGAGGATTGTGATGCTGATGAGCTATTATCTGTTATTCTTGTGTAATTTGTATTAGTACAGTTTGTATTCCAGCATTGTGATTTGTTTGGATGGTTTCCTATACACAGGTTACCATGCATCATTTATATATGTGATTCAGTTTTTTGTTATTCTAGTATTCTGGTATTACTATTGTTGGTATATTTACTACATCTGCTATTGCGTATTTTCTTCCTTCTTCTATGTCACTCTACCGATGAGGGAATAGTTTCCCCACTATCTCACCCATGGCCTTCACTGCTAGTTGGCAGCCTCTGGCATTTGGGTAAATGCGCTTGCGTCCATGTGACCAACCAGGTATGGGGCGCCTTTGGGTGCCTTCTGGAACCGGGACATTACATCCTTAAGGAATATTGTTCATCATACTTGATGTACTTGCCTACCAAGTGAATGAGGGTGATACAATTTTATAGAGACTTATCAATGTTTTTCAATTTAAAATTAAAAATAGAACCAGATGAGCTATGAGGGTGTGAGTAAATGATGAGCCTGGTGATCAAATCATTATGTTGCTAAAATTTAAGATTTCTATATGCTATAAAATTCAATCATCTTTTCTATATAAAGCCTAAATAGAACATATTATTTTTGATCATCACATGAAATGTGCCATAGATATCTCATACATCTATTATCGTCAATTCTTCTAATAAAGATAACATAAAATTGTCAACACCATAAACACATACACGTTTTCATGAATCTCTTAGATATTCAAAGACATAGAAGACATCATGAAATATTAAATATTTAATGCATCAAAACCATATTTACAAAATACGTCATATTAATCACCAGTTGCCTCTACAAATATTTTTTCAGTGAAACCTGGGACTCTTACCTATAGAACACAATCTCCTTGTTTTGTGTGATGTACTAGGTTATGTACAACTCTATAAATTTCACTTTTTAGGATATTATATTTCTATAAAACTTGTCATTTGATCAAATGTTTATTTCTTATTACATTCCATTTTCTAAAAAAAATAAGAATATTTGTTTAATAATTTATCTTTTTTACCAAAAGTTTATTATATTAAATCTTATTTATTTATATCCAAACATATAATCAAATTCTAAAATCCCTCACTCTTGTTTTTGGAATATATTATTTCATGGATATTCTACTCAAACAGACCAATATTTTTCTTAACATAACCCAGACAGAGGATTGAGAAGTTATTTTATTGTATTTAGGTAAGTGTTTTTTCTTGTTATGTTAACTCACAGTTCCTTGATATATTGAGTATAGACTCTAATCATGAAATATTGAAATAATATTTTGTCAACACTCACCACGTAGTTACACCATGTCTTGCAGATTAAATCACCCCTAATTCCAACTATGTTCTATTGACCCAAAACATTATTTGATGATTCCTTGATAATTGAAAGTAGCCTTAAAATGATAGAATGGTTAATTGAACCATGGTTTCACATAAAATCATGTAATGGATGTCTTATCAGACTAATTTTTTTTATTAATTTTAACCTTATGTGTAAACTAAACATTTACCGTAAGGAAATAACTTCATGAACTGGGTTTTCATTGAGTTGTAGTATTCCACCTATTCACTAATGAATTTCTTTGGACAATTTTACCACAATTCCATCTTGAATCATTTCCTTTTTTATTGTAGCTCCATCCTTTACATATTTTTAATCACATGTAGGTGAGGGGAACTATGGTGTGGGGATACATAAATTCAACCATGTATTCATAGAACCATATATAGTGAGGAGTAATTTATGATTCATAAATAATTGTTTTAATTTAATAATAATTATAATGACAAACAATTTAATAATAATTAAATTATAAAACTAACACATACATAGAATGATCTGGTTCATGATCATCCATCCTTGAAACAAATATGAATTTAAATTTAGTAATAACTCATTTTTATATATTCTTTGTCAAGAAGAATTTTCCTAATTGATAATTTATTATCCTACTAATTAATTAATTTTTTTATCATAATTAATCATCCAAGTTGTCCTAAAGGCTCAAAAATATACGAATTTTAAATAAATTAAATTAAAAAATTATAATTAAAATAATTTAAATACATGGCGTGTACTCGAGGCAGAATGGAATACTCCATATTAAATCTTCCTTAAACCAATTTTTGGTGTCTTATTATTACATGGAATGTTTAGTTACATGAAACTGGGGGTGACTAATATTTTTAATGGTACAGGTCATGTATAGTGTACTTACATGGTAGTTGTTACTATATAGAATGTATTGATATAAATGGAATGTTTTTATATGGGTATAGAGTTATATATATTGTGATATTTAGGACTACAGAACTCAGAATTATGTATGTAAAATGTTCCACTAGCGATACTCTTGAAGTACACGATTTGTACGATGACTTTACATGTCGTGTATCTAAATAACTACATTTAAATAATGTAATAATTCCATAATTATTATCACATTACCTAAAAATATACTTGGCATTTAATTAATGTGGTAATCCCTCTCCAATGGTGCGTACATCATGCTACATGTAGTACATTTTGGTTCTATATAATTAATTTCTATATATTTTGGTTTGAACTACATGCTAAGATTCTTAGTGTGTTTTACTCAAAGAAAACAACACATTACACAACTAGTACAACCTGATACACATTTTGAACTTATAATATTGTCACATTTATCATATGATAGTCATTACATGAAACATATTAATTATATGTATTGTAATTTGAAAAAACATGTTATTGGATTACCATAGGGACAAACATCTTCGGGATATATAGTATGTACACTATCCACATTCCTTGTACACTCTATCTAATGATATGAAAATTTGTGGTAAATTCACTACATGTAACGAGACTACATTCTAAAATCCCACTCGGTGGGGAATAATTTAAAATGCTCATCCTTATGTGGCAGACCATGGGTGCATGATGTATATTTTTTTATAAAAACTCATGTATCTATTTCATGTATCCAGAACCTATGGTACCACAGGATGTTATCTTTTAGGATTCTGCAATTGTTCTTGAACCATTATTGGTCATACGAAAGTGAATGATAGTAATAACATGACATTTTGATTGAATAATGATGAATATGAAATGATAAACTAAATATAAAATGGGAAAAAGATAAATGATTAATAAATAATAATAAATTAATATATTATTGATCTAACTCTTAGATTTTTTGGGTGAAGGAAAAGTTATTGGATGTGTGCCCAAAGATGTTTTTCATCATTTTATTCCAGTTAAAACATCAAAATTTGTTGAGAGAAACCCCTTTATATTAATAGAGAGTTTATGATGACATCTAATTTATAATTAATTTATATAAATATGATTATCATTTTCTTACAATTCCTTCTTATTTGACAAATTGGATGACATTTTATTTCCATTCGGTCTTTGTGATGAAGTATCTAGTGATTGAATCCCCCTATGAATATCCAAAAGTCCTAAACAAACATCAGGAGGTTAGCATCAGATCACTGGGTGAAATAATAGAATATTCAAAACAATTGATTCACTATCTACTGATCAAAAAAATAACTCCTTTCCATCTTAATGGATTTATTCTAGTTATGTCATTCTTGATAGGGAAGAGGAGGATCAATTCCTTAAATATTTGTTAGTATTCATAAAAATTTCCCTTCAGGGCTTCATAATATTCTCTAGAAAATATATTGTGCTTAAAATACTCTATATACTCTAAATGATATGTGTGGGATTATATATCTTGGATAAATAATAATGTATTTCGTAAATATCCTTCTCTAATCTCTTAATCCAAAATAACCTCACCTAAAATATTAATAAAATTATTATTAATTCTATATCATGTGATAAGCTATAGATATGTAAATATCACTTCATTGATAAATAAAGAAATATTTATTAAAATGATATTAATTATATATAATTTTTATTTGGATCTATAAGATGGTTGAAGAATCTTCTTTATCATTTATCAAACCATAAATAATAAATATTTATTTAAATAAATAATTATCATTATATTATTTACTAAGTAAATATTTATGTGATCAAAATGACATGAATAATTATTGTTCCACAGAACTTGAGAATAATATTTATTCTAAAATTTTATTAATTTTTTTTTCAAGGTTCTTGTTAAACTTAGTGTGTTACCCTCTTGACCTCATTCATAAAATAATTATGTGAAATTCTAAAATTATCAATATAAAAATATTGATCTATATCAATGAACCCATAGAGAAATACCATAATGTAATAATAACAACAACCTCTTATAAACACCCACTATGTAACAAAATCCCTTAGTCTATGTATCTCATCAAGCCGACTTTATCACCTCTCTACTCAAATTTTATTCCTAATATATCATTATTTGAATTTACTAAGATTATATCATTGTAAAAACCCCCATTTCCATGGATATAATCAAATAGTTCATTTCAAATAAAAGGGCATGTGATGATTACATTTTTTACCATGGATGAGACAAATCCTTTCTTGACTAAATCATTAATGTAATATCACATATTATTTACTGAGTGTGTCATACCTCACTAGAAATATATATCATCATGGTTTTAAAAAAACATCACAGTACAGAATTCATTATAAACATTAATAATAAACTATTTTCTAAGGACTGATTGACAAGTATTCAATTGAAATATCTAATAAGTCATATAACATTTGAAATTCAAAATACTGGGTATGTTATCATGACCAACTATATTAGTTATTACCATGTGAGAACATCATAAAAATATTATGAATATATTATGAGAATCCTACAATTGATCTTCAAAATCATTTTCTTCCCATCAAATAGATTTCACCCGGACATTTAATTTATATTTTGAAATATTTTTATAACACATCATGATTCATTTCATACCTGGGAACTTCTATGTCCAATTTATGTGACATATACTCTCATCACATTATCAATGTGATTTTATGATAAAGAAAACTTACCATGTGAAGTGATATTTTACTAATATTATTTTCTATGAAAATGTATATAATTTAAAGTAAAATGTTATTGGTTGTATTGTAGTAACTGAAATAATATTGAGAAGAAAATAATAGATATTTTTAAACAATTTTATTTTACTAGTCATGAATTTTTTGTTTATGTTCTGACAGTTCATGCATAATAACCATGAATTATAATCTATTTCAGACTGTGAGTGATGCAGAGTTTGAAAAACTAGGCATGATTACTATGATCTCCTCATAGAGTACCAGAGCTATTATTTTTTATGTCATTCCATCCCATGACTCTTCATGATTGAAAAATAGATTTTGAGATGATATTTTTGATTTTTAGTTATGGTAATGGAGGTTATAAATATTTTTTTTTATATTTTAGTTATTTTTTATATTGAAATATAAATGCATTTTGTTTCATGTATATTTATTGGTTATTAATATTGTATATTTATATATATAAACAATTATAATAAACAAGTGTATATGGTGATACTAGGATTATTGATTTCAAATACATGTCATGTTATTATTATCATTATTATTATATTATTATCACAACAAATTATTATTACTGTTATAAAAAACTAAAAACCATTAAACCAATTGATATGAGATCCCATTTCCATCCAATTTTTCCCCAGATCACAAGATATTGACAAGGGAAAGTCCCCCCTTTCCATTTATTCTAGGACATTTATCTTATTCTCTTCATAATAGAAGAACATATGGTATGTATCCTCTTACTTACACATTTACTATTATACTAAATCTACTATTTATAATTTTTTGCACACATATTTTCTCTAACCATGGTTTTATTGGACATTAGAGGCTTTCCCATTCCAATGAAACCTGACCATGAATAAAAGAGATTCTGATTCCAAGAGGATGAAATCACCTTACCAAAACCTAGTCCACCATTGGTTGTTGTAGTTTCAAGGTTAAATAACATCTATGTAGGTGACTATAAAAATTACTCCTTGTTTAGTAAAATAGTGAATAGTTAAGTGTTTTAAGAAGATACCCACAAATAAAATTTTTATATATCATATATTATGGACACATAACATTTTTTATGATTTCATTGTAAAATTTATTTCATGTCAAAGGATATATGATAGAAATTATTATATATGTTTTATGGTATATTTTTGTGCACTCAAAATATTTGTACAAATGGCTTATGAAAATATTTTATAATTTTTTTGAATTGATTTATCGGATTTGTTTATTATGAATTATAAGAGGTAAATGTTAGTGTTTTTCTTATTTTCTTCAACAAGAAAAACATTTCTTGGTCAGTTTACATTGGTTGAAGAAATATTTGGTATTATATATGAATGGAATATATTAAAATTGAAATATTATTTCCCAAAGACCATGTTTCTAATTATTTTATTATTAAAATATGCTATGAAAGATTATCTAGTTTTTATGAATTCATTTTACGAATAAAGTTGAGTTTTTTTGAGTTAAATTACTTATTATATGATTCATACCTTGATTATAATAATATTTTTTATTAAAATTATAAGTATAAATATACACGATTTATTAAAAGGATATTGATAGTTGGATAGGTTGTTTCATGTATAATGTTTAGATAATTTGTTTTTTTATTGATTATTGAGAACATAATTGGAGACATTATATATTTTAGAGGGAATGTATTGACTAGTGTGTCTGCAATGTTGCAATATTCATTGCCTAAATTTTGACTTAGTTGAGATTATGAATTGTCTCAGATATGCTACATTATAATTACCCCTAGCTAGTTCTGTTTATACTTTTCAAAAGTTTAGATTATACACTAACTATTGAATTCAAGACTAGTTTTGGAAACTTTTCTGTCTTGTAGAATAAACACATATGATTTGATATGGCATACGATATTCATAGATATACCTTAATCATGGGCATGTACATAGACTCCCTTAATTACTTGACAAAAAATCAATTATAATTTGTTTATTTATAACATTAAATATAAATATATATTTTTCTTAGTAGTATAACATTATTATTTCTTAATGAAAGAATTTAAAAATGTGTATACCATATTATATGTAATCATTAAATCAAACAAATGACAATTTCATACATTTATATGAAACTAGAATGTGTAAATTATATCAGAAATGGGATGTATAGACTATCGGTGCTATCCTAATGATATTTTTCTCACACCCAATATACACACAATAGTTTGTATGTAGGATTATATTCTTCTAGTTTTTTTACAGGTCTGGATGTTGATCTGATGCTTTTTTTTGTAGATAATGTGCTCATTATAAAACTATAGAAGTATTGGTACTTGAGGATGATCACTTATTTTATAGAGACAATTGGGTATCTTATTACATTTGTCCTTAATCATTATATTTTTCGGGTATAATTTTTTACACATTCCATTAAAATGATATATTATGTGTAAAAGTACGTTTTTTGTTCTACTTATATGTTTCATGATTGATTAATTTATTTTTTAATTTTTAAAATTTTAAATCATTTTCATTGGTGTACGTATGATAGCCTTGGAACATGTTCTAAACTATGGTAATCTGGAATGAACATAATTCATGTGAAAATCTAGTGTAGGTATGTTATATTAGTATTTAAATGGGTATTTTATAGTTTATAAACCTATCATGTTGATTGGAAACATTTTTACCTGCTAATTTGAAAGAAAAAATTCCCAATTTTCTATTGACATCCCAATACCCCGTTTAACCCAATCTAACCTATCCTTCCCACAATAGTCATCAAATCCTCTTAGAAGACAAAAAATATATGTATTAACCCCACCACTATACTCACTAATTCATGGTATGTAAAAAATTATTTCCCATCCCAAGTGGTAGAAACTGGTTGAGCATCCTGGGATATTACATTTTCACTATTCCAAAAATTATAAATTAGACCAACTGTAACTTTACCAGGCCTCTGGACAAACCCAAACCCAACCAACTATCAAAAACACCACCCAAAATTCTTAATTGATTGAGGATGACACCAAAACACATTTAAACCCGTAACATTACTTAAAAACCATATAGGGTGAAATGTAATACATTTATTGTGGCAAATTTTTTTTTTATAATTAAATCAAACTTATAATAAATATATGAATTATTATATAATTTAGTTAAATAAAACTCACCTTATATGATTCATTGTAATTTTTTGGACCATTATAAAATATCAACATAATATGAAAGTTGGGAATGAAGAATAATAAGCTTCGTGACACTCAGTAATATAGTTGTTATATAAATACAAATATGATTAGAATATATAATGGTTTTAAAAGAATATAATTGATATTGAAGGAACATATGACGACCAAAACTAGTACAACCATACCATATGATGTAAATTTAATAGATCATCCGAGGATAATGGAATCACTGGGCTTCAACCTTGACCAATTTCCTGATAATATTAAACAAATAAAACATGTGAGGAACTATTTATGGGATAAGATCAAGTTTATAGAGATCACTACCCTAAAAATGTTCATAAATCCACCCCAAGAAATTATTACCATCACATACCTTACCCATTGGGTGCATGTCAGTGTCTTAAGGGTTTATGTATCTAGAACTTAATAATATATTAAATTCCACTTTAAATGAAATTATTGTTCCTCAATCTCATTTCCTTCTTATTGACCATTTGTATAAAATAAAATACACCTGAATATTTGATGGAAATGAAATAATTGATTTTTGATACATTTAAAATAAAATGTTATTTTATAGATATAGATATATATATATATATATATTTAAATGAATTTTAAAGACAAATTTTAGATTATTAAAAAATTATTTATTAAAATTTAAATGTTTACAAAATTATAATTTACCCATTTATAAATAAAAAATTATTTTATGTAATCAAAAGTGGTTTTTTGTAAATATTAAGAAATAATAAATGTAAAAAATATAGAAATATTATATAAATATGAAATTTAGTTATAAAATAAAAATAAAATATTTATAAAATTATTTTAATGAAATAAATGTCAGTATTGAATTTTTCATGTTAAAATTATCCAATATTAAATATTTAATAATTTTCGAAGATAATAATATTTTTTGGTAAAAATTATTTACAATATAAATATATGTTACGTATAAGGACATAATAATGACACAAATATGATACAAATGTTAATCTCATAAAAATTTAATTTTTTATTGAAATAATTTATTTTAATTTGATAACATTATTTTTCACGATATATAAAATTGTTTATAAAATATAATGGGTTTTAATGTTTTTTAGAAAAATTATTTATGAACATGTATAATTTCAACATCATATATAGAAATATAAAATGAATTTATACCCATAAACCATTAAATTAATTAAATTCACTTCCCGTTAGAAAAAACTCATGGGTTAAAACCATGGGAGGGAAAATAATTTTGAATATTTTACAACATAGATTAAAAAAATATTTTTTTGTAATTTATAAAGAATACACCACCCTTTTGATATAAATACCCACACATTCTCCCATTCCTATAAAATAAAATATCATTGATCATAAATTTTATCACCCCCTTTTTCTATAAAGTCCCTTAAAAACATTATAGTTTCCTAAGGAACCATTCTCAAGATTTACAAAGCATATTCTCAAGGTGAGGTTTATCTCACTTATATTTTCTATTCAATAACATTATTTTTATTAAGCATTTTGATTCTCTATTGGCCATGTTTTCATAATATTAAAAAAATTCATTTTTATTTTTTATGATGTACAAATAATTAGGGATGACATTTCTATATCATTAATACCTTCTATGAACTCTTATATACATTTGTTATACTCTCAAAATCATCCCTTTATTTTTCTTACAAAAATTTTGTTTTTTGATTACCCACCTCAATATTCATTCAAAGGTTTTAACCTAGATTTTATATTCATTAATTTGATTGGGCACTTCAATATATGATTCTCATATTCCTTAATCATGGGATTAAAATAATGACATATGTTATTATGTTATATGGATGATGGGACGCACATAAAGTTAGG
Organism: Viscum album; assembly: GCA_963277665.1. Classification (NCBI taxonomy): domain Eukaryota; kingdom Viridiplantae; phylum Streptophyta; class Magnoliopsida; order Santalales; family Viscaceae; genus Viscum; species Viscum album. Next base: position 861,905,541 of record OY728121.1, read on the forward strand.
CTATATGAAGGGTGCACCCTAATATCTCCCCAATGTGTTTGGTAATATTTTTGTCACATGTGATTCAATTTTTGGTGCATAGATAATTATCATATTCACACTATGTTATTATTTCATGGTGATTATCATTGACCTATGATTATGATGTAACATTTAATGTTGTTTCCATATTCCTATGATATCATGATTTTATGACTTCATATTCACATACCATCCCTTCATTTAAGTATGTATTATTGTTACAAATTTATCTTCTCCAATATGCCTCATGAGTCACCTGTATTATTAACATCCGATTATTCGTTGATTATTCCCTTACAGAGCATTATTGCTCACCCCTTTCTTTGGTATGTCCCATGGATATCAGCTGGAGTATTATGTGTTCAGTGGAAACTATGAGTACATTATGGAGATCTAACGAAACATTTTTTATTTTTTTGACTAAATGTTTTATTTATCTTATCTCCCAAATATATTATTCTTATCTAACTCCTCGGAATGTATTATGTCAACATTTATGATAAAAATCATTAAATAAAAAGCACTAAAAATATAGGTTGTTATAGTTTGTATCAAATTAAGGCCCAGTTATTTCTATGGATTAGGAGAATATTACATCACTAAATGGAAAATTTAATTCATGGATGTTTTCTATAGGATGTTTTCAAAAACACAACTACATTATTTGTTAAAAACTAGCAATGGATTTTAAAAAAGTGATGTTAAATGTGTTTTTTTAATTTTTTTATTTATAGAAGAGGCTTTTCAAAAACCACTGTTAATTTTGAATTTTAGTATTTTAATTTTTTTCTTTGTGGTATTTTAGAAATTAAAATTTAATTAGTGGAGTTTTATTAAACTCCATAGCTAAATTAATGAAAAATTTGTACAAATTACAAAAGATTATTAAAAATTAGATTTATTTATTTATTTATATCCAATTATTTTTTATCATCATATTTTTAATTAATTATTACATTTTAAATAATAATTATATTTAATTATTAGTTCAAAGTTATTTGAAAACGAAATTAATTCTTGGAAAAGTTGTGAACTAGTCCTCAGAACAAAATTATAATATCTTTTGATTCAAGTGTTTATAGGAGATCAACAAAGAGTCCAATGAAGGCTAATGAAATGAAATCAGATGAGGTTAAATAATAAATTTTTAACAATTAGTATAATAAATTTTCCTAATATTTTTAGAGATGACAAAATTTGAATTTCAATAATGAATGACCATATGTTTTGATTCAGGTCTCTGCTTGAACTTTGTGAGATTTCAAATTAAAACTTATGAAGATTGCAATGCTATGTTAAATGAGGGAATTTTGTACACTTTTTATCGTGGTCAAGTAGTCAAAAAAGGACTCCAAATTAGTCTTCTTTGTTCAAATATAATTATTTTTGAAAATTTGATGTTATTTTATCATTTTCTAAGATTTTTGTCATATTAGTTATAGGAAATTTATGATTTTATTCTATGGATTTTAATTTCTATTAATATTATGGTATCAAAATTATAGTTTTTTCATTATTTTGGTGATTTATTATCTATTATATATATATATTTTAATGCATTTAAAGTCATTTATTTATATTTATTTAAAATTTATATATGTTTATAAATGTTTATTTACAATTATATATAAATACATATATGAATAGATATTTATATCTATTTATTCACATTTCTTTATATTTATATACATTTATAAATATGTATACAAATTTAAGTTTATATATTTTTATATTATGTGGGAATATATATATACACATATGTTGATAAAAATATTTATATTAATATACAGTTATATATTTCAATTCATTTGTATTTATTTTTGTAATATGAATGTCTGTTTATATATTTTTTCATAAATTTCATTATATGTATATATATTTATATCAAATTAGGAATATTTGTATACATTAATGTGTTTGTGTGTATATATATGGGTGTGTGTGATGTTGGTGTATATATTGATATTTATTGTATTGGTTTCGGTGTGTGGGTGTTTATCTGATTATATTTCTATACATTTTTTTATAATTTATTTATATTTATATATTTTTATAAGATATATAGTTGTGTTTAAATAAATTGATATTTTATAATAAATATATATTATTATTTATTTTTTATTTTATTTATAATTTAATATGTATTATTTGTTAATTTTTTATTATATATAGATTTATTTGTCCATTTTTTTTAATTATTTTTTAATTATTTATTACATATAATTTATTTATTATTTATTATTACATATCATCTATTATTTACTTATTATTATTTTATTTATTATTATGTATATACTGTTTAATTATTATTGATTAATTAATTATTTACTACTAATTAATTATTAATTTATTTAATATTTATTATTAAGTTCTTTATAATTTTTTATTAGTTATTAGTAATTATTTATTATTTAATAATTATTAACATGTTATTTATTTATTTTGGTATTTATATTATTTATTACTTACTAGTTATTATTTATTATTAATTTTTATTTATTAATATTTTGTTATATTTTCTATTAATTAATTATTATTTATTCCATATTTATTTGTCACGTATTGTTTTATTTATTTATTATTATTCATGAAAACTACTATTTATTCATGTATAATTTTTTGTGTATATATATAAGTATATTAAATTATATTTACCCACAACAAGAAGAGCATGCTAGAGGGGTAACGTCTTTATAGGTTTATAAAGTGGTAAGTGGTTCAAAACACACCCAACACATATATTTGTTCAATCACTAGGTAGAATGACTTGCATTCGTGGAATATCTATCCATGTATTGAATAAAAAATTGTTAATATATAATAACTACGTAAATAAATTAATTAAAAAATAATAAATAAAGAAAAAAGTTTCAAAAAATAAATAAAAAACAGAAAAAATTGTTTTTCCACACTAATTTTCAGAAAATTTTTAAAAAACCACCACTATACCCAAATAAACCACTACTAAATATTATTTTTCTTGTAGTGCATTAATAAAAAAAACACATATATGTCTAAAAATATGACAACATCCTTAAATTTTTGTTAAGTATTGAGTTAGTGGTTTCCGTGTAATGAAATCCCTATATAGAGACTAAATGTCGATTTTCCACTAGAATATACATATATATGGTTTATAAACATGAAAGGGATCTTTGGTTATTAGTCTTACATGCCCTCAGTTCATGAAAAAGAGGTCTTCTTAAACACCTGGTTTGGAACTCTTGAAGTATATGCTTCGTTAAATTCATAAGATTTTTATGAACCATTATGAAGGAATTAGTGGTTGGTTTGAAATACTAATATAAAAATTACCATGGTTAACCTATATTAAATCCCAGAAATTAATGAGATAGTTTTAATGTGTCATTTATAAGTTATCCCCTTTATGTTCATTGGTTCCCTTATTTTATTCCTTATATTTTTAAAATTCTCTCACCCAAATATTTTTATATTATTTAGTGTCTAGAAATATGACAAAGTATGTCGACAACAGATGTGTTGAGCAATGTGGTATTTTCAAAACTAAGGTGCTTAACCATAAGGTGGCATGTGTTAAGAAATAAATGGTATTTTTTCACAATTTCCTTTGGTATTTAATAATAACTTGAATTGGGTAGTTCACCAACTTCCCCTAATAATTTTGAAAGATGTGGTTGAGACCATTATGCTACCAAATCCGTTGAATTATAGTGAGTATCCAAAAACCTTAATCATTAAAACAATGGATTAAAAAAATTTAGAAAACAATAATTATCCTCATATTTTTGGAACAAGAGAATTTAATGGTAGTTTTTCATCACATTGAAGTAAAATCATATCAGTGGTGGGTCCTAATGAATAATACAAAGGCCATATATGATTTCATAGCTATGTATTGTGATAAATTCAAAAAATATTTTTTTAATAAATACTCCACTTAAACTCACTATCTCAAAATTTAGAGTCAATTCCATTAACTTACGGAAGAGGAGGAATAATCCATTAGGTCTATAAGTAAGACTTCAAAATTCATGCATGTTATGGCTCATATTTTTTTTCATTAATCCTTAGTGTATATTTGACCAATTCATTAGTGGGTTAAACAAAAATCTAATAAAAGATTTTGTGTTAGGAACTAAATATTGGTTCCATTATAACTGGAACCTGACCCAGTCATTGACATGTCTTGATGGGCATTCCCTATCCCCATGGGCTAGCACATGTTCCTAGGTAACAAAATTATTTTTTTGGGATTGATTTACTCGAGTATGGATATATAAAACAACCAAAAAAATCAATAAACCAAATGTGAAAATTCATGCCAAACAAGCATTAAATGAAATTCATAACTAAATACATTGGTCTAAACATAAAACCATATTTCTAAAGATACAAAAAATTGCAGCAAAACAGCCCAATAAACACCTCACAATAAGGGGTCATCACCCACGAGCCATCTCCACATCACCCCAACAAAAAAGAAACTAACAACCTAAACTGCCATCACCAAAGGCCTTGTCTTTACTTGTGTCAAACATTATCAAGTCTAATTACACCCACATATTTATGTAGGTTTTCATCCTAATCCCAATAGGTTACCACCCAAAATACTCTATATGGTAATCACTATAAAATAAAAAACATTCATGTTTTAACAAATAAGAACGTATGGAAATAATTTGAATATAATGAAACAATTAAAAGTAAATAGTTTTCAAAGGATGGACACATTTCAATAAAACATGTATACTATTGAATTTTCCTTCCAAACAAACAATAATTCAATGATAAATACGAAATAGTCAATGAGAACAAATCATTGGAACATCCCAAGGCCCTAGTTAGTTTCGTTCCCCATGTACATCATATATTGGTGTAACAGAAGCATAAAAATATCTATTCTTGTGCAAAAAACACTACCAGGGAACATACCCATAATCTATTGGTCCCCAATCATCATCATTTTTTTTAGTGTTTTCAATTTCCAACATGCTAAGTGAAATAGGGAAAAAACCACTCAGGATCACTAGCATACTAGTACACATCTGTCCACCTTGATACCCAAGTTTCCTTCTATGTGTTCAAACAATTTCCACTTGTTTTGAAATGTCACATTCATATAAAAAACAACATTTCTGGTCATTCACACTCAAAAAAGTAGCTACACATGCTTTCCACCACTTATATAACTCAATAAACCATTTATAATTTCCATAAAACATTTTCAAGGAATATAACCAAACTTTGCACACAAAAAATCCATCTAAACCCCCTCCTTGAAAAAAATGCACAACAATATTACCCCAATCCCGAATTGGTAGTAGAAAAACATTTTATTAAGACCCTCCCCTGAATTATATAATACAACCAATTAGTACAACATTGAATTCACATGTAAAAACCCATTTTCATAAAAAATGGCACATAAAAATCAATTTCTTAAAAAATATCCCCAGAAATAATTTTTTTCAGCAATAAAAATGATTAAGGAGTAGGAAAAAATAGAAATCAAGCACGGAAAACTCATCTAGTAGTGCTTAAACATTTAATCACCTACCATATGTGTCAAAATCAAAAAATCCTTTTACGAAAGTTCAACTGCACCACTACCGCACCACAACCGAGTTAAAACAAACCTTAAACCTCAATATTAGACCATGAAATCCAAGATCAAACCCTAGGTTCAGAATCCAACTTGCTGGAAAATATTAAATTTTATGAAAAATGGAAGAAATCCTAAGCTAATGGGAGGAGGAAGGAATGAAACCCACTTACATGAGAGAACGTAATGAAATCACCCCAAATACACAAATAGTTGATTCTCCATGTAGCCAAAACTGAAAGAGAGGATCTAATAAGGATGTGGAGGTCATGTGGGGATTAAAATGGGGAAATAGAGTAAAAAATAAATGAATTTTGAATGAAACAAATTAACATCTCAAATCTGGACGAATTGAGAGGCTTTAAGCAATCTCTCCGAAATCTGCGATGAATATGAACTCCAAATAGGAAAAATTAAACAAGGGGGGTGCTGCTAGGGTTTTTGGGCTTGATTGAGAGGTGAAATCAACAATAAAACATTAAAAAATGAATGATATGTCAATGATATAATTTTGTTTCATCTAACATGAAATGGGAACATGTGTTTTCCCAAGGAATGAATGAATCACCCAAACTGACCATTATAATGAGTTCATAAGGGGTAAAAATAGATATGGTGGTTTTAATAGGACATGTTAGGATATGTGAGAGGTGGAATGGATGAAAATGTAAAGAAATGATGTAGTTATAAAAGAAACAAATTTTGTTTTTAAATCTGAAAAGGGATCACAATTTCGCCCAAATCATGATGAAAACACATATTTCTCCAAAAAAGGAAAACCCCTACTAACAAAGAAATAACAGAAATTAGATGAAATATACCTTTCAAAGAAGTCATTTATGTGAAAATGAACCCCATTATAAAAACATTCTTCTCTCAGAAAGTCATCTTTAAGTCTAATCAGATAAGAGAATCTGAAACTGATATTCGACCCCAAGACTTCCTATCCCATGTCAAATTCCCATTAATCCCATTCTTCTAGAAGACTCAAACAAGAGAAATAGTCTTCCCTTAAATAAATTTACATCAGGAGTCCACAATTCATACCATCATCTCATTCATGGTTAAATCAGGCTCTATATCCAATTCTTCCTAATACATCACATGGGACATATCCGAGTTGTATATTTTCATCTGTGTGACCTGGAATACATCATGAATAGATGTAAAATGAGATGTAAAATACAGAATTTATTCCACCTTGACAATACACTTGATGATTTCAAAAGGACTCACATATCATGGTGTCATATTTCCGTTTTTTCCCAAATGACGATGGTTGAGATGGGGGGCCTCTTTTGAAAATACCCGGTCACCCATAGAAAACTATAGGTCTCGATGAATCTGGTTTGCGTAATATTTATGGGAACTTTGAGATTTCAATAAGCGCTTCTGGATCAACTTGACCTTTTCAAATATCTCTCAAACACAACTTGGCCCCAACAATGAAGTCTCACCTACCTCATCCCAACATAGGGGGACCGACAAGGACGACCATAAAGCACCTCAAAAGGAGCCATTCAAATTATGTATTGGTGAATATTATTATTGGAAATTAATTCAATCCAAAATGCTTAACCCAAGAACCTCCAAAATACAAAACACATCCACAGAGTATGTTCTCTATTATATGATTCACCCGCTCTATTTGACCATATATTGGAGGATGGTATATCATGCTGATTATAATCTGTGACCCCAATTCCTTTTGAAGGCCTTATCAAAACTGAGAATTATAATGGGGGTCTCTATTCGGGAAAACTATAGATGGCACACCATGAAGCCTTTCCACCTCCGAAAGATATAATCATCCCAACTAATCCACTTTACATGTATCACTGATCTGAATAAAGTGAGATGATTTAGTTATATGATGAATTAAAACCCATATGGAATTCTTACATAGAGGTGTATGAGGGAATCCAGTAACGATGTCTATAGTGACTTATTCCCACTTCTAAGTAGAAACTGGTAGTTACTGGAGAAAACTGGAGGACCATTGGTGCTCTGGTTTCACCTACTGGAATATATAGCATCTCGAGATGAATTCAACTATATCTTGCCTCATACCTGGACACTATAACTACCGACACACATCATAATACATTTAGGTGGCACTAGGATGGATATCCCTCTGAGACTGGTTTCTATCTTGCATCACCGCCTTCCTTAGAGATGACAGAACTACTGATCAGACCTTGAAGCACAAGATTCCCTCAGGAGACGACGAAAAATCAGAAGACATCTCCCCACATTGAAGAAACTTTATCAACCACTGAAAAATATCATCACTATGTTTTTCTCACTGAATCAATGCTAAGAGACAAGGATTCAATTAAATGATCTCCAAGAATGCACCCTCACTATGCTCCTTGGTATCCACATACATTTGAGTAAAGAGACCCTTCAGAGCCTAATAATCACTAGAATTCCCCAAGGATTTCTGTAGAACATTTCTACTTAAAAAATCATCAACCACATTTCCCTTTCTTGGGGAGTATACAATGTCAAATTCTAACCCCTAAACGTACTCAATCCATTGTCGCTACCTCAGATTGATATATTTCTACGAGAAGATGCAGGTTGAGATTTTTTGATAATATTAGACTAAAAAATTCTTCGCAAAGAGGTAGTGATGCCATGTCATCAAAGCATGCATCACAGCAACTAACTCTATTTCATGGGTTAGATAATTTTATTCATGAGGTTGGAGTTGGAATAAATCATACCCTACCATGTGATCACCCTGCATAAGCACACTCCCAAGACCCATACCTGAAGCTCACAATACACCAAATAACCATTCCATCCTCCAAAAAACTCTGCATGGGGCAGTATTCAACTTCCAATTTAGTTCCTCAAAGGATTATTGACACTCAGGGGACCATAAAATCCTCACCCCTTTCTGGGTGAGCGTGGCCATGGGTGATGTAAACCTAGATAAATCCCTAACAAACTGCCTGTAGTAACTAGCCAGGGCAAGGAAACCTCTGATCCCAAAAATGATCTTTGGATGCTCCCATTACATAACCAATAAGATCTTCTCAAGGTACACTAAAACCCACTTCATTGATATCACATTCCCTATAATCTTCACCTCCCTAATCCAGAAAGATAACATAGACAACATTTCATAATGGTGATGAAATCGCAAGGTTCCGAACAGGATTCTAAAATGATGTTTGTGTTCCTCCTCAGATCTAGAGTAAAATAGGATGTCATCCATGAATACCAGAACGAAATAATCTTGACACTAGTGGAACACCCTGTTCTTGAGTTCCATATAGACCACTGGAGAATTGGTCTATCCGAAGGCTATCACCATGTACTCAAACTAGCAGTATCTACATTAGAAGGCTATCTTTGAGATATCTACCTCTTTCACCCTGAGCTGATGGTAACATGAAAACAAGTCTATTTTATAAAAACACTTTTCCCCATTAAACTGATCAAACAATTCATCTATTTTGGGAAAAGGATAATTTTTCATGATGGTTACCTAGTTCATATTCTTGTAATAAATACACAATAAGAGGGATCCATAATCCTTTTTCACTAAATGAATAGGAGTGTCCCAAGGAGAGATGCTTAGGTGGATGAATCCTTTGTATTCTAAATCATCCAGTTGTGTATTTAATTACCTCACCAAAGTGGGAGCATACGATATGAGGGAAGAGATATTGTTTGTGTTCCCGGCGCCAAATAAATCAAGAACTCCACATCCCACTCTCGAGGAAATCCATAAAAATATTCAGGTAATACCTTTGGAAACCCATCCAATACATGAGGTTGTCCTCCTCCAAGTGGAAGAACATCGTCCTCTTGCACAAGTGATGATAATTGGAATACAATATTCTCTAACTCTTTGAGTAGAGGTCTTGCGTGACACGACTGAGGATCTAAATCCCCAAGGAATACATAACGACACCCACTAGGTTCCATGGGACTGACCTGCAACATATAAAAATTGATATGCACTTGAAATTCCACCATCCAATCAATTCCATGTATCACATAAAATATATCTATATCTATGACTTAGAGGACCCACTCCATCTCAACCCCTAACATGAAAAGTGCACACTATTGGCACTTGAGACCCTACTCCTTCTTCATTTTTAGTGGCATCACCGACTCTATTGAAAAAGTCAAAATCTCATTTGGAAAATTAATCATGTTCAGAAAATGGGAAGATATGAATGAAATGGAGACCCTTGTACCAAAATAGCAGTAGTTATAGAAGATGCTTTCAAAATAGTACCTCAAACAATTGACGGTTCTTCCTTTGATCCTGCTGGTTTCTTATCAACTACTAGAAAATGACTTGTCTCTACCTGAGAATGACCTCTTACATGTGGCTCTACCCAGAACTAGATATAAATAAAATATGATTTGGCTCTTCCTCCATGGACACCAAACTGTGATCCCCCATTCCTCTATATCTCTGACTGAGCTGGTACTCCCTTGGAATCTATAGATCCCGCCCCACTCTGTAGTGGACATTCCATCCTACAAAATCACTGCATGTTTCCCATACCTCCACAAAGATAAAAAGTCTTCAAAGGAGAAGATAATGCTTGTTTAATGTTCCATGGCCTCCCACACAGGTGCCACACAATTGGCCTCACATCAAAATCCATCGAAGAAAACTGCCTGGAAGGTTGGCCTGAGCTGCCACCTCCCAATACACAACCTCCATAAACTCCCAGGATCTAGCATATCCCTAGACTTTAGGGTAGTACTTGTCATTGAGGGTAACCTTGTTATCCTTCCAGCTCATCTGTTCATGATTCCTATATTTAAGAACTGATTCCCGCAAACTAAATCTAGTTCCCTCTAAAATAAAATATACACACTTTATCCTGACCTCTTCAGGTGTGTCTGAGAACTCAAACATGCACTCGATCATTTTGATCCACTACTCCGCTTCCTGGGGTTCTGGGGATCCTTGGAATGTATGGGGATTGTTTTTTATAAAATAATAGGCTTTTCCCTTCCTAGGACCAGTCTATGATTCTCTAAAAAAAGATGGAATAGGAGCCAATCCCTACCCTTGAGCTTGGACACCTCAAACGATAACATCTACTAGCCTCTGATCAAGTAGTGAGGGAGAACTCTCTTTGGCTTCCTCCCATGGGTGTATTGTAGCTTTCTATAGAGGAATGTCGCTACAATGTTCCACAACCACAGGAGAAAAAATATATAAAATAGTTATGAAAACTTTCATCACTAACATCAAATATAAATATTCCAAACACATTAGAATAATAAAATATACAACTACTTCTCCCCCACCTGATTTCCATGTGCTGTCTGTAGCCCACACGTCCCACATGAAAGAGATGTCAAACAAAAAATTCCAATGTATTATGGTGAATCATGGTTATTAAAGAGAGGTGAAGGCTAGGATCCCTACTAATGACCAAAAATTCAAGCCCCAATAGTCATATCTCATTTCTGGTCTGACTCATCCCAAAATAATAATATAACCCAAAACACCAACCTCCTCTAATACAATTTTTTCATGAACTGAATCTGGTCTACACTAAACCCAACATGAAACCCAGTCTGTGGGAAGTCCCAAAATTCATTCCATATCACCATGGGTTTCCCCACGTTCTCAGGTATCATAAATATTTGTTTGGGAATGATTTACCTGAGTGTGGATACATAAAACAACCAAAACAATCAATAAATAGAATTAGAAAAGTCATGCCAAAAAAGACATAAATGAAATTCATAAATGCATAAATGGGTCTAAAAATAACACAAGAGGTTAAAATAAACATAAAATTGTCATCAAAACATCCCAAGGAACAACACATGACTAGGGATCATTACCCACTAGCCATCTCCACAACATTGCACCATAATGGAAACTAACAACCTGAACCGCCATAACCCAAGGCCTTGCCTTTACCTGTGTTAAAAATGATAAAGTATATATACCCCAAGGGTGTATGTAGGGTGTGATCCTACGTCCAATAGGATACAACCAAAATTATTACATATGGGATACATTATAAGAGAAAAATCATGTATGTTTTAATAAACAAGATATAGTGGAAATAATTTCTAAAGAATGAATATTTTAAAAGTAAACAGTTTTTAATGTATAATTTCAATGGATGAACACATTTCAATAAAACATGTATGCTAATTAAATTTAAATCCATACACACCATAATCAAACAATAAATAAGAAAGAGTCAATGAGAACTAATCTTGGGAACATCCCTAGGCACTCATTAGTTTCAAGCCCCATGTACCTCATATCTTGGTGAAAAGTGACCATATCAATATCTACTATTATGCATGAGCCACTAGTAAGGAACATACCCATAAAATAGTTTCCCACAATCATCATAATTATAGTTTTTTAGTTTTTTCAATGTTCAACATTCTATGTGAAAAAGGGACAAAATCACTCCGGATCAATAGCATACTTGAACACATCTGAACAGCTAGATACCTGAGTTTCCCCCATTGTGCTCAAATAATTTCCAAATGTTAAAAAATTTCATTTTAATATAAAAACATCAATTCTAGACATGCAATATAAAAAAAATTATCCACACATTCTATTCACCATTTATATAACTCAATAAACCATTGAGAATTTCCATAATATATTTTCAAAGAATATAACCAAACATTGCATATAAAATCCATCAAAAATCACTATTTGAAAAATAAATGCATGATAATATTACCTCAAACATGAATTGGATGTTTCAAAAAAAATTAATAAGACCCTCCCATGAAATATAAAATAGCCCCAAATAGTGAAATATAGAATGCACATTTAAAACAGACATTTTCACACAAAAAAGGATCTTAATAATTAATTTCATAACCAATGTCACCCTACATAATTTTCTTAATAATAAAAATAATTTAATAGTAGGATAAAAATAGAAATTAAGCAAATATAACTCATCTTGTAGAGCTTACACATGAAATCTCCTATCAAGTGTGTCGAAAACACCAAATCCTTGTGTGAAAGTCCAACCGCACCACCGCCACACCCAAAGATAGTTAAAAAACCTAATACTACATGATTAGACCATTAAACTCGAGAAAAAAACCTAAGTTCAATGAACTAATTTCTATACATTAGGAACATCAAGGAAAATGGAAGAAATCCTATGCAAATGGGAGGAGGAAGCAAGGAAACTCACTTACTTGAGAGATCTTGAATAAATAGCCCCAAATACACCAATATATGAATCTAAAAACATAGAAAACTAATATGTAGGTTTGAATAAGGATTATTAGGTCATTTGGGGACTAAAATGGGGAGAAAATTGTAAATAATTAATGATTTATGAATGAAACAAGTTACCTTCTCAAATCTGGATGATTTGAGAAACCTTGAGAAATTTCAACCCAATCCTTGATGAATATGAGATCTTAAGAGGAAAAATGGAACATGGGGGTGCGCCTAGGGTTTTTTGTTCTTGAGTGAGAGTTTTAATCACCGAAAAAATTAAAAATTTAATGATATATGAAATAAATAATTTTTTAAACTATAAATGGGGTCACAGGTTGGCCCAATGACAGAATAAATCATCCAAACCCATCGTAATAATTAGATCCTAAGGGGTCCTAATGGATATTTTGGATTGAATATGTCAGGGTAGGACATGTGGGAATCTAATGGGTGAAAAGTTTAAAAAAATTAAGGAGTTATTAAAGAATGTTTTTTTTAAATCTGGAAATTGGCTCCCGGTTTGGCCCAAATAATGATAAAACACCCTTTCTCCAAAAACATATGGTAAACCCACAATAAAAAAGAAATAATAAAAATTACATGAAAATTCACATTAATAGAATTCATGTTTGTGATATTTGGTAATTATATAGTTTCACATAAATTGGTAAATTTTATGGTGTTCCCTCAAAGTCAAAATGAAGATTGGAGATTCTCATTGGTCCCATGGGACATGATATAAGAAGAAGGGGATGTTTTTTCAAAATAAAGGTTTATCAGATAATAATCATGATGGAAAGAGAACCCAACATAGCACATTTCATAATAATTGGAAGAAGCACCCCAGGAACTACTTTAGATAACCGGGAGTATTTGAAGTGTGGAAGGGAAGGTTTTAAAAAAATGAATATCGAATAGAGATGAATAATTCCACTAAATTGTTGAAATAAAATATGTTTTTGGTTAATCCACATCCCACTAACCAATTTGTTAACATAACGTATCATTATCACTATTAAAACCAATCCCTTAAGAAAATATTTTTTAGAAATAATATACCACAGTAACCACTAATGAATATTACTAATGGATGAGAATATGTTATGACAACAGATGAGGTGGATACAGATAATCAAGTGGTGATAGGTACAATAGTTATTCATTCAAAAAAAGTGATAATACTATATAATTAGGGTTCTAAACATTCCTTATTATCAAAAATGTTTTGTATAACTAGTCAAACATTACCACAAAATGTGGAAGTTGACTTCTTAGTGAAAATGGAATATGGGGAAATTATTGTATCCCATGCATATAAATCCTCTCTGGTTAATATTTAGGGGTTTCATTTCCTAATAAACCTTATGATATGACCTTTAGATGGTATCCAATGATACTTAGTTCTTAGATTGGTTTTCCTTGGATATATCCGTCATAAATTTTTTGGATAAGGGAATCACATTCACTCTCATGAATCAGACACCTATCCTATTTAATTATAAAGAGGAGTATGAGTCTCCTTTTTATTATTTATATAAATTGTGGATATATTTACCCTATGATTAATAATATCATTCTAAAATTATTGATACCACATAAAATATCATCACTGATATCGTTCCCTTTGTATGCGAGTATCTTAATGTGTTCATTGAGGATTTTTTACAGTCATCCTCCTAATCAAGATGCTGAGTTATCAATATAAATTGTACCTAAATCACTATAAATATCCAAGACTATATGTATAATGGAAAAAATTGAACATGATGATCTAAAGAAGAAAATACAATAGAATATTTATAAAGGGCTTATATAGACAAGTGCATCACTATGGCGAGTTATAGTCCTTTTCAACAAGGAAAATGATAGATTAATATATTTTTGCATCTATTAGAATGAAATTACTATGATCATGATAGAAAACATGTATCCAATTCCATATATTGAATACATGTTCGATCAAATACCAGTGGACAATTACTTCTCCAAAGAGGATCTTCATTCTAGATATTATAATCTATGGTTAAGATGGAGGATATTCCCATGAATTATTTTCCTTCAATATACAGAAACTATTGAAATATTGTAATTACATTTATAATCCTAATTATCTAAAAATATTCATGGATTTTTTGAATATAATCATCATATATTACCTAGATAAATTTACGGTAGACTCCATTTATGATATTCTCATATACATTGAAATTAATGAGGTGCATGAGGATAATTTGAATATTCTTCTAAAGTCTCTATAAAAGGTGAATTTATATTCAATGTATAGTAAATGTGAAATTTTTATGGGGAAAGTAACATTCATGGGGACTGTTATAAAAAACAATGAGATATCTATGGATCCTTCAAATATAATGGTAGTTATATGATGATATGAAACAAATATATTAACTGAGATGCATAGTTTCAATATATTGAGTGGGTACCATCATTGATTTGTGATAAACATCTCATGATTTTCAATCTTGGTAACCAATTTAATTCAGAAGGGATTAATGTCTTCTAGGATAACTAAATTTGAGTTGAGAATGAAATAATTAAAGAATATTCTATTCATTTTACCTTTAATCTCATTATAATCATTTCATAATTATTTTTGATCTATTTTGATACATATAATAATGTTTTGGGTTGTGTTCTCATGAAAAGTGATGAAGTGATAACCTATGTCTCCCACAATTTAATGATTCATGATAAAAAATTCCAAATGCATGATCTGTAGTTTTCTATAGTGATACATGCATTAAATATTTTAAGACATTATCCTTTATGGAGAATGTGATACAAATATAACAATCATTAGATCCTAAAGAAAATGTTAACATAATATGATATCAATATGTGTCATTAAAGGTGGTTAGATCTAATCAGGGATTATGACTATTAAATCCATTACAATCATCCAATGAAAAACAATGTTTTATATTCTTTGAGTAAAATGGATCCGACAACCCTATCCATGAATGCGATCAAGAGGGATATAATCATCATATAAATGAAAATGATGGATATGGGAACCATAAAAGGAAGATGATCCTTCCTTCTCAAATAACTACTCAACCATCAAATCATGAAATTATCAATGAGGCCTAGAAATACATTACTAAACTACTAAGAAAGAGAGAAAATTATTTGGAGTTAATCATTGATGAAGATGGATTTATAAGGTTTGAAACATGGATATGAATCCCATAAAATGTAGAAATGAAATGGGAAATTGATGATGATGCACATAGCTCATACTTCTCTATTCATCCAAGGAGATCTAAGATGTATAGAGATATGAAGAAAATATTTGTGTGGGATAACATAATAGTGGGAAATCTAGAATTTATATATTCATTCATTATATGATTTTTTTGGATAAATAAAAAAAGTATAAGGGCTTAATAAAATCATTTCACATACTAGTATAGAAATGGGAAAATATAATCATGGATTTTTTGGGGGGACTCATCATGATATCTAATGGATTTAACAACATTTTTGTGATATTTGATTTTCATTACTATGTCAGGGTATTTAATTTATCTCATGTAAGATTTCCATATTTCCAAACATTCTAATATATTCATTAGAGAAATTTTCAATGTACATGGAATGTCACTCTCAATTTTATCTAATATATATCTAAGGTTTACTAAATTGTTTTGGATATGCCTTCAAAAGGAATCGGATGTAATGTTGAAATTCATCACTAATTAACATCCATAGATGGATGGTAACTCTGATTGAAGTATTCCAACACTATTGGATATAATGATATAAGTTTAAATTTATTTTCAATGATCACTAGTAGAAAAAAGGTCTTTAACGTCGGTTTTTTTTATTTTTCACGTTGGTTTTTAACCGACGTTGAAGTCACCGACGTAAAAAATATGACTTTTTACGTCGGTTTTTGTAAACCGATGCCAAAAACAAAATTCATTTGCTTTTTTGCATCGGTTTTGTAAAAACCTAACGCCAAATAAACTTATCAGCGTCATTTTTGGCGTCGGTTTCCCTAAAAACCGACGCCAAAAAGTTTAAAAAATAGTTTTGGCGTCGGTTTTTTTCAAGAACCGACGCCGTAAATGGAAATAACTTATTTTTGGCGTCTGCTTTTACAAGAACCAACGCCAAAAAGCAATTTTTATTGTTCTATGTTTTAGAGAATTTCCTAATCTTCGATTTGACTAGTCGTGGAGCTAAAACGGAGTTACGAATCAAAAGTTATGGCCGTCAGAAGTTGAACATGTCAAAGTATCGATTGATACAATATGTTTTAAAGAAAACAAGATAAACACAAGTTAAAATCATGTACACCAAATGATATAAAATATACATAATACTTCAAACACATTTTGATTATTTTTCGATCTTCCATTGAAATGATATGTTGTTTATCATCATATCTCTTATATTTAGCGTAGATCTCATGTGATAATAAAAACGACGATCGATAATTAAACTTACTCCAAGCTTGATAAATGTCATCCGAACGTTTTATATTTTTAACACAATAAAAAAGTAAATCATCATTATTTGAAATCTAATCGAGTTGTTTATAAATGAAGGACATTAATAATAATGAAAATGAATGAATATAATACGTACCGTAATCAAATTAATGATTGATGCCGCATTGAAAACTTGATTGAATCGAAGAGGATGAAAATGATAAATGAAGGACAAACAGATTTATATATAGTAAATGAAAATATTTTCAATTGAGTTGTATGAAAATATAGGCGGGATTTTAAAAAGTTAAACGCGCGTTGCGAAAAAAATGGAAATTTTGATCCCGCGTATTAGTGAATACTATTTGGCGTCGGTTTTTAAATAAACCGATGCTAAAAAGATAAAAAAAAAATACGTTTCACGTCGATTTTTTTTAAAAACCGACGCGAAAAGTAAAAATAAATTGTTTTTCACGTCGGTTTTTAAAAAAACCGACGGGAAAAACAAAAAAATAGTTTTGGCGTCAGTTTTTCTAAAAACCGACGCGAAAAACAAAAAAGTTTTCTTTGGCGTCGGTTTTTATGAAAACAAACATCAAAACATAAAAAAACAATTTACCATGTGTTAGAAAATTTCTTAAGCTTCGATTTGACTGGTCGTGGAGCTAGAACGGAGTTACGGATTAAAAGTTATGGCCTTTGAAAGTTGGACTTAATTAACACTTCTTTTAGAGAAGATCAACTTCCAACATCCATAACTTTTAATCCTTAACTCCGTTTTTGCTCCATGACCAGTAAAATCAAAGCTTAGGGAATTATCTATAGGATTGTAAATTTTTTTTACATTTTTGGAGTTGGTTTTCATAAAAACAGACGTCATAACGTTTTTTTTATTTTTTCACGTCGGTTTTTAAAAAAACCGACGCCAAATCATTTTTTTCATTATTTTTTCGCGTCGGTTTTTTTAAAAACCGACGCCAAAACTATTTTTATTTTTATTTTTTGGCGTCGGTTTTTAAAAAACCGACGTCATAACCTTTTTTTATTTTTTCACGTCGGTTTTTAAAAAAACCGACGCCAAATCATTTTTTCATTATTTTTTCGCGTCGGTTTTTTTAAAAAACGACGCCAAAACTAATTTTTTTTAGTTTTTGGCGTTGGTTTTTAAAAAACCGACACCAAAACTTATCCGAAAAAATATTTTACATCGGTTTATAAGAAACCGACGTCAAATTGATGACATTAAAAATGATTTTTCTACTAGTGGATTTTGGTATTAAGAGCTTCCCTATGAAGAGTACTTATATAAAAAACATTCCAAATTATAGAATTTAAAGGCACCCTTATGAGGTTTTGTATAGTAAGATAGATCTGACTCAGAGTTGTTAAGAGATATTTATAAAGAGGATTCTAATTTTAACTGATACTTTACAATAGATTATAGAAAAGGTTCAAACCATTTAGATTCCAATAAAATATATGAAAATTTTGGAGAAAATATACGTGGAAATTTTTCAATAAGACCTAGATTTTAAGGTGATAGATAATGAATTTATTTATATATAACCGTGGTAGAAACTAATGAGTTTTTAGAAGAATGAAAATATTATTCCTAGATATATTATCCCCATTAGGATTCTTGACCACATAAGAGTCATGGATTATTTAATTACACCATGCCGAACCAATCTAAAGTACATGATTTTTTCCACATGTCCCTTTTATGGAAGAACGTGAAATTTCACTCAGATGTACTAAATCTATAAGTGGTTTCATTATATAATGATAGTTTTATGGGGAGAAACCAATGTTGATCTTAGATAGTAGAGAAAAAATTTTATGAAATAGGAGAACCCAACTGGGGAATGTATTACAACAGAATAATAATTTTGAGGAGGAAGCTTGAGACCATTTCAAGTAATGAAATATATGTACCCTCATATATTTTATTTTTTGAAATTAAAATTCAATGGAAAATTTTCTAAAGGGGGAATAGTGTCATAACCCATAATTTTTTAATGAAATTTACTTATGAATGAAAATATTCTTTTTTAATTAATGTAGATATATAAAACACATTCTCTATGTTTAATTATTATTTTGGACCATTGTAAAATATTTTAATAACATTATGTTTTTTATAATGATAGTTAAGCATCATCACCATTGGTAAAATATATGTTTTACAGTGACCGATATGAATACTATATGTTAATGGTTATGATTAAATCAAATTTATATTAATGGAATATATGATGGCCCAAAATGAATGGATCTTATCATTTGAGGATCATTTATTAGAGCCTCTAATGGATATGGAATCACTGGGCTTCTCCCATGACCATGGCAAAATAGAAATTCTAAAAATGATGCTTTTGTAGAGACGCTTATGGGAGAAGTTCAACCAATTATATATCACCTCTAAACCAATATTTATCAAACCAACCTAATAAATTATTACCATCTCACACATTACCATTAGGGAATAAATTTTCGGGATAAGGGTTTATGTATCTTCACATTTATAGAATTTAAAATCTCTTATTAAATGGAATAGTTTCTTCTCTAATCACGCATCCTCCTTATAAAAAATATATATAAGAACCTTAACATAGGATGGAAATAATCAAATGGATATTTCATACTTTGAAACAAAAAAATATATTTCATAATATATATTTATTTCTACTTATTATTAAAATGTATTTTATTGATAAATTAATGAATTTGAAATTCTTTTTTATGTAAATATAAAGGTTTTAAAAATTATTATTTTATTATTTAGAAAAAATGAAAAAAAAGTATACAATCATAAGTGGTTTCTATATAGATTAAAATTTCAATCATGTAATCAAATTAATAAATTATAATAAATAATAATTGAAATTTAAATATTGAAAGATTCATTTTTGGTAATTATTTGGAAAAATAAATCTATTTTTTTTAATTTGGAACATCATAATTACCCAATAGTTAATCTTTCATAATTTTCTAAGAAACAAATTTTATTGGGTAAGATTAAATGTAGTATAAAAACATGGTACGTGTTAAGATATCGTAATGACCAAAAAATGATGTAATAAATGTTATAAAGGATTGGGTTATCCAAAAAAATCATTAAAATAATGTATTTTAATGCGATAATATTATTTTTCAAAACCTATAATTAACTTTTTAAAACCAATAAGATATTTAATGATTTTAATAATACTTTTTTATGAAAATGACTCACTTCCCAAAAATCAATGATATTATTTAATGATGTTATTCTTATAAACCATTAAAATAATCAAAACAAATTATCTTTAGGAAAAAACAAGGGTTAAATTTCTGGTAGAGAATTTTTTTTTGAATATTTTATAATTTATAGTGGAAAATCCATGTATATAATTTAATAAAAATCCCCCGTTAATTTCTATAAATACCCTCTCATTCTCTCATTCCCCTACACTAAAAACCAATTGATCATGAAGCTCCTCTCTCTATCATCTGTAAAGCCTTCCCATGTAGTATATATGGTCTTAATGAGACCTTCTAATGATTTATTATGGATCCCCTAAAGATAAGGATTCCCAAAAATCTCTTTTCAATCAAGATCGTTCATTGTATTATGATTTTTAATACATTTTCATCTTGTTTTAATGTTATTATACATATTAATTTAGTATTCATATGATTCCCAAGAAATGAGATACCACCTCACCCATACATTAATTCCTTCCACGAACATTTATTTATACTCATTATGTTGTTGAATTGATCCTTCCATTTACCTTTCTATACTTTTGTGTCTTGAATATCCCTAGATATTTTTATTCAAAGGTATTTACCTAGATGAAACTATACTTCATTAAATTTAGAATCCCATTTATGAAACCCATTTTCCTTAATCTTTAGATTAAAATTATTATATTGGTTTTATCATTATATGATTACTGTGGAATGCCTAATGTTACAAAATATTAAAGGACTTCCGGATAGAACTCCAATGCATTGGGTAATGAATGTATCTCACTAGATGCCATCTATAGTGAACTGGAAGTTATCCTTGGAATAATATATTATGATGTATTGGTGGTTAGGCTTGAATTATTCTTATATGTCAAATTTTAAGTTGTTTTCACATTCCCATGATACAATATTTTTTTTCTCATGCCATGCATAAATGTCAGTATATATGATTCTTAGAACTTTTCCCCCCGATATTCCTATTATCTCATAGATATTATTTTTCAAATGTTATGATATTATTATTACCATACTTGGATTTATGGGTCATGTAACACCCCAAGATTCCATGTTATGCTTCACTTTGAATAATACAATAGTGTGTGTTGTACGAAACTTCAAGTTCTAACATACACCACAACCAATCAAACTAGCCATTATAAATAGTAATACCCACTTTTTGAAAATTTATATATTTTATCATTCAAAATGGACTTAATTTTTGGATTCTGAATATCGAAATTATCTTAGGGTGAATTTTTGGTACTTTTCTGATAACTTTTATATTTTGATGAATATTTAAAATTACTAAATTTTAATTAAAGACAACTTTTTTAATCAAAATAATTAATAGTGAAAAATTATGAATTTGAGTTTTTTTAAAGTATATTTAGAATATATTTTTAAAATTTAATACAATGTTGGTCATTGGACATAATTTCACAATTAAACCGGATATAAACAAGTGTCAGTCTTTTGATAGTTATTATATCTTAAAAACACGATTTTTGTTTTGACAGCGGGAATTAATTTTAAATTAATTTCTTCCACTTCTATGTTTTGAATTTGGAAAAATGGATTCCATATTTTTAATCAGTATGTATAAATTGTGTAAATAGGTAACTTTTATTTTTAGACATTTTGAATAATTACTTCGGTAAATATTTTATTTACCATGGTTAAAGGGTAAATCCGGTAAATAAGGGTTAAAAAATAATATTATAATAATAATAAATTATCCTAAAACGTGTCCTAACCTTATTTGTGGATACATTTCTGACCATGGTCATATTTGGGTCGATTTTGGGACCCCATGGAGCCACATTTAGGTGATAGGGACACATTATATTAATTAAGTTAAAGTGAATACAAAAATGACATAAGCTTATATCTTTTAGCAAAACACTTTTTACATAGGGTTATATATGTTATATTTTAGATTATAAATATTTATTAGAAATATAACAAGATATACTACATAAGGGTATATTATTTATAATTTTTAGACCCTGAAAAAGTAAAAATATATATGACACAATAATGATGCAATATTTTAAATATTAATGAAAGAATCAAATAATTGATATTCTAAATGTTAAAATAAATATAATTTGAAATTTTGATGACATAAAAGAATTTTATTGGTTAATATGACATTCTAGAATTTATTAAATGAATTTGATTTGAATTAATAATGTTTTTAAGACTTTAAAAAAATAAATTATTGAATAGTGTCTAAATTGACATAAATGAGTTTTTAAAACAAATATTATATTATTAAGTTATATTCTATTACTAAAAATCTAAGGTTCGGCCAAGAGACTTATATCATGATATTTGTATAATTAATGGACCAATTGGGGGTCTCTTGAGGTTATATAGTATGTTTATTAATTATATAATATAAAAATACAAAGTGACATGGTAAGTGTCAAACTAATTAACTAAGAGTTAAAACTAAAAGATAATGTTAATATAATGACACAAAACTGTCTAAATTCTATTGGTTGAGTGGTTTTCGATTCATACCCAACTTAACCTTTAAATAATCCACTTTGGAGACACTAGAAACCGAATATGAATTTATTATAAAATAATATTTCTAGATTATCCTAAATAGCCCCTGCTCCCCCTTATAAAAGGACACCACTTATAACCAATTCCACACACCTCTCAAGCCTTTTGGATCGTCCTAAATCTTCCCAATTAATCTCCCTACATCCCTATCCTCCTCTTAGAAGCCTTACCTTAGGCATAAGGAACTTCAAGAGTCCTTTTTGGTTCAAACCAAAGGGAGTTACCCAAATTAAAGGCAACGATTTCTCTTAGCTTCTTTTCTTTTATTTTACTTCTCCAACCCCTAAAATCTTCTTATTATTTTATTTTTTAAGAAAACTTGTATCCTAAATATACTAGGATATTTTTATTTGAATTATTAGAGTTACACTTATACACACATCCATCTAATGGGTGAAGAACATAATATTTCTGTGGATGGAAACCAAATGCCTCACGAGACGATGATTGTTCAATTATCTCCTTCCACCTCTCATGGTGGCCATTATGATGGCACTATAATTAAATATTATATTAATGATATTTATTTTATATATAAGCTTCTGTAATTCCATTATATAAAATACCATTATTCGTATCATGTTGTATATATATACGATAATTTCATTCGAGGAAGTGCGGACTACCGCCCCCTCAAAGTGATATGACTCGTTCATACCATAAATGGAACGTATAAAGGATGGTGTTAATGAAATTAAGTAACACATATAAGATATTATATTATACTACAATAATTATATACCTATGTATCATTTGGTTTTGAATCCTTTTAAAATGAAAAATGAAATGGAAGTAGCATTTGTGCGTATGTACGGATTACCGTCTCCACGAACGCGATGAGATTCATTCCCCATCGTATCCATTAAAGAATAATTCTCATTTGATGAATAAAAGTAACTTTTAAGAACTTTATATCATTCTAGATATGAATAAGATACAACCTATCCATAACATACACGACTTATAAAAGAAAACGAGTATGTTAACACCTGAAACGACGATAATACTAAAGTGTTATTAACAAAGAATAATTAGAAGATCATATATGATATCATAATTATGTATATGGTTCTTGTATAATTTAATAACAATTTTTTAACTATTATACAGGAGGTTAACATACCATCGACTAAGGAAAAGTTCAAGGTAATGGGTTTTCATCTCACTCCTTATTTCCGTGAGATTCATGTCATATTGCCGCTATTACCTTTTGTGTGGGGTATGTACTTCCCATAATTGTATTTTTTGTTTAATACACTTTAATTTATGTGTATTTACATATTCATTTTATGATACCTCTTTCATGGGGTGTATGTTTTGTATGTTACCAAATTGGTAAGGGTTAACTCCTCAATCTCATTATTATCCGAGATTGTTTATGTGTAAGTATTTACTGGGACATTTTTATCATCCATAAATATTCTTCATAAAAATGATTTCAAAATGAAGATTTTAAGGATTTTGAAAGGTACTCTTTATAAAGATCATAATTTCAAATTTTTTAAATATTTATCTTTCTAAATCTTTTTAATTAATGTCCATGTTTTCAAAATGATTTTAAGGATTTATTTATATGGACATGAATATTTTGAAATGATAATTATTTTCAAAAGTTTCAAAGTGGTATGGGACACTTTGATTCAAAAATCTCTTTTAAATTACTTCCTTTATAAATGTGTGACTTTTAAATTATTTTACAAAAAGGACATTTCTCCCAAAAAGTTTTACTCATCATTTTAAACTATGTCATCATCCTCTACAGGATATTATTTTGGATTGAGGTTGATTTATTATAATACAATATTCCTTATTGTATTGAATGAGTTATGATATTTTGACTGTGGATCTGTTATTTTTATACCATTCATGGTATATGGAGAAAGTATTGACATTTTGTATGCAATTTTTAATACGAATGTTTTTGTTATGTTTAAACCTGTTCATATAAGGAATTCATTGGACTTAATAAGTGAAGGGTGGAGCCTGCTATAGCTCCTCGATTCATCGGTAGGTCTCATGAGACAAACTAGTGTCTTGGCACGAGGCCTTGACAAAATCTTATTTGGAGTCTTAGCATGAGGCCTTGGCTACGTGGTTATGATAGTCTGGCATTATGCATTTCGTCATTATGAAAATTGTTATTGATATTGCATGTGATTATTCGACTAGTAGAATATCCATGTAAATAAGTAAATGGCATCATTTCATTTTATCTTTTCCATATTATGCTGAAGTTCAAGTTTAAAAGGCTTTTGTTTTAGTTATACATTGCCTTAAATGTTTATGTTTATTTATGAATGTTTCCGCTATATTTTTATCCTTACTGAGCATCTGAGCTCACCCCTTTCAATGTTTTATTTTTTCCAGGATGTGAAGAAGTAATTTATGAATGACCTGCAGGGAAAGTACGTGGGGATATGAGTGTGGACTATGGATACCATGTTGTTGTAGTTTTCATTTTTATGATGTAATGTAAAATTTATGAATGTATCTGGTGTTTCTAGGACTGCTAAACTGATCGGTCCTTCGGGACGTGATTCCTTGTAATCATGCCAATTTTATGTAATAATGCACCGACTCTAGGTAACTAGGGTCGGGGCATTATAGGTCACACCTATTTTTGGTATTTCCAGAGGTTATCATGTGTAGTACTAATAGTTTAGAGAAAACTATGGATACTTTTGGAGTTATAAATATATATTTTTTATTTTATTTAGTTCTAATGATTAATGTTTCTTATTAAAAAAATAAATCAATCCTTTTAGTCACCTAGGAATGTATTATATAGATATTGACCATAAAAATTAATAAATAAAATGTATTATAAATTTGTGTTGTCATATTGGTCCTAATAAAGATTGTCACAATATGTATTATAGAATTACCAAAAATAAAAAAGATTATAATAGGTGGACCCATCCTGAAAATACTACGGGAAGTGACCATGAAACTCCTTCTCATGTTTTTAGAGGAGGCATACAGAGAGAATGCATGAGATATAATTTCTATATTTAATTTTAGTAATGGTGATATTTAGTTTTTTATTGGAAGGAATTACTAGAAATTATATCTTACAGATTTTAGTATGGGGTTAGCTATTTATAGTCATTATTGTTTGATGAAAAAGGCATACTATATGTTTTACACTGAACCATAGAGTGATTTATCATTTCCAAGGGGAGAAGTCCACTTATATAATCCCTATATCGTCCTTGATCCTAAGAAACAAAAAGTACCCATCTAAAGTTCACCATTATATAATTTCTTCATAGGGTTACAACCCATTCCTATCTATAAAAATGTGTTGGGAAATTTATAATTAGCTAGTTAGATGTTTTTATTTTTCATATGATTCTATGAGATTTATATGTGAATATGAAAAAAATAACATTCTATTTATTTTCATTGGTAATGGAAGAATGAAAATGGGATAATTATACGTGGTAATTTCACTACCAATAATTTCAAGCATCATTCCACATTTGATCCTTATATTCCACATGGAAAGATTCAATTGATTGATCTACCCATACTGAAAAAATGTTTTAGACATAAAATTAAGGAATTTTTTTTCAATGTGATGAATTTTCCTAAACCAAAGGGTAGAATGAAGAAAATATGGGAAACACTCATGATACCACAGATCCATGGCCTATTAAAATACTTTGAGCCAAACCTACCCCTACCCTAGTTCCTCCATCTATGGTCTATCATGAAAAGAAGTACCAATATTTTATGGATTTTTTGGTTTACATCATTATATTGTATGTCATGATTTATGTGATGATGTAGATACCATTTGATCCACTATACATTAAACTCTATGCACTTACCCCACCCCCCTAGATCATCATTCACCACAAATGACCCTACCATGTTTACCGCCAACAACTAATTTTAACCTCCCATCCCTTCCACATTTCTATACATATAATTCCACCTATAGTCTTTAAACCATTGGTATCCAATCAGACCACACCAACAATTATTACCTCTACCTTTCATGTGATGGTGGATTCTTTAGAGAAAAAATCTAGATAGCTAGTTATTGTAGGAATGTAGAAGGGGAATGGACATAAATATTATTCACCAAGATATATTCCATTTATTGATTCTCGTGTTAGGAAAAGATACAACTTCTTAATTAGGTTAAAGATAAATGAGAAGGATCCAATGATCATGTACGTTAAACATGAGTGGTATGCAGTTATAAAAAAATGTAAAGCAACTATAGAAAAACTTAACACAAATTATGACATGATTTTGAAGATAGTTACTTGAACTAGAGCATAAGGGCCTCTCTTGGGATAAAATTATGCTGAGTTTTCCACTTTAATACTTCCTATAATAGGAAAGGATCTACTGACTAGAACTGAGTTGTAATAACACACAACATGGGAGGACTTAACCTATAAAAATCTATAACAAACACATCTACAATACAAAATATAATCCAAAATACATGTAGGATATATATGTAACCAACTAAAACTACATTGAATACAATGAATGCATGATTCAAAATATACGAGTACTTCCCATAGGATAAATAAAATGGAAAAAATACACCCGACAAGTATCTAAAACATCACTCACTGAGAGTAACCTAGATATTGCACATACTTCTAGAATAAACTCCTGTCATAGCAGTCATCACCACCCTCAGAAATCACTATAACATATAATGAATCACCATTCATCACCAAGCATCACTATGTTTTACCCCAAACCAATAATTTTTTAATCAACATCTACCTATACTATCTCTGAACACGTGAATTATCAAGAGTGACATAACAAAACTCAGAATAAGGCCAATGTATGGGTTAATATAAACATACATAGTAATACTACCAAAACCAAAATATAAAAAAAAATAAAAAGAATAAACTATACTTTGGGTATGATAGGTGACCATGTTTAAGTTAAATAAGAAAACCAAAAACTATGATAGCTCATTTATCTAAGTACCATAAGGTCAATAGATGAATAAAATAAAAAAGAAAAAATCAGAAAATCTCAATCACTATAAGATTGATGGTAATACATGGAATCTATAGCAATCACCAATCTATCACATTATTGACATAATTATATGTGAAAATATTTATTCATAGATAAGTGAAAACTATATGAATTATGATGTTCATATCCATCCATATATTACATCTTCAAGGTCACCAAGTAGTTTTTGAGGAGTTATATGCCTCGAAGAATCAAACACTTCCCAGAAATTCAATCTAGTACAACAACTCTAGAATATATGGATGGGTACCATGGACATGGATAAATAATGTTCACTATTCAATAAAATACCACTTCATTTCTCCCATCAATCAAAAAACACGAACAACCCAAAACAAATAACTCATGTATCCTTACAAGAATAGTACAAGTAAATTCCACACCTAATGGAAAACAACATATTAAATAAAGTATGAAACACATATATTGTATCTGAAACCCTTGGATAAATTGAAGGATACCAGACCCTACTTTTGTATCTAGATAAAGGATCATATACCCTAGGTTATAGGGGAATACAGAATCCAAACTTTAAAATGAAACAAAAAAAGAGTCTCATATGCCTCGTGTTAGAGGGTGATATCTTACCCTCTCTATAGGATGACAAAGAGGAACCCACAACACAGATAATAGAATGGAACATAAATATAACTAAAAATTGTACTCTAGATGCAGGACTTAACACCCTATGTAATATGTGAATAACTGACCTTTCCTAGGGGAGTAGATAGAGAATCCCACACCTAGGCCAATGGTGGATAAATGAAAAAATTAGTAACTAAACCATGAAAATATATTATTACAACTTGGTTTATAGGGATAATATGTAACCCTACTTAGAGGGATAAGAATTCTCTGATCATTACACCATTACCTTCCATAAATAGAAATCTATAGATGAAGAGGGTAAACTACATTTACCTCATCTCATCTCATCACTAATGCCACCATGACGACCCCCATAATGGTTTACATTGAAAAAAACACATCATGGACTTTTCATATTCCAAAATATGAGTTATAGTCAAATGGATGTGTCAATTAACTATGGTTAGATGATTAAAAAAAGTGTGATATAGTGATCATGGTGTGTAACTCGGTTTGGTTTACTCATATTGTAAAAATGGGTGGGATGAGGTAGTGTTTCAGTAGTACATGATGTTTGGTCCTCGAGCACTTGGTGTGAAATGTAAAATGTCCATCAAGAATTGTTCTACCTATATAATCCATGAATCTAGTTATGTGGTGTATGATTCATAGCATGAATCACAAAATGGTTGATATTTAACTAAATTTGAAATACATCTCACCGTATCACTCATGATACATGAAATTTTCACTTCAAAACTACTTGATTTGTTATTGGTATTTCCACCCATTTTCATCCATCTACTTATAAATATCATTATATCTACTAATATTAAATTACATAACACCTAAAACATCATCCATAACACTGGTAGGGGATTTTACACTAGTAGAAGTTGATAATTGACCAACAGTCACTAAAAATGGAATCCCCCATCCCCCACCTGAGACCCTCATCACTCAATGTTCACTTAGCTAGGTTTAATCCACACCAATAAACTATTACTCATCCACCATTGAAAAACTATCATTCTAATTTTATCCTACTCTATTATTTATTCCAAATAATCACACATAATACCATATTTGATCTTGATTCAAATTGGTCCCTCATATTTGAATCACCAACCAAAATATCAGCAAATTATATTCACATGAATAATGAAGTGAGAAAACAAATATCATAAAAGTGAGTATTACTGGTGTATTTTCCATAATCAACCACCATTCATGGGTGAAAAAATCAG
Source organism: Viscum album (assembly GCA_963277665.1). Lineage (NCBI taxonomy): Eukaryota > Viridiplantae > Streptophyta > Magnoliopsida > Santalales > Viscaceae > Viscum > Viscum album. The sequence continues at coordinate 861,935,478 of OY728121.1, forward strand.
AGAGTGAACAATTGATTTGTGAAAAAATTGCCTAATTCAGGAAAAATCCATTAATGTAAATCAATGATCTATATGAATAGAGATATAAGTAAAGAATAAAAAATATTTTCTATAAGTTAACTTCAATTATATAAATTCAATAATTTAAAATTCCTACCACATGTATAAATATTATTTCATAAATAAGTTTTTTCCATCGACAATATCTTTTCAATGGTATCTCCATATTTCCAGTCCCAATCCTCTGATCTGATGTTGATTCCACCAAAATTTGGATTCTCCACCCTCTCCATATTTGTGGTGCATGTTTTCAGAAAATGATAAAACTATGTAGGAACCATAAATATGTTTTATAGAGGAAAACCATAGTTTTATCCCTATAAAATCAAGTTATCTATTTAAAATAATTAATTAATTACTCATCCTATATTGGAAAAAACACAAGGGTCCCATCATGAATGAAACTAACACTACTTCTTGGGTGAAATCCTCATCGTAGATGAAACCATTTTTTTGGTTTTCCAATACTATTTTTCATTCAGTAGATATAATAATTTCGTCACATATATTCATTCATGGGATATAATTAATATTTTTATACCTAATATATTTATATAATGGCTCTTCCATGCTCACAAATATGCAATAAATCAATTTGGGGATAAACACCATATCACAGAATCAATTGAACATTCAGATAATTTTTCTCGGGTTGTATACTATAGGTAATTTACCATAATATAGTTGAGGAGGTTTTGGTGACTCCAAGAAAAAAAAATTGGGATATTCCGCATCAAGGAAAACCCATGAAAACTAATTTCTCCCTTGTATGGACACTTTTCATCTATAGAAAGGGAAAAAATACAGGCTCCAAACTAAATAAGCACAAAAAATATATGTGTTGAAATAACACATCATTGAACATTCATTTTTTATCCTCAATGATCTATGACCTAAAAAAATTATCACACATATTTTAATTAAGTAAACAACCAATATAATTATTAAATATATTTATTCTATCCTTTAATGTAATAAGAATAAAGAAGAAATATGAATCCACCCCTAGGAAAGAGATACAAATCCTATGCACCCAAATATATCACCATAAAAATATCATCCTAGAACATGGAAAAAAATCCTTAATCTAGAAAAAATATTTGATAATGGTATATCATTTAGATGAACTCCCATGAGATAGCTTCGATCGACACATTTAATGGGAAATCCGGATGGATTTCATATGAGAGTGCTGCATCCATTCCATAATCTAACATGAATACTTTTACCATATCCCACACTATCACTTGGGGATATAAGTGATCAAATTTAATTTTGGATACAAATTCTCCCATATGTCATCACATTTCCACCAACTATAGTGATTATCACTACTATGATGATACATAAGAGAAACATGGGCTTATTCTCATGTTTATAGAGAGAAATTTTCCGAAATATTCCATCCACATAAAAATCTATAGAAAATCCACTCCCACTATCATACATAGTCTAGTTTTATAGTAATAAATTGTTTATAAGATAAATATATGAGCACATTAAACAAAGAACCAACCACAAAAACTACTCAACATCACACCACTACCCATCTGTAGGACCAATCCCCCCACAATATGATGTCGATAGTCTTTATTATTCATATGAAAATATTCTATGTGATACAAAAAAATATTATAATGCTTACATTGTAGACCAAAAACCATAGTATATTGAAAATTTCTCTTCCAAAGACCCATATAAAGTGATTCCATTTGGTGGGTACATCCATAATGATTTAATAGGAAATACTTTATGAGGACTATATTCAACTAGAGTGGTATCCACTCAATTTAATGATCCTTACATCTAGTAAGAGTATCAGGAGAAAAGAACTACTAACTCAAAGAAGTGAGTGATGTTATCCTTACCATTAGAAAACCCATACTAGTTCAATGTTAGGGTACATTTAATAACCCAGAATCATCAAATCAATACCACGACATTTTTTGTCCCTCTCAAATAATATAAGAGTGTTGACCCACCACTATGAATCGATGGTGAGAAATTTATCCCACTATACATTAGGATCACTACTCCTAATCAAGGTGCCTAAATTCCATAATCATCATCTAAAAACAAATATCCACATTCTCTATATTTCTATTCACCATCCCATTCATAAAAATTTAAAATTCATCCTTGAAGTACAAGTTGGTTCCTACACCAAACTATAATTATCAGTAAACAAGATGAAATCCGTTGAAATAAATTATTCAATACCCAATATCCATAAGAAGTGAATTTATATTAAAAACTCAATGTAAGATACTCAATTTCTAACTAATGGTTTTCTAACATAGAATTTATATAGTTAGATCAATTCTCTATACATTAGGGGTTCTTCTCAATAATGTATATAGATCTTGTCTCATTTGAAATATTGGAAACACACATTACCCTAATGATTTTTATCCATTTTATACCATGATAGATACTGCAATACCTCTTCTCTAACACTAGGTATATCTGAATAGACCTCATTCAATAGCAATAATAGAGTCCCCAAAATAGAAGAGGCGAGATAATAACATTTAAAAGCAATGGAAGACCCCTAACTGACTATGATTTGGAAAAGGGTTCCACTGAAATATAGTGAATCAAAATATACAACATAGGATGAAAATATTACTCCCACATCAACCAATATTTATGTTCATTAGTAAAGGTCACAAATAATACTCTAATTTACCCTTATTATCTCCTAACCATAATAATATCAAGAAATCTTATTCACATACCTCTTAGTATAATCAAACGAAACACAATGGTGCTAACCCAAGGTCACATTCATGACAGATGATCAGTGAATATTAAAATTAAACCCACTCTTTAGATACTAGATCACTACCAAAAAAATCCATGTTTTTTAAAATAAACTTTACAAATGAAGGTTATTGTATAACCATAATCCTTAATATATATTTCTATCCATAGAACATCTCTGGAAGTTTTCTTGTATAAAATATAACATTCTTGTTTATCTAGGGTGTATCTCCACCTAGGATTCACAATATAATAATTCTTTCTCAAATTACTCAAATATAGATTGTGGTTCATGAAAAAATCACCACAACTCAAAATTTGTTCCATTAGTGTCTTATCCCGAAACCCAAAGCTCAACCATTTCACCATAGAAAATTATCAAATAAATACCTTATCCAAAATATTAGCCTTAATTCATATCTGAACATGGTCATGGAAACATTACTAATGGTCAATATAATTGAAAAATGTATATCTCAAAGAAAGGGCTCAAACTCCATCCATAGTATATCGATGTCACCAAGATTTCTAGAAAAGCAAATGACACTCCTTAACAAATCATAGTTTCATTTGAGGACCTCATGTAAATAATATCCATCTAGTCATTATGTGCCAAACCAAAAGGACACATGATTCCCTTACCATTAAAAATTAAAAATCACCTAAGGGATAATCTTTTCTAGATAATTGAAAAGAAAATTGGATATACAATAAATGATAGTTCTATCCCACAAAAAAACAATCATCCACTACACAATATTCCTAAACTAATATTGAAGGGGAGGGAAGCTGCCTCAATCACTAGGAAAGGGCATATCTCAATCGAATCATTGACCAAATTCAACATCCTCCACCATTTGATAGTGGGATGGTCTAATTACAATCAAGAGATATTCACAACCCTACAAATATAATTAGATGGTTATTATAGAGTAGTAACCTTCATTTTATAGTATTAAAACATAAAGATTAAAATATATCAATACATAATGACAATAAAAGAAATGAATGGTCATTACTAACTACTATATGATGCATGTACCAACATTCCTTTTTGATGAATTCATGCCTCAATGAACTTTAATTACTATCAAGTTAATAGATTCAAGGATAAAGGATATCCTAGTCACAACACATATATTGGTAAATGTAGTTTGATAACCAAACCAAAAACACTTTCACATTGTTTCCCAAATTTCCAACAAAATAGCCCTCATATGAAAAGAAACTCCTAAAATTATTACCTAGGACAACCTTCTTTGATATCACCCTAATGTTACATGTAACAATAGGGCCTCACCTAGTTCATATGTAAGTTGAGATCCCCCCCTAAGATCACCACTATGTGTCTAGGGGATAGTGATTAGAAACAATTATGCATATCTCACAATACGAGAGGACATAGGATATAAAAACCTAAAAAAACATCTTTAACATAGAATATAATCCAAAATCCCAAAATGATATATATGTAATAAAAAATATATTGAATATAATGAATTCATGAGACAACATTTACATGTACATATCACAAGGTACTTTCAAGGGAGACAATACATCGGAAAAGTCCATAAAACACAAATCACTACGAAGAGCCTCCACACAGAAATTACTCCAAGAGCACACCCTACCCTTAGGGGTCAATTATAGAATTAAATACCACCAGGTTCCATAATTATTCATTGAGAATCAGTAATTTCTAATATGAATATGTCACACATTCTCAATGTCTACCCACATCATCTCCAAACCTACGTGTCATCTACATAGACACAACATGTGTGGGAATACATCTTATGGATGGTTGTGTATAAAAATAAGAAATAATATTTCCCAAATTATATAATAGAAAAATAAGGAAATAATTCAACAAAACTCATGGTATGGTTGGTTTCTAGAAGGAAGACAAAAAAGGAAAACTATACCCTTAGTCAACCAAAAGTTCTCAATAATTAAGAGTAAAAAAATAAATAACAAGGATAAACCTTATATTCTCAACCATTAGGGTTAATAAATAAATATATGGAAGTACCAACCATCCCATCCCTAAACTATTAGGGTCGGAATCTATCTACAAACTATGGATACTCCATGTATAAAAAAATCATTTATTCTAATGTTGATAGTCAGACATACATCTCAACTCTGAGGCCACTAGGTGGTGTCTAAGGAGTTTTAAGTCTTGAATAATGTTTCACTACTTATCATTTAATATTGAAGTTCTAATGTGTTGGATTTTATTTTTTATAATTGTTTCAAAATGTGTTTTGTAGATAAATGTGTTGATGCTTATAATATTGTTATGGATCCATTCATGTTGGTATTATATGGGTGAGATTTCATTGGATGTCATGATTGATTAGGAAGCTAATCTAATTCAATGATCATTTAGAATGTTAGTTTGAATTCATCTCATTGTGAATCATGAAAAATATACTGGAATAAGAAATTATTTTTTTATTTATATTCATATATATTATGATAAATGTTGATTAGGATAATACATTCTATAAATTTTTTCAATAATGATCGAGGATATATCCAAATGAGGATATTAAATAAAATGAGTTCAATTGATGGATTCTGTATATATATTTAAATGGAACCATCGTAGTGACTATATTCATGTAAGATTCTATATATTAATTTTTAAATACACTTGGATGAAGTCTTAATCTACTATTTAGTCTCTATAGTCATTTTTATATGGTTCTAGTATGGAAAGAGAGAAATATAGAATTTACATCCTCTATATAATGGTAACATGAGGATATAAATATTGGTAAAAGGGGAAGACCCATGTAAAGGTATGTTGGGATAGAACCATTAGACATAAGATAATTCATGAAATTTGAGAATTTGATAAGGGTAAGTTCCATGCAGTGTAATGGTATCACTAAAAAACTAGAGTTTCATAAAGTTAGGTTAAAGGATGATTAAAGATAATTCAATGATCTTCATAATTATTATTCTGATATTAATAAGGCTATTTAAGGGAAAATATTAGGCTTTGTAATGGTATAGTATGTTTCCATGTAATTTTATATTTTTAAGAATGGAATTTAGTAGTTTCCATGTGATATATACATCGTTGAATCAAACATCACATTTATATAAGTAAAGAATGAACCAAGATTCCATGTAATAATAATCATATGATATTAAGGATAATAAATTGGAACTGTGGGATACAAAATTTAAGAAGTGGTAGATTGCACAATAGTATATTCATGGTTTCCATTTTTAGAAGACCTCTAATTGAAAATGATAAATGCATGAGCACTAGACATTAAGAGTAGAGTTTTTAGAAAATGAATTGATTGAAAGTATGTGTATTTTATAGATTTTATTGTATTAGCTATATCTTTTTACTTTTAAGAGTTTATGTCCATAATAATTTAAAATTACTATATTCATTATAACAAGGTTTATTCTATTATTTCTATGATAAAAATATCAGGATGTATATTGATCATGATTTTAGAAATTGTGTTTAAAATATATGGAGGAGAAATATATTTAATGTTTTCAAACTGTAAAATAAATTCCACACATAGTGTAATTTTTCCATTTCATATAAATAATACATGATCATTAATCAACATACAATTTCTTAAAAATAATATTATTGTGAATTTAAATTATTTGGGAAAAATAGGTAAAATTAAATGAAAATTAAAATATATTATAAATATCATGCATGTGTATATTTTTTATCAAGTGGGTTTTATGGGAGAATTATAAAAAGGTTATGTTTCCATAATCATGAGGAGGATATAAGTAAAAATTCATTCTTCAAGAAGATTTATATGAATTTTGGCATCATTTTTACATGAGTATTAATTATGATGGAATATCATATTTTCCAAATTCATAGAAAAAACTATATTCATGAGTGTAATGAATGTTTAATAGATACATAATACTAGAAATATGCCTATTTGAATTTTTTATTATATATATATCAGTTGAATAAATAGAAATATTTCCATTTTTAATGATACTAAATATTCTATGAAACTGAATGTGAAGTGAAGCGAAGGAGGGGACATTGGCTATCCTAAGAAAGAGAAACCCAATACCTATCAAAGAAGAAATGTTGGAAACCTGATTCCGCTTCCTTACTTTCCTGTATCATGTAGGGGAAGGGATAGAGAATAATTGACCAATTTTTTGGATGATTTCTACCCTTTTCATCAAGAATCCAGAATATTAATCACCATTGCAATCAACTATAAAAATGAGTCTTAGTGGAGAATAAGACAAGACAACATGTGTAATTTTTTATCATTCATTAGTGGTTGATTTCAATTTCATTATTTTGTTGGGGAATATTTAGGAAGTTGTGGTAATAGTATACATAACTTTTCCAGACCAGAGGGAGGATGAATTTTGACATCTTCATTTTAGGGAATTCCTTGCTTCAATATTTAATTTATCCTAATGGTTGTAATTAAATGTCTTGATGCAGGATATGGGTGTTCATTGTAGGAAGTGACTTGGATGATTGATGCATGATATAGGATTTGGTTAACACCATTAATTGATATTCTTGTTGTAAATATATCCTAAGAATGAGATATAAAATTGAGTTCATGGTGTGAAAATTCATTCCTCACATGAGACATAAATTCACTGCTTGAATAGGGTTATTAGAATATCAATGAGAGGTGGTTCTATTTTTGATATATCAGCCATTGTAAAAATACATGATGTTAGTTCATAATTCACATCATGAATGTATTCTATTCAAGTAGATTAAATTATTCATGTTCACTTTCTAATCTCACTCAGCCCCTCATTTTCCCCAATCTCTAGGCATTTTCAAAAATATTTTTAGTGATCTACCCCCTCTAAAATCCAATTTATTTGGATATTTAAGTTTCTAATCAAGGGAATTTTATTATTCTTCTAGTTAGGTATAGATGATTAATGATAGAGGATCCTTTTTTTATGTTCAATATATTCCTTCCATTTTATTCGTTTCCCACATAGAATGTTATCCAATAGTTCTAACGTGATGGAATTGTGGTATTTTTTATACATTATCACAAAACATGAAATAGGATGAGATTCTCATAATTGGAACATTATTCCATTAATTTTATGAAATCATTATATCCCTAGGTTCATTTTTGGAAGTTTTTTTTTGATTTTTTTCTTTTTAATTTGTTCCTAGTGTAGTGTCCCTTATATGATAGGAATGTTTTACAAGCATTGGGTGTCAGTGAGACCCTATCTTTTATATATATATTTTTTCCCTTTCTATAATGATTATTAATTAAGTAATATTTAATAGCCTATGGATTTACTTATTAGGATATACTATTCCTTTATTTGTTATTTCTTACATCTAGTTTTGTGCATGGGAATTAGAATCTCTATTTCATTGATTGGGTTTATAGGTGGCCCTAACGGACCTAGTCATCCCATTTGATGTGGTGTTTGGATGACATGACTCATTAGTGATGTATTTCTTTATGATGGTTAATACCTTATCTTAGAATATCACATGGGAATTAAATATCCCCATTGAATTTGTTTAAATATATTATACTCTATCCTTCCAATTGGGAACATCCTTGCATATGAGGGGTAGTCCAATTATTGGGTGTGAAGAGAATGTATACCATCACAATAGATCATGTTACCCAGATTCATGAGTAACAATTTCCCATGAAGGTACTTATGTATTTATTCCTTAAAGTATGAGGTGTATCTTTCCTTAACTGTGTATGGAATTACATATAATTTTCTTTGTCATGCGATTGATTACATGTGATATTCTTCCAACATAGAACTCAAATAGGTACTGTGAGGGTCCTTAATGTCTTGGTTGTTGAATGATCACCTGGTAAATGATTTGTTGTATTTGTGTGAGTGAATTTACTTTCCATCATTTCATACAATTTTATATAATTTAGAAATTAAGTTAAGAACACATTGTTGGTGTCATGATGGGTCTATAGTCACACCTTGAATGTGGAACATTGTTGGTCTCTATTTCCTATTGTGGTGATATATCTTAGATGTAATTAGTTAGCTAATCTTGTGAATACTATTGGGATTTTAAATATATATTGATGTGGTTAATCTTTTTGTTTTTAGGATTAATATTTATTCTATACTATAAGTAAGAGGGGTTTTCTTTGGTTGTTGGTATCTCCTAGGATAGGGCTATCTATACAAATCCCAAAACAACAGCTTTTAACTGCATAATTTTTCCCTGTATGAATGGTTTTTGGGTATTCAAAATCTTCATATGAAATTTTAGAAAAAAAAATTTCAACTAAAAGACAGAAGGATTCTTATTGTAGGGAAGACACGCCCATTATATAACCTCCTAGACCCTGATTCCACTAAAGGTTCATTGAGCCCGGTGGGTCATATGGCATCAAGCGCGTCTCCTAAAATTCTAGAGAATACCAACTATTAGTAAGGAAGATTATGCCCTCATCACCTGAGTGTAGCATAGTGTAAATACATTGACAGATATGTATCAGAAGCAGTAAATCACATAGACAATAGAAAACATCCTAGATAGTTACAAATAAACAATTCCAGAAGTAATATCATATACCTATGATGATAACAATACTTGTCATATGACTAATAAAATATCCAAAAAGGTACACAATATTACAATCCCATAAATGTATCAAAATAACAAAAAGGGTAAAATTATCCTTGCAACATCATGAGCCTCAGCTCAATCCCATGATCACCATCTCCTTAGAATCAATCAAGAACTTGTAGTCGGGTTTTTTCCCTTATCCATATGTGACATCATATATCATGTTCGGGTATCCAAGGAGGCTCGAACAGTAATGAGACTAATTCCCAGTAGCGAACCACCTAAGATAATGTGTTATCCAGTCAATTAGTATATAATAGTCATAGTGTTAATGAAGCAATATAATTTTTAAATGAGGTAATTAAAATAAGTATCCTATAATATCAAGGATCGTTTTTTAGGATAATTTCACTTAAATATTTTTAATTTAATTAAAATATATGATTTAACATTTAGGCATGTTTCATTTATAATAAAACCAATTTAATTATTAAATATCATTTAACTATAAATAATTTTGACCCAGTGTGTAGCCCAGTATCCCCGATATAAATGAGATCAAAGGATACAAAAATGGGCCACTCAAAAATAGAATTACATGATAAAATCCAATATTGTTCTTTTTATTTGAAGATTCATTTTATAAATCATTTCATTCCATAGATATTTATGAACCCAATCACATCTATGGAATTAAAAATTTGGAATCTAGGTATATCTCTAGGTATAATATCATCAAAAACCCATCAAGACCATATATGGTGATCCTCAAGAGCCTTGGTATCGCTATAACTGTTATATATCATGAATTCTACTAGGGTCCGTCCCTAGAGGTCCATTAATGGATCCTAAGTATCACCCTTGGAATATATGATCAAATAACATTTGATTCCATCCATGGAAATCCATTTGAAATTACAATTATCACATGGAATATAAAAGTCATACCCCCCTTGATTTCGACCATGTAAAACCATATCAGGTGTCCAAGTGTCACTCAGGCATAGCAAGATAAAAGCCAATTGAGCGCTTCTATTTCATTCTTCATTGATCCCATCATGACCCAAGGAATATTGGAAATAATTTTAATTTAACATGTTAGGGTCAACACCTTTCATTTCAAATCAAAATCACCTCACAACAAGACCCAAGGTGTTTTCCAAGATAATATGTCTTTCCTCTTAACTACTGGCATGAGGTTTTCATTAACAATAATCTCATACATAAACAACCAATACCTGGAATGTGTCTTTGTACAAGACATATATTCCCTTTTAACCATAAATTCAATTATAATTGATATTAAAATTCCAATTATAATTTAATGCAATTTCACATATTAATTTAATATTAAAAATCCCATGAAATGGGGTAGATTGGAACACCTTAAGGTATCCAATTAATTTTCCATATAATGTTCCATTAAAATACACAATAAACCAAAATGGGTGACTCCATTAATTATTCATAACCATTAATCATTTATCATTGAGAATCAACAATTAAAAATGATATACCTTTCAATTTAATTCAAGGATTAAAATCCATTTCAGGGTTACACCAAGAAATTAGGCTTGTGGAACAACATCATATATAAACACATTGACTTTAAATTAAATTCATTAGAACACTAACCTCATACTCGTAGGACACTCCTCATCTAGTATCATCGATTAGTTTCTCCTGGACCAGAAGAAATATTATATATGGATCCATTCCATAAAATAGGCCATTTGAGCCTACATCTAAATAGAATTGTCAGTAGGAATAATAATGAATAAATATTAAAAAGGAATTGATTACATAAAATTGTGGTTCCAACATGACAAATAGATATGGAATTGGATTTCAGACGGAGGAATAGTTGAAGAACCGACTATAGGATCCTTACTGTGCTCCTGCATGAGAGAGAGGGGAGGTGAAGGATTATATTTCAAAAATAGGGGGTTGTTCCTATTTTTATAATAAACATATTATTAATTTACAAAATTTTTAAATGACATACATTTTGTTAGATCTGATGATCTTTCTCCCCTTGGAAAAACTTTTACATGAAGTTATGTGTTTTGGCCAGACCATTACGCATCATGTAATTAATGTTGGATGAGTATTCAAATTGCACATCCTATAATTGGCCTTCATCCAATTGATATCCCCCTTCACCCATCCCATAAAAAACCCAAATGGTCCACATCACAACATAGGGTCTAGAACCAAAATATTCTAAATAATAACTTAAAGAAGAAATTAAAAGGATCCATACCTAATGGGAAAAAAATGGTTATTAAAAACATCTCCCAATAAATAAATTCATCCCCAAATTGCACTTTGAGGGGTGTTGAATCATGTTCTAAAAATAAAATAGGACACTTAGATCATACATCAGCCTCCTTCCCTTAGGTCTCATCTTGTACACAGTCATGTTTCCATAGAACCCATACTAGAGTAACTGACCATCATAAAAGAACCTTAATGCTACAATCCACAATATGCATATGATTCTCCTAAATGGATGCTCGTTAATGTATTTCATCCTCATATAGATGAAAGGCATGCGATGGGTCTAAATAGTTACATCCCAGCTGAGCTACATGAAAGACTTCATGTATGGCCTATTACCACTGAAGTAACTATAACCAATAGGCTATTGTTCTACTCTATCCAAAATCTAGTACTTTAAAACATATCTCGGTGATAGATTACAATATCACGATCCTAATATGTCCCAACCTCAGTGAGACACACAAAAATACATGTTCCCCAACCTTGCTCTCTAGTGGTCAACTTCATTAATCAGTGTAAGCTTTCTACCAAGAATTCGCAGTACCCATCCACTTTTGAATCAACTAAACCTCCTCCATGTTGACTTAAACAAGGAAAGGTCTGAGAATAACTACCTCTCCAACTTCTAAACCACATAGGGATTATCATCATAGAAGACCATAAAAATCTTCATAAGGTACCATATAAAGAGTATCCTGAAATCTATTATTATAGGAGAATACAACATGGGGTATATTCCTCTCTCAAGAGCTCAAAAAATCTAGGACACAAGCTCACAAAATTTCATCAAGAACCTAGATCAATCATTTTGACTAGCCATTTATATGAGGGGGTATTTAGAGCTTATAACAACCCATGTACCTAATTCCCTTCATATCCCTTTCCAAAATAAAAAATTAAATAGGGAATCCCTATTTGAAATGATATTATGTGGGATCCCATGAAGTCATGCTATCTCAGAGATATAATACCTTCCAAGATCATTCATATTGAATGTTTCCCTGATATTTAGTAAATGAGGAACCTCTGTGATCTTGTAAACAAAAACACATACAACCTCATTACCCCAAGGTGTCCTTGGTAAACCTATCATGAAATTTGTCACAACTTCATCCCATTTCCACTCAGGAATGGGTACCTGCTGTAAAATTATTTTCGGTTACTGGTTTTCTACCTTCACCTACTGACAGGTGGATGATCACATGAAAATAATAGGTACATATCTTTTTATACCCGACCACCAGTACTGGAGATGTAAATATCAATCTGTCACGGTGATTGCTGGATGCACAACCCAAGTTGAAGCATGAAAATATCGCACCAAATCCTTGTCTATGTCCAGTAAAACATATAAAAGACTGTAAAAACACATAAAATCCTCTAAATATGTTCCGAAAAGGAGGAGGGACCGCACCTTCTATACTATCCTATTTAAATAGGCTCTCAAAATATGATATTTACCTCAAAATAAGTGTATAGATCATAGTTAATGATGCTAGAAAATCTATCCCAATCAATCCTACACATCAATGTTAAAATCATAGAATAGATTCCTTAGTTTCCACTCGCTACTGACATACTGCACTACCTATATCTGAGTCCTTCTTCTCAGTTAATCGAACACTTCATTACATTTACCAAACATGTATGTGAGCTCGAAAACGAAGTAATATAGGTATTGAACCTATATTTTATGACTCATATATGTATCACATTGTTTAAAAATGTACTTGATTATTTTTTGGTCCATGTACACCACAAAATACTCTCCAAGTATGTAATGTATCCTATATCACAATAAATGGAAAATATATAGCTACTTCAAGATCATGCATCGAGTATTTCCTCTCATGTGGCCCAAACAACTAAGACCCATATGTTATACCACTTTCTTCATAGATAAAGACTAATCAAATACAAACACCCTATGCATCATAATAAATATTATAACTCCTTCCTTGATCTAAAAAAATCAATTTTGACACCGAATTAAATCTCTATTTTAGCACCAGAGAAGCCTTCTCTCAAGAATAAGACCATACAAATTTCATATCCCTCTTAGTAAATCCTATTTGTAGAGATGCTATGTGTGAGAAGTCATTTATGAAATTCCTTTCATAACCATTTATCCCCAAGAAAACCTATACCTCAAATATGATCTTGAGGTGATCCCCAAAAACTACACTTCTCACCTCATTTGGGTAAACTGATACTCCAATATTTGAGATAATGTGGAATGGGAAGTTAATCTAAAATATTTATAAGAGATTTTTTGTGGTCATATCATATAACTAATTCTATCTATAAGTATTCAAAATTACCTCAAGATGTTTTGCATGGTCATATAAATTTTGAGAATAGAATGAGATATCATCCATTAAAACCACCGCAAATGAGTAAAGATAAGGATGCAATCCTTGGTTCATTAGTACCATATAGACTACTGGTTTGTTCGTGAGACTGAACGACATAACCAAATATTCATATAGACCATACCTGTTTTGAATAGTTGATTGAGGTTTTTCTGATGCTCTATCATGAAGATGAAGATAACCAGATCTCAAATAAATCATTGAGAAAATCCATGTACCTTGGAACTAGTCAAAGAGATCATCTATCCATAGAAAATGACATTTATTCAAAACTATTAGTTTTATCAATTTCCATTAATCCATGCACAACCTAAGTGTACCATACACCTTTTTTAAAAAAAAGGACCCGAAAAACCCATGATGAAGTATTGGGTCAAATAAATGCCTTTTCCTCTAAATACATTCTCTACCAATTAATCCCCTGTATCTTTGTATTATCCATCTTATTTGGAGGAATGGATTTCAATTCACCACTTTGAACATGATAAATAGGGAACTCTACCTTTTCCACTTAAGGTAATCCTAAAATTTCATCTTTCAATAAAACCCTAAAATGATCCACCACTGGAGGGAAATCATCCTGACATGTTTCATGGTCATCATAACATAAAAATAGAAGCACGAGTTTCCATCCCTTTTTCCCACAAAGTTGTGGTGAAACCCAAATTTCCTAGAAATCCCATTGACTATTTTATATGAAACTTACACACTCTTTGGATGTGATGGTCACCCTATGGTGATAGAAATCAATTAATGAATTATAGTAAACCAACAATTCCATCCACAGAATGATGTCAATACCTATTATATCAAGGAAAAAGAGGCCCCCTAAGAATTTACACCCACCAATATAAAGGGGGAACACCCTACACTGATGATCATCCTCTATTCTAATCCACCCCAGACTATCATGTGTCATAAAACCATTAGAGGAAGTAACACTAAGCCCATGTCTCTTAAAAATTGGAACAAATATAATTCTATGTAAAGTCGTTATATTGAAAATGGTAGATGTTAATTCCAAGGATACTATAATAGTACCTCTGACCATGGAAGGTCTAGGATCCTAATCTGGAAGGGACTATTTAACTACATTTATATTTCCTACACCATGACCCTATGATACTACCTAGCTACCCTGATGATATCAACACTAATGTCATTGTAAATCTAGGGTATGACTACCATATCCAAGGACACAACCACCACCTCAACCTGATAGGCTAGATGTTGATGAGAAACTGATAACCCCACTATTAAACATGGAGTGGTTGTAGACCCTCTCTTATTGGTTGATGGAGGAAGAGTTATATTGAAGTGTTGTAGGTGGCCCATCATATCTTAGGACTAGCGCTCAACTAGGTCCCACATATATTTTGGCCTCATATGTCCCGGCCAATCGCACTAGTATCTTGTAACCTGGATACCTAAGTAAGTACACTGACTATAACTATCACTCCATGGATTCTCAATTTGCACATCATATTACCATTAAATATAGTATCATGTTGATAATCCAAACAGCCATGGCTCACACCCCCAGCCTCTCTCAGGCTATTATCTATTATAAGAACCTAATTCATTATTCCTAAAATAGAAGTTATTTGAATGAAAATTGACTAAAATCAGATTTCATTCCAGATACCATCCATTAATAGCTATGATTTAGATAAATCACTATCCATCAGAATAGGTGAAACATGATGGAGCTCAGTAAAATTGGATGAATAATCCAAAACTAATTACGTGCCCTTCTATAGGTGAATGAAATACTATGCCCTACCAGCTCTCATCATCATGGGATATAAGATTTCATATAATTTCGTACGAAAATACATCCAAGATATCTATATATGATGATCTGTTTGAGTAAAAACATCCCACCACCTCTTGGAAGAATCACGTAGTATATACATAGAGAACATTAACCTCCTCTAAGGAAGAATCTTAATATGATCAAAGATATATAAAATTGTCTCTATACATGAATTTGTATCATATTATCTTCAATACCCCCAAAAACACTGGTGAATTATGCTACTCGAACTCATGTGTCATCTCTTCCACAGTTGGGGTAGGTCTTGGGGCTCCCTGATGCCACTGATGTGCCGCAACCCTGGTCGGTCACATGGCCTCATACACATCTCCACAGATGAAATATTCTACTTACTAGGAGTAAGGTAATTGGTGTGTGATTTTTAGTCTATTACCTCATCCAAAGAGTTTAGAAAAGTAGATATACAATAATAGATAAGTAGCAGAAGCAGTAAATCACCTAGAAAATAGACATCATCAATGATAGTTACAAATACCCAATAACTGAAGGAATGTTATATATATTTTTTGATAATCATATGTGCAATATGTCTAATAAAAATGAAAATATATGTACACAATTTGACAATCCAATAAATTTATCAAATGTACAAAAATGCCAAAAGTTTCCCAGTAGCATCACAAGCATCACCTGGGTCCCATGCTCCTAGGATCCTAATTGGAAATCGAGAACCTGCAGTAAAGATATTTCCCTTATCCATACATTCAATCATATAGTCTATTCGGGTACCCATGGTGGCTTATACATTGTCTCATACTAACTCCCAGTTGTCAACAACCCATGTTCTAGTGTTATCCAACCAGTTAGTATATAATAGTGACATTATGCTGCCAGTAATATAATATGTATAAGAACTACATAATGTATAAATATTATAAATTCTACGTTCTAATTTTATAACTATATATTTTCCATTAATTTTATTTAAAAAAT
This sequence comes from Viscum album, assembly GCA_963277665.1. Lineage (NCBI taxonomy): Eukaryota > Viridiplantae > Streptophyta > Magnoliopsida > Santalales > Viscaceae > Viscum > Viscum album. The sequence goes on from OY728121.1 coordinate 861,952,300, forward strand.
CATTGAATTAATATTAAGGATTGTGTCGTTAATTATTAAATTCATTTAATCATTCAATATCATTTAATTATCATATCTTAAGACCAAGGGAATACTCCAGAATTCCCCATAAAAATGCGATCAAAGGATGCCTTAACATGACATCCATAAAGTGGTAGACATGGCCTAATCTATGCTTTTTTCTTTCGATTGGTAGACACATTGTATAACTTGACAAATTAGTTATTCATTTATCAGTACAAAAAAAGAGACTTGTGCCAACAGAAAATTACTAAAAAATAACTTATCTATTGGTAAAAATGAGTAATTGAAAAAATATTAAATTTTATTGGTATAATTATTATTACCAAAAAAAATTTCCAACAAATATATCTATTTATATTAGAAACTTAGTAGAACAAAATATTTTACAAACATTTTAATCTCTTGGATTATCATAGTATTAACAACAATTTTTTTTTATAAAAAATGTATATGTTATTATTATTTTTTTAAAAAAATAATAATTTTATAGTTATAAAAATATGTTGCATTAAATTATTCAATAATATCTCATATTCTAATAAAAATTATATATATATATATATATGAAATAAAATTGTTGATAAATGATCTAAATTTTTAGTGACTCGAATCACATGTAAATTAGTTATATGTATGTAATTTATTTTTTAATAAAAAATATATAAATATATATATATATACTATATGATAATTTATTTTAAATTATTATTTTCCTTAAATGGTTATATATATATATATATTTGTTTAGATATTATATTTAAATTATCTATATCTATGTAATAGATTTTTTATTACTAAAATATATAAATTTAAAATTTTCTATATATATGTATAGATATATTTGTTATTATATTTTATTTAATTAATAAATTTAAAATAAAAAAATAAAAAATCCCAATTCCCAAATCTCATCTCGATAACAATTGAATTTTCCAAATCATTTCCCCGCCATCGATGACACCCAAAAAACCCTAAAATTCCACCCCAAATCATCTGCATCTGTTCTTTCACCACTCGTTGATCTCCACCCATGTTTGTTATTGATGTTTTCTTGCCTACCAATTCAGTTTATCACACCTCATTCACATTTTGTTCATCCTTTTCTCCATTCTATATTCCCCTTGCTCGCCCACCTCATTTATCCTCATAGCCTGCCCCTTCATTGGAGATCTTCTTCCTGCCCCCACATGTCTAGTCCATCACAGTTTCCATCATCATCAATTGCAAAAAATTCATTCATGGGGATCTATTTTTATTTTTCATGAGTTTCAAATTCTTATATCAACTGATGCTCAAAGGCTTCTAGTCTGTGATGAATAGAGTCAAACATTGAAATGGAAGGCGTTCAAATATTTCCTACAAAATTATGATGAGTTTGTGTTGGAATCTTGTGATGGATGGTTCATAAAGAATGATTCTCTCTAAAACAGGGTTGGTGTCTAGATTCAATGAACGGTTCCTATTGACAGAGCATATGAATTCTAGAATTTATTCATTTGGTTACAGTAATCCATGAAGAATTCTTGGGAAAACGAGTTCAGATATTTCACTGATGTGGAATATTTTGGGGATAGCATTATTATCAATGTAAATAAACTAGAGTCATTTTGTAGGACTTTGTTTTGGTCGTGGTCATTGTAGTCATTTCGTGGAAGGGTGGTACCCTTTGGATTCAAGAAAAAGTTGTAGTTGGTCCTTTTCTCTTATCTTTTTCTCTATTCGAGAAAATAGTATATAGCAGGCAGCTTGCAGTAGTGGTGGTAACAGTAGTGAAGTTACAGTAGGCCATATCATTAACACGTAAATATTATCTTAATCTATTTTATTTCTCAATCGTTACACCATTATGTTGTGTATTGTGCTCATTTTTAGGTATTTGTTACTCTATTATTCTCTTAGTAGCATAAACTATAGATTTAGTATAGTTTTCTAGGTCCTATTTCTTTTTTCTAGTAGAAAAATAATTCATTCATATCCTCCATTAAATCAATGTATAATCTGGTCTCTTGTAGCATCAAACTCATCCATCTACTGTAACTATAATTTATTCTCTTGTTTCAATTAATTTATGTCTCTGTTTTCATCTAAATTCTAATAGTGTTTAATATAAATTTAATGTTGATGTTCACCAATATATTATTATTAATAATCTGATTTCCATTAATTACTTGTCTTTTGATCTTAATCATGAATTATTTAACTTATTTCATGGATTTTAGAAAATTATTCAATATTATTTTCCTGAATTAAGAATATATTATAGAATTAAGATGGAAAAAGCGTGTTGAGGTTGTCAAACATTGGATTATATGTGTAACAGTTGGTTATTTTTGTCATTTAGATTTGATAATTATTTTAATTATGATTGATTTATATATCGTTTGAGCATGTTTGATGCCCTATTTTCAATTTTTTGCGGATGAATCAATGTTTTTCCTTTCAAGATTACTTTTGTTTCATTTTTTCTTTTAAATATATAATTTTTATATGCCTTTCCATTTCATAACCATCCATCAATATAAAAAACATAATAAGAGTGAGTAAAATACCATCCTTGAGATAAATGAAAAAAGTTAAAAACTAATATTACATTATTTAGGAGGGGAAAAAATTGTGGTGATTCATTTCCAGGCTAGGTTTGATGTCCTTGAGACAACACTCATAGAATTCTACATGATTTTTGATGAAAATTTAAGATAAACCCTTTTTATATGAGTTACCATAAATATTATAATACATTCTATACCCACCAATAACAATTAAAATTATTTAATAATGCATATAATAATGTATATTCAAAAACCACTATAAATCAATATTTGTTATAATAGATGATGTGAATTTTTGTGTGGGTTTGACATGATTTCAATTTGGTTTTTGTATGTCATGCCTGGTGTAATGACCCAACTTTTTAAATAGTGTATTAACTTACTCTTAACGATTTAATAGAGATGTTAATGGTTAATGCAGAAAGAGGAGTCGATGGCTTCATCCAGTAGACTCGAACATTATGAAGCCCACTTATCAGAGCTTGGGAAGGAGGTAGCATATGTGGGCTTCGCTTTGGAGCAAGCCCAAGAGAACTCCAGCGTGTCAAGCTTGAACGGAAACGCCTGCGGGAGAAGTTCAAGTTAGTAGAGATTACTACTAGGGCAATGTTATCTAAGCTTCCCTCATATTCTCTCACCATAGCACACCTTAAACTTAGGTCATATGCCGGTATTATAAGGGGTTATGTGATGAGACCATAGCTTGTTTTTGTAATCCTTTGGGATGAATGAATTGAGATTTCTTCCTTTAGTGATGTTTGTGAAATTTAAAATGTCTGGATAATTTTAGGATGTATTTTATTGATGAATTTTGAAAAAACGATATTTTAAAATATTTATGTAAACCCAAAATAATTAATGATGTGTAATGATTTTCAAAAAATGGTCTTCTACAAAAGTGTTCAGTAAGGAATTGGGAGTCTAATAAGATCAACATAATTTTTGATGAATAGTAAATTTTGAATAGTGATTTTACGCTTAAGATTAGTAATGTGACCAAATGGATTAGTAATTTCACTCAAAGAAAGTTTTAATATAATTTAGACACCTAGATTAAGTAATGTGATTCAATAAAATGGGTAAATAACGGTTTCATAAATTATTAGGCAAGTATTAGTTTTTTCAGATGAATAGTTTTTTTAATTAAAAATTTAATTAAAAATAATTAGAAAATTATTTTTATTAAAATGACTTTATTTTTGAACTTAGAGCATCGATATTATGTTATGGTAATGAGGTGTCCCTTGGCCATTAATGCCTTGTCCCCTCACTTTCCCTATAAATACCCACCCTTTCCTCCTTTAGTTTTCACTCCCAACTCTCCCCCAACGAAGTTCTAGTCTCTTTACCTCCCAAGGAGTCCTCCCAAGGTGCCCCCAAGCCCTCAAGGTCCAAACCTTTATGTCTTAAGAGTTATGTTTTAAGGTAAGGGATCCGACCTCTCTCTTTCTTTTCATGTAATCTCTTTTATGTCATTCCTTTTATGCTCCATGTTCTTATATGAGAGGATGTTCTTTTATATTCCTCTTACTTCCCTTTTCATGTTTACATGATGATAGATCCCCTCTTAATCTCATCATTTCGTTTTATGAAAGTTTAAGTGACGCCGTTAGGCTGCCGAATTTTAAGGGATTCTTTCACCCTTCTCATTTTTCAAGTTCGATTTTCATGTCAAGTCTTTCATGTTCCTTTTTATTATGTTGGGGTATGATCTATATATCTATCATATTGATCTCTTATTATCATATTATGAGAGACCCTATTTGATCTTGTCAAATCATTTTTATTGAAGTTTAAGTGATGCCGTTATGCTGCAGAATTTTCGTCTCAAAATGCCTCTCTCTTTTCTCAAAATTATTTTATGTTATAAAGTGAATACTCAAAGCTCTTATTTCTACAAGGGTATTCACATATATATCAAAATTGTCTATTTTAAATTATGGGATTTACATACATGAGACCCTCTTTCCCTTTCTGTGGGTTTAAATTGACATTAAGATCATGTCTTTAAAGCAGTTTTTAAAACGTTATGATTATGAAATGAAACCCATTTATTTTATGCTATATGGGTTATTTATGAAATGTTTGATGGTGATATATGTGGCTCACATGATAATAAAGGAAAATTTAATGGTGCGCCCTGATAGCGCTCCAATGCATTGGGTAATGATGTAACCAATAGAGATTACAATTTTCACGATACCTTGGTGAATAACCTTGGTAATTTTCAAATGACACCTTGGGGATGGACCTTGGTGATATGTTCATGATTTTCTATGTTTAATGATGTAGCCACATCTTCAAGTTATGAAAATTGTTATTTTTATTATGAAATGCCTCATGATTTCTTTCCCATGCCTTAAAGTTCTTTTCATGTCCTTATTGAAGTATATCAAGTTCACATGTAAAATGCTCCTCTTGTTACCCTTACTAGGCCTTCTGCTAACCCTTTCTTTTGATGTATGTCCCCAGGTTATGAGATGCAGTAACGAACCTAGGATGAACTTAAGGAGAATCCTTTCAAGTGTTTAAGAATAATTTTTTATGTTGTTTTCATGTTTTATGTCCTGGTTTCCAAGACACTAAACCTTAAAGATCCTCAGTGTTGTGTAATTTAAGGAATGTTTACGTTATAAAAATGCGGGATACTATAGTTGGTATCAAAGGATGGTTTAGTTACTTGTGGAAATTAGGATATAAAAACTTTAGGAAGAACCCTATAGAAAAGTTTAAATATAGGAAAACTTCATGGTATTTTGGTAAGTACTGAGTAAGTGGTTTATCAAAAAAATACATCCCTGTCTGGATACGAGCAGGTAGAGGCGGCTCTGGCACAGATATACATAGGGGTAAAACCCGAAAACACCAATTTGAGCTAGACTCAAATGGGAACTGGGGAACGATAACGGGCCTTGCTGCACTCTTGGTTACGACACTCCCGGGGGATATGTTTGGTTAATCACAAGCTTTTTATGAATCATTATGAAGGAATTATAGAGAAGAGTAATTGTCTAAGAATGAAGTCATAGTCAAAAGATTCATAAATGAAATAAGTTTCTCACTATGGTTTTATTCTTTTAGAAAATGGCAGGCAATAGAAGGAATCGTGCAGATGGTGACCGCAATGCACCATGTGCTGACGGCCCTCCGATGGAAGCCGGAATGGAAACATTCATGCGAATGATGAACCAACTGACTCAAGTTATGAGTAATAACTTGAATCAAGCTGAGAGGCCGATCTCACCACGAAGGGAACAACATTCTGTTGAGTCCTTCATGCATCAACGACCACCAACATTCAGTGGATCTACTGACCCTTTGGTTGTGGAACAATGGATAAGCTCCATTGAAAAGATCTTTTCTATACATCATTGTTCGGAACATGAAAAAGTCACCCTTGCTGTTTACCGCCTAGAGGGAGAACCTGATCAATGGTGGTCACTGATCAAAAACAAAAAGCCACGAGGAGAGATGGAAGCTATGGAGTGGGAAGAGTTCCGGGGAATATTCTTTAATAAGTATTTCCCTCGCTCGATGAGAACAAAAATGGAGAAAGAATTTATCGAGCTGAAGCAAAATGAGAATGAATCAGTTGGAACCTACGAGATGAACTTCACAAGGCTTTCCCGTTATACCTCAAGCTTCTTCATGGACCCTAATGGGAAGGTTGATAGATTCTTTAGTGGACTACGACCTCATCCGCAGAAGAATCTAGCCAACAGGGACTATGATAGCTATGAAGAAATAGTTCGAAGTGCTATGAAAGTCGAACTAGAGTTCGGTGAGACACAATGGCCTCACAAATCTAATGAGAATAAGAGAACTCTAGAACCAAGCATGGGAAGAAGTTTTGATCAGGAAAGAGGTGGAAAGCATATGCAACATGCCACATGCAATAAATATGGGAAGAAGCATTCAGGGAACTGCTTGATCGGAAGTGGTAAGTGCTACAGGTGTGGAAAAGAAGGCTATATTTCTCGGAATTGTCATAGTGATGTGAAGCCTCAACTTCCCAAAACTAACGACAGAGGAAAGATTGTTCTGGCCCTACCTGAAGTCACATGCTTCAAGTGTGGACAGCTTGGGCACTTTTCTAATCAATGTCCAAATTTGAGGGTGGTGGAGGGGAATCACCATCAACCTCAGCAGAGGCCAAGGAAGCAAGGTCATGCTTTCGCTATCACAACAACTGAAGTTGAAGTTCCGAACGATGTGTTAGTAGGTACTCTTGTCATCCTCTCAAAACTAGCAAGTACTTTATTTGATTCTGGTTCTACGCATTCCTTTATTTCCTCCAAGTTTGTAAGGAATATAGAATCAATCCCCGAACTGCTTGAGGTAGAGTTGTCAGTCAAGACTCCAAGTGGGATTATCCATGCATCAACAGTGTTTAGAGACTCTAGTGTTTACTTTAGTGAGCACAATCTTATCGCAAATCTAGCAGTCATTCCCATGATGGAATTCGACGTTATACTAGGGATGGACTGGCTCTCAAAGTATAATGCTAAGATCAAATGTAGAAGTAAGGAAATCTCAGTAGTCTTGAATGAACGACCTATAGTTATCTTCCATGGAGAGATATCCCTAATTGATCCCTATCTAGAAGAACCTCCTATAGCTTTCTTTATGGAGTTAATCAGTGATGATGAAGAAGGAAAAGGGAGCATACCAATATAAGATGTTCCAATTGTTCAGGAATACATGGATGTATTTCCTGAGGAGTTACCTGGACCTCCCCTCGAAAGAGAGGTAGAGTTCTCCACTGAACTCGTACCTGGGTCTCAGCCGATATCAAATACTCCGTATAGAATGGAAAATGTGGAGCTAGAATAATTAAAGAAACAACTCCAAGACTTGTTGGAGAAGGGGTTTATCCGTCCGAGTGTGTCTCCTTGGGGAGCACCAGTTCTCTTTGTGAAGAAGAAGGATTGATCAATGCGGCTATGCATTGATTATAGAGAACTGAATGGGATCACAGTGAAGAACAAATACTCTCTTCCAAGAATTGATGATTTATTTGACCAACTTCGTGGGGATCAATTCTTCTCCAAGATTGACCTTAGATCTGGTTATCATCAACTGAGGGTGAAGAAGGAAGATATTCCAAAGATTTCCTTCCGATCAAGATATGGGCATTATGAGTTTACTGTTATGCCCTTCGGCTTGACCAATGCTCCTTCTATTTTCATGGATTTGATGAATAGAGTCTTTAAAGACTACCTTGATAACTTTTTGGTAGTTTTTATTGATGATATTTTGATATATTAAAAAATTCGTGAGGAGCATGAAGATCATCTGAGGGTTATTTTGAAAACTCTGCGGAAGGAGAGGATCTTTGGAAAGTTCAGCAATTGTGAGTTTTGGTTACAACAAGTGGCTTTCTTGGGGCACATCGTAACCAATGAAGGAATCTCGGTTGACCCTGCAAAGACAATGGTTGTGGAGGAGTGGCCTCAACCCACAAAAGTAACTGAGATTCATAGTTTCCTTGGTTTAGAGGGATATTATAGGAGGTTTGTGAAAAACTTTTCACTGATTTCTAATCCACTAACCAAGTTGACTCGAAAAGGGGTTAAGTTCATCTGGAAAAAGGAATGTGAGGAAATTTTCCAAGAGATGAAGAAGAGATTGGTTACTACACCTGTGTTAACACTACCCTCTATCGGAGAAGGATTCGTTATTTTTAGCGACGCATCTCTGAAAGGGCTTGGGTGCGTCCTCATGAAAAATGACAAGGTAATTGCTTATGCATCTCGACAATTGAAGATTCATGAGAAGAATTATCCTACGCATGATATAGAGCTGGCGGCAGTTGTTTTTTCTCTAAAGATATGGAGGCACTATATTTATGGGGAGAAATTTGATATATACACCGACCACCAAAGTTTAAAGTATATTTTCACAAATAAAGAATTGAACATGAGACAAAGGATATGGTTAGAGCTTATTAAAGACTAATATTTTTCAATTCATTATCACCCTGGGAGAGCAAATAAAGTCGTGGATGCGTTAAGCAGGAAAGATCCTGTTGTTCTGGCAGCAATGAGGATCCTAGGAGATCCCTTAATTAAAAATCTAGTAAAACTGGACATGGGAATTATAAGGAAAGGGACATCATCAACCCTATCCCAAATGATTTCTCAACCTTCCTTACTAGAGAAGATCAAGAAGGCTCAAAAAGAAGATCCTTTGCTGCAGGATAAGTTTGAGGCTGTAAAGGATGGGAAGTTCCCCGATTTCAATGTTGATCAAGAAGGTGTATTGAAATTTCGTACAAGACTATGTGTTCCATCTATTCCGGAGATAAAGAAAGAATTGATGGATGAAGCTCATAGCTCTACCTTCTCTATACATCCGGGAAGTACTAAAATGTATAGAGACCTTTGTGATCATTATTGGTGGGATAACATGAAGAGGGAGATTGCTGATTACACTATAAGGTGCCTGGTGTGTCAGCAAGTAAAGGAAGAATGACAACTTCCTAAGGGGGTATTACAACCGCTACCCATACCAGTATGGAAGTGGGATAATATCACTATGGATTTTGTAACTGGTCTCCCGAAAACATCCAAAGGAAATAATGTGATATGGGTTATTGTGGACCGTCTCACCAAGACATCCCATTTTATCTCTATTCGGGAAGATTTATCTCTAGATCAACTTTCCAAGATATATGTAAAGGAAGTGGTGAGGCTGCATGGGGTACCACTATCCATCGTGTCTAATCGTGATCCAAGATTCAGATCAAAATTCTGGAGAAGTCTTCAACATGCTCTGAATACTGAATTGAATTTTAGTACGGCCTATCATCCTCCAACTGATGGCCAATATGAAAGGACTATTCAGACACTTGAATACATGATGATATTATGCTCAATGGAATTTAAAGGTGGATGGGATCAACACCTCCCATTAGTTGAGTTCTCCTATAACAACAGCTTCCATTCGAGTATTCAGATGGCACCCTATGAAGCTCTATATGGAAAGTGATGTAGAACTCCTACTTGTTGGGATGAAGCTGGTGAGAGAAAGATTCTTGGGCCTGATCTTGTGCAAGAGATGAAAGAACAGGTTCATGCCATCCAACAACACATAAAGGCTGCTCAGAGTTGGCAGAAGAGCTATGCTAACAATCGTCGAAGGGACTTGGAGTTTGGTGTTGGTGACAAAGTCTTCCTTCGAGTTTCTCCCTGGAAGAGAGTCATGCGGTTTGGGAAGAAAGGGAAGATCAGCCCTAGGTACATTGGCCCCTATGAAATCCTTGATCGCATAGGAGCAGTGGCCTATCGTCTAGCACTTCCACCGAACCTATCTCAAGTTCATGATGTCTTCCATGTATCTCTCTTGAGGAAGTACATACCCGACCATTCGCATGTACTGAACCCAGAGGTGGTACAACTGGAACATGACCTCTCTTATGAGGAGCAGCCAGTGGAGATCTTGCACCGTCGAGTCAAGGCTCTACGAAACAAGACTACCCACCTTGTGAAAGTGTTGTGGAGGAATCATAAATATGAAGAAGCGACTTGGGAGCCTGAGGAAACAATGAAGAAAAAGTACCCTCACCTTTTCGACTAGGACTCAAGTATAAAATTTCGGGGACGAAATTTCTTAAGGGGGGAAGAATGTAACGACCCAACTTTTTAAATAGTGTATTAACTTAATCTTAACGATTTAATAGAGATGTTAATGGTTAATGCAGAAAGAGGAGTCGATGGCTTCATCCAGTAGACTCGAACCTTATGAAGCCCACTTATCAGAGCTTGGGAAGGAGGTAGCATCTGTGGGCTTTGCTTTAGACCAAGCCCAAGCCGAACTCCAGCGTGTCAAGCTTGAACGGAAACGCCTGTTGGAGAAGTTCAAGTTAGTAGAGATTTCTACTAGGGCAATGTTATCTGAGCCTCCCTCAGATTCTCTCAACATAGCACAACTTACACTTAGGTCATATGCCGGTGTTATAAGGGGTTATGTGATGAGACCCTAGCTTCTTTGTGTAATCCTTTGGGATGAATGAATTGAGATTTCTTCCTTTAGTGATGTTTGTGAAATTTCAAATGTCCGGATAATTTTAGGATGTATTTTATTGATGAATTTTGAAAAAAGGATATTTTAAAATATTTATGTAAACCCTAAATAATTAATGATGTGTAATGATTTTCAAAAAATGGTCTTCTACAAAAGTTTTCATTAAGGAATTTGGAGTCTAATAAGATCAACTTAATTTTTGATGAATAGTAAATTATGAATAGTGATTTTTCGCTTAGGATTAGTAATGTGACCAAATGGATTAGTAATTTCACTCAAAGAAAGTTTTAATATAATTTAGACACCTAGATTATGTAATGTGATTCAATAAAATGGGTAAATAACGATTTCATAAATTATTAGCCAAGTATTAGTTTTTTCGGATGAATAGTATTTTTTAATTAAAAATAATTAGAAAATTATTTTTATAAAAAGGACTTTATTTTTGAACTCAGAGCATCGATATTATGTTATGGTAATTTTTGGGGATTTTTCTGAAAAAAATGAATTCTTGATGAATAGTGTTTTTATTTAAAAATTAAATTAAAAAAAATTAGAAATTTATTTTTATAAAATATATTTCATTTTTGAAATCACAGCATTGATATTTGGTTAAGGTGAAATTTTGGGATTATTCTGAGAAAGTTGAATTTTCGATGAATAGTGAAAATACAGTTTTTAAGATACGGGTGTTTAATGACATCATTAAATGATGTATTAAGTATGTAATCCATATGTTCGACTTATGAATAGTAAGATAAGGTATGAGGTGTCCCAAGTGGCCAATACCATGGGCAAGCCCATGGTTTTTCCAAAACCACTAATGAGGAGTCCCTTGGCCATTAATGCCTTGTCCCGTCACTTTCCCTATAAATACCCACCCTTTCCTCCTTTAGTTTTCACTCCCAACTCTCCCCCAACGAATTTATGGTCTCCTTACCTCCCAAGGAGTCCTCCCAAGGTTCCCCCAAGCCCTCAAGGTCTAAACCTCTGAGTCTTAATAGTTACGTTTTAAGGTAAGGGATCCGACCTCTCTTTTTTTTTCATGTAATCTCTTTTATGTCATTCCTTTTATGCTCCATGTTCTTTTATGAGAGGATGTTCTTTTATATTCCTCTTACTGCCCTTTTCATGTTTACATGATGAGAGATCTCCTCTTACTCTCATCATTTTGTTTTATGAAAGTTTAAGTGACGCCGTTAGGCTGACGAATTTTAAGGGATTCTTTCACCCTTCTCATTTTTCAAGTTTGAATTTCTTGTCAAGTCTTTCAAGTTCCTTTTTATTATATTGGTTCATGATATCTATATCTATCATATTGATCTATTATGATCATATTATGAGAGACCATCTTTGATCTTGTCAAATAATTTTTATTGATGTTTAAGTGACGTCGTTATGCTGCAGAATTTTCGTCTCAAAATGCCTCTCTCTTTTCTCAAAATTATTTTATGTTATAAAGTGAATACTAAAAGCTCTTATTTCTACAAGGGTATTCACATATATATCAAAATGTTCTATTTTAAATTCTGGTATTTAAATACATGAGACCTGCTTTCCCTTTCTGTGGGTTTAAAGTGACATTAAGATCATGTCTTTAAAGCAGTTTTTAAAACGTTATGATTATGAAATGAAACCCATTTATTTTATGCTATATGGGTTATTTATGAAATGTTTTATGATGATATATGTGGCTCACATGATAATAAAGGAAAATTTAATGGTGCGCCCTGATAGCGCTCCAATGCATTGGGTAATGATGTAACCAATAGAGATTACAATTTTCACGATACCTTGGTGAATAACCTTGGTAATTTTCAAATGACACCTTGGGGATGGACCTTGGTGATATGTTCATGATTTTCTATGTTTAATGATGTAGCCACATCTTCAAGTTATGAAAATTGTTATTTTTATTATGAAATACCTCATGATTTCTTTCTCATGCCTTAAAGTTCTTTTCATGTCCTTATTGAAGTATATCAAGTTCACATGTAAAATGTTCCACTTGTTACCCTTACTGGGCCTTCTGCTCACCCTTTCTTTTGATGTATGTCCCTAGGTTATGAGATGCAGTAACGAACCGAGGATGAACTTAAGGAGAATCCTTTCAAGTGTTTAAGAATAATGTTTTATGTTGTTTTCATGTTTTATGTTCCTGGTTTCCAAGACACTAAACCTTAAAGATCCTCAGTGTCGTGTAATTTAATAAAAGTTTACGTTATAAAAATGCGGGATGCTATACCTAGGGAGTTTAATATCATATGAGAGTGTGGTGGCATAGAATGAATTTAATGAAGTCATCCCACAATAAATTTTCCTATCTATGAATTTCCACTCCACATACAGAGGGATTTGTATATCTAGAGGTGAAATAGAGAAATAAACTCAGGGTAACTTCTTTTTTCTTTAATTTTTTTGGTTTCTTTGGTTTTTTTAGAATGGTAAATAGCTCATGGTTCTTCAATGGGTGTATGATTTATATGATTTCATGTAGGCATTTTCATAATGAATGAACATTGCAACCTATATGGAATCTCTTATCGTTACCCGTTTCATATGTAGTCCTAAGCCAAGTAAAATGGATTTTAAATTTTTAGTTATTGTTTTTATCCTCAAATGTTACTTTTTTATCATTCTTGTCTAAATGTATTTTCTTCAAGTAATTTTGGTATAATTCCATTCTTCAATATACTTTAAATTACATATATTTTATTTTACATTCATATTATATGTTCCCCACATCATACACTTAATTCTATTTCAAATTAGTGTTAAATGGTTTAATTATACTATTAATCGCATTCCAAGAATATTGCTGATGAGGAATATTTTTTTATAAATATATCAGATTCTCTACGAATGTGGACATCTATATTTTTTCCACCACTCATTATTTCATATAATACTTAATACCCATTACTCGATGTAGATATATTCGTATTGAATCGGGTTTTCTAATAATGTCTCAACTGTATTCAGACATTATATCAGTAGTGGGGGTTTATTTATGTTCATCTATAATTTTATTAACTAATTGATAATTTTTAGTTCATCATAAATTCCCCCATTACATTTATAGTCAATTCTTTTAAATCCACATTATCACATCTGTGATGACCAGTTTGAGCTCAAACCCTCTACATCTGAGCCCACATATAGTGCCAATCTCTACAATAAAACATTGGCTGATTGGAATAGTAGTCCCTTCATTTGATATAAGATTTTATCTAAAATCAATATTTATATTCAACTAAATTACAACAAAAATATGCTTCCATTACTAAATCACATAGTTACATATTCAAAAGATTCACTTGAGAATAAATATATATTTAATTTTATTTCAATTGTAGGTTACAATGTGTACCTATTTGAAACAATGAAGAAAAGTAAAACTATAACAGATTCTATAAACGATGCATTTCTATTAGGAAGAAGATATTCTAATGAAATAATTTGGTGTAAAAAATGTATTGCATCTCCATCATTGATAATTTCAATGTATGGTTTTCTATATTTTTTGTTGATTTACATATATAACCATAAATGTTTTTTTCATTGGTTATAAATTTTACATTACAGATATTATGTTTCATGTTTCTCTAGATATAGAGTGAAATTATATGTAAGTATTCATATTTGATTTATCTTTGTTGTTATTTTTGGATAAAAGAATTGAAATTCATATAAAAATTTATGTCTGAGTTTGGAGATATTTAGATTCAAGAGGTCATCAAATTTTCCTCTATAATATTTTTTATATTCTTTACAATGTATAACAACTTTTGATCTCTTTCTTATATGATAGTGATGAATTTGGGTTCTCACCACAATGGGATATCATCAATTCCAAACCAGTTGGTAAGAATTTTTTTTCTTTATCCTAATTTAATGATTTCGGTAAATAGTTTATAATTCATAAGGTTTATAATGTTGAAGGTTTAATCACATCATGAACTCAGTGCAATTGGAATTCATTGGTAATGGATCTATAATAGGGTAGCTAGCTGGTAATCTGCATCTAGAAGGGTTTCAATCTACTGCCATTATAATTTTTGGGCCTATTTTCACCGTTTTTTAATTGATTCTAGGAGTGGGTTCAGTTTTTCATAATTTTAGGAAGTATTGGTTGTGATGGTGAGATGTACATTTCAACATATTTCCTCCCATGATCTGAAGATCATGTGCAACTTATAACATCATGTACACTACCCACAAAATTTAGAAGAATATGAAAAGTCTTGATCTTCAACATAAAGAGAGATTCATCATTTAGAGGTCTAGTAGGATCAATGTATCACATTAATTTATGATCTCTAAGAATTATAATTCCAACACAACATGAGGCAACAATAACGTACATCTGAAAAACGATCATGCATTTAACAATGCCAAATGAATTTCTATTGTCATCTAAAGGGATCAAAGAAGATATTTATATTTCTTCAAGAAGTGAAAGTAACTGTACTGCATGGTTTTAATCCTTTATAAAAAATGTTCAATGTTGTGACCTCTGACTAGTATCTTCTCAATGTCTTCAACCATGATAGTGTGTATCTCAACAAATTTACCTCTGGAATAACTAATTGTGTTTGTGGTTGGATTACTAGAGAAAAATTCCATCTACTAATGCATAACTCTTGAGAATTCATAATTCACTACATAAGTTGAGGAAAAGGCAGCCACCCTGCCACAATTTCTCTTGAACCCCATTTGGATATATTCTAGGTAAAAAAGGGTATCCTTATTCCAAGAATATCTTTTTCCATGTAGAAAAAATTGGAAATATAATAGAAGGATGTAATGTATGTAGAGATCCTGAGAAAATCATAGCCTCAGTGGGTAGATATTCCACAATTCCTTAGGCCACATCACTCAGGTTTCTAGTTATGCACTAAACTCAGCCAAAACTACAAGTCCCCATACCACCAATACATATAGAATAACCATCATTGCAGATTTCTCACTAGCAGTTGCTGCATAGATGAACCATTAGGATTTGGAAATGTATATTTTGAGGATAATTTCATTCAAGTTGAGATAATAGCTGCATC
The DNA here is from genome assembly GCA_963277665.1 of Viscum album. NCBI lineage: Eukaryota > Viridiplantae > Streptophyta > Magnoliopsida > Santalales > Viscaceae > Viscum > Viscum album. The sequence goes on from OY728121.1 coordinate 861,967,955, forward strand.
ACTGATTGAATACATCACTTCTGGTGGGCATCTTTTCATACATGAATAAGATGTAGAATTTAAATCCATAGACGTTATCTTCAAACTAACACTAGGGTAGGATCTGTGAATACCAGACATGGATGGTGAATTCACCCAAGGATAATTCACATTGAATACATGCATCTCTTTATGTAGATATAATTGGGAAGTCATGTTGCATTTAAAAAATCATTAGGTAGCACACACCATGAGTGGAAACATGTCATGCATGTTCCCAAAAATAACATAGGAACTCCCAGTTTTAAAAAAATTTAATTTCCACTGTTTAATTATAAACTAAAGAAACACCACTGGAATTTTGTTTTTTTCAAAAATCTTTTCATAAGTAAATTTTTCTAGTCCCTTTTTAGGAAGTGTTTCAAATAGTGAAATGATTTCTACATTTGAGACATTCAGTCTATCTATTTTTTGATATGTCAAGAAGGATAATTAAAAATAATCACTATGAAAATAATTTATTAATATTTTTAATTATTTCTCATTTTCATTCAATTCATGCTTATATTTGGCACAAATTATTGGGTATTATCTTTTGTTTTTTTCTTGTTGATATTGGAGGTGAAGGGTGTGACATAGAAACAACTTGAGGTTTCATTCTGGTACTGGATGGGACTCAATTTATTTCCTACAGGTACTGGAGATAGATCATTGTTGGGTATTCTCTTCACTTGTGTGTGGTGGAGATCTCAGAGCAAAAGGCTATGGTATGGAAGAGTCTTGATGTTTAGGAGATGTATCATAGGTCTTGGGGCATGGATGGGCCATTGGTTCTCACTGGTATCTAGTGTTAAAGATGGCTCATGGGCGTGGATGGGCCGGTGCTGGAGTTGACTCACTGGAATGGATTGGTTGGTGCTGGAGCTAGGTATGGGTCGTTGTATGGGGTGTAGTGAGGAATCCTTTATTTTTGAATTAAATTTAATTAAAAATATAATTATTATTTTTATAATTTTGAACATATGAAAAGAGTCTTCTATTTAATAATTATATATTATATATTAAAAATAAATAAATATAATATAAAATTTTACTAGAAATAAAATTTTATTATTTCAATTAAAATTAATTTATAAAAAAATATTATATGTTGGTAATATTTTTACCAATAAAAACATTTTTCATTTGATCTTGTTGCTAAAAATTTTAACCGAGATATATATTATCTGTTGGTATTATTATAGTTTTCATAGAACTATTTTATCTGTCTCCAAAACATTTTGTGAGAGAGTTTTTACTAACAATTTAGTGATAGGTACATATATGTTTCTAAAATGTTTTACCAATATAAAATGTACTTTTCCAATAGATATGACCCCATTTGAAAAAGTGAAATATTTTGTAGTGTATGAACCTGATCTTGTTCAGGGAATTCCTTATTTGGAATCCATTTATCTCTTATGGTATAATATCATCCAACATGATACAAGCCCGTACATGGTGATCCAAAAGATCACAGGTATCGCTCTAGGTGGGGTATAACATCACTGCCACTTGAGTGCATCCCAGGTGGTCCACAAAGGGAGCCCAAGTATCACCCATGGAATATATGTTGAAATTCACTTTTAGTTTTTCCTTGGTAATCAATATGGAATTACTAGTATCACTCAGCATATTGTAGTCATCCCCCAATGATTTCAAACTTGGAAAATGATATCATGAGTCCATGTCACTCGGGCATAGCAAGGTACCACCCAATTGAGTCCATCCATGGAATTATTCATTGAATTCATATACCACCAAAGGCATATAAGTATTCAATATCTTTTATCATTGGAAGGTCATTACCTTTCATATAAAATCAAATCCACCTCAAAATTTGACTCGAGTAATTATCCAATATTTGAAGGCTTTCCTATTAACTACTCACATGGGAATTTCATTGTTAAAGGCATATGATACATAACCCACCAATATATGGAAGGTTTTTAGAGACATAAAATTCATTCCATTTCCTCTATCAATAAGATTATAATTTATATAAGAATTAAATTTGAAATTAAATTCAATTATACATTTTAGTTCAATATTAAAAATCTGATGACAATGGGTAAATAGGCACACCTTAATGAATCCAATTAATTTTCAATCAAATGGTCCATTTAAATACACAACCCACCAAAAGGGGTTAATCCATTGAAGGTTGTTAAGAAATTAACATTTATAAATGTCCCTCAATAATTTCATAGTCTAATGATATCAATTTAATTCATGAATTAAAATCCATTTCAAGGTGAAACCTATAAATTTATCCTGGGGCCCAATGAAATATACAAACACCTAGACATTGATTCAATGGAACTAGACCACCTAACCTATACTCATATGCCTCTCCACATCTAGTATTAACCTTTAGTTTTTCATGGATAAAAACAAATTTGAAGAAGATATTGACACCTTAAAAATAGGGCATATTAGCCCACATCGAAATAGAATTGTATATAGGACTAAAAACCATAAAATATTAAAATGGAATTGAGTACATACCAATGAATATAGAATGTGAAAAATGTATCTAGAATAAGATTCTAGATGCAGGATAAGTGGATGAACCTACCATAGGTTCCTTGGGTATCTCTTTTATGTGAGAGGGGAGGTGAGGGCTTTAGTACAAAAAATATGTGACCCTGCCTCTTCTTAGATAAAAAAACTGGACATGAATTTACCCGACATGTAAATTCCTTACACGTAATACAAATATTGGGATCCTTTCCCCTTGGGAAAAACATTTTCAATATGGGAATGTCTCTTCCAGATGATTGCACATTGTGTAATTAATACAGATCGTTTATTCCATTTACATGTCATGTAAGTGTCTACGAACCAACCGACTACCCTCTTCCCCCATCCATTCCCAAAAAACCCCCACCAATCCATGGTCTAGATTAGGTTCTTGTCAAAAAAGAACATAAAAAGGGTAAAAGTTGAAATTAAAAGGATCCATAATTGAAGGAAAAAATGAGTTCATACATATTAAACCAATGTATATGTATAAGGATGCACATGAGTATTCCCCCACACCTAGTCAAGTAGTACATGAGGTAAACCAGTACTAGCATGAGAACTTGTTGATTACACACTCACATATTTGAGGGGTGCAGATGATGATGGTTGATTATTCAAATGTGATTGAGCTCTATCATCCTCTAGCATTCCAGGTCAATGGTTGTCCTAATAATTTTGAGGACTATATCAAAATCATTTGTTGGAATAGTTTTCCTGGTAGAGACTACATGGGATAGAAATGAGAATATGAAAGGCTTTAATCATTTGGGAACTTCTTATATGTGGTGGGATTATATGGTTCAGTTAATTCAGCCAGAATGCCTTTCTTGGGAGGCTTAGAAGGAGGTGTTATTTGATGAATTAATTTCTTGCATTATGAACATGGATCAAGCTCAGAATATTAAGGATCATAAGTAGGAGATGATGTTAGTGACTACACACTTAGCTTAAGTTATAGTGTTTTATTCTTTGATCATATTTTTACTATGACTGAGGTGGAAAAAAATATATATTTTAGATTATCCTTTTTCTAGAGTTTCGATTTCAGGTTAGGGGCTATAACTTTAGGGAATATGGTGGGGTCTTTCACAAGGCCTTGAGTTTTTCAAGGGGACATGGTTGGATGGGATTATAATTTTTATTCCAAACTCCATTGTTATAAAAATAAGGATTCATAGTCCTACAAAATATAATATTCCAATGGTAGGAAGAAGATGGTTGAGGAGGTATAGTCGGGTGGTAGACATGTTGATTAAAGAAGAGACACTTCTACTCCCTATGTTGGAGTAGGTTATACTAGTTGGTAAAAAAGTGGACAGAAGGATATTTATAGTATATTATTTGAGAATACACCAAATAATTTTCATTAATGTTGAAATATGGGACATATTTAGTGATTTTTTCTAAGAAACATCATCCAGATTCAAGAAGCACATTCCTACCTACAAGCATGGATCCTAAGTATTTGACCCAATCACCATATATATCATTGAATTATGATATTCAAGTACTATAGAGGTAGGTTATTTCTCTATATATTGGTATGATTTATATGATGTATGAGGTTACATTCTCCTATGGATAGAGACCTTATACAATTTGTGGAATGGTCTTTACTACAACAATACTATCTGTTGAATTGTTCAACATAAGATCTGACCATCACTCATATCTACTAAATTAATTTTTAAATATATTTACCAACCTATTAATCTTCTTATATTATCCCTCTTGAAACACATTTGGGAATGAAATTATGCCATCCCTAGTTATTTCTTGAATTTCCAATATTTTTTTCATGCTACATAAATATATAGGAATTCATTATATTATAAATGACTCATTTTAATTTTATATTAGGAACTGTCTTTCCAAGTTATCGAGAACAAATCAAAATATATCAGAGATGTGTATCTTTCAGTATTCATAGTGAAGAGATTTTCATACTAACCATTTAGTGGGATGTAAATTGTAGTAATAATAAATAGGACCTGATCCATATTGGAGCTATTATGAAGCATGTACTAGGCTTAGATCTTGTAATGGAATCAGTCATATCATCCTCTATATTCCTTCCTACGGTGGATCATCATCATGATGTATTCCAAGAAATCTTCTCTGGTCTTCCACTAGACATGGTAATTGAGTTTAATATTGATCATATAGTTGCGGTGAAACTAATATGGATTGATCCTTATCATATGAAACAAAATGAGAGGAGAGATAATATGGTGAAGTCAGAGTATTTAGCGGTGAATAGAATTATACTACAAAGAACATAATCTTATGTTGTTGATTTATTGTTTTATATCAAGGCCAATAGTACCGGACGGATCTGTGTGGACTATAGGAAGTTGAACCAGGAAATGGTATAAAACAAGTAACCTTTATCAAAGATTAATTATCTATTTGGTCAGTTTTAGGGATCCTAGTAGTTTTCCAATATTGATATTTTTTCTTCATTCCATTAGTTATGGGAGGGTGAGGAGGATATTACCATGAATTAACTTTGGAGAAGATATGGATTGTGTGAATATCTTGTCATACCTTTTGGGAAGATAAATTGTAACGCCCCAACCCTAGTTACCCAGTGTCGGTGCATTATTACATAACATTGGAATAATCATAAGGAAAACATTCCTCGAAAGACTGATCAGTTTAGTATTATTGGAAACAATATTCACACATAAATTCAAATTTACAACTTGAAAAGAAAAACACAACTAATTTATTCCAATAGAGACATCCAAGCCTCATAGATTATGCCAAAAAGAGCCTCATAACTACTTCATATCCTGGGAAAATGAAACATAAGAAAGGGGTGAGCTCAAACGCTCAGTAATGGTAAGCAATACAACAAAAGATAAAATAAGTATTAAGAATGTTGAATAATATAAACTACATGCCTTTACCAATAATAAACAAGGATAATTTTATGGCAGGAATATGAGTTGAGTAAATAATGCCATAATAAAACATAATCATGGGTATTCTACTAGTCGAATGACCACATGAACCATCAATATTATTTTCATAATGAGGGAATATATAATTTCGGACATTCAGAAACATTTTTCAAGGCCCCAACCTAGATATCCAAAAATGATTTAGGTCTCAGCCAAAACCATATATATATTAAATTGGGAAATGCCTCGACCAATTCCACATCTAGATGTCTCAGGAGACCTACGGATTCATTGAGGAGCTATAACGGGCTTCACCCGTCACTTACTAAGTCCAATACATTCCTTATATGAAAAGGTTGAAATATAACATAAACATTTGTATTAAAACTAGCATACGAAATGTCAATACTTTACACATAAACCATGAATGGTATAAAAATAGAACATCCACAGTCAAAAATATCACAAATCCTTCAATACAATATTGATGTTTTGTATCATAATAAATCAACATCTAATAAACATAAAATCCATCAAAGGATATTGACATAGATGAAATAAAACCCTTTTTTAGATAAATATCTCTTTCTATTTTGAAATATTATAAAAGTCACATTACTATAAAAAACTTTTATTTTGAAAATATACTTATAAGCATGTACGGGAAGCTTCTACGATGTTATAACAGCAGAAAATAGATGCACCCGTTGTATAAGTTAAAAAACTATGTTATCTTAATTTTGTCGATAAGTCATAAAGTACCTTGTTTGGAAAAGGAAGGAATGATTACTTTCAAATCATATAAGTTTAAATAAGGATATAAATTACTTTACCCATTTATATAGTAAAAAAATGTTTGGAAATACATTTTAAGAATCATGGATGTGGGTGATTAAGAGGTCTCAGTATATACTTACGTAAAAACAACCTCAGAGAATAAAGAAATTGTAGAATTAACCCTTACATTGTACTTTTCCTAGGTCGAGGGTTGGTTGAACTCTTGTATAATGATGAAATAATTGTTATTAAATTATACAAGAATCATATACATTAATATTATATCATATATGATCTTTTAATATTGCTTTGTTAATAATATCTTAGTATTATCGTCATTTCGGGTGTTAACTGATTCATTTTACTTTATATGTGTTGTTACGTAAGTAATGTTTTTTTTTTGGATAGGATGTATCCTATTAATATTCAGAATGTTATTAAGTCTTTAAACATTATTTTTAATCAGCTAGTGAAAATTATTCTTGAATGGATATGACTGGGAATGAATCTCATCGTGTTTGTGGAGACGGTAATCTGTACGTACGCACGAGAAACAATATCATTCGTTTGATATTAAAATAATATATAATTGGATGATATATCATATATAAATAATAATTATCAAGTTTATATTTATTATTTAAATAAATTAAGCATCATTATTATTCCCATCCAAATATTAATGTATTGAATAACAATTACACCACGATGTGGAGACGGTAAGCCCTACATACGCATGTATGGTGACATGTCATTCAAAGGATGGATAGAATAATTAATATTTTTTTACCATATTTATAATAATATCACAGTATTTAGGAGAAACTAGATTTATTATTTTATAATGGAAACAAAAAATAAAGTGGAAGAGGAAGAAGAAAGGAACTTGAAAGAGGTGATGAAATATTTACCTCTTCTTCGGGTTCTTCCTATTTATTGGATCAAAAGGGCTCTATAGGATGACTTTCTTACTAAATTAAGGCCTCTATGATTAAGTTAGGATATTTGATAGGGTATCTGAGTAGGGGTTGGCCGAGCCAAATGGGTTTGAATGTGTGAATTAGAGAGAAGGAGGAGTGCACTATTATAAGAGGGGTGAGGGAACCATAGGAAAAGCTAGATATATTATTTTATAATAAATTCATTTTAAGTTTATAATTTCTCCAAAATAGATTATTTAAAGGATAATGTTAGGATAGGTCGAACACCACTCAAAAAATATGTTTTAGATAGGTTTGGGTCACTATATTAACTTTATATTTTAGATTTAACTCTTTGTTAAATAGTTTGACTTTTACCATGCCTCTTTGTGTTTTTATATTATATAGTTAACAGCCCAACTATATACTTCCAAGAGAACCCCAAGTGGTTCTTTAATGATACACCTATCATTATATAAGCCTTTTTTCTGAACCTTATATTTTTATGAAAATAATATCAATTAATAATATAATATTTTTTTTAAAAAACTCTTATATGTCAATTTTGACACTATTTGGTATTTTGTTTTTGTGAAATTCATAACTGCATTATTATTTCAAATAAAATTCATCTAACTAACCCTAATATGTCATATTAACCTATAAAATTAATTTAATTCATAAATAGTCTCAAATTACATTTACTTGGATATTTATAATATCAATTATTTTAATCCTTCAATAATTAGGTAATTACTTCATCATCATTCTTTCATAAATAAATTAAATCATTTAATATCTAACAAAAATAAATAAAATATCATTCTGTAGTAAATCTTTTTATATTCCTAATTAATATTCATAGCCGAATTTATCTTATGTGTAACCCTATATTAAAAATGTTTTAGTTATTAATCTTCGATTTTAACTCTTTTAAATCTTCTTTGAATTAAATAATAATAAATGTCCTAATCTAATCCAAGTGGACCAAACAGTTTCACATTTTATTCATAAGGTTTTTTTGGTCGAATTATACTTATCCAATATAATTAGAACATATGTTCGTGTAATAATAATATCATTTTTACCCTTAATTACCCTATTTACTTTTAACTGTGGTAAATAAAAGTAAAATGTTACTATTCACCATAAATTATTTTCATCTTATTAAAGAACATTTTACTTATTGATATCAACTGTGTCTCTCAGATTTTTGAAATTGAACACACAGAAGCGGTAAAATTAAGTTTTATGTAAATTTGCAAATGCTCCTAGGAGGTTGGTAAAGGACTATAAAAAGTTCAATAAAATTTTTATATATCTAAAATTATTATAAACTGAATCCAATTAATTACATTAAAATTATATAGGTATTATGTATATATTTTGACCTAAAATAAAATCAAATAAAATAAACAATTGTTTAAATAAAAATTTGGTTTTAAACTATAACTGAGTATTTTTCACTATTCATCAAGAATTGATTGTATTCAGAAAAATACCAAAAAATAACCCTAGGATAATTTTGATATTTCGAATTCAAAAAATAAGTCTATTTTACCAAATTCAAAACATTGAAGTTGAATTTATTAATTTAAAACAAATTCCAATTGTCAAAACCAAAAGGTGTATTTTTAAGAAATAATAACTATCAAAAGATTGACACATGTTTATTTCCACTTTCAAAGTAAAATTACTTGAAATTGCCAGAATTGGGTTAAATGGTAAAAGTATAATCTATTTATACATACAAACCATTAAAATATATAATTTAACACTATAAATTATTTTGATTAAAAAAAAGTTCAGTTAAAATATAGTATTTTTCACAATTCACCAAAATATGAAAGTTATCAGAAAAACACCAAAAATTTATTGAAACAAAATTCATATTTCTCGTTTCTAAAGAAGAATTTTATTTTGTAAAATTGAATATATAATAGTTTCAAATATTGGATTTAAAATAGGTTCACCATTAAAAGACGGTAAAAGTGTATTTTCGAAAAATACTTCTTTTATCTGAAAAAAATAAATTTTTTCTTACATTATGTCTAAGAAAATCATAATATGGATTCTAAAATTATAAGGATTATATAAAGTTCAAAATTCAGTTAATACTATTCATAACTACTTTTGAACAACTAGTTTGGTAAGTCGTGGTGTGCTTGAACTCGATGTTGCGTGTAATGCAAGTTATTTAATTACTTTGAAGAAATAACGTACTTTGAAATCTTGGGGTGTTACATTATTCACTCTTTAAATAAATTTAATGCTCACAATTTGAAATTTTTCATGGAAAATAAAAGGTTTAAAATAGAAAATACCTTTGTGGGAAAACCCACATCGTAAATTGGGTTAATAAAATTTAGTCTTAATAAGAGGAATGGGGAATGAAAAAGTCACCACCAAATTATGATCTCGATTAGGAGAACATTGGTGGAAACTAGAGACACGTAATTGAAGGAAAACATAAATATTTATATTGAGTGATTGAGGTCATCAATCACAAACAATTGTAGAATTGAGTGCCTGAAATCTATCAATATATGATGATTTAAAATATAATCGGTTCAACAATACATAAGGTATTAGGATAACACATTTTTAGTTTTAAGATCCCTTTCCTAAAGTTTAAGAATTAATTTGTTCATAGATTAAGAGATGAAAAAAATATATATATACTTGATAAGTAGTGTTACATCATATAACTAATTTCTACCAGAAACTCATCTTTCACTCTAAAAGATAATAGAATTTAAAAAAATATTCTATTTATCTTATTCGTATAGGGTTCCAAAAAATGAATTTATAGTTCACTTATCAGTCCCATTAAAAAAAGAAACTACATTATACAATCCAAGGAAATCATGTAGTCCAGTGGTAGGTGATAAATCCCAATCGCACTATGGTTGTGGGTTCGATTGCCACAAGTTTTTATAACACGACGGGTGGTCACACAGTCTTTGTGTCATACTTTTTATACAAATCCAAAAATAACCTTAACAATAGAATCAAATTTCAAACTTAATCCATCAAAAAAATTTAACTTATCTGAAATACTTCTATCCTAACTCACATTCGAAAATTTATAAGGAAGGTAAACACAATGAAGATCCTTTTCGCCACATAATAACATGTGAACAACTTCATCTTGTATTCTTTTAAAACACTGCAACATCATTAATTACCATAAAACCTTATTTATTACATCCATGCTCCCTTATTCCTTATAGAATACTTGATTTACTCCTTCTATAAAAAATTTTTTCAATCTCCAACAATGATGGAATATAAAAATCATTAATCAGTTTCAATTAAGTCAAGAATATCCAATATAATTTGTCCAAATCAACCGTCTCTTATTCCAAAATCACTACCTCATTATCAGGAACATATTAAGGATTACCTTTCCTTCCAACATGTATTTTCCAAAAAGTGTAGCTTAATATTAAGTCACGTTTCTTAGAACCATATAATCTCAAATACTCAATAAAATAGTATTGCATTACAATCATTATATTCTATATAATACTTCTAACATGTACATCATTAATACAATACTCAAATGACAGAATACTTCAATAAAAACAAAATAAATCTAATCATTTCTCTTCATCTTCGGTAGTATCATAACTTTATTATTACCCAATAACAGCATTTGTGGTTTTCTCTGATTATTTGGACATTGATTTGTGTAGTTCCCCAACTCCATGAAGATGAAGCATTATACATTTGAAACATTTTTCTTACCCCCGCAATCACGTACTTGGTCACCTTTTTATCCACACTTATAAAAAAATCCCATTCCATTCAAGAATTTACCATGGTGATTCTTTCCACAGTTATCAGATATGGGTTAATCCTTCTTTTCCCTCATCCCTTTGTCCATCTTTCTCTCTGCCATCCTCTTCGTCTCTTGCTTTCCTTCAAATCCATAGGACTCGTAGAATTATTTACACATCTTATTAACACATGATACTATTTCTTCATATGTTGAGAATACATGGGATACTATTTCCCTTCTAAATGTTAGATTAATACCGTGAATGATATGAACCTTTTTTACTCTATGGATCATACGTATTGTTGGAGTTCACATTCCTTCTACTAGGCACCATTTCTATAGAATGGCTTAAACTAGATTGGTTTATGAATAGAAATACATAATTCCAAACTTATAAAACACTTAACATAAATTGAACAGTTTATGAATATAATCCATAATCATAAAAATGTTTTCTTTTAGGAAGTATATACACATAATCCCTTCATAATGGGTTGTAATGAAAATTTGAATTATCCTATGCATATCCCTCGGGAGTTTCATAACCAAGAGTGCAACAACGTCCGTTGTCATGCACCAGTTCCCGTTAGAGTCTACGTTAAAGCGGTTTTTTCAGATTTTAACATAGGTACATCTGTGCCAGAGTCGCCTTTATATGGTCGTATCTAGACAGAGATGCATTTCTTGGAAAACTCACAAAATCTCCACATTACCAAAATTCTAGGATGTTCTTCAATACTAATCCCCAAAGCCTATGTTAGGGTAATGTGCGATAATCAGAGTTTATCTAAATCTAGTTTCCAAAGTTTGTACTAAACTTCCTCTAATACAAACATTAATGCCCCGAACCTTGTTACCTAGAGTCAGTGCATTATTACATAACATTTCATGATCACAAGGAAATCATGTCTCGAAATACCAATCAATTTTTTACTATTGGAAACAAGATTAATACATAAATTCAACTTTACAACTTGAAAATAAATAAAACACAAATTTATTCCATTAGAAACATCCAAGCCTCCAATATTATTCATGCAAGACACTCATAACTAACTTCTTCATATCTGCATAAAAAGAAACATAAGAAAGGGGTGATCTCAAATGCTTAGTAAGGGTAAGAAATATAATAGAAGATAACACTAATATTAATAATGGTGAATAATTTAAACCACGTGCCTTTAACAATAATAAACATGAATTATTTTATGGAAGGAATATGAACTGAGTAAATAATTCCATAATAAATCATAATCATGGGTATTATACTAGTCGAATGAAAACATGAACCATTAATATTATTTTCATAATGAGGGAATGTATAATGCTGGACATTCTGAAACATTTTGTCAAGGCCTTAACCAAGATGTCTAAAAATGATTAAGGCCTTGGCCAAAACCATATATCAAATTGGGAAAGGCCTCGGCCAATTCCATGTCTAGTTGTCTCATAAGACCTACCGATGCATCGAGGAGCTATAGCGGGCTCCACCCATCACTTACTAAGTCCAATACATTCCTCTTATGAAAAGGATGAAATATAACGTAAACATTCATATTAAAACTAGCATACGAAATGTCAATACTTTATCCATAAACCATGAATTGTATAAAAAGAGCACATCCACTGTCAAACATATCACAAAACCTTCAATACAATATGTAAGTTTTGTATCATTATAAATAAACTTTAAATAAACCTAAAATCAATCAAAGGATGTCGACATAGATGAAATCAAAAACTTTTTTAGAGAAGTATATTTTTCTATTTTGAAATAATTTATGAGTCACATAACTATAAATAAAAAATTTATTTTTAAAAATTATTATAATATTTTAAGGTAATTTCGACGTTGTTATAACAACAGAAAATAGCCACACCCGCCGTACAAATTAAAAAAATAATCTTATCTTAATTTTGTCAAAAAGGTCATAATGAACCTTGTTTGGAAAATGACAGAAATATTCCTTTCAGAACATATAAGGTTAGATAAGGTTATAAATTACTTTAACCCTTTATCTAGTAAAAACTGTTTTGAAATAAATTTTTAAGAAACATGGATGTGGATGATAGAGTGGTCCCAGTAGATACTTACGTAAAAAAAATTGGATAATAAAAAGATTGTAGAATTAACCCTTAAATTGAACTTTTCCTTGGTCGATGGTAGGTTAACCTCCTATATAATGGTGGAAAAATTGTTATTAAATTATACAATAATCATATACATTAATATGATATCATATATGATATTTTAATATTGCTTTTTTAATAATATCTTAGTATTATCATCATTTCAGTTGTTAACTGATTCATTTTCCATTATATTCTTTGTTACATAAGTAATGTTTGTTATGGATAGGATGTATCATATTCATATTCCAAATGATATTGAGTCTTAAAACATTATTTTTAATCATCTAATGAAAATTAGTCTTGAATGGATACAATGGGGAACGAATATCATCGCGTTCGTGGAGACGGTAATCCGTACGTATGCACGAGCCAAAATATCATTCTTTTGATATTAAAATAATATATAAATGGATTGTATATTATATATAAAGAATCATTATCATGTTATATTTATTATTTACATTAATTACACATCATTATTATTCCCATCCAAATAATAATGAATTGAATAACAATTACAACATGACGTGGAGACGGTAAGTTGTACGTACTCACGCATGGTGACATGTCATTCAAAGGATGGATAGAATAATTAATTAGTTTGTACAATATTTATAATAACAACACATTATATATATAATACTTTAGTTATTATTATATAATAGAAACAATAAAGAAAGAGGAAGTGGAAGAAGAAAGGAACATGAAATAGGTGATGAAATATTTACCTCTTAATCGAGTGCTTCCTTTTGATTTGAACAAAAGGGCTCCTTAGGATGCCTTTATGACTAAAGGAAGGCCTCTAGAATGAAGAGAGTACAGTTTAGAGGGTATTTGGGCAGGGTTTGGCCGAGCCAAATGTAAAGACCTGTAAAATTCAAGGGAATTTTTTTTCTTAATTTTCTTTGGGATTTTACAAGAATGCAGTTTCTGACGGCACCTGATTCCGAAACCCGGTGTGCCCGGAATCATTTTCCGAAGATTAGCTTGGGTACGTTCAGTGAACGAATTAGCGGGTTTTTCTAACTTTTGAACCGGTGCTCGGAATCGAATTCTGAGGGCACCGATGGAATCGCAGCGCCGGTAATTGCTTAGAAACACCTTTTCCGAAGTTTCGTTTTCTCGGGTGTGTTTTTTAAATTTTTGGGTTAAGTAAATAAATAAAATAAAAATTGGACGCACAATTTTTATTTTACTTCAAGTTGTTTAACCTAAGCTATGTGTTGGAAGTGGGACCCACAATATCCTACCCACTTTGTAGGATATTTGTGAGGTGGGTCCCACACGATCCCTATCGTTTCTTTTCTTCCTAAACCCCCTCCTTTAATTATGTAACGCACTCGCACCCCCCTATTAATGAAGTCAACCCTTGCGTTTATTCTGGTTAATAAACACCTCATTAATTGGGCGGTTTAAAACTCCTCAATTAATTCTTTTAAATGATTGTTTCTTTTTGAAATTAAAACGTTGGATTGTGTTAATAAAATAAGACAACTCTTATTTTATTAGGGGTTGGTTGTGCAAGAGGGTTTGGGGAAAATTCTCTCAAGTCATGAAGTTCTTCCTCCTCGATGAAGAACGTGAAGAACACGAAGAACGCGAGGAACGTCGAACTCCGATGAAGGTCGACAAGAACACCGGATCCTCGCAGATCGATGACGCGACGCCGACGAATCCTTTCTCCATGACGCGATTATCTTCCTTCCGCGAAGACTTCTTCCGCGGCGGTTAATTCCGCGACGAATCCTCGCTCATCGAATTCGACGAGGTAGGGATTTATTTTAATTTTTGTTCGTGAATTATTCTGTTGCCTTTCTTCGTTTCTATTGGAGCCGCCTGATACCACAATAACGGGAGGGGGTCGGACCCCATGAACACGGCCGACCCTCCTCTCCCCTTTGGTTGTTTGATGTTGTTTGCGGCACGAACAAGGCAACGAGGTGCCGAAGCAGCGTGCAGAAATATTAATGAAAGGGGGAGAAGCGGCGCTGCCGCGCTGTGCTGTTGAAGACGAACCAAAGACGCGGCACCGTCGCGCAATGCCGGAGAACTAAAAATGAGCCGCGGCCGGAGCGGGGCCGCGGTGGAGGGGCGCGGCGCCGTTGCGCCATGCCGGACGGACCAAGGCCACGGTGAAGCGGGGAGACCAGCAGCTGGTTCCGGGCCACCGGCGTCGGAGGAGGGGGACCGGCCAGTGCCGGTCCCGTGGCAGCAGCAGCCGGACAGCCAGAGCGGGTCGACCGGTCAGGGGAAAAACGAGGGTTCGTAACCCCCGGTCGGCCAGAAGGTGCGGCCCCCCACATGGGGGCCACAGGTTCTCTACGCGGGGGGCAGCCCCCCCCCCCCCTCTTTTCTCGGCCTTAACGGCCGAGCGGCCTGGCCAGAACCAGCACGCCGGGCCGAGCGGCCTGGCCAGACCGCCAGGCCGGGCCGTTCCCAAGCGGTCCGGACCCGGACCCAGGTCGGGTCGACCCAGTTCCGGCCGACCCAGGGGGTACCGGGCCAGGTCGGACCGGGCCCAAACCCCCTAATACCGGACCTCTCACGGTCTTTTGCCTATAACATGGGATTCATACCCCCGATCGATGCACCATCAGAGGCGATGCAATCCTTGTATCGAGACAGTTGTTTTGGTATACTACACTCAAGGTTTTGGAGTACTTTGGGTTCGGCCGGGTTGGTTCGTACACGAAACCAACCGGGCCCTCGGAGCAGAAACGCTTATAACTTGAGCTCCGGACGTCTGATTGACGTGCCGCCGACTTTGTTGGATTCCTCTTGATGAGACGAAACTTTTGGAATGCTTCGCATGAATTCTGGATGCAGTTCGATAATGGCTGGGTTGGATTGAACCCGAAATCCAACCGTGCCCCTGGAACGGAAAAGCTGATAGCTTTCAGACCGGACGTCCGTTTGACGAACCGTCAGTGGTGTTGGTGATCACGTTGAGAAATGGTCCCTATGAGCATGTACTATGATAGTTCGGGGTAATGTCGAGATACGGTCGGGTTGGTTCACACACGAAACCAACCGGGCCCCTGGGACGAAAAGTCTAGTAACTCACAGACCGGGCATCCGACTGACGTGCCGTCTATTGCGTTGAGACCCCTATGACGAGGCGGTCCTTTGTGATACTTCTTCATGGAACTTCATTATACTTGGAGTATAGACCGGTAGCTCATGGGGTGGACCCTCCCGGTGATGAGCTAACAGATTTCAGAGACCTAGTAGCTGGCTGAGACTTGACGACTGCTGATCTATCGACTCAGTGTATTTAGGATTGCCCAGTGGGGAGCGCTTGGTTGTAGCGGCAGACCCACGACGGAAGATTGCTTGGTAGTAGTGGCAGACCCACGGTACTCAACAGAAGAAGTACCTCTGGAGGCTATGAGGGGGAGCGCTTGGTTGTAGCGGCAGACCCACGGCGGAGGAGCGCTTGGTAGTAGCGGTAGACCCACGATACTCAATAGAAGGAGTACCTCTGGAGGCTATGAGGGGGAGCGCTTGGATGTAGCGGCAGACCCACGACGGAGGAGCACTTGGTTGTAGCGGCAGACCCACGATACTCAACAGAAGTAGTACCTCGGGAGCCTATGTGGGGGAGCGCTTGGTTGTAGCGGCAGACCCGTGGAAGGAAGTGTTTGGTTGTAGCAACAAGCCCACAGTTCTCGACTGAGCAGGAGTTCAGCACGCTTGGTTGTAGCGGTTGGCCCACTATACTCGACAGAGGAGGAGTTCTCCAGCAGCCATGGTTTTGACATTATGAAGAAGTATACCTGTGTGAACTGAGTCTTGTTTTTCAATCCTTATCTTCGATAAGTTTGACTTGATATCCTGTGTGGATTACGTTATGTTTTCATGTGTGTATTTGGTTGTGTTTTCCTGTGTGGACTGGGTTGTACTTGGGCTCAGATGTTGGAGCCGAACAAGAATTGATGACTTAGGTATATGTATGGGCATATACTTAAGTAGTGTTGGATGTTACTTCGTGATTGTATCTTTCCTTTGTGGATTATCCTTTGTGGATTCTGGGAGACCTTCGGGGATCTCGGGGTCCCTAATGAGTAGCTTATACTCCCCCCTGCACGGGCTATGCCCACACTACGTTCTGTTGGATGCAGACGACGGACAACGCTGATCATGGTTGACGCACGAGGAGCTGGTAGGTACCCGGAGGTGGACCACTGGGCGGGGCGTACTCGGAGCGGATGGATGGACCCGAGGAGCTGTGGAGGCTATCTATACCCACCCTTCAGGTGGGACTTCCAGTGAACGGCTCGAGGTTGCGGCTTTACTTTTCAGTTGCTCTACTCTCCTTTTCAGTGGTACTTTACTTTCAGTTTGGGTTTTTATTCTGTCCCACTAACTTTACCGCACTTTCTATTGTACCCAGTTTTTTTACTTAGTGTTTACTTATGCTTTCTTTCCCTGTGGTGTTTGTTTAATTTACAAAGGCAATGCCTTCCCTTTACACGGGGAATTACGCCTTGGTGCTAGTCGCCAGCCCCTGGCCTATGGAAGGCTGGCTTGGGGTAGTCACGGCACGGGCCCCGACGGCGGGTCGTGACACCAAATGGCTTTGAATGTGTGAATTAGAGAGAAGGATGGCGTTCACTTTTATAAGAGGCGTGAGGGGCACCTTAAGAAAAGCTAGAAATATTATTTTATAATAATATAATTTTCGGTTTCTAATGGCTCAAAAGTGGATTATTTAAAGGATAAGGTGGGGATAGGTCGATAACCACTCAAAAAATAGGTTTTAGACTGGTTTGCATCACTATATTAACTTTATTTTTTAGATTTAACTCTTTGTTAAATAGTTTGACTTTTACCATGCCTCTTTGTATTTTTATATTATATTGTTAATAATCCTACTATATACTTCCAAGAGAACCCCATGTGGTTAATTATTGATTCACCTATCAGTATATATGTATTTTGGCCAATCCTTAGATTTTTAGGAATATAATATCAATTAATAATATAATATTTGTTTTAAAAACACTTTTCTGTCAATTTTGACACTATTTGGTATTTTGTTTTTTCTAAATTCATACCAGAATTATTAATTCTAATAAAATTCATCAAACCGACCATTATATGTCATATTAACCTAGAATATTATTTTTATTCATAAAATGTATCAAAATACATTTATTTGGATATTTATAATGTCAATTATTTTAATCTTTCATTAATTAGGTAATTACGACATCATCATTTTGTCATAAATAAATTAAATTATTTAATGTCTAAAAAATATAAATAAAATACCATTAAGTATGAAATTTTTTTAGATTTCCAATAAATATTTATAGTCGAATTTATCTTATGTATAACCATATATTAAAATTTTGTAGTTATTAAACATTGATTTTACCTCTTATAACTCTTCGTTGAATTAAATAATAATAAATGTCCTAATATAATCCAAGTGGACCAAACAAGTTCATATGTTATTACTAAGGTTGTTTTTGGTCGAATTATACTTATCCAATAGAATTATGACATGTTTTAGGGTAATAATAATATCATTTTTACCCTTAATTACCCTATTTACTTTTAACCATTGTAAATAAAAGCAAAAAGTTACTATTCACCAAAAAATTTATTCATCTTATTGAACCAAATTTTACTAACTAATATCAACTGTGTCTCTCAGTTTATTATAATTCAACTCACAGAAGCGGTGAAATTATGTTTTATGTAAATTTGGAAATGCTCCTAGGAGGTGGGTAAAAGACGGTAAGAAGTTCAATAAAATATTTATATATCTAAAATTATTATAAACTGACTCAAATGAATTAAATTTAACATATATAGGTTTTATGTATCTATTTTTTACCTAAAATAAAATAAAATTAAATAAATAATTATTTAAATAAAAATTCGGTTTTAAACTATAGCTCAGTGTTTTTCACTATTCATCAAGAATTGAAAGTTTTCAAAAAATACCAAAAATTCACCCTTGGATAATTTTGATATTCCAAATAAAAAAATGAAGCCTATTTTACTGAATTGAAAACATATAATTTTCATTTATTAATTTAAAATTAATTCCCATTGTCAAAACCAAAAGGCGTATTTTTATGAAATAATAACTATCCAAAATTTTACACTTATTTATGTCCAATTTCAGAGTGAAATTACTTACAATGACCAGAATTAGATTAAATGGACAAAATATAATATATTTATACTTCCAAAACATTAAAATGTATAATTTAACACAAAAAATTATTTTGATTGAAAAAGTTGTTTTCAGTTAAAATATAGTATTTTTCACTATTAAACCAAATGTGAAAGTTATCAAAAAAAAAAGAAATTATTGAAACTAAATTCTTATGTCCGAATTCTAAAGAAGAATTTTTTTTGTCAAATTGAATATATAAAAGTTTCAAATATTGGATTTAAAAAGGGTTCACCAATAAAAGGCGGTAAAAGTGCATTTTTGAAAAATAATTCTTTTATCAAAAAAATGAATTTGTTCATACATTATGTCTAAGAAACTCCTAATATTGATTTTAAAATTATAAGGACTATATAAAGTTCAAAATTCAGTTAATACTATTCATAACCTCTTTTGAACGGCTATTTTGGTAGGTCGTGTGGAACTTGAACTCGGTGTTGCGAGTAGTGCAAGTTATTGAATTACATTGAAGAAATAACATACTATGAAATCTTGGGGTGTTACATAAATGCTCCAATGACATTCATGGATCCCATGAATAGTATTTCCAATCAATATCCTTAATCCTTAATAGTTTTATTTTTCAATGAAATATTGATATATTACAATACATCATACATGCATGCTAAGAACCTTGTTATTTTTTTGGGTATGGTCATTGTGCAATATAATTATACCAAAATGTAAAAGTTCCACTTTTAGAATTATGAGGTGTAATTTATTGGGAATTTAAATTATATGGAATGGATTTCTGAGGATCAAAAGAAGGTATAGGTTTTAATGTCTTTGGAACATCCTAATATTTTTTTAGGATACAGAGTTTCCGGGTAATTTTTGTTTACTATTGACGCTTTATCCAGCACTTCGCCCATTTGGAGACACCGATGATTGAGATGATAGAAAAGGTGTAAATTCGTAGTGTCCTGATCATTTTGGAGAGGTATTCATATAGATAAAGAGGAGATTAAAAATCTCTAGTTTTGATCCTTCTAGGGCCTAGTATTGGACATGAATTTTAATATTAAGACTTAGGAATTGTGTTGGGAACAAAGCTGATTCAGGAAGGTCAGGTAGTTTCATAGAGGTTACTTCAGTTATTCCCTCATGATTGGATCTAATGGATACATGAATTTGATTCAGAAACTATGGTCTATGACTTTTTTTATATATTCCCTCTTTTTTGAGATTATAATTATGATCATATACCACATGTTTTTGTGAATTATATTCTCTTAGTGAGTTCTCAATTTGCGGAAGGGTCATTGGGTAGTGTAACTATAGAATTTAGAAATTGACATAGTCTATAATCTGGGGAAAAGTAATTTCATTTTAGATTCTCCTAGCAGGAAACAACATAGACATAGAATCCTTGAGATCATCCATTATAGGAGGAAATAAATATAATTATTTTGATCACTGAAATGATAATTCTTCCATCTATAGAACATATTGATATGAATTTTATACCAATAATTATCACATCTTCAATATCCAACCTGGTAATGGTTAGGCATGAGTTCGATCCGGAGTCTATAGTGATGTAGGAGCACATGGAGGTTGATGATATAGTATAATGGTGGTCCTTATATGATAATGAAATAATCTAAATTAAGGTAAGGTATGTAGTACTAGTTTCTTTGGGTTAGTGTTTGATGAGATACTTTCATGCTTCGATGTGGGAATTGTAACTAGGATCAGTGAAGATGTACCATGATATCTGATGTTAGTTTTTGTGAATTGGTATAAAGAAATACATCACCATTTTGTTTTCTGATTCCATACCATCCAAAGGGTAATGGTTGAGAATCGGTATCCTAGTGGATTAATTTAGAAAATTATTTTACATATATGGAAATTGGACAATGTATTGATGAACTTCATGAAAGGGTTACATATGACCCCAAGGAGTTGTGATATCATTTGTTTGATAGTCTATTAGCATAAAATATTGAATTGATTCTTGATTATTCAAAATACCCTTTCAGATATTAAGTTGGGAAGTATGTTTTTATGGGATATTGTGTGCTTTCATGGAACTCTCTTGAGTAATGAATCAGACATAAACAAAAAGATAACATTTTAGTTTTGGTAGGTCTTATAGAAGGAATTAAGTGCCCAACTAAAGCTTAGTAATTTCTATCATCCATTGACTTATGGAATGTCAGAGAGGAAGATCTATATTTTAAAGGATTAGATTAATTCATGAGTTCTATAAATTATATGACATTGGGATGATCCACTATACATTTTATTTCTCATCATATAATGGATTCGAGTACCTAATTTAGATGGATCCTTTTCTGGATCGTTATAGTTAGAAATTTTGTTAACTACAATATTGGGATGAGGATGGTGAGGTATAATTTTTGGGCTATTATTTTTTTCAAGAGACCTCCAATAGATTGTACTTAATCTTCATGTGACTATTCACCATATATAGAATATAGGGATTTTATTCTTATTGGATTAGGCGACCATTTTTTTATTTTAGGTGGCCGAGTTCTCTTGTGGGACACTCTATGACTCAGGAATCGATGACCGTGGAATCAGAAGAATCTTAAAACTAGATATTTGAGAGAATTTTACATTAATAATAATGTTATAATAGTGGCGTACCATTAGGATCTACATCTATATTATAGTGGCATGTATGATTTGGTACATGTACCTCATAGTTAGAGGTATGTGTTTGATACTACGCATGTGATTGACTACAAGGTGGTTGAGCAAGAGTCGAACACATATTTTTTTGGAGAACCTAGTGTGATTCATATAAAAGAGTGATAATGTTTTATATGGAATGATACAACTAATATTAATATTCCATTGGAATCTTGGATGGTTTCAAGATGAAAACATTGGAATTTCAATATAATTTTCGAGCATAATGGCATGAGTTGCTCGAATGAGACATTGGAGACCCTACATGAGGATGATATTTAACTGATGGGGGAGCCTTGTAATATCCTTATTTTAAGGAATTCCACATTTTATTCATTAACACATATTAAAGGGTTTAATTTAAAGAGATGAGGCTTGTTATGGTTTCTTGGAGAAAGACGTGGTTTAGATTCTCGAATCTAGCTATAGGTGCTAGTTTAGGTCATGAATGGATATTCATGACCTATATGGATCTTATATAGAATCATTAAAATTTAATTCATGTAATGATAATTGTTTCATTATGTGAGATATAAATTCCCAATGTGAATAGGTTATTTGTAAAATTAATCATAAGAAATATAATTTCATTTCATATCAGCTATTCTGAATATTCACAACACGAATCCGTAATTATTTCCACAAATATAGTATGTTCTATAAGAATACATGATATGAGTTCCATTTAATCTATCACTCACCTAACTCCTTTAAAAATAACCCTATTCTGTCTCTATATGATTTTATATGATTTAAGTAACACCCCGAATTTTTATAAGATAAAATTATGTCTGATTGCATATGTGATACATAATACTAAACCCAAAAAAACACTGATTATTTAATATAAAAATTTTAATCATTAATTAAATTCATGAATATGAGTTAGATTAAATAATTTATGAACTGTATATATATATCCAATATATATCGATAAATTCTTAGTAATTAATCAATCAATTTTTGTTAATGTCTTTATATTCTTCAAAGTATATTTTCTTTAAAAGTGATTTTCATTTGTAGATCATTTTAAATTTTATTTGATAAAAAATATATATTTTAGATATCATCATTTCAAAATTATCATAGGGTGAAAATCTATGATTCATTTAGTAAATATGGATTTTACCGTTAATATTGAAAAAATACAATTTTTATTTATAGTTTCCATTCATTTTGATAAATTAAGTAATTTAAAAGACCAATTTTTCTTTTAATTTGATTACATGGTAACCTAATTATTATTTGGTAATATTTAATTCAATGAAATATATTGAAATAAATTTATACTAGATATTCATATATGATTATTTTTAAACTTAAAAACAAATTTTTATAAAAACTCTTTAAAATACATAATGATTCTCAATTTTAATTAATTAAAAATAACCCCTAATTAGAGATAATGAAATTGAATTTATTTTATATATTTCCGTATTTATTAGTTCAATTTCACATAATGAATATTATTAATATATAACTAATGTAAAATAATATTTTCCATAAAAAATTCATTTTTCAGAAAACGGATTTCCATCATGCTTGCAAGATTTATATTAAATTAAATTCATCCACCTATGTGTATTGGATTATATAAAATTGTATTCAATATTTGTAATCATTTTAATTCATATTAAGTAATAAGTTCAATTTCTTTTTTAACAATATGAATTTTAACCGTAGTAAATATCTATTAAACAATAATAAGAAAATAAGTTAATTATGGGTAAAATAAATTTAACAAGGATTATAAACAAAGTAATATTAATAGTAAGAATATATATATTCATTCTAATATAATAATTATTATATTTTTTTAAAAAAAATTTAAACAAATAAATATTTATTTTGATAAAATTGTTTTTTTATATGTTAATACATAAATTATGTTTTCGGTAAAATATTGTTTTTTTCCGGAAAATATTTGCATAAATCATAAAATTATTAAAATAAATATTTTAATAAAATGTTACTATTAATTATACATATTAACTGTAAATGATATTGTAGTTTTAATGATTTGAAAAATATACTTTTTATATTGGTCAAAAAGTTGTTATTTTTAAAACAAGTATTTTTTTATAAATGGGGATTTTAATATAAAATATCAATTTCTAAATTTTTAGATAATTATATTGGTAAAATAAATATCACATTTTTGAATCGAAATGTCAAAATTATCTAATAGTTAATATTTTATTAT
Source organism: Viscum album (assembly GCA_963277665.1). Lineage (NCBI taxonomy): Eukaryota > Viridiplantae > Streptophyta > Magnoliopsida > Santalales > Viscaceae > Viscum > Viscum album. Next base: position 861,992,073 of record OY728121.1, read on the forward strand.
TTTCTAAGATAGACAAATTTTTGAGTAAAAATTAAATACGGTATAAATATTTATTGTGTATTATGACATCATAATGACCCAAAAGTGATTTATTAAATTTCATATAAGTTTCCCATGAACAAATAAATGTTTAACCATTAAAATAATGGGATTTTATTTTTATTATATAAATTTTATAGAGCTATTATATATCCTTCAAAACATATAATACATTTTATGTTTTAAAATCATTTGTTGAAAAGTATTACTCACTTCCACATCATCACAGATAATAGCCAAAAAAATTTGGTCATTTAACTATTAAAATCATGAATAAAACTCGGCTTTTTCCTATACCATGGTAAAAAACTTGGTAATGTTTGTGGTTTTTTTATTTTATTATATATATTCGAAAACCACTGTTTGGGAAATACTAATGAATTCCCCTTTATTTTTCTATATATACACTCCCAGGATCACTTTCCTCTCCACTACAAATCCTTATAGAATATCTTTACTATTACCTCCCCATTCTAGAGTTCTTAAAATATTCCAACAATCCCACATGAAGCTCTACTAATGATTTTCTAATCACACTCTCAAGGTAGGGTAGCTTCCTCTCCCCATTTCAATTCAATATTATTATTTGAAATTAGTATTTTTAATTTTAATTAGTTATATTTAAATAAATTTATAAACATTCTATTACTGTCCAATTGATTTTATCTGAATGACAAATCATTTATCCTCTATAATTTTTACCCTTTCCAAATTCGTTACTTTGCATAAATTTTGTAAGTGATTGGGTTCTTCTTTTTATTCAAATACCACTTTTATGTAATGCTGATCATTTCCCATTTATGGTTATTTTAGTATTTTTTAAAACAAAAATATTACATTAATTTTTATTATAATTTTATTTCATCTCTCTTTCACTCTCATTAATCCCACCCATGAACCATTATATACACCCATTACCATGAAAAAAATTTAGTAAGGGGCCTTTTACTCATGTCTTTTTTTCAAGCACCTATTTTATGTTATATCTATTGCATTCCTTTTTTACAATTGAAAATTTTTATTCCACATACCCCTTATGAAACATTTGGTTTATAAATGGAATGATACCCCTTTCTCTCTCATTAATCCATCCTATAAACCATTATGTACACCCATTTAAATAATGAAATTTTATAGGGGATCCTATCCTTGTACTATTTATTCATGTTTCTTCATTATTGTATGTATTTTATTTAAAAATTCTAATTATGCGATATGGTCATACATAAAATTATTATGGTAATTTTTTTTTATAAATTATGATATTAACCTTTTAAGTCTCATTAATCCCTTTGATGGACATTTACACTCCCTTGTTATGTAGCCAAGATTTCAACATGATTTTTCTTGCTGAACAATTGTGTAGTGAATACCCGTGCTCATTTCCTATCAATAGTGTTCACCGTTATTCACCTATAATTAATTTATTGGGGTCATACACGAATTTATTCCACTTTACAATATATTGGAATAAAAATTTATGAAAAACTATTCCATTTTTTTATCTAAGTGGTACACATAAGAAAGAGAATTAAATTAAAGTGGTAGGTGTTCCTTGAATTATATAGAACTCCAATTCATTGGGTATTGTTTTAGCCCCATGATATGTCATGAAAGGGACTAGGGAATGAATCAAATGTGTCATAAGAAATTTTGAATCCTAATTTCATTACATTACCAATGTTTTAGGATGTAGTGTTTATGTTGTTTCAACATTTCACATGCTCTCATTATTATTATCATTTTATATCTTTCCTCATTGTTCATGTTGATGATTATCACACATTTTATGCGCCATTTATATTCTTATTTTCTAACATGTATTACATTTATCATGTTATTCCTTTTTTATTCCCTTACTCATAATCATAGATCACACATTTCTTATATATTCCCCAAGCTTATCCAATGTAGTTTTATGTAAAAATATATAATACAAGAATGTTAAGGATGTTTTTATTAATGATGATGTAATCCTTATTTCATGTTGTTGTGTAATGTAACTAATTCCCAAATACACTAGACATCCCAATCTTATGATTTTAATTATGTGTTAAAATATGTATTAAATAATTAATTAATGTATAATAAATATCATGGTTGTCATAGTTTGTATCAAATGAATGTTTAGCTATTTTTTTATTAGGATTTGAAAACTACCAAAAATGCCTTACAGGTAATACATTACATAATATGACATCCAAATTTTTTGGTAATTTATAGAGTAAGTATTTTCCAAAAAAAACATCCTTGTATGCATGTTACAAGTTGAGGGGGATCTAACAATGATGTACATAGGGTTAAAACCGAAAAACACCACGTTGATTTAGAATCGATCAAGAACTGGTGCACAACAATGTTCCTTTTGAAATACCTAGTGTGACACTCCTAGAGGATATGTTTTCATAAATTTATAAGATCAATATAAACCATTATTATGGGAACAATAATCCTTATAGTAGTATATGATATAAAATATATCATGAATAACATAGATTGAATCATTGAAATTCCTATGTTTTGAAATAAATTTCCTTTATAATTTATCGATTTTTGATCATTTCTGAGGTATTGATGTTCTTATCACTGAATGTAGTTTTGTTATAGTTATTGAATTACTTCTTACCATGTTATCTATCACAATGTACTAGTTATTTGAGTCTAGTCATCTCCCTAATGTCCATGTTTTCACTTCCACCTGAAGTTCTCTTGTTGGGAAACATAGTTATGTGGTGACCTACAAACCTCATTTTCTCAATTTTAAAGAGTGTTTTATTTACCCTTTTTTATGATGTGGGTTTTGTAAAAAATATTTTCAAGTGTCAAAACATCTGTTATTGATATCATGTTTAAATTTGTGAGCACGTAATTTAATAAAGGGGAATAATGTAACACCGTGAGTTTTTAAAGTGAAAACTTTGTCCGATAACAAATTTGATATGCAACACCGAATATAAAAAACTGTTATTATTTAAATATGACCATTTTAAAATTTTATCTATATTAAATGATATGAGTATGATTTACTAATTTATTATATATATGTATATCCTATATATATTGATAAATTCATTGTAATTATCCAACTGATTTTTGGTAATTTTTTTCATTCTTCAAAATATATTATCAAATAAAATCATTTTACTTATTGAAATGTTAAAAAAATATTTAATAAAATAATATATTTTTAATATCATCATATAAAAATTAACATTGGATGAAAATTTTGGATTTTATAGAAAAAAATAGATTTTTAGACAATAAGGAAAAAACCATTTTTATGTAATATTCTCAATTATTTTGAAACATTACATAATAAAAACTTCCTATTTTGATTTTAATCTTATAATAGGGTAACATTAGTGTTATTTAGTTATAATTAATTATATTTTTATATTTAAATAATTTTTATATTTTATTTTTGTATAAGTTTATTTTTACACTTAAAATGCATTTTTCTGAAAACTCATTAAAATGTATAATGTTTCTAAATATTAATTAATTAAAAATAACCCCTAAAGGTAATTATTTAAATTTTGTTTATGAATTATATTTTTTTATATATTAATTAAAATTGTTATAATGAATATAAATTTTATAGAATTAAATTAAAATAATAATTTCCTTAAAAAAGAATTTTTCCGAAATATTCTTTAAATCATGCATGAGGGTTTTATATTATATTTATATCATCCACCTATGTGAACATATTTTGATAAAATGGATTCCATATTTTGAATACTCATAATTAAAATCATGTAATAAGGAAAATGAATTTTTAAAAAATATGAATAGTAACCTTAGAAATTATTTATTACCATGGTAAAAGGAAAATATGATTAATAAGGTTAAAAATAATTTATCAATGATTATAAAAAAAGTAACGCAAATACAATGAATATATATATTCATTTCAATTTAATAAAGATTATATATTTTTATATATATAAATAAATAAATATTTTTTTGAAAAAACTATATTTTTGATAAGTTAAAACAGAAATTGTATTTTTGTTAAAATATTATATTAATAAAATAATATTTTTTAATAATTAAAGAATTATTAAAATAAATATTTTAATTAAATTTTACTATAAAAATTAATATATTAAATCTAAATGATTATATAATTTTTATGAAGAGAAAAATGTAATTTTTTTAATGGATGAAAAACCGTTACTATCAAAAAATTATATTTTTTCAATAAACTTGTATTTTCATTAAAATGTATAATTTATCCTGTTTATATAATTATTTTGATTAAAAAAATATCATTTTTTGGAAATAATGAATCGAAATTATCCAATGGTGATTTTTTCATAGTTTTTTGAGATAATCGAATTTTCAAGTAAAAATTAAATATAGTATAAATATACAATATTTATCATGACATCATAATGATCCTAATGTTATGTAATTAACACCATATAATGTAAGAAAAAAATTTATATTTTTAACGTTTAAAATAATGTGATTTAATGTTTAATTAATTAATTTTATAAAGCCTTTATGAATCCTCCAAAACCATTGATATATTGTAATGTTTTAAAAACGTTTCATAAATATTATGACATAATTCAACATCAACAAGGCCAGTATTTTAATAATTTGGTTCCATTATCCTATCCATTTTGTTAATATCCATGGGAAAAACTACGGGAATGTTTTTGGTTTGGTTATTTTATTATAATGATTCCAAAACCTATGATTGAGAAATAAAAGAAAATACCTTATCTTTTCCACTATAAATCCACCCAATATCTCATTAAACTCCAAAAAAACCTTAGAGAACTTCATTACACTTCCATTACCTCTATATATTCCTCCCAAGGTGCCCCCAATCTCTCATGAGACTCATTAGAAACTTTTGGAATCACCCTCTCAAGGTAAGGGACCTTCCTCTCATCCTTTCAAATCAATCACCTTTTGTGAAATCATCCATTTTATTTTCAATTGGTTATATTGTAATTATAAAATAAAAAAAAAATTACTTAAAAATTAATTTTATTTTAATTATATACTATTGATTCTCTATCAATTTTACCAATACCTAAGTCACAAGATAGACTAGATTTTGTGGGTGATTTGTCTCTTCATTTTATTCAAGCACATATTATATGATATGACTCTTAGATTACATTAGTGTTTATTTTTGAATGTTTTCCAAAAACCTTATAATAAAACTTTTTTACTGTGTTATTAGATACCCCTTTCAATCTCATTAATCCTTCCCATTAATCATTATCTACACACTTTATCCTATAGAAATTTAGTAAGGGATCAACCACTCTCCTCTTTCTTATCAAGCACCACTTCAATTCATTGTCTATAAATTCCTATTTTTTGAAATTGGTAAATATTATCCCATATCCCTTTTATTGTCCATTTTATTTCTAAATTAATATATAAACCATTAACTCTCATTAATAAATCACATGATCTGTTATTTAAACTAGTTATCATGCTAAAATTTGGTAAGGGATCCTCTTATTCTCCTATTTAATCATGTTTCATCATTATTGAATCTCTTTTATAATGAATTATAAACGGTGTAATATTTTTTTCTATACATCCCTTGCAGACGATTTTATTTTTGAATTATGATATTACCCTTAACCTCTCATCAATCCCTTCTATGAAAATTTATATTCCCCTATTATGATGCCCAAATGACATCATGATTTTTTTATAGATATCAATTGTGCGGTGAAAAATTGTTCCCATTTCCTATCATGGTTTTTCACCATCATGAACATATACATATTTGATTACAGAAATACATGTATATATTCTACACTCCTTGATCAAGGAATAAAATATATTCATAATTTAGTCCATGATTTATGATCTATGTGGCATTCACAATCAAGAGAATGTAATCCATGTGATAGGTATAATTTGAATTATATAGTGATCCAATGTAATGGGTAATGTATTTGTCACATGATATTTCTTGCAAGATATTATGGACTGAACCAAATCCATCTAGATACATTTTTAATCAAAATTTCATTGAAGTAACATTATTTATGATGCTGTGTTTTAAGTTATTTCAAAATTTCCAATGTTGTATTTATGGTTATCATTTTGTATCATGCCTCGTTATTAATGACATTGATTTTCACTCCTTTTATTCCCCACTAATATGCCTATTTTTAGACATGTATTATAGTCTTTATGTTATTCCATGTTTATTCCATTACTGTGATTTATAGCACTCCCCTTTCATATGGATTTCCACAGGATATCCCAAGTTTTTTATGTACCATGGAATAATATGATCATGTTAAGGAAGTCTTTAGAAAAGATGATGTTTTCCCTATTATAAGTTTTTATAAAATTTACCAAATTCCCAATCAAAATAGACTTCTTGTTCTACAAATATTTATTATGAGTAATCTTATATAGTAATTTATTAAGTCATGTGTAATAAATATAGGGATTTTTATAACTTAAATCCCCATAGAAGATGAATTCTTTAGATCTTTAAGCACCAGATCTTGAGAATTTGATTTAACATCTCATTAGACCTTAACAGTGAATAGAAATGAACTATAGGGGTATGATAAATCCATTCCTACCCATTTAGTGTGGTTTTCCTCTTACTATTTGTTCATATAGTGTACATGTGATATAATGTGGGTGGATCGAGTAATTATTGGCATGTAACATGAAACAAGTTGTGATTTTCAATTTCCAAGCAGCATTGCACAAAAGGTAGAAATTCGTTACAATCATGGGCCCTTGTTTGGAATTTTTTGGAAAAATTTTATTTTTTGTGTGTGTCCCTAGTGTGGAGTCCCTTTCATGATTGGAATACATAACATGCTTAGGGTTTCTACGAAATTCTTTATTTTTTAGGTATTGTGTGTTCCTTTCTATTTCATTTATTAATTCTGTAATATTTTATATCCTATATAATTACTTCATGAATCAAACTATTAGTTTATATGTTATTCAATAAATGTGGTAATTTTCATAGATATTGGAATCTTTATTTCTATGATCAAGATGAAAGGTTATCTGTATGAACCTGGCATTCAACTTAGAGGGTGAGAAAGGATAATACAACTCATTGGTGATGGATTTTCATAGTATTATTACTGAATTATCTTTTCATCTCCCATAGGAACACCATATCCCCCTTAGAATTATACCCATATTTGTTAGTATAACCAATTTTTGTAGAATATATTTGACAATGATAGAGTTCCCATTGTTGATGTGTGTTGAGTGTGTGTACGATCATGGGTGTTTAGTTAACCATGATTAATGGGTATGGTTGGTGATTAATGGTGGGAATGAATTTTTCCATTAAGATAAGAATGTGCACCACCGTTAAAGGAGGATGGAGTTGCTACAATAATCTCAGTCTTGTGATCAATTACATGTGGTATTCTTCCAGCATAGATATGAAAAATGTATTCTTGGTGCATTTGGAAGATTGGTTAGAGAAATACCACTCGGTACATGATTGGTTTTATTATTTTTTTCCCATTCTAATTCCATCAATATATATTCATTAATATATATGTGTGATTTTTTATGGTTAGATTTTTTGTTTCTTTTTGGGTTTATACTCACACCTTGAATAAGAATCTTGGTGTGCATATAGACTTCATGATCAAGGATATGTGGTTGATTAAGGGACTACATATGGATTATGAGGATCTTTGAATTAGGGGATGGATTAGAAATGGGTAAAACTCTGGATACTTGACAGTATACTTTTATATACTTATTATGATACTTTTACTACTTGTATGTTTTGATCTACTACATTTGGGGATCTTTATTTATTATTGTGTGACATGACATGACATCTAATGTGGAAGTTATTATAAATTATCATCCACCATTTTGTTTACTTGTATTATTATTTTTATTTAATTGAACAAAAATGGTTATTAATGCATAGGTTATAGTCTCTACACATAACACTATACCCTCACTGCTAGTCAATATCCATATTCATATAGGGAGTCACATATGATGATATATGGAACTTCAACTTGGAAAATTTATTCAGGATAGTGTGTCATATGGAAAGATACAAGGAGGTAGTTTCTATAAAAAGACTCATGGAACAACATAACCCTTATATTATAATAAATATTTTAAATATAGTGTAGGTATACATTTAGTATTTTAAGATGCACATATCCATAATTATATTCTAAACAATTTAAAATATTTTAGTGATTACATATGGTCTCAAAACAAGACCCAAGATTGTAATGTATTATTCAATATCATTGAGGCCAAACATTTAAAATCTTTGTGTTCTATTAACTTTCCAAATTCGATATTTTAGACAGGTGTGATTGTTGAAAATGTAACTTTATATAAATTTCTCCTAACCAAGATAAGAGTTCATGTTTAAGATTTGATTAAATAAATTAATCAAAAACACAATAAATGTTAGGTTTACTAATTCACCCCCCCCCATTTCTTTTCACAAGAATTGGTCACTAAAAGTTGTATTAGAGAAAAGGACTACCTCATATTTAAATAAATAATTTTTTCATAGCTTATTTCTCACGATTTATGTATAGTGGTTATTTGAATATCATTTTGTATTTTCTAATATTGAAAATTTAGATTACATCCCCATTAAAACTAATGGAGTATTCATAGTGATACCCAAAAATAAAATGAACAAGATAAAATTAAAGTGATTGAGAAAAATATAAAATAAGTAAAATGGAGATGAATATCTATTTTATGATTATCATTGTGATGATTTCACATCTCATAAATATGATTATTTAAATCATTTTAAATAAGAGTGTTCATGATTTGGAGATTATGAATAAGATATATCTGTGAAAATAGATGAAAATATATACTCTCAATTTGAGTGGCATATGAAGAATTCTTATATTGAATTTTAAACATATATTCATTATTTTTTCTAGGCATGTATCAATGGTAATGCATAAATACAAGGAAAAATGAACGAAATGGAAGATGTAATAGGAATAATATTTCAATAGATAAATGGTCTCAGACACATTGATGATGTTAAAAAATAATCAATTTTAATTTTCAATGAAATGATTTACATAGATGAAGAAAAATTATTAAGTCATGTTTTTCATATGAAAGTGGAACATATTATTGATGATTTAATTAATGAATTAAAAAAAATTACCACATTTACTTGAAGTTCATCGATTCATAATTACATATTAATAGAAAAAAATAAAATAGTATGATAACACATTAAAATAATATGTAAGGTACATAAATATTATATTCAGAAGGTGAAAAAATAATTTGAATAAATCTGGATATTTTTATGAATGATATGTACTTTTTCAATATGATGTTTCTTATCTATATGTTAATAATGATAATTCAAGAAACTAAAAAAGTTGAAATATCCAAATCTATTGAGAAGAAAAAATATTCTAAAAGAACTGGTACTAAATATTCCTATCAATGATGGGATTATAAAAGTGTCTAGAAGGCCTTGTAATCAATTACAAATAATCCCTCATCATGTCCTCTAAAGAATCTATCTCATTGTCTTAGTAATTTTTTTACTAATGTTTTCATATGTGAAATTTTAGGTCATAAAAAATAATAAACAAGAATGGGTGGATAAAATTAGAAATAAATACAAAAATATTTTAAAAGTCGATGTGAATATATCTAAGAAAGTAATTATCTAATGTTTATCCCAAAAATATGATGTTACCATTTGAAAAAATAAAGGTTAACAAGTATATTTCTAAAGTCATCTTAAAATAAAAGATATATGAATAAGGTTTAATGGTTACTATTGTTGTAGATAGAGGGTTGGGAATAAGTTAAATGTTTTTTGGTATAATATTTAAAATTATATAAATAATATATGCTCATCATTAATGGGTTGAAATATGGTGAAATGATAAATCCAACTAAATTTCCTCATACCTCAAAACAAAATAGAAATCTATCTTTCCAAATATATATATGAATACTTATATAAATTTTGTGATTTTTGAATCATGTTTTGTCACTATTATGAGGATTATTATTTATATCAATCGAAGCACATATATTATTCTAAAAATTAAACAATAATTAAATAAAATATAAAAATAATAATTGAGGATTGGTGAGTAAATCTTTGGATGAAAATTGAAAACAAATCAAAAAAAAATCCCTGAATATAATCCAAATCAAAAGAAAAAAATTTATGATTTCATGTTAGATAAGGTATGATGTTTATAATATATAAGGAATAATCATACCATTCACTAAAGTAAATAGTCCTTGGATGTAAAAATAAAAATTATAAATATAAATTGATTAAAAGAATCAATTAAAGAGAGATATAAGATAATTGTTTTTTATATTCTAAAATAATATGTTAAGGAGTTTCCTAAATCGGAAGAAAAAATTAATGCTCATAAACCATGTAGTGAATATAACAAATTTATGTATTCTAAGAAGGAGTGCCTAATAGTTTTGTGAACCCAATTGAAACAATCTAATGAAAAATAGGATGTTGAATCTAGTGTCATGGATATTATAATAGAGTATATTCAGCATGAATTATTTAAGAGGTTTTTTAAGAATATTGAGCACAATATTCAAGAGAATATGTGTACAATGTTTTAGAAATATATACATTCTAAAAAAAATTATGACAATTTTACTAGCTTAATAATACATCCTAATGAAAATGAAATGAAAATAAAAAGAACCATTGGTTGATTATACATTTCTTGTATAATTAAATCATCTCATTTCATACAAATGATAACCTAGAGAAGTGAAGAACTCCATATGGTCTGTATAAGATTAGATGATCAAAATAAAATGGGATATAATGATGAAGAAATATGGGAACCTTAATGATTAAAGGAGAAAAGTCTTTGGGTTGGGCATAATATTAAATTCCTATTTCTCTTATTAAAAAAGATGCTTAAATATTCCCTCCTTATTCAATATATTTTTTATCTAACAAATATAAAATTGATGAAACATAATATAGGGGGGCCAGACATTGGTGGTGAATTTTGGATACAAAAATGAAGTTTTAAATCATGGAGCCTATTCATTAACATGATATTATATAAGTGAAATCATCTATTAAGGGGGAAAAAAAGATGAATATATTCTCCAAATAAGTTAAAATGGATTGAATCAATAAATTTTCCAACCACTAGGTTAATTAAAATTCCAGTTATACCAATCAAAATTTTATCCCTTTTTTATCAATAAAAATGTTTTCACAAAGGGGGAGTGTTGGTAGGTGTGTTTGGCCGGATAATTGGGAAGTACAATGTCTTATACTAGAACTTTTATGATAAATATTTTATATTGAGTATAGGATATTTTATTTTTGATAAACCTATTTAACTATACCTATATTTTATATTTTTTATATAGTGTCGCATTTTGATATGTTAATAAAAAATATTGATATCTTGGTGAAGCTTCAGTTGTTGTTTATTTCCAGTTCCCCTTGTTGATTTGTAGTATACCAACTAAAGGAACAATGATATTTTTTGTGTTGTTTTATTATTCTCCCTCTATTGTATCAAGATACAATTTAGTTTTGAATAAGGGGAATAAGATATTATATAAAAATATTTCTCAACACTAATAATGATAAAAATAATGAGGTACAACCGTTATATTATATTTTCCTTTATTATCATTAAAAGGGAGAAGAAAATAGTGGAAGACAAATTACTTATGTGAAGGGTTAATGGTATTTTAAAAAACATACGAAGGGTTATATTGAAGTCATGATGTATTAGATTATACATTTTATCAATGTTTCCATATATTTTTATTAAAGTAAAGTGCTGATACATAGAGTATTGTTATTAATCCATTGTTGTTGGACTCACAGGGGGAGTTTACATTAGAATTCATGCTTTATTTGGTAACCACTCTTAAACACTAACCATGGTTGTTTCATAATGGGATTCATTACATAGAATGATTCAATAAAAAATAGACATATTTATTAATTATTATTGCTCATATCTTCCAAGAAAATAATATAAGTATTAATAGGGTTAATATTATATCCAAAAAAATTGATGGGGATTAAACATATATATATTTACAGAGATCCAAAGTATTTTTTTTAAATGGTGGTGGAAATTTTTGAATGTTAAATATATCAATTAAAGGATTAATGTACTAGGGTTTTGGTGTATTATAGTGTAAAAATATAGTTGGATAAAATAATAATATGTTTAAAAATTCAGAAAGTTATTTTTGGATACATCTAGTTTATAATGAGAGAATAATTCCTAAAATCTGTGTAAAGGTAACATAATGAGCTACATAAAGGAAAATAGTGCATACTTGTACTAAGGTAAGCTGGGATGGAACGGATCTATGTAAAGGTGCCTCAATAAATTTTAGAGCTCTGTAATCGTATGTTCCAATCTATGTAAAGGTTTCAATTAAAACTTAATGTTTTATAATGGTAGGTTTAGATATAAATAATGATAAGTCAGTGAGCTATGTAATTGTAAAATGAAAATCATGATGGATATTTATGTGAAATTATGATGTTATCTAGCTTTATTCCATGTTTTCATAATTTTCTACATTCAAAAAAATTAAATCTCGTCGATTCCATGTAATCTAATGACCATTTAATCAAACATCCTTACCATTGATGTTGATTGTGATCCTAGATATTGATAATGGATAACCAGCTGAAATGAATGTTCTTCAACCATAACTAAGTGATTCCTTTCAAAAAAGAGAGGTAGAAATTAATATATTCCATTAATGGTAGTTTTTTTAGAATTCATTTTATTGATAATGATAAGGTCGTTACTGTAAACCTTGAAGATCAAGATCTTAACAGTATGACCTGATCATAATTATTTTTTTTTATGAATTGAACTTAATTCATTTGATCTCAGGACATTATTGTAAGTATTTGAATCATTTTTCTTTGATAGTATGAATTTATTCATATTAATATGAAGTTGGTTTTTTTATAATACGTAAAAACTTCTACAATAAGGATTTAGAATATTCTTATGTTCGGATTTTGAAGATAAAAATATCATGATGTCTATTGAACATGATTTTAGACACTATTTTTAAATAATATGGAGGAGGAACATTTAATATTGATTCAATCTATAAAATTAGTTCCCAAATTTAGTGATTTCATCCACACTTTAAGAATTGTTCATGATCATATGATGATGTGGAATTATATAAAAAATTATAGTAAACTCAAATGCTATGGGAAAATGGAGAATATTAAGTCAAATTTAAAATATTCATATAATATAATAAATACATTAATTTTTCATCAAATAATTTTTTATAAAACATTAAAAAATGAGATATTTGATTAATTGAGAACTAGAAATGAAGAAACCCCATTTCATCATGATAACATTTAAGAATTATGATACTCATTTTCTAAACTTATTTTTAAAAATAAATTAACATTAAAGGTTCCTAATTCAAATCAGGGAATAATATTCACATGTGAAATGAATATTTATGAGATGCAAATGAATAAAAATATGTGGGTTCGATTTTATATTGTTGATATACCTTTTAAATGATGAAAAATATCGTACAGAATCTAGAATATGATGATACTACATATTTTGTAAATCCAACAATTAGAGGATGTGAAGAAGGAGCCTTTAGTTTCTGAAACCATGAAAAACCCCATATCTGCAGAATAAAAAAGTATAGAATCTCATTCCACTATCTACCTAGAGAGAATATAAGAAAAAAAGATAGTTATTGTGAAAAAGAGAATTATTTTTTGGTTGTTTTCAATACTTTTCATCCAGACACTTCAATGCTTAGAAACACTATGATCAAATGTTATTGTAATTCAGAGTAGAGAACAGGGTCAACATATAGGAATAATTGGTAATCATTCTTCAATGACAGATGTCTTATTCATCAGGTCATGGATGACTCTTGTGGAACTAGTGGTAGAATTCTAAATAACATTTTCATAGTAGGAGGAGTATAAATACCATTAGATAGGTAGTTTCTACCCAAAAACTCAATGAAGGACACTGCCCTTATCTTTAGATACATATGTTCAATATAGTAAAGGTATCCTTTTATAATTTTAGGATTCACAATTCCTTAATTATTATATAATAACTCTCTTTTATTATAGTCATTACTTTTGACCTCCGAGCCAGATCTAGAATTTGAATTGATTAAGATCCCACATTGAAGTTGAAGGTTTTAAATCTCTAACTGTTACAAATATTTATTATATTACATTAAATTCCAAGTGAGGGATAATATAACATAATTATACCCATTTCTATAAACTAGAATAGTGTTTTAAATTTAATAGGTTATAATATGAAGGAAAAAACCCTGAAACTTCTTGGTATACTTATTCACCCGCCCACCCCTATGTGTCCCTACAAGACCATTAGGCACTACACCAACAACTAGATCAATGAAAAAATCCATCAAGGGGAGCCTAATAACAACAAAAACATTCTCATTAAACAATTTAAAGAAGCATCCTCTAGCTGGAAAATACAATATCTATAATTCTGTGGTTTATGGATGGTCCATGAGCCTAGGTGATAATTTTTCCATCCCAAATCTGTGGAGGGTTTGAATTTTCCATTAGTGGTCAAAACCAAATTTTGAGGGTTACAACCCCTCAATAGAGTACGTGTTGAGGTGGAAGGAATATTGAAGGGTGTAGAAGATCTTCATAGGGGTGAATGAAGGGAATAGAAGGAGTGAAAGACAACATCACAGCCACTACAGTTCCATCGCCTAACTCATGGGGTGTCCAAGAGCCCAATAAGGACTGTTAGAGACATCATCTAGTCGATGGGGTCCAAGAGACCCCTATATTATTTTTATAGAAGGGGAATAAATAAAATTACAATTGGTCCACCACCAATTCCTTTTACATTATATTTTAATCAAATGGGGGTCTAGGGATACACCATTTGTGCCTCCTCTCCCACTCACTCTCTGGGGTGATCTTCCCTTATTTCATATCTATTTTGAATGTTGTAACTTTTTATCAAGTGTGCTTAGGGAAAATATGAATCCGCATTCTTCTCTGTTGGTTTTCTTATACTTGTAAGAGTCTTTATGCTTGTTTTTAAATAATATTACCTATTTCATAAAATTCATTTTCTTTTCCATTTGCATCCAATTTAGGATGAAGAAATGGAAGATACTCAATTACTATACTATTATTAACATGTGTTAAGAGGATCCTAATCCAAAACTATAGTCTTACATTGTTTTAAATGTACATGGGTTTTTTGGTCAAACCAAAAAATGTGCGTAGACCCTAAATTTTATTATTGTGGTCAACATATGATGTCTACATTAAAGCACTAAAATTATATAACAATGCATTGGAATGATTAAATTGAGAGGATAAGTAATGTTTAAATTTTTACAGAGTGGGTAATTGTGTTTTAGAAACTAATTATTGTGAAATAAAATATCGTACCCTTCTATTATTGGTGAATGGGAAACTGATCCTTGTTGGGACTTTAAAATGATAAATTTATTTGCACAATGTGGATTTTTTTGTTCTATTCTATAAATTAATAAATATGTTTTTAATGTAAATTGTATGACAAACACAGTAGGGTCCCGAAAAATATGCAGAAGGGAAGGATGATAATCCCTTAAAATTAGTGGAAGAATCTACCCAATCTTCATCAATAATTAGGGAAAATATTAAGAATGTTCAGGAGAAATGGTGAAGACCTTACCAGTCTGCGTATCGGTTTATCCTCAATGGTACGCAGCTGGTTCAGGAAACCATGCCACCTGTGGACGCCGTTGTTCATGAAACAGAGGCATAACTCCTACTCAGGTGCTATCGAAATGGCCAGTGAAGTGCATCTAGACTGATATGCTGACACGGACCGCACACATCACCATTTGTGAAATGGGGGCGGAACAGTGCGCTGCAGTGAAGCACCCTCTTGACCAAGTTGGTTCGCGGGCAAGGTGCATTCAATATACCCCGTGAACCTCGGGTAGACTATGTCATCCATAGGACAGGTTTCCTATCATGGCCCTCTACAAAAGGTTTCACACGACCATAGAAACAACCCTTTCACCCCTCTATAAATGGATTTTAAAGGGGAGAACAAAGGGATTAGATGATTGAGGATCAGATTCATGGAGACCTGCTTTTGGAGAAGGGAGAGGCTTCCAGGAGCTTAGGATTCCGTGGTCTACGACGTTCCAATTTGTGGACAAGAAACTGGTACAAAATGGGGATGAATTTTTATGAACTGGAGAATGCATAAGTATATTGACAAACCACAAACCTAAAATTGATAAAACTTGAACCATGGACCCTACACATATTAACTTCCTACAAACTAGGGATTCTATAACCAATATTCTATCCAGTGCATCATGTAGCGCCCTCTTATGTGGGTGAAGCCCTGACTGGAACTACTCCTAGCTGCCACCGATCGAGCAGACTCTAGCGTCGTGTACCAATTTGGTATGCGGGCCAAACCCAAAGCAGCGTACCGCTCCGGTATGTGGGATGCCCCTTAGTCTGCATACCACACTGGTATGTGGATGGACTCTCCACCTACGGAGCACCTACCTACGCGAAGGGTGCCACTCCTCATATGGCCATGTTGTTTGCCAAGGCCTTTAGTGTTTCCATCCCCCTTGTTAGATAACGTCCTTTCCAATTCAGTCCAATCTTCCAGAATCCCCTCAGTAGCCCATCCATCAGCATCAAGCCAAGGCCTATCCCAAAGCCACTGGACCATCATATAGAATCCTTCGGGTTCATTAGTGTTCCCTCTTGAGTTCACATACTGATTGTAGGAGGATACGAAGTGGTTTCCCTATCACATGAGAAGTTATCCAGAGCACTAATGGGTTTACATACCCACAGTAGTGCAGATTCTGAGCCCAAGAGCCTCTTTCAGCCTCTCCACTCTCCAGGATTGAGGGATCCCACTTTCTTTTCACTTCATGGTGTGCCATCGTTGAACACTTCTCCCATCCCTTGAAGAGAACTACATAGAATTACTCATGGAGTAAGCCCCATTCCATTCTCACCGGACAACAATAGCTTTTCGCCTTTCATCTGAGAAGGTTCATTTTTCTGCACCCTCTCCCAGGGTTTCCCCAGCCTCTTCTGCCAAGGGCGCTCCTCCCCCACCAACAGGGGAGGAGGAATGTGCGTTTTCTATTCTTTCACATCCTTATGTTTCTCACACTAAGAATGTCTCATGTGGGATTAGAGGTTTGTATTGATTACTAAATTACCAAACCTACATGAACTATGTGGACAATGATCTGTGCCAAGGAAGGGTACGTAGGACTCCTCTCGGAGGTTCAAGTCGAATGTGCGTTTTCTATTCTTTCACATCCTTATGTTTCTCACACTAAGAATGTCTCATGTGGGATTAGAGGTTTGTATTGATTACTAAATTACCAAACCTACATGAACTATGTGGACAATGATCTGTGCCAAGGAAGGATACGTAGGATGCCTACCATAAGGACCTAGCTCATAAGTGTTCCCATTATAAGGACCTAGCTCATAAGTGTTCCCGTCAAATGGGCAGTTTCATGTGTAAGCACCACATAACCGAACTACGTGGATTCTGATTCCTCTCACAGGGATACGTAGGAAGCCTATATAAAGGGTTCAATCTAGGCGCTCAAGTCACTCTCTATCTCCCCTGGATGATAATAAACTCCAGAGAACCTAATTAAAAATCATGAGACCAGTGTTTTCTGAACAAACTCAAACTTACCCATAATTTCTAATCCAATGAGGGATGGTAAACATCAGATGTAGAAGGTTCTAGGTCCCTACGTATTCTTGTGAATTTCAACCCAGGGATAATCCATGGATACAATGCTTGGGGATAAACCCAATATTTGCGATCATATGAACACGTCTTAAATTTATAAGAGAGTCCCAGAATAGGAAATAATTCCACCCAAAAGGGTATGATGATACCGAATTCCCATCCTCTCAACCAATGTGAGTTCCTAAGTGTCATTGGCCATATCACACAAAGAGATCCTTCCTTTGGAAAGAAGGTCCATGGATTGTTGGATACAAGAACCATTGGTTGTTTCTCGCTCTGTGAATAAATTCGTTGGAGACCAGGTGAAGCCATGGAGATAGAGAACCTGATTTAAATGATTAAACAACACTAACTCCCTTTAATCATATTTGGGAACTGATCACGTCCCATTGACTGCAAATCAAAAATGGTGAACCCGACGTGAATCATTAACCTTCATGATAGAATTACCCTAATCTGAAATTCTCTACTACAATAAATGAATGATTAGTATCTGATGGTCCATCTTGTTCTTTCTCAAACAAAAACAAAAATGGACCCATCCATGATTCGTCATCTGAGGTGGTGAAATAATCCCACTTTTCACCCCCTTTCGTTATCAAAAGGAGGTCTAAGAAATGTCATTAATTACGCATGGGATTATGAGATGCTACGTTGATGGGTTTTGTTGTTTTTACTTTCCAAAAGTTTTAATATATATGAAGAAAATATTCCTTCCATACAATGGAATCACAAAAGAGTTCACAGATATGAAAAATGATCAACATGAGGACAGGGCCTCCCAATCGGCAGTGGACCCCATCGCCCACCTTGTTTCTTTCAATGATGGGTCTCAGACACACTGATTTGAGAGTACCACTGGAACAGTACTCTCCCTACTTTGGATGTTGCTGTAAAACACCCTCAATTCAGCTAAGTCCAATATGCCTCTTTCCCATCAACGACCGAGGGAGAAGATCCAGGTGTCCCTATAGCCGTCTTGAACCGTTTCAGGAGCCTGTCCCCAAAATGAGACAATGAATACCTCTCTTTTTTTAGGGAGGTGGATGAGGTCGGTGTTGATGCTTTCATCCCTCATGGAAATGTGTTCCGCTCTAAGGCCCCTACTAGAAGACATCTTTGAAACTACACCACGACCTCATATCCACACACTGAAGAGGATACCACCCTAAGGATCTACGCCCATGCTCCCCGAGCACCGACCTCTCAGACCATCCACCTAGGGCGGCGAACATACAACCAGGGACAGGTCATCACCCTAGTTCCTGAGGAAAAACTTCTCTGCTCATACATGGAGGCATATCATGGGAAGGCTCATGCACTAGTCCACTCTTCCAAATCCAGCAATACCAACATGCTGGAAACCTACAAGAAAGAAATCATCCCTATAAACCCTCATCAACCCTGTCACCCATACAATACGACACCAACCCGACATGAACCTCTCCCTGCTCGGGATCATGAAGCCCACCAACCAGACGTGGTGGAAATCCAGTGCCTGTTGAACCAGATCCTCAAAGATTCTCTTGACACCCACCATCCTGATATAGTGGTGGTAAACAGGTGGGCATGTCTCCCCACCAATAGAGACCACTCACTCGATACAGTGTGACACCAATAAATTCAGGTCCGACACCCTATGGATGCAAGTAATGTCTTTCATCCCGAAGTGGTGGAAAAAGGGGAATTAAGCTGGAATATCCTAGGACAAGGGTAGACTCGTTCACCAACCCCGACATAGGGGAATCATCAGTATCCACTGACCACTGGGGGACTAGAGTAGCACATTCCTACTCCACCAGCAGAATGTTCCCATATACCCTTTCTAGCTAATGATATCTCTCTATATATACTGGTAATGATAGAGAAGCATGTATCAATCCAAGATCATATCTTTCAGACTCTCCGTAATGTAATTTCTTCAACAGAAACATCAAGGACCCAGGCATGTGATCCTGTCTCCCCTATTGAGGTGACTCATCTAAATGATGAGATATCCACCTCGATGCATATCTGCATCCCTTCTTCTTCCCAGGAGGGTCATCGACTATATCCCGTGATACAAGGGAAACCAAATGGATCATACTCTCCTTTTCCAACTAGGGGACACCCTTCCATCACAATGGATGCTCCAGGAATGGAATATATCCCTGCTAAATCCCACGATGTTCATCGGCATATCCTATAAAAATCATAGGACCCAATTAGATAGGGACCCATAGGTGGCGACTTTTATCAACATCAGACAATCCCTGCTGCCCGCAAGAGAGCTCCTCGTATGCACTGAAGGAATCTAGAAAATAAAGTGTGGGTATATTACTCCACGCTACTAGAATCTGGGGTTATCAACGCCTTCAAACATGTAACAAAGGCGTGGAAACCTTCCAACCCATTACCATATTATGGGAGTGGAAATAGCAGTTGTGACAGTCCTCCCCGCAATGTCCCTACCAGCTGCTCTGAAGTTCCCCCCCAAGCACCCATGAGGGCATCCCTCATGGGAATATTACAATAAAAAATGAGAGTTCCTCTTTTGATGTGAGTCACGGAAGCCCTCCGTATGACAAGAAAATTGAGCTGCAAGTAGGTCATACACTAGTTGTGGACCGCCCTGATAGTCCTCCCTAGGGTATATGCTACAAACACTCTCCATGCAGTGGGACCTCAGATTACGATGATAGTCCTCACCATCATAGTCGCAATTGTGAAAGTCCTACCCATAGTAACATCTCATAACGACATGAAGTTCCTCCCCTTTTATGGCATTCCCTGAAGATCCTCCCCATGGGTTATGTTGCAATGATATTTCAAGCATCCATGCATCATATTATGGTTGTAGTCCTCGCCACTATAATAGTGGAGGTCCTCCCTGTAGAGATTCCAGGCAACGAGAACTCACTCTCCTCATTGTAGTACATTCTGAAGGCCCTCCGCAGGATGTTACCTGCAGATATTCTCCCTGCGACAGCTATGGTGGTATTCCTCACCATCATGGCCACCATTGTGAAGGTCCTCCCTGCAATGTCCTTATGAAAAAAAGGTCTTCCACTTCTAGAAATGTGTCATAAAGGCCCTCCCCTGGATGCACACCGAACGTCAAACCACGATGTTCATCCTCACTATGCTTTTTTCCATTGTGAAGGTCCTCCATCCAATGGCCTTAAACTGCAAGAAGGTGCTCTCCATGATGCAATACACTCTAAAGTTCCTCCCTAGGGTATGCACTACAGAAGTATTTATGGAAGTCATACTTCAAGCCACGAAGTTAGTCCTCCCCACTACAGCGCCAAATCTGATGGTCCTCCCCGCTGTGACATATCTTAAAGTCAAGAAGGTACTCCCCTTGTCGAAACAAGTACATAAAATCCCTCCTATGTTGAGGCACTCAAAAGGAGGGAATCAAGCCTGTCGGATTCTTAATTATCTATCAACAAAACCCTTCATCAGTCATGAGATGGTCTGGGACCATGTTCATCCCCTGAGCCCCCCCCCCAAGAGTCTCCCACATAACGGTTCGACCCCTACCTACCTTGCTACCTCCGATCATACTGTCAAGGAGTGTCTTAGCTGGGTAGATCAAGTAGATGATTCACTAGAAGAGGGGCATGCCGATATATTTCACCTACAAAAAAAAATGGCTGGTGATGATATTCCATTAATGTTTTGGCCCACAACCACCTCTCAGTTCTACAAACCTATAGTGTTGTCGGAAGGAAGCATACATGACTTCCACTCCAATATTTGGATAACCCTTTGCGAGTTGAAATTAATCTTCATACCATATTAAGGGTATGTAGAACATGTCCATACAATAGGAAATCTCATGTGTCACATTGACCTGGAAGCCCTTCCTTCAGCACGATGACCATGATTAGAGAGGCGTAAAAGGGACCTTGAATCATCCAATCTCCATGCACTACACAAATTGTTTCACCTTTTTGATGACGCTCTGATGGGAGTTCATATCCATGGATGGGAAGAACATGGGGCTCTTTATTTCACATCACTTCACATCCAGAAAAACCCATTCGGCATAAGGTCATACAATTCCATCATGTCAAGATGAAAATCAAATGAAATTCCTATTTAGGAGAGGTAGCACATACGACATAAACATTCCTTGAGTAAGTCTCAAAAGAATCATTCCTGACGGGAGAGAGCCATTTACGTATGCCTGAATCAAGATACTGAAAAAATTCAGAAGGATTATCACATATGAAAAGACAATCATCGATCAGTGATTGCCTCCCCAGAGGGAATAAACTCAATGGTGAACTCGAAACAATGTCTGGGATCACCCTTGAATGGGAGCATGCAAGATCAGAAAGGAAGAAATAGCAGCGATAGCAAACGAAATATGGGACCAAACCCATCTTGTAGGGCTGGGGGAATTTTAACAACAAATTCCCCTGTAAGTCCTACAAAAATGGGAAGAGGCATGACACCCAAAGAATGGATCCAACCCTAGCCCCCAGGTATGGGGAATTTTTACTTCAATAACATCCTCCCCCATGAGAATCAGTATTCAATCATTTGAGGAGGGTAGTATGAAGAGTAGGTTATTATCCAGTCTCGTCCTTTGAATCATCATTTCCTCTAAGAGGGAGGAATGTCGTAAGGTCACACCAAGGATCCATCTACATCACCCTTCATTAAGAAACCCAAAGACAACCCCGAGACAAAAGGGGGAAAACCAGTATGAGGCGAGGATGGTCCTCTTCCTACTTGTAAGATGACACTTCCAGCACCTTGTATTAGGCATCTTTCAATATCGTGGATGTCAACCCTGTGGGTGGCATCGAAGATGATGCAAATCCTAATGGATCGGGATAATATGGTTCCGTTCATGATGTGATTCACAATGAGCCAGCATGTACGCACACCTAGTATGTGATTCACAATGAGAAAGGATGTACCCATTCAGGATCAGGCACAAGATGATGTAAACAAGGGTCTCACTGACACCATCGAAGCACTGACAGATCCTTTTGAAGTGATGGAAGGTCGTCGCGCTCCGATACAGCCAGATCGAAAGCCTTACCTAGACTGGGTGAGAAACACGCCACCTCCACTATGTTTTGGTAACCATTTATTCCCTATATTCAATGTCTTAGGAAACCTAGAACAACATTTGATGAACTACATGTCTCATTGCAACCCTATGATGGGAAATCAGAAATAATAAGAAGTAGTGAAACTTAGATGATTCGTGTGAACCTTACAAGGTTCGGCCTTCTTCTGGTATACAATATTTCTAGCTCAGTCAATAAATGGATGGGAGCATGTTTTTCATCAATTCATGTTCTACTTCACAAAAACATTACCTAAGACGATGGTTAGAAACCTCATGAACTACAAACAGTGGGAGAATGAGAGGGTCACAGACATCATCACAAGATGGAAGGGTCTGAACTACTCTCAGAATAGGACACTTCCGTAGGATGAGATGCTTGCAATATGGATCGATAACATTCAAGATGAGCTGTGAATGCTACTCATACCAGTGAAATGAACCATTGGATTCTGATATTTCACTGCAATTGACCAGAGAATCGAATAGTCACTGCAACTGACTAACCTTAAGTCACGAATAGCCACACATACTCATGAAAAGAGATAACATAGAGCTAAAGCATCCTCTATGATGCTCAAACTATCCCCTACTACTACTCCACTGCCTAGGCCTCCACCGAATCACCAAGGTACTATGGTGTATCAACGGCCACCCCCTTCCTGGTGATACAATCAACGAGAACCTAGGCGGAACCACATTGAGGAACGAAGAAATAATGTTTAATCGTTCTAAGAGGACCAAGTCTATGGCTATTTCATAGCGGCCATGAATTAAAATTTTCTCCACTTACTAGAGAGAAGAAATACTGAAGAATTTGGATTCAACAACAGACTTGAATAATATCCCTACCACTGGATGTTGGGACATAACATTTAGGAATGCTTCATCTTCAAATAACTTTTAAAAAGGATGGTGGACTCGAGGTAGGTAAAGCTAGGACAGCCCCCGACACATGTATCATATGTTTCTTCCACCGACCCAAATTAGGGAGAGGAGTGGAAGCAATTCGGTTGGAAAAGGGAGAAAAAATATGATGGATGGATGACTCAAATGATGTTCAACCAATCTCATGGCATACTCCAATCTCAATTGCAGCAACTGGTTGTGCCTCCCATAGCTCCTAATACAACGTAGCCGCCGTCCTCGGCCGCAAAACCCTCTACAAGTTGGCCATCCAAGAGTAATCATAGAGGGAAGAAACATGTAAAAGAGGAAAATTCTATGACTAGTCCAAATATATCCTTGAAACTTTCAGATTTCGTGCCCACTAGCTTGACGGAACGGGCACCGACCCACCAAATGGCACCATCAGAGGCATCCTATCAGGACATTCTGTATTCAAATGAGGAACTGAACTTCGGTTCTGTAAAATTCTTCCATTTAATAGAACCATTATCTAAAAATGATTATGGTAATGAACCCGAGTTCCCAACACCCGATCAGGGGAACATGTTGAGAAATCGCAGAGGCATGGGATATCGAGGAAGATGCAGTCATGGCCAGAGATGAGCCTATGGTAACGCCCTGGCTCAAACCATCAATATTGTAGATACTCATGGGAGATACAAAAACAGAACCTGCAAGAGAAAGAATATTCCTTTACCCCCATGAGTAGCCACTCTAGAACCAATATTTTGTGGTACCCATCAATGGTTGAACAAGTATCTAGCCACCCAGAGCATATGAGTAAACCAACCATGTCAGGCCCCCAGAGTACAGGAGCAGCACCATCTCTTTCCCCTATGTCTGGTCCCTCCTCATATCATCCTCCAACCCCTAAAATGCCCGTTAAAAAGCACCCACAAATGGAGAATTGTCGATCACTAGAGAAAAATTATGATATCCTAAAATAGCTGGCCTCAATACCAGCCATGCAATCAATCTTGGATGCCCTGAGTTTATCAGCAGACCATGGGGAGGCACTCATAGAAGCCCTACTCATCCCCCAATAATTTCATTCCGAATTCGTTGCCACCAAGATATATCGAACAAAGACTATCCCAGATGAATGTAATGTAGTGATTTCCTTCACTGATCAAGATGAAGATGCTGCAATGCAAGGACACATAAAACCCCTATATGTGTCTAGCAATTGAATGATGTTGAAGTATGGAATGTCTTCATCGATAATGGCTCTGGAGTCAACCTTCTCCCACGAATAACACATTGTAGGTTGGGCTAAAATGGGGACATAATGATACACTCTTCCATATCTCTCTTGGGTTATGATAAGAGAAAACAAATTCCAGTGGGACAAATCATGCTCAGAATCCATATTGGAGACCTTATGGCCCATTTTGAGTTCCTTGTGGTTCGGTAAAGCACGAAATTCAATGCCCTATTAATAAGGCCATGGCTACATCAACACATGGCCATTCATTCCTCTTACAGCCAGTGTATCAAATATTGTGTCAATGGAAAATGTGAGACATTTTGCATTGATAATGACCCATTTGAGCTCTTCGAGTCACATTACATCGATACCAGATTTTATGAGAAAAATCGGAAGTCATCTTCTATAGATGGTATTGATTGGTTCGCCACACAAAGTGGTCAAGAACTGGTTTCCAAAACCCCCCTCAAGAAGCTCGGTGAAGATTGCATTCTACCCATCAATAATGTTGAGAGCATGAATCTTAGTTCAGACGCATATCTATCTGTTCTCGTGATCCCAGTCGTGACAGCTGAGTCTGGCAATATAGAAGCACCTATTAACACTCAATATGAGGATGAATGCTCGAGAAAGGGTGCCCACACCCCATCCATGGAATCTGAATATATCCCTACCACACTCTCTAAAGCAACAGATGGACAATACACTTTTCACCCCCATTATTCTCCCTCTCTAGAGGTTCCATCACAACCAATTTTGAGTTAGAGGAGGTCGCTTTCACCATAGAATGCCCATGAAACATCTTAACTCCAAGATTTGGAGAGACCACATCAAGAGATCTATCCCCATTTAAAGATGAAGAGGAGGAGGATTTGGTGGGAGAAGAGGAAGAGAACCTTAGAGATGCCACGCCTGCATTCAAAGAAGGGATCTCTACCACTATCGATGAACTCAGGGAAATAAACCTGGGTACCGAAGAAGTCCCAAGACCCACTCTCATTAGTGAGGCCATGTCTTATGAGGAACAAGAGGTATATAAATCATTATTGATGCAGCATCGAGATGTATTCAATATGAATAACACAGAAATTTGAGGACCCAATTCCGAGGTGGCAATGCACCACATAGGCCTGTCAGAAGATCACCGAGGCTATAATCATGCCGCCAGATGGATACATCCCACGCATACATCCATGATAGATGATGAAGTTGAAAATATCATAAAATAAGACTTTATTTGTGAGGTCCAATATCCCATCAGGTTGGCCAATATAGTCCCCATTAAAAAGAATAATGGATAGATCCATGTCTGCATTGTTTTTAGAGAACATAATCAGAACTTCCTGAAAGATGATTTCCTAGTCCCAATCCCTGAACTCTTGATCGATGTGATAGCTGGATATGAGGCTCTCTCCTTCATGGAAGGTTATTGTAGATTTAATGGAATGTGAATGCCTCAAGAATATAATGAATCCATTGACATCAGTGCCCCCAGGGAGTATTTTGTTACAAAACCATTCCCTTTGGTCTGAAAAACATTGGCTCCCCATATCAACGTGTCATGCATCGCATTTTCAAACCATTCCTCGGGAAGTTCATAGAATGTTATGTTGATGACTTGGTGGTCCAATCACGATAGTTCTCATATCACCTATCATAACTTGAATCCATCTTTAGAAAACTTGTTTAACATAGCCTGAAGATGAACGCCTTGAAATGTGCCTTTGGGCTTACCTCAAGGAAATTTATCATCTTCGTCACATGCCATCATGGCCTCGAAATTGTCCTTGAGAAGACAGAGGATATCATTGGTTTTCTACCTCCGCACAACCCCACTAAGCTGAGAGGACTACAAGGACACTTGGCCTATATTAGGAATTTTATATCCAACCTCGTTGGAAAATGCCTGCCCTTTACCTGGTTGATGACGAAGACAGATACCTACTAATGGAAAAATGATTTGCAAAAGGAATTTGATAGCCTCAAGCAATACCTCTTGAGTCCACCAGTTCTCATGCCACCAGTTGAACGAAGGACACTTATCTTGTACGTAACGACCTTATAATGGTCACTAAGAGCCTCCCACACACAGAAGAATGACGCCGACACTGAAAATTACCTTTATTAACTCAGCCGAAACATGATTGATGCAGAGAAGCGATATTCAAATATTTTGTAATGCTATATGGATCTTGTCTTCACTGTCCAGAAGTTTTGGAAATATCTGCAGAATCATGAAGTCCATATAATCTAGAGAATTAATCTGTTGAAGTACATCCTCTGCCATCCAATTCTAAAATGATGCCTATCCCGATGTGCAGTCATCCTATAATAGATTGACATCTGGTTTGTGCCTCAGAAAGATATCAAGGACCATGAATTGATAGATTTTCTAGTAGTGCATCCCTCGATAGATACAACCTCATCAGATGTAGAATTCCTCAATGAATACATCTTCTCTATGCAAAAGGATTCCAAAAAGTGGGAAATGCTGTTTGAAAGCACATCCAGAATCCCAAAAGGAAAAATAATGGAACTCCCCACGTTTAACAAGGTGGTGCTGGGAGTCATACTCATATCCCCAGAGTATGTGGTTTTTCCATATTCCTTCTTCTTTTCAGAATGATGATCAAACAATGAAGAAGAATACCAAGCCCTCATTGCGGGTCTAGAGAACGCACTACAGGTGCAAGTGAAGCACCTCAAAGTAAAAGGTGACTCAGAACTATTCATCAAGCAAGTCAAAGGTGACTATGCCATTATGAAGGATCTGATCCCCCTATCCGACCACGTCTTAGGGTTAATGGAAGAGTTCCCCACAGAACTGACATTGACCTATGTTCCTCAGTCTCAGAAGGCCCAGGCTGATGCATTAGCCCATACAACCACATCCCTAGCTAACCCAAACCGATATTAATCAGTTATTAGCATTTCTCACCATCGAATAGTCTTTCCATATGTTCAAACTGACATGGAAAAAATCCAAAAATTCAGACCTATCCCTGAGCCATATGGTTTTACAAACAACTGTATGGCCCACATTAATAACTTCTTTCAAAGGGGAGAAATTTCATTGGATAGGAATGAAAGTGAGAAAATACGCAGAAGGGCAGTCAATTTTGTCCTATATGGCGACACAAGCCAGAAGAAGGTCCTCTACAAGTGAGTCCTTGACAGAGTCCTTCTCATATTCATTGATGGAGAAGAGAATGCTAACTTCACTAATGGTGTCCATGTCAGAGTGTGTGAAGAACATCAATCAGGACCCATGATTTATCTTTAGATTCTAAGGCTTAGATAATATTATCCCACCCCAGAATGAGATTGGGCGAAGATTACAACGAAATTCCACTCCTACCAAATTCATTCCATCTTCATTCATCATCCCCTGGAGCTACTTTACCAATCTAAGTACTCGTGGAGGTTTACCATAAAGGGAATGGACGTTGTGGGACCATCTCCTCCCACCACAGTCAAACAATTCAAATATATTCTCATAGAAACTGCTTTCTTTTCCAAGTGGGAAAGAACTGCAATGCTTAAAGAAGTAAGGGAAAGAAGCATTGTTAGCATCCTGAAAGAAAACATCGTCACCATATTTGGTTTTCCTTATATAATACTAACAGACAACTTCACAAACTTCTACTATGCTGAATTGGAGAAACTATACAAGGAATATGGTATCTATACCAACCATTCGTCTTGCTACCATGCGGTGGCCAATGGATAGTTAGAGGCCATCGAAAATAATCTATCTAACATACTCTATAAAATAGTGGAAAAATAAAAAAATTCATGGCTAGAAAAACTCTTCAATACTTTGTGGGCCTATCAAACCACAACTCGCACTGATACCTAGGCCACTCCGTACTCTTTAGTTTACAGAACGAAAGCAGTTCTGCCCATTGAGCACCAATTGCCCTCACTCCGCATTGCCATTTGTGGTCAACTGTTTGATGATGAGAAAGCAGAAAAGTGACTGGATGAATTGGATTGACTGGATGAGAAGATGTTGCACACTTTTCACCACCTAGAAGTATATCAGAACCGGATTTTATGATCCTTCAATAAAAAAGTTCGTCTTTGGTCTTTCCTGGAAGAAGAATTAGTATTGGTCCTCCAGACCCCTATGATACCTAGAAAGAAGCTACTGATGCTGGAGCCAAAGTGGTAGGTACCATATATCATATACAAGGTCCACTCCAATGGATCATATGCCCTGATATCCATGGATGGGAATCTCACCACCGCTCCTACGAACTCAATTTTCTGAAGAAATATTTCATATAACCATAAAAGATATTTTCATCTGAGCTCTATGACATTAAACTGCAAATCCCTGAATATCTTGACTACATGACAATAAAATGCATAATAGAGTGTCCTTATAACATGACATTAAACAACACAATACTTCATCCCAGCGACATGACAATAAATTGTGCCACGCCAGTCCGAACTCTATGACCCTAAACCAAGAGCCAATAATCACGGTACTGTGACCTCAAACTGTCCAGGATTTTCCCCCTGGAGGTGCGTGGTGGAGGCTCCCATCCTCATTCACATAAGTTCTGCAACAAAATCATAGCATGATCCCATGTTTGGAAGCGATTACAGCCAGTATGATCTCTAGGACCCCCAAACTAAGAGAAATATTTCCTTACTGCCTGATATTATACTTAATTGTAAATCGTCCGAGCTATAGAACATTAAATTAAAAATTTCTCTTGTCCTTACTTCATGACGTTAAACAGTACATTACTTTGTCTCTATGAAATGACAATACACTGTGTCGTGTCGGTCCAATCTCTATGACCCCCAAACTAAGAGAAAGACGTCCTTGTTTGCTGAATTTAAACTACATAACAAGACAGTGTCTTTACATGATATGAAATTGGTCTCCCAACATTTTTCATCTATTTTCACACATTCAAAAAACTATGTACGACTTCATTCCTTCCCTCATAGGATATGTAGCGATGTTGGGATTTCTATTTCCTGGCCCAGCCACAATGAAAAATTTCCTCCCTCTAGCGTACAAATAAGATTTGTACAGGAATCCCCTTTGAATTACATGGGCCTTGAGAACTACCTACAACTTGATTCCTGCCCTCGTAGGATACATAGAAACGCTAATATTTCTGTATCTTGGCCCTGTCACCACCAAAAGAAAAAAACGATGCCCCCCGTCATAACTTCATGACACTAAACTGCACGGATCCTGTTCTTACCGCATGACGCTAAACTTACAGGCAATCATCTTTGCTGCATGATGGTAAACTACACGGAAATAATCCTTTCCACATGACTGTGAATTGCATGGTAAAAGTCATAATCTACTCTAGATACACGGTAAACCATGATTGGAACACTCCATTCACATTTGGATGCATCCTTCCCACGCATCAGACTCCAGGACCTGGAGGATTATGGATATTCATAATCACCCATGGACATCGGAAGTGGAAGTTCATCGACTTGTGGACACCTTTGCATGTCTATTCATACCATTACCTTAGAGGCTCTGCATATTGATCGCCCTTGGCCCATCAACCAAAGGTAAGTCTTCCACAGGTGACACTCTTCCAAGCTCTGTATGCTTACCAGCCCCAGAGCCCCCGTATCACATTTCTCGATCCAAAAATACCTGGAGAAATGGTTTAAATTTTTGTCACCTTCACATCTAGACATTTTCATGGTGACCCTACTTGGTTAGATTGCGTATCCACCCATGGTTCCTATGATGGCCTGCATCCATGAAATAACACCAGTGTTGTGCTACTTTAACCCAATGGATAATTGTGATATGGTTGTTTCTCCTATGCTCAGACACATCTCTCCCCATATGCCAGACTCTGTGTCATTGGTGATCTGAGATCTTCATAATCATTCAGGACCATCAGAAGTAGAAGTTCATCAATCTGTAGACATGTTTTCTAGACTATGAATACCATGCCCTTAGTGGCTCTGCATATTGATCGCCCCTAGCCCGTTAACCAAAAACTTGTCTTCCTCAGGCGACACTCTTCCTACCTCCATACAATTACCAACCTCAGAGCCCCAGTACCACAGCTCCTAATTCGAGAGACCCCAAGATTATATTTTACACCCTCATCACCCATTTCTGATCAGAGCATTCCAGAGTATCCTAATTTTATTATCCCATAGGTAACCATAGAATCATCCAGCACTGGTCAGAACTCTATGACCATTAAAGTAAGATAATATCGTCCTTATTGAACGACATTAAACTATAAAAAATGAATGTGTACCCCACACGTAGGGAAAATCAATTTAGGGAACTTCCTGAGCTTCAATCACAACTACGTCCTAATATCTACAACATGACTAGACATACCATTTTCGTGCATCAGACTCTGTGACCCGGATAATCTTGGATCCTCATAAACCTGCAAGGCCATCAGACAAGGAAGGACTTAAACATATGTACTTATTTGTACGACTATGCATACCATTCCCTCATCAGTTATTCTTATTGATATCCCATGGCTCGTCTACCAAAGGCAAGTCTTCCGCAAGCGACAATCTTCCTACCCTCGTATGCTCAACGAAGCATGTATCACCCCAAAATTTTACAAGAAATATTACTTTTTAATTTCATTGATATCTTCTGTTTTACGCTACACAAAGTTTAGCTTGCAGTATATGCAACAATATTCTTCGCTTGTGTTACACGCAAAAGCGACCTTCTTCGATAGCTTGAGTGGTACGAAATACCGAGTATCACTAAAAAATGATATATTATAATATTATTATGAACTAGACATTATGAAAATTATTAACCACATTTTGAATTTTATAACATTTTAATTAATCTTACACATTTTATAGAACATGGTATGAGAACAAAATTAATTTTTCAGATAAAATAGGTATTTTTCAAAAAATGCAGTTTTGTCGCCTTTTGATGGAGCACCCATTTTAAATCTAATTATTGGAAAGTTTTCAAGTTTAATTTGACAATTTTAACATCATATTTTTAATCAGGATATAAATATTTACTTTGGATAAATTTTTGACATTATTCTGATAACCTTCATATTTTGATGAATAGTAAAAATACGCTAAATATTAATTAAAAACAAATTTTTTCAATAAGATAATTTACATGGTTAAATTATAATATTTAATGGTTTTAAAGTATAAATATAATATATTTTTAACATTTAATATAATTTAGGTCATTATCATTAATTTTACATTGAATTCATATGTTAAAACATTTCAATCTTTTGTAATATTTTAATTAAAATACGTATTTTTTCAACAATGGGATTAATTTAAAATTAATTACTGCATATTCTGTCTTTTGAACTTGTAAAAATGGATTCCACATTTTGAATCAGGTTGTTCAAATTGTGTAAATAGATAAATTTTATTTCTAGGCATTATGAATAGAAACTACGTTAAATTTTATTTACCAGAGTTAAAGGTAAATCTGGTAATTAAGGGTAAAAAATAATATCCTAAAATTACACTAACACTTTTATTGATATCATTGGTTGATTATATTTCTCTCTAAAACATACTTGGGTCTAAATAGAATTTATTGCAACCCATTTTCATGAGAATAATACCTTTAATTTATTTTATTTAAATGAAAGTGAAAATATGTCCCAATGAAACTTAATTAATTAAATTATTTTTAATATATGGTTATACATAATATAAATGACATTATAAAAACTTATTTTAAAGATAAAATGTTTTTATTCATCATGGTAATTTATTTTTAATTTTTAATAAAAATATAATTACATTAATAGCTTATACATTGATGATGCAGAAATTATTTATTTAGTGAAAAATAAAAAATATAGTTTTTATTAAAATAATAATACGCATCAAAAGAACAAAAAACATGACCAAAACATATTTGGTGGAGTATATATACAACATAATCATCCATTTTTCTACTTCTGGACCGTTTGGAGTCTTATAAAAAATATTATGACATTAATATTAATTTATTTTAAATGATGTCAAAGTTGTCACCTTCACAATTTAATGAATATAAAAATTTAAATGTTGTGATTTTAAGATGATAAATTCGATTAAAAGTATTATTATGAAATATAATAGATTTATATTCATCATACTCTTTTATTTTTTATTTTTAGGCAATAAATAAGTATATTAAATAATTATTCAAAAATGTTGTAGTAATTATCTTATTAAGAGAAATATAAAAAAATGGTTTTAAAAATGTTAAAATAAATATTATATGAACTAATTAGTGTGCTCCACGATTTTATTAGAAGAATAAGACATTTTATGAATCTATTTAATATTTTGGTTCGAATATATCTTCTGTGTGTTTTTTTATTTTATTTCAAATAAATGAATAGTGTCAAAATTGACACTATTAATATTTTATAAAAATAACATATTATTTAATTATTTAAAAATCACAAAAATATTTAAAAATTTCAAATTGAAATATATATGGTCTAAAATTTCATAAAGTATCTAATTATGGACAAATCACAACACATAAGTATGCATTAATAACCATTTAAAATTTAGAATATTATTACGACAAATACAATCAAATTGATTAAATAAGGATAAATCAAAATGATAAGGCTTAAAATAAAGTCCAAAAATCTTTAAATTTTATTGGTTGATGAGATTACCACCCTAAATCATCTCATATTCTATTTTGAGTGATTTTGGAGGTTTTTATGTGGGGTTTGGATTTTTTATAATTTAATATTTTTGAGGACTCTAAAACTGCACATATCCTCCCATATATAAAGGCACCTCCATCCCTCTCCTCTTCACTCAATTATGAGCCTTAAGATCCTCCAAACCCTTCAAATTCCTATTCTAAACCTCTCAAGTTACATTATAGAGGTT
This sequence comes from Viscum album, assembly GCA_963277665.1. Lineage (NCBI taxonomy): Eukaryota > Viridiplantae > Streptophyta > Magnoliopsida > Santalales > Viscaceae > Viscum > Viscum album. Next base: position 862,025,989 of record OY728121.1, read on the forward strand.
CTGGTCTTCTCAAAAGGCCAACTCTAGTTCCATAAGAGGAAGTTTAAAGGAGGCACTTCGAGGAAGAGGTAATATCTTCTACCGATTCATTCAAATTTATTTCTTCGTCTACTTCCTCTTTGTTAGTTGATTCATTATAAATTAATAACATAAGTATCACTAATATACTGATATATTGTTATAAATATTAAAAAACCCTATTTCACCTTCTATCCATCCTATGAAAAATGAAATCAACGCGCGTGCGTACGTATGGAATACCGTCTCCACCCCATGGTGTAATCTGTTTTTCCACCACCGACATAATTGGATGGGTATAATGGTGGAAATAATAACTATATGTGATTATTAAATCATGATACTAATTATGAGATAATATATCATCCACTCCATTTCCATTCAATAATTATGGGAATGATATCATCGCTTGTTCGTACGTACTGATTATTATCTCCACAATGCGATGAGACTCATTCACCATGTTAACCATTCAAGAATGATTATAAAGTATATATAATGAATAATAATGATATATATGAAATAATAATTCTACTTGATTTATGTATATATATATATGTCACCTACTTACTTCCACTCAAGTCAATATAGAATGGAAAACAATGTTCATGCGTACGTACGGCCTACCGTCTCCATTAATGGTGTATTTTATTTATTTTATCTATCTACTATATATATATACACTGAATATATATATGATATATAAATATAGTTTTACATTATAGAAGTAATTAAATAATTATAAAATCAATAAAAACAAGTCCAAACACGTATGATAAATGAAACGATTATTACCCAAAACATTGCTTCCTTATGGAATTGACAAATGAACGGGTAATATAATGTTTTCGCGTGAATAATATATGATATCATAAAAATGACTATTATTATTGAATAAGTAAATGAAATTATTTAAATCAATACATAGGAGGTTCTGACATGTACGAAAGAAATTGGATTTATGGTAAGGGATACTTATTCCTATCTCATTCTTATCTGAGATTGTTTCTTCATAAGTATTTACTAGGGTTACATTTATCATCCATGTCCATGTCTTCAAAAACTATTTTCATAAATTTTTTACTATTCTTACATGTATTTTTAATGTCAATTTTACCTTTTGTTGACTTTTACCACATGGTATGGTCGGAATCTTTCTTTTATTAACCATACAAGGTACTTTTTGACGTTTCTAACAAAAGTATGAGGAGAATGTTTTTTTAACTTATATGGCATGAATAGTTTTTTACAGTTTCATAATGCATTATTTCCTTGAAGCTTCCTCTACATGATTTCATGATTATTTTCAATGAAATTCTGTTATTTTAAAATTGATCTTCATTTTGAGGAAAGAAAATGATTTTGAAGGATAAAGGATATTTTTCTCAAGAAATCATTTCAAGTTTTTTATCAAAATTATTTTATATCAAAGATGGTATTCTTTAATAAGGATACGTTTCATGTATATTGTCCATATTATTTACATGGTTTTAGTTTGATTAGGATGAAATTTTATCCATTGTTTTATATAGATTATTTTATGATGGGATGATGTATATGAAACCCATTTTATTCATTGGTTTATGAATAATGATTTATGTTTATTTAGTGTCACACGAAAGAATGATTTGATTATGAGATGTGTGGGACATATCTCTCTCACCAATGAATTAGGCAAAGATTTATATCTCCTGAGATAGACATGGCTAGGATGATAAGTAAATCTGATTCAGTAATACAAGGCTGGAACGGCAAGTAAATCTGGTTCAGTAATGGACATCGTCCACTGTTATGGTCTTTCCAGAAATTCCTTGGCTACTATGGATATCAAATTATGTGGTTAATGGTTTTCCACAATTACATGTTTTATTCCCATGGTATTTTATCATGATTAATGTTCCTTTGGATCTATGCCTTACATACTGCCATGACTTATTTCATGACTCAAGATTTTGATGTTTAAACATTATGTTCATGTTTTAAAGTTCAAATGTATATGTTTTTTTATTTTCTCCATATTTACCCTTAATGAGAATTTGAGATCACCATTTATATGTTTTCTTTTCCCAATATTTATAGAATGGTTTTAGGTAAGAAAATAAAAGGGGAAGATCTTTATGGGAGATTTTGAAGATATTTCACCATGATTAGATGATTATGTTATGAGTATCCAAAGACACTAAACTATTACGGTCCTTGGGTGTCTATTTTTGTTATGTATTAAGTATTTAGAAAAGGTAACGTACTTTCCATGTACGTCAATCTTGGGTCTCTACATTTGGTACTAGAGGAAAGGTTTAGTTAACCTTTGGAAACTATGATGTGAAAACTTTAGGGAGATCTCTAGAGATATTTCTAAGGTATTTCTAGGGATGTCTGTAAGGTTAAGTATATGTATAGGATACAATCCTTGATTATTTATAATTATCATTAATAACCAAGTATTACACATAAGATGTTAGAGATTGAAAGTAATCCCCCATGATTATGTAGTTTTCCTAGTATGATTTTTTCCTCTCACACTATTCTTTTGGAGTTTTATATGATGGAAGGAACCCGATGGAACCATGTTGATCAATGTAATGGAAAGTACAATGATTGTCCTCCTTAACAATCCATTGTTATGGGAGATGGAGTGAAAGCTATTATTTCTATACTTTCACAAGATATGAATCATTCTGGACTTCCAAATGAGCAGAGAAGGGAACAATATTCTATCGAGTCCTTCATTAGGGAACGTCCACCGTCATCCAGTGGGTCTTCTGATCCACTTGTTGCTGAACAATGGATCAGTACCATTGAAAAGATATTTTCCCTACATCACTATTCAGAACATGAAAAAGTCATTCTTGTTGTCTAACATTTTAAGGTGAAGCAGACCAATGGTAGACTCTAATTAAGAATATGAGGCCCGAAGATGAAATTGAATCCATGGAATGGGATGAGTTCAAGAACTTATTTTTCACTAAGTACTTACCTAGTATTCTTCTAATGAAGATGAAAAATGAGTTACCCATGTTTAAGAAAAAGGATTATGAATCTGTTGGTATATACGAGGAAAATTTTACAAGGATTTCAAGGTATGTATCTGGCTTTATCATCCAACCTGAAAGTAATGTTTATCAATTTTTTAGTTGCTTAAAACCAAGTATTTGAAAGGAATTAGTTATAAGAGACATCAGTAGCTATGAATAAATAGTGTTTTTCATATCAAGGTAGGTCTTGAAGTTGTTGTTACATATCCATGTCATGTTTTTGACAAGAAATGAAAGATGGAGTTCAAAAAAAATCTCAAAAAATTGGTGAAAGGAAGAAAAATGTTTGGTTATGATCAAAGTGTAGAAAGAAGCTTATTGGAGATTGTAATAATGGGACTAGAAAATATTTTATGTGTGGAAAAGAAAGTAATCAAGAAATTCAGTGTCGAAGTAATGTGAAAAAGGTAGCTAATGATGTGAAGATTTAAAAGACTATATAGAACTCACCAACAACACATCAATGCTTCAAGTGCAAGGAAATGGTGCATTATGCTAACCAATACCCTAATCCAAGGGTTAATGATGATCGACATCAACAACCTCTTAAGGAAAAGGACAAAGTATGTCACATGCGATCACTATTGGCGATGTTTAATATGAAAATGAAGTGGTGGAACGATTAAGTGTTTATTTAACGGGATTCCAAAATAGTGTTGTGTAATCTCATTTGTAGTATCATAGAATATTGGAATATAAATGTATTGGTTTACAATAATTGTATGGTACCGGTAACCATGAAAAGTGATTGAAATATTTTGGGAAAGCTCCTAATATGATCATAATGAACGGATAATTAGATAATGAAATGCTTGACAGTAATAATGAGTTCATGACTAATATAAGGACAAAGTGATATAATGGTTAGAGTATATAGAAATTTTGGGATTTCAGAATGTGGAAAGAGTTAACTTTTGAAAGTATTCATGTTTTCATTAAGGTTCAATGGTAACTCATGATTCAATAGAATACATGATTATGGTATTCACATATTTGAAATGTGACCAAAAAGATATATCTCATGATATATGGGGGATAAATGATGTTATTCACATGCTCGGTAGATGACTTTTCTAATAATTTTTTCCATTATACAATGAGATTGGACAAAAGTATTTTCAATAAGCCTAAAGGTAGGAATTGATTAATTTTGACATCAGATAGTATTGTTTAAGGCTAAAACATTTTTTCTAGAATGTTATAATTGTATAGTTTTATAAAAAGGATAACCTACAGGATGGGCGACAACCCATCACATTAGACAACGTTGGGGGAATTGATCCCACAACCAAAGTACGACATGCCTTTATCACCTAACACTATCCTACAAGAATTCCTTTGTTAGTAGAAATTAGTTTTATTTTATTAAGCTGTATGATAGATGAATTATAAGTCCATTTGTAGAATCATATACGGTTAATCTTACCATATATTGACTTATGTATATTTAATAATTTGTTCTATCCTTTTTGTGATAAAGATAGATCGAATGACCTATCATTCTATCACATAATCTACTAACACTTCAATAATGACAAATTCAACTTCATTTCATTAAATAATAGATGAAGTGGAAATTGTTCATGGAATGACCAATGATTATATTACAATAAAATCAAGTAACTATTTCTCCTAAAGAAAAAATTCATCAACTTTAGGGAAATGATCTTGAAAAAAAAAAATTGACCTAGTATCCTCATATCTGATGAATCATATTTTACCTTAGATCATCACAAATATATGGCTTTGTGATTGTTGGATTTTTCATAGCCATGTTCTCTAACACTCTCCATCATAACTTGATGATTATATTTCTCTTATATATCCATGTTTTCACCTATGTTATTCTATGTGGAATCCCAGAGATGAGTTAATTTGGGTAACCATTACATTTTATACTTTAGTTTTTATAATTATGTTTTAGTATTCCTTTTTACGATGTGGTTTTCTATGAAAAAACTTTCAAGTAGTAAACCATTTATAACCCCGATGAATTTTGAGGGTGAGATTCATTTTAAGTGGGGTAGAATGTAACACCCCGAGATTTTATGATATATATTCTTTTAAATTTATTTTATATCTTCTGTTGTACGCTACACCATGATTATCTTGAAGTATACGCAACAATATACTAGGATTGTGTTACATGCAAGAGTGACCTTCCTTGATAGCTTGCATGGTACGCAATACCGAGTTTCACAAAACAATGATATATTATAATATTATTATGAACTAGATATTATTAATAGTATTAATCTCATTTTAAATTTTATAATAGTATAATTAATCTACACATTTTCTAGAACATGTTATGAGATCAAAATTAATTTTTTCGGATAAAAGAAGTATTTTTCAAAAAAATCCAGTTTTGTCGCCTTTTGATGGTGCGCCCATTTTAAATATAATTTTTGACTATTTTATAAGTTGAATTTGACTAAGTAAACATTTTTTTGAATCTGGATATAAAAATTTACATTGGATAAATGTCTTACATTACTCTAATAACCATCATATTTTGATGAATAGTAAAAATACGCTAAATTTTATTTAAAAACAACTTTTTTAATCAGGATAATTTATATGGATAAATGATAATAATTAATGGTTTTAAAGTATAAGAAGAATATATTTTTACCATTTTATATAATTTATGTCATTATCATTAATATTACATTGAATTCATAGGTAAAAAAATTTCAATCTTTTGCAATGTTTTAAATAAAACCCCATTTTTTTCGACAATGGGATTAATTTTAAATTAATTACTAAATCTTCTGTGTTTTTAATTTTTAAAAATGGATTCTATATTTGGAATCATGAGGTTCAAATTGTGTAAATAGATAACTTTTATTTTTAGGCATTATGTATAGTAAGTATAGTAAATTTTATATATCACAGTTAAAGGTAAATCAGGTAATTAAGGGAAAAAAATAATATTATAAAATTACACTAACACCTACCTTGATATCATTGGTTGATTATATTTCTCTATAAAACATAATTGGGACGAAATTGACTCTATTGGAAACCACTTAGATGTGATCAAGACCTTTAATTTATTTTATTTGAAGGAATGTGAAATATGTCTCACTCAAACATTATTAATTAAATTATATTTAATATAAGGTTATAAAGAATATAAATTCGATTATAAATACTCATTTGAAAGATAAATTTTTTTATTCATCATGGAAATTTATTTTTAATTTTTAAGTAATATATAATTACCTTAATAGATTATATATTAATGATGTAGAAATTATTTATTTAGTGAGAAATCAATAATATAGTTTTTCTTAAAATAATAATACACAACAAAAAAACCATAAACGTGACCAAAACATATTTTTAGAGTATATCTACACCATAAACATCCATGTGTCGAGTTTTGGACCATTCATAGCCTTATAAAACAGATTATGACATTTATATTATTTTATATTAAATGATGTCACAGTTGTCACCTTCATAATTTAATGAATATAACAATTTAAATGCTGTGATTTTTAGATGATAAATTAGATTAAAAGTTTTATTATGAAATATATTAGATTTATACTCATCAAAGTAATTTATTTTTAATTTTTATGAAATAAATAAGTATATTAAATAATTATACGGAAATGTTGTACTAATTATCTTATTAAGAGAAATATCAAAAAAATGGTTTAAAAAATACTAAAATAAATATTATATGAACTAATTAATGTGCTCAATGAATTTTCTAGATTAATAAGACATTTTAGTAATCTACTAAATATTTTTGTTCAGATATATCTTCTTTTTGGATTTTATTTAAATTCATATAAATGAATAGTGTCAAAATTGACACTATTAATATTTTATAAAAATAACATATTATTAATTTATGTAAAAATCACAATAATATTTAAAAATTAAAAATTTAATTTTATATAGTCTAAAATGTCATAACATATCTAATTATGGAAAATTCACAACACATAACTAAGCATTCATAACCATTTATAATTTAGAATATTATTACGGTAAATAAAATCAAATAGATTAAATAAGGATAAATTAAAATGATAAGGTTTAAAATAAATTTCAAACACGTATAAATTTTATTATTTGATTGTATTACCAGTCTATCTAATCTAATCTTCTAAGTTGAGTCATTTTGGAGGTTTTTATTTGGGGTTGGGTTTTATTATAAATTTATATTTTTGAGGTTTCCAAAAGTGCCCCTCTCCTCTTCAATATAAGGGAACCTCCTTCCCTATACTCTTCACTAAATTTTGATCCTTAATGCTTAGAAAAACCCAGAAAATTATTATTCTCAACATTTATAGTAACATTATAGAGGTTCTGGTCTTCTCAAAATTCCATCTCTAATTCACTAGAAGGAGGTTTAAAGGAGGCACTTTGAGGAAGAGGTAATATCTTAAACTGATTATTTCAAATTTATTACTTCTTCTACTTCCTCTTAATTAGTTGATTCATTATAAAGTAATATCATTATTATCACTCCTATACTGATATGTTTTTATAAATATGAAACAACCCTATTTTACCTTCTATCCATCCTATGAAAAACGAAATCATCGTGCGTGCGTATGTACAGAATACCGTCTCCACGTCGTGGTGTAATCTATTTTTCCACCACCACCATTATTGGATGGGTATAATGGTGTAAATAATAACTATATATGATTATTATAACATTATACTAATTATGATATATTATATCTTCCACTCTAATTGAATTCAATAATTATGCGAATGATATCATCGCTCATGTGTACGTACGGATTACCGTCTCCACGACGCGATGAGATTCATTCCCCATGTTAATCATTCAAGAATAATTATAAATTATATATAATGAATAATAATGAGATATATGAAATAATAATGCTACTGAATTTATGTATATATATGTCTATGATCTACTTACTTCCATTCTGGTTAATAAGGAAAGGAAAATAGCGTTCATGCGTACGTACGGCCTACCATCTCCATGAATGGTGTATTTAATTTCATTTATCTATCTATTATATATATATATATTGAATATATATATATGATATATAAATAATTTTTTACATTCTGGAAGTATGTAAATCATGATAATATCAAGAACAATAAGTCCAAACACATACGATAAATGAAACGATTATTACCCACAACATTGCTTCAACATGGAACTGAAAAATGAATGGGTAATATAAAGTTGTAAGTGAATAATTTATGATTCTATAAAAATTACTATTATTATTGAATAAGTCAATGATATTATTAAATCATTATATGGGAGGTTTGGACACTTTTAGAAGAAATTTGACCTAAGGTAAGGGATAATTATTCCAATCTCATTCTTATCCGAGATTGTTTATTCATAAGTATTTACTGGGATTATATTTATCAGCCATGTCCATGTCTTAAAAAACTATTTTCCTAAAATTTTTACTATTCATCCATGTATTTTTAAAATCATTTTTACCCTTTTTTGACTTTTACCACATGGTATGGAAGGAATATTACATTAACTTACCATATGAGGCACTTTTTGACTTTTCTGACAAAAGTACGAGGAGAAATTTTTTTTATCTTATACGGAATGAACGGATTTTTAAAGATTCATAAAGCATTATTTTCATGATGCTTCCTCTACAATATTTCATGATTATTTTCAACTAAATTATTTTCATTTAAAATTTCTCAACATTCTGAGGAAAAAAATTATTTTGATGAAGAAAGGATATATTCCACAAAAATTAATTTCAAGTGTTTTATCAAAACTACTTTCTATCTATTATGATATTCCATAATATGGATATGTTTCATGTAAAATGTCCATATTATTTACATGGTTTTATTTTGGTTTTGATGAAATTATATCCATTGTTTTATATGGATTAAGTTATGAATGGATGATGTATATGAAACCTATTTTATTCATTGGGTTATGATGAATGAATTATGTTTATTTTGCAGCACATGAAAGATTGATTTCATTATGAGATTGGTGGGACCTATATCTCCCTCCAATTCATTGGGTAAAGATTTATATCTAATGAGATATACGTGGCTGTGACAGCAAGTAAATCTGGTTCAGTAATACAGGGATGGAACGATAAGTAAATCTGGTTTAGTAATGGACTTCGTCGACTATAATGGTCTTGGTAGCAATGCCTTGGATACTATGGAAATCATATTATATGATTAATGGGTTTTCACAATTACTTGTTTTATTCCCATGCTATTTTATCATGATTAATGTTCCTTTCTGATCCATGCCATACATACTGCCTGAACATATTTCACGACTCAATATTTTGATATTTAAACATTATGTTCATGTTTTTATGTTCAAATGTATATGTTTTTTTATTTTCTCAATACATAAAATAACTATAAATTTGATCTCACCATTTATATGTTTTCTTTTCCCAAGGATTTAACGAAATGTTTTAGGTAATAAAACAAAAGGGGAATATCTTTAAAGGAGATGTTGATGATCTTTCACCATGAATAGAAGATTATGTTTCGAGATTCCAAAGACACTAAACTATTACGATCCTTGGGTGTCTTTTTTTGTTATGTATTAATTATTCCACAAAAGTAATGTAATGTCCATGTACATCAATTTCGGGTCTCTATAGAGCACGTCCACACTGCATGATGATAAACTACAAAGGCCAAGACCTCGACATTCTAAAATTCCCCCAGTTATGAGAATTTATATATAATAAAGATAAAAAAATTCCCTATGTCTTTACCACGGGACATTAAACTGCATGCAGACCATCCTTTCCACATGACACTAAATTGCACAGTCTTGAATGAACTCTTGATGGGTTCTGTCAGGAAAGGAGACATACCACTCTTCCTCAGTGCACAGATCAGACCTGCACAGATCATCATATCACACCTATGTGAGAGATATGGAATCACCCAATCCTGGAAAATATTATCCCAAAATTCTCTTCTCATGTCAAGACACACCCCCTCATGAATCCTACTCTATAACCAGAAGGAACCTAACTCTCATAAACCACCCCCAGTGGTCTTGAATCCCAACTTCCCTAGAGTTTCCCGGTTTTGGGGATAATACAACCATTGACCTAGGGTAACAATTGCATGACTATGCATACCATGCCCCCAGCGGATTTTCATATTGATCGCCCATGGCTCATCTATCAAAGGAAAGTCTTCCTTAGGAAATGCTTCTTTTAGAATGCCTCCTGTCCTATGAGACCTTATATCCATCATGGGATTCAAAATCTCCCTAAGTTTCAGTTTAAAAACCATTTCGCAATCACGTCTCAGAATAGTGGTATGTTTCTGGTTAAATTCCTAAGAAGTGGAGAAAGCCATTCCATTTTGAATGAATGTCTCTACTGCATGTCTTTAAACTGCATCATGTTCTATCCCTCCTTCATGAAGACAAAGTGTGTTTTGTAGTGGCCTCATATCTATATCCATGATTGATATGAACATCCCCAAACCCTTCAGACAAAACGTCCCTTTTATTCCCCCTTGGTTGTCTTCATGATCCGAACATCTAGAAGGTTACCCAGCTATTAGAAACATACTGGCATTGACATAAGGAAAACATTGTATGACTATGCATACAATGCCCTCAACGGATCCATATATTGATCTCCCATGCCCTGTCTACCAAAGGAAAGTCTTCCTTAGGTGATGATTTTCCTAACATTGTACTCCCATATGGCTCTTATGCCCCATGGCATGCTCCGCATTCTATTCAAACATAAGTGAAAAATTCCCCCCATATACATCTGAAATTTATTAAGGCATCCACAATCAGTAAAAACACTTGTGGGGGCCCTCTCCCCACCACATCTGGTCAATGTTGTTCGACCGAAAACATCAGTAATGATAGACTTGTTTGTAGGAATTTAAATCCCTTACAGAAAGAGGTATGAAACTATCCATGATGAAAACCCACAAAGGGCATCTTGGGAAAAAACCAAGTATTAGAATTCCAGGCCTACACCTTGTATGGGCCCGATAAAACATTCAGCAATAAAAACTCAAGAGGCACAATGCCCATTAAAGAGAACACTAGAAAAGGGCGGACTAAGAAAAATCTGAGCTATACCTGCTAAGTCCACACTAAATGGACCTAGGAAAAAATTAGGGTATCATTAAAAGAGAAAAAAAATTTGTAGGGTTTTCCTATGAGACCCTAGAAATAGTCAAATTATGCTCGATGATCCCCTTAGATCATGAAAAAATTAGAGCTCTATTCAGTGATCTCAGCTTACTGATTTCAGGTCAGGATTCAAAATTAACATATACATGAAGTGATGTTAATAGAAATATGCATAGAAGTGGTGATTAAATGCCAAAATTTGTTCCATTATGTTTAAATAGAATGAAGTAACATCACCAATTTGGTGTCTCTGTAGTGTAAAAAGTGGGGAGGGGAGAGTAAATGTTGTAATTTGCGAAAAAGCTACAATAGGTCTCGGTTCTCCCTTCCTAAAATAATGGAGAGTGATTGTCATGGTCTGTTGATAGTCGGTTCCAAGGAAGTTATATCCTACATTTCAGGTTTAGCTGTTGGACACTCCTCCTCCAAGACATCTTTAATGTCCCACACATTTTCTAAATAGCTTCATAGGTCGCATGCTAGGAGGCCATTGTCCCCACAACCTTGTTGCGTGGGCTTCGCACTCCCACAACTCTTCATCCTGAACTGCCAAAAAATCATGGGCCTTTACTTCCTTGGTCATCAGATGATTGGGTGTTTTCAAAATATCCAAAAAAAATTCCACCTGGTAGGGAGAAAAATTGAACCAGGCTAGATTTTCCTCATAGGAGGCGAAGTCTCCTCAGGTATTGACAATTTGGTAAATAAGGTAGTGATGGTGTTGGTAATGAATTTCTCCAGAACCCAACTCAGAAAATAATTGCTACAAATTTTCACCCTCATCAGCGAGATTGGACAGAGGTGTCTCTGTAGTAAGAGAATGAAACTAGCGCCATGCCTCTTTTCACACTACTTGGTGTCTTGCTTCAACATCAACACAATGACCTTCCTATGCTTCCACATATTTATAAGCAGAAAATGTTTCCATAATGGTGGAGAGGTACCTAAAGATAGTCACAAAAGGTGGGAGACTCTCTTTTCCTTTAGATGGACCATCCACTGAAGCCGAAGGAAGATGACTAATTTCTGACTCCAGGATGATCGGAGATACATGGCTAGTACTAGTCCCTTGAATATCTTGGGTGATATCCACAAGAGGGTAGCCGTCTGAACCGTACCCCACAGAAATTGGTTACACTACTAAAATACCTCCCAGATTCTTTTGATGACTGATCAAGCACCTTATCACCAAGATTACGGGAGAAGTAGGTATATCCATCTAGGTTGCTGAAGGAACTGAAGTAGATGGCACGACCATTTCACCACCCATGAAAAAGGGAATGTCGTGTGTTGCTATCGGGGTAGGAACATGACAAGAAACTATCAAGGGTTTCTGTACCCACCAAAATAATTCTCTCAGCATCCCCATGGAGTAATAATCAACCAATATTTGGGCATAAGCCCATGATAAAAAGGTTGACCATGTCGTGGTAGGAATAATGATCTCTCTAGAAGCACTCTTGTGCATCATTATAATCCACAATTTATGGATAAACACATGATTAAATTTTCCCCAAAGTTAAATAATCGGAAACTACACAATCTATTGAAGGCTTCCAGACTGCATGGAAAACCTATAAGGTAGGTATGGTTCACATATTAATACACTGTCTTCACAGGAAGTGAGCATCCCTTCCCAAAGATTGATGAGGGATGAACATTACTCAGAAGAATCATCCTTGTCACCTCTCAAGGATCCATAAGGAGGAGGATGTGGTTCGAATGAAAAGTAATAAGTTTCATTCAACAACTCGACCTTGTCTGCAATGGTCAGAGTCCGAGGATGAATAGTGGAAATGCTTAGGAGTTCCGGATGAATGTCGGAATAGGGGACCTGTGCGGTATGCCGATGCTCATAATAGGAGAAGTGTCCACCCATCCACCCTTACAAGAATTGGAATGGTTTGCTGATACGGTGCGGAGACCTGCCTTCCTGAATCTTCTCAAATATTTCATAAAGTTGGGTGAGGGAAGGAAGGGCCAAATTAAAAGATCGACCCTCCATCAGCATGGCCTCCATCACCAAAGTGCAGGCCCGAACCCTGTTGTATGCATCAAGAGATTGGAAGATCCATCTTCTTAAGAACACAGTGATGAAACATTCTTGCCTAATCTCAGGTGAAACGAAAGAACGAAGCTCGTACCCTCATGAGGAAAACAGACCTGCTTCAAGTGTATCACAGTATGACCCTAGATATTGGTAGGATTGACAGGTTCGGTGAGTTACAATAAAGTTCACCATTGTCCATGGCCTGTTTGTCTATAATAATAACCCTATCCACACTTTGAACAGGATGAGGGAACAAGACTTGTGAAGACGACCCAATAATCTCTCCACTGTAACCAGAAAACTCCTCATCAAAGGAGACACTTTATTGTTATCATTCCCTGTGGTAGCTACTGGGAGAAAATCATCGTACATTTCCTTGAGGATAGGATGACCTCCAAGCTTGTAGATGTCCCAATAACTAATCCCCACTTCTCCATGCAATACGTGAAAGGTGTTGGTACTCGTACAACATCGACTCAATAATTCTGGAAGGATTTCTCCCTGAGATAATATTGCAAACTGAGACAGCCTAGTGCAAACCCACTATCTCTTATTGTTCAGGGAACTCCAAATAGGTTTGATGCACCCAGAACGCCCAGGAAAACTCCTTAGAGAAGCATCCTTCAACCCAAAAATCCCACTTAATGATCCATCTGCCGGTAAGATTTTCTTAGGGATGCTGATGATGAATGGGTATTTTCGGACATCTAGCCTCAGAACTCCATCACAACACTCACAGTTTCCCTGAGTCCATGTTGATCCTCACAAGATGAAGATGTTCTCCCCAGTTGGAGTGGCGATGATTTCTCATACTGGGGAAATTTTTATGTGACCATGACCTTGAGGTGACTCTAAATGAATTAAAGGGAGGGTGGGGTCCTACATCTCCAAACGTAGGTCAGCAGGAAGAACCAAACCGTAAAGTTGAAACTATATGGATAATGGGTAAGCTAATAGCTCTATCATCCGGAAATCTATAAGGACTCAGCCTTAAACATTACATAATATTGAATTAAATGAATAATTCACATTGAGGATCTTTTTAGGTTTAGATATTTAGAGAACTAGGACATAAATATTACATCTAAAAAGATTACAAAGTAGACACTTCTACAGAGTTTCCATTTTTTTGCATAAAATAATAACTCTTGAAAAAAAGAGTCATGTCTAGTTCCATGTTTAAGACAACATGACTTTTCCTTGATCCCATACTTGACCCTATTCTACATTATGTACTGTGAAAAACATTTCAAAAACATTGGATGAGCATAAAAAGATCAGTAAGGGATACACAAAGAAGGAAAAATGTTAGTTTTTTCAAAACTACAAGTTAAGCATGAATACTTTATCATAAGTAATATTTTCACCATTATGAAGTTATAAATACTCTTTACTAAATAAAAGACCATTAATTACCCTTTTGTAACCAAAATATTACCATAAAACCCATATAAAGAACACATGACATATAAAGGTAACTTGGGACATAAACATACTTAAATGGAATAACCATACAGTCGACTTCCACACATATCAGTAAATGGAATAGCCATATGACCGACTTCCATACCCAATTAATTATAGGTTATAACATAACCACCCGTACTAGTATTCACAGAACCACCCGTCATTTGCTTTATCACGTAACCACTTGTCTAACTTCCAAGTACCATTATAAAATCGTAAGACATAAAACAAATATAAAGGAAAGAAAACATTTCCACATTTCAATCATAATATATCACTTAAATATATTGACATAACAAATCCATTATCAAAACCATTTTCAATACCAAAATACAAAAAAGAGTATATGGTATTTATTTTCTTTTAAAAACATTACGGCTTGTTGAGGAAGCCAATGATCAAATAATACTCGTGATGGTGGAAAAGGTAGTTGTCACCGCTTATGTTAAAAGAAACATTCCTTTCGTTCATTTAGTAAAATGGTTCGTTGAAAAATATTATCTTTTAAAATTAAATGGTGTTTATACAGCGCATAATAGAAAGTCGTGTATTAATTCCAAATATTCCTCAATGAAAGGAGATTAAGATGAAGTCCCTTACCTCGTGTTGGACTTGACTCGATATTTCTTTAATATCCTAAATAATAAACTAATGTTAATTTATACTTGCCTAAGAACATTTTTTAAGATTATTATTCCTTTTATATCACTTATTACAACGTTATAAACATTATGTAATCATTTAAGATAATAATGTTCATTTTGTCGAAATTTGGTACTTGAGAGTCAAAAATGGACTTCTTATAATCACATGTTGTTCATGTGGTAAAAGGTTCATTATTTATAGAATTATATTCATGATTTGGATATGATATATATGATATATATCCATTATAGACATGTATTTATAATAGTACATGACATTTGGAGGTAAGAAATGAAATGCACCGTTCATGGAGACGGTAAGCCATGCGTGCGCATGAACGATAATTTCATTTATATTTATCATTTTAATGGAATTAAAACATAATGATACAAAGTTATATTATAATTACAATATAATATCATATATAATATCATTATCTTTTTTCTTTTATACATCCCACATAAGGCATTAATGAGTCATATCAGATTGAGGGGGCGGTAGTCCGCACTTCCTCAAATGAGATTATCGTATTTACCCACTATGGAAACCATAAAGGAATGATATAAATGGAAAATACAGCAGAATAAAGAAAAAATAAACATAATATATATCATATATAAATACTGTTCCATCGTAATGGCCACCATGAGAGGCGGTAAGAGGTAATTTAATAATCATCATTTCGTGAGGCGTTAGTTTTCAATCCCCAAAAACATTATGTTCTTCACCCATTAGACGGAGGTGTGTGTAAGTGTTGTTTGAATCAATCTCATAAAAACATCCTAGTATACTGAAGATATTTGTGTTGTTAAAAAAGAATGGAATAAAATGATTTTAGGGGTTGGAGAAGTAAAATAAAAGAAAACAAATTAAGAGAAACCGTTACCTTTAATTTGAGTGACTCCCTTTGGTTTGAACCAAATGACTTCTTTAAGTGCATTTTGCCTAAGGTAAGGCTTCTAGGTGGTGGGGAGGGATGAAAGGAGAATAATTGGTCATAGTTTGGACGATCCAAATTGCTTGAGATGTGTGAGTAATTGGTTAGAAGTGGTCTCCTTTTATAAGGGAGAGGAGGTGCTCTTTAGGAATGCTTGAGAATATTATTTTATAATATAATGATATTCGGTTTATAAAGGTCCAAAAATAATTATAGTTAAAGATAAGATGACTCATGGTAGAAATATAATCATACAATAAGAATTGGACAGGGTTTGGATAATATTTTAATCATTATAATCCTATTTATTTAAATCAATTTTTAATGAGGTAAATACTGCATCATTATTTTGTCATGAATAATTTAATTTATTAGATGTCTAAAAATTATAAAAAAAATACTATCATGTAGGAAATATATTTATATTTACAATTAACATTTATAAAAAAACTATTCATTATATAACACCATATAAATATTAATTTAGTAAAAGTTTTTTTTTTAATTTTTTCCTTTAAATTAATTAATCTAAACTGTCATTATCATTCATAAGTGGCTCCATGGGGTCACAAAATAGACCCAAATATGCCCATGGTCTTCCATTACTCATCCAATATGGTTTGGACAAGTGTTTAGGTAATTTTTAATTATTATAACATTGTTTTTACCTTGAATTACCTTATTTACCTTTAACCGTGATAAAAAAGTCAAAAGTTAATATTCACCAAAAATTATTTTCATCTTATTGAACCACATTTAACTAAATAATAACAACCATGTATGTCTTATTTTTGAAATTCAATTGAAGAAGTGGTAAATTTTCATTTAAATGAAAAAGTCAGTTTTTTAACTACTACTCAGTGGTTTCACTATTCATCAAAAATTGTAGTTTTTCATAAAAATACCAAAAATTCAACCTAAGATATATTTGATATTCAGAATTCAAAATGATTTTTATTTTTCAAAATTAAAAACATAAAAGAGTCATTAATTAATTTTAAAATTAATTCTTGTTTTTAAAACAAACAACGTGTTTTTAAGAAGCAGTAACTATCAAAAGATTGACACTTTTTTATGTCCAATTACAAAGTGAAATTAATTCCAATGACCAACATTGGATTAAATGGTAAAAATATATTCTAATTAAACTTTAAAACCAATTAAAAATATAATCTACCCATACAAATAAATTAGATTAAAACATAGTTTTGAATTAAATTACAATATTTACACTATTCATTTAAAAAAAACTTTATCGGAAAAACCCAAAAATTTACACAAAGTAAATTTTGATGTCCCCATTCTAAAGAAGGATTTTATTTGGTCAAATGTAATGTATTAAAGTGACCAAAACTATATTTAAACAGGGTTTTCCATTAATAGGCGGTAAATTGACCTTTTAATTTAAATAATGCTTAAAATTAGAT
Organism: Viscum album; assembly: GCA_963277665.1. Taxonomy (NCBI): domain Eukaryota; kingdom Viridiplantae; phylum Streptophyta; class Magnoliopsida; order Santalales; family Viscaceae; genus Viscum; species Viscum album. Next base: position 862,043,711 of record OY728121.1, read on the forward strand.
TCATTCACATTTTAAGCCTGTAAAATTTATTGGATAATTGTAAATACATTTAAAAAACATGTATAATCATATTGAAGTTAGTTTTTTTCATTCCCACCAATACAAAAGTTAGGAGTAAAATTCCATTTTAAAGAATAATATTATATTATTAGTGTGCAACGTAAGATTTCAAGGAAACCCGTTGTTGTGTATCGAGTAAGCTATCAAAAATAGAAACCCTGTTAAATTAAAAATGATTTTTAATTCAAAAATATTAATAAATATGAAAATATATTATTCTTCATTTACTTGGGATGTTACATCCTTCCCCCCTTTTGAAAATTTCATCCTCATAATTTTTATTCACTTATCAAAATAAGTGGGGGGTATTTATCCATCATAGATTTTTCATATTCCCACATTACCTCTTCAACCATATGGTTTTTCCATAAAACCTTTACCTGGTGAATTAACTTATTCTGCAACACTTTCTCTCTATGGTTAGGAATCTAAACTGGTTATTCTTCATAAGAGAGATTCTCTTCCAACTGAACTACCGCTGGACTCAAAACATGAGATGGATCTAGTATATACTTTCTCAACATCAAAACATGAAAAACATTGTGTACATGGGATAAACTTGGAGGTAAATCCACTCTGTAGGCAATTGATCCAACTTTCTCTAGAATTTCATAAGGTCCAATGAACCTCAGACTCAACATTCCCTTCTTACCAAAATGCATAACACTTTTCTAAGGAGAAACTTTGAGAATGACATGATAACCTACCTCAAAAGAAAGATCCTTTATCCGGTTATCTACATAACTTTTCTATCCACTCTGAGCTATTCTCATGTGCTTCTAAATCAAACGAACTTTCTCTACCATCTCTTCCACTAATTCTGGTCCCATCAGCTTTCTTTCACCTACTTCATCCCAAAAAGCTGGAGTTCGAAAATTCTTACCATATAATGCCTCAAATAGATCCATCTATATACTGGAATGAAAAATTTTATTTTATGAAAATTCAACCAAAGAATGATGTTGGTCCCAACATCCATGATAATCCATCAAGAAAGCATGTAACATATCCTCCAATGTCTGAATTGTTCGTTATGATTTCCCATCTGATTGAGGGTGAAAAGATGTACTAAAATTTTATTCAGTACCCAACGACATCTGAAGGCCTTTCCAAAAGATAGAAGTAAACCTAAGATCACGATCAGATACAATGGAGAGGGGAACTCAATGCAACCTGACTATCTATTTAACATACAACCGATAATGTTGATCTAGAGACAAAGTATCTCGAATTGGAAGTAATTGAGAAAATTTGGTCAATAGATCAATTATAACCCATATTGAATTATTACCTCAAGATGTCTTTGGTAATCCCACAACAAAGTCCATGGATATATATTCTCATTTCCACTCTGGCACCGGTAGAGGATGAAACATCCCTTTTGGTAACTGTTGCTCTGATTTAACCTACTAACAAGTTAGACACTTCATAGTAAAATCACCAATATCTCTTTTCATTCCATCCCACCAGTAAGACTCCCGAAGATATCTTTACATCTTAGTACTTCCAGGATGAACTGAAAACGGGGAACTATGAGTTTCACATAACAACTCATTTTTCAACTGTGAATCACAAGGAACACAAAATATCTTCCCAAACCTCAAAACACAATCATTATCAACGTTAAAATCAGGAAAAATACCCTTATGAAGAAATTATACCATTTTTTTCAACTCACTATCTTCTTTCTGCGCTTTCTTTATTCTGTTTGATAACGATTATTTTACTGACACCTGAAACAAAACAGAAGAATTTTCTTACACGAACAACTTCTATGCCAAATTTCATCAAATAAAAAACCAAATTATCTCATTCCAAACATAGCATGGCTAATGAATCATTACTTTTTCGACTCAAAGTATCATCCACTTTATTTTCTTGTCATGGATGGTAATGGATCATGCAATCATAATCCTTGATTAATTCCAAACATCTCATATGTCTGATGTTCAATTCTTTTCGAGTGAATATATACTTCAATATTTTTTGATCAGTATATATTTCACTCTTCACTTCATACAAATGATGCCTCCAAATTTTTAACGAAAAAATAATAGAAACTAATTCCAAATCATGTGTAGGGTAATTTAACTCATGATGTTTCAATTGACGTGAAGCATAATAAATTACCTGATCATTATACATAAGGACACATCCAAGTCCTTTCAAAGAAGCATCACTATAGGTAACAAACTCACCATTTTTGGATGGCAGTTCCAAAATTGGTGAATTCAACAATATTTATTTCAATTCGTGAAAACAATCATCACATTTTTTAGATGAACTTAACACCATTTTGAGTTAACTTAGTCATTGGACTAGATAATTGTGCAAAAGTTTCAACAAAACTCCGCTAATAACCTGCCAAACCAAGAAAACTATGGATCTCGGTTATATTTGTGGGTCTTGGCCATTATTCAACAACTTTTTTTAGTAGGATCAACATATATGCCATTTTTTAAAACAATGTTACAAAGAAAAGAAATTTTTTATAACCAAAACTCACATTTTCTGAATTTCCCGAACAATTGATTTTATTTTAAGGTTTTCAAGACAACCCTTAACTGAATTTCATGTTCCTCCTTAATTTTTGAATAAACCAAAATATAATTAATGAATATAACCACAAACTTGTCCAAGAACTCACAGAAAATTCTATTCATAAGATTCATGAATACAGATGGTGCATTGGTTAACCCCAAAGGCACAACTACAAATTCATAATGGCCATATATTGTATGAAATGCGGTATTCAGAATGTCTGCATCCATTACATTCAACTAATGGTATCCCGACCTCCAAACAATCTTCGAAAAATATTGTGCTCTCTGGAGCTGATCAAACAAATCATCGATATGAGGCAAATGATACTGATTCTTAAGAGTGATGTTATTCAATGATTTATTATCAATTCAATGTCTCAATAAACCATCTTTCTGTTTAAAAAACAAGACATGAGCACCCCATGGTGATGTGCTAGGTTGAATTCAACCTTTATCTAATAACTCCTTCAATTTCTTCTTTAACTCTAAAATATCCATTTAAGCCATTCGATAAGTGGGTTTTGAAATTGGCTTAGCCTCAAGAACTAAGTCAACAGTTACTTCAATTTCCCTGTCAGGTATAATACTAGGAAACTCATCAGGAAAAACATCAAGGTACTCATTTACCACTGGCGCATCATTAATCTGAACAGTTCCTTTGTTTTCAAAAATATGTCCAAGGTAACATTTATTTCCTTCTTTTACTAGTTTCTCATATTCTTGATATGATATCAAAAGAAAGGGTTCATTTTTTTATACACACTGAAAATCATACTAAAAAGAAATCTCTTTAGATCTGCAGTCAATCTTAGAATGATAAACAGAAAGCCAATCCATGCCCAAAATAACATCAAACTCAAATAGAGGCAAAACAATAAGGTTTGTAGGTAGATGCTTTCCACACACAAGGACATGAATGTTTTTATGTTTTCTTTTTGGATAAACATTTCCTCTGGGTGTTTTTAATGTATGTTTTTTATTCATATCATGAGATAGAATTCCCAATTTACTTGAAAACTTATCAGAAATGAAAGAGTGTGTAGAACCTGAATTAAACAACACATTGGCATAATATGAAACAAACAAACAGTGTACCTGATACAATTTTATTTGATGACCCAACATCTGCTGAACTAGTTGAAAAGGATTTTTCCACCCCTTTCTCCTTGTAGTCTGTCTGCTTTCCCATAGTTGTGTTCTTCTCTGGACACTCATTTGCATAATGAGCCATTTTATTACACTTAAAACAAATTACCGATGGCTTTTTATTTCCTGCTTGATCATCTTCCTTACAGTTATGAGAAATATGACCAGACTTACCACCCAAGAAGCACTTTCCAGACATTGATAAACATTCTTTGGGATTCTTTTTACAACACTTATCACAAGATAGATATTTAGTTTTCTTACCTCCATGGTTATTTGATGAATTCTTCCCCTTTTCCTACCAAATGGACCTCTTATTCTATAGTTTGTCAAAGAACACCTGATTATCTACAAACTCCATTTCCACCTTCTCCGCACATCGAACAAGTTTTTCATAACTTTCGAACTCATGAGAGGATAACACTCTTCGATATTGTGGAATCAGTCCGGAGTAAAATCTATTTATCTTACTATCAAGATCTCGGATGAAATTTGGTGCATACCTTTCCAGTTGAGTGAACTTTGCTTCATAAGCAGCCACTAAGTCATCCTCCTGCCTCAATTATAGGAATTATTTTTCCATCCTAAGAAGAACCACGTTAGGAAAATATTTCTCAATAAACATACCTTTGAATTCATCCCAATCAAGAGCATCAATATCCTCACTATCCATGATATTTTTCAACATCGACCACCATTGATCAGATTCACCTTCAAAACAGTAAACAACGAGACTAACCTTTTGACGTTCTGAACAACCCATGACATTGAAAATATTCTCCAGTGCATTAATCCACCCTTCTGCTAGCACTGGGTCAGATGATCCTCTGAATGATGGGGGATGTTGCCTCATGAAATGTTCCATTACTAACATGTTCCTTTGTGGCTGATCTGGATAATCTCGTGCATGGATACCACCACCATTTATAGCCCGAGTCTATTGTTCCATCACTGCAACAAACTGTTCAGTTCCGATTCCGACCATCTCAGGTTGCTGATTTGGAAGATTATTCTCCTCTGTATTCCTTCCCAACATAGCTTCCCTGTTTCCCCTACAGAAAACCATTCTTAACACAGAAATATCTTAGGCGAATAAACATGGTAATCTGTAAATTCTATATCATTTCAATATTAACATAAATTAATTTATGGATATTAATTTAACAATACTCCAACCCCTAAAGTTATCTAAACCGACCTCTGATACCAACTATAACGACCCATCCTTAAAAATTACATAATATTGAATTAAATTAATAATTCACATTGAGGATCTATTCAGGTTAGAGTTTTGGAGAGTTAGGACATAACTATTACATCTCAAAATATTAAAAAGTAGATACTTCTACAAAGTTTCCAATTTTTTTTCATAAAATAAAAACTATTGAAAAAAAGAGTCATGTCTAGTTCCATGTTTAAGACAACATGACTTTTCCTTGATCCCATCCTTGATCCTATTCCACATTATTTCCTATTAAAAACATTTCAAAAACATGGGATGAGCATAAAATTCTCAGTAAGGGATACACAAAGAAGGAAAATAGTTATTTTTTTTCAAAACAACAGGTAAACCAAGAATACTTTATCATAAGTAATACTTTTCACATTTATGAAGTAGTAAATACTCGTCACAAAATAAAAGATCATTTCATACCCTTTTTTAACAAAAATATTACCATAAAACCAATATAAAGAACTCATAACATATAAAGATAACTTGGGACAAAAACATACTTAAATGGAATAACCATATGGTCGACTTCCACACATATCACTAAATGGAATAGACATACAGTCGAATTCCATACCCAATGAATTAGAGGTTATAATGTAACCATCCATTCTGGTATTCACGGCACCACCCGTCATTTGGTTTATCACGTAACCACCCGTCAAATGTCCAAGTACCATTATAAAATCATAAGACATAAAACAAATATAAAGGAAAGACAACATCTCTATATTTCAATCACAATATATCACTTAAATATATTGACATAAAAAATATATTATCAAAACCATTTTCAATTCCAAAATACATAAATGTTTATACGGTATTTATTTTCTTTTAAAAAACATTACGGCTTGTTGAGGAAGCCAACGATCAAATAATAATCACGGAAGAGGAAAAGGTCATTGTCACCACTTATGTTAAAAGAAACATTCCTTTTGGTCATTTAGTAAAATGGTTCGTAGAAATAGATTCCATTTGAAAATTAAATGGTGTTTATACAGCGTATAATAGAAAGTCGTTTATTAAATCCAAATATGCTTCAATGAAAGGAGATTAAGACGAAGTCCCTTACCTCGTGTCTGACGTGACTAGATCATTCTTTAATCTCTTGAATAATAAACTAATGTTAATTTCTACTTGCGTAAGAACCTTTTTCAAGATTATTATTCCTTTTATATCACTTATTACCATGGTATAAACATTATGTAATCATTTAAGTTAATAATGTTTTTTTGTCGATATTTGGTACTTGAGAGTCAAAAACGGACTTCTTATAATCACATGTTGTTCATGTGGTCAAAGGTTAATTATTTAAATAATTACATTCATGATTTGGATATCATATATATCATATATATCATGTATAGAAATTTATTTATAATAGTACATGACCTTTGGAGGTAAGAAATGAAATGCACCGTTCATGGAGACGGTAAGCCGTACGTACGCATTAATGCTACTTTCCTTTCTATTTCTTATTTTAATGGAATTAAAACATAATGATACATAGGTATATTATAATTACAGTATAATATCATATATAATATCATTAACTCTATCCTTTATAAATCCCACATAAGGTATTGACGAGTCACATCACATTGAAGGGGCAGTAGTCCGCACTTCAAAAAATGAGATTATCGTATTTACCCACTATGGAAACCATAATGTCATGATATAAAAGGAAAATACATAAGAATAAAGAAAAAATAAACATAATATATATCATATATAAATACACTTCCATCATAATGGCCCCCATGAGAGGTGGTAAGAGGTAATTTAACAATTATCATTTCGTGAGGCGTTAGTCTTCCATCCACATAAACATTATTTTCTTCACCCACTAGATGGAGGTGTGTGTAAGTGTAGTTTGAATCCATATCATAACAACATCCTAGTATATTGAAGATATAGGTGTTGTTATGAAATATAGGAATAAAAAGAGTTTAGGGTTTGGAGAAGTAAAATAAAAGAAAAAAAATTAAGAGAAACTGTTACTTTTAATTTGGGTAACTTTCTTTGATTTGAACCAAAAGACTTCTTTCTGTTCCTTCTACCTTCGGTAATGCTTCTAAGAGGAGGAGAGGGATATATGTAGATTAATTTGGAAGAGTTTGGATGAGAAAAAGTTCTTGATAGGTGTGAGTAATTTGTTAGAAGTGGTATCATTTTATAAGGGAGTGGATGGGCTCTTTAGGAAATTGGGAAAATATTATTTCATAATATAATGATATTCAGTTTATAAAGGTCCAAAAATCATTATAGTCAAAGATAAGATGAATTATGGTAGAAATATAATCATCCAATAGTAATTGGACAAGTTTTGGATAATATTTTAATCATTATAATCTTATTTAATTAAAACATTTATTAATGAGGTAAATACTACATCATTATTGTGTCATGAATAAGTTAATTTATTAGACGTCTAAAAATTATAAAAAAACTACTATCATGTTTGAAATATTTTTATCTTTCCAATTAATATTTATAGACAAAATTATTTATTATATAACACCATATACAAATTAATTTACTAAAAGTTTTTTGTTTTTGTCATTTTTGCCTTTATTTAAAATTAATTAATCTAAAGTGTCATTATCATTCATAAGTGGCTCCATGGGGTCCCAAAATATACCCCAAGATTCCCATGGTCTGTTAGTAATCATCCAATAAGGTTTGGACAAGTGTTCAGGTAATTTTGAATTATTATAATATTCGTTTTACCTTAATTACCTTATTTACCATTAACAGCGGTAAAAAAAGTCAAAAGTTACTATTCCACCAAAAGTATTTTCATCTTATTTAACCACATTTTACTAACTATTAACAACCATGTATGTATGATTTTTCAAATTCAATTCACAAAAGTGGTAATATTTCATTTAAATGAAAAAGTCTGTTTTTTTAACTACTACTAAGTGGTTTCACTATTCATCAAAAATTTAATTTTTTCAGAAAATTACCAAAAATTCGGCCTAAGCCATATTTGATATTCGGAATTCAAAATGATGTTTATTTTTCCAAATTCAAAATATAAATGTGGCATTAATTAATTTTAAAATTAATTCCTGTTGTTAAAACAAATAGTGTGTTTTTAAGAAACAATAACTATCAAAAGATTGACACTTATTTATGTCCAATTTCAAAGTGAAATTAATTATAATGACCAACATTGGATTAAATTGTAAAAATATATTCTAATTAAACTTTAAAACAAATTAAAAATACAATCTAACCATATAAATAAATCATATTAAAACATAGTTTTGAATTAAAACACAATATTTACACTTCATTAAAAATGAACTTTATCGAAAAAATTCCAAAAATTTACACAAAGTAAATTTTATTGTCCCCATTATAAATAAGGATTTTATTTGGTCAAATAAAATGTATTTAAGTGACCAAAACTATATTTAAATAGGGTTCTCCATTAATAGGTGGTAAATTGGCCTATTAATGTAAATTATGCTTAAAATTAGATTCATTCATATTTTAAGCCTCTAGAATTTATTGGATAAATGTAAATACATTTAACAAACATGTATAATAATATTGTAGTTAGTTTTGTTGATTCCTACCAATACAATGGCAAGGAGTTAACTACCATTTAAAATAATAATATTATATTATTAGTGTGCAACGTATGATTTCAAAGAAACCCGTTGTTGGGTATCAGGTACTCTATCAAACATAGCAACCCTTTTAAAGTAAAAATGTTATTTATTTCACAAATATTAATAAATATGAAAATATATTATTCTTTATTTACTTGGGATGCTACAAAAGCTGTCAGAAAGTTGTCATGGGGAATGACGTGGATTTGACGATCATCATATCCATTCCTTCCCATGGTAGCCCTCATCTTCATCAATCCTGCAACAACTTGTGGAGAAACAATTTTTTATTACTTCATTAGGAAACCATAACAAGGTTTTGTTCAAATGATAATATTCAAGAAAAGTCAAATTTTTTTGCAAAGGGTCCACAAAGGGAATGCCCTGTGTACTGACCCCGGAGTTGGTTCGCGATACCCATATTCTAGGAACCAGCGATACGTGGAAGTGGTCTGCGACATCCTGGACCATGGAGCGATGGCCCGTAGTCCGCATACCAAGCCCCTCTGATGGTTCTCATAATTCGGGACAAAAAATGAGGTTTTAAATGAAAATTTCAAATTTTGAAGGATAATTCCAGTCCATGACCCACTGAACCACGTTGTGTTTTCTTTATCCCCCCCCCCTCGTGACTTATTTTTCAAAGCTATTAAAGTTTATTTGGAATTTGGGATGCTAGTTCACAAATGGGGGAGAGTTTGTACGAGGATCAGTTCACGGATGCCAAAACTGGTTCTCGGACAATGCGGTTCGCGAAGGAAGCCATACATGGAGTCAGTTCACGGAAGCAGGGAATGAGAGAGCTCTTATCCAAAGGATTTGGTAAAAGAAAAGTCACATGGACACCTTTATATAAGATTGGTCACCAACCGGGTCCATCTCTCTACTGCAAACTTATCTATTTTCAGGATGATTCATCATTATAATAGGATCTTATTCGTTCGATTGGACCCCATTCCGATGGGAGAATTTATAGGGTCTCAAAAAATATACAGAAGGGAAGGAAGATAATCTCTTAATATAAGTGGAATAATCTACCTAATCATCATCAATAATTTGGGAAAAATATGAATAATGTTTAGAAGAAATGGTAAAGGACCTAACCAGTCTACGTACATGTTCATCATCAATAATATGCGGTTGGTTTAGAGAACATCACCACCCATGGATGTCGTCGTTCTTGAAATGGAGGTAGAGCTATTACTTGGGCGCAAACCAAATGGCAAGAAAAATTTGTCCAGACCGATATGTAGACGCGGACTGTGTACAGCGTTGTTTTCCAAATGGAGGAGGGACCCTGCGTGGCCGCGAAGCACCCCCGTAACCTAGTTTGTTCGTGGGCGAGGTGCCTTCAATATACCATGTGAACCTCAGGTTGACTAAGTCATCCATAGGCCGGGTTTCCAATCATGGGCCTCCACAAAATGTGACACATGACCATAGATACAACCCTTCCCCCCTATATAGAAGTACGTCAAGGGAGAAATGAAAGGGATCAGTGGATTGAGGATCAGATTCATGGCAATCATATTTTGGATAAGGAAGAGGCTTCCAGGAGATTAGGATTTCACAGAATGAGAAGTTCTGATTCTCGAACCAGTAATAGATATAAATTGGGGGTGAATTGTTAAGAACTGAAGAATGCATAAGAAAATTGATAAATCGTGAACCTAAAATTGGTTGACAACAAACCACGACCCCTACACGGATGCAATTCCCGTGAACTAGGGAGCTTATGCCACTTCTTCAATCCAGAAGGCCGCATAGCACCTTCCTACCTGGGCAAAGCCCTGACCGGAGCTACTACCAGCCACCACCGCTCGAGGGGACTCTAGCGCCGCATACCTATTTGGTACGTGGACAAAAACTGAAGCCACATACCACTCTGGTATGTGGGATTCCCCTTAGTCCACATACCACACTGGTATGTGGATGACCTCTCTACCCACATAGAACCTACCTACGTGAAGGGAAAGAATCCACATATGGCCATGTGGTCCACCACAACCTTCGGTGTTTCCTTCCCCCGATTCAGATAAGGTCCTTCCAATTCAGTCTAATCTTCTAGAATCCACTCAGTAGCCTATTCATTGGCCTCAATCTGAGGCCTTTCCCAAAGCCACCGGACTAGCATGATGAAACCTTCGAGAGAATTAGTGCGCCCTCATAAGTTCATATTCCCATGGTAGGAGGAGACAAAGGGGTTTCCCCATCCCTTGAGAGGACATCCAGGGCACTCCAGAGTTCACATACTCATGGTAGTGCAAAGTGAAATCCCGAGAGCCCCTTTCTGCCTCTCCACTCTTCAGGATTGAGGGATCCTGATCACTTTTCCATTCAAGGAGCACCGAAGGTGAACAATTCTCCCATCCCGTGGAGAGATCTATATGGAATACCTCCTAGATTAAGCACCATTCCATTCTTTCTAGATAGAAATATCCTTTCCCCTTTCATCCGGGAAGGTTCGTTGTTTTGTGCCCTCACCCACGGTCACCCCGACCTCTTCCACCATGGGCTCTCCCTCCCCCACAAACTAGACAGGAGGCGTGTTCATTGTCTAATCATTCATATCCTCTTGTTTCTCACCTTATGCATGACTCACATGGGCTGAGTGGTTTTAAGGATTACAAAATTACCCCACCTACCCAAACTATGTGGACTTTGATCCTTTCCATGGAAGGGTGCGTTGGACGCCTCACTAAGGTTCAATCCCAACAACCATTGGTCCCGACCCCCTTCACGTTGGTCCACCAACCTCATTATGAACTATGAGAACTATGATTCCTGACCAAATCCAGATATGTAGGATGCCTGCTAGAAGGTCCATGCTCAAATTGGTTCCCATTCTAATAGGGTCCACCCAATTATGTTCTCGTCAAATGGGCAACTTCGGTGTGTATTCCCAACACAACTGAACTATGTGGATTCTGATTAATATCATAGGGATACATAGGATGTCCATATTGTGGGTTCTATCCAGAAACTCAAGTCACTCTATGTCTCCCCTAGATGAAAATAAACTCCAAAGTGCCTAATTACAAGGCATGAGACCAGTGTTGTCTAAACAAACACAAACATCCCCAGAATAGCTCATCCTATATGGGATGGTAAACCTCGGATGTAGATGGTTCTGGGTCCCTATGTATACCTATGACTTGAAACACATGGATAATTCATGGATACTATTCTGGGGGATAAACCAAAGATTTGCAAACTTATGAACATGCCACAAATCTATAAGGGAGTCTTAGAATAAAAAATAATTCCCCCCAAAAGCGTGCGATGAGCCTAACATCAAATCCTCTCGACCAATGTTATTTCTTAAGTGTCATTATACATCTCACCAAATGAGAATATGCCATTGGAAATCAGGTCTAGGGATCATTGGATACAAAAACTATTGTCCATTTCCGGCTCTGTGAATAGTCATTTTGGAGACAAGGTGAAGCCACAGAGACATGGAACCCGATAGAAATGATTAAGCAGCACCAACTCCCTTTAATCAGATTCAGGAACCGATCATGTCCCATTCACCATGAAACAAACATGAATTTTAAATTGAAAATTGGAAATAATTTTGGTTTCTTATGAAAGTAATTTAATTATTATTGGAAGAACTCTTATATTTAAAATTAAAATTCAAAAAGTTGTTTCAAAATTAATTTGGGTACTAAAAATTCGATCTCATTTTAAAAATAGAATATTAAAGATGAAATTTAAGCCTTGTGACTATTTATTGGTTATATATATAATATTTATTTGAAACATATTGATCATATGTCTAAACTTGGGGTGAATGATTTCTTAGGGGATACTAATACTAATGGTTAACCTAGTGTGAATTCAGACCCTATGGGACATTGGGTTTTATGTTTAAAATGGAGTGAATGTTGCCCCTGGTAATTCTAGATCTTATGATTATCCTATGGTGAACACTTTATCCAAGTAATGATGGGACTAATGGTTATCCAAGGGTGAAAACATCCCCTGAGAGAAGTAAGATCTTATGGTTAACCTGTGGTGAATGTAAAATTTGGAGAAAACTAGGACCATGGATTGGTATATTTCTCTTAGTTGGGGGTTTTATGTTAAAAATGATCATCATGGCTTGCTAAGAGACACTATCGAATTTTAAAAATTAGGTTTTTATCACTCCTAGGGTGAAACTGGCCCATAGGGTCAACATTCATTTTATTACATCATCTTTAAATCATTAAATAGTTATTCGTATTAGTGATTATCATAATCACTAATACATGAAAAAATTGGACATGTCCTATTAGAGACACCATTAGTAGAGTCCTAATAAGTTATACTCACACCCACCATAGGCCTCCAAGGAACATGGGTACTTGAGAATAAGTATCTCTAGTTATATGTTACAGGTGTAGGGAAATGTCACATTGCTTGAAGTTACATATCATATTTTAAAGTAAAGCATGATAGATGGGACTAGGATGAACTCAAAAACATATAGATACAAGAATTTAGTTTATATTTTACATTTTTATATATTAATCATGTATATGATCCACCCATAATGTATCCTTCTGACAAGCCCAACATTCCATCTATTATAGAACATTTTACAGTATTTATTTTTAGAAAATTATTTCTTATATGTGATGATTTTATAGTATGGTTTATGTGATATTATTATTTCTATGCTAATTATTAATATTAATTGAGGGTATAGTCTTCCTATAAATCCTTTATACCCTCGTTCTTAGCTAATAGCCTTTATAAAATGAGTTGGTGAGAATGTGGTCAGGTATTCTTCTATCGGTCTAGAGTCATTATTTGGTTCAGTGGGGTGAGACATTAAAATTCCATATCTGATATTTTTTTTTATTTTTTTCATATATTTATAAAAATATATATTGTTGATTAGTAATGTGTCGAGTCATTAAAATAATCTCATTCTCCGAAGTTATCAAACTACACCAGGGAAAACCGGAGTTGTCAATGATAAAACTACTTGTTCATGGATTGTTCTTGGTACAATTTTATTTTATTTTAAATTAGGTGATGAATATGATATGTGATGTAGTTATTTATTATGTTTTACTCTTTTCTTTTGATAGAAAGAGTCTATTTAAATTGTAGTGTGTTCATGCATAACTTTAGGAATATATGGATTGACATGACATGCATCTTATTAGGGACGTAGTTTTATATGTTTATTTCATGTTCTATGTGTTTAGTCCAGTTTTATAATTCAAGGTATCCTATGTTTAATTTTCACAATGTTATATCAACAATATTTATTTCATCCTATTGTTAATGTTTTAATTTTAATACATGGAATGGTATTTAATGTTTAAGCAATGTCATATATAGTGGTTTCCATTAACGGTTATGGTGTAATCTTACACGATGAATTCCTAAGATGATCTTTTATAGAATTGGTGTATGTAAATATATTGAAGATGTGATGAATGATATTTCCATTCAGGTAATAATTGAAACTCTTTTTACTCCCTTTTTGTTTGGGTACATTTCAAAACAATCAGATATGGATATAATTTGATGGTGAGAATGACGTAATGTTTGGGAATGTTTTTTAAATTTAATGGAATGTGGGTATAATAGAGAAAAGGATTTATGTGGTATTATGATGTTTTGGGGAGTTTTCTATAGGTTAATATATTTGATACTAAATTTAGAAGATATTTATGTTGTAAATGTCCAAATTATAGCGTTATTTCATCACTAGGAAGAATATGTGGAAGTTCTTTAGGTCAAATATGTGAAATTGTTTTACACAATAAAAATCCATATGTAAGACATAAAATCATCACTCGATATTATTTAACTCTGGGTGATGTTTTTTTGGAATATATTAGTTTTTTGAAATATATGGTGTAAGACCGAGCTATATGCTATAAACCCCATTTTTTCTGGGTTTTAATTACAACTCACCTAACATACTCATGTCATGTGGTGCATCCAACTCCTGTGAGCCCTAGGTATCTCTTTAATTAATTGGTAGGGTTTCATTCCCTCTAGATTATTTTTCCTTATATTGTTTTTCTCTATACATATGGGTTGTCTTCCTTTATGTATGTGTGATCATTTTCCCCTATAATTAGATTTTCTGATCATGGTCATGTAGTGATGTGTGCATTGTTTTCTTAGGATTAATCACCATGATGAAATCATGATTGATCCTTTAAAATATTCCTCAATTCCTCGTCTTCTAGAGGTAAATTCATTTTTACCAATATCTATTGCTGAAGATGACTGGGTTTCCAATATTCTTTATGTAGATTTATCTATAAAATTGTTTTTAATTCGTTGATAGCCTTATGTTTTTTTGAATTCCTTTGTAATGTTCATTGGAATTTCATTACCTTGAATTTCAATGGATTGTTTTGGAAATGATAAATGTTTTAATGGTTTCTTATTTAAAAATGGATTTCCCCACACCAAATATTTAATTAAATGTTTTAAATAGAGGTTTTGGTTTTTAAATGACATTTTAAATAATTAACACACTAGGTAACCACGGTTGTGTTGAGAATAGAATTTTTACTCTATGTGTGTAATGAAATATGATATTTTGTGTCTCATTAGTGTGTTTAATTTCACTACAGGTTTTATTTTTTTGATCCACCTTAGGCTTGGATTAGAGATTTTCATTTTTTTCTAGAACTTATACCAGTAGGTTCGCTCCAAAGTTGTGTACTTTTTCATTTATTATTAGTTTATCACATGATGTTATTTCGTGGTTATTTTCTGAAATGATAATCATATGGTGTATCCATGGATGGATTATCCTATGTATAAAAAAATTATTTTATTCTTGATATATTCCTCAATTTGGAGAATATAGCATGGTTTTATGAAAACAGATGAAATTATTTACAAAATAGTTTTTTTATAAAAAATGATTCTAAACTGGATTTGTTTTATTGCTAGAGATAAATAATTAATAATATTTGAACAAGTATATTTTATTTGGTGGGTTCCTACTGGTCCTTCTATTGAAACCCTACCTTTTTATTTTTGCAATTTGTAGATATTGTTTTGCAAGACTCGGGTATGGAGTTGGGAATAATGTAGTATTCAGTACCCCATATTTTCTGTAACACCCCAAGCTTCCATGATACATTTCCCTTTAAATAATGCAATATCTTGCATTGTATGCAACATCGAGATTCTAACACACCGTGACCAATCAAACTAGCCGTTATATATAGTAATACCCAATTTTTTAAATTTTTTAAATTTTATTTTTCAAAATGGAAATCAATTTTTAATTAGGAATATCAAAATTAGCTTAGGGTGGATTATTGGTCTTTTTCTGAAAACTTTCAATTTTTTATGAATAATGAAATACACTGCATTATTGTTTAAAACCGAATTTTTATTTAAATAACTAATTATTTTATTAAAATTTAATTTAGGTCAAAATAATTACATAAAAACCTATAGATGTTCAATGTAATTCATTGGAGTCATTTTGTAATAATATTAGATATATAACAATATATAGAACTTTTCACTGTCTTTTGCCCACCTCCTATGAGAATTTGAAAATTCACATAAAACATAATTTTACCTCTTCTATGAATGGAATTTCAAAAATCTGAGATACATGGTTGATATCGGTATGAAATATATGTTTCAATAAGATGTTAATAATTTTTGGGGAATAGTAACTTTTTACTTTTATTTACCACAATTAATATTAAATAGGATAATTAAGGG
This sequence comes from Viscum album, assembly GCA_963277665.1. Lineage (NCBI taxonomy): Eukaryota > Viridiplantae > Streptophyta > Magnoliopsida > Santalales > Viscaceae > Viscum > Viscum album. Next base: position 862,060,030 of record OY728121.1, read on the forward strand.
TAAAAATGATATTATTTTTACCCTAGAACATTTCCTAATTATATTGGATAAGTTTAATTTGACCAAAAACAACATTAGGAATAATATATGATCCTTTAGGACCACTTGGATTAGATTAGTACATGTATTATTATACGATTCAAAGAAGAGTTAAAAGTGTTTAATTCAAAGTTTGATAACTAAACCATTTATAATATAGGGTTATAACTAAGATAAATTAGACTAAAAAAATTAATTAGAAAGATAAAAAAGATTTCTTATATAATGAAATTTTATTTAAAATTTTTAGACATTAAATAATTTAATTTATTTATGACACAATGATGACGATGTAATTACCGTAAAATGGAATATTAAAATAATTGATAAAATAAATATCCAAATAAATGTAATTTATGATTTTTGATGAATTAATATAATTTTATAGGTTAATATTTCATGTTATTATTGAAAATAAGCATTTATTTCGAAGTAATAATGTTTTTAGGACTTTAACAAAAATATATTATTAAATAATGTCAAAATTGACCTAAATGAGTTTTTAAAACAAATACAATATTATTGGTAGATATAATAATCTTAAAAATATAAGGATAGACCAAAATACTTATATAATAATAGTTGTATCATTAATTAACCACTTGGGGTTTTATTGGATGTTAATTGTATGTTTATTAACCATATAATATAAAAATACAAAAAGACATGGTAAATGTCAAACGATTTAACTAAGAGTTAATTCTAAAGGATAAGGTTAATATAGTGACCCAAACCTGTCTAAAACCTATATTTTGAGTGTATTTTTACTCATACCAACCTTATCCTAGAAATAAATCATTTTGGAGCCATTATAAACCGAAAATGAATTTATTATAAAATAATATATCAATCTTTTTCTAAGGTGCCCCTCACCCCTCTTATAAAAGGGCACTTCTCCTTCTCTCAAATTCACATCTTCAAATCCATTTGGCTTGGCCAAACCCTACACAAATATCCTCCCAATTTTCCTCCCTTCATTCTAGAGGCCTTGTTTTAGTCCAAAATCCAACCTACGGATCCATTTTGATCAAATCGAAAGGAATAACCCAAACAAGAGGTAAATATTTCATCACCTCTTAAAAGTTATTTTCTTTATCCACTTCCTCTTTCTTTGTTGTTTCCATTCTAAAATAATAACTCCAGTACCTTCTATATAATGTGATGTTATTATAAAAATGGTAAAACCATATTAATTATGTTATCCATCCAATGAACAATATGTCCCCACATGTGCGTATGTACGACTTACCGCCTACACGTCGTGCTGTAGTTTTTGATCAATATATTATTATTTTGATGTTTATAATAATGATTTATAATCGATATAAATAATAGATATAACATGTTTATGATTCTTTATATATTATATACCATCCATTTAGTTATGATTTTAATTTCAAAAGAAAGATATTGTCGCTCGCGTGTACATACGAATTACTATCTCCAAAAATGAGATGGGATTCATTTCCCATCGTAATCATTAAAGAAATATTTTCATGTGATGATTAAAAATAATATTTAAAGAAAATAATATCATTCAGGATATGAATCAAATACATCCTATCCATAACAATCATGGCTTACGTAAATAATCATATACAGTAAAATTGATCAGTTAACACCAAAAATGAGGATACTACTAAAATATCATTAAAAAATCAATATTTCAAGATCATATATGATATCATATTGTTGTATATGGTTCATGTATAATTTAATAACAATTATTTCCCCATTCTACAGGAGGTTAAGCTACCCTATACAATGGAAATGTACAAGGTAAGGGTTAATTCTACAATCTCTTTATTATTCGAGGTTGTATTTACGTAAGTATCTACTGAGTCCTCTTTATCGTCCACATCCATGTCTCTTAAAAATGTATTTCAAAACATTTTTACTATTTTCAAGAAAATGGGATAATGTTAATTATACCCTTATTTGAACTTATATGTTTTTAAAGGAATCATTCATTCATTTTCCAAAGAAGGTACTTTACGACCTTTTCGACAAAATTAAGGCAAGAATGTCTTTTTTTAACATATACTGCGGGTGCGGTTATTCTCTGCCATTATAACATCGTCGAAGCTTCCCTTACAAGCATATAATAATATTTTCAAAAAAAAAATTATTTTATAATTATGTAACTTTAAATGATTTCAACAAAAAAATGAGATATTTCTCTCAAATAGTTTTGATTTCATCTATGTCAACATCCTTTGATGGATTTTATATCTGGTTTGAAGTCCATTCATTATGATTCAAATATTAAATATTCTATTGATGGTTTTTTAATATGTTTGACTTTGGATGTGTTATTTTTATACCATCCATTGTTTATAGATAATGTATTGACATTTCATATTCTAGTTTTAATATGAATGTTTAAGTTATGTTTAACCCTTTTCAAATGAGGAATGTATTGGACTTAGTATGTAATGGGTGGAGCTCGCTATAGATCCTTGATGCATCAGTAGGTCTCATGAGACAACTATACATTGAATTGGATGAGGTCTTTCCCAATTTGATATATATATATATATATATATGGTTTTGGCCGAGACCTAAATCATTTTTAGACATCTAGGCTGAGGCCTTGAAAAAATGTTTCAGAATGTCTAGCATTATACATTTCCTCATTATGAAAATAATATTGATGGTTCATGTGGTCATTAGTCTAGTAAAATACCCATGATTATGTTTTATTATGGAATTATTTACTCATATCATATTCCTTCCATAAAATGTTTCATGCCTATTATTTGTAAAGGAATGTGTTTTCAATTATTCACCATGCTTAATATTTATGTTATCTTCTAATGTATTTCTTACCCTTACTGATCATTTGAGCTCACCCCTTTCTTATGATTCATTATCTAGGATATGAAGAAGTTTGTTATGTGTGACTTTCAGGCATAATCTAGAAGCCTTGGATGATTATAATGGGATAAATTAGTGTTTTATTTATTTTCATGTTGTAATGTTGGTCTTATGTATGAATCTTGTTTCCAATAATACTATACTGATCGGTCTTTCGGGACATGATTTTCTTGTGATCATGCCAATGCAATGTAATAATGAACCAACTCTATGTGTAACGTCCCGGACCCGGGTGCCACTCAACGGGTGCCCCGAACCTAGTTCTCCACATGACCTCAAGCGCATTTCCCCAAATGCCAGAGGCTGCCAACTAGCAGCGAGGGCCCAGGTCTGATAGTGGGGAAACTATGCCCTCATTTTTCAAAGTGTAGAGCAGCGGAATAAAAAATAAAACATAAAACAAATGGCAGAAGCAGTAAACCATACACAACTGAATTAATCAACAGCAGTGGATATAACCAACATTGTATAAATAATCATGCTATATGTATCAAGTTCTAAGAAAACATCTAGAACGTGTTATACATCAATACAGTACAGCAAAAAGCAGAGTACAACAAAGCAAAGCAAACAGCTGGCAGCGGCATTGTGAGCCTAGGCTCAGTCCCATTCCCTCCTACTCCACATCAACAGTCAAGTACCTGTATAGGGACTCTTTCCCCTCTCCACACCTGCAGAAACGTAATCTGTTTGGGCCGAAAAGCATGACCCAAACAGGGTGTAAGAAATATATCTCAGTAGGCACCAACTAAAGGCCCATTCCCAACTACGTGTAAGCATGAAAAAATAGTGTGCAGTAGTAAAATGCAATAAAGTAAGTAGTACTCAAAAGTAACTAATTACCAGTTACATTTCCATTTTATTTTCTATTTAATTCATTTAATTTAAAATACAACCATAGTGAATATTCTAAATAACCATCTAACGTACTCGGACATGTAAACCCCTACCCTCAGGTAAAGAGTATCCAACACAAGAATCTTCCCACAGTCATAACAGAGTTTTCCCTCAGGCGTAGGTAGTGTCACCCTCAGGAACATAGTCTATTTCCCTCAGGCACGGAAGATGTTTCCCTCATTCCGAAATAACTACAGCCCTCGGGCTAAATAGTGCAGTGCCCTCAGGATAATCACAACAATTCCCTCAGGCTAACAGGTAATCGGGCCATGCCCAACAAGTAAATAAGTAGTAAACAAGAAATTCCACTCAAGGCAATTCTAAGATTACTACTTAAAAGGCATACCCTTGGGTATCCTGGACAAACGGCTAAATAGTGGAACACACCCCTGGGGTGGTCCTGGATCCAAAAAATGATCCCAACCAGCATTTTAGTAACATAATTAAATACCTAATCAATTTTAGGTGTTTAATATATCAACGGCCACAGCCACATGACACCCCAACATGGGTTCGTGGCACAAAAATTCAAAAATCACATGGCAGTTGTAAAAACAAACACCAAGACACCTACCTTATACGCCAACAAACGATATACGTGAACGTCAGTTCCAGAAATGCCCAAGAACGGCGTAGATTTGACGAAGAAGACAAACTGTTCAAACCCAAATAACTCCTGTTAGGAGAAGAATTGGTAAGAAGCAGCCAAGGAGAGGGAAACCCTTACCCGTGCGGTTCCAACGGGATCGTCCGAGGTGGAAACCGATTCCAGACGAACACTCGGTGGATCTTCAAAGGTTCGGCCTCCTCCTTTGGCTCCAAAACGGATCAAATGCCACCTATTCCAAATGAGGATACTACTTCCTATTTTAAGCTGAAAAAACAAAGTACATGGAGTGTACTTCCGAGTACACGGCGTGTACTTCCGAGTACACGGCGTGTACTCCCTTCATATAACTGTTCCTCCGGCGGCACCGCCACACTGTTCATCCGTCGACATGAGTACATGGCATGTACTCCTGAGTACACGGCGTGTACTGCCACCCAGCTGGAGGCTGCTCCATTGCCTTACTGTTTTGGTCTTCTGACTGAATACACGACGTGTAAATGACCACTACACAATGTGTAGTCGGTTCCTACACCCTTCGTCCCCGACATGGCTACACGCCCCGTGTACCCGTCCCACACGGCTAAAAGTACACGACGTGTGGAAAAGTACATGGCGTGTAGTTCCAAAATTTAGGATTCTTCCCCATTTTCCATATTTTCTCAAAAGCACATAAGGAAAAGGAATAAAGAAAAATTTCATACCTCAAAACTATGAACCGGGTTCTTACAAACTTCCCCCCTTATAGCAATTCATCCCCGAATTGCCCTTCCAAGGGTGGTGAAGATATAGCCATGAACAACTCTTGACACTGAGCATGTACGTCGGCATCCCACTCCTAGGTCTCGTCCCGCACTCGGCCATGCTGCTATAGCACCCATACGAGAGGAAATGACCGGCCTCGGATAACCTTCTTGCTCCTCTCAAAGATACGAATCAGATGCTCCTCAAAGGGAGCATCATGCTGAAGCTCAACCTCCTCTGGCTGAATGGTGGGAGATGGGTCTGAATGGTAGCGATGAAACTGAGACACGTGGAAGACGTCGTGCATGGATCGATACTGCTGTGGTAACTGTAATTGATAGGTAACTAGCCCAACTCTCTGCAGAATCTCAAATGGCCCCACATACCTCGGTGAAATCTTACCATGTCTCCTGATCCATTTGTGTCCCAGCCTCGGTGAAACACGCAAGAAAACCTGATCCCTGACCATGAACTCCAAAAGTCGTATGCGGTGATCAGCATATGACTTCTGTCGAGACTGCGTGGTAGTCATCTGATTCTGAATCAACTAGACCTACTTAGAAGTCTCATGTATGAGACGTGGTCCTAGTAAAGCTGCCTCACCTGCCTCTGACTAGCACAAAGGTTATCAGCATGGCCTACCATATAGAGCCTCGTATGGTGCCATCTAGATAGTTTCCTAGAAACTATTTTTATAGGAAAACTCAACTAAGGGTATATGCTTCTCCCAAGAGACCCAAATTCTAGGATGCATGCACGCAGCATGTCCTCAAGCACCTGTATCGTCCGCTCTGACTAGCCATCTTTCTGAGGGTGGTATGTTGTGCTTTGAAGAACCTGTGTACCCATCGCCCTCTGAAAACTCTTCCAAAAACAAGACATAAAGTGGGCGTCCCTATCCGAAACGATAGAATGAGGGACCCCATGTAGACGGACGATCTCTCGGATATACAGCCTTCCGAGATCGTCAACACCGAAGGTCTCCTTGATCGACAAAAAGTGAGCTACCTTCGTGAGTCTATCCACAACAACCCACACGACGTCATTGCCTCTAGGTGACCTCGGTAACCCAGTCACGAAATCCATCATGACATCATCCCATTTCCACTCTACAATGGGTAACTACTATAACAGCCTAGCTGGCCTCTGGTGCTCCGCCTTCACCTGCTGACAGGTGGAACACCTCATAACAAAACCAGTTATCTCTCTCTTTATACCCGGCCACCAGTACTGATTCCTCAAGTCACGGTACATTTTGGTAACCTCGGGATGAACTGCCCAAGATGAATCATGAAACTCCCACATCAGCTCCTCGCGTATATCCCCTGGAACCCATACTCGTCCATGGAAACGCAGGTCCTCATCACTACCTATCGTCCAACCAGGAGAAGGGTCCCCACTTACCACCGACTCCCGTAGAACTAGGCCTTCTGAATCAGATATATGTCTCATCCTCACTCTGTCAGGGAGGGTAGAAGTCACATATAAAGCGGAAAGATAAGTCTGCCCCAGACTATCGTGCACCTCCAGATGCATCTCAGAGAACAAGGCAATGAGCTGCCACTCACCACTGGACTCCTGCACTGCCTGTATCTGAGTCTTCCTGATTAGTGTATCAGCTACTGCATTACCTTTACCAGGTGTATAGGCAAGCTCAATATCAATGGACTGTAGGTACTCAACCCACCTTCTCTGCCTCAGATTCAGGTCACCCTGAGTAAAAATATACTTGAGGCTTTTGTGGTTGGTGAAAACCACAAAATGCCCTCCTAATAGATAATGTCTCCAACAACGCAACGCATGCACAACTGCAGCCAACTCGAGATCATGCGTCGGGTAATTTCTCTCATGTGGCCTCAACTTCCGAGACCCGTATGCAACAACTCGGTCTCGCTGCATCAACACTGATCCCAGCCCAATCCATGATGCATCACAGTAAACTATATAGCTCTTCCCTAGATCTGGGAGTATCAGGATCGGTGCTGATGTCAACCATCCCTTCAGGTCCTGAAAAGCTATCTCGCAAGCTTCCAACCAAACAAACATCACACCCTTTTTAGTCAGACCCGTCAACGGCGCTGCTAAGAGGGAGAAGTCCAATATGAAACGTCTGTAGTAACCAGCCAGCCCTAGGAAACTCTGTATCTCAAACACGTTTTTAGGATGCTCCCAGGAAACTACTGCTATCACCTTCTCTGGGTCTACTAAAACTCCTGCCTTAGAGATGATATGTCCCAGGAAGTGAATCAGGTCCATCCAAAAGTGGCACTGTGAGAGCATAGTATATAGTCGATGCTCTCTCAGTGTACTCATTACGATCTCAAGATGGGTGGCATGGTCGTGTCGAGAGTGAGAGTAGACCAAGATGTCATCCAAGAATACTACCAGAAAATAATCAAGGTACGGATGGAACACATGATTCATTAGATCCATGAAAACTTCTGGCGCATTCGTCAGTCCGAACGGCATAACCGTATACTCATACAGACCATATCTACTCTGAAAAGCTGTAAGTGGTATATCTGATGGCCTCACGTGAAACTGATGATATCCAGATCTCAATTAAATCTTAGAGAACACTCGTTCTCTACGAAGCTAATCAAAAAGATCATCTATCCTCAGCAAGGGATGTCAGTTCTTAACCGTAAACTAGTTCTGCTTTCGATAATCCACGCAATGTCTGAGGGTACCGTCCACTTTCTTCGCAAAAAGGACCGGAGAACCCCAAGGAGAAGTACTGTGTCAGATAAAGCCCTTTGACTGTAACTCCTCTAACTGCCTCTTGAGCTCCTGCAACTCAGGTGTAGCCATCCTATAAGGAGGAATGGACACCAGTGTTGTGCCTGGCACAAGCTCAACAGAGAAATCCACCTAACGCACCGGAGGTAGACCCTAAAAGTCGTCCGGGAAGACTTCCCTGAAACAATAATCAACTGGAGGGAAATATATCTGACAAGTCCCCTGATCATCCAGATATAAACTCGAAATCTGGGTTGTGACTCCACCTCGCCCACAATGCTCTGGTCCATCTCGACTTGCCTGAACATTCCACTCGCCCTTGTATAGAAACTCTCCACCCTCTAGTGATGTGAAATGAACCCTGTGACGATAGCAGTCTACAAAGGCTCGATAGGGAACCAACCAGTCCATCACGAGAATGAAGTCATAGCTCGTCATCTCTAAGACATAGAGGTCCCAAAGAATGTGACACCCACCAACCTCAAGGGGGAACTCCTTGCACTGACGCACACCAACTGTTCTAGTACCCAACAGAGTGTCTAGCATCATGATATCCGAAGAAGAAGAAACATAGAGCCCAAGGCTCTCCACAAAGGGTAAAGATATGAAACTATGTGTAGCACCCGTATCAAAAAGTACCGAAGATAAGACAGAAGCTACTAGAGTAGTACCTATAACTGTCGAAGGTCCGGGATCCTGCTCCTGCTAGGTCTGTTGCACTGCATATGCCTGCCTAGTGTCGTGGCCCTGCGACACAGCCTGGCTACCCTGAGCTGTCCCGCCCTATCGCCTCTGAGATCCTGGTGTCTGGATACCACGGCCACGACCACCATCTCTGCCTATACGCCCTGACGTATTCCAGTTCTCGGACTGGTGAGAAGCCACTGGTCCTGCTCCCACACGCGGAGTCTCCACAAAACCCCTCTCACTAGCCACTGATGGAAACGCCCTGCAAAATCACTACAGATGACCCAAATTTCCACAAGCTCGGCACTCCACTAGATCACGTGGACACTGCGGTCTCTTATGCCCCTCTCTGCCACACTGTTAGCACATGACCGGACCACCTGAAGAAGCTGGTTGGCTGGTACTGCCACCCTGAGAGAAGTTCATCTGTCTCTTCCTCTTGCCAGCAGAAATAGTACCAGTAACTGGTGCTGAACCACCATGGACCACACCACTAGATTCTCATAGGTTACTCTCCGTAATTAGCGCCTGATTGATGATAACGTGTACAGAAGGAAACTTGAAAACATTTACCAGCGCTCAGATGTCATAACGAAGACCATCCTCAAAATGTCTGGCTCTCAATGTCTCATCACCCACCAGCACGGGTGAAAAACGCTGATGCTCAGTGAAATGAGCAGAATAGTCCATCACCGACATAGTGCCCTGCTGCAGATTCATGAACTCTCGAGGTCTATCTTCCCTCAGTGTCTCTGGGAAAAATAAGTCATAGAAGATTGCCTGAAAATCTTCCCATGCCATGTCTCTGTGATGCTCTGACTGGGTGGTGACATCCCACCACCTCTTTGTGGAATCTCGTAGCATGTAAGTCGCGAGGTTGACCCTCCACCCCGGAGGCGTCTCTAGATGCTCAAAAATAGTTTGCATAGACCCCAACCAAGAATCCGCAGCCTGTGGTCCGCCATCCCCTGAAAACGTGGGTGGATGCTGCTGCTGAATGATATGTGTCAGCTCGACCATAGATTTTTCAGCCTTCGGTGCTCCCTGAAAGGTCTACATGAACCACATAAAGCCTTCACGGAACTGCGCCTATGTCCGGTATAGTAGCTGGCACCGCATCTGGCTGTGCTGGAGGATCAACTGGTAGCCCATGGCCCACCATCTCTAGAGTATACTCGTCGCCGCTCTCCGGGCGAACAACGCACGGTCGTCTAGGTGGCATGAAACTATAAGGTCAAAGGCACGCCTTAGATTCAAGATTATTAAGACTGAAAGAGAATGAACCACAAAAGGAACAAGAGGAAGAAGGCATTCCAAAATTTGAAAAACAAGACTACACGGCGTGTACAATAACTACACAGCGTGTACTTGGCTTCCCTTCCCCTGCCCGGGTCCTTCGACATGGCTAAGCCACACGGATTCCATTGAACAAATACTACACGGCGTGTATAATATCTACATGGCATGTATGGTGTTATTTTCCAACTGCATGTGTCGTCTGTGACACGGCCGACTACTCGGATTGAAACTACACGGCGTGTTACACCCGCACACAGCGTGTACACCACCCTGTTTCCCCACCACATGGCTAACACCACATGGTATGTCCTCATACAAGACTATATGGCGTGTCCCACGGGTACACAACGTGTTCAAGGAGAGGTGACACCGGCCCGTGTTGTTAGTTACATGGTCGAGCCCCCAGGTCACATTACACGGCGTGTGCATCATTGACACGGCGTGTTCTGTACAGGAGTTCACCGACCCGTGTTGTTAGTTACATGGCCGGACTCCGGGTCAACACTACACTGCATGTACAAAAGATACACGGCATGTTTTACCCAAGCCTTTCCTTTCCCCGTGTCACTGCCAACACGGTTTGTGACACGGGAAGAGACTACACGGCGTGTACTCATGGTACACGGCGTGTACTCATGGTACACGGCGTGTACTCAAAAAGTTCATTTTTCTTCCTGAACAGAAGGTCATAAATGGCGTGTATAAATATACTATACGGCGTGTATACTGGGTTTCTGGACAGTATGCCTCAGAAAATTCCCTGGAACCCAGAAAATACTGTAAAACAACACCTAAGTGTCAAATTCCGACACGTGAGGGCCCACACTCCCCACGAATCAAATTCTGAAATCTTATCTGTGTTATAACAAAATAATTAGTCAATGAGCCACCAATTCTGGTCAATGGGGTCCCATACTACCCAAAAACTGAATTATGGCATTCATTCTATAAATAGGCTCACATAAAATTACCCTGTCACACAGCAGGTATTTTATCAGAGCAGCTATCACAACAACATTCTTTTCTGGCACAACAACTATCACAACATCATGCAATTCCTAATGCACCTACATGGCATGGAAACTATGAATGGCATGTGATATCTAGAATGTGCCTATATGATGTATGAGATGGAATACCCTCATCTCATTTGGTTGTAACTAAATAGAACCCACAGATAAAATATAAACAACACAAACCAAGTGCATCACCCAACGGTGAAAACATATCAACGGTAAATTGCAAAATCAATAAAATTTCAATCACGAGGTAAATTGGATTTCCCCTGTACGCGGGTTAGCTACGCCCGTGCACAACTTATTACCAACTACCGTTCATCCTATCCCTGACTACGACTCCAAATAGTAAGTCACAAAAAAGAAACCTCCTTTGATACCACTTTGTAACATCCTGGACCCGGGTGCCACTCAACGGGTGCCCCGAACCCGGTTCACCACATGACCTCAAGCTCATTTCCCCAAACGCTAGAGGCTGCCGACTAGCAGCGAGGGACCAGGTCTGATAGTGGGGAAACTATGCCATCATTTGTCAAAGTGTAGCGCAACGGAATACAAAATAAAACATACAACAAATGGCGAAGCAGTAAACGATACACAAATGAAATAATCAACAGTAGTTGATATAACCAACAGTGTAGATATAATGATGCTACATGTCTCAAGTTCTAATAAAACAACTAGAACATGTTATACATCAATACAGTACAGCAAAAAGCAGAGTACAACACAGCAAAGAAAACTGCTGGTAGTGGCATCGCGAGCCTACGCTCGGTCCCATGCCCTCCGACTCCACATAAATAGTCAAGTACCTGTATGGGGACTCTTTCCCCTATCCACACCTGCAGAAACATAATCTGTTTGGGCCGAAAAGCATGACCCAAACAGGGTGTGAGAAATATATCTCAGTAGGCACCCACAAAAGGCCCGTGACCAACTGCGTGTAAGCATGCAACAATAGTGTGTAGTAGTAAAATGCAATAATGTAAGTAGTACTCAAAAGTAACTAATTACCAGTTATATTTCCATTTTATTTTCTATTTAATTCATTTAATTTAAAATACCACCACAATGAATATTCTAAATAACCATCTAATGTCCTCGGACATGTAAACCCCTACCCTTAGGTAAAGAGTTTCCAACACAAGAATCTTCCCTCAGGAATAACTGAGTTTTCCCTCAGGCGTAGGTAGTCTCGCCCTCAGGCACAGAGTCTGTTGCCCTCAGGCACGGAAGAAGTTTCCCTCAGGCCGAAATTACTACAGCCCTCGGGATAAATAGTGCAGTGCCCTCAGGCTAATCACTACAATGCCCCCAGGCTAACAGGTAAACAGGTCATGCCCAACATGTAAATAAGCAGTAAACAAGCAATTCCTCTCGAGTAAATTCTACGATTACTACTTAAAAGGCATACCCTCGGGTATCCTGGCCAAACAACTAAACAGTGGAATACACACCTGGGGTGGTCCTGGATCCAAACAACGATCCCAACAAGCATTTTAATAACATAATTAAATACCTAATCAATTTTAGGTGTTTAATATAGAAACGAACTCAGCCACACGACACCCCAACATGGGTTCGTGGCATAAAAACGCACAAAACACATGACAGTTGGGAAAAAACACCAATCCACCTACCTTATACGCCAACGAACTTTATATGTGAATGTCGGTTCCAGAAACGACCAAGAACGGCGTAGATCTGACGAAGAAGAAAAACTGTTCAAACCCAAATAACTCATGTTAGGAGAATAATTGGTAAGAAGAAGCCAAGGAGAGGGAAGCCCTTACCCGTGCGGTTCCAACGGGATAGTCTGAGGTAGAAACCGATTCCAGATGAACACTCGGTGGATATTCAAAGGTTCAATCTCCTCCTTTGGCTCCAAAACGGTTCAAATGCCTCCTATGCCAAATGAGGAGGCTACTGCCTGTTTTAAGCAAAAAAAAAACAAAGTACACGACGTGTACTTATGAGTACACAACATGTACTCCCTTCATTTAATTGTTCCTCTGGAAGCACTAGCCCACTGTTCATCCGTCGACATGAGTACACGACATGTACTCCTGAGTACACGGCGTGTACTGCCACCCAGCTGGCGGCTGCTCCAGTGCCTTACTGTTTTGGTCTCCTGACTGACTACACAGCGTGTAAAGGACCACTACACGGCATGTAGTCGGTTGCTACACCCTTCGTTGCCAACATGATTACACGCCCTGTGTACCCATCCCACACGAGCAAAAGTACACGGCGTGTGGAAAAGTACACGACATGTAGTTCCAAAAATTTTGGATTTTTCCCCATTTTCCATATATTCTCAAAAACACTTTAGGAAAAGGAAAAAGAAGAAGCTCGTACCTCAAAACTAAGAACCAGGTTCTTACAAACATCCCCCTTAAAGTAATTCATCCCCGAATTTCCCTTCCAAGGGTGGTGAAGATATAGCCGTGAACAACTCTGGCCACTGATCATGTACGTCGGCCTCCCACTCCCAGGTCTCGTCCTGCACTTGGCCATGCTGCCATAGCACCCGTATGAGAGGAACTGACCGGCCTCAGAGAACCTTCATGCTTATCTCAATGATACGAATCAGATGCTCCTCAAAGGACGCATCATGATGAAGCTCAACCTCCTCTGGCTGAAAGGTGTGAGACGGGTCTGAATGGTAGCGACACAACAGAGACACTTGGAAGACGCCGTGCATGGCTCGATACCGCTGCGATAACTGCAACCGATAGACAACCAGCCTGACTCTCTCCAGAATCTCAAATGGCCCCACTTACCTCGGTGGAAGCTTACCATGTCTCCTGATTCGTTTGTGTCCCAGCCTTGGAAAAACACACAAGAATACCTGATCCCCAACCACGAACTCCAAAGGTCGTCTGCGGCGATCAGCATATGACTTCTATCGAGACTGCGCGGTAGCCATCTGCTTCTGAATAAACTGGACCTACTCAGAAGTCTCATGTACAAGACATGGTCCAAGTAAAGCTACCTCACCTACCTCTGACCAGCACAAAGGTGATCGGCATGGCCTAAAATATAGAGCCTCATATGGTTCCATCTCGATAGTCACCTAGAAAATATTGTTATAGGCAAACTCGACTAAGGGTATATGCTTCTCCCAAGAGCCCCAAAAGTCTAGGAAACATGCACGTAGTATGTCCTCAAGCACCTGTATCATCCATTCTGACTGGCCATCTGTCTGAGGGTGGTATGCTGTGCTCAGAATCACCTATGTACCCAGCGCCCTCTGAAAACTCTGCTAGAAACGAGACGTAAACCGGGCGTCCCTATCCAAAACGATAGAACGAGGGACCCCATGAAGACGGACGATCTCTAGAATAGACATCCTTCCGAGGTCGTCAACAACGAAGGTCTCCTTGATCAGAAAAAAGTGAGCTACCTTTGTGATTCTGTCCACAACAACCCACACGGCATCATTGCCTCTAGGTGACCTCGGTAACCCAGTCACGAAATCCATCGCAAGATCATCCAATTTCCACTTTGGAATGGGTAACTGCTGTAACAGCCCAGCTGGACTCTGGTGCTCCACCTTCACCTGCTGATAGGTGGAACATCTCGTAACAAAACCAGCTATCTCTCTCTTCATACCCGGCCACCGGTACTGACGCCTCAAGTCACGGTACATCTTGGTAACCCCAGGATGAACTGCCCAAGCTGAAGCATGAAACTCTCGCATCATCTTCTCACGTATATCCCCTGGAACCCATACTCGTCCATGGAGACGCAGGTCCTCATCACCGCCTATCGTCCAACTAGGAGAATGGTCCCCACTTTCCACCAACTCCCGTAGAACTAGGCCTTCTAAATCAGATAGTTTTCTCATCCTCACTCTGTCCAGGAGGGTAGAAGTCACAGCTAAAGCGGAAAGATAAGTCTTCCCATGACTGTCGTACACCTCCAGATGCATCTCGGAGAACAAGGCCATGAGCTGCCACTCACCACTGGCCTCCTGCACTGCCTGTATCTGAATCTTCCTGATCAGTGCATCAGCTACTGCATTACCTTTACCAGGTGTATAGGCAAGCTCAATATTGAAGGACTGTAGGTACTCAACCCACCTTCTCTACCTCAGATTCAGGTAATGCTGACTAAAGATATACTTGAGGCTTTTGTGGTTGGTGAAAACTACAAAATTCTCTCCAAATAGGTAATGTCTCCAACAACGCAACGCATGCACAACCGTAGCCAACTCGAGATCATGCGTCGGGTAATTACTCTCATGTGGCCTCAACTGTCGAGACCCGTACGCAACAACTCGGTCGCCTTGTATCAACACTACTCCCAACCCAATCCCTGATGAATCACAGTAAAATTTATAGATCTTCCCCTGCTCTAGGAGTATCAGGATCAGTGATGATGTCAACCTTTTCTTCAGGTCCTCAAAAGATGTCTCGCAGGCTTCCGACTAGACGAACTTCACATGATTCTTAGTCAGACCCGTCAATGGCACTGCTAAGCAGGAGAAGTCCTGTATGAAACATCTGTAGTAACCAGACAACCCTAATAAACTTTATATCTCAAACACGTTCTTAGGATTCTCCCAGGAAACTACTGCTCTCACCTTCTATGGGTCTACTAAAACTCCTGCCTCAGAGATGATATGTCCTAGGAAGTGAATCTGGTCCATCCAAAAGTGAAAATTTGAGAGCATAGCATATATTCGATGCTCTCTTAGTGTACTCAGTACGATCTCAACATGGGTGGCATGGTCGTGTCGAGTGTGAGAGTACACCAAGATGTCTTCCATGAATACTACCACAAAATAATCAAGGTACTGATGGAACACATGATTCATCAGAGCCATGAAAACTGCTGGCGCATTCGTCAGTCCGAACGGCATAACCGTATACTCATACAGACCATATATGCTCCGAAAAGCTGTAAGAGGTATATTCGATGGCCTCACGCACAACTGATGACATCGGGATCTCAATTCAATCTTTGAGAACACTCGTGCTCCACAAAGCTGATCAAAAATATCATTTATCCTCGACAAGGGATATCGGTTCTTAACCGTCAACTCTTTCAGCTTCCGATAATCCACGCAATGTCTGAGGGTATCATCCGCCTTCTTCACAAAAAGGACCGAAGAACCCCAAAGGGAAGTACTGGGTTGGATAAAACCCTTTGTCTGCAACTCCTCTAACTGCCTCTTGAGTTCTGGTAGCTCCGGTGTAGACATCCTATAAGGAGGAATGGACACCGGTGTTGCACCTGGTACAAGCTCAATAGAGAAATCTACCTCACGCACCAGAGGTAGACCCGAAAAGTCGTCTGAGAAGACATCCCTGAAACGATAAAAAACTGGAGGGAAATCTATCTGACAAGTCCCCTGATCATCCAGATATAAACTCTCAATCTGGGATTTGACTCCACCTCGCCCATGATGCTCTGGTCCAGCTCGACTTGCCTAAACATTCCACTCACCCTTGTATAGAAACTCTCCGGCCTCTGGTGACGTGAAACACACCCTGTGACGATAGTAGTCTACAAAGGCTCGATAGGGAACCAACCAGTCCATCCCAAGAATGACGTCAGAGATCGTCATCTCTAAGACATAGAGGTCCCAAAGAAAGTGACACCCACCAACCTCAAGGGGTAACTCCATGCACTAACGCACACCAACCGTTCTAGTCCCCAATAGAGTATCTAGCATAATGATATCCGAAGAAGAAGAAAAATATAGGCCAAGGATCTCTACAACGGGTATAGATATGAAACTATGTGTAACACCTGTATCGAAAAGTACTGAAGATAAGACCGATGATACTAGAATAGTACCTTTGACTATTGAAGGTCCGGGATCCTGCTCGTGCTGGGTCTGTTGCACTGCATATACCTACCCAGTGCCACGACCCTGCGACATAGCCTGGCTACCCTGAGCTGTCCCACCCTACTGCCTCTGAGATCCTGGTGTCTGGAAACCATGGCCATGACCACCATCTCTGCGAGTACGCCCTGACGTATTCCAGTTCCCGAACTGGTGAGAAGCCACTGGTCCTGCTCCCGCACGCGGAGTCTGTACATTACCCCTCTCACTATCCACTGATGGAAACGCCCTGTAAAAGCGCTGCAGATGACCCAACATGCCACAACCTCGGCACTCTACTGGATCGCATGGACACTACGGTCTCTTGTGCCCCTCTCTACCACACTGGGAGCACCTGACCAGACCACCTGAAGAAGTTTCCTGGATGGTACTGCCATCCTGAGAGAAGTCTATCTGCCTCTTCCTCTTGCCAGTAGAAATTGTACCAGTAACTGGTGCTGAACCTCCATGGACCACACCACTAGATTCCCGTAGGTTCCTCTCCATAATCAGCGCCTGATTCACGATAGCATGTACAGAAGGAAACCTGAAAACATTTACCAGCGCTCGGATGTCATAACGAATACCATCCTCAAAACGTCTGGCTCTCAACTTCTCATCACCCACCAGCACGGGTGCAAAACACTGAAGCTCGGTGAAACTAGAAGAATAGTCCATCACCGACATAGCACCCTGCTGCATATTCATGAACTCTCAAGCTCTATCTGCCCTCAGCGTCTGGGAAAAGTAATTCATAGAAGACTGCCTGAAAATCTTCCCACGCCATGTCTCTGTGATGCTCTAACTGGGTGGTGACATCCCACCACCTCTTTGTGGAATCTCGCAGCATGTAAGTCGTGAGCTTGACCCTCTGCCCTGGAGGAGTCTCGAGATGCTCGAAAATAGTTTGCATCGACCCCAACCAAGAATCCGTAGCTTGTGGTCCTCCATACCCTAAAAACATAGGCGAATTCTACTACTGAAAGATACGTGTCAGCTCGGCCATAGATGTTGCAGACTGCGGTTCTCCCTGAAAGGTCTACATGAACTGCATAAAGCCTTCACAGAACTGCGCCTCTGCTCCTGTGTCCTGTATAGTAGCTGGCGCGACATCTGGCTCTACTGGAGGATCAACTGGTAGCCCATGGCCCACCATCTCCGGAGTACACTTGTCGCCGCTCTCCTAGAGAACAACGCGTGGTCATCTAGGTGTAATGACACTACAAGGTCAAAGGCACGCCTTAGATTCAAGATTATTAAGACTGAAAGTGAAGGAACCACAAAAGGAACAAGAGGAAGAAGGCATTCCAAAATTTTCAAAACAAGACTACACGGAGTGTACAATGACTACATGGCATGTACTTGGCTTCCCTTCCCCTTCCTGGGTCCTTTGACACGACTAAGCCACAAGACTTCTATTGAACAAAAACTACACGATGTGTATAATATCTACACAGTGTGTATGGTGTTATTTTCCAACAACCCGTGTCGTCTGTGACACGGCTAACTACTCAGATTGAAACTACAAGGCGTGTTACACCCTCACACAGCGTGTACACCACCCTATTTCACCGCCACACGGCTAACACCACACGGTCTGTCCTCAGACAAGACTACACGGCGTGTCCCACGGGTACACGACGTGTTCAAGGAGAGGTGAGACCAGCCCGTGTTGTTAGTTACACGGTCGAGTCCCCAGGTCACACTACACGGCATGTGCATCATTGACACAGTGTGTTCTGTACAGGAGTTCACCGACCCGTGTTGTTAGTTACACGGCCGGACTCCGGGTCAACACTACACGTCATGTACAAAAGCTACACGGCGTGTTTTACCCAAGCCTTTCCCTTCCCCGTGTCACCACCCACACGGTTTGTGACACGGGAAGAGACTACACAGTGTGTACTCAGGGTGCACGGCGTGTACTCAAAAAGTTCATTTTTCTTCCCGAACAGAAGGTCATACACGGCGTGTATAAAGATACTACACAGCATGTATACTGGGTTTCCAGACAGTATGCCTTAGAAACTTCCCTAGAACCCAGAAAATACTATAAAACAACACCTAAGTGTCAAATTCCGACCAGTGAGGGCCCATACTCCCCATGATTCAAATTCTGACATCTTATCTGTGTTATAACAAAATAATCAGTCAATGCTCCACCAAATTCTGGTCAATGGGGGCCCATACTCTCCAAAAACTGACGTTTGGAGTTCATTCTATAAATAGTCTCACATAAAATTGCCCTATCACACAGCAGGTATTTTATCAGAGCAACTATCACAACAACATGATTTTTTGGCACAACAACTATCACAACATCATGAAATTCCTAATGCACCTACATGGCATGGAAGCTATGCATGGAATTTCTTATCTATCATGTTCCTATATGATGCATGAGACGGCATACCCTCATCTCATCGGGTTGCAACTAAATAAAACCCACAGATAAAATATAAACAGCACAAACCAAGTGCGTCACCCAATTGTGAAAACATATCAACTGTAAATTGAAAAATCAATAAAATTTCAATCACGAGGTAAATTGGATTTTCCCTATACGCGGGTTAGATATGCCAGGGCACAAATTATTACCAACTACTATTCATCCTATCCCTGAATATGGCCCCAAATAATAAGTCACAGAAAAGAAACCGCCTTTGATACCACTTTGTAACGTTTCGGACTCGTGTGCCACTAAACGGGTGCCCTGAACCCGGTTCACAACAAGAACTCAAGTGCATTTTCCCAAACGCTAGAGGCTGCCGACTAGTAGCGAGGGCCCAGGTCTGATAGTGGGGAAACTATGCCCTCATTTGTCAAAGTGTAGCGCAGCGGAATAGAAAATAAAACATACAACAAATGGAGGAAGCCGTAAACCATACACAACTAAAATAATCAACAACAGTGGATATAACTAACAGTGTATAAATAATGATGCTACATGTCTCAAGTTCTAAGAAAACAGCCAGAACATGTTATACATCAATACTGTACAGAAAAAAGTAGAGTACAACAATGCAAAGCAAACAGCTGGTAGCGGCATCGCGAGCCTAGGCTCGGTCCCATGCCCTCCTACTCCACATCAACAGTCAAGTACCTATATAGGGACTCTTACCCCAATCCACACCTGCAAAAACATAATCTGTTTGGGCCAAAAAGCATGACCCAAACAGGGTGTGAGAAATATATCTCAGTAGGCACCCACCAAAGGCCCGTGCCCAACTGTGTGTAAGCATCCAACAATGGTGTGCAGTAGTAAAATGCAAAAAAGTAAGGAGTACTCAAAAGTAACTAATTACTAGTTATATTTCCATTTTATTTTCCATTTAATTCATTTAATTTAAAATACCACCACAATGAATATTCTAATTAACCAGCTAATGTCCTCGGACATGTAAACCCCTACACTCAGGTAAAGAGTATCCAACACAAGAATCTGCCCTCAGGCATAACAGAGTTTTCCCTCAGGCATAGGTAGTGTCTCCCTCATGCATAGAGTCTATTTCCCTCAGGCACAGAAGAAGTTTCCCTCAGGCCGAAATAACTACATCCCTCGGGCTAAATAGTGCAGTGCCCTTAGGCTAATCAAAACAACACCCTCAGGCTAACAGGTAATCGGGCCATGCCCAACAAGTAAATAAGTAGTAAACAAGCAATTCCTCTCGATTAAATTCTACTATTACTACTTAAAAGGCATAACCTCGGGTATCCTGGCCAAACGGCTAAACAGTGGAACACACCCCTGGAGTGGTCCCAGATCAAAACAATGATCCCAACCAGCAATTTAATAACATAATTAAATACCTAATCAATTTTAGGTGTTTAATATAGCAACAACCTCAGCCACACGACACCCCAACATGGGCTCGTGGCACAAAAATGCACAAAACACACGACAGTTGGAAAAACAAACACCAAGCCACCTACCTTATATGCCAACGAACATTATACGTGAACGTCGGTTCCAGAAACGCCCAAGAACGGCATAGATCTGACAAAGAAGACAAACTATTCAAACACAAATAAATCCTATTAGGAGAAGAATTGTTAAGAAGCATCCAAGGAGAGGGAAGCCCTTACCCGTGTGGTTCCAATGGGATCGTCTGAAGCGGAAACATATTCCAGACGAACACTCGGCGCATCTTCAAAGGTTCGGCCTCCTCCTTTGGATCCAAAATGGATCAAATGCCTCCTCTACAAAATGAGGAAGCTACTTCCTATTTTAAGACGAAAATACAAAGTACACGACGTGTACTTCCGAGTACATGGCATGTACTCCATTCATTTAACTATTCCTCTGGCGGCACCGCCACACTGTTCATC
Source organism: Viscum album (assembly GCA_963277665.1). Taxonomy (NCBI): domain Eukaryota; kingdom Viridiplantae; phylum Streptophyta; class Magnoliopsida; order Santalales; family Viscaceae; genus Viscum; species Viscum album. The sequence goes on from OY728121.1 coordinate 862,081,100, forward strand.
AGTCGACATGAGTACACGACATATACTCCTGAGTACATAGCATGTACTGCCGTCGAGCTGGTGGCTTCTCCACCGCCTTACTATTTTGGTCTGCCAACTAACTACACGGCGTGTAAAGGACCACTACACGGTGTGTAGTCGGTTCCTACACCCTTCATCACCGACATGGATACACGCCCCGTGTACCCATCCCACACGGCTAAAAGTACATGGCGTGTGGAAAAGTACATGGCGTGTAGTTCCAAAATTTAGGATTTTCCCCAATTTTCAATATTTTCTCAAAAAAACTTAAGGAAAAGGAAAACGAAGAAGCCTGTACCTCAAAACTAAGAATCGGGTTCTTTCACTAGGTAACTGGGGTCGGGGCATTACAGTTGTTATTATAGGAATTTTAGTACTAACCATGGAAACTAGATTTAAAAAAACTCTAATTAGAGAAAATTACACTAAGATAGAATTTGATGATTAGTATAGAAGAACTTCGTAGAATATGGGTATTACAAAGGTTTTGTGAATTTTACAAGAAATACCTCCCTATCTATATATGAGAAAGAAGAGGTGGCTCTGACACATATGTACCTAACAGTGAAATCTTCGACAAGGAGTTTCTGGCACGACCTGGGGTATCCTGGTACACGACAACGGGCCTTACTACACTCTTGGTTACAACACTCCAGGGGATATGCTTAGGATAATCCACATTATCTTTAAAAACCATTTTGAAGGATTTATGATTATATACCCCCTCAAAGAAAACATTTTTTATGATTATGGATTATATTTATAAACTGTTCAATTTATGTTAAGTATGCTATATGTTTGGAATTATTTATTACAATTCGTAAACTAATCTTGTGTATGTCGTCATTTAGAAATGGCGTCTAGTGGAAGGAATGGAAATTGTATCAACGCACGTACTCTATATAGGTATCTACCTCCTACTCAAGATAATTATAGTGGAGCTGGTGATACAACTGGTGCAGATCATCTTATCACCATACTGGGAAAACTCACTCAGGTTATGAATAATAACCTTACCCATATGGAGCACCCTGATCCAAAAAGTGGAGGATCAATGTTAGATAGCTTCATGAGGCAAAAACCACCAATATTCAATTGGAGTACATATCCATTAGTATATGAGCAATGGATAAATTACATAGAGAAAAAATTTCATTATTTGGGGAGTAGTGAAAGGGAAAAAGTTATCATGGCGGTTTATCGTCTCACTAGATATGCTGATCAATGGTGGTCATTGATTCAAAACACAACGGATGATGAAGAAGCATCCAGTATGGAATGGAGGGATTTTAAATAACATTTTTGAGAAAAATAATTTCCTCATGACCATTTAGCAGATATGGAAAGACAATTTTTGAGTTTGAGGAAAAAGGAGGATGAGAATGTTGCAAAGTATGAAGCTAACATTACAAGACTAGCAAGACATGCTGCAGATTATAAACGTAATCCAAGAAGTAAGATTGACCATTCCTTTGATGTCTTAAAACAATTTCTACGTCACGCATTAGTATCTCAATCCTTCTCATCGTACGAAGATATTGTCTCATGTGCTATCAATACAGAAAAGGAATTCTCTATGTCTTATGACTTTAAAGAAAAAAAAGATAAGAAGAGATCTGTTGAACACTCTGGGAAAGGAAATAAGTAAATAGGTAAGAAGGGATGAATTGAATTTCCACCCTGTGAAAATTGTGGAAGGAAGCACCCTAGTGCCTATCTAAAAGGAAAAGGAGTATTCTAAAAATGTGGAAAGAATGGTCATCTTGCTGGTGATTGTAAGGGAAAGAATGAAGCTAACTATGTTCAATGCTACAATTGTAGGGATATGGGACATTAGGTAAATGAATTTCCTATGTTTCTGGGAAACTTACATTAGAAAAGTCCAAGGGATCAAGGCCAAGATTATGAAATCAATACTACTGAGGTTGAAACTCTGAAAGACGTGGTGGTAGGTAATTTAATTGTTTCTTCATGTTAGGCCAATGCTTTATTTGATTCTGGATCATCAAATTGTTTCATATCTTCCTAGTTTTCTAATAAAATTAGATATTTCCAATTTGATTTAACAAAGGAGTTGTTAGTCGAAAATCCTAATGGAAGTATCATTGCAACAATGTTTCTTGAATCAGTTCCCATTAGGGAATAGAAATGTTCTTTTTCTGCTGATCTCATCATCATACCCATGATTGAATTTGATATAATCCTCGGAATAGATTGGATTTTAGACCATGATGAGAAAATTTATTGTAAGAAGAAAGAGGTTACAATTTTTGATGATGATAAGGAGAACTTTATCTTTAGATCAGAAAAGTCACCACCTGATTCTTAACTAGATCCACCCCTAGTAGCTAAACTAAATCCAATTATTGGGGAAAAAGATAATGAAATAACTAAGGGTGAGGAAATGAATATTCAAATAGAGGATGTACCTATTGTGAAAGAATATATTAATGTGTTTCCAGAAGATTTACCTATACATTCTCTAAAATGAGAAATTGTGTTTTCTATTGATTTAATTCTTTATCCAAGGCCCATATCAAAGACCCCTTATAGAATAGCCATTGTGAGATTAGTGGAACTAAAGAAAAAAATATAGGAATTGAGTAATAAGGGATTAATTCTCCCTAGAGTATCTCCATGGGGTGCCCCTATCCTTTTTGTTAAGAAGAATGCTGGATCTATGAGGTTGTGCATTGACTACAAGGATATCAATGTAGTAACGATAAAGAACAAGTATCCCCTACCTCACATTGATGATTTATTTGACCAACATCATAGATCTTAATATTTTTCAAAGATTGACCTTCGATCTGGATATCGTCAATTGTGTGTAAAGAAGGAAGAAATTCAAAAAACAGCATTTCGAACCAGGTACGGGAATTATGAGTTTACATTAATGCCTTTTGGGCTGACAAATGCACCCTCTGTCTTCATGGATCTAATGAATAATGTTTTCAAGTAATATCTTGATAAATTTGTAGTGGTATTTATTGATAATATCATTGTATACTCCAAAATATATTATGATCATGAAAATCACTGGTGCATTATTATAAAGACTCTTAAAAGAAATGAATTATATGGGAAATTTAGCAAATGTAAATTATGTCTTTAGAAGATTTCTTTTCTTGTCCATATTGTATCTAAGGATAGAATCTATTTTGATCCTTCAAATACCAATGCAATCCAAGAATGTCCAGCACTGATGAGTATAACTGCGGTAGACAGTTTTATTGGTTTAGTAGGTTATTATCGACGTTTCATCCCGAATTTTTCTCGATTGGCTAACCCATTAACAATGATCCCACGTAAAGGGGTTAAATTTGTTTGGACAAAAGAGTGTGAAGAATGTTTTTAAGAACTGAAGAGAAGATTAGTCAACTATTTTATCTTGAATCTACCATCGAGGAATGATGGGTTTTTTATTTATGGTGATGCTTCAAAGAAAGGACTTGGTTGTGTCCTTATGCTAAATTATAGAGTTATTGCCTAAAAATCAAGAAAGCTAAAAATTCACGAGAAAAACTATCCTACTAATGATATTGAGTTAGAATCTGTTATCTTGGCTTTGATGATATGAATACATTATCTCTATGGTGAAAAATATGAGATTCATACTGATCACAAGAGTCTGAAGTAAATTTTCTCACAAAAAGAAGTCAACATGAGGAAAATGTGATGGCTTGAACTACAAAAGGATTATGATTTCACAATACATTTCCACCCAGAGAAGGCAAATAGGGTGGAAGATGCTTTGAGTAGAAAGGATCATGAAGTTTTGAAAAAGATGAGTGTTGGGAAGGATCCTATGTTCATGATTCTAGTAAATATGGATATGGGAATAACCATAGAAGGTGAAACATCAATGATTTTTTAAATGGTTTCCAAACCACCATTACTAGAAAGTAAAAAAGAGTTCTCATATTTATGATGAGGATTTTCAAAATAAGATTAAATCTTTGAATGATGGGAGATTGAGTGACTTCGTATATGAAGATGGGATTTTAAAATTTGGGAAGTGACTTTGGGTTCCTGATATACCTACTCTGAAAAGGGAATTTTTAGATAATCCTTATAGCTCCAATTTCTCTATACACCCTGGTAGCACAACAATGTACGGAGATTTGATGGAACATTTTTTGTGGGACAACATGAAGATGGAGATTGCAGATTTTGTGTCAAGATGTATGGTTTGTCAAAAAGTGATAGTTGGAAGGAAACACCCAAGAGGAGTCATGCAACCTCTTCCCATACCTGAGTGGAAATTGGATAATATTGCGATGGACTTTGTCATGGGACTAACAGAGATTCCTAGAAGGAATGATGCAATATGGGTCATTATTGATCGTCTTACTAAGTAAGCACATTTTATTCTTATAATATAAGATTTACCACTTGAACGTATATCAAGACTATATATTAATAAAGTTGTAAGACTTCATGGAGTACCCCTATCGATTATTTCTAATCGTGATCCCTGTTTTACATCAAGATTCAGGAAAAGTCTTCAGAAAGCCCTGTATACTATACTTTGTTTGAGTACTACCTACCTCCCTCAAACTGATGGACAATCAGAACAGAGTATTAAAACCTTAGAAGGCATGTTTAGATCTTGCTCACTTGACTTTCAAGGTATGTGGGATCAATATTTACCTCTGGAAGTATTTTTATATAACAATTTCTTCCATCCAAGTATTCAAATGGCACCATATGAAGCGTTATACACAAAGATATGTTGCACATCAACCTATTGGGATGATGTTGGTGAATGAAAAATCATAGGCCCAAATCATGTTGGGGAAATTATGGAAAAATTGAAGGTAATCCAAACCCCAATAAAAGCATCTCAATGTAGGCCGAAGAGGTGTGGTGATTACTGAATGAAGGACTTGGACTTTCAGGTAGGAGATCATGTTTTCTTGAAGGTATCTCCAGGGAATGGAATTATACGATTTGGTAAGAAGGGTAAATTGAGTCCCAGATACATCAGACCTTTCAAAATTCTTGAATGAATTGGGGATATATCTTACCGTTTGGCAATGCTTCCAAGTCTCTCCATGTTCATGATGTGTTCCATGTATCACTGTTGAGAAAATACATTCCTAACTCAACGCATGTACTCAACTATGAATAATTAGAACTGGAACCTGATATATCTTATTTCAAAGATCCTGACAAGATTCTTGATACCATAGAACAAGTGCTGAGAAACCATACAACTCATCTAGTAAAAGTTCTATGGATAAACCATAAGATGGAAGAGAAAACGTGGGAACTCGAGGAACATATGATAAAGAACCACCCAAATATTTTTATGCATAAATATTCTAGAAATTACAAGGAGTAAATTATTTTAAGTAAGGGAGAATGTTACACCCCAAGCTTCCCCAGTACGTTTCCCTTTGAATAATGCAATAGCTTGCATTGTATAAAACTTCAAGATTCTAACACACTACAACAAATCAAACTAGCTGTTATGAATAGTAATACCCAAATATTAAATTTTTATAAATTTTATTTTAAAAATGGACTTAATTTTTGGATTCTGAATATCATAATTAGGTTAAAGTGTATTTTTGGTATTTTTCGGAAAACTGTGTATTTTTTATGAATATAGAAAACCATTGCATTATTTTTTAAAACTGACAATTTATTTTAAAAATTAATTATTTTATTTAAATTAATTTTATGTAGAAATAGATAAATAATACCTATATATTTTCAATGTAATTCATTGGAGTCATATTTTAATAACATTAGATATATAATGTTTTATTGAACTTTTCACCATCTTTTACCCACCTCCTAGGAGAATTTGCAAATTCTCATAAAACATACTGTTACCGCTTCTATGAGTGGAATTTTAAGATTCCGAGATACATGGTTGATATCAGCATGAATAATGTGGTTCAATAAGATGAAAATAATTTATTCTGAATAGTAACTTTTTACTTTTATTTACCACAGTTAAAAGTTAATAGGGTAATTATGGGTAAAAATGATATTATTCTTACATTAACACATGTCCTAATTCTGTTGGATATGTGTAATTCGATGAAAAAAACCTTAGGAATAAAATATGATCCTTTAGGTCCACTTGGATTAGATTATGAAATTTATTATTATTTAATTCAAAAAAGACTTAAAAGTGTTGAATTCAATGTTTAATAGCTAAACCATTTATAATATAGGGTTATACATAAGATAAATTCAACTATAAATAATCATTATAAATATAAAAATATTTCCTAAAAAATGAAATTTTATTTATAATTTTTAGAAATTAAATAATTTAATTTATTTATGACACAATGATGACGCAGTAATTATCTTAATAATGAAATATTAAAATAAGTGATATAATAACTATCCAAATAAATTTAATTTCAGATTTTGGATGAATTAAACTAATTTTATAGGTTAAAATTACATGTTAGGATTGAAAATATGAATTTATTTCGAAGTAATGTTGTTTTTATGAATTAAATAAATCAATTATAAAATAATGTCAAAATTGACATAAATGTGTTTTAAAAACAAAAACAATATTATTGGTTGATATTATAATCCTAAAAATATATTTTTTGGCCAAAAGACTTATATAATAATAGGTGTATCATTAATTAACCACTTGGGGTTCTCTTGTATGTTTATATAATGTTTATTAACCATATATTATAAAAATACAAAGAGACATCGTAAATGTTAAACTATTTAACTAATAGTTAAATCTAAAAGATATGGTTAATATATTGACCCAAAACTATCTAAAAATTATTGGTTGTGTGTATTTAGACCTATACCCAACTAATCCTCAAAATAAATTATTTTGTGCCATTATAAACCGAAAATTATTTTATTATAAAATAATATCTCAATATTTTCCTAAGGTTCCATCCACCCCTCTTATAAAAGGGCACATCCCCTTCTCTGAAATGAACATCTTCAAAGCCATTTGTCACGGCCAAAACCTTCCCAAATATCCTCCCATCTATCCTACCACCATCCTAGAGGCCTTCCTTTAGTCAGAAAGTCAACCTAAGTATCCCTTTGGATCAAATCAAAAGAAAGATCCCAAGGAAGAGGTAAATATTTCATCACCTCTTTCAAGTTCTTTTCTTCTTCCACTTCATCTTTCATTGTTTTTTCTATTATAAAATAATAACTCCAGTATCTTCTAAATATTTTTATGTTATTATAAAAATGGTACAACCAAATTCATTATGTTTTCCATCCTATGAATCACATGTCACCATCGTGCATACGTATGGCTTACTGTCTCCACATCATGGTGTAGTTGTTATTCAATACATTATAATTTTTATGGGCACAATAATGACGTATAATTGATGTAAATAATAGATATTACATGGTAATGATTAGGTATATATGATATACCATCCATTTACTAATGATTTTAATTACAATACAATGATATTGTCGCTCGTGCGTAAGTACGGATTACCATCTCTATGAATGAGATGAGATTCATTCCCCATCGTAATCATTCAAGAATAATTTTCATGTGATTATTAAAAATAATATTTAAATAACATAATATCATTATTTATATGAATCAAATACATCCTATCGATAACAATCATGGATTATGTAACTAAGAATATAAAGGAAAACTAAGCAGTTAACACCCGAAACAACGATACTACGAAAATATCCTTACAACTCAATATTGGAATATCATAAATTATATAATTTTAATTTATATGGTTCTTATATAATTTAATAAAAATTATTTCACCATTATACAAGAGGTTAACCTACCCTCGACCACGGAAAAGTACAAAGTAAGGGTTAATTCTACAATCTCTGTATTATCCGAGGTTGTTTTTATGTAAGTATCTACTAGGACCTCTTTATCATCCATATCCATGTTTCATAAAAATGTATTTGAAAACATTTCTACTACTTAATAGGCATTGGGTTAAATTCATTTATACCCTTATTTTATCTTATATGTTTTGAAAGGAATCTTTTAGTCATTTTCCAAACAAGGTACATTATGACCTTTTCAACAAAATTAATGATAGAACGTCTTTTTTAACTTATACAGAGGGTGCGGTTATTCTCCAACATTATAACATCGTTGAATATTCCCATAAAATAGTAAAAAATATTTTCAAAATAAATGTTTTCTTTTATAATTATGTAACTTTAAATGAATTCAAAAAAATAAAGAGATATTTCTCTCAAATAGTTTTGATTTCATCTATGTCAACATCCTTTAATGGATTTTATATCTTGTTTGAAGTAGATTAATTATGATAAAAATCATCCATATTTTATTTATGGATTTGTGATATGTTTGACTATGAATGTGTTATTTTTATAACATTCATGGTTTATGGTTAAAGTATTGACATATTGTATGCTAGTTTTAATATGTATGTTTATGTTATTGTTAACCCTTTTCATATGAGGAATGTATTGGACTTACTAAGTGGTAGGTGGAGCATTATATAGTTCCTCGATGCATCGGTAGGTCTCATGAGACAAATAGATGTGGAATTCGCCGAGGCCTTTCCCAATTTGATATATATATATATGGTTTTGGTCGAGGCCTAAAACATTTTTAGATATCTAGGCCAAGGCCATGAAAAAATGTTTTAGAATGTCCGGCATTATACATCCCCTCATTATGAAAATAATATTGATGGTTCATATGGTCATTTGACTAGTAGAATACCCATGATTATGTTTTATTATGGCATTATTTACCCATCTCATATTCCTACCATAAAAGTGTTCATGTTTATTATTTGTAAAGCCATGTGTTTTCAATTATTCACCATGCTTAATATTTATTTTATCTTCCACTGTATTGCTTACCCTTAATGAGTGTTTAAGCTCACCCCTTTCTTATGTTTCATTTTCTTAGGATATGAAGAAGTTAGTTATGAGTGACTTGCAGGCATAATCTACGGGGCTTGGATGTTTCTAATGGAATAAATTAGTGTTTTATTTCTTTTCATGTTGTAATGTTGAACTTATGTATGAATCTTGTTTCTAATAATACTAAACTGATCTCTCTTTCGGGACATTATTTCCTTGTGATCATTCCAATTCTATGTAATAATGCACCAAATCTAGGTAACTGGGGTTAGGGTGTTCCAATTTATATTTCCTTCATAGGTGGATGGTTTAGTTGTGATAGATAGTCACATAGGGAAATGTTTCATCTATTTTTCTTATTCATTCAGGCTTGGAATTTTTTTTCGAAAAATTGTTGGTCTCAAGGATTTTTATCTATCTCTTGTATGGTAAACATTATGTATAGCTAGTTTTTATTATGTGTGAGACTAGTTTTTTGTTCCATTATCTGTACATCCCCATGTGGTGGACTATCTTTTGTGACATATCTAGTAGACCCATGTTGGTTCATTTGAAATTTGTATCAAAGAGAATAACCATCCCAAAGTGTTGTGACACTTCATGGGTGGGGTTTTGGGTCTTGGTAGAATAGAACTAGTTCCATTAAAATTTGAAATGTATGTGTGAAAAGGGATTTAGACAACTCATATCCATGACTAAATATGAGTTACCATGGGTGGTCTAGAATTTTTTGCAATCTTGTGACATGGTTCTTGAGGTTTTAGGATTAAACATCAGATTATAGAATATTTAAATGAATCTTTTATTTTTTAGGAATTTAATTTCATTCCTAAAATTCATGAATACTTATATTCATTTCTTTTAATGTAAATAATATATTTTTCAATATGTACATATTATGATTTTGGAATTTTCTCTTAAATGGACTTGTCACTGTCTTCGATTTTAAAAGATAATGCCTCTAAGAATATATCCTCCAAAACTGAGTGAGTATGCTAAATGAATTGTTCATATGATGAATCCTCAAGTGAGAAATTATTTATTAGAATCCATAATCTACACTATTTAGACTCTAGATCAAACAAATGTGGGGAACTCTAGATGAGGTGTGGACCATGTATTTTAAATTACTATACAGAATCCACATATCTTTCATGGTGATGAAGGAACCAAAGAATATATGGAGTGGATTGAAAGGATTGATAGGATCTTTAATATTTTAGGACACATAATGAATCTATGTTCTGTATTTCCATGTAAATTGTTCATGGAATGAGAAGGAAATGGTGGTACTGAGTTGCGAAATACATGTCTCTTGAGGATCTTACAAAGGAATTCCTTAAGAGAATATGAAACCATCTATTTTACATTGAAATGTTACATGATGAACTGAACTAGGAGTTTCAAACCATAGATAAAGGGTTTCTACCATTTTGGAGTATTCATATCTTTTTTTTGAGTCATAGCACATGGAACAATATCTCATTACCAATTATTACTAGAAATATTAGATATTTGAGATGGGGATGGGGGAAGATATTATGTAAATGTTGGTTATCATGTACCCTCTAACTTTTATGGATTTCATAAGTAAAGTGGATTGGATTAGGTAGACATGGACGGGAGAAATGGATTGGGAGGAGCTTTGGAAGGCATTGTTGTTATTCAATGCATGCCTTCTGGTGAGAAATTAATGCTTAAATGTATCCAATTTTCTTTTGGACCAGACTCAGGATCATCATCAGGAAAAAAGTTGGTTATATGCTATCTGTGTGGTAGTCTTGTTCATACCAAGACTAATTTTATGGAAGCTCCAAATACATTTCATCAATGTGGAAAATATATCTATCATTGACATTTTTATGAAAGGATATCTCAAGGCAGTATTGGAGGATCCACTCTCACCAAGGGTTCAGCAGTTTGTTTTGATACTTCCATGTGTGGTTGGTTATATCCTAAAGACCATTGGAAGTCATTATTTCTAATAAATCTTTTGAAGGATCTGATACTATATAACAACATACATTAGAGAATGCACACGAGTAATCTAAAATAGGGCTGGTTACTATTAAGGTAATGGTGTTTATTTTATCTTTTATGATGCTAGATTAGTTTGACATTGGTGATAATCATTATTTTATAACATCAAAGTTAGTTGATGTGTTGTTATTACGGTAAAGTCTTATGTAATTCTTTTTGGGCCTTTCTATACCATTGAGAAAGAGGTCTATAATGGGTTTCAAATGTCATATTTATTGGATGATGATAACTGGCATCAACTTGGGGTTGGATTTCTTGATTCTTAATTTTGATATAGTTGACCTCATTATTTTCATTTATTTGATGGCAATATTTTTTTTCCAATATTAACTATTATCATCATAGGGTTTAGTTTTTATCTCTCTAGAATGTCAATCATTTCTTTCAAGGTTAATGGGATACTAGATCTTGGAGATCAAGGAATGTTGTTCCATATTTTAGGGTGATCTGTGATCTATTTTTATAAATAGTCCTTGATGTAGTTAAAACTTTTTTGAGTAGTTCACTTTATATGGTTTTCTGTTTGTACCCCTAGGTATTTTCAAATAATTATTCTATTTTATTAACATGTACAAAGGTCATGTTTACAGTTCACATACTACCTAGCACAACTCTTGTTTCTATGTCATCCAATAATACGGAACCTACAATGTCGGTTGAACATAATTTCCAAATTTCTAACCCCAAGGCTATGGGAATTATTCATTATAGATTTTAACCTTGGGGATCACCATTCCTCTTCACTATAAATTCAGACATTATCCTAAGAGTTTTTTTTGGATTATCTAAATTTAAATAATGTGATAGATAATAATAAATATCACTTTTATAGGATTAATTTTATCTTTGATATGCTCGGGGTGGAAAATTGCTTTTGAAATATCGATCTTCAGTTAGGGTACCAGAATTTGAGAGACTGAGAAAAGGATTTACCAATTATAGTATTTTTTATCCGATGTAGGCATTTCACTTTCTTGTTATAAAATTAGGTCCCACTAACTCTCTTATAGTATTTATGTGTATGATGAACTAGATATATAATTTATTATAGAACCCTTTTATTTTTGTGTTCTTAGGTGATATTTTTTAGTTCTCCATGTCAAAGGAAGGGTACTTGGACCTTTTAAATATCATTCTCTAAACCTTCAGGAAACAAAATTTTTTATGGTTAGATTTTGAGTATGATTTTTGGATTCACGAATTAATGTTTCTAATAATGTTATATGATATAGTGGAATCATTATGGATCCTAAAATGAAACAATCATTTATGCCCTAAGATCTTCTAATAAATGTGTTTGAGATCAATAATTTTTTTGGGTTGGATAGTTATTATTGGTGATGTTTTCAATAGTTCTTCAAGATTTCATCTACGATGACATATCTAACCCATAATGGTGTCTAGTTTTAGTGGAATGAAAATTTTCAATGATCATTTGAGGAACTAAAAAAGTGGTTTACATCAGATCCATTTTTTATTCTTCTATAACTAGATTAATTATATAATTATTTCTATTAGTATTTTTTACATGGGCTTGTGGTCTGTCATTATTTAGGAGAAATAGGTGGTTTCATATTCCTATCACTAATTACACCTTCATGATATGAATAACCCCACCTATAATCATGAGTTCATAGCGGTTATGTATGCACAAAAAATGTGGCATCACCACCACAATGTAGAGTCATTAACGGTATATTTGGATCATATTATCCAAATGTATATCCTCATTATGAGTGATCTGAACATGTGAAAGAGATTCTGTTTTGTTTATCTTAAAATCATTAATTTTGGAATTTACTATACTCTTAAAAAATAATGTGGAAAATTATGTATTAAGATGGAAATTAATGTGTCAATATTGAAGAAATCAGTAGATGAGTGGTCTCTAATGAATTTTTTTTCTTGGATGAGAACAAGAGTGTAAGAATCCAGTGGAATGGTGTACATGAAATTGAAAAAGGTTGAATCATATATTGATTAGTCATTTTATCTCAAGATGGTATTTGAAACTAGGTTCCTATGCTTTGGTAATATCTTAAATGGTTGGGAGATCTCGGGTGAGTTTCCTTGGTCTCCCGATGCAACAGTGTGTTTCCAATGTAGATTTAGTTTCTCTATTTCATTGAGAATTAATTTTGTTGATAGAGGACACTATTCTTGTTTTTTTGTGCACCCTGGGACTAAAAATAAGTATCATGACTTTAGAAAATAGAATTTTTGGTTGAGGATGATATGGTTGATTCAAAATATTGTTTCATGGTGTGTCTCATGTCACAGAATTAAGTAAGGGAACCTAAAACCTTCTGGTTTTCTTCATCCCTTACCCATTCTAGTATGGAAGTGGGATGATAATTCCTTTAAAATCATTATTGGTCTACCATGAACACATAGCAGGAAGGACATGTTTTATTTTATCATTGATCGGATCTTTCAATTTCCATATTTCATTCCCATCAAGGACATAAATAATGTAGAGAATCTCGGGGACTTGTTTGTCTAAGAGGTTGTGAAACATGTTGGGTTTCCCTATCTGATTGTTTTTGATAGGGACCTAAGGATCACATCTAGGTTTTGAAATGTTTTAAAGATGTTATGGATTCCAAAATTATATTAAACATGACATGTCATTCAAAAATGGATATATATATAGAGAGATATGTAGTATTATCTTGGTTCTTGAGGATATTCTTTGGGAATGTGTGCTTGATTTCTATGATTTTTTCATAAAATCAATTACCTTAGATCAAATTTTCCAATGAAAATATGTTTGTGGCCTTTATTAGGATTTCCCATTTTGAGGAGTTTTAAGGGAGGCATTGTGGATCTCCGTTATGATGGGAAGAGTTGGTAGATCAGTCCTTGGTTGGGATAAGTGTTCATCTAGAGATAACGTAAAAGGTATAGTTGAACTGGAAGATTTTTATCTCAAAAATGATTCATAAAAAATCATATGAATACCATTGTCATCAGATATTATAGATTTTGTTTATTGATCAATGTTTTCATATTGGTTCACCTCACATGGGACACTGTCAGTTGGGTTGACATGGTACGTTAGAGTTGATGTTTGTTAGCCCTTTGAGATTATGTTGGTTCTTGAGAAGGTGGTGTATCAGTTCAAATTGTAATCTAATTTTAATTTTATCCATGATTTATTTTATTATTCTGAGATTAATATCTATAATAAAAATCCTACCCATTTCATTAAATGGGATGATGTGGATTTTGACCCTAACAACACTTTGGTTAGCCAACCAGTTCAGATTATTGATCATTCAGAGAAGGAACTATTTAGTAAATAATTCCATTTTTTCATGTACTATGGTAATGTGGCTTGTATTTACATGATATGTGGGAGCTATAATTATTTATGATGTATCATTTTACTTCTAATTTTGTGATTCAATTATCTTGAATAACTTCTGGGGACAGAAAGTGCTTATAGTTGAGATATTATAACATCCCAATACAATATTTCAGGTGCTTCATGACTCTTTTTTTACATCTTTTTTTGGGAGCATATTCGGATGTATAGGGATGAAGATAATTTTTGGGAATATTGCACTAATATTTAGGGATGTATGTTTTTTAGATTTAATGGTTTTGGGTATAAATTTTAGAAAGGATTTGGAGGGCATTGGGATATTACTCAGAGTTTTTTATAGGGGGTGTAAATTTGGTACTACCTATACGAGATATTTATTCTATAAATGTATAGATGGTGGAATAAGTTTATAATCAGTCTTAGGATTTGTATGAACTTCAATCCATAAGATCATTTATGTAGTAAAATGGATCTACAACCTAAATCCCATTATTGCGACATAAATTCATCACAAAATATAATTTAACACATTGTGAATTTTTTTGGTGTATAAGATTTATTGAAAATTTACAACATAAAAATAACCATTACATTTTAATCCTCTTATATCTTTGGGTATTGTTTTCTAATCAGATTAATTTATTCTCTCTTATGGTGAAACCATATCATTCAATCCCCACATCTCTCTATAGTGAATTTAAGTGTTTCATTTAATCCATATCATTTTCCATAGTTTGATTGATCACCAATGTCATGCATTGTCTTTTTATTTATTTTTTTATGATCTAATTTATCTCTATTTAGCTTCAATAATATTAATTTTTCAATTATTTGTACTCAATTTTTCAGGTTTCAATAAACAGAATGTGGTCTTCATCAATCATTTTCTATTTTCATTAATTTCTTGTCTTTTTGAGGATGGTATTCTTACTTCCAACATATATTGTGAAATGAAACTTGGATTACTCCATTTTGGTTGTTTCTGTATCTCTAAAATTGATTCAAATTCTTGAATTTTCATATGTTCTTATCAATTAATTTTTTTTGTTCATTTAATTTGATTGATTTTACTTTGGAATTATTTTTTTTGAAAAGATACATTTTTTAAATGATATTATTTAAAAATTGTTTTCCAAAAATAAAGTATTTAATTAAATAATATAAAAGGTTGTTTTACTTTTGAAATGAGTTTTTATAGTCTTTGCACAATTGGTATCCTTCTGTGCACCAGGAATAGACTTGTAGCTCTTTGTGTCTGTAATTACATGGGAGGTTTTATCTCACTATAGTGTGTGTAATGAAACTAGATTTTATATCGATTGGATCCACATTAGTCCTAAATTGGGAGTCTACTTTCATTATACAATTTATACCCATAGGATAATGATATAATTGTGTGCTTTTTGATTTATGATTTTTTTATCAAATGATGGTAGTTGATGGATATTTCCTCACATGATTTTCTTGTGGGGTATACATTGTTAGAATTTCATATTCTTATATACTATTATTTATTCTTGATATATTCCTACATTTGGTGAATATGACTAATTTTTAGGAATTTTTTAATTAAATTAGTTATATTTTTGAAAATATTTGAAATCTAAGTATGTTTTAATGCTAGTGATAATGCATTAATGTTGTTATAAAATACATAGATTCTTTAGTATAATTTTATAAGGATTTCAGGTCACACACTAATTTTTACTTTAGGATGTTTTAGTTGTTGTTTTCCAGAACTCGGGTAAAGGGAATGGAATCAAGTAGCAATCCTTGATGGCCATCATTTTCATAGTAGGATGGCTTTCTGGTAAACGATGGTCACATAATGACATGTTTCATCAAATCTATTTATTTTTTCTATTTTTTATTTTTTGCATTGATTTTTTTTCATGTGGATTTTGTTTTTTTATCTACCCTATACCCTGTTCATATACCTTTTTTACACATGAGATTAGTTATATGTTCCTTTATCTATACATCACCACATGGCAGATCATCATGGGTGACTTTTCTAGTTGGCCTAGGTTGTTTCGTTATAGAAGATGTTATTAGTTACATAGAGTACTAGTAAGAATCATATAATTTGTTTCATCTATATCTTATGAATGGTATTCTATTTAACCAAGACTCGTAGAATTTCATATCCTAGTAACTATTAAATAGTTTTTGAAATATGAATCCAGGGGACATGGGAGTTTAATGAAAATTTGGTATTTATAAAATTTTATGGTTTGAAATTTTGATTTTATAAATATGTGGGTTTCAAAACTATTTTATATTTAAAAGAATTTGAGAGTGTGTTTTTGAAAAAAAAGGCGCAATTCTAGTTTGATAGTGGGGTTTTGAGGTCCTTGTAAAAGATAAACTTATTGGACAATATATGTGAACCTATAATTATGGTATTTGGAACCATTTTATATATGTAATAATATTTTGATTTTCTGGTTTTTTTTGTTAATGTATACCCTCTGATGGTGGTACAACTTGGGTATATGTATTTCTGACCCTAGTAATTTCATTTAGGTCTAGACAGAGAGCTTATTTTTTGAGATTTTTTGGGTGTGTGGTGGGCTATGTAGTATATGGTATAATTATTGTGGCCTCAGTTGAGGTGTGACCTTTGTTTTTTTGTCTATCCTATGAGTTGATATGATATTTAGATTTAGGATTTCATTTGGGGACCCTAGAGTAGTGTCTTGGAAGGTAGAATCACTATTACCTAGAGATTGGAGGAAGTGTCATCCTTTGAGATATGGTATGAGTCATATCCTAGTTGATGGTCTATGTTGGAAGAACATGTGACCATTGAGAGTGACACAGGATTATAGATCTGATGACTTTTGACCGTAGATGTTGAACATTGAAGGGTGTTCACCTGGTTTTGCGATATGACTTTTCAAAGTGACATAGGGTTGGATTACATGGATTTTAATGTAAGATTATAATTGTTGATACCGAGTTTCTATGTTTATATAGTTGAGAAAACATAGTGTTAGTGCCTTGTGTATAGGATTTTTCTATGGGGAGGATCATTAAGATATATATGATGGGAAATTTTGGACATAGTTTTTGGGTTCTTAGTTCTTGTATAGGTAGGTAGATTGGTTTTTGGAAAAAACTCAGGTTGCCGGGTGGTTGTGTACTTCTTTGTTACAATTTAAATTTTTTATTCTTATTGTAAGAGAAAATTTGGGATTACACTATTTAGTGAATGTGATATTCTAGGTAATTGGTTATATTAATGAATGGGATTGTGATCCTATGATCATTTAGGAATGACTCAAAAGATGATGATTTGAATTTTTTTAACTGTTCATGAAGTGGTGTGTGACCCTTTGATCTTGGTGAGAATGGATGATGCAATAGTAATATCTATTATTAATAAGAAAATTATGTGGTATTGGGATATTGGATCAGTTCATGGGAAGTGTGATCAAGTGAATTATATAATAGAGGGGATATTTTTGGTGGATTCTTTTAAAATCACATTTGGTGTCTATGTTTTGTTATGAGTCATGGGTTAGGGTAGACGTCATTGAGTTCCTAGCCATGTCATGTTCATGGTTGGGTTCCATTAGTTTAGTGTGAGTGGGGATTGATTATTATTTATAGAAGATGATTTCATTTCGTAGGAAGTCTTGTGATGAAACATTGATCAAGTGAAGTTTATTTCTAATGAGGGAGCTTGAGGGTACTCCTAGTAGGGTAAGGATGACCTGTTTGTGAGTATGATTAGCGTTTAATGATGTAGATCTTGGTTGTTATTGATTATAAATCATGTGAGCATGATTTTGACTGTGCTAAACATGGTGTGGGAGTGTCTAAACCCTTTTTAATTATAGGGGATCAGGGTAATAAATTATTTGAGTGTTGTTAATAATGTAACTACCATTTTTGAGGTCAATGAATGGTCGTGTGTGTTCCATGGAATGATGAACATAATGAGACATTATTGGAATGTTTTCTCGATGTTTGGATGTATAAAGAGAGGAACTAGATAGAGGGGGTGAGGATATTGGTCCATATAAAGGTATTGTGACATTGTTGAACTAGAATATTAGTCAGGGTAAATTAATCATGGGATGGTGAGTATTTCATGGAAGCAGTGAAATGCATGTGGAAAATAAATGACACATTAGGGCTAGTTCCAAATATGAAATTTATGGTATGGTATATGGTGGGAATCCACTTTAAGCTATGGCGGTCTCAGAGTGGGATTCCATAGCTAAAAAGGGAACATTTTTTCATTTGGAGTGCACATAGAAATTGTCAAGTTAGCCCCACCCAACCATTCTGTTTTTCAATGAACATGTTTTGTGTTATATATATTGGGTTGTTCACCAAGTAAAATTATTTATTGAATTATCTTATGGTGAGGTGCATCATGTTGGTTATGGACATGTGTTTTAAAGCATAGAATCAAGGTAGGTTTGTGATACTAGTTATTGGACAGTCATCATGACATTAGATACCATTTTTTTCTTTCAATGTTGTATAGATTCCATAGGGAATGTCATTGGGTGGCCCTCTATAGTGTAGGTTGAGTTCGATCAGTTGATTCAATATCAGGATGGCGGGATTGTTCCATGATTCTTTAAAAATGATGTAACATAGGTGCTTAGCTGATATCATGGTTAAAAGTGTGAGTGGTTAGTTTTTTTACCACGATTTTACACTATGAGGTCAGTGATACACTTTGGGGTGATTGGATGACCACTGATACATCCGGTGATCAAGGAATCATGCTCTGGTGATGTAGAAGAACATCAGTGGTGGAATGTAATAGTACTTGAGTTTAATTTAGCTATGTTTTTTAATCCAAATATCACTGAGAGTTATGTTTGTACTATTATATATAGGATTGGGTTTTATTGAAATGGATTCTGAGTTAGGAATTAATATTGACAGTTAATAAAACACATTTTTAGTGGATGAAATTTCAAGAAAAATCATAGTATGGAGGTTAAACATCTTCTATTATGATAATTTGATACAGAGAGCCGGTAAAGGAATTGAACAAGCATATTTTTATGTGTTGAAGGTGTTTTAGGGTGTTTGTAAAGGATTTTCTAAAAAAGAAAGCTTGTTTAGGTTACTCTTAAATCACATAGCTATATCATTTTTAGAGTCTAATACAATAAAATGATAGTCAGTACCATCTTTGATCGATGTGTTCATGCATGTTGTGTTATGGTACCTAGGAAACCATGTTGAGATGATCGATAAACCACATAGTAAGGGATTTAGTTGAAAACAACCTTTTTTGGGTGTTGGAGAGTGTTGGTATTTTCCTCCTAAGCTATGTCCTATAGTATAGAATATCAATATCCAAAAAAAATCAACTAGATAAGGAAATATATGATTCTATGGATAGAAAAAATCATCTTGTTTTGTCTCAATATTGAAGGAAAATAAATTCATCAGCTTAATATTTGGGGAGCCTATGTTTTCTATTTTAGATTATCTTAGGAGTGAATTGGTAGTTAATTAAAGATTATAGTCATTGAACTAGAAAAAACTACCAGAATGAGTTGGGTTATATTTGAAAAACCACTAGGACATCTTGGGTAAAATAAGTGGGATTGTGGTAACATAGAAATTCATGGGTGTATGGATGGGTCATGGACCTCAATTATAATTTTTGATTCCCCATTTAGTAGAGGGGTTTTATTTACTATCAATACTTGAAACTAAATTTCTATTGTTAAAACCCCTCAAGAAATTATTATGGGATGTGGAATGAAGCTTCAATGGTGGCTAGGTAGGCCATATTGGTGAATAGAGGGCTCGAGAGGGTATGAGGATAGCATCA
This sequence comes from Viscum album, assembly GCA_963277665.1. Classification (NCBI taxonomy): domain Eukaryota; kingdom Viridiplantae; phylum Streptophyta; class Magnoliopsida; order Santalales; family Viscaceae; genus Viscum; species Viscum album. Next base: position 862,101,154 of record OY728121.1, read on the forward strand.
AGGATGTTGTACTACCACTGGCTAGCTGGTACAAAGACACTTTCTTTATAATGGTGTTTCCAGTACCCCCATTATTGTATAATGGATACACCAAATAGATTTTAAGGAGCCTGAGGCTAGCGGATGACCCCATTAATAATTTTTATGTAAGGGGATGCTCGATAATTTTACCTAGTCCACCCTTCTTCCATTTACATGAGATTTTTGAGCCATGGGGTCCAAGGATACCCCCATATAAAACTCATTTCCCCTCCCTCTTAGTGTAAATTTTCCAATGTTTCTTTTCTTTTTCATATTTCATTGCTTCTGATCAAAAACCATCGTGACACTATGAATCCTCTTTCTTCTATTTTAGTTATCACTTTCTTTCATATTTTTTATTATTATTTTTTTATAATGTTCCCCATATTTTGGTGTTTTTATAATTTTCTATCCTCTTATGATTTAGGCTAAATCGATGTTCGATACTCGAAGTGTTTTCTTGTATAAGAATCAATTAGGTGGTCACAATGATTAACCAATAGTCTTTATTAGTTTATTGAGTTAACTGTTTGTGTGGTTTCTCCAACTAATGGGAACCATCCAATAATTTTATTAAATTTTTCATTGTATTAATTCTTAATTTAAAAAACTAAATTAAATATTTATCCAGGCCTTGGTATAAGTACCTGTCCGTATTAAATACATAATATTGAGTTTATTCCAGAAAACACTTCCTTTAAATTGATTATCTTTTCATGTTTAGAGCTTTAGAGAATTGGGACATAACACATTCATTACATTACACATTATTACATAGTAGATACCATAAAAAGAGTCTCCATTTTTTTCAAAATATAAAAAATTAAAACTTAAAACATGATTCTTTGACAATTATTCATTATTTAACATGTATTATTTCTTTGTATTACACATACATTAACCTGTGAAAATCATTTAAAAACATGGGATGAGCACAAAATCCCATTAAGGGATGAAAAATAAGGAAAGAGCACATTTTCCCATGAATACTCGTAACGTATGAATGAATTTTCAAAATACATTATTGTCACCCTTATATATTTAATTCATGTAACATGAGATTTAAACAAGATCCACACAAAATATATGAACAAAAATATAATCATAAAGGTTACTCGGGAACTACTTACATAATCTTGTAACCCTCTCAGCTACCTTATAATTTGTAACCCTCGTGACAACCTTAATATTTGTGTAACCATCGCTGTTACACATGGAGTAACCATACATCCGACCTCCATATTACACGTAAACACTAAATTTGAGGGCGATATAGGTCCCACCATTCATCATAAACAATTCCCATGAACAAGAACATAATTTTACAACATGAATAATTTTATAAAAACATTTCCTGTAAAACAGATTTTTAAAAGAGGATTTTAAAAGAAATGTCCCTAATAAATATCATATAATTTAATTGAGACTTTACAGAGTGGATGTAATATGTATAATCACTTTTAATACATATAATTCAAAAATATATATACAAAACCCAACACACAAATAATTTTAATACCACATGAATATTTAAGTAGAATGTTAACCCAAATAATGGAAATCGGATTAAGAATTCCATTACCTCAAGCTTTTATTACTTCAAACATGTTTAAAATTCTTGTATAATGGTTAAAAGAGTTTTATTATTATTTTAAATAAATATTTTCATGTTAATAACATTTTATATGATCATTTCATCACATAATTTCACCCTTTAATTGTCAGTATTTTTCTCCTTGCACTGTTTTTGGGCGAGTTCTTTACATGATTTCCATGATTGGTTCATAATGGATTTTCTTGTTGATTGGAAGTGAGACTCCATAATTGGAATAGAAAAGTATTTAAATATTTCCAGAACCATAATTTATATCATTTATCAATTTGATGTTTTATATGAGGATGATACATAAGTTAAAACATTAATGATGTTTGTTTAGATTATTTTAGTGGTTCTCTGATAATAACAACCACATTTGGTCTTATAAATTAAAACCATGAGTACAAAAGAATTAAAAAACCATGTAATATAAATAATACATACATTGTAACCTTGTTCGACCATATAAATAGTTTCATGACCATACATGAAAGAATTAAAGGAAATTGAAATCATATCGTCCACAATGTCGTTAATTCGACACATCACAGACAATGTTTTTATTCCTTGAATAAGTGAGAGAGGAGAACAATAATGTTGATGAATATTATGTGAACCTAAGAACATCCAGAATATACATGATTCTTGATCTTTCCTTCATCTTGGTTATGTTTTGGTGAGGAAAGAAGAAGAAAATAAAGGAATCAAGAAATAAAATAAAACTTGAGAAACTTCTCACGAAAATTCGGCAGCCTAACGACGTCTCTTAAAATTTCATAAAACATAGTTTGATGAGAAAAAGGGATATCTCAACACTCTTAAATAATATGGACATTAAGGGGTAATATGGAATTAAATATCCCATCATAAGACAAAGGAAAGGAAGAGAACAACATAAAATGAAAGAAAGGAAAGAAAATAAAAGAGGATGTTTGCCTCAGGATCTCTTCTCCTTGAGATCCTTCTTAAGGGCTTTGGTTTTGGTCTTCTGGTGAGACAAGAATCTCTAGAACGTGGGGAAGAGCCTTGGGAGGAGTATTGGGAAGAAATTATTAATTACTAAAGGATTGAGAGGTGTGGGAAGAAGAGTGGAGTGAGGGTGGTATTTATAGTGGAGGAGAGGGGGTATTTTTCGTTATTTTAATCATTATTATAATCGTTTTGCACAAGATTTTGAATAGTCTTAGTTCATGTGACCTAAAATAGTAATAATGGCATGTGATTTCGAACCAAGTGGCCTTTAATTACTTATGAATTAATAAATACTGAATTTTATTGATAATTTTATTATACAATATTTTATTGTATTTCACTATTCATAAAAAATTAAAGAATTTTAGAAAAATCCCAAAAATTTACCCTAACCATTTTTGAATGTGTAGAATTTAAAAATGAACTCCATTTTATGAAAATAACTTTCTAAATATTTTTAACTTACTTTTTAATTAAAAGAATACTTAATTCCAAAATTAACAATTCTTATTCTATAACTAGTTCTATATCACGATGAAAAATTAACCAAGATGTTATTACCTTAAAGCCTTAATAAAATAAAATAATAATAAAATTTACTATTCATTAGGGTCATATTACTATTCATATCAATATTTATAAGGGTCTATTACTATTCACAAAAAAAAAGTTGTTTTCATCAGACTCAAAATAACATACTGAACACAATTGTAGATGATAGTTTCTTGAAATTCAAAACATAGTAGTTGAAAAAATATGTTTTAAACAAAGTTCAAGGCATTTATATTTATTCTTATAAAAACATGGGGTGTTACATTATCCCCACCATCTAGAAATTTTTTCCTCACAATTTTATTTACTTATTAAACAACTGATGCTACTTTTCCCACATAGCATTTTCAGACTCCCATGTTTCTTATTCAACCATATGGTTTCTCTGCAAATCCATTACCTGGTGGATTAACTTATTCCACAACACCTATTCCCTTTGATCAAAAATCTTAAATGGTTAATATTCATATGAAATTTTCTCTTCATAAGAAATGTTCTCTTCTAGCTGAACTACTTCTTAGCTCAAGATGTGTAATGAATCTGGCACATACTTTCTCTACATCAAAACATGAAAAACATTGTGTACCGGAGACAAACTCAGAGGAAAAGCTACGTGGTATGCCACTATTCCAACTTTCTCCAAGATTTCAAAAGGACTGATGAACCATGGACTTAGCTTCCATTTCTTACCAAAATGCATCACACTTTTCCAAGGAGAGATTTTGAGGAAAACATGGTCACCTACCTCGAGAAGGAAGTCTTTCCTTATATTATCTGCATATCTTTTCTACCTACTCTGAGCTGTTATCATGTGATTCTGGATATTCCTTACATTCTCAGCCACTTCTTCTACTAATTCTAACCCATCAACTTTCTTTCATCGATATCATCCCAAAACGCTGGAGTCTGACACCTCTTTCTGTACAAATCCTCAAAAGGTGTCATCTGTATACTCGAATGAAAAGTGTTATTATAAGAAAACTCAACTAAAGAATGATGTTGATCCCCACATCCCTTGTAGTCCATTGAATAGGCTTGAGGCATATCCTCCAAATTCTGAATCGGTCGTTCTGACTGCCCATTTGATTGAGGCTGAAAAGATGTACTGAAATTTAACTCTATGCCCAACGACATTGAAGTCCCTTCCAAAAGATAGAAGTAAACTTGGGATCCCGATCTCGATAAGTCTTTAGTAGTCCCTCCAAAAATTTAATCGATACATTCTCCCATTTCCACTCTGGCACTAGAAAAGGCTGAAGCATCTCTTTCGGTAACTTTCGCTCCGCTTTAACCTGTTGACATGTCAAACATTTCATAATAAAATCTGCAATATCTCTTTTCATTTCATCCCACTAATAATACCCTTGAAGGTCTCTGTATATCTTAGTACTTCCAGGATGAACTTAAAAAGGAGAACTATGAGCTTTGCACAACAATTATTTCTTCAAATAGGAATCACATGGCACACACAACCTTTTACCAAATCTCAAAAACACAATCATTATCAAGATTAAATTATGGAAACTTACCCATTTTTTCCAATTCTACCTTTTTATATAGCTCATGCTCTTTTTTTGCGCTTGCTTAATTCTATTTGACAATGAAGACTACACTAAAACCTGAAACAAAATAGTGGTATTTCCTTCAAAAAACAAATTCTAATAAAAAATTCATCAAATAATTAATCAAGGGATCATGTTTCAAATGTAGCATAGTTAATGATGCATGATATTTTCGACTTAAGGGATCCGCCACTTTGTTTTCATTTATAGGATGGTAATTAGTGGTGAAGTCATAATCATTTATTAGTTCTAGCCATATTCCCCGCATAATGTTTAATTCCTTTTGAGTGAATATATACTTCAAACTTCTATGGTTAGTATATATTTGACATTTAGAAATGTATAAATGACGCCTCCAAATTTTCAAAGAAATAAACCACAGCTGTCAATTCAAAATCATATGTTGGATAATTTAGCTCATAAGGATTGTGTTGTCTCTAATCATAGGAAATTACCTGATCATTCTTCATCAAAACCCAACCAAGTCCCTTAATAGAAGAATCACTGTAGATGACAAACTCACCATTCCGAGATAGTAAGGCCAAAACTAAAGAATTCACCAATCTCTTCTTTAGTTTCTGAAAACTAACATCCCATTCTTCTGCCTAAAAAATTTAACGCCTTTCCCTGTTAACTTAGTTATTAGGATAGATAACCGTGAAAGGTTTTTAACAAACTATCTATAATAAGCTGTTAACCCATGAAAATTAAAAATCTCTGTAACATTTGTGGGTCTTGGCCATTGATCAACCACCTTTTTTTTGAAGGATCAACTATTATTCCATCGTTATTTACAATGTGCCCAGGAAAAGAAATATCTTGCAACCAAAAATCACATTTTCTGAATATTCCATACAGTTTATTTTCATTTAATGTTTGTAAAACTACCCTTAGATTTTTTTCATGATCCTCTATATTTTTTGAAAATACTAGAATTTAATCAATGAACAAAACTACAAACTTATCCAAGAACTCATGAAATAATCTTTTCATAAGATTCATGAATAGAGTAGGTGCATTAGTTAACCCAAAGGGAATAACAAAAAATTCTTAATGCCCATATCTCATACATAATGTTGTTTTTTTGATGTAATCCTCCTTCACCTTCAACTGATGGTATTTGAATCTCAATTAAATCTTGGAAAAATACTGAGCTACCTGGAGCTGATCAAACAAGAAGTCGATATGAGGAAAAGGATACGTGTATTTAATAGTGATGTCATTCAAAGCTCTATAATCAATGCAAAGTCTAATGGAACCATTTTCTTTTTAATAAACAAAACAAGAGCACCCCATGGTTATGTGATGGGAAGAATGATGCCTTTATCAAGAAAATCATGCAACTGATTTTTCCGTTCAAGATGTCCTATTTGAGCCATAAGATAAGGGGGTTTTGAAATTGGCATAGAATCATGAACTAAGTCAATTGTGAATTCGACTTCACGATCATGTATGACACTGGGTAACTAATTAGGGAAAACATCATGGTATTCATTTACCACCGGCACATCATTCATCTGAATAGTTCCCTTGTTTTCAACAATATGAGAAAGATAAATTTAATTTCCATCTTTCAATAGTTTCTCATCTTCTTGATATGTTATCAATTGTATGGGTTCATTCATGTATACAAACTAAAACTCTTCTTGAGAAACAACTTCATTAGCTCTATAGTCAATATTAGCATGATAATAAGAAAGCCAATCCATTCCCTGAATAACATCAAACTCATCTATGGGTAAAACAACAAGGTGTGTAGGTAAATTATTTACACATACCACAATAGAATGATTCTTATAATTCATCTTTGCAATAATATTTCCCCATGGTGTTTTAAAAACATGTTTGGGTCTAATTTTTTGATGTGATATTTCCAATTTACCAAAAAAATTCTTAGAGATGAAGGAATGTGTAGACCCTGTATCAAACAAAAAAATAGTAAAATCTGACTGAAAAAAATTACCTGATACAACTTCATTGAATGGCCTAGCACTTTTTGACGTAGTCGCAAAGGATCTCACAACAATTTTCTTCTTGCAGTTCGGATTCTTTGCATCATTAAGATCTCTCTTTGGGAATACATTTTCATAATGACCCATCTCACCACATTTAGAACACATTACAGTTTGCTTATTAGGATTAGTCTTAGGATAATTTTCAATGCAATCTCGGGCCATATTTCCAAAACTAGAACATTTAATACACTTTCTAGTTTTGATAAGTCATTCCCCAGGGTGCTTCTTGCCACACTTTTCACAAACCAGAAACTGTATTTTCTTACCATCATATTTCATTGGTTGATTCTTACCCATTTCTGGCCCTCTGTACCTCTTATTCTCATGTTTTCAAAATGCACGTGATAATCAGAAAACTCCATCTCTACCCACTCATCACACCATACAAGATTCTCATAACTTTTGAAGTCATGGGAGGTCAACGCCCTTTGATACCATGGCTTCAATCCTGAGGAAAAGTAGTTGATTTTTCTATCATGATTTAGAATAATTTTTGGATCATGCCTCACCGGTCGGGTGAAGTTTGCTTCATACACAACCAATGAATCTTCCTCCTATTTCAGTTCAAGTAATTTCATCTCCATTCTAAGTGGCACAACCTTAGGAAAATATTTTTCAAGGAAAAGACTTTTAAATTCATCCCACTCTATGGCATCAAAATCCTATCTATCCCTGATATTAATTATCATTTACCACCTCTGATCAGCTTCCCCTTCAAAGCGATAAATGGAAAGACTTAATTTTTGATTGTCTAAACATCCCATAATAATGAATATCATTTCAAGGGCTTTGATCCATCCTTCAGATACTACTGGTTCAGACGATCCATTGAAGGAAGGAGGTTGTTGTCTCATAAAATGTTCCAATACTGTCATGTTCCATTTTTGTACCTATATTAGTTCTCTTGCAGGGATTCGACCACCATTTATTCCCTATGTTAGATAATCCACTACTGTCACAAACTCCTCGGTTCCAATCCCTACTATTGTAGGCTATAGATCTGGAAGGATGTCATTATGTCGGTGCCTCTCTTCTTCAGAATCCATGTTCCTTCCATGGAAAACCATTCTAAACAATCATATCTTAGTTGAATCCACATGGTAATCTTTAAATCCTAAATAAATGATATCAAATTAATTATAGAGTAAAAAGCATTTACGGTATTCTTTTAACATCGCCCTAACACCTAAATTTATCTACACCATCCTCTGATACCAACTATACGGACCCATCCATATTTCATACAAAATATTGAATTTAGTCAAGAGAAAAATTCTTTTAAATTGAGGATCTTTTCATGTTTAGAGATTTAGAGAATTGGGACATAACAAATTCATGACATTACACATTATTACAGAGTGGATACCATAAAAATTGTCTCCATTTTTTTTCAAAATATAAAACATTAAAACTTAAAACAATATTGTTTAACAATTAATTATCATTTAACATGGCTTAAATCATTGTCTTACACATACATTAACCTATGAAAATCATTTAAGAACTTGGGATGAGAACAAAAGCTCATTACGGGATGAAAAAGGAGGAAAGAGCACATAAGTATGTGAATACTCGTAACGTAAGAAATCATTTTCAAAAGACATGCTTGTCACCAATATATACTTACATCATGTAACATGATATTTACACAAGATACACAAAAAACATGATAAAATAAATATAGTCATAAATTTATCTTGGGAAATTACTTACATAATCTTGTAACCATCTTGACCACCTTATAATTTGTAACCCTCATGGCTACCTTACTATTTGTATAACAATCGCAGTTACACATGGAGTAACAATTCGGCTGACCACCAACATACACATAATCTATGAATTGGAGGGAGATATAGGTACCACCCTTCATCATAAACAATTCTCATGAACCAGAACATAATCATACAACATGAATAATTTCATAAAAACATTTCTTGTAGAACAGAATTTTAAAAGAGTATTTTAAAAGAAAAGTCCCTTATCAATATCATATAATTGAATTGATACGTTTGAGAGTGTATGGAATATGTATTAAAATTTTAAATAAATATAATTCAAAATAATATATACAAAACCCACCACACAAAAATTCTAATACCACATGAAAAATGAAGTAGAATATTAACCCAAAGAATGGAAATCGGGTTAAGAATTCACTTACCTATGGCTTGTCTAACTTCAAACTTGTTTAAAATTCCTTTATAATGGTTAAAAGAGTGTTATTAGTATTTAAAAGAAATATTTTCATGTTTATAACATCTTATATGATAATTTCATCACATCATTTCACCCCTTAATTGCTGGTATTTTTCTACTTGGTCTGTTTTTGGGTGAGTTCTTTTCGTTATTTCAATGATTGGTTCATGATGGATGTTCTTTTTTATTGGAAGTGAAAATACTGAATTTGAAAGTAAAGGTATTTAAATATTTATAGTACCATAATTTATACCATTTATCAATTCGATTTTTTGTATGAGGATGATACAATGTTAAAACATTAATGATGTTTGTTTAGATCATTTTAGGGGCTCTTTGATAATAATAACCTCATTTGGACTTATAAATTAAAACCATGAGTACAAAAGGATTCCAGAAGCAGGGAAGAGACATAATACATATATAATAACCTTTTTCAACAATATATATGGTTTCATTAAAATAATTGAATGAATTAATGGAAATTGAAATCACATCGTCTAAGATGTCGGTAATTTGACACATCACAGACAATGTTTTTATTCCTTGAATAAGTGGGATATGAGAAGAATAATGATGAAAAATTTTCCATGAACATGATAAATACTGAATATACATGATTATGGATATTCCATGCCACTTGGTTAATAGAAGGTGAGGAAAGAATAACAAAATAAAGGAATATTGAAATAAAATAAAATTGGATAAATTTCTCACAAAAATTCGGCAGCCTAACGACGTCTCTAAAAATTTCATAAAAATAGTTTTTTGAGAGAAAGGTATATCTCATAACTCTTAGATAATATGGACCGTAAGTGGGAAAATGGATGAAATATTCCAAAATAAGACAAAGGAAAGGAATATAACAACATAAAATGATAGAAAAGAAAGAAAATAAAAGAGGATGTTTACCTCTTGATCTCTTTTCCTTGAGATCCTTCTTAAGGGATTTGGCTTTGGACTTTTGGAAAGATCAGATCTCTAGGACGTGGGAAAGAGCCTTGGGAGTTGTATTGGGCATAAATTAGGCATGTCTCAAGGATTGAGAGGTGTGGGAAGAAGAGGATATTGAGGGTGGTAATTATAGTGGATGAGAGGGGGTATTTTTCATTATTTTAATCATTATTATAATATTTTTGCCCAAGATTATGAATAGTTTCAGTTCATGGGACCTCAAATAGTAATAATGTCATGTGAGTTCTAACCAAGTGTCCTTTCATCACTTATGATGTCATAAATAGTGAATTTTTTTGATGATTTGATTATATGGTATTTTATCATATTTCACTATTAATCAAAAATTAAAGAATTTCAGAAAAATCCAAAAAATTTACCCAAACAATTTTTCGACGTATAGAATTAAAAAATGAAGTAATTTTTTTGAAAATAAGTTCCTAAATTTTTTAATTTAATTTTAAAATAAAATAATACATAATTCAAAAATTAACAGTTCTAATTCTATAACAACTTCTATATCACGATGAAAAATTAACCAAGATGTCATTATTGTAAATCCTTAGGAAAATAAAATAATAATAAAATTTCCAATTAATTAGGGTCATATTACTATTCATAAGGGTATGTTACTCTTTACAAATAAACAATTTGGTTTCATAAGACTCCAAATAACTTACTGAACACAATTGTAGGTGACAGTTTCGTGAAATTCAAAACATAGCAGTGGAAAAATTATGTTTTCAATAAAAATTCAAGTATTTCTATTTATTTTTAGAAAAACATGGGGTGTTACACTTGGTATGTTTAATTTCCTAGGTTATGGGATGTTTGAATTTTTATGGATAGGGGAATTATGTTTTTCACACCGATGATTATCATATGAAATTCGACAATAATCTATTAATGGTAATATATTAATTGATCATGGTTTGGCCTTTGAAATTATATATTTGTTTTTAAAGAGGATTTTTTTGGGTTTCTTGATGTAAATGATAGATGTGTGTTTTAATTTAAATGGTAAATTGATCATTATTTTAAAATTGTAACTTGGATATGATTTTAGTGTCTTTTGAGGGACTTAGAAATTTTATTCAAATTGGTTTATATTGGTAAATGGAAATTTATAATTTAATTTTAAAATTTATTTGGGTATTGAATTTTTGAACTTATTATTATATAATAAATTTTTAATGTACCATTATGTATTGGGTTTATTTATTTTTTGATTTGGATAGACTTGTTTTAATCAAATAAATTAAAAAGTTTTACATAGAGTGAATGAAACCCCCATGGGATGCTGGTACAAAGGATTAACCTGTAGTGAATCCTTCCCCACGGGGACATTGTGATTTATGGTAAACACATGGTGAACGCTTCCCATGCAGGATTCTAGAACTTATGGTTAATATGGGTTGAATACTTCCCCCATGGGAACTGGGACTAATGATTAATCTAGGGTGTACGCTACCCCTAGGGGAGGCTAAATATTATGGTCAACATGGATGAATGTTTCCCTCAAGGGACACTGGGGCAAGGGATTGGTATATTTCCCTTGGTATGGAGTGGTATTCATAGATTGTTCTTCAGGAAAAACTCAGAGGCACCATAGAACTACATGAATTAGGATTGTATTGTTACCAAGGTGAACATGGCCCAAAGGTTCAGTTATTAATTTATTTCATTATATTTAAATGTTTAAATGGGTTTGATTGTAATTGTTTACCTTAAACACTATTTCATGCATCGTTTTCGCTAATTATTTTATGGAAATTGATAGTTTTGTCTAACTAATTTGTACTCACATCGTACATAGGACACCATGGCACATAGGTACCCAAGAAAAAGTATATCTGGTTATAAGTTTTATGTTTTTGGATATATATTATTGCATGAGGTTCAACATCACGTGATAGAGTGGAGAATGGAAGACCAGACTAGGCTAGATTCATGATGAGTTAGGGATGGAGCATTATATTAGTTTTTCTTTTAATTTTTATTACTCATGTATATGATCTACCCATGGTGAATTTTTCTAACAAGATTTTCATTATTTTGGTTATAGAACTTAATAATGTGTTTATATTCATCACTTCCCTACTTCTTTATGATAGTTATCCAGTATGTTTTGTGTTCTCTTATTATTTTAATTTTTATTGATATTCTGGGAAAGGATTATAGTATTTCCCTAGAACCATTATACCCTCATTTCTAGTTAGAAGTCTCTAGAATACAAGGGGGTTCCTTAGGTGACATAGAGATCTACATGTATGGAATTAGTCCATGGTCTATTGATAGTGTATGTTATCATATATTCAATCAGAAACCAAAAATACCTAGAACCAATTACCATTGTATCCTCAAAGTAATTGTAATGATATATTTCATTCCTTTCTGGAAGATACCTCAACCGAGAGAGTGAAAATTGATGATATAGTATCCATTTACTTAGGGTAAATGGGGGGATATAAAACCCTACCTATCTTCTAATATGAAGGACATCACAATTTGAGAAATAGGGTGATACCAAAATCAATCTATTATATAACCCATTAAAAATGGATCCCAATGCATAGTTCCATAAGGGGATACCTAGCCCATCCCATGGCATGAGATAGAGGATACCACACAAGATCACAAAAGGGGGTACTAGATTCTACCTATAACCAACCCACAGAGAGGGGAGACGAAACATCAGGTAATAAAGAGGAATACCTAACCCTAGATATAGGGAAATAATTCTATATTATCTATTATTATACATACCTTCACTGGTTAAACAAATCTAAAGAGGATAAACTGCATGTATCATCTCTTATCTATTACCTAATGACAAAATAAAAGACACCATCACATTTTATGAGGGATAAATGAGGATAGACAGTTCATATTTCCTAATCTTATTTATATGTGAAGGAATATGCTATGTCACAATTACTAGTTTATATCTTTGAAACAATTTGGTCAAACGAATCATGGAATTTATTATTACTCTAATAATTGTGAAATATATCTCAATATTATATGTGTTTAAGGAAATTATTTGGATTTAAAAGTCTATATATGGCATTTGGATGGCATATTTAATAGGATAAAACCCTAAATAACCATTAAATCCATATTATACTTTAAAAGATACTATTTCATTAAATATTTTAGTTTGAGGGTTTGTGATTTTTTAGGAGTAAAATAATGGTGTACTATGTGTGGAATGTTGATGTAGAATATTCATTAACATTATTTCTATGGTAGGAAAAATATATATCCATTTAAATTCTTTATATAATAATATAGAATAATAATAGTTCTTATATAAATGGTTTTTTCATATATCAAAGATCATATTCTTATGATGTAGATATTGGGAATAAATAAATTTATCGTGGTTTTAAAAATTAAATTTTCACACCCTCGTCCCTTTATTTTTGATGGATTTATAACATGAATAATGAATTGTAAATAACCCATCAAGGATAAATATGTGTGTTGTAGTTTCTTCAATGAAATACATTTTGTTGATCACCCATATTGTAGGAACAATGTTGTTCGATGATAAATAGTCAATATGTCCATTTTATATCATGAAGAATATGTCATAGTTAAATGATTTCATATTGGGGTAATGATTTTGTTTCCTGAATAATCAAGAATAGTTATTTTCTAGATTCGTGGTCATTAGTGGGGTTGAATGTGCTAAAAAAATTCATTCGGGCTTACCATTATTTTATTTAATGGAAACTCTCAATAGTTCTCGTATCAATAATTGAGTATGGACCTCATTTATAATGGAAAATGGTTCTTTTCTTCAGACTCAATGATTATTATGAATATACATTGGTCAAAGGGATTGGAGGTCGAGATCAGTACACCATTTTGGGGGTGTTTTTTTAGGATTTGAGGCATTAAATTGATTTTTCTTGAAGGTTTGGTTGAGGAGGCTGTATTAGGGCCATTCTCAATCATTTACACTTGGTCGTTCATTTTTTCTTCCTTTCCTAGAAACTCCCAATGTTTCCTTCATCTGTAGTTGGGTATCAACATTCTTTAAAAAATCCAATGGCCATCTGGGTTTTTAGGCCTAGTGAATGTTAGAGAATCACATTGGCCTAAAGGATAGGAGGTTTGGCTTATCCCACACTTTTAAGGGGAATTTTTTCATACTCTGCGACTCTCTTATATATTAAAGACATGTTTGTGAATTATTTCCTAGACCCCGACAAGGTACTGGTTACCCCTATTTCAATGACACCATTATGAACTTGTATCTATTGGGGAAAACACATGTATATCACATGTTCTTTATCTCTCTCTTATTTAATTTTGATGCTTTGGGCCATGTACATGTTCAAGAACTCTTGATTTTAATTTTATCTATAGATATGGTTTCTATCATGGATATGTGATTGATCCTATTGAGGCATCCTATGTATCCTATGGAATGAGAAATAAATATCCATGTAGTTTTTTAACATAGATTACGGACATCTAATTAGACCTATCAGGGTTGTTTAATATCGTATGGAATGGGAATGAATATCATGCTAATACCTCAATGAGGTGTCCTATATATCCTGTTTCAATCAGGACTTAGAGTCAATGTAGTTCTTGTTATGGGTGTTTGTGTCATGATAGATATGACCATAGAGGCCCCTGGTGGGACATAGGAATATGAGACTAAGCTAAGTTGCACCATCTGGAATATGGACCTTTGATTGAGAATGGGATGTAATCATACATAATTCCCAATGGTGGTTCCATGATAGGGGGATTCTATGGATATTAGTAGTACAATCATCATTTTTCTCTAATCCCATTTGAGCCATGCCTTTTGTGAGAAATAAGAGATAGAGGATGATTGGATACATAACACGAGATCATATCTATACGGGGCATACAACATAAAGATTTCCATTGAGACGAATGATTTCCAATCTCATGGAGGATATGGTATAAATATTCGGCATTAGGAAGGCGTCCTAAGTACCCCAAATATAGTGGGAATTAGATTATTTGTCGTTTAGATTTTCTGTCAGTCCACTAATGGTTGACGTAAGATAATCAACTCATGGGACTAATCAGGTCCAGATGGATGAGATGTTTAATTCATAAAAGGAATTACACCAAAAGGGGTATTCATTTAGACTCAAGAGTTACAAAGGTTTCCAATGTATCGTAGTTATTATAAGAATTTGACTCATCAATGTACATGGATCCCTTAATCTACTAATAGGCAATGATGGATGAACATGGTAAGAGACGTTACGACTATCCATAAGATTTTAGGAATACATTGGTATTATACCAAAATAGATTACCTATTTTAGGGGACATATTATATTATGTCTTTAATTGAGGCTAATGCACTAACACTTCCAAATTGGTTGGTTCTTACACTATAAGGCTTCCCGATTGGTCGGTGCTTACACTATGAGGATATCCGATTGGTTGGGGCTTAGTTGGTAGGGTCTTACACTCTGAGGAAACCCTATTGATATAATCATTCTTTATCATCTGGTAGATACAAGAGAGGCAGTGATGAAAATAATAGTCTTTCTAAGAGAATTATATCGGCAGGGTCACATGAGTGCATGACCATAGATCATCAAGGACACTTCCCTTGTCCAAGGGGAATGTGGTTGATTGTTCTTAGCTAGGATACACCTGTCATCAGTCCTAGTAGGTTTGTTTTACAAAGTGGGAATGTCGAAAGGGATTATCCTGACATGTCTTGGATGTCTATCAAGAATGTATTGATCATGTGCCTGATATGTTGGGGAATCTTCTTGGTAAGGAAGACACATCAAAGGATTTCTTCCTATTCAATTATCATTCCTTGTATATCCTCATATGGGTGAAACATACGTGTCGAATATTATCTTCATAACCAATGAAAACATGTCTAGGGTCTCATTCCTATTGAACAAGATTGTCTTAGATGAAATCACATAATTAGAGAGAACATGTCTGGGGTCTTGTGCATGATCAAGTGACTGGTCTCACATACCTTCACCAGATCATGGTAGACATGTTTGGGATCTTGTGCATAATCAAAGCAGACACTCTCATGAGATGTTGTATAATCAACCCGACCAGTATTTGAACTATCAATTTTAAATGTAAATGTGTTAATAACTCCTTCTCATGATCAGAGAGTGTTGTATATGATGTCTTCACATGATCAGTTTTGAATAATCTGAGGTTCCTTTCATTATTTAGATGACTTTATCCTAGGCTTGTCACATGACAATGGGGACATGTCAATGGGTTGTCCTATGGTCAGTCAAATGTGTCCAAGGCTTGTCTTGTGACCAAAATGGAATGTTTATGGTCTTCTAAAGACATCACAATACCATCGAAGGGTCTCCTGATCATGTGTCCTTGAACCATTCCCACAACATAGTCTCACTTGTATGTTTGGGATCTTGCATTCATCCAAATTCCACAGGTTCACATCTAAAGGAATAATTCCTTAAGCTTCATGGGAAAGAATATATGCATGATTTTACATGTTGAAGACATACACTATAGGGATTTCATCAAAAAGGGAGAAACTATCCATAAGCTCATGCTCACACTAATGCGGCATTTATATGATTCTCCATTGTTCATGCACTTCTTATAAGCGCGAAAGGGACTTGTGAGAGATTCATTGAACATATTAAAAGGCCTTATGACAATACCATAAGTATGGGTATGGGTGTACGGTACACCCTACTAGGTGATTTTCCATTGGCTTAGATGTATGTCGAATGGGGTTTTTATGTCACCTCAGGATTCACACACATATATGGCTTACATAACCTTATTCTGGTCTCATGATGACCCATACAATTATGCACAAGGAGACATCATATCAAAACCAAAGCATGCATGGGTGGTGGTGGATATTTCATGGTTAGAAGTGAATAGATAGTGGGCTACACATCCTCACTATTTTCCATGGGATACAATTGTGCTCAAGGGTATCCTCGATGCTGAGAAGGGCACTTATAAGGCCACATTCATACATCTTGAGCTATGGAGGCTGATGGAACAATATTAAGTGAATAATTTGGGGGCCATATATCTTCCCCACTAATCCCTTGGGTGGAATCTTATATGATCAAGTCTCAATGAAGATGTCCCATTATTTAAACTGTTTCCATGATGTACCATTGTTCACGTGATTCATGTGTCAATCCAAATGGGTCTCTCTATGATCTATGCTACCATGACAAAGACCCACAATTTTGATGCATGATCAGGAGAAAATAATCAAGGAATCATGGATATGGATGGAATATGTCATGATGTCTGTGACTGGGGTCCATGTAAAGGGGTGCCGTAATTATGAGGGTTCATGATATCTTGAGGATATTTTCCACCGGTTCTTATGCGCATCCCAATCACATATACATGAGGGAGGTTTTCAGATTGACAATACCACATCACAAGAGGATCAAATGACATTATCCCCTTCTAAAGTCACATGATCCAATGATGATCACATGACGAAATTTCAAGGAAAAATTTCCATGAAAGGTTCTCACAGGAGGGTGCCTTGATTTACCTGGAGAAGATCTGTAGTGGGAAGTGTTCAACACACTCAATTCCACCTTCCTTATTTTATAGATCACTCTTCCACTCCCCATTTGGATGTGTTTTTCTTATTCAGATTTCATTTATATACACTGTGAGAGGCTATGTCTCTTGCATCTTTTCATGGGTTGAATGCTGATTGCACCAGTGAGGTGATGGAGGTCTGCTCTTGATCCTTATTTATAGTGTCTCATGATAAAAAATATGATTTAATTCAGATGAAAAAATCACATAAAGGTAGATATGTTCTTGGTTATAAAAATAATTTTTATGCTCTATTGTCACTTCGATGACATGATCTCAGGATGATCATGCGACGACCTTGATCTCCATTTTTGAAGACAAATGATATCTCATGAAATATTTAGTGCCCAATTTCACTTTGGTCACTTGATCAATGGATGATCATGTGATGTCTTTGAGTTCTGATGGGTGATCCCACAGAAGGCCACTATCATTCAATGTTGGATCCCTCGAAGGCTCGTGTGCGGTTTTTTTGGACATGTGCAGCTATTAGAAAATGAATGGAGATATAGTAGTGTCAAGAAGGTGTATTTTCCATGTCGAGCCATCTTTATGGGAGGGAAATGGATTAGCAGGAGGTTGAATATGGAAGTCACATGCTCTATGGGATCGGTGGACTTTGAATTTACATTAGTGTGGGATTGGATTAATTTCGAACTGACACTCCACTGGACATGAAGTCAATGTCTGGGATTGGCTGATGGCATGATCATATGGCACTTATTCGTAGGATACATGATCAAACATCCCAGATTTGATCACTATTAAAATATCATGTCCTATATTGAAATATCATGATTTCATTCATCTGGTATATAATCCTTTCTGCACCTTTCACTAAAATGAGCCAGTACTGGGGTTGGCACCCGTACCATATGCATCACTTTCATCCTATAGAACATATCCCACCGAGCCTTTGGCTTAGTATATGAACACCTATGGGATTTTGTAGCGTGGGCACTATACACATTCCTGCTAAACTCTGGTGGGATTTATGCTTTCTTGGATCGGCTATCTAGCCCAGGAAAACATTCACTGGGTGGGAATGACCACTATTCCCACATGAGCCTATGACAGAATTGGCCAGGAAGGCTAGTATTCTAGGAATATTTGGGGGCTAAGGGTTGTAAAAAAACTTCCCTAACCACCTAGAATAAAATAACAAGTATGATTTAGTGTCCCATGAATATTTTATTATACGATAAGCCTTTAGGTATTCCATTTTAATTATTACTACAACAATTTTCATGGTCCTAAAATCTTCAATGGAAATGTGTGAAATTGAAAAATATTGGTGCTAAAAAAATGCCCCCTAGAATGAGATTCATTTGAAGGAAAAGAATTTGATTCTCATGTAAATATAGATCACTTTTCATCATATCTGAATGATTGATGATCAATGATTCCAAAATTACTTAGAGTATCTCTCATGAGCATGTATAGGGAACTTTCAAGTGTTATAAAGATGATACATCTAGCCACAAATCCTCATATGGATCCAATATTGGATGTATATTTGAAATGATGCATGGATAATCTCAAATTGGAATGTGTATGAATTCCAGTGTGGAAAATATATTGGGTGGAAAGGAACTTTTTGCTGGACCTGAAGTAAGGTACTTGGAAGTCTCTATGTATCACATGAGGATGGGAATCACGATTCATATAGTTCTGAAATATAAAAATATGTATACCAAAATCATGAATAGTATACATAGGTTAAATTATATATAAATAATTGATTAATTTTTTTTACGTAGATCTAGCTCATACATAGGAGGGGAAATATCACAATATTTAAACGAAATCTCCTTTAGAGATCTATGTTCTAGTGTAGTAATTGCTCATATCAACCATGATGTTGATCCATTGTGTGTAATATCAAATAGATCCTATTGACTAATTTTTATTTATTTAATTTCAAAAAAATTAATTTTGAGAATAGTTCAAGAATTCCCAATGACATGAAATTATTCACTGATTAACCCACTCAAGTATTATTATGATTTTTTGATTTACAAAGACAATTTTGACATGGTATCCTTCCCAAATTATCTATATTTTTCCAAATTAAAGGGACTTAGTGATCACTAATTAAATTTTTCTAAGGCCACATGATGGATCCCACAAGATTTGTATGTCTTTACTAATTTTATCCTAACATCTTACAATGCTACACATGGAGAAAGTCTTATCAGACATGTATTGGGATTTTTCTTAGGTCTCATTCATACTAGTTTTTGTCCTGAATTTTTTTTGTTCCTATTAAATTCTATGGATTCTCAATATTTCTAGGATAACAAAAATACCATGTCTAGTGATCGAAGACTCGTCATTTTCCCAAGATTCCCTTATTTATTTTTCATCATGGCGAGTATTATGAATCTTTCTGTTCTAATGTGGTATAAGCTAGAATGACACTATGTTTTATTTTAGGTTCCCTGATGATGGATCTATGGTGTACTATAGATTAAGGTCTTATAGCTCAGACCTTTGGATGTACTGTAGATTAATGTCTTCCTTCTTGTACCATTATATAATATGGGCCCAGCTGACCAGGGATGACTCAATAAACTATTGGGCGATGAGTTCGTCCGTGGTGTTGATTGGGCTCACGAGGATTGGTGTTCCTTTCTTACAAAGAGGATATTCATTTAGTTGGAAGGTTAAATACCTTATGCATTGATAACATGGACAAAAAAGATTATATCCACTCTTTCAAGGGGATATAAAGGATTTATGGATAGAAATATGAATGAGAGGGAAATACTAGGAATACCTGGCTTTCCTGGGGAGTTGAAGAATATGTGATGTAAATCATTACCCAAAATCATGAGACTATGAATATGGGATGTGGCAGACATTTAGGCTATGTACTTTAACATTTTGAGATTTTATGTTCCCCTTAATTGATGTTAGGGCTCATAAGGATTAGAATATCATCTCTTGAAAGGATGATATTCCTTTAGTTGGTGGGATAAACCTCTTAAGCATTGATATAATTTCCTAGAAAAGATGATCACCACTTCATTCCAAGGGTCATTAAATATTTCCAAATACACAAACATCTAGATGATGGGGTTGGTAATGGAAGGAAATATATCCAATAAGGGCTCTGAAAGACTAGATAAATGCATCTCTTATGTTATGGAGCTCGAGCCCTACACCCTATGGTTTCAAATTGCAAGTTGTGGGCCATCAATGGTCGGGAATGAAGTATCACATTTTACTATTGAGAATGTGTAAAAAATATGGTATTTCAACATTGAGGATGTCAAATCTACTTTAATAGTTTGGTATAGATATTGTAAATCATAATACAAAGTTCTCAAATAAGGAGGAAGTCATGGGAAAATAACACTAGGGATATCTTAAAACACTATCAGGTACTCAGTTCCACCGTAATAACACTAGGATCACAAAAATCAAAAATCCCTTTAGATTGGACAAAGTTGCCTCTTGGGGGTGAGTTTTAGACCTTTTTAATTGATAGCATGGTCATGTAGAGATATCTATTTTCTTTTTCAGGGGTAATGAACGGTTATTAAAGACCCAAGGAACATTAAATTACATAGTGTGATTTATGGAAAATGTAAGATCCAAGATGGATTTGAGAACCCTAAATGTTCTTCCATGACCTAGAGAACATATTTTCACATTGAGGAGATTTGACAAATAATTTCTCTATAATTTTCTTGGAAAAAGGGGTCCAGCGATAACCAATGGGATACTAATAGGGCGGTAGAGTAGACCCTATGATATTTATGTCTGTTATTTGAACCATACTTTTTTCCTAATCTCTCGAAATGAAGAGTTTAAATGGTGAAGACTATACATTTTCTCAAGCTTCCCTTTGGGGGTTTTCAACCTTAATTGTTTTATGTATCTTTTGTTACCAGTTTATCGCCATGAAATTTCCAACATATAGGCTAGAGTTTAAGGTCATACAGGTTTGGAAAAAATTCAAATAGTTTATAGTCATGAGTCACATGTACCTTATAAATGATATTTTATAGAATAACCTAATTAGGATACCCAAGGAAAAGAGTACTCCCACATCATTCTGATCGGGAGGTTGAAATATTGTAACTCATGGGTTGATTTCCTCGGGTAATGAGAAATGAATTGGGAGATTCATACCAGGTATGTACCATAACAACATATGTTTAGTTCCTCCTCGGTGATTTCAGGATTCTGAGATTTTGAAGGAACATTATATTGGATGAAGATGTCATCTGTTGGTGGGACTAAACCCCATATACATCAATATCATGGGAATGAAGAAATATATTTTTATTTTTTCAAGGGAAATGAAAGGATTGTGGAATCCATAGGCATACAAGAAATGATGTTTCGAACATGGATGAGGTGGTTTTAGAAGATGGATTAAGAACTCCATACTTCGGTTAACTGGAGTAAGTATCTTGTGGTCCATGGATAAGGAATAAAGAAT
Organism: Viscum album; assembly: GCA_963277665.1. Taxonomy (NCBI): domain Eukaryota; kingdom Viridiplantae; phylum Streptophyta; class Magnoliopsida; order Santalales; family Viscaceae; genus Viscum; species Viscum album. Next base: position 862,123,081 of record OY728121.1, read on the forward strand.
GGGAGATGTTCTACATAGATTATGATTATGTATTGGGGATGTTTCTTGTTCAGTTTTATTATCATGTGACCATGGATATTTCTATAAAATTTAACATCATGTTATAAGGATGTATTCTGATGTAGTTTATTTTTATGCAGTAAGGATGTTTTCCATACAATTTAAAATCATGCGGTAAGTATGTAATTCTGTGTAATTTATTGTCATGTGGTAAGGACATTGATCCCCCAAACATGAAATGATGGAATCGTGGATGGAAACATGAATGGAATTATCTATGTCACTAAATATACCATGGTTATGGGAATCAATCCACATATAGTTCTTAAATGAGAAAATCTCTTCACTGGTCTTAGATATATATAGAGTTGCACATTTTTTCTATTTATTTTTGTTGCTATACCTAGGATTAGAGGTCTAGGTGTCACTATGTATCATGTAATGGTGGGTATCAAGCCTCATGTAGTCCATTAAGTGACCTTTTAATTTAGCATCATGTTGGAAGGAAGATAATGGACCTATGTGAAAAGATGTAATGTTGCATCTTGGTTAGAGGTTGGGTGTTTGGGTGTCACTACATATCTCATAAAAAGGAAAATCAAACAATAGTTAGTTTCTTGAATTTTCAAAACTTTTATTGTCAAGTGATGATGATAGAGGTGAACCAACCTAGATTGATGGGGGACATAGTGGTTGGTCCCAATACTATATGTTTGGGCGTTACAATGTGTCTCATGGGAATCAGAATAAAACAACACATAGTTCTTGACAGCCATGTAGTTTAACATCATGTTGTGAGGAATGGGGCCTATCGAGGGTGATACTCCTTGTTCATTAAGAGAAGTCCTTTCCTAATTTTTTAAGGCCACATAATTCATGATCAATGTGAGAAACAAAGAATGAAATGGGTCCCAAGAAATATAGAAGAATTTTGTATCTTGTGGTGGCTAGACCAAGATATAGGATTGAGGGAACCCTATGTCACTCATTGAAAATGAGAATCAATCCACATGTATTTCAAGTAAAGTCTTGTAGATTAACGTAATGCAGTAAAGACATGGGTGACTCGACATGAATGAAGATGGATATTGTTGTATCATTTACATCAGGTCGTAAGGAAATTTGGTCTGCTGAGGTGAAAGGAGGGTAACCCTATTTTTAGACCCATGAATATTGATTTGGAAATCAATACATATCCCATGGTGATGAGAATTAACACATACATAGTTATTATAAAACCTTATAGTTTCAAATCATGTGGCCAGGATGTACTCGGTATAGCTTATTTCCATGTGGTTAGGCCATATTCATACACATTAACATCATATACTTAGGAAGAATTACAAGAAATTCTCTGATGTGGATGCCCATACAATTTTTCTATGTGTGATATAGACAATTGCCTCCTGATTAGGATTGGTCATGATTGGGGATGCATTATCCAATGTTTTGGGGAAAAAATGTTGCAATCATGGGATCAAAAGGGAACTCATCCATCAATACCATAACATAGACATTTAGGCGGACAATTCATCCTTTTTAATGGAACATTCATCATTGATCTTCATTATCACCAATTCTGAATCCAATTTGATATTCAGGTAGGCTATGTGAAATTGTAGTGCTAATTCCAATCTAGTGATAAGGGATCAGTATTCTTCTTTATTATTTCTGTAGCCTTCTGATAGAGATAAATAGTAGGGAAAAATTGCTTTGTCTTGAGAGAAAAATAAAATACCTAGACCATCCTAGATGATCTTGGGGTTTTCCATCCTTTGTACCAAAATGACTCTGGGTGGCACCATCAAAGTAAATTTCCCATGTTCGGGTTGTGAAAATTGAATATAATACCTCTTGATCAGGGATCTTAGTGTATTCAATTATTTTTTCTAGTGCAGGATGTGCTATGAGAAATAATCAAGGGCTAGTCCTTTTACAAACATCTAATCAAATCAGTATGGGAGACCAGATGGACTTCATGGTGTTAGCATTATCTGAATAAGGTAGTTGAGCATATTCCCACTTAACATATCATTTTTATGTGTGATGATGGTTCTTGGAAAGCATCCCATTATTTCCACATATAAGATGTGTGGGATCGCTTCCACCGGAGGCATCAAATAGTGTTGATTCACCTAGTAATCCTTGAAAATTTTGAAAAAAACTTGACATAAGAATGTTGGATCCTCCCTACTACTAATTTGAGATCTCAATGCCCATTGGGTTGGCCATGATGGTGTAATGAAACATATGGATTCAGTATGGGTATTTTTTTGTGGTTCCAAAGAAACACATATTAGTGATTCTTTAGAAACATAATTTACATCTCCTTCTCTTCGATGGGAATGAAATCACTTAATTAGAGTAGATCACAAGTCTTCTTCAAACCATAGATTTATCTACCTAAGCACGTATTTGATGGTGTAGACACCATGGAGTTCCTGAGATCATCCTCTTCTTAATATAATTCTTATTCTATTGATGAATTTTTAGATGAATCTTGAAATTTGGGAACATCTCTTTCACTATAAAGGTGAGGGATGTTGTTTGATGTGACATCATCATCCCTTTCTATCTGAGTAATTGGAGAGATATATAGGATATGATTTCCTTTGTCACCGTGCATATGAATATGAGTGGCTCATACCTCTAGGATTATATTTGTCAACCTCTACTAGACTTATAGGGAGCATATAATCATTGTTGATCGTACTCCATAGATTCACAGGGGACGTCCCCAAGCCATTAATAGTAACAACCATTATGTCATCATCTACACTAGTTTCTACATCCCTTTTTGTACAAATGTTCCTCAACATATGTGTCTCTATAGGTTTCAATGGGGGAACTGTCACCATTCATTATGCCGACCATTCCACCTGATGCCGATGATATCTCCCATAGATCAAGTTGTTGCATAGTTTATCATCCTATGACTGGGACGTGTTTCGTGCAGCTATTCGCCTTGCTGTAAGGATGAAAATATAGGTGGATGGGCAAGGAAAAAATCCATATTTCCATACATATCATATTAGGTTGACACTAAATCCATATGTAGTTCTAGAATTTAGTTGTGATATGAGACAAACAATATCAATGGGGGTCCTGTCGAGTGAGATTCATATGATTGTATTGTTTTCTATGATGAAAAAGACATCCACCATGTATTTTAACATCATTTGGTGATGACTCATGGTATTAATTTTATAATCTTGAATTTATGACTAAAATGAGCTTATCTCAAGAATTTATTCCCTTCTTTTTATGGGGAATCCCTTACTAACATTCTTATTCTCATTGAGTTATGCCTGGTTTAAGAAACAATTAATGACAAGGTATTCATTCACCATTAAAAGGTTATAGAGGATTGGATATAATTATTTTACATCATTTGGTGGATGGACTAAGATATAAGTTCAAGGAATTACTTTGTATCTCATTGAAAATTATAATCAACCCATATGAAGTTCTAGAGGAACTGTGTAGTTTAATGTCATGTGGAAAGGATCTAAGCCATGTAGTTTAATGTCTTTTAGTAAGGTTGAGATCTGTAAAATTTAATGTATTGTGGTAACAATATGATCCTTGTAGTTTAACATCTTCTGTTAAGGAAATTATCCATTCATTTTAACATCTTGTGGTAAGGACATGGTCCATGCAATTGAATTTATTTCAATAAGGATATGATCCATGTAGTTTAATGTTTTACAGTAAGGACATGATCCATGTAGTTTAACATCTTGAATTAAGGACATGATCCATATGGTTTGACACATTTCAGTATGGATGAGATAAATAACATATCCAGAGATCGGATCCTCTGAAACATATTGGACAACTCTTGTGCAAATTTTTGGATTTTCAGGATCATTTAACTCTATCAAGCCCACAGATTCATGTTCCTCCAACATATCATTTAATAAAAAGAAGAAATCTATTGTGTTCCGGAGATGTCGATAGTTGGAGAAATAGTTTTCATGGAATATCAACCCTACCTCATGCGGCTTCCTCATTGATGGTATCATTATCAAACCATTCACCATGGAATAATATAAATACCCTATAACATGATTGGATTGTAAGGAATATAGTTTTCATTACCTATCATCGAGATATTGGTTGCAAGACAACTTCTCTAGCATTTTATATACACCCCCATTGGTGCAGGTGTATAGCTTTCTCTAGAGTCTAGGGTGTGGAATCCTGGTATCTATTGATCTGGAGGTAGGTTCTGAAGCTTTGGGGATTTTGGAAGATGCAGGCACTTCCCATTGATTAAAAGGTCCCGACTCTCCTAATGATTTTTTGGAGACACCTGAGGTCTGATTGTTTCCAAAATATCCTCAATGAGGAGGTGGAAAATATGAAAATGCCCCCAACAATTTTTTCTAGGATGGGGTGGTTAAATGATTGGATTTCTATTGATCTAGTGATGAAAAAAATTAAAATTTCCCCAGCCTTATGGGCTACTTCACTTCACTGCATGGTGGGATTTCATAGGCAGACAATGGCTCATTATCCTGAGTCATTGACATCAGGAGAATACCCAAAATTATCTCTCAAATATTCCTATTCTCTTGTTGGAGTTTAGTGATCTTTTATTCTACAGAATTTATCTTTTCTTCCTCAAGGTACTAGATGAATGGGGGCAAGACAGTACCCTTTCCTCTATCAGTGTGAGGGTGAGAGGATAATGATGGGGATTTTAATGTGGACCACAAAGGCTAAATCAACCATTTCCACTATCCATATGCCCAAATTTTATTGCTCTCTACAATACCAATATGGTTGAAAACAACTTCTATATATTCCTAGTTGATACCATTGATCCTTTCTTCTCTTGTTCAAATGGAAGAAGGTAGGCTAAACTATTGGAGGGTAAGATTATATGCTTCTACAACATTTTCATCCATATATGATGAGGAGACTTTGGATCCGATTGAAATCGTATTTACTATGACAAATGAAATATGGTGCTCCTCCTTCGTGGAGTATCTCATTTGTGGGGTTGGTTTCCATGATACGGTTTTAGGGATAGGTTCCCTTGATACCATTTGGATGGTAGATTCATGTGATACCATTTGGGAGGTCGGTAACCAAAAAAATGTTTGGGGGATTTCTACCCTTGATAACATTTTGGGGGTTAGTGCTCATGATACAGTTGTGAGGTAGGTGCCCATGATACTATTTGGGGGGTTTATATCCATGATAAAGATCATCCTAAGGTAGAATATGGTAAACTTTATCCCAAAACTACATGATGTGGTGCTCAATGGGATTCCACAGTCACTGAGGGTTATTGTGATGATGTTATAGGCTCCAGGATAGCAGTGATCAGGTATCGATTCTTGGCCACTACTAGGATACAATGATGGTCCTCAGACAGATTGGTAGTAGTAGGTATATGATCCTTCCATAAGGCTATATTGTTTGGATAACCGTGGTGGGCTCAAATGTTGTATTCCCCATTCTAGATATTTGGTGTAGGAACAACCTCCTCTGTAGATCCCTGTGGAGTCACGAACTTAAATCGATAATGATGATCAAAACAGATGGGATCTCTCATAGGTAGCTCCTGGGTGATTGGATTATCATGTTGACCATCTTAATCCACCTCCCCAACACATGGAATGTGTATGTTGTTTCATCCCAATGATAGGTTCAAAAAATGTATATATGTGGAGATAAGGATCACTTCCTCTCATGTTGTCTATCATGGGAAAGATAGCCGATAAGAACTCATCCTTTGAAGGATTCCATGACCCAATTCTCGAGTTTGGATATAGTTGTTGATGTGGTATTCCTAGCCAATGATGTTCACAAACCAATATTAGAAGTTGTATGTTTGTGATAACGTACATCATGGCCTAATTTCTAGAGAACCTTTTCCAGTGTTTTTGGAATCTATCAGCACATTCGATGATGTCATTTCTATTACAAGAAACCAAGAAAAATCCTAGAGGAGTGAAAAAGACACCTTATTTGTGCAGAATCATATATGATCATACATTTTTGATCATTTACATCCACAGATAATATGTAAAGAGTTTGTAAAATAATTTTACACAGGGTTCAGTGTAGTTAAAATAAATATGACATATACATTGTTTTATTATACAACGAGAATAACATAATCTTACATACTATTAACTATTCAATCTATCATTTTTGACCCGTTAATGGGATTAAATAATTAAATTATTTCACATAGGGTTCACCATTTTGGTTCCGTCAGGGTTCGAGATGTGGAATGAAGTTTTCAAGATGGTTTAGTTATGTCTGGGGGGGTCTTAGGGCCTCTCTCAATACATTACATCAGGTTTTCCATTTGTACTACCTTTCATGTAAACTATTAATGGTTCCCTTATTTATAGTTGGGTATGGACCTATATTCCAAAGGTCAGTGGTCATCTGGATTTTTAGGCCCAACAACTCTTAGGGACTCACATTGGTCGAGATGATGGAAGGTTGGGCTCATCACAAATTTTTGGGGGGAATTTTTTCCTACATTGGGACAATCTTATTGATTTATGATATGTTCATAAAATAAATACTGCACACCAATATGGGACTATTTACACTTACTTCATTGACTTGATTATGAACATGTATTGATAGAGTCAATCATCTGTGTATCACAGGTTCTCTATCACAATCTAATTAAATTTTTCTTCTTTTTCTATGTCCATGTTTGAGAAATCTAGAGTTTATTGTTGTTTAGGGAGATGGATGGTGTCTTTGAGAAGGGATTTAACCTCTACAATGTTTCATTCATATCCTATGAAAATAGGAATTGAAAAACATATAGTTCATTTGAGATAGTTTAATGTCATATGACTGGACCCATTCATGGATTTTAAAATCATATGGTAAGGATATGAATATTGGGATTGGACTCAATGTGGTTCCATACATATCCTATTTAATACAAAAATTATAGTCCTTTTATTTTTTTTTTGTGATGGGTGTATATTTCTTGAGAGATATGATCACAGATGCCCTAGTAGGGACTTATGCATATGAGACAACACTAGATTGCTTCATCGGGAATACGACCCTTTGAGCAAGAGTGGGATGTAATCAGACTAATTTCCCAATGGCGGGTCCATTCTTGGGGAATTCTCAACATCTTGTTTCAACAATCATCACTAGTCCATAAGCCTATATGTTTCATGATCATTGTGAGAAATAAGTGATAATAGTATATTGGACACATTGCATGAGAGAATTTCCATACAGGGCTTACATATTAAAGATTCCATTAAAGTGGAATGATCTTCCATCCCACGGAGTATATGGTATGAATATAGGGGATTAGGAAGGAATCATACATATCTCAGATATGGTCAGAATCAGAGTCATTGTAGTTTAGTTGGATTCTCAGTCTTGTGATGGATGAGGTAATATGGACATCTCCTGGGACTAATCTGGCCTTAATGGAAGAGATGTAAAATTCTTAAATGGAATTATCCTAGAAGGGGAGTTTATTTATAATTTTTCCTTAGGAATGTAGACTATGTACCCTAGTTATTGTAGGAATTAGAGTCATTGTAGTTCACTTATCCCTTAACCCACTGATAGTATAAAGTTGATGATCGAGGTCAGATACATTACGACTGTCCCTAATATTTAAGGAATGATAAGGAATTATACTGAAATGGATGACCTATTGTCGGGGATATATTATTTATTGTCATTAATCAAGGATTATGCATTGAGGATTCCTAATTGGTTAGGGTTTACACTCTATGGCTTCTTGATTGGTCAGGGCTTGCACTTTGAGGCTACCTAATTGGTTGGGGCTTACACTCTGAAGATTTCCTATTGGTCAGGTCATCCACTATGAGGTTTCCCTATTGATATACTAATTCTTTATCTTTTGATAGATTTAAGATATTTGGTGTGGGCCATTATGGTCTAATTGTTAGAATGATATCGGTCAGTTCAGATGTGTGAATGTCCATAGCTCATCAAGGACACATCCCTTATCAAAAGGGAATGTGGTTAAATGTTATTAGTCGAGATCCACAAGGCATGAGTCTATATAGGTGAGACATATAATGTGGTCATGACATAAGGTATCTTCTTGACATATCTTGGATTTATGTTGGGAATTTCTTGATCATTTTCCTTATATATTGGGGTGTCATCTTTATAAGTAAGACACATCCAAGGTTTTTTTCCTAATCAATTATCATTCCTTAAATGTCCTCCTATGGGTGAACCATACTTATCGAGGATTCTTCACACTACCAAATCTAGAATCTCTGGGGTTTCATGCATGATAATATCGATTTCCTAAAATTACGTCAAATGATTAATAAAGACATGACTAGGGTATTGTGCATGATCCAGTGACTTTTTTAGACGCCTTCACCTGATCAAGGAAAACATGACTGTGATCATTCACATGATCAAAGAAGACATCATCATTTGTCTCATGATCAACTTGACTTGTCTCCGAACTATTTCATGTCAATGTGGACATGTCCATAAAATATTTCATGATCATAATGATATGTTAATATCTCTTTCTAACAATCAAAGAGATTTTTTTTTGTGATATCTTCTCATGATCAGGGCCGACAACTCTGAGGTTCTTTGCATGACTAACATGACTTTATCCTTATCTTATGGGATGAAAATGATGAAATGTTAATGGGGTTTCAAAAGTTCAGCCCAACTTGTGCATGTCATGTCTTGAGAGCAACATGGAATGTCCATGGTAACCCAAATACATTCTGAGACCAACAATGTGTCTCATGACCATGTGTCCTTAAACCATTCATGTGACAGAGTATCACAAGTATTTTTGGGATCATGCATTCATCCAAATGATGAAGGTTCACAGCTAATGGTATTGTTCCATAAGACTCATGGGAATCAATATATTCATGAGTGTACATGATGATGTCGAACACTATAGGGATTTCATGGATAATGGAGGTTATTTCAAAAATCTCTGAACACACCAACATGAAATTCACATTATGATATTTTATTAAAGTGATTAATATGAGATCTAAAGGTACTTTCAAGGGAGTATGTGAATATATGAAAATTCCTTCTGACAAAACCACAAGTATGGGTAATGGTGAACGGTGCACACCATGGGGGGTTTCCCATTGGTTAAGATGCATACTGGTGGGTGTTTTTATGACACAACATGATTCTTATACATATATGACCCGCAAAGAATTTTGGAGGCCCCTCAATGAGACTTGAACTTATCCATTGGGGTGAAAACTATAAAAAATAAATCGTGAATTTGTTGTGGTTGATATTTCATGGTGATGAGTTCATGGACTGTGTTCCAGATATCCTCACTTTTATCCTGATGTGACTAGGCTGTCTATGGGGATAATCTATGTCATGGATCCCACTTCTATGGAAGCTTGAAGATGTTGCGATATATAAATTATTCTAGAACCACATTGACAGAAATCTTTTGGGGCCCATCTTCCATGGACATTGAACCAACAGTTGTCATCCTGGATTCTCTTGGCTCTATTAGGATGTCCCTTTCTATAGATGGTTCTCTTGGGGACCCTCTTCTCTTGTGATTTGAAAGTCCTTCCAAATGGGTCATGTGATGATCTATAAAACCATGAAAAGGACCCTTGGGGTTCCTTCATGTAGAGGATAACATACCCAAGTAAGCATGGATATGGATCAAACAAGACTTCTAATTTGTATCATGGGGTTGATTAATGGAGCACTATGTGAATGAGGATTCATGACACTATGAGGACATTTTCCACCAGTTCTTCTATGCATCATAGTCACCTGTACATGGGGGAAGTTTTTGGAATGAAAATCCCTAATCAAAGTTTGATCACATGAGATAATACCCTAATATTATTGAGTAATCATATAATGATCACTCAATGAGATCTTGAGGGCACATTTAAATAGAAGGTTATCATAGGATGGACCTTTTATTTTCCTAGTGAAGATCCCTACGGGTAGGGGGCAGTGCACTCGGTTTCTCCCTCCTTCCTTCCTGAACCATTCTTCAACTCCCCCTTTGTGTTCATTTCTCTTAATAGATGTAGGTTTATATAGGCAGTGTGGAGCCGATTCTCTTGATACTTTTCCTAGTATGAATGATTAATGCACCAGTGAGGTGGTGGAGGTTTTCTATTGATCATTATTCACAACAATGCATGATCAGAAAAATCCGATTTAAATTGGATGGAAAAACCACTTAATGGCATATGATTTTTTTTTCATAAAATTTCATGTGACGTCCCATATTCAATTTTAATTCATGATCGAAATATGGTCCTGATATGGACTTGATCCCCTTTTATGAAGCCATGTTAGCTATAACTTTATTAACTGCAAATCTTTTTTTCGGTCACATGATCAATGGATGATCATGTGAAGACCTTGAGCACTGATGGAAAATATCGTGGAAGTAAATGTTAATTTGTGGTCAGATATCACGATGGATCATATTTCATTGTTTCAAACATGTGAAGCTATCATAAAAGGACTATAGATAAGTAATGGTTGAGTAGGAATCATTTCCATGCCAATAAAGTGTCGCAGGAGGGAAATAGATGAGTAGAATTTCGAAGACGAAGGACATGCATTGTGTGTGATATTCAGAGTTCGAATTTTTGCAAGAATGGGACTGGCTTTATTCCAAACCATTTCTCAGGGGGACATAAAGGTGATGGCTGGGATCAATGTATTGAATGATCAGATGCGATGGATTGTTGGGTGAAATGATCGGAAAATCTAGTTTTGGTAACCATGAAAATCTAACATACCACATATAAATCTTGTGCTTTTATTCAATTATTATATAGTCCCCTATGTGGTATGCACACAAATGATCAGGAAACTATGTCAGAACTCATTAAATTTGCATCACCTCCATCCTGTGGGCCTCAACCCACTGAGTCTCTACATCGAGCCATGAAAGATAGTGGGGCATTTCATCGTGGGCCCTATACAGGGTCATGATTGTCTCTAGAGGGATCTATGTTCCCAGTGGTCTGCAGGCTTGCCTAGGCTGACTCCAACTATTTATGGTCAAACTCTAGTCCCACATGGGCCTATGGTCATAATGGTATGCCTAGATAATTTTCTAGCTATATTTTTGGCTAAGGGTGTTAGAAAAACAACCCCACCCATCGAGAAAATAATACCACGTATGATTTAGGGTATAAGGTGAATCTTCTGAAACCCGTAACCTTTAAGTATTAATTTTCCATATATTACTCCAAAATTAAGCATGGTTCATATATATTCAACACCAAAGTGTAATATGCATAAATATTTTTGCTAACAGGGGTAATTATTACATACTCCATGAATCTCTTATATATTTAAGATATTTTCAAGAAATTCTTCCGGGGACACAATATGCACTAGTTACCCCTATGTATATAATATGATTAATACCATGTATTTATGTGAACAAATATGTGTATATCACAAGTTCTCTATCATTATCTTGTTCTTCTGTGATGCTCTAGTTTATCAGCATATTCCAGAAAATCTTAGTTTATTCTTATTTAAGGAGGAGGTTGGGGTCTCAGAGAGGGGATTGAACCTCAATGAGGGATCCTATGTATACTATGAAAATAGAAATAGAGAAACACGTATTTCGTTCAAAATAGTTTAAGGTCATGTGACTAAACCAATCCATGTTGTTTAACATTATACATTAAGAACGTAAATATACGGATCATGCCTCAATGAGGAAACCTACATATCCTATTAACATCTGAATCAGAGTCTATGTCTTTCCTTTATGTGTAATGAAATATGTGACAATAGAGGAAAAAGCCAAATCTTATACATATTAGGATTCCCAAGATTACATCATAAAGATTGTGTCCCTTTCAGTGAGATATTATGTAATCATTCATACATCCCAATGATGGGCCCACACTAGAAATCCTCATAATGATAATGGTACAATAATCACCACTCTATAATCCCATGCGATTCATGTTAAATATGAGAAACAATAGATAGTGGGAGGTCAAACACATTGTATGATAGCATATTCATATGGCGCTTACACATTATTGTTTCCCATTGAGAGGTATGACTACTGGTCTCATGGAGGATTTGTTATGGATCACAGTACATAGAAAGGTGTCATACATATCTTTTTTATAAAGGGATATAATTTCATCATTTCATGATTTATCCCTAACCTGATGATGGGTTTGGGTTCTTGAGGGGATGGTCGAAGCATGCATATAAAATGAATCCCATGTATGATCCCACTTCTTAACTGCTAATGAATGGTGATGAATGGGGGAAATATTAGAGTATTTAGTCCCAAAAATTAGAAAAATTTGGTTTATGAAGGGACTTCCACTGAAGTGAAAACCCATTGGAGCTCGATCCCTACGAGGGTTTCCTGTAAATCCTTGCTATTGGATGAATTAGAGATCTGGTATCTTAGTTATCCCATAATCCACTAATGTGTTATGGTGGGTGATCATTCATTTGACATTATTGTTATCCCTATGTTTTTTGGAATTATAGTTAATTACACTAGGATGAATGCCGATTTGAATATTCATTCTCTGTATTATGATAGAAAAAGAGAGATAGTGACCAGGGAGTGTTAGTTGGACATGATTTGTATGATATAGAGGGACCACCTGAGAGAATGAAATGAATAGGGTCACATGAGTTCATAACCAAGACCCATTAAGGAAACCCCACTTCTATATTTGGTTATGACCATGGCTTCCTGATCGGGGGTCCATAATGTTTAATTCTGAGGGTGTCAATCAAACGAAGTGGAAATATCCTAGGAATTTTTCTTGACATGTATTGATTGTTTTCCTTTCCTTCCTTTCATGTCTCCTGACATGATTGGGGTATCATTATGACATGATATACAGGTCTAAGGGTGTCTACCTGACATCTCAAAGACACATTAGATGTATGAAGTTGACATGTCTAATGTCTTCAACAAGATCAAAGAGGTCATATACATGATCTTTCACATGATTGAATGACTTTTCTTGGATATCTATGCATGATCACAACATTCATGCATAATATACTTCAAATAATCTACTAACATATATCATGTTTCTCTACATGATTAAAAAAAATTGTCTAGGATTATTTTTTTTAGTAAAAGTGGACATTTTTTGGATCTTCCACAGGAATATACAGACATGTTGATAATCTATTGCATTATCAACCGGACTTGTCCCTGGAATTTTTTCTAGAATAAATGGGTTTTTCTGTAACACTATTGCATAATCAAGGAAGAAATTTCATGTTAACTTTTCATGAAAATGTTTTCATATTGATAACGTGTCAGATGATCAAACCGAATTATCCTTAATTTATCACATGACTATGATAACATGTCAATAAAATCTCATATTATCAACCTAAATTATCCATTACCTATCTTGTGATTAATTTGAAACATTCAAGGCCACCCAACATGGGTCCAGAGAGGAATCTTGTGATCATGTGATTGTTATTTAATTATTAAATGGGTTTTTTGAAAAAATTTATGATCTTATGGTTACCTGAATGTTGAAATTTCATATCCATGAGGATCAAACATAAAGTCTACATGGATATTATATTCATGGAAGAAGATTACATGGCTAGAGAGTTCATTCCAAATATTCACCTTCTATGACTTGTATGAAAATGGGAGTTAATTTCCATGAGTACTCATGTGTGTCATGTCCATATTCATGTTGAGGGGAACACCACATTGTGGAGTCACATGAAGCTCCACCATTCATGTGACTCATGTGTCCTCAATGGTTCCTTAAAATTTGTTCAGATAGTATGTTGATGAATTTATATTGATTTTTTGGAATTGAAAACGGTTAATGCTTCATGGAGAATGTGTGAACATGGAATATAAGGAAAATTTCCATTGTAATTGGGTCGTATGGACAAGGATATATGACATTGTGTGATTGAGAGCCTACATGTCTGTTAGGGTATTCTTTCAGATAATAATATGTATATCCCACAAGTTCAAAGTAATGAATTATCTCAAATCATGAGTAACTATTACTCTTGTGATCACATGGTTCAAAGGATGTTTTTGAAAGAGATATTGTGAATTCTTTCATGGGTTCACATTGAGGCTATATGCATGGTCAAATGTCCATCTTGGGGAAGTTACAAAACTAGTGGGGTATCACAAAATCTCATGAATACGCCATATGAAAAGTAATTTCATGATGTTATGTTCATTAAATCATCACCATTTCTTCAAGAGATCATATGACATGTTATTGGTATCCCATGAGGAGGTTCTTCGAGGATGATCGTCAGCATGCTTTGTTCAGATGCTGGCCTTCCCCCAACTCCCACTCCTCTATTGAGAAGTTTTTATGAGTGAGAAATGGTTTATCTAGGTCTATGGAAGTTAAGGTTGATTATTATTTTCATGGGGATGATGTTGCATGCCCCATCTTGAGGTTGTCGATGCTTTGAGTGGAAAACCTCTTGTGATCATGATATGGTTTCTCATTGTAGCGGGATGGACCGCCACCGAAACATCATTTGATCTTTCTATGTGCCACATATGTCCATTTTAATTCATCTATACATGCCTCCACATGTAAGCTGTGCTGGTGGAAGACCATGGCAAGCTTCCCATTACCGTATTTGATGAATTTCATGATCCCATCTCATAGATGATGGGTGTTTCTTGTGATGAAAAGATATGTTGTTTTCCTGAGAATCCTTGATTCAATCCACCTTTCCTCTTTGGATATTTGTGTATGATTTACGGTGCTTCTTGAGATGTCCTCATTGTGGGATTCTCATGATCAATTATCTCATGCTTTATTAGTGGAGATGGATATTTGTGGTGATCATCAAGTGATCCTGTGAGTGACTTTAGGTTGCCTCACTATGTCGTACTAGTGGAAAATAACTGTGGTGAAAGAGTGGGAAATATGGAGGTTGAAGATTCTATATAATATTACCTTATTATTAATAATAACCATGCATGGGTGATTTATTTTGAAATGTGTTGCAGGGGATTTTTCTAAAATTGCAAGATCACAAAGATTAGATGGAGAGAAATATATACGACTTTTTAAAGAATGGATGAATAATACTCATGGCTTTGTCACCAACATAGATATTTCATAGGTCCTTCCCTTATAAATATCATTAAATCCCAGACCACTATTTGGTTGAGCCATAAATGGGGTTTGGATCCTATACCACCTATACCCACCACCACCTAGGCTTTGGCCCAATGGGCTTCTAGCCCAAACTTTGCATGGGTACTCCATCATCCATACACATGGACCTTAAAAAAATTCTACATTTTTGTATTATGCCTCCTTCCACCCTTTGGATAGCATGTGAAGACTCGCATTGGGAATGATTGAATTTGGTCCCACATAAGCCAATGGTTGAGCCTAGGCTAGATTGGCCAGTGGGTTGGGCAATTTTTTGGCAGAAGGGGGAACCAATAATACATAGAGAAATATTTAATGTAAAATGTGTTGGGATAAAATATATTCCCTTATGGACCATTCTAAAATTATCCTTGATTGAAAGTCATTCTAGAAAAATAAGTTTATGTTTTGCATCATCGTCACATTTATCATATTATTGATGACAAAGTGAATAGAATACAATTTTTGGTGACTACAAAATGAACCCCTCTTAGAATTATATTTCTTTAGGATTGGATGAATATTATAATATGGTAAGTGTTAGATCACATTTATGTTCTTCTGAACATCTGATGGGCTTCGATATTGTTCACTATTAGAGAGTCTTTCCATATTGTGTTGACTATGGGATTTTAGGATTTACTAGGAGGATACTCCTAACCATGATTCCTTGATGAATCCAAGATAAGATGTAGATTCTCCATGGAACATGAGTACTCTAAAATTGGATTTTTTATATATTAAAAGATGGAATAGGGATTGGGTGAAAAATAACATTGTGGATATATCTAATTTAGGTTGTTTCGACATCACAACATATCCCTTGAGAATAGTAATTAAGTAATATGTATTTTTTTAATATATCACTACCCAGATCAAACTTATAAGGACTCATCCTTAAACATTATATAACAGTGGACCTTTTTCCAGTATAGATTCGGGAGAATAAACACAAACTTAAAAATAATCATAGTTGCAGCAAAAATAAAAGAAAACAAACAAAACAGTACATGCTCTAACACCGCAAGTGAAGGGAATTCCTTCCGAAAACTCTGTGTGACCTGTTGAAAATAATTTTAAAATGAGGGGTGAGCATAAAAATTCCCAGTAAGGGGTTTAAGAAAACCTTCGATAAATTCTTTTAAAACAATCTTTTAAAAATAACCATGAGAATACATATTGAAATACCATTCAAAAAATTCTAATTCAAATTAAATAAGGTTAAAAATAATAGATCATTTTTGAAACTACATACGTTCAAAATTTTCTTAAAGATAATCCAGTGTCTTTCTTAAAATAACATGCAAGCTTAAAAAAACATTATTTTGAGGTTACATGAATCGTCGAAGGCTGTCTAGGTCTACCCATTTAGCAAAGGATGGGTTCACTCCCCAATGACCTTCCATATTTACAACGATCAAGCGCAGTCTTTTATAAAGGTCATTTTTATGCTTGCATTAAATATATATATTTTCACTCGAGTTTTCAATTTTTGATAAAACACGTCACTTCATTAAAATAGGCATTCCAACTGATGCTAATATATATGTACATAAGTATACATATATATATACACACACATATTATCTTTTATGTCATAGCACTTGAGTTTGGTTACAACCAAAACCATTATCATAAACTCCCCATGTATTCAATACAATTTTCTATTCTTATAAATGACTGGTCTTGTTAAAATAGTCGTAAAAATGAATTATGTAACTCACTTGGAATTTGAAGTGAATTATTTAAAACATAACACTTCCAATGCAATACATAAACTTATTAAATTTGTAGTTTCAACCATAAAATTTGAATTGGAACCATGATTTTATTAAGGATTAAATGGATGTCAATGTAAATTCATAAACGCATGACAATGTATATATGAAAATGTGACACCCAGAAAAATTGATAAAAAATGATGACATATTGTTTGCATTTTTTCTTAAAATAAATATGATTAACCATACTTAAACATGTATACATCTATATGCATATAAATGTGTATATATATAAATATATGTAAATATGTATGTATATACACATATTTATATATACTTATATATCACCTTTCTAAAAAAATAATCTTTGAAAACAAAATTGAACCCATACGTACTAAGTTTTAGAAATAAGGATTAGGTCAAAAAACTTTAACTTATATAAACATGAAATAATAAGTTATATATGTATATATATATATATACACATATAAAAAAATCATAATTTGATCAAATTACATCCTCACAAACCATAATATTTATTGAAAAATACTTAAAATTGAAAACCCGTATCATTTTAAAAATTCCAGGTTATATATATAGATATGTTTTCTTATATATATATTTATATAACCCACTTCTGAAAATAATATATTATAATGAAATATATAGATTTATATAAAAATTTATACACAAGTATATATTTTTATACCTTTGTAAAAATAGGACAACAAAATTGATAAAATTATTTAAACCCTTAAAATAAATTTGAAACCAATAAATCCCTTACAAATAAATAATATTAAACATAAATTGATAAAGAGAAAACAGTCCCTTGCAAAATAATTATGAAAATACGGAAGCCCTTACCAAAAAACAGATTCACTTCATCATCTTCGCAGAAGGCACTTAAATCCATTCTTAGTTTCTCAAGCTTGAACGTTTTATTTTCTGACAAGAAAGAGTGGTTATTATAGGTGTTTACGTTGGTGTTCAGGAAATGATTGAAAATAATATATAATTATGTATTATATTAATTGATCGGATGCAACAGATAAATTATTGGGGGATTGACAATCAAACTTTATTAATATTATATACATAATGAATCATATAAAATGATTAATACATATAAAACGATTAAAATATATAATGACACATAAATTATATAAAACTCTATACATGTATTTTATAATATAATGATTTAGAATATATATATATAAGGATATATTATTTTTGTTATACATTTTTTTGGCCATCTTCCACGGGCCAATTATTACATCAAACGTTTTTTCCACTTTTTGTCTTTTGCTCTAAAAAGTCACACCACTTGCATCATTTTAAATATATATAATATATATATATATATATTAAAATTGTTTTTTTCTTCACTTATGACATGTTACACTTTTTAAGAAACAAAACATATCAAATTTCTTTAATAAAACCAGTGTAATTCTTTTTCTTAATATATATTCGTTTTTTATCAAACCAAAAAAAACATCTTTTTTTACATATTTAAATCTTCATTAAAAAAAATCATATAGATTAAATATATATATATATATATATATATATATTTATTTAAACAAATGTGTAAATTTTATATATATATATATATATTTTCGTTTTTCATAAAAAAAAGTAATTAAAACATTTTTTTAACACGCATAAAAGTGTGTTTTAAATAAACTAGTTATATATATTTATAATTTAAAAATTAAATTAAATTATGACATAATAGTGTTTTCATATATTTATAAAATATATTATCTTAATAATAATAATTATAATTTTCATATAAAATTTTTTGACCCTTGTTTTTTTAACAAAGCATAAGTGTCATGTTTTATTTATTTCAAATAAAAGGAAAGATTTCAATTACAATTATTGATTAAATATGCACATAAAAAAATCTATTTATAATTTATTGGGGTGTTACATTATTCCCCACTCAAAAGAATTGTTCCCTCACAATTCATTTCGTCAGACTAAAAACTATTCTGAATTTCGATTTTCAGAATTAAGAAAACTAGGAACGGTGGACTTCTAAACTTTACCGCTAAGACGAAAACATTCAATCTCCAGAGTTGTCTACAACCGTTTCTCTGATAACAATTATAAGGAATCAGCCTTAAAAATTATATAACAGAGGATCTTTTTCCGGTCCAGATTCTGGATAATAAACACAAACTTAAAAATTATCAGAGTTGCAGCAAAAATAAAATAAAAAAAACAAAAACAAGACATTTGCTACCACCGCAAGAGAAGTGAACGGCTTCTAAAAACTCCACGTGACCTGTTGAAAATCATTTTAAAATGAGGGGTGAGCACAAAAATTCCCAGTAATGGGTTTAAAAAAATCTTCGAAAAATTCTTATAAAACATTCTTTTGAAAATAACCATGAGAATAAATACTGAAATACCATTAAAAAAATGATAATTGAAATTACTAAGGTTAAAAATAATATATCATTTTTGAAACTACTTACATTCATGATTTTCTTAAACATAATCCAGTGTCTTTCTAAAAATAACATGCAAGCTTAAAAAACAAAACATTATTTTGAGGTTACTTGAATCGTCGAAGTCTGTCTAGGCCTACCCACATAGCGAAGGATGGGTTCACTCCCCAATGACCTTCCATATTTACAATTATCAAGCACTGTCTTTTATAAAGATCATTTTTATTCTTGCATTACATATATATATTTCCACTGGAGTTTTCAATTTTTGATAAAACACGTCACTACAATAAAATAGGCATTCCAACTGATGCTTATATATATGTACGTAAGTATATATATATATATACACACATATTAGCTTTTATGTCGTAGCACTTGCGAGTTTGGTTACAACCAAAACCATTATCATAAACTATCCATGTATTCAATACAATTTCTTATTCTTATAAATGACTGGTCTTATTAAAATAATCGTAATAATTAATTATGTAACTCACTTAGAATTTGAAGTGAATTATTTAAAACATAACACTTCCAATGCAATACATAAACTTATTAAATTTGTAGTTTCAACCATAAAATTTGAATTGGAACCATGATTTTATTAAGGATTAAATGGATGTCAATGTAAATTCATAAACGCATGACAATGTATATATGCAAATGTGACACCCAAAAAAATTTGATAAAAAGTGATGACATATTGTTTGCATTTTTTCCAAAAATAAATACGACTAATAGTACTTAACCATGTTTACATCTATACGCATATAAATGTGTATATATATAAATATATGTCAATATGAATGTATATACACATATTTATATATAATTATATATCACCTTTGAAAAAAAATAAAAAAATTAACTTTGAAAACAAAATTGAACCCTTACGTACTATGTTTTAGAAATAAGGATTAGATAAAAAACCCTTAACTTATGTAAACAGTAAATAATAATTTATATATGTATATATATATATACACATATAACAATCATAATTTGATCAAATTACACCCTCACAAACCATAAGATTAATAGATAAATACTTAAAATTGAAAGCCCTTATCGTTTTAAAAATTACAGGTTATATATATATATATATGATTTCTTATATATATATATATATATATAACCCACTTCTTAAAAATAATATGTTATAATGAAATATATAGATTCTTATAAACATTTATACACAAGTATATATGTTTATACCTTTGTAAAAAAAGGACAAAAAAATTGATCATCTTAATTAAACCCTTACAAATAAATTTGAAACCAATAAATCCCTTACAAATAAATAATCTTAAACATAAATTGATAAACAGAAAATAGTCCCTTACTATATAATTATGAAAATACTGAATCCCTTACCTAAAAAAAAGATTCACTTCATCATCTTTGCATAAGGCACTTAAACCCATTCTTAGTTTCACAAGCTTGAACGTTTTATTTTCTGACAAGAAGAATGGTTATTATAGGTGTTTACGTTGCTGTTCAGGAAATGATTGAAAATAATATATAATTGTGTATTATAATAATTGATCGGATGCAGTAGATAAATTATTGGGGGATTGAAAATCAAACTTGATTAATATTATATACATAATGAATCATATAAAATGATTAATACATATAAAACGAATAAAATATATAATGATACATAAATTATAAAAAACTCTTTACATGTATTGTATAGTATAATGTTTTATAATATATATATATACAGATATATTATTTTTATTGTACTTTTTTTGCACATATTCCACAGGTCAATTATTACATCAAACGTTTTTTTAACCTTTTGTATTTTGCTCTAAAAATTCACGCCACTTGCATCAATATATATATATATATATATATATAATTTTTTTTTCTTCTTCACTTTTGACACGTTACACTTTTTAGGAAACAAAACTTATCAATTTTCTTTAATAAAACAAATGTAATGCTTTTTCTTAATATATATTCTTTTTTTATCAAACCAAAAAAAAAACATCTTGTTTTTTTACATATTTAAATCATCATTAAAAAAACAAATCATATAGATTAAATAAATAAATAAATAAATAAATATTTAAACAAATGTGTAAATATTAGATATATATATATATATTCGTTTATTCATAAAATAAGTAATTAAAAAAAATTTTAACACGCATAAAAGTGTGTGTTTTTAATAAACTAATTAAATATATTTATATTTAAAAAATTTAATAAAATCATGACATAATAG
The DNA here is from genome assembly GCA_963277665.1 of Viscum album. Taxonomy (NCBI): domain Eukaryota; kingdom Viridiplantae; phylum Streptophyta; class Magnoliopsida; order Santalales; family Viscaceae; genus Viscum; species Viscum album. The sequence continues at coordinate 862,144,664 of OY728121.1, forward strand.
AGTTTTCATATATTTATAAAATATATCATCTTAATAATAATAATAATAATAATAATAATAATAATAATTTTCATATAAAATTTTTTGACCCTTAATTATTAAAATGTTTTTTTAAAAAAAGCATAAGTGTCTTGTTTTATTTATTTCAAATAAAATGAAATATTTCAACAACAATTATTAATTAAATCCACTCAAAAAAGTCTATTTATAATTTCTTTGGGTGTTAATAAACTCATGTACATTGAACATAGATTCAGTGATAAAGAAATAATTGATGAATTACCTTATATATATATATCATACATAAGAAGGGGAATGTCATTTTCTTGTGATGTAATCCAAGGTAGATACCCCTATTTTGGTGGATACATTGAACGGTTCACCAAAAATACACATCCTTTGTCTAATACCAAATAAATCAAATCACCCAGATTTTGGTGATCATTATACAATAGGTTTTACATGATAAATGATCATTAATGACCACTCACATGAGATTATTCATTGATGTACCTTCTCTACATGTCTTGGGGTCATCTAATTTGCAAGGATAATTCATCTATTTTATCTATCTTGGGGGTAGCATGCTCTAATTTCTACCTAAGTTATGGGACTTAGAGGGCCAAGATTTATTTATTCTATGGAAATATGGTGTCCCCAACACACATTGTATCTCTTTATTTATATTTCTCTAATTTTTTTCATAAGATTCTTATGGATGAAGACTTAACAAGCATGGACATTTTTTTCTCAATCTACCCTATTACGAGCTTTCAACATAATATGATTTGTGACATAAATATTTTATAAATTCTTATATATTTCCTAGATCACATAATATGGGTATCCTTTGAGTAGAGATACAACTTTATTCATAGGATTCTGTCATCATTCATTTAATATATCTAGCGTAATGTAACTTTCTATCTTACAAAGTAGAGAATCAATTTTATATATTTTTGGGTCATCTGGATTGTACATTATCTTGAAGAAGTTTAAGGTCATATAGATTAGTCATCATATTTATAAGGTTCATGGTATTTTAACTTGAACCATTTATTGCTATGGTTTTTATTCTTTGACCTTGGACCTCCAATTGTTGTTTTTCGAGACTTTAAGCTCAGACCTATTGTGTCTATTAAATTAAATGTCTTATTTCAAATACATTAAACACATTGTAGTTTAATGTATTTATTCCAATACTTGATTAATGAATGTGGAATATAGTGTATGTATAATATGGATGACCCAAAACACCCTATGGTTCAATGTTCAACCACGTTTTTTAGGGATCATCGAGAATGGAGTTACATAATTTCTAGAATGAAATACATCAATTTGGTAGGTGAAATCCCTTATGAATCTCTATCATGGTTAAATAGATGTGTCTCCAAAATTTTCCAAGGGTCATGAATATTTATGGATGTGGTATTGGTAGTTGGAATAAAATATTAGGGAATTTAATCCACATAGATAGTTGGTGGATGGGTTGTGTAAATCATGTGTTAAGGATCCTAAATCGATGAGTTGTGGAATAGAGAATACAAACCAGGGGAGACCCAAAACATCTTATTTTTTTGAGATTCGCAATGGTGTCATCGGGGCACATGATCATTGAATTTCCTTTCAGATATGGAGGATATGAATTGAATTTTTAGGTCAAATACCTTATAAATGATCCCATAGAGATTACATGAATGTTAAAGTAGATTTTAACCCCACTATATTATAATACATGAATGATTTTTGAACACTCTAGTGTCTGGTCAATGATGTTGGCTATAGGGAAAATGACTATCCACGAATGGTTCTTGCATGATAGGGAAGTTTATCATTTTTGGTTGGGAGTATTGGGCCCTAATATCTGTGGTTTCCAGTCATAAGCCATAGTATATCAAGAGGTTTAGGAATGGAGTATCAGACCCCTTCATTGAGAATGTGTACAATACATGGTGAATTAACGTCTAGGATGTTGAATATTAATGAATAGTCTAGTAATGGAGAATTTAAATAATGTCAAAAGTTCTTAGATAAAGATAAATCTATAGGAAAATATTGTTGGGGATTGTTAGAACACCCTCATCTTAAGAGTCATAATATGGTGAAAATATACTAACAATAATTATAAATCCATTCATATAGGGACAAGATGCCTATGTATGGTAGGTTAAATCCCTTATGAATTAATAGAAAGGTCAAATGGAGAGATCTATTTTCCCTTCCATGGGTCATTAAAGGTTTTCAGGGACCCATGTTAATCAAATCATGAAGTGTGATTGATAGAAAATGTAACATTTAAGAATGGTTCAAGAACACTAAATGTCACATCACCACATAGTGGGAATATTATTATAGAGACGATATGTGATAAATGTAACGCCCCGACCCCAGTTACGTAGAGTTGATGCATTATTTTAATACATTGGTATGATTACAAGGAATCAAATCCCAAAGGACCGATCAGTTTAGTAGTCATGGAAAATAGATTACATACATGAATGTTACAGTACACTTTATAACATAAAAAACAACATAAATAATAATTTATGAACACCATTATTCCCTTTTATAAACCCTGAATATCAATCACAATACACCTCTTGGAATCTTGGGAAAATTAAAACATAGAAAGGGGTGAGCTCAAACGCTCCGTAAAGGTATCCAATACAGCAAAAACTTTCATAAATAAGCACAAACATTTAAGGCAATGTATAATTAAATAATTTTTTTTAAACTTGAACTTCATCATAATATGGAAAAAATAAAATAAAATTATTCCATTTACTTATTCACATGTATATTCTACTAGTCGAATAATCACATGCAATATCAATAACCACTTTCATAATGATGGAATGCATAATGCCAGACTATCATAACCACATAGTCAAGGCCTTGTGCCAAGACTACAAATAAGATTTTGTCAAGGCCTTCTTCCAAGACACAATTTTGTCTCATGAGACCTACTGATGCATCGAGGACCTATAGCGGGCTCCACCCATCACTTACTAAGTCCAATGCATTCCTCATATGAATAGGTTTAAAAATAACATAAACATTCGTATTAAAACAAGCATACGAAATGTCAATACTTTCTCCATAAACCATGAATGGTATAAACATAATACATCCACAGTCAAACATATCACAAAACCATCATTACAATATAGATGTTTTTTATCATAATAGATCATCTTCATACAAGTTTAAATTCATCAATGGATGTTGACATAGATGAAAATGATTTGTAAAACTCTTTGAGAGAAATATACCTTTTTCATGAAAACATTTAAAAGTCACACAATTTAGAAAGGAACACATTTAAAGACATTTTTTAATCAAAGTGTCAAATACCACTTTGAAACTTTTTAAAGGAATTAAAATTTTAAAAACATTCATGTCCATATAAATAAATCCATAAAAACCATTTTGAAGACATGGACATTAATGAGAACGGTTTAGAGGAATAAATATTTAAAACATTTGAAATGATGTTTTAGTAAAAAAATTCCCTTAAAATAATCACATTGAGAACTCTTTCATGAAACATTGACATGGATAATTAATATGTCCCAGTAGATACTTACATAAAAACAACCTCAGATAATAAAGAGATTGTGAAATTAACCCTTACCAATTTGGTAACTTACAAAACATATACCTCATGGAAGAGGTATCATAAAATTTATATGTAAATACACATAAATTAAATTTTATTACAGAAGGAATACAATTATGGGAAGTACATACACCACAAAAAGGTAATTTTGGCAATATGGCATGAATATCACGGGAATAAGGAGTGAGATGAAAACCCTTTACCTTGCACTTTCCTTTAGTCGATGGTACGTTTAACCTCCTGTATGAAGATCGTAGTATGTTATTAATGTATACCAGAACCATATTTATATTTATGATATCATAAATGATTCATTTATTTCTTTATACTACCCATTTAATAATAATTTCCATGTTAATTTAACATTTCGTGTAATAATCTCTTTCTTTATGGTACATGTTTTAACTTGTTATTCTTGATTGTATCACATAGATCTAGATTTATGTACATCTAGAATATAAAACATTACATATATATCATATATATTTAGAATATAAATATTTATAATATACATATATATGAAATGAAAAACACCGTTTATAGAGACGGTAGTCCGTACGTACGCATAAAAGCTGTTTCCGTTTTCATCTCGTATTGAACGGAACTGAGTGAATAATATATATGTAAGTACATATATATATATATATGTATATATATCAAGTATAATTATTATGTCATATATTATATACTTATTAGTAATATATATTTTTTTATAATCATCGATTAATGGTGAACGTGGAAACGAATCCCATCGCGTCGTGGAGATGATAATCCGTACGTACGCATGAGCGACAATATAATTTCCTTAAATATGTGGAATTGGATGGTATTTTAATTTTAAAGATACATTATAATGTTATTTTCATTATTTATATACATATTACTCATCATTATATCCATCCAAATAACATTGTGTTTAATAACAAATTACACCACAGTGTGGAGACGGTAAGTCGTACGTATGCACGCATGGTGACATTATCATTCATAAGATGGATAGGATAATGAATATAGTTGTGACATATTTATAATAACATCACAGTATATATAATATAATGGAGTTATTATTTTATAATTTATGCAACAAATAAAGTGTAAGTGGAAGAATAAGAGAACTTGAAAGAGAGTGGTGAAATCATTACCTCTTCTTCGGGTTCTTCCTTTTGATTTGGTCAAAAGGGATCCTTATGTTGGATTTCTGACCAAAGGAGGGACTCTAGGATAAATTGAGGGATGTTGAAAGGATATTTTGGAAAGGGTTGGCTGATCCAAATGGATTATAATGTGTGAAATACAGTGAAGAGGGAGTTCCCTTTTATAAGAGGGGCGAGGGGCACCTTAAGAAAAACTTAAAATATTATTTTATAATAAATTCATTTTCGGTTTATAATGGCTCAAAAATGAATTATTTAAAGTATAAGGTGGGTATGGGTCGAAAACCTCTCAACCAATAGGTTTTAGGCAGGTTTATGTCACCATATTAACCTTATCTTTTAGATTTAACTCTGAGTTAAATAGTTTAACTTTTACCGTGTCTTCTTGAATTCTTACTCTATATGGTTAATAAAATTACTCTAAACATCAAAGAGAACCGCAAGTGGATCATTAATGACATATATATATTATTTAAGCTCTTTTTACAAAACATAAATTTTTAGAAATATTATATAAACCAATAATATAGTATTTGTTTTAAATATTAATTTATGTCCATTTCGACACTATTTGGTATTTTGTTTTTGTAAAAGTTATCACAACTTGATTACTTAGAACAAGATACATTGAATCAGACCTATCATTTCATATGCACCTAGAAAATTCGTGGATGTCATAAAATCATTGAAATTATATTTATTTTAATATTTATAATGCCATTTATTGGAATCATTCATGAATAAGGTAATTGTTGCATCATCATTGTGTCATAAATAAATTTATTTATTTAATGTCTAAAAAATATAAATAAAATACCATGATGTAGGAAATATTTTTATATTTATAATTAATATTTATAATAGAATTTATCTTATGTATAACCCTATATTATAAATGTTTTTGTTATTAAACTTTGATTTTAACTCTTTTAACTCTTATTTGAATTAAATAATAATAAATTTCCTAATATAATACTAGTGAACCTAAATGATAATATTTTATTCCTAAGGTTGTTTTAGGTCGACATAAAGTTGTCCAATAGAATTATTTCATTTGTTAGGGTAATATTAACATCATTTTTACCCTTAATTACCCTATTTACTTTTAAACATGGTAAATAAAAGTAAAATGTTACTATTCACCAAAAATTATTTTTATCTCATTGAACCACATTTTACAAACTGATATCATCCATGTCTCTCGGAATTTTGAAATTCCACTCACAGAAGCGGTAAAATTATGTTTTATGGAAATTTGCAAAACCTCCTAGGGGGTGGGTAAAAGACGGTAAAATGTTGAATAAAATTTTTTATATCTAAAATTAATATAAAATGACTACAATGAATTACATTGAACATAAATAGGTATTATGTATCTATTTTCACATAAAATAAATTTAAATAAAATAAATAATTATTTAAATAAAAAGTCGGTTTTAACCAATAACTCAGTTTTTTTCACTATTCACCCAAATATGAAAGTTATCAGAAAAACATAAAAAATTCATCGAAACTAAATTTATACATCCTGATTCTAAATAAGAAGTTAATTTTGTCAAATTTAATATATAATAGTGTCAAATATTTGATTTTAAAAAGGTTCTCCCTTAAAAGGTCGTAAAATTTCATTTTTTTAAAATAATTCTTTTATCTGAAAAAATGAATTTGTTCTTATATTATGTCTAACAAACACATAATATAGATTCTAAAATTATAAGGATTGTATAAAATTAAAATTTTAGTTAATACTATTCATAACCACTTTTGAACGGTAAGTTTGGTAAGTCGTGATGCGCTTGAACTCGGTGTTGCGTGTAGTAGGAGTTATTGAATTACTTTGAAGAAATAACATACTATATAATCTTGGTGTGTTACATTCTCACCTCCTTCAATAAATTGTGTCCTCACAATTATAAATTGTTCTTCAAAAATAAAAGGTTGAAAATAAAAAATTCTTTTGTGGGAAAACCCACTTCGAAAATTGGGTTAATAAAATTTAGTTTTAATAAGATGGAATGGGACATGATAAATTCACCACCAAATTACTATTTCGGATAAGATAACATTGGTGGGAATTATAGACATGTAATTAGAGGAAAAAACATAAATATTTATAGGGACTAATTGAGTTCATCAATCACAAACAAGTGTAAAATTGAGGGCCTCAAATCCATCACTCTACGATGACATAAAATATCATTGGTTAAACAATAAATAAGGTATTAGGATAAAATATTTTTGTTTTTAAGATCCCTTCACTAATGTTTAAGGTTTTATCCCTTCATAGGATAAAAAAAATATACTTGACAAGTAGAGTTACATCCTTTAACTAATTTCTACCATAAAATCATCTTTCACTCTAAAAGATAATAGAACTTAAAAATATTCTATTTATCCTAATCATATAGGGTTCTAAAAAAATGAATTTATAATTTATCTATCATAACTTTTAAAAAAACTACAATATACAATCCAGGACATCACATAGGCTAGTGGTAGGTGATGCACCCTTGTCACCCTTCGGTTGCGGGTTCTAGTCTCGCTGCCTTGCTGGATGCGACGGGTTGTCGCCCGACCTCCGATTTTTCCATTTTATAATAATCCAAAAATAATATTTAGAAATTCTTTAAACATAAAAATAGTATCCAATGTAAAATATAATCCATTCCAACCTTTATACTTATCCAAAATACTTCTATCCAAACTCACAGTCCAAAATTTATAAGGAAGGTAAACAAAATGAAGTTCTTTTTTTTCCATGTAATAACATGTGAATACATTCATCATGTATTCTTTTAAAACATGGTAACATAATAAATTACCATAAAACCTTATTGATTACATTCATTCTCCATTATTCCATATAAATCACTGGATATACTCCTTGTATCCAAAAATGTTGCAAACTCCAACAATGATGGAATATAAAAATCATTAACCCGTTCCAAAGTAGTCAAGAATATCCAATATAATTTATCAAAATCAACCATCTCTTATTCCAAAATTACAACCTCAGTATCAAGACCATATTATAGTCTATCTTTCCTTAAACCATGTATTTTTAAAAAAGTTTAACTTGCTATTTATTGAGTTTTCATTGTACCATATAATCTCAAATCATCAATGAAATAGTACTACAGTACAATCCTTATCTATTTCCATAATTCATATAACCGGTACATCATCTATAAAACACTTAAATTACATAATTATTTAATAAAAACATAAGAACACTAGTCATTCCTCTTCATCTGTGGTAGTATCATAACATGATTATTATCCAATAACATCATTTAAAACATACTCTGATGATTGGGACATTGATTCATGTTGTGTCCCAACTCCTTGCAGATGATGCATTGTAAATTTGAATCCTTTTTCTTACCCTTACAATCACGTACTTGGTGTCCTTTTTCTCCACACTTACAACAAACTCTCATTCCCTTCAAGCATTTACCAAGGTGATTATTTCCATAGTTATCAAAAATGGGAAAATTATTCTTTTCCCTATTCCCTTTATCCATCTTTCTCTCGACCATCCTTTTCTTCTCTAGATTTCCTTCAAATCCATAGGACTCAGATAATTATTTACTTATCTTATTAACACATGATACTATTTCTTTATATGATGATAATACATAGGAGACTATTTCCCATCTAAATGTTGGATTAATAACAAGAAATATATGATCCTTATTACTCTTTGGATTATACGTATTGCTGGAGTTCTCATTCCTTCTACTGGGTTCCATTTTATAAACAATGGCATACAGTAGGTCAGTTTATGAATCGAAATACATAATGCCAAACTTGTAAATAACTTAACATTAATTGAATAGTTTATAGATATAATCCATAATCATAGAAATGTTTTCATTGAGGAATTATATACTCATAAACCCTTAATAATTCTTTTAAAATAAGATGATAATTATCCTAAGCATATCCCCCAGGAGTGTCATAACCAAGAGTGCAGCAAGGCACATTGTCGTGCACTGGTTCCCGTTCGATTCTAGCTCAAAGCAGTGTTTTCGGTTTTTACCGCTAGGTACGTCTGTGCCAGAGCCGCCACTACCTGCTCGTATCTAGAAAGAGATGTATTTTCTTGGAAAACTCACAAAATCTCTATATTACAAAAATTCTAGAAAGTCCTTCTATACTAATCCTCAATGTCTATCTTAGGTTTATGTGCTCTAATAATAGTTTATCTAAATCTAGCTTCAAAGTTTATTTCTAAACTTCATCTGATACCAAATGTAACTCCCCGACCTCAGTTACCTAGATTCGGTGCATTATTTTAATACATTGACATGATTACAAGGAATCAAGTCCTGAAGGACCAATCAGTTTAGCACTCTTGGAAATGAATGTTAAATTAAATTTTATAACATAAAAGACAACATAAATAATATTTTATGAACACTATTATTAACTTGGCTTAACCCTACATATCAATCACAATACACATCTTGGAATCCTGGGAAAAATAAAACATATAAAGGGGTGAGCTCAAACGCACATTAAGTGTATGAAATATAGCGTAAACTTTCATAAATAAGCATAAACATTTAAGACAATGTATAACTAAAACGAAGGCCTTTTAAAGTTGAACATCATCATAATATGGATAAAATAAAATGAAATAATTCCATTTACTTATTCACATGGATATTCTACTAGTCAAATAATCACATGCAATATCAATAACCACTTTCATAATGATGTAATGCATAATGCCAGACTATCATAACCACATAGTCAAGGACTTGTGCCAAGACTACAAATATGATTTTGTCAAGGCCTTGTGCCAAGACACTATTTTGTATCATGAGACCTACTGATGCACCGATGAGCTATAGCGGGCTCCACCCGTCATATACTAAGTCCAATTCATTCTTCATATGAATAGTTTTAAACATAACATAAACATTCATATTAAAACTAGCATACGAAATGTCAATACTTTCTTCATAAACCATGAATGGTATAAAAATAACATATCCACAGTAAAAAATATCACAAAACCGTTAATAAAATTTAGAAATTTTGTATCATAATAGATCATCTTCAAACAAGTTTAAAATCCATCAAATGATGTTGACATAGATGAAAATGATTTGTAAAACTCTTTGAGAGAAATATCCCTTTTTCTTGAAAGCATTTAAAAGTTACACAATTTAGAAAGGAAGAAATTTTAATAAAATATTTTGAATCAAAGTGTCCCATACCACTTTGAAACATTTTAAAGGAATTAAAATTTTAAAAACATTCATGCCCATATAAATGAATCCTTAAAACCCCTTTTGAATACATGGACATTAATGAGAAAGATTTAGAGGAAAAAATATTTAAAACATTTGAAATGATGTTTTAGTAAAAAAAGTCCCTTAAAATAATCCCTTTGAAAACTCTTTCATGAAACATGGACATGGATAATTAATATGTCCCTGTAGATACTTATGTAAAAACAACCTCGGATAATAAAGAGATTGTGAAATTAACCCTTACCAATTTGGTAACATACGAAACATACACCCCATGAAAGAGGTATCATACAATTAATATGTAAATACACATAAATTAAAGTTTATTACACAAAGAATACAATTATGGGCAGTACATACACCACACAAAAGGTAATAGTGGCAATATGGCATGAATATCACCAGAATAAGGAGTGAGATGAAAACCCCTTACCTTGCACTTTACTTTAGTCGATGGTATGTTTAAACTCATGTATGAAGATAGTAGTATGTTATTAAAGTTTACCAAAACCATATTAATATTTATGATATCAAAAATGGTTCATTTATTACTTTATAATACCCAGTTAATAATAATTTCCATGTTAATTTAACATTCCGGGTAATAATCGCTTTCTTTATCATACATGTTTTAACATGTTACTCTTGATTGTATCATATAGATAAAGATTTAAGTACTTACAGAATATAAAACATGTATTATATATCATATATATTTAGAATATAAATATTTATAATATACATATATATGAAATTAAAAACACCGTTTATGGAGACGGTAGTTTGTATGTATGCATAAACGCTGTTTCCGTTTTCATCTCATATTGAACAAAACTAAGTAAATAAAATATATGTAAGTACATATATATATATATATCCAATAGACTTATTATGTAATATATTATATACTTATTAGTAATATATATATTTTTATAATCGTCGATGAATGGTGAATGTGGAAATGAATCTCATCGCGTCGTGGAGACTGTAATCCGTACGTACGCACGAGCGACAATATAATTTCCTTAAAGATATGGAATTGGGTGGTATATTAATTTTACAGAGAAATTATCATGTTATTTTTCATTATTTATATACATATTACTCATCATTATATCCATCCAAATAACATAGCGTTGAATAACAAATTACACCACGGCGTGGAGACGGTAAGCCGTACGTACGCACACATGGTGACATTATCATTCATAAGATGGATAGGATAATGAATACAATTGTTCCATATTTATAATAACATAATAGTATATAGAAGATATTGGAGTTAATATTTTATATTTTAAACAACAAAGAAAGAGTAAGTGGAAGGATAAGAGAACTTGAAAGAGGGCGGTGAAATCATTACCTCTTCTTCAGGTTCTTCCTTTTAATTTCATCAAAAGGAATCCTTAAGCTTGCTTTATGAACAAAGGAGGGAATCTAGGAGAAATTTAGGGAAGTTTAGAGGATATTTGGGAAGGGGTTGGCTGAGCCAAATGGCTTAGAATGTGTGAAATGGAGTTAAGGGGGAGTGCCCTTTTATAAGAGGGGTGAGGGGAACCCTAGGAAAAACTTTAAATATTAATTTATAATAAATTCATTTTTGGGTTATAATGGCTCCATAATGAATTATTGAAAGGATATGGTGGGGATGGGTCACAAATCTCTCAACCAATAGGTTTTAGACATGTTTAGGTCTCCATATCAACCTTAAATTTTAGATTTAGCTCTTAGTTAAATAGTTTAACTTTTACCATGTCTTCTTATATTCTTACTCTATATGGTTAATAAACTTACTCTAAAAATCCAAGAGAACCAAAAGTGGCTCATTAATGATATATTATTTATCTCTTTTTCTGAACCTTACATTTTTAGGAATATTATATCAACCAATAATATAGTATTTGTTTTAAATATTAATTTATGTCAATTTTGACACTATTTGGTATATTGTTTTTTTAAAAGTCATCACAACATGATTACTTCGAACAAGATACATTAAATCCGCCCAATCATGTCATATTCACCGAGAAAATTCGTGGATGTCATAAAAACATTGAAATTATATTTATTTTAATATTTATAATACCATTTATTTCAATTTTTCATGAATAAGGTAATTACTGCATTATCATTGTGTCATAAATAAATTTATTTATTTAATATCTAAGAAATATAAATAAAATACCATGATGTAGGAATTTTTTTAGCTTTATAATGAATATTTATAATCGAATTTATCTTATGTATAACCCTATATTAAAAATGTTTTAGTTATTAAACTTTTATTTTAACTCTTTTAACTCTTCTTTGAATTAAATAATAATAAATGTCCAAATCTAATCCAAGTGGACCTAAAATATAATATTTTATTCCTAATTTTGTTTTTGGTAGAGATACACTTGTCCAATAAAATTAGTACATGTGTTTGTGTAATATAAATATCATTTTTACCCTTAATTACCCTATTTTAATTTTAACCCTGGTAAATAAAATTAAAAAGTTCTTGTTCACCAAAAATTATTTTTATCTCGTTGAACCACATTTTACTTACTGATATCATCAGTGTCTCTCGGGTTTTTGAAATTCTACTCAGAGTAGCGGTAAAATTAAGTTTTATGAAAATTTTCAAAAGCTCATAGGAGGTGGGTAAAAGACGGTAAAAAGTTCAATAAAATTTTGTATATCTAAAATTAATATAAAATGACTCCAATGAATTACATTGAACAAATATAGGTATTATGTATCTATTTTTACCTAAAATAAATTTAAATAAAATAAATAATTATTTAAATAAAAAGTCGGTTTTAACCAATAACATAGTGTTTTTCACTACGTAGTTGGGGTTTGGCTTAGTGGTAAGCACCCCATAATTCAACATGGAAAATGGGGGTTCAAAACCCATTGGGCGCAGGTACTATAGCAGCACTGTAGCGCTACTGTAGCAACCGAGATACTGTTGCAACGGCGGCAGAGGTACTATAGCGGCGGCAGGGGTACTGTAGCGGCGGCATGGGTACTGTAGCGGCAGTATGGGTACTGTAGTGGTGGCGGGTACTGTAGAATTACTATTCACAGAATGGGCTTTGGGCCAATACAATTGGGCCTACGGGCTATGTAATGGGATAAATGCCCACTGGGTCATCGGGCTATGTATGGGTCTCCCTCTACCTAGTTAAAAGAGGTCTTTGCTTTGTTTCAATAATAAAAATGAGGCTTCGGCCCCAACCTTTAAAAAAATAGTGTTTTTCACTATTCACCCAAATATGATTGTTATCAGAAAAACATCAAAAATTCATCGAAACTATATTTTTATGTCCTGATTTTAAAGAATAAGTTTATTTTGTCAAATTAAATATTTAAAAGTGTAAAATATTTGATTTTAAAAAGTTTCTCCATTAAAAGGTGGTAAAATTGCATTTTTATTAAAATAATTCTTTTATCTGAACAAATGAATTTGTTCTTATATTATGTCTATGAAACTCATAATATGGATTCTAAAATTATAAGGATTATATAAAATTCAAAATTTAGTTAATACTATTCATAACAACTTTTGAACGGCTAGTTTGGTAAGTCGTGATGCACTTGAACTCGGTGTTGAATGTAGTGGAAGTTATTGAATTACTTTGAAGAAATAACGTACTATGAAATCTTGGGGTGTCACAATAAACAAATACAATAAATTTTTCCTAGACACAGGATTCCAACAAGGAAGACTCTACTTTTACTAGGGATACAAAGTAGGACCTATGAGATTTATATATGATTCACTTATGCTCAAATTTTTTCCTAAAATCTATTGATTAAGAGTTTCGATAGTAGATACATGAATTTTCCCCAGGAAACCCTTTGTGGGTTTTTAACCTGACATGTTTGGTGTATTTTGCACTAGTATTTTAGGGTATTATGATTTTAACAATCAATTTATATAAATTAAACTCTTTATAGATTGCACCAAAGGGAATGAAGTTTGAGGTCAGGAAGATTGTGGACCTAATATATGGGGAATGTTACACAAGGTCCCAATCTGGATACCCACAGTAATGAGTACTCCTCAAAATTGTGGTTATTATAAGCAAATTTCCCAAATCACCTCTCTATGTTCTTAGGTATTCAGTAATGATAAGGTAAAATTATTCTACGAATGTTCAAGAACACCCTCAAGTGACGAGTTCTTCCATAGTGATGTCAGGATCACAAGAATCAAAAAGAACTTTATATATGGTCAAGATATCAGTTATTTTGAGAACTTATCCATTAAAAACATGGTTAAAAGTTGATATTTATATTCTTATCTCGAGTTCATTAATGGTGTCAAACAACCTAAGACACAAAATATAAGAAATTTGAATTATGGGATGAGGGTATTAAAAGATGACGATAGCACCCCATTCTCTTATCAATGAGGGTAAAGATATTGTGTAACTTTGTTAAAAAATGACGATGGGTGATGGAATGTATATTTTAGTGTCTTGTAGTGGATACATATTTCTCATGGAGTTTCTATGTCATGAAATCAGGATATTTTCCTTACAGTTTAATGGAATATGGTGAGGATTTTTTTCACTCTTTTCTGCTTAACTATATGTGGTAATGATATAAATATGCTTTTTAGTTTAATGAATTTATACTAGAATAAATCCAAAAATATAAAATATATATTTCTCACATTTCATAGAATGATATTATAGGGTCCCTAAGTTCACATGACTCATGCTCAGCATGAGAAGCTAGGGGAAACTAGGTTGTTGGTTAGGCTACATGAGACTGGGTCAGTGTTGGCTTACTATATAAGAAAAAACCCAAGACTTTTCGATGGAAATTTTCTTCTTATGATTATTCTATATAATCACATGAAATCAAATTATAATGAAATACTTAGTGCTATGTGACTTTTAAACATAAGTTTGTCACTTCTGTGATTTGAATTTTCAAAATCTAACATTCATGGTTGCGATAAGTAAGTTGTTCGGAGTCTGATAAGGAAAATTTATTTTTTGGTGACTAGTAACAGACCCTTATAAATATTAATGTTACCCTTTTGAATAGTGATATACCCTAATTAATATAAACCTTACCTATGATAGTATATAAAGAAGATTCAAGTGAATGTATGATGAACCTATATTTTGGAATAAGTAAATAAATGTTTTAAAACTGGTTTTTATAAAAAAATTATGATTTTAATTAAATATTAAATTAATCATATTTAGAATTTTTTTTTGAAAAATGGAGTTCATTTTTGGATTCTACCTTACAAAAAATGGGTAGGGTGAAATGTTTGGGATTTTTCAAAAATACATGAATGTTTGATGAAAAGTAAAATATAATAATTTATTATAAATTCTAAATGATGGATTTATTATGGCATTGGTGATGATCTGTTGATGTAATCCTTATTGGTTTGAAATCACATAGAATTATAAATATTGTTTTCAATGAAATCATCACTATTTTTGGCCATGAAGTAAAATAATAATCTAAGGAATTAAATATTATGAAAAGCCTCCTCTCCTCCACTATAAATACCACCCCTCCTTACCTCTTCTCATCACTCATCAAAAGCCTTGTGACATAACATTTTTCTTCCCAAATCCCTCCCCAATCTCCTTCCCTTCATTAAATAGACCATGTTCTCCCCAAAATACGAAATCCTCTCCCCTTAATAGGTTCTCAAAGGAGATAAGCTCAAGAGGTAAATTCCTCTTTCCAATTCTTTTAAGTTCTATTCTTTTCTTGTTTCATTAGTCGCCTCCATTCAAGCAAATGGTATGATAAATCCAGTAAAATACATGTACTAGAATGATATTATTCTAACTATATAATTTTTATCATCTCTCCTTTCCCCCACCATTTTATTTTAAAGAAATGAAAACACTGTTTGAGATGTGTTAATTAAGCACAATCAATGATCACGAGTTATAAATTTCTATTATTATCTTCAATTATTTTCTTGAAGCCATTTTAATAGATGAACCAGAATATTATATTTTTATTTTATATTATTTAATTTTTGGTAATAATTATTCACTCATGATTTAAATCATTAGTAAAAAACAATTTAATCATGAGAAAAATCGATAAAATTAATTCAAGCATTTGTCATTAATGTTTCATATAATGATTCAACATCACTACAAGTAAAAAAAATATATTTACAACCATATAATCTCATGGAGGTTCCCTAATGTCATATAACTTGAATTATTGACAACCAAATTCATCTTATATGTATATTCATTCATGAAAATAAGTAAATCCATCCTAAAATCCATGAAAGCATAAGAACCTGAACAATGAAATTGAACCACTAATCCCATAAAAAAAGTTCAAGAATTAACCTAAAAAGGTTATAAAAAATAGTTTGAATATATGATATGTTATGGGATTATTAATTAATAAACCAAAAGTTTTTATTCAGGTCATTAATAACAATTGGAGAACACAAACAGACGTATGGTAAGGGATCCTCTCCATTTCACTTTTATTCAAGAATGTCCTCTCTTCAATTCCATTTTATGGGTAATACATAATGATGGTGTATAATTTATCACCTCCCACACACTACCCTCATAATTTATAATTTAATAGAACAATTTCTCTCTCTCATGAATCCATCTTATGTACACCCAATACCATACCGATAATCTGTAAGGAATTCTACACGAACCGCCTTTATTCCTTCGGGTTGCTCAATAATTTGATTTATACAAATGAAGTTTTTTTTCTTCAAAAGTTAAAATTCTAAAATATATTTATATGATCCAAAATCATGTTTCAAGATCCATCCCTCATTCTCCTTCAGGGATATACATTCTTTTATGTGATTATGTCCTCAATACTTCCCAATAAGCAAACTCATTTTAAGGGAACTTCCCAAATTTTTACCGAATTTCAAGTGCTCTCTATCCTATGTTTTAATCCTCCATTTACTTTATAAATTACGTTTTTTATTAATAAAACCATCTTGGTTCACTTTTAGTTTTATATAAAATATTATAACCTTTTCTATTTAAAATCTCTATATTCTATTCCTTAAAACCGCACATAAATGTTCTAATGCTAAAATTTCTCAAATACACTTCGTACATGTTTTCACTTATATTTGAAAAATAATAATATGATATATGATTTTTTTAACTTATGAAAATCCATTTATGTTCTAATTTCTTTCTTTCATGGATACTTTCATGATACACCCATTGGTTATGCTTTATGTCATGACTGGGGTACCCAATTCTTTCCATCGGAAACCCTTAAGTTTATGTAAGACTGTTTATGTATGATTATTTATGTGGAAAAAATATTAATGAAATGTAATATGGGTTCTCCCATATAGATCACTAATTGATTCGAAAAAGTTGAGTCTTATGAGATGTTTTGAGCGACTGTCTTGGTGGCTAGCCTTGTCTTGTGCTCCTATGTGCACTGGTCCTGGCGGTTAGACTTGGCTTGTGATACTATAGGAAACGGTCATAAAAATTAGCCGTGACTCATAAAAAACTCATGTTTTATGTTTCTGATATATTTATATGATTCCATGATTAAAGTTTACCATGTTAATATATTATGATTCTATATGTCACATGCCTTTTTATATCATCACATCATTCCTTCTTTCCCATGTGATAATGATTTGTTCATATGATTATTACTTTATAGGGATTTTAGCACATCCCTTTGTTCATGATATCCGTAGGTTGTCCTATGGATATGTACGAGCACAATGGATGATTAGAGTTCATTATGGAGTTTAAATAAAAATTCATTTTTATAATGATTGATTATGTACCAAGTCTTCAAAGACACTAGTCTTTATGATCCTTGGCTTGTACTATGATGTATAATTATGCTTAAAATCATGTAATGTTATATGTAAAAGGATAAGATCTCTATAGTTGGTATTAAAGGTTGTTACAGTAATTTTTTGAGATTATTAATATACGACATTAGTAATAACATCAAAGATGAGACGATGTATAAGAAAACACCTCTATGTTTTGGTAAGTATAGAGTAAGTGGTTTATCAAGAAAAATCATCCATATATGGATATAAACAGGTAGAGGTTGATTTGGAATAGATATACCTAGTAGTGAAGACACAGTCAAGGAGTTTTGGGCATGACCTGGGGTATCCTGGTACACCAAAAAATGCATTGCTTCCCTCCTGGATTGACACTCACGATGGATATTCTTTTGTAAATTCATGGTATTTAACAAACTATAATTATAGGAATAAAAAAATATCATAATAATATATGTTATGAAATAGATCGAGGGTAACCTATATTTAAACCTAAAACATAAAATGTTAGGATACACTTCTCCTCTACAAATTTATCCTTTTATGTTTAAAAGTTTTCTTTTTATGTTCAATAACTAAGTATTCAAGTCCTCTAATTGTACGTTTTTTTCGTAGTTAATGGAAGGAAACTGAAGAATGTGTTCCAAAAATCAACATGATAGGTAATGTGACGATTTATCTAATGATATTCTTAATATGATGAAAACAGGTGCTCCAAACATCATGACTGTACTTGCTTAGCTGGAAATCATGTGAAAATCAACCTCCTACAATGAATGATCATGTTCTCATTGAATCATTCATGCAGAAAATTCCTCCCATCTTTAGTGTATATTCTAATCACCTCTTTGCAGAACAGTGGATTAACTCCATTGAAAATATATTCTCCATCCTCCATTTCTCAGATGAAGAGAAAGTTATACTGGTGGTCTATCATTTTGATGGGGAAGCTGATCAGTGGTGTAAACTGATCAAGAATACTATGTCTCAAGTGGAAATTGATTCCATGGATCAGGAGGAATTCAAAATTATTTTTTTCAATAAATATTTTCCTCCAACCCTCTGTCTCAAGATTGAAAGTGGGTTCATCGGTCTCAAAAAGAAGGAATATGACTCCATTTATGAATATGAATCAAAATTTACAAGGCTTGCAAGGTACACCTCTTGCTTTGTCATGAACACTGAATGAACTGTGGGTCACTTATTTAGTGGTCTAAATATGAGTCTATCGAAGGTTTTGGCGATTCGAGACATCAAAAGTTATGAGGAGATTTTCCAGTTTTACTCAAGGAGAAAATTGGGATTGGAGACTATTAGTGGTCTCATGGGCCCATTGATAAGGAATGAAAAATAGAGAACAACATGGTTTGTTCAACAAAAGAATCCCCTGATGGAAAGAAGCCTGAATATCCCACATGTAAAAGTTTTGGGAAGAAGCATCCTGGTAACAGTTTAAAGGGAACCATGAATTGCATCAAATGTGGAATGTTGGAACATATGGCCATGAATAGCTAAATTGATATGAAAAATTCCTATAATGTGGAAGAATAAAGGAGGGTTCAGATCATTTCATAGCTCGTGGTGCAGTGTTACAACTACAAGGATCATGGGCCTTAAGTAATCAATTTTCCTATGCCAAGGGTTGTTAGCGGAAATAAAAAAACAACCTACACAGCATTAATAAATGGCTTATGCTATCACTACTACAGAGGTTGATCCAGATGCAATCATAGGTAAACTAGTTATTCATTAAAGATTATAGAATTTACTATTTTATTCAGGTTCTATGCATTCTTTAATATCTTGAAAGTTTAGTATATCTAATCAAACACCACCTCAAAATTTGGAGGATGTGTTATCTGTTAGAATAGTGAATGGGTAAATTATTGAATACATGGTTTATGAAACCTCCCTGGTAAATGTTTGGGGACGAAACCTCCCAAAAAATCCTTTCATACTTCTTTTAGTGGAGTTCAATTTTATCTTAGGTATGGATTTGATATCTTTATAAAAAGCCAATATCAACTTTCAGGAATGTGAAATAACTCTTCACTTCCTGAAGAATCATCAGATTCCTTAAAAGAGTAAAGAGGAATATGAATCTCATTTAGAATCATTGTATCAAGTGTGTATATTAAATCCTTATGAGAAATAATGTCTACTTCAAATTATTGGGACAAAGTATAGAATCTTTCTTGAATACATAACCATCATGAGGGATTACCCTGATGTTTTCTTTGAAGAGTTGTCTGTCCTTCCTCCTAATCATGATGTTGAGTTCTCAATTGAACATCTTTATGGATCTCTACCAATATAAAATACACCTTATAGAGTGGCCACCATAGAGCTGGATGAGCTAAAGAAGAAGCTACTGGAAAATCTGGAGAAGGGTTTTATATGTCTGAGTGCTTCACCATGGGGTGTACTAGTTCTCTTCATCATGAATAATAATGGTTCAATGTGCCTCTACATTGATTATCATGAGCTCAATAATATCATGATGAAGAATAATGATCCTCTACCATGGATAGATGACTTGTTTGATCAGCTTTGTGGGGCCAGCTATGTCTCTATGGTGGACCTTCAGTTTGGATATCACTAATTAAAGGTGAGGAAGAATGATATTTCTATGACTGCCTTTCAAACGTGGTAAGGATGATATGAGTTCTGAGTGATTCCCTATGGAATAATTAATGCTCCTGAAATTTTCTTGGATTTAATGAATAGAGTCTTTAGATATTACCTCTAAAAATTAGTGGTGGTATTAATCGAAGATATTATGAAATACTCGAAGAGAATGGAGGAACATGAAAAGTATTTTAATACTGTGCTACTGACTTTTCCAAGGGAGAGGTTTTCTGAAATTATAGTAAATGTGTGTATTGGATGGGGGAAGTATCATTTTTGGGGCATGTTATCACCAAAAAAGGATATCTGTGGACCCTTCCAAGAAAAATGCAATTGAATAGTGGCCCAAGACAACATCTATAATGAAGATCGACAGCTTTTTGGGTCTATCTGGGTATTATTGAATATTTTTGAATAACTTTTATCGATTTTCAAACCCAGTTACCAAGATGAAATGGAAGGGATTGATGTTTTTTTGACATAGGAATGTGAAGATTGTTTCAAGGAGTTGAAAAGAAGCTTATCACTTCCCTAGTACCCACACTCCAAAAAAGTGGAGGAATCTTTGTGGTGTATAGTGATGACTCAAAGAAGGGATTAAGATGTGTGCTGATGAAAAATGATAAAGTGATAGTCTATTCATCAACGTAGCTGAAAATAAATGAGAAAAAATATCCCAGCCATGATTTGGAGTTGGCAGTTGTGATCATTGCATTGAAAATCTAGTAGCATTATCTATATAGGGAAATGTGTGAGATATATACATATCACAAGAGTGTCAAATATATATTCACACAGAAAGAGATTAACATGCACCAATGAAGATGGATATATCTCATCAAATATTATGACTACTCAATCCACTACTATCCCGATAAAGAAAATAAAGTGGCAGATTCTCTACGTAGAAAGGATCTGGTATCTTTATAAATGATGAGAATTGAAAACGATCTATTCTTATTATATTTATATAGGATGGACATGGGAATCATTAAGGGGAGAACATAATAAATCCTTTATCAAATTATTTCTTAACCATCCCTCATGGATAGAATAAATGATTCTCAAATAAAATATTTGAAACTTCAGAAAAGGGTGGAATCCATTTAAAATGGGAAATCCTTTGATTTCTTTATTGACAAGGATGGAGTTTCGTGATTTGGGTAACAATTATGTGTACCATCTGATCTAGAGTAAAAGAAGGATCTTTTGAATGGTGAACATTTCTCAAACTTCTCTTTTCACCCAGGAAGCACAGATATGCATCAGGATCTCTAAGAAAACTTTTGGTGGGACAATATGTAAGGGGATATTTCTGAATATAAATCAAAGTTCCTAGTAGGTTAACAAGTGTAGGATGAGAGTAAAAAGTATAAGGGGGTGATGCAACCACTACCCATACCAACAAGGAAGTGTAAAACATTAACCTAGACTTTTTCACTAGACATCCACGTATATTTAGAGGAAACAATGCCATATGGGTCATTGTGGATCGTCTTACAATGATAGTTCACTTTATCTAAATTTGAGAGGACTTCTCTTTGTATAAACATGCATGGATTTACATCAATGAAGAGGTAAGGCTGGATGGATTACCCCTATAAATTATATCTGATCATTATCCTATATTCACATCAAAGTTCTAGAAAAGTATCCAACATGCTCTAACCATGAAACCGAACATCAGTACGACATGTCATCCTAAAACTGATGGCTAATCTAAGAGAAAAATTCTGGCACTAGAAGATGTGTTGAGAGCATGTTATATGGAAATCAAAGGAGGATGGGACCAAAATATTCCACTAGTTGAATTCTATTACAAAAACAGTTTCCACATGTGCATCTGAATGAAACCATATGAAGTCGATTATGAGAAAAGGTGTAGAACACCAGTGTGTTGGGATGATGCTGGTGAGTGTAAGCTACTAGGACCTGAAATGGTTGAAGAAATGGTGTAGAATGTGAAAAAATTTAGTATCACCTCAAGGTAGAAAAATTCACAAAAAGACTTATTTAGACAATCATCATTAAGACCTTGCATTCAAAGTTAGAGATATGGGATTTCTCTGCCTATCTCTGTGGAAGAAGGTCATTATATTTGGGAAGAATCCCAGGTACATCAGCCCAAATGAGATTCTTGATCTTATCAAGGATGTGGCCTATTGACTTCAACTTCCACCTACCAGGGAAAAATTACATGATGTATTTTATGTATACCTATTAAATAATTACAAACCAGACCCTTCACATGTACTCTCTTAAGAGGTGGTACAGTTACAGAATGATATTTCTTATAATGAGTAGCCAATAAGGGTCTTGGATCATAGAGACAATGTTATACGTAACAAGACTACTCACCTGGTCATGGAACTATAGTGGAACCATACGTTAGAAGAGGAATCCTGGGAACTCAATGAGGAAATGTAGGAAATGTACTCACACCTTCTTATATCATAGAACGCAAAAATGAAATTTTGAGGGTGAAATTTTCTAAGGGGGGATGAATGTAACAACCCAATGTTTTTAAATAGAAATTTCCTTCTTATGATTATGCCATATAATCACATGAAATTATATCATATTGAACTAATAGGTTCATTTTGTCTTTTATATAATTTTTTTCACTTCAGTTATTTGAATTCTGAAAATATAAAATTCACGGTTGTGATCAGTAAGATGATTGGAGTCCAATAGAGAAAACATAATTTTTTATGAATAGTAACATTAAATTATGAATCATAATGTTACCCTTATGAATAGTAACCTACATTAATGAATAGTAGACATAACTATGATAGTATAACAAATAATATTCATGCGAATGTATGATGAGCCTATATTTTGGAATATCTAAATACATGTTTTCAAACTGGTTTATTTGAAAAAATTATGATTTTCATTAAATATTAAATTAATAATATATAGAAAATTATTTTTGAAAAATTGAGTTTATTTTTGGATTCTAAACATCAATAAATTTTTAGGGTGAATTTTTGGGAATTTTCTAATATATTTTATTTTTTGATGAATAGGAAAATACGATAATTTACGACAAATGCAATATAAGAGATTTGTTGAGTCATTAATGATGATCATCTGATGTAAGACTAATTGGTTCGAAATCAAAAACACATATAACTATTTTTGGTCATGGAATCATCACTATTATTGGTCTTGAACGAAAATAATAAACTATGGAATTAAATATTATGAAAACCCTCCTCTCCTCCACTATAAATACTACCCCTCCTTAACACTTCTATTCACTCCTCTCAGGCCATGGGCCATACCTAAGTTCTAAGAAAATCACTCCCAAGGCTCCTCCCAAAATTCCAACAGCATTTTTTCACCTCAAAAAACAAAATCATGTCCCTATATGAGGCTCTCAAAGGTGATAAACTAAAGAGGTAAATTCATCTTTCCAATTCTTTTTTGTTCTTTTCTTTACTTGTTTCTTTCCACACCTACCTTCATCCAAATGGTATGATAAATCCAATAACATAAATTTAATGGAGTTATATTATTCTAATGGCATAATAAATTATCATATCTCCTTTCCCCAGCCATTTATTTGAATGAAATGAAAACACCATTTGAGATGGGTGAATTTAGCACAGTCAAGGACGACATGTTATCAATTTCTATTACTATCGTTAATTAGGGTAATGAAATCATTTTTAGGGTTAAACCAAAATATTATATTTTTATTTTATATTATTTAATGTTCATTAATCCTTATTTACTCATGATGTAAAATAATAATACAAAACAAGTTAATTGTGAGTAAAATCACAAAAATTAATTCAAGCATTTATCATTAATGTTTTATATAATGATTCAACTTAACTACATGAATCTAAATTATATTTACAACTATGTAATCCCCAAAATGTTAACTATGGTCATATAATTTCAATTCTATAAAAACACTTTCATCTTACATGTTTATCCATTCATGAAAATAAGTAAATCTATCATAACAACCAAAAAAATAGACCCGAAAAATGAAATTAGACCACTTAACCCATACAAAAATGTTATGAATAAACATAAAAATGTTATAATAACTAATTGACATGTAGGATTGTTTCTAGAATTTTTAATTAATAAGGCTACTTTTTTTATTCTATTCATTAATAACAATTGAAGAACTCCAACGTACTTAATGAAAGGGGTCCACCCCATTTAACTTTTATTCGAGAATTTCATCTATGATATTCCATTTTATGTGTAATACCTAATGATTGGTATGATTTCTCCCTTAAAACATACTTCCCTCATTATTTATATGTGATTAGAAACCCTGTTCTCTCTCACGAATCCCTCTTAATTACACCTGATACCATGCCAATAATCTGTATGGAATTCTACTCAAACAACCTTTATTCCTTCGGGTTTCTCTATCATTATTTTTACCCAAGTTAAGTTGTCATTTATTTTTATGTACAACTTATATATGTTTTTTATGCTCTAATCTCATTTTTCATGATCCATCCCTCATTCTCTTACAAGAAATTACATGATTTGAAGTGATTCCCACTTCGAAACTTTCCAATAAGGAAACTTGTTTTAAGGGTACTTCCCATATTTTTACCCAATTTCATGTGAACTCTATCCTCTGTTTTAATCCCCCATTTTCATTATAAAACAAGTATTTGTAATATTAAAATATTCTTGGGTCACTTATGGTTTTATGAAAAATATTTTTCCCACTTCTATTTTAAAATCTCTATAGTATTTCGTTTAAAACCGCCCAAAAATGTTTTAATGCTAAAATTTATCAAATACATTTCTTACATGTTGTATTTTATATTTTAAATAACTTACCATGATATATTTCTACATAAACTTTTGAACATCCACTTATTTTCTAATTCCTTTCCTTCATTGACTCTTTCATGATACACCAATTAGTTATGCTTTATTTCATGATTATGGTACCCAATTTATTCCATGGGTAACCCATTTTTTTATGTAAGATTGATTATGTATGATTCTTTAAGTGGAAAACATATTCATTTAATGTAAGATCGGTTCACCCAGAATTCACTCCAATGCATCAGGTAAAGATGAGTCTCATGAGAAGTTATGTGTTCTGTTCTTTCTAGTTAACCTTGGATTGTGCTACTATGTGAAACGGACTTAGCAGTCAGCCTTGGATTGTGATACTATGGGAAACGGTCTTGGTGGTTCACCTTGACTCATTCCAAATTCGTGTTTTATTTTTCTGCTACATTTCTTGGATTCCATGTTTAAACGATCCCAAGACCAGATGTTATGATTCTATATTGTACATGCCTTTTTATATCATAATGTCATGACTTCTATACCATGTGTTAATGATTTGTTCTTATGTATATTCCCATAATGGGAATTTTACTCATCCATTTGTTCATGATATCTTATGGTTATCATATGTGGAATTATGAGCACAATGGATGATAGGAGGTCATTAGGGAGTTAAAATAAAATGTTTTTTTTATAATTTTTGACTATGTACCTAGTCTTCCAAGACAATAGACATTACAATTCTTATCTTGTTCACTGATGTATAATTATGCTTATAATCATTAAATGTTACAGGTAAAAGGCTAGGGTCACTATAATATAAGATCAACACATATACAGTAAGGGGTGTATTTTTATCATTCTCATACAATGTGGATGAAACCTGGTGTAAAATGTTTCATGTTTCTATATATCCTCTGATGACATTAATCGATCCACACATAGTCATTATAAAAAAGATCCCTACATGGGTCTGCCCTATATGTAGGAAGGTTAATTTTAAGGATTATTGTTGAATATAGACTCAGGATTAGATATTTAAGTGTCATTATGTATTCTATGATGAAATAATCAAGACACATGTAGTTATCAGATGTGAGAATCTCTTTGTAGGTCTGACCAATATGTAGAGGGCATATTGTTCCAATTAGTTGTTGCAGTTAGACCTCGTATTGGAGATCATTGCATAACTACATATCCTGTGATGAAAAAATAAGACACAAATAGTTTCTTAAGGGTAATCTCTCTATTTTGGTCTCACCCATATGAATAGTGGGTTATTTTTCTCATTGATTATTATAGTCTAACCATGGATAATAGATATGTGAATCATTATATATCATGTAATTATAGGAACTAAGACACACATAATTTATTAACCGGAATCTCTCCATATAGTTCTAAACCATGCCAAGAGGGGTGAGTTATTCCAATCCATTATTTTAGTTCGACCTGGGATTGTAGATATGGGAAACACATTGTATCCTATAATGAAAAGAATAAAGGCACACATAGTTCTTTAATGGAAAACTCTTTATTCATTTCTGAACCATACTAAGAGTAGGAATTGTACCCATTGATTATTGTATTTGCACATGATATTGGAGATTCGAGAATCGCTGCATATCCTCTTATAATATGAATCAATCCACAATAAATTTTTGAATGGAGGTGTTGTGGGAGACCAACAATGATAAAGATGGTCCTCTCGGGCGAGTTCTATGATAATGTGTAGTTTTTTGTAATGCAAGAGACATTAACCATAAATTTTAACATCTTATGGTGAAGACTCATGGTCTTTTATTTAGGGTCATACATTTAGGACTATGATGAACCTATCATGAACTTATATGATTTTATCATGTGGGGAAGACCATACCATAATTCCTAAGCACATGTGAAATATTATTGGTTTGAAAAACATGGAATGGAGAAGGTTCCTCATGATAAGGTAGAAATTGAAAAATGGAAAGGAAATTTTATTATCACCCTATGTTTATGGAATGATATAAGATATAATAAGTCCTACATATCTCATTGAAATGGGAATAAATCAATAAATAATTATATAAAACATGGATAAAATTAGTTTCATGTGATAAGTCCAAAATCCTTATATTTTACCTTTATGTGATGAGGATGTAGGTGACCTATAATTAAACAAGGGGAATTTTGTGACTAGGCCCAATAATGGAGGTCTCGGGGTCACTATGTATCCTTTAAGGGTAGGAATTAATCAACATATTGTTCTTGGTATCCATGAAGTTAAGTGTCATTAGGTGAGGACATCAACTATGTAGTTTAATGTATTACAGTAAGGATGTGGGTCTCTAGACATGAAATTAAATTAATTTTGGGTATCTATATAATTTTATGTCATGATTTTAGGATGAAGGTTACCCTAAGTGAAAAATGGTTTTACAATTATCACACAATATGATGTCTTGCGATAGGGATGCAAATATTGTGGTTGGAACAAGTATTTGGTCCATTTATAGAGATAATTAATACATGCATAGTTTAGGGATGTGTAATTACCTATGCAGATATTTCTCACACACAAGTATAGGGGAACTTCATTTTACACTCACATGGATCATTCTCATGTGTGGTGAATCATTAGTGAGATAATGATTCCTCTGCAGTTTAATGTCATCTAGTTGGGAAGTCTACTACACATTTTAACATCATGTGGCCAGGATGTGTTCCATAATGTTTAATTTTATGTTGTTAAGACATGTTATATGAAATTTAACATCATGTGGTCAGGACATGTTCTATATAGTATGACATCATATGGTTAGGATGTATTCTGTATATTTTTGAATCATATGGTTATGTAGTATTTTCACAATTTAATTTATTTTTTATGAGGAAATTGTATCATAGTAGGGGTGCATTCTCCATGATGTTTTCTTGAAACCATGATGGCCATCATGTAATCCTTGGTGATACGTAGTAGTATATAGATTTAATCTGATATTTTTTTAATAATTATATGTGAACATATGTCAAGGTTTCTTTAGGAATTTAGCATACACATCTTCCTCCACAAGAATCCTTGACATCTATGAATAAATTTGGACCTTCCCCATCTTTAGATCCATTTTTCTGGTGGAACATCACCATTCAGTCATAGGGGTGACATAATGTGGATACAAAATTCCACTTATATTTGTAATACTCTATTGATCCTGGGTGTCAGACCATAGAGTATGTATCCATGTCCTTCTAAAAATGGAGTAAATTTGTGACATAGAGGTAACCCTCATATCCCTAATAAGGGAGGTTCCTATCCACTAATATCTGATAATTCTCCATCATATTTTGAAAAATGTAAAGCACGAGCTCCCTTTTTATCTATATTGGATCTTGTGATTGTAATTGGAAATTGATCTGTACAAGTTTGGGAGGTTGTTTAAAGTTAAAACTATCCATATCCTTTTTCCATCCTCTTCCTAATCAGTCTATAAGGCTTTACCTAGTTAGACCAGTGATGATTCCTCTCTAGGTCCTTTTCTAACTATGGTGAAGTACTGTTGATGGTTTATGGGGAACTATATATAGTTAACCCCATGTTTTGAGAACCTCTTGATATTATGGTGCTTAATTTTTTTGAACCCCTCTATATTACAAAGTATGGGAAAGGGGAGGATCTCTCTGTCCATGGGAGGTATCATCATGGGTTGGTTGATCCAAGTAGATGTTAGATGTAAAGTCCACGAAATCTATCTCCATACTACCACAAGGAGAACTTCCATGTTAATGATCACCTTTTATGTTAGTAAAAGTGTAGGTTGATCCTTGGGGTATTTATAATTTTTCTCGAACAACATCAAGGATTATAATATCGAGTTGATTAGGTATATATGCCTCATTCTGGGTCGTGGTTGTATTATTCCAATATTCCATTTGGGCTTGAGTAGGGATATGATCATAATATAAGAAAAAATATGAAATATAATGATTACCATATAGTGTTGGAGGTATATCAGCCCACTGCGGAGAATCTTATGGAATATATTTATCACCTTCTATATTTTTTTGGATGTATATGAGTCTACTTATTGGTGGTTTCCATATTATGTCGATTAACCCAGGATAAAGTAGCGAGATGTGCCCGATTCACATATTTATTCCCTATTGGAATATTCCAATGATCCTCCCAAACTAAAGGAAGGGATATAAGCCTTATCCAATAGAATATTATAATATTTTTAGTATCTATATTGATTGGAATATGTTCTTATCCCCAGTCATGTGTTGATCTCACTTGGTGAGCCCCATCTTGAACTGTAATATGAGCTCAATAATGGGCCATTGGATTATGCAACTAGTCTTTTTTGACTAGAATAGTATCAAGGCATGTTACAATCTCACATAGTGATCCCCATCTATAATCAGTATATGAGCCCAATCCTGGTCTTTTCGAATATGCCTCTAGTATTTTGAGATAGGAATATATGCCTGTCTCAAGGCATGAGCCGCTCTCACATGGTTAACCCTGGTTGAAATACAGATATTATCCTAGTCCTATGCCACATCCATTACCTTAATATGATGATAATCCTTCTGGATCAAATCAAGGATATTCTCTTCCTCCAGACTAGGAAAATTTTCATAATGATTATGGTGTTGGTCTACTCTAGCTATCAGGATAGGAATATATACCTTTTCGTGAATATTAACCAGAATATACCTACATAGATCCTATATTTCAATGATGAAGAACAAGAAATTCAATAGGGAATGCATATGAATATATGCATGTACCCTCATAGAATCCATGACATTTATGCCGATTTATTTGATTGATGTTGTTATATACACCCACTCTTGTCCTCCTTATTCCATCAGAATATGCTGATGTAATTTTTGAACGAGTGCATGGGTTTATACCTTCCCACACATGATTGCAAGATATGATTGAATTATTTTATAAAAATAGTAGGGAATGATCACACTCCCTATTGTCCATATGTTTCATCATTTGACATGGTGTCCTTGACACCCAGATCTTTGTGTTCATGGATGTGTCTTGTCAGATAACACCCTCAACAGGAGATAGATGGGTATTGGAAATTTTTTAATATAGGTGGGATCAATATTGTATATTAATGATGGTAACTTTGAAAATTTAAACTTCCATATATTACTAACTTTTTCTCCCAGAGAATGAGATACTACATAGTTTACCATCCTATTATTGGGACATGTTCCATGTAGATTGTCATAATGTGTTAAGAATATTTTTTGGCTATTTAACGTTGTGAAACAAGGACATGTTCACGGTGTTTTGCGTCATTATAATAGGATGTTATCCGTTTATTTTTACATCATGTAGCAATGAATTTAGCTATGAATTTTAACAGAATGCAGTAAGGACATTGGAAACCATGTAGTTTAGTGTCACGTAGTAATGACATCAGCCATACAGTTTAATGTCTTGTGGAAAGGGCATAGGAGAGTAACCAATCATGAGGGTCAATATTATGATGGATCTTAGATGACTCTTATTCTTATTACATGTGATTTATTATATTTTAACTCAATCAATCCTTCACCATACTGTATCTAAAAAATATATATATAGACAAAGGAGCTATCTATTGGGTGTTAGAGAAATCGATGGTTGGGGAAATGGTTTTCATTTCCAATCAAACATGCCTCCCTAAACATCCTCATTATTTGGAGTTTTTTCAAACCTTTCTCCATGGAATAAAAAAAATACATTGGGACATGTTTTTTTCTGGAAGGAATATGATTTTATCAATCCTTTTTCAAAATACGGTCACCTATCCTAGGATGGTATGTGGACCATTATCGACTATAGAACCAGTGTGTTCTGTTCAAGTTGATTAGATGAAGGGAGCATGGATTTATGGTTCAGTGGTTTAAAACCCCTTTTCCATCTTATTTTGAATACAATATTTAATGTTGTATTAACATTCTATTTTTTTACTCAAGTATCAGTGGTAGTGGAAGTGGTTATCAAGGCCTATCTACCATACTTCATCTAACTTCCCTAATATTGAGAGATCAATCAACCCATTTTTCAGGTAATGATCAATGTGCATAGGGGAATGTTTGTACTGGAATGAATATTCCCTTTTATTTATATCTTCAAGGGATGTGTGACCATGATTATTCTCTCGTGTTCTATATATACTATCCTAAGTGTGGGTGAATAGTTGAGTTTCAAGTTTGCAGTGTTGATTCATGAACATTATTGGTTCATGGGTTGGTATTCGAGAACTAGGGGTCTTGGATGTTGTAGAAAAATACCAATTAGTAATGGAACTTGACCCCCTTTATGTTTTTAGGGAACTTGTTTAAGTCAGATGGTTTTTTGAATACCCCTAATTATGTGGTGGAAAATATAAAATCCTTATTGACTGGGTGAATTGAAAATATTAAAATGAACCCAACCATATGGGATGGGGAGATTTGAATTATAATTTGAATTTATTCTGATTAATGTATGGAAAATATGAAAAATACCCCAACCCTATGGGGTGAGGATCTTTACTACAAGGTGGGATTAAATAGGAAGGTTTTTGTATATATTTTTGGGAAAGAGATCCTATTATCATTCACATAATTATTTCCCAGAGAACCTTATTATCTTGATGAATCTGAGTGATCATATCTTTTGTATAAATTTCCTTTTCATCCACTTTGTGTTGACTAGAGGAAGCTAAGAAGAGACCCTTTCCTCAATCTATGGTAGGGTTAGTGGATGATTATTGGAGTCTTGATGTGGAAACCAAAGAATGAAACCACTTCTTCCAGTATCTATATAATCAATTTTAATTTCCATTTTAAATACCAAGATAGTAGTTATTACATTATATATATGAATAAAAGATACTATCGAGCCCTTCTTTCCATTTTCAATAAATAAAAAAGGGATGTCAGGCTATAATGAATCAGATGAATGCTAGAGGGTATGATTATACATTTTAGTGGTTTTCATGTATGGACCCAATGATAAGCCTTTAGATTCAATTGATATCATATAATGGAGAGATATATGTAATAGTTTGTCTATTCAATAGAGTATATAATTTGGTGGGTTGGTTCTAGATATTCTATTTCAGGGGTCGGTCCCACTATACAGTTTGGGGGGTTCATGGTAGTATTGAAGCTGATCCTAGTGTAAAATATGAAAAAAATTATCCTATCCCTCTAGGCTGGTAAGCTACCTAGGATTCCACCTTAAACAAGGCTGGCTATGATGATGTTAGATGTTCATGTCTAGTGGTGATATGAGACTTATTCTAGACCACTATATGGATACACTGCTGGGACATAGAATGATTGGTGGTAACAGGGATATAAGCATAATCTGGAGCTAAATTATATGGGTTCCCCTGGTGGTATTTTATATTGCATTACCCACATTGGATAGTTAATGTAGGAACAAAATCCTTTATATCTCCTTGTGTAATCAGGATCACATGTCGATGATGATGACTATAACAGATAGAAGGCCTCTTATGTATCTCCTATGTGATTTATATTACATGGTTAGTTTTATAACACACCTACCATATGAAGGCAAGTTATGTATTGTTGCACTCATTGGATGAGCTCCCAATGTGGTTGAATGTGGAAACTACAGCCACTTCCTCTTCTACAGACTATCAATGGATAGGCGGCTGATAAAATCAATTATCTTAAGAATTTAATGAGTTTATATAGGAAAGTTAGGATTTATATGTTGATGTGGTACACCCAGAACAAGATGTCAACCAAACAACACTAAGGGTGTGGCATTGGTGAAAGCATACATTGGGGCCATTGGGCTATAGTATCATGCCCAATTGTTTACAAACCAGTCAACACATTTTATGATGTAATTTCGATTTCATGTAATCATTTGAATGTAGAAAAAGAAACAAGACACCAAATTAGAGAAACATCATACATAAGATTACATGTTTGATCAATTAATTTAATATTAAAAGGAAAAATGAGGAAGTCCCATAATTTTATCAAATTTTTAACATAGTAAAATAAATTTTAGGTTCTACATTTTTTTTAGAAAAATGTTTTAAACAATAATTCCTTGTGAGGAATGGACAATCAATCATTTAGAAACGACGATATGGATGATACATTTAAAGGGCTTCATACTGGGTTCAACATTTTTTCATCAGGAAAATACATTTTACGTACGACCCATATAGCATGAAAAAAATGTTCTAATGAAAAATAGGTATTATATCCTTTTTATCTCAGAAATATGAATTCATCGTTAAATGATTTCATGTTGGGTTCACCATTTTGTTTCGTAAAAATTTTGGAAGGTCCATTTTCCTAAATCATCATTGTGAGGAGGGTTCAATGTCTTGTACAGTATTTTATATTGGGTATTCCATAGTTATCTTTAACAGAGACTCCTAATGGTCCCCACGTCCATATGTGAGTATGGACCTTCTTTCCAATGGTAGGTCGTCCTTTTTGTTTTCAGACCCAGTGATGGTTTGGAATTCAAATTGGTTGAGAAGATTGAGGTTCAGTCTCATCAAACCGTTTTGAGGGGGAATTATTACCTAATTCAAGACACCCTTATCGATTTATGTTATGTTTGTGAAACACATGCCAAGAATTGATATGGAAATTTTTACCCTTGTGTTAATAAATTGATTATGACCATGTATTTATGGGAACAACTCTAGGTATATCATAGGTTCTATATAGTTCTTTTTTTCATTTTTGATGATCTAGTTTTTGTATTTGTTTGGGAACTCTATAGATTATTTACATTTATGGGGGAAGTTGGTGTCATGGATATTGGATAGAACCTCTATGAGGAATCCTGCACATATTTTGATAACTTGAGTCAAAACCCTTGTAGTTCATTTGACATAGTTTATGGTCATGTGACTGGATCAATCCATAATGTTTAAAATCATGCGGTATGGATGTAAATATAGTTCGCAGACCTTGATGAGGCATCCTTAATATGCTCTTTTGATTGTAATTGGAGTCTATAATTTTATAGTCTGTGCACTTATACATATGAAAAAGGACTAGTTCAAGGATTATTCATATACGACTTCCCTAGATTCCTTCATTAGTATTGTGGCCCTTTGAGTTAAGATGATATGTAATTAGACGTACGTCTTAATGATAGGACCACACTAGGTAATCTTAATCATATTATGGATACAAACATCCAAAATTGCAAATCCCTCATTTGTCATTATTTTTGTGGGAAACAAGATATTGTGGGTGATCATACACATTATAGGAGAGCATATTTATATGGGGATTACACATTAATGTTTCCCATTGAATGGTATGACTAAAAATCACATGGAAGATATGGTATGGTGATTACGAATTAAGAAGGTTTCCTACATATTCTATTTATAACATGAATTAGTTTAATCATAGTTTTATTCATTCTCAAACCACGGATTGGTTGATGAACATGAGAGCATGGTTCGAGATTACTCATAAAATTATTCCCATGAATGATCCCACATGACATCCATTGATGAATGGTTAAAAATGGTGGACATATGTGACAATTTAGTTTGATAATATTGGAATATTTGGGATATGAAGGGATATATGCCAAAGTAGACTCCGATTAGATCTTAGTCCCTAATAAGGCATCCTACTTATACCTGTTTTGGTTGGAATCAAACTTCCTATAGATTATCTATCCCCTATACCTCAAATGTGGCAGGGTTGGTGATCAAACATGAAGAAAATATTGTTATCCCCATGGTTTTAGGAATTATTTGGGCATACACTGGGTTGGATTAACTTTGGAATATTAATTCATCATCTACCGATTGATAAATGGAGATATTGAGTGTGTACTATCTATTAGACATTCTTGTATTGACATAAAGGGCCTACCCAAGAGCATGAAACGAATAGGGTATCGTGAGTATGTAACCAATACCTATTAAGGACACTCCCCATATAATGGAGGATATAAATGACGTCTCCTGATCAGAAGTCCATATGGTATAAGTCCAAGTTGGTCTGTCAGATAAAGTGGACATGTCCTATGTGATTTTCTTGATGTGTCTTGATTTTTTGTTGGGAATCTCTTTCTTGTAAACTCAACATGTTTGGGGTATCATTATGACTAGAAATAAAAATCCATGTGTATCATACTGAAATGTGCAATATGTTTTTCATGATATATGTTGACATGTATAATATCTTCTTTATGGTAATAGAAGACATTTCCAGGGTATTTCACAGGATCAAATGACGTGTCTCTGATGACTACAGATGAACACAATTTTCATTTCCAAGATTATATTCATAATAAAATGAATTTTCTTATGTGTATCCACATGATTATAGTGGACATGTAGAAGATGATTTGGGTAATAACAGCGTACATGTCTGGGGTCTTGTTCATTACAATGAGGACATATATATAATTTGTTGCATGATCAAACTGAATTTTCCACAAAATATGTTCATGATAAAATTGTATTATCCCTAAAAACATTTTATGATAAATGTATACATGTTAAGTTCCTTTCTTAGGGAAATGATGAAATGTTGAAAATGTGTCCCATGATCAATCCAACTTTTCCTCATGCTATTTCATTACAATGTAGACATGTCATTGAAATCTCACATGATTCACCTAAATTTATCAATGGACAATCCTATGATCTTAGTGATACATCCAAGGCCCCAAAAGGACATCATGAGACTGGTGAAGAATCATTGGATCATGTGATCATTATTTAATTACATGGAGGGGTCTTGTTATCCTGTTTATAAGTTTCCTATTTTCGGATTGTTGAAGATTCATGTCCAAAGGGATAAATCCTCTTGTTAAAATGGGTATTATATTCATGG
The DNA here is from genome assembly GCA_963277665.1 of Viscum album. NCBI lineage: Eukaryota > Viridiplantae > Streptophyta > Magnoliopsida > Santalales > Viscaceae > Viscum > Viscum album. The sequence continues at coordinate 862,180,769 of OY728121.1, forward strand.
AATGATATTGCATGGCTCCTAGGTTTATTCCATATCTGCACCTTCATGTTTTTTTATAATAAAATCCAGGAATGTCTGTGAGTTCTCTTATGTATCAAGGACATATGCATGATGAGGGTTAAACCATATAATGTAGTAACTTGGAGCACCCTTATTCATGGGATTCACATGACCTCAATGGGGCTTTATAATGGGATCTGTGATTGTGATTAGGATTTTCTATTGATTTCATGGCATTGAAAATGGTGCACGGCTCATGGAAAACGTGGGAACATGGAATATGAGGTGAATTTCAATTGTGTTTGGGATGTATGGACATGGAATTTTGGCATTTCATGACTAAGACCTTTCATGTAAAATGTTTTATTCTTGTTGAAACTAATATGGATGTCCCACACGTTAGAAGAACTGTATTATTTTCTCTCATGAGGTTCTATAAATTATGATATCACTTTATATAAATGATTTTTGGGGGGATATATTATCAATGAGTGTAGGGGGTGCACTCCAAGACTATATTCCTGGTTGAAAGTCCTCCATGGTGAAGCCAAAAAACCAGTGGGGTGTCACTCGATCACATGAATAAAAAATAAAGTCCATGTGTCACATGAAATTATGTTCATCATATAATCACCTAATCTTTAAGATATATTACGACAAGTTCATGAAACTGCATGAGGAGTTTCTCTATGGACAATCAAAAATGCACTTTATTCCTCTGCTATCATTGTCTGCTGCCCCCTCTCCTCTCCCATATGTGTTTTTAAGAAATTAGGGTTTATACATGATCATGGTGACTGAGTTAGATGCTTCATTTCATGGGGATAATGTCCCATTCATCGAATAGACGCAGTAGAATCATCCTGTGAAAATCATTATGCGATCGTGAGATGGTTCCTCATTATGGCACACTGGATAGCCACTAGAACATAATGTGATAATTTCAGGGGCCTTATTAGACTAAATTATTCAAGTGGTCATTCCTCATCATTTCAGGTGTCGATGTGGTAGATAATGGATGGATTTATAAGCATGTCATTGATTCAATGCATTACCTCATCTCACGAATGATGGGAGGTTCTGACAATTAAAAGATACAATCTTTTAATTATAATATTTGATTACATCCCCTTTCCCTCTCCATGTAATCATACATGATTTACTATTATAATTTTTATGGACTCTCAGTGGGATTATCAAGATCATCTTTTATGATATGGCCTCTTCATGGGAATCATGTGATCCATTTTCTCGGGATCTATCGGTCTTGATGGCTAGCCATTGTGGTGGTCGAGTGATCATGTGATCAATGTTGTGATTCCTTACCATGTTAAAGTAGTTGTGTGGGAGAGCGGTGGATGAAAGTGTAGGTGGGAGTTTGAAGATGCCCCATGAGATCAAATTAATTCAAATATACACCATGCCAGATTGATGAATTTGGAATGGTGCTACACAGGATTTCAATAGAAAGTTTAAATCACATAGATCAGATGACATGCGTTATATCTAGATTTTTAAATCATGGATGAACAATACCATTTAATATTCATACAATATTGATATTCTACATATCCTTACATTTGGTATAATTGTAATTTTATGAATTTTGTTTGTTTGAGCTGACAATTGGGTTCATCACCTGCACCACCAGCTCGCACCACCACTTGGGCTTCAGATCAGCAGGTTGGTTTCCAACATTATGTCTGAGCACTCTAATGGTCTTTCAAATTTTCATACTACGAGTGCACTCCTTGTGAGCACTATAAATCCTTCTACCATCTAGTTTTCTTAGGATAAATCCTACTTTCTTATGAATCTTTGGTCATGCATGATTCAGTGGTTGAACCTTATCCTATCCGGCTAGTGATTTGTCAACTTTTTTAGCATAAAGAGGATCCCAAAAACCATAGAGAAAAAATCATTTTAATATTGGTGTGGCCAACATATATTCTAATTCCCTAACCCCAAGAAGCCTAGATATTGTGTGTGTTACCCTTACATTTGCATGATTACAATGTAATCAAATCTCAAAGGACCATTTTATTTAGTTGTTTTCGATATAATGTATACATACCTGATACCCATTTTAAATTTGGGATAAAAAAATTAAATACAATACATAAGAATGGTAATAAAATACATCCTTGAAACTCATCACAATAAGTCATCTTCATATCCCAAGGAATGAAAAAAATAAAGGTGTGCTGAAATGGTCAGAAAGGGATAATTATAGCCGAAGCAATAATGAACCAATGAGAATAATCACGTGGAATGGTAAATAACTAAAACACATGAAATATATTCAATAACATGATGATAAAACTTAACCATGGATATTACAACTAATTAAATAATTAAACGTAGTATAAATAAATGATTTCATAATGATGAAATGCAAAAAACAATAGATTTCTAAAACATATTATAGAGGCATCAGGAAAAAAATATAATACAATCAAAGAATTGGTTCCAAGAATCAAATATTATCAAGGACTAATGCCAATAATATAATTATTTCAATGATATATACCAATAATTGAATACAGTCAAACCTTAATTCCAAGAATATAATAAATGGGTAATGCCTTGGCCAAAACAATATGTAGTTTCTGTCATGAAACTTACTTTTGCATTTATTGGCTATAGAGGGCCCCACCCATTACATATGAAATAATATTCATTCCCATATGAAATGGGTGAAACATAATCAACATAAATATTCATATAAAAAAATAGAATATAATATGTGAATAAATTCCCTAATTAATACACATAATAATAAATCACCAAGAATAATATAGAGAATTGCATCCAAATAGTACATACATAGTCAAACTGATCAGAAACCATAAATATAAAGAATAAGGATATTATTATTAGAACATATATCCATTTTTATCGAATAAATATTTTTTTATTTATGAAATAAAAATAAAATAAATGGATCTTTATAAACATTCAGTATAAAAGTATCCATTAAAAATAACATAAAAAGTTTTTATTAAAAAATAATGTGTAAGAACATAAATTTTATTATAATAGTTGAAAATTACTTGTATAAAACATTTTTAAAAATTGTGAAACCTTTTTTTAAAACATATTTAGAAAAAACTGTTTTTATAGAAATCAAATCCTTGGATGAAGTGGGAAAGGGAATCTGGTTTCCTTGAAAAAAATTCCTGAAACATTTTAAGTACCAAAGAGTGCAAAGTTGTTAAATTAATTGAGAATAATCATTATTAAACATATGATAAAAAATTTAAGGTTCTATTAATCAATCGTCAAATAATTTAACTCAACGTAAATTCAAGAATAGAAAATATCAATTATAATGAGATTCTATGATAAACCCTTATAATGATCATAACATTGTAGTGAGAATTAATCAATTGATTAATTATGAGTATAAAATATAAATTCACAAAAACATAACTTGTAATGCATAAATATATAGTAAATGTAATTATTCACATAATAATAAAATATTAACAACAACGAGGTAGCAATATAACCTAATGAAAAGGAAAGGAGTTATAAAATTTCTCTAACACTTGGTAACTTTATGACCAAATCCCATTAGGTAAAATAAGTCAAATTTAGACCCCAAATAAAATTAATAAATAACTATAAATTGGATTAAATATATAAGGGGATGTATATACACCATATAAATAAATCTAGGTGAATGAAATTATAGTATACCAAAACGAATGGAAATTGAGACGAAATCCCATACATTATGATTCATTTTGGATTAACACTCTTTAAACACATGTATAATGGTTTTATGCATGTTACTAACATACATAAGAACCATAATAATATTTATAATACCATATATTATATTTTTACAATATATTTTCACATTTTTTTAATAATATTTCTATATTTTCACAGTTCTATGCGTTAATTACCATGTTTTTCGAGTTTGTTTTCACTTGTTATTTTTTGGTTCCTATTACATATATCATGATTTTATAAAATCTAGAATGTAAAACATGATATAAATATTATATATATTCATTATCTGTGTATTTATATTAATCCATTGTGTTTTATATAGGAATTTAAATCCCTCATTCATTGAGAAGGTAGGTCGTATGAACGCATGAACGAAATTTCCATTTTCTTCTCATATTAAAATAATATAACTTAAATGATATATATATATATATATCAATAATAGTGTCATATTTATTTGATATATGTGAGATATTTTAATTAAGGCCATCCTTAATGCATCCATGAGTCGTGTGAACAGATCACATCGCTTTGAGAAGGTAGTAGTCCACATGTCAAGAAACGAAGATATCATATTCCCAAAAAAATTGATAGATTGAGGTTATTTGTTAAATACATGATAAATAAGAATAATGAAATTTTTATTATCATATATATCATATATAAACTATAAATCCAAAAATTATTCCCAACTATGAAAGGAATAAATGGAAGAATAAATGATATCATTTCACAAAGTTGTATTTCCCATACACACAAGTGATGATTGTGTATCCCATTTAATTAGTGTTTGCAAAGGTGTAGGTATAGATCATAGATTATAAAAATATTATACATTTAAGACACTAATTTTTTTATATAATTATTATATTAGTATAATTTAAGATGTATTCAAATCAATAAAATAGAAGTTCTCATTGAAGAACATTATATCTATTTCGGGTAACTCCTTTTGGTTTATACAAAAAGAATTCATCAGTTTGATTTATGATTATATTTATGCTCATAGGATTTGTGGGGGGAGTTTTTTGAGCTATTTGGGTAGTTTTTTAAAATCCAATTATATTTAGATGTATGAATAATTGAGGTGGGGAGGGGGGTTAGTGCCCTATTATAGTGGCGGAGGAGTGGCATTCTTGTAAATATATAAAGGTAAACACCATTGAAAGGTCTCCCTTTAATAATGTACCATATTTAAGGATGAAGAGTGCATAAAATGGAGCATGTTTCTGTAATATGGTCATCCAATTGGGGTTTTATATGTTTCGATGTCATTTTTCCTCTTAATATTAATGTTTAGTCCCTTGTTAAGCTAATTTTTCCATTATTCAGTGTAATTAATTTTAATTACATTAAATAATAATTTTTTCCAAAATCAAAGATTAACATAATATAAATTATAAAATATTATGTTTGAAAATATGGAATCCAATATTACAAATTCCAATAAAAATAAGTGGTAGAAATAAATCTAAATTTAATCTGATGGATAGGAATACAAAGTGGGTTTTTTCAGTGAAATGTTCAAAAGTTTAAAATGATTTTATATCGAATGCCAATATGAAATTGATTCAAATGATATATATTGAATTAATTGTTGTATAATTGTTCCAACATTACTTTTATAAAAATTTAAAATATAATTTAACCTTATAAATTCTTTACATGAAAAAACTTTTTCAATTATAATACAGTGTTATTACCTTTTTATAAAAAAAAGAAACTCCTTAGAAAAATTCTAAATATTCACCCTAATATAATTTTAACATTACTTATTAAAAATTTATTCCAAATTTAAAAATAAATTTTATAAAAGTGTCAAGAGATATTTTTGAAAATTATTTTCCATTTAAAGGTGGTAAAACTACCTTTGAAGAAATATAACTTTTATGCATGAAATTGGAATTTTGTTGTCAATTGATTAAAAAATATTTTGGTATATATGAACAAAAAATATTGAACATGTAATATATATATTAAATTAACAACACCAACTAATATTAATTAACAAAAAATTTTATGATAAAACTCATTTTGTGCAAAAAAATTAGTTTTTTATAAAAACAATCCTTTTATATTTGTTTTTTTATATATTATTCATTAATTAAAAGGTAATTAATAAATTCAAACATATATTTTATAGGTTTTTTATACCTATTAATGACTTCATTTTTAATTTCTATGAGATAATTTTCAATTAAAATAATAATATTAATAGTGTTCATTAAAATTTGGTCTTGAATGTAACACATTCCATCGAAGAAACTCATTGCATACGAGAGAAGCTAAAATCAATTTTTCATGAATTTAAATATATATAGGATATTAAATCTATTTAAAATAGTAAATATATTGTAAATTTTTTATATATTATATTCCCTCATGCACTGGGTGTTGCAACTCATGCATACTATCAAATAAAGTGGCCTTATTTTATAGTTGTAGAATGTTATATACTCCACACATTAAATAGTTTTCTTTCTCAAAATTTAAACATGATCTCAATGATTTATGGATTTATATATGAATAAAAAATTATTTTTTAAAAACATATATCATAAATATGGTTCATTAAAAAATTTATTAATAAGAGTGAAAATAAAATATGAATGTCACTAAAAATTGAGATTTTGAATAGGTTAACATTAGTGAAAACCTGGGCATAAAAGAGGAATCATACAATCATTTTCTGATGGAGAGTGATATAGAACATGTTTATTTGAAATTTTTGGACAAAAAATCTATAAACTAGTGGTGTGGACAATGTTCATTGATGTCATAAAAAATGATGATAATATGAATAAATATTTTTTTAAGACCCTTTTCTAAGAGTTAAGGAATTATATCAATATATAAGAATTTAATGAAATATAATTACATGATAGATTTATATTTAATAATTAAAATATTATGCATTAGTTTTGCCTTTAAAAATTTTAAATATATCTATTAGTAGAGGTTACATCATATGGTGATGTATTAAATTAACATCTATAACCCTTTCCAAAGATCAAATTAAACTATTTAACAAATAGTTAACCATATATCCCATAAAAAATATAAAAACAAACAAAATTAGAAGGTCACTAAATTATCTCTCATAGAAATTGGTAAAATTCACCGTATAGTTTCAAATCCTTAATGAAAAGGAACTATAGAATAACCCTTATGCATTTCATAATTCTTACAACCAGAATATTATTTTTTCAAATAAAATTATAAAACAATTATTTAATCAGAATGAGTGATCATTAATCATTCCACATAATCATTAGTAAGAACCAAAGATTTAAATTTATCTCATATATTTTTATTGGATATATTCTCTGGGTTCTTGTAGAATTCAATTCCATGGTACCTAATATCATTATAGTTGAATCACTAAAAATAAGAAAATTATTTCATTCCCTTGAGATCCTATGCATGGTTGTATTTTTATATAAACATGAACAAAGATCATTTACCTTCTGTAATGGCATGAACCTCTATAGTACATTATTTTTTTAAAATCTGGTGTTCGGGGTGTTTTTGGGAGTCAATGGTAGCTCATTTTAATAGTTTTCCAAAATTCTTATTTTTTATCAGTGACACAGCATCGATATGTCATGTCGGCAGCTTAACATCAGTGGCTCATCATGGGTAGGTCACTTCGGAAGGTGGTATCGATATCCCGCATTTCTAGGTCACATTAGTTTAACAGTCTCAGTAGTTCATCATCGATAGTTCTTTTTGATAACTCGCATCGGTAGCTCTGTGTCAGTGGCTCGACATTGGTGGCTCAACGTCGTTAGGCCGGGCATCAATGACTCGCATCGATGAGTCAGATGTCTTTCAGTCAAATCGGTGACTCAATGTCTATGGGTCACATTGACGAATCGTTGTTGGTGAGTCTCAATTAGTGACTGACCCATCAGTGGATCATTGTTGGTGACTCACCCATCGGTAAGTCATTTCCACAATTTTGTATTTTTTCCATTTTCTCCCATATTATGTTTTATTTTATGTAAATCCAATTTAAAACCTTATCTAAGATATTATAAATGAATTTCAATGTATATTAATTATATCTATAATATTCTAAGACTCTTGGGATCATGAAACAGTCAAGTCATGTGGTCTTGACCATGATTTAACATTAATGGCCCACGAGATTGTTTCCTTCCATTGATATAGGATCTAGAATTTTCTAATGGTGATATCATCTCTTTATTAAATCCATCTATTTATTATTGGAACCCAAAAACATTTCTTCCCTAAGGATATGTATATGTTCAATAGACCTCGGTCAAGCTAACCCTTGGATTCCATCATGCTTCTTGCACAACCCCATTAATTTGGTGGAAGGAGGAGTTGTTGATCATCTGTTTTTTGAGGTAAGAATTACTTTATATCTATTTATTTTGTGTATCATACCGGGTGGGTAAACTAATTCCCCATTGTGATTATGGTCGAATCACAACATTTTATTGAGGCTGTTATGAAGATTATCAGACGTGTTATGATAACATGTTTTTTTACCTTAGTAATAAATGAAGGACATTGAAGATGATGATGATTTTTGTGTAGTTTTATATGTTATCTTTGATCCATGCTGTTAATTATGATGGTTGTACACCTTCTGAAAATCATGGTTTTTGGTGGTATTTGTTTGTGCACCTGATTCATTATTATATTTTTTTAACCACATATTGAATGTTTTTGAACATGAAAACATGACTAATCACATATATCTGATAAATTGAATGGATTCTCTGGGATCAAATGTAAAGACCTAAAAAATTAAAGGGAAATTTTTTCTTAGTTATCTTGGGAATTTTACAAGAACACATTTTCTGACGGCACCTGATTCTGAGGCCCGGTGTGCCCGAAATCATTTTCTGAAGTTTAGCTTGGGTACGTTCAGTGAACGAACGAGCAGGTTTTTCTAACTTTTGAACCGGTGCTCGGAATCGAATTCTGAGGGCACCGATGGAATTGAAGCGCCGATAATTTTTTAGAAACACCTTTTCCGGAGTTGCGTTTTCTCGGGTGTGGTTTATAATTTTTGGGGTTAAGTTAAGGAATAAAATAAAAGTGGTGCAACCATTTTTTATTTTATTTTTCTTAACCTAAGTTAAGTGGATGATGTGGGACCCACAATATCCAACCCAATTGGTAGGATATTTGTGAGGTGGGGCCCACACGATCCCCACCGTTTCTTTTCTTCCTAAACCCCCACCTTTAATTAAGTAACACAACCGCACCCCCTTCAAAATTAAGTCAACCCTTGCATTTAATCTGGATAATAAACGCCTCATTAATTGGGCATTTTTAAACTCCTCAATTAATTCAATTAATTGATTGTTTCTTTTTTTTTTTGAAATTCAAAATCGTTGGCTGGTGTGTTAATAAAATAAGACAAATCTTATTTTATTATAGTTTTTGGGTTGTGAGAGGCTGGGGAGAATTCACTTAGGTTCTCGAAGTTCTTCCTCCTCGTGAAGAATGCGAAGAACGTGAAGAACGCGAAGAACCCGAAGAACGCGAAGAACGCCGACCTCCGATGAAGGTCGACAAGAACGCCGGATCCTCGGAGATCAACGACACAACACTGAAAAATCCTTTCTCTACGATGCGACGATCCTCCTTCTGCGACGCTTCTTCTGGGACGTTCCTTCTCCCGCGAAAATATTCGAATCATTGATGCTTGAGGTAGGGGGATTATTCTTTCATTTGTTCCTGATTACTTCATCGTTGACTTATCGTCTGTTTGGGGCCGCCTGTTATCGGAATAACGGGAGGATGTCGGACAGCACGAACACGGCTGACCCTCCTCTCCCCTTTGGTTGTTTGAAATGGTTTGTGGCACGAACAAGGCTATGCGGTGCCGAAGAACCACGCGGAAATATTAAAGAAAGGGGGAGAAGCGCAGCGTCGTCGCGCCGCGCCATTGAAGACGAACCAAAGACGCAGCGCCGTCGTGCCACGCCGGAGAACCACAAAAGCGCCGCGGCCAGAGCGGGGCTATGGAAGAGGGGCGTGGTGCCGTCACGCCGCGCCGGGCGGACCAAGGCCGCGGCTTAGGCCGTGGTGGAGCGAGGAGACCGGCGGCCGGTTCCAGGCCGCCGGCGTCGGAGCAGGGGGACCGGCCAGCGCCGGTCCCGTGTCGGCAGCAGCCAGCCGGCCAGAGCGGGCCGGCCGGTTAGGGAAAAACAGGGGGTTCACAACCCCCGATCGGCCAGCAAGTGCGGCCCCCTACATGGGGGCCGCGGGTTCGACACGCGGGGGGCAGCATGTCCCCCCCCCCCCTCTTGGCTCGACCGTAACGGCCGAGCCGCCGGGCCACCCGGCCAACGCCAGCGCGCCCGCCCGCCGGGCCGATCCGCCCGGCCGGACCGCCGGGCCGGGCCGCGCCAGCCGGGCCGCACCCAGACCTGGGTCGGGTCGACCTGGTTCGGGTCGACCCAGGGGGTACCGGGCCGGGTTGGACCGGGCCCGAACCCCCTAATACCGGACCTCTCACGGTCTTTTGCCCATAACTTGGGCTTTGAACCTCCGATTGAAGCGCCGTCAGCTGCGATGTGATCGTTGGATCGAGACAGTCATTTAGGTATATTACACTCAAGGTTTTGGAGTAATTTGGGTTCAGCCAAGTTGGTTCGTACACGAAACCAACCGGGCCCTCGGAGCGGAAACACTCATAACTTGAGCTCCGGACGTCCGATTGACGTACCGTCATCATTGATGGATTCCTCTAAGTGAGACTGACCTTTTGGCTTACTTCGCTCGAGGTTTGGATGCAGTTGGAGTATGGTCGGGTTGGTTTTGAGTTAAAAACCAACCGGGCCCCTGGAACGAAAAGCCAATAACTCTCAGACCGGGCGTCCGATCGACGTGCCGTCTGTCGCGTTGAGTTCCTGTTGACGATACAGAACTTTTGGATACATCAACTCCGGACTATGTGTTAGTTGATGTATCAGCCCATCGGCTCGTGGAGCGGACCCTTCCAAACGAGCTTGCTGTGTGCGGGAACCCTAGAGCTGGCTGCGACTGCGACGACGATGACGACTGTACAGAAATCCTCCGTGTATTCGATGAAGACGACTACAACACTCAACGATCCTACATGGATCAGTGCTACCGATCCTGTGTGGGTCAGATCCTGTGTGGTTCAGTGCTCAGCGGTCCTGTGTGCGTCCGATCCTGTGTGGGTCATTGCGGGGGTTAATTACCTATCGATCCTTTTTGGGTCATTACGGGGGTTAGTTATCTATCGATCCTTTGTGGGTCATTGCGGGGGTTAGTACCTATCGATCCTGTGTGGATCCGATGGCTTAGATGAATCAGTGGAAATATCTGATCATCTCTATCGTCTTACGAAGAAGTATACATGTGTGAGCTAATCTTGACTTTCAATCCTTATCTTCAATAAGATTGAATTGATATCCTGTGTGGATTACGTTTTTCTTTCCTGGTGAAATGAGTTGTGTTTTCCTGTGTGCACTGGGTTGTACTTGGGCTAAAATGTTGGAGCCAAACGAGAATTGAAGACTTAGGTATATGTATGGGAATATACCTAAGAAGTGCCGGATGTTACTTTGTGTTTGTATATTTCCTTTGTTGATTATCCTATGTAAATTCTGGGAGACCTTCGGGGGTCTCGGGGTCCCTACTGAGTATCTTATACTCACCACTGCACGGGATATGCCCGCACTACGTTGTGTTGGTTGCAGACGACGGACAGCGCTGATCTTGGTTGAGGCTTGCGGAGCCGTCGGTACCTAGAGGTGGACCCCAGGGCGGGGCATCCTTGGAGCGGACGGCTGGACCCGAGGAGCTGTGGATGCTATCTATACCCACCCTTCAGGTGGGACTTCTAGTGGACGGCTCGAGGCTGTGGCTTTACTTTTCAGTTGTTGTACTCCCTTTTTCAGTTGTACTTTACTTTCAGTTTGAGTTTATATTCTGGCCCACTTACTTTTCTGCACTTACTGTTGTACCCAGTTTTTACATAGTGTTTACTTCTGCTTGCTTGCTCTGTGGTGTTTGTTTACTTTACAAAGGCAATGCCGCCACTTTTTTTTACCAGGAATTACACCTCGGTGCTGGTCACCAGCCCCTGGCCAATGGAAGGCGGGCTTGGGGTAGTCATGGAATGGACCCCAAGGACGGGTCATGAAAAATTGGTATCAGAGGAGTTCGGTTCTACCGCAGAACTCAGGACTCTGATCTTTTTCTATGTGAAGAAATAGTGTTAAGAGTATTGAGTGTGGTTATCAGTCCAGGGAGTCCAGTGTTGGTGCGGCGACCGACGTACCCGTACACCTGGACCTTGAATTCTGATTTCCGACATAATGCACGAAAACATTGATTGCATTGTGTTTCAAGTTTTCTGTGTGATTAAATTGTGTCAGCTCACCAGGTATACTGTTCTAACTGTGGCGCACCTATCTCTTTTCAGGATGCCCCCACGATGGCAGCCAACTAGGGTTCCGAGCATTGTGCGTGACGACAGCCCAACGAGCGACGAGGCCTCGGTACATGGCCCTTTGACAGCAGAGGCACCGGCGGTACCTCTAACCGATGATCCACCGATGCTACCAGCCCCAGCCGCTGACGATGCACGTCGCCTTAGTGAACTGCACGAGTTTTAGCATCAGTGACCGACCAGGTTCCGTGGGGAGACGGACCCTCAGGCCACCGAGGATTGGCTGGAGGCAGTTGTATGAGTTTTCAGGTTAGTGAGGACACCAACAGACCTCATGGTGATCCTCGTAGTGAGCCTCCTGCACACGGAAGCAGGCGGATGGTGGAGCTTGATGCTCTAGGTGCACGACGAGGCATCTCTCCTCTGGGTGGACTTTGAGAGCCTCTTCTGCTCAGAGTTCGTCCCAGCCACCCTCCGTGCGGTACGCATCTAGGAGCTTCTACAGCTGCGACAGGGCAGCTTGACGGTCGCCCAGTACTCGGCGAGATTTACAGATCTATCGCGCTATTCGACGGACATGGTACGAGACCCATTCTTCCGGTCCGAGACCTTCGAGTAGGGATTGAGGCATGAGATTAGGGCATCACTAATCTCCCTCAGCATTCCAACACAGCCATAGGTACTGGAGCGAGACCTTCTGATCGGGAGCTTCCTTGCTGAGTCTGCATCAGCAGCGAGACCTACCGCAGGGCGGCACGTAGCAGAGTCTTCTGCAGCAGGAAGTCTACGGATGACACATGGGTCCAGGATGACTAGACCCTTAGGCAGACGACCTCAGGACACTGGCTCAGTGGTGTAGGGAACACAGCGCGGAGCCTGTCTTTCGAGAGGCAGACAATGCTCCGCATGCGGAGGGCAGGGCCACATGGCTCTTGAATGCCCGACCCGCCTTGAAAAGGAGCATCAGACGGTTGAGGAGACACCCAGGCAGAGGTATAGGGTCGATCGTGGCAGTCCGCAGGGAGTAGGCAGACGGGGCATAAGAGCTGGACGAGTAGCAGGTGGTGGGCGACACTTTGAGGCTCTACCACCAGCACCACCAGGAGGTCCACCCCGACCACAGGGAGATGGAGGGCAGAGATAGGCACAGCTTCAGGCAGCGGAGGCCTACGACCATGGCGCGCCCGAGATGATTCGAGGTACTATCTGTGTCTATTCCACCCTTGTTGCAGTTCTTATAGACACAGGAGCGAGTCATTCTTTCATAGCCGCTGCCCTTGTTCGGAGCTCGGAGATTCCGACAGAGCCGTTGGCTCGATCCTTACGGCTATAGAATCCTACAGGAGAAGACTCGACGATTACGCACTGGTGCCGGCATTGTGAGCTTACTCTAGGAGGTGATAGCTTCGGTTGGGATCTTATTGTAGCGGCGTCGAGGCCTTATGGTGTCATCTTGGGCATGGAATTGTTATTTACAGTCCATGATCTGATTGACTATATTAGGCGCAAGGTGCGATGTGTACGCACCGACGGAAGCAGGTTCACTTTCACCGGTGAGAAGGGATCCTTCGCAGTACAGGATGGACTCTCGCAGAGGAGAGGACAACCCATCACTCATCAGTTGGCTATCCTCATTCTAGGAGAAGTTGACGTGCAGAGTCCTGGTTTTCCTGCAGTGGTGGATCAGTATGCGGACGTTTTCCCCGATGACGTTCCAGGACTACCTCCTCGCAGATAGGTAGACTTTTATATTGACCAGTACCCCGAGACAGCCCCGATATCCACTCCAGCGTATCAGATGGCCCCCACTGAGCTTCGAGAGCTACGGGTATAGTTGGAGGACTTTTAGGGAAAGGGATTCATCTGACCTAGTGTTTCACCTTGGGCTTCCCCGATATTGTTTTCTAACAAGGCGGGCGGGAGCCTGAGACTTTGTGTTGACTATCATCGCCTGAACCAGGTGATAGTGAGGAACAAGTATCCACTACCTAGGATTGATGAACTCTTCGATCAGCTCAAGGGAGCATGGTGGTTCTCGAAGATAGACCTAAGGTCAGGCTATCATCAGCTCAGAGTTCGGGACAAGGACGTGTAGAATACGGACATCAGATGTCGGTATGGCCACTATGAGTTCTTGGTTATGCCATTCGGCGTAACCAATGCTCCATCAGTGTAAATGGGCCTCATGAAAAGGATCTTTCAGCCATACCTTGATCGATTTGTTGTGGTCTTCATTGACGAAATTTTGATATACTCGACGACTGAGGAGGAGCACGCCTACCACTTGTGCGTTGTACTGGACACACTCTGAGAGAACCAGCTTTATGGTAAGCTCTCGAAGTGTCAGTTCTGGATATGCGGGGTCCACTTCTTGGGAAATGTCATCTCTGAGGTGGGAGTTGAGGTGGATCCAGCGAAGATCGAGGCAGTTCTAGCTTGGGAGCCACCCAGTAGTGTGACGGAGGTACGGAGTTTCTTGGGACAAGCTGGATACTACCGGAGATTTGTGCCAGACTTCTCTAGAGTTGCGGCACCACTCTCAGCTTTGACGAAGAAGGGGAAACCCTTTCTGTGGTTAGACAGATGTCAGCAGAGCTTCTAGGTGCTGAGACAGAGATTGACCAGCGCACATATCTTGAGGTTGCCAGAGGAGGGAGTAGGGTACGTAGTATACTACGATGCATCAGGGACTAGACTCGGATGTGTCCTGATGTAGGATCGGGTAGTGATCACCTATGGATCACGTCAGTTGAGGCCGCATGAGCAGAACAACGCTACCCATGACCTGGAGTTAGCAGTACTGGTCTTCACTCTGAAGACACGGTGACACTATCTGATGGGCGAGCGCTTTACAGTCTATTCTGACTATCAGAGTCTCAGGTACATCTTCTCGCAGAAGGACCTGAACCTGAGACAACGACGATGGATCGAGTTCCTCTAGGACTATGACTTTGAGATAGTCTATACTTCTGGAAAGGGGAATGTAGTAGCTGATGCACTCAGCAAGAGGACGGGAATTCAGCTACTTGGGGAGGCGACAGAGCAGCTAGCTGCTTTGCAGATATCCTTCGTGGATAGAGATGGAGCAGCCTTCCTTCAGTCACTCACAGTCACTCCTCCACTGCTACAGCAAGTCAGAGAGGCACATCGTGGGGATGCCGACTGTGAGACGCGACGTGCACAGATATCCGCAGGACAGGCACCTGATGGATTCTCCATGGGAGGATAGCACCATGTCCTTTTTATAGGACGTACCTTGGTACCAGTTGCTTTATGAGAGGAGGTGCTGAGAGAGTTTCACACTTCCCCTTTGGCGGTACATCCTGGAGTGGCGAAGATGTACCAGGATATCAGACGACATCACTGGTGGCTGGGCATGAAGAAGGTTGTGGCATAGTTCGTTTCTCGATTCCTCACCTTCCAGTAGGTGAAGGTAGAGCACTAGGTACCAGCAGGCTTGGTACAACCCTTGGAGGTCCCAGAGTGGAAGTGGGACGGGATATCTATGGACTTCGTGACTGGACTTCCACGCACGTCCAGAGGTCACGACTCCATTTGGGTGATTGTCGACCGACTCACCAAGTCGGCTCACTTCTTACCCATAAGAGAGCAGGGATCAGTGGAAAGCTTGGGACGTCTCTACAATCGGGAGATTGTACGAATTCATGGTGTGCCATCATCTATCGTCTCCAATCAAGATGCTCGCTTTACTTCCCGACATTGGAAGGGGTTGCAGGAGGCATTCAGGATGCAACTACGTCTGAGTATCGCCTTTCACCCTCAGACAGATGGTCAGATGGAGAGGAACATTCAGACTCTCGAGGACATGCTCTGTGCATGTGTCCTCGACTTTGGTCACAGCTGGGAGGACCACCTACCCTTGTTGGAGTTCACGTACAACAACAGCTACCACTCCACCATCGGGATGACACCATACAAGGCGTTGTATGACCGAACTTGCAGATATCCTCTATGCTGGACAGACCCTGGGGAGTCAACACTTGTGGGACTGAAGATAGTCCATGCCACGACAGAGAAGGTCCAGGTCATCCCGGAGCGGATGAGGACAGCTCAGAGCCGGCAGAAGTCTTATGATGACAGGAGGCGGAGGCCACTGGAGTTTGAGGATGGTGACCACGTCTTCTTGCGGGTCTCACCTCGACGTGGATTACAGAGATTTGACCGAGGCGGAAAGTTATCTCCGCGCTTCATCAGACTATTCCAGGTCCTCAGTAGGATTGGCGAGGTGTCTTATCGCCTGACTCTACCACCTCTGTTGCACCGGGTGCACGACGTCTTCCACGTATCTCAGCTGAGGAGATATGTGCACAAACCGACGCATATCATTGACCATGGGGAGTTGGACGTTGATGATGGGGCGACTTTTGCGGAGGTCCCAGTGGAGATTGAGGATCGACAGGAGCGGGTCCTACATGGATGGTCGATTCCTCTTGTGCGCATCAGATGGCATCACGAGAACATCCAGGAGTGCACTTGGGAGCGGGAGGCTCAGATGCGTGCTCAGTACCCACATTTGTTTCCCTAGTTAATGATGTGTCATTACGGGGACGTAAATCCCTGAGGTGGGAGTAATGTAAAGACCCGTAAAATTCAAGGGAAATTTTTCTTAATTTTCTTGGGAATTTTACAAGAATGTTGTTTGTGACGGCACCTGATTCTGAGGCTTGGTGTGCCCGGAATCATTTTCTAAAGTTTAGCTCGGGTACGTTCAGTGAATGAACGAGCGGGTTTTTCTAAATTTTGAACCGGTGCTCGGAATCGAATTCCGAGGGCACTGATGGCATCACATCACCGATAATTGTTTAGAAACACCTTTTCCGGAGTTGCGTTTGCTCTGGTGTGGTTTTTAATTTTTGGGGTAAAGTTAAGGAATAAAATTAAAGTGTTGCAACCGTTTTTTATTTTATTTTTCATAACCTATGTTAAGTGGATGATGTGGGACCCAAAATATCATACCCACTTGGTAGGATATTTGTGAGGTGGGGCCCACACGAGCCCCACCGTTTCTTTTCTTCCTAAACCCCCACCTTTAATTAAGTAACGCACCTGCACCCCCTTCTTAATGAAGTCAACCCTTGCGTTTAATCTGGATAAAAAATGCCTCATTAATTGGGCGGTTTTAAACTCCTCAATTAATTCAATTAATTGATTGTTTATTTTTTTTGAAATTCAAATCGTTGACTGGTGTGTTAATAAAATATGACAACTCTTATTTTATTAATGTTTTTGGGTTGTGAGAGGCTGGGGAGAATTCACACAGGTTCTTGAAGTTATTCCTCCTTGAGAAGAATGTGAAGAACGCGAACAACGCGAAGAACGCCGACCTCCGACGAAGGTCGACAAGAACGCCGGATCCTCGGAGATCGACGACGCGACTCCGACGAATACTTTCTCCGTGCTGCGACGATCCTCCTTCCGCGACGCTTCTTCAGAGACGTTCCTTCTCCCGCGAAAATCTTTGAATCATCGATGCTTGAGGTAGGGGGATTATTATTTCATTTGTCCCTGATTACTTCATCGTTGACTTATCGTCTGTTTGGGGCCGCCTGTTATCAGAATAACGGGAGGAGGTTGGACCACACGAACACGGCCAACCCTCCTCTCCCCTTTGGTTTTTTGATATTGTTTTTCGCACGAACAAGGCAACGCGGTGCCGAAGCACCACACAGAAATATTAAAGAAAGGGGGAGAAGCGCAGCGCCGTCGCGTCGCGCCGTTGAAGAGAAACCAAAGACGTGGCGCCGTCGCGCCATGCCGGAGAACCAAAAAAGCATCACGGCCAGAGCGGGGCCGTGAAAGAGGGGCACGGTGCCTTCGCGCCGCGCCGGACGGACCAAGGCTGTGGTTGAGGCCGAGGTGGAGCGGGGAGACCAGCGGCCAGTTCTGGGCCGCCGACGTTTGAGCAGGGGGACAGACCAACACTGGTCCCGTTGCGGCAGCAGCCGGCCGACAAGAGCGGGCCGGCCGGTCAGGGAAAAACTGGGGGTTCGTAACCCCCGATCGGCCAGCAAGTGCGACCCCACACATGGGGGCCGCGGGTTCACAACACGGGGGACAACGCCCCCCCCCCCCCTCTCTTCGCTCGGCCGTAACAGCCGAGCCGCTTGGCCGACTGGCCACCCGGCCAGCGCCAGCGCGCCGGGCCGAGCCGCCCGGCCGGACCGCCTGGCCAGGCCACACCAGCCGGGCCGGGCCGCGCCCAAGCGGGCCGGACCTAGACCCGGGTCGGGTCAACCCGGTTCGGGCCGACCCAGGGGGTACCGGGTCAGGTCGGACCGGGCCCGAACCCCATAATACCGGACCTCTCACGGTCTTTTGCCCATAACTTAGGCTGCGGACCTCCGATTAACACGCCGTTAGCTGAGATGCGATCCTTGGATCGAGACAGTCGTTTCAGTATATTACACTCAAGGTTTCGGAGTACTTTGTGTTCGGCCGGGTAGGTTCGTACACAAAACCAACCGGGCCCTCGGAGCAGAAACACTAATAACTTGAGCTCCAGACGTCCAATTGACGTACCGTCGACTTTGATGGATTTCTCTAAGTGAGACGGACCTTTTGGCTTACTCCGCTTGTGGTTTGGACGCAGTTGGAGTACGTTCGGGTTGGTTTTGACTTAAAACCAACTGGGCCCTGGAACGAAAAAGCCAATAACTCTCTGACCGGGCGTCCGATCAACGTGCCGTCTGTCGCGTTGAGTTCCTGTTGATGATACGGAACTTTTGGATACATCAAATCCGGACTATGTGTCAGTTGATGTATCATCCCCTCGGCTCGTGGAGCGGACCCTCCCGAGTGAGCTTGCTGTGTGCAGGACCCTAGAGCTGGCTGCGACTGCGACGACGATGACGAATGTACAGAAATCCTCCGTGGATTCGACGGCGAGGACTACAACACTCAATGATCCTACGTGGATCAGGGCTACCTATCCTGTGTGGGTCAGATCCTGTGTGGGTCAGCGCTCAGCGGTCCTGTGTGGGCCAGCGCCTACAGATCCTGCGTGGGTCCGATCCTGTGTGGGTCATTGCAGGGGTTAGTTACCTATCGATCCTTTGTGGGTCATTATGGGGGTTAGTTACCTATCGATCCTTTCTGGGTCATTGCGGGGGTTAGTACCTATCGATCCTATGTGGGTCCGACGGGTTAGATGAATCATTGGCAATATCTGATCATCTCTATCGTCTTACGAAGAAGTATACCTGTGTGAGATGAATCTTGACTTTCAATACTTATCTTTGATAAGATTGAATTCATATCCTGTGTGGATTATGTTTTTCTTTCCTGTGTGTAATGGGTTGTGTTTTCTTGTGTGGACTGGGTTGTACTTGGGCTCGGATGTTCGAGCCGAACGAGAATTGATGACTTAGGTGTATGTATGGGCATATACCTTGGAAGTGCCGGATGTTACTTCGTGTTTGTATATTTACATTGTGGATTATTCTATGTGGATTCTCGGAGAACTTCGGGGGACTCGGGGTCCCTACTGAGTAGCTTATACTCACCCCTACACGGGCTACGCCCGCACTACGTTGTGTTGGTTGCAGATGATGGAAAACACTAATCGTGGTTGAGGCTTGCAGAGCAGTTGGTACCTGGAGGTGGACCCCAGGGTGGGGCGTACTCGTAGTGGACGACTAGACCCGAGGAGCTGTGGAGGATATATGTACCCACCCTTCAGGTGGGTCTTCTAGTGGACGGCTCGAGGCTGCGACATTACTTTTCAGTTGTTTTACTCCCTTTTTCAGTTGTACTTTACTTTCAGTTTGGGATTGTATTCTGGACCACTTACTTTTCCGCACTTACTGTTGTACCCAGTTTTTACTTAGTGTTTACTTCTGCTTTCTTGCTCTGTGGTGTTTTTTTACTTTACAAAGGCAATGGCTTCCCTTTTTTTACCGGGAATTACGCCTTGGTGCTGGTCTCCAGCCCCTGGCCTATGGAAGGTGGGATTGGGGTAGTCACGGAACGGGCCCCAAGGATGGGTCGTGACATCAAAATTGTTCTTTCATAACCCCTATTTTATCAAAGTGGAATTAAAAAATGAGGGGTTCTAAATATGAATACAACATGATATATGGTGTTGTTGTGTGATATAAATGGATCTATTCGACCTTGTGTGTTGTGGTGGTCATATGGGGATGTAGATGGGAGTGGGGTTTTCTATATTGAGTGGTAATAGTCAGGTAATAGAATATGATGTTGATATACTAGTTGATTGTAGAATGGATGAACTAGTTGAATAGTGGGTCTGCATCTAGGTTGTGTTATGGTTGTTTAGTAAGGTTTGTTTGTGTAGTTAGACTGAAAACTGGTTGTGTTTTATTTTTTTTTCAGGCTATGGTTTTTTTTGTGCAGTAGTGCTACTATGGTTAGTATAGGAGGGATAATTTTGAATAAGGAAAGTGTTACCTTGAATGGGTGTTTTTCTTGGAGTTTCTAGACGCATTTGTGAAGTGCTTGTGGGGGTTATGATGTTACTTGTGGTATTCTGTGATTTTTAGTTTCTAGGGTAGGGATGGAATTAATTAATTAATTAATTTTTTAATGAAGAGTGATGTTTGGTTGAATGGATAGGCTGGGGATATGAATTAAGTTTGTGGCCAGTTGTGTGGTTATGCATTAGTGGTGGTTTCAAGGGTAGTTTTGTGTGGTATGGTTGTTTGTTTTGAAAACCCTGAGGTTGGGATGAGTGTTTGGAACTTATATATATACATGTAGTTCCCTGTGATTTCTATACTCACCACACCAATGTTAATCACTACATGCTGAACGACACCATTATTATGTGGGAGGGTGTCCTTTCCAAATATCCTGGCGGAAGGATAGATGGACAATTATTGTCTCTTCTCTACTCCCTCTTCTATTTATTGGTATCCGTAGAATCTTTCGGCAGATTATGGTGTGGTTGTGTGGCCTAGGTGTCTACAAGTGAGGTGTATTTCCTAGGTTTCTTCAGGATGAGATATGTGGTACTTTCCTAGGTGTCTTCGGCATGTGGTTGTGGTTTTGTGGACAAGATGTCTTTGAGTGGGATGTGATGTGGTTGTGTCTTAGTTGATTTCTAGTGGGAAGTGGTATGTGGCCTAGGTATGTGTGGGTAGGTTGTGATAGAGGGGCATGTGAAAGAACACAGTACCGTCAGGACGTTCACCATTTGGGATGAGCAGTTAACTAGTGGGATGTGGTGTGACATACCCTATTATTTATGTGACTCAAACCTTACATTACTTGACATTCATTATATGGTAAGTGTTCCTCAGTGAGGTTTGTTGGATATTATACCTAGTTAGGTGATTTTTATTTTCTATTGTTCTCCTGAAATGGGAATTAGTATGCTTCAACCACTTTTTCATGAGAGACTATGAATTTTACTATGCTCACCCATTGCATATAATGTTTTTTTTACGATTTCCATGTATATTATGAAAATTGTGTTGGACCTTACTAGCTCCAGCATCTAGATAGATGATATGTCACCACATAGGTTTGTTCTCTTGGTATTTTCTTGGTATTTTTTCATTGTATTTCTAGCATTTTTTACATTAAACCCGCATTTGGGATAGATTTTGGATTATTTTTTATATATGTCTTAGAGTTTTTTTGAGGTTGATACATCTTATCTACCAATAATGGTTAATATAAAAGGGTAATACCTCCCATTTTTTGATATTTTTATACCCTTGGTTATGTTCTCCACACCTGGTGTTAATGGAGGTGGGATGCGGGGGTCATTATCTCTTTCTCATCACGAAGAATGATGGTAACAACACATTTCCATCCCTTCCCTCAACTTAGAAAAAGAGGGTCATGAGAGAATGGTATCAGAGGTGAAAGTTGAGATATAGGATGGATTTTGGAGTTAGGCATAGTTAGGATTACATTGGATTATAGGGAAATAGTTTTAGGTGATCTTGGTGTGTGACATAGGCTAGGGAAGACCGTCTATGACAAAATATTTTAGGGCCCCTCATGATCTGATGCAAGGACTCTGAGCTTACCGAATGACCAAGTTAGGATACACTATTTGAAGGTAGAGACCCTAGGAAAGGTACATGCATCTTTATGAATTATATTATTATTATTTTAGTTGTTTTTGGGAAATTAGAATAAATAATGAGTTTAAATGAATCCTAAATAAATTCCATATTACTCAAGCATAGTAGTTCCCTATTTACTTTTTCAGCTTTGGTACCTGGTTGTAGTCCATGTGTGGTATGAGTAGTGGAGGCTCAGTAGGCTGACTCAGTTGAATAAAATAAGGTTTAACTAGTGGGGGAGGATGATCAATAGTGGAAGACACATCAATCTTTCTAGCGTCATACTCTGGGTAAGTATGAAGGAAGCATTTGAAATATAGAGAAGAAGAGTTGGCTTGAGGTTCTAGTGAACAATTTCAACTTGATATAGGATCTGACAATGTACTGGGTTCCTCTGGCAGTGATCCAGATGTGGGGTTTTATGCATTAGTGGTGGATTCTCTATCTGTAGGAGAGGAAGGAGGCTGATGTTTTGTGGGACAATTTTGAGAAAGAGTTTTGGGTTGAATTCCATTCTTTTCCCATGAAGGCTGGGAGGAGGAAAGAGTTACTATCCCTGAAACAGGAGAGTATTCCAATATGGGAGATAGGGATCAGGTTCATGGACACCCTTCTCTATGATCCAAATACCTTTCCAGATGAGGAGTCTTGGGAGAGATTCTTAGTGGAGGCACTTTGTTCTTCCCTCCAGTACAAAGTTACTCCCTTCCCCTTGCTGATATACCTATAGGTCCAGAAGGAGGTGGAAGTGGTTGAGAAGATGCTCTCAATAGGAGGTCTACCACAATATGGTAGAAAAAAAAGGTTCAATGGATGGAATGGCTTCTATAAGAAGGCCGCATTCCCTAGGGCCATTGAGGTTTTGGCCAGCGAGGAGTCGACCTTAGTTGTTTCAGTTTGGAATTTTTGGTCATTGTGCCTTTCCCATATGCTTAGGGCTGAGGTGTTTCACTTGAGGAAGGTGTGGGAACCTTCAGATTCAGTAAACATTTCGATCTATG
Source organism: Viscum album (assembly GCA_963277665.1). Lineage (NCBI taxonomy): Eukaryota > Viridiplantae > Streptophyta > Magnoliopsida > Santalales > Viscaceae > Viscum > Viscum album. The sequence continues at coordinate 862,203,976 of OY728121.1, forward strand.
TATTGTGGATGTGAGAAGGTTTAACAACCTATATAGAAACAGTTGTCAGCGAGGCCATTTCTATAGTAAGGATAGTTGGCTCATGCTCCACCGAGGGGAGATGGGGTAGGTGGAGGATGACCTCCTGTTATTCCTCGGGGTCCTCTACATAGGCATCGTAGAGGTGGCAGTCAATATTATAGGGGTATAGGATATGGGAATGATCAGTTACAATCCATAGAGGTAGCAGTTCTAGTGGTACCAGAGATCATTTTAGGTATGATCTACATGTTTAGAACTCTTTTTTGTGCCTTATTTGATTCAGGAGCTTTGCACACCTTTGTTGCAGATGGTCTAGCCCATGCAATGGGAATAGACATAGATATAATTTTCAATCCATTAGTGTTTATTACACAAGTAGGAGGATAAACCGGCTTGTTTGATGTGTTCTAGGGATGTAGAATGATTATGGTATTGCATCTGTCTTATGGGGATCTTTTCCTGTAAAAGATGAAACTATAAGATGTAAGACTTAGCATAGAATAGTTTTTATCTGTGCATGTTGTTATCAAATACTTTCAAAGAAGATTCATTTTTTTCATATGTGTTTGGATACGGTGTGTCCTTTTGGGTAGGCGTAGTTTTTTGATGGGCTGTCGGCATGTGGAGCCACTTATTTCTTTTTTGTTCAAGCTGTTAGTGGTATAGATAGATGTTGACATAGTGGGGGATCCCATGGTTTATGGAGGAGTACTTTAATGTCTTCCCCGATGAGTTTGTGACTCTACCAAATCGATGTAATGTTGAGTTTAGAATAGACTTTCAGCCCGATGCCTCTTTAATTTCAATGTCTCCTTATCAGATTACACCTTCTGAGTTACAGGAGTTGTGGATTCATAATGACAACTTGAGGAAGAAGGGAATTATCTAGCCCAGTGTGTCACCATGGGGTGCACTAGTCTTATTTAAAATGAATATAAAATGTGGTATGATGATGTTCTTAGACTTTCAGAGGTTGAATAGGGTGACAGTAATGAATCATTACCCTCTCCCGATGATAGAAGATCTTTTTGACCATCTGAGGGGAGGAGGTTGGGGAGGGTGAAATCCTAATGACTAATTTTAGATGCTATTATAGGAAATTCAATTTTTTTGTTATGTAATTTGGTGTTATGAACGCACCATCCGTATTCATCAGACATATGAACTCCTTCGTTCATGAGTTCCTGGATCAGTTCATCGTCGTATTCATAGATGACATTCTGATCAACATGATGTTATAGAAGGACCATATAGAGTATATCAAGATTGCAATGGAGGTACTACAATGCCACTAACTCTATGAAATTTTTTCCAAGTGAATGTTTTAAAAATATTAGGGAACCATCCTTGGACATATGGTGTCTCGTAAGGAGACTACAGTGGTACCATCAAAGGTCAAGGTATTTGTTTCTTGGGTAGAACCCAATAATTGGGAATAGGTTTGAGTTTTTCAATTCTATTATGATATTATATGATATTTGTTCTTGAATTATATTATTTAGAATCTCTGTTGATGGATCTATATAGAACGGTCCAGGACTTTGTGTGGAGGGAGTAGTGTTTTCCTGCTTTTATATAACTAAAGGGGAATTTTATCATTGCTCTAGTGATCTGTTTTCCCAAGGAAAGGGTTATGTTCAAGGTTTTATCGATTATTCCTATATATGCCTAGGGTATGTGCTGATGAAACAATGGGGAGTGATCTGTTATGGGTCTAAGAAGTTACATCCCAATGAACGTAACTATGACACCAATGATATAGAGCTGGAGAATGTTATATTTTCACTGAAGTTGTGGCAACATTACCATATTGGAGAGTGATTTTCGGTCTTCACCGGACATAGGATCCTAAGATATATTTTTTCCAATTGAGACCAAAGCATACTAAAGTGGAGGTAGATGATGTTTCTATAGGATTATGACATCGAGATCTATTACTCCTCAGAAAAGGGGAACATATTGGCCGATTACTTGATTAGGATGTCACAGAATGAGGTAGTTTGAAAATTTGTTGATACTTAGAGGGGGATGTAGGAATCGACTACCTTGAAAATAGATTTAGGAATGGATGGTAGTAGAGGCTATCTATTTTAGATGATGGTGTATTTATCATTGATTCATAATGTGGAGTAGTCTCATTGGGGATATTCAGAGGTAGAGGTGATGTGTGATCACATTGACTAGGGTGATGCTCTGAAGGGATGTTCAGAGGAAATACCAAATTGGGTGATGTTCCATGAGATTCTACTTGTTCCAGTTTCGATGCATGAGGGAGTTATCTTTGAGTTTCATATACCACAAATTGAAGTACACCTAGGAGTTTCCAATATGTATCATGGTGTGAGGAAACAGTTCTGGTGGGCTGGGATTATGGGGATAGTGGCATAGTTTGTGTAAAATATCTTAGGGTGCTGACATGTGAAGGTCAGGAACTATGTTCCTGAGGGTTTGTTGTAGCCCTTAGATGTCCACAAGTGTATGTGGGGTCAAATATCAATTGATTTCATAACAGGAATACCTAGGGATTAGGGAGGGTGTGATGAAATATGTGTATTAGTAGTTTGGCTAACGAAATCAGCTCACATCCAATAAATTAAGGGGTTGGGAGAAGTAGATGACTTAGCACAGAGGTATGTGGATGAGGTGGTTCAGTTACATGGAGTTCATGTATCCGTTGTATCAGATCAGGAAATGTGTTTTACCTCAGGAGTTTGGTGTGGATTGTAGCATGATTTTGGCACTCATTTACGCATCAGAACTACTTTCCACCCTCATATAGATGGGAAGACCAAGAGAACCATCCAGACAGTGGAGGACATGCTGGAATCATACTTCATGAATTTTTGTGGATCTTAAGTTTTATATTTTCCCTTTCTATAGTTTGGTTACATCAATATATACCACTCTAACATTTTCATGGCTTTGTTTGAATCTCTATACGGAAGGCCTTTTCATTTACATTTGTGCTTGACAGAATATGGGGAGGCATCTGTTCAGGGTCCGGATGAGGCACAAGGTACGAATAACGAGGTTTAGGTTGTACATGAGAGGAAGAAGGCATCATAGGACACGAAATATTCATATTTCGATCATAGGAAAAGGACCATGGAGTTTGAGGTTGGGGACTATGAGTTCTTGAAGGTTTCTCCTCGACATGGGAATCAAGTATTGCCAAGGGGGAAATCCTTTTTATAGGTTCATTAGACCCTTCAAGGTTTTTTGGAGAGTTGGAGAGGTGGAATTCAATTTGGTGTTTCCACCATCATTGGATAGGATCCATGACGTTTTTTATGTCTCCCAGCTTCGTCGATATCTTCATGATGTCTCCCATGTCATTGTCTAGGGATATTGGAAAATTATGGATGATGAAACATTTGATGAGATACCAATGGAGATCCAAGATCATTGTGAGAAGGTGTTTCATGGATGGATAATTCCTTAGTATTGTGTTTTGGGGAGGCATTTTGGCCTATAGGAGGGTACGTAGGAATGGGAGAGGCATATGTGTGACTAGTACCTGAAGTTTTTTTTGTTTTTTTCTTGTGTTCTTTTCTTATGATGTAATCCTTTAACCTTATTTTCTATAAGATTATTTTCTTCCTTGTTCAGTAAAATGTGATAATTTCATGACCATTAGGGAGGGAGAACCCAATTCTTTATGAATACACATTAATTGAGATGTGATTAAACCCGTTTGGGCGAGTAATTGTCTCCTAGAACAAATATTATCTTCACATGGATAAAGGAATTCTCTAAATCATGTGTGAAGAAAGATAGTTCATATGTGGGAGTATCTTGTGGATGTTTTGGTTATCATATTTGGGAGGAGATTATCATGGATTTTGAGGATTCACAACAACTTTCAAACAATAGAGGGTGGTTAAACCATGAAAGGTTACTTATGGGGTGGTTGTTCTGACCCCCTTTTTCTTCCAGGTTTGGTTGTGAATTCTCGAGGGTGAGAATAGTTTGAGAGATATCTGATGTAATGTTAAATACCTCCCCAGTCCATTACATTATCAAAATCCTATGTTTGAGGGGTTATGTGAGGCGAGGGTATCTCAATTTAAGAGTTTTCCAATATTCATCTTTTTACATCAGTGACTCCACGTCAGTAGGTCATGTCAGTACATTATTGTCAGGGGATCATAATTGGCAGGTTGTGTCAATAGGCGGAATTGGTGTCTCATGTCAGTAGCACAGTGTTTGTATCGGTGTATCAGCATTAGTATCTAAACATCGGTGGATTAGAGTCGGAAGCTCAACGTCCGTCGTTAAGGTATCAGTGACTCATGTCAATGATTCATGTGTCGGTTTGTCACATTAGTGACACACTATAGGTGGGTCACATCAGTGACATTATATCAGGGTATTGATTTTAGTGACACGCATTGGAGAATCACCCATATGTGGATCACTATTAGGGAGTCTCTGTCGATAACTCAGGTCGGTGACTCACCCATTAGTGGGTCATTTCCAGCATTTTCCTGTTTTTCTAGTTTCACCCCTATTACATTTTATTTGACATAAATCAAGTTTAAATCCTTGTTTGAGAATTTCTAAAGGTGGTTCAGGGGATATTAATTATATATTTAATATATTAATTCTCATGGGACCCTAAAATAGTCATGTTGTGTGGTCTTGACAATGATCCAACTCTAATGGACAACGAGACGGTTTCCTTCCATTGATATAGGATCTTGATATTTCTAAAGATGATATCACCTATTCGTCGACACCTTACATTACCTATTAGTAACCCAAAAACCATTCGTCTCTAACGAGTCGCATCTATGTTGTAGACATAGGTTGAGTATTCCCTTGGTGACTTTCCTACTACTCACCTGACCCCCAATTTTTGGAGAAAGGTGGATTTACTGATCATATTTTTTCAAGGTAGTAATTCAATCATCTCATTTTTTAGCATGTCGGGTGGGTAATATAATGTATTATTGTGATTATGGTCAAATCCCAAAATTTAATTGAGACTGTTATGAAGATAATCAGACCTATTACAATAACAAGTTATGTTAACTTTTAATAAATTAGTGGTTGTAAAGACGATGATGATGCTTATGTTTTTTTATCTGTTATGTTTGATCCATGATGTGAATTGTGTGGGTGATATGAATTCTGAAAATCATGTTTGTTGGGGGTCATTGTTTACATACCCGACTCATGAATACATGTTTTTAACCTTCTATTGAATGGATCTGAACATGAAAACATGATTAATCATGTATATCCGGTTAATAAAATGGATTCCCTTTGATCACACATTTTATGTGATAACCCATGTTTTATTAATTTGGAAATAAATAAAGACAGTTTATAAATTTGAATGCACCGTGCTATTTGGTATGTCTGTGTGCTGTGTATAGTTCAATTTGACCTTGTGTGTTGTGGTGATCTTCAGTTCCTATGATTGGGAGAGTGGTTGTGTTTATAGGGTGGTACGGGTGGTGTAATGGAGACATAGGTTGAGAGATTCATTAAACGTGGAATGGAGGAACTTTTTGAATAGTGGGTCTTCAAATGAGTTGCATTATGTTTGTTAAGCATGGTATGTTTGTGAAGTGGGATGGTTGAGTTTTTTTATTTAATTGGATATGGGTCTTTTCATGCATTGGGGATGCTGAGGATGGTTCAGGTAGGATAATTTTGATGAATAATGGTGTTACCATGGGTGGCCATTTCAGTCAGAGTTTCCAGAGACATTTCTGAAGTGTGTGTGTGGTTTATGATGTTAATTGTGATGTGTTGTGTCTATTAGTTTCTCAGGAATGGATATAATAAATATATTAATGAATTTTTTAATTCAGTGTGATATTTGGTTGAATGGATCGGTTAGGGTTATGAATTATGTTAGTGGTTGGTTGTGTTATTATTGATTAGAGGTGGCAACAGGGGATGTTTTGTGTGCGTTGGTTGTTTTTTTGAAATCCCTTAGGTTGGGATGAGTTTTTGGTACCTATATATATACATGTAGTTCCTTTTGGTTTTTATATGCACCCCAATAGTGTTTAGAAATACTTTTAGAACACCCCAATTGTTATTTGGAAGGGTTTATTTTCCCAATATCCTGGTGGAAGGATGGATGGATGTATATTAGATATTCTATTCTCCATATTCTAGGAATTGTTATCCCTACACTCTTTAAGAATATTGTGGTGCGATTGTGGGGCCTAGGTGTTTGCGGGTGAGGTGTACTTCCCATGTGTCTTTAGGATGAGATATATTGTACTTTCTGAGGTGTCTTTAGGAAGAGTTTTTGTTTTTGTATCCTAGGTGTCTACAAGTGGGATGTGATGTGGTTGTGGCCCATGTGTTTTTGGGCGGGATGTGGTATGTGGCCCAGGTGTGTGTGGGAAGGTTGTGATAGTGGGGTTTGTGAAAGAGAATGGTATGAATCAGGAAATTTTCCCTTAGGGGTTAGTTTTTAACCAGTGGGAAGTGGTGAGGGGTACCCTATCATCAATGTGCTTACAACTTTAATTTACCCTAATTTCATTATATTTTGAGTGTGACGTTGTCTGGTTGGGGTGGATAGTATACCTTATTAGGATATTTTGAGTTTCATCTATTTTTCTCAAAGGGGTATTAGTATGCTTTTCCCACTCATGCACAAGAATCATTAAATTTTCCTACTAGGTATACTTTTATGCTCACCCTATATATATATAAATCTATTTTTAGTTTTCTAGGAAGATTACATAGACCATGATGGACCCTAATAGATCAAGCATCAGGATAGTTGTTGTGTCACTTTTTAGCATTGTTCTTTTTGTATTCACATTACAGTTTTTCATTGTATTTATAGCATTTTTACATTAAACATGAATATGGGATGGATTTTGGATTCTTTTTATATATATTCCCTTGAGTTTTTTTGGTTTTGATACATCTTATCTTCCGATATTGGTTACTATAAAAAGTGTAATGCCTTTCTTTTTGTGAGATTTTTTTACCCTTTGTGTTGGTCGCCATATCCGGACCTACTGGAGGCAGGACTTAGGGGGTCATTATCTCTTTTTCATCGTGAATAAGGAAGGTCTTAGTAATTTTCCATCCCTTACCTCATCATGACTAAAGAGGGCTGTGACACTATTTATGGATATACTACGGTGTTTTCTTCTACATGTATCGCATGTTATAAAATTCTTTCTTTACCTTCATACCTTTATCTACATTTTTCTCTATTTTCCTCTTCTTCTCTTTCATCCTGCCGATACCAAAATGCATTGAGAATTATTTCTCTGATTTCATATCATATAAAATTGTTTCTTCATAAAAAGAAATTTTTTGAGACACCAGTTCCCTTTGGGGATATGGATTATGCCTTTTAATAAAATGGTTAATATTTTATTCCATGTTTGCTGTGAAATATATAGAATACCTTTTTATCCTTGTAATGTTATCTTTATATTCCATGGAAATCTCATCCCCATTTTTCATGTAGCGATGAACAAATCTCTTCATATTAATTTTTTTCTCATGAGGGAAGTATTTGTTGAATAATTTCTTCTCAAAAGTGTTCTATTCAATGTGTTCTATCTTCCAATTACCACTAGTATTTTTTATCAATGGCCACAATTGATCAACATTATCATAGATACTACACAATTTAAGTGAATGGCTTTCCTTTTCTATATATCTTAATTTCAAAAATATCTTCTCCAAAGGCCTAATACATTACTCAACCGCCATTGGATCAGTAGTAGCAATAAAAAATTTGGGCCTAGATTGCATAAATTGATCCAGTATCAGTGATTCTTTATGTGGAACAGGTTTCTCCATTCCATAAAGGATATTTTTCATAAATTGATTATGTTTTCCTAATATAGGAAAAATATTATATATTACAGTACCCAAAATATTGGTTTTATTGGCATTTAAATATCTTCACTTTCCCTGAGTATCAATTCAATTTATCCTTCCAGGATCTATTTCTAAAGAATTCAATATACTAGATTAGCTCATAAAATTATGATTTTTAGATGATAATTTAAAATTCCAAATATGGGGTTATTCATAACATAAATTAAAAATTTAAGCATCATAAAAATCCTAAAATGTTAAGAATTTGTTTCATTAGAGATATCCTTAATTTTAAATTCATATTAATGGTTAGTAAATAAAATGGGAAATATCCTAAAAATACCCCCCATGAGTGTCAAACCCGGTGTGTAGTAAGGTTCGTCGTCATGTAGCAAGTTAAAATTGAGTCAATCCTGACACACCATTTTCAGATTTATTTCCCCGAGTTACATTTATGAAAGAACCAAATCCACTTTTAATATCTAGATAAGTATGTACTACTTGGATTACCTACATAATCTCCACCTCACTAAAATTTTAGTATTTTCTTCTATACTTTTCCTCAAATCCTATTTTAGGTTTACGTTTCCTATTCTATGTTTTATAAATCTAGTTTCTATGGTAACTACTAAACATACTTTGATACCAAATATAATTCCACAACCCCAGATGCATGGAGCCAGTGCCTGCTACCATTACATTGTCATGATTACAAAGAATTAAATTACGAGGGACAGTTATATTTAGATGTTTTGGAAATCCAATTTACATACATGATACCCATTTTTCATTGGGGATAAAAAATGAAATAAAATACATTAAAATTTTAAAAAACTACATCCTTGAAAATCATTCCATAATTATTCTTCAAATCCCAGGGAAAGGACACCAAATAAGGGTAGGCTCAAATGCTTGGTAAGGGTTATATATTGTGGAAAAATAATTAATCAGTGATCATAATCATTCTGGAAAGTCAAATGATTGAAACAAATGACATTAAAACAATAACATGATAATGAAACATAACCATGTATATTTTAACATATTTAATTATCACATGGAATGTAAATAAATAAATTCATAACAGTGGAATGTATAATTATAGATATTTGTAATATACTATCGAGGTTTCATAACAATGATCTAATACTATAAAGGTTTCACTGCAATAAAATAAAATTTCATGTGAAGAATATAATAATTATTTGGATTCATGAAGATAATATACTAAATTAAAGTATTTGTGTCAAGAATCAAATACATTAAAGTATTCATTACAATAATCTAATAATTGTGGAAGTCCTTTTCCAAAATCATATCTAGTTAATCTCATGAAACCTACCAATGCATCGATGAGCTAAAGCCTCCCACACCCATTAAATTTCAAATCCAATTAATTATACATATGAATCGGGTCAAATATAATCAACATAAAAATCAAATTTAGAAACTAGAACATTATATGTTAATAATTTCCCAAATCAATAAACATTACCATAAATCACCTAGAGTAATATGGAAAACTGTATCAAATTAGCACATCAAAATTCAAATTGATCAACCAACCATCCATCGAAATAATAAGTACAATATCAATAAAAAATATATTAATTATAGTAATAAAAAAATTCGTTATTGAAATAAAAATACCATAGAAATATTTTATAAACATTCTTGATTAAAATATCCTATTTTTTTGGAAATTTTTTTGAAAAACCACTTTCTATGAAAATTAATTTTCAAAACCTAAAATAATTTTCAAATTTTGATGATTCCTTACATAGATATTTATAATAAGGGTAATGTAATTTTTTAAATCATTTTTATAAAAAATTGTTTCTACGAAAATGATATCACTGACCTAAGAAAGAAATGGAGTTGGGTATTCTAAAAAATATTTTATGAAAAATTTGAGTACCAAAGAGTGAATAAATTGTATAATTGATTGATGATAATAATGAAAAACACAGGATAAGATAATGAATGGTTTTATTATTTATTCATAATAAAATTTCCTTAAATGGAAATTCATGAATAAATAATCTCAATTAGAATTAGATTGTGAAATAAACCCTTATAATGATCATAACATTGAAGTAAGAATTAATAAATCGATCAATTATGAGTTTCAAAAATAAATACACATAAAATAAGTGTCAATAGATCTATATATATTAAAAGTAATGATACACATTATCCTAAATTATTAACATTAACAAGAAATTAATATAATCAAATGGAAAGGAATTGGGTTATGAAATTGCATTACCACTTTCTAATTTTATGTTCATATTCCCTTAGATGATCTAATTAAAATTTAAAATCATTTTACCATTAATAATGATGTATTCATGATTTTAAATGCAAACTATTTATTATATATAATATATAAATTAAAAAAGGTGCATAAAATTACAACATGCCTTAATGAAATGAAATTGTGATAAAATCCCTTACACTGTGCTTCCTTTTCGTTGAAGGCTCTTATACCTATAGTATATTGGTTTTAATAAAATTATTAAAATACTAAATAATCATAATAATATTTATAATACCATTTATTGTTTTTTAATAATATCTTACTATCCTTTTTTTAAATAATCAATTATATGTTCACTATTTCGGTTCTTAATTACATAATTTCTCCAGTATATTTTGACAATATTATTTTGTTCTTTTACATTGGTAATGATTTAATAATATAAAAAATTTAAACGATGATATAAGTATTATATATATTAGATATATATTTAATTATATTAATCCAAAATATTTGTAAATTGGAAATGAAATACACCGTTCATGGAGATAGTATGTCGTATGTATGTGTGAACACTATTACCATTTTTTCTCATATTAAAAGAATGAAAAGTAAATGATGTATATTAATATTATTATTCCAATATAATAATTATTTCATATATTTAACATATTTTTAATAATAAAATCCTTAATACATTCCATGTATAGAATGAACGAATCACATCGCTTTAAGGTGGCAGAAGTCTATACGTCCAGAAATAAAGTTGTCATATTATAAAAAATTGAATGGATGAAGTTATGTGTTATATAAAAATTAAAAAGAATAAACAAATAATAAAAATCATTTTTATCATATTGAAACTAAAAATCCATCCTTATTCACAAACATTAAAGGAAGATATAGAAGAACAAATGACATTGGTTCACAAGGCAGAAGTTTATTGTACAGACGAATAATGATTGTTTATACCATTTTGAGGATGTATGTAAAATTTTAGGTAGAAGTTTTATAAAAAAAATATATAAAAATAGTTATTATTATGATTTAATTATATAATCCTTGTATAATAATATTTTAAGGTGTGTTTAACAAAATTAAATAGATCTTCTTATTGAAGAACATTACCTCTTTTTTTGGGTAACTCCTTCCGGTTTATGAAAAATACCTCCTTGGTTGGATTTCATCCATATTTAAGGCTTCTAGGATGAGGGTATGGAGGTCTAGGAACCCTTATATATATTTTTTATGATCCAAATCCTCTATATTTGTAATTATGTTTTGGGTGTTAGTTACCTTTTATAGTGGAGGAGTGTTATTCATGAAAATATAAAATGATACAAAGTATTGAAAGTCTTATCATTCATAATGTGACTCAAATAATGAAATAATTATAGAATATGGAATATATGGTCCAAATATATCCCCCCCAATTTGTTTTTTACAAGTTCCAAGATTATTTTTTCCCTTAATTTAACGGTTTAGAACCTTGTTAAGAAAATGTTTCTCTTCATTGTAATAATTAATTTCAATTACCATCACTAATAATTTTGTTCAAAAACTAAGTTAACCATACTAGAAATTATAAATCACAATGATTATAAATATTTAGTCCTTTTTATAAATTACTATCTCATAATTTCCAGAAATCAATTTGATGATAATTTCATAGAGAGGACATCAAATGGTGTTTTTAATGTTAAAAATGATCAAAAGATTGAAATGTGTTTATATAAAAATTATATGTGAAATTGATTCCGATGAACTAAATTATATTAATTTATTTATAGTTGATCTAATATAACTTTGAAAAATAATAAAAGTAAAATTTACCCTTATTAATTATTTAAAATAAACTAGTTTTCATTTATAATTCAGTATTTTACATTATTCAACAAAAAAATGAAGTTGCTCAGAAAAATAAAAAAAATCATCCTAAGAAAATTTTTATATTAAAATTTAAAAGATAAGTTTATTTTACCAAATAAGGTATATAAAAGCCTAAATTTTTTATTTAAAATAGTATTTCTATTAAAATGCGGCAAAACTGTCTTTTAAAAAAATTTAGCTTTTATGCATAAAATTGGACTTGTTCTTATCATATGACTATCAAATATATTATAAAAAATTCAGACATAATTGATTGAATATAATATATATATATATATATATATTTAATAAATATCATCCAATAATACTAATTAATTAAATTTATTAAGATAAAACTACTTTGTAGCATATAAAATATTTTTTTATTAAAACAATCCATTTATATTCATTTGGTTACTAAATTCGTTTCAAATTAATTTGAATCAATTGAATTTGAAAATTTAGTTTCATAAGATATTTATTCCTATTAATACCGAAAATTTTAATATCTATGAAATATTTTTTATTTTAAATAATAATATTAATATTATTCATTATGATTGGGTCTTGCATGTAATGAAAGCAATCGAAGAGACTCATTGCGTGAACACAATCTAAAATCAATGTTTTGTGCATTATAATATATTGAATACACTAAATCTACATAGAATGGTAAGTATACTATAATTTGTAGGGATATTATATTCCCTTATATGCCTGGTGTTGCATTTCATACATGTTATCAAACACAATGTCCTTATTTAATAATTCACGGTGTGACATATATTCCCTTATACCCCAGTCATCAAGAATCCATTATTCCATGTATTTTTTTAAAAATACATTGATATTTTTCTTTTACTTCACTGTTATGATATAAATAATAAAAAATTGTGTGAAACACAATTGTGGGTGCATAATTTTCTATAATCTATTATTATAGTAGAAATACATGATGTAACATCCTCAGCATTCTCACATGAATAGTAATTGGAAAAATGGAACCATGTGACCTCATGTGTACCTCCAGCACACTAGAGTATTATGAATAGCATATAGTGTAAATGATAAATAAATATTTAGGCTATTCCCTTAGGTATACATAACTGTAATTTTTTTAAAACTAATAAAAATAACAATCATCCACAAAAACGAAATAGCATAGAAATTATGACTATAAGACAACATTGGACTAATGAAAATTAATGTTATAAAAAATATAATATAATATAATATAACTTGAGAATACATAAAAATATGAGTCTCCCATTAGACAAATATATACAGGTAATTTAAAAAATCAAAATAAAGAAGGCCATTATAAGGCTTGGCCCTGACTCTTTTATCGGTCTCGTCTTCTAAATCTACCTAAGTTGTACCTACTTACCCATCCAATGTAGGGCCTATGAACATAATTTTTCTTATATCCATGAAATATAATCAAGTATCTTTTAAATCAATCAAGGTGTAAGTACAAGTCAATAAGAAACCACCAATAGTGTCCTAATAAATCATGTAATTTAAACTTCATGATATGAATGAAATTCTAATAAAGAATGTAAATAAATAAATCATCACATCATAGAGAATTAAACAGAAAAAAATACGAGGCCATACATTTTTAAAAAATAATCAAATTGGGATGATTTAAAATAATTATTACCACACATCATGATTGAAAAACATATCATAAACTATCTCATATATTATGGTAAACAATTTATCACTTTCAAATCACATTAGTGAATGTGGTATCCCCAATATATAGCCTCGATAAATGATAGATAACCATCACATGTCCTTAGTGAATTAGGTATCACCACATCATGACATTGGTGAATAACATATCAAAACTATAGGGCCTTGAATATTGAAGTATCACTTCACATAACTTTAGTAAAAATGTATCACCATTATTTGATCTCATTGACTAATGTATCACCACTAGAAAAAATAGATGATAAATATATGACAAAATATAATTACTTGGTTGATAATATACCACCATAGCAAGTCTCCAATGAGATTTATAATCTTTTGAATCAATATTTCCATGTGGGAAACATACAACCAATGAAATCCATGTGGTATAATAGGCACCTACAAAACAATTCTAGGAGAAATAAGGGCATGGGTTCCAAAACACTAACAAATATTCGTTGAAGAAAAATGTATTACGGGCACAAAAAAAATTAGGAAATAAATAATAAATCACCAATTAAATAATTTAAGTGAAAATAATATCACTATAATGAGATTTATAGTGAATTATTAATAACTAGTTACCTGATTCAACTATACAATGATAAGTCTTCACATGTTATGTCATACATAATTCCCCCCCCCATAGAGAGTTTCTTAGGATTATTTTTAATAACCAAGATCTCACATTATAATAAAATATTTCCATAAGTTTTCATATATCACATTTCCATAACAGTCAATAAAATATGAATGGTAATTAACAACCATAATTTTATTTCATTAATTATAGTGGACCACTCATGCCCCTAGCTAGTCCCACTCATTCCATAAGAATATTTGAAATGATTTTAAACATATTTAAATGAATGTACACATGGTTATAACTACCGTAATATAATAATACAAGTAAAAATACTATAAAAAGAATGTGATAGATATGTTCTTCTTTCCAGAACTAAGAAGGGTTCCCCAATTCAATAATCTCCATATAATATTTCTACAATTAATAAAAATAAAGACACAAGTAATCATCATTTAAATCATTCATATATAGTTAGTAATGATGGTATTATTATATAAATGGGTGTATGACACAAGATGAGGGTTATAATTAGCCACAACACATCCCTATGATATAAGACACTCCAAATTGAGCTTGAACAATGAAGATATGTAACACTATGATATTTAAGTATGAATATACCTTTAAATAACTATTATCTGTTCAATATTTCAATGCATGATATTCATTAATAAATCATGATAATGTAATATGAAACATTATTAAAAAAAATACAAGAGGAATAAAATCACAAGTAAATAAATGTCTATGAACATGAAATAATTGTCCTTGTGGGTTGTATTGTAGATCAACCCTCTGATTATAACTATTCAGATAAGTGAAAACATTATAAATATAATAATAATCTTAATAATTATTTAAATTAATTGGATGAGTTATTCTAGAGATGATTATAAAGTAATATAACAAAATGTAATATGACTATTATATATATTTCCATTGGATATATGGCTTTTGGATTTATGTTAGTTTGACATATGATAATTGGATATGTGGTCATTTGATACATGGTATTTTATATATGTCTATTAATTAGGTATATTTAATATTTTTAATTATTTATTGAAATTAAATTTTATACAATTCACAAATAATAAAGATTTCTGGAGTAAAAAATAATAGATTAATTAAAATATTTTCTTATAAATATAAATATTTTTTTTATATTTTAATAACTATTATTATTTAATAAATATATTCCATGTGTTTATATAATCAAAATATAAATTATAATAATAACGAGTTTATAAAAATTTAATGGTTTGGGAATAAATAATTAATTTTAATGGGATATGACTAAAAACATCTTATGATAAAAAGGATATATCTTATAAAATATTTGTTACATTAATTATCAAATATATTTAAAGTAATAAAATAAGTTGATAAATTTTAATTGATAAATCTAAAAAATTATATTTAAAAAAATAGTTTAAAACACATTTAAGAAGTAACACTTAATGTTTAAAAATCATTTTTCTATAAAACATTTTCTATATATTTTAGGTTATATTTTAAAATTTAAATTGATAATATTTATAAATTTTATTTCATTAAATATTTTTATAATTTTTAATAATAAAATTGAAGTTATGTAAGAAGTTCGTTTTCATTTTTTATCCATAACAATAAGTTACGAAGGAAAAAATTGAGTTACCATAGTAAAGGAAAAATAGGTAAAGGGGATTATATAATTATTAAAGACTACAAATATCATGAAAAAATAAATATAAATATTTTAACGGGGGTTTTAATGACCCATGTCCATACTTTTTAACTTTTTCTCCACATTCATTTTAAAAATTCAACCTTATATATTAGATATTTAATGTTTTTGAAAATGACTTCCAAAACTCATAAATAAATTTACCCCTAATATTCCCATATGAAAAAAAACATTTCATTTTGTAATATATTTATTACCTAGGAATTTTTTATCTTATAATGTCTTATTAAGAATTTGGTATCCTCTTGTACAAAAAATTAATCCTGAATCATTCATTTCTAAGGAACCCTTTTTGATAAAGAGAGAATTCATCAAAGTAATTACATAATTCTTCACCTTCGTTTTCAATTACCTCAAAATCATGGATAATTATAAATATTATTAAATAAAGTATTTATTTTATATTAACATCATTATTCTTTTGATAAAACAATATTACTTTTATATATCTCTATACACATAAACATTTATTATTATAACATGTTCTTATATAGGTAGGTTCAAACAGCTACATGAATGATGCAATGATCTCTTAACTATTTAGAAAATGGATTATTTTCTTAAAATTAATTCTAGAAATATTTTATAATAAATAATAATTTAATTCATTTATATATTTCTGGAATGGTGAAAAAAAATTGATGGTCATAAATTAACTAATTATTATTAGTAAATTATAAAAAATAAGTTCTATTCTCTTAATATGAACCATACCTATAAAATCCATAAAATAAAAATGAGACTATAGAAATTAATTAAAATAATTCCACTACCTTGATTAATTTGGTAATAATGTACTTCGTATAAAATGAGTATTGACATCGACATTTTGAAACATGTATAATAATATGAAAACATACTACCATACGATGATGAAAATAAAAAATAACTAACTAATATATTTGTATTAAGTGATATGAAATAGATATTATAAAATTTAATAAATATTAATGATTTTCATAAATAATTTATTTATATGTTTATGTATATTTTATAGGATTTTATAACTCTTTCATTAAAGTTATAAAAGTAAGGGTTTCTTTCAGAATCACACTTTGGAATCGACTCTTCCTATGTTTACATTCTTATTTTTGGGAATTATGTGTTATTTATATCTAAAAAACATTAATTTTCCTTCTTATTGGTTACTTTTGATTTCACATGTCTATATTTTATTTCACTTCCCTTTGGTTCAAAATTCATTAGAAACAGTTCATGTAAGTGAAACTGACCTTATCTATTATTTCAGTTAGGACAAATTCACAACAAAGTTCACATTTTTTATATTTTTATGGATTTCCTTATCTATATTTCTATTATTACATAATTTATTTTTTATTGGACTTTAATATCTATAAAAAATAACAAAAGGAATCTCGTTTTAACATTTTCTACACATGTCATTTTTTGTCATTGGAATTATTTACAACGGTGTGAATGGAATATTTTCTTTACTTATTTCTCATGAATTAATTTTCATATTTTATAAAGTAGTTTTATTTATAAAAATCCCCTATGTGATTTCATGGTTTTATAATTTAATTTATATACATTGTTTTTTTAAAAAAATTATTTAAAATTAAAGTGTTCAAAAAGTAAATGATATTTTTTTCAATGAAATTTTCTAATACTCTTAAACATGATTATTTAATAAATATCAAAATTATTTAATTTTTATTATTCTTAATAAGGTATATACTCTAATGAAGTAATCTACATTCTTTCCTTGGATTTCATTTGATCATATCTTTTAGATTATTTGTGTAGACCTAATTATTTTTAATGGTTATATGATGTTATAGTGTAATTATTGTCGATTTCATGTTCTAATAGAGCACATATATATGGTTTAATATTTTTTGATGGGTGTGTCTATTATATCCCTAAAATTAATTGGGTAATCCCTTATATCTCATGATCTGACATGTTAATTATTTGGGAGAAAGCCCATTCCACTATGGGACTTTTTCAAATATGTGATGATGGTCATGGAAGTGAGGGTTGAAATAAGGAATGATTTTCTAAGATTATTTATAAGACACAATATAAGGTATATGTTGTGTTTTAATTTATCATGATTATTTAATCATGTTTCTCCACTCCCATTACACAAGTTTTGTGATATACCAAAATCATTATTCCATGAATCGTGATTTTTAATCTCTGTTTTATGGGGTTTGATTCTATTATGTTATGTATATACTCTAAAATTATGTTCCTATACCCATATATTCATCTTTTAACAACTTATTATCATCAATTTTATTCTTTTACTATAACCATTATTGAGAATCTAGGTTCACCCAGTCATTGGTAAACCTAACCCTCCCCTGAAAAAGAAAGAAGTTTGGGTGAAGAAAATATCTGACCCGAACCTGATTGGAGAAAACTTGGGCAAATCGTGGGTTGAACTTGTGGAAGATGAGGAATGTGCTAATGAAGAGCAGGTTATATTTGATGACACTGAAGAGATGATCATTACAAACATTGAACAGTACCAATCTTAGTTGTTATCGGAGGATTCCCAAATGATCCCCTCTTGTGTAACTGTGAAAACTTTTATTGGGGTAATTAACTCCACTGAAGCTAATATGGGTAATGAAGATACATGTGATAAGGCCAACATGATGAACAAAACTGAAGGGGACTCCTCTTCATAGTTTTTTTAATGTAGTCACACACTATAGCAGGATGAGGATCCAAATATGTTGATGGGATTGCGTTGTCCTATCTCGGACTGAAGGAGTTCTCCACAAAACACTAGTCCTTCTTTCCCCCTCAGACGAGATTACCAAAAACAGTGCTGTTACATTGGGTCATGCTAACGAATTAGGTCCATTTCATCTAAAATCTACTTCTATTTAGGTGATAGCTCTTACGAATGTTCTGTATGAAGGACTTCATAAGATAGATATCACACAAAAAAAACTCCCACATTGGACCTTAATGAAAATAAGTTGACTGTATTAAGCGAAAACGCAATGGTTTCTCCATTGAAGGTTTCTCCTCCTATTGCAACTGATAAGGTTGAGATTGTATATGCTTCTAACGATTTACATGTTTCTTATAATGGAAAACTATGGAAAAAATCTAGTCTGATATCAGCACAAAATTTCAAAAGATCTTCTAGGCGAAAAGGATTTGGAAGTAAAAAAAAGGGGATCCTCCAAATTCAGGTTCCAATGAATCTACTTTTAAGGAATTTTTATGGTATTTTAAACCTGAAAACTTTTATTGTTTTGAAATGAAATATTGTTACTCATAGGCCAATGATTTTTTATATTGCAGATCCTAAAGTAAACACTGCTTCTAAAACCATGCATCTCTAATCAAATGTTTATAATGTTTTTGGTGCATGGAAAGAGGGTACTTCTATCGGATCACTTTGGTTATTTTATCACTCCTCACATCAAAATGTAAACATTATCCATATTTTAGAGAAAATTTTTACTTTTGATTTCTTGTTTGAGCAGTCTCATGTCTATTGATATATGGTTTATGCTATGTATAGATACCAAGGTAGAAAAATACTTTGGAATAACCTTATTTTCTTGTTTATCAATATTCATTAACCTAAGTTTTTAATTGAAGACTTTAATTCTATCCTCAACTCCAGTGAGAAATTGGGCCCAACTCACTTATATATCTCTTTGTAAGATTTCAAAGCATCGATCTAGGATAGTAACCATGTCAAAATAAACCTTACATGTGCAAAGTTCTCTTGGTATAGAAGAAATTACAATAGGGTGGTCTCTAGAAAATTAGATAGATCGTTCTTGAACGAATAATATTTGAATAATTGGAACACTATCTCTATCATAACCCTCCCTAGGATGAACTCTGATCATTATCCCATCCTTGTTAGTACGCATACTAAAATCATGAAACACTCTCTTCCCTTCCTATTTAATAATGTCGGGTCCTTTTATACTGAACATTCCAGCATCATTAATTTTTTTTATGTCTATCCTACATAAATATGACTCTTCTACTTGCATTACAAAAATCAAACATCTTAAATAGTACCTTAATGGTTAGTGCATTAATAAATCCAAGAAGAACGATAGTGACAATGCCTCTATTGAATATGAACTTAACAATCCTCAAAACTACAGTACAAGATCAAACTTAACTACAGATCCCCAACATGAAATAAATACTTATATGAAAAATAATGCTTTGATTTCACTTAAGGATATCATGTGTAAGCATGTTTTCAAAACTAAATGGATTTTGGATGGTGATAGGAACACTAAATTTTAAAATTCATTAAAAATAATTATGAAAGAAACTAGGCCTCATACTTTCCTTAGAGATGGGGACTACCTCATTAACACTGAGGAAGGTATTGATAATCATGTTGTCACTTATTTTGAAAATATTTTCAATGGTCCTGGTATCAACAAGGATCTCTTACCAGATGTCATTACTATTTTTTTTAATGGGGATGAAAATTATTATCTCCAAAAAATTTCCTTTGGTCATGAAATAAAAGACATGATCTTTAGTCTCAAACCTAACAGCGCCCCATGCCCCAACGGGTTTAACAATGGGTTTTATCAGCAATTCTGGGAAGTCTTTCGATATGATGTTTGTAAAATTGATAAAACCATTTTTTTTCAAATGGTTGGATTCCCCATGGATTGAATGCACAATTTCTCTATTTAATTCCCAAATAAAGGAGTGCCTTTGAGATTTTTCTTTTCAGACCCATTTCCCTCATTAATTCATTTTAAAAAATTTTCACCAAACTCCTTTCCAACAGGCTTAATGAGATAAGTAGTAGAATTGTATCATGGAATAAATTTGAATTTATCATGTTTAGGTCTATCTAAGACTGTATCTGTCTTTCCTATGAATGTACTAATATGTTAAATAGGTCAACCAGAGGAGGCAATATTACTATTAAACTTGATATTAGGAAGGATTTTGATACCATTGACTGGAGTTTTATTTTTAAAGTGCTTAAAGTATTTGGTTTCAATGAAACATTCATTGGAAGGATTAAGATTATCTTCAATTCAACTACTATTTTCATCCTTGTTAATGGCTCCCCCAAGGGTTACATCAAATGTACCAATGGAGTTAGGCTGGGTGATCCCCTTTCTCCATTATATTCTTTATCGATGAAGATTACCATAGTTGGTTACTTACCTACCTTTTTGATAAAAATGAACTAAAATCTATTAATTCTTCAAGAAAGTTAAATATCCCCAGACATTTCATATAAGATGATGAAATTATCCTCTTCCTACAAAGAGATAAAAGGAACATTCAAAACCTAAAAAGGCCCTTCCCCATTATGAATATAACTCTGGACAAAATAATAGCTAGAGAAAATACTTTTTATTCTTTGGGAAAAATTGTCCCATTGCAAGAAAAAGATCTATAAAAAATATCTTAAAAATAAAAGAAGGATTATTTCCCTTCACTTACCTTGGAGTACCTATTTTTTTGGGGATGACCTAAATCTAGTTATTTTTCTAGAACTGCGGGCCATATCCTCAGCTAGTTCTCCTCGTAGAAGGGTAAATCCCTCTCCATGGCTGGAAGAATTTGTCTAGTGATATCCACAATTGTCTCTAAAATGGTTTACTCTTTGATGGTATACAAGTGGAATGTTTGTCTCCTCATGAAAATAAATGTTTAAATAAAAAAAATTTCTCTAGAAGCACGCTGGACAGGAAACTTTTGACCATCCCTTGGAATACTTGTGGTCAACCTCAAGAAAAATGGGTCCTTGGAATTAAGAACCTAAATCTTTTAAATGATGCTTTTCAAGCCTGATTATCTTGGATCCTATTTCATAACGACTCACCAGCCATTGTTTTTGTAAAAAAGCTATTCTTTGAAAAGGTAAATAAGGGAACCTCAAGATATATTATCTCCTCTATTTGGGTTTCTATTCGAAAGTAATTTTACAACATTATGATCAATTTGACATGGATGGTTAGCAATGAATCTTCCATGAATTTTTTGTTAGACAATTGGACTGGAACTCCTTTAATCTCCATACTTCCTCCTGATAATTTTCCTGAGAACACTAATTGTACTATCAGGGAGGTGTTAAATTCTCTGATCTCTGACCTTCCTGATAACATAATGTATATCATTGATAATTATCCCTTTCCCAAGTATGATGGTTTCATTCATTGGGAACATTCTCATAATGGTGTTCTTGACTCCAATATTTTTTACAATCACAATTTTCAAAATTTGGATAGCAATTTAGGATGGATAAAATATTTTGACATGCCTTGGATTATGCCTTTGAGGTTTAATCTTTTTTGGAACACTTCTCATAAAAGAGTCCCCACTGATGTTTTCCTTAAAGCTTTTGGGATTCATCATTTCTCTAAATGTAACCTATGTAACCAACATAGGGAAGATACTATCCATATTTTTATATCTTGTTCTACAGACTCTACACTATAGAAATATCTTGTTGACATATTGTATTTCATATTGATTTTGAGTGACTCTCTCACCTTACAACTAAAGTGATGTGTGGATATTGAACCCTCCCCAAAAATCACTAATATTTTCCTAGTTGCTATTGCGGAGCTTCTTTATGTGATTTGGTATGGTAGAAATTCTCTCCTTCATAGCAATTCCTCATTCATTTTAAATGTTGGTTGGATGAAGATCCTTATTTCTATTCGTGAAGCCTTCTCGATTTAGAAAGCTAATTGTGACAACTCTTTCAAAGACTTTGAGATTCTTAGTCATCTTAGGGTTTAGAATATCTATCGTCAACCTATGTATACTTTTTATGTTTTCCAGAAATTCTCGCTCCCTAGATGGATTAAAGTGAATGTGGATGGCGCCTCTAAGGGAAATCCAAGTCCCTTAGGCTATGGTCCTATTTTCATAGATCACCATGGGAAATGCCTTGGTTGATTCTATAGCATCTATGGTATTGATTCATCCCTAGAATCTGAAATGATGAGTTTGATTCATGTTGTTTCCTTTACCAAGCAACAAGGTAGGAATAATATTTGTATTGAATGTGATTCGACCAAGATTTTCTAGGACATTTGGAATGGAGTGGTTCATCTTGCTTGGCCACTCATAGCCCATTGGATGAGTTGTCTTCAATCTCTCATGGAGATCAATTATATTGTTACTCATGCCTTTCGTGAAGCAAACAAGTTGGAAGATGGCCTTGCTAATAGGGTTGTTATCCAGGACATTACATGGCTAGTTGACCTGCCTGATGATCTTCTCCCTTTTCATAATAATGATTGTTAAAAGTTTCTATTGTTTAGAATTTTGTAATCCTAAACTTTTTCATTATTATATTTTATGTCTTGGTCATTGACCAGGGCATCATCATTTTAGAAACAAAGATAATCTAGGGTCACCCATTATCATAATTCTATTCCCTAGTTTATATAGAAGAATATTATATATTTTATGTATAAAATCATATCATATATTTTAAAAAATACTTTTTTGATATGTTGAAACTCTATTAAAATAAATTGGTTATTTATTTATTCTCTAAAGAAACCTAACATATATGTTTTGGGGTGTGATTTATATTGATATTTAATTAATATTCATATAATGTAATGAAATATTTATATCTATTATATATGACATCCAACTTTTTATAAACCATTTTTTTAAATTCCTATGTCTTTTAGAAGAAATTTTTTTATAAAATTGATGTAAAATTTTCCATTACATTGGATCTAAGTGTTGCGTAAAGGTAAATAATGTTTTGTATATAAAATTAAGGCTAGTGGAAGAATCAATAACTAAATGAGGCAGTAATAAATTTCATATGCATGTCATAAATTCATTTAAGCTTCAGGAAAGGGTATGGTTATATTTTGATACTCTGTATGGGATTTTCATCACATTCATAATGGTAATATCATATTCTATGTAAGGGTGAGGGACTTGTACAAAGGTAATCCCATGGGTTTTATATGGGAAAATTTGAATTTATCAAGTCATGTAATGGTATTCACAACTTTCATATGGGAAAATGTTCATTGAGTAAAGGTGAATAGATTACCATTACACAAGTCTCACAAATCATGTATGAGTAACTAGGGATGAAATTCACAATGTAATGGTAAATTATTTTTACGTTACATAGAGTTAAGAACTCATGAATGGGAAGTGTCTATACCTATTTTTTGTTAATTTTCTCATATGAAACCTCCTTTTAGAATTTAAAAGTCCAAAAATCATGGAATTAAATTCTACTGACTCGTTTTCCCTTAAATTGAATATTTATAAATATTTAAATATCAAAATTCAGTATTCATGTTATAGAAAAATAAAAGTGATGATCTAATTTGAGTTTTTTTATTAAAGAGTACCAATGTGTGTTTTTATTCATAAAAAAATTTGGACCCTCTATGTCCTTATTTTTGGGATCTCATCTTGAGTTCATGTAGTCAAGAATCCCTTTGTTATAGAATAAGAAGTATTCATTTAAGGGACTAGTTTCTTAATCTGGGTTCCAAACATCAAATTACCCTCACATCCCTCCTCTATTATTGAATATGGAGTGGTATTAAAATATAATTAACCCATCTCTATATTCCATAAATAATTATTATTTTTTAAAGTGCTTTCGATGAAAATTATGGAGTTTTCTTAAATGATAAATAAAATTAGAATCATTAGGAAATTGATAAGGAATCACTATAATTATTATATATTATTATTCTAGATAGGTAATTTTAAAATATGTGATGATTTATTTTATTTTGGAAAGAAAATATTATTTTTCATTCTAGGAATCATTGACATGAATTGATCAATGATGTGTCATCAACTAGAATAGTATGTCCTAGGTTGTGTTTCTACTTGATGTAGATGTTTCCAATTTTCATATTAAACCACATAATTTTCTTATCCATTTAGTTGACATCAAAATAATTTAATTTGTGTGGCCAAATTTTGTCACCCAATGGTTTTATTCCTATTTATTGGCATGAGATATTAGGCTCAATACATTGGGTGAACAACCATTAATTCATATTTTTGTATGAATAAGTAATACTTTTTAATTAACAAATGAGTTTTATGATTTAATTAATAAATGTATCCATGCATAATATAACTGGAAAAATATCCATGTGTCCTAATGGAATGTTTTTCACAATATTTAATCCTATGACTGATGGTCAAGAATTTATTACATATCAGTATCATAGACTACATGGACACCTTAGGGGTGTGTTGTTGTTCTACATGAGATGAAGATTCCATAAGAGCATTTTTTTCTTTTTGATAACATTTGTAGATAATATTTCACTTGATGATATTCCTTTCTAAATTTATATTTACACACCTCTACCTCAACGTGATACATTTCTTGGGATAATTTGTTGATTAATCTTGATTGTGATATCATGTGGGTGTGTGTGTAGCCTATGAGACCCTTTATAATGTTTTGGGCAATGAGTTTCTTTTATAGCTTGTTTTATCATGTTTGATGATGATTAAAAATATTTATACGTTTTTACTAATATTCATAATGTTATTAAAATATATGTTTGGTTGTGTGTTCTACCCTATATGTGTGCCTTTGGGATATGATTCTTGGTTCCCAAAGCAGAAGCACCGTAATGAAATGTTTATCTCTTATACGGGGAGTCTACATGACTTCTATTGATAGAAATGATGGACATAAGAATATGTTATGGATATGGAGGTTCCTCTTAGATGTCATGTGATATACATGATTCCTAGAGGATTACAGGGAGCATGTTACTAATGTCTTAGTGGATGCTGAGTAGAATGATCTCATGATTCCATGTGGATTCATAGTTTTACATAAATAGTACGTTTTGAATCATGGTTACTAATGGATTTTAAGGAGTATATTACTTTAGTCCTTCTGGATATTGATTATAATGACCACATGATAACTATTAGATATTTATAACATGACTTACATGATTCCCAATGTATTTTGTGTAGCCTAATTACTATCCACAATGATTTTTTTTATTTCAATTTATATATTTGGTTTCTTTTTAGAATAGAGTCGAAGAAGGTATTTTCAGGTTTCATGGTGGCTGGGTAAGAACATTACCTCTTGAAAAATTTCTGTTTAGGGCTTGTGTGTGATTTTTGAAATTATTATTTGTCATGTATTTATGTATTTTCAGTTTAATTTCTACTAAACATATCATATGAATGTACATTTTATATTACTGGTTGGGTACCAGACCATGTTGTTAGTATCCTATTGAGTTGTAATCAATGTCTTCTTAGAATATCATCACAGTTTTTTACCCAATAAATCCTCACTTAGTAGAGGCACAAGATGAGATTTGGCCCAAGATCATAATCTAAAAGGACTGTACACTAGTAGTCCAAAGACAAGGATGATATGTGTCATGGTGTGAGATAAAATCATCTCAATAATTATTCATTTATTTATTTATATGTGATTTTCTTTATGGTTGATAAATTCTTTATACTCATGTTTCAATATGTTTTTCAAATACATTCATAGTATTTTTATGTTATTAGTTTACTCTTACTCTAATTTTATATTGTTAACTTATTGGGTTATTTAATGTTATTGTGGACATAGATCAAGGTTATACTCCCCCATGGTTCCACTCAAGACCCCTACTAATAGTTGCAAACATCTAGAATATGTGGACGAATACTTGAGTTCATTTTTCATCCCAAATAAAACAAATTGATTTGGTTCAAGATGTTACAAAATGGTATTAAATCACTTTTTATCTTGTTTAGCAGTTATGGGGATTCAGTAGATAGGAAACATAGAAATATGTCAATGATTGTGATGAACAATTTTCTATTATATCACGAACATCATTTATGATAGAAGTAAAACATACCAGAGAATGGTATTTACGGTATTGGTTTTCATTGTTATCATATATTTCACCTAGTGTGATACACATGAATTTTGGGGCTATGATTTCAAATCATTTTGATTCTTATAAATATTTTTGATAGACATCCCATTCATAATATTTTATTCATAAGTTTTTAATTGAATGTATGGTACATAAGTGTGATTTTATTGAATTTGATGTGCGTCTACCTATAAAACTATGTCTTGTGATACTACGACTTGGTGAACATGAGATATTATGATGATGATGGTGATGATGAATAAGATTATATAAATGATGGTAATTATGATTTAGTCCCTATGTGAACTACTAGTATAGTATACCTTGCTAGGTCATTAGAGGGATTTAATTTCATTGTAAGAACCTTGCACGATTAGATACAAGATAGGTCTGATAAATTAATGTTCTATCTATAATTTTTGGGGAGTTATTAACATATAACCTAATGTCATGTTGTTTAACCAAAGACATCATTTATATCTCTATTTGTAGTTGTTCTAAGAGTGAAGTCATCGTCAAATGTATTTTTAGAATCTCCATGATGATGTTCCATTAGTTTCAAACCTTAGTAAATTCTTTTGTGGTTTTTTAGAATACCATGTGACAATGATGTTACTTTAGTTACTTAAAATTTGGTGTATTTTACTACTTAGAAGTAACATCAATGGGGGCATTTCTTATGATATTTGGTCACTAATTATTTGGGGTTTTGGTAACCCTTGATCTTAAAAAGAATATAATTTCAGATAAATATCATGGGGTTTTAGTACTCAAAGATTAATACTTATAGAGTTATCTATATTTTGGAATACATCATCAATAGTGGAATGGAGACCCATAGTTTGATCAACCTAAATTTTTTGTTGATGGGGATGTTGATATTTTATGATTCATTTTTGTATAATTTATATTGGGGTCCAGATCCCTAAACATTCCTTGGTTCGATGGATAACATTACAAAATTCAAGGATGGATAACAAAATAAAATGGAATTTGTTTGGAGAAATCTTGGTATGTGCGCTGGTTTGGGTATTGTTTTTAAATTAGATGATCATACAGTCACACATAGTCATGGTGTTTGGTGATAAATAGTTATGTTCTTGGTAGACTAATTTATGTGTTATGAGGTGAGTGTATGGATACTCTTATGGTGGGGAGTATCGTCCAGGTCATATGCCTAACATCATATCTTATAGAAGGGTTATGGTCTTGGTAAGACTAATAAATGGATTATCATAAGATTCAAGAGTCTAAAGTGTCATCAAATAAAGAGTATATAAATTCATTTTGAATTTTTAACATTTAATTATAATATCTCCCTCAATAAAAATTAGATATAATCTTGGAATCAGGGGAAAATTCAATGAAAACTATGTTGGAGTTTTACCATTGGTACGTTGAAACCTGGTGTTTATCCTTTTGATTTTCCCAATCAGTTGGTGATCCAACAAAGGATAAGTCCTATGATTTTATTTTTGATTTATATTATGATTTCGGTCCATGATAATAATTCCTCTGATACTTATGTAATCATGTTTGGTGGTTCACGGGGTGTCAATTGTTTCGGTCAATTACCTTTGGAACGAGATGACTAGAAATGTTCCAACTTGTGTTTCCATCAAAACATAAATGTGGTGGACTAGAACTACATCAATCTATTCATATAATGTATGACTGGGGTGTTGAGTAATATTATTGGTTACACTTCTCTTGTATTGGAATTCATTAGAGGGGGAGAATTATAACACCATCATTTTTATAATTTTTTAGGTTTTTAAATCCCAATGTATGATGCTGCAAAAAATTAATAAAATAAAATTTATGTTTTACCATTACATTGGACCTATTTTATTTGTAAAGGTAACTCCTGATTTTCAATGGGTTTGTAAGGGTATGTGGAAAAATTAGTCACTGCATAATGATATAAGGAATTTTTAATGTGTCACATAATGTTCTTCAAGATCCATGTAAGGGTATAGTGAAATCCGAGAGCTGTGTAACTGTATATCCACACTTGAATAAAGGTAATCCTCGATCTATGTATGGGTAAGGGACATACATAATGGTAAACCCCTACAATAAATAATGGTAGATTAAAATATTTGGAGTCACATAAGGGTAATTGTTTTCTCTTTAAATTTATAAAAAGTTACCTTTATTAATGTATCACCTATAGCATAAGGATAACCCTGATGGAAATGCACCACGTAAAGATAAATTAATTTACCTTTACACAATTGCCTAGACTCTGATATGGGTAATTTTTTTACCTATTTTTTCTGAATATCATCCATGTTTTCACCTGTAACCTCTTATAATGATTTAAAATTACAAAAATCATGGGATTAAATTATCATGACACATTTTCACTTAAATATAATATTTATGAAAATTTAAATTTTATTCCTTATAGATTTGAAAAATAATAAAATTTAATGGAAAATATAATTTTATTTTTTTACTATGAACATGAATGTGGTTGTCTTCATTGAAAATATTTTAACCCTCATTAGAATTCATTTTGGGTTCTCATACTGATTTTGGGTCCTCAATAATCCCTTTGTTCTAGAATGGAATGTCTTCTTCCAAAAAATTTAGCTCCTCATCATAGTTATAAGAGTGGTAGAACCCACACCTCTCTCCTATATTCTAGCTGATGGAGACTTCTAAAATGATGATTAAGTAGGGTATATTTTAAATACTCATTTTTTTGTCTTGTAGGATCTTAGGCGGAAAATAATGGAGTTTTCTTGAATGATAAATTAACATAGAATTAATAGAAAAATTATAAATAAAAATTAACATTTATATCTTGATTTATTCTAGAGAGAATATTTTATTATATGTGATACATATTTATATTTTTGAAACTAATTAGTTTTTTTATTCAAGAAACCCATGACATTCCTTGAAAATTGGTGAGTCAATAAGTATGATAATAAGGACTGGTAGGAGGTGTTCGTTGATATAAAGTTTTTCATTACAGCTTTTAAACCACCAATGGTGGTTTATAATTGATGTTTATATCAAATTCCATGAGGTTGGTGGTACCATATACCCCACCCTATGGTTTTATGAATTTTTATATGAATGATATATGAGGGTGCCCACTTTGGGAGAAATACCATTAATTAATATTGTTTATGAATAACTACTAAAGTGTAATAAATTAATGAGGCTTAAGTCTTAATTAATAGACTGGTCCAAGGATAATTCTCATAGTCAAAGTTCTAAGGTATGGAGTGGACACTTGTTCACTGGGTTGATATCAGTCATCGATGGACAAGGCTTGATCACAAATGAGTTCCTTATACTAAATGGAAACCTTAGGGTGTCTTTTGGGAACGCATGAGACCTAGATCCTATAATACAATGATTTATTTTTGACCACATGTGAATATTATAGGAATCTAGAATATATTTCTTTCTATATTAATATATGTACTCTTTTTCCATGATACAATTGTTGTGTTTTTAAAACTTCTTTAAAATTCATAATTATAATCACATGTGGGAGTTTGTGCAGCCTATAAGACCATTTAAAATGTTTTATGCCATGAGTAATCCTATGTAACTTATTTTTCCATGTTCAATTGTAATCACATGTATCTCTATGGTTTTATTAATTTAGATAATGTTATGGAATTATATGTTTTCTTATGTGGTCTACCCAGATATTATTCCCTTTAGTTGTATGGTTCTTGGCTCTGAAAGTAGGTGAACCATTGTGGCTTGTATATCCCTTATAGGGTGACTGAGAATTACATTTGATGATGGTGATGATGGACCTAATAACATGATAGGGATATAAAAATGTATCATGGATTTAATCTAAAACACTATATTTATAAAGGATGCAAAGGAACATGTCACTTGAGGATTAGTTGATACTAAGTTGCACATTCACATGAGTCCTAGTGAATGTCGTGAACATCACTCACGTGATTTTGAGTGGATTCCAAGTAGTTCATACCCATGAGAATTAATATCAATATTAATATATTATTCCAATGAACAAGTTAATAGATGCCTCAAGGTATCCTAGATGCACAATCAGTCAAATCCTAGTGCATACGATAACACAATTCACTCGAATCCGAGTGGATGTTGAGAAACCTGATTTCTAGTTTCTTGGATAGTTCTTGATTCCTTTTGATATCATATCATTACTTTTTGAATGTATCTGATGTAGGTAGGTTTGGGGTTCATCGAATCTTGGTAAATACATGACCCCTCAACACGTGGTGGTTTAGTTCTTGTGAGTTCTTGGTTATAATATGATTTGTTACATAGTTATCTATTGTTTTTTTATTTCTAATGAACTTATAAAATATACATGAAATACATATTACATGATAGGTACTGGAACATGTTAGTGGTTTCATACTGCGTTTTACTCAACCCCTTCATGGGTGGCCATGGAAATTGGTGTACCCAAGAATCACTCAGTTGTTGCCGGTATAGAATGGGATGAGGGTTGTGTTGATATTCTGGAAGGACCGCTTTCTATGAGTTTGGATATAGGGATGATATGTGTCTTGTGGTGGGAAAATATAATCTCATACTTTGTATTCTATTTTTATATTTTGAAATCGTAAGTGGGTGATTAGATCCTTATTCATAGGTTTGATTCCACTATTTCTGTACACATTCATACTGATGGAATGCTATGTGTTTTTAAATCTAATTGTATATTATTTACATGTTGGGTTATTTATTATTATTATTCACTTTTATTGAGTGTATATTTTCCCCATTGTTCCACTCGAGAACTTCGCTATAAGTTCTAATCCTCTAGAATATGAGGAAGTTCACTTGAGGTCATGTATCATTGATATTTGGACCAGGTGATTTAGGTGATTATTAACATTATGTTTGGGTCATCTCAAGATCCACTGCTGGAAGTGGACAAAAGGAGTGAAATGGAAGATGAGGGGTCCAATAATATTGTTGGAGGAAATTTTGTTAAGTAGTAATTTAATTATAGTCTAACTTTAATTATTTCATAAATTTAAAAATTAAAAAATAATCCTAGTAAGACATCTGGTGCCTAGTCACACTCTCGTAGGCACCTGGTGTCATTTTGTGTTCCCTTCCCAAGGTTACCAACCACCCAGTAACCCTCAAGGTGATAATTATCTATTAGTAATCATGCTAAATAATATATACTACTCTACTTGGTATCTAGTTCCATCATTCAAAATGAAATATGTCCCAAAACTGTATCTGACTTCAAAAAATGGATCCTTAGGCACACACTGACACCTATAACATTCCAAAAAAACAAAAACACATGAGACATGGTGAATATTCAAATTATTTTACACCTACAGTAGGTGGGATTTTATAACCTCCCCCACCATATTGTATCTCATAGTTGATATGGATCATTGGGTCTCACAAGTGAATAAATCATGTCGTAATGTGCGCATATCGACCTCTCAATTCCAAGAATCCTCCTACATATGTCAATGAATGAAGTATTTGTGTACTAAAGGTACCATATTACCAAGAATAATATTTTCACTCTATTATATTATTCATTTATTTACTCTTCAAATGAAATATCTAACTCTATCTCAGAAACATTGATGCTCATCACACAACAAGGATTGGGATGTTATCTCCAAAGCTAATATTTATTAAATAAATCACTAATATCATTGTATATCTAATGGGGAGAGAATTGATATTACATGACATGGACCCTCTAAATGGCCTAGAAGGAACCAATGAACATGGGAACCATCTTCCACTACCTTTGAATCCTCTTGTGTCCCTTCTAAATATACACATATATGAAAACCCTATAACCCAACTCAAATTCCATAAGACTACATCACTGGTCATCATATGATAGTTTTATACTCTACATAATTTAAAACTAATTTTTAATTAAATAAATATACATAAAAGTATCTGGAATGAGATTGGTTCTGACAATAAAAGGCTCATGTTCCACTATCTAGCATAGAGGTGATCGAAATGGTTTATCATGAATGGCCTCAAAATGTGTCATCTAAATAGATTATTGATTGTTTTTTATTGGAAATCATCAGGATCATGACATGAATTTTACATAATCCCCAGAATTTCATATAGAATCTATAATGTACTATCATATTTCCTATTAGCCTGTATATGATATGTCAAGGTCAAACTAAACAGATTATAAATCACTCTTTTCAAGCATTAATAGAAGAAATATGTAAATTGTATGTCCATATATGAAATGATACTTTGAGGAAAAATGTTAAACTACAATATCATATAAACATATATCCAAACCATCACATTAGTGGAAGGGGTATCCTTTAATGTAAGGAAATGTATGAACATTTTCAATTCGTCTTTAATAACCCACACAACTTCACTTCCACAAAGTGACTGTTGGTCGGAGTGGACACTCAAGAGGGGGGGGGGGGGGGGGTGAATTGAGTTCCAATTAAAATTTCTGCTAAAAAAATTTGTATTAAAATCCCCCAATTTCAAAAACAGATTAAAATGTAGTGAATTTATACAGATTGTAAAGGTTCAATTAGTTTCTCAAAGATTGTTTAGTTCTCAGTTAACTTAATCTAATGATTAATTTAACTTTTGAAACTAACTTACTGGTTTACAATAAATATAAACACTTGTGAGTTTAACTATCAAAGTAGCTTTGAAGATAAATTATATTTCAAAGTAATAGCAGCGGAAAATGAAATAGATAAGTATTGTATGAATATAAACTTTAACTAAAAACACAGAGGAGTTAAACAAGAGGTTCAGTCTCAAGCCGAGACTTAGTCCTCTCAAAAGTTTTATATAAGGATGATCCACACCCTGGATCAGGGTTCAACAGTTTACAACTGTCCAGGTCCAAGACCTCTACCACTGTTAGTCGTGGGAAACAAAACAACAGAAACCATCTGTCCAGGTCACACACGACCTCTGCCACTATCCACAGTGGGAAAAGGAATGAAAAGGTAATGAGTGAGGATTTAAAAATCCTCCAGTTAAGGTTCAAAAGACAGTGTGTGTGTAAAATACAACAGATAACACACACTTCTCGTAATGTAAAAAGTAAATCACAGAGATAAAGATTTAGAGATTAGAAATGGCTCTAGTGATCTTAGTGCAGATCTTGACTTCTTTTGTTGACTAGAATTCTTTCTGAGTATTCTTCTGGTTTTTGTCTGGAAAACAGAGTACCATCTGCTTCCTTGACTTTGAGGTTCAGCTTGCTTATCGGCTCAATGAATGGTGAGTTTGTGTGGTTCTTCTTTAGCATAGATTGCTCGATGTAAGCTCTATGTTCTGGAGGCTGGTAGTAGTAGTCTCGTGAGTGCAAGTTCTCCAGTTGATCTTTGCACGTTTTGAGCTTGATCGCAAATGTGTTCTGTGTTCTTGATCTCTTCGAGTTTTCTTTTGCACACATGCACACCTTCTTTTATTCACATACTCGCATATATACATAATGTCCTCTTTATACCCTTTTTGTTTTTCTGACAAGAAGAAATGATTATGCTTTTTGATCGTACTTGGTACGGTTTCCTGAAATGGCAACATAAATCATTTAATAACATTAAATGCATCAAAAGTAACAAATGTAACTGTTAGTATAATAAACAAATAGTGTCAAGGATATAGGATTTGACTCCAAAGTTCATTATAGGTAGCCGACGTGTACAGTTGAATCGGTGTAGGGATCTTCCATCGGTAGCTCTTCAAATCGGTAGCTCCGTGTGCATCGGTAGCTCTGTGCTATCGGTAGCTCTGTCCTATCGGTAGATCTGTGTGTATCGGTAGCTCTGTGCTATCGGTAGATCTGTGATATCGGTAGCTCTGTGTGTATCGGTAGCTCTATGCTATCGGTAGCTCTGTGCTATCGGTAGCTCTGTGTGTATCGGTAGCTCTGTGTGTATCGGTAGCTCTGGCTATCGGTAGCTCTGGCTATCAGTAGCTCTGGCTATCGGTAGCTCTAGCTATCGGTAGCTCTGGCTATCGGTATCTCTGGCTATCGGTAGCTCTGGCTATCGGTAGCTCTGGTGCAAACCAAATCTAATTGGCTTAGAATTGTTTCAAAGATAAATAGGGATAATCGAGATTAACATAAATCAGAGATTATTTAAACATTATTATTAACTTGATCAGCGATTTGAAAGAATTAAAAAGTAGATCATCAGTAATTGAGAGTAGCATAAAATATGAACACATAATTGGGATTATCAAAACATATAAATGCACTATTGGGATTATCAAACCAGGTGAGGTCAACAATCTCCCCGTTTTTGATAATCACAACTTATGATATGACATAAAGAAAAATGAGAATATAGTATAAGAGAATATAGCATTTATATTCGAATTTATCAAAGAAGGCAGTATCAGAGAAAATAGAGGAAATAGTAATAGATCAAATATTATCATATTTAGTATGAAATACAATAGTATCAGAGAGGAGCTTTGAAAGAATTGGTACCAAGGAAGGAAATATAAGAAATAGTATCAAAAGCTCAAATATCTCCCCCTCTTTATATTTTCTCCCCCTTTATGGTAATTTCCCCCTTTATGGTAATTTCCCCCTTTATATCTAATTTCTCCCCTTTATATGTAATTTCTCCCCCATTGTGATAATCAAAAAGTGGGAAAGCAGACATAGAAAACTGATAATCAGAGATAGTGTAAATAAAAATAGTTGTATTAGATCAGACAAAAATTACATGAACAGAATGACATAAAAGAATGATTCCTATCAAACAGCCTGACCACTTCAGCAATCCTGATCTTCAACATGAGATTTTCCCTTTGGATCAGAAGAGGAGGTAGGTGGTGAGGAGGTGAGTGAGGGCTTTGGAATTCCAGAAATGATCACAGGAGGCTGAGCCACTGATACAGGGCCTGGCCTGTATTGGGAGGTTTGTTGAGTGATCATAGGTGTGAGGCTTCGGATGGCCTGAGCAGGAGTCATCTGGTGTGGAGACACAGTAGAGGCAGAGGCAGGCAAGGCAGGAGGGACAATAACAGGTCTGGCATCAACATGCAAGAAGGGCAGCAACAGATTTCGGAAATCCATAATGATTCCTCCTCCTCTTTCCATAGCAGATATAAAATCATCTTTGTTCTCCATAAATTTTTCTAAGGCAGGAGTCAGCTCCCTTAGCTTGCTCACTTGTTCTCGGAAGGCTTGAGTTACAGGGGGTAGCTTCATGTTTTCCAACATCAGCTTGAAATGATGTGTGAGTTGTTTCTTGGTAAAAATCCTTTGGAAATAATAATCTACCTTGTTCTTGATTTCCTCCTGAGAGGCAGAGGCCTCTTTCATAGTGTCGGAGACGATTTTCATTATTTCCCTTACTGAATCTCTTGTGGAGAGCACTACCCAGCTTAGATCTGATGAGTCCACAGAGCCACTGGTTGAAATAGAACCAAGCTCCTCCTTCATCATAGCTCGTATTTGATTCAAATCAAATGCAGGTTTTGAAGCTAGACGACCAACCGAGAAGGATACAGTTTCTTTGAAACTTTTGGTCAAGCCACTAATCAGAGTTTGCAGTTGAGAGTCATGATTTTTAACATGATCCTTTATAGAAGATTTGAACTTTTCAAACACTGAGACCATTTGGCTTACAACACTTTTTACATAGGCTAAATCCTTATCAGCTTGAGGCTTTGAGCTCATGTAAGAGTCTAAAGCAGTAACAGACTTCTGTAAGACTTCAAGATCTGCTTTTATTCTAGAAGATTGTGTCTGGCACTCTTTAATTGCTTCCATCATCTCACCCATAAAAGTTGACAGATTGAAACCAAGAGAAAGCTCAAAAGATTGTTCCAACAACTTCATTTCTTCACGAAAACAGTGCTTCATCTCAGTAACTGAGGCAGTGAAGGATTATTTCAGCTCATGCTTCAGGGATTCAAGATCAGACTTTGTAACAAAATCAGTAGGTGAAACTAGAGTAGATACTCGTGCAGAAGCTAAGCTGACTACTGAATCATTCATGACTGATTGAATCGAGGAGACTAAAAAAGATTCCATTGTTTTTACTTCTTCTACAAAACT
Organism: Viscum album; assembly: GCA_963277665.1. NCBI lineage: Eukaryota > Viridiplantae > Streptophyta > Magnoliopsida > Santalales > Viscaceae > Viscum > Viscum album. Next base: position 862,240,867 of record OY728121.1, read on the forward strand.
GACTTTGAGATTTTCTTTCAGCACATCTAAATCATGTACTCGGACCACATCATCAGGAAATAACTCAGAATTGATGTCATAGCTGATCTTTGGTCTATTCAAGGATACTTCATTATCCGAATCAGGATAATCCAAACCACAAACTATAAAACCTGGGTCTTCTACCCATTCTTCAATCTCAACAACCACTGTGACACTTCCAAGATTGGAATGATGCTCCCCCTCAATGGGTGCATTCCTATGTACAAAAACTACATTTTCTGCTGGTCTTTCTTCATCAGAGTCTTCCACAACAGCTTCTATCTCAGCAGCAGTAAGAAGATTTTCTGAAACAGGTACAGCTTCTTCTCTTTCTTTTTCTACTTCATCAGTAGGCACAACTGTGTTTTCAATCAATGGACTCAGACTCAACCTAGCAGAATCAGATGATTCAGATACATTCTCTTTTCCTCCTTGCTGAGGAACTGGCTGGTCTTCCTCATGAGTAGATAACACTTCCTCTACCTTTCCTTTTCTTGAGTATACAAACTCAGTAACAGGACTTGGGGGCAAGTCTGGATCTCCTCCAATATCCATAGGAGTTTCTTCCTCTTCTTCTTCTTCTTCTTCTTCTGACTCATCACTGTACTCGGGTTCCTCTTCATCAGATCCTAAACCTGGATCTCTTTTATCCTTTGGTCTTGAAGGATAATCCACAGGATTAAACTTATCATACACCCTCTGGTCATCACTGACCCATTCTCCTTTCCATGGGTTCCAATTGATTTTCATGTACTTACAAACTGTAGTAGTGATATAGAAGTTATTCTTAACTACAACTGTCTCATCCTGAGACTCAGCTATCCCTTTCACTTTTATCATCACAGAGATCATTTTGGAAAAGAATAAAGCATTAGTCTTTGATTTTGGCCTAATCATGTCTTCCATTTGATTCAACAGCAGTCTGTAGAGATTAAATTTCACACCATGTCTTAAATATCTTGATATCTTAGATTAGAAAAGTCTCCTCTCCTCGGTATCAAGACATGTTGAACAAATTTGAAAAGAAGTCTGTTCTCTCCATCCAATTCAGTAGCAACCACTTGCCTTTGAGTTCCATTTCCCGTTAGCTCTTTTAAAGCTGTCTCATAGACAAAAATGTTACTGGTAAGTGTAATTGCTCTTGCGACATACCTGGATACACCTTCATGTGGGACTTTGAGACATTCTTCCCACTCTACTAAAGAAAACGACATTTCCATTCCATTTAAAAAAGAACTTACCCGATTCTCATTTTCAGACTTCTCGAAGCCTACGAACTCGTAGAACTGTTTCACTAACTTCGGGTAGTATGGACCATTGTTATTTGAAAAACAATCTACCCATCTCTGATTTTCCAGAATTGCAAGCACCAACGACTTGCTTGGTAGAAACCAATCTACGCATAGCTCCTTTTCAATCACAATATCTCTATTCTGCAAATGAGGGTTTACTGGTCGCTTTCCCGACCTAGTTCTGACATTACTTCCACGAGATTCTTGTTGCACTTTCTGCTTCTTTGTTTTAGGCTCTACACTATCATCTCTTCTGGTAGGAATCTTGGTTTTTGCCATCGTGGATTTAGGGTTCTCAGTCGATTTGGGAGCTAGGATTCAAAGGTGAAAGGTTTTGGGTCCGGTGGAGTGAGAAGCGGTTTAGGCTTAGTTTTATCATGTAGGAATCATAAATAAACGAATAAAGTAAAATAACATAAAAAATGATTCATATTCTTGGCGGCAGACAGAAGTTTTAAAAATATAGCATCGGTGATAATTTCAACATCGGTGAGAATTTCACATCGGTGAGAATTTCAACATCGGTGAGAATTTCACATCGGTGAGAATTTTCACATCGGTGAGAATTTCACATCGGTGAGAATTTTACATCGGTGAGAATTTCAACATCGGTGAGAATTGATCATCGGTGACAATTTCAACATCGGTGAGAATTGATCATCGGTGAGAATTTCAACATCGGTGAGAATTGATCATCGGTGAGAATTTCAACATCGGTGAGAATTGATCATCGGTGAGAATTTCAACATCGGTGAGAATTGATCATCGGTGAGAATTTCAACATCGGTGAGAATTGATCATCCCCAGCTCATGCCTAATGTAACTTAACCTATCAGAACTTAAAGTTTTAGTGAAAATATCGGCCAATTGATGTTCAGTGCAAATAAATTCAAGAGTAATGTCACCTTTTTGATAATGATCTCTCAGAAAATGATGTATTACATCTATGTGTTTGGTTCTAGAGTGAGATAAAGGGTTCTTAGATATGTTTATTGCACTAGTGTTGTCACAGTTGATTGAAACATGCTTAAACTCAAATCCATAGTCCAATAAAGTGTGTTTCATCCACAGAATTTGTGCACAGCAACTACCAGCAGCTATATACTCTGCTTCGGCAGTAGACAATGCAACTGAGTTCTGTTTCTTACTACACCATGACACTAGGGATTTACCAAGTAAATGACATGTTCCAGATGTGCTCTTCCTTTCTAACTTACATCCAGCAAAGTCAGCATCTGAATAGCTAGTTAGGTCAAATTATTGTCCTTTTGGATAAAATAAACCTAAGTTTACAGCATGCTTAAGATATTTAAAAATCCTTTTAACAGCCAGTAAGTGTGATTCTTTAGGATTAGCTTGAAATCTAGCACACATACATACACTGAACATAATGTCTGGTCGGCTAGCAGTAAGATAAAGTAAACTACCAATCATACCTCTGTAATTGATTTGATCCACTGGTTTCCCAGTTTCATCTGTATCCAATTTACAGATTGTACTCATAGGAGTTTCACTTTCTTTAATACTGTCCAAACCAAAACGTTTTAAAAGATCTTTGGTATATTTTATTTTATTTAAAATAATTCCATCTTTAGTTTGAAAAATTTGAAAACCAAGAAAATACTTAAGCTCTCCCATTAATCTCATTTCAAATTCATTTTGCATACTTTTTGAAAAATCAGTACATAGAGAGTGTTTAGAAGATCCAAATATAATATCATCAACATAGATTTGTACAGCTAAAACATCTTTAGAAATTCTTTTAATAAAAAGATTTGGATCAGCGATCCCTTTAGTAAAACCTTTTGAAATAAGAAAATTGCTGAGTCTATCATACCAAGCTCTTGGAGCTTGTTTTAAACCATATAAAGCTATAGAAAGTTTAAAAACTTGATTTGGAAAATGAGGGTTTCTAAATCCAGGTGGTTGTTCCACAAAAACATCTTCAATTATAAAACCATTTAGAAATGAACTTTTGACATCCATTTGATATAACTTGAAATTCAGATGTGATGCATATGCAAGTAAGATCCTAATAGCTTCTAGTCGAGCTACAGGTGCAAAAGTTTCTCCATAGTCTATACCCTCTTCTTGACTATATCCCTGTGCAACTAGTCTACCTTTGTTTCTAACTATGTTTCCTGATTCATCAACTTTATTTCTAAAAACCCATTTTGTGCCTATTGTCAAGGTGTCCTTTGGTCTGTCAACTAATTCCCAGACTTTGTTTCTTTCAAATTGATTTAACTCTTCTTGCATGGATATTACCCATAATTCATCATTGATAGCATCATTGATATTTTTGGGTTCTAGTTGTGATAGAAAATCTTGATGTTCAACCTGGTTCCTTAGAGAATCTCTAGTTTGTGTTCCTCTATCAAGATTACCAACAACAGCATCTAAAGGATGATTCTTTAGAATCTTAGTCGATTTGGTAAAGGCTGGACCAGAAACTTTAGGTTCATCTATAGGTTCAGGTTCAACAGAAGCAGATTCTGGAGAAATTCCAGAACTGGATGTTTTAATAACAGGATCTTTAGATTTATCATTAAGGTCCAGAATAGACAAATCTTCTTCAAGATTCTCAAGAGAGGTTTTAGGCTCATGTGGATCAGTTTCATCGAATTTGATGTGAACAGATTCTTCCACACATTTGGTTCTCTTATTGAAAACTCTATAAGCTTTACTTGAAATAGAATAGCCTAGAAAAATTCCTTCATCGCTTTTGGGAGCAAACTTATCCATATTATCTTTAGTATTAAGTACAAAGACTTTGCAACCAAAAACTTTGAAGTAATTAACCTTAGGCTTTCTATTGTTCCATAATTCATATGGGGTTTTCTTAAGAACAGGTCTGATCAAGACTCTATTAATATCATAACAAGCTGTATTAACAGCTTCAGCCCAAAAGTAAATAGGCAGTTCATATTCATTGAGCATAGTTCTAGCTATTTCTTGAAGGGTTCAGTTTCTCCTTTCTACTACACCATTTTGTTGGGGTGTCCGAGGGGCAGATAAATTGTGACTATAGCCATTGTGTGAGCAATAAGATTCAAACTCATGATTTTCAAACTCACGACCATGATCACTTCTCAGGGTCTTAATAATAAGTCCACTAAGGTTCTCTACAGACTTGGAATATTTAATAAAGTAAGAACAAGCTTCACTTTTTTGAGCTAGAAAGTATACCCAAGTATATCTAGAAAAGTCATCTACAAGAACATAGACATAATGCTTCCCATTTAAACTAGAAACTCTTGATGGTCCAAACAAATCCATGTGAACCAACTCAAGTGGTTGAGAAGTTGAGACTTCTTTCTTTGATTTAAAAGAAACTGTGTGTTGTTTTCCCTTTTGACAGGGATTACACACTTTGTCATTTGGGAATTCTAACTTTGGTAAGTCTCTAACTAAGTTCTTCCTAGAAAGTTTTCCAAGTGAGTGAATGTTGCAGTGTCCTAATCTTCTGTGCCATAGCCAAGACTCTTTATGAAAAGCATTTAAACAAGAAATATTTTGTTTAGCTAAAGAGTTTAAATCAACAGCATAAACATTTTCATTCCTTAGAGCAGAAAATACTAAAGAATTTTTAGAGTTAAAAACATCACACGAGTCATTTTCAAACATGACATTGAAACCATCGTCACATAATTGAGATATACTAAGCAAGTTATATTTATTTCCATCAACAAATAAAACATTAGAAATCAATACTGAGTCAGTGTTACCAATCTGGCCTAGGCCGATGATTTTTCCTTTAGAGTTGTCACCAAAGGTGACATGACCTCCATCAACCTTTATTAAGCTCTTAAAGCAAGAATAATCTCCAGTCATGTGCCTTGAGCACCCACTGTCTAAATACCATATCTTCTTGTGATAGCTCTTCAAGCAGGTCTCCTACAAAACAGATTTAAACAGGAAATGACTTTGGTACCCAGATTTTCTTGGGTCCAGATAGGTTAGCAATCAGGGCCTTAGGTACCCAAATTTGTTTTATGGGTCCCATACAATTAACATAAACCACAGATTTTGAAAGATAAACTTTATTTGGTCTATAACCATGTGAAAAACCTGTTGAGGCATATGAATTTCCAAAACTGGAACTAGCATAATTTTTTCCAGACTTAGGAATAAATCGGGTTCTAGTGAACTGTCTCTGTCCAGGTTGGTATCCCAAACTATTAACATATCTAGGTGCAACTTGCTTTCCTAGCATTTGAGTTAACGCATCCTTTCCATTTGTGAATTTTTCTAAGTCCTTTCTAAGTTGTTCATTTGACAGTTTCAGTTCTGTATTTTCCTTTAGTAGTTGAGCATTCTTTTCCTTTTCTATATCAAGATCAGATTTATGCTTAACAATTAAAGCATGCTGTTTCTTTAAACCTTTGTATTTTTCTTTAAGCTCATTACAGGTTTCTTCCAACATATCACAGTGCTCAAATAGTTCAGATTTTGACATGTTTTCTGAATCAAAATCATCTCCAGAATAATATGAATTTAAAACAGGAGTGTTAGATGTTACCTCAGAAGTATTTGTCATGAAACACTTGTTGGCTCGATTCCTTTCAGAGTCCGAAGATTCTGCTTCACTAGTGCTGTCTTCTGAAGCACTCCAGGTAGACTTCATGGATTTCTTGTACTTATTTTCTTTGTAATCATATTTCTTTTTGAATTTTAACTTTGGAAAGTCTGCTTTGATATGTCCTTTTCGCTTGCATTCATAGCAGACAACTTCATCAGTTCTGTCAGCCTTCTTCCAATCCTTTTTCCATTTTCCTTATTGATCATACTTTCCCTTGTAATTTGGTTTTCTAAAGAATTTATTTTTCCTATAAAACATTTTGAATCTCCTGGCTATTTGAGCCATCTCGGCATCACTGTCAGATTCTGAAGTTTCACTCATTGAACTCTCAGTCTCCATTTGTAGTTTATCCTTGTCTTTACTTTTAAAGGTAGTAGTTTTAAACGCTACAGATTTTCTTTTGGGTTCCTCATCTTCTTCTTTATTTACTTTAAGCTCTTCTTCATACATCGTCAGCTTACCAATTAACTCCTTGACTGGAAGTGTTCCAATGTCACAGGATTCTCTAATTGAAACGGATGTACCTCTCCATCTATCTGGTAAACATCTCAGTATTCTCATAATTTGTTCTTTTGCAGGAACAATCTTTCTGAGTGAGCTAATTGTGTTCACTATCTCATTGAACCTGAGATACATGTCAGAAATAGGTTCAACAGCCTTCATTCTGAAATTATCATATTTAATAGTATAAGTGTTTAATCTCATTTCTTTAACATTGGTTGTTCCTTCGTGAGAAACAGCCAAGGTATCCCAAATTTCAAAAGCAGTTTTACATGCAAAAATTCTATTAAATTCTTCATCTCCTAGAGCACAGTACAGAGCATTCATAGATTTACAATTATTATTGTAAGCAGTCTTTGTAGGTTCATCCCAAGTAGATCTATCAGTAGTGGGAACTTTATATTCAGATTCAATGACAGTCCAAATATCAAAGCTCATACTTTCTAGATGAATTTTCATTTTTAGCTTCCACTGAGCATAGTTGTTTCCATTAAAGAAAGGCGGCCGGTTAGTAGCAGCACCCTCAAGTCTATTATCCATGATGTTACAAAAAGAATTTTAAAGAGATAAAAATTTAGAAATAACAGAAATTTTAAGAACTTTAAAATACAACTAAAATCACAGTTGCAAAACAGAGTACTTTAGAAAATATTTTCCAATCCTCTGATACCAAATGTTGGTCGGAGTGGACACTCAAGAGGGGGGGTGAATTGAGTTCCAATTAAAATTTTTGCTAAAAACAATTTGTATTAAAATCCGACAATTTCAAAAACATATTAAACTGTAGTGAATTTATACAGATTGTAAAGGTTCAATTAGTTTTTCAAAGATTGATTAGTTCTCAGTTAACTTAATCTAATGATTAATTTAACTTTTGAAACTAACTTACTGGTTTACAATAAATATAAACACTTGCGAGTTTAACTATCAAAGTAGCTTTGAAGATAAATTATATTTCATATTAATAGCAGCAGAAAATGAAATAGATAATTATTGTATGAATATACACTTTAACTAAAAACACAGAGGAGTTAACCAAGAGGTTCAGTCTCAAGACGAGACTTAGTCCTCTCAAAAGTTTTATATAAGGATGATCCACACCCTGGATCAGGGTTCAACAGTTTACAACTGTCCAGGTCCAAGACCTCTACCACTGTTAGTCGTGGGAAACAATACAATAGCAACAAGCTGTACAGGTCACACATGACCTCTACCACTATCCACAGTGGGAAATTGAATGAAAAGGTAATGAGTGAGGATTTAAAAATCCTCCAGTTAAGGTTCAGGAGACAGTGTGTGTGTAAAATACAACAGATAACACACACTGCTCGTAATGTAAAAAGTAAATCACAGAGATAAAGATTTAGAGATTAGAAATGGCTCTAGTGATCATCGTGCAGCTCTTGACTTCTTTTGTTGACTAGAATTCTTTCTGAGTCTTCTTCTGGTTTTTGTCTGGAAAATAGAGTACCATCTGCTTCCTTGACATCGAGGTTCATCTTGCTTATCGGCTCAAGGAATGGTGAGTTTGTGTGGTTCTTATTTAGCATAGATTGCTCGATGTAAGCTCTATGTTCTGGAGGCCGGTAGTAGTAGTCTCGTGAGTGCAAGTTCTCCAGTTGATCTTGGCACGTTTTGAGCTTGGTCGCAAATGTGTTCTGTGTGCTTGATCTCTTCGAGTTTTCTTTTGCACACATGCACACCTTCTTTTCTTCACATACTCGCATATATACATAATGTCCTCTTTATACCCTTTTTGTTTTTCTGACAAGAAGGAATGATTATGCTTTTTGATCGTACTTGGTACGGTTTCCTGAAATGGCAACATAAATCATTTAATAACATTAAATGCATCAAAAGTAACAAATGTAACCGTTAGTATAATAAACAAATAGTGTCGAGGACATAGGATTTGACTCCACAGTTCATTATAGGTAGCCGACGTGTACAGTTGACTCGGTGTAGGGATCTTCCATCGGTAGCTCTTCAAATCGGTAGCTCCGTGTGCATTGGTAGCTCTGTGCTATCGGTAGCTCTGTGCTATCGGTAGCTCTGTGTGTATCGGTAGCTCTGTGCTATCGGTAGCTCTGTGCTATCGGTAGCTCTGTGTGTATCGGTAGCTCTGTGCTAACGGTAGCTCTGTGCTATCGGTAGCTCTGTGTGTATCGGTATCTCTGTGTGTATCGGTAGCTCTGGCTATCGGTAGCTCTGGCTATCGGTAGCTCTGGCTATCGGTAGCTCTGGCTATCGGTAGCTCTGGCTATCGGTAGCTCTGGTGCAAACCAAATCTAATTGACTTAGAATTGTTTCAAAGATAAACAGGGATAATCGAGATTAACATAAATCAGAGATTATTTAAACATTATTATTAACTTGATCAGCGATTTGTAAGAATTAAAAAGTAGATCATCAGTAATTGAGAGTAGCATAATATATGAACACATAATTGGGATTATCAAAACATATAAATGCACTATTGGGATTATCAAACCAGGTGAGGTCAACAGTGACCATGATAATCGTATTATGAATACAATCATTAAATCATCATACTTCCACTCATTAATGATGAATAACACGAGAGAACCTTTACGTTATGGATGATAATATTTCACACATTAATATGTGTTTATTCATACAAGAAACCCTACTACACCCTATATTTCAGACTACCAATAATGGCTTCAGATGTATTAATGCATCATGGTAATCCCCATGTGAATATATCTTTTTAGTATAATGTGAATATCATATCATCACTTAATGCATTCCCATGTGGACTAACACACGTCCTATTATGAAATAGATCTCATTAACATACAAGGACCAATCATGTGGAAGATCCAAACCATATATGTTTTCCCTTATCGCAAAAAATCAATGTTAGACAACTAACTATCCCTCACTCTATCAATGTGGGAGGAAGCAATATTTAGGGTAGTGAGAATATAACTTCCAGGATAATCCTAAACAAAAAGGTATATATAAACTAGGAGAATAAAAACCACCACTAACTATTGTATTTTTTCACTACCTCAGACCAAGTCATCCTACATAGTAAATTAGCCACAAGATTCCCTTTATTAGTGGTATACCTTATCTCAAAGACATAAGACTAGAGATACTCAACTCACCACCCATAGTAAATGTTTAATTCCCACTAAGAGGATACATACTTCAATATCTTATGGTTGGTATATACCAAGAACGTATTTCCTAATAGGAAATGTTCCCAATATCACATCACATGCACATCTTATTATTTTCCATGATCATGCCTCAAGTAATCCCACTCATATGACATCATCTTCATGGACCAATATGTTACTAATTTCCTATATGTATCATAAATTCTCTATGATAACACATTAATAGCATGATATTTCAATTTATATTCCTTAAATATAAGTACACTTGCTAGATTTCTCTATATGAAATAATGAATTTAATAAAAAATGATGATACATTTAGATTAAAGTAGAAGAATTAAATAAAATAATTAAATCATATTTTCTAAATTATTAGGAATGAATAAGAGTAACCGAAATACGAAATATGTGTATAATTATAATATAGTCTACATTTAATAAAAATCAAATGTAGTTACTATAATTAAAAAATAATGAAATTTATATTATTATTAAAAACTATTTTTATAATTTTGGATTTTTATTACAAGAAAATAAGTATATTATAAAAAAATAATATTAAAATACACACACATATATATATATATGAATAATGTATTACAAATTAATTAATTAATTATAAATTTATATGAAATACTAATAAAAATAGTTATTATTTCAAAAAGAAATTGTCTAATATGAACAATTTTTCTCTATATTTTGAGATTTTATTTTGATATTGAAGTCTAAAATTTTAGAAATATAATTTCAAAAAAAATATCAATTATAATAATATACTATTAAGATCATTTTCTTTTATTTTTATAAAAATGTTTATTTCAAGGAGAATAATGAAAACACCATTTTTTGAAATAAAATAAATATTAGGAAATTATTAGTATAGTATTATGAATTTTTAATTCATGAAACCATTGTATCATATCAAATATTTATTTTATAATAAAATATATAATTTTAAAAATTTTGGTTTTAATTCATAAACATGTATTTTTAAATTTTTAAACTTATTTTCTATTTTAAAAACAATTTTTTAATACATTATACACTTGGTATTTTAATATAATTTTTTATTCAATTTTATAAATGGAATAAATTAAAATTCATTAAAATATTGGAATCAATTTTTCCAAATTATGTAATATGGTACATTTTTTGAGGTCATAAATACAAAAATTACCATGGTTAAAACCAGTAACTATGGTTAAATCAAAAATGGGAAAATGAGTAATATTAGAGGTAAAGTGACTAAGATGTTTCTAAATGACTAGAGGAGGTTTTCCTTGACCTTATCTCTTCTTCATACCATGATATATCAATTTTTTTCCACTTTCCTTTTGACTGAATATCTTTTATTGAAGATTCGTGTATATTTACAAAAATGACACTGTTTTTCAGATATAAAAGGGGAACTCCTCTCCTCGCATTCCCTAAAAAAACCAAATAATTTAATACCAGAACATGACAAAAAAATATACTCCACACACTTATACTCCTCTAAGAGTTTATATTTTTCTTAATATACCATCCTTTGATAATTTATCCCCTATATAAATGTGTTAATCCATGAAAAGAGTTATAAGTCCCTACTAAATCTTTATCTATTATATTCATTTAATTGATGTTCTTATGATCTAAATGTATTCCATTGTTGTATCATTATGATAACATTGTTATATTTTCTAAACTGGTACTTAATTATCATTATGTTCATAGAATAAACCCCCCTGTAACATCCGGGGTTTTTGGAGATGCTTGAAATCCTCAACTAGTTTGAATCGTCAGAGATTGGTGGGTAGACAAAATCTTTTCATAATTAATAGAACTTAATTCTATGAGTTTACTTTACCAAATAACATGTTTTTAAATAGGTTAAATGTTTTGGAAAGTTCATTTGTGTCTCAGTTGGTTTATGGGTTCATCAAAGGCCAAAACATATGTTTTCATGGTGTGTAGAATGAGGAACATGGTTTGGAAAAACTATAAAGCCTCCCAGGGGTAATTGTGTGGCCCTCTAGGTCTCCTAGACAAGATTCTTCAAACCCGATTAGAGGATGTGTGTTTCCATGTGTCAAATATATGTTTTTTAGTATAGGTTATTCACCCAATTCCTACATGAATTTTTAAACCATGTAGAACAATCATTCGAGGTGCCCATTTGGGTAGTTGATGTCGCACGGTTGGTGCATGGTTAGAATAACCATTTGATCTAACTATGTTTATTATTAATGAAATCAATTTTTCCATTTTAAAAACCTTTACATTAATTTTATTATGGAATTTTCCTTCTCCCATCTGTGGGATTCCTCTATAGTGGCCATGGATCTCCCTTCCTATTTATTTTAGATATTGATCCTGATTCTTTATCTGAGCCTCGTTCTTCAAGACGGTGGGTTTTATAGAACTATTTTTGTAAGATTTCAATTCCACTTTCTTCTTATCAACTTTTATCTCACTTATGGTGCACTAAATCCATGTTAACTATTTTACCCTATTTTCAGGGTGTTCATCTAAAATAATGATTTCTTCTTAATCTGGTCATTTTAGAGGTTATGATTAGGGGAACATACATCTACCAACACGAAATAGATGGTTCTTATAAATATGTATGATTTTTTTTATATTTGGGGTTCACTCCTTAGGATTCATGTGGGATGTCTAAGAATAATGATAATAATTTTAATTTTTTTTTAAAATTAATTGTATGATATTGTGGGATTTCCTTGGGAATGAACCAACCATGTTAATTCATGAAAGGTTAGGTTAGAGGCTATAGACCCCTTGGGATGGATATGATGAGTGATTTAGTTTTTTAAATTAAATAATATTATGATGCTTTTATGATTTATTGAGTTCCATGGGAACAGGACGTGCTTGGCCTTAGGGTTGAGAAGGTGTTGTACATTCAGTTTGAGGTGATGTGAAATCTAGGTTGGGTGAGTCCCAGAATATATGATTGATGATAATCACAAGATGAATGAAAGGGTCAACAAACTAAGGAGACATGGTTTTCAGGTTGCAGGCATGACCCAAATGACATTGGATGGTTATAAGCATCAGATTGAGATATATCATCACGGTTCCTTGAGCTTCCAGATGATCTATCTTAGGGTCTTATTTGTCAATTTTCTCTCCCTTTTATTGGCCAATACACCCTTTGGAGTTATGTATACACAAAAATTACTCGGGTGATAAGAAGTTATTCACTATTTGTATGGGTAATGACCTCCGTTAGATGCATCTTAGAGAAATAGTTGGAGGTTCTTGTCATAGAAATCCATGGGGTTGTGAGGATACATTGGTAGACACTGTTGAGATAGTTGGTTGGGGGTTGAGGGCTCTCGTACATGAGGTTGTAGGGACAATATTATTTAGAGGACATGAATCATTATGCCTCATAAGTCTTACTTTATGAAGATGGTGATACTTATGAGCTAATATCTGAGGGACCAGATATCTATTTGGGTGTGCCTTCAGGATTTGGTTCCTAGGTTTTGACACAAGGTGTCAGTTGCCACGTGGTTTTGTGATATTAATATAGGAGGTTAATGGGGTCTCTCCAGCTTGTTATACATGACGTTATGCCTTGGGAAATATGTTAAGGATACTCTCCAATACCATTATACAAGTGATGGAAAAATGAAGGTTATTTATTATTTGTGAATATTGATCACAATGAAAGTAAGTTTATTATGTTATTTTATATTCTTAATTATTTATTTTTAGTACACATTCTTAATCACAAATGTATTATATGCAGACATTGGCGGTGTCATACTGAGATTTGTTCTTATACTATAAACGGGCACTTTAGGACATGTGTAGTATTTTTGGATTTTCATCTTGTAATGGATCGGTACAAGGAGATGGATCATAGTGGTTGATTTATCATAGGATTTAAGGTAAGGTACCATGGGTTCCTTCCTCAGTTGATGTTTCCTTTTTATTTTTTTCGTTATCAGCATGCTAATATATGTCTGTAAAAAGGAAATCCAAATGAGAAATTATTTTATTATTTGTTCTTTAGGAAATGTTTTTGAAGCATGTTCTACATTAGGTACCTTTTGATTTTCAATTCTACAAATTGTTTATTCTGAGCTTTGTTATCATTATTAATACTATATGCTTCTTCCATAGGAGGGTTATTTTTCTATTATCTTGTGTTATTTTTATTCCACATATTTATATTTATTTAGACCACTATTATTTTACCATCAGAGGGTATATTCTCTCCACTATCACCTATTTAAAACCTCATTTCTAATTAGCACTATTTGGCATATGGGAAGGAACGCGTAAGGCCATGTGGAACTTGAATCAGAGCACTCCACTCATAGCACTGTTCGGGTGGCTAAATAGGTAATTGCATTAAAAATTGTATCAAAGGTGATTCTTTTACATATTTTAGGCCTTACTATTTTGGATATGGTCTACATGATTTTATGATATTATCAGAACTGATTTTAGAACTTGTGTCTTGTTTCCTATAGCCCCATGAAGCGGGATGGACCAAGTTTCCAGTGGTGCAGATTTTTATTTATCTCTTCTATTATTACAATTGATATGATTTACAGATTCAATTGAACACTAGGGATCGATTTTTATCTATTATGATATGTGGTACTTGGCCTATTATTGAAATGGATGTGAAATAGACCCTTGGCTTGGTATGGTAAGGGGGTCTTTTGAACCCTTGTCCCAGTGTGGAAAGGGGTGTTTTTATGCTTTCTAAATGTGCACATAATATGTTTTTAAATATATATATGCATGTGATTTGATAAAAATATTTATGATATGTGATATGATACATATTTATGGGGCTTTATCCTATAGGAGTAGGTGCAAATGAAGATGTTTGGAGTGATGATGATCACCAGGATGGGCTACGTGGTCGACATATTGAGGTGACATGGTTTGTCATGATGGGAATGGACAAAAGAATATTGCGGCGAGATGTTTAAACTATCAAAAAAGGAAGCTAAGAAAAGTATTCCTTCTTATAAATAATTGGTGTAAATTTACTTAACTACTTCAGATAGATACTTAATTTATTACTCTGATGTGGGTAGGTGAGGGTCCAAAGAGACAAGTATATATGTTATACTTGGCTCTGATTTGGGAGGGTAAGGGATAAAGGGGATAGATTTTAAGGAACATGGTTGTGATGGAGAAGAGTATGGGTAATGAGATTATCATACATAGTACTTCTTTCTTTATCATTGTTATATATATATACATATATATATATATATATATCTGTGTGTGTTTATTTATGTTATTATGGTTGTCTGACCATTATATTCTTATTCAATGGGATGCAACCTATATGGGATCCAATGGAGATTTAAGTGAGTGGTGATTTGGTGCTGTAGTGTGAATAGGTTGAGGGCCATATGGGTCGGGATGATTCCATGGTTGGTGAGGAAAAACCAAAGTCGTAGTTGCAGGCTCAAGTACATATGGGGAAATTACCAGATTTTATAGAATATGGTCCATATCTTGACAATAATATGTGGGATATCTTGGTATATTTAATCCTAGGGATTGAAAGTGGATCACAAGGAGTGGAACCTTCGATGTAGTACATAACTAGAGATTTCTTGTCATTAAATTTACCACTATTTATGTGTGATGTTGCACCACAAGTGTATGAGAACTAGTTCGAGTCGATGAAGATAATCTTCAAGAATCTTGTGATGTACCTATGTCAGATAGTGAAGATAGAAATTTATATACTTAAGGGATCTACTATGCACTGGTGGGACATGTCGGTTCAGGTGGGATGATAAGAGGCACATTCTTTGGAGGACATCGAGGCCACGTTCTTTGAGTTTCCAAATAAACTCAGAGAAGAGAGAGCATAAGAATTATTGAGATTAGACTTAGGAGACATGTTTATTATGAACTATGTAACTACTTTCACTAAGTTTTCCCATTTCATACCAGGTATGGTGGGTGACGAAACCTGGATGGTGAATCACATTGATGATAGTTTACGATACCCCATTTCGGTGCTGGTAAACATCCTCAGGTTTCCCTCCTTCATAGTGGAGGTGAATCAACTGCTCATAGCCAATGGAAATTTGACAGATCATTCTTATTAGATCTAGTTGATAGCTTCAGGTGATGTAAGTAGTGAAGATTCTAAAAGTATAAAGTAGGGACAAGAGGATTTCAAGTGTGGTGTTCTAGCTAGATACTCGACTATAACTCCTTAAAGTAGGTCTTCTATGGTGTGATTCTAGTGCGAGAATTCATGATATGTGAAGACACAGTGATATTGGGAACCAAAGTAGCGTTAGGATTTCCTTCAAGTCATCCATCTCAAGAATTTCTATTGGAATAACTCTTAGAAAACCATTTTATAGGAATAAGGGTAGGCTCTGGGTTCTAATATTGGATCAAGAGGGGTACCAGGTTCTGGTAACTAAGATTCAACTGCATGCAGAGGTTGTGGTAGAGATAGTAAGTCCTAGCAGTGGGTTCAATGTCTAGTGGATAATTTTGCATAATAAAGAGGCTGGTTCATAGGTTTTCAAGCTTCATGCCAGGTGCATTCATTAGAGATTCTAGGTGTAGAGTAGGCTTTGGATCCAGTTACTATTGGATGTACATCATCGGCCTAACCATGCATTAGGTAGTTTTATTTTGGTCATGTTACATGAGGAGGAATGTCCATTAATTCTACATGAGGTGAATGAGATGTAATAATGGACTAATTAGGCCCTGGATAGTGGGTTGGTATCATTGATAATGGGTAATATATAGATATATATATATAAGAGGTTCATGGAATCAGAGTTTATATTTGTGTATAAATGGATAAATGGATTGATGAGGTGCATTGGAATCTAGGGATCGATGTGATGATGGTTTCATGTGAGTTTTGAGGAACCATGAATTAATTAAAAATATTTTGAGATGGGGAACCTCATCAGTGTCATGTTTGATAGGGGAATGAGGCCGTAATGTGATGAGATGTGGTATTAGATGGGCGTATGAAGATATATGGGCACGATGTGACCATTGTATGGGGGAAGTATTTATAATTCCACAATTATGGACATTGAGCCTATGTATGATCATTTAGGAATCAATTTAATTTAGTTTTTTCATTAGGAAGAGACTAGGGTAGGTAACTACTAATGTGTAGAATGCCTTGAGAGTGTCAAACTATGACTTGATTACTATTGTAGACCGAGGTGTCGGGAGTGATATTTTTATGTTCTCTACAATCTCGGCCTTATACTTTATATCATAGGGATGAGCTATGTTATGTCGGGGATATTATAACATCCGGAATTTTTAGAGCATGTAAAAATAATCAATCCATTTTAATTTTAAATGTTTTGGGAATAAACAAACAATATTCTAAATTAACAAAACATAATTCCAAGATATTCATTTCCCCAATATATATTTTTTGGATTTTTTAAAGACATGGAAAATTACTAAGTGTATTGGTTGGGTTTTAGGTGCATTAGAGGCTTAGTACAAATTTTTTCTAGGTGTTCATACCGGGGTGTGTGGTTTGGGAAAACAATGAAGCCACCCAGGTATAATTGTGAGGCCCTCCATTTATAATGGACCTGGTTTTCAAACAGTTCTAGAGGGGAGGCCAAACCAGGTGGAAACTCGAGAGTTTTTATCAAAACTTATTTGCACCGATTAATCATGATTCGGAAAAATATGCAGGACAAATTTTTGTTGTTCCTCATTAGGCAGCGAGTGTCTCACAGCTGGATCACATTTAGAAAAACTGTTACAGACAACCATGCACCTAATTAGAGATAGAAAAGTACCTATTTGACCCATTGTTATTTTTCCTTTTTTCTCCCATTTTTCATCTCCCATTTTTGGGATTCCTCTCTAGTGGATAGGGCTATCCCTTCCTCATACTTTAGGATTTGATACTTATTCTTCATCTAAGGTATGTTTTCAAGACATTGGTTGTGCTGGATCCACATGATAAAGATCTTGAGTCCTCTTCATTCCATTATCATTTTATCCCACCTTATGATTCTCTAAATATATGTGATACATTTTAACCTTTCTAGGGTGTTAATAAAAGATGTTGATATCATCCAAATTTTCTCGAGTTGGAGGATAATATTAGGGGAGCATCTGAATATGAAAATTGGGTAGGTGATTCTTATTTATCTCCTTGATTTTATGATTTTTTTCAATGATACACTTTATCGGTACCTCGTGGGTTGATATAAAAAGGCCTTAATAAATATAATACATGTTGTTAAATTAATTGTATGATATTTTGGGACTTTATTAGGCATTCCATAAATAGGTTTATTCATTTGAGGATGATTTAGATACCATAGACCACTTGGAAATGATAGGACATGTTATTTAATTTTACTAAATTAATTGTTTTTTGTTATAGTTATGATTTACTATGTTCCATGGGATGGTCATGAGCTCAACCTAATGTAGAAATACTTGGGTATGGTGAAGAACCATCTATTGATGGGGTTGAGAACATCAATTGGTGGATGGGTCCCACTATACATGGGGCTACCGATATAGGATTATTTAAAGGATATGCAACATTGCGCCACATATTTTGTGCTTTGAGATGACGAGGGTACATATTTACTGGGGTCCGAGGAGATGGTATCTCATTTGGTGTTACTTCTAGACATAATTTACAAACATTAGACATTAGGTTTTGGATGGAACGTGGTTCCAATATACAATTATATGGGGTGCCAGAGGGTTCTCCATATTATTATGAATTATAGGATTCCTGGGTCTATATTCTAATGATCTTCACAACTACTATTATACCAATGATGGTTGATGCAGGTTATTTATTCCTTGTTGTTGTTGATCATAAGGGAAGAATGTTATATTTTTTGATGTGATGTTCTGGATTATTTTTTTAGTACACCAACTTAATTACAGATATAAGATAGTTACTAGTTGGTGGTGGTCTGCTAGGATTCATTCTCACACCCCACACATGCCTTTTGATACATGTTTAGACATTATGGTTTTTCATTTAGGTAATGGTTTGGGATTATAAGATGGATCTTAGTGATTTAGTTAGAATAGGAATGAAGGCATGGGACCAAGGGTTCTTTCCTAAGCTGGAGTTTACCTTTTTTTCTTTCTTTATTATAATGAGTATATATGTACATACTAATGTCGGCCATAGGGGGACCTCCTTTATTTATTGCATTGTGTGACCTATTATGGATGCATGTTCTACATTCAGTATCATGTCTTGTTTAATTCCAAAAATGGTTTATTATAATATTTTTTATCATTTTTTATTTTTCTATCATTCACAATGGGAGGGCTACTAGTCCAGTGCCTTATGTACTCATTTTTATGCTTCATTGTATTTATTTAGACAATTGTTATATTAAATGCAGAAAGTATTGTATTCCCACTGTCACCTCTTCATACCATTTCTAATAGTCTAATGACTTTTAAATATGGGGAGGTCCACATAAAAACCAACAGTAGTCATCCAGTAGAATTTTTTGTGGTGGATAAATGGGTTAGGGCACTACATTCCATCCTCTTTTCTAATAATAAAATCAAAAACATTAATCATACATTGTGAGAACTGCCCCTCCAGAGTGTGACATGTTTGATTTTTCATAAGCATCTTATAATGAAGGTACAAATAGGGAATTTAATATATAAATAATATATATGGAATATTTTAGAATCACTAATTATAAATCAAAATAAATTCTTTTCCTCAATCAATGGAAAAATAAATTATCATCAATGTGTATGTTTGGACTACCACAACCATATAATGACCAATTTCCATTTTTCATCTTATAACCACTCTAAAATGGTGTCCATGATAACGGTTTTAAATATTAAATATGTTTTTATAATAGCTTTAGGGTTATATTTTAAAAAAATGCTGAACCTATCAATGATATGATCAACACACAATTTTTTATAATTCGGTCTTTTAAAAATAGTACAAAGAGTGGAAAATAATTAATTCAATTTATGTAATATTTTCACATCTAATACTTATTCTTCAAAATCAAACATAATTATAATATATCATAATAAAAATTTCTAAATGATATAATAATTCTACTTTGGTACTGATATCAAAAATAAATAAACTCATAATCATCAGTAATCATGTTATTTTCTTATTTAGGTTTGTTTGACCATGTACATGAATAATGATATAAATTTATATCATTGGTGATAATGAATAATTAATTATTGGTATAATGAGATATAAATATGTAAATAACTATTTTTTTGTTCAGCAATGGATACATAAATATTTACCTCATTAATTTAGAAAACATAATTTATAAGTTACAAATCAATGAAAAATATCTATTATCCATTTCATTAACTAGGATAAAGTCTAAAATACTCATAAAATGAAATTTCATTCTCATGAATTATAATAATTCATAAAATTTTTAAACATTAATTAATGATTAATGATTTAATTTTAATGAATGATTACTAACATAGTTCATAGAAAACTACTACAAACTGTCAAAACTATAAGCACCTGATGTGGGAAATTAATCAATAACTAACTAATTTAAATGTAGATAATGATTATAAATATTAATTTTAAAGACATTTAAGTGTTAATATATTTATTAAATAGTATGTTAAAATATTTTTGTTTATTTTATTGGAGTTTAGAGAGCATATGACTAGGAGGGAAAAATGTAAGCTATTTCCATGGCCCAAATCTCTTCCTTGGGTCATATTCACTATAATTTTCATATTATATTTAAATACTGATCTATTATGACCTATGATTATTTAATGGTTTATTACCACAATATTTTCTACGGAATCCTTTTTCCAATCAAATGACTTCTTTATAATTGATTCAACAATTTCATTAAAATTCAATTTTTAAGAATAATTCCACATACATTTAATGGGGGTTTCTTCCATATCCATGTTCTTTACATCACAATAATTATTTGTGTTTATTAATAGACACTTAATTTGTTGATTTTTTTTAATTTACCATTTTTTAAATTCTGTTAGTTTTTAAATAATTTTTTTATCCTTTTATTGATGTGGTTTTCTCAATAATGACATTTCAAGACATTCAAATGGTCTTATATCCTTTCTAAATAAATTTTTTAGCTTTCACCCATCATTTTTTTTATAAAAATTATATATTATCATAGATATTTTTTTTAATCCATTATATTATGGTTTATGAAATGATCTTTCCCTTGCAATAATTTTTTTAGAATGTAATTTTCACTTCATATAATACTAGAATGTTTAAAAGGTTTGGTGAAAAATATTGTATTTTATGTACTATTTTATCTCCAAGGATCATCTCTCATGAGTTGATGTTTTGAACATCTTTTATATTTTATTGTGATATGTTTTCTTTTTTAAAATGACAATTTTATATCATATGATCTTTTCCTGTTAGGATAAGTGATGTTTTGGTAATTTTTATGAAAATTTCTCTTCTTCCATGGGTTATTTAAGAATTATGGTTGTTTTTAAACTGTAGACGTATATATGTATGATGAATTGTGGGGTCCAATATTACTATCCAATGAAATGTTTTAATATTATATCTCATCAGATAGTCAAGAATGGTCATTATAGAGACCCTATCTTAAAAGTAATATAAATAATATTAATTTTTTTAGAATACTTAATGAATTTAAATAACAAAATCCCAAAGTCGGTATTAGTTTATTGTCTTTTGAAACATGGAATCATAAAAACTTTTCCATAATTGATCCACATTATCTATCATGAGTTTTTATATGACTACATCCTATGTTAGACACATCATACATAGTAAATATATTTAAAACCTTGGGAAGGTAATTATAAAAGGCATGATCTTAGATGATCAGAAAGAGATGACATGGGATACATGTAAGACTTATCATGAGAATAATGGTATGATAAGATGGCCAAGACATTTAAAAATCAAACCCTACAAACCAAAGAACCTAATTAATTGTTAAGGCATCAGTATTGGAATTTAATAAGACATGAAGAAAAAGGGAATAAATATCATAATCTATGAAATCATAAAATAGGAATAAGACATGGAATTGTGCCAGAAACATAAACATGTAATATCATTCCCTATATTTCAAGGATCACTTCAAAAACTTTTCAAGGAAATTCATGGGGGTGAATCCTACTGGTTGGGACCCTCCACCATCAAATGTAGTCATCATTAATTTATTAGGGATATGGTTTCCCCATCATCCCATATTTGATTCAATTTCTCTATATTTATATAGTGTATTGGGTTTCTCTATGTTCCCATAGTGTATAAAGATCAGTAACTTGTTTCCCATCCTTATATCATTATATATAAATCTTTACCCAATTCATTGGAGAGATATATAGATCCCCCCATATCATAATGAAATAATGCATATATGTGTCATAATATAATAGAAAAATATCATAATCCATGAAATGAAATGGTTATCATAAACATGTTATCATATCATAACCTATGAAAAAACAGATATGTTTCATAATCATTTCAACAAATCACAACCCATGAAAAGAAGTGGGATTCAAAACCATATAACATGTGAATGTAAAATGGGATTCATAAACATTATTCCAAAAAATAAACCATTCAGATAATGAATTTGAATAGAACCTTTTTATAATTTCCTAAAAGTCCTGTGTAACACCAAAATATGTACTATTATATGGAAACTAATTTTGAATGATCCTTTACAAAACTTTTTGTAGTAATATATCCTTTATTCTTTGAGAAATATTTTTTAAAAGCTAAAAAACTTTTGAAAACATTTGACATTGAAAATATATTTGGGAACATATAAAGGAAGCTTTAAAACCCAATTTTTTTTTCCAAAAAATGGTTTCCTTGAAAATGAGCTCAATATATCAATTTTAAAACACTTATTTTATAGAAAAACATTGTTTTTGAATAAAATAGATTTATTACCAAAATAGAATTTACATTTTCTCAAAAATATTTTCTTAATTATGTTAATGAACTGAAGAGTGTATTAAATGTAACAATACATTATAAAATCATGAATAACCATAGGATATTAAAATTAATGATATTTATTGAGATATGGATCATGATATTTCATTAATATATGAATAATCATAATCAATCCAGATAAATGATGAGATTGAATCAATCAACTCTTACCAATTTGGTAACTTTAAATCATAATAACCTTGAGGAAATAACATTACATGAATATTATAATTGTAACATCCCAAGTAAGTAATGAATAATAGATATTTTTATCTATGTCTATTAATGATTAAGATAGTGTTTTAGAGGCTTAAAATGAAAATAAATCCAATCTTAAGCATGGAATACACTAATATTCTTAAAAAATTGTTTTACTGCCTTTTGATGGAAAACCATTTTTAAATCTATCTTTTGACAATTTTATAAACTATGTTTGTAAAACTAAA
The DNA here is from genome assembly GCA_963277665.1 of Viscum album. Classification (NCBI taxonomy): domain Eukaryota; kingdom Viridiplantae; phylum Streptophyta; class Magnoliopsida; order Santalales; family Viscaceae; genus Viscum; species Viscum album. The sequence goes on from OY728121.1 coordinate 862,263,849, forward strand.
CTTATTCTTTATTATTGGGACATCAAAATTTACTTTGTGTTAATTTTTGGTATTTTTCTGACAATGTTCATTTTTTAATGAATAGTGAAAAATACAGCATTTTAGATCAAAAATGATTTTTAATCTAATTTATTTATATGATTAGATTATCCTTTGAATTAGTTTTAAAGTTAAATTAGAATATATTTTTACCATTTTAATCCAATTTTGGTCATTGGAATCAATTTCACTTTGAAATTGGACTTAAACTAGTGTCAATCTTTTGATACTTATTGTTTCATAAAAACATGCTATTTTCTCTGACAGCGGGAATTAATTATTAAATTAATTAATGTGACTTATATGTATTGAATTTTTTAAAATAGACTTCATTTTTTAATTCAGAATATCAAATATAGCTTAGGGTGAATTTTTTTGTAATTTTCTGAAAAACTTCAATTTTTGATGAATAGTGAAACCACTAAGTGGTACTTATAAAGACTGATTTTTCGTTTAAATGAAAATTTTCCATCATTGTGTTTTGAATTTCAAAAATCCGACATACATGGTTTTCATTAAGAAGTAAAATTTGGTTCAATTATATTATAATAATTTTTGGTGAATAGTAACTTGTTAAGTTTTATTCGCGATTAGTGGTAATTAGTGTAGTTTAAGGTAAAAATAATGCTTTAATAATATGAAATGACCTAGACACATGTTCCAACCTTATTGGTTGTGTCATGGCCGACCAATACAAGCCATGGGTCAACTTGGGGACCCCATGGAGACACATTGGTAGGGAAATGACATAAATAACTTTTTATTAAATGTAAAAGTAAAAATGACACAAACATAATATGTTTTACGAAAACAATTTTTACATGGGGTTATAAAGATAAGATTTTTTATTATAAATAGTAATTGGAAAGATAAAAAGATTTAATACATCATAGTATTTGTTTATAATTTTGAGACATTAAATAAATTAAATTATTTATGACATAATAATGATGCAACGATGACATCATTATTTGACGATTTAAATAAAATGGAAAGATAATGTAACATCTATGAACTACACATGTCAAAAACCAATTGGATGATTTTATTTAGAACCCTTATCACCTTATCCACGAATTATATCAATGTGGGACCTTTTAAAACCGAAACACATTTTCAACTAAAGTAATATTTCTTTACTTTCCAAAAGTGCCCCTCCTCTCCTCTTATAAGAGGCCCCCACTTCTACCTCATTTCACACACTCCTCAAGCCTTTGGATAGGCCAAACCCTGCCCATTAACTCTCTCCACATCCCTCTACTCATCCTAGAGGATTCCCTTTGGGCATAATCTTTTCAAATGAAGCCTTTAGGCTCAAATCAAAAGGAGTTACACTTTTAAATGTAATTCTTTCTCTCATGTTCATTTGTTTTATTTTGCTTCTCCAACCCCCTAAACTCTTTTTATTTACTTATTTTGTAACAAAACCAGTATATTAAATATACTAGGATGTTTTTATAAGATTTATTTGAGCTAAAATTTCACACAACTACATCAAATGGTTAAAAACATACGGTTTCCGTGGATGGCGAAATTCTGCCTCCCGAAACGATGATTGTTCAATACTCATTTAACACCTTCAAATGTGGCCATTATGATGTCACTATTTTTATATATGATATATTATATGTTTATGTTTTCCTTAAGGTTCTGATTTTTTTCATTTTTGTCATACCTTTATGGCTCCCATTATGGGTAAACACGATATCTTCATTTTAGGAAGTGCGGACTACCGCCCCCTGAAAGTGACTTGATTCGTTAATACCATATGTGGGATGTGTAAAGGATAAAGTTAATGATATTATATATGTTATTATACTGGAATTATAATATACTCTTATATCATTAAGATTCCATTCCAGAAAATACAAAATAGAAATGGAAGTAGCGTTCATGCGTACGTATGGCTTACCGTCTCCATGAACGGTGCATTTCATTTCTTACCTCTGAATGTGATGTAATATTATAAATACATGTATATGATGAATATATATGATATATATGTTATCCAAATCATTAATATCATTCTGGATATAATGAACCTTTGACCAAATTAACAACATGTAAGTGTAAGAAGTCTATTTTTGACTTAAGAACCAAATACCGACAAAATGAACATTATTAACTTAAATGATTAAATGATGTTCATAACATGGTATAAAAGGAATAATGAAATTGAAAAAGGTTCATAAGAAAGTAGAGATTAACTCAAGTTTATTATTCAGGATATTAAAGAACGGTCGGGTCAAGTCGGATACGAGGTAAGGGAACTTCTTAACCCAATTTCCATTCTTTGGGTTAATCTCCTACTTTCAAATTATGTCATGATATTATTATGTCCTATCTTGTATTTATACTTTCTTATATTTTATTTAAAAATAATCTTTTTAAGGGACTTCGTCTCAATCTCCATTCATTGAGGCATATTTTTTTTATACACATCTTTTATACGGTGTATAAACCCCTTTGACTTTTATGTTTATTCAAAAGGAATCCCTTTTATATGAAGCATTTACTAAACGACAAAAGGGAATGTTTTTGTCATACGTATGCGACGACAACGACTTCTCCGCCATCGTGACCGTTATTTGAGTTTCGGCTTCCTCTACAAGCCATACCTTCTTTTTAAAAGAAAAATAAATACCATGTTTTAATTTTCTTTTATTTTGGTATTGAAAATGGTTTTCACAATGTTTTTGTGTTGTATTGATATCTTGTGATTGAAATGTGGAAATGTTATGTTTCCTTTATGCATGTTTTATGTGATACGATTATGTTATGGTTCTTGGGAATTATTATGAAGACGGGTGGTTTTGTGATAAACTAAGGGCGGGTGAGCCCGATATAGCTCTCCAATGCATTGGGTAACGCGAAGGAGTGAAACGTTAAGGTTTCTCTAAAGAGATTTAGGGAATATACTCTGATGGGTATTCCAAACGTAACCAAGAGGTTTACTCCCTACGTAAGAATGTTATGAATGCCTCAAGTTACCTTTATGTCTTATGATTTCTATGATTTATTCATGATTTTATGAGGTATGTTAAGGTGCCTATGTTTTATGGGTAATGTATGATTTCATTCTTATGTATATATGAACTCATGTTTCCTTTCCATGTTTTTATAACCCATACTGAGCTTTTTATGCTCATCCAATGTTTTTTTGAAATTTTTTTCACAGGTCAAGGGAAAGGTACATGATATGATGATAGTGTCAAGGATGTGTCAAGAAAGAATCCATGTTTATTTTAAATATGTTTCCATTGATGGGAATGAAGAATACTATCTTTATGTAACTACTTTGTTTATATGTGGAATGTAATGCAAGTTTCATGATCTAATTCTCTAAAACTCTAAACCTGAAAAGATCCTCAATGTGTAATCTTGTAATAACTCAAGATTAAGTAAGGTTTAAGGCTGGGGCCTTATAGTTGGTATCAGAGGACGGTTTAGATAACTTTAGGAGTTAGAATTTTATTAAATGATTATCCATTTTTTTTTGAAATTATATAGAATTTAATGATTACCATGTTTCTTCATCTAAGACATGTTTGTTCAGAATGGTTTTCCGCAGAGGAAACAGGGAAACAGTGCTAGGAAGGCATACAGAAGGAAATAACCTTCCGAATCAGCATCCCGAGATGGTCGGAATTGGAACTGAACAGTTTGTTGCAGTAATGACGCAGTTGACTCAAGCGATAAATGGTGGTGGTATCCATGCATGAGATCAGCCAGACCAACCGCAGAGGAACATGTTAGTGGTGGAACATTTCATGAGGCAACATCCACCATCATTCAGAGGATCATCTGACCCTGTGCTAGCTGAAGGGTGGATTAAAGAAGTGGAGAAGATTTTTTATGTCATGGGGTGTTCAGACAATCAAAAGGTTAGTCTTTCTATTTACCATTTGGAGGGTGAAGCAGATCAGTGGTGGTCTATGGTTAAAAATATCAGGGACGCCGATGAGATTGATGCTCTTGACTGGGATGAATTCAAAGGTATGTTTCTTGAGAAGTATTTTCCTAAGGCTTTTCGACTTCGGATGGAAAAAAAATTCTTGGAATTGAGGCAAGAGGAAGACTCAGTAGATGCCTATGAAGAAAGGTTTACTCGATTGGCAAGGTATGCTCCAAATTTTATCTGAGACCTTGATAGTAAAATCAATCGTTTTTACTCATGATTAAAGACAAAATATCTAAGGGCATTAGCTTCTCATGAGTTTAAAAGTTATGAAAAGCTTTTTCGATGTGCTGAGAAGGTGGAAATGGAGTTTTCCAATGACCAAGTGTTCTATAAAAACCAGCAGAAGAAGAGACCGAGGTGGCAGGAGAAAGGTAAGAATTCTTCAAAAAAGTCTGATGGTAAGAGAACTAAGTTTCCAGTTTGTGATAAATGTGGAAAAAGGAATGCCAGGGAATGTCTTCTGAATTCTATAAAGTGCTACCGATGTGGTAAGATGGGATATAAGGCTCGTGATTTCACTGAAAAGGATCAAGTTGAAGGTAAGACCAAATTTGATTTACAGTTAGTGAAATGTTATAAGTGCAATGAGATGGAATAACTGTTGATCCTGCAAAAACAAAAGTTGTGGAAGAATGGCCAAGACCCACAAATGTAACCGAGATTCGTAGTATCCTTGGTTTGGCGGGCTATTACCGAAGGTTTGTTAGAAATTTTTCACGGTTATCTAGTCCAATGAATAAGCTAACTCGGAAGGGTGTTAAGTTTATCTGGACAAAAGAATGTGATGATTGTTTTCAGGAATTGAAAAGAAGATTGGTGAATGCTCCAGTTTTGGCACTACCTTACAGGAATGGTGAGTTTGTTATATACAGTGATGCTTCATTGAAAGGACTTGGTTGCGTCCTAATGCAGAATGATCAGGTAATTGCTTATGCTTCACGACAGTTGAAAACTCATGAGTTAAATTACCCTACACATGATTTGGAATTAGCTGCTGTTGTTTTTGCTTTAAAAATTTGGAGCCATCATTTGTATGGAGTAAAGTGTGAAATATATACCGATCAAAAAAGTTTAAAGTATATATTCACTCAGAAAGAGTTAAACATGAGACAAAGGAGATGGCTAGAATTAATCAAGGACTATGATTGTACAATTCATTACCATCCGGGAAAAGCAAATAAAGTGGTTGATGCTTTCAGTCGAAAAAGTAATGCTTCATTAACAATGTTGCATTTGGAACGTGATCCTTTGGTTAAGGATTTGATGAACTTTGGCATAGAAGTTGTTGGTGTAGGAAGTCCTTCTGTTTTGTTTCAGGTATCAGTGAGATCATCTCTATCAGATAGAATCAAGAAAGCACAGAAGCAAGACAGTGAGTTGCAGAAAAAGGTAGAGCTAGTTCAAAAAGGTAAGTTTCCTGAATTCAACATTGATAATGATTGTGTTTTGAGATTTGGGAAGAGATTTTGTGTGCCTTGCGATTCACAGTTGAAGAGAGAGTTGTTATGTGAAGCTCATAGTTCTCCATTTTCAGTTCATCCTGGCAGTACTAAGATGTATAGAGATCTGTGGGAGTATTACTGGTGGGATGGAATGAAAAGAGACATTGCTGATTTTACTATGAAGTGTTTGACATGTCAACAGGTTAAAGCAGAGCAGCAGTTACTGAAAGGGATGCTTCAGCCTGTACCAGTGCCAAAGTGGAAATGGGAGAATATATCCATGGACTTTGTCGTTGGATTACCGAAGACATCTCGAGGTAATAATGCAATCTGGGTTATTGTTGATCGCTTGACCAAATCTGCTCATTTTCTTGCTATACGAGATACTTTCTCTCTTGATCAACTTTCCCGTTTGTATCTTAAAGAGATAGTCCGGTTACATGGAGTTCCTCTCTCCATTGTATCGGATCGTGATCCCAGGTTTACATCTAACTTTTGGAAAGGCCTTCAGAAGTCGTTGGATACTGAATTAAATTTTAGTATAGCTTTTCATCCTCAATCAGATGGGCAGTCAGAATGAACAATTCATACATTGGAGGATATGCTACGAGCTTGTTCTATGGATTATCAGGGAATTTGGGACCAACATCTTTCTTTGGTTGAATTTTCATATTATAATAGTTTTCATTCCAGTATACAGATGGCACCATTTCAGGCATTATATGGGAAGCGGTGTCGAACTCCAGCTTTCTGGGATGAAGTGGGTGAAAGGAAGTTGATGGGACCAGAATTGGTAGAAGAGATGGTAGAAAAAGTTCAGCTGATTCAGAAACACATGAGAACAACTCAGAGCAAGAAGAAGAGTTATGCGGATAACCGGAGGAAGGATCTATCTTTCGAGGTAGGTGATCATGTTTTTCTCATGGTTTCTCCTTGGAAAAGTGTGATGAGATTTGGTAAGAAAGGAAAGTTTAGTCCAAGGTTCATTGGACCATAAGAAATTCTGGAGAGAGTTGGATCAGTTGCATACCGAGTGGCTTTATCTCTGAGTTTATCTCAGGTACACAATGTTCTTCACGTTTCAATTTTGAGAAATTATATGCCAGATCCATCTCATGTTTTGAGTCCAGAGGTAGTTTAGCTGGAAGAGAACCTATCTTATGAGGAACAACCGTTCCAGATTCTTAACCACAGGGAGAAAGTGTTACGGAATAAGGTGATTCACCAGGTAAAGGTTTTGTGGAAAAACCACATGATTGAAGAGGCAACATGAGAATCTGAAAATGCAATGAGGGATTAGTACCCCCATTTATTCGATAAGTATATAAATTGCGGGGACGCAATTTTCAAAAGGGGGGAAGGATGTAACATCCCAAGTAAGTAGTAAATAATAGATATTTTTATCTATGTCTATTAATGATTAAGATAGTGTTTTAGAGGCTTAAAATGAAAATAAATCCAATCTTAAGCATAGAATACACTAATATTCTTAAAAGATTGTTTTACTTCCTTTTGATGGAAAACCATTTTTAAATATATCTTTTGACAATTTTATAAACTATGTTTGTCAAAATAAACTTATTCTTTATTATTGGGACATCAATATTTACTTTGTGTGAATTTTTGGTATTTTTCTGATAATGTTCATTTTTTAATGAATAGTGAAAAATACTGAATTTTAGATCAAAAATGCTTTTTAATCTAATTTAATTATATGATTAGATTATCTTTTCAATTAGTTTTAAAGTTAAATTAGAATATATTTTTACCATTTTAATCCAATTGTGGTCATTGGAATCAATTTCACTTTGAAATTGGACTTAAACTAGTGTCAATCTTTTGATACTTATTGTTTCATAAAAACATGCTATTTGCTCTGACAGCGGGAATTAATTATTAAATTAATTAATGTGACTTATATGTATTGAATTTTTTAAAATAGACTTCATTTTTGAATTCGGAATATCAAATATAGCTTAGGGTTATTTTTTTTGTAATTTTCTGAAAAACTTCAATTTGTGATGAATAGTGAAACCACTAAGTGGTACTTATAAAGACTGATTTTTGTTTAAATGAAATTTTTCCATCATTGTGTTTTGAATTTCAAAAATCCGACATACATGGTTGTCATTAAGAAGTAAAATGTGGTTCAATGATATTATAATAATTTTTTGGTGAATAGTAACTTGTTAAGTTTTAATCGCGATTAATGGTAATTAGTGTAGTTTAAGGTATAAATAATGCATTAATAATATGAAATGACCTAGACACATGTCCCAACATTATTGGTTGTGTCATGGCCGACCAATACAAGCCATGGGTAAACTTGGGGACCCCATGGAGACACTTTGGTAGGGAAATGACATAAATAACCTTTTATTAAATGTAAAAGTAAAAATGACACAAACATAATATTTTTTACGAAAACAATTTTTACATGCGGTTATAAAGATCAGATTTTTGATTATAAATAGTCATTGGAAAGCTAAAAGGATTTGCTACATCATAGTGTTTTTTTTATAATTTTGAGACATTAAATAAATTAAATTATTTATGCCATAATAATGATGAAGCGATGACATCATTATTTGATGATTTAAATAAAATGGAAAGATAATGTACCATCTATGAACTACACATGTCCAAAACCAATTGGATGATTTTATTTCGAACCCTTATCACCTTATACACTAATTATATCAATGTGGGACATTTTAAAACCGAAACACATTTTCAAATAAAGTAATATTTCTTTACATTCCAAAAGTCCTCCTCCTCTCCTCTTATAAAAGGCCCCCACCTCTACCTCATTTCACACACTCCTCAAGCCTTTGGATCAGCCAAACTCCGCCCATTGACTCTCTCCACATCCCTATACTCATCCTAGAGGATTCCCTTTGGGCAGAATCCTTTCAAATGAATAATTTATGCTCAAATCAAAAGGAGTTACACTTTTAAAGGTAATTCTTTATCTCATGTTCATTTGTTTTATTTTGCTTCTCCAACCCCCTAAACTCTTTTTATTTACTTCTTTTGAAACAACAACAGTATCTTAAATATACTAGGATGTTGTTATAAGATTTATTTGAGCTACACTCTCACACAACTACATCAAATGGTTAATGAACATACAGTTTCCGTGGATGGCGAAATTCTGCCTCCCGAAACGATGATTGTTCAATACTCATTTAACACATTCAATGGTGGCCATTATGATGTCACTATTTTTATATATGATTTATGATATGTTTATGTTTTCCTTAAGCTTATGATTTTTTTCTTTTTGGGCATACCATTATGGTTCCCATTATGGGTAAACACGATATCTTCATTTCAGGAAGTGCGGACTACCGCCCCCTGAAAGTGATTTGATTCGTTAATACCATATGTGGGATGTGTAAAGGATAAAGTTAATGATATTATATATGTTATTATACTGGAATTATAATATACTCTTATATCATTATGATTCCATTCCAGAAAATTCAAAATAGAAATGGAAGTAGCGTTCATGCGTACGTACGGCTTACCGTCTCCATGAACGGTGCATTTCATTTCTTACCTCTGAATGTGATGTAATATTATAAATACATGTATATGATGAATATATATGATATATATGTTATCAAAATCATTAATATCATTCTGGATATAATGAAACTTTGACCAAATTAACAACATGTAAGTGTAAGAAGTCTATTTTTGACTTAAGAACCAAATACCGACAAAATGAACATTATTAACTTAAATGATTAAATGATGTTCATAACATGGTATAAAAGGAATAATGAACTTGAAAAAGGTTCATAATCAAGTAGAGATTAACTCAAGTTTATTATTCAGGAGATTATAGAACGGTCGGGTCAAGTCGGATACGAGGTAAGGGAACTTCTTAACCCAATTTCCATTCTTTGGGTTAATCTCCTACTTTCAAATTATGTCATGATATTATTATGTCCTATCTTGTATTTATACTTTCTTATATTTTATTTAAAAATAATCTTTTTAAGGGACTTCGTCTCAATCTCCATTCATTGAGGTATATTTTGTTTTATACACATACTTCTTTTATACGGTGTATAAACCCCTCTGACTTTTACGTTTATTCAAAAGGAATATTTTTTATACGAAGCGTTTACTAAACGACAAAAGGGAATGTTTTTGTCGTACGTATGCGGCGACAATGACTTCTCCGCCGTCGTGACCGTTATTTGAGTTTCGGCTTCCTCTACAAGCCATACCTTATTTTTAAAAGAAAAATAAATACCATGTTTTACTTTTCTTTTATTTTGGTATTGAAAACGGTTTTCACAATGTTTTTGTGTTTTATTGATATCTTGTGATTGAAATGTGGAAATGTTATGTTTCCTTTATGCATGTTTTATGTGATACGATTATGTTATGGTTCTTGGGCATTATTATGAAGACGGGTGGTTCCGCGATAAACTAAGGGCGGGTGAGCCCGATATAGCTCTCCAATGCATTGGGTAACGCGAAGGAGTGAAACGTTATGGTTTCTCCGAAGAGATTTAGGGAATATACTGTGATGGGTATTCCAAACATAACCAAGAGGGTTACTCCCTACGTAAGAATGTTATGAATGCCTCAAGTTACCTTTATGTCTTATGATTTCTATGATTTATTCATGATTTTATGAGGTATGTTAAGGTGCCTATGTTTTATGGGTAAAGTATGATTTCATTCTTATGTATATATGAACTCATGTTTCCTTTCCATGTTTTTATAACCCATACTGAGCTTTTTATGCTCATCCCAAGTTTTTTTGAAATGTTTTTCATAGGTCAAGGGAAAGGTACATGATATGATGATAGTGTCAAGGAAGTGTCAAGAAAGAATCCATGTTTATTTTAAATATGTTTCCATTGATGGGAATGAAGAATACTATCTTTATGTAACTACTTTATTTATATGTGGAATGTAATGCAAGTTTCATGATCTAATTCTCTAAAACTCTAAACCTGAAAAGATCCTCAATGTGTAATCTTGTAATAACTCAAGATTAAGTAAGGTTTAAGGCTGGGGCCTTATAATAATTTCTTTAGAATAATAATATTCATGATATAAAATGTAAATGGGACATTATTTACTACTCATAAAATAATATATGTCCATAGAAAAACATTTGTCTCAATGAAGTGAAATTGAGACCACATTACCATACAAATTGGGTAATTTTTTTAAACATAAATCCATTGAAATAGTGATAATAAATTAAATAGATAAATAACAATATCTTTAAGTATAATAATAATATAATAAATTCATGTTATGTATATACATAGCACACAATAAGTGGGTGGTGAATAGGTCATAAGTCTTAGAGAAATAAAAGTGAGACGAGAAAACCCTTACCTTCTGTCGTGACACTCTTCATACTCATTAAAACCTCAAGGATAATAAATATATGTTTATTATAAATATACTAAAAAATATATTCAATTATATAATACCACATAGGATTTAATTATGGTTATATAATACCCATTTACTAAAAATTCTAGGTAAAAGTTACATTTTGGGTAATGACTGCTTTTTTTTTCATACATGTTTTGTCTTGTTATACATTGTCCAATTACGTAAATCATTATTCAATTTTTTCAGGAATGTAATGCTTAAAATAAATATCATGTATATTAACTATATAAATATTTATAATAATATATAAAATATGTAAATATAAAATGAAATACACCGTTCATAGAGATGGAAGACCGTATGTACACAATAATGTTTTTCCCATTTTCTTATTGTATTGAAAGTAAGTAAGTAACTGATATATATATATATATATATTATAATTAAAATATCATTATTATTTCATATATATCATATATTTTAACATATACCACCAATGAAACATTCCATGTAAAGAGTGAATTAATCATATCGCTTTGACGAGGCGGTAGTCAACACACCCACAAATGAAGTTATCATTTTTACAAAAAATGGGAATCACGAATGTTTTTTTATATATTAATTATATAATAATAAATACAACATAAATATAATATATATCATATAAAATTAGTATTTACCTCAAAATTCCCAACCACGAGAGGTGATAACTGAAAAACTAACGACATCACTTCATGAGGCAGTAGTTCATCTTACACATGAACTATAAGTTCCTTACCCATTTTATGTAAGTGTCCTTGAGTGTAGTTTAAACCATTTTAATAAAAAATATAATTAGGATAATATTTTTACTCTTTAATAACAAAATAATAATATTTTTAGATGTGGTGAAAGAAAATAAAAAAAAGTGCTTGTGGAAGGATGTAACCACTTTTTTGGGTAACTCCATTTTGTTTGAACCAATGTACTTCCTTGGATGGATTTATGAAAAACGGTGCTTATAGGATATAGGGAGGGAATTGGGGATGATATTTTGTCAGGTTTTGTATTAGATAAAGTTTTTGATATGGGTGAGTATGTGAGGGGTGAGTATCTTTTTATAGTGGAGATGAAGTTCTTGTCTTGTAAATATAAAAAGGTAGACACTATCTATAGGTACCCCTTACATAATGTGCCTCCAATAATTTTAAAAATTATATAAAATATGGTAATATGTCGAAAAATGGCCCTAAATGGATTTTTAATGGTTTATAGGTAATTTCTTCTCTTCAGATTAATGTTTTACCATTACCCACAATCATTTTTACCTTAATCACTTTAGTTAATTTTAATTTATTTCACAAGTATTTTTTTCCAAAAAAATAAGTTAAGATGATTTTTAATTATAGATTATTATTTTTCCCAATATGGAATCCATTTTTCTAAATTATAATAATAAAATTTTCAGAAATTAATTTAAAATAATTCACTCAGAGGGGATGAGTCGACGAGTTTTTAAATTGAGAAAGTCGAAAAGATTGAAATTTCATTATATCCAATTTCAATATGAAATTAGTTTCAATGAACTAAATTTATTTAATTGATATATTTTTAATCTAACTATAAATTAAATCAATGTTAAAATATAATTCAACTATGTAAAAAAATTAGACGAAAATGTATTTTTGAATTAAAATTTCTTTTTTTATTATTCATCAGAAAATGTTGTTTTTCAGAAAAATCCAAAAAATATTTACTAAGATAATTCGAAATTATAAATTCAAAAATGAATTTTATATTTTCAAATTAAATTTCTAAAAAAATTAATTTTTTTAATTTTTTATTGAAGGACATAAAAAGTTCTTATTTTGAGAAAATTATAGTTTTCAAAACATTTATAGATTTCATAAAATTATACATTTAATTATAAATACGTTTTTATATAAAAAATACAAAATAATATTTAAAAATTATTTATTATGATAAATATATCTAAGCATAATCCCTCAGTTATAACTCTCTCATTTAAATAATTATAAAAAAGCGTTTTTTCATAGAAACTCAATGTTGTGTCTAGTGCAAGCTTAGCTAGTGCTATGTGTAGCCCAAGATAAGTCGGTGTGGTGAGCAGAAAAATATTAACATGGTGTATCAAATAATTAATGTTTTACTTAGTTTTCTTTGCAATGAAATACATCAAATAAAATTAATTTATTAGAGTTAAAAATTTCATAAAAATTGAGGGTGTTACTTTCTACACCCTCTTTAAATGAATTTCACCCTAAAAAATAATTATTATAAGACAAGAAATTTAGGATACTTATGTATGATAATATCCAAATGTTCCCACATATCGTCCATTAAATATTTTTTTCTATACAAAACATTAATCATGTTGGTGGTCTTGTTTCGTTGAACATTCTATATATGATCCAGAGTTTCAACTAGTTGTTCCACATGAGAAAGATCATAATCATGTGGTATAAACTCTATGTTCAATATAGTTGATGAATCAGGTCTGTAATTCTTCATGAGAGATACATCGAAGACATCATGGACCTGAGAGAAGTTTGGAAAAAGATCCAAGCGATATGAAACCATCCGGATATGATTAATAATCTCAAAAGGGACGATATAACTTTGTATTAATTTCCGTTTCCTCATGAATCTCATAACCTTCATACATGGTGAAATTCATATGAACACTATCTCACTAACCTCAAATTATAGATCCTGGTGATGATTATCCACATAAATTTTCTACTGACTTAGAGCTTCCATGATATGATATTGAATTATTTTATCATTCTCTTCCATTTCATCAGTGATATCAGGTACCAATAGCTTTCATTCTCTAACATCATTCCATAAAATTGGAGATCTAAATATATTTCTACAGAGGACTTAAAAATTATCCATATCAATTATTGAGTGAAAGAAATATTTTTTAGAAAACTCAACTATGGGAAGGTGTTGATCCCTGCAACCCTTGAAATCCAATAAACAAGATTTAAACATATCCACTAGAGATTTAATTGGTATATCATATTGAACATCCATATATGGATGATATGAAATTAGGAAACTCAATTATGTATCAATAACATGATAAATTATACTCCAAAACATTGAAGTAATCCATAGATTCTAATTAGATATAATAGAATGTGGTACTCCATTCCACCTTGCCACTTCTTTAATGTATATCCTAGAAATATTGTCCAAAAACAAGTCTTATTTGATAGTGATGATATGTTATGACTTAGTAAAGTGATCAACTACTACCGATATAGAAAAATATTCTTAGATGTTTTTGGGAGTCAAGTGAAAAAATATATAGTGATGTTATCCCAATTCTAATCAGGTATGCGTAATGGATAAAAAATCCACATACACTTCTTTATTTCAGTATTAACATACATGGATACCAGGAACATAGATACAAACTCTGTAAAATCCCTCCTCATTTCATCCCACAAAAATTATTCCTTAAAATATCTATACATATTCATACATCCAGGAAAAATAGATAATGAAGAATTATGAGCTTCTACTAATAGCCCCTTATTCATATCAAGTATGGAAGAAATGAATTCATGATTCATGAACCTTATCATTCAACACATATCATGGTTAAAATTATTAAAATTTCTAACCATTTTTTGATTAATAACATCTTCTATTTGTGACTCTTTAATATTCACTAGGATATCAGGTGAAATTTCTACTGAGAAATATATCATTTCCCCCCTTTCTTCATGATTTTCATATCCATGCATTGTAAATCCATAAATATTGGATCTTTGGTGATCCTCAATATGGGTAACCTAGCATGACCCATTCAACTCGGAGCATTGGAAACCTTGTTTTCATTCCCATGGTGTTAATATATTAAGATGTCATGAACCAATTTTAGCTCTATCCATCTACTCTGACACATGTTAAACTCACTCCAAATGATAATATATATTATAATTTTATGATCTGTATATATATCACACATTTCGGCATAAATATAATGACCTGATATCCTTAATGATGAAATTACCATAGCTAACTCAAAATCGTGAGTTGGGTTAATTTTTTTCATGAATATTCAATTTCTATGAGGCATAGGCTATAACCATTTTAATCAACATAAGAACACATCATGATACTTTCTTGGATGAATCTATATAGATCATAAATGCTTCTTCACTATATGGTATTGAATCATAGGGGTGCTAACTAAAATTCAATTTATTTCCTTTAAATTTTCCTCACATTCATATTTCCAGAGGAACTTAGAACCCTTTCTGGTTAACGTGGTCATAAGATTAGATAGTCAGGAGAAAGTCAACCCAAAATTTCAACAATATCTTGCTAAACCAAGAATGTTATGTATCACAACCATCTTGGTTGGTCTATCCCATCATTCAATAGCTTTATTCACTGATGGATCCTCTACTATACCATCTCTTGTTATTATGTGACATAAAAATGAATCCTTTTTCAGCCATTAATTACTCTATGTGAATTTTTTTATATAGGTTATTGTTCATTAGGGTCTTTAGTATAGTGCTTAAGTGGTGTTCATGATATTCATTTATAATGGAGTAAATAGTTATATTATCCAAAAAGACTACCATAAACTGATCAACGTAATATTTAAATACTATATACATCAAATCCATGAAGATAATAGGGGGATTAGTAAGTCAAAAGGGAATCATAATATATTCATAGTGGTCATAGCTTGTATGAAATTCCTTCTTGGTTATACCCTTTTTCTTGACCCACAATTGATGATATCTATAATGAAGGTCAATTTTGGAAATGTATTATGATCAATGTAGTTAATAAAAAAATTCCTCAAAATTTGTAAGAGGATACATTTTTTAATCGTGATATTGTTCCACTACTAATAATCAATGAAGAGTCACATTTATTGATCATTATTTTTGACAAAGATAAAACATGAAACACCAGGTGACATGCATGGCCAAATGAATCCATTATCATGTTTTTCATGGAGATTATTCTTCAAGTCCTAAAACTCAAATGAGGCTCGTATATAAAGAGTCTATTAAAATAGTGTGGAACATGGTATGGGTTATATTGAGAACAAAAATTCATATTTTGGTGGAAGATTAGGAAACACGTCTATAAATAAATCCACAAATTCCAAACTAATAGGAATATCATCAATTTGATGTTTCTCCCCAACCATTTGAGAAAGACACACAATCTAAATGGGAATTAAGACCCATACATTGGATGTAATCTCTATAGGATGTTCATGTGTATACTCACATTGATAGACGATCGTTGGTTGGTTTACAATATCAAATTTAACTTTGTTTCTTGAAAATGCATGTGGGATATATGAATTGAAATCACATCCATTTATAAGATAACCTAAAATCCAAACAAAGGAAAATTGAAAATATTTTTAGGAAGAACATTTCCAAAAATGTGAACTGGAGTGGAATCCTAGACATGGGATGGAATCACCATACCATTAGGGGTTTTCACTAATAATTACACTTCTAATTATTTGGGTGGAAACTCAATGCCCTTATAAAATTCCTCATATATTAATGAGTAGGTAGACCAATAATTAAATGTGATAGTAATAGTTCTATAGTGTAAGGTAACTGTACAATTCACCACATTGTTATCGAGCCCCTCATTAGAAATAGTTATCACATGATATTTCACCTTTTCTTTTGGTTTAAGAGGTTTCTAACACCGATCATCATCACCAGCTCGTGGGTTTTGTCACTGGTTACCATAATGCACAATTTCCTTACACGTGAAGCACTAATGTGTGGGAGTTTTATTCTTTGTAGCTTTCCCTCTATTTACTTAATTATCCAACATCTTCCTATTAGTTTGGAAATCAATTATTTTATTTCCTTCCCTTCCACACCTAATACATTTAACAGATCCCATAATTGAACTCACTCTATTCTTATTTCTAGTCATAGAGTATAATGGAATTATAATATTCTTCTCTCCATGGTTTTTAGAATTTCCATTGATTTCTATCTTCATTTTCTTATTATAAGCTTGAGATTGTAAAAAATCTAACATCCTTTTCAACCCTGACTGTATGATTCCCAATATTTTCATAGCATCAAAATTATCTTATGGATAACACACTTATGATACTTGGATTTTTGAATCTAAAGAATAAGTCATCCTTACATTATTGTTGGATGATAATTAAAAAATTATACCATGAAATTCTTTTAAATATATCCTCATAGGTACATATAGATTCATAATCCTATTAGATCAAATCATGGAACTCCTTTTTCATCTTCATATGAATAAAAAATGTAAATTATTAATTGATGAAGAAGTTCACGAACTCATCTGAATCACTGGATTATATTTCATCTTTCTTATGTGTACTATTGATTTGATTCTACCACTATTCAACTTCACCTTCTAAATGAAAATCATCATGAATGATTTTTTAATGTTTCATACATAGGAGGATGGAAAATATATTTTTAGTGGTACAGTTGCATTATTCAGACAAAAGTGGATCATAAGACCCCCAAAAATAATGTGGATGTTGCCTCATGAAAAAATCCAACGAATTTTGGTCCGTAGTTATGTTATTTTGAATTATAGAATGATTTATATCTTGATAAATTCGAGATATCATAGATATATTGTTTTGCATTCCATATCCCATTGCATTAAGTTTCTCAATTACATATTCATTAAATTTTTAATAGTAATCACCATTAACGTGGTTCCATCGGGTACCATCCACTGACTAAAACCAAAATGCATATAGTATGAAAAATTTATCAAAATAATGAACTACATTAGCTGAAAAAATTACATTTAGGTTGTCTATATTATTAAACATTATTTTACTAGTGTAACCTTAGGTTTTTTCGTGGATATTAATTGACATAATATATTTGAATATTTCATGATGGTGCGTAAAGACATTTTAAATGCCCAAAGCATATCCTCCAGGAGTTTCAAACCAAGTGTGCAAGAAGGTCAATTTTGGTTGACCAGTTTTTGATGGAGTCTAGCTAAATACTTTTTTTTATATTTTTTACCCCTATATAAATTTTTGGCAGATCCCATCCACCTGTAGTATCTTTATAGGGATTTAATTAATAGAAACTAATCCCTTTATACTTTACAAAATTTCCATGAAAATTTCAAACACTAATCCTCATCCATAAACTTATCGATAGACATGACTGTATGGTTGTCACTGAGGATTCCTCATCACTGTTTCCAAAGGGTAACTAAACTATTTATATGATACCAACTACAGAGACACTCACATAACAAGAATATCAATTATATCATTTTATAGGAATACATAAAACATTTCAAAAATATATTCCCAAATACTATATTAGTTCAGTGCCTTTAGAAACATTAAAATACAGAAACTAGTACATATATGATCTAAATTATCTCTATCATGGTTCTCCTTGACAAATACCCTTATTATACACATCATAAATGATTCAAATATTCATTACCTGGGAAAAGAACAATAAAATGGGTTTATCTAGGATACTCTACAAGTGTAATCCTGGGATATATATAAGCATAATCATGATAATAAGGGTATGGGAAGATGATTGTAAAATTTTAAGATCATATCCTCCATATCAAATCTCATAATAATGAGTCATGGAATATGTATTGGAAGTTCATAAGACATTAATCAAAAGGAAATATATATCATAAGAAATTGAATCATGACATATGAACAATACATGGAATTGTGGAAGACATATAAACATGTAATATCAATCCTAATAAATCAAGGCTCTCTTCTATAACATATCTAGAAACATTATGCGGTCTAAAAAAACATGGCCGAACAGACCCTCATCCCAAGTTGTAGCCATTTCCTTATAAGGGATAAGGATTCCCCATATTACAATAGTAGATAAGATTTCCCCATCTTCCAAGAGTGAATCAGTCCAGTTGACATTTTTCCCATCATTATCTCTAGAGATAAAAATCTTTACCAAATGAATTGGTGGGAGATATAGGATCCATCCAACTCATAATGAAATTATATATATGTGCGACACAAGATCATAAATAATAATATCAAAACACATTAAATGAAATAGATATCATAAACAAGTATTTATATCATAACCATGTAAAAACAATGAAGCGTTCATAATCATTTCATCAAATCATAACCCACGAAAAGAAGACGGCTTCATAATCATATAACCAGTGAAATAAAAATGGGATTCATAAAAATAATGTCATCAAGAAGTAAACCATTCATATAAAGAATATGAAGTTATCCATTGGATTATTTCCTAGAATGAAAATAGTAAAAAAAATTATTTCATCTTATATGGAGAATATTTTTGAATAATTCTTGAAAAATAAATCTTGAGGAAAATATCCTTTATTTTTTGAGAAACACATATTAAAAAATGAAACTTTTATAAAACCTATATCATTGAAAATATATTTTAGATCATATAAAGGAATATTTTAAAACCATAAAAAATTCCAAAATAATTTTTCATAGAGAATTATAATAAAATATAATTTAAGAAAAACATTTATGAAAACATGGTTTTTTAATAAACATTACTTTTAACTGAATAGAAAAATATGGTCAGATTTTATTAAAATCATTTTCTTAATTATAAAAATTAAAAAAGAGTGGAGTAATGGTACTAATGAAAAATTAAATCTTTAATAACCATAAGATAAGAAAATTCATTAGTGTTCCTATGATATGGATCAAAAGATTTTATCAATATATTCGTTATCATAAACAATCCTCATAGATGATGAGATTGCAACAATGAAACATTAACACTATAGAAACATTATATCATAAAACCCATTATGGAATTATAATAAAAGAATCTAATAAAATCACTAAAACAATAATTTTAATGATAAAAAAATTTCAAATAGACAGTATGTACACCTTTTAAAAGAATATAAATTCATAGAAAAACTATATATCAGAGAATGTAAATTGAGACAAAATTACCTTACCAATTTGATAAATTTTGAAAAGTAAACCCCGTGAAATATATATAATAAAATGGATAGTTAAATACCCATATATTAATTATAATAATCATATAATAAATTAATGTTCAGTATATTAGCACACAAAAAAATGAGTGGTCAATAAGACATAAGTCTCACAGAAATAAAACTGAGACAAGAAAACAAAAACTTTATGTCTTGAATCTCTTCCTAATAACTCAAAACTCCTATATAAAAAATATAATTTCATTATAAATCTACTATATTACAATATTAAATTATACAATACCACATATTATTTACTTATTACCTTATATTACCCATTTATTAACAATTCCTTGGTAAAATTAAGTTTCGAGTTATAATTGCTTTGTTTTTTGTACGTGTCCTCACTAGTTATTCTTCGTCCTCATACATAAATCATGATTTCATTATTTCCATAATTTTAACAATTATATAAATATAATATATATTCAATATATAATTATTTATAATAATCTTTAAAATTTGGAAATACAAAATGAAATACATTGTTCATGGATACGGTTGGTCGTACGTACACATGAACGTCGTTTCCATTTTCTTATCATATTGAAATAAATACAGTAAATTAAATATATGTATATATATTATCATTAAATTATAATTATTAAGACATATATATCATAAATATTCACTAAACACACCCTTCATATGTTACATGTTTACTGTGAATAAATCATATCATATTGATGAGGCTGTAGTCATCATGTCCACTAACGAAGTTATCATTTTTACAAGAAAATGGAATGAATGAAGTATGTTTTATATAATAATTAAAAAAGAATAAATAAATCAAAAATATCACATATATCATATAAAAAAGATTATTACCAACACATTTCCAAACCATGAGAAGCTGTAACGGAAGACATTAACGACATCGTTTCGCGAGGTGGTAGTTCTCCGTACACACGAACGGTATGTTCATTAAAAATTTCATGATGATAGTGTGAGTTTAGGTAGAACCATTAGAATTAAAACATATATTAATATTTTTGATAATTTTATTTTTTTCAAAGAAAATAATAATAATAATCTAGGGTGTGGAGAAAGAAAATAAAACCACATATCTTGTGGAATTATGTTACCACTTCTTTGGGTAACACATTTTGGTTTAAACCAAAGGGCTTACATGGATTGATTAATTCCCCATGTGAGGATTATATGAGTAATTTAGAGATGGTGGGAGTAGATTTTTATAGGTATTGGTCAAGACAAAAGTATTTAGTGGTGTGAAAATGTGAGGGGGATCCCTTTTTATGTGGGGGGAGGAGTGGAATTATTTTAAATATAAAATGGTAAATCCTATTGTGGGGTCCCCCTTACCTCATATAGATCTGATAATTTTTTATGTTTGAGAAAATAGGTTACATGGTAGAAATATGGATGTACAATGTATTTTGGAGGAATATCTTGGTTTTTTGGCCTCTTATGATTAAATATTATCCATTAAGTAAACTCAATTATACAATTATAATTATAATTAGTTTTTGTAATTTCACTAATATTTTTTTTCCAAAAACAAACTTAACCTTATTAGAAGATATAAATTATTCATATTAAAAATATGTGATGTATTTTACTAAATTATAATAATATATGATGCTGAAATTAATTTAATGTTTATCTAACAAATGGGATGAGACGATGAGTTTTCAAATTAAAAAAGTCAAAAATATTGAAATGTTTTTATATACATTTTCAATGTGAAATTGGTTCCAATGACCTAATTTTGATTAATTTAAATATTTTTGATATTATTATAATTCAAATCCAAATTAAAATATAATTAAAATTTAAAAATATATTAAATGAAAATGATGTTTTTAATTAAAATTGAGTATTTTTCACTATTCATATAAAAATGACGACTTTTAGAAAAAACAATAAAAATTATACCTCAGATAATTTTGACATTATTAATTAAAAAATAGTTTTATTTCATCACATTAAATTTCAAAAAATTTATAAAATTAATTTTATTATTTTTAATGGAAGGAAATAAAAATTATTTCTTTTGGGAAAATAGAATTCTTCAAATCATATAAACATTATCAAAAAAATATATATTTCATTTTAGGTATTTTTTATTTATAAATAACCTTAAAAAATAATATTTAAAAAATTAGTTATTACAATTCGTTTTACTAATTTTAATGACTAGTTTATAACCATTTCATTTAAATAATTATAAAAATAAAGTGTTTTTTCATATAAAATCAATTTTTCATATTGAAAAAGCTAAGTTTTTAATCCTTTTTGTACAAGATAAAATTGTTGTATCATATAATGAAAAATTTACTTAGTGTAGAAAAAATGAAAGACATAAAAAAATTAATTTATACATGAAAAATTCATAAATACTTGGGGTCCTAAAGACAAAATGTGTTTCTTCACGCATGCATGGGAATGATGATTTTTCAAAAAAATTAAGGAGTGAACTTAATGAGTTCATTCACATTTTCATAGGAATAATGAGTTTTCCCATAAATTGTTTCCAATTATTATGGTTTTCAACATTCCATTCATTTTTACAAGGTCATTACAAATTTTCATTAAGCATTTCATTTTGATGAAATTCCATGTCTTAATGATTACACCATATCTTTAATGTATTTCAAACTTTTATTCCATGATCACAAGTTATGTAATTATTTAAATGTGTTTTGTGAGATTTCATATTTTTTATGCTTCATTAATTATTTTTTTATGATCTTATGTTTCTCTAAAAATATTTATGATTATCATATATAATAATATGATCACATACTATGATATTATTTTCTTATTCATGCTTTCTTTCATGTTATCATATCTTTTTCTTAATACGGAATATGAGATAACCCTTTTATGTCCCCATTCCAAATGATATAAATATTATCATATCAGGTGATATTGATATAAAATGGTCTATAGGATCCTGAATATGAGGAAAGTTTTGCATGTGATACAAAATAAGTAGTTTATGTATCTAATCTCAAAGATAGTAAAACTTTAGGCGCTTGGTTAGTGAGACTATTTGTGGGATGTATTATTTAAATCATGAGATTAATTTATTACTTATATCATGTTTAGCTTCAGTCATATTATTTGGTTTCATAGAAGGTTTTAATTATTTTTGGAGATTAATTTAGATATCATTAGTGAAACCATTGGAAAAATTAAGAGGGTTGAGTCTTTGAGTAGAATATCATCCTAATGAGTTGGTAAAGTCATGAAAATAATTCCAAGAAATGAATCATTTTATAATAACTATAAGTGGATTTAGGCTCTAGAACTAAGGTACCTTAGGGTAATAACCATAAATAGGATCTATTGTGTATTAACTCAACCATGACCTCGTGCATGACAAATAGTCCTAACTATACACCACATATGACCTACCTAAGGGATAGGAATTAGTTAAACACATAATATTTTCAAACCATGATATATGATTTATTTCCTAGTTAATATAATTTTTTTGGTTGATAATTATCATAAAAACCATCTTAATGTGACTTAGGTTAACCTAATATTGATATTGTTTGAAATAAAGGAATTTTAAATCAATGTAAAAAATATATAATCACAAGAATTTTTATGGATGAATTACTTTTTATAATTCCCCCATTTTTTAATGTTTTCTAACACATTTAATCTCTATTATTATTATTATTAGTATTGGATAGAATCATATAGAACTATAGATGAGAGGGATAATTTGGAGATTACTTTAATGAACAACCCATCATAATGGAAATCAAAGATTGAAAAATTGTGATCATACAAAACCAAATATCATGATTTATGATTAATAATTTTAACAAAGAATAAATACTATGAATAATAAATAATTTAACGATGAATTTTTATGAAATACCAATTTTTGAAGATGTTAAAGTAAAATATGATCATTTTATTAAATGCCAAAATTATTTCAAAAATCACCAATGGAATTTCCTCGAGAGGACTGTAAAAGATTTACTTATGGTATATTCGGTTATCGAGCATCAAATATTCAAGTAAAAATGATTAGTTTTAATTAAAAGGTTTAAAAATAGACTTCCACCTAAGGAATCATTATTAATTCAATATCATATGTTTTTGGAACTTTGGAATTATCCATATCAATGACAAAATAGGCCGACTAACTAAGAAGATAAGAATCCCCAACCACTAAGGCCATGAGGAAAATAAAATACCTATTAAAGCACTGGTACAGAAGTGAATTCAGATATTTAAGGTACATGTAACCTCTAATAAATAGTTTTAAAACTCTTGTTGTAATTTGATTCTATGAATTAATGTATACAAAAAGGAAATTTTCTAATATCATTAAATCATCTCCCTGTTAATTTTGTTATTGAATAAATATTCTGGATATATGATTTTTATTTTCCATTTTTTTATATTAATTTTACTTATAGAAATCATATCAACCTCCCTTTAGATAAATTTGACACAATTGTTTTTAAAAAATTAGTTTCCCCACTTAGAAGAAAATCTATCTTCATTAAGGTAAAAACATTTCGTAGTAACCTCTAATATTCTATCAATGAAATAATGATAACAACCACCCTCTAGAAAAAAAGTTATAATGTGGGTCTCGATAAAAAAATAACAATAATCTCTTGGAAAAAATGGTTTTAGAAAATCTCAATATTAGAGTTAGTTATATTCCAAAAATAAAGTGAAATTTTTGTGATTATACAGTTGATATCTCTCTAGAAATTATATCTTTATTTATGAATATTATTTAAATTCTATTAGATAAATTCATTAGAAGGTAATAGTGAAAATTAAGAAAATTCAGTTTATTTATATCGTGGTGAGTGTCACGATACAGGATTTCACAGTTTATATTACATATATAATTATAATGTCCAAAATCTAGCACCAAAATAAATTCTAAACATAAATGAGAACCATGATAAATTTAAATAAAAACATAATGGATAAATATAACCATTAAAACCTATCCAATAAATTGATATTTATATATACGATAAAAATAAATATGAAATTTTATTATAATTAAAATAAAAATTGCTTTCAAGAAAAATTAAATACAATTTGTATACCTCAAAAATAAAAAATATTTTTTATGCTTGAAGGTATACTTTTCCAAAATTGATGTTTTGTTTCATTAAGTTAAATATATAGTGATTAATAATAATAAAATATACTAATAACATGAATAATATATTACTAGTAAATTAATTAATAATTTATAATAAATAATAAAAAAATAGTTTACATTTTAAAATGCTTGTACTCAATTTGAACAGGTTTCCACCAAATTTTGCGATTTTATTAATACATTGTATTATCTAATATTATAAATTTAATTTGTAATTATAAACATGATTTCCAAATTCATAATAATAATATAATAATACAATAAATCTCATGTAGTTTTCTAAATATGTTGATTTTTTGGTTCATAATATAAAATAACATTTTTAGAAGTAACATTAGTTTTTGGACAATGTAAGTAACTTAGTAAGAATTGTGAATTCACAAAACATTTTTATAATACCAAATATTTTTTCATAATTTGAATAATATTTTTTAAAATTTTTAGTTTAAAAACTCATATTTTTCATTTTAATAATAACATAATATTTAAAATATATATATATTTAATACATTATCTAATATTTAGTTTAATATTTTTTATCCTTTTTAGTTATTGAATCAAATAAAATTGATTACAAATTTTCAATAATTATGTAAAAATCATTTAATAATCTAATTTTTAATTTTTTTCACATAGACTACATAAAAAAGAGTTACCAAGGTGAAAAAATGTAAAAAATGAGTAGCCTTAGAGGTAAAGATACTAACATTCTTGAAAATTGTTTTTAATTCGGTTTTGGATTTTTTATCGATAGTATATCTTCTACAATCCATTATTTCTCAAATTTTTATCCAATTTCCCTGATATTTACTTCCCATTATTGAAATGATTTTTGTATTTACAAAAAGGTACTTCTTTTCACAAAAATTAGCTCCCATATCCTCAATTACCTTAAAAAACTATTAGTTTCATTATAAACCCTATCCAAACAACTCCTCCACACTCATATACACCTTAATGATGACATTCTATTCTCAAAATACCATCCCTTGATGCTTTAATCCCCTTTACAAAGTATATTATCCAAGAAGAGTGGTATAGGATCCTAATAAATCATTCACTTTTTCACTTATTTATACACTTTTCATTATTGAAAAATTTATTTTTATGATCTAATAATAATAAATTTTGTATCATTAATTTGATGGGTTGTTATTATAATGATATTACAATCATTAACCACCATCCCCATATCCACTAAGAAAAATTAAAATGTGAATCTTTCATTATGTGAACTACCACCTTAACAAAGAACCATGATTTGTTTTCATTAACCACTAAACAGGGATTCTCCTAATAGAGAATTAAATATTTAGTAATGATATTTATGAGATATTTTATATTCTTAAATTATAAGAATCATTTATTGTTTTCCCCATTATATGGAAAAATAAAATCATCATCCATTATTATGTGAAGACTATTGCATCCATAAAAAGATCAATTTATGTTTTTCATTTCAATACCACCCAACATGGATGGTAAGGATAATGGATTAAAATGGTAAATATGATTTTTATGTTATAATTAAGGTTTTTATTTGACAATTTTGATAACCTATCAATGTTATGATGAATAATTTATTATGGGTAATTCAATCGTTTAATATAATAATACTAATATGAAGATGATTCATTCCAAATTGGTAATATTTTCTTATAAAATACTTATTCTTATATTTAAATTGCAATTATTTTAGATAAAAATTATAAACACAAATTTATATCCTTAATCTACTAGTATAATATTATTGACCATTGATAATCATGGTATGTTAATATATGAGTCATTTTGAGAACCTGTAGGAACAATGCTACAAAATTATATCATAGATTATTATGGAAAAAATTTATAACAAAAAATTATATAAAATTATAAATTATTATTATTATTCTATAATTAATAAAAAAAAATTTATTTAAGTGATAATTAGAACACCCTTTGTAAATTGAAAATCACAAAAAAAATACATTATTGAATTTATATTCTTTCATATGGACTACAGTAATCATGAAAGGATATTAAAACATAATAAATCAATATAAACCATCCATTATAGTAAATTAAATTAATATTGAATGATGAAATTTAGAATTTGAATGAATAATGGCATTCCTCCAATGAAACCACAATAAATGGAAAAAATTATAAACACTTAATATGGGAAAATAGGCATAAAATAACTACTATATATTTATATAATTATTATAACTAGAAATAATGAATAGTTTAATTATGAATAAAATTATGAAATAGTAATGTAATATAGTGGTATTTGTTTTATTAGAATTCGGAGCACATTCAACAAAGAAAGAGTAATGTTAACGGGTTTTGAGGACTCAGATCACTTCCTTGTGTCGAAATAAATATTTTTTCGTCTATTTCCTTTCTTGATTCATCAATTATATCATATGATATTTTTATGGATTATTCCATAATTTTTTTTGGAAATAAAATGTCACACAAAATTCTAATTTATTTAATATTTTATTTTAATGATAAAATATAAATTTTTAAGAATAATTGTCATTTATTTTATAGGATTTTTCTTCGATATCATTGCTTTACATCCTGATAATATTCCCTTTTTTTCTAATATAAACTCATTTTCATTTTTCCTCAAATTATGATTTTATTCCCCTTTATTCATTTTAATAAAATTGTTTCATTATAATTTTAATGATGTAGGATTTTCAATAAAATAATTTCTGGATATTAAAAAGTTTTTTCATAAAATAATAGTAAAATGTTAGATATTACACTCCCTATTTTTTGATAAACATTACCACCAATAATGGAAATTTAATTTTAAACTCTTTATATTTGGATTTTTAAAATACTATAATTTCCCTTCTCAAAATTCATTTTAATGAAATTTAAAATCATAATTTAAAACAATATTTAAATGTTTTTTAAAAAATCATTATGTTTTCACATCTATTTTCCATCCAAGTTTCATCCCTCACGAATCAATGTATTGGTAATGATATATATTTCATTTATTTATTATTCCTTTTCTATAATGAAATTTTTTATATTCGGTGATCTTTTTATTTTACATTATGTGATATTTTGTGAAATTTATATAAACCCATTCTTCTTCCATGTGTTATTTTAGAATGAGAAAGATTGTTGAATGTTTTTAACTGGTATATATATGTATGTATGATGATGGTTGGCATCCATTATCCCCTAGAAATCATTTTTTAATGATAATATCGGATGAGATAATAAGGAATGGACATAATCAATGTGTTCACAACAATGAGGCAATGACAGGTTTTCTAACATAGGGATTACTATTCTAAGGGATGTTCTATATTCCCATGTTTTTATCAAGTTTTGTTGAATTATAAAGATGCATTTCATTTCCATGAAATTCTATTTTTTCATTATTTGGTCTTATTCATAACCTTCTTTCACATTTAAATCATTATTAAATGTTATATAACTACTGAGATGTGTTTTGAGCAATGAAAAATCTTTTATGCAACCATACTGATATTTTGAAGATATTAAATTCCAATAACATGATTTTTGATTATCATATATGGTCTTATGATCTTTTATTATGGTATTTCTTTCTTTTCCATGTTCACATTAATTTTATGATATGTATTCTCATATAGAGAATCTTAACTCACCATTTTCATTTTTTAATGCCCAAGGATATGAATATGATTATGGCTTGTGATATTTATAAAAAATGGTCTATATGATTCTGATTACGAATAAATGTTTTCATTTTGTTAAAAAATATATTTTTCTATTATATAAGACACTGAACCATTAGGTCTACATGTTTTATCAGTGTTTGTGAGATTTATTATTTAATTATTGCGATTAATGTATTATTTATTTCATTTTTTTCGTGGATCAATTTAGTTGTTATCCAAGCATAATTTATTTTGTTTTGGATAATGTTTTGGATAACATTATAGAAAACCAAAGGGACATGTCTAAGAGGTGATTGTTTGTATAGGATAACATCATGATATTATGGTAATGTTTTGGGTAAATGGTTTGTATAGAAATAAATCCTTTTATAGATACTATAATAGATATAGGCTCTAGAATATACGTACCTATGGGTAATATCATTGAAGAGGGTGTGTTTGGTATTAACACAATTTTAACCTAGTGCATGAAAAAGTGTCCAAACTACACACCTTGTTTCACACACTCAGGTGATATAATTTTATTCATCCCATTAAAATTAAAAACTACATAGATGATATGTTTTCATATTATATAGAGTTATTAGTTTGTGAGTTATATAGTAACCCAACTTGTAGAAACCTTTGTTAATCTAATATTTATATTGTTTGAACTAATGGAACTATGAGACAATTTGAAAATTTAAAAATGTAAAATAAAAATTCAAAATAAGGCTGGATCCCTTTTTAATATTCCTCTATATTTTTAATTATTTTTCACTAATTCCAACCATTTATATTTTGGTAATGTCATAAACTAGATGTAACTATTGTTGAGAGGGAAACATTAGTAGTTACCTCAATGAAATAATAATTAGAATGGGAATTGAAATTAGAAACATTATTAATATGACCAAAAACATTCAAAAAATATGATTCAAAATGTGAAAATATTTGATTTCCCCAGAAAACTATTAATTGAAATATGGAGAGTCATGACATATACTTTGAAGAATATAATGAATGAATGATTTTTTAATTTCATTTACAACAAAAAACATCGAAGAACCTCTAAGGATATTTCCTCAAAGTGATATAATGATGCCTGGATTATAAAATATGTGTTCATATTACATCAAACTATTGATGAAAAATAAATAATCCATTCAACACAATAGATTGAAATAGGTTTCATATTAAGGGACCATTAATAATAAATGTATTATGTATAGGTAAAGAGGTCATTAGCCTAATTAATACCAAAATAAAACGACTGACTAAGAAGATGGTCCTCCCCATCCTCAAAAAACAAGAGTATAATGTAATACCTGTGAAAGAAATAATCTTAAAATATATCATGATATTTAACATTCAAAAACTGTCTTAGATTTATTTTTATATGTCTTGTTAGAATTTTATTTTAGGAACTCTAGTATATCCATAATGTTTTCTATGTTCATTAAATCAGCACAAACATTATCTGATTTTCAATGAAATATTCTAGTGGTATGAATATTTTATTAAAAGTTGAATTTTGTAACAACACTAAAATTTTGTTTAAAATATTCTTAATCTTGATATCTTTCTCAATATTGAATGTTATGCTTTATGGAAATTGTGATAGAGTATTGAAATATTATTATTTGAATGTCACTCTTTTAACGTTGCGGGGGAATTAGAGAGTATGAATATAAGTAATTCAATTATTAATTGTATTTATAATGGTCTTAATTAATATATTTTTTCAATTGTTAGGAAAGAAGATCTCAATTTTTTATTAAGGTCATATTATTCATCAAACCAAGTTTTTCTTCAATCAAATGATTTTTATATATTTCTATGGGTAAATATTATAATCAATTAATGATTATTTTAGATATTTTAATTTTTCAAATTAATTTAAAATTTTAAATCATAAAATAAAAATTAATATAAGTCAAAATTTTGGGTATTTTAGAAATTATTAATTTTTCAGTGAATAGTTTCAAATACATATTTTTTAGACACAGTTATTTAATTTCATTAAATGAAGTAGTTAAAAATAACAATTTAATTTTTTATTTATAATTTATGTGAAAAATGATATATTTTAAATATAATATTCTAATTAATTCACTTTGAATCTTAAATATTTAATATTTTGATATAAGTTAATTTTTTTTCTTAAAGAATATTTTTTTTGTAAAAATTATTATTCATTAAGATTTAAATGTTTATATTAAAATTGATTCATTCAAATAATATAGATTTAATCATTGAAAATGGAAACCATATTAGAAATCAGGATGATCAATTTTTTGAAAATAGTTCCCATTTTAATTTTTGTCAACATGAATTGTAACCTTGGTAAATATTTATCCTCTCGATAATGGTAAAAAGGTTAAAATATGGACAAAAAAATGACATATAGTCTCAAAACTAAATTAACTCCTTCTATTAGTTCATTGTAGGAGATTAATTTTACTATATCCATCTTATATTATAATATATGGGAATTATTTTTCCATTTTCCCTTGATAATGACATTTAAATAAGTTGAAATATATAAAATTCCTAAATATCTCTCTCCTTATTTTAATTTCACATATATTGTAACATGGGATTGGAAGATTTTATGAATGAATATAAAAATTTATTTTTAAAATTATTAATTTTTTTATTATGTTAATTTATTTTTAATATTTATGAATGTTATAATTACTTAATAATTTTATACAACACTACCTCGGTAATTTTGGAAGTAGTAGAAAAATCAAAGTAAATGATTGTAAAAACATCAAAAGTAATATTTTTTGGGTAAATTTTGGAATAACTAGAATTAAATATATAATAATATTTGATAATTGATTTTTAATGATTTTAAAATAAAATTCCACACCTTTCTTGATGTCTCTAAAGTCAAATTAAATGCATAGTCGAAAGAAGGATGTTAATGTTATTTTTTGTTAAATTATATTTTATTACATGATTTAAAAATCATATAAAACATAAAATAGTATTATTAGGATAAAAAGTAGAAGAAAATTTCATATCTTGACAATATATGAGACAATTTTTACCTTATATGTAAATTTATAGACATTAATGATTGAGAAATGTGCTATATTGATTCCGGATTAAAAGGGTTTAAGGGGATTAACTAAAGAGATAAGATATAAATTACCTAAAAATGTTTCTAAATACTATTTTATGGTATTATAAAGATACTATATCATTTTTACATGGAATTTATGTAGATTTGGAAACAAATTTTCTTCAATATGGATTTTTAATATTTTAATGATTTTATTAATTAAAAGAGTACCCCTTCCCTCCCTTATAAAAGGATATCCCACCTCTCACTTCTTTACACCTTCATGAGTAACAAGGATTGATAAAAAATAAAATAATACTCTAATAAAAAACCATATACATTAATTTCAAATTATTTTGGTAATTGATTTTTGTGAAAATCATAACAGCATGATTTGTTCAAAAAAGGTTAATTAAAGTAATAATAACAGGTCATATTAACCTATAAAATTACTTTAATTCATAAAAAGTTTCAAATTACATTTATTTGGTTATTTATATTATCAATTGTGTTAATATTTCATTAATAAGGTAATTACTGCATCATTAATGTGTCATAAATAAATTAAATTATTTAATGTCTAAAAATTATAAATAAAATACCATCATGTATGAAATCTTTTTATATTTCTAATGAATATTTATAGTCGAATTTATCTTATGTATAACCTTATATTAAAAATGTTTTAATTATTAAATGTTGATTTTAAATATTTAAACACTTCTTTAAATAAAATAATAATAAATGTCCTAATCTAATCCAAGTGGACCCAAGGGGTAATATTTTATTACTAAGGTTGTTTTTGGTCGAATTACACTTATCGAATAGAATTTTGACATGTGTTAGGGTGATAATAATATCAGTTTTACCCTTAATTACCCTATTTACTTTTAATCGTGGTAAATAAAAGTAAAAAGTTATTATTCACCAAAAATTATTTTTATCTTATTGAACAAAATTTTACTCCTTGATATTAACCATGTCCCTCAGATTTTTGAAATTCCACACATAGAAGTGGTAAAATTATGTTTTATGTATATTTTCAAATTCTCCTAGTAGGTGGGTAAAAGACGGTGAAAAGTTCAATAAAATTTTAATATATCTAAAATTATTATAAAATGACTCAAATTAATTACATTGAACTTATATAGGTATTATGTATCAATTTGTACCTAAAATAAATTTAAATAAAATAAATTATTATTTAAATAATAGGTCAGTTTTTAAATAGTAACCCAGTGTTTTCACTATTCATCACAAATTGAAAGTTTTCAGAAAAATACCAAAAATTCACCCTAGGATAATTTAGATATTCCGAATCCAAAAATGAAGTCCATTTTGAAAGATAAAATTTATAAATTTTCAAAAAGTGCATATTACTATTCATAACGGCTAGTTTATAAAATATTTTAATAACATATCGTTGTTTAGTGAAACTCGATATTGTGTACAACACATGCTATCGTGGTAGGTCGCGATTGCGTGTAAAGAAAGCCGAGTCAGGGATGTGTGTAGTGTAAGCTCCTTTTGTTGAAGTGTACAACACAAGACATCAATGAAATTAAAAAGAATATTTTTCATAAAATCTTGGGGTGTTACATTCTACCCCCCTTAAAATGAATTTTGCCCTAAAAATTCGTCAGGGTTATAAATGGTTTACTACTTGAATGTTTCTTTGATAGGAACCCACATCGTAAAAAGTAATACAAAAACATGACTTAAAAACTAAAGTATGAAACGTAACGGTTACCCAAATTAACTAATTAATGGGTTTCCACATAGGAGAACATAGGTGAGAATCTGGATATGGAAGAGAAATATAAACATCAACTTTTGATAAAGAGTGGTAGAGGACATGGATATGAAAAAACCAACAATCACAAAGCCATAAATTTGTGATGATCTAGGTTAACATCTGATTCATCAGATATGAGAGCACTAGGACAACATTTTTTTTTTTTTCAAGATCATTTCCCTAAAGTTGAAGAATTTTCATTAGAATAAATACTTACTTTATTTCGGTATCATCTCACCATTGCTCGTGCCTCGAACAATTTCCACTTTATATCTTAAAGAAATGAAGTTGAATTTGTCTTCTGTGAAGTGTTATAAGATTATGCGATAGAATGATAGGTCATTCCATCTATTTCTATCGCAAAAAGATTAGCACAATTTATTAAATATACAGAAGTCCATCTATGCTGAGATTAATCATATATGGTTTCTAAAATGGAATTATACTTCATATATCATAGCACTTAATAAAATAAAACTAGTTTCTACTAATCAAGGACTTCATGTAGGCTAGTGGTAGGCTATAAAGGCCTGTCACACTTCAGTTGTGGGTTCGATTCCCACAGCCTTGTCCGACGCGAAGGGTTGTCTCCCATCCAGCATGCTGTCCTTTTTTTAAAACTACATTATTATAACATTCCATAAATAATATCGAAAAAAGTTCTAGCCTTAAAAAATTTTACTTGATGTCTGACTTTATCTATTCCAACCTTTAAGCTTAACAAAAATACTTATATCTAATCTTACAGTATAAAGAAAAAGATTACTAGAAATGTCATCAACCAGGCATGTGAATACCATCATCTATCCTCCATATTAGATTTATCTTGTTGGTCACATTCCAAACATGTGAATACCTTAATCATGTATTCTCTTGAAAAATGAATACCCATTGAACCATAGTGAAAACATGAATACTGTCAAAAGTTAACTCTTTCCACATACCAAAATCCAAAAATTTTTAAATCCTCAAATCATGATATCACATTGTCCATATATAATCCATGAGATAATCAATACTACAAAAATCTCATTATCTTCTAATCCCTTCATTATGCGCATATCATCTACTTTCCAAAAATATATGAATTAACCTTTCATGGTTACCGGTACCATTCAACATATACTTTCAAATAATTTAGGAAAAACAAAAGTGTAACAATCCTTAGATGTCTCTTTATTCTATAGTACCATGAGATTAATTATATAACATTACTCTTGATAAACATGTAACCATTCCACTAACTTCTTAAACCATTGACCGAGCATCAAAAATTATTTCATCTCACATATCATTTGTAGTTTCTTCATCATCATTAACATAAATAATACCCATAATACCATGATTATTCTCTTCATGAGACTTTCCCTTAGGGAATTGGTTTTCATAATGCCCTTACATTCCACATTTAAAAAATTTAACCATTTTTGATGTCTTAACAATACCGTCATCCTTGTCCATGGTGTTAACTGAACCATTTCCTTTACAATTACTGGCTTTGTGTCATTCTTTTCCACACCCAAAGCATCTTCCGGTTCCTTTGAAACATTCTCCATGATGCCTCTTCCCACATGATTTACATGAGGGGAATTGAACTTTCTTTCCTCTATGGTCATCATGAAACTCCATCATTCTCTTATTAGCTAAGTCAGGATACTTACCAAAGTTGAGATTATTGATCATATTATGAGATTGCCGATTAGGCATAATAAAAATGTTTGGACTTCCATATCCAATTTCATTTGGTTTCTCAAGATGAATATCATTCCATTGTCCATCATATCCTCCATTATCGTGAATCGTCCTGTTTCCAGCCATTTTCTAAAACCCAAAATGAATAGTGTGAGTGGAAAAAATCTTGCTAGGAAAACAACATAATAAAGGGGGAGTACCTTCAATATATAACACCTTAGGTTTAATTCTAATATCATTACCGTAATTCTAGGACTATAACCTATTTGTATACTTAACCGTAGAGACATCCCTAGACATACCTTAGAAATATCTCTAGGAATATCACTAAAGCTCTCGCATCCTAGTTTCCAAAGGTTAACTAAACCTTCACTCTGATACCAACTGTAGATACCTGAAGCATGACGTACATGGATATTGCATTACTTTTGAAGAATATTTAATACCTGAAAAAAACAGACGCCCAAAGATCGTATTAGTTTAGTGTCTTTGGAAACATGGAATGTAATCTTCTAATAATGGTGAAAGATCTTCAACATCTCCCATAAAGATATTCCCCTTTTGGTTTTCTTACCTAAAAACTTTCTTTATATCCTGGGGAAAAGAAAACATTAAAAGGGTGATCTCAAATTCTTAGTATGGGTAAACATAGAGAACATAAAACAATCCATAAACATTTGAATGCAAAAACTTGAACATAAAATCTAAACATCAAAATTATGATCAAAGACACAAATCATGGAAGTTCGTAAGGAATATTTCATAATGGATCATCAATCATGATAAAATAGAATGGGAATAAATCATGTAATTGGGGAAACCATTAATCACATGTAATTATTTCTATATAATCCAAGGCATTACAGCCATGACCATCTTAGTGGACAAAGTCCCTTTCTAAATTGAGTTCACTCCTCGTTTCAGTTCTGTAACACTAAACTGGAATAAATTACCGTTCCAGCCATGTCTATCTCATGAGATATAAATCTTTTACCAATGCATTGGAGGGAGATATAGGTCCTACCAATCTCAAAATGAAATCTTTCTAACGTGTTCCACAACATAAACAAAAATCAGTCATCATAACCCAAAGAATAAAATGGGTTTCATAAACATCATCCCATCATAAGATAATCCATATAAAACAAATAGATATCATTTCATCATAAGAAAAGTGAAACCATGTAAATAATAGAGACATTATACTTGAAACATAAACATATGAAATAATTTCATCATAGATGGAAAATATTTTTGATAATACACTTTAAATGAATTCTCGAGGAAAAAATTTCCACTCTTCTTCAAAATAATTTTCTTTTCACAAAATTCCAAGAAAATTTAAAAGAAAATTATTTTTTTGAAAATAGTCATGAAATCTTGTAGGGTAAGATACTTTAAAATAAGGCGTTATGAAACCGTAAAAATCTGTTCATGCCGTATTAGTTAAAAAACATTCTCCTCGTACTTTTGTCGGAAAAGTCAAAAAGTTCCTTGTATGGTAAACAAAAGAAAGATTCCTTCCATACGATGTGGTAAAAGTAGAAAAGGGTAAATATGACGTTAACCATACATGGAAGAAAATTAAACATTTTATGAAAAAATTTTGAGAACATATGGACATGGATAATAATCATAACCCCAGTTAATACTTAGGAATAAACAATCTCGGATAAGAATGAGATTGGAATAATTATCCCTTACCTTACGTCTGATATGCTTCGTATGTATCCGAACCTCCTGTATAATGATTTAAATAGTGTCATTGACTTATTATAGAATCATATTAATTGTTATGATATCATATATGGTTCACTTATGACTTTATATTACCCGTTATTTTGTAAATTCCATGTTAAAGCAGCATTTTGGGTAAAATCGTTTCATTTATCTTACATGTTTCAACTTGTTGTTCTTGATATTATTACTTATATACTGATTTAAATAATTCCAGAATCTAAAAAATTATTAATATATAATATATATTCAGAATATACATATATATATGATAGATCGATAAAAGGAATGAAATACATCGTTCATGGAGACGGTAGACCGTACGTATGCATGAACGCTGTTTTCGTTTCCTTATTGAATTGAATGGAATTAAGTAGATGACATACATATATATATACATAAATCAAGTATCATTATTATGTCATATATTTCATAATTATTCATTATATATACTTTACAATCATTCATGAATGGTTAACATGGAGAATGAATCTCATCGCGTCGTGGAGACGGCAGTCCGTACGTACGCACGAGTGATGATATCATTCCCATGATTGTGGAATTGTATTGAAGTGTATGTATAATATTTCATAATCAATATAAATTTACAATAATCATATATAGTTATTTATTTACACTATTATACCCATCCAGGTAAGGTGGTGGTCGAAAACAGATTACACCACGGCATGGAGACGGTATTCCGTACGTACGCACGCGCAGTGATTTCATTTTCTGTAAGATGGATAAAAGGTGAAATAAGGTTGTTTCATATTTATAATAACATATCAGTATATAATTAATACTGATTTTTTTACTTTATAAAGAGAAAACTAAAGAATAAGAAGTAGAAGAAGAAAGAAACATGAGAGAATCTGAAGAAGAGATTACCTCTTCTTCGACGGACCTCCATTAAGCTTCCTCTTAAGGAAGTAGAGTTGGTCTTTTAAGAATACCAGAAACTCCAGAATGTATCTAGGTAAGTGGATAATAGAAATGGGCAGGGGTTGGCCCTACTCTAAGGCTCAAAATGGTGTGAATAGAAAAGGTAAGGGTTGCCCTTTTTATAAGGGATGAGAGGGGAACCATTGGAAAAACTTAAAATATTATTTAATAATAAAGTCATATTCGGTTTATAATAGCTCCAAATTGATTTATTTCTAAGTTAAAGTGAGTATGGGTCGAAATCATCTCAACCAATAGGTTTTATACAATTTTAGGTTACTATTTTAACCTTATCATTTAAATTTAACTCTAAGTTAAATAATTTAACTTTTACCGTGTCTTCTTGTTTTCTTACACTATATGGTTAATAAACTTACTATAAAAATCCAAAAGAACCCCAAGTGGTTGATTATTAATATATATAACATTATCTATGAAATGTGGCCAAAAGTTAGATTTTTTGGAATAAAATAAAAATTAATAATTTAATATATTTTTTAAAAACTACTTTATGTCAATTTTGACACTATTTGGTAATTGATTTTTTTGAAAATCATAACAGCATGATTAGTTCGAAAAAAATTAATTAAAGCAATACTAACATGTCATATTAACCTATAAAATTAGTTTAATTCATAAAAATTCTCATATTACATTTATTTGGTTATTTATATTATCAATTGTGTTAATAGTTCATTAATAAGGTAATTACTGCATCATCAATGTGTCAAAAATAAATTAAATTATTTAATGTCTAAAAATTATAAATAAAATTCCATTATGTATGAAATATTTTTATCTTTATAACTAATATTTAAAGTCTAATTTATCTTATGCATAACCCTATATTAAAAATGTTTTAGTTATTAAATGTTGATTTTAACTATTTTAACTCTTCTTTAAATTAAATAATAATAAATGTCCTAATCTAATCCAAGTGGACCTAAAAGGTAATATTTTATTCCTAAGATTGTTTTTGGTCGAATTAAACTTATCCAATAGAATTTTGACAGGTTTTAGGGTGATAATAATATCATTTCTACCCTTAATTACCCTATTTACTTTTAACCGTGGTAAATAAAAGCAAAAAGTTACTATTCAAAAAAAAAATATTTTTATCTTATTGAACAACATTTTACTCCTTGATATTAACCGTGTCTATCCGATTTTCGAAATTCAACTCACAGAAGTGGTAAAATTATGTTTTATGTAAATTTTCAAATTCTCATAGGAGGTGGGTAAAAGACGGTGAAAAGTTAAATAAAATTTTAATATATCTAAAATTATTATAAAATGATTCAAATGAATTACTTTGAACTTATATAGGTATTATGTATCAATTTTGAACTAAAATAAATATAAATAATATAAATAATTATTTAAATAAAAAGTCGGTTTTTAAATAGTAACCTAGTGTCTTCACTATTCATCAAAAATTGAATGTTTTCAAAAAAATACCAAATATTCACCCTAGGCTAATTCGATATTCTGAATCCAAAAATGAAGTCCATTTTAAAAGATAAAATTTATAAATTTTCAAAAATTGGGTATTACTATTCATAATGGCTAGTTTATATAATATTTTAATAACATATCGTTGTTTAGTGAAACTCGATATTGTGTATAACACACGCTATCGTGGTAGGTCGCGATTGCGTTTAAATCAATCTAGGTCAGGGATTCGTGTACTGTAAGCTCCTTTTGGTTTAGTTTACAACCCAAGACATCAATGAAAATAAAAATATATTTTTCATAAAATCTCGGGGTGTTACATTCTTCCCCACTTAAAATGAATTTCGCCCTCAAAATTCGTCGGGGTTATAAATGGTTTACTACTTGAATGTTTATTTCATAGAAACCCACATCATAAAAAGGAATACCAAAACATG
Organism: Viscum album; assembly: GCA_963277665.1. Lineage (NCBI taxonomy): Eukaryota > Viridiplantae > Streptophyta > Magnoliopsida > Santalales > Viscaceae > Viscum > Viscum album. Next base: position 862,303,609 of record OY728121.1, read on the forward strand.
ACTTTAAAAACTAAAGTATGAAACTTAACAGTTACCCAAATTAACTAATCAATGGGTTTCCATATAGGAGAACATAGGTGAAAATATGGATATTGAAGAGAAATATAACCATCAACTTCTGATAAAGAGTGGTAGAGGATATGGCTATGAAAAAACCAACAATCACAAAGCCATAAATTTGTAATGATCTAAGTTACCATCTGATTCATCAGATATAAGAGCAATAGGACACCATTTTTTTTGTTTTCAAGATCATTTCCCTAAAGTTGAAGAATTTTAATTAGAAGAAATACTTACATTATTTCAGTATCATCTCACCATTTCTCGTGCCTCGAACAATTTACACTTTATCTCTTAAAGAAATGAAGTAGAATTTGTCTTCTATGAAGTGTTAGCAGATTATGTGAAAGAATGATAGGTCATTCCATCTATTTCTATCTGAAAAATTTTAGCCCAATTTATTAAATATACAGAAGTCCATCTATGCTGAGATTAATCGTATATGGTTGATAAAATGGACTTAGACTTCAGCTATCATTGCGCTTAATAAAATAAAACTAGTTTCTACTAACCAGGGACTTCCTGTAGGCTAGTGGTAGGCGATAAAGGCTTGTCGCACTTCAGTTGTGGGTTCGATTCCCACAGCCTTGTCTGACGCGACGGGTTGTCTCCTGTCCAGCAGGTTGTCCTTTTTCTAAAACAACATTATTATAACATTCCATAAATAATATCAAAAAAAGTTCTAGCCTTAAACTATTATATCTGATGTCCATCATTATCTATTCCAACCTTTAAGATTAACGAAAATACTTCTATCCAATCTTTTAGTATAAAGAAAACGATTACTGGAAATGTCATCAACCAAGCATGTGAATACCATCATTTATCCCCCATATAAGATTTATTTTGTTGGTCACATTCCAAAAATGTGGATACCTTAATCATGTATTCTCTTGAAAAAAGAATACCCATTGAACCATAGTGAAAACATAAATGCTGTCAAAAGTTAACTCTTTCCACATACCAAAATCCCAAAATTTATAAATACTCAAACCATGATATCACATTGTCCTTATATCATCCATGAGCTCATCAATACTATAAAACATCTCATTATCTCATAATCCCTTCATTATGCGCATATCATCTATTTCCAAAAATATATGAATTAACCTTTCATGGTAACCGATACCATTCAATATATACTTTCAAATACTTTAGGAAAAACAACAGTGTAACAATCCTTAGATGTCTCTTTATTCCATAGTACCATGAGATTACTTATACAACATTACTCTTGATAAACATGTAACCATTCCACTACCTTCTTAAACCATTGACTGAGAATCAAAAATTATTTCATCTCACATATCATTTGTAGTCTCTTCATCATCATCAACATAATTCTACCCATAAGACCATGTTGATTCTCTTCATGAGACTTTCCCTTAGAGCATTGGTTTGCATAATGCCCGTACATTCCACATTTATTACATTTAACCATTATTGATGTCTTAACAATAACATTATCCTTGTCCACAGTGTTAACTGAACCTTTTCCTTTACAATTACTGGCTTTGTGTCCTTCTTTTCCACACCTAAATCATCTTCTGGTTCCTTTGAAACATTCTCCTTAATTCCTCTTCCCACATGATTTACATGAGGGGAATTGAACTTTCTTTCCTCTACGATCATCATGAAACTCCATCTTTCTCTTATTAGCTGAGTCAGGATAGTTACCAAAGTTGAGATTATTGATCATATTATGAGATTTCAGATTAGGCATAATAACGATGTTTGGACTTCCAGATCAAATTTCATTTGCTTGCTCAAGATGAATATCATTCCATTATCCATCATATCCTCCATTATCGTGAATCTTCATATTTCCAGCCATTTTCTAAAACCCAAAATGAATAGTGTGAGTGGAAAAAATCATGCTAGGAAAACAACATAATAAAGGGGGATTACCTTCAATATATAACACCTTATGTTTAATTCTAATATCATTACCATAATTCTAGGACTATAACCTATACGTATACTTAACCTTAGAGAGATCCCTAGACATACCATAGAAATATCTCTAGGAATCTCACAAAAGTTCTCGCATCCTAGTTTCCAAAGGTTAACTAAACCTTCACTCTGATACCAACTGTAGAGAACCTAAGCTTGACGTACATGGACATTACATTACTTTTGTGGAATATTTAATACATGACATAAACAGACGCCAAAAGATCATATTAGTTTAGTGTCTTTGGAAACTCGGAACGTAATCTTCTGATCATGGTGAAAGATCTTCAACATCTCCCATAAAGATCTTCCCCTTTTGGTTTTCTTACCTAAAACCTTTCTTTATATCCTGGGGAAAAGAAAAAATTATAAGGGTGATCTCAAATTCTCAGTAAGGGTAAACATAGAAAACATAAAACAATCCATAAACATTTGAATGCAAAAACTTGATCATAAAATCTAAACATCAAAATTTTGAGCAAAGACATAAATCATGGAAGTATGTAAGGAATATATCATAATGGATAATCAATCATGATAAAATAGAATGGGAATAAAGCATGTAATTTTGGCAACCATTAAGCACATGTACTGATTTCCATAGTAGCCAAGGCATTACTGCCATGACCATCTTAGTGGAAAAAGTCCCTTTCGGAATCGAGTGCACTCCCCATTTCAATCCTGTAACACTGAACAGGAATAACTTACCGCTCCATCCATATTTATCACATGAGATATAAATATATACCCAATGCATTGGAGGGAGATATAGGTCCAACCAATCTCATAATGAAATCATTCTTATGTCTGCCACAACATAAACAAAAATCATTCATCATAACCCAAAGAATAAAATGAGTTTCATAAACATCATCCCACCATAAGATAATCCATATAAAACAAATGGATATCATTAAATCATAAGAAAGGTGAAACCATGTAAATAATAGAGACATTATACTTGAAACATACACATATGAAATAATTTCATCTTAGATGGAAAATAGTTTTGATAATACACTTTAAATGAATTCTCGTGGAAAAAATATCCTTTCTTCTTCAAAATAATTTTCTTTTCACAAAATGAGAAGAAATTTTAAAAGAATTTTCTTTTAAAATAGTCATGAAATATTGTAGAGTAAGATTATTGAAAATAAGGTGTTATGAAGCCGTAAAGATTTTTTCAGGCCGTATAAGTTAAAAAAACAGTCTCCTCATACTTTTGTTGGAAAATTCAAAAATATCCTTGTATGGTAAACAAAAGAAAGATTCCTTCCATACGATGTGGTAAAAGTAGAAATGGGTAAATATGACTTTAAACATACATGGAAGAAAATTAAACGTTTTATGAAAACATTTTGAGAAGATATGGACATGGAGAATAATCATAACCTCAGTAAATACTTACAAATAAACAATCTCAGATAAGAATTAGATTGCAATAATTATCCCTTACCTTACGTCTGATATGATTCATATGTATCCGAACCTCCTGTATAATGATTTGAATAATGTCAGTGAATTATTAAAAAATCATATTCATTGTGATGATATCATATATGGTTCACTTATGACTTTATATTACCCGTTATTTTGTAAATTCCATGTTAAAGCAGCATTTTGGTTAAAATCGTTTCATTTATCGTACATGTTTCGACTTGTTGTTCTTGATATTATTACTTATATACAGATCTAAATAATTAAATAATATAAAAAGTTATTTATATATAATATATATTCATCATATACATATATATATGATAGATTGATAAATGGAATAATATACACCGTTCATGGAGACGGTAGGCAGTATGTACGCATGAACGCTGTTTTCGTTTCCCTATTGAATTGAATGGAATTAAGTAGATGACATACATATATATATATACATGAATCCATTATCATTATTATTTCATATATTTCATAATTATTCATTATATATACTTTATAATCATTCATGAATGGTTAACATGGAGAATGAATCTCATCGCGTCATGGAGACGGTAGTCCGTACGTACGCACGAGCGATGATATCATTCCCATGATCGTGAAATTGTATTTAAGTGTATGTATAATATTTCAGAATCAATATAACTTTACAATAATCATATATAGTTATTTATTTACACCATTATACCCATCCAAGTAAGGTGGTGGTCGAAAAAAGATTACACCACGACATGGAGACGGTATTCTGTATGTACGCACGTGCGGTGATTTCATTTTCTGTAGGATGGATAGAAGGTGAAATAAGGTTATTTTATATTTATAATAACATATCATTATATAAGTAATAATTATTTTTTTTCTTTATAATGAGACAACTAAAGATGAAGAAGTAGAAGAAGAAAGAAACTTGAGAGAATCGGAAGAAGAGATAACCTCTTCTTCGACGTACCTCCATTAAGCTTCCTCTTAAGGAAGTAGAGTTGGTCTTTTGAGAATACCAGAACCTCCCGAATATTTCTAGTTAAGTGGATAAGAGAAATGGGTAGGGTTTGGCCCTACTTAAAGGCTCAAAAGGGTGTGAAGAGAAGAGGGAAGGGGTGCCTTTTTTATAAGGGATGAGAGGGGCACCTTTGGAAAAACTTAAAATATTATTTAATGTTAAAGTCATATTCAGTTTATAATAGCTCCAAGTTGATTTATTTCAAAGATAAAGTGAGGATGGGTCGAAATACTATCAACCAATAGGTTTTATACAAGTTTAGGTTACTATTTTAACCTTATCATTTAGATTTAACTCTAAGTTAAATAATTTAACTTTTACCGTGTCTTCTTGTTTTCTTACACTATTTGGTTAATAAACTTACTATAACAAGACAAAATAACCCCAAGTGGTTCATCATTAATATATATAACCTTATATATTTCATTTGGCCAAACCGTAGATTTTTTTGAATAAAATAACAATTAATAATATAATATTTCTTCTAAAAACTATTTTATGTCAATTTTGACACTATTTGGTAATTGATTTTTGTGAAAATCATAACACCATGATTAGTTCGAAAAAAGTTAATTAAAGAAATAATAATATGTCATATTAACCTAGAAAATTAGTTTAATTCATAAAAAGTCTCATATTAAATTTATTTGGTTATTTATATTATCAATTGTGTTAATATTTCATTAATAAGGTAATTACTGCATCATCACTGTGTCATAAATAAATTAAATTATTTAATGTATAAAAATTATAAATAAAATACCATTATGTATGAAATATTTTTATCTTTATAATGAATATTTATAGTCGAATTTATCTTATGTATAACCCTATATTAAAAATGTTTTAGTTATTAAATGTTGATTTTAACTATTTTGACTCTTCTTTAAATTAAATAATAATAAATTTACTAATCTAATCCAAGTGGACCTAAAGGGTAATATTTTATTCCTAAGGTTGTTTTGGGTCAAATTACACTAATCCAATAGAATTTTGACATGTGTTAGGGTGATAATAATATCATTTTTACCCTTAGTTACCCAATTTACTTTTAACCGTGGTAAATAAAAGTAAAAAGTTACTATTCACCAAAAATTATTTTTATCTTATTGAACCACATTTTACTCCTTGATATTAACCGTGTCTCTTGGATTTTCGAAATTACATTCACAGAAGCAGTAAAATTATGTTTTATGTAAATTTTCAAATTCTCCTAGGAGGTGGGTAAAAGACGGTGAAAAGTTCAATAAAATTTTATATATCTAAAATTATTATAAAATGACTCAAATGAATTACATTGAACTTATATAGGTATCATGTATCAATTTTGACAAAAAATAAATTTAAATAAAATAAATAATTATTTAAATAAAAAGTCGATTTTTAAATAGTAACCTAGTGTTTTCACTATTCTTCAAAAATTTAAAGTTTTCAGAAAAATACAAAAAATTCACCCTAGGATAATTTCGATATTCCGAATCCAAAAATGAAGTCCATTTTAAACAATAAAATTAATAAATTTTCACAAATTGGGTATTACTATTCATAATGGCTAGTTTATATAATATTTTAATAACATATCGTTGTTTAGTGAAACTCGTTATTGCGTACAACACACGCTATCGTGGAAGGTCGCGATTGCGTGTAAAGAAAGAAAAGTCAGGGATGCATGTAGTGCAAGATCATTTTGGTGTAGCGTACAACACAAGACATCAATGAAATTAAAAAGAATATTTTTCATTAAATGTTGGGGTGTTACATAAATTACTTATCTTCATTTTTTATTTCATTCTCATAGGAACACATTTATCATTATGTATATTCTCTCATGGAAGATTTGAATGTATCTTATATTTCTTATGTAATGATTTTTTAATCTCCAATTTCTATCATATCAAACAATTAAAATGTCATATTAAAATCATGTTAGGAATACCAAAAATACATTCTCTCTTTCTCATATTTCTCATATTTCTATAGCATATATATACAAGAATTATATTCCATAAAAACTTTTTTTCTATTATGCACAAATAGCATGAACTCTATACATCAACAACATGAAACAAGTTTACCTATGTTCATTTTACTTTTTCAAAACATTCCTTTCTTTAAGCCTTTTAATAACAAATATTTATCTTCAAGAAAAACCTTTTTTCATTCATAATTATTTTTGATAAAATTAATTAATTTTTCTTCTAGGTATGAATATAAAAAGATATTTTGGTTTTTAATTTTATTATATAATTATGGCATATCCAATGCCTTAAATTTTTATTGGAACGTCATTTTAGAAATTTAGTATTCTTTCTCTATAATTATTTAAATTCTTCAAAATTTTCAATTATCAGGTCATATTGGAGGTACACCCCTATCCAATATCAAATATAATTATATTTTTTAGATATGAGATAATTTTCAACTAAAAAACCCATTTCCTTTCCCCTTTATAATTCTCATTATTAATTTGATATTTTTCATCAAAAAAAGTTTTCATAGATAACATAATGTGAAATATTTAAGAAACATGTCCCATGTGATCACATTATTCACAAATTGTCTATAAAGGAAAAAGTTTTTTAGTTCTCAAACAAGATATTTCTTATTTCCATATTTGATTTGGGGAAATAACCTTTAAATATACCTCCATACACTCATGGATTCAAGGTAGCTTTCATGATTAAACCAAAACATTTATTTTTATTTCTATAGCCTCTGTAATACCAATTGTATCCAAAGAATTAATGTTTTCCTCTATAACATATATTATTTATAGAATTGTGTACCTGTTTTCTATTATCATTCTCACCATCATCCTTGGTACATTTTTGGAAACTCATGCTTCTGTAGCCTCCAAAAATATTCTTCTTATTTTTATAGTTCTTCTTTTAATTATCAAATTATCCAATCATATAATCTTTTGGAATAGACTATGAAAACCTATAAATCTCAATGATTTAACCCTGATATTTTTTACTACATACATGTAAATATTAACATTAATTTTATTTTGAATATATCAATCTATTATTTTGACTTATTTGGAGGAATTTTATTATTACTTATTTCGTCAACATTTCTCGGAACTTTTACCGACATTCGAAAACGAATTTTGGAAATATCTTACTACATGCTTAGAATCAAATTTGTTTTACTAAGAAATATCAAATTATTTCTCATTCATATATATCCTTTCATAAATAATGATTTTATGGTTCTTATATTCATCATATAGAATATTAAAATCATAAATTTCATTTAGATGCTTGGATTTTTCTTCAAGAAAATATTAATTATTACTTTCTGAAATATTTTCATTAAATAAACCTACGTTATTCTTTTCAAATATGTTAATATTTTAAATAAAATATTTCAACTCTCACTTAACCATATACTCAATCTATTTCCCTAATTCTTATTCTATAGAGCTGAAACTATTGTCACTACTAAACTTCTCATCATTCACATTTTTTATTATGTAATTTTTTAGAAGTATCATCACAAGAGTCTTCAAATCCCACTCTAATATCATCATCTTCTAGATATTTGGAATTAAGATCTCTATTTATATTTTTAAAATATCTTATCCCTTCCCTTCAACTATTATCATGATTTTTTCATTATTATTTCTAATGATTATTCTTTACTAGGTATCTTATTCATCTATATTTTTATCTTACTTTCAATGTTAATTGTTTTTTTTTGAAATGTACAATGGGTCACCAAATAAATAACTTTATAGGTATAATTTTATTATAAAAACCTATGCCACTTTTTAACATTTTATAATAAAAGAAAATTTCATCAATAAAATTTATACATCATCTGTAGTGTGGGAGTCATGGAAACATTCCTTGATAAAATTATTATATTTTACTTAATTAGCTTCAATGAATGAAATTTCCTAATCAAAATCTTCTTTAGGATTTATAACCTATTTACTTCTAATATATTATGTGATGAAAATTATATTCGCGTCATATAGTGAAAAATATTAACAATCTCTCTCTTCTAAACATGATATCATGGAATAAAATCCATTGTGGAGTATTCTTATAATCCATTCAACTATACATAAATATTATAATTTATCAAAAAATATCATATTGTGGTTATAGTGTAATTATGTATTGTAATTATATAACCAACATATTCATATTTACTTTTTTTAAAATCTCTATACTTTAGTGTATGGATATACAACTTTTCCTTCTTCACTTTCAAATTTCTTTCATAAATTTTCTTCAAATTATCTATGATGACTTTAACTATTCCAATACCTTTAAACCTCATAAATTCGATTTTATTGAGTGAGGAAAGTATATCATTTATATCTCAACCATCATTACCAAAATTCTTCATACCAGCATCCTCTAAGGAAACACCATCAGAAGGAGGAGGGAAACCATCTCTAGTAGCTTCAATAACATATTATTCATCACATATAAGAAAATATTGCATTATAATATTCCATATATGATAGTTATTTTCATCTAATATATAATCCCCAAACTATTTATATTGTTTTTAATATCCATGAAATCATTCCTCTTCTTAAAACATTAACAATGAGTCAATAATGTAATATTTATTTCTGATTTCAATTTCAAGGGACAAAAAGAATCTTTGTAATCACTAATAAGGAGTGGGGTGAATTATTGAATTTTTTATTAATTATGAAACAAAATTCACCTCTAGTTTTATGGAAATGAGTTCATTGAAGAAAAAACTTTCACAATCATTAGAACACTTGTTTTTACATGGTATACTACTTAAAAAGATTAGCTAGTCCTTGGCATGTTTTGAAAGTAATCCAAAACCATGAAAACTATATGAAATAATATTTTTAATTTTTACATTAATTATGGAATATAAATTCACTTTTATATATCTATTTTCAATTAACAGTGTATGTGATATTTTCATATACTAATGATATAATAATGTTTCATGAAAATATGTATAATATTCATCAATAGGCATCAAATATTTCATTGTGCTACTTCATTATTCTTCAAACATACCTTCAAACATGTTTTTAAAATTTCTATTCACATTAATGAATATAAGAGTGAAATAAAATCAATTCATGTTTCTTCATCCAAACATATCCATATGGTGTCTCTGTTTTTCCATTATTTTTCATTTGGTACACTCGGTCTGATGAAACTCAGTTTGATAACCACTTTCTGGTACCTCTTAGACTAATTCCTACTAGTATAAAACTATATATGGAACCACTTAAAATGATTTCAAATAAATATTTTTTCATCTTATATCTCCTTTATATTGTTTTTATGATGCCTCTGTACCGACTTCATTTCATATAAGAATATTAGAAAAACACATTTGAGTGTATCTTCCTAAAAAAAATAGATTCCTTGGATGGAACCTTGAACCAAAAACCTTCGATTATTTATAGATATTTTTAGAAACAAAATATTAATTTTATATGTTTTCCTCGATCCTTTTTATATGAAACTATCCATTAAAAATCCCAAATAATGTGTGGACTTCAAAAAATACAAATTTAAAATGTCCAACCCATATTTGGGAAATCCCACCCAACACATTAAATATTTGACCTCTTTTAAAATTACTCAAAGTAAGGAAAATATCTTAAAACCCAAAATCAACCAAATTCTTCAAAAAATTATGCAAATATATCTTGATATATTGAATTTAATTTTTAATTATTTAATGGTTGAATGAACCGATCAGAATCATTAATATCATGAATTGTTTTTTTATAAAAACATAAATATCTTCAAACCATCCTTCTAACACAAATTCAAAACACCAATTGATTTTTGAAAAAAAACCTTTTTATTTGTCCCACCAAAAATCATATGGAAATATTTAAACCTTTTTCAATAAGTTTAAATAATTTGATTAATTAATATGAATATTTTATCCCATCTCTATTAATAGGAAAACTCTTTCTAATGAATTTATTTGGAAATTTTCACCAATTTTTATCACTCAGAAAACAATGTCTGATGAATTATATTCAGAAAATTTTGATTGAGGACTTCATAGAGAGCTTTTTTGACTATTTTGTAACTTATTAACTTCACAACATCAAATTTTGTACAATTACATATGATAAACATTGTAGACATGAAAACATTTTGTTTTATATGGGATATATAATTTTTTTTAGTGAACTAAAAAATTTTATATAATTGATGATCATGATAAAATTTGGTCCTCATAGTGCACTATGTAAGATGACTCTGTAAAAGTATGTATAATAGACTCTATCAAATGACAATTACCATAGTCTTATATTTTATATTTCTTCAAACTTACTCTAATTGGTAGATATCATAAATGTATATCTGATAACTCTTTGTCCTACCCCCCCTCAAGACACCCCTTTTTACTCAATATTGGATCATGAGAACCTTTAGTAATCACGATGTCTCATACGTTTAATATTATCAAATAATAATATGATTTCATTGTTTAAATCAACAATTTGATAGAACTTGTGAGCATAATTGCATAAACATTATGATCCACACTCTATTATATTATATTGATCCACTAGACTCTGCCCATTGGAATTGGGGATTGGTCTATATCTGATCATCTTTGTCAGAAAGGATAACACAAGATAAGTGATTTTTTATTTTTCAACAAAATAAAATAAAAAATACATAATTATTTTATCCCCCTCATATTCTTCATAAAAAACACATCAAAACCTCTTAGAAACATAAATTATATCACTCTATATCATATGTTATATTTTTCCATGACATGAATGGAATTGCTATTTTATTTTTGGAGACTTTATGTATATGAATTTTTATTAGTCATTTCTCTTTAATGAATCAGGAATTTTTTTATTATAATTAAGGAAAACCTATTTTTTTATTGATGGACCATCTTTACTGGTTTCTTGTCTTTATAGATAAAGGGAACACACCAAATTTCTTGGGAAAATATAAATATGGAGAATTTTTCATTACATAGTCATTGGTCACATAGTATATGTTTATCTCACAATCATCATTTTGATCATTATCTTGGATGTAATTGGATTTCATAGTTATCCAATATTTAATACTACCCCTACCACTTTTTGAAACATATTTATTGTTTTAATTTACCAAAATTAAAATCGATTATACTTATCCGTTAATTCATTTTATAAATTTTCAAAACTATTAAAAAGATCAATTTCACAAATTTTTTTACGTCCCTTATAGGAGTGGTGTTTTTTAGTTCTATGAAAAAATTGGTGTAAATGAATCCAAACCACAGAAAACCCCACACATATCAGGGCACTAAAATTACAATTCTATGAGATATTTACATAAAATAGGGAAATGTTTTTGGTTGAATCTATCCACATTTGGGATATATTTATTTTGAAGAGTAAAATATCTATTTAATTCATTTGGAATCCTAAATAGTATGATATTTTAATAAATATGAATAATTTCACTATCATGAGTACAAGTCTATATTTTAAGAGTATCTCCCATTATGGAACTTAAATGGCCACCAAAATAAATAGGGAGGAATTAAATAAGACATCCAACAAAAAATTATTTTTGTTCAATTCTAGAAAAAGCTTTTTTACTTTCCCAAAACCAAGACCAAATTGGTATTCTAAAATTTTTATATAGAAACCGCCACCTACTTGTTTATTTAAGTACACTCTTATTGAGGAAAATTTGATAATAAAAAAATGTAGTGAAACTCAACCTTTGTTTTTAAAAAATGGTTTCATAGATCATTGAATTCATTTAGGAGGGAACTATCCACATAGGTATATCAAAAATGGGGATGGTGTTCCATATAATCATCCTCTACATCACCATTGAGAGTTACTAATTTAGGGATTCTTGCAGAGGAGGTACACAATTTTCAAGGGAGTTTATGAACAGAAATTAGATACTTTTTTTGTTACATTTTATATTTAAAATATTTTATTCAATTTTATATTACATTGTTTTAGATAAGAATCAATTATTTAGATAATTCAATGAAATATTCTTTTGTTTCTAACTAATTGATAAGATAAATTTAGTACAAAATCGTGTTTTTTCAATTAGGAAACATAATAATACATTTTTCAAACATATTTGAGATATCAAGATCTTATTCCTTGAATATGGTCTGTAACATGACTGGACAATTTTTAAATGGTATAGTTATTCTTGCATCAGTTTAATGGATTAGAGGATAAATGATATCAAAGTTAATCCATAAATTCACAAGGTTTAGTGGAAGACTAAGATATTAGTGTTAATCAATCAAATCCTTTTAAAAATTAATATAATTTATGTTATCATTTTTAATATTTTATTGTTTGACCCCCTCTTCATTGGTCTCTTAGACGTACCCAAATATACATAATCTAAATGTAATAAGACTGTGATTTTTATAAGGTTTAGATAAAAGGCTTAATCAATTCCCTGGTTACATTTCCCCATCCCAAATTTTGGATTATAACACTATATAACAAAGTGGTTACAAAAAAATAGATTTCAATTCATGTCAGAAAAGTGTTTTTTTGTCTTAATAATTTCCATCTTCTCACATGAAATCACACAACTAGCTTCCCAAAAACATTTCATCACTAAAACATGATTTCCTTAAAAAATAGATTAATATTGGTTAAATGACTTCCCACCATGTATTTTATGTAATTAATTTCTATACCTATTAATATTTATCACTGTTCAGTACAATGATATCATTGTATCCACAGAATAGATGTTCATCTAAATCTATTGAGTCCTTGAATTTTGTCTGATCAGTGGTTAAATCACTTGATAAATGGACACTAAATCATAGCTAATACTCATGTAACAAACATATAATATTATAAACTATATTATCCTATCTAAAATTAGATACTATTATCTTCACAGTTTTAGTAGCTCATTAATATATAAAATTATTGACACAAAAGATCAGCATATCAATAGTAGTGTTAGTCTCTCCTTAATTAACCTTCTTCCTTAATCTTCTCAGGTTTCATAAACATTGTCTATCATAGGATACTCCTCGTGATTCATCTAATATACCTATATCATCATGAATTTTAGGTCATTATCCGATCCAACATCTAAATATGTATTTATAGATTCATAATATCTCTCAGTTTCATTCACATGGTCTCATATCACTTCTCTACATCAATGTGCACCTCATTTACATAATTATTTTTATATTTTAAATATTGGTTACTAAAAAAACATTTTATACATTATCTGAATATCAATATTCTTATCAAAATAATATAGTTAACCATTTAATTTCTCTATTACATTGGCAGAAATGTCTCCTACCATCCCGTTATTCTTTTTGACCTAGTATGTTCTCTCCGAAAAAATTAAAATATTTTTATTCCTTATCAGTTTTTCTCATTTTCACATCTATTTATCTTGAAATAATGAAACATCTAGATTTGTCAATACGTATCATGTTCTTCCCCATATTTCTCATCCAAACACCAAAATAAAATGAAAAAATTTTAATTATTAATTGAAATGTTTATAGTACTTCATATTTATATCTTGAAACATCACCACTACTTGGGGACTATAAAAAAAATATTGGATCTTACATGGATAATTAATCATTAGTAAGTATCTCAGAACAAACTCACATTTTTAATCCTCATTCATAATTTTTTTGGGTCCATAAATCATTAAAATATATATTATTATTATATATATATTTCATCAGAATTAAATAATTATAAAAAAATAATTTTCATAGATATTACTCACATTAATTTGAAGATATGATTCTCAAAAATTCATAACATGTATCGCATTTAATATCTGTTCTTTTGACCCATAAAAAAGTATTAGAATTATCCTAATTTATTTTTATCTTCATATCTTAAATTCTGAATCATTTTTCGATCTACCGAAAATCCATAATTTCTGTATGATTAAATTTTTTATGCAACACTAATGTATTATAAACCTTAGAATATAAATTCATATGTTTGGAATAAAACCAATATGTCAGGATATAAGTGTATAATGTATTATGAGAAAATTCATACACAATGAAAAAAAATCATGGGCTATCTCATAGTTATAGAATAGATTATTGAAAATCCATACACTAAGGAAAATAAAAGTCAGAGAAATATATTCAAATTTTAACACAAAAATACATTTGATATTTTTTGTATCCTTGAAAACTTTTCCATGTTTTTTTAAACAACTATAATTTCACTTTAAAAAAATTAGGAACATTTCAATTAATCTCAAAATATATCAGAACCATTCCAAAATCCATGGATAAAATTAAATAACCATGTCATATAATAAATGTGAACTCCATTTCCTCTAAATTCTAGGTCCACATTAACCTATAAAAAATAATTAATCTTCTTAACATTGTAACAAATTATAGTGTAAATTAATATCATAACACCATGATGTATTCTTCAAATAATTATATCCAAATTTAATTTGATTTTTTATAGCCTCTCAAGTTTGTATAGTTCACTAATTGTATATTCCATGTATACAGTTATATAGAACACTTTCACAACCTTTGGATGAGTCATTGAAAAGAATAATGGATATCTCAATAATCTAATGTTATGGGTTAAAAATCATGTATCTATATCATTCTCCCTTTTCCAATCTATGTATGGGTAGCTTAAATAATTTTATTGCATGGGTACCTATTCTTGCCACCTATTTTTTCTAAATCAATGTCATTGATAACAAAACAAAAATACATTGTCAAAAAATATAGAAATACTTCTATCAATACACTCTTGGAAATTCAACATATTCCATTATATTTATTTTCAATAAAAAAATTAAAACCAAATTCAATTACATATTTCTCTACCATATTGATAATAAATGAAAAGTGGAAAAAAGTATCCCTCCATTATTATAATGGAAACTGTGATATGAATTATTTCCCTCCCATTGTCTTAATGAAATTTAATCTACCCTTTGACTTTCTAGTTTCTTCAAATAAAGATAGAACCATAGATTTCTTGTAAATGAGCCTCATGTGGATCAACTATATGTCTACATGAGCTAACCTGATATTGAAAGTAAATGTGATTTTATGAAATCATCAAATTTTTCTATATGCATTTCTCTATATGATATCAACTCTAATTTAATGTCATTGGGAATGTACAAAATTATTTTCAAGAACATTTAAAAATATGAACCAAACTTTTCAAAACACATTAAAACAATAATTTTATTGTTTTTTAGTTCCCCATTTTGTTAGACAGTCTTTCCCCATGATAATTTAGAAAAGCACAAACTAGAACAGATTTGAGATGGTGAGTATTGTAATTATAACTCCATATATTGATGGGGATATCCATTATTATATATTTATAATAAAATGAAAAAGATATGATGATTTTTCTCTTTTGGTATATTCACCTTAATGGATTCTCTCCATAATCCATTATCATTGTAGTTTTCTTTTAAAAATAATCTCTAATCATTTTTTATACCAGTTGTTGCTTAATGAAAATTGATATAAATCAAGTTTTTAATGAATTGATACATCGATATACCCAAAAAAAATTATCTCCATGATGGTTTCTTTGTTTATTTGTATAGTCACTATAGTATTCAACATATTCCCACATTTGGGATTCACCTTCAATTACATTTTCATGATACCTAACCCATAATGTTTGGGAATAATTTTGGTCATTTTAAATTAATTACATGTAGCATTACAGCTGAAGATTAGATCTCAAACCTACAAACTAATTTTTTTATCTCCAATTAATTTTTAAATATTTAATCCATAATTTACATTTATTTTATATATTTTATTTTGTTGGTAAATCATGTACAATCACTTATTTTAGGATTTCATAATTTCTAGAAAAAGTAATTTTTCTCTGGAATGTAGAGAATTTTGTTCCTTTTCATTTTTTTCCATTTTAATAGCCTATTGAAAATTGAATTCTCATATTATAAGACACTCATTTTTAAATTTTTATTTTTATTCATAGTTTTGGACTCCTTTGTAGCATCAATTGTGGCACATGGAATCAATTCCTCTTAACCTTTGTTAATTTTAGATCCTTTTAACTAGAATGAAAATTTATGTATTTAATTGCTATGTGTCTGGTCTTCTTTTACATTCCACCAAATTTATCAAAAACCATTAATTTGAATTTCTTGGGAATCTTATTATTTTAAAAAATTTATATTTCAACAACCAGGGAAATTTTCTTGTTCCTTTCATTGATGGACTCTCTTCTAATTTCTATATTTCACCCCTCACCATTGATCATCTTATACATTTCACAATGTCATATTATGTGAAATTTCCTTCCATAAAATAATCATGTTATATTTTATAGGTGACCTTGTTCTTATTCTTCATCACTAACATCTTAGGAGTATGTCTGTTAGTATATTTCTTCACTTATTTACAAATCAAGGAGTCCGTACTATTATTTTCACTTTTTTTACATAATATTGTTGCTTCTTCTTCACTTATCCATAATAGTTATGGCTGGTATAAACATATTATCACTAAACATATATGTGGAAAAATTTATTTAAATAATTATATAAGTATTATATGTAATAAAATTTACTATTATTTGATAAATATATTTTCTTCTATTAAGTACTATTCAAGACATTATTTTTTTCTCTTGTTTTAGCACCACTCCTCTCATCAGAACATATATTGTCTTAATAGATTAACATGTAAGGATAACGTGAATTCTCTATATGGAATACCCACAAGTATCAAAAATAATTTCCCTAAAATATTCTTCATTACTCATTAACTATAGTTAATCCAGCTTTTTACCCTTTATGTTTTTAGTAATTTCAACACTCTTTTAGGCTCTATCTAAGGAGATACTCTTATTTTAAATGTTCACCTAAACACTTAATACATTTGGGGGTTCTTTATAATTTTTGGTTACCCATATTTTTATATATTTTTATTTCTAAAATACACTTATAGATAAAATAGTATCATAATTGATAGTTTTATCTATGACGCCGGATACCTTATTATATTACCATGATAGGAATAATTCCCTATATTTTATCAATATTTATTTACTACCATAATGAGTCCCTTTGGTGGATAAAAAATATCAAAAAAATTATTTTTTTACATATCTTATCAGCTTTTTGGGAAGGTCCATATTATAATGATTCTAGAATTTTAAATTTTATTTCTTTTTCAAAACACATCAGGTTGAGAGTTTTGTTTTTGTATTCTATAGATATCATGCTTTCTTCCCAATTTCTCATCATCTTTAAAAAATTTCAATCACAATTATTATTAATATATCTTATTTAATGTTCAATATAATTCACATTGTTAATATTTAAATCTATTTTTTCATCCCTGACATTAATTATGAATTTATAACGATTTTAAAAAGGAATTAATATTTTTATAATAGAATATTTTATCAAATCCTTCTCATAAATTGTTGTTTTCAATGGTTAATCAATCATATAAATCTCATCTTTTATAATTGAAATTTTTTCCTCCTTAATAGTCATTATTATTTAAATATTTTTTAATATTCCCAATTATCTTTTTAATGATTCTTCTATAGAATCATCTTACTTCTCTAGTAATGATTTATCGTCAAAACACTTCTTGATAAAATCAAGTATGTATTCTATAACATATTTAGTATCCTTATTCTAACAATCCTTAGCATAAGAGTGGAAATATTCAACTATTTTTATTGATCCATTCTCTTTATACTCTATATCTTGCACAACCATTATAAAAAAGGTCCTTATAAGCATATCATACTAATAAGAACATACCACTTTGATCATTTTTGAGAAGTTGTATATCCTTTTCCCAGTTCAAAATTTTCCTCCCCTTATCAGATTATTTCTTGTACATATTATTCAAGGTATTATTCCAAACAAATATATTTATTTAAATATAGAATATTTATTTGTTTTAATAATGATGAAATTGTGATCTTTTTAGTTGTAACTTCAATTTTTTCAATTTCCAATTGATGTTCCCAGGTTTAGATGACCAAAGAGTAGGGCTAAATCAAGGGACTCTTTTAAAAAATTAATATAATTTATTTTAAACTCTATTAACAGTTATGGAATGATCTACTCTTATTTCTATCTCTCATCCACAATTGAATATCTAAATCGTAAATGGAATGGGACACATGTATTTATATTGTAACGCCCTGACCCTAGATACCCAGAGTCGGTGCATTATTACATAATATTGGCATGATCACAAGAAAGATCAAATCTCGAAAGACCGATTGGTTTAGTAGCCTTGGAAACACTAGATATATTCATAAGTCTTACATTACATCATAAAATGAAAAACTACTACAACAACATATTGTCTCCATAAACCACACTCATATCCCCACATAATATCCATGCAGGTCATTCATAATTTACTTCTTCACTTCCTGGGAAAAATAAAACATAGAAAAGGGGTGAGCTCAAATGCCCAGTAAGGATAACAATATAGCAGAATCTTTCATAAATATGAATAAACATTTAAGGCAATGTATAACTAAAACAAAAGCCTTTCAAATTTGATCTTTCAACATAGTATGGAATAAATAAAATTAAATAATGACATTTACTTATTCACATGGATATTCTAATAATCGAATAATCACATGCAAAATCAATAACCACTTTCATAATGATGGAATGCATAATGCAAGACTATCATAACCACATAGCCAAGGCCTCGTGCCAAGACTACAAATAAGATTTTGTCAAGGCCTTGTTCCAATACACTAGTTTGTCTCATGAGACCTACCGATGCATCAAGGAGCTATAGCGGGCTCCTCCCGTCACATATTAAGTCCAATGCATTCCCATATGAAAAGGTTTAAACATAACATAAACATTCGTATTAAAACTAGCATACGAAATGCCAATACATTCACCATAAACCATGAATGGTATAAAAATAGAACATCTACAGTCAAACAAATAACAAAACCTTCAATATAATATAGAAGTTTTGTATCATAACAAATCAACTTTAAATAAGCGTAAAATCCATCAAAGGATGTTGACATAGATGAAATCAAAATTCTTTTTAAAGAAATATATCTTTTTATTTTGAAATCATTTAAGATCCATATAAAATAAAACATTTTCTTTGAAAATATTATTATAATCTTGTAAGTTATGCTTTGAAGATTTTATAACGGTGGAAAATAGCCGCACCCGCCATATAAGTTAAAAAAAACATTCTTACCTTAATTCTGTCGAAAAGGTTAAAAAGGACCTTGTTTTGAAAACGACGGAAATATTCATTTATAAACCACTTATAAAAGTCAACAAGGGTATAAATGACTTTAACTCATATTTTAGTAAATAGTAAAAATGTTTTGAAATACATTTTTAAGAAACATGGATGTGGATGATAAAGAGATCCCAGTAGACTATTTGGTATAAACAACCTCGGATAATGAAGAGATTGTGAAATAACCCTTACCTTGTACTTTTCCTTGGTTGGGGTAGGTTAACCTCCTGTATAATGGTTAAATAATTGTTATTAAATTATACAAGAATCATATATATTAATATGATATCATATATGATCTTTTAACATTGATTTGTTAATAATATCTTAGAATTATCGTCGTTTCGGGTGTTAACTTACTCGTTTTATTTTATATGTTTTGTTTCATAAGCCATGTTTGTTGTATCTTATTCATATCCAGAATGATATCAAGTCCTTAAACATCATTTTTAAATCATCAAATGATAATTATACCTAAATGGATACGATGGAGAATGAATCTCATCGCGTTCGTGGAGACGGTAGTCCGTACGTACGCACAAGCGACAATATCATTCTTTTGATATTAAAATAATATATAAATGGATGGTATATCATATATACAGAATCATTAACATGTTATATTTATTATTTACATGATTTACACATCATTATTATACCCATCCAAATAATAATATATTGAATAACAATTACACCACGATGTGGAGACAGTAAGCTGTACGTACGCACGTATGGTGACATGTTATTCAAAGGGTGGATAGAATACTGAATATGGTTGTACCATATTTATAATAACATCACAGTATATATGAGATACTGGATTTATTATTTTAGAATGGTAAGAACAAAGAAAGAAGAAGTGGAAGAAGAAAGGAACTTGAAAAGGGGTGGTGAAAACATTACCTCTTCTTCGGGTTCTTCCATTTGATTTGATCAAAAGGGCTCCTTAGGTTGGATTTATGATCAAACAAAGGCCTCTAGGTTGTATTGAGGGAAGTTGGAAGAGTATTTGGGAAGAGTTTGGCCGAACCAAAAGGCTTTGAAGGTGTGAAGAAATGAGAAGGAGGAGTTCCCTTTTATAAGAGGGGTGAGGGGCACATTTGGAAAAGCTAGAAATATTAGTTTATAATAAATTCATATTCGGTTTGTAATGGCTCCAAAGTTGATTTTTTAAATTTTATGGTGGGGATAGGTCGAAAAAAACTCAACCAATCGAATTTAGACAGGTTTGGGTACTTATATTAACCTTATCTTTAAGTATTAACTCTAAGGTAATTAGTTTCACTTTTACAATGTCTCTTTGTATTTTTATATAATATGGTTAATAAACTTACTATATACATACAAGAGACCCCCAAGTGGTCTATTAATGATGAACCTACCATTATATAAGTCTCTTTGCCGAACATTAGATTTTTAGGAATTTAATATCAATTAATAATATAATATTTGTTTTAAGAACTCTTTTATGTCAATTTTGACACTATTCAATAGTTGATTTTTGTGAAACTCATAACAGATTGATTACTTATAAAAAAGTTAATTAAATCAATACTATTATATCATATTATCCTATAAAATTAGTTTTATTCATTAAAAGTTTCATATTATATTTATTTGGGTATTTATAATATCAATTATTTTAATTTTTTCACTATTATAGTAATTACTTTATCATCATTGTGTCATAAATAAATTAAATTATTTAGTGTCTAAAAATTATAAATAAAATATAATTATGTAGGAAATCTTTTTATATTTCTAATTAATATTTATAATCTAAAATCCAAAATATATAACCCTATGTAAAAATTGTTTTTCTAAAAGATATATGCTTGTGTCATTTTTGTATTCATTTTAACATAACTAAAATAAAGTGTCCCTATCACCTAAAAGTGGCACCATGGGGTCCCAAAATCGACCCAAAGATGCCTATGGTCGAACATTTATCAACCAATAATGCTAGGACACGTTTTAGGGTAATTTAGTATTATTATAATATTATTTTTTAACCCTTATTTACCGGATTTACCCTTAACCATGGTAAATAAAATATTTACCGCAGTAATTATTCAAAATGTCTAAAAACAAAAGTTACCTATTTACACAATTTGAACATCATGATTCCAAATATGGAATACATTTTTCTAAATTCAAAACACAGAAGTGGCAGAAATTAATTTAAAATTAATTCCCGTTGTCAAAACAAAAAGCGTGTTTTTAAGTGATAATAACTATCAAAAGATTGACACTTGTTTATGTTCGGTTTAATTGTAAAATTATGTCCAATGACCAAAATTATATTAAATGGTAAAAACATATTCTAAATATACTTTAAAACCACTCAAATTCATAATTTATCAATATTAATTATTTTGATTAAAAAAGTTGTTTTTAATTAAAATTTAGTAATTTTCACTATTCATCAAAATATGAAAGTTATCCGAAATGTACCAAAATTTCACTTTAGGCTAAATTAGATATTCCGAATCCAAAAATGAAGTCCATTTTAAAATATAAAATATATATAATTTCAAAAAGTAGGTATTACTATTCATAATGGCTAGTTTGATTGGTTATGGTGTGTTAGAACTCGGTGTTGCGTACAACACACGCTATCACATTATTCAAAGAGAAGCGTACCGTAGAAGCTTGGGGTGTTACATTCTCCACTCCTTCAAATAATTTCTTCCTAGAAATTTCTAGAATACTTATCACATGAAAAGACTCGGGTGATTCTTCATCATAAGTTCCTCGGGTTCCCACGTTGCATCTTCCATCATATGGTTTCTCCACAAAACTTTTACCAGACGCATCGTCCGGTTTCACAGCACTTGTTCTCTCACATCAGGAATCTTGATGGGCTCTTCACAATAAGATAGATCGGGTTCCAGTTCTAATTCCTCGTAAGTGAGTACATGTGTTGGGTCAGGCATGTATTTCCTCAACAGAGATACGTGGAACACATCGTGAACTTTGGAGAGACTTGGCGGCATTGCCAATCGGTAAGCTACAGCCCCAATTCATTCTAGAATTTCGAAAGGTCCGATGTACCTGGGACTCAATTTACCTTTCTTACCAAAACGTATGATTCCCTTCCATGGAGATACCTTCAGGAAAACATGATCACCGACTTGAATTCCAAATCCTTCCTTCTATTATCGGCATAGCTCTTCTACCTACTTTGAGCTGTTTTGATGTGATTTTGGATTACCTTCACCTTTTCCCCCGTTTCCTCCACCAGTTCTGGGCCTACAAGTTTTCTTTCACCGACGTCATCGCAACAGGTTAGTGTACGACATCTCTTTCCGTATAACGCTTCATATGGTGCCATCTGAATACTCGAATGGAAGCTATTGTTATAGGAAAATTGTACGAGAGGTAAGTATTGATCCCACATACCCTGAAAGTCAAGTGAGAAAAATCTCAAAATGTCTTCTAGGGTTTGAATAGTCCGTTCCAATTGTCCATCTGTTTGAGGGTGGTAAGCAGTGCTCAAAAGAAGTTCAGTATCCAGGGATTTCTGAAGACTTTTCCAAAATCTTGAAGTAAAACAGGGATCACGATCAGAAACAATCGATGGGGGTACTCCATGAAGTCTCACAACTTCATTAATATATAGTCTTGCTAGACGTTCCCGGGGTAGATCTTCTCTTATAGCAAGAAAATGTGCTGACTTGGTAAGACGATCAACAATAACCCATATTGCATCGTTCCTTCTAGGAGTCTTTGGTAGCCCCATGACAAAGTCCATCATAATATTGTCCCATTTCCACTCCGGTATGGGAAGAGGTTGCATGACTCCTCCAGGTTGTTGCCTTCCAGCTTTCACTCGCTGACAAGCCATACATCTTGACACAAAATCAGCAATCTCCCTCTTCATGTTGTCCCACCAAAAATGTTCCTTCAAATATCTATACATTTTGGTGCTCCCATGGTGTATAGAGAAATAGGAACTATGAGCATCTTCGAGCAATTCCATTTTTAGATCAGGTATATCGAGAACACAAAGTCTCTTCCCAAATTTCAAAATTCCATCTTCATACACAAAGTCTCTCATTCTCCCATCATTCACAGCTTTAATATTCTTTTGAAATTATTCATCATTGGTCTGAGAACTATTAATACTTTCTAGTAAAGATGGTTTGGCAAACATTTGAAAAATAATTGATGTTTCACCTTCCCTAGTTATTCCCATGTCCATCTTCACTAGATCCATGAAAATTAGATCCCTTTCAATTCTCATATTGTATAAAACTCCATGGTCTTTTCTGCTCAAAGCATCTTCCACCTTGTTTGCTTTCCCCGGGTGGTAGTGTATCGTGCAATCATAATCCTTGAGTAATTCAAGCCATATCCTTTGCCTCATGTTGAGTTCTTTTTGTGAGAAAATATACTTCAAACTCTTGTGATCAGTATAAATATCACATTTTTCACCATAGAGGTAATGCCTCCATATTTTCAAATAAAAGATCACAGCTGCTAACTCGAAATCATGAGTAGGATAGTTTTGTTCATGAATTTTCAACTGTCGTGATGTATAGGCAATAACTCTATCATTCTGCATAAGGACACAACCAAGTCCTTTCTTCGATGCATCACTATAAATAACAAACCCATCATTCCCCGATGGTAGAGTCAATAAAGGATAATTGACTAATCTTCTCTTAATTTCTTCAAAACATTCTTCACACTCTTTTGTCCAAACAAATTTAACCCCTTTACGTGTGAGCTTCGTTAATGGGTTAGCCAATCGGGCAAAATTCTGGACGAAACGTCGATAATAACCTTCCAAACCAATAAAACTGCGTACCTCAGTTATACTCGTAGGTGATGGCCATTCTTGGATTTCCTTGCTCTTAGAAGGATCAACAAGGATTCCATCTTTAAAGACAATATGGCCAAGAAAAGAAATCTCCTGAAGCCAGAATTCACACGTGCTAAACTTCCCATATAATTCATGCCTCCTCAGAGTCTTCAAGATAACGCACAAGTGATTTTCATGATCTTCGTAGGTTTTGGAGTATACCAAGATATCATCAATAAATACCACCACAAATTCATCGAGATACTCCTTGAAAACTCTATTCATCAGATCCATGAATACAGAGGGTGCATTAGTCAATCCAAAAGGCATTACAGTAAACTCGTAATGCCCGTACCTGGTTCGAAATGCTGTCTTCAGAATTTCTTCCTTCTTTACACACAATTGATGGTATCCAGATCGATGGTCAATCTTTGAAAAGTATTGAGCTCCATGTATTTGGACAAAGAAATCATCAATACGAGGTAGGGGATACTTGTTCTTTATCGTTATAGCATTGATCTCCCTGTAGTCGATACATAATCTCATAGATCCATCTTTCTTTTTAACAAAAAGAACAGGGGCTCCCCATGGAGAAACACTAGGGTGAATAAATCCTTCATTACTCAACTCCTCTAGTTGTTTCTTTAGTTCGACTAACTCTACAGTGGCCATTCTATAAGGGGTCTTCGATATAGGCCTTGATCCAGGAATTAAATAAATGGAAAACTCAACTTCTTGTTCTGGAGGATGTCCAGGTAAATCTTCCGGAAATACATCTACAAATTCTTTCACAATAGGTACATCCTCTATTTGAACATTCCTTTCCTCACCCACAGTTATTTCATTCTCTTCCTCCCCAATAATTGAATTTAGTTGATCTATTGAGGGTGGATCTAAATAAGAATAAGGTGGTGACGATTCTGCTCTAAAGATAAGGTGTTCCTTATCATTATCATCAAGAATCATAACCTATTTCTTCTTACAACAAATCTTCGCATCATAGTCCAAAATCCAGTCCATACCGAGGATTATATCAAACTCAATCATAGGTATGACGATGAGATCAGCAGATAAAGAACATTTATGTGCTCTAATGGGGGCTGATTCGCAAAACTTTGTTGCAATGATACTTCCCTTAGGAGTTTTAACTGATAACTCCCTTGTTAAATCAAATTGGAAATATCTAATTTTCTTAGAAAAATGGGAAGATATGAAACAATACGATTATACAGAATCAAATAATGCATTTGCTAAACTTGAGGAAACCATTAAATTACCTGCCACCACGTCTTTCGGATCTTCTACCTCAGCAGTAGTGATAGCATAATCTTGGCCTTGATCCCATGGCCTTTTCTGAGGTAAGTTATCCTGATGCTTAGGACATTCATTTGCATAATGCCCCATCTCCCTGCAATTGTAGCACTGAACGTTGGTAGCTTCCTTCTTCACCTTGCAATCACGTGCTTGGTGGCCTTTTTCACCACATTTGTAACAGACTCACATTCCCTTCAAGAAAGTACCAGGGTGTTTCTTCCCACATTTACCACAGGATGGATATTCAACCTTTCCCTTCTTCCCCTTATTTCCATTAGCATATTGATCAGTAGGTCTCTTCTTCTCCTGCTTTTCTTTAAAGTCATAAGACTTAGAGAATTCCTTTTCGGTCTTGATAGCACTTGAGACAATGTCTTCGTATGACGAGAAGGATTGTGAGACTAATGCTCGACGGAGAAATGGTTTTAACCCATCAAATAAATGAACAGTCTTACTTCTTTGGTTACGTATATAATCACCAGCGTACCTTGCTAACCTTGTAAATTTAGCCTCATACTTTGTGACATTCTCATCCTCCTTTTGTCTCAGACTTAGAAATTTCCTTTCCATATCTGCTCGATGGTCGCGAGGAAAGTATTTTTCTAAAAACAGATGTTTGAACTCCCTCCATTCCATATTTGATACTTCATCATCTTCCTTCGAATTTTGAATCAATGACCACCATTGATCAGCATCTCCAGTGAGGCGGTAAACTGCCATGATAACTTTTTCCCTTTCACTGCTCCCCAAAGCCTGAATTATTTTCTCTAGGGAAAATATCCATTGCTCAGCTACTAAGGGATTTGTACTCCCATTGAACGTTGGTGGTTGTTCCCTCGTGAATAGATCTATCATTGATCCTCCACACTGCGGATCAGGGTGCTCCATACGGGTAAGGTTATTATTCATAACCTGAGTGAGTTGTCCCAGTATGGTGATTAGCTGATCGGCACCAGTTGCATCACCAGCTCCACTATAATTATCTTGAGCAGGAGGGCAATCCCTACATGGAGTGCGTGCATTGATACAGTTTCCATTTCTTCCACTAGGCGCCATTTATAAACAATGTCATAAACTAGATCAGTTTATGAATCAAAATACATAATCCCATACTTATAAAACACTTAACATAAATTCAACTATTTATGGATATAATCCATAATCATAAGAATGTTTTCTTTGAGGAAGTATATAATCATAATTTCTTAAAAATGATTTTTAAAGAAAATGAGAGTTATCCTAAGCATATCCCCCGGGAGTGTCGTAACCAAGAGTGCAGCAAGGCCCGTTGTCGTGCACCAGTTCCCGTTCGAGTCTAGCTTAAAGAGGTGTTTTTGGGTTTTACCCCTAGGTACATCTATGCCAGAGCCGCCTCTACTTGCTCGTATCTAGACAGGGATGTATTGCTCGGAAAACTCAAAAAATCTCTACAATACCAAAATTCTAGTAAGTTCTTCTATACTAATCCTCAATTTTCATCTTAGGTCTACGTGCTCTAATCAGAGTTTATCTAAATCTAGCTTCCAAGGTTTGTACTAAACCTCCCTCTGATACCAACTGTAATGCCCCGACCCTAGATACCCAGAGTCGGTGCATTATTACATAATATTGGCATGATCACAAGAAAGATCAAATCTCGAAAGACTGATTGGTTTAGTAGCCTTGGAAACACTAGATATATTCATAAGTCTTACATTACATCATAAAATGGAAAACTACTACAACAACATATTGTCTCCATAAACCACACTCATATCCCCACATAATATCTCTGCAGGTCATTCATAATTTACTTCTTCACTTCCTGGAAAAAATAAAACATAGAAAAGGGGTGAGCTCAAATGCCCAGTAAGGATAACAATATAGCGGAAACTTTCATAAATAAGAATAAACATTTAAGGCAATGTATAACTAAAACAAAAGCCTTTCAAACTTGAACTTTCAACATAGTATGACATAAATAAAATGAAATAATGACATTTACTTATTCACATGGATATTCTACTAATCTAATAATCACATGCAAAATCAATAACCACTTTCATAATGATGGAATGCATAATGCCAGACTATCATAACCACATAGCCAAGGCCTCGTGCCAAGACTAAAAATAAGATTTTGTCAAGGCCTTGTGCCAAGACACTAGTTTGTCTCATGAGACCTACCGATGCATCGAGGAGCTATAGCGGGCTCCACCCGTCACATATTAAGTCCAATGCATTCCCATATGAAAAGGTTTAAACATAACATAAACATTCGTATTAAAACTAGCATACGAAATTTCAATACTTTCACCATAAACCATGAATAGTATAAAAATAGAACATCCACAGTCAAACAAATCACAAAACCTTCAATATAATATAGAAGTTTTGTATCATAACAAATCAACATTAAATAAGCGTAAAATCCATCAAAGGATGTTGACATAGATGAAATCAAAATTATTTTTAAAGAAATATATCTTTTTATTTTGAAATCATTTAAGATCCATATAAAATAAAACATTTTCTTTGAAAATATTCTTATAATCTTGTAAGGGAATATTTGAAGATTTTATAACGGCGGAAAATAGCCGCACCTGCCGTATAAGTTAAAAAAACATTCTTACCTTAATTCTGTCGAAAAGGTTAAAAAGGACCTTGTTTTGAAAATGACGGAAAGATTCCTTTATAAACCACATATAAAAGTCAAAAAGGGTATAAATGACTTTAACTCATATTCTAGTAAATAGTAAAAATGTTTTGAAATACATTTTTAAGAAACATGGATGTGGATGATAAAGAGATCCCAGTAGACTATTACGTATAAACAACCTCAGATAATGAAGAGATTTTGAAATAACCCTAACCTTGTACTTTTCCTTGGTTGGGGTAGGTTAACCTCCTATATAATGGTGAAATAATTGTTATTAAATTATACAAGAATCATATATATTAATATGATATCATATATGATCTTTTAACATTGATTTGTTAATAATATCTTAGAATTATCATCGTTTCGGGTGTTAACTTACTCGTTTTCTTTTATATGTTTTGTTACATAAGCCATGTTTGTTGTATCTTATTCATATCCATAATGATATCATGTCCTTAAACATCATTTTTAAATCATAAAATGATAATTATACTTGAATGGATACGATGGAGAATGAATCTCATCACGTTCGTGGAGACGGTAGTCCGTACGTACGCACAAGCGACAATATCATTCTTTTGATATTAAAATAATATATAAATGGATGGTATATCATATATACAGAATCATTAACATGTTATATTTATTATTTACATGAGTTACACATCATTATTATACCCATCCAAATAATAATATATTGAATAACAATTACACCACGACGTGGAGACGGTAAGCCGTACGTACGCACGTATGGTGACATGTTATTCAAAGGGTGGATAGAATACTGAATATGGTTGTACCATATTTATAATAACATCACAGTATATGTGAGATACTGGAGTTATTATTTTAGAATGGTAAGAACAAAGAAAGAAGAAGTGGAAGAAGAAAGGGACTTGAAAAGGGGTGGTGAAGACATTACCTCTTCTTCGGGTTCTTCCTTTTGATTTGATCAAAAGGGCTCCTTAGGTTGGATTTATGATCAAAATAAGGCCTCTAGGTTGTAGTGAGGGAAGTTGGGAGAGTATTTGGGCAGAGTTTGGCCGAACCAAAAGGCTTTGAAGGTGTGAAGAAATTAGAAGGAGGAGTTCCCTTTTATAAGAGGGGTGAGGGGCACCTTTGGAAAAGCTAGAAATATTAGTTTATAATAAATTCATATTCGGTTTCTAATGGCTCCAAAGTTGATTTATTAAATGTTAAGGTGGGGATAGGTCGAAAAAAACTCAACCAATAGAATTTAGACAGGTTTGGGTACTTATATTAACCTTATCTTTAAGTATTAACTCTAAGTTAATTAGTTTCACTTTTACAATGTCTCTTTGTATTTTTATATAATATGGTTAGTAAACTTACTATATACATCCAAGAGACCCCCAAGTGGTCCATTAATGATGGACCTATAATTATATAAGTCTCTTGGCCGAACCTTAGATTTTTAGGAATTTAATATCAATTTATAATATAATATTTGTTTTAAGAACTCTTTTATGTCAATTTTGACACTATTCAATAGTTGATTTTTGTGAAACTCATAACAGATTGATTACTTAGAAAACAGTTAATTAAATCAATACTAATATATCTTATTATTCTATAAAATGAGTTTAATTCATTAAAAGTTTCATATTATATTTATTTGGGTATTTATAATATCAATTATTTTAATTTTTTCACTATTATAGTAATTACTTCATCATCATTGTGTAATAAATAAATTAAATTATTTAATGTCTAAAAATTATAAATAAAATATCATTATGTAGGAAAGCATTTTATCTTTCTAATGAATATTTATAATCTAAAATCAAACATATATAACCCTATGTAAAAATTGTTTTTCTAAAAGATATATGCTTGTGTCATTTTTGTATTCATTTTAACATAATTAAAATAAAGTGTCCCTCTCACCTACAAGTGGCACCATGGGGTCCCAAAATCTTCCCAGAGATGCCTATGGTCGAACATGTATCAACCAATAAGTCTAGGACACGTTTTAGGGTAATTTAATATTATTATAATATTATTTTTTAACCCTTATTTACCGGATTTACCCTTAACCATGGTAAATAAAATATTTACCGCAGTAATTATTCAAAATGTCTAAAAAAAGTTACATATTTACAAAATTTTAACATCATGATTCCAAATATGGAATCAATTTTTCTAAATTCAAAACACAGAAGTGGCAGAAATTAATTTAAAATTAATTCCCGCTGTTAAAACAAAAAGCGTGTTTTTAAGAGATAATAACTATCAAAAGATTAACACTTGTTTATGTTCGGTTTAATTGTAAAATTATGTCCAATGACCAAAATTATATTAAATGGTAAAAATATATTCTAAATATACTTTAAAACCACTCAAATTCATAATTTATCACTATTAATTATTTTGATTAAAAAAGTTGTTTTTAATTAAAATTTAGTAATTTTCACTATTCATCAAAATATGAAAGTTATCCGAAATGTACCAAAATTTAATCTTAGGCTAAATTCGATATTCCGAATCCAAAAATGAAGTCCATTTTAAAATATAAAATATATATAATTTCAAAAATTAGGTATTACTCTTCATAACGGCTAGTTTGATTGGTTATGGTGTGTTAGAACTCGGTGTTGCGTACAACACACGCTATCACATTATTCAAAGAGAAGCGTACCGTAGAAGCTTGGGGTGTTACATTTATGAGGTTCAAATATAAATCATACTTATTTAATTGATTGTTTGGCCACATCAATCATTAATTCGTCCACAATATACCCATTTGGTAACAACCAAAAACAATACCATTCCAATCAATAAGGAGTCCATCTATGTTCACAACTATTGGATTCACATAGAACTATAGAAGACCATTATAACATTAGAATCACATCTCTACACCATTCATTCCATGCATACACAAAGTCCCACTGGTTCCAAAAATTAACACTATTTATATACAATTTTTTACTTTTAGTAGATCTTGATGTCAACCTTTTATTATCATAGGGATGTCAGAGAATTGATATAATGGATCTCCTTCCTCAACTACCGAGCCTTTGAATTTATTATGAACAATAAATAAACCACATAAAGCTCAATCTATGCTTCACAACACTACTTCACTTAGCATACATAGATTCTTCTAACCTAGGTTATCTCGACTCCAACAATCTCCTCAGATCCTCACAATTATTACATATTATTAATAATTCAAAGGATAAATACAACATATCTGAATATCAACAATAGTGTTAGTCACTCATAATTTCATTTTTATAATTATTCATCTCATTATTTTAAAAAATTGGATACTATGGGATCATCTTCATCCATTAGCCATGATAGCTAAATGATCCTCAAACCTGTTCAGTATCAGATATAAATTCATATATTTTTTAATATCTATACATGTTATCTTAGTTCCCTTCACAAAATATTGGATAAATTATCTACATTCCTAAATAACACACCTCGATCATTTTTTTTATTTTTTATATATGTCTCTCAAGATTATTTTTATATATTATTTGAATATAGAAAATCATCCCAAATCAGTTTGGTGATCCTCCTCATTTTTCAATAGCGTGCATATAGGTGTCTTTCATGATTCAATTATTTATATTTCCATAATGTTTTTTCACCTTTAAAATTTTAGGACACCCCTGGATTTTTTTTCTAATTATATTATCACCACTTTTTTATTCAACAAAATGTATATTCTAAATACTTATATTGGGATTTTGTTCTTACTCATCTTTATCATCTACCATAGAAATAAAAAAACAATAATCTATCTTCATTGAATCAAAATTATATAGCACATCATATTTATGGATTATCCCATCTGTACTGCATTAAGGATTCAATAAAAACATTAAAGAAAAATATTGAACTTATAATCATTATCAAGAATATCTTTCTTGTCTCTGCTTCCCATTCTTGAATCAAAGGGATATATTTTTTCAAATCATTGAAGAATTATTTAAAAATCAACTGATTTATTTTTCATTGGAGTAAATCAATATTATAAAAACTATTTTATGAATTATAAAAGTCCCTCAAATTTAAAGTTTAATTTTTATTCTTCACTAAAAAATGATGATCAGGTTATCATAAATTAAAATCACAAATCACATTTAATTTACAATGATTTAATATTTATGAAAATAAATCCTTGCATGACACCAATCAATTTCACTCTTCAAATAAAAATTTGGAAACATTTTTCATTATAAATAGATTATATAAATTTTCTATGTGAAAATTCATACACTTCACTATAGTATTATATGCCTCAGTAGATAAATTCATATGTCATGTGTCAAATATATATGTTGGGTAATTGAAGCCTAATTCAGATCGAGTAAATTCATAAACATTTCAATAAATACTTACATTGGCTATTACAAATTCATATTAATGTCTGATTAAAAGTATCACAGTAGAGAAAATAAATATCCTAAACATAGACCAAAATTTATTTGCAATAATCACCTTTTAATTTCTCATATCATAGATAGCTTTTCAATAATTATATAACAACCAAAATATCACTTCTTAATATAGTAGGAACATTTATAATAATTAAAACCCACTTCAACACCATTGATAATGTATTGAGGAACATTAAATACTCTTGTTAGAGTATTTTATTGAACTTTGCACCCCCTAAATTTTAGGTTGAATTTATCCTTTTCAAACTCCTTCCTCTAATTGATGTCTCGACAAATTTAAACATTAATCAATAGTATCACACTATTATGGATTATTCAAAGCATTTCATCCATATTCTACCATATTTATTACAAACTATTAGAGTTTTACAAACACTGGATTCTCACATCCATGTATACTATTGCAGGAATAACTTTTATAGAAAAATCCCCTATAATTGATAAGAATAATTTATCACTAGATCATCTAATTTTATTGTATACACTCCAAGAATCCATATAATTCTCCTTTTTTTTCACCAATAATGGGTATATTAAATCACATCCATGGGTGGATTCATATTCCATTACTCATCCTCTCTAATAAAATGATTTCGATAATTAAATGACAACACATTAACAAAAAATAACAAAATTTAATCATCAATCCACTGGAGGCACTTCAACATACCCTTTGGATTTTTTTTAAATATTATCATTAAATATAAATTCAGTGTCATACTACTCTACCTTATTGATAATAAATTCAATTTTTTAAAACATATTTCCCATTTACTATAAAATAACTTTTCAGATAAATTATTTATTTCTCCCCTGTCTCAATTTAACTTCTCCTCCACTATAATCTCAAACATTCAAAAAAATTGATGGCACCACTAATTTCATATTAATGAACCTTATGTAAGTTTTATCTAAGTATAAATTTTCAAACGTAGTGTAAAATACATGAGTGATTATTCCAATGAATCAATGATTTCTATATAGATCTATCTATAGGGAACCAACTCTATATTTACTACTTTAGGGCTATACTAACCAATCTTCCTGATATTTTATAATCATACACCTAACATCAAAGGAAAAATAAACACATTATTGTAGAATTTTTTAATTCAGTATTTTTTTTACATTCACTCCGCCATTTATAATTATTAAGAGCACAATCCATTATAGTATTAAGAGACTGAGTATCATTTTTCAAACATCATCTCATGACGGGGTTATCTACATTTGTATATTTATAAGAAAATGAAAAAGTGAAAACATTTCTCCCTTGACTATAACCAGTTTTGATTGAGTATTGTATCTTCCAACATTTATATGCTATGCTTCTTCCATGGAATAAAATTTCATATATATGTTTGGATTTTCATTAAACAGTTCCTTGAAAAAAAATACTATATATGAAACAAATTAAATTGTAACCATATTTAAATAAAAATAACATAAAAATATATATATTTAATTATTTTAAAATATTTATTATTTTTATACTCCCCATATATTGTACAAGAATCATTAAAATGATATTTTTAGATGGATTCATATAATAACAACATACCATGTCGATTAATTTCAAGAAGTAGTATATAAATTTCATTCATAAATTTTTTTTCTTACCATATTTTCAAATTTGATATATTTATTCTTAAATGTCTTGATGAAAACATCTATATTTCTTATAATAGGGAATATTTCATTTATTTAATTAATGAAACATGAATCTTTTCATAGGTAGCCAATATTTTATTTAATACTAATTGAAGTGTCCATTTTTGGTGAACATTAAAAAGGGGGTCAATCAGTGGTCTCCTTTTTAAAATTCATCCAATTTAATTTTACCTCTATAACTAGTTCATTTTTTATCCCCTACTATTTTGGTCACTCAGCCTAACCGGAATATACTTAATTTAAATGGTACAACACACAGATAAATGTTCAAGGTTTGTCTCAAAGCCATACACTTGATCATGAATTCATTCTCCTGCCAATCACAGATTCTCTCATTATATACCTATGTGGTTATAACTAATTATTTTACCAGTATTTTGAAATTAGAGTCCCATTGTGTTCAAATTTTCTAGCTTCTCACAAGAATTCATATGAAAATATTCCCACTAGAATCATAGATTTATACCATGATTTACTTAAAAACATTGAGCCACATTAGTTCCATAGCATCCAACTATGTATATTCAGCTGATTACTATTATCCCCTTCTAATGTTGATCAATAATCAGTATAGGGATATCACCGTAACACATTATATATATCATTATTCATTTATATAGTCTTAAAATTTATTTTCATCAATATTAAGGATAGCTGAAACTCTGTCTATTCATCACAACATATCCACACCAAACATACATAAACTTTACATTCAAGGATTATCTCAACAATAATGTGATTTTAAGATCATCATAAATAAATATGATCATCAATATATGAATGGATTTCCACATTAGATATTCATATCATCATTAGTTTCATTATCTCCTTGGTTCTTATTCTTGCTTATTTTTTCTTAATATTTTAAAATATTACCTGTCACAAGATCCCCATCATCCATCATCCTGAATTCCTAGATTATAAGGCTCGAGCCTTAAAAATTACAAAATGTTTAATTATGTTAATAATTCACCTTAAGGATATTTTCAGTTTTAGAGATTTAAAGAATCACCTCATAACATATACATAACAACTTGAATATTACAAGTATGCACTTCTACTCACTATCAATTTATTTCATAAAACAAAAAATCCAAAAAAAAGGAAACATGTTTAGTTATATGTTTTAGAAAGCATGACTTTTCCTTAATCCCATCCTTGACACTATTCTTCTTCATGACCAATAAAAAACATCCCAAAACATGGGTTGAGCATAAAAATATCAGTAAGGGATACATAATGAAGGAAAAGTTTTAGTTTTTAAAAAACATTTAAACTAATAATAAATCATCATAAATTAATACTTTTCACCTTAACGAAGTAGAAAAAACACATCACAAAATATAATCTCATTTCATACCCATTTTGTAACCAAAATATTACCATAAATCCCATAGAAAGAAACAGATAACATATAAAGGTAACTTGGGACCTAAACATACTTAAATGGAATAACCATACGGTCTACATCCATGCATATCACTAAATTGAAAATCCATATGGCTGAATTTCTTACCCAACTCATTGGAGTTTATAATGCAACCACCCATCCATGGTTTATCACAGAACCACCCATAATTTGGTTTATCACATAACCACCCATCATTGTTTTATCATGTAACCACACATCAAATGTCCAAGTACCATTATATAATCATAACACATAAAATAATGCATATATCAACATTTCACTAATAACATTTACTTTGAAATCACAAGAAATAATTTCACGATATTGAAATATTAAATCCATTTCAAAAACCATTTTCAATACGAAATCACCCAAAAAGGGAATAAGAGATTTTTTTTCCTTTTGAAAACATTAATGCTTATAGAGGAAGCCAAATAACAATTACACAGATGGAGAGGTCATTGTTTCTGCATACATTGTATCATTCCTTTTGACGATTAGTAAAATGATTCATAAATAAAAGATTACCTTTGAATAAAAGTAAAATTAAAAAGGTTTTATAATACAACTTGTAAAATAATAAGGTATATATTATCAAGATATGCCTCAAACATAGGATATTGAGACGATATCCCTTACAAATATCATTTTGTTAATCAAAAAGATTGATTATGTGTATTCCCTCCGTCGCCCCGCCCTCCGTCACCCCGCCCTCCACCGCCCCACCCTCCGCCGGCCTGCCTTCCAGTGCCCCGCCCTCCGCCGCCCCGCCCTCCGCCACCCCGCCCTCCACCGGCCTGCCCTCTAGTGCCCCGCCCTCCGCCACCCCGCCCTCCGCCGCCCCGCCCTCCGCCGGCCTGCCCTCCAGTGCCCCGCCCTCCGCCGCCCCGCCCTCCGCCGCCCCGCCCTCTGCCGCCCCTCCCTCCGCTGCCCCGCCCCCCTCCCCCCCGCCCTCCGCCACCCCGCCCTCCGCCGCCCCGCCCTCCGCCGGCCTGCCCTCCAGTGCCCCGCCCTCCGCCGCCCCGCCCTCCGCCGCCCCGCCCTCTGCCGCCCCTCCCTCCGCTGCCCCGCCCCCCTCCCCCCCGCCCTCCGCGGCCCCACCCTTCACCATCCTGGCCCTCCGCCGGCCACCCTCTGTCCGCCCTCCGCCCGCCCTCCGCCCTCCGGCCGCCCTCCGGCTGCCCTCCGACGGCCCCACCCTCCTCCGGCCGCCCTCCGGCCGCCCTCCGCCCTCCGGCTGTGGCCGCCCTCCGCCCTGCGGCCTCCCTCTACCCTCGAGCCTCCCGCCACCTGACTCTGGCAGCCCGGCAGCCCTCGGGAAGCCCTCCGGCCGCCCTCTGGCCTTCGGCCTCCGACCTCCGCCCTCGGCCCTCCGCCCCCTCCTCCCTCCCCCCCCCCCAGCACCCCGAACACCCCCCATACCCCACCAACCCCTGTCCCCTTCGTCTTTGTCCCCTCCCTCGCCGCACCAGCTCCGGCTCTGGCTCCCCACCACTTCCTCTCCTCTCGCAGCACCGCCTTTGGCTCCCCTCCCTTCCAGGTTTGTAGCGCAATCAGGTATGACATGGGATTTAACTTACATTATTATTTTATAAATGGTTCACAAAAAATTATTTAGTATTTATTTTAAATATATTTGATATGAAAAATTAAAATGTAATAATTCTTGTGTAAATGATTGTTATAGGGATCTTATTATGGATAAGAGTTGGATTAATCTTCCAAATCGAACAGCTAGAGAGTATTTCAATGGAATTATGTAGTTTATTGACTTCACCAGAGGATTTGAAAGTGACTATATTAGTTGTCCATGTAGAAAATGTGCTAACAGATATCAATTCACACAAGATACTATGAGGGACCACCTATTCTTTAATGGATTTCTGAGAAATTATAAGAGTTGGACTCGTCATGGAGAAGAATATGTTCGTTGTGAAAATACGGATACAGTTCAGATGGATGTTGATGCAAGGATGAATGATCTAATGCATGAAATGCTTACTGAAATGGTACGTGGGTTGGATCCTGAAGGCATTGACATCCAGAATCTTGAGACCGGTGAGATAAATCTTCGCTCTGGTGAATATCGTGATTCGAGGAGGTTTTATGAAGCAATTGATGATGCAAAAACAGAATTATATCCTGGATGTACTTCTTTCAATAAATTGTCATTTATCGTGGATTTGTTGCATTTGAAGACTTTGAATCATTGGTCAGACACATCATTCGACATGCTGTTGGTGTTATTGAAAAAGGTTCTTCCTGTCGACGCTAAGATTCCCGAGTCGAATTACCATGCTCGTAAGCTGACAGAGAACTTATGTTTTACATATGAGACCATAGATGCATGTGCAAACAACTCTATGTTGTTTAGAATGGAAACTGCCCATTTGGATATTTGTACGGTTTGTGGTGCTTCCAGGTGGAAAGAGAACAGGGGAAATCAGACTCATCAAAGTCAGATTGTGATACAGGGGAAACCGATTTCCGTAAAGCAAATGCATTACTTTCCCCTTAAACCAAGTTTGAAAAGATTTTTTATGTCATCTAATGTTTCTAATTTAATGAGATGGAATGCGGAAAGAGTTCATGAAAGTGATATGTTAACCCACCCGGCAGACTCTCATGCATGGAAGGATTTTGATAAGAGACATAACGACTTTTTCAAAGATGTTCGTAATGTCCGATTGGGATTGGCAGCAGATGGTTTCAATCCATTCAAGTCTATGGTTGGTGCACCTCATAGCACATGGCCCGTGGTGTTGGTTCCGTATAATCTTCCTCCGTGGCTTTGTATGAAGCAACAATTTATATTACTTTCCACTCTTATTGATGGACCTAAAAGTCCGGGGGATAAGATTGATGTTTTCCTTCAGCCATTGATTTACAAGTTGAATGAATTTTGGGGCGATGGTGTGATGACTTATGATTGTGAAACGAATGAAATGTTCAAACTGCAGGATGCTTTATTGTGGATAATCAATGACTTCCCATCTTATGAAAATTTATCAGGCTGGAGTATGAAAGGGGAATTTGCTTTCCCTTGTTGCAACAAAAGTAAAAAAATCTGTATGGCTTAAGAATTCCAAAAAATGGGCATACATGGGTCAGAGACATTTTCTCCCCCCTCAGCACAGGTTCAGAAAGGAAAGAGTGGCATTTGATGGTTCTAGAGAGTTCAGCCCAGCACCAAAGATCATGACAGGAGTCGAAATGTTATCGCAGATTGAGGAAGAAAACATCCGCATGGTATATGAAATTCAGGATTTGGTGGCTCCTCTGGTATGTAATATTCGAGCTGCGGGTAGGCAGCGCAGACACAATTGGAAAAAAAATATTATTTTTTATAGTCTTCCGTATTGGAAAACTAACATGCTGAGGATTAATTTGGATGTCATGCACATTGAAAAAAAATGTTTGTGATACCATATTGTGGACCATTTTAGGTGTGAGTGGGAAATCAAAGGACCATGTTAATGCACGCCATGATTTGGAAGAAATGGGTTTAAGGAAACAGTTGCATTTATAGTTAGCTGAGGGAAACATGGCATATATGCCTTCTGTACAGTATATGATTACTACAAAGGAGAAAGAGACATTTCTTTCCATTTTTAAGATGCTCAAGGTGCCTGATGGTTACTCTTCTAAAATTTTAAAGTGTGTGAATCTGACGAGCAAGACATTACAAGGGTTGAAAAGTCATGAAAATCACATACTACTTCAGTAGTTGATTCCAATCGAAATTTTTGATTGTTTATCCCCCAATTTTATTCAGTCGTTGATTGAGATGAGTAATTTTCTTAGATATATATGTTTAAGAAATCAAAGAATGAGTGATTTAAAAAGTTTACAGGACTGAATTGTACTTACGCTTTGTCACTTTGAGAAACTATTTCCCCCTTCATTTTTCAATGTTATGGTCCATTTGACAGTTCACCTAACTGATGAAGTAATGGCTTCTGGTCCAGTGCAATTCAGGTGGATGTATCCTATTGAGAGGTATTTGAGTACATTGAAACAATTTGTACGCAACAGAGCTCGTCTGGAGGCATCAATAGCCAATGGTTATTTGATGGATGAGTGTACTAATTTTTGTGCAGAATATCTTACAGATGTTGAAACAAAATTATATAAGACCTCTCAGATTCAGGATGGTCCAATTGGAGAAGTAACCACATATAATATGGACAACATCGAGTGGATACAAGCGCATCGATATATCTTGTTCAATACTCCATCATTTGCACCATTAATGCAGTAAGTATCTTATCACTTTTATTATTTAACTTTTACATGTTTTGTTTGTATAAGTTGATCATTTAAACACTGTGTTATCATTTACAAAAAACACATTAATGAGATAAAAGAAGAGATGCATCGTGTGACTGAGTTGCAAATTCAATAGTCTCATTATGCGTCATTTCATGATTGGTTCAAGGATTATGTACGTCTAAATTGATTTTCATTATGAGTGAAGTATTATACTAATCTATTTCATCATATATCATTATTGAATTCTATGAATTATGTAGGTTCATAAGCTGAGGGAGTTATGGGACCCACGCTAACTGAAGAATTTATCCAACTGGCTGAGGGTCCATCTATAATGGCTCGTCGTTATAAATCTATAGATGCTAATGGTTTTCGATTTCGCATTAAATATGTTGACGACAAACGAGCAACACAAAACAGTGGCATCAGTTGTCCATTTGTCGTTTCTGGTTGTTACTATGGTCAATTGATAGACATCATTGAAGTTGTATACACACATAGGTTGAAGTACATATTGTTAAAGTGTAATTGGGTTAATCCAGTGTGTGGATGTAAAGTTGATCAATATCAGTTTTCATTGGAGAATTTTAACTATATGTTATACAGAAATGAACATGTTAATAATGAACCTTTCATTTTGACATCAAAAGCGGAACAAGTATTCTTCGTTACTTTGCCTTCGAATCCAAGTTGGCAAGTTATTGTCAAAATGTCTCGGCGAGGAGTGTTTGTATTTGAACAAGATGAAACCGAGACTGTTCCTTTTGTTTCCCACCATCTTGATCAACATACCGTAGTTCAACATGAAGAAGATATTTATTGGGTCAGAGTGGCTGTTGAAGGAGAAACAATCGATTTTCATGCTTAATGAAAGGTATAATTGTTTTCCCACTATTCACCCTAAGATATCAAAAATTATCTAAACATTTTATAAATCCTTGTAATTTTTAATCCTCACTTTTTGAAGTTTATTCAGTTATAAATATTTAGGGTGATTTAACTCAAGTTATATTGATGTTATTGTCGGTGTATTTTCTCATTGAAGTATTCTTCATTTGATTCATGTGCTGTTTGAATTTTTATTAATTCAATTTGAAATTTGGCTATGCATTAATTGATTTTGTACATAATTTTTATATCTGTTTTGTGAACTCTCTGATTTTTTAAAATTCATTCATAACTAATTATTCAATCCCTTTTTGTTTGATTAACAACTGTACAAGTTATATTTTTTTTAAAAACAATCCAATGTATCATTTGGGCACTTTGGATAGTCCCCTTACTAATGTTTTCCATGACTACAGGCATGTCAGGGGAAGAGGCAGAAGGTCCACATCATCCATCTGAGGCATCTACGTCTCAGGGTCGAGGTATGTTGGAATTTCATTGTATCTATTTTTTATGTAATTAATAAACATATATATATATATATATATATATATATAACATCTGTCATTTTGTATATAAAATTGTTTTCAACAGGATCAGACTCGACTGCTTCTTCCTCTCGCAGGAGAGGCCCTGGTCATGGCATATTATCATGGAATTCTGAAAAGACTTTTGATGTTTCATTTGATGATGTATTTCATCCTGTGGGACGGAATTCCCCTGAATTTATTTGTCAGTTGGGTCATATCATACGTGATCCACATCGATTTCCATTGACCACGCGTGACTGGGATTGTACCCCTCAGGACACATTAGATCGTCTTTGGAGGGAGGTTTAGGTAAAAAGATCATTTTACTTTATTCCCTATGTATAAATAAAGTATCATATGTGATTTTTTTTATTTAATAGAAAAATTTGAAAGTATGTCCCAATGAGTTTCGGCCAGTGTGTATGAGAAAATGCCGTAATATGTGGAAAGACTATAAATACAAAGTCAAGAGGGACCACTGGGTACCAAATGTGAGTGCCCCAGACATTCTGGAAAAAGTCCCGAGAGGTGTCCTCCTAGCTCAGTGGCGTGATTTAGTTGCATATTTGTCTACTGAGGGTGTTGCGGTTTGTATATTTATTTTGGTATATATATTTTCAAGAATGTGTGATTTGATTGATATTTGAATGAACTGAATGTTGGAGGTGTCTACACGCCATTCTGAGAATCGAGCGTTGCATGGACCACCTCCTAGGCTCGAGACTCGTCACATGTCTTAGATCTGACATGAGGTATTTATTATTCATTTTTTATTTTTTTTAATTAATAATATTTTGTGTTTATATTCTATTCATATATAGTTGTCGGAGCAAGGTTCACCAACTGATAAAATGTCGGTGTGGATGAGGACTCGTGATCGCAATGATCCAGAGGCTGCACCATTGATAGTAAGTGCTTGTAATCATTACCAATACTTACATAAAATTTGTATATTAATATATGTATATATATTTAAATATATCACAGGCTCAATTTGAATTTGAATTAGAACATCTGCCAGAGGACCAGCGACAGCTTCCCATGCGAAGGGATGAGATCTTTCATCCCATCATTGGTCGGGATGGGCATGGATATAGTTTGACCTATGGAACAGGGATTTCTGGTTCTATAGTGTGACACGCTGAGGTTGTCGGTCCTGCTGTTGCTCAAATGAAACAACAGTTGTCAGAGTTCGAGGCACGGCTGCGGGCTTCCGAGGAGGCAAATGCGCAATTGGTTGCTGAGGTTAGAGCAATGCGGGAATATGTGCATCCAGGTGGTGCAGGGGATCACACGACGTAGGTTTATACTATATTTATTTATTTAATTTAAATTATTTTTGTTATGAAAATATTCATAATGTTTATTTTTTATAGGCCTCTGGCCCACCCGATGGAGGGCAGTGATGAACACGCATGACGCATCATATTCACGAGGTGTGTTTCTGATTTTAATGGTGGGGTTGTTATTGATATTTATGTTGGGTTTCTAGTGAGTTTTTTTTTGTCATTTGGGGGTATCATGTGTGTTTTTGCCTCATGAAATGTTTGTGTGCATGAATTGAAGTAACCATGAAACTAATTATTGATTTGGATATTTTTTGTTCATTTAATTTTCAATGTTTAGAATTGCATGTTCTGTAAT
Source organism: Viscum album (assembly GCA_963277665.1). Taxonomy (NCBI): domain Eukaryota; kingdom Viridiplantae; phylum Streptophyta; class Magnoliopsida; order Santalales; family Viscaceae; genus Viscum; species Viscum album. The sequence continues at coordinate 862,346,970 of OY728121.1, forward strand.
ATTTTTGAAAAAATACGTGATTCTTAATATAAATCATTAAACTTGTTTTTAATGAATGAGCTGAGTTCACTATTTGTAGTCCCCGACCTACCCCGGACAGCCCTCCCCGCACTCCGGACAGCCCCCCCCCCCCCCACCCCCCACCCGGACAACCCCCCCCCCAACACCCCGAACAGCCCTCCCCACACTCCGGAAAGCCCCCCTGCACCCCGGACAGCCCTGCCGCACCCCGGACAGCCCTCCCCGCACTCCGGACAGCCCTCCCCGCACCCCGGACAGCCCACCCCGCACTCCGGACAGCCCTCCCCGCACCCCGGACAAACCCCACACCCCTGACAGCCCCCCCCCCCCCCCCACACCCCCGGACAGCCCACCCGAACCTCGGACAACACTCCCGCAACCCGTACAGCCTTCCCCGCACTCCGGACAGCCCTTCCGTACCCCAGACAGCCTTCCCCGCACTCTGGATAGCCTTCCCCATATCCCGGACAGCCCTCCCGCACCCCGGACAGGCCCCCCCCCCTCACTCTGTACTGTTCCCACCGCACCCTGGATAGCCCCCCGCACCCCGGACAGGCCCCCACATTCTGGACAGCCCTCCCCCCACCCCAGACAGCCCCCACCCCGGACAACCCCCCCGCACCCCGGACAGCCCTCCTGCACCCCGGACAGCCTTCCCAGCACTCCGGACAGCCCTCTCCGAACCCCGGACATCTCTCCCGCACCCCAGACAAGCCCCCCCACCCCGAACAGCCTCCCCGCACCACGGACAGCCCTCCCCACACCCCGGACAACCCTCCTCGCACTCCGGACAGCCCTCTCGCACCCCGTACAGCCCTCCCGCATGCCAGACAACCCTCCCCGCACTCCGAACAACCCGCCCGCACCCCAGACAGCCGTCCCCGCACCTCGGACAGCCCTCCCTCACCCCAAACAGCCCTCCCCGCACCCCGGACAGCCCGCCCGCACCCCGGACAGCCCTCCCGCAACCCGGACAACCCTCCCCACACCCCGGACACTCCTCCCGCAACCCAGACAGGCCCACTGCACTCCGTACAGTTCTCCCCGCACCCCAGACATCCCTCCTCCACCCCGGACAGCCCTCCCGCACCCCAGACAGCCCTCCCGCCCATCAGAGGTGTGGTGTGCACGTTACGTCCGAGTGTGTCGTTTTCAGCAGCTCGGCGCGCGCTAAAACGGCGCGTTGGGGGGTCAAAACCACCCGAAAGACCTCGGAATTCCATGAAACCGTACAACAACAGTCGTTGTGTGATTTGTGAAATGGTCGGGTAGAAGACCCATCAATCGAAGGTGCCGTTTGACCGCGTTGACCGGAAATGCGTTTCTGGTGTCATAAAACACCAAAAACGGCGCAAGACGGTCGAATTCAGAGAAAACGTACTTTGAATGACCTGAAACCACACAAAAACATTAGGAATATTATTCGTGACGTGTAGGAGGAGACGACGTTCCCATCGGAGGTGTGGTGCGCGCGTTACGTCCGAGTGTGTCATTTTCGGCAGCTCGGTGCGCGCTAAAACGGCGCGTTGGGGGGTCAAAACCACCCGAACAACCTCGAAATGCCATGAAACCGTACGACAATAGCCGTTGCGAGATTTTTGAAATAGTCGAGCAGACGGAACGTCAATTGGAGGTTCCGTTTGACCGCAGTGACCGGAAACGCGTTTCTAGTGTCATAAAACACCAATAACGGCGCGAGACGGTCAAATTCGGACCAAACGTGCTCCGAATGACCTGAAACTGCACGAAAACATTAGGAATATTATTCGTGACGTGTATGAGGAGACAGCGCGCCCATCGGAGGGGCGGTGCACACATTACGTCCGAGTGTGTCGTTTTCAGCAGCTCGACGTGCGCTAAAACGGCGCGTTGGGGGGTCAAAAATACCTGAACGACCTAGGAATGCCATGAAACCGTACGAAAATAGCCGTTGTGTGATTTTTGAAATGGTCAGGCAGACGCCACGTCAATCAGATGTGTCGTTTGACCGCGGTGACTGGAAACACGTTTCCGGTGTCATAAAACACCAATAACGGCGCTAGACGGTCGAATTCGGAGAAAACGTGCTCTGAATGACCTGAAACCACACGAAAAACATTAGGAATATTATTCTTGACGTGTAGGAGGAGACAGAGTGCCAATCGGTGGTGCGGTGCACGCGTTACGTCCGAGTGTGTCGTTTTCAGCAGCTCGGCGCGCGCTAAAACGGCATGTTGGGGGGTCAAAACCACCCGAACGACCTCAGAATTCCATTACACTGTACGACAACATCCGTTGCGCGATTTGTGAAATGTTCGGGCTGACGACACGTCAATCGGAGGTGTCGTTTGACCGCGGTGACCAGAAACGCATTTCTGGTGTCACAAAACACCAAAAATGGTGTGAGACGGTCGAATTCGGATCAAACGTTCTCCGAATGACCTAAAACTACACAAAAACATTAGGAATATTATTCGTGACGTGTAGGAGGAGACGGAGCACCCATCGGAGGTGCAGTGCGCGTGTTACGTCCGAGTGTGTTGTTTTTAGCAGCTCGGCGCGCGCTAAAACGACGCGTTGGGGGGTCAAAACCACCCGAACGGCCTCAGAATTCCATCAAACCGTACGACAATAGCCGTTGTGCGATTTGTGAAATGGTCGGGTAGACGGCATGTCAATCGGAGGTACCGTTTGACCACGGTGACCGGAAACGCGTTTCCGGTGTCATAAAACACCAAAAACGGCGCGAGACGGTTGAATTCGGAGCAAACGTGCTCCGAATGACCTGAAACCACACGAAAAAATTAGGAATATTATTCGTGACATATAGGAGGAGATGGAGTGCCCATTAGAGGTGTGGTGCGCGTGTTACGTCCGAGTGTGTCGTTTTCAGCAGCTCAGCGCGCTCTAAAACAGCGCGTTGGGGAATCAAAACCACCCGAATGACCTCAAAATGCCATGAAACTGTAAGACAATAGCCGTTGTGCAATTTTTGAAATGGTCGAGCAGACGACACATCAATCGGAGGTGCCGTTTGACCGCAGTGACCAGAAACGCGTTTCTGGTGTCATAAAACACCAAAAACGGCGCGAGACGGTCGAATTCGGAGCAAACGTGCTCTGAATGACCTGAAACCACGCGAAAACATTCGGAATATTATTCGTGACATGTAGGAGGAGACATCGCGCCCATCAGAGGTGCGGTGCGTGCGTTACGTCCGAGTGTGTCATTTTCAGCAGCTCGGCGCGCGCTAAAACGGTTCGTTGGGGGGTTAAAACCACCCGAACGACCTCGGAATGCCATGAAACCGTACGACAACAGCCGTTGTGCAATTTTTGAAATGTTTGGGTAGACGGCACGTCAATCAGAGGTGTCGTTTGACCGCGGTGATTGGAAATGCGTTTCTAGTGTCATAAAACACCGAAAACGGCGGGAGGCTGTCGAATTTGGAGAAAACGTTCTCCGAATGACCTGAAACCACACGAAAACATTAGGAATATTATTCATGACGTGTAGGAGGAGGCGGCGTGCCCATCAGAGGTGCGGTGCGCGCGTTACGTCTGAGTGTGTCGTTTTAAGCAGGTCGACATGTGCTAAAACGACGCGTTGGGGGGTCAAAACCAACCGAATGTCCTCGGAATTCCATAAAACCGTACGAAAATAGCCGTTGTGCAATTTGTGAAATGGTCAGATAGAAGAAACGTCAATCGGAGGTTCCGTTTGGCCGCGGTGACCAGAAACCTATTTCGAGTGTCAAAAAACACCAAAAACGGCGCGAGACGGTCGGATTCGGAGAAAACATGCTTCGAATGACCTGAAACCACACGAAAATATTATTAATATTATTCGTGACATGTAGGAGGAGACGACGCGCCCATAAGAGGTGTGGTGCGCGCGTTATGTCTGAGTGTGTCATTTTCAGCAGCTCAGCGCGCGCTAAAACGGTGCGTTGGGGGGTCAAAACCACCCGAACGACCTCAGAATGCCATGAAACCCTACGACAACAGCCGTTGTGCGATTTTTGAAATACTTGGGAAGAAAGAATGTCAATCGGAGGTTCCGTTTGACCGCGGTGACCAGAAACGCGTTTTCGGTGTCATAAAACACCAAAAACGACGCGAGACGGTCGAATTCGGAGAAAACGTGCTTCGAATGACCTGAAACCACACGAAAACATTAGGAATATTATTCGTGATGTGTAGGAGGAGACGAAACACACATCGGAGGTGCGGTGCGCGCGTTACGTCTGAGTGTGTTGTTTTCAGCAGCTCGGTGCGCGCTAAAACGACGCGTTGGGGGGTCAAAACCACCCGAATGACCTCGGAATGCCATGAAACTTTACGACAACAGCCATTGTGGGATTTGTGAAATTTTCGGGCATATATCACATCAATCGGAGGTGCCGTTTGACTGCGGTGACCGGAAACGCGTTTCTGGTGTCATAAAACACCAAAAACGGTGCGAGACGGCCGAATTCGGAGAAAACGTGCTCCGAATGACCTGAAACCACACAAAAACATTAGTAATGTTATTCATGACGTGTAGGAGGAGACGACGCACCTATCGGAGGTGTGGTGCGCACATTACGTCCGAGGGTGTCATTTTCAGCAGCTCGGCGCGCGCTAAAATGACGCATTGGGGGGTCCAAACCACCCGAACGACCTCGGAATGCCATGAAACCATACGAAAACAGCCATTGTTCAATTTTTAAAATGGTCGGGTAGACGAAACATCAATCGGAGGTACCGTTTGACCGTGGTGACCAGAAACGCGTTTCCGGTGTCATAAAACACCAAAAACGGCGCGAGACGGTCGAATTCGGAGAAAATGTGCTCCGAATGACCTGAAACCACACGAAAACATTAGTAATAGTATTAGTGATGTGTAGGAGGAGACGGAGCTCCCATTGGAGGTGCGGTGCACGCGTTACGTCCGAGTGTGTCGTTTTCAGCAGCTCAACGCGCGCTAAAACGGCGCGTTGGGGGGGTCAAAACAACCCGAACGACCTCGGAATGCCATGAAACCATACGACAACATCTGTTGTGCGATTTTTGAAATGGTAGGGCCAACGACACGTCAATCGGAGGTTCCGTTTGATCAGGGTGACTGGAAACACGTTTCTGGTGTCATAAAACACCAAAAACGGCGCGAGACGGTCGAATTCAGAGCAAACGTCCTCTGAATGACCTGAAACCACACAAAAACATTAGGAATATTATTCTTGATGTGTAAGAGGAGACGGCGCACCCATAGGAGGTGCGGTGCGCGCGTTACGTCTGAGTGTGTCGTTTTCAGTAGCTTGGCGCATGCTAAAACGGCGCGTTGGGGGGGTCAAAACCACCAGAACGATCTCGGAATGCCATGAAACTCTACGACAACATCCGTTGTGCGATTTTAGAAATGGTCGGGTAGACAGAACATCAATAGGAGGTTCCTTTTGACTATGGTGACTAGAAACGCGTTTCTGGTGTCATAAAACACAAAAAAAACGTCCGAATGACCTAAAATGATAGCATTTCTTAAATTGGGGGTTTTAAATTATTATAGCACCATGATTTGATGTCAGATTTAATTTGATTATATATATATAATAACTGAATAATTATTTTTAATTTACGTTTGTTTTGTTTTGTTGTTTTTTTGTCTTATTGTAGGTTTATTGAAGTAGAAGATTGAAATAGATGAACCTGCTTGGATTGTTGAAGCACGTTTATCGTTTATGATGATCTTTATGTTTATGATGTTTGAATTTTTTTCCATTTTTTATGATTGTTATCTTGTTTTATTTTGATTTTGCACCGTGAAGAAAAAAACAGAATTCGTACATTTCATTAAAAAATGAAAAATATTTTATTTAATATTATATATATATATTAAAATATTTTATTTAATATATATATATATATATATTTTATTTAATAAATATATATAAAAATGAAAAATAGTTTATTTAATATTATATATATATATATATATTTTCTTTAATATATATATATATATATATATATATATTTTATTTAATAAATATATATTTATATATTTCTTTCGGTATGAATTTTTTTTAAATTTTTTTCCAGTGTAGGGACCGCCAAAGGCGGTCGCTATAGGCTGGCATTTCGGCAACCTATAGCGACCGCCAATGGCAATCGCTATTGCCCTACACCGACGGAGCAGATGCGACCGCTAATGGCGGTCGCTGGGCGGTCTCTATAGCCCTATAGTGACCGCCAATGGCGGTCGCTAGTACCCTTATTTTTAGTAGTGAGAAGATCCCTTACGAAAATTCAGCAGCCTAACGAAGCCACATAAAAATTAAGAAAATGGGTCGATGAGAGAAAAAAGGGTCCCTCATCAATTGGATATAAAATGGAAATAAATAAGGATATAAAAGAGCATATCCCAACATTTGAAATTTTAAATTAACAAACATAACATAAAATAAGTATTTGACTAAAAGAGGGGGGGTGAAAGGTTCCCTTACCTTGCGTCTAAATAATCATATATGTTCCTTATTCTTATTAAATAGAAAACATAAGTTATTTTGTACTTTCTTCAGAATCTTTTTCAAGTTTAGTATTCCATTTATATCACTTATTACCTCGTTATAAAATTTTATTTATAATTTATATAAATATCGGCCTTTTTGTCGATATTTGTTACCTGAGTCAAAAATGATCTTGTTATATTTAAAAATTTTATATGTGGTCAAAATTCCATTATCTCCAGAATGATATTCATGATTTAAAAATAAGATATATCTAGTATATATATTTATTTATAATATTACATAACATTTGGAGATAATAAATGAAATTCACCGTTCATGGAAATGGAAAGTCATACGTATGCATGAACGCTACTTTCATTTTATTTTCATATTTAATGGAATAAAAAATAAATTATACATGGATATATAATAATTCCAGTATAATATCATATATATGTTTACTAACTCAATCCATTATATTTTCCATGCAGGGCATGAATGAGTGATATCACTTTGAGGGGACGGTAGTCCGCTCTTCCTCAAATGAAAGTATCATATTTACAAAATATTGAAAGCATAAACGAATGATTTAAAAAAACAGAATCCTAGAAAAAATATAAATATAATATATATCATATATAAATATAATTTTATCATAATTTCCACCATGAGAGACGGTATGAGATAATTGAACAATCATCATTTCGTGAGGATGTAGTTCGCCGTCCACATAAATAGTATTTTCTAAATCCATTAGATGGGGGTGTGTGTGAGTGTAGGTTGGATACTTATCCTAAAACATACTATTACACTTAAGATACTTGTTTTTTATAAAATCATGTAACAAAGAGTGTTTAGGGGGTTGGGGAAGGAAATTAAATGGAAGAATCTTGAGATAAGACATTACCTCAAATCGGGTAACTGCTTTTGATTTATGATAAATGTCTTTATTGAAATTCCTTATTCCCAAGGTAAGGATTCTAGGGGGAAGAGAGGGATGTTGGGAGATTATTTGGGTAGATTTTGGATGATCTGAGGGGGATTTAGAGGTGTGAGTAAGGGTTAGAGTTGGTGGCCTTTTATAATAGGGAGGAGGGGTACTTTAAGAAATTTTGAATGATTATTTTATTATTAACTAAATATCACTTTTCAAAAGGTCCAAAACTCATTAAATATTAATATAGGATGATTATTATTCTAAATAATCTCATAAAATAGTTTTTATACATGTTTTGGTATCAATATAACCTTATCATTTAGCTTTAACCCTTTGTTAACTAATTTTAGATTTACCATGTCTTCTTGTATATTCATACTATATGGTTAATATAGTTACCATAAAATTCCAATATAACCTCAAGTGCTTCATTAATGAAATTTAAAACATTACCTATGTCATTTGAATGAATATTACATTTTATAGGACTATTATATCATTTAATAAAAAAAGTATTTATTTAAAAACTCATTTATGTCACGTTTTATACTATTCATATCATGCCTTTTTAAAAATCAATAAAAACAATATTATTTATAAAAAACATCATTAATTATAGTATTAAAAGTAATAATCACCCATAAAATTATTTTATGTCATAAAAATTTTCATAATAAATTTATTTTATTTTTTATAGTCTCATTTATTTAAAACAATCATTAATAAGGAAATCATTGCATCATCATTGTGTCGTAAACAGAAAAATTTATTTGATGTATAAAATTAAAAATATAACAACATGATGTAGGAAATATTTATATATTTATAATGAATATTTATAGTCGAAATAGATAAGCTTTATGACCCCATATAAAAATTGTTTAGTAAAAGATATATATTTATGTTAAATTTTCCATAACATTAAATTTAATGTAATTGAAGGTCATTTTCACACACATGTGGCTCCATGGTGTCCTCAAATATACCCAAGGATGACCATGGTTTAAAATAACTCATCAAATAGGATTAGGACACAAGTTAGGGTAATTTAATATTATTATAATATTATTTTTTTACCATTATTTACCAGATTTACCCCTTAACCATCAGAAATAAAATATTTATTGAAGTTACTATTTGTAATGTCTAAAAATTAAAGATACCATTTTAAAAAATTTGGACCTCCTAATTACAAATATAGAATCCATTTTTCCAAATTCAAAACATAGAAGATTCTGTAATTAATTTAAAATCGATTCTCGTGGTCAAAAACAAAAACGTGTTTTTAAGAAGTAAAAACTACCCAAAGATTGACATGTGTTTATGTACAATTTAAAAGTGAAATTACTTCCAATGAGAAAAATTGGATTAAATTGTAAAAATATAATCTTATTAATCTAAAAAAACAATTACAATTTCAATATAACTATATCATTAAATGGAAATTTTTAATAAAAATATTGTATTTTTCACTATTCCTTAAAAATGAACATTATGAGAAAAATATCGAAATTTCAACCAAAGTAAATTTCGATGTCCCCCTTTTAAAGAATAATTTTATTTTTCCAAATAGAACATATAAAAGTGAAAATAACTAGATTTAAAAATGGTTCGCCATCAAAAGGTGGAAAATCAACCTTTTAAAGAATATTAACTTATTTCATGCTCAAAATCAGATTCATTATTATTTTAAGCCTCTAAAATTTATTTGATAAATGTTAAAACAATTAAAAAACATGTTTAATCATAATTGTTTTAGTTATTTTAATTTCGAGAAATAAAAAGACTATGTGTTAATAACCATTTAAAATAATAATAATATTATTTTATTTTTCAGCATAACTCATAGTTGTGTGAAATTTAAGATTTCAAGGAATCCCATTGTTGTGTGTAGAGTATTCTATAGGAAAAAGTATCATAATTAACATAAAACTAATATATTATTCATTAATATTAATAGAAATAAAAATGTATAATTATATAAATACATGGGTCATTACATCCTTACCCCCTTTTGAAAATTGCGTCCTCGCAATTTTAAAATTGGCCTTGGAAACTTCATTGAAAGTACCACATCAGAAAAACGAGTCTATAAAACTATCACATCAAGAGAAAGATAAATAAGTACAAAGGTTTCCCGAAGTAACACATACTAGGTTTCCATGTCAGAAAACATGGATATAGAAGTGAAAATAAACCATCAAGTTCAAATGGAGACTGATGGGAAACATGATCAGAATAATGTTAACCATAATAAAAACACAAACTTGTGATAGGTTATATGGTATTTTATTCCCTAGTAGGAAGAGTACAAAGATAATGTTATATTGAGTTCCCTTTCCTGATGTTGTAGAATTTATTTATGATGCTCACTAATAACATAAAGAAATATATATACATTTCAAATAGAGTTTTAACCTTTACTAAATTTCTACCAAAAACATATCTTTTCTCCAAATGATTAGTATTCAGATTACTTGGTCACACCTGAAGTGATAGAATCAACTTCTAGAGAATCACATAATCAAATAATGATTAACTATAAATTTCCCCTATCTGAAGACATTAACCAACAAAAAATGGTTAGTACGAGATCATATAATCCCAAAAAGGATAATCCTTTATAAAAAAATATAACTCCTAATCTTCAAAATAGAACAAACAATACCCAATGATCAACAATGAAATTTAAATAAACAATTGTTCTTAAAATTATTTAAAATAATCCAAGCTAATATTGAATATGAAAAATTCAAAAGAATTTGATCACTTATTCTTCCATAGAAAATTGTAACATTTATCTCCAAATAACATTTTCTACTCTTAAAGTCTCATACGGAAGTGTAATTAACCTAATCACATATTATCAAGATAGGTTAATCATTTCCATAAATATCTCAAATTGCTATATGTTCACAATAAAACTTATATTCTTCCAAAATAAAATATCAACCATTAATCCACAAATGAAATCCCATATTATTCTATTTTCCATAGACATATAATGTTCCCAGAAGAGAGAACATCATCCAAAATAACCTTTATCACTTTATCACAAAATCTTTTTCCTATACTAAGGATATACATTTGATAAAAAATAAGTTCCAAAATAAAATTATTATTGATCCATAAAAACATTTAACTAAAAATAATAAGTCATACTAACTAGGGACTTCTTGTCTTTCAGTGATAGGAGATAAATCCCATATTCACTTTGGATGTTGGTTTAATTCCAGCAACTTTTTCTGACATGACAGGTTGTCACTTGGTCTTCATCTGGTCTTTTTTCAAAAACAATATAATTTCATAAAATTCCCAAAAATGAGAAAAATTCCTCTAAAATAATAATAACTAAATTTAACCTCAAATATTATATCATACCTCTCAATTTTCATCCCAAAAAGTAATAACCCGTAATTTCCTTAAATTCAAGGATCATATAAACCCTAATGGTTCTTTATTACTATATACACAAAATAGAAAACAATTATTTGTTAATTACTATTTTTATATAATAACTTAAGGGTTAAAAATTATCTAAGTCTTCCAACTTAATCACATCATTAATACATTTAAAAATATCTTCATCCTTAGATCCTACATAACTCTCATATTCCTAAAATGTAGAAATCTTAAACGTCGAACATTACTTCTTGATCTTTTATCCATGTTTTTTCATCTTATTATATTACAATTATTTCCTAAAAAAATATTCATAATGTCCTTTTATTTCCACAATTTCAAAACATGATCTAAGAAATAATCCATACCTTTTATAGTTCATTGATGATTCCTCATCATCAATTGGAATTGAATTAAAAAATTGTAAACATATATTCATATAATCCTTCTAATCCCATTCCTGAACCTTCTTCGTAGGAAATAATGTTTTGTAATTACCATTAGAACCAAATTTAAAACAATTAATTGATCATTTGGAAAGAACTTCTTTCACTTTCCTAGAGTCAATTGGACACTTCCTTTTTTGAGGGTAGGTTCTTTCTTTATGACCTTAATTACCACATCTATTTTATTTTCCCTTCCATTTCAAGAACTTTCCTAGGAATTTCTTCATTATCCTATACACATTGGTTTCTGAATATACATACCATTAGGATTATTATCGGAACATCTGTAGGGATTTTTTCTCACATATAAGATGCCTTATAAAAATTACCAAGGTTATGGTGGTCAATCATGAGTCTAGATAGTTAGTTGAGAATAACCACAAGATTTATCATTTTAGATCCCATTTCATTCAGTTTCTTATTTAGAAAACTGTCACAGTTTTCTTCACATCCATGTTTACTTTGGTGACTGAATATCCATCCATTTACTGAAACCAAGAAGGTTAGTCTGATTATATCAGTAAAATTATCTTATAATATATTATGAGGGTAAACACTAAGATATACTTATCCATGTTATCTTATACTCATCAAATTTATCTAAAGTAACTATGAATCTTCTTAATATTATAACCATTTGGGTTATGTCACTTATGATGAAATAACACCCTAACCTCTAATGTTATCAAAACTGACCTCTGATACCAACTATTAGGCCCCATCCTTAAACATTACATAATGATGAATTATATTAATAATTCACTTTTAGGATATTTTTAGGTTTAGATTATTAGAGAATTATGGAATAACTTATACATAACAACTTGAATATTACAAGTAGACACTTATACACTCTATCCATCTATTTCATAAAACAAAAACACTACAAAAAGAAACATGTATAGTTCCATGTTTTAGATAAAACGACTTTTCCCTTATCCCATTCTTGACCCTATTCCTCTTTATGTGCTGTGAAAGACATTTCAAAACATGTGATGAGTATAAAAATCCCAGTAATTGATATTTAAAGACAGAAAACTTTTAGTTTTTCAAAACAACATTTAAAAAATGAATACATTATAATAAACAAATACTTTTCACATCAAAGAACTACAAAAAACACTTCAACAAATATAATCTCATTTATTACCCATTTTGTAACCTAAAGATTACTATAAATACCATAGAAAGAAATGTATAGAATATAAATGTTACTTAGGACAAAAACATACTTTAATGGAATAACTGTACTGTCTACCTTCAAACATATCACTAAATGGAATAGTCATACAGCTGACTTCCATACCCAATGCATTAGAGGTTATAATGTAACCACACATCCTTGGTTTATCATGGAACCACCCTTCACTAGGTTTATCACGTAACCACCCTTCATTGTTTTATCACGTAACCACACATCAAATGTTCAAGTACCTATATATAATAATAATACATAAAATATTGAAAATATCAACATTTAACTAATAAAATTTCATTTGAAATCATAATTAATCATTTAAAGATATTTAAATATTCAATCCATTTCAAAAAAAACACTTTCAATACGAAAACAACCAAAAAGGGAATAAGGGATATCTTTTTCATTTAAAATAATTATATCTTATTGAGGTAGCCATAAAAAATTATGTTAGCGGAGAGTACATTTTCTCCACATATGTTAAAAACATTACCTTTTTCATTTAATAAAATGTTTTGAAGATAAAATATTACCATTGAATGGATATAAAATACAAAGGGGTTTATTATACACCATGTAAAAGAAGGATGTGTATATTATCAAAATATGCCTTAAAGAAAGGAAATAGAGATGAAGTCCCATAGAAATAACATTTTATTAAGAAATTAGATTGATTATCTATATTACTTATAAATTAAAATAATTAAATTATATATACAAGATAAGATATAAAAAGTTCATTTCTCAAATAGTCAATGCATGACATATTCAATAAGTAAAAGAACAAACCAAAGAATAGAAATATGGTTAAGATATTCCTTTATGAAAATTTGGCAGCCTAACGTCGTCACTAAAAAATTCAGAAAATTGGTCCTTGAGGGAAAAAATGGTCCCTAATAACTTAGATAATAAAATTTAAATCAATAAGGATATATAATAACATAGACAAACATTTTAAAATTAATATTAATATACATAATATAAAATATGTCTTTGACTAATAGCGGGGGTGAATGGTTCCCTTACCTCGCGTATGAATCGTCATGTATGTTCCTTGTTCTTCTTGAATAGTAAACATAATTTAAATTTTAATTGAATTTGAATATTTTTCAAGTTAATTATACCTTTTATTTCACTTATTACCTCATTATAATTATTAAATAATTATTTAAGTAAATATCAGTTGTTTTGTCGATATTTTGTACTTGAGTCAAAAATGTACTTGTTATAATTTCAAATTTTCGATGTGGTCAAAATTCCATTATCTTCATAATGATATTATTGACTCATATATCATATATATTGAGTATGTATATATTTTTTATAATAGTACATAACATTTTGAGATAATAAACGAAATGCACCATTCATGGAAACGGTAAGTCGTATAAACGCATGAACACAACATTCATTTTCTTTTCATATTTAATGGGATGAAAAATAAATGATACATAGGTATATTATGATTCCTGTATAATATCATATATAATTTCATTAAATCCATCCATTATATTTTTAGTGTAGTTTGTGGATGAGTTATATAACTTTATGGGGTGGTAGTCCGCACTTCCTTAAATGAATGTATCATAATTACACATTATGGAAATCATAAAGGAATGATTTAAAAATATAGAATGATAGAGAGTATATAAATATAATATATATCATATATAAATGTAGTTACATCATAATTTCCACCATGAGAGGTGGTAGGAGATAATTTAACACTCATCATTTCATGAGGCAGCTGTTCACCGTCCATAGAAACAATTTCTTCTAAATACATCAGATGGAGGTGTGTGTGAGTGTAGGTCGGATAATTACCCTAAAACATCCTATTATACTTAATATACTTGTTTGTTAAAAAATAATGGAATAAATAGTGTTTAGGGGTGTTGGAGAAGGAAAATATATGGAAGAAGCTTGAGAGAAGATATTTCCCAAAACCGGGTAACTCTTTTTGATTTAAGATAAAAGGCCTTCTTGAAATTCCTCATTCCCAAGGAAAGGCATCTAGGAGGAATATAATGATGTTGGTAGATTATTTGGGTAGATTTATAATGATCCAAGTTGGATTGAGAGGTATAAGTAAGGGTTAGAGTTGGTGGTCTTTTATAAGAGAGAGGAGGGGTCTTTTATGAACGATTGAATGATAATTTTATTATTAACTGAATTTCTCTTTTCAAAAGGTCCAAAACACATTAAATTAGAATATAAGATGATTTTTATTCTAAATACTCTCAACCAATAGTTTGAAACATGTTTTGGTTTCAAATTTAACCTTATAATTTATCTTTAAGACTTAGTTAACTAATTTTACTCTTACCATGTCTTTTTTTATATACATACTATATGGTTAATATATTTACAATAAAATTCTAACATAACCTCAAGTGTTTAATTAAGGACATTTAAATTATTATCTATGTAAGGTGGCAAAATATTAGATTTTTAGGACTATTATATCATTTTCTAAAATAGTATTTTTTTTAAATACTCATTTATGTCAATTTTTATACTATTTATATGATGAATTTTTAAATAACCATAAAAACGTGATTATTTAGGAAAAAACTCTTTAATTATAATATAACAAGTAATAACCATCCATAAAAAAATTTATGGAATAAAAAGTTTCAAAATAAACTTATTTTATTTTTTATAATCCCATTTATTTAAAACAAGCATTAATAAGGTAATCATTACATTGTCATTGTGTCGTAAATAAAATAATTTATTTTATGTATAAAATTTATAAATAAAACACCATGCCATAGGAAATAGTTTTTTATTTATAATTACTATTTATATTCAAATAGATAAACTATATAACCCCATATATAAATTGTTTTAGTAAAAGATATATATTTATTTTATATTTTCCTTAACATTAAATTAAAAGTAACTAAAAGTCATTTTTACACACAAGCTACTCCATGGGGTCCTCAAATATACCCAAAGATGACCATGGTGGAAAAATAACTCATAAAATTGGATTAGGACACATGTTAGTGTAATTCAATATTATTATATTTTTTTAACCCTTATTTACCAGATTTACCCTTTTACCATGGAAAATAAAATATTTACTGAAGATAATATTCATAATGTTTAAAAATGAAAGTTACCTATATAAAAAAATCGGAACTCCTGATTTCAAATATTGAATCCATTTTTTCAAATTCAAAACACAAAAGTTTATGTAATTAATTTAAAATTAATTCTCGTGGTCAAAACCAAAAAACTTGTTTTTTGGAAGTGAAAACTAACAAAATATTGACATGTGTTAATGTCCAATTTAGAAGTGAAATTACATCCAATGAAAAATATTGAATTAAATGGTGGATATATGATCTAATTACACTTTAAAATCGATTAAAATTTCCATCTCACTCTTATATTAAAGGCAATATTGAATTAAAATGCAGTATTTTTCACTATTCCTTAAAAATGATCTTTATTAGAAAAATACAAATATTTCATCCAAAGTAAATATAGATGTCCCACTTCTAAAGAATAATTTTACTTTTTTAAATAGAACATATAAAAGTGAAACCATCTATATTTAAAAAGGGTTCGCCATCAAAAGGCGTAAAATCGACCTTTTAATGAATATTATAGTATTTCTTGATCAAAATCTGATTAATTATTATATTAAGACTCTAAAATTTATTGGATAAATGTAAAAACATTTTAAAAACTTTTGTAATCATAACGTAGTTAGTTATGTTCATTCCAGGAAATAAAAAGACTTTTCATTAACTACGATTTAATATAATAATATTCTTATTTTACTTTACAACATAACTCAAAGTTGTATGCCATTTAAGATTTTAGGGAAAACCGTTGTTGCGTGTAGAGTATTGTATCACCCTGAGATTTTATGAGAAATATTTTGTTTTTATGTATCATGTTATACACAAAACCAAAGTAATATTTCACTACACACAACACTGTCTTGGCTTGCATTACACGCAAGAGCAAACTTCCTCGATAGCTTACGTTGTATTCAATACTGTGTTTCACTAAATAATGATATGTTATTAAAATATTTTTAAACTAGCTACTATGAATAGTAATACCCTCCTTTTAAAATTTTATAAATTTTATCTATCAAAATGGACTTCAGTATTGGATTCGAAATATCGAAATCATCTTAGGGTGAATTTTTGGTATTTTTCTAAAAACATGCAATTCTTGATGAATAGTGAAAAACATTGAGTTATAGTTTAAACCCGAATTTTTATTTAAATAATTATTTATTTTATTTAAATTTATTTTAGGTTAAAATATATACATAATACCTATATAAGTTAAATTTAATTCATTGGAGTCATTTTATAATTATTTTAGATATATAAAAATTTTATTGAACTTTTTACCCTCTTTTACCCACCTCCTAAGAGAATTTGAAAATTTACATAAAACATAATTTTACCGCTTCTTTTAGTGGAATTTCAAAACTCCGAGAGACATAGTTGATATCATTAAGTAAAATTTGGTTCAATAATATAAAAATAATTTTTGGTTAATAATAAGTTTTTACTTTTATTTACCATGGTTAAAAGTAAATATGGTAATTAAGGGTAAAAATGATATTATTATTACCCTAAAACATGTCCTAAATCTATTGGATAAGTGTAATTCAACAAAAAAACATTAGGAATAAAATATGACCATTTAGGTCCACCTGGATTAGATTAGGACATTTATTATTATTTAATTCAAAGAAGAGTTAAAACAATTAAAATCAAAGTTTAATAAGTAAAACAATTTTAATATAGGGATATACATAAGATAAATTCGACTATAAATACTAATTATAATTATAAAATTATTTCCTATATAATTGTATTTTATTTATACTTTTTAGACATTAAATAATTTAATTTATTTATGACACAATGATGATGCAATAATTACTTTATTAATGAAATATTAACATAATTGATATTATAAATACCCAAATAAAGGTTATTTGAGACTTTTTATGACTTAAACTAATTTAGTAGGTTAATATGACATATTAGGGTTGGTTATATGAATTTATTTTGATTTAATAATGTTGTTATGAATTTTTAAAAAACAAAATACCAAATAGTGTCAAAATGGACATAAAAGAGTTTCTAAAACAAATATTAAATTATTAATTTATATTAAATTCCTAAAAATATAAGGTTCGGTAAAAATACTTATATAATAATATATATGACATTAATGAACCAATTGGGGTTCTATTGGCACTTTATACTAAGTTTATTATCCATATAGTGTAAGAATACAAGAAGACAGGGTAAAGGTTAAATTATTTAACTTAGAGTTAAATCTAAACGATAAGGTTAAAATGGTAACCTAAACTTTCTAAAACCTATTTGTTGAGATTATTTCGACCCATACCCACCATAGCCTCTAAATAAGTCACTTTGGAGCTATTATAAAACAAATATTAATTTATTATAAAATAATATTTCAAGTTTTTTCTAAGGTGCCCCTCACCCCTCTTATAAAAGGGCACCTCCTCCCTCTCCTCCTCACACCAATTTGAGCCTTCATACTCGTCCAAACCCTACAAAGTTATCTTCTCCATTTACTTAGAAAAATAAAAGACGTCTTGGTATTCTTCAAAGTCTAACATTAGTGCCCTAAGAGGTGGTTTAGAAGAGGCGCGTTGATGAATAGGTAATATCCTTTACCGATCCATTCAAATTTATTTCTTCTTTTACTTATTCTTCATTATTTTTTTCATAATAAATTAATAAAATCAGTATCACTCATATACTTATATGTTGTTATAAATATGAAAAAACCTTATTTCACCTTCTATTCATCCTATGGAAAACAAAATCACCGCACGTGCGTACGTACGAAATACCGTCTCCACGCCGTGGTGTAATATGTTTTCCACCACCACCTTACTTGGAAGGGTATAATGTGTAAATAATTACTATATATGATAATTATAAAATGATAATAATTATGATATATTATATAATCCACTCCAATTCCATTCAATAATTATGTGAATGATATCATCCCTCGTGCGTTCGTACGGGTTACCGTCTCCACGATGCGATGTGATTCGTTCTACATGATCATCATTAAACCATGATTATATAAACGAATTGAATGAATAAATATGATATATAATATACTAATACCATTATGTAAATTATTTATATATAACCTATGAAAATAGGAATAATAATTTATTCGGAAAAACATGCATACGAACCAAAAGCAACGAACATCCGAATAACGAGTAGAAATGAAATATTAATAATAAGAAGAAAAGAATATGACCATATATGATATCAGTAAAATGATTATTTTTTCTGGAATTAGTCAATGAAATTATTTATATCATTATATAGGAGGTTCGGATATGTATGAAGCATATCAGACCTAATGTAAGGGAAAATCTTACAATCTCATTTTTATCTAAGATTGTATATACTTCAGAATTTACTGGGGAATATTTATCATCCACATCCATGTTTCCTCAATATGTATTATTATTTCTCTCCTCCTAACAATTTTTTAAATCCAATTTCACCTATTGGGGAATTTTTAGTAAAATATATGAAAGGAATCTTTTGTCGTTTTCAGTACGAGATACTTGTTGACTTTTTCGTCCATAGTACGAGAAGAATGTTTTTTTATCTTATACGACATGAATGGATTTATATGATTTCATATAACATTATTTCCATGAAGATTCCTTTAAAAGTTTTCAAGTTTATTTTTAACTAAATTATTTTAGTTTAAAATTGTATGACATGTTAAGAAAGGAAAAATGTTTTTGTAGTAGAAAGGATATTTTCCTCAAGAATGGAGTTCACGTGTTTTATCAAAATTATTTTCTATCTAAGATAATAAAGTTTTATATTTACATAACTATTTTTACATTAATTTTATTTTGTTATGATGAAATTATTTTTATGAATTCCTTTTATCTTATATGGATTATGTTATGATGGCATGATGTTTAAGAATACCATTTTTATTACATGGGTTATGCTATGATATATGATTTTTTGGGACACATAAGAATGGTTTTATTATGAGATGGGTGGGACCTATATCTCCCTCCAATGCATCAAATAAATATTTATATCTCATGAGATAGACATGGCTGGAACAGAAAGTGAATCTGGTTCAGTGATATATGACTGGAACGAGGAGTGATCTCAGTTCAGAAATGGAATTTCTCCGCTATGATAGTCTTGGAAATGAGTCTTGACTAATATGAAATGATTTTCTAAGATTATGGGTGTATTCCACAGATTTTCATGATTTATGTTATGATTATTGGGATCACATTTCACTACTATGATTTATCCCATGTTATGATATTATGATCTCTTTTTCTGGTTAAGATTTTCAAAATGTTATGTTCTTATGAATATGATATGATTGATATTTCCATTGTTTACCCTTACTGAGCATTTGAGCTGATCCTTTTGTGTTTTTTCTTTTCCCCAGGTCAGGAAGAAGGGTATTAAGTAGGATATGAAGAAAGGGACTCCAGATATGATGAAATAAACGAGAGACAATTTACATTCTTTATGAACCAGTTGTTTATGTTCCCCAGTTTCTAAAGCTACTATACCTATACGGTTCTATCATGGTTTTGTTATATATTGTAATAAGTATGCTTAAATTCTAAAGTAATAAAAATTCATGTAAATTATGGGTCGTTATAAGTATGCTATCAAAAAAAGTTTCCTAATTAACATAAAACTAATATCATATTCATAAATATTAATAGAAACAAAAAAAATTATTATTATTTAAAAAACTGGGTCGTTACAACCTTCCCCCCTTTTGGAAATTTTTTCCTCACATTTTTAAAATTGGGATTGAAAACATCATTGATTGTCCCACAACAGAAAAAAGAGTCAATAAAACTATCACTTTAAAAGAAAGATAAATAAGTAAAAAGCATTCTATATGTAACACATAGCAGGGTTCCTTGTCGAAAAACATTTATATGGAAGAGAAAATGAACCATAGATTCTAATGGAGAGTGATATAAAACATTATCATGAGAAATTTAACCACAAGAAAATTACAAACTCATGATAGGTTAAATGGTATTTGATTCCCTAGTAGGAAGAGTAAATGGACAATTTTTTTATGTTATTTTTCATGAAGTCGTAGAACAGTTTTATGATTTGTCTAAGAACAAAAGGAAATATACTTACATTTCACGTACAGTTTCATCCTTTAATAAATTTCTGCCACAAACATATCTTTTCTCCAAATGATTAGTATACATGATTACTTGGTCACACCTGAAGCACTAGAATCATCTTCTAGAGAATCACATAATCAAAAAAAAGATTAACAATATATTTACCCTATCTATAGACATTAACCAATACAGAAATGGTTAGTACGACATTAGATAGTCCCAAAAAAGATAATCCTTTATAAAAAGAAATAGTAATCTTAATCTCCAAAATTGAACAAACCATACCCAATTTTAAACAATGACTATTCAATAAACAATTTCCCTTAAAATTATATAAAATAATCCAAAACAATATTTAATCCCAAAAATTTATAATAATTGGACCACTTAATCATCCATGGAAAATTATAAAATTTATCTCCATATAACATCAGTTACACTTAAAGTCTCATAGTGAAGTGTAATTAACCTAATCAAATATTCTTTATGATAGGTTTATCATTTCCATAAATAACTCAAATTTATATATGTACACAATAAAAATTATATTCTTCTAAAATAAAATTTCAACCATTAATCCTCAAATGAAATCCCATAGTATTCTATTTTCTATAGGCATATAGAGTTCCAAAAAGAGGGAACATCTTCATAAATAACCATTATCACTTAATCAAAAAATCATTTTCATATGATAAGGATATCCATTTGATAAAATGTAAGTTCCAAAATCAACTTATTATTGATCCATAAAATCAATTAACTAAAAATAATAAGTCATAATAACAAGGGACTTCTTGTAGTTAGATGATAGGCAATAAATCCGAGGTTCACATTAGTTGTTGGTTTAATTCTAGCAGTTTTTTTATAATGCGACAGGTTGTCAAACGGTCTATGTGTTGTTATTCTTAAAAAACAATATAATTTCATAAAATTCCCATAAATTAGATAAATTACACTTAAAATAAACATTACATAATTTAACCTCAAAGGTTATCTCATACCTCTCATTTTGCATCCAAAAAAGTAATAACCTGTAATTAACTCAAATTCGAGGATAATATAATCCCTAATAGTTCTTTATAAATATATTCACAATAGAAAATATAATTCTTCATCAATTAACATTTTTATATAACTACCTAAGGGTTACAAATACTATAAGTCTTCCAACATATTCTCATCTTTAATACATTTAATTATACCATCATCCATATATCCTATATAACACTCCAATTCATAAAATGTAGACACCTTAAACATCGAACATTACTTCATGATCCCTTATCCATGATTTTTCATCGTATTATATTATAATTATTTCTAAAAAGAAATTAGTCATAATTTCCTAAGATAGAAGTAATTTCAAAACATGATCTAAGAGATAATCCATACATTTCATAGTTCATTTTCAGTTTCCTCATCATCAATTAGAATGGAATTAGGAATTGGTAAAAAAATAATTGTAGGATCCTTCTAATCCCATTCTCGATCCTTCATCATATGACATCTATTTTTGTAACTACCAAGAAAAACACAATTAAAACATTTAATTGATAATTTAGAAAGAACGTTATTCCATTTACTGGAGTCAACTAGACACTTCCTTTTTAAGGGGATGGTTCTTGCATTATGACCTTAATTACCACATCTATAACATCTTCCCGTCCCATTGAAGGGTTGTCCTAGGCATTTATTTCAACATCCTGGACACATAGGTTTTTGAATATACTTACCTTTATGATTATTACCTGAACATCTGTATGGATTTTTTTCTCACATATATGATGCCTTATAAAAATCACCAAGGTTCTGGGGGTCAATAATGAGATCAGATAGTTGGTTGAGAATAACCACAACATAACGCATTTCAGCTCCCATTTCATTCGGTTTCTTATTTAGAAAACAGTTACAGTTTTCTTCAAATCAATTTTTACTTGGGTGACTGGAAGATCTAACCATTTACTAAAACCAATAATGAAAGTCTGAATATATCAGAAAAATCATCAGATAATATCTTATGAGGAGGGTAAACAATAAGAAATACTTATTATTGTTATCTTAAACTTTTTAAATTTATCTATAATAACTATGGCTCTTACTAATATTCTAACCGTTAGGGTTATATTACTCAGGATTAAATAACACCCTAACCTCTAAAGTTATCTAAACTGACATTTGATACCAACTATAAGGCCTGAGCCTTAAACATTACATAATCTTTAATTATGTTAATGATTAACATTGAGGATATTTTCAGGATTAGATCATTATAGAATTAGGTTATAACTTATACATAAGAACTTGAATATTACAAGTAGACCCTTATAGTCTCTATCCATCTATCCCATAAAACAAAAACTCTAAAAAAATATTTTTAGTTCCATGTTTTAGACAACAATATTTTTCCTTGATCCCATTATTGACCGTATTCCTCCTCACATCCTATGAAAAACATTTCAAAACTTGTTATTATCATAAAAATCTCAGTAAGGAATATATAAATAATGAAAATTATTAGTTTTTCAAAATACCATGTAAACTACGAACACTTTATAATAAAATAATACTTTTCACCTTAAAGAAGTAGGAAAAACACTTCACTAAATATAATATCATTTCTTACCAATTTTTTATCCTAAAGATTAACATAAATACCATAGAAAGAAACATGTAACATATTAAGGTATGTTGGTACATAAAAATAATTTAATGGAATAACCATATGGTCTACCTCCACACATATCACTAAATGGAATAGCCATACGGCTAACGTCCATACGCAATGCCTTGGAGGTTATAACGTAACCACACATCATTGGGTTATCACAGAACCACCCACAATTTTGTTAATCGCATAACCACCCGTCATTGGTTTATCACGTAACCACCCCTCAAATTTCCATGTAAATTTATATAATAAAAACACATAAAATTTTGAAAATATCATTATTTCACTAATAAATTTCTTTTGAAATCATAAGAAATAATTTAATGATATTGAAATATTCAATCCATTTTAAAAACAATTTTCAATACTAAAACACCCAAAAAGGGAATATGGGATTTATTTTCCTTTTAAAAACATCAAGGCTTATAGAGGATGTAAATAAAATTACGACGGCGGAGAGGTCATTTTCTCCACATACGTTAAAAACATTACTTTTTTCATTTAGTAAAATTATTTGTAGATAAAATATTACAAATGAATCAAAGTAAAATAAAAAGGAATTTATTATACATTTTTTAAAAGAAAGTGGTGTATATTATTAAAATATTCCTCAAAGAAAGACGATTGAGACGAAGTCCTGTAGAAAGAGCATTTTATTAATTAAATAGATTGATTATTGGTATTCCCTATAAATCCACAAAATTAAATTATAAATAAAAGATAATATATCAAAAATTGATTTCTCACATAATCAAAGAATGAAATAGTCCATAAATAAATGTTTAACCCAATGAATGGAAATTGGGTTAAGAATTTCCCTTACGAAAACTCGACAGCCTAACGTCATCACTAAAAAATTCATAAAATGTGTAGATGAGAGAAAAAAGGGTCCGTCCTCACTCGGAAATTAAATTTACATCAATTAGTATATATAATAACATATCCCAATATTTCAAAATTAAAATTAATAGACATAACATAAAAGAAGCCTTTTACTAAAAGAGGAGGGTAAAAGGTTTCCTTACCTTGGGTCTGAATCGTCATGTATGTTCTTTGTTATTACATTATAATAAACTTATATTAATTTATACTTAAATCAGAATTTTTTTCAAGATTATTATTCCTTTTATTTCAGTTATTAACTCGTTATAAACATTAAATTATTATTTACGTTAATATAGGCCATTTTGTCGATATTTGGTACTTGAGACAAAACATTTCTAGTAATAATTATAAATTTTTTATGTGGTCAAAATTAAATTTTCTCCGAATTTATATTCATGATTTAGATATAATATATATCATATATATCCTGTATATATATGTATTTATAATATTACAGAACATTTGGAGATAATAAATGAAATGCAAGGTTCTTGGAGACAGTAAGTTGTAAGTACGCATGAACGCTGCTTTCATTTATTTTTCATATTTAAAGAAATGAAAAAAATTATAAAAAGGTATATTATAATTATAGTATAGTTTAATAAATAATTTCATTAAATAATTCCTTTATAGGTTCCATGTAAGGCATGAACGATTCATATCTCTTTTAGGGGGTGGTAGTCTGTACTTCCACAAATAAAATTATTGTATTTACACTTTATGGAATGAATAAATGTATGATTTAAATAAAAAAACGATGCATGGAGATAATATAAATAATATATATATATATATATATACATATATATATATATCATATAAAAATATATTTCTATCTCAATGTCCATCATGAGAGGTGATGGGAGAAAATTGAACAATCATCATTTCAGGAGGCAGTAGTTCACCGTCCATAGAAATATTATGTTCTAAATCAATTAGATAGAGGTGTGTGTGATTATAGGTAGAATACTTCTCATAAAAACATCCATGTATACATAAGATACTTGTTTTGGTGTAAAATATTGTAATAAATATAGTTTAGTGGGTTGGAGAAGGAAAATAATGGAATGATACTTGAGAGAAGAGATTACCTCAAATCAGGTAACTCCTATTTATTTAAGATAAAATTATTCCTTGAATGTATTTTTTCATAAGGAATTTCTTATAAGGGTAAGATAGGGTTATTGGGAGATTATTTGGGTAGAGTTTTGGTGATACAAGGGGGCTTGAGAGGTGTGTGTATGGGGTAGAGGTGGTGTCCTTTTATAAGAGGTAGGAGGGGTACTTTAAGAATGTTTGAAATATTAATTTATTATAAAATTAATTTAGATTTTAAAAAGGTCCAAAAATCATTAAATTAAATTATATGAGGAGTATTTTTCTAAATCCTCTCAAAAATAGTTTTTTTTGACAACTTTTGGTTTCAAATTTAACATTACCATTTAGCTTTATCCCTTTGTCAACTAATTTGACACTTACCATGTCTTCTTGTATATTAAAACTAAATGGTTAATATAGTTAAAATTAATTTCCAAAATAACCTAAAGTGGTTCATTAATGATATTTAAAACATTATCAAAGATATTTGAAAAAATATTTGATTTTGGGGGACTATTATATCATTTGACAAAATAGTATTTTTTTTAACTCATTTATGCGAATTTTTGAAATATTCATATCATGTCTTTTTAAAAATCCATAGAAACATGATTATTTAAAAAACCCTTCATTACATCATATTTAATAAGTAATTATAATCCATAAAATTCTTCGATGTCATAAAAAGGTTCAAAAAAAATTATGTTAATTTTTTTAAACTAATTTATTTAAAACCTTCATTAATAAGGAAATAACTTTATCATAATTGTGTCATATATAAATTTATTTTTTTGATATCTAAAAATTATAAATAAAATATCATTGTAACACCTTGAGATTTTATGAAAAATATTCTTTCAATTTCATTGATTTCTTTTGTTTTATGCTACACCAAAAATAGTTTGTGTTATACGCAACACCGTATTAGCTTATATTATACGCAAATACTATTATTGGCTTGTGTTGCACGCAAGAGAAACCTTCCTCAATAGAGCGTGTTGTAAGCAATACTGAGTCTCACTAAAAAATGATATATTTTTATAATATTATTATGACATAGCCGTTTTTAATAGTACTAAATAAATTTTTAATTTTATGACATTATAATTCATCTTACACATTTTATAGAACATGGTATGAGAACAAAAGAAAAATTTCGGGTAAAATAAGTATTTTTCAAAAAATGCCGTTTTGCTGCCTTTTGATGGAGTAACCACATTAAATTTAGTTTTTGAGATGTTTATAAGTACAATTTGACAAAATAAAATTCTTATTTTGAATCAGGATATAAAAATTTACTGTGGATAAATTTTTGATATTTTTATGATAAGTTTCTTATTTTGATGAATTGGAAAAAATACGCTAAATTTTAATTAAAAACAAATATTTTCATCGCGATAATTGATATAGTTAAATTATAATATTGAATGGTTTTAAAGTATAATTAGAATATATTTTTACCATTTAATATAATTTAATTCATTAGAATTAATTTTACACTTAATTAATAAGTAAAAACATTTCAATCTTTTGCAACATTTTAACTTTTAAAAATCATATTCTCAACAGCGGGATTAATTTTAAATTAAATACTGAAAATTTTGTGTTTTGAAATTGGAAAAATATATTACATATTTGGAATCAGTAGGTCCAAATTATTTTAATAAGATACTTTTTATTTTTAGGCATTATAAATAGTAACTATAGTAAATTTTATTTACCACAATTAAAGGTAAATCAGGTAATTAGGGGTAAATATAATATTATAAAATTCCCCTAACACTTGTCTTAAAATAATTGGATTATAAATTTTTTCCCTAAATCATACTTGGGTCGAAATGGAATCTAATGGAACCCACCTTGTATTTGATTAAGACCTTTTATTTATTTTATTTAAAGGAAAGTGAAATATGTCTCACTCAAACTTTAATAATTAGATTATTTTTAATATAAGGTTATACAGAATATAAATTCATTTATAAATACTCATTTGAATGATAAAATGTTTTTATTTATCATGTTAATTTATTTGTAATATTTAAGAAATATTTAATTACCTTAATAGTTTTTACATTAATGATGTAGAAATTATTTATTTAGTGAAAAATCAATAATATCATTTTTATTAAAACAAAAATACCTACCAAACGGACCAGAAACTTGACCAAACATTATTTTTAGAGTATATCTATACCCTAAGCATCCAATGGTTTATTTTTGGACCGTTTGGAGACTTATAAAACCGATTAGGATATTTATATTATTTTATTTTATATGATGTAAAAGATGTCTCCTTCATAATTTAATAAATATAATAATTTAAATGTGGTGATGTTAAGATGATAAATTCGAGTAAAAATCTTATTATGAAAGGTATTATATTTATCTTCATCTTAGGATTTTATTTTTAATTTTTTATGCTACAAATAATTATATTAAACAATTTTACAAAAATGTTGTAGTAATTATTTTATTAAGAGATATACCAAATAAATGGTTTTAAAAATAATAAAATAAATGATATATGAAAAAATTAATGTTCCCCATTAATTTTTTCGATGAATATTACATTTTAGGAATCAATTATATATATTTTTTAAACATATCTTCTGTGTGGTTTTTATTTATATTCTAGTAATGAATATTGTCAACATTGATTCTATTGATATTTTATAAAATCAACATATTATTAAATTATTTAAAAATCATAAAAAATATTTAAAAACTAAAAATTGAAAATTATAAGGTATAAAAACTTATAAATTATCTAATTATGGGAAATTTACAACATTTAAGTATGTATTTATAACTATTTAAAATTTAGAATTTTATTACCAGAAATAAAATTAAATAGATTAAATAATGATAAATCATGTTGATAAGTTTTAAAAAAAACATAAAACATGTCTAAATTTTATTGGTTGGTAATATTAAAACCCTATCTCATCTCATCTTTCAATTGAGTCATATTTGTATGTTTTTAATTTGGGTTTCATTTTATTATTAATTAATAGTTTTTAGGATTCCAAAAGTTCCCCTCTCCTCTCATATATAAGGGAACCACCTTCCCTATCCTATTCACTCAATTTCAAGCGTTCAATATCTTCCAACCCCTTCCAATTTATCTTCTCAACCTCTCTAGTAATATTATATAGGTCCTATTATTCGCAAAATACCAACTCCAGTGCCTTAAGAAGAAGCTTAAAGGATGTGCGTCGAAGAAGAGGTAATATCTTCTACCGATTCTTTCAAGTTTATTTTTCTTCAACTTCCTCTACATTAGTTGTTTCATTATAAAGTAATAAAATCAGTATCAAAAATATACTTATATGATATTATAAATTTGAAACAACCCAATTTCACCTTCTATCCATCATACGGAAAAAGAAATCACCGCGCGTGCGTACTTACGGAATATCGTCTCCACGCCGTGGTGTAATCAGTTTTTTCCACCACCACCTTAATTGGATGGGTATAATGGTGTAAATAATAACTATATATGGTTATTATAACATAATACTGAATCTTAGATATTATATCATCCACTCCAATTCCATTCAATAATTATGTGAATGATATCATCGCTCGTGCGTACGTACGAATTTCCATCTCCAAGACGCGATGAGATTCATTGTCCTTGTTATCCATTAAAAAATGATTATAATGTATATATAATGAATAATAATGGTATTTATAACATAATAATTCTACTGTATTTATGGGTATATATATACCATCTACTTACTTCGATTCAAGTGAATAAAGAAAGGAAAACAACGTTCATGCGTACGTGCGACCTACCGTCTCCATTAACGGTGTGTTTCATTTCATTTATCTATCTATTATATATATATATATACTGAATATATATGATATATATATCATGTATTACATTATGGAAGTACTTAAATCATGATATAAGTAATAATAATATCAATAACAACAAGTCCAAACACGTACGATAATTGAAACGATTTTACCAAAAATGTTGCTTTAACATGGAATTGACAATATAATGGTTAATATAAATTGATAATTGAATAATATATGATATAATAAATATTATTATAGTTCTGTTAGAAGTTAATAATATGTTTAAACACACTATAAAAGAGTTTCAGACATGTGTGGATGAAATTGGACCTATGGTAAGGGATAATTTTTTAAATCTCCTTTTTATCTGAGATTTCCTATACGTTAGTATTAACTGGGGTATATTTTTCATCCATGTCAATAAAATGTTTTTCAAAAAGTGTTTAATATTATTAAATTTATTTTTAAAGTCATTTTTACCCCTCTTTGACTTTTACATTGTGTTGTGGAAGGAATATTTTTTTTGTTTACCACATGTGGTACTTTTTGACTTTTCCGTTCAATGTACAAGGAGAATGTTTTTTTAACTTATACCGCATGAACAGATTTTTATGGTTTCATAAATCATAATTTTCATGAAGCTTCCTCTACAATATTTCATTATTATTTTCAAAAAAATATTCTTCTTTTAACAGTGAATGGAATTTTTGAAAAGAAAATGATTTTGAAGAAGAAAGGAAATTTTCATCAAGAATTCATTTCAAGTGTTTTGTCAAAACTGTTTTCCATCTAAGATGACATTATTTATTTTGATTATGTTTGAAGTATAATGTCTCTATTATTTACATGGTTGTATTCTTCTTATGATGAAATGATATCCATTTTTTTTATATTGATTACGTTATGATGGGATGATGTTTATGAAACCCATTTTATTCTTTGGGGTATGATGAATTATTTATGTTTATTGTGTGGCACAAGTAAGAATGATTTCATTATGAGATGGGTGGGAACTATATCTACCTCCAATGCATTGGGTAATGATTTATATCTCATGAGATAGATATGCTTGGAACAGAAAGTTAATCTGGTTCAGTGATACAGGACTGGAACGAGGAGTGAACTCGATTCATCAAGGGACTTTGTCCACTAAGATGGTTTTGGAAGCAGTGCCTTGGATACTATGGAAATCATAAAATGTGCTTAATGGATACCACAATTACATTTTTTATTCACATGATAGTTTATCATTATTAATGTTACTTTATGATCTATGCATTATGTACTGCAATGTTTTATGTCATTGATCAAGATTTTGATGTTTAGATTTTATGCTCATGTTTTTAAATTCAAATGTTTATAGGTTGTTTTATGTTCTCTATGTTTACCCTTACTGAGAATTTGAGCTCACCCTTTTTATGTTTTATTTTCCCCCGGATATAAATAATTTTTTTAGGTAAGAAAACAAAAGGTGGAGATCTTTATGGGAGATGTTGAAGATCTTTCACCATGATTAGAAGATTATATTCTGAGTTTCCAAAGACACTGATCTATTACGGTCCATGTGTGTCTGTTTTTGTTATGTATTAAGTATTCCTCAAAATTAATGTAATGTCCATGTACGTCATGTTTCGGGTTTCTGTAGTTGGTATCGGATGAAATGTTTAGTTAACCATTGGAAACAAGGATGTAAAAACTTTAGTGAGATCACTAGAGATATTTCTATGGTATATCAAGGGATGACTATAAGGATTAGTATAAGTATAGTTTATAGACCTAGAATTACGGTAATGATTTTATAATTAAACCTAAGATGTTATATATTGAAGGTAATCACCCTTTATTATGATATTTTCACTAGCATGATTTTTTACTCTCACACTATTCTTTTTGGTTTTTAGAAGATGGCTGGAACCTGAAGGAAAAATGTTGATCAATGTAATGGAAAATTCAATAATTTTCCTTCTGAACAAACCTATGTTATAGGAGATGGAGTGAAAAATATTATTTCTATACTTACACAATCTATGAATCATTCTGGACTTCCAAATGAGCAGAAAAGTGACAATATTCCATTGAGTCTTTCATGAGGCAACGCCCACCTTATTTCAGTGGGTCTTCTAATCCACTTGTTATTGAACAATGGATCAGTACCATTGAAAAGATATTTTCCATACTTCACTGTTCAGAACATGAAAAATTAATTCTGTCTATTTACTGTTTAGAAGGTAAAGTAGACCAGTAGTGGACTCTAATTAAGAATACAAGGCCCCAAGATGAAATTGAATCCACGGAATGGGATGACTTCAAGAACTTGTTTTTCAATAAGTACTTACCTCGTATTCTTAGAACAATGATGGAAAAGGAGTCCTTGAGCTTAATAAAAATGATGATGAATCTTTTTTTATATACGAGGTGAATTTTACAAGTCTTTCATGGTATGAAACTGGATATATCATCCAACTTGAAAGTAAAGATGATTGATTATTCAGTTGCTTAAAACCAAGTCTTTGAAGGGAATTATCTATAAGAGACTTCAGTAGCTATGATGAAATTTTGTGTCATGCTATCAAGATAGAACTTGAAGTTGGTGTTAAATATCCATCTCATGGATTTCACAAAAAATGAAAGATGGAGTTCAAGGAGAAATCTCAGAACAATGTTAAAAAGACGATGAATGTTTCTTTATTCTCAAAGTGTGGAAATAAAAATGGTGGAGATTGTCTAAAAGGTACTAAAAAATGTTTGAAGTTTGGAAAAGAAGGTCATCATGCAGTTTAGTGTCAAAGTAATTGGAAAAAGGTAGCTAATGATGTTAATAGAGAAAAGACTACAGAGAAGACTCCACCAACACTTCAATTCTTCAAGTGTAAGGAAATGGGTCATTATGCTAATCAATGCCCTAATCCAAGGGTTAATGATGATCGACGTGAGAAACCTATTAAGGAAAATGATAAAGGGAAGTCACATGCGATCACTATTTTTCATATTGAGTATGACAATGATGTTGTAGAATGATTAACTATTTATGTAATGGGATTTCAAAATAGTATCATGGAATCTCATTTATGGTGTCGTGGAATTTTAGAATATCTATGTATTGGTTTCCAATAATTATATGGTACCAGTAAACATGAAAAGTGATTGAAATATTTCTGTAAACAAGCTGATATGCGCATAATGAAGGGATAAAGAGAAAATGAAATGAGCTCAGGACTGATATAAGGACAATGTTATATCATGGTTTGAGTATGTAGAAATTTTTGGATTTTGGTATGTCACGAGAGTTAACGTTTGACAAAATTCATGTTTTCACAATGTTTATTTGGTAATAATACATGATTAAGGCATTCACTTGTTTCGAATGTGTTCAAAAAGATATATCTTATGATATATGGGAGATAAATGATGGTATTCACATGCTTGTAATATGACCTCTCTGGTAATCTTTTTCACTATAATATGAGATTGGACAGAGGTATTTTCGATAAGCCTAAAGGTTTGAATGGATTAAGATGGACATCAGATAGAATTGTTTAAGCCTAGAACTTTTTTTCAATACTATTTCTGGAATGTTATAATAGTGTAGTTTTAGAAAAAGGACAACCCATAGGATGGGAAACAACTCATCTAATTGGACAAGGTTGTGAGAATCGAACCCACAACCGAAGTGTGATAGGCCTTTACCGCCTACCACTGGCCAATAGGAATTCCTTGGTCATTAAGAACTAGTTTTAGTTTATTAAGTAGTATGATAGATGAGGTATAAGTCCATTTTAGGAACTCTATAAGATAAATCTCACCATATATGGACTTATGTATATAACTTTCACAAACCTTATGTTTGAGACAGATGGAATGACCTATCATTCTATCGTACGATCTGCTAACACTTCTCAAAAGACAAATTCAATGTCATTTCTTTAAGAGATGAAGTGGAAATTGTTCAAGGCACGAGCAACGGTAAGATTGTACCATAATCAAGTAAGTATTTATTTTAATTCAAAAAAATATCAACATTTGGGAAATGATCTTTAAAACCAAAAATTTTGTCCTAGTGCCCTAATATCTGATGAATCATATGGTACCTTAGATCATCACAAATTTATGGCTTTGTGAATGTTGGAATTTTCATAGCCATGTTTTCTACCACTATCAATCAGAACATGATGGTCATATTTCTCTTCCATAACCATATTTTCACCTATGTTCTCCTATGTGGAAACCCAATGATTAGTTAATTTGGGTAACCGTTACGTTTCATACATTAGTTTTTAACGTTATGTTTTGGTATTCCTTTTTACGATGTGGGTTTCTATTAAATAATCTTTCAAGTAGTAAACTATTTATAATCCCGACGAATTTTGAGGGCGATATTCATTTTAAGTGGGGTAGAATGTAACACCCCAAGATTTTATGGAAAATATTCTTTTAATTTCATTGATGTCTTGTGTTGTAAGCTACAAAAAAATTATCTTGTGCTATAAAAAACACCATATTAGCTTATATTATACACAAACACTATTCTTGGCTTGTGTTTCAGGCAATAGCATCCTTCCTCAATAGCGTGTGTTGTACGAAATACTGAGTTTCACTAAACAACGATATATTGTAATAATATTATTATGAACTAGCCATTATGAATAGTAGTAACTACATTTTGAATTTTTTGACATTATAATTCATCTTACACATTTTATAGAACCTGGTATGAGAACAAAATAAATTTTTCAGGTAAAATAAGTATTTTTCAATAAATGCAGTTTTACCGCCTTTTAATGGAGTACCAACATTAAATATAGTTTTTGAGATATTTATAAATTAAATTTGACAAAATCAAATTCTTCTTTTAAATCAGCATATAAAATTTTACTTTAGATAAATTTTTGATATTTTTCTGATAAGTTTCTTATTTTGATGAATAGTAAAAATACACTAAATTTTAATTAAAAACAGCTTTTTTCATCGAGATAGTTTATATGGTTAAATTATAATATTGAATGGTTTTAAAGTATAAATAGAATTTATTTTTAACATTTAATATAATGTAAGTCATTCACATTAATTTTACACCGAATTCATAAGTAAAAAGATTTCAATCTTTCGAAACATTTTAACTTTTAAAACCCGTTTTCTCAACAGCGAGATTAATTTTAAATTAAATACTGCAAATTTTGTGTTTTTAATTTGAAAAAATGGATTCCATATTTGGAATCAGTAGGTCCAAATTATGTTAATAAGATACTTTTTATTTTTAGGCATTATTAATAGTAACTATAGTAAATTTAATTTACCATAATTAAAGGAAAATCAGGTAATTAGGGGTGAATATAATATTATAAAATTACCCTAAAAGTTGTCTTAATATAATTGGATGACTATATATTTCCCAAAATAATACTTGGGTCGAAATTGAATTTAATGAAACCCACTTGTATTTGATTAAGACCTTTTATTTATTTTATTTAATGGAATGTGAAATATGTCTCACTCAAACTTTAATAATTAGATTATTTTTCATATAAGGTTATATAGAATATAAATTCTATTATAAATACTCACTTGAAATCTAAAATATTTTTCATTATCTTGGTAATTTATTTGTAATCTGTAAAAATATTTAATTACCTTAATAGCTAATACATTAATGATGTAGAAATTATTGATTTAGTGAAAAACCAATAATATAGTTTTTATTAAAATAACAATACCTATCAAACGGACTAGAAAATTGACCAAACATTATTGTTAGAGTATATATATATCCTAATCATCCAAGGGTAGATTGGTGGACCATTTGGAGCCTTATAAAATTGATTAAGACATTTATATTATTTTATTTTAAATGATGTAAAAGATGTAACCTTCATAATTTAATAAATATAAAAATTTAAATTTTGTAATTTTAAGATGATAAATTCGAGTAATAATATTTTTATGAAGGGTATTATCTTTATATTCATCATAGGATTTTATTTTTAATTTTATATGCAACAAATAAGTATTTTAAATAATTATACAAAAATGTTGTAGTAATTATTTTATTAAGAGATATACCAAATAAATGGTTTTAAAAATATTAAAATAAATAATATATGAAAAAATTAATGTGACCCATGACTTTATTTGATGAAGATGAAATTTTAGTATTCTATTATATATTTTGGTTCGAACATATCTTCTATGTGGTTTTTATTTAAATTCTAGTAATGAATTGTTTCAACATTGACACTATTGATATTTTATAAAAATAACATATTATTAAATTATTTACAAATCATAAAAAATATTTAAAAACTAAAAATTGAAAATTATAAGGTATAAAAAGTTATAAAGTATCCAATTATGGGAAATTTACAACATTTAAGTATGTATTTATAAAAATTTAAAATTTAGAATTTTATTACTACAAATAAAATTAAATAGATTAAACTATGATAAATCTAGTTGATAAGGTTTAAAATAAACTTAAAACATGTCTAAATTTTATTAGTTGATGAGATTACAACCCTATCGAATCTCATCTTCTAATTGAGTTATTTTTGGATGTTTTTAATTTTTGTTTCAATTTATTATTAATTAATATTTTTAAGGTTTCCAAAAGTGCCCCTCTCCTCTCCTATATAAGGTCACCTCCTTCCCTCTCCTCTTCACTCAATTTTGAGCCTTCAAGCTCTTCCAAACACTAAAAATTTATCTTTTAAACCTCTATAGTTATATTATAGAGGTTATTTTCTTCTCAAAATACCAACTCTAGTGCCTTAAGAGGAAGCTTAAAGGAGGTGCGTCAAATAAGAGGTAATCTCTTAGACCGATTCTTTCTAGTTACTTTCTTCTTCAACTTCCTCTTATTTATCTGTTTAATTGTAAATTAATACAATAAGTATCACTAATATACTGATATGAGATTATAAATATTAAAAACCCCATTTCACCTTGTCTCCATCATACGGAAAAGGAAATCACCGCACGTGTGTACGTACGGAATACCGTCTCCACGCTGTGGTGTAATCAGTTGTTTCCACCACCACCATACATGGATGGGTATAATGGTGTAAAGAATAACTATATATGGTTATTATAACATAATAATAATTCTAAGATATTATATCATCCACTCCAATTCCATTCAATAATTATGGAAAAGATATCATCGCTCGTGCGTACGTACAGATTACTGTTTCCACAACGTGATGAGATTCATTCTCCATGTTAACCATTCAAGAATGATTATAAAATATATATAGTGAATAAAAATGGTATATATAACATAATAATTCTAATTAATTTATATATATATATATATATGTATATTTCATCTAATTACTTCGATTCAAGTCAATAAGGAAAAGAAAACAGCATTCAGGAATACGTACGACCTACCGTCTCCATGAACGATGTGTTTCATTTAATTTATATATTTATTATATATATATACTGAATATATATGATATATATATCTTGTTTTACATTCTGGAAGTAAGTAAAACATGATATAGGTAATAATAATATCAATAACAACACGTCCATACAGGTACGATAAATGAAACGATTTTACAGAAAACGTTTCTTTAACATGGAATTGACAAAAGAACGGGTAATATAAATTCATAAGTGAATCATTTATGATATCATAAATATTATTATGGTTCTTTTACAAGTTAATAATGTGTTTAAACCCACTATACAAGAGTCACTACTGGAAATCTAAACTTTCCCAACGCTTCTATACCAACGGTTTGTAAAAACCATTGGTATAGGTCCCCTTTCCCAACGGTTTGGTCAAATCGTTGGGAAATCCCACTTTGAGGCCACATTTCCCAACATTTTGGCCAAAACATTGGGAAAGCCCACATTTTGGCCACCTTTCCCAATGGTTTGGCCAATCCGTTGAGAAAGGGTATACCTATCCCAACGGTTTGCCCAAACCGTTGGGAAAGGTCCCCCACAAACCAACCTTCCACCCAAAAAACAAAATCTAGAATAACAATCTATACCAACGGTTGTCAAAACCGTTGGTATAGACATATACCAACAGTTGTGACAACCATTGGTATAGATCCTTTGATTTTTTATCATTTCTTCTTACCCAGAACATTATATAAATCAAAATTTAAAAATAATTATGAGAATAAATATATATAATTATGTAATTATATTCACAAAAGTCATTTTAGGTTAGTGGTTAAGTCATTTAATGATAAACTAGGGGTCCTAGGATCAAATACCAACGAATGTTTTATTTTTTTGAAATACATATACCAAGGGTTTCATAACCGTTGGTATAGATTTTCATATTAATTATACCAACGGTTTCCAAAACCGTTGGGATATGTCTATACCAATAGTTTTGGGAAAACCGTTGGTATAGACCTATCCCAACGGCTTACTTGGCAACGGTTCTCCAAACCGTTGGTATAGGCTATACCAACAGTTTGGATTCCTATACAAACAGTTCTAAACTGTTGGTATAAGTTAGTTTTTCAGTAGTGAGTTTGGGATACGTATGAAAGAAATTGGACCTAAGGTGGGGGATAATTTTTCACATCTCATTTTTATCTGAGATTGCTTATATGTAAGTATTCACTGGGTTATATTTTTCATCCATGTCAATAAAATGTTTTTCATAAAGTTTTTAATATTATCAAATGTATTTTTTAAGTCATGTTTACCCCTATTTGACTTTTACATTGTGTTATGGAAGGAATATTTCTTTTGTTTACCATACGTGGTGCTTTTTGACTTTTCCTTTAAAAGTACGAGGATAATGTTTTTTTAACTTATACGGCATGGACATATTTTTATGGTCTCATAACGCATAATTTTCATGATGCTTCCTCTACAATATTTCATGATTATTTTCAACAAAATCCTTTTCTTTTAACAGTGAATGGAATTTTGTGAAAAGATAATGATTTTGAAGAAGAAAGGATATTTTCTTCAAGAATTCATTTCAAGTGTTTTGTCAAAACTATTTTCCATCTACGATGACATTATTTAGTATGATTATGTTTCAAGTATAATGTCTCTATTATTTAAATGGTTTGATTATTCTTATGATGAAGTGATATCCATTTGTTTTATATGGATTACATTATGATGGGATTATGTTTATGAAAACCATTTTATTCTTTTGGTTATGATGAATGATTTATGTTTATATTGTGGAACAAGTTAGAATAATTTCATTATGATATGGGTGGGATCTATATCACCCTACAATGCATTGGGTAAAGATTTATATCTCATGAGATAGACATGTATAGGATGGAAAGTCAATCCGGTTCAGTGATACATGACTAGAACGAAAAGTGAACTTGATTCAGTTAGGGACTTTGTCCACTAAGATGGTATTGGCAATAATGCCTTGGCTACTATGGAAATCATAACATGTGATTAATGGATGCCACAATTACATGTTTTATTCTAATTCTAGTTTATCATAATTAATGTTCCTTTATGATCTATTCATTATTAACAACAGTGTTTTATGTCATTACTCAAGATTTTGTTGTTTTAATTTTATGCTCATGTTTTTACATTCAAATGTTTATGTAATGTTTTATGTTTTTTATGTTTACCCTTACTGAGAATTTGAGCTCACCATTTTTATGTTTTATTTTCCCCAAGATATAAATAATGGTTTTAGGTAATAAAACAAAAGGGTAATATTTTAATGGGAGATGTTGAAGATATTTCACCCTGATTAGAAGAATATATTCTGAGTTTCCAAAGACATTAAACTATTACAGTCCTTGTGTGTCTATTTTTTGTTATGTATTATGTATTCTGCAAAAGTAATGTAATGTCCATGTAGGTCAAGTTTGGGGCCTCTACAATCATGATTTATAAAATATTTTTAGCTTTCTAATTACTATTTATAGTAAATAGATACCATATATAACCCTATATAATTTTTTTAGTAAAATATATATGTTTTTGTTATATTTTCTTAAACATTAAATTAAAAGTAATTAAATGTCATTTTAACACACAAGTAGCTCCATGGGGTCCTAAAATCGACCCAAGGATGTCCAAGGTCGGGCATATCTCAACCAATAGGATTATGACGCGTGTTAGTGTAATTTAATATTATTATAATATTATTTTTCACCCTTATTTACCATATTAACCGGTTAACCATGGTAAATAAAATATTTACTGCAATTACTATTCATAATATCAAAAAATAAAAGTTACATAATTAAATAATTTGGTCCTCATAGTTACAAATATAGAATCAATTTTTCTAAATTAAAAAAATATAAGTTGTAGTAATCAATATAAAATTAATTTCCATTATCAAAATCAAAAAGGCATTTTTATGAAATAAATACTACCAAAATATTGATATGTGTATATGTCTAATTTAAAATTGAAATAACATCCAATGAATATAATTGGATTTTATGGTGATAATATAATCCAATTACACTTTAAAACTATTTGAAATTACAATATTACTATTTGATTAAAAGGCAATTTTTAATAAAAACGCAGTATTGTTCCATATTCATTAAAAATTGAACATTATCATAAAAATAACAAGATTTCATCCAAAGTAAATTTTAATGTCATAATTCTAAATAATAATTCTATTTTGTCAAATAAAACATATAAAATTTAAAAACACTATTTCTAAAAAGGGTTCTCCGTCAGAAGGCAATAAATTGTCCTTTTAATGAATATTTAAGTATTTTATGATCAAAATCGTATTAATTCTTATTATAAGCCTCTGATTTTAGATTAAAAATGTTAAAACATTAAAAAAACATGTGTAATCATAATGTAATTATTTTTTTTCATTCTTGATAATACAAGTGCAATTCAATAACTACCCTTGAAAATAATAATAATAGTATTTTATTTTTTAGTATAACTCAATGTTTTGTGGAACGTAATATTTCAAGGAAACCGGTTTTTTTGTGTTGAGTATGGTATCGGGAAAAGTGTACTATTTAACGTAAAATTAATATCTTATTCATAAATATTAATAGGAATGAAAAATATATTATTATATAAATACTTGGGTCATTACATAGATGACCTTCACTTTAGTTTATTATGGGATCTATCTTCTTCTTCTTCAATAGCATATGTTTTCCTAATTCCCATCACACAAACATAGATAAATTATCTGTATTCATGAACACCTCAACTCTCTCATTCATTTTCAATTTTTATATAGGTAACTAAAAATTAGTTTCATATCTTATTAAAGAAGTGAAAATATTCTATAAAAATTATTGAACGTATCCTCATTTATCAGTGTATTATTTGTTGTTTTCTACCGTGATCTCATTATTCCATAAAACTCAATATGATGTCTCTTATGAAATTTCTACATTTCACTTCCAGTACTTTGTTTTCTCATTTCAGCCTCTCTTTTTCTCAGATGAAGGTATCATCAAAATAATTCAAGTTGTATTTTTTTATTCCTCATTGTTCTCATATACCCAATGATTTATATATAATATAATTTCTCATTTAAATATGATACATATAAAACTCTTCATATTTCTGGCCGGAATCATTTCTCTTACATGATATATTCAATAAAAAATGATACATTTTATATATAAGACCTATAATTTGCGATAATTATCTCAACACAATCAATCCATCTCATGCATAAATAATTATATTTATTGTGATGTATAAGTCATTAAATTTTTTTTCGAGTATCAGCTATTTAATTTTCATTAGTATTAAAAAATTTCTAACTCTATTTTTAAAATTTAAAAATTTTATCAAACTAACTCTTCCTCTGATATTATTCACTATAAATTGAGGATTATCTTCTTAAAAATATATTTGATGTATGACATTTAATATTTTATGTTTTCATCCGCACAAAAAGAATTCCATGATTTATCCCAATTTATTTTATTCTTCATTTATTAAACCATTAATATTTTTTCCATTCTGAATAAATAGATAAATTTGTCAAAGTATAAAGTCATGTGAAAAAATTAATTCTTACATAATTCAGAATACAAATTCATACACTGAGCACAAAAGTCATGAACTGGTCCTTCAAGGACCGATTTTGGTAATGTAAATTCATATTGAAAATTATAAAGACTTATGGTAGCTATAACAACGTTATAAATTTTATTTATATAAAATCTAATTATTGGAAAAATTAAAGTCATTTTTTTGACTGAAATTCACAAGCAACAATCAATTTTAAATTTTTCACAGCCCGGATAACATTTACAAATTTCATAAATTAAATATAATATAACTTGAAAACATCTCATTGTTATTTCAAATAATATAAACCACTTCTTCACCATTCCCAAAGTCTTGTAAATTATTAAATACTCACGTTATATTTTTTAAATAAACTCCACTACCTTTCAATTTTAGTTTCGTTTCAACCACTAAAAAAATCCTTTATTAAAATTACTCTTTCGAAAATTAATGTATTAATTTATAGTATCATGACATGATGGAATCTTAAGAACATTCTATCCATCCTTCACCACATTTATTATATCCTCTCATGAATATATAGTATAAATATCCTCACCTCCATGTATATTTTTATAGATTGAACATTAAAATTCATATAACCTATCATTTACATGAAGAGAATCTCACTAAAACATCAAAATTCATGTGTTTCACCTCAATAAGAAATAGTGTTCTTCCTTTTCCCTACAAAATAACATATTGATAACTAAATGATATCACATTGAAAACAAATACAATAACTTATCTATCAATCCACTAGGGTCACTTCAATACTTATCCAAATAATTTTTAAAACATATTAATCATTAAAGAATTATAAGATTGAAATTTTTTAGTAGTATTATAATGATTTCCCTCTCATAGATCTCTTGAAACTCAATTTTTATTATAAAATAATTAAAAGTAATTCATGTTGGTTTTTTCACTATTTTATTTTTAATCATCCTCAAATCCCTATTTAATTTAATCCTGGTTAATTTTTTTTTTAAAATAAACACTGTCAACCCCTTCAAAATTCTATATTGATACCGTATGGTATTCTCTACACTATGTATCAAATTTTAAAAACTAATTAATTTGATGTTTCATAACAACATAGTCAAAATTTTGTGGAATTTCTAGGTGTGCCAATGTTTAAAGTGTTTGATTTTTATAATTACATTGATGATTATGTAAATATTAATTTCTTTAACATCATCATATATTTACTTACATAAATTTTAGTTCTAAATTCCTTTATTTGTTGGTATTGTGTATGATGTTTTCTGATCTGGGGTAACTACCACCATTCAAACATAAATCAAAGAGTATTATGTGTAATCAATATTGAAGCACATATAGTGAACCCTTAAAGAAGGACACAAATCTATAAAAAACAACATAATCCTTTATTCTTATGAAATTAAATATTAAACTAAAATAAACATGTATAATATGGGTGGACATAATTAGACATTAAAGTAAATAACTTCATCAAATAAATATATCCAACCGACATACATTAAAATAAAAATTGGTGCACCAAATTTTGGAATAAAATATTTTTTAATTTATTCATCCCAAATTATAATTGTAATCCTAGAGAGGATTCATAAAAACAATTAAAATAATTTCATATTATATGACTGATATTGAAGCCATCATGAGTGGTCAAAGGAAAAGTCAAATTAATATAATTTTCATTTTCATTATAGGTAACAAAAATAATTTTTTTTATTATATAAACATTCATATTGGGGGATGATATGATAAGGAATTTATATTTCTTGAAAAATATTGCCCAACCTCTGAAATATAAATAATAAGAAAAGAAATCTTTTAAATACAGAAATTTAATATTGAAATACTTCAGGAATAATATGAAGATTTTAATTTGATATTTTATTAAAATATTATACCAATTGACCACAATATGATATATATTGTTTAACGTGTTTCCCTATTGGATAAGAAGCCAATTGTGAAAATGATTCTCAATGAAATCATAGAGAAAACACTTAGTTGTTTGAAATAAGGACTAGTTTACCTTTTAGAGGATTCTATATGGTTTATATATTAAATTTCATGAAGTTGGTCAATATAATGTTTTTATAAGTATATAAACATCTATATGAACATTAACTAACCCATTGGGAATCCAAACCCCCTCTTTCAATTCATTATGGAATTTGTGTCAC
The DNA here is from genome assembly GCA_963277665.1 of Viscum album. Lineage (NCBI taxonomy): Eukaryota > Viridiplantae > Streptophyta > Magnoliopsida > Santalales > Viscaceae > Viscum > Viscum album. Next base: position 862,390,254 of record OY728121.1, read on the forward strand.
CTATACACATAATTCTAACCAATTACCTTAATTGAGAGACCCTACTAAGATTTTTAGGAAATAATTACTTGCTTCTCAAACAATATCCCAATTAAGTAGGAACCATACTATCCATCCAACTCTGGATGGAAGGATAAACAAACCTATAGTCAAGAGGGAATTTCAAACAATGTCAATAGTCTTAGAACCACCAAGGGTTGGGTAATTATCCTATACCAAAACCAAAAAATCCATAACATCCACAAAGGATATTCCATCAACCCCATAAAATAAAAACCTAACCTTGATGATATAGTCAAATTAATGTCATAAAATAATCTCCAAATCTTGAAAATAACCAAAGCCTATATACAAGGCCTAAAAAATAAATTAGGTCATGTTTCCAAATGGGTAGGTGAAATAAAAAATTATGGTCTAGGAAAACATCCATCATATAACACAATTAACCCAATAAATAAGTAAAATTGTAATTTCATCACCTTTTACTATAGTTTATTACCAAAAATCACAATTCCCCCTCTATTAGAGTAATCTATTCTAGAGGTGACAACCATTCCAATCATCCATAAAAATTATAATATTGAAAGTATTTTTTCCTAAAGAGGCATCCGACTATGGGAATTAATATATCAATTTATAAACCCATATCTTATCAATTCCTCTAAAATTACTTTAATGGGACACCCAACTAAGGAAACAAAAATAAAATTTAATTGATAATAAAAACATAGATATTAAATAAATTATAAGTTAACATTTTATTTATTAATGTTGTGATAAGAATTACCAAATATTACATTTTTACAATGGAGATACGTACACACTATATGGAACGTAAATGAGATTATATGGTGTGCTTAAGGAGGAATATCTCTACATTGATCTATGTATAACTTCTGATGAAATTCAAGGATCATAGAACAATCTTGATTCTAAACACCAATAATGGTTATTTATATTCTAATTCCATTTCTAATTTTTATTTCTTAACAAATCTGATTTATCCCAATATTTCAACTTTATACTATTTTTCGAAGATGAAACCAAATAGAATATTCTTTTAGATTGAAATAAATATATTTCCACACTCCATTATTATGTTGGAATATAATATTTTGAGGCTTACGAATTTAATTTCAAATGTTCTATGTTATGTGATTGAAATGGAAGTTAATAGGATGAATAGACATTCACCAATTATATTTGGGAGACCTTAACAAAAAAACTATAATTAATAAAATTTTCCATACTCCCTCAAACAATCAATCAATTACAATTCATTCTCTAGATAAAGTTAACAATCAATAATAATGGGAACCTTTTTGGAATTCTCAGGATAAGCATATCTTTGATATTGAAATGAGGGTTTTGATTCCAATTGTAGAGGGTGTTGGATTAATGGTAGGTGTGGTAAATAAGAAATTCAATGACCTCATATTAATGCTCAATGGTTACATCCCTTGATGAAAATAATACTTTTAAAAGATAAATATAATTCATCGATCATCATTAAGTCCCCAGTGGACAAAAAATAATCAATTAATAACCATGTATGAAATTTTTCCAACCAATTAAAACATACACCACATGAATAAATACATAAAATACATATAAAAGATTGAAAATCCAAAATGGGATTGAGGGAATTAAATTATGACTTTTTTGTGAATTAGTATTATATTTTTTACATTAATTTATAGATATAAATGTTCTTATAAGGGGTTCATGGACACATGTTAACATTCCTATTATTATCCCACCAATTTTCATGCATTATATATTAATAAATAATGAAGATAAAATGGTGGATACAGTATTCTATTAGTTGTGAAATCTATATTTTTTGTATACAATTTTTCAATCAATTTGTCCCATTTTTTGTTGTTGAATAATATTTTAATGTTTCTTTCAACATTGAAATTTTTTTCTCTTTTTGTGTCGTTGCATTATATTATTATGTTTACTTTATCTTTGATATTTTTCATTATTTTTTATTGTTTCTTGATTTTTGGGGGTTTCAATTTTTTTGTTTCCCAATTTCATATCACTTTTTTGTCATAATATTTATATTAAATTTATTTATTTTCAATAAAGTTAATTAAAATTGATATTTAACATCCCCATATCATGTTTTATTATTATATAAGTAAAATATATTTCACTTATGTTATGTGACATTGTGATATGATCTTAATTTAATGGTTGATTTTAGAAAAACTAGTTATTTATATTGATTTTATTGGTTTTATATTTATAAAATCATATTTATTTTGGTACTGTATATGAGGATTTTTATAAGAAAATTAGGAAATTTAATATCTCCAAACATCATTAATTACTACTAAGAGATATCTATATTTTCTACTTAATTGATGGAATATATAAGAAAATTTAATTTTAGTTATATTTCAAACATGTTTTTCAAAATCATTCATTTCTTGTTTGATTTTTTTTCATAACTGGATCATACTATCCAATGTTCGATACATAATTTTTTTATTAAAAAACATAGTATATCCAAAAAATTGAAAAAAAAAATACATAAAAAACTAAGAGAATAAAATAAAATGAATAGGTTGAAACTAGTTGGTTTTAATTATATAGATGATTATGTGTGTGGGTTTTTAAATTAAATGACAATGCGTAAATATATTTTTTGGTGGAAAATAACCATGTAAGAGAATTTTTTCAGTATGGTATATACTTATAAAATTCAAAAGGAAATATAATCATGAAATTATCTTATCACACACACATGTGGATTCAATTATATTACTGACACGTGAATTTAATTTATTGGATTATTATCATACATCTCCATTTATTTTCTATTGATAAAAGTTATATGATAATGATTTCCATTCTTACTAAGGTTGACTCCATGGAATGGTTCTTTATTTGGTCAGATTTATATAGTTAAATGAATTGGCTTGGGATATTATATATTTATGGATAGGGGATAATATTCATATATATATATATATCATTGTTGTCTATAATATATTACATTTGAATTTATTTATTAGTGAATTTTTTAGGTTTGTTGGTTTGATGATAAATGGATTCACCACACTATTACACCCTTATACCATTATTTTATATATATTTTTCTAATTTCATAAAATGAAAAAAATCACTAACGATTTAATTAATGTTTTTAAATTCTTAAAAATATTAATGATGAATATTTCACTTTTTTAATTTTTCCACATTAGGAGGAGGTTATTTGGGGATCCCATAAAGAATGTGGTGTAAAACAGGTCAAACTACTAGAAATCCCAAACAAATCAGAGGACTAAAATTTCTATTTCAAGAAATATTTCTATAAAACCTATTTAAAACTAGTTGTTTGATTCTAAAATATTTGGAATCAATGTATTTTAAAAAAAATAAGACCATTTAATTATTTTGGAGTCCAAAGTGGTTTTATTTTCTAGGAAGCCAAAAACTTTTCATAATTATGTGTTATCTTGGTAATGTGAAAATATATCTCATTTCAAAACTCTAAGGAACAAAAAAATTTATAGGGAGGAATTAATGATTTTTTAAAACAACAATCTAGTTTTTTAAAATTTGAGATAAGTCCTTTTAAATTCATAAAACTAATTCTCAAATTGTATGAGGAAATTAGTTTTCATAAACCATAATCTCTTATTGCTTATAAATATGTACATTAGTCCCCTCATTTTAATGTTTTTTCAGCGGATTTAAACTCAACCATTTTTAAAATAGATATGATTCATCTCATTATATTACACACAAAAAATATGTATATATTCTATTCTGTAGATCAATAAATAATATTATGTTATATACGAGCCTCTTAGACCTCACCATAGTGAGTTAATCATATAGTGGCAATTATGACTAAGATGCATAGTTTTCAAGGGATTTAAATCACAACAATTAGCTTCTGGTTTAGTATATTTTGTAATCGAATACTTTTTTTTACATTGTCTTATTTTTTTTCAATTTAGATCATATATTTTTATATGAGTGATTTAAATGATAATTTCCCTCTAACCAATCAGTTACATTCTTTTCGTTTTTGACCTGTGTTGATTGAATTAAAAACCAACAATCCTTTTATATTAATTATATGTTTAGTATAAATTTTATTTGGAAGATGTTATTTTATTCATATTGTTGGTGAATTTACTACAAATTTTTTATATAAATGTTTAGTTCCATGTTAATAGGTTTAAAGGCTTATAGGATAATCTATATCATCATTATTCATAGATCAAATAAACATACCCATAATAATAAATTTTTAGGAATAATGGAATCGATATGTTGTATCGAGATACTTTAAATATCTCCTTATATTACCTATCTCAAAAATATTTTTGTTTTATGAAACTTAAGATAATTAATCAATATTCATTTGTTTCATTGTTTTCTTTTCAATTATCATCACCAACCTCATTTAGCCTTGTTTTATAAAACTGATTTAAAATATGTGCTCTCAAACATTCAATTACCTTTGAGAGATAACATAGTTTAATCTCTCTATTATATACCATCTTCTAAAACACAAATATTTTTATGTTTCATGAAATCACAATCAATTTTATCATATCTAATTCAAAGGCAATAAAATTTTTAAATTTCTTCAATGACTGATGATACCAAATATATAAACGTTAAATTTTGGTTCGGCTGATAGAAACCTCTATGGTTTATTCATTACCCATTTAATTTTAATTTGATATTATCAATAAAGTGATTTTTATACACAAATTATTTTATCTACAATATACCAATTTAATTCCACTGAATACATACATTTTATATTTTAATTAACCCTTTTAATGATTTCACAAATGATATTTCACATGAAAACAATGTATTTTCTCTATTAATCCATGGTATCCCAAGATTGTGAAAACACTCCATTATTTTCATAGTAGAGTTTCGTTATTTTAATTATTAAAGGAACCACCCCATGCTTTATGAAAATCATATTGATAAAAATATATTTCTCTATGACATTTTAAATAGTAATTTACACTACATACATTTAGAAATAAGAAAACATAACTTCTATAGAAATACCTATGTTAGTAACTCCAAAATTAAGGAAAAATACAAATCCTAATTGATATAATTAATTATAATTGTCATTTCATGATCTAGTATAATTATAACCATATATAATTATTCATTCCTATCTAATAAATACTAATATTGTAAATTTAGTTATTATAATGTACATAAAGAAGTTTTTATTTATAATATACTTCCTTTTTCAGAGATTATATTAGAATTTTTTTGTATTCATCAAATAATTTTGGAAAATGATATGAGTATACAAAATTGAATAAATGTTTAAATAAATTGTATAAGCATAAAAAATTCCATCCATCTTTCTCTTTTCTAAATTCTTAAATGGGAACCATGAATTTGTATGACAAGATATATATAAAACTATTAAAGATTTTTTCTTGGATTTCTTCTTACTAAATATATTTATTACATTAAAAATATTATTTTTCTTACTCACACAAAAAAAACATGTTCAACCAATCTCTATTCAAATTTATACCATGTATATTGGTGTTTTCACCCATGGATGTTATAGAGAAGTATTTTCAAAACCTTGAAATTAAGGAATGTAAAGCTGGAGCATATTTTTCAATGATTACTTTTATATCAACATACAACCCAAAAAATATCAAAGTGATCCCTCAAACTATCTTTTATACACATGGATCATCAATACATTTCATGTAACTAAACTCTTCAATTGTATCATAAAATTAGATTTTCAAAATCAATGAAAGATTCAATAAACCATAAATGGGAAATTATAACTTGTAGAACATAGTATTTCCATTTATATTGATTAATTATTAGTTTTATTATAAACATTTCTTCTATTAAAATCTAGTTAAGGAAAATAGTTTCTATATCAACTTGATATATCTAATAATATAATTATATTATATTAAATGTAATAAATGAATAGAATTTAACAACCCAACTGGTGAAAGGTATACTCAAGTGTAATACTATGATCATGTTTAATATCTTTTTCATCTAAATGCACTTATATTATTACACTCCATTATCCATGGTATTTTTCTTATAAAAACCCCACTTTCACCTAATGGTCTCATCCCTTATGGTCCATCCACAATGTAGAAAACATGGTTAGTGTGCATTGATTCTATCTCAAATTCATTACATTTAACCATTTCTAGAAAACATATTTCTATATAGACTCTTGGTATGTCTTGGGTTCATATAGTATGTGTAACACTCTGAGATTTCGTGAATTATTTTTTCGAATTAATTTAACCTTTTTGAAATTATGTATTTTTTGCCACCATAAGATATCTTGTTTTTTATTAATTAAATATAATTGGATTGAGTTATATGCAACAACAAGTTATTCCTGAACAATACTAAACATAAATATTATCTTTATCAACACGGAACATCGATGTTATCTTGTGTTACACGCAACAATGACATTACATGATGGCTTGCATAACACTCAAAATTGAGTTTTACAGAACAATATTATATCATTAAAATGTTATTAAATAATATAATAATATTGAACCTACTAGTTAAATTAGTTTTTATTAATAGTAATATATTATTTTTGAAAATATATTTTATAAAATTATATAATATGAGTTAATAGGTTACCAAATAATTATAAGTTAATATGAAAACTGATTGAATGTAATTAGAAATATTATTATTTTTATATTCCAAATGTTGTTCTACACTGATAAATTAAATTAAATACAATTAGGTTTCGATAATAATGTAATATTTATGATATTTATTCAATCAAATATTTTCTATATTCATTCAATATTTTTTATTACCATAAGATATGAAAAAACCCGATTTTATGTTTAAAAACATATATTTTTTGTAAATGTAGTTTTACAACCATTTAATAAAGAAATCATTTTAACTCACAAATTTATTACATTTTTATAATTAATATTTTGAAATAAAATTAATAATTAAAATAGAAACATAAAAAAATTTAGAAAATATTTTCGGTATTTTTCTGTTTGGTTTTATTTTTTAATGAATACTTATAAATACTAAATTTCAATTCAAAACTTTTTCATCATCTATTTTATATATAAGGAAAAATTATATTTTAAAATTATATTTTTTCAATTAGATAATATTTTTATAAATAAATATAATTTAGGTAATTGAGATCAATTTCACCTTTAAATTGCATATAAAAACATAACAAAGTTTTTACTTTAAACACCTGTGTTGTCAACCCGACAACGAGATTAATTTTAAATTAATTATTTCCACTAATGCAATTATAATTTGTAAAAATGGGTTCTATATTATAAATAATATAAATTTATAATTTCTAATATGTTAAACATAATTTTTGAAGAAAAATATCAGTGAATGAAATTAAAATTAAATACATCGATTAATGTTAAATTACGCTTAACTAAAGAAAAACATTAAATTTAAATCCCATAAAGAGTAAGAAAATTATCCAAAACCCATTTTATGGAAGTTATTAGTCAATTAAACTTCCAATATTTATTTTATATGGAATGTTATGACTTTTCATAGGTAAAATTATGGGTACACATAACTTGTTTTCAAAAATACCAAGTGAGTCCTTTCCCTTCCATATAAAAGGCCACCACCTCTCCCTATTATTCAGACCTCTTAAACCAATTTGGTTCAGAAAATAACATCCCAATAAATTTCCAATATCCCTACCTTACTCTTATAATCCTTACCTTGGGAATAATGAAATCCAAGGAAACCATTTGACACAAACCAAAAGGAGTTACCCGATTAATAGGTAACCCATTTTCCGAAGCTCCTTTTTATTATTTTCATTCTCTACCCCTACACTATATTTATTCTTGGATTTAAAAAAACATATTCTAAATAAAAAATTATATCTTTATGATATGGTTTAAACCTAAACATACCCACCCCTCAATTTTATGGATAATGAATATGCGGTTTATATGGGTGGTGAACAACCACCTCACTAAACGATGATTGTTCATTATTTTTAACACCACTCATGGTGGAAAATATGATGAGAAATTTGTTTTTATATATTATATATTATATTTATTATTTCATTAAACATATATATTCCATTTAAAACCCATACCTTTTTACTTTCCATTTGTTGTAAATACGATTATTTCTTTTGGGAAAGTGTGGACTACCACCACCTCAAAGTGATGTGATTCATTCAGACACTACATGGAATGTATTAAGGATGAGTTTAGTGAAAATATATGATACATATAAAATTATAATTATATTTTAATTATATTATATACATATATACATATATTTCTTTTTCATCCTTTCTTTCAAAACGACAATAAAAATGGAAATAGTGTTCATGTGTACGTACGGCTTACCGTCTCCATGAATGATGTATTCCATTTCATTTATATCTATTATATTGATTATTATAATAAAAATATGATTTTTATAAATTATTTTTATATCATGTTTTACATTTTTGAATCTTTATATAATTTTAGAGACCAATGATATAACAAATTATGAAACATGCGACCAACAAAGTGAATATTATCTGAAGTGAAACCATAATATGGGATGGTTGTCAAGAGGGAAATATAAGGTCATAATCAAACCATATATGGTATTAGAAATAATAATATGTATTTTTATAATATTTATAGAAATATATATTTATTAATAGATTTAATGATTGTGACAAGAGTCAAGACACAAGGTAAGGGGGTTTCATCTCACATTTTATTTCCGTGAGATACATGATTTGTCCACAACCCATTACTTTTTTTGTGGTTCTTATATTGGAAATGGATGTATTATGTTATTTGTATAATTATATTTATTATTATTTAAATATCCATTCTATAATATTATTTTCATGGGGTTTTAGTTTCAAAAGATACCAAATCAGTAAAACAGTTTTATCTCAAATGGAATTCATTGAGACTCATGTTTGGTTATTCACATAAATTCTTATTTGACATTAATATAATTATATTTTACATGTTATGTAATGAATATAACTGTTGTAATTATATTTTATGCTTCATTTAATTTCACTTTCTTACATGGGGATAACGGTTCATGTTTAACAAGTTATAAGAGTTTATTGAAACAATAACATTGGTTTTTATAATTATTTATGTTTATGCGTTCTTTGATGATATATTATGATCCATATATCAAGAAAACTCTTGAGATTACTTATCCGCAGTTTGTTCAAGTTATATTCATGTTATATTCATGTATTGGTACCATTTTTCTTCTATTTGGTACATAATACAGTTAATAAATAGTTTTTAAGAAATCATGAATTGACCACCTCTTTGGTCGGATATATATGTTCCTTCAAACCTGTTTTTTCTAAAAAGAGTTTACATTAATATTGTACCATTATCCTATTATATTTAAAAAAATACCCTTTTTGTCTTTTACCAATATCTTCAATGTAATATTCTTTTCTATTTTTAAACAATGCATTTTTCTAACAATTTTTTCAGTGGAAAAAGAATGTTCTTTTTACCTTGTATGAAATATATGGATTTAACCTCCCTTATTTATTTGAAAATTCCATTTCATTTTGAAATGGTTAATTTTGAAGAATGTTTTTAAAAAATGGATTTTCATTGTAAATGTTTTTCAAAAAAAAATTCAAGCTTCTTTTATAAATTTTCAATGAAAATTGATTTCAAAATTTTTTCAAGCCTTATTTATAAGATTTCAATGGTATTTTAAAAGAGTTGTTTTCCAAAAAAAAACAAGAATCATTAATATGGTTTCAAGTAAAAATATTTTCAAAAATATCATGTTCTACTTATAATTTTTCTAAATAATTTAAATTAAATAGTTTATTAAAATAATTTTGAATCTTATTTTATATTTTTTCAAGGAAAAATGTTTACAAAATTATTTCAAGTCTTCTTTATAAGATTTCAAGGTATTTTATAGCAAAATTATTTTCAAATTTTTTTATGTATTAAAAACATTTTTTCATATACTAAACATAATTTTCATCAAAAGAAATTCTAAAATATATTTCAAAATTATTATCCATATAAGATTACATCTTTTGATAGTACTAATGACCTTTGAGAAAATGGTATAATGGTTCCATTCATAATATTTATATGAATTGGTTATACATAAATCCACGATCATTATGAAATCTATTTGTATTTCATGGGTTATATGTTTATGAAATCTATTTCTCTTTCTTGGGTTATGCTTAAGGTGAAATTATTATGAAACTGGTAAATTTAAACAAAGGTTGTGATATGTTTACCGGTTTATGAAAACCATTTCATTAAATTGGTTAAGATGTCATTATTTATGATCTGGAGGCATGTGTATGTATGATTTAATTATGATATGGGTGGGACCTAAATCCCCCTCGAATTAATTAGTTAAAGATTTATATCTCATGTGATAGACATGGATGTAATGGGAAATGATCTTTGCTCAATTTTATAGGTCTATAATGAGGGGTTAACTAAGTTCAGTAATATAGGGTATCAATGGCATATGTAATCATTTATGTAGATGAATATGTCCACTAAGATGGTCTCTGTAGAAATTCTTTGAATAATATGGAAATTATTATATATGAACTTGTTTATACTATAATACCATGTTTTATTCCAATTTCATTATTTTATTTCCTATGTTCTTTATTTCCTTATGATTCATATATTTTGAACTTCCATGCTTTATGCCATGAATCATGTATATGATCTTTGATATCCTGGGTATGATCTTCTATTTTGATGATCATATTCTCATAACCTTTTCCTCATAATTAATCTCACATATCTCTCTTATTTACACTTACTGATCATTTTATCTCGCTCCTTTATTATATTTCTTTTCCCTTGGTAATTCAAAATTGTTTTAGGTAGATGACTTAAAGGTGGATAAAAATATGTGAGATATTGATTATCTTTCACTAGGATTAAATATTTTGTTTCTATGATTCTAAAGACACTAAAATATTATGATCCTTTGGAATGAATTTTTGTAATGTATTCAATATTAATCTAAAATAAATTAATATCAATGTATGTTAAGACTAGGTCACTATAGATGGTATCAATGGAATGGTTTAGTCAACCATTAGAAACTGGTATGAGAAAACTCTAATGATCCCTAGGAATATTTCCCAGGATATTTCTAGGGATGTCTCTAAGGCTAAGTATAAGGACAAGTTAACATTTAGGAAAATTTCCTATAATTTTGGTAAAGGATTGAGTGAGTGGTTTACTAGAAATACATCCCTATCTGGATATTACAAGTGGATGCTTCTCAACAACAGATGTACCCATGGGTAACTACTCTAACAAGATGTACCAGGCCTAACTCACTGTAATCTCATACACAACAACAATCCTTATTTCACACCTAGTTTGGCACTCTCAGGGGATATTATATAGGAATTAAAAAACTCTTTACAAACCATCATGAAGGATTTCAATATGTGATGGATTTGAATAATATAGGATGAACCTAGGGTTTCATGTGTTAAAAACGGTGTCAGGATTTAGACATCCTATTAGTAATTAATTTCATGGCTATGTGGTTTCTTACTATGATAATTAATGGTCACACAATGCATCTAGTTTTAGTTAATGGATGAAACTGGAAGAAACTGGATTAATGTTGAATGTGATGGATGATTTTTTGATGATCATTCAATTGGCATGATCACTAGAGTGAGAGATTTTGTGATCATGTCTAATCAGTTTTCATAGAAAATGATTAACAATATGTACCTTATCCAACTATCAGACTCACCAATGTTGATAAAGAATGTGTTCATTGAGAGTTTGTGTAATGGGGACTATGGAGGAATGAAGTCCTAGTTTATTTTATGTCATGAATGTGGAATTAATAACCTAAATAAATGTAATAGAGATACTAGGATGTTTTTTTGACTCTATTAAAGATGGAATCGATGAAAATGATTGTAAGGGAAAATGATGAGTTTGGTAAAAAAATAGGATGAGAATATTGGGATACCTAATCCATCATAAAGGATATTTTTTTTAACTATGGAATAAATAGTCATTATACAACACAATTTCTTAATATGGAAGCTCTAAAAAAGGATCAACAAGGTGGTATGAGTAATTGATTAAAAGATGAAAATGAAGAGACTATTGATGTAATGTGGGAGGAAAGTTTTATTATGTAATATGTTGAGGTATCCTTTCTATTTGAATAAGGATTATGTGGAATAATAAAATAATTTAAGAATCTAGATTAATGAAGTATGTTATATGAAATGTGAAATATATAAGGATTGGTCAGTTAATGTTTTTACCAATGAATTTATAAGAACAAGTTGAATGGTTCTGATGGAATATATAAGTGAAAAAATGGTATATTGATATCCATTGAAAACACATGAATAAATGAATAATAACCCTTAATATATTACTTATGTTATGATAATGTTGTTTTGAAAATGATATGTGGGATATGAATAAGTAAATTGGATGTTAAGGACTACCTTGGAAATAATTAAGGACTGGATGACAAGTAGTTATTGCTATTATGGATGAAGTTTAAAAGATCTTTGATTTATGGAATATATCATGTAATCTTTGGAATAAGGAAGAATTTGTATTTTCTAAAATGATTTATGGTATTGTAGGTTGTTACCATGTTCCATGTTAATTTACCAAGAGGTTGTTCACATGTTTGGAATTAGAAAACAAAGAGCTACTTGGGAATATACGGGTGAATCAATGTTATTCTAATTTTGTGACTCTATTTTAAATGTTTTGTATTTTAAACACTCATAAGTGTTATAAGGTTATCCATTCAAGAGTATTTTATGTTAAAATTCATAGGAAGTATTTATTCACACAGTTTTTATTAAATAACAGGGTTAAAATTTTATTTACTGATTAAACTTATTTCAAGGATGTCCATAATATTTTAGACATTATTTTATTAAGTTTTTAGAAAGGGACAACATGTATATTAGGTGAAAACCAATCATGTAAGTCAATGTCACGGGTCTCGAACCCATGACTGAAGTATGATAATGGTTTCTTGCCTAATACTAGACTATATGATTTCCTGGTTTAATTATAATTAATTTTTATGAATAATTATTTATGATGAAATAGTAGTGTTACTTTGTTTGTTTAGAGATTAATTTATTAACCATATTGATTTTTTAATTATTATTATGGATAAATAGTTATACATTTCATTCTTTTTTGTGCCTTAATATCTACAAAAAATCTATTTTATTGCTTCACGCATTAATGTTAATTTATAGACTTCCATTTTTTGAAGTAATAGATTAATTATAAATTTATAAAAGCATAAATAATGAATGAAATATTGTTTATATAAATATATCAAGTAAGTATATATCCTTATATTAGTGGTAAAAAAATAATTACTTAATGTTAGGATAACGATGGAAAGAAAATGTGTTGTCCTAATACCATAATTGTTTTTGAACTGATGGCCTTTTATTTCGTCACAAATTTGTGACTTTGAGGCCTTCATATTTTCTTTGAACATTCACTTGTTTTTATTGATGACCTCAATCATTATCTACACATTTTTACACTTTTCCTACATGAATAATAATTTCTCCCAACCTATGTTATCTAATGTGTAGTCCTAGTTATATGGGTAACTATTATGTTTCAAAATTTATCTTTTTACGAAAGGTTTTAGTATCTTATTTTGGAGGGTTTTTACGGATGATTATTTTAAATATTAAACCTTTGATAACTCAGATGAATTTAGAGAATGAAATTAATTTTAAGGGGGTAGAATGTGACACCCCAATATTTTCTGAATTAATATTTTTTAAATTAATTTACACTTTTTGATATTTCTCATTTTACGTAACACCGAAGATAACTTATTTTAAATTAAATCATAATGTTTGTCTTACATTATACGCATAACCATGTTAATCATCCACAACACACAAGATAAACTTCATAATTATCTACATGGAACACTGAGGTTATCCTTTGTTAAACATAACAACGTCTTTCCTCGATGGCTTACGTAACACGCAAAACCGAGTTTTACCAAACAATAATATATCACTAAAATGTTATTACATAACATAATAAGATATAACCAACATGTTGAATTAGTTCTTACAGATATTATTATATAATTTATGAAAAAATATGGTTTAAAAAATATAATATGAATTCATATGTTACGAATTAATTATAAACAAATTTGATAACTGATTGAATGTAAAAGGAAATGTTATTATTTTTGGGGTTGTAAAGCTATTTTAAACTAATAAATTAAATTAAATAAAATTACTGAGTGATATTATTGTAATATATATGATATATATTCAATTAAATATTTTTTTATATTCATTAAAATAATTTATAGAAATAGAATAAAAACACTATTTTAAGCTTAAAAACATATATTTTTTATATGTAGTTTTACCACCTTTTAATGAAGAACCCATTTTTAATCCCAATTTACGCACATTAATATACTAAAAATGTCAAATTAATCTTCATTATAAAAATATATACATTAAAAATATGGTAGGATAATATTTTTTATTTTTCTACAAAGATTCATTTTTTATTAAATAATTAAAATTACTGAATTTTAGTTCAAAACATCTTTTTCAACTAATTTATTTATATGTTAAATTATATATTATTTATTAAAAAATGATTAATTAGGTAATAATATTATCAAATAATATTATTTATTTCATTTAAATCAACTTCCCTTTTCAATTTTTTATAAAAACATAGCAATCTTTTTAAGTTTTTACTTTAAAACCCTATATTGTGGACCTAGCTATGCGATTAATTTTAAATTAATTTCCACTACATACTCTATAAGAATTTTTAAAAAATATTCAATATTTTAAATAATAATAATATATAATTTATAAGATATTCAACATAGTTTCCGTCAAAAAATATTAATTAAAGTAATTAAAATTAATTACATCGATTATGGTCAAATTTAGCTTAACTAATGACTATCCCTTCACTTTTAGACACCAATTGACTTATAAAATTTACCAAAACACATTTTATGACCATTAAGAAGCCATTAAATTTCAATTATTTAGTTTTTTTTTGGTTTTTATGACTTTTTTATGTAAAAACATGGGTACATCTAACTTGTTTTCAAAAATACCATGTGAGTCATATCCCTTCCATATAAAAGGTCGCCACCTCTCCCTCTTCATCACACATATCAGAAAACATAGGTATTTCCAAGATATAATCAACAAACATACCAATCCCTCCCTTACTCCAATAATCTTACCATTTGGAAGAAGGAAATCCATGGAAGCTTTTTGGCACAATCCAAAAGGACTTTCACAATTAAGAGATAATGCCATCTCTTAAGCTCATTTATTTGATTTTCCTTATATTCCCCCTACAATATAATTATTCAATATTTGTATAAAAACACCATTATTTGAAATACACTATTATGTTTTCATTTTAAGGGGTAAACCTACATTTACACACACCTTCATCTAATGGATAATGAACATTCTGTTTACGTGTAAGTTAAACTGTTGCCTCACTAAACGCTGGTTGTTAGTTATTCCATTACATCATATAATAGTGGAAATTATGATGGAACTATATTTTTATATACTATATTTTATATTTATTATGTATTTAACATTATTTATTCGTTTTACATTGTATATATTTTTATTTTACATTTGGTTTAATAACGTTAATTTCGTTTGAGGAAGTGTGGACTACCACCCCCTCAAAGCAATGAGATTCGTTCAAACAATACATAGAATATATTAAGGATTATTTTAGTTAAATTATAAAATATGAAAAATATTATAATAATAATTTAATAATATTATATAAATGTATTCATATATTTCATTTTCTTTCAATCTTTCAATAAGACAATAAAAACAAAAACATTGTTCATGCCTACATACGACTTACTGTCTCCAGGAATAGTGTATTACTCTTTGTAAGTATATATTCATTATATTATTAAACTAAAAATATAAATGATATAAATGATATTTATATCATGTATTATAATCTTGAATCATGATTTACGTATAAGTAAAACAATATAAAAAATTAAGATACATGAGAAGAACAAAGAGAATATTATCCGAAGTATAACCATAACATATGATATTAAAAAGCATGTAATATAACAACATAATAAAACCATATATGGTATTAGATATAATAATATAGATATTTAAAATATTTTTTAACAAATTATATTTATTATAAAGATTGTTTGAACATGTATGACGAGAGTCAAGACACAAGGTAAGGAGATTTCATCTCACTTTTTATTTATATGAGATACATGATTTATTTACAACCCAATCCTTTTCTAGGGTGTGTATACATACCATGTATGTGTAAAATTATTCATATACTTGTATTTATGGGTATTTAAATACCCATTATATGATATTTATTTCATGGTCATTGAGTTTGAAAATGATACAAAATCAGTAAAATAGTTTTGTCTTAATTTTACTTCTTTGAGACTCATGAATTTTTATGCACCTAAATTAATTTCAAGGTGTATATAAATCCATTTTGAATATAATTTAATTAATAAAATACTTTTAATGTCATTTTATCACAATTTAATTTCAATTTTTTTCCTGGGTATTATGGTTAAAAGTTACCAAGTTATAAGATTTTATTGAAACAGTCTCATCACTTTTGGAGATTATTTATGTTTTTCAATCCATTGATGAAATGTTATTATCCATCTCTTAATAACACTCATGATTTTACTTATACTATTTTTATTAAAGTTATATACCTGTATTAGTACCATTTTTTACTCTTTGATATATATGATAGATAAGAATGGGTTTTTAGCAATGCCTAAATTTACCCCCACTTTGGTCGGATATCTATGTTCCATTAAAATCAGGAGTTCTTAAAAGGATTTATAAGAATATTATACCATTATCCAATAATATTTAAAATAATTTTTCCATTTTTTATTTTACCAATATATTCAATGTAATCTAATTTTTGATTTCTGAAAATTCACGTTTCTAATATATTTTATTGTGCAAAAAAATGTTATTTTTACCTCATACGGCATGTAAGAATTTACCCACAATCATTTCACTGATTATTATTTTGAATTATTAAAAGGATTAATTTTAAAAAATATTTTAAAATTTATATTCAAGGAATTTTTTCCATTAAATTTTCATGTTTCATTTATAATATTTCATGGAAAATTATTTACAAAATGTATTCAAGCTTATTTTATATGTTTTAAGGTAAAATTGTGTCAAAAAGTTTTCAAACCTTATTAATAAGTTCATAATTTGTTTTAGAAAAATGGTTTTAAAAAAATTTCAACCTACTTTCTAATGTTTTCATGTAATAAAGATTCCAAAACATTTTCAAGCTTTCTTTATAATTTTTCAAATTTTTTTCTATCAAAAAATGATTTAAATTGTATTAAAGCTTATATTATATTTTTTCAAGTAAAAAACATTTAAAAATAATTTCAATTATTCATTATATGTATTCAATTTTTTTATAAGAAAATTATTTTGAAATGGTTCTATTTAATAAAATACATTATTAAAGAAAAAAAATCATATTTTCCATATGAAGTGTTTCTGAAATTCATTTGTAAATTATTTCCCCTATAAGATGGAATATGTCAATATTACACATTCCATTTTAATAAATGATCAAAAGGATTAATTCATATTCTTTATATTAATGGGTTATTCTAAATATCATGATTTTATGAAATCCTTTTCACTTTCTTGGGTTATATGATTATGGAATCCGTTTATATTTAACGGGTTATTCTTTTCATGAAATGATTATGAAACCAATATCTTTTTTCACAAGTTATGATATGTTTACAAGATTATGATACCCATTTCATTAAATTGGTTAAAATATGATAATTTATTATCTTATGGAACATGCATGTATGATTTAATTATGAGATGGGTGGACCGATATCTCCCTCCATTGTATTGGGAAAAGATTTATGTCACATGGAATAGAAAAGGATAGAATGGGAAATGAACAAAGATCACTATTATAGGGTTGGAATTAGGGGTGGACTCGGTTCAGTAATACGTTTCTAGAATAGGGTGTGAACCCAATTCAGTAAATGACTTTGTCCACAAATATGGTCTCAACAGAAATACCCTAATGATTATAGAAATCAATATATATGCTTATGTGTTCACCACAATTACCATTTTTTTCTATGTCATTATTTTATGGTGTATGTTCTTTCTTTTCTTATGATTTATTTCATTTAAAATGTCATTCTTTATGTTGTGATTCATTTATATAATCTTTTATATGAAGGGTATGATCTTATATTTTCATGACAGTGTTCTCAAATCCATGTTTTCATAATTATGATTAATTATATCCCTTATTTACCATTACTGACCATTTTATCTCACCCAATTTTTATATTTCTTTTCCCTAGGATGTGATTAAAAGTTATAGGAACCAATACTAATGTTGGGGATAATAATGATAGATGTTGAAAATTATTCACCACTATAGAATATTTTGTTTCCTGGTTTCCAAATACACTAAACTATTACGGTTCTCAGTTTTATATTTTTTTATAATATAGATAATATTCATAAAACATTATACAATGTATATATATTTAAAACCTATTTTTCTATAGTATAGAATCAAACTCATAATAATTTATAATAATATTATTATATATTTAATTTTCATAATGAATTCAGTCAAACATTTGAGGATCATGTGTAACCTAAGATAGTTCGGTTTCTATAACATATTATGGAAAGAACTCACATTCAATCATAGAAACCATTATATTTTGTTGCTCTTTATTTTCACCTCGTAATATTTTTTTCCCATTAAAACATTAATTAATAAATTCATTCTCATTGAAAATATAGGTATGAGACAAAAACATTTTCGGTTTGGTAGGATAAAATAAATAATTTCCAATTGTTTTGTTGGGATGATGAAAAATTAAGTACTCTTCTGACTTGAGGAATATATTATTTCAAGTAAGACGTCATTCATATTCTTTATCACCATTAATCCACATAAAAAACAAGTTTCAATACCACCTAGTACATATCTCATATAGGGTATTTAAAAAATATTTATATGGAATTTATTTATGTAAGAATAATATTTTATTTATAGAATATACCTATAATAATATAAGAAGGTTACACTAAAAAATATCCAATGAAACCATGTCCAACATGGAAATGTTACTTCTCTCAAATACACTATTTAATTATTGTGTCCCAGAATGGGTGACTGATGAAACCATTTCAAAATATCTTTGATGATGAGAAAATTAAAAAATTAATTATTCCCCACCCCTATCTTAATGAATCATTTAAAAACTATTCCTGATTTTATTCCTAATATTTTTTAATTATATGAAATTTTCAATGGGTTTTAAATTTTTTTGATATATAAATTCTTACTCGTGATGAATTGATTCACGAGTAAAAGTTATGAAGTGAATATACCCACTATTTACCTATGTAATCATTAGTCTATATACATTATTAAATATATGGTCAAATAACACATTATCCTTCTCAAATTTTCTACTAATAGACGTTTTTTTCATTTTATTAAATACATGAAATTAAAATTTATAAAATTATTCATAATTAAGTGATTCCAACATTATGACTCAATAAATTATCAAAGTATATTTCTCATATTCCCAAGTAAAAAATACAATATATATGTTGTGATAGAATTTCATGAAACGACTATGAATCCCCCAAAAAATGGAACCCAAATCATTTTTTAAATGAGCTAAAGGTCAATCGTGGGTTGGGTACTACTGTGAGGGAATCAAAATAAACAACATGGGTTTTTTATATGAGAATAACTCAATAAAGAAAATGTTTCAGATAAAATAGTGTAGACATTTAGAATTCAAAACACTCTGGGAAAGAGAATGTACCACACATTGATAGATATAATTCATAAAAAATATAATTCAACCCATGTTCATTAGTAAAATTCTCATGAATTTTTCCCAGAAAACATTGTACAATAAGTGGGCCATAAGATCCCATGGTTTCTATAAACTCTAGGGTTCTACTAATATCGATGATAAAATTCCCCCAACATATTTGTTTCTTTTCCTCAGTTCTATTAAATGAGAATTTATAAATTCCTATAAAGGTTAAGGTAGGGTGGGAGCATCAATGCCTAGAAGAATTTTCGCAAAACATTTCAAAATAAATTCCTTATAAAATAAACAACTTTCACTTGATTTTATCTAAAATAAGGCATGGAAATTTCAATCAGTATTCATAGAGAAACATGAATTACAAAAAAAATCATTCGCTAAACCAAAATCAGTTTCAAAAGTTAATTTCCATAAAATTCAAAATTTACAAACAAAATGTTCAAAATTGGAATGAATTGAACATATATTAAAAAATACACATGATTAAAACATTTCATAACATTGGAATGTTTAAATCATTTTCACAAATCCATTTATAATCATATAAGTACTGTTAAGACACCAAGTAATTGCTTTTTATAAGGATTCACACATATCACAATGATGTACATAACCTGGTGTAAACAAATTCCTAGTCCTATAACTAGGGTAAATGAAATAAAAAACCCCTATATATAAATTCACTTCCCTCATGAAATTTTTATTGTGTTATCATCATCAATCTGTTCCGAGGTAGAACTAAGGCATTCCTCATGTGTTTTCCCCACCTAAATTATCATGATTTCTTATTATTCAAGGAAATAAACTAATATTCATTGTTTTATCATTCATTCAAACATTCTAAAATAATTTCAGTCACCATTTAAATATTCCATAAATTCATGTTACAAAAAATGCCTTTCTTTTCAAAAGTCAACATCATGTGGTTTTTATAAAAAAATTCATACCATTCCTTTAAAATACAAACATCAAATTATTCTTATCAAAATTATACTCCAAATAAACTTTTAAATTTAAAATCCTCTTTCTTAATTCATATCATTATTCCAAAATCCATTTTCAAATTAATTTCATCACAAACACTAGTCCATTTTAAAATTATGAATAAAAGGCTCAAATCCATCATTGTGAATAAATCAAAAATTTATTTCAGATTAGAAAGTATTAAGGTTTTAAAAAAGATTTAATTTCCATAAAAAATCACTAAACATATTTTTAATATTTTATAATACCTAATTTTGGATCTTCAATAACAATAGGAGATGGTCAACACTCCAAAATTAATGAAAACATAAACACTCTTCTGACTAACACCCAACAACTAGATTCCCTAAACCGCACAAAAAAGGATAGAAAGAACCAATGTAGCAAGGGTTTTTACATTTCTAAAAATAAACATATCATTTTTATTTTCACCAAGGAAACCCCAAATGAAAACACAATTTAATTTCCATTTTTTTTCAGAATCTGGAATGTGGAGTGTTTAGAAACACACAAAATAGATGTTACAACCGTTAAAACTATTAATGAAATGGTTTCCTAGATTTTTGTTCTTTAATACCATCAAAGGAAATTAAAATGGTGATTTGGGGAAGGATAAGCATAATAAAAATTTCCCCAAATGGAAATTTCATAAGGTTATCATGGTTTACCCATACATAGTTCATGGTTTTCATGTAAGGGTAAGGAGATTTACCCTAAAGCAGGTCACCCATATAGACTACCCTTCTCTAGCTTATGGATTAACCTTATGTTTCATTTATAAATTTTGACTTTCCCATTTTAAACATGAATATTCCCTAAAAATGACAAGGTAACCATTATGAAACCATTGAAAATTCAGGTTTCCCAATTCATAATGTATATAAATATAATTATACCCTAATTTAACCCATATAAAAACACTCTACCCATATGAAACCCACATAAAAAAACTCTACCCATAAAGAATAATTTATTTAACCATACATAATAAACAAAATTTCATGGATAACATTACAAAACACCTCATGTGTGTGCGTTGAAGTTCCTTTCTCTTATGTAGACTCTGTGCTCAATGTAATTGTAAAATTTAATGTAAAAAATTAAATTTTCTATTAAAATAGTTTTGAAAAGGGGGTCTAAATACCATAAAAAACTAGAGGGTAAAAAAACACCGCTATCACTCTCAAAACCAAAATAAAACATCATAAATAATGAACACAGATGAATGAAATGATTGGAATTTTAAAATTCAACCCATCATAAATGAATTAATCCCCTAGAAAGCCTGCCAAGAATATTCAATATCAAAAAGGAGAGGGTCCTTCCCTTCTATCAGAACCTCACACACCCAATCTCATTTGAATCAGAAATATTATACAATAAAACCTAAAATTATGGCATGGAATTCCCATGAGTAACATTTATATAATAATCTACAATATAAAATGAATGCTTTGTAAAGGATAAATAAGGTTACCCATTATCTTCCTCTCATCTGAAGACAAGATATGGATGAGGGAGATAATTTATGAGTGTCAAAATATGGAACATTTTAGGAACTAATATCATATGAGGTGGAAAATTGGAATAGTATTCCATTATTCTAATCATCTCAACAACCACAAATGGTCTCATTCATCTTTCTACTAACTTCTCTTCCATATAAACTATTGGTGACCAAATGAAGTTGAAACATTCAAAAACACCTGGTCACCAACTAAAAAATATAAAGGGGGTAAATGATGGTTAGCATAGAATTTATAATGGATTGGTTCTATTTCCATTATCTTTTGAATAAACTAAATCATAGTTAACATCTCTTAGAACGCACTAGGTCCAAAATGGGAAGCTTCACTAACCTTGGACATTGAAAACAGTGCAATAAATTGTCGACCATACATGGCCTCAAAGCTTCTATAATGAGAGATTTTGGGTATTTTTTATTATAAAAAACTCATGAAAAGTCCAAAATGGATTTCCAATGCTCCTAAAAAGCCATGGATTCAAGCACATGGAAAATTTTCAAGATTATATATAACTCCTTTTGTCTAAAATTTTTTCTGAGGATGGTACATTATGATCTTCTTTAACTAGGATCTCATCAAATCCTTAATGACACTACAAAAATGTGAAGTAAACCGGTGGTCTTTATCATAAATGATAGTAGAAGGAAATCCATATATAGTGATCATATTCAATACATATAGATTTACAAATTCCATGACTTGGGTGGTATGATGAATGAGAATAAAGTGAGCCATCTTGGTCCATTAGTAAATTACTAATCATATAGAATTATTGCCTCAATGTGTATATAGTAACCTGAACAAAATACATAGAGATATCATCCCGTTTAAAATTCCTCTTAGGAATGGTTTAAAGTGGACCTAAAGCTTTTTTATTCATATCTATGACAATCTAATAGGTATAATAATTACAAAATAAATATGGGACAAATCATTTCATACCTAGCTACTAGAATTATTTCTTCATAACAAAAATGTATTTTCTAGTTCTAGGGTGTACATACCACTAGGAATTTTATAAATCCCAAAACATATCAAACATAAAATTTATAGGAATGTAAAAATAGATCTACAAGCATAGGATACCCTCTGAAGATAAATACCACTATTCTATGGTATACCCACCATATAAAGAATCATTAATTTTTCTAAACTCCTCATCAAGATTTTTTTCCTACAAATTAATCTTGAGAGGTGAGGATTACCTCTGAAAACATACCAAATTAATACAAGCCTCAAAATTCTAGAATCCAATATTATTATGAGAAAATATTTGAATATGGGGTTTCCATACTCTCATATTTCTTCAAATTAGTTTTAGGTAATGTTGTGTTAATTGATTCTTTGATGAAATTTCATATATGGGGTTTTATGGAAGGACTTAATGGACCAAGAAAATATTGTGGAAATATTTTTAGTCTCTTTATATTCAATATATTCTATTTTTCCCTATTCTAATGCACCTCCCAGGTCATTCTAGTGGAGTGTATCTCTTGTAGGCTTTATGAAGTGTAGTTCCTACAGATATCTGCGGTCCAAGTGGCATAATTGATGTTGGATTCTATCCTTTCTCTAGGTTTCAAATAATGATGATTAAGGTGTTTTATATAGTCATATAACTACATGATCCAAATCATGGTTCAATTTTAGGTGAAATATGTGTTCCTTTTTAAGGTCTCTAGTCAAGGTTGACAGTACAGTGAGCTACACTAGCCAGCATTGGAGTTGACAATTACAGGGATGGAATACTAGGATTCTCTACTCAAGGTGTGATGTGATTGGTTTGGTTCATCATTTATATTTTTTTTAAATTTTCTTTTGAATTTTGAAATAGGGAATGTGGTGTTACAATAGATTGAGGGGTATTGGTGGCTCCTAAACGTGTTTTTCAATTTTCAAATTTGAATTTTTTTTCTAGTAGTTTTTGAATTATGCATTGGTATAATGATTGGTTTTTGATTGAATTAAGTATGGATTCATGATTTGTATTTGGATCTCATTCAACCTAAAAATGGTTTTATTAAAAAATTTAAAAAAATATATTTGGGGGTGAAAATATATCCATCAAACTCTACTCTCAAGAGGATTATTTCATGGCCTTGGATGGAAGTCTCCTACTAAAAGCATCATTAATGACAGTCCCCTTACCGGGAGTGCATGATATGTTGAATTAAAAAATGTTACTGGAAATACACTAATTATCCACAGAATTATTCTAATATTAATTATTTATATAGATAATATTCTTGTGATTTATTATTCATAAACATCATTTTAGTGCATTTTACACTTTGAACATCATTTCACATTATGATTGTAGGTCCATCTTAAAATGAACTATTACGTGGATCATTTTTGAAATCCTCCTAGAAAAAAAAATTTCATGATTATATTTTCATATTTTATTTTCTGCTATACCATAGTATAAGGAAGAATTCATGTTTTTGGATCACTTTTAGATTCACATTATAAGACCACCAAAGTTGTCCATGACCCAACAACATTCTGGGAAAAGTTAACGGGACAACATCCCAATAAAGTGACTATAGAGGACACAATATGTGCCGAATAATTCTGAACTTTGATCTTATGATAGAGAACATCAAGGGGAACATTTCATCCAGTAGTGAGAAGATCTAAATCTGTATGTTAAAGGGAGATTCATGTGTCCCATTTGGGGGATAAACTTATGGGACAGATTCAGGGTCCCAAAAATATTTCCCACCATTTTACACATATCATGAAAACCAAATATCTATTTTGGCTTAAATGTTACAGACAGTCAGTTAAAATCAGTATCTTCATTTTTCCTTCTTTGTCCCACTGCAATTAATCCATTTAGAATATCCTTTAATAGCTTCTATTTAGTGGATGCAAGTTGGATCAGATTGTTTTTCAAGGGTTAAAAAATCAATACTTTCTTAAGTTTCCACACACTTATGGCCTAACACACTTAATTTGGGAGACTTGGAATATTGGAGGCTCGTACCAAGGCTTCAAAAATTCCAATATTAGGTTGTTCTGTTAATGGATTTTGGAATATTTATGGCTTTGTTTCATTTAAATAATATTCTACCCATTTAATGTTATATTGTTTTTCTTCATTTGTATGTTGTTCAAATAACCTTAGTTTTCAATAAAAATTATTCATATTCCCTTATTTCATTATTATTATTTTCACATTTATATTGTTTTTTCAAGGTGTGAATTTATTCACACCAAACCTTGTGAAGTTATTCACACAAAGGTGGAGTGATTTTTTTATTTTTATTTTTTTCTACATCATCAATTCATCCCTCATTTGTCTACTTCTCACTTCCATTGAAACCATAGCTTCAATGAAAGGATATCCCAATTATGGTTTGATATGAGTGAGTAAAAATGGGCTGGATTTTAGGTTACTTCTCACAATATCAATTTTTAAAAAAAAATTTAATTTAGAATTTCACTTGACAATTTTAAAACTTATTCAACCTTTTTTAATATTATGGTCGCACACTTCAAGTGCTAATACAAACCTTTACCTTGGAGTTCCCAAAAAATTGATCCTCCATGTGTTTAAGTGATTAGTATTAGGGTGTTTATGTATTATACCTGGAAGTGATGATGTTGTTTGATCTTATTAAATGAACTCATCTCAAATAAAAGAAATTGAAATAGATGAAAAAGGTATGCTGTAAAGAGCCAGAAATTTCAATAAATGTTTTTCTTAATTTCTTTGGAATCTTACGAGTCTAGAGTTTCTGACAGCACCTGATTCTGAGTCCCGGTGTGCCCGGAATCAATTTCTGAAGTTTAGCTCGGGTACGTTCAGTGAATGAATGAGCGGGTTTTTCTAACTTTTAAACCAGTGCTTGGAATTGAAATCTGAGGGCACTAATGAAACCACAGTACTAGAAATTGCTTAAGAAGACCTTTTCTAGAGTTGTGTTTGCTCGGGAAGAGTTGTTTAAAATTGTGGTTGAAGTGTGAGTGAAATAAAATTGCGTTAAGAATTTTATTTCTCTTTTATAAGTTTTTATAACCTATGTGTGGAAGTTGGGTGCGACCCACTTGTTGTTAAATACCCTTGAGAGAATAAAGGTGGGGTGGGGCCCACACGATCCCAACCCCTCACAATCCCTAACTCCTCTATACCCCCCCCCCCCCACTTAAGATGTGTAACTGATATTAACTTTTAAACTTCCCATTAATTGTGTGACTTTCTCTCTCCTCACATTTAATCATGCCAACACACAAATTCAATTAATTTAATTAATGTTTTGATATTTTAACTCATGGAATGACTTAATAAAATAATAAGAGCTTATTTTATTTTTGGGGTAAGATTTGTTGTGTTGAGGATTGGAGGAGAGAGCTCTAAGTCTCTTGAAGAACTTTATCTCCTACGGCGAAGAACGTTTTCATCCTCCATGAAGAACGACAACACTTCGTCAAAGATCATCGACTCGGCAAACCGGTATCTTCGGTCCTCTTCTTCCTCCATGAAAATGGAGGAGGCATCGATGCAGAAACTCACCAACGACGTGCCGTTCTTCTTCTCTCCACAGCCGGTGTGAGACGCCATCCATCTTGGACATACGCCGACGCCGTCAACTGCGACACCGAATTTTGACATCGTTGTTGAGGTAGGGGTTGATTTTATATGTTCATGATTAAATTGACGTACTTTGTTAATTTTTATTCGCTTGTTATCAATATTACGAGAGGAGGTCAGACCACACAAACACGGCCGATCCTCCTCCCCTTTGTTGTTGAATTTCTTCTTGGCTCGGAATGGGGGCGGCGCGGTGCCATAGCACCGTGCGGGAATGGAAGAACCGCGGTCGGAGCGGGCCACGACGAAGGAGTGTGGCGCCGTTGTGCCATGCCGGAGAAGCCAAAGGATTCCGCGGCAAAGGGCGGGCCGCGGTGGAGGGGCGCGGCGCTGCTGCGCCACCCCGATCGGGGAAGAGCCGCGACCTTTGGCCGCGGCGGAGCAGCATGAGGCGGGCGGCCTCGCTGGCCGTCAGCAACCAAAGAGGAAGCAGCGGCCTTTGGCCGCGGAGGTTCTACAAGAGGAGCGTCCGAATATCCGGCCGCTAGCGCTCAAGGGAGGCGTGACCCGCGGAGGGCATCCCGCGACGACCCAACAGCCGGCCAAAATGGCCGACTGAGTTCGGGAAGGCCGGGGATTTGTAACCCCCGGCGGCCAGCTAGGGAAAACCCCACAGGGGTCCGCCGTTTCGGGAAAACAGGGGGGAGGCTCCCCCCTTCCGTGTCCGCTCAGCCTGCGGGCACCGGCATCGCGCCGGACCGGCCGTGCCGGGCTGGACCGCCTGCGCCGGACAGGGCCTCCCGCACTGTGCCAGACCCCCGCGTCGGGTCGGGCCGCGCCATCTGGGCTGGACCCGCGCCAGCCGGGACGGGCCGTGCCGAACCGGGCTGGACCCGGACCCGGGTCGGGTTGAACTGGTTCGGGCCGACCTAGGGGGTATTGGGTCGGGTCGGACCGGGCCTAAACCCCCTATTTCCGGACAGATCCGTTTAAACGCCCATAAATTGGGCTACAGACCTCGGATCAAGGAACCTTCAGTTGCATAGCGATACTTGGATCAAGATGGTCATTTCGGTATATTACAATCAAGGTTTCGGAGAACTGTGGATACGGCCGGGTTGGTTCGAACACGAAACCAACCGGGCCCTCGGAGTGGAAACACTTATAACTTGAGCTCCGAACGTCCGATTGACATGCCGTTGACTTTGTTGGATTCCTCGTACTAAGACGGTTCATTTGGCTTAATCTTCTCAAGGTTTGGACGCAGTTGGAGTACGGTCGGGTTGGATGACTTAAAAACCAACCGGGCCCCTGGGATGAAAAAGCCAATAACTCTCAGACAGGGCGTCTGATTGACGCGCCATCTGTCGCGTTGTGTTCCTTTTGAAGAGACGGAACTTTGGGATATATCAACATGAACTTTGTGTTAGTTTATGTATCAATACCCTTGGCTCGTGGAGCGGAACCTCCCGGCATTGAGCGTGCTGTGTGCGGGAACCCTAGAAATGGTTGCGATGAAGATGACTACAGTACTGGGATCCTCCGTGGGTTCGACGAGGACGACTACCATACTGGGATCCTCTGTGGGTTCGACAAGGATGACTACCATACTGGGATCATCTTTGGGTTAGACGAGGATGACTACTGTATTGGGATCCTCTGTGGGTTCGACTACCGTGTTGGGATCCTCCGTGGGTTCGACGACGATGACTACTATACTTGGATCCTCCGTGGGTTCAACAAGGAAAACTACCGTACTGGGATCCTCCATGGGTTGGATGAGTACGACTACCGTACTGGGATCCTCCGTGGGTTCGACGAGGATGACTACTGTACTGTGATCCCCTGTGGGTTCGACTACCGTGCTGGGATCCTCCGTCGGTTCGACGACGATGAATACTATACTTGGATCCTCCATGGGTTCGGCAACGATAACTACTAAACTTGGATCCTACATGGGTTTGGAAGACAAGATGATTCAGAGGCTACATCAAATCATCTCCACCCCTCTTCATAAATGGATACCTGTGTGAGCTGAGTCTTAACTTACAATCATTATCATTGATATGATTGTTGTGTTTTACTGTGTGGATTGGGTTGTGCTTTCCTGTGTGGATTGGATTATGCTTTCCTGTGTAGATTGGGTTGTGAATTCCTCTGTGGAATGGGTTATGTTATCCTGTGTGGACTGGGTTGCACTTGGGATCGTGTGCTGGAGCCGAGCTAGAATTGATGACTTAGGTATATGTATGGGCATATACCTAAGTAGAGTTGGTTTTTACTTCGTGATTGTATCTTTCCTTTGTGGTTCATCCTTCGTGGATTCTGGGAGACCTTCGGGGGTCTCAGGGTCCCTACTGAGTAGAGTATAATCACCCATGCACGGGCTATGCCCGCACTACGTTGTGTTGGATGCAGATGGTGGACAACGCTGATCGAGGTAGGAGCTCATGGAGCTGGACGGTACCTGGAGGTGGATCACTATACGGGACATGCTCGGAGCGGAAGGCTGGAGCCAAGGAGCAGAGGAGTCTATCTGTACCCACCCTTCAGATGGGATTTCCATAGGACTGCTCGGATTTGCTGCTTTACATTCCAGTTGTTGTACTTTCATTTATGATGTACTATAATTTTAGTTGGGTTTGTATTCTATCCCCTTACATTACAACACTTACTTTTGTACACAGTTTACATAGAGTTTACTCAGATTGCGTACTCTGTGGTGTTTGTTTACTTTATAAATGCAATTTCTTCCCTTTCTTCGAGATTTACACCTTTGGTGCTAGTCGCCAGCCCCTGGCCTATGGAAGGTGGGCTTGGGGTAGTCATAGCATGGGACCTGAGGACAGGTCGTGACAAATTGGTATCAGAGGAGTTTGGTTCTACCGCAGAACTCAGAACTCTGATATTTATTCTATTTGAAGAAATTTTGTTAAGGGTATTTAGTGTGGTTATCAGTCTAGGGAGTCCAGTGTTGGTGCGGTGGCCGACGTATCCATACATGAGGACCCTGACTTCTGATTTCTGACTTAATACATGAAAACATTGATTGCATGTGTCTTTCAAAAGTTTTATTTGTGATTAATTTGTGTCAGCTCACTAGGTATATTGTATTGATCATGGTGCTCCTATCTCTTTTAAGGATGGCCCCATGATGACATCCAGCTAGGGTTCCGAGCTTTGTGCGAGACGACAGCCCACTGAGCGACGAGGCCTCGGTGCAGGGCCCTATTACAGCGGAGGCACCGAAGGTACCTCTACCTGCCGAGCCACTGATGCCATTAGACCCAGCTGCTGAGATTGCACGTCGCCTTAGTGCACTGCACTAGTTTCAGCATCAGAGACCGCCCAGGTTCCATGGGGAGACAGACCCTCATGCAGCCGAGGATTGGATGGAGGTTGTCGTTCGAGTCATTTGGTTGGTAGGGACACCAGATGACCTCATGGTGATCCTTGCAGCGAGTCTCCTACACGCGGCATCAGGAAGATGGTGGAGCCTGATGCTCCAGGTGAACGAAGAGGAATCACTTCTTTGGATGGACTTCGAGAGTCTCTTCCGGTCAGATTTTGTTCCAGCCACCCTCAGTGCGGTGCACATTCAGGAGCTACTACAACTGCGGCAGGGTAGCATGACAGTAGCCCAGTACTCGGCGTGGTTTACTGATCTTTCGCGCTACTCCACGGACATGGTATGGGACCCATTCGTCCAGGACCGGACCTTCGAGAAGGGATTGAGGTAAGATATCAGGGCTTCAACGATCTCCCTCAACATCCCGATGCAGGCGGGGGTGCTGGAGAGATCCCTTCTAGTGGAGAGTTTTCTCGACGAGTAGTCAGCAGCGGTGAGACCCTCCGCAGGACGACCCGTCACGAAGTCTTCTGCATCTGGCAGCAGACAGTTGATGCAGAAGTCCAAGTGGTCCAGACCATCAGTTGAGTGATCTCATGAAGTAGGTTCGTTTGTGCGGGGCACACGAAACAGAGCCAGCCACACGAGGAGTAGACAATGCTATGCATGCAGCGGGCAGGGTCACATGGCTCAAGACTACTCGACCCGCCCTACAGATGAGCAGTAGGTGGTAGAGGGACCTCCCAGGCAGAGGTTCAACCATGGGGGTCCACAGGGAGCAGGCTGACGACGCAGAGGAGTTGACCGAGCAGCGGGTGGTGGGCGATGCTTTGAGGCCCTACCACCACCACCACCACCAGGAAAACCACCCCGACCGCAGGGAACTGGTGGATAGGAGAGAGCTCAGCTTCAGGTAGCTGAGGCTTACGACCATGGAGCTCTGGGAGCAGATGGACAGGAGAGGGACTAGCTCCAGACATGGAAACTTTTGTTCAAGTTTCTTCTAGTATTTTTGATGTTTTGTGTCTTTGTACCTTCAGCTTCAGTAATAAAAGACACCTATTCATGTGACATTTAGTTCCCTGCCTTTTTTATGTATTTGATACTAAGAGGTTCCGGTCTAAACTGTTCACTTGACCCTCACTTTTGAGATACCTACTGGAGGAGACCCAGTGACCACACACTGATGCCAACAGTGTGACTCAACCCTTGGAGGTGAGAGTAATGGTTAGATCTTATAGTAGTAGCGTCGAGGCCTTACGACATCATCCATGGAATGGATTAGTATCATTCATGTCAGAATTGACTGTATTAGTAAAAGAACGTGGTTCATCCTAGGGATGAGACTGAATTTCTCTTATCGGAAATGAAGAAATCATAGCAGCTCTTGTAGGACCAGAGAAGGTTCAGGTCATCAAGGAGCGGATGAGGACACCTCAGAGCAGACAGAAGTCTTATTCTGACAGGAGGCGGTAACCACTAGTGTTCGAGGATGGAATACGCATTTTCTTACGGGTCTCACCTCGACGTGGTTTACGAATATTTGGCCTGGGTAGCAAGTTATCTCCGAGGTTCATTGGACCCTTCTAGGTCCTCGACAGGGTAGGCGAGGTGGTTTACTGCTTGACCCATCTACCTTAGTTTCACCAGGTGCATGACGTCTTCCACGTATCTCAGCTGAGGAGATATGTGCACGACCCGACCCATACCATCGACCACGGGGAGATGGACGTCGAAGACATGGCTACATTTGTGAAGGTTCCAGTGGAGATCAAGAATCGACAGGAGCAGGTCCTATGTGGAAAGTCAATTCCTCAGGTGTGCTTTCACTGGTAGTTCGAGAACCTCCAGGAGAGCACATGGTAGCATAAGGCTCAGATGCATGCTCAGTACCAATTTGTTTTCCTTAGAATGTGTTGAAGCTTTACGGGGACGAAAAGCCCTGATGTGGGAGTAATGTAAAGACCCATAAATTTCAAAAAAAAAAAATCATAATTTCTTTGGAATTTTATGAGTCCGTAGTTTCTGACGGCACCTGATTCCGAGACCCGATGTTCCCGGAATAAATTTACGAAGTTTATCTCAGGTACATTCAGTGAACGAATGAGTGGGGTTTTCTAAATTTTAAACCGGTGCTCAGAATTGAAATCTGAGGGCACCGATGAAATGGCAGCACCAGTAATTGCTTAAGAAGACCTTTTCTAGAGTTTTGTTTTCTCGGGAAGAATTTTTTTTAAATTGTGGTTTAAGTTTGAGTGAAATAAAATTGCGTTAATAATTTTATTTCTCTTTTATAAGTTGTTATAACCTATGTGTTGAAGCTAGGCGGGACCCACTTGTTGTTAACTACCCCTGAGAGAATAAAGGTTGGGTGGGGCCCACACGATCCCAACCCCTCACAATCCCTTACTCCTATAAACCCCCCACTTAATATGTGTAACTCATCTTAACTTTTAAACTTCCCATTAAATGTGTGACTTCCTCTCTCCTCACATTGAATCATGCCAACACACTAATTCAATTAATTGAATTAAGTTTTTGAAATTTGAACTCATGGAAGGACTTAATAAAATAAGAAGATCTTATTTTATTTTTGGGGTTTGATTGGTTGTGTTGAGGATTGGAGGAGAGAGCTCTAAGTCTCTTGAAGAACTTTTTCTCCTCCGGCGAAGAACGTTTTCATCCTCAACGAAGAACAACAAAACTTCGTCAAGGATCATCGACTCAGCGACCCGGTATCTTCAGTCCTCTTCTTCCTCCACAACAAAGGAGGAGGCACCGACATGGAAACTCACCAACGATGTGTCCTTCTTCTCCTCTCCGCAGACGGTGTGAGACGCCATCCATCTTGGACGTACGCCGATGCCGTCAACCGCGACACCGACTTTTGACATCGTTGTTGAGGTAGGGGTTGATTTTATACATTCAAGATTAAATTAACATACTTCGTTAATTATTATATGCTTGTTATCAATATATCGGGAGGAGGTCGGACCGCACAAACACTGCCGATCCTCCTCCCCTTTGTTGTTGAATTTCTTCGTGGCTCGGAACGGGGACGGCGCGGTGCCATAGCATCGCGCGTGAACGGAAGAACCGCGACCAGAGTGGGCTGCGGAGAAGGAGCGTGGCGCCGTCTCGTTGTGCCGGTGAAGCCGAAGGAAACCACAGCCAAGGGTGGGCCACGACGGAGGGGCGCGGCGCCACTGTGCCCCGCCGGAACACCTTGGAGGGACGCGACTGGGGCGGGCCACGACGGAGGGGCGCGACGCCGTCGTGCAGCGCCATTCGGGGAAGAGCCGCGACCTTTGTCCGCGGCGGAGCAGCAAGAGGCAGCCGACCTCACCGGCCGTCGGAAACCAATGAGGAAGCCGCGACCTTTGGCTGCGCCAGTTCTGCAAGAGGGGTGAACGGATATCCGGCCACCTGCATGTAACGCCCCAATATTTTATGAGATATATTATTTTTAATTACTTTGATTGTACACTACACCAATATTAGCTTGTACTATATGCAACACTGTATTAGCTTGCAGTATATGCAACACTATTCTTGGATCTTGTTACACACAATTTCAAGTTCGCAACATTGAGTGTATATATATATGTATATATATATATATATATTCAATGTATAAATGAAATATGGTTGGATTATGTTATAAAAAACAACAAAGGAGTCTTGCACAACATGCAACCCTGGCTTGGCTTGCATTACACGCAATCACGACCTTCCTCGATAGCGTGTGTTGTACGCAATACCGGGTTTCACTAAACTATGATATATTATTATTATATTATTATTGACTAGCCTTTATGAATAGTATTAACTACATTTTGAATTTTATAACATTATTATTCATCTTACACATTTTCTAGAAGATTTTAAGAGAACAAAATAAATTGTTTGAGTAAAATAAGTATTTTTAAAAAAATGCAGTTTTTCCGCCTTTTGATGGCGTACCCACTTTAAATCTAGTTTTTGACATGTTTATAAGTTCAATTTTACAAAATGAAATTTTTCTTTGGAATTAGGATATAAAATTTTACCTTGGATAAATTTTTCATATTATTCTGATAACTTTCATATTTTAATGAATAGTAAAAACATGCTATATTTTAATTAAAAACAAATTTTATCATCGTAATAACTTATGTAGTTAAATTATAATATTGAATGCTTTTAAAGTATAAATAGAATATATTTTTACAATTTAATATAATTTATTTCATTAGAATTGATTTTACATTGAATTCGTAGGTTAAATAAATTCAATCTTTTGCAATGTTTTAAACAAAAACCCATTTTCTTTCGACAATGGGATTAATTTAAATTTAATTTCTGAAACTTCTGTGTATTAACTTTGGAAAAATAGATTACATATTTGGAATCAGTGGGTCCAAATTATATTAACAAACTAATTTTTATTTTTGGGCTTTATGAATAGTAATAGCGGTAAATTTTATTTAGTATAGTAAAAGGTAAATTGGGTAATTAAGGGTAAATATAATATTATAAAATTATCCTAATACATGTATTAATACAATTGGATGATTATAATTCGTCCTAAGTCATATTTGGGTCGAAATGGAATCCATTAGAACCTACTTGGAGGTGATTAAGGCCTTTAGTTTATTTTATTTAATGGAAAGTGAAATATGTCTCACTCAACATTAATAATTATAGTATTTTTAATATAAGTTTATACAGAATATAAATTCGGTTATAAATACTCATTTGAATTATAATTTTTTTTCTTTATCATGGTAATTTATTTGTAATTTTTAAGAGTTATTTAATTACCTTATTATCTTATACATTAATGATGCAGATATTATTTATTTAGTGAAAAATCAATAATATAGTTTTTATTGAAATAGTAATACAAATAAAAAGGCCCAAAAATATGCCCAAAACTTATTAGTAGTGTATATATAAACCCTAGTCATCCACTGGCATAATTGTTGACCATTTGGATCCTTATTATGGCAATTATGACACTTATAATATTTTATTTTAAATGATTCCAAAGTTTTCACCTTCATAATTTAATAAAGATAATAATTTACATGTTGTTATTTGAAGATGATAAATTCAAGTAAAATTATTATTATAAAATATTTGATATTTATCTTCATCAGAGGATTTTATTTTAAATTTTTATGCAACAAATAAGTATAGTAAATAATTATAGAAAAAATTTGTACTGATTATTTTATTAAGAGATATACCAAATAAATGGTTTTAAAAATATTAAAATAAATATTATATTAACTATTTAATGTGATCCACGAATTTTCTAGACAAATTCGACATGTTAAGAATCTATTAAATATTATAGTTTGAATATATCCTCTGTGTAGATTTTATTTAAATTCAAATAAATGAATAGTGTCAAAATTGACACTATTGTTATTTTATAAAAATAACATATTATGAAATTTTTTAAAAATCACAAAAATATTTAAAAATTATAAAGTGAAATTTATATAGTCTACAATGTCATAAAGTATCCAATTATAGAAAATTAACAACACATAATTGATTATTTATAACCATTTACAATTTACAATTTTATTACCACAAATAAACATAAATAGATTAAATAAGGATAAATAAAAATGATAAGGTTTAAAATAAGATCAAAACATGTATAAATTTTATTGGTTGGTGATATTACAACACTATATCATCCAATCTTCTAATTGAGTCATTTTTGGAGGTTTTTATGTGGGGTTTGAATTTATATTAAACTAATATGTTTGAGGATTCCAAAGGTTCCCCTCTCCTCCCTTATAAAAGGGAACCTCCTCCCTCTCTTCCTCACACCATTTTGAGCCTTGAAGCTCAGCCAAACTCTGCCCATTTCACATCCCCACTTCCCTAGAAACCTCATAGAGGTACTGTTCTTCTCAAAAGACCAACCCTAGTAACCTAAGAAGAAGTTTAACAAAGGTGCGTCGAAGAAGAGGTAGTCTCTTCTACAGATTATTTCAAGCTTATTTCTTCTTCAACTTCTTCTTCTTTTGTTGTTTAATTATAAAGTAATAAAATAAGTATCACTAATATACTGATATGTTATTATAAATATTAAATAACCCCATTTCACCTTCTATCCATCCTATGGAAAATGAAATCACCGCGCGTGCGTATGTACGGAATACCGTCTCCACGCCATGGTGTAATCTGTTTTTTCCAACACCACCTCACTTGGATGGGTATAATGGTGTAAAGAATAACTATACATAGTTATTATAACATAATAATGATTCTGATATATTGTATCATCCACCCCAATTCAATTCAATAATTATGGGAATGATATCATCACTCGTGCGTACGTACGGACTACCATCTCCACGACGCGATGAGATTCATTCTCAATGATTAACCATTCATGAATGATTATAAAGTATATATAATAAGTAATCATGAAATATATTACATAATAATGATACTTTATTTATGTATATATATATGTATGTCATCCAATTAATTCCATTCAATTCAATGAGGAAATGAAAAAAACGTTCATGTGTACGTACGACCTACCGTCTCCATGAACAATGTATTTCTTTCCATTTATCGATCTATTATATATATGTATATTATGAATATATATTATATATAATTAATGTTTTATATTCTGGAATTAATTAATCATGATCTATGTAATCATATGAATAATTACAAGTCAAAACACGGACGACAAATGAAACGATTTTACCCAAAACGCTCTTTAACATGGAATTTACAAAAGAATGGGTAATATAAAGTCATAAGTTAACCATGTATGATATCATAACAATGAATATGATTCTGTAATAAGTCAATGACATTATTTAAATCATTATACAGGAGGTTCAGATACGTACGAAGCATATCAGACATAAGGTAAGGGATAATTATTCCAATCTCATTCTTATCCGAGATTGTTTATTCGTAAGTATTTACTGGGGTTATGATTATTATCCATGTCCATATGTTCTCAAAATGTTTTCATAAAATGTTTACTTTTCTTTCATGTATGTTTAAAGTCATTTTTACCCATTTTTGACTTTTACTACATGGTATGTACGGAATCTTTCTTTTGTTTACGTTACGAGGTACTTTTTTACTTTTCTGGAAAAATTACGAGGAGAATGTTTTTTTAACTTATATGGCACAAACAGATTTTTACAGTTTTATAAAACCTTATTTTCATGAATCTTCCTCCAAAATATTTCATGATTATTTTCAAAAAAATCCCTTTTTTTAAAATTCCATGACATTTTGTGAAAAGAAAATGATTTTGAAGAAGAAAGGATATTTTCCTCAAGAATTCATTTTAAGTGTTTTACCAAAACCATTTTTCATCTAAGATGACATTATTTCATAAATGTATGTTTCAAGTTTAATGTACCTATTATTTACATGGTTTCACTTTTCTTATGATTAAATGTCCATATGTTTTATATGGATTATGAGATTATGGGATGATGTTTATGAAACCCATTTTATTCTTTAGGTTTTGATGAATGTTTTAAGTTTATTTTGTGGCACAAGTAAGAATGATTTCATTATGAGAGGGGTGGGACCTATATCTCCCTCCAATTCATTGGGTAATGATTTATATCTTATGAGATAGACATGGCTGGAATGGTAAGTTAATCTGGTTCAGTAATACAGAACTGGAACAAGGAGTGAACTCGATTCAGAAAGGGGCTTTGTCCACTAAGATGGTCTTGGCAACAATGCTTTGGCTACTATGGAAATCATAACATGTTCTTAATGTTTGCCAAAATTACATGTTTTATTCCCATTCTATTTTATCAATATTTATGTTCCATTATGATACATGCCTTACGTACTTATAAGATTTATGTCTTTTCTCAAGATTTTGATGTTTAAATTTCATGTTCAAGTTTTTTCTTTCAAATGTTTATGGATTGTTTTATGTTCTATAGGTTTCGCCTTACTGAGAATTTGATCTCACCCTTTTTATGTTCTATTTTCCCCAGGAAACAAAGAAAGGTTTTAGGTAAGGAAACAAAAAAAGGGAAGATCGTTATGAAAGTTGTTGAAGATCTTTCAACATGATTAGAAGTTTATATTCCAAGTTTCCAAAGACACTAAACTATTACGATCCTTTAGTTTTGGTTCTTATTATGTATTAAATATTCCGAAAAAGTAATGTAATGTCCTTGTACGTCAATCTTTGGGTCTCTACAGTTGGTATCAGAGGAAAGGTTTAGTCAACCTTTGGAAACTAGGATGTGAGAACTTTAGTGTGATCCCTCGAGATATTTCTATGGTATGTCTAGGGATGTCCCTAAGGTGAAGTATATGTATAGGTTATAGTCATAGAATTACGGTAACGATATTATAATTAAACCTAAGATGTTAGATGTCGAAGGTAACCCCCCCTTATTATGTTATTTTCCTTATATGATTTTTGCCTCTCACATAATTATTTTTGTGTTTTAGTCAATGGAGGGAACCAGAAGGAATTCGGTTAACATTGAATCCAATGGACGAATTGGTGACTATGAGAAAAAAAAATTTGTAATGCCTAGAGAGAAAGATATTGTGATTATGCTGAATCAGTCATCACGATATATGATTAACAAGGTGAAATTTAGTGGTATGCCCAATTCATCAAATAAGAGGAAGATAGAATTTTATGCATGTTCGCATGTTGAGGAGCATAATGAAAGGAAGATTGAGATTTCTAAATAAGGGAAGAAGAACCTTGAGGAATACCTCAAATGGAGGGACATATGTTATCTGTGTGGAAAAAAGGGTCATCGAGTGACAGACTGTTATGAAGTTCAATGTCTTATTTTTGGAGAACATGGGCATTACCCAACTCAATGACCTGACCTAAAAAGATACTTCTAAATCAAGGAAGGAATTATTCCAGGACAATCATTGAAGAGGATGGATTGAAGTGTTTATGTATTGGTATTAAAGAATAATGTTGTTGATGTAATTTTATGGTGTATTAGAATATTTTTTTATTAGTCTAATGTGGTTTTCAATAATTTTATGGTACCGGTAACCATGAAAAGTGATTCAAATATTTTGGAAAGCAGATGATATGAACATAATGAAGGGATAAGGAGAAAATGAAATGTTTGACAATATTCATGCGTTCATGATTGATATAAGGACTAAGTGATAGCATGGTTTGAGTATATATAATTTTGACGATTTTGGTATGTGGAAATTGTTAAATTTTAACTGCATTCATGTTTTCACTAAGGTTCAATGGGTATTCATTCTTCAAGAGAATACATGATTAAGGTATTCAAATGTTTATAATTTGACCAACAAGATATATCTTATGATATATGGGGGATAATGATGGCATTCACGTGATTGTTATGTGACATTTGAAGTAATCATTTTCTTTATAGTATGAGCTTGGACTGAAGTATTTTAGATAAGCCTAAATATTGGAATGGATTATATTGGACATAAGTTAGTATTGTTTAAGGATAGAACTTTTTTCGATATTATTTATGGGATGTTATAGTAATGTAGTTTTAGAAAAAGGACAACCTGCAGGATGGGCGACAACCCATCGCGTCGGACAAGGCTGTGGGAATCGAACCCACAACAGAAGTGCGACTGGACTTTATCTCCAACCACTGGCCTACAGGAAGTCCCTGTTTATTAGAAACTAGTTTTATTTTATTAAGAGGTATGATATATGAAGTATAAGTTCATTTTTGGAATCGTATATGATTAACCACACCATATATGGACTTATGTATATTTGATAACTTTTTCTAACCTTTTGTTTGAAACAGATCGAATGACCCATCATTCTATCATATGATCTGTTAGCACTTCACGAATAACAAATTCAACTTCATTTCATTAAGAGATGAAGTGGAAATTGTTCAAAGCACGAACAACAGTGAGATTGTACCAAAATCAAGAAAGTATTTTTCTAATTCAAAATTTTCAACTTTAGGGAAATGATCTTGAAAACCAAAAATGTTGTCCTAGTTCCCTCATATCCGATGAATCAGATGGTACCTTAGATCATCACAAATTTATGGCTTTGTGATTGTTGGCTTTTTCATAGCTATGTTCTCTACCACTCTCCATCAGAACAAGATCGTTAGATTTTTCCTCTATATCCATATTTTCACCTATACTCTCCTATGTGGAAACCCAATGCTGAGTTACCTTGGGTGACCGTTACATTTCTAACTTTCTTTTTTGAAATTTATGTTTTAGTATTCCTTTTTACGATGTGGGTTTCTATGAATAGTAAATGATTTATAACACCAACGAATTTCGAGGGAGAAATTCATTTTAAGGGGGGTAGAATGTAACACCCCGAGATTTTATGAGATATATTCTTTTTAATTCCTTTGATTGTACACTACACCAAGATTATCTTGTACTATACGCAACACCGTATTAGCTTGCAGTATACGCAACACTATTCTTGGATCTTGTAACACACAATTTCAATTTCACAACATTGAGTGTATATATATA
The DNA here is from genome assembly GCA_963277665.1 of Viscum album. Lineage (NCBI taxonomy): Eukaryota > Viridiplantae > Streptophyta > Magnoliopsida > Santalales > Viscaceae > Viscum > Viscum album. The sequence continues at coordinate 862,431,148 of OY728121.1, forward strand.
TGTATATATATATTCAATGTATAAATGAAATATGGTTGGATTATGTTATACAAAACAACAAAGGAGTCTTGCACTACATTAAACCCTGACTTGGCTTGCATTACACGCAATCATGACCTTCCTCGGTAGCGTGTGTTGTACGAAATACCGGGTTTCACTAAACAATGATATATTGTTATTATATTATTATTGAATAGCCGTTATGAATAGTATTAACTACATTTTGAATTTTATAAAATTATTATTCATCTTACACATTTTCTATAACATGTTAAGAAAAAAAAATAAATTTTTCTTGTAAAATAAGTATTTTTCAAAAAATGATGTTTTCCACATTTTGATGGCGCACCCACTTTAAATATAGTTTTTGACATGTTTATAAGTTCAATTTTAAAAAATAAAATTTTTCTTTGGAATCAGGATATAAAATTTTACCTTGGATAAAATTTTCATATTATTCTGATAACTTTCATATTTTAATGAATAGTAAAAAACACGCTATATTTTAATTAAAAACAACTTTTTTCATCGTAATAACTTATTTGGATAAATAATAATATTGAACGTTTTTAATGTATAAATAGAATAAATTTTTACAATTTAATATAATTTATGTCATTAGCATTGATTTTACATTGAATTCGTAGGTTAAATAAATTCAATCTTTTGCAATGTTTTAAACAAAAACCCGTTTTCTTTCGACAACGGGATTAATTTTAATTTAATTTCTGAAAATTATGTGTATTGACTTTGGAAAAATGGATTCCATATTTGGAATCAGTGTGTCCAAATTATATTAACAGACTAATTTTTATTTTTGGGCTTTATGAATAGTAACAACGGTAAAAATTTTTTACCATAGTAAAAGGTAAATTGGGTAATTATGGGTAAATATAATATTATAAAATTATCCTAATACTTGTATTAATACAATTGGATGATTATAATTCGTCCTAAGTAATATTTGGGTCGAAATGGAGTCCATTAGAACCCACTTGAAGGTGATTAAGACCATTAGTTTATTTTATTTAAAGGAAAGTTAAATACGTCTCACTCAACTTTAATAATTATAGTATTTTTAATATAAGTTTATACAGAATAAAAATTCAGTTATAAATACTCATTTGAAATATAAAATGTATTTATTTATCATGGTAATTTATTTCTAATTTTTAAGAGTTATTTAATTACCTTATTATCTTATACATGAATGATGCAGAAATTATTTATTTAGTGAAAAATCAATAATATAGTTTTTATTGAAATAGTAATACATATCAAAAGTCCCAAAAACCTGCAAAAAACTTTTTAGTAGTGTATATATAAACCCTAGTCATCCAATGGCCTCATATTTGACCATTTGGATCCTTATTATGGCAATTATGACAATTATAATATTTAATTTTAAATGATTCCAAAGTTGTTACCTTCATAATTTAATAAAGATAACAATTTACATGTTGTTATTTTATGATGATAAATTCAATTAAAATTATTATTATAAAATCTATGATATTTATCTTCATCTAAGGATTTTATTTTTAATTTCTATGCCACAAGTAAGTATATTAAACAATTATACAAAAATGTTTTACTAATTATTTTATTAAGAGATATACTAGATAAATGGTTTTAAAAATATTAAAATAAATATTATATGAACTATTTAATGTGCTCCACGGATTTTCCAGAAAAATTTGACATGTTACGAATCTATTAAATATTATAGTTTGAATATATCCTCTCTGTAGAGTTTATTTAAATTCAAATAAATGAATAGTGTCAAAATTGACACTATTGTTATTTTATAAAAATAACATATTATTAAATTGTTTAAAAATCACAAAAATATTTAAAAATTGTAAATTGAAATTTATATAGTCGAAAATGTCATAACGTATCCAATTATGTAAAATAAAAAACAGATAAGTGATTATTTATAACCATTTAAAATTTACAATTTTATTACCACAAATAAACCTAAATAGATTAAATAAGGATAAATCCAAATGATAAGGTTTAAAATAAGATCAAAACATGACTAAATTTTATTGGTTGATGAGATTACAACCCTATCTCATCTAATATTAGAATTGAGTCATTTTTGGAGGTTTTTATGAGGGGTTAGAATTTATATTAAACTAATATTTTTGAGGATTCCAAAGGTCCCCCTCTCCTCCCTTATAAAAGGGCACCTCCTCCCTCTCTTCCTCGCACCATTTTGACCCTTGAAGCTCAGCCAAACTATTCCCATTTCACTTACCCACTTCCCTAGAAACCTTATAGAGGTACTGGTCTTCTCAAAAGACCAACCCTAGTGCCCTAAGAAGAAGTTTAACGAAGGTGCGTCGAAGAAGAGGTAATCTCTTCTACCGATTATTTCAAGATTATTTCTTCTTCAAATTATTCTTCTTTAGTTGTTTCATTATAAAGTAATAACATAAGTATCACTAATATAATGATATGTTATTATAAATATGAAACAACCCCATTTAACCTTCTATCCATCCTATGTAAAACAAAATCACTGTGCGTGCGTACGTACGGAATATCGTCTCCACGGCGTCGTGTAATCTGTTTTTCCAACACCACCTTACTTGGATGGGTATAATGGTGTAAAGAATAACTATACATAGTTATTATAAAATATAACTGATTATTATATATTTTATCATCCACTCCAATTCAATTCACTAATTAGGGGAATGATATCATCGCTCATGCGTACGTACGGACTACCGTCTCCACAACGCGATGAGATTCATTCTCAATGATTAACCATTCCTGAATGATTATAAAGTATATATAATAAGTAATCATGAAATATATGACATAATAATGATACTGGATTTATGTATATATATATATGTATGTCATCCAATTAATTCCATTCAATTCAATGAGGAAATGAAAACAACGTTCATGCGTACGTAAGGCCTACCGTCTCCATGAACGGTGTATTTCTTTCCATTTATCAATCTATTATGTATATGTATATTCTGAATATATATTATATATAAATCTTGTTTTATATTTTGGAATTAAGTAATAATGATCTATGTAATCATATTAATAATTACACATCAAAACACGGACGACAAATGAAACGATTTTACCCAAAACGCTCTTTAACATTGAATGTACAAAAGAATGGATAATATAAAGTCATAAGTGAACCATATATGATATCATAACAATGAATATGATTCTTTAATAAGTCAATGACATTATTTAAATCATTATATAGGAGGTTCAAATATGTATGAAGAATGTCAGACATAAGGTAAGGGATAATTATTCCAATATCATTCTTATCTGAGATTGTTTATTCGTAAGTATTTACTGGGGTTATGATTATTATCGATGTCCATATGTTCTCAAAATGTTTTCATAAAATTTTTACTTTTCTTTCATGTATGTTTAATGTCCTTTTTACCCATTTTGACTTTTACTACATGGTATGTAAGGAATATTTCTTTTGTTTATGTTACGAGGTACTTTTTTTACTTTTCCGGAAAAATTATGAGGATAATGTTTTTTTAACTTATACGGAATGAACGGATTTTTACGGTTTTATAAAGCCTTATTTTCATGAATCTTCCTCCAAAATATTTCATGACAATTTTCAAAAAAAATCCTTTTCTTTTAAAATTTCATGACATTTTGTGAAAAGAAAATGATTTTGAAGAAGAAAGGATATTTTCCTCAAGAATTCATTTCAAGTGTTTTACCAAAACCATTTTTCATCTAAGATGACATTATTTCATATATGGATGTTTCATGTTTAATGTCCCTATTATTTACATGGTTTCAATTTTCTTATGACGAAATGTCCATTTGTTTTATATGGATTATGAGATGATGAGATGATGTTTATGAAACCCATTTTATTCTTTGGGTTTTGATGAATGTTTTAAGTTTATTTTGTGGCACAAGTAAGAATGATTTAATTATGAGAGGGGTGTGACCTATATCTCCCTCCAATTCACTAGGTAAATATTTATATCTAATGAGATAGAAATGGTTGGAATGGTAAGTTAATCTGGTTCAGTAATACAAAAATGGAACAAGGAGTGAACTCGATTCCGAAAGGGGCTTTGTCCACTAAGATGGTCTTGGCAGCAATGCCTTGGCTACTATTGAAATCATAGCATGTGCTTAATGGTTGCCACAATTACATGTTTTATTCCCATGCAATTTTATCATGATTTATGTTCTATTATGATACATGCCTTACGTACTTACAAGATTTATGTCTTTTCTCAAGATTTTGATGTTTAAATTTCATTTTCATGTTTTTTCTTTCAAATGTTTATGGATTGTTTTATGTTCTCTAGGTTTTCCCTTACCGAGCATTTTATCTCACCCTTTTTATGTTTTATTTTCCCCAGTAAACAAAGAAAGGTTTTATGTATTGAAACAAAAAGGGGAAGATCATTATGGGAGTTGTTGAAGATCTTTCAACATGATTAGAAGTTTATATTCCAAGTTTCCAAAGACACTAAACTATTAAAATCCTTGAGTGTTGGTTCTTATTATGTATTAAGTATTCCGAAAAAGTAATGTAATGTCCATGTACGTCAAGCTTTGGGTCTCTACAGTTGGTATCAGAGAAAAGGTTTAGTCAACCTTTGGAAACTAGGATGCGAGAACTTTATTGAGATCCCTAGAGATAATTCTATGGTATGTCTAGGGATGTCCCTAAGGTGAAGTATAAGTATAGGTTATAGTCCTATAATTATGGTAATGATATTATAATTAAACCTAAGATGTTAGATATTGAAGGTACTCCCCCTTGATTATATTATTTTCCTTGTATGATTGTTGCCTCTCACAGAATTATTTTTCTGTTTTAGTCAATGGAGGGAACCAGAAGGAATTCGGGTAACATTTAATCCAATAGACAAATTGGTGACTATGAGAAACAAAATTGTATAATGCCTAGAGATTAAGATATTGTGATTATGCCGAATCAGTCATCGCGATATATGATTAACAAGGTGAAATTTAGTGGTATGCCTAATTCATCAAATAATAGGAAGATAGACTTTTATGCATGATCACATGTTGAGGAGCATAAATAAAGGAAGATTGAGATTTCTAAATAAGGGAAGAAGAACCTTGAGGAATACCTCAAATGGAGGGACAGATGTTATCTGTGTGGAGAAAAGGGTCATAGAGTGACAGACTGTTATGAAGTTCAATGTCTAATTTTTGGAGAACATGGGAATTACCCAACTCAATGACCTGACCTAAAAAGATACTTCTAAATCAAGGAAGGAATTATTCCAGGACAATCATTGAAGAGGATGGATTGAAGTGTTTATGTATTGGTATTCAAGAATAATGTTGTTGATGTACTTTTATAGTGTATTAGAATATTTTTGTATTAGTCTATTGTGGTTTTCAATAATTTTATGGTACCGGTAACCATGAAAAGTGATTCAAATATTTTGGAAATCAGATGATATGAGCATAATGAAGGGATAAAGAGAAAATGAAATGTTTGACAGTATTCATGCGCTCATGATTGATATAAGGACTAAGTGATATCATGGTTTGAGTATATAGAATTTGGAGGATTTCGGTATGTGGAAAGTGTTAACTTTTAACTGCATTCATGTTTTCACTAAGGTTCAATGAGTATTCATTCTTCAAGAGAATACAAGATTAAGGTATTCACATGTTTATAATTTGTCCAACAAGATATATCTTATGATATATGGGGGATAAATGATGGCATTCACATGATTATTATGTGACATTTGAAGTAATCATTTTCTTTATTCTATGAGATTGGACTGAAGTATTTTAGATAAGCCTAAAGATTGGAATGGATTATGTTGGACATAAGTTAGTATTGTTTATGTATAGAAGTTTTTTCGATATTATTGATGGGATGTTATAGTAATATAGTTTTAGAAAAAGGACAACCTGCAGGACGGGCGACAACCCATCGCGTCGGACAAGGCTGTGGGAATCAAACCCACAATAGAAGTGTGACTGGCCTTTATCGCCTACCACTGGACTACAGGAAGTCCATGTTTAGTAGAAACTAGTTTTATTTTATTAAGCGGTATGATATATGATGTATAAGTTCATTTCTGGAATCGTATATGATTAACCACACCATAGATAGACTTATGTATATTTGATAACTTTTGCTAACCTTTTGTTTGAAACAGATGGAATGACCCATCATTCTATCATATGATCTGTTAGCACTTCATGAATAACAACTTCAACTTCATTTCTTTAAGAGATGAATTGGAAATTGTTCAAAGCACGAACAACAGTGAGATTGTACCAAAATCAAGAAAGTATTTCTTCTAATTCAAAATTTTCAACTTTAGGGAAATGATCTTGAAAACCAAAAATGTTTTCCTAGTGCCCTCATATCCGATGAATCAGATGGTACCTTAGATCATCACAAATTTATGGCTTTGTGATTGTTGGCTTTTTCATAGCCATGTTCTCTACCACTCTCCATCAGAACAAGATCGTTAGATTTTTCCTCCATATCCATATTTTCACCTATACTCTCCTATGTGGAAACCCAATGCTGAGTAACCTTGGGTGACCGTTACGTTTCTAACTTTCTTTTTTAAATTTTAAGTTTTAGTATTCCTTTTTACAATGTGGGTTTCTATGAATAGTAAATGATTTATAACACCAACGAATTTCGAGGGAGAAATTCATTTTAAGGGGGTAGAATGTAACACCCCGAGATTTTATGAGATATATTCTTTTTAATTCCTTTGATTGTACACTATACTAAGATTATCTTTTACTATACGCAACACTGTATTAGCTTGCAGTATACGCAACACTATTCTTGGATCTTGTTACACACAATTTCAATTTCACAACTTTGTGTGTATATATATATGTATATATATATATTCAATGTATAAATGAAATATGGTTGGATTATGTTATAAAAAACAACAAAGGATTCTTTAACTACCCGCAACCATGACTTGACTTGCATTACATGCAATCACGACCTTCCTCGGTAGCGTGTGTTGTACGCAATACCAGGTTTCACTAAACAATGATATATTGTTATTAGATTATTATTGACTAGCCTTTATGAATAGTATTAACTAAATTTTGAATTTTATAACATTATTATTCATCTTACACATTTTCTAGAACTTGTTAAGAGAACAAAATAAATTTTTCGAGTAAAATAAGTATTTTTCAAAAAATGCAGTTTTTCCGCATTTTGAGGGCGCACCCACTTTAAATCTAGTTTTTGACATGTTTATAAGTTCAATTTTACAAAATAAATTTTTTATTTTGAATCAGGATATAAAATTTTACCTTGGATGAATTTTTCATATTATTCTGATAACTTTCATATTTTAGTGAATAGTAAAAACACGCAATATTTTAATTAAAAACAACTTTTTTCATCGTAATAACTTATGTGGTAAAATTATAATATTGAATGGTTTTAATGTATAAATAGAATATATTTTTACCACTTAATATAATTTATGTCATTAGCATTGATTTTACAATGAATTCGTAGGTTAAATAAATTCAATCTTTTGCAATGTTTTAAACAAAAACCTGTTTTCTTTCGACAACGGGATTAATTTTAATTTAATTTCTGAAACTTCTGTGTATTGACTTTGGAAAAATGGATTCCATATTTAGAATCAGTAGTTCTAAATTATATTAACAGACTACTTTTTTATTTTTTGGATTTATGAATAGTAACATCGGTAAATTTTATTTACCATAGTAAAAGGTAAATTGGGTAATTAAGGGTAAATATAATTTTATAAAATTATCCTAATACTTGTATTAATACAATTGGATGATTATAATTCGTCCTAAGTCATATTTGGGTCGAAATGGAATCCATTAGAACCCACTTGGAGGTGATTAAGACCTTTAGTTTATTTTATTTAAAGGAAAGTTTAATATGTCTCACTCAACTTTAATAATTATATTATTTTTAATATAAGTTTATACAGAATATAAATTCGGTTATAAATACTAATTTGAAATATAAAATGTTTTTCTTTATCATGGTAATTTATTTGTAATTTTTAAGAGTTATTTAATTACCTTATTATCTTATACATTAATGATGCAGAAATTATTTATTTAGTGAAAAATCAATAATATAGTTTTTATTGAAATAGTAATACATATCAAAAGGCCAAAAAATATGCACAAAACTTATTATTAGTGTATATCTAAACCCTATTAATCCAGTCGCCTAAATTTCGACCATTTGGATCCTTATTATGTAGATTATGACACTTATAATATTTTATTTTAAATGATTCCAAAGTTGTCACCTTCATAATTTAATAAAGATAACAATTTACATGTTGTTATTTTAAGATGATAAATTCAAGTAAAATTATTATTATAAAAGCTTTGATATTTATCTTCATTGAAGGATTTTATTTTAAATTTTTATGAAACAAATAATTATATTAAATAATTATACAATAATGTTGTTCTAATTATTTTATTAAGAGATATACCAAATAAATGGTTTTAAAAATATTAAAATGAATATTATATGAACTATTTAATGTTCTACACGAATTTTCTAGACAAATTTTACAAGTTAGGAATCTATTAAATATTATAGTTTGAATATATCCTCTGTGTAGATTTTATTTAAATTCAAATCAATGAATAGTGTCAAAATTGACACTTGTTATTTTATAAAAATAACATATTATTAAATTGTTTAAAAATCACAAAAATATTTAAAAATTATAAATTGAAATTTATATAGTCTAAAATGTCATAAAGTATCCAATTATGGATAATTAACAATACATAAGTTATTATTTATAACCATTTAATGTTTACAATTTTATTACCACAAATAAACTTAAATAGATTAAATAAGGATAAATCAAAATGATAAGGTTTAAAATAAGATCAAAACATGTCTAAATTTTATTGGTTGATGAGATTACAACCCTATATCATCTAATATTTGAATTGAGTCATTTTTGGAGGTTTTTATGTGGGTTTTGAATTTATATTAAACTAATATTTTTGAGGATTCCAAAGGTTCCCCTCTCCTCCCTTATAAAAGGGCACCTCCTTCCTCTCTTCCTCACACCATTTTGAGCCTTGAAGATCCACCAAACTCTGCCCATTTCACTTCCCCACTTCCCTAGAAACCTTATAGAGGTACTGTTATTCTCAAAAGACCAACCCTAGTGCCCTAAGAAGAAGTTTAATGAAGGTGCGTCGAAGAAGATGTAATCTCTTCTACCAATTATTTCAAGCTTATTTCTTCTTCAACTTCTTCTTCTTTAGATGTTTCATTATAAAGTAATAACATAAGTATCACTAATATACTGATATGTTATTATAAATATGAAACAACCCCATTTCAACTTCTATCCATCCTATGGAAAACAAAATCACCGTGCATGCGTACGTACGGAATACCGTCTCCACGCCGTAGTGTAATCTGTTTTTCCAACAACACCTTACTTGGATGGGTATAATGGTGTAAAGAATAACTATACATAGTTTTTATAACATAATACTGATTCTTATATATTGTATCATCCACTCCAATTCAATTAAATAATTTTGGGAATGATATCATCACTCGTGCATACGTACGGACTACCGTCTCCACGACATGATGAGATTCATTCTCAATGATTAACAATTCATGAATGATTATAAAGTATATATAAGAAGAAATCATGAAATATATGACATAATAATGATAATGGATTTATTTATATATATATGTATGTCATCCAAATAATTCCATTCAATTCAATGAAGAAATGAAAACAACGTTCATGCGTACGTACGGCCTACCGTCTCCATGAACAGTGTATTTCTTTCCATTTATCGATCTATTATATATATGTATATTCTGAATATATATTATATATAAATCATGTTTTATATTCTGGAATTAAGTAATCATGATCTATGTAATCATATTAACAATTACAAGTCAAAACACGGACGACAAATGAAACGATTTTACCCCAAACGCTCTTTAACATGGAATTTACAAAAGAATGGGTAATTTAAAGTCATAAGTGAACCATATATGATATCATAACAATGAATATGATTCTGTAATAAGTAAATGACATTTTTAAAATCATTATATAGGATTTTCATTTACGTACAAAGCATATCAGATATAAGGTAAGGGATAATTATTCCAATCTCATTCTTATCTGAGATTGTTTATTCGTAAGTATTTACTGGGGTTATGATTATTATCCATGTCCATATGTTCTCAAAATGTTTTCATAAAATGTTTACTTTTCATTAAGGTATGTTTAATGTCCTTTTTAACTATTTTTGACTTTTACTACATGGTATGTAAGGAATCTTTCTTTTGTTTATGTTACGAGGTACTTTTTTGACTTTTCTGGAAAAATTACGAGGATAATGTTTTTTTAACTTATACGGAACGAATGGATTTTTACGGTTTTATAAAGCCTTATTTTCATGAAGCTTCCTCCAAACGACTTCATGACTATTTTCAAAAAAATCCCTTTCTTTTAAAATTTCATGACATTTTGTGAAAAGAAAATGATTTTGAAGAAGAAAGGATATTTTCTTCAAGAATTCATTTCAAGTGTTTTATCAAAACCATTTTTCATCTAAGATGACATTATTTCATATATGTATGTTTCAAGTTTAATGTCCCTGTGATTTACATGGTTTTAATTTTCTTATGATGAAATTTCCATTTGTTTTATATGGATTATGAGTTGATGGGATGATGTTTGTGAAGCCCATTTTATTCTTTGGGTTTTGATGAATGTTTTAAGTTTATTTGTGGCACAAGTAAGAATGATTTCATTATGAGAGGGTTGGGACCTATATCTCCCTCCAATTCACTGGGTAATGATTTATATATCATGGGATACACATGGCTGGAACAGTAAGTTAATCCGGTTCAGTAATACAGGACTGGAACAAGGAGTGAACTCGATTCAGAAAGGGGCTTTCTCCACTAAGATGGTCTTGGCAGCAATGACTTGGCTACAATGGAAATCATAACATGTGTTTAATGGTTTCCACAATTACATGTTTTATTCCCAATCTATTTTATCAAGATTTATGTTCCATTATGATACATGCCTTACATACTTACAAGATTTATGTATTTTCTCAAGATTTTGATGTTTAAATTTCATGTTCAAGTATTTTCATTAAAATGTTTATGGATTGTTTTATGTTCTCTAGTTTTTCCCTTACCGAGCATTTTATCTCACCATTTTTATGTTTTATTTTCCCCAGGAAACAAAGAAAGTTTTTAGGTAAGGAAACAAAAAGGGGAAGATCGTTATGGGAGTTGTTGAAGATCTTTCAACATGATTAGAAGTTTATATTCCAAGTTTCCAAAGATGCTAAACTATTACGATCCTTGAGTGTTGGTTCTTATTATGTATTAAGTATTCTGAAAAAGTAATGTAATTTCCATGTACGTCAAGCTTTGGGTCTCTACAGTTGGTATCATAGGAATGGTTTAGTCAACCATTGGAAACTAGGTTGTGAGAACTTTAGTGAGATCCCTGGAGATATTTCTATGGTATGTCTAGGGATGTCCCCAAGGTGAAGTATAATTATATGTTATAGTCCTAGAATTACGGTAACGATATTATAATTAAACCTAAGATGTTATATGTTGAAGGTACTCCCCCTTTATTATGTTATTTTTCTTTTTATGATTTTTTCCTCTCACAGAATTATTTTTTCGTTTTAGTCAATGGAGGGAACCAGAAGGAATTCTGTTAATATTGAATCCAATGGAAAAATTGGTGACTATGAGCAACAAAGTTTCGTAATGCCTAGAGAGAAAGATATTGTGATTATTCCTAATCAGTCATCGCGATATATGATTAACAAGGTGAAATTTAGTGGTATGCCTAACTCATGAAATAATAGGAAGATAGACTTTTATGCATGTTCGCAGGTTGATGAGATTAAAGAAAAGAAGATTGGGATTTTTAAAGAAGGGAAGAAGAACCTTGAGGAATACCTCAAATGGAGGGACAAATGTTATCTATGTGGAGAAAAGGGTCATAGAGTGAAAGACTGTTATGAAGTTCAATGTCTTATTTTTGGAGAACATGGGCATTACCCAACTCAATGACCTGACCTAAAAAGATACTTCTAAATCAAGGAAGGACTAATTCCAGGACAATCATTGAAGAGGTTCGATTGAAGTGTTTATGTATTGGTATTCAAGAATAATTTTGTTGATGTACTTTTATGGTGTATTAGAATATTTTTGTATTAGTCTATTGTTTTTTTCAATAATTTTATGGAACCGGTAACCATGAAAAGTGATTCAAATATTTTGGAAAGCAGATGATATGCACATAATGAAGGGATAAGGAGAAAATGAAATGTTTGACAGTATTTATGCTCTCATTGTTGATATAAGGACTAAGTGATATCATGGTTTGAGTATATAGTATTTTGAAAATTTTGGTATGTGGAATGTGTTAACTTTTAACTGCATTCATGTTTTCACTATGGTTCAATGGGTATTCATTATTCATGATAATACAAGATTAAGGTATTCACATGTTTGTAATTTGACCAAAAAGATATATCTTATGATATATGGGGGATAAATGATGGCATTCAAGTGATTGTTATGTGACATTTGAAGTAATCATTTTCTTTATACTATGATCCTGGACTGAAGTATTTTAGATAAGCCTAAAGATTGGAATGGATTATGTTGGACATAAGTTAGTAATGTTTAAGGATAGAACTTTTTTTGATATTATTGATGGGATGTTATAGTAATGTAGTTTTAGAAAAAGGAAAACCTACAGGACGGGCGACAACCCATAGCGTCGGACAAGGCTATGGGAATCTAACCCACAACAGAAGTGAGACTGACCTTTATCACCTACCACTAGCCTACAGGAAGTCCCTATTTAGTAGAAACTAGTTTTATTTTATTAAGCGGTATGATATATGAAGTATAAGTTCATTTTTGGAATCGTATATGATTAACCACACCATAGATGGACTTATGTATATTTGATAACTTTTGCTAACCTTTTGTTTGAAACAGATGGAATAACCCATCATTCTATCACATGATCTGTTAGCACTTCACGAATAACAAATTCAACATCATTTCTTTAAGAGATGAAGTGGAAATTGTTCAAAGCACGAACAATAGTGAGATTGTACCAAAATCAAGCAAGTATTTCTTATAATAAAAAATTTTTAACTTTAGGGAAATGATCTTGAAAACCAAAAATGTTGTCCCAGTGCCCTCATATCCGATGAATCAGATGGTACCTTAGATCATCACAAATTTATGGATTTGTGATTGTTGGCTTTTTCATAGCCATGTTCTCTACCACTCTCCATCAAAACAAGATCGTTAGATTTTTCCTCCATATCCATATTTTCACCTATACTCTCCTATGTGGAAACCCAATGCTGAGTTACCTTGGGTGACCGTTACGTTTCTAACTTTCCTTTTTAAATTTTATGTTTTAGTATTCCTTTTTACGATGTGGGTTTCTATGAATAGTAAATCATTTATAACACCAACGAATTTAGAGGGAGAAATTCATTTTAAGGGGGGTAGAATGTAACACCCCTAGATTTTATGAGATATATTCTTTTTAATTCCTTTGATTGTACACTACACCAAGATTATCTTGTACTATACACAACACCGTATTAGCATGCAGTATACGCAACACTATTCTTGGATCTTGTTAAACATAATTTCAATTTCACAACATTGAGTGTATATATATGTGTATATATTTATATATTCAATGTATAAATGAAATATGGTTGGATTACGTTATACAAAAAAAAGGAATCTTTCACTACACGCAACCCTGACTTGGCATGTATTACACTCAATCGCGACCTTCCTCGATAGCGTGTGTTGTACGCAATACCAGGTTTCACTAAATAATGATATATTGTTATTATATTATTATTTACTAGCAGTTATGAATAGTATTAACTAAATTTTTAATTTTATATCATTATTATTCATCTTACACATTTTCTATAACATGTTAAGAGAACAAAATAAATTTTTCGGGTAAAATAAGTATTTTTAAAAAAATGCAGTTTTTCCGTATTTTGATGGCGCACCCACTTTAAATCTAGTTTTTGACATGTTTAAAAGTTGAATTGTACAAAATATAATTTTTCGTGGGAATCCGGATATAAAATTTTACCTTGGATAATTTTTTTCATATTATTCTGATAACATTCATAATTTAATGAATAGTAAAAACACGCTATATTTTAATTAAAAACAACTTTTTTCATCATAAAAACTTATGTGGTTAAATTATAATATTTAATGGTTTTAATTTATAAATAGAATATATTTTTACCATTTAATAGAATTTATGTCATTATCATTGATTTTACATTGAATTCGTAGGTTAAATAAATTCGATCTTTTGTAATGTTTTAAACAAAAACCTGTTTTCTTTCAACAACGGGATTAATTTTAATTTTATTTCTGAAACTTCATTGTATTGAATTTTGAAAAATGGATTCCATATTTGGAATCAGTGGGTCTAAATTATATTAAGAGACTACTTTTTATTTTTGGGCTTTAGGAATAGTAACAACGACAAATTTTATTTACTATAGTAAAAGGTAAATTTGGTAATTAAGGGTTAATATAATATTATAAAATTATCCTAATACTTGTATTAATACAATTTGATGATTATAATTCATCCTATGTCATATGTGGGTCGAAATGGAATCTATTAGAACCCGCTTGGAGGTGATTAAGACCTTTAGTTTATTTTATTTAAAGGAAAGTTAAATATGTCTCACTCAACTTTAATAATTATAGTATTTTTAATATAAGTTTACACAAAATATAAATTCGGTTATAAATAATCATTTGAAAGATAAAATGTTTTTCTTTATCATGGTAATTTATTTGTAATTTTTAAGAGTTATTTATTTACCTTATTATCTTATATATTAATGATGCTGAAATTATTTATTTAGTGAAAAATCAATAATATAGTTTTTATTGAAATAGTAATACAAATAAAAAGGCCCAAAAATCTACAAAAAACTTATTAGTAGTGTATATATAAACCCTAATCATCAACTGGCTGAATTTTTGACCATTTTGATCTTTATTATGGCGATTATGACACTTGTAATATTTTATTTTAAATAATTCCAAAGTTGTCACCTTCATAATTTAAAAAAGATAACAATTTACATGTTATTATTTTAAGATGATAAATTCGAGTAAAATTATTATTATAAAATCTTTGATATTTATCTTCATCAAATGATTTTATTTTTAATTTTTATGAAACGAATAGGTATATTAAATACTTATATAAAAATGTTGTACTAATTATTTTATTAAGAGATATACCATATAAATGGTTTTAAAAATATTAAAATAAATAATATATAAACTATTTAATGTGCTCAACTAATTTTATAGACAAATTTGACATTTTAGGAATCTTTTATATATTATAGTTTGAATATATCCTCTTTGTAGATTTTATTTAAATTCAAATAAATGAATAGTTTCAAAATTGACACTATTGTTATTTTATAAAAATAACATATTATTAAATTGTTTAAAAATCACAAAAATATTTAAAAATTATAAATTGAAATTTATATAGTCCAAAATGTCATAAAGTATCCAATTATGAAAAATTAACAACACATAAGTGATTATTTATAACCATTTAAAATTTACAATTTTATTACCACAAATAAACTTAAATAGATTAAATAAGGATAAATCAAAATGATAAGGTTTAAAATAAGATCAAAACATGTATAAATTTTATTGGTTTATGAGATTAAAACCCTATCTCATCTATTCTTCTAATTTAGTCATTTTTTGAGGTTTTTATGTGGGGTTTGAATTTATATTAAACTAATATTTTGGAGGATCCCAAAGGTGCCCCTCTCCTCCCTTATAAAAGGGAACCTACTCCCTCTGTTCGTCACACCATTTTGTGCCTTGAAGCTCAGAAAAACTCTTCCAATTTCACATCCCCACTTCCCTAGAAACCTTATAGAGGTAATGTTATTCTCAAAAGACCAACCCTAGTGCCCTACGAAGAAGTTTAAAGGAGGTGCGTCAAAGAAGAGGTAATCTCTTTTACCGATTATTTCAAGATTATTTCTTGTTCAACTTCTTCTTCATTAGTTGTTTCATTATAAAGTAATAACATCAGTATCACGAATATACTTATATGTTATTATAAATATGAAACAACCCCATTTCACCTTCTATCCATCCTACGGAAAACAAAATCACTGTGCATGCGTACGTACGGAATACCATCTCCACGCCGTGGTGAAATCTGTTTTTCCAACACCACCTTACATGGAGGGGTATAATGGTGTAAATAATAACTATACATAGTTATTATAACATCATATTTATTCTGATATATTGTATCATCCACTATAATTCAATTCAATAATTATGGGAACGATATCATCGCTCATGCGTACGTACGGACTACCGTTTCCACAACGCGACGAGATTCATTCTCAATGATTAACCATTCATGAATGATTATAAAGTATATATAATAAGTAAAAATGAAATATAAGACATAATAATGATACTGGATTTATGTATATATATATATTTATGTAATCCAATTAATTCCATTCAATTCAACGAGGAAACGAAAACAACGTTCATGCGTACGTACGGCCAACCGTCTCCATGAACGGTGTATTTCTTTCCATTTATCTATATATTATATATATGTATATTCTGAATATATATTATATATAAATCATGTTTTATATTCTGGAATTAAGTAATCATGATCTAAGTAATCATATGAATAATTACAAGTCAAAACACGGATGAAAAATGAAACGATTTTACCCAAAACGCTCGTTAACATTGAATTTACAAAAGAACGGGTAATATAAAGTCATAAGTGAACCATATATGATATACTAACAATGAATATGATTCTTTAATAAGTCAATGAAATTATTTAATTAATTATATAGGAGTTTAGGATATGTACGAAGCATATCGGACATAAGGTAAGGGATAATTATTCCAATATCATTCTTATCCGAGATTTTTATTCATAAGCATTTACTGGGGTTATGATTAATATCCATGTCCATATGTTCTCAAAATGTTTTCATAAAATTTTTACTTTTATTTCATGTATTTTTAAAGTCTTTATTACCCATTTCTTACTTTTACTACATTGTATGTAAGGAATATTTCTTTTGCTTACGTTATGAGCTAATTTTTTGAATTTTCTGGGAAAAGTACGAGGAGAATGTTTTTTAACTTATACGACACGAAAGAATTTTTATGGTTTTATAAAGCCTTATTTTCATGAAGCTTCCTCTAAAAGATTTCAGGACTATTTTCAACAAAATCATTTTCTTTTAAAATTGCATGACATTTTGTGAAAAGAAAATTATTTTTAAGAAGAAAGGATATTTTCCTCAAGAATTCATTTCAAGTGTTTTATCAAAACCATTTTTCATCTAAGATGAAATTATTTCATATATGTATGTTTCAAGTTTAATGTCCATATTATTTACATGGTTTCACTTTTCATATGATGAAATGTCCATTTGTTTTATATGTATTATGAGATGATGGGATGATGTTTATGAAACCCATTTTATTCTTTGGGTTTTGATGAATGTTTTAAGTTTATTTTGTTGCACTAGTAAGAATGATTTCATTATGAGACGGGTGGGACCTATATCTCCCTCCAATTAATTGGGTAAAGATTTATATCTCATGAGATAGAAATTGATGGAAGGGTAAGTTAATCTGGTTCAGTAATACAGGACTGGAACGAGGAGTGAACTCGATTCAGAAAGGGACTTTGTCCACTAAGATGGTCTTGGCAGCAATGCCTTGGCTACTACGGAAATCATAACATGTACTGAATGGTTTCCCCAATTTCATGTTTTATTCCCATGCTATTTTATCAAAATTTATGTTCCATTATGATACATTTCTTACGTACTTCCAAGATTTATGTCTTTGCTCAGGATTTTGATGTTTAAATTTCATGTTCAAGTTTTTGCTTTCAAATGTTTATGGATTGTTTTATGTTCTATATGTTTCCCTTACTGACCATTTGAGCTCACCCTTTTTATGTTTTATTTTCCCCTGGAAATAAAGAAAGGTCTTAGGTAAGGAAACAAAAAGGGGAAGATCGTTATGGGAGTTGTTGAAGATCATTCAACATGATTAGAAGTTTATATTCCAAGTTTCCAAAGACACTAAACTATTACGGTCCTTGAGTGTTGGTTCTTATTATATATTAAGTATTCCTCAAAAGTAATGTAATGTCTGTGTACGTCAAGCTTTGGGTCTCTACATGGTGTTCAAGGGAGGCGAGACCTGTAGAGGGGGTCCCGCAGCGACTCACCGGCCGGCCGAAAAGGCCGACCGAGTTCGGGAAGGCCGAGGGTTTGTAAGCCCCGACGGCCAGATTGGGCGGACTCCACAGGGGCTTACCATTTCGAGAAAACAGGGGGGTGGCTCCCCCCTTCCACGTCCGCTCAGCGTGTGGGCGCCCGCACTGAGTCGGACCGACCGTGCCGGGCTGGACCACCCATGCCGGTCTGGTCTACCCGCGATGGGCCGAACCCCCGCGCCGGCGGGGCTGGACCCGCGCCAGCTGGGCCGGGCCGTACTGAACCGGTCCGGACCCGGACCCGGGTCAGGTCGACCCAGTTCGGGACGACCTAGGGGGTATTGGGCCGGGTCGGACGGGGCCCAAACCCCCTGTTTCTGGACAGATCCGTTTAAATGCCCTTAACATGGGCTACAGACCTTTGATCAACACACTGTCAGTTGCATAGCGATCCTTGGATCGAGACGGTCATTTTTGTATATTAAACTCAAGGTTTCGGAGAACCTTGCTAATGGCCAGGTTGGTTCGAACACGAAACCAACTGGGCCCTCGAAGGGGAAGCGCTTATAACTTGACCACCAGACGTGCGATTGACGTGCGATCGACATTGTTGGATTCCTCTTACTGAGACGGTTCTTTTGGATTACTACTATCGAGGTTTGGACACAGTTGGAGTATGGTCGGGTTGGTTGACTTAAAAACCAACCGGGCCCCTCGGACGAAAAAGCCAATAACTCTCAGACCAGGTGTCCGATTGACGCACCGTCTGTCGCGTTTTGTTCCTTTTTATGAGACGGAACTTTGGGATACACCAACATAGATTTTGTGTCAGTTGATGTATCGACACCCATGGATCGTGGAGCAGACCCTCCCGGAATCGAGCATGCTATGTGCGGGAACCCTAGAGCTGGCTGTGATGAAAATGACTACCGTACTGGGATCCTCCGTGGGTTCGACGAGGACGACTACTGTACTGGGATACTCCATGGGTTCGACTACCGTGATGGGATCCTCTGTGGGTTCGACGACGATGACTACTATACTTGGATCCTCCGTGTGTTCGACGGGGATTTCTACCATACTGGGATCCTCCATGGGTTCGACGAGGGCGAGCACCGTATTGGGATCCTCCGTGGGTTCGACGAGGAATACTACTGTACTGGGATCCTCTGTGGGATCGAGTACCATGCTGGGATCCTCCGTGGGTTCGACGAAAATGACTACTATACTTGGATCCTCCGTGGGTTCGGCAGCGATGACTACTAAACATGGATCCTACGTGGGTTCGGCAGAGGAGATGATTCAGAGGCTACATCTAATCATCTCCACCCCTCTTCGTAAATGGCTACCTATATGAGATGATTCTTAACTTAAAATCATTATCATCTATATGATTTTTGTGTTTTCCTGTGTGGACTGGGTTGTGCTTTCCTATTTGGATTAGATTATGCTTTCCTGTGTGGATTGGGTTGTGAATTCCTATGTGGAATTGGTTATGTTCTCCTGTGTGGACTGGATTGCACTTGGCCTCGTGTGCTGGAGCTGAGCTGGAATTGATGACTTAGGTATATGCATGGGCATATACCTAAGTATAGTTAGTTGTTACTTCGTGATTGTATCTTTCCTTTTTGGTTCATCCTTCTTGGATTCTGGGAGACCTTAGAGGGTCTCAGGGTCCCTTCTGAGTAGCGTATTCTCACCCATGCGCGGGCTATTACTGCACCATGTTGTGTTGGATGCTGATGACAGACAGCGCTGATCGAGGTAGGAGCTCGTGGAGCTGGACGGTACTTGGAGGAGGATCACTGGACGGGATGTTCTCAGTTTAATTATTTTTTTAATTGTTGCTTAATTATAAAGAGAATCAAAACACCAAGAGAATTACAAAACAACTCTAACACTATTGAAACTAATTCAAAGTATTAGAAACCAAATAATGGATGAGAAATAAAATATTAGGATGTTACAAAGAATCAAAAACCATTACCTTCTTATTTGGAATGTTATAGAATAAATCATCCATGTTTAAAATGTAAAAACCAAGTAACATATAACAAATTGAACAAATTATTCTTCATTTACCATAAAAATAAATATTCTTCATTTCATTAAGTGATATTTTTGTTTTTTTATCATCACATATTTTTAGATCATACCTGGTATTTATTTCCCATTAGTTTTAATTAAATAAAATGGGTTTTATAACATTAACATCCTTAATATGAATATATTTCAATTTAGTTTAATGAAAATTATGATAAACCACTAGATTTAATTATTTCATAACTTATAAGTTAGAGAAAAAAGTACTCAAAAAAACTAGAATCTCAATGCACTAGATCATAGAAGATAACCACACCCAGGTCACCAAACTAAATCATTATCCTCTATAAAACCAAAAAAAATTACTTTCAGAGAAAACATTTGTTTGAAATGAAAGAAAAAAATAATGGAATATTATTACATGGTTTATTTGTGTATCATAATCCATGGGAGAAATTTTGTAATATTTATTATTAATGAATCACAATGTGATTACATTTCACAGCTCAATAATTATTTACAAGTGATTCTAATATACTATAATTTTTAGTATCTAATTGTTTTAATTAGTAGTCACTACATTCTGATCATTAGAGTAATATGTTCACCCAAACCTGTTCTCTATATATTTCCCCCCGATTGGTTATAGATTCCATTCACCTAAAATTTATCCTCATGTAAAATGTTCCCACTTCTGAAACTCACGTGTTTTTACAATTACATATGGAAAAGTGATTCTTACATATCCCAAAGTAACATTCACACAATTCCTTTTCTCCTACATAGTATCCCCCATCAAATGATGTAAATGGGTAACATTTGGTCACCAATTTATGATGAATATCATCTGTACTATTTCCTTCTATTCTTCCCTCATCCAAATGATAGAACATTGGTCATAATACTTCATTATCTCCATCCAAAATCAGATGTTTCAATTCCAAATTCACTCTTTTTAGACAATCTATTTCCTATTCTAGAAAAAAATAACAGATTAATTGAAAAATATCCTACTAGAGAATCATTTTCATGATTTACCACCAATTCCTCGGTAATAATCTATAGAACTCCATCCATTACTCAAACGTCATTTATAACCACATGGTTAAACCACCATTATTCTTGTTATCCTATCATGAAAATGTAATAAATCACGTTAGTATATCCTGTAATTTAACATTTGTTAGTATATTTTCTGAATTCTGAACACCACATATATTCTTCAAATCCAAAAATTGATCCTCTTCATAAATTCTATCTTAAGTTATAATTCCACATAATAAGGTATTTACTATAATGGAACATTTTATTTCATGTTGATGACACTCTATGAATCACAAAATATGATCAAAACTTTATGAATTCTCATGAGATATTTCAATAGATCCTTCATCCAAATAAAAAACATCCCATATTTCATTGACGAAATATACTCTTTATCTATTGTCTAAATAGAAACTACAGGTTGAATATTTGATATCCAAATAACATATGATCCACCATGTTTGATCCCATAGATCTTGGTTCCCTTCTGTTTATAAAAATACCCCCTGACGTCTATGTCAATAAACCCTTGAAATGGTTCATTAGTTTTGAGGAATATACGCATAATTCTTAAACTCTTCCAATACATGCGGTCAACTTTACCATTTCCTAGTTCATTCTTCGGATATTTACAATGAATGAGATAACTACTCACAAATCACCAATGATGTATCTTTGATAAAAAAAACCATGGAATACATCAATATTCAGACATATAAATAATAGAAAAACATTTTAATGTACTCTACATCATCATTCATTCATGGTGAATTCTATTTTATCATATTGAATTTTTTTGTAGTGCATGTGATCAATTGGTTATCATCACTTTATCCAAATAATTCCACCTCCTTCTAGACGATGTCATATATACTTTGGAACAATGTTATTGAACATAAGTTCCATGTGATATATAACCCAATGAGCTATTTATACATATTGAGATCTTTGATTTCAAAACGTTTATACAAATCATCTTTTGTGCCATCTATTATTTTATTCACTAGACCAACAATAATACTTTCATAGAAATAGTGAATAGGATTGATAAAGGCCCAATCATCATACACCTTAAGATAAATGAAATGATTCACATTGATAAAGAAGATCCTACCCTCCCATAATGGAATTTAATGTCATGTTCCACTGCCTTTGTTCTTACATCAAACCATAAATTCAATAATTCATATTACACATGATATTTAGCATATATTTATACATGAAAACTAACATCTTATCCATTTAAATATCTTTATCAAAGTCCCCATGAAGAAAAGTGTTATTAACATCTAACTACTAATGATGAATTCCATCCATTCAAATAGCGATTTTCATCATTTATATAATCAAGTCTTGAAATACTATTAAATTGATCTTAGAAAAAATTAATCCTTCAATTTACTAAAACCTTTTTATGAATAGTGTCATCATTTTCCTTTATCAACCAAAAAATTATTACTTTAACTGATAAACCTATTATTTTTAAGAACATTCTTCCCAAAAATACTTCCCCCCCCCATTTTCTAGACATGTGTAAGGAATCAATCACATCATTCATGGATTAGTACTACTAATATGAGTCTTTTATTAAAACAACCACTTCTATGATCATGGTTTCACAATAGTGTTTAAGAATAATGTAATGTAAATCACTTTTGTACCTTTATACTGCATGCCTTAATATGGTATGTCTCCATAGTTAACCATATCTCTCTACTCTTTCAAGAAATTCTACTTCTGATGATTCGACTTCTAGATATCTTCCTCTATATTTTAAAATTCTGGTGCTCACTTGTACTTTTATCTAAAATGACACCATCATAAATTAACATCCATTCATAATATCCTTTAAAATTTTTAGTCATTATGGATCTTTTGAATTCTATGGAATCTACAAAACATATTTAAATTACTGACATCCATTTAATTAAACCATTTATCTAATGACACATTTATCTCATCAAAAATATTTTTTGGTTTCTAATATTTATATAGTATATAATAATTTAAGATGAAATTTAGAATAATATCAACCTTATATGAGTTTTTATTAAATATTATAAAATTAAATCATTGATCACAATATCCCAAAAAGTAATGTACTTCATACATAACTTATATATTATCCATCTCCTTAGAATCAACTTGTATATTTGAGAGTGAACCAAAGACATGTAGATTAGTGATTTTTATATTCCTTATAAACAAATAGTATTCTATTAGTTCCTTCCCCAAAATAGTATAAGGACTCATGTTAATCATGCTATCCACAAAATTCAACACATCCACCCAATCATCCTTTATAAATATTATAATAATTAGTATGCTCGTCACCTTCTAAAATAATATTTCATTTATCATATACATGAATCTATTATGTTATTGTGTACCGAAAATTGTATTATAAAACCATATACCATTTAACCAGTATAATATATATAAGTTCATAATTCCCTACTCCCCATATTTGTCAAAACATA
Organism: Viscum album; assembly: GCA_963277665.1. Lineage (NCBI taxonomy): Eukaryota > Viridiplantae > Streptophyta > Magnoliopsida > Santalales > Viscaceae > Viscum > Viscum album. The sequence continues at coordinate 862,455,128 of OY728121.1, forward strand.
AGAAATTCATATTGTATATTTTATTCATTTATACCATTGTTATCCATTGGATAAAGGGTCCAAATACATTAAACATTTTCTTGAGAAAGAATACCCACACATTCTATGTCACATCATGATGTAGGTAATAGGGTATAATGAACCTCCATGATAACCAACCAATGTTTAACCCATATATAAATATTAACAAACTCTAAATTATATTTTTTTTCTTACATTTCATTTATAAGAAAACTATATATTGCTTCCTAAAGACACAACAATTAAATTTTTTGTACACTATTCTACTAATCTACTTCATTCCTTCAGAAGACAAGATCATCATACCTCAATCACTAGGGTGACCAATATGATTATTCCATAACTTTTTTGATGTAATCCATTAATTATAAATTTAACATTATGATACTCGAGTCAGGTACAATGTTCCATCCTTCAAACCATTATCCACCATTATGGAACCATGTCTAATTATCAAGTATCTATAAATGATTACTATATAGTAACTCAGGTTATCTCATTGAATAATGTAAATTAATTTACTCATAATCCTTAATATGTATCACACACCTTTTGACTTAAGAAATCAGACATTCAACATTATTACTGAAACAAGACCCTTTATTACAATCTAGAGAGCTTTATAATCAATAATATATACCCTAACAACACATATTGAACTATAATTACTTATACTTCCTAAATAATATGTTCAGTGAAAGTATTCTCCAAATTATATTACCCATGATCCATATGAAAAAGTATAACTTAACTACAGATCAACTGTGAATTCTGATAATGGATTCACAAATCAACTTGTGAAAGAATATCTTCTAGAGTAATCTCCTTGAATATTGAAATATTTCTTTAGGTGTCATTTATTTCCAAAAAAATTACAAAATGGATCTTTCCAATGAGTTACTCCTTCTTCGCTGTTTTCTTCATGTTACCCACTTGTAAACATTTCATGTCAGAGAATGATCCCTTCCTTATTCACTATAAATATTTTCATAATATGTATGTATCTTCTTATAGTGAACTTATTAATTTAGAAATATATCCCTAACATCTGAAAATATATGTTTTGTCTTGTTACTTGAATTAATCCGCATAGTAACTATCAAATCCCATGATTATCGGAGTGATGTGAGGGATAGAAGATCACCCTCCATATCTCCAATGACAACCTTGACTGATTTTCACTAGACCATGAATGTATTGAATTCATATATGTGATTAGTTGTTGTGTTTACTACTAAAAATAACTAGGTAAATAGACTGCACAATAATAATAACTTGGTAATCACTATAGGATTTCCAAATATATCAGTAAGAACACTCATAAATTTTTTACTGCATTTCCCTTCATATAAGATATAAGCTGCATTCTAGGTAAGTGAAATTAAAATCATAGAGAGTTCATTTTTACCCTGCCTCACTCATTCTTCCTTCTTTATCACTTATGACTTAGTACCCATAAATTTATGATCATGATCCTTCTATATTAGAAAATCCTTTATTAGTTTCTTATATAATATAAAATGTTTTCCATTGAACATCTCCACAAAGACCTTATAAACATCCAATTTCATAACTTCCATAATTGTTGAAATCTCACTAAATTCCTAAGACTACAATAGGTATTATAAAATACATATGATAATTATTATAAAAGGAAAATGGAAGAATGACGTTTCAAAAACAAGCACTGACTCACCTTCAATAAAAAAATTTCTTCCAAATATTTATAACCAAATAGTTTATATTAATTTTTTATGTCCTATGAAACCTCAAATAAACCCCTAGAAATTGTACATACAATAATTTCAAATAAAAAATAAAATATCAGAATGAATAGAAAACATTAATACACTGCATCATTAAAGAAAAACACACATCGGTCACTAAACTTTTTCAATGGCCTTCAAAAAAAGAAATTTACTCTAAAATAAAAATATTTAGTGAAATAAAAAAATAACAAAATAGTATTTTTATGTGTTTAGAACATGAGTCATAATCCAAAAGGGGAATATGAAAATTTCTTATTTTAATGAATATAAATTTAATTACATTAAGAAATTATTTCTTCAATCACAATTGACTCTACTCTAATAATATAATAGTATAGTCAGTTAAATCTGCATCCCACACATTCCGATATTCATATGAATAATTCTAAACAACACTAATCTCAATGAATATCCCTCTGATCAGCCAAATACTCCCACCACCTAAACTCTGGCTTCTGGTATATTGTTCCCACTTCTAAAACTCTTTTCATCTTAATTTTATTTATGTAAAAGTGATTCTTATGTATCCCAGAGTGACTTTATATAGGCCCATTATTCCACTACAATGATCCCCAACAATGATGCCAAAGGGAAACATATAACCATTAGATTTTGATTAATATCATCTTGTCTTTTATATTTCAGTTTCGTTATATATGAATTTATAAACATTGGTCACATTTCTAATATATCTTCGTCCTTCATTATATGTTAAACAACTAATTTCACTCCTTCCAGTATATATAATACCTTGGTTGTCAAATTGTTTCTATATCTGAACCTAAAAACATCTTATCCAAAAAAATTCAAAAAATTACATAAAAATTAATAAAAACTATATTCCCAACATATAATATATCTCAAAATTAGTTTCATGATTCATGTCATAATATAGAAAATAAATATTTTTTCATGAATTATCATATATTATATCAATTAAAAAATGAATTTTATTGAACATAAACTAACTAATATGACATAAACATACATTAATTATATTCATTACTATTCAAGGATATTTGTTTTATTATATAGTCATTCACTTTTGAGTTTAACATAACATTGATAAATTTTGGAAAACATTCATGTCAATCATATGTCATATGACTCTTTGATATTTATGTGGAAAATTCATATATCGGTTCATTATATAAATTATTGTAAATTCATACCTCTAGGTTATTCATCCTATAAGAGTCACCCATCCAATTGTAACCCATTCTTATAACAAAAAATAGATACCTAATCCAATTTGGTACACCCATTCCCAACATACTTTATAAAAGGTAATATACGGAAACCTAACATTAGCATGGTTTATCCAATTCAATAATTAAGATCTTAACTTGAGTTCTTTATTGAAGGAATCTAAATCGTATTACTTTGAAGGGGAGTTAGCCTCACTATTGTAATATTTATCACATTCATATCATTCTATCTCATACTATCCCTATATTCAATCACAATTATAGAAAATTATTTTTTATATTGTATTTTTATCTAAATTGATGCATTTAAAACTTATTTATATATGAAAACTTCTATATTTGTGGATTTTCTCATATTATCTAAAAAATAATTAAATTTACAAATATTGAATGAAACATTATTTTTATATCAATAATCAAGAGGGGTATCAATTTCAATTCATACATAATAATTAATATATATTTTAATATATACATATATATATATGAAAATCAACCATTATTATTGGGTCTATAAGAAAAATATCCTAATATTGGTTGGTGAAAACTAAATCACCAGTCGACCATAGTATGTAAATCTTATATTCATGTTATGAAAATTAAAAAATTTGAATTAGATAATTTGAATTAAAAAATAAAAAATATTCATATTATATATTTTTTTGAACATGATTATTAAATATATATTTAAATAAATTAATAAAAATTTAAAATATTTTTATTGAGATATAATAAATTCATCTAATAATATAGTGTTCCTAAAAATTTTCTGATAATGTTTTCTACTGATGGTTGATGGAAAATTTAAAAATTATATATTTTAAAAAAAATCAATTACATGACATTATATACCTAAAACTATCAATGATATAGTATAATAATATATCATTGTTCAATATAATCATTTTTATGTTTCTACAACATAGAAAAATTATATATTACTATTTAGTAGTTTTGTTATCTCAAAATGTTGTAACTCCAAATGGAGGAAATCAAATAAGTAAAAACAACATCATTGTAAGGTTTAATTGAATTGAAATTTTTTAAGGTTTTATGATTTTTTATATTAGAAAAATATAACTCATAAGGATTTCATATAATAAAATATATAAAATTTCAATAATGTAAATTTTCATTCCAAAAACATTATATTTCTTTTTTAGAAATATTAACATTATCCCTACATTTCACTCTAATATCCTTTATCCTTTATAATATCATAAAAATATAAATACTGAAATTTTTTCATTTCATCATATAATTAAAATATTATTCAACTAAAAGGATTTATAGTTATTGATCATTTACTTAAATAGAAAATAAAATATATAATAATCGCGGATTAATCAACTATGTAATGGTGTATAATAATGAATAACATAAAATAATATAGGAATACCTTGTTTATAATATTTAATAATACATTAATGAGGATATTAATAGAGTTTTCTTAGTAACTACAATGTTAAATTACCTCTTTAGTAAATGATCAATTCATGGAATCACCAAAACCATATTTGAAATACAACATTCAATCTTTACCCCTGTTCTATAACAAACCACCTAGTGTTAATGTTTGATATAGAATATATAGAGTTTTATCATGTATCAGTATGATCATTTATCAACAAATAAGGTATATAAAAATTCTATTTAATGTATTCACTTGTTAAATGAAGATTCATTGAATGTTTATAAATTTTATCCAACCCATGACCTTTCATATGTTATAACATTTATAGTATGTTCCATGTTTATATAATTGATCATAGAACACTTCCCCAATAACATTATCATTAATACAGCATAACATGATGTGTTACACCCTTTAATGGTATGTTGACTACTTTACAAGAATTAGATAATTAAATCCAAATAGTATATCATATCATTTCCATGATGTGAGCTGTGACATCATCATATTTTTTGAAATTTTATAATGTTTTATAAATATTTTTATTAATATTTTTATTCAAAGTGTAATCACTAAAAATAATTTATCGGGGATGTTGTGGTTCTTTATTATTATTATTTTTGTATAAACCATTGTTTCAGAGGACTTTAATACTGATAGAGTTGATTTTAAACCATTATAATATTCCCTTGTATCTTCTTAACTTCTAAAAAAAATAATATATTGACTCATGATATCCCATAACACCACATTAAAAGAAAAGGATTATATGTTCACCACCATATAGTTTTGAATATCCCATGGTTGAGGTATGATAATTTACTAATAACTAACACATGCTGTTCTTTTTGAATTTTATTGGACAAAGAGAAACCAAATTATGTCTTTCAACTCAAATATATAGAAATAACTACAGGATCAATTCTTAAAGAGAAACCATATAAGATAAAAATAACTTAGCAAACTATGTTTAATAAATTACTAGTAGATATTCCATTAAAATTAGATTATTGATATAATCTTGGATCTTTGGTTATATCACTCACTCAAAATAAATGGTTCTCAAAAAATCATCATAAAATATATCAAGAGAATAATAAATAAAACCCATTAATATTACACTATATTATTAAATGATAGATATCTCAAAAAAATACATTCAATAGAACGTTTTGAATACCGACTCTCAGAGTCACTAATAAAAACTCTACCCTAAACTGGTCATAGGTTTTGGACTACCAAAATATCGAATCATCTAATTATCTATGTTAAAACATCCATTGCAAGATATTTATACCCAAAAACAATCTCTTGATGAATATATCAGGATTGTATTTTTATGTATGAACTATTTATAAATTCATTAAAACATATTCCAAAAAGTAATCTATCTCTAGTAAAGAAATATAATTATTATACATTTATAATCCCTGCCACTAGAAATACTACATGTCAATATTAGGTTTTATAATTTCTAAAATCTATAGAAGAACCATTTATTTCACAACTAGTGTCTACCTCTCCATGATATCAATGCTAAATAATCAACTAAATGATATAATTATAGAATAATATAAGATATTTTTTCAACCTATGTCCAAGGATATGGAAAAATAAAATACTTATATCCCTTAGTCCACCAAATGTGAACCACCGCCCAATACTCATTAAACATAATCATAATGGCCTATGTTAAACTATAAGATACTTATCCCCATACCTATAAATATAACCGACAAGAAATACACCCATGTTATTGGTATACTAAAAAATAAATCATAGTCCATGTATAGGAATATGTTAGTCACTTGCATCCTTCGAATATTTCTCTAACCTACATCCCATCCTAAGTAAAGACATATTATTCTCTTACAAAATTCTCAACATCATCACACATTCCTAGTCAAAACACTAATCTAAAAAACATTTACATAACTCTAATATTAATATTCTCTTATACATACAATTTTTCGGATTGGAAATAGTATTCAGATTGTCACCCAAATTCTTTCTTCCATGGTATTGACAATTAAGACTTGTTTTGAGTTTGTAAGCTATAGAAATAGATTAAATTACACTATAAAATTGATAAGGAATAATGTAGATGAAGAATACATAATATGAATGAACAAAATCAAGGCATCATTAGTTCCTTATGAAAATCAAATTAATAAATTTATAATATACTCTAGAAAACACTAATTCAAAAATACAGTACATTATTATAGTGAGGTTAAACATATAGAGATATTTAATACCTATAATATAACATTTATTTAAATTTTAAAATAAATTATTGATTTAAAAAATATTAAATTACAGTAATAAACAATACTTAATGAGTGTATATAGAATATATAAATTCATTATAATAATATAGTAGAATTTACATCATTTTTAATGAATAACATTTTTATTGATATAATTGAATGTAAACAAATCATTGGTCCTAGATCTTTTATAATTACTAAAATCATCTTCTCATATGATAATGTACTTTAATTCATTTAAAAATTAGTAGATCCAAAACAAATTCTTAAACAAATAATTATCCAACCTATTCTAGGATTAAGAATAAATCCAATAAATATTTTCATGCCATAACTAATAATTAATTAAACAATTAAAATGGTCATGTTGATTAAATGATGAAAATATATATATATGAATAAATAAATAAATAAACCTAAAAAAACCATCAATAAAAATTAAAGGAACTAATCCATTTATTTACCCATTATAATATCTCCTTTAACAAAGTGTTTACCCCTACATGTTTTAACAAAAAAAATTTATTTATATTAAAAATAAAATAGATTATAATATATTACTAAATAATATAAATCATATAGCTAAATCTATTTATGGAATCTAGAAATGTTCACTTTCTAAACTAGTGACAATTTACCTAAGCAGTGACAACCTCTATTTATAATCATTTATGGTCGATATAGAATCACAAAATAATATTGTCATCTCAGGGAAATTCTTATATCATTTTAGATATTACTTTATATATAAAAAAATATGACTAAAATTCTTGATTATATTGATTTTAATTAGAAATTTATATCTGTGTATATTTTTCCTATCAAAATTTTACAACATAATAATATTATTTCATGTCCAAATTACAATGTAATTTTACTCTTTTCATTCACTATAAACTCTATCACATAATATAATCATCCTGAGAGTCCACCTTGGTGGCACTATCCATCACTCCTGATCTATTATGTTGTAATATGAACCCTTATTTTTTCTTTATTTTAATGGTTCACAATTTTTCATTACAATTAAATTATCACACTAAAATGACTTCATAAATTCCAAATTATTTAACCATAAACAAAAATCATTGTTTATAATATTACCCCTACAACACAATATTTCTCAAATAAATCTTATGTTTTGACTTTACAAATTTTTTATGTCATAATGTTATGTTATTTTGTCATGAAATTATCACCAAATCTTCATAATGATCTAAAGATATCAAATTTCACCATTAAGATCAATTATACCATCAATCATATAAAAAATAATAATATTTGAAAATAAACCAATTATTAATCCAATTCCAAATTTAAAAGTATATAAATATTTAGATCCAACATATTACAACACACTTAACCATTATGGATTGTCTCAAGTATATACCTCCACATCATCAAAAAAAATCTATCATTCCAAATATTTAAACATCGTAATCAAAAAAATTGAAAAATTATGAGTGAGAGATTAATTTTCAAGAATCAAATTAATCCATTATTTCACATACTCACTTTTTGAGAAAACAAATAAACCATTTATTTTAATTTTCCAAAACAATTCATGAAACTAAATTTGTTTACCATCTATTTAATTCATTTTAACTTTTCATTAAAATTAATCATCAATAATAACATCCATTAATAAAAAATATTTAACTAATTAATCACAGATGATTTATTTTTAGTATCCTTAGAATAATAAAAAACATCACAAAGAAACCAATAAAATATTATTCCTCTATTGTTTGTTAATTTTTAACATTTATATTTTTAATTTTTCCTGAAGAATATGAGGAGAAATGAAATTAAAACATAGAATAATATATTAATATATTTATCATAACCAAAAACAACTCCTTAAAATCTCCCCCAAAGAATATATTTTTGCCCAATTAAATATCATGAAATAATTTAATCTTCCACAATTATCATGAATAAAATCCAGAAAAATATTGAGATACATACATGTAATGGAAATTAGATTTTAATATAGGTCAATTAATAGTATATAAATTATATATAAGTGAATAAAATATTTCTAAAATGTATAGGTAGTATCAAAGGATTAGGGGATAAAAATAAATAATTCCCTCTATTGTCATTTTTTGATTTAAATATTATAGTTTTTGAATATAAAAAAATGATTTTTTTAGTAATATACATGTAATAAAAATCACTCGAGAAAGGTGATATCAGATATAATATATAAAAGGGTATAAAATGAATCTAAGTAATATTAATTAAAAAAATTAAACAATGACTTAAAATATAAATAAAAACAATTTACCAACTGATACAGTTCTATGTTAGTTTAATAATCTATTTTTTGTCACATTAATCATTTATCTGGTGAAAAGTTATACTTATGAAATACCGGAGGATAATATATGGAAGTTGTAGGAAAATGTTATGGTAAAGAGTTAGTGTTGAACTAGGTGCCTAGTATAGGGGTACATGTTACCCAGTGGTATCTAGTGTAGCTTACAGTGGCTATTGATGTGTCCACCCAGTAATATTAAACTGGGTAATCTGAAGGAACCATAGTGTGTATTTAAAGAGTGGTAAAATAGTCATTTTATATTAAAATTAAATCATATAAACCCCCCCTTTTTTAATTTTCCACATTTTTCCTTTTCAGGAATCCTTGAGAGCTCTCCCCTTCCACATATCCATCATTATTTGATTCCTTCTTTAATATTAGACCTAGACCATTATCAAGCAACTACATGATTTAATCTAAGGGTATGAAAGGGTATGATCACCCTTATATTATTTTTATTTACAGATTTGATATAGTGGTATAAATACATAATTTATTTTTTCTTAGATATTTGAAAATCTATCTTCTCTTATGGAAGTCTTTACACAATGTTACTATGGGAATTGATCCATAGTGTAAAAAATGAAACATTATTTTTCTATTCCAAATTCTATTTATTTGTTAATTTTGTGGATAAATCCCCTAATATAATAATTTTATTTATGTATAATCATTAAAGTAAAGTCATAAATTATTCATCAGGGATTCAAGATCAAGTTTATTTGATTTTTTCTAGGTTACCCTACAAATCTTCATCATTATCATAGAGTAATAAATTGAAATGTAGGTCATTACTTATATAAACTAAAAAAAGTTTTAATAAATTATACCTTTAACAATATAGAGTATTTCATGTTAACACACTTGTATTTTCAGGCTGTATAACATGCCACATATATATATCTTGGAAAGATTACTAGTTATTATTCATTTGCATGGAATATTCAATTATTTCATGTTTGTATTGATATTTTGCTTTTAAGTATTTTTATATATATTTAATTATGAATTAAAATAGGTATAAGTAAAATATTATTATTATAATATATACAAGTAGGTTCTCAGTTAAATAATTAGAATGTTATGGAAAATGTGTTTATCATTGGTAATGGGATGGGAATTAGGTTCCCAAAATTTGTTCATTTTTTTACTTCCTTAGGAGATATAAATAATGTTTTCCTCAATTTTTTAATATATTTCGTTTATAATGGGATGGTAACTTAGGTGCCTTATTTTTTTACTGCCCTTTCAAAACAATTAGTTATTATGTTGGAATAGATGTTGTTGTAAGATATTTGGCATTTATGTTTAATAATTTTCTAGTAATCATAGTGATTGTCAGCATGCTTAATTTAATTTCTTTGTATTAGTTTTATATATAATTGGTTTTATGATAGATAGGTAGGGGTATGGTATATCCACCTACTGGGTATTATATACTTAAAACCTATACATATCCACTTCGGATGTGTATACATCTTCATGTTCATGATACATATTAGTGAAAAGAACTAGTATATAAGGGATTTTCGGTTTGGGTAGATTGAGTTATAATATACCTTTTTATATCTGTTTGTTGTTTGTTGGTGAAAGGATAGTTTAGGATATTTTTAGTTCACACTTTTTGGTTATCTCATATATGGAACCTCACTTTGATTCCCTTTTCATGTGATTTATATAGCATGATTGTTATATATGTATCATAAGTTTTTTAATGTCGAGTGGAGGGTTTATCTATTTACTTTGGGAACTAATTTTATATCTTTGAATACATGTGGCCATCTTTACATATTGCTACCGATAAACTTGGTTCCATTAATGTACACATTACTTCATTAGTGGTTAGGTTTCTTTTATTTTTATATATTTCTATAAGTGAATAGGTCATGTATATTTTTTTGATCTACCATTTTATTGAAATAGATATATTTCATAGTGGAAAAATAACTTCACATAGTTGAATTACATAATATTTGGAATTGATTATATACACTGGTGAGAGAGAAGTGCACTTGAAGTTTTATGGTGATTCAGATCGAATCCTTAGGATCTGGTCAGGTGACTATAAATTGGAATGAAATCACAATTAATAGAAAATGAGATGAAAATTAATCAAGAGATATGATTTATGGGACTCATGAATTAATCCATAAATAATTATATATAAAATAATAATTGTGGATGTTATGGTTATCGAGGGTCTTTCATGTTTGATTTTGGATTTTCTTCTATCCAAACATATTTTTTCGAGTCTCATGCATAAGGATTTTCAATTTATATGTATGAAATATGTGTAATAAAAATATCTTATATTATATTTATTTATTGATATAATAAATTTATGATTTATATTATCTGAAATGTCAATAATAAATAAATATTTTTTTCTTTCTTACTAATAACTGAGGATTAGGTTAATATAAAATTTTTAAACAATAATTTTTTTATTAATCGATTTTATTATCATTTTAATTAATTTTTCATTGTTATGTCTAAAATTATTTTTAAATTGATTTTTAAATTTAAATTAAATAATGTAATAATTTTATAAAAATCGAAATTAATGAGAGTGAGGTAAGGGTTTTATCATGATATTCAATATGGTGAAATTATATTAATAATCTTCTAATTTTTATTAAAACGATCTAATTTGGTTATCCACATTAATATAAGTTATGATACCACATCAACCCCCAACATCCATGTAGGGAGGAGGATATGATCATGCTACACTAGTTATCCTTGTTGTTGATCTGTATGTCCTTTAGATTATTACTCACCAACTTTTTGATAAATAGAAAGGATAAACTCAACCAGAACCCAAAACTATCGATGTCATATAGTATTTCTAGTTTCATCACCCTATAAAATTTAAAGGATATGTCTCATTATAAGAAGTTGTGGAGTGGGTGGAGTGTATCCATTGAGATTATTAGGAACCCTATGTAGAAGTGTCTCTAATTAATAACTATTACGATTAAGGTAATGGCTCTTTAATGATTGATTGTGGTGATTAGTAAAAATAGGGATTAAGGGATTACATTGAAGGGATTTCAAGAGATAATCATTGAAAATATTTACATCAGCACAAATCATTGGAAAAAAGATCAAGAATTTATGCAACCTAAAATAGGGGTAATGATGATGATGGAGTATAAAGCTAAACTCAATGAATTGTTTCATTTTTCACCCTGTATGAGCTGGGACATCGAATATAAATCAATATGGTCCAGAATATTGTTTTCGAAAACATCAATATACCAGAGATAATTCGTAATATGTATACATTTTTTGAAGTAATAATGAATTAATTACTAGAGGATATGGGATCAAAAGGTAGTTTAGGGTTTGATATCTCACTACCAGGTAGAACCATGGGTGATAGATCTTCTAATTTGTGAAATCAATATCATGAAGTGGTGAGTATGGGGATATAATTCAATATAATTTGGGATGATAATTTTTCTACTACACATAACTCTAGGGGGCCTCAATTTCTATGTAATTTGTTTAAAATTGTGATCCCATAAAGATTTATTGTCCTTCTAATGTAATGTAGTACCACATGGGCATCTAGTTTGTTCATCATTAGTGGTTTTGTAGGTTGGGATATTATAGAGTGTTGGTAAGAAACCCTAAAAAATAAATCATTGTACATACTTCTTGGTGGAAATTTGAAAAATATGGTAGTTAGAACATAGTAATTAAATCTGATTGGGGAGCTAGATGAGGAAACTATTTCTAATAGTTAATTGTACCTTTATGTAGGCAGGTATATCCACCTCAAGGTTAGCTACATGTCACAAAAACACTATAGATAGCTGAATAGTATATTATTGATGTTGAAAATAGTAATTCCATTGGGGGAATTATTATTTGAATATTTTATTTATTTTCATGTGTTTCACTAGATACAGTTCTTCTCACTAATTTATATTTAAGAAAATATCATCTATTTTTGGATGGAATGTAAACTCATCCTATTAGTCGATAATATATGATAATCTTCTTAGGAAAGTGTGTATAGATGATTAGTTAATGTCTCCCTTGTGATATTATCAAGAGAATTTATAGGTATATTATGGATTTACTCATATTTAATATGAAAATATTGCACATAATATTAGGGATAGAATGATTATACCAATATTAGGACTATTTCGACTATATTGAAAATAGGATCACATTGTTCTCTTCGATTGGTAATTAGGATAGTTTTATTAAAGAGTTGAAACTCTAAGAAATTTATCAAGATGACTTATATGGAGAGAGGGACATATTATTTCTAAAATGGTGATTCTAACTCTCAATTGAGTTAACTATAAGGATAATAATATCTAACACATACGGTGTACATTGTTCCTAAATGTTTTTAATAATTTATTATGGTTTCCTCATAAGAGGGTGGTTGAATTTTTTATCAATTTGTTCCCTAGTATATAACTGGTTTCTATTCCATCATATCACATGGTGAAAAAAGTTCTAAGAGAGTTGAAAATATATCAACATTATCTCATGGAGAATGATTATATTTGATTTAGAACATCACTATAGAGATCTCTAATCATTTTCAATATGAATATAGTATTATTTATATGTCTATGTGTGGATGAATAGAGATTGAATCAAGTATCAAGAACGTTTCCTTAGACACTACCAATGGTAAATGATTTATATGATGAAATAAAGTGTGCACTATGTTTTTATAGACTGAGATATATTCTGGTTAACGTCAACTCTATGTAGAACTATAGGATATTCTAAAGATTTATTTTCAAAGACAATATGACCAGTTCAAGTATCTGGTCACCCCTTTTAGTTTAACTAATTCTCATGATATTTTTATGAATCTAATGTATAATATAATTCATCTATTTAAAGACTCATTCTGTGGTGGTATTTTTTTTATGATATTCTAGTATACGGTAGATAAATATATTAATATTGTAGATTTATTTGTGCTTCCATATAAATATTGTGAGACTGATATATTTATACAAAACATTATATCTGGTGTGTTATATTTTGGAAGATAAATTAATAAATAGTTTGTTCTCTATAGTCATAATCTTAGTAGATATTGGAATGGTGAAAGCGATAATATCATAGAGGGATCCCCTAAACACCTTTTATATCAAATTTTATCTAGGAAATTGAGGATATTATCATTAATTTATTCAAGAATTTTAAAAGATAACATAATAGATCTAGTGATGAAAGAAGAAACGTTTTGTGGTTTGAGTAGTTTCAAATTGGGTACCAGTATCTAAATAAGTGATTAATCATACATACCATTTTGATATTATCATGTACAAGTAATGTTTTTAAGGATTATTGAAATATATATTTAGTGGTCCTAGGTTTTGAAATTATATGGGATCACCAAGAAGTGGTTTATGGTTTAACCTATCTACGAACTCAAGAGAGTAACTATCTGGTATATGTTATTTAATTGTCCATTCTATTGTATTTTTGGTCTAGAACCTCAAATATAGAAGCATCCCACCATGACATCAACTATGGAACAATGGTCATAACATATAGGAATGAATGAACCATTGAACTTTATGTACCCATAAAAAGATAAAAAATCACACCCCAACCATCACATAGAGTAACCACCATCACACACTCAAGAAAAAAGTGTTGATAATATACAACCCATAGAGAAATACATACACACTATCAGAAAAAAATACATAACATGCTTTTTAGATTAGTCCTTATCCCTAGGATAATGAATATATTTTTTTAAATAGAATAATAAATAGATATTAAAAAACATTACCTCATCTAACCCCACCCCACCTATTTATTATTGGACATTTATACTAAAATTGGTTCCACCACATTTTTATTTCCTTAGTAATCCCACCATTTTTCTAGGACATGTCTTGTTAATCATATAATAAACCACTTCAACCATTGTATTCTTGTGATTAATCAAATATCTCCTTACATTGGCATCGAAAAACTCAAGGATCTCCTCATATTAAGTCTATTTCCACACATCCATCATCCATAATTTTTCACTTATCATATCTGCTAAGGAATATTACAAAACAAATTTCCAATATTGAGTTATTATAAAATTATACTAGTGTTATTATAATATATATCCTTCTTCCACTATGCTTTTATTAATGTTATAAAAATCCTTCCTTCATCGAAATTTTTTATCACATGTATAACAACCCTTCTATATATTACACATTAATACATGATTAAATTACATAAAATTACATTTAATACAACCTGAATGATTTACATGTCTAATGTATTTGGGAATTAGGTACATTTCATTACTAAATTAAATAGTAATTTCAACAACATTATTGAAAACATATTTAATATTTTTGAGCTTAAAACTGCAATGGATAACCTGGGGAAATATAGAAGGAGTGATCCATAAAGCCCAGTAAGGGAATAAAAATGGAGTATGGTAAACATGTTATATAATAGGAATATCAAGGATCATAAAAAGAGTATTATTATTAAATATTAATAAAAATACATGATAAAACTTGATAACATAAAGTCCTCATGGGAATTTGGATTCAACTTAAAACAATACATCATTGGTCAAGGATAACTGCCAAAACATCATAATGGACAAAGTACCATAATAAAATCAAGTTCACTCAATATAAAAACATGATTTATCAGGACACTAAACATTAAACAATGCATTGGATCACTATAGTCTTTCAGGTTCACCAATCACTTTCATATTGTCCCCATTCTTAAATGTTCCACATACATTATAAAACATAGATTCATTCATCATCAAAACTTATTCCAAGATAATGGAGTGTGGAATAAATTCATGAATGTACCCATTAAAAAGGTATTGGTTCATACATTTTAACACCCTTGACAGGAAATGTCTATGGTATTCCCTATATAATTGGTTTGGCATCGAAAAACGTGATGAAAATTCTGCAGCATAATGTCGTCACATAAAAATTAATAAAATGGGTTGATGGTTGGAAATAGATCTCTAATAATTTGGAAATGATGTGGGAAATATTAGGGATATTTGATCTCATTTACACACATTTATAATTAAAAAACATGGCATATGATAATAAATAAGCCTAAAGAAAAAAGAGAAAGGAACTAATGCTTATAAAATTTCAGTATGGTAATGGGTTAACATGGGAGGGATTAATGAGAGAGAAAGAGGAAGATAATAATTCATACATAATGCGGAATTTATGAGGGATGTTTTAAATCATACCCCATCGTTAGTAATTTTAAATAAAAGGGCATACCAATATAAACAAACATTGATAAAGGGGATAATTGAAAGAACCCTTACTTGATTGTGTGCCTCTAAAATCTTGAAAGGGAGATTATTGGGAGCTTTTGGTGGAGTCGGAGGATTCTAGATAAGGGAGGGAAGAGTAATGTTTTGATCCAAGAATTTTTAGTGATTATAAGTAGGATATTGTGTGGTTTTATATAGGAAATGATAGGGTAATTCTTTAATATATCACAAACATAGGTTTTGGACGGTATATAATAAAATATACAAAACCCCAAACATTAACATGGTATTTTTCACATTTTTTCCAAATTTGATTGGTATTCCTTATT
This sequence comes from Viscum album, assembly GCA_963277665.1. NCBI lineage: Eukaryota > Viridiplantae > Streptophyta > Magnoliopsida > Santalales > Viscaceae > Viscum > Viscum album. The sequence continues at coordinate 862,471,732 of OY728121.1, forward strand.
TTATTATGAAAATGGCTGAAAATATTAAAATAATTCCATTTATTATCTAGAGGTGACTACAAATTTTAAATAAATGAATATAAAATTCTAAAATATATTAAATGTTTTGGTGGATTCATAAAGGATTAATAAAATTAATAAAGTAAACATAATATAAAATTATTTAAATGAAAGCATATATTTATCCTAGGTTACAAATTATTTTATTTATTACATCATTTTTTGGTCATTATTATTTCATAAAATCGCATTTTATATTTATACAGTATTTAATTTTTACCCGAAAATTCGATTGTCTCAAAAAATTTGGAAAAAATAACCATTTGATAATTTCGGCATTTTGATTCAAAAAATAATATTTATATTATCTAAATAATTATCTAGATATGTCCTTTTAAAATTATAACGTATGATTTAATATTTATTAAGAAATGAAGGGGTGATTGACATTTACAATTTTTGAACCCTTATTAAAAGTACATTTTACTTCATCAAAATTATTTAAAAATTTATAATCAATAAGATTTATTTAATAATAAAAATTTATTAAAATACTATTAATTTCAAAAATCCATTAATTCATCAAAAGAAATCCCATAAACGAATTTGTATATTACCTAAAAATATAATTTCTAATTAATTGAATCAAAATCAAAATCAATTATAATGTAAAATTGAAAATAAATTAATTATTCTATACAATAAAGATATTAATATTATTTAGGTCTTAATACATATCCCATTATTAAATGGGTGTACACCATATGAGTAAGGTGCACGATAATGTGACATTCATGGGGTCATTCAGAAAACATGGTTTGGGACGTGATATCAATGAGCATGAAATTATCCCATAAAAAGATTCTCCCATTCTTAAGTGTTGGATCTCAACATGGGATTTGTCAAGGGACAAGCCTAGTGATTATACCTCCCTTGAATGTTCTGATAAATGGGCTTTATAGGGTACAGTCCTACTGGAAGAGTCCATCAGTTAGTTTTTCTGTGTCAATTGGATTTGTTAAAGCCCAATATTAATATAATTCATTTGATGAATATTTAATTATTATATTAACAATGGTAATATTATTAATGGTCTTTTAAATCCAGTTATTTAAATAGGTATGTTCATGAGTTTGCTATAACCATATTACATAATAATATATTTAATTAAATCACAAATGGAAACTTCATTTATAACAGTTTGGGTCATCACAATTTTACCCCCTTGATAAATTTCTCCTTTGAAATTTTCAATTCCCCCCCCCCCAACATATGATTTTACCTTGGTCTCATCAATTCCTTTGGTTCCCACATTGCATCTTGAAACCTATGGTTTCTTCATTTCACTTTGACAAGGTGAATTTTCTTATTTCCTAGAACATTTTCTCTATGATCTAAAATCCTCATCATATTATCCTCATAGGAATGATAATTATCTAATGGTACAACCTATGGATTGAGTACATGTGAGGGGTCCGATTAGTACTTTTAGAACAGTGATACATGGAATGCATCATGAACATGAGATAGGTTACGTAGGAGTGATAGTTGATACAACACTACTTCGATTCAATCAAGGATATCAAAGGAGACAATGTTTCTTGGACAAACCATTTCTTTCTTTCCAAATATTATCAAATTATTTCATAGATATATATGGAGGAATAACATGAATCCAACATCAAACGCTAGGTCTCATCAAAAATTTCTTTATAACTATTTTTTCAACTCTGAGTAGCCGTGATGTGCCACTAAATAGTCATAACCTTTTCCGCTACATCCTCAACTATTTCTAGATATAGCAGTTTTTGTTCCCCAACTTCATCCCAATATGTAGGTGTCTTTCACCACTTCCCATAAAGGGTTTCATAGGTATCCATTTGGTTTCTCTCTTGGAAACTGTTGTGGTAAGAGTAATTGACTAAAGGAAGTTGTTGATCCCATCCTCATTTTATTTCCATTGAGAATGCTCTCAAAATGTCCTCAAGTGTCTAGATAGTATGCTTAAATTGGCCCTCAGTTTAAGGGTGATAGTCTATGATGATGTTCAAACCATTATTTGGAAGTTTCTAGAGATTCTTACAGAACATTGAGGGGTATCTTGGATCTCGGTAAAATACAACCAATAGTGGTACTCCATGTTTCCTGCCCACATCACTGATGTATATCTTCGCACGTAGATATGGTGAAAATTCCTCTCATATCGCAATGAAATGTGTAGTATTATTAACAAGATCCATAATAATCCATATATAATTATTCCAAATTTATTTATTTAGATGATTAGTGACAATTTCCATCATGTTGTCTCCAAATTTCCTTATAGGTATAGGAAATGGTTGCATCATCCCCTTTGATTATTTCCTTTCCACTTTCAATTACTGACATACAAAACAAGTTGTTGTATATTCATTGATCTTGTTCTTCATGTTGTCCCACTAATAGTGTTTTTAGAGAACTCAATACAAATTTTTTATTCTTGGGTGGATGAAGAAGGTTGAGCTATGTGTATCATCATATGACTCCTTTATCTCCGGATTTGTCCATAAACATAGTCTTTACCCAAATCACACAACACATTCATCATTAACATTTAACTCTAAGGATTTACCAATATTTATATCTTACACATTCTTCTAAATTCTCACAACAACTCTTTGAGAATCCATTAACGTCTCTAGAAGAGATGGTTGGGGAATAATTTTTGAAAGGATTGATGATGTTCCTTCCTTTATGATTCCCATGCCCATCCTTTCTAATCCTAAGAAGATCAGTTCCCTTAAAATTCTCATTAATGAAATAATTTTCAAAACCATTATACATAGAGAATATGCCAAATAATTTTATTTCCCAGGATTGTAGTGGATTGAGAAATCATAATCTTTGATCAGATGTAATGATCTTCATTGGAGCATATTCATCTCTTTCTGTGAGAATATATATCTGAGACTTTTGTAATCTGTATATATTTCACACTTCTCCCCAAAGAGATATTTCCACAAAATTTTTTAATGTGAAAATCACATTAACCAACTCCATATAATGTGTAGGGTATATCTTTTCATAAACCATCAACTTCCTTGAACCATAGGTGATGAATTTTTATTTTGCAACAACACACAACCTAGGCCCTTCATCGAAGAAATGACTAATAACATTAAAAGGTATCCCCTTGTGGGAATTGTGAGCATAGGTGAAGTGATAAGCCTCCTTTTTAACTCCTTGAATCTATCTTTGACTTCATAATTCAATGAAAACATGACTCCCTTCTATGTTAGTTTTGGGAGAGGGATTGAAATTCATGAGAAATTTATCACGAATCCGCGATAGTACCCAAAAACCCAATGAAACTACAGATATCTATCACAGATTTTGGCCTCATCCATCCTTAAATTTAATCTTTTTTAGAAGTGTCTATAGATAATACATTTCCTATGATGATATTCCCCAAGGAAGAGACTTCCTTCACCTAAAACTCACATTTTATATACATGGTATAAATTATTTCCTTTCGCAAGGTATTTAGAATATTATTAAAATTCTCCTCAAGATTACCTTTTCTTTTGTAGTATATTAGAATATAATATATAATTAATACCACAAATTTATCAAGGTAGTCTTGAAAGACTCTATTCATCATGTACATCAAGATTTCTGGAGTATTAGTGAGTTAGAAATGAATTACAATGAATTCATAGTTCCCATACCTTGTACGAAAATTATTCATGGGTATATTAACCTTGTTCAATATAATTTGGTAATATCCCAACTACAAATCCACCTTTGAAATGTATTTATCTCCACATATCTGATCAAACAGGTTATCAATCTGAGGAAGAGTATACCTATTATTTATCATAATTAGGTTAATCTCATGATAATCGATGCAAAGGCACGCTGACCAATCCTTATTCTTGATGAAGAAGACTAGTGAACCCCATGGTGAGGTAGTTGGGCATGTGAAACCATTATCTAAATTCTCTTGTAGTTGTTTATTTATCTCCTCATCTTCCACAATATCCATTCTATATAGAGTCTTGGACAATGGTAAGGCCTTAGGGTTAAGATCAATCAAAAATTCAATATCTCATCTTAGATGTAGACTAGGAAATTTCTCAAGAAACACATCAGGGTATTCCCTCACAATATGCACGTCTTCAAGGATTATTATATCCTTTTTATCATAGGTAAATTATATCCATGCTTGATATGATAGTGAAAATGAAGATTCATCATCCTCCTTGAACTTTCATAGAATCGGGGGTCGATTCACCTTAAAAAGAGTGATTTCCTTCTCTTGGAAATTTATATTGGACTCATATAGGGAATGCCAATCCATGCCACGAATTTCATCAAATTCCTCCAATGGGAGTATGAAAAGGTTTTCTAGGAAATTAAACCCAAAAAATTTATCATGGGAGGATTTACATGAATGGGATGCAATAATTTCCCCATTTTCAATTTTCACTGACATCTCTACTTCCAGGATTTGTGGTGGTTTTTGAACAGTTCTACTAAACCTTTGTGATATGAAGGAATGCATTAAACTAGAATAAAAAATTTGTTCTCTATTATTGAATAAAAAAATATCATTCCTATCACCACTTCATTTTCAAGATTAAATTTAGAGGTAGTGATGGAAAAAATATCTCCCTTTCTTCCTTGGAGGTTGTTGGTTTATCCGAAAACCCATGTCTTAGTGTGTTGCTTTGTAGAGTGCCTTAGTTCCTTGTTTTTGTAGTAATGAACAATATACTGATGATTAACTAGAGAATTACTTTCATATATTTAATTAGTGTGTTTCTCCTATCATAATTCACAAGATCAGTTCCCATCCTTCCCACAACTAAATATTCTCTTTATCCCCTTCAAGTAATTTCTATGGTGCTTCTTTCCACACCTTTGTAAAGTGGGATTCTGACATTTCATTGAACCATTAGAACTCTCTATCAGACAAAAATTATAGATCTACACTTTCTGATACATATCCTCCTGATACCTCTGAGATAATTCAATCTTCATTTCAACATTGAGGGCACATTGGAAAATTTACTCATAGCTATGAAAGTCACCGATCACTTGGGATTTTCCTAGAACAGGTTTTATCCCACCAAAGAAGTGTTCAACCACGTATTCAGAGGTAACGATAAATTTTATGGTGTACCGTGAATGTTTTTTGATGTTTTCGTCATACACCTTGATAGATTCTTTATCTTTTTTCTTGAGTGAAATTAAAACCCTTTCCATTTTATCATGGAGAGTGAAAGAAAAATATTTATCAAAAAACATTTTATGTAAATTCTTCCACACCATTTCTTTGACGTTTTTCTCTTCCTTCACATTTTTTAATCAATTTTCACCATTGATTAGAATAAACCTTCTTATGATGAATTGCTAAAATATCCTTCCCTTGTTCATATCATTAAAACATGAAGAAGATCTTCTCAATGTAGTTGATCCATTGTTCGGTAATTAAGGTATCAGATGATATACTGAAAGTAGGATTCCTTTTTCAAAAGAATCTCTTGATTACAACTTTTTATATTTTGGGGGTATTTGTATGCTCCTCCTGATATAGATTTCTATTCAAAACATGTGTCATATAAGAGAGTATCTTTATGATGTGGGTTATTCTTACTCCCAATGGGCTAGACATATCATTGGGCCAGTCATCACATTTCACTTCACATTGACATTCTACCTGATTCCTCCTATTTCCGGCATTTGGATAAAATAAAATAAAAATTATGTATGTGTATATTTAACTTTTAAAAACATAAATGGGAATCTAATGACGTTATAGGGATAAATTATAAATTACATTTATTTCCTTAACGGAAGGATTTATGCCCTTCAGTATTTTTTATCCATGATTTATTTCATGAAATATACTCTTATGTGCATTTTTTACTCCCTTAATAATGGTTCAGAATGAAATTATTAATTAACAATTTATATCACTAGATATTTTCATACCAGGTGTATAGTAAGGCCTGTTTTCGTGTACCAGGTTACACCAAGTTAGGCCTAGAACACCTTATCGAAGTTTTTACTCCTAGGTACATATGTTCCAGAACCATGTCCACTTTTAGTGTCCATAAAGGGATGTATTTTCTTGATAGCACAATTATTTTATACTCAACAAAATTTTAGGGATTTATTCTTATAATTATTTAGATCTCAAAGTATTTTTCAAGTGATCTCCAATACTAATCCCAAAAATATTAAAATTTTCCTCTAATACCGACTATAAAAAACCATATCTTTGTTACACTTTAATATATAATTAAATTATATAAAATTGCACTTAATACATCCTAAAATGTAGATATGTATAGTTTTTTTGGAATTATTTATATTTAATTACAAATTTGAATATGAATCACAATATCTTTAATGAAAACATCTCTAACATGATGGAGCTTAAAACAGCTTGGGATAAATATGGGAAATACATAAGAAAGTGATGATCCATAAATCCAAATATGGGGAAAAAATTTCATAAGGTAAAACATGTTAGAAAAAAGTCTTGTCAAGGAGAATAAAAAGAGTAGGAATCATAAACCTGAATTACAAGACATTATATAGCATGATGACATAAAAGAAACATGTGAATGTGGACACAACTTAAAACACTACATCATAGGTCAAAGATAACATCCATGAAATCATAATGGAAAAATTTCCATAAAGGAATATTGTTCACTCCCTATATCAACATGATATATCATGATAATAATCAATGCCAAATGCATTGTAGAACAATATAATTATGGCTGCACCTATCACATTCATTAAATTCTGATGCATAAGTGTGCCACAAAGATCAGAAAACATGGAGTCATTCATCGTAATAATTTATTCCATGATAAATTTTTTTTGAATAAATCCATGTAAGTCCCTAATAAAAAGTTATGTTTTTAATAAAATTGAACAAATTTTATAGGAAATAGGTATGGTATTATCTACACAATTGGTTTGGCATTGAAAAATGTGGTGAAAATTCAGCAGTATAAACGTGTCACATAAAAAATATAAAAATGGGTTGATGAGAGATAAATTGATATCAAATATTTTTTAAATTATGTGGATATTAATTGTGGAATGGAAGTATATTTACATACATTTATAATTAGTATAATAAGGAATACGATAATAAAAAATCATAAAGAAAAAAATAAATGGAAGAATGATTGTGAAATTTCGACATTTTAATGGGTGAACAAGGGGGGGATTTATGACTGAAAAAAGGGAAATTTCATAATTTAGAAAGAATAATGGATGTACGGGGGAGGTTAAAAATAATATCCCATCATTATTAATTGAAAATAATATGGCATAACAAGATAAAGAAACTTTGAAAAAGATGAGAATGGAAAGAACCCTTTCTTGAATGTGTGGCTCCAAAAGTTTAAAAATGGGATTTTGGATTTCTTGGGAAACCTTGGGAGGATTATATAGAAAGTAGGGTTGATTAAAAAATATCTAAATGAATTTTTAGTCCTGATAAGTGGGAAATTGGGTGGGTTTATATGGTAAATGAGAGTTAAAATGTTTGATATTTAACAAACATTGGTTTTGGACCCTATATATTCAAATATTAAAAAACTAAAACATTTCCATATTTGTCCCTTTTTTTCTTCCAAATAGGTGTGGTTTTAAATTTTTTAATAAAAACTGTCCGAAAATATTAATTCTTATGTGGATTGAGTCACACCTTTAAATAACTGAATTTAAGACTATAAAATATATTAAATGTTTTATAGGATTCATAAAGGCTAAATAAAATAAATAAAGTAAACATAAAATCAAATTATTTTAAGGGGAAACATATATTTGTAATAATAATCCTAGTATTGTATTTATTTAATCATTTTTTGGTCATTATGGTTTCATAAAAATACATCGTATATTTATAAGGTATTTAATTTTAACCATAAAATACGATTGTCTCAGAAATTTTTTAAAAAGTTCACAATTGGATATTTTCGATATTATGATTCTAAACAGTAATATTTTTTTTATCTAAATAATTTTTTAAATATTTATATTTTATCTTTTAAAATAATATTTGACATTTATTGAAAAATACTGGTTTTTTGACCATAATAGTTTTTAAACCCTTATGAAAAGTACATTTCACTTTATAAAAATTGTATGACCATTAATAAATAATTAAACTTATTTAATAATACCATTTTATTAAAATAATATTTATTTCTAAAATCCTTTCATTCATCAAAATAAATTCCTTAATTGAATTTTATATTAGCTAAATATACAATTTGTGTTTAATATAATTGAAATCGAAACCATTTATAAAGAAATTATCAAAATATATTCATTATTATACAGAATAAACATATTCATATTACTAATGTCTTGATAATTATCCCTTTATTACCCCTTTATACACCCTAAGTGTAAGGTTCACGATTGTGAAATTTTCATTAAGCTATTCGGAAAACATGATTTGGATTGTGATCTCAATAACATTAAACTTCTCCTACAAACAATATCACTCAAGATTATGTTTTTGGATCTCATCTTGGGCTAGTTAAAATAAAATAAAAAATTATTCTATCTCCCTTTTAAGATCCTATAAATTGGATTAATAGGGTACAATCCTATTGGATGAGGCCATAACATCCTTTTTCTGTGTCAATTGGAATTGTTAAATCCCTATATTTATATTAATCATGTGATCACTGTTTAACATTTATATTAACAACTGTAATATTCTTTATGGACTTTTAAATCCAATGTTATAACCAATGAATTTCATTTATTTTCTATAAATATATTACATAACAATACATTTAGTAAAATCACAAAGAGAAACTTTATTTATAACAATTCATGTTTTTAATGTATGCCTCCCCAATTTTCCAAAATCCATGTTTAAAATTCACTCAATCAAGAAAAAATGAATCATAATCGAGAAATAAGTCTTCCCATTCAATAAAATATCACACCCAAACACTAATTTCATAGTTAACCATGTCCTTATACTCTTTTAATAAATTCTAATTTTTAAGATTCACCTTCTAGATATCTTCTTCTATATTTTGAAATTCCAGAGCTCACTTGTAATTTTATCTAAAGAAACACCATCATAAATTAACCTCCATTCATAACATCCTCTAATATTTTTAGTGTTTATGGATCTTGTAAATTTTATGGAATCTACAAAACAACTTTAAATTATAAATATCCATTTAATTAAACCAATAATCTAATGACACATTTATCTAATCAACATGAATATTTGAGAGTGAAACAAAGAAATGTAGATTAATTATCTCTATATTCCTTCTAAAACTATAGTATTCCATTATTTCATTCCCCAAAATTGTATAAGTACTCATGTTAATCATCCTATCAACAAAATTCACAACATCCACCCAATGATCCTTTAGAAATATTATATTAATTATCATGCTCATCACATTCTAAAATAATATTTCAGTTATCCTATCCATGACTCTATTATGTTATTGTGTACCTTGAATTGTATTGTAAAACCATATACTCTTCAACCAGTAGAATATATATAAGTTCATAATTCCATTCTTTTTAGATTTTTCAAAACTTATGAAATTCATAGTGTATATTGTATTCATTTATACCACGGTTCTCCATTGGATAAAGGGTCCAAATACATTAATCGTTTTCTTGAGAAAGAATACCCACACATTCTATGTCACATCATGATGTAAGTAACATGGTATAGTGAAACTCCGTGATAAAAAACCAATGTTTAACCCATACATAAATTTTAACCATCTCTAACTTATATTTTTTTATTACATTTCATTTATAAGGAAACCATATATTGCTTCCCAATGACACAATAATTATATGTTTTGTACACTTTTCTCTTGATCTACATAATTCCTTTAGAATACATGATCATCATACATCAATCACTAGGGTGACCAATATGATTATTCAATAAATTTTTCGAAGTTATAAATTAATTATAAATTAAAAATTATGATACTCGAGTCAGGTACAAAGTTCTATCCTTTACACTGTTAACCACCATCATGGAACTGTGTCTAATTATCAAGGCTCTATCAATGATTGTTATATATTAACTCATGTTATCTAATGGATCAATGTAAATTAATTTACTCCTAAACCTTAATATGTATCACACACCTTCTAAATTAATAAATCATAAATTCCACATTATTATTGAAACAACACCATTTATTACAATCTCACGATCTTTATCATCCATAATATATACCCTACCAAAACATCTTGAACTATAATTACATATACTTCCTAAATAATATTTTTAGTGAAAGTAATCTCCAAATTATATTACCTATGATTCGTATGAAAAAGTATAACTTAACTACAGATCAATTATGTCTTCCAATAATAGAGTCACAAATCCACTTGTGAAAGAATATCTTCTAGATTTATCTCCTAGAACATTGAAATTTAGGTGTCATTTTTTTCAACAATTTTAACAAAATTGATCTTTCCAATGAGTTACTCCTTCTTCGTTGTTTTTTTTCATGTTACCCACTTGTAAACTTTTCATGTCTTAGAATGACCCCTTCCTTCTTCACTATAAAAATTTTCATAAGATGTATGTATCTTCTTATAGTGAACTTTTTAATTTATAAATAGGTCCCTAACATCTGAAAATATATGTTTCGTCTTGTTACTTATGTTACTCCTCATAGTAACTATCAAATCCCATGATTTTCAGAGTGATGTGAGGGATAGAAGATAACCATCCATATCTCCAATGTTAACCTTGACTGATTTTCAGTAGACCCTGAACGTATTAAAGTCATACATGTGATTTGTTTCTCTATTTAATACTAAAAATAACTAGCTAAACAGACTGCACAATAATAATAACTTTTTCATCACTATAGAATTTCCACATATAACAGTAAGAACAATCATAAATTTTTTAGATCATTTCTCTTTTTTGAAGATATAAGATGCATTCTAGGTAATAAAAATTGAAATCATAGTGAGGTTTTTAACCATGCCTCGTTCATTCTTCTTTCTTTATCACTTATGTTTTAGTACCCATCAATGTATGATCAAGATCCTTATATATTAAAAAATCATCTGTTAGTGTCTTCTAGAATCTAAAATGTTTTCCATTTAACATCACCACCAAGGCCTTATAAACATCTAATTTCATAACTTCCATAATTGTTTAAATCTCACTAAATTCATAAGACTACAAGAGGAATTAGAAAATACATATTAGAATTATCCTAAAAGAAAAATTGAAGAATGATGTTTCAAAACCGAGCTATGAATCACCTTCACTAAAATTTTGCCTTCCAAATATATATAACCAAATAGTTTATATTAATTTTTATGTCCTATAAAACCTCAAATAAACCCCTATAAATTGTACATACAATAATTTTAAAGAGGAAAAAATATATCAGAATGAACTTGAAATCTCAATGTACTATATCACTAAAGAAAAAACACACATAGGTCACCAAATATTTACAATGGCCTTAAAAAAAGAAATTAGCTCTAAAATAAAAATATTTAGTGAAATAAAGTAAAAAGTAACAAAATAATATTTTTTTGTTTTTATAACATGAGTCATAATACACAAGGTGAATATTGAAATTTATTGTATTAATGAATATAAATTTAATTAAAATATGAAATTATTTCATCAATCACAAGTGAATCAACTATACTAATATAATATTATAGTCCGTAAAATCGGTAGCCCACACATTCCGATATTCATATGAATAATTATACGCAACTCTAATCTCAATGCAGATCACTATAATCATCAGAATACTCCCACCACATTAACTCTATCTTCTGGAATATTGTTCCCACTTGTAAAACCCTTTTCATCTTAATTTTATGTATGTAAAAGTGATTCATTTGTATCCCAGAGTGACTTTATATAGTTCCATTATTCCTTTGCAATGATCCCCAAAAATAATGGAAAAGGGAAACACCTATCCATTAGCTTTTGATTAATATCATCTTTTATTTTATATTTCAGTTTCATTATATAAGAATTTATAAACATTGGTCACATTACTCATCTATATTCTTCCTTCATTAGATTTTAAAATACTAATTTCACTCCTTTCAGTATAAACAATACCTTCATTGTAAAATTTTATCCATAGCTGAACCTAAAACATTCTTGACCAAAATAATTCAAAAAATTACATAAAAACTAATAAAAACTATATTCCCAACTTATAATATATCTCAAAACTATTTTCATGAATCATGTCATAATATTGAAAAAGAATATTTTTTATGCATTAACATATTTTATATAATTAAAAAATGATTTTTATTGGACATAAACTATCTAAAACGACACAAACATACATTCATTATATTCATTACTATTCTAGGATATAAGTATTAATATATAGTCATTTACATTTGAGTTTAACATAATATTGATAAATTTTGGAAAACATTCATGTCAAACATATGTCATATGACTCTTGGATATTTATGTGGAAAATTCATGTCTCGGTTCATTATATAAATTATTTTAAATTCATACCTCTTGGTTATTCCTTCTATAAGAGCCACCCATCTAATTGTAACCCATTATTACAAAAAAATATAGATACCTAATCCCATTTTGTTACACCTATTCCCAACATAATTTATAAAATATAATCTTTGGAAACCTAACATTAGCATGGTCTATCAAATTCGATGATCAAGATCCTAACTTGAGTTCTTTATTGAAGGAATCTATCCTATAATAATTTTAGGGGGGTTATCCTCACCATTTAAATATTTATCACACTCATATCATTAGATCTCATATAGTCCCTATATTCATTCACAACTTTAGATAATTATTTTTTATATTGTATTTTTATCTAAATTGATGAATTTAAAACTTATTTTTATTTTAAAACATCTACAACTGTGTATTTTTTCATATTATCTAAAAAATAATTATTTTTACAAATATTCAATGAAACTTTTTTTATATATCAATAATCAAGAGGGTAATCAATTTCAATTCATACATAATACCTAATATATATTAATATATATACTTATATATTTATGAATGTCAACCATTATTATTTGGTCTGTATTAAAAAAAATCATAATATTGGTTGGAGAAAATTGAATCCCTTGTTGACCATACTTCATAAATCTTATATTCATGTTATGACAATTAAAAAATGTCAATTAGATAATTTAAATTAAAAAATAAAAAATATTCTTTTTATATATTTTTTTGGAACATGATTATTAAATATATATTTAATTAAATTAATTAATTTTAAATATTTTTCTTGAGATGTAAAAAATTCTTCTAATAATATAGTGTGCTTAAACATTTTCTTATAAGGTTTTCTACGAAATGTTGTTGGACAATTTAAAAATTATATATTTTCAAAAAAATCATTTACACAACATTATATACATAAAACTATGTATGATATAGTATAAAACTATATCATTGTACAATATTATCATTTTTATGTTTCTAGAACGTAGAATAATTATATATTACTATTTAGGAGTTTCATTATCTCATAATTTTGTAACACCAAATGCAGGAAATGAAATAAGTAAAAACAACAACATTATAGGGTTTAATTGAATTGAATTTTTTAAGGTTTAATGATATTTTATATAAGAAAAAAGATAACTCATAATGATTTAATAGAATAAAATATATAACATTTTAATCATGTAAATCTTCCTTCCAAAAACATTATATTCCATTTTTACAAATATTAACAATATCTCTATATTTCTCTCTAATATCGGTTATCCTTTATCATTTCGAAAAAATATAAATACAGAAATTTTTATCATTTCATCATATAGTTAACATATTATTCAAGTGAATGGATTTATAGGTATTGACCATTTAATTAAATTGAAAAGAAAATATATAAAAATCGCTAATTAATCAACTATGTAATGATGGATAAAAATGAATAACATAAAATAATATAGGAATACCTTGTTTTTAAACATTATTAACACATTAATGAAGAGATTAATAGTGTTTAATTAGTAATTACAGTTATAAATTACCTCTTTAGTAAATTATCTACTCATGGAATCACTAAAACCATTTTGGGAAAACAACATTCAATCATTAACCGTGTTCTATTACAAACCACCCAATGATAATGTTGTAAAAAGAATAGATAGAGTTTTATCACATATCAGTATGATCAATTTTCATCAAATGAGGTATATAATAATTATGTTTAATGTATTCACTTATTAAATGATTATTCATTAAATGTTTATAAATTTTATCCAACCCATGACCTTTCATATGTTATAACATTTATAGTATATACCATGTTTATATAATTGATCATAGAAATCTTCCCCAATAACATTATCATTAATACAACATAACATTATGTGTTACACCCTTTAATGGTATGGTTATTACTATACAAGAAGTAGATAACAAAATATAAATAATATCTCATCTCATTTCAATGATGTGAGCTATGAAAACATCATATTTTTTGAAATTTTATAATGTCATGTAAATAATTTTATTAATATTTTTATTCAAAGTGTAATCACTAAAAATAATTGATTGGGGATATTCTGGTTCCTTATAATTATAATTTTTATAAACCATTGTTCAAGAGGACATTAGTACCGATAGAGTTTATTTTACACCATTATGATATTCCCACGTATCTTCTTACCTTCTAGAAAAAATAAAATATTGACTCATGATATCCCATACAACCGCATTAAAAGAAAAGGATTATATGTTCACCACCATATAGTTTTGAATTTCCCAATGTTGAGGTATGATAATTCACTAATAACTAACACATGCGGTTCATTTTGAATTTTATTGGACAAAGAGAAACACAATTATGTATTTAGACTCTAATATATAGAAATAACTACAGGGTTAATTCTTAAAGAGAAAACATATAAGTTAAAAATAACTTAGTAAACTATGTTTAATCAATTACTAATAGATATTCCATTAAAATTAGATTATTGATATAATCTTGGATCTTTGGTTATAGCACTCAATCAAAATACATTGTTCTCAACCATTCATCAAAAAATATATCATGAGAATAACAATGAAACCCATGAATATGACACTAAATTATTACATGCCAAATATATCAAAAAATACATTCAATATATCCTTTTGACTACTAACTCTCAGAGTCACTAATAAGGACTCTACCCTAAACAAGTCATAGATTTTGGACTACCAAATTATAGAATCATCTCATTCTCTATGTTAAAACATCCATTGTAAGATATTTATTCCCAAAAACATTTTCTTGATGAATATTTCATGATTATATTTTTATGCATGAACTATTTATAAATTTATTAACACATACTCCAAAAATTAATCAATCTGTAGTTAAGAAATATAATTATTATACATTTATAATCATTGCCTCTAGAAATACTACATGTCCATATTAAGATTTATAATTTATAAAATCTATAGAATAACCATTTATTTCACAACTAGTGTGAGCCTCTCCAAGATATCAATGCTAAATAATCAACTAAATGATTTAATTATAGAATAAAATAAGATATTTAGTCAACCTATGTCCAAATATATGGAAAACTTAAATACTCATATACCTTAGTCCACCACATGTGAACCACTACCCAATACTCATTAAACATAATCATCATGACTTATGTTAAACAATAAGATACTTATCCCCATGCCTATAAATATAAACAAGAATAAATACACACATGTTATTGGTATACTCATAAATAATTCATCATCCATGTATAGGAATATGTTAGTCACTTGTATCCTTTGAATATTTACATGACCTACTTCCCATCCAAAGTAAATAAATATTATTATCTCACAAAATTTTCAACATCCTCACATATTCCTAGTCAAAAAACTAATCTAAAAAACTTTTACATAATTCTAACTTTAATATTCTATTATAAGTACAATTTTTTGGATTGGAAATATTCAGAGTGTCACCGAAATTCTTTCCTCTATTGTATTGACAATTAAGACTTTTTTGAGTTTGTAAGCTATAGAAATAGATGAAATTTCCCTATAAAATAGATAAGGAATAATGTAGATGAATAATCCTTAATGTGAATGAAAAAAATCAATGAATCATTAGTTCCTTATTAAACTCATATTCATAATTTTATAATATACTCAACATAACAGTACTTCAAAAATACAGTACATTGTTAGACTGAGGTTAAACATATAGAGATATTTTAGCCCTATAATATAACATTGATTTAAAATTTAAGATGAATTATTGATTAAAAAATCATAAATTACATTAATAAACAGTACTAAATGAGTGTATAGAGAATATATAAATTCATTATCATAATATAGAAGAATTTTCAACATTTTTAATGAATAATATTTTTATTGTTAGAATTGAATATAAAAAAATAATTGGTCCCAGTTTTTTTTATAATTACTAAAATCACCTTATCATATGATAATGCACTTTTATTCATTTAATAATTAGGTGATCCAAAACAAATTTTTAAACAAATAATTCTTCAACCCATTCTAGGATTAAGAATAAATCAAAGAAATATTTTCATGCCATAACTAATAATTAATCAAAAAATTAAAATGTTCAAGTTGATTAAAAGTTGAAAATATATTTATAAATTAATAAATAAACAATCCTAAGAAAACCATCAATAAAAAATTGAGGAACTAAGCAATTTATTTACCCATTATAATAACTCTTTTATCAAAGTGTTTTCGCTTACATGTTCTAACAAAAAATATATTTATTTATATTAACAATAAAATAGATCATAATATATTATGAAATAATATAAATCATATAGATAAATCTATTTATGGAATCCACAAATGTTCCCTTTCTAGACTTTTGACAATTTTCTGAAGCAGTGAAAAACTCTATTAATAATCATTTCTAGTCGATATAAAATCATTACATAATAATGTTATCTCAGGGAAATTCTTATATCATTTTAGATATTACTTCATATATCAAATAATATGAGTAAAATTCTTGATTTTTATTGATTGTGATAAGAAATTTATATCCTTAAATATTTTTCATATCCTAAATTTTACACAATAATAATATTAGATCATGTCAAAATTACAATGTAATTGTACTCTTTGAAATCACCATAAACATTATCACAAAATAAATTCATCTTCAAAATACACCTTGGTGGCACTATCCTTCACTCCCGATCAATTATGTTTTAATATGACCTCTTAGTTTTTCGTTATTTTAATGGTTCACAATTATTAATTAAAATTACATTTTCATACTAAAATAACTTCATAAATTACAATTTATTTTACCATTAAAAAATCATTATTTATAATATCACCCATATGATGGCCCAACGGGCTATGGGAGGACCCTTCCGCCATGATAGAATCTAGGGTTTTCCATGGCGCTTCCATTTTTCCTCGGCTTCGATCATCTCACTTCTCTTGGTGGCATGGTGTCGAGGATCCCCTCCTCGACATCTGATCCCATCCCTCGGGGTTTCATTCATGATTGCAACCCTCGGTCTTCAGTCGAAGTTTTCAGCACTATAGTGGCGGTGAAGCTAAAATCCTCGGACGATCATCATTCATCATCGGGAGTCAGATATGTGGAGGAATCATAGTGATCCATTGAGGCTTTGAAGACATCGACACGACGTAGTGATTCACGGACATCAACTGGTCTGGGTGTTTTTACAGATATTACTGATGCGTTGCGGCGGGATTTAGCCCGCGGTGTTGAAAATCCTGGTTCTCACTCCGGTGTGGTGGGAAAATTAACTCCGGGGTTGAAGCCGGTTGAAGCTGGTTCATTGGAACTGTTCAAGGACCTGTGTCCTTGTAGAATTCTTCTTCAAGGTTCAACTGCTCATGTTGAAGCCAACCCTGCAGCATTGGCTAAGAGAATGTCAATTGGTAAAAAATAATTGATTTCTATGATATTTCTTCCTAAAGGTGCAAAACCATGGAAACATTATGATTTGATTCACAGAATCTCCCCTTTATGAGGTTTCTCTAACTAGAAATGTGTTTTTCTTTGATGATGATTTTTTCATTGCCTTTTTCTATATGATGATTCTAAGATTTGAGAATGGATCATGGGAAACCTATTTCTGAAATCTAGTTGGCTTCATTTGCATGAATGTTATCTGTATTTCAATGTCTCACATTCAAGAAATTCCTTTTCTCAGCTCTGGATTCATCTTCATGGACTCAATTGGGTCCTCTCACATCTGAAATTTTTTCCTGATATTGGCATGTTAATTGGGAATCCGATTTAGCTTGACAAGGTGACTGAAGATGTTCGGTTTGGTCACATTTCTAGGATGTTGGTGGAGGTTGATCTTAGCTCCACTTTGATATACAAGGTATCTTTTTCCACCCATTCTGACAACATTCAAATTGACGCTGAGAATGAAAAAAATCCTCTTTTCTGTAAAGAATGTATGGCTGTTGGACACTCTTTAGAGTTATGTCAAAGGAATGTTTCTTGTGAGGAATGTGGGGTGAGAGGTCATTCCACATTTCTCTATCATAGGAAGTCCAAGGTGAAGAACTCAACGTTGTCAACTTCTCATGACAGTGGTTCCATAAATGAGACAGTTCCCATTGTTGATGATGCGCCAATTGCTGGGAAATCTGACACTGGAAAAGGGTTTCTAGTTGATGTATCTCCAAAATAGGATCATAATGTCCCATCTAATACTCGGTCTGACAAGGTTAAAGAGGTTACTCCATTTGATGACACCCATATACGGTCTCTAGGATTGATGACCCCTAACAATTCCCAGGTTGATGTGTCCAATTTGACTGATGTGTAACAACATATTGATTGCCAGCAAGAAATACAGAAGCTTTTTTAGGTATTTGAATTACCTGAGAAATGGGGAAACATTTATAAGGATGAATAGGAGAAGGTGGGCACCCCGATTAGAGTTTCGGGCAGTGGTGGGAACTCCTCTTACAAGGATGAAATCTTAAGTGGCGTGAAGAAGATTAATGATGGATAGTTTACCTCTCTCCCCTCAAAGAGGAGACCCTGTAAGTACTATTCTAATGTTCCCAGAACTGTGTTGAAAAGATCTTCGTCTAAATTAGTGGATAAAAATATCATTAAAGTCTTACTTCGGGATATGTCGCAATCTGAATGGGAGTCTCTTGGTGATACTGACTATGAAAATGATATGTCGTACTATGATCTTTAGAATTGTTCTTGGTGATCGAGGGAATTTCTATTTGTTTGACCTCATCCACCGCTCCGATGTACTATTTCCTTCTTTATAATAAATGGTCAGATGCTTTGCTTCTGGCCGGCCTTATCTAGTATTATTACCCCTACTACACAATATTTCCCAAATAAATCTTAGGATTTGACTTCACAAAATTATCATGTCATAATGTTATGTTATTATGTAATGAAATTATCATCCAATCTTCATAATGATCCTAACATATCAAATGTCACCATTAAGATCAATTCTACCATCAATCATATAAAAAATATTATTATTTTAAAATAAACCCATTATTATTCCAATTCCAAATTTTAATGTATATAAATATTTTGAGCCAACATATTACATCATACATAACCATTATCTGTTTTCTCAAGTATATACCTCCACATCATCACAAAAAATCAAACATACCAAATATTTAAACATCATAATAAAAAGATAGAACAATTATGAGTGATAATTAAATTTTCAAGAATCAAATTGATCCATTATTTCATATACTCACTTTTTGAAAAAACAAATAAACCATTTATTTTATTTTTCCAAAAAAATTCAAGAAATGAGATTCTTTTAACATATATTTAAATTTTTTAACTTTTCATTAATATTAATCATCAATAATAACATCCATTAATAAAAATATTTAACTAATTACTCATAGATCATTTATTTCTAATATCCTTAGAAGAATAAAAATCATAATAACGAAACCAATGATATATTATTCCTCTATTCATTGTTACTTTTTTACATTTTCATTTTTAGTTTTTCCCGAAGTATATAGGGAGAAATGAAATTACAATATAGAATAATATATTAATATATCCATCATAATTGAAAACAACTCCTCAGACTCTCCCAAAAGAATATATTTTTAAGCAATTAAATATCATGAAATAATTTAATCTTCCACACTTACCATGATTATAATCAGGAAAAATATTCAGATACATGCATTTAAAGGAAATGATATTTTAATACAGGTCACATAATAGTATATAAATTATTTATAAGTGAATAAAATATTTCAAAAATATAAAGGTAGTCTCAAAGTTTTAAGGGATAAAAATATAAAATTCCCTTTATCATCTTTTTGTGATTTAAATGTTATAGTTTTTAAAATTTAATTTTTTTTTAGTAATCTACATGTAATAAGAATCACTTGAGAAAGGTGATATCAGATATAATAAATTAAATGGTATAAAATGAGCTTAAATAATGTTAATTTAAAAAATTAAACAGTTATATAAAATATAAATAAAAACAATTGATCAATTGATACAGTTCTATGTTAATTTATTCATCTATTTTTATCACATTAATCATTTATATGGTGAAAATTTATACTTAAGAAGGATCAATGAATAATATTGGGAAGTTGTAAGAAAATGTTATGGTATGAAGTAGGAGTAGAACTAGGTACATAGTATAGGGGTATATGTTACCCAGTGGTATCTAGTTTAGCTTACAGTGGCTACTAATGTATCCACCCAGTAATCTTAAACTGTTCAATCTGAAGGAACCATAGTGGGTATTTAAAGAGTGGTAAAATAGTAATTTTATATTAAAATTAAAACATATAAAACCCCCTTTTTTAAATTTTCCTCATTTTGTCTTGTCAGGACTCCTTGGGAGATCTCCCCTTCCCCATATCCATTTCTATGTGATTCTTTCTATAATATTAAACCTAGATCATTGTAAAGAAACTACAAGATTAAGTCTACGGGTATAGAAGGGTATGATCACACTTATTTTATATTTATTTACTGATTTGATATAGTGGTAGAAATACATAATTTATTTTTCCTTACATTTTTGAAAATCTTTCTTCTCTTATAAAAGTATTTACACTTTGTAACTATGAGAATTAATCCTTAGTGTATGAAAGGTGAAACATTATGTTTCTATTCCAAATTATATTTATTTTTTAATTTTGTGGATAAATCCCATGATATAACAATTCTATTTATGTCTAATAATTAAGGTAAAGTCATAAATTATTCATCATGGATTAAATATCAAGTTTATTTTATTTTTTGGTGGGTTACACTACATATCTTAAGCATTATCTTAGTGTGCTAAATATAAATTTTGGTCATTCCATATATAAACTAAAAAAAGTTTTAATAAATTATACATTTACCTATATTGTGATTTGGGTGAGTATTTCATGTTATTATACCGGTATTCCTTGTATGTATAACATGGCACACATATATCATGCTAAGTTTACTAGTTATTATTCATTTTCATGGAATATTCAATTATTTTATGTTTGTGTTGAGATTCTGGTAGTATGTATTTTTGTATATATTTAATTATGAATTGAAAAGGGTATTAGTAAAATTTTATTATTATAATATATTCAAGTAGGTTCTCAGTTCAATAATTAGATGATTTTGGAAAATGTGTTTATCATGGGTTATGGGATAGGAATTTAGTGCCCTAAATTTGTTTATATTTTTTACTTCCTTAGGGGATATAAATAATTTTTTCCTCAATTTTTTAATATATTTTGTTTATAATGCGATGGTAACTTGGGTGCCCTATTTTTTATACTTACCATTCAAAAACATTTGTTATTGTGTGGGAATAAATGTTGTTTTAAGATATTTGGTATTTATGTTTAATACATTCCTAGTCATCATGTTGATTGTCAGCATGCTTAATTTAATTTCATTGTATTAGTTTTTTATATAATTGGTTTTATGATAGATTGGTAGGGGTCTGGTATATCCACAAACTGGATATTATATATTCAAAACCTACACATATCCCCTTCAAATGTGTATACATCTTCTTGGTCAGGATACATATTAGTGAAAAGAACTAGTATACAAGGGATTTTACGTTTGGGTAGATTGAGTTATAATATACCTATTTAGATCCGTTTATAGTTTGTTTGAGAACGATAATTTATGATATTTTTGGTTCACACTTTTTGGTTATATCATATAAGGAACCTCACTTAGATTCACTTTTCATGTGATTTATATCACATGATTTTTGTATATGTCTCATATGATTTTTAATGTCGAGTGGAGGGTTTATACATGTACATTGGGAACTAATTTTAAATCTTTTAATACATGTGGCCATCTCTACATAGTGATACTAATATACATGGTTCCCTTGATGTACACATTACTTCCTTAGTGGTTAGGATTGTTTTATTTTTATATAGTTATACATGTGAATAGGTCATGTATATTTTTTTGGATCTACCATTTAAATGAAATAGTAATATTTCATTGTGGGAAAATAACAACACATTTTGTAATTAAATAACATTTTGAATTGATTATATACATTGCTGATAGAGATGTGAACTTAATGTTTTGTGGAGACTCAAGTCGAATCCTTAGGATCTAGTCAGGTGACTATAAATTGGAATCAAATCACATTTAAAAGAAAATGAGATGAAAATTAATCAAGAGATATGATTTTTGGGACTAATGAATTAATCCATAAATAATTCTATATAAAATAATAATGGTGGATGTTATGTTTATCAAGGGTGTTCCATGTTTGATTTTGGATTTTCTTCTATCCAAACATATTTTTTCGAGTCTCAGGCATAAGGATTTTGAATCTATATGTATGAAATATGTGTAACAACAACATATCATATTATATGTTTTTATTGTTGTAATAAATTTATGATTTATATTAAATTAAATGTAAATAATAAATAAATATTTTTTTATTTCTTACTAATAACTGATGACTAGGTAAATATAAAATTTGGAAACATTAATTTTTTATTAATCCTTTTTATTAACATTTTAATTAATTTTTCATTCTTATGTCTAAAATGTTTTTTAAAATGATTTTGAAATAAGAATTAAATAATTTAAGAATATGATAAAAATGGAAATGAATGAGAGGGAGGTAATGGTTTTATCATGATATTCAATATGATGAACTTATTATAATAATATTCTTATTTTTATTAAAATGATCTAATTCGGTTCTCCAAATTAATATAAGGTATGTTTCCACATCAACCACCAACTTCCATGTAGGGAGGACGATATGATCATGCTACACTAGTTTTCCTTATTGTTGATCTATAGGTCCTAGAGATGATTACACATCTACTTTTTGATAAATAGAAGGGATAAACTCAACTAGAATCCAAAACTATCGATATCATATGGTATTTCTAGTTTCATCACCCTATAACATTTAAGGGATATGTCTCATCATAAGAAGTTATGGAGTGGGTGGAGTGTATCCATTTATTGTATCAAGAACCCTATGTATAATTGTCTCTAATTAATAACTATTATTCTTAATGTAATGGATCATTAATGATTGGATGTAATGGTCAGGAAAAATAGGGATTAAGTGATTACATGGAAGGGATTTCAATAGATAATAATTGAACATATTTATAGTAACACACATCATTGGGAAAAAGATCAAGAATTTATGCATCCCAAAATAGGGGTAATGATGGTGATGGAGTATGAAGCTAAACTCAATGAATTGCTTCATTTTTCACCCTATATAAGTTGGGAAATTGAATATAAATCATAAAGGTTCAAAATATTGATTAAGAAAACATCAATCTAAAAGAGATAATTATAAATAGGTATACTTTTTATGAAGTTATAATGATGTAATTCTTAGAGAAGATGGGATAAAAAGGTATTTTAGGTGTTGGTATCTCACTACCAGGTAGAAACATGGGTGATGAGTCTTCTAGTTTTTGAAATCAATATCATGAAGGGGTGAGTATGGAGATATAATTAAATGTAATTTGGGCTGATAATTTTTCTACAACACATAATTCTAGGGGCCTGAAATTATATTTAATTTGTTTTAAAACTGTGATCCCATCAAGATTTATTTTACTTTTAATGTAATGTAGTTCTAAATAGGCATCCAGTTTGGTCATCTTTAATGATTTTGTAGGTTGGGGCCATTATAGAGTGTTGGGAACAAACCTTAAAAAATAAATCATTGTACGTCCTTCTAGGTGGAAATTTGAAAAAAGGGTAGTTAGAACCTGGGAATTAAATCTGATTAGGGAGCTAGATGAGGAAACTATTTCTAATAGTAAATTTTACCTTCATGTATGCAGGTATATCCACCTCAAGGTTAAATATAGGTCACAAGAACACTATAGATATCTGAATAGTATATTATTAATGTCGAAAATAGTAATTCCATTGTGGAAATTATTATATGAATATTTTCTTTAATTTCATGTGTTTTACTTGATTCAAGTACTTCTCACTCATTTATATTTTAGAAATTATCATTTATTTTTGGAAGGAAAATAAACTCATATAATTAGTGGATAATCTATGATACTCTTCTCAGGAAACTCTGTATAGAGGAGTAGTTAATGTCTCCCTTGTGATATTATCATGAGAATTTATAGGTATAATATGGATTTACTCATATTTCATATAAAAATATCGCACAAAATTTTAGGGATAAAATTATTATACCAATCTCAGGACTATGTCGACTACTATGAAAATAGGATCACATTGTTCTCTTTGATTGGTAATCAGGAAAGTTTTATTAAATTGTTGAAATTCCAATAAATTTATCAAGATTACATATATGGAGAGAGGGACATATTATTTCAAAAATGGTGAGTCTTACACACAAATTAGTTAACTATATGGATAACAATATCTAACTCATATGGTGTACATTGTTTTTAAATGTTTTTAATGATTTATTAGGGTTTCCTTATAAGAGGGTGGTTGAATTTTTTTATCAATTTGTTCCCTAGTATATAACTGATTTCCATTCCATCATATCATATACTGAAAAATGTTCTAAGGGAGTTGAAAATATATCAACATTATCTCGTGGAGAATGTGTTTATTCGATTTAGAAATTCACTATAGTGAGCACTATTCATTTTCACTATGAATATAATTTGATTTATTTGTCTATGTGTGGATGAATAGAGACTGAATCAAATATCAATCATGTTTCCTTAGCCACTACTTATGGTAAAAGATTTATATAATGAAATAAAGTACACACCATGTTTTTTATAGACTGACATATATTCTGGTTAATGTCAACTCTATGTAGAACCATAGGGTATTCTAAATAATTATTTTCAAAGACAATATGATCAGTTCAAGTATCAGTTCACCCATTTTAGTTTAAATAATTGTCATTTTATATTTATTTATCTAATGTATAATATAATTCATCCATTTAAAGACTCATTTTGTGGTTGTATTTTTTGATTATATTTTTTTATACGCTAGACAAATAAATAAATATTGTAGATTTATTTGTGTTTCCATATAAATATTTTGAGATATGTATATTTATACTAAACATTATATATGATCCTTTTTTATTTCGAAAGATAAATTCATTAATAATTTGGTCTATGTAGTCATTATCTCAGTAGATATTGGAATGGTGGAAGCGATTATATCATAGAAGGATCCCTCAAAGACATTTTATATAAAATGTTATCTAGGACTTTGTGCACATTATAATTAATTTATTTAATAATTTTAAAAGAGAATATAATAGCTCTAGTGATGAAAGAAGAAACGTTTTTATTGTTGGAGTAGTTTCAAATTTTGTTCTATTGTCTAAATAAGTGATTAATAACACATAACATTTTCATATTATCATGTCCAAGTAATGTTTTTAAGGATTATTGAAATCCATATTTAGTGGTTCTATGTTTTGAAATTATATGGGATCACCAAGAAGTGGTTTATGGTTTAACATATCTATGAACTCAAGAGAGTAAATATCTGTTATATGTAATTTAATTGTCTATTCTAGTTTATTTTGGGTCTAGAAACACAAATCTAGAATCATCCCACCATAACATCAACTATGGAACAATGTTCATAACATCTAGGAATTAGTGAACCAATGAACATGATGTACCAAAAACGAGATTAAAAATCACACCACAACCATCACATAGAGCCACCACCATCACAAACTCAAGAAAAAAGTGTTGATAATAAACAACCCATAGAGAAATACACACACACTATCAGAAAATAATAATATATAACATGGTTTTTACATTAGTCCTTATCGCTAGGATAATAAATAAATATTTTTTAATATAATAATAAATAGATATTTTACATCATTACCACATCTAACCCCACCCCGCCTATTTATTATGGGACATTTCTGGTAAAATTGGTTCCACAAAATTTTTATTTTCTCAAGGATCCCAGAATTCGTTTGGGACATGTCTGGTTAATCATATAATAAACCACTTCAACCACTGTCTTCTAGTGAATAATGAAATATCTCCTTACATAGGACTCGAAGAACTCAAGGATCTCCTCATACTAAATCTATTTCCACACATCCATAATCTAGAATTTTTTACTTGCCATATCCACCAAGGAATGTTACAAAACAAACTTCCAATATTGAGTTATTCTAAAATTCCACATGGATTATTCAAATATATATGAGTCTTCCACTACCTTCTTATTAATGTTATAAAAATCCTTCCTCCATATAACATTGTTTTCACATGTATAACAACCCTTCTATATATTACACATTAATACATGATTAAATTACATAAAATTACATTTAATACAACCTGAAAGATTGACATGTCTAATTTATTTTGGAATTAGGTACATTTCATTAAAAAATTAAATATGAATTTCAATATCTTTATTGAAAACTTATTTAACATTCTTGAGCTTAAAACTATAATGGATATCCTGGGGAAATACATAATGGGTGATCCATAAAGCCCAGTAAGGGTATAAAAATGGAATATGGTAATCATGTTATATAATAGGAATATTAGGGGTTATAAAAATTGTAGTATTAATAAATATGTATTAAAATACATGATATAACTTGATAACATAATTTCCTTTTGGGAATTTGGATACAACTTAAAACGTTACATCACTGGTCAAGGCTAACTACCAAAACATCATAACTGACAATGTCCTATAATGAAATCAAGTTCACTCCCTATCCCAACATGATGTATCATGACACTAAACATTACACAATGCATTGTATCACTATATTCTTTCGGGCGCACCCGTCACATTCATTTTATCCCCATTCTTAAGTATGCCACATAGATTATAAAACATGGATTCCTTCATTATCAAAACTTATTCCAAGATAATGGGGTGTGGAATAAATTCATTCATATACCCATTAAAAAGGTATTGGTTCATACATTTTATCACCCTTGATAGGAAATGTCTACGTTATTCCCTACACAATTGGATTGGCATTGAAAAACGCGATGAAAATTCAGTAGCATAATATCATCACATAAAAATTCATAAAATTGGTGGATGATATGAAAATGGGTCTCTAATATTTTGGAAATGAAATGGGAAATATTAGGGATATGTAAGCACATTTACAAATATTTATAATTAAAAAAATGGCATATGATAATAAATAAGCATGACGAAAAAAGAGAAAGGAAAGGATGCTTATGAAATTTTAGTATGGTAATGGCCTTATATGGGAGGGATTAATGAGAGAGAAAGATGTCAATAATAATTAACACATAATGAGGAATTTATGGGGGGTTTAAATCATACCCCATAATTAGTAATTTTAAATAAAAGGGCATAACAATATAAACAAACATTGATAACGGTGATAATTGAAAGAACCCTTACTTGAATGTGTGCCTCTAAAATCTTGAAAGGGAGATTATTGAGACCATGGGGTGCCTATGGAGAATTCTAGATAAGGGAGGGAGGACTAATATTGCTCTCAAAGAATTTTTATTTATGATAAGTTAGATATTGTGTCTTTTTATATAGGAAATTAAAAGGTAATTCTTTAATATTTCACAAACATAGGTTTTGGACTCTATATAATAAAATATTCAAAACCACAAACATTTCCATGGTATTTTGCCCATTTTTTTCAAAAGTTGAGAGGTTTTAATTATTTTATTATGAATATGGATGAAAATATAAAAATAATTCAATTAATTATGTTGAGGTCCGTAACAATTTTAAATAAATTAAAATAAAATTCTCAAATATATTAAAGGATCTATTGGATTCATAAAGGTTTAATAAAATTAATAAAGTAAACATAATATAAAATTATTTCAAGGAAAATATATTTATCATATGATACAAATTATAGTATTTATTACATCATTTTAATGTCATTGTGATTTCCTAAAAACACATTGTATATTTATACATTATTTAATTTTTACCTGAAAATTCTACTGTCTCTTAAAATTAGGAGAAAATAACAGTGGGATATTTTTGACATTATGATTCAAAAAAATAATATTTATATTATCTAAATAATTATCTAGATATGATATTTTTAAATTTTAATTTATGATTTAATATTTATTGAAAAATGAAGGGGCGATTGAAATCAACAATTTTTGAACCCTTATTAAATGTACATTTCAATTCATCAAAATTATATAAAATTTCCTAATCAATAAACATTATTTAATAATAAAAATTTATTAAAATACTATTAATTCCAAAAATTTATTAATTCATCAAAATAAATCCCATAAATGAATTTTTATATTACCTAAAAATATAATTTCTATTTAATTGAATCAAAATCAAAATCAATTATAAAGTAAAAAAAATAAATTAATTATTAAATACAATATAGATATTAATATTATTTAAGTCTTGATACATATCCCATTATTAAACAGGAGTACACCCAAAGAGTAAGGTGAAGGATGTTGTGACTTTCATGGGGTCGTTCGGAAAACATGGTTTGGGTTGTGATATCAATGTGCATGAAATTCTCCCATAATGATTTTCTCCCATGCATATGTTTTGGATCTCAACATGGGATTGGTCAAGGGACAAGCCCAGTGATTATACCTCCCTTGAATCCTCTGTTAAATGGGATTCATAGGGTACATTCATACTGTAAGAGGCCATCAGTTCCTTTTTCTGTGTCAATTGGATTTATTAAAGCCCTATATTAATACAACTCATGTGATGAATGTTTAATTATTATATTCACAATGGTAATATTATTAATGGTATTTTAAATCCAATGATTTAAACATGTATGTTCATGAGTTTTCTCTAACCATATTACACAATAATATATTTAATTAAATATCAAATTGGATCTTCATTTATAACAGTTTGTATCATTACAATTTTACCCCTGATAAATTTCTCCCTTAAAACTATCAATTATCTCCCCAACAAAATCATATAAGTGTACCTTGGTCTCATCAATTCATTTGGTTCCCACGTTTCTTCTTGAAACCTATGGACTTTACATAGCACTTTGATAAGGTGTATTGTCTTATTTCCTATAACGTTGTCTCTAAAATCTATTATCTTCATCATCTTCTCCACATAGGAAATATCATTCTCTACTGGTACAACCAATGAATTGAGTACATGTGAGGGGTCCGGTTAGTAATTTTATAAGAGTGATATAAGTAATGCATCATGAACATGAGATAGGTTAGGTAGGAGTGAAATTTGATACACCACTACTCTGATTCAATCAAGTATCTCAAAGGATACAATGTATCTTGGACTAATGTTTTCTTTCTTCCAAAATCTTATCAAATTCTTACATAGAGATTTACGGAGGAATACCATGTCTCCAACATCAATCTCTAGGTATCATCAAAAATTTCAATATAACTATTTTTTCAACTCTGAGCAACCTTGATGTGCTACTAAATGGTCAAAACCTTTTCTCCTAATTCCATAACAATTTCTGGATATAGCAGTTTTTCCCCAACTTCATCCCAATATGCAGGTGTCTTTCACCACTTCCTATAAATATTTTCATAGGTATCCATTTGGTTTCTCGCTTGGAAACTGTCGTTGTAAGAGTACTTTACTAGAGAAATTGGTTGATCCCATCCTCATTTTTAGTCCATTGGGAGTGCTCTCAAAATTTCTTCAAGTGTCTAGATAGTCTGCTCAGATTGGCCCTCAATTTAAGGGTGATAGGATATGTTGAAGACATTTTGAGAGCATTCCCAATGGACTAAAAATGAGGATGGGATCAACCAATTTCTCTAGTAAAGTACTCTTACAACGACAATGTCCAAGAGAGAAACCAAATGGATACCTATGAAAATCTTTATGGGAAGTGGTGAAAGACACCTGCATATTGGGATGAAGTTGGGGAAAAACAGCTATGTCCAGAAATTGTTATGGAATTAGGAGAAAAGGTTTTGACCATTTAGTAGCACATCAAGGTTGCTCAGAATACTTTACTAGGGAATCATTTAACATCTCTATAATAGATGGTTGGGAAATAATTTTTGAAAGGATTGATGGTGTTCCTTTCATTATGATTCCCATGACCATCCTTTCTAAACCTAAGAAGATCAGGTCCCTTAAAATTCTCATTAATGAAATAATTTTTGAAACCTTTCTACATAGAGCATATGCCAAATTAGTTTCTTTCCCAATATTGTAGTTGATTGAGAAATCACAATCTTTGATCATCAGTAATGAACTTCATTAGTGCATATTCATATCTTTCTGTGAGAATATATAATTGAGACTTTTGTTATCTGTATATATTTCACACTTCTCCCCAAAGAGATATCGCTGCCAAATTTTTTAATGTGAAAATCACTTTAACCAACCCCAGATCCTGTCTAGGGTACATCTGTTCATAAACTGTCAACTTCCTTGAACCATTGGTGATGAATTTTTATTTTTCAAAAACACAAAACCTAGGCCCTTCTTCAAATAAATGATTGATAACATGGAAAGGTATCCCCTTGTGGGTAGTGTGAGCACATGTGAAGTGATAAGACTCATTTTCAACTCCTTTAATCTTTATTTTAATTCTTCATTAAAAGAAAACATGAATCCTTTATGAGTTATTTTGGTGAGAGGGATTGAAATTCATGAGACATTTCTCACAAATACTAAATAGTACCCAGAAACCTAAAGAAACCATAGATATCTATCATAGATTTTTCCCTCATACATCCTTAAATTTCATCTTTTTTAGAAGAGTATATAGATAATCAATTTCTTGTGATGATATTATCCAAGGTAGAGACTTCCTTCACCCAAAATTCACAACTTCTATACATTTCATAAAGCATTTCCTTTCACAAGGTCTTTAGCATGGTATTCAAATACTCCTCAAGCTTCCCTTTTCATTTGTAGTATATTAGAATATCATCTATAATGACTACCAAAAATTTATCAAGGTAATATCAAAAGACTCTATTCATCATGTACATTAAGATCTCTGGAGCATTAGTTAGTTAGAAATGAATCACTATGAATTCATAATGCTTGTACCTTGTTCGAAAAGTATTCATAGGGATCTTCTCCTTCTTCAAACTAACTTGGTAATATCCTGACTACAAATCCTACATTGAAATGTATTCTTCTCCACATATCTGATCAAACCGATCATCAATTTGAGGAAGAGTATACCAATTCATTATCACAATCAGGTCGAGCTCATGATAATCGATGTAAAGGCGCATTTACCAATCCTTATTCTCGATGAAGAGGACTAGTGCATCCCATGGTGAGGCAGTTGGGCATGTGAAAAAATTATCCAAATTCTCTTGTAGTTGTTTATTTATCTCCTCATGTTTTACAATATCCATTCAATATAGTGTCTTGGATAATGGTAAGGCTCTATATATAATCTCAATCAAAAATTCAATATCTCATCTTGGAGGATGACTAGGAAATTCCCCAGGTAACACATCCGGGTATTCCCTCATAATATTCATGTCTTTGAGGATGATTATATCCTTTTTTTCATAGGTAAATTATATCCATGCTTGATATGATAGTGCTAATGAAGATTCATCATCTTACCTAAACAAGTATAGAATTGGGGGTCGATTCAACTTACATAGAGTGATTTCCATCTCTTGGAAATTTATATTGGACCTATATTGGGAATGCCAATCCATGCCCAGAATTGCATCAAATTCCACTAAAGGAAATATGAAAAGGTTTTCTAGGAAATTAAACCTAGAAAATTTATCATAGTAGGATTTCTATAAATGGGATGAAATAATATCCCCATTATCCATAGCCACTGATATCTCTACTTCCAGGATTTTTGGTGGTGTTTTTATAATTCTACTAAACTTTTGTGATATAAAGGAATGCATAGAACTAGAATAAAAAATTTGTTCTCTATTATTGAATGAAAAACTATCATACATATCACCCCTTTATTTTCAGGATTCAATTTAGAGGTAGTGATGGAAAATTCTCTCCCTTTCTAACATGGAGGTTGTTGGTTTATCCGAAAACCCTTGACTTAGTGAATTGGTTTGTAGAGTGCCTTAGTTCCTTGTTGTTATAGTAATGAACAAAATACTATGGATTTACTAGAGCATTTATTTTTTCCATTGCGTTAGTGGGGTTCTCCTTTCATAAATCACAAGATAGTTTCCCATCCTCCCCGCACATAAATATTATTCTCATCCCCTTCATGAAATTTCTAGGGTGCTTCATTCCACACCTATGTAAAGCTGGATGTTGAAATTTCATTTCACCATTAAATCTCTCTTTTAGACCACTATTTCAGATCTCCACTTTCTGATTCTTATCTTCATGATACCTCTAAGATTATTTGATCTTCATTTCAAAATTGAGGGCACATTGTAAAATTTCCTCATAGCTATAAAAGTAACTGATCACTTGGTATTTTCCTAGGATAGGTTTTAGCCCACCAAAGAAGTGGTAAACCACGCATTCAGGGGTAACGATAAATCTGATGGTGTACCGTTAATGTATTTGGATGTTTTCCTCATACACCTTGAAAGATTCATCATATTTTTTATTGAGTGAAATTAGACCCATTTCCATTTTAATAAGGAGAGTGAAAGATAAATATTTATCAAAAAACACTTTATTGAAATTCATCCCACACCATTTCTTTGATCTCTTTCTCTTCCTTCACATTTTTTATAAATTCCCACCATTGATTAGCTTCACCCTTCATAAGATAAGAATTCAAAAGAAGCTTCCCTTGTTCATATCATTAAAATATTGAGATGATCTTCTCAATGGAGTTGATCCATTGTTCAGTAATTAAGGTATCAGATGATCTAATGAAAGTAGGAGTCCTTTGTAACAAGAAGCTCTCGATTGCAGCCTGTTATATTTTGGGGGTATTTGGATTCTCCTCCTGATATTGGATTCTATTAAAAACATGAGTCATCTAAGAGAGTATCTTTATAATTCTTGTGATTCCTACTCCATATGGCCTATGCATATCATTGGAGTAGTCCTCACATTTCTCTTCACATTGACTTTCTACTTGATTCCTCCTATGTCCATCCATTGGATAAAATAAAATGAAAATTATGTATTAGTATATTTAACTTTTTAAAACATAAATGGGAATTTAATGAAATTATAGGGATAAATTATAACTTATATGTATTGCCTTAACGCAAGGATTTCTTCCCTTCAGTATTTGTTATCCATGTTCTATTTCATGAAATATACTCTTATGTTCATTTTTCTATACACTTAATAATGGTTCATAATGAGATTATTAATTAACAATGTATATCACTAGAGGGTTTCGTACCAGGTGCACAGTAAGGCCTGTTTTAATGTACCAGGATACCCAGAGTCAGGCCTAGAAGACCTTATCGCAGTTTTTACTCCTTGGTACATATGTGCTAGAACCATGTCTACTTTTAGTGTCCAGAAATGGATGTATTTTCTTGATAAAAAACTTAATATGTACTCAACAAAATTTTAGGGATTTGTTCTTATAATTATTATGATCTCTAAGTATTTTTCAAGTGATCTCCAATACTAATCCCAAAAATATTAAACTATTCCTCTGATACCAGCTATAAAAAACCTTCCCTTAATTACACATTAATATATAATTAAATTATATAAAATTACCCTTAATAAATCATAAAATATTAAGATGTATTATTTTTTTGTAATTATGTACATCGAATTAAAAATTCAAATATTAATTACAACATCTTTAGTGAAAACATCTCTATCATGCTTGAGCTTAAAACCGCTTTGTATAAATTTGGGAAATACATAAGAAAGTGGTGATCCATAAAGCCAAATAAGGGAATAAAAATGTCATAAGGTAAAACATGTTAGAATATAGGATTGTCAAGGATAATAAAAAGACTAGGAATCATAAACATGAATGAAAATAAATTATATGCAATGAAGACATAAAGGCAACAGGTGAATGTGGCCACACCTTAAAACACTACATCATAGGTCAAAGATAACTTCAATGAAATCATAATGGAAAAATTACCATAAAGGAATATGGTTCACTCCCTATCTCAACATTATGTATCATGATAATAATAAATACCAAATTCATTTTAGATCTATATAATTATGGGTGCACCTTCCACTTTCATTTAATTCTAATGCATAAGTGTGCCACATAGGTCATAAAACATGGATTCATTAATCATAATAATTTATTTCATGATATATAAGTGTGGAATAAATCCATGTATGTCCCTAATAAAAAGTTATATTTTTATAAAATTGATCAAAATTTATAGGAAATAGGTATGGTATTCACTACACAATTGGTTTGGCATTGAAAAATGGGGTGAAAATTCCGCAACATAAACAAGTCACATAAAAATTCCAAAAATGGGTTCATGAGAGATAAATTGATATCTAATAATTTTTAAATTATGTGGATAGTAATAGGGATATGGATGTATATTTAAACACATTTATAATTAGTATAATAAGGCATACGATAATAATAAAACATGAATAAAAAAAATAACGGAAAGAATGATTGTGAAATTTCAGCATGGTATTGGGTGTACAAGGGTGGGATTTATGAGAGAAAAAGGGAAATTTCATAATTTAGAGAAAATAATGGATGTAAGGGGGAGGATAAAATTAACATCCCATCATTATTAATTGATAATGATATGGCATAACAAGATAATGAAAATTTGATAAAGATGAGAATGGAATGAACCATTTCTTGAATGTGTGGCTCCAAAAGATTGAAACTGGGATTTTTGATTTCTTGGGGAACCTTGGGAGGATTATATTGAATCAAGGGTAGATTAAAAAATTTATAAATGTATTTTAAGTCATGATAAGTGGGAAATTGGGTGGGATTATATAGTAAATGAGAGGAAAAATGTTTGATATTTCACAAACATAGGTTTTGGACTCTATATATTAAAATATTCAAAACCTAAAACCTTCCTGGGGTTTTCCCTTATTTTCATCCAAAGAGGGGTGATTTTAAATATTTTAATAGGAAAAGGTCATTAAATATTAAAATAATTTCCTTTCTTATGTGGATTGAGTCACACTTTTAAATAACAAAATTTAAAACTCTAAAATATATTAAATGTTTTGGAGGATTCATAAAGGCAAAATAAAATAAATATAGTAAAAATAAAATCAAATTATTTTAAGGGGAATCATATATTTTTAATATGAAACCTTGTATTTTAATTATTAAATCATTTTTAGGTCATTATGATTTCATAAAAACACACTGTATATTTATAAGGTATTTATTTTTTACCTTAAAATTCGATTGTCATAGAAAATTATAAAAAATTCACAATTGGATAATTTCGATAAAATGATTCTAAAAAATATTATTTATTTTATCTAAATAATTTTTTAAATATGTAAATTTTTTAATTTAAAATAATATTTGACATTTATTGAAAAATACTTGTTTTTTTGACCATAATAGTTTTTAAACCCTTATGAAAAGTACATTTCACTTCATACAAATTTTATGAACATTAATAATTAATTATAATTATTTAATAATAAAATTTTATAAAAATAATATTTATTTCTAAAATCCTTTTATTCATCAAAATAAATTCGTTAATTGAATTGTAATATTACCTCAAAATACAATTTCAATTTAATAGAATTGAAATTGAAACCATTTATAAAGAAATTATCAAAATATATTCATTATTAGATAGAATAAACTTATTTATATTATTAATGTCTTAATATTTATACCTTTATTACACCTTTATACACCCTAAGAGTAACGCTCAAAATTGTTACATTTTCATTGGGTTGTTTGGAAAACATGATTTGGGTTGTGATCTCAATAAGATTGAACTTCTACTACAAACAATGTCACTCAAGATTATGTTTCTGGATCTCAGCTTGGGCTTGGTCAATTAAAAATACCAATGATTCTATCTCCCTTTGATGATCCTATAAATGGGATTAATAGGGTACACTCATATTGGATGAGGCCATAACATCCTTTTTCTGTGTCAATTGTAATTGTAAAATCCCTATATTTATATTAATAATGTGATCACTGTTTAATGTCTATATTAATAGCTTTAATATTCTTAATGGACTTTTAAATCCAATGTTATAACCAAGGAATTGCATGAATTTTCACTAAATATATTTCATAATAAAACATTTAGTAAAATCACAAAGAGAAAATTTATTTATAATAGTTCATGTCATTAAAGTATTCCTCCCAAATTATTCATAATCCATGATTAAAATTTACAAAATCAAGATGCAATGAATCATAATCGAGAAATGTTTCCTCCCATTCCTAAAAATATCACACTGAAACACTAATTCCATAGATATCCATATCTCTCTACTATTTCAAGAAATTCTACTTCTGAAGATTCACCTTTTAGATATCATCATCTCAATTTTAAAATTCTAGAGCTCACTTGTACTTTTATCTAAAGAAACACCATCTTAAATTAACCTCCATTCATGAAATCCTTTAAAAATTTTAGTTTTTATGGATCTTGATAATTCTATGGAATCTAAAAAACATCTTTAAATTTCAAACATCCATTTAATTAAACAATTTAACTAATGACACTTTTATCTCATCAAAAATATTTTTGTGTTTCTGATATTTTTATAGTATATCATTATTTACGATGAAATTTATAATTCTATCAACCTTATGAGAGTTTTTATTAAATATTATAAAATTAAATTTTTAATCACAATATCCCAAAAAGTAATGTACTCGGTACTTAACTGATAGATTATCCCTATCTTTAGAATCAACATGTATATTTGAGAGTGAACCAAATACTTTTAGATTAGTTTTTTTATATTCCTTCTAAACCAATAGTATTCCATTAGATCCTTCCCCAAAAGAGTATAAGGAATCATGTTAATCATGCTATCCAAAAAATTCACCACATCTACCCAATCATCTTTTATAAATATTATATTAATTATCATGCTCATCACGTTCTAAAATAATATTTAATTTATCCTATCCATGACTATATTATGTTATTGTGTACTTCGAATTGTATTATAAAACCATATACCTATCAACCAGTAGAATATATATATGTTCATAATTCCATTCTCCTCAGCTTTTTCAAAACATAAGAAATTC
This sequence comes from Viscum album, assembly GCA_963277665.1. Classification (NCBI taxonomy): domain Eukaryota; kingdom Viridiplantae; phylum Streptophyta; class Magnoliopsida; order Santalales; family Viscaceae; genus Viscum; species Viscum album. Next base: position 862,509,355 of record OY728121.1, read on the forward strand.
ATATTGTATGTTGTATTCATTTATACCATGGTTCTCCATTGGATTAAGTGTCAAAATACATTAAACGTTTTCCTGGGAAAGAATACCCACACATTCTATGTCATATACTGATGTAGGTAACAGGGTATAATGAACCTCTATGATATCCAAACAATGTTTAACCCATACATAAATATTAACCAACTCTAACTTATATTTTTTTCTTACATTTATTCTATAAGGAAACCATATATTGCTTCTCAAAGACACAATAATTACATGTTTTGTACACTATTCTTTGGATCTAAATCATTCTTTTAGAAGACAATATCATCATACATCTATCACTATGGTGACCAATATGATTATTCAATAACTTTTTTAAAGATATATGTTAATTATAAATTACAGATTATGATACTCGAGTCAGGTAAAAAGTTCCATCCTTTACACCATTATCCACCATCATGGAACTGTGTCTAATTATAAAGGCTCTATCAATGATTATCATATAGTAACTCATGTTATCTCATTGATCAATGTAAATTAATTTACTCCTAAAAATTTATATGTATCAGACTCCTTCTAACTTGAGAAAGCATACATTCCACATTATTACTAAAACAACACCCTTTATTACAATATTAATATATTTATCATCCATAATATATACCCTACCAACAGATCTTGAACTATAATTTCTTATAATTCCAAAACAATATTTTCACTGAAAGTTATCTCCAAATAATATTACCCATGATTCATATGGAAATGTATAACATAACTTCAGATCAATTGTGTCTCCGGATAATGGATTCACAATTCCACGTGTGAAAGAATATCTTCTAGATTCATCTCCCTGAACATTGAAATATTTCTTTAGGTGTCATTTATTTCAACAATTTTAACAAAATGGATCTTTCCAATGAGTTACCCATTCTTCGTTGTTTTCTTTTTGTTACCCACTTGTAAACTTTTCATGTCGTAGAATGACCCGTTACTTCTTCACTATAAAATGTTTCATAAGATATATGTATATTCTTATAGTGAACTTCTTAATTTAGAAATAGATCCCTAACATCAGAAAATGTATGTTTTTTTTGTTACTTGAGTTACTCCCCATAGTAACAATCAAATCCCATGATTCTAGGAGTGATGTGAGGGATATAAGATCACCCTCCATATCTCTAATGTTAACCTTGAATGATTTTCACTAGACCATGAACGTATTCAAGTTTTATATTTGATTAGATTTTTTATTTACTACTAATAATTACTTTCTAAATAGACTGCAAATTATTAATAACTTGGTCATCACTATAGGCACTCCAAATATATCAGTAAGAACATTCATAATTTTTTTGTGCATTTCCCTTCTTAGAAGATATATGCTTTATTCTAGGTAAGTGAAATTGAAATCATTCTGAGTTCATTTTTACCATTCCTCGCTCATTCATCCTTCTTTCTCACTTATGTCTTAGTACCCATTAATGTATGATCAAGATCCTTCTATATTAGTATATCCTCTATTAGTGTCTTCTAGAATCTAAAATTTTTCCATTGAACATCACCACTAAGACCTTATGAACATCCAATTTCTTAACTTATATAATTGTTGAAATCTCACTAAATTCATATGACTACAAGAGGTATAAGAAAATACATATCATAATTATCCTAAAGGGAAAATGGAAGAATGATGTTTCAAAAACGAGATCTGAATCACCTTCAATAAATTTTTGTCTTCCAAATATATATAACCAATTAGTTTATATTAATTTTTATATCCTATGAAACCTCAAATAACCCCTAGAAATTGTACATACAATAATTTCAAAGAGGAAACAAAATATCAGAATGAAAAAAAAAACCTCAATGCACTACATCATTAAAGAAAAACATACATAGGTCACTAAACATATTCAATGGACTTAAAAAAAGAAATTTACTTTAAAAGAAAAATATTTATTGAAATAAAGGAAAAAATAACCAAGTAATATTTTTATGTGTTTAGAACATGAGTCATAATTCACAAGGGGAATATTGAAATTTCTTATATTAATGAATATAAATTTAATTACAATAAGAAGTTATTTCTTCAATCACAAGTTACTATACTCTAATAATATAATATTATAGTCAGTTAAATCTATAGCCCACACATTCCGATATTCATCTGAATAATTCTAAATAACACCAATCTCAATGAAGATCCCTCTGATCAGCCAAATACTCCCACCACCTCAACTCTAGCTTTTGGTATATTGTTCCCACTTGTAAAACTCTTTTCTTCTTAATTTTATGTATGTAAAAGTGATGATTATGTATCTGAGAGTGACTTCATATAGTACCATTATTCCTCTGTAATGATCCCCAACAATGATGCCAAAGGGAAACATCTAACCATTTGTTTTTGAATAATATCATCTTGTCTTTTATCTTTCAATTTCTTTATATATGAATTTCTAAACATTGGTCACATTACTCATTTATCTTCGTCCTTCATTAGATGTAAAACTACTAAGTTCACTCCTTCTAGTATATATAATACCATAGTTGTAAAATTGATTCCATAGCTAAACCAAATTTTCCTTTCCTTAAAATAATTCGAAAAATTACAAAAAACTAATAAAAACTATATTCCCAACTTATAATATATCTCAAAATTAATTTCAGGATTCATGTCATAATATACAAAAGGAATATATTTTTTTTCATTGTTATATTTTATATCAATTAAAAGATGAACTTTATTAAACATAAACTATCAAAAATGACAGAAACAGACATTTATTATATTCATTACTATTCTAGGATAAAATTATTATTACATAGTCATTCACTTTTGAGTTTAACATAACATTGATAAATTTTGGAAAACATTCATTTCAATCATATGTCATATTAGTCTTGGATATTTATGTGGAAAATTAATATCTCGGTTCATTATATAAATTATTGTAAATTCATACCTCTAGGTTATTCATCCTATAAGAGTCACCCATCCAATTGTAACCCATTATTACAAAAAAATATAGATACCGAATCCAATTTGGTACACCCATTCCCAACATACCCTATAAAAGGTAATCTATGGAATCCTAACATTAGCATGCTCTATCCAATTCGTTGATCAAGATCCTAACATGAGTTCTTTTTTGAAGGAATATAACCCGTAGTACTTTGAGGGGGGGGGGGTTAGACTCACCATTTTAATATTTATCACATTCATATCGTTCCATCTCATACAATCCCTATATTAATTCACGATTCTAGGAAATTATTTTTTATATTGTATTTTTATCTAAATTTATGAATTTAAAACATATTTATATATAAAAACTTCTATCACCATGGATTTTTTCATATTGTATAAAAAATAATTATATTTACAAATATTCAATGAAACTTTATTTATATATCAATAATAAAGAGGGGTGTCAATTTCAACTCATAACTAATACTTAATATATATTTATATATATACTTATATTAAAATGATCATTATTATTGGGTCTGTAAGAAAAAAAATCATAATATTGGTTTGAGAAAACTAAATCTCTTGCCGACCATAAAAAAATATCAAGATAATAATAAATAAAACCCATGAATATGAAACTACATTATTAAATGCTATATATCTCCAAAAATACATTCAATAGATCCTATTTATTACTTACTCTCAAAGTCACTAATAAAGAATCTACCCTAAACTAGTCATAGATTTTGGCCTACCAAATTATAGAATCATCTCATTCTCAATGTTAAAACATCCATTGCAAGATATTTATTCCTAAAAAAATCTCTTGATGAATATATCATGATTATATTTTTATGTATGAACTATCTATAAATTCATTAACACATATTCCAAAAAGTAATCTATCTCTAGTTAAGAAATATAATTATTATACATTTATATTCCTTGCCACTAGAAATAACATATATCCATATTATGTTTTATAATTTCTGTTATCTATAGAAAACCCATTTATTTCACAACTAGTGTCTGCCTCTCCAAGATATCAATGCTAAATAATCAACTAAATGATATAATTATTTAATAATATATGATATTTAGTCAACCTATGTCCATGGATATGGAAAAATTAAATACTTATATCCCTTAGTCCACCACATGTGAACCACCAACCAATACTCATAAAACATAATCTTCAAGACCTATGTTAAACTATAAGATACTTATCCCCATACATATAAATATAACCAGCAAGAAATACACCCATGTTATTATTATACTCAAAAGGAAATCATAGTCGATGTATTGGAATATGTTAGTCACTGAAATCCTTAGAATATTTCCCGAGCCTACTTTCCATCCTAAGTAAATACATATCATTCTATTACAAAATTTTCAATATCCTCACACATTCCTGGTCAAAATTCTAATCTAAAAAACTTTTACATAACTCTAACCTTAATATTCTATTATTAGTGCCATTTTTTGGATTGGAAATAGTATTCAGAGTGTCACCCAAATTCATTCCTCCATGGTATTGATAATTAACACTTTTTTATGTTTTTAATCTATAGAAATAGAAGAAATTATCCTATAAAATAAACAAGTAATAATGTAGATGAAAAATCGTTAATGAGAACGAACAAGATCAAGGCATCGTTAGTTCCTTATGAAAATAAAATTATGAAATTTATAATATACTCTACATAACACTACTTAAAAAATAAATTACATTGGTTAGAATGAGGCAAAACATATAGAGATATTTAATTCCTATAATATAAAATTGATTTAAAATTTAATATTAATAATTGATTTAAAAAAATCTTAAATTTCATGAATAAACAATACTAAATGAGTGTATAGAGAATATATAAATTAATTATCATAATATAGTACAATTTACAACATTTTTAATGAATAGTCTTTTTATTGTTATAATTTAATATAAACAAATCATTGGTCCTAGTTTTTTTCTAATTACTAAAATCATATTATCATATGATAATGTAATTTTATTCATTAAAAAAATAGGTGACCCATAACCAATTTTTAAACAAATAATTCTACAACCCATTCCAGGATTTAGAATATATCCAAGAAATATTTTCATGCCATAAATAAAAATTAATCAAAAAATTAAAACGGTTATGTTGATTAAACGTTGAAAATATATATATTAATGAATAAATAAATAAACCTAACAAAAACATCAATAAAAAATAAAGGAACAACACCAATATTTTAACCCATTATAATAACTCCTTTAACAAAGTGTTTACCCCTACATGATTTAACAAAAAAAATATTTTTTTATATTAAAAATAAAATTGATCATAATATATTCCTAAATAATATAAATCATATTGCTAAATATATTTATGTTATCTTGAAATATTACCTTTCTAAACTAGTGAAAATTTACCTAATCAGTGACAACCTCTTTTTATAATCATTTTTGGTCAATATAAAATCACAACATAAGAGTTTCATCTCAGGGAAATTATTATATCATTTTAGATATTACATCACATATAAAAAATATGACTAAAATTCATGATTCTATTGATCGTGATAAGAAATTTATATCTTTATATATTTTTCATATCATAAATTTGACACCAATATAATATTATATCATGTCAAAATTACAGTGTAATTCTACTCTTAGACATCACCATAAACTCTATCACATAATAAAATCATCCTGAAAATCCACCTTGGAGGAACTATCCATCACTCCCGATCTATTATGTTGTAATATGAAACCTTTTTTTTAGTTATTATAATGGATCACAATTATTCATTACAATTACATTTTCACACTAAAACAAATTCGTAAATTCCGAATTCTTTAACCATAAATAAAAATCATTGTTTATAATATTACCAATATAACACAATATTTCCCAAATAAATATTAGGTTTTGACATCACTAAATTTTCATGTCATAATTTTATGTTATTATTTCATGAATATATCATCCAATCTTTATAATGATACTAACATTTCAAATGTCACCATTAAGATCAATTCTACCATCAATCATATAAAAAAATATTTTTTTTCAATAATAAACCCATTATTTTTCGAATTCCAAATTTAAATTTATATAAATATTTAGATCCCACATATTACATCACACATAAACATTATGGATTGTCTCAAGTATAGACCTCTACATCATCACAAAAAATCAATCATACCAAATATTTAAACATCATAATAAAAAAATATAACAATTACGAGTTAGAATTTTTTTTCTAGAATCAAATTAATAAAATATTTCACATAATCAGTTTTTGAGAAAACAAATAAACAATTTATTTTAATTTTCCAAAAAAATTCATGAAACTAAAATCTTTTACCATCTATTTCAATTTTTTATCTTTTCACTGATATTAATCATCAACAATAAAATCTATCACGAACTGAATCTGGTCGCCGCCAAAACCGGCACCAGACCCAGCTCGTGATAAGGGCCGAAGGGCATTCCCTTTCCCCATGGGTAGGCACAAGTTCCCAGGTATCATTTATCTTTGATTGGGAACCATTTACCCGAATATGTATAGGTAAAACACCAAAACAATTTGATAAAATGAATCTGAAAAATTCATACCAAAAGGTTTATAAAAAAATCCATAACTGAATAAAATTGATTAAATACAATATAAGAGGTCCAAATTCAAAAAAAATGACAACATAAAGACACCCCCAAGGACTCCACACGACAAGGGGGTCGTCACCCGCAAGTCGTCTCCACAACTCTGCCCCAGCGATGGGGACTAACACCCAGAACTGCCATCACCCTTGGAATTTCCTTTACCTGAGTCAAAAATAATAAAGTCTACTTACACCCAAGGGGTTTAAGTAGGGTGTGATCCTAATACCAATAGGATACCACCCAATTATTCTAAGGTTCATGCAATACAAGGTGAAAAAGAAAGCAATTTTAATATGCAATGAGAAGCAGCGACACATTCCGAGAAATGCAACATTAAATTGAAAACATTTTTCCAAATAAAAATTTCAGAATGTTAACACATTTAAATAGGCATGTTATATACTTCAATATAAGTCCAAATAAACCCAAATACAAGAGAAAATACCACAAATACAATGACTAAGAAAATCGTGAACAACCAAAGGCACTAGATAGTCTCGGGCCCCATGTACCTCGTACCTCAGTGTAATGTAACCACAGTAAAATCTGTTCTCATGCACGAGCCACTAGTAGGGAACATAACCATAACCTAGTGGTCCCCAATAATCATCCACATATTTTAGTTAGAGTTTTCTTTATCCAAATTCTAGGTGAAACCGGGAAAAAAACCCATCTGGTCCACTAGCCGTACTAGTACACATCCTCCCCACCCAGGTACCCGTGCTTCCCCCTTTGTGCTCAAACAATTTCAGGATTTAACACATATCAATTTTAATGTAAAACAACACTAATGATAAAATACAAAAAATAAGGTTTCTATCACATTTTATACCACTTAAAACACACAACAAACACTTTGAATTTGAATAAATCAATTTCTCAAAATCCAGTGTTGTTTTGCACACAAAACCCCTTAAGAAACCCACCTATACACTACGTTCACACTTGTAAGTTACCAAAACAATAAAGGAATCCCAATAAATTTCAATTAAAACAAAAAATCTTTTTTTGGGCATCCCCATTTTAAACAAGAAGTGTTAACTTTGTAAAACCTTCATTTTCACACAAAAGTGGAACCAAAACTTCACTTTCTTTACAAACACAATTAGAACCCATTTTTTGCAGCAATAACCAAAGGGGATAAACATTATAAACATTATTATAAGCCTTATTATAGTTCAATAAAAACAACAAATTATTTATAGGGAACCCTCAAATAAACAAATAAAACATTTCTTTGGGAACCCCCCAATTTCACACCAAATTGGCATTTAAAATTCAATTGCAATAGAAACATCATTAGAACCAATTTTTTCAGAAATAATAAAATGATATAAATATGAAAATATGATAAATACATCATGAGAATACACAAATATTTCATCAACATTGGAATCACCTATCAAATCAAATGAAACCATTGAATCCTTTGTGGGAAAACACAAACGCACCACCGCCGCACCTCAAGAAGGGTATATCAAACATAAAAATATAAATTTGACCAAAAAAACCCAATTTTAAACCTGAAGTTCGAACCCCTACCCACTGGTCATTTGTCACTTCAATGAAAATAGAGGAAAACCTAACAAATTTAATTAAACCCTAAGCAATTTGAAAGGGGAAATGAAATGGACTAACTTACATGAGAAATCATGAATGAATCTCCCCAAAACACCAATATCTGAAGTTGAAAATGGCCAAAACACGATGTATGTTCGCACAAGAATATGTAGGTCATTTAGGAATAGGAATGGAGGGAAAATAGTATGAATTTAGAGAGTTATGATTGAATGAACTTACCTCATCAAATCAGGACGATTTTAGAAACCCTAAGATGTTCGTCCCTAAATAGAGATTCATAAGAGCTTCATAGAGGGGGTAAAGAGGCTGGGTGTAAGGGGCGCATTTGAGGCTTGGAAGCACTGAAAAATACTTAAAATTGAATAAGTTATTAAATAAATAAAATTAATTTTTGAAACTGGATATGGGCTTCCGGGCAGGCCCAATCCCTTAAATAAAAACCAAAATAAACCTTGGTTATGGATTTCCAAAGGATCCAAATTTTAATTGTGGTGTTAATATATCAGGGGAGGAAATTTAAGAGTTGGAATAACTGAAAAAATATTAAAAAATGAAGAAGTTATAAAAGGAACAAAATTTATTTTTAAATCTGGAGTTGGGCTCAGGGTTTGGCCCAATTCATGAAAACTCACATATTCTCCATAAAACCTTTGGAAACCCCAAAAACAAATCATTAATGGAAATTAAAATAAAAATACATTTAAAATAATATATGTATGTAAAAATTATCCCCACCATGAAAACCTTTCACCCTGGAAAGTCACAGTAAGGCCAAAGCAACAACCAAACCCAACTGAGAAACCAAGAGGTACTCCCTTGCTAGGTTTCTCCCCCAAAGGCCAAAACACCTCCAGTGATCAATGAAGGAATGAATACTCTCAAAAACCAAACATACAAAAATTTCATGAAACAATCAAGAAAATTCATACTTTATCTCAAAATAAAACTCCTCAAACACTATCCAAACAAGACTCAAGCAATTCACCCAAACGAACAACAACTTCGAACAGGGTTACATTTACCTTACATTAACTACACCATTGGGTGCTCTCCAGTCCCAACGTTTACTCAAGAAATATGTTGGTAGATAGATAGCTCTGAATTAGACTATCTACATGAATCCAAGACCATGGATAAATATATGTTACTGGTACAAGGGGGACACAAATACGCTCCCCACCATAAGAGACAACCAATAATTTTTTTTCCGAGACAGAATCAGGACACTAATAGGGGGACGCTTGAATGGACTCCCAAGTACAATGGGTATAATTCCATCAGAACTTTATGAAAGAACTTATATAAGACTCATAGTGGGTATCCCCACCATAAGAACCAACCATCTTAACCGACCAGCATGGGCCTGTATAGAAAGACCCCAAAATTTGAAGAGTTGGGAAGGTCACATGGTTAGTCCGCACGATTTGGGAAACCATGCGCTAATTGTGTGGATCCTTATATCCACATGGTTTTCTGGGGAATGGTCACTATTAACAAAGTTAAAACCTTGTTCTCATCCATTTTATCCAAACATCCAACCATTCTCCAAAGACTCAATGGAAACCAAAGGTGGAGGGAATGAAATTGGGCGATGACATGGGTGTAAGGACCTCCACCTATTTCTGCCAAATGTGACCAACATAAGAAGGATGATGATACCAGAGGTTTAAAATCATCCTATATTTCATATTTAGGATATGACTTTTTACAAGGGTTCAAATGACCCTGTGATTTCCCATGACTATAAGCCAGCTTCTCTCTGATACCTATAGCTGAATCTCAAATGATTGAAGCATCTTCGGCCTCGTAGTTAGTATTTGGAAACCCACTTAATGAGAATTCTTCTTTCAGTGCCACCAACAACTACACCACAATCCCCGATAAGTTTTCCAGACATAACACATTCCAAACTCACTTTACCCGATCTCGATATTTCACTGAAACAATGGCTAAGAAGATGCACACACATCACACCTTGTTTCTTCAGGTGAGAAACAATTAAAGTAAAGAACACATACACTCACCTTCCTCTAAAATGGAAGATTTTTAGTTTCTTCCAGGGGATAAATTCTCCCAACATAACAGGGACTCTCAAAGGATTTCACTGCATTCACTTATATGGTCAATCAAGCACATGACATCATAAGGCATCACCGAACATGACCATTGCGACTGATATAAACAATGCATGGAGAGGGACCTTGTACAACATCCCCAAACAACACACAATTCTAGAAAGTGGTCACAATATCCTATCATGACCATATTTCCCACACCGGTGGTTTAACATGAATTCATGCATGAATGAAAATTCGATGAACCCAAAGGTCCTCTTAGATACCATCGAGACACTCATCCACACCAACAACCCTAGAACACATCCACCTTCGACGTATTAGGAAACTTAAGAAACTAAGGTCTCTTTCAACCTTACATGAGCACTCTACCATTATAAGAGGATCTAAAAATCAAAGAAAGGAAAGGGTGTAAACTCAATCTAAAAATCTCAAGAAAAATTTTCCTTATATTGATCAACTGGAGGGTCTTCAAAAGGAAAAACAATCCGGGTTGCACTTCAGTTGTGCACTAAACCTTAATGGGGCGTACCTTATCCAACGATTGAACCAAAGGACCCAACCAAGATGGTCCATTGGTCAAGATATACTAGAATACAGATCCAAAAACATGAAGGGAACCACCGTAAAGTCATCCCAAAACATTTTTTAAAAGAGACCACTAACTGTCCCAACAACACAGCTTACTGACCAAACACAAACCCAAAACACCGTTCAAACAAGAGGGGTTCTTGGACTCAAAACATCCCATAACATCAACATTATCAAAAACCCATAATATAAAATATAACAAACTATTCATCAAGACATCATGTTTTTCTTTAAAACCATTTCTTTGAAAAAAATCTATTTAGCAGTAAGCATATCCACCAATGGTACCCCATGGGTCTCACACATGCATGTTTTTCTGCCACACCGAGCACCCTCCTCATATACGTCCTGGAACTCATCAATTCATGACATAAATAATCCATCATCCCATATAACCCCATGCATGTGGTTACTCACAGAAATACCAAAGGTTAAAACAAATATTATTTCCACTTTTCAAAACCAAAACATTCAACCAACACATCCTTCTTTTCAAAACTGCTAACCGGGAGATCCAAATCCCAATTCAAATATTACTAAAATTTTCAGAAAGACACAACCATTTACACAAGAAATCAATTTCAAGATATTCACATCAATTTAAAAACATCTCATCCCATTAAAACCACTTATGATTGTTTAGAAAACTCTATTGGAAACACTTTCCAAAACCAATATCAATATAGTTCCTACTTTCAAAAGAGGTGTAAGCACACCATTTTCCATTTCAAAAAAAAATCCTGAAAATTCAGACCCACCATTTCATTAAAAAAATCATTCCCTCATTATTTGAAAATCATTTCAAAAAAAACTTTACGTTTCTTAAAACCAAGTCACATTAAAACCCATGTTCCAAGATTTCAAAACTATATAACACAAGAAAATGCGAGAGGAAACTAGTTTCAGTGGGTGACTTGGGCATATGGTTGGAGACCATACTCCATATCACTTCACATTCACAAATAGTGTACTAGGGAAGATCCCTAGCTCCACATGGCTTTCCAGGCCCTGCGAGCTCACTGAGACCATTAACCCAACTCCCTTTTCATTTCCCTTAACCATCATCAAACCTAGAAAACCAAAGGACTTAGATAAATCCAGAATTAACCTAGAAACGTGAATACTGTCATGAGGTGTGATGATCAGGCACACTACCCATAACTAGAATACCAAGTCCCTATAATCCTAACTCCGCACTATCCTGACTCTTCCCCAAATAACATGACACAAAGAGTTAACTTCAACCTCCTTTGATACCATTTTGTCACGAACCGAATCTGGTCGCTGCCAAAACCGGCACCAGACCCATCCCATGATAAGTCCCAAAGGGAGTTCCCTATCCCCAAGGGTTGGAAAAAGTTCCCGGGTATCATTTATCTTGGTTTGGGAAAGATTTACATGAATATGTATAGGTAAAACACCAAAAAGATTTGATAAAATGAATCTGAAAAATTCATACCAACAAGGTTTATAAAAAATACAGAACATAATACATTGGATTAAATACAATAAAATAGGTCCAAATAAAAAAAATGACAACATAAAGGCATCACCAAGGACTACACACAACAAGGGGGTCATCACCTGCAAGTCATCTCCACAACTCTTCCCCAGCAATGGGGACTAACACCCAGAACCGCCATCACCCTTGGAATTTCCTTTAACTGAGTCAAAAATAATAAAGTCTACTTACACCCAAGGGGTGTAAGTAACGTGTGAGCCTAATACCAATAGGATACCACCCAATTATTCTAAGGTGCATGCAATACAAGGTGAAAATGCAAGCAGTTTTAATATGCAATGAAAAGCGGCGACATATTCCAAGAAATGCAACATTAAATTGAAAACATTTTTCAAGATAAAACATTCTAAATGTTAAGACATTTAAATAGGCATGTTATCTGCTTCAATATAAGTCCAAATAAACCCAAATAAAAGGGAAAATACCACAAATCCAATAAGAAACAAAATCGGGAACACCCCTAGGCACTAGATAGTCTCAGGCCCCATGTACCTCGTACCTCGGTGTAATGTAACCATAGTAAAATTTGTTCTCGTGCATGATCCACTAGTAGGGAAAATACCCATAACCTATTGGTCCCCAATAATCATCCACATATTTTATTTAGAGTTGTCATTATCCAAATTCTAGGTGAAACAGTGACAAAAACTCATCTGGTCCACTAGCCGTACTAGTACACATCCGCCCCACCTAGGTACCCAGGATTCCCCCTTTATGCTCAAACAATTTTAGGATTTAACACATATCCATTTTAATGTAAAACACCAATACTGGTCACATACACAAAATAAATTATCTATCACATTTTATACCACTTAAAACACACAACAAACACTTTGAATTTGAATAAATCAATTTCTCAAAATCCCGTGTTGTTTTGCACACAAAACCCCTTAAGAAACACACTTATACACTATGTTCACACTTGTAAGTTACCAAAACCATAAAGGAAGCCCAATAAATTTCAATTAAAACAAAAAATCAATTTTTGGGAATCCCCATGTAAAAAAAGAAGTGTTAACTTTGTAAAACCTTCATTTTCACATAAAAGTGGAACCAAAACTACACTTTCTTTACAAAAACAATTAAAACCCATTTGTGCCGCAATAACCAAAGGGGATAAACATTATAAACAACATTTCAAGACTTATTAAAGGTCAATAAAAACAACTAATTATTTATAGGGAATCCCCAAATAAACAAATAAAACATTTCTTTGGAAAACCCCCAATTTCACACTTAATTGGCATTTAAAATTCAATTGCAATAGAAACATAATTAGAACCAATTCTTTCAGAAATAATAAAATGATATAAATATGAAAATATGATAAATACAGCATGATAATACACAAATATTGCATCAACATTGGAATCACCTACCAAATCAAATGAAACCATTGAATCTTTTGTGCGAAAACACAAACGCACCACCACTGCACCTCAAAAAGGGTAGATCAAACGTAAAAATAGAAATTGGACCAAGAAAACCCAAGGTTAAACCTTAAGTTCAAACCCCTACCCACTGGTCATTTTTACACTTCAATGAAAAGGGAGGAAACCCTAAATAAATAGAATGGAACCCTAAGAAATTTGAAATGGGAAATGAAATAGACTAACTTACTTAATAAATCTTGAATGAATCTCCCCAAAAAACATGTATCTGAAATTGAAAACGGCCAAAACACAGTGGATGTTCTCATAAGAATTATTAGGTAATTTAGGAACTGGAATGTATGGAATAGAGTATGAATTGAGAGAGTTATGATTTAATTAACATACCTCATAAAATCTGGCCGATTTTAGAAACCCTTAGATGTTCGTCCCTAAATCGCGATTTCTAAGAGCTCCAAAGAGGGGGTAAAGAGGCTGGGGGAGCGGTAGGGTGTAAGGGGCTCATGTGAGGCTTAGAATCACCGAAAATACTTAAAATTGAATAAGTTAGTAAATAAATAAAATTAATTATTAAAACTGGATATGGGCTTCTGGGTAGGCCCAATCCCTTAAATAAAAACCAAAATAAACCTTGGTTATGGATTTTCAAAGGCTCGAAATTTTAATTGTGGTGTTAATATATCATGGGAGGAAATTTCGGAGTTGGAATAACTGAAAAAATATTAAAAAATGAAAAGGTTATAAAAGAAACAAAATTTATTTTTAAATCTGGATTTGGGCTCACGGTTTGGCCCAATTCATGAAAACTCACCTATTCTCCATAAAACCTTTGAAAACCCACAAAAGAAAGAATTAATGGAAATTAAAACAAAAATACATTTAAAATAAGCTATGTATGTGACAAAATCCATTAATAAAAAATATTTCACTAATTAATCATGGATCATTTATTTTTAATATCCTTATAAGAATAAAAAGCATAACAATGACACTGATGAAATATTATTACTCTATTCTTGGTTAATTTTTAACATTTTAATTTTAAGTTTTTCCAGAAGAACATAAGGGGAAATGAAAATAAAAAATAGAATTATATATTAGTATATCCATCATAACCAAAAACAACTCCTTACACTCTCCCCAAAAGAATATATTTTTACCCAATTAAATATCATGGAATAATTTAATCTTCCACACTTAGCGTGAATATAATTATGAAAAATATTGAGATACATGAATGTAAAGGAAATTAGAGTTTAATATAGGTCACCTAATAGTATATACATTTTTTATAAGTGAATAAAATATTTCAAAACTATAAAGGTAGTCTCAAAGGTTTAAGGGATAAAAATAAATAATTCCCTCTCTCATCGTTTAGTGATTAAAATGTTATAGTATTTGAAATTTAAAAAAATAATTTTTTCTAGTAATCTACATGTAATAAGAATCAATCGAGAAAGGTGATATCAGATATAACGTATAAAAGGGTATAAAATGAGTCTCAATAATGTTAATTAAAAATATTAAACAATTACTTAAAATATAAATTGTAACGCCCCGACCCTAGTTGCCTAGAGTCGGTGCATTATTACATAACATTGGCATGATCACAAGAAAGATCAAATCTCGAAAGACCGATTGGTTTAGTAGCCTTGGAAACACTAGATATATTCATAAGTTTTACATTACATCATAAAATGAAAAACTACTACAACAACATAATGTCTCCATAATCCACACAACTATCCCCTCATAATATCCCTACAGGTCATTCATAATTTACTTCTTCACATCCTGGGGAAAAATAAAACATAGAAAAGGGGTGAGCTCAAATGCCCAGTAAGGATAACAATATAGCGGAAACTTTCATAAATAAGAATAAACGTTTAAGGCAATGCATTACTAAAACAAAAGCCTTTTAAAATTGAACTTCAACATGGTATGGCAAAAGTAAAATGAAATAATGCCATTTACTTATTCACATGGATATTCTACTAATCGAATAATCACATGCAAAAATCAATAACCACTTTCATAATGTTGGAATTCATAATGCCAGACTATCATAACCACATAGCCAAGGCCTCGTGCCAAGGCTACAAATAAGATTTTGTCAAGGCCTTGTGCCAAGACACTAGTTTGTCTCATGAGACCTACCGATGCATCGAGGAGCTATAGCGGGCTCCACCCGTCACTTATTAAGTCCAATGCATTCCCATATGAAAAGGTTTAAACATAACATAAACATTCGTATTAAAACTAGCATACGAAATGTCAATACTTTCACAATAAACTATGAATGGTATAAAAATAGCACATCCACAGTCAAACATATCACAAAACCTTCAATACAATATAGAAGTTTTGTATCATAATAAATCAACTTCAAATAATCTTAAAATCCATCAAAGGATGTTGACATAGATGAAATCAAAATTCTTTTAAAAGAAATATCTCCTTTTATTTTGAAATCATTTAAGATCCATATAAAATAAAACATTTTCTTTGAAAATATTCTTATAAGCTTGTATGGGAAGCTTCGACGATTTTATAACGGCGGAAAATAACCGCACCCGCCGTATAAGTTAAAAAAAACATTCTTACCTCAATTCTGTCGAAAAGGTTAAAAAGGACCTTGTTTTGAAAACGACGGAAAGATTCCTTTATAAACCTCTTATAAAAAGTCAAACAAGGTTATAAATGACTTTAACCCATATTCTTGTAAATAGTAAAAATGTTTTGAAATCCATTTCGAAGAAACATGGATGTGGATGATAAAGAGATCCCAGTAGATTATTACGTATAATACAACCTCGGATAATGAAGAGATTGTGAAATAACCCTTACCTTGTACTTTTCCTTGGTTGTGGTAGGTTAACCTCCTGTATAATGGTGAAATAATTGTTATTAAATTATACAAGAATCATATACATTAATATGATATCATATATGATCTTTTAATATTGATTTGATAATAATATCTTAGTATTATCGTTGTTTCGGGTGTTAACTTACTTGTTTTCTTTCATATGTTTTGTTACGTAAGACATGTTTGTAAAGGATAGGTTGTATATTATTCATATCCAGAATGATATCAAGTCCTTAAACATCATTTTTAAATCATAAAATGATAATTACGCTTTAATGGTTATGATGGAGAATGAATCTCATCGCGTTCGTGGAGACGGTAGTCCGTACGTACGCACGAGCGACAATATCATTCTTTTGATATTAAAATAATATATAAATGGATGGTATATCATATATACAGAATCATTAACATGTTATATTTATTATTTACATGAGTTACACATCATTATTATACCCATCCAAATAATATTATATTGAATAACAATTACACCACGACGTGGAGACGGTAAGCCGTACGTATGCACGTATGGTGACATGTTATTCAAAGGGTGGATAGAATACTGAATATGATTGTACCATATTTATAATAACATCACAGTATATGTGAGATACTGGAGTTATTATTTCAGAATGGTAAGAACAAAGGAAGAAGAAGTGGAAGAAGAAATGAACTTAGAAAAGGGTGGTGAAATCATTACCTCTTCTTCGGGTTCTTCCGTTTGATTTGATCAAAAGGGCTCCTTAGGTTGGCTTTCTGATAAAACTAAGGCCTCTAGGTTGTATTGAGAGATGTTGGGAGAGTATTTGGGCAGAGTTTGGCCGAACCAAAAGGCTTTGAAGGTGTGAAGAAATGAGAAGGAGGAGTGCCCTTTTATAAGAGGGGTGAGGGGCACCTTTGGAAAAGTTAGAAATATTAATTTATAATAAATTCATATTCGGTTTCTAATGGCTCCAAAGCTTATTATTCAAAGGTTAAGGTGGGGATAAGTCGAAAACCACTCAACCAATAGAATTTAGACAGGTTTGGGTACTTATATTAACCTTATCTTTAAGTATTAACTCTAAGGTAATTAGTTTCACTTTTACAATGTCTCTTTGTATTTTTATATAATATGGTTAATAAACATACTATATACATCCAAGCGACCCCCAAGTGGTCCATTAATGATTAACCTATCATAATATAAGTCGCTTGGCCGAACCTTAGATTTTTAGGAATTTAATATCAATTAATAATATAATATTTGTTTTAAGAATTCTTTTATGTCAATTTTGACACTATTCATTAGTTGATTTTTGTGAAACTCATAACAGATTTATTACTTCGAAAAAAGTCAATTAAATCAATCCTAATATATCATATTATCCTAGAAAATTAGTTTAATTAATTAAAAGTTTCATATTATATTTATTTGGGTATTTATAATATCACTTATTTTAATTTTTCACTATTATAGTAATTACTGCATCATCATTGTGTCATAAATAAAATAAATTATTTAATGTCTAAAAATTATAAGTAAAATATCATTATGTAGGAAAGCTTTTTAGCTTTCTAATGAATATTTATAATCGAAAATCCAACATGTATAACCCTATGTAAAAATTGTTCTTCTAAAAGATATATGCTTGTGTCATTTTTGTATTCATTTTAACTTAATTAAAATAAAGTGTCATTATCACTTACAAGTGGATCCATGGGGTCCCAAAATTGACACAAAGATGCCCATGGTCGACCATGTATCAACCAATAGGGTTAAGACACGTTTTAGGGTAATTTTGTATTATTATAATATTATTTTTTAACCCTTATTTACCGGATTTACCCTTTAACCATGGTAAATAAAATATTTACCGCAGTAATTATTCAAAATGTGTAAAAATAAAAGTTACCTATTTACACAATTTGAACATCCTGATTCCAAATATGGAATCCATTTTCCTAAATTCAAAACACAGAAGTGGCAGAAATTAATTTAAAATTAATTCCCGCTGTCAAAACAAAAAGCGTGTTTTTAAGAGATAATAACTATCAAAAGATTGACACTTGTTTATGTTCGGTTTAATTGTAAAATTATGTCCAATGATAAACATTAAATTGAATGGTAAAAATATATTCTAAATATACTTTAAAACCACTCAAATTCATAATTTATCACTATTAATTATTTTGATTAAAAAAGTTGTTTTTAATTAAAATTTAGAAATTTTCACTATTCATCAAAATATGAAAGTTATCCGAAATGTACCAAAATTTCACCCTAGGCTAATTTTGATATTCCGAATCCAAAAATGAAGTCCATTTTGAAATATAGAATATATATGATTTCAAAAATTAGGTATTACTATTCACAACGGCTAGTTTAATTAGTTGTGGTGTGTGTTAGAACTCGAGGTTGCGTACAACACACGCTATCGCATTATTCAAAGGGAAACGTACCGTAGAAGCTTGGGGTGTTACATTCTCCACTCATTCAAATAATTGCGTCCTCGCAATTTCTAGGGTATTACTGCATAAAAAGACTCGGGTGGTTCTTCATCATAAGTTCCTCGGGTTCCCACGTTGCCTCTTCCATCTTATGATTCCTCCACAAAACTTTTACCAGACGCGTCGTCCGGTTTCTCAGCACTTGTTCTCTCGTATCAAGAATCTTGATGGGCTCTTCGCAATAGGAAAGATCGGGTTCCAGTTCTAATTCCTCATAGGTGAGTACATGCGTTGGGTCAGGCATGTATTTCCTCAACAGAGATACGTGGAACACATCGTGAACTTTGGAGAGACTTGGCGGCATTGCCAATCGGTAAGCCACAGCCCCAATTCGTTCTAGAATTTCGAAAGGTCCGATGTACCTGGGACTCAATTTACCTTTCTTACCAAAACGTATGACTCCCTTCCATGGAGATACCTTCAGGAAAACATGATCACCGACTTGAAATTCCAAATCCTTCCTTCGATTATCGGCATAGCTCTTCTGCCTACTTTGAGCTGCTTTAATGTGATTTTGGATTACTTTCACCTTTTCCACCGTTTCCTCCACCAGCTCTGGGCCTACAAGTTTTCTTTCACCAACGTCATCCCAACAGGTTGGTGTACGACATCTCTTTCCGTATAACGCTTCATATGGTGCCATCTGTATACTCGAATGGAAGCTATTGTTATAGGAAAATTCTACCAGTGGTAAATATTGATCCCACATACCCTGAAAGTCAAGTGAGCAAGATCTCAACATGTCTTCTAAGGTCTGAATAGTCCGTTCTGATTGTCCGTCTGTCTGAGGGTGGTAAGCAGTGCTCAAATGAAGTTCAGTATCTAGGGATTTCTGAAGACTTTTCCAAAATCTTGAAGTAAAACGGGGATCACGATCAGAAACAATCGATAGGGGTACTCCATGAAGTCTCACAACTTCATTAATATATAGTCTTGCTAGACGTTCCAGGGGTAGATCTTCTCTTATAATAAGAAAATGTGCTGACTTGGTAAGACGATCAACAATAACCCATATTGCATCGTTCCTTCTAGGAGTCTTTGGTAGCCCCATGAAAAAGTCCATCGTAATATTGTCCCATTTCCACTCCGGTATGGGAAGAGGTTGCATGACTCCTCCAGGCTGTTGCCTTCCAGCTTTCACTTGTTGACAAACCATACATCTTGACACAAAATCAGCAATCTCCCTCTTCATGTTGTCCCACCAAAAATGTTCTTTCAAATCTCTATACATTTTGGTGCTCCCAGGGTGTATAGAAAAATTGGAACTATGAGAATCATCCAGCAATTCCCTTTTTAGATCAGGTATATTGGGAACACAAAGTCTCTTCCCGAATTTCAAAATTCCATCTTCATACACAAAGTCTCTCAATCTCCCATCATTCACAGCTTTAATCTTCTTCTGAAATTCTTCATCATCGGTCTGAGAACTCTTAATCCTTTCTAGTAAAGATGGTTTGGCAACCATTTGAAAAAGCATTGATGTTTCACCTTCCCTGGTTATTCCCATGTCCATCTTCACTAGATCCATGAAAATTGGATCCCTTTCAATTCTCATCATGTTCAGAACTCCATGGTCTTTTCTGCTCAAAGCATCTGCCACCTTGTTTGCCTTCCCCGGGTGGTAGTGTATCGTACAATAATAATCCTTGAGTAATTCAAGCCATCTCCTTTTCCTCATGTTGAGTTCTTTTTGTGAGAAAATATACTTCAAACTCTTGTGATCAGTATAAATCTCACATTTTTCACCATAGAGGTAGTGCCTCCATATCTTCAAAGCAAAGATCACAGCTGCTAACTCAAGATCATGAGTAGGATAGTTTTGTTCATGAATTTTCAACTGTCGTGATGCATAGGCAATAACTCTATCATTCTGCATAAGGACACAGCCAAGTCCTTTCTTCGATGCATCACTATAAATAACGAACCCATCATTCCCCGATGGTAGAGTCAATATAGGAGCATTGACTAATCTTCTCTTCAGTTCTTCGAAACATTCTTCACACTCTTTTGTCCAAACAAATTTAACCCCTTTACGTGTGAGCTTCGTTAATGGGTTAGCCAATCGGGCAAAATTCTGGACGAAACGTCGATAATAACCTGCCAAACCAATAAAACTACGTACCTCAGTTATACTCGTAGGTGCTGGCCATTCTTGGATTGCCTTGGTCTTAGAAGGATCAACAGAGATTCCATCTTTAGAGACAATATGGCCAAGAAAAGAAATCTCCTGAAGCCAGAATTCACACTTGCTAAACTTCCCATATAATTCATGCCTCCTCAGAGTCTTCAAGATAATGCGCAAGTGATTTTCATGATCTTTGTAGGTTTTGGAGTATACCAAGATATCATCAATAAATACCACCACAAATTCATCGAGATACTCCTTGAAAACTCTATTCATCAGATCCATGAATACAGAGGGTGCATTAGTCAATCCAAACGGCATTACAGTAAACTCGTAATGCCCGTACCTGGTTCGAAATGCTGTTTTCGGAATGTCTTCCTTCTTCACACACAACTGATGGTATCCAGATCGAAGGTCAATCTTTGAAAAGTATTGAGCTCCATGCAGTTGGTCAAATAAATCATCAATACGAGGTAGGGGATACTTGTTCTTTATCGTTATAGCATTGATCTCCCTGTAGTCAATACATAACCTCATAGATCCATCTTTCTTTTTAACAAAAAGAACAGGGGCTCCCCATGGAGAAACACTAGGGCGAATAAATCCCTTCTTACTCAATTCCTCTAGTTGTTTCTTTAGTTCGACTAACTCTACAGTGGCCATTCTATAAGGGGTCTTCGATATAGGCCTTGATCCAGGAATCAAATCAATAGAAAACTCAACTTCTCGTTCTGGAGGATGTCCAGGTAAATCTTCCGGAAATACATCTACAAATTCTTTCACAACAGGTACATCCTCTATTTGAACATTCCTTTCCTCACCGACAGTTATTTCATTCTCTTCCTCCCCAATAATTGAATTAAGTTGAGCTACTGGGGGTGGATCTAAATAAGAATTAGGTGGTGACGATTCTGCTCTAAAAATAAGGTGCTCCTTATCATTATCATCAAGAATCGTAACCTCTTTCTTCTTACAATAAATCTTCGCATCATAGTCCGAAAGCCAGTCCATACCGAGGATTATATCAAACTCAATCATAGGTATGACAATGAAATCAGCAGATAAAGAAAATTTATGTGCTCTAATGGGGACTGATTCACAAAACTTTGTTGCAACGATACTTCCCTTATGAGTTTTAACTGACAACTCCCTTATTAAATCAAATTGGAAATATCTAATTTTCTTAGCAAACTGGGAAGATATGAAACAATGCGATGATCCAGAATCAAATAATGCATTTGCTAAACTTGAGGAAACCATTAAATTACCTGCCACCACGTCTTTCGGAGCTTCTACCTCAGCAGTAGTGATAGCATAAGCCTGGCCTTGATCCCTTGGCCTTTTCTGAGGTAAGTTCTCCTGGCGCTTAGGACATGCATTTGCATAATGCCCCATCTCCCTGCAATTGTAGCACTGAACGTTGGTAGCTTCCTTCTTCCCCTTGCAATCATGAGCTTGGTGGCCTTTTTCACCACACTTGTAACAGACTCCCATTCCCTTCAGGCAAGCACCAGGATGTTTCTTCCCGCATTTACCACAAGATGGATATTCAACCTTTCCCTTCTTCCCCTTATTTCCATTCCCAGATTGATCAGCAGGTCTCTTCTTCTCTTGCTTTGCTTTAAAGTCATAAGACTTAGAGAATTCCTTTTCGGTCATGATAGCAAATGAGACAATGTCTTCGTACGATGAAAAGGATTGTGAGACTAATGCTCGACGGAGAAATGGTTTTAACCCATCAAAGAAACGATCAATCTTACTTCTTGGGTTGCGAATATAATCACCAGCGTACCTCGCTAACCTTGTAAAGTTAGCCTCATACTTTGTGACATTCTCATCCTCCTTTTGTCTCAGACTCAGAAATTGTCTTTCCATATCTGCTCGATGGTCGCGAGGAAAGTATTTTTCTAAAAACAGATCTTTGAACTCCCTCCATTCCATGTTTGATACTTCATCATATTCCTTCATGTTTTGAATCAATGACCACCATTGATCAGCATCTCCAGTGAGGCGGTAAACTGCCATGGTAACTTTTTCCCTTTCACTACTCCCCAAAGCCTGAAATATTTTCTCTAGGGAAAATATCCATTGCTCAGCTACTAAGGGATTTGTACTCCCATTGAACGTTGGTGGTTGTTGTCTCATGAATCGATCAAACATTGATCCTCCACGCTGCGGATCAGGGTGCTCCATACGGGTAAGGTTATTATTCATAACCTGAGTAAGTTGTCCCAGTATGGTGATTAGCTGATCAGCACCAGTTGCATCACCAGCCCCACTATAATTATCTTGAGCAGGAGGGAAATCCCTACATGGAGTGCGTGCATTGATACGGTTTCCATTTCTTCCACTAAGCGCCATTTCTAAACAATGGCATAAACTAGATCAGTTTATGAATCAAAATACATAATCCCATACTTATAAAACACTTAACATAAATTGAACTATCTATGGATATAATCCATAATCATAAATATGTTTTCTTTGAGGAAGTATATACTCATAAACCCTTCATAATGATTTGTAAAGAAAGTGAGAGTTATCCTAAGCATATCCCCCGGGAGTGTCGTAACCAAGAGTGCAGCAAGGCCCGTTGTCGTGCACCAGTTCCCGTTCGAGTCTAGCTCAAAGCGGTGTTTTCGGGTTTTACCCCTAGGTACATCTGTGCCAGAGCCGCCTCTACCTGCTCGTATCCAGACAGGGATGTATTGCTCGGAAAACTCACAAAGTCTCTACAATACCAAAATTCTAGGAAGTTCTTCTATACTAATCCTCAAAGTTCATCTTAGGTCTATGTGCTCTAATCAGAGTTTATCTAAATATAGCTTCCAAGGTTTGTACTAAACTTCCTCTGATACCAACTGTAACGCCCCGACCCTAGTTGCCTAGAGTCGGTGCATTATTACATAACATTGGCATGATCACAAGAAAGATCAAATCTCGAAAGACCGATTGGTTTAGTAGCCTTGGAAACACTAGATATATTCATAAGTTTTACATTACATCATAAAATGAAAAACTACTACAACAACATAATGTCTCCATAATCCACACTATTATCCCCTCATAATATCCCTGCAGGTCATTCATAATTTACTTCTTCACATCCTGGGGAAAAATAAAACATAGAAAAGGGGTGAGCTCAAATGCCCAGTAAGGATAACAATATAGCGGAAACTTTCATAAATAAGAATAAACGTTTAAGGCAATGCATTACTAAAACAAAAGCCTTTTAAAATTGAACTTCAACATGGTATGGCAAAAGTAAAATGAAATAATGCCATTTACTTATTCACATGAATATTCTACTAATCAAATAATCACATGCAAAAATCAATAACCACTTTCATAATGTTGGAATGCATAATGCCAGACTATCATAACCACATAGCCAAGGCCTCGTGCCAAGGCTACAAATAAGATTTTGTCAAGGCCTTGTGCCAAGACACTAGTTTGTCTCATGAGACCTACCGATGCATCGAGGAGCTATAGCGGGCTCCACCCGTCACTTATTAAGTACAATGCATTCCCATATGAAAAGGTTTAAACATAACATAAACATTCGTATTAAAACTAGCATACGAAATGTCAATACTTTCACAATAAACTATGAATGTTATAAAAATAGCACATCCACAGTCAAACATATCACAAAACCTTCAATACAATATAGAAGTTTTGTATCATAAATAATCAACTTCAAATAATCTTAAAATCCATCAAAGGATGTTGACATAGATGAAATCAAAATTCTTTTAAAAGAAATATCTCCTTTTATTTTGAAATCATTTAAGATCCATATAAAATAAAACATTTTCTTTGAAAATATTCTTATAAGCTTGTATGGGAAGCTTCGACGATTTTATAACGGCGGAAAATAACCGCACCCGCCGTATAAGTTAAAAAAAACATTCTTACCTCAATTCTGTCGAAAAGGTTAAAAAGGACCTTGTTTTGAAAACGACGGAAAGATTCCTTTATAAACCTCTTATAAAAAGTCAAACTAGGGTATAAATGACTTTAACCCATATTCTTGTAAATAGTAAAAATGTTTTGAAATACATTTCGAAGAAACATGGATGTGGATGATAAAGAGATCCCAGTAGATTATTACGTATAATACAACCTCGGATAATGAAGAGATTGTGAAATAACCCTTACCTTGTACTTTTCCTTGGTTGTGGTAGGTTAACCTCCTGTATAATGGTGAAATAATTGTTATTAAATTATACAAGAATCATATACATTAATATGATATCATATATGATCTTTTAATATTGATTTGATAATAATATCTTAGTATTATCGTTGTTTCGGGTGTTAACTTACTTGTTTTCTTTCATATGTTTTGTTACGTAAGACATGTTTGTAAAGGATAGGTTGTATATTATTCATATCCAGAATGATATCAAGTCCTTAAACATCATTTTTAAATCATAAAATGATAATTACGCTTTAATGGTTACGATGGAGAATGAATCTCATCGCGTTCGTGGAGACGGTAGTCCGTACGTACGCACGAGCGACAATATCATTCTTTTGATACTAAAATAATATATAAATGGATGGTATATCATATATACAGAATCATTAACATGTTATATTTATTATTTACATGAGTTACACATCATTATTATACCCATCCAAATAATATTATATTGAATAACAATTACACCACGACGTGGAGACGGTAAGCCGTACGTACGCACGTATGGTGACATGTTATTCAAAGGGTGGATAGAATACTGAATATGATTGTACCATATTTATAATAACATCACAGTATATGTGAGATACTGGAGTTATTATTTCAGAATGGTAAGAACAAAGGAAGAAGAAGTGGAAGAAGAAATGAACTTAGAAAAGGGTGGTGAAATCATTACCTCTTCTTCGGGTTCTTCCTTTTGATTTGATCAAAAGGGCTCCTTAGGTTGGCTTTCTGATCAAACTAAGGCCTCTAGGTTGTATTGAGGGATGTTGGGAGAGTATTTGGGCAGAGTTTGGCCGAACCAAAAGGCTTTGAAGGTGTGAAGAAATGAGAAGGAGGAGTGCCCTTTTATAAGAGGGGTGAGGGGCACCTTTGGAAAAGTTAGAAATATTAATTTATAATAAATTCATATTCGGTTTCTAATGGCTCCAAAGCTTATTATTCAAAGGTTAAGGTGGGGATAAGTCTAAAAACACTCAACCAATAGAATTTAGACAGTTTTGGGTACTTATATTAACCTTATCTTTAAGTATTAACTCTAAGTTAATTAGTTTCACTTTTACAATGTCTCTTTGTATTTTTATATAATATGGTTAATAAACTTACTATATACATCCAAGCGACCCCCAAGTGTTCCATTAATGATTAAACTATCATAATATAAGTCTCTTGGCCGAACCTTAGATTTTTAGGAATTTAATATCAATTAATAATATAATATTTGTTTTAAGAATTCTTTTATGTCAATTTTGACACTATTCATTAGTTGATTTTTGTGAAACTCATAACAGATTTATTACTTCGAACAAAGTCAATTAAATCAATCCTAATATATCATATTATCCTATAAAATTAGTTTAATTCATTAAAAGTTTCATATTATATTTATTTGGGTATTTATAATATCACTTATTTTAATTTTTCACTATTATAGTAATTACTGCACCATCATTGTGTCATAAATAAAATAAATTATTTAATGTCTAAAAATTATAAGTAAAATATCATTATGTAGGAAATCTTTTTAGCTTTCTAATGAATATTTATAATCGAAAATCCAACATGTATAACCCTATGTAAAAATTGTTCTTCTAAATGATATATGCTTGTGTCATTTTTGTATTCATTTTAACTTAATTAAAATAAAGTGTCATTATCACTTACAAGTGGATCCATGGGGTCCCAAAATTGACACAAAGATTCCCATGGTCGACCATGTATCAACCAATAGGGTTAGGACACGTTTTAGGGTAATTTTGTATTATTATAATATTATTTTTTAACCCTTATTTACCGGATTTACCCTTTAACCATGGTAAATAAAATATTTACCGCAGTAATTATTCAAAATGTGTAAAAATAAAAGTTACCTATTTACACAATTTGAACATCCTGATTCCAAATATGGAATCCATTTTCCTAAATTCAAAACACAGAAGTGGCAGAAATTAATTTAAAATTAATTCCCGCTGTCAAAACAAAAAGCGTGTTTTTAAGAGATAATAACTATCAAAAGATTGACACTTGTTTATGTTCGGTTTAATTGTAAAATTATGTCCAATGATAAACATTAAATTGAATGGTAAAAATATATTATAAATATACTTTAAAACCACTCAAATTCATAATTTATCACTATTAATTATTTTGATTAAAAAAGTTGTTTTTAATTAAAATTTAGAAATTTTCACTATTCATCAAAATATGAAAGTTATCCGAAATGTACCAAAATTTCACCCTAGGCTAATTTTGATATTCCGAATCCAAAAATGAAGTCCATTTTGAAATATAGAATATATATGATTTCAAAAATTAGGTATTACTATTCACAACGGCTAGTTTAATTAGTTGTGGTGTGTGTTAGAACTCGAGGTTGCGTACAACACACTCTATCGCATTATTCAAAGGGAAACGTACCGTAGAAGCTTGGGGTGTTACATAAATAAAAACAATTGGTCAATTGATACAGTTCTATGTTAGTTTATTCATCTATTTTATTCACATCAATAATTTATTTGGTGAAAATTTATACCTAAGAAGTATCAAAGAATAATATAGAGATGTTTTTGGAAAATGTTATGGTAAGGAGTTGGAGAAGAACAAGGTGCCTAGTATAGGGGTATATGTTACCCAGTTGTATCTAGTGTAGCTTACAGTGTCTATTGATGTATCCACCCAGCAATCTTAAACTGGGTAATCTGAAGGAACCATAGCGGGTATTTAAAGAGTGTTAAAATAGTCATTTTATATTAAAATTAAAACATATAGAGCCCCCTTTTTTAATTTTCCTCATTTTTTCTTATCATCACTCCTTGGGAGCTCTCCCCTTCCCCATCTCCATCACTATGTGATTCTTTCATTAATATTAGAACTAGATCATTTTCAAAAAAACTAGAAGATTAAATCTAAGGGTATGAAACGGTATGATCACCCTTATTTTATTTTTTATTTACTGATTTGATATAGTGGTACAAATACATAATTTATTTTTCCTTACATTTTTGAAAATCATTCTTCTCTTATGGAAGTCTTTACACCATGTTACTATGAGAATTGATCCATATTGTATCAAAGGTGAAACATTATATTTCCATTCCAAATTTTATTTATTTTTTATGTTTGTGGATAAATCACTTGATATAATAATTCTATTTACTTATAATCATTAAGGTAAAGTCATAATTTACTCATCATGGATTCAAGATAAAGTGTATTTGACTTATTTTTGGGTTACCCTACATATCTTCATCATTATCATAGTGTACTAAATAGAAATTTAGGCCATTCCTTATATAAACTAAAAAAAGTTTTAATAAATTATAACATGACCTATAGAGTTATTTGGGTGAGTATTTCATGTTAATATACTGGTATTCCTTGGCTGTATAACATGCCATATATATATATCTTGGCCAGTTTACTAGTTATTATTCATTTTCTTGTAATATTCAATTATTTCATGTTTGTATTGATATTTTGGTTGTAAGTATTGATATATATATTTAATTATGAATTGAAATGGGTATAAGTAAAATTTTATTATTCTAATATATACAAGTAGGTTCTCAGTTCAATAATTAGAAGATTATGGAAAATGTGTTTATCATGGGATATGGGATGGGAATAAGGTTCCCTAAATTTGTTTATATTTTTAACTTACATAGGGGATATAAATAATGTTTTCCTCAATTTTTTAATATATTTCATTTATATTTTCATGGTAACCTGGGTTCCCTATTTTTTATACTGACCATTCAAAAAAATTAGTTATTTTGTGGGAATAGATGTTGTTGTATGATATTTCATATTTATGTTTAATACTTTTATAGTAAACATGTTTATTGTCATCATTCTAAATTTAATTTCATTGTATTAGTTATATATATAATTAGTTTTAATATAGATAGGTAGGGGTCTGGTATATCCACCTACTAGGTATTATATACTCAAACCCTACACAAATCCACTTCGGATGTGTACACATCTTCTTGGTCATGATACATATTAGTGAAAAGAACTAGTATACCATGGATTTCACGTATGGGTATATTGAGTGATAATATACCGTTTTAGATCTATTTATAGTTAATTTGAGAAATGATAGTTTAGGAAATTCATGGTTCACCATTTTTGGTTACCTCGTATAAGGAAACTCACTTTGATTCCCTTTTCATGTGATTTAGATCACATGATTGTTGTATATGTCTCATATGATTTTTTATGTCTAGTGGAGGGTTTATCTATGTACTATGGGAACAAATTTTATATCATTGAATATATGTGGCCTTCTTTACATAGTCCTACTGATAAACTTGGTTCCCTTGATATACACATTACTTCCTTAGTGGTTATGTTTCTTTTATTTTTATATAGTTCTACATCTAAATAGGTTATGTAGATTTTTCTGGATCTACCATTTTAATGAAATAGTTATATTTCATAGTGGTAAAATAACTTCAAATAGTGGAATTACATAGAATTTGGCATTGATTATATACATTGGTGATAGAGAGTTTCACTTGAAGTTTTATGGAGATTCAGGTCGAATCCTTAGGATCTGGTCAGGTGACTGACTATAAATTTGAATCAAATCACATTTAAAAGAAAATGAGATGAAAATTAACCAAGATATTTTATTTTGGGGACTCATGAATTAATACATAAATAATTCTATTTAAAATAATAATTGTATATGTTATGGTTATCGAGTTTGTTCAATGTTTGATTTTGGATTCTCTACTATCAAAAAATATTTTTTTTAAGTCTCATGCATAAGGATTTTTAATCTATATGTATGAAATATGTCTAATAACAATAGATCGTATTATATTTCTTTATTGTTATAAAAAATTGATGATTTAAATTAGTTGAAATGTCAATAACAAATTAATATTGTTTTCTTTCTTACTAATAACTGATGATTTGGTTAATATAAAATTTTGAAAAAATATTTTTTTATTAACCCTTTTAATTATCATTTTAATTAATTATTCATTCTTATGTCTAAAATGATTTTTAAAATGATTTTGAAATATGAATTAAATAATATAATAATTTTATAAAAATGGAAATGAATGAGAGGGAGGTAAGATTTTTAGCATGATATTAAATATGATGAACTTATTTTTATAATCTTCTTATTTGTATTAAAATGATCTAATTTGGTTCTCCACGTTAATATAAGGTATGTTACCACATCAACCAATAACTTCCATTTAGGGAGGAGAATATTATCATGATACACTAGTTAGCCTTGTTGTTGATCTATAGGTCCTATAGATGATTACTCTGCCACTTTTTGATAAATAGAAGGGAGTAACTCAAATGGAACCCTAAACTATTGATCTCATATGGTATTTATAGTTTCATAACCCAATAACATTTAAAAGATATGTCTTATAAAAAGAATTTGTGGAGTGTATCAAATTGACAGTATCAAGAACCCTAAGTAGAAGTGTATCTAATTAATAACTATTATGCTTAATTTAATGTCTCTTTAATGATTGAATGTGATGGTCATGAAAAACAGAGATTAAGGGATTACACGGAATGGATTTCAAGAGATAATCAATGAACATATTTAAATTAATGCACATCATATGGAAAAAGATAAAGAATTTATGTATCTTAGAATAGGGGTAACAATGGTGATGGAGTATGAAGCTAGACTCAATGAATTGTTTCATTTTTCACCCTGTTTGATTTTGGACATCGAATATAAATCATGATGGTTCAGAATATTGATTAGGAAAACATCAATATACAAGAGATAATTCTTAATATGTGTTCTTTTTCTGAAGTTATAATGATGTAATTCCTAGATAAGATGAGATCCAATGGTAGTTTTGGTGTTCGTATCTCAATACCTCAAAGAAACATGGTTGATGGATCTTCTAGTTTGTGAAATCATTATCATGAAGAGGTGATTATGGGGATATAATTCAGTGTAATTTGGGATGATAATTTTTCTACTACACATAACTCAAGGGGCCCTCAAATTCTATGTAATATCTTTTAAAACATGGCTCAGGGAGGGTGATAGGAACACAGCCTATTTTCATGCATGCTTAAGGGAGAAAATGCGGGAGGTTAAGCCTAACTTGGAGTTGGAGGGCGGCTTGTTCTCGGATGACAGGGAGGTGGTCGGGGGTAGAGCAATGGAGTATTTAAAGAATCTTCTGGCTGGCCCGAGAGGTGATGGGCGTGAGGGGATTCCACCGGGCGATTCCAGGTTATGGGAAGCGATACCGGAGGTGGTGTCAAGGAGGGAGAACAAACAGTTTGAGGTCATTCCCGATGAAAGGGAGGTGCAGGAGGTAGTGTGGCAACTGAACCCGGACAGCGCGGCGGGGCCGGACGGCTTTCCGGGGTGTTTTTACAGAGGGTGCTGGGCCTGTGTGAAGAATGATCTGGTGCTGGCCATCCGGGATTTTTTCCGAGGGGGCTTTCTTCCTCGGGTAGCCGCGGCGACTACCTTGGTCCTGATACCTAAGTGCAAAGACCCGACTTCACTCAGCCACTACAGGCCGGTTAGTATGTGTAATTTCCCGTACAAAGTCTTAGCGGCGGTGATCAATAGTAGGCTGTCTAATTTTCTACCGAGGTGGGTGTCGTCGGAGCAGCATGGTTTTGTCAAAGGGAGGTCGATACAGGGTGCTATGGCGCTGGCTCAGGAGCTGATGAGGGATTTAAACATGAAGGTCCGTGGTTCCAATATGGTGGTAAAGCTGGATATGAGTAAAGCCTACGATAGAATGGAGTGGGGTTTCATGAATGGAGTCCTGCAAAGGATGGGGTTCTCGGCCGGGGCATGTGATATTTTCTTCAGATGTGTTAGCTCTCCGTGGATGGCTGTATCCTTCCTGGGGAGATCCCATGGTTTTTTCAAATCCGTTCGTGGCCTGCGACAAGGGGACCCTCTATCCCCTAGTTTGTTTATACTGATGCAGGATTCTTTAAGTAAACTTATCAACAAGGGAATTGGCAGGGGGGAGATAGTGCCTTTCCGCAGGAAACAGGGGCGTCTCTCGGTATCCCACCTCATGTATGCGGATGATACTATTGTGTTTTTGAATGCTGGAATGAGGTCTGTGAGGAAGTTTAACGACTTTCTGAAGGATTACTGCAAGTGGAGCGGACAACGGGTGAACCGGGAGAAGAGCTGTTTCTATCTGGCGGCTTCGTGTGGAGACGACAGGTTGGATGCGGTGAGAACAGAGTTGGGCATGGGGAGAGGGTCTTTACCGATGGAGTATCTAGGAGCGCCGGTGTCCACTGGTCGGTTGCAAAACAGGGATTTTAACAGGGTTGTGGCCAGGTTGCTGGCCCGGATTACGGATTGGAAAAATCACTTCCTATCCTTCGGGGGTCGGATCTCCTTAGTAAACAGTGTGCTGACATCGATACCGGTGCATGCACTTGTGGCGGTTAACGTCCCCAAGGGGGTCATTAAGTCCATAGATAGGGTGCTCGCACATTTCATCTGGGATGCCTTGCGGGAGAGGAGGAGACAATGGGTCTCCTGGAGGAAGATGGCGAGACCAGTCACAGAAGGAGGGATCGGGGTTCGTTGCATGGCGGATACGGTGCATGGAGTACGTGCGAAGTTGGCCTGGGAAATTACGGAGGGAGAGACACTGTGGGGAAGGTGTATGCAGGGCATGTACGAGGATAGTTCCGCCGACATCCCAGTGAGAGGGTTTTCCATGTGGGCAGAGGTGTGTAATATTGTCCCAGAGTTGAGGGATCATGCTCAGTGGATCATCGAGGAGGGGGGGGGGGTCGGATTCTGGGATTGCAACTGGTCAGGGAGGGTGCATGCGTTCCCAGGGTGCCCAGCCCCGATGATCTCGTTTAGGAAGGCAAAGCGTCACCCTCTGTTTTTCGGCGCGGTGCTAGATGCGGAGTCACAGAGAATCTTTGAGTCGGTGGTGATTAACAATGATAGGGACAAATGTGTCTTCACGCCCTCGGTTTCAGGTAAGTTCAATCTAAAAGACTTCCGCAGGAGTTGCAATGTTCAGCAGACGCAGGAGGCGGGAAGCAAGGTGGAGTGGAGCAGAAAGGTCCCCTTGAAAATGAATTTTTTAACATGGAGGATCATGCAAAACGCTATCCCTTCAGATGAGAACATCAAACGCCTGGGCGTTAGTCTAGCATCTGGATGTCAGTGCTGCAAACGGAGGAAGGAGGAGAGCATGGAGAATATTTTTCTCGCAGGAGAATGGGCCAGAGTGGTCTGGAATTTTTTGGGAAACCTCATAGGGTACTCTGGGCATGTTGATACCTGGGAGCAGTTCTCGAGCTTGTGGGTGCAGGGGGGTGGCGGCAACGTGGAGGATAAAGAGGTTCGATCAGTGTTTTATAATGCTGGGTGCTGGGTTCTGTGGGATGCGCGGAACCGAGCCAGGTATGAGGGGCACGCATCCACTGGGAGGGCGGTGGTGGCAAGGGTAAGGTGTTTGCTGATTGATATTGTGAAAACGGAGAGGTTTGGGGAGAGCGTTCCATCGTTACGGGGATTTGTATCCCAGGGGATGGGAGGTGGGGAGGAGACTTCCAGGAGGCGGGGGTCGTGGGTTCGATGGTTTCCTCCAGTGGGCGGTCTGAAGCTGAATGTCGATGGGGCATGCGCGGAAGGGAATATGCGTGGTGGTGGGGTGCTTCGAGACGGCAGTGGTAGTGTGTTGCTGGCTTTCGCTGTGCACTACGGGAGGGGGAGCTCGGTGCAGGCAGAGGCCCTAGCGGTCCTTTCAGGGATATCTGTGTGTCTGGACAAAGGCCTGATGGTGGAGAAAATAGAGACTGACTCGAAGATTATACATGATGCGTTACATGGACAGGGTACGATGCCGTGGAGGATTTCTTATACTATCAGAAA
This sequence comes from Viscum album, assembly GCA_963277665.1. Classification (NCBI taxonomy): domain Eukaryota; kingdom Viridiplantae; phylum Streptophyta; class Magnoliopsida; order Santalales; family Viscaceae; genus Viscum; species Viscum album. Next base: position 862,543,714 of record OY728121.1, read on the forward strand.
GTGCAGGGAGATTATGGGGAACGACATAAGGGTTACTCATACCTGGCGGGAAGGGAAAAAGGATGCGGACTACTTTGCCTCTATTGCAGCCCCGGAGGATATTTCAGTTTGGGTGGATAACGCCTTGCCAATTAGACCTGAGGGGGTCAATCTGATTAGGGGAGATGCACTAGGACTACATTATTTTCGCCCTCCGTAGGGGGGTCCGCGTTTGGTTATGCTTTTGTTTTTGTTTTGATGTTTTTGGTGTTATGTATGGGGTCTCTTGGGATTAATAAAAAAATCGAATTTTTGGTGGTAGTGCCACATAGGCATCCTGTTTGGTTGTCCTGAATGATTCTGTAGGTTGGGGGTATTATAGAGTGTTGGGAAGAAACCCAAAAAAATAAATCATTGTACGTCATTCTAGGTGGAAATTTGAAAAAAGGTACATAGAACCTGGGAATTAAATCTAATTGGGGAGCTAGATAAGGAAACTATTGCTAATAGATAATTGTACCTTCATGTAGGTAGGTATATCCACCTGAAGGTTAGCTATAGGTCACAAGGACACTGTAGATATCTGAATAGAATATTATTGATGTTGAAAATAGTAATTACATTGTGGGAATTATTATTTGAATATTTTCTTTAATTTCTTGTGTTTCACTAGATAAAAATTCTTCTCAATCATTTATATTTTAGGAAATATCATCTATTTATGGATGGAATGTAAACTCATCCTATTAATCGATAATCTATGATACTCTTCTCAGGAAAGTGTGTATAGAGGAGTATTTAATGTCTCCCTTGTGATATTATCATGAGAATTTATAGGTATATTATTGATTTACTCATATTTAATATGAAAATATTTCACAAAGGTTTAGGGATAGAATGGTTATACCAATATTAGGACAATGTCAACTACTATGAAAATAAGATCACATTGTTCTCTTTGATTGTTAATCAGGATAGTTTCATTATAGAGTTAAAAGTCCAATAAATTTATGAAGATGACATATATGGAGAGAGCGACATATTATTTCCAAAACAGTGAGTGTAACATCACAAGTAAGTAATTAATAATAGAAATTTTTTTATCTATGTATATTAATGAATTAGATAGTGTTTTAGAGGCTTAAAATGAGAATAAATCCAATCTTAAGCATGGAATACACTAATATTTTTAAAAGATTGTTTTACTACCTTTTGATGGAAAAAAATTTTTAAATCAAGATTTTGATAATTTTATAAGCTCTATTTTTCGAAATAATCTTATTCTTTATGACTGGGACATTGAAATATACTTTGGGTAAATTTTTGGTATTTTTCCGATAAAGTTCATTTTTTAATGCATAGTGAAAATTGTTGTATTTTAATTCAAAAACTCTTTTTAATATATTTTATTTATATGATTAGATTATCTTTTGAATTGGTTTTTAAGTTTAATTAGAATATATTTTTACCATTTAGTCCAATAGTGGTCATTGGAATTAATTTCACTTTGAAATTGGACTAAAACTAGTGTCAATCTTTTGATACTTATTGTTTCATAAAAACACGCTATTTGCTCTAACAGCGGAAATTAATTATTAAATTAATTAATTTAACATATATGTTTTCAATTTTGGAAAATAGAAATCATTTTTGAATTCGGAATATCAAATATATCTTAGGGTGAAGTTTTGTTATGTTTCTGAATAACTTCAATTTTTGATGAATAGTGAAACCACTAAGTGGTACTTAAAAAATTGATTTTTCGTTTAAATGAAATTTTACCACCTCTGTGTTTTTAATTTCAAAAATCTGACATACATGGTTGTCATTAGCAAGTAAAATTTGGTTCAATGGGATTAAAATAATTTTTTTGTGAATAGTAACTTTTAAGTTTTTAATCGCGATTAGAGGTAATTAGTGTAATTTAAGGTAAAAATAATGTTTTAATAATATGAAATGAACTTGAAACATGTCCTACCCTTATTGGATGTGTCATGGAAGACCATGAAAACCCATGGGTCTATTTTTAGGACCCCATGGAGCCACTTGGGTAAGATAATGATATTAATTCCTTTTATTTAAAGTAAAAGTAAAAATGACCTAAACATGAGTTGTTTTACTAAAATGATTTTAAATGGGGTTATAAAAGTCATATTTTTTACTATAAATATCCATTGGAAATATAATAAGATTTCCTACAACATGATATTTTTTTTGTAATTTTTATACATTAAATAAATTAAATTATTTATGACATCATGATGATGCAGCGATTACGTCATTAATAAAGGATTAAAATAAAATGAAAAGATAATGTTAAAACTATAACTTACACTTGTCAAAGACCTATTGTATGAGTATATTTCGAACCCTTATCACCTTATCCTCGAAATACATCAATGTGGGACCTTTAAATCCGAAACTCATTTGAAAATAAAGAAACCTTTTATACCTTTCCAAGAGTGCCCCTCCTCTCCTCTTATAAAAGGCCCCCACCTATACCTCCTTACCCACACCTATAAAACCTTTGTCTCAGCCAAACCCTGCTCATTTTCTCTCTACACATCCCTCTCTTACTCCTAGAAGCCTCACTTTGGGCAGAAGTCTTCCCGAGGAAGCCTTTGAGCTCAAATCAAAAAGAGTTACCCGTTTTAATGGTAGTGTTTTCTCTTGTGCTCTTATGTTTTATTTTGCCTCTCCAACCCTCTAAACTCTTTTTATTCCTTTCTTTTGTAACAACACCAGTATATTCAATATACTAGGATGTTTTTATAACAAATATTCCATCTACACTTACACACACCTACATCTAATGGTTAAAGAACATACTGTTTCTATGGATGGCGTATTTCTGCCTCACGAAACGATGATTGTTCAACACTCATATAACACCTTAAAAGGTGGCCATTAAGATGTAACTATATTTATATATGATATATAATATGTTTATGTTTTACTTAAGCTTATTTATTTTTCATTTATGGCATACCTTTATGGTTTCCATTATGGGTAAACGTGATATCTTCATTTTAGGAAGTGCGGACTACTACCCCCTCAAAGTGATTTGATTCGTTAATACCATATGTGGTATGTATAAAGGATAGATTGAAGGATATTTTATACGATAATATACTAGAATTATAATACTATTGTGTATCATTATGTTTTAATTCCATTAAATATGAAATAGAAATAGAAGTAGCATTCATGCGTACGTACGGCTTACCGTCTCCATGAACGGTGCATTTCATTTCATACCTCTAAATGATTATGTAATATTATAAATGCATGTATATACTGGATATATATGATATATATGATATCTAAATCATGAGTATAACTTTGGATATAATGGAAAAATGAACAAATTATAATTATAAAGAGTTTATTTTTGACTCAAGTACCAATGATCGTTAAAACAACCGTTAATAACTTAAATAATTACATAGTGTTCATGACATGGTAATAAGTGATATAAAAGGAATAATGAACTTGAAAAAAGTTTCTTAGGCAATTAGGAATCAACTCAAGTTTATTATTTAGGACGTTAATGAACGATCGAGTCAAGTCGGACCCGAGGTATGGGACTTCATCTCAATCTCCTTTCATTGAGGCATATTTTGTTTTATACACAACCTTTTTTTATAAGGTGTATAAACCCCTTTGAATTTTAAGTTTATCCAAAAGGAATCTTTTTTATACGAAGCATTTTACTAAATGAAAAAAGGGAATGTTTTTGTCATACGTACGCGGAGACAATGACTTCTCCGCCGCCATGACCATTATTTGAGTTTCAGCTTCCTCTACAAGCCATACCTTTTTATTAAAAGAAAAATAAATACCATGTTTTACTTTTATTTTATTTTGGTATTGAAAATTGTTTTCATAATGTTTTTATATCAATGTGTTGTATTGATATCTTGTGATTGAAAAGTGGAAATGTTATGTTTCCTTTATTCATGTTTTATATGATACGATAATGTTATAGTTCTTGGGAATTATTATGAAGATGGGTGGTTCCATGATAAAATTAGGGCAGGTGAGCCCGATATAGCTCTCCAATACATTGGGTAACACGAAGGAGTTAAACGTTAAGGTTTCTCTGAAGAGATTTAGGGAATATACTATGATGGGTATTCCAAACGTAACCAAGAGGGTTACTCCCTACATAAGATTGTTATGAATGCCTCAAGTTACCTTTATGTCTTATGATTTCTATGATTTATTCATGATTTGATGAGGTATGTTAAAGTACTTATGTTTTATGAGTAGAGTATGATTTCATTGATTCTTATGTATACATGTACTCATGTTTCCTTTCCATATTTTTATATCCCTTACTGAGCTTTTTATGCTCATCCCAAGTTTTTGAAATGTTTTTCACAGGTCAAGGGAAAGGTACATGATACGATGATAGTGTCAAGGAAGTTTCAAGAAAGAATCCATGTTTTATTTTAAATATGTTTCCATTAATGGGAAAAAATGAATACTATCTTTTATTGTAACCACTTTGTTTAAATGTGGGATGTAATGCATGTTTTATGATCTAATTCTCTAAAACTCTAAACCTGAAAATATCTTCAATGTCTAATCTTTTAATAACTCAAGATTATGTATGGTTTAAGGCTGGGGCCTTATAGTTGGTATTAGAGGTCGGTTTAGAAAACTTTAGGAGTTATAATTCTATTAAATGTTTATCCAAAAATATTTTTTTTATGGTCAAATTGAAATGATATAGAATTTGAGGATTACCATGTTTCTTCATCTAAGACATGTTTGTTCAGAATGGTTTTCCGCATAGGAAATAGGGAAGTAGTGCTAGGAAGGCATAAAGAAGGAAATAACCTTCTGAATCAGCATCCTGAGATGGTCGGAATTGGAACTGAACAATTTTTTGCAATAATGGTGCAGTTGACTCAGGCGATAAATGGCGGTGGTATCCATGCACAAGATCAACCAGATCAACTGCAGAGGAACATGTCAGTGGTGGAACATTTCATGAGGCAACATCCCCCATCATTCAGAAGATCATCTGACCTTGTTCTAGCTGAATGGTGGATTAAAGCACTGGAGAAGATTTTCGATACCATGGGGTGTTCAGATAATCAAAAGGTTAGTCTTGCTATTTAGCGTTTGGAGGGTGAGGCAGATCAGTGGTGGTTGATGGTTAAAAATATCAGGGACGCTGATGAGATTGATGCTCTTGACTGGGATGAATTCAAAGGTATGTTTCTTGAGAAGTATTTTTCTAAGGCTATTCGACTTAGGATGGAAAAACAATTCCTGGAATTGAGGCAAGAGGAAGACTCAGTGGCTGCCTATAAAGAAAGGTTCACTCGATTGGAAAGGTATGCTCCAAATTTTATCCGAGACCTTGATAGTAAAATAAATCGTTTTTACTTAGGATTAAAGCCAAAATATCGAAGGGCATTATCTTCTCGTGAGTTCAAAAGTTATAAAATGCTTGTTCGATGTGCTGAGAAGGTGGAAATGGAGTTTGTCGATGATCAGGTGTTCTATAACTACCAACATAAGAAGAGACCGAGGTGGTAGGAGAAAGGGAAGAATTCTTCAAAAAAAGTCTGATGGTAAGAAATCTAAGTTTTCAGTTTGTGATAAATGTAGGAAAAGGCATGTTGGGGAATGTCTTCTGAATTCTGGAAGTGTGTTACCGATGCGGTAAGATGATACATAAGGCTCGTGATTTCACTTAAAATGATCAAGTTGATGGTAAGTCCAAATTTTATTTACAGTTAGTGAAATGTTTTAGGTGCAATGAGATGGGTCACTATGCAAACAAGTGTCCGACAAAGAGCTCGAGTGATGGGAAGCAATTAGACTACAAGAAGAAAGGGGTGGTGGAATCCTTTGCAAATACTTCAGCAGATGTCGGGCCATCAAATGAAGTTGTATCAGGTACTTTGTTTGTTTTTTCAGATTATTCCAGTGTGTTGTTTGATTCGGGGTCTACACATTCTTTCATCTCTGAAAACTTTTCTAGTAAAATGGGAATACCATCTCAAGAAATGACTCCTGAACATTTGGTAAAAACAGCTGGGGGAAATGTTGAGGAAAAAAGAATTTATAAGAATATTACGATCCTTATCTGTAGAAAGAACCTACTTGCAAACCTTATTGTTTTACCTCGAGTAGATTTTGATGTTATCCTTCGTATTGATTTTCTCTCTATTTACCATGCTAAGATTGACTGTAGAGCTAAAGAAGTTTCTTTTTAGAGAGACTTTCAGTTTGTGTAAAAGAATGAACCCTTACTGTTGATAACGTATCAAGAGGCTGAGAAACTTGTAAAAGATGGAAATGAATTTTCCCTTGCACATATTGTTGAAAACAAGGGAACTGTTCAGATTAATGATGTGCCAGTGGTAAATGAGTATCCTGATGTTTTTCCTAATGAGTTTTCGGGAATAATATCAGATCGAGAAGTTGAGTTTACTGTAGACTTAGTTCCTGATGCTAAGCCAATTTCAAAACCCCCTTATCGAATGGCTCAAATTGAAATTTTAGAGTTGAAGGAAAAATGGCATGATTTATTAGAGAAAGGTTTCATTCGACCTAGCACATCACCCTGGGGTGCTCCTGTTTTATTTGTTAAAAATAAATATGGTTCTATGAGACTTTGCATTGATTATAGAGCCTTGAATAACATCACTGTTAAGAACAAATATCATTTGCCTCATATCAATGATTTGTTTGATCAACTCAAGGGAGCTCAGTATTTTTCAAAGATTGACCTGAGATCAGGGTACCATCAGCTGAAGGTAAAGGAAGTAGATGTTCCGAAGACTGTGTTTCATACAAGATATGGCCATTATGAATTTGTAGTAATGGCTTTTGGGCTAACCAATGCACCTGCTGTATTCATGGACTTAATGAATAGTATTTTCCATGAGTTCTTGGATAAGTTTGTGGTGGTTTTCATTGATGATATTTTCGTGTTTTCTAAAAGTAAAGAGGAGCATGAACGACATTTAAGGGTTATTTTGCAAACCTTAAAAGGAAAGAAATTGTTTGGGAAATTCAGCAAGTGTGAGTTTTGGTTGCAAATTTTTTTTTTCCTTGGTCACATTGTTTCTAAAGATGGGATAACTGTTGATCCTGCAAAAACAATGGTTGTTGAAGAATGGCCAAGACCCACAAATGTAACTGAGATTCGTAGATTCCTTGGTTTGGCAGGCTATTAACGAAGGTTTGTTAGAAATTTTTCCCGGTTATCTAGTCCAATGACTAAGCTAACTCGGAAGGGTGTTAAGTTTATCTCGACAAAGGAATGTGATGATTGTTTTTAGAAACTGAAAAGAAGATTGGTGAATGCTCCAGTTTTGGCACTACCTTCCCGGAATGGGGAGTTTGTTATCTATAGTGATGCTTCATTGAAAGGACTTGGTTGTGTCTTAATGCAGAATGTTCAGGTAATTGATTATTCTTCACGACAGTTGAAAACTCATGAGGTAAATTACCCTACACATGATTTGGAATTAGCTACTGTTGTTTTCGGTTTAAAAATTTGGAGGCATCATTTGTATGGAGTAAAGTGTGAAATATATACCGATCAAAAAAGTTTAAAGTATATATTCACTCAGAAATAATTGAACATTAGACTGAGGATATGGCTACAATTAATCAAGGATTACGATTGTACAATTCATTACCATCTGAGGAAAGAAAATAAAGTTGCTGATGCTTTGAGTCGAATAAGTAATGCTTCATTAACAATGTTGCGTTTGGAACATGATCCTTTGGTTAAGGATTTGATGAACTTTGGCATAGAAGTTGTTGGTTCAAGATTTCCTTCTGTTTTGTTTTAGGTATCAGTGAAATCTTCTCTATCAGGTAGAATAAAGCAAGCACAAAATCAAGACAATGAGTTGCAGAAAAAGGTAGAGCTGGTTCAGAAATGCAATTTTCCTGAATTCAACATTGATAATGATTGTGTTTTGAGATTTGGGAAGAGATTGTATGTGCCTTGTGATTCACAGTTTAATAGATAGTTGTTATGTGAAGCTCATAGTTCTCCGTTTTCAGTTCATCCTGGCAGTACTAAGATGTACAGAGATCTGCGGGTGTTTTACTGGTGGGATGGAAAAGTGATATTGCTGATTTTACTATGAAGTGTTTGACATGTCAATAGGTTAAAGCAGAGCGACAGTTACCAAAAGGGATTCTTCAGCCTTTACCAGTGCCAGAGTGGAAATGGGAGAATATATCCATGGACGTTGTTGTCGGATTACCGAAGACATCTCGAGGTAATAATGCAATATGGGTTATTGTTGATCGCTTGACTAAATCTGCTCATTTCCTTGCTATACGAGATACTTTTTCCCTAGATCAACTTTCCTGTTTTTATCTTAAAGAGATAGTCAGGTTACATGGAGTTTCTCTCTCCATTGTATCTGAACGTGATCTCAGGTTCACTTCTCACTTTTATAAAGGCCTTCATAAGTCGTTGGGTACTGAATTAAATTTTAGTACAGCCTTTCATCCTCAATAAGATGGGAAATCAGAACGAACAATTTAGACATTGGAAGATATGCTATGTGCTTGTTTGATGGATTATCAGGGAAGTTGGGACCAACATATTTCTTTGGTTGAGTTTTCATATAATAATAGTTTTCATTCCAGTATACAGATGGCACCATTTGAGGCGTTATATGGGAAGCGGTGTCGAACTCTAGATTTCTGGGATGAAGTGGGTGAAATGAAGCTGATGGGACCAAAATTGGTAGAAGATTTGGCAGAAAAAGTTCAGCTGATACAAAAACACATGAGAACAGCTCAGAGCAGGCAGAAGAGTTATGCGGACAATAGGAGGAAGGATCTCTCTTTTGAGGTAGGTGATCATGTTTTTCTCAATGTATCACCATGGAAAAGTGTGATGTGATTTGGTAAGAAAGGAAATCTGAGTCCAAGGTTCATTGGACCATATGAAATTCTGGAGAGAGTTGGATCAGTTGCATACCGAGTGGATTTACCTCCAATTTTATCTCAGGTACACAATGTTTTTCATGTTTAGATGTTGAGAAAGTATATGCCAGATGTATCTCATGTTTTGAGTCCAGAGGTAGTTCAATTGGAAGAGAATCTATCTTATGAGGAACAACCGGTTCAGATTCTTGACCATAGGGAGCAAGTGTTACGGAATAAGGTGATTCATCAGGTAAAGGTTTTGTGGAAAAACCACATGATTTAAGAGGCAACATGGGAATATGAAAATGCAATGAGGGCTAAATACCCCCACTTATTCGATAAGTAAATAAATTGCGGGGACATAATTTTATAAAGGGGGGAAGGATGTAACATCCCAAGTAAGTAATGAATAATATATATTTTTTTATCTATGTCTATTAATGAATTAGATAGTGTTTTAGAGGCTTAAAATGAGAATAAATCCAATCTTAAGCATGGAATACACTAATATTTTTAAAAGATTGTTTTTCTGCCTTTTGATGGAAAACCATTTTTAAATAAAACTTTTGACAATTTTATAAGATCTATTTGTCGAAATAAACTTATTATTTATGATTGGGACATTGAAATTTACTTTGGGTAAATTTTTTGTATTTTTCTGATAAAGTTCATTTTTTTAATATATAGTGAAAAATGTTGTATTTTAATTCAAAACCGCTTTTTAATCTAATTTATTTGTGTGATTAGATTATATTTTGAATTGGTTTTGAAGTTAAATTAGAAAATATTTTTACCATTTAATCTAATAGTGGTTGTTGGAATTAATTCCACTTTGAAATTGGACTTAAACTAGTGTCAATATTTTGATAATTATTGTTTCATAAAAACACGCTATTTTCTCTGACAGCGGGAATTAATTATTAAATTAATTAATGTAAATTATATTTTTTGAATTTTGGAAAATATAAATCATTTTTGAATTCGGAATATCAAATATAGCTTAGGGTGAAGTTTTGGTATTTTTCTGACAAACTTTAATTTTTGATGAATAGTGAAACCACTAAGTGTTACATAAAAAACAGATTTTTCATTTAAATGATATTTTACCACCTCTGTGTTTTGAATTTCCAAAACCCGACATACATGGTTGTCATTAAGAAGTAAAATGTGGTTCAATGGGATTAAAATAATTTTTTTGGTGAATAGTAACTTTTATGTTTTTAATTGCGATTAGAGGAAATTAGTGTAATTTAAGGTAAGAATAATGTTTTAATAATATGAAATGAACTTGACACATGTCCTACCCTTATTTTATGTGTCATGGCCGACCATTACATCCCATGGGTAGATTTTTGGGACCCCATGGAGCCATTTGGGTAAGATAATGACATTAATGCCTTTTATTTAAAGTAAAAGTAAAAATGACACAAACATGATTTGTTTTACTAAAACGATTTTTAAATGGGGTTATACAAGTCATATTTTTTACTATAAATATTCATTGGAAAGATAAAAATATTTCCTACATCATGATATTTGTTTTATAATTTTTAGACATTAAATAAATTAAATTATTTAGGACATCATGATGATGCAGCGATTACCTCATTAATAAAGGATTTAAATAAAATGATAAGATAATGTTATTACTATAACTTAAACTTGTCAAATACCTATTTTATGAGTATATTTAGAACCCTTATAACCTTATACTCAAAGTACATCAATTTGGGACCTTTAAAATCCGAAACACATTTGAAAATAAAGTAACCTTTTATACCTTTCCAATAGTGCCCCTCCTCTCCTATTATAAAAGGACCCTAGCTCTACCTCTTTACCCACACATCTCAAGCCTTTGGCTCAGCCAAAACCTGCTCATTTTCTATCTCCACATCCCTCTCTTACTCCTAGAAGCCTCACTTTGGGCAGAAGGCTTCCCAAGGAAGCCTTTGAGTTCAAATCAAAAAGAGTTACCCGCGTTAAAGGTAGTGTTTTCTCTTGTGCTGTTATGTTTTATTTTTCTTCTCCTACCCTCTAAACTCTTTTTATTCCTTTATTTTGTTACAACACCAGTATCTTAAATATACTAGGATGTTTTTATAAGAAGGATTTGAGCTACACTTACACACACCTAAATCTAATGGTTAAAGAACATACTGTTTCTGTGGATGGAGAATTTCTACCCCACGAAACGATGATTGTTCAACACTCATATAACACCTTCAAAGGTGGACATTAAGATGTAAATATATTTATATATGATATATAATATGTTTATGTTTTACTTAAGATTCTTTATTTTTCATTTATGGAATACCTTTATGGTTTCCATTATGGGTAAACGTGATATCTTCATTTTAGGAATTGCGGACTACCGCCCCCTCAAAGTTATTTGATTCGTTAATACCATATGTGGTACGTATAAACGATAGATTGAATGATATTATATATGATAAAATACTGGACTTATAATACTATTATGTATCAATATTTTTTAATTCCATTAAATATGAAATTGAAATGGAAGTAGCGTTCATGCGTACGTACGGCTTACTGTCTCCATGAACGGTGCATTTCATTTCTTACCTTTAAATGATTATTTAATATTATAAATGCATGTATATACTGGATATATATGATATATATTATATCTACATCATAAGTATAACTCTGGATATAATGGATACATGAACAACTTGTAATTATAAAGAGTTTATTTTTGACTCAAGTACCAATGATCGTTAAAATGACGGTTAATAACTTAAATAATTACATAGTTTTCATGACATGGTAATAAGTGATATAAAATGAATAATGAACTTGAAAATGTTTCTTAATAAATTAGTAATTAACTCATGTTTATTATTCAGGACGTTAAAGAATGATCGAGTCAAGTCAGACCCGAGGTATGGGACTTCGTCTCAATATCCTTTCATTGAAGCATATTTTGTTTTATACACAACCTTCTTTTATACGGTGTATAAACCCCTTTGACTTTTAAGTTTATCCAAAAGGAATCTTTTTTTTATGAAGAGTTTTACTAAATGACAAAAGGGAATGTTTTTGTCAAACGTATGTGGCGACAATGACTTCTTCGCCACTGTGGCCATTATTTGAGTTTCGGATTCCTCTACAAGCCATACCTTTAAAAAAACATACCATGTTTTACTTTTCTTTTATTTTGGTATTGAAAATGGTTTTCATAATGTTTTTATATCATTGTGTTGTATTGATATCTTGTTATTGAAAAGTGGAAATATTATGCTTCCTTTATGCATGTTTTATGTGATACAATTATGTTATGGTTCTTGGACATTTTTATTAATATGGGTAGTTCTGTGATAAACTAAGGGTAGGTGAGCCCGATATAGCTCTCCAACGCATTGGGTAATGCGAAGGAGTTAAACATTAATGTTTCTCCGAAGAGATTTAGGGAATATACTGTGATGGGTATTCCAAACGTAACCAAGACGGTTACTCCCTATGTAGGAATGTTATGAATGCCTCAAGTTACCTTTATGTCCTATGATTTCTATGATTTATTCATGATTTTATGAGGTATGTTAAAGTGATTATGTTTTATGAGTAGAGTATGATTTCATTTATTCTTATGTATACATGTACTCATGTTTCCTTTCCATATTTTTATATCCCTTACTGAGATTTTTATGCTCATCCCATGTTTTTGAAATGTTTTTCACAGGTCAAGGGAGAGGTACATTATAAAATGATAGTGTCAAGGAAGTGTCAAGAAAGAATCCATGTTTTATTTTAAATATGTTTCCGTTGATGGGAAAAAATGAATACTATCTTTTATTGTAACCACTTTGTTTAAATGTGGGATGTAATGCATGTTTTATGACCTAATTCTCTAAAACTCTAAACCTGGAAAGATTCTCAATGTGTAATCTTGTAATAACTCAATATTAAGTAAGTTTTAAGGTTGGGGCCTTATAGTGAGTCCTACACTCAAATTAGTTAACTATAAAGAAACTATGATCTAACTCATATAGTGTAAATTATTCCTAAATGTTTTTAATTGTTTATTAGGGTTTCCATATAAGATAGTGGTTGATTTTTTTTTATCAATTTGTTCCCTTGTGTATAACTGATTTCCATTCCATCATATCATATGGTAAAAAATGATCAAATATAGATGAAAATATATCAACATTATCTCATAAATAATGAGTTTATTTTATTTAGAACATCACTATATGGAGCTCTATTCATTTTCAGTATGAATATATTTGATTTATATGTCTATGTGTGGAAGAATAGAGACTGAATCAAGTATCAATGATGATTCCTTAGCCACTACCTATGGTAAATGATTTATATGATGAAATAAAGTGTGCACCATGTTTTTTATAGACTTAAATATATTCTCTTTAATGTGAACTCTATGTAGAACTATATGATATTCTAAAGTTTTATTTTCAAAGACATTATGATCAGTTCAAGTATCTATTCACCCCTTTTAGTTTAACTAATTATCTTGATATATTTATGTATCTAATGTATAATATAATTCATCCATTTAAAGACTCATTATGTGGTAGTATTTTTTTATTACATTATTATATACGCTAGATAAATAAACAAATATTGTAAATTTAATTGTGTTTCCATATAAATATTGTGAGATAGATATATTTATACTAAACATTTTATCTGGTCCTTTTTTATTTGGGAAGATAAATTCATTAATAATTTGGTCCCTAAATTCATAATCTTAGTAGATATTGGAATGGTGGATGTGATAGTATCATAGAAGGATCCCTCAAACACCTTTTATATCAAATGTATTCTATGAATTTTAGGATATTATCATTACTTTATTGAATAATTTTAAAAGAGAATATAATAGCTGTAGTGATGAAAGAAGAAGCGTTTTTGTGGTTTGAGTATATTCAAATTGTGTTCCTGTATCTAAATAAGTTATTAATCACTCATACCATTTTGATATTATCATTTCCATGTAATGTTTTTAAGGATTATTGAAATCCATATTTAGTGGTTCTAGGGTTTGAAATTATATGTGATCACCAAGAAGTGGTTTAATGTTTAACCTATCTATGAACTCAAGGGAGTAACTATCTGGTATATGTTATTTAATTTTCCATTCTAGTGTATTTTTGGTATAGAACCACAAATCTAGAAGCATCCCACCATAAAATCAACTATGGAACAATGTTCATAACATCTAGGAATAAATGAACCAATGAAATTGATTTACCAAAATGGATAATATAAATCACACCCCAACCATCACATAAAGTCACCACCATCACACACTCAAGAAAAAAGTGTTGATAATATACAATCCATAGAGAAATACACACACTATCTATCTGTGAAAAAATAAATAACATGGTTTTTACATTAGTCCTTATCCCTAGGATAATAAATATATTTTTTATTAATTGAATAATAAATAGATATTATAAAACATTACCACATCTAACCCCACCCCTCCTATTTTGAATGGGACATTTCTTGTAAAATCGGTTCCACCAAATTTTTATTTTCTCATGGATCCCACCATTTTTCTTGGTTATGTCTGGTTAATCATATAATAAACCACTTCAACCATTTTCTTCTATTGAATAATGAAATATCTCTTTATACTGGAATTGAAAAACTCAAGGATCTCCTCATTCTAAGCCTATTTCCACACATCCATCATCCATAATTTTTCAATTGTCATATCCTCCATGGAATCTTACAAAAAAATTTCCAATATTGAGTTATTCAAAAATTCCCCTTGCATTATTCTAATATATATCCATCTTCCACTACCTTATTATTAATGTTATAAAAATCCTTCCTCCATCGAACTTTTTTATCACATGTATAAATACCGTTCTATAAATTACACATTAATACATGATTAATTTAAATAAAATTTAATTTAATACAACCTGAATTATTTACATTTCTAATGTATTTTGAAATTAGGTACATTTAACTACAAAATTAAATATGAATTTCAACATATTTATTGAAAACTTCTTTAACATTATTGAGCGTAAAACTGCAATGGATAACCTGGAGAAATACATAAGGGGTGATCCATAAAGCCAATTATGTGAATAAAAATGGAATATGGTAAACATGTTATATAATAGGAATATCAAGGTCATAAAAAGTGTAGGATTAATAAATATGAATTAAAATACATGATATAACTTGATAACATAAATTCCTCATCGGAATGTGGAACAACTTAAAACATTACATCATTGGTCAAGGCTAACATCCAAAACATTATAATGGACAAAGTCCCATAATGATATCAAGTTCACTCCATGTCCCAAAATGATGTATCATGACACTAAACATTACACAATGCATTGGACCACTATATTATTTTGGGCACACCATTCACTTTCATTTTATACCCATTCTTAAGTGTTCCCCATATATTATAAAAGATGGATTCATTCATCATCAAAACATATTCCAAGGTAATATAGTGTGGAATAAATTCAAGAATGTAACCATTAAAAAGGTATTGGTTTATACATTTTAACACCATTGATAAGAAATGTCTATGGTATTCCCTACACAATTGGTTTGGCATCAAAGAATGCGACCAAATTTTGCCAGCATAACATCATCACATGAAAATACATAAAATCGGTAGATGATAGGAAAATGGGTCTATAATAGTTTGGAAATGTAGTAGAAAATATTAGGGATATTTAAGCACATTTACACACATTTATAATTAAAAAAATGGCATATGATAATAAATAAGCATGAAGAATAAAGATAAAGGAATGCATGCTTATAAAATTTCCGCAAGGTAACAGGTTTACATGGGTTGGATTAATGAGAGAGATAGAGGTCGATAATAATTCAGACATAATGAGGAATTTATGCGGGAGGTTTTAAATCATACCACATAATTATTAATTTAAAATAAAATGGAATAAAAATATAAACAAACATTGATAATGGAAATAACTGAAAGAACCATTACTTGAATGTGTGCCTCTAAAATTTTTCAAGGGAGATTATTGAGATCTTGCGGTGCCTTTCTAGGATTCTATATAAGAGAGGGAAGAGTAAAGTTGTGCTCCATGAATTTTTAGTGATGATAATTGGGAGATTGTGTGGTTTTATATAGGAAATGAGCATGTAATTCTTTAATATTTCACAAACATAGGTTTTGGACTCCATATATTAACATATTCAAAACCACAAACATTCCCATGGTATTTTTCCCATTTTTTCAAAAGTTGAGAGGTTTGAATTACTTTATTATGAAAATGCCTGAAAATATTAAAATAATTCGATTTATTATTAAGAGGTGAGTAAAGTTTTTAAAAAAATGTATATAAAATTCTCAAATATATTAACGGTTTTGGTGGATTCATAAACGATTAATAAAATTAATAAATTAAACACAATATAAAATTATTTAAAGGAAAAAATATATATATCCTTAGATACAAATTATAGTATTTATTAAATCATTTTATTTTTATTATGGTTTCATATAAACACATTGTATATTTATACAGTATTTAATTATTAGCTGAAAATTTGACTGCATCAGAAAATTAGGAAAAAATAACCAGTGGATAATTTTGATATTCTGGTTCAAAAAATAATATTTATATTATCTAAATAAGTATCTAGATATGGTCATTTTAAATTTTAATGTATAATTTATTATTTATTGGAAAATGAAGGGGTGATTGACATTAAATTTTTTTAACCCTTATTAAAAGTACATTTCACTTCATCCAAATTATATCAAAATCCATAATTAATAAACCTTATTTAAAAATAAAAAATTATTAAAATACATTTAATTTCAAAAATCCATTAATTCGTCAAAATAAATCCCATAAATTTATTTGTATATTACCTAAAAAACAATTCCTATTTAATTGAATAAAAATCAAAATCAAATAAAAAGAAAAAAGAAAAATGAATTAATTATTCTATACAATAAAGATATAAACAGTATTTAGGTCTTGATACATATCCTATTATTAAATGGGAGTACACCCTAAGAGTAAGGTGCATGATGTTGTGACTTTCATGGGGTCATTCCGAAAACATGGTTTTGGGCTGTGATATCAATGAGTTTGAAATTGTCCCATAAATAGTTTCTCCCATGCTTATGTTTTGGATATCAACCTGGGATTGGTCAAGGGACAAGCCTATATATTATACCTCCCTTGAATTCTCTGTTAAATGGGTTTCATAGGGTACAGTCCTACTAGAAGAGGCCATCAGTTCCTTTTTCTGTGTCAATTGGATTTTTTAAAGCTCTATATTAATATAATTCATGTGATGACTGTTTAATTATAATATTAAAAATGGTAATATTCTTAATGGCCATTTTAATCCAATGATTTAAAAAGTATATTCATGAGTTTTCTATAACCATATTACATAATAATATATTTAATTAAATCACAAATTGAAAATTCATTTATAATAGTTTGGGTCGTTACAATTTTATCCCCTTGATAAATTTCACCCTTCAAATTTTCAATTCTCCCCCATCCCCAAAAAATATGAGTGTACCTTGGTCTCATCAATTCCTTTGGTTCCCACATTGCTTATTGAAATGTATGGTTTCTTCATAGCACTTTGACGAGGTGAATTGTCTTATTTCCTTTAACATTGTCTCTACGATCTGATATCTTCATCATCTTCTCCTCATAGGATAGATAATTATCTAATGGTTCAACCTATGAATTGAGTACATGTGAGGGTTCCAGATTTTACTTTTAGAAGAGTGATACATGGAATTCATAATGAACATGAGATAGGTTAGGTATGAGTGAAAGTTGATACACCACTACTCTGATTCAATAAAGGATCTCAAAGGAGACGATGTATCTTGGAATAACCTTTTCATTCTTCCCAAATCTTATCAAATTATTCCATAGAGATATACGGAGGAATACCATCTCTCCAACATCAAAATCTATTTCTCATAAAAAATTTCTGAATAACAATTTTTTTAACTCTAAGAATCCTTGATGAGATGCTAAATGGTCATAACCTTTTCCACTGCTTCCTCAACTATTTCTGGACATAAATTATTTTTCCCCAAACTACATCCCAATATGCAGGTGTCTTTCACCACTTCCCATAAAGGGATTCATAGGTATCCATTTTGTTGCTTGCTTGGAAACTATTTTTGTAAGATTACTTGACTAGAGGATGTTGTTGATCCCATACACATTTTATGTCCATTGAAAAAGCTCTCAAAATATCCTCATGTGTCTAGATAGTCTACTCTGATTGGCCCTCAGTTTAAGGGTGATAGGTTATGCTGAAGTTCAAACCAATATTCCAAACTTGTTGGAGACTCTTCTAGAACATTGAGGGGTATCATGGATCTCGATAAAATATAATCAATAGTGGTACTCCATGTAGACAACCCACATTGCTGAGAAATGGTGAAAATTTTTCTCATATCGTAATGAAATGTGTATTCTTAGTAGCAAGATCCATAAGAAACCATATATAATTATTCCCTATTGATTTATTTGGATGATTAATGATAATTTCCATGGTGTTTTCTCCCCATTTCCTTGTAGGTATAGGAAATTTTTGCATCATCCCCTTGGATTTTTTCCTTTCCACTTTTAATTACTTACATAAAAAACAAGTTGATGTATACTCTGTGATATTCTTCTACATGTTGTCCCCATAATAGTTTTTTAGAGAAATCAATACAAATTTGTAATTCATGGGTGGATGAAGAAGGTTGAGCTATGTGTGTCATCATATAACTCCTATATCTTGGGATTTGACCATAAACATAGTCTTTACCCAAATCACAAAACACCTTCATCATTAACAATTAACTCTGAGGATTTCCAAGTCTTTATAGCATACAATTTCTTCTAAATTCCCACAAAAACTCTTCAATAATCCTTTAACATCTCTAGAAGAGATGGTTGGTCAATAAGTTTTGAAAGGATTGATGATTTTCCTTCCTTTATGATTCCCATACCCATCCTTTCTAAAACTAAGAAGATCAGGTCCCTTAAAATTCTTATTAGTGAAATAATTTTCAAAACCGTTCTGCATAGGGAATATTCCAAATTATTTTCTTTCCCAAGATTGTAGTGGATTGAGAAATAAAAATAATTGATCATATGTAATGATTTTCATTGGTCCATATTCATATATTTTTGTGAGAATATATACCTGAGACTTTTGTGATATGTATATATTTCACACTTCTCCCCGAAGGGATATTGCTGCCAAATATTTTAATGTGAAAATCCCGGTAACCAACTCCAGATCCTATGTAGGGTACTTCTGTTCATAATCCTTAAACTTTCTAGAACCATAGGTGATGAATTTTTATTTTTCAACAACACATAACCTAGGACCTTCTTCGAAGAAATGATGTATAACATGAAAAGGTATCCCCTTATGGGCAGTGTGAGCACAGGTGAAGTGATAGGACTCCTTTTCAAGGAACTAAGTCACTCTACAAACCAATGCACTAAGATATGGGTTTTCAGATAAACCAACAACCTCCAATGCAGCATGTGAATATGGCCACACCTTAAAATACTACATCATAGGTCAAAGATAACTTTAACGAAATCACTATGGAAAAATTACTATAAAGTAATATAGTTCACTACCTATCTCAACTTGACGTATCATGATTATAATCAATACCAAATGAATTATAGAACTACAAAATTTTTGGTTCACCTATCACTTTAATTTAATTATGATGCATAAGTGTGCCACATAGATCATAAAAAATGGATTAATTCATAATAATAATTTATTTCATGATAAATGAGTGTGGAATAAATCCATTTCAGTCCCTAATAAAAATTTATATTTTCATAAAAGTGAACAACTATTATAGGAAATATGTATGGTATTCACTACACAATTGGTTTGGCATTGAAATATGTAGTGAAAATTCAACATCATAAAGGCGTCACATAAAAATTAAAAAAATGGGTAGATGATAGATAAATTTATATCAAATAATTTTGAAATTATGTGGATATTAATAGGTAAATGGAAGGATATTTACACAAATTTATAATTAGTATAATAAGGCATATGATAATAAAAAATCATGAAGAAAAAAATAAAGGAAATAATGAATGTGAAATTTTGGAATGGTACTGAGTGTACAAGGGGGGATTTATGAGAGAAAAAGGGAAATAACTTAATTTAGAAAAAATAATGGAAGTACGGGGGGGGGGGTTAAAAATAATATTCCAACTTTATAAATTGAAAATAATATGTCATAACAAGATAAAGAAACATTGATAAAGATTAGAATGGAAAGAACCATTTCTTGAATGTGTAGCTCCAAAAGTTTGAAATGGGATTTTTGATTTCCTGGGGAACCTTGTGAAGATTATATAGAAATGATGGTAGATTAAAAAAGTTATAAATGGATTTTTAGTCATTATATGGGGGAAATTGGGTGGGTTTATATAGTAAATGAGAGATAAAATTTTTGATATTTCACAAACATAGGTTTTAGAGTCTATATATTAAAATATTAAAAACCTAAAACCATCCAATGTATTTTCCTTTTCTTTAATCCAAAATGGGGAGGTTTTAAATTTTTTAAATGGAAAAGGTACTAAAATATTAAAATAATTTTATTTATTATGTGGATTGAATCACACTTTTAAATAACTGAATTTATAAATCTAAAATATATTAAATGTTTTGTAGGATTCATAAAGGCTAAATAAAATAAATAAAGTAAAAATAAAATAAAATTATTTTAAGGAGAAATATATATTTTTAATAAGAAACCTAGTATTTTATTTATTAAATCATTTTTTATCCTTATGATTTCATAAAAACACTCCGTATATTTATAAGGTATTTAATTTTTACCTTAAAATTCGATTGTCTCAGAAAATTATAAAAAATTTACAATTGGATAATTTAGATATTTTGATTATAAAAAATAATTTTTATTTTATCTAAATAATTTTTAAAATATGTAATTTTTATCTTTTAAAACCATATTTGACATTTATTGAAAAATACTGGTTTTTTTGACCATCACAGTTTTTAAACCCTTATGAAAAGTACATTTCACTTCATACAAATTGTATGACCATTAATAATTAATTAAAATTATTTAATAATACCATTTTATTACAATAATATTTATTTCAAAATTCCTTTCATTCATCAAAATAAATTCCTTAATTGAATTTTAATATTACATGAAAATACAATTTGTGTTTAATAGAACTGAAATCGAAACAATTTATAAAGAAATTATCAAAATATATTCATTATTATATAGAATAAACTTAATCATATTATTAATGTCATGATATTTATCCCTTTATTAAACCATTATACACCCTATGAGTAAGGTTCACGATTGTGACATTTTCATTGTGTTGTTCAAAAAAAATGATTTGGGTTGTGATATCAAAAAGATTAAAATTCTCCTACAAACAATATCACTCAATATTAAGTTTCTGGATCTCATATTGGGCTTGGTCAATTAAAAAGACCAATGATTATATCTCCCTTTTAAGATCATATAAATTGGATTAACAGGGTACACTCCTATCTGATGAGTCCATAACATCCTTTTTCTGTTTCAATTGAAATTTTTAAATCCCTATATTTATATTAATCATGTTATCACTGCTTAACGTCTATATTAACTACTGTAATATTCTTAATGGAATTTTAAATCCAATGTTATAACAAAGGAATTTCCTGTATTTTCTATAAATATATTACATAATAATACTTTTAGTAAAATAACAAAGATAATATTTATTTATAACAGTTCTTGCTATTAAATTATGCCTCCCCAATTATCCCAAATCCATGTTTAAAATTCACTCAATCAAGACGCAATGAATCATAATAGCAAAATTAGTCTTCCCATTCATTAAAATATCACACCTAAACACTAATTCCACATTTTTAAACCTCTTCAAACTCTTATAAAATCCTAACTCCACTTCCCTTCTATTGAAATAGTTAGTTTATCAATTCCATTTTTTCTTATCGAAGTGTAACTGAGGCAGAATGATGCCTCTGAATTTTAGAATCAAAAACCTTAGTGAGCGTGTGAGTTGAATTTTTGAAAATCTATAATATTTCAAGGTTTTATCACCTTTTCCTCTATCATCATTCATATGAAATGATATTTCATCTTGATATGATTTTTTTGAAAGTGGAACAATAAATTCTTATTCAAGTGGATTACACTTTAAACATCCACTAAAAACTCCACAATTTACTATCTCATTCAATGTTACCCTAGTAAGTATATCTATCAAATAATTTCTATCCCCACTTCTATAATGGAAACAAACACCAATTCTATATGTGATAGTGAAACTACTAGATGCAATATTGAAATTCATTTTATGGTGATTATTCCAAAGGTTAAATCATAATGTCAAACTCAATCATGAATCCAAATACCCACCAATGTCCAAATATGGATACCCCATTAAAAATAATCCATTTTGAAACATAAGGTCATTTATTCTAATCCATTTAGATATTAAAATATTCACTTCACCCATTCATAATTCTCCATTTCAAAATTCTCCATAAATATTCTCACAACTTCCACTACATTGGTAATGTTCATCATTACATACACCATAGTGTATATAAAAATTTCAACCATATATGAAAACATAATTTTCACCAGGTACATTGAATTTTCTTATTCTTTTTTAGTTTATAAACATTAGATAACATAATTTTTATGGCCGATGGGGTTGAAACATGGTCAAATATTGTCATTATAATCCAATCAATGAACTTATAAATACAATCCTTCTATGAAACCCCACTGTTCCGAACATCCATTCTATTTTGATCTACACTCCCAAAATCTTATTGGATTCCATGAAATCCTTTATCTCACAACGTATGGGTTGATTATCATTTACCTCCACAATTTCATTCATGTCTAGACCCTCTAAAAGTATATCATCAGAATATAAGAGAAGGATGTGCTACCCTATGTACTTAAACATATTTTAGTAGCAAATGTTTTTTCGATATTATATTTAAAAACCATTTATTATACATAAAGGAATTGAACTTCTAGTTCTGATATGTGGAGATTCCTTTAAACAATATGAGATCCATTTTATCATGAATAATTGGTCCTTGTTTCATTAGTACATGAAACCATCTGAATACATCATACATATATCATCCATTAAATCACCATGACAGATCAATATCTTTACATTCATATTTTCTAAATATAGAATTTATAAAGAATCCAAAATTAATAGCTTAAAATTGGTTGTATGTTTGACAACACGAGAAAGTATTTTTCAGAAATGAAACCCTTTGTTATATTGAAAACTATTCCTAAAAAAGCCATCCTTATACCCTTATCTACCATTGAATTCTTCCAATGACTATAAAACTTATTTATTATATAGAGATTTCTTACATTGTGGTAGTTTTGTTAGATATCAAGTTTGATTTTCTTGTAATGAATCCATTTAATCATTCATAACTAATACTCAAATTGTATAATCACCAATTATTACTTCTTATTATGAGATATTGGGATCTACCCAATCTATAAGAATGAAGTAGTTATGATCAAATTTTAAACGTTAAACTAGTCATTTATTTTTGGTTGAGATTTATAACTCAACATGAGGCTCTTATTTTCATAAAACAACTACTTTTGAAAACATCATATTCTAAAACTCTTCCCCAGGATTCCATAGATTATAATCATTACAATACTTCTTCTCTCCTTTCTAGACCTTCCAGAAGTTCTATGTTACCTATAATTTCTAGAATAACATAAAATTTTAAACATTTTCAGATAAAATTGGATAAATTCAGTTGATTCTTTTCTATAAACACCATATTAATCAATTTTTTATTCTTTATAAAAGAACTTTTCATTGAGGAAATCATTCTAGATTCAATTGATATTCTGATTATAATTACCCCAAATATGAAACCCAATGTTTTTTCCACCAAACCAAGTAAAGAAATTTTATTTCTACTTTACATCAAGATTATCCCTATCCTTGTAATTCACATGGACATGGGAGGGATTCCGAAAAACATTCATGTGGAAAAATTATTCTAGTTTTTTAAACCATTGTAATTATAGAATATCCCCATACAATACTATGGGTGGACTTATATTCATAAAATAAATAACTGATCTAATAAAATCTACCAAAAATACATTTGGAACCTAGAATGAAACCTCATGAAATGGATTCTCAGCTAGTATATGATTCATAAAATCCACTACACCATTCTAGTAAATTTTTTCCATAATAGGCTTCTCCAATATAGTTCAATATATACAATAAAGCTTCTTAAATCCCCTACTACTATATTCACCACTATTATCAAACCTCGATAACTTAAGAAATTTTTTATCCAATTTTAATAACATGGATCTCTATCAAAAAAATACTTCAAAGACCCTGAATTTTTCAAAAGAAGTAAATTAATACATTCAACATTGAATCATTGATTAATGTTAAAATGTACCACGACCCACTATGGTAATGTACTAATTTAATCCACCAAACATACACATATACTAGCTCTATATTTTGAGACATATGATTCCTTATATTTTTGATAAATTGTAACCTTATCTAAATTCCAGGTATACTACTCTCACAAGTTCTAAAATCCATGTGATCAGTTTTAAATATCTCTTTAGCCACAATGGCTCCTATTTTCTTCCCCTAAATGTTCCCATGATAAAAATACCAAAAATTTGTACTTTTTGAATATTTTCATCCATAAATAATTATTCAATATGAAATTCACATTAGATATAATGTACTATAATTAACACATTTTTACAACATTATAGATCCATGTGCAATCTTACACACAACATCTATAAATATTTTTCCGCAAGTTTCTTTATTCAGCCCTCTTATAGATATTAATTTATTCTATAACGTTTTCATGTTCTAAACTCCATAAAACTCTATGAATATTTTTTTTGACATTTGGACATTAATATCCCCATTCCACATGATCATGAGAGAATCATCAATAGTTTGATAGACCCTATCGCTCCTTTAAGGAATATAATTCACCTTGTATCACCTATCAACCATAAAATTGAATAAATCCTTATAATCAAATATCTAATATAACAAAATAATATTAATACTTATCAATAAACTCTATCCATAATAAATTTTATTTTTTCTGAGAGTTCTTAGAACTCCCCTTCCATAATTAACTCTATGGTCCCTATATTCATTCTTTATATATCCTTTCATTATGTAATGGAAAAATATGGGTCCATACCAAGCTTACATACGTATAATTCTTTCTATATTCTCATTATAGTTTTTCAAAATAATCATTGAAATGGAACCTGCACCTCCATTTTTCATTGATCAATTTTATGAATGTTTCCTATACTTCACTCTTCCAGATCTCATCATTAAAAATATAATGATAAACACCAATAAAAGTAATATTGGTATTCAAATAAATATTCTATAACATAGTAACCATTTCATCCAATGATTCTGGAATTGATGAGAGTAACAAAAAAATCCCACATCAGATCCACAAACACAAATCAAGTAAATTCCAACTAAATGAATTTCATGTTGAAGACATTTACATAATTAGTTGACGATTCTCCTTATAAAAGTTTCATTCTGCATAACCAAGGTATCATGAATTTTTTTCATTTATAATGGACTATAATACATATTGATAATTTCATTCATTAAAACCATAGTGGTATTCACCTCCCATATGTTATATCAAAAAATATTTCTTCTAATAAGGCCTTTACCATTCAAATTTACAAATTTTACCTCGTTTTGATCTATTCAATAGAAGCTCATGGTATTTATATAATATATAATTTTCCATATACAACTAGCAGAATCAAAATTATGTGCCATAAAAATTTTCATTTAAGGAAATGGATTCTTATAATTCTATAACTTCTGAAAAACATTACTTCCACTAATACAAAAAAGTAAAAAACAAGAACTTTACCAAAATATTCTAATGGTGAGTACACTCATCCTCGCTAAAAAATATCATTGATACCATTTTTGGGGTCTATAACCAACGATCTAATAGCAACCCATATGGAACAAATTGTGAAATTTCTATGTATGAATGAAATTGATATACCCGAAATGAGATAAACCAAATTCACCCTATATATTACACCAAATCATTACCCATGAACACCTAATAAAAAATAATATTTAAAAAGAACCATTTATAAATGCACAAAACTTTTATAAAAACAACAGATTATAAAATGGTACACACTATAGTACCACTCTATGGAGAACACTAAGGCTTTATTTAAAATAAAATATGAATAAATAGCGATTTAAATATTTTTCCCTAGTGACCCAACCCCACCTATTTATAGTGGGGAGTATTCGGTCAAATATATTCTACTACCTTCCAATTCTCCAAGGAAGTGAATCATTAGTTTTTCCATCATTTGTATACTATATAATACTCCACTTTAAACATTATCAGTTTTTTAAGGGTAGAATATATCCTCACACAACTTTTTTTAAAACTCAATTAAAAAATTATAAATTTTTTTCTTCTATAGTTCCATCATCTACAATTCATCACTTGATATTTACCACCTAAATAAAATTATGTATCCAATTTCCAAATCCATGTTACTCTGACATGCCACTCTAGTTATGCTTCCACAAGTAAATCTTTCATTGCATACCTATCCTAGTTTCAAACATCATTCCTCTATTATACATTACTATTGCAATGCTTCCCCATAATCTAGAACCCACATTACATATCCACTCCTTATATAATCAAAAAATTGGAATCATGAAATGAGTCTTCACGTTTATAATAATGTATTCTTTAAAGTATTGGATGCAATATTTTTTTGGTTAATGGTTGGTGGTATACATTAACCATAAAATACTCATGTATTTCTTTTCCTAATAAGATTTAAATTCAAGGAACCGTCAATGGGATAAATAAATTCAATACATAAATTTTTCACTATTTTATTCACATGTGAAGGGAAATTTTATTTATAATTCCTTTTGTCAAAAATCGTAGAGTCAAAGGGTGGAAGATGTGAAGGAAGACTAAAGACTTATTTCTGTGATAGGTGATATTGAATTAGATGTTATTAAGTATTGATATGGGAAATTATTATTATTTTTTTCATACATAATTAATAATAGAGATACTAAAGTATTCCTAGACATTAATCTATATATAAATCATTATTTTAAAAACACTCGATCGTAGGAAGATACTTGAAGTTTAGTCTCAAGATTCAAAAATTTTACATTATTTTCATAGAAATATAAAATTATCTATCAGCATGAGTAAGGATGTGAGGAGGGAATATCAAACACCCATGTGGGTTTTTCATCATAGAGTAATGAGAATGTATTGATAAATTAATATGAAATTTTGCTTCCCTTGAAAGAAAATCATTGCTTTTTACTTTATTTCTGGATGCTTTACATTAAAATAGTTTAAAATGGAATAATTGTGAAAATAAATGTTATATAAACATAACATGGAAATATGAAAAAGGGATGATATCATAGTGGATTTCATTAACATTTTGTTGACATCATCTAAATTTTGATACACTGTTTCATTGATTATGGATTTCTTAACAAAGATAGCATCTTTTCCCCTTAAGGATTTATCAACTATGGATGAGAAAAGTGAATTATATATCAATGAGATCATGAATATTTATGGGTTACCAATGGGAATAATCTGACATTAGGAACCAAGGATCCAATCTTGGTTTAATAATGGGTTCAAATGGGATCATAATTATTTTCCCAAACTGGTTACAATTTATCAACCTTGGAATACTGGTCCATCTAAATGGAACATATATTTTATAGAAGATATATTATAGTCCTATATAATTTATTTTAGTGTCTATATGGAGGATCATTAATCATTGGAGTAATTTGGAGATAATAAAAGTTGTCAATCACCAATTATGATGAATTCCTTTAAGGATCTCTAAGGTAGGGGTAACGAACCAAAAAATATTATTCTTTTAATAAACAAACTATAAAATCTAAATAATTATTATTTTTAAAATATAAACATATTAAAAGACCTTTTCATTCCATAATAACATTAGACATCATGAAAAAATATGGAATGTACAACTAGTAATAGTAAAGGGATATACATATTGAATAATAGTACATTCACTAAAACAAATTCCATAGGAAATTATTCCCCCATGATGATCTATCTTGCCTTAACAACTATGAAAACAAAGATGATATTTATGAAAAAGATAGAAATTGTCAATGAATCTATAAGAACCTTCATAAGTGAAGTAACAACTGATAGAATGATAATGATGGTGTATGTACAGGTAAATAGTGTGATTTTTTATTACGATTGTCGACCAATATGGTTTATGGTTAATATGACCATTAGTTAATAAAATAGTTTTTTATTATTATTGTGGGTCATGTAAAAGAAATTATGACACTGTAAAGTTTATTTTATTATATAATCCTAATTATATTATTTTTGTAAACCATAAATTATTTTTATTTCAAATATATCCTAGGATAAATGAAAAATAATTATATAAAATTTATTTCATGAAAAAAATTTATAAAATAATTTAACTGATTTTATATTTTAACAAATCCATATGTAATTTTTATAACAGTCAAAGTGATTATTATATTATAAAAATTGTTAGTTTTTAATAAAATATTATTTTTATTTAAATATTAAAATAATCATATTTAAAAATTTATTTTTATAAAAGAAAATTAATTTTTCGACCCATTACATTAAAATTATTCTAATGATAACTTTTGGTAGTTTTCTAACAAAGTTGAATATTTGGTGGAAAATGTCAATATATTATTTTATGAGCAATGTAATTTTATCACATAATTATTATGTTAACATGATTCAAACGTTTATAAAATCATTAATTCAATAAAAGTTTCCTTTAATAATTATATAAATTTAATTAAAAATATTAGTTTTATTTTAAACATTTATACTTGAATTTTTGGAAACAATAATTTTATTTTTTAGGTAAATATTTTTTATGGGAATTTAATTGGTTGTATGGAAGATAAGTTGCATTTCAGAAAGTATTTTAACACCCAATAACCATGTTTCCCTCATTTATAATACATATAATTTGTTTTGATTCATTTTACCCAAAAGTGGTTGGCATATTGAGTAAAATACCCAATATTTTATCCTTTAAACCACCTATCCTCAATTATAAATACCCCTCATTCCCTAATAACATTCCAAATCAAATACATTGAGTAAAAATTACCACTCAATATCCCACTAAAGTGTCTCATCAGGGTTGTTTTTATGACATGCCATCTGGGATTCGACACACCGGTGCCCTGAGTCGGTCTGTCACATGACCTCAGGCATGCCTCCCCATAGACCAGAGGCTACCGACTAGTAGTGAGTGACTAATGTCAATCATTTGTAGAATATAAACTCTTTTATCAAATTAATACACCAGTATAAACAATAAAAATAACTAAATGATGTGACATAACCATAATAATTTTGTATTAAAATATGGCTAAAACAAGAAACGCAATGTCAAAACTAAATAGTAGGTATGCCAAGCTAAAATAAGTGTCATGTTTCAAAAATTAAAACCCAAATTTAAAGGGACTGAAAACTCCCATGTTGTTCCAAAACCACGTCAGGTTCCCTCAAATATGCATCATCCCAACTAAACCATCAAACATAAAGACATTTCCCCTAACCTATCCTGAAACCATGAAATCTATTTGAGTTTTGATCAGGTAGCCCATATAGGGTGTGAGTACAACATATTTGGACACAACCAATATAATCTAAAGGAATATCCATTCAATGAGAGTATTTAGTTTTAAAAATAATAAAATGCATGAAATAAGGTAAAAATTTACATTTACTCTATTACTCTTAATTTAACAACAAAACCACCCAGGTTCCCAAGGACACTCGTACATTAGTACCGGCATCACCCCATGCCAGATTCTAAATCATATATCATTATCAAAAATGGGATTTCATTATACATTTCATTCAATTTATAATATGGCTAATTTAACCATAGTCCAAATACAATATTTTGGGAATAGAAATTCATTTCTAACACCACTTATGTACTTAGAATCTATGTTTGTGTCCCACACAACAATGTAACATGATTATTTTGGATCCTCACACTTTGTCCCATAATCGCTATCTCCTATGGGTTTTTGGAGCCTCAATCCCTGTCCCACACACATGTTTAATACATATGGGTATTTGGAGCCTCAGACCATTCCCCACACTCAGTTAACACATATGGGTATTTGGAGCCTCAGTCCCTATCCCACAAATATTCAACGCATGTGTAACAATACCACAATTCCACAAGTGTCTCAAAATCACATTAATTAATTCAACAATTAATTAATCAAACTAAAAAATTGGATATTCACATCAATCCATTAATTAATTAATCAATCAAATAATTAAATCTATTTCATTCATTCATTAAACAATTAACCAATCAACTCAATCCTATTTATTAATTCATCAATTTAATAATCCCGTAAACTATTGTCTAAAAAACAATCTTCAATAATTAATTTAACAATTAATTAATAACAACAATGATTATATGAACACAAAAATATACATTAGTTAATTCTTAATTAATGAATGAATCCCCAATCCCATTATCTCATAATTAATTCAATAGTTAATTATTCAATATCATAATCGTTACTCCTTAAGAATTCATTCAACAATTAATTTCTTATATTCAAAATTCTCAATTTCACATAATTAATTCCAAAATTAAATATTCTACTCAAAAAATAAATATTTCATAATTAATAAAACAATTAATTATATCCATCTCCGAATTAAATATTCTAATAATTAATAAATTAATTAATTATCAAAATCTATAATCCCAATATCTGTAATTTCATGTTTCCATCGATTAATTCATTCATTAAATTAATTAGTTAGATCAAGAACTCAATTGATATACATCAAATGGATATTCTAAAATAATATACACATAATTGGAATGATGACATTGGGTTATAATTCTAGACAACTTAAATCAATTCGTTGATAATGATCACCAATAAATTAATCCCCAATTTGAATTGGACCAATAAATATTTCAATGAAGAATGGAATTTAGATCGAAATCCTAAATTCATGTTTTAATAATTGATGATACTTAAAATATTGACCTAGATCCATAATATTATATCTATATCTATTAAAAAATGAAGAAAAAACCCTATCTGTAAAGGGAGAAGAATGGAAGGGGAATGTGAAACCAAGAGGGATAGGATTCACTTCCTATGGGAGGTGAATATCTTCAATATGGACATTGAATCACCCTTTATGGAGGAAGATATCACTGAGAATTTGTTCGAGAGTCTCAAAAAATGTGTTAAACCGTGTTAGTATAGGTTGGGTTCATTTTTAGGTTAAAATGGGGGTATGGGTATTATTAAAACTAAAAATTGGATTAATTAAAATTGTGCACATGTTTTTTTGCATAGGGGCGTATGGTTTTCCTTAACTATGTCCCTTAACTATATGCCATTTATATGGGTTTATGGTTTCTCTTTTTAGGCACATACATTGAAAAACCATGAACCAACCATGAAAAAACCCTCAGTCAAAGTTTTCACAGATTGCTGGTCAAGGGCATACAGTTTTAGAAAACAATTCACTAACCATTACTTAACCTATTTGTTTAATATTTCTCAAACATCCACCAAATCAGAAAACATGGTAAAACAAAAATGAATAGTACTCAACACAAAGAATAATAGTACCTATAAATGAACTTGATATATCTCAAGAAATTTTCCGGATCTTACAATCTCCCCAACTTATAATATCTGGTCCTTAATTTGTAATCCAATATCTATCAATGATACCGAGTCAGAAAATATTGGTCCACTAAGCCCGCTTATCTATATCTCTCTTACATGTTTCGTCTTTCACATGACCATGTTTCCAAAATACTCAAACTATTGTCATGTTGTTTGCCAACAACACATTATCACAGCGATCCAAAACACCTATCAGATGCTCCTCAAAGGATGCATCTATATCAAACTAAACATCATCTAAATTTATCACATGGTAAGGGTCTGGGTGATACCACCGATGTATAGAAACATGGACAAAATTGTATAAAACTGTGTGTCTTGGGGAGATCCAATTGGTCTTCCACCCACCTGATTCTCTCCCATATCTCAAATGGACCGACAATCTCAAGTGACACATTTCTTTATCTATGTATACTATGATGAATAAATATAGATGAAAACCAATGGAATACATGGTCACGAATAGTAAACTCTAGGGTTCATCGATGTATACAAGTATATGACTTATATCTACTCTGATTCATTTTTATAATATTCTGAATTTAATGAACCTACTCAAACATCTCTTGGACGAGACTTGGTCCCAATAATGTTGACTCCAAATCCTCCATCTAGCATAGAGGTGATCTACATGGAAAACCTTAAAGATATTTTTATGGTTCTATATGAATTGTTATATGATAATTTTTTTATATGTATACTCCACTAGTGCTACATAATTCTCCCAAGATTAGATGAAGTCTATGACACAAAGTCTTAGTATATCTTCAATCACTGAATAGTATGCTCCAATTTCTGATCTATATTTGGGTGAAATTTCATACTCAATAAGACCTATGTACCCATAACCATCTATAAACTATGTTATAATAATGATGTATAGTGTGAAAGATAGTATGAAACAATTTTCTATTACACACCATGAAAACAAACTATTTTCCAATAATACAAATCTCGCAACTGTTCCACTGATAATGTCTCCCATATAGGAAAGAAATACCCTACCTTCTTAAAATGTTACATAATCACCCAAATAGAGTTATTATTCTGATTAATTCATAGAAGATCCACAATAAAATCTATATTCACACCATCCAACCTCGATTATGGAATGAGAAACTGTTGTAGAAAACCTCCTGGTCAATGGTTCTTGGACTTCACCTGATGATAGTTGCAACATCGTGTCATGAACCCTACTATATCTTTTATCATTTTTGGACACCAAAACTGTCAATTTAGGTCATTGTAAATTTTGGTTACACATGGATGAACCTCCCTTTTCAAGGTGTGAAATTACCGCATCAAATCCTTCTGCATGCTCGTAAGAACAAAAACCCGATTCTTGAATGAGATTAACTCATACTCATCTATGGTATAATAAGAATGTGACTCCACACATAATTGGATTTTATTAAATGTCAAGCATTATGGAACCTCCTACATTATTTCCCTAATCCATCTCAAAAGTTTATACTCCACTAAAACAGATAAAATAGTAAAATGATCATGACTCTATTGAGCCACAACATACATCTCTTCTAGAAAAGTCATCATCTTCCAATCAAAGTTAATCTCCTGGACTACATGTGTCTATGTTTTCCAACACAATGAGTTAGAAACAATATTCCCCTTCTTTGGCATATATGATATATCAAATTTGAATGGATAAATATACTCAACTCATCTCTACTATCAGAGGATCCAATATCATAGAAATAAGATATACTTTAGATCATGTGATCTATATATATTTTATGATTTTCACCCATCATACAATGCTTCCAACACATTAAATCAAAAACCACTACATCCAACTCTAGGTCATGTGTAGGGTATTTCCATTATTATATCCTCAATTTCCATAACCCATACACCACAACATGATCTCCCTGCATCAATAATTCTTCAAGCCCTACTCCCAAAATATTACAATACTCCGTATAATCCTTATATATTTTAAGAATGATCAATATTAGTGTCAATTTAAAATTCCTCTTTATCTCTTATAAGGCATCCTCAAAAGAGTCTAACCATTCAAACTTTACCCCCTTCTTGGTAAAGAATGAATATGGAACTACTACATAAGAAAATACTTAAATAATATCTAATAATATATTGATAACACAAAACATATATATAAATCGAATAAATTCTTAGGACATTCCCATTATAGAACATCATGATCTTAATATGGGTCTAGAGACACAACATTCTCTATGATTATGGGGCCAAAAAGGGTACCTAATCAATCCAAAAATAACACTTATTTAGCTTAGATTACAAATGATTATCTCTCACTGTACTCAGAATGATGTCAATACATTATGAATTATCTACATGATTCTTGGAGTAAACCATGATTTCATCGACAAAAACTACCAAAATTGGATCAGCATACAGATGGAAGTTCCTGTTCATTAAGGTCATAAACACTACTGGTGTGTTCGTTAACCAAAATGGAATAATGATGAACTCATATTATCCATACATGATTCTAAAAGCATTCCTTGGTATATCAGAATGTTGAACTTTCATATATTGATTCCAAAATCTCAATTCAATCTTTGAGAAAACACAAGCTCCCCTTAACTAGTCAAAGAGATAATCAATACATGGAAGAGGATATCGGTTCATCACAGCCATCTGGTTCATATAAGGCCTCAACCGTAAACATTACATAATATTGAGATATGTTTATAATTTTTCTTTCATTCACTTCAAGGATCTTTTCAGGTTTATAGATATAGATAATTAGTTCTTAACTCATATATAAAAACATAAATATTACTTGTAGAATCTTCTAATCACGATTTAATTTTTTTATAAAAGAATTTTTTTTAAAAAGAAACATGGTTATTTTAATGTTTAACCAAAATTACTTTTCTTTGATCCCATCCTTGACTCTATTATTCTTTATATACTATGAAAAAAATTTCAAAACTTGGGATCGCCATAAAAATCTCAGTAAGGGATACATAAATCATGAAAACTGTTAGTCGTGAAAAACATGTACACCATGAATACATCATAATAATGTAATACTTTTCTCCTTAACAAAGTAGAAAAAACACTTCACAAAAAGTTAGCTCATTGCTTATCATTTTTGAAACCAAAAGAATACCATAAAACCCATAGAAAGAAACATATAACATATAAAGGTTCATTTTGTAATTATCATACATTAATGGAATAACCATATGGTTGACTTCCACACATATCACTAAATGGAATGGCAATATGGATGACATCCATACATATCACTAAATGGAATATCCATACTTCCAACTTCATACCCAATGCGTTGAAGGATATAATGTAACCACCCATATATGGTATATCATAGTACAACCTGTCCTTTGTTTATCACATAATCACCCATCATTGGATTATCATGTAACCAACCATCAAATTTCTATGTACCATTTAATAATAATAACACATAAAACAAGCATATAGAAAAATAACATTACAAAACTGAAATCACAAGAGATAATTTTAAGATATTGAAATAATAAATTATTTCTCAAAAAAATTCAATATCAAAATACTTAAAAATGGTATGTGGTATTTATTTTTCTTTTAAAAACATTACATCTAGTAGAGGAATCCAAATATAAAATAATGGCCATGAAGACAGAGAAGTCATTATCGCTGCATACGTTAAAAACGTTCCTTTTGTCATTTATTAAAATGAATCATACAAAAAGATTACTTTTTGAAAACCATTGAATGAATTAGAAATTAAAAGGGGTTTATTATACAATTAATAAGATAATGTGATGTATGAAATAAAAATATTCCCTAATTAAAGGAGATTGATACGAAGTCCCTTATATTGAGTCCAAATCGTCACATATAATAATTATGTTCTTGAATAATTAACATAGGTAAAATTATACTTTTTGAGAACCTTTTCACGTTTATTATTCCTTTTATATCACTTATTTACATGTTATAAAAATTAAATAATTATTTATGTTCATATTGTTCATTTTGTCGATATTTGATACTTGAGTCGAAAATGAACTTCTTTAATGTAAATTGCCCGTGCTGTAATATTTCAATCATCTCCATAATAATATTCATGACTTAAATATCATATATATTCATTATATATATATTTTAGATTAGTCCATAACATTTTTATATAATAAATTAAATGCACCGTTCATGGAGACTGTAGGTCGTAGGTACGCATGAACGCAACTTTCCTTTCAAAGTCATATGATAGGAAAGAAAACTAAATGATACGTAGGAATATTATAATTCCAGTGTAATATATATGTTATATATGTTACATAAGTTCATTAAATCCATAATTTATACATTACATTTATAGAATGAATGAGTCATATCACTTTGTGGTGGTGGTAGTCCACACTCCCTCCAATGAAATTATCGTATTTACACATTATAGAAAGCTTAAAGGTATGTTGTAATTAAAAATTACAGAATCTTAGAGAAAATATAAATATAATATATGTCATATATAAATAAATATCCATCATAATTTCCACCATGAGAGGTGGTAGGGGAAAATTTAACAATTATCATTTTGTGAGATAGTAGATTTCCATACATAAAAATAGTATGTTCATAAACATTAGATATAGTTTTGTGTAAGTGTAGTTAGAATCCTCCCATAAAATCAATCCTAGTATTTTAGGATAATAGTTTATTTATGTAGTAATATAATAATAATATAGTAGGGAGTGGATAAGGAAAAATAATGCAAAGGATCTTGAGAGAAGATTCTAACTCTAAATCAGGTAACACTTTTTGATTTGAGCCAAAAGAATTTTTTGAATTTATTTAAGCCCAATGTAAGGCATGTAAGAGGAATATAAGGATTTTGGGAGATTATTTTAGTATAATTTTGATGTCAAAGAGTATTTATAGGTGTCACTAAGTGATTAGAAGTGGTAGCCTTTTAGAAGAGGGTGTAGGGGAATATTAGGAAAGTCGTGAAATATTATTTTATTATAAATTGATTTTTTAATCACAATAGTTTCAAACTGATATATTTAGAGTATAAAAATGATTATGGGTCTAAATCCTATAAAACAATAGGTTTTATAAATGTTTATGTCACAAACTTAACCTTATATATTGGAATTAACCCTTAGTTAAAAACATTAACTCTTACAATGTCTTCTTAAATTTTCATAATATATGGTTTCTGTATTTACTATTAAATGACAAGAGAACCAAAAGAGGATAATTAATTTAATTTGTAAAATTATATATGTTATTTGGTATAATATTTTTTTAAATTGAATATTATATCATTTAATAAAATAATATATTTTTTAAAAACTCATTTAAGTTAATATTGACACCATTTAGTATTTGATTTTTGTTAAATTCATAACAACTTTATTACTTCAAACCAAAAGAATTAAATAAACTATAATATTTAATAATCATAAAAAAAATTTGTGTATGTCATCAAAAGTTTTAAATAAAATTTATTTTAATATTTATAATATCATTTATTTGAATCTTTCATTTATAAGGTAATCATTGCATCCTTATTGTGTTATAAATAAATTTATTTATGGAATATCTAAAAATTATATA
This sequence comes from Viscum album, assembly GCA_963277665.1. Lineage (NCBI taxonomy): Eukaryota > Viridiplantae > Streptophyta > Magnoliopsida > Santalales > Viscaceae > Viscum > Viscum album. The sequence continues at coordinate 862,581,108 of OY728121.1, forward strand.
TAAAATACCATGATGTAGGAAATTTTTTATATTTATATAGAATATTTCCATTCATACATATTAGTTATATAACCTTATATTAAATATTTGTTTTAAAAAGATACTTTTTATGTTATATTTCCCATTTTATTAAATTAAATACTATAAAATGTCAGTTCCATACCCATGTGGATCCCAAATTCAAAACATTGGGCCAAAGGATGATCATAATAAAAAATATCTCTACCAATAGGATTAGGACAAATATTAGGAAGGTTTTATATTGTTATAATATTGTGTTTTACTATTATTAACCTGAATTACCCTTTAACATTGATAAATAAAAATAATTACTGAAGTTACTTTTCCAAATGTCCCAAAATAAAAAGTAACTATTTACACAATTTGGACCTTCTGATACCAAATATTTATTCCATTTTCCTAAATTCAAAACACGGAATATGTATTAATTAAATTAATGTTAATTTCCATTTTTAAAATGAGAAAGAGGGTTTTTAAGATGTAAAAAGTATCAAAATATTGACATGTTCTTATGTCCAATTTTAATGTGAAGTTAATTATAATGAAAAAATTGGATTATAAGATAAAAACATAATACAATTAAACTAAAAACCCAATTACATGTAAAATATAACTATATAAATTAATTAGATGAAATGTATGTTTTGAATTAAAATCCAGTATTTTTCACTATGCATTAAAATATGAATTTTCTCAAAAAAATAAAAAAATTTCCACCAAAGTAAATATTGATGTTCCACATTTTAAGAAGAAGTTTATATTGTCATATAAAATATATAAAAGGGACAATAACCGTATTTAAAAATGGTTCGCCATTAAAAGGTGTTAAAATGAGTTTTTCAAAATATTATAGTATTTTAGTCTTAAAAATGGATTCATTCTTATTCTAAACCACTAAAATTTATTAGATAAAATGTAAAAATATTTAACAAACATGTGAAATAATATTTTAGTAAGTTATTTACTTTCATTAAAATTCAATGATTATGCATTATCTCTCATTTAAAATAATAATAATTTTATTGTGTTATTTTTCACTATAACTCAACATTGTGTGCAACGTAATATTTCAAAGAAAACTGTCATTGCGTGTCGAGTACACTCTAAAAAAAGTGCTCCCATTAACATAAAAGTAATATCTTATTCATAAATAATAATATATATGAAATTGTATTATTCAATAAATACCTGGGATGTAATAGTTCAACTTCCAGTAATCAACACACAAGTTTAGATTCCCTTCATCCTTCTTAGAAAAAACTGGGGAACCCCCAGGAAATTTATTCGGTCAGATAAATACCTCATCCTTAAACTCCTCCAACTCAGCCATAGGCTCTTTAATCTCTGTCTTTCCAATTTAGTATGGTGGAATATAAATAGGCTTACCCCCCATCGTGATCTAAATTGTATATTCCACAACTCTTTTAGGTGGTATCCCTATGAATTATTTATGAAACACATCATGAAAATGGTCCACTATGGATGGAAAGCCATACTACCACAGACCTATATCATCCAGTAAAAACTAGTAAAGTAGGCTGTGAGCACTTTATGTTGTTGAGTAATTCGTCATGCTCAACCAACCTAGATATCCAAATCTTTATGATCAATATAACTATCACCCTTAAGAGACATAAAGTTCACTCTCCTCTAGAAACAATAAATGTAAAATCGATATTCTACTAACTAGTCTAGACCCAATTTTTTTGTTAAATCTCATCTTTTCAAGAATGTAAATATCCTACTGAATGTGATAATCTCCAACCTGGAGAGAAGAACCCTTTCAAAAGAAAATGTCTCATGAGTGTACTCCCTGAGATGTGTCTCTCATCAAAATCATGCTTACAAATTCCACAGCCAGGATAAAACTATTCAAATGTTGTGACAAAATAAAAGATTGAGATGCACTATTATCAAATATGACACTAGCTAAAGTAGAATCTATATGAATATTAACATTCATGGTCGATGGTCTATCCTCGCTCTCTGCAAGTATAGGATTAATGGAATGAAAATATTCTTCCCCTCTTCCCTATGACACTACTAGAGTCCCCTGAGTTGTACTAATCTATTGAGATGTGTGACCCTTCCCAGAAGAACTATTTCCAATTCAACTACTACCTCAGCCAGTATAACTCCAGCTTCCATACTCATATGATGTAGAAGACCCCCTCAATAAACATTGGTTAATTCTAGCTCCTCCATCACTACCCATCTGTCATAGGTTCCTGTAGAACCTTTATTGATGTCATATATTTTCCAATTATTAGCACTGAATTAATGGTAGTGTAATTTTTTTGAGAAATTTAGTTGGCCTATAGAACTAGTGATAGAGCACATAGGAAGGACCCTTGGTAACTGATCCATCTGTCTGGAAACTCTTCTCTCAACATCTCTGAAAAAAATTCTCATTATGATGATTTCAACAATCGGATGACGGACCAGCTGTTCCTCTAGTAGATGTAACAAGTCATACACTGTATTCCACATTTAGGTTCCCCTTTTCTTTGATTTCCTAATCCACCACATCAACATAAATCATTAATCGGAATGGATTAACTTGGGAATTAATATCACATTTAACCTCATCCAGAAAAAATCTCTCCATATCCATCTCATCCCCTACGAATGCTGGAGAAAGGTGTCTAAGGTCTGTAAATTGGCCAACATAGTCCATCATAGATATTCTCCCCTGATTCAAAAACATGAACATAGCTCTTCTCTCCAATCTTAGTTTATCTGGATTAACAGTCTCCATTAACTTCTATATAAATTCCTTCCATTACATACCACCTTTTTAGGCTATTTGAGCCTGAACATACCACAAGAACTTCGCTGATCCACATAAAATTTAAGAATACAAATTCATCCTCTTCTTAGATAGACTCTCTAAATTTTCATGTATAGTCCAGATGGACTCTATCTAGAACTCAACGGCCTCAGGTCCCCCAACTTCGATAATTTTGGAGGCTATTGAAACCAAAACTCTTGTGTGATATCAGATATAATTTTCATACCCAATATGGGTCTCTCTAAATAAAATACATAAACCAATACATTTTCTTATAGAACTTCACTCCTTCCTCATTCGGTACTGTCGGTGCCTTAGGTTCAACTGCTGGTGGAAAACCTCTATCCATAAATTATGGTCATATAATCAACAATCATCATCATGGAGACAGATCTCTAAAATTCCAAATATTCATCTTATTACATATAACAACACTTTATCATATTTATGTAACAGTAAAAACACATTAATAAACAAAAATCCTTTTCCCCAAACCCCTCAAGACGGTCAAATATGAGGTCCTATCACTACCACAAAAATTCTACCACTAGATCCTTGTTATTAGATGTAAACATATTTTAATTATTAAGGTACCTCATTTAGACACACTATTATTCTCATCTTGTACCATTTTACATCCTTGACCAATTTCATGTTAGGTTCCATTTTTATTTCAATTTCACCACAATGGGAAAATAGTTAAAGTTCAACAATTGACACAAAATCTATTTTCATGTTCATTCCTAAAATTATGTATGTCAAAATTATATTGAGTTCCTAGAATGATGTATAAAAACACAAATTTTGTAATATACTTGGCCACAAATAAAATATTAACAAATCCTTGAAATAATAATGACATCATACCAAAAGTGGATGACCCATGGTGATGCAACATCAACTATAACAACAAATAGTAATAAAAATAAATTGATGCATGAGATCATAAGCATAACCTGACTCTTCCATGTATCCTATATACCTTTTCCAAATATTAATTCAAAATAAAAAGGAAAGAACACATGAACATTGATACCACTTGGTAACATACTGGCCTGTGTGCCATAGACTGGTGCCCCACACAAGACAATCACATGACCATAGGAGCACCTTCCCATATGATAGAGGCTTCCAACTATAAGGGAGGGTCTAATGTTGATCATGGGGGGACTATACCATCTTATTATCTTTGAAAAACACCATAAAAAAATAAAAATAAACAAATGATATGAAATAACCATAATAATTGTGTATCACAAGATGACCAAAACTAGAAATGCAATGTCAAAACTGAAGAGTATATATTCGATGACAAAATATTTTCCATGTGTAAAATTGAAAACCCAAATGTATGTTCTCTTAAAACTCCCAATAATTTCATAATCCATGTTTATTTCTCGCATCCATGCTTCATCCTGACTTATCCATCTAACACAGGCCATATTCCCTAAACCTATCCAGCAACCGCAAAATCAAATCAGGTACCAATCAGGATGCATGAGTAGGGTGTGAGTAAATATTAGTAGGCCACCACCAATGGTATATAAACCAATATCCATTTAAACTACGTATGTATTTTTATAAATAATAAAATACATAAAATAAACTAAATAATTTACATTTATTCTATTAATCATTATTTAAGAACATTACAAACCCGGTTCTTGAAGAAACTCGTACTCAATACTTGTTTTTTCTCATGATGGAGTCTGAACCATATCTCATTTTCAACTCACAAATTCTTATCCCAAATGGGATCTCATTACTCATTTCTTTTCAATATATAATATTTTTCATTGGAACTATAGTCTAATGGCAATTTTTTGGTGTATAACATCATGTCTAACACCCTATGGATTGGATCATATGTGATTGTCCCTCACCTAAAAGTCACATTGGTATTTGGATCATATGTCCCTATCCTATAATAGCTATCTCATATGGGTATTTTGAACTGCAGTCCATGTACCAGAAAAATTTATCATACTGAACCATATTTGGAGCCTCAGTCTTCATCCCACAAAAATTTAATATATATGGATATTTGGGGCCTCAGTCCATATCCCACAAAAATTTAACACATATATAACAATACCATAGTTCAATATCTGTCAAAACAACACAATAATTAATTCATTAATTAATTAGTAAAATTCAATATTTTCGCATACATGTTAATCCATTAATTAATTCAATAATTAATTAATCACATCTATTTCATTAATTAATCCAAAAATTAATTAATCTCTTCAATACTATTAATTAATTAAAAAATTAATTAGTCACAATAATGATTTTATACACACAATAATATACATTTATTAATTCAATAGTTAACTAATCACAACAGTGATTGTATAAACACAACAATATACATTAATTAATTACACAATTTATTTATTAATCAACAATCTCATTATCCCAAAATTAATTCAACAATTAATTATGAAATCTCATAATCAAATTACCTCACCAATTAATCCAACAATTAATTATCTCTATTCAACAATCTCAATTTGTTATAATTAACATAACAATTAATTATTCAAATCAATAGTCTCAAAATCTCATAATTAATTCACCAATTAATTATCCCCATATCCAAATTCAATATTCTTATAATTAACTCAACAATTAATTATCAAAATATATAATCCCAATATCCCCAATTTCATGTTTCCCTTAATTAATTAATTCACTAAATTAATTAATTCGATCATGAACTCAATTATTAATCACCAAATAGTAATTCACTAATTTCTTACACACCATTACAATATAGAAAATGGGGATTGAATTATAGACCAACTAAATTTATTTTTCGACCATTAATACCAACTAAAGAAACAACAATTTGAATCCTAAAAATCATGAATGAAACAAAAAATGAGATTTAGATCCAAATCCTAAATCCAAGATCAAATAAGTCAGGATAACTTTAATATAGAACTAGATCCACAATCCTAGATGTATTAATAATAAAAATATGAATAAAAACCCAATCTATAATGGGAGAAGAAAGGTAGGGCAATGTAAAACTATGAGTGATAGGATTCACTTACGGGGGTGGTGTATATATTCGATCCAGACTTGAAATGACCATGAATAGTGGACTGGATCCCTAGGAATGCATCAACGAATCTCCAAAATTTATATAAATCATTTCTGTTTTAGTATGTGTCTATTTTAGGTTAAAATTGGGGTCTTTGTATTTTTGAAACAAAAAATCCTCTTAATTAATATCATTGTGTAGTGTTTGCTATGATGGGGCGCATAATTTTCTTTAACTGTGTGCCTTAACTCTGCGCTAGTTCTAAGGGGTCCATGGTTTCTTCGGTTAGGGTGCATGGTTTGACAACCATGCAATATTTATGAAAACCCCACTATCCAAAATAGAACGGTTTTCTATAACTAGGCGCACGGTTTTGAAAAATCATGCACCCACTATGCACTTCTATATTCCATTTATTTTTCTCAAATTTCTACCCAATCACACCACAAGTTAAAACCCAAAAAAATAATCCCCTAAAATAAAATTAGTACCTACAAATAATCCCATGAAATCTTCATAAATGGTCTGGATCTTATTGTTTTAAAGTTATATGGATTCCCTCTCTAGCGTTTGTAAGAATCATCCCAAGGTTAAGGTTTTTTCAATCCCACACATTCCTTTTCAAGATCATAACATTTTATATATTCTCCTTTAAATTTTTTTATCTAAAATACCATACCTATTATTATATGGTATAATCTTTAATTACAATATGTAGTGAATTATAGAGTATTAATTACCTCTCATTGTACCCTTTTCTTGAACTATTACTATTCCAAAACAAGGGTTCCTCACCCTTCCTTTCCTATTATTTTGGGGAGAATTATTAATTATTTATCATATTAATAGAAAATGTTATTATGGATCATTCTTATAATTCCTTTAATATGTTATAAATTATAGAGAACCATTCCCTCTCATTATTAAACCTTTATAAGTCATTGTATTGCTCAAGGTTTCCTGTAGCCATAAAACCATCCAAAATATGGTCAATGAAGGATTGTGTGGTTTCTAAGAATAAAATTCCTTGTCTAGATACTACAAGTTGATGTGGATCTAGAATAATTTTACCCAGGGGTAATAACCCTGAAAGGGGTGAAATTTTCTTTGAATTGATCATCACATAGTTCATGATAATGATCCTTCCCACGCAACTAGTTTGAAACTCATGGGGGATTTTTTTGGAAAATTCACATGTGTTTTATGGTCCATAATAAATGATCAATATATATTTATTATTATTTATTTTTAATTAATATTCCATTAAAAAATTTACCCCCCATCAATTCTTTTTTCATTATTTCAATTTTTGTACTACCCTCTACATAATCAATTCCATATATTTTCTAAATTTTGTTGTTGGGTATTCACACAGATAACTGCATTAATACTTTGTAGTGGATTCTTTACCACCTAGTTTTTTAACCAATGATTATTTTCTATATTAGTATCAAACATTATAAAAGATTTTACCATTCTCCTCCATGTAAATGTCATTATGAACACATTTTATGGTGGAAATTATATCTCTATTATCTTTTCTTAACATCATCTCTACATAACATTTCTTCCAAAGTATTTAACTTATAGATAGAATTGAATGCTTCTTATGATTACACGGTGTTCACCTAGAAACTCCTCCTTCAATTAACATGGTAAATTGTTGAATAAACCATTTACAATTTATTCTAAATGGTTTAAATGCCCCATAATTCATTATCTGGGTTGATGAGTTTTCACGTAATTAGAAAAATTAATTTTATTCGATACCCATTTTTTCCAGGGATTTTCTCTATGATTATTAATGTATTTATATATGTTTTTCATATAACGCACACAAAATTTAAGGCGTCTAAAGGGTGCTACCTAATAGTTCTCCAATGCATTGGATAAATAATTAATCCATTGAGATGAAATGTTAATGATAGCTTGGTTTCATTCCATAGTAATGTTTTATGACAACTTGGTGATGATCCTTGGTTATATGATTAAAAAGGACACACATTTTTGTTCGAGAAATATTTCCAATTTATGCCTTATGTAATTGTGATCAGGTTATGCCTCATTTACTTCTCAATGTTTTATGCATTATGTACTTATTATCATAATAATTCTCATGTACTTATGATCATATTATACCTCTTCTCCTCGTGTTCATATTTTTATATCATGCCTCCTTTTTTATCCATGATTTTCATTTATTATCCATTTTCATCATTTATCCCTTATTTGGATTTATATCTCACCATTTTCTTTTGTTTCCCAATTCCCCAGGAATTGCAAGGAAATGTATATGCATTGATATATTACAAGTGTGGATATATTTTGTAAATAAATGTGTTTTGTAACATGTCTTTATTTATAAATGTAACATGTTCCCAAAGATACCGAAAATTTTATCTTGGGAGTTTTTTGTAATTCATGTGTTATATTAAAAAGTATGTACATTTTTCACTAGATCCAAAAGTGAGGGTATGGGGAGTCCTAATATATATAATTTTTCTTCAATATAGAACATAGATATCATTCATCTATATTTGATTTTCCCTAAAATCATTCAAGCTATCTATGAGTGAGTATAATTGATGTAAAAAATTTTAACCGCTAATTAGAGTTTTTAAAATTAATTTGTTAATCGTAAGTGATAAGCATTGGATTTATAGGTTGTTGATCATTTGTTTTTATAATCTTATACTTGATTGAATCATTAATGTGTTGTGGAATATTGTAATATAACACCAATGATCATTGGGTTATTCATTACAATATAGATAATTATATAAACTACCTTCATAATTTCTTTTACTTATAAATACAATTTCATGCATGAAGTATTCCAAGTTTTCATCTATAGAGATAGAAATATAGTCATTTTCATGTAACCTTGTTTGATGATATTGAGCTAGAATCCAATATATCCTATATAAAGACACCAATATTCATTCTTAAGTAGAGTTAAAATGATATATGAGAAAATTTATTTCTCTAGTTCATGTTAAATGGAAACATGTGATAATGCAGGACAAAATCATAGAATGGGAGGAAGAGGTCAAAGATCAATCAATGGACATACTTATATAATATATAGGTTATAGTTTATTATAAATGATATTCCAAATGGTGGTTATTTTGTAAGACCCTTATATTTTTGTATTAGTTTTTATTTCTACACTAGTTTTTACTTTTTGAGACCTTGATATATTTTGGTGTTAGTTACATTGTTTTTTCTTAATTTTAGATATATATTTATATGTTTTTTGACCTTTTTAAAAATAATTGAATGAAGGTTCCCTGAATTAACCATCGATTTTATGTCAGTAACATTATTATTAAGGAATTAGTTTTAACCATGATATGATGTTGTTACCATGTTTTGAGGAGTATACCAAGATTTAGTGTGATGGGTGTTAGTTATTGAATGGACGGTAGTTTGGAGTTACTTTTATGAATGATATTTTCAGAACATGATGGGATTTGGTCATGGTGTGGTATTCTTAACTAGTGTCCATCATGGTATGGCCATTGCAACTATAGAATGGTTCCATGTCTATAATTCAACATAGTGTTTTTTAATGAATGATTCAATATATGGTTGGGCTCATCATTTTGTTTTTTAAACCATTATTCGTAAATCGGGTATAATTGATTATATTGGAACCATTTTTTTACTCTCTCCAATCGCAATATTTGGAACCCTTGGATTAATATTGTAGTTCCTATGTTTTTCTTATGTTCTTGAAATATTAGTGGTGTATTGATAATTGAGATCTAGAGATATATCTCTAAAATTAATTTTCCTTTCCTTATTAATCATTAAAACTAGATTTATCAGGCTATCTATCCAAGGATGGGAAGTGTTGGGGTGATGAAGACAACAAGGTAGGAGGAGTTGTGGTTGTTTAACAAACAGGTAATGATAACATAGTATAAGGGACTAGTGGAGAGGGCCATGGGAACCCCTAATGAACATTAGGGAGGTATGGTTGTGTCACATAAACAAATAGGTACAACAATAATGTGATTATATTTGCCTTTTTATGGATGGGATACTGCACTATGATGCAATGAGTCATAACATGATTGAATATTTAAGTGGATCACAACATGGTCTATAAGCACCATTATGTGACTATTTGACTGTCCTGGATAGAAAAATTTAATATCATATATATGGGTCACTAAATTTTATATTTACTCTTATATAAGTCACAGTGTGGAAAATGATTCCATGTAATTAATGTTTTGTGAAGTCTATGGGGAAATAACATATAAAATGGGTGGCTAGGGAGTGGCATCTGGGGAACATGGATGCTCATAGGTGGTAGGAAAATATGCTTAATCATGATACCCCAACCATATTATCCAATAAAAACATCCACATCATGTTCACATCACAAAGGTCTCCTTCTTGGGGAATGACAATGACTTTCTTGGGTGTGATGATGTTTATTTCCACATGGAACATGATAGTGAATTTATCTTAATTATATGAGCTAAGTAACATGTTTTTCTGAGTGGGTATTATTTTATTTATCTCGAAGGGGATAATGTTTTTGATCAGGTTTCATGATCAGAGTATTCTGGAGGTCATTACTCCCATGTTTTAATGTAATGATAAGGTGAGGGCTCCCCTATTCATTTGAAAAGATTCAGTACTCCCCCAAAAACATAAGGTGTCTTTCATCTATCTAAAAATTCATTAATCTCTTGTTTATGACCTCATGTGGTTTATGGTTCCTCCATTGGAGTTAGTAATAACTTGATTGATTCTTATCCTTCAATGAGGCATAAGCCCCCACTAGTGTTTTAGACAGGGGATATTGGTTAGTTGGTTTGGTTTGTTCAGATTATTAGAGATTCATTTTTTTCTCCTATATCTTGGTTATAAATAGGAATAATATCACACCTATCTACCAGGGTTTTATCCCTTAAATAATTTTTGAGATTTATGGTTTATCCTTTATTTATTTACCTTTTATTGAGATGGCCTATTTGTTTTATTTATTCTATGGGTTTTTATTTTTCTAAATAGTTATGTTAATACTAACCCCAAAATAAAAAACATCACTCACACATGTTGTGTCTTATGCAGATGATGTATATTAGGTTTATGACATCGGTATAAATGATATTGGTGGTTCCTAGTTATACCTAGAGGTGGTAGTAGATAATGAAGACTGCCTCTATATATAGATTATAGTTGGTACTTCATTATATTAGTACTTCAGGTTTTGTTTAACATTGGTTATTAATAATGTTTATTGAAAATTTTTTATGGATGAATTACGACATTCTTTATTTATAGATTTTAGTGGATGACACATGCATAATATATTGGAATTATATTTTTTTCATTTTTGTGACTTATGTGGAGGAATTTTTTTAATTTCATTTGGTTGAGGCCACCCATTATGTAAAATATGTCTACTCAGTTATAATCATGATCCCAAATCCTATTAAAGGTGGTCTTGGGGTGGAACACTAAGTTTAACACTACCATGGAGGGGTCTCCATAAGACAGGTCATGGAACTTTTCCCTTAAATATTTAACTATTTAAATTTTGGATGATTAAAAAATTAATTTTTACCAGGATTTGAGAATCATATAGTGAAGTGTGATGGAAAAAATGATAGTAGGAGGCATAAGAGTAGCACTAGGAGCCCGATGAAGGGGTTTTCCGTGCCTTGTGGTTTCTAGTGTGGGCTAAAGTGGTTATTTATGTACCCAAAGGGAACCCATATTAATTATACTACGTAACCAGTGGGGACATTATCAGTGTTTTCAATGACGGTTGAAATAATCATTCACCATAAAAATTAAAACTCTTAACCCCCCTGGTATTTTCCCTATTTGGACCAATATTGAGTCCTTATATGCTATCTCATTCCTTGATCTATCCATATATAATTTATTCCCCCCATCCTCATTGATCGTGATCATTGTCAAGTTTTAATGGGATTAACCATAGGGTGAAATAATTGTAGGATCTTTCATTCATCTTCTATTTTCTATAACTAATTGATGTAGTTGGTGAAATCCATAATAAATTTTTCCTTGATAACACATCTTCTTCTTTTGGTGTTTCTTATACCAAGAGGTTTTTGTAATTGATCCTTCGCGGATCTAAGGTGATACAATAGTTTTCCATTCTAAATTCTTATTGTGTTTTCGAGAAATGAGTAAATATCATGATTTTAATATTATAGGATTTATTGATCCTTAAATCAATGGAATACCTTATTTCATAGGGCTTCATGGTCAGTTTTATAGTAGTTTTTTATAAATTTTCTCTATTATCTTTCATTTTTTCATTGTGTAATGGTTAGTGGTGATTTAAGGTAGAGGTAAGTAAAATCAAAACAACTCACATTCCAAAATGAAATGTTTTCCTAAATTATTTATTGATATATATAGAGATTTGGTTGAGTAGTTCATTCTAGGATAATAGTATTACTTTTTTTATTCCTATTACATATGTATATATAGTCAATTTTACTAGTAATATTTTCATTACATGTATATCAATATTATACGATGATTTAATTTATATTCTGGTTATGTATAAATAGATATTATCTACTATATGATTCAAAACCATTGGAAGGGAATGAGTAATTTTATAAAATGTTTCAGTAGGACCCCATGTACTTACTGATTAGGTTCTGGGAAAAGGTACCCAAGGTTTTATATTAGATGGAAATTAAGTTTGTAGAATGTGTTCAAATTTATTTGTTCCCCATGGTATGGGAAGAACGGTTCCTTGAATTTTATTCTGAGGTTAACATTCCCATGAAATGGAAAATAGGTTTCCATGAATTTTACATCACCAATACAAAATTTTTGAGTTATGATCGAAGAATGTATGATGAAATACCCTTCAAATAAAAGTTAAAATGAGAAAAGGATCTAAGGTAAAAAAAATTATTATTTAGGTATGGTACTTCTGTAATAATCAAAATGATTGTATTCTCAATTATTTTACATGATATGTGCAAGTTAATTATAGAATTTGTTTTATCATTTACAATAATGGGTTTTGTGGTGATCAACAAATATATGTGACATATTCACACAATATAAATGTCCCCACTGGATAAATGTAAATATCTTATTTAATGATCAAGGTAAGGGGAATGTATTGTCGCAATATAAGTCCTAAGAGTAGTGGGTCGGATTAATAATGAAACATTTTAGATCCTTTTTATGTTATTTTGAGTATGGATATATTAGGTTATTTATAGTGACCCATACATTTCATACATATATATTATAAGTTAATAGATTAATTTTCATCACATAAAATTATGATACAGACTATAATTGATCAGGACAAGTATATTTAGAAACATGGAAACATAAATATCCTGTTCGTAAAATATATAAATCATCCCCCAAATACTTATTCACAACTATGAATCTTCTTATACAAATCATATATAATAACTTTATTCATAAACTAGGGTAATTAAACATAATGAAAGGGTTAGATTTGATTACTGGTAAAGGTAAACCAGGGAGTTATCAATGATCACATAATAATAACATAATAATAATTGTATAAGAACATGATATTAACATTTTAAATACATTGTGTTCATATAAAAGAACATAATATCAAGTCATGGAATAAATCTTGAAATTTTGTAATACATGAATCATAATGGATATAAAGAACATGTACCATGAAATATTAACATATGAATAAGCCATATATTTATGGCATACATATAAGAATAAAAAATCGATTCCTTGGTAGTCATTGATCATTTACAAATATATCATAGTTTAATGGATTCACTCCATAAACCATCATTTTAGTCGTTGTTCACTCCTAATGCTATCATAACAGGCATATTACATTTTTGAACAATGTTCAATCCCCATTCCCCTCATGTTTATCTCATGAGATATAAATCATTTCCCAATTCACTAGAGGGAGATATCAGTCCCACCAGTCACAAAATAAAAAAAAAATATATTTTTTCTACAATATCATTTAAAATTTATCATATTGGATTCCCATAAATATAATTTGGTTTCAAAAACATTTCATCATATAACAAACCCCTAAAAAAGTAACGTGTTTCATAAAAATTTCCTTGTTTTGTCATAACATAACCTAGGGAAAGGAAATGGGTTTCATATATATAATTTGATCATAACCATAAATAATCTAGATAAAAATTAGGATGGTGTCGATGTATCATATCCCAAATAGAGGTTATATAACATCAAAGGATGTCATCTTAGAGGAAAAATTATTTTTAAAGATTAATTGTAATAATTATTGAATGAAATTACCATTCATTTTGAACTCACATCATTATAAAAATATGAAAAATTATGAAACCATTTTATTTGAAAATAAAATTCTTAAAATATAAATTATGCTTCAAAGATTATATTATTAATTTTGGTTGGAAAATCTGTTCAGGTTATATAAGTTAAAAAAAGATTACATCCTAATTTTTTTGGAAAATTAATAGAATAATTTAATTGGAATATGAATAAAACAATCCTTCAAATAAATATGTATATGGAATAAAAACATTACCCTGTGGAGACATAAATATAAATGTTCCCAAATAATGAAGATATTTTGAAATAAAACTGTTACCTCTTGTTTACCTTTCTATGAAAGCAATCTAAAATCCTGAAAAATAAATTAAAATTTATTATAATTATAAACTAGATTCATCTTCAAAATCACCATATATGACCCATTTATTTTATATCAATGCCCCTTTTATAATTTTTTTTATTAAAATCATCATTTACGGGTGTCATCTATTACGTTTATCAAGAGTATTTTTTCACAATAATTTTAGACCATATATATTTATCTAATTTACATAATATAAATAATATTAAAAATTATATAAATATCAAATATATTCATGATATAAATATTAAGAGTAATAAATAAATTTTAGATAAATAAAAATGAATTACACTATTCACCGAGATAGTAGATAGTACGTATGCCTGAACACCGTTTTCATTTTTTGATGTTTAAAATAAGGAAAACATAGACATTAATTCCCAAATATAAGCTCATTATTATATACTAAATATCATATATATTCATAATATTTGTCCCCATTTACATCCATGTAAAATAGAAATGAAAACTTAACCACGTGCATTATAGAGGTGGTAGTCCACAGGTACGCACGAACAACGTTATCATTTCACAAAGAATCGATGATAAGGAGGTGTATGTGATATTATGATTAAGAAATTATAATTATTTCATCAATGTAATATACAAAAATTAATACCACCATAATACCCATATATAAAATATGGTGATGATTAATGAATCATATCAGTTACTGGACACAGTAATGTGTGTGTATGCACGAGTGATCCTTTCACTTCTCGTTTGATAGGAAAGAGGGTATATAATGGTCTTTTCATAACAATAATGACATTTCATAATATTTCGAGTACATAATGATTTATTTTGTGATAAATACCATATATTTATAGGAGTTAAGGAATAGTAGTAAAGAAAGTGGTTGGTTAAGGCAATTACATCTTCTTTTAAACAACTCCTTTAGATCTCCTTTAAAGGGATCTAGGCTTGGTATTTTGCATAAACCAATACCTCTATAATTTTTATTAGTATGTTGAGGAGAGAAATTTATAGAGATATATAAATATATAAGGCTCATGGTGGTGTAGATAAGTGAGATAGGAGGTTCTATTTTATAATTGAGGTGAGGAAAACTTCTAGAAATCATCTAAAGAATAAATTATAATAAATTCATTATCAAGATAAATACCTCAAAATGTCCATGAATACAATGAAAAGTTATTATTGGGTTATAATTCCATCATCCAATATAATTTATATTTGTTATAGTTTCATTTAAATCCATGTCATTTTTATTAATCATTAGTTATCTACTTTTAATTTTTAACAACATTAATAATTTTTTTAGTATTTAAGGGTGGTAAGTTTTACATATAAGATGAAAATTGTCCCATAAATGGAAAATTTATGACTTTTTAAAAATATAATAAAAAATAATCTTATTTAAATATTTTTTTGAATTTTAAATAATATAATAAAATATTAGCTTGATAAAATATCATTATCTTGACAAAATTTAATTATTTTTATAAAATATCATTATTTTGATAAAATAGCATTGTTTTCAATTTTTACACTTTTCACATAATTTAAATTTAAATACATCAAGAAAAAGGATAAATTATAATATAATTCTTTAAATCCATTTTAATGTTACATATTGATATATAAAATTTGTGTGTGAAATTAAATCCTTCATTTTATATCATTTTTAATATTTGGAATATCATTTATTATATTTTTTATTAAATGGACAATTATTGGGGTGTTGGTTCGTATGAAATTAAGCTCGTTATATAATTAAAAAAAATCAAAAATATATTTAAATCAGAAAAATAATGTTACTATTCTCAATATTGTCCCTTATATTCATTCATAACATACTTTTTCCCATATCTGTAATAATAATATATATTAAAAATAGAGAGATGGATGTTGTGTACCATTATTTAAAATAAATAATATATAAGTAATTTTCGTGGAAGAGTTTCCATTAAAAAACTAAATATAAAACCTAAGGTGTTGATAGTAAGACTCATTTAATCCAATTATAATTAGGATGAAAAATTAATACCTTATAACATATTTTTAATCCAGATTAACTTAAACTACCATTTATTAGGGTGATAAATATTACTATAGTTACTATTCATATTAACTAAATTAGAATAGAATAATTAAATATTATGAAACTCTTTATTAAAATATAAAATTAAATTTAGATAATTTATTACCTATAGATTTGTAAATTAATTTCAAAAAAAGTGTGAAATATGTGACATGAACGATTTTTTTTTAAAAAACATACATTTTAAGTATAAGAATGGATTTATTCTTATCCTATGCAAAGAAAGATATTTTTTGAATGTTTAAAACATTATATCCATTAAAAATATGTATATTTCATTAAAATCACTCACCATTATTGATTAATTTAATATATAGTTATAAAAACACATTAAATGTATAAAATGATTTGTTGAGAAAAAATAACATTTATTTTAAAATAATTTTTTTAAATTTTAATCATTTGATAAAAAATGAATTAATTTTATAAATGCTTAGACTGTATATTTTTCATAATTTATTAATTACAATTCATACCCACTAATTATATGTCTATGAGATAATGAACACAAAATATTTTAATAATGTTATGTGCTTCATCTAAACTTGTTGTTGGGTCTAATGAAAGATATTGAATAAATAAAATCTTTTATAATGAAATATTTAATAGAAAACTCAGGATGTTACATTTTACCCCCTTAAAATTAATCGAAATAATAATATTTTTCACTATAATATAAAAAAATTACGATACTTCTTCCACATCACATCCTCATGCTTCCACCTAGCTTCCTTGAAAGGGTTGTTTCTCTACAAAACTTTGATCAGGTGAGTGGTATAGTTTCATAGAACTTTCTCTCTATGATACAATATGTCTACCATTTGTTCATCATAATGAATGTCTTTGTTGAGTATTATTACCTACGATTTCATTGTCTGTGAATTATTGGGTATGTACTTCTTAAAGAGAGACACATAGAACACATCATCAAATTGATAGATATTTAGTTTAAGTGACACTAAATAAGTTACCCTCCTGATAAAAACAAGAATTTAAAAAGGATTGATATACATAGGGATTAGATTTCCCTTATTTCTAGATCTCATATCCCTGTTCTATTGAGATATTTATAGGAATACCCAATCACCAATTCCAAACTCAATAACTTTCTGATGATTATCAACATAAATTTTTGTCGACGTAGAGATACTCTTATGATTTACTAAATGAATATAACCTTATCTATAATTTACTCATCTATTTCAGTTTACTATATATTTCTTTCTCTAAATTAATTATTTCATGTTGTAGTTTTTCTATTCATACAATATTGGGATTTATAATGACCCATCTGGATGCTAGATTGAATGATATTGTAATATGAAAATTCCTCCAAACGAAGAAGTTGATCCCAATAAAATTTGAAATCTATAGAGAGATATCTCAAAATTTATTCTAGTGTATCAATATTCCACTTAGACTGATCATCTATCTAGGGTTGATAAGTAGTGTTGTTAATTTACTCTATATCCAAATAGGAAAGGATAGTTTCTAAAACATCAAGGTAATTCTCATATCCATATAAAATACAATTGATAGTTGTACACCATGAAATCATACCACTTACATAATGTATAATTGTGAAATATGATAAAGATAGAGATATTCCTCAATGTAAATTAAATGTCTTACTATCTTAAATTGATTGACTACAACCAAAATAGTATTATTGTATTTAGGTGTCTTGGGGATTCCAATGGAACAATCCGTGGTGATGTTTTCCCATTTCTATTTAGGTAAGGGATTTTTTTTTTAAATCTTATCAGACTTGTTTCTCTCATCTTTACTTACTAAAATACCTAGAACCTGAGATACAAACATTGAAATATTACTCTTCATTCCATCCCAGTTTAAATAATCCTTAAAATGAAAATACATATTTGTACATTTAGGACTAATAGAGAATTGATAAATATGTCTTTCATCTAATATCTCCTACTTAAAATATGGCATCTAAGGGAAATGTAAATTTTCCCAGATCCTTATTATTCCATCAAAATAAAGGCTGAAATTGAGAACATTTCTCTCCATCCAAATCCCTATATCTTCCTTAAATTGCTCTTTAATATTTACTAAGATAGATGGTTGGAAATTTTTTTGAGAAAGATATAATATCTCATGTTCTTTCAAGATTTCATGATCCATCATTTTCATGCCTAGATATATCATATATATTTTTATCATTATTGATGTAAATATAGTGTAATACTTTCTACTCATAGCTCCTACCACCTTATTCTCTTTCTCAAGGTGGTACTGTATCGAGAAATCATAATATTTAATGTGACCAACCCATCTTATTTGAAACATGTTCTTCTCTTTTAGGGTAAAAATTATCTTTCTTAATTTTTTATCAATAAATAAATCCTAGCTTCTCCATAGAGATAATTCCTCCATATATTTAATGAAAATAATAAAATATCTAACTCTATATAATGAGTTGGGTAGTCTTCTCATGGAGATTTAATTATCATGATTCATAATATATAACCACATAATTCTATATGAGGATACATCCCAACCCCTTCTTCAATCCATCATTATAGATTATAACCCCTTCTCCATTGATGGTAGTGTAATAATGGGAGCATTTACTAGACTTATCTTTATTTCCTTAAAGCATTCATCTAATTCTATATCCAAAGATACATTGAAGCCTTCCTATTAAACATGGTGAGTGGATTTTATATCCTTGAAAAATTCTCCACAAATTGACAATAATTCCAACCAAACCCAAAAAACTATATATATCAGTAAAAGTGGTTTTTATGGGCCCAATTTCAAAAAAATTTGTCTTTTAATGTTCTACTAATATATGATCACTTGAGATTATATGACCCTAGAATGATAATTTATCAAGCCAAAATTTACACCTGTTAAATTTTTCATAATAAAATTTTATCCTTAGGGTATTCAACAAAAATGTAAAAGGATAATATTAATCTTCCATGAATATGGAATAAACAAGAATATAATCTATAATTACTACCACAAATTGATCAAGATAATCTCTAAGGAATCTATACATTAAATCTGTGAAGATATTGGGGGAATTAGTAAGACTGAATGAAATCCCTATAAATTCATTTTTTTCTATAACTTATATGGAATGTAATATTAGTTATATCATTTTTATTGCCCCTAAATTGATGATATCTAGAACAAGTATCAGTCTTTAAAACATACTGATCACCATGTAGTTGATTTAATAAATTAAAAATATGTGGTAGAGAAAACCTTTTCTAGAAAGTGATATTGTTAAGTTCTCGATAATCAATATAGAGTCAAGTTGATTTATATTAATTCTTATAAAATATAATATGTTTTCCCCCAGGTGACACACTTTTCCAAATGAATCATTTCTCTTGATTCTCTTTGTTTTTCTTCTTCAATTCCTGTAACTCAATCATGATTATTTTTTATGGACTCATTAAAATAGTTGTAGCAGAAGGTATAAGTTTTATTAAAAAACACACTCCATGATTCAATGGAAGAAAAGGTAAATATTCTAAAAAAATATCAATAAACTCAAGGGAAATAAGAATATATTTGATGTTGATTTTCTCCCCCACTATCTGATATAAACACCCATTTTTAATATGAATCATCATCCATAAAATGGATGAAATTTCCATTAGATCTCGATCTTTTTCACCAAACTGTTAAGAATTCATAGGATGGTTTGGAAAATATAATGTACCTAACCTTCCTCCTAAATTAATATGAAATTTATGTTAATAAATTCAATCCATGATTAAAATAACATTTTATTCAAATAGAGAAAGAATAATAAGATTTTCAGAAAACAAATCCCTATATACATAAACTAGGGAAGAATCCTAGACATATGATGCGATCATCATAACATTAGAGGTTTTTACTTCTAACTAAGAAACTATTTTTTTAATTCGTACTATGATACTCTATGAAAATTATTTATATATGTGTTATTGGGTAAATATAAAATCAAAAAATAAATTAGCGGTTTTAGAGTGTATGTAAAGTGTAAATTTCCTTACATCATTATCATACCCCTAATAAAAATAGTGATAACATTATATTTACCTTGGTTTCTAGGATTAAGAGGTTGTTGAAATGGTTTATCATCATTATACTTCAGATTTGTGCACTGGTTAGTAGAATTCCCATATTCCATGTATTTAAAACACTAGAGTGTGGGTGGTTTATTTATAGATCTTTCTCTCTATTTCTATAATTAGATAACTTCTTCACATTAAATCATTATTTGATTTCCAGAGGACCTTTTATCCACACTTCAAAGATTTACTAGTTACCTTAAGCAAGTTTTCCCCATATTATTTTCCACACATCATGTATAAATGAAATATCATCTTATTCTCTCTATGGTTTTTTTAATTTCATTGAATTCTATTTTTTTCCATCAAAACTATGAGACTGGTCGGTAAATCAAATATACATCACCACATTATTATGACATTAAACAATTTATCCATACCTACTGAATTACCTTATAGAAAACTCTATTTCAAGACATTGTTTTAAGAGACTTAACTATCAATCAGCCTTACTTTTAGGTCCAATTATTATACCATAAGCTTAGGTCGCATGTCTTGTGAATTTTACCTCATATGTAACAACAAATTAATCATACATTTTCGTTAATATAAGAACTTATTTCTCTATTTTAATCTAGAGAATACAAGGAAAATAGTTATAAAAAATAATCATTTAAATTAATTCTTCTCCATATATTCAATTTCTTATTATTCCCTTGGGTTTTTGATAAGAGTCTAAAACTAATTTCATTTTCCATTTAAATAATAAATTTATAGAATGACATTCTCATGTTTCAAAAACTGAAAAATGATAAATATATTTTTTATGTTATTAATTCATTACTAAGTTACTAGTGGATTAGTGTAACCACTAATAGAAGGTGGAGTTTTCTCATAAAGGAAAAAAAGGATAATATTTTTCTCTCCATTTCTTGTTTAGAAGCTCATAATGATTCAAAAATTGAGAAATTTGCGTGAGCATAGAAACAAGGTTTTGTAATATATCTCCTGTACTAATTTTTTTTACTCATAAGGAAAATCATTTCATTTTCCATAACATCTATCATTAACAATATTTATTCGAGTTCCAGAAAATGACTAAATCCCAAAAATATTGTTTGATAAATATTAATCTTGCTAGGAAACCATGTAATCATGAAATTTTGTTTATTAGATATCTAAATCATGACACCTTCTTCTATTATACCTTAGTTTTATCCAAGGTTATTCACGATCATTTCCATGAATTAATGATTTTATCCTATAATTATAATTAACCATAAGGTTCTTACTAAATATTTATAGTCCTAGTTTTCAAAAGTTAAATAATCATTTCTCTGGTACCAACTATAGTGACCCATAATTTTGATATGTAGATATTAAATCTTAATTTATTAATATTCATTATATAATACTATGTTCAACACCATAATCATTTATTTCAAGTATCTTTGTAAACTTGTAAGCATAAGGAATTACTTCATAAAATATATCCATTTTTTCACACTTATTTCAACATAAATAGAAACATTATAAGAGAAATCATACTTAATACCATTATTCATAACATGGAGAAATGAAACCTATGAAATTGGATAACTAAAATGATCAATAATTGTAATTAATAGAGATTTCAATGATCACCCAAGAATAAAATTAGAATAAGGGTATAATATCTTGATATTAACATTTGAAACCCATACCCTACACATCAAAGATCATAATCCAATGTGATGGAATAAATCTCAAAATTTTATAAGACATGAATCAAAATGTGTTCAAAGAACATGAACCCTAAAAATTTAAAATAAAAATAATACTTTCATATGTGGAATACACATAATAATAGAAACTATTTACTTTTCTAGTCAAGGGTCATTTACAAGGCAGCCATAGTGGAATTGATTCATTCCACAAACTAGAATAGTAGTAAAGGTTCAGTCCCAAGAATATAATAGGGAACATAGTCCCTTACTAAACTATATTCACTCCTCATTCTACTCTTATTTCTCTAATGAGATTTCAATATTTACCCAATACATAT
Organism: Viscum album; assembly: GCA_963277665.1. Lineage (NCBI taxonomy): Eukaryota > Viridiplantae > Streptophyta > Magnoliopsida > Santalales > Viscaceae > Viscum > Viscum album. The sequence continues at coordinate 862,603,781 of OY728121.1, forward strand.
AAGGGTGATATAGGGCCCACTAGTCATATAATGAAAATCAGACAAATGTGTACCACAATATCATAAAAAATTCATCATACAAAAAACCATGAAAATAAATGGGTTCCATTAACATTTAATCATATTACAAAACATATAAAATAAATGGTTTTAGTAAAAATTTCACTATTTCATCATACCATAACTTATGGTAAAGAAACAAGTTTCATAAATATATTTTCATCAAAAACATAAAACATCTATTAAAAATATATATGGTGTCCTTGGACCATATCACCAATAAATCATAAGTAACATAAATGGATTTTATCTTAGATGGAATATGATTTCGAAAAATCACGTGGAATAATTCTTGGGGTAAATAATGTTTCCATTGTGAAGTAAGGTCTTTAAAATGATGCACAATTACAAAGGTAAAAATTTTAATTGGAAATAATCTCATAACATTTAAACTAATATTAAATGAAATTATTATTCATAATTATGGGAGAAGTATATCATGCATATAATTCCAAAAAAACATTCCTTCAATACTTTCGTCTAAAAAGTCACAAAGGGCCTTGTTTGGAAAATGACAAAAATATTTCATCCAATCCATTTTTCATAAATTATAACATGGCATAAAATTGGTTTATAAAACATATGAGGGTATTAAAAACCGTCTTTAAAACATTTTTAGATAATATGTATATATAATAAGGATATACCCCAATGGAGACATAAACGTAAACAACCCCGAATATTGATGAGATTGTAGATTAAAAATCATCCCTCAAGTTATACTTAACTGGAATGGACTACAACCTCATGTATAATAAATTTTAATTTATAATATTTATATACTAGAGTCGTGTTAATAATTATCATATATGATCCCTTTACAACCTTTAAAAACCCACTTTTATTGTATAGTAGATCTTAAATTAACCATGTGAAATGAAAATAAAGAAAATATCATCGTACATGAAATGATGGAACATATATATTATTCATATCAATGAAGAAAGATTGATAGTTATATTTTGAATAACAATATTATCTCTCTTTAATAGGAATTACATTGTATTTGGATCCTCATTCACAAAGAGAGGATCCTAAATTTAACAAATGGGTTTCAACATTATCTTCTAAAGATGAGTGATAGTTTAGATATTTGGATATTTTTTCATGTAACTATTGAAATCCAATAGAGGTATATTACTAATTTATATAACCATCCCTGATTTTCTTCATTAAATGAAGATAATTTTCCATATATATCTTATTGGATTCCATATCATGGTACCTATACATTATATCACGATTGAGTTTTATTCATTGAACACTACAATGAACTTGTGTCATGAAAAAATGATCATCTAATGGGCCATAAAAAAAGAAATCATCTGAGATTTTTGGATATGTGTATGTACTCACATCCCATGCATATCATATGTCTAATTGAGTTCTACGATAAAATCCAAATACAGAATCATGTACTATATATTGTTAGAAAAACATGGGATACAATATTTTTCTCATGGATATAAAATATTATTAATACGGTATACAATGAAATATGATATCCCCCATTTTATGTGCATATTCTTCAATCACCCACTTTCAATAAAATCCCCTAAGGTCTTAATGAAAAACATCATAACTCTTTATAAAAACATCCAAAACACTTTTGGATAACGTTTATCAAACTCTCTTAATTTGGGAATATACGATTTGTCTAAAACTTAATCCTTATTCAAAGTCCTAACTCTGTGACCCTACAAGACTTGGTAGTATTGATAAAAAATATGAATTCGCTATTTTATAAATATAAGTAATGATTGGCCTCTAACATAGCATTGGTATAACTATATCTATAAAGGGGATTGGCATGATCTCCATCTAACATAATAATATCTCATATGAACATTTCCAATACCAGATGTATCATATTTTTTAAACTTATACACATGTAATCCCTTTCCCCATGAAATAAAGGGACCAATAGACATGGAATAATGTAAATCTTGTATATTTTCTCACAAAATCTCTTGATTATATTAAAAATACCATATTAGATTATTAACACAACACAAAACAACCATCTAGTAGATGATCTCACCACATTTCCATCATCCATTTATATAAACACATCACATGTGACTCATCTAAGAATACGATGACTTTTATAGTATAATTAAATCAAGTGTCAGATGTTTTTTCTAATCATATGAGTTGAGAAATCCCAACTTGGATGATCTCCAACCAATGAAATATTCATCAACTTACCCAACCACCCCCTGATTAGATAATCCATAATGGATTTTTTTAAAAGTATCAAAGTATGAAGTTTCTCATGAAAGTTATCTCATTTACCTAGTTATAATGGATGATAATAGTCACACATCACAAAAAATATTAAGAAATGTATAAGATTACATGGGAAATACTTAGTAGGTCAATCCTAATAACAATTATCAACTTATTATATCATGATTACAGTAGTCATGATAATCAAATCACAGAATCACAACACAAAATAATACATGGTGATCACAGATTAAGGACAAATCAAACTCATATATTAAGGGGATATTATCATTACATTGTTAAAATAAAGTAAATTGTAGTACACATGAATGAATGGTAAATAGAGAATTAATTTCATTTAAATAATAATATGTTAGGTTTAACTTGGTGATGAAATATAGTCTATATGAGGGAGAATAGATTAGCCAAAATTTTAGAGATATATTAATTTCAAAAATTAATTTTCAAGGCTGAGGTTAATTTTATTAAAATTGTTACTATGGAATTAAAATTAATAATAAAAAATTTCTTTTTTTATATTATATTGATTCAATTTGGACTTACTCTACTCCTACACCTCTCAACATGATGAGAGATGATTTTCGACATAATTTGTTTTATGGAAATCATAATCAAATACAACATATATCATTTCTAGTTGATATATAACCATAAAAACACACTGAACTTTTATAGAGATTCACATACCATCAAAGAATTTTGATGAATATATAGCCTAAATAGATTTTTAGAATTTGAGATTCACAATCCAAATGATAAAAAATTGGAATTTTATATTCACAACCTGAGAGGATGGAATTATTTTTATGGTCAACACATGAGATAGAGATACAAAACACATGTGAAGATGGATATAATTGTTGTATAAATAGTTAATGACTCAATGAAACCTGAATATTTTGATGGAAAGAGTTTATGAAAAACCTTATAGTAATGAGTAGTAGTTCATATAAAATCTCCAAAGAGGAAATAAGATGTCGTAAAATATTTGATTTTTCATTTGGGAGATAATATATTAAATGATTATTTATTATCTAGGAAGAATTTCAGAATACCAGAGAGTATTACTCCATAAAAAATTTTGAACTGTATCACATGAGAATGTGAAATTTCACATTGAAGGATTATTGTATCATTATTTTTTAAAAAACATCCAATAAGTTCTTATAATCTGTTAATAAGATAAAAAAATAAACACTGTTGATCCACTGGATTGATAATTCAAATAAAAAATGCTTTTTATAAAATTATTATATGGATAGGGAGTGATTATAATTACATAACTATCACATAATATTCCAACACTAATTAATAATTCAAACCAATATGAATATATTATTAAGGAGGTACAATAATATCATAGATAATAGTTCAATGAGATCTCACAAACATTCGATAATAGTTTCCTTATTTATTCATAATTAAAATAATAAATCATTAAGAAGACATGCATAAATGAATAGAAATATAAAATTTAATAATAAATTATTAAATTAATCATAAAATTTATTTGTAATTTTTAATAATAAAATTAAAATTTATAAATTATAAAATTAAATTAAACAATCAAAATAAAAAAATTCAAATTGTTTGAAACATCTACTACAAGTACATGAGAAAAATATGGAACATCATTGATCTATATTTAAATATATTTATAACACTAAAAAACATTAAATATAATTTATATGATTTATATGAGTCATTGGAATTTGAAAATGAACTAAGACACTATATATATATAGTAACTCAAGGTACCAATATATTTAAAAAATAGAGATGGTTTTATAGAGAAAATGCGAAGGTCGTTTTGTGTATGGGTAAGATATATAGGTATATAAAGGTATATTTTAAAGGATACATATATTTCATTTAAGGACAATTTTATAAGAAAATCACATTTTTTATGCACTACATAAGCATAAAAATTTATGTATCGAGGAATGAAAACACTTACATAATGGTAGAATGAAAAATATAAAGCTATATGAATGTGAAATAAAATGCTACATAAATTTAATATGTAATTTTATAGGATATGAGAAATTATAATTATAATTCTCATGTATGGTAACTCAAAATATGATGTTTATGATTAGTTTAACATGATAAATAAAGGTAGACAATAATTCTCACATAAGGATAATATTATGTTTATAAATTTTTAATTACATATTAAATAAAATTATTGTTCAATTTTTAAGCCTCTAAATAAATGATTCAAGATCTAATCCATTTGAATTATATTTAGATAATTTTAATATATTTACAATGGATAAAAAAACACTTCAATATGGCCTTCTTAGAATGATATTTCTATGAAAAACTATAACACATATAATCTTAAATATGTATAAAATAAAACTAAAATTTTGTAGATAATTAGATCAATTTTTAATGTACTCAAAAAAATAATTGAATACTTCCTTGAGGTTTATTAGGATTTAGATAATGTAATGAACTTTCCCGGGATACAATTCTATCCACAAACCGACCTGATTTGTCATAATCCCTGAAGGGAATTCTCGATCCCCACGAGATGAGAACTAGTTCCTGAGCATCACAAGAAATATTTTGGGAATGATTTATCCCATAATAGAGTTAAATTATAGTAAAATATATAAATAAAATAACCAAAAAAATAAATATGTAGGATATACAAAAACATAGAAACTAAAATAAACATCAACAAGCAAGAAATAATGGAAAAACAGACCGACTGAAGTCAGGACAACAAAAATATCAACCCAACTCTCCCCCACGCCTTCCATGAAGAGCTAAATGAATCCAATTGAGAACCTGGAAAAATATATGTGTGATCTAAAATCCCATTTGGTCACCAAAACCTGACAAAACTATAAAATATGTTCCCTAAGGATTTTCCTTAATTCTTCTTTGAAAATAATGATATAATGTAGGCTTTACGTAAATAATCATCTCAAGGAGAAAAAAATCAAATCTGTAGACAACATCAAAATCATTTTCCTTAGCTTTCCAAAAACCAAACAAACATGTTTATAACTAAATCCATGGTCCTAAGACTTACCAAAAACTACACACACCATTATTATTTCTCAAAAAAACTCATTTTCATTATTTAAATGAAAAAAATCACATTAAAACATTTTAAAACAAGGGCAAAATGAACAACCAAGTCCTTTTAGGGATAATATAATCAAATTTCCAACAACGAATGGAAAATAAGGACATAATAATATACATATACACAATGAAAAAATAGTCATATCATATCTCAATATATAATGACAAACATGGTTCTAACAAAATAAATAATACAAATAAACATTCCCATCCAAGTAGTGAACATCTCATGGGATCTATAATTCCATCTCTGACCATACCAACCTTTAGGTATTGATTTGGAAAAAATAGACCATATGTTAGTAGAGTGAAAATGTAAATAAAAATAAAAAAGTTTTCATTAACTAATAATACTCACATAAATCATTTTATTCATTATTTCTCTTTCATCACTTATACTATCTTTACCACTTATTTTTTTCATCACAAGTTCCCTATGTTAGGAATTTACATAATTTGCATAATGGCCTAAGATAGACAATTACTATGAAAAATGGAATAAGTGTAGTTCCTTATGTCATTAGGTAGAAAAATTTCATAAATAATACAAAACACCAACATTGGAGCCTTAGTCAAGTCAATATCATTGAATGCAACTACTAGGGTCATAAAGCCTTAGTCAAACCCAGGTCGTGGGCATTGAACCTCATGTCAATACACCACTACTACAAAGGGATGTGCACATTCATCTTTAAATATATAACACATTTACCATTTCACAACCATAGTAAAAAAATAACAAACATTAAAAATTCATAATTCATCAAAAAATAAATCATTTTCATTCCATACCCCATGGGCATGTTACCATTTTCAAATAATTTCTCATCAACCCATTAACATTATACTAAACACAACATTATTCCATGCTATAAATTAGGTAAATTATCATAAGTTTTAGTTACTTCCCATGTTTAAAAAAATGAATCCAATTCCCATAATTACCTTTCATAAAACGTTTATATCATGTACAATATAAATATACTAGGTTTAACCCCTTAAGTGCCACCATTTTCAAATTTAACAAGCTGGACCCACATTCATGAACATAGAATAACCCAGGGGTGGCCTCAATCCCAACCCTGAAATCCTCCATGCATCCCATAGGGATAATTAGTGGTTCAATTTTCATTTAATAAATCAATATATCATATCATACAAAAGGAACCCAAAAAACCAACAAGAAGAGACCAATAGAACAACCATTTATCACATCACCAGAATCAATCACCATAACAGCATAATCATAATCTACAAACATGAGGGTTTAGTAAGGGTAAATAAACATCACATAACAAGTTTCAACCATGACTTCACACATTTCAAAAATAATTTAATATCCTTTTCAAAAACAATGTGAAAATTTAACACGATTATAAAGGGAGCACCAACACTTCCAAACACACCCACATGTGTCAAGGGAAACTCTAATTTAACTTTAAAAAACCAAAAAACCCTTTTTAAACCCATTAAAACCATCATACACAAAATGGATCCCACTTAAAAACCCATTTTCCCTTAAATCCTGAAGATGAAATTCATTTCAAAATAAAACCCCTCATTAAAATGTTTTCTAAACATGAATAATTAATGGAACCTCATTTGAAAACCATTTTCCATCACATAATTCAATTCACCCACTCTTTCCAAAGGAAATATCCAGTCATATAAATCATAATAAGGTCACACCTAAATAATGTATTTCTTTTGTAAAATAAAAAACATGACCAAATGCCTTTCTTCTATCACACATTTTAAAAAAAACCACTTTAAACATTTTTTAAGTATAAAAAAAATCCGTGATTTCATAAAACATTTCGTACTACCCAATGAAAAACTAAAATAAGGCATAAGAACTTTTCATTTCCACAAAAATACCCTTAAATAATCCATCCATACATTTCCAAAATGTTAAACCACCGACACATTTCAAATCACAATTAAAAATAAAACTAAAAACCACTTTTTCTGTAATTTTAGGGAAACACATAAATTTAATACCAAATTCCCCTTAAAATATCATTTTCACTCATTGAATACCAAACCAGGTCCGGCCCCTTTTACCAACATTAAAACCATTAAAATATCTAGAACACATTTCTTGAAAATTATATTATAATTAAATTATCCAATTTAAATTATAAAACAAGGAATACACAAAAACAACCACTTATTACAAGCCCAAGAAACAAAAAAAACATTGTTTTAAATAATCACATTGATATCAAATATTTTTATACATACATAAAAAGGTTACTAAAAAGGCACAAGAACATTAAATTTACAAAAGAAATGAATTGAATAGTGAAACCTACCTCAAGGTGTAGTGGATCTATCTAGAACTATTTGACACTTGACACTTTTATATGTGACCACTTGAAGTTGATCATTTCAACCCCTACAAAAATTCACCTTCACATATATATAAAGACACCTGGAACTTATGTACTTAGATTCATTTCCTTGAATATTTACAAGGGGATCCTTACATATATTCTCATATATGAATATAACCACTTACACCTACACACATATGATTATTTCAGATATATACATAAGAAAACCTGGACCCAATATATATATTCACCTCCATGAGTGAATATATATATAATGGGTGAACTTCCATATATATTCCTACCTATGAATACTTAGGTAAGTAACCTTCGACTCAAATGAATTGATCCCACCTTAATGAAGAATAAAAAACATTACAAAAATTACTAGAAACCTAATATATCTAAATGGACACAAATAAAAAAGTTTCTAAAAAAATAAGAGATGAAATCCTACCACAAGTGGTGATGACAAACTAAAACAATATGAAACACCTCTCCTTCAGTATAAAACACCGAAACATACAACAAGTCGATATGAGGAGTCTATTTCAACCCCAATCTAAATAAGAAACATCCAGAAATTGGGTCAACCCCATCCCTAGGGTTTAGCCGATCCCAACCGGGTGATGAGAGAGGGAAAATCTACCAAATGAGGAATAAGGGAGGATAAGAGAGCATAACTTGAAGGTTCGACTAAAAAATTTAAAAAAATGTGGTGATATCGTTGGATTATAGGGGTGATGAGATGAGGGTTGGTGTATGTCTGGAGAGGAAGGGGAGGTTCACACTAGATTCTTGGGAGGAGAAATGGAGAAAAAATAATTAAAAAATAAGAATTAAACCCCAAATAAAAAAACTAAAATATCATTTTAAAATTCTAGGAAACCTAATGGTTAACCAAATTGTGCACTGGCCACTTACATGGTCTTGTTCCCCCTCTCATGGTTTCCTATATGAAGATTCATGGTTGAGAAAACTATTCACAAACTATTCCACTTAACATTGAAAACTTATAGTGACAGACCACATGCTTGATGCACACTTTAATAGACCAGGTGCAAGCCCTGCGCCAAACCACAAACTCATACAGGAACCATCATGGTCACCACATGGTTACTACTATCAATGCAAGATAATGATGAAACAGCTGAAAATCCCTCTAAAACATAAATTTTTGTCCCACCAACAACATAAAATCAAACCCTCTCCAAACCAAGATAAAATAATCCAAAATAAAAACATTGTGTTACCTAAGGTATTACAATCTCCCCCAAGTCCACATTTTATCCCCAAAAACACTTGATAGAAGGAATAGAAAAGTAAAATGGAAGTTCCAAATAAGACCTAACCAAAATAAACACTCTACATTACATAACCTCAATGGTAGTGACTGAAATCCTAAAAAAGGATCACTCCCATCATCTAATAAGCATCCATGTCTCTAAGTATTACTAAAATAATAACCATAAATATTAAATCAGATTTATCATGAGAACCTCTAACATGGTTTCCCCACCATTTAGACAACCTCAAAAATGTTGGTACTGAAGAGAACTACCAAAAAACCTATCTTTGAACAACTTAACATCAATGAGAGGAACATTCTCAAGAAAAATCACTCCCATTCCTAGAGATGAAAGAACCACAATAAGGATTCTCAAAAGATGAAAAGATACCTCTCATTGAGTCACAACACACATAGATAACCCAAGGTCCAATGAATAGATCAAACCTTCATGGTGAATCCAAAATGGTCATGGTCAAACACGACCTAGTATACTAATATCAACTAGTAGATCAAACTTCATAGTTACCCAATTGTGCACCCAAGGCCTCTAACATGTCCAAAACAAAGAGCACCTCAATATATCAATTAGAAAATGTGAAAAATTCCACAACTACTAATAATCTACAACCCAAGATCCAAATAAGATATTTTAACCCCCAAATAAAAGGCATCCCACTGAAACTCAACTTATCAATCTCATCCAAAACCTATAAGAGAGAACCCAACCTCTATCATAAGAAAAGTTTTACATCCACTAATCCTCTCGTAATATGGGTAATCACTATATTTGAAGAAAATATTTTGAATATTCTAGTGGAACGACACAAGGAGACTATAAATGGACCTTAAACATCAATGCCTCTTAACACAAACAAAAATATTACTTCTAAATCAAGGAATCAAAACAATCATCATGCTATAAAAAAGCACACAACCACCCTCAAAAAAGGAACACACAATTTTACCAAAATATCCTTTTCATTAAAAACATCATTGGCACAATTGAATTCTTCAAAAATCACCCTCAACCAAGGTTTTTTTCCAAAAACCACACCTTCCCACATTGAAACTAGAGAACCATATTGGAACCCACTCATTTTCCAAAAAAGGAAAACAAAAAAAAATATGTTCAAAATTCAATTTCATTTTGGAAAACAAAAAACCAAGGATTCCCATTCAAAACTCACATTCTTTTAAAAATCACCATTTCATGTGGAATAATGCATTTTTATAAATGATTTTATAAAAAAATAGAAATTTACCCATAACAATTTCACAAAAAACCAAATTTGAAAAATTAATGTTTTACTCACAACTTTTTTTGTCAGTAAATGATTTGAAATCAAATAAATCACAAGTACTATACAATAAAAAACATAAGAATCACAAAACCACATCCCAAAAAATCCTCATTCTACCACAAATTTACAGAAACCACCTTTAATGAAATCAATAACCATAAGGAGTCCAAAATATGCCAATGGGTGAAGTAATATTCTTATGCTGGAATTGGCCCCATGGTTTTGGGACCACAATCCAACCATACAAAACACCCTATATAAGAGGATGACTTGACCACATGGACCCTCATGGTTTCCTAGGACTTGTGTTCCAACCATGCATCTCATGTTCTCCACCATTTCCACCCTGTGACCAAGAGAGATACTCAATATCACTCACATGCTCAAATGGTTTCAAAACATCAATCATATAAAAAACATCAAAATGTCCCAATGGTACATTGAATCCATGATTCGAAAAACAAAAATCTCTAAAATCTTGATGATCGGGATAATCAAGATATATCTAGACTCTCACTACCCTTACCACTCAAGATCCAATAACCTTAGTCTCCCTTCTACCCAAATCTCCCCAAATAAAATGGGCTATACCAATCCTAGGTCCCATTTAAGAACTTAAGAACTGATAAAAAATTTTAAAAAACCTTCCAGGGATTCCATTCTACCTAACACTTGACCCAATTCACCAAAAGTTACAAAGGGAATTTAGGATCCCCATGGAATGATGACTAGAACCTGGGCATCGCCAAAAATCTTTCAGAATGATTTCTGCCAAAATAGAGTTAAATGACTGTAAAATCTATGTGTTCAATAATAAAAATAATTAAACAAACATAAAACATTGATATAATGAAACATACAAACTATATGAAAAATCTACAAGAATGAAATAAGGTAAAGACTAAATGACTAAAGTCGAGACCTCAAACATCTCCACCAACTCCCCCCCATGCTAGCCAAGAAGAACAAAAGGAATACAACAAAGGATCCTGGTTTATGTAGTTTTGATATAAGATCCCAGTAGGTCACCACAACACATCAACACTATTTAATATGTTCCCTATATAAATTCATCAATGTTTTTTTTGAAATAAATCTATAATGTAGGCTATACATACATAATCATCTCATGGAAAAGCAAATCGAATCAATATAAAAATTATGATTCTTTTTTACTTTACATCCCAAAAACCAAACACAGAAATTTGGAAACAAGTTCATGGGCCTATACCTTATGAAAAACCATGCACACCATTTTGATTTCTCAAAAATAACCCAATTTCATTATTTAACCAAAAACAATAACTTTAAAACATTTTCCAACAAGGTTCAAATTAACATATAAGGAAACTTAGGCACAAAATTCTCAAATATCCATAAATTCATGGGAAAGGAAGACATAATAAACAACATATACTCACTGAACACAATGAGAAAAAAATATCTCAATAAATCATGTATGACATGGTAGTAAAAAAATATATTAGAAAAAAACAATCCCAACCAAGCTATGAATATATCAAGGGATCCTGAATTCCATGTCCCATAATATCAACCTTTAGATCATGAGTAAGAAAACATAGATAATATGATAATGTATTGATAAGGTAAATAATAATAAACAAGGTTCTATAAACTGATTATAGTCCCCTTAATAATAATAATTATTATTTATATTTCAACACTTATACCTTCTTCACCACCTAGTTCATTTTCATCACATCTTCCATCAGTTAGGAATTTACATCATTTACATAACATCATAAGACGATCACATTCTATAAAAAAGGGAATAAATATAGTTCTCAATGTCACTATGTATAATAATTTCATAAAAATAAAATGCACTTACCTTGGATCCATAATCTAATTAGTCTCATCGAATGAAATTGTTAGGGGCATAGTGCATCGATCCCCTTCCATAACCTATGCATTATGGAGTGGGGTTTAGAGCCTTATTCAATCCCGACCTGTGGATGTAGAACCTCAAGTCAATACCCCATAACTAACAAACCATGTGCACATTCATTATTAACCATTTACCACATATAACATTTCAAACCCTTATTCAAAAAATAAAACACAATGGAAATTCATATTTCATTAATACATAAATCGTTCACTTTCCATAACCAATTATCATATTAAAATTTCAAACTAATTTCTCCTTAAACCATTAACATCATACCAAACACACCCTCATTACATGCTATAATTTAATAAATATAAATATAAATTCATTTATAACCTAAGTTAACCAAATAAAAAAATTATCAAAATTTCATTTTATAAACCCATGTTAACATATTAAATATAAGTGTCTTGTGTTTAAACCCGTATTTTAAGCCATTTTATTATTTAAAATATTGAACCCATGTTCGTGAACATGACTCCCCCCATGGGTAGCCTCAATCCCAACCCCGACATCATCCATGCATCCCGTGGGGATCATGAGGGTTTCAATGATTTTTTAATAAATCAAATAATCATTTCTCAGTAAAGAAACCCTAGAAAGAAGAATATACCAATATCACAACCATTTATCACATCACAATAATCAATAACATGAATGATATAATCATTTTCTATAAATAAGAGTGTGAAATAAGGGGAAATAAAAATCTCATTACAAGGTCCATTCGGGAAATCACTGATATCATAAATATTAAAAAATCCCTTACTAAAACAATGTTAAATTCAACCATTATTCCAAAGGGATAACCCACACATCCAGGCACAAAAACATATGGTATGGGAATCTCTATTTTAACTTTAAAAACTAAAAAAACCTTTTTAAAAATATATAAAACCCATATAAAAAAGTGATCCTACTTAAAAACCCATTTGGCCTAAATCCCAATGATAAAATGAATTTTACAATGAAAACCCCCATTTTAATTCTTATCAAACATGAAGAATTTGTAAAACCCCATTTCAAAACCATTTTCTACCATATAACCCACTCTTTCCAAAGGAAAAACCAAACTCTTCTATAATTATCATGGTCACCCCTGAATAATGGATTTCTTCTTCAAAATCCAAAACATGACCAAGGCCTTTATTCCAACAATATTTCCATAAAACACCACTTAAAACATTTTTAGAGGTTTAACAAAATCATTCATTTCCTAAAGCATTTCAAGATACCCAATGAAAAAAACAAGAAATAATCCTTATTCGTTTCCCCTACCAACCCTTAAATAATCCAACTAGGCTTTTCCACAAAAGATAAACTACCCACACATTTCAAATCACCATTTGAAATAAAACTAAAAACCAATTTTTAAGTCATTTGTGGTCAACACCTAAATTTATTACCAAATTCACCTTAAAACTACACATTCACTCAATGAAGAAAAAATGCATCAAAAAACTTCTCCCAACATTAAAACCACTCAAAAAACCAAAATACATTTCATGAAAACCTTAGCATAATTAAAATATCCAATTCAAATCATAAAATGTGGATTGAAAAAAACAACCATTTATGCAATGCCCAAGGAAAAAATGGGTTCAAAAAATCACAAGGCTATCACATATTTTTTCAAAATACATAAAAAGGGAATTAAAAAATACATAATAATATATTAATTCTAGAGGAAATGACTTTCATTGGGACACATACCTCAAGGAGTTTAGGATCATGTCGGAACACTTTGGCACATGAATCTTTTCTCAATGACCACTCAAAAATTCTCATTCCCACCCCCATGCATATACACCTTCACATTTATATAGGGACAAATATCCCCAATGTACATATTTTAATTTCCCGGAATATGTACAAGGGGATCCTTATATATATTCTCATATATGTATATACACATTTACACTTACACACATATCCATTTTTCATATATATTCATAATCACACCTATCACTAATATATGTATTCACCACCATGAGTTAATATGTATATATATATATATATAATGAGCGAACATAGATATATATTACTAACTATGCATATGCAGCTAAGTCTTCTTTAACATCGTCGACTAGAACCCACCTCAAGGACGAACAAAATGCACTAAAAAATTACAAGGAACCTAAAATCACCAAAATAACCCAAATAGAAATTGTACTAAACAAAAATGGTAGAAATACAACCTCAAGTGGTGGAGGAAAACCAAAATGACTTGAAATTCCTTGACATCGGAAGCGAACACTGAATCATGCACATGGCAATCACGAGAAACTTGTTTCATGCCCTAACCAAGGAAGAAACAACCAAAAATCTGGTCAACCCTAACCCTAGGTTTTGAAAAATCAAAATAGGGAGATGATGAGAGGGAAGATCAGTAAAATGAGTGATAAGGGATCAAGAAGAGGGATTCCTAAATGGATCGACCAAAAAACCAAAACAAATATGCTGAGATCGCCAGAAGAGAAGGGAGTTGAGAGGGAGGGAGGTGCATGGCTGGTGAGAAAGGGGAGAGGATCACCCAATTCATGGAAGTAGAAGGGGGAAAATAAAAAATAATAAACACAACCCAAATTAAAAAAAACATAAAAATAATATTTTTATATTATTGGGAAACTACAGGGCATGCACGTGGTTTATAAAACCGTGCAATAACCATGTGATGGAAACCACCAAGGTCAGGTACCCCCTAGCATGGTTACTTATATTAAGATTAATGATTGGGGAAACCATTCTCAAAACATGCCACATGGTACTGTCAACTTATAGAGGCAAACTGTGTGCTTGTCGAACAGTTTACTAGGCCATGCACAAGTTGTGCGCAACGCAACTAACTTAACTAGGAAACCATATAGGCACCACATGGTTACTAATAACCATCTAGGATAACTATGAAATTGATAAAAATCCTCCACAAAAACAAATTTTTATCCTTCCATCAATAGAAACTCAAACCCACTCAGAAATATGAAAACATAATCAAAAATAAAAACATTGTGATACTTGGGATATTACAAATAACCATTATATCATCTAACATAAAAATTAATACTTCATTCTGATATCTATATATTGAATTATAATTTAAAAAACCAAAGAAAAATAAAACTGAAAACTATTGTATAATCAAAAACATATAGCAAAAATTGACAGAAAAGGTGAACAACTAGAGACAAATTAAGACATTGTCATGGAAGAGGAATTCTATAAAATATTTTTATATTTAGTATGAAAAATAATTTTCAAAATACGAATTATTTTAACTCTAGATTCAATAAAAAATAATCAAACAAAATTTTTAAATAATATTAAATCAATTTCATTTTGTTCTATGTTTCGTAACAATAAATAAAATTTTAAATTTCGTAAGGGTAACCCGATTTGGCTTTAGAAAGGGAATATAAATTTTTACTTGTTTTTTAAAGGAAAATTATATTTCTATCTACAAAATAACGTTAAAATTATATTCATAAAAGTTAATAGAGGGTAAAAAATAAATATATACAAGTTAAGTAACAGTAAAATGAAATTTCAAAATATTAATTTAATGAAATAAATCTATGGTATTTATAAAATTAAAAAACAAAAAATATAAAAAAATTATATAAATCATAAAAAAACTCCTATAATTAAAAACCCCCATTTTTTAAAATTACAATGAATAAATATGATTCTATAAAATTCTCCCCCTTTTGAAATTATTCAAAGATGAAATATTAAAATTAATACAATAACATTGAATCCATATAAATTAGTTCAAACTCAAGAAAAAATCCCTTTTAATAAATGAATATTAAATAAATTAAAAGAAATTTATTTTAAATATAAATTTGTAACATTCAATTATTTAACCTTAATTTCTGAAACAGTAGAAAATCAAATATTTTGGTAATGTTGTTTTCAAGTTGGATTTCAACTAGAATAAATTCATAGAAAATATTACATTTATTAACATAATCTCTAATAAAATAAAATATCATAAAAATATTCTGTATTCTAGAATTTTGTAATGGTTTTTTCAAACTGTCAATCATAGAATAATTGTCATTATAAATTTCTATATTTCCAAAATTTCAAACATTGTCTAACAATGTTTATTTAATACATAATATTTGAGAACAACATGAAGTAGTGGAGATATATTCTATTTTAGTAGTTGATAAATCATATGAATTTAATTTTATTAAACTATAATTAACTATGAATTTAGTACGAAAATGACACATACCTAAGGTAAATTTTCTATCAAATATTCATCCTTTAAAATGAAAATTATAAAATCTAATTCAATAAAAAAAATTCTATCTATAATAAAGTAATTGATAGTTAATAGTTCATTTGAAATATCTAATGATTCACATTAGATAATTTAGTTCAAATTCATTAGGATCATATAAAAATATTTTACATCATCAAGCACTAAATATAATATTCATTCTAGAAATAGTAAGATATTAAAACTACTAATCAGGCCTCTATGCATTTTAAAATCCAAAAAATTTCTAGAACTATCTAAATATTACTTACAATTAGTAATCATATGGGTTTTATAAGTTTTACAAGAATGTAAATCAAAAATTTTAACTAAATATTTAAAATATTTAGACTTATTCGATAATATAAAATCATTGTTTGATTAATTTATATTCTTAAAAAGAAATAATTTTCATCCATTAAACACTTTTAAAATTCATGATTCATCATTTAAAAAAATTATTACCATGAAATTTACTTGAAAATCCAAAAATGATATCATCATAATAAATTTGAACAATTAAAATAACATTTGAAATTAATTTAATTAACAAATAAGGAACTACGTTACCTTTTCTAAAATAATTATTCAAAAAGAAAACATTAATTCAATCAAACAAAGCATCAGGTTTTTTTGGACCCTATAAAGACTTTAAAATATAAATTCAGGTTTAGAAATTTTTTTATTTTCATAACCAAGTGGTTGTGACACATTAAGTTCCTCAGAAAGAAACCCATTTACAAATTCACTTTTAAAATATATTTCAAATAACTTTAGACCTTGAAAATATGAAAAATATTCATAAAAATAAATAACTTCTACTTGAAAATAAACTGAGTTATATTCCAAGATTAATTATAAAAAATTTGTTCAGATCTGTTAATTTTATTTCTAAAAAACCATTTAGTTAAAAAAAATAATATTATCTATATGGGGTTCAACTAATTTTGAATGACTATTTCTATAAAGGTGATTAAGATCTTCATGCATATAAATAATCCAATTACCATAATATAAATATTCAAAAATATCATTTTGAATACAATCACAGACAAAAGAATAATTTGAATAAAAATTCAAAATATACTTTCTTATTCTAGTAACAGAATTAACATTATTAATTTAATTATGAACATAGTGGTCATTATAAACATTCTAAGACATAAGAATATATTTATAAAGATTAATCTCCCCCTTAAAAGTTACATCATTCTATCTTTTTTCTCACCCACAATTAAAAATCCCTAAACTCATGTAGATAATATTCTAAAATAGAATTCCTTTTACAACATCTTCAACAGAGTTAACATGAACGTATTATTTTATATCATTGTAATTTTATAATAAACCGATAAATGTAACTTTTATTATAATATCCATGAAAAATACCTTCATCAATTATAGTATTGAATTTATATATGTTATCTATAGTATTTAAAATAAGAACTTTACACCTAAAAACATTGAAATAAGAAATATTAATTGTTTACCTTTAAATAATTCATAAGGTGTTTTCTTTAAAATTTATATAATTTAAAATTTTTCAAAGATATAAAAAGTTGTATTAAAAGATTAATCCCCAAAAAAATTAAGTAAAAAATATTCATTTAACATAGTTCAATTAATTTAAATAATAGTTCTATTTATTCATATTATAACACCATTTTATTATGGTGATATAAGAATTGAAAAATTATTAAAATGACCACATTCATCATAGAAAATTGCAAAAAAGAAATAAATTATCTTCCATTATAAAATATAATTTAAATAATTAAATTTCCTTTTTTATATTGTCCCAGCTTATAAAATTTATTAAAACTAGAATACAATTCACTTTTATGAGACATAAAATAAGCCCAAGAAAATCTATTAATGTCATAAAATATCAAAAAAACATATTTCTTACATATGAAACATGAAACATGTATAAGACCAAATAAATATAAATGAACATGTTTTAATGATATAGTATTTCTAACTTCACGAATAGATATAAATATAATCTTATGTTATTAACCATTTAAATAATAATTTTTTGTGAAATTGTCAGTAATTTTATATTGGGAAGTTATTGCATGTGTCATTCCTTTGTTATTTTGTATAACGTTTAACGGTCACTATCTAAGCCTCTAATGATATTATATGACATCAATATGTATTGAATTATGACACTTGGGTGTATGGTAGGGTAATTAAAAAAATAAATAGAACAAATATAATATTTTCTATTATTATAATATTAATCATTTTCATTTTTGAAAACTGAATTTTTTTTATATTAAAATTTAATACATGTTCAATAATCATATGATTGTGAAATTATAATTATGTTTTGTTTTAAACAATAAATGTGTATAATTTTATAAATTAGTACTATATTATAAATACCTACTTTAATAAATATCTTAATATTTCATTTTTTATTGCCACTGAATGACATAGAGCTTCCATCACATTTATTACATTATAAAATCATTGATAGATCTCCAGTAATATTTCTAGAGCACTAGTTATCCATGTACCATGTAACTTTGATGCTCTTAAGGCATGTTTATATAAAATATTAAATAATTAGTATAAAAAATATATACCCATGTTATCTTGGGTCATATCAGGTTAGTATAAGAATTATTTAGTACCTATATAGATTTAAAACAAGTATTCCCTTTTAACCAAGATGATAAATTATTTGGAATAAAATCCTTACTATAAAAAGAGATTGATGAATCCTTAACAACCACTCATTAGTCTAATTCCATTTCATAAAACATTTGATGCGTGTAAAATTAGATATAATATCTTAAAAAAAATTAACAAGAAAGGGTTATATATATTATGTATTTTTTATTATATCCAAATCCACTTTTATCATTATTGGCCATCATCATTGACATCAGTTTAACATAGTCATATTTTCCCCAATCCAAAGTAGATTAATTTAATTTTATACTAAAATTTTAATTCATAAAAATTTCATTCTATTTTTATGAAATCTATAAATTACTAAATAAAATTTATTTTGAAGATGATGATATATTTATATATATATCATTTTATTGATTTAATTTATTTTTTTAAAAGATATATATATTCTCTTTTTAATTTTTTATATAAATTAGAAAGTACTAAAATATAATTTTTTGAATATTAATTTATCTCAATTAGTTATTATGTATTAGTATTTTCAGATTTATGATAATAATAACTACATTCATAATATTACATGACCCCATTCGTACTTTAATCCATCATGAAAAGGTCAATTTTTTATTTTTGAATTTTAGTTTCATCACTTGAATAAGATTATTTAATACAACTTCATCCAGAGGTAAATTCACTTCTCTTATTTTTATTTTATTTATTATAATTTTTCAAATGGTTTATATTTGGATAATTTCATTTTATGTGTCCCTTGTTTCTACCCTCATAACATGTGAGTTTAGAAACATCATTATAATTTGTTTTACCTTTATTTTTTTCATCATATTTATCATTATCCATCTTAAATTTGTTCTTGAATCCACCAGTTCATTTAATTATTTCATAAACACCATTAGTGAAATTTTATATCAATTTTATGATTTCCTAAAATTTGGTGTCATAGTTGTCAGTTTAAATAGTAATATTTTATTTAAATGAAGAAACATTCCTCCAAGATTCCTCCTATTAAGTGATGTTCATCAACTCTAGTTCTTATTATAGTAATGAACAGATGATTCCATACTACATGTATTCCTTAATGTTTTTTCTTTTATTGATTTTTATGTTATTTTCCTACAACATCTTGGGTAATTCACTTTTTAATCAACCAAAAATAATAAGCTTCTCTGACTTTTCTCCTCTAAAATACATTCCATTTATGATTCTAGTGAAACGATTAAACATTTGGTTGACTCCTTCATCTTCACTCAAATTGAAATCTTAGTACACATCATGGAATATTAAAATATTTTTTCCTGTAATAATCTCTGAGCTAAGGTGAGTAACATGTATAACCTTCCAGATATCACGAGTTTTCTTACACATAGGTACATGATTAAACACTCTTATATTAATATCATAATATAAAATATTTATTACTTTAAATTCAAAAAACATTTAGAAATATAATTTCTTGTAAGAGTATCCAAGTTTTCTCCTAGTAATTTTTACAGTTTACCCCGATTAACTAGTGTTTTATAACTAACTTTTTGAGGTACAACTCCATTATGGATTGAAAATAACACTAGTGATTACCGTCAAAGAGATCTAACATTTGAGGTATACGTGGATCATTTAAATTCATTCCAATTATATTACACTGATCTTTTTCAATAGATGGTGTGTTCAGTGATAAAAATGATATAATAGAAAATATGAAGAATATGATTTATATCAAAGAGTAATAGGTGTTGGATACTAGGGGTTTTATATTATGAAGATAAATATTAAAGATAATTTATCTTTAATAAGGTCCAAACTTTGATTCCATTTTTTAGGTTTTAGATTATGATGAAAGATACGCTATAGAGGCTAAATATAACACAAGAAAATTTCAAAGATAAAAATTAATTTTCTAAATTAATTATCAGGGTTAAATTTAAATATATTATATAGAGTTATTAAGAAGTTGATATCAAAAATAACACAAATGGCTCATATATTAGTTTAGTATAAAGTTGACATACTCTACTCTTACATCTCTCTACGTGGTGAGAGATGTGTGTTCACTACATAAATTTTTAGGTGAATAAAAACATGATAAAATGTGTACCTTATCTGGTAAATGTTTAAAAATAAAGAATTTTTTTTATTTAGTGTCCCAAACATTATAGTAATTTTTAGAATTATCTAACCTATCATGACATTTATCATTCATTATTGAATACCTGAATTTATATTTCGCGATTCATAACCAATATACATAGAATAATTCTTTATTAGAAATTCATATCCCAATGATACAGTTTAGAGGAGAAGGGGGGTGAATTTTCACCAAATTAATTATATACACAAAGAACTAGGAAGAAGTAAATGAAGAATGTTGATGTCAATACTTCTGTTCTTAATCAGTAGTTCAAATAAATTATCTCATGTGGTGATATTTTTTTTTTGAAATTTTGTTCATTGTTTGGGAGATGATCCAATAAATGAATATTGTTTGGACTTGAAGAATTTCACGACACTCCACAGTATCACACCACAATCCATTTTTTTATAATATCACATAAGAATGTGGAATATTTAATTGAATGAGTATTTGATCTGTATTTTTTTATAGCCTCCACGTAGTTCACAAACTCTTAAATAAATAAAAACTCATCAAATTTGAGACATTAGTTAGATAATTTATATTTAAAATAATGGTTATAGGATTATCTATGAGATAAAATTAGATTATTATTACATGATAATCGTTTAATATTCAAACACTATAGAATAATAAAAACTTATTTGAAGTAATTATTAAATAGTGCAAATAATTTCCATGATAATATTTCAATTATATCATAAAACATTTCATAACAGTTTCCTTCAAGATTCTTAATTCCAAAATAAAGACATAGGAAATAAATGACTATATGGGTAAAATAATAATAATTATTCCTCTATTAAAATATAAAATAAATATGAATAAGTTTTAATGTCTTAAACATAAATTTTTTATTCAATAAATTCAAATAATGAAATCATACAAAAATAAATTCCAATTTTTTTAAACATCTATGACATGTTCATGCGAAAAATGAAGAGAATATTTTTTTCATTATTTAAATCTATTTAAGACACTATGAAAACAAATATCATATATTTTATATGATTTATATGTGTTTTTGGAATCAAAAAAATGAAAACATTAGATATATATATCAAATAAAAATATATATTTTTGAAAAATATGGAAAGTTGTATATAGATTTTGTATAGAGGCTTATTGTGTAAGGTTAAGCTAAATAGGAGCATAAAGATATATTTTAATTGAAATTTAACGGACATTAAAGTAAAATTATAAAGGAAATTTTCAATCTATATTCACTACATATTATGAAAAGTTATTGTTTCAAGGTAAGAAACACATACATAATGGTAAGATGAAAAATATAAATTTGTATAAATGTAAAATAAAATTCATAATAAATATGATATGTAATTTAAAAGTATATGAAAATGTATGATTCTAATGAATTTTTATGTTTAGTTAAAAAATTATGCTTAAGGGTAATAAAACATGATGTGTAAGAGTGGGTAGGAATTCTAATGTAATGATAGGTTAATATTTCAGAATTCTCTTTCACCATATTAACAGAATGTTTAGTCAATTTTCAAAGCCTCTAAATTGAATATTAAATTTCTACACATATTGAATTATATATATAAGATTTCAATAGATTTATAAATAAAAAAAATCAATATGGCCTATGGAACTCCAGATATCAATGAAAGGAAATAAATTATATATTCAAAAATATATAGAAATTATAACAAAAAATATTATCAGCAATTATATAAAATTTTAAAATACCCAAATAACCCTATTAATCATACTTGTAGTTTAATTAACATTATATAAACTTCTCATATTTCCTAGTAAATGTGTGGTGTGAAACTTTGAGGCATGTATCCTGAGTTATCAATGAAAAAAATATGAAAACTAAAACTGAAAACATTTAAAAAACTGAAAAGATGCAGAAAATTCATGTAGAAAGAGTGAACATCTTGAGATTTATTCAATCCTACTCATAGTTGAATATATTTTATAAAATATTTTTATACTTCTAATGAAATAGGTTTCATGAATTTAAATGTAATGTAACTCATGATACAATCAATATATTGTAGTAAAAATAATATCTAAATTAAATGAAATAACATCTTTTTTGGAAGCATGACTAGAAATATATATTAACTATGTAAGGGTAACCTGATTTTGTTGTAGAAAGTGAACATAATTTATCTATAAGAAATATAATTATCTCAATTGTTTTCTCAATAAATCTATATCACTATAATGATGATAGGGACCACCTCTAGATCAAAATGAACTCTCTAATCTGAACAACCTCCTTCACGTCATATGATGCAAATATGCACTCTTCCTCTATGGTTGAGTCAATGACGGTTGCTGGTTTATAACTCTTCCAACTAATATCTAAATTGTTTAATAAAAACATGAAACCGTATAGATAATTCATATCATATATATCATCATTTAGTCTATCATCTATGTAACCATTTACGTAGATATTATCATCCCCTAAAAAATAGAGAACAAATCCATAGTTCATTATTGGTACATACGGATGTTCTTAACAATCATCCAATGACTCTCATTATGATTAGATACATTTATTCATGTAATTATAAGAGAAAAGGTGACATTTTTTTAGTACAAGTCATTTCATAAAAGATAAAACCTATGGTTGATTTATAAGGAATTACATCCACCCTTTATAACTCTATATATGGATCTAGTATTTTTATAATATTTAAACCATGTAACGCTGGTAAATACTCCGTGTGTTTGTTCTGTAAGAAATAAATAATATCAATTTACCAATGTATTTTTCTTGAATAATGAAAAGTGAATTCATAGATCCCTATTTATATATCATTGTACCAAATATATAAGATTTTGTTACATTCCATTAATGAAGAATTATTAACCCAACCATAGATTCACATAGTGAGGTGTTGGCATGTCTTTTTTTATAACAATTATTTTATCTATATATAATGTTAGGAACACCACTACACTTAAACTAATTTTCCTATATAGAAAACAATTGTCTACGTTTTTTATGAAACCAAACTCTTTGATTTAATCATCAAACTAGATATTGTAACTCTATTACTCATTCTTGAATCCATAAATGTACCATTGTAACTAGTATAGGTACTTGACTGATGTGACTTCCCAGACTTAGGTGCTGCTTAGAGGCTCCTTGATTTCGATTGGCCACATGACCTCAGTCATGTATCTATCAATTCTAGAGGCTTCCAACTCGTAGAGAGGTCTATGGGTGTGTATATGGAGAGAAAATTCCTTTATCAACAAAATTTATCACATAGGATCAGTATAATAATAGATTAAATATTGAAAGAATTATATGTAAATATCCCTGTAGAAGCAGTCAGGTGAAATAATAAATAGAACAATTGATCAAGATATATAGAAGTTGATGATGATATATGTCTTGTTTTATAAATATATAAAACATGGTAAATGAATCTAGAAATATATTCTATAAAAAAAAAGTAGAAAAAAGGAATCTAAAATTATCCGCAACATATCAAGCTCCATCTTAGTCATCTTCTACTTGCTCCTTCATAAGAAATCAAACAAGAAAATTTCTAAAGATGTTTGTTTCTAACGACCCAAGCTTGACATACAAAGACACTAAATTAATTTTATGGAATAAATAATACATTTATAAAAAATAAACGTAAATATCATATTAGTTTAGTTCCTTTGAAAACATGGAACACAAACTTCTAGTCTAGTGAATGATCTTCAATGTTTTCCCCAACTATCATCCCCTTTTTTTTTACTCTTACAAAAAACATTTATCTATAACCTAGGGAAAAGAAAACATATGAGAGGGTGAACTCATATGCACAGTAAGATAAATAAAAGGGTATACGTAAACATAAACATGAGAATAAATGGTATGATCTTGTGATCATACCATTAGATGGTCATGCTTTCCCTATCAAAGGTAAACTTTAATAATAGGATATCAAAGAACAAAATCTATACGATCCTAAAATTGAAATAAGGAAATAAATAATGGAATACACATTAACATGTAACTTTATGAACATGTATAAATTTTATTATATTCACTCATTAAGGGCATGAAGTAAGGCCCTTGTATAATCTTATGGACATGGAAACCATGTCCACTAATAAAATTATGGACATGAAAACAAGGTTCACATATAGAATTGTGATCAAGAAAATTGGTTCACGCATAACATGTATTTCTCATGAGTAATATGTACATACCCAATTCATGGGAGGGAGATATAGTTCCCACCCATATCATAATAAAATCATAAACATGTGATCCATAAAAACAGAAATCATTCAACATATCAGAATCTATGATATAAAATGGGTTTCTTAAACATTGTTCCATCAAAAAATAATCCACATAAAATGAATGTATTTCAAAAGTATCATTTCTTAATAAACATAATCAACAATAGTAAAAATATTTATAATATACCAAAAACATATAATTATTAAATAATTTCATATTAGATGGAAAATAGTTTTAATAAAATAGTTGAAGTTCATTCTTGAGGAAAATATCATTTCTTCTTCAAAAAAATTTACACTTATTAAAATGTTGTGCAAATTTAAAAGAAAATAATTTCTCTAAATATAAGAATGAAAACATAAAAGGAATTATTCATGTAAATAAGTTTTTATAAAGGCATAAAATTCATTCATGTCATATAAGTTTAAGAAACATTCTTCTTATACCATTTTTAGAAATGTCAAAAAGTACCTCATTTTGAAAACGAAAGGGAGATTCTTTTCAAAATGTGTATTTAAAAGTAAAAATGTGTAAAAATTACTTTAGTAATACATAAAAAAATATTAAAATATTTTATGAAGTCATTTAAAAAAAACGGACATCAATGATAAATAATCTCCAGAAAATACTTATATATAAACAATCTCAAATAATAATGAGATTGTGAAATTATCCCTTAATTTAGTTATGGATTCTATTTTATTTATCGTAAACACTTGTATAATGGATTAAATAATGTTATTAAAATATTATAGAACCATATTTACATTTATGATATCATATATATCATATTAACACTCATTTAATAATATTTCATTTTTACACTTCTTTCAGGTATTAACTACATAATTTTTTTATGCAAGTTTTTTCAAATATGTTCTAATTCATATTCAAAGGTTATAGTTATTTATAATGTATATAATTAAATTAATATAAATAATTATTTAATTGAAATCATGTAGAATAAATCACATCACATCAAAGAGATGGTAGGTCGTACGTATACATAAGCGACGATATCATTCCCATAATTGTGAGATGGTATGGAATTAGATGTTATAAAATTTTTTACAAATATAATATAATATTATATTAATAATATATAATTATCATTTACAAAATTATACCCATACAAGTAATGTGGTGGTGAAAACATATTACACTATGATATGGAGATGGTAAGATGTACTTATGCCCACTTGGTGATTTCATGTTATGTGGGATGGAAAGAATGTGGAATATAGTTATTCTAAAACCATAACAATGTATTACTATATATATTATTACAGAGTTAATAATTTATATTGGAAACAACAATGTAAGAGGATGTATAAGATTTAGTGATTTTAAGAGAGTTGGTAAAAGAGATTACCACTTCTTCAGCGAGCTCCTTGTAGATCTCCTATTAAGGCACTAGATTTGGTATTTTAAGAAGAAAATAACCTCTATAATTTGTCTAGGGATGTTGATAACAGAACTGGGTTGGGTATGTCTGATCATGAAGGCTAAAAGAGAATTGAAGTCGTGAGGGAGGATGTGACCTCTTATAATTGAGGTTAGGGGCATATTTTGAATCTCAAAAAGTATTAATTTCTACTAAAATAAAAACCCACAAAAATGTAATATTTTTTAATATGAGATAATATAAGGTTCTAATATCATAAAAAATAGATTTTTACATGTTTTTTATCCATTTAATCCTTATCCTTTTAATTAACACTTAGTTATTCTATTTCATTTTAAACTAAGGTAATAAATATATCAACATTATAAAGGTGAAATATTTACCTATTTGATGTAAATTAGACAAGAAATTAATAAATTATAATATTTTAAACCATATTATAATTAATTTATATTTTTTAATAATTTTTTTTTATGTTTAAATCTTTTAATAAAACATTATTTTGAAAAAATATCAATACTATCAATTTTGACACTATTCATTTCATGATTTTTAAAAAATATCAAGATAAGATATGAACCTTAAAAATTATTTATTATATATATAAAGTGGAAATTTTATCTTGTAAATTATTTGTATATATTAATTATCCAAATTAACTTTATTTTAATTTTTTAAATATCATTATTTTGATATTTTCACTAATATAGTAATTACTACATCAATTTTGTGTAATTATTATTTATACATATTTTTGGGTAATAATTAAAATTAAAATAAAATTATGAATTTAAAACCTCTATAATTTATAATATTAATTATAGATGAATATATATTTTAGAAAAACCTATGTTAAAAATGTTATAATTTATAAAACATGAATGTGAAAACATTAGCATTACTTTAAATAAAATATTATAAGCATCATAATATTTTTTAAATGGATCCAAATGGTCAATAAATCAACACTAGTGTTATTAGGGTTGAGATATACTCGAAAAATATGATTTTTTCATGTTTTTTGATCTTTCAATTCAAATTATACTTTTAATCAAAATTATTTTATTTATTTTTCATCAATTAAATAAAAAATGCATCATCAATGTATAAGCCATTAAATTAATTATTTATCTACAAAAAATGAAAATAAATGTACAATGACAAATAAAAACAATTTATCATTCAACTTACTATTTTTAGTCAAATTTATCTTCTATATAATCTTATTTTAAAAATGATAAATTTATTAAAATTTAAGTAAGACTTGTTAAACTTTTCTTTAAATAAAATATATTAAATCTCATATTATAATCCAACTGGCTTATAGAGGGTACCATTTCGACCCAATTATTATTTAGGCCAGAAATCACTCATCCAATTATATTAGTAAAAGTGTTATAATAATGATATAATATTATATTTACTATTAATTACCCAATTTACCTTTTTACTGTATTAATAATAATTATAGAAGTTACTAATCATAATTCCTAAAAATAAATGGAAGAAATTTACCTATTTGGGACCAAATGACTGTAAATATTGAATCCATTTTTCAAAATTTTAAATATATAATTTGAGATAATTAATTTAAAATTAATCATGTTGGTGCAATGAAAACCGGGTTTTAAAAGTTAAAACATTGCAAAAGATTAAAAAGTTTTTACATCTAAACTCATCATAAAATTAATATAAATGACCAAAATTATATTATCTAAAAAAATATAGTCTATTTATACTTTAAACCCATTAAATAATATAATTTATCGATATAAATTATTTCGATGATTTTTTTTTCAATTAAAATATAGTATATCTTTACTATTCATCAAAACATGAAACTTATAATAAAAATTTAAACAATTCGTCCAACGTAAATGTTTATATCCTTCATAGAAATAAGTAGTTTATTTTGTTAAATAAAATATATAATGGTTTCAAAAAATATTTTTAAAATGGATGTTCCATCAAAAGGTGGTAAAAATACATTTTAAAAAATTCATTTTAAAAAAATTCATCTTTTATCTGAAAAATTTAATTTTTTCTTATATAATCTATATAAACGTATAATATAAATTTTAAACATTATATTTAATATAATAAATATATATTTAATTAATAAAATCCATCGAGAGTGATTTTATTATTTTATAAACTCACTTATTATAATTTAAAGAGTTTTTCATAAAAAAGATTAAATTTATTTAAAAAGGGTTTCATTTTCTTTTATAGTTAATTTATCACTAAATAATTAATTATATATACATTTTTAAATCATAATTTTTTTAATTTATTTAATAATGTTCATACCCACCAATATAATGACTAGGATATATGGTAACATACAAATATTTTGTTTTTCATTTAAACTCGGTCTTGCTTGAATTGAATTTTATGAAAATAACTTGAAATTGTGTATAACACAAGTCAAGAATATTGTTGTTTATACCATAGGATAAGATATTGTTTCATGTAGTGCAAAGTTATGTTGGTGAAGTCTACAAAACATGAAATTAAAGAAACTAAAAAATCAGTCTCATAAATATCTCAGGGGGTCACATTGTAACCCCGCTTAAAAAGAATTTATCCCTCAAAATGTGTTTGGGTTTATAAATGGATTAATAATTGAATTTTTATTTCATATAAAACCCACAACATAAAAAAAGACTAAAACATATATTTAAAAATTTATAGTTATAAATTAAAAGTTACCCAATGTAAACTGTAACTATCTCTCTATGTTAGAGATCATAGGTGATGATATGGGCATAGACAAAAAGCGTAAATAATAAAAGAGATTGACAAAGATCAAGGATAAAAAAAGTGGGTGATCTAGAGAATGTTAAAAATTGTAAAACCCTAAACTAAAGAATCATGAAACAGTTCATTAATATCATAAAAAATTACGATTCTATGAAACCCTTTTACAACAGGATATAATTTCCTAATGTTGAATAATTTTCATGAAAATATATACAAACATGATTTCAATACAATCCCATAGTTGGTTATTCCCTAAAAAGCATTCCAATTATTCTCTTAATCGAATAAATAAAGTTGAATTTTTCATTATTGAAGCACCATCATATCATGGAATTTGTAATTATAATGACAGGTCATTCTTTCTATCTTTACCACAAAAGAAGTTTACACATGTCCTAGAATATGGATAAGTCTACCTATGGTGAGAGAAATATTTATTCTAAAAAACTTCATCCAAAGTTTAACATAAATTTTCCTTAAATGGGTAACCATAAAATCATTTTGAATTATGAATGAACAAAACATTATGAAGAGGTGTAGTAACATGGCTTAAAATTTATCCCCCTTATATCATAAGGTTTCTCTTATTGATAACATTCCAAACATGTGAACACCTTCATCATTTATGCTCTTGATTCCTAGGAATAACCTACATTTCCACATATTTTTATTGAAAAAATTCATGTTACCTTATTCAAAAACGTATTGGATATATTCCATAAGTCCAAAAAAGTTTTATCCTTTATTCATGATGGCATAAACCTCTTCCAATTTAGTTTTTCACATCCAACATAACTTAATAAAAACATCATTATCTTTACATAAGGGAAACATTCAGGTTTATCATTCCCTTAATCAAGTGTTATCCATATTTATCATCATACCCTTAAATCACATTTCTAGGTATTAAAAAATATTCACCATATCCTTTGAAATTCTTAGTGAAAAAATTATACTGCAAACACTTATATGGTTCATTATTCATATAATATTTGAATTCTGAAACATATAAACCTAAATCATCCAACTTTTTTATTAATATATTATGCTAGATCCATCATTATAGTCATTAATAAAATATAAATCTTCTCATACGGTTTATCAACCTTAATCTATCTAGTATTATTAGGATTAATGTAAACTATAATGCTCGAACATCCTATACCTTTCATGTGCCATTTACAATATCTTTACTCTCACCAGTATAACCAATAATCGTACCACCTTCATGATTATCATTATGATATTTCCACATAGGAAATTGGTTTTCATAATTACGATAATTTTCACATCTAAAACATTCAAGGTTAACTGATTTTATCTAGTTCAGGATATTGACTAAGACAAGAAATCAATGTTTGATAAATACATATTAGAGATTAAAACATATAAGTAAGGTAAATTAAATATAATATTTCAATCTATGATATTTTTGTCTTAGTCCTAAGTTATTTATGATTATCAAGAAAACTCTATGATTATAGCCTATACATAGAAATATCCTTAGGGACACCCCCAAACATATCCTTATAAATATCTCAAGGGATCCAACTATTGTTTTCATATCCCATTTTCTTGAGGTTAACTAATCCTTCACTCTAATATAAACACTAATGACCCAAGATTTACATATATGGAAATTAAACTAATTTTTCAAAATATTATATAAATTAAAAAAATAGAGGACCAAATATCGTATTATTTTAGTTCATTTGGAAACATAGGACAGTAACATCCAGCATGGTGAGATATCGTCATTGTTTCTAATAATGATATTCCCCTTTTTTTACTTCTTCCTAAAACCTTTCTTTATAAACTGGGAAAAAGAAAACATAAGGGAGGGTGATCTCAGATGAAATATAAGAGTAAACAAGGATGATATGTAAACATAAACATGAGAATAAAGGGTATGATAACATGATCATAACATTGAAATTTCATTCCATGCATATCAAAGGTACACTTGAATAATAAGGAAATATAATAACATAATCTATAAGATCATAAAATTGACATAAGACATGAAATTGTTCCATACACATCAACATGTAAATATTTGAACATGTATAAATAGTAACAGGTTCACTCATTAAGGACATTAAATCAGTACCCTCCATAAACATATAGACACGGAATCTATGTCCCCTCATAAAATTGTTGACATAAAAACCAGGTCCATGAATAGAATTGTAATCATAAAATCATGTTTAAACATAACATATATACCTAATGAGTTTTCCATCCTTACCAAACGCATTAGAGGGAGATATAGGTCCCACCAATATCATAATGAAATCATACATATGTGTTCCACAAAAATATAAATCATTCACCATATCAGAATCCATGAAATAAAATGTGTTTCATAAACATCGTTCCACCAAAAAATAATCCATAGAAAATTAATGTATTTTATAAATATATTTCCATCATAAACATAAAAAAACATATTAATTATTTGGATAATATAATTGAAACATGTTCTTATTAAATAATTTCATTTTATATGGAAAATAATATTGATTAAACACTTGAAATTTATTCTTGAGGAAACTGTCTTTTCTTCATCAAAAACATTTTATTTTCTTAAAACGCCGCAAAACATTAAATAAAAATTATTTATTTGATGAAATCCATGAAATATTATATGGTAATATTCATTTAAATAAAACATTATTAAATTATAAAAATCCATTCATCTTGTACGAGTAAAAAAATTATTCTTCTCATACTTTTTAAAAAAATGCCCAAAGTTCCTCGTTTTGAAAATGATGGAAATATTATATTAAAACCATGTAGTAAAAAGTAAAAAATTGGTAAAAATGACATTAAAAATCTATATGATAAAATTAAAACATTTTATGAAATAAGTTTTATAAAAAATGTACATGGATGACAATAATCTCGGGTAAATATATTTTTATAAACAATCTCAGCTAATAACGAGATTGTAAAATTATCCCTTACCTTAGGTATGGGTTCCTTAGAATATATTAGAAACTCCTTTATAATGGCTTAAAAATTTTAATTAACCTATTAAATAAACTCATTTGCATTTATGATATCATATATGATCATATTAACACCTTTTTAGTAATATTTCATTATTATTCTTTTTTGGGTGTTAACTGCTTCATTTTTTATGCATGTTTTGTCAAAAAACATATGATTATTCTTCATGGTTATGGTTGTATAATTTACATAGTGAAATTAATATATTATATATCATATTTTCTCTTTATATTCATTTATATAATTCATTATTTAATAGAGATCATGTAGAAAAAATCACATCACATTGTTGAGACGGTAGGTCGTACGTACGCACAAGTGACGATATCATTCTCATTATTGTGAAATGGTATTGAAGTGAAAGTTATATATTTTTTTACATAATTGATATAATTTTATAATAACCATATATAGTTATTTTTTCCATCATTATACAAATCCTAGTAAGGTGGTGATGAAAACCGATTACACCATGGCGTCTAGATGGTAAGTCATACATACATACAGGAGGTGATTTAATTTTTTAAAGGATTCATAGAAGGTGGAGTATGGTTTATCCATAACAATAATAAAATCTATGTATATATTTGATAGTGTATTTGTTACATTATAATGGAATAAAAAAAATTAAGATGATATAGAAGAATAAATGATCTTGAGAGTGTCAGCAAAGGAGATTGCCTCTTATTCAGTGAGCTCCCTATAGATCTCCACTTAAGGAACAAGAGTTGGTATTTTGAGAATACCATAACCTCAATATTGAGACTATAGATGTTTATGGGGGAAATTTTCATGTGATGGATGATATATAAGACTCAATGTGAAGTGAAGTTATGAGGGATGATTTTCCCTTATATAATTGAGGTGAGGGGAAAATTTAGAATATTTAAACATATTATTATATAATAAAATAAAAACCAATCAAAAAATAAAAAAAATTGTAATATTTTTTAGTATTAGGTGATATATGGTATTAATTTAATTATTTGGAAAATTTTAGAAACGTGTTTCTATCAATTTAAACCTTATCATTTTAATTAACACTTAGTTATTCTATTAATTTTTTCACTATGGTAACAAATATTTCAATATTAAAAAAGGTGAAATATTTACATATTCGAAGTTAATTAGACAATAAATGAATAATTTAGAATATTTTAAACCATACAACTAGTATTTTATTTTTCAAAAAAAATATTTTATTCTATTTAAATAATTTAATAAAATATTAATTTTAAAAAATATAAATAGTGTAAATTTTGACAATATTAATTTCATAGATTTTTCAAAATATCCTAATATGATGTTAACATTGAATAAAAAAAATTATATCATTTATGGGGAAAGTTAATCCCTAAATGTTTTTGGATATATTAATCATCCCAAATTATATTTATTTTAATATTTTTAATAACAATTATTGGATATTTCCATTAATACAATAATTAATACATTTGTTTTGTGTAAATATTTAATATAATTATTTGTTGGTTAAAAATTGAATATAAAATACTATAATGAATATAAATTGTCTATTTTTAATAATAAAAATTATAGTTAAACATATATCGTGGAAATTCTGACATTAAAATGGTATATTTAGTAAAACATGAATGTGATAACTTTAACATCAGTTTAAGTAAAATATTGTAAACATCATAATAATTCCTATATTACTCCAAATGGTAAATAACTAGACCCTTGGATTATTATGGTCGATATATACTCTATTAATAATATTTCCACATGTGTTTTCTTTCTTTTAATGGTTATTATCATTTTAATTAAAATTATTTCATTGATTTTACATCAATTAAATAATTTCCGCATCATCAATGAATAAGCCTTTAAAGTAATTATTTATTTTATAAAAAATAAAAACAAATTAAAATAATAAATAGAAGCATTTTATATTTCAAAAGAGTATTTATAGTCAAATTTAGGTAAAGTATAATCTTATTTTAAAAGTGATAAATTTATTAAATTTGAGTGAGACATATTTAACTTTTCTTTAAATTAGATATATTAAATGTACTATTCTAATACAAGTATCATACAAAAGGTACCATTTAAACACAATGCGGATTTTGATTGAAAATTAGTCATCCAATTATATTATTAAAAGTGTTATGGAAATTTTATAAAATAATATTTACCCATAATTACCCACCTTACCTTTTAACGTATTAGAAAAAAATTAAAGAAGATACACATAATAATTCCCCAAAATAAAATAAAAATATTTAAATAATTTTTAAACACTGGTTCAAAATATGGAATTCATTTTTGAAAATTCAAAAAACAAAATTTGTAGTAATTGATTTAAAACTAATCTTGTTTTCAGATTGAAATACGTGTTTTAAAAGTTAAAACATTATAAAAGATTGAGATGTTTTTACATATAAATTCATTGTAAAATTAATTACATTGACCAAAATTATAATAATTGATAAAATAGATTCAATTTATACATTAAAACCGTTTAATAATATAATATAACCATATAAATTATTTCACCATCAAAAGTTTCTTTCAATTTAAATTTAGTATATTTTTACTATTCTTCAAAATAAGAAAATTATCATAAAAATATAAATAATTCTTCCAAATTAAGTTTTTATTTTAATATTGAAATGAGGAAGTTTAATTTAATAAATAGAATATTCAAATCTCTAAAAAAATATATTTAAAATGGTTTTTCCATCAAAATGAGGTAAAACTATATTTTTTGAAACATATTTTTTTATCTAAAAAATTGAATTTGTTCTAATATCATGTCCTGAAAACATATAAGATAAATTTTAAACAATAGATTTAATACCTTAAATATATCTTTCACTAATAAAATCCATCTATGGTGATTTAATTATTTTATAAACTCACATATTTCCATTTAAATAGTTTTTAAGAAAAACATTCCATTTTATATAAAAAGGGTTTTATTTTCATTTATAGTTTATTTCTCACAAAATAATTAATTATATAAACATGTTTAAAGCATACATTCATAATTCAGTTATAAATTATCTTACCCACCAATATAATGACTAGGTTATAAGGCAACATAATAATTTTTAGTTGTTCACTTAAACATGGTCTTGCATAAAATGAATTCGATCAGAACAACATGAAATTGTGTGTAACAAAATACATATATAGTGTAGCATATTCCATAACATAAGTTAGTGTTTTATGTAGTGAAAGCTTATCTCTGTGTAGCATACAACACTTGACATCAACGAAATTCATAAAAATGTCTATCTAATAATAATTGTGGGGTGTTACAATGCTTCCCTCTGTCAAAACATATATACATGACGTATCATAGGCACCTAGATAAGGTGTGAGATAAATATCAATCATCCACCACCTAAGGTTTCTATAACTTTCAATTTGTGTAATATAAACTGAAAAAGTGTGCAGGCATGCATATATAAAAGTAAATAGGTATAATAATGTAAACAACCAAGTACCTGCTTAAGCCCTCAGCTAGTGTCTAAACAAATAACCATTTCAATTATTAATTCAGTTACAGATTATATATGTTAGTCACATAAGATATATAGAACAATAACATCCAAACATGATAATAATAGTGAATGTTTGAATATATTATAGGGAAATTTGATGATAATAGTAATAAAGGGGATCCATGGAAATAACCAAGTAATACAAGACCTCAAGGGCCTAAAAATTAGTAGTAACTACATCCTAGATTAGGGGGTAACATTGTAATTCATGGAGCATCATCAAAGTAATTCTGTAACAGTTTTACGTAAACGAGTCCAAGGAATACATACAAGGTAAAATGGGATAAGCAATGGCTAGGTACAAGGATGTAACCAAGGAATCTAATATCCATAGAATCCATACGTGATCTAATGAGTGTATCCAAGGAATCATGTAATTGGGAATGATGGATCCTATGGCTTCATATCATGCATCCACTAATAGATGAGGACTGGGTTCCAAGGTGGGTCTCAACCAAGGAAACCGGAATCCTGGAATTGGAATGGAATCTACGAGTGCTCTTGGAATTCCCTTGTGAATCCAAAAACATACTCTAGTATAAATAGGGATCCACCTCACCCCTTGAAATGCGTATTATCAAAATCAATAAAAAAATGAAGGCCTTCGGGCCATTGATGGTAACTTGAGTCTAAAAAATCTTATAATGATCTCATGGTCCATATATAATTTGGCACATTATAATTGATTCATTTTCTATATTTCCCTTTTTATTAATCAAACCATTTATATAGTTCAATTGTATCAATCCCTTGAATTCATTAGATTAAAAAAGGCTATGTAGCAAGAAACAATTTCATTCATCCATTTATGTCATAGTAATCATAACATGTTTATTGGTTCAATCCTTCCCTTTCATTAGTGTTACAATGCAAAGGGAAATTAAACCATTCCATTCATTTAATATAAGTAATAATCAATTAATTATCTTCACTCTTCTACCTTCTATAAAACATGGAACGAGGTTCTATGGACATTCAACCAAGAATTCATTTACACTTAATAAGGCCGATATATATACCTACTATACATAAAAATTTAGTTTTTATTGATTAATTATATTTAGGTACATACCTTACAAGGTCAAGTGATAAGAACACACATTTAAAAATTAACAAACTACTTATTTATGAAAACACTTTCCTTTAACAAGGTCAAGTCATAAGACATCTAAATGGGGGTACAAATAGGCTCAATGGGAAACTAAAATCCAAAATATGGAAAACACCCTACATGGGATGGTTTGCATTGTGGACCTAACCGTGAATGATGGATAACATATATAACATGGGTCATAAAAAATGGTTCTAATGACTACATGAAAGATATATAACTTAAATAGGAAACACGTAATGAAATTATCACGACCTCATGGAAATATATAAAATGATGAAAAATGAGGGATGAGTTATAAACCACCTAAATTAGGCTCATACGACACTCCAAGTAAGGTATAATCATTTATATTTCCTAGATAGGAAGAGATCTAAAGAACAAATAAATTCCCTAAAAATAATGCACAAGATCCTACATCTAAATAACTTATTTGAGAGGATGCGAAACTAAGAAAGATAAAGTTAGGTGAATAACTTACTTATATTCATCCAACAAGATGTAAAACAACCCATTCAAACATAGGGTTGGAACAGTAGACCAAAAACTATAAAGGACGTGTTTTAGAGGTCAATGTGGGGGAAAAGGGTGTTATTTCTTTACGAAGTCAAATACGAAGAAGGGGTTAGTTAAATTATATAATTTAAGAGAAAAATTAAAAAATCATCCAAAATGTAAATCACACATTCTAGACACAAGGTTATCAATATCATGTTCCAAACATTCATGGTCTATTAGATTAAGGGGTACCCACATGATTAGGCTACGCGGTTTTGGAAACTGTATGCCAATAGTAAAAAATTCCTCTGCAATTTGTATGTTGTTTTTGTATGATTGTGCGTCCTGAATGACATGTTTAGGTAAAATTGTGTTCCCTCCTTCTTCTATTTGTCTCGCCTCACATGGTTATAACTAACCATGTGTCCTTCCCCACCATATTTACTATAACCATGCATATACTAAATTGTTTCTAGAAAAAATTTGAGTTTCTGTCTCTGAATAAGCCTCTGATACCTTATAAACCCTTGTGAACTAATTTGGCATTAACATTAGGTTCGAAAGAAATAATTGTAAAATTTTAATGTATCCATACCTATGACAAAAATCTGGTTCTTATTATCTTTCCCCCTTAAAAATTCATCTAGGAGTTCACCTTACATGGGTGACGAAACACTGTTTGAGAAAAACTCGGGAAACTAAGCACGTACATCAGTAAGAAGCTCCAAAGACTCATCTTGCTCCAACCATGATTCCATAGAACTCATACTATGGGTACATACCATCCACAGATATCCTCTATTCTTAGGTCAATGATGTTATATGATACTCCTAAAATGTGTCATCGATATCTAGAACAAAATCCTCAGGATGAAAAGTGTGAGATGGTTCTTCATGATAACATTGAAGATATTTAATGTGAAAGATGTTTTTCTTGTAAGGATAACTCTATGACAGTGAGAAATGTTATGATATCGGCCTAACTATTTCCAAGATCTCTAATGATCCTAAATAATAAGTAAATATCATCCATTTCCTTTGTATCTATATATTCCCTGGCCTGGATGATACACATAGGAAAACACAATCCCCGACTCTGAACTGTAGAGGTCAACTACAACGATTCTTATAATATTTTTATCTCGAATGAGTAGTAGTCATATGATTCTTGATCATCTATAACTACTCTGATGTCTCTTGCTTGAGACGAGAACCTAGTTGTGTTCCCTCACAAGCCTCTAACCATCATAGGGGTGAACAACCTGATCAACCATATAAGGCCTCAAAAGGATCCATATGAATTGTTTCTATAAAGATATTATTATAGGATAACACATTAAGATAGATATTCATCTCCAAAGAACCACTGAAATCATGGATTCATAACTCGATCATGTCCTTTAGAACCTGTATCATCCGTTTTTCTTCCCATCAGTCTGAGGGTGAAAAGTTGCACTCAGAAGAACCTATGTACCCATAGCCTTCTATAACCATGTCCATAATCCTGACACGAAATGAGTGTCCCTATCTTAAATTATAGTTCATGTTACCCCTTTTAGTCATGTGATATCATGGTCATACAATGCTCCTAGCTAATAAACTGAGAAAGTCTCCTAGATATAAAGAATGTGGGCTGCTTTGGTCATCCTAACAATGACAACCCATAATATGTCACTACCTCATGAGGACCATGGTAAGGTGACTACAATGTCCATGGAAACATCTTACCATTTCCATTCCAAGAATGGATGTCACTGTAATAATCATGTTGGTATTTGGTTCTCCACTTTCACCTATTAATAGGTGGAATATATAGAATCCCTACTTTCCATACATATCATATTGCATCATTTTAAAAACAAGAAACAAAAAAGCATTACAAAACTATGATCCAATTTCTTAGTGACCGGAGAAAATTAGGATCATACATAACATTTATAATATAAAACATATATATTTATTTAATCCCTTCTTATCTAGCTTATTATTCTCCATTGTGTTCTTCTTATTACATGTTATCATATTAGGGTATACATAAAATAAAGGGGTGAGCTAAAATAGCATTAATAGGATGTATATGAACATGAATCAATATAAAATTGTTTGATCATCATAATTATCATCATATGATCATAATAATGGGAGGAAGAATTAGAAAGAGTCTTGGAATGTGGTGGTGCATAAAAATGAAACATCATGTATCAGTGGTAAACTACCACACATACATCCCTTTATCTCATGAGATACATCACATTACCAAATTTATTGGATCACTATATAATTTTTGGTGAACATGTCCCATGAAATCAGTCACATGCTCTATATAATTATGATTGCACCCATCACATCATAACATTAAATTATAATGCATTCCACATATAACATATAACAATAATGGAACAAAAATAACCCATGGAACAAAATGGGTTACATTTCATAAAGAATACTTTCATGAATACACATTGTGGTTCCGAAAAAAAATTGAATAATATAAATGTTATAATAATTATTAATTTTGATTGAAGAAGAAACAATATCATGAGAATTAGAAGATGTGTTTTTAGAAAGAATATTTCTTTTGGAAAAATATTTATATTTATCATAAAACCAGATTGGTAACTTTTATATCCCATAAAATGTAATATAATGATGAATAAATGATATTTATGGAAAATTAAATGAATATTCGTACAAAAAATGTAGTGAAAGGGGGAAAACCCAATGTTTGAGAGTTGCATTTGAGGATTCCCCTAACCTTATGTCTGAACACTCTCTTCAATTAAATATATTATATAATAAAATTTAACTAATTAATTAACAAATATAGAACCTTATATAGATTAATTTGATTCATTATAGTTTTATTAAGTTAATTTATGTTCTTTTTTTATGAGTTATATATTTTAACTTCATCATTTGGGAGTGTTCATTTTTTGGTTTTCATGATCGATTAAAATGAATATAAGTTTGGAAGTTTATGTATAATTGGTATAATTCACTAGAAATAACAATAAATGTTATTAATTAGAAAATATAGTTTTATATGGTTATATATATCATTTATTTAAATTAAATTTTGATGAATCATTTGATAAATATCTAATGATAATCGTTCGAGTTAATAATGGCAGTTTTTAATCACAACAAACTCAATTTGTTTTTCATTTATTAATATGTAAATATTTAAGATATGGAACATAAAAAT
The DNA here is from genome assembly GCA_963277665.1 of Viscum album. Lineage (NCBI taxonomy): Eukaryota > Viridiplantae > Streptophyta > Magnoliopsida > Santalales > Viscaceae > Viscum > Viscum album. Next base: position 862,644,847 of record OY728121.1, read on the forward strand.
GGTCATAAAATATAGTTTTTAGAATTTACCAACCATTATAGTTATTTTATTGAATGTGTTAATGGAAAATGAAAACCCATCATCCATGATGTTGATAAATTGACACATCACGGCTGATGATTTCATTTTGAGAATAAAAGATAGTGGGAAAGGATTTTGATGATGTATCTTCAATTTAAATGATATCCTTACAATATGTAAAATGAACTTTGGTTATCATGATAATTTTTATATAGGAGGTATATAGATAATAAGAGATTAAATGGGAATTAAAATAAAATAAAAAGAAAAGGATGATTATTTTACCTCTTCAATCTCTCTTACATGATATCATTATTAGGGAAATGGTTTGAGTCATTTGATGTAACCAAGGACTACTATATGTGTGGGAGGGTCTTTGAGAGATTCTATAGTAAAATTTGGGCAAGTATCAAATCATGAGAGGAGTGATGAAAATAGGTGGTGAGTGTTGGTATTTACAGTGGAGGGGAGGGGTGTTTTCTAATTAATTTATCTATTATATTGTTATTATTCCACAATACAAGAAATAGTTATGACTAAATGACTAAATATAGTAAATGTATAATTATTTTTCATGATTATGGTTCTTACATCATCCATGACTCAAAGTAATTGTGTATTTATCTTATAATGTATATATACCATAAATTATTGTATTTAACTATTCACCAAAAAATAAAGTATTGTTTATTAATCTCAAAAAGTAACTCTAAACATTTTTCAATTATTGAAATTAAAAAAATTAACTCAATTTTAGGAAAATAATTTTCTAAATATGGGAAATTTATTTTTTAATTAAAGTCATCATTTTCTCCAAAAGTACAGATTTCAATATTAAAAAGGATTTTCAAACACTTTGAAATTTTAATTGAGGTCTCCTAAAATTATCATACAATAAAAAGAAAAAAAAATATTATTTTATGAATAAATTTTATAAACATATCATTTTTATTAAATTAATTATAAATTTTTTATTAAATATTTATGTATTACAAAAATAAAAACACTTAGTTTACAATTTTTAAAACATTTATTTACTTATTCTAAGAAATAAAAATATCTTATTTTCATTTTTAAGATAAATAAATATTATTTTTAATTTTATAGTTTATGTTACTATTATATTAGACTTTTTAATATTCATAAGGTTCATGTTACTATTTCCAAAGTGATGTTATTATTCCATCAGTATAGGTTGCATAATATTGTGAAATACCTCTTACATCATTAATTTTTCATTTATAAAGTTTGTATTGTGTTATCTATGTGATTTTATGTTATTTTTACTATATTAAATCATTATAATAATGGTTAAATTTCATTTATAAATGTTTGGGTCCTTACAGAACACTTAGTGATAAAGTCAGCTATATGAAATTTCATCCCCAGACACCAATATTTCCATTGCATATCTCGATACATATTAGACATGCCCAGATAAACTACCCACTGAGAAGTGTCATACTCTAAAATTAACTCCACTCTAATATATGTTTGAACATATACATGTGAATATATTCAGAAGATATCCTTTTGATCCAAAAAAAATCTAGAGGTAGCTCATATCCTGGAAAACTATCATGGATAATCAAGCCCTTAGGATATGAATTTTTTTTATTCTTCACTATCTTAAGTAGAGAAGAGGAAAATTTCATGGATGAAAGATAGGGATAATTTTTATCACCATGAAACTATATATTTATCTTATAAAATAGTTTCATTAATTTCCATTCATTATTTGCTTCATGTATGGCTTGTGCCTTTTTTTCGTCTTAGTGAATCAGCCACGACATTTCTATTTCCAGGCATATAGGTGATCAAAAAATCAAAGGAATAAATGCATTTTACCCATCACTATTTTTTGAGGTTCAATTCATTCTATGTAAAGATATATTTGAGGATCTTGTGGCATGTACACACCATAAAAAAATCACTCAATTAATAGTGTCTCCAGAAACACAAGGCCTGGGAAACTACTACTTTCTCAAGGTCATGTGTGAAATAATTTTTCTCACTATTCCTAAAATTCTATGATCTGTATGTAGTGAATCTATCCACATGTATTATAAATGATCATATTTTGATGCTTAATGCATCACAAAACATTTTATATCCCATGCCAGGCTCTAGAGGAATTAGAATAGGTATCGAGAGAGGCCTCTCTTTCATCTACTAAAATGTGTTATCCAATTTTTATGAAAAAAGGTTCATACCATCATTCTTTTTATGAAGAGTATGAGTTGAATTAAGGTGTGATATGTCCTATATGAAACATCAAAAATTATCATATAACCTTATTATACTAAATGTGTATAAAATATTCTTGGGATACACCTTGGAAACCACAACACTCACCTTCTCTTGGTTAAAAAAGAATCATTATTCTAAGATAATATGTCCCAGTAAGTGAACTTTGTCAATCCAGAAGTTTCACTTAATAAGATTGTCACAATGATGATTCTCTCTCAGTGTGCTCAGAATGATATCAATGTGTTTAGCGTGGTCACTATGAGTGTGACCATACATGAAGAAGTTATCCACAAATACTATTTAAAAACTATCTCGATATGGGTGGATCACCCTAGTCATAAAATCCCTTAAAAATGAAGGTACATTATTAAGATTAAATGGAATAAAAATGTACTCATATAGACCATACCTTCTATAGAAATCTATATGAGGTATGTTTAGGTTGATTCAATAAGTTTTTATTATGAATTTTACATTCCATTATGTTTTGAAAATAACCAACACTCTATATCAAGGAAATTTTTATTTCCCTGTAGATTTTTCTTAATAATAAAATTGTTTTCCTTCCCCAAGTAAATTTTATCCTTACATTTGTTTTCATACTTCATGATTTAGTTTATTACTCTTTTTATTTCTAAATTATAAATATTGATTTCATATCTAAAAACTCAGAATCCTATAAATACATAGATATAGAGTATTCAGTTTTTAGGTTCTGAATTCAGACTCCTAATTCTCTAAAATTCAAACTCTGAATTATCTAAAATTCATACTCTGAATTCTCTAAAATACAGACTCTAAATTTTGTGAAATTCAGACTCTGAACTCTCTGAAATTCTGAATCCGAATACCATAGAATTTCGACTCTTAATTCCACAGAATTTTGACTCTGAATTCATAAGAATTCTGACACCTAATTCCTAACAATTCAGACTCCAAATTCCCCATAATTCATACTCTGAATTCCTTATAATTCATCCTCCAAATTCCTCAGAATTCAATTTCCAAATTCCATAGAATTCATACTCTGAATTCAATTGAATTTAGACTCCGAACTCCTCAGAATTCAGACTCCGAACTCCTTAGAATTCAGACTCTGAAGTATATGGAATTATGATTCAGAATTCCTTGAAAAATTGAATCTGAATATCCATATAATATAAACTCTGAGCTTTATTTTTCCTTAGACCATATCTTTATTTTTCCTTAGACTCCAAAAAATATATTTGGTTGAGCAACCATATTTTACATTCCCTTGTTATAGTTATGAATCTATTTCATGCATTGTGTTTCTAACTAACATTTTTTGAGGGAAATTTGTAGAGATCCCTCCTAAATACATGAAAAAGTATGGCAGTTGGAGAAGGGAGATGATTGTTGTATATGTGCCTATAAATAGGAGTTCATTTGAATGAGCTCAATAGAAGAATACATAAATTTATCAATCTAGATATTACATGATGCTTAACTGATTTCTATAGAGAGAGACTCTCATGATTTTGTGCATATTGAATATCTCGTTCAGATTGCTTTGTGTGACTCCAGTTGTTGCTCAGTACAATCAAGGGCTTCCGGGGATAGGAAGATAGAGGCTACGACTACCATAATGTTCGAGGACATCCTTGATAAAGAGGACAGAGGTGCCAAAAACCTTGATGTTCGAGGGATTTTGGGGATAGCAAGACAGACTCTGATACTCTTATCGAGGGCTTACCCTAGTATGGATAAGAAATAATTTCTTGAAAATATAAATCAATGGACCTTTATACAAGGTTGTTGGATACCATACTCTTTGGTTTAAAATATTCCATACTTATTACTTGTCTTTTTTCAAGTTTATTTTCATCTTTGTTTTTATTTATAAGGAAGGTATAACTATCTTATAATTTCTTGTACTTGTACTATGATTAGTAAGATTCTATAAAATTTAAGGTATAATCATTTCCCTTGTAAATTTTCTCAAGATTCATTTTCGGAACAATATTTTTGGAATCTAGCAAGTTTGTAGAACTAAGTGGTCTTGTGAATTTACTTTGTTTGACTCTGTTAAACATAGAATGTTTTATATCTACTTTAAAAGTTTCAAAGGAATTTTTAAAGGATAAAATTCACCCCCCTTGTATATTGAGCATCTACATCATTATTTTGATCCTACAATTGGTATCAGAGGTGGTCTATTAAATACTTATATTCACATATAAGTTTTCTTGGCCAGGATTTCATTGTTTTATATTTTCCTTGCTTAAGATTTTTATCCTTGTTTACAGAAATTTATTATTAACAAGTTTTTATGGAATGGTATTTTCATTATGATGGTAGGAATAAATTTTAGTTCGATTGAAAATATTAATCGTACTAGACCACCTATATTTTATGGGAATGATTTTGAATATTGGGAAGATCGTATGGAGACTTTTTTCATTAACACTAGAGTGGAAAAATTTGTTATGCTTACTGGAGATTACAAGATTCCTAATAAGGAAGTCATCATTTTTACTAATCATGAAAAGTTAGAATTTCAACTAAACTACAAGGTCTGCAATACATTGTTGTGTTGCATGACCAGGAATATATACAGTAATATTTCTTCTTGCGAAGCTACAAATTGTATTTGGAAGAATATTTAAGTAACTCACATTTGAACATCCAAAGTTATTAAAACTTGAAGATCTAAGTTTAGAGAAGAATATAAAAATTTTCAATTTCCTTATAGATAACTAGTGTGAAAGGTACAACAGATTATTATGACTATGGTCAACATCTTATAATCCATGGGTGAGAAAGGTTTAGATGATGAGGCACTTGTAGACAATATCATAGACATCATGCCTAGTGAGTGGGAATCTAAGGGGACTACTATTAATGAGAATAAGAAAGTATCTCAGATTAATCTTGATGAGGTTTTTGGAACTCTTCTTCAGAATGTGATAATAATGAAAAGAGATGATGATTATAATAAAAAAGGAATTGAAATCGAATTGTAGCTTATATATCTACAAAATCCAAGACTCCTGAAAGGGTTACAAGATCCAAGTCGAATACTGTCACTGTTTTATCTGAATCAAGTGACAGTGAATATTCTAGTAATGAACTAGATAATCTTTCTAGAAGGATGAACAAGATAGTTGGGAAGAAAGACTCTCAGTATAGATATAAGAAGAAATAAAGAATAGAAAAGAAATACTCTGGAGTCACTTGTTATGAATGCAAAAGAGTAGGGCTTATAAGGCCAGATTGTCTTATGCTTAAGAGAAAGGATAAAAAGTAAAATCATTCTGAGAGGAATAGAAATAAGTAATAAAAATATAAAGCTAAAATTGTTTTAAAATAAAATGACACATGGAGTTCTAGCGGTGGAGACTCTTCTTATGAATCCTCAGAGAATGAATTTTCTGGTCAGGAGAATATTGGTTTACTTGCCAAGTTACCTGTTGAAAATCATTATGTATTGGAAAAGGTACACAATGTTTAATCCATAACCAATGTATCCTTGAATTATAATTATAGGTATATTAAATATTAAGAATAATCATATGAAGAATCTTCTTCTGATGAAGATAATACTATACCTACTTATGATGAATTTTCTAGGTTTTCGAAGCTTCTTGAAAATGAAAATTCTAATGTCAAGAAAAATATTGATAAGGAAAATTCTAGAATTTATATTCTTACTAGAGAAGTATCAAATCATTCTAAAGATCATGATAAGAAAATTTTTGATTTTGAAATTATTTCAATAACCCTTGACGAAGTTAATTTATAGAAGGATAAACTTTCTAAGGATCTAGAAAAAGTAATTTCTATGAGAAATGTTTTAGAGCCTAACTCTAGTGCTAAAACTATAGTTTTTGAGGATAAAAACAAAGATATTAGACTGAAGTAAGAATGATTCTCCTTGAAGAAGTGTTCGTCAAACATTACCCTGGGTAAGGAAAACTTTGACAAGATGTATTCTCAAATTTGACCTCTAAGGAATAATTCTGAATTTGGTTATACTCATTCAAAACCAGTTTTTAGTAACAAATATTTTTTCCGTCAAAGTGATCCATTTTTCAGTAAGTGTCAGTGAGGTGGGCATTGGGGAAAAATTGTTCCTTAAACAAAACCTAATCTTTAGGTTTTCAGAAAGATTGTTTTAAATGAAAATTTGGATTCCTAAGATATTGAATTTTGACGATTCTGGATCAATGAAACTTTTGGTTTTGAAAGTCTAACATTATATTTTTCATGAAAGTAAAGATAGCACCAACAACCATAAATGGTACATGGATAGTGGATGTTCCCGGAAAATGACTAGTAACAAAAAAATCTTTTAAAATATTAGCAAGATGAAAGGAGGAAAAGTAACATTCGAAGATAATGCTAAGAAAGAAATTATTGGTATAGGTAATATTTTTCTTCCTGAAAAAACTTTTGTATCAAATGTTTTATTTATTAAGTGTCTTAAGCAAAACTTTATTAGAATAAGTCAATTATGTGATAATGGTTACCTTCTAAATTTTAGGAATGACAAGTGTTTAGTACACAATTTTAAGGAAGAGTTTATTCTTTCTTCCCACAGGCAAGAGAATGTTTACACACTAAACCTAGAAGACCATTAGGGCCAAGATCTTACTTGTCTAAGTGAAATGGAAGAACATTATTTATTATGGAATAGAAGGATAGGACACTGTAACCTTACGAACCTTTGAAAACACTCAAATAAAAGACTTGTTAAGGATCTACTAGAGCTTAGATTTGATTCTTCCAAAGTTTTTGATCCTTTTCAGTATGATAAGAAACATAAATCATGTTCTAAATCAGTCGGTGAAGTCTCAACCACTAATGCATTAATGTTAGTGAAAATAGATATTTTTTGTACAACACCAACTGGAAGCTTTGGAACAAAATATTATGTATTTCTGTTAGTTGATGATTACACTAGATTTACATGGGTCTATTTTCTAGTAAATAAATATAATGCTTTTTATTATTTCTAATGTTTTAGAGCCCAATTTAAAAATGAAAAAAATATTCCTTTGAAAACTATTCAAAGTAATCATGGAGGAGAATTTCAAAATTATGATTTTGAATCTTTTTGTAGTAAAAAAGGAATTACTCATAACTTCTCAGCACCAACAACTACTCAATAAAATGGTGTTATTTAATGAAGAAACAAAATTACTCAAGTGATAACAAGAACCATGTTGAGTGATTATTTGGTAGCCAAAAATTTTTGTGCTGAAGCTGTAAGTAAAATTTGTTATACTATAAATCATATTTTGATTACACCATTTCTTAATAAAACTCATTATGAGTTATTGAATGGTATAAAAACCATAATTTCTTACTTCAAGGTTTTTGGTTGCAAAGTATTCTTTATGAATACCAAAGATAATCTATACAAATTTCCACCAAAATATGATGAATGAATTTTATTTGGATACTTCACAACCTCTAAGGATTATAGAGCTTTCAATAAAAATACGTGTACTGTTGATGAAATAGTACAGGTTAAATTTGATGAAACAAATCCCTTTGTTTTTAAACATCCTCAACCTACATCTTCAAATGTGTTTTCAAAAACAGAATATCAACCCTTTATAAAATATCCTTCTGATATGGAAAATGTTTAATATGGTTTTTATGAAACTTTTACCCCAGGATATTTCCTAACATATAATGATGAAAAGGTTTTACAAAACCCAAATAACTTGTTTCATAAGAATCATCCCAGTGATGGTATCATTGGTGATGTAAATCAACCTATAAGGACTAAAAGTTCCTTATGAAATGAAGTAGAACATCTTGCATTCCATTCCCAATTAGAACAAAAACGAACTCATGAAGATTTAGGTGATGATGATTGGATAAAATCTATGCAAGATTAGCTAAATTAATTTGAAAGGAATAATGACTATACCTTTGTTGAACGACCAAAGGAAACCTCTGTTATTAGATTAAAATGGGGTTTTAGAAATAAGTGTGATGAAAATGGAATCATAGTAAAAAAAGAACACTACATTGGTTGCTAAAGGCTATAATCAACAAGAAGGAATAGACTATAAATAATCCTATGATCCAGTAGCTATACTTGAATCCATTCGTATTCTACTTACCCTAGAAGAATTCTTCAACTTCATTATTTTTCAAATGGAAGTTAAATGTGCTTTCCATAATGGTGTTGTTCAAGAGGACGTTTTTGTTGAACAACCTCCTGGTTTTGAAGATACAAAAAATCTTTTACATGTTTTCAAACATAAAAAGGCTTTATATGGACTAAAACAAGCCCTAAGATCTTGGTATGATAGACTTTCATGGATTCTGTTACAAAACAATTATGTTAAGGGAAATTCTAATCCAACCCTTTTAAAAAAGAAAAATAAGAAAAATGTTTTGATTATTCAAATTTAGGTATATGACATTATATTTGGTTCAACTAAACAATCATTAATTGATTACTTTTTAGATATAATGAAATATGCATTTTAAATGAGTATGATGTGTGAGTTATTGTTTTTCCTTGGTTTCCAAATTTCTCAAAAACCAGAAGAAATCTATATATCCAACAAAATTATATTAATGATCTTATTAAAAAGTATTGATATGACAACACTAAGAGTATAAGTACTCTCATTGGTACCTCAAATTCACTTGATCTTAATGAAGCTGGGAAACTAGTATATCAAACATCATTTAGAGGTATGATAGGATGGCTACTTTACTTGACATCTAGTCATATAGAATTATTGTTTTTGGTATGCTTATGTGCAAGATATCAATACAATCATATGTAATCTCATTTAAAGGAAGTGAAATGGGCTTTCACTACTTAAAAGTAAACATGGATTTAGGACTCTTTTATTATTATGGAAATGATTTTGTTTTAAAATGTTTTTTGGATGCTGACTTTGGTGGATAAAGAAGGGATAAGAAAAGTACATCTGGAACTTTTCATTTATTAAGAGATTCATTAGTTTCTTGGTCATGCAAAAAGAAACACTCAGTAGAACTTTCCACTGCTAAAGCCGAATATGTAGCAGGTGGAAGTTGTTGTGCTTAGGAATTGTGGATGCAACACACACTCATAGACTATGGTATGAGTTTTACCAAAACAAAAATATTGTGTATAATACACGTTCCATTTCCTTGAGTAAAAACCCTGCACATCACCCTCATGCAAAACACATAGATATTAGGCATAACATTCTTAGGGATCACACACAAAAATAAGATATTATTCTTAAATTTATCAAAACTCAAGATCAACTTTCTTATATTTTCACAAATCTTTACCCTCTGATTGATTTGAATACATTAAAAAGAAGTTTGGAATTATAACCGTAAGGTAATCTTCCATATTAGCTTCTTGTTAAAATATATCTCCTTACTATTAGAATATCCTTCTCATAGGGGTAGTACATTTTCTTATTAGTTAATTTTTTTCCTACAGTCAAAATTGTTTTCTTAGTCAAATTTTTTTTGTAGTCAAATTTTTTCATAGTCATTTTTTTCGTTGTGAAATTTTTTCTTAGTCAAAATTTTTTCATAGTCTAAAATTTTGTACTCAAAATTTGGGGAATCTAAAGTTATTAAATAATTTTTTTTCCTCATTACGAATAATTTTCCTAGCAATCCGGAAGGTATAATTTCTTTTCTATGTTTTCATAATCATCTTTTACTAGTTGTTATTTTTTTGGCTTTAAATTATTCAGATTCGTTTTTTCCTTAAATCTGAATGTTTTACCTAAAAAACTCAAAATATTTGAATCTATCAAAATCTCTCTATGGTTATCATCTCAACCATCAGATTTGATCAGATGCTTTTTCAACCGTTGGATCAACCATGGAAGCTGAATCGCCGCCTAAATTTCTTATATAAAGCCCCCTGATGGTTTTCCCACATCGGGTTTTCATGCTTTTGTGTGATGGAGCTCTTCCTTTATATTTTAAGGTCATTCCAAATCATCAATAGTTTCTTCAGTTTCGGATGTCTGATGAAGCTTCTCCTTAGAAATAAATGTCTACCCTTAAGGAAATCATTAAATGGTAGATATACCGAGAGACACTAGTTGATCATAAATTCCTTGCCAAGTATGATTCTATTGTTTCCATGAATATTATGCTGAATGGTTGGGAGAGACTTTGTATTTTGAAGCTGAAGGAATAAGATCCGTTGTATCCTGAATTTATGGTGATGTTTTATGAACTAGTTAGGTTTTTCAATAAATGAGGGAAAGATAAATTTTCTTTCAAGTGTTATGGAAAAACCTATTCTATTTCACATAGAAAGGTATAAAATCTGATTGGTATTCCTTATGAAGGGGAAATAAGGTTTTCTACTCCCAAATTACTAGATGAATCAGGATCATTTAACAAGGAGAAGGAAATATAATGTCTTGGTTTGAAAGGAGTGATGACTCCAAAGATCATTCATCTCTCTACAAATTTGAGGATTCCTGAATTTTGGGTTGAACGATTTATAATTCCAAGGAATGGGAATAAGGATACATTGAAGAAGGGTGACATCTATATTTTGGATTTCTTGGAGAACCTCGGGACGATAAACTTTGTTAAATATATCTTGGTAACGATTGAGAATATAATGAATGGAAATATGAAGTCTCAGATTATTATGTATCTGGCCATTCATTCAAAGATTATTGTTTGTTGCCACCAGTCTTTCCAAATTCCATGCATTTCCAAACCAAGAAATTACAATGTTATGATACTAATTGATGATACCCTAAATATAATGAAAATTGGATTTTCCATTGAATCGAGACAATTCTATGTTGTTTATGAAGATGAATTACACGATTTTTCAATGAAGTCGGAAGTTGATGAAACCTATATGAAATGAGAAAGGAAGAGAAAGGCTAATGAACCTGAAGAAAAAACAAAAACTCATGTGGCCAAGAAAAATAAGTCATCACCTCCAAAGAAAAAGATGCAAAAATATTATCTTGATGACGTAGTGGCTAAGTGGAGAGAAGACAAGATGAACTAGAAGGAAGGGAAGCCTATGTTTTTCTTGGACCCTGCTGAAGAAAAAGCATTCAAGGAAAAGGCTACTGAGAATCATGAAAATGTAGAGAATAAAAAGAAGAAGATGAAGAAATTTTCAGAAGCTGAAATCATCTAATCTCTCCTTAAGGATTCTGAAAAAGCATCTAAGAAAATTCGGGTTCCAAATTATTTTTTATTAGAATCATTACCAGAGACTCTGAGAAAGAAAGTGGTGATTCCAGAATCACATCATGAACAAGAAATAGATGAATAATAAGAAGTGTAAGAAGAAGAAGAATATGGTAGTATTGATTCAAAATACATCATAAAAAAGTCGAATAGTACCATGAGATTGAAAGTCCATCTGTAAAACTATCATTCCAGACTTCCCAAGCTGAATCCTCAAAAATTTATTCATCAAAAAGGAATGCTAGGGATATTGAAAAAGAATCCTCACCAACTAAAAATTCAGATTCAGAATCATCTTCCCTTGGACATGATATTGTTTTTCAATATTTGAAGAAGTTGTTTGGTAATATTCTGTTATTTCTAAGCATAGATTCAAGATTCCAAATGCTTTAGAATTCAATGAACCAGAAGTCAGAATCAGTTTCCATGGTGATGGATAAATGTGTTTCACTAGAGGCAGTTTTCAAGACCTTCCTCATTGGTTATGAGGCACATAACATATCGTGCAAGAAGATGAAAATCTGTTTAAAGAAGGTTATTGAAGAAATGATAATTTTTGATGAATTCCATGACAATGTAAAGGATTCTGTTGATACTGAAGATGGGAATATTAAAGATCTTTTAAATAGTTTTGAGGAAAATTTATGTCTTGGAGAGACTACTTAGAATCCAGAAGTTAAGAATTTGATTGGAAAGCTAAATTCTGTAGCCATGAATTGTAAATAGGAACGAGATCTTAGAATGGATATTGAAGAGAATCTTGTAAAACAAGAATAACTATTGAAAGCTCTGGAAGACATTCTTAAGGCTCAAAAAGACAAAATTCAATCCTCATTGAAGAAAAGTTAAGATCAGGATCAATTGCTAAAGATAGCAGAAGAGGATCACAAAGAGCTCAAGAAGCTAAAAACTATTGTGAAGAAGTTGATGCCAAAATAGAAAGAGGGATATGCTCATTACAATCCTATATTTTGTTGTATATTCTTATTTTTACAAATACTTCCAATCTTAAAGAAATTTTTGTTGTTCTCCATTTTTTTGGTTGTTCATTACTAATGTTTCTGGTACCAATTTTTCCATTCCATCTATTACTTTTTTAAAATCACAATGGGGGATAAAGGAATGTTAAAAAGATTTCAAAAGTAAAGAAGAGATTGAAAGTCCATCTGTAAAACTATCATTCCAGACTTCCCAAGCTGAATCCTCAAAAATTTCTTCATCAAAAAGGAATGCTGGGGATATTGAAAAAGAATCCTAACCAACTAAAAATTCAGATTCAGAATCATATTCCCTTGGACATGATATTGTTTTTCAATATTTGAAGAAGTTGGTTGGTAATATTCTGTTTTTTCTAAGCATAGATTCAAGATTCCAAATGCTTCAGCATTCAATGAACCAGAAGTCAGAATCAGTTTCCATGGTGATGGATAAATGTGTTTCACTAGAGGCAGTTTTCAAGACCTTCCACATTGGTTATGAGGCACATAACATATCGTGCAAGAAGATGAAAATCTGTTTAAAGAAGGTTATTGAAGAAATGATAATTTTTGATGAATTCCATGACAATGTAAAGGATTCTGTTGATACTGAAGATGGGAATATTAAAGATCTTTTAAATAGTTTTGAGGAAAATTTATGTCTTGGAGAGACTACTTAGAATCCAGAAGTTAAGAATTTGATTGGAAAGCTAAATTCTGTAGCCATGAATTGTAAATAGGAACGAGATCTTAGAATGGATATTGAAGAGAATCTTGTAAAACAAGAATAACTATTGAAAGCTCTGGAATACATTCTTAAGGCTCAAAAAGACAAAATTCAAGCCTCATTGAAGAAAAGTGAAGATCAGGATCAATTGCTAAAGTTAGCAGAAGAGGATCACAAAGAGCTCAAGAAGCTAAAAACTATTGTGAAGAAGTTGATGCCAAAATAGAAAGAGGGATATGCTCATTAAAATCCAATCTTTTGTTGTATATTCTTATTTTTACAAATACTTCCAATCTTAAAGAAATTTTTGTTGTTCTCCATTTTTTTGGTTGTTCATTACTAATGTTTCTGGTACCAATTTTTCCATTCCATCTATTACTTTTTTAAAATCACAATGGGGGATAAAGGAATGTTAAAAAGAATTCAAAAGTAAAGAAGAGATTCCTCTGAATTATCTGAAACTCTGACTCTGAATTCTTCATAATTTAGATTCTGAATTCCTCAGAATTCAGACTATGAATTCCACAGAATTTACACTCCAAATTATTGAGAATTCAGACTCCGAATTCCTCTGAATTAAGACTCCGAATTTCTCAAAATTCAGACTCTAAATTCCTTAGAATCCAGCCTCTGAATTCCTTAAAATTCAGACTCAGAATTCCTTAGAATTCAGCCTCTGAATTCTACAGAATTCAGATTCTGAATTCCTCAAAATTCAGACTATGAATTCCTCATAATTAGACACTAAAGTCTATAGAATTCTGATTCTCAATTCCTGGAAAAATAGAATCCGAATATCCTTGTAATATAGACTAAGATATTTATTTTTCCTTAGACTTCGAACATTATTTTTCCATAGACTACAAAAGATATATTTTGATGAGAAACCATATTTTACATTCCCTTGTTATAGTTATGAAACGATGTCGTTCATTCTATTTCTAACTAACCATTGTTTGACTGACACATGTATAGACCCCTCTAAAATTCAAGGAAAAATATGACCGTTGGATAAGGGAGCCAACCGTTGGAGATGTGTCTATAAATAGGATCTCATTTGAAATATCTCATTAGAATAATACATACGTTGATAAATCTAGAGATTACATTCTTCTGAAGTGATTTCTAGAGAGAGAGACTCACATGCTTTGTGAATACTTAACATCTTTTTAAGATTGCTTCGTGGAAATCTGATTGTTTCTGTGTACAATCGAGGGATTCTGAGGATAGGAGGACAGAGGTTACGACTACCTTAAAGTTCAAGGACATCTTTGATAAGGAAGACAGAGGTGCTGACAACCTTGAAGTTCATGGTCCTGAAAGGGTAGAAAGATAGACTCTGATACTATTATCGAGGGCTTAGCCTTGTGTGGGTAAGAAAGAATTTCTTGAAAGTATAATTCCATGGACCTTTATCCAAGGTTGTTGGATACCCTACTCTTTGGGTTAAAAGATTCTATACTTCTTACTTGTGTTTTTTAAAGTTTCTTTTCCACTAAATTTTTATTAATAATGAAATTACAACTATATTATACTTTCTTGTACTTGTAATCTAATTTGTAATATTCTTGATTCTTTAAGGTAGAATCATATCCCTTGTAAACTTTTCTCAAGTTTCATTTCTGGAACCATATTTTCGGAATCTAGCATGTTCATAGAACTAAGAGGTCTTGTGAATTTACTTTTTTTGACATTGTTAAACATAGAATGTTTTATATAAACATTAAAAGATCCAAAGGAATTTTTGAAGGATACAATTCACATATCACTTGTATATTGAGCATCTACATCATTATTTAAATCCTACAATTTATAGGTTTGACTAGCTCCTAATTATTTCCTGAACCCATGTCGATCTTAGAGATTACCCAAGCTTCTTGATGCTAGTCAAACAGATCATTGATTTGATGTAGTGGATACCAATTAATAACTATACGTAAGTTAAATAGTATTTATTCAATTAATATATGAAAGGTCTCATCCACCTTCTTGGTAAAAAGATCTTTTGAACCCTAAGAGTTAGTGTTAGGAAGTATAAATCCATTGTCCTTTAAATCCTCTAACTACCACTTGAGATCCTAAAGCACAGTAGCTTCCATCATTAATGGTGGAATAGAAGCTGGATCTAATCTTGGAATAATCACAATCAAAAACTCTACCGATCTCTTAGGAGGTAAGATAGAAAAATCCACAAGAAAAACACCTCTAAAATCATATACTTCTGGAGTTAATTCATCCTCATATAAACCATGATAATCCATGAAGAGATTGGAAATATGGTTAGTCAATCCACATAGACCATGATGTCCGGTTCCATATCTACTAGCTTGTAAATTCCACTCACCCATTTTTAGATAACTACTCATTGGTTTTGGGAGCAGCAGAAGCACAGTTGGGTCGATTACCTACATTAAATTTAGGAGTGATCAATGATTATTCTAGGATTAATATGAAGTTGAACGCTAGTATCCACAGAATAAAATAAAATATTTCATTAAATAGGAAATATTACTATAACCCATATAGAGGATCAACATATTTGGTTTATAATTTATTTAATTAAATTAGAGAAATACCTCGAAGGTTTTCATTCTTCATTGATGTGTCTAACCATAGATCTTCACTGAGCCTTCCATTTCTTTGTATAGATCAACAGCAGACATCCTCTAGTGGAAATCCACACATACTCCAAAAATTTGTGGATCTTTCTAACAGAGTCTATGGGTTCTAGTATATATGGTCTTTATGTAGAGACCCGAAGCTTGATGTACATGGACATTACATTACTTTTGTGGAATACTTAGTACATAACAAAAACACACAGACAAGGATCGTAATAGTTTAGTGTCATTGGAATCTTGGAATATAATCTTCTAACCGTGGTGGAAGATCTTCAACATATCCCATAAATATCTTCTTTTTTTACCTAAAACATTTCTTTATATCCTGGGGAAAAGAAAACATAAAAGGGTGAGCTCAAATTCTCAGTAAGGGTAAACAAAATAAATATCAATCACATCATTTTCATAAAATTTTTGAAATATTAACCTGCAAAAGAGAGCATAATTTCATAACATGGGATAAATCATAGTAGTGAAATGAAATCCCAATAATCATAACTTAAAACATGAAACTTTTTTACATACACACATAATCATATAGAATCATTTCTTATTAGTCAAGACTCATTGCCAAGACTATCTTAGTGGACAAAGTCCATTTCTGAACCGAGTCACCCTCGTTTCAGTCCTGTTTCACTGAATCGGTATAACATACCATTACAGCCATGTCTATCTCATGAGATATAAAATCTTTACCCAATGCATTGTAGGGAGATATAGGTCCCACCCATCTCATAATGAAACCATTCTTATGTGTGCCACAAAAATCATAAATCATACATCATTGCATAACCCATGTAATAAAAATGTAATTCTTAAACATCGTGACATCACAAAACAATTCATATAAGATAAATGAATTCATAAAAATAATTTCATCACAACATAATCAAATCAATATAATGATAGGGATAAAATCAGAACCCTTTATTATCTTAGATGGAAAATAATTTTGATAAAACACTTGAACTCCATTCTTGAGGAAAATATCCTTTCTACTTCAAAAACACTTTTCCTTTCTTAACATGTCATAGAATTATAAAGTAAAAGAAGTTTATTAAAAATAAACTTGAAAACTTGTAAAGGAATATTCTTGTAAATAATGTTTTAAAAATACATTCATGCCGTATAAGTTAAAAAAACATTCTTCGTACTTTTGTCGGAAAAGTAAAAAAGTACCTCGTAGGAAAAACGACAAAAGATTCCTTTCATATCTTTTACTATAAACTCACCAAAGGGTAAAAATGGATTTAAAAAAAATTGTAGGTGGATGGAAATAATATTACATATTGATGAAACATGGATGTGGATGATAAAATACACCCCAGTAAATACCAAAGTATAAACAATCTCGGATAAAAATGAGATTCTGATATTTCCCTTACCTTTGGCCCGATATGCTTTGTACGTGTCCGAACCTCCTCTTCTTTGAAGTGTTTCTTTGAGACCTCTTTTTAGGGCACTAAAATTGGTCTTTGAAGAAGACCAGGACCTTTAGGATGTCTCTAGGGAAGTGGAGAGGAGAAAATGGTAGGGGTTTGACGAGCTTGAAGGCTCAAAGTGGTGTGAGGAAGAGGGGGAGGAGGTTCCCTTTTATAAGGGAGGAGAGGGGCACCTTTGGAATAACTAAAAATATTATTTTATTATAAAGTGAAGTTCGGTTTTAAATAGCTCCAAATCGAGTTATTTCAAAGATAAGGTGGTGATGGGTCGAAATACTCTCATCCAATATAATTTAGACAAGTTTAGGTCATTATATTAACCTTACCTTTTAGTTTTAACTCTTAGTTAATTAGATTGACATTTACCATGTCACTTTTTATTTTTATATTATATAGTTAATAAACTTACCATATACACCCAAGAGACCCCCATGTTGTGTTTTATTAATATATATAACCTTATCTAAGTCATTTGGCCAAAACTTAGATTTTTAGGAATAAAATAACAATTAATAATATAATATTTGTTTTAAAAACTATTTTATGTCAATTTTGACACTATTCAACAGTTGATTTTTTTGAAACACATAAAAGAATGATTACTTCGACCAAAGTTAATTAAATCAGTAATAACATGTAATATTAACCTAGAAAATTAGTTTAGTTCATAAAAAGTCTCAAATTATATTTATTTGGGTATTTATAACATCAATTATATTAATATTTCATTAATAAGATAATTACTGCATCATCGTTGTGTCATAAATAAATTATATTATTTAATGTCGAAAAATTACAAATAAAATACCATTATGTAGGAAATCTTTTTAACTTTCTAATTAATATTTATAGTCGAATTTATCATATGTATAACCCCATATTAAAAACGATTTACTTATTAAACTTTGATTTTAACTATTTTAACCCTTCTTTAAATAAATTAATAATAAATGTCCTAATCTAATCCAAGTGGGCCTAAATGGTCATATTTTATTCCTAAGATTGTTTTTGGTCGAATTAAACTTGTCCAATAGAATTAGGACATGTGTTAGGGTAATAATAATATCATTTTTATCTTTAATTACCCTATTTACTTTTAACCGTGGTAAAAAAAGTAAAAAGTTACTATTCACCAAAAAATTATTTTCATCTCATTGAACCACATTTTACTTACTGACATCAACCATGTCTTTTGGATTTTCTAAATTTCACTCACAGAAGCGGTAAAATTAAGTTTTATGAAAAATTCAGTTTTTTAACTACCACTTAGTGGTTTCACTATTCATCAAAAAATGAAAGTTTCCAGAAAAATACCAAAAATTAGATCTAAGATATATTTGATATTATGAATTCAAAAATGATTTCTATTTTATCAAATTCAAAACATATCAGTTGCATTAATTAATTTAAAAATTAATTCCCGTCGTCAAAACAAATAGTGTGTTCTTAAGAGATAATAACTATCAAAAGATTGACACTTGTTTATGACTGGTTTGTTGGGTCGGAGAGTGATGGCAAGAGGGGGGTGAATTTCCTTTTAGAAAAAGTTTACCAATTTAAAAACAAAGTTAAAAGTGCAGCGGAAATAAAAGAGGCAAGACAAAAAACTTGATAACGGAGTTCAGCTTAAACCAAAGCCTACGTCTCCGCTCCCAACTCAACCGTTGAGAGATTTACTACCGCTTTCTTTTTAATGGTTTTAGCAAGAAACCCACTAGACTTTAAGGTAGTCTAGAACCTATTACAGCATGCTTTTAGTGGTTGAGCAAGAACCCACTAGCCTTCTTACAGGTGAAGGCTAGCTCACCTATGACTCAAGTCTTTTAAAGGGAAGGCTTGACTAACCACTTCACACCTTGAAGGTGGTGTGAAAACCCAAACAAAAAGGAAGATGAGAGAAAGAGGGGTTTGTAGGCACAAACCCAAATTGATGCTCAAAAAGATAAAAAATGAAAAACCGTAATGTGGAGAAGTCTTGGGGGCCAATGGATTGATTGGAGTTGATGAAGAGCGCTCCCAAGCATCTTTGATGGTGCTCCTTGGATGTGGAAGTGGGTTGGAGCAATTGAGGTTCCTTGAAGGAATCCGCCGGAGGTTTGCCAAATGATGAAAAATGTGTCTGTTGGCTTCCGTTGGCTTTGTTATTATTCCACACGATTCCGGGGCTTCCTAGTCCTTTATTTATAGAGGGGGAACCCTCATATGGCCGTTCGGGGTCTTCGGAGCCGTTGGAAAAGTCTTCGGAGCCGTTGGGAGCAGGCTGGTCAAAGCCCAACGGCTAGTTTGACTGGCTCCACCGGCTGACCGGTACAGTGCCACCGGGTGGCCGGTGCTTGGAAAAAGGAGAGGCCTTCTGCCCAGGCACCACCGGCTGGCCGGTGAGGAGGCCACCGGTTGGCCGGTGGTGAGACAGTAGGTGTCCCTTCTGTCTGGGTTCCACCGGCTGGCCGGTGATGGGACACCGGTTGGCCGGTGGTCTGGACAGAAAGGATGCCTTCTGTCAAGATTCCACCGGCTGGCCGGTGGTCTTCCACCGGTTGGCCGGTGGACTGAAATCAGTCCACTTTTGCCTTCTGTCTTTCTTGGCCCAATTCCTTGGCAACCTGAAATCATGTCTATCATCCAAAAACACTTATAACAAGATTAGATAAATAAGAGAGTGATTGTGATCATGAAAATTAAACCACGAGGGGTACGAGAGGTACAACAATCTCCCCCTATTTTGATGATCACAATCACCAAAACAAGCAATGTAAAAGACTGAAATGAAAGGCATGCTTTAAAGGATAAATTGAAAAGTAAAGCAAAGCATGAGAGAAAGATTTCTCCCCCAATCAACCAAGAATTTCTCCCCCTTTGTGATTATCAAAATAGCACGGGGCATAAAACTTGATTGAGGGAATGGATTGAAAAATAAGATAGAGATTTTCAACCAATTGAAATTTTTGAAATTTGAATTGAAAGTTTTGAATTGAATGTTTTGAATTGAAGGTTTTGAATTGAACGTTTTGAATATAAAGCAAAAAGGCTTAAATGATCCTAACTCCCCCTAAATAAAAACAACAAATCACCAGGGAGAGGATTTTAGAACCGAGACAAATTTTGGTCTGGTGAGACTCACTAAAAGGGATTTTTCAATCCATACTTTTCTAGTGGCGGGTCTTCTCCTATGAAATTCATCGTTAAAAAAATGGTTTTGGGCCTTCCATACCGGGCATTTTTGCAATCGCACTCATAAATTAAGTGCCCGGGTTTTTTACAATAGTTGCAAAATTTATATTGGGAGCTCCCCCTTACAAAAATAGTAGGAGCATGGGAAGAGGAAGCTTGCTTGGAATAGCCAAGCCCTTGGGTGGTTCTAGATACACATTGGGAACCAAGGAGCTTCGAGAGGTTATGTTCACCTTCGGTGAACTTATCTAGGGATTCCCTTAAATCCTTGATTGTTAATTCCATAGAATCAACATCGGGACGGTTTTGGACCTTGAGGGACAACTCCTCCTTTTCTTTGAGAAGTTTTTCCTTTTCGGAAGAAAGTTTTTTTAAATTCCTTTTTAAAGCAATAAATTTGGAAGAAAGTTTGTGAAAACCTTCCTCCAATTGATCTCTAGCATGTTGGAGACCCTCATAAGATAAATGATTGAAAGAGTTTGGAGAACTAGAGGATGAGGAGTCGGAAGAGGATACCTCATGAAATGCCATTAGGAATTTTTTACCGTTGTCACATGAGGAGGAGGAGGAGGAGGATGTGGAGCTATCACTCCATGTGGCCTTGAATTCCTTCTTCTTTTCCTTTTGCTTGGCCTTTTTCTTGTGGAGTGGACAATCGGGCTTGTAATGGCCTTTCTTGCCACACCCGTAACATGTTACCTCGGGCTCGGATTTTTCGTTGGGTTGAGCCTTGCGGGATTTCTTCTTCTTGTGTTTCTTCATGAATTTGTGCATTTTGCGGGCAAGATTCTCCATTTCTGAATCGCTGATTGAAGAGGAAGACGATGAGGAGGAGGAGCTTTCTTCTTTTTGAACTTTGAAGGCGATGTTCTTTGGAACTTTGATCGGTTTGCCTTCCTTTTCAGCTTGCCTCCTCATGGTGATCTCGTAGGTCATGAGGGATCCGATGAGCTCTTCGACCGGCGTTTTCTTTACATCTTTTGTTTCTTGGATTTCCATGACTTTCGGTGCCCATGTGCTTGGTAAGATCCAAAGGATCTTCTTGACCATCGTTTCTATAGAAACATCATCTCCAAGAGATTTTCTTCCATTGCAAACGTCAGTAAAACGAGTAAACATTTCAGAAATATTTTCCGATGGATGCATGGTAAAAGGCTCAATATCTTGACAGTACATATCCAATCGAGTATCCTTAACTTTGTTGGTCCCCTCATGGGTAACTTCCAAAAGTTTCCAGATTTCATGAGATGAATTGCATGTGGAAACTCGATTGAATTCATTACGATCAAGGCCGCAATGAAGAGCATTCATGGCTTTGCCATCAAGCTCGAAATTTTTAATATCGGCTTGAGTCCATTTGGATTAATCGGGAGAAGAGAGAGAATAACCATGTATTACAATTTTATAAATAGGATAACCAATGCTTCTATGAAAAGTGGTCATGCGTGTTTTCCAATAAGTATAGTCGGTTCCATCAAAGAATGGAGCACGACCCAAAGAATAGCCTTCGGGGGTGAAAGAAGTTGAATCCATCACAAAGGATCTTGAATTTGAAACCGGTTAGGGTATTACTCAATTTTTTCCTCTGATACCAAATGTTGGGTCGGAGAGTGATGGCAAGAGGGGGGTGAATTTCCTTTTAGAAAAAGTTTACCAATTTAAAAACAAAGTTAAAAGTGCAGCGGAAATAAAAGAGGCAAGACAAAAAACTTGATAACGGAGTTCGGCTTAATCCAAAGCCTACGTCTCCGCTCCCAACTCAACCGTTGAGAGATTTACTACCGCTTTCTTTTTAATGGTTTTAGCAAGAAATCCACTAGACTTTAAGGTAGTCTAGAACCTATTAAAGATTGCTTTTAATGGTTGAGCAAGAACCCACTAGCCTTCTTACAGGTGAAGGCTAGCTCACCTATGACTCAAGCCTTTTAAAAGGAAGGCTTGACTAACCTCTTCACACCTTGAAGGTGGTGTGAAAACCCAAACAAAAAGGAAGATGAGAGAAAGAGGGGTTTGTAGGCACAAACCCAAATTGATGCTCAAAAAGATAAAAAAATGAAAAACCGTAATG
Organism: Viscum album; assembly: GCA_963277665.1. Taxonomy (NCBI): domain Eukaryota; kingdom Viridiplantae; phylum Streptophyta; class Magnoliopsida; order Santalales; family Viscaceae; genus Viscum; species Viscum album. The sequence continues at coordinate 862,667,301 of OY728121.1, forward strand.
TGGAGAAGTCTTGGGCGCCAATGGATTGATTGGAGTTGATGAAGAGCGCTCCCAAGCATCTTTGATGGTGCTCCTTGGATGTGGAAGTGGGTTGGAGTAATTGAGGTTCCTTGAAGGAATCCGCCGGAGGTTTGCCAAATGATGAAAAATGTGTCTATTGGCTTCCGTTGGCTTTGTTATTATTCCACACGATTCCGGGGCTTCCTAGTCCTTTATTTATAGAGGGGGAACCCTCATATGGCCGTTCGGGGTCTTCGGAGCCGTTGGAAAAGTCTTCGGAGCCGTTGGGAGCAGGCTGGTCAATGCCCAACGGCTAGTTTGACTGGCTCCACCGGCTGACCGGTACAGTGCCACCGGTTGGCCGGTTCTTGGAAAAAGGAGAGGCCTTCTGCCCAGGCACCACCGGCTGGCCGGTGAGGAGGCCACCGGTCGGCCGGTGGTCTGGACAGAAAGGATGCCATCTGTCAAGATTCCACCGGCGGGCCGGTGGTCATCCGCCGGTTGGCCGGTGGACTGAAATCAGTCCACTTTTGCCTTCTTGCTTTCATGGGCCAATTCCTTGGCAACCTTAAATCATTCCTATCATCCAAAAACACTTAAAAGAAGATTAGATAAATAAGAGAGTGATTGTGATCATGAAAATTAAACCACGAGGGGTACGAGAGGTACAACATGGTTTAAATGTGAAATTACATCCAATGACCAACATTGTATTAAATTGTAAAAATATATTCTAAATATACATTAAAACCACTCAAATTAATAATTTATCACTATTAATTATTTCGATTAAAAAAGTTGTTTTTAATTATAATTTAGTAATTTTCACTATTCATCAGAATATGAAAGTTATCCGAAAAGTACCAGAATTTCACCTTATGCTAAATTCGATACTCCGAATCCAAAAATGAAGTCCATTTTGAGATCGAAAATTTCTGAAATTTTAAAAGATGGTTATTACTATTCATAACGGCTAGTTTTAATAATATTTTAATAGCATATCGTTGTTTAGTGAAACTCGGTATTGCGTACTACACACGCTATCAAGGAAGGTCGTGATTGCGTGTAATGCAAGACAAGTCAAGGATGCGTGTCGAGCAAGCTCCTTTTGGTGTAGCGTACAACACAAGACATTAATGAAATTAAAAAGAATATTTTTTATAAAATCCCGGGCTGTTACATTCTACCCCCCTTAAAATGAATTTCGCCCTCGAAATTCGTCGGGGTTATAAATGGTTTACTACTTGAAAGTTTATTTAAAAGAAACCCACATTATAAAAAGGAATACCAAAACTTGGCTTTAAAAACTAAAGTATGAAATGTAATGATTACCCAAATAAACTAATCACTGTGATTCCACATAGATGAAAATGTGGATATGGAAGAGAAATCTAACCATCATGTTCTTATGGAGAGTGGTAGAGAACATGGCTATGGAAAAGCCAGCAATCACAAAGCCATAAATTTGTGACAATCTAAGGTACCATATGATTCATCAGATATAAGAGCACTAGGAAAACATTTTTGGTTTTCAAGATCATTTCCCTAAAGTTGATGAAATTAGAAGAAATACTTTCGTGATTTTGGTATAGTCTCACCGTTTGTTGTTCTTTGACAATTTCCACTTCATCTCTTAAATAAATGAAGATGAATTTGTCATTCGTGATGTTTTAGCAGATCATGTGATAGAATGATAGGTCATTCCATCTGTCTCAAACAAAAGGTTAGAAAAGTTATCAAAAAATACATAAGTCCATCTATAGTGAGATTAATCATATATAGTTCCTAAAATGGACTTATACTTCATATATCATACTGATTAATATAATAAAACTAGTTTCTACTAAACAGGGACTTCCTGTAGGCCAGTGGTAGGCGATAAAGTCCAGTCGTGCTTCGGTTGTGGGTTCGATTCCCACAGCCTTGTCCGACGCAATGGGCTGTCGCCCGTCCTGCAGGTTGTCCTTTTTCTAAAACTACATTACTATAACATCACATAAATAATATCAAAAAAAGTTCTATCCTTAAATAATACTAACTTATGGTTAACATAATCCATTCCAATCTTTAGGCTTAAAATACTTTGGTCCAAGCTCATAGTATAAAGAAAACGATTACTTGAAATGCCGTCAACCAAGCATGTGAATACCATCATTTATCCCTCATATATCTTGTTGGTCACATTCCAATCATGTGAATACCTTAATGATGTATTCTCTTGAAAAATGAATACCCATTAAACCTTAGTATAAAAATGAATGCTGTCAAAAGTTAACTCTTTCCACATAGAAAAATCCAAAAATTCTATATACTCAAACCATGATATAACCTTTTCCTTATATCAGTCATGAGCTCATGAATAAATTTAATTTTCTCATTATCCCTTCATTATGCGCATATCATCTACATTCCAAAAATATCTGAATAACCTTTCATGGATACTGGTAACACTAATCATACACTTTCAAAACTCAAGAAAAGACAACAGTGTAAAAATCCTTAGATGTCTCTTTATTCCATAGTACCATGAGGTTACTTATACAACATTACACATGATAAACATGTAATCATTCCATTACATTCTTAAGCCATTGACTGAGCTTCAACAATTATTTCATCTCACATATCATTTGTAGTCTCTTCATCATCATCCACATAAATACTACCCATACAACCATACTGATTCTCTTCATGAGACTTTCCCTTAGGTCATTGGTTTGCATAATTCCCGTACATTCCACATTTAAAACATTTAACCATTGTTGATGTTGTATCAATACCATTATCCTCATCCCTGGTGTTAACTGAACCTTTTCCTTTGCACTTACTGGCTTTGTGTCCTTCTTTTCCACACCCAAAGCATCATCCAGTTCCTTTGAAACATTCTCCTTGATGCCTCTTCCCACATGATTTACATAGGGGAAATTGAACTTTCTTTCCTCTATGATCATCATGAAACTCCATCTTTCTCTTATTAGCCGAGTCAGGAAACTTACCAAATTTTACTTTATTGATCATATTATGAGATTTCTGATTCGGCATAATAATGATTTTTGGTCTTCCAAATCCCATTTCATTTGGTTTCCCATGAAGAATATCATTCCACTGTCCATTATATCCTCCATTATCGTGAATCATCTTGTTTCCAGTCATTTTCTAAAACCCAAAAAGAATAGTGTGAGAGGCGAAAATCATAATAAAGGGGGAGTAACTTCAATATATAACATCTTTGGTTTAATCTAATATTGTTAACATAGTTCTAGGACTATATCCTATATGTATACTTATCCTTAGGGACATCCCTAGACATACCTTAGAAATTTCTCTAGGGATCTCACTAACATTTTCGCGTCCTAGATTCGAAAGGTTGACTAAACCTTTCCACTGATACCAACTTTAGAGACCCGTAGCTTGACGTACATGGACATTACATTACTTTTGCGAAATACTTAGTACATAACAAAAACACACACACAAGGATCGTAATAGTTTAGTGTCTTTGGAAACTCAGAATATAATCTTTTTATCGTGGTGAAAGATCTTCAAAATCTCCCATAAATATCTTCTTCTTTTATACCTAAAACCTTTCTTTATATCCTGGGGAAAAGAAAACATAAAAGGGTGAGCTCAAATGCTCAGTAAGGGTAAACAAAAGAAATATCAATCACATTATTTTCATTACATTTTTGAAATCATAACCTGTAAAAGAGAGCATAATTTCATAACATGGGATAAATCATAGTAGTGAAATGAAATCCCAATAATCATAACTTAAAACATGAAACTTTGTGGAATACACACATAATCATATAGAATCATTTCTTTTTAGTCAAGACTCATTTCCAAGACTATCTTAGTGGACAAAGTCCATTTCTGAACTGAGTCACCCTCGTTTCAGTCCTGTTTCACTGAACCGGTATAACCTACAATTCCAGCCATGTCTATCTCATGAGATATAAAATCTTTAACCAATGAATTGGAGGGAGATATAGGTCCCACCCATCTCATAATGAAACCATTATTATGTGTGCCACAAAAATCATAAATCATACATCATTGCATAACCCGTGTAATAAAAATGGAATACTTAAACATCGTGACATCACAAAACAATTCATATAAGATAAATGAATTCATAAAAATAATTCCATCAAAACATAATCAAATCAATATAATGATAGGGATAAAATCAGAACCATATATTATCTTAGATGGAAAATAATTTTGGTAAAACACTTGAACTCCATTCTTGAGGAAAATATCCTTTCTACTTCAAAAACACTTTTCCTTTCTTAACATGTTATAGAATTCTAAAGTAAAAGAAGTTGATTAAAAATAAACTTGAAAACTTGTAAAGGAAGTTTCTTGGAAATAATTTTTTAAAAATCCATTCATGCCGTATATGTTAAAAAACATTCTTCGTACTTTTTTAGGAAAATTCAAAAAGTACCTCGTATGAAAAACGACAAAAGATTCCTTTCATATCTTTTACTATAAACTCACGAAAGGGTAAAAATGGATTTAAAAAAAATTAGGTGGATGGAAATAATATTACATATTGAGTAAACATGTATGTGGATTATAAAATACACCCCAGTAAATACCAAATTATAATCAATCTCGGATAAAAATGAGATTTTGATATTTCCCTTACCTTTGGTCCGATATGCTTTGTACGTGTCCGAACCTCCTCTTCTTTGAAGTGTTTCTTTTAGACCTCCTTTTATGGCAATAAAATTGGTCTTTGAAGAAGAACAGGACCTCTAGGATTTCTCTAGGGAAGTGGAGAGGAGAAAATGTCAGGGGTTTTCCGAGCTTGAAGGCTCAAAGTGGTGTGAGGAAGAGGGGGAGGAGGTGCTCTTTTATAAGGGAGTAGAGGGGAAGCTTTGGAATAACTAAAAATATTATTTTATTATAAAGTCAAGTTTGGTTTTAAATAGCTCCAAATTGAGTTATTTCAAAGTTAAGGTGGTTATGGGTCGAAATCCTTTCATCCAATAGAATTTTGACAAGTTTAGGTCATTATATTAACCTTATCATTTAGTTTTAACTCTTAGTTAATTAGATTGACATTTACCATGTCACTTTGTATTTTTATATTATATAATTAATAAACTTACCATATACACCCAAGAGACCCCCAAGATGTGTTTTATTAATATATATAACCTTATCTAAGTCATTTGACCAAACCTTAGATTTTTAGGAATAAAATAACAATTAATAATATAATATTTGTTTTAAAAACTATTTTATGTCAATTTTGACACTATTCAATAGTTGATTTTTTTGAAACTCATAACAGAATTATTACTTGGACCAAAGTTAATTAAATCAATTCTAACTTGTCATATTAACCTATAAAATTAGTTTAGTTCATAAAAAGTCTCAAATTATATTTATTTGGGTATTTATAACATCAATTATTTCAATATTTCATTAATAAGATAATTACTGCATCATCGTTGTGTCATAAATAAATTAAATTATTTAATGTCTAAAAATTACAAATAAAATACCATTATCTAGGAAATCTTTTTATCTTTCTAATGAATATTTATATTCAAATTTATCGTATGTATAACCCCATATTAAAAATGATTTACTTATTAAACTTTGATTTTAACTATTTTAACCGTTCTTTAAATAAATTAATAATAAATGTCCTAATCTAATCCAAGTGGGCCTAAATGGTCATATTTTATTCCTAAGGTTGTTTTTGGTCGAATTAAACCCGTCCAATAGAATTAGGCCATGTTTTAGGGTAATAATAATATCATTTTTACCCTTAATTACCCTATTTACTTTTAATCGTGGTATAAAAAAGTAAAAAGTTACTATTCACCAAAAAATTATTTTCATCTAATTGAACCACATTTTACTTACTGACATCAACCGTGTCTCTCAAATTTTCTAAATTCCACTCCCAGAAGCGGTAAAATTAAGTTTTATGAAAAATTCAGTTTTTTAACTACCACTTAGTGGTTTCACTATTTATCAAAAAATTAAAGTTTCCAGAAAAATACCAAAAATTAGATCAAAGAAATATTTGATATTATGAATTCAAAAATGATGTCTATTTTATCAAATTCAAAAAATATCGGTTGCATTAATTAATTTAAAAATTAATTCCCGTCGTCAAAACAAATAGCGTGTTCTTAAGAGATAATAACTATCAAAAGATTGACAGTTGTTTATGACTGTTTTAAATGTGAAATTACATCCAATGACCAACATTGTATTAAATTGTAAAAATATATTCTTAATATCCTTTAAAACCACTCAAATTAATAATTTATCACTATTAATTATTTCGATTTAAAAAGTTATTTTTAATTATAATTTAGTAATTTTCACTATTCATCAGAATATGAAAGTTATCCGAAAAGTACCAAAATTTCACCTTAGGCTAAATTCGATACTCAAAATCCAAAAATAAAGTCCATTTTGAGAGCTAAAATTTCTAAAATTTTAAAAGGTGTTTCTTACTATTCATAACTGCTAGTTTTAATAATATTTTAATAGTATATCGTTGTTTAGTGAAACTCTGTATTGCGTACTACACACGCTATCAAGGAAGGTCGTGATTGCGTGTAATGCAAGGCAAGTCAAGGATGCGTGTTGAGAAAGCTCATTTTGGTGTAGCATAGAACACAAGACATTAATGAAATTAAAAAGAATATTTTTTTATAAAATCTCGGGCTGTTACACCTTACACTTGTGTGGTCCTCCCCTGATTGGATTGACATCCTCTTAAAAAACATTTTCTGATCCTTGGAGGATGTACGATCTCATTCATGACAGTGTTCTTGTAGGAGAAAAGGATCTCGATAATTAAGATATATTTCTCCAAAATGATGTGAACAACCAAAATTGTATATATTTCCTGTGGGTTTCCCCCTTAGATAATAAGAGAATAATATATAACTAAGAATTTAATTCCCTAGGTAATAATAAATAATTAGCACACTTGTTTTTACCTAATTTATTATTCCATGTGAAACCCCCATATAAAATAATAACATAAGTACCATAACTTCCTGGACATGTTCTTATCTTGAAAGTTACAATTAAATATTATTTTAATCAAATATTATTTAATATTATTTTATCATTGGACCCTTTAACTCGGTCTGCCCATCCTCTGAAATATTTATCAGACATTGAATAATGACTATTTATTTATAAATAAATAAGTAAATATTACTTCATTATTCATTGATAAATAAATAAAAATTGGTCAGGAATACCTAAATAATTATAAAATAATAACATGGAATAATAATTATTCTACTTGTTAAATAAAAAATTATTTAATTAAGATTTCAAATACACTTATTGTGTGACCCTCTATGCCTCTTTCTCAATGACATTACTTGGGCTTACCAAATGTGAAAGGTTAGCATCTGGAAACATGATAATTCACCCATAGAGAAAGAAATCAATGCCACAATGACATGTCACCTCATACGAATTCTTACCATGTAATATAATCCATTTATCATAATATCTCCAATCGAGTAGGTTTCATGCTAATGTCATCAACCTATATGCTCGATAACTCATTATTTAAGTTTCTGAAAATAAAACATGCCTATTGAACAACATCTACATGGATATATTTAGGCTATATCATTTCCATAAAAGATCCTAAGATATTTACTTCCATTAATTAATATAAGGGACAAATCCTTTCTCTCATTTTTCATTTATGCAATATTACTCATGACGCAACCAATGTATCCAACCACGCCACGAGTATATGTCATCACAGTTTTCACCAATAACTCAAGGTTCATGACTTATAATATCCATTCATAATAATTTTAATGTCTATGGACCATTACATATGTCTGGATATAGGAACATACAATGACACTTATAATGAGAATTTCTTATTATCGGGTCTCATTATCATAATATCCTTCTGGATATTACTAGGGGAGTACACCATGAGAAGGTTCCTCAAAGTCTTATGAGTATCCAAACTCGATTTCCTTTATCATAAGTGTGCATTCAAATGATATAATCCAACCATTGAACATTTATTGAGGAATGATGTCTTGGAACTTCTAGGTTCTCATCATAGTAGGGAACTATTATGAACTTTTAATGAAACAACTACACTAGGACATTACCACAAGCTATGTTATGAAAAATAACAATCATGATCTGATAAGGAATTTATTAGAATTCAAATCCATGATTATATATTTATCATAAAGAACAAAGATTTTGGTTCTAGGTCACAAACTCTAAGAGAATCCGACTTTCACTAGAGCCAACTACTAACAACCATCAATCTGCTTTCTCTCACATGATATTCATGCTTATATTGAGATAGACCTTAATCAAGGGGTCCTTCTTGTTCTACTTTGTGGAAACTCTTCCCACTAAAACATTACCCCTATAATGAAAATCCATCAATAGGCGATACTTCTGTAGTATGTTCATTGCCCGTTGATTTGAACTTGGATTTGTTGCAAGAGCCACTACTGCAGTATTATCATAATACAATGTGATAGGGTCTCTACTACTAGGAACTTCATCAATATCATAAAAAAAATTCCAGATCTTTATGGCTTCACTGGATGCATCGAGATATGTTCTTTATTCAGACTCCTCTTTTGAATTAGTGAAAACATGATTCTTTCATCTCTTCCAGATCATAGCTCCTCCATTGAGATAGAAAACACATCCCGATTGAATCTTTAGAACATTATAGTCTTTTTGAAAACCAGCGTCTTCATAACCTCTGATAAAAGTCTCCTCATATCCTCCATACACCAGGAACATATCATTAGATCTTCTCAAATACTTAAGGATAGCCTTAACAATAATCCAATGTTATCCTAGATATGCTTGATATTTCTACCATGCTTAGTGAATATAAACCATTAAGTCTAGTACATAGTATGGAATACATGATGGATCCTATCGTCAAATCATATGTGATCTTACTCATTCTATCTTTCTCCTATTGTGTCTGGGGACACATTTTCTTAGAAATATGTATTCCATGTGAAACTAGAACTAATCCCCTATGGGATTGTTCCATACTAAGTATCTTTAGTATCAAGTCAATGTATGTAATGTGACGTAGCCCAAGAAACCTCTTGGACCGGTCATGATTGAACTTGATCCCTTGAATGTAGATCACTTTACCTAAGTCTTTCATGGATAATCACTTGTTCAACAATCCCTTAACTGACTGTAAGACCAGTATTTCATTTCCAGTAAGTAATATTCCATCAACATATACTACGAGAACAAAAAATCTCATTCCCATTAAACCTATTGTAAATACCTGACTCACATTATTTCATAATGAAAACAAATTCCCTTATTGCTTCATCAAGTAAAATGTTCTATGACCTTTATGCTTAATTAAGTCCATAAATGGATCTCTATAACTTGGAAACCCCTTTTGGAATCACCAAGTGTCACAAACCCTTTTGGTTGTGTCTTATAGTCCTCTTCTAGAAGGTTCCCATTAAGGAACACATTTTTGAGATCCATCTTCCAAATCTCCTAGTCATGGTAAGCTATTCTAGGATGTATGATTCTGATCTATTTAAACATATAATCCAGGAAAAAAAATTCATAATAGTGAATTCATTGACACTGTATAAATCCTTTAGATACTAGCCTCTCTTAATAGGTACTTAATTTAACTTCCATGTCCAGTTTCCTCTTAAATAATAATTTACATCCAATAGGATTTACATCAACTTACACTTTGAACAGAATCCGAACATGGTTTTGATACATGGAATCAATCTTAGAATTCATAGCTTTCAGCCATCATGAAGCATCTGATCTCTATAATTCCTTCTTCATGGAGATTGTTTCCTAATTTTAGAACAATATTGAGTTTCCATCCTCAATGGAAAGAAAACCATATCTATCTGGTTCCCTTACCTCTCTTACACTCCAACATTGTACTTGTGTTTCTGAAACTACTTCTTCCACGGGGACCTATAGGACTTGTTCTTGTACCAACTCTTGTGTATCATGGGAATCAACTTCATCAAAGTCAATATTTCTCCCACTATAGTTTTTGAGGTTGTTAACCCTGTTAAAAAAGATAGCCTATCTAGAAATAGTCACATTCTTTTCTGAAGGGCCGTATAGGTAGTATCCCTTTGTTTCCATGGATACCCTATAAAGATACACCTCGTGCCCTATTGTTCTATTTAGTTTCGTGATAAATCCTTAACAAATGCCTCACATCCCCATAAATGTGTATTGGACAAAATAGGTTTCATTCCACTCTATAACTATAAGTGTCACATCCATGAAATTTTTTAAATGTATTTTTCATCTAATTTCCATTTTTTTTTATTTTGGGGGGTTTCATTCATTTTGGTGGAAATGGAGTGTTTTCAAAATTTGGGCCAAACCCTGAGCCCAATTCCAGATTTAAAAATAAATTTTATTTCTTTTATAACTCCTTCATTTGTTAACTTTTTTCATCCATTACACTTCACAATTTTCCTCCTATGACCTATCCAAATCACCATGATCCTTTGGACCCTTTGTGAACCCATTATCATTTTGGGTTTGAGCGAATTAATTTGGAATTGGGCCAACCCGTGAGCCATTTACAGTTTTAAATTGTTTTTTAATTCTTTAATACAGTACTCATTTTTTACTGTATTCATGTGATTCCACCACCCACCTGAATCCAAAATCCCGAGCCTAATCCCCATTATTCATGTTTCCACTTTGGACCTCATTTGCCTTAAGAAGTAGAGAAAAACTTCTTAGGGTTCCTCAAATCGTCTAGATTTGAGAAGGTAAGTTGATTCATTCATTAATCTTTTAATTTTCACTCTTTTTCCTTCATTTTAGTCCTCACATGACCTCCTCATCCCCATTAGAGCCTCCATATCAGGTTTGGTTGCTTGGAGATTTAAATATTGTTGTATTTTGTCCGTTTGATTCAAGATGTTTCAAGTTAGTGTTTCTTTCCTTGATTTCTTCCGCTACCTTAGGGTTTCTTTCACCCTTTCTTGAAGTTACTCTTGTCCAAAAGTTGTGGTTCGAACCTAGGGTTTCATTTGGTGTCTTTTTTGTCAAATATTGTGGTCTAGGTCTGGATTTATCTTCCTTGAGGTGCGGCGGTGGTGCGGTTGATGTTTCACACCATGTTTTGAGGGTTTCGACATGGAAGGTAGGTGATTCCTTGGGTAATAATTTCTAGATGAGTTAGTTTTCTTGAATTACATATTATGCATGTTCCTAATATGATGTGTGTTGTGAGAAAATTGTTTATGTTTGTTTTGGTTAAGCATTTATTTTTTATAGTTTCATTTTATCTTAAAATTGGGTGTTTTTCATGTGTAACCCTTTGAGTATTGTTTGGGTGTGTTTTATAACTTATGAAATTGGTTTAATAAATCATGTTTGGGATGAAAAATCTGATTTGGTAGGGTATTGGTGTGACATTATGTTTTAAAGTGGTTTTGTGGGTTTAAGGTGTAAAACCTTATTGTACTTCTTGATAGTGATTTTGAAAATGTGTTCTTTTCATGTGGGTCTTTTGTGGTATTGTTTGAGGTGTTTGTATAACACTTGGGGTCGTTTAATAAATGTTTTAGGGGCTACAAATTCTGTTTTGAATTTTAATTTGTGTGATTTTATCCTTGAAATATGGTTTTGAAATAGGTTTTATGTGAATAGATTTGATACACTCTTTAGAATTGTTTTATGAATGTTTTGAATTGTTTAGTGATTTATGTAGGAGGTGAAACCATATTGGAAAAATGTTTGGGATTGTTTATACTTTCAAATATACCATTTTAAATGTGAATAGGTCTTTTATGTGATGTGTATCCTCTTGGAAATGTTTTATAAAAATGTTTAATGGATTTACTGAAATGTGAAAGAGGTGTGAACGTGATGTGGGATGTTTGTGTGAGTGCGATTTGAAAAATGGATTTTGTTTATAAAAATGGTTTTATAAAACATGTGAGTGGGCTGTTATGTGATTTTTATCATATTTTTAGGGACTTTATAAAATTGTTAAAGGATGTGTTGGATTGTGAAATTTATGAAAAAAGTGTTGTGGGCTATTTTGGTGAGAATTTTATTTCAAAATGCATTTCAATGAAAAGTGGAATTTGTGACTTGTGTGATGTACATAGGGATTTTAGGTTAATTTGTGATGTGGAAGTGATATTTTCATGTGAAAACTATATTTCCTGGCTTGATGAACTTGTTTGAGCACAATTGGAAAACCTGGGTATCTAGGTGGGTGGACATGTACTAGTATGCTAGTGAATCCGTGGGGTTTGGCCTCAGTTTCACTTAGAAATATTGACGCTTACAACTCTAAATAAACTATGATGATGATGATTTGGTACCACTAGGTTATGGGTATGTTCCCTACTAGGGGCTCGTGCATGAGAACAAATATATTTTTTTGTGGTTACTCTCACCAAGATACGAGGTACCTGGGACCCACAGCTAGCTAGTGCCTAGGGGTAATTTCCTATTTCTTATGCTCATTAGATCCTTTATACTTAACTTCGTCATACTGTATATTTGGCTGGAAAAATTTAGTAGCTTTTGAATTTATTTAAAAATTGTTGATTTTTTAAATTAGCCCACTTGAAAACTTAATTTTTTTAGTTGCGTCTTTTAGAAATTGTAACTAGAAATTACATGTTTTTCAAAATGTGCATACTTTTCATCATTGAATGTTTATCACATGGAATATCATAGTGGTGGAATCCTACTGGGATTTGGCTCACACCATACTTACACCCTTGGGTGTAAGTAGACTTGGTTATTTTTGTTGTCGCGGGTTTGGGTACAACTTTTGTGCCAACAGTTCGGGTTTTCACCGATCATTCATGATGTGGTGTTGTGGAGATGGCTTGAGGGTGATACCTCTTACCATTTTGAGGTTCTTGGGCTGTTTATTTTTGGTTTTTTACCTTTGTTATAGTCCTGGTGAATAGTTTTTGACTATGTAATTCAGTTCTAAATTTTTTTAAAACATAGTTTGGTTTGAAAAAACCAGATTCATTTTATTGGATTCATTTTTTGTTTTATGTTTATAAACATGGGTAAATCATTCCAAATTCACATTTTATGATACCCGGGCACTTGTGCCACCCCATGGGGATCGGGAACACCCTTTGGGACTTGTCAGAAGCTGGGTTTTGTGCCAGTTTCGGTGGCGATCATATTCAGTTCATGACAAAATGGTATTAGAGAAGGTTTTCTCTTGTTGGGTCATGTTATTTTGTGGAAAGTTCCGGATAGTCTAGAGTTAGTATTGTTGGAACATGGAATTTCGGCTATGAGTAGTGTGGTTGATCACCACACCTCTTGATGGGATTCATGTCTCCAGGGTAAGTTGGGACCTTTCGGAGTCCTTTGGTTTTCTTGGTTTAATGATGATTAGGGGAAATTAAAAGAGAGTTGGGTTAATGGTCTTCGTGAGCTCGCAGGGCCTGGAAAGCCATATGAAGCCGAGGATATTATCTAGAACACTCTCTATGAATGTGAATTGATTGGAATATGGCTGCCAACTATATGTCCAATTCAACCACTGAAACTAGTTTCCTCTCGCATTGTCTTCTGTTCTTTAGTTCTGAAATCATGGAACATTGTTAAAGTGACTTGGTTTTAAGAAGAAAAAAGTTTTTGTGAAAAAATTTTAAAATAAAGAGGGAATGGTTTGATTTATGAAATGGTGTAACAGAATGTTCTGAATTATTTTGAAATGAAAAATGGAGTGCTTATACCTCTTTTGAAATCGGGAACTATATTGAAGTTGGTTTTGGAAAATTGTATGCAATAATGCTTTCTAAAAAATCAGAGGGTGTTTTAATGTGATGAGATGTTTTGAAATTTAAGTGAATAACATGAAAGTCAGTTCTTTTCTAAATGTTTTTGTCTTTCTGAAATGTTTTGTAAGATGTGTATTGGTATTTTGATATTTTGTTTAGCAGTTTTGAGAAAAAGGGTGTGTTGGTTAACCGTTTAGGTTTTGAAAAGTGAAATGAATTTTTATTTTAACCTTCATTATTTTCATGAGAGACCACATGCATGGGGTTATATGGGATGATGTATGGTTGATGTCATGACTGGATGAGTTCCAGGACAGATATGAGGAGGCTGCTCGGTGTGGCACAGAAACATGCATGTGTGAGGCCAATGGGGTACCATTGGTGGATACGCTAACCGCTGAACCATTCGTTTTCAAAGAGATGTTTTTAAAGAAAAAAATGATGTCTTGTTTAATTTTTTTGGATGGTGTATATTATGTGTTTTTGTAAAATTTTGATTTCATGGGATGTTTTGAGTCCATGAGCCCCTCTTGTTCGAACAGTGTTTTGGGTTTGAGTTTGGACGGTAAGATGGGTAGATAGACCGGTTAGTACTCTCTTCTAAGATATGTTTCAGGAAACCTTTATGGTGGTTACCTACATGTGTTTGGATCTGGTTTGTGGCATGTTTTGACCAATGTACCATCATGGTTGGGTCTTTGGGTACTCTAATTGGATAAGGTACGCCCCCATTAATGGTTAATGCACAACTGAAGTGCAACCCGTATTGTTTTGCCATAGGAAAATACACCAGTTGATCAATATAATGAATATTTTATTGATATTTGTTGATTGAGTCTACACCAATTCATTTAGTTGATTTTTGGATCCTCTTGCAGTGGGATAGTGCTTGTGGAAGGTTGAAAGAGACCTTAGTTTCTTAAGTTTCCTGATTCATCGAACGTGGAAGTGTTTCGGGGTTGTTAGTGTGGATGAGTGTCTTGATGGTTTCTAAGAGGGACTTTGGGTTCTTCATAGTTTCATTGAAGCAAGAGTTCTTATTAAACCACCAATTTTGGGATTTTGTTCATGAGAGGCTATTTTGTCCACTTTTTTGACTTGTCTATTATTTAGGGACTTGGAATATGGTCACATTCCATGTATTGTTTCTATCAATCACAAAGGTCATGGTCGGTGACGCGTTGTGATGTTGTGTGCTCATTTAACTGTAAAGGTGAATGTCGTGCAATCCTCTGAGGTTCTCTGTTATGTTGGGAGTATGTATCCCTTGGTAAAAACATCAAATCCTCTATCTTAGAGGAATGTGTTTATACGTGTCCTGACCTTCTATTGTTTCTCTACAAAAGAAAAAAGGTGCATTGTTTGTGCATCTTCTAATCCCTTGTTTTAGTGAAATGTCAGGTTTCGGTAAAGTGAGTTATAAAGTGTGTTATGTCTTGGTGAATCTATCGGGGTATGTGGTGTAGTTGTTTGTGGAACCAAAAGAAGAAGTTCCACACAGGGGTGTCCACAACCTAACTTTGAGGCCGAAGATACTTCAATAGTTTGAGCTCCAGCCATAGGTCCCGGAGTGAAGCTGGCACGTAGTCAGGGGAAACCCCAGTGTTGTTTAAAACCTTTTACAAAGTCCTACGCCCAGTATGAAAGATAGGAAGAGTTTAAACCTATGGTGTCATCATCTTTTTCTATTTTTCTCGTTAAGTGGAAATAGGTGGAGGGCCTTGTACCCATGTCACACCAAATATCTTCCCCCCCCCCATTTGGTTTCCATTGAGTATTTGGAGAATGGATTGAAATTTGGCTAGACAGGCTGAGCATGCGGTTTGTGAATGATTAGTAGTGACCTTGTGCTAGGAATCCATGCGGAAAGAATTATATGCACAGTTAGTGCATGGATTCCCAAACCGTGTGGACTAACTGTGAAGCCTTCCCAAATCATTAAATTTTTGGGGTCTTTTCATGTCGACCCATGCCGGTCGTTTAAGATGGTTAGTTCTTGTGGTGGGGAGACACACCATGGGTATCATGCATATTCATTTGCAAATTTATAATTGATGTATACCCCTTGTACTAGGGAGTATGTTCGGGCCTCCCCCTGTTAGTGTCCTGATTATGTCTCAGGAAAAAAAATAATTCGTCTCTTATGGTGGGGAGCCCATTTGTGTCACTTCATACGAGTAACTCCAATTTTTTCCCTAGGTCGTATCTTGGAAGTAGGTATTATCATTTTTAGATATCTAACTAACTCCATATTCCTTGGGTAAACATTGATATTGAAGAGTTCCCAATGGTTTTGTTATAGTAGGTTAAGTGTAACTTTGTTCGATGTTGTTGTTTGTTGAGGTAAATTGATTGAGTATTGTTCGAATTGTGTTTGAGGAGTTTTCATTTGGGATAAAGCCTGAATGTACTTTATTGTTTTAGGAAAGTGTTGTAGGTTTTTTTCGTGAGAGTAATCCTTACATAAATGATCACTGGAGGTGTTTTGGCCTTTGGGGGAGAATCTAGGCAAAGAATTACTTCTTGGTTTATCATTAGGGTTTGGTTTTAGTATTTGGCCTTGATATGGCTTTCCAGGGACGAAAAGTTTTATGGTTGGGAGAATTGTCACATCCATGAATTCTTTTAAATTTATTTTTCAATTAATTTTCATTCTTTCTTTGTTTTGGGGGTTTTCCATTCATTTTGGTGGAAATAGAGGGTTTTCAAAATTTGGGCCAAACCGTGAGCCCAATTCCAGATTTAAAAATAAATATTATTTCATTTATAACTCCTTCATTTCTTAACATTTTTCATCCATTACACTTACCACTTTTCCTCATATTACATATCCAAATAACCAAGTCCATTTGGACCCTTTTTGAACCTATTATCATTTTGGGTTTGAGTGAATTTATTTGGAATTGGGCCAACCCATGAGCCATTTCCAGTTTTGAATTATTTTTTTAATTCTTTAATAACAAACTCATTTTTTAATATAATCTCGTGATTACACCTCCCACGTGAATCCAAAATACAGAGCCTCATCCCCATTATTCATTTTTTCACTTTGGTCCTCCTTTGCCTCGTGGAGTAGGGCAAAACTTCTTTGGGTTCCTCAAATCGTCCAGATTTGAGAAGGAAAGTTAATTCTTTCATTAATCTTTTAATTTTCACTCTATATCCCCCATTTTAGTCCCCACATAACCTTATCATCCCCATTAGAGCCTCCATATCAGGTTAGGTTGTTTGGAGATTTAAATATTGCTGTATTTGGTTCGTTTGATTCAAGATGTTTCAAGTAAGTGTTTCTTTCCTTGATTTATTCCCCTTCTTTAGGGTTTATTTCACCCTTTCTTGAAGTTCCTCGTGTTCAGAAGTTGTATTTCGAACCTAGGGTTTGATTTGTTGTCTTTTTGGTAAAATATTGTGGCCTAGGTCTGGATTTATCTTCTTTGAGGTGCGGCGGTGATGCAGTTAATGTTTCACACCATGTTTTGAGGGTTTTGACATAAAAGGTAGGTGATTCCATGTGTAATAATTTCTATATGAGTCAGTTTGCTTCACATACTATTTATGCATGTTCCTAATATGATCTGTGTGGTGTGAAAATTTTTTGTGTTGGTTTTTGTTAAGAATTTATTTTTTTATAGTTTCATTTTTTCTTAAAATTGGGTGTTTTTCTTGTATAACCCTTTGGGTATTGCATGGGTGTGTTTTATAAAATATGAAATTGGTTTAATAAATCTTTTTTGAGACGAAAATTCTTATTTTGTAGGTTATTGGTGTGCCATTACGTTTTAAAGAGGGTTTTTATGGGTTTAGGGTGTAAAACCTTTTTGTACTTCTTGAAAGTGATTTTGAAAATGTGTGCTTTTCATGTGGATCTTTTGTGGTATTGTTTGAGGTGTTTGTATAACACTTCGGGGTTTCTTAATAAATGTTTTTGGGGATGCCAATTTTGTTTTGAATTTTCATTGGTGTTATTTTTTCCTTGAAATATGGTTTTGAAATGGGTTTTATGTGAATAGATTTGGTACACTCTTTAGAATTGTTTTAGGAATGTTTTGAATGGTTTAATGATTTATGTAAGAGGTGAAACCATATTGGAAATCTATTTTGGATTGTTTATACCTCCAAATGGAACATTTTAAATGTGAATAGGTCTGTAATGTGATGTGTATCCTCCTGTATAAGTTTTATAAAAATGTTTAATGGATTTACTAAAATGTGAAATAGGTGTGAACGTGATGTGGGATGTTTGTGTGAGTGAGATTTGATAAATGGATTTTGTTTATAAAAAGGGTTTTATAAAAAATGTGATTGGTCTATTATGTGATGTTTAGAATATTTTTAGGGACTTTATAAGATCGTTAATTGATATGTTGGATTGTGAAATTTATGAAAAAAGTTCTGCGGGCTATTTTGGTGTGAGTTTGATTTCAAAATGCATTTTAATGAAAACTGGAATTTGTAAATTATGTCATGTACATGGGGCTATTTAGTTAATGTGTGATGTGGAAGTGATATTTTCATGTGAAAACTATTTTTCTTGGCCTGTTGAACTTGTTTGAGTACAAAGGGAAAACCCAGGTATCTAGGTGGGTGGACTTTTACTAGTATGCTAGTGAATCTGTGGGGTTTGGCCTCAGTTTCACTTAACATGATTGACCCTTACAACTCTAACTAAAAAATGACGATGATGATTGGGGTCCACTAGGTTGTGGGTATGTTCCCTAATAGTGGCTCATGCATGAGAACAAATATTTTTTTGTGGTTACTCTCATCGAGATATGAGGTACATGGGACCCAAAGATAGCTAGTGCCTAGGGGATATTTCTTATTGCTTGTGCTCATTAGATCCTTTATATTTACAATCAGCATTCAGTATATTTGGCTGAAAAAATTCATCAGCTTTTGAATTTATTTTGAAGGTGTTGATTTTTTAAATTAGCCCACTTGAAAACTGAATTTATTTTAGCTGCATCTTTTAGAAATTGTAACTATAAATTACATGTTTTTGAAAACTTGCATAATTTTCATCTTTTAATGTTTATAACATGTAATCTATTAGTGGTGGTATCCTATCTGGGTTTTTGCTAACCCTACTTACACCCTTGGGTGTATGTATACTTGGTTATTTTTGTTGTCGTAGGTTTGGGTACAAATTTTGTGCCCACAGTTCAGGTTTTCACCTGGCATTCATGATTTGGTGTTGGGGAGATGGATTGAGGGCGATGCCTCTTTCCATGTTGAGGTTCTTGGGCTGTTCATTTTTGGTTTTTTACCTTTGTTATAGTCCTGGTGGGTTGTTTTATACTATGTAATTCAGTTCTGAATTTTTTTAAAACATTGTTTGGTTTGAAAAATCACGATTCATTTTATTGGATTCATTTGTGGTTTTATGTTTATAAACTTGGGTAAATCATTCCCAATTCTCATATTATGATACCTGGGAACTTGTGACATTTCATGGGGATCGAGAACACCCTTCGGGACATGTCACAGGCCGGGTTTTGTGCCGGTTTCGGTGGTGATAAGATTCGGTTCGTTACAATAAGGACATTGCGTTTTCAACCTTGGTTGGTACTTGGTTTAATGTGTACACTGCAGTTTGTAATAAATATCCCCAAAAGGATAATGGAAGATTCTCATGAACCATCATTGACCTCACCATTTCCAACAAGTTATGGGTCCTCCTTTCCCTAATACCAATCCACTGTTGTGTAAAAGGTGGAGTGTGTTGAGATAGAATCCAAGACTCCAATAAATTTTCAATGAACTCTTGAAAAAGTTATTCTACACCTTGATCTAATCAAATATTATTTATCTTATAAACTATGATTATTGTCTACTTCATTCATGAACACCTTGAATTTCGAAAAGGATATAGAATTATACCTCATTTACTAGACATATCCATATCTACTAAAGTCATTAGTAAAAGTAATGATATAATAATATCCACCTATGGATTATACTAGAAATGGTCCACACACAACAATGTGTACAGATCCTAGAATCTCTATGGCCCTTTGACCCTTCCCACCTAATCTATATTTGTTCATTGTACCTTGAAAACAAGAATGACATATATCATGTGGTTTTAGATCATAAGAGTCTAAATAGCCATATCGATGGAGATTTCTAAGAAACATAACATTTACATGGAAAAGGTGGTGATTCAACAACTAGGTGTTATCTGATTCATATGAACATGATTCATTATTGATTTCCAACACTAGGATTTCATAATTTAATACATATAGGCTGTTATTTAAATGTGCCACACCATAACATGTGTTTTAGATATAAAAGAAAAAACATTTGTTTACAAACATGAAAATAAATCCATCTGTATCTAATCTCAATACAGAAATTATGATCCTGGTAACAATTGGCCCATAATAATAGTCTCGTAAAACCAAAATCATCATGGCTGACAACGAAAGTTGTTAGTCACCAATGGAAATAAAATCAATCCTTGAACGTTTAGCAACTCGCAGATCCACCTCTCCTATGAAACGTTTCTGAAATATACATGGTTCTTGAATTTGAATATAGATGTGACCACCACAAGATGTATCTAATGCCCAATGTGTATAAATGGAATGATTTCACTAAATAAAGAAGGCACCTTGTGCTTCCCCTTACATCTGGGTGCAGTTCCTCTTCTACTGGCCTAAATTGAAATAATAAAAGCATACTACTACCTTTTCCATTCCCTACCATTGGATCTTTTTCTTCTTGGTTAAATGGTTATCAAAATATTTATAATATTTATAAATCTTAATCCCCTTTATCTTTTCCTTCCTCTTCCTCTTCACCATAACAAATTCAGGTTAGTCACGCCCCATGTCCTTATCCACTTGGAAAATCAAGTTCAAAAGTTATGATAATCTCTTCTCATTATTGTTCATAATATAAGTCATAATAAAACTAGAGAAGAACATAGAAAATGATGATGGTATGAGATATATATATATATATATATATATATAAATTATGTGATAATTTAATCCCTAAGATGTCCAGATGATAAATGTAGCCAATTATCCTGACTACATGTGATCTAGCTAGGGCAGACTCTCCAAGATTAGTAGTGAACAAAGCGTTGGAGATCTCATACGTCTCTTGTCTCACCTTCTCTTGATAGAGATTCCAAAGGTGATAAATCATGCTATAAGCATCCATTTCCTTATGTTTCTTCGAGATCTCATTGGTCATGGATGATAGAATAAGGAACTAAATATATGTAGCAACATTCAGATGCTTCTCGAACACAGAGAACTCCTCATCACTCGCCCCATTCCTAGGCACAACTGGGAAAGGTTCTTCCAAAACATATAGTTTCATTTCACGATGAATGATGACCTGAAGGTTCCATTTCCACCTCTGTAAATTAGTGTCGATGAGAAGTTTTCACATCTTGAGTATAGATCCCAATGATTTTTTGATGTCATTTTTTATGCCCATTCTACAAATAAGATAAATAATTTTTTAGTTCATTATTTGATAAAATTATGAAAAAATATATTAATTAGTCTCCTACTATTTTATGGAAATATAATAACCTTCATTATTTGATTTGGAATATCTTGTATATTGGATTTTTTTGTGGGAAGGATCCATATTCTATTCTCATCTCCCAAACATTTTCTGGTCATGAAACATGAATGGTTTTAGGTAGGCATTCAAAATTCAAAATACATTAACTTCTTTCTCCTTGATCTATTGAGTGGACTCCCCAATCCAGAAATCATTATTTTAGATTTCCTCAACCCTTGCTGTTTAGTTACACCAAGTCCTATACTGGCAGTCAACCATTGATGTAGACTAGGTTAAGCCAAACCCAACATTAAAATCACAATTCCCTTATAATTTAATTAACAACAACATTGGCTGGTCAAGCACTTCGAACTATTGGTTCGATTCTAACTAATGTAATGGAAGACAAGACTGACTTAATATTTTATTGAGGGATTTTATCTTTTATGCATAAATTGCATCATATTTTCATTTCACATTCTTGTTAATATTAAGTGGGATATACTTATGTTATTAACCTTGTCTTGATAATATTTACAAATAATCCATATTATTTTAGTTCCATCTTTCATGCTTGTGAATTCATTAATTATGTGACAATGACAATACATCACTAATTAATAACGATGAAACTAGAATAAATAAAATAATGGTTATGATCATGAGGTTTTTTAATTGTTATTTTATCTAACGGTTTATAACATAACCCTGACCTAGAGGAGAAACAACTTGATCCTTTTATGGATCATGTTTATAACTTTCCACTTGTCCAGCTTTGTAACTCCTCATATTGGTTTCTCCCCATCTCATAACCTAAACTACCTCTACTATCAGGGGGGAGATCCATCCATTACATATGCTTTTAACTCACACGTAGGTGAGGGGTCAAAGGGGGTTTACATAAAAAATCAAGGTCACACAGGCCCTACGTATTAATGAGAATATGGCACACAGTCTAACAATTTTAATTTAACAAATAATTTAAAAGGAAACCAATCACATACAAAGGTCTAGACTCGCTCATGATCATCCACATATATGCAGTGAATTATGCATTTAATAAAAATATAATTCAATTATTTAATCGTTCGTATTAAGATAAATGACGCTCGAATCGATTAATTATTATATTTAATTAATCAATCCTTCTATCTTAGTCATTTTTCTTAATTTCCATGAGATTTTCACCTATTATAATTTTAAAAAAAATTATAAATTTATTTAAAATTAACTATTTATATAACTTGTACGTTAGCAGAATCATGGTGAATACATGTACAAAGCTACCCAACATGTATTATACTTGTATACAATTTATTCTTTGTAAAATTTAGGATGTACACATAATTATAATTGTAATACAACTCATATATGATGTGAAGATCTTTGAACATTACACGGATATTAATTAAACATTTATATATATATAACACCTATTATATGTTGTGTCCTATCTTTATTCCCACATTAATGATAATGTCTCAAGGGTTACATAATGTAATAATAAAATTTTAAATATGCATAAAATGGAAAAAGTACATGGTGTATAGATTTGACTAAAGGGAGTATACCCTCCTCACCTTCCATCAAAAGTAAACACCTGGTGAACTGGCATGAGAGGTGTACTTTGAAAATCTTCATAGTTGATGGAGTGTCCAGTGGTCCACATACCATGTAGACTCCATGTTACATGGTCCCCAGAGGGGAATGTTGTGTATGGGATACCTGACATGACCCTGACCCGATTGGACTACAATCTTAGTCCAGTGGGCCACTTAGTATATAGTATGGTTGAATGTGAACCATTGTTTCCTTGTCAAAAAATGGTGTAAAAATTAACTACACTAGATTTCATTAATGCACATGGCTCAAGTAAATGGTGAATTACTCCTGTTGTGCTGAACACAACTACACGATGTTTGATTCAGATTACACGTCTTGTGTGAAAGATCACACGGTGAGTAACTCCAAATACATGGTGTGTACTATCATGTTACCTAGACAGAATCTTCAGTGCCTCCTGATGTTATCCTTGATTTATTTTTATTCATGAAATTATTCATTTTTGTTAGATCTGTGTGCAATTAATGAGGAAGAACACATCTCGAAATTCAGATTACAAGAATGATTAAACATGAATTAAAAAATATAATTTTTAAAGAGTAAATCATCAATGAATTATTTAAACAATTATAAAAAAACATGACCCCTCTTATACCAATTATAGGTTCTAGGCATAGTAAAAACATGGTTATTTCAGTTTCCAACTTTAAACTTTACTATGATCAATGATTATTATTGGATCAATACGATGATGAATGCCAGTATCTATGGAATGAAATCAAATATTTAGATAAATAATAAAGAGGCCTAGAACCCAGAGGGAGAACTAACATATTTTGTTTTTAATTAATTTATTTCAATTAAAGAACTACCTACAAGTATTTCTTTCTTCTTTGATGTGTCTGACCACAGATATGTGGTGAGACTTTCATTGCTTTACAGAGATCAACAGTAGATCTCCTCTACCAGTAATCCACACATGCGCCACTAATATTTGGACGTTGCCGAAGGAGTCTCCTGATACTTGCGCGAATGGTCCTTGCACATGTTTCGTCCTCCCTCAATCTCCTTGAGAGATGCTTCGAAATCATTCTCTAATCCGATGGAGGATGGCAGCTCTCGTTCTTGAGATTGTTCTTGGAGAAAAAATGCTCTCAAGGCTTGAGATTTCTTTATCCAAAATGTTGTGAGAAATCAAAATTGGATGTCTTGCATGTCGGTTTCCCCCATGGATAATTAATGAATAATATATAATTTGGAATTTAATCCACTAGGTTATAATAAATAATTATCACAAGTTTTGTTACTTATTTTATTATTCAATGTGAAACCCTCATATCAAATAATAATAGCAATACCATTACTTACATGACATGTTCTTATATTGAATGTTACAATTAAATTAAATTTTAATCAAATAATAATTAATATTATTTTCTCATCAGATCCTTTAACTCATTCTTCCCATCCTACAAAATATTTATCAGACCATGAATAAGGACTATTTATTTATTAAATAAATAAAAAAAATCTAACTGCATTATTTATATATAAATAAATAAAAAGCAATCAGGCATACCTAAATAATTATTATACCACAACCTGGAAAAATATTTATTCAACTTATTAAATAATAAATTATTTAACTGGGAGTCCATATAAATTTAGTGTGTGACCCTCTAGGCCTCTTTCTTAATGGTATTAAGTGAGCCTTCTTAAAGTCCAAGGATATCATCTAGAAACACTCTAAGGCACCCATAGATGAAGAAGTTAATGCTGCAACAACTTATCACCTCATAAGAACTCCTACCATGTAATATAATTCCAATATCGCAGTATCTCCAATCGAGTAGGTTGCATGCTAGTGTCATAAGAATACTTCTATTAATGTCACATATTTACATGATAATGAAAATTTGTACAGGAATTATCCTATAGAAATTGATATCCAACCCCTCGAAACTCTATAACAAGGAATATGCCTCTAGGAAAGTGGGTTGTATGACCTCGATCCCTATCCATTTTGGACACGTTAATAAGTATATAATTCAATTTCGGATAACCATAAAACCTAATATGAACAAAATATGTTCAAGAAATATGTTTATGCTCATAACTCTAATAAAAAGTTGTGTTCATGGTTTATGGAAACTAAATCTTATGATAAATTTCATATCATGTAATACAGGGGTCCATCTACTTGGAAAAATTTATAACATATATTTATCATACACAATTTTTATAATTCATAATCAAATTATTAACTTGAATATTTATAAGCAATGAACTAATAAATAAAATATTTATTTATATTCAAAAAATAAGAACACAATATGAACATTTTCTATCTAATCTATGATGAATATACTAGTTTTATGATTCCCAACTCTTATAATTTATAAAAACAATATAAATCAAAAGTAAATTTATCAAAAAAGAAATTTAACTTTTTATGCATGTAATCTTTTACGGCTTATATGAAAAAGAAACAACCTTACCTAATTATGTAAGGATTAATTGTTATTTAATAAATGTATGCTAAATATCCTATTATTATTCCCACGTTCAACATCTAAATTTCAAATAATATTTGATCCCTTTAAATCCTCATCATGTATAGGTTTGTAGGATCCTTTTTACTTACAGCATAATCCACCATATTCACCATCACTGGATGGTAATCGAATGAAAATTCATAAGACTTGATCAAATATAACTACATTTAATAGTTCATATTGACCTCTTTTCATATGAACATAATCTTCAGGATTTTATGATCCATATATATGTCACAGTTCTCCATGAAGAGAGAATGTCACCAAATATTTAGTGAATAAATCCCTACAACCTATTCTAGATATTTTGACAGGTACCACTATTCATGAATCATCAATTTTCAAAATGAATATGATATCACTGTTGTATCTTGAATGATTACACAACCAAATAACTTTTTATATGAATCATTTTAGATCACGAGTCCATCTCTTTTGGTGGGTAATGTGAGTATAAGAGTAGTGATTATCCTCTTCTTTAACCCTTTAATGCTCTTCTCATTGTAATTAGTCCAAAAAATGTATCCCTTCCTAGTTATTATTGTTTGTTGGCATGAAAATAATGTGTTTATTCTCACAAATGGTTTAGAGTACCGAGCTAATACAATAAAACAATGGGTTTTAGTCCTAGATGTTGATCTGATTCATCCTTTAGTTGCCTCTAGATTTTGATGATATGTAGATATCCCTTTTCTAGTGATAACACTCCCTAGTAATGTTACATCCAAAATCCAAAATACCCATTTATAGTACTTCATATATAACTTCTCTTTCTACAAGGTCTTTAGTACAATATTAAAATGCTCCTTAAGTCTCTCCTTTCTTTTAGAGTAGATAATAATACAATCTTTAAATTTTCATGTCCCATCCCCCGAGGCATGTGTTGTAAATACTCAGAGCTCTCCTTCTATAAGCTAGGGGCTAGTAACTTGCACCAAAAGGCATATCCACAAAAAGGGAAGGCATTTCCTTTAAACCTGTTCACACACACAACCCATAATGATGAATGTAAAGCTAAAACTCGGATTCCAACAACAAGTATGTCACACAAGGAAGAAACCACACATGAAAAGGTGAAATTGAAAAGAAAAGGGGCTAGAATACAATCCTAACTGAAAATGAAAAGTACTGTAAAAGGATTTACAAGCTCCAGGGGTCGTCCACTAAAAATCATACCTAATTATTAGTTATAGATCACCGTCGAAGGTTGTTGAAGTCTATTGCATCTGTAGATCCACCTTTGAGAACCACCTATCCCTAGCTTTCCAAGATCCCAGTCAATGATGTCCATCCACTGAACAGGACACAACAGGTGCGGGAAAATCCCTCAGATGGGTGAGTCTAACAATACTCAGTAGGGACACGAAAAACAACTCAGCTCTCACATAATTCCACAAAGGGAATCCCAAAATATTGTACGAAGAATAGAGTTATCTCGACCCAGGTATAACGTAATGTGATGATAGAAAAACCAATGGTTTCAAACACTGAACATCAAATTTCTCAATGGAACAAATCCCAAATGAGTCATTTAGGCTAGCTAGGTTGTCTATACCTATTCATTAGCTGAATCAAAAAGTCTCACTAATTGCTGAGTCACGAAGCCTTATAAGGTAGATGTGTCAGAGAGTCTCTCCAGTAGCTTAGTAAAGGATTCTTACTGGTTAGTTGAGTCACTCAATCTTGATGATAGATAAGTCACAATTTCTCTCTAGGTATATGAGTCATGAAGTCTCGCTTATAGCTTAGTCACAGAGTCTGGTTGGATAGCTGAGTCATGAAGTCTTACTGATAGCTGAGTTACAGAATCTCACTAGGTATCTGAGTCATGGATCCTCACTAGGTGAACTTCAATAAAATCTTACATATATGATTTCAGAAGTACTACCCCGTCACGTGGGTCCCAACGCCGCAAACATCACATCAATTGGACGCACAGTATGGGAGATACGTCCCATTTTATAAACAGGGGTTGGTTGCATTTGGTCCTAATCTGATTGGTTTGATTGACCTGGCCAACTTGACCCGGGGTCTTTCATGAACTTGATCCTGTTTGTCTAGCCCATTGGCCGTTATTGGACCCAGTCTAGTTTGGTCGTGAGTCTAGTCTGCTTGGTCACCCAGTGAACCAAAATTTATCTAGCCCGACTCGCACTGGCGGGCCGGTCTGATTTACTAGTTCAGGCTATCGCACGGCCCAGATATATCCTATCAGACCGGTCTGGTAAAGATGGTTGGTTCAAAAATTTAGTCGGGCCACTCGGGCGGCCCAGTCCACTTGCCCGGCTCGGCCCGGTCCAATGGGCCAGCCAGTTTGGCTTGTCCAGTCTGGTTGGGGTGTGTGTAGCTGATCAAATGGTTTCCCCTGTTAAGAGTGCACGACCCGCAAGGATTGGTTCATTCCTCCTTCATGGTGCCAGGCTAGTGCCACATCTATCCAGCCACCGTGGCATCCCCCTTCTCTATGGAACACACCAAGCATGATTCCTTTTTCAACACATCCCGCAAGAGTCATTCTCTTTCCCTTCACACGACACTTGGGGTGGGGCAGCCTCCTGCCAGCGTGTAATGTCTCAGTTTTTACATGTATTATTTTCAAATATTATAGGATATTATTACGAGACCAGGCATAGAGACGACACATCATTCTAAGGCCCGGTGATCCAGGAATTGTGGTTAAAACGTTTTTTTAGTTATGTGAGTCGAAACTTGTGCACAGTTGTGGCAGTTTCCGAACTGATGCCCGTATTAAAAATATGAGGGAACCATTACATCCAGGATGATAACTTTACCTAATAATGGGTATATCCTTGACCAGTGCGGGTCAAGGGAAAAAGTTAATTTTCGGACGTTTTTAGTAAAATAAAATAAAACTAAATTCGCAATGTTTATTTTATTTTATACAGAAACATCCGTTGTAGCATGGTGATGGGGAAACAGTTTCATTAATAAATGCCACGACATAATGAGTCCAGAATGGAAATCTTGACTCTTTAATGCCACAATGTGATGGAATGAAAAATCAGTTTCCTTTTTTTATGGGTTATTTGAATGGTGGTCGTTGACGAAATTTTGAGAGGAAGCTCTGGGGAATCTATGGAGCCTTGGAGAAAAACTCATGGTGACAAATGACGAGAGATCGAAGCTGTAAATCACTGCACTGATGAAGTTGAAGGATCTCAGCGATGACGACAGTGTGACCCTTTGTCAGCGATCGATCCCTTTTTGAGGGACAAGTTTTTTTTTAAAATCTCCTTTTCACATTTTTGATTTTAAACGACAAATGTGGATCATCCACAAACATTTTGATCCGTAGATTCATATGTTTTTGATGAAGGGTTTTTGATGGGATGATTTCAGGGAATTAATCAATTTTTAATTTGTTGTTTGATTCTGCTCCGTTTAAGCCTACTAACAGGAGAAGATCAACGCCATGACAAATGACGGTGGAGGTTCATTACTCAACTTGCTTTTTAGATTTCCTTCCACTTTTTCTTTTGCACGTTCATTTCTTTCTTTGTAGGGAAATGGACAACGGACCATTGCACATCTGTTTTGTGATGCAACGATCCCCAATTAAAGATACAAAATTACAATGACCTACTGGAGGTGCAACAATGATAGCGGATGTTGAATCGACACGGTACATGAATTATCGTTATTCGACCGTTCTTCATGTGGGTGGATCAAAATGTGTTTTTGGGGCTAATCATAGGCCCTAATACAACGAATACAACTTCGGGACATCAGGGTGACCTAGATTTAGGATATTTGTGGAGATCGGATGGTCGGATTGATGATCGAGGCAGCATGGGAGGCATGCCGGCAAGGAGCGTCGATTCTGAAAAATTTCATGAATACACGACATGTACTTTCATAGAACACACCGTGTAGTACCGGTGGCGGCGGCTAATATTTCAGGGGTCATAGAGGAATCACACGGCATGTGACCCTAGTCACACAGCCTTTTGGAGTTTCCCCAAAGCTCGACGTGTATTTTGGAAGGTACACAGATACAGGATGGACTACACGGCTTCAGACAACACAGCATGTACTCTCTACGTAGCATGGTAGAGGCGGATACATGGGACTCATCGTGTATCCAAGGGATACATGGACACGTGATGAAGTACATGGAATGTACTCCATCTCATGGCCAGGAAAGGCCAGTAAAGCGGTTCAGCCCATTTACTGATTACAAGGGTTGGAGTACACGGGTTGAGGACCGTGTATGGGCACACGACCAACGTACATGGAGCCAACCCCAGCCCCTTGGACATGGAATGTATACTATACTACATGCCGTGTACTCACATTTATACATGACCAGCCTTATGACATAGGCCATTGTATATGGGTAGTACCCAGGGTAAGACAACACAGCTTGAAACTTTTCAACACACTGTGTACTTTTTTGGAAAATGGCACGGTCCTCTGGTTCATCATATCAAGGACATCATTCGATTAGTTTAGTGCCCAAACTTCTCATTCCCTTAGAGGTGAGGCATCATTTCCTTCTACATGATTATGATACCTTCATTAGGACTTTCTGTGATAGAGTTGGAATCCCTCTTAGAGGCCCAGAGCGAGATCCTCTATCCATTAGTGACCCTAGGTAGAGTCAAGCATCGATGTGACCAAATTTACTGGGCATTGATCCTCTACCTAGCTAGTGAATCACCTTACTGGTGAATCTGGATGAGTCGTGGTATCCACCATGGCCCTGGGAGTGATCCTCATTTCGGTATCATGATATTTCACACTCAAGAGTGTGTCTCCCCTAATGAGTGCTTCTATCTATCGTGATATTCCCACTCAAGAGTTTTTCTTCTGTAGTGAGTGTAACTAACTCTTGTGATGTTTCCTGACAAATAGTACTACTCAGACGGACATCATCAGAGCTACCAGACTCGTGGAGTGTGTTCTCCTGGAATGAGTACTTCGTGGAAATCTTCGAACGGAATCCCTAGCAGGGGTATGCAGTTGTGTGACTTGTCTCTAGACTACGGCTCTGGGTTTTGATTATATCTAGATTGTGATATCCTTTTATATGTTCATAATTCATATACTGTGTAGAGATGACTATGAATTTCCTTTGTGTACTTACTTTGTGTTTTTTGGGGTCCTCTACTGAGTATTGTTATACTCACCCCTTCACGGTTATTTCCCGCACGTGTTGTGTCTTGTGCAGATGAGCAGCCTTTTGAAAGAGTCCAGGGAGGACCAGGACATGACTGTGCTTTCTGAGTTCCCTAAAGTCCAAGGCATTCCTTCACCTACGAGCAGTAGTCCCAGTATCTCTTTGTGTTTACAGGTTGGACTTTGCAGTTTTCATACTCTAGTTTTTGCTAGGCTTGTATTCTGGTCCAGTTCACTTTCAATACATTACTTTTCTTCATACTCTTTTGGTTGGGTTTAGTTGTATGCATGCATTTTTTTACACAGTGGTTTTTACATTTCAGCATTTTGGGCTTGAAGATGTGTGTGTGTGTGTGTGTGTGTGTATAGGTCCTTAGGAAATGCCTCCCACGTAGTAATATGGCTACTCGGTGCTATTCACCAGTTGCTGGCCTATTGGAGGCAGGCTTGGGGAGTCACGACACAGGCCCCACAGGGACGGGTCGTGACAGTGTGGTATCAGATGTGGCCGGTTCTACCTTAGGACCAAGAGTCTATGAGATTGGTTTGGGGCAACAATTTTTAGTGTTTTGAGCTCGACTTTCAGGCTAGAGACTCTAGTGTTAGTGCGGCGTCCGATGTATCCATACACCAAGACTCTGATAACCTTCTTTTCGATTCGGTACAAGAAAACACTAGTTTCATGGAAATCGTACATGCATTATATATATGAATGGGGTTTTTTTCCATATCATTTGTGTCAGCTATCAGATATACTCATTGACCATGGTACATCTTGTTTCCTTACAGGATGCCTCCATGTTGCATACCTGCTAGGATGCAGCAGCACAATCACGAGGATAAGCCCCTTTGTGATGAGGCATCGATACAGGGACCAGTTCCCCTAGAGTTTCCACCAGGTGGTGCACCTACTATACCACCACCAGTGGAGTAGTCCGTGGTACCTGTAGTACTGACCAATGAGGAGCGTAGGCTCAATGCGCTCCATGAGTTCTAGAGACAGAGACCCCTCAAGTTCCGAGGTGAGCCCGACCCTTAGGTAGATGAGGATTGGCTCGAGGTGGTGACAAGTGTTTTCTATCTAGTACGGACACTAGTAGATCAGATGGTGATCCTAGGGGAGAGTCTTCTTCAGGGTTTGGTGGGACGACGGTGGAGTCTGACCACACAGACTCACGATTAGGAGACACTTTTGTGGAAATCGTTCAAGAGACTCTTCATGGAGGATTTATCTCTGGTTACGCTGAGAGATGTACACATCCAGGAGCTTCTTCATCTCCAGTAGGGAAGTTTGATGGTAGTTGACTATTGATCTAGGTTCACTAACCTCTCCAGGTACTCGATGGATATGGTCAG
Source organism: Viscum album (assembly GCA_963277665.1). NCBI lineage: Eukaryota > Viridiplantae > Streptophyta > Magnoliopsida > Santalales > Viscaceae > Viscum > Viscum album. The sequence continues at coordinate 862,699,246 of OY728121.1, forward strand.
GGATCAGTACATCAGAGCTCAGACCTTTGAGAGAGGTCTACGATGAGACATCCAAGCTTGTGTGGTGCCTCTATGAATTCTGACTTATGAGTGGGATTTGGTGATCAAGAGATTCTTGGTGGAGCATAGACTGATGACGACAGTCACTAGTAGACAGACAGGTGTGGAGACCTCAGCACTAGGGATCCGACATCGGAAGATGGGATCAGAATGTGAGAGACATCAAAGGAGGACCCAGGACAGAGGATTGATTGTCTAGGGCTATCCAGATGGATCCAATCATCCTAGGGAGAAGCGGTTCTACGCATGCAACGGTAGGGGACATCTTGATTGAGATTTTTCGACCCGTCGATCTACTGGCAGGGAAGCGGTGGATGGACCACCGATGCAGAGGTAGAGAATGGAGTAGACAGACACACCATGTGGAAGACATGGAAAAGGAGTAGGGAGAGTTTCAGGTGGCGGTAGATGCTTCAATCTACTTCCACCACCACGCCTAGGAGGTCTGCACCAGTCTCAGGGAGCTGGGAGACAGGGTCGGGAACAACTGGATGCGGTCAACGCATGCGACCTAGGGACTCCAGGGATGATACAAGGTATGATCTATATCTTCTCTACCTCAGATTCCATACTTATAGACACAGGTAACAGTAATTCATTCATCACCATATCTCTTGTACGAAACCTTGAGATTCCAGTATAATCGTTGACACGATCCTTGCGCTTGGAGACACCTGAGGGAGGAGACTCGACAATCAAAAACCTTTGCAGACCCTGTGATATTACCCTTGGAGGTGATATTTTTTGTCGAAACCTCTTGGTGGTAGTGTTGAGGCCATACGATGTCATTCTCGGTATGGATTTGTTAACTTTGGTCCATGCTAAGATTGACTATTTTAGCTGAAGAGTGTTCTATGTCCACCATGATGGAACGAGGTTTTCCTTTATCGAAGAAATGGAGCCGCATGCAGCCCAAATGGGCTCATGCATAAGAGGGTGTAGACGATCACTCATGAGATGGCTAGACTTACCCTCAGATCAGTAGATGTTGTGACCTCTCAGTTCCTAGAAGTACTGGTGGAGTACGAGGATATCTTTCCCAAAGACATTCCAGGACTATCTCCCCGCCAAGAAATCGACTTCTGCATCGACTTAAACCCTGGGAAGACATAGATTTCCTCACCAACACATCATATGGCCCTCGTAGAGCTTCGCGAGCTGAGGGTGCAGTTGGAGGATTTGTAGAGAAAGGGTTTTGTAAGACCCAACTTTTCACCCTGGGTGACCGCAGTTTTGTTTTCCAAGATGGAGGATGGGAGTTTGAGGTTTTTTATGGATTACTGGCGCCTGAACTGGGTGACAGTGAAGAATAAGTATCCACTACTGAGAATCGATGGCCTCTTCGATCAGCTGAGAGGGTCACGGTGGTTATCAAAGGTTGGACTTCGATTATATTATCACCAGTTACGAGTACGAGATAAGGATATACCAATGATGGCTTTCAGATGCTGTTATGGTCACTATGTGTACTTGGTGATGCCTTTCAGTGTGACAAACACCCCCATAGTGTTCATGGGACTGATGAACCAGATCTTCTAGCCGTACCTGGACCGGTTAGTGGTGGTCTTCATCGAAGGTATCCTTGTGTACTCGACATAAAGGAGGAGAATGTGAGACACATGCAGATAGTTCTAAACATACTCCGATAGCACTGTGTTTTTGGGAAGCTCTCGAATGCCAGTTCTAGATTCAAGAGGTCCACTTTTTGGACACGTCATCTCAGCAGATGGAGTAGCTATGGACCCAGCCCAGGTGGAGGCAGTGTTAGCATGGGAACCACCTCAGAACATGAAAGAGGTGTGAAGCTTACTTGGGGTGGCATTTTATTGCCGGAGATTCATCCCTGAATTCTCCCAAATAGTATCACCAATGATGGCCTTGACCAGGAAGGTGCAACCCTTCATGTGGACGGAGAGGTTCCAGCAGGCTTTCGAGCAGTTGAGATAGAGTTTGACGAGCACCCCAATATTAATATTACCTAATAATGGTGTCGAGTACGTAGTTTTCTGTGACACAACAGGGAATAGGCTTGGCTGCGTCCTGATGGAGAGACATAAAGTGATTTCTTATGGTTCACGCCATCTTAGGCCACGTGAACAGAACTATGCGACCCATGATATCGAGTAGGATGCAGTAGTCTTTATAGTGAAGATGTGGCGACACTACCTTATGGGCGAGCGGTTTATCGTCTACTCTTACCACAAGAGCCTCAAGTACATATTTTCATAGAAATATCTGAATCTCAGGTAGAGGCGTGGGATAGAGTTCCTCTAGGACTATGATTTTGAGATCATCTATTCTCTTGGGAAGGGGAACAAGGTGGCAGATGCTCTTATAAGAAGGTTGAGCTCGCAGTTGTTGAGTGAGGTGATAGAGCAGTTAGCTGCGTTGTAATTATCCTTCGTGGACAGAGAGGATACATTTTACCAATAGTCGATGGTTGTTTCCCCTCAACTCTTACAATGGTCTTTGGAGGCATAACTTGGAGATGTCGACTGTGTGGCTTTACGTGCTCAGTTATCCATAGGACATGCTCTTTATGGATATTCACAAGGTGGGGAGCATGAAATTATTTTTAGAGGATGCACTATTGTACCAGTAGAATTACAGGAGGAGGTCCTAAGGGAGTTTCATTCATCCCCCTTGGTGGTACATCCTAGAGTGGAAATGATGTACCAGGATCTTCGATGACAGTTCTGGTGGTCAGGAATGAAGAAGGAAGTAGCAGGGTTGGTTTCTCGATGCCTCACATGACAGAAGGTGAAGGCTAAGCATCACATTCCAACGGGATTAGCTAACACCCAGGAAGTTCTAGAGTTGAAGTGGGATGGAATATCAATGGACTTTGTGACAGGCTTACCACAGACACCCATGGGGTATGATTCCATCTGGGTGATCGTTGACCGACTAACCAAGTCCGCCCACTTCCTAGCTATCAGGAAATAGAGTCCCGTATAGAGCATGGGATGCCTCTATGTGTAAGAGATATTTCGGAATCATGGAATCCCTTCGATGATAGTCTCATACTGAGATTCTCAATTTACATTCTGGTTGTGGAAGGGATTGCATGAGGCCTTTGGGACTCTGCTACGCTTGAGCACGACATTCCATCCCTAGACTGATGGTTAGACAGAGAGGACCATTCAGGTTCTAGAGGATATGTTGCGAGCCTGTATCTTAGACTTTTTTCGTAGTTGGGAGGACCACTTACCACTGGTGGAGTTTGCGTATAATAACATCTTCCACTCCACCATTGGTATGGTACCATTCGAGGCTTTGTATGGGAGACCCTGTCGGTCACCGCTTAGCTGGACTGACCTTGAAGAGTCAGCACTCATGGGTATAGATTTGGTGTAACCTACCACTGAGAAGGTTAATATCATCCGGGAATTGATAAAAACTACAGAGAACCAAGTGAAGACTTTTACTGAGAGGTGATGGAGACCACTGGAGTTTGAGTAGGGAGACCACGTCTTTGTTCAGGTCTCACCTCATCGAGGGTTATAGAGATTTGGCCGAGGAGGAATGTTATCTCCGAGGTTCATTATTCTTTTCCTGATATTAGGCAGAGTTGGTGAGATGGCGTACCACCTAGCTATACAGCCACATTTTCATAGGGTAGATGATTTATTCCACGTGTAGCAGCTGATGAGGTAGGTGCATGACCCATCGCAAGTCATCGACTGGGTCGAGTTGGACATTGACGATGGAGTGACCTTTGCTGAGTACCCATTGGAGATCAAGGATCAGCAGGATAGGATCCTTTGTGGGAGATCGATTCACATGGTGCACATTTTTCGGTAGCATGAGAATCTTCAAGAGAGCACGTGGTAGCGGGAGGCTTAGATTTGTTCCCAGTACCCACATCTTTTTTAGCAGTCTTTGTTTTGGCTTTTTGGGGACACAAAGCCCCAAGGTGGGGAGCATAGAATGTCTCAGTTTTTTCGTGTATTATTTTTAAAATTTATATGAAATTATTACGAGACCAGGAGTAGATACGGAACATCATTCCGAGGCCCGGTGATTCCAAAATGTTGGTTCTATCTTTTTTAAGTTATGTGAGTCGGAACTTGGGGGCGGTTGTGGATGTTTCCAAACAGATTCCCAAATTAAAAATCTGAGGGCACTGTTGCGTCCAGGACGACGAATTTATATAAGAACAGTTCTAACCTCCACTGGCCTGGGTTGATGGAAAAAGTTAATTTTCGGTCAATTGTAGTAAAATAAAATAAAAATAAATTCTCAATGTTTATTTTATTTTATATGGAAACATCTGTCATAGCACGACGATGGCGTAGTTGTTTCTTTAATAAATTCCACGTCATAATGACTCAAGAATGGAAATATTGACTCTTTAATGTCACAGTGTGATGGAATGGAAAATCATGTTCTACTTTTTATGGGTTAATCGAATGGTGTTCGTTAAAATTTTTTTGAGAGGAAGCTCTGGGGAATCTGTGGAGCCTTGGAGAAGAACTCTCGGTGATGAACGATGACATATAGAAGCTACGAATCGCTCCACCAATGAAGTAGGAGGATCTCAGCATTGACGGCAGTGTGACCCTTCATCAGTAATAAATCTCTTATTTAGGTAGGGGTTGTTATTTCAAATCTCATTTTCCTATTTTTGATTTTAAACGAAAAACTCAGATCAACCATGACCATGTTGATTCGCGGAATCATACATTTTTGCGGGAGGGTTTTTGATGGGTTGATTTCTGGGAATTAATTCATGTTTAATTATTGTTTGATTCTTCTCTTCTAAGCATACTAACAGGAGAATATCAATGCCATGACGAATGACATAGGAGTTTCATTCCTCGATTTTCATATTGGATTTCCTTCCCATTTTTCTTTTTCCTGTTCTTTGTGGGGCGATGAAGAAAAGATCGTTGTGCATCCATTATGTGACAAAATGATCCCAAATTGAATATCCGATGTTACAACAACCTAACAGAGTTGCGAAGATGATAGATGACGACAAATTGACATGGTAAGGGAATTATCGTTCTTCGACCGTTTCTCTTGTTGGTGGATCAAAAAGCATTTTCTGGGCCGATCGGAGGCCCAAAAACAACAAAGATGACTTCGGGACATCGGGGCGACCTAGATTTTGGTGTTTTGTTGTGATTGGAATGCCAAATCAATGATCAGGGAAACCTGGGAGGTGCACTGGCGAGCAGTGTCGATTCCAGAAATTTCCAGAATACACGGCATGTACTTCCGAAGAACACACCGTATACCGGCGGTGGCAGATAGGGTTTCGGGGGTCAGAGAGGAATCCCACGGCGTGTGACCCTGGTCAGACAGTTTGCTGGACTTTCCATGAATCTTGACGTGTATTTTGGAAGGAACATGGACAGGGGATGGACTACACGGCTTCAGACAACACGGCGTGTACTCTCTACGCAGCATGGAAGAGGAGGCTACACGGGACATGGCATGTATACAGGGGATACATGGACACGGGATGAAGTACATGGTGTGTACTCTATCACATGTCCAGGAAAGGCCAGTAACGCAGGTCACCCCGTGTACCGATTACACGGGTTGGAGTACATGGTGTGATTACCTTGTATGGGCACACGACCAACATACATGGAGCCGACCCCAGTCACTCGGACATGGCACGTACACTGTACTACACTCCGTGTACTCACTTTCTACATGACCAGCCTTATGACATGGTCCATTGTACACAGGTAGTACACGAGATCATACAACATGGCATGTAACTTTTCTACATTCCATGTAGTTTTTGGAAAATGACATGGTCCTCTTGTTCACCGTATCTTGTACATCTTTCATTTGGGTTAGTACCCCTTCTTCTAGTTCTCCTGGTGTTCAAGAATTGTTTCCTTCTACAAGAGTATTATCCCTTCAGCAGGGCTTTCTGGGATAGAGTCGGAATCCCTCCTAGAGGCCCAGAGTGAGATCACTTATCCATTCTAGACCCTAGGTAGAGTCAGGAATCGACGTGTCCAACTCTACCATGCATTGATCCTATACCTTGCTGGTGAATCCGAATGAGTCGTGGTATCTTCCATGGACCTGACATTGATCCTCCTCTGTGTATCGTGATCTTTCCCACTCAGAACTGTGTCTCCCGTAATGAGTGCTTCTATCTATCATGATCTTCCCACTCAGGAGTGTGTCTCCCATAATGAGTGTAACTACCACTCGTGACATTTCCTCACAAACAGTACTTCTCGGAAGGACGTCATCAGAGCTACTAGACTCATGGAGTGTGTTCTCCCGGAATGATTACTTCATGGAAATCTTCGAACTCAATCCCTAATGGGGGTATGCAGTTGTGTTACTTTTCTATAGACTATGGGTATGGGTTTTGAGTATATCGAGATTGTGATCTCTTATTATAAGTTCAGTAGACATATAATGTGTAGAGGTGACTGTGCCTACCTTTGTGTACTTAATTTGTGTTTTTCTGGGTCCTCTAATGAGTATTGTTATACTCACCCATGCACAGGCTTTTCCCACACATGTCATGTCTTGTGCAGACAAGTAGCCTTTTGACAGAGTCCAGGGCGGACCAGGATAAGACCAAGATTTTTGAGTTCCCTAAAGGCCAAGTCATTCCTTCGGCTACGAGTAGTAGTCCCAGTATATCTTTGTGTTTACAGGTTGGACTTTTCAATTTTTAGACTCTTGTTTTTGTGGGATTTTGTTCTGGCCCAGTTCACTTTTATTACTTTACTTTCCATCGTACTCTGTTGGTTGGGTTTAGTTGTATGAATGCATTTTGTTCCTTAGTTGTTTTTACATTTCAGCATTTGTGGGATTGGAGATGTGTGTGTGTGTATAGGTTCTTAGGAAATGCCTCCCATTGAGTAATATTCCTACTCAGTGCTAGTCACCAACCCCTAGCCTATTGGAGGAAGGCTTGGGGAGTCAAAGCGTGGGCCCCTCTGGGACATGTCGCGACACTGCGGCTTTTTCCACTGGACACCGGTGGTGCTGCACCAGTGGCACCTTCTGTGAGCCACCGAGTCCGCTCCGATGGACTAATTTCAGATATGTCTGCACCAACGAGCCTCTCAGGTCACCTCCATCACTAGAAAATCCTCAAATTCACCTTGGTGCCAATTCCCGAATGTTTATATAAAGAAAGCACAAGCTGAGTGGCTCAGGCCTTGTTCATGTTCCCAAGAACCCTCCACATTAGAAGTTTTAAAACACAGGGGAAGATTGGGATCATGATTCCATCAACAATAATTTAATACCAGTATAGAAAACCTAGAAGAATACCCTCCCATAAGAACACATGATCCACAGATCATCTTATTCATGTTTTGATCCGCATTCATTATTTTGAAAATGAAGAACGGGAAAACCAAATCAAAAAATACCCTTACTTGGATTGAGGATCCATCACTAATGAGAGAGGAAACTCTCAGCGATCGTTGATCCTTAATCTATTTTCATTTCTCATATCTAGAATCCATCCCACTAGCATTCATCAATCCCCAATTTGATGGTGTTCGTCGATGGAGTTTGTTATCATAGAGGGAGAGGGAGTGGTTCCACATTCATCATAGAATTTTCACATGTTGTTTCTCAACTCAGGATCCTTGTTTAATTAAAGTAAGGATACATGTCGTGTGTTTCCATTTTGTCTCATTAATGAGTTTCATTAATGATTTAGCATCGCCTCATCACTGCACTGCAACATTGACTGGTCATTGTGTCACAGTGTAGATGGTTTGAATAAAATAAACATTTAAGTTTATTTTATTTTATTTATTTTTACTAAAAGGGAAAATTTTATTTTTTCCAATATATTTGTGTTGGTCAAGGATAATCCCTTCATAGGTGAATCCCATCGTTCTGGATTCAAGGGATACCTAGGATTTTTGATTCGGGCATTGACTCTATATATAGAAAAAACCGCTCTCATGATTACTTAATGTACATTAATAAAATTTCTAAAATACATTTTGGACTCCCTGTGCTATAGAATCCTGTGTCTTCTCTAAGCCTATTTTTGAAATAATTATTTGTAATTAAAAAAATCACGCAAAAACTCTGGGTCATTTCATTATTCCCCCTTTTTGGGCTTCACTTCCCTATAAGACAAAACAAGGATAAACAAACAAATGGGGTTACTAAGCACGAATATGAGCCTCCCGCTCCCATTTTCTCTCTTTTAAGTTCTGGGGATTTCACCAAATACACACAAGAAGAATCGATAATCCATGAAGGAACCACTCCAGTCAATCCTCTATCTCTATTGGAAACTCTAAAAATGTCACCCCATCTACAATGTCCAGCTCTCCCTAGTGGATGACGTGCTATGGATCATGCACGTACCTCCTCATCTGTGACACGTGAAAAATAGCAGGCACCCAGTACATCATTGGGGGAAGTTCTAGGTAATATTCCACCTTCAAAACTCTTCTTATAATATAAAAATTTCTGATAAACCTCATAGATAACTTGGCGCCCTGTCCAGATTTCTACAATACCTATCGGGGTGAAACCCAAAGGAATACATAGTCTCCATCCTTAAACTCAAATGGTATTTGTATCCTATCATCATACTATTTATGCATGCTCTGTGCAGTCCTCATCAGCTCCTGGATGATCCACACCTTCTCAGTGGTAACCCATATCATCCCCAGACCCATGGGTGATGACTACCTAGGGTATGTCCGGCATAGAGGTGATCCCCAAGCCCACCTATATAAGGCCTCAAATAGATCCATGTCAATGGTTGAGTGGTAGTTATTTTTTTATGAAAACTACACCAGTGGTATGTGGTCCTCCCAAGTGTGACCATATTTCAGGACACAAGCACAAAGCATTTTCTCCAAGGTCTGAATGGTTCTCTCTATCAGATCATCTGTCTAGGGGTGAAAGGCTCTGCTCAAGCATAGATACGTCCCAAAAGCCTCCTACAATCCCTTCCACAACCAGGATGTAAAGAGTTTATCATGTTTTGAGACAATAATAGAAGGCATCCCATGTATAATCACTATCTCAAAGACGTAGAGGCATCCAAGGACCTCAACAGATCCCTGCTCCTGGATGGATAGGAAGTGAGAATACATGGTGAGTTAGTTAATGATCACCCAGATCGAATCATGGCCCCTAGACATGCATGGTCACCCCATAAAGAAGTCCATCGAGATAACATCCCACTTCCATTCTCGTACCTCAAGTGGTTTTCTGAAGGTTTCTAGGACCTGATTCTCAGCCTTCACATGCTGACATGTGAGGCATCTTGAAACAAACCCTGCCACTTTTTTCTTCATCCCTGACCACCAGTACTAACATAAGAGGTCATGGTACATCTTCACCACACCATGTCTTACCGCCAAAGGGGATTTGGGGAACTCCATCAAAACATCCTCATGTAACGTCACTGGTACCACTGTGCATCCTCTGAGATGGATGATTTTCTCACCACCTATCTAAAATCCATCCAGATCTTTTTTGGAGGATAACTGAGCACGCCGGGCCTCAAAGTCAACATCAACATGTTGTGCCTCTCTAACTCGATGTAAGAGTAGAGGAGTGATATTCATAAACCTACGGTAAAAAAATCCATCATAATCCATGAAGGATATCTACATCGTGGCTAGATACTCTATCTCCTCACTCAACAGCTATAAATCAAACCTCCTACTGAGCGTGTCTGCCACCACATTCGCCTTCCCAGGAGTATAGAATATCTTAAAGTCATAGTCATAGAGGAACTCCCACCATTGTAGCTATCTCATGTTCAGGTCCTTCTGTGAGAAGATATAACCAAGAAAGTTTTGGTAAAATTAGATATTAAACCGTTCATCCATCAAGTAGTGTTGCCACATATTCAAGTCGAAGACCACCCTTTCTTACTCAATGTCTTGGGTCGCAAAGTTCTGCTCATTCTGCATCAAATACCAGGAGCTGTAGGTGATCACTGCTTGAAAATGTATCTGGACACAACCTTGTCTAGTAACTGATGTTTCATAGAAGACTACATACTGAACTCCCTCTTCTGGTAGTCTCAAGATGAGGCCGCTCGTCAGTCTCAGCCTCAGATCTTGGAAACTCTTATAGAACTTCCCCGCCCATACAAAGGGATATAAAATATTTTTATCATCTAAAAATGGTGATTATACTTTGGAAAGGATGGGTATGATCCACTAGTAGTATCCAACTAACCAAAAGAAACTCCACATCACAGTCATGCTCTTGGGTAGAGCCCAAGAAAACACCACCACTTTCTTCACCAGATCCAGTGAAAATCCATCCTTCAGGATGATGTTTCCCAGAAAGTGGACCTCATGAATCTAGAACTGGCACATAGAGAGCTTACCATCAAGATGGTTCTCTCAGTGTGTATCTAGAACTATCCGCAAGTGTGTAGCGTTCTCCTCCTCTGGTGTCGAGTACACCAAGATGTCATCAATGAAGACCGCCACTAAATGATCATGGTATGGCTGGAAGATAATTTCCTAGACTCCCATGAACATCACTAGGGCATTAGTCAAGCCTAAGGGAATCACTAGTAATGTATAGGGGACATACCGGAATCTAAATTATGTATTTGGTACGTCCTCATCCCATACTTGAAGCTGATGATAGCCAGACATGAGGTCTATCATAGCAAACCATCTCACTCCTTGTAGCTACGCAAAGAGGTCATCAATCCTCAATAGTGGATACATTTTTTTTATAGTCACATAGTTCAAGTGTCGAAATTCTACACATAGCCTCAAGATCCTATCTTCCTTATCGGAAAACAACATTGGGGCTTCCCTTGGTAAAATTCTAGGACTTACACACTCCTTCTCCTGAAAGTCCTCCAGATGTACCCTCAATTCACAAAGCTGTATGGGATCCATCCGATATAATGGGGTAGATATCAATGTCATCCCTAAGTACAGATCGATTAAGAAGTCTACCTCCATGTGAGGAGGTAGTCCCAAAACATCCTCTAAAAATACATCTTCATATTTGTCCACCATTATAGGAAATCTTAGACTCATATCATTCACTGCACTGTGGGTGAGGCTATCCAACTAGTGAGTGATTGACTGCACCATCCTCTGAGAAATTATGTCTTATACTGCAAAATTTCCCCTCTCATTGGTGAGGGAAAACCTAGTCCCATCCTCATGGACACACCGTACATTATTCCTAATACAGTCGATCTGAGAATAGACTGTAGATAACCAGTCCCTACCCAAGATGACGTCGTATGGCCTCGACCCTATTAATTGGATATCCTAGCCAAATCTTTCACCTCCAAGAGTATTCTCACTCTACCATCACTAGTGTGTAATCGTCAAATCCCCTCCTTTAGAATTATCTAATTTTAAGGATCAATATAATATCTCCACCTGAATTTCCAAGCCTCAAACAAAGTATGTGGAAAGGAAAGAGTGACTGGAACATATGTCTATAAGAACATAAGCTAATGTGGAGTATACATATATCACACCTCAAATCATCTCCAGAGAAGCATGGTCATAGTTCTCCATCTTCTAAAGCTAGCCCCGCCCTTGTCCACCGTCTCCTAGACCTCATAGGGGACTACCTGGCGATGGTGGTGGTAGTACCTTATACCTCCTCCCATGAGTTACTACTCTTCCAATCCACTTGCATGCTCTCCTCTCTGTGTCCCACCCTGTTTGACTCTATGCCGCTACCTTGGTGGTCCCTTGACCACCTTCTGGTCGTTTGTACAGTGGGTAGGGCAGTCTTGAGCTATGTGCCTCTACCCACCGCACGTAAATCAGAACATGTTCCTCTACTGGTGTCCACTAACCGTGGGACCACTCACATTCAATCCCATATGATGAGGTCATCCCCTAAAGGATCTGGTCCCCTTGGAACCCTATGTCAGCTACCCACTACCCACTACCGAGGACTACGCTATATCTCATCTGGTGGTATCACTCATAGTCGGTGCAGGTTCTGCCAAGAATTTATTCACGATAAGGGCTCGCTCTATCACCCCAGCCTGTGTAGGGATTCTAAGAGAGATCATTGATGCTATGAAATCCAATATGATCCCTTGACCAGTGGTTCACGCCCTAAAGAAAGGGTCTCATACTATATCAGAAGTGTATAGGGAGAGGTCTGTGAGCCTCCCAGAGTACTCATCCATAGTTTTGATACCCTGTTGTTAGTGGAGAATATCATGTATTAATATTGAGTGCAAGGTTGTGGGGAAGAACACCTCCCTGAAAATGTGCTCGATGTCTTCCCATGTGAGGGTCCCTCCCCATGTGTGTATATTATCAAGCTCCACCCTCTCTTTATCATGTCGTGTAGAAGCATGGCGACTATAATAGCCATCTATTCTGAAAGAGTCCCCACCAGGCAGAAAACTCACGTCACCACCTCCAGCCAATCCTAAGTTTCTTGAGGATCTGTCTCACCTCAAAATATCAAAGGCCTATACCTCTGGAACTCATGAAACAAACTCAGTCAGCATGCATACTATATTGGTAAGGCAGGTAGAAACTACTGCTCAGTGGGTGATGGTGCCTATGGTACACCACTTGGGGTGCCATCTCAGGAACCGAACCTTGCCCTGATGCCTCTTTGCTCAGTGGACCATCATCATGATCCTGTATTGGGATCTTGGTTAGTTGTCTACGTGGAGGCATCCTAAAAGAAATCATGTTAACAACTGTCAGTTAACTATACCTCGTGAGATGAATCTAACTCCAAGAGATCATGAATATAATTTTAATGACACAAGAAATAAATGTTTTCATGCAATGAGTCAGAAATAATAATTTAGGGTCCTTATGTATGTATACATTTGTCGCCGCACTAACACTGTACTCCAAAAATATGAAATTATAACATGAAACATTTATCATTGTTTCCTAAATAAGAAAACCGAATATCAGACTTTCTGATAGAACCGACCACCTCTAATACCACTCTATCATGACCTATCCCATACGGCAAGTTCCATGACTAACCCAAGCTCGCCTTCCATAGGATAGGGGTTGGGGACTAGCACTAAAAGGAATATCCCCAAAAATGAAGGAATTTCATTTAAAACTATAAACACACACAACCCATAATGCAGAAATAAATGCTGAAACTGGGAGACCAATAACCAGTATTTCACACAAGGAAGAAACAACACAAGTAAAGGTGCAACTAAAAGGAAAAGAGGCAAGAATAAAAACCCAACTAAAAGAGAAAGTACAATAAAAAGATGTACAAGATCTGGATGTCATCCACCAAGGATATTATCTTAAGGGTAGGTACGGATCACCAATAGATGTCACTGAAGTGTACTGCATCTATAGATCCACCTCCTAGTACCACCTGTCTCTGGATCTCCAAGAACCGATTCAAAGCTTTCTGTTATCTTCATAAGACTCAATAGGGCCGAGAAAAGGTCATATAGGGGTGACTATAACAATACTCAGTAGAGACCCCGAAAGCAACTCAGGTCTCACACAATTCCACAAAGGGAATAAAAAAAGAATGCACAAATAATAGAGTCACTAGAGTCATCTCGACACAGGTATAACATTATATGTTGATAGAAAAAACAATAGTTGAAAACAATAAACATAAATTTTTTAAGTTAAATCATCCTTTATGAGTTTTTCTAGCTAGCTAGGTTTCCTATAACTATTCAGTAACTATGTCACGAAGACTCTTTGAAAGCTGAGTCACGAAGGCTCACTGGGTAGCTGAGTCATGAATTCTAGCTAGTAGCAAAGTCACAGAGTATCACTGGGCAGATGAGGACTGAATTCTGGCTGATAGACCAGTTATAGAGTCTCGATGGGTAGCTAATAATGAATTCTCACATATATCTAAGTCATGGAGTCACTCTGGGTAGTAGAGTCCTGAAGTCTCACTGATATTTGAGTCACGGTGGATCACCGGGTAGCTGATTCATAGAGAATTTCTCGGTCAACTTCCATAAAATTTTACTGATAGGATTTCATAAGGACCTCACCAACACATGGGTCCCAACACTACAGACCGAACATCAATCAGACCCACAATCTGGGAGATACATCCCTTTTTGTAAACATGGTCCAATTCCGTCATGGCCCGGTCTGACTGGTTCGGACCGACCCGACCAACCCGACCCAGGGTCCCGCATGACCTGATCATGTCTGTCTGGCACATTCTCCTTCATATTTTTCTAGCCCATTGTAAATTAATAGACCCGAATGAGGCTAGTCATGGGTCCTATCCGCTTGGTCACCCAGTGACCCTAAATTTATCGAGCTTGGCCCGCACTGGCAGGCTGGTCCCCTTTCTTAGATCAATATGTATTGTAGCCTGGTTTATCTCATTGTCCCAGTTTGATAAAGAAGACTTGCTTGAAAATTTTGTTGGGCCACTTAGGGGGCCCGATCCACCATCTCGGACCGACTCGGACGATATGGTTTGGGCATGTGTGACCGGTCTGCCAGCCACCCCCATTAACTGTGTGTGGTCCGCAAGGAGGGGGTTTCTCCTCCGACACGGCGCCAGGCTGGCGCCACATTTAGAAAGATACCTCAATCGACGGGCCACAGACTCCCCCTCCACTATAGAGCGCACCAAGTGCACCACCTCCACAAGTTCTACCGGTAAGAGCTGGTCATTCGTCCCACATGTGGCAGCTTGCGTGGTGCAACCTCCGTCCTACGGCCCCTAACATAGGGTGCCGCCATGCCGATGGTGCCTGGACGATGGCCCCTTCCTCGAGCCACCAGGTCCGCTCTGGTGGTCTGATCGCAGATCCATCTATGCCTTTGGGGCTCTCAGCTAGCAACCATCATTTCCAAGGCCTCAGATTCACCTTTGCATCATTTTTAGGATGTGGCCACAAATAACTCACAATCGTAGGGGATCATGTGTGGTTCATGTCATCCTCACCCACAACATTATAAGTCTAAAAACAAAAGGGAGGCTTGGGATCATATTTCCATCAAAAATAATTTATTCCTATCCAGGAAACCCTATAATAACACTCTCCTGTAAGAACACAAGATCCACAGACCAACCTATTCTTTGGATGATCCATGTTAATTGTATTTAGAAAGAAGAACAAGAAAACCAATACAAAAAAATCCCTATTTGGATTGAGGAATCGTCACTAATGAGGGTCAAACCTATGATCCATCATCGATCCATGATCCATTATCATTGATCGTCTCTCGAATCCAACCCACCAGTATTCATCAATCCATTATTTGTTGGTGTTTTTCATCGGAGATAGAGAGAGAGAGTTTCCACATTCAACGTAGAATTTCACTGAATTGGTTCCCAACTATGGATCCTTGTTTAATTAAAGGAAGGAGAAGAATTGCGCATTACCCCGTTGTCTCATTAATGATGTTCATTAATGATTTGGTGTCACCTCATCGATTCACTATATTTCTGACTGATCGATGCATCGTAGTGGAAAAAGTTTGAATAAAATATACTTTAGAGTTTGATTTATTTTATTTCTTGTTACTAAAAGTCCAAAATATATCTTTTCTAGTCGACCTTCACTGGTAGATTTTGGGCCCTTATTAGGTGAATCTCAGCATTCTGAATTCAACGGTGCCCTCATATTTTCAATCTGGGCATCATTTCAAAAGCACGAAAAAACCACTATCATAATTACTTAACATACTTTAAGAAATGTACTAAAATATGTTCCGGACTCCCTAGGATTTGGAATCACATGTTGTCTTAGATCCTATTTTCTAAATAACTCCATGTAATTAATAAAATACATGGAAAATATGGGACATTACGTAAATGATATGATAAATTTTTCAAGTTAGTCCCTAAAGAATATATTAATTATGTACATTAATATAGATGGATCATGAATGAGTCCAAATGGAATCACTATAAACACAAAGTTCCAATAACTTTTACAAAAGGAAGTCTTGGGGATATCCTCTATCTTCAACATTACTTGATAATATCTCGACCGAAGGTCCACCTTAAAGAAGTATTAGGATTCAAATATCTGATCTATTAAGTTAGAATTCTATTTAAGAGGATACTTTTTATTTTTCATCTTCTTAGTTAGCTCAAGATAGTCAATGGAGAGGCACATTGACCCATTTCATTTCATAATGAAAAGGACCAGTGCACCCCATGGTGAAGTACATGGGTGTATAAACCCTTTATCTATATTCTATTATTATTTCTTTTCCAAATCCACAATTTAAATAGTCTTTATTATGTATGGTATCTTGGTTATTGGAAAATATTTGAGTATAGGTTCAATCAATTACTCTATCTCCCAACTAGGGGGGAGACTAAGAAATTCATTAGGAAACATGTCAGTGAATTCCACTGTAATGGGAATTTCCTCATGTATGATACTTTCCTTAGTATCAATAAGTTGTTATAGATGCTCTTTCTTATAAGTCAACAATATCCATTCATGATATGATTATACTAAAGTAAATTCATCCTCCTCCTTGAACATACATAGAATTAGAGGGAAATTTTAATGCATATGGTGACTTCTTTATGTAATCCAATTATGTTGGATCCATGGAAGGAAATCCAATTTATGCCCAAAATAGAATCTAATTACATATAATATAGTATCATAATGTATTCTAGGAAAATAAGCCCCAAAAATTTGATAGGGGTTGAGTAATATTCTTGGGATGAAAAAATTGACCTATTTTTTACCTTCACTGATGGGTCAGATTCCATGTTATGAGGCAGCATTCTCCACATTGTTATCAAGACCCACTTATTAAATTATGATGGAATAATATCAACCTTTATATCTAGGTCTTAGAGGCTACTATCATTGGTTATGATTGACTACTCTTGGCTTAGTTAATAGATTCTCATAATATGTTGTTCATTGTAGTTGAAACATTGGACAATATGCTAAGGGTTCATTGTATCATTAAATTAATCTATCATATTTGTGGGTTTCTCCCATTTTATATATCAATATAGGTACCCTTACTTCCAACATATAAAGCATTTCCTTGTCCCCATA
Source organism: Viscum album (assembly GCA_963277665.1). NCBI lineage: Eukaryota > Viridiplantae > Streptophyta > Magnoliopsida > Santalales > Viscaceae > Viscum > Viscum album. The sequence continues at coordinate 862,716,260 of OY728121.1, forward strand.
AGGCATTTTTCCAGTTACTTATTCTCATGCTTTTGAAAAGTGTGACATTGTATTTTCTTTCCTCAATGAAATTTCTCCTTCTCACGATCAGAATTAAAATCCACACTATGATTATAATCCCTATACCCATGAGAGCATTTAGATTCTATAACCTCCAATTTGAATTTGGGTCCACATCAGACAAATTCTTCATATATTTAAAATTCTTGAATTTCTAAATCTTTTTATAGACTCAAATGTATCTCAAGAATGAATATGTCAATTTTAATTTTAGGGTCAATGAATGACACTGAGGTGTATTATTAAAATATTATGTATCTATCCTCATAAATCCTATAGGATTCATCATCTTTTTTCTTAAACAGAATGAAATCAGTTTAAATTCTATGATATATAGTGAAGGTAAAATATTCATTAAAAAATATTTTCCAAAATTCATTCCACTACATCTCTTTATCTCCTCCCCAGGCTTCATAATTTTTTTTATCAAGGTCTCACATTGATCAACTTCTCCCTCAATATAATAAATATCCAACAAGGCCATCTATTTTTTCATAGTATTTAAGGATGGAGAAGATATTTTTTATAGATATAATCCATTATTCTATGATTAGGGGTCGAACGATCCACAAAAAGTCAAAGGCCTTTGTCACGTAAAGGTCTAAATTGAAGATTTCATTTTCATAGGGGATATGTGTGTCCCTATTGATTTAATTTTATATTAAAAACATAATATAATTGTGGTATTATTTTCATGAATTTCCCAACTCCATCCCTCATAATGTATGGAATATCATTTTATAATTCATTAAAATTCCCCTCACATTGGTGGTTGGCTCAGTTACTCCTCTTTACATACATTAACTAAAATATATTGTAAATTAGGGATGAATTTTTTTGAAATATTAAATATGTAGATGGGAAACGGTGAACATTTAAATGATAACTCAAAAATTACATATATTCATTAGTATGGGAATTTCAAGGTTTCAATCTATTTTATCCATGATCTATTTTCTAAAAAAATTGGGATTTTTTATTTCCATAATAATGGATAATAACGATATTGTAAATTTATTATAGCATATCTCTTATGAGGGTCAAACCTGGTGTGCAAAATGCCCTCTTTTTTCACGAACGAAGTTATATTTGAGTAAAATCCCAATGCACCATATTTGGGGTTATTACCCCTATATATGACTCTGTTGGATCTATATTCACTCGTAGTATCGAGATAGGGATGTACTTGTTTGGAAAACACTTACTATATAATATATCAAAATTTAGGAATTTTTTTCTAGGTTTAGTATTATACATAAGTCTTTAACTTTGGTTTTCTAGACCTAATCCCCCCCAAAGATTTTCCTATGAAACCATCTTTGAAAACCACTATTTTAATACTCAATAATTAATGATTTATTACATAAAGGTACATATAATATTGTCCCAATAGATCATCAGGATATCTGTCTTTGGTGAATTTGTTACATAGTGAAATATATTGAAACATGGGTATAAAAAATATTTAAAAACTCTACAACAATCCCTAAAAATTAATTTTCTCTTATAAAACTACATTGGATATTAGGGGGAGGTACATAAGAAAGAGGATAGATATAAATACCAATAAGGATGTAATAAAATAATATAATAAGATAAATTAGTTATTTTGAGTCAAGAAGAATGAAAAGGTAACATAAGAGGGTTTAGAATCCTAAACCTGAACAATTATTCAGGTTATAAGATGATAACATAAAGGCATCATGGGAATGTGGAAACAACATATAACATTACATCTTAAAGATAAGTCAAGTCTAACTACCCTGATATCATAAAATATTGTTCTTATGATAACCTCTAGTGTACCATATATTGTATCTCATGAGATAAAAATATTATCTAATGCATTGGGGGGATATATAAGTCTAGGCCCACCCATCACCTTCATACCATGTACATGAATGAGTTTTCCACATATATCATACAAAATAAGTGTGTATTTTATCACTTTTAATGTGTGGGACACATAAATTTAATTCCCCATTCAATGAAGGATAGGTAAATCAATTTTAATATCTTTGATTGGATATAGGGATGGTTATTCACTACACAAATGTTTTGCATGGAAAATCACAGGATAATCTCTGTAGTAAAATGGGGGGTACATAAGGATTCATGGATGGATTTAATGTGAGTGAAATTAGATTATCATCACTTATAAATCATATGTATTGTAATTGGGATTTTTAGAAACACATTAAAATGAATATTTTGTTAAAAGGAATAATATAATGGAGGTGCATGAATAAAGAGGAGGATATGATCCCTTACCTTAAAAGGGTACTTATAAAATCATGGGAGGAGATTCTTAAGATATTGGGAAAACCTTGGGAGGGCTATAAATATGGATAATCAAATTTAATTCCTTTCTAAACAGTGTTTATTTAAGAGTAAAGGGATATTGTATGGGTTTTTATATAAAAAGGGGAATTATTTATTAATTTCTAAACACTATTTTTGAACTCTATATTATAAAATACTTAAAACAAAAAACATTCCAATGGTGATTTCCCATTATTTAAGAGTGTTTTGAAATAATTTATAAAGGTAATAACCGAACTCATTTATGTCATACCCTTTTTATGTGGAAGTGAGTCATGTTCATTGAGAAATAATTTTAAAACCTTTAAATATAATATATGTTTTGGATGAATAATTAAGGGTTTATAAAATTAATAAAATAACTTCAAAAACAAATTATTGTTAAGTGGAAATTTAATTCTGGTCACGTATACTATTTAAAGTATTTATTAATTCCCTTTATTATAATTTCATAATATATACTGTATTTTTGTACCGTATTTTGATATTTACCTAAAAAAATTTACTAGCTAAAAAAATTATGAAAAACTCACCATTGGATAATTTCAATTTATTTATTTCCAAAATAAAAATTATTTCGTAAAAATAATTCTATAAATATAAAAATTTACACTTTTAAGTCAAATTCCCTAATTGTTTAGAAATACTGGTTTTTACAATGATAACAGTTTTATGACCCTTTAAAAATTAAATTCAAATTCAAAAATTATATTATCATTTATATTTATAATAGTATTATTTAATAAAAAAATTTATTAAAATAAAATTTATTTCTGAAATTCATTAATTCATCAAAAATACTATATTCATTAAATTAATATATTTCCCAAAAATGAAATTTGTGTTTCGTCCTATCTAAATATAAGTTTTATCACAGTCATTGTACAATAATTTTTAAATTAATAATAAAAAAGGATTTTTCTAATATTTATATTATTAAAAAGAAAATATAGAAATTCATAATGTTAGGGTCTAGATACATAACCCCTTATTACAAAAGTGTATGCCTTAATAGCAAGGATGGTGGTAGTGATAGTATCTTGGGGTGGTTTGAAAAACATTGTTTGGGTCATGATATCATTAAGCTTGAAATTGTCTAATAAATAGTTTTTTTTATTCTTTAGTTATTGATTATCGGTTTGAGATTGTTCATGGGAATGGGCTAGTGGTTCTATATCCCACAAAATATCTAATAAATGGGATTTATAGGGGCATATCCTACTGGTCAAGTCTATTACTTATTTTTTCTATGTCAATTATATTTTATCATAACCCTTAATATATAATAATCATAATGGACACTATAGAACAGATATATTATCAACGGTTATGGTACATAATGGCATATATAGGGAAATAAGATAAAACTTGTAATGGTCCAAAATAACCTAAATAATGTATGACTTTTCTATAACTACATTTCTTAATAAGGTGTTTATTCTTTTAAAAATGGAATTTAATTTATAAATTATTGGGTCATTATAGTATTTTTTAATCCCACCATGAAATTTATGGATATATTATATCAATTTAATTAAGGAAATTGAAATGGTTAACGTATCCCTTTTGGTAGTTGTATCTCATCTCAAACCTACTGAAATGTTCAACATTTGATTGTAAAATCAGAAATATCTTTCTTTATTCCACCACTTCATTAATATTCTAAATGGTATTTATACATAGTAGTTCTACTAAGATGAAAAACTTATGATCTGTGATATTTAATCTACATTTAATTCTTCTAATGTGAATCACTTGTCTAGCACAACCTCTTTCCAAATCTCATAACACCTTCATTATCAATGATTTGGTTTAGGAAACCAATCCTTCGGGACCGATTCTACTATTTCTTGCAAATCAAGACTTAATTTTGGTGAATTCTTGTTTTTGTTGGTCAAATGAAACTACAGTAACAACTAAACAAAAATATAGGGAGTCCTTGTATATACAATTTCGGAGAAAACATTCATTAACTAATTATCCAATGGATCATGTTACAAATATAATATGGTTATTGACACATTATCTTTTCAAATGAAGGCTTCCAATAACTGGTTTAATTTACCTAGATGATGGAGAATTATGTATTCATAATAATTTATTAGTTCTAAACAATCTATTTTATTCATGTTCAACTCTTTATGTTTAAATATATTCTTTAATCATCTATAGTAAATATATATTTAAAATTTTAACCCATATAAATTGTGCTTCTATATATTTATGGAAAAAACACCGCTATAATCTGAAGATCAAGTGTAGGATAATTATTATCATTGAGTTTAAATTGGGATAAATCATATGAAATCACCAAATCATGATTCATCAAGAGGAAACCAATTCACTTCAATGAAGCATCAATGTAAATATAAAATTAATCATTTTGTTAGAAAGTGTAACACTATAAAATTAACCAATATTCATTTCAATTCTAAAAACATTCTTCACATTCAATTCTACAAATAAATTTAACTCCTTTTGATATAACATTGATAACGGGCTAGATAACCAATAGAAGTTTGAAATAATTTTTTTGTAGTAACCCACTAATTCCAGAAAATGTTCAATATCACTCTCATTTTTTAGTCTGGGCCAATCTTTTTCCACCATAGTTTTAGTAGGATCAACTACTATTTCATATATTGAAAGAGTGTTCCCAAGTAAATGAAATCTATTATATCGAAAATATACTTTTACCAAATTTCCAATATAACTTATTCTCCTTTAAAGATTACAAAACAATACTTACGTGTTTATCATGTTTCAAATAACAATTATAATAAACCATAATGTGATAAATGAAAACCATCACAAATTTATCCAAATACTACAATAAAAATAATTTCAAAATATCTATAAAGATAGAGAGTTCATTCATTATCCCAAAAGTCACAACCAAATAATCATGATTCTCTTACCTATTACAGAACGTCATCCATGGAATTTCTTCCCCATTCACCTTAATTTAGTGATACATGGGCCTAAGATTAGTCTTTGAAAAATTTTGAGTACCCTGTATCGGATCTAAAATGTCATTGATGTGATTGAGCAGATACATATTTTTAATAGTTATGCTATTGAGTTCACTATTATCAATGAAAAGATTCATTGGAGAATTATTAATTTTTTTTAAATTATGAGAACCATAATATGATATTATAGGGTGGATGAAACCCTTGTTAAGAAAATATTTTTACTACTTATTCAATTCCAAAGGTTTAATGTATCCATTTGATTAGGGGGGTTTAAAATTATCTTGTCATTTGTAACTAATTCAATTGTAAATTCAACATCCTGAATAGGAATGACACTAGTAATCTCATCATGAAATACTTAAAAATATTAACTGATTGCAGGGATATCACTAATTTTAATAGTTCCTTTGTTTTAAAGAAAATGTGAAATATAACTTTCCCTTGCGTATTTTATTAGTTTCTTAGCTTCTTGATATTTAGTTAAAGGAATAAATTTATTATTATATATAAAATGAAAAATGATCTATAAAATTAATTCTTTAGATATTCAATCTATCTTATCATGATACACTAAAATCCAATCCATGAACAAAATAATTTCAAACTCTATAATAGGATAGAAAATAGTGTTTTTTGTAAAATATTTTCAATAAATGATAGTATAAAAAGTTATATAAATTCGTGTTTCTTTATACTACCCCCAAGAGTATTCTCCACAATTGTGAGTTCATTTATTGAGATGGTATTTCTATTTTACACAAAATCTTCCAAGATATATAATAATGTGTAGATATTTATTCAAACAATATATTGGTTAAATCTGAATAAACACGTAATATATCATTCACAAAATCATTTTAGGGTCTTTTATTTACCATTGTAGAATAAAAAGTATTTATTATTTTTTTTATGGTCCTTGTGATTCCCACCATGAGTGACTAAATTCAGACATGTGATAGACTAATGTTCTAACTCATTTCATTTAAAACATCTTAATGATGGATGACTATTTTTTCCTAATTACATTTATAATCAAAATTATTTTCCTTCTATTCACGTTCCAAATTACTAAGATTAACACATCGATAACACTTTGTTTATCCTATAAAACTTCCTGTAAAATTTATTTTACCACATTTTCATAATTTTGGGGAGTTTCCTATAAAATAACTGGATGAATCTGTCTCCATTTATTTCAATCATAACTACTTCATACTCATCTTATCAGGAAGTACATGAGTATTAGAGAATGTTATATCAAATTTCATAGATTAACAAACTAAATCCTCATAACTTAAAAATTCATAATAGTCTAATTCCCTTCATAAATTTTTTATACCTATGTAAAATATATTTGTTTTTCTCTCATGGTCGAGATTAAAATTAGGATTATACCTAGAAAACCTTGTAAAATTTTACTTTTAGGTGGCCATTAAGTCTTCTTCCTTTTTATTCAACTCAAGAAATTTATTTTCCACTCTCAGTAAAAAACATTTGGAAAATAACTCTCATGAAAAAGATATTAAATGAACATCAACAATATATAATAAATATAATCATATTAATTGTTATTATTAATTTGATACCACCATTTTTCAGAATCACTTTCAAAATGATAAATAGATGGTGTTTCTTTTTTATGTTCCATACATACTAAAAATTCAAATATTTTATCTAATGTATTTATCTATCCTTCATATTTCATTGGGTCTAATGTTTTATAATAAACACTCCACTATATAAATTTTCCTCTAAATAATTTGTTTTTTCTCTTTCATGGGTTTCACAATTAATAGATTATATCAAATCAGTTAACACTTCCACAAAGTTTTGTGTTTTACTAATTCAAGGTTACTGATTTGAATTGTTTTTATCATATTGATATATGCCTACATTAGATCCCCTATTTCCATAGTGGAAAAAATTATGAATATACATTTATTAAATTAATAATAATTAAAATATATCAAATGATAATATTAACATAAATTATAGTCCCTTTAAATTGTCCTTTAACATTATCCTAACCTCTAAAGGTATGTAAACCTTACTCTATTACAAACTATAATGACTCATTACATTAACATTCCATAAATATGATATTGGTTGAAAATATTCCCATTTATTAAATTTCATGATATTTTTTTCTTTTTTAAGGAATTATAAAAAACATTACATAAAAAAATGATCACATCCACATAGTGTACATTTTTTTCTACAAAAAATAGGGCTTTAACATTACACTATTATTTCATTCAACAAACTTTTTTTCTTCTAAGATAATCCTACAGGGGAATCTCTAAACTTGATATAGTTCATTATCATCCTAAGATCGTTTGAAAAAAATTTAAAATATAGGATAAGAAAATATAACTTATTAAGGTACATAAAAATAAAATAATCTAATTATTCTAGTGAAAACATTGAAACTTATGAAAATGTTTGACTTCTTCCAAATAAAACCTTAAGAATATAAAAAACATTTCTAAACATGAAAATAATTATTTAGATAAAGAAAATATTTCAAATCCCAATATTAAGCATAGGAAACCCATGAAGGAATCTTTAATAATATGGAACTCATGAAATCATTTCAAAAAATTTGTCTTTAAAAGTTCTTAAACATCTCTTAATGAAATAAAAATGTTTCCATAAAACCCTATTTTCAAACATAAATAGGAATCTTGGAGAATTATATTCATATAATATGTTTACAATTATTTAAAAAGTATTAGAATAACTGAATCTTGGTCAATTCCATAGTTGTAACAAACCCGATTCTCTCTCTCATTATTTTACTTCAAAGACTAAATCATTACCTAATACACTGGAGATCTATGTCAGGATCACCTATTATCCTCTGCTATCTCAGGACCACATATCATTATCTATAATTATAAACTATTATATCATAATTAAAAAATATTTAATATTTCACCTTTTCATCATAAAACCATTTAATAACTCATTTTAAACCATAATGAAAATAAATTACATTATCATATAATCATATATAGAAATATATTTTCTATTTGAAAAATCATAAAATAAAATAAAATACTACAATGGAAATAATATGATCTAATTTAAAAACCAAGTCAAATTGTATAGAACACCTGGTAACAAAAAGCAGCTATGAAAGTGGGAAAAAGAAGTTACATTTTATAAATTAAAAAATTATTTTTTCAGTTTCGTTAAAAGTCAAAAAAATGATATATAAACATTGAAAAAATTACTTTCAAAAACAATTTTAAATAATGTCAATTATATTAAAAATGGAATTTAAAAACCTGTGATGTATAATTAAGAGTATTTTTGAAATATTACTAAGAACCTAAAAATTATATAAAAATATTTTGAAGGAAAAATTTAAAATAATGTCTCTTAAAAGAAAGTATCTTACCTTAAGTCACATAAAAATTTATATTCTCTCTGACTCCTATTATTTTTAAAACCTCTCTTACCTTAAATATTAATTCCTTTTAAAATGGTATTTTTGTGAGACTAAGGCATATAAGTAGTTGGGAGGGATATTATGAAGGTATTTAGTTGGGTATTAATCATGAAAAGTGGCTAAAAAAGTATGAAAAATTAAGCATAGGATATTCCATTTAAAAAGTGTGTGGGTGTGTCACACTTATAGACACGTTAAACATTTAAATAAATTATTTGTATTTATCAACAGAAATAGGAAAAAAATTAACATGTTTATAATTTAGGATTATAATTAGTGGAAATACACTCATGAAGTAAAATTAAATTAGGTTTTAATGATATTTTAAACATTACCTCATAGTTTTTACTCCCTCATTATCTCTTTAAACCATTACCATGGTGAAAACGTTTTGAATACCTTACAATTCATACTGGCAAGAATTGAAATTGACCTTATTAAGAAAATTTATCCTCATGATTCCAAATATGATATCAATTTTACCATATTCAATTTATATAAGTTATAAAAATTAATTTGATTAAAAATACCCAAATCACAAGGAAATCAATTTTCAAATAAATGTTGTTTTATGTATAAAAAAGTTTTTAACCAAAATCAAGTATAATGTTGATTACTATGGAATTAATTGAATTTTTTCTATAAAAATGGAAAAAAATTTACTTTATAACTATTCCAAAATATAATTGTATTTTTTAAATACGTTATAAAAATTACAATTTTAATATGAATCGGTATTTTTCTCAATTCATTCAAAAATAAATCCTTTCATAAAAATAAAAAAAACCACCCCTTGTTATATTTGATAAGATGATATAAAAATGTATTCTATTTTATCAATTAAATTCTTAAAATAAGAAAATTTAATATTCAAATTAATTCAATTAAGACATAGAAAAAAAAATTTCAATAAAACTATTCCTTTATCGATTAAAAAAATATTTATAAAGTTATTTATAAAACTATAATGAATAAAAATACCTAAAAAATAATACATATAAAAGTAATATTGATTTATTTCTCTTATTACCTAGGTTTTCAATCATTCCTTCATATATTCTTGATATACTAATTTATTTTATCCAAATTTATAAAATTGGACTAGAATGAGTAAAGAGGTAAACCGTGATTCATCAAAAATACAATATATTGATTAAATAAGTATAATAATAATTAATACATTATTATATTTTATAAAAAAAATAAATATAATTTTTAATTATTATCATATCCAAGAAATATAAAATCAATGTAAATTTTATCTAGTTTTTTTGTTCATGGACTCTTATAATTTCAGGATAACTACAAACCATTAAATAATTATTGTTTTTTTCCTATGTTTCCATAATTTTTATAAAGTCACAGACTGATATTTTATAGGAACAATGTTTAGTATGTCACATGTATCTAATAATTCCTCCCCTAAAAACCCCAATATGGACCTAATATATATATCATGAGATGAACTATTTCTATTAATAGTTTATAATATATCCAAGCTAAACCATTTTTTTAAAGTATCTAGGGAATTTTCAATTCATGTTGCATCCCGTAGGATTCAAAAAATCAAGTACTATAATATATTATTTCCTTGTTTGGTCCAAGATATTTAATTATATTACCAAACTAATTTTTTAATAAATTTTAAAAAATAATTAATTTATCTATAAATTTATCATTTTCATGTAAAGGATTAACATGAAACCATCTATAACCATCATTAATACAAGTCACAATGTACTGTTTATTTAATATTTTGGATGTCGTATGATACTCACATACATTTCAATATAAAAATTTTATTTATTTCTTCCCATTCAATAGAAGTACATAGTTTTATATCTTTTTTTAAATTTATATGATACATTTATCATTATTTTTATCCATGTTATATAATTACTCTATTTTTCCATGTCATGTTTTTTCTTATTTGTTTTTCATCCAAAACAATTATTCCAAAAATCAAAATGACCCAATAAAAAAATAATAGTTAATTTAATTTAAATAATCCATCATTGATTTGTGCATTTTCTAATAAATATCTTTACCTTTGATATAAAAAAGTGTCATGTATGTGCACTAAATCCGAACCAAAACATAGTGGTATAAAACAGGTCCTAGTTATTTCTAGCGTAAACTAATAAATAGTGAGGATCACTATGTCAAGATTTAGTTTATGGCAGTGTATAATTTATTTTTAAATTTTTGACCATCCCCTTTAAACTATTATAAGGTCCCATGTTCAGCTATATCATCATGTAATGATTATTTGAGGCATTTGAATATCCAAATAAATTTAATAAATTTTAAAAAAATATTGGTAATAATGAACAGAGTGTGGAAAGAGTTATAAATAATAAAATATTAATTAAATATATTAATAAAATGAAAAAAATATTAAAAAAATTATAATTTAGGGATTGTAATTGGAACCGAATGTCAATAGTCACATAGTTTTTTAATTTTGAGTTCATGGATGTGAGACTAAGATTGGTTCATTATGAGACTCCTTAAATTAATATTTATATATCTCTTTTAAAATATGATCTATATGCCTATAACAAAGAGAGGATCTCTTCCGATCATTGAGAGATTTATATGAATGGTGGATACCCAAGGAGGAGTAATTCACTTGGTTGATTCCCAGTGATGTTTATCATTATTGGGAATAGGATCTTGGAAAGAGTCATATTCATTAGAGAAAATTTATAAAATAATTTTATATTTATTAAATTCAATTGAATAGGGGACTTATGTGAAAATGGGTTTTTTTTATTTTTTATATTGTATTTATAAAAAAATATCCTTTAAAACCAATCAATTATATCATATCCACTTTAATTTATAATGGATTAATGTTTTAAATTTATAATAGTTTTGAAATCTTTGATTTTTGAAACCCATGAACTGTTTTATGAGAAACATCATGGTTCATAAAAATTTTGATAAATACTTTTAGTTATGATAAAAATCAGAAAAATTTATGAAATAACATCAAATTTTATTAAAAATGAGTTTGGTTTATAATTCTTGTAAAACCACATCATGGTTCTATAAATACAAGCATTAAAAAGTGTTTCCAAAATAGAGAATTGAAAATGAAAATTTTATGAGGAGGATTTTTTCTTAAAACACTCATTATTAGTATTAAAATATGATTTCCATAGGAAATCTCAAATGCTTCCTATAAAAAAAGTCATGGTTTCAAAAATATATCTTCTAAAATCTCTTTTTAAAATGGATTCACAAAAATAAAATAGTATATCTTGTCCCTTGGAATTTTTTTTGGTAAATAATATGAACAATATATTTGATTTATATATTTAAATTTGGATTTTAGATCCATCTATTGTTATATCATGGAGAGTTTTAGAGGCTTGATGGGGTTCGAGAGGGATTTGAGACCATATAAAGAAAATGATCTAAAATATGAGAGTTTTTCTACGATAAGAAATACCACTATAAGTGTAATGTATTTCTGAAAAGATATATGTGGGATTGGAAGTGGTAATTACGTTTTCGACAAAAAATTTATCTTTCTCATAATGAAGTTTAGGTGGGGCCTTTTGTACATTTTTCATAAGTGGAATAAAATGATATTTCTAAAACATAATCCTAAAAATTGTCTAATTTAAACCCTAAATTGAGTTTTTCATCTTAATTAACCCTCATAAGATCTCTCTCATGTCATATATCTCCACTCAACCTCTCGACGGTAATCCACCTTCCAACATTGATCTGTGAAACTCATATTGGATGTGAGATCTCACATTTTATGATAAGGATTAACATCACCTTTAAAAACCCTTCTTATATTTTTTTCTCATAATAGTAAATATTATATCATATTATTTTACCTTATGTTTTTTGGGATCACTCTTCTTCTTATCTTTCCATTAAAATTGGATTCTTTAGAAGGTCGGGTGGGTATATAAAACTAATTTCTTGATATACATTGTCTATTTTATATTTTTTTCCAAGATAACCTAATCACAAATTTCATTTTGGTTCTATGTTAATAATTATACCTAGGTGGTGGCTTAATATTTTTTTAAACCCCAATGAGTGGATATATAAAATAATTGGTAATTGAGATTCTTGTCTCACTTATATTATTAAATTGTAGCATTATAACTAGTTTGGGGTCAATTGAAATCATAATAAATGGTATGTTTGAAATTAATAAAATTTTGTATGCCCTTATTTATAAAGATCATGAGATTACTAGTAATTTTATGATTATAATTTAAAATTTGTATTTCCAATGTGATACACCATTACTTTTTTTTACTATGCTAATTAATTAGTATATAAAATTATTTAAAATTGACATAAACATATGAAATAGTATTTTATGTCATGTATTTATTATTTCCCTGCATTTCTTTATGAAAAATTTCAAACCATGTATGGTCTAGTATACTATTTATAATTTCTTGTGAAGCTTTTTGATATTGTTACCAATGATATCCGTGAAGCTGTCATAATATCCTAGTCTTACAAGAATGTTTTTCTCTATTTTAAATTCGATTTCATCTTGATAAAAATGTTTCTGAGAAATACTCTAAAATCAATAATTTTTTTTTTGTGTAGTGGTTGTCACTTGATCAGAATGTAAAAAAAGGGGTAAAAAATGTTCGAATAAAAGGTTACTAGGTATAGATTGTCTTGAAAAATAGGTCGATGATATAAAACGGGATCGTAGTACCCAAGATAAATTAAAAAACCTTTTCCAATTCAAAAAGTATGAGTTGATATATTTTCCCAAAATGAGTTTACATGAACACATATCCCTCATATAGAATTGTTATTACACCCATGTTGATTAAAAACTTTTAGTTGAAATATATGTAGTATTTCCTAACCCCACTCATATTATACACTGAGTTGAGGCCTGACGTAGGAATAACATGTTTGTATCTTTCTAGTATATGTATTTATTTAATACTAACACATTATTATTTTGGAGGGATAGTTGTACTGTTTATACTCACAAACCCAAGTATGTTGTTTGATAAACTCTGGATTATGATAATATGTTATAGGTGGGATAATGACGACCGAATGGGATTATTTACTCACACCATGAACATTTATTATTATTAATTATGTGTATACATTGGTTCATGATCCGAGAAAATGTAATGCTACTATATATGGGATCTAATTCTACATTGAGTATTTGAGTTTGGGTGTTACCTTTTTAGACCTCTTGGTGGGTGTTTGGAGTAGGATAAATAGAGTGATCCTAGGATGTTCTAGTGGTGATAAAATACATGGGATGGAATATATTTGGGATACATAGGCCATTTTTAGTTGTAATATTACATTTACTCTTTTTTTAAGCATTACCTTTCTTACATCACTTTTGAATGTTTTGGATCTCTTTTTGGTAATGAATGTATGTTCATATAGCTATTCCACATGTCTCTATCTAAAAATTTTAAAGCAAAGGTTCCATCATTATGTGAGATCTAGTGTTAGGGGAATTCCAAAACATCATAACAACCACTATGTGTTATGTGTGGTACATAAGAAGGTAAAACCATCTCCCACACTATTCTATTAGGTTATCAGTGTTGACACCAGCCTCAAAAGATTAAGAGGTGTTCTTGAGTGGTTTTGGAAACCCATCCTAATGTCATTCATGATATTGGAACATGATCATTACAAAATGTTTTCAAATCCTACTTTAACGGTTCATGGTTATCGAAAATTTAATGTTTATAAGAGATATGATTGTTTATACTCAATAATTAACCCATAAATATGTTTGGATTATATAATATTGGTTGAAACCCGAGTCATTGTACATAGTTCAAGATATATCATTCCATTTTCCTTCATGTGTTTTTACGTCCTTAGGTCTCATTCATCATACTAAATATAAATCAATAGGAATGAGTATGATATTATGCCATGTTTTAGGATTTACTATCTTTTTTTAATTATATTATTATTTGAACATGTTGAAAAATAATATTAACAAAAATATTAACAATAAATTAATGTTTTTCCCCATATATTTATTGTTAATGAGGAGGTTAATAATTATTCAGTAACTAATTCCATTGACTGATAGTAATTTTATATGTTAATGGTATCTGTACTCATTTATTTCATTTAAAAATAATTATTTCAATTGTTTGTCATCATTATTTAATCATGTGAAATTTTTTAAAAATGATTTATAATGTTTTTATCAATGAAATTCCTTTTAGAAAATGAAATTAGTGTACAGAGGTATAGGATACGCCTGATTTATATGTTGTAGTTAATGTATTTGGGGTGTTCCATATGGGAAGAATGTATTGATATTATTCTCTAATTTTTCATAGAGGATTATACATAGAATAACACATCATTCCATCCAAGAAGGGGATAATTAGAATGTGCTTCTCGTTCAACCTATATTTGCCCCATAAATCATAGTTAGGACTCTTAATTTATATATGTTGAATAGTCTGATATCACTATAAAGGGATCTTATGATACTAAATGTTATGAGGGATTTTTATTTTACATCATCCACTAATGTTTTAGGGTGATGTTTAATCACAGGAGGTTTAATAGTGGTTTAATCATCTCCACCTCATCTTTAAAATTATTAAAAAAAATCCATTAAATCCAATTTCAAAAAGCCACCTTCATGCTAGAAAGGGTGGAATTTTGATTCTTGAATGTAATGATTCAGCCTAAGAAGTTTGAGTCCTCACCTAGATGGGTTTTAAAGATTTTTCCTTAGAATAATTCTATTTACATACACAATGATGGTTGAAGGAAAAAGAGTTCAGCAACCTATATAAATATTTGATGTCAGTCATGATTTTTTTCATAGACTTTATAGACCATCTATTCTTCACTCCTTATATGATAATTAATGAGAAGTTCAAGGAATGCCACATTGAGATGGAGTTTTGAAAGAAACTGCATACATATATGACACTCTTTAAACTATCATCTTTCATTTCTGGGGTAAATAAATTCATTATGGTAAGGTCTAGGGGGGCCTCAAGTGATAGGGGTATACTTATTATCTAATTCACTTGCAATAACTGATCTTGAAACCAAAAACAATTATTGGAGGAGGTGAGTTTTTGAAGATCATTTTAGGGTAATTAAAGAAGTGTGTATTCACCACTTAGTTTAGGAATGCCATTTTTTTAGTGTCACTAGTGTAGAATGTGAGGAAATATCAATCCATACTACCCCTTTAAGGAAATGAAATGCTATTATTTTGGAAATTATGGTAAACTTGAAAGGATTTACTAGTGAAGAAAATTAGTGACTATCAACTAGTATTCTTGACTGACCTGGATATAACAAGTTCAATCAGATACACATTCTATGGGGGTAGTTGACTGCTATTAGGGTGGTTAGGTTGAGGAGGTAACCATAGTATTCAAGTCCATTTAGAAGTGACACAATATTATGCTCATGGTTTTCTTTCTTAGGGTCAGTTTTAGGGTTTTGGAACGGTTACAGCTATGGATCATTTCTTTACTAATGAAACTATATGGACTTATACTGTGAGAGGTAATAATTTAGTATCTTATACATTGGTTTAAATTTTATTTTATACTAGGGAATCACATTATTTTATAAATAAAAAAAAGTGTCATATATTAAACATAAAGTGGATGTACTCTCAAATTACAAGAGTCTTGATTCTCCTTTGGGGAAGAGAAATGATAAAACAATAAACATTAGTTGCCTTAGTATTTTTATTATATGGGTAATTCCTCAAATCTCATTATGTTGGTTATGAAACCTTTTGATTTTATTCGTAGTATGAAATGATTAAAATAGTTTTGATATTTATTTACTATTATCATAGAATGGTGTCATTCATATTTACAGTTAGTGTTTAGTGTTTTATCTGTGAGGTGTTGGAATTTTATCTTGTTCTAGAAGGAATCAACCAATGATATATGAATTCCAGAATAGTGGAGATTGTGAGTATCTTTCACAATGTAGTGGAATCTAAGGTGTATTAGATTTTACTTATTTTTATGGATCTCCATTTAGATTTTCTCAAATAATATTTTCTTTCATTATCTCTAGGAAAAAAATAGAAATTCACCATTGATATACTTATTAAAACTAAAATAATATTTCCCCCATACATTATGGCTCAAGATTATCAGAGTGAGTTGAAAATAAAATTGGAGGATCATGAAGAAAAAGGATTGATTCAGCCAACTACTTCTTCAAAGGTTTCCCATGTAATGTTTACTAAAAAGGATGACAGTTTTCTTCACCTTGAACCGGTTAACAATCAATAATAATTACCACTTACCTATGTTTACTGATCTCTTCATGCAATTAAATGAGGAGAGGTTATTTTCCAAAATTGAACTTTTCTCAATATTTCAATAGTTTTGAGTGTCACCTAAGGATATTACAATGTTGGATTTTTTTAAATTAGTAAAACTATTTTGTGTATCAATTCATTCCATTTGGATTGACCAATTCTCATTTCCTGTTTCTATATGTAATTAATCGAATGTTTCATCCTTTTCGACACTCCATTGATGTCATTTTTGTGGATACAATCTTATTCCATTCATGGTATTTGGAAGAGAATGGATGTTGTTGGACTCATCCTGTGTTAATCAAGTTTAAATGATCACCAATCCTATTAACCCTATTTTCTATATCTAAAATCATGTGTAGATATGGTTGGTTTCGCTAATCTTTAAATAAATATTCAAAAATCATGATTATTATAAATGAAGTTTGATTATTATAAACTATATTTATTTTTTGTTCTATAATGATTTCTTCTATAAAAGATTAAGTATAATTCATTCTTTGAATATTACTGCTTAAGACTGTTTATAGATATATGGCTATGTATGAGAATATATGAGTCTTCCACCAGTTATGGTTTTCTGGAAAAGGAACTAGTCACCATAACCCAGACACCATAACCTAGACAACGTGACCCATACACAATGACCCAGACACCATGACCCTAACAGTGTAACACATTTCATATCTTATAATGTATGTGACACTGGTTCCTTGCTACTATCACCAAGACACTGTTCAAAGGTTGGAAAAGGACCAGAAACCATGATCCTAACACCGTATTTGTGCTACAAATTACTAATGTCAATGCAACTGTGGCATCACGACTGTATCACTTCTCAAAGGAAAATAAAAAGTTAAAATTTTTTGGTGACACCATTTCCAAGTGATACTGTTTCAAGAAATACAGTGACACTGTTCATTAATCTAATTTTTTGCTTCATGTTTAATTTATAGCAGTCCTATTTGAGTCATTTAAGGGCCTTGTCATAATTAATGTTTCCTTATAGACATGTCACTTGATAGTACAAGGTATGAGGTCCAGAATACATACATCATGTTGGTTCCAAAATGTCCACCCACAATTAAAAAGGAAGATAATCCAAGATAGAAATATACATATACAATGAAGCAGAAGAGTATGTTTTTTGAAAAAGGGAACTGATATGTGCAACAATATACAACTGAAGAACCCACAAAGAATTATCGATTCAAAAGGATAGACTTCCTTAGATCATAATAAAAATCATCTTTGTAGTACCAACTCCAAGAATAAAATGAGCTAGATCTAACTAGAAGCCATTGTACCAGACATTCAATATGCTATTGTTCACAAGATAACTCAATACCTTAATTTCTGTCATCCTATAAGCCCATAGATGCATAGAATTACACTCAGATCACTTCTAACCCTATATCATCATATTTTCTCTATTGTGAACTATTTTTACCTTTCGAGTAGCATGTGTGTGAGTGAGTCTGTATTAGAAGCACACACTGCCTCTAGTTTTAAACTATTGGATACAATATATATTTCCTCTCATCACTTCCTAAATCTGTTTAATCCCACAGATAAGTGTGGAAGAGTTCCTTATTTGACCTGGTAGTTTATTACCACGAAGAATAGGGTAATTGTTCATGTGACCTAGAAAGTCCTCTTCACTTCTGTTTTCCCCGATCCAGGTTGTGGATCAAGTATATTAATATAAACTGCTTGGTGTCATGTGATCACTAAGTTGAATAGATTAAGTCTCGGCTTGAGACTGAAAAAATTGTTTTATCTGTCGTGTCTTGTAATATACTTTTTCCATGCCTTACTATATATTTAAGAAAACACTAGATTTTACATTGATAGTTAGTCTTGGATAGATGTTATAACTGCTTTTCCTTATTAAAATAGCTTCAAAACTTGTATCAATAACTCAAATTGATATTATTGATAATTAATCAATCTTCTGAGAAGTTATTTGTACAATCAAACTATTGTAACTATATCACCATGATTAATTGAGCTGTATTCTGTTTTATTTAGGGGAATATTTAAAAGTGAACTTATAATAGAGATTTTAATAGACACTCAATCCACACCCTCCCTCTTTAGTACTCTACTTAGACCAACATTTGGTATCATATGAGATTTATTCTTATTAAGACTCTATTTTTATATCTGTTCAACTATGATTTTAGTTGTACTTTAATGATCTGTTAATTTTTGTTAATTCTAAATTTTGAGATCATTAGAAGTTTTTATTTATTATGTATAATAGACTTAAAGGTGTTGTAACAAACATACCAACATTATTTAATGGAACTAATTATTCCAATGGTAAAATTAAAATGAAAATGAATTTGGAAATTATGGGTTTTGAAATTTGGGCTTAAATTATAGATGAGTATATTACTCCTTCTACTGATAGGATTACTTGGGATGACCCAACCAATTATTCTTTCCATAATAATTGTAAATCCATTTATGTCAGATATTTCTCTTTAAGAGATGAGGAATTTAACAGAATTTCTACATGTAAAACGACCAATGAAATTTGGGATACATTGTCTATTTAACATGATGGAACTTCTAGTGTGATAGAAATGAGACTTAATAAATATACTATTAAATATGATAACTTTAAAATAAATACTGATGAGCCTATTCCTGACATCTATCACAAGTTCAATAAAATTTTTAACACAATGATTTCATTAGGAAAAGAAGTTAATACCAATGAAAAAATCATGAGGATTTCAACATGCCTACATGATATATAGAGAGTAACCTCTATCTCTCTTAGAGAGTCATGCCACATCAGAAAGTTACCTATAAAAGAACTCATTTGGAAACTAATGTTGTATGAAGAGGATTTGAAAGTTAACAAGGAAGAGGAGGATGAAACTAGAAGAAAATATGTGGCATTCAAGACCACTACCTCTAAACACAAATAAAAGGAGAAATTTGAAGTCTGTAGAATGTTCCTGTAGTGAATGATATTCATCTTACAGTGATGAGGAGATGGCTCAATTATCCATAAGTTTTAAGAAATTTTAGAAAATGGAGAAAGTTTTCAGAAAACATAACTTCAAAGGAAGATATGATCAAAAGGGAAGTAGAATAAATATTGGAAATAAATGAATAGTCTGATGAGATAGTATGTTTTGAATGTAAGTGAAAGGGACATGTAAATGCTGACTTTCCCAATATCAAATATAAAAAAATATGAGGAAAAATATAGAAAGCATAAAATGGAAATGAAATCATCTTGGAGTGCTTTTAAGTAAAGTTCAAGTGACTCAAAGTCTTCACATGATGAATCAGATAACAAATACTATATTTGTTTCATAAAAAACACATCTGAGGAAACCATAGATTCTCTTGTACAAAATTCCTATTATTTTTTAGATGAACGTGATTCTGAAAATATTTCTAAAGAAGAAATGTTTGATTATCACAATATGCTTAAAGAGACATGTAATAAACTAAAATATAAATACCAGTCTTTAAAGAAACATTGTTCTCTTACCACAGTTGTTAAATTTGAACTTTCTATATAATTAGAGAAAATGTTCAATAACTCAAAAAAACAATGAATTAAAGATATATAATGATAAACTGAAAAAGGACTTTAAAGGTTTACTAATGGTAAAAATACCTTGGTGCAAATTCTAGGTAAAAATATTTCCCCTAAATACACTACTCATATTGGCTATAAACCTGGTAAAATAAATCTTGGAAAAACAAATTTTGTTTCTAAATCTAGAACATACAGTTTTACTCCTAGTACAGGAAAACATTCTTATAGTTCAAATTACGATATACTCTCTAATGATTCATGTTTTTCTGGACCAAATAGAGTTTATTTAACAAATACATTACATAATTTTTATAGGAATCCTATGTGGAATTTATGGGTTTCTAAAGCACTAGTTACTAATATTACTAGACCAAAACAAATATGGGTACCATAGTCATTTTTTATTTGACTATTTTGTCGGATAATTGATTAAAGGGATCTTGTAAAATCTTATGGTACTTGGATAGTGTGTTTTCAAGACACATTTTGGGAGACTATTCATGTTTCAAGAACCTAATAATGATTTTTGGTGGACTTTTCACCTTTGGTGACAATGTCAAAGGAATAATTATTCGCCTGTGCTGAATCGGTAACCCTAACTCAGTTTTAATTTCTTAAGTAATTTTTTTGATGGACTAAAATATAATCTTCTTAGTATTTCACAACTATGTGATGATGTATTTCATGTTAAATATGAAAATTATTCTTGCAATGTTTTTAATTCTAAAAATTAATTTTTATTTTCTACATTAATAAATGAAAATGTATATTCTGTTGACATATATTGTATAGTTTCTCAAAATGATTCAGGTTTAAGTGTATTTCACAAAGAATCCTGGATTTGGAATAGAGGACTAAGACACATTAATATTAAATCTCTTAGAAATCTAAATAGAAATAATTTTAGTCAAATACGTACCCAAACTAGAGTTAACAAATGATAAAGTGTGTAATCCTTGTCAAAAGGAAAAAAACACAAATTTTTTTCAAATGGAAGAATGAAGTTTCAATATCTCAAACTCTCGAGTTGGTTCACATGGATTTGTTTGGACCATTTAGGTTTTTTAGTTTAAATGGGAATCACTAAGTTTGTGTTCTTGTAGATGACTTTTCTAGATATACATGGACCTTCATTTTAGCTCAAAAAAGTGAAGCCTACTCTCATTCAACCAAATATGCTATAACCGTAGAAAACCTAAGCTGACTTAGAATTAAATTTCTAGGAAGTGATCATGGTTGTGAGTTTGAAAATCATGAATTTCAATCCATTCGCTCAAAAAATTGCTATATTCATAATTTTTCTACTCCTAGAACACCTCAACAAAATGGAGTTATAGAATGGAGAAATCGGACCTTGAAAAAATTGCTAGAACCATTCTACGTGAATATGGATTACATATTTACTTTTGGGTGGAAGATGTAAATATTTATTTCTAAATTATTAAAAGATTATTAACTAGACTTATTATTAAAATAACTCTATATGAGTAAAAGAACAATAGAAAACCCAATGTAAAATACTTAAAATTCTTTGGTTTCAAAGTTTATGTACTTAATACTAAGGAAAATCGTGAAATTTTTTCATCCAAGAGTGATGAAGGAATATTTTTAGGATACTCAATCTCTAGTAAATCCTATAAAGTGTTTAACAAAAGAACTAAATGTGGGGAGGAATTTGTCCTTCTCATGTTTGTTGAGATAGATCCACATGAGCCTAAAACTAGTCTGGAGAATCTTGAGGAAGATATGTTAAATCTAGACATCAATAATAAATCCTCCAACTGTCCAATAAAAGAATCTATAAAAACATACAGTTCTGGAAATTCTTTAGATTCAAGTCATAATGAAACCAGACCTATTGAAAACCTGAAATAACTATCCCTTCTTTTTCAAGAGCTGTTAGAACCCGTATGAACCATCCTTTAGATGTTTTTGTAGGATATTTTGATAAAAAAAACTCAAACTAGAGATTCTCATAGAAATCAAGTTGAACATCCAGTTTTCTTTTCAAAACATGAACCTAAAAACATTAATGATTCTATCAATGAATAATTTTGGGTGATGGATATGCAAGAATAACTTAATCAGTTTAAAAGGAACAATTTTTGGAAACTTATTAATAGACTAATAGACATATTCACCATAGGTACTAATTGGGTGTTTATAAATAAGTTAGAGGAATATGGTAACATAGTTAGAAATAAGGCTAGATTAGTTTCACAAGGCTATAGTCAAGAAGAATAAATTGACTCTGAGGGGACATGTACACCTATTTCTAGACATGAATCCATTAGAATACTGATTTCTTATGATACAAATATGAATTTAAAACTATATCAAATGGATTTAAAAAGTTAATTCCTAAATGGGTATATAGATAAGGTTGTTTTTGTTGAACAACCCCCTGGTTTCACAAATCCTCACTTTCCAAATCATGTTTTTAAATTATCAAAATAATTGTATAGTTTAATGAATACTCCAAGAGATTGGTATGAGAGATAAAGTAATTTTCTTATTTCAAAAGGTTTTATAAAATGTATAGATGATACTACACTTTTTATAAAACTAATTTACTATGATGTTTTAGTAGTTCAAATTAATAAAGATAATATATTTCTGGATCTTCAAAAAATTATTTATGTATTCTGTTTTCGAAAATGAAGAAAAATGAATTTGAAATGAGTTTAATGGGTGAACTAAAATACATTCTTAGATTTAAAATCATTCAAAATAAAGATTTTATTATATTAAATCAATGAAAATACACTAAAGATCTTCTAAAACGTATTGGATTGGATAACACTAAAAGTAGTGATACTATAATGAGTAATAATTGTATGTTGGATCTTGATGAAGGTAGAAAATCTTTTGATCAAACCGCATATAAAGGATTGATTGGAACATTACTCTACATAACTTCTAGTTGACCTGACATTATGTTTAGTGCATGTCTGTGTGATAGTTTTCAAGAAAACCCTAAATAATATCATTTAAATGCTGTTAAAAGGATTTTAAAATACCTCAACCATACACCCACTCTAGGACAGTTCGACCCTAGAAGAAACTCATTTGAGTTAGTTAGATATTCTGATATTTATTTATGTTGTTGTATGTTAATTGAAAAAGCACCCCTAGAACATGTCACTTTTTATGAAAGTATATAGTATTATGGTGTATTAAGAAACAAAACTTTGTTACATATTCTACTGATGAAGCCGAATACATAGCTACTGGTAGTTTTTGTGTAACAATATTGTGGATGAAACACACATTACTAGATTATGGATATCAATTCAGGAATTTACCAATAAATTGTGACAATACAAGTGATATTTACATTTCAAAGATTACTATTTCACATTACAAGACAAAACATATTTATGTATGACATCACTTTTTGAGAGACCATTATCAAAAAGGTGATATCACATTGGAATGTATTGGAAACTGAATATCAGCTTGCTAATATATTCACTATACCATTAAATTGTAAAAGGATAAATTACATCATACATGACTTAGGAATGATAAATCTCAATTAGAAAATGTACTATTTAAAAAAACTTATTGTTTCACAATTTACGGTATTATGATTTATGGTTTCACAAGTCAATGTCATAGAATTACTGTCCAACTCTCATATTTCTACAAGTTATTGTCTTGAAGTTTTGGTTTCATGGTTATGGTATCATAGTTACTATCTCTTGGTTACTATCATTCACTTATTATTTCAAATGATGATGTTGAACAATGTGGAGACACACTATAAAGATGACAGGGTAACAATCTATTCCTATCTCACTATGAAAATCGATTTCGGTCTCACCATGAAAATATGCTCAGGTCTCACTGTGAAAATTTATTCTGGTCACACCGTGACAATCTGTTCCAGTATCACCATAATGAAACTTTTTTATTTTATTTATATATTATTATTACCCATATTTTTGTCTTTATTATTTTATTATTTTTATCATGAACTTTTGAATTTGTGACGCTTGAAATCCCTAACTGATAAAAATGAAATATCTTTCTCTCTTTTATTCACTCGATCTCTCTTCTCTCGAAACTAAAACCCTTCTCTCAAACTGTAAGTCCACTTTCATCCCTTCACATATCTCTCTCTCTCTGTAATACCCTTGTTTAAATCCTGTGATGAATCTCCCATCTTCATCAAATCCTAAGAAGCGTAGATCACAGAAGAAAGTAAAAAAGATCACTGAAGGTAGCGCTTGAAGGACTGAAGAACCCTAATCTTACTAATAGAATAGTAGTTCTAGAAAAGAGGATATGTTCTAAGTGGTTACTGAAATGTATGTCCTTAGTTTTGAATGTATTGAAATAGAAGGGATTTCTGAACTGTTTTACAAAAGTGGAAAGGTAGATTTATCCCAATATTTTTTCATAGTATTATTAGTTTGTCTAGTTTTCATTCGATACAGAAGATGGTTTTGATGTAAGAAGCTGTATTAATGGTCATAGAAGCATGTTTCCCTCAAGTTTATGGGTTTCCTACCTAGGGATACCTCGTGAAGGAATTTTTGAGGATTAACAGAGAGTTCCTCCCCCTCCTAGTGATATTTTTTTCTTAGAAGAGGCCTTGGAAATATTGATTGGAAATTAAAATAAAAGAAGTGAAATTGAAGAAGAGATATATGATGAATCGAGGATGTTGTTTGAGTTCATTTAGAATCTGATTAGTCTGAGGAAAAGAGATTTTTCTACCCTCAAGTATCAAGATGTATTCTCAAGAAATCGTATGAAAAATGGACATGGGATTAACCTGTGTAAGTATATTACACATCACATCTGTGAATTGATTAAGAAAACTTCACTGTCTACCTCTTTATATTATTCAAGTTTGATCTCTATAATGATATAGTCTAAAGGATTGGTTAGACCAAATGAATAATTCATAAAATACTATGAGTTTTGTATCTCAAAAGATACAGTCAAAAGGATAAAAATAAGTAGGAATCTGTGGAAAAAGTCTTAGGTAGAGGATAATGAAGTGATAGATGACTAGTTTAATCTGGTTGAGCATCTTTCAAGGCCTAAGAACATTTATGATCCTTTTTTGGAACCAGATGATGTTGTTGATTATTTTGATGAATATGAAGAGGCAGTTGTTTAACCAATGAAAGAAACAGTCTTGGATATGGAAGATAGTGGTCTACCTATTCAAAAAAATCCAGTTGAGAAGAAGGCACCTATTACTGAAAGATGTGCTGATATAGGAGAAGATCCTTCTTCTGAAAAAGAATTAGTTGATAGTGTAAAATGAAATGTTGTAGCTGAGGAGCGTCAAGAAGAAGAGCCTATTATTGTGGAAGAGGATACTGTTGAGGAACATTTATAAAATCTAGATAATCCTAAACTTATACCATCTACTCAGGAAAGAATAGAAAAGGCCTTCTAGCCAGCTAGAAAAGAAATGGGTGAGGCTATTGGAGATGAAATTTTAGAAATAGATCAAGTAACTGAATCTCTTAGTACAATGAGAGATACACCTATTGAGGAGGAGAATAAGCCCAGTGTAGAAATTATTGATGTTCATAATCATACTGATCAAGGAATATTGGATACCTTGTATACTTCTAAAAGCTACATTGATGTGAATAATGACCAGGAGGCCTTAGTGAAAGTCATAGACCATTCTACTGTGTTTCAATTGAAACTGGTTTCTTCTTCACAAGTAATCACTACAATCGAACCTGAGCCTATATCAACTTTTGTTCTTTAACCTTTTTGAGAACCTTATGCTTCTACGAGTCATAGTGATTTTAAAGCCTTTAGAACTACTTTATTAGCTGGATTCAAAATGATCATGAAGACACAACATTCTCCTGTGACAAATCATAGTGAAAGAGATTTTGTCTTGCTATTATAGAAAAACATATGGAATATTCAACCATAAATGATTAATGATATACAAGAGGTTTGAATTGAAAACAATCAGTTGAGTAATGAGGTGAAGTCTCTCCGAGCTATGATTGAAGATATACAAAAGGTGTTTAAATCAGGACAAGATCCTGTTTTCCATTCTATTGAGGATGTTAGTGGTCAGATTCCATAGAAAGTTGTCTCTATGATTCAACAAAACCTGAATTAAATTTTTGAAAATGTGGTTGAGAGAAACCTTCATATTCTCTATGAGATGTGTGATCTTGTTGTTGGTCTCAAAAAACTGACAGATGAGTACAAATGACGTCTATACAAAGTTTACAATCATCACAAGTCCCTCAAATCATTTGTTAAAGCCTCTACTCCCTCTGGAAAATCATCTCAACCCTTTGATAGTGGTCTTCTCAAAACTGTTGTTAAGGGAGAACTTCAATCAGTGTTAAATGGATTTGACAAGGAGAGTTTTTCTACAATTTTTAAGAATAGTGACAGAGTCCATGATTTAGTGAGGATTCATTAAAATATTTCAAATGATTCTCAAGAATAAATTACTAAGAAATTGTATATCTACTTTAATAGGATCTTCTCTAAGCATGATATGACCAATCATTTCAAATTTCTTTTAGAGAACTTGAAAATACCTCATGTCACTCAAGCCATCAATACTCAAGCCCAAAAGATGAAATACATCACTCCATTATTGGACATGTTCATGGAGAACAAATATGATTTCAATAAAGAAATGTAGTATGGTGGTGAGATCATTACTGATTTCATTCAGTTGTTGAAGCCTTATCTTCATGTGTAAAGAACTGCTATTTTGGCTTCTACAGCTGCACACTTATGGCATGGTTTACCGTCTTCCTCATTAACTTCTTTTTCTTTAACCTCGATGTCTATATCTTAGACTATGAGCCAGATTATACCTTTTATCCTTGGCCCAAATGTGCCTTGGTCTTCCACCAATCCCACTTTGGAACCTTTTATTTTTAAGGCCTACCTCTTCCTTCTCTAACATTTGGATCACTCCCTTCTTCATCCTCTACTTCTGATCATGTGTCTTATTATGATGATGTGGCCAAGGGAAAAGAGAAGACAGATAGTACTAAAGAAAAGTGAAAATTGTATCTTTATAGGGATGTTTTTTACTTTTTCCTACTTCTTGTAATGAAAAATATATTTTTATCTAATGAAATGTTCCCTGTTGTTGTCGATTCTCTTATTTTATTTCCTTATTTAATTTAGTTTTCATGTACACTTATTATAATCCCATTAGGGGGAGAAATCACAAAAAAGAACATAAATCCAAACTTCTTTGATTTGTGATCATCAAAAAGGGGTAGATTGATGGACTCCTCGTGTGTTAATCATGTTTTAATGATCACAAATCATGTTAACCCTATATACTCTATCTCAAATCATGTGTAGATATTATTGGTTTCCCTATTATTTAAATAAAATTTCATAAATATTATTTCCTATAAATCATGTTTGATTACTGTGAACTGTATTTATTTTTTGTTCTATAATTATTTCTTCTTTTAATGATTATGTATAATTCATTCTATGAATATTACTGCTTAAGGTTGTTTATAGATATTTGGATCAGTCTGAGAAACTGTGAGTCATACACCAGTTCTGGTTTTTTAGAAAAGGACCCAAAAATCGTGACCCAGACACCGTGACTAGACACCATGACCTAGACACCGTGACCCAGACACTGTAACTCATTTTAGATAACATAAATTTGGGGACATAGGTTCCCTGATACAATCACCAAGAAACCATTCAAAGGTTGTCAAAGGTCCAGACACAATGATCCTAACACCACATCTATGCTAATGGTTCCTAATATCCATGGAACTGTGGAATCACGATTTTCTCACAACTCAAAGGAAAAGAATAAGACATTGTTTCATGGTGACATCATTTCTAAGTGATATCATTTCAAGAAAAACTTTGACACCATTCTTTAATCTATTTTTTCATATTCAATTTAACTTCTAACAGACATATTTGAGTCATTTAAAGGCACTGACATAATTAATATTTCTTTGGGGACCTGTCACCTAATAGTACAAGGTACGAGGTGAAGAATAAATGCATATTGTTGGTACCAATGTGTTCACCCCCAATTTAAAAGGAAGATAAACTGGGCTGCAAATATACATAGACATAGAAGCAGAAGAGAATTTTTTTTGAAAAAAGGAACCAATACATGCAATGAGATACAAATAAAGAACACACTAAGAACTCTCGATTCAAAAGGATTGACTACCATATATTATAATCAATATCATATTTTCAGTACCAAATATATGAAGAACATGAGATAGATCTAACTAGAAGATAAAGCACCATACTTGCAATACTCTATTTTTTCAGAAGAAGACTTGATACCTGTATCTTTTTCATCCTAGAAGAACAGAGCTACATAGAAAAACACTCAGATAACCTCTAGCCCATTCTCATCATCATTTATCTATTGGGAAATACTTTTAGCTTTCAATCGGTGTGTGTGTGTGTGTATTAAAAACACAAACTGTCTCTTGTATTAAACTAAAGTATAATAGATATCTTTTATCCCATCATTTCCTATATTTGTTTACTCCCATGTATAAGTGTGTAATAGGTCCTTGTGTGACCTAGTAGATTATACCAACGAAGAATACTGGGAGAGGTCATGTGACCTGAAAAGTATTATGCGCTATTTCTTACCTCGATCCAGGGTGTGGATAAAGTTTATTAATATAAATTGGTTGGTGGCAGGTGATCACCAAGTGGAGTGTATTAGGTCTCGGCTTGAAACTGAACCACTTATTTAATCTATTGTTTCTTTTAATTTATTTTTTCACTTCTTTACTCTATATTTCATAAAACACTATATTTTAATTTTCTAGTTAGTCTTGAATAGAATTTATAACTGCTTTGACTTATTAGAATAGCATCAAAAGTTGCATCAATAACTCACAATGGTATTACTGAGAATTAATCAATCTTTTGAGAAGTTATTTGGATAGTCAAACTATTATAACTGTATTACCTATATTAACTAGGTTGTATTTATTTTTATTTAGGGGAAGATTTATATGTGAACTTATAACATAAATTTTTATAGATGCTCAATTCACCCCCCCCCCCTCTTGAGTACTCTACGCCAACCAACTAATGTTATCTTTATAAAATCTTATATACATTAAGGGAATATTAGTTCTATACAAATATATCGAAATTATTAGTTTGGAACTATAAATTCAATTGTACGGGGCATGTAATATTAGAATATTGAATTTATATGGATTATAATAATATAGATTCATTCTTATCCAAGAAATTTCCCTATAAAATATTTGATATCTAATGATTTTTTTAGATCATCGGATATTATCAATGTTTCATTTGAAACATTCCTAACATTTTTATCCCTATGATAGTATAAGCTATGAAAATGGCTAAATTTTCATGGTCTAGATGATGTGATTAGGCTTACAAATAGCTTAAGATGTACCTAACCACATCTCCATCACCGATACTACCATGATCATGTGAGGGGTTTGAGGTATACATTGTTGATTCATCTTTTTTCCATGTATTTATTTATATGTAGGTTCAGTAGGTAGTGGAATATGGTTTCCAGTGGATTATAATGGTTCGATTGGTAGAGGAAGTGCTTATTTGGCCTATTTTTATATTATCAATTTTTTAGATTCAATAAATCATTCAAGATGTACATGATGTCAATTCCATGACCTATGACAATTTATTCTCAAGAATATTAACAAGATTATTCACCAAAATAGAGTGTCTTTTCATGTTAATTTATAATTAATTTAATAGCATGAATAAATATTTCAGTCTTGATTTATTTCTTTGATATAGGGGTTGATCATCCGAAGGACATTAAGTTTTTTTTTCATTGTGTTGATGAGGACCATAGTATATTCTCTCTAGGGGTGATCCATACATGATACCTTGATCTTGGAATGTCATTGATGGTACTCAGAGTTCATGTGTGGTAATGATAATAATATTTTGTGACTCTATTTATTACAACCATGATCTATTCGGTCTGGAAGAATCATCTCTTGATCTATCTTGCTTGGGAGGAATGAAGGAGGAGCTGAGAATCTCTTGATATTGAGAGAAAATCATGTATACATACTCGTTTGGAGGGAAATATCTTTGGAGGATATTGTTGTTCACAAAAACCATCCCTCTCATAATGATCATAATAGTCTATTTATAGACCCAAAGTTATTGTTTCATATTAATTATTCTCAAAATTACCCTTAAACGTTTTTTGAACCCAAATGGAACCCCATGACACATAAAATAATAATATTATTATTTTATTCCATGGTGTGATCTATCATGTGCAATAATAAATATTATTTTTAGTCTAGTAAATATATTTCTTATCATTAGACCAATAACTGGGTCAACTCATTCTATTTTCCATTTAGTAAATTTTCAAATAAATAAATCATATTAATGTTATATTCATGATCCTGATAATATAATATTTATTTGAATATCCCAATAAATAAAATATTTATTAATAAATTGATATTTAATAACATTCACATAAACAAAGATATATAAATATTAAATATTCATGTAATTTAACAATTACCTTATAGATAAATATTTATTTACTTTTTTGATAATTTAATAATCCCTGAATAAATATTATTTCATGATCTATAGAATAATATTTATTCCAGTATTTAAATATAAATAATATTTAACTAAGATCAAAGGAAACACTATTTGGGTGACTCTCTAGTAATCTTCTTCAATGGAATTAGGTGGGATTGACTAAATTCCAATATTACTATCTAGAAATTGTTCAAGGAATCTATAGAGGAAGATAATATGTAACAATGAAAAAAACCCCATATAAATTCCTACTACGGAATATAATCCAATTTTTATGATATCTCATCAACCAGATTGCAAACCCCTGTCATAAACCTATATTCTTGATGTGTCTTTCTTTGACTATCTGAAATAAACCTATTATTACAACATGTCTATGGAGTTTAATGAGATGGTTTTATTTTAATAAAATTTTCGAGATGTCATGTTTCTTAAAAATTGAAGGGAAAATTCATTCATCATCATATTCATTAATAACACGTCGTTTATGGCCAACTCATTATACTCAACTTCTCAATGAATAGAATCATCACAGTTTATGATTATACATCAAAGTGTGAGTCATGACATAAATTAATAATAATATTGAAGTCTAATGACCATTATACATGATAATAGATAGAAATATATAATGACACATAAACACGAATAATTCCAACATGAAATTCTATTATCATAATCTCCCATATTAGAGATCTCAATGTGAAAACTTTATGAGATAAATCAACATATTCTTATGAGTAATTTCACCTAAAAATTGTTTTAATATGTGTCTCATAATATAATTTTATCAAATTATAGAATGATATTTATGAATGAGATCATTTCACTTCAAATTTTTCATCATAGCATGGAACATCCATGACCTTTTTCAATGTGATGGATATTAAAGGATATTATCACATTAATGTTATGTTGAAGAAAAATTAACACAAGATAAGGTACTAATATTAAAATCTGTAAATATAAAGGAAATATAAAATATAAAGTAGTTTTTTCTAGGGAATCAACTCCAACGGACTCCCACATTCACTAGAGCCAACAATTAATGACTTTTAGTTCTCACATGTTTAACATGCTTCTACTATGTATGGTTATAGATATTATACCTGCCATGTTTTCGTGAATATGGTTGGTAAATAAACATATATGTGTGAAAAAATATATTTATTATATCATCCCTACATTAATAAAATCTCTCAAGTAGTTATATTATTGTGTATCCTCTTCTTGTTCCTTTGTCAAAAACCTGAAATCTTAATTAAGACCACAATAAAATATTTTTATAATAATGATAAAAACTTCTTCTTTTTGTATAATCTAAAATAATAATTGGACATCTCTAAACCACTTCTTATTCTTCATTAGAATATGCAATATACTCAAATATTATTGATATGGAATCCATAGACTGTGTTAATTTTATTTTTCATATTAGAGTAGCCTTATTATGATACTAGATCTAATTGAACTAAATTAAGAAAAGTGTTCAATTACCTTGATCACAAGTATTACCACATCTCACGAAACCAGGAACACATCCTGTTATACCTTTCCACGTACTGTCTAATATTTATAAATTCAATTTGATGTAGTTATTTTGGATCTATTGATATTCACATATTATTATCATGAATCAATAATACCAAACATTAGTACTTTTCAGGGAATATGATATAAATTCCTAGAACATTATATTGTGATATTCCATTAATATTAATAATATTTTCTTATACCCAAAAATATTCTACTAAAATGAGTATATGTAAACAAAAACTCAATATTTAATTGTTTCGACTTTTATTTTTCACTAATTTTTTAATATATCTAATTTGAATATATTTAGAAAACCTATGGATATATTTTTTTATATCTTGTTCCTTATAACATATTTCTAATTAATGTCCTTCTTGGAGATATTCATTCCATAGTCTCAAAAAACTGGTAAAACATAACATTTTTTCTATTTGTTATGAATATAGCTATTATATTAACTTATAGCACTACAATTAACTTTTTGGAGGAACATGTCACTCATTAATTTCCAAATTATTATTTCATGATCATTATGTATGATTTATACATAAATGGATATATTTATTCTCTATATGTTTTTAGAATTTATTGATTTCACCGACCCTTTCTAGTTACTCAATATTGACATATACCATACTGTCTCCTTTTGGTCATGTCATATAGACATTTTCTATAAGGTTTTTCCAAAGTAGGTGGTCTTGAAAATCAATAGTCTAATATGATTATCTTAGAAGTATGATATGAAAAATTGAATTGAAAAGGATTTTAGTCATGATCACCTACCTATATGTTTTCTAATAGAATAAACATAACAATAATAAGTCTTCCTTTATTGATACCATCTTGGACAATCCATGTCAACTTTCTCTTAAATACTCATCAGTAGTATCAAATCATAGAAACATTCAAAATAAGGAGTCCCCAAATCTTGATATGTAGATTCAATTACAAGAATTTATATATACTTTTCTACATTATATTGTTTTCATACACAGTATCTCTATAGGAATCCTTATTATTAAAGAGTATTATATGTATCAACTTCCAAGATTGACATAAAAAACCTATTTGGTTATGAATTCTTACCCAATAGGTTTCCCTAAAACTACTCATCAAATTTATCTTAGTGATGTTAAACATTCTTATTCCACATCATGTGAATCCAAATCATTAAACAATAGAGGTAAAATATTTTCCCGCTATCCTTAATTTGGTAGGTTTATTTTATGTAAACACAATTTTTCATGACTATATATTAATATATTTTGTGGATATATGATGATTAACTAAGATCCATCATGTTTTTATGTTCTTTTGTAGCTGAAGCAATATTTTACCGAATTTTTTTCTATGAACACACTCTTGTTTGTTTCCCAATATATTCTTATCATTTTTCAATTTATATAATATATGTTATCAAATATAGTTATCATATGGTTAGTTTTTGTACACCTATTTTCAAAAAATGTCTTGGATGAAATTATGGATTCTTTTCATTATATATAAGATTAATCATTGATATTCCATTTACTATCATCACTAAATTGATTTGTATAAATAAATTTGAGTTTGTGAATGCATTTTATACCCATGTATAATCAATGATTAGTTAGATAAAAGGTTCTATGACAAGCCAATAGTGGGATTCCTCTAGTTCACTCATTTACTCTACTAAGGATTTCTAAAAAAACGATAAAACCACATTAAGTATATGAATTTACCTCTAAATTTGGAATAGTTCACATGGAAATTTTGAACTAAATATAATATATTTTTTGTTTACATTTATATATAAATGTTAATTTATATAAAAATTTACCATTAGTTTTTTAGTATACCTTGTATCTTATCACAACAGAGAGTGAAGGAATTTTCTAGTTATAAAAAATTTAACTACATTGAGTTTTATTTCCCAAGGATTTATCTTTCAATATTTGGCTAAGATTCCTTTTTGATACTCATCATCCATTTTAATGGATATCTATGACCCAAGGGTTAATAAACCATTATTTTAGTATGAAATACCCAAAAACATTCTTCCAAATGTGAAATAGATCTTTATTATTTATACATAAACATTGAGATAAATGTTTTCATAAGACTCATTACAACTCAAATAAATCAATTCAAGAAATCTATAAGTTATTTCCTCTCACTACTTAGATAGGAATCACAATTTTTAACCTCTAGGAAAATTCCCCCAAATTATTTTAATATTTACAAACATTATTAATTCTTGAATGAGAGTATATGTAAAAAAATTATTTAATATCTAATTACCTAATTGGAAATATTATATATGATGGAGAATGTTTTTGAAGACTATAAATACTTCTACTTTTATTTTTCACAATTATTCCAATAACCATTTCATTCCACATGAGATGTGAATAACATTATATTACTTTCCCACCCTTTGAATCATTGGTGTATTTAAAGTATGTTGTAAATATGCCATTGGATTTAAAATTTCATTGACTTCTTAAATATTAATTTCATTCTTTTCAACATTAAGAGTGTGGAAATATTTTCTACTAAAATTCATTTTCTGTGTGATGTATAGAAAAAAAATATTTATGAGAAATTTATCCTTGATTTTCATCCATTGCATGATAAATAAAAGAACATTAATGGTAAGGATGATCACATTAGATTAATGGATAATATCTTATCCAAATAGAAGATTAACATTAAAAAAACTTCAAAACATGAATACATGTTTACAAGATAAGCCTCCCCATTCTAATTTATTCTAAAATAATATAGATATAATATAATTTATATTTTATCATATTTTGATTTTTTATAAGAGATAGAAGAAAAGGTATCATAGAGGAATCACAACCAATTTATCTTCTACAGTAATCCTTTTCCAACTCTTCTTGGTCGAGAGATGAAAACTCTTATAAAATTATACCACATAGTAACAATTTTTTGTTAATAAAGCACTATAAAACATCTATGACACTTTAAAATATTTTTTTCTATGAGGACATGACCTGATTTAAGGAATAATCGAAGTATTTTTCATAGATTTTCTAATATTTTTTACAATTATTAAAACAAAAATATTAGTTATGTACGTAAATACCAAATAAGTGAGATGAAATAAATAAATTAATTTTATCAAGTATCATCTAATTTTTTCAATCCTTAGTTTACCTCCAGATTATACTCAATATTTTTTATAACAAGGATATTCTATTATAAATGATCCATATTTCCGTCCATATAATTCATTTTATGGACATGAAAATGATAAAAAGGTGTTTAGGTATGTGGTCTTACCAACTGTGAGCTTGTTGTTCCTTATTACATTGAGTGAACTCCCCGATCTGGAAATCTAGACTTGGATATACTCAACAACTAAAACATATTTTTTATTGAACATAATACATAAGTTGTAGAAAACAGAAGTTGGTTTAATTAAACCCATCAACATAGTTAAGAGTCCTTGATAATTAAATGTGCCCCTTACTATGGGCCGAACCGATACTTTAGATATGGTTTTTCTTAATTCGGATAATGGAAGGTATAATGAATTAATACTAACCTGAGGGATTTTTTATTTTACGTAAACATTATGATTTTATATTTTACATGTCTTCTTAATATTAAGTGCATTTTAATTAAGTGATTAACCATGTACTAGAATAATATTTATTCATAATCCTTTTATTTAAATTATATTTGTTCATATTAATTCATTTTTTTATGTAACTATGGTATCGAATCTAAGAAATTAATCACAAAATAGAATGAAATTTAATAAATAAATTTTTTTATGATCATGGGATTTATCTAATGATTTTTTAATTAAGGAGACAATAAATAGCTCATTGACCCTAGGGAAAAACTAATTTAATCCATTTCATGCTCCTATTTGTAGTATTCCACCTATATCATATGAATATCCTTTTTTGGGTTTTCCTCGACTCTATCTCTAACCAATTCCAAGCACTTGCGTGCTCCATCCTTATAATTATTTTACTTCACTCAATGGTGAAGAAAACAAAAAAGGTAGTTTTACATAAAATAAATTGTGATCGCGTAGGCATATACAAAATAAATATGTAGTGCTAACTCATAGGACATCAACATAATTTAATAAAATAATTACAATGACCCCTAAAATAACTAAATTAATGAAACCATACTCATACACTGGTCACTATAAGATAATGATCATCCACTTGTGTAATTAATATGCATTTAATATATCTAGATAGCATTTATTTTGATTCATTGTTTTATTAAGATAAATCTTGCATTATTTAATCAGGTTAGTTATCTGATTAATCAATTAATTCATTTTACCCTAATCTCTATCTAATTTTCCCTAGTGATTCCCATTGACTATAATTTAAAATAAAATTAATTAATTAATTTTATTTAAAATTAATTAAGTAATTAGATTATACATGGTGGAAATACGGTGTGTAACCAACTAAACTACCCATAATTTTTCTTTTTGTAAACGTAACAATCACACGACATATCACATGAATGGTATTGGATGTAAATACATGACACACACTATCAAACAAATGAAACGCATAACACTAGAAAATTATGACTCATCTACCTATTCAATTCCCATGGAGTATAAAGTATTCCACAATATTGAAAGACTTATAGTTCCTTATGATAAAAAAATAAGTCATTTAATATAATATTAAAACGTTTAACTAGTGTGTATTATTAAATTAATGATACATGAACTCGTATTATAGATGTTTAATTGATAAGTTAATTATTTTAAATGTTTTACATCCAATCTTAGAATTTAACCCACCTAAATAGGTACAAATTATTTGTGTCATGGAGACTTAATTACACCACATCTAAATTAATAATGTGGATAATGAATTAAATACATCTCATTTAAATTAACTACATAGAATGATAATTAATTACACTTTGTGTAAATTAATTATAGCTCATATGTATTAATCACATCACATGTATATCAATTACCATGTGGGTAAATTAATAACATTTTGGATAAATTTGTTAAACCTCATGAGAACTAATTAGGTAGTGTGGGAATTAATTACATCACATCAAAATTAATTACACCATGTCTGTATTAATTTCAATGCATGTGTATTGATTACACTACGTCCTTATTAATTATACCATGTTTTTTGACAACACAATCACCACAATGTTTGGGGTTACATGGGATTTAATTGAGTTAAATAATGTGTAAAGATGAAAACTATGTTACAACTTTGGATGGTTCATTGTATGTTCTATATAATGTATTGAACTATATAGGTTATAAGTGTGAGAAATGAAGTAGAGTAGAAGATATATTAGAAAGTAGATTAAAAAAATGAATTTCTTGAAATGAAGATTAGATTTTTAATAATTAAAGGATCCACAATAAATAAATAATAATAAATTGAAAATGAATGATTTGATACCACTTTATGGTTTAGAACAAAGTGGAAGAACCTAATATGCCTATAGTTGACTCAAATTTTATTAGATACAATGGATCATTATTAATATACATGATTTGAATTCTATGACCAACAAATTTATCTTCAAATAATATTGAAATGACTTTTCAATAGAACCTAGATAGGGTCTTTTTCCCATAGGTTGATTATTAATTTAATAGAATAAAGAAATATATCAATAATGAGTTATTTCATCAACACAATTATTGATCATCTGAAGTCCATTCTGTTGTAATTTGTTTCTTAAGAGGACCCAAAGAAGTTCCCCTCTAGTGGTGATCCACACATGATCCCTTTATCTCAAAATGCTAATGGTGAAAGTATGAGTGCTATGACGGTAGAACCAATAATCTTTTTTAACTCCCATGATCAAAACTATTATACCTTCAGTCTGTAATGATTGTTTCATGATCTCACCAGATTGAGGGGAATGAAGGAGGAAGTGAGAATCATTCAATCCTGAGAGAAAACCCTAAATATGTTATTTTTGAGAGAGGATTCTCAATAGAAGATAATGTTGTTCCCAATGATCAACCATCTCAGATATCGCATAATTGTCTATATATATACTTATTATTAGGGTTTTATATTAACTAAATGAAAAAAATACCTTCACAATATATTAAACCCAAAAGAACCCTATTCCCTGTAAAATAATAATACTATTATTTTATCCGATAGTGTATGCTAACTAATGTACTGATAAATATTATTTATATTATTATAAATCATTATTTATAATCGGACCAAAAACTAGGTTCTATCATCCTCGTTGGTATTCATTTATTTTTTAAATAAATAACATAAAAATATTATATTCATGGTATTGAGAATAAAATATTTATTTTAATATGTTCATACATGAAAAAAAAATTATTATTAAATTATTATTTATTACCTTGTGAATAACTAGAGATAAATTAGTATTGTAAATTCATGTAATTAATCAATTACCTTACAAATAACAATTAATTTAATATTTTTAATAATTAAAAAATTCATGAATGAATATTACATCTCAGTTTGGAGAATTATATATATTCCAACTATTTAATATAAATAATATGTAACTAAGATCAAATAAAACACTTTTTTAGTGGCCCTCTAGGTCTCTTCCTTAGTGGAATTAATTAGACTTAACTAATGTTCAAGATTACTGTCTAAGTAAGGATCATGAAACCCATATAAGATGAGGTTATGTCACAACCACAACAACAATATATAAACACTCACTGTATAATATAATCTCATTGTTTCAATATCCCATCAAGCATGTTTTAAAACCATTTCATCAACATATATGCTTGATATATCTTTCATTGGATATCATAAATCAACTAATAGTTAAAAAATGGACATGGAATTTAATGTTATAGTTCCATTTTAATCAAAGGTATGAGATATAAACTTTTGTAAATATAGAAGTTAAAATCATTCCTTGTCTTATTCATTTTTAACACATTATTCGTGACACACCCAACATACCCAACCTCTCCATGAACTGCATCATCAAGGTTTTCAGTAATGCATCAAGGTGTGTGAGTCTTGACATGAATTAAGAAGAATCATAAATACTAAGGACCATTACACACACCCATAGATAAGAATATCTGATGACACATAAAGATGAAGAATTTCTATAGGCATGTATATTCTCAAAATATCCCATCTTGGTGTTTCTCCAGTGAAAAAATTATAAGATAAAGCCTCATCTTTTTATGATTACTCACACCTAATAGTCAACATACTATGTTTCCCATCATATAATATTGTTATACAATTGAAAAATATTTAAGAATTTCAAAAAATCACTTCAATGTTCTCATCATAGTGGGGAATCTCCATAACCTTATTTTAGCATGATAGATATTCTAGTAAATTATCAAATTAATGATATGTATATCACAATTCAATATGTGATAATGTATTAATATTCACATCTATGAATATACAGGAAATCGATGTACAAATTATTTTGTTCAAGAGAACAAAATCTAACTATTTCTCTATCATGAATAAAACTACCCTACCCATTATTGAGAGTTGGATGTCTTTGTTCACACATTAAAGTGATAGATGAACCCAATTTTAGTGATAACATTGTGTTATTCACTAACTATAAGAGCCTCATATATATTTTCACCCAATGAAATTCAAATCTTAGGTAGAAATGCTACATTGAATATCATCAATCCTTTGACATTGACATTTAGTAGACAACTAACAAAGGCAATGTCGTTGTTAATGACCTTAGTCAGATTGCATTTAATTCCCCATGATTTTAGTAAGCATATTATTTCCACAAACTATATGATTATAATTAAAAAAAAATTAATTTTTCAAAGTAATTGATACAATTTAGGTTGAAAGTCATAAAAGATAGGAATTAGACTAAATAACATGTTACATATTCATATTAAAACATTAAAATAAAAGAAAATGAGATTAAGAATTACACACTAGGGATTATTAATCATCATGGATTATTATATCCTTTAAAAGTTAATATATTAAAAGTGGAAAATAAATTGAAGAGGATAAAATTATTAGAATTAGGAGATCTCCTAGAACTTTTCCACCCTTGAGAATCAACAATAGCCAAAGAAACCTTATAGTGTGTAAGAACATCATAAAAAGAGAAAGCATATTGTGAGATCTTAAATGAAAACATTGGAAATAAGATGTGTGGATGGAAGGGATGAGATTAGTAAGGAAATATATGGGAATGAAATCGGGTTTACACTACCACAAAACAAGCCTTTGACAGTGCTGTTATTTATGGGTTCTATAAAAAATGCTGAAAAGGATCCCTTTATCAGCACTAAAAAGAAGTCATAAATGATACTCATTATCAACCCTTTCTTAGCATTGGAAATTGATTATCTTTATCAATGCTAACAATAATGCACAAATAAAGGTCCCGATATCTTGGTGAATCCCACATCAAAATAGAGCATGGGAGGGTTCCCTTTTATATATAATTCTGATGCATCCATTTCATAAAATCCGGCTCCATGTATGGGCAGTTTCATATACTACAGAGACCGATATGGGCCCTCCATGAGCCCACATGGGCCTTGGCCCACCCTATACTTAACCTAGCCCTCCACCTCCTTTATATTTGGGTCCTAAAAGACCCTACCATGTTAATAGACAAATTGTTTACACAATCCAATAAAATAATACAATTAATAAAAATTATAAAATATTAAATAATTGAACAATTAAAAATTAATAATGAATATATTAAAAATATTTAAAAATATTTAAAAAAGTTAATTAAATAATTATTGATAAATTTAATATATATATATATATGTATATATATTACAAATTCAAATAAATAGTAAATATTAAATATAGATATATAGAATTAATAAAATGAAAAAATTGAACTATTAAA
This sequence comes from Viscum album, assembly GCA_963277665.1. Taxonomy (NCBI): domain Eukaryota; kingdom Viridiplantae; phylum Streptophyta; class Magnoliopsida; order Santalales; family Viscaceae; genus Viscum; species Viscum album. The sequence goes on from OY728121.1 coordinate 862,757,923, forward strand.
AATTAAAAATGAGTAAATTTAAAGAAAATGATAAATTTTATTAATAAAATAATTATTGATAATAATGAATAAATTTTATATATATATAATAAATATTAATAAATATTATATATTAAATATAGATATATAAAATGAATAAATGAAATAATTAAAAAAATAAAAATAAAAAATGAGTACATTAAGAAAAATATTAAACATTTTATTAATAGAATAATGGTTGATAAAAATGAATAAATCTAATTTACATATATATATATATATATTATAAATATTAATTAATAGTTTATATTAATTATTGATACATAAAATCAAGAAATTTTAATAATTAAATAATAATTATTAAACAAAAAAAATAATACATTACAAAATTAATAATACATTTTTAAATAAAAAAATATTAATAAATTTGAATAAGTTAATATGTGGATATATATATATATACATATTTATTATAAATAGGAGTAAATATTTTATATTAAATATAAATCTAAGAAATGAATAAAACTTCATATTTACAAACTTATTAATGTCTAATTTATTGTTAAGGGGTTTTATACATAAATACTCATTAATACATTTAATATAGAAATATATTCTTATATATTTTTATATATATAATATTTCATATAAAATGATTTATAGAATAAAACATATTTATTCTTACATTAAATAAGTTTTATATGTAGTGAGAAATGTTTTATAATTAAAAATTAATATTAATTAAAAATATTGGCTAATTTCATCGAGTAATGGACATTAATTGAATGTTGTTTTATTTTTCAATTGAAAATATATCAAAAGTGTGTTACACTAATTTCAAAAATACATATATATAATTAATTATTTTTATATACAACGGACACACAAATATTTATGTAGTTAATGAAATATTATATAGAAACACGTACACTTTTTAAATTATTAAAATAATAGTATTCATTATAGAATATCAATTAATAACATTATATATTGAATATATTATGTTTTTAATTGATAAATTTTATTTATTTATTTGTAATATTATTACAATTAGGTATTATTTATTAAATGTAATATTTAATATTTTTTATGATTTCTTGGAATTTAATCAATTTATAATATATATTAATATATATTTATTTAATATGATTTAATATTTTCAAATTTTATCCATATTTATTTCAATATATATCCATTTTTTGTAATTATTTATATTTAATTAATAAAACATAACCATTTTTTCAATAACTTAAAATTGTAGTAATTTTTAATTATTCATTTTCACCCATTTTTAACATGAATGCATTTGAATAAATATTTAATTATTTATTTATTTGTCAATAAATATTTAAATATAAATATATTTATAAATGTATATTTAATATATTTATAAAATTATCTCTTCATAATTATAAATAAGTAAATAATATTTTAAAAAAAGTATTTATTAAATTATAAATATATATTTATATATAAATATATATTTAAATAATTATAAAATTTTAATAAATTTATTTAAATAATGAATATATTTACTATATTTAGTTTTATATATATTTATAATATATATATATATATAATTATTTAAATATATATAATTATATAAATACATAAATATAATTTTTTAAAGTATTTATATAATGATATATAAATATTTATATATTTAAATAATTATAAACTTAAAATAAATATTTTTAAATAAATAATATATTTATTATATTTTTTTATATTTATTGTATATTTATTATATGTATTATTATGTAAATATATTTATCATTATAATGTTATAAAAAATATATTTAAATAATAACTCTATTTAATATATTTTTGTTTATAATTATATATATTTATTAAATATATATGAAATTATATAAATATACATAATGATATAAATATACTTATCATTATAAATAAAAAATTATAAATATAATTAGAGATATATTTACCCCTATAGTCGGCAGGGGTGGTGAGGGTGTGATGGGGTTTGGGGCGTGGTTGTAAGGTTCAGTCCCTTGACTAGCGGTTTCTTTACATTCTTCAATGTAGGATTGTGTTCCGCCTTACGGTTCAACCAAACCTTATATTTGCAAATATATTCAATTATAACTATATTTATAAATGTATGTTTACTATATTTATAGTTATAAATAAAAAATATTTTTTTGAAATGTGATTATAAGATTTTAAATATATATATATATATTTTCAGTAGTTAATAATTATAATAAATATAATTAAATAATGATTAAATTTTATATATAAAAAATATATATACTATCATATTAATGCATTTATAATTATGTAACCCTTTGTGAGTGTAGAAATTTTAGCACCGATAAATATCTATCATTATCATCACTCAAGATGTGTTGATAAAGATATATTTAACCAGTTCGTGTTAATTTAGTGTTGCTAAAAATTATCTTTATCAACACTTTTTAGGAAGAACTGATAAAACCGTCTTTGAATTTTTCAAAATAACCGTAATCACAATGATTTTTTTCATGATTATAAAAATTTCACGAAATTCCACTATTTTTTATGCTCCTTCACATCTTTCTCTTAAAAAATCATACAGAAAATCCACGGTATGTTATTTTTTTCTCCTCTACTCTCGGTTATTGCCTGTTTGGGTTCTACTATTTACATTATTGTGGTGTTTTTTTGTTTCCTCTCTTATCTTCTTCCCCATGATCTTTCCAACTACCTTGGATCCCTAAGAGAGTTTCAACAACATTATACATCTACTTAAGAGTGTCCTCCCTCAATTCGTATGTTCTTTCCATTTCAAAAACCATCTTTCTTCCTTTTGATTTTGGTTTCTCTTCCCCACATTCGGATTTCTTACGGTATATTTTTATCTTATAATCCTTCATTTTATAAAGCATAGAATTCCTAAGTCTTTTTATAATTAATTTTATTTAAATATACATATTTTTAATGTTTATAATGGATTTGGAAAACAATTTGGTTCAATTTCATTCCAGACTTAAAGGGGTTTCTATGTATTTTTACCGAATTATTTATAATTAAATTTTTTATCATTCCATGTGTTTGGTCATAAGTTTATGAGGAACTTCATCCTGATTTTTTGAAAAATGAATGTCTTAGGCCATATTTGGGGTTTTAAAAGATTAAACACCAATTTAAATAAATGTTTGAAATATAAAAATGGTGTGTTTCTAAATATTTCCAAATTATATAAATTTTTGAGTTTCAAATTAAATTAAAATAAGTTGGCACCTAGACATAGATTTTTTATAATATCCCATTTGGGACTTTAAAATAATTTTATAACTCATGATACCCTCATTGATAACCCCTTGTATATGGTGAGCCTGTTATAGTGTGGTTATCAATTTATAATGTATGTACGATGTGAAAGTGGTTGTTCAATGTGTGGTTGGTGGTAGTGAAGTGTATGATATTTCGTGTGATACCATATATATGTATTTTAATTTTTTCTAACCTCCTCACTTGGTTTCATGGTCATGATAATTTTAGGTAACTAGTTGGTATCTTGTAAGAGTGAAAAATACAATTTAAATTATGTATATCTAGAGTGGTAATGGGTTATATAGTACATAATATGTTTTTATATTAGTTTCAGAAATCAAACATGTTAATGATAGATAATAATTAGTCAAAATAAATAAATCCTTCCCACTTTGTGAAACCCATCCATTATCTCACCACTGATGTAATCAATAAATCATGTTTAAGTGTTGTTTATTGACATATAATTCATTTAGGATATTGTGAAGGAAATTGAATTTATTTTTTTACAAGAAAAGCTATAAAATGGAATACATAACTATATATATTCATACCATATAAACACATTATTTAAAACCAAATTCATGTTTAATAAAAATACTCAAGATACCAGAACATTAATATGTACCAAATGGTAAATTCTATTCCTGGAAAATGCTCTAAGACATGTTAATATTCTGTTTGCATGATCCAAATAATTTAAAGTAACATAACCCATGCATATTATAGTGACATTCCATTATGGATTAGAAAATTATTTACAACATATATAATTTTTATGAATGAAGTTATATAAATAAAAGAATGTAAATAATTAAGAAAAACATTCCAAAATATAATTTTATAGTATAAATAATTTTAAAATAAGTAAACATGTTTAACAAACATTAAAAATTTATCCAAGAATAAATATATAATGTTAACTACATGTATGATGTGGTTTTCATCTCATCACACTAAATCTTATTCAAAAACAATATTATTTTCTCCTCTAGAAAATTTGTCACTAATAATGCTCAGTTGAAATCCTTTTCATGTTATCTCATCAGTAAATCATAATTCCTAAAGAACCTGAATCGTCCAATGATGTTTTAAATTCCCACAACACGGTACCAACTCAAAAGTTGTTGTAACTTCATGGTTTGTTCCTTTCCAAACAAAAATGACATCCATTATCGTTATCTCACCTCTGATACTAGAGAACCTCCAATTCAAATCACACTCAAATAAAATAAAATTCATCCTAAAACCAATATCACAAATAGACTCCAACTAACTCTTCACTATCATTTTGGAAAATATTTTCCAATATCAATAATATTTGCAGAAACTTATTGATGTTTATTCTGGAAAAAAATTTATGGCACGTGAAACCATGGATTTTTGGACTCTTGTGTTATATTTTGTGAAGCTTTATTTGATAAAATAATAGTCCCCTTATTGAATTTTTATATAATCCCATGGGATTCTTGTACTTTAGGTGGGTAGTCGAGTAAAACCATGTTAGGATTGTTCATCTTCACCTAAAAAAGGAATCTATAATGACAAAACTATATAAGCATTGGTGATATAGGGAGACACTTGAATGGTGATATTTATCCCAAATCCCATGTTGAGCTTTTCCTTTTTCTATAGAATAAAAGTTATTCTAATTTATATGATCAATTTTAATGTGAATTCTACATTTTACCTTAATAAAATGAAAATATATTTTCTCTAAGATTAATGACATAAATTTTAATATGTATTATTTTTTCCTGACTCTCCAGTTGAGATAGAAAACTATTAAGGATTTACTAATTTTCAAATTAAAAACCCTTGATATAAATAACATAAAATATAGTAAGTATACAAGTATTAAATCAGATGTATTCATAAATCATGAATCACACCCGATAACAAGATGTTTTATTTATTTTATACCAATTATGATCCTCTCTAATGTTTTTTTACTAGCTAGGAATAGGAAATCAGACATTTTATTCATCTATCCTAAGATATTATATTCTTGGTTCAATAATTTGTCTATTAATGGGATATTGGTTCTATTATACTCAATCCAATGTGATCATGTATCTCAACCCATTGGGAATGGGGAAAGGGTTATAAAAGAGTAAGGTCACTGTGAACATGTATTGAATGACCATCTCATCTTTCAAGACATTGGGTGTTATAGAAAGTTTTCCTCTTTATGAAAAAACAATTAAATGTTTCTTTATGCTTACCTAACTCCCATAACTATAAAATTTAGATTTAAGGAGAAAAAAATCACCCGTAACAGCTCCATCTCCCAAACAATTATTATTGAATTTTGTTACTTGATGATCATCCCTCCTATATTGTAGTCATTAATCTATATCTCTCAAACTACTCTTTGTTGTTTTCTTCCCATTCGAGGTACCAGTGATCATTTTGGGTTCCCATTATTTGGATTATCAATAACTTCCAAGTTTGATTATGAATATCTTATGTTTTTTTATTTATTTTTGGGAAAAAATTGAATAGTTTATGAACCTAATAAGATGTATATGAATCAAAAAATATTTTCACATTAATTTTATAACAAACGAGTATGAATATGATGTTAAAGTGTACATCATGTTTTTAATAGATTATTAATAGAACCCTTATCAAATAAATTCCCCTATTTATCTTGTTTTTAATTGAATAAAAATTAGTCGTAAAGAGTTTGAAAAACATTTTTTTTCACAAAATAGATCGGAGATAAAATTTTTAGATTAACATGGAGAAAACTGAACATGAAAACTAATTGGGATGATACTAAAGTGTATGGATCATTGGATATGAATACGAGTTTAAATAATGAAGGAGATCGCTTTGAGGAAATGGAAATAGAAATTGAAGTTAACCTTATTTATTGACTGATGATTTTTGTGAATTTAAATAGTTGTGCTAAGAGACCACTGTGTACTAGTTGTACTTAATAAACAACATTTTTAGATGTATTGAAGTTATATAATTTTAATGATGGAAGAATATGGAGTGACACAATCTATATAGAACTACTTAGTAACCTAAATGATATGCTACCAGAAAAAATAGAACTTCCTTTTTGAACATATGCTGCTAAAAGAATGTTATATTCAATGGAAATGATCTCTAAAAAATACATGATTTTCCAAATGATTTCATATTTTTTCCCAAGGACCTGGAATCACAAATAATATTACATAAGTGTGGAACATATCGATATAATAAAGTTTGATCAAGTCACTTGAAATACTTATAGTACATTCATATCATTCCACGATTTAGAATACTATATAGATTTTAGGAAATAATGAGACAATTGAACTAGAATATATATATAATAATTTAAAATGGGAACCTACTTAATCCAACATACTCCCCTCAGTGGAAGAAAATTGATTATTAGTATCTTGAATTTGGAATTGAGCCGAGAAACCTCAGTCTCGTGTAATCTATAGGTGGAATAAATCATTTGGGTGTATAGAGTATTACTCATATTACTTGGCCTATAATACTAGTAAATTATAACTTACCACCATGGTTATGCATGACATAAAAAGAAATTATGGTGTGTCTTCTTATATCTGGACCAAAACAACTTGACACTTATATTGATGTTTGTTTTCCTCCATTGACTGAAGACTAGAAATTTTTTTGGGATACAGGTGTTAAAATGTATGATTCCCATAGAAGTTTAGAAATCACATTGAGTTCTATATTTCATGTGATAATAAATTAAATTTATTCTTCAAAAAATTATATAGGATATATAATTAATGGAATTTTGTGGTGTCCCATTTTTATACAATGCACACACTAATTATGGTTGAAAATTTCCCAAAGAAATCATTTTTAGAAAATATGAAATTTTTTCCTCAAAGACATAGATACTAATCACTGATAACATCATTTTATGGGTATATCGGACAAGGTATAACACCATATCCACTAAATGGGGATTAACTATCCTATAATGCAAAAAAATATAGAAATTATTTTTGGTAAACAATTTTTAAAAAACCTAACAAAATCTTGCTGGAAAGATAGGTCAGTTTTCATTGAATTACCATATTGGAATTGTTTTTATGTTAATTATTTTCTTAATTTCATGAATGTAAAAAAAATTATTTGAGTGTGTTATTAAAACATTACTAAATTTTCTTGAAAAAAAAATATGGAATCAAGTCTAGGTTATACATGATCAACATGGGAGGAAGCGAAGATTTGGAACTAGTGAATGGTAAAGGGAGGACTTTTCTTCCTCCATCAACTTACACTATATCCAGATAGGAAAAATTATAATTTTCTATTTTATTCAATGGTGTAAATGTTCTAGAGGGGTATTAATCATATATCATTTTTCTCATTTCAATGAATAATTTGAAGTTATGGATACTCAAAACACACTACTACCATATTTTGATAAAAGATATGATGCTCGTGGATATATGTTGTGTCTACCTAAAAATGTATGACATAAAATAATCATCCTCTACTTATTTTTCAATTTCGTATGTAGAAAATTTATAGGCCCAGTAATGTTCCCAATCATGAATAAAGAGGTTGTAGTATACTATGTGAATTATGAAGGTTTTTCCCACCATCATTTTTTTATATAATGGTATACCTGATTGTTCACACTTGGTTAGTGGGTTCAACTATGTGGTCATATCCATTACATATGGATTTACCCCCATTGTATGATATATTAATATTTTGAAATGTTATTTCTAAAATTTAATTCATTCAAAAGGTTGTATTTCAAAATTATATATTTTTAAAGAGGCTATAGAATTTCATACCAATTACCTATCATATATTTAAAGCATCAGTTTCACAAAGTCTTTCCATAGTGGAAACCTTATGGGAGAAGGTATTTCCTGAATAGATATCGTTATAATTAACATCACAAATTTGGAGAAATCACACCTTTATATATTATAAAATAGTGAAAATGTTGATTCATACCCTATAGACCAAAAATAAATTCATAGATATTTGATACCATAAAGGGATGAAGGATGGAGGTAAAATAAAAAAAATTCTTATATGAAGGTTTTCTGATCATATTTATAAGTATTTATCAAAAAATATGAGTTCAAATGTTGAACAACTCTGGTGGCTAGTTATGCGACTAAATGAAAATTTTATATATTATAATTTTATTGTAACCAATGTTTATAACCTCACATAAAATAATAAAATGAAAATAGTATGATGAATAATAGTGTAGTTACACTTGTGGAAAAATTTATTCTCTTATTTGGTTCCAAGGATAGAAATCCAATTTATGAAAACATGTCATATTTTGTTATTACCTATTAGATATATGAGTTTGATAATGAAACATTTCAAGTGTTGATTTTAAATCTTAAATGGGTTTACAATAGGAGTTAAATGAAATTTGATGAAATGGCCTTTGTGAAGGTGAATTTCAGTGTGTAAGGGAAAAAAGATGAGCCATTCAAAATTACATCACAAGTAGTGAATTTATTTTATATATTAGATCCATAAAACAAGAATTAGTCAATTTTCTTATTGGTGACTAAAAAACTATAGGGTTAGATGAAAATTGAATTGAGGATGAACCTTTTATTGGGATATCACAATCATTTTTTAGTGGTCCCATTGTAGACAATTTCACATATGTTAAAGAGGACCACAAAGAGGGGATATGGATTCTCGATGGAGACACAAACACCTTAAACCTTCAAAAATAAGAAATACAGTTCAATGAGAAGGAATTTTTTTTTATACAATTGTTGTATTAAGAATATTATGTATTCTCTACTATATTATCATAATCTACATTATATGTATGACTACTCAATAGACAATTTCTTCTTAACAATATGATTTTACCAATACCACAGAAGAAAAGGATGTTAATGATGAAACAGTAGAATTATTAATGGATCGACCACATGTTGATGAAAAAAACAAGAACAATGAAGAATAATGGTGTTGACTAAAATTATAAAGGTAAAAATTATGGGAATAAAATTTGAGTTTGGAAGGAATCAATACATCCAACTTGTTGATCCCAAAATGTCAATGTTAATTATTTATGTTGGAGTTATAATGAGGTTGAATTAACTGAATGATATAGATTCATGGTTCCATGTCCAACATGTAAGGAATGAAACCCTTTTGGTAGATATAAAGGTACTGTTACCATGAAATTTTTTTATTTTACCAAAAAATTATATAATGAAATGTTAGTTTAATTTTCACTATTCGTTGAATATTATGTTCTTTTAGATTATTTTTTTAAGAAATATTTCCTAATGGCAGCTGTAAAATATCATCGTGGCTTCCAAACTCATCTTATTAAATTTATTATGAGGTATGGTAAGGGTAATGTAAAGGTCCACCCAATAGTTACTTATGCCAACATTATAAAATAGAAAAATTGGATTCATTTCTGTAGTTATCATGATCACAAATCAATTCAGGAGCATTATATTTAATAGTATATTATTTTTCATTATTTATTTTATACAATTTCATTACAAATTGTTAATTCATGAGACTGTTTAAAATAAAAAATGTGCATCAAAACCAATGTACCCCAATCTTAAATCTAGGATGGGGTACTCTTCACTAGATAAAAAATTGGTTTGTATTTAAAATTGACAATAAAAGTTTTATGGGATATGAAACTACATATGTTATTTTGTTGATATTTATATTGATGAATCAAAATCCAAAGACACTTCAATCCTACATCATTTTCTATAGAAGGTGGGTTTCTTAAATAAGTAGGGTAAACTAGTTTATGAAAACATAAAAGTATGTAAAAATAGTGTGAAAATTAAATAAAAGTAATTATTTATTAATTATAATAGTATTACATATATATATATATACTTATAATTTTTTTCTAAATTTTAGACACAAGAATCAGTAGTGATCGTATAAGAAGCAAAAATACTTTTAGAAGCTTTGATGCGGCTGAATCAACATGGTTGTGTCAGAGGAGTATGTTTTAGAGTGTCTCCCTTAAACATATTTTGAGAACAAAACCCACAAGAAGATACATACATGTTTATGAAATTATTTCAAGAATAAATAAATTTTTTAAAGATATTATTGTCTAGTCTGGTTTGGAACACTAATATATAAGAAATGATAAATGTGAATCAGTGGTGGAACAATGATCTAAATAAGAAGAGTAAAATATCCCCTATAGATTTGAGGCTAGTCATTCAACTCAATCATATACCTTACCCAAGGTAATCATTTTTTTTCATTACTATTTCTCCTAAATGTGAATCAAAAAATATTCAATAACATTAAATTAAAAAAATTATGCATGGTAAGGTTTTATGATATTTATATCTTTCAACACCCATGCCAAGTCTTGTTGTGAGAGGTAAAATGTATAATATCCCGGGAGATAATCTATATAATTAATAACTCCCAAAAGATCACATGAGAGTCGGGACTGAGGTATCTCAAGAGCCAACCATTGTGTTTCTGATTCCACTTGATGATCCGGATATTACAATGATCAATGATTCTTTTAGAACATTCACAGAATGGACATTTAATATTATAAAGATACATGCGTAAGGTCTTTAACAAATTTTTTGAAAAACCTATAACAGTTGATGAAATTTTTTTGAAGTGAGGTATGGTATTTTAAACAAATAATGTGCTGGTAAAACGGAAGGCTGGATCAATAAATTTTTTTAATCAACCAAGAAAACAAAACGAGCTTCTGGAAGTACCTTTTCCCCACCAATTCAACTACCACATTTATTATCATTACAACTTCATGTAGAGACCACATTTAAATATTAAAATATTTATTACATTTCATATGAAGAAGAAACATTTGTAATTTTCATTACAGACATAGTTGGTATTGATGATATAAATGAGACTCTCAACTTTGAATGGTTGGGAGTCTCAGTTGTGAATACGTACATAAGGTAAATTTTATTAATAAATATATCAAAATAATGATCTAATATGTTCAGTAAAGTTAATAAATATTCATATTTTCAATAGGAATTTATATTATTACTATATAAAAAGAAATCCATGTGAAGAATTATTTGGATTCATTAATCCCTATATCATTTTTACATAACAAACTTCATTAGAGAAGGAAAAAATTTATTAAAATAAAGATTATAAATATAATTTGTTTTAGAATAAAATATATGATAGTCTCTTTTTTATTCGAACAATGCAGTAAAACTCTACAATCTAATCACATAATATATATTTATATTTTTTCATTACTACTTTTTTTAGGATTCACTAGATTTTGATCACAATCAATCTAGATACACTATATATTTATTTTTGGACCTAATTCATTGACATCCATCAAGAAAACCACAAAATATTTGAATTCCGAATCTGTAATATAGTATAATCAACATTTTATAGATAAATTTTGAAATAAATGTTTTATCCTATGTTCTAACAAGACTATTTTTTAAAATGGGGTGATCACTAGATATTGGCTCAATCATGGAATGAGGTCAGTGACCAAATGTAAAAAGAATATAGATTACATAAGATGGAAACATATTAATGTATATCTAGAATGATTTAAATATCAAATAATATTTCAAATCAATTAACATATTTGGTTCAATTTATCTATAGTCTCTTAATTAAAATAATGGAAATTATTGGGGATATTATGTTTTCAAATTTATGAGAGTGATCACAAACCATGAAAACAATAATATCCCCAAATAGTTATCTTCCAAAGGTAATTATAATTTCATTAAAAATATTTCTTAAGTATTTTTATGTCTATTGTTTCTCAGTTATTCCATGAATTCTAATAACCTTTCTACTCAGAAGAAGATGTAATTTTTTAGAGAAGAGTGTGTAGCGTACATGGTGTCATTATGTTTAATAAATTCAAATTTCGGTGAGTAACTGATATATTTTTTATCTAGTATGGGCTATGACCTTATAAATATATTTCATGTGTGAATCATTGGTATCATAATTCTTATATATTATTTTAGATCTATTTCTCAAGGAGAAGTAAAATAGAGGAAATAAATTTATTTAGAAATAAAAATGAAACATATTTCCCAAATGTATATAAGAATCATTAAGAGGTGAATTCCTACTCTTTATTTAGTTAATTTTCTGAAAATTTTATCTAAATTTTTTAAAATTTATTTATCATTTTTAGAATAAAATTAGACTAATTCCATATTTTGGTTTCCATCATGGGTGGTGGTAAATAATATAATATAAGAACAAAACAAGGGATTCACTTTAGTCAATTTTGGAATTATTTGGGCTATCCAATCATCAATTATATGGTGATATAATACCTCTGTGGACCTTCCATTTTTATGTAATGTGGGTTCACATGATGCATCGAAAATAAGGATCTCAAATTTTTGATTGAAAAATAAAACATCTATGTTAGTGGGGAGGAGTAATGTGTTTTGGGGGAAAACTATGGAGACCTTTTCTATTCTATCTTGTGATTGGATGATCATGTATTAAGTTATAGGTAAAGAAATAAATCATGAGTTGGAATTAAAGTATATATTCATTAGAGTTTTCATTTTTTGAACTCCTTGTGAGATCATAAACTATGGGGTTCATAGATAGGAATTCCTCAATTTTTAAAACATAGTGGGATTCCTTTTTTCCACTAGTAGCTGATGAAACATTTTTAAATCATTTATTGACATATGGTAGTCATATTTTACTATTTTTGAATAATTATTACTATAGTGATCAGTATGACTAAGTATCTTACTAAACATTTAAAAAATATATATGGTGATTTTTTTAGGCTATTTAAATTTTATTAGATTTATATCTTATGTAATAAGTGTAATATGATGATAGTTACTAGATCATAATGAAAAAAATTAAATATAATTATGATAATATTTAATTAAGATGTCATAGTAACAAATTATCAGTATAGTTTTAAAATCAAATAAATAGAGATATTTAATTCCACAAAATGTTTGTAAATTATCTTATTAATATGTTATTATTAGTTTTTTATCCTATTATATTATTATCCTTCCTTTGGGGGAGATAATTGTTTAATTAGTCGTCTAGTTTTTAAAATGACAGGTTGGAATTTTGTATTTTCCCAAACACATTTTTATTTTTTGTGCTCACACTCTTCTATTGGTTCAAAAAAATATTTTGAAATATATTAAAGTAACACATAAAGATTACATTAATTGTAATGGTTGACTGAATCATATTATTTTGAATTCACATGATTTGAAATTAAATCATCCCAATATTATATCATAAATAATATCAAAATCTTTACATGATTAGAGGTGTTTAACCAATCCTTATTATGTATATAGATACTTTTTCACCAAATCACCATAAAAATAAGTGTCTAATGGTTCATCACAAATATGCATGTGTACATTCATTATGAAAAATTATCCATGTTCACATGTCTGTTATTAAAAAACACATCATCATTTTCAATAAAAATTGCATGAGAATAGGGATATTCCCATTTTGATGAATAAATAAAGAATATGTTATGTTAGAATTTATCATCACCAATAATATTGAAAAGGATATACTAATATATATAATAATATTTTCTAAATTTATTTAATTTTAGTTTCATTTGATCAAGAATATTTATATTATAGATTAATGATATATAACTATAACAAATTTCCATTTAATTAGTTTTCCCGTCATTTTATCTACCGTTTTTAGTTAATTTTATCATAATTTTTATTTAATACTTTTATTAATGTTCATGTAGGTCATGAATAAATGACTTCATCAATAAGGATAATTCACCTATGTATTATGATCATGCATTCAACAAGGATTATTTACTCATGATTATATAATTTTCTTTTTATTCTCCAATTCATTAAACATTCCAGGTTTTAAAACTACAATATTGTTAAGTGACCCATATTACTAAATTAACTGTAGGATTAAAATACATGGTGGAATCAACCATACATAAATCCAATACATGGTGTACTTAGTATGACTCAAAATGTATTTCTTTGGTATAAAATTGACATTTTATTAATATAATGTTTCTTATTTACATTTAATTTATTTTTTTATAGTATTACTACCAAAATAATTTTTTTATTATACTAGTGGATTACTTTAATCTAGTTGGGGTGGTTTTCTTGAAGCTAATCATTCTCATTATATATTTGACTTCAAGGATATAATTGAGATAATGGAAACAAGTAAATCAGTAAATCTGTCAGACCCTAATCTGATACAAAGTGTTCTTGGTATGATTCAAACAATATATTTTTAGTTTATAATTTAAATATTTACTCAAAATGTACATCACATACTCAAAAATAAGAAAAAAATTTATATTTTTTTGATACATTAGGATAATGATGAATAATTTCTTTTTTATTTATTGGAATAAATTACAACACAATTCAATGAACATGGTTACCAGTATGACTCCAATTGTTTCTTTTATTTAAAATTGACGTTAATTTTTTTAAAAACTATGATAATAAAATCTAATAAAAAACATTTATATTGTTTTTATACATTGTTACAACAATCCATAATTTATTTTTGATGTGTAAGAATCAGTCGCACATCAATCTGATGAACAATGTTCTTGGTATATTTCCATGTGTTCCTTTGTATTTAAAATTGATATTAGTTTTAGAAAACAAATACAAGAGAAATATTGAAAACTAAAAAACAATACATTAATATTATTTTCATACTTTATAAAAACTATCCACAAGTTATCTTTGATGTGTTGGAATCATCTGTTCCTCAATTTGATTCATGGGGTGTTTGGTATAACTTAGAGTGGCTATAATCATATTAAAATTCAAATTTTTTGTTTAAAAAGTGTGTCACTAACTAAAAAGTGAGAAAACATGCGTGTATTGTCTCAATAATTTATTAAAGATATGAATAATTCATTTGAGACATGTTTAAATTAGTCTTATGTCAAACTGACACATGATGTGATTAGTATAAGTTGAAGTAGTTGTTTCCAATTTAAAATGAAATTTTAGGGAAAAGAAAAGTTACATACTCAAAATAAAGAAAATTCATTTGGATGGTTTTAATACCTTTGTAAAATGATCCAAAATTAATTTGAGATGTGTAGAAATCAACATCACCTCAATTTGATGCATAGTGTGACTGGTATGACTCAAAGTGTGTTTTTTTTAAATTGACATTTGTTTTAGTAAAAAAAGGAATGTGACATACTCAAACCAGATCAAATGATTTTGGTTTATTTTTAATACTTTTCTAAAATGATATTTAAGTAATATTTTATGTTTAGGAATAAAATTCACCTTAA
The DNA here is from genome assembly GCA_963277665.1 of Viscum album. Lineage (NCBI taxonomy): Eukaryota > Viridiplantae > Streptophyta > Magnoliopsida > Santalales > Viscaceae > Viscum > Viscum album. Next base: position 862,773,476 of record OY728121.1, read on the forward strand.
TTTTATGCATGTTGTGACTGTTATTACTCAAAGTGTGTTATTTATATAAAATTGACATTACTTTTAGTAAAAAATCAAAACTCACATACTTCAAAATAATAAAAAAAATTCAAATTGTTTTGATAATTTAAGTAAATGATAAAAAAATTGATTCTTTATGTGTAGGAATTATCCTCATTTAAATTTGACGCACAATGTGCCCGATATCACTCCATGTGTTTCTTTTTTTAAATGACATTAATTTTAGTAAAAAACACAACTAAGTTGCCTAAAAGAAATAAAATGAAATAATATTTTTGTTATACTATAGGTTAACTATCCATGAATATTTTTTGAGGTGTTTAAATCATCCTCGCTTAATATGACGCATAGTGTGCTTGATATAACTCAAAGTGCCTGTTATCAGGTTAAAATTGAAATTTTAGTTCAAAATTTGTGTTGCAAGTTAAAAGTCAAGAAAATGCACTTGTATTGTCACAATAATTTTGGAAAATGATTCATAAGTCATTTTTGACATGTGAGTATCAGTCTCACATTAAATGGATATATAATGTGACCAGTATGACTCAAAGTGCGTGGTTCGAGTTTAAAATGAAATTTTAGAAAAAAGACAAGTGACATACTCAAAACCAAGAAAATGAATTTATATTGTTTTGATACATCAGTAAAATGATCCATAATTCATTTTTTACAAGTATGAATAATCCTCACATCAATATTATTCACAGTTTGACCTTTATAACTCCAACTGTGTATTTATATTTTAAATTGAATTTTCATTTATTAAAAATGAAAACTAACAAACTCGAAACTAAGAAAACACATTAATATTGTTTTGATACTTTATTGGGGTTATCCATAACTCATTTTTGATGTATTGGAATTAATCCCACCTTAATCTGATAAACAATGTTTCTCCTATTACTCAATCTGTCCATTATCAATTTACAATTGATCATTTAGTTTAGAAAGTGTCACTCACTGAAAACTATGAAAACATGCTCATATTTTCTTAATAATTTAGTAAAATGATTCATAAGTCATTTTTTATGTGTATGAATAAATATCGCATAAAAATGACACATGATGTAACGGTTATGACTTAACATTTGTGTTTTTAGCTTAAAATATCATTTTAACAAAAAAAACACAACTGTCAAACTCAAAACCTAGAAAACACTTTAAAATTATTTTGATTAATTAAGATAAAGATACATAGGCCATTTGTGACATATATAAATTGACCCAACATCAATCTGACCAACTGTGTGGTTGATATGACTCGAAGTGCATGTGTTCAGTATATATGTGCCATTTTAGATTCAAATGTGCATCACATTACAAAAATCGATCAAACGAGCTCATATTATTTTCTCGTAATTCTAATTGATATTACTTAATTAATTTTATTAACATTTTTATCTTATAACTAATTAGTTAATTTTCACAGAGATAATTAATGAAGGTGAACAAGATATTTTTTTATTATGAATAATCAACTATAACTCAATCCGACACACAATGTTCCTAGTATGAATCAAGGTTTAGTTGAAAATTGAATATTTAATTTATTTCTTAATAGTATTAATAAAATAAGAATTGTTTTCTTATATTTTCTCTTTTTTTTCTCAAACTATATTAGTTTTTTAGAAGTATCTTGGGTGGGGTTCGGGGGACAACGATAAAGGAATATTGATGTCTTTTAATTTATATGATAATTTTCTATTACTCATGTAATTATAAAAACCAATGTTAGAAATGTAAGCAATATAGTTTTTTTCTTGTATTTTTTTTGTAATTTTTTTTCTTTAAAAAATATATATTTACATATTTTTTGATGTTGCATCCTTTTTTGCATTATGCTGTAAATTTAACACCACACTATAGTATTCCACTTTATTTGTGCTAAATAAAAATGTTGGTAAATGGGGTACATTATCAGTGTAAAAATGAAATGATAAAAGGACCCATAATCATCGCTATTAGGAGCACTGATCAAGGAGACCTTTATCAGTACTTTTCTAGCACTGATAAAAGTCTAGGGATTTTAATCTTATTTTGGTAGTCTTCACTTCTTGTTCCCAAACAATGGCCAGTTTTAGCAATGTAAAAGGCATCTTTTGTAGTGGTTGCCATTATAAATATGGTTGTTGGAAATATGGTCATTGGAAATATAGTAATTCGACACACACACACACACACACACACATATATATACTATCACTGTTAATTTTTAGTATTCAATTTGAAATAATATAATTCATTAATAATAAATAATGAAATAAAAATATAATATTTATATATTATAAGTATAAATATTTACTGGTTTCATATTAACATTACTATTAATAAATTATTATCTGGTGTATTTATTAAATTTAAAAAAAAGATATTAATATTAATGAATTATTATAATTACATTTTTAGAATATAAATAATTATTTTAATTTTATTTGGTTACGATTATTTAATAAAAAAGAAGAATTTTTCAAAATCTCTTTTCTTTAAAAATATTTTATATTTTATCTTAATAAATTAAATTTATCACTTTTAATATATTTTTTATATATGAACTAATATATTTACATTATTTAAATTATATATTGATATTAAATAATATTAAAAACACTTTATGTTTAAAGATATAATTTTTTAATAAAAATGGGGTTTCATTATATTTTAATTTTTCATTTAAAATCTAAATTTATAAATTTAATATATTCCATGTTATATAATTAAATAATTTTTTGAATTTTAAATGTAAAAATTAACTTTGGGTGAGCTTTTTTGATTTTTCTAAAATAAATGATTTTAGGTGAGTGGTGAAAATGTATAGATTTTCCAATATCATCACATTTATGACTTAAAGGTTTGTGAAACCTTTTTTCCATAAATTTTTTTATAAGATACGTATATTATTTTAAAAATATTTTCTTAAATTTAAAATCCTCATGTTATATTTTACTCAGAAAAACTATTTTTAATCATTTAATTACAAATTGGTTTTCTTTACTTATAGAAATTAAATCAAATAAAATGGATTTAATATTTTTTATGAACATTTTCATATTATTTATTAAGAATTATTTCCTTTATATACATAAAATTGTTATTACTAAAAATAAATATAACGGCCATGATAATGGTGAAAGGGTTATTTTCCAAGAATTTTTTTAAAATTGTGTACTCTACATATAATAAATTATATTTTCATATTTTAAATAATTTATGTAATATATTTTTTAAACTTATATATATGTATATTAATACTCATTCAATTTAAAATCAATACTAAACAATATTAAGAACCCATAATGGTTAGAATGTCATTTTTTACAATGATAGTTTTTTACCGTAAATTATATGTTTTAAATTAAATGTAAATTTTGTTATATTTTTTAATTTAATTTTATTAAATAGACTTAAATTTTAGGTTCATCATTCCCAAAAAAAATAATATAGTTTATCTTTTATTTTTAGTAAAACATAAATGAATTATTTGAAAAAATAGTAACCAATGTAAAAAAACTAAAATGGTAAAGTCTAAAATATAATTGTAATTGACTCAAAACATGTTTATAACATGTGAATAAATTCATTAATAAGGTTTTCTAAACCCCATATCACCCCAAAATCCATAATTTCAAAATTTTGGAACCAATGACCATTGAATAGTGTCATTACATTATTCAAAAATATTGAGTATTCACAAAAGTTCCATTTTATTCACTTATAAAAGCGGTTATCTTCCAGCCTCTCAAAGTTCCACATAACCTTCAAAATAACCTTTAAAACATACCTAATTTTACATTCCAAGAATTTTTTTTCATGAAATAAATTCCTTTGTAACGATAATATAGTCTAATCCATTCATTTCCAAGGAGGTATTCTAGGGAATGTTCAAGGTCAAAACATGACTGTTACTTAATAGAAATCATTGTCTTCATAATATTTCTCTTACAACCAATCTTAACCATAGTAATTTATTTAACTAAATATAATTATTATATTTAATTGTTATTATATTAATGTAACAAACCTTATTTATTCCCTTCCATCTACTAATAAAATTAAAAGAATGTTTGTCATTAGTACATCTAGATTATCGCCTCCATGAAGAAACACAATCTGTTTTTCACCACTGGCTCTCTTCCCTGGTTATATGGATGGAATTGAATAATAAATATGACATATATAACATAATTATTATTATTGTGATATAAATTTTAATCATCCTTCATTCTCTCTCATTCATTGTGAAGTGTATACGTCAGTCATGCATTGTGCGGACCACCGCCTCTAGAAGTAATGTTTCTCATTTTTTAACTAGTCCATTATTACTTAATAAAATGTAATAAAATATAATTAATCTTCTTAAAAATATCTAAATAATATAATAAATCTTTTTTAATAATTATATAATTGAATAATAAACAACTTTCATATCCGTAATCATCCATTAATTATGGTATTATCATGTTTGGGTCAGTCTAACCACCTATTTGAACAGTTCTATAAAACAATATATTAGATTACTATGGGAACTTAAAATAATATTGTTATGATTTAATAATAAAATAATTATTGTTAAATTTTTCTTAAAGATTATATTATGTATTTATCTTATTATTAAAATATCATCTTCAATCTCCAAAATTACCGAAATAACCCGAAAATGATTCCACTTTCAAGGAACATAACTAAAACTATTATGGAATTTTATAATAGATTTATAAATAAATATAAGTTATCTATTTAATTAATTTAAATTATCTAGTAATGATTCTCTTATTATAAAATAATGGGTACTCAAATAAACATCTTAAATAATGTGTGTATCAATTAAAGTTACTAATACATAATGGTAAAAATAAGTTATAAAAAATTATTATATTCATAATAAAAGATCCTAAATAAATTATATATAATTTAATGTAAATTAATAAGGTTATGAAATATAATATTAAAGTAGGTTTTTTTATTTTTATAGGACGTTAGAGTGCATTAAACTAAAGAGGAAAACAAGGTTGGGTTTCTGATCTAAATTTTCACCCTTTGAGACATATTTTTTAAACCATGTTTTCTTTATAATGGTGCATATACTTCCACTTTAATATATTGTATCTTTATCCCAAAATTATTCATGATATTGAATGTATCATTTTAAATCATATATATTAATAGATTTTGAAATGAGTATTTATTACATCATAAGGGGTTCTTTGTCTCAAATTTAATTTCACGAGCATAATTCTTATTGTGCACCAATATATCATTAATGTGGTATGATTATAGAATAATGAATGATTTTTTTTCATATTAATGTAATTCATGTGGTTTTAAGAGTCATAACATGTTACTTCAACAAATGGATTTAAATTTACATAATAAAAATTTTGAAAGGGTTTTTGTTAACATGATGCTCACCACTACGTTAAAATGATTTTTATTAAACTTATTTCTTTCAATATTGGTTTCTTCCTCCATAATACATTATTTCATGGAAATTTCACTTCCAATATAGTGGAATGTGACCTTTTATATTAAATATTATACCTTCTTAAAATTTATTTCCCAAAGAGATTATCATTGTTGTGAATAATTTTTGTCCTCTCTAATGATAGTTTCCCCATCTTATCAATATTTCCCTTTCCTACCAATTTTATCCTTTATAATTGGAAGATTAATTATTTATTATCTCATGTTACCATCATATACACCTTTTTTTAAATTTTAAATTTTATTCTTTTTATGATGTTGGTTTTCTACAAAGATATTTTAAAATATTTTTAAAAATGGTATTGTCATCCATGAAAAATAAAATGATTAATCTTTCACTCCACATTTCAATTTTATATAATTAATTTATTTTAAATAATATATTATTTATCTTTATTTTTTAAAAGTTACTTTTGAAAAAGTTTTAAATTCACCTTTTCAATTTGACATTTGAATGTGATATGTAACTTCTTATATTATTATTTCACTTCCATTTTCTATTTTATATAAAAAATATTTATTTCCATGGAAATTTTATTCAATAAATTACCCCTTAAATTATTTTATTATATTTTGGAAGATTATTCTCATGGAAATCCATTAATTATGTTTTCTTTACAAGTCATTACTTTTTTTGGTTTTCCTTCTAATTAATTTCCTTTATAAGCACTCTATTTTTACTTACATTTATTGAAATTTGTTCATCTATATTTCATACATTTATTAATTGGTGAAATTTTTAACTTAACCATACAAAAAATATATATATTGTTTAAATACAATATTTTATATTATATTAATTGAAGGGTATTTAACTTGAATTTTGTTGAATATATATGTATACAATTTTATTTTCCATGGGTATATCATGTTATTATTATTGATGTAATTAAGAATGTTTTTCTTACATGATTATATTTTGAAAGGAAATGAAACTAATTTTCATTCAATTAGTTCTATATGGAATTATGAATTATTATTTTCTACTTTACTTCATATATATATGGATAATGATGTGTGGGGTTCTATATCACCCTAGAATGAATTGGTTAAGGATTAATATCTCTTGAGATATTATTTGTTGACATACATGGATTTTTCCCAACTAAAAGGTTATAAATTCTTGGATTGGTTCACAGTATAAAGGTTTCATATAATTAGATTTTATCACAATGTCTTCATATGATTATATTTTTTCTAAAGCATTATACATATTCTTATGACAATGTTATGATCTCAGGGATTATGATTATTGACTCATATTTCCAAAATATATTTATTCATTTATTATATTATTATATTTTATATAGAATGAATAATGTTTTATAATATATTATTTGTTTTTTATGATTTTATATGGTATCATAATTATACTCATATTGTTATCTTATTATTACTTCTGATCTTTTCCTTTTATCTCTTATAATTAACCTAACCAAGAACATGAGCTCACCCATTTCATTTATTTCCATCAGAATTTGTTATTATGAAAAGAAATATGTGTGGTGTGTCTAGAATATTATCTTCTGTGCATAATTTGTGGGAGATATTCAATACCTGTTTTTCATTAATTAGTTGATTATATTGTGGTTAAAAATACATAGTTGAAAAATAAATAGTTTCTTAGTTAATATTTTGTCATAATTATCTAAAAATATCAACCTAAAATATTATGGGAATTTATTGTAATGAAATATTTTACAAACATAAAATGGGTTTTAATTATGGTTTCACAAGTTTTTACACATGATGTGACATAAGTTCTCAAATTCTATGAGGCTTTAGTGAAAGTGATTGATTATTAGATATATTCACAAAAAAAATATTATGGGATGGTATAAACCAGTATATGGCTTTACTTGTGAAAACTATGATGTATTAGTGGTTTTTGCATCATGGTTAATTTTATGAAAGTTTATTTTTTAAGTGATATCATGTGAATCAACCTATATATCCTAGCATAAGTTATCATTTTTGGTTTCATGATCATGTGATGAATATTTTAGGATTTGGATCATACAAATCAATTTTAAAAATGATCAATATTTGTCCATAATGATGATTTGAGGTTTTAAAAGAGTCGAGACCTATGAAATGATTACAAATACTTTTTATTAAATGTCCTAAAATTTAATAAATGTTTAGAATCGAATTTTCTTCAATTGAAAAATAAGTGTGCTCTTTGTCTGTGAATTTGGAGTACATCGACATGAGACTATCATTTTATCTAGTGATAGACCTCAAAATCATAGTTTTCTTTGTCTCTCTCTCTAAAAAATGTCCTAGAAGAACATGAGGAAGAAGAGTTCCTTCAAAAATGATGAGAGACTCATAAATGTCATGGGTACCTTAGGAGGAAGGATTCTTTTGGATACTTATCAGTGATTCCATAAACTATTGTGTTAAGGATCATATAAATAATCAAATTTGTTACAGAAAATTTCCATTCTTTATTTATATTTATTAATTTCAAATGAATGAAAAAAAATCTTATGGAGAATTGGTTATTGGTTGAGTGATTTTATAGAATTTGGATAATTTTTTTACCTATCAAATCCCTACATTGGTATCAGATCCACATATATATCATTATTAATTAATGTTTTAGATAGAAGAAGAATTTGTAAAATTAAATTTTTTTAAAATAGAATTTATTTTTGGAATATAGTCATATTTCTTTATTTTTTTCATAACTATAATATAATTTCATTAATTTTTTTGTTTAATAATATTTAAATATATATTATTAAAAAAATATTGGTTTATAAATTTTATAGAACCACATATTAGTATAATAAAAATAATCATTCAATGGTGTTTCAAAAATTAAATAGTATAAATGAAAATTTTATGTGTGTGGGTTTGTTTTCAAACACTTATGATTAGAATCAAAAAGTGAATTCTTGGAGAAAATTTTGATATGTCCAAAAACCTTATAGAATGGTTCAAAAAATATGACTTCATAAAGATCATCCCAATGAAACATCACTTAGATAAGTCTTTTGGTTTTCCCTAGAAAGATTGTTGTCTCTAGGGAAGAACCATGTCATGGTTTCTAGGAAAATAACCATGGATTTTTTATATATAAATTATTCTTAAGAGATCATGTTGAATCCGAGAGAAGATCACAATCATACCAAAATAAATTTTTTTATGTGATGAATGTTTGAATTTTAATTTACTTGATAGATTTATAATGTGTATAAGTTAAAAAAAATAAGGCATAATGTACACGTTTTTATATTGTAATATGTATTCATATTTAAATGGTTTATTTGGAAATTTATTTAATCCAAGACAAAATAATTTAGGTTGATTAGATAAAATTTTAAATAAAATTAAATATAATATATATTTTTAAATAAAATTTTTACTTAATATATGAATTTTTTTTACAATTATAAAAAAATTCATAAATATCATATATTTTTAAATATAAATGATTTTATATTAAATGTAATGTAAATTAATACCATGAAATATTTAATATTGAAATATATATGAAATTTTCATGTTGATTTTTTATGTAATCTTCATAAAAGATATTTGGTTATAAAATGATTATATTTACATTATTTATGAAATGTTCATAAATGTTTATTTCATGTTTAAATATTTTAAATGTTTATTTATTTAGGTTCTATATTGATTTATTATTCAAGAATATAAGGATTATATTATGAAAGATATATTATTTTTTTAAGTGTTTAATGATTCTTATAAATTCCATATCATGTTTTAATGGAGTTACATACTTGGTACAATATAATAATTATTTGTGATCAATACTAAATAGAATTTATTTGTGGGTTGAGAACTAAAAAAATAAAGGTTGGTTATGATTTATAAATATTAGATTTTAGGATTGTATGGGAATTGAGTCATCCCTTAATTAGTGATTCACGAATACTGGCACTTTTGGTCAAACTTCACATTATTCTAGTGTATTAGGCTCTATCTATAAAAATGGGGGTTTTATACCTATTACATAATGCATTCTCTTATGGTGATTTTTTTTTGTTTTTATAATTATAATCCATTAAATTAAAGGTTTTCATAAACCTTATGCATGGGATTCATTTGAATATTTATGGATATAATTGGATTTTATATTTCTCTAAGTAACATAAATCATTAGTTTTATGAATAGTTATTCAATATTATGTTTTTAATATACCAGCTTTTTTGATGGTATAAGATAAAAAATATACTCTTATAATAATAAATACATAAAAGGAATCCATGAGATAAGATGATGATTTTTTTTATAACTCGTTCTAATACCAAGAGATAGATTCCTTAAAAAAGACACATGATCTAGATCATCAAAACATGTAGGTTTATGATAAATTTGGGTTACCAAGGATTATCCTATATAAGGAATAGTGGAAATGAAAATCCATAAAAGTTTGGTATCCAAATCCCACTGTGATCATCATGTCACACGTAGTTGAGAAGCCTTAAAACCTAGGATACCATATGAATATATTTTGTATAATATATATGAAGGGTTTGGAAACTATTTTTCCACTCAAGTATCCAAAAATGATATATGATATGATTAACCTAATGTACTAATTGAATATCTTGGTTTTGAGATTAAATCTAAAGTGGACTCAAATCGTATTGAAATTAGGATCTTGAACCACTAATTTATTTTATTTATACAAAAAGTGGTTGTAATTTTTGTGTGCTAATATTTAATAAAATTCCTTAAAAAAATTTTAAAACATGACACTCATCTAATAAAAACTTATTTTAGAGATAAAACAGCTTCATATTAATCATTAAATGGGACTTTGAGATCAATTATAGAAAAAATTTTAATTCAATTGAATTTTTATATGGTTACTATATCATAATAATACATTTTATGTAAGAAGAAAAGTTTTATGTGATATATTAGTCACTTAATAAATGAAAACTATGTTATCCAACAAAATGATTTGGATACAAACTAAGCATTATTTTTTTCTCTTATACTCAATCTGATTTGATACATCAATAAATTATAATGGATATGGTTTCCTTTATGGATTGATCCACCCTTAGACATAATTATTCAATAATTGTCATCTATTCTCTAAAAAATCGTTGTAAATTATAGCATTAATGAGTTCAATAAAATATTATCAATTCCCCTCATTATATAGAAAATATATGAGAAACATATGGTTGGTCCATGCATAAGGGTTGTAATGAAAATACAAAATGGTAATGATTTAATCCATAAAGACAATATTAGATGGTATAATAGTTATCCTAGGTACTTAAAATGTAAATTACTTTCCTGGAAGGGGAGGAATTATTTCCATTGTGATAAACCTTTTCACTATAGGTATAATTTCTTAGAATACATAAGGGGAGAGATCCTCATATCTAAATGGATTACTAATATGGGGAGGGAATTAACTAGTTATTATTTATATTTTTATGTGTTATTCTGTTTTAATCCAACCACTTGAAATTATTAAGGTTCAATATCCACTCAATGATTTTACATATCCTTAACTTCATGTTTTGTATTAATAAAAAAGACAGTAGAACATAGTATTTATATGGTTCAGAAGAAAGGATTATTCTTGGCAATGTTGGTTATACTCCCCAACATATATTCTTCACTGTCCTTAACAATAATTTACAATATATAATCTATTTTGATCACTATAACATCGAGATTCATCTTTAAGACACTAATATTAATCAATAAATATTCCATACCGAAATACCTTACGATACTTGTGTTCTCTAAACTAGTGGATATTGTTATTCTCCTTAAGTAGATGGATTTTAAGTTTTTCACATGTAATTCATTAAGAACATTAGTAGTAGTTCTGGTATTTATAGTTTCTCTAGATGTTGTGTAACACCCCAAGATTTCATAGTGTTTTTCTTCTTCAAAATAATTCAATAACTTGCACTACATGCAACACCGATTTGAAGCACACCATGACTTACCAAACAATCCGTTCGAAAGAGGTTATGAATAGTATTAACTAAATTTTGAAATTTATATAATACTTCTTATTTTAGAATCCATATTATGAGTTTCTTAGACATAATGTAAAAACAAATTCATTTTTTTCAGATAAAAGAAGTATTTTTCCAAAAAATGCACTTTTGCCAACTTTTAATAGTGAACCCTTTTTAAATCCAATATTTTAAACATTTATATATTCAATTTGACTAAATAAATTTATTCTTTAGAATGGGGACATCAAAAATTTACAATGTTACACCCGAATCTTCCATGGTACGCTTCTCTTTGAATAATACAACAGCGTGTGTTGTACTCAACTTCGAGTTCTAACACACACTACAACCAATCAAACTAGAAGTTATGAATAGTAATACCTACTTTTTGAAATTTTATAAATTTTATCTCTCAAAATGGACTTCATTTTTCCATTCAGAATATCGAATTTAGCCAAGCATGAAATTTTGGTACTTTTCGGATAACTGTTATATTTTGATGAATAATGAAAATTACTAAATTTTAATCAAAAATAAATTTTTTAATCCAAATAATTAATAGTGATAAATTATAAATTTTAGTGGTTTTAAAGTATACATAGAATATATTTTTACCATTTAATAAAATTTTGGTCATTGGACATAATTTCACAATTAAACCGGACATAAACAAGTGTCAATCTTTTGATAGTTATTATATCTTAAAAAAACATTTTTTGTTTTGACAACAGGAATTAATTTTAAATTAATTTCTGCCACTTATGTGGTTTGAATTTGGAAAAATGGATTCAATATTTTTAATCAGGATGTCCAAATTGTTTAAATAGGTAATTTTTATTTTTAGAAATTTTGAATAATTACTTCGGTAAATATTTTATTTACCATGGTTAAAGGGTAAATCCGGTAAATAGGGGTAATCAATAATATTATAATAATAATAAATTACCCTAAAATGTGCCTTAACCTTATTGGTGGATACATGTCCGACCATGGGAATATTTGGGTTGATTTTGGGACCCATGGAGCCACTTGTAGGTGATAGGGACACTTTATATTAATTAAGTTAAGGTAAATACAAAGATGACATAAGCTTATATCTTCAAGAAAAACAATTTTTACATAGGGTTATATACTATATATTTTCAATAATATATTTTAATTAGCAATATAAAATGGTTTAATAAATAATGGTATTTTATTTATAATTTTTAGACATTGAAAAAGTAAAAATATATATGACACAATAATGATGGAGTATTTTCCTCATTAATGAAAGAATCAAATAATTGGTATTATAAATGATAAAATAAATATACTTTGAAAGTTATGATGACATAAAAGAATTTTATTGGTTAATATGGCATATTATGATTTCTTAAATGAATTTTTTTCGAATTAATAAAGTTGTTAAGACTTTAACAAAAATCAATTATTGAGTAGTGTCAAAATTGAAATAAATGAGTTTTTAAAACAAATATAATATTATTAATTTATATTCTATTCCTAAAAATATAAGGTTCGTTCAAAGGACTTATATCATTATTGTTTTATCATTAATGGACCACTTTGGGGTAGATTGGATGTATATAGTAAGTTTGTTAACTATATAATATAAAAATACACAGTTACATGGTTAATGTCAATTTAATTAACTAAGAGTTAAAACTAAAAGATAAGGTTAATATAATGACCCACACCAGTCTAAAATATATTGGTTGAAAAGATATAGACCCATACCTACATTATACTTTGAATAATCCACTTTGGAGCTATTAGAAATAGAATATGAATTTATTATAAATTAATACTTTAAGTTTTTTCTAAAGAGCCCCTCCTCCCCCTTATAAAAGGACCCAAATTTTAACCAATTCTTCACACCTTCAAAGCCTTTTAGTTTGGCCAACACCTGACCGAATAATCTCTCAACTTCCCTAAATTCAACCTAGAGGCCTTAGTTTCATCATAAAGCCAACCTAAAGATCCCTTTTGATCAAAACCAAAGGAAGAACCCGAAGAAGATGTAATATTTTCACCACCCTCTTTCAAGTTCCATTCTTCTTCAACTTCTTATTTCATTGTTTTTTCTATTATAAAATAATAACTCTAGTATATCATATATACTGTTATGTTATTATAAATATGGTACAACCATATTAATTATTCTATCCATCCTTTGAATGACATGTCACCATACGTGCGTACGTACGACTTACCGTCTCCACGTCGTGGTGTAATTGTTATTCAATACATTATTATTTGGATGGGTATAATAATGATGTGTATTTGATGTAAATAATAAATATAAAATTATAAGGATTCTGTATATGTGATATAACATCCAATTATAAATTACCTTAATATCAAAAGAATGATATTTTCGCTCGTGCGTACGTACGGATTACCGTCTCCACAACGCGATGAGATTCATTTGCAAGTTCACCATTCATCGAAGATTATAAAAATATATATATTACTAATAAGTATGTAATATATGACATAATAATTCTACTGGAGATAAATATATTTATATATTTAATTATTTATGTACTTACATAAATCTTATTCACTTACTTCCGTTCAATACTATTTGAAAACAGAAACAACGTTTATGCGTACGTACGGACTACCGTCTCTATAAACAGTGTTTTCCATTTCTTATATATTTCTATTATAAATATTTATATTCTAAATATATATGATATATTTATCATGTTTGATATTTTGGATGTATTTAAATCATGATCTATGTGATAAAATCAAGAGTAACAAGTTGAAACACGTACGATAAAGAAAGTGATTATTACCCAAAATGTTAATTTAACATGGAAATTATTATTAAATGGGTAGTATATAGTCGTAAATGAATCATGTATGATATCATAAATATTAATATTGTTCGGGTATAATTTAATAACATACAATGATATTCTTACATGAGGGTAAACGTACCCTCGACTAAAGGAAAGTGCAAGGTAAAGGTTAATTCCTCAATCTCATTATTACCCGAGATTGTTTATGTGTAAGTATTTACTGGGAAATTTTTGTTATCCAAGTCCATTTTTCAAAAAAATTATTTCAAAATGAAGATTTTAAGGATTTTGAAAGGTAACCTTTATGAAGATCAGAATTTAAAATGTTTTAATGATTTATCTTTCTAAATCTTTTTAATTAATGTCCATGTTTTCAAAATGTTTTTAAGGATTTTTTTATATGGACATGAATTTTTTGAAATGATAATTCTTTTCAAAAGTTTCAAAGTGGTATGAGAAGCATTGATTCAAATAACTCTTTTAAATTACTTCATTTATAAATTTGTCACATTTAAATTATTTTACAAAAAAGATATTTCTCTCAAAAAGTTTTACTCATCATTTTCAACTATGAGAGAATCCTCTACTGGATATTATTTTGGATTGAGGTTGATTTATTATAAAAAAATATTCCTTATTTTATTGAATGAGTTATGATATGTTTTACTGTGGATGTGTTATTTTTATACCATTCGTGGTTTATGGAGAAAGTATTGAAATTTCGTATTCCAGTTTTAATATGAATGTTTATGTTATGTTTAAACATGTTCATATGAGGAATGCATTGGACTTAGTAAGTGACAGGTGGAGCCCGCTATATCTCCTCGATGCATCGGTAGGTCGCATGAGACAAACTAGTGTCTTGGAACTAGGCCTTGAAAAAATCTTTTTTGTATTCTTGGCACGAGGCCTTGGCTACGTGGTTTTGATAGTCCAGAATTATGCATTCCATCATTATGAAAGTGCTTAGTGATATTGCATGTGATTATTCGACTAGCAGAATATCCATGTGAATAAGTAAATGTCATTATTTCATTTTATTTTTTCCATATTATGCTGAAGTTCAAGTTTAAAAGTCTTTTGTTTTAGTTATACATTGCCTTAAATGTTTATGCTTATTTAGGAATGTTTACGCTGTATTTCTTACCCTTACAGAGCATTTGAGATCACCCCTTTCTATGTTTTATTTTTCCCAGGATTCCAAGAAGTGTATTGTGATTGATATGCAGGGTTAAGGCAAGGGAATAATGGCATTCATAATGATTATTTATGTTGTTTTGTATGTCTTAAAGTGCATTGTAACATTCATGTATTTAATATATTTTCCAAGGATGCTAAACTGATCGGTCTATCGGGACTTGACTCCTTGTAATCATGCCAATGTATTAAAATAATGCACCGACTCTGGGTAACTGGGGTTGGGGCGTTACAGTTGGTATCCGGGTAAGTTTAGCAATAACCATAGAAACTAGATTTAGATAAATTCTTATTAGATCACATAGCCCTAAGATAGACTTTGAGGATTAGTATAGAAGAACTTCCTAAAATTTTGGTATTGTAGAGATTTTGTGAGTTTTTTGAGAAATACATCCCTGTATAGAAATGAGCAGGTAGAGGCGGCTCTGGCACAGATGTACCTAGGGTTAAAACCTGAAAACCCCGCTTTGAGATAGACTCGAACGGGAACTGGTGCACGACAACGGGCCTTTATTCACTCTTGGTTATAACACTACCGAGGGATATGCTTTGGATAATTCTCATTTTCTTTATAAACCATTATGAAGAGCTCATGTGTATATACTTACTCAAAGAAATTTTTTTAATGATTATGGATTATATCCATAAACTGTTCAATTTGCGTTATGTATTTTACAAGTTTGGAATTATTCATTTTAATTCCTAAACTGACCTAGATTATGCTATTGTATAGAAATGGCTTCCAGTAGAAGGAATGTGATCTCCAGTAATACGTATGATCCAAAGAATAAGAAGGATAATATCTTTCATGGTATTAAGCCATCATTTATAAGGGAAATAGTCTCCCACTTATTATCATCATATGAAGAAATAGTATAATGTGTTTATAAGATAAGTAAAGAGTTTACTGAGTCATATGGCTTTGAAGGGAAGCAATAGAAGAAAAGGATGGAAGAGAGAAAGAAGGATAAAGGGAAGAGGGAAAAGAAGAATTTTCCCATATGTGATAACTGTGGGAAGAAAAACCCTAGAACTTCCCTGAAAGGAATGGGAGTTTGTTATAAGTGTGGAGAAAAAGAACACCATGTACGTGATTTCAAGGGTAAGAAAAAGGTTTCAAATGCACAATGCTTCGTCTGCAAGGTGTTGGGACACTACGCAAACCAATGTCCAAATCATCAGAGTATGCCCCAAATGATTCTATTGGATAATAATCAAGTTATGATACTACCAAAAATGAGGAGAAATGACTAGAGTTCTTATGTTGTTATTAGAGAATTATTTCATTTGAGTGTTTTATCAAAAATGTACTGGTTATAATAATTATGGAGTATATAAGGATTGTTCTGTAGTACTATTTCATTAAGGACTCGAGATTGTGTGGAACCAAGGAAAGTGTCTCAATAGTAGGATAAATTTTTGGAAAATATAAGGTTGAGAGAAAGATAAAACATAATGTGGTTCGGATAATGAGGTAGTGATTTTGGAATTAGAGATGGTTGATTTGAATAAATTATATTGGATATTCTTGACTACCTTGAAACTGATTAATGATTTTTCTTCCCATCATTGTTGGAGTTTACAACATTTTTGGATAGAAGGAGTATATCCATTATTCTATAAGGAACAATTGATCATGAATGTAATCAATAAGGTTTTATGGTAATTATGGATGTTTCAGTGTTTTAAAAGAATACATGATGAAGGTGTTCACATGTTATTACACAGAAAAAAGGTTCTTCATTCTGTTTACCTTCCTTATAAATTTTGGACTATGAGTTTGGACAGAATTATTTTGGATAATTCTAGATTGAGATTAATTTTGGATTTCCATAAAAGGACAACCCGGAGGTCGGACGATAACTTGTCACGACCGACAAGGCTGCGAGGCTTCAACCCACAACTGAAGGGTGACAAGGGTGTATCACCTACCACTGGACCACGAGATGTCATGGATTAAATAATGTATTTTATTTTAAGAAGTTCTAGTAGATGAATTATAAATTCATTTTTTTACCACAAATGAATAGGATAAATAGAATATTTTTAAGTTCTATTATCTTTTAGTGTGAAACATGAGTTTGTGGTAGAAATTAGTTAAAGGATGGAACTCTACTTGTCAATTATATATTTTTCTTCTCCTCTTATTCTATGAAGAAAATAATTCCTATACTTTATTGAAGAATCTTAAAAACAAAAATGTGTTATCCTAATACCTTATGTTTTATTGAACCGATGGTATTTTAAATCATCAAAGATTGATGAATTTAAGGACCTCAATTTTAAACTTGTTTGTGATTGATGACCTCAATCACTACATATAAATATTTATGTTTTTACTCCAATTATATGTCTCTAATTTCCACCAATGTTATCCTAATAGAGATCATAATTTGGTGGTGACCCTTTCATTTCTCTTTTCTTCTTATTAAGACTAAATTTTATTAACCAAATTTCTGATGTGGGTTTTCCCATAAAGATATTTTCTATTTTCAACCTTTATTTTCAAAGAAAAATATCAAATTGCGAGGGCGCAATTTATTTAAGGAGGGAAGAATGTAACACCCCAAGATTTCATAGTGTTTTACTTCTTCAAAATAATTCAATAACTTTCACTACATGCAATACCGAGTTCAAGCGCACCATGACTTACCAAAAAAGCCGTTCGAAAGAGGTTATGAATAGCATTAACTAAATTTTGAACTTTATATAATCCTTATAATTTTAGAATCCATATTATGAGTTTCTTAGACATAATGTAATAACAAATTCTTTTTTTTCAGATAAATGAAGTATTTTTCAAAAAATGCACTTTCACCAACTTTTCATAGTGAACCCTTTTTAATTCCAGTATTTTAAACTTTTATATATTCAATTTGACTAAATAAATTTATTCTTTATAATGGAGACATCAAAAATTTACAATGAAAAACCCCATGTTTCCACGATACACTTCTCTTTGAATAATACAATAGCGTGTGTTGTACGCAACTCCGAGTTCTAACACACACTACAACCAATCAAACTAGCTGTTATGAATTGTAATACCTAATTTTTGAAATTTTATAAACTTTATCTCTCAAAATTGACTTCATTTTTGGATTCATAATATCAAATTTATCCTAGGGTGATATTTTGGTACTTTTCAGATAACTTTTATATTTTTATGAATAATGAAAATTACTAAATTTTAATTAAAAATAACTTTTTTAATCAAAATAATTAATTGTGATAAATTATGAATTTGAGTGGTTTAAAAGTATACATAGAATATATTTTTACCATTTAATACAATTTTGGTCATCAGACATAATTTCACAATTAAACCGGACATAAACAAGTGTCAATCTTATGATAGTTATTATATCTTAAAAACACGCTTTTTGTTTTGACAGCAAGAATTAATTTTAAATTAATTTCTGCCACTTCTATGTTTTGAATTTGGAAAAATAGATTCCATATTTGGAATCAGTATGTCCCAATTGTGTAAATAGGTAAATTTTATTTTTATACATTTTGAATAATTACTTCGGTAAATATTTTATTTACCATGGTTAAAGGGTAAATCCGGTAAATAAGTGTAACAAATAATATTGTAATAATAATACATTACCCTAAAACGTGTCCTAACCTTATTTGTGGATACATTTCCGACCATGGGCATTTTTGGGTCGATTTTGGGACCCCATGGAGCCACTTGTAGGTGATAGGGACACTTTATATTAATTAAGTTAAAGTAAATATAAAAATGACATAAGCTTATATCTTTTAGACAAACAATTTTTACATAGGGTTATATATGTTATATTTTAAATTATAAATATTCATTAGAAAGATAATAATATTTCATTCATAATTTTATATTATTAATAATTTTTAGACATGGAAAAAGTAAAAATATATATGACACAATAATGATGCAGTATTTTCCAAATTAATGAAAGAATCAAATAATTGGTATTATAAATGTTAAAATAATTATAATTTGAAAGTTTTTATGTCATAAAAGAATTTTATTGGTTAATATTCCATTTTAGTATTGCTTAAATTAATTTGGTTCGAATTAATAAATATTTTATGATTTTAACAAAAATCAATTATTGAGTAGTGTCAAAATTGACATAAATGTGTTTTTAAAACAAATATTAAATTATTAATTTATATTCTATTCCTAAAAATATAAGGTTCGTCCAAAGGACTTATATCATTATTGGTGCATCATTAATGGACCACTTTGGGGTCGATTGGATGTAAATAGTATGTTTATTAACTATATAATATAAAAATACAAAGTGACATGGTAAATGTCAATCTAATTAACTAAGAGTTAAAACTAAAAGATAAGGTTAATATAATGACCCAAACCATTCTAAAATATATTGGTTTAAAATATTTAGACCCATCCCCACCTTAGACTTATTATAATCCACTTTGGAGCCATTATAAATCGAATATGAATTTATTATAAATTAATACTTTAAGTTTTTTCTAAAGAGCCCCTCCTCCCTGTTATAAAAGGACCCAACTTCTAACCAATTCTCCACACCTTCAAAGTCTTTTGGTTCGTCCAAACCATACCCAAATACTCTCTAAACTTCCCTCAATTCAACCTAGATGACTTCGTTTTATCATAAAACCAACCTAAGGAGCCCTTTTGATCAAACCAAAAGGAAGAACCCGAAGAAGAGGTAATATTTTCACCACCCTCTTTCAAATTCCTTTCTTCTTCAACTTCTTATTTATTTGTTATTTCTATTCTAAAATAATAACTCCAGTATATCCTATATACTGTGATGTTATTATAAATATGGTACAACCATATTCAGTATTCTATCCATCCTTTGAATGATATGTCACCATACGTGCGTACGTACGGCTTACCGTCTCCACGTCGTGGTGTAATTGTTATTCAATACATTATTATTTGGATGGGTATAATAATGATGTGTATTTTATATAAATAATAAATATAAAATTATAATGATTCTGTATATACGATATACCATCCAATTATATATTATTTTAATATCAAAAGATTGATATTTTCGCTCGTGCGTACGTACGGATTACCGTCTCCACGACGCGATGAGATTCATTTCCAAGTTCACCATTCATCGACGATTATAAAAATATATATTACTAATAAGTATGTAATATATGACATAATAATGCTATTGGAGATATATATATTTATACATATAAGTATTTATGTACTTACATATATCTTATTCACTTACTTCCGTTCAATACTATATGAAAACAGAAACAACGTTTATGCGTACGTACGGACTACCGTCTCCATAAACGGTGTTTTCCATTTCATATATATTTCTATTATAAATATTTATATTATAAATATATATTATATATTTATCATGTTTTATATTCTGGAAGTATTTAAATCATGATCTAAGTGATACAATCAAGAGTAACAAGTTAAAACACGTACGATAAAGAAAGCGATTATTACCCGAAATGTTAATTTAACATGGATATTATTATTAAATGGGTAGTATAAAGTCATAAATGAATCATGTATGATATCAAAAATATTAATATGGTTATTATATAATTTAATAACATACAACGATATTCGTACAGGAGGTTAAACATACCCTCGACTAAAGGAAAGTGCAAGGTAAGGGTTAATTCCTCAATCTCATTATTACCTGAGATTGTTTATGTGTAAGTATTTACTGGGACATGTTTATCATTGATGCCAATTTTTCATAAAAATTATTTCAAAATGAATATTTTAAGGATTTTGAAAGGTAATATTTATGAATATCAGAATTTCAAATGTTTTAAAGATTTATCTTTCTAAATATTTTTAATTAATGTCGATGTCTTCAAAATGATTTTAAGGATTTATTTATATGGACATGAATGTTTTGAAATGACAATTAATTTAAAAAGTTTCAAAGTGTTATGGGAAAAATTGATTCAAAAATCTCTTTCAAATTACTTCCTTTATAAATTTGTGACTTTTAAATGATTTTACAAAAAGGATATTTCTCTTGAAAAGTTTTACTCGTCATTTTCAACTATGTCAGCATCCTCTACTGGATATTATTTTGGATTGAGGTTGATTTATTATAATAAAATATTACTTATTCTATTGAATGAGTTATGTTATGTTTGACTGTGGACGTGTAATATTTATACCATTCATGGTTTATGGAGAAATTCTTGACATTTCGTATTCTAGTTTTAATAAGAATGTTTATGTTATGTTTGAACCTGTTCATATGAGGAATGAATTGGACTTAGTAAGTGACGGGTGGAGCCTGATATAGCTCCTCGATGCATCAGTAGGTCTCATGAGACAAACTAGTGTCTTGGCATGTGGCCTTGCCAAAATCTTATTTGTAGTCTTGGCATGAGGCCTTGTCTATGTGGTTATGATAGTCTGGCATTATGCATTCCATCATTATGAAAGTGGTTAGTGATATTTCATGTGATTATTTGACTATCAGAATATCGATGTGAATAAGTAAATGGAATTATTTCGTTTTATTTTTTCCATATTATGCTGAAGTTCAATTTTAAAAGTCTTTTGTTTTAGTTATACATTGCCTTAAATGTTTATGCTTATTTATGAAAGTATCCGCTGTATTGCTTACCCTTACTAAGCGTTTGAGCTCACCCCTTTCTATGATTTATTTTTCCCAGGATTACAGGAAGTGCATTGTGATTGATATGTAGGTTAATCCAAGGGAATAATGGTGTTCATAAAGATTATTTTTTTTTTGTTTTGTATGTCTTAAAGTTCAATGTAACATTCATGTATGTAATCTATTTTCCAAGACTGCTAAACTGATCGGTCCTTCGGGACATGATTCCTTGTAATCATGCCAATGTATTAAAATAATTCAGGGACTCTAGGTAACTAGGGTCGGGGAATTACATGTAGTGTGATGTGGAACTTATTTAGCCTTCATGAATACTCAGGTTCACAGTAGATGTACTTTATCAATGGTTCTTGTCATTGAATCCTTCTATGTACTAGATAATGGTGTATCAGGCTTTCAATAATTCTCAATGATTAAATATTATTCAGGATCTCTTCAATTTTTTCTCACCTATATTCATATATATAGATAGATAATAATATCACATGTATATTATACACTATATTCAAAATATGGAAACTTCATGCTCTTTTGATGAAGGTTGTATATACTTATTTAAATAAAACTATAATATCACTAATTTATTTCCTCATTAAAACACATTTTAATTACCGTTAAAATCTTCATTTAATTATCCTAAAGAGTCAACATTTTTCCATTATAAAATATTATAATATCATTATCTCAGTTTATATAAAATTATCTTTTATTATTTCCTTCAAAATCTCCATGTACATGGTTGCATAAATGAATTCCATGTAGACATCCGACTTATGGTGTAAAACACACTCCAATATTCCTTTTCTTGAATCATGATAACATTCAAGATCACTATTTAAAATCTTTAAATAATGTCTTAGAAGCATCAACATATTTAATTTCTTATGAATAACGAAAATTTAGAAGCTCAGATTGTCACCTGAAAAACTCACCCAAAAAGTTTCTATGTGTGCAACTATTCATGAGTCAGACAGTATCAACAGATAAACTATATTAATAAGCCAAATTTAAATCGTATAAATCATGTAAACAAGATCAACCACTAACAAAATTAAAATGGTCATTGTGATGGATCAATCATATGAAAAACCAATTTACCACATGAAAAACCATTATATTGACCACGTGACTATCCAATCGGCCATTTTAATCGACCATAAGGAAATATTTTCCATTTTATTATATAGAAATCACTTCCAAATCTATTAGAACATATAAAGGGATCCAAAGGACAATGAATACAGTGGGTGTGCATTTGGTGGACCAGCTACACATCTGGATGTTACTGCACAGTCAATGTGTTGACCATGTAATGCCACAACCCAAACCATCAGATCTGATCCATAGAGTCACATGGTTTCATGTCTCACCATACGCAAGAGTCTTCCATCTATAGGTGAGGGTATAAATTCCATTATTGGGAAAAATATTTTTTTATTATCATTTCATACCTATAAAAAGTAAATATAATAATAACAAAAAAAATAAATAATTAGAGTAACATACAAAAAAAAATATGAACACTTTTCATACAAGTAAATAAATTACACTCTCAATGTACCAATCCAAACCAAAGTATAAATTTAAATATATTATAATATAATATAATAATGGTAATACACTGGAGTCTATCCTAGTCCCACCACCATCTTCACACTCTAAAACTCATTTATCTTCCATGGCCCCCTTTCCCTTTACTAGATCTCTATGCATGAAGTCTATCTGATAAAAATAAATTCTGTTATAAGAAGTGAGTAATAAAACCAATTAGTTCATCACAGATGAGTAACTAACATATTTTAATATGTATAATAGGTGTATATAATAGGCATAAATATCATATAATCACCTTCCAGAAAATCATATGCTAATAAAGTCACCATAAACCCATGGTTGTACTTGATTCAGCTCCATGTTGGAATGGTAATCATGGAAAGTTTTCATTGAGAAAGAAAACCCCCCAATTCTCAAAGTCACATATCCTAGTGGTAATAAAGAATCATGTTGGGTTAGGGCCCTGGACTTTTATAGCCTGAATCCAAAACCTGAAATTCTTCTAAGCTATCATGCCTCGTTTATGCCTTAAGCCAATCCTCTAGGCCATCATACCCCTCACACCACAACCTAGGGTCATGCCTCTAGGACTTCAAGCCCCTACCCTATTCTCAAGTCCATAATATTCATCGTCTCAAGCCATGTACACTAACCCTATAATGGATAATCATGACATGATGGTCCACCTATTCTGTGTACAATGAAAACCCTCTAATTTCATAGAAAAACAAATAATATGTAAGATCATACAAGGAAAATCATATCATATCATCATGAGATAAATATTATCAACATATAATACATGTGATCAACTTAAAAAATGTCAATCAATACAAAAAAAAATATCATGGAATCAGGTAACATCAATGGGTATCATGGGCTATACACAAACAAATTAGAAATCATAATCAAGAATTCTCAAATAATGTATGAAAAAAAGAATTTTAATAAGGAAAAAAATATATATGAGAGCACAAAATTTTAAGGAACTTCCTACCTCAAGGTTTTAGTAGTGAAAATAAATTTTTTTCTAGGAGTTGTCCCCAAAATCACATCTGTGTAATGAGTCAGTTCAAACCTCCCGCTAAGAACTCATAGAAAAAATTCCAAATATATTATTTCCCAAAGAAATAAAAAACCACAAGAGGTAACACTTTATCACTCTTATATAATTTCAAAATTATCACTTTAATTCATATCATGTCTTAACTATTTATTTCATAAAGAATAATCGTAAAACCACATGTGATGATTTATATCTCTCTATAATAATATAATATAAAAATGATAATTACTCTTTAACACTCTTTGATAATTTTAGGTTATTATGAGTTATTAATTATTTGTCCATTTTTTATAATGATTCAGAGAGATAAAAATCACATGTCTCACATGAAATAATATGAAGAATTATATAGATTCCTACCTATAATTATCCATTTAAAACAATGTACAAAAGAATAGAGGAGTGTTGGTGAGTGTTCTTCCATGACTGAAACCAGAATAAGAAATTGATTTGATCGAATAGGACTTCAAAAAAATTGTAAAGGATTTGTAATGTATCTTTAACTAAATAGGATATCCAAAAACTAAAGGCATTGAAGGTATTAATATTTTTAGGAATACATAAGGTGTTCTGGCTCATAGCATTGATTCCCCCATACTAAATTCATTATTTTATTTATATATGAATTGAATCTTGAATTTAGAGTATTTAAAACCTTTCTGAATAGTAATTTCAAACATTAAATGCTCAAAGAAATTTATTTCCTAGTATTTTTGATTTTAAAATCAAGAAATAATGTTACAAGTTTCTTCTTGGAAAGTAAAGATTAAAACATGGGTAAAAATCTCTTTTCCCCCAAAAGAGTGTTGCATAAGGGAAAAATGGTATTACCCTTATTCAAATAATAAACATCACATGAGGTTATGGATTTTTTCCCTTATAATGAGACGAAAGTCAAAAAAACACTTACATAGAGACTTTGTACTATTAAACAACATTTTTAAACTCTAACCTACCTTTACCAATCACTTATAGTACCCATACGCATCCTTTTTAAAAACAAGGGACCCATTTATAAAAAATTAAAGAACTTGGGCCTACCTTTACAAAACTTCTGAAAATGGGGAGTTATAGTTTCACTACTCTTTAAAATAGGTATATACCCTTATGCACTAGTTGTAAATGATTTATTTACCCTTATACAGTGGTTGGTTTACCCATATAAACCCCTTCGAAATTATGTGCTACCCTTACATAACCATTAAAAACTCGTTATTACCTTTAAATGGAACCTTAAAACACTTCTGTGTATAGGTACAAGAAATATTCCTTTATGTAATCCCTATGTTATACATAAGGGTATAAATTAATTTAAAAATTATTTAATTTTCACCAAAAGAATATATAAATTAAATACAAAAAGTGGAATTAAATATAATTAAAAATATAATAATGTGTCAATTCCCCCATATAATGATTTATAAACCTCAATATGTTTATTTAGTAATCTTAATTGAACAAATCCTTCCATTGATATCGAACGTCTAACTATCACTCCCTTGTCTCCTTTTGGATTTGTCCATGTTTCTTTAAGAATCAAACAAGTGGAACTTTCTTTCTCCAAAACACTTTTGTGACCAAGTAGATTATCTGTATAGGGTGCTCTTCATAAGATTCATTTATCTCTAACTCCATATCCTTTAATTCTATAACAAGCTTATGATTTGGAATTTTCTACTAAAGATAACAAATATGGAACCTTTCACACATTCCTCAGTAATATATATGAATTTATAGATGTTAATACACTATACTGACCCATTCAATTATCTTGAAAGAATTGATAAAAAATTGAGATATCTTACCTTGTATCCTAAAATTTCAATGGAGTAACTGAGTATTCACTCTTAGAAAAATAGGGTCAGCTATAGAGAATGTAAAATGTATACTCTTATAGTTGTCATAAGCTTTATTCTATAATTTGGTTATGATAAACCTATTCTAAATTATCTTAACTCTCTTAGAGGTATCATGTAATATATTAAGACCAAAAAATACAATCTCAATATCCATGTTCCAATAAATCATTGAACGATATGGAATACTGTAAAGATCCTCATAAGATTTCATCTAAATTGATCCCTGGTAACTATTGTTGTATTCATACTCAACCAAGTCTTGGTGACCATTCTAAGATACAATAAATTCTATAAAAACATTCTCAAGGGAACTTCATATAATCCCACAGTCTCACAATCATAAATCTTTCATTGATCATCCACTGAGTGTGTATAATATATTTGTAAGAAATGAGAAGCATTCATTATCTAGTCTAAAATCTCATAGATAGACTCATGGATCCTCTAAATCCTAGGTAACTCTATGAAAATGTCTATCATGACATCCTCCCACTTCTATATGGGATTATAAGTGTATGGATTTACCCATCAAGAATCATGTGCTTAGACTCTTCCCTCAATAAGGTAAGTCTTTTGGAAATTAATTTAGTAGTTTTCCTCTTTATCCATGTATAGCAGAATTATTTCTTTATGTCAGGGTGAATGTTTTTCTCAAAGATGCATCAAACACTTAGAGGCATGAATTTATCTCATAAAATTTTCATTTATGGAATCATGGACTATAAATCTCTCATGTATGATGATTACATCATCACCTTCCAATTCCCACTTGGGAATTGGGTCACCCCTATCTAGTAGTTTCAAAATCACATTACACTTTTGTTTGTCATCCTATCCATACATTAATTCGTATAATAATGAATATGTGACCACCAATGGAACAAATTTCATCAGTATTTGATCCTAAGAATAATAAATACTCTAATCATCCAATAAGTTCAGGTTTTATTGTTCCTCTGTAGGTAATTCACAAAGATCCTGAGATTCATATGTTTTATAGTTATGATAATCAGAAATCATGTCACCCTTCACTGGTGCATAATCCATCTCAAAGTCAACCATATATAAATACTTTAACCAGCATATATAACTTAGGTTTAGGTCCCACAATATGAATATATAATAGAGGATATTATGGTAATTATAGATAACAAACCTCATTCTAAAGAGATACGGTCACCAAGAATTCAAGGTGGGGACATAAATTGTTTCTCCAAGTCAGAGTAGTACATTTTCACTCATGGGATCTAGGATGATGTGACCCATAAGCCGCCACCTACTCTCTATAAATAAAAATTTACCTGAACCTAATTCTTCATGTCTCAAAATATATATTATAATTTTTATCTATATTAGGAAGTATCAATAGTGATGTTATATTCAACCTCCTCTATATCTCAAGTAACACTTATTCAAATTGGTCTGACCACTAAAACTTCACTCACATCTACGTCAACATAGTCATAGGTGATGAGAATTGGGAGAAAAACTAAATGAAACATCAGTAAAATTTTTCAAAACCAAAAAATATCACAATCTTTTACATGTTCTGTGGATGTATCCAGGACATTCCTTCCCTGAATTTATTTGGGTCCATATATATAATTGACTCAATCACCACATAACCTAATGACTTAACCTCATATATCCATAAGTAACACTTTTATATCTTAGCGTAAGAATAATTTTCTTGATGTGTACTCAATACTATCACTAGATGTCTAGCATACTGCTCTGGGGTTGGTGATTAGATTAGGATATCTTAAATTAACACCAAGATGAACAAGTCTAGATATGTTGGGGGATCTTATTCATTAGATCCATGAACACTAATATTATATTAATCATTATTCACTAAGGACTTGTATTGACCATACTTTTTTTGAAAATTTATATTTAGGATGTCTTCCTCTATATCCTACAACTAGTGATAGCCTAATCAAAGGTCAATCATAGAGAACCACTGGTCTCCCCAAAACTATTCAAATATTTCATAGATCCTAGGAAATGGAAATATATTATTCACTATCACCTGGTTTAGAAATTTTCACCATGATCATCTCAAGTTGACTCAAGTGTGTACAAACTATGCCTACTCCCACATCCCATTCTCCAATCATCATTTACATATCTCCCATTAGTGAAGAAAATGATAAATGTAGTCGATAACAATTAATGTGACCTTGGATGTTGGATAACCAATTTATGCCACGAATAACATCAAATATCATCATCTCTAAAAACATTATGTACCAAAGATATCCATAACAGGAAATTACTATAGGACACTTTGGGAATTTTTTAAGATAGTACACTTCCATTTCCAATGTTGTATCTATGTAAAGTAACTCAAAAAACATGACTAGTTTGTGAATTCCAACAACAACTTATAAAAATATAAAAATATTGAGAAACTGTAATGACCCAAAAATTCAGTAATGAAAATCTCTCTTGATCTAATTAAATGTCTTATTATGGAAATATAAAATATGAACTTCATTGGTTTTATGTTTCTGTATTTTGAAATACCGTTAATAATTGAGACCATTGCTAATATACTCGTTGAACAATGATCACATAATTAGTATAAATATAGGTATTTAACAAATCCAATTTACTAAGACAATGGAAGTGATGGCCTCATCCTATAGATTTCCCCAAACACAGACCAATTTTCAGAGCTCGCAAAGGAGGTGGCATCAATGGGCTTCCCTCTTGACCAATCCCAAGCCGAGATTGAATATGTTAAGCTTGAGTGGAACTGACTATGAAAGAAATGGAAGTTAATAAAGGTTACCACCCTAGGGATGTTATCTAAGCCACCCCAAGAGTCTGTCACCATCACAAACCTTACCCTTCATTCTTATGCGGGTGTTATAAGGGGTTATGTAACAAGACCCTACCACTATGACTATGAACATTATTTTTGTATAAAGAATGTTCATTCATTTTATTATTGTTACTTTGTAAATAGTTTTTAATGCACAAATATTATTTCATTAGTTAATATTCAACTAATAAATCTATTTTGACGAATTAATGGATTTTTGAATTAAATAATATTTAAATAAGATATTATTAATAAATTAATTTTTATTAAATATAAATTATTGTTAAATTTTATATGAATACAATTGTAATTTTTATTAAGGTTTGAAAGAGGTTTTTGTCAAAACCCATGAATTTTCAATAATTTTCAATTTTTATATTAAAAGTAAAAAAAATATTTAGAAAAATATTTAGATAAAATTAATATTATTTTTTAAATCAGGGAATTGAAATTTTCCATTGGTGAATTTTTCATAAATTTCATGAGGTAGTCAAATTTCTGGGTAAAAATTAAATACCTTTTGAATATATAATTTGTTTTATGACATCATAATGACCCAATAGTGATGAAATAAAATAATATAAAAATTATTTTCTTCCAATATATTTTTTACCACTAAAATAATGTGATTTTAGATTTTTTTTTTCTTTATTTTAAAAAAACATTAGTGGACCCTCTAAGACTTATAAAACATTTTGTGTTTTTATATTGTTTTCCTTGAAAGTGTGACTCACGTCCACAAAAGTAGTCCTATTATTTTAAGAAGTTACGAAATTGGATCATAAAATATTTCTTTCCAATCCCCTTTGGAAAAAACCACGGTCAAACACCATGGGCTAGTTTGGGGTTTGATTAGTTTAATGTATGGTGTCTCAAACCTAAATAATAAAGAATATCCTCTCCTTTCCTATATAAATCAACCCAAGATCCCACTTTCTCTTCACTCAAAGACTTTTAAGATAGTACAACCTATTCCCTCCTCTCTCTAAAATACTCCCAAGGTGCCTCATGATCCCAAGAATCCTCTCCCAAGCATTTTTAAGCACACATACAAGTAAGGGATTTCTTCCTTTCTCATTTTTGTCCAATTTTATTTAAATTGTTATGCCCTTTTTTTCAATTAAAAAATGTGGGGGTATGATTTCTCACCTCCCCCATACTTCTCTATTTATTTTTGGATGATGGTATACCCCTTTATATCCCATTATTACCTCTCATGTACACCTGTTACCATGCCGAAATTCAGTGAGGGATTTCTCTCTCCTCTTTTACATCCAAGAAATTATTGTGTATTATGAATCAAAATTACATTAAGTTTGTTGGGAAATGTGTATATATGACCCCCTAACTATCCATTTCATGTAAATATTATGATACACCCCTTTATATATCATCAATAAATTTTTATGAGTTCTTATTTCATGTCGTTTTGCTGATGAAATTGCATTATGGTTTTCCAAGCCATTGTCATTGTGTAGTGAATACCATGCCCATTTATCTATCAAGGTTATTCACCTCTATGAACATTTACTTATTTATTATAAGTATTCATGTATGTATTCCACATCCCTTTATTGTGGAATAAATGATGATGATTTAATCCATATTGTTTGATCTATGTGGCACACATATGCATGAAATGAAATGTTTAAGAAAGGTGTGCCATGATAGAGATCGAATGCATTGGGTAAAGTATAGTATCATGATATGTCATATGCAATAAGTGTTGAATCATTATAATTCAAGTTAAATGAAGGCATACTTGTGCTTCATGTTCAATGTGGGTTTACTCATTCACCATGTGCAATGAGCCTTAGCTCATTCTAATTCCATGTTAAGTGATGTTACCACATTTCCATGTTATGATTTCATGTATTATCATGACTTTATGTTCATGTATATCTTATGCTCCATTTATATGACTATTTCCAAAAATGTATTGTAATATTCATTTTATTACTTGTTTACTCCCTTGTTGGGCTTTATAGCTCACCCTTTTCTTATGCATATCCTCAGGTTATCCCATGCAATGATAAGTATGAGGGAATGTTGTTGTCATGTAAATTATGTTTTCAATAAGATGTTTTGTTATATGTTTTATGTTGTTATGTAATGTTCCTAATCCACAAATACACTAGACCTCTTGACCTTATATGTTGTATCGAGTGAAGGTTTTATGTAATAAATCATGTTTAATTATGAAATAAAGAAAATGGTTGTTATAGTTGGTATTATAGTATATGTTTAGTTATTTTTGGTATTAGGATTAGAAAACCCTAGTAAAAGTCTTAGAGATAAATCTAAGTATAATAAAAAAATCCCTACATTTTTGTGAGTATTGAGTAAATGGTTTATCAAGAAAATACATCTCTGTCTAGATACGAGCATGTAGAGGAGGCTTTGGAATAGATGTACCTAGGGGTAAAAACCCCGAAAAGGAGTTTCGGGCTTGACCCTGAGTATCCTGGTACATGAAAACAGGCCTTACTAAACTCTTGGTTATGACACTCCCGGGGGATATGCATTGCTAAATTCACAAGTTTAGTATGAAACATTATTACAGAATAAAAAAAATTCCCTTAAGAATATATGTTAGAAATTAGATCATGGATAACATATATTGAAGCCTATAGATTCATAAGTTAAAGAAATAAAAGCTATTTATAAGTCATATATTTTTGGATTAACCTTTATGTGTTACCCCTAACATTATTTTTATTTCATATAGTGGCCGATAATAGGAGGACTCGGGAAAACAACCTATGTGAAGACCAATGTGATGATTGTTCTAATGTGATGCCCAATCTGTTGGGAGCGGGAATTGTAACTTTGTCAGGATTCTCTCTCAGTTAACACAAGTCTTGAATAGAAACATTGGTCAAGTGGAACGTTCAACCCCCTAAGAAAGAACAAGTCACTATCGAGATATACCTAAGACAAAGTCCTCCAACTTGTAATGGATCATCTGATCACTCAATCACTAAACAATGGATCATCTCCATTGAAAATATCATCTACATCCTTAAATTTTCCGAGAAAAAGAAGGTAATTTTGGGTACATATTGTATCGAGGGTGAAGCCGATCAATGGAGAACATTGATAAAAAATACGAAACCTGGGGAACAGATCAAGGCGTTGGAATGGAAGGATTTCTAAAAGGTATTTTTTCATATATATTTTCCACACACCCTCTATCTTAATATGTTAAGGGAATTCATTTCCCTTAAAAAAAATACGAAGAATCTATTAAATCATATGAGGGAAAATTCATAAGGATTTCACGACATTCTTCTGGCTTTGTCATTACCCCTGAATGCAACATTGACCGCTTCTTTGGTGGGCTTAAACCCAACCTGCGAAAGGCCCTGGTGATCCACAAATTCGACAACTATGAGGAATTTTTTTGATTTTCCCTCTAGGTTGAAATGCAGATCAGCGAACCTCAGGGGTATCATGGGGATAAGAATCATAATTTGGAATTTAATTTTGGTGGTATGAAGGATAAATCCAATGGAGCTAAGAAAATAGAGCCCCCCATTTTCCATTGGTGCGTAGTGAAGAACCCCAAAAATTTCCTAAAGGGGGTGAGTAAATGTTTTATGTGTGGAAGAGAAGGGCACCAAACCATTAACTGCCAACAAGAAAATTCCACAACTGTGATAGAGGAGAGGAACACTCCGTTCGACTCTCAACACATTATTCATTTATTCAACTACAAAGATACATGGCATCTTTCAAATCAATGCCTTAATCCAAGGGTTTTTGTAGGCAGCCAATAACCTCTAAGGTAGTAAGGGCCAACTTTCTCCATCACTACTGCCGAAGGGAACATTAAAAATGAAGTGGTGACTGATACGATAGTTATTCATTAAAGAATAGCGAACATACTTTTCAATTTAGGTTCTACGCATTATTTTATATACCGAATGTTCAGTAGAACAATCCCAAAACCACTAAAAATCATGGTAGTAAAGATGTCGGTGAGTATGGAAAATAGGGAAATCATTTCATCCCATGAATACAACTCCTACCCTGTCTTAATATGTGGATTGAACTTCCCAGCTAACCTCTTCATACTCCCTCTGGTAGAATTTGATGCAATTCATGACATGGATTGCCTTTCTTTATATAGAGCCGACATAAATTTATGAGAGATGGAAATCACTCTACATGTGGAGATTTGTCCCTTGATTCGGTAAAAGTTCAAGGAGGAAGATGAATCTTACTTAGCTCCATCATCTCAAGAGTGGATATAACTGCCCTATAAGCATGCGTATCTAGATCAAATGATTGAGTCTAATGAGGAAACCATCCATGAAGACATGTCTATTTTGAGTTAATTCTATGAAGTGTTTCTTGAAGAATTGTATGGTCTTCCTCTAAGAAGAGATATTGAATTTTCAATTGATCATATACCTGGGGCATTGCGAATTTCCAAGACTCCATATAGAATGGCTATTATGGTGCTTGAGGAGCTGAAGAAACTACTATAGTAGAATATGGATAAAGGTTTTACATGCCCAAGTGCTTCACCATGGAGTGCACCAATCCTCTTTGTCAAGAAGAAGGAGGGGTCAATGCGCCTTTGCATTGATTATCGTGAGCTTAACAAAATATCGATAAAGAAAAAGTATCCCCTCCCGAGAATTGATGACTTGTTCGATCAGCTGTGTGGAGCACAATACTTCTCCAAGGAAGATTTGCAGTTGGGATATTATCATGTATGGTTAAAGAAGGAATATTTCCCCAAGACTTATTTTCGTACAAGATACATGAACTATGAATTCATAGTAATTCTTTTTAAACTCACTAATTCTCCAATAATCTTCATGGAATTGTTGAATTGAGTCTTTAGAGAATACCTCAACAAATTTGGGGTGGTCTTTATAGATGATATTCTAGTATACTCCAAAACGAAGAAGAATCATGAAGAGAATTTAAGAACTGTACTAGAGACCTTGTGAGAGGAGAATCTCAATGAAAAGTACTGAAAGTGTGAGTTATGGTTGAACTAGGTCTCATTATTGGTCCATATCATCACAAGAAATCGGATATCTATGGATCCCTCCAAAATAGCTACAATAGAGGTATTGTCGAGGCCAATATCAGTAATGGATATCCATAGCTTCTTGGGGTTATCTGAATATTATCTAAGATTTGTGAGAAATTTCTCATGATTTTCCAACCCTCTTACCAAGATAACTCGGAAAGGAGTAAAGTTTTGTTGGAGTGATGAATGCAATGAAAGATTCAAGGAGTGGAAAAGGAGTCTTATCACTACGCCCATGATCACATTACCCACAAGTGGATAACAATTTGTGGTATTTAGTTGTAACACACCGAGATTTTATGAAAAATATTCTTTTAATTTCATTGATGTCTTGTGTTCTACTCTACAAAAAAATTATCTTGTGCTATAGGAAACACTGTATTAGCTTATATTATATGCAAACACTATTCTTGGCTTGTGTTGCATGCAAGAGAAACATTCCTCAATAGCGTGTTTTGTACGCAACACTTAGTTTCACTAAACAACGATATATTGTTATAATATTACTATGAACTAGCCATTATGAAGCTTAGTAACTAAATTTTGAATTTTATGACATTATAATTCATCATAAACATTTTATTGAACATGGTATGAGAACAAAATAATTTTTTCAGGTAAAATAAGTATTTTTCAAAAAACGCAGTTTTGCCGCCTTTTGATGGCGCACCCACATTAAATTTACTTTTTTACATGTTTATAAGTTAAATTTTACAAAATTAACTTCTTATTTTGAATCAGGATATAAAAATTTACATTAGATAAATTTTTGATATTTTTATGACAACGTTCTTATTTTGATGAATAGTAAAACACGCTAAATTTTACTAAAAAACAAATGTTTTCATCAAGATAATTTATATGGTTAAATTATAATAGAACTGTTTTTAAATTATTATATTATTATTATTTTTCCATTTCATATAATTTATATCTTTAGAATTGAGTTTGCATTGAATTCATAGGTTAAATCAATTAAATATTTTGCAATGTTTTAAACAAAAACCTGTTTTTTTCGACAATGGTATTAATTTTAAATTAATTACTACAACTTTTGTATTATGAATTTGAAAAAATACATTCGACATTTTTAATCAGTATGTCCAAATTATTTTAATAGGCTACTTTTTATTTTTGGACATTATGAATAGTAACTATGGTAAATTTTATTTACCACTGTTAAAGGTAAATTAGGTAATTAAGGGTATAATTGAAATTATAAAATTACCCTAAAACTCATCTTAATATAACTGGATGATTATATTTAGTCCTAAGGAATATTTGGTTTGAAATGGAATCCCTTGGAACCCACTTGGATGTGATTAAGACCTTTAATTTATTTTATTTTATAGAAAGTGAAATATGTCTCATTCAAACTTTAATAATTAGATTAATTTTAATATAAGGTTATACAGAATATAATTTTTATTATTAATACTCATTTTAAAGATAAATGTTTTTTATTTGTCATGGAAATTTATTTTTAATTTTTAAGAAATATTTAATTACTTTAATAGCTTATACATTAATGATGTAGAAATTATTTATTTATTGAAAAATCAATAATATAGTTATTATTAAAATAATAATACATATCAAATGGACCAGAAACATGACCAAACATTATTGGTCGAGTATATATATACCCTAATAATCCAAGGGTCTATTTTTGGACCATTTGGAGCCTTATACAACCGATTAGGACATTTATTTTATTTTATTTTAAATGATGTCAAAGATGTTACCTCCATAATTTAATACATAAAACAATTTAAATGTTGTGATTTGAAAAATGATAAAATCGAGTAAAAATATTATTATGAAATTTATTATGTTTATATTCATCATAGGATTTTATTATTAATTTTTATGCAACAAATAAGTATATTAAATAATTATACAAAAATGTTTTAGTAATTATTTTATTAAGAGATATACCAAATAAATGGTTTAAAAATATTAAAATAAATAATATATGACCAAATTAATGTTCCCAATGAATGTATTTGATGAATATGAGATTTTAGGAATCTATTATATATTTTTTTTAAATATGTCTTCTGTGTGGTATTTATTTAAATTCAAATAATGAATAGTGTCAAAATTGACACTATTAATATTTTATAAAAATAACATATTATTAAATTATTTAAAAACCACAAATTTTTTTAAAAAATACAAATTGAAAATTATAAGGTCAATAAGGTTATAAAGTATCCAATTATGGGAAATTGAAAACATTTAAGTATTTATTTATAATAATTTAAAAAATAGAATTTTATTACCACAAATAAATTTAAATAGATTAAATAAGGATAAATAAAATTAATAAGGTTTAAAATAAACTCCAAAAATGACTAAATTTTATTTTTTGATGATATTACAACCCTATCTCATTGTATCTTTGAATTTGATTCATTTTTAATGTTTTTATATGGGGATTGAATTTATTATAAATTAATATTTCTAATGTTTTCAAAGGTACCCCTCTCCTCCCTTATAAAAGGGAACCTCCTCCCTCTCCTCTTCACAACATTTTGAGCCTTCAAGCACGGCCAAGCCCTACAAATTTATGTTCTAAACCTCTCTAATTATTTCATATAGGGTCTGGTATTCTCCAAATACCTACTCTATTTACCTAAGAGGAAGTTTAAAAGAGGCACGTCGAATAAGAGGTAATCTCTTCTACCGATGTTTTCAAATTTCTTTCTTCTTCAACATCCTCTTTTTTAGTAGTTTCACTGTAAATTAATAAAATAAGTATCACTAATATACTGATATTATATTATAAATATGAAACAACCCATTTCATTTTCTATCCATCCTACGAAAAATGAAATCACCGCGCGTGCGTACGTACGGAATACCGTATCCACGCCGTGGTGTAAACAGTTTTTCCACCACCACTTTACTTGGATGGGTATAATTATATAAATAATTACTATATATTGTTTTTATAAAGTAATATTGATTCTGAGATATTAAATCATACACTCCAATTATATTCAATAATTATGGGAATGATATCATCACTCGTGCGTACGTACGGACTACCATCTCCACGAACGCGATGAGATTAATTTTCAATGATTAACCATTCAAGTATGATTAAAAAGTATATATAATAAATAACCATGAAATATATTACATAATAATTAAAATTTATTTATGTACATATATGTTTCATTTACATAATTCCATTAAATTCAATAGGAAATGAAAATAGCGTTCATGCATACGTATGGCCTACCATCTCCATGAACGGTGTATTTGATTCTATTTATCGATATATCATATATATTTATATGATGAATATATATATAAATAATGTTTTACTTTCTGGAATTATGTAAATCAGGATATATGTAATAATATCAAGAACAACAAGCCAAAACACGTAAGATAAATGAAACGATTTTACCCAAAACGCTGCTTTAACATTAATTTTACAAAAGAACGGGTAATATAAAGTCATAAATGAACCATATATGATATCATAACAATGAATATGATTATGAAATAATTCAATGACATTATTTAAATCATTATAGGAGAGGTTCAGATACATACGAAGCATATTAGACATAAGGTAAGGGATAATTTTGCAATCTCAATTTTTATCTGAGATTGCTTATACGTAAGTATTCACTAGGGTATATTTATCATCCATTTCCATAAAAAAATTTACTAAAGTTTTTAATATTCTTACATGTATTTTTAAAGTCATGTTTACCCCTATTTGACTTTTACATTGTGTTATGGAAGGAATCATTCTTTTGTTTACCATACGAGGAACTTTTTGACTTTTCTGACAAAAGTACGAGGAGAATGTTTTTTAAACTTATATGGCATGACCGGATTTTTACAGTTTCATGACGCCTAATTTTCATGAATATTCCTCTACAATATTTCATGATTATTTTCAAAAAATCATTTTCTTTTAAAATTGAATGGTATTTTGTGAAAAGAAAATGATTTTGAAGAAGAAATGAAATTTTTCTCAAGAACTCATTTCAAGTGTTTTGTCAAAACTATTTTCCATCTAAGATGACATTATTTAGTATGATTATGTTTCAAGTATAATGTATCTATTATTTACATGGTTTTATTCTTCTTATGATGAAATGATATCCATTTGTTTTATATGGATTACGTTATGCTGGGTTGATGTTTATGAAACCCATTTTATTAATTGGGTTATGATGAATGATTTATGTTTATTTTGTGGATCAAGTAAAAATGATTTCATTATGAGATTGGTGAGACCTATATCTCCCTCCAATTCATTTGGTAAAGATTTATATCTCATGAGAAAGACATGGATGGAATGGAAGGTTAATTTGGTTCAATGATATAGGACTGGAATGAGGAGTGAACTCGATTCAGTAAAGGACTTTGTCCACTACGATGGTCTTGGAAGCAATGCCTTGGCTACTATGGAAATCATAACATGTGTTTAATGGATTCCACAATTACATGTTTTATTCCTATTATAGTTTATCATAATTAATGTTCCTTTATGATCTATTCCTTATGTCCTGTAATTTTTTATGTCATTGCTCAAGATTTTGATGTTTAGATTTTATTCCCATGTTTTTATGTTCAAATTTTTATGGATTGTTTTATGTTTTCTATGTTTACCCTTACTAAGAATTTGAGCTCACCCTTTTTATTTTTTATTTTCCCCAGGATATAAATAATGGTTTTAGTTAATAAAAAAAGGGGAAGATCTTTATGGGAGATGATGAAGATCTTTCACCATGATTAAAAGATTATATTCCGAGTTTCCAAGGACACTAAAACTATTACGGTCCTTGATTTTTGGTTCTATTTATGTATTAATTATTCCGCAAAAGTTATGTAATGTCCATGTACGTCAAGTTTGGGGTCTCTAAAGTTGGTATTAGGGGAAAGGTCTAGTTAAACTTTAGAAACTAGTAAGTGAAAACTTTAGTGAGATCCCTAGAGATATTTCTAAGGTATGTCTCGGGATGTCGCAAAGGTTAAGTATAAGTATGGGTTATAGTCCTAGAATTATGGTAACGATATTCGAATTATACCTAAGATGTTAGATATTGGAGGTACTCCCCCTTTATTATGTTTTTTTCCTATCATGATTTTTGCCTCTCACACTTTTCTTTTTGGGTTTTAGACAATGGCTGGAACCCGAAGGAACCGTGTTGATCGATGTAATGGACAATGCAATGATTGTCTTTCTGAACAAACCAATGTTATGAGAGATGGAGTGAAAAATATTATTTCTATACTTACAAAAGATATGAATCATTTTGGACTTCCAAATGAGCAGAGAAGGGAACAATATTCTATTGAGTCCTTCATGAGGCAACGTCCACCTTCTTTCAGTGGGTCTTCTAATCCACTTGTTAGGGAACAATGGATCAGTACCATTGAAAAGATATTTTTGATACTTCACTATTCAGAACATGAAAAATTCATTCTGGTTGTTTACCATTTAGAAGGTGAAGTAGACCAGTGGTGGACTCTAATTATGAATACAAGACCCCAAGATGAAATTGAATCAATGGAATGGGACGAGTTAAAGAACGTGTTTTTCAATAAGTACGTTTCTCGTATTCTTCAAACAAAGATGTTAAAGGAGTTCCTTGAGCTTAAGAAAAAGGATGATAAATCTTTTGGTATATACGAAGAGAATTTTACAAGGCTTCCAAGCTAAGCATCTGGAATTATCATCCAACCCAAAAGTAAAGTGGATCGATTCTTTAGTGGCTTAAAACCAAGTCTTCAAAGGGCATTAGCTATAATAGACTTTAGTAGCTATGAAGAAATTGTGCATTATGCTATCAAGGTAGAACTGGAAGTTTTTGTTACATATCCATCTCAAAGATTTGACAAAAAATGAAATATGGATTTCAAGGAGAAATCTCATAAAAATGGTGAAAAGAAGATTAATGTTCCTTTATTCTCAAAGTGTGGATTGAAGAATGGTGGAGATTGTCTAAAAGGTACTAGAAAATGTTTTATGTGTGGAAAAGAAGGTCATTGAGCAGTTGAGTGTCGATGTATTGGGAAAAAGGTAGCTAATGATGTGAATAGATAAGCGAATATAGAGAACACTCCACCAACACTTCAATGCTTCAAGTGCTAGTAAATGAGTAATTATTCTAATCAATGCCCTAATCCAAGGGTTAATGATGATCGACGTGAGAAACCTATTGAGGCAGAGAATAACTGGAAATCAAATACGATCACTATTTTTGATGTTGAGTATGACAATGATGTTGTGGAATGATTAAGTGTTTATGTAATGGGATTTCAAAATATTATCTTGGAATCTCATTTATGGTATTGTAGAATTTTGCAATATCTATATATTGGTTTCCAATAGTTATAAGGTATCGGTAACCATGAAAAGTGATTGAAATATTTTCGGAAAGAATATGATATGCGTATAATGAACGGATAAAGAGAAAATGAAATGATCTCATGACTAATATAAGGACAAAGTTATATCATGGTTTGAGTATGTAGAAATTTTGGGATTTTGGTATGTCGAGAGATTTAACGTTTGACAGCATTCATGTTTTCACTAAGGTTCTAAGGTAAGAATACATAATTAAGGTATTCACATGTTTCGAATGGGATCAACAAGATATATCTTATGATATATGGGGGATAAATGACTATATTCACATGCTTGTTATATGACCTCTCTGGTAATATTTTTCACTATAATATGAGATTGGACAGAAGTATTTTGGATATGCCTAAATATTGGAATAGATTATGTTGGACATAAGTTAGTATTTTTTAAGGCTAGAACTTTTTTCGATATTATTGATGGATGGTTATAATAATGTAGTTTTAGAAAAAGGACAACCTGCAGTATGAGAGACAACCCATCGCGTCAGACAAGGCAGTGGGAATCGAACCCACAATCGAAGTGCGACATGCCTTTATTGCCTACCACTGGCCTATAAGAAGTCCCTAGTTAGTAGAAACCCATTTTATTTTATTAAGTGGTATGATAGATGAAGTATAAGTCCATTTTTGGAATCATATATGATTAACCTCACCCTAGATGGACTTATGTATATTTGAAAACTTTTTCAAACCTTCTGTTTGAGACAGATGGAATGACCCATCATTCTATCACATGATCTGCTAACACTTCAGGAATGACAAATTCAACTTCATTTCTTTAAGATATGAAGTGGAGATTGTTCAAGGCTTGAACAACGGTGAGATTGTAACAAAATAATGTAAGTATTTATTCTAATTCAAATTCTTCAACTTTAGGGAAATGATCTTGAAACCCAAAAATGTTTCCCAATTGCCCTCATATCTGATGAATCAGATGGTACCTTAGATCATAAAAAATTTATGGCTTTTTGATTGTTGGATTTTTCATAGCCATGTTCTCTACCACTCTCCATCAGAATATGATGGTAAGATTTCTCTTCCATATCCATATTTTCACCTATGTTCTCCTATGTGGAAACCCAGTGATTAGTTAATTTGGCTAACCGTTACATTTAATAATTTAGTTTTTAAAGTTATGTATTGGTATTCCTTTTTTAGATGTGGGTTTCTATGAATGTAACTCTCAAGTAGTAAAGCATTTATAACCCTGACAAATTTTGAGGGAGAAATTCATTTTAAGGGGGGTAGAATGTAACACCCTAAGATTTTGTGAAAAATAATCTTTTAATTTCATTGATGTCTTTTGTTGTACGCTAAAAAAGGTAGCTTGTGCTACACGCAACACCATATTAGCTTATATTAAACGCAAACACTATTCTTGTCTTGTGTTTCACACAAGAGCATCCTTCCTCAATAGTGTGTGTTGTACGCAACACTGAGATTCACAAAACAACGATATATTGCTATAATATTATTATGAACTAGTCGTTATGAATATTAGTAACTAAATTTTTAATTTTATGACATTATAATTCATCTTACACATTTTATAGAACATGGTATGAGAAAAAAATAATTATTTTGAGTAAAATAATAATTTTTCAAAAAATGTAGTTTTGCCTCCTTTTGATGGTGCACCCACATTACATTTAGTTTTTTACATGTTTATATTTTAAATTT
This sequence comes from Viscum album, assembly GCA_963277665.1. Lineage (NCBI taxonomy): Eukaryota > Viridiplantae > Streptophyta > Magnoliopsida > Santalales > Viscaceae > Viscum > Viscum album. The sequence continues at coordinate 862,816,028 of OY728121.1, forward strand.
TAATAAATAAACTTCTTATTTTGAATCAGTATATAAAAATTTATATTTGATAATGTTTTGATATTTTTCTGACAATGTTCTTATTTTGATGAATTGTAAAAACATGCTAAATTTTACTTAAAAACAACTTTTTCATCAAGATAATCTATATGTTTAAATTATAACATTAAATTGTTTTAATGTATAAATATAATATATTTTTTCCATTTAATATAATGTATGTCGTTATCCTTGATTTTACATTGAATTCGTAGGTTAAATCAATTCAATCTTTTGCAATGTTTTAAACAAAACCCCATTTTTTTGAACAACGGGATTAATGTTAAATTAATTTCTGGAACATCTGTGTATTCAATTTGGAAAAATGGATTCCATATTTGGAATCAGTAGGTCCAAAATTATGTTAATAGGCTACTTTTTATTTTTGGGCATTATGAATAGTAACTACAGTAAATTTTATTTACCACAGTTAAAGGTAAATTAGGTAATTAAGGGTAAAAATAATATTATAAAATTACCCTAACACTTGACTTAATATAATTGGATGATTATATTTCTTCCTAAGGAATATTGGGGTAGAAATGGAATCCATTAAAACCCACTTGGATGTGATTAAGACCTTTAATTTATTTTATTTTGAAGAAAGTGAAATATGTCTCACTCAAACTTTAATAATTAGATTATTTTTAATATAAGGTTATATAGAATATAATTTCTATCATAAATACTAATTTCTAAGATAAATGTTTTTTCTTTATCATGGTAATTTATTTGTATTTTTTAAGAAATATTTAATTACCATAATATCTTATACATTAATGATGGAGAAATTATTTATTTAGTGAAAAAGTAATAATATAGTTTTTATTAAAATAATAATACCTATCAAAATGACCAGAAACTTGACCAAAACTTATTTTTAGAGTATATGTATATCCTAAGAATAAAAGGGTAGATTTTTGGACCATCTGGAGCATTATAAAATTGATTAGGACATTTATATTATTTTATTTTAAATGATGTCAAAGATGCCACCTCCATAATTTAATAAATATAACAATTTAAATGTTGTTATTGTAAAATATAAATTCGAGTAAAAATATTATTATTAAATTTATTTCATTTATCTTCTTTATAGGATTTTATTTTTTATTTTTATGCAAACATAAGTATATTAAATAATTATACAAAAGTGTTTTAGTAATTATTTTATTAAGAGATATACCAAATAAATGGTTTTTAAAATATTAAAATAAATAATATATGAATAAATTAATGTTCCAAATGAATTTATTTGATGCACATTACATGTTATTAATCTATTATATATTTTGGTTCAAAAAAATCTTCTTTTTCGGTTTTATTTAAACTCAAATAATGAATAGTGTCAAAATTGACAATATTGATATTTTATAAAAATAAAAGATTATTAAATTATTTAAAAATCACAAAAAAATTTAAAAACTAAAAATTGAACATTATAAGGTCAATAAGGTTATAAAGTATCCAATTATTGAAAATTTACAACATTTAAGTATGTATTTATAACAATTTAAAAATTATAATTTTATTACCACAAATAAATTTAAATAGATTAAATAAGGATAAATCAAATTGATATGGTTTAAAATAAACATAAAACATGTATAAATTTTATTGGATTATTGGATTATAACCCTATATCATCTCATCTTCTAATGTGATTCATTTTGGATGTTTTTTTGTGGGTTTTGAATTTATTATAAATTAGTATTTTCTATGTTTCCAAAAGTGCCCCTCTCCTCCCTTATAAAAGGGAACCTCCTCCCTATCCTGTTCACAACATTTTGAGCCTTCAAGCTTGGACAACCCCTAAAAATTTCTCTTTTGAACCTTTCTAGTTATATCATAGAGGTTCTGGTTTTATCAAAAGACCATCTCTATTTCCCTAATAGGAAGTTTAAAAGAGGGACATCGAAGACGATGTAATCTCATCTCCCGATTCTTTCAAGTTTCTTTATTCTTCAACTTCTTATTATTTAGTTGTTTCATTGTAATTTAATACAATAAGTATCACTAATATAATTATATGATATTATAAATATGAAAAAACCCCATTTAGCTTTCTATCCATCTTAAAGAAAATGAAATCACAACGCATGCATACGTACGGAATACCGTTTCCACACCATGGTGCAATCTGTTTTTCCACCACCACCCTACTTGGATGGGTATAATGGTGTAAAGAATAACTATATATGGTTATTATAACTTCATACTGATTCTGAGATATTAAATCATCCACTTCAATTCTATTCTATAATTATGGGAATGATATCATCGCTCGTGCGTACGTACGGACTACCGTATCCACGAACGAGATGATATTCATTTTCCATTATAAACCACTAAAGAATGATTATAATGTATATATAATAAATAATCATGAAAGATATTACATAATAATGATACTGTATTTATTTACATATATGTTTTGTTTACTTAATTCACTTCAATTCAATAGGAAATGAAAACAACGTTCATGTGTAAGTACGACCTACCGTCTCCATGAAAAGTGTATTTCATTCCATTTAATGATATATCATATATATTTATATGCTGAATATATATATAAATCATTTTTTACATTATGGAATTAGTTAAATCTGGATATAAGTAATAATATCATGAACCACAAGTTGAAACACGTACGATAAATGAAAAGATTTTACCCAAAACGCTGCATTAACATTGAATTTACAAAAGAACGGGTAATGTAAAGTCATGAGTGAAACATATATGGTATCATAACAGTGAATGTGATTCTGTAATAATTCAATGACATTATTTAAATCATTATATAGGAGGTTCGGATACATACAGAGGCATATCAGACATAAGGTAAGGGATAAGTTTTCAATCTCAATTTTTATCCGAGATTGCTTATACTTAAGTATTCACTGGGGTATATTTTTCATCCATGTCCATAAAATGTTTTTCCTAATGTTTTTAATATTTATCCATGTATTTTAAAAGTCATGTTTACCCATATTTGACTTTTACATTGTGTTATGGAAGGAATTAATCTTTTGTTTACCATACGAGGATCTTTTTGACTTTTATGGCAAAAGTACGAGGAGAATGTTTTTTTTAACTTATATGGCATGAACGGATTTTTACGGTTTAATAACGCATATTTTTTATGAAGCTTCCTCTAAAATATTTCATGATTATTATCAAAAATATCATTTCCTTTTAAAATTTAATTTCATTTTGTGGAAAGAAAATGATTTTGAAGAAGAAAGGATATTTTCCTCATGAATTCATTTAATGTGTCTTGTCAAAACTATTTTCCCTCTAAGATGAAATTATTTAGTATGATTATGTTTCATGTATAATGTCTCTATTATTTACATGGTTGTATTCTTCTTATGATGAAATGATATCCATTTGTTTTATATGGATTATGTTATGATGGGATGATGTTTATGAAACCCATTATATTCTTTCAGTTATGATTAATGATTTATGTTTATTTTGTGGAACAAGTAAGAATGATTTAATTATGAGATGGGTGGGACATATATATCCCTCCAATGCATTGGGTAAAGATTTATATCTAATTATATAGACATGGCTGGAATGGAAAGTTAATTCGGTTCAGTGATACAGGACTGGAATGAGGAGTGAACTCGATTCAATAAGGGACTTTGTCCTTTAAGAAGGTCTTGGAAGGAATGCCTTGGCTACTATAGAAATCATAACATCTGCTTAATGGATGCCACAATTAAATGTTTTATTACTATTCTAGTTTATCCTAATTAATGTTCCTTTATGACCTATGCCTTATGCACTGCAATGTTTTATGTCATTACTCAAGATTTTGATGTTTACATTTTATGACCATGTTTTTATGTTGAAATGTTTATGGAATGTCTTATGTTCTATATGTTTACCCTTAATGAGCATTTGAGCTCACCCTTTTTATGTTTTCTTTTCCCCAGGATAAAAAGAAAGGTTTTAGGTAAGAAAACATAAGGGGAAGATCTTTATGGGAGATGTTGAAGATCTTTCACCATGATTTAAAGATTATATTCCGAGTTTCCAAAGACACTAAACTATTACGGTCCTTGAGTTTTCATTCTTTTTATGTATTAATTATTCTGAAAATGTAATGTAATGTCCATGTACTTCAAGTTTGGGGTCTCTACAGTTGGTATCGGGGGAAAGGTTTAGTTAAACTTTGGAAACCAGGATGCAAAAACTTTAGTGAGATCCCTAGAGATATTTCTATGGTATGTCTAGGGATGTCCATAAGGTTAAGTATAAGTATAGGTTATAGTCATAGAATTACGGTAACGATATTATAATTAAACCTAAGATGTTAGATATTGAAGGTACTCCCCCTTTATTATGCTGTTTTCCCCAGCATGATTTTTGCCTCTCATAACTATTCTTTTTGGGTTTTAGACGATGGATGGAACCTGATGGAATCGTGTTGATTGATGTAATGGAAAATGCAATGATTGTCTTTCTAAACAAACCAATGTTCTTGGATATGGAGTGAAAAATCATATTGATATACTTACACAAGCTATGAATCATTCTGGACTTCCAAATGAGCAGAGAAGGGAAAAATATTCTATTGAGTCCTTCATGAGGCAACGTACACCTTATTTCAGTGGGTCTTATAATACTCTTGTTGCTGAAAAATGGATCAATACCATTGAAAAGATATTTTCCATACTTTTCTGTTCAGAAAATGAAAAATTCATTCTGATTGTTTACCCTTTTAGAAGGTGAAGTAGACCAGTGGTGGACTATAATTAAGAACACAAGGCCCCAAGTTAAAATTGAATCAATGGAATGGGACGAGTTCAAGAACATGTTTTTCAATAAGTACTTCCCTCGTATTCTTCAAAAAAATATGGAAAAAGAGTTACATAAGGTTAAGCAAAAGGATGATGAATTTGTTGATATATATGAAGAGAATTTTACAAGTATTTTAGGGTATGCATCTGGCTTTATCATCCAACCTGAAAGTAAAGTTTATCGATTCTTCAGAGGCTTAAAACCAACTCTTTGAAGGGCATTAGCTTTACAAGACTTCAAAAGCTATGATGAAATTGTGGGTTGTGCTATCAAAGTAGAAATGGAATTTGGTGTTACATATCAATCTCATGGATTTGAAAAAAAACGAATGATGGAGTTCAATGAGAAATCACATAACAATGGTGAAAAGAAGATGAATGTTTCTTTATGCTCAATGTTTGGAAATAAGCATGGTGGAGATTGTCTAAAAGGTACTAGAAAATGTTTTTTATGTGGAAAAGAAGGTCATCGGGCAGTTGAGTGTCAAAGTAGTGGGAAAAGGTAGCTAATGATGTGAATATAGAAAAGACTACAGGGAACACTCCACCAACACTTCAATGATTCAAGTGCAAGGAAATGGGGAATTATGCTAATCAATTCCCTAATCCATGGGTTAATGATGATCGAAGTGAGCAACCACTTAAGGCAAAGAATAAAGGGAAGTCACATGCGAACACTATTTTTGATGTTGAGTATGAAAATGTTGTTGTGGAATGATTAAGTGTTTATGTAATGGGATTTCAAAATATTATCATGGAATCTCATTTATGGTATCATGGAATTTCGGAATATCTATGTATTTGTCTTCAATAATTATATGGTACCGGTAACCATCAAAAGTGATTGAAATATTTTTGTAAATAATATGATATGAACATAATGATGGGATAAATAGAAAATTTAATGAGCTCATGATTGATATAAGGAAAAAGTTATATCAAGGTTTGAGTATGTAGAAATTTTGGGATTTTGGTATGTCGAGAGAGTTAATGTTTGACAGCATTCATGTTTTCACTAATGTTATATGGTAAGAATATATGATTAAGGTATTCACATGTTTTTAATGTGATCAAAAAGATATATCTTATGATATATGGGGGATAAATGATTGTATTCACATGCTTGTTATATGACCTCCCTGGTAATCTTTTTCACTATAATATGAAATTGTATAGAACTATTTTGGATAAGCCTAAAGATTGGAGTGGATTATGTTGGACATAAGTTAGTATTGTTTAAGGCTGGAACTTTTTTCGATATTATTGATGGAAGGCTATCATAATGTAGTTTTAGAAAAAGGACAACCTGCAGTATGGGCGACAACCCGTCGTGTTGGACAAGGCTATAGGAATTAAACCCACAACCGAAGTGTGACATGCCTTTATCGCCTACCACTGGCCTACAGGATGTCCCTGGTTAGTAGAAACAAGTTTTATTTTCTTAATAGGTATGATAGATGACGTATAAGTCTATTTTTGGAATCATATTCTATTAACCTCACCCTATATGGACTTATGTATATATGATAACTTTTCCTAACCTTTTGTTTGAGACAGATGGAATTACCCATCATTCTATCACATGATCTCCTAACACTTCAAGAATGAAAAATTGAACTTCATTTATTTAAGAGATTAAGTGGAGATTTTTCAAGGCATGAACAACGATGATATTGTACCGAAATAAAGAAATTATTTCACCTAATTCAAATTCTTCAACTTTAGGGAAATGATCTTGAAAACCAAAAATGTTGCCCTATTGCCCTCATATCTGATGAATCAGATTGTACCTTAGATCATCACAAATTTATGGCTTTTATATTGTTGGATTTTTCATATTCATGTTCTCTACCACTCTCCATTACAACGTGATGGTAAGATTTCTCTTCCATATCCATTTTTTCACCTATGTTCTCCTATGTGGAAACCCTGTGATTAGTTAATTTGGGTAACCGTTACATTTCATAATTTATTTTTTAAAGTTAAGTTTTGGTATTCCTTTTTACGATGTGGGTTTCTATGAAAGAAAATCTCAAGTAGTAAACCATTTATAACCCCAACGAATTTCGAGGGTGAAATTCATTATAAGGAGGGTAGAATGTATCACCCCCAAGATTTTATGAAAAATATTCTTTTAATTTTATTGATGTCTTGTGTTTTACGCTACACAAAAATTATCTTGTGCTATACAAAACACCGTATTAGCTAATATTATACGCGAACACTATTTTTGGCTTGTGTTGCACACAAGAGCAACCTTCCTCAATAGTGTGTGTTGTACGCAACACTAAGTTTCACTAAAAAATGATATATTGTTATAATATTATTATGATCTATCTGTTATGAATATTAGTAACTAAATTTTGTATTTTATGACATTAAAATTAATCTTAAACGTTTTATAGAACAAGTTATGAGAACAATATAATTTTTTCGGTAAAATAAGTATTTTTTTAAAAATGCAGTTCTTCCGCCTTTTGATGGCGCACCAACAATAAATTTAATTTTTGACATGTTTATAAGAACAATTTTACAAAATAATATTCTTCTTTTGAATCAGGATATAAAAATTTACATTGGATAAAGTTTTGATATTTATCTGACAACGTTCTTTTTTTGATGAATAGTAAAAACACGCTAAGATTTACTTAAAAACAACTTTTTTCATCGAGATAATATATATGGTTAAATTATAAAATTAAATTATTTTAAAGAATAAATAGAGTATATTTTTACAATTTAATATAATTTATGTCATTAGCATTGATTTTAAATTGAATTCGTAGGTTAAATTAATTCAATCTTTTGCAATGTTTTAAACATAAACCCATTTTTTCAACAACGGGATTAATTTTAAATTAATTATTGCAACTTCTGTGTTTTAAATTTGGAAAAATTAATTCCATATTTGGAATAATTAGGTCCAAATTATGTTAATAGGCTACTTTTTATTTTTGGGCATTATGAATAGTAACTACGGTAAATTTTATTTACCATAGTTAAAGATAAATTAGGTAATTAATGGTAATAATAATATTATAAAATTACCCTTACACTTGTCTTAATATAATTGGATGATTATATTATGTCCTAAGTCATATTTGGGTCGAAATGGAATCCATTGGAACCCACCTAGATGTGATTAAGACCTTTAATTTATTTTATTTTAATGAAAGTGAAATATGTCTCACTCAAACATTAATAATTAGATTCTTTTTAATATAAGGTTATACAGAATAAAATTTCAATTATAATTACTCATTTTAAATATAATTATTTTTTCTTTATCATGGTAATTTATTTTTAATTTTTAAGAAATATTTAATTACCTTAATAGCTTATACATTAATGATGTAGAAATTATTTATTTAGGGAAAAATCAATAATATAGTTTTTATTAAAATAATAATACCTATAAAAAGAACCAGAAACTTGACCAAACCTTATTTGTGGAGTGTATATACCCTAATCATCCAAGGGTGGATTTCGGGACCATATTTAGCCATATAAAACCGATTAGGACATTTATATTATTTTATTCTAAATGATGTCAAAGATGTCACCTCCATAATTTAATAAATATAACCATTTAAATGTTGTGATTTTAAATGATAAATTCGAGTAAAAATATTATTATGAAATTTATTATATTTATCTTCATCATTGGATTTTAGTTTTAATTTTATGAAAAAATAAGTATATTAAATAATTATACAAAAATGTTGCAGTAATTATTTTATAAAGAGATATACCAAATAAATGGTTTTGAAAATATTAGAATAAATAATATATGAACAAATTAATGTTCCCCATGAATTTATTTTATTAATATGACATGTTAAGAATCTATTATATTTTTTTTCAAACATATCTTCTGTGTTTTTTTTATTTAAATTCAAATAACGAATAGTGTCAAAATTGACACTATTGATATTTTATAAAAATAACATATTATTAAATTATTTAAAATCCCAAAAATAATTAAAAACTACAAATTTAAAATTATAAGGCCGATAAGGTTATAAAGTGTTCAATTATGGAAAATTTACATTATTTAAGTATGTATTTATAAGAATTTAAAAATTATAATTTTATTACCACAAATAAATTTAAATAGATTAAATAATGATAAATCAAATTGATAAGGTTTAAAATAAACTCCAAACATGTCTAAATTTTATTTGTTAATGGGACTACAACCCTATCTCATATAATATTTAAATGTGATTAATTTTGGATGTTATTAAGTGGGTTTTGAATTTATTATAAATTAATATTTCTTATCTTTCCAAAGGTGCCCCACTCCTCCCTTATAAAAGGGCACCTCCTCCCTATCCTCTTCACAACATTTTGAGACTTGAAGATTTTCCAAACCCTACCAATTTCTCTTATCAACCTATCTAGTTATATCCAAGAGGTTATCGTCTTCTCAAAATACCAAATCTATTTCCCTAAGAGGAAGTTTAAAAGAGGCACGTCGAAGAAGAGGTAATCTCTTCTACCGATTCATTCAAGTTTATTTCTTCATAAACTTCCACTTATTTAGTTGTTTAATTGTAAATTAATACAATAATTATCACTAATAAACTTATATTATATTATAAATATGAAACAACCGCATTTCACCTTCTATCCATCCTATGGAAAATGAAATCACCACGCGTGCGTACGTACAGAATACCGTCTCCACGCCGTGGTGTAATCATTTTTTCCACCACCACCTTACTTGGATGGGTATAATGGTGTAAATAATAACTATATATGGTTATTATAACTTCATAATGATTCTGAGATATTAAAGCATCCACTACAATTCTATTCAATAATTATGGAAACGATATCATCGCTCGTGCGTACGTACGGACTACCGTCTCCATGAACGTGATGAGATTAATTTTCCATTATTAACCATTCAAGTATGATTATAAAGTATATATTACATAATAATGATACTATATTTATGTAAATATATGCTTCATTTACTTAATTCCATTCAATTCAATAGGAAACGAAAACAGTGTTCATGCATACGTACGGCCTACCATTTCCATGAACGGTGTATTTCATTCCATTTATCGATATATCATATATATTTATATGATTAATATATATATAAATCATATATTACATTCTGAAATTATTTAAATCTGGATATAATTAATAATATCAAGAACAACAAGTCAAAATAGGTACGATAAATGAAATGATTTTACCCCAAATGCTGGTTTAACATTGAATTTAAAAAAGAACGGGTAATATAAAGTCATAAGTAAACCATATATGATATCATAACAATGAATATGATTATTTAATAAGTAAATTACATTTTTAAATCATTATATAGGAGGTTCAGATACATACGAAGCATATCAGACATAAGGTAATGGATAATTTTGCAATCTCAATTTTTATCTGAGATTGCTTATATGTAAGTATTCACAGCGGTATATTTTTCACCCATGTCCATAAAATGTTTTTAATAAAGTGTTTAATTTTATTCCATATATGTTTAAATTCATTTTTACCCCTCTATTACTTTTACGTTGTGTTATGTAATGAATCATCCTTTTATTAACTATACGAGGAACTTTTTGACTTTTCTGGTAAAAGTATGAGGAGAATTTTTTTAAGCTTATATCGAATGAATGGATTTTTACGGTTTCATAACGCTTAATTTTCATTAATATTTCTCTACAATATTTCATGATTATTTTCAAGAAAATCCTTTTCTTTTAAAATTGAATTTCATATTCTGAAAATAAAATGATTTTGAAGAAGAAAGGATATTTTCCTAAAGAATTCATTTCAAGTGTTTTGTAAAAACTATTTTCCATCTAAGATGAAATTATTTTGTATGATTATGTTTAAAGTATAATGTCTCTTTTTTTAACATGTTTATATTATTTTTATGATGAAATGATATCCATTTTTTTATATGGATTACGTTATGATGAGATGATGTTTATGAAAACCATTTTATTCTTTGGGTTTTGATGAATGATTTATGTCTATTTAGTAGCACAAGTAAGAATGATTTCATTATGAGATGGGTGGGACCTATATCTCCCTTCAATTAATTGGTTAAGGATTTATATCTCATTAGATAGACATGGCTGGATCGAAAAGTTAATCAGGTTCAGTGATACAAGACTGTAACGAGGAGTAAACTCGATTCAGTAAGGGACTTTGTCCACTAAGATGGTCTTGGTAGCAATGCCTTGGATACTATGGAAATCATAACATGTTCTTAATGGATTCCATAATTACATGTTTTATTCCCATTCTAGTTTATCTTTATTAATGTTCCTTTATGATCAATGCCTTATGTACTACAATGTTTTATGTCATTGCTCAAGATTTTGATGTTTAGATTTTATGCCCATGTTTTTATGTTCAAATGTTTATGGATTGTTTTATTTTCTCTATGTTTACCCTTACTGAGCATTTGAGATCACCCTTTTTATGTTTTATTTTCCCTAGGATATAAATAATGGTTTTAGGTAATAAAAAAGGGGACGATCTTTATGGGAGATGTTTAAGATCTCTCACCATGATTTGAAGATTATATTCCACGTTTTCAGAGACACTAAACTATTACGGTCAGTCAGTGTTGGTTCTAGTTATGTATTAATTAATCCTTAAAAGTAATGTAATGTCCATGTACATCATGTTTGGGGTCCCTACAGTTGGTATCGGAGGAAAGGTTTAGTTAACCTTTGAAACTAGGATGCGAAAACTTTAGTGAGATCCCTAGAGATATTTCTAAGGCATGTCAAGGGATGTACCTAAGGTTATGTATAACTATAGGTTATAGTCCTAGAATTATGGTAATGATATTATAATTAAAACTAAGATGTTATAAATTGAAAGTACTCCCCCTTTATTATGTTTTTTTCCCTAGCATTATTTTTTCCTCTCACACTATTCTTTTAGGGTTTTAGACGATGGATGGAACCCAATGGAACTGTGTTGATCGATGTAATGTACGATGGAATGATTGTATTTCTGAACAAACCAATTCTATGGGAGATGGAGTAAAAAATCATATTTCTATACTTACACAAGATATGAATCATTCTGGACTTCTAAATCAGCAGAGAAGGGAACAATATTCCATTGAGTCCTTCATGGGGAAACGTCCACCTTCTTTCAGTGGGTCTTCTAATCCACTTGTTACTGAACAATGGATCAGTACCATTGAAAATATATTTTCCATACTTCACTATTCAAAACATGGAAAAGTCATTCTGGCTATTTACCATTTAGAAGGTGAAGCAGACCAGTTGTGGACTCTAATTAATAATACAAGTCCCCAAGATGAAACTGAATCAATGGAATGAGATGAGTTCAAGAACTTGTTTTTCAATAAGTACTTCCCTCTTATTCATCGAACAAAGATGGAAAATGAGTTCCTTGAGCATAAGAAAAAGGATGATGCATATTTGGGTATATTCAAAGAGAATTTTACAAGGCATGCAAGGTATGCATCTGGCTTTATCATCCAACCTGAAAGTAAAGTTGATTGATTTTTTAGTGGCTTAAAACTAAGTCTTCGAAGGGCATTAGATATAAGAGACTTCAGTAGCTATAAAGAAATTGTGCGTTGTGCTATCAAGGTATAACTGGAAGTTGGTGTTACATATCCATCTCAGGGATTTGACAAAAAACGAAAGATGGAGTTCAAGGAGAAATCTCAGAACAATGGTGAAAAGAAGATGAATGTTTCTATATGATCAAAGTGTGGAAATAAGTATGGTGGATATTGTCTAAAAGGTACTATAAAATGTTTTAAGTGTGGAAAAGAAGGTCATTGAGTAGTTTAGTGTTTAATTAATAGGAAAAATGTAGTTAATGAAGTGAATAGAGAAAACACTATAGAGAACACTCCACCAACACTTCAATGCTACAAGTGCAAGGAAATGGGGTATTATGCTAATCAATTTCCTAATCCAATGGTTAATGATGATCGGCGTGAGCAGCCTCTTAAGGCAACGAATAAAGGGAAGTCACATGCGATCACTATTTGTGATGTTGAGTATGATTTATGATGTTGTGGAATGATAAAGTGTTTATACAAAGGGAATTCAAAATAGTATCATGGAATCTCATTTTTGGTATCGTGGAATTTTGGAATATCTATGTATTGGTTTTCAATAATTATATGGTACTGCTAACCATGAAAAGTGATGGAAATATTTTTTGGAAAAAGATGATATGTGCATAATGAAGGGATAAAGAGAAAATGAAATGATCTCATGAATGATATAAGGACAATGTTATATCATGGTTTGAGTATGTAGAACTTTTGGGATTTTGGTATGTCGAGAGAGTTAACATTTGACAACATTCATGTTTTCACTAAGGTTCTATGGTGAGAATACATGATTAATGTATTCACATGTTTCGAATGTGATAAACAAGATAAATATTATGATATATGGGGGACAAATGATGGTATTCTCATTCTTGTTATATGACCTCTCTGGTAATCTTTTTCACTATAATATGATATTGGACATAAGTATTTTGGATAATCCTAAATATTGGAATGGATTATGTTGGACATAAGTTAGTATTGTTTAAGGCTAGAAATTTTTTTGATATTATTCATGGACGGTTATAATAATGTAGTTTTAAAAAAAGGACAACCTACAGGATGGGCGACAACCCATCGCGTCGGACAAGGTTGTGGGAATTTAACCCACAACCAAAGTGCGACAGGCCTTTATCTCCAACCACTGGACTACAAAAAGTCCATGGTTAGTAGAAACTAGTTTTATTTTATTAAGCTATATGATAGATGAAGTATAAGTCCATTTTTGGAATCATATATGATTAATATCACCATAGATGGACTTATGTATATTTGAAAACCTTTTCTAACCTTTTGTTTGAGACAAATGGAATGACCCATCATTCTATCACATGATCTTCTAACACTTCAAGAATGAAAAATTCAACTTCATTTCTTTAAGAGATGAAGTGGAGATTTTCCATGGCACGAACAATGGTGTGATTATACCGAAATAAATTAACTATTTCTTGTAATTCAAATTCTTCAACTTTAGGGAAATGATCTTGAAAACCAAAAATGTTGTCATATTTCCCTCATATATGATTAATCATATGGTACCTTAGATCATCACAAATTTATGGCTTTGTGATTGTTGGATTTTTCATATCCATGCACTCTACCACTCTCCATCAGAACATGATGGTTAGATTTCTCTTGCATATCCATATTTTCACCTATATTCTTCTATGTGGAAACCTAGTGATTAGTTAAGTTGGGTAACCATTACATTTCATAATTTAGTTTTTAATGTTATGTTTTGGTATTCCTCTTTACTATGTGGGTTTCTATGAAAGAAACTCTCAAGTAGTTACCCATTTATAACCTTGATGAATTTTGAGGGCGAAATTCATTTTAAGGGGGTAGAATGTAACACCCTGAGATTTTACGAAAAATATTCTTTTAATTTCATTGATGTATTGTGTTGTATTCTAAACCAAAATTAGCTTGTGGTATATGAAACATCGTATTATCTTATATTATACGCAAACACTATTCTTGGCTTGTGTTGCATGCAAGAGCAACCTTCCAAAATAGCGTGTGTTGTACGCAACACTAAGTTTCACTAAATAGTGATATATTGTTATAATATTATTATGAAAAAGCAATTATGAATACTAGTAACTAAATTTTTTATTTTATGACATTATAATTCATCTTACACATTTTATAGAACATGGTATGAGAACAAAATAATTTTTTCGGGTAAAATAAGTGTTTTTCAAAAAATACAGTTTTTCCACCTTTTGATGGTGCACCCACATTAAATTTAGGTTTTGAAAAGTTTTTTAGTTCAATTTTACAAAATAAAATTCTTCTTTCAAATCATTATATAAAAATTTACATTGGATAATGTTTTGATATTTTTATGACAACGTTCTTATTTTGATGAATAGTTAAAACAAGCTAAATTTTACTTAAAAACAACTTTTTTCATCGAGATAATTTATATGGTTAAATTATAATAGTAAACCGTTTTAATGTATAAATAGAATATATTTTTACCATTTAATATAATTTATGTTGTTATCATTTATTTTACATTTAATTCGTAGGTTCAATCAATTCAATCTTTTGCAATGTTTTAAACTAAAACCCATTTTTTCGACAACTGGATTAATTTTAAATTAATTACTGAAACTTATGTGTTTTGAATTTGGGAAAATGGATAACATATTTGGAATCAGTAGGTCCAAATTATGTTAATAGCCTACTTTTTATTTTTGGGCATTATGAATAGTAACTACGATAAATTTTATTTACCGCAGTTAAAGATAAATTAGGTAATTAAGGGTAAAAATAATAATATAAAATTATCCTAACACTTGTATTAATATAATTGGATGATTATATTTAGTCTTAAGGAATATTTGGGTCGAAATGGAATCCATTGGAACCCACTTGGATGTGATTAAGTCCTTTAATTTATTTATTTTAAAGAAAGTGAAATATGTCTCACTCAAACTTTAATAATTATATTATTTTTAATATAAGGTTATAAAGAATATAATTTAGATTATAAATACTCATTTTAAAGATAAAATTTTTTTCTTTATCATTGTAATTTATTTTTAATTTTTATGAACTATTTAATTACCTTAATATCTTATACATTAATGATGTAGAAATTATTTATTTAGAGAAAAATTAATAATATAGTTTTTATTAAAATAATAATACCTATAAAAAGGACCAGATAATTGACCAAACCTTATTGGTAGAGTATATATCTACCCTAAGCAAACAAGGTAGATTTTTGGACCATTTGGAGGGTTATAAAACCGATTAGGACATTTATATTATTTCATTTTAAATGATGTCAGTGATGTCACCTCCATAATTTAATAAATATAACAATTTAAATGTTGTGATTTTAAATGATAAATTCGAGTAAAAATATTATTATTAAATTTATTATATTTATACTCATCATACGATTTTATTTTTAATTTTTATGCAAAAAATAAGTATATTAAATAATTATTCAACAATGTTGTAGTAATTATTTTATTAAGAGATATACCAAATAAATGGTTTTAAAAATATTAAAATAAATAATATATGAAAAAATTAATGTCCCCGATGAATTTATTTGATTCATATGACGTTTTATTAATATATTATATATTTTTGTTCAAACATATCTTATGTTTGTTTTTTATTTAAATTCAAATAATGAATAGTGTCAAAATTGAAACTATTGATATTTTATAAATATATCATATTATTAAACTATTTAAAAATCACAAAAATATCTAAAAACTACAAATTGAAAATTATAAGGTCTATAAGGTTATAAAGTATCCAATTATGGGAAATTAAAAATCTTTATTTATTTATTTATAACAATTTGAAAATTAGAATTTTATTACCACAAATAAATTTAAATAGATTAAATAAGGATAAATCAAAATGATAAAGTTTAAAATAAACTCCAAACAAGTATAAATTTTATTAGTTGATTGTATTACAACCCTATATAATCTCACCTTCTAATGTGATTCATTTTGTATGTTTTTAAGTGGGGTTTGAATTTATTATAAATTGATATTTCTTTTGTTTCCAAAGGGGCCCCTCTCCTCCCTTATAAAAGGGAACCTCCTCCCCCACCTGTTCACAAACTTTTGAGCCTTCAAGCTTGGCCAACCACTGAAAATTTCTCTTCTCAACCTCTCTAGTCATTTCATAGAGTTTCTGGTCTTTTTAAAAGACCAACTATATTTCCCTAAGATGAAGTTTAAAAGAGGCACGTCGAAGAAGAGGTAATCTCTTCTACCGATTATTTCAAGTTTCTTTCTTCTTCAACTTCCCCATATTTAGTTTTTTCATTTTAAAGTAATAAAATAAGCATCATTAATATATATATATATATATTATATTATAAATATTAAACAACCCCATTTCACCTTCTATCCATTCTGCGAAAAACGAAATCATCGCGCGTGCGTACGTACAAAATACTGTCTCCACGCCATGGTGTAATCAGTTTTTCCACCACCACCGTACTTGGATGGGTATAATGGTGTAACTAATAACTATATATGGTTATTAAAACTTCATAATGATTCTGAGATACTAAATCATCCACTCCAATTCTATTCAATAATTATGGGAATGATATCATCGCCTGTGCGTACGTACAGACTACCTTCTCCACGAACGCAATAAAATTCATTTTCCATGATTAACCATTCAAGTATGATTATAAATTATATATAATAAATAATCATGAATTATATTACATAATAATGATACTGGATTTATGTACATATATTTTTCATTTACTTAATTACATTCAATTCAATAGGAAACGAAAACAGTGTTCATGCGTACGTACGGCCTACCGTCTCCATGAACGGTTTATTTCATTACATTTATCGATATATCATATATATTTATATTATGAATATATATATAAATCATGTTTTAAATTATAGAGGTAATTAAATCAGTATATGAGTATTAATACCAAGAACAACAAGTTGAAACACGTACAATAAAGGAAACGATTTTAACAAAAACACTTTTTCAACATTGAATTTACAAAAGAACATGTAATATAAATTCATAAGTGAACCATATATGATATCATAATAGTGCATATGATTCTATAATAAGTCAATGAAATTATTTAAATCATTATACAGGTGGTTCAGATAAATACGAAGCATATCTGACATAAGGAAAAGGATAATTTTGCAATCTCAATTTTTATCCGAGATTGCTTATACGTAAGTATTCGCTGGGGTATATTTTTCATCCATGTCCATAAAATGTTTTTCATAAAGTGTTTAATATTCTTCCATATATGTTTAAATTAATTTTCACCCCTATATTTCTTTTACATTATGTTATGGAAGGAATCATTCTTTTGTTTACCATACAAGGAACTTTTTGACTTTTCTGGAAAAAGTACAAGCAGAATGTTTTATTAACTTATACGGAATGAACATATTTTTATGGTTTCATAATGCCTAATTTTCATGATTATTCCTCTACAATATTTCATGATTATTTTAAAAAAATACTTTTCTTTTAAAATTGAATTTCATTTTGTGAAAAGAAAATGATTTTGAAGAAGAAAGGATATTTTCCAAAAAAAACATTTCATGTGTTTTGTCAAAACTATTTTCCATATAAGATGACATTATTTAGTATGATTATGTTTCAAGTATAATGTCTCTTTTTTTTACATTTTTAGATTCTTCTTATGATGAAATGATATCCAATTGTTTTATATGGATTACATTATTATGGGATGTTGTTTATGAAACCATTTTAATTCTTTGGGTTATGATGAATGATTTATGTTTATTTTGTGGCACAAGTAAGAATGATTTAATTATGAGATCGGTGGGATCTATATCTCCCTATAATGAATTTGGGTAAAGGTTTATATCTCATGAGATAGACATGTCTGGAACGGAAAGTTAATTTGGTTCAGTGATACAGGACTGGAATGAGGAGTGAACTCGATTCAGTGAGGGATTTTGACCACTAAGATGGTATTGGCAGCAATGTCTTGGCTACTATGGAAATAATAACATGTGCTTAATGGATTCCACAATTAAATGTTTTATTCCCATTCTAGTTTATCTTGATTAATGTTCCTTTATGATCCATGCCTTATGTACTGCAATGTTTTATGTCATTTCTCAAGATTTTGATGTTTAGATTTTATGCCCATGTTTTTATGTTCAAATGTTTATGGATTGTTTTATGTTCTCTATTTTTACGCTTACTGAGAATTTGAGCTCACATTTTTTATGTTTTCTTTTCCCCAGGATATAAATAAAAGTTTTAGGTATGAAAACAAAAGGGGAAGATCTTTATGAGAGATGTTGAAGATCTCTCACCATGATTAGAAGACTATATTCTGAGTTTTCAAAGACACTAAACAATTACGGTCCGTGAGTGTTGGTTCTTGTTATGTATTAATTATTCCTCAAAAGTAATATAATGTCCATGTACGTAATGTTTGGGGTCTCTACATTTGGTATCAGAGGAAAGGTTTAGTTAACCTTTGGAAAGTAGGATGTGAAAACTTTAGTGAGATCCCTTGAGATATTTCTAAGGTATGTCAAGGTATTTTCCTAAGGTTATGTATAAGTATAGGTTATAGTCCTAGAATTATGGTAAATATATTAGAATTAAAACTAAGATGTTAGATATTGATGTTACTCCCCATTTATTATGTTGTTTTCCCTAGAATTATTTTTGCCTCTCACACAATTATTTTTGGGTTTTAGACAATGGTTGGAACCCAAAGGAACCGTGTTGATCGATGTAATGTACAATGCAATGATTTTCCTTCTGAACAAACCAATGTTATGGGAGATGGAGTGAAAAATATTATTGTTATAGTTACACAAGCTATGAATCATTCAAGACTTCCAAATGAGGAGAGAAGGGAACAATATTCTATTGAGTCCATGATGAGGAAACATCCACATTATTTTAGTGGGTCTTCTAATCCACTTGTTGATGAACAATGGATCAGTGCCATTGAAATGATATTTTCCATACTTCGCTGTTCAGAACATGAAAAATTCATTCTGGCTATTTACCGTTTAGAAGGTGAAGATGGCCAGTGGTGGACTCTAATTAAGAATGCAAGTCCGCAAGATGAAATTGAATCAATGGAATGGGACGAGTTCAAGAACTTCTTTTTCAATAAGTAATTCCCTCATATTCTTTGAACAAAGATGGAAAAGTTGTTTCTTGAGCTTAAGCCAAAGGATGATGAATCTTTTGGTATATATGAAGCAAATTTTACAAGGCTTAAAAGGTATGAATCTGGTATTATCATCCAGCCTGAAAGTAAAGTTGATCGATTCTTCAGTGGTTTAAAACCAAGTCTTCGAAGGGAATTAGCTATAATAGACTTTAGTAGCTATGAAGAAATTGTGTGTTGTGCTATCAAGGTAGAAATGGAAGTTGGTGTAACATATCCATCTCATGGATTTGACAAAAAAAGAAAGATGGAGTTCAAGGAGACATCTTACAACAATGGTGAAAAGAAGATGAATGTTTCTTTATGATCAAAGTGTGGAAAGAAGCATGGTAGAGATTGTCGAAAAGGTACTCGAAAATGTTTTAAGTGTGGGAAATAAGTTCATCGAGCTGTTGAGTGTTCTCGTAATGGGAAAAAGGTATCAAATTAAGTGAATAGATATAAGAATACATATAACACTCCACCAACACTTCAATGCTTCATGTTCAAGGAAATGGGGCATTAAGCTAATCAAGTACCTAATCCAAGGGTTAATGATCGACATGAAAAAACCTCTTAAGGTAAATAATAAAGGGAATTCACATGCGGTCACTATTTTTGATGTTGATTATGATAATAATGTAGTGGAATAATAAAATTCTTATGTAAAGGGATTTCAAAATATTATCATGGAATCTCATTTATGGTATCATGGAAGTTTGGAATATTTATGTATTGGTTTTCAATAATTATATGGTACCAATAACCATGAAAATTGATTGAAATATTTTTGGAAAGAAGTTGATATGCTCATAAGGAAGGGATTAAGAGAAAAAAAATGATCTCTTGACTGATATAAGGAAAAACTTATATCATGGTTTGAGTATGTAGAAATTTTGGGATTTTGGTAAGTCGAGAGAGTTATCATTTGAAATCATTCATGTTTTCACTACGGTTATATGGTAATAATACATAATTAAGGTATTCACATTTTCTAATGTGATCAAGAAGATATATCTTATGATATATGGGGGATAAATGATGGTATTCACATTCTTGTTATATGACCTCTCTAGTAATATTTTTCAATATAATATGAGATTGGACAGAAGTATTTTGGATAAGCCTAAAGATTGGAATGGATTATTGTGTACATAACTTATTATTTTTTAAGGATAGATCTTTTTTCGATATTATTTATGGACTGTTATGATAAATTAGTTTTAGAAAAAGGACAACCTGTAGGACAGGCGACAACTAGTCGTGTCAGACAAGGCTGTGGGAATCGAACCCACAGCCGAAGTGTGACATGCCTTTATCGCCTACCACTGGCCTGCAGTAAGTCCATGGTTAGTAGAAACTAGGTTTATTTTATTAAGAGGTATGATAGATGAAGTATACGTACATTTTTGGAATCATATATGATTAACCTCACCATACATGGACTTCTGTATATTTGAAAACTTTTGTCAACCTTTTGTTTGAGACAGATGGAATGACCCATAATTCTATCACATGATCTGCTAACACTTCAATAATGAAAAATTCAACTTCATTTCATTAAGATATGATGTGGATATTGTTCAATGCATGTAAAATGGTGATATTGTATCGAAATAAAGTAAGTATTTCTTCTAATTAAAATTATTCAACTTTAGGGAAATGATCTTGAAAACCAAAAATGTTGTCCTATTTCCCTCATATCTGATTAATCAGATTGTACCTTAGATAATCAAAAATTTATGCCTTTGTGATTGTTGGATTTTTCATATCCATTCTCTCTTTCACTCTCCATGAGAACTTGATGGATAGATTTCTCTTCCATATCCATATTTTAACCTATGTTCTTCTATGTGGAAACCTTGTCATTAGTTATGTTTGGTAACCATTATGTTTCATAATTTAGTTTTTAAAGTTATGTTTTGGTATTCCATTTTATGATTTAGGTTTCTATGAAAGAAAATATCAAGTAGTAAACCATTTATAACCCCGACGAATTTCAAGGGCAAAATTCATTTTAAGGGGGTAGAATGTAACACCCTGAGATTTTATGAAAAATATTTTTTAAATTTCATTGATGTCATGTGTTGTAAGCTACACAAAATTTATCTTGTGATATACGCAACACTGTATTATCTTATATTATACGCAAACACTATTCTTGGCTTGTGTTGTACGCAAGTGAAATCTTCCAAAATAGCTTGTGTTGTACGCAACACTGAGTTTCACTAAACAATGATATATTGTTATCATATTATTATGAATTAGTTGTTATGAATAGTAGTAACTAAATTTTTAATTTTATGACATTATAATTCATTTTACACATTTTATAGAACATGGTATGAGAATAAAATAATTATTTCGGGTAAAATAAGTATTTTTCCAAAAATGCAGTTTTGCCGCCTTTTGATTGCACACCCACATTAAATTTAGTTTTTTACATGTTTATAAGTTCAATTTTAAAAAATAAACTTCTACATTTGATTCACGATATAAAAATTTACATTCGATAATTCTTTGATATTTTTCTAACAATGTTCTTATTTTGATGAATAGTAAAAACACACAAACTTTTACTTAAAACCAATGTTTTTCATCAAGATAATTTATATGGTTAAATTATAATAGTAAATTGTATTAAAGTACAAATAGAATATATTTTTACCATTTAATATAATATCTGTTGTCATCAATGATTTTTCATTGAATTTGTAGGTTAAATCAATTCAATCTTTTGCAATGTTTTAAACCAAAACTCGTTTTTTTCGACAATTGAATTAAGTTTAAATTAATTACTGAATATTCTGTGCTTCTAATTTGGAAAAATGGATTTCATATTTTTAATCTGTAGGTCCAAATTATGTTAATAGGATACTTTTTTATTTTTGGGCATTATGAATAGTAACTACGGTAAATTTTATTTACCACAGTTAAAGGTAAATTAGGTAATTAAGGGTAAAAATAATATTATAAAATTATCCTATCACTTGTATTAATATAATTGGATGATTATATATTGTTCTACGGCATATTTGGGTCGAAATGGAATCCATTAGAACCCACTTGGATGTGATTAAGACCTTTAATTTATTTATTTTAATGAAAGTGAAATATGTCTCACTCAAACATTAATAATTAGATTATTTTTAATATAATTTTATACTGAATATAATTTAGATTATAAATACTCCTTTTAAAGATATTTTTTTCATTATCATGGTAATTTATTAATAATATTTAAGAAATATTTAATTACTTTAATAGCTTATACATTAATGATGTAGAAATTATTTATTTAGTGAAAAAACAATAACATAGTTTTAATTAAAATAATAATGCCTATCAAAAGGACCAGAAACTTGACCAAAGCTTATTGGTAGGGTATATATATACCCAGATCGTCCAAGATTTGATTGTTGGACCATTTGGGGCCTTATAAAACCGATTAGGACATTTATATTATTTTATTTTAAATGATGTCAAAGATGTCACCTCCATAATTTAATAAATATTACTATTTACATGTTGTGATTTTATAATGAGAAATTCGAGTAAAAATAATATTATGTGAGTTATTATATATATATTTATCATAAGATTTTATTTTTAATTTTTATACAACAAATAAGTATATTAAATAGTTATACAAAAATGTTTTAGTAATTATTTTATTAGGAGATATACCAAATAAATGGTTTTAAAAATATTAAAATAATTAATTTATGAACAAATTAATGTTCCCCATGAATTTATTTGATGAATATCACATGTTAGGAATATATTATATATTTTGGATCAAACATATCATCTGTTTGGTTTTTATTTAAATTCAAATAATGAATTGTGTCAAAATTGACACTATTGATATTTTATAAAAATAACTTATTATTAAATTATTGAAAAATCACAAATGTATTTAAAAACTAAAAATTGAAAATTATAAGGTCTATATGGTTATAAAGTATCCAATTATTGGATATTGACAACATTTAAGTATGATTTATAACAATTTAAATATTAGAATCTTATTACAACAAATAAATTTAAATATATTAAATAAGGATAAATCAAATTGATAAGGTTTAAAATAAACTCAATATATGTCTAAATGTTATTGGTTGATGATATTACAACCCTATCTCATATCATCTTCAAATTTGATTAATTTTTGTTGTTTTTATGTGGGGTTTGAATTTATTATAAATTAATATTTCTTTTGTTTCCAAAGGTGCCCCTCTCCTCCCTTATAAAAGGGCACCTCCTCCCTCTCCTCTTCACAACATTTTGAGCCTTTAAACTCGTCCAAACCCTGCCAATTTATCTTCTAAACCTTACTACATATATCATAGAGGTTATGGTCTTCTGAAAATACCATCTCTATTAACCTAAGAGGGAGTTTAAAAGAGGCACGCCAGAGAAGAGGTAATCTCTTCTACCGATTCATTCAAGTTTCTTTCTTCTTGAACATCCTATTATTTAGTTGTTTAATTGTAAAGTAATACAATAAGTATCACTAATATACTGATATGATATTATAAATATGAAACCACCCCATTTCACCTTCTATCCATCCTACGGAAAACGAAATCACCGCGCGCGCGTATGTAGGGAATACTGTCTCCACACCATGGTGGAATTAGTTTTTCCACCCCCACCTTACTTGGATGTTTATAATGAGGTAATGAATAACTATATATGGTTACTTTAACATCATACTGATTCTGATATATTAAATCATCCACTCCAGTTCTATTCATTAATTATGGGAATGATATCATCGCTCGTGCGTACGTACGGACTACCGTCTCCACAAACACGATGAGATTCATTTTCCATGATTTACCATTCAAGTATGATTATAAAGTATATATAATAAATAATCATGAATTATATTACATAATAATTATACTGGATTTATGTACATATATGTTTCATTTACTTAATTCCATTCAATTCAATAGAAACAAAAACAGCGTTCATGCGTACGTACGACCTACCATCTCCATGAACGGTGTATTTAATTTTATTCATCGATCTATCATATATATTTATATGATGAATATATATATAAATCATGTTATACATTATTGAATTAATTAAATTGGGATATAAGTAATAATATCGAGAACATAAAGTAGAAACGCGTACGATAAATGAAACGATTTTACCCAAAACGCTGCTTTAACATGGAATTTAAAAAAGAACGGGTAATATATAATCATAAGTGAACCATATATGATATAATAACAATGAAAATGATTCTGTAAAAAGTAAATGAAATTATTTAAATCATTATATAGGAGTTTAGGATATATATGAAGAATATTCAACATAAGGTAAGGGATAATTTTACAATCTCAATTTTTATCCTAGATTGCTTATAGGTAAGTATTCACTGGGGTATATTTTTCATCCATGTCCATAAATTTTTTTTCATAAAGTGTTCAATATTATTCCATGTCTATTTAAATTCATGTTTACCCCTATTTGACTTCTACATTGTGTTATGGAAGGAATCATTCTTTTGTATACCATATGAGGAACATTTTGACTTTTCCGGCAAAAGTACTTGGAGAATGTTTTTTTAACTTATACAGCATGAATGGATATTTACGGTTTCATAATGCCTAATTTTCATGAATCTTCATATACAATATTTCATGATTATTTTCAACAAAATACTTTTGTTATAAAATTGAATGGGATTTTGTGAAAAGAAAATTATTTTGAAGAAGAAAGGATATTTTACTCAAGAATTCATTTCAAGTGTTTTTTCAAAACTATTTTCCATCTAAGATGACATTATTCAGTATGATTACTTTTCAAGTATAATTTCTATATTATTTACATGGTTTTATTATTCTTATGATGAAATTATATCCATATGTTTTATATGGATTATGTTATGATGGGATGATTTTTATGAAACTCATTTTATTATTTGGGTTATAATGAATGATTTATGTTTATTTTGTGGCACAAGTAAGAATGATTTCATTATGAGAAGGGTGGGACCTATATCTCCCTCCAATGCATTGGGTAATGTTTCATATCTCATGAGATAGACATGTCTGGAACATAATGTTAATCTGGTTCAGTGATACAGGACTGCAACGAAGAGTGAACTCGATTTAGTAATGGAATTTGTCCACTAAGATGGTCTTGGAAGCAATTCCATGGCTACTTTAGAAATCATAACATGTGCTTAATGGATGCCCCAATTACATGTTTTATTCCCATTCTATTTTATCATGATTAATGTTCCTTTATGATCTATGCCTTATGTACTGCAATGTTTTACGTCATTTCTCATGATTTTTATGTTTAGATTTTATGCCCATGTTTTTATGTTGAAATGTTTATTGATTGTTTAATGTTATCTATGTTTACCCTTATAGAGCATTTGAGCTCACCCTTTTTATGTTTTCTTTTCCCCAAGATATAATTAAAGGTTTTAGGTAAGAAAACAAAATGGGAATATCTTTATGGGAGATGTTCAATATCTTTCACCATGATAAGAATATTATATTCTGAGTTTCCAAAGACACGATACTATTACGGTCCTTGACTGTTGGTTCTTGTTATGTATTAATTTTTATGTAAAAGTAATTTAATGTCTATGTACGTCAAGTTTGGGGTCTCTATATCAGGGATGCTTTAATGAAGGGACTGGGATGTGTGTTGTTGAAAAATTATAAAGTCATTGCCTATGATTCAAGGAAATTGAATGTTCATGACCAGAATTATCCAACACAAGATTTAGAGTTGGCGGTAGTGATCTTCACTTTAAAATTGTGGTGGAATTATCTCTTTGGGGAGAAGTGTGAAATATATACTGACCACAAAACCCTCAAGTATATATTCACACAGAAATAGTTGTACATGCGCCAACAATGATGGTTAGATCTGATCAAAAACTATGACTACTCAATCCATTACCACCTTGGGAAAGCGAACAAGGTGGCAGATGCTCTATGTAGAAAGGACCCGGTGATTCTATCATTTATGAGAATTTAAAAGGATCCAATCTTCATAGATTTGATGACGATGGAAATTAGAATCATAAATAATGGTACATCATTAATCCTTTCAGAAATTATTGCTCAACCGCCTCTTTTGGAAAAGTTAAAAGATGATGTGGGAATTCAGAAGAAAGTGGAAGCTATCAAAAAAGGGAAATACTCGGAGTTCAATTTTAATGAAGAAGGAATTGTGAGATTTGGGAAAAGAAAATGTGTTCCATCATATTCGGAGCATAAGAGGAAACGTTTGGATGATGCACATAATTCGAATTTCTCAATTCACCTAGGAAACAAAAAGATGTATCGAGATATCCGAGGGAACTATTGGTCGGATAATATGAAGAAGGAGATCAGTGAGTATACATCAAAGTGCCTGGTGGGTCATCAAGTGAAGGCAGAGAGCCAGAAGTCTATGTGGATGATGCAACCATTTCTCATACCATCATGAAAATGGGAGAACTTCACCATGGACTTGGTCATCGTACTTCCGAAGACATCCAAAGGCAAAAATGAAATTTGGGATGTTGTGGATCATCTTACAAAGTCTTCACAATTCATTGCAATTCAATAGGATTTCTCATTGTATCATCTGGAAC
The DNA here is from genome assembly GCA_963277665.1 of Viscum album. Classification (NCBI taxonomy): domain Eukaryota; kingdom Viridiplantae; phylum Streptophyta; class Magnoliopsida; order Santalales; family Viscaceae; genus Viscum; species Viscum album. The sequence continues at coordinate 862,843,285 of OY728121.1, forward strand.
GGATATATATATGGGAAGTGGTAAGGCTTCATGGAGTACCACTATCTATTATATTTGATCAAGATCTAAGATTCACCTCTATGTTTTGGAAGAGTCTTCAACTTTCTCTGGATACTAAACTGATCTTCAGTACAACCTATCATCCTAAAAAAGATGTACAATCTGAGAAAACAATTCAGAAACTGGAGGATATGTTAAGATCATGTTCTATGGACTTAAAAGGATGGTGGGACCAACATCTTCCACTGGTTGAATTCTACTACAATAACAGTTTCCACTTGATCATCAAAATAGAACCTTATGAAGTCCTATATGGGAAGAGGTGCAGAACATCAGCATGTTGTGATGAAGTCAGTGAGCGTATTCTTTTAGGACCAGAAATGGTAGAATAAATGGTGGAGAAGGTGAAAACCATTCAGCAGCATATCAAGGTAGCCCATAGTTTACAGAAGGGTTATGCATATAACCGACGATGAGACTATCATTTTAAAGTTGGATACTTGGTATTTCAACACATATCGTTGTGGAATAAGGTCGTGATGTTTGGAAATAAAGGTTTGTTAAGTCCTAGGTACATCGGCTCCTTCAATATTATTGATCGTGTGAGGGATGTGGCCTATCGACTATAACTTCCACCTACCAGGGCCAAAGAAAATGATGTCTTTCATGTATTCTTATTAATGAAGTACATACTAGACCCTTTACATGTACTCTCTTCAGAGGTAGTACAGTTAGAGGATGATCTTTCTTATGAGGAGAATCCACTAAAGATCATAGATCGTAGAGAAAAAGTTCTAAAAAATAAAACAATGGCCCTCATCAAGGTGTTTTGGTGAAACCCCAAGTTTGAACAATCGACGTGGGGATCAGAGGAACTGATGAAACAAAGTTACCCACATCTATCTTAGTTTGGGAAAAGGAAATTTCAAGGGTGAAATTTCTGAAGGGGGGAAGATTGTAATGACCCAAACATTTCTTAATGAAATTCCTATTGATCTAATTAAAGGTCTTATTATGGTTATATAAAATGTGAAAGGAATTGGTTTTATTTTCCGAGATTTTAATATACTGTTAAGAATTGATAACGTTGCTAATATAGTTGATGAACAGTGATCACATGATTATTACAAATATAGGGCTTTAAGAAATTCAATTTAAACAGACAAAAGAATAGATGGCCTCATCTAGTAGAATTTCTCCATATAATCCAATTTGTCAGAGCTCAGAAAGTAGGTGGTGTCATTGGGCTTCACCCTTGACTAGGTACAATCCAAGCTTGAACATGTTAAGCTTGAGCGGAACCGACTATGGGAGAAGTGTAAGTTAATATAGATTACCACCCGAGTGATGTTATTTGAGCCCACCCAAGAGTTTTTCACAATCGCACACCTTACCCTTTGGTCTTATGCCGGTGTTATAAGGGTTTAAGTAACAAGACCCTAGCACTATGACTATGTACATTATTTTTTTATAAACAATGTACATTAATTTTATTATTGTTACTTAGTAAATAGTTATTAATGAAAAAATAGTATTTTTTTAGTTAATATTAAACTAAGAAATAAATTTTGATGAATTAATTGCTTTTTAAATTAAATAATATTTTAAAAAGATATTATTAATAAATAACTTTTATTAACTATAAATGATCGTACAATTTTTTATGAATACAATTGTAATTTTTATTAAGGTTTGAAATCTTTTTTTGTCAAAAACCCATGAATTTTAGATAAATGTCAATTTTTATATTAAAAGTAAAAATTCACATATTTAGAAAATTATTTAGATAAAATGATTATTTTTTTTAATTAGGATGTAAAAATTATACAATGGTGAATTTTTCATAATTTTCTTAGGCAGTCAATTTTTTTGTTTAAAATTAAATACCGTTTAAATATATAATGTGTTTTATGACATCATAATGACCAAATAGTGATTTAATAAAATACTATAAACATTATTTTTGGCCAATGTATGTTTTTTCATAAAAATAATTTTATTTGAGGTTTTTTGATTTATTTGTCAAGGCTTTAGTGAACCCTCCTAGACTTATAAAACATTTTGTCTTTTTAAATTGTTTTCCTTGAGAGTGTGGCTCACCTCCACATAATAAACCCTGTTATTTTAAGAAGTTTGGCCATTTTTATCATAAAATATTGTTTTTCTCTACTGCTTGGAAAAAACCGTGGGTAAATAACATGGGATGGTTTGTGGTTTTGATTAGTTTAATGTGTGGTGTCCCAAACCTAAATAATAAATAATTCCCTCTCCTTTCCTATATAAACCCACCCAATCTCCTACTTCCACTTCACTCAAATACTTTTTAGTTCATAAAAACTCTTCCCTCCTTTCTCTAGAATCCTTCCAAGACTCACCAGGCTCCCAAGATGCCTCTCTCAAGCCTATCCCAAGCCTTTAGAAGTACACTTCCAGGTAAGTTAATTCTTCATTTCTCATTTTTGTCTAAATTTCTTTAAGTAGTTATGCCCTTTTTTTCAATTATAAATGCTGGTTTATGATTTCAAACCTCCTCCATAATTCCATATTTATTTTTGGATGATGGGATACCCCTTTCTCTTTCATTAATGCCTCTCATGTACACCTGTTACCATGCTAAAATTCCCTGTGATATTTCTCTCTCCTCTTTTACATTCAAGTAATTCTTTTGTATTATGAATCTAAATTCCTTTAATTTTGTTGGTATATGTATATATATGACCCAATTAATTTCCATTTTATTTAAATATGATGATACACCCCTTTATCTCCCATCATCCATTTTTTATGAGTTCTTATTTCACGCCGTTATGCTGCCGAAATTGCACTGTGATTTTCCAAGCCAATGTCATTGTGTAGTGAATACCATGCCCATTTCTCTATCAAGGGTATTAACCTTTATGCACATTTAATTATTGATTATAAATATTCATTTACTTATTCCACATCCCTTTATCTTGGAATAAATGTTTATGATTTATTCCATGTTGTATGACCCATGTGACACACTTATGCATGAAATGAAATGTTTAAGTAGGGAGCGCCCTGATGTCGCTCCAATGCCTTGGGTATAGTATCATGATACATCATGTGAAATTACTGTTGACTCATTCAAATTCATGTGAAATGATGGTTTACTCTTGATTCATGTTCAATGAGGGTTTACTCATGTTCTATGTGTAATGAGATTTTGCTCATGCATATTCCATGTTAAGTGTTGTTTCCACATTTCCATGTTATGATTGTCATGATTTGTCATGCATTTATGTTCATGTTTTTCTTATTCTCCATTGATATTCCTATTTCATAACATGTATTTTAATATTAATGTTATTTCTTGTTTACTCCCTTACTGGGCATTATATCTCACCCTTTTCTTATGTGTGTCCTTAGGTAGTCCCATGCAACGCTATGTATGACGGAATGTAGTGGTCATGTAAAGGAAGTTTTAAATAAGATATTGTGTTCTATGTTTTAAGTTATTATGTAATGTTCCTAAACCCCAAAGACACTAGACGTCTTGATCTTCTATTTTGTATCAAGTGAAGGTATTATGTAATAAATCACATTTATGTATGAAATAATTAATAGGGTTATTATATAAACATCAGAGGCATGAAAGTCACTCACTTAACATGGTGATCCTTTGTAGTATATACTAGTTCAACGATTCTGCCAATTATTCCATCGCATTCCTCAACATCCAAAGGTCATATAATTCTCTAAAAGGGTGTAGAATGTTGGAATTAAAAGTTATGGTATATTTGACTAGAGTTTTAATCCCATAGGCCTAGGAGAGGAACTAAGAAAAAGACTTCTAGCCAGTGAATAACTTCTTTCTAAACCATAGAGCTTGTACAAGAGCATGAAAATATTTATTCTCCCACATGTTTTATTGTAGAACATGAAAATCTTCCCTTACAGTAGTATTCTAACACACTTCCCATGTACTCTCATAAGATAACGTCGAGATTGAATTTTCTATAACATAAAGAGAAACATTTAAGAGAGATCCTAATAAATATAAGGGTCACACAAAGGTTCTACAAGAATTATACCCATAACCTAAGGTTTATCCTTCATAGTTCTAATTGATACCTTCATCCCTACATTTTATTTTAAGTCACATATATTTAAAAACATATTATTATACTAAAGTACAACTAATTAATGTCAACATGGTTATATTTAAAAAACATGGGAAAATAAATATATCACTAAAACAAAGAATCCAATTATATCCCAAATAGATAGCACAGATCAAGGTATTAAATAACGAGATATATATAAGTCCCCAAGATTTTATGATGTATTTCTCAATAAATAAAAATATTTTCATTGATATATTTATTTACATGAAAAAACCAAGTATAAATAAAATATGAAAAACTATTTAAATTTTACTATGTGAAAATTATTTTTTTAATTGAAATTATCACGTAATGAATTATCTTAGTAAGATTTTTTTGATTTTTTTATATTTTTTTGTGAATAATAAAATATACATATTTTTATAACATATTCATTTATTTCCTTTAAATAAATTAGTTGAAAAGCCCTATTAAAAGTTTCATTTATATTTAAAGTTATATGATATCCATTTGATATATAATAACCTAATTAATTATACTATGATCAGAAATTTATATGATTTTTATATAAGTTAGTTTTTATGCTTAAAATAAAATTTTCTTCAAAACTCTTTCAACACATTTTTATTATTTATTTTTAATTTAATTTTCACAACTTATAGGAATTGGATTTAAAAAAATGGACTCAATATTTGGAATTAGGCGGTTAAAATTTTTCCAATACATCCCTTTTATTTTTATTCATTTTGAAAATTAATAGTTGTAACATTTATCACCTTGGAAAAGGGGAAATCTAGTGATTAATTTAATCAATAATGTGATGTGGCATTAAAAATATATCCAAAACTAAAACTTTATTACATTGGATGATATTAATTCTACTATATCCATCATAACTTCTAATATATGTCATTTTAGTTCCAATTTCCTTTGATAATGACCTTTATATTATTTTAAGTAATGAAAAAAACAAAATGTCACTCCCTTGCATTTAATGTTCACTCAAAAGTTCCCACGTGGATAAAAATAAATTTTAATAAATATTAAATTTTATTTTGAGAATAATGAAACTATTTTTAATATAGTAATTTATTTCTAATTTTTAGTGATTATATAATTACATTAAAAGATTACACATTGATAACTTAGTTCTTGTTCTTGGAGTGGAAAATCAATGTAAATAATTTTAAAAACATTAAAACTAATGTTATTTAGTTGATTTATGGTTCAAAAATAGTTATATAGTTAATAAAAATGTATTTTTTAATTCATTAAACTATAATTCCATCATTTTCATGATGTCTTTAAATCCATATTATGTGAAAATTTCATAAAATGAAATTAATGGTATTTTATGTTAAATAATACATCATTAAATTATTTAAAAAACATAGAAATATTAAAAGAGGAAAATATGGATAAAAATGATCTAATAATTCATTCCATCATCATTTATCTACAAAATTTTACCTTATAGGTAAAATTATATCCCTTATTTTTTACCATGGTTAGGGATAAAATTGGTTTTTGAAGGGGCTAAAACAAAATATAAGGTTTAAAATACCACATAAACCAATCAAAATTTTATTAGTATAATTATTTAAAAAAAATTATATCTTATTATAAAAATACATACACATGGGTCCACTTTCACATGAAAATGAATTTATTATATTTAAATTGTTTTGTTAATTCCTTGTGTCCCGACATTCACTATAAAAAGACACCACCTCTCCTATATTCTGTACACAACCTAGGGACACTTATATCAACCAAAACCTATTAAAAACACATATAATACTCCTAATAAAAGTTAAATAGGTTTTTTTAATCCAAATATACCAACCTTAGAGCCCTTAAGAGGATATATAAAGAATATCTTTCAAAGAAGATGTTGTCATCTTCACTGGACAATTTCATTTTTCTTTTTATTTTAACACATTCATTTATGTCATAACCATTCCAAAATAATAAAACCATTATTTCCTATATAATTATATGTTATTATGTTAATTAAATAGTGTTTAACCATCTCATTCTACGTTAAATAGGAATGAAAATCATAGATCGAGTGTACATTGAACTAATGCCTCATGAAATAATGTAATTTTTCCAGACACCACCTCACATGGCTTGTAATAATGATGGAGCTAATGATTATATATGATAATAATGAAATTATTATAATTACAGAATTATAATATATTATCTACTTCTTTACCCTTTCACCAGTTAAAAAATGATAACATTGCTCATGTGTATGTGTGGACAACAACCTCCACAAGGAAACATTATACATTATTCATGTACACTTTTTTAAAATTATTTTAAATAGATATATAATGTGTATCTGTTATTTATATATAAAGATTTAAATTTTTGAGATGATATAACCATGATCAAGATACAGTACCATAACTGTTGAATCAAAATATAAGAAAAATTAAGTAGTTAACACTCGAAATAATGGTAATAATAAAATACTCTAAATAAATGGGTGATATGATGTTATAAGTTGATTATATATGATATTGATGATATGTATATGCTTCTGGTATATAATTTTAATAGGTCTACCCATTTTATGTTTTCAAAATGAATCTATATTTAGTCATTGTCATACAATTTTTATTTCAAGATTACCCTTTCAATATTTTAGAATTTAAAAGTTACCAATGGGAGAATAATTTATTTTCCAATCTCAATTTTTAGGATTACTTGTATTTTTAGATGAATGAATATTATAATCTATCCTTCAAAAATCCATATATTTTCTTATCCTATAGATATTTAAGGAGTTTTCTTGTCTTCTTCCAAAATTTCCCCTCATTATCACCTAAATCAATAAAATAAATATTTAAAATAAAATTAAATCTTATTTCTCATTTGGATTGAGTTTATTTTTCTTCAATTTCCATATTTTTTGTATGAAAAATTAAAAATATCCATTCTATTTACTAAAATGATTTATTAAAGACATTTTCTATTATCTTTTAATTTTTTTAATGTTTTAATGGAATGTTTCTAATGTTGGGTGAAAGGGTTATTTTTTAATTTCTCTTAAAGTTAAAATTAATGTTTATTTTAAACATATACAGTGTTAACAAATTTTCTTGATTCCATAACTCTTTTATGATATTTATCTCCTTATATAAGTCTTCAATGGTTTAAAAAACATATTTTAAATGTTTCACTTTAATTTTTTTAATTCTCAAAATAATGTTATTTTATTCTAAAACCATTATGTATGATGAATTGATGGTCATAGTTTATCACTTACTAATTTCACAGTCATTAAATTTCACATGAAACATTCAGTTTCTTGTGTTTATTTTTCATTGGACATTATAATTCCCTTAAATTTCTATACTCTTGGTATTATGGATATTGCTATTTTTTAAACAATATAGCATTTCTATATATGATATTTTACTATGAATGTTATTTGATTGACTATGGAAATCATGATATTATGTGTTCATTACTAAATATAGATATTTACTGATAAGGAATATTGTTTATGAATTAAATTGGTCATTTAGTATATGTTGAATGAATTTTACATAATGTTATAGGTGGTTCCATGAAATATATAACCCCCAACACATTGATAGTTCTCATGATGGTAAATATATCATAATTTCTATGATCATAATGTTCAGCATTTATAACTTATTTCATTGAGAATTTATTCATTATTATCCGTTAGACTACATCAAAAATATTATCCATGGATGAATTTTTTTATCAATTTATTGATTAAATGGAATATTTTTTCCGTTATTTACCTTTCCATATTTATTATTCCTTCTTTATTCATGATATATTCTTTTATAAATAACCCTTTCTGAGCATCTGAGATCACAAATTGTTTATTTTCCTTTCCCATGTATATTAATAAGTATATTTCGAATAATATCAAGAATAAAACATGTTTCTTATGTATTTTTTTATATTTATATTATAATTTGGGAATCATTTTTATGTATGGTTCTTCTATACTACTACATAGATCAATACATTGTGATGTGATATATCATATCTTATGCTAATGTAATAAAATAGAAATTTTCGTTGGGATATTAGATTTTGGGTTTTACTGTTTTAATCAGATCATGTTTATTGTAAACCATGAGAACTGGATTCTAAAAGAACATAACCAACATGAAAATTATGATAATCACTAATACAATTTGATAACTTTTACCATTATAAGGGTTTTTATTTTTTAACCCAATAACCATTCTGAATATGATCTAAGTCAATGTGTGCCAATATTTATTGAGAGTTTCTAATGAAAGAAAGGGAATCAACACTCATAGTTAATGTAGGGGTAGATTTTGTGAGAAATCTAAAACAACTAGTGCTTGAAATAGGAATATCAAGGCCATATTAGGGTATATGACTCATGTTATAGAAAATAACATCACCATTAAGGATCAAAATATTGTTCCATATTATTATTCACCCATTTTGGGTCACTTCTTGTGATATAAGACTCCATATTTTAATAGAACTATTAGTCCATTGTTTTATGAATAATGGATTAGGTCCCTTGAAAAGTGATCCTTGGATTTGGAATGTAATGTAAGTGAAATGGTTAGTATGGTATTACATTTCTTGAGAGGATATTTGAATCAATGGTAGCCATTGATCTAGAACACTAAATAGGTTGAAAAAATATAAATCATGAGATTGATATCTTTTAATGTGATATTATTCATGAATTATTATTTTTTTGGAAAAGTGACCTAAACGATAGAAGAAGATTCACACCTTAAAGAAAAATAGAGAAGAAATTGTGGTAGAGTATAAGGATAACATTAAAATACTATCAAAGAATTATGCATACTATATAAATAATAAAGAAAGAAAGATTGATCATTTATTTTATGGTATTATGATGATTCTCTGAAGGTAACGTGTTTCTAAAATGTTTTCATCATCTTATGATATAGTAACAAGTTCTATTAAGATAGAGATATAATTTTGGAGATCTTATATCATTAATAGAAATTAAGATAAAAGTGGCCTCCTACGAACAATGATAAAGAAAAAAATAAATAAATAATAATGGAATAAAGAAATTCCCATCATGTAAAAATTGTGGAAAGAAACATCTTGGAAAATTATCAAATAGAATGGATGTTTGTTACAAGTGTAGATATTAAGCTCATATGGCTAATGAATGTAAGGTAAATAATGAAACTACTAATATAAATTTATTAAAATATAATAATATTATGCATTACATAAACCATTACTCCACGAACCAAGGGAACATACCATAGAAGAGGCTAAGGTGAAAAGTCCAAGAATAAAGAATTACAATATCTAAAGTGGATGTTCCTAGATATGTGGTCAAATATAAACTTACCATCCACTCTAGAAGTGAAAATATATTATTTTATTTATGTTTCACCAAATCTTTTAAATATAAATCATTTTTAAGGGTATCACATCACTATCTCAATGATTATATGTACAGTTGGAAGTGAAAATTATAATGGTATGATGACCGCATCGTAAGTCCATAACTCTTCTCTGATAGAAGATTTTTGGAATATGATTCCCAAAAATCTTTTTATTCTTCCTGTAGTTAAATATGATATAATTTATGGAATGGATTTACTCTAATGTTATAAATATCATATAAATTTTAATGGAAGTGATTTGGCATTAGATATTTTTATTCAGCCTATGATTGTCTATCGGTGTGAAGATGAACCTGAACTCCCAAGGGAAATTAATTACATCATATTTTTTACTACCTCTTTATGAGGTATAATTATCTCTGATGGGTTGGGAGAATCTAAAAATTTGATATATTCTAATTGAAATGGAGTTTGTTCATGCTTTTACATAATAGTTTCTTAGTCTTCCCCTAAATCATGAAGTTGATTTTTCAATGGAACTTATACCTAGTGTTAAACCTATTTCAAAGACTCTATATAGAATGGCCTTGATTGAATTTTCATAATTTAAGAAACTCTATGATAATATAGATAACAGATTCATTTGTAATATTGTTTCACCAGGGTGTGAACCAATTTTTTTTATTTAAAAGAAAGATGGGTCAATGCATCTTTTTATCGATTATCAAGAACATATTTATTTAACAATTATGAACAATTATCCTCTACCCTATATCGATAATCTATTTGAATAATTATGAGTAGATAAATATTTTTTGAATATTCCTCATCAATCTAGAAATCAAACTATAAGGATCAATAATAAAAATATACCCAAGATATCCTTCTCTAAGAGGTATGGTCATTATGAATTTACAGTAATTCCATTCGGACTTACCCGTGATCTTGTTATGTTCATGGATTAAATGAATAGTTTTAAAGTTTACATTAATAAATTTTTTGTAGTATTTATAGAGGATATTATTAAATATTCAAATAGAAAATAAGAGCATGAAGATAATTTTAGGATTGTCTTGATGGCCCTGAGGAAGGATAAGTTATATTCAAAATTCACCAACTGTAAATTTTTATAATAAAGTATCATTCATAGTTCAAACGTTTTCATGTGGGGGTATATCAATGGATCCTTCATTGATATAAGTTATTAAGAAATTCCATATAAAAACCATCATAAATAAAATCCATAGTTTTATTAGGTTGATAGGATACTATATATCATTTTTTATATATTTTTCATTACTATATAATCCACTCATTAAGTTAACCTGGAAGGGAGCCATGTTCCTGTAGATTGATGAAATGGAGGATAAGTTAAATTAACTAAAGAAAATGTTGAAAAAAAACATGTGTTTACACTAAGATTTTGCAGGGAAGAATTTTTGATATATAGTGATGCATCAGAGAAGGTATTGGGATAAAACCTCACACAATATTATATAGTGATAGATTATGCCTCTCACCAATAGAAAATTCATTGGAAAAATTACATGCCTCATATTTTGGAGCAAGAAATTGAACTTTTTTAATAAATGATGGGAAGGAATTTCCTATATGGTGAAAGGTGTGATATATATATAACAGTCATAAAATATTCATGTATATATTTAGATTGAAATATTTGAATATGCTATAGGGAAGAAGGTTGGAGCTATTCAAAGGGAGTGACTTCTCAATAAATTACCACAATGGGGAGGAGAACAATATGGTCGGTGCTCTAAGTCCAAAATACCATGAAAGTTTATCCATGAAGATAAATGAAAGACAAAAAATATTTATAGATTTTATAAATTTATATAATGAAATATTAATGAAAGGGGACATATCATTTCTACCATAGATGAATGTTCAACCATCCATACATGAGAGGATTAATAAGTCCCATAAGGGATATGTGGAATTGTAGACTAAGGTGAGGAATGTTCCTAAGTTCAACCATGATCATGATGGAATGATAAGGTACAAAAACTGAGTATGTGTTCTATTAATACATGACTTGAAAAATTAGTTGTTTTATTTTTCTCATAATTCATCATTCTCTATTCATCACAAAAGTATAAAGATGTATATGGATCTTAATGAGTATTTATATTGGGAAAAAATAAAAACGAGATATTTTTGAGGATGTATATTGATTACGTGTGTGTCAAAAATTTATATCTAAGATATATAAGTCTATGGATATGTTAAAACCATTATAAAAACTAGAATCTAAATGGAGAGACATTACCATGGATTTCATCATCAGACTCCCCAAAATATCTAGAGGGAATAATGCTATTTGGGTTCCAATCAATAACCTTATGAAATAAGTGAATTTTATATGAATTAGGGAAGATTTATCTCTTTATAATCTTATATAGTTATACATTAAAGAAGATTTAAAATTTCATGGGGTTCCACTCCCAATCATATATGTTCAGCATATGAGGCTTACCTAGTTGTTCTGGAGAAGCCTTTAACTGGATTGGGATATAAATTTCTGTTTTATTTCTTCATATAATCTTCACACTGATGGTTAGTCTAAGATGACCATTAAAACATTGGAATACATTTTAAGAGATTAATCTATGGATTTCAATGTTGGTTGGGGTCAACACATTTATTTGGTATATTTTTTTTACAACACTAGCATTCACAAAAGCATTAAAATGGATCCTTATGAATCTCTATACAGAATAAAGTGTGTAACTATAAATTATTTATATGAAGTTATATAAATAAATATATTGGGGCCTAACCTCTCTTATTAAAGGACATATAACTTTAGATTCATTCAAAAGATCATAAGGAAAGCTCTGAGTCGTTAAAAATTATATTGATAATCATCAGTGGGATCTTGAGTTAAATGTTTTTTAAAAGGTATTAATATGAATATCTCCTTAGATAAAGGTTGTGAAATTTGTAAATAAGGTTAATATATGCCCTAGATATATTGATCCCTTCGAAACTACTGATTTTATTTGAATGGTAGCTTTTCACATGGAATATCTACCGAATCTCCATCAAGTTCGTGCTATGTTCCATGTATCTCTTCTGAGGAAGTACATACCACATTCTTCTCATGTACTAACAACAGAGGTCATACCTTTTGAGAAATATATGTATTATGATGAACAATAGGTGGTGATTTTTAATTGTAGAGAGAAAGTGTTATGAAACAATACCATTCATTTGGTCAATGTTTGGTGGTTAAACCATAAACTTGAGGAAGCTATGTGGACACTAGTGGATTTCATAAGGAAAAATTATCCTTATTTGATTATATTGGAGAAATAGAATCTTGAGGTGTAAACTCTTATAGTGGGAATAGAAAGTAACACCCTAATATTTTATAATATATTTCTCTTTCAATAAATCAAATTTCTTTGATAGTTTTCTTTACATACAACAATGAGTTTAAATAAATGATAAAAAACTGTAGAAATATTATTACATGAAAATTATATCATCTTTGAAATTAGAATGTTAATATTATATAAGGTTGATTTTTTTTATTTTTTCAAAAGAGGATTATTTTTCAATGACTAATTATAAATAATGATATCTGTAAAACTGTAATTTTTTTCATAAAATCAATTAACTTTGAAGCTCCATTATATTTTTTATACTTTTAATAAATTTAGATAAAATTCATTTGACTTAATACTATTTAATTAATCCCATTTGGACCAAATTTTTATAATATTTTTACATAAGTTAATTTTTTGTGCTTAAAAATTCATTTTTCTAGAAAAAATATTTCGACAAATTTTGATGTTTCATTTTTAAATTAATATTTTCTAAAAATAAAAATTTCATTTGATAAAATATATTTCATATTTATAATCATGGGGATCAAATTTGGGAAAATATTTCCAATTTATTCTTATAAATTATGAATAATAACCATTGTAAATTGTATCACCTCGGTAAAAGGTAAATCGTGTAATTGTGAATAGAAATAATATGATATGGCATTAAACATATATCCAACACATGAATTTAGTTCATTCTATGAGATTAAATATAATATAAACATACTATAATATAATTTATTGTATTTCTATTCCATTTTAAATTGGTAATGAAATTTACATTTTTTTAATTAAAAAATTCAAAATATCACTATCTTTCCTTTAAATTTATCTTATAATCTCACTTAAGGATAAAAATAAGTTTTGAATGTATATTAAATTTTATTATGAGCTTAATAAATCTATGTTTATAATTTTAATTTATTTATACATTATAGTTATTATATAATTACCTTAAATTCTTATACAAATATGATACATTGCTTTTGAAAGGAGTGGAAAATCATATTAAATAAATATATAAGAATTAAAACTAATTTTTTGGGAATAATTACTGTAAAATAGAGTTTATAGATAATAATAATGTATTATTATATGAATAATGAATTATATTATAATTTCATCTTTTTCTGAATGTCTTCAATGTCAAACTAGGTGAATAGTTCTTGAAATTACATTAACAATATTTTAAGCTAAATAATATTTCATTATGTTATATAAAAATATTAAAAATACTAAAAGAGGAAAAATAGGAGCATAAATTTTCTAAAATTTTGTAACATGACCATTTATTATAAAAATATTAACTCTTAAGTAAAATTACAACACTTTATGATTGAAAAAATTATTAACGTAGTTATGGTTAACATTTTTTGATGAAGCCGTTGAACTAAAAATAAAGTTTAATATTCAAATTAAATTTAATAACATTTTATTATTTAAATGGTTTTAAAAAATATCTTATATTATATTTTAAATTCATTACACATGGTTCCTATTTCATAATAAAATTAATTTATTATCTTTAAATATTCTTTATTAATTCCATGTGTTTCCTTTCATTCACTATAAAAAGGAAACACCAATCCATTATGATATACACCACCTATAGCCACTTATCTCTACCAAAACCTAATAAATCCTATTATTAATATCCTAATAAAAGTTATATATGTGGTGGTCATCCAAAATATCAAACCTATGTACCTTAATAGGAGATCTAAATAATATCTTTCAAAGAAGAGGTAATCATCTTCAATAAAAAAAATTTCATTTTTCTTCTTCTATTACCAACTTCAATAATGTATTAACCCTCTAATATAGTAAAAACAGTATATCACATATACATATATGTTATTTCTTTGATGTCATAATATTTATCCATCTCATTACCCATCAAATAGGAATCAAAACCATCGCTTTTGTGCTCGGTGGGCTACTGCCTCAGAAATGGATGCAATTTTTTTTCATCACAACCACACATGGATTTTCATAATGATGTAAGAAATGGGTTTAAATTATATATATGAAATAATTATAGTTATATAAGTATAATATATCATATAATTCTTTTCCCTTGTACCCATTAAAAAATTATAACATCTCTCGGGCATATATTTGGACTGCCGCCTCTTTGAATTAATGTGATTAATTTCTCATGTATTCTTTTTTAGGAATGATTATAAATATGTATATAATGAATATGTATAAATTTTATATAATTATTTACATACTTGATTTGATATAACCATGATCACGATTCAAATACCATAACCTTTCATTCAAAACATATATGAAAAACGATGTAGTTAACACCCAAAACAATGATAATAATAAAAGATTGTTAACAAATAATTTCTATGATGTTAGAAGTGGATAATATATTATAGTATAGATATATATATATATATATATGGTATTTTTTCATAATTTAAATAAATTTTTATTTGTTATAGAGGTATTATAAAATTACTTACGATGAAATTCAAATGTGAGGTAAGGGATTTCATCCTAATTTTCACTCCATCGATACATATTTGGTATTAAAAACCTATTAAATTTTATGTGGTGTATATGATACCCATTTTATGTATTTATCATGAATGTATATTTATTAATGGTGATTAATTTTTCAATTCAAGTCAAATATTTCAAGTTGTTACAATTTAAATGTTACCAAATTTGTAAAAATTTATTTTACAATCTCATTTTTTAAGATTTTATGTGTTTTTAGTTGAAGTAATATAATAATATATCCATTATAAACTCCATATATTTTCTTATAATTTATATATGTAATTACAATCAATGTTTTAATCTAAATAATACTATATTTATCACCTAAATCTATCAAATAAATGTTTTAAAGAAAATTCAACCTTATTTCCCTTTTAATCGGGTATATTTTTCATCTATGACCATATTTTTCAAAATTTTATTACGAAAGTCAATTTTATTTCCTCAAATGATTTTTAAGGGAATTTTATGGTATCCTTTTATTTTTTACAAGGTTTTAATGGAATCACTCCAATTTGTTTTGAATTTTTCAGAAAGACTATCATTAAATGTCAAAATATATGTTTCTTTTTAATATATATGTTGTTAATTGATTTTCCAACCACCGTATCCATTTTATGTAGTTTATATTAATTTTCAAGTTTTCAGTAGTTTTAAAAATAAAAATCTTTAAGGATAAATTGTTTTAAATGTTTCTCCTTTATTTTAATTTATTCTATAAATGACATGATTTTATAATAAAACTTATATTTCTGATGAGTTGATGCTCATATTTTATCTCTTATTAATTTTTTTTATTTAACTAATCCTGAATGATTTACTCTCTTTCATTCATTTTTTATTGGAAATTATATTTTTATTAAATATCAATATTTTTTGTATCAGGGATATGATTATTCCCTAAAATGTGTACCATTTATACATACACTGTATTACTATGAAAGTTATTTGATTGATAAGGGAAATATTTATTTTCAATACTATTTTCTCAGTACGTATATTTCTAATAAGATATTTTTTATTAATTAAATTTATCCTTCAATATTTGAGGAATGTATTGGACATATAATGATGGGTGAGGCTCGAAATTATATAACCCGTAACACCATGAGATTTTATAAAATATTTTTTTCAAATTACTTTTATAATTTTAATAGTTTTTATTACACACAACATTTATTTTTTATTTCATTATACATAATATTGGTTTTATCTTTTTTTATATGAAACATTGAGTATAGCTTGAATTACACACAACACTATGTTTAAATGAAATGTGACATACTATTAAAATATTATTATTTAATAATATTTTATCACCTAGTCGTTGGAAGGGATGGTGTGAATAATATTAAATAAATTGTGAAAATATGGCTTACACATGTATATAATATTAATTCTTTGGTGAAAAATAAATTAAAATAAAAGTATAATCCATTTTAAAATAAAGAAATTATTTTTATAAAAAAACTATTTTTCTATCCATAAACATACTTTACAACAATAAATTCAAAAACCACTTTTGGGGAATGATCTTATTTAAATTTATTCCATAAATATTAAATAAATTTATTAAAATTTATCTAATATGTTTTATAGACAATACATATGCATAAATCTAATTTTATTCTTAAAAATATTATTTTTCTTAAAAAATAGTTTTCTTCAATTTTTTAACTTATTTTAAATATAATTTTCAAAAGATTTATAATATTAATTTTATAAAATGAACATAATTTTTTATATAAAGAATTCATAATTATATTATGGCGAATTTTTTTTAATTTTATGTAAAGTTTAATTTCTTTAGGAATATTGAAAAATACTGAGTTTTAATTGAAAACTACTTTTTTATTTCAATAACTTATAATGGTATGTCATATTATGAATTATTTTAAAGTAAAATTCGTTAAATTTTATATATATTAATCCAATTTAGTTCATTTTGATCAATTTCATATTGAAATTGGATAAAAAAATGAAAAAATTTAAATGTTTTCCTTTTGAAAACCCACATTCTCATCACATATGTAGGATTAATTTTAAATTAAAAATTCCAAATTATGTGAAATGAATTTTTTAAAATGTATACCAAGTTTTCAATCAGAATAATTTATTTTAAATAATAATTTCAATTTTTTTTTGCCAAAGTGAATAATGAAAACAAAAAAAATAAATTTAATGGGGTTAAGGTAAAAATGAGTTTAATGTGGGTTAACATAAAAATATAAGGATTGAAAATAAAAAAACTAATAAAACACCAATTTTATGCACATATTACTTCCTTATAAATTATATTATTTATAATACACCATTTTTGATCCTTACCATAATACTTTTTATATTTTAAAATGACACTTTCAAAGTCTAAGTGTGAACCCTAACAACTTCACCCAATAAAAACCATTAAAAGGAAATACATCACAACAAAAGTATACAAGAAATGCTCCTTCCTAGATATTATATCATAATGAAAAGCCTCCATCATTCCATGATTGCTCAGTAAGTTGTCCCATGCAGGGTCGCTTGGGCCTGGTACCGATAACAAAAGCCATACCCTTTCATTCTTCCAAATCCGGATGGCCAAGCTCTTGTTAATGATTATTGCTCTAGAACCTCATATTGATTGGATCCTTGTAGATTTCCAAGAATCTTTCACATTTTATAATCACAAAATCACCAATTAACAAACATTTTGATGCTACCCATGAAGAGTCATGCACGGGCTTGCTAAAAATCAAAAATCAAAAATTGACAGACCGTCATTTTTCCCTCGATCAATGCCCCAACCCCATCGAAGCCATAAATCCATCGAAGAACATAAACGAGATCCAATAAATATGGATCCACTACAATATTTCGACAGTCACTCTCCCTCACATCCCAAAGAAAATATGAAGACTACCCTTCAGATCCAACTAGGAGAGAGTGGCAGGATCCTGAAGTAATAGTAGAGGGATGTAAGGCCTAAGCTCTTGACAGAGCTCATGTCCACAACCCCCAAAATTAAAATTTCAAATAATAAAACACAAGGAGAAGGCCACATCAAGTCATGCATCCTCAAAATCCTTGTCGCTCACACAGGCACATCCCAATACCCTATAGAAGGCCACCCAATATCCGCTCTAGTTCAAACCTTAAACCCATTTTTTCAGAAATCACTGACCCAAATTACTTAAAAACACCCCTCCTGTCATCATAGAAAAGTAATTTTGCACATAAATCTATACAAGGAAGGCTATTGGTGAAAACCTAATGAGTATACCATTACAAGAGGAAATATTCATCAACAAGTGTTTTTGTTTTATTTATTCCTCCACCTACTTAAATTATTATTATACCATTATTATAAAATAATATGATTATATTACATATTATTTTATTTTTTATGTTAAGGTCATGTCCTACAAACATATCCAATTCTATCAAATGGGTAATTAAATCATCGTTAGCATGTACAGTGGACTACCACCTCACAAACCGATTCATTTTGTTCTATTACAACCTATCAATATTGGAAATAATGATGTATTTAATTTCAATTTATGATAATTATTATATTATTATTATATTTGAAGTATTTTTTCACACATAACTTCATGATTCCCATTTTTCGGTATATGATAATTCCACATGCGTATATGGCGTACTACTGCCTCAAGAAGTGATGTGATTCATTAACTTTTTACATGGAAAGTAAAAAAAGGATGTATCTAATAAAAATATGTGATACCTATTAAATAAAAGTTATTTTTATGTATAATATATTATTTTTCTTTCTTTCTTAAAATATGTATTGAAAATTAAAATAGTGTTCACACATATGTATGACTTACCATCTCCATTTACGGTGTATTTAATTTTCAATCCATCTCACTTATAGAATAATATATATACATTTAAAATTAATTTATATGATATTTATATCTTGTTTATCATTCTTGATATTATGTAACAATGGTAAATGTAATTGTTTACAAAATAACCAGTCACAACATACATGAAAAACAAAGTAGTTATTGCTCGAATCGTGACTTTAACATTGAATTGTTAATAAAAATATAATAAAATGTCATAAGTAAATCATATATGTTATAATATATACATGATGATTTATTTAATTGATTAGTAATTAACTTATAAATATTATATAGGGTACATGAATGTGTATGAAGGAAGTCAAGACATAAGGAAAGGGATTTCTCATCTCCCTTTTATTTCGGTGACATTACGCCATATTAACCATTTATTTTTTTATGTTGTGTATATAATAACCATGTATGTATTCATTTATTCTTATAATGAAAATTATTATTATTAAAAATTCATTTTATTATCTATCTTTAATGGGTTTTACGGTTCAAAAGCTACCAAAGTGGTAATAATTTTTTGTCTCAATTTTCCTTCTTTGAGACGTATGTTATGTTATGCACCTATATTTTTTGTTGAGGTGTATATATAGTAACTTTTACATGTTATATCTCGAATTTATTTATATACATTATATTTTAAGTTACATTTTATTTTATTCCTTCTTGGGGCTTACAATTCAAGGATTCCAAAGTGTTAATGATTTTCTGTTACAATCTAATTGTTTACCGGGATTGTTTAGGATTACGTTTTTAATGATAAAGTTTAATGATAAATAACTAAATAAACATATTAATTTTATTATCCTATGGTTATTCATGAAATTTTAAATTAATTGTACCATTTTTCAACTCTGTGTTACTTAAAATAAATCTGTAAGTGTTTTTAGGAAAATATAACTTTATTTCTCTCTTCGGTCTGTAATTCATTTTCTTCCAAAACCATGTTTTTCAAAAATGTATCCAAAAAATGAATTATTACAATCACAATATTTTTAAAATAAATTTATACTTATTTTTTACTTTTGAAAAAAATTTAAATGTATCCTCATATTCTATTTCAAAAAATAATGCTTGTTTGGATTTTACAGTAAATGTGGAGGAATCTTTATTTTAATGTGTACGATGTGAATGAAACCTTCCATATTTATGTCTAGTATTTTCTTTTAATATTAATTTATAATTTTTCTAATTTTTCTTCAAATAAAAATATTTTCAAATTGATTTATATTTTAAGAAGTTTTATTCAAAGTGAAAAGAATATTTTCCCCAAGAAATTTTTTAAATGATTTTTAAAAATATTCATTTATAATATTTCAATTTTATTTCATTGAAATGGATTTTGAAAATTTTTTATGTTTCATATAACTATTTTTAATGAAATTTTATTTTCATTGGGAAATATTTTAAATGACCGATCAAAATCATTTCGCATCTAATATTACATTCATTGATGTTACCAATACCTTATAGGAGATATGATATAAGGATATCATTCTTCTTATTTTTATGAATAGTTTATTTTTATGATAGAATTATTTTTATGAAACTTGTTTCCCTTCCATGGGTTATACCATGATAATATTCTTATGAAACCAAATTCTTTTCCATAGGATATGATATGATGAGATGTTTATGAAACAAATTTCATTTGATAGGTTATGAAATGATGAATGTTTTATGATCTTTTGGCACATATATGTTTGATTTTCGTTATTTAATGGATATGAACTATATCTCCATCTAATTCACTAGAAAATTATAAATTTTCTATAAGCTCAGAGGGTACATTGGTTGTTATACCAAGATTGAAAATAATGGTACACAGGTGGTTAGACAATGCCCAAAAATGGGGGTACATGGGTAGTTATCACAAGCCTTGAAAAGAGGGTACATGGGTGGTCATTTCAAACTCAAAAAATGGTACATGATAGGTCACCATTGGCTTGATTTAGGTACATTTCTAATTATCCTAGTCCTAACATGTTATGAATGTTTTTGTGGGTATCCTTGAAAAAAAATATTCTATGATTATGTGTATGTCACAAATATATATTATTATAATGTATTTACCTTATGGATCATATTATTTTATTTCTTTATGATTCATGTTTTATGAACTACCAATATTTATTCCATGACTCAAAATTATGATCTTTGATATGAAGGGTACGAATTTAAATTGTTATACTCATGTTTTTATATGATTATATTCATGTTATGTTTATATATCTCACTTGTTTACCAATACTAAGAATTTGATATCACCCTTTCTTATGTTTTCTTTCCCCATGTTTGGAAGATATTTATTATGTATTGTTTTTATAAGATAAATGATGGATATGAAGATCTGAGTGGGAGATGATGTATTTATTCTATGAATCAGTTGTTTATATTCCCATGTTTACAAAGGAACTAACCTATTAGGGTAATCAAGAGTGAGTTGGTGTTATATAATGAATATTAATAGAAAAAATGAGGTAATATACATGTATGAGAAGACTAGTTCAATATATTTGGTATCAAATGAATGGGTTAGAGAACTATTAGAAACTAGGATGACAAAACATTAATGATATCCAAAGGTATATTTTAAAGGATTTGACTTGGGATGTCTCTAAGGATAAGTATAAAAATAATTCAGAGTATAGAAAAATGTATTGGAATTTGATAGTGGTTATATTAAGTGGTATAAAAGAAATTAAATCCTTGTCTAGATACTACAAGTGGATGAGACTCTAGAATAGAGTTACGTAGGGGTAATAAATTTTGAAAATATTGCACTGATATGGACTCGAACATCACCTGGTGCACAATAATGGGCCTTGTTGCGAACCTAGTTTGACACTCCCATGGGATATTCTCTAGAAGTTCACAAAATCATTATGAACATTTAGGAATGGTTTAAATAGATTATGTCTATGAATTTCCTAGGATAAACCTACTCTATAATAGATTAAAAATAATGTGCCATGATTTAGATTTCCAACAAGTTATTTTTAAGGATTATGTGGTTTCTCGATATGAGTTTGGTTACTCAAACTTTGATTTTTGGTTTTAGTAAAGGGATGGAACCAGAATGAATTGGGTTAACATTGACATAAAATTTGATGATAAATGACAAATAGGATGATGATTGGAGTGAAATATGTTATGATTATTCCCAATCATTTATCACATAACCTGATTAAAATCATAAACAATAATAAAATATTAGAATCACTAAATAGGATAAGAATATATTTAGGTGAGAGTTCAAGTGGTGGATACCATAGAGGAAATAGGATTTAGTTTCATATATGTTTGGAATGTGGGAAAAACACCCAATTATACGACTTATTGGAATAGGAATATGTTGTAACTATGGAAAACAAGGGAAAAAAGTATGTAACTTAAAAGGGAAAATTGAATGTTCAATTAGCACAATGGATGAGAATAGTGGTCCTGCAAAGATGTCATCAACTATTGAATTCATTAAATGTGGTAAGTATGGTAATTATTCATATCAATTTCTTTATAAGAATAATCATTAAGAAGATCATAATGGTTGTGTGAATTAATTTGATATTACTGATGATGAAGATACTGAAAATTCCATATATAAGGAAATAGGTATTGAAGAAAAATAAGGTGAATCTTGGTTAATGGTTGAAGAATGAAGTGGAATGAATGAATTATTTATGTATTGGAATTCAAATATTATTTTATATGAATCATGTGATATATAATTAATGTTCAGTGTAAATTTTTCATTAAGGATTTACAAAAAAATATTAAATGGTACTGATGTACTAATAATGGGATATAATGTAAAGGTGATATTTCATGACAAACACATGATTAAGCCAAATATAACACTTAATATGTTTCTAATTTTAATATAATGATGTTTGGATAAAGTTATTATTGATATATGTAAAATATTTTTGATTTTATTGTCTACCTTGGAATTGATTAATGATTTGTTTAAAATTTGGTTTATGCAATCGTGGATGGATTTTAAATATTTTTGGATTTAAGGAATATATTCCATAATCTTTGTTTTATGTATGTAATTTGTATTCATGTATGTTTTCAACAGGTTTTTTGCTAATTTATATTGTTACCATGTATCAAGAGAATACACGATGAAGGTATTCACATGTTTGGTATTTTACAATCAAGATAAACATTATGATATATGGTGGATTAATGTTAATTTGATTTTGAGAAATTTAGTGACCATATTTTTAAATATTGAAATGTTTTATAGGTCATAAGGATTACAATTTATGGAGTGGATTAATGAGTAAATTGGTTGAGGTTTTAGAGATTAACATATTAATTCACTATATAAAGGTTTTTCAATATTCAATAACCAATGTTAACATTTTTTAACTAAAGATAAATGGAATGAATTTTCATTATATATATGGATCTTATGATCTGTTAGTGCTTCAGGAACAATATTCACCTTTATTGCATATAGTATGATATGAATTTGAAATAGATCAATGTACAAAAAATGGATGAGATTATTTATTATGACACATCACAGTGGGGCCCATGCAATGACTCCCCAATCCCACCTATAGTAGGCTAGGTGATGGATACTAGCACCGATAAGGCATATCACTAACATGGGAGGCATTATCCTATGTACTTGTACACATGCACACATATCCAAGCTGATAAAATGATTAAATGTAAACCCAAATAAACAACCATGAATTCATATATCTAAATCCTACAACCATTGTACAACAATATGTAAAGGAAAGTAAAAAACTCCAAATAAAATCCCATTATATAGTTTGAAAATAATTTAAACTTAATAGAAAACTGGGACTATTGTCATAATACCACAAGAACACACCTCAGTTTGTCTGGTCTCACTAAGCACTGTCTGGTTTGGATCCATCATGGACTCTTTAAAAAGTTCGAATGTCTGTAAAATATATGAATCAAGTAGATAAATCCCATTAAGGGGTGAGTATAACAATATTTAGTAGGAAAAATCAACACCACAAATCATACAACAAATGAAATGCAGTCAGTTATACATAAGTACATGTCTACATCACATATGACAAGAATATCTAGATATACTCAATAAAGACACACAGTATAAAGGTAAGTCACTATTATAGTATACCAATCTTGGTATTCCATCTTGAAGATTCCACAGAACACCTATCTGGGAAAACACAATCCTGAGTCTGATAGCACTGACGAAGTCTATCTCGGTATTAATGCATATTGGGTATCATCATGAGAATGCACATGATAATGTTTTGAAGAGATATGATACAAAGATGAGGGTCAATCCCAATGCCATGGGATGATACCAATAACTAAATCTGGATTAACTAACTAAATATTGGATTGACACCTTCGTACTTTTGGCCACAACTGTACTGAGAACACCCCCAAGTGCATGAAGATGAGTATAGGATCTTGGATCGGGCCTCATGGATGGATTCTAATGACTATATCAAAGAATTTATGTTGAATGGATAATTGTCCAGTTTATAGAATATGATTCCATACCAACCCTTAGGGAAAGGATAAGGGGAAGAAACCAAAATGAAAAATTTCCATGATACGGAGGATAAGGGCTTCAATCCATGTATAAAAGAGGACACTGCATGTTGTAAGGGTCACACACCGTGTCCCTTGACCCCAGTTCTTCCATAATTAAATAAACTATGTCCCTTTTGCATGTCCATGCAGAAGTACATAGAATTTAGGGCACTAATGTTTTATACCCATGTGCTAGTACATTTCTTTAGCCTATGTATAGGTGCTTGCATGCTATTACACAGATTATCTTGTGCATTTTGTCCTTGTTGTGTTTATGTGGGGTAGAACACAGTGTTCTCAAACCTGTGTATTCCACCCCATGTACATGTGCCTCTGAGGTACACATCGATTCACTGGGTAGGGTTCAAATGTCATGTGATAGGGTCATATTTCGTCTGATCCATAACTCCCTTTTAGTACCCTAGCTTCTAAAAAGGGCGGCTCACATGTCATGTATATCTGATTTACATGTCTTGTAATTCGAAATTTCCAAAAATTCTAGATCTTTGATCCAAATGTCTTATCCACTCTTCAAGCCTTTGATTTCAGTCATGCCTTACTGTAAAATTATGAATCAATGACTGCTGAATATTTCCATCAGGGAAAAACAAGATCTATTCCTTCAATATATTTGAAAAGTGAAATTTTTATGTGTTCTTAATTATGTTATGAAGAACACAAAAACAATGTATCTATATCATCTGATATATTATCATCTCCATCATTACAACAACTTATGTTTTTTTGATCCTTGATCTACAATATTGTAATTTTATTCCAAGAAATAGGAGTTCAACGATCGATTGATCAAGATATGTCAAATCCTGGTATAATCCAAGAACTCCCACAATGATCAAAGAATCAGTGGAGAAAATAATAAGAATTATAAGGAGGAAAGAACCTCAATATATGTCCATATTTATCTCGATTCATTTATATGAGAAAAGAATGAATAAATTATCAATATCAAAAAAATTATCCTATATCCCAATTAAACTAACCAATATAGAAATGTGCACAATCTATGGATAAATCTGTTTGTTGATTAATATGTGTCCATCATAGAATCCAAAATTTATATGGAAAATGAATCAAACAAACATCCTACCTCAATTCATATTGATCTCTGACAAAGAATAGGGTTTCATCATGATCATTGGAAATATTCTTTTATTTCATTGTCTTTCGATCATCGATCTGTGATCCTATCACCATTCATCTGTGAGAAATCCTCCAAATCTATCTAAAACATCTCTACAAAGTATATTGGGTTATGTAGATAACCTTAGGATTTCATTATAAAATTTTATTTAAAGACTCTCTAATCGCATCATTGATGAAAAGAATTAAAAGAATTTGTTGAATTATTTTATTCATTTATGCACCCACGATGACTTTTCTAAAAATGCCTCTCTTCAACCAAGGTTTAGTAGAGCCTATGGTAAAACCTACAATCTAAATTAAACGATGAAATCATATTTTTAATCTGAACCTTTATCCATAATATTTTGTACTTTTTTCTAAAACATTGTGTGTGTGCTATTAAATATATTTAATATATTTAAAACATTTTTTATGGTCACACTAAGCCTCAGAATCACACTCCATCTTAGCACTTGGTCTCTAAAATAATCTATACAATATCCAAAATATAATACATGGAAAATCCAAGTCATTAAATTCTCCCTAACTTGGGGATTTATGTCCCTAAAATCCAAAGGGTGGGCCTCTCAAAGATATGTCAGTAATGAGCATTAATCTAATCATCCTTCTCCCAAGTTCTCACTTGGAGATCTCATGTTTCCACTGGACTCACATTAAAGGAATCACTCACCCATAATGGATCTTCTCTCGCTGATCCTCAATCACTATCAGCTTCGTGGAAAAGGTACCTCCAACATCGATCTCTATCTCCCCCAAGTAGATAACATGAGATGGTTCGTGAACATACCTACTTAGTTGTGACACATGGAAGATTTCTTGTACCTAGTCTAACTTCAAAGATAGATCTAAGTGGTAGTCCACCATTCCAACTCTACATAGTATCTAGAAGGGCCAGTGAATATCAGAGATAACAAGTTGCCCCAGCCAAATATATATACACCACATCATGGTGAAACATATAGAAACACATGGATTCCATCCTAGAATATAAAATTCTCATATTATATATCAGCATAAGACTTTTGGTGGCTCTCGGTAGTCTTTATCTGGCCCTGGATAATCGGAACCTTGTCAGTAGTTTCTCACACCAACTCTAGGCCCATGAGTACTAACTCTCCTATGTGAGTCCAAAAAAAGTGTTTACCTACAAGTTCACCCATAAAAATTTTCAAATGGTTTCATACCGAGGGTGTAACACCCTAGGCTTCCATGGTACGCTTCTCTTTGAATAATAAAGTAGCATGTGTTGTATGCAACTTCGAGTTCTAACAGACACCACAACCAATCAAACTAGCTGTTATGAATAGTAATACCTACTTTTTGAAATTTTATAGATTTTATCTTTCAAAATGGACTTCATTTTTTCATTCTTAATATCTAAATTATCTTAGGGTGAAATTTTGGTACTTTCGGATAACTTTCATATTTTGATGAATAGTGAAAATTACTAAATTTTAATTAAAAACAACTTTTTAAATCAAAATAATTAATAGTGATAAATTATTATTTTGTGTGATTTTAAAGTATATTTAGAATATATTTTTACCATTTAATACAATGTTGGTCATTGGACGTAATTTCACATTTAAACCGGACATAAACAAGTGTCAATCTTTTGATAGTTATTATTTCGTAAAAACACGCTTTTTGTTTGGACAGCGGGAATTAATTTTAAATTAATTTCTTCCACTTGTGTGTTTTGAATTTCAAAAAATGGATTCCATATTTGGAGTAAGGATGTACAAATTGTGTAAATAGGTAACTCTTATTTTTATACATTTTGAATAATTACTTCGATAAATATTTTATTTACCATGGTTAATGGGAAAATCAGGTAAATAAGGGTAAACAAATAATAATATAATAATATAAAATTACCCTAAAACATGTCCTAACCCTATTTTTTGATACATGTCTGACCATGGGAATCTTTGTGTCTATTTTGGGACCCCATGGATCCACTTGTAAGTGATAATGACACTTTATATTAATAAAGCTAAAGTAAATACAAAAAAGGCATAAGCATATATCTTTTAGAAATACAATTTTTACATAAGGTTATATATGTTCTACTTTTGACTATAAATATTAATTATAAAGATAAAAAGATTTAATACATAATTTTATTTTATTTATAATTTTTAGAAATTGAATGATTAAATTTATAAATGACACAATAATGATGCAGTATTTTCATTATTAATGAAAGAATCAAATAATTAGTATTATAAATGTTAAAATAAATATAATTTGAATGTTTTGATGCCATCCACGAATTTTATTAGTTAATATGGAATGTGATTATTTCTTGAATGATTTTTTCAGAATTAATAAAGTTTTTAAGACTTTAACAAAAATCAATTATTAAATATTGTCAAAATTGACATAAATGAGTTTTTAAAACAAATATTATATTATTAATTGATATTATATACCTAAAAATATATGTTTCGGCCAAAGGATTTATATAATGATAGGTGTATCATTAATGGAAAACATTGGGGTCTCTTGTAAGTATATAGTATGTTTACTAACCATATAATATAAAAATACAAAGTGACATGGTAAATATCAAACTATTTAACTAAGAGTTAAATATAAATGATAAGGTTAATATAGTAACTGAAACCTATCTAAAATATATTGTATGAAAGTATTTCCACCTATACCCGCCTTATCCTTTAAATAATCCACTTTGGAGCCATTTGAAACCAAATACGGATTTATTATAAAATAATATTTCTAGCTTTTCCAAAGGTGCCCCTCACCCATCTTATAAAACGACACTCCACCTTCTCTCTAATTCACACCTTCAAAGTATTTTGGCTCAGCCAAAACCTAACCAAATATTCTTTCAACATCCCTCAATTCAACCTAGAGGCCTTAGTTTGATCAGAAATCCAACCTATGTAGACCTTTTGATCAAATGAAAAGGAATAACCCGAAGAAGAGGTAATGTTTTCACCACCCTCCTTCTAGTTCCTTTCTTCTTCAACTTCTTATTTCTTTGTTATTTACATTCTAAAATAATAACTCCAGTATCTTCTATATACTGTGATGTTATTATAAATATGGTACAACCATATTCAGTATTCTATCCATCCTTTGAATGACATGTCACCATACGTGCGTACGTACGACTTACCGTCTCCACATCGTGGTGTAATTGTTATTCAAAACATTATTAATTGGATGGGTATGATAATGATGTGTAATTGAAGTAAATAATAAATATAACATTATAATTATTCTGTATATATGATATAACATCCAATTATATATTATTTTAATATCAAAAGAATGATATTATTGCTCATTCGTACGTACGGACTACTGTCTCCACGAACACGATGAGATTCATTCTCCATTGTATCCATTAAAGTTTAATTATCATTTTATGATTAGAAATAATGTTTAAGGACATGATATCATTCTGGATATGAATAATATACAACCTATCCATAAAAAACTTGTCTTATGTAACAAATCATATAAAAGAAAATGAGTAAGTTAACACACAAAACACTGATAATACGAAGATATTATTAACAAATCAATGTTAAAAGATCATATATGATATCATATTAATGTATATTATTCTTGTATAATTTAATAACAACTATATAATCATTATATAGGAGGTTAACCAACCCTCTACCAAGTAAATGTACATGGTAAGGGTTAATTTCACAATCTCTTTATTATCCATGGTTATTTTTACTTAAGTATCTACTGGGACATATTTATCATCCACATCCATGTTACTTAAAAATGTATTTCAAATCATTCTTACTATTTTTACATAATATGGGTTAAATTCATTTATATCCTTATTTGAATTTTTATATGAATTTTATAAAGGAATATTCCCGTTTTTTTCCAAACAAGGTCTTTTTTAACCTTTTCGACAAAATTAAGGTGAGAATGTCTTTTTTTAACTTATATGGCGGGTGCGGAAATTTTCACCGTTATAAAATCATAAAAGCTTCCCTTACAAGCTTGTAAGAATATTTTCAAAGTAAATTTTTTCTTTTATAATTGTGTGACTTTTAAATGATTTCAAAAAAAGTGATATTTCTCTCAAATAGTTTTGATTTCATCTATATCAACATCCATTGATGGATTTTAAGATTATTTGAAGTTGATTTATTATGATACAAAACATCCATATTTTATTAAATGTTTTGTGATATGTTTGATTTTTTATGTCTTATTTTTATACCATTCCTGGTTTATGGAGAAATTATTGACATTTCTTATGATAGTTTTAATACGAATGTTTATGTTATGTTTAAACCTGTTCATATGAGGAATGCATTAGACTTAATAAGTGACGGGTGCAGCCCGCTATAGCTCCTAGATGCATCGGTAGGTATCATGAGACAAACTACTGTCTTGGAAAAAGGCCTTGACAAAATATTTTTTGAAGTCTTGGCACAAGTCCGTGACTATGTGGTTATGATAGTATGGCCTTATGGATTCCATCATTATGAAAGTGGTTATTGATATTTTATGTGATTATTTGACTAGTAGAATATCCATTTGAATAAGTAAATGGAATTATTTCATTTTTTTATGCCATATTATGCTGAAGTTCATGTTTAAAAGGGTTTTGTTTTAGTTATACATTGCCTTAAATGTTTATGCTTATTTGTGAAAGCCTCCACTATATTGTTATCCTTACTAAGCATCTAAGCTCACCCCTTTGAATGTTTTATTTTTTCCAGGATGTGAAGAAGTGGTTTATGAATGACCTATAAGGATAGTATGAGGGGATATGAAGACAAGATGTTGTAGTAGTTTTCATTTTATGATGTAAATATAAGACTTATGAATATATCTAGTATTTCAAGGACTACTAAACTAATCGGTCCTTTGGGACATGATTCCTAGAAATCAATCCAATGGTAAGTGATAATGCACTGAATCTGGGTAACTGGGGTCGGGGCATTACAGTTGGTATCAGAGGAAGTTTAGTACAAACTTTGGAAGCAATATTTAGATAAACTCTTATTAGAGCACATATATATAATATGGACTTTGAGGATTAGTATAGAAGAACTTCCTAGAAATTTGGTATTGTAGAGATTTTGTGAGTTTTCCAAGAAATACATTCCTATCTGGATACGAACAGGTAGAGGTGGCTCTGGAACAGTTGTACCTAGGAGTGAAAACTCGGACAAGGAGTTTCGGGTTTGACCCGGGGTATCCGGGTACACTACAATGAGCCTTGTTGCACTCTTGGTTACAACACTCCTGGGGGATATGCTTAGGATAATTATCATTTTCTTTATGAACCATTATGAAGGGTTATGAGTTTATATTTCCTCAAAGAAAACATTTTTTATGATTATGGATTATATCCATAAACTATTCAATTTATGTTAAGTTTTTTACAAGTATGGCATTATGCATTTAAATTCATAAACTAATCTAGTTTATGCCATTATTTAGAAATGGAACCTAGTGGAAGGAATGGAAACCTTATCAATGCACGCAATCCATGTAGGGATTGCCCTCCTGCTCAAGATAATTATAGTGGAGCTGGGGATGCAACTGGCGATGATCAGCTAATCACCATACTGGGACAACTCACTCAGGTTATGAATAATAACCGTACTTGTATGGAGCACCTTGATCCACATTGTGGAAGATCAATGTTAGATCTCTTCTTGAGACAACAACCACCAACATTAAATGGGAGTAAAAATACATTAGTAGATGAGCAATGGATAAATTCCTTAGAGAAAATATTCCATGCTTTGGGGAGTAGTGAATGGGAAAAAGTTATTACGGCAGCTTACCACCTCACTGGAGATGCTGATCAATGGTGGTCATTGATTCAAAACATTAAGGAAGATGATGAAGTATCAAATATGGACAGGAGGGAGTTCAAAGAGCTTTTCTTAGAAAAATACTTTCCTCATGACCATCGAGCAGATATGGAAAGGCAATTTCTAAGTCTGAGACAAAAGGAGGATGAGAATGTTGCAAAGTATAAGGCTACCATTACAAGTTTAGAAAGTTATGCTTCAGATTATATACATAACCCAAGAAGTAAGATTGATCGTTTATTTGATGGGTTAATACCATTTCTCCATTGAGAATTAGTCTCAAAAACCTTCTCGTAGTACGAAGATATTGTCTCATGTGCTATCAATATGGAAAAGGAATTCTATAAGTCTTACAACTTTAAAGTAAAGAAAGATAAGAAGAGATTTGTTGATCACTCTGGAAATGGAAATAAGGGGATGAAGGGAAAAGTTGAATATCCATCATGCTGTAAATATGGGAAGAAACACCCTGGTACTTTCTTGAAGGGAATGGGAGTCTGTTACAAGTGTGGTGAAAAATGCCACCAGGCTCATGATTGAAAGAGGAAGAAGGAAGCTACCGATGTTCAATGCTAAAATTGCAGGGAGATGGGACATTATGAAAATGAATGTCCTAAGCATCAGGGGAACTTACCTCAGAAAAGGACAAGGGATCAAGGCCAACCATATGCTATCACTACTGCTGAGGTAGAAGCTCCGAAATACGTAGTGGCAGGTAATTTAATGGTTTCATAAAGTTTATCAAATGCATTATTAGATTTTGGATCATCGCATTTCTTCATATCTTCCTAGTTTGCTAAGAAAATTAGATATTTCCAATTTGATTTAACAAGGGAGTTTTCAGTTAAAACTCCTAAGGGAAGTATAATTGCTACAAAGTTCTATGAATCAGTTCCCATTAGAGCACACACATGTTCTTTATCCTTTGATCTCATCATCATACCTATGATTAAATTTTATATAATCCTCGGTATGGATTGGATTTTGGACCATGATGTGAAGATTTATTATAAGAAGAAGGAGGTTATGATTTTTGATGGTGATGATAAATAACACCTTATCTTTAGAGCAGAATCGCAACCACCTGATTCTTATCTAGATCCACCCCCAGTAGATCAAATAAATTCAATTATTGGGGAGGAAGAGAATGAAATAAATGTGGGTGAGGAATGGAATGTTCAAATAGAGGATGTACCTATTGTGAAATAATATGTTGATGTGTTTCCAGAAGATTTACCTGGACACCCTCTAGAACGAGAAATTGAGTTTTCCATTGATTTAATTCTTGGCTCAAGGCCCATATCAAAGACCCCTTATAGAATTGCCACTCTGGAACTAGTTGAACAAAAGAAACAACTAGAGGAATTGAGTATCAAGGGATTTATGCTCCATAGTGTTTCTCTATGGGGAGCCCCTGTTATTTTTGTTAAGAAGAAAGATGGATCTATGAGGTTGTCCATTGACTACAGGGAGATAAATGCTATAACAATAAAGAACAAGTATCCCCTACCCTGCATTGATGATTTATTCGACCAACTTCATGGAGCTCAACAATTTCAAAAGATTGACCTTCAATATAGATACCGTCAGTTGTGTGTGAAGAAGGAAGACATTCCAAAGACAACATTTCGATCTAGGTACGGGTATCATGAGTTTACAATAATTCCTTCTGTATTGACTAATGCACCCTCTGTATTCATGGATCTAATGAATAGAGTTATCAAGGAATATCTCGATGATTTTGTGGCGTTATTTATTGATGACATCTTGGTATACTCCAAAATCTACAAAGATATTGAAAATCACTTACGCATTATCTTGAAGACACTTAGATAACATGAATTTTATGGGATGTTTAGAAAATGTGAATTCTAGCTTCAGGGGATTTATTTTCTTGGCCATATTGTCTCTAAATATGGAATCTATGTTGATCCTTCTAAGACAAGAGCAATCCAAGAATGGTCAGTTCCTACAAGTATAACTGAGGTACGTAGTTTTATTGGTTTAGCAGGACATTATTGACATTTCGTCCTGAATTTTGCCCGGTTGACTAATCCTTTAACAAAGCTCACACGTAAAGGGGTTAAATTTGTTTGGACAAAAGAGTGTGAAGAATTTTTTGAATAACTGAAGTGAAGATTAGTCAATGATCCTATATTGACTCTACCATCAGGGAATGATGGGTTCGTTATTTATAGTGATGCATCGAAGAAAGGACTTTGATTGTGTCCTTATGCAGAATGATAGATTTATTGCCTATGCATCACGACAGCTGAAAATTAATGAGCAAAACTATCCTACTCATGATCTTGAGTTAGCTACTATAATCTTTTCTTTAAAGATATGGAGATATTATATCTATGGTTAAAAATGTGATATATATACCGATCACAAGAGTTTGAAGTATATTTTCTCACAGAAATAACTCAATATGAGGAAAGATAGATGGCTTGAATTACTCAAAGATTATGATTGCATGATACACTACCACCCAGGGAAGGAAAATAAGGTGGTAGATGCTTTGAGTATAAAGGATCGTGGTGTTTTGAACAAGATGAGAATTGAAAGGGGTCCTATTTTCATGGATCTAGTAAAAATGGATATTGGAATCACCATGGAAGGTGAAACATCAATAATTTTTCAAATGGTTTCCAAACCATCATTACTAGAAAGGATAAAGAGTTATCAGACTAATGATGAAGAGTTTAAAAAGAATATTAAAGCTGTAAATGATGGGAGATTGAGTGACTTTTTGTATGAAGATGGAATTTTGAAATTTGGAAAGAGACTTTGTGTTCCCGATATACCTGATCTAAAAAGGGAATTGTTAGACGATTCTCATAGTTCCAATTTCTCTATACACCCAGGGAGCATAAAAATGTATAGGGGTTTGAAGGAACATTTTTGGTGGGACAAAATAAAGTGGGAAATTTCTGATTTTGTGTCAAGATGTATGGTTTTTCAACAAGTGATAGATTGAAGGTAACAACCTGGAGAAGTCTTGCAACCTCTTCCCATACCTGAGTGGAAATGGGATAATATCACAATAGACATTGTCATTGGACTAACAAAGACTCCTAGAAGGAACGATGCAATATGGGTCATTGTTGATCGTCTTACCATATCAGCACATTTTCTTATAATAAGAGAAGATCTACCAATTCAATGTCTAGGAGGAATATATATTAATGAAGTTGTGAGACTTCATGGAGTACACATATCGATTGTTTCTGATCATGATCCACGTTTTACATCAAGATTTTGGAAAAGTATTCAGAAATCCATGGATACTGAACTTCATTTGAGCACTGCTTACCAGCCTCAAACAGATGGACAATCATAATGAACTATTCAATCCTTAGAAGACATTTTGAGAGCCTTCTCACTTGACATTCAGGGTATGTGGGATCAATATTTACATCTAGTATAATATTTCTATAACAATAGCTTCCATTCGAGTATTCTGATGGCACCATATGAAGCGTTATATGGAAAGAGATGTCGCACGCCAACCTGTTGGGATAACATTGGTGAAACTAAACTTGTAGGCCCAGAACTGGTGGAGGAAACGATGGAAAAGGTAAAGGTAATCCAAAACTACATCAAAGAAGCTCAAAGTAGGGAGAAGAGCTATGACAATAACCAAAGGAAGGATTTGTAATTTCAGGTAGGAGATCATGTATTCATGAAGGTATCTCCATGGAAGGGGGATATACATTTCGGTAAGAAGGGTAAATTGATTCCTAGGTACATTGGACCTTTCGAAATTCTAGAACTAATTGGGGTTGTAGCTTACTGTTTGGCAATGCTGCCAAGTCTCTCCAAAGTTCACGATGTGTTTTTCACATATCATTGTTGAGAAAATACATGCCTGACCCAATGCATGTACTCACCTATGGGGAATTAGAACTGGAACTCGATCTGTCTTATTGTGAAGAGCCCATCAAGATTCTTGATACAAGAGAACAAGTGCTGAGAAACCAGATGACTCGTCTGGTAAAAGTTATATGGAGAAACCATAAGATGGAAAATGCAACGTGGGAACCTGAGGAACTTATGATGAAGAACCACCTGAGTATTTTTACGTAGTAATACTCTAGAAATTTGGAGGATGAAATTAATTTAATGTGGGGAGAATGTAATACCCCAAGCTTCTATGGTACGCTTCTCTTTGAATAATACAGTAGCGTGTGTTGTACGCAACTTCGATTTCTAACACACACCACAACCAATCAAACTAGCCGTTATGAATAGTAATACCTACTTTTGGAAATTTTTTAAATTTTATCTTTCAAAATGGAATTCATTTTTGGTTTTAGAATATCGAAATTAGCTTCAGGTGAAATTTTGGTACTTTTCATATAACTTTCATATTTTGATGAATAGTGAAAATTACTAACTTTTAATTAAAAACAACTTTTTTAATCGAAATAATTAATAGTGATAAATTATGATTTTGAGTGGTTTCAAAGTATATTTAGAATATATTTTTACCATTTAATACAATTTTGGTCATTGGACGTAATTTCACATTTAAACCGACATAAACAAGTGTCAATCATTTGATAGTTATTATTTCATAAAAACACGCTTTTTGTTTTGACAGCAGGAATTAATTTTACATTAATTTCTGCCACATCTGTGTTCTGAATTTGGAAAAATGGATTCCATATTTGGAATTAGAATTTCCAAATTGTGTAAATACGTAACTCTTTTTTTAGACATTTTGAATAATTACTTCGGTAAATATTTTATTTACCATGGTAAAGTGTAAATCCGGTAAATAAGGGTAAACAAATAATATTATAATAATATTAAATTACCCTAAATCATGTTCTGACCCTAGTGGTTGATAAATTTCCGACCATGGGCATCTTTGGGTCGATTTTGGGACCCCATGGATCCACTTGTATGTGATAATGAAACATTATATTAATAAAGCTAAAGTAAATACAAAAATGACAAAAGCATATATCTTTTAGAAAAACAATTTTTATATAGAATTATATATGTTATATTTTCGACTATAAATATTAATTAGAAAGATAAAAAGATTTACTACCTAATGGTATTTTATTTATAATTTTTAGACATTGAATAATTAAATTTATTTGTGACACAATAATGATGGAGTATTTTCTTCATTAATGAAAGAATCAAATAATTAGTATTATAAAGGTTAAAATAAATATACTTTCAATGTTTTGATTCCATACAATAATTTTATTAGTTAATATGACATCTTATTATTTATTAAATAAATTTTTTTAGAATTAATAATGTTTTTAAGACTTTAACAAAAATAAATTATTAAATATAGTCTAAATTGACAAAAATGAGTTTTTAAAACAAATATTATATTATTAATTGATATTCTATTACTAAAAATCTAAGGTTCGGCCAAAGGAATTATATAATGATAGGTGTATCATTAATGGACCACTTGAGGGTCTTTTTGAAGTATATAGTAATATTATTAACCATATAATATAAAAATACCAAGTGACATGGTAAATGTCAAACTATTTAACTAAGAGTTAAATATAAATGATAAGGTTAATATAGTGACACAAATCTGTCTAAAATATATTGGATAAAAAGATTTCGACCCATACCCACATTATCCTTTAAATAAACCACTTTGGATCCATTATAAACCGAATATGGATTTATTATAAAATAATATTTCTAGCTTTTCCAAAGGTGCCTCTCACCCCTCTTATAAAAGAGATCTCCCCCTTCTATCTAATTCACACCTTTGAAGCCTTTTGGATCAGCCAAACCCTGTCCAAATTTTCTCTCAACTTCCCTCACTTCAACCTAGTTTCCTTACTTTTATCAGAAATCCATCTTAAGTATCCCTTTTGATCAAATCAATAGGAAGAACCTGAAGAAGAGGTAATGTTTTCACCACCCTCTTTCAAGTTCCTTTCTTCTTTAACTTCTTCTTTCTTTTTTTATTTCCATTCTAAAATAATAACTCCAATATCTGCTATATACTGTGATGTTATTATAAATATGGTACTACCATATTCAGTGTTCTATCCATCCTTTGAATGACATTTCACCATACGTGCGTATGTACGGCTTACCGTCTCCACGTCGTGCTGTAATTGTTATTCAAAAAGTTATTATTTGGATGGGTATGATAATGATATGTAATTGAAGTAAATAATAAATATAAAATTATAATGATTCTATATATATGATATAATATCCAATTATATATTATTTTAATATCAACAGAATTATATTGTCGCTCGTGCATACGTACGGACTACCATGTCCAGGAACGCGATTAGATTCATTCTCCATCGTATCCATTCAAGTCTAATTCTCATTTGATGATTAAAAATAATGTTTACGGACTTGATATCATTCTGGATATGAATAATATACAACCTACCTATAACAAACATGGATTATGTAACAAAACATATAAAAGAAAACGAGTAAGTTAACACACAAAACACCGAAAATACTTAGATATTATTAACAAAGCAATGTTAAAATATCCTATATGATATCATATTAATTTACATGATTCTTGTATAATTTAAAAACAATTATTTCACCATTATACATGAGGTTAACCAACCATCGACTATGTAAAAGTACATGGTAAGGGTTAATTTCACAATCTCTTTATTATCCGAGGTTGTTTTTACGTAAGTATCTACTTGAACATCTTTATCATCCATATCCATGTTTCTTAAAAATGTATTTCAAATCATTCTTTTTATTTTACATAATATGGGTTAAATACATTTATACCATTTTTGAATTTTTATAATATGTTTATAAAGGAATCTTTCCGTCGTTTTCTAAACAAGGTCATTTTTAATCTTTTCGACAAAATTAAGGTAAGAATGCCTTTTTTTAACATATATGGTGGGTGCAGCTATTTTCTGCCATTATAAAATTGTCAAAGATTCCCTTACAAGCTTATAAGAATATTTTCAATGTAAATTTTTTCTTTTATAATTTTGTGACTTTTAAATAATTTCAAAAAAAAGAGATATTTCTCTTAAATAGTTTTGATTTCATCTATGTTAACATCCTTTGATGGATTTTAAGATTATTTGAAGTTGATTAATTCTAACACAAAACTTCCATATTGTATTAAAGGTTTTGTGATATGTTTGACTATGGATGTGTTATTTTTATACCATTCATAGTTTATGGAGAAAGTATTGACATTTTGTATGAAAGTTTTAATACGGATGTTTATGTTATGTTTAAACCTGTTCACATGAGGAATGAATTGGACTTAATAAGTGATGGGTGGAGCCCACTATAGATTCTCTATTCATCGGTAGGTCTCATGAGACAAACTAGTGTCTTGGCACAAGGCCTTAAAAAAATCTTATTTGTAGTCTTGGCACAAGGCCTTGACTCTGTGGTTATGATAATCTTGCATTATGCATTCCATCATTATGAAAGTAGTTATTGATATTGCATGTGATTATTAGAATAGTAGAATATCCATTTGAGTAAGTAAATGGAAGTATTTCATTTTATTTCTTCCATATTACGCTGAAGTTCAAGTTTAAAAGAATTTTTTTTATTTATACAATGCTTTACATATTTATGCTTATTTATGAAAGTTTCTGCTACATTGCTATCCTTAGTGAGAATTTGAGCTCACCCCTTTAAATGTTTTATTTTTCCCAGGATTGAAGAAGTATTTTTTGAATGACTTGTAGGGATATTATGAGGGAATATGAAGACAAGATGTTGTTGTAGTTTTCATTTTATGATGTAATTATAAGACTTATGAATATATCTAGTGTTTCCAAGACTACTAAACTAATCAGTCCTTCGGGACATGATTCTTGGAAATCAAGACAACGTTACATAATAATTCACTGACTCTGGTTAACTGGGGTCAGGGCATTATAGAGGGTGGAATGGTAGTTTTGTTGTGTTCCAACTCCCCCATTGTTAGGTGATCCTCAGATCTATGAAAAATGTCCAGCATGCAAGCATGCAACATGTCCTCTCAAGCCTGAGTGGCCTACTCAATCTGGCTATCATTTTGGGGGTGAAATGTTGTGATAAAAAATAATAGAGTCCCAAACACCTCCAATAATCCCTTCCACAACTAGGATGTTAAGCGAGCTTCATGGTCAGAAACATAGTCGATGGAACTCCCGATAGTCGGAATGTCTCCTTCATGTAGAAGATTCCAAAAATTTCTAGTGAAATATACTTATAAATTTACAAGAAGTGGGCCGACATGGTGATTCATCCTATGATCACCTAGATGGTATAATTTCTCTTAGTCATATGTCATATTCCCATAAAAAATATGTGGATATTCCATCCCTATTACACTCTATCACCTCTCGGTGTTGAGATGAACCCTCTAAAATGTGGTGTTAAACATTCACTTACAGACAAGTAAGGCATCGTGAGACAAACTCTACAACCTCTTCCTTAATCCCTGGCCACCAAAACTAGAATCTGAGGTACGGTTATATCATTTCCACAACTAGATGTACCGCCAAAGAACATTTACTAAACTCTCTCAGAACCTCCTCTCTTAACCCCACATGGACCATCATTATCTCTTTGTAAAGAACTATATCCTCCCCAAAATCATAAAACCCATCACGAGAACATCCAATGGAAATTAAGTTTGCAGGGTATCTTCATCGGTATCCCCTAGTTGTTCCACCCTGAATCACTACAAAATCAGATGGGTAACAATGATCACTTGGAGTTCAACAACACTATCTCTATCCACAAAGGATTACTACAATGAGACCAAGTACTCCGATTCCTCATTTAGAAAGTGTAAAAAAATATCATACTGAGAGAATCTTCCACTATGCTCACCTTCCCAAGAGTATACAAAATTTTGAAATCATAATCCTAGATGAACTTTTTCTATCACATATGTCTCAATTTAAGATCCCTCTAATAGAATATGTACTTGAGACTCTTTTGATAAGAATATATGATGAACTACTCTCCCATTAGTTAGCTTCACCACATCTTTAGTGAAAATACTACTACTTCTAAAACAAGATCATGGGTTTAATAATTCTACTCATGTGCTATCAAGTGATGTGAACCAAACTCAATCACTTCTTTCCTCTACATTAGAACACCACCACCCCTACATCCTAATGCAGTATAGAACACAATGTACTCAACACCCTCCTCTATAAATCTCAATATGTCATTACTTGTCAAACTCTACCTCAACTTCTGAAATTCCTAGGACACATCTCTTTCAACATGAATGGATTCACATTTTTAGTCAAATCTATCATGAGTGGTAATATCCTATATAAATCAGATATTAATATCCGATAACATCCTTCCTACCCAAGCAATATTTTCACCTTCATCACGCTCCTGGGATTCTCCCAAGATAACACAACCTTGAGATTATCTGAGTCCTATACCATTTAATCCACTAAGATAACATGTCCCAGAAAATGGACTGTCTAAATATAGAACTAGCACTTCGAGAGCTTTCAGAAAATCTAGTTCTATTAGAGTACATCCCAAACCATCCTCAAGTGTCTCAAAGGTTGACCTCAACTCACGAATCTCTTTGGGACCAACTAATATGTTGGAATGGATATTTATTCCTTATCATAATGTAGATCAATACAGAAGTCAATCTCTATGTAGGGAGGTAAACAAGAAACATCCTTAGGGAAGACGTCCCCATTCTCCACCACTACTACTAGAAACTGGAAACTCATAAAATCCACTACACCTAAGGTTAGGCTTTCCAAATGATGAAAAAACGGTTTCACCCTCCTATGCATGTGTCTATCCTGCACTTCCAAGGATTCCTTTTCACTCAAAAGGGAGAACGTAGATCCATTGTTGTGAACACATCACATCTTTCACCTACAAAAGTCAATATGGGGATGAATTTTGGATTACCATTCCATACATAAGATGATTTTGTAAGGACCCAATGCCTCTAAAATGAGATTCCAATAGAAACTCCCACTCCAATAGTTAGGTAAAACTATTGGCACAAGTGCGTGATCACTGAGTCTTCTCCAGTATATGTTTCCAACCATATGGGTGGAGCCAAGGGCTCAACTAGAATCTCAAATTCTCAAACGAGATATCGGAAAATAAAGTAATGACTAGAACCTATTTCTATCATTACAGCAGCTAAGGTATAAAACACATAGATTATGCCTTGAATCATTCCTGGATCTTCTAGGTTAAAATATTTAACAACTTGTAGTTTTCCCTGCCGATGTCCTCTAGCTCACTAAGCCTAGTGTCGACCACCTAGGGGAGTGGCTATAGCATTTCAAAGACTATACCAACTATTTCTACTCTCCCGACTCCTTTTCCACATCTTCCATCCTATGGACATAATTTCATTGGCTACTATCACTTCCTCAGGGGCCCATTATTGGTATCTCTGTCAGTTGTATGGCTGGTTGAACAATCTCCTGCAAGATGTCCTCTCCATCAAATGATTAGCACCACCTCTCTCTAGGATGAATGGACCCATGTTCTAAGCCCTGAACCATAGATCATCCATCTTGGAACCTCTTCTTGAAATGTCTCAGGAATATAGGTCATTGAAACTAATGTTGTCTCCTTGGTATCAAGGTCTCGGCTCCTATACACCTTCTACTAGTATCCACTGGTTGTGTCTTCTCATCCAAGAAACTCTCAACCACCTAATATCACTCTAGCACCCTAGAATAGGTAAAAATACATAGAGAGATAACACTCGTTCGAATGTGTCTAAATATACCTTTCTCTATGGTCTGATCCCCAAATAACTCATGACAAACCATATACATCATCTACATGGAGAGGTTGGTAAACCTCGATGAATACTCAGCTATAGAAATGCTACCATGATAGGGATTCAAAAGCACTGGGATACATACTAACCTCATGATACCTTGAGAGAAATATTCTATGAGGAGTTGATAAAACTATAACCACGGTAAAGTTACCTCTGCATAATATTGGGAAAGTAAACCCCACCATTTCCCAGTTGATCTATGAAGAGTAGTCACCACTGGGACCTCCATCTTCTCTACTAGTGTCATGACCAGATGGAAAAATCAGTTCACCTCCTCAAGCCTATACCCAGTCGCCTATGGTTCAGACTCACCTTAGAACCTAAGGGGTTTTTGAGTCAATAAGGTTTTCCTTATGACTTTTCCATTCATTCTTGTTTTGAAAATCACAAACACCTTATACTTAAGAAAATAAATATTGTACTTCTATAAGGAAAATTTCTTTGTTTAAGGAAATTTACCCTTACCTAGATTTTCGTATTCATATCATAAATTTTTCTAAGTATAAAATTCGTATTGAAGTCCAAAACCTCAGAATCATATAAATACTTAAGTGTAAGGTATTCTGTTTTTCATTACGAGTTCTGATGCATAATTTTCATTATGAA
Organism: Viscum album; assembly: GCA_963277665.1. Lineage (NCBI taxonomy): Eukaryota > Viridiplantae > Streptophyta > Magnoliopsida > Santalales > Viscaceae > Viscum > Viscum album. Next base: position 862,886,460 of record OY728121.1, read on the forward strand.
TTCTGATAACGAATTCTCATTATGAATTCGAGTAACGAATCCTCATTACGAATTCCAGTGAAAAATTCTCATTATGAATTCCAGTGACAAATTCTCATTTCGAATTCCAATGATGAATTCTGATTATGAATTCTAGTACAGAATTCTCATTACGAATTCTGATGATGAATTCTCATTACGAATTCTGATTACGAATTCTCATTACGAATTCCAGTGATGAATTCTCATTACGAATTCTGATGATGGATTCTCATTACGAATTCCGATTACGAATTCTGATTACGAATTCCAGTGATGAATTCTCATTACAAATTCCAGTGATGAATTCTCATTACGAATTCGAGTGAAGAATTCTCATTATGAATTCTGATGATGAATTCTCTTTACGAATTCGGATTACGAATTTTCATTACGAATTGATTAGAAAAACAGAATCTGAACATCTCTTTATTATAGACTCCGAATTCCATTTTGGTTAGACTACAAACTTTATTTTTCTTATATTATGAACTTCAGTTTTTCTTATGCTTATACTTGTTTCATTACAAAACTATGCCGGGTATTCATTTGTTGACTAACCATTTTTTGAGTGACACATGTACAGGTCCCTCTGAAATTTAAGGAAAATATGACCGTTGGAGGAGGGAGCCGACTGTTACTACCGTGCCTATAAATAGGAGCTCATTTGAAAGAGCTCAATAAGAAGATGATCACTCTAGAGACCACACGTTGTTAAGGTGATTTCTAGAGAGATAATATTTTCATACCTTGTGTGTACTAAACTTCTCCTTCAGATTGCTTCGTGTGACTCCGAATGTTGGTAATTACATTTCAGGGTTTTTGGGGATAGGAAGACAGAGGTGCCTCCTACCTTGAACTTCAAGGGCTTCCTTGCTGAGGAAGATAGAGGTTCCAACTATCTTGAAGTTGAGGGCTTGCGGGGATAACAAGACAAAGACTTCGATCTTTGTATCGAGGGCTTACCTGGGTGTGGGTAAGACAGACATTCTTGAATGTATAAATCAAGGGACCTTTATCCAAGGTTGTTGCTTACCCTTCTATTTGGGTTAAAATATTTATATCTTTTAACTTATTTTTTTACAATTTTTTCCGTTGAATTTTGTATTGTAAGGATATTATAATGTTCTTATATTTACTTACACTTGTACACTAATTCATTTATATTCTATACGCTTTAAGGTAGAATCTCATATTGTAAACTTTGGTTAAGTTTCATTTTCCAGATCCATATTTCCGGAATTGGTTTTTCGGAATTACTTTCCAGATTTAAGTAACTGTATAGAACTAGAAGTTTGTAACTTCATACTTTGTCACAATATTTCAATTTCTGTTAGAGGTGTTGTGAATATTCTTAGTTTAACTTTGTTAAACTTAGATCTTTCCTTGTTTAATGAAAATTTTAAAGTGTACAATTCACCCCCCCTCTTGTATATTGAGAATCTACATCATTATTTCGATCATAAAATTGGTATCAGAGAGAGGTTTATGAAGTACTTATACTCACATATAAGTTTTTCTTCCTCAGTTTTTCATTCTTCTATATTTTTCCTTGCTTTGGAATATTCTCCTTGAATTCGAACTTTTGTTATTAACAAGTTTTTGTGTAGAAAGTTTTTTTTAAGATGGAAGGAATGAATGTTGGTTCCATCGACAACATAAATCCTACAAGACCACCAATTTTTGATGGTAATGATTATGAGTATTTGAGAGATCGAATGAAGACATTCGTTATCAATACTAGAGTAGAAAATTTTGTTATTCTTTCTGGAGGTTATCAAATTCCTGATAAGGAAGTTAGTAATTTCACAAACCAAGAGAAGCATGATTATCCACTCAACTACAAGATATGCAACACTTTACTTTGTTCAATGACTTGTAACATATGTAGCCAAATTTCTGTAGGATCGAAATAACGATGTAGATGCTCAATATACAAGTGGGGGGGTGAATTGTATAATTTAAAAATTTCCTTAAACAAGGAAAGATCTAATTTTAAAAAAGTTTAATTAAGTAAATTCACAACACCTCTAACACCAATTAGAGAATTGGAACAAGGTATGAAGTTACAAACTTCTAGTTCTACACACTTTGTTATATTTGGAAAGAGATTCTGAAAAACAGGTTCCGGAAATATGATTATGAAAAGATGGATCCAGAAATATGATTCCAGAAAACTTAAACTTAATGAATGCTTACAATATGAGATTCTACCTTAAAGCGTATAGAATCTAAATGAATCAGAGTACAAGTGTAAGGAAATATAAGAAGATTATACTTTCCGTACAATACAAAAATACAGTGAAAAAACAAGTAGTAAAACTACAGGTAACAAGATATAAGTCTTTTAACCCAAAGAGAAGGGTATCCATCAACCTAGGATAAAGGTCCCTTGATTTATACTTTCATGCAAGTCTATCTTACCCACACTAGGGTAAGCCCTCAATACGATGATCGGAGTCTCTATCTTGCTATCCCCACAAGACCTCAACTTCAAGGTAGTTGGAAACTCTCTCTTCCTCAGCAAGGAAGCCCTCGAACATCAAGGTAGTTGGAACCTCTGTCTTCCTATCCCCAGAAGCCCTTGAATGTAATCACCAACATTCGGAGTCATACGAAGCAATATGCACAAGGTAAATTTTGAACAATTCATTCAAACTTTCTGCATGAATTTTGAGAGTTAATAAGAGACTCTCTCTCTAGAAATCACTTCAACATCGTATAATCATGGATGTTAAAGGTGTCGAATATCAGTATGGAGATTTTCAAATGTGCCTTTATTTAAAGGAGAAACACCAACGGTCGGCTCCCTCCTCCAACAGTCATATTTCTCCTTGAATTTCAGAGGGACCGGTACATGTGTCACTCAACCAACAGTTAGTTAGAAACAGAATGGACAACATAGTTTTATAACAAAACATATGTAACTAAAAGAACGACATCATTTTATATCAAACTTAACAAATAAGAGTGTAAGTAAAAAGTTCGTAATGTAAGAAAAATAAAATTTTAGAGTCTAACCAAAATGGAATTCGGATCTATAATAAAGAGATATTCAGATTCTGTTTTATTGGAATTCGAAACCTGAATTCTGTAGAAATCCAGAATCTGAATTACAAGGAAATTCGGAGTCTGATTTCATCTAAATTCGGAACCAGAACATACAAGGTTCGGAGTCAGAGTTTATAGAAATTTTGAGTCAGAACTCATAAGAGTTCGGAGTCGGAATTCAGAGAACTCGATTCAGAACCCATATAAGTTCGTAATCCGAATTCAGAGTCGAACTATATGAGAATTCGTATCCAGAATTCAGAGTGAAACTATATGAGAGTTCGTATCCAATGTTCGGAGTTGAACTATATGAGAGTCTGTATCCATAATTCGGAGTTGAACTATATGAGAGGTCGTTTCCATAATTCAGAGTGGAACTATATTACAGTTCTTATCCAGAATTTAGATTGGAACTTCATTATAGTTCTCATCTAGAATTCAGATCCTAAAACAGAATGATTCATATCTAAGTATTTATAGGATTCCAAGGTTAAATATGAATCTGAATTTTATAATTATTCAACATATGAACAATGAAAATATGGTAAGGATAAATTTCCTTAGAGAATGAAAATTTTATTATAAAATCAAAACATAGAATAAAAACGATTTGCTTAAAGATAAGGTGTTTGTGACTATCAAAACAAGAAGGAATGAAAATGTCATAAGGAAAACCTTATTGAATCAACAATCTTCCCCTTTTTGGAAATCAAAAACATCCTTTTGAAAAAGAATATAAGAGCTTTGGAATAAATTTCTAGACTTTAAAATTAAAGTGTATCTCCCTTTGTTTATAGATGATAGTGAATACAACTAACTCCCCCTTTGGCTTTGGAACTCTAAGGATAGTATTCTAAATTTTTGGAATGGACTTTTCATTATAATGAATGAATCATAATGAGAACTCCCCCTTACGTAAGGATAGTTCTTATTAGTTTATAAATTTTCCTCCCCCACCCCCTTAGGAGTAGTTCTTTTTCCTTTCCCCCTTTGTGATTTTCCAAAGGAGTTTGAAGGAATGGAAAAGAAATTTGGTACCTGAAATATTAGTAAAGACAACCAACCAAAAGAAAAGTAACCAAAATTCCATTACTATTTAAATGAAATAGTACAAGGAAAAACAGTACAACAAAAGAACAGGTTTAATTCTATTTTAATACTTTTTCCTTAGATAACAGGATTTTCAGAATGGCCTTCATTTTCTTCATCTCTTTATGGTCTTCCTCAACTTTCTTCTCTAAAGTAACGATTCTTAAATCTTGAGCCTCTATTGCCACTTCCCGAGCTCTTAGTGTTTCCTCTTGCTTTTCAACCTTTTCTTCCAACTAAATCCGAAGATTGCTTTCTTCCCTGTAGTACTGGACAAGAGAACTTAGCTTCCCATTCAAATCTTTAACTTCCAACATCCGAACATCCTACTCAAGAATTAATTTCATCTCAAAAGAACTTGTAAGGTTGTTGATTCTAGAATCTTCAGCATCAAAAGCATCTTTAACATCTACTTGGAACTGATCAAGATCTTCCATTTCCTGAACCATTTTCTTAGACCACTTAGTTATCTTCATGCAAGAAAAAAAATGAGCATCATAATTGATAAGAAAGTTTTTATGATCATCCTCAAGCATACCACACTTTTCCATCACCATGGATACTGATTTTGATTTTTGATTCATGTTATGCTGAAGCATCTGGCATCTGGATTCTATTGCTGGAAAAATCGGAATAGCATCCACCATCTTCTTTAGGGACTGTTCCATAAAGTCTTGTCCAATGATAGATGACTCTGAATCTGATAGATGTTGGAACCACTTTGTGTATAGGTTTGTATCTATTGTCAATAGTTGTCAACGGAATATCAAAATGAAAGAGATCAAGAAGTACTCCAATAAAATGGAGGAATGGAAGCTCACAATGAAGGAGATCATGAAGTACTCCAATGAAGTAGATGAGTAGTGATTAAGACGACTATTGTGCTGATCGTAAGTTCAATGAACATGTGTCAAAGGTGATACATTTTTTACAACAATGAAGAATGTGAGGAGTTATCCATCCAAGGATGATTAAACCAGGATGGTGTTTTTGGATGAAGACCATGCAGTTCCTCATTATTGCATGAGAACAATGGGTTTTGATGAAGACCATGAAATTACTCATGATTATGTGAGAACCATGCTAGAGACTTCCTTGACGGGTTAAATCACATGGTTTGCATGAAGTTGATCTTGACGGTTGATGAAGGAGGCAATGTGCCAATGAGTTGACTTATGAAATGGCCATGCACATCACATTGTCATAGAAGATGATGGTAATAAAGTTGTTCCTTCAAAGAATACATATCATAATAGTGGAGTTTGTGATAAAAGCAAAAGAGTTGCTTAAGGATACAGATCACCAAGAAGAAGTGTTGTTGAGGTGATCGTGCTTGTCGACAAAACAAAAAAACGACATACAAATTTGTTGAAAAAGGAGGCTCCATGGTGACATGTCGAGTTCAAGAGTTGTGGTCAACGATCTATGTTTGATTCAAGAACATTGACAGAGGATTGGATGATCTGGAGGCGGTAAAAAAAGAGCAGATACAAGGTGGCGCCGTTTTCCAGTGTTTGCCAAATTTCAGGGCCTCAAAATCAACAAATGAAGAAGAGTGATTTTGGCAAAGGGACTTGCGCACCATACTCTTGGAGGATAGGAAACTTGCGCGCCATATGTTTTTGAAGATCAGAGCATCAAAATAGGGCAAAGGGATAGGGGTCGCGCAAGTTTTGGTGAGGTCGTGCAGGTGAATTATGTGTCAGGAAGAGACTTGTGCGCCGACTCCTTGAATGCATTATAACTTGCGCGCCTATAGTTTTTTGAGATCAGAAGATCCAAATTTGGCAAAGGAAAGATGTTCGTGCATGTTTGGTTGTTGATCTCGCAAGTTCCTAGCAGGGGCCGAGACTTGCGCACAGATGGATGACTTGTGCGCCGCCGCGCAGGGGGTCCAGTTTGCCTATAAATACTGGACCACCCCTCCTAATTTCTCATGGAGCTCAAGACTTTGAGATTGTTTGAGCTCTCGTCGCGCAGGTGGTTGAACCGCGCAAGTGTTAGTTTGGTCGCGCAAGTAGAGGTTGCGCGCCGACTGATGGTTGAACACCCCAGGTGATTTGGGAAAGGAAGGAAGTGAGTCTCATAGGTTTGAAGTTCAAGAAGGCAGAGTCGCGCAGGTGCTTTGGAGACACTTGCGCGCCAGGTTATACTTGCGCGCCTAAGACTTGCGCGCCAGATGGAGACTTGCGCACCGGGCTTGAAAAAGATAGCCAAATATTGTTGAAGCATGCCCGCCTTTCTGGAGCTGCACAAGAGCTAATGATTTCCTGATACTCTCGGTGAAAAGCGAGATTGAAGAAGAAATCTAAATGATACATGCATGATCTCATGCATACATGGAGAACTGATTCTGACAATGTCGAGTAAGCTGAGATTCATTAAGTAAGAAATCACATCAGTGATTATGATTCAGGAAAACGAAGACAAGGGGATCTAGTGCATTCAGTCATTGCACTAAAGAAGAAAGATTGAACTATAAAGAGCATCACCTCTGAACCCTGATGAAAGAAAAGTCTCATGCTGAACAGGAGACAAAGAACATCAATGCACATTTATTGAAGAGACATTCACATCTATAAACTGAGTGAGACTTCACCAACGGCAGTGAGCCAGGGGGAGTCAATGGGAGTGACCCGAGGGACGCAGTGAGCTATCCCTGAATAATTGTAAAGGCAGTGAGCCTGGGACAGAGTGTCTGTACCCGAACATTTGTAATCCGCAGCTAGTGAAGCATAGTGGATTTAGGTACGACCGACAACCTGTCGGCGTATGCTCCTTGGACGTAGCCCTTAGTGGTGAACCATGTAAAAATAGTTGTGTCATCTCTCTGCATGTGAATGTTTAATTGCTGTTTATATCCGTCATACAGGTTTATGTAGTTCCTACCAACGTGGGAACAAGATCCACAACTAAAAGAAGAAAAAGTTTCCACCTTGATTCACCCCTCCCCTCTCAGGGTGTCCCGGGGTCCTACAAATGGTATCAGAGGCAGGTTAACGTATGTTGGATATTCTCCAGTAATTCTATTGAGAAGAGGATTTGAGTTTCTTTCCTAGAGTCAACAATGAAGAGCAGTCCTCATAATGACGCAGTCATTTCTAAGCAGAAATCTATATCCACCAAGACTTTTACAAATAGGAAAAAGAAAGAGAAGAAGATGATGAAGAATTCCCCCACATCCAAAGAAGATGCAGTGTCTTTTTCTCCATGCCATTCCAATAATGAAGAAACATTAGGCTTGGAAAGTATCAAGCAGGTGGCTCAGAACTCATCCAGAGGAAAGGATGATACCCCTAATTCAAGCTTTCAGGAAAAACATAGAACATATCTGCATGATATTACAGAAGAAAGGCTTTCTATTATTTGTAGCCTATTCAAATCAATGAAGGTTGAGATCAATCGATTAGAAAGGGAAGCTGACAATATGGAAAAGGGGTTGGAAATAAAAGTTATGGAAAGTATGAAGCTCATCAAATGGGTGAAAGTCTTTGAAGAAGAAGAGGAAGTCAATAAGACTTTAAAAGAAATGATCCATGCACTTGAAGCTGAGCTGAAGAAGACAAATGAAGTCAAAAATTTTTGTTTGGAAGAAACTTCCATTAAATTCAGGGAACTTGACTCTTTGTTACAAAACAAAGTTAAGATGCATGAAGATGAGGTTGAAAGGTTGAAGAAGACTTGTGAAGAGAAGATGATCACGATTGAAGATCAGAAGATCATCCTCAATATTGTGGGTCAAAAATTGGAAGCTCAGTTGACCAAGATTGAGAACTCACATATTGAGACTTCACAAAAGAATGAAACGAGTGATGCTTGCACTCAATGTTCGTTGGAGGAGTCTAAAGCTGAAATGCCTCCAACATGTGATAAGAAGATTATGAAAACTCTTGATTATCCACATAAAGAATCAGTTGCTGATGGTACTCAATCCTCACTGGAGGATTCTATTGTCAAAAGGCCTCCAACATGTGATAAGAAGATAATGACTTCACTCTTTGATCTATCACAAGCAACTAAGAAAGTGAAGGTACCATCCAAACAATCTTGTACTCATATTTCTAAATACACTCCTACAATCAGTGCAGGTGGGAAGAAAAGTTCTAAACAAGTATGGATGAGGATAGGTGAGAAGAATAAACCTACTACCATGGCTAGGGTGGATGGGAAGAAAAAGGAGGAAGTGGGTTTCTCAAACAGAGCACAAAAGATTAAGCAGATGGTCCGACAACTTAATACAGAAGACACAAAGAAGAAAAGATTTGTGGGTCAATGTTGGTGCTGCAACAGATTTGGGCACTGTGCACTGGATTGTCTTTATAATCCCTTACATGGAAAAGCACAGAGAATGCCTATATCAAAGAGAAGGAAGCCAGAGAAAAAGAAGCAACATCAGCAGGTCCAGAAGCATCTGTTTACTGCAAACAGATTTGGAATTCTTGATAACATCTGTGATGTATACAACGGCAGCGGTCACAATGCAGGCACATGTCCATATCAACATGCTTTCTCTTTTGAAAAGAATAGAAGACCTCTGATTCCGTCAAAGAATGAAGCAGCTACCTTGGAGAGAAATCAGAAGAATGTTGTGAACACACATTTCCCCAAGAAGATCTCAAGTAGGGAAGCTGAGAAGGCTCAGGATTTTAGATCTATGAAATTTAAGGGTCATTCATCCAAAAGAAACACTAAGTGGGATGAATCTCGGATGAACCCATGTGGAAGACCTAAACCAGCTGCAAAAGTTCCAAATGATATATTGGTCATCTGGACAAAAGATTTGAAAAGAATATAGAAACTTGAAGATGAGAAGGCTAAGGCTGGTGACAAAGGAAAAGAAAAACTTTCACATGATGAAGACACAGTGCAGGAGAGATTTCAAACAAAGAGAAACACACGTGTCAAAGAAGTTCTGTGTGAGAGATGCAAGAAGTCCGGTCACATGGAAAAAGGTTGCCTAACCTTAATACCAGAGCAAGAATAAGTCCTTAAGAGGAGTAAGAATGTATCATTCATGATGGATGCTAAGCAGAACAATTCTCCACACAAATCAGAAGAGAATGTGAACAGAGCCATGCCACACCGACAGATGTCAGAACATATGTTCAAATGTGCAGGCATGAAGACTAGAGTGAATAGAGGAACTTGGTTGAGAAAAGAACCTCAACCAATCAAGTCATCTTGATAAAGCAAGAAGGAACCACCTTATTCTCGTAATCATTTTTGTATTGTATTTGTGCTAATAATACAGGGAATTGAAAGTGAAGCATGCTCTCAGGGGGAGAACCTGAGAAGTAGTGAATGCTGTCAACTCTTGATAGCCATGTTGAAGAAGTTTCCATCCATAGTAGATTCTTCAATTGATATTCAAAGATTATGATGATGAAGGATCACTCTTGATGAGGATGATGAGGATTGTTTCCCTTAAGGGGGAGAAGAATGAAGAAGCTTCCATAATCCCTGTTTCAATCAATATCAACTCCAGCTGGACTCAAAAGCAGTTACTCTGTGAATTTCTTGAAGAACACGTCAATGGAGAAGGTATGTCATTTCTCAATCACTATCCCTTGGTTACTCAGATCAAAGATTATTTTACAAATGGGGAGTAACTGAATTGATCAGTGACATAAGGAGAATGGAAGTGCCCCAAGGACACTTATCCTGCTGATTGCACTTGAATGTTTTTGATCTATTTGCTGATGTGAGTACAGGAGTTTCAGGTTGATTATTCCCTATAATAGTTGATCTTCTTCTACATGGAATTAAAGTGGTAAATCCTTGAAGACAAGATACATGAGTTATCATCTCATGTTGGTATCATAATCTGTGGATAATGGACAGCCTTGTTGACTTAATCAAATCCTCTTGATTTCTACATCGAGCATTTCTCAAGTAGACTTAGAGTGAAATGATTAATGAAACATTTCTTAAGTGTGGATTGATACCCTCCCTACCATGTTCGTTGTATTTCTTGTCAATAAGGGGAAGAGAAAGTGAAATGAACGTTTGAAAAGAAAAGTTGATGAATAGAAGATTCTCATTTTGACATTGACAAATTCATTTCAGAAGATGTATAAGGTATTGACAACAAAATATAAAGGGCGAGATTGTTGGAACCACTTTGTGTATAGGTTTGTATTTGTTGTCAATAGTTGTCAACGGAATATCAAAATGAAAGAGATCAAGAAGTACTCCAATAAAATTGAGGAATGGAAGCACACAATGAAGGAGATCATGAAGTACTCCAATGAAGTAGATGAGTAGTGATTCAGACAATTGTTGTGCTGCTCGTAAGTTCAAAGAACATGTGTCAAAGGTGATACATTGTTTACAACAATGAAGAATGTGAGGAGTTATCCATCCAAGGATGATTAAAGCAAGATGGTGTTTTTGGATGAAGACCATGAAATTCCTCATTATTGCATGAGAACATTGGGTTTTGATGAAGACCATGCAATTACTCATGATTGTGTGAGAACCATGCTAGAGACTTCCTTGACGGATTGAATCACATGGTTTGCATGAAGTTGATCATGACGGTTGATGAAGGAGGCAATGTGCCAATGAGTTGACTTATGAAATGTCCATGCACATCACATTTTCATATAATATGATGGTACTAAAGTTGTTCCTTCAAAGAATACATATCATAATAGTGGAGTTTGTGATAAAAGAAAAAGAGTTTCTTAAGGATACAGATCACCAAGAAGAAGTGTTGTTGAGGTGATCGTGCTTGTCGACAAAACAAACAAACGACATACAAATTTGTTGACAAATGAGACTCCATGGTGACATGTAGAGTTCAAGTGTTTTGGTCAACGATCTATGTTTGATTCAAGAACATCGACAGAGGAATGGATGATCTGGAGGCGGTACAAAAAGAGAAGATACAAGGTGGCACCATTTTCCAGTGTTTTCCAAATTTCAGGGCCTCAAAATCCACAAATGAAGAAGAGTGATTTTGGCAAAGGGACATGTGCGCCATACTCTTGGAGGATAGGAAACTTGCGCGCCATATGTTTTTGAAGATCAGAGCATCAAAATATGGCAAAGGGATAGGGGTCGCGCAAGTTTTTGTGAGGTCGTGCAGGTGAATTATGTGTCGGGAAGAGACTTGCGCGCCGACGCCTTGAATGCATTATAACTTGCGCGCCTATAGTTTTTCGAGATCAGAAGATCCAAATTTGGCAAAGGCAAGATGTTCGCGCAAGTTTGGATGTTGATCGCGCAAGTTCCTAGCAGGGGCCGAGACTTGCGCGCCGATGGATGACTTGCGCGCCGCCGCGTAGGGGGTCCAGTTTTCCTATAAATATTGGACCACCCCTCCTCATTTCTCACGGAGCTCAAGACTTTGAGATTGTTCGAGCTCTCGTCGTGCAGGTAGTTGAACCGCGCAAGTGGTAGTTTGGTCGCGCAAGTAGAGGTTGCGCGCCGACTGATGGTTGAACACCCCAGGTGATTTGGGAAAGGAAGGAAGTGAGTCACGCAGGTTTGAAGTTCAAGAAGGCAGAGTCGCGCAGGTGCTTTGGAGACACTTGCACGCTAGTTTATACTTGTGCGCCTAAGACTTGCGTGCCAGATGGAGACATGCGCTCTGGGCTTGAAAAGGAGAGCCAAATATTGTTGAAGCATGCCCGCCTTTCTGGAGCTGCAAAAGAGCTAATGATTTCCTGATAATCTCGGTGCAAAGCGAGATTGAAGAAGAAATCTAAATGATACATGCATGATCTCATGCATACATGGATAACTGATTCTGACAACGTCGAGTAAGCTGAGATTCATTAGGTAAGCAATCACATCAGTGATTTTGATTCAGGAAAACGAAGACAAGGGGATCTAGTGCATTCAGTCATTGCACTAAAGAAGAAAGATTGAACTATAAAGAGCATCAACTCTGAACCTTGATGCAAGAAAAGTCTCATGCTGAACAGGAGACAAAGAACATCAATACACATTTATTGAAGAGACCTTCATGTCTATAAACTGAGTGAGACTTCACCAACGGCAGTGAGCCAGGGGGATTCAATGGGAGTGACCCGAGGGACGCAGTGAGCTATCCCTGAATAATTGTAAATGCAGTGAGCCTGGGACAGAGTGTTTGTACCCGAACATTTGTAATCCACATCTAGTGAAGCATAGTGGATTTAGGTATGACCGACAACCTGTCGGCGTATGCTCCTTGGACGTAGCCCTTAGTGGTGAACCAAGTAAAAATATCTGTGTCATCTCTCTGCATGTGAATGTTTAATTGCTGTTTATATCCGTCATACAGGTTTAAGTAGTTCCTACCAACGTGGGAACAAGATCCACAACTAAAAGAAGAAAAAGTTTCCACCCTGATTCACCCCTCCCCTCTCAGGGTGTCCCGGGGTCCTACAATAGATGGGTAGGAGATGGTTCTTCATCTATCTCATTCATCTTTCTTTTAGATAAACGATCAACTACCTTCTTTTTTACAATAATCTTTCTAGGTGTAAGCGAAATCACCTTTTTCCTTTTGTCAAATTTCAGAAATTCTTCCTCATTTGGAGATTCTTGCTCACTGTCAGACACTTGAACAATTTTTTCTTCATCAAACTTTTCTTTTTCATCTCCTTCATCAAGGAAATCATGATGAGAACTTTCTTCCTCAGAAGGCTTGCTGACTTCTTCTCCTTTCTCATCATCTACTAGAGTGGCTAATGTGGAAGATCCATCTTGAGAAGTCTGGAGTGAGATTTTATCACATGGAGTTTCCTTATCATGATACTCTTCTATTTTACTTATTATATCATCAGAAGCTCCACTCCCTTATGCTTGTTGGACTTCCTCCATAACTTGCTGAACTATTGCATCTGTTTTAACTTCCCTTTCTTCATGAGCTATTTCTTTAGAAATTTCCAGAGTCTTATTTCCCGAATCCATAAGTAAATATTCAACCAGAAAGGATTTCGGAACGAGAATATTCTCTGAAGTGATTTCAGTGAATTTCAAAAGAGTTTGAGCAACCTCAGCTCCGGAAATATTCTTCTTCAGTTTCTTCTCTTTTTCTTTCTTTTCAAGTTCTTTAATATCTTTCTCCTTTAGGGCCTTAGCCTGAGTAGGGTCCAAGACAAACTGTGGCTCCCCTTCCTTCCTTTTCTCTTTCTCCTCCCTCCACTTGGCAATGACATCATCTGCATAAGACTTTTGTTTCATTGCCTTGGGAGGTGTGGAATGGATTTCCTTAGACTTTGATGTTTTTTCAGCACCAACCACTTTATTCAACTTCCTTTTCTTCTCATCTTTCTTAGATGATTCCAAAACTTCTTTCTCCTTCTCAGAAAATTCAACCTCTTCCTCAGATAAAAGATAGAATTCTCTGGATTCAGTTGAAAACCCCATTTTCATCCTTTTTAATGTGTCATCGCTGACAAGCATTACCTTACAATTCCTTGGCTTGGAGGAGTAAGAAATCTCGAATGATTCAAGAGTTCAAACAATCATATTTGATAGCAAAGATGGATACATGATGATTTGATCCTTCATATTCCCTTCTTTAATATTCTTAATTGTAATAAGAATATGCCTCATTAGATTTGACTTCGTTATATTTACCAAGAAATCTAGGAAGTAAATGTCACTCTTCTTGTGATTATCCTTGTCTCCCCTTCTCAGAATGAGGAACCCTTGCACCCAAAGTTGTAGAATCTGATTATTTGGAGAGAGATGAGAAATCTTTTTTGTAACATCATATAAAAGTCCAAGGCATTCCATGGCCTTTTCTTTGTTGAAACTTCCTTGCTTATCAGGTAGCTTGTGGGAGAAAAACTCATCTTCTTCCTCATATGATAAACCCACCAAGCTTGCAGGCTTGGTGTAAGAAAGCATGTAGGTCTTCCCATGAGACTTAAACAAAAACTTCTCTCTACCATATTCCTCACAGAAGGAAACATACCCATAGAACTCAATAAGAAAATATGAATAGACTAGATCCTGATCCCCTGGCTTGGATATACAAACATCTTCCCATCCATTGAGCTTGATGTTCTTGGAAATAAGATAATTAAACTTATAAAAATTCGGATGCACCAACCTTTTCCTTTAAACCAACCATTTGGAGATAGGCTTTGAAGAAGACATATCTTGAGAGGTGGCTTCTATAGACATTCGGACTTGAAATATTCTGAAGAAATCAGAACTGACTTCACAAAAATCAAAACTTCCTTAAGAAGAGAGGCAGGGCTTTGAGACGTGAGAGCTTGAAAAGACTGAAGTGGGACGACCCTTGGGGGTCCCCTTTATATAGGCGTTGAGACGGCGGTTCAACTTCCATGGTTGATCAAACGATTGAGATTCATTGAGATCTGATATGATGGTTGAGAACCAAGCTACAAGGAAAATTTGACTCCGATCTTTTGAGGTTTTAAGAAAAAAAATTGGATTTAAGAAAACTAGAATCCAAAAAATTTTAAAACACAGAAGGAAATACCAGTAAGTAAAATATGATTACAAGAACTTCAGTAAGGAAATCATACCTTTCAGATTAGCTAGGAAGATTATTTTCAATAGTTTACATTCTTCTTGATGAAAAATTGACTATGAAAAATTTACAACGACAAACATGAGTACAAAAACGTTCATTACGAAAGGTTCAGTATGAAATTTTCATTACGAAAGTTTCGGTACAAAAATTTCCTTACGAAAGTTTCAGTACGAAAATTTCATTACCAAAGTTTCAGTACAAAAATTTCATTACGAAAGTTCCAGTATGAATATTTCATTACAAAAGTATCAGTACAAAAATTTCATTATGAAAGTTCCAGTACCAAAATTTCATTACGAAATTTTCAGTACGAAAATATCATTACAAAAGTTCAAGTATGAAAATCTCATTACGAATTTTCGAGTACAAAAATATCCTTACGAAAGTTCCAGTATGAAAATTTCATTATGAAAGTTTCAGTATGAAAAATTCATTACGAATGTTTTAGTATGAAAATCTCATTATGAATGAAATTTGGTTACAAAGGTTTGAAAAATTGAGTACGAAAAAAAATTTATTACAAAAACAAGCAAATGTACTCCCCCTATGGAGTTGAGTTTATTACTGTAAGGAGAATCGTTCAATAAGAAGTTAATGAAGAAATATTACCATACGTTTATCATTCCTAACTTTTTTTTAATGTATTCAAATCTATTATAGGGCAAATATTTTGTGAAAATGTCAGCAAGTTGATCTTGCGTTCTGATAAACTGAATAATAATGTCTCCTTTAAGTGTGTGATCCCTAAGAAAGTGATGCCTAATATCTATGTGCTTTTCACGAGAGCGTTGTGCAGGGTTTTTACTAAGAGAAATGGAACTTGTGTTATCACACAATATTTGAGTCTTAGTAAATCTCAAGCCATAATCTGTGAGTGTGTGTTGCATCCACAACACTTGAGCACAACAACTTCCAGCTGCAACATATTCAGCTTCAGTAGTGGAGAGTGCTACTGAGTGTTACTTATTCCATGAACAATAAACTAATGAATCCATTAAGAAATTACAAGTTCCAGATGTACTTTTTCTATCCATTATACACCCACCAAAGTTAGCATCCAAAAATCTTTTTAAAAAAGAATCATTTCCAGAAGTATAAAAGAGTCTTAAATCCATGGTTCCCTTTAAGTAGCGAAAAATTATTTTCACTGCCTTTAAATGAGATTCCTTAGGATTGGATTGATATCTAGAAAATAATCATAATGAAAACATTAAGTCTGGACGACTAGATATCAAGTATAGTAAACATCCTATCATACCTCTAAAAAGATGTTTGATCCACTGGTTTCCTAGCTTCATCAATATAAAGTGTGTTTGAGGTACCAATGGGAATACTAATACTTTTGGTGTTGTCATATCCATATTTTTTAAGAAGATATTTAATATACTTATGTTGTGATATATAGGTTCCTTCTGGTTTTTAAGAAATTTAAAAACCATGGAAAAATTTTAACTCAACCATCATACTAATTTCAAACTCAAATTTCATTAGATTTGCAAAAGAATCAGTTAATGATTGCTGAGTTGAACCAAATATAATGTAATAAAAATAAATTTGGAAAATTAAGACATTTTTCTTATCTTTCATTATAAAAAGAGTTTGATCTGCATTTCCATTAACATAGTTTTTTTGAAGCAAAAATCCTGTCAGTTTATCAAACCAAGCTCGTGGGGCTTGTTTAAGGCCATACAATGCTTTCGTAAGTCTAAAAACATGATCAGGATGTTTTGTGTCTTCAAATCCAAGAGGTTGTTCAATGAAAACTTCCACTTTAACGTAACCATTAAGAAAAGAACATTTCACATCCATTTGGAAAAGTTTAAAATTAATGAATTCTGCAAAGGCAAGTAAGATACTAATAGATTCAAGTCTAGCTACTGGAGCATAGGTTTCTTCATAGTCTATTCCCTCTTGCTGATTATAGCCTCTAACAATTAGTCTATCTTTATTTCTAACAATGACTCCATTTTCATCACACTTATTTCTGAAGACCCACTTTCCTCCAATAACAGAAGTTTCCTTAGTTCTTTCAACCAAGGTCCAGAATTTATTCCTTTAAAATTCATTTAGTTCATCTTGCACGGCTTTGATCCAATCATCATCAGCTAAAGCTTCATCGGTGCTTTTTGGTTCTAATTAGGAATGAAATGCTAGATGTTATACTTAATTCCTTAAGGAACTTCTAGTCCTTACAGGTTGATTGACATCACCAATGATACTATCACTGGGATGATTCTTTAGAAACACCTGACTTGGGTTTTGTAAAACCTGTTCATAAACATAAGGTAGAAAGTCTTCTGGAGTAAATGTTTCAGAAGTACCTTCTTGAACATTTTTCTTATGAGAAGGATCTTATATAAAATGTTGATAATTAGTTTTTGAAAACACATCCGAGGTTGTAGATTGGGATATTTTAAAACCAAAAGGATCAGATTCATCAAACTTTACATGCACTGTTTCTTCAATAGTACAAGTGTTTTTATTGAAAACTTTATAGGCCATAGAAGTTGTGGAGTAGCCTATGAAAATTCTTTCATCAGATTTTGGTGAGAATTTGTATAAATTATCATTTGTGTTCAGAATGAATATATTTCAACCAGAAACCTTAACATAAGAAAGTCTAGGTTTTCTACCATTCCATAACTCATAAGGAGTTTTATTAAGAAAAGGTCTAGTCAAAGCTCGATTTATAGTATAACAAGCAGTACTTACAGATACAACCAAATAATGTTTAGCTACTGAATACTCACTCAACATGGTTTTAGTTATCTCTTAAAGAATTATATTTCTTCTTTCAATAACACCATTTTGTTGAGGTGTTCTGGGTGTTGAAAAGTTGTGAGTAATACCTTTTCTACTACAAAAGTTTTCAAAATCCGAATTTTTAAATTCTCCTCCATGATCACTATGAATGGTTTTCAATCAAAGGATTTTCTCATTTTTTACTTGGGCTCTAAAACTTTTGAAATAAGATAAATCTTCAGACTTATTTGCTAGAAAATAGACCCATGTAAATCTATTGTAATCATCAACTAAAAAAACACATAGTATTTTCCACTAATGCTTCCAGTTTGTGTCGGATGAAAACGATCCATGTGCAATAACTGTAATGAATCAGTTGTTGAGACTTCACCAATTGATTTAAGACTAGATTTATGTTGCTTTCCATATTTACAAGGATCAAAAACTTTAGAAGAATCAAATCTAAGCTCCGGGAGATCCTTAACTAGTTTTTTTTAGAGAGTTAACATAAGTTCCTAAGGTTACGGTGTCCTAATATTATATGCCACAACCAAGAGTGATCTTCCATTGCACTTAGGAAAGGTATGTCATTGCTCCTAAGGTATTCTAAGGTCAAAGTGTAAACATTCTCTTGCCTATTGGCAGAAAGAATAAATTCTTCCTTGTAATTGTGTACTAAGCAATTATCATTCCTAAAATTCACAAGGTGCCCTTCATCACATAACTGACTTATGCTAATGAGGTTGTGCTTAAGACCCTGAACAAACAAAACATTTGAAATCAATGTTTTACCAAGAAGAAAAGTGTTACCTATACCAACAATTTCTCCCTCAGCATTATCTCTAAAAGTTACTTTTACTCCTTTCAACTTGATAATATTTTCAAAATATTTTTTGTTACCATTCATATGACATGAGCATCCACTATCCATGTACCCAGTATTGTTATTGGTACGTCCTTTATATTACTAAATATAAGATAAGAATTAGACTTTTGGATTCCAATCTTTTTTGGATCCGAGATTTTCAGATAACAATATTTTGGGAACCCACATCCTCTTAGAAAAATATGCCTTATGAAAACCTAAAGATTGGGTTTTGTTTAAAGAACAATTCATTGCCCAGTGACCACCACATTGACACTTATTAAAAAATGGGGCACTTTGTGGAACAAAATAATTGTTACTAAAAATTATTTTGGCATGGGTATAACCAAATCCAGATTTGTTTCTTAAAGGTTGTATTTTTTTAGTACATCTTATCAAAAAAATTACCATGAGTAAAGTTTGACGAACACTTCATTAAGGAAAAAATTTCGGACTTGAGTTTTATAGCCATGTTTTTATCTTTAAAATCATTAGATTTGGAACTACATATAGGCTAAAAAACACTTTTCATAGAAATTACTTTTTCTAGATCTTTTGAAAGTTTATCATTTTCAAAATTCACTTCTTTAAGATTTTTTGAAATACTTATAAAATCAGAATTTTTCCTATCAATATCTTTAGAACAATCTGATATTTCTTTTGTAAGAATATTATTCATAGAGTTTTCCTTATGACGATTTTTATTAAGTTTAGAATTCTGAATCTCAAGAAGTTCAGCAAACCTAGAAACTTCTTCATAGGTAGGTAAAGTATTTTCTTCATCAGAGGAGGATTATTCTTCTGAAGAGTTATAATATTTACTATCATTATAATTTAAGGAAACATTGTTCAATGATTCAGAATTGTGTACCATAGCCATAAAGCAATGATTATTAATAGGTAATCTGGCTATAAGACCAAGATTCTTCTGTCTTGAAGATTCATAATCAGAAGATTCATCTAAAGAGTCACCACCACACGCACTCCAGGTGTCATTGGCTTTTAGAAAATTCTTAGCTTTGAATTTATAATACATCTTTTTGTTCCTTTCAGAATGTCTCTCTTTCCATTATTTCTTCTTGAGCAAAGGACAATCTGGTCTAATATGTCCAGCTCTCTTGCATTTATAAAAAGTAACTACTCCATCTTTCCTTTCTTTCCTTTCTTTTTTTCTTATACTTGGATTGGAAATTTTTCTGACTATCTATCTTGTTTATCCTTCGAGCAAGATTTTATAACTCATTCTATGAGACGTCACTATCACTAGATTCATATTGGATAACAAATTTCTTAGATTAGGATCTAGTTACTCTCTCAAGAGTCTTAGCTTTCATATGATTTGATGTTGTAGTAAAAGCAATAGTACCATTTCCATTCTTCTTTTTGATGTTGTCAGCATCTCTTTTCATCCTTGTTTCATGTTAAATAAGAGTTCCAAATAATTCATCAAGGGTAATCTGAGAAACCTTTCAATTCTCATCAATAGCAGTTCTCTTAGATTCCCACTCATTGGGCATAATATCTATGATTTTTTCCATAAGAGAATTATCATCCAGACCTTTCTCATCCATAGATTGCAAACTATTCAGAATAGTCATAAATATTTGTTGCACTTTTCATATGGGTTCTCCGTAAGGAAAATTGAAACCATGATACCCAGTCCTCAGCATAGCTCTCCTAGTCTCAATTACTTTAGACGTAACAAAATGAGTAACTTCAAGTTTCTTCCATATACAGTTAAATTCTTCACAAGAAGAAATTTGGCTATATATATTCCTAGTCATTGATCAATGTAAAGTGTTTCATACCTTGTATTTTAATTGATAATCATGCTTCTTTTGGTTTGTGAAAGTACTAACTTCCTTATCCGTAATTTGATAACCTCCAGTAAGCATAACAATGTTTTCTACTCCAGTATTGATAATGAATGTCTTCATTCGATCTCTCCAATACTCATAATCATTAACATCAAAAATTAGTGGTCTTGTAGGATTTAAGTTGTTGATTGAACCAATATTCATACCTACCATCTATAAGAAAAATTTCTTCCCAGACAAGCTTGTTAATAAAAAAATCTCGGAATGAAGGAAAATATTCCTAAGAAAGGAAAATATAGAACAAAGAAAAACTGAGAAAGAAAAACTTATATGTGAATGTAAGTATTTTAGAGACCTCATATGATACCGATTTTAGGATCAAAATAACGATGTAGATGCTCAATATACAAGATGGGGGTGAATTGTATACTTTAAAAATTTCCTTAAACAAGGAAAGATCTATGTTTAACAAAGTTAAACTAAGTAAATTCACAACACCTCTAACACCAATTGGGAAATTGGAATAAGGTATGAAGTTACAAACTTCTAGTTCTACACACTTTCTTATATTTGGAAAGCGATTACGAAAAACAGGTTCCAAAAATATGATTCCGAAAAGATGGATCCAGAAATATGATTCTGAAAAACGTAAACTTAATGAAATTTTACAATATGAGATTCTACCTTAAATCATATAGAATCTATATGAATCAGAGTACAAGTGTAAGGAAATATAAGAAGATTACACTTTCCTTACAATACAAAAAATACAGCGAAAAAACAAGTAGTAAAACTACAAGTAACAAGATATAAGTCTTTTAACCCAAAGAGAAGGGTATCCAACAACCTAGGATAAAGGTCCCTTGATTTATACTTTCAAGAAAGTCTGTCTTAACCACACCAGGGTAAGTCCTCAATACGAAGATCAGAATCTCTGCCTTGTTTTCCCTGCAAGCCCTCAACTTCAACGTAGTTGGAACATCTGTCTTCCTCAGTAAGGAAGCCCTCAAACTTCAAGGTAGTTAGAACCTCTCTCTTCCTATCCCTGGAAGCCCTCGAATGTAATCACCAACATTCAGAGTCACACGAAGAAATCTGCATAAGGAAAAGTTTGAACAAGTCATTCAAACTTTCTACACGAAGCTTGAGAGTTATTAAGAGCCTCTCTCTCTCTAGAAATAACCTCAACAGCATATAAGCATGGATGTCAAAGGTGTTGGAGATCAGTATGGATCTTCTCAAATGATCTCCTATTTATAGGCTAAACTCCAATGGTCGACTCCCTCCTCCAACAGTCATATTTCTCCTTGAATTTTGGAGGGACCTGTACACATGTCACTCAACCAACGGTTAGTTAGAAATATAATGGATGACATCACTTTATAAGAAAACATATATAACTGAAAGCACGACATCATTTTATAACAAACTTAACAAATCGGAGTGTAAGTAAAAAGTTCTTAATGTAGGAAAAATAAAAGTTCGGAGTCTAACCAAAATGGAATTCAGAGTCTACAATAAAGAGATATTCAGATTCTGTTTTATTGGAATTCGGAACCTGAATTCTGTAGAAATATGATATCTGAATTTCAAGGAAATTCGGAGTCTGATTTCATCTGAATTCGGAACCAGAACATAAAAGGTTTGGAGTCAGAGTTCATAGGAATTCAGAGTCAAAACTCATAAGAGTTCAGAGTCTGAATTCAGAGAACTCAGATTCAGAACTTAGATAAGTTCATAATCAGAATTCGGAGTTGAACTGTATGAGAATTCGTATCCAGATTTCATAAGGAAACTATATGAGAGTTTGTATCCAAAGTTCGGATTTGAATGATATGAGAGTTCGTATCCATAATTCGGAGATGAACTATATGGGAGTTTGTTTCCATAATTCGGAGTGGAACAATATTATATTTCTCATCCAGAATTCGGATTGAAACTTCATTACAGTTCTCATCTAGAATTCGGATCCTAAAACAGAATGCTTCATATCTAAGTATTTATAGGATTCCACGGTTAAATATGAATCCTAATTTTATACTTATTCAATATATGAACAATGAAAATATTGTAACGATAAATTTCCTTAGAGAATGAAATTTTCTTTATAAAAGGAAAACATAGAATAAAAACAATTTTCTTAAAGATAAGGTGTTTGTGATTTTCAAAACAAGAAGGAATGAAAAGGTCATAAGGAAAACCTTATTGACTCAAAAATTTCTTCTTGTTAAGAAGATAACTTTATATGGAAGAAACTGGAAGTTACTCATTTTGGTACATCTAATGTGATTGAGACTAGAAGAGCCATTCTTAGATCTGAGTATCATGGTTTTAACTTTCATTATGGAGAACCCATTTGTAAGGTGTAACAAAGATTTATGACTATCGTGAATAGCTTACAATCTATGGGAGAGAAAGGTCTGGATGATGAAGCTATTGTTGAAAATGTCATTGATAATATGCCCAATGAGTGGGAATCAAAGAGTACTTCTATTGATGAGAACAGGAAGGTTACTCAAATTTCTTTAGATGAGCTGTTTGGAACTCTTCTCCAATATGAAACAAGGATGAAGAGAGATTCTGAAAACATCAAAAAGAAGAATGGGAATGGTACTGTTGCTTTTACTACAACATAAAATCACATGAAATCTAAGACTCATGGGAGAGTAACTAGATCCAAATCTAAGAAGGTTGCTATCCAATCCGAATCTAGTGAGAGTGAAGTCTCAAAGAATGAGTTAGAAAATCTTTCTCGAAGGATGAACAAGATAGCTGGTCAGAGAAATTTCCAATCCAAGTATATGAAGAAGGAAATGAAAGATAAGAAAATTCAAAAGTCACATGCTATGAATTCAATAGAGCCGGACACATAAGACCTGATTGTCATTTTCTTAAGAAGAAAGAAAGAAAAGAGAGGCTTTCTAAAAGGAATAGGAAGAAGTATTATAAAGCTAATGCTATGAATGTTATGAAAGCTAATGATACTTGGAGTTCCACTGGTGGTGATTCTTCAGATGAATCTTCGGATTATGAATCTTCTGGATAGTGGAATCTTGGTCATATAGCCAGATTACCTATTGACAATCATTGATTTATGGCTAAGGTACCCAATGCTGAATCATTGACCAATGTTTCTTTAAATTATAATGATAGTAAATATTATAACTCTTCGGATGAAGAATCCCCTTCTGATTAAGTAAATACTTTACCTACCTATGAAGAAGTTTCTAGGTTTGTTGAACTTCTTGAGATTGAGAATTCAAAACTCAATAAAAACATGATAAGGAAAATTCTAGGAATAATATTCTTACTAAGGAAATGACAGATCTTTCTAAAGATCTTGTTAAGAAAAATGCTGATTTTATAAATATTTCAAAAAGTATTGAGGAATTAAATTCGGAGAAGAATAAACTTTCTAAAGATCTAGAAAAAGTAATTTCCAAGAAAAGTGTTTTTGAGCCTAACTCTAGTTCCAAATCTAATGATTTTAAAGATTAAAACGTGGTTATAAAACACATGTCCAAAATATTTTCCTTAAAGAAGTGTTTGTCGAACTTTACCTTAGGCAAATAAAATTTTGATAAGATATATTCCCAAATTAGACCTTTAAGAAACAAATATGGATTTGGTTATACCCATGCAAAACCAACTTTTAGTAACAATTATTTTCTTCCTCAAAGTGCCCCATTTTCTACCAAGTGTCAATGTGGTAGTCACTAGGAAAATAATTGTTCTTTAAAAAACCCAATCTTTAGGTTTTCATAAGGTATATTTTTCTAAGAAGATGTGGGTGCCCAAAATTTTGTTATCTGAAAATCTCATATCCAAAAAAGTTTGGATTCCAAAAGTCTAATTCTTTTCTTATTTTAAGGAAGATAAAGGGAGTACCAACGAGAAATACATGTTACATGGATAGTGGATGTTCCTTGCATATGACTAGTAACAAAAACTATTTTGAAAATATTATCAAGACGAAAGTAGGAAAAGTAACTTTCGAAGATAATGCTTGGGGTGATGTTTTTGGTATAGGTAACATAGTTCTTCTTGGAAAAACTTTGATTTCAAATGTTTTTTTGTAAAAGTTCTTAAGCACAACCTCATTAGCATAAGTAAGTTATGTGATGAAGGTTACCTTGTGAACTTTAGGAATGATAAGTTCTTAGTACAAAATTCCAAGGAATAATTTATTCTTTCTGCCAATAGCCAAGAGAATGTTTACACTTTGAATTTAGAAGACCGTAGGAGCCAAGACTTACCTTTCCTAAGTGTAATGGAAGATCATTATTGGTTATAGAACAGAAGACTAGGTCATTGTAACCTTAAGAACTTATGTAAAATTTCTAAGAAGAAACTAGGTAAGGATCTACCAGAGCTTAGATTTGATTCTTCTAAAGTTTGTGATCCTTGTCAATATGGCCAGCAATATAAATCTTGTTTTAAATAAATCAGTTAAGTCTCAACAACTGATGAATTATAGTTGGTACACATGGATCTTTTTTGTCTAACACAAACTGGAAGCATTGGTGGCAAATACTATGTGTTTGTTCTAGTTGATTGTTACACTAGATTTACATGGGTCTATTTCCTAGTAAATAAATATGAAGCTTTTCCTTATTTCAAATGTTTTAGAGCCCATGTTAAAAATGAGAAAAATGGTCCATTGAAAACTATTCATAGTGATCATGGAAGAGAATTTCAAAACTCTAATTTTGAAACTTTTTGTAGTAAAAAAGGTATTACTCACAATTTTTCAGAACCAAGAACTCCTCAACAAAATGGTGTAGTTGAAAGAAGAAATAGAATTCTTCAATATATAACTAGAACCCTGTTGAGTGAATATTCTATAGCTAGACATTTCTGGGCAGAAGCTGTAAGTACTGCTTGTTATACTATAAATAGAGTTTTGATTAGACCTTTTCTTAATAAAACTCCTTATGAGTTATGGAATGGTAGAAAACCTAGACTTTCCTACTTCAAGGTTTTTGGTTTCAAGGTATTCATTCTGAATACCAAAGATAACTTACACAAATTCGCCCCAAAATCTGATGAAGGAATTTTTTTTTACGCTACTCCACAACTTCTAAATCTTATAGAGTTTTCACCAAAAACACTTGTACTATTGAAGAAACAATTCATGTCGAATTTGATGAAACTGATCCATTTGTTTTCAAACAACCTCAACATATATCTTCAAATGTGTTTTCAAAAACTAATTATCAACCATTGTTAGAAAATCCTTCTGATAAAGAAAATGTTCAAGAAAATATTTATGAAACATTTTCCCTAGAAGACATTCGACCTTATGATGATGAACATGTTCTTAAAAACCCAAATCAGTCATTTCTTAATAATCATCCCAGTGATAGTATCATTGGTCATGTGAATCAACCTGTAAGGACTAGAAGATCCTTAAATAATGAAGTAGAACATCTAGAATTTCTTTCCCAATTAGAACCAAGAATCACTGATGAAGCTTTAGGTGATGATGATTGGATCAAAGCTATGCAAGATGAACTAAATGAATTCGAAAGGAATAAAGTCTAGACCTTGGTTGAAAGACCTAAGGAAAATTCTGTTATTGGAGTAAAGTTTTTCTTCAGAAATAAGTGTGATGAAAATGGAGTCATAGTTAGAAATAAAGCTAGATTGGTTGCTAAAGGCTATAATCAACAAGAAGGAATAGACTATTAAGAAACTTATGCTCCAGTAGCTAGACTTGAATCTATTCGTATCTAACTTACCATTGCAGCATTCATCAGTTTTAAACTTTTTCAAATGGATGTGAAATGTGCTTTTCTTAATGGTTATGTCCAAGAGGAAGTTTTTGTTGAACAACATCCTAGCTTTGAAGACACAAAATAACCTGATCATGTTTTTTGACTTACCAAAGTTTTGTATGGCCTTAAACAAGCTCCACGATCTTGGTATGATAGACTTACATGATTTTTGCTTCAAAATAACAATGTTAAGGGAAATTCATATCCAAAATTTTTTATAAATAAAGATAAGAACAATGTTTTGATTGTTCAAATTTATGTTGATTAAATTATATTTGGTTCAACTCAGCAATCTTTAACTGATTCCTTTGTGAATCTAATGAAATATGAGTTTTAAATGAGTATGATGGGTGAATTAACATTTTTCCTTGGTTCTCAAATTTCTCAAAAACCAGAAGGAACCTATATATCTCAACATAAGTATATTAAAGATATTATTAAAAAGTATGGATATGAGAACACTAAAAGTATTAGTATTCCCATTGGTACCTCAAACACACATGATATTGATGAAGCCGGGAAACCAGTGGATCAAACATCTTTTAGAGGTTTGATAGGAATCCTACTATACTTGACAGCTAGTCATCCAGAATTAATGTTTTCAGAATGCTTATGTGAAAGATATCAATCCAATACTAAGGAATTTCATTTAAAGGTAGTGAAAAGAATTTTTCACTACTTAAAGGGAACCATGGATTTTGGACTCTTTTATACTTCTGGAAATGATTTTGTTTTAAAAAGATTTTCAGATGCTGACTTTTGTGGATGTAGAATGGATAGAAAGAGTACATCCGGAACTTGTCATTTCTGAGGACATTCACAAGTTTCTTGGCCATGCAAGAAGGAAAACTCAGTAGCACTCTCCACTATTGAAGATGAATATGTAGCAGCTGGAAGTTGTTGTGCTCAAGTGTTGTGGATGCAACACACACTCACAGACTATGGATTTAGTTTTACTAAGACTCAAATTTTTGTGTGATACCACAAATACCATTTCCCTTAGTAAAACCCTGCACACCACTCTTGTGAAAAAACACATAGATATTAGGCATCACTTTATTAGAGATCACACATTAAAAGGAGATATCATTCTTCAGTTTATCGAAACTCAAGATCAACGTGCTGATATTTCAAAAAATGTTTACCTTCCGATAGAATTTAATATATTATATAGAACTTAGGAATTATAACCACGAGGTAATCTTCCTTCATTAAATTTTTGTTAAAAAATTCTCCTTACAGTAATAAACTCTATTTCATAGGGGGGGGGTACATTTTCTTGTTAGTATAATCAGAATTTTTGTGGTCAGTTTTTTTTCAAACTTTCATAACCAAAAATTTTCTTAATGAAGTTTTGGAAGTTCAAATTTTCATAATGAAGTTTTAGAACTAACGTTTTCATAATGAAATTCTTCAGACATAAGCTTTCGTAATGAAAACTTTCCGTACTCGGAGTTTTTTTAATGGAAACTTTCCATACTCAGAGTTTTTGTAATGGAAACATTCTGTACTCGGTGTTTTCGTAATGGAAATTTTCCGTACTCCGAGTTTTCGTAATGATAATTTTTTGTACTCATAATTTTTCGTACTCATAATTTTTCATACTCATAATTTTTCTGTACTCATAATTTTCGTACTCTTACTTTTCATAATAGAGTTTTGGTACTCAAAGTCTTTTCCACCTTAAGTTTCTCGTAGTGAGTTTTTTATAGTAATATTTTTCGTAATTAAATTTTATTTAAGAAGAATATCACCTGTTATGAATAAACATCCTAGAAAATCCGAAAGGTATGACTTTCTTACTTATGTTTTCGTAACCACTTTTACTTGCCGGTAGTTTCCTTTTCTTTTAAAATTTTCATACTCAGGTTTCCTTAATTCTGAAATTTTTTATTAAAACATCAAAATATCAGATTCAAGAATTCCCTACGGGTATGATTTCAAATTTCAGATCAGATCAAAGGGGTTTTCAACCGTTAGATGGTTTTTGGATGTTTAAAGGTCACCTCCATTGCCTATATAAAGGGTACCCCATATTTGTGTCCCACATCAATTTCAAAGCTCTTGCGTGCCGAAGCCTTGCCTCAGTTCTTAAAGCCCATTACGAACTTTTCAGTTCTCCTCCATTCCGAATGTCTGTAGATGCCACCTCTCAAGAAATGTCTTCCATCAAACCAATCTCATCTTGGTTAGCCTATAGAGAATGTTTGGTCCAACCAAATTTCCTTAACAAGTATGATTCTATTATCTATAAGAATATCAAACTTAATGGTAGGGAAGATTTATTCATATCAAAAACAGGGGATCAAGATGTTGTCTACACAGATTTTCTTATAGAAATCTATGAGTCGGTTTTCTTCTACGAAGAAGATGGAAGAGAAAGGTTTTCCTTTAAGCCTTATGGAAAGACTTACAATATTTCTTTTACCAAGGCTTTGAGCTTGGTTGGCTTATCATATGATGGAGAGGATGAATTTTGTTCACATAAGCTTCCGGATGATCAGGGATGTTTTAACAAAGTAAAGGCATTTAAATTCATTGGCCTCAAACATGATAAAACAGAGAAGATTGATCATCTCTCCTCCACCAACTGGATGTTTTAGTTTTGGGTTCAGGGATTTTTCGTACCAAGAATAGGTGATAAGGAAAATCTTAAGAAGAGTGATATTTACATCTTGGATTTCTTGGTAAATCTAAGGAAGATCAACCAAATGAGGCACATTCTTATTAAAATTCAGAATATCAAGAATGGAACTCTAAAATCCCAAATTATTATGTATCGTACTCTCCTCTCCAAGCTTATTATTTGATGTCTTGATTCTTTCAAGTTTTCTTGCACCTCAAAGATCAGGAATTGTAAGGTGATGTTGATAAGTGAAGACAAATTAAAGAGGATGAAAGTTGGTTTTTTAAAAAAGTCATGAGAGTTCTACGATCTTCCATAGGAGGAGGCAGAAGCCGGTATGGAAAATGTAGAGAAATCCAAACCATATAAGAATAAAGGGAAGAAGAGGAAGCTGAAGGAAGTTCAAGCTGAAGGAAAAACTCCTAAGTCTAAGGAAACCCAATCTGCACCACACAAGCCAAAGAAACAAAAATCATACCCGGATGAAGTGGTAGCTAAGTGGAGAGAGCTCAAGGAGAAGAGAAAGGAAGGGGAACCTCATTTCGGATTAGACCCTGCTGAGGCTAAGGCCTTAAAAGAGAAAGAATCTGATGAATTAGAGAGGCAAGAAAAAGAGAATAAGATAAAAAAAATATGTCTGATGCTGAAGTTGTGCAATCCCTATTGAAATCTACAGAGTTCGCCTCTGAGATGATCCCTGTTCTAGAAAATTTTCATACTAAGACTTTACCAGAGACTCATGGAAGGAATTACTTCTCTCCGAAAAATTACAAAGGGAAAGAAGTTGTTGAGGGAATAGAGGAAGAAGCTGTAGAAAGAGTAGAAGAAGAAGAGGAAGCTGAGCAAGTAGAAGAAGAATAAGAAGTGTAAGAAGGGAGTTCTGATCTTGATGACTTGATTAAACAAGTTGATGATTATCAAGAGAAAGAAAATCCATCAGAGAAACCACCACTATGAACATCGGAGGCCAAGTCCTCAAAGTTTTTCACTCCGGAAAAGGGATCTAAGAAAGAAGGGAACAAAGGTGATGATTAGGAGGAAGAGAAAGAGAGTGAGTTTTTTGAGGAAGAGAGTTATGAGAATCATTTATTTAAAGAAGCAGCAGAGAAGGAAAACCAGATGAAGATAAGATTGTTCAAGTATCTGAAAGCGAGGAAGAATATCATAATGAACAACCCATTATGAAAGCTGATAAGGGTAAGCAAGTTCTTATGGATACCCCAACAAAAGATGGAATAAGGAAAAATCATGCTGGCAGTTATTCTAAAAGGAAGTTAGTGGAAATTGAAGTAGAACAATCCCCAAGATAGGTGTCTGATTCGGAGTCATCATCACTGGGTTATGATTTTTTGGTCGAATCTCTGATGAAATTGGTGGATACAATTCTGATCTTTCCCACCATAGACTCCAGATTCCAGATGCTTCAACACAGCCTTAATCAGAAATCAGAATCATTATCCATGGTCATGGATAAGTGTGTGAAGATTGAGGCTGAGCATAGAAATTTTGTCATCAATTATGATATTCACAGCAAATCATGCAGCAAAGTCACTCAGTGGTCAAAGAAGGTTGATGATGACCTAGCTGAGTTTGATAATTTTCAGAATGAGGTAAAAGATTCTTTTGATACCGAGGATGCAAACATAAAGAATATTCAGGAAAAGGTGATACTTGAGAAAAATTCTCGTAATCAATAAGTGAAGGACTTGAATGGAAAGGTTAACTCTCTTGCTTAAAATATTAAAAGGGATAGAGATCTCCGGATTGAGCTCGAAGAAAAACTTGTAAAGCAAGATGAGCTACTGAAGATGCAGGAAGCGGCCATGAAGGCTATGGCAGAGGTGCTGAAAGCTCAACAAGAAAGGATCACAGCTTTGGAGAAGCAAGCTAAGGAGGATCAGAAAGATTTGAAGACGCTGAAAACTCTCTTGAAGATGTTAATTCCAATGGAGAAGGAAGAAAAATGAACTCAATCCAATCTTTTGTTGCATTTTATTTTCCTTGTAAAAATTCTTTCAACTCTAATGAAATATAGGGTTGTTTTTATCTGGTGTTATTATGTACTAATGTTTCGAGTACTTTATTATTATTTTTCCGTTCCCTCAATTCTTTTTGAAAATCACAAAGGTGGAGAAGGAAAAAGAACTACTAAAAAGGGGGAGAAGGAAAAATCTCTAAGTAAGAACTATCCCTAAGTAAGGGGGAGCTTAACCAAGGGGGAGTTTCTCATTATGATGTTTTTTTATTCCCATGATAATGAAAACTCCAATCCAGAAATTGAGAATACAATTCTTAGTGTTCCTATGCCTAAGGGGGAGTTAGTTGTATTCACCATCATCCATAAACAAAGGGAGATAAGTTTTAATTTCAAAGCCTAAAGAAATTTTTCGAAGTTCTTATATTCTTTTTCGTAAGGTTGTTTGTGCGTTCCAAAAAGGGGGAGATTTTTGAGTCAATAAGGGTTTCCTTATGAATTTTCCATTCAGTCTTGTTTTGAAAATCACAAACACCTTATACATAAGCAAATCCATATTTTACTTCTATAAGGAAAATTTATTTATTTAAGGAAATTTACCCTTACCTATATTTTCGTATTCATATCGTAAATTTGTCTAAGTATAAAATTCGGATTGAAGTCCAAAACCTCAGAATCATATAAATACTTAGATGTAAGGTATTCTGTTTTTCATTACGAATTCTGATGCAGAATTCTCATTAGGATTTATGATGATGAATTCTCATTATGAATTCCAGTGACGAATTCTCATTACAAATTCTAGTGACGAATTCTCATTACGAATTCTAGTGAATAATTCTCATTACGAATTCCAGTGATGAATTATCATTATGAATTCTAGTACAGAATTCTCATTACGAATTCTGATGATGAATTCTCATTAAAAATTTTGATTATGAATTCTCAATACAAATTCTAGTGATGAATTCTCATTACGAATTCTGTTGATGAATTCTCATTACAAATTCTGATTACTAATTCTCATTACAAATTCCAGTAATGATTTCTCATTAAGAATTCTAGTGATGAATTCTCATTATGAATTCAAGTGCATAATTCTCATTACGAGTTTTGATGATGAATTCTTTTTACGAATCCTGATTATGAATTCTCAATACGAATTTCTTAGAAAAATAGAATCTGAACATCTTTTTATTATAGACTCTGAATTCCATTTTTGTTAGACTACGAACTTTATTTTTCTTACATTACAAACTTTATTTTTGCTTCTGCTTATAATTGTTTCATTACAAAACAATGTGGTGTATTCAGTTATTGACTAACCGTTTTTTGAGTGACACGTGTACAGGTCCTTCTGAAATTTAAGGAAAATATGACCATTGGAGGAGGGAGCCGACCATTGCTACCGAGCCTATAAATAGGATCTCATTTGAAAGAGCACAATAAGAAGTTGATCACTTTAGAGACCACACGCTGTTAAGGTGATTTCTAGAGAGAGAAGCTTTTCATGCCTTGTGCATACGGAACTGATCGTTCAGATTGCTTCTTGCAACTCCGAATGTTAGTAATTACATTTGAGGGCTTCCGGGAATAAGAATACAGAGGTGCCGACTACCTTGATGTTCGAGGGCTTCTTTTCTGAGGAAGACATAGGTTCCAACTACCATGAAGTTGAGGGCTTGCAGAGATAGCAAAACAGATAATCCGATATTTGTATCGAGGGCTTAAATGGGTGTGGGTAAGATAGACTTTATTGAAAGTATAAATCAAGGGACCTTTATCCAAGGTTGTTTGATACCCTTGTCTTTGGTTTAAAATATTTATATCTTGTTACTTCTTTTAGTTACAAGTTTTTCTGTTGAATATTGTATTGTAAGGAAAGTATAACCTTCTTATATTTTTTTACACTTATAATCTGATTCATTTAGATTCTTTATGCTTTAAGGTAGAATCTCATATTGTCAACTTTGGTTAATATATATTTTCCGTATCCTTATTTCCAGAACCAGTTTTTTGGAATTACTTTCCAGATTTATGAAAGTGTATAAAACTAGAAGTTTTTAACTTCATACATTGTCCCAATCTTTCATTTGGTGTTAGAGGTGTTGTGAATCATCTTATTTTAACATTGTTAAACTTATATCTTTCCTTGTTTAAGGAAATTTTTAATGTGTACAATTCACCCCCCTCCCCCTCTTGTATATTGAGCATCTACATCATTATTTAGATCCTACAGGGGTCTCTATATATGAATCATGTAAAGTATTATTATCCTTCACATATCATATTTTGTTACAACTGGTACAACCAGCTTCTCAATAGGTGGTGGTATAGCTGGTGCACCACCTAGAGGTAGCACCTCAAGAATTGGTCCATGTATTGATGCCTCAGCACTAAATAGATCTTCCTTGTGATCATGATGTTTAAACCAATTTGGTATAAATCATGTATAAATACTAAAATAAACAATATGCACCATGATAAATGAGTATATCTAGATAGATGACTCAAGAAGAACATGGAAACCCCAACCCATTCCAATGTGGTGCATGTGAAAATGTTTTTCTTAAAACAAATGTTCTCATATAATGAGTTCAAAAGGAGGTGATCAGAGTCTTGGTGTATGGATACGTTGGCTAAAGAACTAGCACTAGAATATATAGCCTGAAAGTTAAACTCAAAAAACATAAAACTATTTCCCCAAACAAATCTCATAGACTCTCAGCCTTAAAGTAGAACAGACCGATCTAATGCCACCCTGTCATGACCCATCCTAGTGGGGTCCATGCTGCAACTCCCCAAGCCTACCTATAATGGTCAAGGGGCTGTTGACTAGAGTCTCGAAGGTATATCACTAACATGGGAGGACTTATCCTAAGTACATGTACACATACACACATCACCAATCCTATACAATGCTGAAATGAAAGAACAATTGAAAAACCATATAGTAATACATCTAAATCCAAAACTAGAGTACAACAGGATGTAAAGGTAAGTAAACCGGTCCAAATAAAATCCCATAATAAAGTGTTGGAAAACAAGTCTAACCTTAAAGTAAAACAGTGTCTGCTATAATAATTCCATAGGAACACATCGTGGTCTATCTTATATCACTAACAATTATCTAGTCCATATCCATTAGGACACTATCAACAGGTTGAACTTCTGCACAATACATGACATGTTCAGACAAAGCCTATGCAGGGGTGAGTATAACAATATCCAATAAGACATCCTAAAACCACAAAGTATACAACAAAGTAAATATAGTCTGCTTTACACATGTATATATCTACATTACATATAACAATAATTTCCAGATATAATCAATATATACGGAAAATATAAAGGTTATTCACAATCGTAGTATACCATTCCTAGGATGACAACTCAAAGATTCCATATTGCGCCAGTCTAGGAGAACATGCTTCTATGTCTGGTAGAACTGATGACATCTATCATAGAGTTAATTCTCATCGGGTCTCATCATGAGATAACACACGCTGAATGTCAAAAGAGATGTGATACACTGATGAGGATCACTCTCAAGGCCATGTGGCGATACCAACAATTCAATCTAGATTAACCAACTAAATAGGTGGTCGACACCTATGTACTTTAGGTCATGATGGCACTAATAACTCTACCTAGGGCACAAATATGAATATAGAATATCAAATTAAGTCTAATAGATGTATTCCAATGACTCCATCCAAGAAGTCATGCTGAAGGGATCATTTTCCAATTTGTCGAAGATTATTCCATACTATCCCACAAGGAAATGATAAGGTTAATGTATCCTAATGAAACATATCCATATAAATAGTACAAGAAAATCAAGACATGAATATAATAGTACATGGATTGTGGTAAGGGTTGCACACCGTGTCCCTTGATCTTGGGTCTTTCTTGTGTAAATAGACTATGTCTCTTTCCCATATATGTTTAGAAGTACATGGCATGTAGGATACCTATGTAGTCTTCTTATGTGAAACTGCATGTCATTATCCCATGTATTGGTTCCCATATACCGTTACATGACTTAGCTCATGTACTTGGTCCAGGACATGTCCATGTGGGGGAGTACACGACGTTCCCCAACCTGTGTACTCCACCTTGTGCCTGGGTACCTCTATGGTACATGATGAGTCACTAGGGATGGGTCACATGACATGTGATAGGGACACATAAAGAGTGATCCAAAACTCTTTACCAAAACCCTATCCCCTGAAAAAGGGCCCCACGTGATGTTTAAATCTGGTATACATGCTGTGTAACTCAAAAATTCTCAGAATATTAGATCCTTCCTCCACATGTCTTCACCACTACTCTAACCTCCTATTTCAGTCATTTCTTTCCCAAAAATTATGAATCAGTGCCTGAAGAATCATTTCATCATTAAATAGCAATATTTGGTCCTTTGATTTGCTGAAAAATAGATTTTTTATCTTTTTTTCTTAGGCAATGAAGAATATGGGAGTCAGGTACCTATATCATTTGATCCACTTTATTATCCTTCATCACACATCCTTAATGCCATTATGATCCCCTATATATGATATCACATCATTTTAGCATGAAATGGGTGAAAATGATCAATAGATCAGGATATTTTGAACCATGCACCAAACGTAGAACACCTATAAAGATCAATGAATTAGGGGAGAAAATAACAAGAATCGTAAGAAGGAATGAACCTCGATCGATGTTTATGTCGATCCCAATTTATTTCTATGAGAAAAAATGAATATATCATAAATCTCAAATAAATTATTTCATAACCTAATTAAACTAAATCATCATGTAATACTCATAATCCAAAGATCTATATATTTTTTAATTTATCAATATTAATCGTATAAACCAAAACAGGTAAATAAAATAAATCTAAAAATTTCCTACCTCAATTTGGATTGATCGCAGATGAAGAACCGGTTTGGGTCCTGATCATTGGTGAGATCTGTTGAATCTATAGTGTGTCGATCATTAATCTATGATTTAGTCCTCATTCGTGATAGAGGAATACTCCAACTCTCTATCCAGTGGCTCTCCCATAGCTCTAGGGTTATGTGTCAATCCCTTGTATTTATCTATAAAAGACTATTTAAAGACTCTCCAATAGATGTGTCATTGAAAATAATTAAAATAATTTATTTTATTATTTTATTAATTTATGAACCTATGATAAATTTTCTAGAAACACCTCGTACCAACCAATGCTATGTCATTTATAGGGTAAAACCCTTATTATGAATTCAATGGTGCCCTCAAATTTCTGATATGAGACTTTGTTAAAATGTGATTTCCCTTTATTAATAAAAATATATATAGGTTCTATTAAATATATTTAATATATTTCAATCATTTATTTTGGGCACACCTTCACTCGGAATCGCATACTATCTATGTGCCTAGTCTTGAAAATAATACATAAAATATCCAAAAATAATATATGTAAAATTTTAGTCATTACATAAGGCTTATTAAATGAAATTAAATCAAGTAATTATATCTTCTCATGATAATTATTCAACTTTTGGAAAAGATCAAGAAATAAAATGTTCTCCTATTATCATAATTTTTTATGATATAAATTATCTTTTTAGAATATTGTATTTTTATGGATTTATGTTTTTAACCTTCTCTGGATCACTGAGTTTCATGTGTTCAATATTTTCTATCACTCTCCATCAGTATTTGGGTGTTAGTTTTCTTTTCTTTTTCAATGATTTCACTTTCTACCTATGTTATCCTATTTAAAATACTAATATGTGTTATTACAATTTACCATCACTCATCCCTTTCTCTTATTAAATAGGATGGTATGTTAACCATTATATGATATGGTTTTAGATGAAGGAATTACCAAATTTTATACCATTAATGATCGGGAAAAATTTTGAGGGTGAAGTTCATTTTATTAGGGGTATAATGTAACACCCTGAGATTTTTTGAATTGTTTTTTTCAAATTAATTTAATATTTTCTATATTATGTGTTATAAATAACACTATGTTTGTAGTTTATTATAAAAAACACTGATTTTAGCTTTCATTACATGCAACGGTGAGTTTGTCTTTTATTTCACGCAACACTGATTTTCAGCATAACATGACATATTATTAAAAGAGTATTATTTAATATGATGGTTATCAAATATTTATTGGAATGGTGCTTATGAATAAGAATAAAACTATTATGAAAATATTTTTTACACATGTATATAATAATAATTCTTTGGTGACCAATTAATTAGAAATGAACATAAATATAATTAAAATAAAGAAATTATTTTTCTAGAAAACTATTTTTTTACTCACATAAACATTTTTCCCAATATATTAATCACACCAATTTTGGTTTATTGTTATAATATTATATATTCAATAAAACATTTAGTATTCATCTCATGTGTTTTCTAAACAATAAATAATAATAGATTATATTTTGTACTTAAAATGTTATTTTTCTAAAAAGCAATGTTGTTAAATTTTGGGCACTTATATTGAAATAAATTTTTTACACTTTTAGAAAATTAATTTTATAAATAAAAAATAATTTTTTAAATCATCATATCAAAATTATCTTAGGTTTATTTTTTTATAATTTTTTGAAAAGATTAACTTTTTGATTAATTGTGAAAAATGATGAGTTTTAATTGAAAACTTCATTTTTATTTAAATTATTTATAATATTATTTTACATTTTTCATTATTTTTATTAAATTTTTTTCCAATTATATATATATTAATCCATTTTATTTAATTTTAATCAATTTAATATTTAAATTGGTTATAAAAACATTGAAAACTTTTGAACATTTTCTCTTTGAAAACCTGCATACTCATCTTGTTTGTGGGATTAATTTTAAATTTAATTTTTAAACCTAGGTGAATGTAATATTGAAAATTTTGCTAAATATTTTGAATAATGAAAATTTTTATTATATTATAATTTCAACATAGTTTTTTACCAAAAATTATAGTAAAAATAGTCAAAATTATTTACCGTCGTTAGAGTAAAACGGGTTTAATAGGGAAAGGATAAAGAAAAAAGATAAGGGTTAAAAATAACTATTCACTCGAGAAACACCCATTTCATAGAAATATATAAAAATTATCCCTTATATTATGTATAATAATCCATTTTATGTTCTTTTGAGAAGAAAAAAACATGGGTGGAATTCTTTCTTTTAAAACAATTACAAGTGTTCCACTCACCACACTTATAGAAGTCCACCAAATATCCTCTCTACTTCACACCTTAAAACCCTTTTGGTTCATCCAAGAAATGGAAAAATATCAAATTCCATCCTATAATAAAATAATACTCATATTTTACATAAAACCAACCACAAATGTCTTTTTATTCATACCTAAGGGGGATTCTCAAATAATAGGTAACATTCATTAATGAGCATTTTTATTTTGTTTCTTCCTCCACACCCTTAAATTTTTAGTATAACATGATGATAAAATAACTTCACTATCTTAAATATATGGATATTTTTTCATGTTAATGTAATGACCTACAACAATCTCCACTTCTATGAAATGGTTAATGAAATCATCATTCGTGTGTACAGTGGACTACCATCTCATGAACCGATGTCATTCATTTTTTCTTTAACACCCCTCATGGATGGGAATAATGATTGATTTATTGTTCATATATTGTATTTTTATATTATAATAATTATGGATTTATTATATCACACATACATTCAATATTTCCCTTTTTTGGTAATATGATAACATCACTCGTGTGTAAGGAGGAAAACTGCCTTGCGAAGTGAAGTGATTAGTTCTTGCCTTACCTGAAAGGTAATAAGTATGGTTTTAATGAAAATATTTTATTTTTATAACATAAAAATATTATATAATAATAATATATCATTTATATTCATTTATTTCAATATGTTGAGAAATTGGAAACACCATCCATGTGTGCATACAATATATCATCTCCACGAACGGTGTGTTTAATTTTCTATATCTGCCATTTATAGATTACTATAAATTCATATATAATAATTATATATGATATTTTTATCATGTTTAAAATAATAGATAATATTGAACCATGATAAATTAAATTGGACCAAAAATAACTAATCATAACATATATGAGATCCAAAGCTGTTATTGACTGAAACATGACTTTAACATGGATTTGTAAATAAATAGGTAATAAAATGTCATAAGTAAATCGTATATGGTATGATATATACATGAAGTGTTATAAAATATATTTATAACAATATTATACTTATTATAAAATATTATTTAATTTTTATGAATGAATTCAAGACTTAAGGTAAGAATTTTCTTATCACACTTTTATTTTTTTGAGATATATTCCATAATCACCCCTTATTTTTTTATGTGGTGTATATAATGTCCATGGATTTATTTTTTGATTATTTTATAGAAAAATATTGGGCCTTAAATATCCATTTTTATCTCTCAATCATGGGGTATACATTTCAATATTTACCAAAGAGGTGAGAAATTTGGGCCTCAATTTTCCTTTTTTGAGATGTACATTAGGTTATGCAACTACAGTATTTCACGAGGTTTATATACAACCTCTTTAAAAATTAATATAATGAATTTATTTATCCATGTGAAATTTTAGGTTCTATTTTATTTTATTCCTTATAGGGGCTAACGATGCAGTGATACCAAAGTGGTAATGATTTTATGTCACAATCTCATCATTTTTCAGGATTGTTTATGATTATGTTTATAATGACAAAATATTATGATCCATATCTCAATAAACTCATGAATGTTATTATGCTAATATTATTAACATTTTTTTAAATTAATAGTACTAATTTTACACTCTTTGATATTTAAAATAATTTGAAAATTTGTTTTAATAAAACATTACTTTATTTCACTCTTTGGATGGAAATTCATTTTAATTAAAAGCAATGTTTGGAAAAACAAAATTAAATATTCATTTTATTATTATAATATTATTTTAAAATACTTTTTTAACATGTTTTATTCTTGAAAAAAATAGTTTTAAATGAATATTTAATTTACATTTAAAACAATTATCATCTGTCTTTTACCAGAAATGTGAAAGGAATCATTATTTCAACGTGTATGGGATGAACAATACATCTCATCGTCATGGGCATTATTTTATTTGAAGAATCATTAATAATTTTCCATTTTTATTTAAAAATAAAAATATTTTCATTTTTGTTGTTTTATAATGTTTTTCTTAATTAATAAAAAATATTTTCCTCAAGAAATTTTTCAAATGATTTAAAAAACTTTTTTTATATGATTTCAAGGTTATTTTCAAGGAAATGGATTTTCAAAAAGTTTTTTTATTTTAAATTTTTTTTATTCAAGAGATATTTTAGGTGACCAATGAAAATAATTTTCAATCTAAGATTATATCGGTTGAGGTCACTTATGCCTTACTTGGGAAACTATCCAAGGATTACATTACTATTAATTATGTAATTTTTTTGTGTTTATTATGGAATAATTTTTATGAAACCGATATCTATTCCATTGGTTATAAAATTCTAATATTATTTTCAAACCCTATTCTTTCTCCACAGTTTATGCCATGACGATTGTGAAATCTGTTTCTTTTCCACAGGTTATGATATGATGAAATATTTTTGAAAACCATTTCATTTCATGGGTTATTATATGATGAATTTTCTATGATCTTTTAGTATACATATGTATGATTTTAATTATGTGATGGGTGGGACCTATATCTCCCTACAATCTATTGGGTAATGATAAATATTCTATGATATTTGAGGATACAAAGGTGGTTACCCCATTCCAAAATAAGAGGGTATGTTGGTTGTTATACCAAGACTAAAAAGGAGGTTACATGGGTGGTTAACCCATGCCCAAAAAGGAAGGAAAATCGTTAGTGAGTTCAAGCCTCGAAAAGGTCACACTAGAGGTCATCCCAAACCCGAAGTAGGAACAAGTATGGTTACCCCAAGCCTAACATGTTATTAATTTCATGTTAGGTAGCCTTGATATAATATTTTATATAATTATGGGTATTCCACAAATTTATACATTATGCCAATTTTATGCCCTCATTTTTCATATTCTTTGATTTCCTTATCAATTATTTCTTATGAACTACCAATATTTATTCCATGACATAAGATTATGATATTTTACATCTAGGGTATGGTTTTAAAATTTTATGATCATGTTCTTATACCCTTATTTCATGTTATTCTTACTTATCTATATTGTTTATCCTTACTGATCATATATGCTCACAATTTGACATTCTTATAGTCCCCAAATTATGAATATATGTATTATGGCTGAAGAACTAGTACTAGCGTATATATCCTGAATGTTAAACTCGAAAAACATAAAACTATTTCCCCAAAAAATCTCATAGAAACTCAGTATTAAAGTAGAACAGACCTCTCTAATACCACCCTTTCATTACCCATCCTAGTGGGGTCCATGCTGCAACTCCCCAAGCCATCATATAATGGTTAAGGGGTTGGTGACTAGAGTCTCGAAGGCATATCACTAATGTGGGAGGAATTATCCTAAGTACTTGTACACATACACACATCACCAAGCTGTTAAAATGCTGAAATGTAAAAACAATTGAACAACCATATAGTAATACATCTAAATCCAAAACCAGAGTACAACAGGATGTAAAGGTACGTAAACCGGTCCAAATACAAGCCCATAATAATGTGTCTGAAAACAAGTCTAACCTTGAAGTAAAACAGTGACTGCTATAATAATTCCATAGGAACACACCGTGGTCTATCTTATATCACTAAGAATCATCTATTCCTCGTCCATCAAGGACAATATCAATAGGTTGAACTTCTACACAATACATGACATGTTCAGACAAAGCCTATGCAAGGGTGAGTATAACAATATCCAATAGGACATCCTAAAACCACAATGTATACAACAAAGTAAATATTGTCTGCTTTACACATGTATATATCTACAAAACATATAAAAATAATTTCTAGATATAATAAATATATACAGACAATATAAAGGTAATTCACAATTGTAGTATACCAGTCCTTGGATGACAGCTCAAAGATTCCATATTGTGCCAGTCTAGGAGAACATGCTTCTATGTCTGGAAGAACTGATGACATCTATCATAGAGTTAATTCTCATTGGGTCTCATCATGATATAACACATACTGAATGTCAAAAGAGATGTGATACAATGATGAGGATCACTCTCAAGGCCATGTGGCGATACAAACAACTCAATCTAGATTAATCCACTAAATAGGTGATCGACACCTATGTACTTTAGGTCATGATGACACTATGAACTCCACCTAGGGCACAAATATGAATATAGAATATCAATTTAGGTCTAATAGATGTATTCCAATGACTCCACCCAAGAGGTCATTTTGAAGTGATCATTTTCCAATTTTTAGGAGATTATTCCATACTACCCCACAAGGAAATGATAAGGTGAATGTTTCCTAATGAAACATATC
This sequence comes from Viscum album, assembly GCA_963277665.1. Classification (NCBI taxonomy): domain Eukaryota; kingdom Viridiplantae; phylum Streptophyta; class Magnoliopsida; order Santalales; family Viscaceae; genus Viscum; species Viscum album. Next base: position 862,928,441 of record OY728121.1, read on the forward strand.
CATATAAATAGTATAAGTAAATCAAGACATGAATAAAATAGTATATGGATTGTGGTAAGGGTTGCACACCGTGTCCCTTGATCTTGGGCCTTTCTTGTGTAAATGGACCATGTCTCTTTCCCATGTATGTGTAGAAGTATATGGAATGTAGGATACCTATGTAGTCTACCTATGTGAAAGTACATGGCTTTATCCCATGTATAGGTTCCCATGTACCATTACATGACTTATCTCATGTACTTGGTCCCGGACATGTCCATGTGGGGGAGTACACGACGTGCCCCAACCTGTGTACTCCACCTCGTTTATGTGTACCTCTAAGGTACATGATGAGTCACTAGGGATGGGTCACATCACATGTGATAGGGAAACATAAAGAGTGATCCCAAACTCTTTACCAAAACCCTATCCACTGAAAAAGGCCCCACATGATGTTTAAATCTGGCATACACGCTGTGTAACTCAAAAATTCCCAGAATATTAGATCCTTCATCCACATCTCTTCACCACTGCTCTGACCTCAAATTTCAGTCATTTCTTTCTCAAAAATTGTGAATCAGAGCCTGAAGAATCTTTTCATCAACAAACAGCAATATTTGGTCCTTTGATCTGCTCAAAAATAGATTTTTTATCTTTTTTTGTTAGGCAATGAAGTACATGGGAGTCAGGTACCTATATCATTTGATCCACTTTATTATACAACATTACACCACCTTAATGCCGTTATTATCCTATATATATGATATCACATCATTTTAGCATGAAATGGGTGAAAAATGATCAATTGATCAGGATATGTTGAACCATGCGCCAAACGTAGAACACCCACAAAGATCAATGAATTAGGGGATAAAATAACTAGAATCATAAGAAGGAAAGAACCTCGATCGATGTTTATGTCGATCCCAATTTATTTCTATGAGAAAAATGAATAGATAATAAATCTCAAATAAATTATCTCATAAACTAATTAAACCAAATCATCATGTAATACTCATAATCCAAAGATCTATATGTTTGTTGATTAATAAATATTAATTGTAGAAACCAAAACAGGTAAATAAAATAAATCAAAAAATGTCCTACCTCAGTTTGGATTGATAACAGATGAAGAATGGGTTTGTGTCCTGATCATTTTTAAGATCTGTTGAATCTATAGTTTGTCGATCATTGATCTATGATTTAGTCCTCGTTCGTGATAGTGGGGTACTCCAACTCTCTATCCAACAGCTCTCCTATAGCTCTAGGGTTATCTGTCAAGCCCTTGGATTTCTACATAAAAGACTATTTAAAGACTCCCCAATTGATGTGTCATTGAAAATAATTAAAATAATTTATTTTATAATTTTATTAATTTATTCACTTATGATGAATTTTCTAGAAACACCACATACCGACCAATGTAAAGTCATTTATAGGGTAAAACCCTTATTATGAATTCAATGGTGCCCTCAGATTTCTGATATGAGACTCTGTTAAAATGTGATTACCCTTTATTAATAAATATATATATAGGTTCTATTAAATATATTTAATATATTTCAATCATTAATTCTGGGAACACCTTCACTCGGAATAGCATACTGTCTCTATGCCTAGTCTTGAAAATAAAACATAAAATATCGAAAAATAATATAGGGAAAATTTTAGTCATTACATAAGGCTTATTAAATGAAATTAAATCAAGTAATTATATCTTCACATGATAATTATTCAAATTTTGGAAAAGATCAAGAAACAAAATTTTCTCATATTATCATAATTTTTTATGATATAAATTATCTTTTTAATATATTGTTTTTATGGATTTATGTTTTTAACCTTCTCTGGATCACTCACTTTCTTGTCTTCAATATTTTCTATCACGCTCCATCAGTATTTGGGTGTTAGTTTTCTTTTCTTTTTCAATAATTTCACTATCTACCTATGTTATCCTATTTGAAAACCTAATATGTGTTATTAAAATTTACCCTAACTCATCCCATTCTCTTATTCAATAGGATGGTCTGTTAACCATTTTATGATATGGTTTTCTAGGAAGGAATTACCAAATTTTATACCATTGATGATCGGGAAACTTTTTGAGGGTGAAGTTAATTTTATTAGGGGTATAATGTAACACCCTGAGATTTTTTGAATTTCTTTTTCAAATTAATTTAATATTTTCAATATTATGTGTTATAAATAACACTATGTTTGTAGTTTATTATAAAAAACATTGATTTTAGCTTTCATTACATGCAATGGTGAGTTTGTCTTGTATTTCATGCAACACTGATTTTCTACATAACATAACATATTATTAAAATAATATTATTTAATATTATGGTTATAATATATTTATTGGAATGGTGCTTATGAATAATAAAAAAAATATTATGAAAATATTTTTTACACATGTATATAATAATAATTCATTGGTGACCAATTAATTAGAAATGAAAATAAATATATTTAAAATAAAGAAATTATTTTTCTAGAAAACTATTTTTTTACTCACATAAACATTTTTCCCAATATATTAATCACACCACTTTTGGTGAATTATTATAATATTATATATTCAATAAAACCTTTATTATTCATCTCATGTGTTTTCTAAACAATAAATAATAATAGATTATATTTTATTCTTAAAATTTTATTTTTCTAAAAAGAAATGTTGTTAAAATTTGGGCACTTATAATGAAATAAATTTTTTACAATTTTAGAAAATTAATTTTATAAATAAAAAATAATTTTTAAAATCATCAAATCAAAATTAGCTGAGGTTTTTTTATAATTTTTTGGAAATATTAACTTTTTGATTAATTGTGAAAAATGACGAGTTTTAATTGAAAACATCATTTTTGTTTAAATTATTTATAATATTAAATTACATTTTTAATTAGTTTTAATGAATTTTTTCCAATTTTATATATATTAATCCATTTTAGTTAATTGTAATAAATTTAATATTGAAAATGGTTATAAAAACATTGTAAACATTTGAACATTTTCCCTTTGAAAACCTGCATTCTAGTCTTGTTTGCAGGATTAATTTTAAATTTAATTTTTAAACCTAGGTTAATGTAATTTTGAAAATTTTGCTAAATATTTTGAATAATGATAATTTTTATTATATTATAATTTCAACATTTTTTTTTACCAAAAATTATAGTAAAAATAGTAAAAATTATTTATCGTCGTTAGAGTAAAATGGGTTTAATATGGAAAGGATAAAGAAAAAAGATAAGGGTTAAAAATAACCATTAACTCGAGAAACACCCATTTTATGGAAATATATAAAAATTATCCCTTATAATATATATATTAATCCATTTTATATTCTATTGAGATGAAAAAAATAGGTGGAATTCATTCTTTCAAAACAATTACAAGTGTTCCACTCACCTCACTTATAGAAGTCCACCAAATATCCTCTCTACTTCACACCTTAAAACCCTTTTGGTTCATCCAAGAAATGAAAAAAAATCTCAAATTCCTACCTATAATAAAATAATACTCATATTTTACATAAAAACAACCACGAATGTCTTTTGATGCATACCTAAGGGAGATACTCGAATAATTGGTAGCATTCATTAATGAGTATTTTTATTTTGTTTCTTCCTCCACACCCTTAAATTTTTATTATAACATGATGATAAAATAACCTCACTATCTTCATTATATGGATATTTTTTCATGTTAATGCGATGACCTACAACAATCTCCACTTCCATCAAATGGTTCATTAAATCATCATTCGTGTGTACGGTGGACTACCATCTCATGAACCGATGTCATTCATTTTTCCATTAACACCTCCCATGGATGGGAATAATGATTGATTTAGTATTCATATATTTTATTTTTATATTATAATAATTCTGGATTTATTATATCACACATACATTCAATCTTTCCATTTTTTGGTAATATGATAACGTCACTCCTGTGTAAGGCAAAAACTGCCTTGCGAAGTGAAGTGGTTAGTTCTTGCATTACCTGAAAGGTAATAAGTATGGTTTTAATAAAAATACCTTTTTTATAACATAAAAATATTATATAATAATAATATATCATTTAAATTCATTTATTTCAATATGTTGAGAAATTGGAAACACTATCCATGTGTATATAAAATATATCATCTCTACGAACGGTGTGTTTAATTTTCTATATCTACCATTTATAGATTATTATAAATGCATATATAATAATTATATATGATATTTTTATCATGTTTAAAATTATAGATAATATTGTAGCATGATAAATTATATTTTTCCAAAAATAACTAATCAAAACATACATGAGATGCAAAGCTGTTATTGACAGAAACGTGACTTTAACCTAAATTTGTTAATAAATGGGTAATAAAATGTCATATGTAAATCATATATGGTATGATATATACATGAAGTGTTATAAAATATATTTATAACAATATTATACTTATTATACAATATTATTTAATGTGTATGAATGAATTCAAGACTTAAGGTAAGGATTTTCTTATCACACTTTTATTTTTTGAGATATATTCCATAATCACCCCTTATTTTTTTATGTGGTGTATATACTGTCCATGGATTTTTTTTGATTATTTTATAGAAAAATATTGGGCCTTAAATATCCTTTTTTATCTCTCAATCATGGGGTTTACATTTCAATATTTACCAAAGAGGTGAGGAATTTGGGCCTTAGTTTTCAATTTTTGAGATGTACATTAGGTTATGCAACTATAGTCTTTCAAGAGGTTTATATACAACCTCTTTAAAAATTAATATATTGAATTTATTTATCGATGTGAAATTGTAGGTTCTATTTTATTTCATTCCTTCTAGGGGATAACAATCCAATGATACCAAAGTGGTAATGATTTTATGTCACAATCTCATCATTTATTAGGATAGTTTTTATTATGTTTAGAATGATAAAATATTATGATACATATCTCAATAAACTCATTAATGTTATTATGCTAATATTATTCACGTTATTTTAAAGTATTATTACTAATTTTCCACTCATTAATATTTAAAATAATTTGGAAAATGTTTTTAAGAAAATATTACTTTATTTCACACTTTGGTTGGAAATTCATTTTAATTAAAAAAAATGTTTTTCAAAAAAAAATTAAAATTTCATTTTATTATTATAATATTATTTTAAAATACTTTTTTTAACATTTTTTACTCTTGAAAAAAATAGTTTTAAATGAATATTTAATTTATATTTAAAACAATTATCATTTGTCTTTTACCAAAAATATGAAAGGAATCATTATTTCAACGTGTATGGGATGAACAATATATCTCATCGTCATGGAAATTATTTTATGTGAAGCATAATTAATAATTTTTCATTTTTTTCAACATAAAAATATTTTAATTTTTTTGTTTTATAATGATTTTTTTAAATAATAAAAAATATTATCCTCAAGAAATTTTTCAAATGATTTCTAAAAGCTTCCTTTATATGATTTCAAGGATATTTTCAATGAAATGGAATTTCAAAAAGGTTTTTTATTTTAAATTTTTTTTATTCAAGAGATATTTTTGGTGATCAATGAAAATCATTCTCAATCTAATATTACATCGGTTGATGTCACTTATGCCTTACTGGGGAAACTATCCAAGGATTACATTACTATCCATTCTCAAATTTTTGTGTGTTTATTATGGAATATTTTTTGTGAAACCCATATCTCTTCCATTGGTTATAACATTATAATATTATTTTCAAACCCTCTTATTTCTCCATAGTTTATGTCATGACGATTGTGAAACCTGTTTCTTTTCCATAGGTCATGATATGATGAAATATTTTTGAAAACCATTTCATTTCATGGGTTATGATATGATGATTTTTTATGATCTTTTAGCACACATATGTATGATTTTTTTATGTGATGGGTGGGACCTATATCTCCCTACAATCTATTGGGTAATGATAAATATTCTATGATATTTGAGGAATCATAGGTGGTTATCCCAATCCAAAATAAGAGGGTATGTTGGTTGCTATACCAAGACAAAAAAGGAGGGTACATGGGTGGTCAGCCCATGCCCAAAAAGGAAGGAAAATTGTTAGTGGGTGCAAGCCTCGAAATGGTCACACTAGAGGTCATCCCAAACCAGAAGTAGTTACAAATATGGTTACCTCAAGCCTAACATGTCATGAATTTCATGCCGAGAAGCCTTAATATAATATTTTATACATTTATGGGTATTCCACAAATTTATTCCTTATGCCGATTTTATGCCCTCATTTTTTATATTCTTTGATTTCCTTATGAATTATATCTTATAAACTACCAATATTGATTCCATGACACAAGATTATGATATTTTACATCTAGGGTATGGTTTTCAAATGTTATGATCATGTTCGTATACCCTTATGTTCATGTTATTCTTACTTATCTACATTGTTTATCCTTACTGATCATATAAGCTCACAATTTGACATTCTTACAGTCCCGAGATTATGAATATATGTATTATAATTTATATCAAAGGAAATGTTTAGTTAACCTTTTTAAACTATTGTGGGAAAACTTTAGTGATATCCCTAAGGATATTTATAAGGATATGTCCATAGATATATCTACTTTTAATTATAAGGAGGATTCTAAGTATAGTAAAATGTACTAGAATTTTGGTAAAGGATATATAAAGTTGTTTCAAAAAAATTATATCCTTGTATAAATTTTACAACAATATGTGGATATATAATAAAGATTCATGGGGTTTATAACTCAGAAAAGGTTGTGTTTATATGGACTTCATCATCACCTAGAGCATGAAAATGGGCCTTTTTGCACTTCGGGTGTTACACTCCTTGGGGATATGATTTGGAAATTCAAAAACTCATTACAAATCCTCCTAAGTGTTTTAAAAACACGATGACTATTATTTTCCTAGTGTAAATCTAAGGTTTCAATGATTAAAATTAATATTCATGATTTAGGAATATTTTAAGTTATTTTTAATGATTATGTGGTTTCCCACTTTGAGTGTTCTTACCCATGAATTTATTTTTTATTCTATGGTGGTAACCAAAAGGGACTGGTTAACATTGATGGACAATTTTATGATGATCATCCAAATGGGATGATCACTAAAGTGATGGATATTATGATTATGCCATGTCATTTACAATATAATAGTATTAACAATGTGAACCTTAACCAACCCTCAAACTCACAAAATAATAGAATAATAGAGTTTTTGGAGAGTTCAGGTGGTGGATTCCATGTATGAAAGAAGATTTAGTTTTCCATCTTTTAAGAATGTGGGAAGAAACACCCATGTGGATATCTTAGAGTAATGGAAAGATGTTTTTACTATGGAAAATATTGATACCAAGCGAGCAACTATGAATGTAAAATTAAAAGTTTTGTTAACACAATGTATTTGAATAATTATCTCCCTATGATATCTTTAACTATTTAATGCTTTAATTGTGGAAAATATATACATTATTCAAAAATAATTACTAGGGAGAAATATTATTAAGAAGATAAGTAAGGTTTTACAAGTAATGGTTATGTTGACGATGAGGAAGAGACAACAAATGACATATTAAAGGATGGAGGTATTAAGGAATAATATTATGAATCCTAGTAAATGGTTTTCGAAATAAGTGGAATTATTGAACTATTTATGTATTGGGACTCAAATATTATGTTATATGAGACATTAAATATATAAATATTATTCATTATAATATTTCCATTAATGAATTATAAAAATATGTTAAATGGTACTGATGGGCTATAATGTTAAGATAATGGGAAGCTTATATTTCATAAAAACACATGACTAAGGGAAAGATAACCCTTAATATCTTTATGTTGTTGAGATAATGAAGAAGGGATAAATTGATAATTAATATGGACAAAGAAAATTGGATAGTACTAATTTCCGTGGAACTAATTCATGAATTGTTTACAAAGTGGGTCTTGCTGAAATGGATGGATATTGCAGTATTTTAGATTTAAGGAATATATAAAATAATATATTTTTTATGCAACAAATGAGGAAGCATGTATGTTTTGAATAAGGTTTTACGGTAATTTATATTATTACCATGTTTCAAGATAATACATGATAAAGGTATTCTCATGTTTGGTATGTCATAATCAAGAGATGATTTATGATATATGGGGGATTAATGTTATGTTGATTTTTAAAAATTTTGAGAAGTTTTTTAAAATTTATAATTTTTTATGGTTTATAATGTAAAAAAATAGTTTGGTTTAAGTTGAACATTGAATTAGGTTTTAGATATTATGGTATTAATTCACCATAAGAATATTTATCCATATTGGATAGAAAATGGTAATTTTTTTAACTTAATATATATTAAATGACTTATCATTCTATTTATGGACCTCATTGTCCAATAGTTCTCCAGGATAAAAAAAATCATTTTTTATTATAGTAAGAGATGATGTGAAAATTGATCAAGTCACAATAAAGGTATTAGTTTTTTCATATGAAATGAAATGAAATCATGTTTGTATATATTCTCATGAAAATTCATCACCTTTAGGGAAAGGATATTGATATAAAATATTTTCATGTTACCATCATTTTGGATGATATAAATTATCTCTATCCTGAATTATTGTTTTATAGCTTTATGGTCATCATCATTATGTGGATCACCCATTTTCTTGTGATCAATGTTCTCTATCGATCTCTAATAGTATTTGGGTGTTAGTTTTCCCTTCTATATCTATATTTTCACTTATTGCCTATGTTATCCTATTTAGAAACTTGGTATGTGTTATTAAAAATAACCTTCATGCATACCTTTCCCTTATTCAATGGGATTTTTTATTAACCATCTTACAATTTAGTATTCTATGAATAAATTCACAAATGTTAAACCTTTGATGACAGAAATGAATTTTGTCGGAGGAGTTCATTGGGGGTAAGATGTAACACCGAAAGAATTTATGAAATATTATTTTCAAATTAATTTAATTTATATTTATATTTCAGGTTACACACAAAAATAATCTTATCTTTAATTACATTAAAAATAAAGTTTACCTTGCATTACAAACAACACTAAGTTCAAACGAAACATGGCATATTATTAAAATGTTATTATTTAATATAATCGTTATCACCTTTACTTTGGAATGAAATACATGAATAATATTAAAAAACATATTAAAATATGGTTTAGAAATATATATATATATATATATATATATATATATATATTTATATAGGATGAATACTTTGTATACCAATTAATTAGAAATTAAACTAAGAAGCATTTGAAAATAATGGAATTCTTTTTTTCAAAAAACTATTTTTCTAAGCACAAACACGTTTTACATAAATAAATTAAAAAAAATACAGGTAAAAAATATATATTATAGATTAAATAAAAATTTTAACTTTCATATTATGTGTTTTCTACACAAGAAATAATAATAAATAAAATTTTATGTTTAAAAGTTATATTTTTTCTAAAAAGATGTTTTGTTACATTTAATGCACTTATTTTAAAATTTCTTTTTTATAATTTTAGAAAATAAATTTTAAAAAATAAAATTTTTCTCCAAATAATCATATCAATATGATATTTGGTTTAATTTTTTATAATTTTATGAAAAAAGATATTTTTTGATGAATAGTGAAAAATATTGAGTTTTAATTTAAAACAACATTTTCATTTAAATTATTTGTAATGATAAATTATATTATGAATTTTTTTAAGTAATATTAGTTAAATATTATATATATATATTAATAAAATTATGTTTATTTTAATAAATTTCATAATGAAAAAGGATATAAAAACTTTGTAAAATTTTAAACTTTTTCTCTTTGAAAACCTTCTTTCTCGTCACGTCTTTGGGGTAATTTTAAATTAATGTTTTCCAGTTCTAAAAATGTAATTTAGAAAAATAGATTCCATATTTGGAATTACTAAAATTTACATTATCTAATAATGTTAAATTAATTTGTTACCAAAATTAGTTGAAAAAAATAGAAATTATTTATCGTGGTTAAGGTAAAAATGGGTTTATTATGGGTTAAAAAAATAAGGGTTAAAAATAACCAAAAACTTTTTCAACACCCATTTCATGGAAATATGTTTTCCTTATTAATTATATTATATATAATAATCCATTTTTTATCCTTTTTACATGAAAAAACATTGGTTTAATTCTTTCGTTCGAAAAACATACAAGTGTTCCACTTACCACTCTTATAAAAGGCCACTCTATCTCCTCTCCACATCACACCTTAAAAACCTTTAGTTTTCTAATATTCTGACCTAAATAACTTATAATGATCCCTATAATATTACTATATGACTTATATTGCACATAAATCCAAAAAAATAAGGATTTTGGGGCAAACCTATAAAGGATAGCAGATGAAGAGGTAATGTTCATCAACGAGCGTTTTTTGTTTCATTTATTCCTCCATATCATTAAATTTTGTTATTATAACATGATAAATAATATATTTATTATCTTACATATAATAATATTTATTTTTGTTAATTTCATTAATAACAAACATATCCACTTCCATCAATTGGTTTCTGAAATCATCATTTTTGTGCACGATGGACTACCGCCTCGCGAACCAATGTCATTCGCTTTTCCATTACCACCTTTCACGGTTGGACATAATTTATTATTTATTATTTTTAAATTATATTTATGATATTATTATGATTATTAAATTATTAATTCATACATATCTTCATGATTTATTTTTTTGGGAATACAATAACGTCACTTATGTGTACATCGGACCACTACCTCTCGAAGTGATGTGATTCTTTAATGATTTACATGGAAGGTAGTAAAGACAGTTTTAATTAAAATATTTTATATTTATGACATAAAAATAATTATTCAAATATAATATATCATTTATATTTCATTATTTAAATAGTTTGAGAAATTTTAAATAGTGTTCATGCGTACGTAGGACATACTGTCTCCATGAACAGTGTGTTTCATTTTCTATCTAAATATTTTATAGATTACTATAAATACATATATACTGAATATATATGATATTTATTTCATTGTTAAAATTATAGATATTATTGAACAATTATCAATATAATAGGACCAGAAATAACAAATAAAAATATTCATGAAAAACAGAGTAGTTATTGCCCGAAACGTAACTGTATCAGGGAATTGTTAATAAACAGGTAATAAAAGGTCATAAGTACAGAATATATGGTATGATATATAAATTAATGGTTCCTTAATATATTTATAATAAACATATAATTATTATAATGTATTTTTTAATTTTTATGAATGATTTCAAGACTTAAGTTATGGGTTCTCTCTTCTTACATTTATTTCATTGAGATTTATGCCATATTCACAAATTATTTTTGTTATATTATTTATAAACATCCCATGGATTTATTTTATAATTATTATACAGAAATTTATTTTGAAATAAATATAAATTTTATTTTCTCCCTTTCATGGTGTTTACGGTTCTAAAGTTACCGAAGTGGTAAGGGGTTTTTTTTCTCAGATTGCCTTCTTTGAGATTTATGTTATTTTATGCATCTATATTCTTTAATTATTCTTATATACAAGACCTTTGAAGTGTAATATAGTGAATTTATTTATACCAATAATATTTTATGTTCAGTTTTTCATTTATTCCTTTATGGGGATTTTGAATCAAATATACCAAAGTGGTAATGATTTTATGTTACAATCTCATCGTTTATCAGTATTTTTTTATAATTTTGTTTTTAATGATAAAATAATATGATCCAGATCTAAAGAAACACATGAATTTTCTTATTCTATTGTTATTCATGATATTTTCATTTAATTTTACCTTTTTTCACTCTTTGGTATTTAAAATTATTGGGTCAATTTTATTAATAAAATACGACATTATTTCTCTCTTTGATCAGAAATTCAATTTCAACCAAAACCATATTTTCTAAATATATTTTATTATTCTTAAATATTTTTTAAGAGACATTATTTCCCATTTTTAATTTTTAAAAAATTATTTGAATGGAATATTCATGTCATTTTCCAAACAATTCCCATTTTTATTTTACTAAAAACGTGAATGGAATATTTGTTTTAATGTGTATGGAATGAACCAAACATCCCATCAATATGGCCATTTCATATTTGATGATTACTTTATAATATTTGAATTTTACTTTAAAATAAATATATTTTCATTATTTTTAAATTTTTTAATTTTTTTTTCAAAGTGGAAATGATATTATCTTGGAGAAAGGATTTAAGTGATTTTTTAAATATTCTTTTTTAACATTTCACAGTTATTTAAAAAAATTCATAATGATTTTATGTTTTAAAAAAATTCAAAGAATATGTATCTTATTTAAGATATTTTCTAAATGGTAAATCAAAATAATTTTCCATATAAGATTACATCAATTGAAGATACTTATTCTTTACTAAGGATATGATCCCAGGATGCCATTATTATTTTTTCTATGTGTGGTTTATGTTTATTAGGGCATGATGTTTTTGAAACCCATTCGTATTCTATGTTTTATTCCACGATAATATTCTTATGAAACCTGATTCTTTTTTCATGGGTTATGTTATGATAATTAAGAAAACTATTTCTTTTCCACAATTTATGATATGATGAAATTTTTATAAAACCCTTTTCTTTTCATGGGTTATGAGATAATTAATTTTTATGATATTTAAAAAAAATTGTAAGATTTTAATTATGTGATGGGTGGGTCCTATATCTCCCTCAATTTCAATAGAAAATGATAAATTTTCAATGAGCTTAGAGGGTACCACTACAAAATATTTCACTTTTTCCAATAGGGACATATTTTTTTGTAAAATTGAATTTTAGGTTGGTTAAATGTTTTACCAACATATATGTCTTTGTCACTAAACTATTGGTAAAAACTTTGTCTCTAAATGTTTTTTTGGAAGATAAAATAGTTTTTTTTTGTAATTATAATAATACCAATAGATAATATATATATTGGTAAATGTGTTTATCAATAGGTTTTGATAATAAATTTATCCGTTGGAAATAATATTACCAAATTATAATTTTTTTTAATAAAATACTTTTATATAAAAATTATAAATTTTTATTATTAGTAAAATTTCATATTTTATTTTTTAATTTATCATATATAATACATATTTTTCTATTATTAAACTAAAAAAGATTTTAACGTGTTCAAAATTAGGAAATAATTAATTATATTAATAATGAAATTCATTAAAAATGGAAACTATTGGATCCCCACCAGGAACAATCCTAGACAACCCTACCCAACACCCCCCCCCCCCACAATTTTGCGCCACAACTCTAGAAACCACGTTGGATCCCTCCCCCAAAACAAGATCAGCCACCCTAGTTGCTCTAGCCCATCACCACCAGTGACTCCAGCACCGGCCCATCCATGTCAACTCTTTCCCCAGCCCATTCATGCCGACGTAAGCCTCATCAATTCCATCTTCGGTCTATGATAGGTCATCCAGCTCTAACTCCATTCTATTTCAGCTCAGGATACCTTCCACCCATTTCTATTCTAGTCTATTCCAACTTCATCCCCAGCCCCTTTCTTTCCATCTCTAGTATATACACAAACAGATGAGAAACCAGAAGAGGAGAAACCTCATATGAAGTTAAGGGAGATACACAAACAAGTGATAAAAATAGTTTACCCCAATGGGATAAAGTTATTACCTACACAACAAGGAATAAACATTTTTGTTGAACATCCTGCAATTGTGATTATCTTCTTTTTGACATTCAAAAATGGTAGTACCTACACAACAAGGAAATAATCATTCAAAAAAATAATTTTATTTAACAAATAATTTATTAATATAGGCTAGGTAATATAAAATTTAACCAAAATACAGCAATAAATACAAGCATAATGGAAAAAAATAGAATAAAATAAAATACAAAAAGAAAAAATAGGAGTAGGAAAAAAAGGAAACAAAAAAAGTAGATGAAGATAACAGGGGGAAAATAATCGGGAGGAAAGAAAATATATTAAAAGACCAAAAAAATATGTGTTAGGAAAAAGAATACCGAATAGAAAGGATGAAGGAGGAAACATAATAAACAATAAAAAATCATTTGAAGAAAAAAAGCAATGGAAGGCCATATTGGATTTTTGATTTGGTATCCTTTAGGGGGTGGCGGAAAAGAAGGGGAATGAGTATAAAATATGGAATTTTTAATATTAATGTAGTACAAAAGTTCACAATTGTAAAAAAATAAATAATGAACACATCAAGAAACTGTTCAGCTGACTCCAAATGAAAAAATCATGAGCACAACATACATAGGTCCCCATCAATAAAATTATTGAATATGTATCATGGGAAGATACTGGATGATTCCACCAATATTATAGGGAAATAAATTTGATTACCCACTATTATGAATACAATAAACATCCTATTTTATACCCCATAGGGGGACCTTCTTCCTCTAATGCTACTTTATTCTCCTAGATCCGTTTTTTACAAAGAATATTTTACATACTTGGTTTTATTCTGTCCTACTAATTTATCATCCAGTTTCAATGATAATTCCATCAACCAAATTGATTAAAGATAAAAAAGAAAGCGGTTAATGATGTTTAAAGGATTGTGCACAAAAATGTGAATACATTAAACTGTGAATAAATTAACAGTAGAAAAAACATGTCTAAATTTCAAACCATGATCCAAATCCAGCTCTAAAAGCAATTAAAGAGACTAAAAAACTAAAATTTCATCGGTTGAGGAAGTATCTTACCGGTTATATTCTACAGGCTACACGGGCTACCCGCCCTCAAATAAAATGATATGTACTTTTACACCTTTCCACTAGAATTCCAAAAAAAGAACCTACAAATCAAGGAAAATATAAGAAGACTTACAATTATGGGTCACAACACTCATTGGTACATGAACCTAAATGGTCCCTTCAACGATAATGTGAATATAAATTCCCACTATACTACACATCATTGTATTATTAACATACCCTATCAAAAATGATAACGAGAACCTTTAAATAGATACTAGATTCCAAATAGAATGACATTAGAACTCTAAAATAGATTCAAGATTCTAAATTTCACACACAACCCATGAGTGAAATCTAGGAGGAATCCAGACCGTGTTTGTATAGTGGAACACTAAGAAACCTTGATGTAAAATAACTAAGGGGATAGATTTCATTGACATCAATTCATATTTTATTTATACCAATTAAAAATAAGAACAGGTCTAAAAACATACCCTCTTCCCAATAACTGTTGTATACTTCCTAATTACTCTCATTAGATTTCATTAGTGCACATTTCATCTTTCCAATGGTTCCTTATAGTAGGGTAATTTATGAATTAGGTTAAATATAGGTAAACGTACATTTTTTTTCTTAGAAAGATTTTCCCATTACCTATAAGTTGAAAAATGTATGTCAATATGGATTCATCGATCTAATAAACTATATAGGTACTTGTTCAGAAAGTATCTTCCTATGGACAGGACATCCATCCTATTATTTTTGGCCTCATACCCCCCCTTCTAAAGCTGGTAATGTTGGACCATATTCCAGACCACATGGGCCTATCCTTCTATGCTCATTCTCCCCCTACAATGAAAATTCCAGATTTCACAAATAGTACATGGATTCTAGATTTCACACACACTATGAAACAAACAATGATTCTATATAGATTGCACACATGGATGAGGAATAGATTGCATAAATGAAAAAGTAATTAATATATTCTTAGTGATAACTTTAAAAAATATTCCATATTTCAAACCAAGTCATTAAGAATAGGTGAGGGGAATTAATATGTTAGCGAGAAGACTAAAACTATAAGGAGGAATCAATATATTACCTAAGTTAGAACATTATAAAATATTCTATATTTCAAACCGCAATTTTTATTTATGATAAATGGGATATTGGGTGGGTTTATATAGGGAAATATATGGGAGATATTTATTATTTCCTAGACATATATTTTGGACTCTATAAATAAAATAATCCAAACCAGAAAATTTATGATTGATTTTCCCATGGTTTCTTCCAAAGATAAGTTATTTTCATCATTTTATATGAAAAATGGATTAAATAATTAAAATATTACCCATGGTGATGTGGAAGTGAGTCATGTTTATAAATAATTTATTTCAAAATCAAAAAATATAATATAGGTTTTGGAGGACTCACAAAGGAATTGTAAAAATGATAAAATAGCCTCAAAAAATATTATATTAAATGGAAGACATATATTTGGTTTTGGATAACATTTATAGAATTTATTACACCACTTTTAGGTCATTATAATGTCATAATACACACTTTATATTAATACCATATTTAACTTGTACACAAAAAATCAACTATATTAGAAAATTATGAAAATATCAATGTTGGTAAATTTCAAAATTTTGATTCCAAAAATAATATTTATTTTTTAAAAATAATAATATAAATATATGGATTTTCACTTCTAAAACAAGAATCTATATTTATTGATAAATAATGTTCTTTATTTAATAATAGTTTTCAAAACCTTATATCAATTACATTTGACATCATAAAAATTATATCATCATTTAAATTCTGTAAAAATAGTTTAATAGTATAATTTTATTAAAATATAATATATTTTTACAATTATTTAGTTCTTTAAAAAGAAATTTCGTAATTGAAATTTCTTATTAGACAATAATAAAATTTTTGTTTTATCATACCAAAATCTAATTTTTATCAAAATAATTTATTAATTATTTATGAAGAAACAATAAAAAATATAATCATCATAATACTGAAATTAAAATTTAAATATTCATACTATTAAGTTTAAGTTTTCTAGTCCATGTTATATTTTTTCCTTTAATTAACATATTTTCCTTTTACTGTGGCAATACATATTTACTACAGTTTTTATTCATAATTTCCAAAAATTAATTTAAACTTGTAACCTAAATTTAAAAATAATTATTAAAAATATATAATCTATTTTATAAAAATAGTTCAAATGGGTGGATGAATTTAATTTAAAATAAAAACATTGAGTGTGATGGAATGCGGTTTTTCCGAAAAAATCATTTTTCATGGAAAAAATTATTTTACTTTAACTCCATAACTGGTAATATTCACTATATGAATTTGGATTAATAACTATATATATATGATTAATACGTTTAATTTAAATAATTACCCATTATTGGTTATTTTTAATTAAATAAAAGGAGAATCTTTTTTCCTTTTAAAAATAGTTTTCATAAAAAATGTGTTTTCAAGCCTAAAAATAAACTTATAATAAAATATATTATAAATTTTATTTAAATGTAATTAATTTTATTAAAATAAATAAATAAAATTTATGTTACTTTCAAAAAAATTAAATAATAATGGGAATTTTAAGTAACTTAATTTCTCAAAAGAAATGAATGTTTTAAAAAATGGTAGTTTCACTATTCAAGGAAAGTAAATATTTTTTAAAAAATTAAAAAAAAATCACCCTAAGTTAATGTTGATATTATGATTTCAAAAAATATTTTAATTTTATCAAATACATTTTCTGAATTTTCTAGAAATTAATTATAATATTTCTTCACCAAAATAATCCAAAACCATTTTTAAAGAGGACGTATTTTTAAAGTGTTAAATGACATTAATAAAAATTGAGTGATTATTTAATAAGAATTTATAAATATATTTATGTTGAAAATGAAATTTATGTATATATTTCATAATTTAGTAAATCTTGTTGGCATCAAATAATTTAATAGATGTGTTATAATGGTCCTGTTTAAATAGTTATTGTTTATTTGGGTTCGGTGTTGCGTATCACGTATGAAGTGGAACATAACTTTCTATTTTAGAAACATAAATAAATACATATGAAACCATATATAACTAAATGAATCAAATATAATAAACAATTCTATGAAATATTTTATGTCAAACTAAATTCCATGTTTAATGTATTGTGAGTAAAAGAAAAAACAAACTCATAATAAACGACTACAAAAATCCTTGGTCATGAACCCCAAGCTCGGTCCTATATCAATGGTCCAATATCATCTTGTAAAGAAATTGATCATGTAAATGGTCCCTTTACCTTTTCTCTACCAATATACATGAATAATTATTAGGTACCAAATGGACCATGAATAGGTTGGGAGTACAACTCAGTTTGTCGACACCCATGATGTCTAAACAACCCAATATGAATATATTGTGTATGAAATAATATGATAAGAAAGATATAGTGGTTCATAAATCAATTCAAAACATTAAATAAACCTATTGATCTTTTATCTTCAGGTTGATTCTCGACTTTATCCAAATCTACATTTACATGATGTAAGATATCTATGTCGCATAGTAGATTCTCCTTCTTGGGTGAATCACCTACACCACTGGTGAATTATCCTTATGAGGAAGAGTATCCCAAACAATGTATTTCTCCCATAGGCATAAAATATAATACTAATCACACCCTCAAACATCATGTTACTATTTATCTATCCCTCAGGTAGCATGTACCCATGCATCTATCCCTTTGGTGGTATGTACCCATGAATAAAGCCCTTAGTTAGAATATACCCATGAAACTACCCATCAAGAAGTATAAAACGATGTATCTTTCACTTAGGTGGAATTATACCACACATCATTCCCTTAGGTAGTACATTACCATGAATCTTTCCATTATGTAGTACACTATTATTCACCAAGTCCTTAGGTATAAATCATGATAAAGGGGTTATAATAAGACAATATACTAAGAAATCCATTTATAATGAAAAACTCCAATCACACCAAACATGGTGAAAAAATCTATATTGGTCAACTTATCAAATAATAAATTTTCATGCCAGTTATTACACAAATCAATTAACTCTAAAACTAAATACAATTCTAATACCAATTTAAGACAAGTTTCTTATTATCTCAATATTTATAATAATTTCCACATCACTTTTCATTTAAACAAAATAATAATAAACATATCATCATATCGATATTTCATAATTACTATATAGTAAGTACAATTACATACCAAATTAACTATTCTAATATATGTAATTTAATCTCAATACATTCATCATAATTTCCAGATTATTCTAATTCCATGCCAATCTAAATTCTCAATTCACTTGTTAAACCATTTCACATTTTTAGGCCAAATCATAAAAAAATTCTAATTTGTCAAGGGGATCTAGGTTCATTACATTAAAATTATAACCAATATTCAATGTTTATCACACCTCTCAGGTGTCTACAAGTCTAACTATCAACGCCAACTAGCCAAATGGGACCTGAGGGGGGTCAAAGCATATGGACTAATCAATTCAATAGGTTAGAAATTAGGTTCAGTGAAGTGCATGGAATTCCAACATGATCACATGTTTTGTACATACTAAAGGAATCAAAATAGCCATTTGGATGTTGTTATAGGCTACCCCCATAGAAGAAAAAAATATGAAGAAATTCCTCAACAACCAAGGCATAATTGTGTTCCTCATTCCTTTTCTTCATCAAAAATCAAAGAAACACTACCAGCACATGACATTAATCCTTGATCTGATTTTCATAGTCCTAGTCTATAGTTCTCCCTAAGAGAAAACTATATAATTGGGAAGGAGAAGAATAATTAATAATCATTATTACAATATCTAGGTTCAATATAGAAAATTCCAATAAAAACTACCTTTGGGTTGAAGAAACCTCCAAAAATCGACTAAGTGTGGATGGAATATGAGAGAAAAGAGAGTATAGATTGGGAGAATTATGAGGAATATGAATTAATAAAACAATTGAAAATAACCCCATTCATGGTGTGAATTGGGTTTTTACATAATTGATCTTCTATTTTCCATATGAACTGAAAAAATAAGATTTCTTGGATTAAAATCCAAA
This sequence comes from Viscum album, assembly GCA_963277665.1. Classification (NCBI taxonomy): domain Eukaryota; kingdom Viridiplantae; phylum Streptophyta; class Magnoliopsida; order Santalales; family Viscaceae; genus Viscum; species Viscum album. Next base: position 862,948,375 of record OY728121.1, read on the forward strand.
AAAAAACATGTTCAAATCCTGAATGCAAACTCATATTGTGAATCAATTATTCCCAGAAAACCCTTTCATGCTCTGAATTAAATTCATGGAATGTTTCTAGAATATTTATGATAATAAATAAATCATTCATAGCATGAATTAGTTCTTTTATCCATAATTCATCTCCCCTTATCTTTTTTCCTCCAAACGGCTCCATCAATTTAACCCAGCTGGGAATAATGGCTGATTGAGAAAATTAATTAAGGTTAAAAAAAACTAATAGAGGAATATTCCTAGGAAATTATGGGATATTAAATTAAAATTTTAAATAAATAATTACAGTAACATTTGGAAAACTAAAATATGGCACACATGTTATACATGTAAATAAACTATACTCCTAGTGTAGAAATTCAAACCCGAGTATAAACGTAAGTATCTAATACAGAAATAGAATGGTGGTAATCATCTTGATTTTTTCTAGGTCCCATAATTATCTCTATTCCGTATAACTCATTCTTTATCCACATCCCCTTTCTGTTACCCAAATTCTTACACATGAATTTTGAATGAACATCGAGATGCATGTGCAGGGTGTGAGTAATAAAACCCATAATAACACCATTAATGTGTCCTTAACAAATGTTCACAGGTTTGAAAATTATATTACAAGATAATAATAAATGTTAAAAAATAATAACAATAAAACTATCACATACCAATTATTCATACCAAAACCAAACCACCAAAGATGCCCAAGAGTATCGGCTTTAGATCCATTCTGGAAGGGTAATCATGGAATGTTTTAAATGACCAAGAACAAAAACAAGTCTCATAGTCACATCTCTCATAAGTCAAAAGGAATCATGCAGGGTCAGGCCCATGGACCATTGTATCCAGACTCCATCATGGGTCATGTATTAATGCCATTTTACCTCATCTATGCCTCAAGTCAGGACTCCAGGCCATCATTTCCATCACACTGCTACCTCAGGTTAAGATTCTCGTAAATAATGTCTCCACCCTTTTCTCAAGTATGTCATCATCATCATCACATGTCTCACAAACCCCCTATAAGGGATAATAATTACACAATGGTCTAAAAATTCTGATTACTAATAAAAACATCCAAAGGCATGGAAATGTGCATAATTGGGCAGATTATACAAGTCAAATCATATCATATCATCATGAGAAAAATATTATTAACATAAAATAGATTTTATTAACATTAAACATAACAAACAATATATTGACATAGACATGGAATCAAGTAACATCAACAGGTCTCATAGGTTACATGCACACCCATATGTGATCATAATCCAGAATAATCAAATAATCTATGACAACATAATAATTATATTAAGGAAACAAGTGTATAAGAGATTCCCAAATGGAGTTCATTGTTTTGGTGAATGGGTTTATTTTCTCTTTTTATGTTTCTTATGATTTTTTTCTTATGGTGTTTCAATCTAGTTTTCTTGTATTCTCTTGAGGTTTTGAGTTTTCCATTATTTTGGTTGTTCTCATCTTCTGTCTCACCATTTTAGATAAATTCAAAATGGTGGGGATACCATTAGTTGGTCTCTTTGTTCTTCCTCTAATCATTTGAGGTTATCTTTTAGGAGGATTTTGGTTGGTACATGCCATTGATTTAGACCTTATAAGCTCATATGTTCTGAAGGTGTTGGTTTTTTCCTTTGGTCTATCTCGAGACTCTTAATTCACTTATGGGTTTTGATATATGAATTTATTGGAGTTACTAAATTTAAAACAAATAAGAAGATTGGATATCCCAATGTTTCCTCATGTGGTTTACTTTGTTTCCTTTGGTAAGGAATATTATTCTAGGATTTATAGTTCACAAGTGTTTGGTAAACCTTAAACCATTTCGAAGTGGTTCTCTTAAGAAGTGGGCTTCTCAAGTCCCAGTTTCTTGGTCTCATGTTTAGGAAGTTATCCTTTTGGTTGGGGACCTTCTTTCTATTAGTCATTATTAACCTTTCCCTTAAATTAGGATTTCAACAACTTTCTAGGGATAGAAAGTGGCATGGTCAGGAGAATTTTCACACATTGGAATGTAATTTTCTTACTTATTATTATGTGGTTAACTTATCTCGTGAGTTTGAGGTGTCTCAGGGTGATGTTTTAGAGTTTCTTGAACTTTTCCAAGGATGCATAGTTAGGCATACAGTTTATAAAACCATGCATTAGTAACCATGAAACCTCTATTGGTTGGGAAAGTGGTGATCACTTGAAAACTACAAGGTTTGGTAAACCATGCTTCCTAATCAAATTTGTTCATTTTTTTTTCATTTCAAGTTAATTTTATTTGGGGATTCTCAAAAACTCTTCCCCCACTCAATCCTATAAAATAAGGTTCCTCTCCAAGATTCTTTTCTCCATTTCCATTCCTTTTGTGCTATACTTAGTTTGATTTCATTGTGTGTTTCAATCCAGATTAAATTTTTAGGGACTCTTATTCCTTCTCTTCTAATTTCATTCCATATTCAAGGATCTTCTCAAACCCTGGTGTCCTTATAGAATAATATTAATTACAATACTTTTTATAAAATTAGGTATTTTTATTCTAAATGGTTCATATTGTGACGTCCCAACCTGGGAGCCACTGAACGGTGCCCCGAGCCAGTTTTCCACATGTCCTTAAGCGCACCTCCCCATATTCTAGAGGGTTCCGAAAGGTAGTGAGGGTATGGTAAGTTATATTTGGTGAGACTATACCCTCTTTTATCAAAATAATAGAACAAAAGAAGAAAAAAAAACCAATAACCAATTGTGGAAGCCTATAAATAAATAGAACAAATCCACATTGTATAATAACCAAAACATGAAAATACAATACTCAACTGAAAGGCAATACATTCTATAACTATAAAAATGGCATATGTCTACAGTGCAACTAAAATTAAAGACACAACGACTCCCAATTGGGTCCCAAACCATGTATGATTCCCTCTCCCATGCTTCAATCCTAACTGAAACCTATCCCAAGTCCTTTCCATTATCCTGTCCTACAACAACAATATCTAATTGGGTGCTGATCAGGTCTCCCAAATAGGGTGTGAGTAAAACACAGTAGGCCACCAAAAACGATGTCTATAACTAGTCTAGTCTAAATATTTTGCATGCAATTTTATGAAGAAATAAATAAAATAAATAATATAAATAGTTATCACATTGTCATTTAATCTTTAATCACCACATTAGGCCAATTTCAATTCATGTTTTCTATTTGAATTATCATTCATTATCAATAATCATTTGGTTCAGGTCATCAATCCTAGCACCCCATATCTCAGTTGAATCATCATTCATTATTATCATTCGTTTGGTGTATGTCATTATGCCTAGCACCACAATCTCATTATGTTTAGGTTTTAATGCCATGAACTTCATTTATCATTTAGTGTATGTCTTCATTCCTAGAACCCCATAATCTCAAGCTTGGATAACTATTGTGGAGGAACGCCATATCCAAGTCTCAACTTCTAATTGGTCAAGAACTCCATGTCTAGGACCACAAAAATCTCATCCATTTAATCATTCATTAATTCACATAAATTAGCCACATTATTCCATTATTAATCCAACGATTAGTTACACATTTCAACGGCCATTAGTCAATTCAAAAATTAACTAACCACATAACGCATTAATTAACTCATTAATTAATTAATCAGTCTACATAATTATCACTCTATAATTAATTCTTCAAAATTAATTATCCAAATAAAATCTGAAATTGTCATATTTAATTCTCACAATTAATTATCTTTGATCAATATCATAGCACATAATTTATTCTCACAATTAATTTTATTTTGTCAACATCATGGAACAAAATTAATTCTCACAATTAATTATCATACATAGCCAAACATCATTTCATAATTAATTTCTCCAATTAATTATCTTATCAAAATAAATTCAATGTCTCAATTATAGTATCTCAGCCCATAACAAATCTCCAAAATATTTATTTGGGAAAACCCTCTTTTGGTTGTTCCATGATTCAATTAACAATTAATCACTAAGGAAAACTCAATTCAATTCTGATTTCCAAATTACTCTAATTTAAGAAATCAATCATCAAGATAATCTAGTAAATCATAAAATCACATAAACATATCAAAATCATGACTATGGGATTTTGATTTAGACCACTTTCCTCTTTTTATTGATGGAAATTATCTCAAGGAAAATCCACAAAATCTAAGTGGCACAACGTCGTCAATCATGTTTTAGATCTAAATCCCTTAATCAATATTAAGATCAAATGAATAAAGATATTTCAATTATAGATCTAGATCCACAATCCTATATCTAGATCTCATATCAAAGGTTTAGATCCAAGAAAATGGGAAAGATATTCCATGAAAAGATCTAGAAAAGATATAGGAAAGAAAGTGAGAAGAAACAGGAAGAAATTTACATACCAAAACAAGGAAGGATATTCAATTGGGGATTTTGATCTTGATGAATAGCATTCGAATTGTCTTGGAATCCCTCAGGAAGGCATTGATATTACACATAAATTTTAAAGCTTGAGCCTAGGTCAAAATAGAGAGGTTTGGGGGGTTCGAGAGTTTTTAAAACCAATTATTGTATTACACAACTCCACGCGCAGGGTTTCAACTGGTAGGTCACAGGGTTAGGCCAAACCATTCTCCAACCATGCGTTCTTTCACTACCTGCATGGCTTGATGGCGCATGTTTAGGAAAACCATTCACCAATCATACTGTCCTCCACTATCCACACAGTAATCTTGTGCACGGTTTGGCCAAACCGTGCACAAACCATGCATAGCCACATATCTTCCCTAGTTCCTTTAAACATCACCAAAATACACCCCATGTCATAAATCAACCCAATGTTATGTAATAACAAAAAAATGTACCTGAAAACCCACCTGAGATTGCTCCAAAAAATGGTTATGATCTTACAATCTCCCCACCTTTAAATAGCTCCTCCTTGAGATACACTCCCAAACATCTCTAAATTCTGAGCCAAAAAGATTGGGCCATTAATCCCTTATATATTCTTCTCATTCCCATGTTTCCTCTTGAACATTTCCATGTTTCCATTACACATGAACTAATGGAAAGTTCTTTCCCTATAACACTTTCTCACTGAGACCCAACACATGTATCAGATGCTCCTAGGATGCATCTATCTTGAGGTCAATCTATTCGACATCAATCTGTGATAAGATTCAGGGTGATACATCCATAGTTGTGACACATGGAAAAAATCATGCATAACGTTGAATTTATTTTGATGTGCTAATTGGTACATCACTGGCCAAATTCTCTCCAGCACCTCAAACAGTCCTACAAACCTGGGTATCAACTTGCCCTACCTCTGTATCATGTGGTGACCCAATCTTGGTGACACCCGAAGGAATACATGACAACCCTCTATAAACTCTAGGGGTTGACTCTATCTATCAACATATGACTTCTATCTACTCTGATCCATATCCATTCATTTCTGAATCAACTGTACCTGCTCTGATGACTCCTAAACAAGGCTCTGCCCTAATAGATCTAACTCACCCACCTCTAACCAACATAGTTGTGATCTACAAGGTCTACCATAAAGTGCCTCATATGGTTCCATCTGTACAGTTTCTTAATAAATTTTGTTATAGGAAAACTCCAATAAGGCCAAGTTATTCTCCCAAGAACCACCAAATTCAAGCACACATGCTCGGTGTATATCCTCTAACACCTGTACTGTATGCTCTGACTGTCCATCTATTTGTGGGTGAATGGTCGTACTTAATAGAATCTGTGTACTATGTGCCTTCAGTAATGCCTTCCAGAAGCGTGAAGTAAAGCATGAATATTGATATGAAACTATTTTCTATGCCACCCCATGATAATGAAATATCTCTCATATATATAGTTCTCTCAATTATTCTATTGTAATGGTTTCCCTGATATGCATGAAATGTGTTCCCTTTGTTAGTCAATACATAATGAACCAAATAGAATCATTCTTTCTATTTATCATTGGAATTCCTACCATGAAATCCATAGTCACGTCATCCCACATCCATTCCGGAATAGGAAACAACTGCAATAGGCCTCCAAGTCATTGATGCTCTTACTTCACCTACTGACAGGTGAAATAGCTTGTTATGAACCCTACTATCTCCTTTTTCATACCTTAACAAAAAACTATCCTCATAGGTCACGGTACATTTTTTCCCCCCAATATGTACCTCCCATTTTGAGGCATGAAATTATCTCATGATTTCCTCTCACATACTTGTATAAATAATAACCGGATTTTTCACATAGATGATCTCATCCTCATATATTATCTAGTATGATGGTGTCTCCCCACATTAAAGGATTTACCTCAAGTATAAACACATTAAATCCTCTTAATTCCTATCCCTAATTCGTCTCAAGAGTGTAGACTCCACTACTACAGGAACCAGAGTCATCCTCTCCTAATTCTCCTAAACTACCACATGCATTTCCTTGAGTAAGGTTATCGTATTCCACACTACACTCAACTTATGTACCAACTGATTATATGTTTTCCTGCTCAAGTCATCATTCACATTGTTCCCCTTTTCAGGTGTATACACCTGTTCAAAATAAAAGGACTACATATACTCTACCCATCTTCACTGCAGAAGATTCAAGTTGCACTATGAAAATATATACTTCAAGTTTTTGTGATTTATAAAAACTGTAAACTTTTCACCCATAGGATATTGTCTCCATCACTTAAGAGCATAAACCACTACTTCAAACTCAAGGTCATGTTTAGGGTAATTTTGTTAACTTGGCCTCAACTACTGAGACTCGTAAGTAACGACTCGATCCCCTTGCATCAACACAGCTCTGAGTCCAATCCAAAAAGCATCACAATACGCTGTGTTCTCCTCACCCAACTAAAGTAAGATCAAAATTTGTGTTGATGTCAATTTCTTCTTCAATTTATAGAAATCATTCTAGCATGATTGAATACAATCAAACTTTACCCCCTTTCTTTGTCAAGCCTAAAAGTGATGCTTCTAATCAGGAAAAGTCTTAGATAACCCTCCTATAATAACCAGATAATCCCAAAAATCATTGTATGTCAAAAACATTCATGGGATGCTCCCAAGAAACCACTTTATTCACATTTTCTGGGTCCACTACCACACCTTCTTCTGAGATTATATGTCCCAGAAAGTGTACCATGTCAATCAAAAATTGACATTGAGATTGCTTGGTGTATAGTCGATTCTCTCTCATTGTACCCTGGATGATGTCAAGATGTAGGGCATGATCATCATGAGTCTTAGAGTACACAAATATATCATCCAAAAACACAACCAAAACCTGATCTATGAATTTATTATTGATCATGTTCATCAATTCTATAAACACTACTGGAGAATTTGTCGACCCAAATGGGCATTACAAAAAACTCATAAAGGTCATACCTACTTCTGAAAGCAATTCGTGGTATATCAGAGGTCTAAACTCTGACCAGTTGGTACCCTAATATCATATCGATCATTGAGAAGGCACCATCCTCCTTCATCAGGTCAAACAGATCATCGATACATGGAAGAGGATATCGGTTCTTCATGATCATTTTATTTAACATTTAGTAATCGATACACAAATGTAAACTCTCGTCGGCATTATTTGCAAAAAAAGGTGACCCCCAAGGCGATGTAATTGGTTGGATAAACTATTTATCCTCTAATTCTTCCAACTATTTTTTGAGCTCTTGAATATTGGTTGGTATCATTCTATAAGGTAGAATAGATACCAGCTCAGCCCCCAACATGAGTTCAATAGTGAATTTCACATCTCACTTATGTGGAAACACAGAAAATTCTTCAGGAAAGACATCCTAAATCAGTTCTACTACACGTGGAAGGAAATATTGACTACCAGTCCCATTATCTAGAAAAGAAAAAGAATCATGGGCTGTGAGCTCTCCCAGTTGATGAGTCATTGGCCCATCTTGGCCTGCATGGATATCTCATTCTCAGTGAAGAACATAATGATCACCATTATAAGATACAAAGGTCACTCTCCTGCAGTAAAAATCTATTTGGGCTCTATAGAAGACTAGACAGTCCATACCCATAATCAAGTCGAAGCCCGTTATATAAAGGACATATATATCCCAAAGAAAAATATATTTTTCGATCTCTAGCACACATCCCTTGCCTAAATAGATATCCCAAGATCATGTTCCCAATGGAGTATTGATATTCACTACCCCTCTTAAAGACTCCACCTCCATGATCAGTCCATTAACAATATTTGAAGATATAAAGGAATGAGAGGCACCAGTATCAAAAAAGGAAGTAGAAAGAGATGGAGAAACTTGAAGTGTACCTCTCAGTGTCGATAGACCAGCCTCACTATTTACAAGTGTAGGCTAGAGTTCATGTAACTGTCCTACCCTTATTCCCTATGGTGTTGTATGACTCCCTAGAGTAGCCCCAATCTACTGATATGGGCACTCATACCCAGAATCACCATATCCACCGCCTCTACCACCTGTGAGAGTATAACTCCATTTACCAGACCTATATGGTGTACAATACCCCTTTCCCACACTTTGACTCTATGTAGCTACTTCCTCAGCACTAGCTTTCCATTTCTTCCTATAAAACTTTTGTATGTTATCAATCTTTCTACAAAACTGGAACTCTATTGGAGGTTGAGGAAAATGTGTCTGAGAGTTTCCCTACCTACCACACTAGTGGAAAAGCACATGAGTAAGATCTGGTGAAACTGTTCCTCCTGATTGTCCACCTTTCATTCTATTATTTGGACCTAGATTCTCGCGACGGCACTCATGCTCTTGGAATGCACACTCCAAATAATCCAGTGACGGCTACCTATCCATTACTAGAATCCTTCTTCAGGTTTACCTCGGAAATGAGAGATTAATTAACCAATTATGATTATTTCTTCACCCTAAATATATTCACCAAGGACTTAATTTCACTCTTAAGTCCATCCAAGAATCATAGTTCTGAATAAGCCTCATCTTCTTCCTAGGTTGGAGAAAAATGTTGTAAATCATTGAAATTTTTAGTGTAATCCATTATTGACAAGATTTTATGGGTCAGATACATAAACTCTGAATCCTTCTCTTGTCTCAACATATCTAGATATAAATGCTCCAAGAACTTATCCATAATTTCCTTCCATAACCTCTAATCAATCTATCCATATTGTACCAAAATGTCTCACTCGTTCTTCGCTGAACCTCATAGCATATAAGTATCCAACTTGACTATCCTCCTAGTTGGAGTCTTGAAATGTTCATGTATCATCTCTATGGACTCAATCCAAAATTAATCTCCCTTAGGTCCACCCTCCCTAGAAAAAGTAGGAGGGTGCTGCAGCTAAAACTCCATTTCGAACTCCAATATGTTTTTATGAACCTACGATGGGTCCTTCTCAATGGATTACATGAAACGAGTAAATATTTATCAGAATAGTTCCCCTTCACCCTCAACATGAAACAATGGTTCTTCAACCTCCCTGTCTGGAAGTTCGTTTCAGGCCATACCCCTCGGTCTCTCGCTCATAAAGTATCATGGAGGCATATCTCTACAAATCCAAACACACATCTTAGTTCTTAAAATGCAACCTTAAATATTTTCTGTGAGGGAAGAAGTAACAGAAAAAGTTTCCATATGTCATTTCCCCCCTTTTCTCACCACACAGTCAATATTGAGGCCTTAACATAACCCTTAACCATCCTAATACTAGGTCTTTGTTAAAATGGTTATATATATTCTCATTAATTAATCCATCCATTAATTAAAAAAAATTACAAACTAATTAATTAAACAATTAATTAATTTCTCATACTAATTTCATTAATAAAGGTTCTCATTATACACCCATTTATTCTCATTTTGCATCATTATTTCAATATCACAACAAGAATAAATAGTTCAATTTCAAAAACTTACTCATAACCTATTTTCCCTTGAGTATCTAGAATGATGCATGTCAATACAACCTTCAGTACCTAGATTGATGCATGAAGACTCAAATATCATGCCTCTTTAGGCCAAGAATCAAAATTCAATAATTTTCAAAACAAATATCACATCACACCACAAGTGTGTCACCCTAGGTGAAATAATATCCAACTGTAACAACAGAAAAACATAAAAAAATCTCATCCCGAGTACTTAGCTTTTCCCCCATACATGGGTTTCCAACTTCCATGCACGATCTCATTACCAAGCATTGACTCTTCCAAGCCTCTTTTATACATTTCCCCAAACAGTAAGATAAAATAAGAAGAAAGAAAATAAAACTCCTCTCATACCACATTGTGACTTCTTGACCCAGGAGCCACTGAACGGTACCCTGAGCCAGTTGGCCACATGCCATTAAGTGTACCTCCTTATATGCTAGAGGGTGTTGACTAGCAGTGAGGGTCTGGTAAATCCATCTTTGGGAGACTATACCCTCTTTTATCAGAATAACACACCAATAGAATAAAATAACAATAACCATGTGTGGAAGACTATAAATAACTAGGAAAAATACATTTCGTATGATAACCAAAACTTGAATATACAATACTCAACTTAAAGGTAAAACATGCTATAATAAGAAAATGTCAAGTGTCTATAGTGCCAAAAAAAAGTAAAGACACAATGACCCCCAAGAGGGGTCCCAAACCATGTCTCATTCCCTCTCCCATGATCCAATCCCAACTTCAACGTATCCCATGGCCTTGCCCTTATCCTGTACTATAACAAAAAAATCTAATTGGGTTTTAATCAGGTGACCCAAATAGGGTGTGTGTAAAACACACTAGGCCACCACCAACAGGATCTAAAACGAGTCTAGTCTAATGATTGTGCATGTAGTTTTATGATGAAATAAATGAATGCATAATTTAAATAGGTATGAAATTGTCAATTAATCATTAATAATCATATTAGGCTAATTTCAATTCATGTTTCCCATTTGAATCAACATTCATTATCATTAATCATTTGGTTAAAGTCCTCATGTCAAGCACCCCAAATCTCAATTGAATCATCATTTATTATTATCATTCATTTTGTGTAAGTCATCATGCCTAGAACCACAATCTCATTATGTGTAGGTCATAATTCCAAGAACTACTTTTCTCATTCAGTGTAGCTCATCATGCCTAACACCCGATAATATCAATCTTGGATAACTATTGTGGAGAAACACTATGTTCAAGACTGAACTTCTAATTGGTCTATAATACCATGTCTAGAACCAAAAAAACTCACACATTTAATCATTCATTAATTCAAAATATTTATCCACAACATTCCATTACTAATTTAATTATTAGTTAATCATTTAAAGGGCCATTAGTAAATTCAACAATTAACTAATCTCTAAACCCATTATTCAATTCATCAAGTAATTAATCAATCAACACAATTCTATTTCCATGAATAATTCTTTAAAATTAATTATCCAAATAAAATCTCAACTTGTCATAATTAGTTCTCACAATTAATTAGATTTGATCAACATCATGGAACATAATTAATTCTCACAATTATTTATCTTTGGTCAACATCGTGGAACATAATTAATTCTCACAATTATTTATCTTAAATAGCGAAACAACATTTCATAATTAATTCCCCCCAATTAATTATCTTATGATAATAAATTAATTATCTCAATTACAATATATCAACCCATAAAAAATCCACAAAATAACTATTTGGGAAACCCCATTTCATTTTTTCCATGATCCAATTATCAATTAATCATTATGGAAAAATCAATTCAATTCCATTTTCATAATTACTCCAATTTAGGAAAAAATCATCAATGAAATCTAAGAAATCATAAGCTCACATTCACATAATAAAATCCTGACTATGGAAGTTCAATTTAGACCACCTACCTTGGTTTATTTTTAGAAGATTGCCCAACAAAAATACCCAATGTTTGAGCGGTACAACGTCATTAATCAGGTTTTAGATCTAAACATTGAAACTATAATTAAGATCAAAGGCATCAAGAACATGAAAATCTAGATCTAGATCCTCAATCCTAGATCTAGATCTTATCTCAAAGGTTTAGATCCATAAAAATGGGGGATATATTCCATAAAATTATCTTGTAAATGTATAGGAAAGAATTTTGAAGCAATGGGATGAAATCCACATACCGGAACAAGGATGGATCTTTGATTCGAGATTTTGATCTCGATAAATGGTGTACGGATGGCCTTGTAATCCCTCTGGAAGGCTCTAAGATCACCTTGAATTTTTCATGCCCAATCCTAGGTCGAATTAGAGTGGTTTTGGGGGTTCATGTGGTTTTAAAACCAATTTTCAGATTAAACTGCTATGCATGTACAGTTTCACATAGGAGTCCTCATGGTTAGGCGAAACCATGCACCAATTATGCAGTCTTCCACTACCCGCACGACTCTATGGAACACAGTTCGGAGAATCATCCACCAATAATGTAGACCTACATTATCCACATGGTTAACTTCTTCCTGATTTGGCCAATCGTACACAAACTATGCACAACCTATTCTCTTACCAAGTTACTTAAAAAATTCACCCAAACTCACCCCAGTCAAAGCCCAAACCAAATGTACTTAATAATAACATAAAGTACCAAAAAACACTCCTGATATTTCTCAAGAAAAGTTCTAGATCTCACAACGATCCATCTATTGTGACCAAATCAAGTGGTGTTTATCTAATATGATATGGTTAGGCCAATGGAGGTATGTGTTTCCCTTCCATTGCCATTAATTTAATACTTTTTTGGGTTCCTCATATTTAAATGTTATTTTTGACAATAATTATGAGCTATATGATATCTAGTTTGGGTGTTAAATGGTTTTACAAGAATTTTGGGTTTTCACTTTAAAAAAATGGGAGAATTTTATTATTCAATGGAGCTTTGATTGTAAATTTTATTTTATTCATTCTATGTGTTTGATAAAATTCCATTGGTTTCTTTTTACAATGAAAAATAAATTTTCTTGATTATTTTGGAAATTTTTTATTTCTAAAGTGGTTTTTTCTATTAATTTAAGAGGTTTTCCTTTTTTTAAAAGAGGAGTTTTGATTTATCGAATTTTTTAGTGTTACACTTGATTTGATGTTGAACAATTTTTTGGTGGTTTTTTCGGTTCTTTTGGATTAATTTTTTTTCAAATGTAGTTTTAACAAAGTATTTAGAATGGTATGGACCTTGATTTCACATAGATCCCCATTTAGAATCATTTTTAAAAGATGATTTTTACTTATTAATATTTATATCGATGTTAAGTCCCATAATTTTCCATTTTTTATACCTATGTGAAAGTATTTATGGTTATAAAGAATTGTTATTCATGCTCATGTGTTTTGGAAGGGATATCGTTTTGGAAGGGGGTGTGTCAAATATGGGATGTATTTGATTTTTATGTTATACTTCCTTTGGTATTTATGATTCTAATATAACGATGTTGGCTTGAAAATAACCCACCCCTTCTAGGAATTCTTTTAGGAACCCTGGGATTTTGAGTGGGAACATGAGAGGTGTTTCATTTCTAGTTGAGAGTAATACACTGTCAAGTAACTCCTAGTTGAATATTTTGACCAGACTAGATGATGTGTCACTAATGAGGCTAATAAAGAGTTATTAAATGGACAACTTGTGTCACCATTATCTTTTCAGGAGTTGGATCCTCATATTCACATCTTGTACTTGTCCCATTAGTCCTTATGATGTTGTTTCATGGTATATATCTTAAGTTATACTACTTTATTGTTTATTAGAATTTGATTTTTACACTTTCTGATATGAGCCGACTTTGATATAATGGTTATTTATGATTGGAAATTATTATTATAATTCTTTCCTTCATTATTTTTTCATTTTTTATCAATTTACATGGATTTGAATTTTATTGTGTTTTCCACTTTTTCTTTACTCTTATTTGAGAAGTGTGTGGGATAATGTTTTAGCACATGAGCCTCACTCAGTTGGTGAGGACTCTCTAAGTGCATCCATGAGACCCAGATTTGAATCTAGGGGTGGGATATTTCTAGTTAATTATAGAAGTACTATATTAGGCACTATAGCATGAACTGTAGCAGGTACTGTAGAATTTATTGTTTGGTACTTTAGTATCTAAAACTATTCACCTCCGGGCCACCGGTTTGGGCTTGGAGTCCTTAAGGCCTTCGGGTTACCTAAGGCCTTTGGTCCAGTTAAGGATTTTAAGCCACCTCAAGGCATTCGAGCCACCTCATTCAGATCATATTGTGCATATACAACCAGAATGACCAAAGGAACTAGCTCTAAATGAGGTCTCAGATCATACTATTTCACCAGAACAAAGCTATATGGATATAAAATAATGAGATGGTATCAAAATTTCCATCATGACTAGGCATTTGAACCTATTCATAAGTATTTCTAGCCAAACAAGAAATACGATGGTGGAAAGTTGATTCACAATCAAGATGCTGGAGAGGGGAATTTCCAAGTAGCCATGTCTGGGATAAATTCCTCCAAGGACTTCGGTTCATGTAATCCACTAAGCCTATGTACCTTTTATGGTTTCCCACTCAAACCTTGAAAGAAGGGTTATCAAAGATCAATTAAAAGAAGTCCTTCGGTCTATTTGGGTGTGGGATAAATTTTTTAACGGGAAATTTGGTGGTTATTTTAGGCGTAAGAAATTATTAATCTTATTATAAAATATTCTCAACTTATGTGAATGGTTTGTATTCAAATGATATTTTTTAAATAATAAAGAAATTTTACATTTTTTCTTTAAAAGTGATTTGTTTTAAAAAAAATGGTGGGTTTTTTAAAAGATAATACCTTTATGGGATTATTAATACATGTTTTATAAATGGTGTGTTTTAATAAATGATATGAGGTATTGTTTTTTTATTTCTATATAATGAAATTAAAATGAAAACATAATTTTATATCACTTATTTTCAAACTATAATTCTTAGATTCCTTATAAAAGGAATGAAATAGAATCATGATGGTGTAATACTGGCCTTTGGATCACACTATACATCCCCATGTTGGTGGGTATGTATTCTTCATGTTTTATGTAGGATATATTTCATGTCTTGGATTTGGTATTTGTATTGTTTCTGGTATCCTTTGGGATTTTTGAAATGTTTATTATGAAGGTGGATTGATATTCACAAGATTATGGTGGTGATATATCTTGGTTTTATTGGACTACTTTTTGGTTGTGTGGGTATTGGACTCCCTAACCTCATATTTATTTTGTAATGTTTTCTATTTAAGGAATGAAAATGGGTTTTATAATATTTTAACACTTAAATATTTAATGAAATATTTTTTTTCAAATAAATGTAATTTCCCTAAAAGTTTGCGTTACACGCATAACCATGTTCAAACAAACCGCGACATACTATTAAAATACTATTATTTACATTGAAATCTATCACGTAGCCATATGATTAGTGGGTATGAATAGGGATAAATAAATTATAAAAACTATAAGTTTTAAACATTTGTAAAATAAATTCATTTTCTATGAGTTGATTATAAATGAAAATTGAAATAATTTGAAAATAAAAGAAATATTTTTCTGAAGAATTATTTTTATACACACAAAGTGTTTATCTTAAAAAATTAAATTATTCATGATTTGTGAATTATTTTTTATGAAATGTATATATTATATATTCAAACAATTTTTTTTCCTTCATATAATATTTTCATTTATTGCATGGTATAAAAATAAATCCAATTTTATCATTAAAAGCTGTATATTTCTAAAAATTGGTTTTATTGTGTTTTACAAACATATTTTATTAAAATATATTTCTAAAATTTTAGAAATTTATTTAAAAAATGAACTTTATTTTTTCAATAAACCTGTCATAATTTTTCATGTTTAATTGTTTAGAATTTTTTGAAAAGATTAATTTTTTGATTAATATTGAAAAATACTTATTTTTATTAAAATATTCTTTTCATTTAAAGTATTTAAAAAGTTTCATTTATTAAAAAAAGGATTTAAAATTAAAATTAATTATAATATAATATAATTAATCTAATATAGTTTAGTGAAATAAATATTATGTTCATTTTTTGATATAAAAACTTATTACACTTATGAAAACATTTTCTTTGCAAACCCACTTGTTAATCATATCTCTGGGTTTTATTTTAAATTTAATAATACCAATTCTCTGAATTTAATTTAATAAAATGGATTAAATATTTTTAATAATAATATTTTATATTATATAATAATTTTAAATTAATTTTTGGTCCTAAATAATAGTAAAATAGAAAGAACTAATTACTACTGTTAAGCTTAAAATGGGGTTTTGTGTGTTACTTGAGCTTGTGTTAAAATAAATTTTCAACACCCATAAGATATTTATTTAATAAATTTGATTTAATAATTTGAATCAGTGGGTAAAAATTATATAATTAGGGTCGATTTTTTAGTATTAATGGATAAATTACCATGGTAAATAAAAACAGACTAATTACCATTGTGAAAACTAAAATGGTAAAAGTGGGTAAACATAGATCCTAAGGGAATAAAAGTTTTAAAAATGTTTTTTTCTGGTTTTTATCAACCATACCTACACTCTATGTTTTATAAATTTTTTAGGCACATGTCTTGAGATTTTCTTCCCATTATTGAATAGTTTTAAGTATTTACAAAAAATCCTCTCCTCCTCAATTATAAAAGGCCACCTCCTCACCTCACTTATTCACATGTAATGAGCCTTTTGGATAAAAAAACATGAAAAACTCTATCCAAAAAATAATTTTCCATGTTAAATATCTAATTTCCTTCCCCAAATTACAACCCTAGGGCCCTTAATAACATACTTAAAGGAGGCTATTCAAACAGATGGTAATTACCTTCACTAAAATATTTCTTCTTACATCTTCTCTTACCACCTTCATTCATATTTTAAAAATTAATATATAATAACACCATTATATAGAATATAATCAGATTTTATTTTTTAATAACCTATATTCATCTTCTCTTCCATCAAAAGGGGAAACAAACCCATCGATAGTGCGCACAGTGGACTACAGCCTCACAAACCGATGTAATTAATTTTCCATCGTCGCTCATCAAATATGTATATAATGATGGATTTAATGTTTTATATTATATTTATTCCATAATTATAAATGTTTAATTATAATATCACATCTATTTTCTTATATTACAATTTGTTGATGAATGATATCATTGCTCATTCGTACATGTGGATTATCGCCTCCACGAAGAGATGTGATACGTTTTTCATTTTATATTGGCATGGATGGTAATAAGGATAGATTAACTGAAAATATATTATATATATAATATTAAAAGTATTAAATAAATTTTAATAAATATTTAACTTTCTATCATTCTATCCATTAAGAAAATGGAAACAATTTCCATGCGTACATACAACCTATTGTCTCCATGAACGGTGTAATTAATTTTTTATATATAACATCAATGGATGAATCTAAAAAATATATAATTAATATATATATGATATTTATATCATGGTAAAAATTATAGGTATTATCAAACCATGATCATTGTAAAAGGGACAAAAATCCTAAACCAATACATACATTAAAAACAGATCAGTTAATACCCAAAATGTTTTTTTAGCAAGGAATTGTAAATAAAAGGGTAATAAAATGTCATAATTAGATCATATATGGTATTATATATATTATTAGTGTTATATAATATATTAATAATAAATATATATTTTTTATTTAGGATTTTTTAATTCCTATGAATGAAGTCAATACATGAGGTATGGGATTTCTAGTCTATCGTTTACTCTGAGGAGACATATTCCATATTCACCACTCCATTCTTTGATGTGGTGTATATACTTCCCATTTGAAATTTTTTATCTTTAATATCCTTTTATAATATTATTTTTAAAGTTTAAATTTATTTTAATTATTTAATGGGGTTTAAAAAAAATTTCTTAAGAGGTAAGACATTTTTTGTCTCTCTTTTATTTTTCACATGTGTATATACTATTTACCACTCGTTTATATTGTGTGGGGTATATACTAAAACTTTTACATATTATATCATGAATATAATTATATTAATGATATTTAAATATTCATTTCTTGTATTATTAAATGGTTGTTTTGATTCAAAATATTTCCAAAGCGGTAAAGAATATTTTGTCTCAGTTTTGTTTTTGTGGGATACATTCCATATTCACAACTTGTTTATTTTTTTTGGTGTATATACTAACCATGAATTTATTTTATAAATATTATCATGAAATTTATGGGATTTAAATATCTATATAATTTTATTCCTTTCTTGGGGATTATGATTCAATAGTTACCAAAGTGGTAAAGTTTTTATGTTACAAACTTGTTTACAATGAGATTGTTTATAATTATTTTTCTATTGATGAAATATAATGATCTATATCTCAATAATT
Source organism: Viscum album (assembly GCA_963277665.1). Taxonomy (NCBI): domain Eukaryota; kingdom Viridiplantae; phylum Streptophyta; class Magnoliopsida; order Santalales; family Viscaceae; genus Viscum; species Viscum album. Next base: position 862,966,845 of record OY728121.1, read on the forward strand.
TGATTAGTTTTATTTTAAATTTGTTATTTACTGAAATTAAGTTAATTATTTTTATTTTCCTCTATTTATGTACTCAATATTACAAAAATTGTGTTGTAAGGAATACCGGCTTTATTTCTCTCTTCGATTGAAAATCCTTTTTCTTACATGCCCATGTTTTCAAAAAAATGTTTTAAATTGAGTTTTTAATATTCTCAAATGACTATTTAACTTATATTTGACAATTTTTTAATGCTTAAAAATGTTTTAAAGGGAATATTCATGTTGTTTTGTAAATAAGTCCCTTCATCCTTTTTACTAAAAATGGGAAATGCATCTTTATTTCAATTTGTATGGAATGAATGGTATTTCCAACCATCATGAATGATCATTTATTTAATTCTTACATTTAATGTTTTTAAGGTTATGTTCAAATAAAAAAAATAATTAAAATTTGGGAATTTTTTATATTATAAATAATTGCCTTCAAATTGAAAAGGATATTTTACTCAAGGAATGTGACAAGAGGTATTTCAAAATCATTTTCCATCTAAGATGACTTAATTTGATGTCACTTTATATTTACTAGGGAAATGATCCAATGATATAGTTATTATTCTTTCACTATATGGTTTATATTTATGATGATAGGTTTTTTATGAAACTCTTTTCTTTTTCAGGGGTTATTCTATGATGAAATAATAAAATGTTTATTGAATACACTTCTTTATATGGGTTACGCTATAATGAAATATTTATAAAACCTATTTCTTTTCATGGTTTATTATATTTATAATGTTTTATGAAATTTTGGTGAACATATTTATGATTTTCCTTAGGTGATGGGTGGGTCCTATATCTCTCTTAAATGAATTCAGAAAAGAATACAATCTGATGAGATAAATAACATTGGAATGCGGAGTGATCCCAAATTCCGAAATAAATTTTATCCATAATGATAGTTATGGGAGGTAACATTGACTAATAAAATTGTATGGGTATTGAACACATTCCATTATTCTAGTCTTGGTAATGAGCCTTGACTAAAAAGGAAATGATTTTCTATGCATATGTGTATGATACTAACCATTGTCTTATGTCAATGTTATATTATAATTGATTATTTTCTTTTATTATTTTCTGATTCATGTCCTATGAATTTACAAGATTTATTACATGAATCAATTTTTTGATATATGATATTAATGGTATGGTTTTTAATTATTATTCTCGTGTTATATTACCCTTATTCTTTTGTTATGTTGATATATCCATTTTTTACCCATACTGAGCATCTAAACGTAGCCTTTCCTGTGTTTCCTTTCCCCAGGTAGTAAATAAAGGTATTATGAATGATATTAATATAAAGGGTTCTGGTTATGAATAATTTAGTGTGAGATTATATAGTTCAATTGTGTTCTAGTTTTTTATGTATCTAACTTTCTAAAGGCACTAGACCAATATGATTCTAGAATGGGCCATTATGTTATGTAATGAATATTTACTTATTCCGAATTTGATATCTATGTATGATTTGTTTGAGTTATTATAGTTGGTATCAAAGAAATGTTTAGTTAACCTTTAGAATCTAGTATGTTAAAATATCGGTGAAATTACTAGGGATAGGTGTAAGGATAAGTCAAAATATAATAAAATGTGCAGGAATTTTTTTTGAAGGATAAAACAAGTGGTTTCCAAGAAAATATATCTTATTATTAATACTAAAAATGGTTATGGGTATAGCATAGTATTACCAAGGGATAATAATTCTAAAGAAGGATAATTTTACATTGACTTGATCATCACTTGCAACATGACAACAATCCATGTTGTACACCTAGTTTGACACTCCTAGGGGATATGTTTTGAAAATTCAAAAACTCTTTATGAACTATCATTGATTATTTAAATAGATTATTACCATGAATGACATAAGTTAAACATAAAATCCCATATATTGAAATAATTTATCAAAATTTATACATAATATACATGATTTTTCAAGATTACGTGGTTCCTCAATATGAATATTTTTTCTCATATTATGATTTTTGGTTTCTGTTAATAGTAAGAACCAAAAGGAACTGGGTTAATAATGAATGTGATTGAAAATGTTTTTATGAGAAACCAAGTGGGTTTATTACGATATTTAAGGAAATTTTGAAATTCTGAATCAGTAATAATGATATATGATTAACAACATATACCTTAACCAACTCCCACACTCACCAATGAAGAGAAGTATACAGTTCGCTGACAGATCGGGTGGTGGAGACCTTAGAGGTAAGAATATTTGATTTCCAATATGTTGAGAATTTTTGAAGAATCGCTCAAGGGAATATCTCAAAGGAATTATAAGATGTTTTATGTGTGGAGAATAAGGGCACAAATTATGTAACTATAAAGGAAAGATGATAATTTAACCAAATAGAATGGATGCGAATAATGGTTTAACTAAGGCATCATCAACGGTTGAATGTTTTAAAAATGAAACATATGGGAATTATGAGAATTGATGTCCTAGGGGAAATATAAAAAATATTATCCACAAGGTTGTATGAGTAATGGTTATGATGAAGAGATTATAAATGACATATGAAAGTAATAATTTATTAATGAATAATATGATGAAGCCTAGAAAATGGTTTAAGAATGAAATGGAATGATAGAACTGTTTATGTATTGTAATTAAAGAAATTTGTTATATGAATCATGAAATATATAAATATTTTTCTCTAGAATTTTAAAATTAATGATTTTTAATAATATTTTGAATATTACTACTGACTTAGAAATATGATTTACTGAAAAGGTGATATTTTATAGAAAACATGTGATTAAGTTAAGATAACCATTAATATGATCATGATGTTGAGATAATAGTGTTTCGTTTGGATTAAGATATGATTTATATGAATAAAAATTTGGATAATATTGATAACCAAGGAACTAATTAATGATTTATTGATGATTTGGTTTATGTTATCGTTGATGGGGTTTACATAATTTTTGGGTTTATGGAATATATTCAATAATATGTGGATTTATTAAGGGAATGATGAAGCATGTATGTTTTCAATGAAATTTTATGGTAACTAGGGTTATTACCGTGTTTTAGAAGAATATATAACCAAGGTATTCACATATTTAGAATTTGATAACTAAGAGTTACTTTATGATATTATATGGATTAATGTTAAGTTTATTTTGGAAATTATTTATCTTGTTTATAATTTTTTTAATTTTTTAATGGTACAAAGGTTAACCATTAAGGGAACGGTTTTAGTTGATATGTTGATTCATTTTTAGATACTAATATATTATTTCATCATATGAATATTTATCCATATTAGGTAACATTTTCTAACCATTTTGGTTCTAATAATTAAAAAATATATAAGGAATTACTCATCATTATTTTATAGATCTTAAGATCTATTAGTGCTTGAGGAATTAAAATTTTATCCTTTTTTAGAGTTTGAGATGATGTTAAAATTGATCAAATAATAATAAATGGATGATATTGTTCCTATTAAATATAAGGAAATCAAGTAATAATTTTTTCTCATGTTTTCTATATTTATAGTAAAAGTTCCTCCATCCATTGGAAACTTATCATCATACAAAAAATTTGTTCTATTAATTTCATTTTAGATGAATCTATATTCTTTTAACTCATTATAGATCTGTATTTTTGTGGTGGTTAACTTTCTCACGAACATTTTCTTTATCACTACCTATTAGTATTTGGGGGTTTTTTTTCTCTTCTATGTCCATATTTTTTCTTCCCACCAATGTTCTCTTATTTAAAACTCTATTAATGAGTTTTTCCAGATGAACTTTGTAATTTCTTTTCCCTCTTTTCAGGAAAAAATCATTATTGACCATTTTTACAATATGAGTTTTCTACGAAAGAATCTACATATGTCAAACCCATAGATAAAAAGTTAAAATTATGAGGACATGATTTATTAAATGGGTAAAATGTAACACAATAAGGTTTAATGAAATTTTTTCTTCAAAAAAAATTTATTTCGTGAATATCTTTATTTACATGGAACATCGAGTTCAAATAAACTGTGATATACTATTAAAATATTAATATTTACTATGATAGTTATCACCTAGCCATTGTAATGGTGGATATAAATTGAAAAATATAAATTATAAAAATTATATGTAATGAAAATGTATAAAATAAATTCATTGATTATAAATTTTTTATAAATAATAATAATAATCAATTGAAAATAAAATAAATATTTTTGTGAAAAGCTGTTTTTGTGGACGAAAAGTGTATTTATCTTAATAAATTAACTTAGTAACTATTGGTGAATTATTTTTAATAAAATTTATATACTATATATCCAATAAAATGTTTTATCATTAATCTTATATTTTTTTTCTAGGCATGAGATAAGAATAAATCCAATTTAACGCTTAAAAATTGTATTATTCTGAAAATCAGTTTCATCACATTTTGTGCACTTATTTATTTAATAATTTTTATCACATTTCATAGAATTTAATTGAAGAAATGAACATAATTTTTTAAATAATCAATAAAAAATTTCATAGATTCAATTTTTAATAATTTTCTAAAAAGATTACATTTTGGATGAATAATGAAAAATAATGATTTTTACTAAAATTTATATATTCATTTATAGAATATAAGAAAATCCATTTTTTTAAATGGTTTTAAAATTTTAATTAGTGATATTATAATTTAATTAATAAAATTTAGGTTATTTTAATAAATCGCATTTTCAATCTTTATATAAAAACTTTTTGAACTTTTGAAAACATTTTCTTTGGAAAATCACTTTTTCATCGTGTCTGCAGTATTCATTTAAATTTAAATTCTTCCAATTATATAAATTTAATTTTATAAAATGTATTTTTTTATTTGGAATCATAATATTATATACTATATTATAAGTTCAAATTAATTTTTTTTCAAAAATAATAGTAAAAGCAATAAAATTTAATTACTATAGTTAAGGTTAAAATAGGATTATGAACATTTCTTATTCACATGTAAAAATTAAAATTCAACAACCATTTCATATTTATTTAATGAATTGGATTTTAGATTTAGAATAATTGGATATAAATTATACAATAAGTCTCATTATATTTTTTATTGAAGAATAAATAACCTTGGTAAACAAAAAGTGACTAGTTACCATGGTGAAATATAAAATGGTAAAAGTGACTAAAATTTGAGGCTAAGAAAGGAACATGTTTAAATATTGTGTTTTTTTGTGTTGGAGGTATGTATCAACCATATAATTACTCCAATTAATTTTCATAATTTTTTAGGAACATTTATTTTGAATGACTTCCCATTATTTAACAATTTTTGGTATTTACAAAAATGATACTCTTCCTCAATTATTAAAGGTCACCTCCTCAACATAATTCTTCACATCTCCGAAGAAATTTTTATTCACCAAAACCTAAAAAATAATCAACAAAAATTACTTATCCATGTTCTATAGATATTATTATTCCAAAAATACCAATCGTAGTTTCCTTAATATGAAATCTAAAATAGGCTTTTCTATGCGAAGGTAATTAGATTCACTAAGATATTTCTTTTCACCTTTTCTCTTACTGACTTCATTCATGTTTTAAAAATTAAAATATTAAAAAACCATAATATACCATATAATGATATATTTTTTGATTGTTTAATAACCTATATCTGTCTCCTCTTCTATTAAATGGGAAACTGAACCATCGATCATCTGTACGGTGGACTACCGCATCATGAACCGATGTAATTCATTTTTCATCACTGCCTCTCATGGATAGGTATAATGATGGGTTTTAAGTGTTTATATAGTATTTATGAAATAATTACACTTGATAATTACAATATAAAATCTAAATTCATACCTTATAATCTATTGAATAATTATAACATCGCTCATGTGTATGTGTGAACTACCACCACCACAAGGCGATGTGATACATTTTTCATTTTATTTTGAAATGTATGTTAATTAGGATATATTAAATTAATATATATGATATATATGTTATTAAAATTATTTTTATATGTGAATTAATATTTATATTTATTTTTTTCCATCCATCATGAAAATGGAAACAACGTCCATGTATATGTATGACCTACCTTCTCCATGAATAAGGTAATTCATTTTCTTACTCAAACATTACTGGATTACTATAAATAAATTTATAATAATATATATCATATTTTTTTCATTTTTAACATTTTTTATATGATGTAACCAAGATCAAATTAAAGGTATAAAAAATACCAAAGCAAAACATACATGAAAAACAATGCAGTTATGACCCGAAACGTGATTTTAACAAGGAATTGTTAAGAAACAGGTGATAAAGTATTATAAGTAAATTATATATAGTATGATATATATATCTATATGATTATGGTTATATTATATAAGTATAATAAATAAATATTTATTAAACATATGTTCAGAACAAGTATAAAGAAATTCCATACTTTAGGTAAGGGATTTCTAGTCTCTCTTTTATTTCTGGGAGACATATGTAATACTTACCACGTTATTTAATTTTTGTGTCGTATATAATTCCCATTTGAAATTTTATTTAATTTATATAATTATTTTAATTATATTTGATGTTTTATTTTATTATATTATTTAATGGTTCTTATGATTCAAAAGTCTGTAATGTGGTAAGGGATTTCTAGTCACTCTTTTATTTCTATGAGACATATCTCATATTCTCCACTCATTTATTTATTGTGGTTTATATTCTACCCCTTTAACATATTGTATCATTAATATCATTTTTTAATGATATATAAAGTTTTATTTTATGTTATAATTTAATGGTTCCAATTATTAATAATATTACCAAAGCATTAGTGGATTTTTTGTCTCGATTTTATTTTCATGGTACACATGCCATATTCACCACCTATTTTTTTCTATGGTTTATATAATTACCATGAATGTATTTTAAGATTATTATTAATAAATTTATTGGATATAAATATCCATCTATGTTTTTTCATTTCTTGGGGCCTATGATTAAATTGTTTCCAATGTGGTAAGTGTTTTTTGTTACAATCTCTTTTTTTATTAGGATGATTTATTATTATGGATTTGACGATGAAATATTTTGGTATATCTCTCAAAAAACATAATAATTTTTCTATACTATAAATATTTACAAAATTTAAATTTATTACTTTAATTTTCCTCTATTTATGTACCTAATAATATAAAATATATTTTTAAAGAAAAATGGACTTTATTTCTCTCTTTAGATGACAATCCTTTTTCTTCCAAGTCCATGTTTTCAAAAAATGTTATGAAGAAATTTTATACCATTATATAATTATTGCTTAAAATAATTTTTACCCATTTTTTAATTTTAAAATATGGTTTAAAAGTAATCTTTGTTTTTTCTAAACAATTCTCATTTATATTTTACTATAAATGTTAAATGAATGTTTGTTTTAATGTGCATAACATGAACTATATTTCCTGCAATCATAACAACTCAATGACTTAAAAATTCCTTTACAATTTATCAATTTCATATTGAAATAAAATTCTCTCTCTAATATTTGTGATTCTTTTATATTATAAATAAGTGATTTCAAAGTGAAAAAGGATATTTTCCTCATGAAATGTTCCACGTGTTCTTTCAAAATCATTCTACATATAAGGTTACATCCTTTGATGTTACATTAGCTTTATTGGGGATATGATCCAATTATTCCATTATTATTATTTAACCTTTTGGTTTATGTTTATGAATAATTTTTTTTTCTGAAACCCATTCATTTTCCAAGGTTTATTATAAAATTAAATAATGAAATTTTTATTGAACATTTTTATTTTCCATGGGTTATGATATGATAAAATATTTTTGAAACCTATTTATTTTCAAGAGTTATAATATGATAAATATTTTTACGATAATGTGGAACATGTATGTATGCTTTTATTTATATGATATGTGGGACATATATCTCCCTCCAATGAAGTGGATAAATATTGATATTTCATGAGATAAATAATGATGGAATTGGTAGTGAACCCAATTCTGTAAGATAGTTTTTCTATTATGTTTGTCATGGGAGTAAACCATGACTATTATAGAAGTTTGAGGGTGAACCCATTCAACTATGATAGTATTGAAAATGATCCTTGCATACTAATGAAATTATTTTCTATGGTTATCTTTATTCCAAAAATCTATGTCTTATTCCAATGTTATTTTCTAATGGATTATTTTATTTGATTATTTTATGATTCATGTATTTTTAAATTCCAATATCTATTCAATGACTCAATTTTATGATATATTATATTTAGGGTATGTTTTTTAAAACTTATTCTCATGTTATCATACCTTTATTATCATGTTATGGTTATATGTCTCTTATTCACCCTTACTGAGAATTTTAACTTACCCTTTCTTTTTTTCCTTTCCTTAGGTAATTTATAAATTAATTTTGTATGATATGTATAATAAGGGTTTTATTTATCAATAGCTTATTGGGAGATGATAGAGTTCACTTATGAACCAGTTGTTTATGTAATAATGTTTCTAAAGGCATTAGACCTATATGATTATGGCATGGATAGTTATGTTATTTAATGAATATCCATCTATTAAGATGTTATATATATATATATATGAGAATTTTGGGTATTTAAAAAAAAATTTATTTTATGTGAATGAAGAAAGTTTGGAAAATGTTTTGTTTATCTTTATTGTTATGCCCTATTTGGTTAACACTTCTTTTAGTGTTGGTTATTTACTTTGGCGTGGTTTTCCAATGCATGGATGAATAATTTCAGTAACCCTATTGGAAAATATTATTATTAATTTTATTGATGGTGTAATCATTCCAATTGCATCACTTGTTATACCCTAATTGTGTTTGAAAACCTAGGAAGATTGGGAATGGGCCTCAAGCCTTTCGGAAAAAATGGATTAGGTGACAGGTCTGGTCAACTTGGGTCAGTAAATTACAATACTACTCATTATTGAAGTCCCATAACTATGATCAATGAGTAACTTCTCCATATAGTAAAACTAACTAGAATATATAACTTTTCTCAGACCTGGAGTCACCTAACTCTACTTCATAGCATCACCCCACTAAGCCTACCCTTGAGAAGTCTTACCACCACATAACCAAACCTACCAAAAAATATATTTCATTCACTCTATTTCAATTCATTATTCCATGCATGATATGCCTTATTTTAATAATAGTGTTAATGTCAAAAAAAATTTAATTCCCTTTTAAAATGATTTGTGAATATACTCTATTTTTTACCAAGAAATGCATTTCGTTGGAACACTTGGACATATCGGTCGAGTATGGATTTTTTTGCATACTTATGTATGTTTACCTAACCTTATAATTTTTCATATTTCTATGTAGTATTTTCGTTTATTCTATGATATCACTTTCAAGCCCCATTCCTGAATTTGTATGCTATATGTTAGGTTAAATGGACCTGTTGGTATAAAATCACCTTTTATTTATATTTATCTTATAGCTTTCATGTCATGTACGGTTAAAACCTAATTTAATTATTATATTTTCTATTCGTTTATAAACTCATTTATTCACTATATTGACTTTTATTTTTAATAAAAATTTTAGGGGTATTTGTTGGTGGACCAACTCATGTCTCACATCATTTCAGATCCATCTACCTCTTATTTTGACCTTCAGAACCATTGGAACCCACTAAAGTCCTATTTTGCAATTCTAGATATTTATCCTCTATAAGATCCTTCTTTTCCACCTCAATAAAATTAGGAAAACAAAATATTATTTCTTTCAAGTACAGATGTAACTTTAAACCATTCTAAAAATGATGAGCTTTAGAGGAATCACCACCATGCAAGGTTCAAACAAAAACAAATAAAGTCTATAAATTTGGAGGCATAATAATGAATATGAATATTTCATTACTTAAATTCCTTGAAACCATATACTTTATTCATTATAAGAATATATGGATAAAACTACCCAAATAATTTATCTTGAAAAACACCTCACATTAATCCCTCATTCCTTTTTTTCAGAACCATAATATGCTGCTAGTATCGTTCCAGTCCCTCAAACATAAACAAAATCCCATTGTCTTCCCCTATAACACATAAATCATCTCAAATATAATTTTTATTCATTTGATTAACACTTATTAACCATGATACCCAATATATTGACTAAAAATGGTATGGTTTTATTCTCAAAAATCTCAAAATGCATTGATCACCACTTCTAACTGCTGAAATTTTATCCCTTCCAAGTTTTGAAAACATGAAGTTGACTCTTTGTAATATTATTTTCAACTTGAGTCATAAGTTCTCCCATATAGTAATATTATTATCTTACCTTTCTAAATAACCTTTATTTTATTATTCATGCTTAACCTCCTTCCCATGAGGCCCAATAGTATGCTTCATTAGTTCCATTATTCAACAAAAATCGATAAAAAAAATTGTAATTAACATTAAAATTTACATCATAAAAATGAACTTGAAATATTTTCTTGTACATTCTCACAATTTAATTATTCAAATAAATTCATTTTAATCACATCATATAATTCATCTCCCAAATTTAGGTTATTTGAGTTATCATTAATAACCAATTCAAAAAAGCATTTATTAGCCTGTTAATAATTCAAACATTTATCTAAAATAAAAATACCTATAAAACATATTCACATGCACACAAATATATGTCACATCCAAATAAGGTATAAAATATATCCTATGTACCACATAATGAATAATACAACTAAATTGTCTAGAAAATTAATATATGGATAACCCCTCCCTAAGACACAGAAATCAATGGAAAACATATCCATGATGTCTCCCAATATCATCTACATCTACTGGACTTCATTAACTTAATATGCATCACCAAACATGTAATTTTTATGATCTTGTGGTTTTTAATTATATGGATTGATGAATAATTTTCAATAGAATCCATTGAAACCCCAAACATTCCCTATAATTTAATGTGATCATATATAAATGGTTCAAATATATTAAACGATTTAACATTATAATTTACATCATGAATTTTTAATAAATAAGTATTAAAAAAATCAACTAATAACTAATATACCTACTTTGACCAATCCAAATAAAATTTATGATCATCAACAATAAAATATAGTATCTAAAAATATGGATAATATATGGATATAAAAAACACTAGTCATAAAGTATACCACTACCAAAAACATGATATATGAAATCGTCCCAATTCTAACACAGGTCCATGTTAAAACCATAGCTCACATATTATCATTTAAGGTCATATCCAAACCCATGTATTCCTATAAGTTCTCCAAAATCATTTCATATCGTATAAAAGAAAAGGGTCATTTCAAAACATCACAAATATAGGTTTAAAATTAAATACAATAAGTCTTTATTTATTCCTCATTGTATCTAACACAAATAGTTCAATTTTTTTGAAAAAATTAATGAAATTATTTAAATCCTATTCACTTTCATTGATATTAATTATAAAAGATTTAGCATGACTATTTTTGAAAAAAATTTAATAGGAATTTTCCATTTTAGTCAAGAATATACAAGTATAATTCCATTGTTATCCCCTTTATATTTATCCAAATATATGTTTTTTGAAAAATATCACACCACAATATATAAATATTCTTTATAAAATCATTGTAAACCATCAAAATTTAGTTTCACGCATTACCATAAATTTTACACCAAATTTCATTTACTTTTGAAAAATATGTATTTATTTTGAAACTTATATATGAATAAAAAAGGTAATTAACAACCAATTTATTCTCTATAACTCACACAAGTTCAAACATTAACAATGTGAAATTAAATCAAAGCAAAAAACCCCTTATAATGATTATACAAATTTAAAACAACGATTTTCATCACAAAAAACACATTACTAAGTCTCTAAAAAATTATAATATTAATCTCAAATTTATATTCTCTTATTTTTCTATTTATTTTTTATTTTTACAATGTTAATTTATATTTTCATCTATGATTAAAAAATATAATATATGAAAAAACATAATTGTTTATCTAAAAGAATTATCATTTGGTTAATGATAATTATCATCATATTAAGATTGAAAATGAAATTAAATCATAGAAATAGTTAATTATTTAAATATAAACACTTTAATAAATTGTAAATAAATGTTATAGATCACCTACCACTTTTTTATCAAATTAACCATACCCAAAATAAAGGAATAATCTCTATTTATTCATTGATAATTCAAAATTATAAAAAAATAAATGAATAAAATCAAATTAAATTATAACAACAGCCAAACCATGACATATTCAAACAAAATTATAGTGCATTCAAACCTCTATGTGTTATTAATAAAACCCCACTAGAGAATTAAAATTATATTTTTAATTAAAGGAAAAAATATCAAAAAAAAGATAGAGAAATATAATAGAGTTTACAGGGTAAAAGATTCATAATAGCATCTTAAAGGATGAGAAAATAATCTTAAATTTCAAAATCCACCAACTATATAATTCTAAAACTCCCCTTATTAAAATAAAAATTAGGAACACATCGTGTACCCAGTTTATTCCAATGACCACCTTGTATGAGTATACTTACCACCTGGTAGTTATTCATATAACCTTTTCATCTCTTCCTCCGCTACTAGGTACCTAGTACATCTCTATCAGGTAATCAATGATAGTTTTTTCAATATCTCAACAAACAAATACCTCATATTCTCTCCTATCTTCTCCTTTATTCACCCAAAACGCTAAAATTTAGCCCCAATTAATTACAAATAAACATAAATTCAACAAAAATTAAAAATATATAAAGAAAACTCTTAGTTATTAAACTCATGGTTTTTGAGTTTTGAGTACACAATGCGAGACTATGATTTTATCACTATGATACTCTATAATGTTATAGATTTATCTAACTCTCTCTCTCTCTCTCTCTCTCTAAACATGGTTCCCAATAACCATGTAGATGATTTTATCTATCCCAAACATTGGAAGATTCATATAACCTATGGATACACTGATATGAATCATTAAATTAACTGTTTCCCAGTGATCCCATTGAATATTGTGTTGAGGAGAATGGAAAAAATCATATTCACCAACTAAAAGGTTTTTTTATTTGAATATTTTTAATTCAAATGATTGAATTGATCATATAACTATCATGACATGTCCCCTAGGGCCTGTTCCATGACTACCCCATTCCCACCACCCATAGGCTAGGGGTTGGAAACTAGCACCGCAAAGGAATATCCTTAAAAGGGAAGGCATTTCCTCAAAACTTTTACACACACAGACAGGGAACACTACACACATGTTTAACAAAATGGAAGAAGAAAAGTACAACCACAACCCAAAACCTCAACTGAGTGTAAAAGTAAGAACTGGATGTAAAAGGGGTCAGAATACAAGACCAACTGAAATAGAAGTAAAAGTAAAAAAATAGATCCTGAGCTCACCCTCCAAGGATCCTACCTGAAGGCTAGGTACATCTTGTCACTGTGGATCTCTACGTCAACTGGTACCTATGTACACTGTCAAGTTCTGGCTCTCCGACTCTCAGTCAAAGCTACTCGTCATCTGCACAAGACAAAACAATGTGTGGTTGAAGCCTATGCTGGGGTGAGTATAATAATACTCACTAGGGACCATAATACCCCTGAAGGTCTCTCTGAATTCCACAAAGTAATAACCAAAAATCATGATCTCAATCACAAAGCACAAAGAAAAATACTAAGCTCAAACCAGATATAACCCAAGTATAGAAGTACATATGATTATTCGTAAAGATAGATCATCCTATTCTATAGAGAGGATCTACTGATGACCCACACAGGATTGATAGATGTCGACCCACACAGTATTTCTAGGCACTGACCCACACATGATTGATTAGCGCCGACCCACACAGTATCGATAAGCGTTGACCCACATAGGATCGTTGAGTGATGATCCACACTGGATCCTTGAGCGATGACCCACACAAGATCACTCATCTCTGACCCCCACATGATTGTTGAGTGTTGACAGAAATAGGATCACTGAGTGCTGACCCACACAGGATCGATAGGTACTAAAACACACTAAATCACTTTTGATTCTTCACATCACATCCAGCCACTGGATTCCCCAACTCAGTACGCTTGATTTTGGGAGGATCCACTCCTCAAGCCATCAGTTATACCTCAATATCCATGAAGTCCCACTAATAAGTAACCTAAATAAACACCATGTCATAAGGGTTCAAACACAATAGGCGGTGCATCAATTGGATGTCTGGTCAGTAAGTTATAGTAATTTTTGTGTTGAGGTCCTGGTTGGATTCAAGTCATATCCAACCCAGCCCTACTCCAACTTTCTCCAAAACCCAAGTGAATTATCTTAAAAGTAATGCATCATCCTAATTGTTCTAGAACCGTCTAGAGTTCTTTTAATGGATGTCTGGTTTAGGATATAGATCCCTTTAACTGAAACTGGGCTGTAAGTGGATCTAGGTCCAGTCTGACCCGGTCAGACTGACCTGACCCGGACTGCAGAGCCCAGACCAGTTCGACTGGGCCACGGGCTCAGCCTTCTAGGCTCTGGGCTTAGGCTGCTAGGCTATGATTTCATCCCTGCCTAACTGGCGGGGTGCATCCAGTCGGGCTGCGGAACTACTCGACCTGCTGGCTGTTGCGGGGGTCCGCTCCCCTCTGGAATGGATCGGTCGTTCTGGGTCTTCAATCAGCAGTGCTAGTTGGCACAACTCTACCTTGTCGGTCCACATGGACCGGTCACCTGTCGGACATGCGGAGCGCAGGTCCGCCTTCCTCCAGGGCTCGATGTCAAGACCCTCCTCTGTGGTGCGCTACCGTGACAAGCCGCCACCGTCAACACAAACTCGTGGGCCACCGGTGAAGCCCCGGTGGTCCGATTTTCTTCTCGACTACAACTACGGTCCTTCTGAGATGTCTCCATCATTATGTGGCCCTCAGTTTTTTATTAACACCATAATGGTCGGTCTCCCACAAAAAATGCAATCAAGTAACGTTGGCGGAGGTTTCGAACATTGTTTGGTTCACCCAACGCCCTCCGCGTTAGCATTATAACAAAGAAAAGGGTTTGACATCATCAAGAGTAGAAGAATAATAAAAAATCTTAACCAAATCACCCTATATTGAGTTCATTGGATGGAGTTGTAGATGGGTAAGAAGGGTATGTGTATGAAGGTGTTCTTCAGCTTTCGTTGCCACTATTCATTTCCTCCGAAGACAATCACTCGATCACCATTCTTCGTTTATGAGAAAAATCTCCCGAGTTTCATCATATCCTCCTCTCATATCTCTCCCAAAAACCTTGCCCAAGCTTTGGTTAAATATTAGAATAATCCCCCACATTTAGTTTAATATTATGGCTCATTAGTTAACTGTAATTAATGAGACAATTAAACTCACAAATGTTGTCGTTACAAAACCAAAGAAATGAGAGGTTTAAGAAATTTAAAAGTATTTAATTAATGTCTGATGTTGTACTATGGTCCCACAAGCATTTCTCAATAGTTGAAAAAATTAAAAGAAAATAACCTTTAGTTATTTTATTATTTTTTTGTGAAGTCCAAATATTATGTTTTTTGTCTGACTTTTTCCAAACAAAATTAAGCTTACCTTAAGCGAATCTCGGCACTATGAATTCAACGGTGCCCTAAGATATTTAATCTGAGCACCAGTTTAAAAGATAGAAATTGATGCTAGCATTTTTACTAAATGTACCTTAAAATAAGATCAAAATTTCATTCTGAGATCTTTAGGCCTTGAAATCACGTTCCATAAATTTTTGCTGACTCATAATAATTCCATTTAATTAAAAAAAAGTACATGTAATTTCTGAGTCTTTACATTCACCCCACCATAAGGATTTTCATCCCCGAAAGCCACAAAAAAATATAGGGAAAAAATAGGGGTACTAAGAACATATCTGAGCCTCCCACTCCCATGTTTTCAAGTAACACACACTAGAGCAATCAACTATCCATGAAGGACCCTCTCCAATCGAACCTCTATCTCCATAAATAACTCCTCAAATGTCTCCCCGTCATCAAATCCCAACTCGACCCAGTCGATAACATGTAATGGATCATGCACGTACCTCCTCGGCTGCGACACATGGAAGACATTATGCACCTAGTGCATCTCTGGGGGAAGAGCTTGGAGGTATTCCACTTCACCTACTCTATTGAGAATCTGGAATGGTATGATGAATATCCAAGGTAACTTGTCACCCCGAACAAATCTCTGCAATCCTTATTGGGGTGAGACCCATAGGAAGACATGGTCTTCCTCCAAAAACTCCAAGGGTCTCCATCTCCTATCGGTATAATACTTATGGTAGCTCTATGTAGTCTTCATTTTCTCCTAGATGATTTGTACCTTCTCAGTGGTAGCCCGTACCAACTCTGGACCCATAAGAACTGACTCCCCTGGGTCTGTCCCGCATAGAGGTTATCTGCATGGCCGCACATACAAGACCTCAAATAGTTCCATTCCTACGATGGAGTGATAACTATTATTGTATGAGAACTCCACCAGGGGCACGTGGTCCTCCCAACTATGGCCAAAATCAAGGATGCAAGAAAAAATCATGTCCTCAAGAGTCTGTATGGTTTTCACTCTCTGAACATCTATCTGAGGAAGAAAGGTGGTGCTCAAGCATACCTAAGTCCCAAAAACCTCATGTAATCCCATCCAAAATCGAGATGTAAAATGAGCATCATTATTTGAAATGATCATTGATGGAACACCGTGAAGCTGTAAAATCTATTGTACATAGAGGTGCCCCAAGACCTCTTCTAATACCTACTCTTATTATGGTTGGAAGTGGGCCGACCGGGTGAGTCGGTCAACAATCACCTAGATGGAATTTTGGACCATGGACATATTTGGGTGCCATTTCATGAAGTCCATGGAGATACCATCCCTCTTCTACTCTGGGACCTCAAGTGGCTGAGTCAAGCCTCCTGGAACCCAGTGATTAGCCTTCACTTGCTGACAAGTGAGGCACCGTGAAACGAACTCTACCACTCCTTTCTTCATTCCTTGCCACCAGTACTAATGTTGGAGGTCCTGGTACATCTTTTCCACACCAGGATTTACCGCCAAAGGAGATGTGTGGAACTCCCTCAACACATCCTCTCATAGAATCACTGGTACCATGGTAAGCCCTCTGAAAATGATGACATTATCCCCACCTTTAGAAAATCCTTCAAGAGCCCATCCTGAAGATATCTAAGCACATTGGGCCTCGAAGTCAATATCCCCAAGTTTTACCTTGCTGACTCATTGAAGGAGTGGGGGAGTTACTATCATTTATTTGAGGTAAGCTGCTCCATCACTATCCAATAATGATATCTTCTACACTGATATCTTCTCTATCACCTCACTCAGCACCTATAGTCCATACCTTCTGCTAAGTGTGTCTTCCACCACATTCCCCTTCCTAGGATTATAGACTATCTCAATGTCATAGTCCTAGAGGAACTCCAGCCATCGCTGATTTCTCAGGTTCTAGTCCTTCTATGAGAATATATACTTGAGACTCTTGTGATCGGAGTAGATAGTAAATTGTTCCCCCGTCAAGTAGTGTCACCACATCTTCAAGGCAAAGACCGATGCAGCTAACTCTAATTCATGGTTAGCTTAGTTCTACTCATGTTTTCTCAGCTGTCGTGAGTCGTAGGCGATCATCGCTCACTCCTGCATCAGGACACATCCTAGCCCGGTCCCTGATGTATTGCAGTAGATTACATCCCCAATGCCCTCTTTTAGTATCCTCAATATGGGGGCACTCATCAATCATTTCCTCAGCTTCTAGAAACTCTGTTGGCATCTCTATGTCTACAAGAAAGGTAGTACCTTCTTAGTCAAAGTTGAAAAGGGTGTTGCTACTCTGGAAAAGACAGGTACGAATCTCTGGTGGTACCCAACCAATCCCAAGAAACTCTTCACCTCGGTCACACTCATGGGTAGATCCCAAGAAAGCACAACATCTATCTTTGCCGGAACCACTGAAATTCTAGCCTCCATGATAACATGTCCCAGAAAGAGGACCTCCAATATCCAATACTATCACATGGATAGCTTTCTATAGAGTTTTTTCTCTCTCAGTGTATCCAGAACTATCAGCATATGCATAGTATGCTCCACCTTCGACATGGAGTACATCAAGATGTCATCAATAAATACCACCACAAAGTGATCGAGGTAAGGCTGGAAGATCCTGTTCATGAGCCCCATGAACACTGCCGGAGAGATGGTCATGCTGAAAGGAATCACTAAGAACTCATAGTTACCATACCAGAATCTGAATTCTTTTTTCAGTATATCCTCATCTCATAACCTGAGCTGATGATAACCTGATCTATGTTCTATCTTCAAAAAACACTATGATCCCTTCAGCTGGTCGAACAGATCATCAATCCTTAGAAGTGGACACTTGTTCTTTATGGTCACCTGGTTTAGGATCTGATAGTCCACGCAAATCCTCAAACTCCCATCTTCCTTCTTGGAGAACAAAATTGGGGATTCCCATGGAGAAAAACTGGGCCTTATGAAACCCTTACCCTATAAGTCCTTCTGTTGTACCCTCAACTCATAAAGCTCCGTGGGAGCCATACGATATGCTGGTGTACATATCAGTGTTATCTTGAGGTACTGGTCAATGTATAAGTCTACCTATCTATGAGGAGGTAATCCTGGAATATCATCAGGAAATACATCATCATACTGGTCCACCACTATAGTATAACTCGGACTCCCTTTGTCAACTTCTCTAAGGGTAATTCTAGCCAATTGATGATTGATCGGAAACATCCTACTCTAAGAAATCCCTTCTTGGGCTGAAAAGATTCCCTTCTCATTGTTGAATGAAAACCTGGTCCCATCCTCATGGTCACACTGCACTCTGTGCCTAAAACAGTCAATTTGAGCATGGACCATGGAAAACCACTCCATACCCAAGATTATATAGTAAGGCCTCAATGCTGCTACTAGAAGATCTTATCCAAATCTCTCGCCTCCTAGAGTAATCTCACACTTCCTACACCAATGGGTAATCTTCAAATCCTCTCAAAACATAAGTATCAAGCCAATGACTCCATCAAAATCTCCGAGCTCCGAATGAGAGTGGTGGAAATGAAAGAGTTGCTAGAAACTATGTCTATAAGTACTCTAGCTTAGGTGGAGTAGACATATATTATACCTTGAATCATCTTTGGAGCTCGATGATCATAGCCCCAGCTTCCTGATGCGGATCTCGTCCCTGTCAACCAGCTCCCTGAGGTCAGGGTGGACCTCCTATAGGTGGTGGCGGTAGAACCTTAAATCGCCACCCACTACCTGCTGCTCAGACAGCTCCTCTACCACATCTACCACCCTACGGACCTCCTCACTCGAATATTTGTCTCTGACTCGGTGGTCCCTCGACCGTCTGCTGATCATTGGTGATGATATTTGGGCAGTCACAATCCATGTGACCCTGCCCATCGCATGTGTAGAACAATATTCTCCTCTCCTTACCTCCTATGTCCCGTGAGAATTTTACCTCTTACCCTACATCTTGGGGTCATCCACCAGAATATGTGTCTCTCTTGGACCTATTCATCATCCCCCTACAGCTTGCTACTGATGACATGCCTATCTGTTGTCTGGTGGTGGCTCTCACCATCGGTGCATGCTCAGCTAGGAATCTCTCCACCAATAGCACTCTCTCAAGCACTCCAACCTATGTTGGGATACTGAGTGATATATTGATGGTCTGATATCCCATCGGAGACCCTGCTCAATGTTTTGGTCCTTGAAGAAAGGATCTCGTACCATGTTGGTGGATTAGCGAGAGAGTTCAGTGAATCTCGTCGAGTACTGGGCTACTGTCAGGCTTCCCTACTATAAGTGAAGTAGCTCTAGAATATTCAGGGAGCATATTTTCCCTGGTACAACTCTATCCCAAAGAGGCCCTTGAAGTCTAACAAGGAGAGTGTCGCCTCCTCATGTTTCTAGAGAATCAAGCTCCACCATCTCCATTCTATGCCCTAAAAAATTCTAGCATCTAGGACCACCATCAGGTCTACTGGTGTCTCAACCAAACAAAAAATCATGTCATAACCTCCAGCCAATCCCCAGCTGCCTGTAGATCTATCTCACCTCAAAACCTCAAAGGCATCTGTCTCTGGAACACATGCAATGTTCTCAATTAGCATGAACGTTATGTTGGTGGGGATGGTGGCATCCACTATCATATGAGTAGTTGTTCTCCTGGTATAGCACCTGAGTGTGCCATCACCGTAAGAGGGTCATGCATCGACACCTCATCGCTCGGTAGGCAGTCATCATGATCTCTCACTGGAATCATGGATGCCTATCTATGCAGCAGTATTCTATAAAGAAACAGGTTTCCCACAGTCAATAAGTTATTCTTGGTGGACTTACTCAAATATATCAATAGAAAGACAACATTTTGAAAACACACGCAAACAGTGGTTTCATGCACCGAGTCAGAAATATGAATTCTGGGTCCTAGTGTATGGATTTGTTGGCCGCTAAACCAACACAGGACTTCCCTAACTGAAACCCAAACTCAAGACACTTAACACTATTTCTCTATTTAAACATATACTCTTAGTTATTTTGGTAGAACTGATCGTCCTTTAATACAACTTTTTCACGACCCGTCCCCCGAGGCCCATGTCTTGACTACCACATCCCTGCCTTCCAAAGGCCAGGGGTTGGAGACTAGCACCAGAATGAAATATCCCTAAAATGCGAATGAATTTACTCAAAACATGTACACACACAAAAAGGGCACACTGCACACAATTATAACACAACAAATGAATAAAGGTACAACCACAACCACAAACCTCTATTGAGTGTAAAAGTAAATACTGAAAGTAAAAGGGGCCAGAATACAATCCCAACTAAAATTAAATTACAGATAAAAAAGAAAAATATCCCGCTGAGGTTTTAATCCAAGGATTTTACCTGAAGGGTAGGTACAGCTCATCATTGGGTCTCTTCACATCAACTGGTCACCTCTGTACGTTGTCAAGTCCTGTCTCCTTGAGTCTCAGTCAAAGATTCTCATCGCCTGCACAAGACAAAATAAGGTGCAGGAGAAGCCCATGCATGGGTGAGTATAATAATACTTAGTAGGGACCCCAAGCCCCCAATGGTCTCTCATAATTCCACAACGTAATAACCACAAATCATGATCTCAATCACAAAGAACAAAGTAAAAGATTCAGCTAAAACCATGTATAACCTAAGTACAAAAGTACATATGATTAGTCGTAAATCTAGGTCATATTATTATATCAAGAGACTCTCCTAATGACCCACACAATATCGATAGATACTGACCAATATAGGATCACACAACGTTGACCCACACAAGATCGCTTAGTGGTTACCCACATAGGATCGATAAGCGTTGACTCACACAGGATCACTGAGTGTTGACCCACACAAGATCACTCAGCGCTGACCCAAATACGATCGCTGAGCACTGACCTACATAGGATCATTTAGCACTGACCCACACAAGATCGATAGGTACTGGCCCACACAGGATCACTATTTATTCTTCACGTCACATCCAACCACTAGATTCTCTCACTTAGCACGTTGGATTCCAGGAGGATTCTCTCCTCAAGCCATCGGTCATACCTCAACCACCCTGAAGTCCCACAAAGAAGTAACTCGATGAACTACCATGTCATAAGTGTTCCAATGCAATATATGGCGCATCAATAGGACGCACGGTCAGTAAGTAATAGGCATTTTAGTGACGAGAGCCCGATTGGATTCGAGTCCGATCAAACCTGGTCGTACTATAACTTTATCCAAATCCCAAGTGGAGTATCTCAAAAGGAAAACCTATCCCTAAGTGTTTATTCACCATAGAAGGTTCATCAAATGAATGACTGGTTTATGAGATAGAGCCCTTTAAGAAAAATAGGGCCATAAGTGGGTACGGGTCTGATCCGACTCTGTCAGACCGACCCGACCCGGCCTGCTGAGCCCGGTCCGAAGGCGATGGGCTCGTCCTGGTTCGGATCGGCCATGTCTGGCCTGCTATGTGGTAGGCTTGTCCCTCTGGCCGTGGGCTAGGCCCCCTGGGCCGTGGGTTCGGTCTGGCCCACCCGGCCGGGCGCAGTCCGCTGGTATGTGGAACTGCCAGACCTGCTGGCGGGCACGGGGGTATGATCCCCTACTAAACAACTCAGTCGTTCAGGGTATTCAATCAGCGGTTCTAGATTGTGCTAGTCCACCTTGATATTCTACCTGTACCGGTTACCTATAGGACCCATGGGGCACAGGTCCGACCTCCACCGCGGCTCGGGGCCGCAACCCTCCTCTGCGACACGCCGCCTCCATCAACACGGACCTACAGATGTCGGTCCTCCCTACTCAACGACTCAAGGTTGTGACCCTTATATGTGGAGAAATGATGTGGTACGCTGGCACCATCAACATGGACAGCCTCAGACATCTAACCCTATTCATTGTGGAACCCTCAGACACCACTGTCCCTTTCCAGCCGGCGAGAGCTGGCCGCCGCTGCACCGACGACACTTCTGCGGGCCACCGGTGGTCCAATTTTATTCCCAACTATTCCTGCAGGCCTTCTGGGATGTCTCTATTATTTCATGGCCCTCAGTTCTATCATTCCACTGCATTGGTCGGTCGCCCATGAAAAATTCAATCAAGAAACATTGGCAGATGTTCCGGGCCTGGTTTGGTTCGGCTGGCACCCTCCACGTTAGCATTATAATAATGAAAGGGGTTTGACATCACCACGAGGAGAAGAATCATAAAAACTCTTAATCAAATCCTCCTAACTTGAGTTCATTTGAAGGAGCTATAAATGAGGAAGAAGGTTCTGTGTCCGAATGTGTTCGTTGGCGTTCACCGTCACCCATCATTTCCTCCAACAACCGTCGCATGCTCACCATTATTTGTTGGAGTTGAAAGTCACCGACATTTTTTCCAAGCCTCCTCTCATAGCTCTCCCAAAACCCATGCCAAATAATTGATTAAATAGTAGAATAATCCCCCATATTGTGTTTAATATTATGGATCCTTAATTAATCGTAATTAATGAGTCAATTAAACTCCCAAACGTTGTCAATACAAAACCAAAGAAATGATAGGTTTAAGACATTTAAAAGTCTCTAATTAATGTCTGATGTTTCACTACGGTCCATCCACCACTTCTCAATTGTTCCAAAAATAAAAATAAAATAACCTTTAGTTATTTTTTTATTATTTTTTTAAAGTCCAAAATTTAACTTTTGTGTCTGACATTTTATGAACAAAGTTAATATTTCTTAAGTAAATCTCGGTGCTGAGAATTCAACATTTCCATTTGATTTTTATCCTAGCACCAGTTTAAAGAATAGAAATTTTCGCCCGCACATTTACTGAACGTATCTTAAAAAAGTCCAAAATTCCATTTCGGGATCTCTAGGCCTCAGAATCATGTACTTTCAATTTTCACAGACTCGTAATAATTACATTTAATTAAAATAATACATATAAGTTTCAGGTATTTAGAGTAAAAAATGGTTTTTGGTTTGTTGTTTCCAATGTGGTTTGGTAAAATTTTCACCCTTTAAAACTCTTCAAAAAATCTACATCAAATATTAGTTTGAATCTATGTTTATGTTACAAGAACTTGAAAATAAATTCCTATGATCTTTGGGAACATGCAAGAAACCATTCAAACTAAGGATATTTCTATTGGAAAACTCAATATTGTCCACAAAATTCCATTTAACAATTATTTTTACTATGTTCCCCATATATAGTGGTTTACCATCACTGATGTATTCTATCATATTAAATAGTGATTTTTTATATGTGTCATTTAATACTAAATTCAATCCGATAAGATGTGATATCCTCATAAATTGTGGATTCAATGATCATGGATTAAAATTACTCCTTAGAAGTGTTGTCTCTATATTTATTTTTATAGAGACGATAGTCCCATTTTAACTTTATATTGGCTTTCAATAAAAATAACATTTCTGTTTTTTCTTCTAGAATTTCACTTTCTTCTTTAAAAGGAAATTTTCATGTGTATACCCTTTTGGGAACTCAAAAGGACCTACTCCCTCCACTAATAGAACAATTTATTTTTTATTCTTAGGTTTTTTTGCCTAATGTAATTTATATACCTACTCAATTTAATGATAATTGGGTAACTTATATAGAGAAATATCATTCTTCAATTGGTTAAAATCATTTTTAAATTCTTCCCAGAATGAGGGTGTATATATATGATGGATGTGACAATGATAGTGTCATCAATAGTCATTTCTCTTTTATTTGGTTTTTTTTAATTCATTGAATTTCATAACAATTCAATATGATGGATCTAATATATAAAATCTTTTATTAAATAAATATTCCAAATAGAAACATTTTTCTTACTACATCATATGTGATGTATTTTTTCTCAATTCATTCTTGTATATCTTTTTACATTGTATAGTGTTGATATATATGTACGAAATATTTGTCCTGCAGGTTCATTATGTGTCCTTGAAACATATGATAATTAATATCCCATACCTTCCTAGTTCAGGAAACATGTAGTATCTCATATTCAGATATGGGGAGCCTTAGATTAAAAAAACATTTACCACACTGAGATTTATGAGAAATAACAGAATCATATTTTACAACCATTTAAAATTATTTTCATCAAATTTATCCACCATTACGTGTTGTTAATTTTATCCATGCCCATGTTGAAAGTTTAATCTTCTCTTTTTTTAAATATGGTCGATAAATATGGAATGGTAAAATTAGATTATTATAGATTTATACCATTTTAGAATTTTATTATATTTATATTTTTTAGAGTAAATTCTCCTCCACAAATTTGGAAGTATTATGGGTTCCAAGAGAATCCCATTTAGGTACAATGGTGGCTCATCGCATAACACTGGTACATGGTAGAGAGTGACCCTTGAAAAACATTTATAAGTAAGAGAGTAAATAGGAAGATTTTTTATAACACTCTTTGATTATTATATAAGATAAGTGATAAATATGTATTTAATTTATATGATTTCACATCCCATTTATCTAATATTTTGTAGAAATTAATATAATCTTTTAGGAAATGTATCCTACCATTTCAAGTTGGATAGCATCCTATCCCAGAACAGTATATCAATTTGAATTTAATTTTTTCTATTTAGTCATACAAAATTTAATCATTGGTCGAGATCATATCCACCTAGTGAATAAAGTTTTTATAAGATTTCACTTGATTGGATCTATGGTTCATATCACACCAATTCAGTTAATTTAGATAACCCACCAGAAACACCAGTTTGGACTCAAGCGTGAACTGATGTAGCTTAAGTTATCTTCTGAAAATGATTGTACACTATGAAAAATAAAACCACCTCAAATTACTGATGAGGTGATGGGTGAAATAAAAAGTGTGCCATCATATTTCCATATTTTGAAATCACATAATGTGGTCCCATTTATAATTTGATACCATTTACACTCATTTTTTCATGTGGGACTCACCACCTTGTCTTCACCTTTGAAATTAAACAAATATATATATTTTTTAAATCAATTTTTATTTAACATAATTTCTATATTGGAACACCTTAATTTTAAAATTTAACACTGGAGTTATATATTTATGTACAAAACCTATAAACAAACATTTTTTTGAATTTAATGATCTTTTTTTCGATGATATTATTCAATATTTTATGAAAAAATCTTCTTATTTCCACCAATGATAATATTTTATAAAATCCTTTTATTATTATTATTGAAAAATCTTTGAGAATTATGGATTTTTTTGTCAAAGTCCACCTATTTCCCTCACGGTATCATTTAGTTTTTTTTAATCATATTTTTTTGTAATAATTTCATCAAGAGCTAAAGTTATTAATTACTATGTTGAAATATGAATCTACTTTGTTAAAATATGGAGTTAAAGCATTAAAATTTGAAACTAAAATAATAAAATATGGATTTCAAATGATATAATAATTTTAATACTAAGTAATTGTTTATTTCTATTTATGAGTGTCCTAGGGGTTGTGGGGTAACCATTCCCCTATGAAAATTATTATCAACATAAATTCCATTAAAATTTGAATACCCCAAGCACTCTAATATGATTTTATTTATTATAATATATCTATATTTATTTATATTGTTTTTATAAACACTTTGTGTATATGGAATTCTTATTTGTAGGCATTCATACAATGTATCAGGTTTAGTTAGTTTATTTTTTTCCAAGATCTTAAAACATCTAAATTAATTATTAAATTTATAATTGAATAGTTAACATGTTCATAATTAAACATACAATAGTCTTCATAAATTCCAAAAAATAAAAAATAAGAAAACATATAAAATAAATATATAAATTATATATTTATAAATAAAACATTAATCAATTAAATATAAAAAATAGATATCAAATGTAATGTTATAAAGAAAATTTGATAATTCCTTGAATAATATAATCAATCTGATTTAAAACCCCCAAATTACTAAAATAATTCTCATTATTTTATTTTTCCAGTTTATTTCCATAAAAATTTCCATTCATTTTCTGAGGTTTGGTGTGAAAAATATTTCTAAAGACAATTTTTTTCATATTTAATAATGTTATCAATATAATAATATTAATATCTAGAGTAATTTTTTTGTACGATTTTATAAATGTTTTCTTAAAAAAAATTACATTCCAATGAGCTGTGATTTCGTAAAACCGCTATTTAAGTAAAAATATATTTTATTTCATCAATTAGAAACATTTTTTAACTACCATTATTTTAAAAAAAAAATCATATCCCCTCATTCTCTCTTCTATTCTCGTTCAACACTATTTTCTTCACCACATCCCAATGTACCCAACTATTTTACCTCACCTGATCC
Source organism: Viscum album (assembly GCA_963277665.1). Classification (NCBI taxonomy): domain Eukaryota; kingdom Viridiplantae; phylum Streptophyta; class Magnoliopsida; order Santalales; family Viscaceae; genus Viscum; species Viscum album. The sequence goes on from OY728121.1 coordinate 862,993,856, forward strand.
ACAACTCAATAGTGGATTTCACTCATAGTCTGCTATATAGTGAGTTGAGTTATATTTAGTCATGTCTTAGCTTGTTTTTTAGTTTTTAGGCCTCGTATCCACCAAATGGGTCACATGGAAATTTTGAACTACATTTTTTACATGGAAATAATTTCTTTATCATTCTATTAATCTTGAAATGTTTTGTTTACAATTAGGATTAATTTTGTTGATGTTCTGAGCTAGTTGGTTTTTAAGGGATATTTAAAATTTATTAAATAGATTAATATTTATCCCATAAGTGTCAAATATGATATATTATTAATAGAATCATGGATGTAGATTATAATAGCATGTTTGAGTTTGGAATGAGTTGTTTTTTCCTAAGAGTGGCAAAAAAAATTTGTTCAAATTTGGGGATCTATATCGGGCTATTTTGGGACTTTAAATAAAAATATTTTTTTTGACCTAGTTTCCATATTTTTATTAAATTACCTTATTTTGGTACTATATGTGAGGTGTATGATTCTTAAAAATATTTATAAAATATTAATTCTTATAATAATATCAATAGTTCACTATTCAATAGCTCATGTATCGTTCTTTCTTTCTAAGAAATGTTTTTGCTTTCAATTGGAGTTATTTTTTTTGGAAGGATAGCATCAGAAGATTGAAAAATAAAAAATGAAAAATTCTATAGGATGTATTTTATTTTATATTTTATGTATATATAGGATAAATCATGCATAAGGATCTAAAATATTTGTTTAAGGGATCCTAAATGGAAGCAATGGAGAGAGGTGATAGAAAAGGATGGATCAGAAGGCACATTGTTTAGAAACAATATCATTAACTTGGGATATATCATTTACCATTGTGGAAAATAATATGATACCATTGTTTATGGGATCACTGGAAGATATGTACGAGAATCCTAAAATACTTAATAAAGTTCTTTTGATGTGAAGGTTGTTTTGTATGAGGCTATCAAAAGGAATTTCAACAGAAGATCATGTGAATAAATTCAATTTGATTCGAATTCAATTGGAATCCATAAAGGAAACATTCATTAATGATTTATAGGATATTTTTTTTATTATATTTATAAAATCATGGTATGGTATGGTGATATGTGTGAGTATCTCTAGTATAAAAATTAACTTGATCTTCGAGGATGTTCATAACCTAATTCTAAATGAAGAGATCTAAGGATGGATACTTTAGCTTCTTCTAGTGATGCATTGAATGTATATAGAAGTGTATGGTCATAGAATCAATGAAGTTAGAATAATTTTGATGGGAAATCAATAGAGATAATTTGAGGTAAACATATTGTTCAAATTCCTTCTTATTAGAATTGTAGTAAGAAAGGATGCCTCGAGAAATATTATATTAATAAGAATGTAAACTATAGAAGGGGTATATATATTGAATTATGTTACAAAATATTATACACTATAATTATTGATAATATAATTTCAAGTTATAAGACTTCTATTGAATCTTAGATAATATATTCTAGAGTATCTTTCAACTCCATTGGTAAAAAGGTATGCATGAAAAGTTATTTATCTGGAAAATTTGGTAGAGTGAATATAGTAGATTATGAATATCTTCTTGTTACAGGGAAATAAAAAGTGAATATTTAAATGAATAATGGAATTTTCTTTATGTTATAAGATATGTGTAATTTTATAGTTCTTTAGAAGATCATGATCTTTGTGGTACATGTGGATGAAGAAAGTTATGGAATAAGTTTTTTGGAATGAGTATGAAAAATGACTTATGTTTTCCATTTAAAAGATCAAGGTGTAAAGGACGGATCACTCTATCTAACCAAAAGGGAAATATAAGTGTCAATAGATGAAACATCAACGTCCAAAAGTAAAAAATTGAGGCATAGTAGAATTTGGAGTATCAATGAGAAGGTTATGAAGATCCTTGTGTAAAAATTCATTCTATAGTGGTATCATTTAGAATTCCGAATTTATGAGAGTTTTGTACTTGGTAAGAAAGAAAAATGTCTTATTAAACTTGAGATGAAGAGAAACAATCATTTTAAATCTTGAAATTGTTCTAACTAATGTTTTTGGACCATCCTCAATGAAATTTTTTGAAGGGTTTCAATACATTGTGAATTTCATCGATGACTCCATGAGAATGGTATGGAAGTAATTCCTCAAACACAAATATGGTGTGTTTGGAGATTTCATATATTGGAAAGATATGGTGGATAGAGAAACATGCTAAAAACTAAAATTTGAAGGTTAGACAATAGTGGTTAATATACCATAATAACTCTTCACAACTTCTATAAATATAAAGGGATCAAGCATTAAAATATGGTTCTACGAATACCAGAGAAAAATGGTGTGTCTAGAAGGGTGAATTTGACTTTTATGGAATGATCATGAATTATTTTGTCACATCCTTGAATGGATAAGTCATTTTGGGTAGATATAGTTGGTATAAGTACATACATAATCGATAAAAGTGCTTTAGCACCTATAAAGTGGGAATTTTATGAAGCATTGTGGATAGATAAAGCAATAGAATTGACTCATATAATTTTTTTAGTTTTTTATCCTATATTAATGATTATGTAATATATATATATATAATCTTGAAGAAATGTCCAATCTATGTTTCCTTATGAGATATGGATATAAATATCATGGATTTTTACTTTGGAATGACAATATTAAGAAAATTATTATAATTACAAATGTGATATTTAATGAGTATTTATTAGGGAGATACTTGAACTTCAAGGGAATGGAAGTTGAATACAAATTGTAAACCTCATTAAAATTTAATCGAAGTGTAATTTTTTAAATAAATGATATTCTATAAAATATAGATGTATTATAGTCTACCAAAATTACACTAATTTGGAAATAAATTTCAAAGTGAAGAACATAAAATTTGGAAGTATAGAATGTGGAAGATATAACTCAAATATTAAGAACTAATAAAGCTCATGTTAGAGTTCTAGAAGAGGAAATTTTATATATTCTAGTTTTATAATGAGTTTAATCGTAGTTATAATTATAGAGGTTAACTAAAATCAGATGACTAGTACAAAGATATGAAGATGATTTGAATTTATTACTTATAATGTAAGTATGATAACCTATGATGTCAAAAGACAAACCTAGAGTAGATGGTTTTGATAAGTGGGAGAAAGTTATACAGGAGGATTTGAATTCACTGCATGGGAATAACACCTATAAATTGAAAAAATTAGCACCCAGAAAGAAATCACATGATAATAAGTGGGTTTTCCGGATAAAGGGGGAATCTGCAAGAAAATATATATAAAGGAAAGATGGAACTTAAATGGTTTCAATAGAAAGTTGGAATTTATTTATTTTAAAATCTCCCTCGATTAGTAAATTATAAATTGATCCTGATAATGTTATGTTTTTATGAATCTAGATGATTTTATCTAGAAAATATGGATATGAAGACAGTATTCCTTCATGGTGATTTATAGGAGGATACCTTTATGAAGAAAACTTGTGGTTATTTGGATTAATAGATCCTAGACATGGTCTGAAAACATAATATGGTTTTATATGATTTAAAGAAAAAAACTAGATATTGGAATTTCAATTTTGATTCTTTCATGGAATAGAATGGTTTCATGTAAATAAACTCATATCATTGTTGTTGTTTAAAGGACAAAAACATAAGGGGACTTCATTATTGTTTTATTATATGTGGATGATATACTTTTGGTAGGCATATAAATATATTGTATTTTGAAGATGAAAAACTAATTCTTCATAAATTTTAAAATGAAATATTTTATAAAAGAAAATAATATCTTGGGCATGAGGATTGAATCAGATATGAAGACTAGAATCATGGTTTTATCATAGATGGATTTCATCTTGAAATTTATTGAATGATTTATAATTAGATTATGAAAATATTTTTAAACTATAAATTTTAGAAACTATAAAATTTCAATGGATAAAGTGCCACAAACAAAAGTAATGGTGAAGAACATGGTTATAATACCATATAAATAACATATAAGAAGTCTCATATATGACATGTTGTGCACTTGACCTCACATTGATCATGAAGTGGTAGTAGTTATCTGATTTATGTCAAATATAGGGAATAACTATAGGGATTTTGTAAAGTTCATTATTCATTATCACAATTGAATAAAAGAAAATTCCCTTTATTTTAAATAAAATAATTCTTTACTCAGGTATATTAATGAAAACCATGGGGTGATTTTCATTCCTAGAAGAGAACAAATGGATATAATTTTACTTTTTATAAAATTTGGTAAGTTCAAGGTCAAAACATCAATTAGTTATTTTAATTTACAAAATAGTATCAGAATATGGGGCTATGATAAAATCAATAATAAATATTGTATAGTTGATTTTCTTTATAGCGGATCTCAAAAATTAGTTAGGGGAATGGTTTTTTCTACTTTGACATTCGTAGGGAAATCCATTTGGCTATAAATCCAATTCTCTATGCAAGGAAATAATATATGTACCTTATTTACCATTACATTTATAATATGATTGAAGATAGAGAGATAGAGTTACGAAAGATATATGGAAAGAAGAATCTTTTAGATATGTTCATGAAGACTTTAGTTCTAGAGAGATTGAGGGAATTTTTTTCCATAGTCAAACATGGGTGAAAGGAAGGAGAGAAACATTTCATGTTGTAAAAGTGTGAGTTTTTTTAGTGAGGGATTGAGAATGTTATGGTATCCTTGAATTAGTCTTTAATGTGGAATATTTTTAGGATATGTGAAGCTTATTTCAACGAAATCAGTACCATTCTACAGGAAGGAGTGACTCTATAATAGCTTCAATTCAGATTAAGGTAATGGTAGTGTATTTTATCTTTCATAGATGGTTTTTTCATTTATTAAAACTATTTAATTTCGATGTTTTCATTTAAATATAGTTAGTTCATTGGAGGGAGGACTACATCTATTTTTGAGTCAAATTTTCATGAGTTTTTGAGAAGCCATGAGGCATTGTATCATTGTTATTCAACTAATATTTGGTGATAAATTCAGATTTTTTAATAGTATATTTTTTCTTTAAATGGTTAATAGATGGATTTTTTTGTTTCTCATATGATGGTTTCATCAATTGAATGGGTGGTACCTTATATGAATAGAGTATGGGACCACTTTTCTAAAGTGTGTGATTATATTATGATTAATCCTTTGAGTGATCCATGTGACTATGAAATGTCTCATGTTATAATATTTTCTTCTGTAGAAATGAAATATTACAATTTTTATCACATGGAAATTCTACTATTAGTACAATCCATGTTAAACCAAAGTGTTTTTTCTAAATTCCATTCACTTTCATTCATGTTTGAATGGTTGTGAGTTATAGTGAATGTGCTAAATTAAGTGATAATCATAGTGGTTATTTGGATGAGATCATTATTTATGAAGTTATGGAACATTGAAACCTATAGTATTCCATCCAGAACCTATTTCCACCTTTTGTGGTCTTGATAAACTTCTTCCAGTTTTAGAAGTGAGGCATAGGTTTCTCAATAGTTTACTCGTTAGTGCAGCATGGTTAATGATAGAGACTAGGGGAACCTTTTAACTATGGGGGTGGATTATTTTTTTGTAATAGAAAAAATAGAAGTTAAATGGTTAATGATGGTGGTCACTATAGGTGTTAAGTGGTGTTGAGATGCATCGGGAAAATTCATAGATGGCGATGGAGGAAACAAAATAGGATTAAAAGTGAATCACAAAGAAGTAATCATTTTCAATGTAAATTTTTTTATCATATGGTGTGTAATAATCTAGGTATCATGCATTTTAAGTTTCATTTCAAGATGTTGGGTGGTTTATGGCCAATAAATCTCACATTAAGTGTTGATCTAGTTCACTCCCCATATATTTAAATCCATGTGATTATAACATGTTTTAGATATAGACTCCCACTAACTAACTAGTCCCATAGGCCATATGGGCTAGATTTTGTGTCATGCATAACGGACTAGATGGATTGGTCTTTATAAAAACAATATGAAAGATAACTTGTGTTTCCACACATTTCTTTTGTTTGAAAGTACATTCCATGTATGATACAAGGAAAAGAATCAGGTCTTTGATGTATATGAAAACTATTAGGTTTACTATGATAAATGTTTCTGGGATAAGTATTATAAATTCTTGAAGTATTTATAGAATCACCAATATTGGAAATAGATGGATATATTTCAGTAGACTCTATGAAGTTAAGATTTATATAATGATAAAGATAAGAGTGACAAATGACATCAAATGATGGAATTTTGGATGATGTTACTGAATTTTATAAGAGTAGATCTATTAATATAAGTAAATAACTCATCATTTTCAAAGACTATATATGATTCTTCAAAGGGTTGTATAAGAGTAAAATGGACTACTTTCATTCTATACTAGGGATTAAAAGTTGTGGTGGTGCATGATATGAGAAGTTTTCGGCAGCCTTGACTAAGTGGAGGGTCATTCAAAAATATCACAAGGTAGTGATATTGGTAAAAATAGTTTTTATTGTATTATTATAAATGGTTGGGGTCACTTTTTTTATAATATTTAAATTTTTCCATATTTTTTTATTTATAAAAGAAAACAATATTATTTTTCTATGGAGTCAAACTAATTATAAACCATCTAAATTCTCTTGTTGTTTCTTTTTGTGGGTTTGAGATTTGTTATTATATTGGTTTGTATATTCTAGGAGATCTACAGAGATCAAGGTAATACAACAGGATATCTTAGAGTGTAGTTCGTTCATACAAACACTCCCATCAGGTGTCACCAATTTCATACTATCTGAACCTTATTCCATAAGTGAGGATCCAAAAGGTGTGTCTTAAAAAATAGTGTTTCTGATATAACAAGTGCTATCAGAGCTTGAAAGTATAATTATGGTGAGGAACCTGTATTTTATGTTATCTATTTCAGTGTGATTTTATTTCTTTGTAAGGAAATTAATTTGAATAATTAATGGTTTACATAAGTAAATTCAATAGGTCAAATTTTGGATTCTAGATTACACGAATTGAATACAATCTATTTTATAGTGATATAAACGTTCTATTAAGGAGTTACAAAATAGAAACAATGGACAATGATAAATGAGAAAGAATTAACTAGATAGGGCTTGGGGTTTTATGGATTATGTTATCTTGGAAAATGGCCTTTGATATTTAATAAGGGAAAACTGTTATAGCGTTAATGTCCAGAATCATACCATTGTATGAGAATCCTACTACAGTAGAAAAATATTTTCTGATGTAGATTCATTTTGTCCTGATGGTAGTGGAATCTAAGTTGGTGTATAATTATGTCAATGACTTCAATTGAATAGTAATACTATTTGAATTGGTATGTGTGAATTTCATAGGGATGGTGTGGGTATTAACACTTTATTAATCACTCTTGGAGTCATATTATGTGATTTTTACCATGGTAACCTTAGGGGTAAGATTAACATAGATTTTGAGTATGTTCATGATCTCATACCTAATAAACAGATTGAGTGGAATATGTTTTAGGAAACTACTATAACTTCCTTTAGTGTGAAAATCTGATGGAAATCAACTTTGTGAAAAGGTCTGAAGAAGAGTATAAATTAAAGGTAGAAGATCCAAGGGAAATTGGTGGGGATTAGGCCTACATGAAGTCATTACATAAATAAGGGGAATCAAAAGAATTATTGTAGATAAAGTATAGTTAATTATAGAAAATTTACAATGGAATGTTATTTTGAAAACACAATAAATATGGAAATCAATTTATTCCAAAGTGTCTCCAGTCATTTGTATTCATGGATCATTGATTACATGGATTAATTTCCCTAAAATATAATTAGGGGAATGAAAAAATATGACTTTTAAATATTCATAGAGGTTATTCTTATTATGAAACCCTCATGATTATTAGGAAGGCTGGTGTAAAAATTCAAACCACTAGGGGATACTTGATAGAGATTCATTTGGTGTGGCACATATCAAGATTATAAATGAATATAATTCTGATAGGTCAAATGGATAACAAAATTTACTTTAAAATTCTTTTAGAATGATTATGGAAGATCACATAGGGTACCATGGTGGTGGCCAAAATTTTGAAAGATGTAACATTGTAGCTTTTTATAATATTAGAAAGTTTAACACATTCAAAAACAATAAATTCCATAATGGAAATGTTGTGACATGATCATCTCAATAATATTGGTGATAATGGTATAAAATTCCAATATACTAATGGAATACTAAAACTCAATCATATATAGTCTGAAATTTGTGAAAATAAAAAACTTAGAATGAAATGAATATTTCCTTTGAATATGGAAGGTAAAATACCAGAAAACCAGAAGTTCAAGTCAATACAAATAAATATATGGGGATCAGCTCTTATTTACTCCTATGGAGGTTCATTAAACTATTTTACCTTCATTAGTGAAATCACATGGAAGGTGTGGGTGTTATTTTTAAATAAAATGTTAAATTTTTTCATAATATTCCTGAGATGGAGATCCGTGGAGGAAAAGAAGGTCGGTTTAAATCTTAAATATGTCGGGTTTGATAACGATGGAGATTATAGGAGAAGAGATTTCTGTATGTTCTATTGGATGAAACTAATTCATTTAGAGAAGGAGGTACCTATAAAACCAAAAAAATATTCTATTAGAGTAGTTTAATCAAACATTAAAGTATATATCCTTGAGCATGGGTTTGCATTCTAGTTTCTCAAAAGATTTTTTTGTGAAATTGGTAAATTAAGTGGAATAGCTCAGGAATTAAAGTTCATATGCACAGTTGGGATAATATATTTAAGAATATTTTTGGATGATAAGATAAGTAGATGTATCTCATCTCAAAGTCCATAGATACATCTACTATGTCCATATTTATTTTAGGGAAAGGGTTAAATTAAAATGAAAGTCCTAACCATATTTATTTATAGGGTATGGCGGCGAAGAATTTAGATTTCGACTATATGAAAATGAAATCCAGAATTTTCACATCAATGAAGGGATCATATTAAAGGATTAGAACCTATCAAAATATGTAATTGAGAATAAAGGCTCAGCAAAACATGTGAAGGTTTATCTGAATGGGATACTATAATTGTCATTTAATTTAGAAAAAACTCAAGTTCCCAAATTTAATGAGAACCTAGAAGGTGATGTTTTTGATGGATATTGAATTTCATAGGTTCAAAAAGGTTAGAGTAGAAAAATTCTTAAGGACTATGGAAGCTCGGGGAAGAGTTACAGATGATATAGTATCATAAGTATACCAAGCTCAGAAGTTGGGGCAGTTTACTGAATTTTAATGACCATTGTAATGTTTTGTATTTGATTTTCACTATCTAATTCTTATAGATAATGGAGTAACCAATATATCAAATGTGGTAGCAAGTATCATTGATTTAGAAAAATGTAAATTAATAATGAAGAAGGATATGGACCCCTTTCATATAAATGAAACATGGTAAATGAAGAATAAATGGGCCTACTATTTAAAGAGAAAAATAATATGGTTGGAAGTGGTACAAGGAAAGGTTAGTTATGAAATAATTTCAATAAAATGAATGAGAAGAAATATTTGAAATATTTTCATCCATTTTTATTCACACAATAATTTGGATGGTTCTTGTAATGGTAGTGAATTAAGTCCGTTATCTTGAATAGTTATATATAAAAATTGATTTTCTTATTGGTTATTTAGAGGAAGAAATATTCAAAGAGAAACCAATAAGACTCAATGAATAATGAATAGAGATGGAATGTAATCTTATAAAAAAGTGTTTACGGGATAAATAGAGTACCCTTGTAGTGGAACCAGAAGTTTGATGCCTTTATGTAAAAACAAAAGTCTTTTTGATGAAATGTGGATCATTTCAGCTAGCCAAAGATATTTAGTGATTTAATTTTAATTATAAATCTCTTACATACAGATGAGATTATTTTGGTGGGTTCGTACATGAAATAGATTGAAAAGTTGAAAGTATACTTTTTGTAAAGGTTGGAGATGAAATATATTGGGAATGTTGATCAAATATTAGGGAAGAGAGTCTAGAGGGACTAGAAGCACGAAACATTACGTAGTGTCAATTGTAGTATATCCATAAGATAGCGGAATGGTTCAAAATGTATGGATATAAACTTATATTTACCATATTTTTATTCAATCTAAAATATCAAAAGAGAAATAACTATTAATTGAGCATGAATCTAATTATATATAAAAGGCTCCATATGTATCAGTGGTTAGAAGCTTAATGTATTCCAAAAAGAGATATTAGGTCATACATTACTCATAGTGTGAGATTTATTAGTAGTTTTATATAAATACCATAAAATGATCACTAAGAAGAGGTAAAGTGGATACTCAAGAACTTAAAATTTTCACAAAGAATTTCCATATGTTTTTTAATAGATGAGTCATTATAGGTGTATTTTGATATGGAAATTAGATTATATAATAACACATGGATAAGTAGAACTAACTATGTGTTTAGATACAGACTAAATTTCATACATTGGATACCTATACTATATTCAATAGTTTAACTTTCTACCATATAAGCTGAGTATATAGAGGATAAAAAAGCAAGGAAGTAAAGGATATGGTTGAAGGGATTATTGGAGTGACTCCAAAGGAATAAAGGGAAAGTAATATAATTCCAATTTAATAGATCTTAAAAATAATATGTTGTTTCACTCTAGAAATAGAACACATTAAGACAATATATCACATTATCTAAAATATTGTGAAAGATGGGGTATTTGAGCTATATAAATTGAAAAAAGTCTGAATTAGGAAAATATACTAACAAAAGTCATATTCCCATAATGTATTGGGAATTTCATTCCCTCTATGGGTCTTGGATGATAAATAAGAAAGGATTTTATATTCACTCACTGTTGTAATGAAAATAATGAAGGTTTAAATTTCCTAAGTGATTCAAAGGACTTGGTGAATTCATGAAAAAATTTCTCAAGTGGGTTATTTTTTAGCATTCTATTACAAATGTTTTTTGGATAAGTATTGGTAATTCTAAATGTTATTCTAGAGGTTATAAGATCAGATCAAGATGGATACATTTTAGTGTAATCAATAATGTTTGGAATCCAAGGTAAATAGAGACTGCAATGACGGATGATACTAGATGATGAAACTATGGAAGAAATAATTAACATGCATAGGAGTAACTCTGTTGATACATGATAATAAAATTTCATTTTCAAAGGCTACATAAAATTCTTCATAGGGTAATGTAAGAGAAAAATGGATTGGATGCACTATTCTTTGGGGATTTGAAGTTGAGGTGGTGCATGAGCTAAGATGATTTCAGTGGCCTTGACTAATCATAGGGTCATCTAAAAATAGTAGAATGTAGTGGCACTAGGTTATCTGGATAAACTTGTATATTTATAAGAGATTTGAGTCATTTGTTCAATAAATCTGTAACTATTCCTTTTTTATATTTCTAATAAAAGGTAGTTATGTTTCTTCCATTGAATATGACTGGTTCTGAAACATATAAATTCTATTATTATTATCCTATGTGGGTGTCATTTTTTTATTGGTGTGTGTGTGTGAGTTTATAAAGGTCTATTGAGGTCAATTCGATTTGGAATGAAATGATGATTCATAGTTCCTTCATCAAAATATTGACATCGACTATCTCCAGTTTTAGAATACCAGAACCTTTTTCCATAGGTGAGTTTTTAAAATGAAAATTCTACAATTTGGGGTTTCTTTTACAACATAAACTGACCCTCAAGGACTCACATGTCTTGTATAATATAACAAAACACTATTAATATCAAAATTCCACGACTCCTTGAATCTGGGATATAGTCTCTTCTAAGCTATAGGTTTCACCCACTGTGTAACCTACTAATACATGACATATTGGTAAGAACCCACACGAATTAGAATACCAAGGATTGTGCCTTTCTGTTATTAAAGACTATATATTGTGTATTGTGTATCCATTAGTGTTTTTTTATATCTTCTCACCTGAGTGTCAGAATATGATAAGTAAATAGTCTGTTATGAGTATTTTTTCACATAGATCATTATTGTATTATACTATTATAAATAAAGGATATCTATGATGTGTTTTGGGTAGTTTGAGGATCTAATTTCTGTAGACATGGTGTCAGTGATCCAATGAGTATTTTGGTGTAAACATAGAGATCAAGTACTCTATTGTATATTGGGGAATATTTATCCTTGTATAGTGTAACACACCAAACTGAACCATTGGGTCTAGGATAGAGTGTCACATGAACTAATGTTCATGTCCTCATACATCTGTGGATACATACTAGAAATGAGGGTCTAAGTCCATCAATGGAGTGAATATACACAGAGTATAATATCCTTAAATAATAACACAAATAAACAATACAATAATTAGAGAATTTGTTGAAAATAAATAATTAAAATGTCAGATGGAATATACATCATACAATAAATAAATAATTGGTTTCCCAAATTAGCAAGAAAAAAAATAATATTAAGAATGGAATGAATAATAAATTTTGTATCAATAGCCCAATTTGTAACCCAGAATCACCTCCCACTCCAAGCCTTAGTCTCCTCAACTCCCCATAATAGGGCCATTACCCTTATTTACATCCATGACCATAAAATAAACATGTACACTAATATTTACATGTAGATTTTAAGTAATAAATCTAGTAGGACACCACCAATGAACCCTTAACATCGGAGACCATAATAAATAATAGTGTATGGTATGAAATAATAAAATTATCACATAAATATGCATTCATGCATGTGGTGAGTTATTGTGTTCTAACCAAGCCTCCATGAACCCATAACCCGCCTACTTTAGCTTGATACAAATAAATATTTCAATATAAATCTAATTGATACAGCCTTAAAGAAAACATCACAAGACTTACCCTAATGGTAGTTGTTATTAGGAACTCTACAAACCCCGCCTTGATTGTTTTCATTATACTCAAATGATGGTATGTCCCATGAAATATGTGTGATTTAAATGGATAACACAATACCCCTGCATGGAATTCTCCCACTTCATCCAAAATTCGATGTAGTATTATCCCATGAGAGGTCTCATATCACATCAATAAGAATGTTCGTGATCTAACACAAAACACCAAATGAGCCATATTTTATAGCCATCATCACATCATCATGATTCCCCTCCAAGGGGTTATCTAACCATGTTTGAAAAACCTAGTCACCCTGATACCTGAAGTATGATTCGATAGGCTTTACAACACAAAACGTAATACATTTCATTGTCAGTAAAAACAAAGAATATAAAAAAACTCTAAAGAGGGTACACACAACTATATTATAACAATTAAACAAGGCCTCAAGGCCTCACACACACCACATAAAAATATAACAATCATGTATTTTCAAGCATAAGAAAACATGTCATGATAATATTATATAAACAAACCTATAAGGTAAAGAAATACCTACCTAATGTTTTCCTACATAAACATCAAGATTTTTCAAGGAAATATCACCTAAATCACATCCACATATTCATCGACTCAAAATGATCACTAAGGATTCTTAAAAAATATATAGTTTAAAAAAATTCACCTAGGAATAAAGGAGAGGGACGTTTTTTATTTTCCTAGAAACCAGATAATGAAATTATATTTTTCAAAGAAATATTCACAAATATTTAACATGGAAATTCATGGATTTCCTTTACTCAAGATAATATCCCAAAAAAAAGTTAGTGAGGTTAGGATGTTTTTAAGAAGGAAAGAAGTGTACTAGTCCATATAATTAGTAACTAAAAATTAAATTCACCATTTAATTTTTATTGTTATCATTTTTTAATGGACAATTGTTTAAATTATTCCATAAAAAAAAGAGTTCTTAATTTAAATGAGTAAAATAATTATTTCATATTATTTTACGTATTAAAAATCATCAAGATGTGTTACAGGTATGAGATAGCGAATGAAAAAAATGTTTTGGAAATATTTCTGGAAAGAAAGGGAATTGTGTAAGGGTAACATGGTATTACCCATATGTCTCCCCAAGATATCACATGAGGGTAAAGATTTTTAGCCTTACATAGTGACTAAATTCAAAACTACCCTTATGTTGCTCTAGTTTTACCCTTATGAATCCTTTAGAAACCTTAACATACCCTTACAGACATGCTAGATTACCTTTGCGTGAATAGGGTTTTCCCTTACACGAATAGAGGTGACTCTGGGTTACCCTTGTGTGAGTAGTAGGTTTTCATGATGACCCTTATATTGTGGTTACTCCTTAAAACTATCATTACATAGCTTAAGAAAATCTTGGGATTAACCTTAAAACCCATGTATAAAACCAATTTACCCTTAAATAGCACATATGTTACCCTTTCATAACATATATAAAAACAAGGGTACCATTAATCAACTAAGGAAAACCCCCTTGCCTTTATGAAACCTTTGTAAAACATGAGTTATCCTTATGTAAATCATAGGTCATGTTTAAGTGTAAGAATTAAATTGAAAATATTATCTTTTCACAAAAGAGGATTATAAAATACATACAACATAGGGTTTTAAGACCATTTAAAAAAATATAAGTGTAATAATTCTCCACCTTTATCAAATTCTCATCCTAAAAGAGATTCTCTAGTAGTATTGTTTAAAAAACTCAGGCCACAGAAAACTAAAACCACACTACCACTCCCATGTATTATCCTAGATATATCCATGATTCCATAAGATCTATATATGTGGTACTATCTTCCATCAAAGGAATTTCTCACTATGGTCTATAATCTATACTAGTTTCTTCTTATATGATATGTTAGGATCCATATCAATATTCTCAAAGTCTATTTCATTCACATGATTGGCCTTTTACCTTCAAAGTAGGGAAATTTTTATCAAATCATGCATGCCTAAATAATGTGGATGAAGGTTCAAAATATATGTCATCATCCCAACCTGTTTGGTGATTATGATGGGGCTAAAAACCACCATTCCAATTTCCCTTGCTTCCAAAAATGATAGTTCCTCAAACAATGTAACACTCACACGGAAACATGGTCGCCAATAGTAAATTCCAAAGGTCACCTCCTCTAATCTTCAGATGAACACTGTCTATTCAAAGTGTCCACCATGAACTTCCTAATCAACTACCCCCTCTCTAAGGTCTCTTGTACCATACTAAGCCCAACAACTACTACCTCACTCTTCTTGTTCTTGCATAGGGGTGAGCGGAATGGCCATCCATAGATATCCTCAAAAGGTTCCATCTATATATAATTTTAGGAAATGTTTTTGTAAGTTAAATATACTAAGGAAAGATTCTCATCCCATGGTCTGATGATTTATTGGATACAATCTCGAATTATATCCTCTAGTATGAAAATTTTCCTCCCAAGTGGTCCATTTTTCTTAAGATGGTATGTTGTGATCAACATAAACTGAGTCCCTTGGGCCTTCTATAAGCCCAAATAACAAGGATGTAAAATTTTAATTTTGATTAGATACTTTGACCATGTTAAATACATGTACATGTATGATTTAATGGACATAAATATTTCTCATTTCATCAACTGAGTGAGTTTCACATATTACCAATAAGTTTGAAACATTAATCATCCAATCAAAAAACACCTAGAAAACATAACAACTCCCTAATGTCCTAGGAAAACCTATCAAAAATTCTATCATGATATACTCCCACTTCTAAAAAGTCATAAGAAGTGTCTAGAGTAATCCATTAGGAAGATAGTGTTTACTCTTTACCCTCATGTAGGTAAGGCATCGAGAGATGAAACAAAAAATGTTTATCTTCATCCCTAGCCACAAGAACTACTACCTAAATTCATGATACATATTTTTCATCCTAGGATGTACTCACAATTTAAAGTTATTGACGTCACTCATCATCTCTAACCTGATGGAAGTAGGGACAACCACTTTCCCATGAACATAGATTAAATTTTCATTTTCTATAATCCACAAGGGTATCATGTCACATCCTTTTAACCACTCCCACTTCACAATACACTCACGTTTAAGTTTTTTACCATCCTTCACCATGTCTAAAATTGAATATTTTGTCATCAATGGGAAACAATTCATAAATCCTTGGTCCTCTGAACCATATTTCCTTTAATTAGACAACAAGCTCATTAAGTTCCATTGCTCCCAAGAAATATGCGCACTACGATCATTCTCAGACTGCGTCTTATATCCAAGAACATATTTAATGATGTTACCTTTATCTAGTGTTAGTGATTATATGATTATGGAGCTGATTAAAACTATGATTAATGAGTATAGATATGGGTGGAAGATCTTTTTCATGAGATCCTTGAACATTATAATTGCATTCATCAGACCAAATTCCATCAATAGGTACACATATAGCCCATAACTACTCCAAAATTCCACCTTCAATATATCCTTCTCTATAACCCAAAACTCTTGGTATCTCAGTCGAAGTGAAATATTGGATAACCATGAATCTTCCCTAACTAATTCAAAATATTTTTTGTTCTACAAAAATGATATCTATTCTTCATCTTCACCTGGTTAAAATTCGGGTAATTTATGTAGAGTTAAAGACTACCATCTGAATTCTTGGAGAACATGCTTAGTGCACCCCCCATAGTGAACAAATCAGCGTGATGAATCCTTTTACTCCAATTACTTGAGATTCACCTTGAATTCATTTAACTCAGTGAGAACCATATGATACTAGGGTATCAAAATGGGCAGTGCACCCTATTGGTGATCTATCTCAAATTCAACACCTCTATCAAAATGAGTTCAACTAAAGTCTCCATAGAATTCATCCTCATAGATATCCACAACTAGAGGAAAATTTTAGGGTGGTTCCATTGATCCTATTGAAAGAACCAAGACTTCCATTTGTGTTGTGATCATCCGAATATGACTCAATTCTATACCATCTCTATCTACTCTTAATTCCCATTCTTCGATCATCACATACCTCTCTCCCATTATTCAAGTGAAATATATTTATCTTAGATAGAAATAAATTTCTACTTAGAAGTTATCCGTCCATTACATGTTGATAATCACATCGATTAACCTCATCTCTAGTAACATGTAGTCCTAAAAATATCCACAACTAGTGATGACTATAGGATACTATATAAATTATTTAATATGGTACACTTTTATGCCTAAAATATTATCAAGGGAATTTTATTTAGAGGATAACTTCATCGTTAAGTCAATTTTATCCACAACTTGTGAAAATATAAAATTAATGTGTAGCTGCAGTAGCTGGAAAGATACTGACTTTACTTGTTGAACCATTAGAGTATATACTAGGTTAAATATTCCCACAATGATTTTAACCCATTACACAACATCTTAAGGGCCTCTCATGACCTAAAATAATAAATAATGCTAGAGTTGGAAGTCATTGAATATTCAACCATAGTTCTGAACTTATAAAAATAGGACAAGAATTTAGAAAAATTCTTCCAGATGAATTATCCCTACTACCTAACCATAAATAAGGTGTGGGATCATGATCAGCTATATAATCTAACACATATAGTGATAGAACATAAAAATCCTCCCTTACAAAAGAATTTCTTCCTGGATTTGTATTTAGTATCATAATACTACATCAATATGACATCTTCTGTAATGTGAAGGAATCATTTTGAAAAAAAAATGATGCCATTCGAACTGGTCCTAATCAATCTATTGAATCACACAAAGTTGATCATATGATTCTTCCCACAAGGAAACATATATCACTCTAAAAACTAACCTAGGTCTCTATTTATGGACATTAGTCATAGTCATATATATACACACACAAAAGAATGGTCAATTTCTACATATTAATTCCATCATAGATATATCATAATATATTGGAAATAGGTATATCAAACAATTGATAATACCATTCTATCCCAAAAAATATCACAAATTAAGGAATTGATATCTATCGCAACAATAGATATTTATATAAGATGTTATCCTACATTCCTATCCATGATGCATTAATGCACCCCAAATCTCATAAAACGATAACAACAATCTTATCAATGATAACTCGAAGGTTTTTCATACATGACTTGGATAAGAACATAGAAACTCCCCTACCCGATCCCACATAGTTATCTCCTTTCTATAATGTCCTAAGATAGTCCAAAAAAAATAAGAAACCTATAATCTGATATTGTTTTGTAACATCTGACCTAGACCACTGGGTTTGAGCTGGAGTGCCACATGACATCATGCATGTCTCCTTATATACAGGATTTTGTCGATTAATAGTGAGGTTCTACATCCTTCAGTTGGGATACTGTACCCTTATTATCAAATATTTTCACAATAGAATAAATAAATAACAAAATAATCCAAGTGTATATAGAAACAAAATAATCCCAACACTAGATAGAATACATGTCTTATGGTAAATAAAAAAATGGTAACCCAAATTGGCAAGACAAATCAGATTATATTAAGTACAGAATGAATAATAAAATTATTACAATTTTTCTAGAGTATATCCCAACATTTCCTCTAACTCCAAGCCTTAGTCTCCTCAACTCCCAGTTATAGGGCACTTTCCCTTCACTACACCTCTGGCCATTAATTCTACATGTGCACTGATATGCATTTGTGGGGTGTGAGTAACACACTTAGTAGGAAAGAACCAATGAATCCTTAATACAAGTTCCAATAATATATTATAGTGTATTGAATGATACCAAAAAATTATCTAATAATCATATTGTCACACATTTGTTAAGTTATTATGCACTAACCAAGCCACCACAAACAACATCCCCAACTACTTCAACTCAATGCTAGTAAATAAGTCAATGTAAATCAAACAAAGTACCTTATTAAAAGAAACACCACATTTCCCACCTTAACGATAGTCATTATTTGAAACTCTATATGAACCACCTTGATGGTGGTCATTATCCTCAAATGATGGTAATTATCACCTGAAATGTGTTATATAAATGGATAACTAAATACCCCAACATGGAATTCTCCCACTTTAGAAAAAAAAATATGATTAATTTTTATCCCATGAAAGGTCTCCTCCAACATCAATAAACATGATTGTGAACTAACCCATAATACCGAATGAGTCATAGTATGTATCCCTCATCACGTCATCAGACTTCCGATTAAGGGTACATATTATTAAGGATAAACAACCGATTAATCCTAGTACTTGAATCATGGTTCTATACAATTTTCAAAATAGTTATAAATACATGTCCTAGAAAGGAACAAAAAGGAATATCACGAAAAAAAATCTCAAGATGCTACAAAAAATAATATAATCACAATTAAACAAGTCCTCAAGGCCACTCACATACCCACATGTAAACATATAACATGTATGGTTTTTCAAAAATAAATAAACATGTAATTAAAACATTTTATACATGGCCCTATATGGTAAATAACCTCTCAAATCAAGGTTTTTGGTGTCAGCATCAAGGTTTTTCAAGGAAACATCACCTGAACAAAGTCCATGTATTCCTTAGCCCAAAATTCTCACTATGGATTCTTAGAAATCATATATTTTAAAATAATGCACCTAGGAATTAAGGAGGGGGAAGGTTCAGATTCTCTGAGAAACTGAATGAATAATTTTTGTTGTTTGAAGAAACATTTACCAATATTGATCAATGGAATTAATGAATTTCTCAGACTCAAGATAACATCCTAAAAACTGATGGATGTGAGGTTTATATATTTTCAAGAAGGAAATATGTCTACCAGTCTGTAGTATTAAGAACCAAAAATTAAATTTAACATTTAATTTTTTTTAAATCATTTCTTAAATTTTGAGTGTTTACCTCTTACATAAATAATATTTATGAAATTCAATTATGAAAAGAATAATTCCTAATGATTTTTCACATTCATGATTATAAAAACACATTTTAGGTGTGATCTAGGAAAAAAGAAAAAAACAAGGTTTTTAAAACATTTCTTCCAAAATAGGGAACTTTATAAGGGTAACATGGTTTTTCCATTATGAAATTCCTAACCATCATGTTGAGGTAATGAGTTTTAACCTTATAAAGTGGATAAATTATATAATATCCTTAAAAAAATCATTTTCCATTATTAAGCCTTTATAAAATTCTAGTTACCCATACACACACCCTGGTATACCATTATGTTAATAGGTTTTACCATCTCATGAATAAATGGAAATATGGGTTACCCTTACATGAGAAGTAGGTTTTTAGGATGACCCTTATGTAGTGGATTTTCCTTTGACATACCCTTACATTTCTTAATAAAACCTAGAATTTCCCTTATATAGTGTATAAAGAATAAAAAATACTTATACACATTGCATTGGTTTTACTTATGTAACCTTTATAAAAACAAGGTTACCTTTACATAACTATGGAAAAATATCCACACATTTACATATTATTTATAAAGCATGGGTTTACCTTAATCAAAGCATAGGTCCTGCATAAGGGTAATAATTAAATTAAAAAATTTAATTTTTCACAAAATATGATTATAAATTATATACAAAAGAGTGCTTTAATAACATTTAAAAAATTGAGAGTGTTAAGATTCTCCCACTATAAAAACTTCTCATCCACAAGGAGTGTCTCTTATGGTCTTGTTCGAAGAACTCATCCCACTGAGACTCATCATCAAACTCCCCCTCCCACTTCTCTTCATGGATCCATCCATGATACTATAAGATCTAGATGAGTGGTACCATATTCCCTTGAAGGAATTTCTCACTTTAGTCTAGAATTGATACCTAGAGCTCCTTGTATGATGTTTTAGGCTCTATCTCAACATCCACATAGTTTCTAAAATGTGCATGATCAGGATTATACCTTTAAAGCTATGATATGTGGAAGACATCATGCATTCCTCAATAACATAAAGGAAGTTCCATATGGTAAAACACATTCCCAACCTGTTTGGTGATTATGAAGGAACCAAAAAACTATAGTTTTAGATTCCCCTACTTCTATAAAATACTATTTCCCAACTGTGGTTTTGCTCACAAGAAAACCTACTCACCAATGGTAAACTCCATATTTTATCTCCTCCAATATTCATACAGTATCTTCCTATTATAAGTGGTCACTAACCACTTCCTAATCAACTTAACCCTCTCTTAGGTCTCATACACTATACTAGGACAAAAAACCATTTCCTTACTCATCTCATACAAACATAGTGGTGAGTGGCATGGTCATCCATAGATATACTTGAAAGGTTTCACCATTATAAAATCATACAAGCTTCCAAGGTTATATTCACATCAGATTCTCTACTAAAGTCCTGAATGGAAGGTCAAATCATATCCTATATTATGTGAACCATCTTCTAATACTATTAATCTATCTAAGGATGGTAGAAAATTCTTATCCTTAACTCAATCTCTATGGCCTTCTGTAATCCCTACTAAAACTAAAATATAAATTTTTTTCTCTATCAGATACTATTATCAATGGAACTTCATTTAAGAATAAGATCTTATGAACCAAAAAATTACCAACAAATTTACTAAGTGAGTCACATGGATTGATAATAACTCTAAAACTTTTATCAGTTGATCCAAAATCACCCAAACAATGTCATTACTCCTATGTGTCTTGGGTAACCCCATCAAAAAATCCATCACGAAATCCTCTCACTTCCATAAAGGAATAGAAAGTGGATGGATTAAATCACATGGAAGTTGGTGCTCCACCTTTATACTCTACCAAGAAAGGCATCATGGTGAAACTAGAAATTTCCCTCTTTATTCTTGGACACCAGAACTACTACAGAAAATTGTGATACATTTTTTCTTCTCCAATATTTACCACCCATCTAGTGGTATGGATATCTCTCAATGGATATTCCAAAATAGAGGTAGGGACTAAAACTCTCCAATGAACATATATCACCTCATCACCATCAATTTCCACCCAGATATTGGGATGCCTCTTATTAGCAACTCCTGCATCACAGTACACTCAGATTCATATTCCTAACTAGCCTTCACCCAGTCTATAAGAGAATATGTGATCATCAATGGGTAATTGTTCATCAATCATTGATTCTCCAAATCATCCATCCTCTAATCAGTCAATAACCTCATCATGTAACAATTCTCCTCATAATAATTATCACTAATCTCCCACTCAACCTACAGCTTATGGCTAAGATAATTCAAAATCACAGAATGATCTATCTCATAGTCAAATATTTGAAGATACTCTACCTAGTTCTTCTACCTCATGTTTAGGTCCCAATGTGTGAAGATATATGAGAGTCTCTTATGGTAATTATAGACTAAAAATCTCTCATTAATGAGATATTTTCACTAACACTTCAGAGAATGGTCCATAGTTCCTATCTCCAATTCATGAGTAGGGTTGTTTCAAACAATGTGTCACAACTAACGTGACCCATAATCCACTACGTACTCCCACTTCATTAGTACCTCTTCTAGACCAATGTCTTATGAATCATAGAATACATCATAATCGGCCCCTATATTATAAAGTATCAACACTAGAGTTGTATTTAACCTCTTATTCATCTCAATAAATGCCTCTTCACACTAATCCAACCACTGGAAATTCACTCCCTTTTTCATCAAATCAATCATCGGTGCTGATAAACGAGAGAAGTCCAGGAAAAAACAACAATATTATCCTTACAAACTAAGAAATATTCATTTATAATACATGTTCTAGGGATGTTTTCAGGATATCATTACCTATAATTTCTATGTTTTTAAGGATATACCTACCTTGTACACCACATTTATTAATAATTTTACCTCCTAGATCCATACGTTACACTTTATAAGCTTGTCACATAACTGAAGTGAACAAAGAATTATTATGAATATATAAAGATGTCTGGAATTATAATCTATTTTCAAAAAGTAGTTGAGGATTTCTTCATTAAACACAATTAAGAACAAGTATAGATATATGTCGAAGATATTTTTCATGAGATCCACCAACACTATCATTGAATTAGTAAATCCAAATGGCATCACCATATACTCGTATGGCCCATACCTACACTGAAATTCCATCTTCTGGATGTCCTCCTCTCAAACCCACTACTGGTGGTATCCTAATCAAATTTCATTCTTGGAGAACCAATAGGATCCCAATAATTGATAAAAAATCATTTATCTAGGGAAGAATATATATATTTACAACCATAACCTGTTTTGTCTTCTAGTAATCGTTGCATAGTTGGATACTACCATCCTAAAAATTGGAAAACAAGATCAGTTCACCCCATAGTGATGTACTTGGACTGATAAAGAATTCTCATATAAGTACATTATTTTTCATATTGATGTCTTTAAACTCAGTTAGATCCATATGATATGGGGTTATCACAATGGGCTTTACAACCATCATAACTTATATCTTAAAGTCAAATACTCTATTATGAAGAAGTCCTATGAATCCATCTTGGAATATATCCCAATATATATCCATGAATAGAGTAAAAGGTAAGGGATCCGACACTCATTCTGCCAAAAGATACAATTCTTCCATCTACGTTGTGGTCATCCTTAGAAAACTCAAGTCAAGAATAATTCTACTTACTCCTGGTTCCCATTCTCTAGTAATCACATTCCTCTATCCCTTTATAAATTTTAAATATAATTGTATCTTATAAAAATAATTTTTTATCATATGTTTCCCAGTCAGTACATGTCATGAATCACAGTAATGCTTTTCATCTCTAGTATCTTGAGGTCCCACAAATGTCTATAACAAGTAATGAAAACATGAAACTCTAATAATAACTGAATATGGTTTAATTTTGTAACCAATGGTGTATCTTGGTTATATAACTTAGAGGATAACTCGACCAGTTAGTCAATTCCATCCACAACTTATGCATATATGAATGAATGAGTGGAATCAATAGTAAGAAATATTCTAGTTTTAACTTACTGGTCCTTATGAATCTCTAAAAAGTTTTAGAATCCTAAAATTGTATCAACCCATTCCTCAACATCATAATAGCCTCTAATTCCTTTGAGGGATGAGGAATTATAGAGTTTAAAGTCATGGAATATTCATAAACAAATTTTAAATCCTACACCTATAATAGGGAATAAGAAAAAGACCTCTGAATGAAGAATCCCTACAGCCTAAGACATAGAATAATTATGGGAACATTATCAACTACATACTTCTACATTCCAAGTGGTAAATTAGGAATAATCTCCCTTGAGAAATAATTCTAGCCCTGATTCAAGATTAGTCCCATAAGACAACTTTGGTAGGGGATTTTCCTTGTGATTATATGTTCCTATTCATGAAGCATGAACAGACCCCAAATATCATAAAACTATAATAGAAATCCTATTTGTGGTAACTTAGATGTCCTCTATGCATTATCTATCATGGAATATAGAAACTCTCCTACCCAAGTCCCACATATCTATCTCCTTTCACCCATTTCCCAATTTAGTCAAAAAATAAATTATGAAAACTATCCTATCATACCATTTTATAATACCCTGACTGGGACAATTTTGTTTGATCTAGAGTGATACATGACCTCATGCATTTCAACCCATATGAAAGACATTGGAGACTAGAAATGCATTTCTAAGTCTATCAATGGACAGACTATACCCTCATTATCATATCTTTTTACCATAATTATAAATAAGTAATAGAATGATCATTGTATATGTAAAAACCAAATAAATGCAATGTCATATGGAATACATGTCCTAAATAAAATAAAAAAAAATTCCCTCAATGTGGAAATTCAAACCAAGTATATCAAGTAAAAACTAGTTAATAATATTAATAGTAATAGTCCAGAGTGTGTCTTAGTGTCACCTTCAAATCCAAGACTCCATCTCTTCAACTCCCCATAATAGGTCCCTTTCCCTTCACTGGATCTATGGCCATGAAATATGCACAAACACAAAAAGATTCTTTTCTAGGGTGTGAGTATTAAACCCAATAGAGAACCACCAAATAATCCTTAAAATGAGTTCCCATAATATATAACAGTGTATGTAATTCCATAATGAAATTATCAAATTAACATATTGTTACACATGTGTCCAGTTATTGTTCCCTAACCAATATTCTATAAACCTTTCTCCCACCTACTTCAAATCAATTACAGTTGTGTGTCAATGTAATTCCAACCAAGTTCCTCTTTAAGGTATCATTACACACCCCACCCTGATGGTGGTTGTTTTCGGAAATTATGCACACCCCAAACATTATGTTGGTCATTATACTTGAATGATGGTAAGTTGCACCTAACAGGTTTGATATAAATTGGTAACACAATACTCCTACACGGAATTATCCTATATTATCCAAAATATCATAGAATGTCATGCCATGCCTGGTCCTATCCCATGTAAATAGATAATTATGTGATCTAAACCATACCAAAAAAATGATATGTAATCCATATCCCTAATCACATCATCATGCTTCCCCTCCAAGGGGTTATCTTACCATTGATAAACATCCTAGTCACCCTGATACTAGAATCATTATTCCATATTCTTTTAAACACAACAATTAATACATTTCATATCAAATAAAATCAAGTAATATCAATATAAAATCTTAAGAGGCTACACACAACCATTTGATCACAATTAAAAAATATCTCAAGGTCACTCACACACCAACATAAAAACATATAACAAGTATGGGTTTTTAGTCATAAACAAACATTCATGGAATTATAATATATAAGTCCCTATATGGTAAGGAACTCCCTAACTCAAGTTTTTTATGAGAAAGTAAAGGTGTGTCAAGGAAAAATCACTTGAATCACATTCATGTATTCTTCAGCTCAAACCACTCACCAAGGATTCCTCTAAATTAAAACTTTTAAAACACTTTACCCAATTATGGAGGAAATATAAGGTTCTGATCCACATGGAAAATGGATGAATAATTATTATTGTTAAAATAAATATTCAATAATCTATAAAATTTAATTCCTAGACTTCATAGAAAAAAATGAATATCCTAAAAAAAGAAGGTAGCAAGGTTCGGATATTTTTAAGAAGTAAAGACCCATACTGGTTTGATGTATTATGAAACAAAAGGAAAATTCATCCATTAATTTATCTTTTAATCATTTCTTATTTTTGGAGTGTTTAGATTATTATAAATATAATATTTATGAATTTAAATGATTAAAAATAATTAATTCTCATGATTTCACATGTGGGTAATGACTTTTACCCTTACACGGTGAATTAATTCCTGACTACCCATATGTAGCTCCATTTTTACCCTTACACAGCCTTTTGAAACTGAAACCTACCCTTATCCACACCCTAGGTTACCTTTACATGTACAAGGTTCTTCTTTTTGTGAATAGAGAAAACTCTAGTTTACCATTAAACATGTAGTAGATTTGTAAGATGACCCTTATATAATAGATGTTCCTTCAACCTACCCTTATGAAGCTTTAGAAAAATCAGGATTACCCTTAAACAACATATAGAAAATCCCACATGCCCTTACAAAATTAATAATTAACCCTTATATTACCCATTAAAAACCTAGGTTACCTTTACACAACTAAGGAAAAATCCCCTTTCCATTACACATCCTTTGTAAAATATGAGTTACCCTTGTACAAGAATGGGTCTTAAAAAAGTGTAAGAAATAAATTAAAAATTTAATTTTCACACAAGTGACTTATAAGATATATACAAAAGAGTTTTTAACACAATTAAAAAAAATTATTGTGACTCATATTGGGTTTTTGTAGTATTTTATCATTGTACTTATGATAGTTAATGGGTACCTTATAAGTCATGAGGAGTTTAGGTACTCCTCCACATGTCAGGGGTGTGGGTCTTTGATATTTGGGAATGGGGTCAGTAGTCCATAAATCATGATGAAGCATGGATCCTATATACTATAGGAAGGGTTGGTATTCCCCAATATGATGGGGTATAGGCCCTCTTCCTATAAAATTTTAAATTTTTATATGAGATAAGATACATATTCTTATTCTATTAGGGTTCAGTACCCCCACCCCATATAACATGCACACCTCAATGAGTCCTGGGTTACCCTCTATGGTTATAGTGAGGTGGTATATAAGTTATAAAGTATATGAAGTTATAGTGATGTGTGATATGTGGGACGAGGGTCTCATGAAATATTAATCCTGATTTTTTACCTTTTAGATATGGATTACAGTTGTTCTAAAAACTTCTATCTTATAAAACACTCATTATTCTAGGTGTCTCTAGTTACTTATTAGATGTGGTTTTTCATTTAGTAAAGATAATAATATTTGTATTCTTATTATCTTCATGTTTTTATTTACGTTAGATCATATCAAGTATCTTTGGGTTACTTCATATTCCTATTAGCTTAAATTTTAAGCTAACTTGGTGTTTAATCTTTACTTTAGGTTTTTAGGAATCCTACTCCATAAATTTATACTTACCCAAGAACAATCCTTGTTCCCACAAATGCTGTTTCCTTGAAAATAATTTTCTGATTATAGATGCCACCGGTGGACTTTGAACTAATAGAGTTAACAAAACTAATGATTGGGGACATAAAATGATGCATGGTAGTGGTAACTGGGGATAGAGGTGGATTCTAGAGTTCATGTAACAAGGAGGTCCCTTCCTTTAACTAGTAACCTTTACACTTGATGTTATTGTATTACATACTCCACTTTATGGTTGTTCATGGTTGGTTTAAGTCTCAAGTATGCATTTTTATATTTTGGTTGTTTATATATATATATATATATATATAGTTGGTTTTAATTGAATTCATTAGATATCAATGTCAGAAATCAATTTTATGTTTCTTTAGCATATGGCCCCACATGTATATTATTCCTTCTTAACACTGGTTTTAATCCCATTTCTTGTTGAAGGTATATTTGGGTAGGCACACTCAATTTACCATCAGTTAAAGAAGGGAATCTATGGGTTGGTTCATACTATAATGATATTAAAGTCGTTCAAGTCCTAGGGATGGAGTTTTGAATATGTTTATTGTGAGGATCGTTTTGGGATTTATGGTAGTGATGTTAAGGGGGTCTTGAGTTCATTTATCAAACCAAGGTGACCAACATAGGTGTAGTGGACTATGTATCATTTTTCAAGGACTTTGATAACTTGATATTCAACTAAAAACCCTAAAACTTGATTTGTAGTGTATAATTATATTGGTACAAACATCATTCGATGGTCAGTCTTGATATTTCATGTCTTTCATATGTCACTCTTCCAGATATTCTATAGTAACTACGGGTTTATCTCACCAAATGGAGGATGTTCCCCATATAAATCCAACTCAAGATTTGATAAAGGGTCATTATGAGATAATTCAAGAGATTAAGACACTCAATAATAATTATTTTTGATGTGAGTCATTTTAATGAAGAATGATTGTTAGGTATATGTCACCACCAACCATAAGACCGACCTGCTCCAATGGAAAACCGAAACTATGATCCTAATCATAAAAAACAGCTTAGATATAGCGATGTTGAGTGGAACAAGAAGGTTGTGAGCATAAATAGACTCATTGGTAATCACTACTGATTCCATACATTTCCTTCCTCAGGATAGTCCATAAACACTCATTTGAAATAAATTTAGAATGTAAGGTTTTATCTTTTCAAATAACCAAATCCAATTTTTTGTTTTTAAAACAACACACAACACTCTCCTCTTTTCAAAACAGATTTTCATTTTATTAAAAAATATTTTATAAATGCAATACCAAAATCTTGATACCACGTAGGTGATTTAATGTGATTCTATAAAAAAATAAATAGCACAAGTTCATAAAGGTAAACATAACAAGCGAGCGACAAAAAGATACTGGAATAAAATAGGAACCTATAGGTAGTAATCATGGGAATTTCCTAAAATATCTTGAAGGAATACTTAGATGTACTTTATTTGGACTCACCTTTTGGTGTACGGTTCAACTCTATAGTTAATAAATAACTAGATTCTTTAAATTATCCTCTCTAGTGACACAACCCACATGGCCTCTCAACAAATGTAGGCATACCGACCTGTCTAATTGGGGTAAATAAGAAACCTTCACTTGACCTTCTAGATGGAATCCAGGAATCCCATGATAATAGTACATGTAGAATGAGGAGGTCCTCACATTCATGGAATAAACCAACAACCCACAAATTCCATTATAGTTTCCTAGACCAAACTCCATCACCACTTATGTGATAACCCTCTTCTTATAGTGATTCCCATAGAGGTTCCCATCACATATCATAGAAGTCCCTAGACTTAAACATTTCATAATCTTAAATTAATTTAATAATTCACATTGAGGATGTTTTTATGATTATATCTTTAGATATTTTTGTCACAGCTTATACAAAACATCTTGAATATTACATGTAAACACTTCTAATAAATATCTATTTTGTCATAAAATAAAAACTATTAAAAGAAACGAAACATGTTTAGTTCCATGTTATAAATAGCATGACATTCCCTTAGTCCCATCCTTGACCCTATTCCACCTTAAGTCCTATGAAAAACATTTCAAAAACATGGGATCGGCCTAAAAAAGCTCAGTAAGGGATACAAAAATAAGGAAAGCTGTTAGTTTTCAAAACAATATGTAAACCATGAATACTTAATCATAAAGTAATACTTTTTTCCTTAATGAAGTAGTAAAAACACTTCACTGAATAAAATCTCATTGCTTACCCTTTTTTAACCAAAATATTACCGTAAATCCCATAGAAAACAATGTATAACATATAAAGGTAACTTAGGACATTAACATACAAAAATGGAATAACCATACAGTTGACTTCCACACATATCAAAAAATGGAATATCCATATAGAAGACTTCCATACTCAATGAATTGGAGGTTATAACGTAACCACCCATCCTTGGTTTATCACAGAATCCCTGTCATTTGTTTTATCATATAACCACCCTCAAATATCAAAGTACCATTATATAATCATCACACATAAAAGATTACAAATATAAAAATTTCAATCATAAAATTTCATTTTACATTAATAGAAATAATTTCATGATATTGAAATAGTAAGTCCACTTTCAGTACCATTTTCAATAACAAAATATGTAAAAATTTTATAAGTTATTTATTTTCCATTTGAATACATCACAATTTGTTAAGGAAGCCAAATATCAAATAATTATCATGACGGTGAAAATGTATTTTTCATCGTATACGTTAAAAACATTCCTTTTGTCATTTAGTAAAACAATTTTTAGAAAAAATATTTCCTTTTAATGAAATTAGAAGTCAAATGGGTTTATACACCGTATAAAATCATGTTGTGTATAAATCAAAATATGCCTCAAAGAAAGAAGATTGAGACAAAGTCCCTTACCTCGTGTCAAACATGACTACTTCATTCTTTAATTTATTGAATAATAAACATAAGTTAATTTCTTCCTTATTTAGAACCTTTTTCAAAAAATTTATTCCTTTTATATCACTTATTACCTTGCAATAACAACATTTTAATTATTTTAGTTCATATTGGACATTTTGTTGATGTTCAAAACATGATTCAAAAATGGACATGTTATAATTATAAATTTTCTATGTGGTAAAAATTACATTATCTCTAGAATGATATTAGTGATTTAGATATCATATATATCATGTATATATAGTATATATATTTATAATAGTCCATACCATTTTGATATAAGAAATGAAATGTACCGTTCATTGAGACGGTAAGTCGTACGTATGCATGAACGTTACATTCATTTATTTTTAATATTTAAAGGAATGAAAACTAAATTATACGTAGGTATATTATAAATAAAGTATAGTATCATATTTTATATATTTTATATAATTTCATTAACACCATCGTTTATATGTTCCATGTATAGAAAGAACGAGTCATATCACTTTGAGGGGACGGTAGTCTGTACTTCATTAAATGAAATTATCATATTTATACATCATGAAAAACTTGAAGGTGTGTTATAAATGAGAATTAAATAAGAATAGAGATAAAATAAATATCATAAATATCATACATAATTATAGTTCCATCATAATAGCCACCATGAGATGTCGTAGGGGATAATCAAACAATCATCATTTCGTGATATAGCAGCTCACCGTACATAGAAACAATATGTTTGTATCCATTAGATGGTGGTTTGTGTAAGTGTAGTTTTAATAATTATAATAAAAACCACATAGTATATTGATTATACCTTTTTTATAAACAAATAATAATATGTGCATAGATATTGAGAAGGAAAAATAATTGAAAGAAATTTGAGAGTAGATGTTACCTCAAATCGAGTAACTTCTTTTGATTTGAGCCAAAGGAGTCTCTTGAATTTTCTTCTTCATAGGTGAACGTTTAAATGAGTAAGATAGGGATTTTGGGAGATTATTTTGGAGGAGTTTTGACGATCCAAGGATCTTGAGAGGTTTGGGTAATGGGTTAGAGGTTGTTCCCTTTTATAAGAGGGAGGAGGGGCACTTAAAGAATATCTTGAATTATTATTTTATTATAAATTCTATTTAGAGTATAAATGATCCCAAATTCAGATAGTTCTAAGATAAGATGCATATATGTCGAAATTAAATCATCCAATAAGAATTAGATTTTTTTGGATATTTTTTAATCCTTATATATTTTTATTTAACCCTTTTTTACTCTTATTGTTTTGTCAAACATTTAACACTTTAAGAATCAAAATAGTTACAAAAACATGAAAAATATCAAATTAAAGAGTCAATAAAGAAAATATATACTTATTATAACTATTTTGATGAATCTTAAATTTTTTGAAATTTTATAATATTTAGTAAAATATTTTATATTTTAAAATATGAATTATGTCAGTTTTGACACTATTCATATCATGACTTTTTTTAAAATCCATGACAACATGATTGATTCAAAAAAATAATAATTAATAGAAATATAACATGTAAATGTAATCTATAAAATTTCTTGATGACATCAAAATAACCAAATTACATTTAATTTAACATTTATAATATCATTTGTTTAAATCCTTTATTAATGAAGCAATCATTGCATCATCATTCTGTCAAATTTAAATTGATTTATTAAATATCAGAAAACTATAAATAAAATAACCTGATTTAGGATATATTTTTAGCTTTTTAATGAATATATATAGTAGAATAGATCACTTATATAACCCCATATAAAAAAATAGTAAAAGATACATGTTTAGGTTATATTTTCCTTAACTTTAAATTAAATGTAATTAAATGTCATTTTCACACACAAGTGGCTCTATGGGGTCCTAAAATTGACCCAAGGATTCATAGAGTCGTAAATATCTCATAAAATAGGGTTATTAAATGTTTTAGTGTAATTTAATATTATTATAATATTATGGTTTACCCTTATTTACCACATTTACCCTTTAATCATGGTAAATAAAATATTTACTGAAGTTACTATTCATAATGTCTAAAAATAAAATATAACTATTTACACAATTTGGACCTCTTGATTCCAAATATTGAATCCATTTTTCCAAATTGGAATCATAGATGTTTTAGAAATTAATTTAAAATTAATTCCCATTGTCAAAACAAAAAAAACGTGCTTTTAAGAATTAAAAACTACCAAAAGTTTGACATGTTTTTATATCCAATTTCGAATTGAAATTACATAAAATGACCATAATTAGATTAAATGATAAAAAATAATATAATTACACATTAAAACAATTTTAAATGACAATATAATCATATAAATAAATTATATGAAAAGACAATTTTGACTTAAAATGAAGTATTTTTTACTGTACATTAAAAATGAACTTTATCCAAAAAATACCCAAAATTTTACCCAAAGTAAATATTTATGTCCCACTTCCAAATAAGAAGATTATTTTTTCAAATGTAACATATAAAAGTGACAAAAATATATTTATAAAGTTTTCTCCATCAAAAGGCGGTAAATAGGAATTTTAACGAATATTAGAGTATTTAATACTTAAAATTGAATTCATTCTTATTTTAAGACTCTAAAATTTATTGGGTAAATTTAAATACATGTAAAATACATGTATAATAATAATTTAGTTAATTATTTTCATTCCCATTTTTACAATGGTTGTTTGTTAACTTTTAAAATATTATTATTATTAGATTATATTTTGGTATAACTCAAAGTTGTGTGAAACATAAGATTTCAATGTAACCCATTTTTGCATGTTGAATATGTTGTCGAAAAAAGTGCACTATTTAAAATAAAATTAATATCTTATTCATAAATATGAATAGATATGAAAAATTATTATTCTATAAATACATTGGTGATTACACATCAACCCATTCACAAGAACTAATAGCCCCTTCACATCACATTATCTTTCAAGCCACTTTATAAACTACCACAATATACCATGCAGTCCTAAACATGTAAATTTTAAAAAAAAATCGAAACCATTTCCGAAACCAAGACAATAACACCATTTATGTTCGGAGGATGAAAAATGGGACTTTATATCATTTAGAAACCAAACCATACTCCCAAGTTCCAAATGGGCCAAGATTTATACAACATATTTTAAAACCACCATTGAGATAATTTTGAAACCTTGAAACCATATAAGAGAAATTGGTGTTTTAGAACCATTTGGAAACAAATGAGGGCTATAGAATCGAGTTGGGAAGAGGGAATATTTTTTGAAATTCAATCTTTAAGGTGAACATTTTTATTAAAGACCATTATCATTTGTGAACCTATCCATATGTGCACCCCGTGCATATAATTATCTTCCCACATTCAAGGAAGAATTTGTGATAAACCATACAATTACCCAAAAACTAATTTAGAGAGTTACCACTATCATTTCCACCAACCACAGCAACCCACACATGATAACTAAATAACAATGTGGCATCACAACCACACACAAAGCACACTTAACAAGGAAATCCAAACTACCAAAGTCCAACTCGGGCCAAACAAAATTGAAAACACCAAATTTCAGCCTTAAAATCCCAGTGGAATTTTATCAAACATTTTACATATGTATACATATATGAATAATTTAAAAATCCTTTAAAAATACATTTTCTTCAAATTTCCACTATCAATACACCATAAAAGTTCAAACTAGCACACCACAAGCACGGTTAAAACATTTTAGAAGTAATTTAGGAATGATCAAGCATCAATGGTATGTTTTAGAATGTAAAATAATTGAAAACCCAACCTCAATGATGTGTGGATTGGATGAAACGTCAATAGAAAGAATAACCAAGCCCGAAAGACACTCTAAACATGCTAACATGAAATAAAATTACCCACATTATCTCACCCTCTCTCTAAAGTTCATCCAAGAGGTAACCCACTAAGGAAAAACCAAAACCCCAAGAGAGGGAGAAGATAAAAAGAGAAAAACACCCCAAAAACCAAGGGAATATCACCTAAGAATATTGGGGAGGTAACTATGGAGGGAGGAGATCCAAAAGCGAGGAGATTGGGAGGCCCTCTCGTGTACCTATGTTGATAAAAGAGAAGGAAAACCAAAATTGGTTAAAAAGAGGGAGGGGAAACATGAATATTAAATATTTTAAAGAACCTATGAAACTAACATGGTTTTTCCACACGGTTAACCAAACTATGTGCTAACCATGCACATCGTACTGAAGATAATGGGAACATGCATGGGCTGGCCACATAGTTTTTGAAACCATTCTCCAACTATGAAATTTAGATATTCCAAATGATAGATCCATTTTTCATGGTTTCCTCTAATTGTGTGAAATATTTGAAATTTTTCCTACACACCAAACACAAATTATAGGGTTTCTCCTGGGCCTCACATAGTTTGGTCCAAACTATGCCAAAACAGTGCATAGGAAAAAAACCCAAAAACAAAGAAACTCAAATATTACCACTTGGAATTCAACCCAAACCTCAACCAAAAGATCCAAAATCAAGAAAAGTATAAAATAAAGGATGAATCATCATTGGGGTGTGAAAATTCTCCCCACCACAAAAATTGTATTCACCTAGAAATTCAATCATCCAAATGAGGAATAAAACTCAAGCTTAAAACTGAAAAATGCTATGTGAAATCAAGAACTTCGGGTTGACCCTTCAACATCACAAGTCACAACCAACAATATCTAAGTAATATTAAATGGAGGAGCATGGTGGGTCTCCCCAACGTAAGAATCCAACTATCACCGACCAACACTGGGACCAGGAACTCCTCAATCAAACCAAAAACCCCTAGCACAAGGGGAAACCCATAGAACTAACACAAAAAATAGTGAAATGAACAATAATTAATCATTTCCTTAAACAAAAGCATCACCAAAATAAGCACAACTGAAAACCAAAACCAATCAGAAAAAGGGATATACACACTCAATAAAATCAAATAAATCAATGATTCACATCCAAAAAGGTAACAACCACTAGAAATACATGAGAAAAATACCATTAAGACTTTTAAATCAATGAGAAACTTAAAAATAAACAGGAGAAATACAATATAAGAACTCAAACTATTCCCACTCCAAGGTTCCCCACACCCCCGGTGATTCATGAATGTGTGATGAGATTCACTCTAGGACCTATGGCTGGTTTTATAATGTCTTCAAGCATCTATTTCCCCATAGTTAGGAGCCGAAAACCTCTTGATGGAAATTATTTATGGATATTCTTCTTGTAGAACATCTATAGATGACCCAAATGGACACGTCATTGATAGGACTTTAGAGTATTGCGACAAGAAGGATTCTAATTCCTAAACCAACCACACTTGAAACACATGACAGAATGGTCTGACAAATGAATTTTTGGGACCTACAAAGGAGAATCCTTGGGAATAGGTTCCTTTTGAAAACACCAATCACTGGATAGGTAACCTTTATGAGTTCCAACATCCAATGAATACACCTCGGAAACCAACTCATCAAGAACCACCTCATCTACCATCATTCCGAATAGAACTTCCTTGGATGAGAGAACTCACTCCTTGATATCTGGATGAAGACCCCATATGAAGAGAGGATATTTCAGTTGATCATCAAATTTTCTCTCCAGAGAAGAGGAATAAATATCCTTTTAGTGATCAACATATTACTTCATTGTCCATTGTTCCTTTTGAACATCTTTGTGCTCTACCACTTCTTCACCTTCTCATACTCTAGAATAAAACTTTAGAAAAAATTGGTCTCAAACACTTCCCAATACATCCCAAATTGTAATAAAGATGGTATGGACACCTTCCACTAATCAAAACTTAGACCCTCAAACAAACCCAAAATAGCACACACCCTCACAACTTAGGGGGTTCCCAAGGACCTAAAAACACTCTCAACATATTCTCGCCATTCCGCTACCTCTAAAAAACAAATATATACATAGAAAATAGGTAAAATATAAAATTAAATCTATCTCACCACTCCAATAGGAGTCCAGGTAGGGCCAAAGACCAGATAAGACTCGCTGGAAATCTCTAGTACCTTTCTAGGGGGAATATTGTGAAAAAACATGGGGTACAAAACCAAAATGAATACTTCAACCAAAAATGATCCTAAAATAACATCGCATAAACAAGACACCAAC
Source organism: Viscum album (assembly GCA_963277665.1). NCBI lineage: Eukaryota > Viridiplantae > Streptophyta > Magnoliopsida > Santalales > Viscaceae > Viscum > Viscum album. Next base: position 863,030,488 of record OY728121.1, read on the forward strand.
TCATAAATCTAACATCACAAAATAAGACCACAATACTCTTTCAAAAATCACCATTTCCATTCTAATTTCAAAATTTCCTTCTTCCAATGCCTCTTTTCAAAAACCAAAATCCTCTTCCACATACAATTTTGAACACTGAATTTAATTTTTAAAATAAAACCAAACATCATAACCATTTCCCTTCTTAGATCATTTTATTCAAAAATAGTTTTCCATTTTCAAAATTCAGTCACACTAACCAAAATAAAACCAAAACATAACTCACATAAAACTCTAGAAATGGGATATGGTGGCCACGTAGAACCCAACAACATTGTTTAGAAAACCATTCCCTGAGTAAGAATCAACCATTGAATGTTTCCTGAACCATGAACATGGGCATCACATGGGTCACTAATTCATGCAAGCACACAATGTAGAACTGTTTCACTTCCATTATCATCCCCCAAGTCACACAAACAATACAAATACCAATGTAATAAACTAATAATTCAAAATAAAATACTCATGTATTTGACTACCCTTAGTAACTCAAGGATCAAAGAAACCATGATTTCATGATGCTTTTCTGGGACCTACCTCACAAGTCCCAATAGTCTTATATACAAACAACATGATTCCCTAAATAAAAAAGGTTTTCTATAATACCATTTGGTCATGAACCAGTCTAGGATGACACCAGACCTAACCCATGATAAGGAACGATAGGAATTCTTGATCCTCCCTAGCTGAATACTAGCACCAGACATCAAAGATATCATGATGGGAATGATTTATCCCCATATAAACCTGACCAAATAACCAAAACTGAGCATGAAACATGCACCATCAATAACTAAATATGAATAAATACATAAATGGGATCCATATAATATAGCTAAACAAATAAGAGACTACCAAGTGAAACTAATACCAAACAAGAAATGACATGATATCCACATGACCTCTAGGTCGCCTTCAACCATAAGACCAACGTACTCTAAAGGAAAACAAAAACCAGAAACCTAAACCTGCAAAACTACTGAGCTCTATCTATGCCTAATGGAACAAGAATAGTGTAAGCAAAAACATACCACTAGTTGTGCACCATAGATTCCATACATTTCCATTCCCAAAATAGTCTATAAATAATGTTTTGAAATACATTTATAAAGTAGGGTTTATCATTTCTATGAACCAAACATAGCTTTCACTTTTTAGAAAAAAACACCACTTTACTCCTTTCAAAACATGTTTCCATTTTATGAAAAAACAATTTATAAACCCAATACCAAAAGAAGATACCAAGAAGGTGATGAAATGTGATACTAAAAAAATATCGAAAAACAAACAAGTGCAGAAAGGTAAACATAACAAGAACTCAACCAAAAACTAAAAGAAAAAAATAGAAACATATACGTACTAATAATAGGAATTTCATAAACATATCTAGAATAAATACCAAGATATTATTAGTTCAAACCCACCATCCAACGTATAGTGTATCTTCATAGTCAATAACCAACTAGCTACTTTATATTATCCTCACCATTAGCATCACCAACCTGGCCTCTCAAGAAATACAAGGGGTACCAACCCGTCTAATCGGGTCCAATAAGAAACAATCATTCGACCCTCTATATATAGTCTCGGAATACCCAGATTATTGTACATGGAAAATGAGGAGTTCCTCACAACTGTGGAATAAACAAATAACCCATAGATGCCACTATGCTTTCCTAGCCCAAACATTGACAGCACCTATAAAATTACCCTCTCCTCGAAAGGAATACCATAGAGGTTCCAATTATACATCACTCTCATATAATAGGATCTTTAAAGCCACTTTCCAAAATACAAAAACGTACCAACCAGGCCTAAACATGTAAATTTCAAAAACCATTTCTAAAACCCATATCAAAACACAATTTAGGTTTGGAGGATACCAAATGATCCTTTATATCATTTAGAAACCAAACCATACTCTCTGGAGAAAAATGGGACAACATTTTAAAAAAATATTTGGAAACCACTATTAAAATCATTTTGAAACCTAGAAAACATCTAGGACCCATTGGTGTTTTAGAACCATATGGAAAAAATGTAGGTTTATAGAAGAGATCGATGAAGAGGGATAATTATTTTAAGATTCGAGCATTAAGGTGAAAATTTTTATCAAAGGCCATTATCATTTGTACTCATGTCCATATGTTCACCTAATATAGACATGTTTATTCCCACATACAATGGAACATCAATAATAAACCATTAAAATACCCAAAAACAATTTTGATAGTTACCACTAGAATCTCCACCAACTACAACAACCCACACATATCACTAAATCACAAAAAGGCATCACGACAACACAAAAATCACAATTCACATGGAAATCTATACTACTAAATTCCAAATCCGGTGAAACAAAATTTAAAAAATCCAATTTCCTCTTTAAAATCTAATTGTCATTTTATCAAACACTTTACATTCATATACATATGGTCATAATTGTATAAATCCTTTAAAAATCCATTTTCTTCAAATTTAAACTATGAAATCTCAATAACAATTCAAACTAACACACCAAAATAATTATGAACACATTATGGAATCAATATAGGAAATCACAAGAATCAATGGTATGTTCCAAAAGAGAAAATAATGTAAACACCAACCTCAATGACTCGAAGATGCGATGAAACTCCATGAGAGGGAAGAACCTAAACTGAGAGACAACCTTCACACACTAAAATCAATGAAATCAAGCAATATTATCCCACCCTCACTTTATTGTTTTTTCAAGAGGTAAGAAACCAAGTAAGAACAAAAAACACAATAACTGAGGCACGTAGTTCCATTGGATTAGCAGCTTACAATCATCCTTTCATCCAGAATTTTTCCCAATTGGCTAACCCATTAACAAAGATCATGCATAAAGGGGTTCAATTATAATTGGAAAAAATAATGTATAAAATGCTTTATATAATTTAAGAGAATATTTTTCAATTCTAAAATTTTGACTCTTCCATTAGGAAATGATGGGTATTCGATATATAGTGATGAAAAAAATAATGCAATGGGTTGTGCTGTTATGCTAAATGATAAAGATATTTCTTATGCATCAAGGTAGTTAAAGACACATGAATAAAATTATATAACTCATGATCATGTGTTAGTAGCTATAATATTTTCTCTGAAGATATGGATACACTATCTCTATGGTAAAATATGAGAGATATATATGGATAATAATATTTTTAAATACAACTTTACATAGAAATAACTCAACATGATGCAACAGTGATAGCTCAAGTTACTCAAACATTATGATTTCTCAATAATCTACTACCCATGAAAGAAAAATAAGTTATCATATTCATTAAAAATGAAAGATCATGGAATTATAACTAAAATGAGGATTGAGAATAATCATATGTTCATGGATATGGTAAATATTGATATGGGAATTGTTAAGGTATAAGAAACATCACACTTTTTTCAAATGATTTATAAACCATTTTTACTATAGAGGATAAAAAATATCAATCTAATGATGATAATTTTCAAAAGAAAATTAATGTCATTAAGGATGGAATATTGATAGACTTCTTGTATGATGATGGAGTTATGAAATTTAGAAGGATCTTATGTGTTCCATCAATAATTGAGATATAAATGGGAACATTTGGATGATTATAATGGCTCAAATTTCTCTTTACACCTTAGTAGTAACAATATGTATAGGGATCTGAAGGAACATTTTTTGTGGGATAACATGAAGTGGAAAATTGATGAATATGGGTCTAGGTTCCTATTTTTTAAACAAGTGTAGGTCGAGATACAACATCCTAGAGGATTTAAGCAAATTTGTCTATTTCTATATGGATATTAGATGATATTATGAAGGAATTTTTCATATAACTATCAAGGAAACCTTGAAGGAATGATGTTATATTGGTTATTGTTGATCATCTTACAAAATTGAAACATTTTCTTGATATAATAGAAGATTTACCTCTTGAGTGCCTATAAATACTCTATATTAATGAAATTGTAAGACTTAATGGTGAAACTCTATTGATTGTATTTGATCATCATCCATGATTTACATTAAAATTATGAAAGAGTATTCAAAATTATTTGGATACTCTGCTTCATATGAGTACTTCTTATCACCCTCAAACATATAGATAGTCTGAAAGAACTATTTAAACATTGTAAGACATGTTGAGATATTTATCACTTGAATTTCATGGTATGTGGGACCAGTATTTACCTTTGGTGGAATTTTCCTACATTAATAGTTTCTATTTTATTATTCAAATGGAACCATATGAAGCATTATATGGAATGAGATGTTGAACACCAATTTCTTGGGATGAAGTTTTTGAGAGGAAACTCAGAGGACCATAACTTATTAAAGAGAAAATGAAAAAGGTAATGAAAATTTAGGCTCATATTAAAGCTGCTGAAAGTAGAAAAAAGAGTTATATATACAACCAGAGAAATGATTAGTAATTAAAAGTGGTAGATCGTTTATTTTTAAAACCATATCCATGGAAGGGTGTCTTAAGGTTTGGTAAGAAAGGGGAACTAAGCCCTAGGTATATTAGACCCTTTCAAATTTTGGAAAGAATTAGATATGTACCATAAAATCTAGAAATGACACTAATTCTCTCCAAATTACATGATGTGTTCCATATATCATTTTTAAATAAGTACATTCTAGACCCAAAACATGTAATCACCTATGAAGAAATAGAACTAGAACCGGATTTTTCTTACTGAAAAGATTCTATCGAGATTCTTGAAACTAGGTTGCAGGTATTGTGGTATCAGATGACATAGATGATAAATTTTATTTGGAGAAACCATAAAATGGAATAAGAAACATGAGAAACCAATGATGTTATGAATATGAGCCTCCCTGGTCTATTTAGAAGTCAGTATTCATGAAAAAAAATTTAGGATGTAATTACTGAAAGAGGGAAGAATATAACAGCCCATGATTATATAGTATGTATCTTCTTAAATAATTTCAATTCATTTGATAGCGTACATTTAACAAAAAATAATTTGATATAGTATAAATCATATAAAATCACATGTAGAACAGAAAAAAAAAAGATTATAAAAGATTAATGAATGAAATAAGAGGTTTTTTCTAGAAAGTAATGAACATCTACCAATGAAATAGTAACATGGCCTTTGGAATACTAATGTGACCCTTATGAATATAAATTCATCCAATATAATTGTAACCTCACCTATTAAAGTATAAATAAAATTTATGCATCTTATAATGGGTAACATGGTCTAATTAGTAAAAGTAAATAATTTTTTAGAAATTATTAATTAAGTATTGATATTTTTATATAACATAAAAGTTTATTTTCAATTTTATAATAAATATAATGATGTGAAAGAAAAATAATTTTCATAAAACATAATTATGAATTAATATAGTTTTATGAGACTTTAGTTAATTTTTTAAAGTTTTATAAAATCAGTTTCAATTTTTAAATTGGTATTTTTCAAGTAGATGATGAATTTAATTAAAAATTAAATTTATAATATTTTTATAATGAAATTCATAAAATGGAGTTAATTTTTTAGTTCTATACATCAAAAAATGGTTAAAGATAATTTTTTGTATTTTTCTAAAATAGTCAAGTTTTTTGTGAATAGTGAAATACAATAATTTACAGAATACATAAATTATAAGTTAAATATACTATTCCTTGAGTCATCACTAATGTAGGAACCATAATATTTAACAAACCATTATTATTTTAATTTATTTAGTGATAATCCTCAAACTATTCATAGTCTTGAGGCAAAATAACAAAATAATGAAAAAATAATGAGAAAACACCCCTCTCCTCAACTATAAATACCACCTCTCACCACCTTCTCTCCTCACACCTCTTAAGCCTTTAATATTACCCACTTTTTCCCATTATGTTTCCCAAACCACTACTCCATGTTTAGGATCCCTTTGTCTCAATAAAATATTAAAATCAATTTCCCTAAGGAGGTTCTCAAAAAGAGGAATTCAAGAGGTAAATCCTTTTCCACTCTCTTTCAATTTCTTTTAATTTATTTTCATCTTATTCTATCCTTAAATATTATATAAAAACAAGAATTATTACTAAATTATCTTATATATATAGTAATTTTATTATAATAATTTAATATTAATCATCAAACCTCGTATCCTCTCCCTTTTATTCTAAATATGAAAACATCACCCGTGAGGTGCCGGTTTACCGCCTTCATGGATGACATGTTTTCATCTTCCAATTATGCCTTAAAGTTAGGTGATAAAACCATTTTTATTATTAAAATCAAATATAATATATTTATTAACATTTATTTAATATTATAGAACCATTATATATACATAATATTAATTCATAAGTCAAAACTAGTTTGTGATGTTTGAAAAAATGGAAAAATAATCTAAACAATTATCACTAACTTTTTATCTAATGATTCACCCTCATACCATATAACTGAATGAAATATATAACCATTAAATATTTTTCTAATTTTATTAATAAAATATAATTCCATATTCTCATTTTATATGATTTTCCATAAATATATACAAGTAAACCGATCATAAAAACCAATGAAATTGATTCCCCCCCCCCTCCGAATGATAAAATTTTATCTTATAACTCATCAAAAAAGACATAAATGAACTTAATGAAATTATAATAAATAAAATACATGTATAAAAGTATCTAAATTATCTAATTAATAATTTAATATGATTATCCAGGACATTAAGATCATGTTCATAACACATTCAAACATAACGTAAGGGACTTTGTCTCAATTTACATTTCATTGAGACTTATTTGGTATTGTGCACCTAGTCATTCTTAGGTGGTGTATATACTTCCCCTATGAGATAATTCTTCATTTTAAATTTTATTTATACTAAACATCATTATTCTTGTATCATGTATATGATTAGTGTCTTATTCGTATTTTATTTTACATGTGGTGTTTGTTTTGAATGTTGGTTAACATGAGAAAATATTATTGAATATATATCCACTAATCAATAAGGATATTAAAAATGCATATTGATCATGAATTAAATATATTTATGAATAATTATTTGGAATTTTATTGATATGTGGGGGCCATTATATCCCCTTGATGAATTGATGGGTTTCATGAGACAAAACAGTTGGCGACAACCCCATTTTGTTTGTTTCCAAAGAGAATAAAATGCTTGTATACCCACAAACATAAATTATATTGATTATATGATGGTTCATGTTCCAGATAGATGATTTAAAAATAATAATCATTTTATTTATTCAATCTTCCTCTATTTTTTTCATGAGGTTTTTACGTTGACAAAATTTATGGATGCATTGTCATTCTCACTATATTGATGGAATGTGTTTTCCAGGTTACGTACCTGGCCATAATTTCTATCCCTTATTGTATTTAATTCACTTATTATTGTTTTATATAACACTTACTAAGAATTTGAGATCACAATTTTATTTTATTTTCATCCCAAGGTTGTGAAGATGAAATCTTGGAATAAGTAACAAGAAGTTATTTATTTCCTTTTGATATATTTTATGTTTAATTACCATTATAATAAGGGAAACATATATGTACCTAGTTTCTTCAAGACTACTAATCTAATAGATCATTGGGGATGGGATCTCTTGTATCTATTCCATTGTAACAAAATAACCACTAACTCTAGGATACTGGGTTCAGGGTTGTTACAGTTGGTATTAGAGTAGGTTTAGTAGAATCCTTGGGAACTAGATATAGAAAACATGGTTTAGGGAATATAACGCTAAGAGACACATTGATGATAAGAATAGAATAACATATTAAATTTTTTGTTGAGATGGATATTATGTGGGTCTTCCTATAAATACATCTCTATCTAGATACTATATGTTGATGTGGTTCTGACATAGTTGTACCTCAGGGTAACAACTCCAACAAGGTATCTCATACCTGACTTAGGGTAACTCGGGACATGACAATGTCACTTACTATACTCCTAGTTTTACACTCCCAAGGGATATTCTTAGTATAATTAAAATTTTATTTAAAAACAATTTTGAGGGATTTAAAATTAAATACATTCCCAATAAAACCATGTTATGATTATGACTTATCTATGAATAAATTTTTAATTTATATTAATTTTTTTTCTATATAATTTTTTTTTATGATTCATAACCTAATTTATTGTATTCTATTGTTTATAAATAGAACCTAAAAAAGTAAATGAATCAATATCGGTTGACAATATAGAGATATCCCTAATGAGAAATTCAACACAGTTGGTGTTGCAGATTAGAAGATCATGACCAAATTAGGACATCTTACATATGTTATAAATAATAGCCATACTACAGCTATGTTGGATTGTTTCCTATGGTAGAAGCCCCTATATTTTACTGGGACTAAAAATCTAGTGGTATCTAAGCAGCGGATTATGTCCATTGAATAGATATTTCATGAATTGAAATGCAATGAAAACAAAAAAGGTAGTGCTATAATTAAATTGTCTCAGGGGTGACATTGATTAATGGTGGTCTTTGATATAGAATACTAAAGAGGAAGAAAAAATACATAACATTGAATGGATAAATTTTAGGGAAATATTCTTCAATAAGTTCTTTCCTTATGACAATAATGAAGATAAAATTCCTTATCAAAAAGAAATGGGAATAAGAGAGTGTTTCATAGTACGAGGTTACCTTCACAAGAATTTCCAGGTATGCTGTAGATTACATACATGATTCAGAATATAATATTGATCATTTATTTTATGGTCTTAATCCATGTCTCTAAAGGTAATTGGACTTGAAAACATTTTCATCATATGATGAAATAGTATAAATTTCCATCAAAATAGATAAGTAATTTTCTAGATCATATATGTTCCAAGGAAATCAAGATAAGAAATAGTGTTCTAATAACCGTAGAAAAGGTGAAGTGTCAAATAATAAATAGGGAATTAAGCAATTTCTATTATGTGAAAGTTGTGGAAATAATCATCTAGGTAAATACATGAAAGGCATGGTATTTTTCTATAAGTTTAGAGAAAAGTTCATAAAGCTAATGATTGAAAGAGGAAGTATCAAATAAATTATGTTCAATTCTTAAACTATAATGAAATGGGTAATTATTCAGACCAATGTCCCAAGTGCCTGGGGAGTCTACCACATAAGAGGCCATGGGAGATGACCAAGCTTATGCGATCACTAAAACTGAAGTAGAAGTACCCAATGATGTTGTGGAAGGTACACTAATACTATTTTAAAATTTATGCAATGGTTAATTAGATTCTATATCATCGTACTCCTTTACATCTACCCAGTTTTCTATGAAAATTAATCATTTCCATTTTTATTTAACAAATGATTTATTATTAAAATTCATAAGGGAAGTCTCATTGAAAAAAATTCAGTTAGTCCCTTTCATGACACATGACTGTACTTTATTTTTTGACCTTATCATCATACCCATGATTCAATTTGATAAAATCTTCTGTATGGACAAGATTTTAAAATATGTTGCAAACAATTATTACAAGAAAATAAAAATTATGATCTGTGAGGAAGATGTATAATCCATTATCTTTAGAGCAGAAACCTCATCATCTAATTATTATCTAGATCCACCACCAGTAGATATACTAAATAAAATGATTGGTTTGGAAGATAAAACCCAATCTATGGATGAGGAAAGTAATCTTCAAATTGAGGGTGTACTAATTATCCATGAATACATTGATTTATTTCCTATGTAATTACTTAGGGACCCCTAGAGTGTGAATTTTAATTTAAAATTGATACAATCCTTGATGTAAGGACAATATCCAATACTCCATATACAATGTCCATTATTGTATTAGTGGAGTTGAAGAAACAACAAAAGGAATTGAGTGATAAGGGATTTATTTTCCCTAGTGTTTCACCATGGGGGTCCCTTATTCTATTTGTCAAGAAGAAAAATGGATCCATGCAGCTATGCATTGATTATAGAGAAACCAATTCTATTAAAACAATTAACAAGTATCATCTACCTTTAATTATTGATTTATTTGATCGACTTCAGGGAGGTTAATATTGTTCAAATATTGACCTTTGATTTAGATATCATCAATTCCATGTGAGGATGGAAGATATTCTAAATATATCATTTCAAACAAGATATGGACATTATGAGATTATAGTAATTCCATTTGGACTGACTAATTCACCCTCAATTTTATGGATCTAATGAATAGAGTGACCAAGGAATATGTTGACGATTTTATTATGGTATTTATTTATAATATATTGATATATTACAAAACCTATTAAGAATAAGAGAAACACTTTATAATTGTTCTAAATACACAAAGATGAAAATATTTTTCTGGGAAGTTTAGCAAGTGAGGATTCTAACTTCAAACTATTTCATTTATTATAAATATTGACTCTAAGGATGGAATCTCAGTTTATCTGGTGAAAACAAAGGAAACCCAAGAATGGCCTATGCCAACATACTTAAATAAGGCATGTAGTTCCACTAGTTTGGCAGGTTAGTATCAACATTTCATCCATAATTTTTCCTATAACCCATTAACCTAGATCACTCATAAAGGGGTTAAGTTATTATGGGAAACAATAACGTATATAATGGTTTATAGAATTTAAGAGAATATTTTTAAATGCTCCAATTTGGAATATTCCATCAAGAAATGATGGGTTTTTTATATATAGTGATGCATCAAAGAATTTAATGGGTTTTGTTATGATGCTAAATGATAAATATATTTCTTATGAATCAAATTAGTTGAAGACACATGAACAAAATTATCTAACTGATTTTCTTGTGTTAGTAGCTATAATATTTTCTCTTAAGATATGTAGACAAAATCTATAGTAAAATATGTGAGATATATATGGATAATAATAGTTTTAAATACAACTTTAAATTGAATGAACTCAAAATGATGCAAAGGTGATGGCTCAAGTTACTCAAAAATAATTATTTTTCCTTAATCTACTTCCTGGGAAAGAAAAATAAGGTATCATATGCATTAAGAATGAAAGATCATGGACTTATAACATAAATGATGATTGAGAAAGATCCTATGTTCGCGGATATAGTAAAGATAGATATGGGAATTTTTATGGAATGGGAAACATCACACCTTTTCAAATGATTTCTAAACCATATTTACTATAGAAGATAAAAAAACTCTCAATCTGATGATGATAATTTTCAAAATAAAATTCATGTCGTTAAGGATGGAATATTGATAGACTTCATGTATGAGGATGGAGTTCTAAAATTTGGAAATATCTTATGTGTTCCATAAATAATTGAGATAAAAAAGGGAAAAATTAGACGATTATCATAGCTCAAATTTCACTTTACACCTTAGTAGTAACAAGATGTATAGGGATATAAGGGAACATTTTTGGTGGGATAACTTGAAGCAGAAAATTTCAGACTATGTGTCAAGGTTCCTAGTTTTTCAACAGGGGAAGGTTGAGATACAAGATCCTAGAAGATTCATTAAACTCTTCCTATTTATATATGGATATGAGATGATATTATGATGGAATTTTTCATATGACTTCTAAGGACACCTTGAAGGAATAATTTTATATTGGTTATTATTGATCATCTTACAAAATTGAAAAATTTCCTTACTATAAGAGAAGATTTACCTCTTTAGTGCCTAGAAAGACAATATATTAATGAAGTTATAAGACATAATTGTGCACCTCTATTGATTTTGTTTGTTCATCATCCATGATTTAAATTAAAATTATGAAATAGTATTCAAAAGTCTTTGGATACTCTACTTCATATGATTACTTCTTATCACCCTCAAACTGATATATAGTCTAAAAGGACTATTTTAACATTGGAATACATGTTGAGATCTTGATCACTTGACTTTCATGGTATGTGGGATCCTAATTTTCCATTAGTGGAATTTTACTACGATAATAGTTTCCATTTTAGTATTCAAATGGCACCATATGAAGCATTATATGGAAAGAGATGCCGAACTCAAACTTGTTGGGATGATTTTTTTGATATGAAACTCATAGGACCATAACTTTTTGAAGAGACAATAATAAAGGTAAACAAAATTCAGTATCATTTAAAATAATTTCAATGTAAACAAAAGATTTATATAGAAAACCGAAGAAAGGATTAGTAATTAAAAGTGGTAGATCATGTATTTTTAAACTATATCTATTGAAGGGTGTCATAAGGTTTGGTAAGAAAGGTAAACTAATCCCTAGGTACATCGAACCATTTCATATTTTGGAAAGAATTAGAGATGTAAAATACCATCTAGAAATGACACAAATTCTATCCAAATTACATGATGGGGTCCAAATATCACTGTAAAATAAGTACATTCTAGAACCAACGCATGTAATCACCTATGAAGAAATATAACTACAACTCTATTTATCTTAATGCGAAGAGCCAATCAAGATTATTGAAACTATGGTGCAAGTATTGAGGATTCGGATGACACGTATGGTAAAATCTCTTTGTAGAAACCATAAAATGGAATAAGAAACATGAGAAACCAATGATGTTATAAATAGGAACCACCCTGGTCTATTTAGAAGTCAATATTCATGAAAAATTTTGAGGATGAAATTAATGAAAGAGGGAATAATATAACAACCCATGATTTTATAGTATGTATCTTCTTAAATAATTTCAATTCATTTGATAGAGTACATTTATCAAAAAAATATTTCATATAGTATAAATCATATAAAATCACATATATAACACAAAAAAACATTATAAATGAATAATGAATTAAATAAGAGGTTTTTTCTAGAAATTAAGGAACACATACCAATGAAATAGTAACATAACCTTTGGAATAGTATTGTGACCCTTATGAATATAAATTCATCCAACAGAATAGTAACCTTTCCTATTAAAGTATAAATAAAATTTAGGCATCTTATGAATGCTAACATGGTATGATTAGTATAGGTAAATAATTTTTTAGAAATTATTAATTGATTATTGATACTTTTATAAAACATAAAAGTTTATCTTTAATATTATAATTAATATAATGATTTAAAAGAAAATTAATTTTCATAAAATATAATCATAATTTAATATTTTTATGTCTTATAATTATAAGATAATTTAATGAGACTTTAGTTAATTTTTCAATGTGTTATAAAATCAGTTATAATTTTCAAGTTAGTATTTTCCTAGTAAATGATCATTTAAATTAAAAATTAAATTTCTCAAATTTAGAAAATTATTTTCATAAAATGAAGTTTATTTTTTAATTCTGTACATCAAAATATTTTTGGGTGAATTTTTGGGAATTTTTCTTAAATAGTTGAATATTTGTGAATAGTAAAATACGGTAATTTAGGGTATATATACATTATAAGTTAAATACACTATTACTTGAGTCATCACTATTTTAATCACCATAATCTCAAAATTAACTTAATTATTTTAATATGTTTAGAGATAATTCTAAACAGATTCATAGTCTTGATGAAATATAATATTCTAATGAGAAAACACCTCTCTCTTCCACTATAAATACCACCCCTCACCACATCTTCTCCTCACACCCCTTAATCCTTTAATCATGAAACATTTCTGACTAATACTCTTCTCAAACCTCTTCCTCATGTCTAGGATCTACTATTATCAATAAAATATCAAATGAAATTTCCTTAAAGAGGTTCTAAATGAGAGGAATTCAAGAGGTAAATCCTTTTTCATTCTCTTTCAATTTATTTTAATTTATTTTATTTTTTATTCTATCCTTTAATCTTCAATCATTACATGCATGATAATTTTATTATCTTATATATACTATAATTTTATTACTAAATTTCAATATTAATCATCAAAACCCTTCTCATCTCCCGTTTATTCTAATAATGAAAACATCATCTATGTGGTGCCGATTTACTACCTTCATGGACAACGTGTTTTCGTCTTTCAATTACACATTAAATTCTGGAAATAAAACCATTTTTATGATTTAAATAAAATATAATTAATTTATTACAACTTATTTAGGATTATATAACAATTATATAAACCTAATATGAATTCTTAAGATAAAATTAGTTCGCAATGTTTGAAAAACCCCAAAACATTATAAACAATTATCACTAATGTTTTATCGAAATATTAATCCTAAAACAATATAACCAAATGAAATATATAACCATTAAATATTATATAATTTCAATAATAACATATAATTTAAATTCTGGACAACTATTCTCATTTTTTATGATTTTCTATACATATATACAAGTAAACCAATCATGAAAACCAAGGAAACGAACACACCCAAATGATAAAATTGTATCTCAAAACTCCTAAAAATCCATAAATGAACTTAATATAATTATAATAAATAAAATACATGTATAAAAGGTTATTAATTAATTATTAAATAAATTTAATCTGATTATCAATGACATTAAGATCATGTGAAGAACACAATCGGAAAAAAGGTTAGAGACTTTGTCTGGATTTCCATTTCATTGAGGCATACATAGTATTATGCTCCAAATAATTATTATGCGGTGTATCTACTTCCCATTTGACGTAATTTTTCATTTGAAATCATATTTCTATTGAATATATATATTCTTGTATCATGGATATGATTATTTTCTTAGCCGTATTACATTTTACATGCGATGTTTATTTTAAATGTTGTTTGAACTGGGGAAATATTGATGAATATATATAGTTTAATCAATATAGATATTGAAATGGAATGTTGTTATGGAAATAAGTCTCTCTATGAATAATTATTTGGACTTTCAGTGATGGGAAGGGCATGTTATATCGAATCGACGCATCGATAGGTCCTGTGAGACAAAACAGTTGGTGACCAACCCTTTTTCTAAACAGAATCAAACCAGTATATACCAATAGAATTAATCAATATTAATGGTATAATATTTCATGTTCTAGATACATGGATTTAAATTAAGAATCATTTTATTTATTCATTATTCAGTTATTACTTTCCATGATGTTTTCACATTGAAAAAATATATTGATACATCATCATTCTCAGTGTATTGATGGATTTTGTTTTCTAGGTTACATAACATTACATAATGTCTATTAATTATTATATTTAATTATCTTATAATTGTATTATATAACCCTTACTGAGGTTTTGATATCACCCTTTTATTTTTTTTACTTCCCCATGTTATGATGATCAAATAATTGAATAAATGACATAAAACAGCTTATTTTATTTTTTTATGTTCTATGTTTAATTACCAATTTAATAAGGGAATGATATATGTATCTAGTTTCTTCAAAAATACTAAACTGACTCATCCTTTGTGATTTAATCTCTTGTATATATTCCATTGTAATAAAACGACCACCGACTATTGGAGACTGGGGTTGGGGTTATTACAGAATCTCACCTTAGGAGCTTGAGGAGGAAAACATGGAGGAAGGAGAGCCAATGAAGAGGATCTTAGGAGGTCCTCTAGTGCGCCTAGGATGAGAAAATGGAAGGAATACCAAAATGGTTTTAAAAGATATAGGGGAAAACTTTTAAATTCCATATTTTAAATATATTGAGAAACTCGCATGGTTTGTCCCATGGTTTACCAAACCATGTGCCAACCATTCACACCCTACTAGAGAGAAAGTGAACACACATTGGCTAGATTAAAAATTTTGGAAACCATGCTTCATCATTGAAATTTATCTCTATCAAATGAAAAATTCATTCCACATGATTTCCCCATGGTTTCCTCAAACCATTCACAATTCATTCACTTTTTCCTAGAAAAAATAGACATCACATGGTTTCACCTGTTCCATGAATGGTTTTGGCCAAACAATAATCAAACAGTGTAGATGGCCAAAACCACCTAAAAACATAAAAAGTCAAAAAAAATCACCAGGAACTCAACCTAAACCTCAACCAAAATATCCAACAATAGGAAAATAATAAAATAAAGGATAAATCATGTTTGGGGTATTATAATTAAATTATTGAGGATTTTTGTGCAGATCCATCCATCAAAAATCAAATTTTTATTACAGAAAATTAAATAATACAAAATAGTAAGAGAGAAAAGAGAGAGAAAAAAGAAAAGCAAGACTATGGGGGTCTAATGTAATGGAGGCCCAGAGCATCTACTCTAATCAAATTCGCACCCTCAATCTTGAAAGGATGTGTGTTGGGGAAAATATTTAACCCTGAATCCACCATGGAGGTGAAATAGTCTTCCACCTTGTTCCCCTCTCTCCACGTGTGTGACACCTGAATATTATTGTTAAAAAGAGTTTTTCATTTTCTGACCATATATAATATGGACCAATGGGGAGTGCTACTTCCAAGAAGAGCATCATGGAGGGTCAAAGAGTCAGTCTCCACTTGGGACAGCTCAATGTTCTTCTACTTGCAAAGGGAATGACCTGTGAGCATAGCTTTCGCCTCCGCCTGGAGAGGGTCTTTGTTGTTGTACGTCGCAGTGAAGGCAAGAATTACTTCCCCTTGAGTATCCCACACCACGCCCCCACCCTTCATTCTACCCGTGAAGCAGGATCCATCCGTGTTAAGTTTATAACCGACTCTCGGGGGTGCCAGCAGACCCATTGACCCGCTGCATTGTTCCTAGAGACCTAGGCAGTCATGGATGGAATTTTGATCAAGCTACGCATATGAGCATGGTCGCCGCCTTTGAGTAAATTGGACATGTCGATCAGTAGATTCTTTATCCTAACCATGATGATTCTTGAAGTTAGACGGGTGATCTCGTATCTTGCTTGATTTCTAGCCTGCCACAGGCACCAATAGGTGGCACTGAAAAGGATAGACCTCACCGCCTGACCTGGGCTCTCCTCCGTAGTCCCTAGAAACCAGCTATCCAGAAAGGAATCCAATTAGTAGGCATGGACCATGGACATATTGAAGCCACCAAAGGATGACCAGACTGCCCGATCCCATTCGCCTTGAAAAAAAAAGTGAGACTTGCTTTCCTCCTTCAGAAATCTACAGCAGTTGCAGCGAGAGGCCATGTTAATACCCACCTTTTTAATGTTGTCGTATGTTTCCCCCGCCTGATTCCTTAATCTACAAGTTAGGAAATTGAACTTGTAAGGGATTCTAGTGCACCACACAATATCATTCCAGTTCTTGTGTCGATCCTTTCCATAATGAAGCCTCCAGAAATCTTTAATGGTAAAGGCCCCTGAATAAGAGGGAGTGAAAATAAGTTTATCCGGCTCTGAGCAGTTGACAATTGAATCAGAAATGGCCCGCTGCTCCTCATTCAGAATTTCCTGACAGAACGAAGGTTATATACTCGCTTCCCTAAAAGTAATCAGAGGTGTATGGAAGCTTGGAAAACTGATAATAGAACCTGCCCAGTTGTGACACCCAAACAGTATGTTACCTTCCCCCACGAGCCATCGTGAATGCTGGTGAAGAGTTTGGATGAGCATATGAATCTTGGTAGAGAAGGGATAGGTCATTCCACCAAGGGCTTCCAGATTTCCCAACTGCATGTGTTCCATTGACTTCCCCCAAAGCATGCATGCCTCAAGTATTTCCCAAGATAGTTTTGAATGCATTCATTGAATTGTGCATTTGAGACTCCTCACATTGATCCCTCCATCGTTAATTGGCCTTTCCATCTTCTCCCAGGCCACCCAATGCCTCTTACCTTCTGATCTAGCACCCCACACAAAACTGGCCAGAATCTTGTCAATTTTTTTGATGATACCCATTAGAAAATTGGTGGAATCCATAGCATGGATGGGGATGGCCACCAAAACACTGTTGACTAAAGAAATCCTTCCTCTGAAGGACATAAAACGGTTCTTCCAATTAATCCCCCTTCCCACTATTCTGCTCAGAATCGGATCAAAGTCTCAGACACGGAGTCTCCCTGAAGATATGGGGATTCCATGATATTCCAGAGGGAAAGAACCTCATTTCATGTCCATAGTACTACAAATCCAAGAGACCCGTTGAGCAGTGCACTTTCTGGAAATAAGGAGGTTTCTCTTAACATTGTTGATAATCTGTCCACTCCAATCACAATATTCCTGTAGAATCCTCTTGAAACCATTCACTGATCTCCTTCCACCATTGATAAAGACAATGGTGTCATCTTCGAACATCAAATGAGAAATGATTGGAAGATTATTTTTCCTCTTATAAGGGAGGATATCGCCACTGGACATACCCTTCGTGAGCACTCTGTTAATGAGCACTCTGTTAATGAAGGTAAGATAAATGGCTTTATGGGAGAAACCCATAAAAAGACTGGGATAGATGGTATCTCCCTGCCACAGCCCTTGGGTTTCCTTAAAAAAGCCATAGGTATTTATTGAGAAGGAAACCACCATCCACAAGGAGCTAAAACATTTGAAGGTAAGATAAATGTCTTTAGGGGAGAAACCCATAGTTGTGAGCACTCTGTTAATGAAACTCCACTCAATCCTGTCATATGATTTTCTCATATCAAGTTTAATCACCACATTGGAGCCATGCATCTTGATGTTGATCTCTCTCAACACCTCCTATGCCAAAGCAACCTCTCCTTGGATGGACATACCCTTCACGAATCCATGTTGTTCAATGGATATCCATCGAGGAAGATACTCAGACATCCTTTTATTGATGATGCTAGCCAAGATCTTATAAGGTAAGTTACACATGCTTATTGGTCTAAAATCTGCAAGGGAGGAAGGGTTATTAATTTTGGGAATGAGAACCATGGTGGTAGCAGAGGCCACCCGCGGGAGGCTCCCTCCTCTGAAAAAATCATGGATTGCAGCAGTAATATCACCCTTAACAATGTCCCAAGCATCCCGAAAGAACGCACCTGGAAAACTATCAGGACCTGGTGCACTGTCTGGGTTGAGACTCCTCATGGCCTCATGGATTTCTTCCTCCTCCGGTATCTTTTCCATCCTTTCATTGTCCCTGTGCGAGACCAAGGAAGGCACTTCTCCCCAAAGCTTTGCATCTCCAGTGGGGTATCCATTTGGAATTCTCATATTGGGGCCAGCCAGGAGGTCCTGGAAAAAAGTCAAATCCATACCCCCAATTATATCTCTATAATCCGTAAAAGACCCATTTTCCAACATGATGTTGGGCTTCATGGGGCGGATTTTTTCTCTGATTCAAGCATGGAAAAAGGCTGAATTCTTATAACCCTCATGCAACCATTTAATCTGGGAGCTCTCACAAGCCATTCTTTCCTGTTTGAGGATCATTTGGGCCCATATGTCCTTTTTATCCACAAGGTATTCAAACGTCGACTCACTCCACTCCTCCTCTATTTTAGTCTCCATGCTCTCAATGTTTTGTTTCAGGGACCCCAGATTCTGTTCTCCGGTAGGAAGACACTTGGACCACTCCTGTAGCCTGAGTTTCAGCCTCCGAAGCTTATTATGGATGGCTACCCAGGTATGTCCATGGGTCGGTTCCCCCCACGATTCACTAACAATCCGATGGTAGTTAGGATATCTGGTCTAATACTGGTAGAAGCTGAACTTCTCCTTAGAGGATTTTCTTACGGACAACCTGAATAGCAGGGGGGAATGATCTGAAATACCATGAGCGAGATGCTCGGTCTTGACATACAAAATCTTTGAAATTGCATTGATGTTCGCTAAGAACTGGTCGATCTGACTCCAACTGTGCCTACTGCCCTTCTGGTTATTACACGGGGTGTAGAGATCACCAGAGTATCCCATATCGATAGGACCGGCATCCGCCATGAATTGGACGAATTCCAAGCTGTCCTACTACGGAAAAGATCCTCTTCCTTTCTTCTCCTTAGGATCCTAAATAATGTTGAAGTCCCCTCCCACCAGCCACAGA
This sequence comes from Viscum album, assembly GCA_963277665.1. Taxonomy (NCBI): domain Eukaryota; kingdom Viridiplantae; phylum Streptophyta; class Magnoliopsida; order Santalales; family Viscaceae; genus Viscum; species Viscum album. Next base: position 863,050,382 of record OY728121.1, read on the forward strand.
AAGACGCCCGGGTCAAAAGTATTGAGATCCTGCCATAACTGTCTTCTATTGTTGGCCTCGCAGATACCGTACACAAAGGACATGAATAATCTTTCCCCGTCTTTGGTAACTTTTGTGGGGATAAACTGATCTCCTGACTGAATTAATTCCACCACGATCTCATTCTTCCAGAATACACAGATGTTCCTATTAACAGGGTCTGTGTGCAAGGAACCATTCATATGAATCCTACGGAAAAACTCATTAATCTTAATCGGGTCCTGCTTGTGTTTGAGGAATTCCCCAATAAGAACCTTGTTCTTTTTGATCTCTGAAGGATGGAAATCTGTTTTCACGCGAGCCCCAAGGCCCCGGGAGTTCCAAATTATTATGGGTAACATTTAGATCTGAATTGGTCCGGCTTTGGCCCTGGACTCCACAACCTCTTTTCGATAGGATATAGAGATCTCCCGAAGTTTCCTTAATCTGAGACGGGTATGAATGCCCCGACTCGAGCCATGGGATTAAAACCAGGTGAAGACATGTGAGGAGATAGATGAAGGGATTTACCTCTAACCGGGCTATGAGGAGGTAGAACTATCATACCTTGATCCTCTTGAGAAACTTCTGAACGCATGGGTTTATCACACTTATCTTGAAAGGAAACTGATCTTGAAACCCTCTCCTTAGAAGAGACGAGACTGGTCTCAGAAGCAACCACCTCTATTGTCTGCCTAGAGGGGAGAACTGCAAGAGGGGGAAATGGCTCCATGGACATCAGGTGGAGAGAGAGGGACCTTAGCACTCGTACCACCAAACTTTGTTTTGAGGAGAGGTGTTGGGGATTCAGAAGATCAGCCATCGGTTCAGGGAAGATGATGGGGATATTGTCCAAGGACAGTTCCACTATGTCCCAACATTGAGCATCCACTATATTTGGGGCCCTTCCAGCTGTAGAAAAGGCTAGGGCATTCGGCACGATCACTGCTGACATGGGGGCTTCCCTGAGAGGAACCGACTCCAGACCACCCGCAGCGGACAGAATAGGGGAACCACTAGAGGCCATCCCTTGATCATTTCCCCGCTCACCTTTCCTTCTTTTTCTACATTCCTATAGAGAGTGACCCTATAGGGTACAGGAGGAGCAATACCTGGGAAAAATCGGGAAGGAGACTTCTTGAAGCCACACCACCGAGTTCTGCACTTTCAAGGAAATCCTTTCCGAGGGAGGGGTGGAGATGTCGAGCTCCACACAGATCTGAGCATTTCACAAGTTGTTGCCGCAATAGGTTCAATCGTCCGCGCATAGGAATATGCCGAGAGATTCACCAATGGCCTTCATCATGGCACCATTCTTGAAAGGCATCAGGAGACCAGGGAGATAGACCCACACCGCCACATTGGAGCTCTCTTTCCCCCTATGCGCATCCATCGACCAGCGAGCCAAATTAAACTTCCACCGCCCAAACGAGCATGGAGCATTGCACCAAGGGTGAATGAAATCTAACTCCGACTCCAAGGCCAAGAAGAAGGAGTTCCAGTGCAGCAGTGAGATCTTCGGCGTAGCAAGCATCCCCCAGGAGTCCACAAATCTTTTGAAAACCGACAGAGGCGGTTTTGCTACCCCGAAACGAGCCACCAAAGTCCACTTCAGACCAGCCACCGCCTCCTCAAACGATTCCATGCACACCTCAAGAGAGATACTGGAACCCTCCCTTATCACCATCAGGGAAACCGGGTGGGCATCTGGGAAGCAAGTCTTCCGGGATCCCGAGCCGCTAGCCGCCTCACTGAAAGAGAGAACCTACCGACACCCGCTAGAAGACGGATCCAAGCAGACCTGTGGGAACACTGTGAACTCTTTGATCTTTAGGGAGGAACAAAAGGTATACTGGAATTTGTGCTTTAATTTAACAGGTATTATCTTTAGTTTTAATGGGAATATTATTTCATGAATGTTGTTCAAGAATCTCTAGGGGCATCTTAAAATCCTAATGATTTTTTTAGATTAGTGAATTCATTTTATGTGATTATATAACCTATGGATATTTTTTGGTAGTCTTCATTGACACAACCATTGTTATGATAAATCAAATGGATAGTATCTCGTTCATTTTGTGGTTCTTCTAAGATTATTTTTAGAATACCAATGGTATTTTGGGGTTCCTAAGGTGTGAGTTTTGTATGTTATAGGTTCATAATTTCATGAATGATATCTAAAATAGTATAGTAATGGTTGGATTAAATATATCTTAATTCTATGATGGATTTCGTGATCAGAATAGCACAACAGTGGTATAGTATTTGACACCATTGATTGGAATTTTATGCCCAAAAGATGGATAAAAATTTTAAGAAGTTATTCTTGATGTGTTTGTTTTCAAATAAAGAAGAATATGTGTTATTTATTTCAATAGTTATGTTGGGCCCCATTTACTAAGGTGTTTTGGTGGTCCATTATATTATTATAAATTATGGGAACATATGTGACCGTGTATTTTCATGTGGTTCACATGATGCATTCTCCCAAGGGTCGGGAGTGTATAACATTTCTACAAGGTAGTATTGTGGTATTACCATATGTTTCATCTTGATTATTTTGATGAAAAATTTGGACTAAGATCTTCCAGTGGGGTATGGATCTTTGGTAGTGTAGGTTTAATTAAGAATTGCTGTTCATTATGTGTTGACTCTAGTTATACAATAAAAGATGTTACTCTGTTGGTTGAGGTTCTTGGTCAGTCAAGTTTTGGTATGTGTATTTTAGGTTATAAAACTAATATATTAGTTTTATTTTAATGGTTAGATTAAATCCACTATGGATTATGGGGGAACGGCTGATAAATGAGATTAGAGTTGGTTTCATAGTGGATAGAGGATTTTGGTATTGTATCTTGGTTTGATCACTAGTCACTTTCATGAAGAGTGACTACAACCCAAATAAGTGATCTTTAGAAATGGATGAGTGCATGTTTGGAGTTATAGGTACAGTTTTGTGGTTTCCTTTGGAGAAAGAAATGAGATTCAACTTTGGATCTAGTGTTGTCATTATTTTTAATGTTGGTAACATTGGAATATGTTCCTTATCTTATGATGTTGAGATGTTAAATTAATATTCAAAGTTCATTTTTCATATATGTTCTTATAGGGTAATTGTGGAATATTTAAATGAATCTCCATGAAGTAGGATTTTATTTGGATTAATGGATTTTGTAGGAAAACTTTTGTGTTGTGAGGATGGGTGACCTATGGTTAGAATGTCCTTCAGTATGGAATCTTTGTGGGAGTCACATGGTACAATATTATGAATTTTTTGAGGCTTTCGTAGAATGGTCATGAATTGAATAAATACTATTAGGTATTGGAAATTCAAGGAAGATTATTTAAGAGAAATTGGTAGAGGGGGAAGTGATTTTCTTGTGTAACTAGGTCCAAGGTTCACATATAGCTTTCACCCACAAGAGACAATTCAGTGTGTGCAGGCATAAATTGTTTCCCAAAAGAGGTTATTTTATGAGTTTCATGATTTAGTAGCTTGGTTTATTTCCTTTTAAATGAAGAATAGGTTTATAGTTGGGAAGGATATACTAAACCAGGTTTTCCCAAATGAGGTTGTTTTAAAATGGTAAATTTACCCGAATGAATGACCATGGAAAAACTTATTTGATCATTACATTGATTTTAGAATTTAGTGTTTACCCTTTTGAAAATTTTTGATAAATTTATAAGGCATTTTTTTTTTAAGGGATATTTAATATTTATTAAATAAATAAATTTTTATCCCACTAATCGGAATAAAAATATCTTCTTAACATAATATTATATAGAAATTTTGAAATGAGGTTGATTCTAGAATGAGGTGTTTTTATGATACATGGTTTAAATTTTTTGTTTGGGTATTGGGATTTTTACTAGTCTATTTTGTATTTTTAAATGAAAAGGACCATTTGAATTAGTTTTTTATCTTCAAATATATCATTATGGAATTTCAAATTGGTTAATACTCATTATTTACATAAAAACTAGGAGGATATATAGGATGTTCTTGGCGGTATTTGGTCACAGGTGGTTTCAATAATAAATTAATTGAAAAGTGGCAGATTATTTTGATGATGAAAATCTAAAAATATAATTTAATGGAGTTTTTATAATGGAGTTTTTATAATGTATAATTTAGATAAATTATTTCACCTAATTATTCATGTACTTTATCCTTCTTTCCATAATAAAATTATTCAAACCCTCTAGTTGGAAATATGATAAAAACACTATATAAAATGGTAATTTGATAAATATTTTATTTTTTTATGATAAAGATATTTTTTATTTTTTATTTTTTTCATAATCATGTGTTTATTATGGGATTTATAATCAATATAATCAATGTTTTAGATATATAATAATCCATTCAAGACTATTCCCAAGGATATTTTTCTATTATTATCCAAAAAATAAACCATATGAATATATCGAAGAATGTCATGTCTCACGATCATATCTAAAGAATATAGATGATGTAATATCAGAACCATGAGTGGGGATCTTTCACATTAAATTTATAATTAATTTAATAACAATAATTACATCAATCTTGGAATTCTTTCTCTAACGAAGGTTTTTATTATTTTAACCATGTATGGGTTCACCTTTATTGCACTAAGAGGATCCTAAGTAAAATATCTCTAGAATCAATTCACATGCGAATCATAATCTATAAAATATGTTGATGGAATTTAAAGTTCTAACATGGATGATTTTTTTATATTTCATTGTTTATTTTTATTTCTACATATCCCCTCATGATGAAACCCAAGAAAAACCAACATATATATTTAATAATTTTAGATGAAAACTTAATATAGTACATAATAGTTCATGTCCTATTACCAAAAATGTTTATTGTCTTTGAATACTAGATAAATAATCACATTATTTATAGTAAAACATTCAATGTCTCCTAAAAAGTATTCTTTCATAGAACCCTTAACAAACATTTATTACTCAATAAATTTCATCAAAACTTGGGGAAAAATAGAAACATAAGAAAGGGTGAGCTTAGTTGATCAGTAAAGGTAAACATGAGAGATATCAATAGATGATCCTAAAAAAGAATAAGATGATAATAAGGGTATGATATAATGATAATAAATTATGAATTTTATAACCAATCATTCATATATCATAAATCATGAGTCCTAGAATAATGATTTAGCAGTGCGGAATGAACATTAATTAATAATGACCCATGAGAACATATCATAAGTATAATTATAGTTCATAGTACTATTATAACAATCATAATCATATAAAATCATTTCATTAGATAGATTATACTATCGGGACCATGATCACAAATTGGAAAAAGTCCCATAATGGATTGAGTTCACTCCCCAACCACTTTTCATTCTTAGAATTGGTTCGACAACCATATTATTTATACTATCTAATGGGATATAAATAATTACCCAATTAATTTAAGGTATTTAATGTACCCACTTTTCAGATAATGTAAACCATACATATGTGTTCCCCATCATTATTAGAACATTCATCAATTCATCATAGCATAACTAACGGAAAAGAAATGAGTTTTATAAAGATTTCAAAATCACATAATCATAAGAAATATATATAAATAACATAGTTGGTAGAAATATATCATATCCCCAGGTAATAATAATAAGCATAAAAGTTTTTCTACATTGTTGTCAAGTATCTTTAAAATAATATTTGAACCTTTCATTGAAAACATGAAAAAAAAATAATTTTCTTTTGATAAATTTTTAAATAAAAAATCATAGAATATTGTGAAAATTATTTTATTTTAACATAATAATGGAAAAATGTAACAGATAATTTAAATAAAATAATGTTCATAATGTTGAGAAATTTTTTTTTCTTGGTAAACATTAAAAAAAGATTCCTTCAATTCTTTTTCAAAAATCTCATGAATAACATGTTCAGAAATATATTGTGAAAATTTATTTTTTATAATTTTAAAATAAATGAATTTATGATTTAAAATTAATTTAAATAATAATTTGACCACATAAAATCACATTCTTGGAAATATTTGAATTAACATAGACATGGAAGAAAAATATTGTCGACCAAAGAGGAATTAAGGTTGAATTTTCCTTAAAAAAAATTCTTAATAATTTTATATATCTAAAAGAGGAGAATGAAATGAAACATTAAGAACACATAAATAATCAGAATATAATAAAGTATATTGGTTTTAATAGATAAATATTATATAATTATCCAAAAAGAGATTCAGGTATTGATAATCCTGATTAAAAATGGAATTGCAACATAAACCATTAACTCAGGTCCTAACTTTCTTCATATGCGTTATTAATATCCTATATAATAAATTTTTTTATTATATATATATAATGAATTTATTTATAATTATATTATAATATAACATTCCCTTATAATTTTCAATTACTCATTTTTTAAGATTTCTTCATTAAAGTAAACATTCAAGGTGTTAAATATTATTATTCCCATGCATGTTTTGGTTTGATGGTTCGGGTCCTTGAACCTTGTTCATGGTTTCATTATATCAAAAATATTAAAAAATTTATAGGTATCATATTTATTAATTATATAAAATTTTATGATCATTCATATAAGGTGTTGATGATAAATGAATTACATCACGTGGTGGATACATTAGTCATTCTTTACGCACGAGTAATATTTACATTTAACAAAAATAGAAATAAAGAAAGAAAAATAATTTTATACCTTTATATAATAATAATATCACAAATAATATATATAATCTATAAAACTATCCATATAAACATTCACGTATAGAATACGTGAAAAACAAGTCACATTAATTCATGGAGGTGGTAGTTCACATATATGTACGAATGACATTATCATTTCTCATATGATGGAAAGGAGGTAGAAAATCTATATAAAATTAACATTAAACCATTTAATTATAGTAAGTATATTTATTTTATCATTTAAATTTGATTATAGAATATTTATTGGAGGTTAATGAACAAAACAACTAGAAATATATTGGTAAATAAAATTACCTATTCTTTGGGAAACCCCCTTTGATGTACACCTTAATCCTAAAAAGGATGGAATTTTTTGAATTAAATAAGATCTATGATGTGGGGATTGAATTGTGAAAGTTATTCGGGTAGGTATTTACTGAAATATATGGCTCAAAATTCAAGAAGTGGTGTGGGGGATAATACCTCCTTTTATATGTGAGGGGAATGGAACTCTAGTAAATACTTAAAACATTAAAATATTATAAAGTCAAAATTAAGTGAAAGTGGAACCAAGTAAACCCAAATTTGAAGATAAGATAATGGTGGGTCAAAATACACTTATAAAATCACATTTATCCAACTTTTTATATATATAATATTACATATATTTATTTTTAACCCCCACCCCTATTTAATCATTTTAACCCTTACCACAACTATAATGTTTTACCATGGTTATTATTTATCATTTCCAAAAATAAAATTAACCTCATTAATAAATTTTAACATTATTATTCCAATTTTTGAAACCATTTTACAAAATAAATATCTATGATCATTTAAAACTCATTTAGAATAATCGTGCAAATAGAAAAAAAAACCCATTTTTTTGAAAAAATGCATTTTTAAGAAAAACACTAAATTTAGTATAATTACTTGCCTATTAAAAACCATTAGATGAATGTTAATTTTTTATTGAATAGATTGTATTCACATTTAATTAAAATCATTCGTCAGTAGTTATTAACATAATTTATTAAGTAAAAATTTATTGCATGTATAAAATCAATTTTTAGGAAAAACATCCCTTTATTCCTTTAAAAGATTCTATTTTCATTTCCAACCGATCCGCAACAAATTAATTCATTTTACACATTTGTAAAAAATAATTTTTCATAATTTTAGCAATCTAAATTAATTCTTGATTAAAACATATATGAACAATAACATTTCTTATAGAAAATAAATATTTCAAAACATTTCTTTATGACCAATAATATTTCTTAAGTGAATTATAAATAGTTTTTAACAAAAATACCATATAAATTTCTTCATTTAATAGTATGTAATAATTATTTACATAATTTCATGGTTTCATTCCTCTGAAACTATCTAACACAATTTTTTATTAAAGAGAAATGTATCTTAAAATATCAAGGTGTTACACACTACACCCCTTATATGATTTTTTTAACGCCATAAGATTTTGTAATATATTTATTTAACTAAATAATTGTTTCTATATATTTCTCCATAAGAAATTCTAAACATAAACAAAAACAATGATACAATTAGATAAAAATATAATTATGAAATATAACTATTAAAATGTATTCATTGAATTAGTGGGTGTGAATAAGAATACACACATTATAAAATATGAGCATAATGATAATAAATTTTACTTTTAATACTAATGAAATTCCATTAGTATTTCTAAAACAACTAAGAATATAATTTTATTCTAAAATACATATTTTTTTAAAATAAGTCTTTAATTACAAGAAAATAAATATATTATGATTAAATAATAAAAATATATTTAGATAATATGAATTATATATTACCAATAAATTAATTAGTAATTGATAAGAAAAATAAATAAAGAATAATTAAGATTTTAAAATGTCTTTTTCAAAAAAAAAACAGTCCCCACTATATTTTAGGATTTTATTTAAATATTTAATTCTAGAATTTTGTAAATTTAATTTTAAAAATTAATAAATAATTTTATTAATAATAATAATTTATGCTCGAGATAATTTTTTTGTATTTTTCTAAAATAATTGATGTTTAGGTAAATAGTGAAAAATATTTTTTTTCAAAATTGTATGGATTTTATGACATCACATGGATAAAACCATAACCTAAAACTAATTAAAACTTTTTATTGGAAAAATATATGTCTTAAAAGAAACATTATATATTTAAAAAAATATTTAAAAACCTTTATTTGATATTTTACAACATAATTAATATTTTCTCAAATTTTGTTTTTAAATAAATTATACATTAGTAATTTAAAATTAATTTTTATCACGTTTATAAATTGAATATAATGAAATGAGATTAATTTTTATAATTAGTGGGTCTAAATTATATAATAAGGAGAACTTTATTTTGAGGAAAAATGATTATGTTACCTTAGGTACAAACTAATTATAGCGGTAAAAGATTAAATGGAAAGAGTAATAATTCAAGGGGTAATGCAAATGAAATATGTTAAAACATGTTTCTAGTAGATTTTTTGAGGTTTGGATTGATCTTATACCTTATAATATCCATTATTTCCCAATTTTTAAGCCATTTGACTTGAGAGTGAATTCCCATTATTGAAATGTTTTGGATATTTACAAAAATGTCACCCCTTTTCACTTATAAAAAGGAAAATACTCACAAAAAACCCATTAATATCATACCAAAATAAACCCAAACCTCTCTTAAATAGTCATATACACCATAATGAGTTTCTTTTATTCTCAAAATACCATCCCTGAAAGGTATAATATATGTTATGAATGAGATAATGTAAGTAGTAAGGTATATATTCCTAACATCTCTTCCCTCTTTCCCATTTATTAATGTTCTTGTCTTATTCATAAAATTTATATCCACCATTATATAATTATAACATCATTTTAATTATTACATTGATATGTTATTATAATTATGCTATAAGTATTAACCACCCTCTCATTTTCAATTAATAAAAATGAACATGTGAATCATGCATTATAGAGACTACCACCTCCACGACGCAATGTGTTTCATTTTACTTCACCAACTAACAAGGATGGTCCTAATATTTAATTTAATATATAATTATTATATTTATGATATATTTTACAATTTTATATGATAAATCATATTACTCCATTTCTTTATTCTATGGAAAATGAAATCATCATCCATGCATATGTGTGGATAACCATCTCTATGGAACGATCAATTTTTCATCACCCCCTTACATGGATGGTAATGATAAAGGATTTAACGGGTAAATAATATTTTTATAAAATGAAAAGGTTTTTTTGATGCCAATTTATTAACAAATTAATTATATGAATGATAATAAATCATTATAAAACTAACCTCTTAAATAAGAAAACTAAGATGAGGGAAATAATTTCTTCACATTATGTGATTTTTTTATATCCATTACTTCTTCATATAAGTTCATTGAATTCCAATATATCACACTAATAAACACAAAATATGAAAATTATTATTCTTTTATAATTTTATTGCATATAAATAACCTCATAATCATCTATTAATCATAGCATGTTCATGTTTTGGATGATTTGGCCACCTACTTGAAAATCGTCAAAAAAATTTAACGAAGACCATTATTATTTGTTTACCAATACATATGTGCACCATGTGAACATATGGATTTTCCCACATCTAACGGAGAATTTTTTTTATAAACCATAAAAATACCCAAAAACTAATTTATAGAGTTACAAGAAACATTTCCACCAACTACAACAACCCACACATGATAACTAAATCACAAAGAGGCGTCACGACCGCACACAAAGAACATTTCACAAGTAAATCCAAACTACCAAAGTCCAACACAGCCAAACACAATTCAAAATACACAATTTCATCTTTAAAATCCAAGTGTAATTTTATCAAACACTTTACATATATATATAGGCATAATTGTTGACATCCTTTTAAAATCCATTTTATTCAAAATTTCACTTTGAAAACACTGTAAAAATCAAACCATCACACCACAAGCATGATTAACATGTTTTAGAATAAATTTAAGAAATATCAAGCATCAAAGGTATGTTTTAAAAATGAAAATAATGGAAAACCTACCTCAACTATGTGCAAATGTGATACTACTCCAAGACAGGGAAACACCAAGACTGAAAGGATCTTCGAACATACTTGCATCAAAGAAAAAAAATCACATTATCCCACCTTCACTATAAGGTTCAGACAAGAGGGAAACCACCAAGGAAAAACCAAAAACCCAAGATAGGGGGAAGATAAGAAGAGAAAAAAACACCACAAAAACCCCAGGAACTTCACCATAGAATCTAGAAGAAGAAACTATAGAGGAAGGAGAAACAAAATAGAGGAGCTTGGGACGCCTTCTAGTGAACCTAGGTCAAGAAAAGGGAAGGAAACTCGAAATGGGTTAAAAAGAGGGAGGCATAAACTTGGATATTCAATATTTTAAAGATCTTGGGAAACTCTCATGGTTTTTCCACATGGTTTACCAAACTGTGTTCCACCCATGTACACCATACTGGAGGGAATGGGAATATTCATGGTATAGATGCATACTTTGTGAAATCATCCACCAACCATTCAATTCAGCACCACCAAATGATAGATCCATTCTTAATGCTTGTTTCTTGGTTTCCTCTAAATGAGTTCAAGATTTTCACATTGTCCTAGACACCAAAGAGATAGTGATTGACTTCTCCTAATCCTCATACAGTTTGGTCCAAACTGTGTTCAAACTATGTATAGGGACCAAAATAGTACAAAAACTCACAAACTCAAAAATTATAACCTGTAACTCAACCCAAACCAAAACCAAAAGATCTAAAATCAAGATAAATTAAAATAAAGGATAAACCAGGGTTGGTGTGTGATAATTCTCCCCACCACAAATATATTATGCCCCTAGAAAGTCACCCATCCAAATGTAGAATGAAACTTGAGCACAAAACTGAACAAATCCAAGAAAACCCATTAAATTAGAGGTGACATTTCAACTTCACAAGTCCCACCCAACTATCTCTAGGGAAGATTACAAGGAGAACCACAGTGGGTCTCCCCACCACAAGAATCCAACAAGCATTAACCAACATCAAGACCGAGAACTCCCAACACAAACCAAAAACCCCCAGAACAAGGGGAAACCCATGGAAGGAACTCAAAAAATGGTGATCTGAAACATAATTAATCATTTCCACAAACACAAACATCTTCAAAATAAGCACAACTGAAAACATAAATCAATTTATCAATGGGATAAACACACATAAGAAGGATCAATTAATTAAAGACTCACGTTTAAAAATGTAACAACCACATGAATTACATGAGTAAAGGACCACTAATACTTTTACAAGGAGTAATATACCAAACACAAGATAACTACAATAGATTAACTCAGAATATTGCCACTCCATGGTTTCCCACACGCCTTAATGATTCTTGTCTGAGTGAAGAGCTTCACTCTAGGGCCTATGGATGGAGCCATGATACCCTAAAGAATTTGTTTTCCCACTATCAAGATCTGATAACCTCAGGTTGTAACTTCATCTTCTAGATATATTACTTTTAAAACTTCTCTAGACGACTCAAATGGCCACATCATTTTTTGGACTTCTGAGGATTACAAACAGATATATTCAAATTCCTGATCAGACCACACTGAAAATACATGAGCAAATGGTCAGACAAATCAGATTTTAGGACCAACAAAAGAGGATCGTCTAGAATTGATTCCTTTGGCATAAACCTCTCATTAGATAGTTAATCTTTATGAGTGAAACCTTCTAATAATTGCACCCCAGTAACCAACTCATCTAGAAACACCTCATACACCATCTTTTCGAATAGAACTTCCTCGGATGAGAGAACTTACTACTTAATGTCTAGATTAAGACCCCATATTAAGAGAGTAGCTTTCAGCTTATCCTCTGATTTTATCTTCAGAGATGAGGATACTAGCTCCTTGATGTGATAAACATAATCCTTCTCTATTTACTATCCTTTCTAAACATCTATTTTCTCTTCCAATTTCTTCAACTTCACCTGCTCCAGTATAAACCATTAGATAAAATTGGTCTCAAACACTTCCCAATACAACATAACTTACAATGAGGATGAGATGAACACCTTATAATGATCCAAATTTAAACCCTCATGTGAAACCCAAATATCATGAACTCTCATATTTTAGGGAGTTCCCAAGGACCTAAAAAAACTATTGACTTACTCAACCTATTCCACCACCTCTAAAAAACTAGTTCACCATGTAAAATGGGGAAAATGAAATTAAATATATAGCACCACCACACTAAGAGTTTGGGCAGGGCCAAAGACCATATAAGACTTACTAGAAACCTCTATGACCTTTCTAGGGGTCATATTCTGAACAACACATGTGGTAAAAAAACCCAAATGAACACATAAACAAAAAATTAACAAAAAATAACATCCCATACAAAATAACCAACTCATAAATCAAACATCACAAAATGAGACCACAATCCTCTTTCTAAAACCACCATTTCCATTCCAATTTCAAAATTTCCTTCTTTCAAGGCCATGTTTCAAATATCAATATCAAATTCCAAATTAAATTTTGAACACCAATGTTTATTTTCAAAATAAAAAAAACCCTGTAATCATTTTCCCTCTTAGATCCATTTTTTCAAAAACCATTTTCCATTTTAGAAATTCACTCACACTAACTAAAATGAATCCAAAACATAACATACATAAAACTATAGAAATGGGATACCAGTGTCCATGTAGAACCCAACAACATTGTTTAGCATACAATTCCTCAAGTAAGAATCAACCACTGGACATATCCTGAACCATGAACATGGGAATCATATCGGTCACTAATCCATGAAATCACGTTGTGTGGAACTATTTCACCTTCATTACTATCCCCCAAACACACACAAAAAATCACAGAATAATGTAATAAACCCATAATTCAAAATAAAAGACTCAAGTCTCAGACTACCCTTAGAAACATGAGGAGCAGAATGACCATGATTTCATGACGCTCTTCTGGCACCAACCTCTCGAGTACCAATAGTCCTACATAAAAAATACCTAATTCCCCAAATAAAAAAGGGCTTCTATAATACCATTTTTTCATGAACCTATCAAGGATGACACCTAACATGACCCATGACAATGCCCGAGATGCATTCTTGATCCTTCCAGACTGGAAAATAGCACTGGGAATCACAGATATCATGATGGGAATGATTTAAACAAATATAAACCTAGACCAAATAAACAAAACTGAGAATGCACCACACACCATCAATAACTAAACAAGAATAAATATATAAATAAGATCAAAATAATACAGATAATCTAATAGATACTACGAAGTGAAACTAAAACCAAACAGTAAATGACACAATCTCCACAAGACCTCTTGGCATCCTTTAACCACAAGACCAACCTACTCCAAAGGCAAACCCAAACCAAAAACTGAAACGTGAAAAATATATGAGGTCTATTGACACCTAGGGGAACAATTAAGGTGTAATCATAAACAGACCATTAGGTGTTCATTGTAGATTCATTAAATTTCCATTCCCAAAACAATCCATAAATAATGGTTTGAAATACATTTAGAAAGTATGGTTTTTCATTCAAAGAATCAAACACATCTTTAACCTTTTAAAACAACACACACCATCTTCCTCCTTTTAAAACAGATTTCAATTTTAAGAAAACCCAATTTATAAAACCAATACCAAAAAAAGATACTGAGCAGGTGATCAATTGTGATACTAGGAAAATAATGGAAAATGTACAGGTTTAAAAAGGTAAACATAAAAACTATCAATAAAAATCTATAGAAAAAATAGGAACATAGAAGTAATAATCATGGGAATTTCCTAAACATTTATAGAACAAATCCTTGGATGTGCTCATTTTAGACTCACCTATCGAATTATGGTGCAGTTCCAAAGTCGATAACCAACTAGGTGCTCTAAATTATCCTCACCATTAGCACGACCCACCTATATTCTCAAGAAATAAAAGGGTACCAACCCATGTAATCGAGTTAAATAAGAAAATGTCACTCAAACCTCTAGATATAGTCCTCGAATCCCAAGATAATAGTACATAGAGAATGATGATTTCCTCAAAAGTTTGGAATAAAAAAAGAACACATAGATGCCAATATTATTTTCTAGCCCAAACATTGACCCCACCTATATATTGACCCTCTCCTCATATGGAATACCATAGAGGTACCCATTAAACATCAAGCCATACACATGTACCAAATGGGTCTTCATATCATAAGATCTTTCAAACCTCTTTTCAAAATACCAAAGAGTACCAACCAGGCCTAAAACATTTACAGTTCCAAAACCATTTCCAAAACGAAGATTAAAACACCATTTAGGTTTGGGGGATGCCGAATGGGCCTTCATATAATTTAGAAACTAAACCATACTCCCAATTTCCAAATGGTCCAAGATTTATAAAACATATTTGGAAACCACCCTTGACAACATTTTAAAACCAAGAAACCATCTAGCAGCATTAGATTTTTAGAACCATTTGTAAAAAATATAGGGCTATAGAAAATAGGAGGGAAGAGGGATAATTGTTTTGAAATATAATCTTTAAGGTGAACATTTTTATCAATGACCATTATCATTTGTACTATTATACATATGTTCACCTCCTATAGATATGGATATGCCTACATGCAATGAAACATCCATGATAAACCAAAAAATGCACAAAAACAATTTAGATAGTTACCAATAGCATTTTTACCAACCACAAAAACCCACACACGGTAACTAAATCAAAAATATAAAGCACGAACGCACAAAAATAATTGTTTACAGGGAAATAAAACTACTGAAGTCCAACCTAGGCCACAAAAATTCAAAACACTCAATCTCCTCATTAAAATACAAGTGTGATTTTGTCAAACACATTACATTCATATACATATAGTCATAATTGTATAAATCCTTTAAAACCCCATTTTCATCAAATTTAAACTATGAAAGAACAATAAAAATTCAAAATAACACACCACAAACATTATTAAATCGTTTTAGAATCAATTTAATAAATATCAAGCATCAATGGTATGTTCCAAAAAGGAAAATGATGGAAACACAAACCTCAATGACCCACAGATGTGAGGAAACTCTATGATAGGGAAGAACCAAGACCGATAGACAATCTTCACACCCTAAAATCAATGAAAACAAGACACATTATCCCACCATCACTCTATGGTTCTTTCAAGAGGGAACCCACCATGTAAGAGGAAAACACACAATAGAGGGAGAAGATAAGAAGAGGAAAATACCCCTAAAACCATGGGAATCTATAACACCCCAATTTTTAAGGTGTGTATCTTCTTAAATAATTTCAATTCATTTTATAGATTACATTTTAAAAAACACTTTTTTCAAATAGTATAAATCATATAAAATCACATAGAGAACACAAATCAAACTTTATAAATGAATAATGAATGAAATAAGGGGGTTTTTCAATAAATAAATGAACATATAACAATGAAATAGTAACATGACATTTGGAATAGTAATGTGACCCTTAGGAATAGTAATTAGGACAATAGAATATTAACATCACCTGTGAAATTATAAATAAAATTTAGCCATATTATAATGGTTATATGACATAATTAGTATAAGAAAATAAATTTTCTAGAAATTATTAACTAAGTATTGATATTTTTATAAAACATAATTGGTTATTTTCAATTTTATAATTAATATAATTATTTTAAAAAAAATAAAATATAATCATAAATTAATATTTTTAGGTATTATTATTAAAATATAATTTTTTGAGACTTTAGTTATCTTTTCAAAGTGTTATAAAATCAGTTTTAATTTTAAAATTTTACTTTTTAGAGTAAATGAAGATTTTAATTAAATATTAAATTTCTTATATTTTTAAAATTATTGTAATAAAATGGAGTTCATTTTTTAATTCTACAAATCTAAAAATGGTTTGATTGAATTTTTGGGATTTTTCTAAAATAGTTAATTTTTTGGTTAATAGTGAAATACAGTAATTTACGGTATATAAACATTATTAGATAAAGACACTATTCCTTGAGTCATCACTGATGTAAGAACCATAATCTCGAACATAACTTCATTATTTAAATATATTTAGTGATTATTCTCAAACTATTCATATTCTTATGTCAAAATAATAAACTAATGAAAAAATAGTGAGAGAACACCTCTCTCAACTACTATAAATATTACCCCTCACCACCTCCACTCCTCACACCTATTAAGCCTTGAAGCTTACCCTGTTTCTGTCCATTAATTTTCTCGATCCTCTCCCCCACTTCTAGCATCTCTCGTTCTTAACAAAAGACAAAAATTAGTTTTCTTAAGGAGGATCTCAAGGAGAGGAATTGAAGAGGTAAATCCTTTTTCATGCTCTTTCAATATCTTTTAATTTATTTCTTTATTATTCTATCCTTACATATTCTATAAAAAATTCATGATAACTCCCTTATCTTATATATACTATAATTTTATTTTGATAATGTGATATTCATCATCCAACCCCTTGTCCAATCCCTTTTATTCTAAAAATGTAAATATCGTCTTTGAGGTGCTGATTTATCACCTTTGTGGATGACGTGTTTTCTTCATTCAATTACGCCTTCAAGGATGGTGATAAAAACATTTTTATGGTTAAAAAAGAAAATAATATATTAATTACAACCTATTTAATATTATATAACCATTATATAGATGTAAAATTAAATAACAATACAAAACTAGTTTGTGATGATTTAAAAACGCCAAACTGATCTAAACGATTATCACTAATATTTTATCTAATGATTAATACTCATACCATATAACATAATGAAATATATAACCATTACATATTATTTAATTTCATTATTAACATATAATTCTATAATTCTGGATAACTATTCTCATTTTTCATGATTTTACATACATATATACAAGTGAACTGATCATGAAAACCAAGGAAACGAACGCCCCATAATGATAAAATTGTATCTTATAAATCATAAAAAATTTCAATAAATGAACTTTATAATATTATAAAAAATATAATACATGTATAAAAGGTTATTAGTTAACTAATTAATTAATTTAATCTGATTATCTAGGACATTAATATCATGTTCCGAAAACATTCAGACATAAGGATAGTAACTTTGTCTCAATTTCCATTTCATTGAGAGTTACTTTGTATTGTGCACCTATTCAATATTATGTGGTGTATCTACTACCACATTGATATCATTTTCATTTGAAATTATATTTCTATTAAATAATCAAATTCGTGTATCATGTATATGATTATTTTCTTAGTCATATTCCATTTTACATGTAGTGTTTATTTTGAATGTTGTTTTAACTGTGGAAATATTGATGAATCTATGTCCTATACTCAATATAGATATTTAAAAGGCATATTTTTCATAAATTAAATCTATGTATGACGAATTATTTTGAATTTATGGGACATTTGGGGCATTTTATAGCACTGTGATGAATCAATGAGTCTCATGAGGAAAAATAGTTTGTGACAAACACTTCATGTTTGTTTCCAAAATGAATCTGATGGGTATCTACCCAGAAACATAATTTGTCTTGATATAATTATGGTTCATGTACCAAATACATGACATCCAAATAATAAGCATTTTATTTATTTAGTATTTATTTATTACGTTCCATGAGTTTTTCTCTTTTAAAAAATCTATAGATGCATTATCATTCTTAGTGTATTGATGGCTTGTGTTTTCTAGGTTACATGCCTTTCTATTATTTATATTCCTTATTGTTTTTACTTCATTTATTATTTTTTAATGTAACCCTTACTGAGTTTTTGAGATCACCCTTTTATTTTTTCCCCTTCCCCGTGTTTTGAAGATGAAATCTTTGAATAAGTGATAAGATGCAGTTCATTTCCTTTTGGTATGTTCCTTGTTTAATTACCATTGAAATAAGGGAACCATATATCTATTTAGTTTCTTCCAAACTACCAAACTAATAGATCCTTGGTGATATGATCTATTGTATCAATTCTATTGTAATAAAATGACCACAAACTCTTGGATACTTGGGTTAGGGTTGTTAAAATTGGTATCAGATTAGGTTTAGTAGAAACCTTGGGAACTAGATTTAGAAGAAATAGTTTAGGGAATATAACCCTAAGAAAAACTTTGAGGATAAGAATAGAATAAAATCCCAAAAAAATTGTGAGGTAGATATTATGTGGGTCTTCCTAGAAAAATATATATGTCTGGACAATGTAATTGGAAATGGTTCTGGCATAGATGAACCAAAGGGTAATAACTCTAACAAGGTGTCCTAGACCTGGCTCGGGGTAACCTGGTACCTGACAATAGGCCTTACTATACATCTAGTTTGACAATCTCAGGGGATACACTTTGGATAATTCACATTTTATTTTAAACCCATTATGAAGTATTTAAAAGTAAATATGCCTCCAATGAAACCATGTTATGATTATGAGATTAGCTATGCATAAATTTTATATTTATGTTTAGTGTTTTTCTATATCAAAATTCTGCATCGTGATTCATAACCTAATTTAATGTATTTCATTATTTATAAATAGAACCTAATGGAAGGAAATGAATCAATACGCATAGAAAATGTAGGTATTTCCCCACTAATGAATTCAATATAGTCAGTTTTGTAGCTGAGAAGATCCTGACAATATTCTGAAATCTTACTTAGGTTAGGAAAAATAACCATACTACACCTATGTTGGATTGTTTCAGGAGGAAGAAGCCGCTATCTTTTAGTGGGAATACAAATCCATTGGTATTTGAGTAATGGATCAAGTCCCTCTTAAAGATATTTCTGGAATTGAGATGCAATGAAAATGAAAAATTAACACTGAAATTATATTTCCTCATGGGTGATAACGATCAATGGTGGTCTTTGATCTATAATATAAAGGAGGGAGACAAAATAAATTACATACAATGGAGAACTATTAAGTAAAAAATATTCTACGAATACTTCCCTCATAATAAATGAATCGAAATGAAGAGAAAATTCTTTATCTTAAATAAAATAGAAGAAGAGAGTTTTGCAGAGTATTGGGATATCTTCACCAAACGTTCAAAGTATTCTATAGAGTTCAAACATGATTCAGAAGACAAGTTTTATCATTTTTTTGAAGGTCTTAATCCAAGTCTCCAAAGGCACTCGTTTTGCAATCATTTTCAATATATGATGAAATAGTATTATGTTCCATAAAAAAGGAGAAGTAATTTTCTAGATCATATATGTTAAAAGGAAATCAAGATAAATAGAGGTATTCTGATATCCATGTAAAAGGTGAAGCATCAAAGAACAAAAATGGAATGAAGAAATTTTCATTATGTTAAAATTTTAGAAATAATTGTCTTGGGAAATTCTTGAAAGCAGTGGGAGTCTAATATAAGTACAGAGAAAAGGGTCATAGAGATAATGATTGCAAGGGGAAGAAACAAGAAAAGTATGTTCAATGCTTCAACAATAATGAAATGAGGAATTAATCAAACCAATTTCCCAAGCATCAGGGGAATCTACCAAAGAAGATTCCAAGGGGAGATGGCCAATCTTATGGAATCACCAAAACTAATGTAGATGTACCCAATGAAGTGGTGTAAGTTACATTAATACTATATTAAAATTTATCCAATGCATTATTTGATTTTGGATAATCACACTCTTTTATATCTACCTTGTTTTCCAAGAAAATTAGACATTTAACTTTTGATTTAACAAAGGTACTGTCAATAAAAACTCCTAAGGGATGTCTTATTGCAAAAAAATGTGTCAGTAAATCCTTTTTACGAAACATAAACATGATTTAATTTATGTTCTTATCATCATAACCTTGATTTAATTTGATATAATCCACTATATAGACTATATTTAAAAATATGATGCAAAAATTTATTGCAAGAAGAAGGAAATTATGATATATGAGGAATATGTAGATTCCCTTATCCTTATTTTAGAAATCTCATCATCTAATTCTTATATAGATCCACCACTAGTATCTCTACTAATTTAAATTCTTGTGGTATAATAGAAAACAACATCTAGGGATGAGGAATGAAATCTTCGAATTGAGGATGTACCAATTGAGCATGAATACATTGATGTATTTACTAAGTAATTATATAGGAACCCCCTAGAGCGTGAAGTTGAACTCACCATTGATCTAATCCCCAATTGAAGAACAATATCCAATACTCCATATTGAGTGACCATTAGAGAATTATTGGATCTGAAGAAATAACTAAAGTAAATGAGTGACAAGGGATTTATTCACCCTGGTATTTCCTCATGGGGTTCCCCTATTATCTTTGTCAATAAGAAAGATGGACCTGTGAGACATTTCATTTATTATAGATAAACCAATGCTATTAAAATAAATAACAAGTATCATATACATTGAATTGATGATTTATTTGATAAACATCATAGAGTTAAACATTTTTTAAATATTTACCTTCAATCTGGATATCATAAATTTCATGTGAGGAAGGAAGATATTCCAAAGTCAATATTTCCAACCAAGTATAGACATTATGAGTTTACATTAATTCCAATTGTATTGACTAATGTACCCTTAATGTTTACAGATCTAATGAACAGAGTGTTCAAGGAATATATTGGCGATTTTGTTGTGGTATTTATTTATGATATCTTGATGTATTCTAAAAGATATGTGGAATATGAGAACCACTTACAGATTTTTCCGAATACTCTTAGATAAAAATATTTATATACAAATTTTAGAAAGTTTGAATTATGGATTCAAACCATTTATTTTCTTGGATATATTGTTATTGAAGATGGGATCTCAGTTGATCATGTGAAGAAAAAGGAAACCCAAGAATGGCCTACAACAATGGACATAACTGAGGTATGTTGTTTTATTGGTTTGGTATGTTACTATCTTCATTTCTCCAAGAATTTTTCATGATTTTCTAACCCATATACCAAGACCACCTGTAAAGGGCTTAATTTATTATGGTTAGAAGAATTTATAGAATTTTTTGTGGAATTGAAGAGAATATATTTCAATGCTCCAATTTTGACTCTTCCATCAGGAAATGATGGTTTTGTGATATATATTGATGTATCAAATAATGGACTTGGTTGTGTCCTTATGAAAATTGAAAAACATATTTCTAATACATAAAGGAAGTTGAAGACACGTGAAAAAAATTATCTAACTCATGATGTTGAGTTTTTAGTTGTAATCATTTCAATGAATATATGGAGACACTATCTTTATGATGAAATATGTGAGATATATATAGATTGAAAGATTTTTGAATACAAATTTACACAGAAAGGACTCAACATGAGGCAAAGGTGATGTCTCAAGTTAGTTAAATATTATGATTTCTCAATACACTACCACCCAGGAAAGAAAAATAAGGTAAAATATGAATTAATTAAGATAGATCATGGACTTCTAACCAACATGAGGATGGAGAAGGATCTTATGTTCATAGATCTAGTAAATATAGATATGGGAATTGTTAAGGAAGAGGAAACATCACTCCTTTTTCAAATGATTTCTAAACCATCTATACTGGAAAAGATAAAAATAATTCAATGTGATGATAAGGATTTTAAATAGAAATTTAATGTCATTGAAGATGGAATATTGACATACTTCATTTACAAAGATGGCTTTCTGAAATTTTTAGAGGTTATGTGTTCCATTAATATTTGATATAAAAAGGGAACTATTTGATGATACTCATAGCTTAAATTTCTCTATACACACTGGTAGTACCCAGATAAATAGGGATATGAGGGAACATTTTTTGTAGGATAACTTGAATTTGTAAATTGATTATTATGTGTCAAGGTGCCTAGTTTTTTAACAAGTGAAGGATGAGAGACAACATCATCAAGGATTCATGAAACCTATACCTATTCCTATGTGTAAGTGCTATGAAATTATTATGTAATTTTACATAGGACTGCCAAGTAATTCTTGAAGGAATGTTGCTATATGGTTATTGTTGATCTTCTTAAAAAATTGAAACATTTCCCTATTATAAGAGAAGATTTACCTACTGATCACCTATAATAGTCTATATTAATGAAGTTATAATACTTAATGGTTAAAATATATAGATTATATTCAATCATGATCCCCAATTTACATAAAAATTATGGAAGTGTCTTCAGAAGGATTTGGATATTGAGCTTCATATGAGTGCATCTTGTCACCCTTAAACCGATAGAAAGTCTTAAATGTATATTCAAACATTGGAAGACATGTTTAGATCTTGCTCAATTTACTTTCAAGGTATGTTGGATTAGTATTTACCTTTAGTGGAATTTTCCTACAATAATAGTTTCCATTCTTGTATTCAAATGGCACCACATGAAGTATTATATGGAAAGAGATGTTGAACTCCAACTTTTTGGGATGAAGTTGTTGAGAAGAAACTTGTAGCCTAGGACTTATGGATGGGGAAATGATAAAGGTAAAGACAATTCAGGATCGGGAATTCAAAGTGGGATTTCTTTTCTTTTTGAATGTATCTCCATCGAAGGGTGTCTCAAGGTTTAGTAAGAAAGTTAAAACGTTCCCCAAGTACATTAGACCATTTGAAATTCTAGAAAGAATTGGAGATGTAACTTATCATCTAAAAATGCAGCCATATCTATAAACATTTCATGATGTGTTCCATATATCATTGTTAAATAGGTAAATTCCACACCCAACGCATGTACTCACTTATAAAGTAATAGAACTAGAACATGATTTATCTTACTTCAAAGAGATTGTTGATATTATTGAATCCAAGGAGTAGGTATTGAGGAACTAGTTGAAACATCTTGTAAAAGTTATTTGGATAATCCAAAAATGGAAGAAGCAACGTGGGAACTCAAGGATGTTAGGAAGAAGAATTACCCTCAACTTGTTAGAAGTAAATATTTATGAAAAATTTCAAGGATAAAATTATCAAAAGAGGTAAGAATATAACACTCTAGTATTTTATGGTTTGTATCTTCTTAAATAATTTCAATGAATTTTATAGATTACATTTAAAAAAACTATTTCATATAATATAAATAATATAAAATTACTTATTGAACAAAAAATAAAATTTCTAAATGAAAAATGAATGAAATAAGAGGGTTTTTCTTTAAATTAAAAAACATATACCAGTGAAATAGTAACATGACCTTTGGAATAGTAATGTGACCTTTATGAATAGTAATTTGGTCAATAGAATAGTAACCTCACCTATTAAAGTATAAATAATATTTATCCAATTTGTAATGATAATATGTTATAATTAGTATAAGTAAATAAATTTTATAGAAATTATTAATTAAGTATTGATATTTTTATAAAACATAAATGTTTATTTTAAATTTTATAATTTATGTAATGATTTAAAAGAAAATTAGTTTTCATGAAATAGAATCATAAATAAATATTTTTATGTCTTATGATTATAAGATAATTTTATGATACTTTAGTTAATTTTTCAATGTGTTATAAAATACATTGTAATTTAAAAATTGATATTTTTTTAGTAGATGATGATTTTAATTACAAATTAAATGTATCATATATAGAAAATTATTTTCATAAAATGGAGTTTATTATTGAATTATACACATCAAAAAAATTGTTAGGGTGTATTTTTTGGAATTTTTCTAAAAAAGTTGAATTTTTTGTGAATAGTGAAATATGATAATTTAGGGTATATATATTATATAAGTTAAATATAATATTAATTGATTCAACACTAATGTAATAACAATAATATATAAACTAACATTATTATTTTAATATATTTAGTGATAATAATCTACCAATTCATAGTCTTAATGAAAAATAATAAACTAAAAAATAAAATTCTGAGAAAATGCCCCTCTCTCCTCCACTATAAATACCACCCCTCGCCACCTATTACCCTCAAACTTATTAAGCCTTTAAGATTTAAAAATTTATTAATAATCCCTTTCCCAAAACACTTACACATTTCCAGGGTCCAAAAATATACTAAACTAAATTTTCATTAGTAGTTTATCAAGGAATGAAATTCAAGAGGTAAATCCTTTTTCATTCTCTTTCAATTTATTTTAAATTATTTTCTTCTTATTATATCCATAAATCTTCTATAGAAACATGCATAATGTCATATATATCCTATATATACTTTAATTTTATTATTATAACATAATATTCATCATCACACCCCTTCTCCTATCCCTTTTATTATAATAATGAAAACAGTGTCTGTGAGGTGCCGATTTACCGCCTTCATGGCAACCTGTTTTTGTCCTTCAATTATGCCTTCATGGCTAGTCATAAAACCATTGTTATGTTTAAAATAGACTATAATATATGTATTAAAACTTATTTAATATTGTTTATCCTCTCTAGATAAACATAACATTAATTTATAAGACAAAACTAGTTCGTGATGTTCCAAAAAACCCAAGATAAAACTAAATGATTATCACTAAGGTCTTATCTAATGATTCATCCACATACCATATAACCAAATTAAATATATAAAAATTAAATATTCTTAAATTTCATTAATAACGTATAATTTCAATTCTGGACAACTATTCTCATTTTACAAGATTTTCTATACATATATACAAGTAAACTAATCATGAAAACCAAGGAAAACAATTCCCCCAAACAATAAAATTGTATCTTATAACTCATAAAAAGGGACATAAATGAACTTAATAAAATTATAATAAATCAAATAAATGTATAAAATTTTCTTCATTAATTAATTTATTTATTTATTGTGGTTTTCGACATTAAGATCAAGTGTCGAACACATTCTGACATAAGGTAAGGAGCTATGTCTCAATTTCCATTTCATTGAGATTTACTTGGTATTATGAACATAATAATTATTATGTTGTGTATCTGCAACCCATTTGAGATCATTTTTATTTTAAATAATATTTCTATTAAATATCCATATTCTTTTGTCATGAATATGATTATTTTCTTAGTCTTATTCCATTTTACATGTGTTTTTTTTGAATGTTGATTTAACTGAGAAAACATTGATGAATCTATATCCTATACTCAATAATTATATTTAAATGTCATATTGGTCTTGAATTAAATCTATGTATGAATAATTATTTGGACTTACATTGATGGGAAGGTCCCATTATAGCCCCTCGATGCATAGACGGGTCTCACTAGACAAAAACGTTGGTGACAAACCCTTTATGTTCATTTCTAATTATAATCTGATGGGTATATGACTAAAGAATTAAAAAATCATGATGGTATAAAGGTTTATGTTCTAGATGCATTATTTCCAAATAATAAGCATTATATTTATTTAGTATTCATCTATTACTTTACATGAGGTTACACTTTGAAAAGAAAACTATGGATGCATTATCATTCCCAGTGTATTGATGGCATGTGTTTTCCATATTACTTACCATTCCATAATGTTAATTACTTATTGTATTTAATTCACTTATCATCCTTTTATATAACCCTTACTGAGAATTTTATCTATCCCATTTATTTTTTTCCTTCCCCATGGTTTGAAGATGAAATCATTGAATAAGTGACAAGAAGCAGTTTATTTCATTTTTTTAATTTTATATTTAATTAACTATGTAATAAGGGAACCATATATGTATATAGTTTCTTTAAGAATACTAAATGGATTGATGGTTGGTGATTTGATCTCTTCTACCTATGATATTGTAATAAAATGACCATAGACTCTAGGATACTGGGGTTGGGTTTGTTACAGAATCTCACCATAGAATCTTAAGGAGACAACCATGGAGGAAGGAGAGCCAATAGAGAGGATCTCGGAAGGTCCTGTTGTGTTTCTAGTCTGAGAAAAGGGAAGGAAACCCTAAAATGGGTTTAAAAGAGGGTGGGGAAAATATGGAAATTCAATATTTTAAAGAACCTGGGAAACTCGCATGGTTTGGTGCATAGTTTACCAAACCATGCACTAATCATTCACATCCTACTAGAGATAAGGTTAACATGCATATGATGGATGAATACATTTGGAAACCATGTTCCTACAATGAAATTCAACTCTATCAAATGACAGATTCATTACACATGTTTTCTATATGGTTTCCTCTAACCCTGCACAAGATGTTTTCTATTTACCATACACCAGATAAACAACGTATGGTTTCACCTTTTCCATGAAAAATTTTGTCCTAAGAATACTCAAATTATGAAAATGGCCAAAAACCACCCACAAAATTCAAAACTCAAAAATTATCACCATGAACTCAACCTAAACCTCAACCCAAATATCCAACCTCAAGAAAATAATAAAAAAATTGATAGATCACAGTCTATGTATTCTAATTCAAGTTTTGGTAATTCAAGTGGAGATCGTAACTATACCTTTATGGTTATAGACTCCTACTGATGGTGATCACATTTTACTCACAATAGTAGAATGTTTCATTTTTCTCTAAATTAGGGAATATCTTTTTATGGGATTCCAATATATCAGGATGAGACTCTATTTCATCACTCTTTTGATGGGTTGGATTGTTAATTATAGATTCAATGTAATTTTTAGTTGAGTAGATGGGTCATGGTTCACTATTAATAGAGAGTGGGATCTATCTGGAAATTATTCCATAGTTTCATTTATCATGAAATGGGATTATGTGTCATACAATTTTGGGGATGTACCAATAGATCCTAATATTTATTAGTTATACCATCCATGATGAGAGATTTTATGGGGTTGTTTGGTGACCATCCAGAGAAATATTTATAATAGGAATATTGTAAACTCTTTTACATTTAAGGAAGAATAAATGGAATCCAAGAATTATTTCATTAATCAATTTGGTATCATCTTTAGTTCTATGAGAATATTATTTCATGAATGCTGTTAAATCATTTCTATGGACATCGTGAAATCCTAATGGTATTTTTTGGAGTAATAAATTCCTTTTATGTGATTATGAAACCTATGAATCATTTTTTGTAGTCTTCATAGACACATATTTTGTTTAGCTAAATCAAATGGTGAATATCTCATGTATTCATTGGTTCTTCTTGGATTATGTTTAAAATACCAATGGTATTTGAGGGTTCTTAATGTGGGAGTTTTTTATGTGATAGGTTCATACTTTCATGAATAACATCAAAGATAGTATAGTAATGGTTGGATTATATAATACTTATATCTATGATAGATTGTGTGATCAGAATAGTACATCAGTGGTATAGTAGTTGACACCCTTAATAGTAATCTTATGCCCATAAGATGGAGGTAAATTCTGAGAAGTTATTCTTAGTGTGGTTGATTTCAAATTAAGAGGAATACATGGTATGTATTTCACTATTTATGTTGGACCCCATGTCCTAAGGGGCGTGGGAGGTCTAGAATAGTATTATCAATTATGGGATCATATATGATCATGTATTTTCATATGGTTCACATGGCGCATTCTCTTAAGGGTTAGGAGTGTATCGCATTTCTACAAGGTGGGATAGTGGTATTCCCATATGTATCATCTTGTTTATTTTGATGATAAATTTGGAATAAGGTATTTAATTGGTGTATGGAACCTTGGAAGTGTAGGTTTAATTGAAAATTTGTATTCATTATGTGTTGACTCTAGTTATACAATTAAGGATGACATTCTGTAGGTTTAGGCTCTTAGTCACTAATGTTTTGTTAGGTGTATCCTAGGGTATAAAACTAACAGACAAGTGTAATTTAACAGTTTCCAGTCAATACACTTTAGATTATGGAAAAATGTGTTATCAATGAGATTAGAGTTGGTTTTATGGTGGTTAGAGGAATTTGGTTCTGTATCTTGATGTGATCTCTAGTAACTTTCATGAAGAGTTCCTATAACCCAACTAATTTATATTTATTAATGGATGAGTGCTTTGTTGGAGTCATAGGTTTAGTTGTGTAGTTTCTTATGGTGGAAGAAATGAGATTTAACTTTGGATCTAGTGGTTTCTTTGTATTTAATGTTGGTTATATTGGAATATGTGCCTTGTCTAATAATGTTGAGAAGTTAAATTAAACCTCTAAGTGTATTTTTCCTATACTATATTATAGTCTATTTGTGTAATATTTTCCTAACTATCCATAAATTATGTTTTAATTTGTATTAATTTTTTTGTATGATAGCATTTGCGGTGTAAGTATGGGTAACCTAAGGTTAGAAAGGCTTCAGTATGGAATCTTGGTGGGAGTCACATGGTACGATCTTATTATTTATTTGAGACTTTGGTAGAATGGTCATGAATTGAATAAATACTATTAGGTAGTTGAAATTAAAAAAAAAGATAATTTAAGTGAAATTGGTATATGGGGAGTGTATTTCTTGTTTGACTAGTTCCAAGGATCACATAGAGCTTTCACCCACAAAGTAAAATTTAGTGTGTGTGGGGATAGATTGTTTCCCAAATGAGGTTGTTTTATTAGTTTTCTATATTTAGTAGCTTGGTTTGTTTCCTTTTAAACGAAAAAAAGTTTTAAAGTTGGGGAGTATGAAATAAACCAGGTTTTCCTTCATTATAACTTATCTCATTTTTATGTTTTGAAATCTTGTATCCTAAAATGGGGTAAAAAGGTAAATTTTCCCAAATTAATTTCCATGGAAAAAATTATCTGATCATTCCATTGATCTTAGAATGTTTTTTTTACCCTTGAGATAAATTTTGATGATGTTCTATGGTATTTGTTTTTTAAGGTATATTTAATATTTATTAAAGAAATAAATATTTATCCCACTAATTTGAATAAAAATATCTTCTTAAAAAAATATTATATGGAAATTTCGAAACTAGGTTAATTCTATAATGAGTTATTTTTATGATATGTGGTTTTAATTTCTTATTGGGGTTTTGGGATTTGTACCAGTCTATTTTGGGTTTTTCATTAAAAAGGACCAGTTTTCTTAGTTTTTTACCTTAAAATATATCATTATGGAATTTCCCATAGAGTTATAATCATTATTTATATAAACACTTGAAGGATATATAGGATTTTTTTTCGGATTTGATCACTAGTGATGTCAATAATGAATTAATAGAAAAGTGTAAGATTCATTGGATGATGAAAATATAAAAATACAAAGTAATGGATTTTATATAATAGGGAGGATCTTTTGGATAAATCATTTCACCTCATTCTTCATATACATTATCCTTATTTATATGATCAAATTTATCAAACCCTCTAGTTGTAAATAGGAAAAAAATTAAAAATGAAAATGTAATTTGATAAATATTTTATTTTTTTATGATAAGGATTTTCTTTAGATTTTTATTATTTATAATCATGTGATTGTGATGGGATTTATAATCAATGAAATGAAGGTTTCAGATATAGAATAATCTAGTCATTCACATTCCAAATGATATTTTCCTATTATTATCCAAAAAATAAACTATAATAATATACTGAAGAATGACATGTATCCTAATCATATATAAATAATCTAGATGAAGGAATATCAGAACCATGAGTGGGTACATTTCACATTAAATTTACAAATGACTTAATAATAAAAATTACATTAATATTTGGATTCTTTCTCTAATAGGGTTTTTATTTTTTTAACCATGTATGGGTTCACCATTATTGTGCTAAATAATCCTAAGTATAATCCCTCTAGAATAAATTCACATGTGAATAATAAAATATAAACTATGTTGATGGAATTTTATGTTCTAAAACTAATTATTTGTTCATCATTCATTTTTCGCCTTTATTGCTATACGACCCCTCATAAAGTACCCCAAGAAAAACATATATATATATATATATTTCATAATTTTAAGTGAAAAAGTAATATATTAAAAATAATTCATGTTCTATTACCATAAATTTTTAATTCCTTTTAATACTAGATATATAATAAACATATTTATAGTAATATATTTAATATCTCTTAAAAAAATCTCTCAAAGAACCGTTCTCAGACATTTCTTACTCAATACATTTCTTCATAACCTAGGGAATATAGAAACAAAAGAAAGGGTGGTCTAAGATAATAAATAAAGGAAAAATATTGGATATATCAATATATGATATTAAGAAATCATAAGATAATAATAAGGGTATGAGGCAATGATCATAACTTATAAATTTCATTCCCAATCATTCATAGATCATAAATTAGGAGTCCTGGAATAAAGATTTAGCATTTCAAAATTCACGAGTCATAAGAGTGAGGAATCATCATTAATTAATCATGACAAATAAAATCATATAATAATAATAATAAATGTTCAAATTAATATTATCACAATCATAATTATAGAAAATCGTTTCATTAGTCAAGGATTTCTACCACGACCATGATCACAAAGTTGAAAAATCCTCATAATGGATTCAGTTCACTCCCCAACCACATTTCATTCTTGGATTGGGTTTAATCCCCATATTCTTTATACTATATCATTGGATATAAATAATTACCCAATTAATTTAAGGTATTTAAATGAACCACTTTTCACATATTGAAAAAAAAATATATTTGTGCCTCATGATTATAAGAAAATTATTCAATTCATCATAGCATAACCCATAAAAAACAGGTTTCATAATGATTTTCAAATCACATAATAATAAGACATATATATAAATAATTTATTTAGTATAATTATATCATAGCCCTAGTGAGTTATAAAAAAACATAAAAGGATGTTTACATATATGAAAAATTGATTTTAAATAATATTTCAACCATTCTTTGAAAAGATGAGAAAAATATCATTTTCTTTTGATAAAATTTTAAATAAAAAATCATAGATAATTGTGAAAAATATTTTACTTGAAAATAACCATATAAACATGTGATTTATTATTCAACTATAATAATGGTCATCATCATGAGAAAATTAATTCTTCTGGTAAACATTAAAATAAGGATTCCTTCCATACATTTTGTAAAATGTCATCAATAACATGTTCAGAAATATATTGTGAAATTTTATTTTTTATCGTTTGAAAATAAATTTTCATATGATTGAAAATTACTTTAAATAATAATTTGATCATATAAAATAACACCCTTGAATTTGTTTTAAATAACATGGGTATGGAAGAAAAAGATCACTGACCAAAGACGAAATAAGGTCGACTTTTCTTTATAACATTTTCCCAATTTTTTTTAGGTATCCGAAAGAGGAGAATGAAATGAAAAAATTAAAACCAAATAAATAACCCAAATATAATAAAATATATGAATTTTAATATATATATATATATAGTTTATAATTCCCTTAAATGAGATTCAAGTATTAACAATCTTGATTAAAAATGGGATTGAAACATAAACACTTTCCTTAGGTCCTAACTTTCTTCTTACTAATTCTAAATATCCTATATAATCAATTTAGTGTTATTATATATATATATATAATAAATTTATTCATAATTATATTATAATGTAAAATTATGTTCTAATTTTCAATTACCCATTTATTAATAATTTTTTATTAAAATAAACATTCTAGGTGTTAACTATTTTGTTTCCCAATCATAATTTAGTAAGAAGTTTCTGTTCCTTAAACCTCGTTCATGGTTTCATTATACCCAAAATATTTAAAATGTTATAAGTATCATATTTATTCATTATATAAACTTCCATTATCATTCATATAATCAAGTGATGAGAAATTAATTACATCACTTTGGGGAGACAGTAGTCCTTCTATACGCGTGATTATTGTTTTCATTTACCAAAAAATGGAAATAAAAAATAAATAATTATACAACTTTATAAAACAATAATAAAATAATAAAATAATATATATAATCAATAAAATTATCCATATGAACAAACATGTTTGGAAGATATGAAAAATAATTCACATTGCTTCATGAAGATGGTAGTTTATAGGTACGTACGAACGATGTTATCATTTCTCATATGATGGAAGGGAGGTAGAAAATCATTGTACCATTAAAATAAAAACATTTAATTATTGTAATTAAATATATTTTATCATTAAAATATGGTTATATAATATTTATTGGGGGTTAAAGAAGAAAAAAACTAGAAATATATTGGTAAACAAAATTACCTTTTCTTTGAGAAACCTCCTTTAGCGAACATGTTAATCCTTCAAAGGTTGGTATTTTGGGACATAAATAAGATCTATGATTTGGGGATGGAATTTAATATGGTATTTCTTAGGAATTTACTGAAATATATGGATAAAATTTTGTGATGGAGTGAGTGGGAGAATACCTCCTTTTATATGTGAAGGGAATGGGACTCCAGTAAATACTTAAAACATTAAAATATTATAAAGTAAATATTATGTGAAAGTGGAACCAAGTCAACCCAAATTTGAAGATAAGACAATGGTGGGTCAAAATATTTTTATAAAATCACATTTATCAATGTTTTAAAGATATTTTATTATATATATCTATGTTTAACCCCCCCCCCCACTGTTTAATCAATTTAACCCTTACCGCAGTGACAAAGTTTTACCCTACTTATTATTCATAATTTCCAAAAATAATATTAACCTTATTAACAAATTTTAACACGATGATTAAAATTTTTAAAACCATTTAACCAAAATAAATTTCTATGATCAGAAAAAAATCATTTAAAAAATCATGTAAAATGTTATAAAAACAATTTTTTGAAAAAATGCATTTTTAATCAAAACACTAAATTTAATACAATTACATTCTGAGTAAAAAATGATTAGATGAATGTTAATTTATTGTATTTAATAAATTATCTTCACATTTCATTAAAATAATTCATCAATATTGATTAATTTAATTTCTTATTAAAGAACACATTGCATGTATAAAATCATTTTTTTAGAAAAACATCTCTTTATTCCCTCAAAAGATTATATTTTCATTTCCAGCTAATGAATAACCAATTAATTCATTTTATAATTGTGTAAAAAATACTTATCCATAATTTTAACACTATAAATTAATTCTTGAATAAAATATATGTGAAAAAAATGGTCACAGAAAAAAATATTTCAAAACATTTCTTTAGGATCAATAGTATTTACTAAGTGAATTAAAAATTATTTTCAACAAAAATACCATATAATTTTCTCTATTTTATAGTATATATGAATTATTTACATAATTTCATGGATTAATTCCTCTAAAACAATCTAACATATTTATTTATTAAAAAGAGATATATTTTAAATTCTCAAGGTGTTACACTCTTCCCCCTAATAATATTTTTGTAACACCCTAAGATTTTTCAATATATTTCTTTAACTAAATACATTATTCTACAAATTTATCAATAAGAAATGGTAAACATAAATGAATACCATGATACATTTAGATCAAAATATAAGTATTAAATATAAATATTAAAAGATAGTCATTTAATTAGTGGGTATAAATAGGAATACCCATATTATAAAACATGAGAATAATGAAAATAAAGTCTACTTTTAATACTAATGAAATCCGATTAGTATTTCTAAAACAACTACGAAAATCATTTTATGATTAAAAATATATTTTTCTGAAATTGGTGTTGTATTTCAAGAAAATAAGTGTATTATGATTAAATAATAACAAAATATATTAATAATATCAATTATAGATTACTAATGACTTAATTATTAATTGATAAGAAATAAGAAAAAAGAATAGTTAAATTTTTCAAATTTTATTTTCTAAAATGAATAGTTCCCCCTATATTTTGGGATTTTATTTAAGTATTGAATTATAAAAAATTGTAAATTTAATTTTAAAAAATAAAAAAAAATTGGATTAATAATAATAATATAATCTCATGATGATTTTTTTTATTTCTTTGAAATAATTGATGTTTTGTTGAATAGTTAAAAATATCATTTTTCAAAATATTGTGGATTTTTTTATATCACTTGGCTATAACCATAACCTAAAACTAATTAAAAAAATTATTAAAAAACTATATATCTTATAAGTAACATTATATATTTTAAAATATTTTTTTTTCTGAATTTAAAAACTATATTCGATAATTTAGAACATAAAAAATATTTTCTCAATAAAATTAATACATTATACATTAGTAATTTAAAATTAATTTTTATCAATTTTATAAATTTAATCAAATTAAATTGGTTTAATATTTAAAATTAGTGGGTCTAAATTATCTAATAAGGACAACTTAATTTTGGGGAAAAAATATTATGTTACCTTACGTATAAACTAGTTACGGTGGTAAGATCATAAATGGAAAGACTAATAATTCAAGGGGTAAAGGGATTGAAACATGTTAAAAGATGGTTTCTAATAGAGTATTTGAGGTGTGTATCAATCTTATTTCTTCTAATTTCCTTTATTTACAAATTTTTGAGCCACTTGACTTGAGAGTGAATTCCCATAATTGAAATTTTTTGGAAATTTAAAAAAATGTCATCCCTTTTCACTTATAAAAGGGGAACTCCTCACTTTATTTTTCCCTCACACCAAAACCCATTAATATCAGACAAAAGTCTACCCAAACCTCTAATAAACACTCCTATAAACAATAATGAGATTGTTTTATTCTAATAAGACCTTCCTTAAAAGATTTAATTCCAATTATGAATGATATAATCCTTGTAGTAAGGTATATATTCATAACAGCTCCTCCCTCTTTCTTGTTTCTTAATGTTCCTTTCCTCATCATAAAATTTATTTCCACCAGAATATAATTATAATATCATTATAATTATTACATTGTTATTTTATTATAATTATGTTATAAGTATTAACTTCCCTCCAATTTTTTATTATGAAAATTTAAATTTTGAATCATGCATTATGCGAACTACCACCTCCATGACGTAATGTGTTTCATTTTACTTCACCAACTTATAAGGATGGTCCTAATATAGAATTTAATATATAATTATGATATTTATGAAATATTTTATAATTTATATGATAAACCATATTAATCCATTTCTTTATTCTATTGAAAATTAAATCATCATCCATGCATATGTATGGATAACCGCCTCCATGGAACGATCGATTTTTCATCATCACCTTACAAGGATGGTGATGAGAGTGTATTTAAAGGATAAATAATATTTCTATGATACAAATTAGTTTTTATAATGAAAATTTATTAACAAATTAATTATATGAATGATAATAAATCATTAAAAAAATTAACCATCCTAAACAATAAATTTAATAACAAGAAAGAAATTTAAGAGAAAGGTTGAGGGAAATGATAGGTAGCTAGTTTTTTTCTTTGGGTATTTTTCTTTATTTTTTCATACTCTATTAGGTTTCTATATTTTTCTTTATTTTAATAAAAGAGGAACAACCTCCATATTTATTAAAAATTTCATTAAATTATGATATATCACATTAATAAACACTAAGTATGACCATTATTATTATTTATGATTTTATTATGTCTAAATAACCTCATAATCATCCATTAATCACAGAATGTTCATGTTTGAGAAGGTTTGACCACCTACTGGAAAAATACCCTAAAATTACATCATGGATGACTCAATAAACCTAATTAATGGTATAATATGATACAAATAGTTAAATATTGGTTTTATTAATGGATACATAAAAATTTTACTCAGTAATTATTAAAATTCATTTCATTGGTTAATAAAATCCTTGAAGTATGATTACTATAGATTTCATATTCAATTATAAATAATGAAATCCTCATCAAAATAAATTGTAACTTCATATATAATTATAATTCATAATTATAGTAAATTTAATGAAATTTTAATAATGAAATTTTAGAGAAATATTAATATTGACAATGCTTCTATGAAACTAGTAAAAAAGGTCAAAACTATAAACACCTGATGCGGGAAAAGAAGTAAAACCTAACTAATATACATGTAAATAATGGCTATAAATTAAAATTATAAATATTTTTAGGTATTAATATGTTTTTGAAATTAGTTATTATGATATTTATGTTTGTTATATGGTTGGTTAAATCACTTCCATGAAAAGTAAGTGTATAGGTAATTGTTTCATTATCTCACTTTCAACTTTATCAAATATGTTCGATATTATGCACAATAATTTATTTTATATGGTGTATTAACTACATAATTGGTTTCATGTATGAAAATATCTTCCATTTCTTGATAATTTAATTTCAATTTTATGAACTTTCTCTTATATCATTTGATTATTATGTTACCAACTTCGTAAGACTTTCAACAGCTCACGTTTTTATTCTTGTTGTCATAGTTTTTCATAATAGAATATAATATTAAAGTTTTTATTGATACTAAAATTACCATATTTTTTATATTATTTAATTATTTCTACAGTAAAATTTCTTCTCATCATCAATAACCAATTATTTGATAAAATATTTTCTAATTTAATAGTGTAAATTTGGAAAGAATAATTCTTATTCTTACTAATGAATTATTTTCTTCAATATCCATTTTTTATTTCATTAAATTTTATACTATATTTTTGGGATGATAATCTGTATTATTTTACATGATTATTATAATTCTAGTTACCCATTTTCAAATTAAATATCAATACTCTTTTTATGATGTTATTTTTCAACCAAGGTTTTTCAAATATATATAAAAAAAGGGTTTTCTGTCTGTTCAGAATAAGACGTTGTATCTTCCACTCGACATTTTTTTTTATAAAATTTAATTTTTTTCAAGGATATTTTAGTTGAAACTATTTATAATAAGTTTTTAAATATTATTCTCTTTCCCTTATAAAAAATTAAATTAATTTTCACCTCACCTTTTATAACAATGTCTAAAAGGTTTTGTGAAATTTTTTGTATTTTTAGTTCTATTTTTTTCTATAAAGTTTATCTATCTTAAAGTGATGTTTTGATAATACTCTATATTTTATTATTATATTATTCCTTATGGAAAA
Organism: Viscum album; assembly: GCA_963277665.1. Lineage (NCBI taxonomy): Eukaryota > Viridiplantae > Streptophyta > Magnoliopsida > Santalales > Viscaceae > Viscum > Viscum album. The sequence continues at coordinate 863,088,065 of OY728121.1, forward strand.
TTATATTTTTGATATCATATGATATTTTACATTTATTTTATGTGACTTTTATGAAAAGTGATTTGAAATTCGTGTCTTTTTAAGATGAAACTAAGAAATGATTTTTAATAAAATATTTTTTAATTTATCTTATAAATTCTTAGTGTTAATATCCAATGGATTAATGGTTCATAAATCACCATATATGTTCTCTTTTAAAATACACATTTTCAGATATTGTGTTTTTGGTATCATGTGACCACAATTTTGTATGTGATTCCATTTGTAAAAGTTATAAAACAGGTTTTTTATCAAGAGTTACTTATGATAAAATGAATGATTTGATTTTAAGTGGAACTCATACGTATGTATGATGATGGGTGGGGTCCTATTTCACCCTATAATGAACTTTTGGAGGTTTATGTCTCATAATCTCAAAAGGATACATAGTAGGATTTATCCCAAGCCAAAGCATATAGGGAATCACTTATCCCAAGACCAAGGGTTACATGGGAGGATTTATACCAAACCCAAGGGGTATATTGGGAGATTTATCCTATAAGAAACTGACTCAAGTTTCCCTGAAACTCGACACTCAACCCGATTCATCACATACCCGATGGAAATTCTCAATCCCCACAGGCTACCAATAATCACTCAGGCATCGTATGACAAAACTGAGGGAAGGATTTAGCCCAACCTGAATGAATACATGGAATAAATATATAGATAAATAATGGGATAAAGGAATACAAACAAAATATATATTCCATAACTATAAGAAAATAGCGGAAACAAACGAAACTGAAACAATAGTTAAAACTCCAAACAACAAGTCCGATTGCAAGGGACTCGAAACGTTGCTACTCCAACGATGGAATTGATAAACTCCAACAATCTCACCACTAGCTAACCATATCAGATAACATGAACCTTTCCTCCACACTATGGATCCTTTCCTTTCCCTTCACTAAAAGAAAAAAAAAGGTCTACGCACCACCGAAGCAGTGCGCGGGGTGTGAGCTAATAGGCTCAGTAGGATCCCACCTAGGTGTTCCATAACAAGTATTTGTATAACAATTATTGTTTGATTATTTAAAATTTTAAATAAGGAATGATAATCAGTAATGTTTTTTTAAATAATATATGGTAAACATTTCCCTTTTTCCATAGTTCTAAACCAAATAAAGTATATCTATTTCAAAGCACATTTTCAATATCATTTTACTCAAGAATGAACATGCATATCAAGGCTAACTCAGAAATCCAAGAAATATAAAATAGAAGAATAAGTATCACAACACAAAGGAATACTATAGGACTAGGCAACAGACTACTTAGACCCAAATAATCAAGTGCACAAAGCTAATCCTAAAACAATAGGCCTAGGAATCAGAGGAATACCCCATGATTAAACCCCCCAAAATTTCCATAATAGTCCCCTAAGACAAAGGACCTAGTAAACAGAAGAAAGACCCAAGACAAACCTCCTTTATCATCACAATTAAATGGACTATGGCCTCAAGCTAAACCTTCCACCTAGGTACCCAAGGTAAACCATGTGATCTTTTTCACAATTCAATTTCAATGCATTGAAAACCATTCAAACCCATTTCACAATCAATTTACCAAAAGACAAAGAAAACTGATTTTTATTTCAAACATTTTTCAAAAAACAATAATCATTCCAATTTCATAAATCAATTTACAAACCAATATAAATATTTCTCATTATCATAGGCTAGAGACAGAACCCCTTACCTCAAATTTTGGGTTGCACACACCCACAATGTAATCCAAAAGCAACAAAGCCCAACAACGTTGTCAATGAAGGACCTCAAGAACGAACGTCTACTTAACCACAATTGTACAAGGAATGGCCTTCGAGACAAGATCTCACAATGGATCTGTAAAGACACACCACATAAGAAATTAAGAACTAGAGCTGATCAAATCTATTTGGAATATAATGAGTCTCTCAAAAACACACTAGAACTACCTTAGGTCGAGAGCCATGATTTCTGGAGAAAAAATAACCAAGAAAAACTCCTAAATTCATGAATTTAACTTGTGAACAGGCCAAGTCATGATGTGTACCCCTTGGTCATGATGTGTGGGCCATACTGGATAAGATACACCAAAACCCCATAACATAGAGTTAAAAATCCATTATTTAACCCCTAAATGATGTGTACCTTAGGTACATGGCATGTATCAGCTCATTGTGTGATCTCCCTATTCATGACGTGATCTCCCAATCCACGACATGAAACCAGCACCAAGTACATGACATGTACTTCAGGTACATGGTGTGTACCAATTCTACAGTTTATAGTAAACACATAAAAAATCACATAAAAGGATTTTAAAACTAGAAAGGAACTTATAAAAAAGCAAAACATACCCGATCAAGGTAGCGGAATGTTACAAATTCCCCACCATAAGGAATTCCCATCCTCAATAATTAATATGGAAGATTTACTCCCTTGAAAAAGATGAGGCCATTGCTCCCTAATCAATGACTCATATTCCCAAGTCACATGAGAATATGATCCATATTTCAATAGAACTCTATCCAACGGAATTGAATTCCAATGAAATACTTTCATTTGAGATTCAATGATCTCAACTGGTTTCATTAAAATAGAAGTTTCTAGTACTAGGTCAGTTGTTTCTCAACTTAGGTCTTGAGAAGGGTCAGGGTGATACTTTCTAAGCTATTATATGTGGAAAACTTCATGAATTCCCATCAAATGATCCGAAAATTCTAATTTATAAGAAACTTTCCAAATTCGTTAAGTGATCTCAAAGGATTTAACATATCTTGGAGAAAAATTTCCCTATTTTCCAAGTCGATGGTGACCCAACTGAGGAGAAACATTCAAGAAAACATAGTCACCAATAGAAAACTCCAATGGAAGACAGTGATGATCTGTATATAATTTCTAAAGACTATTGGCTATAACCTGAATTCATCTCACTTCCTATATCTTTTCAAAAATCTATCGAACCATACTTGGTGAAACAAAATATACTTCTCCCACCTATTCCCAAAAAAGAGGTGATCTTCACGAGTGACCGTAAAACACTTCTAAGGGGTCCATTCTGATCGAAAACTAATAAATATTTTTGTAAACAAACTCAACCAGATCTATATGGATATCCCATGATCCATTGAAACCCAAGACATAGGCACAAAGCACATACTCTAAGATTTGAATTACACGCTCTATCTTTCCATCTGTATGTGGATGGTAAGTTGTGCTTATCTTGACGTAATTGCTCTTTTCCTCTTGAATAATCCTCCAGAGCCTTGAGGTAAACCTAGGATCTCTATCTAAAACAATGGTAGATGGACTCCCATGTCACCTCATGATCTCCTTCACATAAATCGTACCCAAATCTTCAAATTTAGTGGTGTATTTGATTGGAAGGAAGTGATCAAACTTCATCAACTAATCAAAAACCACACTGATAGCCTTTTTTCCTTATGGTGTCTCTAGAAACCCAACAACAAAATCCATAGACACCTCATCCCACTTCCAAACCGGCATTGGAAGAGTTTGAAGTAAACCGGAGGGCTTTAAGTTCTCTACCTTTATCCATTGTCAAGTGTAACGACGGGACACAAAATCTACAATGTAATGCTTCATATCTAGCCACAAAAACCATCTTCACATGTCAAAATACATATTGGTTGTGCCTGGATGAATTTCCCATGAAGAGCTAAGAAAATAAAAAAAGACTGAAATTCTCATATATGATAGGAAGATAACTCCCCATCTGAAGTGAAGTATTCCATATGAAGAAAGTGACCAACGAAGAACTGTCTCCCCTCTATAAAGGTTTTCTCAAATCTTATGAAACGCTTCATCTTGTTGTTTACTTATCAACATAGTCTCCATGTGAGATGGAGATAACTGAAAAATGGTCAGAACCGTCCCTAAAACATCCTCTTGATCATCCAAGTTTAACTGAGTGAAAATACCCATAAGATTCCACTCTTCCTTTGATTCCAGAATAGCTTGTTATAGTAGCTTCCTACATAAATCATTTGCAACAACATTCCCTTTCCATGGGTTGTAAGAGAAGTCGAATTCAAATGTCTAAAGGTATTATATCCATCTACTATGTATGAGATTCAAGTCCATTTGGGAAAAGATATATCTTAGACTCTTATGATCAGAGAAAACATTGAACTTCTCCCCCAAAGAGATAGTGTTTCCATCACTTAAGTGAATGCATCACAACAGCAAGCTCTAAATCATTAGTGGGTTAGTCCTTCTCATGTGGTCAGAGTTGAGAAGATCCATAAACTACCACATGACCATACTCCATAAGAATGCATCCAAAACCATCACTCGATGCATCATAGAATGCCACATACACCTTACTAGTCCTAGTTAAGATTAGAACAGGTGCGGATGTTAGAAGTTTTTACAGCTCATCGAAATAAGTTTGACACTTAGCATCCCATGATAATTTAATTTCCTTCTTGGTAAGAGTAGTCAAAGTGATTCTATCTTAGATAAATACTTAAAAATCTATTGGTAGTATTTAGTAAGACTAAGGAAGTTTCAAATTTCAAGACATTATATGGTTCCTTACATGATAAAACAGCTTTTACCTTCTCTGGATAAAAAAATAATCCATGCTCAGAAATTTTGTTCCCCAAGAACATCACTTCTCAAATCTATAAACTACATTTTGAATTATTTCTATATAGATAGTGATTTCTTAGAATCTCTAAGACCAAACTCATACGGTGCTCATGCTCACACTCAGAAATTGAATAAAACAGAATATCATCCAAGAACACTACCACCAAAGTTTCAAGATATTAGTGGAATATCAGATTCATGAAGGCCATAAAAAATGCAGGAGTGTTAGTGAGGCAGAATTTCATCACAAGATATTCATAATGGCCATACATTCTCTTAAATTTCGTATTTGGTATATCAGACTCCTGGACTCTAAGATGATTATAACCCAATCGAAGATCAATCATTGAAATCCACTTTTCTCCCTTCAACTAATCAAAAAAATCATCCACGCGAGTAAAAGGATATTTTTTCTTAACTATTTCTTATTTTAGATTCTGATATTCCACACATAAATGAAGTTATCCATATGATTTCTTGGAAAATATCACAACGGATTCCCAAGGGGAAACACTAGGGAGAAAAAACCCCTTCTCTAATAGGTTTTCCACATAAATCTTGAGTTATTTCAACTCTACCAGTGCCATACGGTAAGAAGGAATCGATATTAGTTGTATACCTGGAACCATGTCAATTGTGAACTCTACCTCTCTCTCTATAAGAAGACTGGAGAATTAATCTGGTAAAATGTAAATAAAGTCTCTAAAAACAATAGTAAGTACCTTAATAGAAGAAACATCATCGGTCTAAATGAAAAACTAACCAAAAAACTCTTGAACTCCGAGTGGGACGGTCCTACACGACATGAGCTCATGTCCCACTCTCCCTAAAACACGGGATAACTCACATCAACAGCAAGAAATGAAATGTGCTGATTATAACAATCATTCTCATCTCAATAAGTGACAAGAAAATCCATACCGATGATGATGTCAAATAGATCTGGATCAAGAACAAGGAAATCCCAAACCAACTTTGTGTCAGCTATCGTAAACAAACAAGAAGGTCACCGGAACCCCTTCTCTTTCCACTTTCCAAGAGGTGTCGGTAACTCCATTGTAAAGGGAAGAAGTTCTATTGAATTTTTATGTATATCAATAAAACGTGCAAATATAAATGAGTGGAAGGCACCGGTATGAAATAAATTAGTAGCTACTAAAGATGAAATAAGGAGCTTACCTCTCACTGTTGTCAGACCTCCATCAACTTCCATTGGATGCTCATCCATTTCATATAAATGATTTACTTCTAAGGAATGTGGCTAGAGCCATATAGTCTTTGAAGTTTCTGACTGCACCACAGTAGCCTTTGGTGCTGATGAACCTTGACCATAATGAGGTGTATTCATAGCCTGATAGAAACATTGTACATGACCAATACGTCCACACCTATTTCACATCTTCATGGGCATAGGACAAGAACTTATGGTGAGACCCACCTTTCCACACTGGTAGAAATTTAGAGGCACATTTCTTATTGCAATGGATATAGCAGAGAAGGCACCCTGCTTAGACCCACCTCCGCCACTCCTCTAACGGTCCATACACTTTCTCTTCTTCACATGCACTCCACTGAATCTATCACCAGTTAGATGAGAAGAGGAAGTAAATCCAACCTTTCATTTCATTCCCATATCTACCACATTGCTCTATCCACTTTCTATGTATTGGTAGAAATATTCAACAATAACACCTATGATCTAATATCCAGTCATAAGACTTGTAGGTACTTCTAGGCCTTCAACTGGTCATTCCTTACAACGTCTGCAGAAAAACAGACAACCACAGCAAACCAGTTGGTGTAGCCTGACACCGAATTCTCTCCCTACTACAATGATAGGATCTCTAGAGATTTTTCCAACATCTGTGACTCTTGCAAAAACTGCTGAAAGAATATGGTTTTGAAACCATTCCAATCCAAGCCCACACGTCTCTCTACCCAGACCATAGATTCCCACAATTGCTTGTTAGAACCCTCGAGTCTGAACGATGCACACTTCACCCTGATATTCTCTGGTGTCTCCTGGAAGTAGAAGATTTGATCAATCGTTCCTAGTCAATCCTCTATGTCTTGAGGTTTAGGTGTCCCTTTAAAGGATGGTGGGTTATCATGGAAAAATCCGGGCAATCGATCTCTTTCTCCAGCAGCTTCTAATTGTACTTTAACCACTACATTATGAACTCATGGAACATCCTGATCAACAGCACGGACTTCATGTACTATAGTCTAGATGATATTTTGATCCATAGGTGGATTTACTTTAGGATCCTCAGCTTCACCTTCCTGAGAAACCTGTGGAAGATGTCTTGGAGGCATACTGTTGCATGCCAAAACATAATAATGATCAGACACCGAATAAATCTCAGATCAAACTAGAAAATCCATAAGAAAAAACTATGATTTTTAATAGAAACCCCCAAAAATAGATACACATATCCTGACATCCGATGGTAACTTGAGTCTCGTTATGACAAGATCTGGCCAGACACTTATCACAATATACCTCCCATGTCCCAACAGTATTATCTCTAGTCTAAAAGAAGTCTCAATAAAAAGATTCTTGAGGACATGCCTCCTATGATACAAAACTATAACGAACTGACCCAGGTTACCCCTAAAACCCATCACCCGAACAAACACATCACATACGTGATGGGAATTCCCGATCCCCACGAGCTGGCGATAAGAACCCAGGAATCGTATGAAAAAAATGGGGGAATATTTTATCCCAACCTGAACGACCACTTGGCATATATATATAGATAATTAAAGGGATATCGGAAGACTAAAAATATATATATGCCATAACTATAATAAAATAATGGAAACAAAACAATGTAAATAGTATCTAAAACTCCAAATGACAAGTTGGACTACAAGGGACTCAAAACCAAACTGCTACTCCAACAATGGCATGGATGAACTCAAACCATTTCACCACCAGCAACCCATCCCAACTGACATGAACCTCATCACCTCACTACATAGCCTTGAATTTCCATGAACTACAAGACAAACAAAGGTCTACACACCACCGAACTAGTGCGCAGGGTGTGAGCTAACAGGCTTAGTAGGATCCCACCTAGGTTTTCCATAACAAGTCTCTATATACCAATTCATGTATACTTATTTAAAATTGAAAACATGGCATGATAAGCAATAAACAAGTTTTATAGAAAACATGGTAAACATTTTCCTTTTTCTATAGTTCTAAAAAAAATAGTTATATTGGTTTCAAATAATATTCCATATAATTTTCCACAAGAATAAATATGTATATCAAGGATAACATAGAAATCCAAGAAATAAAAAATAGATTCATAGGTATCACAACACCAAAGAATACTATAGGTCAAGGTTGGTGACTTATCATCCCAAAATAATCAAGTGCACAATGATAATCCTAAAACAGTGGGATTAGGAACCAGAGGAACACCCCAGGAGTAAACCCCCCAAAATGTCAATATCAGTCCCCAAGAACAATAGGCCTATGAAATAGAGGAAATTCACAAGACAAACCTCCTTGATAATCACAAAACAATGGATGACAGCCTCAAGATAAAGCTTCCACCTAAGTACCCATGATAACAAATGTTCTCTTTTTCAGAGTTCAATTTCAATGCTTTGAAAACTATTCAAAACCATTTCACAATCCATTTACCAAAATCAAGGGATAACCCATTTTTATTTCAAACACCATTTCAAAAAACACAAATCATGCCAATTTCATAAATAAATTTATAAAGAAATTTAAATCAATCACATTATCATATGCTAGAGATGGAACCACCTACCTCAAAGTTTGGGTTGCACATGCCCGCAATGAAATCCAACAACACCATCAATAAAGGCCCTCAATAACAAATGTCAACATCATCACAACTAGACAAGGAATGGCTTCAAGACAATATCTAAAAATGGATCTGTAGAGATGCACTACAGAGGAAAAGATGAAACAGAGCTTATCGGAACGATCCAAAAGATATTGAGTCTCTAAAAAACGCACCAAAACTGCCTTAGGTTGAGAGACATGAAGTCTATAGAGAAAAGGACTGAGAAAAACTCATGAATGTTTGAATTTAACCCAGCAGTTGTCCAATTCATGATGTATACCCCTTGGTCATGATGTGTAGGCCATGCTGGATAAGTTATGCTGAAAAAATCATCGCCATGCGTTAAAAATCAGTTATTAAACCCCTACAAGATGTGTACCTCAGGTACACAGCATGTACCTGCTCATGGTGTGATCTCCCCATTCACAGTGTGATCTCCAAATCCCTAACATGAAACTATAATCAAGTACATTCTGTGTAATTTAAGTGCATGGCATGTACCTATTATGTAGTCTGCACTAAACCCAGATGAATCATATAAAAGGATTTTAAAACCATAAAAAATATTATAACAAGAGAAAACATACTCAATCAACGTAATGGGATGTTATATATCCCAATACCAAGGGGAACACATAAGGTTTTATCCCATGCCCAAGGGTACATGGGAGGATTATCCTAATCCCAAGATGGTGAAATAGTGGTTATCTCAAGCATACTATGTGATGAATGTCTTAGTGAGTAGCCTTTACATATAGATTCTAGGCTTATATTTATTCCACAATATTATTACATAATATTTTTTCTATGATTATGATCCTTGACTCATGATTAATGTATCATTATTCAACACACTTTTTATATGGTATATGTTCTTTTTCAGTTGACATTACATATCCTTCCATAATGACTTATGGACAAATCTTATTGTTCCACGTTCATTTTAATAATATATTCATCCCCTTACCATATTTTACCATATTCTTATGAACTAACCCATGATGACATTTTGATATTTTTTCCCCGAATGAGCATTTTATCATTCCCCATTCTTTTGTTTTCCTATCCCAATGATATGGAGATAAGTATAACTTGTTGAAAATCTATAAGGTAGTTTAGATTATTTATGTTATAAAGAGATAATAATAGATTAAAATGTTTACATAGTTAATCCCAAAAGCATTAAACAGTTAGGTCAATTGGTTATGTGAGACTATTTGTGAGATGTATTATTTAAATCAAGGGATTAATGTATTATTAATGAAATGTTTTTTTGGGTTTTTTAGTTAGTATTAGAATGAATATTAGTTATTTTGGGTATTAGTAAATATAACATTAACAAAAACCCTAGGGTAATTCAAAATTATAAGTCTAATTATAGGATAACATATTGATTTCTTTGTTAAATATATATCATATGGTTCTCTTAGAAATTCCATCCTTTTCTATATACTATAGGTGGATGTGGGATCTAAATTAGATATTCCTATGGGTAATAACCTTGAAAAGGGTGTCTTGGGTATTAACTCAATCATCACCTTAAATACAATAGAGGCTTAATTTCACACCTGGTTTGAAACTCCCAGATGATATTATTTAGTTAATATACATTATCTTTAAAAACCATTATAGATGATTTAAACAACAAACTATTTCATTTTTATAACTAATTAGGGTGATAACCATGGATAACTTAAATTAAAACCTATTTATTCATTAGTTTCGATATATATGTCCTTTATGTTTCATTTATTATAGGATCATAGTTTTCATTATCTATATTTAATAATTACTCAATTCCAATATTATCTTATTAAATGTAATGGATGGAACCCAGTGGAACCAAATAAACAATGGGTGTAATGAACCATGTGGATATTTTCTTAACAAGCAACCTAATGGAATGGAAAATGGTGTGAAAACCTTAATGAAAATTATATCCTAGTCTATAAATAATAATGAAAACCATGTGGATCTCCCTAATTCACCAAGGAAGTGGTCTCATGGTACCATGTTTTTAATGCACCAAAAATATCTGACCTTTAGTGGGTTCCCAATCCACTATTTATTGAGAAACTAATCGATATAGTAGAAAGTACATTCCCTATTCTGTAGAAATCAGATCATGAAATGTTTTTTCTTGTTGTATATCATTTTGAAGTTGAATTTGATAAATGGTGTGCCCTAATAAAGAACATAAGTACAATGGAGAAGATCAATTCCATGAAATGGTAAGAGTTTAAAGAGAATTTCTTTATAAAGTATTTTTCTGAACTCTTCATACAAAAATGGAGAGATAATTCCATAATATAAATCAAATGTAATATGGATCCATTAGAACCTATGAATAAAAAATCAAAATACTTTAATGGTATGCCTTTGATTTTATAATTAAAAATGAATGTAATTTAAGTCATTTTATTATTGGTTCAAAGTTGAGTCACAAAAAATCATTGTCTATAAGGTATTTTGGAAGATATCAAGATATTGTTCAATGTGAACTTAAGGTGAGAATGGAAACTAGAGAGTGTTGTTATTATTGGGGTTTAGGGTAAAAAAATATGAAACAATATTTACATGAAAATTCAATTGATAAATAAAATGGAGAGAAAATTCATCTTTTGAAATGTAGAAAATGCGAGAAGAAGCATAGGGGAACTATCTTGAAGGGACAAGTTAGTGCATAAAGAGTAGAAGAGAAGGTCATCGAGCACATGAATGTAAAAGTTATATGAATAGACATAATAATTAAATGTATAGACGTAATTCCTATCTTAATGAAAAAGATTCATTTAAATGATTAAATTGTAATGAGTATGGGAATTATGAAAACAAGTGCATTGAACATAGGGTTGATGGAAATAATCAACATCAACATTCACCAAAGCTAAGAGAATAAAGAAAAGTATAGGTAATCACTATGAATAAAGTATATTTTGTCAAAAAAGTGGATAATTATAGTTAAATAATACTTATCCTCCATTATATATGAGTTTTTGTGTTTTTGGATTCTAATTCTAGTAAATACAGTATTTCATGGAAGTTTTCTAAAAGAATCAAATTAATACCCAAATGATTTCTGGATGTTAAGAAAAAAAATCTCTAATTATAGTATCCCTAGTTTAGGATTATATAATATTATTCTGGAAAGTATTATTATCACTACTTTATTTTAATTAGATGTTATTTTGGGAATTTATTGATTTCCTTTATATAGAATCAATAATAGTAATAATAAATAGGGAAATCGCATTTCATATTTCAAACTAGCCTACGATCGTCTATCTAGAAAGGATGAAAATGACTGATCTCAAAAAAATAATTATATTTTATAATTATGATACCTAATCCTGAGGTATTTTTAGATCCAATTATTGGAGAAAAACACAATATTATGATTATTCTATTTTGAGGGAAAATGATATATTTCTTTATTTTGTTGATAACACTCTAGAAATTATATCGTTAGTCGATTCTATCACATAGATACCCTCAGCTAGAATCACATGTATGTGATAAGTAAAATTATGAGGTTGTAATTTATTTAATAATTTATAATGAAACACACTAATATTTTTTAATATATTTCTTTAAATAAATACTTTGTTTGATAGCATTCTCTATAAGAAATACTGAACTTAAACAGAAACCATGATACATTTAGATAAAAATATAAGCATTAAATATAATAGTTAAAATATATATATTTAATTATTATGTATGAATAATAATTACCAAAATATTAAATATGGGTATAATGAAAATCAATTATACTTTTAATACTAATGAAATTCATTTAATATAGCTAAAAAAACTAATAAAATCATTTTATGTTTAAAAATATATTTTTAATAAAATTATTTTTTATTTTAATAGAAAAATTATATTAAGACTAAATAATAATAAAATATATTGATAATATTAATTATATATTACCAATAAATTAATTATTAATTGATAGAAAATAATAATAAATAATTGTTAATATTTAAAAAGTTATTTTTAAATATGGATAGTTTTCCACAATATTTTTTTATTTTATTTAAATATTGAATTCTCAAGTTTTAGAAACTTAATTTGAAAAAAATAACATAATTTTTGGATTAATAATAATAATAATAATATAACTTTTATATGAAATTTTTAGATTTTTCTAAAATAATGGATTTTTAGGTGAATAGTGGAAATTACCATTTTTGAAAATACCATGGGTTTTATGACATTACTTGGTTATAAGAATAATATAATACCTATGAATCTTTTTTACCTTAAAAATATATGTATTATAAGTAAAATTAATTATTTCAAATTATTATTTTTTAATTATAAACCTATATTTTACAATTTATAAAATAAGTAATGTTTTCTCAAAAAATGTTTTTAATACATTACACATTGGTATTTTAAAATTAAGTTTTATCTATTTTAGAAATTGTAAAAATTGAAATTTATTTACATTTTAGAATCCATTGATAAAAATTATTTAATAATTACCAATTTATTTTTATGCATAAATATTAAGTTACCTTTGATAAAAACAAGTTACTATGGTAAAAGTATAAATGGTAAAAGTAATATTTCAAAGGGTAATGGGATCAAAACATATTAAAACACATGTTTATAATTTTATTGTTGGATGTTTTTATTAAACATAACTATTATACTATCAATTATTTCTCAATTATTGAGACACATTCTTTTATATTGACTTCCCATTATTAATGTTTTTTGGGGTTTTACAAAGATTTCATCCCCATTCACTTAAAAAAGGTCCACCCCTCTCCTCACTTCCCCTAAATTAAAAACCTCTTAATTTCAGCCCAAAATATAATTTAACATATCCAAAACAATACTATATACAATAAGAAGGTTATATTCTTCCCAAAATACCATCCCTACAAATTTTAATCCTCTTCACAATGGTTATAGTTCAAGTAGTACGGTATAGATTTGTAACTGCTCCTCCATCATTCAAGTTTCTTTATGTTCTTTTATTATTCCTAAAATTTATTTTCAGAACATTATAATTTTACCATCAGTATAATTATTATTATTTTATTTTATTTTAATTATTTTATGATCATTAATCACACTCCTCTTTTCCATTAATAAAATCCTAAATGTGAATCGTGTGTTGTGTGGACTATCGCCTCCATGCCACAACATGTTTTTTCCTTCACCACCTTACAAGGGTGCTACTAATAGAGAATATAATATATAATTATAAAATTTATGACATATTTTATATTCTTAAATCATAAATCATATTACTCTTTTTATTTGTTCTATGGAAAATGAAGTCATCATCCATTCATACATGTGGACTACCGCCTCTATGGAATGATCTATTACTGTTTTTCATTTCATCATATCCATACATGGATCAAAATGAGAATTATTATAAAGGATAAATATTATTTTTATGATATTAATATGGTTATTTTAACAAAAATTTAACCATATATTAATAATATAAAGTATAAATAGTTGCAAAATTAACCATCTTAAACAAGTAAACTAATAATAAGATAATAATTTCTTCATATATTGTAATACTTTCATATCCAATAATTTTTAATATTATTTCTTTAAATTGTGATATATCATAATAATAAATAATAAATATGATCATTATTCTTTTTTTATAATGATATTGAATATAAATCACCTCATAATCATCCATTAATCATGGTATTCTCATGTTTGGGTTGATTTGACCACCAACTTCAAAAACACTACAAAATTATATCGTGGATGACTATGAAAACATAATTAATGATATAATATTTTACAAATATGTATATAATTATTATTTTTTTATTCTATAATTTAAACATCAATATTTAACTCGGTAATAATGAAAACACCTTTCATGGGTAAAGAAAATCATCTAAGATTACTAATTGTTGATTTTATATTCAAGGATAAATATTGAAACGCTCATAAAATAAAATTGATAAATTATAAAGAATTATAATTAATAAATTATAGTAACAATATTTAACTTTTAGTGACTAAATTTTGGAGAAAAATGAATACCGACACTGCTCATATGAAACTAGTACAAGCAGTCAAAACTATAAACACCTAATGTTAGAAAATTGTTTAAAAATAACAAATATACATGTAAATAATGGTTATAAATGAAAATTATAAATAAATTTAGGTGTGAATATGGTTCAAAAATTCGTTATTAACATAGTTATGGTTTTTAAAGAGATGGTTAGATCACTTCCATTGAAATGAATAGTAATGATAAGGGTTTCCCTGTCTCACTTTTAACTCAATGGTACATGTTTGATATTGTGTGATATAATTTATTTGATATAGTATATTAACTATGAATTTTCTATAAAACAATTAGATATTTCCATTTCATGATATATTAATTTCTATTTAATTATATTCCTCCCAATATACTTTGATTCTTATGTTACCTACTCCATAACAGTTTTAACAACTTAATTTATGATTCATTGGGTCATAGTCTTTCCGAATTGAATATAATATTCAAGTTTTACATTATTATTCCATTACTCTATTTTATATTATATTTATTTTTTTTCTCTGGGTAAATTAATTTTCAACTTCAATGAAAATTTATTTTATAAATAATTTTCCAAAATAAAAGAGTAATGTTGGTTAGAATAACTATCATTCTTATCAATGAATCTTTCCTCCCATGTATATGTTTTACTTACCAAAAATGTTCTCTTATATTTTTTGGAAACATAATATAGTAAATTTTCTATTATTATCAAAATTATATTTACCCATTTTTAAATTAAATATTAATACTATTTTTATGATGTGAGTTTTCAAATAAAGGTTTTCCAAAAAAGATTAAAAAAATGGTTTTTCATGCTTTCAAAATCAGATGTTTTATCTTCCACTCAAAAAATATTATAAACTTTTTGTACTTTCAATGATATTTTATTTCACACTCATTAAAATAAATTTTTTAAATTCCTCCTATGTGCCTTAAAATAAAATTTAAATTAAATTTCACTTCACCTTTTATAATAATGTCTAAAAGATTTTGTTAAAAAAATTTTATTTTCACTTCTAGTTTTCCTATAATGATTATCACTAATGAAGTGATGTTTTAATCATCCTATATATTTTATTATGATATGATTCATTTTTTAAAAATAATATTTTTGTTATCTTATGATATTTTAAGTTTTTGTTATGTGATGTTTTTGGAAAATGACTTGGAAATCATGGTTTTTAATATGATAATAAGAAACGCTTTTTATTAAATATATTTTTGGATGTTTCTCTTCCAATTTCATAGTATTATTCTTCAATCGAGTAATTTTTCATAAATCACATATATTTTCTCTTATTAAATACTCATATTTAGATATTATGTTTTTGTATGAAATGAACATGTTTTTTAGGTGATTGGAGTTAGAAAAATTATGAATCTTATTTTTTTTATAATGGGTTATTTATGATAATATAAATGATTTTATTTTAAGTGGGACTCATAAATATATATGATGATGAGTGGGGTATTATATATTTTTTTTGAGTGGGGTCTTATATTTACCTCCGATTCATTGGTGTAAATGTATGTGCCATGAGCTCAAAAGGGTTCATGGGAGGATTTATCCCAAGACAAAGGGTAAGTTGGAGGGTTTATACCAGTCTCAAGGGGTATGTGGGAGGATTTATTCCATGCCAAAGGGATACATGAAAGAATTTATCTCAGTATCAAGGGGTGTATGGGAGGCTTTACCTCAAGGCCATGGGTGCATGGGAGGATTATACCAATCATAATAATATTCATGGTTTTTATCCCAATCCAACTATGTGATGAATTTCTTGGTCGGTAGCATTGACATACAGTTTTATGGTTATTTTTATGCCCCACTCTTATTTCATAATCAAGTGGATATGATTATAATCCTTTAATCATGTTTAATGTCTAATTAGTCCACACACTTTTAGTATTATATATGTTTGTTCATTTGAGATCACATTTCTTTTTATCATGACTTATGGACAAATATTATTTTTACTTTTTATTTTTAATAAAAAATTTATCCCCTTATCATGTTATTTCATATGTTTCTAATCAAACCCTTGATGATATGTTGATAATTTTTCCCTTACTGAGAATTTTATCTCACCCATTTCTAATGTTTTCCTTTCCCCATATAATGAAGATAATTATAACTTGTGGAAAGTATACAATGGAGTCTAGAGGAGTTATATTATGGGGAAATGTTTGAATATGATGATTTTTATGTTTCAAATTTCAAAGACACAAAACCTTTAGGTCCTTAGTTTGTGTGACTATTTTGAGATGTATTATTTTTTTCATGTTTAGCTTGGGTTTCTTTAGTTGGTATCTGAATGAGGTTTTGTTATTTTGGGGATTAGTTTTGATAATATACAAAAAATCCTATAGATAAGTCTAAAGGATAAGTTTAAGTATAGGATAAAATCCTAATCTTTTGGTAAAATAGAGATTATATGGTTCTCTAAGAAATTACATCTCTATGTGGATACTAAAAGTAAATGTAAGCTCTATAATAGATATACCAAGGGGTAATAACCCTGAAAAGGGTGTGTTGGGTATTAAATCAATCATCACATAGTGCATGACAAAGATGCAAAACTACACACCTGGTTTTCAACTCCCAAGGTATATTATTTGGTTAATCAGTGTTCTATTTATGAACAATTATGGATTATTTAAATTATTAACTAGTTGAGTTGGATAACTAAGTAGGGTGGTGACCATACATAACTTAGATTAAAGCTAAGATATTAATATGTTATGTTATATATGTTACTTATGTGTTATTTACTCTAGGATCATATTTTTCATTATGTAAATTTAATAATTTCACACTTTTAACTTTCTATTATTTTAAATAATGATTAGAACATGGAAGAACCAATTCAATAATGGGTGTAATGGACTATATGAAGATTTTCCCAAAAGGAAAATGAGATATAAAATGGATTGAAAACATTAATAATAATGTTCTCCCATATTATAAACAATAATGAAAACCATTTGGAGATCTAAAACTCACCAAGGATGGAAAAACTTTATATTGAGTTTTCATGAAATAGTGACTACTGATCATCGGTGAGTCTCCTAATTTAGTATTTTTTGATAACTGGATCAATAAAATAGAAAAAATATTTCCCATTATATATAGATCAAATAATGAAAATATTTTTTTAGTTGAATATAATTTCAAAGGTGAGGTTAATCAATGGTGGAACCTAATCAATAACCCAAGGGTAAAGAAAGAAATTGGTTCCTTGAAATGGGAAGAGTTTATAAATGAATTATTTAGTAAATATTTTCCCTCAACTATTCATATAAAAATAGATATATAATTCCTTATGTTTAAGTAAAATGAAGATGAAACCATTAGTACCTACGAAGTGAAATTCACAAGACTTGAATGGTAGGTATCTAGTTTTATCATTGACCATGAAAGTAAGGTCCATCATTTACTTAGTCCTTTAAATTCATGTCTCCAAAAAACATTGGTTGTAAGGGATTTTGAAATCCATTAAGTGATTTTTCTACATAAACTTAAGGTGGAAATAGAGATTAAAGACTCTAATTATTCTAATGGTTTATGGGAAGAGAAGAGAAAATTGGATTTCCATGGTAATTCTAGTGATAAAATTAATTGAATTGTTAAAATTCATCTTTTTACATAAAGAAAATATGGTAAAAATTATGTGGGGGTTGCCTCCAAGTTACAAGTAAGTGATTCAAGTGTGGAATAGAAGGTCATCGAGAACACAATTCCAAAGAGACATGAATATACCAAAAAATGAAATGGACAAATGGAATTCATAGAATAATTAAAAATCCTTATTATAATTCTTCAATTAAAATTATTATGGGAATTATTCCAATAAGTGCACTAAACCTAGGGTTTATGGAAATAATTAACGTTAACATCCACCAAAGACAAGAGAAAATAGGAAAATCCAATGTAATCACAATGAACGAAGTAGATTATGATAATAAAGTGGATTGGGATAATTAATAAGTAATTATCCTCCACTATATGTTAGGGGATTTCGTCTTGAATTCTAATTCTATTAACTCTAGTATGTCTGGTAGTTTTATAAATTCATCAAATCAAAACCTAAATTATTTTGTGATATCAACAAAAAAACATCTCTTATTATTCAATCTCAAGTTCAGGTTTAATGATTATACTTCTTAAAAATACTATTATACCTCCTTGAGATGAATTTTATGTTATTTGTGAAATTTATTGACTATATCCTTATAGAATCCATAATAATCGACAAAATATGGAAAACACATTTCATATTTCAAAAAAACCTATGATTATGTATTTGTGCAATGATGGATATTAACTCTCTTAGAAAACTAATTCTATTATATGATTTATGATACGTAATAATTATGTATTTTTATCTCAAATTATTAGAGAAAAATTCAATTTTAGTATTGAGCTATTCTGAGGAAAAAATATATATTTATTGAGTTTGTTGATAACACTCTACAAAATATAAAATGAGTCAAGTCTATATCTTATATATACTCAGTTAGTTTCACACGTATGTGATAATTAAAAGTGATAGGAATCAATTTATTTACGGAAGATAATATAACACCCTAATATTTTTTATACATTTCTTTAAACAAATACTTTTTTGATAGTTTCCTCCACAAGCAATGCATAACTTAAACAAAAACTGCAATACATTTAGATTAAAATTTAAGTATTAAATATAACTGTTAAAACCTAGACATTTATTTGGATAATATTAATAGGTATAACCATATTATGAAAATGGGTATAATTAAAATAAATTCTACTTTTAATATTCATGAAATTCAAATAGTATAGCTTAAATAATTGGGAAAATCATTTTATGCTTAAAAATGTATTTTTCTAAAATTGGTGTTTTATTTCAAGAAATCAAGTATACTATAATTAAATAATAGTAAAATATGTTGTTAATATAAATAATATATTACCAATAAATTAATTATTAATTTATTTGAAATAAGAATGGTGAATAGTTAACAAATAAAAAAAATCTAATATGAATAGTTTTTTACTATGTTTTGGGATTTTATTTAAATATTGAATTATAAAATTTATAAATTTAATTTGAGAAATTAACATATATTTTGGATTAATCATAATAATATAATTTTTTTTGTATTTTCTAAAATAATTTATTTTTAGGTGAATGATGAAAAGTGGTGTTTTTGGAAAATATTGTGGCTTTTGTGACATCACATGGGTATAATCATAACCTATAATTTACGAAACCTTTTTCCTGACCAAATATATTTCTTATAAGTAACGTTATATATTTTAAATTATTATTTTTTAATTTTGGTCCTATATTTTATATTTTATAACATAAGTAAATTTTCTCAGAATTTATTTTTAAGACATTATAAACTAATATTTTAAAAGTAATTTTTATCACTATAATAAATTGAATCAAATGAAATGGGTTTCAGATTTATAATCAGTGGGTAGAAATTATCTAATTAGGACCACATTATTTTTAGACATATATATTATGTTCCCTTAGGTAAACAATAGTCATTATGGTAAAATAATAAATAGAAAACCTAAAAATTTAAGGGTTAAAGGGAATAAAATGTGATAAAAACGTGTTTCTAATTTAGTTTTTTAGGTTTTTATTGACCTTATAACTTCTAATATAAATTATTTCTTAATTTTTTTCCCCAATCTATGAGATAAACTTTATATTATTGAAAAATATTAAGTATTTACAAAAATATCATTACTTTTCACTTATAAAAGTTATTATCTCCTCATCATTCCTCACATAAAACACCATAATTTCCATCCAAACTCTACCCAATCCTCTCTTAAAAATTCCTATCAAACATAATGATGTTATGTTTGTAACATCCATAATATTTAATAATAATATAAAACCCTATTTGTTAAGAATTTATGTGTATTTTTATGTGAAAATGTAATTTTTCAAAAAAAAATCACTTAATAAATTATTTAAAGGTTTACGTGTGGGAAAAATCCCCATTTATAATTTTTAATATTTTATGAAATATTTTTAGAGTTAGCTGTTGAGTGAGAATGGGATTTCGGGGCCCATAGAGCCTCGATGATGATAGAATAAAAATATTATATATATTTTATCAAGAGCATTCTATTTTTTAAAAACAATTGGATATATTAGTGTCTAGTATGAGAAATTTGAGATCACCATTTGGTCTGGGATATGGGGTTTATCCTATGCGCGACATAAAATTTGAGTGTGTCAGGTGTTTGGTTACATCGCACATGATGGTAATTTTTTTAGTATTTTTAGAGTTTTTTACAAAAAGAATAAAAGTATCTCTTGAATGGTGTATATTATGAGAAATATGATTCCACCGTTAGGTTAGGATTATATGTTTTACCCAATTCATGATATAACATTTGTGAGCTTCAGGTTTCTGGTTATATTTCATGTAAAGGTAATAATAATTTTTTCATTATTATTATTTGTGTTAAAGAAGTAAAATTTAAATACATATGTGTAATTAAACAATTTTTAATTCTCTTAATTGATGAGTAACGATACTCCATGAGTGAATATTTATTTGTTAGTTATGTAATAATATTGATATTATTACTTGTTCCACATAAATGCAATTGCGTGGTTAATAAAATTTTATTAACTATTAATTATATAATGAATGTTATTTTTGAAATATTTATGGTTGTAATAATTACATAGATTTAACAGTAATAAAAATAATAAGAATAATATATCGTTCTTGTTATTATTTATTTAATTGGTAAAATAATATTTTTTTGTGGTAAATTAATCTTTGTATGTATGTATATATGGGATAATAGTATATGTATATATATACATATGCATGTGAATATATATACATTTGTGTATATATATATATATAATGTGTATATATATGGGATATATATATATATATATGAAATTCAAAATATTTTTAAGTGAATAATAATTTTTTTTAAAAGAGTAATTTAGAAATAAATCCTTGAAGAAACCCTTGTATGACGCATGGATTTAAGATAATATATGAATAAGTATTAAATGGTAAATTAATTGCAAAAAATAAGGCTTTTGTTTAAAAAAATTATAAAAAATGTTGGAAGGAGGTGGGGTACACCTACTAGAGAATTATGTCTCACGTCACTCTCCTCTATCTCATGACTCTCTCTCTCCTCTATCTCTATATTATTCTTTTTATTTTATTTTATTTATTTTCCAAACTTCTCTCTTAAATATATTCTTTGATACTAATTGGAATGACTTACCTCTACTATCGTTGGGTTCCTCTCAATGATCATATTCTAATCTCAAAGTTTATTTTTGAATGTGATAAGGTATTTTATCCATAATTAATTTAATATTATTTTTGTGTTTTATTTATGGAAGATATTTTTTAAAAAAAATTATCAAATGATAATTTTGTGAAATTTATAGAGATAATTATGTCAAATTATCCAAAGATAATTATAAATGATAATTTATAATAAATTTTAGAAAGATTATTATAAAAGGTTAATTTATAATAAATTATAAAGAGATGATTATTATTTATGGGATAATTCATAATGCATGTGTTAACCTAAAATGATTATTTATAAATTATCTAGAAGTGTTAAAGTGTCATCACATGTCCTATTTTATTTATTCTAGAAATAAAATACCTTGGTTTTGTTCGAGGAGTCCTTGGTGAGTTATAATATTCTAGTTAGTGTGAGATTTTTGTTCAATGATGACAACTTCGATAAACATTTTCATTGATGTTCATGACTATGAGGTTGGAAGTTTCTTACCTTCTTGGGATCATGTATACACTTGTTTCCATGATGTGATTGTTGTGTTAGCATTTTTGATATAGTGATAGATTATGATTTCATGTGGGTGTGTGTATTTCTAATGATACACTTGGTGATGTTTGTTCTATGAGTGGAATTAGAGGAGCTTATTATCATTTCTGGTTATCATTACATGTTATTGTGTGTTTCTAGTTTATTTCTCATGTTGATATACATTCCTTGTATGCTCAAAATTGTATGTATGTATGTTACATTTAATAGAAGTATCGTTCTTAGTGTTCAGAATAGTGGACCATCATTCCATGATGTCCCTAAGAGGTGGAGTTCACATGACTTGTAACAATGAAACTTATGAACATGAGAACAGGGTGGATATATGATGAAACCATGGAATTACATGTATCAGGAACTCCCTTGGATTTCATGTTGTATATCGAGTACTCCCCAAATTGTATGTCATATGAAGGTCACTCCTTAGAGTCTTGGTTAATATGATGGGTACCCCTGTGAGGTGAATTTTATATATCGAGAACTCCTATGAGTTGCATGAGGCATATCGGGTGCATGTGTGAGATGAATTTCTTACATCAAGAACTCCTGTTAGTTGCATGTCATACATCGGGTATGATACTGTGAAGTTATCAAGAAATAGATATATTATCCCAAAGGCTTGTTTTACAACTAATGACATCTTAAGTTATTATTCTAGAATACTTCCAAAGCATGTACAATTGGGGGTTTATGGAAGCTTGGTTAGTTAATGACCACTCAATTTTTTATTGTGTGTTTATGCCTATTTTGAATTATCATTATTGGAATATTCTTTCTATACTTGAGAAGATCAAGCATGGATGCATTGTTGGTTTCATGTTGTGTCTTCTACTCACATCCTACACGGTCATTTTGGTTCTCATTTAGATTTCATGAGGGATCCAACAAAGGGATATATCCCTATGGTGAACAGATGAGAAGATAATCATAGATCTAGTGGTGGACTAAGATAGAATCTAGAGGACCTTATAGTTCTTATATTTATTTTTCTACTTTAATTACTCTAGATAGGCTTGCCACATGGGGAGCTAGTTTATTTATAGGACTTTTGATACATTATTTAGTTTATGCATGTTTACTCTAATTATTTATTATTGGTTATTATTGATTATATGATGTGATACTATGGGTATAGCCTCCTCACCGATGGACTTAAACCACCACTTATTGTTTATATACACTTGTGTATGGGGAGGCGTGAATGAGGTTATGTGACATTGTATCTTGGACCCAGATATTTATGTTGGTATGTTACAAAATGTTATCATAGCACCAAGACTCGCTAAGATGTTTTTCTTCTTGACTCTAGATGGGATAGGTTAGACATGAGAGAAGATGATTGAGATTTGGGTAAGGTAACTATGATAGTTCCTAGCTAACAGTGTATAGTGGACCTCCTAGTTTCTATAAAGTGGGGAATTGTTTTTTACTACTAAAATTGATTAAATTCACCTTGAGTGATATAAATGATGTTGGTATGTGATTTATGATATTTTTTTTGTGTTCATGCATCATAACATGGCATGTAGGTTCACATTCTATATATATATATACTTGTTGTTATGCTACATAATATTTAATTAATTAAATTCTTTGAATAATTCTATATTTTTTGGATAGTCTCTTTTCGGTTGATATATCTATACATGTTGTCATGATTTTGTGATATATCTTTAATTTTCATTAATTATTTGAACTAATAATGGTATTGTGTTTGTATATATATGATTACTAGTACTAACATGTACGGATGGAGACTAGGGTTAGTGTTAGGAGGTGTATACATTGGGTTATGTGTGTAATCCGAGGAGAACCTTGTGAAATACCATAGACTATATAGGATCTAATTATGTTCCTAATATTCCTTCTATTATAAAGACATGAGAGCGGGAGTCTAATATTCAAGATCAGTGGGCTGATTTGTTCAAACAAGACATCTAGAGTTACTTCTCAGGGATAGGAAATTGAGAGAGGGGGAATTTTAAAATCTCTAATTTTAAATGATAATAAAGACACTCTTTGTAAATAAATTATTTTTATTTTCATGCGAAAATGTAATTTTTCAATAAAAACACTTAATAAATGATTTAAAGGATTTACTTAAGATTAAAACCCCAATAATACATTAAAATATTCTATGAAATATTTTTGGTGTTAGGAACTAAGTTAGCATGGTATTCTGGGAAATTTAGATCCTCAACACTGATAGAATAAAAATATTAAATATATTTTATCATGTGCACACTTTTTTCCAAAATAATAGAATATCTTCTGAATGTTGTCTCATATATTAAATATGAAACCACTCTTAGGTCTGGGATATGGGTTTTACCTTTTGCAAGACATATCATTTTTGTGTGTTGCATGTCTGTAATGTAGCACGTGAGGGTAATTTATTTAATATTTTTATTATAAATCTAAAAAATAATTATCACTCAAAGGGTGTATCATATGATAAATATGAGACAATCATTAGGTCTAGAATATAGGTTTTACCTTAGGCATGACATAACCTTTGTGGGTGTTGGGTGTTTAGTTAAATTTCATGTAAGGGTAATAATAATTATATTATTATTATTATTTGTGTCAAAGATATAAAATGGAAATTTACAAGTGTAAATAAATAATTTTGAATTTTATTAATTGATGAGTAATGTTTCCCCATGAGTAAATATTTATTTGGAGTTTAGGTAATAATTTTGATATTATTAATTGTGCCACATAAATTCAATTGTGTGGTTAAAAACAATTTATTAAATATTTAATATTTAATGAAGATTATTGTTAAAATATTTTTGGTGTTAATAATGAAATATATTTAATAATCATCTTCATCATAATAAAATATTTTTTTTGTTATTATTATTATTAAATTGGAAAAATTATATTTATGTGTGGAAAATTAATCTTGGTACATATGTACATATGAGATAAATGTATATGTATATATATATATATGTAAAAGTGTATATACATATGTGTTTATATATATAATGTATATATATATGGGTTATATATATATATGGGTTTATATATATATATGTGTGTGAGTGTGTGTGTTTATATATATTGCATGTATAAATGTGTGTGTGTAAATGAATTTTAAAATATATTTAATAGATAATTAAATGTTTATAAAAGATGAATTTAGAAATAAATCCAAGAAGAAACTCATCAGTGGAGCATGGATTTAAGAGGAGATGAATTAGTAATAAAAGATGAGTTTATTGGAAAGAATAAGGGAGATGTTTAAAAAATTAAAAAACATTGTTAGTAGGGGTGAGCCGATAAGATAATTCTCCTCCTCTCTCACGTTGCTCTCCTCCATCTCATTTATTTCTCTCTTCTCCAACTCTCTATTATTCTTTTTTTTTTATTTTTTTTTCCAAACATCTATATTTAATATCTTATTCGATACTAATGGGATTAATGACCCACTAGCATCGTTATGTTTTTCACAATGAGAACAATATAATACCACTATTTATTTTAGAAATTAGTAAGTTATTTTATCAATATTTAATTTAATCTTAATTTTATTGTTTTAATTAATAGTGATAGATTTAAAAAATATATTAAATGATAATTTTGTGAAATTTACAAGGATAATTATTTGAAATTATAAAAAAAATTATGAATAATTTTCAAATGGTAATTCATCAAATTATAAAAAAAATAATTATAAAGAATAATTTATAAGAAACCTTCAAAAGATAATTATAAAATGATAATTTATATGAAATTATCAAGAGATTATTATTCATGAGGGAAAAATTGTTAACACATGAGTTATCTAGAAATGATAATTTAGAAATTATCTAGGAGAGGTAAATTATCATCACATAAAATATTTTATTTCATATAGAATTAAAATATCTTGTTTTGGTTCTCAGATTCCTTGGCGTATGATAGTATTTGGGTTGGTGTGAGAATGTGGTTCAGTGATGATACCTTTGATGGATTTTTTTGTTGACGTCGATGACTTTGAGGTAAGAAGTTACATACCTTATTAGGCACCCATATACACATGTTTACATGATATTATTTTCTCATTCACATGTTTCATACCATGCATAATTATGATCGTATGTGGGTGTCCATGTGTAACCCATGAGAACCTTTATGATGCTTGTTCTGTGAGTGATATTATAGGATCTTATTATTTTGTTTCTTTATGATCACATATTGTTGTGTGTTTCTACTTTATTTATCATGTTGATATACATTCCATTTATACTCTCCCTTGTATCTATGTATGTTACCTTGCTTAGAGATACTATTCTTATGGAACAAGTGGACCGTCAAGACATGATTATGCCTAAGAGGGGGAGTGCACATGACATGTGATGATGGTGATAATGGACCTGAGCACAGGGTCGATATATGATAACACTATAGAACTCGTTGAGCCATACACTCCATAGAGTTTCATTCCATATATTTGGAACTATCTTATTTTCATTTCTTATCCTTAGAGTTTCATGTTGTGTGATGAGTACCCCAGTGAGGTGCATGCTTCATATCTAGCACTCCAATGAGTTTCATTCCACAAATCATCCACTCATGTGTGATGCATACTATATTTCATGTGATCCTATGAGTTTCATGTTTTATACTAGTAATGATGTTGTGAGGTTATCAAGAGATATACACACTATCCCATAGGCTATTTCTATTGACATTGACATATTCTATTTGCCTTCCGTTAAGGAGATGAAGTAGGTATTTATAGGGTTTTGTAGGGGCTTGGTTAGTGAAGGACCACTCAGTTTTTTATTGTTTGTTTATTCTTATGATTCATTATCATTACTAGTATAAACTTTTTATACTTGATCAAATCAAGTATGGATGCATTGGTGGTTCCCTAATGAGTCTTGTAATAATACCCTAATTATGAATTTTAGTGTGATTGAAGCTTTCATGAGGGGTTCATTGAAGGGAAAGTTTCATGTTCTTGATAGCTGAGGAGAGGAGGATAGATATAGTGGTGGGCTAAGACAAACTTCATTGGACCCCAAATTTCTTTTATTTATTTTTATAATTTCATTAATCTTGATAGGCATGCATTATTTGGGATTTTCTTTATATATGAAATTTATGAAATTATTTAATTTTTTTAAAAGATAGGAACTAGGTCCTTTATATTAAATAGAAAACAAACTGAAACAGGGAGATTAGCAGATAAGTTCTTGCGAGGTAAGAATGTCCACATCACGAGGTACCAAGTTTTCTTGTAATTTTTTATGCAATTCTGCATTCTTCATCTCATAAATCTCTTCAATCCATTCCTTGTCCTTTTACACTTCCACATCCCCTTGTGTGAAGTGATTACAATTTTTTGTTTGTTGAAGAAGACTCTCAATGTACGAGTCATCCGACTGAGAAACTAGAATATGTGAAAAATATTTTTTAGTAGTCCAGTCGGACTGTCCTAACCCCCATCCATAACATCTATAATTCCATCCCCTTTTCCAATTTTCGTGTTTCCAAGAACTTTGTTTCTCATCTTCTTCTGCAAAAAAGTGCTTCTCTAAAGAAATCTTGTCTTTTATCTCCTACTGTGACAAAGATGGCAGTGTTGGTGATATCAACGTATCATTATTCACCTTGGCATCCTGAGGTGGATTATCGTTTCCCTCTCCATCAGTTTTACCTACATTATTATGGTGAGAATAAATATCTTTGAGAGGGTTGGAATATTTCACCTTGATATCATTGTGATTTAGAACTGGTTGGGATTCACATGACATAATGGACATGCCCAGAGCTAAAGAACTTGCAGTCAGTGAGGGTTGAGGGTTAGAAGCCATATAGCCATCCTCTTCAAAGGTGGTATGTACCTCCTACTTTGATATAGAATCAAGTGAATAGGAAACCTAAATTCCAAATTTCACAGAAATGTTTCAATCCTAACTTGGGACAAAAAGGGTCATAAGGGATTTTATCTTATGTTTCATACATGGGGCTAACACATTTGTTAACAATAGTAGAACAATCAACATATTATTTCAAAATTAAATCTTCTATAGATTCAAGAGAGTTCCAAAAAACACATATATTGCTATTAGAGGGACCACCCCGGACACTGGACCCTTCAATTTCTATTTGATCATTAAAACTCTCCACAACCAGATTCAGACTAGACTTTTGTGCCTACTATCCTACCGTAGAAGAGTCATACCTACCTTTCCCGGCTCAATAATAACAACCCCTGATCGGTTGGAAATATGACCTATGAAATCTTTATATTTAATATAGTTTTTAGTGATCCTATCACATGATACGAAGGGTAAAGTATCCCTTATGATGTACTTATACCCTTGCTATTAGTCAGAAGACTCTTGTGTATTAGGATGCGTGCATGAGGTCATGTGACACTCCAACCTGAAACCAGTGGTTTGGGTTGGGATGTTGCAACGGTGTTATAAAAATACTATCCCTAAAATTTGTAATCTCTTTAAAAAGGAGATAATCTAACACTATAATAGAATCGTTTACTTGCGGGGATTTAAACCACCATCAAATGGTTCTATGATAGTTTTTTAAACCTGTTATTAAATTTTCATTGGCATCAAAAGAGTTTTGTTTTCACTCATTTAGTAGTTATTTCTAGAAAGTGTTGCAAAATTATATTAAGTAGTGGTTATTTCAATTTTTAGAATCCTTTTAGACCATCACTAAAAAAATTACCATATATACCAATCCTTGAAACAAATACTATATATTAGAGTTAAAAAAAATTATCTAAACTATATCCCCCCACAAATATATACACCTTCTATAAAAAAATGTTCATATAATAAAATGATAAAACAAATAATTACAAATAATTATAACATACGTAAACAAATCACGAAGGCAGTGGCTAATACATGATAACAAAATAGAATCATATTCATATTCTTAAGATAATTAGTGACCAACAGTAAATGGATAATCATTTAAAATAAAATGAAACCATGAGAAAAATATTTTTCATATTCAAATATATACATTTAGAAAATTAATAATGATTTATTGTATATAAATAATTATAATAAGAAGTAATAATAAACAATAAAAACATAAAGAGTGTTAATATAATCTTAACTAAGTCTGTGATATTAGTAAACACACACCCATATTTATGAAGATAGAAACCCAAATAAAATAAATATACATTTAAATATATGAAACATTTAATAATTAAAAGATTAATAATAAAATCAAAAATCAATGGATTAGTAAAATCAAAAATAAGGATAAAATAATAATGAATGAAATACCTTATCAAAACAACAAAATCCACCACTAAAATAAATAAAAAAGAAATTCCTATAAAATCAACACAAAATAACCTCATGATGTTTCCACTTCATCCATGTTTACATATAACCACATTCCACAATATTACCAAATCACTGCATACCACCACATAATCCCATAACCTCACCATATATATAGAACCCCATAGTTCATTACACAATATCACAACCTCGACATATCCATTGCACACCTCTTTTACATTGCCACCACAAATCCTCATAAATCATTACCACATCATAACAAAACAACTTAAACAAACAAAAATTCAAAGAAAATAACATGAAATAAATTACTATAATAATATTCCCATGATAAGACTTCCATGTAACAAGACAACAATGAAATAATCCCCCATCATCTCATCAACCTTTACTCCATCAATCCCTAAAAGATTTCACACCACACTATATGATGAAAAACATTCCAACACAACCCCACTTTCATTCTATAACCAACAAAACACACCCAATACAAAAAGTATTATACTAATAATATCAAGATAAGTAATGGATAAAAACCAAAACATTAATTCCCAGGACTTACTTCTAGCCTCCTAAATATATGGGTCAACCTAACTCTCGGTACCAAAATAATCCTACTAAAATTCCTTCTTTAATCACATTAATCATATGCTATCCATGCCAACTCTAATATAACATTTAATAAAAGGATATAAATATTACACCTTCTCATACATCACCAATCACCAAACACAACCCCTAAACTATAATGACATCACTTTAGTAGGATACCAACCACCCCATATTTATATATTTTTTCCACAAACTTCCCCAAATATTAAGATATAACATAATCACTAACTTGTATTATTATTAATAGAATATAGGAAATAAAAAAAAACTTCCCAACACAAAACCCCAAGAATTGGTACCCACCATCCATCAACAATTAAAAACTAACTCCTAACTTCCTAAGATGATTCAAATAAATTTACTTCACCAAAATCAAAGGAAAAAATCATCAAACCATAATGTAAAACCTTACATGAATCATTTCAAAAATAACCCAAAGAGTATAATAATTGTGAATATAATTGAAACATTATAAAAAACATAAAAAATAAACCAATCATATAGATTTCATGTAATGTAATAGAAATACACATATCCCCTACCTCAATATACAACATGGTTTTTCAATCACCATATCATTTTCATAGAATTTTGTGAGTTTAGTTATACAAAACTGTTACTAAATACAAAGTCACATATCATCAATACCTGATGAACTAATATTGACACCATATTTATCATCATCTTCACTCCCTATTACCCGAACCTGTATGACCATTTTCTTGAAAATTAAATAGTGTTGTATATTTAAATTTAAACTTAAAACCAATAAAATATTGTATAATAAATGATTATAAAATTGTGTGATTTACCTCCTTACTCAAACTATCCATCAATAAAACATCACTAAGGACACATTTAGTCATATTATAATATAAATCATCCCATTCTTTCTATAGAGGATTGACCTTCACATCCTGCATCTGTATATGAGCCCCCTATTGCTGGATTGTGATCCCCTATTGGTAAATTGTGTTTTTAATTATATTTAAATATGTATGAGCATCTCGAGTTGGGGAGTAACTGTAACCGGAAGTAGATTATAATATAATACCTAATGACCTACCATATACCTTTGATAGTAATGGTCCTGAACCCATCCTGCACACTTGACTAGGATTCTCCTTCCAAAGGACCAGACTAACTAAATCATCCTGGTAGATTGAGGACTGTGTGGAATTTGATTCCCATAGTTCAATTATTTTTACATATATATAAAATATCCATAAAATTTAAATTAATAAATTTTAAAAAAGTGACAACTGATATTATGTAATTACAATCCTGAATGAATTCATGCCCTAACTTCTTTTGCAAGATCATTGACATAACTCGAAACATATTTCATATGAACATCCAATCAATGTTTTTTCTGAGATAATTGGTGACCTAAATTATATTTGTATATTAAAATAACGATAAATTAAAATTCTAATATATGAAACAGATAATGTTATCATAAAAATATTTGAACTAATAAAAAACTATATTCTATATATTTCTTGAAAACTGCTTTGAACTGGTAGTGTTGGGGTGATTTTTTTTACTCGACTTAATTCATTTTTTCATGAAACTTCATAAAATAAATAACATGTATTTTAATAATAATGTATGGAAATTAATATCCTTGTTATATGCATGTATATACGTAAAATGAGACCGATAAAATAGTATATTTTTCAATTACATGTGTTTCTCATGGGGATAGATATCAACAAATACCTTCTAGGTTTCTTTAGGTACCCCTTCATGTTACTTATCATATTGTTTCTGAGTGATCAACAATATATTGAATAATTCATTCCAGAATCTCCATTCAAAATCTTTCCATTTAATACCCAAATTTTTTAGTATCCACCATCATATGATAATATTAGCAATGATAGAGTGGAATAACATCAAAACTAAGATATTTATTTTTTAAATATTATAATTTATTTAAATAATGGCATTAAATTGAGCCATAATGTATTAAAATTACCTTTATTTGGGAATAAAATACTTCATACTCCCAAGATTTAGGAATACAACTCTAATTAAAAATTTTAATCAAAAGGGTAACCATCTCATCCACCAACTAGCATATAATCTAGCCAAATAATCCCAAAACATCATCTATGGGGACCACATAGCAATCAAAGGGGAAAATTTCTTCAATAAATTGGGATTCCTAACATATGAACTATTAATATCTGTTTCGGTAGTAACATTATATCCATATTTTATGAAACAAATAGTTATTAGTATAAAAAATAGTAATTAATTTTTTCATATTAAAATTTGTACCAATAACCTTCACCCTTCAATATCTTCAAGAATAAATAAGACTGACCATTTTTCCCTCGATGTATAGTTGTTGCATGCTATACTTGCTGAAATGGGAGGTAGTGTGTCACATTCTGAAGGGATGGGTATAGAGAGTGTGGAAAAATATGATGGGAGGGATATAGAGGTGTATAAGACACTTATAGAGTTAATATAGAGGGATTCCCAGATGTTATAGGTAGGGAGCACAAGGGATCATAAGGTAACACTAAAAATGTTTGTATGGTCAGGGGAACATCAACCGAGAGTTGACTTGGATTAGTGTATCACTTCTACCTTGGGGTTCCTATCATTTAAACAAGTAAAAAAACTTCAAAACATATATGTCAAAAGTTTTATATAGAAAAATAAATTTAAAAATGATTAAATATGAATTGTACTGACAAACATAATATACATTGGTATGATAATGAATGA
This sequence comes from Viscum album, assembly GCA_963277665.1. Classification (NCBI taxonomy): domain Eukaryota; kingdom Viridiplantae; phylum Streptophyta; class Magnoliopsida; order Santalales; family Viscaceae; genus Viscum; species Viscum album. The sequence continues at coordinate 863,121,073 of OY728121.1, forward strand.
CTGCATATACTAACAAATGAAGCATTTACTATTTCAAAATTAAACAAATCATTTTTAAAAATAAAATTAAATATGAAACATATCCATAGTATTAGAAAAGAATAAAATATAACATAAGTGGTTGATAAGTTAATTCATGTCTGTATATACAAAAATTTTATCCTTTAATCATTTTATTACCTTGTTCCATCATTACTTCATCAAATTTATCCACGCTTTCAAGAATAATATTTTCAATATCATGATGTAAAAATAAGTGAAATTTTTATTATTTATAGGATTCCATGTTATAGGACAAATATTTTACTTCTCCACCCATATCATACAAGTCTCTTTGTTTTAAAGAACTAATATACTCCACCCTTAATCCAAGAAATCTTCCATATAATATAACATTTTTTGAGATGAGAAGATATAAGGATCATGTAATTCATGATCACTGATATCCATCATGTGGTATAATTTCACAGAAGTAAATTTCAAGGAATATATTTTAATAACATTGGTAATATTGACCCACTCGATTTTGAATAAAACTAATAAAAAATGTCCACGGTATTTTATTTCATGAATTTCAGCCATCATTCCATAATATAAATATTCATCCACTATAAATATACCACTATTATATGTTTATAAACCCTCTATCTAATTGACTTTTCAAAATTTGAATCCATTACCATTTTAAGTGTCGAGATTTCTAGCCTGGTTTAGAGTAACTTGTGCTAGAAACATCAAATTTTATGAAAATTCAATTGGGGTATCAGTACTCATGATCTAAAAATAATAATATACATTAGTATATTTACAAAATATACATTTCAACCTAATATCTATGTTTATTGTAATGTTTATAAACTTACATAATGTAAAAACCATTATAAATTCTCTTTATTAATATATTTTGTTGATTTCTTCTCATTCGGTGTTCCACTTATAATGTGTCTCTTAGTTCGTATCTTGATATCTTAAATAATTGAATTTTAAATTTTATTATTTAGTAGCACAAATCTATGCGCATGTAATAATTTCATTTCTATCAGTGTAATATTTGATATCCTCTCAATTGATCATCCAATACTATAAAATATTTTTTATTTCCCCTGTATTTTTGATTGAGTGGATATATCATCAACACATCCAATTTTATTGAATCTTTTCTCAAAATCATCAAAGTATCAACCAAGAAAGGTAAGACACTCCTCTTCTAAATAGACTTTAGAAATAGTTTCTTCAGTTTGACTTGTATTTTTTATATATGAATTTAAATGACCAAGGTTTATATGAAATAAAATAAATAAAACATAGTTAAATATTTAATAAAGTGACATGAACTTTTTAATTAAGATGAAAAACATGTAAATAAAGTATCTATCAATTAGATACATCCATTCATAATGTATAGGACCTCCTAATTTTTCTTCCGGAACCAAATGAACCGTTAAAAACATCATGATAGTAAAAAAATGATGGAGTGAAGTTAATCTCAATTTCAAAAAGTGACAGTGGAAATTTATCCTAATGGTTATCAATCTCTCTAGTTGTAGCATTTTCTCACATAGTTGTCTAATTAATGTGCTAAATTGGAGTACAAATATAGTAACATTTTCAAATAATAATGAATGTAAAGCAAATGGTATTAACTGTTGTAAAAGAATATGTGAATAATGACTTTCCAATCCATGTAACCTATGGTGTTTTAAGTAAAAACACCTTGATATGTTACCATAACTCCCATAAAATACTTTCACATGATTTAAAATTTTAAGGAATATATTTTAATCCCTATTTTTCATTGTAAAAATTTCCAGAGAAAACATTCCATTCTCATATATCCATATATCATTCTTTATATTCATTTTTATAAGTACTTCCAAACATTGATTTGGTCCTTTTATTTTCAATGATAATTATGTAATGTGAAGATCTTGTTTTCATAATAATTCTTCTCAATATTCAAAAAATCAAGATTATGACAGAAAAAATTAAATTACCAATATTTATGTTTGAATAATATACTTTTTTCTTCAATTTTTGTGTTCAAATTTAAACTGATGACATACTTAGAACTCAATTCTCACTATCATTCAAATGATACACCTTCCCAAATTCTGTTTCAACATTTACTAGTTGGGCCAATATTTCAGAAACTATCAACATCTTTTGAGGTGGTCTATGATCAATAAATCCATTGATTTTTGACTTGTTAACCGAAATATATGAGATGCATCTAGAAATATATTATGGCCCAAGAAACACCATTTTTTACTTTAAGTTAGTCATTGAGGCTCAAAATCAAAGTAACAAATAGGATTATCCAAACTTGTGTAAGTGTTTCAACTAGATAATTTTCATTTTCTAGGGAATTTTCTAATGGTCCATATTAGAGAAGCATTAATTTTGAACATTATTCTAGAATATTAATCATATATCTCGACACCATTTCTTTATAACTCCTAAAATTATTCCATTCGAGGTTGTAAGTATACATCTATATCATTTACATGCATTTTTTCTAGGAATAATCATCAAAATGATAAAATACATTTGTTTTTTACACATCCACAGAGGTATATTGTATGGGATCAAAAAATTACAAATTCTTTAAATGGTACTCAAAGTCCCAAATGGCATGAATCTATCTGCATCTAATCACAATCATACACTCATAAAATCAGATGAGAAAACTGAATGTAATGAATAAAATTTCTTCCATGATTTTGAATCTCTTGGATGTCGCATTGACCTATTATTGTTATTATCTATAGAATTATACATCATGTTCATGGTGGTTTTTGATGACTTGAATAATCTTTGAAATATAGGTTTTAAAGGGATGTAATGAAAAACATTTGCATGTGTCTTCTTCTTCTTCTTCTTCATAGTAATATATTGATTCAAAATTACAACATCACCCATTTACTTCCATATATAATATAAACATTTTTTTCAATCCTATCTACTTTAATCCTCCATCCAATAATGAATAAAATCATTACAACAAGCATGTATTTTAGTACAATTTAGACTGAGCTTGTTAACAACATGTTTTATATCAAAAAAAGACTCTAGTATCCTAGCTTTAGGAAATGCGTCACACATCAATTCCAATATCATTTATGTTTCCTTATTTATAATTAATGATAAACATTTGTTATGGTATAACTTCAGTAGAAAATAAAGCTTTGAATATTTCAGACACCCACCATACAGCTCTTGATTTCTATCATCACCAAAATCATGAAACACATTTTTCTACATAGTGTAGTTATCTACTAAATTAGCCTCTATATCATCAAGAGGAGGATCCAATTATATGTTATGATCTTAATATTTTTGTCTTATAGTATAAAAAACATCACTTTTCAAGTTACTATTTGTAGCACCCACAATAGTTCATTATGGTATGTTTGTATGATGACATTATTACCTTGAAATTTTTAAATAATCATTTATAATGCTTTACATTTCATTTTCCATTGTTGATGAAGTTGGGAGCTCATTCGGTTAAATGGAATTAGTTCTCCAAATTTCTATAACATTTGATTCTCCATGACAAATCCATCAAAAATATTGAGAAGATAATTACTTTAATATAAAGCATTAATAAACTTCATGTCTCTTAAACTATCTAGTAAATTTACATTTAAGGCATGGGAATCTTATTATCCCACAAAAATTGATTGCAAATTGAAATATATAAAAACTGTTTGATACCCTGATCATATTGAGGTGTGTTCCTTGGTAATGTGATCCAACTTTTATCAATATATCAAAAAGTGAATAAACTTTGTTAAAGAAAATTAAACCACATAAGTATTATTATTTCATTCAAAAAAATAGTTACACATTTATTTGAAATCAAAAATATAAAAAAATTCTTTATACAGATTAATTTGATTACATTTTACAACAAATTCATTTTTACTAAATTTAATTAAAATATATATAATACATTACAAAGTTATATGTTGTATACAAGTATGTTTAATGAGTTGAAAATTTAAAATATATGTGATGGTATGATGTTACAAATTTATCAAATAATTCAATAACCTTACAATCCACACTCAAGTATAATTATAAAATCAAGTGAGTTTTGGTTAAAATAAAACTTCAATTTTTATACATTATTCCATAATATCAAGAACGACTAAAATAGATTAGAATTAAATTTATGAAAAGTAATTAAAATTATTGAATAAATACACCGAAAACAAATTGAAATAAATAAATATTAAACTATAATGGGTAGATTATGAAGATCTCCCTTGAACAGTGATAAAGGGGTTGATGAGGCATTGCGCTGACAATGGATGATGGTTGCATAGGGGTATAGGGAACAATGGAGACCAAATGGTAGAGGACAAGGTCTTAGAAGAAGCAACGAGAGATCAGGGGCTCAATGATGAGGTATCAGCAGTGATGGCTCTGGGATGGTGATGGATCGATGGTAGGGGATATGGGCTCAGAGGGGGAAAGGGGAGAAAGGGAGAATGTGAGGACCAAGGTGATGGAAAGGGTTAGAGTGGTGGTTAAGATGTATTGGTGAATAAAAAAAGGGGAATTGGAAAGGAGGTGACAATGAAGGATAGGATAGGGGTGGAGAGGGAATGGTCAGGTCATGGAAAGGGATTGGGGAGTGGTAGTCACTTAGGGAATGACGGCTCAAGGAGGGGTGTCAAGGGATCAGGTAGGACTCATGGAGCGGTGATGGTGAGGACTCGGGTAGTGGTGGTGAGGGTTTTGCTGGGGAGTGGCATCAAAGGGGAAAGGGGAGAAATTGAAAGGGCTTAGAGGTGGTGGTGTGGGTGAGGGCCTAGTCATAGAGCAGTAGTAAGGGGTAGGGGGAATGTCATTGAGGGATTGAGGTAGAAGGAGGGATCAGGGGAGAAAGGGATCGGTGGGGGAGAAAATTAACTTTTTTATTATCTATAAAAAAATTGTGGTGTTTTAATAACTCTTTGATAAAATATTTAAATTTTTTAGTGTTAGTTTCATAATCCAATGCTAATAACCCATTTTTAAACATTATTTTCAATGTAGAGCAAGTATTAAGGTATAGATTTCTAACCACTCCCACCCCTTTACTATTTATTTGTGTTATTTTATTCTTCCCCAATTTCATTTTCACCATATTATAATGATAAAAAATAATTATTATTATATTTTTATTTTACTGTAATTATGGTACAAGCATTAACTATCCTCCCATTTTCTATTTAGAAAAAGAATTTGATTCGTGAGTTGTGAAGACTACCACCCCCACAACGCAACATGTTTCATTTTCCTTCACCAACATACATGGATATTCCAAATAAATTATTTAATATATAGTTTTGGATATTTGGGAAAAATTTATATTATAAAATTATAAACCATATTAATCATTTTTTCTATTCTATTGAAAATGAAATCACCATCCATGCACACATGTGGACTACTGCATCAATGGAATGATCGATTTCCATTTTTCATTTCATCATCGACTTATGAGAATGATTTTATAGAATAAATTTGATTTTTATGATATTAATAAGGTTTTATTAATACCAATATAATAAATTATTAATGATATTAATGATAAAAATAATTATAATATTAACTTTCTTAAACAACAAAACTAAGAAGAAAAAAACAATATTTTCATGTTATATAATATTTTAATATTCATTAATTATTCATAAAATTTATTCCAATTATGATATATCATAATAATAAATAATAACTATGATCATAATGATTTTTTTATAATGATATTTCAACTAAATCTCCTCATAGTCATCCATTAATCAAAGTATTTTCATGTTTGGGTCAGTTTGACCACCTACTTCATCATTGCCAGAAATTTATATCATGGATGACTAGGAAAACAAAATTAATGATATAATATGATATAAATATTTAAATAATTAATTTTTTTGTTTTATTAATCGATTCAAAAATATTTTACTCAATAATTTAGAAAACACCTTTTGTTGTCTAAGAAATTCACTGAAGTGTATTCATTTCTGGTTTTATCTTCATGGATAAAGAATGAAACACTCATAAAATGAAGTTATAAAAATATGAATCATTATAATTAATCCATTGTAGCAACTATAATTAATTTTTGATGATGAAATTTGTGATAAAAATGAATATCAACATCGCTCCTATGAAACTAATATAAATGGTCCAAACTATAAAAACCTGATGTTGGAAAATAGGTAAAAATTAACTAATATACATGTATATAATGGTTATAAATGAATATAATAAATATTTTTAGATGATAATATTTTTTTTAAACTAGTTATTAATATATTTATGTTTTTTATACATGTGGTTAAATCATTTTCCTAGAAATCCAGAGCAAATTTAATGGTTTCATTGTCTCACTTTCAACTCCAAGGGACATATTTGTTATTATGAACCATAATTTCTTTTATATAGGGTATTCAAACACAAATTTATTTTATATATGAAAATATCTTCCACTTCATGAAATTTTAATTTACATTTCATGAACTTCCTCTCACAATCCTTTGATTCTTATTTTACCAACCCATTAGAGTTTCAATGACTCAATTTATGATTCATTAGGTCATAGTATTTCTTACATGAATAAGATATTTAGGTTTTATTTTATCCTTAAATTACCTTATATTATATTTTATTTTATTTTATTTTCTATTTAAATTAATTATTATATTTAATAACAAATAATTTGATAAAAAATAAAAAATAAAAGTGCATCATTGGTGAGAATTACTCTCATTCTTACCAAGGAATCTTTGATTCCATGTCATTTTTTCCTTCCCACCAATGGTATAATCTCTTCTTGGGAAATATAATATTGATTATTTTCTATTATTATCATAATTCTATTTACCCCCTTTTAAATTAAATTTTAATACTCTTTTTATAATGTCATTTTTTTTAAAAGGTATTCTAAAAAATTAAAAAAAATGGGGTTGTTCCTCATATAAAAATAAAATGTTTTATCATCCAATTCACATTTTTTTATAATATTTATGTATTTTAAATGATATTTAATTTATAAATATTTATAATGAGGTTTTCAAACTTATCCTCCTCCCCTTATCAAAAAAATGAAAGTATCTTTCAGTTCACCTTTTATTATAATGTCAAAAAGGTTTTGTGAAAACTTTTTAAATTTCACTTCTAAATTTTCTCCAATTGTTATCTCTCAGGAAGTGATGTTTTGATCATCCTATATATTTTATTATGATATTATTCATTATTTAAATTTATATTTCTGATATCACGTGATCTTTTATGTTTTTATTATGTTATGTTTTTGGAAAGTGACTTTAAAATCATAAATTTTTATAATGATACTACGAAAATAATTTTTAAAAAATCATTATTATGATTTATCTTTAAAATTCAAAGTACTATTATCCAATGTATTATTGGTTAATAAATATCCCAATATGTGATCTTATTAAATACTTCTTTTGGGTGATTATGTTTCTGGTATAAAATTATCTTGTTTTTTTATGTGATATTGTTTGAAAATTTTAGGAAACTTTTTTTCTTATCATAGGTTATTTATGATAATATGAAAGTTTTGATTTTTTGTGGAACTCATACCTATGGATGAAAATAGGTAGGTTCTTATATCACCCTCCATTACATTATTTTATGTTTATGTCTCATAAGATCAAAGGGCTACATGAGAGGATTTATCCCAATCTAAAGGGTACATGAGAGGATTTATACCAATCCCAAGGGGTAAAGTGGGGGCTTATCCCAATCCCAAGGGGTATATAGAAGGATTTATCCCTAGACTAAGGGGTTCATGAGAGGTTTTTTTTATCATTAATGATGGAAAATAATACTAGAGGGGTTGAATAGTTGTTTTAAAAATTAATGACAAAACAATCAAAGTTTATTAAATTATTAAATAGAAGTTAGTATAGTGTTCTTAAGTTATGATGTCTTGGAAATAAATTTTAAAGAAGACAATATTTATATTGGTTCATATCACAAATATCTTGGTCCACTCCTCAATCCCCTCTACTCCATTAGAAGACTGATACCTTTTAAGAACCTCACTTTTAAAGGTGTGAGAACCTTTTTTACAGACCCTACCTTCTAGAAAACATAGAGGCAAAACCAAGTATTTGATGCAGGAGACCAAACTAGTCTTCCTACCTAACTTTTGATTGGGAGTAATAAATTTTACTTCCTTATGGGGGGAATAATAATCATAAAAAGATAAAGGCTTGATTTTTATTGAAAATTATAAAACAGACATGATAAATTATAAACAGAAATTAACAATATTACAAGAATAAAAAAAATACTATAAATTCACTAGATGATCAGAATGTCGATAAAGCATAAGATCCATTATCATTGATCACTTTAAGTAACAAAAATTGGATATGGATACCTTCAGTGATCACAACAATAATTTAGCTGTCATATAAGATCAGGAAAAAAATTTAGAGTAGAAAAATGTTGAAGGTGTATCACTAGTTGTCTCACTAAATGAATCTGCACTAGATTGTGTTTTATATCTGTAATAGATCTCTTGGATCATTAAAAACAAGTGCATAAACAATATGTGCATGATACTTGTGAGTGAAAAATAATGAAATAAAATAATTGTTACCTTTGTTTCATTAAATCCTCCCTAGATTAATATAAAATTATAATGTGGATTTATATTTCATCATTAAATGTTAATTTTAAAAAATTAATATTGTAATTAGAATAATTTTATTCAATTTAAAATTATAAAAAAATTAAAATACAAGTATAATTATGTGGATTATATAAATAGTAAATGATTCAGTAAAACAAATCATCATATGAACTATAAACTACTTGAATAAAAGATCATCAAATAATGTTACAAATGATTCTTCAACACTCTAAAATTATATTTCAAACATAAAATGATAAAAAATTTAACAAAATAATTATTTTAATAATAATAATATAAAATAGGAAATAAAATTTTAGAAAAATAAAATTTTAACTAATGGTGACTTATTTTACTAGCAGTGGATAGTGAAAAACTATTGAAAATGGTGAGTAGTGACTAATGACTCACCATTGAAAAACATAGAAAGGTGTATTATGGCCTACCTTTGGAAATTTCTAATGGTGTCTAAATAGAGGATGACCTACGATCCCTATTTTAAGAAAAAAAATAAAAAATAACTAACAAAATTAAAACTTATTCCATGTTTTTGTATAATCAACGTCTTTATAAAAAGAAATAAAAACTTTTCCCAGCATTGGATGTACAACGGTGACTCATGACTACCCGTTAGAAATTTCCAGCAGTGACTAATGTCTTACAGTTGGTTTCCAATGGTGACTCAAAGAAAAACATGCCATAAAAAATGAATAATAATTATATTAATAAATAGATAAAATATAAAAGAAAATTAATCAACAAGAATAAATTTAATGAAATCCAATTGAAAAAGGAGTGCCTACTAGAGCTTGAAGAAACTTCTACAAACAAATTAAATACAAATTGATAAAAATATATTGTTTAAGAATATAATAGAATTACATATGATAAAAAATAAACTCCTGAAAAAATAAAACAAAATAAAAATATGAAAAAATACATCACTTGATCAAAGAAGAAATAACCCATGTTGTAGCTTGGGTAAACTACTACTAAGAATATTTATTTAAAATAAGAAAAAATATCCAAAAAAAGTGAATTAAAATTTAATATATTGTTCTAATAAAAATAATAAAAACAAAAAAATAGAATCAAACATAAATATAAACAACAACAACAACATCTATGTGAAGAATAAATTGCTCAGTTGACGTATAACCTAAATACTGTACATTAACGGGAGGAATAAAATAGTAGGTAAACAATTTCCTAGAATTTATGTCCAACTCTAAGAAAAATTGCCCACCATTGAAGTTCTAGCGGTGAGTTACTAATGCACCATTGGGTTCCAATGGTGGGTAAAATCATCCACCGTTAGTAAAAATTCCAAAGGTGACATGAAAAACACCATTGGAATTTTCCAATGGTGAAACATTTAGTAACAAGTAAAGAATAAGGAATCCAACTAGAAGAATCAATTTTATATAAAGAAGAAGAAAAAAATACTCTACAAAACTAGAACTTGGATAACAAATTGTAAGAAGATGCTGAGACCAAGGAGGAACCGTAAAAATGAAGAAAAACACTAACATGTAACATAATTTCCAAAGGAAAACCAAATAGAAATGAATTTCAGTTGAATTAAAGGAAAGCGCTTCAATAGTTCATAGACTCTGGTGATATGGAGAAATAAAGGAATGCTGATAAATAGGATTACTCGAGCACAAGAATTCAAATATGAGTGTGTGGGAGGAATAAAAAAATGATGTTATTAGAAAAAAACCAACCACAATTATTTAACTGAACTCAATATTAAGCATAAAATCTTTTCCCAAATCTAATCCAAAACATGGGAACTGAGTGGTATATCAAACATCTTGTGTTGATCCTCAATTCAGAAAAAAAACACACAACATACACGAGGGTCACAACCCATGCCGGAGACCTAGTACACCATTATACACTGCAGGTGCACTCAAGGGGCCATATACGTGGACCCCACATACTATAGGTGTGCTCTATGAAAACCATGTTGGGACTAAGTTGGATGGAGAAGGAAGTAATAATATTCTACTGTTACAGAGTGTTGTCTTTTGTTGTCAAAGAAGATAAATCAATTCACTTTTTAATGTACTTATAAACTAGAAGATTCTTTGATGAATTATATTTAAAAAATATCATAAGTTAGGAGAACTTATTATTAAATCCTTATGAATTAAATGGGGAGTAAAGGTACTTCAAAACCAAGTCGGTTTTGATTAGAAGGAAAGATGCTAGTGGAAGATAGGGAAGGTTCAGTACTTTCTGTTGAAAATCTGACGATGCTAAAGTTGTTCAATCAAAGGAAACATATATCGATAGTGGATTCCATGATGAAAGCTAAATAATTTTTATGAGATGTAGTTAATAGATCAATGAAAAAGTAATGAGCAATCTGGAGGTCGCACAAAATAAAATTTTAATGTGGCGTCGTTTTCCTGTGTTTTCCAAATTTTAGGGCTTGAAAATCAGGAGATGAAGAAATCTATTTTTGGAAAAGGATGTTGTGTAAATGTTTTAATATGTCATGGTATGTTTTGTAAAATTTTAGTTCCATTATCCTAATATCAATATCTAGAAAAGGAGAGGTTTGTGCAAAATATCAGGTTTTTCACGCAAGATTGGTTTTTGCGCGTAAGATTGAAGGGGGTTTGAAATGTTGTGCTCAAGGCATGATTTGAGGTCCAAACTTCAAAAAATAGAAAAGGAATTATGTGTGTGAAATATTAAATAAGTTTTTGAAAGATTAGGTTATTGTAAAAGATACTTACATTCCTTATGCGACGTCGAATGGGGTTTTGCGCAACATGTCAGGATCTTGCGCAACCCATTTGGGTTTTTTCACACAGGGGTCGATGAGGTCTATAAATAAGAAGTAACCCCCTGACATTTAAATATCTCAACACTTAGATAAATCCCAAGATTTTTTCTATGGAAAAATATTAATAATAGTATATTTCATAAAAGAAATAGAGTTGCGTGCAATATGGAGAATGTGCACACAAGAAGAGAGTTGCGCACAAGAAGAGAGTTACGCACAAGAGGTCTTCCACGACAAAATTCAAATCATGCGCACGTGGAATAAAATTTGCGCGTAAGATGCCTAAATGGGTGCATGAATGATTTGGGTTCTCCACATGTATTCAGTTGTGTGTAAGATATTTCTTACTAGCATTTGGATTATAAAGTGAAGATTTTTACTTTAAAGAATACACATTTTCAATTGTAAAGAAGCACTGAAATACTCTAATTCCATATTTGTGCTAAGAGGGTGCACACACGCTTGCAGATTGTTTTCTAAGTGCTACACGAGTGTAAGGGTATATCCTACTCATTGTATTCCACATCAAAGGATCATTTTCTAGTGAATTGTGTGGTACTGATTTATTTTCATACCATACCAAGGAAGTAGCTACTCTTGTTGAGTAGTAAACCTTGTAAATCTTGTGTTCATATGGTTGTGTGTGTTTAGCATTGAAGAAAATCTTTAACAGGAGGCGAAGGTTGTTTCAAAAAGGATGAAACATAAAAAATAAAAATATATCACTGATTCACCCCTCACCCTCTCAGTGATATTTAGAAGATGATTGGAAACTTCAAACCAAACTCTCTAGCCGCCTTATGGGGATTACTTAGGTAGGCCTTCTCATGGGGTTAACCCTAAGGGTACCTAATGTGGTCGAGGGCCATCCAATGTTCCTCATCAAGGATAGAATATATTTTTTACTTAAAGAAAATTAAACATATGTAGTAATAATATAAAAACATCTAATTAAAAATAAATTTACTTTTAAAAGAACTTTATAATTTAAAATATTATAAAATTTTAAGAACTTTTTAAAACAACTAATTAACAAATTGTAAATTAATTTAAACACATAAATGTTTAAAATATTTAATTAACAATGTTGAAGAAAAATAAGATAATTTAATAAGCTTTTATGGATATAAATTTATCAAAAAAATAAATTTAATAAATTATTTTAAAAAATTCAAATACTAAAAAAATACCCCTTTTGTAAATTAAAAAACAAATCATTTATTATATTTTCCAAAAAAATATCCCAATTTTTGAAATTTGTCAAATGTTATATTAAAATAATTTACAATATAAAAAATCCCCCTTTTAATCAAAATCAACAACTATAACAAAATAGACTAATATTATTGGGGTAAACATTAGGTTACCATAATCACAATTAAGAAAGAATTAAAACATGGTATAAATTTAACAAATATAAAATTATTAAGATTAATTAAAAGATTTAACAATAGAAATTTTAAATAGTATGAAAAAATTACCATTTAATCAATGTGAAAAAATAATCAAAAGATAACATGTATAAAAAAACACAAAATGTAATGTTTCTTGCATGTTTAGTTCAAAAAAAAATTACACATTTTTTTATATTCAATGAACAAATAAAACTGATTTTCATGAAGAGAAAGATAACATAGTATACTTCCAAAAAAAATTGAATAGTTTCTTAAAAGGGTTTTAAAAACAAACTCCCCATGAGATTAAGAATAAATTTATTATATTTTAAACAAATGAAAAAATCTAATTTTAATGTCAAACTTAAATTAGTTTTTGAATAAATTAAATATGTAAAAAAATTCTTGATTATAAATATATTTCCACTTTTAATTATCAAAAACTAAATTATAAATCACACGATAAATTTTATGAGATAGTTATATATTTCTTTACTATTTTTTAAGAAAAATTATTTCAAACAAACTAAAGAAGTTTTAGTTTTCCGAACCTAATTTTTTAAACACAAATTTAGAACATACATAGAAGTATTTTATTTTAATTAACAAACAATATTTAACTCCTCTAGAATTTATTCATATTTATAGATATATAAATAAATATGTTTTAAAAACTTTATATAGAAAAGTAAACATATATACAAAATATTCAGATCGAAATTATAACTATTTAAATTGGCAAAAAAATTTACTTGCAAATGAAAAATCAATAAGAAATTAATACACATTCCTTGAATCGGAAAAAATGACTATTTCATGGTGGAATATCAAATTATATTAAATTAGATAATATTCATGTTTGTTAACAAAAATAATACTTATATGGGAAATTTGATCACCTAAGGTCCAACAAAATTTGAGTAACATCCTTTTGGTACCCATGCTTTCAAAAACTCAATGGAATTCACAGAAGGTATTTTAGTCATCCACACATATTTCAAAAAAAAATCCCTTAGTGAATATGAATTAAAATTTCTAGATAAAAGAACTCTATTATGGCCAAAATATTGAGTTAATCTTAATGAGAATTCATTAGAATAGTTTCCTTTCATTATAAATTTAATGAAAGTTATAGTAGAGATACTTCCTTTTGAAATTTTAAAAAAATAAGACATATTCAGGTTTGGTGTAAAATTTTTATAACCAAACCATTTTTATTTTAATTTAGTGTCATTAATGATTTCATATTATCATACTGATTTTCATATCTTACCAAATTAGACAATTACTCTTAAATATTAATAACATCAGTTTTCAAAACCATATTCTCCTTTTGAACAGTTTCTATACTTGTAAATACTTCTTATTGGATCCATAAGCAGTGTTCCTTGATTTTTTTTTTATTGTTTTAATTTCTTACACTCATTTTCTACTTTAGTTAAATCATCCACATCTAAAGTAAATTTCATGTCCTGGGCTTTATCATTTACAACTAGAAATTATTTATGTTCTCTATTTTCATCTATTAGTTTCAAAAACCCAGATTCACAATTCATTTTACTATCTTTACTCTGGAAAACAATCAGATTCACTTTTTCAAATTCCCTTTTTAGTTTATCATTTTCTTTGAATAAATTTTTATTTTTATTTTTAACTTCTTTTTATTTTTCAAAAATTTTAAAACTATCATTTCTAAATTATTCATTCTCTTTATGAAATTGTTTAAATTTATAATTTTGAGATTCATAATCAGAGTCAGAATCTTATTCTTTTTCAGATATTGATTTATGATCAACATTTTCTGGAGTTATCAACTGAGTAAATATAGAATCATTTAAATCACATGTAATACACATAAGTTCAAGGTTACGTATTTCCTTTTCACTCCTATAGTCACTTCTAGAGTCGGAATAATTTCAACAGTCTCATCCTATAAACAGATCTTTTTTTTCATTTCTCCTTTTGTCTTTATACTTCTTTGAGTGCTTGAGATTGGGGAAAACACTTATAATGTGAATTTTATTCTTACACTCGTAACAGGTCATATACAAAACATCATTATTCTTAATTTAATTTCCTTTCTTGTAATCCTTTTGATTCTTCCTTCTAAACTTTCTATTTCGACTAATGCATTTCATCAATTTGAAAAGTTTATTACTGAAGTGATCCATCTCATTTTCACTTTCCTGGAACATAGAATTAGAGGAATTAGTGGTATTAGTAATATAATAATTAAAATCAATACCTTTTATTTTAGTTGACTCCTCATTGTTAATATTCTTCAGTTATAACTCATACTGTAGCAGAGAGCCTATGAGTTCATATAAAGTACACTCCTCAAAATTATTACTCTCATTGATGGACATTTTATTGGCATGCCATATTTTTTTAAAGAGCTCTAAGTACTCTTTCCACTTTATGAGTGTTTTCTAAGGCTTATCTAGGATCACTGATACTGCTGGTAATACCAGTGAACAAATGGAACATCTTATTTATAGATTATTTATCTCCCATATTGATGTCATGTTATTCTTCTATAAGAATTTTTTGCGGGGTTATCTTTGTCTTTAAAGTGTCATAATGAGTCACTTATATTATCCTCTATATATCATGGTTTGTCTTAAAATTTTAAACATAGTTATATATACTTATACTAATAGAAAAATATAAAATATTTTTAACTTTTTAATTTAAAATATACCTTTTCATTTCACTACCAAACAGTGTCTCTAGATTAACTTTATGGTAATTTTAATGGATTTTATATGATTATCCAGTGATCCATAATAAGTTGTTTTAAGTAGGATTCCATTTTTTCTTTTCATTATCCATAATAACTACCATCATAGAATGGGGGTTTCTATGTTTTGCATCCATCATTGGAATCTATACCTCCCATCCTAAAAATATATCTAATTTTTCCCTTACACTATTAGGTCTAGGATATAGGTTATCATGGAGTAAAAAAATAATAAATAGAAATAATCAGAGGTTGACTATCATTTAAGGAAGGTCCTACCCTCTGATTCCAATTTTTTGGTCATTATTGAGAAAAAATATGACAAGAGGGGAGTGAATAATTGTTTTAAAAATTAATGATAATAACAATCAAAGATTATTATAATGTAAAATAAAATTGATTACAGTGTTGTTAAGTTAGGATACAACAGAAAGAAAATTTAAAGAACACAATATTTATAGTGGTTCATATCACAAAGATCATAGTCCACTCCTAAATATCCTCTACTCCTCAAGGATATTGGTACCCACTAAGAACATCACATTCATATGGTGTGAGAACCATGTTTATAGACCCTTACATTTAAACAACCTTGAGGAACAACCTATTCTTTGATATAGGATACTAAACTAGTCTTTTTACCTAACTTTCGATCAAGATTCACAAACCTGACTTCTTTTTGGGTGGTATAATAACTAGATAAATAGAAACACTTGATTTTTATGGAAGATCATAAACCAAACATTAGAAATAACAAATAAAAATTAACAAGATTACACAAATAAAGAAAATACAAGAAATGTAGAATATGATTATAATATCGATGAAGTTTAAGCTCTATGATCATTGATCACTTGAAGGAACAAATTTTAAAGATGGATTCATTTTGTGATCATATAAATAAAATATAAATTGTAGAAGATCATAAAGTTTTTTGAGATTATTAGAATGTTGAAGGTGTATCACAAGTTGTCTCAATAAATTAATCTACACTTGGATGTACTTTTTATCTTGAATAGATCTCCTAGATCATTAAAACTATATTTATGAGGTAATTTTTCATAACTAATATCTACACGACACTTGTTAGTGCAAATTAATGAAATAAAATAATCATTACCTTTGTTTTATTAAATCCCCACCAAATAAATAATTATATTCCTTCTTTATATGTCTTCATTAAATATTAATATAAAACAATTAATACTATAAGTAATAAATTTAATCAATTTAAAATTATAAAAAATTGAAATAAAAGTATAATTTAGTGTATTATACATGCTATAAAATATGTCATAAAACATAGCATCGTATGAACTACAAAATGTTTGAATAAAACATCATAAAATAATGTTACAAAGAAATTTAACACTCTACAATTACATTTCATCCTAAAATTTTAAAAACATTAACAAAATAATTATTTTAATTACAATAATTGAAAATAAGAAATAATATTTTATAATGAAAAATTACTAATGGTGAATTATTTTGCAGGCGATGACTCATGAACCACCACTAAAAATAGAGAGCGATGGCTCATGACTAACCATTGAAAATTTGATAATGGTGGATTATAAACTACCATTGGAAATTTCCAATGCAGGATAAATAAATCATGACCTACCATTCCAATTTTAAGTAAAAAATAAAAATAACTAACCAAATTAAAACGTATTCAATGCTTTTTTATAGTTAAAGTGTTTATAAAAATATATATAATTTTTCCAACAATTATAAATATCTAGCGGCAACTCATGAATTACTATTATGTTTCAACAATGACTCAAATAAATAAAATTTCATACAATATGAATAATTAATATATGAATAAATAAATTAAATATAAAAATAACTTCGATTAGTAAGAATAAATTTTCTACAATCCATTTGAAGAAAGGAGAGATCATGTGGGATCTTGAAGAAGCTTCTTCCAGCACATGGAATAAAAATTGATAAAAATATATTGATTAAGAATATAATAGAACTATAGATGATAAAAAATAAAATGATGAAATAATAAAACAAAATAAACTTATGAAAATTAAAGTACTTGATCGATGAAGAAATAGCTCATGTTGGAGATTCAATAAAAAACTACTAAGAATCTGTATTTCAAATAAGATGAAATAGACGAACAATGTGAGTTCAAATTTTATATATTATTCAGATAAAATTAATAAAAAATAGAATCAAATATAGATAAAAACAATATAAGCTTCTTAAAGAATAATAAATAGCTCGATTAAGATACTTCATAAACATTATACATCAAATGGAAGAAGCAAATGATGGGTAAAAGATTACCTACCATTAATGTCAAATAGTGGGTAAAATCTCCCACCATTAAAAATCTAGTGGTGAGCCACTGACCCACATTTGGGTTCAAACGGTGGGTAAATATACCCATCAATGGTAAAAAAAATCCAATGGTGACTCGACACCCATCGTTGGAATTTTCCAATAGGGACTCATTGAGTACCCAACAAAGAAGAAAAAATCAAACCAGAAGAAGTAAGTTGAGATGAAGAATAAGAAAAGATACTTTAGAAACTCAAACTAGGATGAAAAATGGAATAATATTCCCAGACAGAGTAAGAACCGTAGACATGAAGTAAAACTTGAACCATTGTCATGAGTTCAAGATGATAACAATATAGAAATGAGTTACAGTTAAATTTCAAGGAAAGATTTTCATTGGTTCACTAACTCGGGTGAATTGGAGAAATAAAGGAAAGTTGAGGAATAAAAGCATTACAGCACAGGAGTTATAATGTGAGCATGAAGGAGGAGGAAATTTAAACAAGAGGATGAAATTAGAGAAAAACTGATGGATGAAATTTAACTCAGGTTAATAGTACACTTAAAATCTTATCCCACATAAAATACAAAACATGGGAACTAAGAAGTATATCATCCAACTTACAATAATCCTCAATTCAAAAAAAAAGACACACAACAAACGTGAGGGTCATGGACCATGTGGTAAACCATTCCTGCCCTTGTGCACCGTGGGAGCACTCTAGGGGCCTTATAAATGGGCCTTGCAAACTATAGGAATATGATATGAAAACCAAACTCCCTAACCTCCTTTTGGGGATTCCATAAGTAGGCCTTCCCATGGGGTTGACCCTAATGGTCCCTTATATGGTTGAGGTCAATCCAATAGTTCCTCACTAAGGATGGAATATATTTTTAACTTAAACAAAATTAATCTTTAGTGGTAACAATATAAAAACAAGTAATTAAAAAGAAATTAGTTTTTAAAAGCACTTGATAATTTAAAACATTTGAAAATTTTAAGAACCTTTTAAATTAATTAATTATAAAATTTTTAATTAACTATAACACATAAGAATTTAGAATATTTAATTAAAAAATTTGGGGAAAATAATAGAATTTAATAAGTGTTTATGGAGATTTATTTATCAAAAGAAATAAAATTAATAAATTATTTTAAAAAAATCAAATACTAACAGTTTTATCTCAATCCCAAGGGAACATGGGGGGATTATCTAGAGACTAAGAAGGTACATGAGTGGTTAGCCTAGTCCTACTATGTGATGAATGTCTTTATGGTTATCCTTGACATATGGTTTATATGCTTATGTCTATGTGAAATTATTACATCATAATCGTGTTCCTATGATCATTCTCATTGACTCATGTTTAA
Source organism: Viscum album (assembly GCA_963277665.1). Classification (NCBI taxonomy): domain Eukaryota; kingdom Viridiplantae; phylum Streptophyta; class Magnoliopsida; order Santalales; family Viscaceae; genus Viscum; species Viscum album. The sequence goes on from OY728121.1 coordinate 863,140,339, forward strand.
TGTGATTCTACATACTTATTCCATGGTATATGTTTATTTATTTGATATAACATGTAATTATATCATGAGTTAAAAACAAATATTATGATTTCATATTATTATTATTAATAAATATATTCCCTCATCATGTTTCTTAATATGATTATGATCTAACCCATGGTGACATTTTGATAAGTTTTCCCTTACTGGGCATTTTAGATCACCCCTTTCTTATATTGTCCTTTTGATGGGTTATAAAGATAAATATAACTTATAGAAATTCTATAAGGGATTATATAGGATTTTGATTATGGATAAATGATTTTAGATTAAAATATTTATGTATTTAATATCTAAGACACCAAAATATAATTTTCATGGGTTGTGTGACTATTTGTGAGATGTATAATTTAAATAATGAGATTAATGTATTAATTATGTCATTTTTATCTTGGGTTTCTTTAATTTTCACCATCAAAATTATTCCACTCGGATGAAAACAAATGAGGATACCTCAACCTCATTAAATATTTAGGTTCCTATGTAGATTCCTAAAATTTGGGGGTTTTCTAAAAATCATTAACCAAGATAGGGGTCTTGTTCTATAGCACTTTTTGTCTTTGATTTAGAATCTCAATTGGTTATTCCTTATAAGAAAGTACATTATATAATGGTGTAACCTCTATGTTCTATATATATGATGGATCAAGGATGCTCTTCAAAAAAAGATATATATAGAACTCTTCATGAACTTAGGAGTGGTTTAATGGGATATCAAATTCATAACCTACTATCCTCATATGATTATTAATCTAAAATGAATTAATATATCTAGGTCTCAACATGCCTTTATTTCTAAAAAACCATGTCACATGGAATGTAAACTAGCTAAAAATCATTTTTTGTTTTAAATCCACAATTAATTGTACTTCCCCATAATAAAGGTTACACATGTACATCTCAGCTAAGGGTGTTCTTCATGTAAATGGGTATGAGTTATATATAATGTACAATGACTATAGGGTGTGTACCATAATTCTAATAATTTCACATTATAAACCTAGTGACTTGGTGTGTAATCCACATGAAATAATATTTTGTTACCAAATGTATGAGACAGCCACATTCCATGTAGTAAAATTGGCTCCATGTCATCTAGTTTACATTAATCACTCTATGTGTGAATTTATTTCAATTCACATGAATTAATAACATAACCATCAAGTGGTGTGAGAATTATATTGAATTTATGATAGTTACATGCCACATGAAAAATATGTGGCAACTAACTGTCTTCATATAGTATAATAAATACATACTTACATACTGAATAAAGACCCCCTGTAGTCTGTTGCAATTAGAACAACCACAGGCACCTATGTGGTTGAGCACGATACATGATGTGTAATTCGGTTACACACCGTGTAACCGTATTGTAAGGTCTGGATCTAAAACATCTCTAGATGGTATATCCATGCATCGTTCACCCATTATAGGATTATCCATGGTCATATTATTGTAAATCAACATGATTTCTCAAAATTATGGATGATAAATATATATGAAATTAAAAAATAACAAAATAATTTTTTTAATTTATTAAAAAATAATTAAAAACTATAAATTTGAATGTGACCACTCTGATACCACTAAAAGGTTCTAAGTACAACATAATTTTGTCAAGCCCATGACCAATGATGGGTTTTCATTCGAATCCCACAAATATACCATAAGAACATTATTAATAATAACATTTATCATCATCATATCCAAAGAATCTAGATAAAGAGATCAAGAAACCATGAGTGATGAACTTTCATGTTAAATTTATAATTAATTTAATAACAAGAATTACCTAAGACTTGGAATTATATCTTAGATTAAGGTTTTTATCATTTAAACATTGTAAATTTTTAATATTGTTGTTCCCAGAGGATCCAAATTAGAATCCCTCTCTCAGTGATTCGCACATACAACCTAATCTCTGAACAATTATGATAGAATGTTGAGTGAAAGTGTTGATCTACTCATCTTTCATTATTTTTCATTATTGTTACACAATCCCTTACAATTGAGTATTATTTATCTTTACTCTCATTCTTGAGAAAGAGGATGTAGATGGTGGGGTAATTTTTCTTAGGCTTAATAGGAAACCTTGATATGTTGATCCTTGAGATAATTATCTAGGGAGAGAATATGTTGTCTACAAAAAATTATCCTCAAGTCTAAGGTTTCACATAAATGATATAATTAGATATATATGGATATTGGATAGAGAACTTTTAATTTAGATTAGGCCCTTAGCCAATCTTATAATCCTTAGTGAACCCCACATCTAAATAATGACATTATTATTATTCCATTGATGTGTTCATGTCTCATATATAGTATTAATAAATAAATTAATATTTATTTATATGATATTTAGTATATAGTTTTTATTACCAGGTGTTGAACTCATCCCATCCATCTTCCACAACATTAATAGAACATTGAATAATATATATTATTCATTCAATAAATAAATAAATATTATTTTCAAGGTCTTGAAAATAAAAATTTACTTTAATATTCATTTAACTAAATAATTTTTATTTATTAACTTATGAATAAATTAATAGATAAATAAGTATATTATATTCGATGGTCTTCATAATAAATGTTATTTAAATATTTAACTCATATATTAATGGTGACTAAATAAATGTGATCAGTAAATCCTGAATAAATATTAATATTAATATTTATTCCAAATATTAAATAAAAATAATTTTGAACTAATATTGATGGTGACATGACCCAACCCATCAAGGTCTGACCTGTGACTACCCAAAGCCCGCATCTAATAGGCCAGGGGATGGAAACATGTGTCGAGTATGCATAACCCGCAAATGGGAAGCATTAGCCTAAAGTACCTATACACATTCACACATATCCAGTCCCACATAATTTTGAAATGTAAAGAAAATAAAAACCATGGATTCATACATGTACTATCCCACAAAATAGTATGATAGTAAGTACTAAAAGTAGAAAAGGGGGAAAATACAAGCACAAAAAACTATAAAGATTTCAACCTTCTCTAAGGGAGATAACTAAAGTCAAATGAAAGATCCTAGTAAAAACCTCAATCTTTCAAGTTATGTTTATGATCTGTCTTCTCCATATCCTCCCAGGACACCATCAAATGGGTCTTCATCTATATAAGACACAACACATGATGGTAGATCCCATGTTGGGGTGATTATAACAATACCTAATAGAATACCTCGTAAACAATAAACATGATGAACCAAGTATATTCATCTCAATTGAAGGATATAATAATAAATGTGTAACAAAACACCCATATATACTCAAGAAAGACACTACGCAACTAGGAAGTCCTAACCAACTTCCATCCATAGGATTATTCTCAAAGAAATGATTGTTCTAGAAGAATTGTCTTCCTAAGAAATGCTATCACCATAGACACTCAACAAAGAGGTCTAGATCATTAGTCCCCACCGAATAAAGATCACAATTCTAAGAAGACCATGTTACTCAGATAGGATTTTATGCCCAGAACCACTAGGGGAAAACCACGAACCCAATAAGGATCAACATGCTACATAGGGGATAATATGACGATGATACCAAAAACCCTGATGATATTTCCTTCTAGATTTAGAATCAATTCCCTTATCATGGAAGTCATTTTAATTCTATAAACCCCACATAGGATACGAAGATGATAGAGGATCTCACTTTAGTCTCACAGAGGGACTCCACAGACTCTATATGAGAGTCATCCTCCAAAGGGGATCATGGTACTATGATGTAGATGTAGTTCCACAATGAACCCTTGATGGAATGGACCAAGGGAACAAACTCAACCAAGACTGGTACAAACTAAGGAAATGAATAGATACAAATACTCTTAAAGGGCGTATACTGCATTTCTTGCTTTCCCCAAGTCTGACCATGTGGTAACGCCTCACACGACATGTAAATCTTGAAATATAGAACATGTAGAGATCACAAAACACCTTGACCATGTCATCAGTCCATGTCTATGTACCTTTTCCCGCCCATGTACCAACCCGTGTACAGTTGGCCATGTCCATGTACACATATATAACTTTATGTCTGAGCATGTTGTGTGCCTCTGGTCATGCACTTTTTCCCATGTATGTGTGTTTATTAGGTTCACACTAATACATCATTGATTTTTTACATGTCAGGTGATAGGGGTCACATTCTTTGCGATCCTTAACTTTATCCCAAACCCCTAGCCAGTATTGAGAGGGGCCCACAGGGCGTGTAATCAGAAAATACAATCCATGTTTCTCATGATTTTCCAGATCCATCAAAATCAATTCTAGGTTGTATTTCACTTTTTAAGAGTTTTAATACTTTCCTAAACCTGTAGATTGGGGTTCATCTAGTCCTTGTTATCATTAGTTGATGGAAAACCATACTCAAATCCATTTATAAATAGCTTGGTCGAGCCACTGTCATTGGGCATTAAAAATCGGGAAGAACGTAACCCAAAAATATTTTCTAATCTACCTTTGATCATCCACTACCTTCTTCACACCTTAATCACACCATAAATCATTATCATCACTCACAATATTGATATTTTGTGCTACAGAACATTCCCACAATGACCAAATACTGAGTATTCGTCTAATCATGGGCTAAAAGGAAATGTCCACGAAGAACGTGCAAAGAACAGGGTAAGAGAACCATAAGCCACAATATGTGAGGAACAAACCTCAACCTTTATTCATTAATCATTTATTATCTTTTTTAGAAATAGGTTAATGAAGAGGAAATAATCACAATGGAAAAAAATTCATCAATTTAATTCTACCGACGATGTGCATATCAATTTTTCTTATGGAATTGATCCAGGTTCATATATGATTAAATAATGGGAGGTAAAACATAGAATCAAACATCCTACATGGATTTTGGATTGATCTTTGATGAAGAATGGTTTCATTTTCATCTCTGACAATATCCACAAACTCTATTGGAACAACATTCCATGATCTAGTCCTAGTTTATCATTATTTTCTATGAACGCTTGCCAAAAGTCTCCCATTAGGTCTCTAGGATTTAGCATCCAACCCTAAGGAAAACCACATAACCATTCAATTATAGGATATCCTTTCATTGTGTTGAATAAAATTAAAATAAATTATTTATGTAATTTATTTTATTAATTTGACGGCCGTGAAAAAAATTTCACAAACAGACCACACTGAAAGAGATAATGTTTCACCTAGAGTAAAATTCTAATTTTGATATCAGTGGTGGTTCCCTAAGATTTTTGATCTATTCCCCCATTCAGGAGTTATTCCTATTTTTCAAGAATACTATACATGCATGTTATTTAATATATTTAAAATATTTCAAATATTTATTATGGGAACATCGGGCCTTGGAATCACATGCCATATCAACACCTAGTCTCAAAGATAATCCATATAATATCACAAAATTATACATGGAAAATTTGAGTAATTACAAATGAAAACACTATATGTATGACCCTATATCTATCCTTCACAATGAAATTTGGTAGGCCATCCCAAATTCCAATATTAGCATCTAAAAACTTATAAAAGAAACCATAGAGGAAGAAGTTAATTTCATGATGATGAAAACTGTATATGAATCATCACTGGGTAATATAATCTCTTTTTCTAAATATCTAATCCAGAAGGATTTAAACTCATGTCATCAAATTATATGCTTAATATTTCATTCGATGAATATATAAAATGAACCTATTAATATATCATGGACATTTATTTTAGTTTGACAGATCCATTCTAATAAAAAAGACAAGATATGATCTTATAAAAAGATAGAAGAGATAAATCAACCCTTGACTTATTCATTAATAACATACGATTTCATATGCACTCAATGTATCATGCTTTGTTGTGAACATATGGAATCATGATTTTCGTAAATACATCAAATTATGTGAGTCATAATATGTATTAAAAATAATCTTAAATTTTTATTTTCATTTCACATGCTCACAGATATGAATATCCAATGACATATAACATGGGTAATTCCTAAGGACAGGTCTGTTCTCATATCCTCTTCTCTTAGAGATTACCAAGGTAAAACATTGTAAGAAAAAGTCTCAATGTATTATGTGTATCCAACACTAAATGGACTATACAATCTATGCCTAGTCAGATGATGTCATCCATCCATAAAAAATGTATTTAATAATATTATCAGAGAATTTCAAGGATCTAACCATATCTGGGAACTAATATATCCTATTGAAATAAAGAATACTATAAGGACATTATCTAATTGGTTTAATGAAAAGTAATTGGTCATCATGCAACACCCCAATTTTTTATGAACCATTTTTTGAATAAATTAAATTTCATTGATATATTAAATTGAATTATATTTTATGTTATGATTTGTTTATATGCTAGTCCAAATTAATATTTAACCACACTTAACATTATCATATCTTTTGTTCCATGAAACACTGAACGGAAGTGGATATGTCGGCCACTCTTGTAAAAGAATGGCGTGGAGCAAGGGTACCATCCAACTGAAGCCTAGTTTTTTGAACATTCTGGAGTGGGATCACAATTTTGATCACATGACTGTCCGGAACATGTATGCTCAAATATGGGTTTGGATCTGTAGGCTGAATTGGTTCTATTAGCACCCAAGGATCCTATGGTACATCACCTCTACTGTTGGTAATCCTATTCGACTGGATCAGCAGACAATCAACCCTAGGTTTGGGCACTTTTCTTGGGTATTGGAGGAAGTGGATATGTCGGCCACTCTTGTGGAGGAGGTTGTTCTGACAATGCAGGATGATAGCATGAAGCTGGACATTGTCTATGAACCGAAGCCTAAATTCTGCTTGGGTTGTTTTCTTTTTGGTCATCTAATGGTTTAATGTAAAAGAAATAAGGAATGCAGTGTGTGTAAATTTAAGGGTCATGATGATGACACATTCAGGAGGAGGAAAGGAAAGGAGAAAGCTTCACATGACCCCTAGGCTGAGGAAGTTTTCAATCCAAGGGTAATGGTGGGGACTGTCTCAGCTGTGCACTTGGACCAGATTTTGAAGGAAGGGGCTACTTATGGCTATCCTGTTGAGCCTCATGAAGGGTAGGAACCTGGATCAATATGGGATACAGGGTTGGTGGAAGGGCCTATGATGGTTGATGGTGCGCCCAGTGATGTTTTCCCTGGTGATACTATTTCACAGGATACTCCTATAGTGCAAGGCACCCCTCAATCAGTGGATGGTGTTGTGATTTCTAATGTGGAAGGTCCGGCGATGGAAGCTTGGTTGTCCAGTGTTGCGACTGTTGCACAGGATGTTTCTGTGGCGCATGGCACACTTCATTTTGTTGAGGTTGTCGCACCTCTTTCAGTTAGTGATGGTGGTGGGCGTGCTGAGGCCTTTGCTATCTTTGATCTAGGGGGAATTTCATTCAGACTTTGGCCTCCAAAGCTTCCAAGAGGAAACCAAAAATGTGTAGTGACCCTTCTCACCGGAAAGATCACAATAAATTAACACCCTTGAATGGAATATTATGGTATGATGATGTTGATGAACCTCAACCGTTTTATTGATTTGTTTCCATTCTTGATAGTGCAGCAGATTCTACTGTGTTGAGCCCACCTGTGCAACCTATCACAGGGGCTGCCATTACTCATGCGCCTCAGCAAGTTGATTACTCTATACATGTTGTGGCTGGAAGACATGGGCAATCTGAACCATCCAGTACAGGGGCTGGAACCTATGTCCAGGCACCTCAACGCATTGGGGACACTAGTGATGTTGCCACTACTGTAGTGCAGGGTGCTGGGGATTTGATCAGTAAGCCTGGAGCTGCTGCTAACCCGCAGGGTCCAAGGAAGAAGGGAAAAGGGAGGAAAGGGAAAGGCAGAATGCCTCTGGTGACACAGGGTGGCCCCCAGATAAGGGGTAAGACCCATCCTCATTTAAGGTTTTTTTCTGGAATTGTCAAGGGCTGGGGAACTCCCAAACAGCCAGAGCCCTTTTTGACATTACATTATGGCCCATAAGACTATGCTGGTTGGAATTGCTGAGCCAAAGTTTCTCTTTGACAATTGGAAAGTTTTAAATGGGATTCCATGGGGTACAAGTTTGTTCCACATGACATGAATGAAATTGGGATGGATCATTTGTGGGTATTTTGGGATGAGTCCATCTGTATTACCTCCTTCCTGGACATGTCTCAGAGTATTCTTTTATCTTGTAGTGTTGATGATTATGCTTTTTCAGTTTCATTTGTTTATTCCTCCAATTCTTATATCATGATAAGGGAGTTATGAGAGGAGCATAAAGTGTCATCTAGGTGAATGAATCATCCATGGATTTCTGTGGGAGACTTTAACACAGTTTTGAGGCCTGAGAAAAAAATTGGTTGGAATTTCAATAGGATTGCTGCTTCTAATTTTTCCATTTGCATTGATCAGTGTAATTTTGTTGAGGTCCCGATTGCTAGAGATGAGTTTACTTGGTGTAGATACACCTGGAGTGGGAGGCAAGCTAACAATCTTGATAGATTTTTTGTTCAGATGAGTGATCAGAATTCTTCTAATCGGATCTCTGGATTTACACTCCCTAAACATCACTCAGATCATAACCCGATTGTGTTGGACATTAACACACAGTTTACAAGGTCATGTCCTCTTCCTTTTCGGTTTAATAATGGGTGGATCATGGAACCTGGATGCAGGGAAAGGGTGTTAGAAGCATTTAGGACTGAACCTCTTGGAAGTCCTCTCCAGAGGTTTGTTGAGAAATTGAAATATCTCAAGGATAGTCATAAGGAATGGAGCAGAATGTATTTTTCTAAAATTGATTCTGATATCAAGGCTGCTGATGAAGAGCTCTCATCTGCTCAGAACCTTGACCAGCATCAGGATATCCCTTCAAGAGAGTAAATTCTGGCTCATTACAAATTGGATGATCTTTTAACAATAAAGGAGAGGTTGATTAGAAATCAATTGAATGTTAGATGTTTAATGGGTAGAGATAGAAACTCTAAGTTTTTTAATAGGCTACATCGGGAGAAAACAGCACAGATAAAGGATAAATAAATTATCATTTATTGTCATTTATTCACTTATGAATATGAGATTTCTTTGGCGGTTGTAGAGCACTTCAAGGGCTTGTATTCTGACAATGGATAGGTTAATACACATATAATGGTGGGAAATATCAACTCATGCATTGGGGATTATGAAAACCATCTTCTTGTCACCCCCCCCCCCTCTCAAGGAGGAAATTAGAACAGCTCTTTTATCATTAATTGTTGAGAGTGCCCTTGGTCCAGATGGGTTCACTAAAAAAAATTTGTGTCTTTCTGGGATGTTGTGCAGGATGATCTTACCCTGGCCATCAAGGACATTTTCACTCATTATTACATGCCATATGGGATGAACTCCGGCTTTATTTCCCTATTAACTATGAAAGGTAATGCTCTTGACATAAAGGATTTTAGGCCAGTGGCTTTAGGAAAAACTATCCCTAAGCTGATTAGTAAGATCCTTATGAATAGGCTGGGTTGGGTGGTTGGTGATTTGATTACTGCTAATCAATTTTGTTTTGTTCCTGGAAAGAATATTCAAGAGTGCCTTTTCACTGCCTCGGAAAGTGCCAATCTCATGATAATGAAGGCGAAAGCAAGAAACTTTTCATTGAAAATTGATATTTCAAAGTCCTTTGACACACGTAAATGGAGTATTCTTTTGAAAGTCATTAAGAGATATGGTTTCTTCAATGATTTTATCAAATTGATTAGCACCATTCTCTACTCATCAAGGTTGTCTATTTTGATTAATGGTACACCTAAGGGTTTCTTCCCGTGTACCAGAGGTGTGCGAAAAGGGGACCCATTCTCTAGTATTTTGATTTATATTACTGAGGACTATCTTAGCAGATATATTAATGAACTTGCACACATGGGTATGTATAAGGGAATTTGGGCCAGTATGAATGAATTTGCTCCATCTCATTTGTTGTATTCTAATGACATTATGTTGTTTGGGAAAGCCTCTATGAAAACTATTTCCTCTATTAAGGCCCTTTTTCAACATTATGAGGAAGTGGCTGGTCAAGCGATAAGTTGGGATAAATCCTTCATTTTTTTGGCAATGGTGTCACGATTGAGAAGCAGAACAAGATAACTAGATCCCTTGGGGTTAAAAAGGTTCTTTTCCCTTTCAATACCTTGGTGTTCCCTTATTCTAGGGAAAGGTGAAGAGGCAATATTTGGAGGGGATTTACTTCGGTATTCTCAATCAACTTGCTAGATGGAAAGGGAAGGCGATGTACATGGATGGGAAGATATGTATTTTCAACTCAGTGATAACATCTAAATGTGTGTACTCATTTTCTCTTTATCGGTGGCCCAGGGGACTCATTAAGGAGCTAAAAAGTCTGGTCAGAAACTTTGACTAGACAGGGTCAATTCATGAGCACAAGCTCATTACTGTTTCTTTGAAGGAGTCTATCAAGCCTATTGAACTTGGGGGGTCTTGGGGTAAAGGATCACAAGAACATTAATGATGGACTCATTGGGAAGTTCACCTTGGTTCTAATCTCCAAATATAATTCTGGTGATTTTTTAGTTATCCTCTTCAAAGGCAGGTTAATGAATGGTTATAAATATTACCTTGCTTCATCTGTTTGGGCTTCTCTCAAATTCTCCTTCATAAAGATCATGAATGACACAAAGTGGTTGGTTTTTCGTGACCCTAACATCAATAGTTGGAACATTAATTGGCTTGATTGGCCACATCAAGACATTATAGATATTCCCTATGGTGTTGGGCATCTCTCCATTGCTGAATTTTTTTCTCATAAGAATCTTTTTGACAGCATGATACCTCCTCAGGTGGAGCTGGAATTTCATGATTATGTTTTTATGGATTGTGACACATTGATATAGAAGCATAATAGGAATGTCCTATTTACTAGTAGGGATCACTATCAGTTGGCTTGTGGGGGATCTTGTAGTTCACCTGCATGGATCAAGAACTATAGGTCCTCTTTCATTCGGCCCTCTCGCTTCTTTCTTATATGGTGAATTTGGAAGAACCGTGTTCCCACTCATGACCAGCTTAAGTAGTCTAGCTTTATGTTTGCATCAGCATGTTACTTATGCATTCTCTCTAAAGAAGATTTCCAGCACCTGTTTTTGGAATGTGCATATGCCAGGAAGTTATGGTATTACATTGGATATATGTTCAGGCTGCAAGTGCACTGGCTACCAGTGCAGGATCTGCTTGCAAGGCTGTCTATTATCTGCTGAAGTGAGTAGGTGAAGAATTTTATCCTCATGGTTGTTACGGCTGTGATTGTAGCCATCTAGGCTGCTCAGAATGTTGCAGCTTTTGAAGACAGGAAGGTTCCCATTCGTTCTGGCATGATGCCGATTCATCAGGAGGTGTTCACTGCCTCGAAGGTCCAATCTGGTGCGATGTCTAACACTGTTTCAGAAATGACGATTTTTCAGTTACTTGGGGTTTCTGGGCAGCCTCGAAAGCCGAAAATGACTAGGTATATTTGCTGGATTCCTCCGATCATCCCATAGCTCAAAGTTAATGTGGATAGATCTTCTTTAGGGGCACCAGGCCCATCGGGGTATGGGGGTGTTTTTCTTACGTACTGTGGCTTTGTGAAAGGATGTTTCTATCAATTCACTGGGGTTGGTGTTTCTTTTGAAGATGAGTTATGGGCGATTGTTCATGCTATCAGGTATGTTGTTTTATATAATTGGAACATGATATGGATTGAATCTGATTCCCAACTTTTTGTTCAATCCCTACAAACATGAAAACGGAATGTTCCTTGGTGGATACTTCCAAAGTGGTTTGAATGTCTCAATCAGGTTAGTCGCATAAACATGATTGTCTTGCATGCTTTTCGAGAGGTCAATCAGGTGGCTGATGCTCTGTCCAAGAAGGAAATCATGGCGATGGATATGGTATGGTCATTCATGATCCTTGATTACTTCTCTTCCCTGGTGGAGGCGGATATGCGTGGTTTTATGAACTCTCAGTCTTATAATACTCTCTTTGTTTCTGGACTCTCTTTTTCTTTTTCTTAAGAATTTTTTTCTTGGGACCGGTTTTGACCGGATCCTGGATTTCTTGGTAAGAATATCACTCCTCCTCTACTATAAAAGGGAATTCAAACCCCTCCCCCCCCCCCACTTATTCACACCTCTAAATCAATTTATCTTATCCAAAACCTATCCAAATAACCTCAAAAATTCCCTTACTACATCATAAAGGCCTTAGTTTGAGAAAAATAAATTAAAGTAATTCCATTGGTGCAAACCAAAAGAAGTCACCCAAAGAAGAGGTAACATCCTTCAACAAGCACTTTTATTTTATTTCCCTCTCCACCCATAAATTATTCTTATTCCACACTTATATAATATACTAATTTTCCAAAATATACTGATATGTTTTTATGTTAAGGTTACAAACTACACTCACACACACATCCATAAAATGGGATACACAATCATTGTTTGTGTGTACGACGGCCTACCACCTCGTAAACTGATGTTGCTCGTTCTTCCATTTTATCCTATAAGTGTTGTTAAAAATTATTAAATTACTATTTTTATGTCATATATAGGATTTTTATTTTTTATTTTTTTCTTATAAAATTATTATATAACACATACCTACATGATTTCCATTTTATGAGAATATGATAACATCGTTTGCGAATGTGTGGACTACCACCTCCTCAAAGCGGTGTGGTTTATTCACGATCTACATGGAATGTATTAAGGATGGTTTTAATAAAAGTATGTGTTATATATATAATAAACTCTACCATAATTATAGTACATATATATATCATTTTCTTTTCTTTCTTTCAATACGAAAAAAAATGAAAACAATGTTCATGCGTACAACATATCGTCTCCATGAATGGTGTATCTCATTTCCTATTTATATACTTTATAGTATATTATAAATACACATATACTGAATATATATGATATTTATACAATTTTAATTATTATTGGTATTATTAAATCATGATATAAGTAATATGACAAAAAATATAACAAATCAAAACACATGCGAAAAACAAAGTGGTTATTACCCAAAACGTAACTTTAACCTGTAATTGACAATAAAAAGGTCATAAAAGGTCATAAAAAATAATGTATGGTATGATATAATTGAATATATTTATTTAATATATTTATAATAAATTTTAATTTATTATAAAATATTATTTCATGAGTACGATGATATTCAAGACATAAGGTAAGGGGATTTCTAATATCACTTTTATTTCAAAAAGACTCATGCCTTATTCACCACTTGATTATTTTGTGTGGTTTATATAATTTACATGTAGGTATTATTTGATTAATATCCCTAAATTTATGGGTATTTATATTTCCATTTTTTATATCTATTTCCTAGGGTTTTATGATTCCAAAGTTACCAAATCGATAAGGTAATTTTGTCTCAATATGATTTCTTTGAGATAAATGTTTTTTATGCACATATATTATTTGATGAGGTGCGTATACTTCCCTTTGACATGTTATGTCATGAATGTACTTATATTAATTTTATTTTAATCTCTATTTAATGTTATTATTTCATGGAGATTTTGATTTCATGTTACCAAAGTGGTAACAGTTTAATGCTATAATCTCATCATTCATTGCGATTGTTTATGATTATACTTCCATTGATGAAATTTTATGATCCATATCTCAATAATTCTCAGGATTCTTCATATCCTATAGTTTTTCATGATATATTAATTTATTTTTATTTTTTTTACACTCTTTGGTACATAACATAATTAATAATTGTTTTAAAGAAAATACGACCTTGTTTCTCTCTTCGGTCGGAAATATGTTTTATTAAAAAATCAATGTTTTAAAATTATTTTTTCAAAAATGTTTTTAAATGATATTTTAAAATAATTTTCAAGGAAAATTTATTTTAAAATTTTTTATGTCCTAAAAAGTTTTTTAAAATTTTTTTCATTGCTTTAATAATATGTTTTCAAAGTTATATTCAAAGAAAAGTATTTTCAAAAATTTTATGTTTTAAAAAGAATTTTTCAAATCAAAAAAGAAATTTTCATCAATAAATTTTTTAAAATTTATTTAAATTTATTTTCCTACTAATATTAAATATTTTGGTTTTACTCATGCCTTTCTAGGATATGATAAATGAGTAACATTCGTATTCTTTTTCTGAACAGTTAATGTTTTGATAGTAGGATTTCTATGACACATGTTTCTCTTCCATGGGTTATATGATTATTAATCCAAATTATTTTCTTGGGTTATTCTTTGATGAGATTATTATGAAACCTATCTCTTTTCCATAGCTTATTATATGATAAAATTTGTATGATACCCATTTCATTTCATGGGTTATGATGTAATGATTTTTTATGATCTTGTGGCACACATATTTATGATTTCATTATGAGATAGGGGGACCTATATCTCCCTCCAATTCATTGGGTAAATATTTATATCTCATGAGATAGATATATATGGAAGGGGTTGTGAACTCAGTTTAGTAAAGTACTTTTTCCGCTAACATGGTTTTAGGAGTGAACCTTAACTACTAAGATGGTTTGGGGAGTGAGCCCATTCCACTAAGCTGGACATGGAAATAAGACTTGAATAATATGGAAATAATTTTTTATGCTTATATGTCTTCCCCAATTCCATGTATTATTCTTGTGTTACTCTTTTATGGCTTATGCTCTTGATTCACTTGTGATTCATGTCTTATGAACTACCAATATTTATTTCATGGCTCTTGATTATAATATTCGATTTTTATGGTATGAAATTATAATGTTATGATCATGTTTTCATGCCCTCTTACTCATGATTATTCTTACATATCTTCTTCTCTTACCCTTATAGAGAATATAATCTCACCCTTTATTATTTTTCCCTTCCACGATTTATGAATATATATATTATATATGATGTGTCTTAGAAGAATTGTAGTCATGGAAAACCTAGTGGGAGATAATATAGATCACTTATGTACCAGTGTTTATATTTCCATATTTCTAAATATGCTAAAATAATATGATATTTAGGTGTCTATTTGTATAATGTATTAATTTATCTACGAAAATGATGTAATGTTTATATATGATAGGTAAGTATTATTGTAGTTGGTATCAGAGGGAAGGTTTAGTCAATTTTTAGAAACTAGAATGATAAGACCTTAATGATATCCCAAAGAACATTTCTCTAAGGATGAGTCTAAGTATGGGTCCAAGTATAAGAAAATTCCAAGGAATTTTTGTAAAGGAGAGAGTTACTGGTTTCAAAAAATGCATCCCTATCTGAATCCAACAATTTGATATGGATATGGAACTGATCTATATAAGGGTAACAACCCCAAATACATTATATTGAGATATAATCAATCGAAAACTAGAGTATGAAAATGGGCCTTGTTTCAGACCTGGTTTGACACTCCAAGGGGATATGCTTGAGAAATTCACAAACTCTTCACAAACCATCATGAAGGTTTTAAATATAATTTGGCCAAAAATGACCTAAGATAAACCTAATGTATCATATTTTAAATAAGGTTTTATAACATAGACATCATATAAGTGGATTTTCATGGTTATGGTGTTTCCCACTATGGTTATTGTTTCTTACTCTATGATTTTTTGTTTGATTCCATGGCTATAACCCAAAGGAATCACGTCAACATTGAGTGTGATGGGAAATGAAATTATATTTCTCATAATAATTATAATTATATGGGATATGTAATTCAAAATATAATTTCTATGATCACCCAAATTTCTCAAGATATGAATAATTCTAGACTTCCAATGAGAAAAGGAGGGAACACTATTCTTTTGATTCCCTCATAAGACAATATACACCATCTTTTTGTGGGTCTTCTGATCCATTTGTAGCTGAAAAATGGATCGATACTACTGAAAATATATTGTCCATTCTATAGTGTTTAGAAAAATAGAGAGTTGTTTTTGTTGTTTGTCATTTAGAAGGTTAAGAGAACTAGTGGTGGACTCTAATCAAGAATACAAGGCAATGGGATGAAATAGAATCCATGGGTTGGGATTTAACGACCCAAACATCCATTAATAAAAATTCCTCTTGATCTAATTAAATGTCTTATTATATAAAATGGTTATATAACATATTCCCTTCCTTGGATTTATGTTTTTGGATTTTAAAATACTTTTCATAACTGTGATTGAAGCTAATATATCTATTTAACTGTGATCATATGATTATTATAAATATAGGGCTTTAACAAATCCAATTTACTCAGATAAAGGAAGTAATGGCCTCATCCAGTAGACTTTCCCCATACAAAGCCCATTTTTCAGAGATCGAAAAGGAGGTGGTATCATTGGTCTTCCCTCTTGACCAATCCCAATCTAAGCTTCAACATGTTAAGCTCGAGATGAACTACCTACTGGAGAAGTGGAAGTTGATAGAGATTACCACCCGAGCGATGTTATTTGAGCCACCCCAAGAGTCTATCCCCATCACACACCTTACCCTTAAATCTTATGCGAGTGTTATAAGGGGTTATGTAATGACATTCTAGTACTAGGATTATGTTTACTATTTTTTTAGATAATAAACATTCATTTTATTATTGTTACTTTGAAAATAGTTTGTAAAGCACAAATAGAATTTTTAGTTAATATTCCACTAAGGAATATATTTTGATGAATTGATGGATTTTTGAATTAAATATTATTTTAATAAAATATTGTTATTGTTTTTATTATTAAATTATTTTTTATTAAATATAAATGATCATATAATTTTATGAATGAAATTGTAATTTTTATTAAGGTTTGAAAGTCGTTTTTTTAAAACCCATGATTTTTTGATAAATGGCGGGTTTTATTTTAAATGTGAAAATTCACATATTTAGAAAACTATTTATATAAAATGAATATTATTTTTTCAATCAGGATGTTGAAATTATCCAATGGTAAATTTTTTGTAATTTTCTACGACAGTCAAATTTTTGGGTAAAAATTAAACACCATTTAATTATATAATGTGTTTTATGACATCATAATGACCCAATAGTGATGTAATAAAATACTATAAAAACTATTTTTGGATATTATATGTTTTACCATAAAAATAATGTGATTTTAGGTTTATTTGATTTATTTTACCAAGCCTTAGTGGACCCTCCAAGACTTATAAAAAATTATTTTTTTAAATTCATTTCCTTGAGAGTGTGACTCACCTCCACACAAGAAACACTATTATTTTTAGAAGATAGGCCATTTACATTATAAAATATTGTTTTCCACTACCATTTTAAGAACATCATGGGAAAAAACCATGGGTTGGTTTGTGGTTTTGATTATTTAATGTGTGGTGTCCCAAACCTAAATAATAAAGAATTCCCTCTCCTATCCTATATAAACACACCCACGCTCCCACTTTTTCTTCACTCAAAGATTTTGGATTTTGTCCAACCTCTTCCCTCCTCTCTCTATAATCCTCCAAAGTCCCCCCAATCTCCCAATAAGTCTCTTTAAAGCATGTCCCAATCCTTTGGGATCACACTTCCAAGTAAGGGATTTCTTCTTTTCTCTTTTTTTCCAAATTTCATTATGCTGTAATTCCCTTTTCTTTTCAATTATAAATATTAGGGTATGATTCCTCACCTCCCCCATACTTCCTTATTAATGTTTTAATAATGATATATCCCCTTTCTCTTTCATTAATTCCTCTCATGTACACCTTTTACCATGCCAAAATTCCGTAAGGAATTTCTCTCTCCTAATTTACATTCAAGAAATTCTTTTGTATTACATTTCTAAATTCCATTTCATTTGTTGGTAAATGTATCTATATAACCCCCTTAATTTCCATTTAATGTAAATATTATGAGACACTCATTCTCTCTCATAATACATTTTTATGAATTCTCATGTCATGTCATTATGTGGCCGAAATTGCACCACATTTTTCCAAGCCATGATCATTGTGTAGTAAATAACCTACCCATGTCTCTATCAAGGGTATTCACATTTATGAACATATACATATTGATTTTTAATTTCTTGTATTTATTCCACATTCCATAATTGTGGAATAACTTATGATGTTAATGAATCCATGTTGTATGATCTATGTGGCACACTAATGCATGAAATGAAATGATTATGAAGGGTGTGCCCGAATAGCACTCCAATGCATTGGGTAAAGTATAGTGTCATGATACATCATGTGCAATGAGTGTTGAATCATTATAATTCAAGTGCAATGAGTATTTACTCATTCTTCATGTTCAATGAGGGTTTACTCTTGCTCAATGTGCAATGATCCTTAGATCATGCTAATATCATGTTAAATGTTATTGCCACATCTCTATGTTATGATTATCATGATTTATCATTCCTTTATGTTCATGTTTCTATTTTGATCCATTAACAGTCCTATTGTCTAACATGTATTTTATTTCTCATGTTATTCCTTTTTTATTCCTTTACAGGGATTTATATCTCACCCTTTTCTTATGCTTGTCCTTAGTTTATCCCATGCAATGAAAAGTACAAGGGAATGTAGTTGTCATGTAAAGGATGTTTTCAATAAGATGTTGTGTTTTATGTTTTAAGTTGTTATGTATTGTTCCTAGTCCCCAAATTCATTATACCTCTATATATTCTATTTTTTATCAAGTGAAGGTTTTATGTAATAAATTATGTTAAGTGTGTAATAAAGAGAAGGGTTTTTATAGTTGATATCAGAGGATAAGATTAGTTATTTATGGGATTTGGATTAGAAAAAAGCTAGTTAAAGCCTTAGGGATAATACTAAGTATAATAAAACATCCCTATGTTTTTGAGAGCATTGAATAAGGGGTTTATCATGAAAATACATCCATGTCGGGATACGAGTAGGTAGAGGCAGCTTTGGTACAGATGTACCTAGGAGTGAAAAATCTTAAAAGATGTTTTAGGCTTGACCTGGGGTATCCCCGTACACGACAACAGGCCTTGCTGCACTCTTGGTTACGACACTCCCGGTGGATATGATTTGGTAAATTCACTAGCTTAATATGATCCATTATTAAGGGAATAAAAAAGCACCTAAGAATATGTTTTAGAAAGTAGATCATGGATAACAAAGATTTAAGCCTATAGACTCATAAGTTAAGGAAATAAAAGTAATTTATAATTCATCCATTTTTGTCTTTGTATTCCCCTTTATGTATTTAATAGTTTAAAAGTACTCATCACTAAGCCTATATTGGAAAGATTAGAACTAGAATAAAAAAGTGAAATAAAGGTTCATCGTTTATAGTTCTACACAATCTTTTATATCTCTAATGTTTAGTAGAACAATCCAAACACCACCACAAAATCATGGAAATACAGATGTCAGTGAGTACGAAAAATGGTCCAATCATTGCATCCCATGAATATAACTCCTCCCCTATCATAATTTGTGGATTTAACTTCCCGGAGAACCTCATCATACTCCCTCTAGTGGAATTTTATGAAATTCTTGGCATGGATTGGATTTCCCTATATAGATCCAACATAAATTTCCATGAGAGGGAAATCACTCTCCATATGGGGAATCAACTCCTGTTTATATACAAGTGTAAGTATAAAGATGAATCTTCTTTAGCCCCATCATCTCATGTGTGGATATTACTGCCCTATGAGCATGCGTATCTGGCCCAGATGCTTGAGTCTAAGGAAGAAACTGTCCTTGAAGACATGCCTTTTGTAAGGTAATTTGCTGAAGTGTTTCCCTAGGAATTGCCTAGTCTTCCTCCTAGAAGAGATGTTTAATTATCAATTGACCTTATACCTAGGGTGTTTCTAATATCCAAGAATCCATATAGAATAGATGTTTTGGAGCTTGAGGAGCTAAAGAAACAACTATAGGAGAATTTGGATAAAGGGTTTATACGCCCAAGTGCTTCACCATGGGGTGAACCAATCCTATTCATCAAGAAGAAGGATGGGTCAATGTGACTTTGCATTTATTATCGTCAGCTCAACAAAATCACAATAAAGAACAGGTATCCTCTTCCTCGAATTGATGACTTGTTCAATCAGCTGCATGGATCACAATACTTATCCAAGGTAGATTTTCAGTCAGGATATTATCATGTAAGGGTGAAGAATGATGATATCCCCAAGACTTAATTTTGTACAAGATACGGGCACTATGAATTCATAGTAATGGCTTTCAGACTTACTAATGATCCATCAATATTTATGGACTTGATCAATAGAGTCTTTAGAGATTACCTCGACAAATTTTTGGTAGTCATTATAAATGATATTATAATATACTCCAAAACCAAGGAGGAGCATGAGGAGCATCTAAGAACTGTACTAGAAACCTTACAGAAGGAGAAGATCTATGAAAACTACAGCAAGTGTGAGTTTTGGTTGAAGGAGGTCTCATTCTCGGGTCATATCTTCACAATCAATGGGATATCAGTGGATCCCTCTAAGATAGCTACAATTGAGGGATGGACGAGGCCAACATCAGTAACAGATATCCATAGCTTCTTGGGGTTAGCAGGATATTATCGTTGATTTGTGAGAAATTTCTCATGATTGTCAAACACTATTACCAAGATAACTCGAAATGGAGTCATGTTTTCTTGGAGTGATGAATGAAAATAAAGCTTAAAGGAGTTAAAAAGGAGGCTTATCACTGCGCCTGTGATCACATTACCCATAAGTGGAGAAATTTTTGTTGTATTTAGTGGCTCTTCGAAGAAGGGATTGGGTTGTGTGTTGATGCAGAATGAAAAATTGATAGCCCGTACATCAAGGCAGCTGAAAATCCTTGAGGAAAACTATACCATGCAAGATCTAGAGTTGGCGGCTGTGATCTTTGCATTGAAGATATGGCTGCATTATCTCTATGGGGAGAAGTATGAGATATATACTGATCACAAGAGCCTCAGGTATATATTCACACAAAAAGATATTAATATACGCCAATGAATATGGATAGAACTCATCAAGGATTATGACTCCTCAATCCACTTCCATCCTGGTAAGGCATACAAGGTGGTAGATTCTCTAAGTAGAAAGGATCCTGCATCTTTATCAATGATGAGAATTTAAAGGAATCCAATCTTCTTAGATTTTTAGAAGATATGCATGGGAATCATTAAGGGAGGAACATCATCAATCATTTATCAAATGATTGATCAACCATCCCTCTTGGAGAAAATAAAGGATGCTCAAAGAAAGGATGTAGAAATTCTGAAAAGGGTGGAAGCTATCAGAAATGGGATATCCTCAGTGTTCTTGGTTAACAAGGATGGAATTGTGAGATTTGGGTCACAATTATGTGTACCATCTGATCTAGAGTTAAAGAAGGATATTTTTTATGACGCACATAGCTTAACCTTCTCTATTCACCCAGGGAGCATAAAGATGTATCAAGATCTCCGAGAAAACTTTTGGTGGGACAATATGAAATGGGAGATTTCTGAATTTACATCAAAGTGTCTGGTTTTTCAGTAATTTAAGTATGAGAGGTAAACGTCTAAGGGGATTATCCAACCACATCCCATACCAACATGGAAGTGGGATAACATTAACAAGGTCTTTGTCCCTGGAATTCCATGGACATCCAAAGGAAACACTACTATATGGGTCGTTATGGATCCTCTTACAAATACATATCAATTTATCGTGATTCGAGGGGACTTCTAATTGGTTTAACTTGCATGTATTTACATCAAAGAAGTAGTAAGGATGCATAAAGTACCACTATATATTGTATCTAATCATGATCTGAGATTCACCTTGAAGTTCTAGAAAATTCTCCAACATTCTCTAAGCACTGAACTGAACTTTAGTATGGTCTATCATCCTCAAACTGATGGACAATCTGAACAAACTGTTCAAAAACTGGAATATATGTTAAGATAATGTTCTATGGACATCAAAAGGAGGATGGGACCAACATCTTCCACTAGTATAATTCTCCTAAACTAAAAGTTTCCACTCAAGAATCTGAATGGCGCCATATTAAGCCCGTTATGGGAAAAGGTGCAGAACACTGACGTGTTAGAATGAATTCGGTGAGCATAAGCTGTTAGGACCTGAAATGGTTGAAGAAATGGTGGAGAAGGTGAAAACACTTCGACAGCATATCAAGGTAGCCCAAAGTTGACAGAAGAGTTATGTGGATAACCGTCGACGGGACCTTGAGATCAAAGCTAGAGACATAGTGTTCCTATGCATATCTCCATGGAAGAAGGTCATGAGGTTTGAAAAGAAGGGGAAGTTAAGTCCTAGGTTCATTGGCCCCTTCAAGATTCTTGATCATGTAAGAGTTTTGTCCTATAGACTAGCACTTCCACCTACCATGGACAAAGTACATGATGTCTTTCGTGTATCCCTCTTAAAGAATTACATACCGAACTCTTCACATGTGCTCTCTTCGTAGGTAGTACAATTAGAGGATGATCTTTCTTATGAGGAGCAACCATTAAAGATCTTAGATCATATAGAAAAAGTTCTACTAAATAAGATAAAGCACCTCGTCAAGTTGTTTTGGTGAAATAAAAAGTTTTAATAAGCAACGTGGGAATCCGAGGAAGTGATAAAACAAAGTTACTCATATCTGTTTTACTGTGGAAAAAAATTAGGGCAAAATTTCTTAAGGGGGGAGGATTATAATGACCCAAACATTCATTAATGAAAATTACTCTTGATATAATTAAATGTATTATTATGTAAAATGGTTATATAATATATCACTTCTTTGTATTTATTTTTTTTCATTTTATAATACCGTTAAGAATTGTGAACGTTGCTAATATATTTGTTGAATAGTGATCACATGATTTGTATAAATATAGGGCTTTAACAAATCCAATTTACTCAGAAAAAGGAATTGATGGCCTCATCTAGTAGACTTTACCCATACGAAACCCATTTTTTGGTGCTCAGAAAGGAGGTGGCATCATTGGGCTTCACTCTTGGCCAATCACAAGTTGAGCTTTAACACGTTAAGCTCGAGAAGAACCACCTACTACAGAAGTGTAAGTTTATAGGGATTACCATCTGAGCGATGTTATCCGAGCCACACCAAGAGTCTGTCACCATCGCACACCGTACCCTTCAGTCTTATGTGGGTGTTATAAGGAGTTATGTAATGATACCCGAGAACTATGATTTTGTACACTATTTTTTTATAGAGAAAATACATTCATTTTATTATTGTTACTTTGAAAATAGATTGTAAATCAAAAATTGAATTGTATTTAATACTCAACTAAGGAATCTATTTTGATGAATTAATGGTTTTTTGAGTTAAATAATATTTTTAATAAAATATTATTATTATTATTAAATTAATTTTTATTAAATATAAATGATCGTATAATTTTATGAATGCAATTGTAATTTTTATTAAGGTTTGAAAGTTGTTTTTTTAAGACCCATGATTTATTTATAAATGGCGTTCTTTATTTTCAAAGTGAAAATTCACATATTTAGAAAACTATTTAGATAAAATGAATATTTTTTTTAATGGGGACATCGAAATTATCCAATGTTGAATTTTTTGTAATTTTCAGAGACAATCGAATTTTTAGGTAAAAATTAAATACTATTTAATTATATAATGTGTTTCTTGACAACATAATGACCCAAGAGTGATGTAATAAAATATTATAAACACTATGCTCAGACATTACATTTTTACCACTAAAATAATGTGATTTTAGGTTTATCTGATTTATTTTACAAAGCCATAGTGGACCCTCCAGGACATATAAAACATTTTGGCTTTTTAAATTGATTTCCTTGAGAGTGTGACTCACCTCATCACAAGAAACCCTATTATTTTAAGAAGTTAGGACATTGGACTTATAAAGTATTGTTTTCCACTCCCATTTGGAAAAAACCATGGTAAAAAACCATGGGCTGGTTTGTGGTTTTGATTAGTTTAATATGTGGTGTCCCAAACCTAAATAATAAATAATTCCCACTTCTTTCATATATAAACCCACCCAAGATATCACTTCCTCTTCACCCAAATCCTTTAGAGTTCGTCCAACATCTTCTTTCATCTCTCTATAATCCACCCATGTCACCTCAATCTCCCAAGAAGTCTCTCTCAAGACTCTCCCAAGCCTTTCGGATCACACTTCCAACTAAGTAATTTCGTCCTTTCTCTTTTTTTCCAAATTTCATTATGTTGTTATTCCCTTTTATTTTCAATTATAAATGTTGGGGTATGGTTTCAAACCTCCACCATACTGCCCTCTTCATGTTTTAATAATGATATATTCCTTTTCTCTTTCATTAATGCCTCACATGTACACCTATTACCATGCCAAAATTCTTTAAGGAATTTATCTCTCCTCATTTACATTCAAAAATTATTTTGTATTAAGTATATAAATTCCATTACATCTCTTGGTACATGTATATATATGAACCCCTTAATGTCCATATAATTTACATTTGATGAGAAACCCATTTTTCTCTCATCAACCATTTTTATGAATTCTTATGTCACATTGTTATGCTACCGAAATTGCACCACATTTTTCCTAGCAAAGATCATTGTGTAGTGAATACCATAACCATGACTCTATCAAGGGTATTCACATTTATGAACATATACATATTTATTGGTAATTTTATGTATTAATTCTTCATTTTTAATCGTGTAATAACTTTTCATGTTAATGAATCCATGTTGTATGATCTATGTGTCACACTTATGCATGAAATTAAATGATTATGAAGGGTGCGCCCTAATAGCACTCCAATGAATAAGGTAAAGTATAGTATCATGATATGTCATTTGAAATGAGTTTTGACTCGTGCTAATTCAATTGAAATGGGTTTTTACTCATGCTTCATGTTTAATGAGGTTTTACTCATGCTCCATGTGTAATGAGCCTTGGCTCATGCTAATATCATGTTAAATGTTGTTGTCACATCTTCATGTTATGATTATCATAATTTACCATTCCTTTATGTTCATGTTTCTATTTGGATCCACTAATATTTTTATTTTCTAACATGTACTGTATTCCTTATGTTATTCCATGATTATTACCTTACTGGGATTTATAGATCACCCTTTTCTTATGCGTTTCCTCAAGTTATCCCATACAATGCTAAGTATGGGGGAATAAAGTGGTCATGTAAAATAATTTTACAATAAGATGATGTGTTTTATGTTTTAAGTTGTTATGTAATGTTCCTAAGACCAAAATACACTAGACCTCTCAATCTTATATGTTGTATCAAGTGAAGGTTTTATGTAATAAATTATGTTAAGTGGGAAATAAAGAGAAGGGTTTTTATATGGGATGAGTTTAAGAACTTACTTTTCAATAATTAATTTCCTCATATTCTTTGTATGAAGATGGAGAAAGATTTTATTGAGTTTAATTAAATTTATGATGAATATTTTGGTACCTATAAGCCTAATTTTACAAGACTTGTGAGGTATACTTCTGGTATTATCATCCGACCAAAAAGTAAGGTTGACCAATTATTCGGTGGGTTAAATACAAGTCTCAAAAGGTAATTATCCATAAGAAACTTCAATAACTATGAAGAGATTTTTTTTGTGTAATCAATGTTGAAATGGATGTTGGAGTGATGTATCGATCTCATGGTTTGGAAATTAAATGGAATATGGATCTCAAAGGAAAATATAAAAACCATAGAGGGAAGAAGATGAGATTTATTTTATGATCTAAGTTTGGGAAGAGGCATAGAGAAAATTATCTTAAGGGATCTAATAAATGTTTTAATTATAGAAGGGAAGGTCACCAGGAATTTAATTTCTGAAGGTATGGGAATGATTTATCTAACAATGTGAATGGATAGAAAGTATTAAGGAATAAAACTCTCCCACTTTAGTTCTTCAAGTGTAAAGAAAATAAAAATTATGTTAACCAGTACCCAAACCCAATGTTTAAAGATGATGATCAACATCAGCAACCTCTTAAACTGAGGAACAAGGGGAAATCTATCGCAATCACTATTTCTGATGAGGGGTACAATAATGACGTGGTGAAAGGTACACTTACCATCCACTCTAGAAATTCCTATGTATTATTTGATTCTGGATCTACTCACTCTTTAATATTTAATGAATTTTCTAAGTGTATTAAGATTACACCCAAAAGATTAGATATGGAATTAGCAGTGAAAACCTTTTATGGTATGATGATTTCATATCAAGCCTATGATTCCTCTCAAGTTGACATTTGTGGTAATGTGATTCCTTTAAATCTTTTCATTTTTCCTATGGTTGAAATTGATATCATCTTAGTCATGGATTTTATTTATCTACATAAATATCACATCAATTGTTGAGGAAGGGGAGTTATGTTAGATATTTTAAACCATCCTATGATCATATATCAATGTGATAGTAAGTATAAACTTCCTAAGGAGATTTAATACAATTTATGGGTCTTAATACCCATTCAGACGGTGTGTTTATTTAAAGTGGTTGTGGAGAAAATCAACATTGATGATATGCCTATTCTGAAAGAATTTTTGGATGTATTTCTGAAAGATTTTCTAATCCATCCCCTAAAACATGATGTTGAGTTCTCAATAGAACTCATATATGGTTCCACACCAATTTCAATGAATCCATATAGAATAGATCATATTGAATCTCAGGAATTAAAGAAGAAACTCCAATAAAACCTTAACAATGGATTCATTCATCCAAGTGTGTCAACTTTGGCTGCACCTATAATTTTTGTGAAAAAGAAATATGGACCAATGTGACTCTTCATTGATTATTGGTAGTTGAAAAATATCATAATAAAAAACAATTATCCTCTTCCCCGTATTGATTACTAGTTTGATCAATTGCATGCATCTCATACTTTTCCAAGATTGACCTTTGTTTTTGATGTCATCTATTGAGGGTTAAGATGGAGGATATACCCAATATGGAATTCTGTACAAGGTATGGACACTATGAATATATATTTATGCCTTTTTGTCTTCCTAATTCCATAACTATCTTAATGGATTTTATTAATAGAGTCTTTAGATATTACCTTGATCATTTTTTGTATTTATAGATGAAAATATTATACATTCAAAGAGAAAGTAAGAGCATGAATACCACTTGATAATTTTATTATCCCTAAAGAAGGATAAATGCATGAAAAATTTACAATGTTTGAATTTTTGCTGCAAAAGTATTCATTTTGGGTAATATAATCTCAAGAGAGGGTACAATAGTATACCCATCAATGAAATAAGCTATTGAGTGTTATCTAAAACCAACCATGGTGATAAAGATATGTGGTATTCTTATTTTTTCTATATATTATAGATGGTTTGTGGAGAATTTATCATGACTATCCAATCCTCCAACCAAGTTAACTTATAATGGTGCCAAGTTCCTCTAGATAGATGAATTTAAGGATAATTTCAATGAACTGAAGATAAGTTTAGTCAGTGCACTTTTTTTTACATTACCCTATAGTAGAGAAGGGTTTTTAATCTATATTTATGCATAAAAGAAGGTATTGGGATATTTTATTATGTATACTAAAATTTTTATATCCTATACCTCATGAATATTGAAGATTAATGAGAAAAATTACCCAACTCTTGATTTAGAGTTAGCTTCGGTAATTTTTTCATTAAAGATATGGAGGATTTATCTTCACAGATAAAAGTATGATATATATTCCAATCATAAAAGTTTGAAATAAATATTCATGTAAAAGTAGTTGAACATGCACAATAGAAGATGTTTAGATTTGATAAAGTATTATGAATTCTCAATACATTACCTCCCTGGGAAAGTGAACAAGCTGGCTAATGATTTGAGTCGAAAGGATCATGATATCTTATATATAATGAGAATCACAAAAGATCAAATATTTATAGATTTTTAAAGGATGGACCTATAAATCCTAAAGTAAGGGGGAAATATTATCTTTCTTAATTTAATGTTCAACCCTCTATCCAAGTTAATATTAAATAGGCACAGAAGGAAGATATAGAGCTATACAATAATGTTATAAATGTTCCAAAGTTTAACCTTGATCGGGATGGAATGATAAGGTTCTGGAACCGTCAATATGTTCCTTTAATACCATATTTGAAGAAGGATATGTTAGTGGAACCTCATAGCTCATAATTCTATATTCATCCTATAAGTATGAAGATATATAGATATTTGAAATAATACTTCTAGTGGGATGGAATTAAGAGATATATCGCATATATTTTATCTTGGTGCATGGTATGTTATCAAGTTAAGGTTGAAAGAAAAACGTATAAGGGGATGTTGTATCCATTACCCATCACAAAATAAAAATGGGAGAACATTACTATGGATTTTGTCATTTGACTCCCCAAAACCTCTAAAGGGAATAATTCTATATGGGTGGTATTTGATCGCCTTACTATGTTTGTGCATTTCATCACTATCAAATAAGACTTAACTTTGGGTGATATTTCCATGAAATACATTAAAAAGTGTTAAGGTTTCATAGAGTACCGCATTCTATTGTATCTAATTAGGATTCAAGGTTTACCTCAATGTTTTGGAAAAGTCTTTAACAAGTCCTTAATAAAAAATTGAGTTTTAGAACTGCTTATTATCCTCAGACAAATAGTTAATCTTAAAGAAAAATTCATACTCTTGAGGATATGTATACATATTTTTCTATGTATTTTAAAGGTTTTTGGGATCAACGCTTTCCTCTAGTTGAGGTTTCTTAAAAAAATATTTTTCACACAAGAATTCAGATTGCTCCTTATGAATCCCTTTATGGGAAGAAATGAATAGCTCTATTGTATTAGAATTATGTTCAAGAAAGATAACTATTGGGGCCTTAGATTACTGAAGAAATGGTTGAGAAGGTTAGAACCATTCAGAAGTATATCAAGGAAGCTCAAAGTGGAAAGAAAAGTTATGATGATAACCATTGGTGTGATCTAGAATTTGAAGTTTGTGAGAAAGTGTTTCTAGGAATCCCTCCCTATAAGAACGTTATAAGATTCGGGATGAAAGGGAAACTAAGCCCTAGGTATATCGGTCCCTTTGAAATTATTGATCATATCAAGATGGTAGCTTGGGTATTAGAACTTACTCTAAATCTCTCTCAAGTCCATGATGTATTCCATATATCTCTCTTAAGGAAGTACATACCAGACCCTTCACATGTACTAAACTAATAGGTCATACCGTTGGATCTAGATCTTTCATATGAGGAACAACCAGTTGAAATTATGGATCATATAGAGAATGTTCAATGAAAAAAGACCACTCACCTAGTAAAAGTATTATAGAGAAACCACGAGTTTGAGGAAGCTACATGGGAACTTGAGGATAGGATGAGGTAAAAGTATCCTCATTTGTTTGTAACAGAATGATGAATTCCAATGCTGAAATTCATTTTAAGGGGGATAGAATGTAACACCCTGAGTTTCTATAAACCTTTTTTTAATAAATTAAATTTATTTGATGTCTTTCAGTGCATGATATACCAATTTGAACTTTCTTTATATGGTACAGTAAGTTAATCTTGCGCTATATGAAACATCGGCATAGCTTTCATTAGATGCAAAACTAGGTTTCTATGAAACAATATTTTAATATTATAATTATTTTAAACATGATAGTTATTACATTTCCATAAAACATAGTAATATTAATATTAATAACTAATTTTAAAATATTATTTATAATTTTTTGATATAAATAAAACATATTTATAATGAAATATATAATTCTTAGTAAAGTCTATATGTTTTAAAAAAAATACAATTTCTCAAAAGAACTACTTTTTATTTCATTATTTCAATAATAATAAAATTAATTTTAAAAAATTTTAGAAATTTAATTTTATGAAATAATCCTAATTTTTAAATTCATAATGTTAGAATTAGCTTAGGGTGAATTTTTTTGATCTTTCTAAAAAAACATCAGTTTTGGATGAATAGTGAAAATACTATATTTTAATTGAAAACTGATTTTTCATAAAATTTCTTTAAATAGTTAAATTATATTTTAATTTTTTTTCTAATATATAATTATATCAATTTTACATCAATTAATCCAATTTATGTCATTTTAACCAATTTCACAAAGAAGTTGGATATAAAAACATTTCAAACATTTTAACATTTTCACTTTAAAAACCTGGTTTCACGACACATCTACGAGATTAATTTTAAATTAATTTATAAAACATATGTGATTAGAAAATTGAAAACTGGATACCATATTTTTAATTTGAATAATTTATAATTTATAATATCTTCAACTTAGTTTTTTACCAAAAATATTTGTGAAAATAATCAAAATTAATAAGAGTGATTAAAGTAAAAATAATATTACTTAGTGGTTGAAATTAAAACTTAATGTTTAAAATTGTCCCTAAACTTGTCCAAAACCCATTGGATAGAAATATTTACACCATATAACCTATTTTTATTGATAAAAAATTTATTAGAGTAAAATTTTAGAAGGGATACCTATCAATAGTGATTACCTTTTTGTATTTACAAGAATGTCACTCCTCCACTATAAAAGGGCACTCACCCCCCCCCCCCCCCTCACTTATTCACACCTCTCAAGCCATTTGGATTGACCAAAACCTATCCAAATATCCTAAAAACTTCCCTAAATTCATCATAAATGACTCACTTTAGGCATAAATCCAACCAAGAAATTCCTTTGGTGCAAACCAAAAGGAGTTACCCAAAGAAAATTTAATATCCTTCAACGAGCACTTTTATTTTATTTGTTTCTACCCCCCAATTATTCATATTCAATGATTATATAATAAAATCCGTATAATAAATAAAATTATATTTTTTATGTTAATTTTATTACCTACACTCAAACACACATTCATCCAATGGGATAAAAAATTATCGTCCGTGCGTATGGCGGACTACCATCTTACAGACCAGTGTTGTTCGTTCTTCCATTACCACCTATCAAGGTTGTAAATAATGATTAAATTACTATTTTTATATGATATTTATTATATTTATGATGATTTTATTCTTATTTAATTATTATATAACACATAACCATATGTTTTCTATTTTTTGGAAATACAATAACATCGTTTTCGGACATATGGACTATTGCATACTAAAAGAGATGGGACTCATTCACGCTATACATGGAATTTATTAAGGATGGGTTTAATAAAAATATTTTTTATATATGAAATAATAATTATACTATAATTGTAGTATATATATATATATATATATCATTTACTTTTCTTTCATTCAACATAGAAATAGATGGAAATAGTGTTCATGTGTACGTACGACCTACCGTCTACATGAACAGTGTATCTCATTTCTTATTTCCATTCTTTATAGATTATTATAAATATATATATAATTTATATATATGATATTTATATCATTATTATCATTATATAAGAAATAGGACCAAAAAAATTACAAATCAAAACACGTGTGAAAAACAAAGTGGTTATTACCAGAAATGTATCTTTAAAATGGAATTGTTAATAAAATGGGAATAAAAGTTCACAATAAACTCATATATGGTATGATATAATATAATATATTTCTTTAATGTATTTAGTATAAAATTATATTAATTATATATTATTTCTTCATGAGTAATACAAGAGTCAATACATAAGGTTATGGGATTTTTTATCTCATTTTTATTTCTACGAGACTTGTGTTTTATTCACCACTAGTTTCCTTTTTGTGGTTTATATAATGCCCATGAAATTATTATTATATTATTATATTTATATTTATGTGTATTTTCATATCCATTTTAGGATCTATATTTTATGGGGTGTTATGGTTCAAAAGATACCAAATCGATAAGGTAATTTTTTCTCAATTTTCCTTCTTTGAGACACATGTTTTGTTATGAACCTATATTCTTTTACAAGGATTATATACTACCCTTTGAAATATTATATCATTGATCTCTTTATTTTAATTATATTTTAAGATTTATGTAATGTCATTCTTTCATGGGAATTTTTATTCAATGTTACCAAAGTGATGATAGTTTATTGCTATAATCTCATCATTTACCTGGATTATTTATTATTAGGCTTCCATTGATGAAATATTATTATTCATATCTCAAGAATTCTGATGATTTTTTTATCATGTGTTTTTTGATGATATATTCATTAATTTGTATCTTTTTTCCACTATTTAGTACTTCATATAATTAAGAATATTTTTTAAATAAAATTTTCCCTTATTTGTCTCTTCGGTCAGAAATCCATTTTATTAAAAAACAAGTTTTCAAAAAAAATAAAAAAAAATCCAAATTATATTTTAAGCTCATTTTCAATTAAAAAGGATTATAAATTTTTTTATACTTTATGAAGGTGTTTATAATTGTTTTCAAATCTTCCTTTATAATTTTTCAAAGTTATTTTCAAAGAAACGTATTTAGAAAATATTTTATGTTATAAAAATAATTTTCCATAAATAAAGAATATTTTACTCAAAAATTATTTTAGAAGATATTTCAAGTTATTTTCCAACTAATATGGCATTTTTTGGTGTTACTCATTCATTTTTTGGATATTATCCAAGCATACCACTAATATTCCTTTTTCGAATGGTTTATATTTTAATGTAATGATGTCCATGAAACTTCTTTATCTTTTATAGGTTATATTCTTATAAAATCCTATTTTTTTGTGAGTTATGATTTGATTAAATGATTATGAAACCTATCTATTTTCTACAGGTTATGATACGGTGACATGTTTATGATACCAATTTCATTTTATGGGTTATGATATGATATTTTTTATGATCTTGTGGAACACATATATATGATTTCATTATCAGGTGTTTGGGACCGATATCTCCATCTAATGAATTGGGTAAATATTTATATCTCATGGGATAGACATGGATATAATGGGGAGTGAACTTGATTCAGTAAAGTACTTTTATATTAAGATGGTCTTGGGACAGAACCTTGACTACTAATATGGTTTGGGGAGTGAACCCATTCCACTAAGATTCCCATGGAAATAATCCTTTACTACTATGGAAATCAATTTATATACTTATGTGTATACCATAATTCCATGTCTTATTCCTATGTTATGCTTTTATGGCTCATTATCTTGATTCCCTTATGATTCATTTCTTTTGAATAGCTAATATTTATTACATGACTTTTGATTATGATCTTTGATATGTATGGTATGATCTTATAATGTTGTGATCATGTTCTCATACCCTTATGATAATGATTATGCTTACATATATCTCTCTTTTACCCTTACTGAGAATCTAAGATCGCACTTTCTTATGTTTCATTTCCCCAAGTTATGAATATATGTATTATATATGATGTTTCTAAGAAAGGTTCTAGTCATGGAGAACCTAGTGGGATATAATGTGGTACACTTATGTGCTAGTGTTTATATTTCCATTTTTTCAAAGGAAATAAACTAATACATTATTTGGTTGTTTCTTTGTGTAATGTATTAAGTATTCTAAAAAATGATTTAATGTCTATATTTGAGAAGTGAGGGTAGCTATAGTTGGTATCAGGGGGAATATTTAGTCAAAATTTGGAAAATAGGATGAGAAAACCTTAGTGAGAAACCTAATAAAATTTATCTAAGGATGAGTCAAAGTATAGGAAAATGAACTGTAATTTTGGGAAAGGATAGAGTCTATGGTTTCCTAGAAATACCTACCTCTCTGGATACTATAAGTGGATGTGGATCCAGCACAAATGTACATAGGGGTAATTGCCTCAAAAACATTGTATTGAGCTAGATTCAAGCAGTAACTAGTGCATTATAATGGCCTTGCTCCAAACCTTGTTTGACACTCCCAGGGGATATGGTTTGGAAATTCACAATAACTGTACAAAACATCATAGAGTATTTATATAGAATTTTCAAATAAATGACCTAGGATAAACATAATGTGGCATAGTTTAAAAAAAATTCATAACTTAGGCATCCTATAAGGGTTTTTTAATGATTATTGGGTTTACCACTATGATTTTTGGTTTTAGTCAATGGATGGAACTCGAAGGAACCACAATAAAGATAAGTGTTATGGGTAATATGGTGATTGTTATCCTGAGCATCTAAATGTTATGGGTTCTAGAATTAAAATTTTATTTTTTATGCTCACACAACATTTTCAATATATGAATAATGTTGGGAAACTAAAAGAGGAATGGAGGGAACAAGATACTATTGAGTCATTCATGAGGAAATGTCCACCTTCTTTCAATGTCTCTTCTAATCCATTAATCATTAAATAGTGAATTGGTATCACTAAAAAGATATTATCTATTTTCTCATACTTAGAACATGAGAAATTCATTCTGGTTGTTTATCATTTAGCAGGAGAATCATACTATTGGTGGACTATAATCAATAATATGAGGCAATAAGATGAAATTGAATCCATGGATTGGGAACAGATCAAAAACTTATTTTTAAATAAGTATTTTTTTTATATTCATACTAAAAAGATGGAGAAATTGGTTCTCAAGTTAAAGAAAATGATGATGAATCTGTTGGTATCTGTGAGGATGATTTTACAAGACTTTTGAGGTATGCTTATGGTATTATCATCCAACTAGAAATAAAGGTTGGTTGATTCTTCAGTATCTTAAAGAAAACCCTTAAAAGGGTGTTATATATAAGAGACTTCAGTATCGATGAATATATATTGCATTGTGAACTTAAGGTTGACATTAATGTTGCAGTGACGTATCAGTCTCATGGTTTTGATAAGAAAAGGAAGATATAGTTTAATGAAAAATCTAAAAAACATGGGGAGAAGAATATGATCTTTACTTTATGCTCTAAGTGTGGGAAGAAGCATAGAGAAAATTTTATTAAGGGGTCTAATAAGTGTTTTATGTTCATAATGGAAGGTTATTGGGAATTTTATTACTGAAGTGATAGGAATAATTTATCTAAAAATGCGAATGGACATAAAGCTATATAGAATGTGCCTCCCCCACTTCAGTGACTCAACTATAAAGAGAATGGACATTATGCTAACCAATTCCCAAACCCAAAGTTTATTGATGATGGTCAACGTCATCATCCTCTTAAGATGAGGGACAAGGGTAAATCTCATACGATCACTATTTATGATGAGGGGTGTTATAATGATGTCGTTAAGGTACACTTACCATCCACTCTATAACTGTTAATGTATTATTTTATTCTGGATCTACCCACTCTTTTATAAGGGTATTATGATTCTAACAAAATTATTAGTTGTGTAATTAGTATTGAAACCCCTTAATGGGTTTATTATTTCATCTCATGCCTATGATTCCACTTCGGTTTTTGTTTATGGAAATGTGCTTCCTTAAAATCTTTTCATTATTCCGCTAGTTGAATTTGATACAATATTTGGAAAATACTATCTTTCTTTACATAAATCCCATATAAATTCTCAATGAAGGGAATTTAAGATTGATATTTGAAACCAACGTATGATCTTCTATAAATATGATGATAATTATGAACTTCCTAAAAAGATTAAATCCATTTTATGGGTCTTAATTCCCATCCAGAAGGTGTGTTTATCTGAAATGGTTGGGGAGAAAATTAACATCAATGATATGCCTATTGTTTGAGAATTTTTGGATGTATTTTCAGAATATTTATCTAGCCTTACACTAAAATGTGAATTTGAGTTCTCAATAGAACTCATACCTGGTTCCACACCAATTTCAGAGATTCCCTATAGAATGGCTTGGATTAAGTTGCAGGAATTGAAGAAAAAAATCCAAGAAAACCTTTACAAGGGATTCATTTATCCAAGTGTGTCACCTTGGGATTCACTTTTACTTTTTGTGAAAATTAAATATGGATAAATGTAACTCTTCATTTATTATCATAAGTTGAATAAGATCATGTTGAAGAACAAGTATCCTCTTCCCCGTATTCATGTCTTGTTTGATCAACTACAAGAATCTCAATACTTTTCCTAGATTGAACTTCATTTTGGATATCATCAATTGAGGATTAATAATGATGATATACCCAAGATGACATTTCATACAAGTTATGGACACTATGAATATATATCTATGTCTTTTGGTCTTTCTAATTACCCTACTATCTTCATGGATTTGATGAATATATTCTTTATATATTACCTTGATCTATTTTGGTTATCTTTATAGTTGATATTCTTATCTATTCAAAGATAAAGTAAGAGAATGGATACCAGTAGAGAATTGTACTAAAGACCCTAAGGAAACATACACTATATGAAAACTTTACAAACTGTGAAATTTGGTTGCAAAAGGTTTCATTTTAGGGTCATATAATTTCAAGAGAGGGTATAATAGTGGACCCATCAAAGACATAGTCTATTGAATTTTTTCCCAAAACAACCACGATTATAGATATATGTAGTTATATTGGTTTAGATGTATATTATCAGTATTTTTTTGATTATTTATCATGACTATAGAATACTCTCGAAAATATAACTCAGAAGGGTTCCAAGTTCATCTGGACAGTTGAATGTGAGGAAACTTTCAAAGAACTGAAGAGAAGTTTAGTCAGAGCACCTGTGCTTACATTTCCATATAGTGGAGAATGGTTTTTAGTAAATAGTTATGCATCCAAGAAGGGATTGTGATATTTTATTATATAGAATAATATGGTTATATCCTATGCCTCACAAAAAATGAAGATTCCTAAGAAAAATTACCCAACTCATGATTTGGAGTAATCTGTGGTAATTTTTTCATTAAAGAAAGGGAGGCATTATATTTATAGATAAAACTATGATATATATACTGATCATAAAATTCTAAAATATATATTCCTAAAAAGGAGTTGTACGTGCACCCAAGAAAATTTTTAGAGCTGATAAAGGATTTTTAATTATCAAAAAATTACCACCATGGGAAAGAAAACATGGTGGACGATGATTTTAGTCGAAAGGATCATGCTAGATTATCAATGATGAGGATCACAAAAGATCATATATTTATAGATTTTCAAAGGATGGACCTAGAAATCATACAGGATGGGGGGAAATATAATCTTTCATTACTAAATGTTCAACCCTTTATCCAAGTTAATATTAAAGAGTTGAAGAAGAAAGATGTAGAGCTGTAGAAGAAGGTTAGAAATGTTTCTAAGTTTAACCTTGATTAGGATGCAATAAAAACATTCTGTAACCATGTATGTGTTCCTTCAATACCAAATTTGAAGATGTATATTTTAGGGGAATCTCATATCCCTTTAATATTTATTTATCCTACAATTACAAAGATGTAAAGAGATTTGAAAGAATACTTATGGTGGGATGGAATGAAGAAAGATATCACTGAGTTTGTATCTCGGTGCTTAGTATTTCAACAAGTTAAGGATGAATGAAAAAATTCTAAGGGGATGGTATATCCATTACCCATACTGGAATGGAAATGGGATAACATAACTTTGGATTTTTCATTAGACTTTCCAAAACCTTTAAAAGGAATAATGCTTTATGGATGGTACTTAATCTCCTTACTAAGTCATCACATTTCATCACTATTAGATACAACTTTTCTCTGGATCAGATTTCCAGGATATACATTAAGAAAGTGGAAAGTTTTCTTGGAGCACCAAATTCTATTGTATCTAATCGAAAATGAGGCTTACCTCAATGTTCTCAAAATGTTTTTAGTAAACCCTTAATATGGAATTGAGTCTCGGTACTTCTTATCATCCTTAGATGGATTTTCAATATGAAAAAACAATTTAAACACTTGGGGAGATATATATATCTTGTTCTATAGATTTTAAAGGTGGTTGGGATCAATATATTTCTCTAGTTGAGTTTTCTTAAAACAATATTTTTAACTTATGAATTCAAATGTATCCTTATTAATCCCTTTATAAGAATAAATTCATATCCCCAATGTGATGTAATGAATTTGGATAAAGAAAGATATTGTTACTTAAGATCAATAAAGAAATAGTCAGGAATGTTAGAACCATTCCGCAACATATCAAGTAAGCATAAATTCATCAAAAAAGTTATCGTGATATCCTTTAGCATGATCTAGAATTTTAATTTGATGAGAATGTGTTTCTACAAATGTCTCTCTATAATAAGGTTATGAGATTCTGGAAGAAAGGGAAACTATTCCATAGGTATATCAGTCCCTTTGAAATTTTGGAACATATCAAGTTGGTATCTTATCACTTGGAACTTCCTCTAAATTTCTCTCAAGTCTAGGATGTGGTCCATGTATCTCTCATGAGGAGGTATATACTAGACCCTTCACATGTACTGAACTCAGAGGTCATACCATGGGAGCATGATCTTTCTTATGAGGAACAAGCAGTTTAAATTCTAGATCATGTAGAGAAAGTTCAACAAAACAAGAGCACTCAAATTATCAAGGTTTTATGGAGATACCATAAATTTGAAGAAGCTACATGAGAACTTCAGGATATAATGTGGTATAATTAACCTCATTTTTTGTATCATAATGTCAAATTTTGAGGGTGAAATTTATTTTTAAGGGGGGTAGAATGTAACACTCTGGGTTTTTATGAAACTTTTTATAGAATAAATTAAATTTATTTTATTTATTAAATTTCTAACTATTCCAAGTTAAAATTTCCTTATATTCTAAACCAATTTAATCTTATTCTAAATACAACATCGTATTAGCTTACATTACATGCAACATTGAGTTTCTACAGAACAACCTTTTATTATTATAATTATTTTAAACAAGACAGTTATAACATAGTCCTTAAAATTAGTAATATGAATTGTAATAGATAATTTTAAAATAGGATTTATAATGGTTTCATATAAACATAACATATGGAAAATGAAATATATAATTTCCAATAAAGTGTATATGTTTCGAAAAATATTATTTTCTCAAAAGATCTAATTTTTATGTCCTTCTATGAACAATAATAAATTTAATTTTAGAATATTTTATAAATTGAATTTGATAAAATAAACATCAATTTTCAATTTATGATGTTAAAATTATATTAGGATGAATTTTTGATATTTTTCTGATAAACATCATTTTTTGATGAATACTGAAAAATACTAAATTTTAATTGAGAACTAATTTTTCAACTAAATTATTTATATAGTTAAATTATATTTTATTTTTATTTAAAGTAAAATTAGATATTTTATCCATTAATTAATCCAATTTATTTAATTTTAACCAATTTCACATTGAAATTGGAAATAAAAACATTTCAATCTTGGAAACATTTTCAATTTAAAAAACTATTTCATGAAACGTTTGTGAGGTTAATTTTATATTAATTTCTACTAATTAGGTTATTATAATTTGAAAAATGGATTAAATATTTATAATAATCATAATTTATAAATTATAATAATTTCAATGTAGTTTTTGACAAAAAATATAAGTGAAAGTAATTAATATTAATTACAACGATTAAGGTAAAAACAATATTACTTAGTGGTTAAACATACAACTTAAGGTGTAAAAATAGACCTAAACTTATCCAAACCCCATTTTATGGACATATTTAGACCATTTATCCTCTTTTATAGAAAATTTACCCTTATTGGAGGCACAATATGTAAGTCATACCTCTGAATAGTGTTTAACTTTTTATATTTGCAAGAATTCCAATCCTCATACACTATAAAAGGGAACTCACCCCCTCAAGTATTCACACCACTCAATCCCTTTGGGTAACTCATTTTTCTTTTCACCAAAGGACTTGGTTGTCTTTGTGGTGGAATATCCCCTCGATAACCAATGTCGTTCATTCCTCCATTACCACCTATCAGAGTTGGTAATAATCATGGAATTACTCTTTTTATACTATATATATGATATTTATGATGTATTTATTCTTATTTAGTCATTATATAACCCATACCTTCATGATTTCCATTTTTTGGGAATAAGATAACATTGTTTTTGGATGTGTGGATTATCACCTCCTCAAAGCGATGTGATTCGTTCATTATTTACATGGAATGTATTAAGGATGTGTTAAATAAAAATATTTTTTATATTTTATATAATAATTCTATTGGAATTATAATATATATATTTATAATTTAATTTTCTTTCTTTCTATATGACAAAAAAATGGAAATAGTGTTCTTGCATTGGTACGGCCTACCGTCTTCATGAACGGTGTCTCACATTTCCTATTTCAATATTTTATAG
The DNA here is from genome assembly GCA_963277665.1 of Viscum album. Lineage (NCBI taxonomy): Eukaryota > Viridiplantae > Streptophyta > Magnoliopsida > Santalales > Viscaceae > Viscum > Viscum album. Next base: position 863,180,583 of record OY728121.1, read on the forward strand.
ATTATTATAAATAAATATATAAAAAAATATATGATATTTATATCATGGATAAAATTATATAGATGTTGAAATCATGATATAAGTAAGAAAACAAAAATATAACAAATCAAAACACATGAAAAAAACAAAGCAGTTATTACCCAAAATGTAACATTAACATGGAATTGTAAATAAATGGGTAATAAAAGGTCATAATAAAATATATGGTATGATATAATTTAATATGATTCTTTAATAAATGTATAATAATTTTCTATTTATTATACATGAGGTTTTCATGAGTACGATGGGAGTCAAGACATAAGGTAATGGGATTTCTAGTCTCACATTTATTTCTATGAGATTCATGCCTTATTCACCACTATTTTATTTTGTGTGGTGTATATACTTCCCATTAATGTATTATTTTATTATTAAACTTAAATTTATTTTTATTTAATTATCTATTTTATGATATTTATTTCATGGGTTTTTACAGTTCATAATTTACCAAATCGGTAATGTAATTTTTTCTCAATTTTCCTTCTATGAGACACATGTTTTGTTATGTTCCTATATTATTTTATGATGTGTATATACTGAAATTTGAAATTTTATATCATGAATTTCATTATTTTGAAGTTATTTTAAGCTTTATGTAATGTTATTATTTCATCTGTATTTTTATTCAAAGTTACCAAAGTAGAAAGAGTTTATTACTGTAATGTCATATTTTATTGATATTGCTTGTGATTATGCTTCCATTGATGAGATATTATGATCCATCTATCAATAATTATCATGATTTTTCTTATCCTCTATTTTTTCATGATATTTTCATGTATTTGTACGATTTTTACACTCTTTGGTACTTAAGATAATTAATAAGTTGTTTTTAAGAAAATGTGACCATATTTCACACTTTGATAAGAAATATGTTTTATTAAAAAAACCATGTTTTCAAAATATGTTCTCAGAAAAAATATTTAATGATATTTTAATATAATTTTCAAGGAAAAATGATTTTTAAAAAATATATATGTTTTAAAATGACATTTAAAATGGGTTTTAAAGAATCCTTTATAATTTTTCACTATTATTTTAAATGAAAAGTATTTTCAAAATGTTTTGTGTTTTAAAAATACTTTTTCAATGTAAAAATGATATTTTACTCCTAAATTTTTTTAAAAGATGTTAAAAATTATTTTCCAATTTACATGACATCTTTTGGTGTTACTCATTCTATTTGGTGATCCAAGGGTACAATTCATATTATTTTTTTGAATGGTTTATGTTTTGATGGAATGGTGTCTATGACACCCATTTCTATTCCAAGAGTTATATTCTTATTAAAACCACTTATTTTATGGGTTATGATTTGATGAAATAATTATGAAACCTGTCTCTTTTCCACATTTTATGATATGTTGACATGTTTATGATACCCATTTCATTTCATGGGTTATGATGTGATGATTATTTATAATCTTGGGGAACATGTATGTATGATTTAATTATGATATTGATGGGACCTATATCACCCTCCAATGAATTGGTTAAGGATTTATATCTCATGAGATAAACATGGCTAGAATGGGGAGTGAACTCAATTCAGTAAAGTAATGTTTCCACTAATATGGTCTTTGTACTAAACTTTTACTTCTAATATGGTTTTCAGAGTTAACCTATACCACTAATATGGTTTTGGAAATAATCCTCGAATACTATGGAAATCATTTTATATGCTTATGTGTCTACCACAATTCCATGTATTATTCCTATGTTATGATTTTATGGATTATTCTCTTTATTACCTTGTTATTCATGTCTTATGCACTAGCAATATTTATACCATGACTCTTGATTATGATATTTTATATGCATAGTATGATCTTTTAATGTTATGGTCATGATCTCATAACCTTATACTCATGATTATGCTTACATGTCTATATTTTTTACCCTTACTGAGATTCTAAGATCACCCTTTCTTGTGTTTCCTTTCCCCAGGTTATGTATGATGTGTCTAATAAGGTTTATAGTCATGTAGAATCTAGTGGGATATAATTTTTCTCACTTATGTACCATTGTTTTTGTATCCATTTTTCCAAAGTCACGAAACTAATGTGGTCTATGGGTGTCTATTTGTGTAATGTATTAAGTATTTCTCAAAAATGATGTAATGTTTATGTATGAGAAGTGAGGGTATTTATCCATCATGTGATAATAAATACATTAAATATTTACAGTTTGAATTTATATGTGGTTAATCTATAGTAAAAAAATTATTTTGTTCTAGGGAATTAACTCAAATATTAAATTCTTAAAATATTTTACGCATCATTTTATGTGTTTGATATTTAATAACAATTACATCTTCTTTGTGTTTTATAAGAAATTTTTTATTTTTGAATTCATCCTTTGAATATAATTTCTATGTATTGGAATTATTTTTAATATTTAAGATTTTATGGAATTAAATTTATTATTTAAACTAAATTTTTTTTTGATGATGTGTGAATGATCAACTTCATAGAATTTATTGTTGGGATTTAAATTTTGGTTTTGAAAAATATTTTAAATGAAATTTCTATCAAACATAAATGAAATTTCTTTACCTCTTATTATTCATCTAGGTTTTCCATTCATTATATTTTTTGATGAATTACACACTGATAAACTTTTTAATGAGACATAATTCATTATAAATGGCTATGAGGCTTTGGTGTGAGAGACTGGCTCTAACAGGGTGGCCGCAGAGGAAAAAAAACATGCCTCATGGAAACATGGTCAGTGGAAAAGAGTTAGAGGAACCTTAAAATAGTGGGAGTGGATGTGGTGGTTAGACCAAGGAGAAATGGTAGTGGTAAAGGAAATAAGTGTGGTCATCAAATGTGTGGGGGGATGCTAAGATTCATTAAGAGAAGGCTTGGTGGCGGTAGATGTAATGATGTAGTATTTGGTGTGAATAATGAAGAAGTAAAGTTTCTATATTATATTTTCCAACTACATAACATATGATCCTATAGTTAATATGTTGTGTATGTCACATTATTTGGGAATAGGGTTTCTACTAGTTATAAAAGTCACATAGGGAGTGACTCTTGGTCACACACAATAAGTTTTGGGTTGTGTGACTTGAGCTTGTACCAATAATCCCCACACTCCATATGGGCTAGACCACATGTTATGTATAACGGATCAGCTACATTGGTATATTCTTGGAGTAAACAATGACTAACATGTATTGTCTCATATTCCCTGTGTTCCAAATCATATTTTATGCATCACTATAACAAAAATGTCATTTAATGGCGGTTTTTCTATTTTTTTATTTTTTGTTTTTATTTATTTTTTGTTTTTTTATTTCTTTATTTTTATTTTTTATTTTTGTACTTATTATTCATTATTTTTATTTATTTACTTGTTTAATTGTTCAATTATTTTTGAAAGAAATATTATTTATTTGTTACAACCCATATAAATAAATCATTTATATGTGTGTGAAAGGATTTGAACCTTTTACCTCTTGGATATTCTATAAAAAATTACCACTCCAACAAGCTCTTAATATTATGACTAAATAGAATTTAATATATATATATACGCATATTCATACATATATTTATGTATAATTTATTATTACTATTACTATTATCATTAATATTATTATTACAATTATTATTACTATTTTTGTTGTTGTTGTTGTTTTTATTTATTTTTTTAATTGTTATAAACTGAGATGGTGGAACTCTCCCCTATATGGGGCATGCAGCAAAAAAATCTAGTGGTGAATACAAACACTATCCTTATGCAGGGGTTGGCGATGATCTTGGATCTCTATAGAAGAGAAGGGTCATGGGTTGTGGCATTTGAATAACTACATCTATGGGGATTAGTGGATTCTGGTCTCCCCTCCGATGGAAGAGGTTGGCCACATCAAAGGTTACGTAGGGAAACTATGTGAGAATCCCTTCCTAAGAGTGATGGTAGTTCGTGGGTAACTATGAAAAAAATCTACCTATAGACATGGGGGTTGTAGAGACCTGAATCTTAACGTACATGGACATTACATTACTTTTGCGGAATACTTAGTACATAACAAAAACACACACACAAGGACCATAATAGTTTAGTGTCTTTGGAAACTCGGAATATAATCTTCTAATCGTGGAGAAAGATCTTCAAAATCTCCCATAAATATCTCCTTTTTTTTAACTTAAAACCTTTCTTTATATCTGGGGGAAAAGAAAACATAAAAGGGTGAGCTCAAATGCTCAGTAAGGGTAAACAAAATAAATATCAATCACATCATATTCATAAGAACATAACATTTTGGAAATATTAATCCTGCAAAAGAGATCATAATATCATAACATGGGATATATCATAGTAGTGAAATGTAATCCCAATAATAATAACTTAAAACATGAAACTTTTTTGCGTACACACATAATCATAGAGAATCATTTCTTATTATTCAAGACTCATTGCCAAGACTATCTTAGTGGACAAAGTCCCTTTATGAACCGAGTTCACTCCTCGTTTCAGTCCTGTTTCACTGAACTGTTTTAACCTGCTGTTCCATCCATGTCTATCTCATGAGATATAAAATCTTTACCCAATGAATTGGAGGGAGATATAGGTCCCACCCATCTCATAATGATACCATTCTTATGTGTGCCACAAAATCATAAATCATACATCATTGCATAACCCATGTAATAAAAATGGGATTCTTAAACATCATGCCATCATAACATAATCCATATAAGATAAAAGGACTTCATAAAAATAATTCCATCATAACATAATAAAATCAATTTAAAAATAGGGATAGAAACATAACCCTATATTATCTTAGATGGAAAATAATTTTGATAAAACACTTCAACTCCATTCTTGAGGAAAATATCATTTCTACTTCAAAAATATTTTCCTTTCTTTAACATGTCATAAAATTTTTAACTAAAAGAAGTTGATTAAAAATAAACTTGAAAACTTTTAAAGGAAGCTTCTTGGAAATAATGTTTTAAAAATCCATTCATGCCGTATAAGTTAAAAAAACATTCTTCTCGTACTTTTGTTGGAAAAGACAAAAAGTGCCTCATATGAAAAACGACAAAAGATTCCTTTCATATATTTTACTAAAAACTCACCGAAGGGTAAAATTTAATATAAACTATTGTATAAGGATATAAATATTACATATTTAGGAAAAATTTATGTGGATGATAAAATACACCCCAGTAAATACCAAAGTATAAACAATCTCGGATAAAAATGAGATTGTGATATTTCCCTTACCTTAGGTCCGATTTGCTTCGTAAGTGTCCGAACCTCCTGTATAATGATTTAAATAATGTCATTGACTTATTCCATAATCATAACCATTTTTATGATATCATATATGGTTTACATATGATTTTATATTACCCGTTCTTTTGTAAATTCCATGTTAAAGAGCGTTTTGGGTAAAATTGTTTCATTTATCGTCCGTGTTTTGACTTGTAATTATTCATATGATTACTTAGATCATGATTACTTAATTCAAGAATATAAAACATGATTTATATATAATATATATTCAGAATATACATATATATAATAATTCAGTAAATGGAAAGAAATACACCGTTCATGGAGACGGTAGGCCGTACGTACGCATGAACGCTGTTTTCGTTTCCTTATTGAGTTGAATGGAATTAAGTAGATGACATAAATATATATAAACATAAATCCAGTATCATTATTATGTCATATATTTCATGATTACTTATTATATATACTTTATAATAATTCATGAATGGTTAACGTGGAGAATGAATCTCATCGCGTCATGGAGACGGTAGTCCGTACGTATGCACGAGCGATGATATCATTCTCCTGATCGTGGAATTGTATTGGAGTGTATGTATACTATTTAAGAATCAATATCACTTTAAAATAATCATATATAGTTATTATTTACACCATTATACCCATCCAAGTAAGGTGGTGGTGGAAAAACAGATTACACCACGGCGTGGAGACGGTATTCCGTACGTACGCATGCACGGTGATTTCGTTTTCCGTAGGATGGATAGATGGTGAAAAAGGGTTGTTTCATAATTATAATAACATATCAGTATATGAGTGATACTTATTTTATTACTTCATAACGAAACAACTAAAGAAGAAGAAGTAGAAGAAGAAATAAAGTTGAAATAATCGGTAATGGACATTACCTCTTCTTTAAAGCGCCTCTTTGAGATCTCCTTCTAGGACACTAAAATTGGTCTTTGAAGAAGACCAGAACCTCTAGGATGTTTATATGGAAGTGGATAAGAGAATTCGGTAGGTTTTGGCCGAGCTTGAAGGCTCAAAGTGTTGTGAGGAAGAGGGGGAGGAGGTGCCCTTTTATAAGGGAGGAGAGGGGCTCCTTTGGAAAACTAAAAATATTATTTTATTATAAAGTCATATTCGGTTTTAAATAGCTCAAAATTGATTTATTTAGAAGCTAAAATGGGGATGGATCTAAATCCTCACATACAATATAATTTAGATAAGTTTAGGTTCCTATTTTAACCTTATCATTTAGATTTAACATTAAGTTAAATAATTTTACTTTTACCGTGTCTTCTTGTGTTCTTACACTATAATGTTAATAAACTTACTATAACAAGACAAAAGAACCCAAAGTTGTTTAGTATTAATATATATAACCTTATATAAGTCATTTGGCCGAACCTTATATTTTTAGGAATAAAATAACAATTAATAATATAATATTTGTTTTAAAAACTATTTTATGTCAATTTTGACACTATTTAGTAATTGATTTTTGTGAAAATCATAACAGAATGATTAGTTGGAACAAAGTTACTTAAATAAATACTAACATGTCATATTAACCTTTAAAATTAGTGGAATTCATAAAAAGTCTCAAATTATATTTATTTGGGTATTTATAATATCAATTATTATAATTGTTCATTATTATGGTAATTACTGCATCATCATTGTGTCACAAATAACTTAATTTATTTAATGTCTAAAAATTATAAATAAAATATTGTTATGTAGGAAATCTTATTATATTTATAATTAATATTTACAATCTAATTTATCTTATATATTACCCTATATTAAAAAAAATTTAGTAAATAAAATTTGATTTTAACTCTTTTAACTCTTCTTTGAATTAAATAATAATAAATGTCCAAATCTAATCCAAGTGGGCCTAAATGGTCATATTTTATTTCTAAGGTTGTTTTTGGTCTAATTAAACATATCTAATAGAATTAGGACATGTGTTAGGGTAATAATAATATTATTTTTACCCTTAATTACCCTATTAACTTTTAACCGTGGTAAAAATAAGTAAAAAGTTACTATTCACCAAAAAATATTTTCATCTCACTGAACCACATTTTACTTACTGACATCAACCGTGTCTCTCGGATGTTTTTAAATTCCACTCACAGAAGCGGTAAAATTAAGTTTTATGAAAAATTCATTTTTTTTACTACCACTTAGTGGTTTCACTATTCATCAAAAAATGAAAGTTTCTAGAAAAATACCAAAAATTAGGCCAAAGCTATATTTGATATTATGAACTCAAAAATGATGTCTATTTTACCAAATTTAAAACATATCAGTTACATTAACTAATTTAAAAATTAATTCACGTCGTCAAAACAAATAGCGTGTTTTTAAGAGATAATAACTATCAAAAGATTGACACTTGTTTATAACTGGTTTAAATGTGAAAGTACATCCAATGACCAACATTGTATTAAATTGTAAAAATATATTCTAAATATACTTTAAAACCACTCAAATTAATAATTTATCACTATTAATTATTTCAATTAAAAAACTTGTTTTTAATTAAAATTTAGTAATTTTCACTATTCATCAGAATATGAAAGTTATTCGAAAAGTACCAAAATTTCACCCTAAGATAATTTCGATATTCTGAATCCAAAAATGAAGTCCATTTTGAAAAATAAAATTTACAAAATTTTAAAAAGTGGTTATTACTATTCATAACGGCTAGTTTTAATAATAGCATATCATTGTTTAGTGAAACTCGGTATTGCGTACTACACACGCTATCGAGGAAGGTCGAGATTGCGTGTAATGCAAGGAAAGTCAAGGATGCGTGTTGTGCAAGCTCCTTTTGGTGTAGCGTACAACACAAGACATTAAAGAAATTAAAAAGAATATTTTTCAGAAAATCTCGGGTTGTTACAGGGGTGGTTTTTTTCAAAAGCGCTTATTCTCAGGAGCTCTTGGATGGATCTATTGTGGTGTCCTCCATGGGTTGAATCCCAATCACCTATATTATTCTCTGGGTGACTAGTTATATCTAAATATCCTTGATTATATTGTTGTTGGTCATGGATAAGGCACATGAGTAATGATTGGGGTTGGGTAACACTTTTTTAGTGGGCGTTCTATGCTGGATTAGGACCATCTGCTGGTGAGGATTGCATAGATCTTAGGGTCTGTGTATGTATGATCCCTCTTCCAATCAGCATTATTTTATCATGAGGTGTGGGATCATTCTTCGATGAGATCTAGTATTCAGTCTAATAGGTTCGTGGTTTGGGTGTTGATTTCATTCTCCATGTGGAATCAATATGGGGACATGTGATGTAGTCATAGAAGACGTCAAAGGGATCCAGATAATAGGGAAGGCAAGGAATTTTCAGGACCCCCAAACACACAGTCATTTCCATTAGAACCTTAGTAGTGGATAACTCATCTATTCATGATATGAACCCACAAGTTCTAGCAGTGGGTGTTTCCCTTATTGAGGATCTAGTGGCCACACCTGAATGTTCCTCTCTCTATGATATGGGTTCGAACCCTTTCAAATTGGTAACCCAAAAAATATACCAAAAATAATCTTGGTGAGGATCCATCCAAATATGTGGTCACTTATGGAAAAAAATTCACCCCACTCAGTGGAAAATATTGGGAAAATTATAATGAAGACATACAACCTGGTAAAGGTGGTGAAAAACTAGATGAAGGCATATGTTCTCAACCTCTTCAAAAATATATTTCCATTCCCAATAAGAGGGGGAATAAAGGTAAAGGGAACGGGTAAAAACCTTGTACTGATACAAAAAAGGAGTAATTTCCTCAAACTAGGGGAAGTTAAACATTGAAAAAAATGAAGGTTATGTATTGGAACAATCAAGGGATAGGGTACACTCCAACAACCTCATCCCTTAGACACTTTCTTTCTTCCAATAGGCCAATTATTTTTAGAATTGTTTAATATAATATTAGATTTGTAAATTAGAAGTCATTCAAATGGGACTCCCTTGGGTACTCTTTTGTCTCTAATAGTATAAATGGTAATTCTTTGGAAACCCTATTAGTATTAAAAAATGATGAAATTAAATTTCTATCCTATGTGAAGATCCCTCACCTCATCTCTATGAAAACTTATTCTCATGGAACTACCTTCACCTTCTCCTTTGTTTATGTGTCCACTGTGAACACTAGTAGAATGGATCCATGGAGGGAGTTAATTTTAATGGATGAAAAATGGATCATAGTTAGTTTATTATAGGAGATTTTAATACTATTTTAAGACCAGATGATAATATTAGGTAAAATTTCTCAAGAATTATTACTGATGAATTCTATTGTTGTACTGATGAATTTAATCTATTTGAGGTTCCCAATGTATGGGAGTAATTTACCTATGGGATATGGATTGTTAATAAAATTAAGTCAATAAAACTTGGCATATTATTCTATTCAATCAATGATAGGAGTTATCTCATTGAATTATTGGGGTTCACTCTTCCCAAAATTAATTCTGACCAAAGACCATTAAATTTTAAGATCTGGGTGGGTACTATTAGGCCATATCCTCTTACATTCATGTTCAATAATGATTGGATTTCAATTCTTAGATGTAGAGAAGTGGTTTTAAATGGATTTAATAACACTTATAATGGAATTCCACTCCCAGTTATGGATTCTAATCTTAAAGGAGTACAATATCTATTGAGGTATTGGAGTAAAAATTATTTTTCCAAGATAGATTGGACATTAAGGATACTAAAATTAAACTTTCCTCTTATAAAAATAACAACCAGCACCAAAAAATTCCCTCCTAAGAGGAAATCCAACTCAATTCTAAGCTGGATGGTCTACTTACTCTTAAGTGATGGATGAACCAAAATAAACTCAATGTGAAGTGGCTTAAATATGGTGATAGGAACTCAAATATTTTTTATCATATGCATAGGGATAAAAATGTTAGAATATGAGAAACATACATCTTGATTAATAACCTCATTTTCATGTATAATAGTGGCATCTCTAATGTTGTGGTTGAATATTTTGAAAACCTCTACAATGATGATGGAAATGGGAGTATTCCTCAGCTGATTGACATAATCACTCTATGTGTTGAGGATAAATATAACCATATCTTTATAGCTTCCCCTATAAACGATGAGGTCAAATATGAAATATTCTCTTTAAACATGAAAAGTTCAATTGTACCATATGGATTCAACATTAAATTCTTCATGTTCTACTAGGACATCATGCACATTGAGGTCACAAATGTAATTAGGGAATTCTTCTTCTCATATTAAATTCCTTATGTAATCAACTCTAACTTCATCATTATGATTCCAGAGATGGAAAATGAAATTGATATAAGGGAATTATTTCCTGTTTCCAAAGGAAATTTTATCCGTAATATTATCAGCAAAATATTAACCATTGGGATGGGAAGGGTCATTAGAAACCTAGTTACCCCAACTAGTTTGGGTTTGTCCCTAGCTGGAGTATTCAGAATCATCTCTACACTAACTTGGAAGGAATCAATATCATGAAGTAGAAAGTGAAGGATGAGAACTTTTATATTATGATTTATATCTTAAAGTAATTTAATATGATAAAGTTCATCTTCATCCTCAATTTCCTTACTAAGTATGGGTTATCCAATACCATTATTAATAATATCACCACCATATTGACATGTACTAGGTAATTGATCCTTATCAATGGATCTTCAATGGAGTTTTTTAAGTCCTCCTAAAGTGTGAGATAGGAAGATCCTCTTTCAAGCCTCATCTTTTCCATTTCTGAATAATATCTGAGCCGATGCATCAATGAACTTTTCAAAATTGGATTTTACAAGAAGATGAAGGTGGTAAGAAACTTGCATGTGCCTTCACACCTCCTATAAGAGAATGACATTATTCTTTTTTGGAAATCCTCCAAGAGGAAGTTGAGGTCAATTAAAATGATTCTCATACACTATTAATGGTGGTATTTCAATCCATAAGTTGGAATAAGTCTTTCATTGTCTTTCGGAATGGAATATCAACCTATATGAAAATCAAAATTTCCATATATCTTGATGTAAAGTAGGGTTCCTTACCCTATTTGTTCCTAGGTTTACCTATTTTTTGTGAAAAGGTTAGGATTTATCACTTAGAAGTCATCTACACTAATATAATTGACATACTAGCTAAATATAAATTGAAAATCATATATTGAGTGGGGAAGATATGCTTGGTTAACTTAGTGATCACATCCATTTTTGTTCAAACCATCTCTACATATAGATATCACAGTATTCTAATCATGATACTCTAAATAAATAATAGGAATTTTTTTGGAATATATGTATCTAAGAAAGGAATATGGTCTTTATGGAATGGAAAGAGTGTATTAAACATGTTTACTTGGGTGTCCAAGGAATCAAATATCTAAATAAGTTCTAAAAATACCTTCTGAACAACTTCACTTGGATTATGATTGCATCAACTTATGTAGCCCCAGACATTCTCAATGATAGGTTCATCCCCAATTTTTGTGATGGATACCCTTAGTATATTACTTCTTCAATTTGGATTCCTATCAAATAATCTTATCATGAAATCATGTCATGATTGAAGTGAGTTGTACCTAGGAAATCTAATAAGAATTGTTGGATGATACCATGGATTGATAATCCATTAAAATAGTTATTGGTGCCTCATCATAATACACATAATATGAAAATTATTAAGCTTAATCAAAATGCTATAGATTATTTTGATATCCTTCTAATTCACACTATACTGGAGATTTAGAGGTACATCTTTGTTTAAATTGACACACTAATCTAGTTACCGAATATGGTTGGAAATCTAAACACAAGAGAATGTTATAGTCTTAAATGGATACATGATAAGAATGTGACCACTTGGCTCTTGATATTTAGGAGGCCTTTTATTCCACCATAAAAAAACTATCATATTATGGAAAATATGTAAATATAGCATACCCATCCATACTCATCTGAATAAAATGAGACTACAATTTCCCTCTACATGTAATTTATGTGTAAAAATTATTAAAACATGAAAAACCTTTTTTCAACTACTAGTTTATGTCTGGGTTATGGGAGCACATCCAGCATCTGTTCATCATTGATCTATGAATGGACAGACTGTTGGTGAACCTACTGAGTCATATTACTAAAATTAATCTCAGTGATCATGTGCACGGCCTTCTCCTCCCTACAACAGTCGTGGCCATGGCCTATACCTATTTCTATAAGAAAGATACTATGTTTGATAACTATAAAAACTCCTTTTATATGGGTATAGTGGTCATCCATAAAGTGGTTCATGCGGCCTCTAGGATTCAATCAAGTTTGATGATGAATGATTTATCTGAATTAATTATATTGTGTATGGTTGGTGTGTATGGTTGGATTAAAAAACATGGGTGATAAAATATATTCAATGGATTCCCCCACTCCCATCATGGATAAAGGCTAACGCCGATGGTGTTTCCTCAGTTGGACCCAATTCCATAGGATGTTGTAGTGTTTTTCGCACTCATCGAGGCTTTATAAAGGGGTTTTTCTACCACTTCATTGGTAATGTATATGAATATGATCTATAGCTATGAGAAATGATGAATTTAATTAAATTTAATTCCCATCATGGAAGGAAGATATTTTGGATCTAATCAGACTTGACACTTGTGGTGGAATCTATGAAGAATAAATCTATAAGAATTCCATGGAAAATTCTTCCTTCAAGGATTGAATGTTTAAATGCCTCTGAAAACCTTATTTTAAATGTAACTCATTCCTATAGGGAGGTGAATAAGGTGGATAACGCATTCTCAAAAAATGTAATTGTGGAATTATGTTCAATGTGGTCCTTTATGGTCCTTCCCTTTTGCAAACCCTTAGTGGGCTTCGATTTAAGGGGTGAAATTTACACCTGTTATTGTAAATCCTCCTTGTCACACCCTGTACATATTTTTTAATATATTTTTGGAGGAATAGGAATTATTGGTCTTAAACCTTTTATTATTATTATTATTATTATTATTATAGAGTGATTCTCTTTCTAAAATGGAGAGTCTCTCTATCCTAAAATCCATGGTGATTACATGGGAAATCGTTATCTTCTGCTACAACTCCTCCCAAGAAGAAGGTTTGAAGATATGATAGTTGGTCATTATTAATTATTTTCTATAGGTGGTGGAGGGCATCATCATGTTGAATCTTTGTATGCATCTTGAAAATGGGGGGTTCTGCTCAAGGGAGATCCTAGCGATGATGGAGGTATCTTTCCCGATGCAACCAGTGACTGGGTCCCCACCTTGAAGGTGGTTGCTAGAAATGGTTTCTAGATGCAGGTGACTGGAGACAGCACCTTGATGGTGGTGGATAGAAATAGAACCTTGATGGTGGAGGCAGGTGATGATGCCTTGACAATGGTGGATGGAGATGGCTCCCTGACGATATTTTCTAGTATTGGGAGGGTCATGAGGTGAAAACTGAGGATTAAGAGGTAGGTATGGATGGATAATATCTTGAGATTCATGGTATAGAATACCTTGGGATATGGAATTTTTTACTGATGATCTTGGGGTGATATAGGGGACCGGATGGAAAATATTCAGGAACACAACAATGACCTCAGTTAGTATACATGACCTAGGTCATAATTATGGTCATAAAAAATGACCATTGAGGAGGTTTTGGGAACCTATTAGTGGTGATAGATGACTATGGCTTGATAGTAGGGATCCTCACTCATCGGTGGGGATAGAGATCGAATGTAGTTTTTCATGATGGGTCAGTGATGATTTGGGGTAGAATTTTCAACTCTTTTTTATAGGTCGATGATGAAATTAACACACCCTATGGAGGGGATAGTGAAGAGAGAATACCAGAAATGATTCGTGGTAGAAGGATAGTGATAGTTCTTGGGAGAAGGATAGAAGCGACCTTACGATGTGAGAGTCGATCGATGATGACCCCATCAAATACAGGATTTGTGGAGTTAGCATGATATTGGTGGATAGTAACGAGACGAATATGATATGGGGAGTGGTCAGTGATTACCTCAGGTGATGTATGGAGGTGATCTCATGCCTCAGGGTGTCGAATATGACATTGGGATATGGGGTTGACCTTGGGATGTGTTGCACTCAGAATGATATTTGTGACAGGCTAGCGTTGCTAGCTGGTGATGAAATCAGGAATGGCGGTTATGAAGCATGACATTAAGTGTAATACAATTTGTAAGGGTTATTCCACAACCCATGATGTTATGGTGAGCCTTTGGGGTCTAAGAAAAATATAGGTAATATGGGTATTTGGTTTTGGATAAGTGGTTCTTTGAGGGCCTTTAATTTGAGCTGACGCTATATAGGTATTTTTTATGACCTTTATGGTGTATTTCTCTGAGTGTTTGTACTGCTTCCTTATGTTTTCCCTTGTATGTTTATTTTTATTAATAAATTTCTAGGTCATAGATTTGGGTCTCCAAATTAATGGTCGGACCTTCTTGAATTATTATTATTACTATTATTATCAATCCACTAGTGAAGCCTCTGTGCATGATCTTGGTTTTCATAAATTAAGGAAGGAGCAGTTGATTGTCTCTAGGGATCTCAAAGGAAAGAAAAAAATTGATGTTGAAGATCCATTAAAAATTTAGACTTTGAAAACTACACATGGATATATTAATGGAAGCCCATATACTAGAGAAGTATAGGTTACTTCTTTGGGGCTTGAAAAATATTCCTAAGAGAATCTTCCTCATATTTCGAAGAATAAAAAATTGCAAGATGTTGAGGTTTCATTGACTAGGAAGGTCTCTGGTTTTGGAGAAGGTAGGATATCATCTCTAATGGTTTTGGGTGTATTGGCATATAATGTTGAAATTCCTTATGAAATTTTTACCAAAGAATAGGTTACTACATCTAACCTATTTGGATTTCTTGACTCATTGAATGAAGAGTGAGAAGGTGGTGACCATATTAGACGAGAGGTATGCAATAATATTGTAGTCCTGGGAAAAATCTCTAGAGGACAATTTTATATATATGGGGTTCAAGACCTCAAAGAGAATGGAATAATTAGTGAGGATACCTTTCTCGATGACCTATCTAAGAGAATTGAATTTCAGACAAATGTTGTGGAGAATGACTAGGAAAGAGACACTAATGGACTTTGGAAAAGAGAATGAACTTAGAGGAGATTTCATCATCCAAGAGGTCATAGATGCTGGCATGGTCGAATTTACTAGGGAGCACGAAATAATAAAAGCCTCGATGCTCAAGCTGAGATTATAAAAAGGTTGGGTCTATGATTGATTGTAACTGATGAGGGTAGTTATGCTTTTTTCGACCCCATCCTTTATGCTTCTGATTTATCATTTTGATAAAGGGAATTTTCCCTATCCTTTTAAATAAAATAATTAAATAAATAATAATTATTAATTATTAATTATTAATAAATAAATAACAATTAATAAATATTAAATATTAAATATTAATAAATAAATAATGAAAAAATAATTAGTAAATAACAAATAATATATAATATATAATATATAATATCTATAAATATAAATACACATAATTATAATTATATATATTTATATTTATATTTATTTATATTTATAAATATACATAAATATACATAAATAGATATAAATATCTATAATTATATAATTATATGTAAATATAAATAAATATAGATAAACATATATAAATTATAAATAAATATACATATATATATATATACGTATAATAAAAAATACATAAAAATCACAAAAATAGGGAAAACCACTATCGTTACAACATAATCATATTGATAAGAATGTAATAACCTATAATAAAATCATAAACCAACCAATAAAAATAATAATATTGTCTTAAACAAAACTAAAATTCCATCAAATGTTCAAAAATTGTGGTATGCCAACTAAAAACTAAATTTTGGTGAACATAAAATCCTTTTAACTAGGAAAAAATAGGGGATGGATTACCCTAATATAAATTACATAGATCTCATTGTAAGCTTCGATTTGATAGGTCAGAGAGATCAAACAATCATCCAGATCAAAAGTTATGGTTTCTAAAGTTGAAGATCAATTTCATCTTCTCTTAGAATAGTAATAATTTTTTATTATTAATTGTTACAAATTTATTATCTAATTTCATTGGAATTATTTTCATAAGCTTCAATTGAATAGGTCTTAGAGCATAAATTATCACTTGGATCAATATTTATGGTCATTTTATGGTGAAGTTTAGTTGTCAATTTCTCTTAGACCTAAATTAATTTAGGATTGGTTTAAGAAATAACCACCTCTAAAATTAAATTAGTGGTGATTTTCTAAAACCAACCCTTAAAATAAAAATGAAACATTTAGTGGTGGTTTTGAAAACCAATACTAAATTTTCATTTCTTTGTTGTGTATTACCCAAGGATATGACTCAGGTCTCAATAGTACACATCAAAAAACCCTCTAAGATTCACATGTCATGTATCATATGAAAACATGTCATTTATATCAAAATGGAATTACTATATGTGTATAGGATACATACACATAAAGATATGTTTATCGTATAATACATCATATACCCAACAATGGCATTAAGTGTAGGTAATACCTCAAATGAACTGAACTATAACAGCTTGGGTCTAGCTACTATTAAGGCATGCACACTATATAATATAATGTAAATGTCTTGTATTGTGTGTCCTTTGGTTATTTTCATATATTCTCATCTGAGTGTTAGAATCATACAATTAAATAGTCTTTTCTGATTTTTTCCCATGTAGGGCATGATGGTATGATCCTCTTGGCCATTAGAGGACATCTATGAGTAATATTTTCAGTTCAAGGATCTTAGCTTAGTAGATATGATATTTGGGTTTAGGTGAGGTTTTGGGGGGTAGACATGGAGTTTAGGTTGTCCCCAATGTATAGAGGTGAAGTCCTCCATGCATTGGGTTTAGGTAATCCCCTAGATAAAAACTTATAATAGGTTATCAGTCCCCTATATAGAATATTGAGTTTGGGTACTCCCTTGTGGGTCTAGGGTGTGGGTCCTCTATATTCTAGCATGGATTTGATACTTGCATCAAACATGACAAGGTGTGGGTCCCCCATACTATAGGAAAGATCATTACTCCCCCAAACCCCTGGGATAGTTCATGGGTCCTCCACCTATAGATGTTGGAATTATCCTGTGAGATAGGTTTAGGGTTCTTCTATTAGGATTTGGTGCCTCCCTTGATTGACTTTCACACCTTAGTGTGGCACAAGTCTATAATAAACTGACCCAAGCTACCACTGAACCTAGAACCTGAACCGTCCCTACATAAGGCCCAAAGGTAATTTAGTATCCCCTCAATATTGAAACTAGTTCATGGGAATTATTTGAATCCATTTCAGAAATATTTCACCCATATTAGAGAAAAATAAGGTAGAATAAACATATAAAAGAGCCAAAATAAATAAACATGTAAAAAGGTCATAACTAACTAAATTTATCCAACCCATTTTCATAAATATAAACATGATCTATAAACATAAGATAAATATAGGAATAATAGATAAAATATCACTAAAAATAATACAATTATAAACCAACTTGATTTGAGCCCAAACTAACTCCATGCAACCTATGGTTACTCACCACCACCCAAATCACCCCATGTCGATAATGATAATTAATTTGAATCCAAATTGAAACATATAACCTGAAATATATAGTCATGAGTTAAAATTCCCATTAGGTCTCCAAAACCTTCTAATATTATTCAATATGTATCATAGGTAAAATCATTAATGCTAATTTAAAATAAAATATAATGTGATCTTTCTAATATACTATGTGAAAAAAACATTCCATAACCACTTCTCAAAACATCTCTCTTTGTTTTCTAAAACAAAAAACAATACTTTTAAAACATTTACACTGGCCTAATCCATCTTAAAACTAGACATCAATTTTTATCTCTCAAAATAAATCATTTATTTTATTTAAGTGATGATGTTCACTTTAAATCATTTCTCTGGTTAAATCCACATTGAAACGAAAACATATATTTTGAAATACAGTTTAAATAACCCACATAAGAGTCTTCAAATTAAAAATAGGTTTTCCAAACATATTTGAAAATTAATTTTCCAAATGAAATGACCCAACACACACATGGGTCAAACATAACCAAGAATACAACATTTATCACAAGTAATATATCAATATAAAAAAGAAAAGGTGTCATAAAAATTAAAGAAAATGAAATGATATAAAAATGATCTAGATAACACTCCCCCCAATCAATAACTAACAAAACAATAAAATGTTTCATCGGATCTACCCTGGTATTCAATATATACGAAGCACCTGACCATATAAGAGTAAACTAACCTGTGAACCAACTACTAACATGCATAGAAGTTCAAACCACAAGTCATCCAACTAGCCCACACAAGCCTCATTGTGATTAAAACCCCCACCTATCCCTTTGTTTCTAGAAATAATGTTGTGCCTATATTGGTGTGTGAACAAAATATCTTAACAAGTTAGATCTCCCACTCAGTACCTAGTTTCCCATGAAAAATAAATAAAGTGAGTTGTATTGAAAACAAACCATGTCATAACACACAGGGCACAACCCTAACTACTCCCACCCCCAACACCCAATGATGAATAGACAAATAGAAAAATTCACCCATGGAATAATGAGCATATTCTTCAAAAATTTGATCAACAATAATCTCATATAGATCAATAACCCACACAATAGGTAAAAAACAAGGGGCAATAATGGGGTGTCTTTAACAACCACTATTTCAAAACCAAATTTCCAAGTGATCCTTTAAAGAATTTTAAAGGATCCATCATGGAATTTTTGCAAGGGGTAAACCACACATACATTTCAACTCAAAATTTGAAATCCTTTTAAGAATCCCCCCCCCCCATTATAAATCAATTTAAGGTCAACACCTCATGTCAAAACAAATTCCATTTTTAAAACAAAAAATTTAATCCTTGAAAACTAATAGTGGATTAAAATCCAATACACAACATGGAAACCATTTCAAAAATCCACACATGCATTTCACAGAATCTTGTCACATATAAACATTAAATTTCAAAAATGATAATATGTAATTTACATGAAGAAATATTTATGAAAATATCAAAACACAATGAAATGGTTTTACATAACCATAATTATATAACATATATTCATACTTTCAATAAAAATAAATTTATAAAACATAAGTACACATTGAATTCCAAAATGAAATAATTTCATGGAAACTCTTAGTTAGAAGAAGTATAATCCACGATGAAATGCTTCAGAACATGTCGTCTTCAATGGAGACTACCCAAAAATGGATAGATACAAAATCTAATAAACCTAAGCACAAATAACACTGAAATTAGATCTGATCAGAACCCTAAAATCAATGGTGATAGTTATAGGGTTCATAGGGGAATATAAAACAATGATAAACAAGAAAGGGAAGGGAAGAAGGGGGAAATAGAGAAATAAATGCCTCAAAATCCCATCAAAAGAACCAAATAAAGGCCGAGATTTTTAGGAGGAAGAGGATAAAACTCCTCCAAGATCTCCCAAGGTTAGGTCAATGAATTTGGGAGAGAAGAGGGGTTTAACCCCTGAAGTTCAAAGAGGGAATTTTGGTACATTCTAAAAAAATTAAAAACCTTGACAAGACACAAGGTTTTCCAATACGGTTTTCCAAATTATGCACCAACCATGAAAGATCCATTTCCTTGAACAAAATCACCCACATGATTTGTCCACATGGTTTTCCAAACCATGCATCAACCATGTTTCAACCTCTACCTAGGTTAATCACATCTCTCATAGTTCACCCTAGACACCCTAATATTGGAAAAACCATGCTCCGACCATTCCATTCAGGAACTATCATAATTGTAGATCAAAATACACACTTTTCACATGATTTAATAAACCATGAGAAAGTTATGTACAATGCATCTGACACCCTAACGAAACTCCACAGTTTCTTCTAAGGGATCACATGGTTTGGTCTTAACTGTGCACATCCCATACTGAAAACCATACATAGTTAAAAATTAACTAAAAAGGATCCTCACAAAGGGAGGCTACATGTTTTCTGTCTAAATATGAACCTAAATCATGCATAAAAGTAAAACTTTAAAAAAATTAATGTTATAAGACAAAACTCTATAGAAACATAGGACAAAACTCAACTTCATAAAATAAAAAAATAACATTGCGACACGTGGGGTGTCACAAACCTCCTTCTATTCTTCTAACCCCAAAAAGTAAACTTTCACAAAGAATAAGTAAGAGAGGATGAAATTTATAAATAAGACTTAAACAGAGAACCACTAAAAAAATTAAACCCCATGGATAAAAATATGTTCCCTCAAAATTTTCAAACAGATTAACCACAAAGTTCCCAAATGTCTCTAAGTACAACCCAAATGTTAAAATCCAACCAAAAATTCCAATGAAGCATGGGATACCTAAAATGGTCTCCCTTTTATTTATAATTCCTCTAAAATTTTTGCATAAATAGACTACTAATAAACACATCCTCAAACAATTAATAAATCATGAGAGAAACTCATTCTAAACCAAAATAACCTCTAAACTAAATAAAATAAATAAAAACCATGAGTAGCCTTAATATAATAACATGATCTCTCGCCTTGGTTCATGAAACATGAAGATATACTAGGGTAAAAAAATTTATCACCCTCACATGGTGAATCCCAAATAGCTATAGCCAAGAATCACCTATTATATCAAACTCAACTTGTTTATTATACACCCTAGTTATCCATTCATACACCCATGGTCATTCACATGTCTAAAAAATGATCACCTCAGAGGCTCATCATAATAACAGAAACAACCAAAACTCTCAAATAAGGTTCACCCAAACAAAAAGGCTTAATAAAATGAAATTCATTTCCAACCAAGAAAAAAACCAAGAGGGTGGGAGAGAGTGGAATCATTCCACAAATGAACAAGGAATTCCACAAAATACATTCAAATCCATACATAAGAACATTATCAAAAGGAACCATACAAAATATCCCAAAAATAAGATTACAATAGTTAATGGAAAGGTCCACAAAAAATGACCCTTCATAAAAGGATCAAAGCATAAACCTCTTTTGAGAATTAAGCTTATAGAACTTATAAATGTGACCTAAACATCCATAAGAGAAGAAAACTCTAGGAGACTTAAGGAAATATGGCTTATAATTCCCTAGAACCCCTTATTAGAAGCACATAGTAGATTATTTCTTCCCATGAGAAAGTCTCTTCTCCCAAAGCTCCAGATCATCCACCTTTTTCTCCTCACTCGTCGAGCTATCCTATTTCCCATGAGATGGAACTATGGAATCACCCACCAAAATATTATCAGACTGGTTCACTTCTATTTGAATCTCCTCATTGAAAATATTCTGAAAATAGTCAGACTAGAAGAAAATTTAGATGAACTAAAATTTTGGCCAATACCACCTCTAAAGAAACAATCTTTATTAGCATCATCGATAAAAATTTTAGAAAATATAACCAACTTCAAAAATTGGTTAATGTACTTACTTAATAATCGATCACCATAATTAAATCTCACAAACCAAAGCACTCCCTCTCCACTTTCAAATCCTTATGGAAGAATAACTGAATAGATTTCATCTTGAAAATATTTCAAGATATACCTTCACACAGTTGAGGAGGGTACCACTAACTCCCCCAAAACTAAGCTAAAACTGATAAGAAATCACTTAAATTCTCTCTCCCGTGAATTTTTTGGTGTTTCAAGATAATCAAGGATCACCTAAATCTCCCTCAACAACCTCACTACTTATACTGACTATAGTTCAATACTAAAATAATGTTGATGCTAATTCAAGATGTTTGAAATGGGGTCTGAGAATTATGAAGGTTCTATGTCCACCACTACACTCAAAGTATGGGTAGAATTTAGAAGTAAGAAAATTGTTTCAACTATTGAAGAAAAAAACAACAAAGACATGAAAACCCTCAGTTCAAGCATCAAATTACAACCCAAATTATTCCACTAATTGTAGGAATAAATACAAAAAAAATCCCTCAAACATGGAAAAAATTTCACACAACGAACTTTTATTTTTAAAACACCATTTTCATCAAGGGGTCTTGAAATCACCCTCCATAAAGTAATCATTAAAAAACCCCAATCCAACCTAGCCTTAAAGATAATAACCTCGATGGAATATACACACATTTATGCAATAAGGAAAATATCACAAAACCATTTCATATTTCATTTATTTTGAAAAAAAAGAACCCGAATAATTCTCGTCAAAAATAATTTACCTTTTCAAAAACACCTTTAAAACTTATTTCAAAACAAAATCACTTTTTGATACTAAAACTCTTTCGAATCCCACTTTTAAAATCAACTGATTTTGGGGAAAACCAAAGAGGAAAGTTTGAAACATCAAAATTCCTATACACCATATGGGAAACCACTATTTTATAAGAAATTAATTTTATTTTCCCAAATAGGTATTTAAATCCAAGAGTAATCAAATCAATGCAAAAGAATTCAAATAGGGTTCACAAAAACCATATCAACAAAGGGGTAACAAATCACTTCCCAATCTACCTCCAAAAAGTCAAAATTTCCATTGGATAAATCCACAATCAAGAGGAGTCAACATAGAATAAAAAAGGAAGAAACGGTGTTGTTCTCACTTTGGCCACATAGGGTTGGAAACTACTTTCTAATTGGGAAACACACTCTGTAAATAAGGTAGACTCAAACACACGGGCACCATACAATTTCCCAGGTCGTGTGAGCTAATTGTGCATATCAAGTTCTCCTCCATCTCACCCTAAACCAAATAATGATTTTCAATATCACATAAATAATAAAGGGCATCAAAAAACATCAAATAACATCAAAATACATTATAATCATCTAAAAACTCATATTCACAATTCAAAACTTGAATTTCCTTGGTATATTGAGGCTCATGATGAGCAACAGATAGCTAGACCCTCCCTCACCTTACCTTTCAATATCTGACAATATTAATCTCATTTAAATTAGTAAAAAACAAAATAAAAAGGGCTACATAAGAAGTTTAGGCTCCTAGAAATGGAAAGTTGAAGCTCTGATACCATTTTGTAATGAACTGGCCTGGGTTTCCATCGAACTCAACACCAAACTAGGCCTTCCATAAATACCAAAGGGTGTTTTCAATCCCCATGGGCTGGAAACTAATGTCTAGGAATCATATAAATCCATTTGGGAATGATATTAACCTTATTAGAGATAAAATATAGTGGAATAAATAGATACCAAATCCAAAAATAAACAAACATGCCAAACATTTCATAACCAACTAAACTAATCGAACCCATTTTCATAAATATAAACATGATCTATAAACAGAATATAAAACCAGGAATAACAGATACAAATCACTAAAGATAAAAAAATTATAAACTAACTCAATCCAATCTCAAACCAACTCCATTAAACCTCTAGTTTCTCACTACAATCCAAATCACCCCACATCGGCCACGATGATCAAAATGAATCCAATTGGGCACCCAGAACCTGAAATACATAACCATGATCTAAAACCCCTATAGGTCACCAAAAACCACCAAAACTATTAAATATGTTCCATAAAGTAATTCAACACTTATAGTTTGAAAATAAACTATAAATTAGGCTTTCTAATATTCCATGTGAAAGAAACATGCCATAATCACTTCTAAAAACATCTCTCTTTATTTTCCAAAACTGAAAAAAAAAATACATTGAAAACATTTACACTAGACTAATCCATCTCCAAACCACACACTCATTATCATATATCAAAACAACTAATTTGTTTTATTTAAATTAAAATGGTCACATTAAATCATTTCTATGGTTGAATCCATCATGAAACCAAAACACCCATTTATAAATCCAATTTAAACAGCCCATATAAGATTATTTAAATTCAAAACTATTTTTCTAAACATCTTTGAAAAAATTATGTTCTAAAGGAAATGATGCAGTACACACATGTGTCAAACATAACCAAGAAATCACCATGTATCACAAGTCATATATCAATATAAATAAGAAAAGGTTCCATAATAATGAATATAGGGGGAATGATACAAACAATAACTAAATAAAACTACCATGAATGAGTAACTAACCATGAAATAAAATATGTTAAGGATCTACCCTAGAATTCTTAATGTGAAAAGAACCAAATTGTATAAGAGTATAACATGCCACAAACTAGCTACCGACTTGCATAGAACTTCAAACCACAAGTCATCCAACTAGCCCACAAAAGCCTCATTAATATGAAAACCCCCACCTAGCCCTCAATTCATAGCATGAATGGTGGGATACTAGAAATTTTTTAACCAACTAGCATAAAATGTTAGATCTCCAACTTAGTACTTAGTTTCCCATGACCAATAAAAGAAGCGAGGCATAGAGAAAAAAATCCATGTATAACACACAAGGCATAAGGATAACTACCTTCTCCCCTAATACCCAATGATTAATATCCCTATATAAAAATTCACCCATAGAATAACAAGATTATCCCCATGAAATGTTAGAAATAATCATCTCATAGAGATTAATAACCCACATAAGTGGTAATAAAATGGGGAAATCAAGTGGTGTCTTTCACAACTACTTTTTCAAAGAAAAAGTTCTAATTAGACCTTTAAAAATAAAACACGGCTCATGATTCCATGACCTTTTAATTTAATAAAACACCACTTAAATTTTTTTGATAATATCAATGAAACCACTAACTTCATTGCAACATTCCAACCCTACCCATCAACAAGGGTATTCCTCTTTGAAAACAAGAACAAGTAAAAAGTCCATCCATATTCATTAAAAACATTTTAAAGGATCCATAGTGGCATTTTTACAAGAGGTAAACCACATATGTATTTTAACATAACATTTGAAATCCATTTAATAACCCCCATTATAAATCATTTTAAGGTCAAATCCTCACATCAAACCAAATTAATTTTTAAAACAATCAGTCCCAAAAATCTAATACTAGGTTAAAATCCAATTCACAACATGGAATCCTTTTTAAAAATAAACATTGGAATTTTACAAAATCTTAACATAGTTAAAATTTTCATTTAAAACATAAAAACATGGAATTTACATGAAAAAACCTCTTTATTCCATGCTCAAAAAATAATAAAATGGTTTTAAATCACTACAAAGGTATCACATATACTCATACTTTCAATAAAATGTATTTTATAAAACACAAGCACACTTTTAATTCCAAATTGAAACAATTTCATATAAATTACTTCTTGGAAGAAGCAGAATCCAAGCAGACACACATAAAAACGTGTTTCCTTCAATAAAGACTTTCCAAGAGAGGATGGAGACAAAATATAGACACCAAGAACCCCAACAATAGATCCACCTGAAACCCTAAAATCAACCATAATAGTTCTAGGGTTCATGGGGGATCCAAAAAAAGATAAAAAAGAGAGGGAAGGTAAGAATATAGAAGGAAGAAAAAATTACTTATAATCACATGGAAATTTCCAAAGGATGGCCAATAATTGGAGGAAGAGGTTTGAACTCCTCTAAGAGATCCCAAGTTTTAGCTGATGTGTTTGGGGGAGGAGAGGGTTGAAAATCCCCTTAAATTCAAAGAGTAAATTTTGGTAAATTCCCCAAAAGTAAGCACCTGGATAGGATGCATGGCTTGGTTGTATACTTTTCCAAACCATGTTCTAACCATGTGTGACCCACTACCAAGAACAAAATCACTCACATGGTTTGGACACAAAATATTCGGAATCGTACACCAACCATTCTCCATACTTTTCCTAGGACAATAACCACTCATGTTGTTCACCCTAGACACCACATAATTGGAAAAAATGTACTCCAATCATGACATTCGTCACAATAAAAATTTAAGTCCAAATTCATGCTTGTCTCATGGTATACTCAACCATGAACAAGTTGTGTGAAATACCTAAGACACACCAAGGAACCTGCATAATCTCTTCTAGAGGATCCCATAGTTTAGTCTTAACAATTCACAACCTATGGTGAAAAACCGTGAAAATTTAAAAATGAACTAAAAAGGATCCTCACAAAGAGAGTCCACAGAGTTTCCCTCTAACTGTGAACCATAATAATGCATATAAGTAATCCTTTCAAAATTTCCAAGTTCCAATATGAAACTCCATGGGAATACATGTAGAACATCAACATCGTAAAATAATACAAAATAAACAACAATGTGAAATTTGGGGTGTCATAGAGTCCCTAATTATGGTTAAAATGGGATAGCATAGAAGTTATGAGGTATGAGTAGTTGTGAAGATCTGTGACATGAGTGTTTTGAATCACCAAGAATATTGGGAATGATCAGGTTCCTTTTAAATATGAATTATAGTTGGGAAATTAACTTCTAGAGTATGAAACTCTTAGTATTCTAGGTATCTATTATTACTTGTGAGATACAGTCCTCTACTGGGATATGCTAAAAATGTTAGGATTATTTTTGTATCTATGGTTTTATTTACCATAGAGAGTATTTGGTATATTTGGGTTAATTCATGTTCCCCTTATTCTTGGATTTGAGCTAACTTTTTTATTTTCTTTAAAATTTTCGGGAATCCTATTGGGTATATATATGGTCAACCTTGAACATTAATATTTCCCCCATATATTGTGTCTGTGAAAATGGGGAATAGATTGGTGATGAAAATTGTGGACCTAGAACTAATAAAGTAAGAATAAATGATGTTTGGTGACTTAGAATGGTGTATGATATGTATTTTTGCTGATGGAGGAGGAGTCCAAAGTTTTTGTAGTAAGGATTTGTCATCCCTTTTTTGGTTTCCTTTATACCTATCACTGTTGTATTATATACTCCCTTAATGGTTCCTCATGACTAGTTAGGGTCTCGTATATGGATTATTTACATAGTTCAATTTTTTATTTTTGGATCTAAAAGTATAATGCTCATTGATATTCATGATATGGGACTAACCTTGATTCTATAAGACAACAAGGGGTTGTATTATAACCCTAATAAAGAGTATGGGTCATATTATAATCATCAATCCAATTCATAATTTTTTATTTTATCAATATCAATATATAAAATCTAAATAACTTGATGAAATCAACCTATAAATATTCTAGAAAGGATCTTTCAAAATAAATTTATAATTATTTTAAAGAAATAAATAGCTTGAATGTGGTAATCCTCTTGATCAATTTACATTACCCTCTCGATGAATTGTCATCATAGTAGAGAATATAATAAACGATTTCTCAAGGTGTATCCAATTGTGCTCTATGAATCATAAAACATCATTCTTGAATCATTGAGTTCTATTATGGTAGACTCATGTTTTTTAGGTTTCTCTTCATTTGTATCAATAATAAGTTTCTCTTTTTCAATCTACATTCTTGAATGGTGAGATTAGAGGGAAATTATCTCTAAGGTTAAGAAAATTATAGTGAGTATTTCCTTATAAACAACAAGTCTCTCCAACTCTAAGAATTTTATAACTTTGAATTTATACTTCAGTATAACTAATTGATAATTTTAGAATGTCCCTTCATCAATTTATTTATTCTAATTAATCCCCTAGTCAAATAATATTATTATTATTATTTCGATGACATGTTTTTATTTAAATATCGTTTCTTCTGTAAATAAATTAATATTTATTTAAATGATATTAAATAAAATATATCATTTCCACTGGGCCTTTACCTCAAACTTTCAATTCTCTTTGGAATTTATTGAACATTGAATAATTAAATATTTATTCAAATAAATATTATTCATTTAATAAATAAATAAATATCATATTCATTAAAATCATTGATAAATTTTTATTTTAATATTCATGAAACTAAATAAATATTTATATTTATTATATTCACTAAAAATGGGAATAAATAAATATTTATTTATTTCCTTCTAAATAATTCAATAAGAGATAAAATTTAACTCATATATTTTAAATTTGAATATATAATGATTGAATTTTTTTTATCAATAATACCTAAATAATTATTATTCCACAAGTTGATAATAATATTTATTCTTACTATTAAATTCACTATAATTTAATGTGATTTTGGATAAACTTAGTGTGTAACCCTCCAGGTCGCTTCCTTAATGGAAGTAATTGAACTTACCTAAAGTCTAAGATCAGTGACTAGTGATGCATAAAATAAATCATGGATAAATAAATTGATGTCATAAAAATATAAACATTATTAAAAACACTACTATATGATATAATCTATTTGTATTATGATATTTCATCAAGCAGTATGGATACTTGTGTCGTCACTCTGTATGATTTATTCATATTTCTTTTAATTTACAAAAGGAACTCATCTATAAACTACTATGGCCATGGATGTAACCAAATAGTTCCATTTCTATCATAGGGATATAGATATCTTCTTTCATAACATGGAAATGATAAATTATTTTTTTTACTTATTCAATAAATTTCATATCACTTATGATGGAAATAAACGTATGATACCTCACCGCGAGCATATGTCTTTATGATTTTCATTAATACATAAAATTATGTGATTCATAATTTATATTAATAATAATCTCAAGTAAAAGGATCAATACATACATTTGTAGAAAGAAATATCCAATAGCATATTAAACATATGGATTTCCTATTGGTGGGTTTATCCTCATGAACTCCCTTTCAAGGATATCACCAAGTGTGAACTTCATGAGAATAAGTCTCAATGTAATATGATCCCCTAGCAGTTGATTATAAAAGAATCATTTTTTCTCACCTGCCAGATGTTATCTAGAATATAGTAAAGTGTTTAGAAATATCAGCATAACATATCTATATTCTCATTATAGAGCATAATATAACATATTAATATGGAGAACATTCTAAGACCATTATCACATTAATGTTACATGGAATATTAGTCACTATGAAATATGAGTAGATATATTAATAATTTGGTAATAAAAAATACAAAGTCAGTTTGTTCTATGGAACTAACTTCAACACCAAATAGGTCATGCCATAATCCCTATGTAATCAGTCCCATATGAGATGAAGGGATATTCCATGTGCAGTATAAATATAAAATAGAAATCCTCCCCTACAATTGAAATGTTTCAATGGTGGGAACTAAGGCCTAGGAGAAACAAAATACCTGAGGTAGTGATCCAAAGTAGTCAATATCTTGTATGGTGCGATGATAGGTATTATAAACTATAATATAATCTTAGGTAATGAGTTATAATCACTTAGGTAACACTGAGGGGAAATTTTTTGGAACCAAAAGTCCATCACTCCATAATATTCACAATAAGTGACTAACTTCCCTCCTATGAGACTACCAATGGGTTGCGCCAGGACCATAATAGGTCAAATCATGTTCCCTGTGTCATAAGTACTACATGGGGTGATTATGGATTTCATGTTTATTATATATATCCTATATAAATACTCCCCCTATAAGAGGCATTCTCCAATGATGGAAAGTAACCCTTATGTGGGAAATCCATCAGTAAGTGATCCAAAGAATATAATATCTTTCACGGATTGATGTTCAGTTCCCTTGGCATATTTTTTGGTTTGTGTTTATTGAAAATGTCGGTGTAAAAAACTTCCTAATAGGTTTAAGGAGGCTTGAAGACTTGATAATATGAATTTTGGAGGTGATTATAAGAAGTTATATATTATTTCTTTAAATTATATAATTCATGATGCAACACCATGAATCACACCATAGTAGGTTTCACGTAAAATTAATGTTTTGTGGTTGGAAGGTCAATTACACTGTGAGGAAATGGGCTTGTGGAAGGTTAAATAAAAACCTATGTTGGGTGAGGTATATTCTTTGTAAGAATAACTAAAACTTATATAATATTTATAGATGAGTGATCATGTTGTAATGGGTTATGTTATATTAGGGTCATGTTATGTCAAATTAACTTATTCTCTAGGTTGGTATCATGGGGAATGCTTTTCAGTGTGAAGGTATTTTTTTGAATGTTAGGTGCAGGGTTGTCTAGAGTGGGTCTATTTTTTGTGTCGTGGGAGATTAGTATCATGAAACAATGTGTATTAAGTGAGATTAAATCAAAACCACATAATAATAGAACAAGATTAATCAAATGGAAATCATGTAATAGTGTGTATGGTTGCATTCTATACTAGGTAGAGTTGATATATAGTGTTCTACCCAAAACTAAAGGTCTTACCATGGAGTGGGTCTCACTCCATGGATGTTTTGGTCAATGCTAGTTCATAATTTTTTTTCATGCATTGAATGAAGTATTCGGACCCATCAAACTCGTAGATGAAGGGATTTTTTCCATGAAAGTGGTGTTCACACCATGGTCATGCCAAAATTATTAGTAGTATGAATATGAATTTTTTAGTGAAAAAGGCTTTATCTCATGGATTTTTGGGTTATGAAACAATAGTTTCAATTTAATAAAAATATATATAATCAAATGTTCATATATTTTTTGGGTTTTATGTGACTTGAATTAGATAAGGTTTAATTGAAATTATTGATATGTTTTGGATTAATTTACCCATATTAATTTTGGTGTATTAAAGGAAAATCAAAGGAGTAACTTGAAGACTCTTTTAATATTAGATAGATATATTTCACTATAAAATAAGGGAAGGATTATTTTTTATAAAAGAGTGTAATTCTAGAACTATTCTAGAAATAAAAGAGAGAATAAAGAAGATAATCTAGGAGTTTATCTCACTGTAAGGTTAAAAAAATCATGAGGATGAAAGAGGAGATAATTTATTCACCATTGATAGTGTGATATTATTATTGGTTCATGAAGATATACATGGTTAATCTTAGAGGATAAATTATATTTTTGAGTGATTTAGAAAAGTGATTTCTCTACTTAGTTAGGTTTTTAAATCTGGAGGGTAAGTTTGATTGCTCTAAATTTAAAAAAAAGAAATGCGCTTAGTGATTTTAAAACATTAACACATCATCATTATATGTCCTTTGAATTATCCCAGTTTTTGTAAACTAAGTAAATTTTTTTTGTTTCACTCTTTAATTACTTTATCACTTTGTATTTATTATATGGGAGAGAGGTTCGCCTACTAATAGTGGAATAATTTCTTTGGTGAGTTTCATTTGAAGAAAGAAGTATACCCTAATTCACCCCCAACCCTAGAGAATTTACCTTATTTTGGACCAATACTTGGTTTCAAAGTAGTAGGTTCTTAGTGAAATCTCCCTCTTATAATCCATGGTAGTAATCATCATCCAGAATTTAGTTCTGATCTTCAATGGTAAAAATTTCCAATTATTAAAAAATAAAATCTGTTTCTGTTTCTTATCATTGGTAATAAAATTATATATTCTTTCAATACATGAGATATTATTCATCATGGAAAGAAGACAATTATCACAGAAATACTAAAGGTACTTTGATATTGATGTCAAATGATTCAATGTGTTTGGGGGAGCTTTGTACAACATAATTTACATGAATTTTATGTCATGTAAATCCTCAAATCCTATGTGGCAAAAACATCTCAACATATATGAAGGTGATTCCATGGTATGTGAAGATAAATTAAATGTTAAATGGAAAAAATATGATGATTTTATGATGTATCTAAATGATTTCATTTATTGATTTTTCAATAAAGTAAGAATTTTTATGGATGACATTCATGGACTCAGATAAAACCATAAAAATATCAAGATTGTGAAGAGGACCCTGAGAATATTTCCACCAGGTGTTAATATTAAGGTCTTGGTTTGGATAGTATTCAAATAACTATCACTATACAAAAATGACTAATAACATCAATGGGTCCATATAAAAGGAGAATAATCCTTAATTGTCATTCAATGAGATGAAAAAACATTATTTGGAATACAATTTTAAGGAAAATGAGGTCATTTAATTCATTAATTTACTCTCCTATAATATCGAAAGGGAAAATTTAAATTTAAATAAAATATTCAAATCACTTTATTTCTATGTGGAATGGTTTTTCACCTAACAAAACATTGTCTCAAGAAGTTACGAGATGAAAATGAAGATGAATTATTCATAAATAAATTGTTTAAATATGTGAAAGGAAAGAGTTATCCAGAAAAAAAAATATTCAAAAATAAAAAAAAATGCTTTCATAAGAGGATTCTATCATAAAAGAAACAAATGTGGAAGAAATTTATGATGTCAAAGACCAAAATTAAGAGGACCTTATGGTTGTCATAGATAAACCAAAACCAAAATATAGAAATAGTGAAGACATTGAAGTTGAGGGAAGAGTATACCTCAATGTTGAACTAGAATTTACTCTTGAAGAGATTATGTTTGGATGGGTAATAGATAATTCAAATGGAGTAGTTCATTATTCAAAAATATATATATATATATAGAAATAATAATAATATAAATCCATTTTGAATGTTGAAATTAAACATCTCAAATTTGGAAATCTAGAAAACTAAAAAAATGAGGATGAGTACAAACTCAAAATTAAATAATAGGCTAAAATCATTGATAGATTTATTAATATGGTGAAATATAATGTCAAGTTGATCTAAGGTATTAAAGAAAATATTTCTAGTTTAATATGAAAGATAGGGGACCAAAAAAGGATCTTGACTCCCACTATGACATCAAGAAATTGGAATGTGAGGGACATAAATAATATGGAGGAAAAACATGGTGATCTAGATGAGAATTTTGATGATTTCCCATAGAAACAACATTTCAAGACATAATGAAAAACTAAAGTGGGGAATGATTTTAAGAAAAAGTAAGTGATAATTAATGAAAATTATGAAGCATCCATACCTTGAAAGAAGGTTTATATAGGTAAATTACAAAATTACCAGAAGTAAATTGGTGTAATAAAGAAATGAAATAATGAACTATGGATCCAATTTTATTATTGAATAAATATTGAGATTAAAATATATGTGTGTTCCATAACAAAAAATTAACTTCAAGGCAAAATAACAATAATGGTAGATGAGAAGATATTATTATCCATGGTATTTTTTAATGGATATTTCCTTTGATGTGAAGTTTATAGAAACAAAGATATTAATTTATATCCAATAATATAAAGAATTGTTTCATAGGAGACCTAAAAAAGGAAATATTAGTGGGTGGAAGCATCATCATGTGGGATGAAAAAGAAATATCAGTTTTCATCCCTATAAGATGAAGTTGATACAATATAACCATAAGATAAATAAGTGTGATCTCCACCCAAGTAAGTAAATAAGTTTGTTTGGATTAAAAAAAAGTAAGAGATGAGAATGAAAATTTCATGGAGATTTCTCTAAAAGTAACATATTGAGTTGGAGTGTCAGTACTTTATGGTGGATCTAATCCCCATATAATAAGAAATATAGATCTTATCATGGGAATGAAGTATGGAAAATAAAGTTTCATTTTTTTTATAAATGTTTAAGAGTTAAAGATTATTATCTCTAGGAAACCCAAAATCAAAGTTAAATAATTAAGCCACATGGATGTCATGGTAATTTAAGGCCTTTGTCATAATTTTCTATGTTTAAGTCAATTATATGACTCAATGAATACGATAAATTTCTACATGAAGGATACAATTATAAAAGGAATATATTGTATAATTATATTACAAGGAAGTCACAAAAAGGGGAATCTCTACCTAATTGGTGAGGAAAAAGACATGTGTTTTCTAACCAAAGAGAAAGGGAATAAGTTTTAGCATAAAATACTTTCCCACTTGATCCAAAATCACTTGAAATACATGGTGAATAATCAAAAGGCTCATGATATCCCTAATATTACATGTTATCACAATCACGCATATGATAATTGTAAAAAGTGAAAGGTTATTCAAAATAATTAAATGTTAAAGGATAAAAAGTTAACAAAGTTTCTTGAGTTAGTTCACATTGATATGTGTGGGATAGTATCACCCAAGGCCATGGATGAAAAAATGTTTTATGTTTTATTAATATATTTTCACAAACCAACCTAGGTCTCCCATACATTGAGCACCTAAGACAACCCACAACATACTCAAGGGGTATTCCAAAACCCCATGGAGTGGTGACAAGAATCATGGAATTAGAAACAAAATCAGTGGGAATGATTTCTCACATGAAATAAATTAAAAAAGATTCCAAAAAATTATTAAAATATTACATGATACATCCATAAATTGGATGAACACACCAAATAAAATAATAAGATAATAAGATAATCAATGCAAAATCAAAACTCACTCTCTCTCCTCCAACTCCCTCAAAAGATACAACCCCTGTTATTCAACATCCATAACACGACAAAAAATAAACTACCTATTAAATAAAGGAATAAAAAAATGGGTGGTTGATTTTTCTAATGCTATAGGGAAACAAAAATAAAATAAAACAACCAAATAACCTTTATTTGACTCCATGATTCACCATCCAATCCTGAAATGATAAATACTCTGATAAAAATCATAATTTGAGACAAAACCTAAAATAATGATATGTAATATAGGTGTAAGAATTAAATTCCTAGTAGGTCACCACCCACCTTTCCACATTCGTAAATCTTAATAATAGATCCATTTTCAAGAAAGTTTGAAAATAAATTGTATAATAGGTTTTTCACTCATGATTTCATAAAAACAAACATCACATTAATTAATATTTATTGAACTTACAATTATTTTATTTAAATGAAAATAATTACTTCAAAAAAATCTTCCCGACCTAATCTTTTTTTTTCAAACATCCAATTTAAAATACACTTATTAAAACAACTATAGATATATAATTCCAAAACATATTGTATATACACACATTCAATGATATTTAAGAACTCTTTTATAAAATAATTCAAATGTAAGAATATTAAAACAAATCATAATCTTAGAAATTTATAAATAAGTAAAAGTTCCATAAATTTAATAATTTAATAAACAAAAACCATGGTAAAATACCTAATTCATATAAGATTATAGGAACACGACATCCCATATCAACTTATGATCTAATTATTCTAATTACAATGTGTGTGATAATCACTAAGGTGAACATGAATTATCCAAGTGGAATAGTGTCATCCACTCATCGCACCACATCTATCCAAACACTAAGTAGTGCATGCCTAGTCCTAGCTATGTGGTGACGCCCCTGCACTGTGAAAAAACATTTATCTAAGTCATGATTCTTTGTTAGTGTGGAATACTCCAAATGGATAATTAATCTATCCTTCCCCTCTTAGATATCTAGGTTATTTTTTATTTACCCATTTCAGTGATATCATATTCTATTTAAAAAGGGTATGTTCATCAACCCAACACAAAAAAATAAATTTATAAAACACACTATATGCCTCTTTAAACTATTTCATTTCTTAATCACGGGGAAACATTTAAAATACCCAAGAAAAATATAATAAATAATGAAGCCCATTATAACATGGATTTTATTAACTAAGAAATCCTTTATAAAAAATATTAATCAAAGTAAATCATTCCAATAAATTCTTTACAATTCATTTTAAAAAACCTCTTTAAAAACTAACTTAAAAGATGAATTCAACCAATGAATTTGAGTTTCAAATATTCCCTTTACCATTATAAACAAATTCATTTATTTATATATATAGTTATGTCTCTCAATGCACATATTGACATATTTTCATGTGAATATATACATATGTACATATATATATACACACATATACATATTTTTATAAGCTCCAGATATAAAATGAAACACTCATGATAATAAACAAAAATGAAAAACATTTAGCTTTAAAAAATGTATCAAAACCCTTAATAGTTTGAAATTAATCTTTTAAAAACTAAACATATCATTAAAGTATAAGTAAACACTTTATAAACCATATTGAAAATCTTGTATTCGTTTATTAGTTTTAAAATACCTATTTAATATCCATTCAAGAAATTTCATAAACCATTAGTGTGCATAGTTAAAGAAAATAAAATCTGAACTATCCTTTAAAATAGGGAACCCTTCAGTTTCTAGGAAAAATGGTTGAAATAAAATTTAATTCTTATAAATTCAATAACCATTCATAATATTATCATTAGGTAATTAAAAAATGAATATAGAGGGTAATAAATTAGTGGTTCCAAAATTAAATGTTAAGACATGGGGAAACCCTACTTAGAACTCGCTTATTTCAATAACTGAGGATAAATACCACCTATAACATGTAAAAGGATCCATAAATTACTAGAAACCCTATATAATAAAAATAATCAATTATAATCATCTATATAGAATCCATATGTTTCTAGGACCTAGTTAGGGTAAGAAAATATGAGAAAAGACAGAAAGAAGAGAGGAGTAAAACTAGATGATATGTGTAACGATCTAAGATACTAGTGATTATTTACCATTAATAAATACTATTTTTTGTATCTTATTTCACATGTAATAATAGACTAAACTAAAAACCATGAAAGTTAAATAAAATTAAATTATTCAAGATGATATTTATAGTTGTTTAACTAACTGGAATAGATAGTAGTAACTACTTTTTGAATTCATATATTAATAATAAATTTAGAATTTTAATTTTTTAAAATTAAATTAATTTTTATATTTATTATACCAATATTATCTTAAGGATTATTTTTCATTTATTTCTGATATAAGAAATTTTTAAGTGAATAGTAGAAATACTGATTTTACTAATACTTTCCCTTTTATGACATTATTATACAAGAATATCAAGATTTTTTTTGAACAAAATTACTGTAAAAAATTTACTTTATGAAGTTAAATTAATTATTTTAAAATATTATATTGGTGTATAAAACCAATTATTAACATTTTAGAAATGTAGGTAATGTTTTAACGAAAACTATTTTTCTTCAGTTTCAGTTCATAAAAATTTCAAATGGTGTATTAGGTTTTTGAATTATTTTACTGTCAATTAAATATTATTTTAATAAAAAAAATTAATTTTAATATAGTCAATGAACTTCATAATTTTATCCTAAACATAAAACTTATACTTTAAAATACATTTTTTTATAAAGATGGGTTTTTGCGCATTATATGCACTATTGTTAAAATTAATTTTATGACACATAAAAATGTTATTTTATAAATTGGTTTAAATATTTAGAATAATTAGGTTCAAATTATATCATAATATTAAATTTATTTTTTAGGCATTAAAAATAAATAAATTAGGAAAAAATTGAGTACCTCGGTAAAAACCAAAAATATTAAAAGTAAAAATCTAAGAGTAAATAACATAAAAACATGTTTAAAACATGTATGGAAAATTTTGGTTGAGGATTTATCAACCATAAACCTCCCATAAATCTAGTAATCTTCATTTTCTCTTCAGATTCCATGTGAAACATATCCTTCCTTTTAATTATAGAGTTTTATGTGCCTAAAATAACATTCTCTTCAATTATAAAAGGAACCCCCACCAATCCACCTCTACAGACTTTAAAATCCATATAGGATTGTCCCAAACTCTAAAATAGTATCTCATAAACCCTATCCTCATGTATTATAATATTTTTTCTTTCCAAAATACCAAGATAAGGTGCCTTAAGGTGGTGACCAAATGAGAACATCCAAAGCAATAGGTAATATTTCCAAAGAAAGAGGTAATATTTTCTACTACACCTTCTTAATTATTTTAATATTTTAACACCTAAAACTATATATGTGAGAGTATTATAACAATATTATTATTAATATTCTATTATGTTTTTATACTCACGGAACATCCATTTTATACCTTCCACTAAAACCTTATGAAAAATAAAGATGTTGTCATGTATATGTGAGGACTACCACCTCCATGTGATGACATTTATATTTCACTTTCCATACCAAATAACATGGGAGGGAAAAATATATATTTAATATATAAAATTTTATTTAATAAACCATTAACATTCTGTAATTATAATATTAGACATTCTATAAGCGATCTTAATAATAAATAGTTATAGTAAATTTAACCGCTAAAAAGGACATATAAAGGTAACTTTTCTAATTTGAGACCATTCATGGAAAACTTATTTCTTCATATAAATTATGTATTAATTAAATAATAAAGTAAATAATAATCTAAATTTCTTAATATTATGAAACCATTTTATAAAACTTTGACCATAGTCAACATACTATGAAAGTTTTAGAGAAATTGACTAAGGAACTTAAATTTACTGAGATAATCAGAAATTATGTAATAAATTAGTGACATGTGATGATAATACACCTAATAAAAAAATATATGTAGAATTTTGTTAGGAAATTTTTTATTAAACATAATTTTATTATCTAGGAAGTTACGTAAAAGTGTGGAGCGCTTTTAGACACGTGGTAAGGGATCTTCCATACCTCCTTCATGACTTTACAGTTACATTTTTTTTTATTTTTCACCCTTTAATGAAATATTATTCTCATGTATCTATTATATTTTTTTATATATTTCCATTATATATATATATATATATACCTTGTTAAATATCCTATTTATTTTTGGGTTTATAAAATTTTCTAGTTCCCTTAGAAATTTCAAATTTTAAGTAAACCTAGTTTAATGGAACTTTTCCTATTTCTTGTATTGTGTCAAGCATC
The DNA here is from genome assembly GCA_963277665.1 of Viscum album. Lineage (NCBI taxonomy): Eukaryota > Viridiplantae > Streptophyta > Magnoliopsida > Santalales > Viscaceae > Viscum > Viscum album. The sequence goes on from OY728121.1 coordinate 863,219,564, forward strand.
ACCACCATAAAAAAAATAAAATCTAAGTAGCTTATGAAAATAATTATTATTTTATATATAACCCTCTTGGTTCAATTATAGTTTTATGAAAAACAATAAGGTATTTATTTATTTTAAAATATCATTTATTTATTTCATAAATATTTACCAAAATGTTACATTTTTATTCATTATTATCATAGATATTTATCATGAAATGTCATTATTGGAACTGATTGATCAAGAACTGTGTTTAATTTTCAAATATTAACATCAAAATTATTTAATTTCCTCTTATCTATGGAATCGTTGTGATTTATCCTTCGGTTTTTCCTTAAATCAGAGTTATGAAACTCACTTCCTTCTCATGGGTTTGATCATGCTTATGATTTATGTATGGTTTAATTCCCTATGTAGAACACATATGTATGATTTTAATTTATGTGATGGATTTTTCCAAGTTTATATATACCTCTAATTCATTGGGTAAAGATTTATATTTCATGAGATGTTACATAATTTATTAGGGAGTGAACCTAATCCACCATGGGAGTTTTTACAATTTATAATGATTGTCTTAGGAGTGACCCTTGACTTATGTTTATGATATCATGTTTTCTGTTTTTTCACATCTCTATAATCTTATAACATAATTTCCTTATTATATTTATCTATTCTTATGGTCATCCTCTTTATGATATCAGGTTATGTATCTTGACTCTCATGTTATGCTTTATTATCATATTTATTCACTTACTGGGATTCCTATCTCGCCATTTTCCTTATGTATTTTTCCTAAGGGTGTCCTGTGTAATTTTATAAGATCTATGTGATTTAAGATAACTACATGGAGTTTTAAATAAATATTATTTTTTTATGTTTATGATTATGTATTTTTATGTCTAATACTCTGAAGACACTTTCCCTCTAGGGCCTTGACTTATATTTTTTGGGAAAATGTGTTAAAAATTAGTAATAAATATGTGTTTAATGCTTGGGTCACTATAGTTGGTATAAAAGATTGGTCTAGTTACTTTTGGATATTAGGATGACATAACCTTAGTGAATACCCTATAGATAAGTCTAAGGGATAATCTTAAATATGAGAGAACGTCCTAAAATTTTATTAAAGTGGATATTTTATGGTTTTAAATGAAATAACATCCCTATTTAGATACTAGAAAGCAGATGCAAGATCTGGCTCAAGTGTGCCTAGGGGTAATAACTCTAAAGTGGGCATTTTGGGTATTAACTCAATTGTTACCTGATGCATTAAAAAGAGGCCTAACTACACACCTTTCTAGAAACATCATGGGGGGAATTCTTGGTTAATTCACATTCTCTTTAAAAACTACTATACCAGATTTCAACATATTTTTTATGGAAATTAATTAGTTTAGAGACCCTAATAGTTAAATTAATATGGATAACATAAACTTAAACTTATATATTCATAAGTTATGTTCTTCACATCAAGTATATGTTAATTTTTTAATTTTATGTTTAACCTTTTATACATTTATTAATCAGAGTTTTCACATCCCTAACTATTGATGTAGGAGGAATCATGTTAATGACATGTTCAATGGAAAATGTGATGACTACCCTAATGAAATTACTAACATGTTAAAAGCAGGAAATGATAACATCATGTTAGTACTAAAAAAACTCACTGAAATTTATCAATAATAACTTGAATCGCATGGAACATCCTCTAATATAGAATGTTATAATTGACTACTTTATGATTCAGAGACCTTTTACTTCTAGTGGATCTTCTGATCTCATAATCATTGAACAATGGATTAGATTAATTGATAATATATTCTTGATCCTTCTATGCTCTAATAAAGAGAAGTTAATACTGGTTTTTTACTTCCATGAGGGAGAATTGGATTATTGGTGGACACTGATCGGGAATATAAATCACATGGAAGACATGGAAATTATGGAGTGGGATGAATTTCATAGGTTATTTATCAATAAATATTTCCCTCACACTCTCTATATTTAAATAAAGAGGGGTTTCCTTAAACTCAATTAAAACGAAGATAAATATTTCTATCACACACTATCTTAAAATAAATTTCTTCTTTAGTGATATAAAGTTGAGTCTCTAAAGAGATTTCAAAATTCGAGACTTTTATGAATAAGTTTTTTGATTTACCCAAAAAATTAAGATAAAAATGGGTAACTCTTAGTGTTATAATGGTACTAGTGATAAGAATAAAATAACATGATTTATTTCCTGGGTTTCACTGAATTAAACTCATGGAGGTAAGAAAATACAACATCTCGCATGCCAAAAGTGTGGAAAGAAGCATCTGGGAAATTGTATTGAGGTGACGATAAAATTTCTTAATTTTAGAAAGGTTGGAGATCAATATGACTCATGTTGAAGTGATATGTAGAATCCCATTAATTTGATTGAAGAAAAAAAATGTTCCGATCAATCCTTAATATATTGTCCAATGTTTCAACAGTAAGGAATGTGGACACTATATAAACTAATGCACTAATCCAAGGGTTGTCGAAGATAACCCATGATAATAATCCACAATTCCAAGAGGTATAGGGTGGTCTTATTCTATTACTAATACAATGGTGGATCAAGGTAATGATGTAGTGAAAAGTGTTTAGTTATTCATTCAATAATAAAGAACATACTATTTGATTCTAGATTTACACACTCTTTCATATCATAAAAGTTTAGTAAAACTATTAAAACACCACTTAAAAACATGGAGATTAAGTTATCAATCAAAAAAATAATGAAGATATTGTTGAATCTTAAGTATATAACTCTTCCCCAGTTAATATATATTTGATAAATCTCACAAAAAACCTTATCGTAATCCCTTTAGTGGAATTTGATATTATAATAGGAATGGACTAGTTGTCTTTATATAGATCTTGTGTCAAATTTTAGGAGAATTAAATCCCCTTATATATCCCAAATTATCCTCTAATTCCATACAGGTGTAAGGATAAGGACAAATCTCCTTTATAATCTTCACTATTAGAAAAAAAATTAATTGTGATGGACTATTTGTGATGAAAAAGAGACTCATCACAAATAGTCCCATGGTAACATTTATTTGCAATATAAATCCATTTCAATATCAAATAAGTGTATTTGTATCATTTTTTTCAATGGGAAATTCTTCCCATCACAAATACATTTGGTGTGCATATTCTCCCTTCCATATGAATCTTATTATCTATGGCTAATAGTGACAAAATATTTTATTTGTCGCTAATATTATTCACTAGAGATTATTAGAAACAGATTTCATTATTTTTCATAAAAGTTTCCTGAAAATTAGTTTTTTGTGATAGGTTAAATTACATCACAAATTAGATTTTATTAAATTTACAATACCCTTTCTTATCCTCTCCCCTAATTCTTTTCTGCATTGCACACAGTCTCCGATCATGAAACCCTTCGAAGACCCAATCCCAAAATTTCCTACCACAGTAGATTTATTTCATATTTATGTTTGAATATCTCAGGTATCGACTCTTCTTCTATCCTCCTTCATTATTTTTAGTATTTCCATTTTAATCTTTCATAAATTGGTTTTTTCAACATTAGGTCAATAAATTGACCTGATTTTAATTGTTTATTTTTTGTTTAGGGTTACTGAAAGTTTATTATTCTCTATTTGGGTGTTCTTCATCAATTATAATGTGTTTTGACTCCAAAAAATTGATTATAATAGGTTTTAGGTAATTTTTTCTAATATTTAACCTTTATATTTAAGATATTTTTTTATTTAAGTGTTTTTATTTGTTTATTGTCTCATATATGGCCACCTCGTTGACTTTCAATGTGCTTGTGCACTCCTGTGCATGCTTTCTCCTGCTAACATCTCACACACTCCATGTATATATATAATCATATCAATATATGATATATATATATATATATGATTTAAAAATATTTCAAGTTATATAAGTATATATATAAACAAGTAAACCTTTTAAACTTTTATATATATATAATATATATATAAATGTTGAATGTGTTTTTAGACCAATATATAGATATATATAATTATTTATAACATGTGTATATTAATATATATATAATCATTCTAAATGTGAATGTTGTTGAATTTTTTAAATAAATTGTTGGATTTTATGCCTTATTGTGATTATTTTTAAATAAACCTTATGATGATATAATTTTTGATGAATTATAATAATTATTGTATTGTGTTTGTGAAGTTAAATCATTTTTTTCAAAGGTAATGGGAACCATTTATTAAAAAGAAAGAAAGAAACTACAAGAGTCTGAAGGAGTGGATCTTATTACAATCTTTTTCATAAAGTGGGAGAAGATCAATAGGGAGGTCATCAAGCCAAGTGATATATTGGTTGATTCCCTAATTGGAAATACTGTCATTAACCTTGTTCGCTTCACAAAAGGCATGAGTGACAATGTTTCTAATCTCTAGGAGTGAAGCAAGGAAGCTCATCCAACGGGTCGTAAGCGGCCAGACAAGGTACACCACACCATTCCAAATAGCCTAGACAATATTGGTTGAGTAACTTTCAATACATATGTTGTTCTATCCTTTTTTTTCACTAAATCAACTGTATGAATCACATCCAACATCTCCTCTTCCAAATAGTAGGTCGAACCACAGCTGCCACAGAAGCATCCATGACAATGTCCAAGAAAGTCTATGAAAATAACACTGCATCCCACAGGTCTCGGTTTTCCTTTTGAGGCTCCATCAACATTTACATTGATCCAAGATGGGATCGGAGATTTCTAGAACACCTCAAAGGTTCACCTTGGATTCCTGTAGAGACCTTTGTTCCTAATTCAATGAAGGATCGCAAAGTGTCCAACAGTGTTTTCACAATAAGCTTTCTAAATCATGGTGGCATCCCTAATGGCGATGAGAATTCACGTCCGACCTGCATTAAGATTAAATGAGTAGTAGTTGTGGATAATATAATTTCTATAATACCATATCATGTAGAGGATATCAGCAATAGTGTTTAAGAAGAGATTCTTAATTTTTTTTGAAAATTCCCTCTCAACACAATGTTTTGATTTGGGAGAAAATAGAGTCAAAGGATAACCATCTACAGTCAAAAATGTTAGTAATATAATTCCAAAGGGATAAAGTTGTAGAATAGGGAAAAAAAGATGATGGTATCCTCTCTATGTTGGTGAAAAAAGTGACATTTAGAGAAAATATGGATACCAAAATACTAGAAACAAACCTCAGTATGAATGCGGTTGTGAGAAATACACCAAACAAGATTGAGTCTCAAGGGTTTAATCCAAGGTTTTTCAAAGAAATTCAACCAATGAAATATAGGGTCTGAATTTGTGAAATTGTGGTTGTAAAAACTTTTGGAATCAATACCACAATTATGGGTGGGCTCCTAGAGGAGGAAATCATCATAGTTATAATAAGGTTAATTATCAACCACATGCATGATATTATCTAAGAAATTGAAATTACAAGATTGCATCACATCTTTAATAGTGTAGGTGGTGCTGTCAGGAGGGGAATTAGGAGATAACATGGATATAAGGGGGTGACAATCCAGTTATCCTGCCAAAAATTAATGGAAGAATCAACACTAACCATCCATACATCATTGTTCATGATGTTAGCGAAGGAAAGTGTAATGGATGACAAGATCAAAGTGTTAACATAGTTCAAATATCCCTTCTTTATTTTCATAAGGAATCTATTTTTAAGAAAATAAATGGAGTTAGAGTTATTATTAATCAATATATAGTTGAGTTTGTCTTGAAGAGCCTCATTAAAGAGTTTGAGATTTTTGATTCCAAGTACACCCTTCTCAAGAGGTTTACAATAGGTGGATTAGGGGATGGTAACAGGCTTCCTTTCAAGAATGATTCCAGTCCAAAAAATATTTATTATGTAAAAATTAATCTTTTTAAGGAGACTAGAAATACATTTATAGACCATCAGCAAGTAGACCATTTTAGAGATAATATTATATTTTAAAAGACATATCATGTCATCCATAGAGAGGGATTTACCTTTCCAGGGGGAGAGTTGATTGATAACCTGGTCAACAACTATGGTGAAGTATGTGGATTTAGGTCTTCCCCAAAAAATGAAAACTTGTAGGTAAGTGAAAGGGAAGGATCCTACTTTGATGCCTAAACTATTGATGATGTTATTTTTCCTAAAAGGAGAAAATATTTTTTGAAAGAAGACAAAATATTTTTTCCATCTAATAGATTGACCATAGATTTCTTCATAATGGGCTAAGTCATTTTTTAGAGTTTGAATGTTTCTTTTTTCCCCTTGTTAGAACATGATAATATCATCGGCATATAAAATATGCATAGAAACAATTAGGTTTATGGCCGCCTAGATGGGTTTAAGCTTTATTTGAACTACATCGCGAGCGATCAATATTCTAAGATAGTCTTCCACAATAGAAAAGAGAATAGAAGATAAGGGGTCACCTTGCCTGATACCCTGGGTGCATTTAAAATATCCTTTAAGAGATCCCTTAACAATAATGGAAACAGTGGCCAAAGTAAATAATGAATTTATTCTATTGATTAAAGTTCCATTAAAACCAAAATCCTAGATAACATTAAAAATTAATCTCTAATAAATAATGTCATAGGATTTCCTAATATCAAGTTTTATCACAATATTTCCTCCTCTATTAACTTTATTTAACAAGTTGGTGCATTCTGAGGCAAGGAAAATGAAGTCTTGAATAGACCTTCCCTTGATAAACCCAAATTGATTCCAATAGATGAATTTAGAACATATAGAAGAAAGTGTATTGTTGAGAATCTTGGTAATAATTTTTTAAACAGAGTTGATGAGAGAAATAGGATGGAAGAGATTTATTTCAGAAGCATTGGAAACTTTAGGAATTAGGGTGAGGAATTGATAATTAAGTCCATGAGGTAGGACACCATTAGAAAAAAATGATTTAAAAAGTTTACAAACGTCTATGTAGATGACCTCCCAAAATTGTTGAAAGAAACTATTGTTGAATCCATCGGGACCCAGAGCACTATCAGAATTGAGGCTAAAGACAGTGTCTTTAATTTCATGATCAAGAGGGACGATCAAAAGAAAACCAGTGTCTACCTCATTTACCATAACCAGGATGACATTAGGGATGATGTTCTTGTTAACACTTGGTACATTAAAAATATTGTCAAAGTAGGAGACCACATGACTAGAAATGGCCACCATAGAGTCCAAGATGGTATCATTATCCCTGAGGAAAGAAATATGTCAGCAAACTTTTCAAATTCTTTGAAGAGAATTTTAGAACATAGTGTTTCTATCACCATGTGAGATCCATTTAGTTTTGAAGACTTTCTTGTTCATATTTTCTTTAATAATCAGAAGAGAATTAAGTTTCAGAGAGATATTGATTTCATTTTGTGGGTATAAAGAGAAATCAGGGCTGGTATAGATATTTTGAATTTGGTTGAGCTCATTCTCATGGATGGAAATTTCCTTGTTCATTTGTTTAGATTTATTTGTGCACTAACCTTTGAGACACTGTTTGAGGTTCTTTAGCTTAGTGATATAGGAAAAAGAATCATAGTGATGTTCTATATTTTCCCAAAAAAAATTATAAGTTTTAAGAATTCTAAGTCAGCAGACCAAGCATTATTGAATCTCAACAAGAAGTGTGGGTTTAGGCCTTTTGGAGAAAATCCTAACAAGAATGGGATGGTGGTTCAAGTTTAGTTTGGGCAATGTAATGCTAGATATGGTGTCCCAATTGTCTAGTGCCATGAAATTTTTGAAATCAGTATCTAGTTTTCTAGAAAATACCCTATTGTAGTTTCTTCTATGCCAAGTAAATTTTCCACCTGTAAGGTTGATTTCAATAAGGTTACAATCCACCAAAGTTGTTCTGAATTCTCTTGAGGAGATGTGATAGTGTGGAGGACCAATTTTTCACTGGGAGTAAGAATAGCATTAAAATCACTGATCACAAACCAAGGGTCATGAATATTATTATCCAAATTAAAAAGTTCATGCCAAAGAGGAATTATATCTTGATACCTATTCTTAGAATAAAACATAGTACAAAAAATATGTATACCATTCATGGAAAAATCACAAGTAAACATTTTCTCATAGCACTTGAAAGAATTAGAATTTTGAAGAGAGGGATGATAAAAAATCCAAAGAGAGTCAATATCAGCAACATTTTTGTAAGAACCTAGAAATTTATACCCATAAGTACAAAGATGCATAAATTTCAGAGAGAAATTAACTTTTGGTTCAGCAATAGAAAATATTTTGGGATTATGAGTCAAAATAAGCCTTTTAAGAATAGCAAGTGTGTCAGAGTTCATGATGCCCTGACATTTCTAAAATAAAACATCCATTAAAACATAGATTTGGAGAAAGATCCCCCCTTTTTCTTTTTTGAACCGCCAAAACCCTTCTTCCTCTTTGATCTCATAAGATTTTGAGAAGAGATCGGACTAGCCTTCTTGTCCAGTTAACTCATAAGAGAAATTGAAAAATTGTTATCAACACCTGACTTTTCAATATTTTTATTTATTTCATGTGGGATATGATTCATCGGGGCAGTTATGTGACCATCCTTTGAATCTATAGGGGAACTCAAAACATGAGTAATAGTAGGAAACACAAGAGGTCGTGTTCCTACTGAAACTTCTGACTCAATGCGTAAGTTCATTTCATTTTTCTTAACATTTAGGGGGGTCTTACCATTGATAGTGCATGGAAATTGTGCAGGGTGTGTGCACATGGCCATAGGATTCTCATTAAGAAAATTTAAATTAATTTTTGTAGTCAAACCTGCATTCTCATCCAGGTTGCCTCGAGTTGCAGTTTTCATATCAATCTGTCCAGCTTTGAATTTCTGAGCCAATTCATTTGATTTGTCCCTCTTAATACCATTTGTGACATATCCATTGACATTATGAACAGGATTTATTGGAGTTTCAAGTGGATATAGCTGCGGCTTATGGGTGGAGTCTTGAATAACATCCAACACTGTCACTAAAAGGCCACTTGTAGTGTGCTTCTAAGACTACTCAATTTCAACCGAGGCTATGAAATTTGGGTCATCAAAAGATTTGTCACCCTGGGATTTTTTACAGGTATCCATAACCAACCATTCAATATCCTCAAGGATACCATGATCGATATTGGTGATTTCTTCCCCTTCCACTTATTCAGCCCAGGTGATACATGAGCCTTCCTCAATAAAGGTTGATTTCTTAACCCAAGCTTCAGTTTTCTTTCTGGAAGGATCGATATTTTAAGGGGAAGAGCATCTATCCTTCTTATTCCTTCTCATTTAGGTCCATCCATCATCACTTGTATGGGTAACTTGGATTTTCACAACTCTACATTTCAGAAAATAATTTCCAACAATTTTACAGAGTTCACAATATGGTGGAATACACTCGAATCCAACCTGAACTTATGTTTTATAATATTTTTCATTGAAAATAAAAACCTTCGGGTTCTTAGATGTAATATCAACTTCTACCATCACCCTATAATAGAGACCAATCTCAGAATTAAGTGTTTGTTGATTGATTTTGAGAGGGGTACCTATACAAGATGCGATGTCATTCAGGATCTTAGGGTGCCAAAAGAACCAGCTGAGCCTTTGATGTCTAACCCATATATGTTCCATGGTGTTCCTAGAAGTATGCGAGTTGAAAGATAAATCCCATTCAGAGAGTCAAATAACCCCAGGCTTTAGTTGAAGATTCTCTAGTTTCCAAACACAGTCGAATTCCTCCTTGGATCGTAACAACATATAAAAGTATCCCTTTTCTATTAGCAAAAGCTTCCAATCAAAAAAACCCCATACAGGTGCAATACTTTCTTTTAGATCAGAGTTCACCCAAGGTTTATCTGCTTTGATATATGAAATACAACCCATGATTGAAATCATACATAATAGAGAATGTTGCTGAAGAGCCTCAGGGTCAGCTTCAACTCCAAAATGGTCGTCATCGAGTTTCTTTCTTAGAGTCACTTTCGTCATGGTGGATTTACGCAGATTAGTACCCATGATCACTTCAAGAAATGAGATCCCTATTGGTCTTTCTACTGGAAAGGTTTCTCAATTATGAACTTTGGTAACTTGATCCTCGAAAGTGGTTTCCCATTCAAGATCAAAAGCCTCCATGAAGTACTCGAGTTAGGTCGAATCAAAGCAAGCGCAGCAAGCAGTGCGGGGAAAACCCATGGTTTCGTAGAGAAGCCACCGAGAGCTCCCACATTTTCCCCCTTTGGCAGAATCACAAAGTACAATTTCATTTGTGAAGTTAAACCATGTTTGATTGTTATTTTATGATATTTTTTCATTTATTTAAAACATGTGAATATAATTATGTAAATGTTTGGATATATATATATATATATATATATATATATATTAACATGTGAATATACATATATAATCATTTAAGAAACATGTAAGATTATATATATATACCTGAATGTATATATAGATTTGATATATATTTTTTTTTTAAACAAGTAAAAATATGTTTGATATATATATATATCTGTGATTATGAAATCGTATAATATATATATATATATATAACATATCAAATAAGTAGGAACTGAGTGTTTTATAAAAATTATGAGAAATTCAATTTTAAAAAATATTTAAAAAAAACATTATTTATAAGAAAATCATTTTTTATAAAAAAAATATTATAAAAATTGTTTTAATGGAACAAACTATTAAAAATAAGTAATATTTATTAAAAACTCATTTTTTAATATTGAATAAAAAATTTAATACCTTGTAAAAAAATATAAAAATACTAAAAATTATTAAATATTTACAATAATTAGTTGAAATGTAGTTTAATTTAAATAATTAGTATTGATAATTAATAATTTGTAAATATGAGTAAATTTGATAATTTATAATAAATTTGAAAATATAAGATATGGAATACTAATAATTACTAAAAATTTCAAATATTTATTAAAAAAATAAATTATAATTAATAAATAATTAGTCTTAATTATTAATTAATTTTATGAATTTTAAAAAATTAAAAATAGATGTAATAATTAGTAAGGATTAATAAAAAACATGGTAAGTAGTCATAATTAAAAAGAATTAAAATATAATACTAATTTTTAATTAGTTATAATGAGTAATAATTCTTCTTATTTTTATTGTTTTTTTAGATAACTATAGACTTGGGAAGTAGACACTAGTTTCTATTACACAATCTTGATGGGATAAATCATAAAAAAAATCAAAACTAATTTGGTATAAATCCTATCTACATTGAGGTTGTTGAGATAATTATAGCATTTGCATCATCAAATTCTGAATTTCATTATAAAAGAACAATTAAATGTCTATATAAGAAATGAACTGTTATGATACTTGAAATGTGTAAAAATGTTGGACTTAATTTACTGCATTTTTGGTTTTTAGAAAGATTATATTTTTCATTATCAATATGGTGAATAGAATTTACTAAAACATACAAATTTTTTGGATCTGGATCCATCATTTCCTAATTTTTTACCTGAGGATATTGGACCATATATTCATTAAAAAAAGCTCATAATTATATTCCAAATCCTAAATTAGAACAATATCACTTTTACAATTTGTTGAAATATGTTGAGCAGGCCTTATATATATGATTTCAGATAAGAAAACATAAATCTATTAAAAATTTTATGGCTATTAAATCAGATTTTGTAATGTAAAATAGTTGCTTTGATCAAATATTTTCTTCAGATAAATCGTTTTTTTCGTAATGAAATACATTACCTGTAAGTTTCTATAAAAGTAAGAGGTTGGTCCATAATTTAGGTCTTAGTTCTCAAAAGATGCATGAATGTTCAAATGACTACATATTATATTATAATGATTATGAATCATTAGTTAATTGTCCAATATGTGGAGAATCTACGTATTAAGAGGCCTAATAAGAAAAGTTCAGATTTCCTATGAAACAGTTGAGGTATTTTCCAATTACAGCCAATTTACAATGTCTATTAATTTCCTACAACACAACTACATTGATGACATGGAATAAATCAAATATTTCTATTAGTAAAGGATTAAATCATCCATGTGATGGTGATTCATGGAAACACATTGATCGGATGCATCCTTTATTTTCATTAAAACCTCATAATATGTGGTTGAGTATTTTTTCTGACGGTTGTTGTCCATTTTATGCTTAAAGAAGTCAATACACTTCTTGGACTATTTTTATTACTCCAAATAACTTACCTCCTTGGATGCTGATGAAGGAACTATATATATTTGGAACTATTAATTCTATGACATTTAAAGAATAATATCAATGTTTATTTTAATCTACTAAATGATTAGTTAATTTCAATATGGAACATTGGTGTAACTACACATGATATAGTTTTATATAAAAATTTTAAGCTAAAGTTTGAATTAATATGGACAAATAATGACTTTATGGTGTATGGTATGTTATCTTGATGGAGTACCCATGGTCTAAAATCATGTTCATACTGCATGGATGAGAAAAAATCATTTATTCTTGGAAATGGGAGAAATGGTAGTTATTTTGACTGTCATCATATATTTATTCTCATGGATATCTCTTTTTGAAGTAGTATAAATAATTTTATGAAAAGGTAAAATTGAAAGAGATGAGCCTCTAGTAGTGCTCTCAGATATTCAAGTAAAACATGTCATCTCTACATTACCTCTTGTTACTTTTGTACCGACCATAAATGAACATAACATAAATGGCATTGGGGGTTATCATAATTGGATAAAATGGAGTGTTTATTATGACATTCGATATTGGTAAGATTTTTTGGTTCATTGCATGTTATATGTAATGAATATTGATAATAATTTTTTGATAACACTTTCTATATCAGGTTGGAAACACCTAATAAGACCAAACATAATGTAAATACATATTTAGATCTTACCCAAATTTATAGATTCCCTGAACATGGATTATTTGAAGATGAAAGATCGCACAATATAATGAATCTAAAATTATCTTATGCACTTTATAATGAAATCCATTTATTATTCTATCAATATACTAGAGATTTGAGGTTCCCATATGGTTATGCTTCTCATTTATCTTATTACATCAGAAATGGACATATTACTAAGTTAAAAAGACATGAATTCCATTTTTGTATGCATTCACTAGGGTTCCCTACCTCGCATGTTAGTGTGCATTGTAATTGCATTGTTTCCCCATATTCCTACTTTCCAAAGGTGGGTAACATTTATCACTTTAATTGGAAATGTATAATCCTTGATCGAAATGGGATGATGGATTTTTGTTCCTCCATCCATGAATTACTCCTTGTAATTTTTCACCTAGTCTGGGTCTCCATAATAGATTTGATTAATATTCATAGAACTCATTCAGGGGTTCATCACTTTGTGAATGATGGTTAATTACACTGATTCTTTATAGAAATTCCAATTAGTCTTGTTAGGGCAACTAACTTCAATCAAGAGAGTAATCATGTTGGGAATCGTTAGCATTTTTGGATGTTGGGAACATTATTCACCTATATTCTTCCCCATAGAAGGGAATCTCATGGAGGCATCTTAGGCATGGAACCCAAGGCATCCCATGTCGATCATGAGGTATCTGACACTATAGGAACATATCTTCCATGTCTTTGACCTCAACTATCCCATGTTTATCATGAGGTAGCTAATGTCATAGGTTCATATCTTCCAAGTTTTACACCTCAGGTATCCCATGTTTAGCATGAGGTAGATGATTCCAACGTGATATATCTTCCAAGGATTTCACCTCAGGCATCCCATGTTTAGCATGAGGTAGCTCTTATGGATTTAGGTTACGAGTTTAACATCTTGTGTAGATGAAGTTAATTTATCAAGACACCCCATTAAGCAAGATCAAATAGGTGTGTCCATAGATGGGAATATGTCACACTTAGAAATTTTAATGTTGGATGGATAAAAACACCCTGTGGAGGTAGATTTGGGAGGTGTTTCCAATAAAGGAAAGATGTTACACTGTGAAGGCTAATAATAAACCCCAAGAGGTGGATCAGAGAGGTTCACCCCAAGGAGTGGGAACCTAGTATTATCATTGGTCAGGATTAAACGTCAAAAAGTTTTCTTACATACCCTATATAGAAGGTAGGTATCAAAACCCACATAGTTCAATGTTGCAGTTCAAGGTCTTATGATAGGAATGATCCATGTAGTTTAATGCCATGTGGTATGGACACTCATGCCACTAAAGGAGAATCGAAAAGGGATGGTGATAATATTATTCTTGTAAGATTCCCTTCATAAGAGGATTGATCTTGGTTGGATTTGGTGTGGGTGTTATGCATGGGAGATGCTTGATGGACATAGAAGAGGCATGTTCTCCTAGGTAAGTGGTATGTTCTTATCGATATATGGCCTGGAGAAGATCATGATGTGTGTGGATGTTGGGTTTGAACCTTTGGGAGGATTCTTACATATCCCAATTAGTTAGGAATCAAATATCACATAGTTTAGAATGGTTGGGGATTACGCAGAGGATTGGACCATGTGATTGTATCTTACACCCAAAGGGATTCCCATTTGAGGGGACATGGTTGGGGCTTACACTAAATAGGAGGCCCATATGAGGTGGATTATATGGTTGGGGCTTACACCTAAGGAGGAGGCCCATAGAAGTGGTTATATTTAGGGATTCTGCATAGGTTTGTCCCATGGAAGTGACACATGTGGTTATATATTACACCTAGAAGTGGCCCATGAGTTTTCTAGGGTCCAGTCAGTGACGCTTGATGAGGTTAGGATCGTAGTTCAGATCTGTATCCATGAAAACTTCAACTTCCACCCCTTCTCAACTCTAGTTGGTCTGATGGTGGAAAACCTAAAAGTAACAAGGGAACAAGAGTATCTGCAAAGTTTTAGGGGTGGATTGTTAGTATCACAGATTTAAATCCATGTCTACAATAATTCATACACGCCATCCATCTTTGCCAGGTAGTGTGGTGCCTTCAGCGAGCGATGAAGAGAGTCTAAATGGGAGTTTGTGAGGAGTTTTTCTCCTATATCCTTCATCCATTATTGTTCATTCTGGTGAATGTCGGCTCCACTGAAACAATCATATTTCCACCAACCCATTTTGATGTTGGCTAGTCGACGGACTATGCAAGTAACTAGGTGGTGGCATATTCGCGAGAAATATTATGGAAGAGTATTCATGTGTTTGAATAGGAAATAGAGGGTCTAGAGTAATGAGGGATTATGTAGGATACACCCTAAGGGGTGAGCCTAGCATTCGGGGAAACTCAGGCTGGAACTACAACTATAGGGATGTTGTAAGGTGCAGTCACACCCCCGCCTCCTAGAGAAGAAGGGTCTTGGAAGTGACCTTGGGGGAAATCAAGGGAAGATCCTAGGAAGAATATGAGATGCCTACTACAGTATGCTGAAAATTCCATCTTTCCATCTCTCTAGATGGCCTGGAGAACACTTTGAACGTCGTTATCAAAAAAAGACCTATGGTGGAAGATTAATTGGGATGGGATTGAGCTACCAAAAGTCAAGTCCACTCATATCATGGATTTGGTGATCTTCCATAAGATACATGTATATTTTATAGCCATGGATTATTATGCATGTCAGTAGGGGAAATACGAACCTATTTCCCCCCTAGTAAGAGTGATTTTTAGAGACAAGTCAGATCAGGAGGAGATACCAACTATTGACATCTCATCATCCAAGGAACAAATGGCCAAAGATATAGAAGAAGAATCCTTTAATGGAGAATCTTTAGGGATGTATGATTATAAAAGGGAGTCCCTAGGAAGGTAGTGAGATTGTATCCTCAGAAGAAGACTTGGATGAGTTCTTTGAGGAAATCCTTAGCTCACTTTCATCCAAATTGGATATTTCCCTTTCACTATCCAGGTTATGTAACATGAAATTTTTCTATATAGGATCATCTCTATAATGGTAAAGGGTTCCTTGTTGAAGGGCTTAATGGTGAACAAAGGGGTGTAGAGGAGCATGTTTTTGGGACTGATCCTCAAGATGAGGTATATGGTGGGCCAATTGAGGAGTTCGTGGTGGAAACTTCTTAAACCCAGGTCCTCCCTGTCATCTATGGGGGGCCACATCTGGGAATCCCCATGGGGTCACCCACTACTAGAGAGATGGTGAACCCAAGATGGTTCAATATTGAAACTCCTCCACCTCAAGGTAAGATCATTTTTCAAATCATTTAAACATAACCATATTTTCATGGAGCCTTTGTTTCAATGTATTTATCTATTCAATGCATCTCATACTAGATCGACGCAAGAGGAACTTGTATTGGTTGTTAAAACACCCAGTGCTAAAGGTTATCCTATGTTGGAATTCCCTAATGTGACTCGGGAGCTCAACCTTCCAATTCTTAGCTATTTTAAGTCCTTTTCACATGAATCCATAACTATCATTTACTAATAAGATATACTAAGGTGTTCCCATTCAAAGAAGTGCTTGAAAGATTTCACATCCATCTAACATATGAGGTCGGGACATCGAGGTTCCCTTCCCTAATATTCATGCCAACTCATGAGGATCCTTTCATCCAAGCTGATCTAGATTTAGTTATAGATGAACAGTTGGTTATGGCTATGATTGACACCACTTGTGGGGAGGAACTCGATACTAGTAGGGGAAAACGTGTTAAGGAAGAGTCGACTGAGAATGACTGACCTCATGATCTGGAGACAATCCCATCCGAGATGATTTCAAAAGAGAATCCTACTACCAAACGACTTTCTTCTTTTCTCGTGTATGAGTCTACATTTCCTGAAGAGATGGAATATTATGATCCTAATGTGGATAAATAGAATCATATAATCTGGAATAGAGCATGGAAGTGCATACAATGCTTCATCAAATAGACTCTGGAATTGCAACTAGTGAGTCATATGGGGTCTCTTCTCCATCAGATGCATAATCTATGTGATAGAGTGGAAGATGATCATGGTCTTTACACATTGTTCCTTGACTTTCTCACTGAGTGGGTGTGTGAAAGAAGAAAACATATGGATGTTTATTAGCATCAAGAGAAGTATAATAGTATTCACATGTTCTGATAAGTCAACCAGGATATCTAGCATCTAAAGAAGAAAAAAAAAGAGTGTACTTATTTCCTATAAACTCAATAAAATATCCTCAGTAGACTAAGGTCTCAGATGGAGGAGGCTGAGAAGAAAATAAAGCAGGTGACTGATCAAATATCTAACCTCCAAGTTAAGAGAGACAATTAATAGAATAGATTTGATGAGATCTGTCTGACAGCTAATGATGTGGAGGTAGATCTTGGGAGAAGGTAGTAGATCTTGGATGCCACACACTAGATTCTAGTGGAGCTACATTTCTCAATCATCAGATAAGATCCATAAGAGCCATTTTTTAGGACTAAACGGAGGCTCCAATATGTGTTGACCCTCTCCAATGACACAAATTACATTATTTCTTGTGAAAACTTTATTCATGCATGCACACATTTCTTCATACTGCTCTATATTACTACACTTTGGTCATATTTTTAAAAAAACCACTAACCAATCCCTAAGCTCACATGAGTCTTGCTCAGTGTGAGAAATAACTGAATTGGGCCATTAACTGGAATGTGCACTCCAGCAAGGGCAAGAGTTCTGTGTTTTTGATGATTTGGTCACCATTAATATTCTTTATGACCAACTCAGATCCTCTCTTCACATGAAATTGATGAACATTAATCTTGAGAGCCAACTCAAGACCAGTAATGAGAGCCTAATACTCATCCTTATTGTTAGTGTAGCCTTATAATAGCTGGAATGAGTATAGAAAAACACACAACTGGAATTTTTACTAATACCCATGGTTCAAAATTATGGGTATAGGTCCTCATTTAAAAAAATGAACTTCTCTGGGATTTGAACCATGCACCTACAACATACAAATGAACGACATTACCACTATCCTACAGTGCATTTTATATTATTATATACAAATATATATATAAATATCTATAGGTAAAAAAATTCATTTATGTTAAATTATTTTTTATTATTATTATTATTATGGAATATTAATGGGTCAACCAATACCCATGATTTGATCAAACCATGGGTATAGGTTCTTATTTAAAAAAAATAACTCTTCTTGGATTTAAACCTTGCACCTACAGTATATAGATTAATGACTTTACTGCTATCCTAAAGCACATTCTATGTTCTTATATACAAAAATATATATAAATATCTATATGTAAAAAAGCATTTATGTTAATTTATTTATTTATTATTATTATGGTATATTAATGGGTCGACCTATACGCACGGTTTGACAGAACTATGGGTATAGGTTTTCCCATGAAATGTTTTCCCCACACAATCTATTGGAACAGTTCAAAAAAACCATGGGTATAGGGGTGACCTATACCCATGGCTTTCTTGAACCATGGGTATTGGTTCACCCTAATAATTCTATACCCACAGTTCTCCCAAAACTGTGGGTATAGGTTCATCCCAAAAAATTTTTCCCTACTACAGATATAGGGGTAACCAATACCCATGATTTTTTTCAAAACCATGGGTATAGGGTCATTTTCTAGTAGTGTTATCCTGTGTTAGTGTGATGAAGATGATCCCAAGTCTTTCTTTGTTTATCATGGGATTGTTGAACCTTCTTCCGGTTGGGATCTGATAGGCACCATAAAAATGCATCTACTAGAATATTACATCTTGATCCACTAATAGGATGGCCTCATTTGGGAAATCAACATCTAGGGATATCCCTTCAGGAGATTTATAGGAAACCAGAAAGTCTTCAAATTCATGATCCTAGATGGATTTCTACAAGATGAACCTAATGTCAAACTGATGAAGGATCACTGCCCAACATTCCATCCATCACATCAAAAAGAGGCGATTTTGGATATACTTTAGTGGATCAACATAGGGTACCATCTATATCTCATGATGTTGTAGATAATTATGTAACTTATGCACTGTGAAAACTATAGTGAGGTGGATCTTCTCAATGGGAGGGTATCTAACCTCCATGTTAAGGACCATGATATTGTTATTGTATAAATTGTTCTCTCTACCCTCTTTGTTTTTCTGGGTGATAAGTGTGTTGAGGGACCATTCTAGGGTGGTCACATAAAGGACTAGAGGATTTCTTGAGATGGTTCGAATCATAATTTTTGGTTATAGAAGATAATTATTGATCACCTTGAAGGTGGTATGGCACTCTTCATCCCATTGGTAGTTCGTACCTTTCTTCATAATCCTTGAAATGATCTTACACTTATCGATAATATTCTCAATGAATCTATGTTTGTAGTCTAAGTGGCCTTGGAGGCCTCGGAGATAATGGAGGATTCTTATAGGAGGAATCTGGCTGATGGACATGATCTTATTTGGGTCAATCTCGTTGCCTTTGTATCTGATTATGAAGCTGAGAAACTTTCTAGAGGTAACCTCGAAAGAACACTTCAAGGGGTCAATATTCAAATATATGGAGTGGAGGAAGTATAAAATAATTCTTAATATCTCTAAGATGGTCCTAATTTTGCTAGTATTTGACCACCAAATCATCCATGTATAATTCAAGTAGCATCATAAGTATCAGTTTGAATATGTGTTGCATAGATCACAGATAATTGGCTCATGCATTATTTCGACCAAAGGGCATCACTTGATAGAAAAATTTTCCTTATAGAGCTCTAAAAAAATAGAATACTCACCTTTGGGGTCTATCCAGATATGATGGTACCCATAGTATCCATCCATAAATGAGATATCCTGGAGACCAACTGTAGTATTGGTCGACAACTCTTTCACTAGAAGGGGAAAATCATCCCTCAGACAATGGTAGTTGAGGTCTCAAAATTTTATATATACTTTGATCATCCCATTATTCTTCCTGATGGGAATGATGTTGGCCATCTATTTGGGGTACCGAACTTCCCTGAAAAAGTTGTCTTGGATAAGCTTATCAACCCCAGCCTCGACCTTTCCACCATGACAGGGGTGCATTTTTTTAGGAGGATGCCTGAACCCACGATGACTCACTAAAATTCCTAGATGGTGGGTGGTTACCTAAGATTCTAGTCCTATCATATCATCATAACTCTAGGAAAATACATCCTGATGTTTCCTCAGGAAATCCAAATACTTCCACTATTCCTCCATAGGCATGGCTAAATTGATCAGCCATGGCCTTGAAATATACTTGGTAACAAGGATCACTTGTAACAACTCATCAACAGTGGTGTAGAACACCTCTTCAAATGTGGGAGGAGAATCTTCCAAATCCTCTTTATCATCTAAAGTAGTGGAATCAATGGGAGGAAATAGTTCATTCCGGATGACTAATTTTGGGGGAACACCGGTGCGAGCATGGGTGGAGACGGAACATTCAATGAGGGACTCTTATTGTGCTAAAACCATAGATCCAAGACCTTTCAATCTGATCCAATTATTCCTTGGACCAAGAGGTCTATGCTTGATGTCAATGTAGTGGTGGTGGTTCATTTTCCACTAATTCAACCCAACTCCCTTGAAAACATGGGAGTTCCATAAAATGGTTTCCATTAGGCGAACATATCAATACTTCACAGGGGGTAGGGTTTTCTTGAATCTCTCAATATTATCCTATGTAGTAGTATGAGGTGATCTTTAGAAGTTATTTATACTTAGGGTCATGGTATACCTTCCTCTCAGAAATGATGAAGTAACTTCCCATGTTTGGTTTTGTGGATTCCAACCAATGAATCGGGAGGATGAAAGTGTCATCCAAGTATGTTCATGGACCAGTTTCAATGATTGTGTGCTCAACCTCATTGGTTTGGTCTTACTTTTCCATTATCTTTTAATATCCAACATCCAGATTGCGGGATTCACAAGAGTCAAAGGGATATGCATCACCCTGAATCATAACTACTTGACTGGTTAGGGAGTACTTGAGGAACTGGTTATACGAGGAGGGGGTTTTTTCATGCAGATGGAGTCAAGGATTACCCATAAATGTATTATAGATGGTATCCCATAGGAAAACTTTGAAATCAATTCTTTATACCAATCCCCTGAATTAGTTCTTCAACTAGATTCTACCACACACTCTCTAATCGGTCCAGTCATAACCTTGAATCTTCGGGTAAGAGGGACTGAAATCTATTTCAGTCATTCCCAACTTGAAAATCATCTAGTTGAAGTTGAGATTGGACCTAGAACCTATGTAGACTATAAAGAGATATAATTTCATTCCATTGAACTGGCATGTGTTTTATTTTAGGTAAATGTACCCATGCACGAGAGATCTCTCATCATCTCCAGAGAATGAGATTATGACATATAATTCTTATTACTTGAACTCCTCAACATATAAGGTCTCTGTAGCTGCCACCTCTTATTTAAATTGGAGGGAGTTTTCAAGTATTCTGTAAGGTCCTTAGGGATCTCTTATAATAGGTGTAGGTCCTCGGGGATCTAGAACCTTGTAGGTATACTGACGAGGTGTTTCAACACATCGTACTTCTATGTTATACAAAAGTTTATAATTGCAAGGGATCAATCTTTAGTAAGGGGAATGATGGGAACTACTGGATGAACTAATGTATTATTAATGGTGATGGAAATGTACTGATGTTTATCAGTTAACTCACCTAAACCCACAATTGGTTTGACTGTTAGCTGGATGAGGCCTGACTTTAATTGGATATGATCGATCATGATGTCATCACGTCTATTCTTCTTGTTCAATTAGCACGGTTAGCTATGGTGATGTGTCTGAGGAAGTGGGATAGGAGGACTGTGTCTTCTAAGATCTATGAAATACATGTATTCTGTTCTTGGTAGCATAATGTTTTGTCTTGCAGTACTGGCCTTGTTATTCTGATTGTTTTCATTTCCTTAAGTTCCTCTTCTACAGTGTCAACTAGTGGAACTCAAGGGATATATAGGGTATCCCTCATTGTTAGGAACCATAAAGAGATCTACCATCTTGATATTATTCATTTATTCATATTCCATCACATATTCATCTGGGTATTCCATTTCTAGGAAAAACCTAGTAGCAATTCCTAACTCTAGAGGAATTAATTCTCTAAGTGTGAAGGACGGCTTTGGCACTGGTGGGGGACTCTACATTCCCTTATGTCATTTGTGCCTAATCTTTTAAGACTTATAAATCTATGATGTGGTTGAATAATCCTTAGTTGGATATGGTGTGACAACTTAAGTAGGTTTGTGCTAGCCTAAGTGAGCATGGATGATTTCATGGGCATGTGAAACTACCCTACGAGCCAGCCAATCGTCATACTTATAATTTCCATGATTTGAAATTTTATTTTATTCACTATAACCCTCAATGTCACTATCAGGCTAATCAGAAACATGTATCACCTATTTTGGTACATTTCCTAGCTGGACCAAACCATTATCCACTTGGTCCTAAAGACAATCCTTGAACACATAGTATTTTTTGATGGTATGTCCAAGGATATTTTGGTAAGTCCAATGGTTGGGGTGATCATTAATATCATCTTCTTGAGGCTTCTTGCACTTTGCAAACTTTAAAGTCCCATGTTCTTGGGAATTTAGGAAATTACTGGGAACTTGGGAATCATTAAAGGAATAGGTTTGGTTTCTCCTATCAGGGAGGGAAACTCTGGGAGCTTGGCCCTGATGAGGGGCTAGATCCTGACGAGGTATTGGATCCAAATATCTCACCTAGGAAGATAATCTTGATGGGGAAGTGCCTAAAGATTTTGTGTTGGTCTACGTTGAGCTTGATGAGTTTGTTGCAATCAGTGAGGTTGTGCCTAGTGAGGCCCTACTGGAAAAGGGTCCAATAACTCTATCATCTCAAGGGACTCTACCTGCATGAAGGTAGTTGTCTCTACCTTGGTGTTTATTATTATAGGAGTCATTAAAGGAAAAGGATAATATTTATCTGCCTATTGTAAGGATTACTCTAGGAACTAGTCCTTGTTAGTGAAATCCCAGAACCCACCTGGGAATTTCTGAGTGATGAGGGTAGGGACCGGCTTAGTATTAACATTCCCCATGCACATCATTAGAAGCTACTATTGAGTCAGTGGTATATCGAGTGAATACGTGAGGCCCTTCCACCAGGTGATGAAGTCTATGACATGATCATTAGGTAGTTGATTTCACATGTATAGGTCAAAAATGCTTCTCTAGGGCATGGTAGAGCTAAACTAGTATAAAACCCACCTATAGAGGTCTTCCCAACTATTGATAGACTCGATGGGTAATTGGTTGTACCAGATGAACACAGGCCCTTCCAATGTTTGAATGAAACATCAGATCTTGGTAGCCTCCTTTTTCTCTGGGGTTCCCAAAATTTTCCCACACCTCGAGATGAAGTGGGTCAAGTGCTGTATCAGTTCACCCATCCCATTAATGGGGGGGAAATGTAGGACTCCAGAAATTTAGGGGTGCTTGCATGTCATCCACCCATGTCGGGTATTGTTAGGGCCAATAGGGGCCTATGTACCCTGAGAGGGGGGGTGAATCAGGGTATGGATATTCTTTTCAAAATACTTCCTGCCCCACTGGATCTTGACCTCTTTGTTACAAGGGTCACTTTGTTTGCTCTTGTGTGTATACTATGCTCAGTTATTTTCAAGTTTATCTGATGATAATGCTTTGAGTGCAATGCAGAGAAGCGACCAGGCAGACACAGCGATTTTTACTTGGTTCACCACTAAGGGCTACGTCCAAGGAGCATACGCCGACAAGTTGCCGGTTCGTACCAAGATCCACTAACTTCACTAGTTGTGGTTTACAATGTTCGGGCTAGATCACTTCTATGCCCAGGCTCACTGCCTATACAATGTTTAGGGTCAGCTCACTGCTTTCCCAAGGGTCACTCCCTGTTTCTCTCTCTCTGGCTCACTGCCGGTGGAGAGGATCACCTTTTTCCTCTTCCTAAGCTCACTGCTCTTGGAAGGGATTAACTCACAGTTTATAGACCTGTAGGTCTCTTCATTTGCATGAATGAATGCATCTTTCTCTGTATGTAGATGCTCTGTTGAAGTTCAACTTTCACCCGTAGATGAATACTCCTTTGCCACTATCCACTGGGCAAACAACCTTTGGAAAGACCTTCGCAAAGCACCCTACAATGCGAGGCTCCCAATTTCGCGAAGCTCAAACAAGCCTTCGTGAAGCTCCTGCCTTTTCGCGAAGCTCACTCGCGAAGCTCCTTCGCGAAGCACTCTCGCGATGCTCAAGCCGTCGCAAAGCAACGACCCTCGCGAAGCTAAGTAAGCCAACGCGGAGCTCGCAGGTTTCGCGGAGCTACAATAGCCGCCGCGAAGCACCTCTTTCGCGAAGCACACTGGCTCCGCGAACCACCTTCGCAAATCGAGAGCAAAGTATTTTCTCTGAAAATTCTCTCTTCTTCGCCTGAAGGGGTCGGCCTCTATTTATAGGCGATTCCACCGACCCTCGTCCCTTCCGCGCGAAGTCAACGCCACGTCATCTCAAATCGCGAATCTCCAAAGTTTCTGTCGGAATTCTGTCCAAATCGCGAAGCTCTACGGCAATCTTCCGTTCGCGGAGCTTGACGTAGTCGCGATGAATCACCGTCAACTTACCTTCGCGGCTCGCGCCTTCGCCGCGAAGCTCTCTCGCAAAGCCCTTTTCCGCCGCGAAGCGCTTCAGCCTCTGCCGTTCGCGAAGCATGACGTAATCGCGAAGCATCACCGCCTCCATTCTTCTGGTCTTCGCGATCTCCAAACCATGCATGCTATCTTCGCGAAATTCATGCCTTTGCCATATTAAATTGTGCTCTTCATTGAAATCCTCTTTTCGCGATGCTCACCAAACTCCAAATTTTGGACCCCAAAAATTTGGCAAACACTGGGAAACGGCGCCACCTTGTACTGCTCTTTTGTACCGCCTCCAGATTGTCCTTTCCTTTGTCATAGTTCTTTGTCAACATGTAATGTCAACAACTTCTCGGGAACTCGACAAATATCCATGAAAACCTGCTTTGTCAACAAACACAATCAACCCAAAAATACTTCAATGTTACCTTGAGGGATTTTTGCCCAACAATCTCCCCCTTTGGGTTTGTTGACAACTCTTCACAATTTTGCTCAGGATGATTTTCTGCACTGTGATACCTCACTGAGTCTTCTTCCAGCTGCTACCACCATTCGCCTCTTGCGATTGTGACAGTGTTCAAGGATTCACTTAACACGTACTCTAAGCCCACATGAGCAATGCTCGGCGTGAGAAACAAGAGTAGTATGTAAAGTTCATCATTGAATCACTTCATGTTAGACCCCAATTGTCGATTCCACCATGATACCAATTCCTAAAATAAAACCAGTTGTAGAACCACACTGATACCAATTGGTGAATTCTTTAGTTGATACCAATTGTTGATAGCTGGACACCGTCTCACACCATTCCAAAACCACTGTTCTGCTTTTATCACGATCCTCAGCTGTCGTGATTTCTATGATTTGATCGATCACGTCTAGCATCGTCAGATTTAATACACTCCCCCTTTCTCATTGCTCCCCCTTTCTGGCTGCTCCACCTGTCAGCTTCTCCCCGTATCAATTATGATTTATCAAATCTCCGCACTATTTGCTCCCTTGAACAAACACTTTTCTCCCCCTTTGTCAAGCACTTTTCAAGCACTTTTCTCCCCCTTTGTCAACGAACCCAAAGGTCACGCCTTTGTAGTCTGTAACATAGTAGAGAACACATATTAGCACATTAGGGAAAAACACACCATACCTCGGGGAGAGGGGGGGGCCCACATCCACTCTATTTCAAGTGTGGGGAATTGACTGAACTCCCAGAGCCAGTCGATGCCTTTCAAAAGCTTCCTTGGGTAAGGCCTTTGTCAGAATGTCTGCAACCTGTAGTTCTGTAGGCACATACTCCAATTTCATGATCCCCTGCTCAACCTTCTCCATGATAAAGTGATACTTAATCTCAATGTGCTTTGTCCTTGAATGATGGACGGGATTTTTGCTAAGATTTATAGCACTTGAGTTGTCGCACTGGATTCCGATCGGAGACTTCACTTCAACTCCCATATCTTCAAGCTGCTGCTTCATCCACAATAACTGTGTGCATGCTTGAGTGGCCGCAATATACTCAGCTTCTGCGGTGCTTAATGAAATGCAATCTTGTTTCTTGCTCAACCAAGCAATACATAGTCCGCCAAGATAAAATGCACCTCCAGATGTTGATTTTCTATCATCTGCTGAACCGGCCCAGTCTGCATCAGTGTACCCCAATAACTCTGTCCGAGATTTGTCATTGTATGTCAAGTCGAAGTCCACCGTGCCCTTAATATACCGAAGTATTCTTTTCACTGCGAGCATGTGACTTTCCTTGGGATTACTCTGATATCTCGCTACTTGGCATGTGGCGAAAACAATATCAGGCCTTGTTGCGGTTAAGTACAACAGACTTCCAATGATTTGCCTGTATTCTGTGATATTAACTGCCTTGCCATCCTCATCATCCTTTGATTACTCTTTATCTGGGAGTCTCCTTTGCACATCAGTCGTGCTTTGTTCCGAATCATCATGCCATATTCATTCATCTTGTCTTGATAGACCCATTTTTTCTTGATGACATTTTTATCATCTAGCCTCGAAACAGTCTCCCACGTCTGATTCTTCTCAAGTCTGATCTATCTCTTCATCCATGGTATGATCCCAGTTCTCATCTTCAGTTGCATTAGCAAAGCATTTCGGCTCAACCTGAGATATAAAAGATGTTTTCTGCAGTGATTTCATTCTCCTTGTCTAAGCTAGAGCTAACTAATCACCAATGATATTCTGCATGTCAATTTCAGCTCAACTCTTTGACTGTTGTGCAGATGAGGATTTTTACTTCCTTGTACTCACAAACTAGACACTTTCATGTTCATCATTGGTGTCTTCTTCTGAATCAGCATAAGCCACTTCTGATCTCCCTATGTTGCTTTCTTTCTCAATACTTCCATCAGGAAGTTGTTCACTGACTCATTTTTCAGTGGCTTCATTTCTTTCAGCTAGGTTTCTCGAATTTTTGTTGAGACGCCTTTGATTTTTCTCTTGCAGCTTCTTGGTATCCTGAAAACAGTCAGCTGATACCATATTGTTAGAGCAAATAGATAAGCATAAAATGCATTGTTATTGCTGCTTCTCCCTGTGTGTCTTTCTTCCCTCAATAGGAAACACCTGAGCCGAGTCATCCAATTATTGCATTGATGGCTCTTGAATCTGATTTGGATATAGAATGCTCCCCCTGTGTTATGCAACTCCTCCAGTTGTTAAGCCCAACAATATGTTTAGACCCATAACACGTCTTTTCCTCCTGCATCATTTGTTCTCATCTTCCACTCAAATTTGAGCCATTAACAAAATCTCTAAGCCTACGGAGTTGAAACTCGGTGTAGGAAACAAGAGATAAAGTTAATAACACAATCACTTCCTATTGTGCTATGTTTCTCCCTTTCTTCATCAACTCTAGTACCTGATTTGAATCAATTGAAATTCTAGAGCAAATCACTTCTCCACTTCGCATCCTTAGATGCCACTTCCCCTTGGATCGTATCTCCCTAAAACCTGAAACACATCAATCATCAGTTAATAGCATTTATATACATAGGGAGAGGGGTTTCTTCCAAATTCCTCAAGATGAGGATTGTGGTTGATCCTGATGGGTCAACCATTTGATTCTTTCTTGAAGAGTATCACACTCTTTCCTTGCTTCTTCTAGCTGCCTAGCCAACTTCAACTGTTCTGGCCATATGACTAGGCATTCTTTTCTCATATTCTGAGGTTTAGACCAACTGGTACACATTTTGGTCTTTGATGTTCTACTGAAATTCCATTTCCCTTGATTGTTTCTCGGTGCAGGAATCTCCTTTCTTGTCATCTTCCCCGTCTTCTTTGTCCATTGCAGGGATCTGCCTTTTTCTTCCACTTCTCGTTGCGGGGCGAATTTTGCAATGCATTCTTTGCTTATCTGCCTTTTATCAGATTTATGAGTCGCCACCCTATTTTGAATTGGTGGTGGGTCCTCCATTGAACGTTCATTCTTCTTTATCACAACTGGAGTAGATCTCCCCTTAATCTTCCAGGTTTGTTCACATTCTCTCCTTGAGAGTTGTTGTGAGCACGCTAGAGGAGGTGACTGATACAACTTTCGTTCAGCTCCATGTGATTTCCCCGAGGCTTTAAGCCTATTCTTCTCCTTACCACTTTGTCTCCCAGTACAGGCTTCTTTCTTGTACACTTCTTGTGGTGGAGATCTCTTTTCTTGTTCCTTTCCCTTTCCTGCTTTCTTCTTACTGCAATGTCTCGCCATGTGCCCATAGTGAGAACATATAAAACATTTTCCCTCAAAGACATACCTCATTTCATCATCTCTCTGCTGAGATGTTGATGCCCCTTTATTTCTTCTTTTGATATTGGGCTCCTGAGCATCCTGACACATACTCATTGTGTGTCCCATTCTTCCGCAGTAATAGCATCTAACATATGCTTTCCTCTGAGAGACTCCTCTCTCTGATTTCTCATGATGCTTCTTCTTATTCTCAGATTTAGTAATGTCTCTATTTTCACACCCTGAGATGTATTCCAGAGCCTCTGAACAGAAGCTTGATGTGTGGCCATGAATCCCACAAAAATAGCACATGTCATCACTGCTTTTTGTATCTGTCCTTTTAGGCCTATCTCCAGCACCTATAGGATTTCTTTCCCATCTAGAACTGTTCATAGCTCTCTTTCTATCTTGCACGGGAGGGGATTCATCAAATCCGATACCAGCTTTTCCGAAACTTGCTGGTCTTTGAGCTGAGAAAATATTCTGTTGTTTCTCTTCAGAAATAGCATACCTATTCTTCATTTTATCATCACTTGTCGAAGGATGATCAAATAGCAAGTGTAAGGCATCCTTCATTTTTGGCATTCCTTTAGCATTAGATTTTTCCACATCCCTCTTTACTAATTCTAGATCCTCTTCCAACTTTTTAATCTTCGTCTCCCTTGATTCAAGTTGGACATCCAGTTCTTTCTTGAGAAGCTTCCCATTACTCACCTCATCTTCTAGTTCCTGTGTGAGCTTTTCCACCATTGCACTTTTCTTCACTACTTTTAATTTTTCCTCAGAAACAGATTTAGAGACAGATTCATTCTCTTGTTGAAGGCTTCGATTGTTCTGAACTTCTTCAGACAACTGTGCTGCTAGATCATCATTTCTAGCTTTCAGATTCTGTACTTCATCTGACTTTTGATTCTCTTCATAATCATCAGCCTTTTGTTTTCCTTTCATTTTAGCCAGCTTCTGTAATACCTCACCTTGAGAATCATTCTTCTTTGTTAGGTCAGTAACTATATCGATAAGCCTTTGATTTAAGCCTCTTAGCTTGTTGACCTCAGTTTCCAGAGCATTGATCTGTATGCCTTTAGAATTAATTTCTTCAGTGGATTTCTGATCCAATTCTTTAGTCCCATGGACAACTTCCACCTTTTTGTTCAGGCCATCGATCTCTCTTTTCTGTTCTTCAACCTTCAGCTTATACTTACTAACGGATTCTGAGTTCTCTGATGTTGATAAATTAAGTTTCTGAATTTCTTCCATCAGCTCAGATTTCTCTTCTTCCTGCTGCTGCATATAGAGTTTGGCATCGCGAACAATTTTGTTAGCTTTCTTGGTTTTGGCCCTCCAAACATCTATCTCTTCCAGAGCAGCCTCCAACTCAGCTCGCATATCAATTCTTCCTTCAATTTCTTCTTCTTCATCGTCAGTGGTTCCAACGTCACTTGGAAAGTCAGGTTCTTCACTCATTCCATCAACATCTTTGAATGAGTAAGTATTTTTGTTGTATGATTTATCCAAATCATTTTTCTGTTCACTACATGATTCCTTCAGTAAGCTATTTGATTCTTTTATTTGAATCACACTTTTTCCAAAAACACTTCCACACTGAGGGATACCACCTGACTTCTGATTCTTCTTTGAAGATTTTCTTTTTCCCATGGTAGACCGAGATAAGCGCAAACAATATCTTCAACAACACAGATCGACTACACAAAGTTGAAGCAAACAAATCTGATAAAAGCAACCAGTCCCTCTGATACCAATTGTTAGGGCCAATAGGGGCCTATGTACCCTGAGAGGGGGGGTGAATCAGGGTATGGATATTCTTTTCAAAATACTTCCTGCCCCACTGGATCTTGACCTCTTTGTTACAAGGGTCACTTTGTTTGCTCTTGTGTGTATACTATGCTCAGTTATTTTCAAGTTTATCTGATGATAATGCTTTGAGTGCAATGCAGAGAAGCGACCAGGCAGACACAGCGATTTTTACTTGGTTCACCACTAAGGGCTACGTCCAAGGAGCATACGCCGACAAGTTGCCGGTTCGTACCAAGATCCACTAACTTCACTAGTTGTGGTTTACAATGTTCGGGCTAGATCACTTCTATGCCCAGGCTCACTGCCTATACAATGTTTAGGGTCAGCTCACTGCTTTCCCAAGGGTCACTCCCTGTTTCTCTCTCTCTGGCTCACTGCCGGTGGAGAGGATCACCTTTTTCCTCTTCCTAAGCTCACTGCTCTTGGAAGGGATTAACTCACAGTTTATAGACCTGTAGGTCTCTTCATTTGCATGAATGAATGCATCTTTCTCTGTATGTAGATGCTCTGTTGAAGTTCAACTTTCACCCGTAGATGAATACTCCTTTGCCACTATCCACTGGGCAAACAACCTTTGGAAAGACCTTCGCAAAGCACCCTACAATGCGAGGCTCCCAATTTCGCGAAGCTCAAACAAGCCTTCGCGAAGCTCCTGCCTTTTCGCGAAGCTCACTCGCGAAGCTCCTTCGCGAAGCACTCTCGCGATGCTCAAGCCGTCGCAAAGCAACGACCCTCGCGAAGCTAAGTAAGCCAACGCGGAGCTCGCAGGTTTCGCGGAGCTACAATAGCCGCCGCGAAGCACCTCTTTCGCGAAGCACACTGGCTCCGCGAACCACCTTCGCAAATCGAGAGCAAAGTATTTTCTCTGAAAATTCTCTCTTCTTCGCCTGAAGGGGTCGGCCTCTATTTATAGGCGATTCCACCGACCCTCGTCCCTTCCGCGCGAAGTCAACGCCACGTCATCTCAAATCGCGAATCTCCAAAGTTTCTGTCGGAATTCTGTCCAAATCGCGAAGCTCTACGGCAATCTTCCGTTCGCGGAGCTTGACGTAGTCGCGATGAATCACCGTCAACTTACCTTCGCGGCTCGCGCCTTCGCCGCGAAGCTCTCTCGCAAAGCCCTTTTCCGCCGCGAAGCGCTTCAGCCTCTGCCGTTCGCGAAGCATGACGTAATCGCGAAGCATCACCGCCTCCATTCTTCTGGTCTTCGCGATCTCCAAACCATGCATGCTATCTTCGCGAAATTCATGCCTTTGCCATATTAAATTGTGCTCTTCATTGAAATCCTCTTTTCGCGATGCTCACCAAACTCCAAATTTTGGACCCCAAAAATTTGGCAAACACTGGGAAACGGCGCCACCTTGTACTGCTCTTTTGTACCGCCTCCAGATTGTCCTTTCCTTTGTCATAGTTCTTTGTCAACATGTAATGTCAACAACTTCTCGGGAACTCGACAAATATCCATGAAAACCTGCTTTGTCAACAAACACAATCAACCCAAAAATACTTCAATGTTACCTTGAGGGATTTTTGCCCAACAGGTATGGATTTTCATCAGGTGGGATTTCCAACTTTCATGTTTTTATGGATTCGAGGAAAGTGATGAGAGCGGCTATCAAATCATCCTATTGATGGTTCTTATCTTGATGAGTATTCCAAACCACCAATGCATTGAAAACCTCGTTGACTCAGTAAGTAGCTTTAGAAACTCCTAGAGTAGCTCAACTAGGATCCAATGAATGTGGTCATGCTACTCTAGTGGATTTGGTGACTCATATCTTGGTTGTTTGTCACACACTCCCACCTATTATCTATCGCAATGTGTGGGATCAATGTGATCAACTAGGATAAACTGACTGAGGACTTACGGCTAACCTTACTACCATAGTTGAGGAGGAATAGGAGTGTTGTAATCTAGGTGTCGCTTAATGAGGAGCTCATCGATGATCCTTTTTTGATCTGTGACATGTTGGATAGAGGTGGTGAATGTGGGTTTGGCCTCTTTCTTCTAAACGGTATCAGGTGGATCAGAGGTCTCTAGAGTTCCATTTCCCTTTTTTGTGTTCCGATTGGTAGGAAATTATGCAGAGGGGTTTCCAAGGCTAAGTGTCTACCTTTATAGGGGAGTGTGGACACCTCTGTGAGGGTCTACATGGTACTGTGCTGCCCCTGGGGGAAAGTTTTCCTTATCATATCCTACATCAAAGTCCTTGTTTTCATGAAGCATTGTAATGACCATGTTTACAATAACTATACACATAGGAAAATCATCAATATCAATGGGTAAGTTAAGATGTCATAGGATAGGGATAAAGTGGAGTGAAATGTGTTTTCCCCATACCATGATCTGCACATATGAGGATGACTCTTCTATGATTTTTCTAAGAACAATAAGGCTCTTTACACATCTCTTTTGGAGGGTTTAGTGGTATTTGGGTGACACAAGTTTCTGAGCCACTAGGAGTGCTACCAACTCAACCATTCTACATTGCTAGTCAATGTCGTCGAAGTGATCCTGGATTCCTGGGTGGACCAACTGGAAATCACGGAAGTGTTCAAGTGTCATCCAGATGGTCAGGAGAAAGAATGTAACATGTCCCTTAGTTAGGGACTATCATATATCAAAGTTGAAGGTTTCATTTTGATAAAATGCCATGGAAAACTGATCAGCAGCCAGAATCCCCCATAGGATTTCTTGCATCCCTATAGGATGGCATGTCTGTCACTGCTTCTTATGTAGAGGCGGTGGTGCTCATTGGTGTCTCTTCATGTAGCTCTCCATAGGAATGAGTAAACCCAGACCAAAATAAATCTACATGAACTTGGGTAGTTAAATAGAGGTAGGATGGTGAAAATGGAGATGGTTCCTCTATGATATCCTAAAAGGGATCCATAACTTCCTCCGCCTGCAAGTACCTATGTAGGGATTTGGGGATTATATGGATCTCAACATCTGGGATAATGAACATCACCTTCCAAACTACTACCCCATACTCTGATGTAGATGAATAAGATTAAGTCTCCGTCATTGAGTTGCATTACCCCTCATAATCTAAGAGGTTTACTAGATTGACAATGACTTGTTTCTTTCCATGATTTTTCCTTCAATGGTGGTGGTTCACCCTTCTACCCTGGGACGGTTCTTCACGGTAGGGTAATTTTTTAGCATGGGTATGACCTCCATGTTGTTGGATTGTATCACAGGGAGGACCTTATCTTTGATTAGTTGGGATATGGGGAGGGATTCCGTGCTAGTTGTCAGAGCGGGGAGGACCTCTACGTTGACAGGTGAAGGAGTGAAGATGGCCTCCATTGTATATGTTTACAATGTAGGGAGGACCTCCTCTTTGGTCAATGGGAACATTTGGAGGAACTCCATGTTATCAGGTAGTAATGGAATGGGCATTACCTTTGTACTAGTGAATCAAAGAAAGAGTAGGACCTTCTCACGAATCAAAATGGGCATTGGGAGGACCTCTGTGTTGAGGAGAAGAAATTCAGATAAGACCATCATAATGGATACTAAAGGTGCAGGGAGTACCTCTTCTTTGATCTATGATAGAGAAAGTAAGACCTCTATTTAAGATGATGGAAACGTGGGGAGGACCTCTATATTGACAGTTGAAGGAGTGGGGAGGACCTATACTCTGGTTGGTTGTGACATGAGGTGGACCTCTCTGCTGGGAAGAATAAGTATAGGGAGTATATCTGTATAGACCATTTATGAAGCAAGGAGGACCTCCACTCTGATTGATGGGAACATGGGGAGGACCTCCATGTTTATTTTTGATGAATTGGGGAGGACCACTTCTTTGATTAGTGCAAGAGTTCGGAGGACCTTCTCTTGAGCTAGGAATTAAAAAAAGGACTACCTTTGTGATGAATGTGAGAATGGGGAGGACCTCCACTTGGGTTGGTGATGGTAAAGGGAGGACCTCTGCACTAAAATGCATCATCATAGTATGTCTCTTAACGACTTATGGTGATTTTAATTATTGATAGATCAAAGATGGATTTAATGTGAGGTAGATGGGTTCTCGATCCCTACCGGGTGAAATTGGTTCCTTGTTAATTGGTTATAGGGACCTAAAATAATGAACCAGTGGTGGAAGGGGCCACTGGAGTTATAGAAGATGATTCCTCTTCATGGGAATTATCCCGAGCTCTCACCCGATGTTGGTGTTGGGTGGTTCAGACCGGTGTCAGTGGAGCAGGTATATTGTCCACCTATTCTTTGGCCTAAATGATCAGTCTTTGTTGGAATTAATGGTGCCTGGTGGGATTCCATCTTGGAATCTCTTGGGTGGTAGTCATAGCTAGGGTGGCTCGGGGATCCCACACCTCCTCGGCATAGGGGAGAGAGTCAAAGGATCGCTCCGGGTATAAGCTCCCAAAGCAATTCGTTTTTGGAGTGGGGAGAATTGTCTCCCTACACTGGACTTGGGGTGGTGGTTTTAGTGAGGCGCTAAAGCCTCCAGGTCTTATTGATTAATTTCCCTTATGGTAATGACCCCATCCTTATCCTATCAATGTACGAGTTTGTCCATAACCCTCCTCTAAATGACCTCTGAGTGTGATACGGGGTGTTGGCTCATAGTAGATATATTCATGGATGAATTTGGGGTGGAGGTGGAGTCATGAGGGATTTCCACATTAACATTTCTCATGCCCCTTAATCTTCAAGTGTTTGGTGGTTAATTCCATGTTTCTAGAGTTCTGAAAAGTGGGTGTATTCATATATTATTATAGATTAAAGGAAATAAAGTCCCAATTACCCAGAGTCATCCAATCTTCCAGGGCTAAAGAGAGAGATACACGCTAACAATATCGTAGACCAAAATGCTCAATGTTTTATTTCCCTAATTTTTGGGGAGTTCGATGTCAGGTCCACTATTTTCTTAGTGGTTCTTATCACCGGATAGCTAGATCTAGTGACATTTTCATCTACTAATTTCTCGAGCGCTACTAGTCCCCCAGTTGAGGAGAATACTTTCTTGTCGGATTCACCATTTAAATTGGTGGCCTGACATCATCTATGTCTGAGTACAATCCTTGATCTGAATATCAACATGACCAATATCCATGGTTAAAGAAGAAAAGATTCATGTCGGGTTCATCATTTTTTTTTCATATGCTTTTGTCGGGGCACCCCTCCTCATGTGTTTGTGTGAATTGGCTTTCAATTGTTACCCTAAATTCCTACTTTCCAAAGGCAGACATCATTCATCAATTTTATAAGTTATGTAAACTTATTGATCAAGATATGATGATGGTATATTGGTTCCTCCTTCCATGGAATACTCTTTTGAATTTATCTCCTAGTCCGGGTCTCACTCATAGATTTGAGTCGTGTTCATGGAACTCATTCATGGTTCAATATCTTTGTGGATGCTAATTAATTACATTGCTTCTGTCTGTACATTCCAATTGGTATAGATAGGGAATAAACCTTCATTCAAGAGAGTAATCCCATTGGTCATCACTGGCATTTCTAGACATTGGGAAAATTAGGCACTTGTATTCTTCCCTATAGGAGGGAATCTCATGGATGCATCTTAGGTGTCGAACCCAAGGCATCCTATTTCAATCATGAGGTATCTGACACTGGAGGTGCATATCTTCCAAGGCTTTCACCTTAGGATCCCATGTTTATCATGAGGTATCTGATTTCATAGGATCATATCTTCCCATTATTTCACTTTAGGAAACCTATGTTTAGTATGAGGTAGTTTATGTTGATGGCGCATATCTTCCAAGGTTTTCACCTCATGAATCCCATGTTTAGCATGAGGTAGATGTTATGGAGCTAGTTCATGAGTTTATTATCTTGTAGAGATAAAGATTATTGATCAATACATCCAATTAAGGCAGATCAAGGAGGTGAATCCTTAGGATGGACAATGTCACACATGGAAGGTTTACCAGTGGAAGGATCAAAATTCCCTATGGAGGTAGGTCTAGGGGTGTGTCCTATAAATGGAATATGTCACACGGTTATGGATTTTCGGACAACTAGATAGGTTAAACATGTAGTTTCACCCAAAGGAGTGGGCATCTAGGTTTTCCATTGGTTATGATTGAACCTCAATGATGTGTCCTACAAACCCTTTCTAAAAATTAGGGATTAAAATCCAAGTAGTACAATGTCACGGTTTAAGATCATATGATAGGATTGATTCATGTATTCATGTGGTAAGGATGCTTTTTCTATAAAAGGGGTGTCAGTGAGGGATGGTGTGGGGATTATGCATATAATATTACCTTCAAAAGAGGATTTCTCTTGGTTTGATTTGGTGTGGGGATTATGCATGGGAGCTGTCTGATGGGCCTGGAGGAGGTGTGATCTCCCAGGTAAGTAGCATGATCTTATTTGGATGTGGGTTGGAGAAGATCATAATGGATGTGGATATTGGTTTTGAACATCAGGGAGTCTCTCTGTGTATCCTAGTTAGTTGGGAATCAAATCTCGCATAGTTTGGAATGGTTGTGGCTTATGTGTAGGAGCATCCCATGTGATTGGGGATTGCACCCAAAGGGATTTCCATTTGAGGGGACATGGTTAGGGCTTACACCGAATAGGTGTCCCATATGAAGTGGATTATATTCTTAGGGATTATATGAAAAGAGGAGGCCCATGTAATTGGATATGGTTGAGTCTTATGCATAGTAGTGGACCATGGAAGTGAGGCATGTGGTTGGGGCTTACACATAAGAGCGGCCCATTAGTTTGATTCTAGATTGGGATTATTCATAGGAGCATCCAATGTGGTGGATATGGTTGGGGATTAAGAATAGAAGTGGACCATGAGGTTTGGGATCATATGGAATTAATTATTGTCGCTAAACTATAAGACCAGATCAGTTATGTTAGGTATGAGAAACAAGGGGAAGTAGTAGATCTTACAATCACAAAATCTGCTTTGTCTGCTGGTGGATAGAAGTTAGGCCCAAAGGGGAGAGTGAGAGAGGAAATTAGAGTATCCACATGACTCACTTATTTTGGTATCCTGAGGAGGAAAATAAAAGTGATATTTTTTCATATCTCAAGAAAGACTAGGGGTTACTCTAGAAGGGATGCCCTAGGAGGATGTCATTTCGTGTGTGGAGGATCTTATTCCATGTGAGGATGGTCTCATTCCCTATGAGGGTAGGCGATGTGAAGACCATACCATGCCACTCACACATAGATAATATTGTGATAATCTCATAGGGTAAGGACATTGTTTAATTTCATTTGTTGAGGTTATTGGTGCAAGACAGTTTTATTTCATGCAAATCATATGTGGAGGACTCACTCATCACCCATTGGGCTTACATATCCATAGCTTATGCACCTCTGGGTAGTGCATGACCTTAACAATGAAAAGGTTTAATTGCATGGAGAAGTTTTCAATAACAAGGTCCAAATTATAATGCCTATGATGAGAAGAAAAATGCATTGTCCTACCTATGTTTAGAATCAAAAGGTATGGAAATACATGTGCTAGAGGCATAGGGGACATCTCACGAGGGACCATGAAATTGTTGCGTGCAAGTTTGGAGGGTTACACGCAAGTGGTGCATGAAAGGTATGGGTGTTGCATGAAATTGGTAATAAATCCTGGCTCTTTTACACAAGGGATACCCATTGAGCATCAAAGAATGGGTGAACCCAATATTTGATGTTTTTATGAAAAATTGTGGTTGCGCTCAAGAGAAGTCTTTGCACATAGCCAACATGGGGTGAAAAAGGTTGGGTGAGGATTACACAATTGTGGGCCTATTTAGTGGTGGAACCATAGGAACCTGTGGCATAATATTTTCTACCCTGAGGGTTTCATGCTTTTTCATTGTCGCAGAAGATCGATCTTACACACTACAGAACATCGTTTCATCATCTGGAGGATCACCTTGAATTAAAAGAGTGAACTTCTATATATAACTAAAATATTTGTTGATGGGAATGCAGGATTTTAGTTGTGAAATATTTCTTCCCCATATATTCACCCTTATTGATGGATAATGATCATGTAAGGGGATTTTTGATGTCATATTTGGCATGCAATATGTTTTCATGTGCATTGAGTCGCATGCGTAAAATGTCAATATAATGTCTGTAGTTTAATTGGATATTTACGAAGTATTCATGGAAGGGACAAGAATCATCATTATATTTATAATTTAAGGGTATTTCACATGGATTCTAATATTGTGTGCACAGACTAAATCTTTCATTCTTCTTCCTCGGTGTTCTCAGAATGCTCTGTCGAGTTGGATGATGCCTTCAGTGTTCCGAAAGTTTTTCATGTGTGCCTTCAGATGGAATTTTTATGCCAACATTCATATCATAATGAAAATATTACTTCATCTTAGTCTTATAGAGATGTTGATTTCTTTAATATTTGATGTGTTTAATGAAATATCATATTTCTTCTAAGATATTAGTTAAGAAACATCAGATTCGGATTCATTGAGTATACTGTAAAAAATGTTGTTTTAATTTTATGTAAATTAGAGAAAATATTATCATCAGCCTTCTTTATATTAATAAAAAATTTAATGTTTCATTTTTTATATGAAGTTAAATTTTAATGGATGGTACAATTTTGATGGATATACCCATTTTAGAGATTTATTCAAAAATTAAAGAATAAATTATGTAACAAAGCATTAATTTAAGGGTCGATTGTAGAAGCATACTTTCAGGTAGAATTTCAAATTTATACTCTTATTATTTTCAACCAGAATATCCTTTAAAACATAATCACATGGGTTTCAATGAGGAAAATTTTTATGATATCATAGACCATAAATTTTTAGTTTTTAATTAGATCGAGAATAGTTTTGGTGGTTATCATGAAAGGTGAATTTCAAATGAAGAACTCCATAGAGCTCATACAAATGTTCTGCTAAATTGTGAAGAAATGAAATGATTTGTGAAGTGAGTACTATGTTTTATTATTATTTAAAAAAATTATAATATATAATTTTATTTAAATTGTTTTTTAGATTATACGATGACCATATCAAAAAAAAATTATACAAAATTAACACTACTGCTCTTGAAGAACACTATCAATAGAATTTTTAATATTGGTTTCAAAGAATGGTAAGTTAAGTTGTTTTCAATGTAATGTTAAATCAATTATCTACTGATATCTATTATTAATAATTTTTATTTTTTGTATAAAACACAATTTGAAAGTAAAATTGATAGTTTCTTATGTATTCTCAAAAAACCTACATAGAAATTGGTAAAATATTATAATGGGTATGTGGTTAATGGATTTTGGTTTTATACATGAATATATGGTGAATCAAAGAAATCAATTAATAGTAGTGTTTGTTAGAAAGGATCTTATCATAAATAAAGTGAAGTTTAATTTTATGGTATTATGGATGAAATAATTGAGTTTTGTTATCTGGGACCAAATTATGTAACAATGTTTAAATGTCATTCGTTTGATATTGATGGAGGGTTATGAGGTAATCCACAACATGGAGTCTTAGACATTAAATATAATAGTCTTATTCTATCAAATGAACCATTTATGTTGGAACATCAATCAAATAATGTTTATTATGAAAATTACTATGATGTTTCAAGATATTTGAATGACTGGGGGAGTTTAATAAAAATGAAATCCTATAAAAATTGGTTTCTTGATAATTGAAATGGTTATATGGAAGTGAAACATATTGAAAATTCTCAAGAAACAACCAAAATATCTAACTTGATGAGATATAAATATCAAATATGAAACCCCCCAGTTAAGGGTTAATAATATTGATAATGCTAATGAAGTAATAAGGGATGATGAAATTGAAATCTGTATGGAAATTGATGATATTAAATATGAAGATGAAGACATTTTCCTTGATGAATATGGGGAATAAGATTATTAATGATATATTATATTTAGGTATTTATTTTATTTTTATATTTTATATTTATATTAATAATTATTTGTAGTTAATATTAGTTGTATCAAATGGATGGACAAAATGGTATATTCTATTAATTCATTGATTCCGATGATTATTAGTATTTTATATTTGATATATGTATTAATAAATATTGATAGGTAATAATATTATATTTTTCGTGGTATTTATTGTTATTTTTATATTTATATTTATATTAACAAATATTTACAGGTTAGACTATTATATTCCGGCATTTATTTACATGTAATTATTATATTCAGAAATTTATTAGTTTTCTATATTTGATATTTGTGTTAAAAATTATTTATTGGTAATATTAAGATATTTTGGTTTTTATTAGTATTTTATATTTGAAATCTATATTAATAGTTTTATACAGGTAATATTATTTCTTTTATATGTCTATAGATTCTTCTGATGATCTATTTTTTTCTCTTGTTGATGCCATAATTGTTGATAAGAAGATCGATTCATCTGATCCATAGGATGTTGCGCCTATTAGGAGGTGGTGTGAACTTTCTTGACTGGTGATTTTATACACTATTCCAAAGACACATCCACATCTTGATTTTGATCCTTGTTTATGGAGATAAGTTAAATTTTTTAAGGTACTTATTTTATATTAAATTTTTTTATGAATTTTGGTAATAATATTCTGATTATTTTTTTATTTTCACAGTTTTTCACATTTATTTATTGGGAAGGCTGGTGCAATTATAATAACTTATTTTTCTGGGCTATGGGTGTCATGGGATCAGGTTCCCATTATCATTCATCAGTAGATATTTGAACATTTTATTGTATGTTATAAAATAATATATTTTATATTTATATTTATTTAATTATTAACATGTTGTTTTTAATTGTATTGAAAAAATTAAGTTCTTCAATAAATGATAAACATTTTCATCTATTTTTACACAACCTAAGAAACAAATCCATGGATATAACTTTTGTTACTGTTTTTATCAATATTGCTTCTCCTATATAACTAACTATATCTCAGCTCATGTATGGCATGGATTTTTCTCTTACTGGATTAGAGATACTTTTAGGAGGATTTCATCATCTGGGTATCAGAACTAAGGGAGGTAAGAGGTCACATATAGGTCTGGGAGTCATATATTTGGTATACATCAATGATATATGGTAAGTAAAATTATTTATTAGTGTATATATACTTTAAGAGTAAAAAATGTATTATATAAGACACTATTTACCCCCTCTATTATGGAGTTTCAATTTTAAATGAAGATGTACACAGATCACCATAAAGGATATCTTGTCAGTGATCGACGGCGCTGGATTGTTGTTAGTATTCTTTTAAAATTTTACTGATATTAGTTTTATTTTTATTATAACTTCTAACTATATTTAAATTAAATTTATGATATTATGACTTCAAATTCATGATATAGTCGAGATGATAGAAAAGAATATGCCACTTATGAGTTAGGTTTGGATGAGGGGGATTAGATATGGGTGACTATGAATGGTGTTGAGAAAGGTTGAGTGACCGGTATTGGTTCACATCTAAAACCTACAAGTTATTATTGTAAATATGTGATTTCATTGGTCAGCTCTAAGGGAGCTCATATGGAGTCATCATCATCATCTGCTGCATAGTATGATGATAGGTTGAGATATTGGGATGAGAGGATACAAAAAATACATATAGATAAGGAGGAAAATTATAAGCATTAGTGCTAGAGATATGAGAAAATGGTGGAGTATATATGACAGCTTGTGCATGGTGTTGGTATGGAGTTTCCTCCCCCTGACCCTTCGAGTGGTCCTCCTCCACTTGATACCAGTTCATGGTTAGTTTTTTTATAAATGTTATGTATTTTGGGATGATAAACATATTATGTGTGGAATGATGTAATAATTATATTCTTGTTTTTATTATTTTTTATTTTTTTATTTTTTTATTTTGTTTTTAAATTTTTATTTTTTATTTTTAAAAAAATAAAAATTATGACGGATTACTGTATCCAACAAAATTGATTTTTCAAAATTTTATCGGGATTATTTATAATGGATTCAGATCCCATCACAAATATTAATTGTTTATGATGGTTCATCATAATTGGTTATTTAAATAAAAATTAACTCTATTATTTGAGATGAATGCAGCATCTGTTACAACTAATTATTATTTTTGAAATATCATTTTTTGCAACAGGGCAGTAGCAACAGATTCCTGTCACAAAAGGTCATTAGAATCATTGTTAATGTCTCTTCATAAAAGCTTAAATATCCAATTTTGATTCTTATAAATAATGGATATCATTTTCTTATAAGGATGAATATCTAGATCAAATGATTGAATCAAAAGAGAGGACCTCTCTTAAGGACATTCCCATTATAAGGGATTATATTGATGTATTACCCAAAGATTTGTATGGTCTTCCTCCTAACCAAGAGGTTGAGTTATCAATTGAACTTATATATGGATCAATGCTAATATCCAAGAATCTATATAAATTCCCCCCATTGAACTAAATGAACTAAAGAAATAATTACAAGAAAATATGGACATGGGTTTCATACGCCTGAGTGGTTCACCATGGGTTGCATCAATCTTACTTTTCAAGAAG
Source organism: Viscum album (assembly GCA_963277665.1). NCBI lineage: Eukaryota > Viridiplantae > Streptophyta > Magnoliopsida > Santalales > Viscaceae > Viscum > Viscum album. The sequence continues at coordinate 863,262,273 of OY728121.1, forward strand.
AAGGATGGTTTTATGTGTCTCTGTGTCAATTATTGTGAACTCAATAATATCATGATAAATAACAAGTATTCTCTACCATAGATTGATTAATTTTTTATCAGTTAAATGAAACTCAATACTTCTATAAAGTGGACCTTAAGTCAGTATATCATCAGTAAAAAATAAAGGAGTGCATTCCCAAGACCACCTTTTGTATAAGGTATGGAAATAATAAGTTCATAATCATTTCATCTATACTCCCAAATTTTACATCCCATTACATTTTTTCAGTTACCTCTTCTCTCTCTTTTTCTTTCCCTTTAGTTTGGGTGTGTTTTAGGCCTTTTGAGGATGGAGAGTGTTTTTGGGGGGAAATGACCTAATGTTCAGGGATTTATATTGGTTTTAATTAATATAGTCTAGGTGTAAATTTGAAATAGGCTTCAGGGAGCATCAGGATTTTTTGGGGAATTTTATCTAGATTATGAGTATGGTACTACCTACAAGACCATCATACACCATAAGACACATCTATGGTGTAAATGTATCCTAAGGAATAAGCTGTGAAATCATTTTACGACACAAATATCTTGTAAGTAATAAAATCATATTTATATATTAAATTCATTTTACACCATGAATCCCACTTTTACAATGTTAGAACATTGCTCAGGAAAATAAATATGAGTTTTCATGTTTTTTGACATACTTAACTCATCGGTTTCTTATTCCATAAAATATTCATTTTCACCATAAAACCTTTGGTCTAGCAGTTTTAACCATGCAACACATCATATGTTTCATTATTCATGAAAGCTCTCCTCTCTCTCGAACCCTAAGTGATCTCCTGGGAAATTTTGTATATCTCCACTCCTTTAAGATTGCATCATTTAGAATTTTATCTTTGTGGTGGTTGTACCGCTTCTCTCTGGGTAAACAACATATCTGCTTCTTCATTACCATTGGTCTTGGTACCACAATAACACTTTTTTTAAATCTTTTGATGTTGTGGTGATGTTCTTCTTGATCCTTTCTAGATCCAATATGGTATCATATTCTGAGGTTTGGTACATTGTTGGTTGGGGTGCAGCATGCAAGTCCTGCGAGGTATGTGTGATCTAAACTCTCTACTGACCATTTATTTTATATAATTTGATTATATAATGTGAGAATTGGTTATTGGGATTATGTTTTTTGTTTTACATTCCTTATGGTGGTTTTGGATCCCGTTACTTTTGGTGTGTGACCCTAGTTTGAGGTAGGTAGTTATGTCTATATCTATGTTGAATTAACCTTGAATGCTCTAGTTTTATAAAAAAATTATAAATGAATTGGCATGATTTATTGATTTTTGTGTGTAAATGGCTTTTTGAGAAAAGGCAGTTTTCCCCTTGTTTTGGTAAAATAAAATGTATTTTCAAAGAATTATTAAATGTAATTATGAAATGGTTTTCAAGTCATGGTTTTGATGAAATGATTGGGAAAATGTAGCATATGGGAAGCCTTTGGTACTTAGGTGGAAGTTGTAGTAATAGTAATTGTCTATTGATATCATTGGGGGGTTCAATCATGGGGTGTTCCAATACTCACTAGGCCAAGTGTCCAAGGGACTTGTTAGATGCTATTGGGAGGTTCACTTTGTAGGGTGTTTCTCTACTCCCTAGATTTGATGTATATTTCTAAGTCCATGATTTGTGTGACTGTCTATGTTTGGGTATGAATGTTCTGGCTAGACTGGCCTATAGTGATCCTTGTCACGATGTTTCCTATGATTTTAATTTATACAGTTGGATTTTATTACATTCTTTGATATATGTGATATGATTTCAAACTATTTTACCTGAATTATTTATAAATGTAGAAAACAGGGAATGTTTTACCATGCTTTTTATATAAAAACTATTTAACTGATTATCATGACTTGTTTACTTTAAATTTGATAATGATCATATTGTTATAGAGAGACTTGTTAAGTAACACTTTAGTGTGATCCTACTGAGCCTATTTATCTCACACCCACACACCCATTAAATGGTGTGTAAACCTAGTTATGTATTTTGATACAAGGAAAGGCGAGGCACTGTAATAAGGCAGTGAGGTTTTGGTCAGCTGAGTTTGGGTACCTGGTGGTGAGATTATGGAAGTTTTCACATGGTATCACATGGAGTTTTTGGTTTTTGTTTTATTTTTACTTTTTTTTGGACCTATAATTTAGGTTGTTCTAACTGATTTAGTTGTATCATTTACATTCTCTTCTTTTAGTTGTGGTATATTTTTTCCTATTTTCTCTTCCACTATTTCTCTCTTCTATGTATATATATTCCATGTTTTCTGCTTTGAGTTGGGTGAAATAATTTTCTTTGGTTCATATTTGATTCCTGAGTTCTAGTCTCTTGCCCATGGTGATTGAGAACACCCTTCAAGTATGTGGAGGATCAAACCAGGTGCTAGGTACTAGATTAAATTGGGTTTGTTAATCATATTTTATTATTAGAGAATGGTCATGCTCAGTCTTGAGAATTTGTTAGATGGAAGATAGGATTTTCGAGACTTGAAAGGTAGTTTTTGGTGAGTGCTTGGCCATCTCTTTCCATGATGAGACTCAAGATACCATGGGATGTTTTTATATGTGTCTCATATGTTGATTTATTAGTCTTAATATAATTTTTTTATTTTGTTATTCTATTTTGAGATGAGATTTTCCAATCAACTGGTCATTTCTCATATTTTCAGTATGTAGTGATATGCCTTTAACATTTATTCCCTGGGTTCTACAAGTGGGTGCAGTAGATGATCCTCAAGGGAATCTATATTTGGATCAAAATCTTATAAATGTTTTCATGTGAGAATTTTGTTTCATGGACCAGAATGTACCACAAGTATAGAACACAGTTGTTGAGGTACATCCAAGAGATGGGGGAGAAATAGATAGATCTCAGGATTTCTTTTATGAGAAACCACCATCCTCTAAGGGTAAAAATGATCCCTAAGAGTTAGAGGATTGTTTTGAAAAGATTGATCAAATATTTAAAATCTTGGATACACCTGAAAATGTCAAGGTGATGTTTGTGGCATTCAGACTCTAGGGTACTAGCAAGAAATTGTGGGATTTCATATTATAGGTGGATATGAACATGGGATTATATTATAAGGTTTTCATTAACCTCTTCTTATAGTAATACTATACAGATTCTCTAGTGATGGAAGTAATCCTATACAAAGTCTCTGGTGATGGAAAAGACTCTAGAATTCCTGTATTTTCAATTGGGAGAGAGATTGGTGTCAGTATACACCAATTGATTCATGGAGCTGGTTCATTTTTCTTTGAAGGTAGTGAATAATGATCAGATAGAGGCTTATAAGTACCTACATGGTTTTGGACCAGATATCAAATCATAGGTATTCATGCTGAAGTTTTCTACCTATGTAGAGGGAGTAGATAGGGAATTGATAATAGATATTGATATGGTAGGAAATGTTGGATTCTCTGACACTTTTATTTCACCCAGTGGAAGATTCAGTGGCATACAAGGAAAGAAGATGAAGTTTCATGAGCATCACAAGAGTGATGGAGGTGTTTCTTAGTAGTGGTAATCCTATGCACCTTTAGTTTCAAATAATAGTGTGCCCCTAAATTTTTATCAATGTGGAAGGTTGAGCGCACCTAGTGTTCTTGTTATGTACCTACAAAGATGTGAAATGGTTATGGACACTATGGCTATTTATAGAGGATTTTTCAGGATATGTCTACACCTATTTATTTTTAGGTATCATCATATCCAAAGGTCTCTATGACATAGTTAGATTCTTTAAATTCAACAGGGAACTATCCACAGGCTTTAAGATTGAAGCACCTTCACGTCGTGGATGAGTTTCTAATGGAGGTTAATGAAGGTCCAGTGATAGTGAGAGGTACCATATTTATTGCATATTTTTTAGAATTTTTTCCTCCAACTCATTTATTTATAATCATTTTATTAATGTTTTAAAACTTATAATGGAGATCATTTCCTTTTTTTATGTAGTTAGAAATGCCTCTTGGTAAGAGGAAAGAGTAGGGGTTTCAGTGTCCTTGTTTTCTATAGAAAGATGATGTAGAATTAGTTTGGGATTTTTTATTCTTGACCTAGATATATTTTATGTCATCATTGGGATGGATTGGATTATCACTAATTTTGTTGAGGTTGATTTTTATCATTGGTGTGTTTCATTCTTGGCTACCGATGGGATCTCTCAGTTATTTCGGGGAGATTGAGATCTAAGGCCTGGTCATGTATGACCTTTCTACCAAAACCATCGGAGTTTTTTTCTATTGTTAAAGTCGAGCCCAATGTTTTTTCTCTGTTGGGGATCTTACCTTGGTTTTAAAGGATTTTCCTGATTTTTTACCAAACTACTTCTCTAGTATTCCTCTAGAGATGGAGGTGGAGTTCTTAATTAATTTGGTGTTGGGTACATAGCCAATCTCAATACCCTCTAATCGTATTGCACCAGCGGAGCTAAAAGAGATCAAGATTCAGTTGTATGATTTGATGGTGAAAGGTTTTGTTCTTCTTAGTGTTTATCTTTGGTCATTCGTAGTTCTCTTTACTAATAATTATGATTATTCACTCTAATTATGCATGTACTATCATAATTTGAACCAAGTGAAAATTAAGAATATGAATTATTTTCCCCATGTAGATGATTTTTTTATCAGTTAAAGGGGAATTTTTTTTAAAGATTGTTCTTTTATAGATTTATCATCATCTTAGGGTTTAGAGTCTAATATTCTGAATTCATTATTTGGGAGTTTGTATGAACATTAAAAAAGTATTGTGATACATTTTGGTATGATTAAAACTCCTAGTGTTTTTATGGATTTAATGAATGGGATATTTCATTAGTATATAGACACTTTTGTGGTAGTGTTCATGGATGATATTTTGGTTTATTTGAGATCTAAGCATGAGTATGATCACCATCTAAGTTTGGTTTTGGAAATACTGAGGAGTCACTGTTTTTATGGAAAGATTTTGAAATGAATTTTTGGGATCCAAGAAGTGAAATTATTGAGGCACATGATTTCTAAATGTGTTCTGTCACTTGATCCTAAGAAGGTGATGGTTTTTTTGTCATGGGAGGATCCACAAAAAATCTTTGAGATTTAGATATTCCTTGGTCTTGTTGGAAACTATTAATGGTTCATCAAGAATTTCTCTAATTTGGAATCAAAATTGAATACTATTACCAAGAAAGGGGTGAAGTTCACATGGGGTGTGAAAAATGAGTCTTATTTTGATGAACTGAAATAGATTCTAACATCTGTTCCTATTCTAATCATACCTTCTCCTAATAAGGGGTATGTGGTATACTATGATTCTTCTAGTGTTGTTCTAGGTTAAATGATTATGTAGCGTGGTCATGTTGTAGCATATAGATATCGTCAAATTTTTCTTCATGAGAAGAATTTCCCAAATCCTAATTTAGAGATTTCCATAGTTATTCATGTTATTAAATATTGGTGGCACTATCTCTTCATGTGGGAGGTTCACAATCTTTTCGGGCCATAAGATTCTAAGCTATATCTTTTCTTAGAAATACATGAATCTCATATAGAGGAGGTGGGTGGAATACCTCCATACATTTGAATTCAACATCTCCTATACCTAGGGAACAATAATTTCACTGTAGGTGATCTTAGTAGTAAAGATCCATCACATGTTGTTTTGGAATTGAAGGAAGAGTTGAACCTTATGGGAATCTTTTCTTAATTGAATCTGGACTCTCAAGAGGATGTTTCAAGTATGGTTATGATTAGAGTTATGTTATCATAATCTCTCCTTGAATCTATTCTATAGGGTCAATAGCATGATTTTTTGATCTATGGAATTCAATAAACCCTTTATGGTGGGGATACCATTTCTAGTTTTACTATCTATTTAGATGGTATTCCCTACTTTGGGGATCAATTTCCCATCCCAACATCTATGAGGATCTCTTTTTTTTTGAATTTCATAGTTATTCATGGTTCATTCATTCTAGCAATATTAATATGTATTATGACATGATACATTGATTTTGGTGTCTAGTAATGAAGGGAGAAATTTCAGATTATGTGTTCCATTACCACACCATCCAACAGATAAAGGCAAAACATCTGAAACCTTTTGGTTTTCTCCATCATCTTCCAGTGCTGGTTTGGAAATGGGAAGAGGTGTCCATGAACTTTGTTTTTGGATTATCAATAACTTCTTGAGGGATTAATTATATCTTGGTGGTGATTGATTGATTGATGAAATCATCTCATTTCATTCTAATCAGGGACACCACTAATGTTAAAAAATTAGGAAAGCTATATGTGATGGTGGTTATGAGGTTACATGGGGTTCTCCATATTATTATTTCTTAATAATATCCTAATATTACCACATTATTCTATAAGAGTATCTAGGAGGTGATGGGAACTCATTTTTGGTTGAGTTCAACTTACCATCCACAAACAGACAGTCATACAGAGCATGTTTTTCAAATCTTAGAGGATATGCTATACACCTACATATTGGATTTTTATGGATTGTGGGATATCCATCTAGTTCTATTTGAAATTTCTTATAAAAATAGTTATCAATATTCAATCATAATGTCTCCCTTCAAGTATATTTATGTTATCCCGTGCATATCACCTATTTGTTAGACAGTAGTTAGTGTGGCCTCTCTTGTGGGACCAAGTCTTGTTTAAGAGATATTGGTGAAGATTTAGGATATAAATCAATGTTTGGATATAGTTCATAGTTGGTATAAATAATATTCATATATTTTACATCATTCTTTGTAGGTTTCCCTTGGTGAGTGAGATTTATTGGATGTTTCTCCATGATTGTGTCATTGTTGTCTTGGGAAACAATGAATGTTAGATCCAAGATATGATGGATTTTTTGAGTCCCCTGATCAACTTCGGTAGGTTGATTATTGTTTAGAATTACCATCTTATTTGATAGGCATTCATGATGTTTTCTATATAGCTCAGCTCAGGAAGTACCATTTTGTTCCCTCTCATTTTCTAATTTGGGAAGATATTGGGTTAGAGCTAGATGTTTATGTTGTTGATCATCCAGTGAAGATCATTGATTATTAGGTGAAATATTTACAAGTTAACTCTATTTTTATTTTCTAGAGTGTTATGGAGACATGAATAAGATTCTCACAAGACTTGGGAGCATGAAACATCAGTAATAAACTAGTGGCCTCACAAATTTTTAGAGCACCCTTCTTCTACATGACTTCCTAGGTAAGGAAGGTATTATGGATTGGAGTTTGTAACATCATGTTACCTTCTTTAAGTAACCTCTTGTATCTATTTTTATTTCTCTTTTATTTAGGTTTGTTTCAGTCCTTTTGAAGATGGAGATCATTTTTTTTGTGAAAATGACCTAAAGTTCATCAATGTATGTTTGTGTGGATTAATAGAGTCTAAGTATAAATGTGATAAAGGATTTAGGGGGTGTCAAGATATTTTTGGGAATTTTCTATAGAATATGGGCTAGGTTCTTCTTACAGGACCATATTACATCGTAAAGAAAATTTATGATGTGAGTGTGTCTCTAAGAACAAATCATGAAATCAGTTTACAACATAAAGATATTGAAAGATGTAAAATCATGTTTACTCTGTAAAATACTTTTACATTGTAAGATCCACTTTTCTATTATAATAAAATAAATTTGGAAAAATAAATTTGAGGTGATGTGTTTTTCAGTGTACTTAACTAATGGGATGATTATACAGTCAAAAATCATTTAAATTTCCAAACCTTTTTTCCATAAGTTTTAACCATACGGAACATCTTATATTTCATTCCTCACATAGGATTTCATCTCTCTTGATCCCTAGGTTCACTCTTAGGAAATTTTGGGTATCTTTGTTCCTTCCGGATTTCATTGTTCGATGCTTGATCTTTATGGTGGTTTCGCCACATCTCTCCGAGTAAGATATATTTCTTTTTATTTCTTTCCATTGGTCATGGAAACACTATTGAACTAAATTTTTATATTTGTTGGTCTTATTTTCATATTCTTCCCTATCCTTTCTAAATTTTTTGTGTGATCTTTTTTGGGGTTCATTTCTTTTTTGGTTATGGTGCGGTGTTTGATCCCTTAGAGGTATGTGTTATCTAACCTTTTTTCCAACAATTTATTTTATATAATTTGATTCTAATATTATTGAATCGTGTATATGGCCTCTATTTGTTTTTATGTATTCCTTATGATGGTTGTATATCCCATCAATTTTGGGGTGCAACATGAGTTTGAGGTAGGTGGTTCCATATCTAGCCTATGATGAATGAAACTTGAATGCTCTAGTTTGATAAATTTTTTTATAAATTAATTTAAATGATTTATTGATTTGTGAATTTAAATTTATTTTTGAGAAAAGATGTTTTTCCCCTTGTTTTTGTAAAAGAAAAATAATTTTCAATGAATTTTAAAATGGATTTATGGAAAGGTTCTCAAAACATGGTTTTGATAAAATGGTTTGGGAAATTTAGCACATAGTAAGCCTTGAGTACTTAGGTGGAAGGTTTAGTAATGGGCCTCATCCATTGATACTATTGGGGGGTTCAATCGTAGGGTGTTACTCTACTCCTTAGGCCAAGTATCCTAAGGACTTGTTAGAAACTAATGGGAGGTTAACTTTTTAAGGTGTTCCTCTTATCTCTAGATTCAATGAATATGTATAGGGACCTGATGCATGTGATTATCTTTGATTGGTTATGATTGTTTTATCTATCCTGACCTATAGTGATCTTTGTAATGATGTTACCTATGCTTTTGATTTTAACTATTGGATTTGATTACATAATTTGATATATGTTATTTACTTTGAAAATTTTTAACATAAATTATTTAGAACTATGGAAAAAGGGTAATTTTTTACCATGATTTTGATATAAAAACTATTTAACTAATTATAATTCCTTTTTTTATTTAAAAAATATCGTGTTAAAATTGTTATACAAATACTTGTTATGGATCACCTAGATGGGATCCTACTGAGCCTATTTATCTCACACCCTACACACTCATTCAGTGGTGTGTAGACTTGGTTATGTCCTTAAATGTAGGGAAAGTTGAGGTGTGATAGTGACGAGGTGAGGTTTCTTCCAGATGAGTTTTGGTAGCTGGTGGTAAGATGGTGGGAGTTTTCCCACACTATCACACGGAGTAGTTAGTTTCTATTTTATTTTTCCTTTTCTATTGGACTTCTACTTTGGGTTGTTCTGACTACTTGAGTTATATCATTTCCAGTTTCTTCTTTCAGTTATGGTATATATTTTCATGTTTTCTATTCCACTATTTCACTCTACTATATATATATATATATATATCATTTTGTCAACTTAAATTTGGGTTAAATCATTCCCGCTGGTTGTTGTTTGATTCCCATGTGCTAGTCTTCCGTCCATGGGGATTGGGAATTACCTTTAGGTATGTGGTTAATTGGTTCATGTGTTGAGTTCAAGGGTGAACTTGATTAGATAATTAAAAAAAGTTCTAAAGTGATATTCATAGAAATAATGAATATATTATTTAGATATTACCTCAATAAATTTTTGGTAGTATCTATATATTATATTCTTATATACTCCAAAAGTAAGTAGGGATGTGAGGATAATTTTAATGTTGTTCTAAAGACTTTGAGGAAGGAGAATTTATATGTAAAGTATAGTAAATGTGAGTTTTGGGTGGAGAAAATAAAATTATTGGGTCATGTTATCACATGTAAGTGGATATCCATATAACCTTTTAAGACTAAGGTGATTTAGGATTTTCCTAGACTATCATCTGTTATGGAGATCTGTAGTTTCCTCAAATTATATGGGTATGATCAATGATTTGTGAGAAACTTTTCAAGATGTTAAAACTCCCTGACAAATATTAATCAAAATTTAGTGAAGTATGTTTGGAATGATAAGTGAGAAGATAGATTCAGGGAGCGGAATAGAAGGATAACTATAGCACCTCTACTCACCTTACCCCTAAGTGGGGAAGGATTTTTGATCTATATTTATACTTATACAAAATGATAATTTTATAGCCTATACCTCATGAAAATTAAATCTTAATGAACAAAACTATCTGATTTGTGATCTTGAAATGTATGTAGTAATCTTCGCATTGAATGTTTGGAGGCATTATCTCTATAATTGGAAGTGTGATATATAAACAGACCATAAGAGCCTAAAATAAATATTCACAAAGAATGAGATCAAAATGAACCAATGAAGATGGTTATATTTAATATTGGATTGTGATTACTTGATCCACTACCATCCAACTAAGGAAAATAAAGTGGTGGATTATCTAAGTAAAAAAGATCTTATAACCTTATCTATGATGGGGATTGAGAGGGTTTGATCTTATTTAACATGCAAAGGATGGACATGGGAATCATGAAGAAAGGATCATCATGATACCTTTATCAAATTATTTCTCAACCATCACTACTTGAGAAGATTAAGAAATCTTAAAGGTATGATGTGGAGATACAAAAGAAGGTGGATGTCATAATGAACGGAAAAAATTATGAGTAAAAGGTAGAAGATGAAGGAGTTGTGATATTTGTGAAATGACTTTTTGTTTCATCAGATCTAGAGATAAAGAAGGGGATGCTAAATTATTATCATAGCTCAGAATTCTACATCCAACCAAGAAACACAATAATGTATAGAGATCTCTAAGAACACTATTAATGGGAAAATATGAATAAGGAGATTGTGGAATATACATCAAAGTGCATGTTGTGTTATCAAGTGAAGGCTATGAGGAAAAGTTCCAAAGGGATGATTCAACCATTTCCCATTCCTATATGGAAATAAAAAATGTCACTGTGGATTTTTCGATAGGTATTCCAAAGACATCAAAAGAGAACAATGTTATATGGGTTGTGGTGGACCATCTTACAAATTATTATCACTTAATTTTCATTAAATAAGACTTATCACTTGATCAACTTTCAAATATAAAAATTATACCCTTAAATGTTTTTTTATTATAGATAAACCCCCTTTTAAGGGATTAAGGGGGAAACCCAGACATCAAGACATAGCACAAAACCACAACCTGAAGGTCAAAGAGATAAAATATAGAAAAATTGCATGGAGCTGCCTCACCCAAGCAAATGATCGTGATGAAACTCTTCACCTTTTCATGGTAGTTCAGCAAACAAGTGTCCTGTGCCAAAGCACAGGCCCTATCCGATGGCTGATTTCATACCCTCTCAAACAATCCAAATCCAAAAAGCTCTGCAAAGGTGAACCACCAGCTCTGAAACTTCCTCACGGTATATTCCATGTAGTCAAGACAAGTTTAATCACCAACTCATATGAACGGAGATCAAAAAGAATCCGGATAGGAGCAAACATCCCCCACGCCTAGAACACCCTAAATCTCCTTCACAAACGTCCTCTAGTGCCTTCAAAGCCAAAATCGAACAATCCAATTCCATTAAATTAAAATGAAAATCATCTACTATCAACGATTTCAAATGAATACTAGCAGCCTTCCATTCCAAAATCATATCCTTCACGGACTCAAACAACAATCCATCAATAGCACAAAGTCCAAACACCAGATCCAAATTCAGAATCACCCCATGGCAACCACGATCATCTTACAGCCGCATCTGCAGCAACCCGAAGAAGAAGATGGTCCTGGGAGAAAGAAGTTGGGTCAATGTCACCCAGGACTTGAAGAACTGGCATCACCTCGAGGGAAAGTCACCGTTGAGGGGATCCGAGCATATCAAAGACTACAATGCCTCTCTGGGCAAGATTTTCACAAATCTCTACCATGGAAGAACCCTCAATGTATTCTTAAATGAATGATCCATGGAAAGAAAGAAGAGACAATGATGCAGAAGGGAACACAGAAGAGACACTAACGCATGAACTCGATCAAAGAATCACACAAAGAAAAACCTTGAAAAAACCTAAAAAACAAAAACCATCAAAGCCCCTCCTCCCTCCACACTATACAGGGGCCGACGTCAAGCCACTCAAGATTGAAGTCGTCGCCCGCATCCACCAAGCCCTAATATTCCACCAAGAGGCCTCCTCCTTCCAAACCAAGGCCTTCTCCCACTGATATGAGAAAAAGACGACAACTGAGCCACTGAGGATCGTAGAGGAAGGGGATGTCTATGCCGAGCCAACTGAGGCCAAAGGAGGGAAGGGAGCGAAGCCTTGGAAGAAACCCTAATGCTTGAGAGATAGTAGATGTGTCCACCTCGAGGCTTTCAAAGTGATTCAAATATAAAAATTATATAAGTGATGGGGTTATATGGAACACTAATATCGATTGTATCTGATTAAGATATGAGGATCACATAAAAGTTTTGGAAGAATCTTCAGTATGATATAAATATAAATTTGAACTTCAATACATCCTATCATCCCCAGACTGATATCCAATTTGAACAGACTATCCAAACACATGAGGATATATTGATATATTCCTCTATAGAGTTCAAGGGAGGTTGGACCAACATCTTCTATTGGTCGAGTTCTCATAAAACAACAGTTTCCATTCGAGCATTCAAATAACCCCGAATTAATCATTCTATGGGAAGAGATATAGAACACCTACGTGTTAGGATTAAGTGGGTGAAAAATGTTTCTAGGACCTTATATAGTTGAATAAATGGTAGAAACGTTTATTACCATTCAAAAAAATGTTAAAGAACCAAAGGTTCAATAGAAGAGATATTCTAATATCTATTGATGATACATGATTTTTGAAGTTGATGATAAATTATTCCTCTGTATATCTTTGTGGAAGAGATTCATGAGATTTTGGAAGAAGGGGAAGCTAATTTCAAGATATATTTTTCCCTTCGAGATTATTGATCACATAAAAGTTGTGGAATATCAACTAGAGATCCTTCCAAACCTATTTTTAGTACATTATGTGTTTCACATATCCCTCTTGAGGAAGTAAATACCAGATCACTTACATATACTAAATTTAGAGGTAGTAAAACTAGAGAATAATATCTCTTAAGAGGAGTATCTGGTGAATATTATGACACCCTCCATGCCATTATGATATAAATTAATTAATTTAATTAATTTTAAGTAGTTGTGGGTTACTATGAGTTTCAAACTAAATTTTTAAAATTGTAAGGTTTTGGTGCAGTGCACGATTTGGGCACGGTTAGGAATAACCATGAGATGACTGTATGTGGGGGTATACCATCATGATAGTGCCAATTTTTATAGATCAGATTAGTTTTCTAAAACATGTGACTATATAGGGGTAATATTGTGGGTACCCTATGTTTATCTATTAGGGAGAGCATAGTTGGAACACGTTTTGGTAAATCATGTGTCTAAATTTTGTGTCATGTATAGTTTTTTTTAATTTTTTTTTTCTTATTTTTTTACTCTCTAATTTATTTTACCCTCTCTCCCTTATCCCTTGTTCCATGTGATACCATGTTTCCCCTTCCACTATGGCTACACACCACCCCCTCTCCTGATCTCCTCTCTTCATGCCATTTCTCTATGATTACCTTGTGATTATTGGTTGAAACCTCAAGGTAAGGTCTCTACCTCCCTCCTTCTTTCTTATTCTAGCATTATTCTCTCTCTCTCATCATCCTTCCTTGTTTGGTCAAGCTCTAGGGTACTATGTGTGAAAAATTTTTATTTATCCCTTCTTCATAGGGAATGTGATGGGTCTCTTGGGTTGGATTCATGCATGTATCATCATTTTTCATCGAAGGAAAATTATTTTAGTTTGTTTCAGATAGATTCCAACTTTTGAGGTATGTTTTCTTCTTCCCTTTTCTTTTGGACCAAATTTAATTATGTATTTTTTTTATTTTTAGTTCCATTTTTGTTATTTAGGGTTTACTTTGGCTCCTTGAAGGTGATTTTCAGGTGTATTAATTCATATGTAATCACATATTTATATATATTCCCTCCTTTTACATATTCCCTCATGGTGAAGGGAATATGTACATTAGGTTAAAGGTTGTATATATATGTGAAGGTGCATATGTGTGTAATCATAAAAGGGAGAATTCATGTGGCCATCTTTAAAGGTCACGTTTTTTGAGGTAGGTGTTTCTATTCAGTTGTTTCATTTTGGAATTTAAATTATGATTGTGTTTTATAAATTCTTATTTTATGAAAAATTGATTATATGTAATAGCCATATGTTATTTTGAAACCATTTAATTATGTTTTGGAGCTTGGAATAAATGGTTTATTGTTGAAATTTTATGTTTTCAATTGTGAAATATAATGTTTAATTATGCTAAGCTTTTTTTGAAATGCATGTTTGGATTTGAAATGGTTTTAAAGAAAACTCTTGGGATTTTGATCCACTTTTAGTTTTAAAGGAGTTAAATATATTTTTTAAAGGGAATTTAGTTTTAAAGTTAGATTTTGACCTCAAAATGGTTTATAAAATGGGTTTTTGGTATATTTCAAATGGTGATTTGAAATGTGTTTGTGATTTAACCCTTTTGAAAATCCATTTTTGGATTAGTTAAAAATGGTTTTGATGGAAATGGGTGGCCTATGGCCTTGTCTTAGTTTTAAAAGAGAAAGGCATTTGTGTTAAGGCTGGTTTTGAAATTTTTTGAATGTGTGTGTGATTTCCATAATTTTCTAAATGGTGTTTGGAAAATTGTTTTATAAAATGTGAAAGTGATTGTAAAATTTATCCCTAGTTTTGTGTTAAAGTACTATTTGGAACTTTGTTTTAAAATGAATATAGTGAAATACACCCCTTGATTTCCCCTTTCTTGATTACCCCTTGTGTAGATCCCTTATCACTATTTGATGCTTGTTTTATTCCCTTGTGTGGGAATGTTATTGTTTATGTTGTGGTGAAAATTTTATGTGGGTATTTTCATCATTGGGTATTAGGTGTGAGGGTATATTTGGTTATTCCATGTGTGTTAAACTCTAATTTTTTGTATTATGCCTCATTTTCTCTATTGTTATTGGGTAACAGGGTACTAAGTGGAGTATCTAGCTTATCCATATAGTTGCTTCACTCACCTCTAGTCCCCCACTAGTCTTGCTAGGCATAAGGATTGGGTGTGGGTTTTCATTAGTGTGAGGACCATGTAGGCTAGTGGGATGGTTGGATGGACATAGGGTGTAATGCCCTGACCCCAGTTACCCAGATTTGGTGCATTATTACATAACATTGGCATGATACAAGGAATCATGTCCCGAAAGACCGACCAGTTTAATAGCCTTGGAAGTACTAGATACATTCATAAGTTTTTCATTACATCATGAAATAAAAAAATCAACAAAATTTTGTCCCCTTTTGAACACACTTATATCCTTATACTATCCCTACAGGTCAACCATAAAATACTCCTTCACATCCATGGAAAAATAAAACATAGAAAGGGGTGAGCTCAGATTCTCAGTAAGGATAACAATATAGCAGAAACTTTAATAAATAAGAATAGAAATTTAAGGCAATGTATAAGACTAAAAAAATACTTTTAAACATAAACTTCAGTATAATTTGGAAAAAGATAAAATCAAATAATTCCATTTACTTATTCACATGGATATTCTACTCGTCTAATAATCACATGAAATATCAATCGCCACTTTCATAATGATGGAATGCATAATACCAGACTTCATAACCACATAGTCAAGGCCTTGTGCCAAGAATACAAATAATATTTTTTCAAGTCCTTGTGACAAGACACTAGTTTGTATCATGAGACCTACTAATTTATCGAGGAGTTATAGCGGGCTCCACCCATCACTTACTATGTCCAATTCATTCCTTATATGAAAAGGTTTAAACATAACATAAACATTCTTATTAAAATTAGCATATGAAATGTCAATAATTTATCCATAAACCATGAATGGTGTAAAAATAACACATACTAAGTCAAAAATATCACAAAACCTTCAATACAATATGGAAGTTTTGTATCATACTAAATCAACTTCAAACAAGCTTAAAATTCATTAAAGGATGTTGACATAGATAAAACCAAAACCTTTTTAGAGAAATGTCTCTTTCTATTTTTAAATCATTTAAAAGCCATATAATTATAAAAGAAAACATTTATTTTGAAAATATTATTATAAAAATGTATGGGAATCTTTGACGATGTTATAATGGTGTAAAATAGCTGCACCCTCCGTATAAGTTAAAAAAACATTTTTCCTTAATTTTGTCGAAAAGGTCGTAAAGAACCTTGTTTGGAAAAAGACGGAATGATTCCTTTATAAAAAATTTATAAAAATTTAAAAACGGTATAAATGAATTTAAACTATAGTCTAGGAAATAGTAAAAATGTTTTGAAATATATTTTTAAGAAACACGGATGTGGATGATAAAGAGGTCCCAGTAGACTCTCACGTATAAACAACCTCAGATAATGAAGAGATTGTGGAATTAGCCCTTACCTTGTACTTTTCCTTAATCGAGAGTATGTTAACCTAATGTATAATAGTTAAATAATTGTTATTAAATTATACAAGAACTATGTACATAAATATGATATCATATATGATCCTCTAATATTGCTTTGTTAATAATATTTCAGTAGTATCATCATTTCGGGTGTTAACTGATTTGTTTTCCTTTATATGCTTGGTTACGTAAGACATGTTTGTTATGGAAATGATGTATTTAATTCATATAAATAATGATATTATGTTCAGAAAAATTATTTTTAATCATAAAATTAAAATTATTCTTGAATGATTACGATGGGGAATGAATCTCATCGCGTTCGTGGAGACGGTAATCTGTACGTACGCACGAGCGACAATATAATTATATTAATGGTGAAATAATATGTAATTGGATGGTATATAATATATAAATAATAATTAATATTTTATATTTATTATTTAAATTAGTTATAATCATTATTATACCCATCCAAAAATGAAGTTTTTGAATAACAAACTACACCACAACGTGGAGACTGTAAGTTGTACGTACGCACGTACGGTGACTTTGTCATTCATTTTATGGATAGAATAATGAATACGGTTGTAAAATTTTTATAATAACATAAAATTATATATATGATACTAGAGTTATTATTTTATAATGGAAACAACAAATAAAAAGGAAGTGGAAGAAGAAAAGAACTTGAAATATGTGATGAAATATTTACCTCTTCTTCGGGTTCTTCCTTTTGATTTGATCAAAATGGATCCTTAGGTTGGATTTCTGACCAAATTAAGTCATCTATTATGAAGGGAGGAAATTTTGGAGGATATTTGGGTAGGTTCTAGGTGATCCAAATGGATTTGGAGGTTTGAAAATAATAGAAGGTTAAGTACCCTTTTATAAGAGAGGTGAGGGTCACTTTAGGAAAATCTTGAAATATTAGATTATAATAAAATCAATTTCTATTTATAATGGCTCAAAAATTATGTATTTAGAGGATAAGGTTGGTATTGGTCGAAAACCTATCAACCAATAGGTTTTATACAGGTTTAGGTCACCATATTAACCTTATATTTTATATTTAACTCTTAATTAAATAGTTTGTCATTTACCATGTCTCTTTGAATTTTTATATTATATGGATAATAAACTTACTATAAAAATACAAGAGAACCCCAAGTGGTTCATTATTAATATATATAACCTTATCTAAGTGCTTTTACCTAACCTTATATTTTTAGGAATATTATATCAACTAATAATATAGTATTTGTTTTAAAAACATAATTAGGTCAATTTTTACACTATTTAGTATTTGGTTTTTGTGAAAATCATAACAGCATGATTACTTCAAAAAAAATTATTTAATCAACACTAACATGTCATATTAACCTAAAAAATTAGTGTAATATATCAAAATTCTCAAATTACATTTATTTTGATATTTATAATATCAATTATTTTAATATTTCATTAATAAGGTAATTACTACATCATCATTGTGTCATAAATAAATTTAATTATATAATGTATAAAAATTATAAATATAATACCATTATGTAGGAAATAATTTTATCTTTCTAATGAATATTTATATTCTAATTTATCTTATGTATAACCATATATTAAATATCTTTTTGTTATTAAAATTTGAATTTAACACTTTTAACTCTTCTTTAAATAAAACAATAATAAATATCCTAAACTAATCCAAGTGGACCAAAGGGGGTCATATTTTATTCCTAAGGTTTTTCTGGTCGAATTAAAATTATCCAATAGAATTAGGACATCTGTTAGGGTAATTATAATATCATTTTTACCCTTAATTACCCTATTTACTTTTAACCGTGGTAAATAAAAGTCAAAAGTTACTATTCACCATAAATTATTTTCATCTTATTGAACCAAATTTTACTTACTAATATCAACCATGTCCCCCAGATATTTTTAATTTAAATCATAGGTATTCATGCTGAAGTTTTCTACCTATGTAGAGGGAGTAGATTGGGAATTGATAATAGATATTGATATGGTAGGAAATGTTGGATTCTCTGACACTTTTATTTCACCCAGTGGAAGATTCAGTGGCATACAAGGAAAGAAGATGAAGTTTCATGAGCATCACAAGAGTGATGGAGGTGTTTCTTAGTAGTGGTAATCCTCTGCACCTTCAGTTGCAAATAATAGTGTGCCCCTGAATTTTTATCAATGTGGAAGGTTGAGTGCATCTAGTGTTCTTGTTCTGTACCTACAAAGATGTGAAATGGTTATGGACACTATGGCTATTTATAGAGGATTTTTCAGGATATTTCTACACCTATTTATTTTTAGGTATCATCGTATCCAAAGGTCTCTATGGCATAGTTATATTCTTTAAATTCAACAGGTCACTATCCACAGGCTTTAAGATTGAAGCACCTTCACGTCGTGGATGAGTTTCTAATGGAGGTTAATGAAGGTCCAGTGATAGTGAGAGGTACCATATTTATTTCATATTTTTTAGAAATTTTTCCTCCAACTCATTTATTTATAATCATTTTATTAATGTTTTAAAACTTATAATGGAGATCATTTCCTTTTTTTATGTTGTTAGAAATGCCTCTTGGGAAGAGGAAAGAGTAGGGGTTTCAGTGTCCTTGTTTTCTATAGAAAGATGATGCAGAATTAGTGTGGGATTTTTCATTCTTGACCTAGATATATTTTATGTCGTCATTGGGATGGATTGGATTATCACTAATTTTGTTGAGGTTGATTTTTATAATTGGTGTGTTTCATTCTTGGCTACCGATGGGATCTCTTAGTTATTTCGGGGAGAGTGAGATCTAAGGCCTGGTCATGTATGACCTTTCTACCAAAACCATCAGAGTTTTTTTCTATTGTTAAAGTCGAGCCCAATGTTTTTTCTCTATTGGGGATCTTACCTTGGTTTTAAAGGATTTTCCTGATTTTTTACCAAATTACTTCTCTATTATTCCTCTAGAGATGGAGTTGGAGTTCTTAATTAATTTGGGGTTGGGTACATATCCAATCTCAATACCCTCTTATCGTATTGCACCAGCGGAGCTAAAAGAGATCAAGATTCAGTTGTATGATTTGATGGTGAAAGGTTTTGTTCTTCTTAGTGTTTATCTTTGGTCATTCATAGTTCTCTTTACTAATAATTATGATGATTCACTCTAATTGTGCATGTACTATCATAATTTGAACCAAGTGAAAATTAAGAATATGAATTATTTTCCCCATGTAGATGATTTTTTTATCAGTTAAAGGGGAATTTTTTTTAAAGACTGTTCTTTTATAGATTTATCATCATCTTAGGGTTTAGAGTCTAATATTCTGAATTCATTATTTGGGAGTGTGTATGAACATTAAAAAAGTATTGTGATACATTTTGGTATGATTAAAACTCCTAGTGTTTTATGGATTTAATGAATGGGATATTTCATTAGTATATAGACACTTTTGTGGTAGTGTTCATGGATGATATTTTGGTTTATTTGAGATCTAAGCATGAGTATGATCACCATCTAAGTTTGGTTTTGGAAATACTGAGGAGTCACTGTTTTTATGGAAAGATTTTGAAATGAATTTTTTGGATCCTTGAAGTGAAATTCTTAAGGCACATTATTTCTAAATGTGTTCTGTCACTTGATCCTAAGAAGGTGATGGTTTTTTTGTCATGGGAGGATCCACAAAAAATCTTTGAGATTTAGATATTCCTTGGTCTTGTTGGAAACTATAAATGGTTCATCAATAATTTCTCTAATTTGGAATCAACATTGAATACTATTACAAAGAAAGGGGTGAAGTTCACATGGGGTGTGAAAAATGAGTCTTATTTTGATGAACTGAAATAGATTCTAACATCTGTTCCTATTCTAATCATACATTCTCCTAATAAGGGGTATTTGGTATTCTATGATTCTTCTAGTGTTGTTCTAGGTTAAACGCTTATGTAGCGTGGTCATGTTGTAGCATATAGATATCGTCAAATTTTTCTTCATGAGAAGAATTTCCCAAATCCAAATTTAGAGATTTCCATAGTTATTCATGTTATTAAATATTGGTGGCACTATCTCTTCATGTGGGAGGTTCACAGTCTTTTCAGGCCATAAGATTCTAAGCTATATCTTTTCTTAGAAATACATGAATCTCATATAGAGGAGGTGGGTGGAATACCTCCATACATTTGAATTCAACATCTCCTATACCTAGGGAACAATAATTTCATTGTAGGTGATCTTAGTAGTAAAGATCCATCACATGTTGTTTTGGAATTTAAGGATGAGTTGAACCTTATGGGAATCTTTTCTTAATCGAATCTGGACTCTCAAGAGGATGTTTCTATTATGGTTATGGCTAGAGATATGTTATCATAATCTCTCCTTGAATCTATTCTATAGGGTCAATAGCATGATTTTTTGATCTATGGAATTCAATAAACCCTTTATGGTGGGGAGACCATTTCTAGTTTTACTATCTATTTAGATGGTATTCTCTACTTTGGGGATCAATTTTCCATCCCAACATCTATGAGGATCTCTTTTTTTTTGAATTTCATAGTTAGTCATGGTTCATTCATACTATCAATATTAATATGTATTATGACATGATACATTGATTTTGGTGTCTAGTAATGAAGGGATAAATTTCAGATTATGTGTTCCATTACCACACCGTCCAACACATAAAGGAAAAACATCTGAAACCTTTTGGTTTTCTCTATCCTCTTCCAGTGCTGGTTTGGAAATTGGAAGAGGTGTCCATGAACTTTGTTTTTGGATTATCAATAACTTCCTGAGGGATGAATTATATCTTGGTGGTGATTGATTGATTGATGAAATCATCTCATTTCATTCTAATCAGGGACACCACTAATGTTAAAAAATTAGGAAAGCTATATGTGATGGTGGTTATGAGGTTACATGGGGTTCTCTCTATTATTATTTCTTAATAATATCCTAATATTACCAAATTATTCTATAAGAGTATCTAGGAGGTGATGGGGACTCATTTTTGGTTGAGTTCAACTTACCATCCACAAACAGACAGTCATACAGAGCATGTTTTCAGATCTTAGAGGATATGTTATACACCTACATATTGGATTTTTATGGATTGTGGGATAGCCATCTAGTTCTATTTGAAATTTCTTATAAAAATAGTTATCAATATTCAATCATAATGTCTCCCTTCAAGTATATTTATGTTATCCCGTGCATATCACCTATTTGTTGGACAGTAGTTAGTGTGGCCTCTCTTGTGGGACCAAGTCTTGTTTAAGAGATATTGGTGATGATTTAGGATATAAATCAATGTTTGGATATAGTTCATAGTTGTTATAAATAATATTCATATATTTTACATCATTATTTGTAGGTTTCCCTTGGTGAGTGAGATTTATTGGATGTTTCTCCTCGATTGTGTCATTGTTGTCTTGGGAAACAATGAATGTTAGATCCAAGATATGATGGATTTTTTGAGTCCCCTGATCAACTTCAGTAGGTTGATTATTGTTTAGAATTACCATCTTATTTGATAGGCATTCATGATGTTTTCTATATATCTCAGCTCAGGAAGTACCATTTTGTTCCCTCTCATTTTCTAATTTGGGAAGATATTGGGTTAGAGCTAGATGTTTATGCTGTTGATCATCCAGTGTAGATCATTGATTATTAGGTTAAATTTTTACAAGTTAACTCTATTTTTATTTTCTAGAGTGTTATGGATACATTAATAAGATTCTCACAAGACTTGGGAGCATGAAACATCAGTAATAAACTAGTGGCCTCACAAATTTTTAGACCACCCTTCTTCTACATGACTTCCTATGTAAGGAAGGTCTTATGGATTGGAGTTTGTAACATCATGTTACCTTCTTTAAGTAACCTCTTGTATCTATTTTTATTTCTCTTTTATTTAGGTTTGTTTCAGTCCTTTTGAAGATGGAGATCATTTTTTTGTGAAAATGACCTAAAGTTCATCAATGTATGTTTGTGTGGATTAATAGAGTCTAGTATAAATGTGATAAAGTATTTAGGGGGTGTCAAGATATTCTTGGGAATTTTCTATAGAATATGGGCTAGGTTCTTCTTACAGGACCATATTACATCATAAAGAAAATTTTTGATGTGAGTGTGTCTCTAAGAACAAATCATGAAATCAGTTTACAACATAAAGATATTGAAAGATGTAAAATCATGTTTACTCTGTAAAATCCTTTTACATTGTAAGATCCTTTTACATTGTAAGATCCAATTTTCTATTATAATAAAATAACTTTGGAAAAATAAATTTGAGGTGATGTGTTTTTCAGTGTACTTAACTAATGGGATGATTATGCAGTCAAAAATCATTTAAATTTCCAAACCTTTTTTCCATAAGGTTTAACCATGCGGAACATCTTATATTTCATTCCTCACATAGGATTTCATCTCTCTTGATCCCTAGGTTCACTCTTAGGAAATTTTGGGTATCTTTGTTCCTTCCGGATTTCATTGTTCGATGCTTGATCTTTATGGTGGTTTCGCCACATCTCTCTGAGTAAGATATATTTCTTTTTATTTCATTCCATTGGTCATGGAAACACTATTGAACTAAATTTTTATATTTTTTGGTCTTCTTTTCATATTCTTCCTGATCCTTTCTAAATTTTTTGTGTGATCTTTTTTGGGGTTCAGTTCTTTTTTTGTTATGGTGCGGTGTGTGATCCCTTCGAGGTATGTGTTATCTAACCTTTTTTCCAACAATTTATTTTATATAATTTGATTCTAATATTATTGAATCGTGTATATGGCCTCTATTTGTTTTTATGTATTCCTTATGATGGTTGTATATCCCATCAATTTTGGGGTGCAACATTAGTTTGAGGTAGGTGGTTCCATCTCTAGCCTATGATGAATGAAACTTGAATGCTCTAGTTTGATAAAAATTTTTATAAATGAATTTAAATGATTTATTGATTTGTGTATTTAAATGTATTTTTGAGAAAAGATGTTTTTCCCCTTGTTTTTGTAAAAGAAAAATAATTTTCAAAGAATTTTAAAATGGATTTATGGAAAGGTTCTCAAAACATGGTTTTGATAAAATGGTTTGGGAAATTTAGCACATAGTAAGCCTTGAGTACTTAGGTGGAAGGTTTAGTAATGTGCCTCATCCATTGATACTATTGGGGGGTTCAATCATAGGTTGTTACTCTACTCCTTAGTCCATGTATCCTAAGGACTTGTTAGAAACTAATGGGAGGTTAACTTTTTAAGGTGTTCCTCTTATCTCTAGATTCAATGAATATGTATAGGGACCTGATGCGTGTGATTATCTTTGATTGGTTATGATTGTTTTATCTATCCTGACCTATATTGATCTTTGTAATGATGTTACCTATGATTTTGATTTTAACTATTGGATTTGATTACATAATTTGATATATGTTATTTACTTTGAAAATTTTTAACATAAATTATTTAGAACTATGGAAAAAGGGTAATTTTTTACCATGATTTTGATATAAAAACTATTTAACTAATTATAATTCCTTTTTTTATTTAAAAAATATCGTGTTAAAATTGTTATACAAATACTTGTTATGGATCACCTGGATGGGATCCTGCTGATCCTATTTATCTTACACCCTACACACTCATTCAGTGGTGTGTAGACTTGGTTATGTACTTAAATGTAGGGAAAGTTGAGGTGTGATAGTGACGAGGTGAGGTTTCTTCCAGATGAGTTTTGGTAGATGGTGGTAAGATGGTGAGATATTTCCCACACTATCACACGGAGTAGTTAGTTTCTATTTTATTTTTCCTTTTCTATTGGACTTCTACTTTGGGTTGTTCTGACTGCTTGAGTTATATCATTTCCACTGTCTTCTTTTAGTTATGGTATATATTTTCATGTTTTCTATTCCACTATTTCACTCTACTATATATATATATATATATCATTTTGTCAACTTAAATTTGGGTTAAATCATTCCCGCTGGTTGTTGTTCGATTCCCAGGTGCAAGTCTTCAGGCTATGGGGATTGGGAATTACCTTTAGGTATGTGGTTAATTGGTTCATGTGTTGAGTTCAAGGGTGAACTTGATTAGATAATTAAAAAAAATTCTAAAGTGATATTCATAGAAATAATGAATATATTATTTAGATATTACCTCAATAAATTTTTGGTAGTATCTATATATTATATTCTTATATACTCCAAAAGTAAGTAGGGATGTGAGGATAATTTTAATGTTGTTCTAAAGACTTTGAGGAAGGAGAATTTATATGTAAAGTATAGTAAATGTGAGTTTTTGGTGGAGAAAATAAAATTATTGGGTCATGTTATCACATGTAAGTGGATATCCATATAACCTTTGAAGACTAAGGTGATTTAGGATTTTCCTAGACTATCATCTGTTATGGAGATCTGTAGTTTCCTCAAATTAGATGGGTATGATCAATGATTTGTGAGAAACTTTTCAAGATGTTAAAACTCCCCGACAAAGCTTAATCAAAATTTAGTGAAGTATGTTTGGAATGATACGTGAGAAGATAGATTCAGGGAGCGGAATAGAAGGCTAACTATAGCACCTCTACTCACCTTACCCCTAAGTGGGGAAGGATTTTTGATCTATATTTATACTTATACAAAATGATAATTTTATAGCCTATACCTCATGAAAATTAAATCATAATGAACAAAACTATCTGATTTGTGATCTTGAAATGTATGTAGTAATCTTCGCATTGAATATTTGGAGGCATTATCTCTATAATTGGAAGTGTGATATATAAACAGACCATAAGAGCCTAAAATAAATATTCACAAAGAATGAGATCAAAATGAACCAATGAAGATGGTTATATTTATTATTGGATTGTGATTACTTGATCCACTACCATCCAACTAAGGAAAATAAAGTGGTGGATTATCTAAGTAAAAAAGATCCTATAACCTTATCTATGATGGGGATTGAGAGGGTTTGATCTTATTTAACATGAAAAGGATGGACATGGGAATCATGAAGAAAGGATCATCATCATACCTTTATCAAATTATTTCTCAACCATCACTACTTGAGAATATTAAGAAATATTAAAGGTATAATGTGGAGATACAAAAGAAGGTGGATGTCATAATGAATGGAAAAAATTATGAGTAAAATGTAGAAGATGAAGGAGTTGTGATATTTGTGAAATGACTTTTTGTTTCATCGGATCTAGAGATAAAGAAGGGGCTGCTAAATTATTATCATAGCTCAGAATTCTACATCCAACCAAGAAACACAGTAATGTATAGAGATCTCTAAGAACACTATTAATGGGAAAATATGAATAAGGATATTGTGGAATATACATCAAAGTGCATGTTGTGTTATCAAGTGAAGGCTATGAGGAAAAGTTCCAAAGGGATGATTCAACCATTTCCCATTCCTATATGGAAATAAAAAATGTCACTGTGGATTTTTCCATAGGTATTCCAAAGACATAAAAAGAGAACAATGTTATATGGGTTGTGGTGAACCATCTTACAAATTATTATCACTTAATTTGCATTAAATAGGACTTCTCACTTGATCAACTTTCAAATATAAAAATTATACCCTTAAATGTTTTTTTATTATAGATAAACCCCCTTTTAAGGGAGTAAGGGGGAAACCCAGACATCAAGACATAGCACAAAACCACAACCTGAAGGTAAAAGAGATAAAATCTAGAAAAACTGCATGGAGCTGCCTCACCCAAGAAAATGATCGTGATAAAACTCTTCACCTTTGTATGTTAGTTCAGCAAACAAGTGTCCTGTGTCAAAGCACAGGCCCTATCTGATGGCTGATTTCATACCCTCTCAAACAATCCAAATACAAAAATCTCTGCAAAGGTGAACCACCAGCTTTGAAACTTCCTCACGGGCTATTCCATGTAGTCAAGAAAAGTTTAATCACCAACTCATATGAACGGAGATCAAAAAGAATCCGGATAGGAGCAAACATCCCCCACGCCTAGAACACCCTAAATCTCCTTCACAAACGTCCTCTAGTGCCTTCAAAGCCAAAATCGAACAATCCAATTCCATTAATTTAAAATGAAAATCATCTACTATCAACGATTTCAAATGAATACTAGCATCCTTCCATTCCAAAATAATATCCTTCACAGACTCAAACAACAATCCATCAATAGCACAAAGTCCAAGCACCAGATCCAAATTCAGAATCACCCCATGGCAACCACGATCATCTTACAGCCGCATCCATAGCAACCCAAAGAAGAAGATGGTCCTGGGAGAAAGAAGTTGGGTCAATGTCACCCAGGACTGGAAGAACCGGCATCACCTCGAGGGAAAGTCACCATTGAGGGGATCCGAGCATATCAAAGCCTACAATGCCTCTCTGGGCAAGAGTTTCACAAATCGCTACCATGGAAGAAACCTCAATGGATTCTTAAATGAATGATCCATGGAAAGCAAGAAGAGACAATGATGCAGAAGGGAACGCAGAAGAGACACTAACGCATGAACTCGATCAAAGCATCACACAAAGAAAAACTTTGAAAAAACCTAAAAAACAAAAACCATCAAAGTCCCTCCTCCCTCCACACTATACAGGGCCCGACGTCAAGCCACTCAAGACTAAAGTCGTCGCCCGCATCCACCAAGCCCTAATATGCCACCAAGAAGCCTCCTCCTTCTAGACCAAAGCCTTCTCCCACTGATATGAGAAAAAGAAGACAACTGAGCCACTTAGGATCGTAGAGGAAGGGGATGTCTATGCCGAGCCAACTGAGGCCAAAGGAGGGAAGGTAGCAAAGCCTTGGAATAAACCCTAATGCTTGAGAGATAGTAGATGTTTCCACCTAAAGGCTTTCAAAGTGATTCAAATATAAAATTATATAAGTGATGGGGTTGTATGGAACACTAATATCGATTGTATCTGATTAAGATATGAGGATCACATAAAAGTTTTGGAAGAATCTTCAGTATGATATAAATATAAATTTGAACTTCAATACATCCTATCATCCCCAGACTGATATCCAATTTGAACAGACTATCCAAACACATGAGGATATATTGATATATTCCTCTATAGAGTTCAAGGGAGGTTGGACCAACATCTTCTATTGGTCGAGTTCTCATAAAACAACAGTTTCCATTCGAGCATTCAAATAACCCCGAATTAATCATTCTATGGGAAGAGATATAGAACACATATGTGTTGGGATTAAGTGGGTGAAAAATGTTTCTAGGACCTTATATAGTTGAATAAATGGTAGAAACGTTTATTACCATTCAAAAAAATGTTAAAGAACCAAAGGTTCAATATAAGAGATATTCTAATAACTGTTGATGATACATGATTTTTGAAGTTGATGATAAATTATTCCTCTGTATATCTTTGTGGAAGAGATTCATGAGATTTTGGAAGAAGGGGAAGCTAATTTCAAGATATATTTTTCCCTTCGAGATTATTGACCACATAAAAGTTGTGGAATATCAACTAGAGATCCTTCCAAACCTATTTTTAGTACATTATGTGTTTCACATATCCCTATTGAGGAAGTACATACCAGATCACTTACATATACTAAATTTAGAGGTAGTAAAACTAGAGAATAATATCTCTTAAGAGGATTATCTGGTGAATATTATGACACCCTCCATGCCATTATGATATAAATTAATTAATTTAATTAATTTTAAGTAGTTGTGGGTTACTATGAGTTTCAAACTAAATTTTTAAAATTGTAAGGTTTTGGTGCAGTGCACGATTTGGGCACGGTTAGGAATAACCATGAGATGACTGTATGTGGGGGTATACCATCATGATAGTGCCAATTTTTATAGATCAAATTAGTTATCTAAAACATGTGACTATATAGGGGTAATATTGTGGGTACCCTATGTTTATCTATTAGGGAGAGCATAGTTGGCACACGTTTTGGTAAATCATGTGTCTAAATTTTGTGTCATGTATAGTTTTTTTTTGATATTATTTTTTTCTTATTTTTTTACTCTCTCATTTATTTTACCCTCTATCCCTTCTCCCTTGTTCCACGTGATACCATGCTTCCCCTTCCACTATGGCTACACACCACCCCCTCTCCTGATCTCCTCTCTTCATGCCATTTCTCCATGATTACCTTGTGATTATTGGTTGAAACCTCAAGGTAAGGTCTCTACCTCCTTCCTTCTTTCTTATTCTAGCATTATTCTCTCTCTCTCATCATCATTTCTTGTTTGGTCAAGCTCTAGGGTACTATGTGGGAAAACTTTTTATTTATCCCTTCTTCATAGGGAATGTGATGGGTCTCTTGGGTTGGATTCATGCATGTATCATCATTTTTCATCGAAGGAAAATTATTTTAGTTTGTTTCAGCTTGATTCCAACTTTTGAGGTATGTTTTCTTCTTCCCTTTTCTTTTGGACCAAATTTAATTATGTATTTTTTTTATTTTTAGTTCCATTTGTGTTATTTAGGGTTTACTTTGGCTCCTTGAAGGTGATTTTCAGGTGTATTAATTCATATGTAATCACATATATATATTTTCCCTCCTTGTACATATTCCCTCATGGTGAAGGTAATATGTACATTAGGTTAAAGGTTGTATATATATGTGAAGGTGCGTATGTGTGTAATCATAAAAGGGAGAATTCATGCGGCCATCTTTAAAGGTCACATTTTTTGAGGTAGGTGTTTCTATTCAGTTGTTTCATTTTGGAATTTAAATTATGATTGTGATTTATAAATTCTTATTTTATGAAAAATTGATTATATGTAATAGCCCTATGTTATTTTTAAACCATTTAATTATGTTTTGGAGCTTGGCATAAATGGTTTATTGTTGAAATTTTATGTTTTCTATTGTGAAATATAATGTTTAATTATGCTAATCTTTTTTTGAAATGCATGTTTGGATTTGAAGTGGTTTTAAACAAAACTCTTGGGATTTTGATCCACTTTTAGTTTTAAAGGAGTGAAATATATTTTTTAAAGGGAATTTAGTTTTAAAGTTAGATTTTGACCTCAAAATGGTTTATAAAAGGGGGTTTTGGTATATTTCAAATGGTGATTTGAAATGTGTTTGTGATTTAACCCTTTTGAAAATCCATTTTTGGATTAGTTAAAAATGGTTTTGATGGAAATGGGTGGCATATGGCCTTGTCTTAGTTTTCAAAGAGAAATGCATTTTTGTTAAGGCTGGTTTTGAAATTTTTTGAATGTGTGTGTGATTTCCATAATTTTCTAAATGGTGTTTGGAAAATTGTTTTATAAAATGTGAATGTGATTGTCATCTTTATCCCTAGTTTTGTGTTAAAGTCTTATTTGGAACTTTGTTTTAAAATAAAGATAGTGAAAGACACCCCTTGATTTCCCCTTTCATGATTACCCCTTGTGTAGATCCCTTATCACTATGTGATGCTTGTTTTATTCCCTTGTGTGGGAATGTTCTTGTTTATGTTGTGGTGAAAATTTTATGTGGGTATTTTCATCATTGGGTATTAGGTGTGAGGGTATATTTGGTTATTCCATGTGTGTTAAACTCTAATTTTTTGTATTATGCCTCATTTTTTCTATTGTTCTTGGGTAACAGGGTACTAAGTAGAGTATCTAGCTTATCCATATAGTTGGTTCACTCACCTCTAGTCCCCCACTATTCATGCTAGGCATAAGGATTGGGTGTGGGTTTTCATTAGTGTGAGGACCATGTAGGCTAGTGGGATGGTTGGATGGACATAGGGTGTAATGCCCTGACCCCAGTTACCCAGATTTAGTGCATTATTACATAACATTGGAATGATACAAGGAATCATGTCCCGAAAGACCGATCAGTTTAATAGCCTTGGAAGTACTAGATACATTCATAAGTTTTACATTACATCATGAAATAAAAAAATCAACAACATTTTTTCCCCTTTTGAACACACTTATATCCTTATACTGTCCCTACAGGTCAACCATAAAATACTCCTTCACATCCATGGAAAAATAAAACATAGAAAGGGGTGAGCTCAGATTCTCAGTAAGGATAACAATATATCAGAAACTTTAATAAATAAGTATAAAAATTTAAGGCAATGTATAAGACTAAAAAAAATACTTTTAAACATAAACTTCAGTATAATATGGAAAAAGATAAAATCAAATAATTCCATTTACTTATTCACATGGATATTCTACTCGTCTAATAATCACATGCAATATCAATAGCCACTTTCATAATGATGGAATGCATAATACCAGACTTCATAACCACATAGTCAAGGCCTTATGCCAAGAATACAAATAATATTTTTTCAATTCCTTGTGACAAGACACTAGTTTGTATCATGAGAGCTACTAATGTATCGAGGAGTTATAGCGGGCTCCACCCATCACTTACTATGTCCAATGCATTCCTTATATGAAAAGGTTTAAACATAACATAAACATTCGTATTAAAATTAGCATATGAAATGTCAATAATTTATCCATAAACCATGAATGGTGTAAAAATAACACATACTAAGTCAAAAATATCACAAAACCTTCAATAGAATATGGAAGTTTTGTATCATACTAAATCAACTTCAAACAAGCTTAAAATTCATTAGAGGATGTTGACATAGATGAAACCAAAACCTTTTTAGAGAAATGTCTCTTTCTATTTTGAAATCATTTAAAAGCCATATAATTATAAAAGAAAACATTTATTTTGAAAATATTATTATAAAAATGTATGGGAATATTCGACGATGTTATAATGGTGTAAAATAGTTGCACCCTCCGTATAAGTTAAAAAAACATTTTTCTTTAATTTTGTCGAAAAGGTCGTAAAGAACCTTGTTTGGAAAAAGGCAGAATGATTCCTTTATAAAAAATTTATAAAAATTTAAAAACGGTATAAATGAATTTAAACTATAGTCTAGGAAATAGTATAAATGTTTTGAAATATATTTTTAAGAAACACGGATGTGGATGATAAAGAGGTCCCAGTAGACTCTCACGTATAAACAACCTCAGATAATGAAGAGATTGTGGAATTAGCCCTTACCTTGTACTTTTCCTTAATAGAGAGTATGTTAACCCAATGTATAATAGTTAAATAATTGTTATTAAATTATACAAGAACTATGTACATAAATATGATATCATATATGATCCTCTAATATTGATTTATTAATAATATTTCAGTAGTATCATCGTTTCGGGTGTTAACTGATTTGTTTTCCTTTATATGCTTGGTTACGTAAGACATGTTTGTTATGGAAATGATGTATTTTATTCATATAAATAATGATATTATGTTCATAAAAATTATTTTTAATCATAAAATTAAAATTATTCTTGAATGATTACGATGGGGAATGAATCTCATCGCGTTCGTGGAGACGGTAATCTGTACGTACGCACGAGCGACAATATCATTATATTAATGGTGAATTAAATATGTAATTGGATGGTATATAATATATAAATAAAAATTAAAATTTTATATTTATTATTTAAATTATTTATAATCATTATTATACCCATCCAAAAAGGAAGTTTTTGAATAACAAACTACACCACAACGTGGAGACGGTAAGTCGTACGTACGCACGTACGGTGACTTTGTCATTCATTTTATGGATAGAATAATGAATACGGTTGTAAAATTTTTATAATAACATAAAATTATATATAAGATACTAGAGTTATTATTTTATAATGGAAACAACAAATAAAAAGAAAGTGGAAGAAGAAAAGAACTTGAAAGATGTGATGAAATATTTACCTCTTCTTCGGGTTCTTCCTTTTGATTTGATCAAAATGGCTCCTTATGTGGGATTTCTGACCAAAGTAAGGCATATATTATGAAGGGAGGAAATTTGGGAGGATATTTGGGTAGGGTCTAGGTGATCCAAATGGATTTGGAGGTTTGAAATTAATAGAAGGTTAAGTACCCTTTTATAAGATAGGTGAGGGTCACTTTAGGAAAATCCTGAAATATTATTTTATAATAAAATCAATTTCTATTTATAATGGCTCAAAAACTATTTATTTAGAGGATAAGGTTGGTATTGTTCGAAAACCTATCAACCAATAGGTTTTATACAGGTTTAGGTCACCATATTAACCTTATATTTTAGATTTAACTCTTAATTAAATAGTTTGTCATTTACCATGTCTCTTTGTATTTTTATATTATATGGATAATAAACTTACTATAAAAATACAAGAGAACCCCAAGTGGTTCATTATTAATATATATAACCTTATCTAAGTGCTTTTACCTAACCTTATATTTTTAGGAATATTATATCAACTAATTATATAGTATTTTTTTAAAACATAATTATGTCAATTTTTACACTATTTAGTATTTGGTTTTTGTGAAAATCATAACAGCATGATTACTTCGAAAAAAAATTATTTAATCAACACTAACATGTCATATTAACCTAAAAAATTAGTGTAATTAATCAAAATTCTCAAATTACATTTATTTGTATATTTATAATATCAATTATTTTAATATTTCATTAATAAGGTAATTACTACATCATCATTGTGTCATAAATAAATTTAATTATATAATGTATAAAAATTATAAATATAATACCATTATGTAGGAAATAATTTTATCTTTCTAATGAATATTTATATTCTAATTTATCTTATGTATAACCATATATTAAATATCTTTTTGTTATTAAACTTTGAATTTAACACTTTTAACTCTTCTTTAAATAAAACAATAATAAATATCCTAAACTAATCCAAGTGGACCAAAGGGGTCATATTTTATTCCTAAGGTTTTTCTGGTTGAAATAAAATTATCCAATAGAATTCGTACATCTGTTAGGGTAATTATGATATCATTTTTACCCTTAATTACCCTATTTACTTTTAACCGTGGTAAATAAAAGTCAAAAGTTACTATTCACCAAAAATTATTTTCATCATATTGAACCAAATTTTACTTACTAATATCAACCATGTCCCCCAGATATTTTTAATTCAACTCACAGAAGTGGTAAAATTACGTTTTATGCAAATTTTCAAATAGTCCTAGAAGGTGGGTAAAAGACGGTAAATAGTTCAATAAAATTTTATATATCTAACTTTTATAAAATGGCTCCAATGAATTACATTGAACATATATAGGTATTATGTATCTATTTTGACCTAAAATAAATTAAAATTAAATAACTAATTATTTAAAAAAAGTAGGTTTTAAAAAATAATGCAGTGTTTTTCACTATTCATCAAAAATTGAATGTTTTTAGAAAAAAAATAAAAAATTCACCCTAAGATAATTTTGATATTACGAATCCAAAAATGAATTCCATTTTGAAAAAAAATTATATAATTTCGAAAAGTGGGTATTACTATTCGTAATTTCTACTTTGATTGGTTGTGATGTATTAAAACTCCAAGTTGCGTACAACGCAAGCTACTACATTATTCAAAGAGAAACGTATCGTGGAAGCTTGGGGTGTTACATTATCCCCTCCTTAAAATAATTTATTCCTAGAAATTTCTAGAATATTATTACATAAAAAGATTCGAGTGGTTCTTCATCATATGTTCCTTGGGTTCTCACGTTGCCTCTTCCATCTTATGGTTTCTCGATAGAACTTTTACCAGACGATTCGTCCATTTTCATAGCACTTTTTCTCTGGTATCAAGAATTTTGAAAGGCTCTTCACAATAAGACAGATCAAGATCCAGTTGAATTTACTCATAGGTGAGTACATGCATTGGGTCAGGCATGTATTTTCTCAACAGTGATACGTGGAACACATCGTGAACATTGGAGACACTTTGAGGCATTGTCGAACGATAAGCTACAACTTCAATTCATTCTAGAATTTCGAAAGGTCTAATGTATCGGGGAATCAATTTTCCTTTCTTACCAAAACATATACCACCCTTCCATGGAGATACCTTCAAGAAAACATGGTCTCCTACTTGAAATTCCAAATTTTTCCTTCGGTTATCGGCATAGATTATTTGCCTACTGTGGGCTTCTTTGATGTGGGTTTGGATAACCTTCACCTTTTCCATTGTTTCCTCAACAACTTCTGGGAATATGAGTTTTCTTTCACCAACATCATCCCAAATAGTTTCTTTGCGACATCTCTTTCTATATAACGCTTCATATGGTTCCATATGAATACTTGAATGGAAACTATTGTTATAGGAAAATTCAACCAGAGGTAAATATTGATCCCACATACCTTAAAAGTCAAGTGAGAAAGATCTCAAAATGTCTTATAAGGTTTGAATGGTCTATTATTATTTCCCATCAGTTTGAGGATGGTAGGAATTTCTCAAATAAAGTTCAGTATCCAGTGATTTCTGAAGACTTTTCCAGAATATTAATGTAAAATGGGGATCACGATCAGAAACAATCAAAAGGAGTAATCCATGAAGCCTTAAAACATCATTAATATATATTCTTGCTAAATATTCAAGTTGTAAATCTTATCTTATTGCAAGAAAATGTGCTGACTTGGTAAGATAATCAACAAAGACCCATATTCCATCATTTCTTTTAGGAGTCTTTGGTAGTCCCATGACAAATTCCATCATAATATCATCTCATTTCCACTTAGGTATGTGAAGAGGTTTCATGACTCTACGACATGGCCCGATGGGTGTTCCTGATCCCCATAGGTTGGAATATGTTCTCAGGTATCATAAAATGAGAGTTGGGAATTATTTACCCAATTTCATAAACATAAAACAACTAATGAATCTAATAAAATGAATCTGGATTTTTCAAACCAAACAATGATTTACAAAAATTTATAACTGAATTACATAGAAAAAAAAAACTCACCAAGACTATAAAAAAGGTACAAAACTAAAAGGAATCATCCCAAGAACCTCCACATGGCAAGAGGAATCTCCCTCAAGCCAACCCCATAACACTGCACCAAGAAGAACCGTGAAAATCCCAAACCGCTCGCACTAAGGGTTTTACCCACACCTGCGACAAAAGTGACCAAATATACTTGCAACAAAATGTGTAAGTATGGTGTGATACAAATCCCAGTAGGATTCCATGACTATATGATTCTATGTTATAAACATTCAAAAATTAAATGCTTGCAAGTTTTGGTAAACATGAAATGCTAGTGACAATTTCAAAAAGTTGCAACTTTAAATAAAAA
Source organism: Viscum album (assembly GCA_963277665.1). Lineage (NCBI taxonomy): Eukaryota > Viridiplantae > Streptophyta > Magnoliopsida > Santalales > Viscaceae > Viscum > Viscum album. The sequence continues at coordinate 863,297,826 of OY728121.1, forward strand.
ATAATTTATAAGTGGGATAATTCAAAGAATAGACACTTTAAAAATAAATTCAAAAGCTATTGAGTTTTCATCCAAATATATCGTATGCCAATGGTAAGTTTAAAGGATCTAATGAGTAAAAACAATTGGAAATAACCCCTAGGAACTAGCTCACTGTGGGTCCCAGGTACCTCGTATCTCGGTGAAAGTAACCATCACAATATATATATATATATATGTTTTTGTGCATGAGCCACTAGAAGGGAACATACCCATAACCTATTGGTCCCCAATAATCATCATCATAGTTTATTTAGATTTGTAATTTTCAATCTTGCTAAGTGAAACTGAATCCAAAACCCACAGATTCATCAGCATACTAGTACACGTCCACCCACCTAGATACTCGGGGTTTCCCCTTATGATCAAACAAGTTAAACAAGACAATAAATATACTTTTATAATGAAAATATCATTTCCATATCACAAATTCACCAAACATCCCACATGTATATCACCCAAGTTACAAAATTCCACTTTTCATTCAAATTTATTTTGAAATCTAACTCACGCCAAGATAGCCCACAACACTTTTCACATTTCTTTAACACTTCCAAAAATCCATTAAACAATTTTATAAACCATTCTAATATATTCCAAATCACATAAAATCCCACTCACATGTTACATAATACCCTTTTCATATCCAAAATCCATTTTTCACATCACACTCACACAAAACATCCCACGTCACTTTCACATCTCTTACACACTTTAGTAAATACTTAAAACATTTTTATAAAACATTTACAAGATGGAACACATCACAAAACATCGCCTTTCACATTTAAAATGTACCATTTAAAAATATACACACTCCAAACAATTTTCCAAAATGGTTTCACCTCTAACATAAATCATTAAATCTTTCAAATATTTCATAAAAAAAATTCTAAAGAGTATACCCAAACATTGCTCATAAAACCCATTTCAAAACCATATTTCAAGGAGAAAACCACACCAAAACACTAAAGGTATAATTGGAATCTCTAGAGACATTTATAAAACCACTTTCAAGTGTTATAAAATCACCTTGAATAATATCATGAAAGATACAAATGAAAACACCCATTTTCATAAAATGATCTCGATAAGTATAACAAAGTTTTACACACCAAAACTATTCCAAAAACCCCCTTAAAAGGCCCAAATTACACTAAGGAATTAAAAAAATTAATAATAATTAAACAACTAATAAATAAATTTCATATTTTATAAAACTATGACAAAAGACACCACATGTATTACATTTGAAAAGTTCACAACTTGAACAAAAATGCAATTATAAAATTAAATGCTTACTCAAATACATCAAAAACGGTTTTTTCACCACACACATAATATGTGGAACATGAAAGAATAGTAAAAAAAGCAAAATAACTCATTAAATAATGGTTAACCATGTAATCACCTACCTTTTGAGTCGAAACCCTCAAATCTTGGAGTGAAACATCAAGCGCACTACCATCACACCACAAGGAAGTGAAGAGAACCCTAAAATATCAATATTACACAAAAAAGACACCATCTCAAACCCTAGTTCCTAACACTAACTTCTGGACACTTTGGAAAATAAAGAAAGAGGGATGAAACCCTACGGAAATGGAAGAAATGGAAGGGGGGAACACTTGAAGAAATCATTGAGAAATCACCCTAAATCCACCAGTATCTGAATTTTAAAATATAAAAAAAATTCAATTGAGGTTTGAACATGGAATAGGAGATAATTTAGGAACTTTAATGGGGGAAAATAGTGAGAAATGAAGGAGCTATTAAGAAATCAACTTACCTCTTCAAATATGTGAGATTTGTGAAATCCAGAGAAGTTTCACCCAAATTCGTGATTCTATTGAGCTCCAAATTGGGGTAGTATAGAGTAGAGGTACGCCTTGGGTAATTGGTCTTAGGTGAGAGTTGGAATCCCTGAGAAAATTTAAAATTTTAATGAGATATTAAATAATTCAAAAATATTTCTAATGCAGAAAATGGGATTTTGGGAAGGACCAATCCCTTAAATAAAAACCCAATTCCACCAATATTATGGATTCTTAAATGGTCCAAATTAATATGGTGGTGTTAATAGGCTAGGTAATTCCATGTATCAATTGGAATGGATGAAAAATTTTGAAAAATGAAATAGTTATAAAGGAATCAAAATTTATTTTTAAATCTTGAATTGGGCTCACGGTTTGACCCATATCATGAAAACTCACCCATTTCTCCAAAAATGCGTACAAAACCTCTAAAACAAATAAATAATGGGAATTAAATTAAAAATAAATTAAAAATAAGTTATTTATGTGACAATTATCTCCACCATGAAAACTTTCGGCCCAAAAAAGTCACAGAAAGGCCAAAGCAACAACCAAACCCAAATGAGAAACCAATAGGTACTCCCTTGCCAGGTTTCACCCCCAAAGGCCAAAACACCTCCAGTGATCAATTAAGGAATGAATAATCTCACAAACCAAACTTAAAACACTTTATTGAAACAATCAATCACATTCAGGTTTTATCCCAAAATAAAAATCCTCAAACACAATATGAACAAGACTCAAGAAATTTACCCAAACAAACAACAACATAGAACAAGGTTACACTTACCTTGCTATAAATAAACCATTGGGAACTCTCCAATCTCAACATTTACCCATGGAATATGTAGCTAGTTAGATAGTTCCAAACAATACTAACCACCCAAGCCAAGTCCAAGGAAAAAAATTGAGTCACTAGTACGATAATACACAAATGGGCTCCCCACTATAAGAGACAACTTAAATTTTTTCTGAGATAGAATCAGGACACTAACAGGGAAAGACCTAAATGGACTCCCTGGTTCAAGGGGTATAATTCCTTAGGAACTTTACAAAGTAAATTATATAAGACTCATATTGGGTCTCCCCACCCTAATAACAACCCATTTTAACCGACCAGCATGGGCTAGTACAGAAAGACCCCAAAATTTAAAAGGGTTGGGAGGTCAGCACGGTTAGTCTGCATGATTTGGAAAATTGTGCGCTAACTGTGGGGATCCATCTATCTACATTGTTTTTTAGGGCATGGTCACTACTAACCATGCACAAACCGTGTGCTCAACCTGTCTATCCAAACATCAAACCTTTCTCTTAATACCCAGTCGAAACAAAAGGGGGAATGTATGATCTCAAGCTACAACATGGAAATGTGGTCCTCCCACCTCTACCCCCAAATGGGAACAACTAGAACAAGATGATGAAACCAGAGGTTTAAAATCTTCCTATCATTCAAACTGAGGATAGGACTTTGTACTAGGGTTTGAACGGCCTTTGTATTTCCCCTCACTATGTGTCATCTTCTCTCTATGAAATATGGCTAGAGCTCAAATTATTTAATCATCTTCAGCCTCGTAGTTAGGCTTTGGAAACCACTTGAACAGAACTTCTTCTTCCATTGATACAAACAACTACACTACAATCCTTGATAAGTTTACCAAGACATAAAACATTCCAAACTCACTTTATCCTAACCCAACATTTCACTGAAACAAGGTCATATAGTATGAAAACACCTCACAACTTGTTTCTTTAGGTGATAAAAACTGAAGGAAAGGATGCATATGAACACCTTCCTCTGAAACGGAATATTTTAACGTTTTTTCCAAGGGACACATACTCCCAACATAACATAGATTCTCATAGGATTTCATAACCTTCACCTTTACAGTTAAACGGGCACATGACATCACAAGGTTTAACCAAACATGACCATTGCAACTAATAGAACCAATACATTGAATGAGACCTTATGGAAAGTCCCTAAACATCACACAAGTCCAGAAAGTGGCCACAATAGCCTCTTATGACTTGATTCCCAAAACTAGTGGTTTAACATTAACTCCTTTAAATAAACTATAGAGAACCCATAGGCCCTCTTAGACACCATTAAGACACTCATCCACACTAAAAACCCTAGACCACTTCCACCTTCAACGAATCAGGCTACTTAAGAAACCAAGGTCTCTTCCAAATTTCCATGGGCACTCTCCCTCTACAAGAGGATCCACAAATCAAAGAAATAAATGGGTTTAGACTCAATCAACAAATATCATAAAAGATTCATTATATTGATCAATGGGAGGATTTTAAAATGGTGAAACAATCTGGTTAACACTTCAGTTGTTCATTAACCCTTAATGGGGGCTTACCTTATCCAATGAGAGAACCCAAGTACCCAACCAAGCTGGTCTATTGGTCAAAACATTCCAAAAACCATATCCAAACACATAAAGGGAACCACCGTAAAGGTGTCCCAAAACATATCTCATAAGAGACTACTAACTGGTCCTTCTACCCAGATTACTGACCAAACACAAACCCAAAACACGATTCGAACAGGAGGGTTTTATAGACTCAAAACATTCCACAACATCATCATTTCCAGAAAACACATAATACACACCATCCCAAAAAACTCATCAATACATCAATTTTTCCTTTTAAAAACATTTCTTTGAAAACAAATGGTTCAGCGGTTAGCGTATCCACCAATGGCATCCCATGGGCCCCACAAATTCATGTTTATATACCACACTGGGCACCCTCCTCATATCCATCCCGACACTCATCCATTCATGCAATTAACCATCCATCATCCCATATAACCCCATGCATGTGGTCTCTAGTGAAAATACCAAAGTTTAAAACAAAAACTCTTTCCACGATTCAAAACCAAAACAATCAACCAATACTTCCTTTTTCTCAATACCGCTAACCAAGAAATCGAACCCAAATTACCACTTACAAAAAATTTCAGAACGGAACAATCATTGAAATGAAAACTCACTTTCAAGTCATACACATTAATTTCAAAACATCTCATCCCATTAAAACACCTTTCAATAGTTTATAAAACTTTATTTGAAACACTTTTTCAAAACCAACTTTAACATACTTCTTAGTTTCAAAAGTGGCGTAAACACATCATTTTCCTAATTCAAAAAAAATCTGAAATTTTAGTTCCACCATTTGAAAAATCAAACCCTTCCATATTTATTTGAAAATCATTTCACAAAAACCTTACACTTCTTAAAACCATATCATTTTTACTTTAAAAACGAACTTCCATGATTTCAAAACTAAAGGACACAAGTCCATACGAGGGGGAACTAGCTTCGGTGGGTGACTTGGAAATATGGTTGGAGGCCATATTCCAATAACTTCACCATCACAAAGAGTATTCTAGGGAATATACCCATCTCCACATGGCTTTTTAGGCCTAGAGAGTTCACTGAGACCATTAACCCAACTCTCTTTTCATTTCTCCTAGTCATCATCAAACCAAGAAAAACAAAGGACTTGGATAAATCCTGAAATCCCCTAGAAACTTGAATCCCTTCATGAGGTGTGGTGATCAAGAACACTACCCATAACTGCAATACCATGTCCCGACAACCCTAACTCCAGACTATCCCAATTCTTCCCCAAATAACATGACCTAAAGAATTAATCTCAACCTCCTCTGATACCATTTTGTCAGGAACCGAATCTGGTCACCGCTGAAACTAGCACCAAACCCAAACCGCGACTAGCCCAAAGGGAATTCCCAATCCCCATAGATTGGTGCAAGTTATCGGGTATCATAAAATGATAATTGGGAATTATTTACCTGATTTTATAAACTTAAAACAACAAATGAATCCAATAAAACAAATCTGGATTTTTCAAACCAAACAATCTTTTACAAAAATTCATAACTGAATTACATAATTTAAAAAAACTCACCAAGACTATAAAAAAGATAAAAAAACCAAAAGGAAACATCCCAAGAATCTTCACATGTAAAGAGGCACCACCCTCAAGCCATCCCCATAACACTGCACCATGAAAAATAGCTAAAATCTCGAACTGCTCGCACTAAAAGTTTTACCCACACCTCTGACAAAAGTGACCAAATAAACTTACACCCAAAGGTGTAATTAGGGAGTGAGAAAAAGACCAGTAGGATTACACCACTATAGGATTACATGTGATAAACATTCAAAGATGAAAATATTTCAAGATTAGGTAAACAATAATTACAAGTGACAATTTCAAAAAGATGAAACTTTAAATAAAAAATCAATTTCTAAGTGGCATAATTTAAAAAATAAACACTTTTAAAGTAAATTCCAAAGATACTGAATTTTAAGCCAAATATACCATATTCTGATGGTAATTTTAAAGGATCTAATGAGCACAAACAATGGGAAATAACCCCTAGGCACTATCTCACTGTGGGTCCTAGGTACCTCGTATCTCGGTGAAAGTAACCACCACAATATATATCTGTTCTTGTGCACGATCCACTAGAATGGAACATACCCATAACCTATTGGTCCCCAATCATCATTATCATAGTTTAGTTATATTTTTAAGCATCAATCTTGCTAAGTGAAACTAATCCCAAACCCCACGGATTCACTAGCATACTAGTTCACATCCACCCACCTAGATACCCTGGTTTTCCCCTTATTCTCAATAAAGTTCAACAAGTCAAGAAATATACTTTGCACATGAAAATATCATTTCCACATCACAAATTCACCAAACATCCTACATGTATACCACACAATTCACAAAATTCTACTTTTCATTCAAATTGATTTTGAAATCTGAATCACACCAAAATAGCCCACAACACTTTTCACATTTCTTTAACACTTCCACAAATCCATTAAAAAAATTTATAATACCATTCAAATATATTCTAACTCACATAACATACCACTAAAATGTTACATAATACCATTTTCATATCCAAAATCCATTTTTCACATCACACTCACACAAAACCTCCCACATCACTTCCACATCTCTTACACATTTTAGTAAATCCTTCAAAAAAATTTATAAAACATTTCCAAGATGGCACAAAAAAAATCCCCTTTAACATTTAAAATGTTCCATTTAAAAATATACACACTCCAAAACACTTTTCCAAAATGGTTTCACCTCTAATATAAATCATTAAATCATTCAAATCTTTCATAAAACAATTCTAAAGAGTATACCCAAAATTTTCTCATAAAACCCATTTCAAAACCATATTTCAAGGAAAAACCAAACAAAAACACTACCAAAGTATAATTTGTAGCACTAGAGACGTTTTTAAAACAACTTTAAAGTGTAATAAAATCACCTTGAATAATATCACGTAAGATACAAATGAAAACATCCATTTTCATAAAATGCTCTCAAGAAGTATAACAAAGATTTATGCACCAAATATTTTCTAAAAACCCCCTTCCAAGTCCCAAATTACACTAAGGAATTAAAAAAACATAATTTTCATCCCATTTAAACAACTAATAAATCAATTTCATATTTTATAAAACTACGACAAAAGACACCACATGTATTACATTCAAAAAGTTCACAACTTCAAAAAATGAAATTATAAAATTAAATTCTTAACCAAATACCTCAAAAAAAGGTTTTCACACCACACACATAATATGTGGAATATTAAAAATTAGTAAAAAAAGAAAACTAACTCATTGAGTAATGGTTAACCATGGAATCACCTACCTTTTTAGTTGAAACCCTCAAATCTTGGTGTGAAACATCAAGTGCACTACCGCCTCACCACAAGGAAGTGAAGATAAATATAAAACATCCAGATTACACCAAAAAGACACCATTGCAAACCCTAGGTTTGATCCCTAACTTCTGTAAACTTTGGAACATCAAGAAAGAGGGATGAAACCTTAAGGAAATGGAAGAAATGGATGGGACGAACACTTATTTGAAGGAATCATGGATAAATCGTCCTAAATCCACCAATATCTGAATTTTAAAAAATAAAAACATTCAATTGAGTTTCTAAAAATGAATAGGATATCATTTAAGATCTTTAATGTGGGAAAATAGTGAGAAATGAAGGAGTTATAAAGTAATCAATTTACCTATTCAAATCTGGGAGATTTGTGAAACCCAGAGAAGTTTCGCCCATATTCGAGATTCTATTGAGATCCAAATTGGGGTAGCAGAGAATGGAGGTACACCTTGGGTAAGTGGGCTCGGGTGAGAGTTGGAATCCCCAAAAAAACTTAAAAATTGAATGAGATATTAAATAACTAAAAAATATTTTTAATGCAGGAAATGATCTTTCGGGAAGGCCATATCCCTTAAATAAAAACCCAATTCCACCATGATTATGGATTCCTAAATGGTCCAAATTACTAGGGTGGTGTTAATAGGTCAGTTTATGCCAATTAAAAAATGTAATGGATGAAAAATGTTGAAAATGAAGTATTTATAAAGGAATCAAAATTTATTTTTAAATCTGGAATTGGGCTCACGATTTGACCCAAATCCTGAAAACTCACCCATTTCTCCAAAAATGCATAGCAAACCCCTAAAATAAAGAAATAATGGAAATTAAATTAAAAATACCTTTAAAATAATTTATGTATGTGACAATTCTCTCCACCAAGAAAACATTCCACCCTGTAAGGTCACAGAAAGTTCAAAGCAACAACCAAACTCAACTGAGAAACCAAGAGGTACTCTCTTGCTAGGTTTCACCCCCAAAGTCCAGAACACCTCGAGTGATCAATTAAGGAATTAATACTCTTACAAACCAAACATACACCACTTTTCTAAAAAAATCAAGCACATTCAGGCTTTATCCCAAAAAAACTCCTCAAACACAATCTGAACAAGACTCATGAAATTTACCCAAACAAACAACAACATTGAACATGGTTACACTTACCTTGATATAAATAAACCATTGGGAACTCTCTAATATCAACATTTACCCAAGGTAGATGTACTTAGTTATATGGTTATGAATGAGACTACCCACTTTCAAGCTAATTCTAAGGAAAAAAACTGAGTTACTGGTACGAGGAGACACAAATGGGCTCCCCTCCATAAGAGACAACTTAAATTTTTTCCGAGACAGAATCGGCACACTAACAGGGTGAGACCTGAATGGACTCCCAAATTAAAGGGGTAGAATTCCATAGGAACTTTAAAAAAGAACTTATATAAGACTCATAGTGGGTCTCCCCACCATAATAACCAACCATTTTAAATGACCAGCACAGGACAGTACAGAAAGACCCCAAAATTTAAAGGGTTGGGAGGGCCGCACAGTTAGTCCACATGATTTGGAAAACCATGTGCTAACCATGGGGATCAGTCTATCTACACGGTTTTCTGGGGAATGGTAACTACTAACCATGTGAAAACCGTGTTCTCAACTTGTATATCCAAACTTCAAACATTTCTCCAAATACCCAGTTGAAACCAAAGGGGGAAAGTATGAACTCAGGCTACAACATGGAAATGAGGTCCTCCCACCTCTACCACCAAATAGGAAAAACTCAAACAAGATGATGAAACCAGAGGTTTAAACTCATCCTATAATTCATACCGAGGATAGGACTTTGTACTAGGGTTTCAATGAACCTGGGATTTTCCCTCACAATGTGTCATCTTCTCTCTAGGACCTATGGCTAGAGCTCAAATGATTGAAGTATCTTCAGACTCGTAGTTAGGCTTTGGAAACCACATGAAAAGAACTTCTTCTTCTGATGATACAAACAACTACACAACAATCCCTCATAAGTTTACCAAGACATAAAAAATTCCAAACTCGCTTTACCCTAACCCAACATTTCACTGAAAAAATGTCTTATAATATTATCAAACATCACACATTGTTTCTTTAGGTGATAAACAGTAGAAGGAAAGGATGAATATACACACCTTCCTCTGAAATAGAGGATTATGACATTTTTTAAGGGTGACATACTTCCAACATAACATAGATTCTCAGATGATTTCAAAACCTTCACCTTTATAGTCAAACGATCACATGAAATCACAAGGCCTCACCAAACATGACCATTGTGACTGATAGAAACAATACATGGAGCGAGCCCTTAGGCCAAGTCCCTAAAAAACACACAAGTCAATAAAGTAGCCACAATAGCCTCTCATTACCATATTCCCAAAACTAGTGGTTTAACATTAACTACTTCAAATAAACTATGAAGAACCTAGAGGCCCTCTTAGACACCATCGAGACAGTCATTAACACTAACAACCCTAGACCACTTCCACCTTCAACGAATCAGGAAACTTAAGAAACTAAGGTCTCTTTCAACCTTCCATGAGAACTCTCCCACTACAAGAGGATCCAAAAAACAAAGAAATTAATGGGTGTGGACTCAATCAACAAAGATCGATAAAATATTCATTATATTGATCAACGGGAGGATTTTACAATGGCGAAACAATATGGGCTCCACTTCAGTTGTGCATTAACCCTTAATGGGGGCATACCTTATCCAATGAGAGAACCCAAGGACCCAACTAAGATGGTCCATTGGTCAAAACATTCCAAAAACCATATCCAAAAACATGAAGGGAACCACCTTAAAGGTGTCAAGAAACATATCTCATAAGAGACTACTAACTAGTCCTTCTACCTATCTTGTTGACCAAACACAAACCCAAAACACGGTTCAAACAGGAGGGATTCTTAGACTCAAAACATTCCACAACATCAACATTTCCAAAAACACATAATACACACCATCCAAAAAAACTCATCAAGACATCAATTTTTTCTTTTAATAAAATTTCTTTGAAAACAAACAGTTCAGCGGTTAGCGTATCAACCAATGGTACCCCATGGGCCCCACACATGAATGTTTTTGTGCTACACCAGGAACCCTCCTCATATCCATCCCGACACACATCCAGTTTTTCCATTAACCATCCATCATCCCATATAACCCCATGCATGTGTTCGCTCACAAAAATACCAAAGGTTAAAAATAAACTCTTTCTACTTTTCAAAACCAAAACTATCAACCAATACTTCCTTTTTCTCAATACCGCTAACCAAGAAATCTAACCCAAATTACCGCTTACAAAACATTTCAGAAAGGCACACTCATTCAAATGAAAACTAACTTTCAAGTCATACATATTAATTTCAAAACATCTCATCCCATTAAAACATCTTTCAACAGTTTAGAAAACTTTATTCGAAACACTTTTTAAAAACCAAATTTAACATACTTCTTGGATTCAAAAGAGGCGTAAACACACCATTTTCTTAATTCAGAAAAAAAATTCTGAAATTTTTGTTCCACCATTTCAAAAATCAAACCCTTACCTCTTTATTTGAAAATAATTTCACAAAAACTGTACGCTTCTTAAAACCATGTCATTTTTAAATTAAAACTGAACTTCCAAGATTTCAAAACTAAAGGACACAAGACAAAGCGAGGGGGAACTGGCTTCGGTGGGTGACTTGGAAATATGGTTTTTGTCCATATTCAAATCACTTCACCATCACAAATAGTATTCTAGGGAATATCCCCAGCTCCACATGGATTTCCAGGCTCGGTGAGCTCACTGATACCATTAACCCAACTCTCTTTTCATTTCCCCTAATCATCATCAAACCATGAAAACCAAAGGACTTGCATAAATCCGGACCAACCCTGGAAACTTGAATTCCTTCATGAGGTGTGGTGATCAGGATCTCTAACTATAACTGAAATACTAAGTCTCGACAATCTTAACTCCAGACTATCCTGACTCTTCCCCAAATAACATGACCCAAATATTTAACCTCAACCTCCTCTGATACCATTTTTTCACAAACTGAATCAGGTCACTGTTGAAACCGACACTAAACCCAGCCCACGACATGGCCCGAAGGGCGTTCCCGATCCCCATGGTCAGGCCCAAGTTCCTGGGTATCATAAAATGATAATTGGGAATGATTTACCTGATTTTATAAACATAAAACAACAAATGAATCCAATAAAATGAATCTGGATTTTTCAAACCAAACAATCTTTTACAAAAATTCAGAACTAAATTAAATATTTTAAAAAAACTCACCAAGACTATAAAAAAAGTTAAAAAACCAAAATTAAACATCCCAAGAACCTTCGCATGGCAAGAGGCACCACCCTTAAGCCATCCCCATAACACTGCACCAAGAAAAACCGCTAAAATCTCGAATCGCTTGCACTAAAAGTTTTACCCACACCTGCGACAAAAGTGACCAAATATACTTACACCCAAATGTTTAAGTATGGTGTGAGCCAACTCCCAGTAGGATTCCACCACTATAGTATTCCATGTGATAAACATTCAAAGATGAAAAGCTTTCAACTTTTGTTAAACAATAAATGCTAGTGACAATTTCAAAAAGATACAACTTTAAATAAAAAAACAATTTCTAAGTGAGATAATTTAATGAAAATCACTTTTAAAATAAATTCAAAAGCTATTGAAATTTCAGCCAAATATATTGTATGCTGACGGTCAGTGTACAGGATTTAATGAGCACAAATAATGGGAAATAACCCCTAGGCACTAGCTCACTGTGGGTCCCAGGTGCCTCGTATCTCAGTGAAAGTAACCATCAAAATATATATAGGTTATCATTTATGATCCACTAGCAGGGAACATACCCATAACCTATTGGTCCCCAATCATCATCATCATAGTTTATTTAGATTTGTAAGCGTCAATCTTGCTAAGTGAAATTGAGGCCAAACCCCACGGATTCACTATCATACTAGTACACGTCCACCCACCTAGATACCCGTGTTTTCCCCTTATGATAAAAAAAGTTTAACAAGTCAAGAAATATACTTTTCACAAGAAAATATCATTTCCACATCACAAAATAACCAAACATCTCACATGTATACCACAAAAGTCAAAAAATTCCACTTTTCATTCAAATTGATTTTGAAATCCGACTCACACCAAAATATCCCACAACACGTTTCACTTTTCTTTAACACTTCCACAAATCCATTAAAAAATTTTATAAATCCATTCCAATATATCCCAACTCACATAAAATCCTTCTCACATGTTACATAATACCCTTTTCATATCCAAAATTCATTTTTCACATCACACTCACACAAAACATCCCACATCACTTTCACATCTCTTACACACTTTATTAAATCCTTCAAACATTTTTATAAAACATTTCCAAGATGGAACACATCACAAAACATCCCCTTTCGCATTTGAAACATACCATTTTAAAATATACATACTCCAAAATAGTTTTTCAATATGGTTTCACCTCTTACATATTTCATTAAATAATTCAAATCTTTCATAAAACAATTCTAAAGAGTTTACCCAAACTTTTCTCATAAAACCCATTTCAAAACCATATTTCAAGGAAAAAACCACACCAAAACACTACCAAAGCATAATTGGAAGATCTAGATACATTTATAAAATCACTTTCAAGTGTTATAAAATCACCTTGAATAATATCACGAAAGATACAAATGAAAACACCCATTTTCATAAAATGATCTCAAGAAGTATAACAATGTTTTACACACCAAACCTATTCCAAAAACCTCCTTCCATGGCCCACATGACACTAAGTCATTAAAAAACATAATTTTCATCTCCTTTAAACAACTGATAAATCAATTTCAAATTTTATAAAACTATGACAAAAGACACCACATGTATTACATTCGAAAAGTTCACAACTTCAACAAAAATGAAATTATAAAATTAAATGTTTAACCAAATCCCTCAAAAACTGTTTTCGCACGGAACACATCATATTGGGAACATGAAAAACTAGTAAAAAATCAAACTAACTCATTAAGTAATGGTTAACTATGGAATCACCTACCTTTTGAGTCAAAACACTTAAATCTTGGTGTGAAACATCAAGATCACTACCTCCGCACAACAAGGAAGTAAAGAGAAACCTAAAATATCAAGATTATACCAAAAAGACACCATTTAAAACACTAGGTTTGAACCCTAACTTCTGGACACTTTGTAACATCAAGAAAGAGGGATGAAACCCTAAGGAAATGGAAGAAATGGAAGGGAGGAACTATTACTTAAAGTAATCATGGAGAAATCTCCCTAAATCCACTAGTATCTGAATTTTAAAATAGAAAAACATTCAATTGAGGTTCGAACAAGGAATAGGAGTTCATTTAGAAATTTTAATGGGGGGAAATAGTGAGAAATGAAGTAGTTATGAAGGAATCAATTTACCTCTTCAAATCTAGGAGATTTGTGAAATCCAGAGAAGGTTCTCCCAAATTCGTGATTCTATTGATCTCCAAATTGGGGTAGGAGAGGTACGACTTGGGTAATTGGTCTTGGGTGAGAGTTGGAATCCCCAAAAAAAATAAAAATTGAATGAGATATTAAATAATTAAAAAATATTTTTAATGCAAGAAATGGGATTTTGGGAAGGCCCAATCCCTTAAATAAAAACCCAATTCCAGCATGATTATGGATTCCTAAATGGTAGAAATTAATATGGCGGTGTTAATTGGTCATGGTATGCCAAGTATGAATTGTAATGGATGAAAAAATTTGAAAAATTAAGGATATATAAAGGAATCAAATATTATTTTTAAATATGTAATTGGGCTCATGGTTTGACCCAAATCATTAAAACTCACCTATTTCTCCAAAAATGCATTGGAAACCCCTAAAACAAAGTAATAATGGAAATTAAATTAAACATACCTTTAAAATAAGTTATGTGTGTGACATGTGTTAGGTTTGTTTGGGCATCCATATGAGGGATGGACCAAACCAGTTCATTAAAAAATATTATTAGATATTGGGTTCTCCTTTTAAATATGATCCTAAGCCTTTGGAGAATACTTTTATATTTTGGGTGTTAGGGTAAGATTGATTTGGAGTTTGTCATTGGAACTCGAGAGGTATGTGTAGGTAGAGTCTAGCTATCTATTTCCTACCATGAGCCTTGAGTTTCCATGGGAATTTGGATTTTAATTATGAATTCTTATTTCATTTGATTTATCAATGAGTATGTGTTTAATCTCATTGGAATAACTGAGTTTCCTTAGGGGTCATATTGGACTTGGGATGGAATAAAAGAAAGAAGTCAATATGTGAGGTTGGATTATAGGGTCTCAAAAATCATGCGATAACCAAACACTTGATTCTATACATGTTCTAGGAACTAATTCATGATTGGTATGTGTCTTTCAACCATGTTTCCAAGTCAATAACGGTCTTTAATCCTAATTGCTTCTTTTATTTAAACCACTTTAGCTTTTTATTTTCTAGTGTGTAAGTTCAATATGATAGGGGTCATGCTTGGTCTTGTGATATATTGGTATCATTGGATGGGTTTTTTATTGAGTCTTGTGTAATTCCTTTGTTATTTAGTTTGTGCATGTGATGTGAAATTGATTTTTTGTGTGTGAAAAAAATATTTCTAAGAAAAATGTTTTCATTTTTAAAAAAATTCCTTAGCGCTTGTTTTTAAAATGAGATTATTTTTATAAAATGTTTTAAAATAGTTGGTTTCCTTTGAAATTTTGAAAAAAAATTACATGTGATTTATTTTTCTAATAATTTTTATGATGTTTTAAAAGATTTTTTTTCTCTTTAAAGGGAAACTAGTGTTTTATAAATTTAAATTTTACCCTTGGTGTGTGTATTTTAAAAGGGTAAGTGACATGAAAACTATTTCATATGGAAAATATGTGTTTCATTTTAAAAACTAGAATGGTGTTTTGGTTAAATAAAAGTATTGGTTTTTTTAAATAACTTTGGGAAACATTTTTAAATTGACCAATTCAGGTTAGGACTTCTAGTTTGAATTTTTTAGAATGGTTCTTGTTTTTTTAAAAGAAATAGGGGCCAATTTTAGTGGTATCTTATTTTTAAAAAATTTATTTTGGTAAAAATTTTATTTTTTTAGTAAATATAGTGTCTTAATTTTTTCCCTTGTGTGTTTTGGAAAAGTTTTTTATGATTTTGGTGACAAAACCATGTGAGGATCAATGTCACATGTTACTTGATGTAAGCCTCCTAGAAAGGTCTAGTGTTAAAGTACAATGTTTGTTTTATGGGTCTTTCCTCTTCTATTTGAAAATGCATGGGATGCTAATGGAGTGGCATGTTTTGATTCATTTTTGGAGTGTCATGCTTTGGGTTTATAAAATTTAGTTCTTCTCTAATGACTCTTTTGTAGATTTTTGGGTCTATTGATTTCGAACTATGAATTTTGGTTGATTAATGGATCAGTTACGGTCAATTTTCTTTTGGAATCTCTTGAGTGAGGTCTATTTAGGGATTTCTGTCTATTTGGTCTTGGATGTACTTAAGGTTTGATGGGTCAATGACCAACATTCACTGTAACCTTCAGTTGTTTGGTTGTGTATCTTTGGAATGATGGTCCATTTGGGAATTTTTTCTCATTGAGTTTAGAGTGGCGTGGCTTGAGTAATCCTTTCCAGATGTTTTTTTTAGTTATCATTGCTGGTGGTGTTCCTTTCAGAATTTGTACATTCCTTATTACTTGATATTATGGTTGACCTTATGTGTTGTAGGTCATGGGTTGGTTCCTTTTGGAATTTTTGGGCTTTTTTCCTTGGAAAGGAAAATAACTTGGTGTTCATGTATAGATATTTTAGGTGTAGTTTTATTACCAGTGGGGTTGGGGATTCCATTGGGTTTTTATTTCCATTAGAGTTATCATGGGATAGTATTCCAAGGAGTGGGATTTAAAACACCCTTGAATATCGAATTTGAAACTTATATTAGAGCCTTGTAATTTCTTATTGAGGAACATTTTATATTTTTTAGCTCCTAGTTTGAGTTCCTTGGATTAGTTATCTATGGATAGGTAATGGTTGTAAATTCCCTTGGGATATTTTTGGAATGCAGTTTCTTGGTGAAATCCTTTTGTTTTGGGGTAAGTAATTGATAGTATTCCACCATTATTTTTCATTCCTAAATGGTGCGAAGATTTATGTTTCATCTAATTTTCATTTGAAAATTTTATTGATCAGTGTATAATTATTTTTTATTGAGTATTTTTTAGTAGTTCTAAGGATTCTTATAATTTTCATGGAGAGTTTCCCTAGAAATTATTTCCCTTTTTAACCTCAACTTTGGACCTGAGACTTTCTAGAGGAAGAAAGTGGTATAGTGGGGATTTTATGACACCCTCCTGTTATGGTGATATTAATTAATTTTAATCATTTTTGGGTTCCTGATATTATTGGGATATATGTTTAAAAAACTTAAGGGTTTTGGTGTAGTGCACAGTTTGTGCACGCTTAGGAGTAACCGTGTATTGACCATGTGTGGGGTCTTTCATTGGGATAGTGTTTATTAACATGTATTGATAATAGTTAGCTCAACCAAAATACTATAAACGGGTAACCTTTTTGGTTCCATGTTATTTTCCAGTAGGGATAGCATGATTGAATCATGGATTAGTAAACTTTGTGCCTAAACCATGCACCATGTCCAACTTTTTAAAAAGAATCTTTTTATTTTTTTATTTTTCATTTTTTTATTTTTTTATTTTTTTATATTTTTTATTTTTATACCACCCTCATTTAATTTCCAATATCTCCCTTATACCTTATTCCATATGAAACCCATCCCCACTCCTTGATAGACACGTGAAACCCCCTCTCTTGAGCTCCACTCTCAACACTGTTTCTCCGTGATTCCCTTGAGATTCTTGATCAACACATCAAGGTAAGATCTATGCCTTCCACCTTCTTTATTATTCTAGTATTTTTCTCTCTATCATCACCCCCTACTTTCTTGGATGAACCCTAGGGTTCTGGGTGAGCCGAATTTTTATGTCTCCCCTCTTCCAAGGGTATGTGATGGGTCTCTTAGGTTGGCTTCATGCGTGTCTCGGCATACAGCATTAAAGGCGAATCATTTCAGTTCATTTCAGCACACTCACCAATATTTGAGGTAAGTTTTATTCTACCCTTTTCTTTTGGACCAATTTTAATTAGGGGTTATATGATTTTGGGTTCCCTTTTTGTTATTACGGGTTTTATGTCTCTTCGAAGGCAAGTTTCTTATGTATTCATAGGTAATCACATATATATATATATATATATTATCCTTGTACATATTCCATAATGGAGAGGGTAATATGCACATTGGGTCAAATGGTACATATGTGAAGTTTGATATGCATGTAAGTGTAAAAGGGTAGATTCGAGTGGTCATCTTCAAAGGTGACATGTTTTGAGGTACGTGTTTCTATACAGTTGTTTCATTTTAGAGTTAAAATTGTGATTGTGATTTCAAAATTCATTTTTTATGAAAATATAATTATATTTGATATCCTAAGGGTATTTTAAAACTATTTCATTGTGTTTTGGAGATTGATATAAATGGTTTATTATATAAATTCCATATATTCATGTTTGAAATGGAATGTTTAATTATGCTAAGATTTTTGTGAAATGCCTATTTGGATTTGAAATGGTTTTAAATAGAAATTAGGGGGTTTTGATCTAGTTTTAGTTTTTAAGGAGATAAAACTATATTATTAAGGGAATTTAGTTTTAAAGTGAGGTGTTGACCTCAAAATGATTTATAAAATGGGTTTTTAGTGTATTTCAAATGGTGATTTGAAATGTGTTTGTGATTCTACCCTTGTAAAAATTTCTTGATGGATTGGTTTAAAATGGTTTTGATGGAAATGGGTGGCCTACAACCTTGTCTGGGTTTTCAAAGAGAAACACCCTTGTGTTATGTGTGATTTTCAAATGTTTGGAATGTGTGAATGATTTCCATCATTTTTCAAATGGTGTTTTTAAATGTTTTTATGAAATGTTAATGTTATTGGAATCCCAAGACATGTTTTTGTATTAATGTATTGGTTCTCATGTTGTTTTAAAATGGTTATAGTGAAATACACCCCTTAATTTCCACTTACTTTATTACCCCTTATGTGGGTCCCTTACCACTATGTGATTGTTATTTTCTTCCCTTATGTGAGAATATTCTTATTTAAGTCATGGTGAAACTTTTATGTGGGTATTTTCATCATTGGGTGTTTGTGGTGAGGGTATATTTGGTTATGCATTCTATTCTAGACTTGGATTGTTGGAACTATGCCTCAATTTCTCTATTGGTTATGGGTAACTGGGTACTAAGTGTAAGATCTATCTTGTACGTATGGTTGGTTCACAACCTCCTAGTTTCACACCAATCATGCTAGGAACAAGGGATGGGTGGGGGTTTTTCATCGCCACAAGGATTGTGTGGGCTAGTGGGATGATGGGATGGACTTAGTGCATGTTGGTAGCTTGTTCAGGTTGTTATACCGTTATACGGATAGGTGCTTCACGCATTAGTGACCTTAGGCAAATTCCATGACATATTCAATTACTTTCTAAGTTTTCTTTTTTGGGATTTTGATCTAGTGTTTGATTGTATCATTTTTACTCCTCTTTAATTGTTATGGAATAATGATTACTTACTTTGATATATCCCTTGTGATATATGTGGTTCCTGCTTTGTTATTCTTGATCTATGTGTGTTGGATCTTTTTTTTTTGGAAAATTTTTTTTCAAATAAATTATAAAACCTATTTCGAAATTAAAAACTTTTGAGGGTGATTTTAAGTGATTTTCAAAATTATTGTTTCAGTTTAAAGTTGGATTTGTATGGTTAAATTTTTTAAAGTGTCTATTTCCATTTAGATAAAAACAAATGGGTTATTTTTTGAGCAATTTAAATGGGAGTGTTGTTTTTGAATGGATTCGAATGATGGATGATTTTCAAAACATGTGATTTTAGTGTTAGAAAAGAAAGAGAAATGTTTTGAAATGTGATTATGGATATATTTCGTTTCCTATAATGTATATGTGAAAAGACGACTTTCTAGTTTATTTTCAAACTAAAATTTATGAATTTCCTTATGAAACATACTAAATAGATTCGGAAAATTGTGGTATCTTACTAAGTGATTATGTTATCATGCCTATATTATCATCTCAATTGTAGGTTCCTGGTTCAGATGATTAGTCATACCATGAGTGTTTTTTTACCTGGGATGCGAGGTTATTCATTTATTAATTACATTTTACCAATTAAGATTTTATTGATTTATATGGATGTAGAGTATATATATTCTACGAATGGGGGGAAAAGGGAACTGGTGGTGGCTATGTTGTTCATTTTAGGGGAGGGAGACCGGGGTAGTAGAGGGTTTATCTAGTGTGTTTCATTTAACTGTATGTTTATTTAGTTCTATTTATTTGTGTTTCTCCATGGATTTCTTATGTAATGATAGGTCATATAGGATTTTTTTTATATTACTTATATTGATTTTACTATTAATATTATGTGAAACCATTCCCAAGTGTGCTCTTGTGATACTTAGGCACTAGTTTCTAGCCCTTGGGGATCGGGAATGACCTTCCGTCATGTGGGGGTCAATTAAGGAATCCATCGGAGGGAAATCCTAGACTAGTCTGTTACAAAGATTAGGGACCATAAATACAAAGTTTTTTAAAATAATACAATCCACATTGTAAAAGTACTTTATAGAAACCATATGTATAGAGGGGTAGTTTGGGGACCTGAATATTACTTGAAACAAAATTACCCTCATTTTTTCATTATATTATATGAAATTAAATTTCAAGGGTTAAATTTATTATGGGTGGAATAATGTAATTGTAACATCCTATACCCAGATTCCATTGAATGGTTCCCTAAGATCGGTTTTCCACATGGACTCAAGAGTATATCCCAAAATGTCAGAGGTTATCGACTAGCAGTGAGGGAATAGGGTGTGTCTATGGGGAGACTATTCCCTCATGTCATAGTGTAACATAGTGGAATAATATTAACAATCAATAGCATAAGTTTATACA
The DNA here is from genome assembly GCA_963277665.1 of Viscum album. Taxonomy (NCBI): domain Eukaryota; kingdom Viridiplantae; phylum Streptophyta; class Magnoliopsida; order Santalales; family Viscaceae; genus Viscum; species Viscum album. The sequence goes on from OY728121.1 coordinate 863,318,563, forward strand.
AAAACTAAAAGTAGATAAACATCCAGAAGAATGAATATATAAAAAATGCCATAAGTAAACTCATATAAATATGATTATGATACATTTCATGTCTCTAAAAAGCATATAAAATAGATATACTGATATCCAATACAATACATTTATCAAAATACAAAAAATAATAAAAAGAAACTATCTCAGATAGTATCGCAAGACTCAGCTTGGTCATATGCTCCCTTTCTCCTATGCTTGGTATAAATTCATGCATCGAAGTATGGGTGCTTTCCCCAATCCCTACTTACATTCATATAATTTTTTTGGGTGCCCAACGGTGGCCCAAATAGGGTGTGAGATACAATCCCAGTATGTCACCATCCAAAGTGTATAACAAATCTTGGATATTCAATACAATCTCAAGAAATATGTAATTTATATCACAGGTAAGAAGTAATAAAACTAAAGTGCACATAGAGTATATACTACAAGAAAAGTGATATTGTATAACCCAACAAGGCTACCTAAAAAATATTGTTCAAGATCCTATCACAAGGTAGTAATAACCCAGAACATAAATAACTACCAAGGCCATGATATATATCTAAACATATCATACCAACCATGGCCATTCCATATAACCTATGTATCAGACAATCTCGGTCGTTCCATATTACCATAAGTGTCATATCAACCATTATCATACTGTACAACCAAGTATATCACATTTTCCACAGTCTTGTCTTATAATTATAAGTGTTAGATCAAAAATGGATGGATCTAAGGTATATAAGACCAAATCATCCTCATCGAGCCCCAAGATAATCTGGATGGAAACTCGATTAGACTTAGAATGGATTCCTAGGAGCTTATCAACTTAACATGTCATATTTGATTCCAATAAATCCATATCCAAGGAGTAGTAAGGCCCAAGTCATCCCATGGAATCAATACCCAAGGAGAAATATCATTCAAGGCATCCACTACTATTTTTATAACCCATGGGAGAAAATTGCATAGAATCTAATGGAATCAAGATCCAAGGTATTCCAACAAAATAATCCACTACAATAGAAAATTATCACTTCATTACATTCATCATTCATAAACAAACACATTTCATGAGTTTATACACTCATATAACAATTTCCATTTCAATAATTAAACAATTCAACATCATGTATTTCATGTAAATGGGGAATAACATCTCCAAATCAATCAATTCAATTCAGTTTAGTTAATTATAGGCTTCCTCTAACTAAGCTAGCGCAAAATCTCACCCCATGGGGGTATAATAAAGTAAAATTTCAATGCATGGGTGACCTTGGTTGGGGGAAAAGCATCCAATAAGTCCCAATGAACTAGTGGGAATCCCTAACAGGTTTCATTACATTCAATTCAATTATTAAATTCATTTTCAGGGCCATACCAGAATGTCTGGAGGGAAGCATAATGGAAAATATCTCTATAAGTCATCAAAACATTCAAGAAAAGTACATACCATCTACTATAGGTTTATAGTAGAGTTATCGTCCAGTATGAGCTTTTAATTCAACTCAGATTTGATGAAAAATGAAAAACGGATGAAGAACATAGAAATAGGTCATATTAGCTTACACCTAAATTACTATTTTGATCCAAAATTAAACAAATAAAGGCATAAAAGGAATTTATTACCCACTAACATGAATCCAATGAGACCAACAATTCTTGATTCTGAGTTTGGATGGAAGAGCAGGAGAAAATCCTATTCGAAGGTCTTCAAAGGAGCTCCATCACATGTTGTTGTCCAATATAGGTGGTTAATGAAATTAGGTTTTAGTTTAAATATATTTTTAAGTGAAAATTTGTTATTTTTCTGAAAAATAATAAAAATCATGTCTGGCCAAACCATGTGCCAATTTTGTACCCTTCACTTTAAGTAGGGCACCTCACACATTCACTATGCATGGTTTGACTAACCATGCGTAAACTGTGCAAAACACCTCTGTCAAAAACTCAAGTGCTCCCAACAAACATGAACCTCCATCTTCATGATTTTATGAAACTATTTGGGCTCCTCCATCACATTATATATACCCACACATTTTCATCAAACTATATATCTTGGGTCACATGGTTTCTTCTAACCATGTGACCTAGCTATTTTTCTCCCAGAGTAGGGTTTCGAGCTCTGAACAAGCCCCAGACAGCCCCAAAACTCCCATGACCTCAAAGGGATTAAAATTATGCCATAAAAAATTATTAAAAATGAATTTAAAGGGACTTGAACCTCATAATAAAACCTAGGTTCTTACAATATTTCCCCATTAAAACAATTCATCCCTAAATTACCCTATCAATGGTGGTAAAGAATTGTCAGAAAATAACTATGGAAACTGAGCGCATACATCAAACTACCACTCCCAAGTCCTATCCTATAAATAGTCGTGCTTCCATAAAAATTATACTAGAGGAACTAACCATCCAAATAGAACCTTCATTCTTCGATCAATGATATGAATCAGATGATCCAAAAAGGATTTATCTACCTATAACTCACCCTCATTAGGATGAAAAGCATGATATGGGTCCAAATGATAACGGTGCATCTAATATATGTTGAAGATTTTATGCATGGAACAGTACCACTGAGGTAACTACAACCAATAGGATACCAACTAGACTCCCTCTAGAATCTTGAATATCCCGACATATCGTGGTGAAAGCTTATCTTGTCTCCGGATCCGTCTATATCTCAGCCTTTGTGAGATATGTAAAATGAAATGATCCATAACCTCTAACTGTATAGGTTATATACAATGATAAATGTAATATTTCTGTAAAGACTATACAGTACCCATCCACTTTCTGATCAACTAGACCTTCTTAGAAATATCCTACATTAGACATGGTCCTGGTAAAGTTACCTCACCTACCTCTAACTAGAACACATGATATCGGCATGGCCTACCATACAAATCCTCATAAGGTTACATATTTATGTTTAGATAATGGCTATTTTTTTAGTTGAACTAAATTAGGGGAATATAAATCTCTCAGGAAACCCAAAAAACTGAGATGCATGCCCGCAGAATGGTCTCAAGCACTTATATCGTATGCTCTGACTGACCATCAGTCTGAGGGTGGTATATCGTGCTCAGAATCACCTATGTACCCAACATCCTCTACAAACTCTTCCAAAAACGATACTTTAATTGGGTTTTCCTAATTAAAATGATAGTATGAGGGACCCCGTGAAGTCATACTATCTCATAGATATACAACCTCCCAATCTAATCGACACTAAATGTCTCCCTAATCAGAAGGAAACAGTCAGCCTTCATGAACCTGTCCACAACAACCCAAATAGCATCACTACCTCATGGCGACTTCAGTAAAGCAATCACGAAATTCATCATGGAATCATCCCATTTTCACTCAGAAATAGGTAACTAATTTAAAAGACCAGTTGTTCATTGATGTTCCACCTTCACCTTATGATAGGTGGAACACCTCATGATAAAACTAGCTACCACTTTCTTCATCTCAATCCACCAGTACTGACTGTGCAAGTCATGGTACATCTTGGTGATGTCAGGATGCACTACCCATACTAAGGCATGAAACTCCAGCATCATCTCCTCGCATATTTCCACGAGGACCCAAAAAATTTAATAGATATTTTTTTTGATTATATTATGTTAAATTAAATAACGGACTAAACCAAAAATAGTGAAACATCAATAAAATTATATTATTCAAGACGGTCATTATAGTCATTAAACTAGCGAGAATAAAAGGTAGTAAATACTTTTTGAATTCCAATATTTATAATAAATTTTTAATTTTAATTTTAAAAAATTAACTTCATTTTTATATTTAGTAAAAAAATATTATAGTAAGCTGAATTTTTATTTTTTTCTAAAATAATCGATTTTTAGGTAAATAGTAAAAATACTAATTTACTAATACTGTCACTTTTATGACATTATTATATACTAATGACATAAAAGTTTTTTAAAACATTTTTAATTTAGAAAATATATTTTATAAAGTTAAATTAATTATTTTAAAATATTATGTTGGTATATAAAACAAGTGAATAATATTTTAGAAAATTCTGGTAATGTTTTAATGAAAACAATTTTTCATCTATTTCTCTTAATAATATTTTAGCATGGTGGAATTAGATTTATGAATTATTTTAATGTTAATTAAATATTATTTTAATAATAATAAACATTTAAATGTTTATATAATCAATAACATTCATAATTTTATCCCAAAAAAAACTTATAATTAAAAATACACTTTTTATAAATAAGGGTTTTTTCACTTTACATGTGTTAATGTTAAAATTAATTTCTAACACATATAAATTTTATTTGATAAATTCAATTTTATATTTATAATAATTATTTTTAAATTATCTAATAAGTATCATTTTATTTTTATTCATTAAAAATAAATTACTTGGGTAAAAATTAGTTACCTCAGCAAAAATCAAAAATGGTAAAAGTATAATATCTAAGAGTAAATGACTTTAAAATGTGTTTAAAACAGGTGTCAAAAAGTGAGGTTGAGGATTTATCAACCTTATAACTTGTAAAAATCTATTATTTCCCAATTTTTCTTCACATAGCATGTGAAACATGTTCTCCCTTTTAATTAAGGAGTTATATGTGCCAAAAATGTATTTCTCTTCAATTATAAAAGAAACCACCACCCATCCACCTATCTTGACTTCCAAGTCCCATTATGATCAACCAAAACTCTTACTTGATCTCTATTAAACCCTATAATAATGTACTATAAGCTTTTTTCTTACTAAAATACTAAGATAATTTTTCTTAAGGTAGTGACCAAAGGAGAACATCTAAAGTGAGAGGTAATATTTTCCACTACACCTTAATTATTTTATATTTCTACCATCTAAAACATATGATATAAATTAGAGTATTATAACATGATTATTATTAATATTTTTATATTTTTTATTCTAATTTAACATCCATTGTATAAATTCCTCCAAAACCTCTCAAAAATAAAGACGTTGTCATGTGTACGTGCATACTACAGCCTCCATGTGATGATGTTTCTCTTTCATTTTCCATACTAACTAACATGAGTGGAATAAAACATATATTTAATGTATAAAAATTTTATTTAAAAAAACATTAAAATTATTAACTTATAATATAATAAATTATATAATTTATAATAATAGTAAATGGTTATAATAAATTTAACTGCTAAAAAGGACATATAAAAGTACCTTTTCTAATTTCAGTCCATTCATGGAAAACCTATTTACCTGTATAGATTATATACTAATGGTAAAAAAAATTAAATAATAATCAAAGATTATGGAGATTATGAAACCATTTTATAATAATTTGACCTTTGTTGACATTCCATGAATGTTTCCAAGAAATTAACCAAAGAACTTCAAGTAACTGACATAAACAAACATAATGTAATGAATTGGTGACATGTGATAATAAATAATAAACCATATAAAAATAAATAGAGATGTAAAAATTTATTAGTAATGTTTTTAATAAACATAATTTTATTATCCAAGAAGTTAAGTATAAGGGTAGGGTGATTTCGAACATGAAGTAAGGGATCATCCATACCTCCTTAATGACTTTCAAGTTACACATTCTCGTTAGTTTTCTCCCATTTAAGAAATATTATTATCATGTACCTATTATATTTTTATATATATTTACCTTAAATATATGACTAGTTAAAAATAATTTTCATTTCTGTGGTTATACAAGTTTTTAGTTCCCTTTAAAATTTCTACTTTTAATTAAACCTAGTTTTAGGGAACATTCCTTATTTCTTATCTCACGTTGAGAATAACCCCCCTAAAATGTTTTTAAAACATGAAAAAATGATAAAAACCATAATTATTTTATGTATAACCATCTTTTTTCAATTATTTTTTTATAAAAAACAATAAGGTCTTCCCTTCTTTAAGAATATCCTTTACTTATTTTATAAATCTATACCCAAATGGTACATTTTTATTCTTTCTTATCCTATATCTTTCTCATGAAATATCTATATTCGAACTCAAAGTTCAAGAAATAAGTTTAATTTTTAAATATAAAGATCCAAATTATTTAATTCCTTCTTCTCTTGGTAATCCTTATAATTTTTCTTTTGGTTATTCCTTGAATCATAATTATGAAACCCACTTCCTTCTCATGGGTTTAATTATGATTATGATTTATATATGGTTTGTTTTTCTCATATGGAATGCATATGTATGATGTTCATTTATGTGAGAGTTGGACCTGGAATTATATATCTCTTTAATACATTGGGTAAATCTTTATATCTCATGAGATTTTATGTAATGGATTAGGGAGTTAACGTAATCCACCATGGGAATTTGTCCACTTTATAATGGTGGTATTGGGAGTAACCCTTGAATTATGTTTATGATATCATGTTTTATGTTGTTTCCACGTTTTTATAATCTTATGATATCATTTCGTTATTACATGTCTCTATGATTATGATTATCCTCTTTATGATATCAGGTTATGTCTCATGACTCTCATGTTATGCTTTATTTCTATGTTTATTACCTTTCTGGGATTTCTAGCTCAGTATTTTCCTTATGTATTTTTTCCCAGTATATCCTATTTAGTTTTAAAATATCTATAGGAGTTTGGATAAATATTTGGAGTATTAAATAATTTTTTTATGTTTAATACGATTTATTTGTTTGTTTAATTTTACAAAGGCACTAGGCCACTAAATCCTCAACTTGTATTTATTGAAAAAGTATTTTAAGAATTATGAAATAACATGTGTTTATTTATTGAGTTACTATAAGATTACCTTGAAATATTTTTCTAAAATCTCATAAAAACCTTTATTGAAGTCCCTATAAATAGGGAAAGTTGAATGGAGATGAGATTGGGGTTGATCACATCTAACAAAGGGAGAAAGAAACCCCAAAAAGGCTCAAAATGAGAGAGGGTAAAAGTGGGAATCACATTTTATAATGTGATTAATGGGACATCTTCATAGAATGGTATTCATATATTATGGTGTTGTGTCATTCCATTATGCTCGGATGAAATGACCGCCAGGAGAGAACAATAATGAATTTACCACCTTGCCTTTTCAAATAGGATCCACCCCTTGTATTCTACAGGTTGATCAATGGTGTGTGGCTCCTCGTGGCCTAGCAAAAATAGATAGATAAATGATACCATGGTGTAGGTGAGGCCATGGTGAACCTAAAAGCTCTCCAAACTCCTCTTGAGCCACCTAAACTCACTCCTTGGCCCCCACCAACTCTTAGAAAACTAAGAAACATGGGAAATAAAAATAAATATCGATAATCAAACATAGTTACATAGTAAAGTGAGTTTGGAGTGTGAAATTTCTCCCCACCATGATACATTCTATCTCCAAAAAAGTCACATTCAGATGTTTTGATCATATAAAAAAATAAGATTTGGACTTATAAAAATAACTCAATTCTAAAACTATAGAACACCTAGATAATAAACACAAGATGGTCTATGATTATTATCAACATGAGACATATTACTAACCCAGTTCATCTCTGGAAGAAACCTAAAATTTTCACTCATAGATCATGAATATTACTATTTCCAAAAATGTTGGGAATTCTCTAAGTGACAAACCTCATCAAAAAACAGAATGATGAAAGGATAAAATCAATCCACCAAAATATCCATAGGATATTAAGTTGTTAACCAATCAAGGGATGGTTCAGGTTGGAGAATGAAATATGGAAACAAGGAACTCAACAACATGAATCAACTATGGTGGTATCCCATCTATATTTATAATTTCTCTAGGTTACTAATTATTTAGATATAACCCATTACTCTTGTAAACAAAGATAATGATTCAACTAGAAGGTGTTCCACCACAACTTCCCTAACCAAAAAAACATCAATCACAAAGGAAATCTCTTACCCATGGATATCATGATTCAGAAGTTTCCAAGAGAATAAATTACCAAAACAAGATTAAAAAACCCTCCCCCAATTCGGGATTAACAATTATACACTAGGATTAGGGAATGAGGAGGAATAATATCAAGTTAAAAACTAAAAAAACCATCCCACTCTAGCCATATCTCCCTTCTCACAATCATTCACTAGTCCAAACAATAATCATAATTCAAGCCTAAGAACAAGAGGGATTAAGTATAAGGACAAAAATATTTTAAATAATCTCCATGAGATAGATCTTACTTCCAATCAGGGAAGGCTCAAAAAATCTCATCTAATGGAATATTCATTATCCCATAGAACTAAAAAATACTCTCCAAAATAAGGTATAGAATATCCCAAATACCAAATTGAATATCAAGAAATAAGGAGGAGTAGATATAGGGAATAAGAAAAGGGACGTGAAAGGTTGAACTAACACTCCACCCAAAGTATGTGTAAGATCAAGACAATGAAAATCCACACTCACACCCTAAAATACATGATTCAAAACGAAAATATAAAGTACCAAATATCTACAACCACTCAAGACTTTACTAGGGGGAATAATTTAAAGAAAAAAATATAAATACCCCTTAAAATTTCCTAATCCCAAACCACATACAACCAATGAAATCCACCAAGTAAAAAATCAACAGCTTAAAGAATAAATCACATGCATTTAATAATAAATAATTTCTATTTAAAACACTTTAAAACCACTCGTCCCACTTTTAAAATGCTACCAAACATTTTTCAAAATTCCCCCATGTTTTCAAACGATATTTGAAAAACCTTTATTAAGATTCCCTCTAAATTTTATAAAATATTACCCCCTTTTAAAACTAATCAGGTTTTTGAAAATTTATAATTTTATATTATTTTAATTGTACATATTTTTAATTTCATAACACCACTTGAGAATCATTTCAAAACCTTATATATTCATCATTTTAAATAATATATTTTCCCATAAATATTATGTTAATTTAAATACCTATTTAAAAACCTCACTGCACAATTTAAAATAAAATTTAATTATTTTAAAGTAATGTTAACATTTTTTAACTCTCATAAAAATTAAATCAAAATCAGCAATACACCATGAATTTTTTATCAATTTACAAAACAAAATTACACATAACTAAGATAAATTTTAAAATCTAAAATAAAACCCAAACGAAATATAGAGAGGTTCTGGTAGTTTTATACTGATTTCCCATATGGGTTTAAAGTATGATTGAAAGTTAATGATAACCACTAGAAGTTTTAGAGAACCATGCACTTGGTCTACATATGGTTTTTTAGGAAATATGATCCAATATTAGGCCTCCAGTTCCACTCTTTTTTCACTATTAACATATAAAATCCTCTAAAACCCCATACAACATTAATAACATTCCAAATATAATCAATATAAATTAAATTAAATATAAAAAATATGAATAGAAATTATAATTAAAGTCTCACAACCTAATATCCCCTAGAAAATCAAGGCATCGAGTAGAGAAGTTCTAGATAGTCTCTTTCCCTGCCAACCTCTTGAATTATGAAATCCCTATATTTATTATACTGAATATCCCTAAATAAAAAGGGTTATTCTAGAAATTATGTCTCATAAGAACCTAGGATATGATACCATTTTATCTTGAACAATCTCAAGTCACCCATTCATCGGTCACTCAAGCCAACCTGCGACATACCCAAGGGGTATTCCTGATCCACGTGGGATAGTGGCAAGTATCAAGACATCAGAAACAACTCAGTGGGAATAATTTTTCACAAAATAAATAAATTAAACAAGTGGTGAAAATTTTACTAAAATATTTCATGACGCATCGATACATTAGGTTCCCACACTAAATCAAACAATTAGATTTAAGAGAAAGTAAATCATAAACAAAACTCTCTCACATCTTACTCCACCATAAGAAATAAACCTTATTATTTAACATCCATAATACCAAAAAAATAAACAAAACCAATTAAAAAAAGGAAGAAAAATAAGGGTGGACGTTTTGACCAATGTGATAGGGAAATAATAAATAAATAAAATGACCAACTAACCACCATGTGACTCCATAAGTCACCATCTGATCTTGAGATGATAAATTATCCAAGAGTACTCATAAGTTGTTCTAGACACTAAATTGAGATATATAATATAGGTGTGAGCATGAAATGCCTATTAAGACACCACCAGCCTTTCCACATGCTTAACCCTTAATAAGAGATCCATTTTTAAGTGAGTTTGAAAATTAATTATATAATAGGTTTTTAAGACATTATTTCATAAAAACTGTCATTACATTAGTTTTTATCTAATTAAATTCCAATTATTTTTTTTAAAATGAAAAAAAATCACCATGAAAACATCTCCTCAACCTAAGCCTCTTTTTAGAAACATCCAATTCAAAAATCAATTCTTAAAACCACTTTATAAATCCAATTCCAAAACACTTTATAATTACAAAATTTCAAAGGCATTTAAAAACACTTTATTAAAATAATTGAAATGAAATAATATTAAAGAAAACAATAAGATTTTAAATTTATAAAGAAGTATAAGTGCTATAAAAGTAACCATTTCATAATCATGCACTATGTGAAAATTCCTAGGTCGTCAAAGATTATGGAAAATATAAAACCTAATATCAAATTATGATCAATAAATTTAAATCCAATTCAAGATCTAATCACTAAGGAGATCATACCTTGTATTATTGCAATGGTGTGGTACATCCAAGACACCACATATAACCAAACACTAATGAGTAAATTCCTTTTCCTAGTGGTGTGGTGACACCCCTCCATGGAACTAAGACCTTTATCCAAGTCTAATATGTTTTTTAGCATGGATTAATCCAAAGGGATACTTAATTTAGGCTTCCCCTCTTAGACACACAATTTCCCATGTTCTTTACCCATTTTTAAGATATCACATTCCATTTAAAAAGGGGTTTTTCATAAACCTATCACAATAAATTAAATTTATTAGACACACTACAATTGTCTTTAAACCATTTCATTTCTCAAATTAATGGGGGAATTTAAATACCAAAGATACATAATAAATAATCAATACTATCATAAAATGGATTTTATTAATTAAAACACCCTTTTATAAAACATAAAATGTATGTCAAATCATGCCAAAAAAGTATTTACAATTATTTTTAAAAACCCAATTTAAAAACTCACATAAAATCCAAATTAAAACATGTAGTCTGAGTTTCAAATCTTCCCTTTACCATTGTACACATATATATTTATATACATATAGGTACATACCTCAATATACAAATTCACATATTAACAGGTGAATATGGTAATATGTAAATATATATATACACACACCCATACATATGTTTATTGGTTTCAAATATAAAATTATATATTAATGACATCATACATAAATGAATAACATTTTGCTTCACAAAATGTATTAAAATACTTAATAGTTTGGCATTCCTCTTTTAAAAAACCAAAAATTTCATTAATGTACAATTAAACCCTTTAGAAACCAAATAATAAATTGAGGATGCATTTAGTAATTTTAAAATACCTCTTTAAGAGCTATTTGTAAAATTTCATAAACTATTTGTGTGCATGGTTAAAGAATATTAGATTTAAAATGTTCTTAGAAATAGGGAAAACCTTCAATTTCTTTGAAAAAAAATTAAGTCAAATTTTATTCATATAAACTAAATAAACACTCATAATATTATAATTTGGTAATAAAAATGTGATTTTAAAATATAATAAATCAATGGTTCAAAAATTAAAAGTTAAGACATAGGTAAAACCTACCTGGAACTCATTACTTTCAATAACTAAGCCCCAGCACCACCTACACCAAGTCAAATAAACCCCACAAGTCCAAGAATAACCGTAGATTATAAATAGTCCCAATTAAGATTGGTTATATTGAAACTATAGTTCATTAGGACCAATATAGGGTAATAAATGATGATAAAATAATGAAATAAGAGAATAAAAAAATTGGATGAGATTACCTTGAATGATTTACCTGAAATATCAGAAAAATATTTTATTAAAGACCTTGGAAATAGGGGATGTCAAAGGGAGAGTCATTGGGGGTCGAGCACGTTAAATGAAAGGAAAAAATAAAACCCCAAAAGGCATAAAATGAGAGGGGGGAAATGGGAATCACATTTTAAAAATATTTTTCTAGGACCTCTCCACGTTGTAGTCTGCATGGACAACGGTGTGGTGTCATTCTATCAGGACTAACCAAAATGACCACCAGGAGAGAACCATAATGAGATACCCACATCAATGTTTAAGATAATATACACCCCAAAATTCCATGGGTATATTCATATTGTTGGGTTCCCCATGGTCTATCTAAAATAGATAGGCCTAGGACACCATGGTGTGGAGGGGGCCATACTAAGCCTCTAAGAACGCTAGGCTCCTCCTAAGCCACCCAAAACCTCTATTTGGCCCACTCCGACACCTAGAATACTAAGAAACATGTGAAATCAAAATAAATATTCATAATTAAACATAGTTACATGGTAAATTGAATTTTATGTGTGATATTGATTATTATAGAAGGATGGTGTAGCTAATGGTGATCTCACAGATATCTAAAGTGTTCAAGTGTATTACATGTTATCAATTATTGGTAGAAAAGATGATAGAGTTGAAAATTAAAAAATTATTATCTGATAATATCATGAAATTTACCAATAATAAAGTGGAATAATATCTTGAGAAGCCTGGGATAAGGTACCAAGTTTCAGCGGTGAGTCAAAAAAATGGTGTTTTAGAGAGGAGGAACCATATCATAGCAACATGGCCTAGAAAATACTTATTAAAAAAATACATAACATATATATATTAGAAGTAAGTATTATTAAAATTGGTAAATATTTATAATATGGATTTGTTTTGTTAATATTAATAGAATACACCTTATGATATGTGGAATAAGAATAAGCCGATGTTGAAATACTTTCAAATTTTTGAAAGTTATTACTTTTTTCTAAATAAAAGGAAACATAAAAAGTTTAAATATTATGGGGAAGAAGGTATATTTTATTAATACTCATTTAAGATAAAGGTTTGAAAATTCTATAAAAAAAATTTTAGAAAAATCATTGAAAGTTACAAAATCACTATTGTGTAAAGTGAGTAAAATTCTTCAACCAGTGAGTAGATTTCTCAGAAAAATAGGGATATAATTTTAGAGAAAATTAATGATGAAGTAATTAGCTCAAAGGGAGAAAATGTGGACAAAGTTGATTTATAATAGAACATTTATGATAAATAAAATGAGGAAAAATAAAAGGCTACAAATAATATGAGAAGTTGTGATGAAATAAATGAAGAGAATATCATTGGTTACTGAATATCTATGTTGTAAACTAGAATGTTAAAACCAATAACCTAAGACACCATATGAGGGGATGAATTAGGGTTTATGAGTTTTCTTTATTTTTCATAGGATTTTTTCCTCATATTGGAAGGGATAATATATTTTTTTAATTAATCAAAAACACACACACATTACAGATATTAAAATTAAATGAAAGGGCGCTGGTATTTTACTTGGTTCTCCATAAAGGGACAGTCTAAGGAGCATACCTCAATTGTGTATTGACACACTAAGAGGTAATATTATCTATTATAGAGAGTAAAAAGGTTTGGGAAAGATAAATTATCTATACTAGTAAAACTTCCTATTCTTAAACTCTTATGAACTACTCTAATTTAAGGTATATAAAATAAAGATACAATATATAGGTTTCTTACAGTATTTTCAAGAAAAGAATATGAACACTAATCCATCAAGGGTGTTATAATTTTCATTATTTATTCTTCTTTAAATCTAAATAATTAATTAATTCCTATATAGAATCTTTATTCTTTTTTCTTGGTTCTCTAGGTATAGAGCACATCTTCTACTATTATTTGTTTATTCTTATATTTTTTGATAATCAATTATTTTTCTCATAAATAATTTTCCCATATATTATTCTAAATATGGAAACCCCCATTAAATCTTCATAGAAAAATCCCTTATTTTAATCATCCATGAAACTCTAAAATATCCTTCCTAAAAATAGTATATTTTTACATCAAAATCAGTTGATATGGAATTATTCATAAATATCCATACATACCGGCTCCATAGTGTAGGACTCATGGAATAATCTTAGTAAATTTTAAATCTACTAAATCTACACTAATCATGAATTTAAGGTCAAAAATATATCTTAATTTTGATCCCTTGTAAAATTTGAAAGATAAATTTTTTTTGACCAAATCATTAATCATAATTTATGATGGATAATATTCATTGAAATTCGTGGTATAAAAATCCTCTATATCCTTTAGAACCAAATTATAAAATATCATGTACAAGAATTCACCTATTATGTAAGAAACTAAATGAAACTACACATCTTACATGATTTCACATCTTATTTATCATCAAACCTTCACTTATTATGTATTCACATCATGGAAACCCTTAACTTATTCTAGAGTTAAAGTATCACCTCTTACATATCACCAAGAGTATACCATGTACGTATTCAAGGAACTTTAGAACATTTCTAAATTTTTTATTCTCCCTTTAATATATCTTATGTATGAAATAGATCTTCTTATATATACAATGAATTATTTTCCTTTACTATATTTCATCATCCAAAATTTGTATATACAGAGAATAAATTTATACATATATAGGTAGTTTGTTCTTCACCTCATACATATATAATAAATCTATTATGAACCTCTTAGATATATCGGAAATCCATTTTTCATCTCCTATATATCTTCTTATATACCATAGTTAGCCTTATGTATTTAACAAACCTAAAAATTCTATACTTCTTACATACTTAGGGAAGCCTAATTTCAGACCGATCCCCTTACATATCTAGTAAATTCCTGGAATTTACCACTTCTTATACTTCAAATGATGTTGAAATAGACTGAAAAAATCTTTACAAGAGAATTAAAATTTTAATTGGAGAAATAATAAGAAATACCCTTTACATTTTTTATACCATTTTTATAAAATATTTTATAAAGAAAAGGGAATATAAATTTTTTTCAAAAAAACAAGAAAACATAGAGATAAAGTTTCTTAAAGAAAGCCGGTGAAGGTGGTGGGAAAATACATTAGTTGGGAAAAATATAAAAATAATATTCCTTTCCCATTTTGTAAAGAAATTATTATTTAATCGAAAATGAAGTCACAACTCACTTTTAAATGTCATTTTAAAGAATATGACAAGAATAATTTTTAAAAAATTATTTTAAAATAAAAAATTTTAAAAATGGAATTTTGAAATGAAATAATATCTAAGTATATAGATGTGGAGTGGAATATAAAATATATGGATGTGAATAATATTTCAATATATATTTTTTAAAACTCACTTTTTTAAAAGAGTAATACATTTTACTTTTGAAAATTGGTAAAGAGAAATATTAAGGTCACAAGAAATAATATATATTTTTTATTTCATAATAATAAAGGAGAACATTATTAGGAAGAATAATATGAACATATAGGAGAAATATACTTGATAAAAAATAAGTGAGATTGGAAAAGAAACTCTTATAGTTTTGGTAACTTTTGAATCAAAATACCTTGAAATAGAAATTTTGAAATGGAACCTTAAATACCATGAATAAGGATATTCATAATAAAATATGTCATAGGGGGAGTATATACACCATATAAATGAAAATATGTGCATAATACAAAACATGTCTCAATGAAGGGAATTTTAGAGGAATAACCCTCACAATTTATTATCAAATTTCATTAAATCTCTTTAAAATATTTTATAATAAACATAACCATATTAATCACTTATTTTATAACCTTATTCATATTTATTACCTTTTATATTATTCAATTATATTCATTCATTACACATATATTAGTTAGTTAATGTTTATTTTTTTAACACCCCAAGTTTTATGGACCTTTTTGTTTAATAAATTAAAATTTTCATTTATCTCTTGTAATGCACTAAGTTAAACATTCCTTTCACACTAAACTGACTTGTCGTATGTTACATGCAACACCAAGTTGGCGTACTATACATGCAACACTGAGTATATATTTTTTTCAATTTATAAAAGAAATAAGTTTGGATTATGTTGTACAAAAAACCAAAGGAAGCTTTCACGACACACAACACTGACTTTTCTTGTGTTACATGCAAGATCAACCTTCCTCGATAGCTTGCATTTTATGCAATACCAAGTTTCACTAAACAACAATATATTATTAAAATATTATTATTTAGTAGGATATAAACTAGAGATTATGAATATTATTAACCAAAATTTTAATTTTATGTAACATTAACATTCATCTAATGTATTTTTTAGACATGATATAAGAACAAATTAAATTTTTCAGATAAAAGAAGTATTTTTCAAAAAAATGTAGTTTTACCGCCTTTTGATGGTGCACCCATTTCAAATCTATTTTTAACACTTTTATGTATTATATTTGAAAAAATAAACTTCTTATTTGGAGGAAGGACATAAAAATTTACTTGGGTTAATGTTTTGGTATTTTTCTGATAAAATTAATATTTAAATGAATAGTGAAAGATACTGTATTTTAATTCAAAACTACATTTTCATCTAATTTATTTATATAGTTAGATAATATTTTTAAATGGTTTAAAAGTGTAATTGCATTATTTATTTATCATTTACACCAATTTTGGTTATTGGATGTAATTTCACATTTAAATTAGACATAAACACATGTCAATCTTTTGATAGTTTTTACTTCTTAAATACCCTCTTTCTGGTTTTGACAATGGGAATTAATTTTAAATTAATTTCTAAAAATTATGTGTATTGAATTTGGAAAAATGGATTCAATATATGGAATAAAAAGGTAAAAATTATTTAAATAGTTCACTTTTATTTTTGGAAATTATGAATAGTAACTTCAGTAATTATTTTTATTTTACCATGGTTAAAGGGTAAATCTGGTAAAAAGGGTAAACAAATAATATTATAATAATATAAAACTACCATAAAATGTTTCCTAATTCTATTTTATGAGATATTTCCTACCATGATCATCCTTGGGTAGATTTTAGGACACCATGGAGCCACTTGACTGTGATAATGACATGTTATAATAATTAATTTAAAGTAAAGAGAAATATAACATAAACATGTATCTTTTACTAAAACATTTTTAATATTTGGTTATATAACACATATATTTGAAAATAAATAGTCATTAAAAATATAAAAATATTTCCTATATCATGGTATTTTATTTATAATTTTTATACATCAAATAAATAAATTTATTTATGACACAATGATAATGCAGTGATTACCTTATTAATGAAAGATTCAAATAAATGATATTATAAATATTAAAATAAATTTAATTTAACATTTTTATTATGTCCATGAATTTTATGGATTATTATGACATGTTTTATTTCATTTAATGTATTTTTTTTGTAATTAATCAAGTATTTATGACTTTAACAAAAATCAATTTCTAAATAGTGTCAAAATTGACATAAATGAGTTTTTAAAACAAATACTATTTTATTAAATGATATAATAGTCATAAAAATATAATATTTCTCAAAATGACTTATATAATGTTATAAATGTCATTAATTATCCAATTTAATTTATTTTGTCATTTTATAGTAACTATATTAACTGTATATTATGAAAATATAAGAAGACATGGTAAGAGTTAATTTTTTTATCTAAGGGTTAAAGCTAAAAGATAAGGTTAATTTTGTGACCTAAAATTGTCTAAAACCTTTTTTTTGAGAGTCTTTATTCTCATAATCATCTTATATTTGAAATAAATGAGTTTTTTACCATTATAAAACGAAAATAAATATATAATAAATTAATATTTAAAGACTTTCCTAAAGTGCCTCTCACCTCTCCTATAAAAAGAAACTTATCCTTCTCTTTTAATCATGCAACTAAATCCATTTTTCTCAGCCAAGACCTTCCCATTTACTCTCCCAAATTCCATCACATCATCCTACAGGCCACAATGTTTCCAAAATTCCATCCTAAGGATACCTTTTGTGCAAATCAAAAGAAGATACTAGAAAAAGGGGTAATTGTTTTATCACCTCTTTCAAAAAAAATCTTCTTCTACTTTCTCTTATTACATTGTTTCCAAAATAAAGTAATAAATACATTATATTATACATTCTGAGATTTTATTATAATTGTGTTAAAACCTTATACCTACTTTTATCTATCCTACAAATAACAATATCACCATGTGTGCATACGTACGTCTTACTATCTTCACACTGTAGTGTAATTTTTTATTCAATAATACTTAATTTGTATGAGTATAATGATCAGTATAATGGATGTAAAAAATGAATATAACTTTATAATTATTATTTATAATTAATATACCATCCAATTACATTCCATTAAACCATTAAGTGAATGATATCGTCACTCATGCGTATGTAGGGCCAACTGTCTCTATGATACGATGAGATTCATTCTCCACGTTAACCATTAAAGAATTATTATAAAGTATATATAATAAATAATAATGAAATATATGAAATAAAATTTCTACTATATTTATGAATATATATATATATATATTTCATTTACTTTCTTCCATTCAATTCAATAAGGAAACGGAAACAACATTCATGCGTACGTACATCCTACCATCTCCATGAACAGTGTATTCCATTACATTTATCTATCTATTATATATATTTATATACTGAATATTTATGATATATAAATAATGTTTTACATTATAAAATTAATTAAATCCTAATATAAGAGTAATATAAAATCATAAGTTAATCATATATGATATATCAAGAATAGAAAGTCAAAATATATACGATAAATAAAATGATTATTATCGAAAACGTTGCTTTAACATGGAATTGATAAATAAAAGAGTAATATAAAGTCATAAATGAATCATATATGATATCATAGATATTATTATGTTTATTTTAAATTTTAATAAAATGTTTTAAACCCACTATATTGGAGTTTTGTACAAATACAGAAGAAACTGGACCGAAGGTAAGGGATTATTTTGTAATCTCATTACTATCTGAGATTGTTTATTTTTAAGTATTTATTGGGGTATATTTATCATTCACGTATATGTTTCCTAAATATATAATATTATTTATATTATTATACTATTTTTTAAATTCAATTTCACCCATTGGTGAATTTTTTATTAAATGGTATGGAAGGAGTCTTTCTTTCGTTTTCCATATGAGGTAATTTTTGACTTTTTCGGCAAGAGTGCGAGAAGAATGTTTTTTTTAACTTATACGAAATGAATGGATTTTTACATATTCATAATTCCTTATTTACATGAAGAATCTTCTATATGATTTCAATCTTATTTTCAACTAAATAATTTTATTTTAAAATTTTGTGTCATTTTGAGAAAAGAAAACGGTTTTAAAGAAGAAAGGATATTTTCCTCAAGAATTAAGTTCAAGTGTTTTATCAAAATTATATTCCATATAAGATGGAATATGGTTATGTTTTTATCCCTATTTTTACTTTGATTTGATTTGTTATTATGGAATTATTTTTATGAAATCCATTTATTTTATATAGATTATTATAAAATGATGTTTAAGAAACCCATTTTATTTCATTGGTTATGCTATGATTAATGATTTATATTTCTATGGAACATGTAAGAATGATTTAAATATGAGATGAGTGGGACCTATATCTTCATCCAATTCATTGGGTAAATATTTATATCTCATGAGAAAAATATGACTGGAATTGCAAGAAAATCTGGTTTGGTAATATAGGGATAGAATGGCAAGTAAATCCATTTCAGTAATACAGGGCTGGAACAACAAGTAAATTTGGTTCAGTAATACATAGCTGGAATAGCAAGTAAACCTGGTTCAGAAATGGAATTTGTCTACTATGATTGTATTAGAAGAAATGCCTTGTCTACTATGGAAATCATATTATGTGCTTATTTTCTTTCCATAATTCCATGTTTTATTTCAATGTTATTTTATCATAGTGAAATTTCATTTATGATTTATTCCTTATGAACTGACATGATTTATTTCATGACTCACAATTTTCATATTCAAAATTTATGTTCATGTTTTTAAATTATTATGTTTATGTTTTGTTTTATGTTCTTAATGTTTACCCTTACGGATCATTTGAGTTTAACCTTTTATGTTTTCTTTTCCCCAGCATATAATGAAAGGTTTTATGTAGGAAAACTAATGGGGAAGATCTTTATTGGAGATATTGAAGATATTTCACCATACTAGAATAATGTGTTTTGAGTTTCCAATGACACAAAAACTAATACAGTATTTTGGTGTATATTTGTGTAATGTATTATTTATTTCGAAAAATAAATGTAATTTACATGTACGTCAATCATGGTTCATTAGATTTGGTATCAGAGAAAAGGAGGTAGGAATGAATCTGATCCTTGGGAACTCTCATGTGTGAACGTTGGATGAAACATGGATCTCTTCCCAAGGGATTCATGAAGAAATGGATGACACTAGGGATGGGGGTGTGTCCCACCTAGGTCTTCTATCTACACATGGAGTGCTCTGATAGTTATCAATTTTAGTCCACTGGAAATAATTCCAGAATGTTAGAGTTGGTATTAGAGATATAGTTTAGTCAACCTTGGAAACTAGGATGTGAAAACTTTAGTGAGATCCCAATAGATATTTCTAAGGATATGTCTAAGGATTTCCTAAGGATAAGTAAAGTATATGTTACAATCCTATATTTTTTTGATAATCATGAATAACCTAAGATTAAACCTAAGATATCATAGATTGAAATATTATAAGTAATTTACCTTACTTATTTGTTTCTAATATATGATATTTATTTCTTACACTTTTCTTTCTAGTCTTAGTCAATATCCAAAACTACATAGAACATAGTTAACCATTGAATTTTTCATATTTGGAAATTATGGGAATAATGAAGATTTATTTCCTAAGTAGAAATATCATGAATAGAATCATGATGGTGGTATGAGTATTGGTCATACTGCTAAGGATAAATAGATTGTAAACTACATGTGAAATGTATGTGATGTTCTTCAAGTATTGTTTACATTAAACCTAAGAAGCTTGAGGTTAAGAAAACTTAAGACATTATTCATATTTTAGGAAAGAAAAAGATGATGGATCCTGGGTAATGGTTTGAGAATAAAGTTGGATGACTAAGGTTTATATGTTTCATAATTCAAATATTACATTATATGAATCATAAAATATATAAAAAATTTCAGTATAAGTTTTTCATTATGGATTGAAAAGGATATGTTGAATAGTTCTAAGGAGATAAAAAAGTAATTTAAGGGTAAGGTAATATACTTGGAGAACATGTGATTAAGGGGAAGATAACCTTTAATATTTCCCTTATGTTAAGATAATTATGCTTGGATAAATATATGTTGGATTTGAATATGTAAATTGGATGATGATAGTCTCTTGAGATCTAATTATAGATTTATTGAAAAGAGGTATATGATATCATGGATGAAGTATAAAACTTTTTGGGACTTAAGTAATAATCCACTATGTAACAAGGAAACATGCATGTTTTCAATAAGGATATCTGATAATTCAGGTTATTACCATGACTCAAGAGAATACATGATGAAGGTGTTATCATTTTTTGAACCTGACCAACCAGATATACCTTATAATATATGGGGGATAAATTTTAATCCTAGTTTGTGAACCTTATTCTATAGTATTGGATTTTCATATTTCTGGAGTGTTGTATTTTTATCAATTTTATGAAAAGATTAAACATTGAATGAAGTTTGTTAGAATAAACTATTATCTCCCCATATATGGTCTTATGCATGTTTGATAACTTGTGATAACATTTTTGTGATAAATATAGATGGAATGACCTATCATTCAATTTATGGATCGCAAGATCTGCTAACACTTTAGGAATGAAAAATTCAACTTCATTTCTTTGAATAAGTGATAAAGTGGAAATTGTTCAAGGAACGACTAATGATGAGATTGTACTGAAATCAAGTAGGTATTTATTCTCATGTTCTTCAAATTTATGAAAAGGATCTTGAAAACCAAAAATGTTATCCTAGTACCTTCTTATCTGATGAATCATATGTTCCCCTAAATCATCATAGATTTATGGCTTTCTAGTTGTTAACTATCTCCAAACCTTGTTCTCTATCACTATCCATCAAAACTTTATGGTTAAATTTTTCTTCCCTATCCATGATTTCACTTCCCACCTATATTCTCCTATGTGGAAACCAAGTGATGAGTTATTTTGGGTAACTTTTATTTTTCTAACATTCATTTTTAAAATCAATTTTTAGTATTCCTTTTTAAAATGTGGGTTTCTATGAAAGAAACATTCAAGTAGTCAACCTTTTATAACCCGGGAAAATTCCGATGGATAAATTCATTTTAAGGGGGGAATATTGTAACAGATCTATTTTTTATTGACCATTTTTTTAAAATAAATTAAAATTTTCATTTATATCTTGAAATGCACTAATTTAAACATTCTTTCACACTAAATTGTCTTGTCATATGTTACACACAACACTGAGTTAAAGTACGATACATGTAACACTGAGTGTATATTTTGTTCAATGTATAAAAGAACTAAGTTTGGATAATGTTATAAGAAACACAAAAATACTATTTCAATACACGTAACATTGACTTGTCTTGCGTTACACGCAAGAGCGACCTTCCTCGATAGCTTGGGTTGTACTCAATACCGAGTTTCACAAAACAACGATATGTTATTAAAATATTATTATTTAGTGGGATATAAACTAGCCATTATGAATAGTATTGTCCAAATTTTTAATTTTATATAACATTGACATTTATCTTACATATTTTCTATATATGATATAATAACAAACTCAATTTTTTTGATAAAAGAAGTATTTTTCAAAAAATACAGCTTTACCACCTTTTGATGGCACACTCATTTCAAAAATAGTTTTTAACACTTTTAAATAATTTATTTCACAAAATGAACTTATTATTTGGAATAGGGAAATAAAAATTTTCTTCGGTTTATTTTTTTCTATTTTTCTGTAAAAATTCATATTTTAATAAATAGTGAAAATACTATATTTTAATTCAAAACTGCATTTTCTTATAATTTATTTATATAGTTAGATTATATTTTTAATTGGTTTTGAAGTTTAATTATATTATTTTTTTATAATTTACTCTAATTTTGGCCATTTTATGTAATTTCACAAATAAATTGGATATAAACACATGTCAATCTTTTGATAGTTTTTACTTTTTAAAAACTCGCTTTCTCGTTTTGACAACTGGAATTAATTTTAAATTAATTTCCACCAATTATGTGTTTTGAATTTGGAAAATTGGATTTCATATATGAAATTATATGGTCCAAATTATTTAAATAGGTCACTTTTATTTTTGCAAATAATGAATAGTAACTTCAGTAATTATTTTTATTTCCCATGGTTAAAGGGAAAATATGGTAAATAAGGGTAAAAAATAATATTATAATAATATAAAACTACCCTAAAATGTGTAATAATCCTATTTTATGAGATATGTCTGACCATTATCATCCTTAGGTCGATTTTAGGATACCATGGAGCCACTTGGGTGTGATAATGACATGTTATAATAAATAATTTAAAGTAAAGAGAAATATAACATAAACATGTATCTTTTACTAAACCATTTTTAATATATGGTTATATAACTCATTTATTTGAATATAAATAGTAATTATAAAGATAAAACAATTTCATAAATCATGGTAGTTTATTTATAATTTTTAGACATCAAGTAAATGAATTTATTTATGATACAATGGTGATGCAATGATTACCTAATTAATGAATGATTCAAATAAATGATATTATAAATACTGAAATAAATGTAATTTGAACATTTTTATGATGTCCACGAATTTTTTGGATTATTATGACATTTTATCTTTGAGTTAATGTATTTTTTTTAATGAATAAAGTTTTTATGAATTTGGAAAAAATCAATTTCTAAATAGTATCAAAATTGAAATAAATGAGTTTTTAAAACAAATACTATTTTATTAAATGATATTATATGGAACCGGCCTTAAAAAATTACATAATCATGAATTAAATTAATAATTCACATTGAGTATCTTTTCAAGTTTATATTTTTAGAGAATTAGCACAAAACTATTACATCTCAAATATTACAAAGTAGACACATCTACTCCGTTTCCATTTTTTCACAAAATAAAAACTCTTGAACAAAAGATTCATTTCTAGTTCCATGTTTTAGACAGAATGACATTTCCTTGATCTCATCCTTGACCCTATTCCACTTTATGTCCTATGAACAACATTTCAAAAACTTGGGATGAGTATAAAAAGCTCAATAAGGGATACATAAAGAAAGAAAACATTAGATCATCAATATATACATAACATAAGATTTTTAACCTACCTCATGAAATCATAAGTTTTATGAATAAATCATATAAATCATAATACATAAAGGTAACTTGAGGCATTCATAACATTCATACGTAGGTAGTAACCCTCATGGTTACGTTTGGAATACCCATCACATTATATTCCCTAAATATCTTTGGAAAAACCTTAGAGTTTAACTCCTTCGCGTTACCCAATGCATTGGAGAGCTATCTCGGGCTCACCCTCCCTTAGTTTATCATGGAACCACCTGATTTCATAAACTATTCCCAAGAACCATAACATATTCATAACACATAAAACATTCATAAAGAAAAAATAACATTTTTCACATTCCAATCACAGTATATCAATACAACAAATTGTTATAATCAAAATAATATCAAAACCATTTTCAATACCAAAATAAATGAAAAGTAAAATATGGTATTTATTTTTTATTTAAAAAAAGTTATGGCTTTTAGAGGAATCTGAAACTCAAATAATGGTCACGAAAGCGGAGAAGTCGTTATCGCCGCATACGTAAGACAAAAAAAATATTCCTTTTTCCATTTAGTAAAATGCTTCATGTAAAAATATTCCTTTTGAATGAAATAAAAATTCAAAAGGGGTTTTATACACTGTATAAAATAACGTCGTGTAGAAATCAAAATAAGCCTTAATGAAAGGAGATTGAGACGAAGTCCCGTACAAAGACGGTATCCTTAGATTAAGGATAAATCAATTACATAATTATGTGTGACAAATATAAATACACCCAATATAAGTGGATATTAATTGTAAAACAATCATAGGTCATCCAAACATATTCATAGTACGGCAAAATCAAGAAGTAGAGTTTTGACCCAAAGAATTGAAATTGGTTTAAGAAGTTTACTTACAGAAATTCGATAGCCTAACAACGTCACTTTAAAATTCAGAAAATTAGTTGATGAGAGATAAAAAGTGTATCTCATCACTTGGAAATAAAATTTACAGCAATAAGGATATATAAGAACATATCCCAACATTAATAAGATGTAATTTAAAATACATAACAAAAAATAAGTCTTTTTAAAAGAGGAGGGTGAAAGGTTCCCTTACCGATTTTGGTAACTTTCGAAACATACACACCATGAAAGAAGGACTATAAAATGTTGATGTAAATACCCATTATCAAAAGTATATTACACAAAGAGTAGAATAATGGGCAGTACATACACCACTCAAAGGAGATAGTGACAAATATATCATGAATCTCACAGGAATAAAAAGTGAGATAAAAACACCTTACCTCGTTGTAATAAATCGATTCTTATGACCAAAAGACAATAAACACCAAATGAATCTCAGAATACCATGAATATAAATATAATCCTGATAATATATATCAAATGTCAGTACACAATACACCACATGAAATAAATAATTGGCGAACAATGGAAATCTCACGGAATTAAAAGTGAGATAAGAAATCTCATTACCTCAAGTCTGACTTGTCTTGTTTGTTTCTTTATATTCCTGAATAATAAAATTTGGTAAATTTATAATTACTAAAGTAATTACTTTAAATTTTATTATTAAATTCATATCACATGTTATCATGTTATAATAATTAGTTAACTATGTGTGTTCATATCATACGTTTTGTCAATGTTCGGTACATGAGTCAACAATGAACTTGTTTGAAGAGAATTTCCCATGTAGTTATAAGTAAATCATCTACAGAATGGTATTAATTATTTAAATATAATATATATCCAGTATATATTCATTTTATACTATTCCATAACATTTTTAGATAAAAAATGAAATGCACCATTCATGGAGACGGTAGGTCGTACGTACGCATGAACGCTACTTTCATTTCTTTGTTATATTAAAGGAATTAAAACTAAATGAGACATATATATTTTATAATTCCAGTATAATATATATGTTATATAGGTAACATAATTTTATTAATTACATTATTTATAAATTCAATTTTTGGCATGAATGAGTCACATCACTTGAGGGGGCGGTAGTCCACACTTCCTCAGATGAAATTATCGCATTTTCACAACATGAAAAGCATAAAGGTATGCTTTAAATATAAAATAAAGAATAATTGAAAGGACATAAATATAATATATATCATATATAAATATAGTTCCATCATAATGGCCACCATTAGAGGTGTTAAAAGAATATTGAACAATCATCGTTTCATGAGGCAGTAATTCACCACCCACAGAAACAGTATGTTCTTTAACCATTAGACGTAGGTGTGTGTAAGTGTAGGTAGAATCCATATCATAAAAACACCACAGTATACTAAGGATACTTTTGTTATTATGGGATAAAATAATATGAAGATAGTGGTGAGTAAATAAGGAAAATAAAATAAAGAAACTCGAGAGAAGACATTACCTCTAAATCAGTTAACTCTTTTTTATTTGAGCCAAAGGCTACCTTGGAAAGACTTATACCCAAAGTGAGCCTTCTAAGAGTAAGAGAGAGGTGTGGAGAGATAATATGAGTAGATTTTGGATGATCCAAGGGATTGAGAGCTGTGGGTAAGTGGGTAGAGGTGGAAGCCTTTTATAAGAGGGAGGATGGTCACTTTTGGAAAGCCTTGAACTGTTACTTTATTATAAAATGTTTTTCAGATTTTAAAGGTCCCACAATGATATATTTCTAGGATAAGGTGATAAGGGTTATAAATACACCCATCCAATAGGTTTTTGGAAAAGTTTAAGTATTATATTTTACCTTATCTTTTCATTTTATTTAAATTTTTCATTAATAAGGTAATCACTGCATCAACATAGTGTCATAAATAAATTTATTTATTTAATGTCTAAAAATTATAAAAGAAATACCATGATGTAGGAAATATTTTTAGATTTCCAATGACTATTTATAGTCTAAGATATCATTTATGTAAAAAAATAAAAAAATTTACTTAGGATATACAAACCTTTGTTATATTTCTCTTCTTTTTAAAAATAATGTCATAAATGTCACTATTACACCCATGTGACTCCATGGGCCCTCAAGTTAGGTAAAAAGCTTCCCATGGTAGGACATTACTCAAAAAAGAGGATTTGGATACATGTTGGGGTCATTTTATATTATTATCATATAATTTTATTACCCTTAACTACCCGATTACTAATTAATCACGATAATTAAAGATAATTACCATCGTTACTATTCATAATGTATGAAAACAAAAAAGTCTTAATTAAATAATTTGTACCTTCTGATTCCAAATATGGAATCCATTTTACCAAATTCCAAATACATAAATTTCAGTAATTAATTTAAAAATAATTCCTGTTGTCAAAACAAATAGTGTGTTTTTAAGAAACAATATCTATCAAAAGATTGACACTTGTTTATGTCCAATTTCAAAGTGAAATTAATTCCAATGAACAAAATTGGATTAAATTGTAAAAATATATTTTAAATACACTTTAAACCCAATTAAAAAGATAATCTAACCATATAAATAAATTATATAAAAAGGAGGTTTTGAATTAAAATACAGCATTTTCACTATTCATTAAAAAATGAACTTTGTCGGAAAAATAACAAAAATTTACACAAAGTAAATATTGATGTCCCAATTATAAAGGAGAATTTTATTTTGTCAAATATAACATATAAAATTTTCAAAAAGTGGATTTAAAAAGGGTTCTCCATCAAAAGGCGGTTAATCAACCATTTAAAGAATATTAGAATATTTATGCTTAAAACTAGTTTCATTCACATTTTAAGCCTCTATAATTTATTGGGTAATTGTTAAAATATTTAAAAAACATATATAATCATTTTTTAGTTAGTTATATTCATTACATCCATTACAATGTCTAGGAATTAACTACCATTTAAAATAATATTATTATATTATTAGTGTGCAACGTAAGATTTCAAAGAAACTCGTTGTTGTGTATTGGGTATGACATCGAACATAGAATTACCTTTAAAGTAATATTGACATTTTAGTCACAAATATTAATAAATATGAAAATTTGATATTCTTTATTTACCTGGGATGTTACATCCTTCCCCCCTTTTGGGAATTGCATCCTCGCAATTTTAAAATTGGGCTCGGAAAATTCATTTAATGCCCCACATCAGAAAAGGAGTTAATAAAACTATCACTTTAAAAGAAAGAAAGATAAGTACAATGGTAACATGAAATAACCCATACTAGGATTCCATGAAAACATGGATATGGAATAGAAAACAAAGGGTCAAGTTCTGATGGAGAGTGATAGAAAACATGTTTAGGAGAAAGTTAACCACCAGAAAATCACAAACTTGTGATGGGTTAAACGGTATTTGATTCCCCAATAGGAAAATTTAACAGACAATGTTTTTGTTTTAAGTTACTTTCCATTGAGAAATTTATTTTTGAGCTTAAAAAATCATAAGGAAATATACTTACTTGTCATGTAGACTTTCATCTCTTACTAGATTTCTAACACAAACTCATATTTTCTCCAAACAATGAGTACTTAGGATGACTTGTTCACATTAAGAGAGCTATAATCAACTTCTAGAGAATCACCTAATCCACAAAAGATGAACTATATATTTCCCATGTCTTTAGACGTTAACCAAAACCAAATTTTTTAGTAAAATATCATATAATCCCCAAAATTATAATCCTTTATAAAAAGAAATACTACTCTTAATCTCCAAAATTCAACAAAAAGAACCCAAGGTTCAAGAAAGACCATTAAATAAACAGTTATCCATAAAAAAATTCAAAGTAATCCAAACTAAGATTAAAACCCAAATCTCTGAAGGATTTAATCACATCATCTTCCAAGGTAAATCTTAACATTTATCTCCAAATAACATCAGTTACTCTTAAAGTCTCATACTAAAAAGTAATTAACCTAATCACATATCCTCCATGATAGGTTAATCATTTTCATAGATAACCCAAAATCAACTTATTCTTGATTTATGAGATCTTTTAACTAAAAATAATTAGTCATAATGACCAGGGACTTAACGTAGTCCAATGGTAGGTGATAAATACCAGTCGCACTTTGTTTGTGGGTTCGATTCCCGCAGCTTCATCTGACGTGATAGGTTGTCACACGGTCTGCGTGTTTTCCCTTTTAAAAAAACTATATAATTTTATAACATTCCCAAAAAGAGATAAATTGATCAAAAATAACCATAACATATTTTAACCACAAAGGTTATCTAATAACTTTAGTTTTGCATCCCAAAATGTATTAACCGGCAATTACCTCAAATTAAAGTATCATATAAACCAAAATGGTTCTTTATAACTATATCCACATAAGAAAATATAATTATTCCTTGAATAAAATTTTCATATATCAAACATTAGGGTTACACATACTATAAAAAGTCTTCTAATGTAATCTCATCATCAAAAGAGACTTAATACTTTTAAGAACTTCACTATCCTAAAGTCTACCATAACTCTTGAATCCCTTATATATTGACTTCTTACTCATTCAACATTATTCATGATCCATTAACCATTCCTTTCCAACTTATTCGGAAATACTTTTTTCCTACAAACAAAATCATGAATCATATCCTAATATTCAATAATAGGAAAACATATGTTAAGAAATAATCCATACCTTTCATTGGTCATTGTTAGTTTCTTCATCATCAATCGGAATGGAATTAGGTATTGGTAAACAAATATTTGTACGATCCAAGTGATCCCATTCTCGAAACTTCTTCGTAGGAAATGTGTTTTTATAATGACTATGCACACCACATTTAAAACATTCAATTGATCCCTCAGAAAAGACTTTTTTACCTTTCCAAGAGTCAACTAGATGATTCCTTTTTCCATGGAAGTTTCTTTCTTTATGAACTTCATTTCCACGTCTATAGAATCTTTCTGTCTCTTTGAAATATTTTCCGAGGTGTTTCTTTCCACATCTATGACACATAGGTTTTTGAATACACTTACATTTATGATTATTACCTGAACTTATGTAGGGATTTTTTTCTCGCATATATGATGCCTTATAAAAATCACTAAGGTTCATGTGGTCAATCATGACTCTAGATAGTTGGTTGAGAATAACTATAAGAGTTCTCATTGCAGCCCCCATATCATTCAGTTTCTCATTCGGAAAAAAGTCACAGTATTCTTCACATCCACTGTTACTTTGGTGCCTGCTAGATCCATCCATTTACCAAAACCAAAAAGTTCAGTGTGAATATATGATTAAAATAATCATATAATATATTATGAGGAGGGTAAACACTAAGATATACTTATTCATGCTATCATAAACTCATTCACTTTATAAAAATAACTATGACTCTTTCTAAAATCCTAACCATTATAGTAATGTCACTTGTGCTTAAAGAATACCCTAACCTCTAAAGTTCTCTAAACCGACCTCTAATACCAACTATAAGGAACCGGCCTTAAAAAATTACATAATCATGAATTAAATAAATAATTCACATTGAGGATATTTTTAGGTTTAGAGTTTTAGAGAATTGGGACATAACTATTACATCTCAAAGATTACAAAGTAGACACATCTACTCAGTTTCCATTTCAGTCACAAAATAAAAACTCTTGAACAAAATATTCATGTCTAGTTTCATGTTTTAAATAGAATGACATTTCCTTGATCCCATCCTTGACCCTGTTCTACTTTATGTCCTGTGAAAAACATTTCAAAAACTTGGGTTGAGCATAAAAAGCTCAGTAAGGGATACACAAACAAAGAAAACATTAGATCATCAATATATACATAAAATAAGATTTTTAACATACCTCATGAAATCATAAGATTTATGAATAACTCATAGATATAATAAGACATAAAGATAACTTGAGGAATTCATCACATTCTTACGTAGGGAGTAACCCACATGGTTACGTTTGGAATACCCATCAAAGTATATTCCCTAAATATTTTTGTAGAAACCTTAGAGTTTAACTCCTTCGCGTTACCCAATTCATTGGAGAGATATCTCGGGCTCACCTGCCATTATTTTATTACGGAAAAACCCGATTTCTTAAACAATGCCCAGGATCCATAACATATTCATAACACATAAAACATTCATAAATAGAAAATAACATCTTTCACATTCATATCATAGGATATCAATACAACACATTTTTATAATCAAAACAATATCCAAACCATTTTCAATACCAAAATAAATGAAAAGTAAAATATGGTATTTATTTTTCATTTAAAAAAAATTATGGCTTTTAGAGGAAGTCGGAACTCAAATAATGGTCATGGTAGCAGAGAAGTCATTGTCGCCGCATATGTAAGACAAAAAAACATTCCTTTTATCATTTAGTAAAACACTTCATGTAAAATGATTCCTTTTTAATGAACTAAAAATTCAAAAGCGGTTTTATACACCGTATAAAATAAAGACATGTAGAAATCAAAATAAACCATAATGAAAGGAGATTGAGACGAAGTCCCGTACAAAGACAGTATCTTTAGATTAAAGATAAATCAATTACATAATTATGTGTGAAAAATATAAATACACCAAATATAAGTGGATATTAATTTTAAAACAATAATAGGTCATCCACACATATTCATAGTAGGACATAATCAAGAATTAGAGTTTTAACCCAAAGAATTGAAATTGGTTTAAGAAGTTCCCTTACAGAAATTCGACAGCCTAACGACGTCACTTTAAAATTCAAAAAATGAGTTGATGAGAGATAAAAAGGGTATCTCATCACCTGGACATAAAATTTACAGAAATAAGGATATATAAAAACATATCCCAACATTATGAATATGTAATTTAAAATACCTAACAAAAAAATAAGTCTTTTAAAAATAGGAGGGTGAAAGGTTCCCTTACCGATTTGGGTAACTTTCGAAACGTACACCCCATGAAAGAAGGACTATACAATGTTCATGTAAATACCCATGACTGAAATTATATTACACAAAGATTAGAATAATGGGTAGTACATACCCCACTTAAAGGATATAGTGACAACTATAACATGAATCTCACGGAAATAAAAAGTGAGATAAAAACCCCTTACCTCATTGTAATAAATCGAGTCGTATGACCAAAAGATAATAAAAACCAAATGAATATCAGAATAGCATGAATAAAAAAAGAAACATGATAATATATATAAAATTTAAGTACACAATAAACCAAATTCAATAAATAATTGGCGAACAATGGAAATCTCATGGAATTAAAAGTGAGATAAGAAATCCCCTACCTGAAGTCCAACTTGTGTTGTTCGTTTCTTTATATTCCTGAATAATAAACTTTGGTCAATTTATAATTGCTTAAGGAATTAATTTAAATTTTATTATTCAATTCAAATCACATATTATCATGTTATAATTATTAGTTAACTATGTTAGTTTATATCATACGTTTTGTCGATGTTCAGTACATGAGTCAACAATGAGCTTGTTTGAAGAGAATTGCCCATGTAGTTATAAGTACATAATCTCTGGAATGGTATTAATGATTTAAATATCATATATATCCAGTATATATTAATTTTATACTATTACATAACATTTTTAGATAAAAAATGAAATGCACCGTTCATGGAGACGGTAGGTCGTACGTACACATGAATGCTACTTTCATTTCTTTGTCATATTAAAGGGATTAAAACTGAATGAAACATATATATATTATAATTACAGTATAATATATATGTTATATAGGTAACATAAGTTCATTAATTACATTCTTTATAAATTACATGTTTGGCATGAACCAGTCACATCACTTGAGGGGGCGGTAGTCCACACTTCCTCAGATGAAATTATCACATTTGCAAAACATTCAAAGCACAAAGGTATGTTTTAAATATAAAATACAGAAGCATTGAGAGGACATAAATATAATATATATCATATATAAATATAGTTCCATCATAATTTCCACCATGAGAGGTGTTAAAAGAATATTTAACAATCATCATTTCGTGAGGCAGTAATTCACCACCCACAGAAACAATATGTTCTTTAACCATTAGACGGAGGTGTGTGTAAGTGTAGGTAGAATCCATATCATAACAACATCCTAGAATATTGAGGATACTTTTTTTATTATGGGATCAAATAATATGAATATAGTGGTTAGTGAATAAGTAAAATAAAATAAAGAAACTCGAGAGAAGACATTACCTCTAAATCGGGTAACTCTTTTTGATTTGAGCCAAAGACTACCTTGGAAAGACTTCTGCCCAAAGTGAGACTTCTAGAAGTAATATAATTATGTGGAGAGATAATATGAGTATATTTTGTAATATCCAAGGTATTGAGAGGTGTTATTATGGGGGTATAGGTGGGGGCCTTTTATAAGAGGGAGGAGGGTCACTTTTGGAATGTCTTGAAATGTTACTTTATTATAAATGGTTTTCGAATTTTAAAGGTCCCATAATGATATATTTCAAGGATAAGGTGATAAGGGTTCTAAATCCACCCATACAATAGGTTTTAGACAAGTTTAAGTATTAGATTTTACCTTATCTTTTCATTTTATTTAAATCGTTCATTAATGAGGTAATCAATTCATTATCATGGTGTCATAAATAAATTTATTTATTTAATGTCTAAAAATTAAAAAAAATACCATGATGTAGGAAATATTTTTATCTTTCCAATAAATACTTATAGTCTAAGATATCATTTATTTAAACAAAATTAAATTTTTTTTACTTAGGATATACAAACCTGTGTTATATTTCTCTTCTTTTTAAAAATAATGTCATAAATGTCACTATTACACCAATGTGACTTCATGGGCCCTCAAGTTCGGTAAAAATCTTCACATGGTCGTTCATGACTCAAACAAGAGGATTTGGACACATGTTGGGGTCATTTTATATTATTATGATATTATTTTATTACCCTTAACTACCCAATTACTAATTAATCACGATAATTAAAGATAATTATCGTCATTACTATTCATAATGTCCAAAAATAAAAAAGGTCTTAATTACATAATTTGGACCTTCTGATTCCAAATATGGAATCCATTTTACTAAATTCCAAACACATAAATTGCAGTAATTAATTTAAAAATAATTCTCGTTGTCAAAATAAATAGCGTCCTTTTAAAAAACAATATATGTCAAAAGATTGACACTTGTTTGTGTACAATTTCAAAGTGAAATTAATTCCAATGACCACCATTGTATTAAATGGTAAAAATATATTTTAAATAAACTTTAAACCAAATTAAAAAGATAATATAACCATATAAATAAATTATATAAAAATGAGTTTTTGAATTAAAATATAGCATTTGCACTATTCATTAAAAAATAAACATTATCGGAAAAATAAAAAAAAATTACAAAGTAAATTTTGATGTCCCTATTCTAAATAAGGATTTTATTTTGTAAAATATAACATATAAAATTGTCAAAAAGTGGGTTTAAAAAGGTTTCTCCATCAAAAGGCGGTTAATCGACCTTTTAAAGAATATTAGAATATTTATGCTTAAAATTGGATTCATTCACATTCTAAGTCTCTATCATTTATTGGGTAATTGTTAAAACATTTAACAAACATATATAATCATTTTGTAGTTAGTTATGTTCATTCTCGGCATTACAACGGCTAAGTGTTAACTACCATTTAAAATAATATTATTATATTATTAGTGTGCAATGTAAGATTTCAAAGAAACTCGTTGTTGTGTATTGGGTACGCCATTGAACATTTCATTCCCTTTAAAGTAATATTGAAATTTTATACACAAATATTAATAAATATGAAAATGTAATATTCATTATTTACCTAGGATGTTACATCCTTCCCCCATTTTGAGAATTGCGTCATTTTAATTTTAAATTTGTTCTCGGAAACTTCATTGAAATCCCCACATCGGAAAATCAGTCAATAAAACTATCACTTTAAAAGAAATAAAGATAAGTACAATGGTCACCTGAAATAACCCATACTTGGATTCCATGAAAACATCGATATGGAAGAGAAAACAAAGGGTCAAGTTCTGATGGAGAGTGATAGAAAACATGTTTAGGAGAAAGTTAACCACCAAAAAATCACAAACTTGTGATGGGTTAAACGATATTTGATTCCCCAGTAAGAAAAGTTAACAAACAACATTTTTGTTTTAAGTTACTTTCCATTAAGGAATTTATTTTTGAGATTAACAAAATCATAAGGAAACATACTTACTTTTCATGTAGACTTTCATCTCTTACTAGATTTACAACACAAACTCATATTTTCTCCAAACAATGAGTATTCAGGATGACTTGTTCACATTAAGAGTGCTACAGTCAACTTCTATAGAATCACCTAATCCACAAAAAATGAACTATATATTTCCCATGTCTTTAGACCTTAACCAAAACCAAAATTTTCAGTACAAGATCAGATAATCCCCTAAAGTATAATCCTTTATAAAAAGAAATACTACTCTTAATCTCCAAAATTCAACAAAAAGAACCCAAGGTTCAAGAAAGACCATTAAATAAACAGCTATCCATAAAATTCTTCAAAGTAATCCTAACTAATATTGAAACCCAGATCTCTTAAGGATTTAATCACATAGTCTTCCAAGGTAAATCTTAACATTTATCTCCAAATAACATCAGTTACTCTTAAAGTATCATACTGAAAAGTAATTAACCTAATCACATATTCTCCATGATAGGTTAATCATTTCCATAGATAACCCAAAATCAACTTATTCCTTATTCATAAGATCATATAACTAAAAATAATAAGTCATACTAACCAGGGACTTCACATAGTCCAGTAGTAGGCAATAAATACCAG
Organism: Viscum album; assembly: GCA_963277665.1. Lineage (NCBI taxonomy): Eukaryota > Viridiplantae > Streptophyta > Magnoliopsida > Santalales > Viscaceae > Viscum > Viscum album. The sequence goes on from OY728121.1 coordinate 863,354,799, forward strand.
TCGCACTTTGGTTGTGGGTTCGATTCCGGCAACTTCATCCGACGCGATGGGTTTTCACACAGTCTGCGTGTTGTCCCTTTAAAAAAACTATATAATTTTATAACATTCTCAAAAAGAGATAAATTCATCAAAAATAACCATAACATATTTTAACCACAAAGGTTATCTAATAACTTTCATTTTTAATCCCAAAATGTATTAACCAGAAATTGCCTCAAATTCAAGGATCATATAAAACAAAATGGTTCTTTATAACTATATCCACATAAGAAAATATAATTATTCATTGAATAAAATTTTCATATATCAAACATCATGGTTACACATACTATAATATGTCTTCTAATGTAATCTCATCATCAAAAGAGACTTATTACTTTTAAGAACTTCATCATCCTAAAGTCTACCATAACTCTTGAATCCCTTATATGTTGACTTCTTAATCATTGAAAATTCTTCATGATCTATTAACCATTCCTTTCCAACTTATTCTGAAATACTTCTTTCCTACAAAAAAAATCATGAATCATATCCTAAGATTCGATAATATGAAAACATATGTTAAGAAATAATCCATACCTTTCATTGGTCATGGTCAGTTTCTTCATCCTCAATCTAAATAGCATTAGGTATTGGTAAAAAAATATTTGTACGATCTTGGTGATCCCATTCCCGAAACTTCTTCGTAGGACATGTGTTTGTATAATGACCATGCACACTACATTTAAAACATTAAATTGATCCCTCAGAAAGGACTTATTTCCATTTCTTAGAGTCAACTAGATGATTCCTTTTTTCATGTAAGGTTCGTGCTTTATAACTTTCATTTCCACATCTATATCATCTTTCTGTCCCTTTGAAACATTTTCCTAGGTGTTTCTTTCCACATCTTTGACACATAGGTTTTTGAACACACTTACCTTTATGATTATTACCTAAACTTATGTAGGGATTTGTTTCTCGCATATATTATGCCTTATTAAAATCACTAAGGTTCAGGTGGTCAATAATGACTCCAGATAGTTGGTTGAGAATAACCACAAGAGTTCTCATTGTAGTTCGCATATCATTTAGTTTCTCGTTCGGAAAATCATCACAGTTTTCTTCACATCCATTGTTACTTTGGTTCCTGGTAGATACAGGAATTTACCAAAACCAAAAAGGTCAGTGTGGGTATATGAGTAAAATCATCATATGATATCTTATGAGGAGGGTAAAAACTAAGATATACTTCTTCATGTTATCTTAAACTCATTCACTTTATAAAAAATAACTATGACTCTTTCTAAAATCTTAACCATTATGGTAATGTCACTTGTGCTTAAATAATACCCTAACCTCTAAAGTTATCTAAACTGAACTATGATACCAACTATAAGGACCCGGCCTTAAAACATTACATAATCATGAATTAAATAAATAATTCACATTGAGGATCTTTTCAGGTTTATATTTTTATAGAATTAGGACATAGCTATTACATCTCAAATATTACAAAGTATACACATCTACTTAGTTTCCATTTTTTTCACAAAATAAAAACTCTTGAACAAAAGAGTCATGTCTAGTTCCATGTTTTAGACAGCATGACATTTCCTTGATCTCATCCTTGACCCTATTCCACTTTATGTCCTGTGAAAAACATTTCAAAAACTTGGGATGAGTATAAAAATCTCAGTAAGGGATACAAAAATAAAGAAAACATTAGATCATCAATATATACATGACATAAAATTTTTAACATACCTCATGAAATCATAAGATTTATGAATAACTAATATAAATCATAAGACATAAAGGTAACTTGAGGCATTCATAACATTCTTACATAGGGAGTAACCCTCATGGTTACATTTGGAATACCCATCACAGTATATTCCTTAAATCTCTTCAGAGAAACCTTAGAGTTTAACTCCTTAATGTTACCCAATGAATTGGAGATCTATCTTGGGATCACCCACCCTTATTTTATCACATAACCACCCAATTTCATAAACTATTCCCAAGAACCATAACATATTCATAACACATAAAACATTCATGAAGAAAAAATAACATTTTTCACATTCCAATCACAGGATATCAATACAACACATTTTTATAATCAAAAAAATATATAAACCATTTTCAATACCAAAATAAATGAATATTAAAATATGTTATTTATTTTTCATTTAAAAAAAAGTTATGTCTTTTAGAGGAAGCTGAAACTCAAATAATGGTCACGGCGGCGGAGAAGTCGTTGTCGCGGCATACGTAAGACAAAAAAACATTACTTTTTTCGTTTAGTAAAACTCTTCGTGTAAAAAGATTCCTTTTGAATGAAATGAAAATTAAAAAAAATTATACAACATATAAAATAAAGTCTTGTAGAAATCAAAAGAAGCCTTAATGAAAGGAGATTGAGACAAGTCCCGTACAAAGACTGTATCCTTAGATTAAGGATAAATCAATTACATAATTATGTGTGAAAAATATAAATACACCCAATATAAGTGGATATTGAGTGTAAAACAATTAGAGGTGATCCACACATATTCATAGTACGACATAATCAAGAAGTAGAGTTTTATCCCAAATAATTGAAATTGGGTTAAGAAGTTCCCTTACAGAAATTCGACAGCCTAACGACATCACTTTAAAATTCAAAAAATGAGTTGATGAGAGATAAGAAGGGTATCTAATAACATGGAAATAAAATTTATAGCAATAAGGATATATAATAACATATCCCACCATTAAGAAGATGTAATTTAAAAGACCTAACAAAAAGAAGTCTTTTAAAAAGAGGAGGGTGAAAGGTTCCCTTACCGATTTGGGTAACTTTCGAAAGATACACCCCATGAAAGAAGGAATATACAATGTTGATGTAAATACCCATAACCAAAAGTATATTACACAAATATTATAATAATGGGCAGTACATACACCACTCAAAGGAGATAGTGACAAATATATCATGAATCTCATGGGAATAAAAGTGAGATAAAAACCCCTTGCCTCGTTGTAATAAATCGAGTCGTATGACCAAAAGATAATAAACACCAAAAGAATCTCAGAATACCATGAATAGAAATAGAATCATGATAATATATATCAAATGGTAGTAAAAAATACACCACATTCAATAAATAAGTGGTGAACAATGGAAGTCTCACGGAATTAAAAGTGAGATAAGAAATCCCCTTACCTCAAGTCCGACTTGTCTTGTTCGTTTCTTTATATTCCTGAATAATAAACTTTGGTAAATTTAAAATTTCTTAAGGAATTAATTTAAAGTTTATTATTCAATTCATATCACATATTATAATTTTATAATAATTAGTTAACTATGTGAATTCATATCATACGTTTTGTCGATGTTCGGTACATGAGTTAATAATGAACTTGTTTGAAGAGAATTGCCCATGTAGTTATAAGTACATCATCTCCAGAATGGTATTAATGATTTAAATATCATATATATCCTGTATATATTAATTTTATACTATTCCATAACATTTGGAGATAAAAAATGAAATGCGCCGTTCATGGAGACGGTAGGTCGTACGTACGCATGAAAGTTACTTTCATTTCTTTGTCATATTACAGGAATTAAAAATAAATGAGACATATATATATTATAATTCCAGTATAATATATATGTTATATATGTAAAATAAGTTTATTAGTTACATTATTTATAAATTCCATGTTTGGCATGAATGAGTCACATCACTTGAGGGGGCGGTAGTTCACACTTCCTCAGATGAAATTATCGCATTTTCACAACATGCAAAGCATAAAGGTATGTTTTAAATATAAAATGAATAAGAATTGATAGGACATAAATATAATATATATCATATATAAATGTAGTTCCATCATAATTTCCACCATGAGAGTTGTTAAAATAATATTGAACAATCATCGTTTCGTGAGACTGTAATTCACCACCCACAGAAACAGTATGTTCTTTAACCATTAGACGGAGGTGTGTGTAAGTGTAGGTAGAATACATATCATAACAACATAATAGTATATTGAGGATACTGGTGTTATTATGGGATAAAATAATATGAATATAGTGGTGAGTGAATGAGGAAAAAAAAAGAAAGAAACTTAAGAGAAGACATTACCACTAATTCGGGTAACTCTTTTTTATTTGAGCCAAAGGCTACCTTGGAAAGACTTCTGCCCAAAGTGAGGCTTCTAGGAGTAAGAGAGGGATTTTTAGAGATAATATGAGTAGATTTTGTATGATACAAGGGCTTGATAGGTGTGGTTAAGGGGGTAGAGGTGGGGGAATTTTATAAGAGGGAGGAGGGTCACTTTTGGAAAGTCTTGAAATGTTACTTTATTATAAAATGGTTTTCAGATTTTAAAGGTCCCACAATGATATATTTCGAGGGTAAGGTGATAAGGGTTCGAAATTCAACCATCCAATAGGTTCTAGACAAGTATAATTTGTATATTTTACCTTATCTTTTCATTTTATTTAAATCGTTCATTAATTAGGTAATCACTGCATCATCATGGTGTCATAAATAAATTTATTTATTTAATGTCTAAAAATTATAAAAAAATACCATGATGTAGGAAATCTTTATATCTTTACAATGACTATTTATAGTCAAATATGTAATTTATGTAAACAAAATTAAAATTGTTTTACTTAGGATATACAAACCATTGTTATATTTCTCTTCTTTTTAAAAATAATGTCATAAATGTCACTATTACACCCTTGTGACTCCATGGGCCCTTAAGTTCGGTAAAATTATTACCATGGTCGGCCATGACTCAAACAAGTGGATGTGGACACATTTTGGGGTCATTTTATATTATTATGATATTATTTTATTACCCTTAACTGCCTGATTACTAATTAATCATGATAATTAAAGATAATTACCGTCGTTACTATTCATAATGTCCAAAAACAAAAAAGGTCTTAATTACATAATTTGGACCTTCTGATTCCAAATATGGAATCGATTTTACCAAATTCCAAGAACATAAATTTAAGTAATTAATTTAAAAATAATTCTCATTGTCAAAACAAATAGCGTGTTTCTAAGAAACAATATCTATCAAAAGATTGACACTTGTTTATGTCCAATTTCAAAGTGAAATTAATTCCAATGACCACCATTGGAATAAATGGTAAAAATATATTTTAACTACACTTTAATATCAATTAAAAAGATAATATAACCATATAAATAAATTAGATAAAAATGAGGTTTTGAATTAAAATACAACATTTTCACTATTCATTAAAAAATGAACTTTATCGGAAAAATTACAAAAATTTACACAAAGTAAATTTTGATGTCCCGATTCTAAAGAGGGATTTTATTTTGTCAAATATGACATATAAAATTGGTAAAAAGTGGATTTAAAAAGGGTTCTCCATAAAAAGGAGGTTAATCGACCTTTTAAAGAATATTAGAATATTTGTGCTTAAAATTGGATTCATTTGCATTTTAAGAATCTATAATTTATTGGGTAATTGTTAAAATATTTAACAAACATATATAATCCTTTTTTAGTTAGTTTTGTTCATTCTCGCCATTACAACGGCTAGGCGTTAACTACCATTTAAAATAATATTATTATATTATTAGTGTGCAATGTAATATTTCAAAGAAACTCGTTGTTGTGTATTGGGTACGACATCAAACATAGAATTCCCTTTAAAGTGATATTGAAATTTTATTCACAAATATTAATAAATATGAAAATGTCATATTCTTTATTTACCTGGGATGTTACAGATATAATAGTCATAAAAATATAATATTTGGTCAACTAACTTATATAATGTTAAAAATGTCATTAATTATTCACTTTAGGTTATATTTTCATTTTTTAGTAACTATATTAACCATATATTATGAAAATAAAAGAGTTAATGGTAAGAGTTAATGTTTTTAACTAAGGGTTAAAGCTAAAAGATAAGGTTAATTTTGTGACCTAAAATTGTCTAAAACCTATTGGTTGAGAGTATTTAGACTCATACTCATCTTATATTTGAAATAAATGAGTTTTATACCATTATAAAACTAAAATAAATTTATAATAAATTAATAGTTAAAGACTTTCCTAAAGTTCCCCTCGCCTATACTATAAAAGTGAACTTCTCCTTCTCTTTTAATAATGCCTCTAAATCCATTTTTCTAGTCCAAAACCTGACCATTTCCTCTCCCAAATTCCATCAATTCATCCTAGAGGCCAAACTTTGGTCAGAAATCCATCATAAGGATACCTTTTGTTCAAATCAAAAGGATATACTTGAAAAAGAGGTAATTGTTTTATCACCTCTTTCAAAATTCTTTTCTTCTTCTACTTCCTCTTCTTACATTTTTTACATACTAAAGAAATAAATACAATATATTATACATTATTATATGTTATTATAATTATGGGACAACATTATACATCTTTTTATCCATCCTAAGAATAACAATATCACCATGTGCATGTGTACGGATTACTATCTCCACGTCATGGTGTAATTTGTTATTCAAAAATACTTAATTTGGATGGGTATAATGATGATTATAATGGATTTCAATAATTAATATAATATTATAATTATTATTTATAGTTAATTTAGAATCCAATTCCATACCATTTGACCATTAAGTGAATGATATTGTCACTCGTGCATACGTAGGGTCTACCGTCTCCACAACGCGATGAGATTCATTCTCCATGTTAACCATTCAAGAATGATTATAAAGTATATATAATAAATAATAATAAAATATATGGAATAATAATGATACTATATTTATGTGTGTGTATATATATATATATTTCATTTAATTTATTCCATTAAATTTAATAAGGAAAAGGAAACAGCATTCATGCATACGCACGGACTACCGTCTCCATGAACAGTGAATTCCATTTCATTTATCTATCTATTATATATATTTATATACTGAATATTTATGATATATAAATAATTTTTTTACATTTATTAAGTAATTAAATTCTGATATAATTAATAATATCAAGAATAACAAGTCAAAACACATACGATAAATAGAATGATTATTACCCAAAATGTTGCTTTAACATGGAATTGATAAATAAAAAAGTAATATAAAGACTTAAGTGAATCATATATGATATCATAGATATTATTATAGTTATTTTAAAAGTTAATAATATGTTTAAAACCCACAATACGGAATTTTCAGACACATACATAATAAATCATACCTAAGGTAAGGGATAAATTTGTAATCTCATTATTATCCGAGATTGTTTATTCATAAGTATTTATTGGGGTATATTTATCATTCATGTACATGTTTCATAAATGTGTAATATTATTTATATTCATATACTATTTTTTAAAGTCAATTTTACCCATTGGTTAATTTTTTATTAAACGGTATGGTAGGAGTCATTCTTTCATTTTCCATTCGAGGTACTTTTTGACTTTTCCGGCAAGAGTATGAGAAATATGTTTTTTTAACTTATATAAAATGAATGGATTTTTACATATTGATAATTCCTTGTTTAAATGAATCTTAATCTAAAATACTTCAATTTTATTTTCAACTAAATAATTTTCTTTTAAAATTGCGAGGCAATTAGAGAAAATAAAATTCTTTTAAAGAAGAAAGGATATTTTCCTCAAGAATTAAGTTCAAGTGTTTTATCAAAATTATTTTCCACATTAGATGACATAGGGTTATGTTTTTATCCAAAATTTTACATTAATTTTATTGTTTTTATGACAGAATTATTTTTATGACATCCATTTATTTTATATAGATTGTGATGGAATGATGTTTAAGAAACCCATTTTATTTCATGGGTTATGCTCTGATGAATGATTTATGTTTTTATGGAATATGTAATAATGATTTTAATATGAGATGGGTGGGACCTATATGTTCATCCAATGCATTGGGTAATGATTTATATCTCCTAATATAGACATTACTGGAATGGAAAGAAAAAATAGTTCAGTAATACAGGGCTGGAACAACAAGTAAATCTGGTTCAGTAATATAGGGCTGGAATGGCAAGTAAATCTGGTTCAGTAATACATGGCTGGAACAGCATGTAAACTTAGTTCATTAATGTACTTTGTCCACTATGATGATCTTGGTAGAAATGACTTGGCTAATATGGAAATCATATTATGTTATTATTATTTTTCTATAATTCCATGTTTTATTTCAATGTTATTTTATCATGGTTCTTGTTAATTTATGATTTATACTTTACAAACTTCCAAGATTTATTTCATGACTCATGATTTTGATATTCAAAATTTATGTTCTTGTTTTTAAATTATTATGTTTATGTTTTGTTTGATGTTATTCATGATTACCCTTATAGATCATTTCATCACACCCTTTTATGTTTTATTTTTCCCAGGATATGAAGAAAGGTTTTAGGTAGAAAAACTAATGGGGAAGATCTTTATGGGATATATTAAATATCTTCACCATGATAGAAGAATGTGTTTTGAGTTTCCAAAGGCACTAAACTAATATGGTCATTGGGAGTCTATTTGTGTAATGTATTATGTATTCCTCAAAAGAAATGTAATGTCAATGTATGTCAACCTTGGGTTATTAAAGTTAGTATCAGAGAAAAGAAGGTAATAATGAATCCAATCCTTAGGAACTCTCATGTGTGAATGTTTGATGAATCATGGCTCTCTGCCCAAGGGATTCATGAAGAAATGGATACCATTAGGGATGGTGGTGTGTCCCACTCAGGGATTCTATCCACCCATGGAGTGCTCTGATAGGTATCAATTCTAGTCCACTATATATAATTCAAAACTGTTATAGTTAGTATTAGAGTGAAGGTTTATTCAACCTTTGAAAACTAGGATGCAAAAACTTTAGTGAGATCCCTCGAGATATTTATAAGGGTATGTCTAGGGATGTCCTATGGATAAGTCAAGTATAGGTTACAATCCGATTTTTTTGACAATCATGAATAACTTAGGATTAAACCTAAGATATAATAGATTGAAATATTATAAGTAATTTACCTTACTTATGTGTTTCTAATCTGTGATATGTATTTCTCACACTTTTATTTCTAGTCTTAGTCAATATAAATAACTACATATAACATAGTTAACCATTTAATGTTTTAGATGTGGAAATTATGGGAATAATGATAATCGATTTCCTAAGTTGAACTATCATGAAGAGAATCATGGATATGGTACAAGTATTTGTCATACTACTAAGGATAAAGATATTGTAAATGACATGTGAAATATATGTGATGTTCTTCCATTATTGTTTACATTAAACCTAAGAAGATTGAGGTTGAGAAACCTTAACACATGATTCATATTTTAGTAAAGATGAAGATGATGGATCCTGAGTAATGGTTTAAGAATAAAGTTGGATGACTGAGGTGTATATGTTTCAAAATTCAAAAATTGCGTGATATGAATCATGAAATATATAAATGTTTTTAGTATAAGTTTTTTATTAAGGATTGAAGAGGATATGTTGAATAGTTCTAAGGAGAAAGAAAAGTGATTTAAGGGTAAGGTGATATACATCTAGAACACATTATTACAGGTAAGATAACCCTTAATATGTCCTTTATATTATGATAATGATTTTTGGATTAAGATGTGTTAGATTTGAATAAGTAAATTAGATGATGCTAGTCTCTTGAGATCTAATTATGGATTTATTGAAAATAATTTTATGCTATCATGGATGAAGTATGAAAATTTTTGGGACTTAAGGAATAATCCACTATGTAACAAGGAGGAATTCATGTTTTCAATAAGGATATTTTATAATTCCGGTTGTTTCTATGACTCAAGAGAATACATGATGAAGGTGTTCACATTTTTTGAATTTGACCAACCAGATATACCTTATGATATACGGGGGATAAATTTTAAGTCGATTTTGTGAACCTTTTTCTATAGTTTTGGATTTTTCATCTTTTAGAACTATTATATGGTTATCAAATTTTTGGAAAGTTTAAACATCGAATGAAGTTTGTAAGAATAAATTATTATCTCACCATATATGGACTTATGTATGTTTGATAACTTGTGATAACATTTTTTTGATAAATATAGATGGAATGAACTATAATTAAATTTATGGATCGCATGATCTAATAACACTTTAGGAATTAAAAATTCAACTTCATTTCTTTAAATAAGAGATGAAGTGGAAATTATTCAAGGCATGGCCAATGATGGGATTGTACTGAAATCAAGTAAGTATATATTCTCATGTTCTTCACCTTTATGAAAATGATCTTGAAAAGAAAAAATTTTATCCTAGAACCTTATTATCTGATTAAGCTTATGGTCCCTTAAATCATCACATATTTATGGCTTTCTGGTTATTAACTATCTCCAAAACATGTTCTCTATCTCTATCCATCGGAACTATATGGTTAGATTTTTCTTCCATATTCATGTTTTTAATTCCCACCTATATTCTTCTATATGGAAACGCAGTGATGAGTTAATTTGGGTAACACTTATGTTTCTAACTTTCCTTTTTAAAATGAAGTTTTAGTATTCCTTTTTATGATGTGGGTTTCTATGAAAGAAACTTTCAAGTAGTAAACCTTTTATAACCCTGGTGAATTTTGAGGCCAAAATTCATTTTAAGGGGGGTAGAATATAATACCTTGAGTTTTTATGGACCATTTTTTTAATAAATTAAAATTTTCATTTATATCATTCAATGGACTAATTAAAACATTCCTTTCACACTAAACTAACATGTCATATGTTACACACAACATCGAGTTGGAATACGATACACGCAACACTGAGTATAGATTTTGTTCAATGTATAAAAGAACTAAGTTTGTATTATGTAAAATTCAACACCAAATAAATATTTCACTACACACAACACTGACTTAGCTTGCGTTACATGCAAAATTGACCTTCCTCTATAGCTTTCATTGTACGCAATACTGAGTTTCACTAAACAATGATATATTATTAAAATTTTATTATTTAGTGGGTTATAAACTAGTCGTTATGAATATTATTAACCACATTTTTAATTTTATATAACATTAACTATCATATTATTTATTTTTTATACATTATATAATAACAAATTCAATTTTTCAGATAAAAGAATTATTTTTCAAAAAATGCAGTTTTTCCGCCTTTTGATGGTGTAGCCATTTCAAATCTTGTTTTTAACAATTTTATATAATATATTAGAAAAAATAAACTTCTTATTTATAATAAGGACATAAAAATTTACTTTGTTTGAATTATTGGTATTTTTCAGAAAAAATTCATATTTTAATGAATAGTGAAAAATATTGTATTTTAATTCAAAACTGTATTTTCATCTAATTTATTTATATAGTTATACAATTTTTTTAATTTTTTTTAAAGTGTAATTGGATTATGTTATAATCATTTACTCCAATTTTGGTCATTGGATGTAATTTCACATTTAAATTGGACATAAACACATGTCAATCTTTTGATAATTTTTATTTCTTAAAAATCACTTTCTAGTTTTGACAACGGGAATAAATTTAAAATTAATTTTTTCCAATTATGTGTTTTGAATTTGTAAAAATTAATTCCATATTTTGAATACTAAGGTCCAAATTATGTAAATATTTTGATTTTATTTTTGGTCATTATGAATAGTAACATGAGTAATTATTTTTATTTACCGTTGTTAAAGGGTAAATCTGGTAAATAAGGGTAAAAAAATAAGATTAAAATAATATAAAATTACCCTTAAATGTGTAATAATCCTCTTTTATGATATATTTCTAACAATTATAATACTTAGGAAAATTTTAGGACCCCATGGAGCCACTTGGGTGTGATAATGACATGTTATAACAATTAATTTAAAGTAAAGAAAAATATAACATAAACTTGTATCTTTGACTAAAAAAAGTAATTATAAATCTAAAACTATTTCCTAAATCATGTTATTTTATTTATAATTTTTATACATTAAATAAATAAATTTATTTATGACACAATGATGATACAGTGATTACCTTATTAATGAATGATTCAAATAAATGATATTATAAATATTAAAATAAATGTAATTTGAACATTTTATTCCATCCACAAATTTTATGGATTATTATGATATTTTATATTTTATTTAATGTATTTTTTTAGAATAAATAAAGTTTTTATTACTTTAAAAAAAAATTTAAATAGTGTCAAAATTGACATAAATGAGATTTAAAAAAAATACTATTTTATTAAATGATATAATGGTCCTACAAATTTAAGATTCAACCAACTGACTTATATAGTGTTAAAAATTTCATTAATTATCCACTTTAGGTTCTCTTGTCATTTTATAGTAACTATAGTAACCATATATTATGAAAATACAAAAGACATGGTAAGAGTTAATGTTTTTAACTAAGGATTAAAGCTAAAATATAAGTTTAATTTTGTCACCTAAACTTGTCTAAAACCTATTTTCTGAGATTATATAGACTTATACTCATTTTATATTAGAAATAAATGAGTTTGGTAACATTATAAATAGAAGATAAATTTATAATAAATTAATACTTAAAGACTTTCCTAAAGTTCCCCTCACCTCTCTGATAAAAGGGAACTTTTACTTCTCTTTTAATCACACCTTTAAATCCATTTTTATTGAAAAAAAACTACCCATTTCCTCTACCAACTTCTCTAAATTCATTTTAGAGGCCACACATTTTGAAAAAATTCATCCCAATGATACCTTTTGTGGAAATAAAAAAGAGATACTCCAAAAAGAGGTAATTGTTTTATCCCATCTTTCAAAATTCTTTTCTTCTTTAACTTCATCTTATTATGTTGTTTTCCTAATAAAGTAATAAATTATGTATATTATACATTCTGATATGTTATTATAATTATTTTATAACCTTATACCTCATTTTATCCATCCTACAAATAACAATATCACCGTGTGTGCATACGTACGGCTTACCATCTCCATGTCGTGGTGTAATTTGTTATTCCACAATACTTAATTTGGATGGGTATAATGATGAGTATAATGGATTTAAATAATGAATATAACATTATAATTATTATTTATAATTAATATACCATCCAATTACATACCATCTAACCATTAAGTGAATGAAATCATTGGTCGAGCATACGTACGGCCTACCGTCTCCACAACACGATGAGATTCATTCTCCACGTTCACCATTCAAGAATAATTATAAAGTATATATAATAAATAAGAATAAAATATATGACATAATAATTCTACTATATTTATGTATATATATATATATATTATTTACTTTCTTCCATTTAATTTGATGAGGAAACGGAAACAACGTTCATGCATATGTATGACCTACCATCTCTATAAACGGTGTATTCCATTTCATTTATCTATCAGTTATATATATTTATATAATAAATATTTATGATATATAAATAATGTTTTACATTTTTTAAGTAATTAAATCATGATCTAAGTAATAATATCAATAATAACAAGTCAAAACACATACGATAAATAAAATGATTATTACCCAAAACATTGCTTTAACATGGAATTGATAAATAAATGGGTAATATAAAGTCATAAGTGAATCATATATGATATCATAGATATTATTTTTGTTCTATTACAATTTAATAATATATTTAAACCCACTATACCGGAGTTTTAGACACATACAAAATAATTCGGACCTAAGGTAAGGGATGATTTTACAATCTCATTGTTATCAGACATTATTTATTCGTAAGTATTTACTAGGGTATTTTAATCATTCGCGTCCATGTTTCTTAAATATATAATATTATTTATATTATTATAATATTTTTTAAAGTTATTTTTACCCATTGGTGGTTTTTTTTTATTAAATGGTATGGAAGGAATCTTTCTTTCGTTTTCCATATGAGATTCTTTTTGACTTTTCTGACAAGAGTACGAGAGGAATGTTTTTTTGAACTTATACGACATGAATGGATTTTTACATCTTAATAATTCCTTATTTCCATGAAACTTACTCTACATTATTTCAAGTTTATTTTCAACTAAATACTTTTATTTTAAAATTGTGCTGCATTTTGAGAAAAGAAAACATTTTTGAAGAAGAAATTATGTTTTCATTGAGAATTAAGTTCAAGTGTTTTGTAAAAATTATTTTCCATATAAGATAACATAGGGTTATGTTTCTATCTCTATTATTAATTTTATTTTATTACATTTATGATGGAATTATTTTTATGAAATCTATTTATTTTATATGGATTATGATGGAATGGTGTTTAAGAAACCAATTTTATTCCATGGGTTATGCTATGATGAATGATCTATGTTTTTTTGTAGAATGTAAGAATTATTTCACTATGAAATGGGTGGGACCTATATCACCCTCTAATGGATTAGGTAAATATTTATATCTCATGATATAGAAATTATTGGAACAGCAAGAAAATCTAGTTTAGTAATTGTAACGAACCAAACATTTATTAATGAAAATTCCTCTTGGTCTAATTAAATGTATTATTATGTAAAATGGTTATATAAAACATATGAAATTAGCTGGTTTTATGTTTTTGGATTTTAAAATATAGTTAATAATTTTTATCATTGCTAATATATCCATTGAATAATGATCAAATGATTAGTATAAATATAGGGCTTCAATAAATCCAATAAACTCAGACAAAGGAAGCGATAGCCTCATCTAGTAGAATTTCTCCATATGAAGCCCATTTTTCATAGCATGGAAAATAGGTATCTCCACTATGATTCACTCTTGACCAAGTCCAAGCTGATCTTCAACATGTTAATCTTGCACAGAACCACCTATGGGAGAAGTGGAAGTTAATAGAGATTACCACATGAGCGATGTTATCTGAGACGCCCCAAGAGTCTGTCATCATCGCACACCTTACCCTTAGGTCTTATGCGGGTCTTATAAGGGTTTATGTAAAAATAACCTATCACTATGATTATGTGCATTATTTTTGTGCAAATAATATACAGTCATTTTATTATTGTTAATTTTTAAATGGTTTTTAAATCACAAATAGTATTTTTAGTTAATATTCAATTAAGAAATATTTTTTGATGAATAAATTTATTTTTGAATTAAATAATATATTAATAAAATATTATTACAAAATTAATTTTTATTAAATATAAATGATCGTACAATTTTTATACTATTATAATTTTTATTAATGTTTTAACGCTATTTTTCTCAAAACCCATGAATTTTTTATAAATGTTGGTTTTTATTTTAAAATAAAAAAATCACATATTTAGAAAAATATTTGGATAAAATTAATATTATTTTTGGATTGAGGATGTTTAAATTATCTAATGGTGAATTTTTCATAATTTTCTAAGACAGTCGAATTTTTGGGTAAAAAATAAATACCATTTAAATATATATTGTGTTTTATGACATCATAATGACACAATAGTGATGTAATAAAAAACTATAAAAGTTATATTCGGCCAATATATGTTTTACCTTTAAAAATATTTATTTTTAGATTTTTTTGATTAATTTTATGGTGCCTTAGCGGACCTCCAAGACATATAAAATATTTTAACTTTTTAAAATTATTTCATTGAGAGTGTGACTCACCTCCACATAATAAAGCCTAATATTTTAATAGGTTAGTCCATTGTACTTATAAAATATTTTTTTCCACTCCCATTTGGAAAAAACCATGGGCAAAACCATTTATTGTTTTGTGGTTTTGAATATTTAATTATATAGATTTCAAAACCTATGTTTGTGAAATATTAAAGAATTCCCCTCACGTTTCCTATATAAACACACCCAAGCTCCCACTTCTCTTCACTTAAAACCCTTGGATCAAGTACCTACTATTCCCTAATATCTCTATAATCCTTCCAAGGTGCCTTGGGCTCTCAATAATCTCCTCCTCAAGCTCTTTAAGTCACACACTTCCAAGTAAGGGATCATCACTTTCCTTCCTTTCTTATTTATATCCAGGTTTCCTTATGTTTTTATTCCATTTTATTTTAAATTAAAATGTAGTGGTACAATTTCACACCTCCCCTACACTTAACTCCATATTTTTGAATGATTATATTCCCCTTTATCTTTTATTAATGCCTCCCATGTACACCCATTACCATGCTGAAATCCCGTAGCGGATTTCTCTCTCCTCATTTATATTCAAGAAATTATTTTATATTATGCATCTAAATTCCAATACATATGTTGGGATATTATTTTATATGACCCCCTTAATTTCCATTTCTTTTATAAATTATAATATACCCATTTCTCTCTCATCAACCCACTTTACAATTTCTATTTGATGTCGTTATGCTGCCAAAGTTACACCAAAATTTCTCATGCCAAAATCCTCATATAAGTGAATACCATATTTGTTTTCTATATCAAGGGTATTCATTTTTATTCACATGTACTTTTTTATTGAGTAATTACATTTATTTATTCCACATCTCTTATTCTTGGAATAAATTAGACATTTAATGAATCCATGTTGTATGATCTATGTGGCATATTTATGCATGAAATGAAATGATTAATAAGGGTGCGCCCTGATAGTGCTCCAATGCATTTGGTAAAGATTAGTATCATGATATGTCAAGTGAAATGAGGGTTTACTCATGATAATTCAAGTGAAATAATGTTTTACTCATGATTCATGTGCAATGATCCATGGGTCATGCTAATATCATGTTAAATGTTGTTGCCACATTTCTGTGTTATGATAATCATGTTATATCATGCCTCTATGTTCATGTTTCTATTATGCTCCATTGATATGCCTATTTCCTAACATGTATTTTATTCTTCATGTTATAACTTTTTTACTCCCTTACTGGGATTTATAGCTCATCGTTTTCTTATTTATGTCCTCAGGTTATCCCATGCAATGCTAAGTACGAAGGAATGTTGTGGTCATGTAAAAGAACTTTTAAATAATGATGTTGTATTTTATGTTTTAAGTTGTTATTTAATTTTCATAATTTCCAAATACACTAGACCTAGCAATCCTAAATGTGTTCTCAAGTTATATTTTATGTAAGAAATCATGTTTAAGTGTGTAATAAAGAGTAGGGTTGTTATAGTTGGTATCAGTGGATAGGTTTAGTAATTTTTGGGATTAGAATTAGAAAACCCTAGTAAAAGAATTAGGGATAAGACTATGTATAAAAAAAACATCCGAAAATTTTGGTGAGTATATATTAAGTGGTTTATCAAGAAAATACATCCCTATCTGGATACAAACAAGTAGAGGTGGATCTGGAACAAATGTATCTAGGGGTAAAACCCGAAAACTTTTCTTTGAGATTAACTCGATCGGAAACTGGTGCACCAAAATGGTCCTTACTGCACTCTTGGATCGACACTCCCAGGGAATATGCTTTGGTAAATTCATTAGCTTAGTATGAACCATTATTAACGAAATAAAAAAATCCCCTAAGAATATATGTTGGTAAATAGATCATGGATAAAATATATTGAAGCCTATAAATTCATAAGTTAAGGAAATAAATGTAATTTATAAGTTATACTTTTCTTTCATTGGATTTCCCTTTATTTGTTAGCCCTAAATTTCCTTTTATTCCATCCAATGGACAATAATAGGAGGACTCAGGCTAGAAACCGATGTGAAGATCAATGTGATGACTATTCTAATGAGATGCCCAATCTGATGGGAGTGGGAATCGCAAACATTGTCACGATACTCTCTTAGTTAACTCAAGTTTTGAATAGAAACATGGATCAAGAGAATCTTCCACCCCCCCCCCCCAAGAAATAACAAGCCACAATCGAGAGCTTTATGAGACAAATTCTTCCTACATTCAATGGATCATATGATCCCTCAATCGTCGAATAGTGGATCAAATCCATTGATAAGGTCTTCTCCATCCTTAAATGGTCTAAAAAAGAGAAGGTTCTTCTACCAAATTATCATATGGATGGTGAATCTAATCAATTGTGGAAATTGATCAAAAATACGAATCCTGAGGAAGAAATCGAGGCATTGGAATAGAAGGATTTCTAGAAAATGTTTTTTGATAAATATTTTCTGTGCACCCTCCAACTTAAGATAGAAAATGAATTTCTTTACCTCAAGAAGAAAGACGAAAAATACATCAGAGTCTAAAAGGAAAACTTCACAAGTCTTTCACAATACACCTCCGACTTTGTCCTTACCCCTGAATTCAATGTTGACTGCTTCTTTGGGGGGCTAAAACCTAGCCTACAGAAATCCCTACTGATCCGTGACTTTGATATCTATGAGGAAATTGTATGATGTTCCCTAAAAGTAGAAATGGATATCATTAAATCTTAGGGGTATCATGGGGATAATAAGAGGAAAGTGGAATTTAATCCTGGAGGTCCGATAGATAAATCCAACGGTGCTATGAAATTCCATCACCCCACTTGCCAAAGGTGTAGAAAGAATCACCCTGGAAATTTTCTAAACGTAAAGAGGAAATGATTTAGGTGTGGAAGATTAGGACACCTAGACATTAATTTCCAACAATAAAATCCCACTATTGTGACAGAGGATAGGAATGCTCCGTTTGAACCTCAATGCATTGTTCATTACTTAAACTACAAAGAACCAAGGCACTATGCAAACCAATTCCCTAATCCAAGGGTTTTTAGAGGAAAACGACAAGCTCCAAGGTAGAAAAGGAGAGATTTCTCCATCACTACGGTTGAAGAAAACCCCAAAAACTAAGTGGTTATAGGTACAATAGTTATTCATTCAATAATAGCGAATGTACTTTTTGATTCTGGTTCTATGCATTTTTTATATCCCAAAAGTTTAGTATAAAAATACCAACACCACCACAAATCATGGAAGTAGGGATGCCGATGAGAATGGAAAATGTGGAAATCATCGCATCCCATGAATATAACACCTTATCTGTCACAATTTGTGGATTGAACTTCCCGGAAAACCTCTTCATAGTTCCTCTGGTCAAATTTTATGCAATTCTTGGCATGGATTGTCTTTCCCTATATAGATACAACATAAGTTGTCGTGAGAGGGAAATCACTCTCCATATGGAAAATCGACCCCTAATTCTATACAAGTGAAAGGAAGAGGATGAATCTTATTTAGAACCATCATCTCAAGTGTGGATATTAATTCCCTATGAGCACGCATTTCTTTCTCAGATGATTGATTCTAAGAAAGAAACCTTCCTTGAAGACATGCCTATTGTGAAGGAATTCTCTGAAGTGTTTCTAGAGGAATTTCTTAGTCTTCCTCCCAAAAGAGATGTTGAATTATCAATTGATCATATACCTAGGTCTTTTCGAATATCCAAGACTCCATATAGAATGGTTGTTGTGGAGCTTGAGGAGCTAAAGAAACCACTACAGAAGAATTTGGATAAAGGGTTTATACACCCAAGTGCTTTACCAAGGGGTTCACTGGTCCTATTCGTCAAGAATATAGATCGGTCATTGCACCTTTTCATTGATTATTGTGAGCTCAAAAAACATGATAAAGAAAAAGTATCATCTACCATGAATTGATGAATTATTGGATCATCTATGTAGAGCACAATATTTCTCCAAGGTGGATCTGCGTTTGGGATATTACCAATTAAGGGTAAAGAAGGAGGATATCCCCAAGAATACTTTTCATACAAGATATGGGTACTATGAATTCATAGTAATGCCTTTTGGACCCACTAATACTCCAACAATGTTCATGGACTCGATGAATAGTGTCTTTAGAGATTACCTTGACAAATTTCTAGTAGTATTTATAGATGATATTCTAATATAATCCAAAACCAAGGAGGAGTATGAGGAGTATCTAAGAACTATACTAGAGACATTGATAAATGATAAGCTCTATGAAAAGTACATCAAGTGTGAGTTTTGGTTGAAGTATGTCACATTCTTGGGTCATATCATCACAATCAATGGGATATCTATGGATCCCTCCAACACAAATGTAATTGAGGGGTGGAGGATACCAACATTTGTGATGGATATCCATAGATTCCTTAGGTTAGCTGGATATTATCACTGATTTGTGAGAAATTTCTCAGGATTTTCAAACCCTCTAACCAAGCTATCTCAGAAGGGAGTCAAGTTTTCTTGGAGTGATGAATGCAAATATGGCTTCAAGGAGTTTAAAAGGAGGTTTATTACTACACTCGTGCTCAAACTGCCCATAAGTGGAGAACTTTTTATGGTATTCAGTGATGCTTTGAATAAGGGAATAGGTTGTGTGTTGATGCACAATGAAAAATTCATTGCCTATGCTTCAAGTCAATTGAAAGTTCATGAGAAAAACTATCCAACACATGATCAGGAGTTGGCTAAAGTAATATTCACTTTAAAAATTTGGCGACATTACCTATTTGGGGAGAAGTATTAAATATATATGGATAAAAAAATCCTCAAGTATATATTCACACAAAAAGTGTTGAACATGCACCAACAAAGATGGTTAGAGCTGATCAACGACTATAACTACTCGATTCACTACCATTCGGAGAAAACAAATAAAGTGGCAGATGCTCTAACTAGAAAGGATCCAATAACTCTTCCATTGATGAGAATTTAAAAGGATCCAATCTTATTAGATGTAATGAAGATGGAAATGGAATCATAAATAATGGAACATCATCAATACCTTCACAAATGGTTGCTCAACTGTCTCTTTTAGAAAGTCTAAAGGATTCTCAAAAGGATGATGTGGGAATTTAGAAGAAATTGGAAACTATCAAAAAAGAGAAATACTCGGATTTCAATGTTAATGAAGAAGGAATTGTGAGATTTGGGTCAAGAATATGTGTTCCATAAAATATGGAGATAAAGAAATAACTTTTGGATGATGCACATAGTTCAAATTTCTCTATTCACCAAGGAAACACAAAGATGTATCGAGATCTCCCAAAGCATTATTGGTGGGATAACATGAAGAAGGAGATCGCTGAGTATACATCAAAGTGTCTGGTATGTCAAAAAGTGAAGGATGAGAGGAAGAAGTCTAAGGGGATGATGCAACCATTACCCATACCAACATGGAAATGGAAAAACATCCTCATGGACTTTCTCACTGGACTTCCAAAGACATCCAAAGGAAACAATGCTATCTGGGTTTTTATGGATCATCTTACAAAGACCGCACACTTAATTACAATTTGGGAGGATTTCTCATTGAACCAACTGGTGTGGATATACATTAGAGAAGTGTTGAGGCTGCATGGAGTACCACTATTGATTATATTTGATCAAGATCCAAGATTCACCTCTATGTTCTGGAAGAGTCTCCAACATGATCTGAATACTGTGTTGAACTTTAGTATGGCTAATCATCCTCAAACTGATAGCCAATCTGAGCGGACTATCCAAACAATTTAGGACATGTTGAGAGAATTCTCAATGTATTTCAAAGGAGGATGGTATCAACATCTTCCTCTGGTTTAGTTCTCTTACAATAACAATTTCCACTAAAGCATCCAAATGGCTCCTTATGAAGCCCTTTATGGGAAGAGGTGTAGAACACCAGCATGTTGGGATATAGTTGGGGAGCGAAAACTCCTAGGTCCAGAAATGGTTGAAGAAATGGTAGAGAAGGTTAAGACCATCTAGTAGCACATTATCGCCGCTCACAGTCGACAAAAGATTTATGCTGATAATCGCCGATGAGACCTAGAGTTCGATATTGGAGACATGTTATTCCTTATCATATCACCATAGAAGAGAGTTATGAGATTTTGGAAAAATGGAAATCTTATTCCAAGGTACATAGACCCTTTTAAGATCATTGGTCGCATTGGACCAGCGGCCCATCAACTAGCACTTCCACCGAACCTATCTCAATTACATGATGTATTCCATGTATAACTCTTAAAAAAGTACATACCTAACCCATAACATGTACACAATCCATAGGTGGAACCATGGGAGAATGACCTAACCTATGAAGATAATCTGGTGAAGATCTTAGATCATAGGGAAAAAGTTATATGGAATAAGACAATTCCCCTCATCAAGGTGTTGTGGAAAAACCACAAGTTTAAAGAGGCGATGTGGGAATCAGAGGAAGTGATGAAGAAAAGTTACCCTCAATTGTTTTAGTGTGGGAAAAGGAAATTTTGAAGGCAAAATTTCTTAAGTGGGGAAGATTGTAATGACCCAATAATTTATTAATGAAAATTCATCTTGATCTAATTAAATGTATTATTATTTAAAATGGTTATATAAAACATAATCACTTCCTTGTTTTTATTTTTTTGGATTTTAAAATACCATTAAGAATTGTTATCATTTCTAATATAGCTGTTGAATAGTGATCGCATGATTAATATAAATATAGGGCATTAGCAAATCCAATTTACTCAGAAAAAGGAAGTGATGGCCTCAACTAGTATAATTTCTCCGTACGAAGCCCATTTGTTAGATCTTGGAAATGAGGTAGTGTCACTGGGATTCACTCATGACCAAGAACAAGTCTAGATTCAAAACATTAAGCTTTAACGGAATCTCCTATGGGAGAAGTGGAAGTTAATAGATATTACCACCCAAGTGATGTTATCTGAGCTACCCCAAGAGTATGTCACAGTCACACACCTTACTCTTAGTTCTTATGCAGGTTTTATAAGGGGTTATGTAATAAGACCCAACAATATGATTATGTTCATTATTTTTTTTATAAAGAATATACATTCATTTTATTATTTTTACTTTATAAATGGTTTTTAAAGAACAAATAGTATTTTTAGTTAATATTCAATTAAGAAATCTATTTTGATGAATTAATGTAGTTTTTAATTAAATAATATTTTAATAAAATATTATTACTAAATTAATTTTTATTATATATAAATGATCTTACAATTTTTATAAAATTGTAATTTTTATTAAGGTTTGAAAGTTGTTTTTGTCAAAACCAATGAATTTTTTATAAATGTTGGTTTTTATTTTAAAAGTAAAAATTCTCATATTTTGAAAATTATTTAGATAAAATGAATATTATTGTAGGATTCAAGATGTCGAAATTATCTAATGATGAATTTTTCATAATTTTTTGAGATAGTCGAATTTTTGAGTAAAAATTTAATATTGTTTTAATATATAATTTGTTTTAGGACATCATAATGACACAATAGAGATGTAATAAAATATTATAAATGGTTTATTCTCCCAATATATGTTTTACCTTTGTAATAATGTGATTTTTGATTACTTTGATTAATTTTATGGTGCCTTAGTGAACCCTCCAAAACTTATAAAATATTTTTACTTTTTAAAATGATTTCCTTGAGAGTGTGACTCACCTCCACATAAGATAGCCTAATATATTTATAAGTCCGTCCATTTTCCTTATAAAATAATTTTTTCCACTCCCCTTTGAAAAAAACCAGGCGCAAAAACCAAGGTTTGGTTGGTCGTTTTTAATATTTAATTATATATATTCCAAAACCTAAGTTTGTGAAATATTAAAGAATTCCCCTATCTTTTCCTATATAAACCCACCCAATCTCCCACTTTTCTTAACTAAAAACTATTTTATCATGTCCCTAATCTTCCCTAATCTCTCTATAATCCTCCCAAGGTGACCCAATCTCTCAAGAATCCCCTCCTCAAGCTCTTGAAGTCACACACTTCCAAGTAAGGGATCCTCACTTTCCTTCCTTCCTTGTTTATGTCCATGTTTCCTTATATGGTTATGACCTTTTATTTTCAATTAAAAATGTTGGGGTATAATTCTACACCTCCCCTATACTTCCCTACTTATGTTTGAATGATTATATACCCCTTTCTCTCTCATTAATGCCTCCCATGTACACCTATTACCATGCTAAAATTCCATAATGTATTTCTCTCTCCTCATTTACATTCAAGAAATTTCTTTATATTATGTATTTAAATTCCATTAAATATGTTATTATATTATTTTCCATGACCCAATTACTATCCATTTCATTTTAAAATGATAATATACCCCTTTATCTCTCATCAAACCACTTTACAATTTCTATTTGATGTTTTTATGCTGCCGAAGTTACACCAAAATATCCTATGCCAAAATCCTTGTGTAAGTGAATACCATACCCATTTCTTTATCATGGGTATTACCCTTTATCCACATATACTTTTTGATTGAGTAATTTCATTTATTTATTCCACATATCTTATTCATGTAATAAATTATTACTTTTAGTGAATCCATGTTGTATTATCTATGTGGCACACTTATGCATGAAATGAAATGATTAAGAAGGGTGTGCCCTGATAGCACTCCAATGCATTGGGAAAAAATTAGTATCATGATAAGTCAAGTGAAATTAGGGTTCACTCATGCTAATTAAAGTTAAATGAGGATTTACTCATGCTTCATGTGCAATAATCCTTAGATCATGATAATATCATGTTAACTATTGTTGCCACATTTCTATGTTATGATAATCATGCTATATCATGCCATTATGTTCATTTTTTTATTATACTCCATGGATATTACTATTACATAATATGTATTGTATTCTTCATGTTATGAATTTTTTACTCTCTTATTGGTGTTTATATCTCACCCTTTTCTTATATATGTCTTCAATTTATCCCATTCAATGTTAAGTACGAAGGAATGTTGTGGTCATGTAAAAGAACTTTTCAATAAAGATGTTGTACTTAATTTTTAAGTTGTTATGTAATGTTTATAATTTCCCAAGACACTAGAAATTGGTTGTTGGTTGCCTCTAAAAACCCTTTTTGTCATTGTATTCCCTTTTATGTGTTACCTCTAACTTTCCTTTTATTCCAGCTAATGGAAAATAATAAGAGGGTTCAGTCTAACAACCAATGTGAAGATCAATGTGATGACAGTTCTAATGAGATTCCTAATCTAATGAGAGTGGGAATCACAAACTTTTTCATGATACTATCTCATTTAACTCAATTTTTTAATAGAAACATGTGTCAAGATTATTTTCCTCCCCCCCTCCCAAGAAAGAACAAGCCGCAATCGAGAGATTCATGAGACAAAGGCCTCCTACCTTCAATGGATCATTTGATCCTTCAATAAACAAAAAATGAATCAACTCCATTGAGAAGATATTATCCATCTTCCAGTGTTCCAAACAAGAGAAGGTTCTTCAGGTTTCTTTTTTTATGGATAGTGAATCTGATTGGTGGTGGACATTGATCCAAAATACAAAGCCTGGGGAAGATATCAAGGAATTAAAATGGAATAATTTACGCAAAATGTTTTTCAATAAATATTTTCTATGAACCCTCCGACTTAAGAGAGAAAGTTACTTCCTTTACCTAAAGAAAAAAGATGATGAATCCATCAGAGCGTACAAGAAAATCTTCACAAGGCTTGCATGATACACCTTTGAATTTGTTCTTACCCAAGAATTCAAGGTTGACCACTTCTTTGGTGGGATAAAACCTAGACTATGGAAATCCCTAGTTATACATGACTTTGATAGCTATGAGGAAATTTTTTGACGTTCCCTAAAAGTAGAAATGGAGATTGGAGAATCTCATGGGTATTGTGGCGATAAAAAGTGGAAAGTGGACTTTAATTCTGGTGGTCTGATGGATAAATCCAACTGTGTTAAGATATTCTAGTACCCCACTTTCCAAATGTGTGGAAAGAAGCACCTTGGAAATTGCCTAAAGGGGATGAGGAAATTCTTTAGGTGTAGAAGAGTATGACACTTGGATATTAATTGCCTACAAGAAAAACCTGCTGATGCGATAGAGGATAGGAATGCTCCATTCGACCCTCAATGCATTGTTCATTTATTCAACTCTAAGAACCAGGGAACTTTACAAACCAATTACCTAAGCCAAGGGTTTTTAGAGGCAACCAATAACCTCTAAGGTAGCAAGGGAGAGCTTTTTCCATCACTACCATTGAAGAGAACCCCAACAATGAAGTGGTGACATGTATGCTTATTATTCATTCAAGAATAGAGAATGTGATTTTTGATTCCGGTTCTATGCATTATTTTATATCCCTAAAGTTTAGTAGGAAAATCCCAACACCACCACAAATCATAGAAGTAGAGATGTTGGTGAGAATAAAAAATGGGGCAATCATTGCATCCCATGAATATAACTCCTCCCCTGTCACAATTTGTGGATTGAACTTATTGTAGAACCTATTTATACTCCCTCTTGTGTAATTTGATGCAATTATTGACATGGATTTTCTTTCCCTATATAGAGCCAACATAAATTTTCTTGGGAGGTAAATCACTCTCCATATGGTGAATTGACCCCTGATTCTGTACAAGTGTAAGGAGGAGGATGAATCTTCTTTAACACCATCATCTCAATCGTGGATATTAATATCCTATGATCACGTGTATCTTTCTCAGATGATTGATTCTAAGGAACCGTCCCCAAAGACATGCCTATAATGAGGGAATTTTCTGAAGTGTTTCCTGAGGAATTATCCAGTCTTTCTTCTAGAATAGATGTTGAATTCTATATTGATCTTATACCTGGGGATTTTCCAATATCTAAGAATCCATATAGAATTGCTATTTTCAATATTTAGAAGCAAAAGAAAAAACTACAAGAGAATATGGATAAAAGGTTTATACACCCAACTCTTCACCATGGGGTGCACCAGTCCTCTTCGTTAGGAAGAAGGATGGTTCAATGCGCCTTTTCATTGATTATCGTGAGCTCAACGAATTCATGATAAAGAAAATGTATCCTCTACCACAAATTTATGACTTTTCGATCAGAAACATAGAGGATAATACTTATCCAAGAAGGATATGCAGTCAGGATATTACCAAGTAAGGGTAAAGAAGGAGGATATCCCCAAGACTGTTTTAATACAAGATACAGGAACTATGAATTCATATTAATTCCTTTAGGACTCACTAATTCTCCAGAAATATTCATGGGCTTGATGAATAGAGTCTTTAGATATTACCTCAAAAAAAATTTGGTAGTCTTTATAGATGATATTCTAGTATACTCCAAAACCAAGGAGGATCATGAGTATCATCCAAACACTATACTAGAGACCTTGTGAAAGGAAAAGATCTATGAAAAGTACAGTAGGTGTGAGTTCTGGTTGAAGTAGGTCTCATTATTGGGTCATATCATCACAAGCAATAAGATATTTATCGATCCCTCCAAGACAAATGTAATTGAGGGATAGTTGAGGCCAGCATCTGTGACGGATATCTGTAGCTTCCCTAGGTTAGCTGGATATTATTGCGGATTTGTGAGAAATTTTTCATGATTTTAAAACCCTCTTACCAATATAACTCGTAAGGGATTAATGTTTTATTAGTGTGGTGAATGTGAAGATAGCTTCAAGGAGTTGAAAAGGAGGCTTATCACTGCACCCATGCTCACACTACCCACAAGTGGAGAACTTTTTGTGGAATTAAGTGATGCTTCGAAGAAGGGCATGGGTTGTCTGTTTATGAAAAATAAGAAATTCATTGCCTATGATTCAATGAAATTAAAAGTCCCTGAGAAAAATTATCCAACACATGATTTGGAGTTGGCAGTAGTAATATTTGCTTTAAAAATTTGGTGACATTACCTCTTTGGGGAGAAGTGTGAAATATACACATATCACAAAAATCCTCAAGTATATATTCACATATAAAGAGTTTAACATCTTCCAATGAAGATGGTTTGATTTGATCAAAGACTATGATTTCTCAATTTACTACCATCTGGGGAAAGCGAATAAAGTGGCAGATGCTCTAAGTAGAAAGGATCCAATAACTCTTTCATTGGTGATAATTGAAAAGGATCCAATCTTCTTAGATTTTATAAAGATGTATATTGTAATCATAAAGTAGGGAACATCATCAATCATTTCACAAATGATTTCACAATAATCTCTTTTGGAAAAGTTAAATTATCCTCAAAAGGATGATGTGGGAATTCATAAGAAAGTGGAAACTATCAGAAAATGGAAATCCTTGGAGCTCAATGTTAATGAAGAAGGAATCGTGAGATTTGGGTCAAGAATATATGATCCATAAAATCTGGAGTTAAAGAAATAACTTTTAGATGATGCACATAGTTCAAAGTTCTCCATTCACCTAAGAAATAGAAAGATGTATTGAGATATCCAAAAGAATTATTGGTGGGATAACATTAAGAAGGAGATTGATAAGTATACATAAAAGTACCTGGTATGTAAGAAAATGAAGGATGAGAGGCAGAAGTATAAGGGGATGATGAAACCATTACCCATACAAACATGGAAATGGGATAAGATCACCATGGACTTTGTCACTGGACTTCCAAAGACATCCAAGGGAAACAATACTATCTGGGTTGTTGTGGATTGTCTTACAACAACTTCACACTTCATTGAAATTTGAGAGGATTTCCCATTGGATAAACTAGAACATATATAAATTAGAGAAGTGGTGAGGCTTCATAGACTACCATTATATATTGTATACGATCGAGATACAACATTCACCTCTATGTTTTGGAAGAGTCTCCAACATGCTCTGAATACATAGATAAACTTCAGTATGGATTATCATCCTCAAACTGATGTCCAATCTAAGTGTAATATCCAATCACTTGAGGACATGTTGAGATAATTCTCAATGGACTTCAAAGGAGGGTGGGATCAACATCTTCCTCTGGTTGAGTTCTCTTACAATAATAGTTTCCACTCAAGAATTCAAATGGATCCTTATGAAGCCCTTTATGGGAAGAGGTGAAAAAAACCAACATGTTGTGATGAAGTTGGGGAGTAAAAACTCCTAGGTCCAGAAATGGTTGAAGAAATGGTGGAGAAGGTTAAGACCATCCAACAACACATTAAAGCTGCTCAGATTCGAAAAAAGAGTTATGATGATAATTATCAAAAGGACCTAGAGTTTGATGTTGGATACATGGTATTCCTCTACATATCACCATGGAAGATAGATATGAGATTTGGGAAGAAGGTAAAGCTTCGTCCAAGGTACACCGACCCTTTTGAGATCCTTGATTGCATTGGAGAAGTGCCCTATCGACTAGCAATTCCACCGAACCAATCGCAAGTACATGATGTATTCCATGTATCACTATTAAGGAAATACATACCTAACCAATCATATGTACTCAATACAAATGTGGTACCTTTGTATAATGACCTCTCCAATGATGATAATATAGCGAAGATCTTAGATCGTAGGGAAAAAGATTCACAAAATAAAACAATTCCCCTCATCAAGGTGTTGTGTCAAAACCACAAGTTTAAAGAGGCAATGTAGGAATCGGAGGAAGTGATGAAGCAGAGTTATCCATTTCTTTTTTAGTGTGGGAAAATAATATTTTGAGGGTGATATTTCTTAAGGGGGGAAGATTGTAACGACCAAAAATTTTATTAATGAAAATTCCTCTTGGTCTAATTAAATGTATTATTATGTAAAATGGTTATATAAAACATATTCACTTCCTTGGTTTTATGTTTTTGGATTTTAAAATACCGTTAAGAATTTTTATCACTGCTAATATAGCTATTGAATAGTGATCACATGATTAGTATAATTATAGGGCCTTAAAAAATCCAATTTACTCAGAAAAAGGAAGAAATGGACTCATCCAGTATAATTGCTCCATATGAAGCTCATTTGTTAGAGCTTGGAAAGGAGGTAGAGTGTAATGTCCTGACCCAGCTCACCCCTAAATCGGTGGTCAGACCGGTCGCCACATGACCTCAATCGCGTCCCCCCTTATGCTAGAGGTCGCCGACTAGCAGCAAGGGTCTAAGGATAGTTAGTGGGGAGACTATACCCTCATTTAGTGTTCAAAAATAGACAAGGGAAATAAATAGTGGAAATGGTATAATAAATGATAAAGCAGTGAAAACCATATTTTATAAATCTTGTACAAAAAAAATGGCCAACGCCAAATTGTATAGCAGATGCATGAATGAAATGATAATGATACAAAATTGTAGCAAGGGTCTAATGATGCCCAAGGGCGGTCTCCTAGAGCATCCCAAGCATCCGCTTGGTCCTCTAATCCTATCTCCCAAGTAAATGCAAATAGCATAATCCTGCAACCAAATATTATCTACTCGGGTACCCAGGTCAATGGCGGCCCGAGTAGGGTGTGAGATATAAATCTCAGTAGGCTGGGACCACCGGTGACTACCCCAATTCCTAACATTTAGTAAATAATTTTAAACACGTGAAGGCTTGCATAAATAAAGTGAGAAGTACAATGTAACTATATACCCAAGTACCTGCTTCAGCCCTCAGCTGGTGTCTGAACCTGCATTATTCATTTTTCATGCATACTCAACAATCATTAAATAATCATTTTTCATTTATCAATTACTCAAATATTATTATTAAAGTCTTGAGATTCATCCTACGCCTGACATCCCCCATATAATTCACTCCCCACAGATGTCTCTAAGGACTATCTAAGTGCTCAATGTAAAGACCGGATCCAAGATTGTGCTTTGGATTGGATAACACGTCATAAGTTATTCAATTTAATATTTCATATACTAAGTTTGAGCCCATACACTATAAGAGATTTGATCCTGGGTTCGTCCACTAACATTGATTCAACCAATTCATTAATAAGTCTGAACCCTTTCACATAATCAAATCAAAAAATTATTATGTCACAAATGCTTTTATTTCCCATCACTTCATTTCATGCATGAACAATTGGACCCACAGTCCTATGTTAATTAATGGGTGTATAAAATCATGTCTATCACCCTCGTGAGTATTCAGAGCATTATTTCGTGTCTCACAACCCATGGGTATTTGGATCATCAGTCCTTATCCCATAAAATAATATTCTCTTGCAATCTGGGTATAGAACGCCATATCTAGAATCACGTGAGTATTTGGAGCATCAGTCCTTGTCTCAAAACCCATTTATCAAACATACATATACATCTATCATTGGTGTCAAATGCCATGTCTAACCCCCTATGAGTATTTGGATCCTCAGTCCTTGTCTCACAACCCATTCATCAATCATACATATATATTTATCATTCGTGTAGAATACCATGTCTAACACCACAAAACCAATCAGTTAATTAATTCAACAACTAATTAACAACACAAATCACTCTTCAGATAATTCAACACTTAATTAACCATTAAACATCTCATTAATTAATAATTAATTAAAAATTAACTATTTTTAGCTAGCCAATGGAATAATTAACTCAACACTTAATTATCCAAATTCCTTGACAAGTTTGAACCCGTCCACTCAAATAGTGATTTTCCAGGACTTTAACAATCTACAAGCACCCCATAATCATCACAAAACATACTTAACAAAGCCAGTATATTTAGCAACCATCTCACACAACTTATCATATTTTCAAACAACTCCATCCAAGACAACTTAAGGCATGGAAAACTAATACGCATAAAAAGTACTCTTGGATAACAATCATAACAAACAATCAATTCACAATCTTAATTTAATGCATGAAAATTAATTAATTCAATAATTAATTAATTAAATCTCATCTATTTAACCAATCATCAATTAGTTAACCATTTACCATTTAACATGTAATAATTAATCCATCCATTAATTATTACCAGTTTCCAAATTATATACCGAACATGTCAAATATTCAATATTCCCAATAATCAGTAAAAGCTACAACTTCATTCCAACTCATGACTTGATAATTAATTCTACCATTAATTACCCTATTACTCATTTTTCCCATTCAAATCATTAAACTATTTAATCATATAACTTTAACTAAATTAGTAACCCATGCTTAAAATCAACACATCTTCAAGTCCTCATTTATCTCATGTGGGCGGCATTATTTAATAACATCAAAAGTTCCATGCATCGACATATCATAATCAAGGAAACTCACATTCTCAATTTATCAAAAAGAGCACAGATTCTCATATTAAGTGTTAAAGATTTGGGACCCTACCTCGGGGTTTTGATGAAAACCACAACGAATGAAGAACACTCGAGAGAGACGGGTTGATAATTTAAGAACCTACCTTAGATCACTTATCCTAGCAAGACCAAGACCAAAAATCATCATACTTTTCATCCACACACTTAGATTTACTCATAACTGGAATAGATATAAGAAACCGAGAGAAGTGGAGATCTAGATCAAAGTAGATCTAAGAAACCGAATAAGAACAAAGAAGAACATCTACCTACCTCAAGAATTCAGCTTTGATTCTCCAAGAGAAGCCTTCAACTCTCCTCCAAAACACTTGGGATAGGTTCTCCTACCTTCAAGGGATGGTGATCCCGATTTATGGCCACTTAAGAGGAAAAAAGAGCCATCTAGGGGCAAAAATGTGTGAGATCCACTTTTTTAGGATCTCACTTAAGTGACCACACAGTTTTCTCACACGGTTAGACAAATTGTGCGCTAACTGTGTGTTAGATACTACCTCAAAAAACACTCCTCGCACGGTTAGACAAACCGTGCACTAACCACGCGTTAGCCACTGCCTCAAAACTTAAAATACGCCCAGTTTGGCCGCACAGTTAGACAAACCATGCACAGCCCGTGTGACTTTCCCTTTTCCTCAAAACTTCAATCAAAGTTCAAATAACAACATATTTATGTGTTCCAACACTTAGAATAAAATTCCAGAGCTCGGTTTAAAAAAAATGACCTGTTGATAAACCGAAAAAAAAATCAAAAACATTCGTGTTTTAACCCAGTTCAAACACATGGGATTTTACATAGATTCACTGGTATTTTCTCTTGACTAATTCCAAGATGAGCTTTAACATGTTAATCTTGAACGAAACAACCTACAGGAGAAGTGGAAGTTAATAGAGAATACCACCTGAGAGATGTTATCCAAGCCGCCCCAAGAGTCTGTCACCATCGCACACCTTACCCTTAGGTCTTATGGGGGTGTTATAAGGGGTTATGTAACAAGACCCTAGCACTATTACTATGTGCATTATTTTTTTATAAATAATATACATTCATTTTATTATTGTTACTTTGTAAATGTTTTTTAAAGAACAAATAGTATTTTTAGTTAATATTCAATTAAGAAATCAATTTTGATGAATTAATGGATTTTTGAATTAAATAATATTTTAATAAAATATTATTACTAAATTACTTTTTATTAAATATAAATTATTGTGCAATTTTTATACAATTGTAATTTTTATTAATGTTTGAAAGTTGTTTTTGTCAAAACCCATGAATTTTTTATAAATGTCAGTTTTTATTTTAAAAGTAAAAATTCACATATTTAGAAAATTATTTAGATAAAATTAATATTATTTTTGGATTCAGGATTTATAAATTATATAATGGGGAATTTTTCATAATTTTCTGAGATAATCGAATTTTTTGGTAAAAATTATATACCGTTTAAAAATATAATGTGTTTTTTGACATCATAATGACCCAATAGTGATGTAATAAAATAATATAAAAGGTATATTCGCCCAATATATTTTTTAACTTTAAAATAATGCAATTTTAGATTTGTTTTATTAATTTTATGGTGCCTTAGTGGACCCTCCAAGACTTACAAAATATTTTAACTTTTTAAAATGATTTCCTTGAGAGTGTGACTCACCTCCACATAAGAAAGCCTAGTATTTTAATAATTTAGGCCATTGGCCTTATAAAATAATGTTTTACACTCCCATTTGGAAAAAACATGGGAAAAAACCATGAGTTGGTTTGTGGTTTTGAATATTTAATTATATAGATTCCAAAACCTAAGTTAGTGAAATATTAGATAATTCCCCTCTCTTTTCCTATATAAACCCACCCAATATCCTACTTCTCTTTACTAAAAACCCTTGTATCACATCCCTAATCTTCCCTACTCTCTCTATAATCCTCCCAAGGCACCCCAAGCTCTCAATTAACCCCTCCTCAAGCTCTTGAAGCCACACACTTCCAAGTAAGGGATCCTCACTTTCCTTCCTTGCTTATTTATGTCCAAGTTTCCTTATATTGTTATGTAATTTTATTTTCAATGAAAAATGTTGGGGTATGATTTCATACCTCCCCTATATTTTCCTACTTATGTTTTAATGATGATATACCCCTTTCTCTCTCATTAATTCCTCCCAAGTACACCCATTACCATACCAAAATTCCGTAATGGATTTCCCTCTCCTCATTTACATTCAAGAAAATATTTTATATTATGAATCTAAATTCCATTAAATATGTTGGGATATTATGTTCTATGGCCCCCTTATAGTCTGTTTCATGTATAAATAATGAGAGTATCCTTTCTATATCATCAACCCACTTTATGATTTCTATTTTACGTCATTATGCTACAGAAGTTTCACCCAAATTTCCCATGCCAAAATCCTCGTGCAAGTGAATACCACAACCATTTCTCTATCAAGGGTATTCACCTTTATAACCATGTACTTCTTGATTCAGGAATTAAATTTATGTATTAAAAATTTCTTATTCGTGGAATAAATTATGACTTTTAATGAATCCATGTTGTATTCTCTATGTGGCACAATTATGCATGAAATGAATTGATTAAGAAGGGTGTGCCCCGGTAGCTCTCCAATGAATTGGGTAAAGATTAGTATCATGATAATTCAAGTGAAATGAGGGTTTAATCATGATAATTCAAGTGAAATGAGGGTTTAGTCATTCTTCAAATTCAATGATCCTTGGATCATGCTAATATCATGTTAAATGTTTTTGCCACATTTCCGTGTTTTGATAATCATTCTATATCATGCCTTTATGTTCATGTTTCTCTTATGCTCCATTGATATGCCTATTTCCTAACATGTATTGTATTATTCATTTGGTGACTTGTTTACTCCCTTACTGGACTTTATAGATCAACATTTTTGTAATTATGTCCTCAGGTTATCCCATGCAATGCTAAGTATGAAGAAATGTTGTGGTCATGTAAAAGAAGTTTTGAATAAAGATGTTGTATTTTTTGTTTTAAGTTTTTATGTAATGTTCCTAATTTCCCAATACACTAGACCTATCGATCATCAAGGTTGTCTTAAGTGAAAGTTTATATAATAAATCATGGTTAAGTGTGTAATAAAGATCAGGTTTGTTATAGTAATACAGGGCTGGAACAACAAGTAAATCTGGTTTAGTAATACAGGGTTTGAATAACAAGTAAATTTGGTTTAGCAACACATGGATGGAACAGAAAGTAAACTCGGTTCAATAATGGGATTTTTCCACTATGATGGTCTTGGCAGAAATGTCTTCGCTACAATAGAAATCATATTATATTCTTATTTTCATGAAACAATTAAATTTTTTATGTCAATGTCATTTTATCATGGTTTGTATTCATTTATGATTTATGCCTTACAAACTACCAAGATTTATTTCATGACTCACAATTTTCATATTCAAAATTCATGGTCATGTTTTTACATTCTTATGTTTATGTTTTGTTTGATGTTCTTCATGTTTACCCTTACTGATCATTGAGCTCATCCATTTTATGTTTTCTTTTCCCTGGGATATAAGGAAAGGTTTTAGGTCATAAAAATAATGGGGAAGATATTTATGGGAGGTTTTGACGATCTTTCACCATGCTAGAATAATTTGTTCCAAGTTTCCAAAGACACTAAACTAATATGGTCTTTGGGAATCTATTTGTGTAATGTATTATGTATTCCAAAAATAAATGTAATGTCTATGTACATCAGGCTTGGTTCATTATAATTTTCATCATCGAATGTTAGTAAATTCGATTATTCTGTATGTGTTTCATAACAACAATGTCTAACCCAATTGATACAAATTTTTAACACCTTGATATTTTAAATAATTTTCATTTAAACCCTAATGTGCATTATATCTTTTTACACATGAAACAAAAAACTAAGACAAAACCATGATATATTTTTATGTTAAAAATATAGAAATTAAAAATGACTATTATAACATAGTTATTAAGTAATTCATTATAAATAAAAGTAACTATATTTCAAAAATAAAGTGGAATAAATGGAATTAGTAAGTGTGATTCTATCTTGTGAATCTCATTTTTTTAGGCTTGGAACGAAGGTAGACTCACTAGGGTTTTCCCTAGACCAGGCCTAATCTGAACTCCAATAATTACAATGTAACATCCCTGACCAAAAAGCCACTAAACTAATACCCCAAGACAAGTCATAACATGACCTAAAGCATGACTACCCATACTAAAGAGGTTTATAACTAGCAGAGAGGGTCAAATAAGTCATGTGGGAAGACTATACCCTCTTTACCAGAGTAAGACACATAAGATAACAGTGAAATAGTAGAAACAATATATAATAGCCAATGAGAATGCGTAAAAAACCATTTCCTGATAGGGTAAAATTGCAAAACCAATAAATAAAATATGTAATGTAATTTAAAGAAATTACAAAGTGAACAAAACCCCAAAGTAAAGACAATAGTGGAACCCCCAAACGGGTCCTGAATCCAAGTCTGTATCCTAAATCATGCATGTCTCAAGCCCAACTCAACTCCCTAGTTTGGGGCCCTTTCCCTTATCCTCACTTTTAACCATGAGATCTACATGGGTACCTAATGGCGGCCTAAGAATAGTGTGAGTTCAACTTAGTAGTCTACCACTAATGGTTTCTACAAAATATCTAGTCTAAATAGATAGTGCATGAAAATACTAATTAAATGATAAGAAAACAATGAAAACTCATATTCCATTAGTTAAAAATATTTACTTTAACCCTTTCAATAATTTTTACCATTTCCACCCTTTATTACATATTCATTACTTAATCCATTTTCACCAAATGTTCCATGGGTTGGCTATATACATCATCTAAACATGAGTCTAAGGCAGTCAATGACTATGAATAAGGGAATAAGTCAAGTACCTATCTCACTAAGGATAAACACATCACATTAACACATTATCTTTACCTAGAAACCTTGGTCCGGGTGGATGGAAACTTTTAGGGAAATATATCCTCCACCCCCTTCCCTAACCCATGATTATTCATCCATTCACCACACAAGCCATGTGCACACTCTTATTATTTATATATCATATATATTTTATAAATTTCGTATTTTTACTTTTAAATAAAAATAAACCTCAATTTTTAACACTAATTGCTTTCTAAAATTAAACTAATGTACCTAATAAATAATAATACCATTTTATGCTAAAAAATATTTTTTTATAAAAATATATTTTTATTTGATTTATTTTAAAAAACTAAATATAGTATAGATAAGATATATTTTTTATATGAGTAATATTTTCACACCAATATAATTAGTAATTTATTATAAATTGGAATAATTGTGATTAAAATTTTAAAAAGTTATTTTCCTAAACATAATTTTTAGGATTAAAAATACATTTTTTCCTAAAAAAATTTACACATTATGTGAGATAATATTAAAATTAATTTTTCTCACCCTTAGAGATTTTATTTCATAAAATGGATTTCATATTTAGAATTATTAGGTACAAATTATGTATTAAGATCCATTTTATTTTTTTCCATTAAAATAAATTACGTTTGTAAAAATTAAATACCACGGTAAAAACTAAAAATGGTAAAGATAAAAAAAATACGAGTGAATTATTTAAAAACATGTTTAAAAAAAAATTTAAAATTAATTTTTGAGGTTTTATTGACTGTAAATCACAAATCTATATATTATTTTCCACCTTGGATCCACTTTACATGTGAAACTTGTGCTTTTTTATATTAAGAAGTTATATTTACAAAAAATATATTCTATTCACTTATAAAAACTTCCTTTCACATCACCTTCATGTTCACTATAGAATTATAATTATTCTTGAATATCTATCATTTTTACTTCCACTAGAATACTTCCTCACATCAATAAGCCTCTGGTCACAATAAGTTGTTCTAATTTCTCTATTTTTAAGTAATCTTATAACGGAAAGATCAAGTTCTCAACGTGAGTTTTAACCATAATATAATATAATTTCCTCTATATATTTTTCTTAAAAAAATATTATTCCCATTATAATATAATTAAATTGATAAAATTATCATACTTAATTCTATTATATTAAGGTAATAATAATTATTTATTTTCTACCCTTTTTCTTTAGAAAAATAAAAACGTTGTCATGCGTATGTGCAGGCTACAACCTATATGAATATCATGTTTGAATTTTCATCACCACCTTACATAGCTGGTTAAAATGGGGTATTTAATTTATTTCTATGTAATTAAAAACATTATTAATATTATGAAATTATAAACCATTCACCATCATACACTAATTCTATGGAAAGGGGTGTGTTTCCCATACATATGCATGGACTATTGTCTCCATGAAATTGACGTATTTAATTTTTTATCTATTATTTTATATTGATCAAAATCTCTTAAAATATTAATTACTAACTTAAAATAATCTAAATAGTATCATTATGATTCTGTAATGATGATATTATTCTAAAAAAACATTTTTTTGACTATACTCACTCCTAGATTATAGTTTGTTCTTTTTTGGGTCAATTTAACCACCTATATGAATAATGCTATAAATAAATATAATTTATAATAATGGAAACTTAACTAATGATTTTTGAAATTAATGATAAAATAATTTTTTTTACGGTTCTATAAAGCTTATGTTACTATTTATCTTATTATTAATGTATCACTCTTTTGTTCATAAAATTTTTCCAAAACAAGATCATCACTAACATCATCATCCTAAATCATAATTAAAAATACTTATGTTGTAACATCATGGCCCTAGTTAACCAAAGTCGGTGCTTATTAAATAACATTGGCATGATCACAAAAGATCAAGTCTCGAAAGACCGATTAGTTTAGTAGCCTTGGAAACACTAGATACATTCATAAATGTTACATTACATCATAAAGTGAAAAACTACAATAATATAGTCTCTATAGTCCACACTCATATCCCATTCAGATTATCCATGCAGTTCAGTCATAAAATATTTCTTCACATCCTGGGAAAATAAAACATAGAAAGGGGTGAGCTCAGATGCTCAGTAAGGATAACAATATAGCAGAAACTTTCATAAATAAACATAAACATTTAAGGCAATGTATAACCAAAACAAAAGACTTTTAAACTTTAAATTCAGCATAATATGGAAAAAATAAAAAGAAATAATGCCATTTACTTATTCACATGGATAATCTACTAGTTGAATAATCACATGAAATATCAATAACCACTTTCATAATGATGGAATGCATAATGCTAGACTATCATAACCACGTAGCCAAGGCCACGTGCCAAGACTACAAATAAGATTTTGTCAAAGCCTCGTGCCAAGACACTAGTTTGTCTCATGAGACCTACCGATGCATAGAGGAGCTATATCGGGATCCACCCGTCACTTATTAAGTCCAATTCATTCCTCATATGAACAGGTTAAAACATATCATAAACCATAACATAATCGTATCACATAAAACATGCATAAAGGAAAAATAACATTTCCAAATTTCAATCACAAGATATCAATACAACACATTGATATAAGAAAAAAATTATCAAAACCATTTTCAATACCAAAATAAAAGAAAATTAAAACTTGGTATTTATTTTTCATTTAAAAAAAGTTATGGCTTGTAGAGGAAGTCGAAACTCAAATAATGGTCATGGCAGCGGAAAAGTCATTGTCGCCGCATACGTATGACAAAAAAAACATTCCCTTTTGTCGTTTAGTAAAAATCCTCATATAAAAAAGATTCCTTTTAAAAAAAGTAAAAGTCAAAAGGGTTTTATACACCGTATAGAGGAAAGTTGTGTATAAAACAAAATATGCCTCAATGAAAGGAGATTGAGACGAAGTCCCTTACCTCATGTTCGACTTGACTCGACCGTTCTTTAACCTCCGGAATAATAAACTAGAGTTAATTTCTAATTGCTTAAGAACCTTTTTCAAGTTCATTATTCATTTTATATCACTTATTACCATGTTATGAACATTATGTAATTATTTAAGTTAATAACGGTCATTTTGTCAATCTTTGGTACTTGAGTCAAAAATAAACTTCTTATAATTACAAGTTGTTCATGTGGTAAAACATACATTATATCCAGAATTATATTCATGATTTAGATATCATATATATCATATATATCCAGTATATATATGCATTTATAATATTACATTTCATTTAGAGGTAAGAAATGAAATGCACCGTTCATGGAGACGGTAAGCCGTACGTGCGCATTAACGCTACTTTCATTTATATTTCATATTTAATGGAATGAAATCATAATGATATAAAGGTATATTATAATTCCAGTATAATATCATATATAATATCTTTTACTCCATCCTTTATATGTCACACATATGGCATTAACGATTCAAATCACTTTGAGGGGGCGGTAGTCCGCACTTCCTAAAATGAAATTATCACGTTTACCCATAATGGAAATCATAAATGTATGCCATAAATGAAAAATACAGAAGAATAAGGAAAAAATAAACATAATATATATCATATATAAATATAGTGACATATTAATGGCCACCATGAGATGTGTTAAAAGAATATTGAACAATCATTGTTTCGGGAGGCAGTAATTCGCCACCCACAGAAACAGTATGTTCTTTAACCAATAGACGAAGGTGTGTGTAAGTTTAAATCAAATTTTTCTCATAAAAACATCCTATTATATTGAATATACTTTTTTTGTTACAAAATAGAGGAATAAAAAGAGTTTAAGGGGTTGGAGAAGAAAAATAAAACAAAAGGACATAAGAGAAGACATTACCTTAAAATCGGGTAACTCTGTTTGATTTGAGCCAAAGGCTTCCTTGGGAATACTTCTGCTGAAAGTGAGGCATATAGGAGTAATAGAGGTACTTTTAGAGAGTATTTGGGTAGATTTTGGCCGAGCCAAATGGCTTTGATGGTGTGAATAAGGTGGTAGAGGTGGGGGCCTTTTAT
This sequence comes from Viscum album, assembly GCA_963277665.1. Lineage (NCBI taxonomy): Eukaryota > Viridiplantae > Streptophyta > Magnoliopsida > Santalales > Viscaceae > Viscum > Viscum album. The sequence goes on from OY728121.1 coordinate 863,395,669, forward strand.
AAGAGGAGAGGAGGGGCACTCTTGGAATGTCATGAAATGTTACATTATTATGAAGTGCTTTTCAGATTTCAAAGGTCACACAATTATATATTTAGAGGATAAGGTGATAAGGGTTATAAATCTACTCATCCAATAGGTTTTTTACAAGTTTAAGTCTTAGATTTTACATTTTCTTTTCATTTAATTTAAATCGTTAATTAATGAGGTAATCGCTGCATCATTATGGTGTCATAAAAAATTTAATTTATTTAATGTCTAAAAATTATAAAAAAATATAATGATTTAGGAAATATTTTTAGATTTCCAATGAATATTTATAGTCAAAACGTTAACTTATATAACCTCATGTAATAATTATTTTAGTAAAACAACACATGTTTGTGACAATTTTATTTTTACTTAAAATAAAAAGTTATTAATGTCATTTTCTTACCCAAGTGACTCCATGGGGTCCCCAGGTTGACCCATGGATTTTCTTGTTCATCAATGACTCATCCAATAATGGTAGGACAAGTGTAAATATATTTTCATATTTTTATAATATCATTTTTACCTTAAATTTCACTAATTACCTTTAATCGCGATTAATAAAACTTAAAAGTTACTATTCACCAAAAATTATTTTCATCACATTGAACCACATTTTACTTCCCAATTAAAACCATATATGTCGTATTTTTGAAATTAAATTCACAGAAGCGGTAAAATTTTATTTAAATGAAAAATCAGTTTTTTAACTACCACTTAGTGGTTTCACTATTCATCAAAAATTGAAGTTTTTCAGAAAAATACCAAAAATTCACCCTAAGCTATATTTGATATTACAAATTCAAAGATGATGTCTATTTTACCAAATTAAAAACATATAATTTTCATTAATTAATTTTATAATTCATTCCCATTGTCAAAACAAATAGCGTGTTTGTAAGAAACAATATCAATCAAAAGATTGACAATTGTTTATGTCCAATTTCAAAGTGAAATTAATTATAATGACCACCATTGGATAAAATGGTAAAATTATATTCTAATTATACTTTAAAACGACTCAATATTATTTTTTATCACTATAAATTATTTTGATTAGAAAAATTTTTTTAAGTATTTTTCACTATTCATTGAAAATTGGAATTTCTCGGAAAAATACCAAAAATTCAACAGAGGATAATTTTGATATTATGAATCCAAAAATGAAGTCCATTCTGAAATATAAAATTTATATAATTTCAAAATGTGGGTACTACTATTCATAACGTCTACTTTGATTGGTCGCGGTGTGTTAGAACCTCGAACTTGCGTACAACGCAAGCTATTGCATTATTGAAAGAGAAGTGTATCGTGGAAGCTTGGGGTGTTACATTATACCCTCCTTCAATAAATTGAATCCTCGCAATTTGAAAATGTTCTTCGAAAATAAAAGGTTTTAAATAGAAATTACCTTTTTGGAAAACCCACATCGGAAATGAGGTTAATAAAATTTAGCCTTAATAAGAGGGAAAGGGAAATGAAAAAGTCACCTCCAAATTATGATCTCAATTAGGAGAACATTGGTGGAAATTAGAGACATATAATTGGAGGAAAAATGTAAATATTTGTAGGGAGTGATTGAGGTCATTAATCACAAAAAAGTGTAAAATTGAGGACCTCAAAGCCTTCAATCTATGGCGATTTAAGATATCATCAGTTCAACAAAACATAAGGTATTAGGATAACACATTTTTTTAATATCCCTTTCCTAAAGTTTAAGAATTAATTTATCCATAGAAAAAGAGAGTGTTATATATATATATATGCTTGACAAGTAGAGTTTCAACCTTCAACTAATTTCTACCACAAACTCGTCTTTTCCTCAAAAAGATAATAGAACTCAAAAATATTATATTTATCCTAATCGTACAAGGTTTCAAATATTAACACATACCATTTATATTAGGAAAACTATTTTTTAATAACCAGGGAATCCGTGTAGGCTAGTGGTAGGTAATAAAGGCTTGTTGTACTATGGTTGTGGGTTCGATTCATGCAGCTTTGTCCGGCACGACGGGTTATCCCCCAAACAAAGTAAAGTTTCTCTTATTTTCAAATACTAAAAATATGATTACCTTCATCATATTAAAACCTTAATGAAAACAACAAGTATTGCAGTACAATTCTTATATATATCACATTATTCTTATAACCAGAATATAATCCTTGAGTCTAAAAGCACCAATACATTAATTATTCCACTTCAACTCTAGTAACAGCATAAGATTGGCTTTGATCCCTTGGCCTTTTCTGAGGTAAGTTTCCCTGATGCTTACGACATTCATTTTCATAATGCCCCATTTCCCTACAATTTTAGCATTCAAAATTGATAGCCTCTTTCTTTCCCTTGAAATCACGGGCCTCGTGACCATTTTCTCCACATTTATAACAAACTCTCATTCCTTTTAGGCAAGTACCGGGGTGATTCTTCCCACAATTATCGCATAATGGAAAATCCTTCTCTCCCTTTTTCCCTTTATCTATCTCTTGTTCCACTGTTCTCTTCTTCTATTACTTTACTTTATTTTCATAAGATTTAGAGAATTCCTTTTCTGTCTTGATAGAACATGAGACTATATCTTCGTATGTTGAGAAAGATTGTGATACTAAATCTCGACGGAGAAATAGTTTTAACCCATCAAAGAAACGATCAATCTTTCTTCTTGGGTTACGTATATAATCTGCAGCATGCCTCGCTAACCTTGTAAAGTTAGCCTCATACTTTGCGACATTCTCATCCTCCTTCTGCCTCAGACTCAGAAATTTCCTTTCCATATCTGCTCGATGGTCATGTGGAAAGTATTTTTCTAAGAAAATTTCCTTAAACTCCCTCCATTCCATACTTGATACTTCTTCATCTTACTTTGTGTTTTGAATCAGCGACCACCATTGATCGGCATATCCAGTGAGGCGGTAAACTGCCATGATAACCTTTTCCCTTTCACTACTCCCCAAGTCATGGAATATTTTCTCTAAGGAATTTATCCATTGCTCAGCTACTAAGGGATTTGTACTCCCATTGAATGTTGGTGGTTTTTGCCCCATGAAGCGGTCTAACATTGATCCTCCACGTTGAGGATCAGGGTTCTCCATATGAGTAAGGTTATTATTCATAACCTGATTGAGTTATCCCAGTATGGTGATAAGTTGATCAGCACCAGTTGTATCACCAACTCCACTATAATTATCTTGAGCAGGAGGGAAATCCCTACATGGAGTGCATTCATTGATACGGTTTTTATTCCTTCCACTAGGCTCCATTTCTAAACAATTTCATAAACTAGATTGGTTTATGAATCGAGATACATAATTCCATAATTGTAAAACACTTAACATAAACTGAACTATTTATGGATATAATCCATAATCATAAAAAGAAATGTTTTCTTTGAGGAAGTATATACTCATAAACCATTCATAATGGTTTGTAAAGAAATCATGAATTATCCTAAGCATATCCCCCAGGAGTGTCGTAACCAAGAGAGCAGTAAGGCCCGTTTTCATGCACCAGTTCCCGTTCGAGTCTAGCTCGAAGCGGTGTTTTCGGGTTTTACCCCTAGGTAAATCTGTGCCAGAGCCGCCTCTACCTGCTCGTATCCAAACAGGGATGAATTTCTCGGAAAACTCACAAAATCTCTATAATACTAAAATTATAGCAAGTTCTTCTATACTAATCCTCAAAGTCTATCTTAGGTTTATGTGCTCTAATCAGAGTTTATCTAAATCTAGCTTCCAAGGTTAGTACTAAACTTCCTCTGATACCAACTGTAATGCCCCTACATCAGTTACCTAGAGTCGGTGCATTATTACAAGATATTGGAATGATCACAAAAGATCAAGTCTCGAAAGACCGATTTGTTTAGTAGCCTTGGAAATACTAGATACATTCATAAATGTTACATTACATCATAAAGTGAAAAATTACAATAACATAGTCTCCATAGTTCACACTCATATCCCCTTCAAACTATCCCTACAGGTCAGTCATAAAATATTTCTTCACATCCTGGGAAAATAAAACATAGAAATGGGTGAGCTCAGATGCTCAGTAAGGATAACAATATAACGAAAACTTTCATAAATAAACAAAAACATTTAAGGCAATGTATATCTAAAAAAAGTCATTTTAAACTTGAAATTCAGAATAATATAAAAAAAAATGAAATAATGTCATTTACTTATTCACATGGATAATATACTAGTCGAATAATCACATGAAATATCAATAACTAGTTTCATAATGATGGAATGCATAATGTCAGACTATCATAACCACGTAGCCAAGGCCTCATTCCAAGACTACAAATAATATTTTGTCAAGGCCTCGTGCCAAGACACTAGTTTGTCTCATGATACCTACCGATTCATAGAGGAGCCATAGAGGGCTCCACCCGTCACTTATTAAGTCCAATGAATTCCTCATATGAACAGGTTTAAACATATCATAAACCATAACATAATCGTATCACATAAAACATGCATAAAGTAAACATAACATTTCCACATTTCAATCACAAGATATCAATACAACACATTGATATAATAAAAACATTATCAAAACCATTTTAAATACCAAAATAAAAGAAAATTAAAACTTGGTATTTATTTTTCATTTAAAAAAAGCTATGGCTTGTAGAGGAAGCTGAAATTCAAATATTGGTCACGGCGGCGGAGAAGTCGTTGTCGCCGCATATGTACGACAAAAAAAATTACTTTTGTCGTTTAGTAAAAATATTCTTATAAAAAAGATTCCTTTTGAAAAAAAAGTAAAATTAAAAATGGGTTTATACAACGTATAAAGGAAAGTTGTGTATAAAACAAAATATGCCTCAATGAAAGAAGATTAAGACGAAGTCCCTTACCTCGTGTCCGACTTGACTTGACCATTCTTTAACCTCCTGAATAATAAACTAGAGTTAATTTGTAATTTCTTAAGAACCTTTTCCAAGTTAATTATTCCTTTTATATCACTTATTACCATGTTATGAACATTAGGTAATTATTTAAGTTAATAACAGTCGTTTTGTCGATCTTTGGTACTTGAGTTAAAAATAAACTTCTTATAATTACAAGTTGTTCATGTGGTAAAATATAAATTATATGCAGAATTATATTCATGATGTATATATCATATATATCATATATATCCAGTATATATATGCATTTATAATATTACATAGCATTTAGAGGTAAGAAATGAAATGCACCGTTCATGGAGACAGTAAGCCGTACGTACGCATGAATGCTACTTTCATTTCTATTTCGTATTTAATGGAATGAAATCATAATGATATAAAGGTATATTATAATTCCAGTATAATATCATATATAATATCTTTTACTCCATCCTTTATAAATCTCACATATGGAATTAACGATTCAAATCACTTTGAGGGGGCGGTAGTCCGCACTTCATAAAATGAAATTATCGTGTTTACCCATAATGGAAATCATAAAGGTATTCCATAAATTAAAAGTACAGAAGCATAAAGAAAACATAAACATAATATATATCCTATATAAATATAGTGACATATTAATGGCCACCGTGAGATTTGTTAAAAGAATATTGAACAATCATCGTTTCGTGAGGCAGTAATTCTCCACCCACAGAAACAGTATGTTCTTTAACCATTAGATGAAGGTGTGTGTCAGTTTAAATCAAATAATTCTCATAAAAACATCCTATTATCTTGTAGATACTGTTTTGGTTACAAAATAGAGGAATAAAAAGAGTTTAAGGGGTTGTAGAAGCAAAATAAAACAAAAGAACATAAGAGAAGACATTACCTTAAAATCGGGTAACTCTTTTTGATTTGAGCCAAAGGATTCCTTGGGAATACTTCTGCACAAAGTGAGGATTCTAGGAGTAAGATAGGGAAGTTGAGAGAGTATTTGGGTAGAGGTTGGCCAAGCCAAATGGATTTTATGATGTGAATAAGGTGGTAGATGTGGGGGCCTTTTATAAGAGAAGAGGAGGGGCACTCTTGGAATGTCATGAAATGTTACATTATTATGAAGTGCTTTTCGGATTTCAAAGGTCCCACAATTATATATTTCGAGGATAAGGTGATAAGGGTTCTCAATATTCTCATACAATATGTTTTTGACAAATGTAAGTTTTATATTTTACATTATCTTTTCATTTTATTTAAATCGTTAGTTAATGAGGTAATCGTTGTATCATCATGGTGTCATAAAAATTTAATTTATTTAATGTCTAAAAATTATTAAAAAAAATATCTTGGTGTAGGAAATATTTTTATACTTAAAATTAATATTTATAGTATAAAAGTTAACTTATATAACCCCATGTAATAATTGTTTTAGTAAAACAACACATTTTTGTGACAATTTTATTTTTACTTTAAATAAAAAGTTATTATTGTCATTTTCTTACCCAAGTGGATTCATGGGGTCCCCAAGTTGACCCATGGATTTTATTGGTCGGAAATTACTCATCCAATAATGGTAGTACAAGTGTATAGATATTTTCATATTTTTATAATATCATTTTTACCTTAAATTTCACTAATTACCTTTAATCGCGATTAATAAAACTTAAAAGTTACTATTCACCAAAAATTATTTTCATCCCATTGAACCACATTTTACTTTCTAATTACAACCATATATGTCAGATTTTTGAAATTAAATTCACAAACATGGTAACATTTTTTTTAAATGAAAAATCAGTTTTTTAACTACCACTTGGTGGTTTCACTATTCATCAAAAATTGAAGTTTTTCAGAAAAATACCAAAAATTCACCCTAAGATATATTTGATATTCCAAATTCAAAGATGATGTATATTTTACCAAATTCAAAACATATAATTTGAATTAATTAATTTTATAATTAATTACCATTGTCATAACAAATAGCGTGTTTTTAAGAAACAATATCAATCAAAAGATTGACAATTGTTTATGTCCAATTTCAAAGTGAAATTAATTCTAATGACCACCATTGGATAAAATGGTAAAATTGTATTCTAATGATACTTTAAAACCAATAAATAGTATAATTTATCACTATAAATTATTTTGATTAAAAATTTTGTTTTTAAGTATTTTTCACTATTCATCGAAAATTGGAAGTTCTCGGAAAAATACCAAAAATTCAACAGAGGCTAATTTCGATATTCCAAATCCAAAAATGAAGTCAATTCTGAAATATAAAATTTATATAATTTCAAAAATTGGGTATTACTATTGCATTACTGAAAGAGAAGTGTATCGTGGAAGATTGGGATGTTACATTCTACCCTCCTTCAATAAATTGTGTCCTCGTAATTTGAAAATGTTCTTCGAAAATAAAAGGTTTAAAATAGAAATTACCTTTGTGGAAAACCCACATAGAAAATAAAGTTAATAAAATTTAGTCTTAATAAGAGGGAAAGGGAAATGAAAAAGTCACCACCAAATTATGATCACAATGAGGAGATCATTGGTGGAAATTAGAGACATGTAATTGAAGGAAAAATGTAAATATTTGTAGGGAGTGATTGAGCTCATCAATCACAAACATGTGTAAAATTGAGGGCCTAAAAGCCTTCAATCTATGGTGATTTAAAATATCATTAGTTCAACAAAACATAAGGTATTAGGATAACACATTTTCTTTAATATCCCTTTCCTAAAGTTTAAGAATTAATTTATTAATAGTATAAGAGAGAGGTGTATATATATATATATACTTGAAAAGTAGAGTTTCAACCTTCAACTAATTTCTACCACAAACTCATCTTTTCCTCAAAAATATAATAGAACTCAAAAATATTATATTTATCCTAATCTTGCAAGGTTTCAAATATTAACACATACCATTTAGATTAGGAAAACAATTTTGTAATAACCAGGGACTTCGTGTAGGATAGTGATAGGTAATAAAGGCTTGTCGGACTATGGTTGTGGGTTTGATTCCTGCATCTTTTTCCGACGCGACGGGTTATCCCCCAAACAAAGTAAAGTTTCTCTTGTTGTCACATGCTAAAAATATGATTACCTTTATCATATTAAAACCTTAATGAAACCAACAAGTACTGCAGTACAATCCTTATATATATCACATTATTCTTATAACCAGAATATAATCCTTCAGTCCAAAAGCACCAATACATTAATTATTCCACTTCAACTACAGTAACAGCAAAAGATTGACCTTGATCCCTTGGTCTTTTCTGAGGTAAGTTTCCCTGAAACTTAGGACATTCATTTGCATAATGCCCCATTTCCCTAAAATTGTAGCATTCAACATTAATAGCCTCTTTCTTTCCCTTGCAATCACGAGCCTGGTGACCTTTTTCTCCACATTTATAACAAACCCCCATTCCTTTTAGGCAAGTATCGGGGGGATTCTTCCCACAATTATTGCATAATGAAAAATCTTTCTTTCTCTTTTTCCCTTTATCTATCTCTTGTTCCACCGTTCTCTTCTTCTCTTGCTTTACTTTATTGTCATAAGATTTAGATAATTCTTTTTCTGTCTTGATAGAATATGAGAGTATATCTTCGTAAGTTGAGAAATATTTTGATACTAAAGCTCGACGGAGAAATGGTTTTAACCCATCAAAGAAATTATCAATCTTACTTCCTGGGTTATGTATATAATTTGTATCATGCCTCGCTAACCTTGTAAAGTTAGCCTCATACTTTGCTACATTCTCATCCTCCTTCTGCCTCAGACTCAGAAATTTCTTTTCCATATCTGCTCGATGGTCATGTGGAAAGTATTTTTCTAAGAAAATTTCCTTAAACTCCCTCTATTCCATACTTGATACTTATTAATCTTACATTTTGTTTTGAATTAGCGACCACCATTGATCGGCATCTCCAGTGAGGCGGTAAAATGCCAGGATAACCTTTTCCCTTTCACTACTCCCCAAGGCATGGAATATTTTCTGTAAGTAATTTATCCATTTCTCAGCTACAAAGGGATTTTTACTCCCATTTAATGTTGCTGGTTGTTGCCTCATGAAGCGTTCTAACATTGATCCTCCATGTTGCGGATCAGGGTGCTCCATAAGAGTAAGGTTATTATTCATAACCTGAGTGAGTTGTCCCAGTATGGTGATAAGTTGATCAGAACCAGTTGTATCACCAGCTCCACTATAATTATATTGAGCAGGAGGGAAATCCCTACATGGAGTGAGTGCATTGATAAAGTTTCCATTCCTTCCACTAGGCGCCATTTATAAACAATGTCATAAACTAGATTAGTTTATGAATTGTAATACATAATTCCATACTTGTAAAACACTTAACATAAATTGAACTATTTATGGATATAATCCATAATCATAAAAAGAAATGTTTTATTTGAGGAAGTATATACTCATAAACCCTTCATAATGGTTTTTAAAGATATCATGAATTATCCTAAGCATATCCCCCGGCAGGGTCGTAACCAAGAGTGCAGCAAGGCCCGTTGTCATGCACCAGTTCTCATTCGAGTCTAGCTCAAAGAGGTGCTTTTGGGTTTTACCCCTAGGTACATCTATGCCAGATCCGCCTCTACCTGCTCATATCCATACAGGGTTGTATTGCTCGGAAAACTCACAAAATCTCTATAATACCAAAATTCTAGGAAGTTATTATGTACTAATCCTCAAAGTCTATCTTAGGGTTATGTGTTCTAATCAGAGTTTCTCTAAATATTGCTTCCAAGGTTAGTACTAAACTGCCTCTGATACCGACTGTAACGCCCCGACCCCAGTTACCCAGAGTTGGTGCATTATTACATAACATTGGCATGAACACAAAAGATCAAGTCTCGAAAGACCGATTAGTTTAGTAGCCTTGGAAACACTAGATATATTCATAAATGTTACATTACATCATAAAGTGAAAAACTACAATAACATAGTCTCCATAGTCCACACTCATATCCCCTTCAGACTATCCTTGCAGGTCAGTAATAAAATATTTCTTCACATCTTGGGAAAATAAAATATAGAAATGGATGAGCTCATATGCTCATTAAGTATAACAATATAGCGGAAACTTTCTTAAATAAACATAAACATTTAAGGCTATGTATAACTAAAACAAAATCCTTTTAAACATGAACTTCAGCATAATATAGAAAAAATAAAATGAAATAATGTCATTTACTTATTCATATGGATATTCTACTAGTCAAATAATCACATGCAATATCAATAACCCCTTTCATATTGATGGAATTCATAATGCCAGACTATCATGACCACGTAGCCAAGGCCTCGTGCCAAGACTACAAATAAGACTTTGTCAAGGCCTCATGCCAAGACACTAGTTTGTCTCATGAGACCTATCGATGCATCGAGGAGCTATAGAGGGATCCACCCATCACTTATTAAGTCCAATTCATTCCTCATATGAATAGGTTTAAACATATCATAAACCATAACATAATCGTATCACATAAAACATGCATAAAGGGAAAATAACATTTCCACATTTCAATCACAAGATATCAATACAACAAATTGATATAATAAAAACATTATCAAAACCATTTTCAATACCAAAATAAAAGAAAATTAAAACTTGTTATTTATTTTACATTTAAAAAATGTTATGGCTTGTAGAGGAAGCCGAAACTCAAATAATGGTCACGGCGGCGGAGAAGTCGTTGTCGCCACATACGTACGACAAAAAAACATTCCCTTTTTTCATTTAGTAAAACTCTTCATATAAAAAATATTCCTTTTGAAAAAAATTAAAATTCAAAAGGGTTTTATACACCGTATAAAGGTAAGTTTTGTATAAAACAAAATATGCCTCAATAAATAGAGATTGAGACGAAGTCCCTTACCTCGTGTCCGACATGACTCGACCATTCTTTAACCTCCTGAATAATAAACTAGATTTAATTTCTAATTTCTTAAGAACATTTTTCAAGTTCATTATTCCTTTTATATCACTTATTACCATGTTATGAACATTATTTAATTATTTAAGTTAATAACGGTCGTTTTGTCGATCTTTGGTACTTGAGTCAAAAGTAAACTTCTTATAATTACAAGTTGTTCATGTGGTAAAATATCCATTATATCCAGAATTATATTCATGATGTAAATATCATATATATCATATATATCCAGTATATATATGCATTTATAATATTACATATCATTTAGAGGTAAGAAATGAAATGCACCGTTCATGGAGACGGTAAGTCGTACGTACGCATGAACGCTACTTTCATTTCTGTTTCATATTTAATGGAATGAAATCATAATGATATAAAGGTATATTATAATTAAAGTATAATATCATGTATAATATATTTTACTCCATCCTTTATACGTCCCACATATGGTATTAACGATTCAAATCACTTTGAGGGGGCGGTAGTCCACAGTTCCTAAAATGAAATTATCGCTTTTACCCATAATGGAAATCATAAAGGTATGCCATAAATGAAGAATACAGAAGAATATGGAAAACATAAACATAATATATATCATATATAAATATAGTGACATCTTAATGGCCACCGTGATAGGTGTTAAAAGAATATTGAACAATCATCATTTCGTGAGGCAGTAATTCGCCACCCATAGAAACAGTATGTTATTTAACCATTAGACGAAGGTGTGTGAAAGTGTAAATAAAATCCTTCTCATAAAAACATCCTAGTATATTTAATATACTGGTTTTGTTACAAAATAGAGTAATAAAAATAGTTTAAGGGGTTGGAGAATCAAAATAAAACAAAAGAACATAAGAGAAGACATTACCTTAAAATCATGTAACTCTTTTTTATTTGAGCCAAAGGCTTCCTTGGGAAGACTTCTTCCCAAAGTGAGGCTTCTCGGAGTAATAGAAAGAATTTGAGAGAGTATTTGGGCAGAGGTTGGCCGAGCCAAATGGCTTTTATGGTGTGAATAAGGTGGTAGAGGTGGGGGCCTTTTATAAGAGGAGAGGAGGGGCACTCTTGGAATGTCATGAAATGTTACCTTATTATGAAGTGATTTTCCGATTTCAAAGGTCCTAGAATTATATATTTCGAGGATAAGGTGATAATTTTTCGCAATATACTCATCAAATAGGTTTTTGACAAGTGTAAGTCTAAAATTTTACATTATCTTTTCATTTTATTTAAATCGTTAATTAATGAGGTAATCGCTGCATCATCATGGTGTCATAAAAAATTTAAATTATTTAATGTCTAAAAATTATAAAAAAAATATCATGATGTAGGAGTCTTTTTATATTTCCAATAAATATTTATAGTCGAAAAGTTAACTTATATAACCCCATGTAATAATTTTTTTATTAAAACAACACATGTTTGTGACAATTTTATTTTTACTTTAAATAAAAAGTTATTAATGTCATTTTCTTACTCAAGTGGCTCCATTGGGTCCCCAATTTGACCCATGGATTTATTGGTCGGCCATGACTCATCAAATAAGGTTAGGACAAGTGTCAAGATATTTTCATATTTTTATAATATCATTTTTACCTTAAATTTCACTAATTACCTTTAATCGTGATTAATAAAACTTAAAAGTTACTATTCACCAAAAATTATTTTCATCTCATTGAACCAAATTTTACTTCCTAATTACAACCATATATGTTGGATTTTTGAAATTAAATTCACAGAAGCGGTTAAATTTTATTTAAATGAAAAATCAGTTTTTTTAACTACCACTTTGTGGTTTCACTATTCATCAAAAATTGAAGTTTTTCATAAAAATACCAAAAATTAACCCTAAGCTATATTTGATATTCCAAATTCAAAGATTATGACTATTTTACCAAATTCAAAACATATAATTTTCCTTAATTAATTTTATAATTAATTCCCATTGTCATAACAAATAGCGTGTTTTTAAGAAACAATATCAATCAAAATATTGAAATTTGTTTATGTACAATTTCAAAGTGAAATTAATTATAATGACCACCATTGGATAAAATGGTAAAATTATATTCTAATTATACTTTAAAACAACTCAATAGTATAATTTATCACTATAAAATATTTTGATTAAAAATGTTGTTTTTAAGTATTTTTCACTGTTCATCAAAAATTGGAAGTTCTCGGAAAAATACCAAAAATTCAACAGAGGATAATTTCGATATTCTGAATCCAAAAATGAATTCCATTATGAAATATAAAATTTATATAATTTCAAAAGGTGGGTATTACTATTCATAACGGCAACTTTGATTGGTCGCGTTGTGTTAGAACCTTGAACTTGCGTACAATGCAAGCTATTGAATTATTGAAAGAGAAGTGTACCGTGGAAGCTTGGGGTGTTACATATTTAATGAAATTAGAACATTATAAATAATTTAAAAAAATATTCTAGTACCTATAATGATTTATTAATGTTGAACTTTGAGTCTATAAACAAGAATCGACACTTCCATTGCAAAACAAATACTAAATAAAAAAACAAAACTAATAACATCTGATGATGAAAATAAAGTATAACTGACTAATAAACTTTTAATAAATTATTATAAAAGGTTATAATTATGAATAATGTTATAAAATATTTTATTAAGATATTTATTTTTATTATACATGTGATTAAAGAACTTTTTTGAATTTAGGGATTGAGTTAGGGGTCTATCGTCTCATTTTTCTTTATTTGAGATGCTTGTCATATCCACCAATTTTTTTATTTTATGTGGTGTATATTATTCCATATGAATTTGTTTTATTATAATTTTTCTTATATTCTTGTGGTTTTAAAATTCATTTCATCTTCTCTCCTTTAATTTCCTTTTTATTCAATTGTTACAATAGTTGTAAGGGATTATCATTGAAATTTTCATTCTTGGAGACTTATGCCCGAATTCACAACTTTTTTAATTTTTTGTGGTTTATACACTACCCATGTATGTATTATTGTCACATTTTTAATTAAATTAATTTTATTTAAAAATTCATATCATGTTATACCTTTCATGGGTTTTCAATTCAAAAGACAATGAAGTTGTAAAGGGTTTTCTTGACTCAACTTCTTTCCTTGAGTCAAAATTAGTCCTATTAAATAGGGTTTTAAAATATTTTTTATTCTATCCTATAATGATATTATATTTCTTTTTTTATTTATTTTTTGGGAAATTACATTATCTCATCAAAAACATCTTCCTTATTGAACTTCTTTCTTCTTAAAATTTTACGATGTTGAGAATAATTCTCATCCACCTTGGAAAATCTCTTTCTCTTCCATGACCAAATTTACACTTCCTATAAATGTTATCCATTATTATTTTGAAATAAAAATAGATATTACTTTTAGTGATATTTATATTTATCTTTACCAATTTTTCAAAAGAAATATTTATTACTATTTTTACAATGTGGGTTTCAACAATGATATTTTTAAGGAATTTTAATTTATGTTCACATATTTTATCCTTCACTCCATGTTTCAATTTTTTTTTGAAAAATATTATATTATTAGAATTTATATTTTTAAATATTTTATCAAAAATTATTTTAAATACATTTGTGAAGATTATTTTTCCAAAGAAACTTGTGACTTTGTCAATTTGATTTTCTTTATAAAAAAGAGAAAATAAATTTACATTTTTATATTTTTTTTAAATTATTTTTCCTCCATATTTCTCTTTTCTTTGATATGTAGTTTACTTTATAATATTTTATGTTTTTACTAAGTAAATTATTCTCCTTTTTTAAACGTTCTTTTTTAACTATTACCAAAATAAAAGGTTATTTCTTCTTGTTTTTAAAGTGTGATTCAAATGTTCTTATAAAAAGTATTTTTCATCTATTTTTTGATTATTATGTATTTGTGATATGAAATATATATAACTAAAATGATCTATCAATGATTTCCCTTGCTAATCATCCACTATGTGTAGGTATAATTTTTCTTTCAATGCCTTTTTTCATTGAAGGGAATTCTCCTAGATACCCATGAATCATTTTATTGGTGGAATTATTGACTAAAATATATACCTATTATCTATATAGTGTAAATTCCATATAATTAATTATCTGAATGAAAGGGTATTTAACTAGAGGGTTTTCAAATATCAATGTATACCTATTCAATTTCTATCAAGTAATCATGTTTTATTATTGATATTTTTATGAATGTTTCTTAATGATACCATTTGAAATGGATATGAACTCATTTTATTTTCATGAATTTTCATGATATGATTATTGAATCCATGTAACACTCATATGTATGATTTATCTTTATGTGGAATGTGAGGTCCTACATATCCCTCTAATACATTGGGTAAAGTTTGATATCTCATTAGATAATGATTTTTTTCAAGGGTGTAACTATGGAGAAACTATGCTCATAGGATTGTGTGTGGGTGTTTCGACTCGATTCGCGTCGTACCAGGAGGCCGAAAAAATGTATTGATGGATAGTGGCCAATTTTCCACTATTATGAAGGGTTATTCATCAGGTTTGCCGTTTTTTTTTCAACCCAATTCGCATCACACCATGGGTGATGGGGAAGTTTTGGGTCTATCCCTACAGGGACTGGGTACTATATCCTTCTCATATTACGAAGGAGGTTCAAAAATTGATTGGTCCCTGAAATTAATTGTAGGGGGTTTATTATGTGTGAAATTGCTCTGTGTTGGGTATGATGTCATTAGATGGTCTCCAATGGGTTTATTATTAGAGCCAAAAACACCCAGCGGCCCTTGTATCCATGATTTATGGACCTGCTTTCCAAAGGCAGATGCTTGTTGGATGAATATTTGGACAACAACACTTAAGGACTCTATTGGTCGAGAGGATGGGAGGTTGGGAGAATCACCCCCTTTGGGGGGAATTATTTCCTACTCTAGGATTCTCTTATAGATTTAAGAAATGTTCATATATTTTTGAATCCTTGGTTTATTCCCAAGAATGCGTCTGTAGATTACCCATGGGCTGCAAAATCAACCATGGATATACATGGATTAGGAATTACTGAGATAACGCTGGTTTAAGACCTATGATGAGGCACTCTAGAGTTTATTATCATATAGGGAGGATATAATTTGCTTTTATATCAGTATCAAACCCATGATATGGGCTTCCTACATATCCTCATGAGAGAAATTAGAACCCACATAGTTCAATACCACTTAACTGGACACATCACCTTTTAAGGTCATGTGATGGGGACCCATCCATGAATTTTAATATCGTGTAGAAAAGACATCTAGGTGTAGGATTCCTAGTCAATATTTCATGTGGTACTTACACCCATGTGTCCCAAGACGCTTATGATAGGCATGGTCTCCTGGGTGGATATGGCCCTCCCATGGATATGGCCCGGTAAACACTAGGGTGATTTGGGTGCTAGTTTTGTACCTCAGGTAGGATTCCTACATATCCCAGTTAGTTGGGAAACAAATACCTCATAGTTAGGTTTATGTTGGGGATTATACCGTTGAGGCGGCCCATTTGAGAAGACAAGGTTGGGGATTACACCGTAGCGGAGGCCTTTCTTGAAAGAGTCACATAGGGGCTTATTCCAAAAGAGTATTCCCTAGTGAGTCGAGGGGAATTCTTATTGGGACTAACTTTTAAGGAGAATATCCCTTGATATCATACCTTAATTAGGTGTCCTACATTTCTTGGTTAGAGCAGGAATCAGAGTTCTCATAGTTCAATTTGGGTAGGGCTTATGCGTGGAAGCTAACCACTTGAGATCAGACCTTAATAGAGGCATCCTACGTATCCTCGTTAAAGCAAGAATCAAAGTTCTCATAGTTCATTTGGTGTGGGTCTTACACGTGGAAGCTTCCCACTTGAGATTGGGCCTTCAGACAGGCATCTTGCATATCCAGGTTAGAGCAGGAATCAGAGTTCTCTTTGCTCATTTGGAGATGGTGTGGATGTTGCGATCATCATTAACCTCTAATTCCGTGTGAGTCATGATCAGTGTGAGAAACAAAAGGAATTTGTAGATATGACAAACCACAGACTTTCCCTTATTTTCTGATGTAAAAAAGAGGACAATGACGGAAGTGGTTGTGAATGTAGGGGCTTTGAATGTTCCAACTCTCACATATGTTTATATCCAAGATAGTCACATCTGGTGATCTATTTGGACACATCCTTGGCTGAGGCAAAGAGGAGAAAAATCACCCCACTCCCTTAAGAAGGATAGGGACTTAACTTAGTGGGAGTTCCCTAAAGCTGGTTCTGATAAAGGGGAGCATCATCTCTCCTCATCAAAAGTAAAGGAAGACATTATCCCTTTGACTTATCACTATCCCTCATTGAATGTAAAAGCTAGTGATTACCCTCGATCCTTAGAATGGAGAGTTACATGTGAGAATCCCGAGGTTGGACCTCGGGTTACCATGGGAATGTAAACTTAGAAACACTCTGGGGGCCTGTATGATTTTAGGGATTACCCACATTTATCTACCTATCACAGGTGTGTAGACTCAAAATGGTACACTAATGCAGCTATTGGTCTGTTCATATGGTTCTGGTGGATTTGGAAGAGGGTTTGTCCTGATGCTGAGGGACCTGTTCATGGAGGGGATTCTGAGGATAGGATGGAAAAGGAAGGTCAAGATCTATACCATATAGTAGAAATCCCAAAGGTACCCTACTCCATATATCATGTGTTCATGCGGGGTGGGGTACCCTACGCATGGTGTACTACTATGTGGATGGAGTGGTATGTGGACCTAGATGTCGTATGAATACCAAGGTGGTACATGGACCTAGATGTGTTTCATGTACCATAGTGGTACGCAGCCTCGGGTTCCATCCACATACTATGGTGTTATGCGGTGTTGGAGTTCATCTATGTGGTGAAACACAATGCAGGGAAGAGTTTTTTCCACATAGAGATATGTTATGTGGTACGCCATATTGAAGAAGGGGAATTAGTCTAGTAGTTCATGGGACGTTCTTCCATGAAGGGATTATGGTTTTTGGTTTTCCAATTAGGTTCATGGTTTGACCATATTATTATGATTCCTTATTTTAACGGTTTGTGGTGGTTTTATACCTGCTGGAAACTGTTTGTCATTCTGTACTTCGTCGATTATTTGCCTTTGAAGTCTTCTGTTTGTAAACTCCAAGCTCTCTGAAAACACGATCCTTTATCTCCCCCTTCTGTGACTCCCCTCAGGGTCCTTTTATATAGTACTGAGGAGGTTGTATCTATGGGTCACACGGTACCATTTACAGAAGCCCAAGAAGAAATCGCTCATCCCACAGATGACTTGGTCAACCAAGGTTTGCAGAGATGAGGTTTGTGGATGCATAAATTTCTACCTTGGTCCCATGAATGATGCGGTTCTCGGGACGTTGTTGCCTGCACCTTGTCTGTGAACTAAGTTTGTAGGGATGGTGTGTGGGGTCATACATCTCCATCACATTTTCTTCGAACGGTGTGGTTCATGGGGCCGCAGTTTGTGGGTGGAATTTCTCCACCTTTATTCTGCCAACGACATGGTTCATGGGGGATCGGTGATGTTCCTCATTCATTATGTGAACTGCCCAGTTCGCTGGACAATGCCTCGCTGGCCAGGGTTTTTTGTGTTGTTTGTGTACTGTTCAGTCCACAGGAAATACCATTCACGTACCATTCTCGAAAATCAGTATGTTGGCCACTTTGGTCCTTTACTAAATTCAATTTATTAAATATTCTTCTCCAATTTTCAATAAAACCTACATATTACTCCATCATCAAATTTGTGGGAGTATTTTCTTTCTCTTTTTTGAGTTTCCAGGACCCTACAAATGCCTCATATCAGAATGGGTTCCGATTGAGATGAAGAGGAGGATATTTCGATGTAGAAAGTGGTCCTAAACTGAACTGGTTTACGGTAGAAAGGTGGACCCATTGGGGGGACAACGCCTATATATAGAGGGATAGTTCATTTTTCATTTACCATACTTCTCAGTGAAAAGTTCTCAAAAAATTTCTCTTGACTTTCCCTACTTCCTCGTACCAGTTCCTTCGAAAAATCCATCATCCATGAACTGTGCATCACATTCTACGAACTATGAACTCTTCATGATCATTCTCGTATGTGAACTGCCCTTTGAATCTAAGAACCAAATTGTGAAACTTAAAATGTGAGTTTGAACTGTATCGTAGTAAGACACTATGCGATTTTCTTACTCCATGGAATAAACCTCAATTCTATGAACTAAACATTAAATTTTGAACTTAAACATTTAATTCTTCACTTTGGATGACCGCATAGAGAGGCTCAGTACGCTGTTCACCTAGTCCTCAAATTGCTCAGTTCTTTGTCCATCGCTTCATGGGATAGTGTCTTATAGAGAATTCCGCAAACCATCAATTCATGGGGAATTAATTCCATGAACCATTCCCAATGTTTAGTATATAGAGCTTCATTTTTCAGTATTATTTTTAGTCCTTTTTAATTTTTTGGTATTTTGTCCAAAAATTTTATTAGACTGACCCTTTTGAATGGTTTTTTGATCTAGGATAATGGATCTTCCTCTTATCAAAATAGAAGTGACCTAGAGAAGGGTAGATATGGTTGATAATTCTGAGGAAAAACTTTGTTCCTACATTGTTTATCAAGAGGTTATTTTCAGATAAATCCTTTTTTCAGAGCTCAAAAATTATCCTCTATTTTTTCAATTGCCACTTTACAATTCATCCACCTAGATGACATTCCCTTTCCATTTTCCAGTAATAGTACTCCTATTATTCGCCTTGAGGCATCCCAAGGTCATGATTGGGCCAATATTTATTCAATGGGAGAACTCATAACTACTTTTACTCAATAAAACTTGTTCACACTAAAAGGCTCCGTGTGGACTCAGAGTAATCGTTGTCATCGTAACACCTCTTTGAGGTCTGTCATCTGAGATTACACATCCATTGTCAATCTTTCTCGAGATAATTCCAATGGTGGGTGGAGTACTGAATGGGACTTGTGATCCGAAGGATGCTACTTTGATGAGTAGGTTCGGGCACTCTGGGTGCATAATATTTGTTTGGAATCCCCTGGCCAGTTGGAAGAAGTAAACATGTATCAGGAAACAAGGGTTTCCCAATTTTCAATCTATTCACCTGGTGAGATTATGCTCGAACTACTTAGCTATTGGTGTTCAATCACCAATAACTTCCACTTATTTCATGGGGTTGAATATTACTTTATGGTACATCCATCAACTCGGAGAGCTTCCCATTCTAGGAAACATGTATGATGAGTTTCTTCTACCATCTGATTTTGGGGGGAATTTTGAACAAGTATCTCCACTGCAAGGAATTTATTGTTCATGGAATAGGTATTACTCAATCAAACCCTCCATTCTCATTCTATTATTTCATTTCAATATTATATCGGGCTATTCTTGCAGGAAAATAGTACTAGGTCGGGGTTTCACCATAGTCGGACTCACCTAACTCAACAATCAAAAAAAAATCCTTGGCTCATTCTGCCTGATGTTATTAATATTTTCCTGACTTATTATATACCCCCTTTACTGATTTTATATTAAATGTGCATAATTTGTGTGAAATATTAATGTTTTAATACTAAGTATAATTGTTGATCATTTTTAGAAGTAGTCCAATTGATTCAGTTTAATATTTTATTTATAACTCTCTCTCTAATCATCCAAATTTTATGGTTATTGTTTTCTAGGATTCCTGATTCAATATAAAATATTTCAGTAGAAGGGATCATGAGCCAATTCTGCCATTTGAATGATCACATGGACCACACAAGATGACCCAAATAATTTTTGAAGAAACTGGACCAGCCATGGTGATTGAGTTACTGGTCTAAATACCGAAGCCCAAATTTTATGAAACTCTACCATATGTTCTTTATTATCCAAAAGAATCATGGATAAAAGTTTCGGGGCCCAACTCCAAGAACAAGGGGCCCAACATATGATTTTACGTCCAGCCCACCATTCTGGATGATAAATAAAATCAGTAGAGTATGCATGACATATCTCATGATGTAAGAATCCAATAAAGATGATATTTTTCAGAGTGAAATAGAAGATATAGGAGGCCGTCTTTGTTGAATAAATCATTCTGATTTTAAGGAATCTTCCTATTCAAAAACCATTTCACATTTTGGACGTCAAAAATATTGGATTGAAATGGACTGATTAAATTTGTTTAATCAACCGGCCATAACATTGGCTAAATAGGTCCAAATTCCTTAAATTTTTTAGAGTAGTCATCCCACCTTATTATATACAACTTTTAAGAAGGATATTTCTTGAGATTCGGCTATTTGAATAGCCAACATGGCGATGCAAGTGGAGGAACAGATTGGAAATGCAAACAGTCCACTCCTTGGGCTATAAATACTCTCCCCTTCTCTTCTTGAGAGGGGTTGGCATTTCAGAAGAGATGAGATCATATTGGCATGACCAAAGCCTTTAAAAAGGCTTTATAGGACCTTCCATACTCAAGTTTTCACTTTAGAGACCTTTTCTTATCTCTTTGTTTTCATTTACTTTTATGTTCTTCATTGTTGTAATTTTGTAAGTCCTTTCTTTTGTAATTCTGTTTTAATGAAAGTTTCTTCTTCAATTTCTCTTATTCTCATCCACCTTATGTAGTTTAATATTAATTTTCTTAAAATAGTTTAAATACAGTTGAATCCCCTTCCCTTTTTTCCTCATTCAATCGAAATTCTGTTCTTAATTCTCATTATCGTTTGTGTGTGTTTAACGCACCACTTTTTTTATCCCTTTATTTTCCTTCTATTATTAATTTATCATCATAATCATTATAACCAGATTACTAATCATTTAAATGGATGAGTAAATATACCATTGGGGTGAGTTATAATTTGGGGATATTAAGTGATTGAGAGCCTTTTCTCGATGAGTATTCTTTGAGTTAATATTGTGTATGTTGAACTTTATATGTCATGGATTAATGGCATGTTTTCTTTAATATGTGGATTCCATGGATTATTGGAACCACAAATACACTACCATAAAAAATTCATGGTAATGATTAGAAACCTAAGTTATGTTACGACTTGGATTAAATCTTTAACACTTGGGAATTCCAATCAAAATCATCTTGTGAAGTGGGTATTAATTTAATGCAATATAAAGCAAAGCTCAAGGATGTCATAAGCTTAAATCCCCAATAATGAACTCACCCCAATATTTATAAATTTTTTAAATCAATTAAATTTAATCAATAATTTAAATTAAGATCTAAAATCAAACCCCCCAAATCAAAATACAATCAACTAAAAACAAACAGTTATTACAAAGTATCATCATCGAGGATTCGACCCGAGTGCTGCTATACACATTAGCAGAGCACCGGAACATTGACTGATCGATAGGAAACAATAGTCCATTCATTTCAAATGGTGTTGTTTCCAGGGATGGTGCTTTATATAGTCATTAGTTTCTGGTTATTGTAAAAAACCCAAAAAAACAAAGTTTAAAAAAATTGAAAAAAAAACACAAAGAAAAACCCGCCTTCCTCATAAAAATCATAAACTGAAAAAACACTAAAAAAACATCTTCATTTTCCTTCCAAAATCTCTCTGAATTCCTCGTAGCCTCCCAAACAATCCCTCAGATTTCTTTGACCCTAAAATTGAGCGAACACTTCTCCAAATTAGGAGGAACATAAGAGATAATAAAATAATTCAAGAACCAGTCCTTGTACAACCAATTGAATTAGATATGAAAAATCCTAGGAAACAAACACTTAAAGAACTTGATGCCACTGATATGAATTACCAACCTCTTGGTATTCAATATCCAAACATAGAGGCTTACTTTGAACTCAAATCAGGTTTGATTCATCTTCTTCCTCATTTCCACAGGCTAGTCATTGAGGATCCACATCTCCACCTTAAAGAGTTCCAAGTGGTGTGCTCTACCATGAAGCCTCAAGGGGTTTCTGAGGAACAAATAAAACTCCAATATTTCCCTTTCTCCCTAGCTGAAACTTCCAATTCATGGCTTTACTATCTCCCTCCTAGTTCCATAACCACATGGAATGACATGAAGTGACTATTCTTAGAGAAATTCTTTCCTGTTTCTCGTACTGCTTCTATCCGAAAGTAAATAAGTGGTATCCCTCAGTTCCCAAGTGAATCACTCCATGAGTATTGGGAGAGGTTCAAAAATCTTGTTACAACCTGCCCACATCACCAAATTCCTGACCAACTCTTGATCCAATAATTCTATGAGGGGTTATTGATTATGGAGAGAACTCTCATTGATGCCGCAAGTGGTGGTTCTCTTGTTGATAAAACTCCTGCAGCTGCAAGAGCTCTCATAAGTAACATGGCTGCAAACACACAGCAATTCCATACTCGAGAACATGCTTAAGTAAAACAATCCCAAGATAATAAATCCATAGAGCTGAACAAGATGACCGAGTGGATGAGTGAACTTATAGGTCTTGTGCGGCAAATAGTTGTGGCATCCAAATCCCCAACCTCGTCTTCTCCACAATCAATGTTTCCTGGACATGTCAAAAACTGTGGAATCTGCAACTATCCATCACATCCAACTGACACATGTCCACAAATTCAGGAGGATACCTCAGATTCATCTGGACCAATGGATCTCAATGCAGTATATGATCAGTGGAACACCAATCCTCAATTATCAGGTCAGTTTGTTAGAAACTTCAACCATCCCCACTCTGAGCCCTTCTCTTATCCCTATAACCCTAACTTGAGATGTGGGAATCCCATTTATCATCCCCGTCAATTCCCTCCTCAAAACCAAAACCAGTTTCCATACAGTCAAGGTGTTGGTAACTTCCATCAACCTTATCCTTTTATTCCTAAACCTCAAAGGAACAATCCTCCTCCTGGATTCCACTATCCCAGTGAGCCTTCCCAATTCTCAAACCAATACAATCGCTTTCCCAAGAACCAATATCAAGGAAATCCCAATCCGGGACAAGCCTCTTCTTCCAAGAAACCATGGGAAAGTGCATTTGAAGATCTTTCCTCTTTCTCCCATTCCAGCCTTAAAACATTGAAACCCAAATTGGTCAACTTGCATCCCACCTTAGTCAGCAGAAACCATCCAATTCATCCCAACATCCAGCTCAACCATTACCCAACCCCAAGGGTAATGTAAGTGCAATTTCACTTAGATCGAGAAAGAAAATTGCTATGCCTCAAGATAAGTCCTCCAAAACTTCTTTGAATGTTGACCTAGAAAATTAAAATAAAAAGAAACTTGATAAGGAACCTGAATCCATTCCCTCACCTCCTTCTATTCCACTTAGGAATCCAATTCCTTTTCCACAAGCTGTCTCTAATCCAAAGAAGTCCTTTGAACCCAATCCTGAAATGCTAGACATGTTTAGACGTGTTGAAGTCAACATTCCTCTCTTAGATGCCATCAACCAAATTCCTAAGTATTCCAAGTTTCTTAAGGAATTGTGCACCCACAAGAGGAAACTTAGGACCTTTGAAAATGTTTCCACCTAGTAGTCTATTCCCAGAAAGTGCAAAGATCCATGGACCTTTACGGTTTCATGCCAAATTGGAAGTTCCAACTTTGATGATGCACTTATAGACCTAGAAGCCTCAATTAATTTCATGCCTAAATCCATATTCTCTAACCTTGGTCTAGGTCCCTTGCACCCAACTGGAGTTGTAATTCAGTTAGCCAATAGAAGCACAGCCAGTCCTGAGTGAATAATTGAGGATGTCCTTGTTCGTGTGAATGATATTATCTTCCCTGCTGATTTCTATGTCCTTGACATGGAAGGTGAGACGAACTATTCTTGATCTCCCCTAATTCTAGGAAGACCATTCCTCATGACTTCTATAACTAAGATTGATGTCAATTTAGGAATCTTATCCATGGAATTCGGTGACCAACTGGCCAAGTTCAACATTTTCCAAACCATGCGATATCCATCTGAGGAGCACTCTGCATTCTCAATCCATGCTTCTGAGGACACTTCTAAGAGTCAATTGAACCCTAATCCACCATGTTATTCATGTTATAATGACAAAGGATCTTCTGAAATCTGCACCATGATTAACAAAGTCATAAACGGTGAAGTTGATGTAGACCTCTCATTCATAGACTCCATCAATATAGAGGAACTTGAAAAGTATCTTGAATCCCACATCAACTCTGATCTCGACTACTCCACCTTGGATAGTATTAAGGAAAATTAATCTGAAGCAACTGAAGTCCCTTCATCCATTACTGAGATGTCTAACACACAAATGAGAGATGAGACTAATCTAAAACCTCTTCCTAAACACCATAAATATGCATTCCTTTTCCATGATCACTCTTATCCTATCATTATCTCTTCTTCACTTACTGAAAATGAGGAGTCCAAACTTGTTCAGGTGTTAGAGGAAAACAAAAAGGCCCTAGGTTGGACCCTAGATGACATACCAAGAATCAACCATGCCCTTTTAATGCATCACATCCATCTTTAGGAGTAATCCAAACCAATTAGACAGCCACAAAGAAGACTCAATCCACTCATCCTTGAGGTAGTTAGGGAAGAGATCACCAAGCTTCTTCAAGCTGGTATTATCTACCCAATTTATGATAGTGAATGGGTTAGTCCAATTCAAGTTGTACCAAAGAAGTGTGGGATAAATGTTGTCACAAATGAACATGGAGAGGTAGTCACAACTCGAGTGAAGAAAAAATGGTGTGTGTGCATCGACTATAGGAAATTGAATGTTGAAAGAAGAAAAGATCACTACCCTCTTCCATTCCTTGATCAAATGCTAGAACTATTAGCCGGAAAGTCACACTATTGCTTTCTTGATGGATACACCGGATACTTCCAAATCCCGATCGCACCTCAAAACCAAGAAAAGACAACTTTCACATGACCCTTTGGAACATATGCATATAGAAGAATGCCTTTTGGACTTTTCAATGCTCCTACAACATTCCAGAGATGTATGATGAGTATCTTTTCAGAATTAACTGAACAATTCATGGAAGTCTTCATGGATGACTTTACCATTTACGGTGAGTCATTTGAATCTTGTTTGAATTCACTCTCTCTAGTCCTCCAAAAGTGTTTCAAGTGAAACCTTGTGTAAAATTTTGAAAAATGTCACTTCATGTTTGAAAATGGGATTGTTCTAGGGAACAGTGTTTCAAAATATGGTATTGAAGTTGATCCTATCAAAATTGAAGTGATCCAATCACTTCCTGAACCCACTTTTGTTCGGGACATCCATTCATTCCTCGATCATGCCGGTTTTTATCGGTGATTCATCCATAACTTCAGTAAAATTCCCATCCCACTCAATTGATTGCTCCAAAATTATTTCACTTTCTATTTCAATGAGGTTTGCAAGAGAGCCTTTGTTGAACTCAAAACTGCTCTTACATCTGCCCTGATAATCCAACCCCCAGATTGGTCCTTACCCTTTGAGTTGATGTGTGATGCTTCTGATAGATCCGTTGGGGCTGTTCTTGGTCAAAGAAGAGAAACAATTCCTCATGTAATCTATTATGCCTCAAAAACATTGGATGAAACTCAATCTCACTACACTATCACTGAAAAGGAACTTTTAGCAGTGGTTTTTTCCTTAGATAAATTCCATCCCTATCTCTTAGGTTCCAAAATCATCATCTTCACAGACCATTCTGCTCTAATGTTCTTACTCAAGAAAAGTGATTCCAAACCAAGGCTAATAAGATGCATCCTAATGCTCCAAGATATTGACATTGAAATCAAAGATATACTAGGAAAAGAAAACCATATGGCTGATCACTTGAGTAGAATTTCTAATTCTTCTCATTCTAAAATCATCGATCCTAAATTCCCCATTGAGAACCTTTCATTTCTCACTCCAAAAATACCGTGGTATGCCCCAATTGTAAATTACTTGGTTTCTGGTGTTTTTCCTGAAATTTTTTCAAAATAAAAAAAATGAAGTTGAAAAGTGATTAAAAATACTATTTTTGGGAAGAAAATAAACTTTGGAAAACTGGGGCTGACATGGTAATAAGGAGATGTGTCGATGAAAATGAAAATTCTTTCATATTAGAATTTTGTCACACACTTCCCAGAGGTGGCCACTTTGGACCACAAAGGACCTCCCAAAATGTCCTAGACTCTGGATTCTTCTGCCTTCACTCTTCAAGGACTCACATGAGTTCTGTAAATCATGTCCCACTTTCCAAAAGTTTGGCACAATTTCAAAGAGAAATGAAATTCCCCAAAAACCATTAATTTTTTGTGAGATATTCGATGTCTGGGGAATAGATTTCATGGGACCATTTCCCCCTTCCAATGGATTCTCATACATCCTTCTTGCGGTTGATTATGTTTCTAGGTGGGTCGAGGCCAAACCCACTAGAAAGGATGATTCACATACTGTTAGTGAGTTCCTAAAGACACACATCTTCCACAGATTTGGCACACCTCGTGCCTTGATCAGTGAATTAGGAACCCATTTTTGTAATAGAACCATGGAATCACTTTTGATAAAAATGGGGTTGTACATAAAACTTCAACTGCATATCACCCCCAAACAAATGGAATGGCTGAACTTTCTAATATAAAAGTGAAAAGAGTTCTAGATAGAATTGTAAAACTCACCAGAAAAGACTGGCCTAAAAGACTTGGTGAAGCACTTTGGGCTTATCGAACTGCCTATAAAACACCCATTGGGATGTCTCCTTTTAGGCTAGTTATTGGTAAATCATGTCATCTACCAGTTGAAATCCAATATAAGTCTTTTTGGGCTGTAAAAACCTGTAATTTTGATTACAAAAAATCTGGTGAAGAAATATTTTTTCAATTGGAAGAACTGGAGGAGCTTCGACTTGATTCTTATGAGAATTCTAATCTCTACAAAGAAAAATCCAAGGCACTCCATGATAAAAACATCCCGAGAAAGGTATTTCATGAAGGTGAAAAGGTAATGCTCTTCAATTCTAGATTTCGGCTTCACCCGGGTAAGCATAATTCTCATTGGGAAGGTCCTTTTGTTATTACTAATGCTTACCCATTTGGTGCAGTGAAAGTCCAAAACCCCTCTTCCAAAAGGACATTCACAGTTAATGGACATAGGTTAAAGAATCACCATGAGAGGACGCACATTCCTGGATCATCATCGACTTCCACTGGATCCCCAACTTCTCCAGTCAACCTACCACTATATGGAGATGGCGACCTACCAAATCCAAACCAGGGGCACCTCTTTCCCTTTAACTCTCTCTCTGTCTCATCCTCTCTCTACCTCTTTCTTCTTCTTCCTCTCTCTTTAATTTTTTTACCACTTTCTTTATCAAAACCTTTCTTTTTCACTTTCTCTTTTGTGTGGGTGTATCTTTATAAAAAAAACAAAAAAATATAAAAACCTTAAAAACAAAAAAAACCAAAAAAAAACAATTACTTAAAAAAATACAAAAAAATAAAGAGTCATGCTTACTCACCATCGAGTTTTGAAATTTTATCCAACCATTTTGGGGAGTTAATAAACATGTTTTCATCTCAAAAATTTTTTATTTTCATCATGACTTTGGATAAACAGTTTTGTGTCAAAATTAAAAAAATTTGAATGCTCAATTTTTTATTTGTAAAATGCTTTTCCCGAACTGTGAGGAACAACATTTGCTTTCATTCCAAGGCCACCTATGGCCATATTTTCAAAATGTGTGTTTTCACCCCCATTTGTGAGTCTCGAGTTTTTGGACCTTTGAGATGGATTTCCTACTTTAGTGTGCATTAATATGATAGAGGCATTTTTCTGAACCACATGAGAATTATAATATCCAAATAGACTCCCATTAACCATACATTA
This sequence comes from Viscum album, assembly GCA_963277665.1. Lineage (NCBI taxonomy): Eukaryota > Viridiplantae > Streptophyta > Magnoliopsida > Santalales > Viscaceae > Viscum > Viscum album. Next base: position 863,424,411 of record OY728121.1, read on the forward strand.
ATCCTCATTTTGAAAGCCCCTTCGAGCCTATGAAAACCTCTTCCTTGATATCCATATTACAAGCCCAATACCTTTTCCCACCCAATATCAACATGGATTTTCATTTCATAATTTTTTGGAATTTAAGTGTGGGGGGAATAGATTTCATTGTTTGGGTACCCTATTATTGATTTTAAACGAGCTATCATCTTCTTGAGGGAAAGCATAGATTTCATTGTAGGGGAGAGGTTGTCATTCAGTGTGTTTTGGGGAGTGTGATGTACTTTCATTTATGTAATTTTTTAAATATTATTTACAAGTGTTGAAAAAAAAATATCAAAACAAAATTGGGTTGTTTCCTGGGTAGTTCAAAAATCACTCTTCTTCAACCTTTAATCTTGTTTTAACTATTACAACTAGTTTTGTGAGGATATCATTCATGGGTTGGGATATGAGTGTGAGATCTTCTCCAAGTTCAACATTCAAAAAAAAGAAAAAAAAGAACACCTGCATTATATTCTTATGTCAGTGGGAGAAGCTTTGTGGTTTGTAAATATTTCATCTTCTCATCCCCTTCAAAGTTTCTTCCTCTATTGTGTCTTTCTTCACACAATAATTCCCTTGTAAATATGTGTTTTCATTTCCTCCCATGTTTTATTTCAAAAAAAATGTGCATTGCTTTTTCTATTTTGGTGTTTTACCCCTCTTCTTATCTCTCTTAGACATTATATTAATACCATCCCATAGCCACAGAAAAACCCCTTAAGAATAACTCTTGATTCTTGTGCACTTTGGATGGGGATTGGAAGCTTATATCTCTTTTCAAACTCTAAGATTTTCACTTTTGGTTGGTGAAAGAGTGCACCTCCACAAATGAATTTTATCATCTTGAGAGGTGTGAGTTTTGAGTATCCACATTTTCCATTTCTAAATTTGAGCATGAAAAAATGAATTAGTTTTGGAACATTATTTCTGTAACAACATGTGGTGGAATTCAAAATGGATGAGTGAAATAGTATAAACCTCCTCTGATTGGAGAAAACAAAATTTTAATTTTTGTTGGTGAGTGAAAATGATTTTGTCATGTTTTTATATTTGTTTCACATGAGGACATGCACAAAACTAAGTGTGGTGGATTTGATATTGTTAATATTTTAATGCCTTATTATATACTCCCTTTACTGAATTTATATGAAATGTGCATAATTTGTGTAAAATATTAATGTTTTAATACTAAGTATAATTTTTGAGCATATTTAGATGTAGTCCAATTGATTCAGTTTACTATTTTATTTATAAATCTCACCCTAATGATCCAAATTGTGTGGTTCTTATTTTTTGGGATTCTTAATTCAATATAAAACATTTCATTATATGGGATCATGGGCCAATTCTTCCATTTGAAGGGTCACATTTACCACACAAGATGACCTACAGAATCTATGAAGAAACTGGACCAGCCATGAAGATTGAATTACTGGGATCAATATAGAATTTAAAATTCCTTCATTCTCCTCAAAGGTTCAGGTGACAATGTAAGGAGTCTTGGATAAAAATTGCAATGCCCAACTCCAAAAAAAGGGGGCCAAAATATGCATTGAAGTCCATCCCACCATTCTGGATGAGAAATAAAATCAGTACAGTATTCATGAAATATCTCATGATGTAAGAATCCAATAAAGCTGAGATTTTGTAGTGTGAAATAAGAGATATGGGTGGCCCACTTTTTTGAATAAATCATTCTGTTTTGAAGGCATCTTCCTATTCAAAAACTCTTTCACATTTTGGCCTTCAAAAATACTGGATTGAAATGGACAGATAACAATTGTTTAATAAACCGTCCATAACTTTGGATCCATAGGTCCAAATGACTCCAAATTTTGAGAGGGGTCGACCAAATTTATTATCTACAACTTTTAAGATGGATATTTCTCGATATTAAGCTTTCTAAATAGCCAACATGGCGATGCAAGTGGAGGGACAGATTGGAAATGAAAACAGTCCACTCCTTGGGCTATAAATACTCTCCCCTTCTATCCTTGAGAGGGGTTGGAATTTCATAAGAGTGGAGATCATATTGTCATGACCAAATCCTTGAAAATGTCTTGGGAGGACCTGTCATACTAGATTTTTCACTTGAGAGACCTTTTCTCCACTCTTTGTTTTCATTTACTTTTATGTTCTTCATTGTTGTAATTTTGTAAGTCCTTTCTTTTTTTAATTCTGTTTTAATGCAAGTTTATTCTTAAATATCTCTTATTCTCATCCACCTTATGTATTTTAATATTAATGTTCTTAAAATAGATTAAATACAGTTAAATCCCCTTCCCTTTTTCCTTCATTCAATCAAAATTCTATTCTTAATTCTCATTATTTTTTGTGTGTGTGTTCGACGCACCACTTTTTTTATCCCTTTATTTTCCTTCTCTTCTTAATTTATCATCATAATAATTATAACCAGATTACTAATCATTTAAAGGGATGATTAAATCTACCATTGGGGTGAGTTATAATTTGGGGATATTAAGTGATTGAGAGCCTTTGCTCGATGAGTATTCTTTGAGTTAATATTGTGTATGTTGAACTTTATATGTCATGGATTAATGACATGTTTTGTTTAATATGTGGATTCCATGGATTATTTGAACCACAAATACACTACCATAAACAAGTAATGGTAATGATTAGAAACCTAAGTTATGTTACGGCTTGTATTAAAGCTTTAACACTTGGGAATTCCAATCAAAATCATCTTGTGAAGTGGGTATTAATTTAATGTAATATAAAGCAAAGCTCAAGGATGTCATAAGCTTAAATCCCCAATACTGAACTCACCCCAATATTTATCAATTTTTTAAATCAATTAAATTCAATCAATCATTTCAATTAAGCTCTGCAATCAAACCCCCCAAATCAAAATACAATCAACCAAAAACAAATGACTATTACAAAGTATCATCACCGAGGATTACACCCGAGTGCTGATATACACATTAGCAGAGCACCGGAACCTTGATCGGTCGATAGGTGAAAATAGGCCTTGCGTTTCACTGTACCACCCTCGAGGTACATTGATACACTACCTAGGGGTATGAAATTCAGTTAGACCTTCCTCCCTAACTCATATTGGTAGTTTTCTTTTCTATGTTTTTGATTGTATAGATCTTCCCCTCTTGTGATTTTTATACCAGTGTTAGGGCTTGAACTTCAATGATGGAAGCCACATTAACAGAGGTACATCCCATTAACTTGGTCATTCCTACCCCCGACTGAATCTATGAACAGTTTGGGTATATATAATAATGAAAACCCCTGCATCATCTTAGCGGGCCGTTTTAATTTTTGTTTAGTTGGATGGTAGAGAATTTACCCTACTTAGAGTATTGGCATACTGTGAGGGTTCCTCATTCTGACATTCACCCAACTCTTCTAAACATTTCAGTAGTTTATCCCCAATCATTGAGTATTGATGATGCAATCAAACTGTTGGCTGATGTTTCTCAGTTTTCTTTGGCACCTTACATTTCACCCCATGGATCCATGATAGATAATGTAAGGGGGTATTCCAAAGAGTGTTCTTATATAATTGTTATTTGGGATGGAGTTTTATTTAATTATATAGATTTTTTAACCATCTACGAACCCAACACTCCTTATAGGTTTTCTAGAAAATTTGGATGCCTTCAACAGGTCACACATCTCCCTGTTATTCTGGTTAAGAGTGAGTCACATCCTATGATTCTTCAGCAATGTTAGATGGTTATGATGCAAGAGGATGATAATGTGGAAGTCCTCATTCATCTCAAAGTAACCTCAACTTACCTATCATTAGAGTATTCCTAATTGTGGATAGCTTTATACCCTAATAGGGCATTAGGAAGGCCAGTTTGATGGTTTCAGATACCATTAGTTATTTCCGATATTGTTCCAACCATGCTAGTTGCGCTATATATTCCCCTCCTTATGGTGAGAAGGCGTTCTTCCCAACATCACATGCGTTTGGAAGGGGCTTCAACCACACAACCCATATCCATGGAAATTGACTCATATCCCATATCTTTGACTGATATGGTTCATGGTCTTATCAAAGATGGTCTGATTGAGACATCACCAAGTGTTCCTAAAGTTGCTTCCATCCCCCCTCATTTAGTCCCAAAGGTTGAACCATCTATTGGGAGGGAAATTTACCATACTTGGGTGACTCAGCTAAGGGCCCTTTCATCTTCTGTAATGATGCTTCCTAATTATATACCTGTCACGGGGGAAGAGGACCAAGATTCTAGTTCCATTAGGAGGCATTGAGCTATGTAAAAATGGGCATGGCATCAAATCCATACTCTTATAGCAGAAACTCCCCTGACATACTTTTCCAATGAGGAGGATAACTTTAAATGAATATTTGTTGATCTAGGTTCGAGGGGATTTGATTACTAATGCATGTATCTCTTCATGTACCAAATTTTTTTAGCTTAAGAGGATCTCGCTACTTGTGAATAAGACCTCACTTGGTTCAATGCTTCTCACCACCAAGCGCATAATTTCAAGGATATTACTGAAAATTTGCATCATCTGAAGGTTGAGTAAGCTAGTGCTCATGACCAGGTGATTTCCCATATAGAGGAACTATGTGAGTGCATGGATCGCATGACCAGAATAAAATCATTACTAGAATCATCAAGTGATAATTATGAGGTCATAAAATAGAAATTATGAGACCTTCATACTATTATGAAGTGAGTATTCCAAATGGCTAAAGATGAAGCTGGACAGAGGGATTCTTTCGAACAGTCCATTGATGTACCTCATCAGGCAGTTACTGACCTACTAGAAAGAGCAATTCGGGCCTCATTGTAATACATTGGTCTACCCTACACCACATTTTTTTGACATTGGGGAGAGACTCTAGATTTTCGATGTCCCCCCCCCCCACTCTCACTTCTTTTGATAAAATGGAAAAAAAAAATCTTTCTATTATTCATATTTTAACTTTTCCTATAATATCAATCATTTATGATCAACTTCATTTTAAACCATAATCTCAACTGGATATTAATTTGAGTCATAATATGGGATAAAGGAAATAATCAAATCATGCACTATTTTTTTCCTGAGCAGAAGGGCTCAGTGAGCGTAGTTTGAATCTTTCTAGGGTCACATGGAAAACCCTAAAAACTTTGTGCCTTTTTCATTATCACCCTAATTTTGTCCTAATCCTGTTATGGTGTGGGTTTAGTGGGTATAACTTGAATTTTTATTAGGCCGCCCTTTGTAGGTTTTTTGACCTTACAAGATTTTCATCTCTTGATTATTTTTTGATTTCTCGATGTTTTACTTAAATCGTATGTAGTATAGGTTTAATGAGCTGGTACTATACTTTTTTATAGGGTTCCCTTTGCGGGTTTTCACCCTATAGAGTTTTGTGTCTTTTTCATTGGTAGTTTAGAGTCTTGAAAAGTGAACTATCATTACTGATGTTTTAGGTCGAACAGCATTGATCATGAATTATGGGGAAAGATCCCCAATTTAGAACTCATTAAACAAGAATGTACTGGAAACTTTCAAACATGGATGATCGATTTTTCTTGACTCTAAGTTATTATTTCAGGTTATGGGACATAATATGGGGCATACAGAAGTGGGAAATTCTTCTCCTGAGGAAGAATTTTCCCTTGGTTAAAATGTCATTGTTGTGGATAACATATACAGAGCCACCAAGGAATTGTATTCATTGTAAAACAAATGTGTTCTTAGGATAAATACTATCCATTTCTTATGGTTAGGAAATTTGTATAGAATTTTGGATTTGTTTTTCTATTGAGGGATATAGTGGGTGGCCCATTTAGGGAACACTGTCTAAAAGTATGGGGCATTTATATTGGTTCTGGTTTAGAAACCACTCCCATGAAAATTTGAGTTGTGTAAAGGAGGGATAGTGAATGGTGTATTTTAATGTCATACAACTGGGAATTTTGATACTTATGGTTTAAAGTCTCTTTTTTAACTAGAGGGAGGGAAAAAATTATTTTCCCCGATTTTTGGGCCTGAAATGTTCTATCTCCTTTGGGAATGAGGGGGGAAAGATATAAACTATAATCTGGTGGGTTTTCAAAACCAAGAAATGAGGTGAGGAATAGACTTCATAGGGGTGTGTAGATATAGGAAAATCCTCTCTTGAGGATTAATTTACCTTTGGTTGAGAGACCATTTTTTGGGAAACATATGCAGAGTCATTGAGGCATTGTGTGCATAGTCAAACAAAGGTGTCTACAAGACACTATCCATCAATTTTCGATGGCCAAGGATGGTTATGGGGATTCTGACCTTTTTGGATGCATAGTATGGTATGTGAAGAGGGGTTCATGATCATGAAAAGGGGTATTTAAGGTTGAAATTTGCTAGGAATACTGGGAATTGGTGGAGAAATTTTTATCTTATCCATGTGAGTTATTTCCTTACTTAGGTTTGAACCTTGTGTGGGTGGGGATAACACAATATTGTTTTATGGTTGGATCTGACATATGAGATTAGGATGTCACTATGTATCCTGTGATGAAAGAAATCAATCTTTATGCAGTTCTTTTGAGGCTCATTCCTATGAGGATCTGATTCATGCATACAGATGGGGAATTTTTTTTCTGGATAATGAGGCGAGGTGTATGTTGAACTTTCTTGTGTAGATTCATTTCTTGTGAAGGGTAGTGAGGAGAAATATCCTTTTGACGTGACCTAGACTAAGGTTGAATACCAGGTATCGAGTATCCTGTAGTTTAAATGTCATGTGTTTAGGATGTTGATATAGAAGTCCTGAGTAACTGGAGGGTAATCGAGCCAAGATGTTCTGACATGTCCGGGACATGGGTAGGGAGGAGAGTATAAACCATGGTTTCAAGGGATCTTGGATCGGGAGAAATGACATGGGGCTTGGAAGCTGTTATCCATACAAAAATAGGAAAATCCTCTCCTGGGGAAAATTTTTCCTTTGGTTGACAGGCCATTTTTCTAGAAAGCATATGTCGAGCCACCGAGGCATTGTTTGAATAGTCAATAAAAGGTGTCTGCAAGACACTAACCTTCCATTCCCAATGGACATGAAGTATTGTGATGATCCAAAATCACTCAAGGCACATAGTTTGAAAAATGGAGAAAGTTGGTTTAGACATATCATAAACACTCGGGTTGTAATTATTCGTAGAATTGGGAGTCTATACATTGATTTGATTTGTATGTGAGGTGGGATATTTTGACTCCCTTATCAGATCGAGGCCCAGTTTTGAAGATCCAGGTGTCCCAAGATCAGATTCCCTACACAATTTTGGTCCGTACACAAGGAGTGGGAGAATTTTAGCTATATTTGGGGTACCTTATAGTTTAATTTCATATAGTTAGGACTTTAGGTTTCCCAATATGAAGAGGAAAACACTAATATTCCTATTGATGTCATGCTAGTAGGGTCATTCATTGTAGACTGAGTATCCCTAACTCTGTGTAAAATCCCCTACTGAAATTCATAAGCCCACATGAACTATGATCAACATGAGAAACAAGGGGTGGAAAGGGTTTCACTCAACCACCTAGGGATGTCAGGATCAAAGAAAAGAGAATTTTTGGGCCATGCAGTTTAACATCGTGTGGGGAGGACATGGGTGACTCGATGTGAACGAGCTAGCTGTTGTGCGTCTATGAAGTTTTATGTCTTGCGGAAAGGATTTTGATATCAAAGCTTAATGTCATATTTAAGGGACGAAATATCAAAGGTATAATACGTAAATATGAGATAATCAGGCCAGGATATTATACATGGATGGATCTAGGAATTCAAGCCCGAGTATCACTATGTGTCCCATTGATGTATGGGAATCAAGCCACATGTATTTCTGGTATCCTATGTATTTTAACATCATACGATAAGGATGTGAGTGAATCGATGTGAAAAGGATGAGTTGAGTGAAGTGTTGGTCTTGAACCTCATGAAGGTTTCCTACATATCCTAGTTATTTTGGAATCAAAGTCCACATAATTATAAAATCATGTTCCCTATGTCGGTATGGACCATGTATAGGAAAGAAGAAGATTTTTTTTGAATGGTAGTTGGGCCAAGATGAAGGATCCAGGATCCAAGCGTCACTACGTATCCTACGAGGGTAGTAATCAAGCCACATGTAGTTCTTAAAAACTCTTTGTTCTAGTCTGGATTGTTCATAGAGAGGGGGAATTTGTATCATGTGGTGGTTGGAACAAGACTTAGGTTCAAGGTGTCTCTACATATCTTGTGAGGATAGGAATCAATTCATACATAGTTCTTGAGGTACCCTAAAGTTTAACGTCATATGGTTGGGACTTTTAATGGATTCCCCTGGGAAATTCAGACTTGTACGTAGGGAAAGGGGAATTATTGACTTTGACTGGTGGCTGGACTAGGCTGTTGAATACAGGTGTCACTATGTATCCCATTGACGAATGAGAATCAAGACATACATAGTTCTAAGGACTCCTCATGCCAGTCTGACATGTGCACAGAGAGGGGTAAATTTTATACCATGACTTCAAGATGATGGTATTATTATATTAATCTATGCTTTTTCCATGTGGGGGGAATCCTTTCCACTATTCATAATCTCACGTGAGTTATAATCGGTGTGAAAAAATAAGGAGCGACGATGATTTCCCTTATAGTATAGGGGAAACCGAGGATATAACAGAGGTATTTCATGTTATGTGATGGTTGGACCAAGACTTAGGGTCAAGGTGTCTCTACATATCCCATTAATGAATATGAATCAATCCGTATGTAGTTTTATAAAAGGCCCTCTCGGCATAGGCTCAGGCCATACATAAGAAGGGGGGCATTTTTTTGTTTTTGTGTCTGATGTTGGTGGACGGACCAGGATGTAGGATTTGGTCATCACTATGTATCCTATAAGGAAAGGAATTAATCTCAAATTTAGTTCTATAAAAGTACCTCCCTATGTTGGTCTGACTCATATGTAGGAAGGGGGAATTTTTATCTTTCTATTTTATAGATCTGATTCATACTCAACAAGTCATTTTTTAGGACACATTGATCACTATGTAGTTTAACCTCTTTAAGTAAGGATGAATATGATGAGCATTTTAACATCATAGAGTTTGGACACATATGTCGCTATGAATTTTAACATCTTGTAGCTAAGATGGGTTCATCATGTAGTTTAATTTCATATGATCAAGACCATTTCAGTATAGTTTAACATCTTATAACATAGAAATAGGCAGCACTATGTAATTTAATGTCATTCAGCTAAGATGAGTTTGATAAGATTACACAATTTACTTTTTTAGGAACCTCAAATTGGTGGGAGATGTGTATAGATTTCTATCCATTGAAATTAAGTCATATGCACCATTGGAGTAGACCTTGTGTATAACATATGGTCCTTCCCATTTTGGATCCAATTTTGGATGTTTCTTTTCAAGTATCATTAGAGTTATAAGGGTTAGCACCATCTCTCCTTTGAGGAAATATCGGAGGTGAACCTTCTTATTGAAGGCTCATACAATATGGTTCTCGTAAACTTCCAAATGGTGAAGAGTCTGCAATATTTTCTCATCCAACCACTCCATCTCATTGTTCCATTTCTAGGATTGATCATCTGCAGAAAGTTGATCACAGATGGTCGTGCGAAGTTATGGTATTTGAACTTAAATGGGTAGAACCACCTATGTCCTGTATAGTAATCAGTACATGGTTTATTGAGTGTTATTATGGGTCGTGGTCTAGTAAGCCCACAGAGAATGGAGGAACTTATCTGTCTATGATTTCTTGTCATGGTCTACCATCTTCTGGAGTATATTAGATAGGGTCTTATTGAAGGCCTCTATCTTCCCATTGGATGTTATATGATAGTGGTATGAATGATTGTCCTTGATTTCATGATTCTAATATAGATTTTCCAATTCAACAGAGTAGAAATTGGTGTCTTGTTCGTTGGTATTATATGAGGGACACCAAACCTAGTGATGATGTTGGATTTTACAAAGCTGACAATGCTTATTTCTCTGACCTCTTTGAGAGGCACATATTCTACCCATTTGTAAAATAATTAGATTTTTTTAGAATATATTTGAATTGTATATCCATGGCAGGAGGGTATGGTCCCACAACATCCATTCCCCATATGGAAAATGTTCAGGAGTACATGGCTGTGAGAAGTAACTTCGGGGGATGGTGGATGAAATTTGTATGAACTTGGAAGGAACGACACTTCCTGGTGAATGTGGTGTAATCCTACATCATGGTGGTCTAATAGTTCCCAATACATTGAACTTTCTAAGAGATATTGAATGCTGATTGATGTGCTCTATAAGTTCTAGCATGCACTTTTTTTATGATGGCGGCAGTCTATTATCCATCAATTCACCTGAGAAGGACTCTATAAATTCCTTTCTTATGAAGGAAATTATTCTAGTTTTTATCATCGTACATCATGAAGTTGATTTCCCATCTCCAAATTTTCTCCCTTCTAGTCCTATCTGTTGGTATCTCTCCCCTTTGAAGGTAATCTGCAATAGGAGTCAACTAGCTGGTGATAGGTCCATACAGCTCACAGATGATACTGATTTCATTAATTTTTTCCATGTTGGATTGAATTAATGGTAAGACCATCCAACGGTGGAAAATAATGATGACTGTTTCATTCTGATTCAAGTTAGCCAGAGTTGTGTCTGCATTTTCCAATGCATCGGATTATGCATTTTGAGACCACAGGACATAAGTTAATGTCATCTCTGAAAAGAATTTTATCATCATTTCTCAGACATGGTTCATCAAAGGGATCAGATCCACTTTTTTGATAGCATAGTCACCATTGACTTGCTTGATGACCAGTTCTAAATCTCCTTTAATCTTTAGGTGTTCATCTTGTGCTTAAAGTTCCAACTCTAGTCCTGCAATGAGGTCCTGTAACTCTACTTAATTATTTGTGCATCCTTATGATAGTAGGAATGAATAGGGTAGAACTAATTTTTCTAGGTATATGATTATGACTCCCATACCCACTTTATTGGACTTTGGGTCTTCCATTATATTTTCTATCAGGATTCTGGAGGTATTGTTGAAGTGCATTCCCCACATCTGGGAGTTCTCATGAATAGAGAACACTCCCTCATCATATATCTTAGCATATAATGGGGCCACCTATGATGAGGTATGATCTTCCAAGAAATATACTAATTTCTAGCCTTTGATGGATTTCTATAGTATGAACCATATATCAAACTACTGCAGGATGACTTCCCTCTTTGGTTGGAATCTATCCAATATTGGACGGTTTAGAATATATTTGAGTGGGTTTCTATGAGATATTATGGGGACCTCGTGGTGTTGTAGATAATGCCTCATCTTCTGGATTGAAAATATTAATTCAAGTAAACTCTTCTCAATATTCTAATAATGAGTCTCAACATCAATTATGGTTCGGCTAAGTTAATAGAGACTATTATCATTTCCAACATCATTCTTCTGTGTGAGGAAGGCACCTAGGGATCACTCCAAGGTAGTTACATATAGAATGAGTGGTCTTCATTCAACAGGTGGAATTATCACTGGTGGACTTAAGAGATATTTCTTGAGATTTTCAAATGCTTCCTGATAGTCTTCAATCCATTAATATTCTCACCCTTTCTTCATCAACCTATTTAAGGGAAGCATTTTCCTTTGAGGTTTGATATGAAGCACCAAATTTAGGCCAGGTATCCTTGGAGTCCTCTCAACTAAGTGTGGTTGTGATGAGTTAACATGTTAGGATGTACTTTTTCTTTTCAGGGTCAACTTCAATGCCCCGGTGGTGTACAACAAATTCGAGGAATTTCCCTCAGATAACACCAAAATCACATTTCATGGGGTTCATTTGCAGACTATGTTGTTTGATTTTATTGAAGATAGTTTCAATATATGTCAGATAGTCCAAGCATTTTCATGATTTAACCACCATATCATCAACATAGAATTCAATGAACTTTCCTAATAAGGGGTTGAAAATGAGGTTCATGGAACGTTGATATGTGGTGTCATCATTTTTCAAACTAAAATGCATCACCTTGTAGAAAAACACTCCCTAGGGAGCCCTAAAGGAAGTGGATTATTATTCTTTTTTGGCCATTCATATCTAGTTATATCCTGAATATCCATCCATGAAAGAGATATCCTCATATCCTGTAGTTGAATCAATCATCAATTCTGTGATCGGGATTGGGAAATCATCTTTCGGGCAGTGCCAGTTGAGGTCCCTTAAATTGATGCAGACCCTTATCTACCCATTTTTCTTCTTAATGGGGACAATTTTTTTCTAAACATATGGGTTATTATACCTCCTAAATGAAGTTATCTCTGATTATCTTGTCGACTTCAGCCTCCATTTTGGCAACATGTGTTAGGTGCGTCCTTCTGGCGGCTTGCTTGTAATCACAGTGTTCCTCTTCCAGGACCATGTGGTGAGTGACAACCTCTGAATCTAGACCTAGAATTTTTTAATAATTCTAGGTTAAAACATCTTGATTCTACTTTAGGAAATAGGCATATACCTCTTTCTCTTTAGAAGGTGTGGTCGTACTAACCAAAGTGGGCCGTGGGTCTTCTTTTGTACCAAAGTTGATTTTCTCAAGTTCTTCAATGGTGGTATATATTCCTTCCTCAAATGATGGAGGGGAATACCTTAGTTTTTATTATTCCTCCTCTACATCTTCATCATCTTCCTCTTTGTCTTATGATGGGGAAACAATACTTGAAATGATTTCTCTATATTTGAGGGAAGAGTTTCAATTTTGGTGTCTGAGAGGTGAAGTCATCTTCTACCTTAGTCATTGGTGGGGATTTCTCTAGAGAAGATGCAGTGATGGGTAAAAGAGTTTCCTCATCTTCTTTGAGTGATGAGACACTTCCTCCTACCTTAGTGGGTGAGGTAGTAATTTTTAGGGTTTTGATGATGGTTTAAAGGAATTTTCATCCAAATACCAACCATTATCTTGAGAGTCAGTGATATTTTCAACATTATCAGGCTTGGTATCCATAACCGAAATCATGAGGACTACTGAATATGCATCTGAATTTGGACTTGTTCTTTCAATTTGATTGATGGTCAGTGCGTATTCTTCCTTGAGCTACATGAGGGGATCGGTAGGAAACATTTCCAAGCAGTTTGGGGTGGCGACCCAATCAATTCCATCAGCTGAGGGTTGTTTCCCCTTTTGTTCATAGAACCCTGCATCAATATAGTGTGATTCACATAGGTCAAATGGGGTCTTATAGGCATGTAGTGTCCCAGTATATCCATTAATGCTATATTTCAGGAACAGATGGTACGAGGAGGGGATTTATATGTGTTTATGTAGCCAGGGCCTCCCTATAAGGGCGTTGAAGGCCATATTATTTGGGACCACTAGAAATTCGGTGTGAGATACGAGGTCACCAAACTAGGTTTTGATCTTGATTTGTCCTAACAGCTTCTGATCACTTTTGGCATATCCCAACAGGGTCATGGTGCAGGCGTTTGATCATCCTCATTACAACTCAGTCGACAAAGTGTCCACAGTGGGAGGATATTGACTCCAAATCCATTGTCAATAAAGAATTTTTGTATATCGACACCATTTATCATGTTAGACATATATAAGGGTTTGATGTTTCCTTGCATGATGGAATCTTCATCTTGATCTGTGAAGGAGATTACTGTGTGGAATTCTGCAGGATTGGTCTCTATCCAGTAGACTTTAGCAGCAGCCACCTTGTCTTCGAACTCCTGGGGACTTATCAAAGCTTCTATGAGTACTTCCCTAAGATCTTCTGATAGATTCAGTGAATCCATGATTGATATCTTAGCTGGTTCTGAAGCTAAGTATTTCAGAATTTCATATTTTGAATCTAAAGGATAGTCCTTTTCAACTTGGGGATGCTCTTTAATAGGTGCTTTAGGGGATTGATCATTTGATTAAGATGGTTCATCCCTTGGGGTCGGGGTTGGAGGATCTTCTGTCCTTTGTGGATTAGGATGGCCAAGTATGGTCACCTGCTGAAGGAAATTAGTCGTTTTTTCTTCCTCTAATGGATATTTCAGAAGGATTAGACTATATTTTCTTTATGTGGGGGAAGTATAATTTTCCTATCCCTATTAGATTCACTAGAGTGTCCTTCCATGAGTTTCTACAACACTGATGGTTTATAGGGGGTATGGCCATAATCTTGATTTCTACCATGGTTGTGTCTCCTTTCTTATCTCTAGATTCTATGGCTTATTCCTCTGGGAACCAAATTGGGTTTGGGGAATTCTGGCTGATAATCATATTCATCTTCGGAGAAGGGATCCATCAACTGGATGACATTGACGAAGTCAAAAATCATCTCCTCTTCTGATGATGACTTTTCCTTATCATATTCCCCTAGTGGTGTAATTTGGTGGGATGGTTACCATATCTTCAAACCTATTGGCATAAAATCTGAGAGAGTCAAATCCAACTTTGTTTTTGGTGCAAGTTCATTTCCCTACACTTTCTTTCCACCCTTCTGATTGGACTACTTTTTGGGTGGTCGACCCTTGGAGGATTGTGGTGCCAAGAATATCGGTTGTGTTGCATCAGGAGATTTTGGAGGCATATTCAGTTGCTTCAACAGTTCTTAGAGGATACCATGGGATCATTTTATCATTTTTTTAGTAAACCAACTATCAAACTTTTTATCTTTTTTGTTAACAACTTTTTCCACTTCCCCTCTTCATCCGGATATGTGGTGAAAACATATGACACTTATGTTGGTGGTGGCCCCAGCTTGACTTTCTTAGAATCTATCATTTTGGTAGGAGGTACTTGAAGACAAATCATTCCTAGATGTTGTTCCTAAATATCTAGTGGAAGGGACAGTAATCTAGCCAGTCATAAAGACCTACTTCATCAATCTATTTTGGCTTCGGAATCTGAAGTAAGTTGCAATTCATGGAAGCTACAAAGTAACTGCATACTTGATCATCCCATAATGAATACAATTTATCTGAATTCCTCAAATTGATTTATTTTGCCCCCCCTCCACTCATCTTGATGGGTTGGGGTGGCTGTTGACGTCCAGAGGGCCCTACATAGTTTAGTGGGGGCCTTAGAGCTAGAGCTGGTGCATGGGGTGGATTAAGAGTGACAAAAGCCACTTTATCACTCTCTTCTCTTTTTATTAGGGCTAATGAGGCTACCCGTGACTTAAGATTAGTCTATTTCAAGGAATATTCTATCTTTTGGGTGATATAAGAGAAATATTGGAACCCACATGTATATTTCACCAGAATAAGTGGTGTTCATAGCTCATCTCATAGATTATTAGTGAACATGGAAAGAATATCATATTGGGGGAGTGGTTGGTTCAAGGAGTAAGTCAGACCCTTTCATATGGAAATTAAGTATGAAACTCTCTCTTTATCTCACTATTTGCAGTTTAGGAGGTCACTAACTGTTGTTTTTGGAAACGTCGTGCTAAAATGGAACAGGAACTAGAACTAGATATCCTCTCATCCTATTATTGAGTTATCTTTCAAACTAGTGTACCCCACAAAGGTTGAACCTTTCATGGTTTGCACAAATAATCTGAGATTCATAGCTTTTTATTGCTCTAGGTTTCCCATCATGGGATAATAATAAGAAGAGTAGTGCATTAGATACTACTCTGGGTCTCTTGAGCCATTGAACACTGGGAATACAGGGTTCTCAAAATTTGGTGGCGAAGGGACATTGCTTACCCAATCTCGTTAGGGCTTCTGTTCTTTTTTTATTAGAGTGCTTTGTCCTTTCATTTCTTCCATTTGAGTTATAAATATATATATGGTATTCAGGATCCCTTGATACATGTCCTGTTGTACCTAAGCATGAGCGGGTGTAGAAGGGGGTAAGATTGGATGTTCTAGTGCTACTGGAACTTGAGGCGAATACCCAGCTGGTGTAATCCTTTGTGGATTATTCTGAATTTGTTCCAATTTCTTCCCCAATAGATGGAAATCTTGATATCCTACCGAGATTGGGTTCAGGTAGACTGATGGTCCTGGTGCTTCCTTGAATCATCTTTCTAGCCTTGCTTAATCCATCAGGATGAGCCTATGTGGTAGAGGTACATCTTATGGAAGTTTCTATTGACACTCCACCTAAGGAACATACCCAGTAGGAAGGATTTCTCTTAGAATGTCATTATTGATTCACCTTAGATCTTTTATTTATTCCTCTTGTCGAGTGAATCTCTCCTCAAGCATGGGGGAATAATTTTCTAGAGGAGGAGGTGGTGGGTCTTAAACCTTGCTATTATTCTTCTCCTTATTGAAGATTCACACAGGAGGTGGTGGAGGATTGATTGAGGGGGGGCCCAAATTTAGGACAACTCTTTGGTTTCTATTGTGCACACCTCCATGCTTAGTGTGGACCGTCTCTAGAAGGGAACCCTCTTCTCCTATATCCATGTTATTTATATCATTTAAAGTGAGGTTTGTGGAGATGATGTCCATGATTTTCACTGATGTATACCACATTGGGGGTGGCGTACCAAGTGTTGAATGGTAGTAGAGCTTCTTGCATCCTTTGTTGGATCTTCTTTGGCCATTCTGTGATGATATTCGGGTTTCTTAGCGAAGAGTGACTTGAAGAGATCCTTGATATGAACTTTCAGTATTCTTCCATTATAGGGGACATGATTTATGGGATAAGATAGAATTTGGACCCCCTATATCCATTTTTCTCCACATTTAGAAGAATAAAGACATCTGTTGGGAGGGAATTTGAGGTAAAAAAGACATCCAAACCTTTGGGATGGGGTTTCTCCCACTATTATATTGACATGAAACAGCCTTTATTTATTGGTCTTATTGGGGAATTTTGTGTTAAAAATACCCCTAGATCTACAGGCTAGGGTTGATCTCATGTTTTGGTGGTTGCTGATGGTACTAATACCTTCTTGATCTCACATATTCCCATGCGGGTGTGAGCTGGATATGGTGTAGGGTCTATACGTGAATTGTTTTCTCCCAAGGAAATGATAAGTTATCATATATTAGATTCCCTTAGATGGGAGGTCTGCTAGATGTTCTTAGTTTCTTGGTTCGGGAGATTCTCAATGGATTTCTCTCTTCGGTCCTGATACTTTTGAGACTTACTCAAGGCCGGTTCTTATCGAGTGTTCCACCTTTCTTGAGAAGGGACTTCATTTTACTGTCATCTGGGGATGATGAAATTGCAGGATGTCACTTCTAGTGGGTTCTTCTAGATGGGAAGAAGTGGGGTGTAGTATAGAGCTCTATATTCTCCCCAAACCCAAATATTAACACCAGATGGGGCATTACCGATAAGGCATGTAGAGACCCGAAGCCTGACATACATGGACATTACATTACTTTTGCGGAATACTTAGTACATAACAAAAACACACACACAAGGACTATAATAGTTTAGTGTCTTTGGAAACTCGGAATATAATCTTCTAATCGTGGTGAAATATCTTCAACATCTCCCATAAAGATCTTCCTTTTTTTTTACCTAAAACCTTTCTTTTTATCCTGGGGAAAAGAAAACATAAAACGGTGAGCTCAAATTCTCAGTAAGGGTAAACAAAAGAAATATCAATCACATCATATTCATAATAACATAACATTTTGGAAATCTTAACCTGCAAAAGAGAGCATAAATTCATAACATGGGATAAATCATAGTAGTGAAATGAAATCCCAATAATCATAACTTAAAACATGAAACTTTGTGGCATACACACATAATCATAGAGAATCATATCTTATTAGTCAAGACTCATTGCCAAGACTATCTTAGTGGACAAAGTCCATTTCTGAACCGAGTCACCCTCGTTTCAGTCCTGTTTTACTGAACCGGTATAACCTACCATTCCAGCCATGTCTATCTCATGAGATAAAAAATATTTACCCAATGCATTGGAGGGAGATATAGGTCCCACCCATCTCATAATGATACCATTCTTATGTGTGCCACAAAATCATAAATCATACATCATTGCATAACCCATGTAATAAAATTGGGATTCTTAAACAACATGACATCATAAAACAATTCATATAAGATAAAGGAATTCATAAAAATAATTTCATCACAACATAATCAAATCAATGTAATAATAGGGATTGAAACAGAACCCTATATTATCTTATATGTAAAATAATTTTGATAAAACACTTGAACTCCATTCTTGAGGAAAATATCCTTTCTACTTCAAAAACACTTTTCCTTTATTATCATGTCATACAATTTTAAACTAAAGGAAATTGATTAAAAATAAACTTGATATCTTGTAAAGGAAGCTTCTTGTAAATTGTGTTTTAAAAATCCATTCATTCCTTATAAGTTAAAATAAAACATTCTTCTCGTACTTTTGTCGGAAAAGTCAAAAAGTACCTTGTACAAAAAACGACAAAAGATTCCTTTCATATCTTTTACTAAAAACTCACCAAAGGGTAAAATTGGATATAAACTATTGTATAATGATTTAAATATTACATATTGAGGAAACATGGATGTGGATGATAAAATGCACCCCAGTAAATTCCAAAATATAAACAATCTTGGATAAAAATGAGATTGTGATATTTCCCTTACCTTAGGTCCGATTTGCTTCGTAAGTGTCCGAACCTCCTGTATAATGATTTAAATAATGTCATTGACTTATTCCAGAATCATAATCATTGTTATTATATCATATATGTTTCACTTATGGCTTTATATTACCCGTTCTTTTGTAAATTCTATGTTAAAGAAGCGTTTTGGGTAAAATCGTTTCATTTATCGTAGGTGTTTGGACTTGTTGTTCTTGACATTATTATTACTTATATCATGAATTACTTACTTCCATAATATAAAACATGATTTATATATCATATATATTCAGTATATATATACATAATAGATAGATAAATGAAATGAAACACACCGTTCATGGAGACGGTAGTCCGTACGTACGCATGAACGCTGTTTTCCTTTCCTTATTGTCTTGAATGGAAGTAAGTAGATGACATATATATATATATATATAAATAAATATAGTAGATTTAACATGTCATATATTTCATTATTATTCAT
This sequence comes from Viscum album, assembly GCA_963277665.1. Classification (NCBI taxonomy): domain Eukaryota; kingdom Viridiplantae; phylum Streptophyta; class Magnoliopsida; order Santalales; family Viscaceae; genus Viscum; species Viscum album. Next base: position 863,443,479 of record OY728121.1, read on the forward strand.
TATATATACTTTATAATCATTCATGAATGGTTAATGTGGAGAATGAATCTCATCGCGTCGTGGAGACGGTAGTCCGTACGTATGCACGAGCGATGATATCGTTCTCATGATCGTAAAATTGTGTTTAAGTGTATGTATACTATTTCAGTATCAATATCACTTTATAATAATCATATGTAGTTACTCATTACACCATTATAACCAACCAATTAAGGTGGTGGCGGAAAATAGATTACACCACGGCGTGGAGACGGTATTCCGTACGTACGCACGCGCGGTGATTTCTTTTTCCGTAGGATGGATAGATGGTGAAATAGGGTTGTTTCATACTTATAATATCATATCAGTATATTAGTGATACTTATATTATTACTTCATAATGAAACAACTAAATAAGAAGAAGTGGAAGAAGAAATAAATTGAAAAAGATCGGTAATGGATATTACCTCTTTTTGGCGCGCCTTCACTTAACCTCCACTTAAAGAACTAAGGATGGTCTTTGAAGAAGACCAGGACCTCTAGGATGATACTAGGTAAGTGGAGAAAAGATTTTGGCAGGGTTTTGCCGAGCTTGAATGCTCAAATTGGTGCGAGGAGGAGAGGGGGGAGGTGCCCTTTTATAAGGGAGGAGAGGGGCACCTTAGGAAAATCTCAAAATATTATTTTATATTAAGGTCAAATTCGGTTTATAATGGTTCCAAAGGGTCTTATTTCAAAGATAAAGTGGGTATGGGTATAAATCCTCTCATCCAATAGTATTTATACAATTTTAGGTTATTATTTTAACCTTATCAATTAGATTTAACTCTAAGTTAAATAATTTAACTTTTACCGTGTCTTTTTGTTTTCTTACACTATATGGTTAATAAACATACTATATCAAGGAAAAAGAACCCCAAGTTGTTTATTATTAATATATATAATCTTATCTAAGTAATTTGGCCGAACCTTAGATTTTTAGGAATAAAATAACAATTAATAATATAATATTTGTTTTAAAAACTAATTTATGTCAATTTTGACACTATTTGGTACATGATTTTTATGAAATTCATAACAGAATGATAAGCTCGAACCAAGTTACTTAAATCAACAATAACATGTCATATTAACCTATAAAATTAGTGTAAGTCATAAAAAGTCTCAAATTACATTTATTTGGGTATTTATAACATTAATTATGTCAATATTTCATTAATAAGACAATTACTGCATCATCTTTGTGTCATAATAAATGATAATTATTTAATCCCTAAAAATTCTAAATAAATTCCTACGATGTAGATAATTGTATTATATTTCTGGAGACTATTCATCTTCGACGTTTCATAAAGTTTATCACTAAAGTAAAATTATTATACTTATAAGATTTAAGAAAGTGACATGTTGTCACATTCTTTGGTTTTAATAATAATTAAATTATTTTCATGGAAAAAAGTCCATAAAATGAATCTAATCCGACCCTTAGGTTATATGGGTCTAGTTTTAGCCATCCAATAGGATTTTTCCAAGTGTTAGGGTAATTTCATAATCTTATATTTACCCTTAATTACCAGATTTACCTTTAACTATAGTAAATAAAATTTACCGTAGTTACTATTCACAATGCCCAAAAATAAAAAGTAGCTTATTAACATAATTTGGACCCACTGATTCTAAATATGGAATCCATTTTTCCAAATTCAATACATAAAAGATGCAGAAATTAAATTAAAATTAATCCCGTTGTTCGAAAGAAAACGGGTTTTTCTTTAAAACATTGCAAAAGATTGAATTGATTTAACCTACGAATTCAAGGTAAAATCAATGCTAATGACATACATTATATTAAATGCTAAAAATATATTCTATTTATACTTTAAAACCATTCAATATTATAATTTAACCACATAAGATATTACGTTGAAAAAAGTTGTTTTTAATTAAAATATAGCGTGTTTTTACTATTCATTAAAATATGAAAGTTATGGGAAAAATATCAAAACTTTATCTAATGTAAATTTTTATATCCTGATTCAAAAGAAGAATTTTATTTTGTCAAATTGAACTTATAAACATGTCAAAAACTAGATTTAAAGTGGGTGCGCCATCAAAAGGCGGCAAAACTGCATTTTTTGAAAAATACTTATTTTACCTGAAAATTTTATTTTGTTCTTATACCATGTTTTAGAAAATGTGTAAGACGAATAATAATGTTATAAGATTCAAAATTTAGTTAATACTATTCATAAAAGCTAGTATAATAATATTATAATAATATAACGTTGTTTAGTAAAACCCGGTATTGCGTACAACACACGCTATCGAGGAAGGTCGTGATTGCGTGTAATGCAAGGCAGGTCAAGGATGCGTGTTGAGAAAGCTCCTTTTGGTGTAGCGTACAACACAAGACATTAATTAAATTAAAAAGAATATTTTTCATAAAATCTCAGGGTGTTACATTCTACCCCCCTTAAAATGAATTTCGCCCTCGAAATTCGTCGGGGTTATAAATGGTTTACTATTTGAAAGTTTAATAGAAACCCACATCGTAAAAAGGAATACCAAAACCAATATTTAAAAACAAAAGTATGAAACGTAACGGTTACCCAAATAAACTAATCACTGGGTTTCCACATAGGTGAAAATGTGGATATGGAAGAGAAATATAACCATCATGTTCTGATGGAGAGTGGTAGAGAACATGGCTATGGAAAAGCCAGCAATCACAAATCCATAAATTTGTGACGATCTAAGGTACCATCTGATTCATCAGATATAAGATCACTAGGACAACATTTTTGGGTTTTAAGATCATTTCCCTAAAGTTGATGAAATTAGAAGAAATACTTTCGTGATTTTGGTATAGTCTCACTATTTGTCGTTCTTTGGAAAATTTCCACTTCATCTCTTAAAGAAATTATGTTGAATTTGTCATTCGTGATGTGTTAGCAGATCATGTGATAGAATGATGGTTCATTCCATTTGTCTCAAACAAAAGGTTAGAAAAGTTATCAAAAAATACATAAGTCCATCTATAGTGAGATTAATCATATATAGTTCCTAAAATGGACTTATACTTCATATATCATACTGCTTAATATAATAAAACTAGTTTCTACTAAATAGGGACTTCCTGTAGGCCAGTGGTAGGAAATAAAGGCCAGTCGCACTTCGGTTGTGGGTTCGATTCCCACAGCCTTATCTGATGCGATGGGTTGTCGCTCGTCCTACAGGTTGTCCTTTTTCTAAAACTACATTACTATAACACCACATAAATAATATCAAAAGTTCTATCCTTAAACAATACTAACTTATGTCTAACATAATCCATTCCAATCTTTAGGATTATCTAAAATACTTTGGTCCAAGCTCATAGTATAAAGAAAACAATTACTTGAAATGTCATCAACCAAGCAAGTGAATACCATCATTTATCCCCCATATATCTTGTTGGTCAACTTCCAATCATGTGAATACATTAATCATGTATTCTCTTGAAAAATGAATACCCATTAAACCTTAGTGAAAACATGAATGCTGTCAAAAGTTAACTCTTTCCACATACCAAAATCCAAAAATTCTATATACTCAGTCCATTACATAACCTTCTCTTTATATCATTCATGAGCTCATGAATACTATCAAACATTTAATTTTATCCTTATCCCTTCATTATGTGCATATCATCTACATTCCAAAAATATCTGAATAACCTTTCATGGATACTGGTACCATTAATCATACACTTTCAAAACTCAAGGAAAGACAACAGTGTAACAATCCTTTGATGTCTCTTTATTCCATAGTACCATGAGATTACTTATACAACATTACACATAATAAACATGTAATCATTCCACTACATTCTTAAACCATTGACTGAGCTTCAAAAATTCTTTCATCTCACATATCATTTGTAGTTTCTTCATCATCATCCACATAAATACTACCCATACGACAATACTGATTCTCTTCATGAGACTTTCCCTTAGGGAATTGGTTTGCATAATGCCCGTACATTCCACATTTAAAACATTTAACCATTGTTGATGTCTTAGCAATACCATTATCCTCATCCCTGGTGTTAGCTGAACCTTTTCCTTTTCACTTACTGGCTTTGTGTCCTTCTTTTTCACACCCAAATCATCTTCCAGTTCCTTTGAAACATTCTCCTTGATGCCTCTTCCCACATGATTCGCATAGGGGAAATTGAACTTTCTTTCCTCTATGATCATCAGGAAACTCCATCTTTCTCTTATTAGCCGAGTCAGGAAACTTAACAAATTTTACTTTATTGATCATATTATGAGATTGCTGATTCGGCATAATAATGATGTTTGGACTTCCAAATCCCATTTCATTTGGTTGCTCATGAAGAATATCATTCCATTGTCCATCATATCCTCCATTATCGTGAATCATCTTGTTTCCAGCCATTTTCTAAAACCCAAAAAGAATAGTGTGAGAGGCAAAAATCATAATAAAGGGGGAGTAACTTTAATATATAACATCTTAGGTTAAATTCTAAGATCGTTACCATAGTTCTAGGACTATATCCTATACGTATACTTATCCTTAGGGACATCCCTATACATACCTTAGAAATATCTCTAGGGATCTCACTAACGTTCTCACATCCTAGTTTCCAAAGTTTGACTAAACCTTTCCTCTGATACCAACTGTAGAGACCCAAAGCCTGACATACATGGACATTACATTACTTTTTCAGAATACTTAGTACATAACAAAAACACACACACAAGGACCGTAATAGTTTAGTGTCTTTGGAAACTCGGAATATAATCTTCTAATCGTGGTGAAAGATCTTCAACATCTCCCATAAAGATCTTCCTTTTTTTACCTAAAACCTTTCTTTATATCCTGGGGAAAAGAAAACATAAAAGGGTGAGCTCAAATGATCAGTAAGGGTAAACAAAAGAAATATCAATCACATCATATTCATAAGAACATAACATTTTGGAAATCTTAACCTGCAAAAGAGAGCATAATTACATAACATGGGATAAATCATAGTAGTGAAATGAAATCCCAATAATCATAAATTAAAACATGAAACTTTGTGGCATACACACATAATCATAGAGAATCATATCTTATTAGTCAAGACTCATTGCCAATACTATCTTAGTGGACAAAGTCCTTTTCTGAACCGAGTCACCCTCGTTTCAGTCCTGTTTCACTAAACCGGTATAACCTACCATTCCAGCCATGTCTATCTCATGAGATATAAAATCTTTACCCAATGAATTGGATGGAGATATAGGTCCCACCCATCTCATAATGATACCATTCTTATGTTTTCCACAAAATCATAAATCATACATCATTGCATAACCCATGTAATAAAAATGGGATTCTTAAACAACATGACATCATAAAACAATTCATATAAGATAAAGGAATTCATAAAAATAATTTCATCACAACATAATCAAATCAATGTAATAATAGGGATTGAAACAGAACCCTATATTATCTTAGATGGAAAATAATTTTGATAAAACACTTGAACTCCATTCTTGAGGAAAATATCCTTTCTACTTCAAAAACACTTTTCCTTTCTTATCATGTCATACAATTTTAAACTAAAGGAAATTGATTAAAAATAAACTTGAAAGCTTGTAAAGGAATATTCTTGTAAATAGTGTTTTAAAAATCCATTCATGCCTTATAAGTTAAAAGAAAACATTCTTCTCGTACTTTTGTCGAAAAAGTCAAAAAGTATCTCGTACAAAAAATGACAAAAGATTCCTTTCATATCTTTTACTAAAAACTCACCAAAGAATAAAATTGGATATAAACTATTTTATAATGATGTAAATATTACATATTGAGGAAACATGGATGTGTATGATAAAATTCACCCCAGTAAATTCCAAAATATAAACAATCTTGGATAAAAATGAGATTGTGATATTTCCCTTACCTTAGGTCGGATTTGCTTCGTAAGTGTCCGAACCTCCTGTATAATGATTTAAATAATGTCATTGACTTATTCCATAATCATACTCATTGTTATGATATCATATATGGTTCACTTATGGCTTTATATTACCCGTTCTTTTGTAAATTCTATGTTAAAGAAGCGTTTTGGGTAAAATCGTTTCATTTATCGTAGGTATTTGGACTTGTTGTTCTTGACATTATTATTACTTATATCATGATTTACTTACTTCCAGAATATAAAACATGATTTATATATCATATATATTCAGTATATATATAGATAGATTAATGAAATGAAACACACCGTTCATGGAGACGGTAGTCCGTACGTACGCATGAACGTTGTTTTCCTTTCCTTATTGTCTTGAATGGAAGTAAGTAGATGACATACATATATATATATATATACATAAATACATTAGATTTAACATGTCATATATTTCATTATTATTCATTATATATACTTTATAATCATTCATGAATGGTTAATGTGGAGAATGAATCTCATCGCGTCGTGGAGACGGTAGTCCGTACGTACGCACGAGCGATGATATCGTTCTCATGATCGTGAAATTGTGTTGATGTGTATATATACTATTTCAGTATCAATATCACTTTATAATAATCATATGTAGTTACTCATTACACCATTATACCCATCCAATTAAGGTGGTGGAGGAAAATAGATTACACCACGGCGTGGAGACGGTATTCCGTACGTACGCACGCGCGGTGATTTCTTTTTCCGTAGGATGGATAGATGGTGAAATAGGGTTGTTTAATAATTATAATAACATATCAGTATATTAGTGATACTGATTTTATTACTTCATAATGAAACAACTAAAGAAGAAGAAGAAGTGGAAGAAGAAAGAAATTGAAAAAGATCGGTAATGGATATTACCTCTTTTTGACGCGTCTTCACTTAACCTCCACTTAAAGAACTAAGGATGGTCTTTGAAGAAGACCAGGACATCTAGGATGATACTAGGGAAGTTTAGAAGAGATTTTTTCAGGGTTTGGATGAGCTTGAATGCTCAAATTGGTGTGAGGAGGAGAGGGATGAGGTGCCCTTTTATAAGGGAGGAGAGGGGCACCTTAGGAAAATCTCAAAATATTATTTTATATTAAGGTCAAATTCGGTTTATAATGGTTCCAAAGGGTCTTATTTCTAAGATAAAGTGGGTATGGGTCGAAAGCCTCTCATCCAATAGGATTTAGACAAGTTTAGGTTATTATTTTAACCTTATCAATTAGATTTAACTCTAAGTTAAATAATTTAACTTTTACCGTGTCTTTTTGTTTTCTTACACTATATGGTTAATAAACTTACTATATCAAGACAAAAGAACACCAAGTTTTTTATTATTAATATCTATAATCTTATCTAAGTCATTTGTCCAAACCTTATATTTTTAGGAATAAAATAACAATTAATAATATAATATTTGTTTTAAAAACTAATTTATGTCAATTTTGACACTATTTGGTACATGATTTTTATGAAATTCATAAAAGAATTATAAGCTCAAAAAAAGTTACTTAAATCAACAATAACATGTCATATTAACCTAGAAAATTAGTTTAAGTCATAAAAAGTCTCAAATTGCATTTATTTGGGCATTTATAACATCAATTATGTCAATATTTCATTAATAAGACAATTACTACATCATCTTTGTGTCATAATAAATGATAATTATTTAATCCCTAAAAATTCTAAATAAATTCCTAAAATGTAGATAATTGTATTAGATTTCTGGAGACTATTCATGTTCGAAGTTTCATAAAGTTTATCACTAAAGTAAAATTATTATACTTATAAGATTTAAGAAAGTGACATGTTGTCACATTCTTTGGTTTTAATAATAATTAAATTATTTTCATGGACAAAAGTCCATAAAATGAATCTAATCCGACCTTTAGGTTATATGGGTCTACTTTTAGCCATCCAATAGGATTTTTCCAAATGTTAGGGTAATTTTATAATCTTATATTTACCCTTAATTACCCGTTTTACCTTTAACTATAGTAAATAAAATTTACCGTAGTTACTATTCACAATGCCCAAAAATAAAAAGTAGCTTATTAACATATTTTGGACCCACTAATTCCAAATATGGAATCCATTTTTCCAAATTCAATACACAAAAGATGCAGAAATTAAATTAAAATTAATCTCGTTGTTCGAAAGAAAACGGGTTTTTTTTTTAAACATTGCAAAAGATTGAATTGATTTAACCTATGAATTCAAGGTAAAATCAATGCTAATGACATACATTATATTAAATAGTAAAAAAATATTCTATTTATACTTTAAAACCATTAAATATTATAATTTAACCACATAATATATTACGATGAAAAAAGTTGTTTTTAATTAAAATATAGCGTGTTTTTATTATTCATTAAAATATGAAAGTTATCGGAAAAATATCAAAACTTTATCTAATGTAAATTTTTATATCCTGATTCAAAAGAAGAATTTTATTTTGTCAAATTGAACTTATAAACATTTCAAAAACTAGATTTAAAGTGGGTGCGCCATCAAAAGGCGGCAAAACTGCATTTTTTGAAAAATACTTATTTTACCCGAAAAATTTATTTTGTTCTTATACCATGTTTTAGAAAATGTGTAAGACGAATAATAATGTTATAAGATTCAAAATTTAGTTAATACTATTCATAACGGCTAGTATAATAATATTATAATTATATATCGTTGTTTAGTAAAACCTGGTATTGCGTACAACACACGCTATCGAGAAAGATCGTGATTGCGTGTAATGCAAGGCAAGTCAAGGATGCGTGTTGAGAAAGCTCCTTTTGGTGTAGCATACAACACAAGACATTAATAAAATTAAAAAGAATATTTTTCATAAAATCTCGGGGTGTTACAAGGCAGAACAACTTGTGCAGTGCATGAAGGTATACCATCTCAAGGTCTTTCTTTCGCCTTTCTAATTGTGGACTAAATGCAGAAGGAAGGAATTATACATTTATTTGATGGAGAAACTCTCCCAGGATAATAACATATTTTTCATACCCATCATAGGGAAAAAAATTCTTTTAATTGGAGGCGAGTTTCCTAGATATTGAAGAGAATGTTATGCAAACATTATTTTAACAACTATCTTGGTATGTTTAACTAAGAAGTGTTCATGGGCCAATTCATAATTGGTATATCATCCCTAGAAATTTGTATTATAACAAGAAAAATATCTTGTTTTTGTTTTTTTAGGGAATCTTCTACTTGATCCACCTGGTTTGAATGCTCCTTAATGATTTCGTTCCGAGCAGTGGGGTTAGCAGGAGTCTTGTTGACATGTGAATGGTACGGGGGTGGCTCGAAAGATGATCATGTCCATGGGGCATCCTCTGGTTGAGAAACTATACCTATTTTCATGTAGAGAGTATCCAATATATTGTACTCTATTTTTTCAAGCACCTCATCATATGAGGGCTTTCTTGCATTCTACCCAAAGAGGGGAGGACCTTTTCACTGGTGTAAATTTTGACTGTGGGGAGGAACTTTGTAGTCAGTGTCGTGATGACAAGGACTACCATCATGGCTTAGTGTCTGGTCATAGAGAAGACTTTTACAGTGTATACCCTGGGGATGACCTTTAGGGTGGGCCGCAGTAAGGGGAGGACCTTCTTGCTGCTTGGCATCATTTAGGGGAGGGATTATACAATGAATGTTATCATGGAGAGAACTACCATCATCGCTTTGAATATAGGGAGAGAATCTTCTGTGTACATTCTTGGGAGGGCCTTTAGGATGTACCACAATTAGGGGAGGACCTTCTATTTTCTTTATTTCACTATGGGGAGGGTCTTTGTAGTGACCTCCATCATGGCTAGACTACCATCACTGTTTGACGTCCTACTATAGGGAGAAACATATCTATAGTGTATACCCTAGGGAGGACCATTTGGGAAGATGATAATAAGGGGAGGACCTTCTTTCTATTCAATATTCTATTAAAGGGGAGGGCTTCTTTTACACGCATCAGGATATAGGCTCTCATGATCGATCATTTCGGTCCCATAGAGTAATCCCCCCTGGGTGCTCTAGGGAGGACCTTTAGAGCTGATGATAGTGACATTACAGAGAGGAACTTCACAACTTCTACTACCACTTCCATAATTTGGTAATGTATTGATAGGATCTTGAGCCTCTATTGATATAAATTTGATTTCATCAAGAACTCCATATTACAGTAGATCAAAATCATGAGTATTCTCTTAATTTTTTAGTTACCTTTGGTGCCTTTCATGTTTGGGTTCTCTCTTGCATGATATTGGGGCCACCTTCTATTGGTAAAAGCCTTTATATATGGGACCCTATTTGGTTGGTTCCCATGATTTTTTCGGGAAATTCCAATGAGCATCCTGAGTTCTGGTAGGGGTATATTCATGCCCTAGAGTGACCACCACATTGGACTAGTGTCCCCCAATTGGAATGGGTGATTTTTCTTAGTCTGATTGTCCTTGTATCATGGAATATGGTCATTGAACCTTCTATATGGGAGAAGGGATAAAGGTCCACTTCAGGGTGACTATTTGATTTTGGGGATGAATCACCCTACCCGAGGAGATGAGATATTGGTCCTGACTCCTCTCTTTTTCCACTGACACAAAGAGATCTTGACACATCTGGAGGATATGGTCTAGGATCAATGTCTGATCCTCCATTATGGCTCAGATGTGTTGAGATATTTCTTTAGATGGAACGGGTATGAATTCCCATTTTGATTTCGTGGGAGGAGTTTGTGCCTTCTCTAGTCCTCCATAGGTTTCCAGTGGGTACTGGCAGCTCTCCTATGTTGGGAAAAAGGAATGAGTCTACCACCATCTATCATCTCTAGTTTCCATCGTATTTGGATGGTTGGATTTGTGTGAATCTGTAAGAATTTGACTTTGCTCATATTTTCTTGCCATCATATTTGACTGGTGAGATTCATTATGGTAGGTATTAATTTTCATCTTCCCATGGTTTGCATCCCTATTTGGATGGCGGGCTTGGTGTGTGTAAGCAGGGATTTATGCCTACTTGTAGATAGGTGTCTTCCTGTTTGGATGATGGGATTCCCGTGCATTATAAGATATTTTCATCTTTCTATAATTTTCCTCTGTATCTTCATGGAAGGACCAATGATCACTAGTATGAATCTTATTTTTCTGATATTATGTCACCCTATTTATGTGGTGGGCTTCATAGGACCAATCGGGGATCTACATCCACTCATATATTTTCATCGTATTTCCATGTTGGTCTTTAGAATAAGGGGCATAATTGTATGCATACCCGTTATATGCCACTGATTTTGTGTGTCAGGCCTCCTCATTAGGAACCAGGGTGATGGTAGGCTCCTAATCATGTGTTTTCTTCCCTCAGTGGGAAGCCCGAGGGGCCTTTTTTCCATTGGACTTTGGTAGGTTCCCTTAGTATGGGATCCTCTTCAGAGTGAGGATATTGGGTAGTATGCCACTGGTGGAAATGTCCTCTGGCATGAGCCCTTGGGAGGGGTTCCTGTGCAGCTGGAATGAAGTCATTAGTGTCGATCACATATGTCTCCCTAAGATAAGGGAGGTATCTTTTGTCATGTTCTGAGAAAATTCTCCTAAAATGATTTCAAACGACTAGTGGAGTCATCCCATGTTGGATTGTCGACTACTGCTAAAAATGTGGCTGGTGATTTTTCATCGATTGGAGGACCTACCTTGCAGCCTCCATCATAGGGAGAGTACCATTTTGGTGGTACTCTTGGATCAACATGTTTGAAATCTAGTGTTGAAGATGTTGGGTAGGTGAGGGAGTCATGTTATTTGTTTGGGACTCATTCACCTGTGTGGTCGCTGACATGCATGTTTGAGAAAATTTTCAGGATTCCATTTGGATCGAAGAGAGCTCTAAGAAATTCCTATAATATATACATGACATATACAAACAAAAAAATGTTGTCAAAGTAGCATCTCATGATCACATGCATAATTGATGATATTTCTTGGACCTCTTCCTTTTTGGATGAAAGGGGATTATAGTGGGATAATACTGCCACCTTGGTTAGGGATTAATGTTAGGTTCACCATTTTTGTTTCAACCTGATTCATGTCGTACCTGGTGGTGAAAAAAATGGATCAATGGATATTAACCAATTTTCCATTATTATGAAGGAATCCACATCGGGTTTACCATTTTTGTTTTGAACCGATTCGCGTCGTACCTGGGGGCGAACAAAATGTCATGATGGATAGTAACCAATTGTTCATTATTATGAAGGGTTCCACATCAGGTTTACCATTTTTGTTTCAACCCGATTTGCATCACACCCCGGGTGATGGGGGAGTTTCAGGTCCATCCCTGTGGAGACTGGGCAGTGTATCCTTTACATATTGTGAAGGAGGTGCCACAGATGAGTGGTCCCTGTGGGTGATTTTAGGGGGTTGAGTATGTGTGAAATCAGTATGTGTCAGGTACGATGTCATCAGATGGTCTCCAATGGGTTTACTTATGGAGCCAAAAACACCCAACAACACTTGCATCCATGATTCATGGACCTTCATTCCAAAGGCAGGTGCTCGTTGGATGATGATTTGGCCAACGACACTTAAGGACTTCATTGGTTGAGAGGATGGGAGTTTGGGCTCATCACACCCTTTTGGGAGGAATTATTTCCTACTCTAGGACTCTCTTATAGATTTTAGAAATGTTTATATGTTAGTGAATCCTTGTTTCATTCCCAATCATGTGTCCGCAGATTAGCCCTGGGTAGAAAAATCAACCACGGATATACATGGATTAGGAATTACTAACATAATTCTGGTTTAAGCCCTATGATGAGGTTCTCTAAAGTTAATCAGCATTTAGGGATAACATAACTTGATTTGATATCAGGATAGAACACATGAGATTGGATTCTTATGTATCCTAATGAGAGGAATCATAACCCACGTAGTTCAGTGCTACTTAGTCGGACACATCACCTTTTAAGGTCTTGTGACGGGGACCCATCCATGAATTTTAATGTTGTGCAGCAAGAACATCTAGGCAGTGGATGTCTAGTCAATATTTCATGTGGTACTTACACTGAAGTGTCCCAGGATGGTCAGAAGAGTCTTGGTCTCCTCGGTGGATATGTACTTATAGGGGATATGGCTCGGTGAACACTAGGGTGATTTGGGTGATGGTTTTGGACCTCATGGAGGCTTATTATGTATCCCAATAAGTTGGGAAATAAATCCCTCATATTTTAGTTTAAGTTAGGGGTTATATTGTAGCAGAGGTCCATTTGAGAAAACATAGTTGGGGCTTACACCGTAGAGGAGTCCTTTTTTGAAAGAGTCATGTCAGGGCTTATTCCTGAAGAGGATTCCATAGTGATTGGGGGGGAATTTTTATTAGGGAAAATTTTAAGGAGGATTTCCCTTGAGCCCAGGCCTTAATTAAGAATTCTATGTATCCTGGTTAGAGTAGGAATCAGACTTCTCGTAGTTCAATTAGGGTGGGGATTACACATGGATGTAGCCCACTTGAGCTAGGGCCTTCAGACAGGTGTCCTACATATCCTGGTTAGAGCAGGAATTAGGGTTCTCATAGTTCATTTGGGGTGGGTCTTACACATGGAATATTCCCACTTGAGCTTGGTCCTTCATACATGCATCCTACATATCCTAGTAAGAGAGGGAATTGGAGTTCTCACAGTTCATTTGGAGATGGTGTGGATGTCGTGATCATCGTTAACCTCTAATCCCACGTGAGTCATTATTGGTGTGAGAAACAAAATGAAGCCTTAGTTTTGAAAAACCACACACTTTCCCTTATCCTTTGATGGAAAATTAGGGTGACAGTGGAAGAGGTCATGACTGTATCCCAAAGGAAGAGAGGGGGATTTGAATGTGAAAACTCTCACTCATGCTGATATCTATGATAGTCACGTCTGGTGATCTATTTGAACACATCCTAAGCCGGGGAAAATAGGAGAAAGAGTCCCCCCCCCCTCCCACAAGAATTCTAGGGACTTACCTTAGTGGTAATGCCCTAAAGCTGGTTCTAGGAAAGGGGAGAAGCATCCCTCCTCATAAAAAGGAAAGGCAGGCATGATTCCTTTGAATTATCATTATCCCTCGTTGAATGGAAAAGATGATGATCACCCTCGATCCCTATAATTGAGAGGTATATGTGATCTCCCTGAGGATGTGCCCCAGGTTACCATGGGAAGATGGACTTAGAAACACTCTAGGGCCTATATGGTTGTGGATATTACCCACATTTCTACACTTACCATGGGTATGTAGACTCAAAAGGGAGTGATGATGCACTAGATGGTCTTTTCATATGGGTCTAGTGGCTTGGGAAGAGGCTTTGTCCTGATACTGATAGACTGGTTTATAGAGGGGATTTATAGGATGGGATGGAAACAAAAAAGTGTGATTGATACTAAAAGATGGAAATCCTGAAGATACCCTACTCTGCATATCATTTGTTCATATGGGGTGGGGTACCCTTCACATGGCGTACTGCTATGCGGTTGGAGGGGTCATCCACATACCAAGGTGGTATGTGGGAATGGATATGGTCCACGTACCATAGTGTATGTGGCCTTGGGTTCCGTCAGCATACCATGGTGGTATACGGTGTTGGAGTCCATCTATGTGGTGGAATGCTACATAGGGTAGGGTTTCGTCAGCATAAAGATGTATTATGTGGCATTCTGAATTGAATAAGGGGTATTAGTCTAGCAGTTCATAGGAATTTCATCTGAAAAAGAGAGTATATTTTATGGTTCTCCAATTAGGCTTATGGTTTTCCCATATTATTATGATTTCTTCTTTTAATGGTTCATGGTGGGTTTATACCTACTAGAAACTGTTCGTGGTTCCATACTTCATCGATATTTTTCCTTCAAAGTCTTCTGTTCATAAACTCCAAGCTCTCAGAAAACCCAATCCTCTATTTACCCCTTCCTCAGCTCTCCTTGAGGTCCTTTTATAGACTATTGAGGAGGCTGTATCTATGGGTCACACAACACCATTTGCAGAAGCCCATGAACAAATCACCCGGCCCACAGACAACTCGATCAACTGAGGTTTTTAGGGTTGAGGTTCATGGTTGTGAAAATCTATGCCTTGGTCCCACAAAAAATGTAGTTCACGGGACACTGCTGGCCACACCTTGAACGCGAAGTGAGTTTGAGGGTATGGTGTGCGAGAGTGTACCTCTCCGTCAAATTTTCACCAAAAATGTGGTTTGCGAGGCCGCAGTTCGTGGGTGGAATTTCTATTCCTCCATTCTTCCAATGATGAGGTTCACAGGGGATCGGCGTTGTTCCTAATTCATTCTACAAAATTCCTAGTTTGTTGGCCAATGCCTCACAGGCCAGAATTTCATGGGCTTTCCATGTACCATTTAGTTCATAGGCAATACCATATGCATACCATTCCTGAAAATCAGTACGTAGACCACTTTGGTCCTTTTCTAAATTTGATTTCTTCAATCTTCTTCTCAAATTTTTAATCGAACTTGCATCTTATTCCTTCATCAAATTTTTGGTAGTATTTTCCTTTCCTTTGTGAAGTTTTCAGGACCCTACAGTGGGTCTAATTCTAGTTAATATATGCTCACAAGATTTTTTATGGGTGTAATTTAGGTTCATCTATTCTCACAAGTATGCACATAGATATAATTGTTGATAATCTATATTCATAGTGATATATTTTTATATTCTTATGATTGTGCCACATTTATATATTTTGTAATATATTCCTATTATAATGAATCATGCCTTATTTCATGCTCATATTTTTATGCTTTGATTTTTATTGATGAACTGTGTTTATTTGAGTATGATTTACTAATGTTATGTTCATGGATCTTGATTATTCTCTCATACCCATATTCTTATATTATTATCACTTATGATCATCAATTTATATCTCTTATATCTACCCTTACAATGAATTTTAGGTCACCCCTTCTTATGCGATTAGCCACTAGAAGAGACTAATATTCATTGTTAATTTATATATTTTTCATGCGATTTGTTATTCATAAATACCATTTTAGTGCATTTTACACTTTGAACATCATTTCACATCATGATTGCAATTCTTTCTTAAAATACACTATTACATGGTAAATTTGTGAGCACAATTTACAATATCCAATTGTCTTGATTTTAATTTCATATTTAATTTTCAGGGTCTTCATTCCATTGGGAACAATTCACACTTTTGGTGCACTTGAAGATTCAAATTGGAAGACCACCAAAGTGGGCCTTGAACCAACCACATTCTGGGCGAAGTGATTTGGACAACAGCCTAATAAAAGTACTGTAGCGGCCATGATTCAAGACCAAAAAAGTCTCAAATTTTAAATAGAGATAGAATCCATCGTGGGTAACATTTCATTCAACAGTGGACCAAGCTAATTTGAATGTTTTAATGGAGTTCCAGGTGTCCCAAGTTGAAGATGAAATTCTGGGCTAGATTCTGAGGCCCAGAAAAACATCCCACCATTTAACTCATATCTCGCGAACCACAGAATATTTTGGGCTGAAATTTTACAGGATATTAGGGTCCATATGGGGATTCATTTAAGTCTTATATGGCCTACTTTAATTCGGCTTTATAGAATGTTATTTTTGTGCTTCTGTTCGGTTTATTAAAGATGGATCCCACTTCGAGGCAAGAGTTGAAAGGTCTCCTCTACATTTAATGTCCACCCACCTTTCCCAAAAAAAATTAATTAAAGGAACATGGTATGATGGGGGCTCGTCTAAGGACTTCCAAAAGGCCTATTTAAGGCAGTATTGGTGGAGTATTTGAAGGATCTTGAAGCTTTTTTTTGATTGTAATGTTATTATGCCAAATTGTCTTTGTAGCATTTTTCCTTCTCATGTAAGTTGTTCGAATCACATTAGTTTTCAATAAAAGTTATTATTATTCTCTTTTTATGTTCTTATTAATATCACCTTGATACCGTTTCATTAAGGTGTGAACTTTTTCACACCAAACCTTGTGATTTTGTTCACACAATGGTGGAGTGATCTTTATTTTTGAGTTTTTACTTCTTCAATTCCACCCTCATAAGTCTACTTCCCGCTTCCGTTGAGAACATGTTATCAATGGAGGGATAGATATTTTATGGGTTGATCCAAGGGGGTAGAAATGGGATGGATTGGATGTTATTTATCACTCTATTAATGTTATTAATTTCTTTTATTTGATTTTCTTTCATTAAGTGATTTTCTCTCTTCCTCTTCCTTATTGAATTTATTCTCCCCACTTTTATGTGCTAATTAGATTATTTACCTTGGAGTGCTCATGAAAATGATCCTACAAGTTTATAGGTGATTAGTATGTGTTTTTGGTGGTGTTTAATAAGTAAGTGATGAGGGTGGTTATAATTCATTTCATGAATTCTTCTCGAGTTAATGAAATTGAAATTGTAAAAGAAAATGATAATTCATCCAATCCACCCCAAGCAATAACCTAGGATCAACTCATTTTATCATAATTTGAATTCACATAGATATTTTAGTGCTCTTTTAAAACCATATAAATCAACCCTAGTTGGCCAATTCATTGCCAAAAATCCATCTATTTTCATTGAGTGTCTAAAGGTTATTCTTAGGTCTCTAAGGATTCAACAACCCAAGCTACACTGCAAGCGACCGCTTTAACCATAGAACTTGGGTAAATTTGGGCAAAACCAAATTTTGGCGCCATTTCCTAGGACCAAGTAAGTTACTTAGACCAAAAACATTCTTTTATATCCCCCATTCTTCTATTCTCACCCAAATTCTCTTATCTTTTCCCTTTCTCTCTTTTTTTTATTTTGGCGCATGTCCGCCTACACCCGCGATAACTCAAACAGATTAGTTAGTATGGAAACTCCTAGGACAGGGGAGTCAAGGTCATCTAAGGGTTTGTTTATATTTGATAAAAATATTCTTGAAACTCCAAATTCACCAATTAAAATAAGTCCAATGGAGGGTCTTCAAAGAAATCAAATGGTAAACCTTGTGGGTGATCAAATGGGAAACCCAAACCAAGAAGCTCCAAACATTGGGAATGTGGTTGATCAAACCATGAACGACTACCTCACTCCAGTATGGACCAATTCCCCCTCATGCATTAGACACAATTCCCTAGGATATTCCAACTACATCTTTAAATCCCATGTCCTAAACCACCTTCCAACATTCCATGGAATGGAGTTTGAGATGCCCTACCTTCACATTAAGGAGTTCAATGACATTGTAGAAACCATGTGTCCCCCACATCAACTTGAATCAGCTAAAATGAGGCTATTTCCATTTTAATTAAAGGATAGAGCTAAAAATTGGATAATCAATCTCATAACATCATCCATCAACTCTTGGGACCAATTACAAAGGGAATTCTATAAAAAAATACTTTCCCCACCACAAAACAATAGCACTTAAAAAGAGCATCCAAAATTTTTTTGAAAAAGAGGGAGAGCCATTCTATGAAATGTGGGAGAGATTCAAAGACACCCTAAACATTGTTCCACACCATGTTTTTCCTATTCCTGAACAAGTGATAATTTTCTATGAATTTTTGGGCTCGGGGAACGAACAATTAATTGATATGATGTGTAATGGGACCTTTAAAAACAAATCCCCAAATGATGCTTATAAGTATCTAGAAATACTTACTGAACACAACCAAACATGGGGAACATCACCTTATTCTGAAAAGCCACAAAGTACTACTGGAATGCATACACTTAGAGAAGAGGAAAGCCTTAGGGAAAAAATTTCAGCACTCTCTTGGAAAGTTTAAGAGATAGACCATAGGAAAATCCATGAAATCCAAACTGTAGACCCTGTTTGCATAATCTGTGACCAACATGACCACAAAACAGAAAACTGACCAACCATTACATCCATCAAGGATGTTATTTTAGGAGGACCACATGTTGAATTCAATGCCCTAAACTTTCAAAAGCCCCAATACCCAAACACATTCAACCCAATTTATAATGACCACCTAGGCTTTCGATGGAAAGATAACCAACAACCTAGCCAACCACAAGGACCAAAACCCTACCCTACACAAAATTTTCAAACCCATAACCAATTCCAACCACAACCATTCCAATACCAACATCCTCTAGTCCAATCCCAATAACCCATACAACAACCAAAGTATCCCCCTGGGATAACCCAACCAACACAATCCCCTTCCCAATATGTCCCTCTCCCAATCCTTGAACAACTGTGCAAACAAATGGAAAGGATGAACTCAGAAGTCTCTTCCCTAAAACAAGAACTTCAAACCATAAAAACTGTAAAGGCACCCATGCCTACACAAGCCATTACACAACAAAAAATAAGGGGAGAGTCAATTTGAACTCAAACAACTCATGAAAAACCAAAGGTTGTGACTGTTCTAAGAAGTGGGAAATCAGTTGAGAAACCTGAACAAATAATTCAAAAACCATCTGAAGCTTCAAACACTAATGAAAATTCAAATGAACCACATGATAAAACTGAAAAACATGATAACATTGTCAAAGAAACAACCCTTCAAAAAACAACCCCACAACCTACACCATTTCCTCAATGCATGAGGGGGGAAACCAATCCTGAATTAAGTGAAACATTGAGGGAAATATTCTCACAAGTCAAGTTGAACATTCCACTCCTCGATGAAATTAAAACCATTCCTACATACTCAAAGTACCTTAAGGACTTTTTCACTTTTAAAAGAAAATTTTCACTTAAAAACCAAGTCCTTTTGGCTGCTAATGTGAGTACCACCATTCAAGGGACCATTCCTCCTAAGTTGAAAGACCTGGGTTTCCCTTACATCAATGTTGAATTAGGAGAGAGAAAAGTTTCCAAGGCCTTATGTGACCTAGGTTCTAGTGTCAATCTCATACCCTATGTTGTGTACTACCAATTAGGCCTAGAAGAGCTCCAACCGACATATGTCACACTTCAACTTATTGATCGTAGTATTAGGGTTCCAAAGGGGATCTTAAAGGATGTTTTGGTGAGAGTTGAAAATTTCATTTACCCAGCTGACTTCATTGTTCTTGAAAATAACCCAAGATTAGGTCCTAGGGAGCAAACCCCAATCATCCTTGGTCATCCCTTCCTTGCAACAATCAACTCAGTTATCTGAATCTGAAATGGGAACATGACCATCACATTTGGAAACATGAGTCTTGACTTGAAAATATACAATGAAAACTCTAAAATTGGGGATGATGAAGAGATCCATGAGGTTAATTAGATAGGTAGTGTTGATAGGGAACTCAAGGAACATCAAGTAATTACCAAAGGATGTTTAAGTCAAGAAGAGATTGATTTTCTTTGTTCACATGAGGGAAATTTGTCTCCTTGGCTTGAATCTCTTTTAGATAGCTCTATTGATGATTTTCTAGAATGACCAATCAATGATACCATGGGTGAAATCAATAACATTGAGTCCATACCCATTCATGACACTAATCTATCTAATTTAGTGGATGAAAATTCTTTTCACAAGGAACCAATTTTGTCAAGGAATCTGAAAAATGAAACTGAGTTCAATACAAAGTCTCATCCTTTCTTGGAAAGTAATAACCACTCTGATATTGAATTTAAGGTTTTACCTTCATCACTCAAGTATGCGTTCTTAGGGGACAATCAATCCTTTCCTGTTGTCATCTCTTTCTCTCTTGAAGTCGATCATGAGAGGATGCTTCTAGATGTCCTTAGGAGACACAAGAAAGCTATTGGATGGACTCTATCTGATATTCCTGGTATTATCCCACTTATTGAGACTCATAGAATTGTTCTAGAATCCGATTCAAAGCCATGTCGTCAACCTCAGTGGCGACTCAATTCTAATCTCATGGAAGTAGTGAGAAAAGAACTTTTGAAATTGTTAAAATATAGTATCATCTATCCTATAGCTGAGAGTGAGTGGGTTATCCCAATACATGTGGTTCCAAAGAAGGCTGTAATCACAGTAATAACCAATAAGGATGGAGAGATGCTTCCAACAAGGGTTAGTAGTGGATGGAGAGTCTGTATTGACTATTGGAAGCTCAACTCTTATACCAAGAAAGACCATTTCCCCTTGACCTTTATTGATCAAGTCCTCAAGAAAGTGGTGGGTCATCAATTCTACTGCTTCCTAGATGGATTCTAAGGGTATAATCAAATCTAATTCTCCTTATAGGATCAATAAAAAACAACCTTCACTTTTCCATTCGACACTTTTTTCTTCAAGTGCATGCCCTTTGGGTTATGTAATGCCCCTGGTACCTTCCAGCGGTGCATGATGGGAATCTTCTCGGACATGGTGGCGGATTGTTTAGAGGTCTTCATGGATGAATTCTCCGTGTTAGGGGATAATTTTGAGGGATTCCTTCTAAATGTTGAAAAGGTTTTGTCAAGATGTGAGGATAATAATCTCATACTAAATTGGAAAAAAATTCCATTTCATAGTAAGGGAAGGACATGTTCTAGGTCATCTGGTATCTGGTAGAGGGATTGAAGTTGATAAAGCTAAGGTTGACATCATACGTCACCTTCCCTCTCCTAAAACTATTGAGTAAGTGAGGTCCTTCTTAGGACATGCTGGTTTTTATAGAAGGTTCATTAGGAATTTCAGGTCTATTTCTCGACCACTTTGTGCTCTATTGGTAAAAGATGATCCATTTTTATGGACAGAAAGCTATGAGGAATCATTCTCTACACTAAATTCAACTCTTATATCTCCACCTATCATGCAATCTCCAAATTGGAAACTTCCTTTAGAGATCATGTGTGATACAAGTGACTTCACTGTAGGAGCAGTCTTAGGACAACGGTGTGAGAAAACTCCATGTGTCATTGCTTATGCAGGAAAATATTTAAATGATGCACAAATTAACTACACCACCACTGAGAAAGAGTTTCTTTTTATTGTCTTTGACTTAGATAAATTCAGGTCTTATCTCTTAGGATCACCCATCATTTTCTTCACCGACCATTCATCCCTAAAATATCTTTTCCAAAAACAAGATGCCAAGGCTAGATTGATTAGGTGGGTCCTTCTTCTTCAAGAGTTCAATTTAACCATTAAGGATAAAAAGGGTGTTGAAAATTTTGTATCTGATCACATATCTAGGATGGAATTAAAAGACAACTCACACCACATCTTTGTGTCTGATTCATTTCCCGATGAGCACCTCTATTCAGTGAGTGATTTCCCTTGGTATGCTGACATAGAAAACCATTTGGTGATAGGAGTCATTCCAAAATTCTTAGGGACTCAAGCTCGAAGGAAATTCCTTTCTGATTTTAGACACTATGTGTTTGATGATCCATACCTCTATAAGTTCTTCCCTGACCAAGTCATTAGGATTTGTGTCCCAGAATCTGAACAAGAGTCTATCCTTAAATTCTTTCATAGTGAGGCTTGTGGAGGAAACTTTTCCTCTAAGAAAACTTCTGCTAAGTTTCTTCAGAGTGGTCTCTTCTGGCCCACCCTCTCAAGGGACTCCTACTCATTTTTTCAAAGTTTACCTAGGTGTCAACATGTAGGGTCCATCACAAAAATAAATCAAATGTCACTCACTCCCATCTTAGTGATTGAAATATTTGACTACTGGGGAATCGATTTCATGGGTCCCTTCCCAAACTCTAGGGGATATTTGTACATTCTTTTAGCTATCGAGTATGTCTTAAAATGGGTTGAGTTTATTTCTACAAAATCTAATTAAATTAAAATTGTGATTATATTTCTCAAGGAAAACATCCTCTCTAGATTTGAAATTCCTAGGGCTATCATTAGTGATAGTGGAAATCATTTTTGCAATCATCCATTATCATCACTCATGGACATGTATGGAATTTCTCACAAAGTTTCAACTGCTTACCACCCACAAACCAAGGGTCAAGCTGACTTAGCCAATCGAGAAATCAAAAAAATTCTTGAGAAAACAGTTAACCCATCTAGGAAAGATTGGTCAAATAAACTATTAGATGCTCTTTGGTCCTATAGAACTGCATTTAAAACCATTTTAGGAATGTCCCCATATAGGTTGTTTTATGGTAAAGCATGCCATTTTCCATTGGAGATTGAACACAAGTCCATTTGGGCAATTAAGAAAATGAATTATGACCTCTCATTGGCCAAAACAAAAAGGAAATTAGAGATCAATGAACTTGAGGAACTTAGGATGGAGGCTTATGATAATTCAAGGATCAATAAAGATAAAGTAAAAGCCTACCAATCTCGAAATCTTAAGTCAAAACACATTGTACCAGTTAAAAAAATTCTTTTGTAAAGTTCTAAACTTAATCTACACCCGGGAAAGTTGAGGTCCAGATGGTCAGGCCCATACATAGTGCATAAGGTGTACCCCCATGGGGCTGTAGAAATTCAAGATCCCACCAATGGTAAAATCTTTAAAGTAAATGTACATAGAGTCAAACCATTCATTGAACCATTTCAAAAACAAGAAGTTATTGAAGACTTGTGTGAACCAACCTTAGATGAGGAAAATACTTAAACAAGTAGGGGTTTAAGTTGAGCTAGCGACGTTAAACAAAATCACTGCACGGGAGGCAACCCGTGGTTTTCATGTTTTATTTTATTTAATTATAAATTCATACTATTGACCTGTTCTTCTTTAATGAGTAAGGAAGGGTATGAATAGGATTCACCATATTCATTCGTGTCACGTGGTGTGATCCCTGAGTAATATCGTGCCCAGAAAATTTAAATAAGACAATGTATCATCAGTTTGATTTAAAAAAAATATAGATTGTTGACATGTTCTTCTTTTATGAGTACGGATGGGTATAAAAGGGGATAACCATATTCATCTGTGTCATGTGGTGTGATCCCTAAGTAATACCTTACCCAGAAAATTTAAAGAGGACAATGTATCATCAGTTTGATTTTTAAAATAAAAAAAAACAAGGAAAACCGTAAAAATGTTGATACTTGGTTTTAAATAAATTGTTTTTTTGTTTGTTTGGTTTGGTTTTTTCTTCTTTTTATGTTCAGGGAATATTTTGGGTGATACATATTTGATCAAGGAGGTGCCTACATCTCCCAAGGGAGCAAATGAGTAATCTGGAGCATCATGAAATTCAACTTCAAAAACCAGGTGAATTTGTTCCATGTTTATTGTTTCAAATTCCTTTTAGAACACCTCTCATCTACCTCTACCCCTTCTAATATTTCGTTTCATTAAACACCAGGGGCAGTGTTATTTTAATTTTGGGGGAGATGAAATAAAAAAAATTGTGTGCATAAAAAAAAATTTGGAGGGAAAAAAAATTCATTAACCTTGAACATGATAACACACATTTCAAACTCTGAAATTGGATATCAAAGAATTTTACATTCCTTGATTCTAATTTTAATGCAAGTTTAGGTTCATGTGCATAGATTTCTGTATTTTCATCCATTTAATTAAAAAAACACAATGCACATCCTCTAGATTGTGTGGTTTTAGTTTGAGTTCTTGGGGACTCATAATAAATAGCATAGGTTTGGAAATCATTTTAATTTTAACATGAGTATTCAAAAAAATCAATTTGCACATAGAGCAATGAATTGACCTAATATGTGGCTTTCGACACTTGGGATCATGACTCCATATTTGTCTGGCCCGAAGTTGGGCATTTTATCTCTATTTGTGGTAATTTGAATTTTTTTGATTAAGTTAACTCGATATGATGCTCGAGTATGTGAGCTTCACTTGATTTCCTAAGGTCTTTGAGCCTGGGAGTCATCAGCAAAGTCTTGCTCCATGGGTTGACTCGATTGAGTTCAATTTCAATTACCATGGAAAAATTGAAAAAAAAACAAAAAAAATGAGTACTCATCTTAATATTAAAATTTTATTTCTCCTAGAACTTCCATCATTTCTCCCTCGAATGAAAATGAACCCCCTTGTCTATTGTGACGCACAACACTTCATCATGCTTAATTGAATTTGGATGAAATATGGAGATGAATTTAAACAAAGTAATGGGCTTGGGATTGGGATATGCCTATGGAATGATCTTGTTTTAAATGATTTTTAAAGGGTTTCATAATTTTTTGGTATGAGGTCTTTGGGTGAGCAATGATTATTAAATGTTTTTGGAAAAGGGAATTCAAATTTCACATTTTTGAGAAATATTTTTCTCGGGACTACAAAAACTCAATTTGGGCGTGTGATTATCCACTGGAAGAGAATAATATTAATTGCTAATTTATATATTTTTCTTGTGATTTGTTATTCATAAATACCATTTTAGTTCATTTTACACTTTGAACATCATTTCACATCATGATTGCAATTCTTTCTTAAAATGCACTATTACATGGTACATTTGTGAGCACAATTTACAATATCCAATTGTCTTGATTTTAATTTCATATTTAATTTTCAGGTTTCTCATTCCATTTGGAACAATTTATACTTTTGGTGCACTTGAAGATTCAAATTGGAAGACCACCAAAGTGGGCCTTGAACCAACCACATTTTGGGCGAAGTGATTTGGATACCATCCCAATAAAAGAACTTTAGCGGCCATGATTCAAGCTCAAAATGTCTCAAAATTTAACTGGATATAGAAGACATCATGGGGAACATTTCATTAAACAATGGTCCAAGCTAATTAGAATGTGTTAATGGAGTTCTAGGTGGCCCAAGTTTAAGATTCAATTCTGGGCCAGATTCTGCGGCCCAGAAAAACATCCCACCATTTAACTCATATATCATGAACCACAAATTATTTTGGGCTGAAAGTTTACAAGATATTAGGGTACATCTGGAGATTAATTTAATTATTCTATGGTCCGCTCCAATTAGGCTTTCTAGAAGGTGATTTCGGCGCTTATGTTCGGTTGATTAAAGATGGATCCCACTTCGAGGCAAGAGTTGAAAGGTATCCTCTACATTTAATGTCCACCCACATTTCCCAACCAAAATTAATTAAAGGCACATGGGATGATAGGGACTCAGTCAAGGACTTACAAAAGGCCTATTTAAGGTAGTATTTGTGGAGGATGTGAAGGATCTTGAAGTTTTGTTTTGATTGTAATGTTATTATTCTAAATTGTCTTTGTAGCATTTTTCCTTCTTAGGTAAGTTGTTCGAATGACATTAGTTTTCAATAAAATTTGTTCTTATTCTCTTGTTATGTTATTATTCATATCACCTTGATAATTTTGCATTAAGGTGTGAACTTTTTTACACCAAACCTTGTGATTTTGTTCACACAATAGTGGAGTGATCTTTATTTTTGAGTTTTTACTTCTTCAATTCCACCCCCATAAGTCTACTTCCCGCTTCCGTTGAGAACATGGTATCAATGGAGAGCTAGCTCTTTTAAGGGTTGATACAAGAGGGTAGAAATTGGATGTATTGTATGTTATTTATCACTCTCTTAATGTTATTAATTTCTTTTTTTGAGTTTCTTTCATTAAGTGATTTTCTCTCTTCCTCTTCCTTATTGAATTTATTCGCCCCACTTTTATGTGCTAATTAGATTCTTTACCTTGGAGTGCTCATGAAAATGATCCTACAAGTGTATATGTGATTAGTATGTTTTTGTGGTGGTGTTTAATCAGTAAGTGATGAGGGTAGTTAGAATTCATTTCATGAATTCTTCTCGAGTTAATGAAATTGAAATTTTAAAAGAAAACGATAATTCATCCAATCCACCCCGAGAAATAACCTAGGATCAACTCATTTTCTCATAATTTGAATTCACATAGATCTTTTAGTGCTCTTTTAAAACCATATAAATCAAACATATTTGGCCACTTCATAGCCAAAAATCCATATCTTTTCATTGAGTGTCTAAAGGTTCTTCTTAGGTCTCTGAGGATTCGACAACCCAAGCTACACTGCAAGCGACCGCTTTAACCTTAGAACTTGGGTAAATTTGGGTGAAATCATTATGTTTCCATTTCCCTAGGTTATAAAGGAAATTAATACATAGGGTATGTCTAGAATATTATATTATGGGGATAATTTAATATAGATGTTGAATACTTATTTTAGATCAATTGATTAATAGTATAATGGTAAATGTTTCCATTTGATGATAAATATATGGGCTTTATTAGTTAATGAGTTATCCTAATTCTTTAAAACTCTAAACCTAAAAGTTCATGGGAATGTACGTAATGTAATATATTATATAAATCATGTAATTATGGGATGATTATGTATGAGTTGTTACAGTTTTTATCGAATCCATTAAAGAAGAAAAAAGGGTATGTTGTTTTTAAAATTAGATCTAGTATTGCAGGTATGGAGTGTTATTGTTGGTTTCAAAGTAGGTTTTAGAAAAAATTAGAGATTAATATGTTATCAGTTTGGGATAATTTAAGACTTATAAATTCCATCAAGGGTTGATAATTTAAGGTTGGTCAAAATTTAAAAGGTATTTATATCCCTTTAGGTTTGTATATGATGTAATGTTAAGGTAATAATTAATATTTCATTTTGAGAATTAGCATGAGATAAATTTAGAAAAATATTAGGGACAAATTATAAGTATAGGGGAATCATCCTGAAATTTTAGTAAAATGGATGTTTTGTGGTTTCCTAGTAATTAAACCTTGGTCTAGATATTAGAAAGTGGGTGAAACTATAGCATAGATGAACCTAAGGGTCATCATATAGATAAAGGATACTTGAAAATAAACTTTATCTCCACTTAGTACATGGTCAGTGATCCTAAGACTACACACCTGGTTAGATACTTCTGGGGGATATTCCTTGGATAATCCATATACTCTTTACAAACCATTATAAACTATTTGAATATAACTTTAGGTTATAAAAAATAATATTAAATAAACCATGGATAACCTGGATTTAAACCTATAAATTCATAAGATATGGTATATATGTCATTTATTAATTCTTTCTTCTAAGATCGTGGTTTTCCTTAAGTATATTTATTAATTAATGTGTTCTCATCCTTAATTTTTTTTCAAAGTAGTGGTTGGAGAAAGGAGGAACCAAGGAAAAAATATATGAAATGGATATTGTGGAGATTTTACAACTGAGAAAACAAATTGGATATGATCTTGAGTGAGAAATAATATGATTATTTTCAACTTGTTATCTCAAATTATGATTAACAACTTGGAACTTTTTGAACTTATAAACACACCAAAGAAGATAAGGATGGAGTTTCATGAAAGTTAAAGTGATGATGATGATGAAGGAAATAAGATTAAACCTCCTACATATCAAAAATTTTAATAGAAGCACTTTAGTAAATTTCTCAAATGAACTAGAAGATGTTTTATATGTAGAAGAGGAGGGTATATAGTAGAAAAATTCTGGGAAAAATTGAAGAGTCCAGTTGACATGGTGAAGGGAAATAGATTTAATCCTATTATACCACTAATATTTCAATGTCTAAAATATTATAAACTTGGACATAATCTAAGTAAATTCCCTAATCCAAGGGATAATAAGGATTATAGTCATTAGTAACTTCCAAAACTAAGGGAACAAGGGAAATACTATGTAACCACAACTACTGAAGTGAGTTTTTAAAATGATGTAGAGTGATAAACACTGATCACTTACTCAATAACTACGAGTGTTTTATTTTATTCATATTATACCTAATCCTTTATACCTAGGACATTTGATAAAAATATTAGATCATTACCTTAAGAACTATTTGTGGAATTAGTTATAAAAAAATTCTATTGGTATGATTATTATGTCCTAAGTCTATAACTTTTCATTGGTAAATTTTTATATAAATATACTCCATATAAAATCCTATTATTCTTCATTAAGTCTAACTTGATGTGGTATTAGACATAAATTAGATCTCTCTCTGTATAGAGACTATGATAATTTCTCAAATAGGAAAATCACATTTAAAATCCTAAATCAATACATGATCACCTATTAATACATGGTTTATTATAAACTCCCTATGGAAAATCACTCCCAATATATAGGTCTTAACATCGAATCGTGAGGTGTAATTAGCTCAAAAAATTATAGATAAACTCAATATTAGTGATATTAATATCATAATGGAAAATATGACTTCACTAGTTGTGTCTAAGATATTAAGGTAGACACCTCATTTAAAATTATATCTTGATTTCTATTTATCTTTTAGATACCCTTAATTAATTTAATTAGTAATTGAGTATTAAAATTTTGAGGATGAAATTTATTTAGGAGAGAGAATGTAACACCATGATATTTTAAATTATTTTACTTTAAATCCTAATGTGTTCAATAGCTTGTGATACACACAACATCGAACTAAATAAACTATGATATATTTTTTAAGTTATAAAATAAAAAATAAAAAATTATTATTATAACATATTCATTGAGTAATATGGTATAAATATAAGAAATAATATTATAAAAAACAAGTGAAAGAAATGGAATCTTGAAGTGGGAGACTTCCTTATGAAGCTTATTTTTTTAGCGTAGAAAGAAGGTAGCTTCACTAGGGTTTTCCCTAGACCAGGCCCATGATAAACTCCAACAATTATACTATGAGAAAAATAATATGTGAAGTAATTTCAACCATTTGAAAATTTCCAAAAGATTAATTCAAGATAAACTACCACCCATAACAGTCTCTAGAGTTTATCTTATTCTTAGGTCTTATGCAGTGATCTTGAGAGGTTATGTAAGTAGAAATTAAGATTATATAAAAATTTAATCACTAATGTAATAAATTATTTATATATCATATGTGTTCTATATATATCACATTTGTAATTTTAAATAAAAATAAAGTTCATTTTTTATATTAATGCATTAATGAAATTCAATTAATATAGTTAAATAACTAATAATACCATTTTATGCTAAAAATATATATTTTTTCTAAAATTGTATTTTTATGTACTTTGTTTTAAAAAAAATAAGTATATTATAGATAATATATATTTTTTATATGAATAATATATTAATATAAATCTAATAATTAATTGATGGGATATAGGAATAAGAACAGTTAAAATTTTAAAATTTTATTTTCCTATGAAAACAGTTTTCATTATATTTTAATTTTTTTATTTAAAAGTTAAATACCCAATTTTTAGAATTTTAATTTGACCAAATTAAATTTATTTTTTAACTTATAATAACAATTTTTCTTGGGATAAATTTTTTATATTTTTATAAAATAATTTATTATTAGTTTAATAGTGAAAAATATAATTATTAGTAATATTTTAGAGTTTATGAATATATCATGTGGTAAGTATGACTTAAAAACTTATAAAAAAAATTAATTTCTAAAAAAATTAAAGATTAATATTACGAATTTAAAAAAATTAGTTTGAATTTAGAAGGATCATGTTATACATTTTGAGAACTTAAGTAATCTTTTATCCTAATCAAAACTGATTTTCATTTTTCTCTTTTAATTAAGTTTTCTCAAGGTAGAATTCAGTTTTATATTTCTTTAAAATCCAAATAAATCTTATTTATGTAATAATAAAACAATTAATTTCATAATAATCAACACCATTGATAATTTTATCTTAAACATAAATTTTAGACTTAAAAATACATTTTTTTTCTAAAAACATTTTTTACACGTTATGTGCACTAACATTAAAATTTATTTTTCCCACCCATATAAATTTCATTTTATAAAATGGATTTATTATTTTTAATTATTAGGTCTAAATTATGTGTTAAGGCCTATTTTATTTTTTGTAATTAAAAGAAAAGTATGTGGGTAAAAATTAATTACTATGGTAAAAATAAAAAATGGTAAAAGTGAATAATATAAGAGTAAAATAATTAAAAAATGTTAAAAACCTGTGTAAAAATTAATTTTTGAGAATTTTAGACCATACCTCATCCCCTCAATTATTATTTTCCACCTTATCTCTGCTTCCCATGTGAAACTTGTTCCCTCTTTAAAAGGGGTCTTCTACTACCCATTCAAGTTCACTATATAATTAGAATTTCCCATTAATCCCTTATATTTTTTACTTCCCTAAGAAGTAAATCCCATATACCTAACCCTATTTCCTCAATAATTTTTCCTAATTTATCCATTTCTAAGAAATACTCCACGGGAAAGATCAAGTTCTCAATGTTAGTTCTAATCATACCCTAATTTTTTTCCTCTCAATATTTCTCTTCCAAATTTATTATTCCGATTATAATATAATTACATAATTATTCTTAGTATTATTAATTTTAATATGTTAATATAATAATAATTATTTATTTTCCACCCATTTTGTTTGGAAAATGAAAATTTCATCATGGGTACATATGGATTATCGCCTCCTTGAACGACATATTTGATTTTTCACCACCACTTTGAATATATAGTTAAAAAGGATATTTAATGTATTAATGTTATATTTATAAAATTATTAATATTATTAAATTATAAATCATTCCTTATCTTCCAATCATTCTATGGAAACGAACATGACGCTAGTGCGTACATGTGGACTACTGCCACCCTATAAGTGATATATTTCATTTTTCATATAATATTTTATTACTGATAATACTATATTAAATTATGATCATCAACCTTAAAAACATCTAAATAATATCATTATTATTTTTCAATAATGATATTATTGTAAAATAATCACTTTCTTAACCATACTCACCCATAGATTATAGGTTATTTAGGTTTGGATCAGTTTAACCACCTATATGAACAATGTTATAAATCACTATCATAAATGACTATGGAAACCTAAATTCTAGTATTTTTATACATTAATTTGAAAATAATTTTTTTATATGGTTTTATAAAGGTTATATTATTATTTAACTTATAATTAATGTACCACACATTTGTGTATTAAAAAATTTTGTAATAAACTTATCATTCACATCATCATCATGAATAATAATAAAAAAGTACTTATAAAATGAAATTATAAAATTATAAAAAATTATAAAAAAAATCTATTATAGTACCTATAATTATCTATTAATTATTAAATTTTATTGTAAAAATAAGAATTGACACTACCATTATGAAGTATTAAACAAAAAATCGAAACTAATAACTTATAATGATGAAAATAAAATATAACTAACTAATATATTTGTAATAAATTATTATAAATTAAGTTTATAAAAGTTTATAGGTATGAATAAGTTTCTTAAATAGGTTATTAATATTTTTTTGTTATATATGAGGTTCAATCACTTTTGTAGATTCCAAGAATTAAGGTAAGGGTTTATAATATCATTTTTATTTATTTGATATGCATGCCATATTCACCACTTGTTTTATTTTATTTGTTTTATATTATAAAATATGAATGTATTTTATCATATTTTTTCTTAAATTAATGTTTTTCTAAAATTCATTTCATGTTCTCTCCTTCAATTTCCTTTTGATTCAAAAGTTACAAAAGTCACAAGGGATTCTCATCTCAATTTCTCTTCTTAGAGACTTATACCATAATTAAACACTTGTTTAATTTTTGGTGGTTTATATATTTAAAATTCATGAATTATTATCATTCTCTTAATTAAATTTAATGGATTTATAAATTCATCTCATGTTCTACCTTTCATGTTTTTTCAATTCAATAGATAAAAAAGCTGTAAGAGGTTTTCTTGACTCAACTTATTTCCTTGAGTCATAATTTTTCCTATTGAATATGGGTATACAAGATTGTTTTATTATATAATATGATGATATTATATTTCCTTTACTTCTTATTTTACAGGTAATTAAATTATCTCATCAAAAAACAACTTCTTTATTGTATTTTTTCTTAAAATTTGATGATGTTACGAATAATCCCCAACCACATAAAATAATCTCTTTCTCTTCCATATCCAAAATTACTCTTCCCACCAATGACATACATTCTTATATTAAAATCAAACTAGGTATTAATTTTAGTGATATTCACATTTCTCTTTACTTATTTTTCAAAATAAATATTTATTACTCTTTTTTATGATGTGGGTTTTGACAAAGATATTTTTAAGACATTTTATTTTACTTACATGTATTCTATCTTTCATTTTATATTTTAAATTATTTTTTAAGATATTATATTATTGGAATTTATATTTTGAAATAGTCTTTATTTATAAAAATTAGATGAATGATTCCATTTTTAACATTTTTAAAGGAATTTTCCTCTATCATGTCTTTTTATTTGATACGAAACTTCCTTTATGAGTTTTCATGTTTTTAAAAGTTAAATTATTATTATTTTATTATATTAATTTTTCTTGTTAAAGGTTACAAAAATAAAAGGTTATTTGTTCTTGTTTTCAAAGTGATATTCAAATGTTCTTCTAGAAAATATTTTTTATCCATATTTTGATTATTAAGTTTTATGTCTTGTGAAATATCTATAATATAAATAATCCCTCACTAATTTTTTCTAGTCTAGTCATACACTATATATAGTAATAATTTTTCTTCCAAATATTTCCTACTATTAATACCCTATTTCTCATTTAGGGGCATTCACCTAGATACCCAAACATCGTTATATTCGGGAAATTATTGAATAAATTGTATACCGCTTACCTATATGGTGAAAATATGATATAATTCATTATATTAATCAATTTTTATTTACCTAAATGGTGACATGATATAATTGGATAACCATTCAATTTCCAAGGGTTTATCAAGTATTGATTATTGATGGTTTTATGAGTGTTTCCTAATAATTCCATTTGAAAAGGATATGAGACCCATTTTATTTATCTGGGTTTTCATGATATGATAATTGAATTAATGTATCAATCATATGATTGGTTTATATATATGTGATAGGTAGGGTCCTATATAGACCTCCAATGCATTGGGTAAAGTTTGATATCTCATGAGATAATGATTTTGTTCGTGGGTGTAATTGAAGTTAATATATGCTCGCAAGATTTTTCTTGGGTGTAATTACAAATAATTTATGCTCAAAAGATTTTGAATGGGTGTATTATGGTTAATATATTCACTCATAATCCAATTAATGGTCATAATTGTGGATAATATATGTTCACATTGATATATTTTACTATGCTTATGATTGTGCCAAATTCATATGTTTTGAAATATATTCCTTTTTTGTTGAATCATTCCTTAAATAAAGCTCAGATCATTATGATTATATTTTTATTGAGGATCCATTTTTATTTTGGTCGTATTTTATAATGTTATGTTAATAGACCTCGATAATGCTTTTATACCCATATGATTATCTTATGCTCACATATAATCATCATCGGATACCTCTTATGTTTACCCTTACTGAGAATATGAGCTCACCGATTACTATGTTTGTATTTCACTAGGTTATAAATTAAAGTAATATGTGTGATATATATAGCAGAGTATATTTTTTAGATAATTCATGGGATATTTTGAAGACTTATTATGTATTAAGTGGTTCTTAGTATAACGGGAAAATTGTCCATTTGATAAGAAATATGCTGGATTTATTAGTAAATGAGTTTTCATAATTATCTAAAACTATAAATATAAAATTTTGTGGGAATTTATGTAATGAAATATTTTCTATAAATCATGTAATTATGGTACAGCTACTTCTGAGATGTTATAGTTAGTATCAAATCCATCAAAGAGAAAACATTATATGTTGTTTTTAACACTAAATCTAAGAGTGTGGGTCTGGGGTGTTATAAAGTTCATCAATACCATATTATAAAAGGTTTTGAAATAATTTATTTTTAGTTATTTATACATTCCCATGTTAATTTTATGGAAATCATGGGCATGGTTTGTGATAATATAATCCATGATGCGTTTATTTAGGGTAATTTATAGATATCAATAGGTTACCTTATAATGATAATTAATTTTTTTTATGTTCCCAAAATTGTATTCATGAAATATATCATTAATTAATATCAAATATATTCATAAAATAAATTTTTATAACCATCTATATAATGTGGTTATGAAAAACTAAACACATCGTCCATGGAGACGGTACTCTAGACATGTGCACAGGCGACGTTTTCATTTTTCAATAGACAAAAATAATTAAACGTATGTGATAATTTATCTTTAAATAATCATAATTATGACATAAATAATTTATTTAATCATTAATTTCATTCTTGTAACCTTCCATTTAAGGTGGTGATGAAAAATGAATCACATCACCCATGGAGGCTTTAGTCTTTATGTGTGCATATGTGGTGTTTTAATTTTTCAAATACTTTGGAGTAAGGTAGAAATTGATTATTAAAAAACATAATAACATCTCATAATACTAATGATACATATATAAATATTTTTATATGTTTATAATTGATTTTTTTGTGGTATAAGAAGAATTAAAATTATAGAAATAAAAAAGGAGTGATTATGAGTTTTTACATTACCCCTCAGGACAACTCCTTGATCTTTTTTAGATTATTCTTTTAGTGAGAGAAAAACCTATGGAACTTGGTAAATAGAGTTATAAAGGGTTTTTAGGAACAATTTGGTCAATATATGATTTTTTATATGTGATTACAATTGTGGTTTTGAAGGTCCTCTTTTATAAGTGAGAGAGGTGGCACTTTTGAAATACTCATAACTTTATATTAAAGTCATAAAACTTTCAAAAGAAAGTGGATAAAAAATTGGAAAATAATGGAGATGGTTGACCCTCATTTAATACACCTCTCATACACCCAAATAATGGATAATTTTTGAGATATATTACTCATTTTACCCCTTGATTTTACTTTTTACCATAATTTACTTTTATTGCGGTAACTTATTTGTTACCTCCGTAACTTATTTTAATAACTAAAAATAAAATTAAACTTATCAGATAATTTGTATATTTTGACTAAATATATAAAAACAAATTTATTAGATTCAATTTCTAGAGGTGGTAAAAAATAATTTTAATAGAATTGTGTCTAACGTAATAAAAATAGTTTTTAGAAAAAAAATGTATTTTAAGTGTAAAAAATGTATTTTAAGTGTAAAAAATGAATTTACATCAAAATAATGTATAATGTTGATAACCATGATATTTATTGGTTTATAATTTAAAAATATATATCTTTTTTAATTTAAAACCAATATAAACCAAGATGTATCCTTGTAATTATTTATTAAATAAATTAATCAAGAATTATTATTTTATTAGAATAAAACATCACTCAGGTGATTAGTATATATGTTACTTGCTGCTCGCAACCCTCTCCTGTTGATGGATTAGGGCATGGCCATGCCTCTGCCTCACCTTTCGGGACCTTCCCGATTGGTGGGGGGAAAGGTACCCTCCCTTTTCACTTTGTCTCCCCATTCTCATCCTTTTACCCCTTTCAACAAACCTTTTCTTCTCCCCAGTTTCTTGGAAATTGATGTTTTCCCTAAGGTTCAATCATTCGATGACGGAGTCCCATTAGTTCCAATCTCTTCCTTAGATTTCACATAAGACTCTTCATTGTTTGATCTAACTCTAGTGGAATTCTTTGGAAAGAAAAGACCTTTGTTGGATTCCTTTAACAAGTTTTTGGTAGATTCCTATAAGCTGTAAGAGTGAGCGATTATAGGGATCTTAGACTAAGGAATTTCTTGATCAAATTCGCGTGTGAAGATGAAATAATATCTTATTGGAAGAACACTCCAAGAATTGTTTCAGTTTTTTCTCTTCACTCTTTTGGTGGTCATTTTATTTTCATTTGAAGCATGATTCTCATGTTATAGAGATTTGGATCTCCCTTATCGGCCTCCTGGTACCATTTCAAAACCCAGAAATCCTTCATTTTATCAATAACATAGTGGGTTGGTACATTTTTTCTGACCATCACACCCACATTGGTTGCCACCCCATTTACCTAAGGATATGTATTAAAGTGGATGTCTCTAAAATTTTGAGGGATTTTATCAGCATCGAGATAGAAGGTGAGTTGTGTTGGAAGTAAAGGGTATGTTTTGAATCATGGGTTACATTCTATTCTTCATGCAGTCATCTTGGTCATGACTCTGGGAGTTGTTACCAAGTAACACCTAAGAATATCCCTCTAGAATCCTTGGGGAATGGTCAGCCCATGAAGGCTATAGTGCATGATGGAGGGGTGGTGGTGAACTTGAATCCCCTCATTATTAAGTCGAGTGATAATATGAGTTATAAGAATCCGAGAGTTAAGGATGTCTTTGTAAGATTGATTCATGATTTGGGTGCCCCCATGTTGATGGAGTTGACCCCCACCCTATTTTTCGAAAATATTTAAGGCTGGAGGGATTTTCCAAGATTAGGTAACCGACCAATTGTATGATCATGGTGGTGGTGATACTCAAGTTAAATATCAAGTGATAAATGAGTCACAGATATCTATCGTGAATGTGGTAGTGTCCCTGAGATGGTGGACAACTGATCTTTTAAGGATACAAATTCAATATCAATTCATAATATCTTCTCAACACTGAATGAGTATGGAAATGAAAATGAGGATCCTAAAGGATGGAAACAGTCATTCCAAGATGGAAACATAAACAGGTCAGATTTAGACTCTCAAAATATGAGGAGACAAGTGACAAAGGTGGGGATTCATAGCCATGTTCGGGCTATGAGAAGGATGATTTGGTTGGATTTGGATCAAGGA
The DNA here is from genome assembly GCA_963277665.1 of Viscum album. Classification (NCBI taxonomy): domain Eukaryota; kingdom Viridiplantae; phylum Streptophyta; class Magnoliopsida; order Santalales; family Viscaceae; genus Viscum; species Viscum album. The sequence continues at coordinate 863,480,989 of OY728121.1, forward strand.
AAGGCAATCAAGGGAACCTCTTTACTGGAAAATTTTTGGTTCTCTAGGGGGGGAAATACCAATACCCCAAAAATATTACTAGAACACCCCCAAAGACAATTGTAACATGATCATCAGTCAAGGAAAAGTGTAACAGAATAGAGGTTAAAACAGGGGAATATTCATTGACTAAAGGTGAGGACTTGGTTTTTGGAAAGTCACACAAGAAGACACCTTTTGTGTATAGAAATTCTTCTATATTTGGAGCTAAGGTGAAGCATAATGCAAAGTTGGATTTAATCTCAGAAAGGGAGGGAGGGAATTTGGGATTGGTGAGGGAGGAACACTTGAAACTAGTTCTTTATTCCAAGGAGGGGATGGTGGGGATGTCAATAAAGGAGGATGAAATTATTGAAGCTTCATTAGAACCTATGGTTGGCTCATAGCGGGTAACAGATGCAGAGGCCATATAAATTTCATGGGACCTTCTTATGCACTCTGAGGAATAAATATTGGATAAGGTCTTGAACATTCATGCTTCTAATGAGGGTGAATAAATAATCAATGGGAGGCCAATTCAAGTGGACACAAACATGGATCAGGTTGATTGGATTGACAAGAAACATTTAATTATAACCAGATGCTTCAATGAGAATAATATAATAATGGAGGAGTTCTTGTAAACGTGGGAAAAATTGGCATACCAATTCAAAGAGATTATCAAATTTGAACTGGATAAAAAGGTAATTGATCTATCCTAGAAATTTTATAGGGAGGACTTGTCTAATATTTTAAAGTTTAACTTTAATAATTATATTATTTTCTTTAAATTTTTTTTCTTGGTTGAACTAGAAGTTTTATCACTTTTTCCACAAAAGTGTTTTATAATAAAAATTTAATTTTCAGTCAAAACATCACTTAGGTTATAAAATGTAAAAAATAGGTTTATAAATTCCAAATTATATTTTTAATTATTATATTTTAATACCTAAACATACATTTGGTATTCCAAAAAAATTTCCCAAAATTTTAAGTCATTTTTATATCATTATGGTGTCATAAATGTGATAGTATTTACAAAAATAGTATTTTTTCACTATTCACACAAAAAAATCAATCTTTTTAAAAAAAATACTAGAAGTTCAACCTAATATAATTTTTAAATTATTAATCTAAAAATGAAATCATTTGTATAAAATATAAATTCTATAATTTATAAAATTAACTTTTAAATATAATCATGAATAAATACTCTTTCTATTGTGATAGGATGCACATTATGCAATGGTTTGGGGTGTAGTGTTTACCTGTTATAGTTAACCCTCAGCTATTAAATTTTCCCCCTATTAAATAATTTCATATTTGAAATTTGATATATGTAAACTCATAAAAAAATGTGGGTAATTCTTCCAAAATATTTCTTTAGGTTGCCACATTTCTTTCTTTATCTTATGATTTCTCCAAAGTACTTTCACCATCTAAGTTTTATGATTCCACAACACTTTCTATCTAGTGTCAAGAATATAGATTGAATTATTATTATAATACAGGTCAGGTTATAACTCTATTTCTTCATTTATGTTTATACATTTTGGGTATGTAATGTACTTTCTTAACAATAAAATATATAATATGTTGTTCACTTTAGAGAGGTTGGGTGGCATAGCCATATGGTAGGTCATAACTTAAATTCTTTATAAAATTTTAGAAGGAATGATGTATCTTGGACTCATTTTCACCTTATTACCAAAACTTATAACTCCCTTTCATAGATATCTATTTAATAAAACATAACCCCCCACTTGATATTGTAAATCCTTCTTCTGGATATATGTATATCTTGTTTTTCTACTTTAATTTGTCTTAATATGATTCTAAATAGTTATCACTTTCATCATTTTATCCTCAACAAGTTATGTTACCACTAATTTAAACTCTCTAAAATCATCCTAACAAGTTGGATTGAGAAATCTCTTCACAATAAATGATTCATATGTTGTCATTTGAATACTTGAATTAAAGCTATTATTATATGAAAATTATACCAAAGTAGGATGTTGATCACACCTGCCTTTAAAGTTAAGTGAGAAAAAACTTATCATGACTTATAATGTTTGAATAATCCTTTCAGACTACCCATCAGTTTGAGGATGATAGACGATACTCAAATTTATCTCAGTGTTGACATCCTCTTGAAAACTCCTCTAAAATTTCAATGTGAACTGAGGGTCATAGTCATATACAATTGATAGAGGTTTTCCATGAAGTCTCAATACTTTATTAATATATAATTGTGAAATACATTCAAGTTTTAGATCCTCCCTTATTACTATAAAATGTGAAGACTTGGTAAGGTGATCCACAATAACCCAAATAACATTATTCCTCTTAGTATTATTAGGAAGTCCAATGATAACTTCCATCATAACATTATACCACTTCCACATTGGTATAGAGAGAAGTTTATGAATACTTTATGATGTTTTATTTCAACCTTTACCTATTCTAATACCAATCATATAGACACTTAGTTTGAAATTTCTTGATTCATAAGATCCCACCAGAAATGTTCTCTCAAATACCTATACATATTTATGCTACCAAGGTGTATAGATAAATTTGAGCAATGTAATTCAACTCGTAATTCCCTTTTTAGTTCTGGTGTGGATGGAACACATATTATCCTTCCAAACTTTAACACACCATCTTCATAGATGATGTTTGAAAATATTCCATCATCCATGGCTTTGATCCACTTCTCCAAAACATTATCATCTTTTTGGGACTTCTTTATCTCTGGTAGGAAAGATAGTTTGTATATTTCTTGGAAAAAATGATGGTTTCCCATGCTTAAAAATTTTCATATATAACTATACTAAATATATGAATAAAGGATCATTGTTTTCCCTCATCATGGTCAAAGACCCATGGTCCTTCATGCTCAATACATTAGTATCCCTTTTTCCCTCCCAATTGTTGTAGTGTATCAATCATTCATAGTATTTGAGTAGTTTCAACCATCTCTTTTTCCTCATGTTGATCACTTTGTATGGGAATATATACTTCAAAATTTTATAGTATGTATATATCTCACATTTCTCACTATAAATATAGTGCCTCTATATCATCAAGGAAAGTATTATAGCTTCTAACTCAAGATCACGAGTTTGATAGTTTTGTTCTTGGATATTCAATTGTCTTGATGCATAAGAAACCACTCTATAATTTTTCAAAAGGATGTATCCTAGTCCTTTCTTTGATGCATCACTATATATTATAAATCATTCCTTTCTCAGTGGTAGAGAAAATACCAATGCATTTACTAATATCCTATATAGCTCCTAAAAACATTTGTCACGTTCCTTTGACTATGGTAATTTGACCCATTTATGTGTCAATAATATTAACAGGTTGTCCAATCGAGTAAAATTTGAAAAAACCATCAATAAAAACCTATTAAGGCAAGGAAACTATGTATCTTAGTTATATTCATTAGTATGGGACATTCCTTAACTACCTTTTAATTTATAAGATCAATAGATATTCCATCCTTGTAAACAATATATCCAAGAAAAGAAACATTCTAAAGACAAAATTTACACTTACGTAATTTCCCATATAATAACTTTTCTTTAAGAGTACAAAGTATAATTTTCAAATGAATTTCATGCTCCTCGTGTATTTTAGAGTATATAATGACATCATCAATGAATACTATCATGTAATTATCAAGATGATACTTTAATACTCTATTCATTTGATCTATAAACACATACAGTGCATTAGTTAATCTAAAGGGAAATATTGTAAACTCATAATTTTCATACCTCATACAAAATATTGTCTTTTATATATCATCCTTTATCACCCTTAATTAATGATAAAGAGGGTGAAGATCAATCCTTTAAGAGTATTGAGCTCCATGAATTTATTCAAATAATTCATCAATGTGTGGATGATGATACTTATCCTTTATAGTAATGGAATTTATCTCCCTATAATCAATGAAAAATCTCATAGACCCATCCTTCTTATTAATAAAAATAACATGGTATCCCCAAGGTAAAACACTAATAAAAATGAATCCATTATCATAAAACTTATACAATTATTTCTTTAGCTTTACTAATTCCATTGGGTTCATTCTATGGGGAGTCTTAGATATAGATTTTTCATCAAAGGTGAGTTCAATAGAAAACTAAACTTCATGCTTAGGTGGATGACCAAGTAATTCTTCTAGAAACATATTAAAGTATTCCTGCACAATAAGTGCATCCTTCGTTATTAGGTTTCTTTTTCCATAAATGAGTTATTTGTACTCCTCTTCTACAATAATTTCATTAAGGTGGGATACAATATTTGGATCTAGATATGACTCGAATAATGAAGCCTCCCCTGTGAAGATAAATAATTACATGACTCCTTTACAAATCATAATATATTTCTCTTGAAAATAAATTTTCACGTTATAATTTGAAATCTAATTCACACCCAATATTATTTCAAAGTCAATTTTAAGTATGAAAATAAGGTTCGTAAGTAATATATGTCGATGAATCATAATAGTTACTAATTGAAAACCCATTGATGCAATAATATTCCCATTAGGTGTCTTTATTAACAACTCCTTTTTTAGGGTTTTAGGATATTTTTCAATATTATTAGAAAATAAACAAGATATATAAGTGTAAAAAGAGCCGTAATTAAATAAATAATAAGTTATCTTTTAGTTTACAACAAATTTTCGTTCTATCACATCTTTAGGAACTTCAATATCAATTGTAGTAATCGTATAAGGTTGACCTTTCCCCCAAGGAATCTTTTGAGATTATTTCCCTTAACGCTTGTGTTATTGGTTCAAAAAATTCACCATATCTTTAAAATAAAAGAACTATATATTAGTGGATTATTTATTTCCCTTAAATTCATTAGATAGATGAACCTTTTCCCCACACTCATCATAAACTCACATTCCCTTTAAGAAAGTACCAGGATGCTTATTTACACAATTATCATATGTTAGAAGTTCCATTATTCCCTTTTTATTTTTCACCATATTTTCTTTAATGCTTAGTATTCCTCTTATTATATTGATTTCATTTTAAAATATAATACTTGTAGAATTATTTCTCTATTTTAATGGAACTTTATACTATATCATCATATAATTAAAACTTTTAAGAGACTAGTTCCCATCATAATCCTGGATTAATCCCATTAAATAAATGGTCACCCTTAATTTTCGGTTAACATATTTAGTTTGAAACATTTCTTTTTAATCTTGTAAAATTATACTAATACTCAACAACACTCTTATCTTTCTTCTACTTTAAATTATGAAATTTCTTTTAAATATCATCTCTTTGCACTCTATGAAAGTATTTCTCCAAGAATATCACATTAAAAGTATTTCATTCCATTATTTTTATATCCTACTTTTCCTTAGTATTTTGAATCAATGACCACTATTGATCATCATATACCCTTAAATGATAAACCACTATAATAAATTTATCCCTTTCACTACTTTCAAAAGTAAAAAATATATTATCTAGGGACTTGATCTACTGTTTAGTTGCCAATGGATCATTGATCCAATTGAAAGATGGAGGTTCTTGTAATATAAAGTGATCCAACATTATTGAATCATGTTATAGATTAACTGGTTTCTTTATATGTTCAATGATATTATCCATATCCTGAGTTAACTACCCAAATATAGCCATAATTTTCTCAACTCCAACACCAGTCATGTTGACTTACTCTGGAAGGAAATATCTACATTTATTAGAAGTGTTGATATGTTTTCCATTATTCTACTAGGAACCATATTTAAAAAATTTCATACACTTAACTAATTAATAAATAATTCCATGAATTTTAATTCATAGTATATAATTCATAATTTGGTTCAATACTTAACATAAATTATAAATTTATGCAACATACAATCCAAAAATCATAGCTTAGTGACATTGGGAAGATATTAAAATCATAATAATTTTTTAAACACTTCATAATGGATTTTAAATATAATATGAATCAACCATATCATATCCCCTATGAGTTTCAAACTAGGAGTGTAGTTAGGACCACATGTTGTGTGCCGATTGAATATTAAGTTAATACCCAACCAAACTTTTTCAAGGTTTTTACCCCTAGGTGCATTTTTTTCAAGAGATTTTAACTACTTGTTTGTATCCATACAGGGATGTTATTGCAAATAAATATCATACTTAATACTTTACCAAAAATTTAAAATGTTTTCCTATACTTAAACTTATCCTTAGAGTCTGTTATGAGGTCATGTTCTTTAATCTATGTTTTCCTAAATCTAGTTGATAATGTTTCTAGTAAACTTGATTAAAAGGATTGATTCACAAAGGATCGCATGGTTTAGTTGTCTTGGGAGACTACATACTTACATGTTTTCCATGTTATATTGGAAACATTAAAATACAACATTATAAATTCTTTAAAACTTTCTTATTTCTTTTATTACATACTTGAATTTTTTCAAAGTTCCCTTCATGGTACCTAAGATAAAGTAAATAGAATAAATTTGTGAGATCAGATGCCCAGTAAGGGGAAACATACATTGGAAACTATATTGGATACAAAAGGAATAAACAATATAGAAGAGTGACTAATAAATAAATGTTCCATATAATTAATAACTAGAGAATGAAATATATCCATAGATAACATAACAATGTAAATAATCATATGGATAACAATAATAGATTTCATACTAATGGAATTCATAATTCCAGACATCTTAATATTACTATCAAGGCCTTAGCTAAGACATTATACTTATCCAATACATTATTCTTACCATCAAGCCCACAACTAAGACATTATTAATAAATGGGTAGTCATAAAAAAATACCCAAACCTTTTATCTCATGAGACTTAATAATGCATTAATGGGATATATAATTCTGGGGCTCACACATCACTTAATTAAATCTAATTGATTCACCATATAAAAAAATAAAAAATTTAATTCATAATCAACATACCTTAGTAATCAATAAACATTCATATTGAAATAAAAAACATATGAGATGTTAATACTTTCCCCTATAAATAAATGGAATAACATGGTCATAATCCATCTTGAGAAAGAAGGAAGATGGTATCATTAGATAATATACATAGTGAAATATAATAAAATTTAAATTATTTTGACACAGATAAAAAATATATTTAGAATATTATTCAAAAAAATTAGAGAAAGAAGAAGAAATAAACTTTAATTTTTTTATACCCTTTTTAGAAAATATTTTATAAATAATAGGGAATAAATTTTCTTTGAAAAAAACTTGAATACCTGTAGTGTAAGTTTCTTAAATAAAACCAATGAAGGAAGTGGTAAAATGTGTTAGTATGAAAAAAAATTAAAAGAATATTCCTTCAACATTTTGTAAATAAAGTCAAAGTTAATAAAAATAAATTCATAAGTCAATTTTAAATATAATTTTCAAGAATAAGATTAGAATAATTTTTTAAAAATTATTTTAAAATATGAATATTTAAAAAATTAATTTTGAAAATAAATAAGGGTTATGACCACAAATGTGGAGTTGAATATAAAAGATATTAATGTAAATAACATTTTAAAATATATTTATTAAAACCCATATAGTTAAAAGATAAATAGGAATTCCTTTTGAAATGTGGTAAAAAAATATGAAGGTCATAAGAAATAATAAATATTTGGATTTTAAAATAATAAAGTAGAATATTTTAAGTAATAAGAATATGGACATATAGGATAAATATTCATGAACAAAAATAAGTGAAATTGGAAAAGAATCCATTATGACTTAGGTAAATTCTGAATTGAAATAACTTGAAAGATAAATATAGAAATAAAAATTAAAATATGATTAATAATTATATTCAAGGTAAAATATATCAAAGGTTAAATATATAAATAATATAAATGAAAATATGTGCATAATACAAAACATGTCTCGAGGAAGGGAATTTAAGACAAATAACCCTTACCTTCTGCTCCTGAATTTCATGAATTCTCTTTAATATCCTGTATAATAAACATAACAATTATAATAACTTATTTTAGAAACTTATTAATATATATTAACTTATATATTATTTAATTATAATTATTCACTACACATATATTAGTTAGTTAATGTTAATTTATTTCATTGGATGTTATTAATTTTTATTTTTATGCATGTGTTTTATAACAGAGATGATGGGCCTTATTCATTAATACAAAGTTCATCATTACCATATTATAAAAGGTATCCAAATAATTTATTTTCAATTATTTATGAATATACATTTTCATTTGATTTAAATTATGGGCATGGTTTGCAATAATGAAATCTATGATGAGCTTGTTATGGGTAATTTACAGATATCAATGGGTTGCTTTATAATGATCATTAATTATTGGGTTATACTTATAGAATCATATTAATAACATATATTATTATTTAATATCATATATATTTATAAAAAATATTTTTAAAACCATCCATGTAATGTGGTGATGAAAAATGAAACACATCGACCATGGAAGTGGTAGTCTACGCATACGCATAGGCGACGCTTTCATTTTTCAATAGACAGAAAGAAAGGAAGGTAGATAATTATTTATCTTTATATAATCATAATTATTTAATAAATATCAAATTTACTCATTAAATATATTCTTATATCCATCCATTTAATGTGTTGATGAAAAATGTAACACATCATCCATGGAGGTGGTAGTCTTCACATATGCACGAGAAACATTTTCATTTTTTGAATAGTTGAGAGGGAGGTAGAAAATGATTATTCCATAATCATAATATAATTTAATTATACTTATTTAATTATTTTATTATGGTTATAATATATTTTTTATAGGTATAATAAGAAATAAAACTATATATAAATGAAAAATGAGTGACTAGAAGTTTATACCTTACTCCTCAGGACAACACCTTGAGCCTTCTTAGATTTGTATTTTGGTGATACCAACACCTATATAACTTATTAAATATATGTTGGATTTTTTTGGAATAATTTTATTGATTAAATGGTATTTATATCTAAGGATAAGTGGGGTGGTTAAGGGACCCTTTTATAAGTGAGAGGGGTGTCACCTTTGTAAATACTCATAACTTTATAATAAAGGCATGTCACTTTCAAAGTAAAGTGGCTCCAAAAGAGTAAAATAATGTAGAGGGGTAAACATTGGTATATTTACATATAATAAATAATGTATAAGGTTTTAAATATTTTATGCTTTTTTTCTTGATTTGGATTTTTACCATAATATACTTTTACCGTGATAACTTATTTTTTTACATCAATAACTTATTTTCTTGTCTAAAAATAATATTAACTCTATTAGATAATTTTTATATTATTATTAAAAATATAAAAACCATTTTATCATATTAAATATCTATAGGTGGTAAAAATTAATTTTAATAAAAGTGCATTTAATGCAACAAAAAGTGTTTTTAGAAAAAATGATTTTTAACGCATAAAAAATGAATTTATAAAAAAACATGTGTGGTTTTGGTTACCATGATATTTATTGGTTTATGAATAAAAATTTTGAGTTATATGACTTTAAAATTAATCCAAAACCAAATTTATCCTTATAATTACTTAATTAAATAAAAGGATCGAAATTTGTTCTTTTATTAGAATAAAACATCACTTAGATTCTAAAATGTCAAACATAGGTTTTTAAATTCAAAATAATATATTTAAATGTTTTATTTTAATCTTTAAACATATTTTTGGCTTAAAAAAAGTGTTTTGTAAACATTTAATTCATTCTTATTTCATGGTGATTTCATAAAAGTGACAGTATTTATAAAAACGGTATTTTTTCACTAGTCAACCAAAAATTAAACCTTTTTAGAAAAATATTATAAATTCACCCTAAGATAATTTTTACATAATTAATCTAAAAATTAAGTCCTCTTTATCAAATATAAATTCTAAAACTTAGAAATTTATCTTTTAAATATAAACATGAATAAAGGTTCTTTCTATTTGATATAGTGTTCATTGTTTAATAGTTTTGTGGTGTAGTGTTTTCCTATTATAGTGGAGTCATGGGTATTAAATATGACCCATGAAACTCATAATTAAAGGGATTTTTGTTTTGAAGGTGGTGTTTACACTATGTTCATGTCAAAATTAACATTTTCATGAATATGAATTTTTTAGTGAACCAAGGAATTTCATTATGGAGTTTTAGGTCATGCTTCAAAGGTGTCAATTCAAGAAAAATATCTACAATTAAAATTTCATAACTTTTAAGGATTATTTGTGAATTAAATTATGGAAGTTTTAATTGTAATTATAGGTTTGTTTTGGATGAATCTTCTCATCCTAATTAAGGTGGATTTAAGTTCAATTAAAGGGGAAATTTAGAGATTCTTTCAATATTAGAGATATATTATTCTCTATAAAAAAGGGAAGGAGGATCATGGATAGATGAGGGGTATTTGGATTTGTTTCGGAAATAAAATAGAGAATAAATAAGGGAATCTAGGATTTTATCTTTCTTGAAGATCATGGAGTTTCGTCATGTGTATGAATGAGGAGTTGATTGATACACCATCGATGGTGTAATCTCATTCTTGGTTCGTAAAGATCATGAAATTTTTTCTTAAAGAAGTTGTGAGATTTCTAAGTGATTGAGAGTAGATAGTTCACTATATTGAGAGGGTTTTAAACTTTTAGGGTTAGTTCCACCACTCTAAATTTAAATAACTAATAAATTTCTTAGAGATCATGGTTCATTGAAACATCATTCTTGTATGCTCCAATGATTAATCAAATTTGGGTGAACCAAGTAAAAATTTATAGTGACCCTCTTAATTTATTTATCTTTTCATATTTATTATAATAGAGAGTGTTTTTCCTACTAATAATGGAACAAGGTCTTTGGTGAGGTTTATTTAAAAAAATCTATATATCCTGATTCACCCCCTATCAAATTATTTACCTTTATTGGGACCAAAACTTTTATATATATATATATAAGGTTGGTAGTTCCTGAAATCATCAGGTATTTAATCTTATCATATGTTTTAGCTTACTTTAGGTTAATTATTCCCATATATATTATGCCTTTGGTTATTGGTTTCTATCCCCGGGCATGTTTAAGGTAGGTCTAGGGTGGTACACTCTACCTACACCCAATCCATGGGGGGATTCAATGAGTTGGTTCATGTCACTATCACATCATATCCCCATAATTATTTCCTAAGTTCATTTCTATTATTCACTAAGTTTTTCTACCACGGTACTCCCTACACCCTACCCCAACCCTCTACCTCTTTCCTCTACTTTTGTATTTAATTTTTTTTCACTAAATTTATTTATGAGTTCCATGATGTATTAATTATTATTTTTAGATCCATGAGTGTCTCATGATATAAAATTTAATATTTTTAAAGTGGGAAATTAATTCTGGTAAGGTTATAGTATCAATATAATCTATAATTACAAGTTATTGGAGAAATTGATTTATATAAAGTATTGTAAGATGATTTGAAAATTATAAGTGTTTACATTTAAATGATTGTAAAACTTTAAAAAAACAACAAAAATTTGTTTCATGTTATGTTTATAAATATTTATTATGATATTAATGTTTTTTATTATTATTATTTCTTATTTTATTCAAGATTATAAGAGTTTAATGATAAATGATATCATGTTTTATAAACAGTGTTTGATGATTTATCATGATATTTAATTGAATGATTTTATAATCATTTTTTATATTCATGTGATGTAAAAGTGGAAGCATATATATTGTATTTACATAGTTTATCTTCTTGATTTCATGTAAAATTATTAACATTGTGATTATTAAGATAATGTGAGTTAATTTCATTAAACATGTTGTAATGATAATGAGTAATAATAAAGGGATCATGATGAATATGAGTAATGACTAGATAACTTTAACTCATTATTTCATAGGCCAATACCAATACATTTTTTAATATAAATGATAATATCTATTTTATTTTATTTCATGCACTAAATTTAGTTGTCACATATAATAATTTAATGGGGTTAATTTCCTTTCAAAGTTATGATGTAGTTTTTAAATTCATTTTAAAGATCAAAGTGTTTTTAAATGAATAATTTAAAATGAATTTAACTTTTTTAATAGAAAAATATTATTAAAAATTATTTTTGAATATTTTTGTAACTTAAAAAAATTAACTAAAATGTATTTTGTTATTCCTATATTTTTATATATAACTTTATTTTTTCCATAAATTATAATAAATTTGTTACATGTGGAAAAAAGTGAGATTACATTATCTAATAACACACCATAATATATTAAGGGTTTGGAGATGATTTTTAAATTTTTCAATTGAAAATATATTCATGGATAGAAGAGTAAAATATGCACATCTAGATTATAATTTTAAATGATATATCAAGAGGCATGAATTATTTGAGAACCTGATATTTAAATAGTTTCCCACTCAATACATGTGGTGGATTTGGAATGGTTAATTAAACATTAAATAAATTTTGAGAATTTATTTCCATAATTTGAATGAATAAGATGTTATCTCAATATTGTACAATGAAATTAAGAATTTGATAAATGATTTTTTCAGTATGATAGGGAAACATCATCAACATCAAAGCACTTTGGTAGGTCCTCCTGTTGATGTTGTAGATATTAACCTAGTAAATGATGTTTTCATAACTGTAGGAAACCTTTATGAAGATGGTAACAAATTATTATATTATTTTATAGAGTTAAATATGAGAGAAAATTTATCTCAGAAAACAATTACATTTTATTAATTAGTTGAATAATAAATCAATAATTGTATATGGGATGTGCAAAGTATTCAAATTTATCATTTTTATTAAAGTTATACCATATCATGTTACTTTGTGTAATTATATATAAATAAATATAGATGATATTAGAATTGTTTCATGATGATTTTGTTGAAGAAAAGATCCTTGAATTGGTTTATGAGATGAATAAAGTTATTAATAAACTTAGTCTCAATTATATTAAGATACATGCATGTTTCAATGATTGTATGATATATTAGGGAGAATACTAAAATAAATAAGTGTAAAAAAGATAATTGATTCAATATGTAAGTCAACAAATAATTATGTAAGTATGAATCAATATATTACCACTAAGAATTAGAAAAAGAAAATTTATGTGAAGCTTTTATGTTACATTATTTTAAAATCACATTTGAAAATATTATTTATGTCTTAAAAAACCACTAATAATATGGAGTGGAATGGTTTATATAATGATAATTAATGGTTAATATATAATCTAAGAGATTTAAAATAATGGAATATCTTAAATTTATTATATGAAAATTTCTATTCCAATCCTAGAAATTTACACTATGATTGATAACTAATAGGTTCATCCATTTTGGGAATTTAAGTAGTAATTGTAGAAGGTTGATGTTTTCTTTGATTCCTTATAATTTTTTGCCTTTGATATGTATATTACAAACACCATTCATATTATCAATGATTATTACCAAAAATAAAATGCATTTAAATGATAATGATGACTGCCTTAAACCTCTTATTATACAATTGTAAGTGTTACTGAATAATGGTGCATAAACGAATGATGCTTCTACCATAAAAATGTTCTAAATTCATGCTTCCAAAATGTGGATGATTAATGACTTTCTTACAATAGGAAATTTTTTTGGTTAGAACACTCACATAGTTTGGCTTGTTCAAAATGTAATTTTTTACTTTGAGTCTCATCGACTACCCTATAGAATAAAATGGTGTTTCATGTGTCACTGTTTATTCATTGATGCATCTCATATATTTTTGTTTAAAAAGGAATGATTTAATGCAAAAATAGATTTTAGGATTATACCAAAACTATTATCTAGATCCAAAATATTATCATAATTATTAAATATTGATAAATGGTTTTGGAAAATATTTTTTATTTAATGTTGGTGGAAAAAGATTTCATACTCCATCTATGTAGTTAGAATGAAACAATGGAAGAAAAAGTGCATATTTTATAAACTTTAATATTATAAATTTCATTTTTTTTATTATAATAATGATGTTATTTATGTTAAAATTAATTTGTGTTTGAAAATTATTTTTACATTGATTAATGAGAAAGGTAAATTGAAAGATCATTTAAATTCTCATAAAGACTTATAAGAAATGAATATTAAGATATATTTATGGAAAAATGAGAATAAGAAGTATCTTGTAGACATTTTTTCATTTAAAATTTAGGGAAAATATGATTTCCTTCAAATATTAAATAATGTTAAAGTGATCGATAGATATTTAAGTAACATCTAAAAATACTTTAACTTAAAACATAATATGTTTCATGGGTTTAAAATTCATGACTCAAATATAATGATGAAAAAAACTACTATATTTAGAAATGTGTAATTTGTTTCATAACAAGATAACTGTAGTTTTTATTGACTTGTATACCTTCTTTAGAAAACTTTTTGAGAAAACCTGAAATATGATTGAGCTCAACAAAATTCAAGAGAGGATTTTAAGAATGATTTTTCATTTTTAGATGACTTTACCCAAATAATTTTATATTATAATGATTCATTTAACTATGAATTTGGTGGAGGAAGATAAATTTGGAGGACCCATACATTATTGATAAATATATCTCATAGAGAGGTATTTTTTATTTTACATGATTTAAAATTTTATGGTAATATTTAAAAGTTTTATCATGTTAATTTATTACTATTCTTCAATAGGTACCTAGATCATTTAAAGTATTATGTAAAAAATAAATATTATTTCAAATGATAAATTATTATTAGATAACTTTATGAAGAGTTTCTAGCCTTTTATTTGAGGTAATTAAATTCAATAAAGTAAAGATTCTATTTACTTTTACATGTTTATGATAATACATTTCATTATTAAGAAAATATTAAATCATAAATATGTTTTATTATAGGTCAAAAAGTTGGAAATGTATCCTCATTTTCACTAATAAATTTGCAGTCAATACAAGCATAGAGATATGTATTATTCAATAGTGATATTATTAATTCATATAATAAATAATTGAGGACTCAAACAAAGATATGTGTTAATATTCAAACTCAAAAATAGATAGAGATAAAAAAATTATCAACAAAGAAATTGTTGAATGGTTTTCATGTCGTGTTAGTTCATAATAAAATACATATTTATAATATATTGATAATTGCATGGATAATGACTTCTTGAAATTGATTTGAAATGTTAGATGATTTTTAGTATTTTTCACATGGTCCTTTGAATCATGTTAGGAGATTGAATGCTTATAATATTGGTGGTGTCAAGTTTTGTATAGTCGATCATGAAGCAGGTTTGAAAAAACAAAACAATTTTATATTTATAATTACATGGTAAGGACAATATATAAAGTTTATTGAAATTATCAACTTAAATTATCATGCTAAATTCTTAGTTGTGTTATTAAAATTAAAGTGGTTCAATATTCACATATGTATAAATAAATATTTGTTACAATTTACTTATGGAAAATTCCCTTAGATGATTGATACTAGTGAGTGTAAACAACATAATTCATATATTATGTATTCCAAATAAAAAATTGTATAGTATGTGTATGATATAATATATAAAAGATGGATTGTATTTTTCCACATAAAACCAAGAGTCATGTATGATATGGGTGATGAAGTTGTAGTATTTTATGATAATGATATCCATCAATAACAACACATTGAATTTTTTTCTCTAATGATATTAAAATTATTGGTCTTACAAGGGAGTATGAAGAATATGAAGATGGAGTAATGTTACTAATGGAAGTTGATAATGATATAGTTAATCAAGAGGAATTATAATTGATTGAATGCAATTTTCTATTTTTATTTTTTATTTACATTTTAATTGACTAAATATGATTTTAATGACCTATAATTATTATATATACTAATCATTCAATATGATTTTTAATATAAATAAAATATGAATTATAGGTTTATTTTTTAAAAAAATTAAATGTGTAGTTTGTTTTTTATTTATTTTTTAACTGAATAAATATAGATGTTATAACACCCCAATATTTTATGGAATGTTTCCTTATAAATAATTTCAATTCATTAAGTAGATTATAATTCATGCAACATTGAGTGTCTATGAAACAACACTTTGTTATTTATAGGATATAGTTATAACCTAGTCATTAAATATAATTTTGTATCTTCTATGTTTTGAATATCGATAAATGGACATACACGGTTGCATTTAGTTAGATATTTAGAGTCTAGTAGGATCAACTTAATTTTTGGTGAATAGTAACTTACCCTTATGAATATTAATGCTACCATTATGAATAGTAATTTGATCCTTATTAATAGTAACCTCACCCATTAAATTATAAGAAAAATAGGCACCTTATAAATGAAGGTGAATATTTTAAAAATTAATAAGTGTTGCTATTTTTGTGAATAATAAATATTTAATTATAATTTTATAATTAATAAAATGATTTAAAATATAAATCATTTTCTTAAAATTTATTCATAGATCAATATTTTATCTTCCTGTGATTTTAGGATAATTTAATGAAACCTTATTTAATTTTATAGGGTGCTATAAAATCAGTTATAATTTTAAAATATATATTTTTCGAGTAAATAATAATTTTAATTAAAAATTAAATATATCATATTTAGAAAATTATTTTCATAAAATATCTTTCATTTTTTATTTCTACATGTTGAAAAATGATTAGGGTGAATTTTTGGGATTTTTCTAAGATACTTGAATTTTGTGAATAGTAAAATACAGTAATTTACAGTATAAATATATTACATGTTAAATAAACTATTCCTTACATCATGGATGATGTAAAAAACCATTAGTTAGAACAAAAATTATCTCATTGCTTTATTTATTCACAAGAATCTATATTGTTCCTTGTATTGAGTGAAATAATAAAATAATGAATAAAATATTGAGAAATCGCCCCTTTCCTCCACAAAACCACCCCTCACCCCCACTTCTCCTCACTCCTCTAAGCCTTGATGCTTGTAAAATTTATACCCAAATCCTCTTCCCTAGTCTCTCCCCACTTAAAAGAGATCTTGTTCTTACCAAAATACCAAAACTAATCCCCTTAAGGAGGTTTTCAAGGGGGAGTATTCAAGAGGTAAAATCATCTTCCTTTTCCTTTTAATCTCCTTTCAAGTTCTTTCTTTTATTATTCTCTCCTAACATAATTTATCCAAATGATCATTATAAGTCCTTTATAATCTATATAATATAATGATATCATGTTAATGGAAGATCCATCATCAATATCCTTACTCTCTCTCTCTTATTTTAAAAATGAAATCATCATCCAGGAGGTGCCGACTTACAACCTTCATGGACGACAAACTTTCGTTCTTTAAATTATCCTTCATGGATGGTCATGAAACCATTTTTATGGTTTAAAAATATTATAAAATATTTATTATAACTTATTTAATGTTATATAACCATTATATATACATGATATTAAATAATTGAACAAAACTAGTTCGTTGTAATCGAAAAAACCCTAAAATTATGCTAAATGATGATCATTAAATATATTATCTAATGATTAATTCTCATACTATATAACAAAATGATATGTATAAACAATTACACTTATTATTGTTCATTAATAACATTTAATTACAATTCTGGAGAATTATATCCATTTTACATGAACTTCATTACATGTATACAAGTAAACTGATCATGAAAACCAAGGAAGCAAATGATCTTGAGCGGTAAAATTGTATCACATATCTCATAAAAAGACTATAAATGAACTTAATAAAATTATAATAAATAAAAAAAATGTAGATAAGGTTATGAATTAATTAATTAATGTACATTAGGACATGAGATAAGGGGTTTCTCATCTCACCTTTATTTCTGTGACATTTCCATTGTTCGAAACTTATTTATTATATGAGGTGTATATACACTTAAATTTGACATATAATATCATGATTATATTTATATTCATGGTTTTCAATGATTCGTTTTATTATTTTTATATTTTGTTCATACGATTCAATTGATTACAATGTGGTAAGGGATTTCGTCTCAATTTCCATTTCATTGAGACTTACTTGGTATTGTGCACCTAATAATTTTTATGAGGTGTATCTACTGAAACTTTGAGATAATTTTTCATACAAAATTAAATTTCTATTAAATATCCATATTATTGTACTATGGTTATGATTATTTTCTTAGTCATATACCCTTTTACATACGGTGTTTATTTTGAATGTTGCTTTAAATATGAAAATATTGATGAATCTATATCCTCTCATCAATACAAAAATTTAAAATTCATTTTTTTCTTGAATTAAATCTATGTATAAATAATTATTTTGACTTTAAGTGAAGTATAGGTCCCTTTATATCCCCTCAATTCATCGACGGATCTCATTAGACAAAACAGTTGGCGACAAACCCTTCATGTTTGTTTCCTAACAGAATCAAATGGGTTTATACACACAGACTTAAACTGTCTCGATGGTATGATGGTCCATGTTCCAGATACATGGTGTCAAAATAATAATAATTCTCTTTATTCATTATAAAGTTATTACTTTCCATTAGTTTTTAACTATGAAAAAATATGTGGATACACTTTCATTCTCAATTTATTAATGGCATGTGTTTTTCAATTATTCACTATTCCATATTAATTATGTCTGATTGATTATGATTCACTTACTATTGTTTCATGATTCCTATATATGTAACCCTTAATAAGAATTTGAGCTCACCCCTTCTTTTTTTTCCTTCCCTAGGTTATGAATAACAGATCATTTATTAATTTTTCAAGGATGAAAATCATTAGATTTTGTTATGTATTATATTTTTCTTTATTTTCCCAATGGAAAATGGGTCTCATGTATGTATCTAGTTTCTTAAATACTACTAAATAGATCATGCCTTTGGGATTTTATTCCTTGTAATCATTTCAATGTAATAAAATAATGCACCGGCTCCGGTCTTTTGGGTTCGGAGTGTAACATTTGGAATCAGAGGAATTTTAGTAGAAACCTTGAGAACTAGATTTAGAAAACTTAGTTTTGGGAGAATAACACTAAAATAGATTTTGAGGATAAGCATAGTATAAATTCCTAGAATTTTGGAAAGTTAGAGATTATGTGGATCTTACTAGAAATAAATCCCTATCTGGATACTACAAGTGGATGTGGTTCTGGCACAGATATACCTAGGAATAACAAATTCAACTAGGTGTTTCGGGCCTAACTTGGGGTAACCTAGAACATGACAATGGGCCTTACTATGCACCTATTTTGGCACTCCTGGGAGATATTCTTAGGATAATTCACATTTTATTTACAAACCATTATTAAGGGTTAGAAATAAATATGGTCTCAAAGAAATCATGTTTATGATTATGAGATTAGATATGCATAAATTTTCAATTTATGATAAAGTGTTTTTCTAGTTTGAAATTATGCATAACCTAATTTAGTGAATACCATTGTTTAGTGATGGTGCCTAATGGAAGAAATGGAAACAATACCCATGTACAATGTAAGGATTTCCCAACTGATCAATTCAACACAGTTAGTGTTGGAGCTGATAAAATCATGACTATATTAGAAAAACTTACTCAGGTTGTGAAAAATAAACATACTACACCTATGTTGGATCGCTTCATGTGGCAGAAGACCCCATATTTTAGTGGGACTACTAATCCAATGGTTTCTTATTAGTGGATAAAGTCCCTTGAAAAGATATTTTTGGCATTAAGATGCGATTAAAACAAAAAGGTATTATTGGTAGTATATTGTCTCAAGGTTAATGTTGATCAATGGTGGTCATTGATCCAGAATACCAAGGAGGAAGATGAAATAGAATATATAGAATAGATAAATTTTAAAAAATATTCTTCAAAAAATATTTCCCTTGTGATAAATGAACTGAAATGAGGAGAAAATTCCTTAGCTTAAAGAAAAGGGAAGAAGAGAGTGTTTTTGAGTACGATGATACCTTCAAAAGACTATCCAGGTATGTTATAGATTGCATATGTGATTTGGAATACAATATTGATCATTTATTTTAAGGTCTTAAGCTAATTATTTTAAGGGAACTGGCTTCGCAAACATTTTCATCATATGATGAAATAGTATTAAGTGTCATCAAAACAGAGAAGGAATTTTCTAGATCGAATTTATTAAAAGGAAATAAATATAAGAAGAGGTATTCTGATAATCATGGAAAATTTGAAGCAACAAAGAGGAAGAAGGAAACAAAGAAATTTCCATCATGTGAAAACTATGGAAATAATCATCCTTGTAAATGATTTAAAGGCATGGGAGTTTGTTATAAGTGTAAAGGAAAGGTTCATCGGGATAATTAATGCAAGGGAAAAAATCAAGGATTTTAAATTCTTCAACTCAAATAAAATGGGTAATTATTCAAATCAATGTCTCAATTGTTAGGGTAATATACTATAGAATATGATAAGGGGATAAGGCCAAGCTTATGCAATCACAACTATAGAGGTTGAAGTTCCACATGATGTGGTGGCAAGTCAGTCGGAATGGCCCGAAGGCCTTTATTTTTTTATTATTTGATAATCCACCTTTCAAGGAGTGAGGTGGAACCCTTACAAGGCCTGAAGGCTTAGAGACAATAACATGACTCGTAGGTCTTAGAGGGAATCACCCATACAAGAAAACTTGGAACTGCTCCTCCACAGCATTTTTGTCATGATATCAGCACTCCACCTTTGCAGGGCTAGTTGGCTAGCTATCCTATACAAAGCTGCACAGGCCCGGTACTGATGGAAAATTCATACCCTCTCATTCTTCCAATTATGGTTAGCTCTTCTCTAGTGAATGTGCTTACCCTGAATCGTTGAATTCCTTTATCCAATGCTTTACTTGATTTTGGATCATTGAATTCCTTTATATCTTCCCTGTTTTCCAAGAAAATTAGACATTTCCAATTTTATTTAATAAAGTAGTTGTCATTAAAAACTTATAAGGGAAGTATCATTACAACAAATATGTGTCGATCAGTCCCTTTTATGACCTAGAAATGTGTGTTATTTTATGAACTTATTATTATACCGTTGATTGACTTTGATACAATTATTGTTATGAATTAGCTTTTAAATTATGATGCAAAAATATATTACAAGAATAAGGAAGTTATAATTTTTTAAAATGATGTAGAATCCCTTATCTTTATAGTAGAAACCTCACTGTCTGGTTCTTATCTAGATCCACCCCCAGTAGCTCTAATGAATGTGATTCTTATGGAGGAAGAGAATGAAATATCTATGGGTGAGGAAATAAATATTCAAATTTAGGATGTACCTAATGTTCAATAATACATTAATTTAATTCTATAGTATTTACCTAGACATCCTCTAGAGTGATAATTTGAGTTCTCTGTTGATTTAATTCCAAGTGAAAGACCTGTATCAAAGACTCCCTATTGAATGACCACTGTGGAATTAGTAAATCTGAAAAACAAAACTAGAGGAATTGAAGGAAAAGGTATTTATTCACACTAGTGTTTATCTATGGGGATCCCTTATTCTCTTTGTCAATAAGAAAGATGAATCCATGAGGTTGTGCATTGATTATATAGAAATAAATTCTATTACAATAGAGAACATGTATCATCTACCTCGCATTGATTATTTATTCAATCAAACTCACGGAGCTCAATATTTTTTGAAGATTGATCTTTGATATGGATATCATCAGTTGTGTGTGAGGAAGGAATATATTCCAAATATGGAATTTCAAACTAGGTATGGGAATTATGAGTTTGTATTAATGACTTTTGGACTGACTAATGCACCCTCTATTTTCGTGGATCTAATGAACAAATTTTTCAAGGAATATCTTGATGATTTTGTTGTGGTATTTATTAACAATATCTTGATATATTCCAAAATATATGAGGACCATGAGAACCACTTACAAATTGTTCTAGAGACTCTTAGAAGAAAAGAGTTATATGGTAAGTTTAGTAAGTGTGAATTTTGGCTTCAAAATATTTCTTTTCTTGGCCATATTTTCTCTAAAGATGGAATCTCAGTTTATCCCATGAAGACAAAGGAAATCCAAGAATGGCCTATGACAATTAACATAATCGAGTTATGTAACATTATTGGATTATCATGTTATTATCAGTGTTTTATATAGAATTTTTCCAGGTTGGCTAACCCGCTAACCAAGATCACATGTAAAGGGGTTAAGTTCATGTGGAAAAAAGAATGTATATAATGTTTTGAGGAATTGAAAAGAAGATTGGTCAATGATCCAATTTTGACAAGAAATTATGGGTTTTTGATATACAGTGATGCATCAAAGAATGGATTGGGTTGTGTCCTTATACAAAATGATAAATTTATTTCTTATGCATCAAGTGAGTTGAATACTCATGAAAAAAATTACTCAACTTGTTATCTTGAGTTATCATCCATAATATTTTCTCTGAAAATATGGAGACACTATATCTATGGTGAAATATGTGAGATATATATAGATCACAAGAGCTTAAAATAAATTTTTACATATAAATAACTCAACATGAGGCAAAGTAGATGGCTTGAGTTACTCAAGTATTATGATCATTCAATACACTACCACCAAGGAAAGGAAAATAAAGTAGCATATGCATTAAGCAGGAAAGATCATGGACTCCTAACCCAAATGAGGATTGAGATAGATCCTATATTCATGGATCTAGTAAATATGGATATGGTAATTTTTAAGGAAGAGGAAACATCATTCCTTTTTCAAATGATTTATAAACCATCTTTACTGGAGAAGATAAAAATATCTCAATTTGATGATGAGAACCTTAAAAATAAAATAAAATTTGTTAAGGATAAAATATTGGAATACTTTGAGTATGAGTATAGAGTTCTGAAATTTAGAAAGAGGTTATGTGTTTCATCAATAAATGATCTAAAAGGGGATATATTATATGATTCTCATAGCTCGAATTTCTCTATACATCCTAGTAGTACCAAGATGTATAGAGATCTGAAGGAACATTTTTGTTGGGATAACATGAAGCGGTAAATTGCTGACTATGTGTCAAGGTGTCTAGTTTGTCGAAACATAAAGTTCGAGAGACAACATCATATAGGATTCATTCAACCTCTACCTATTCCAATGTGGAAGTGGGATGACATTATGATGGACTTTGTCACTAGACTACCAAGGAAACCTATAAGGAATGATATAATATATGTTATTGTTGATCATCATACAAAATCAGCACATTTCCTTACTACAAGATAATATTTTCCACTTTAGCGCCTAGAAAGACTCTATATTAATGAAGTTGTAAGACTTCATGGTGAACCTCTATTGATTTTTTCAAATTTATATCCCAAATTTAAATCAAAATTCTAAAAGAGTATTTACAAGGCTTTGGATACTGAGCTTCATATGAGTACTGCTTATCACCCCCAAACTGACAAACAATCTGAAATGACTATTCAAACACTAGAATACATGTTGATATCATGCTCACTTTAATTTAAAGGTATATGGGATCAGTAATTACCTTTGGTGGAATTTTCCTACAATAATAGTTTCTATTCTAGTATTCAAATGGTGCCATATGAAGAATTGTATAGTAAGAGGTGTCAAACTCCAACTTGTTGGGATGAAGTCGGTGAGAGGAAACTCACAGGCCTAGAACTTATTGAAGAAACAATGAAAAAGTTAAAGACAATTCAGGCCCATATTAAATTATCCCAAAGTAGACAAAAGATTTATACTGAAAACTGGAGAAATGATTTTTAATTTCAAGTGGGTGATCATGTCTTTCTAAAAGTATCACCATGGAAGGGTGTCTTAAGGTTCGGTAAGAAAGGAAAACTAAGCCCCATATACATCAAACCATTTGAAATCCTGAAAATAATTAGAGTTTTAGCTTATCTTTTAGTGATGTCTCCAAGTCTCTCCAAAGTTCATGATGTGTTCCATGTGTCATTGTAAAAGAAATACATTCCAGACCTAATGCATGTACTCACCAATGAAGAAATAGAACTAGAACCAGATTTGTCTTACTATGAAGAGCCTGTCTATATTCTTGACACAAGAGGGAAAGTATTGATAAATTGGATGACTCGGCTAGTAAAGGTTCACTATAGAAACCATAAAATAAAGGAAAAAACATGAGAAACAAAGGATATAATAATGAAGAACCAACCACATCTTTTTGGAGGGAAATCTACATGAAAAAAATTTGAGGATGAAATTTCTGAAGGTAAGAAGAATATAACACCCCGATATTTTATGGTATGTTTCTTCATAAATAATTTCAATTAATTAGATAGATTATAATGCATTCAAAAATAAGACTTTGTGAAACAACACTTTTTTATTTATAGGATATCGTTATAACCTAGCTGTTAAACATAATTTTTTCGCTTCTATGTTTTGAATTTCAAAAAACAGACATACATGGTTGCATTCAATAAGATATTTAGAGTCTGATAGGATCAACTTAATTTTTGTTGAATAGTAATTTACCCTTATAAATAGTAATTCTACACTTATGAATAGTAATGTTAGCCTTATGAATATTATCCTCACCCATGAAAGTATAAATAAAATTTAGGCACCTTATAAATGAAGGTGAATATTTTAAAAATTAATAATTAAGTGTTGGTATTTTTGTGAATAATAAATATTTAATTATAATTTTATAATTAATAAAATTATTTAAAAGATAATTCACTTTCATAAAATTTATTCATAAATTAATATTATATATTTCAATAATTTTGGGATAATTTAATGAGACCTTAGATAATTTTTCATGGTGTTATAAAATCTTTTATAATTTGAAAAGCAGTATCTTTTAAGTAAATAGTGATTTTAATTAAAAATTAAATTATCATATTTATAAAATTATTCTTATAAAATAGAGTTAATTTTTCAATTCTACATGTCAAAAAATTATTATGGTGAATTTTTGGGATTTTTCTGATACACTTGAATTTTTGGTGAATAGTAAAATATGGTAATTTATGTTATAAATACATTACATGTTAAATACATTATTCCTTGGATCATGGATGATGTAAGAAACCATTAGTTAAAAATAAAATTCTCTCATTACTTTATTTATTCACAATAATAAGTACTATTTCTTGTATTGTGAAAAATAATAAAATAATGAATAAAATATTGAGAAATCACCCCTCTCCTCCACTATAAAAAACACCCCTCACCCCCTCTTCTCGTCACTCCTCTAAGCCTTAAATATTGTCAAAGTTCTAACCAAATCCTCTTTCCTAGTATATCCCCACTTCTATAAGCTCTTTTTCTTACCAAAATACTAAAACCAATCCTCTTAAGGAGGTTCTCAAGGAGAAGTATTCAAGAGGTAATCCTCTTCCTTTTCCTTTTAATTTCTTTTCAAGTTCATTATTTTATTATTCTATTCTCACATCATCTATCCAAATTATCATGATAACTATAGTATAATCTATATACTATAATGATATCATTTTAATTTAATATCCATAATCAATCTCCTTACTCTCTCTCTTTTATTTTAAAAACGAAATTATCGTCTGGGAGGTGTCGACTTACAACCTTTGTGGACGATAAACTTTCGTTATTTAAATTATCCTTCATGGATAGTCATAAAACCATTTTTATGGTTGAACCAGATTATAAAATATGTATTATATCTTATTTAATTTTATGGAACCATTATATATATATATTATATTAAATAATAGAACAAAAATAGTTCATTGTAATCGAAAAAAACACTAAAATTAAGCTAAACCATTATCACTAAATATCTTTTTTAATGATTCATCCTCATTCCATATAAAAAAATGATATGTATAACCAATTGCACTTATGGTTTTTAATTGATAACATGTAATTCCAATTCTGGATAATTATACCCATTTTACACAAACTTCATTACATGTATACAAGTAAACCGATCATGAAAACCAAGGAAACGAACGATCTCGAGCGATAAAATTGTATCATATAACTCATAAAAAGACTATAAATGAACTTAATAAAATTATAATAAATTAAATATGTGTATATAAGGTTCTGAATTAATTAATTAATGGATTTTATTTGACTATCCAGGACATTAAGATCAAGGGAAGAACACATTCATACATGAGGTAATGGGTTTCTCATATCACTTTTATTTCTATGATATTTTCATTGTTCACCGCTTATTTCTTGTATTAGGTGTATGTACACTTCCATTTGACATATAATATCATGATTATATTTATATTAATGGTTTTAAATGATTCATTTTATGATTATTAATTTTTTTCATACGATTCAACTAATTACAATGTGGTAAGGGACTTTGTCTCACTTTCCATTTCATTGAGACTTACTTGGTATTGTGCACCTAATCATTTTTATGTGGTGTATCTAATTCACCTTTGAGATAATTTTTCATATGAAATTTAATTTCTATTAAATATCCATATTCTTGTATCATGTGTATGATTATTTTCTTAGCCGTATAACATTTTACATACAGTGTTTATTTTGAATGTTGCATTAACTGTGGAAATATTGATGAATATGTATCCTATACTGTAATGAACCAAAGTTTAATCAATTAAAATTCCCTTATTATAATTATTTCATATAGTATAATCACATGAAATCACAAAACAATGAACTACTAAGTACTATGGGACCTTTAAACATAATATTGTCACTTCTGTGATTTGAATTTTGAAAATATGACATACACGGTTGTGATCAATAATATGTTTGGAGTCTGATAAGACAAACTTAATTTTTGGTGAATATTAATGTTACCTTTATAAATATTAATACAACCCATATGAATAGTAAATCATCCAAGTGAATAAGTAACCTTACCAATGAAAGTATAAATAAAATTTATTCATCTTATAAGTGACAATATGATATAACGATATCATAGTGTTGTTATTATTGAAATTAATGTATATTTAATTACATTTTATGATTAATTTAATAATTTAAAAGAAAATTTAATTTCATAAAATCTATTCATAAATAATTATTTTGATGAATAACAATTGTATTATAATTTTAAGAGGCCTTAATTGATTTTTCAAAGTGTTAGAAAGTGATTCTAATTTTAAATTTTTTATTTTTCAAGTAAATTATGATTTTAATTAAAAAATAAATTTCACATATTTAGAAGATTATTTTCATAAAATAGAGTTAATTTTTGAATTTTACATGTAGAAAAATGGTTGGGGTGAATTTTTGGGATTTTTCTGAAATACTTGAATTTTGTGAATAGTAAAATACGGCAATTTGTTGTATATATACATTATATGTTAAATACACTATTTATTGAGTCATGGATGATGTAAGCACAATGGGTTCAAACTCAAATTCAAATTTTACTATTTTTTTCACAAGAATAAATACTATTTCTTATCTTGAGAAAAATATTAAAATAATGAATAAAATATTGAGAAAACCCTCTCCTCTACTATAAAAACCACCCTCACCCCCATCTTCTCTTCAATCCTCTCAAGACTTGTTCCTTGTCCAAATTCTGATAAAATCTCTCCCTAAGTCCATATCCCACATCCATCATCCCTTATTCTCTTCAAAAGACCAAATCATCTCCCCTAAAGAGGTCATCAAGGAAGATATATTCAAGAGGTAAATTCCCTTTTTCATTTATTTTATTTTCTTTCAAGTTCCATTATTTTCTTTTTCTTTACTCACCTCATTTCATCCAAATGTTATGATAACTACAGTACATTACATGAACTATAATGTTGTTATGATAATGTAATAATTCATCATAATCTCTCCTTTCACTTCAAAAAAATGATGAGTTTTGAGGGGGTTATTATTGACTTTAGAAGGGGTTATAACCCCTTATAAAGACATTAGCGGTAGTTATGAGTAATCACCGCTAATGTGCCCACCCCCTGTTATTAGGTTCTGTTTTGAGGAACCGCTGGTAAAATCAGTCTGACTTTAATAGCAGTTGCATTAGAGGGGTTTTAAACCCCCTCTAATGTTGACATAAATTTCCCAAAAACTGTTTCCTTTAGAAGCGCTTACAACCACAATTTCCTCTAATAGAGAGGCTTTAAGGGAGGTTTTAACCGCCCCTAATTTTTATTACTTTAGGGGTAGTTTTAAGAACTGCCCCACCTCCCTCCCGTTCTATTGGGTGGCCTTCCCTCCCATTCCCTTTCCCCTTCGGTTCCCCACCCCTCCCCTTCACCTCTGGTTCCCCCTCTCCAATGACCCACACCACATGTCCCCCATCCCACCCTCTCTCCCAAGACCTGTGACCCGTGCTGCAAGTCCCCATCCCACCCTCTCTTCCATGACCCACGCCGCAATTCCTCCAAGGCATAAAATTTTTCGACTGTAGGGATTTGAACCCGAACCTATCGGTCCCCTACGCGAGAATTTCAAACATCGTTACCACTACAACAAGTTGTTTTTTATATTTTTTATAGGAATCAATATATTTATATATATATTATTGTCTAAACTAATAGATGTTATTTAGATAATATATTTAAATTCATTTTAATATATAACATATATATTTATATGTGTATACTCATATGATTATATATTTATAAATATATTTATATAAATTATTTATATACATAAAAACATATTTATATATTATATACATGTTTATTCATATAATATATATAAATAATTATATTTACATATATAAATATATATTTATAAATACATTTATATTTGTGTGTGTCTATTTACGTATTTATATAATATTTATTAATATGGTATAATTATAATATATATTTATTTAATTATTTTTATTGTTATTGCACCTTGTTTTTAAACTATAAAAATTATATGTTGTTTTATAAATACTATAAATTTATTTTATGATTTATATCATACATATATATTAAATACATTTATATTATATATATTTATCTAAATTATTTATATACTTAAATACTAATATATATATTATATACATATTTATTTAAAGAATATGTATAGATATAATTATTTACTAAATATATTTATATAAGGTATTTAAAAATATATTTATATAATGTATTTCAATACATATATTTATTATTATTTATATTAATACATATATATATTTATTTGTCTAAATAGTATAATATTATATATAATTAATATATAATTATATTACTCTATGAAATACAATTTATACAAATACGATTTATACAAATATATATATATAATATTATTTGAAATACAATTTTATATTATATATAATTAATATGTATATTATATATAACCAATATTATATGAAATACAATTTAAACAAATATATACTTAATAATATATGAAATACAATTTCTAAAAATATTTATATAATGTGTTTCAATACATATATTTATTATCATGTAAATTAATATATATGTATTCCAATAAATATAATTGTATAATATTTTGTAAATTAATATATATTTATTTATATAAATTCTATTTCATATAATATATAATTATATATAATATAAAATCATAAACATATTATTTAAAAGTATATTTGTTATTATTATAATATAAATTATAAAAACTACAAGATTGGGTTTTATATGTTATATTTTTTAAATAATATATATATATATATAATATTTTATGCTTTTATATTATAAATAATTAATATTATATGGAATAAAATTTATACAAATAAATATATATTAATGTACATAATATTATAAAATTATATTTATGTATATATATAAAAAAATTAAATACAATCATATAAATATTTTATATAATATGTTCATATAATGTATTTAAATACATTTAAATATTGTGTTTTAATTATATATATTATGTAATTTTCATTTTTTTTTAAATAGTGGGTGTTCACAACCCCTATAATCTCTTAAATTAGAGGTGGTGTTGAACCCCCTTTAATTTTAAGACATTAGAGGGGGTTTTGAACCCTCTATAATTTAAAAAAATAGAGGGGGTTTTGAACCCCCTCTAATTTAAAGATATTAGAGAGGTTTTCCAACCCTCTCTAATTTAAGACATTAGAGGGGGGTTTTGAACCCCCTATAATTTAAAGATATTAGAGGGGGTTTTAAACCCCGTCTAATTTAAGACATTATAGGGGGTTTGGAACCCCATCTAATTTAATACATTAGAGGGGGTTTTTAACTCCCTCTAAAATCCAATAGGATATTTTAAAAAATGTTAAATAATTTAGAGGGAATTCCATAACACCCTCTAAATTCGATGGTTAGCGAGAGTTGTACATAACCCCCCTCTAATTTTTATAGAAAATAAATTTATAGGGGTTTTTTCTTAACCCTCTCTAAATAACCCCCTCTAATGTACTATTTTTTTACAGTGTTTCTCCTCCTTTTATAGCAGAAATGAAAACATCATCTGAGATGTGTTAATTTCTCACATTCAAGGATAATAGCTTTTCAATTTCAATTACCTTCTTCAATTCTGGTCATAAAACCATTTTTATGGTTGAAATAGACTATAATATATGTATTATGTCTTATTTAATAATATGGAATATTTTGTACACATGATATTAATCTATAAAGAAAAATGTGTTTGTTGTGATCAAAAACGTCAATTAACCAAAACGATTATCATTAAAGTTTTATATAATGATTCATCTTCACTCCAAATAACCAAATGAATTTTATAAACATGTAATCTTGTGTATGTTAACTAATAACATACAACTTCAATTTTGGACAACCATTCTCATCTTACATGTTTATCCTTACATGTATATAAGTAAACCAATCGTGAAAACTAAGGGAACAAATGCTCCAAAACAATGAAATTAAACCTATTAATCCATCAAAAAGGTCATGAATGAACTTAATAAGGTTATACTCAATCCATTACATGTATAAGAGTTTTTTGAAATATTAATTAATGAAATTAATTTGGTTATCCAGGACATTAAGATCAAGGGAAGAACACCTTTGGACTTAAGGTAAGGGATTCTACCCAAACCACCATTATTCCTTCAGGTTATTCTATCTTTCTTTTTACCCAAATGAAGTTATCTATTATTTTTTATGCGCGTCTTCTAAATTATGTGTATATTCTCCAAAATCATGTATCAATATCCATTCATCATTCTCTTTTGGGGATATACATGTTTTTAAATGATTCCCTCCTCAATTCTACCTGATAAGCAAGCCGTTTTAAGGGAACTTCCAGAATTCTTACCCAAATTCAAGTGAAATATATCATCTATTTTAAGGCACCATTGTTTTTATGAAATAATTTTTTTTTATAAAACCCTTCTTGGTTCACTTCTGGTTTTATATGAAATATTATTCCCTTTTCTATTTTAAATTCCCTTTAGTACTTTCTTTAAAACTGCACTGAAATGTTTTAATTCTAACATTTCTTAAATACACTTCTTATAAGTTATCACTTCTATTTGACATCACTTACCATGATATATGATTATTTTTTATTATTAATATCCATGTATGTTTTAATTCATTTCTTTCATGGACACTTTTATGATACACTCATTCATTATGCTTTATGACATGATTATGATACCCATTTATTTCCATGGTTACCCTTATGTTTATGTATGATTGATTATGTATGATTATATATGTGGAAAGAATATTCATGAACATGTTATTATGGGTCCACCCAGATAGCACTCCAATGCATTAGGTAAATTTTAGTCTCATGATATGTTATGTGCAATGGTCTTAGCGGTTCTCCTTGACTTGTGCTACCATGTGCAATGGTCTTGGTGGTTAACCTTGACTTGTACTTATCTATGTGAAAAGAGCATTGACTCATTATAAATTCATGTTTTATGTTTCTTACACATTACTATGAATCCATGTTCATATGATACCATGTTTATATGTTATGATTCCATATGTTCCATACCTTATTATATCAGTATGTCATGCCTTATAACCCATGTGTTGAATCTTTATTCTTATGTTTATTACCTTACTAGGATTTTTATCTCATCCCTTTGTTCATGTTATCCCTAGGTTATCCTATGAATATGTATGAGAAAAATGTAAGGTAGGGGATCTTTATGAAGACTAAATAAAGAAATGTAATATTTAGTCCCATGTTTTAAGTTTTATGTAGCTAGTCTTCCAAGACACTATACTTTTTGATCATTAGCTTTTATTATGGTTCTTTAGTATTCTTAAAATCATGTAATGATATTTATAAAAGGCTAGGGTCACTATAGTTGTTATTAGAGCATGGTTTAGTTATTTTTGGAGATTAGGAATAGAGCATGTTAGTAAGAACCTTAAGGATGAGACTATGTATAAGAAAACATCCCTAAATTTTGGTAAGTATAGAGTAAGTGGTTTATCAAGAAAATACATCCTCGTCTGGATAAAAACAAGTGGATGTGGCTCTGTTATAGATGTATCTAGGGGTAAAACCTAAAAACACCACTTTGAGATAGACTCTAATAGGAATTGGTGCCCGATAATGGGCCTTGATGCACTCTTGGTTTGACACTCCCAGGGGATATGCTTTGATAAATTCATAAGCTTAGTATAAACCATTATTAAGGTAGAAAAAAATACCATAAGAATATATGTTATGAAATAGATCAAGGATAACCTAGATTTAAACCTACGGAATCATAAGTTAGGATATACTTTTCCTTTAATAGTTTATCCTTTTATGTTTAAAGTTTCCTTTTTATGCTTAATATCTAAGTATTAAATCCCTCTAATTGTACGTTTTTTTCTTAGTTAATAGTTGGAAATAGAAGAACACGGTCCAAAAATCAATGTGATATTGAATGTGAATATTTCCCTAATGATATGCCAAATATGATGGTAACAGGTGCTCAAAACTTCATGACAGTACTTGCTCAGATGGCTCAAGTTATAAATAATAACTTGAATCATGTGGAATTCCATCCTCCTCCAAGGAAAGTGAAATTTTTTATTTAATCCTTAATGCATAAAAGGCCTCCAATGTCTAGTGGATCTTCTGATCCCCTCCTCACAGAATAGTGGATTAAATCCATTGAAAAGATATTCTCTATCCTCCATTGCTCAGAAGAATAAAAATTCATACTGGAGGTCTATCATTTTGATAAAGAAGATGATCAGTGGTGGACACTGATCAAGAATACGAAGTCCTAGGAGTAAATTTATTCATGGATTGGGAGGAATTCAAGAAAATGTTTTTTAATAAATACTTTCCATGAACCCTCTATCTCAAGATGGAAAGAGAGTTCCTCAAACTTAAGTAGAAGGAATATGAGTTCATTGGGGAGTATGAAGAAAACTTCACAAGGATTCCAAGATATTCCTTTGGGTTTGTCATAAACACCAAAATCAAGGTGTATTGCTTCTTTAGAAAACTAAAGTTGAGTCTACTAAAAGCATTGGTGATTCATGACTTCAACAGTTATGAGAATATTGTTTTTTGTTCCCTCAAGGTTTAAATGGAGATCGGAGACTCTCAATGGTATCATGGTCCTGGTGATAAAAAACAAAAAATAGAGTCTAATATGGGTGGTTCGGAAAATAAATCCCCTGATGGAAAGAAGATCATACATCCCACGTGTCAAAATTATGGGAAGAAGCATCCGGGTAACTATCTAAAGGGAACTAGGAATTTATTCAAATGTGGAATAATGGGACATATTACTAAGAACTTTTGGAGGGATATGAATAATCACACTAATGGGGAAGAATAAAGGAAGGTTCAAATCAATGCTCAGATTATAGTGCATTGTTACAATTTTAAGGAGCATGGGAATTATGAGAACAATTTCCCTAATCCAAGGGTTGTTGGAGGAAATCAACCACAACCTCCAAGGGAAAAAGGAAGAGATTATTCTATCACTAATACTGAGGTGGATCTATACAATGATGTGGTGATAGGTGCACTAGTTATTCATGTTGGAGTTTGTGGTCTAGAACCAACTACTTTGTACTTTATTCATTAATAAAATCCTTATCACATCTTGATTGTTCTTCTGCGTGAAAATTCATGTGATAATGTCCTAAGGACAGCTGTTGCATTAAAGGCTCATAGCGGAGCCCTGCTATGATGAGAACCCAGAAGTTCCATAACACTATTCTTGAATATATGTTCTATGTCCAGATTATATTATTTGAGGGACACAAATAATACAGGTCATTAGGGGTGAGGACTCATAAAACTTTGAGACACCTTCTCATGGTGTGCACCCTTGGTAATATCCAGGATGATATTATGAGAACGAGACCCGCCAGTAGGAAATCCACATTTCATAGTGTCATTGGATGTTCCTATCTATGGACGTGTGTATTGGTCCTTAGAATTTAAGATTATTATTAATGTGTATTACAACTCGCGCACTTAGATGTATTGACGAAAACTGTGAAGACACACTGTTCGCAGCGAGGTAGGATACGTTGGGTGCATCATGAGTAAAACTGCATTAATAGATAATGTGAGAAAGGATTTGTCCCTTATGTTTCATAACAGAAGTAGATATCTCAGGCCCTTTGAGGGAATTGATATAGCATAAATAAATCCATATCCATGGTAATGTATGAGCAAGTTCAATTCCGGGAAGTCAAAGAAATAATAATCGAGCACATGGGTTGATGGCACTAGCATGAAACCCTCTTTATTATAGATATCGAGACAAAGGGATTATATTACACGGTAAGCGTTCTTAGGAGGTGACACGTCATTGCGGTGTTAACTTCTTTATCTATGGGTGCCTTGGAGCGTTGCTAGATGCTAACCTTGGAATTTAGGCAGGCTCTGCCTAATGCCACTGAGAAAGAGGCCTAGAGGGTCACACACTAAGTGTGTCCATGTATCTCAGTTAAATATTAATTTAACAATTTAAATAAATATTATTCCCGACTGTGGTTTAATAATTATTTGAGGATGCCTGATTGCATTTATTTCGACACTAGTTATTCGAGAGAATATATTGTGGGCGAAATAATATATTTATTAGCGAGTAATGCAGTTACATTTATTTAAGAAATAAATAGCCATTACTCAAGGTCTAATAAATGTGGTGGAGAAAAATGGAAAATAAAAGTACACGCTATGTATATTAAATATACACGCCGTGTAGTTTTATGGAAAACAAGTACACGCCGTGTATTAATTATTACATGCCATGTAGTTTTCCAGTCGGGATTTTGAGGATATAATATTGTTTTATTAAATGATATTAATTATAATCAGTGTGGGCGCATGTTAAGGAATTAATAATTCTACATGGGGTTTCAATAAGAGTTAATGAAATAAATAAAACGCATAACGCGTTTATTTATTGTCATAACTCTATTAACCTCAAACCCAATTATAAATATCCTCACAACCCTAACACTTTTCCAGATCCATTTTTGTGCACAATGGATTTGGAAATACTCTCAAGCCAAGATAGAATTCCCTTTCCACCAAGAACGCCCTCAAGTTACGAGAGCGAGATCCTCCACCGGATCAAGGCGGTCGAAGGCGAACATCGCAAGCGAAGGTTCTGCGCTAGCACCCGGAGATCCCTTCAGCGACATCCAGAGATGCGTGGATCACGTGTAAATCACCGCTAAAGGAATCCTTTACTTGGATTCTATGATGCAATAATAGATCATAAGATTGTGACTGGATACATCGACGAAGAAATAATTCCACCGTGGTAATTCTTGTGAATTAATTAAATTAATTATAACCAACATATGATGATCCGATCTCAATGGTTCTAGGACTCTTATTTTATTTTTCGTTCTTCGTTCCATTCCGAAGATCCGTCATTTTATATCATGACAGATCTCGGATTGAACGTTGTTTAACCCTACAATTAAAGTTGGGCAAACCCACCAATGCGCTTCCGCTGCGCTCGAAACCTACAAGTGGTATCAGAGGGATCATATCATTGATTATAATTATTTAGTTTTTCGTTGGTGGTTTACACATTTAATAATTTAGTTATTTCAATTCATGTTTAATCGTTCTGGAAATCTGAATCTCGAGATCTGTTCCTCCTCTATCGTTTCTCATTCACCTCACAGAAACAAATTTTTCTTTTAATTTTGATTAAAATAAAATAAAGGAACTCATCCGGAGGATCCAAACATTTCTGGCCGTACAACACCAGAATACACGGCATGTATTCGGAAGTACACGTCATGTATTCTAGGTTCAATGCATTGAATTATCTGCTAAATCAGACAGTGTATTGGATTCTTTCTAAGAATTTAAGACAACATGTTTTGACCAGAAACAGGTGGCACACGGTTTCCAGATTACACGTCGTGTGGTCCAATGAACACGGTGTGTAGTCCCTTCGGGTTAGGGTTGGGCCGTGTACCCCGTACACGGCTTGCCCGGCTGGAAACCGTGTAACACGGAAACTACACGGCGTGTGTCCCACAGAACATGTCGTGTACTCCAAAAATTTCCGAAGTACATTAACATGCCCTATCCCCAGGCGTGTACTTCGGATGGACGGTGAAGAAAAGTACACGCCGTGTAGTCGGAACTACACGTCGTGTACTCACCCAAATTACACATATTTATTAAAATTTATTATTATATCATACAAACCCTTGAGATGTGTACCATGGTGCAGGCGTAAAGCTGATCCACAACATGTGATAGGTGTTTTATATATGTGTGTTTAATTTAACATCTGTGTAATGAACGGGAATTCACCAGGTTGCCTCCAAGGTACAAGTAACATACAAGGATAATTTTAAATGAATTTATTTGTTTAAATTTATGATGGATGAGAATCTCAAGGAAGTTTAGAAAAGGGTTTAAGATAAAAGGATTGATTAATTAAAGATAATTAATTAATTCGAGCATGATTTATCTTAAACAAGAACGATTAAAGAATTGAATGCTAGTTTTATTTATGCGTAAATATCATTGCATGTATGTATGATCATGATCTATAATGAGACCTTTGTATGTGAATGGTTTATTTTAATTTATTTATTTAAATTAAATATGTTGGCATGCGATCCATATTCTCATTAATATGTAGGGTCTTCATTCCCAAGTATTATTTTATGTAAAAACCCCTTTTACCCCTCACCTATGTGTGAGATAAATGCATATGTAATGGATGGAGATCCCAAGCTAGTGGAGGTGGCTCAAGTCAGGGGCCAAGGTGAAACCAATCCAAGGAGGTACAAAGGTGGACAGGTGGAAATTTGTAAACACAAACCCAAAACGTTCAAGGTGTTTCTCCCCTAGGTCTTGGGTTAGTTTATCAACTGCTAGATAAACTAACCAATAGAAAAATCTCATGATCATAACATTTATTTTATTTTTGTCAGTTTCGTGGTTTATTTATTGTGGGTGTTTTGTCACGATCACACAATTAATGAATTAAACGAGCATGCAAGATGGAACTAAAATAAAACCAGCTTATACGTAAATATTATCTTAGACATGGTTAATCACTTAAGTATATCCCACTTAATATTAACAAGCATGTAATCAAAGATAATAAAATGGCAATTTACGTATAAGGATAAAATCCCTCAAAAGAAATATTAAGTCGGTATAGCCTTCCATAATCTTGGTTAGAATCGAACCATAGTTCAAAGTGCTTGACCAACCCTAGTTGGGGTGCTTTCAATTATTAGGGAATTCTAATTCAAGGTTTTGGGTTGAATTGACTTGGTACACATCAAGGTTTGACTGCCACAGCAGGACTTGGTGTGACCAAGAGGCAAAGGTTGAGGAAATCCAAAATAAAAGGATTTCAGGATTGGGGAGTCCACTCAGCAGATCAAGGAGCTGCGAGTTAATGCAGTTGGCATTTGGAATGCCTGCCTAAAACCCTTTAAGTTGCTTGACCAACCCTAGTTGGGGTAATGAGAAGGGCAATATGGATCCTTTCCACTATAATATTCAGGCAACAGAATATTCCGAAATCAATGGTTAGGGCTATTGGATTTCGATAAAATAGTGGGAGACCAATACGTAATAATTTATTTATTTGTAACAGTTTTTTAATAAAGTATTAAACCTTTTATCATCTTAATTTTTAGAAACGACAAGAAAATGACTTCAAAAATATCATTGCAAACCATACTCGAGAAGGAAAACCTTCTCACCAGCACCAATTTCCATGAGTGGCAGAGGCGTTTACGCATCATCCTTCACCACAAAAGGAAATTGTATGTGCTGGAAGAGCCTATTCCAGTTGCGCCTGGGAAAGAGGCCAGTGATGAGGAATTATCTCTCTATATGAAACACATGGATGATTCCACAGATGTCCAGTGTTTTATGCTATCGGCCATGTCCAATGAGATCTTGAAGCAACATGAAAACATGGACGTGTATAGCATGATGTCTCACATTAAGGATCTCTACCAAGAGAAGGTGATACAGGAGAGGTATGAGATCTACAATGATTTGTTTACAACTAAGATTGGAGAGTCTGCACCAGCTGGGCCTCATGTAGTCAAGCTTATTGGCTACATTGAATGCCTGGACATCTTAGGGATTAAATTCCCAGATGAGTTGCGTACAGATCTCATCCTATCATCACTTCCCAAGACCTTCTCTAGCTTCATTGTCAATTATAAAATGAGCGGCAATGAGAAGAGTCTATCGGATCTTCTGACCTTGATTCACCAGGTAGACAACAACATGGGGCATGAAAAACCTGCAGTCCTTATGGTGAACAAGAAAAGGAAGGACAAGGAAAAGGGGCCAAAGACTTATAAACGGTCTGAAGCCCCCGAGCACCATCCCTCCAAGAAGGGGAAGATCCAGAGGCAGGTCAATGAATGGGAGGCGGTGTGTTTTTCATGTGGAAAGCAGGGCCACTAGATGAGGAACTACACCCAGAAGTGCGGGCACACTAAAGGTGTGTTCGTTATCAAGTTTAATATTTCCATTTCTACACATTGGGTATTAGATACAGCTTTTGGGGCTCACATCTATATTCAAATGCATGAATCAAGTAGATTTAGAAATATTTCCAGAGGAGAGGTGGATCTTCGAGCTGCCAATGGCGTAAGGATGGCTGCGTTGGCTATTGGTGACTACCACCTCTCATTATCGACTGGCATGATTTTGGTTTTACATAACTGTTATTATGTGCCTAGTGTTACCAAGAACATAATTTATGTATCTTGTTTGGATATGGATAGATTTATTTTCAAGTTTGTAAATAAGGGTTGTCTCTTTTATAAGAACAACATATGTTATGGTATGGCACATTTAAATAATGGTTTGTATGTATTAAATTATGAAAACCAAGTGTTGGCAATCGATAAAGAAACAAACTCACATGACTCATACATCACCCAGTTGTGGCATCACCGTCTCGGTCATGTAAATGAGAAGCACTTGAAAAATCTCTTCCAAGATGGCTATTTAGACTCTACTGAGCTAAAACCACTTGATAGATGTCACACTTGTTTACAAGGTAAAATGACCAAGCCGCTTTTCGGTGGACAGGGTGAAAGGGCCACAGAGCTTCTATGATTGGTACACACGGATGTATGTGGACCATTTCTAGTAGAAGCTAGAGGTGTATATTCTTACTTCATTACTTTTACTGATGATTTGAGTAGATACAGATTTGTTTACTTAATGAGGTATAAGTCAGAAGCCTTAGAGAAATTTAAGGAATTCAAGAATGAAGTAGATAATCAGCTTCGTAATAAGATAAAGAAACTTCGATTGGATCGAGGTGGAGAATATCTGAACCAAGAGTTCATCGATCTTCTACGGGAGTCTGGGATTCTATCTCAGCTCACTCCTCCTTATACACCATAGTGGAACGGTGTTAGTGAAAGGAGGAACCGCACCTTGTTGGCCATGGTGAGGTCGATGATGAGTCATGTGGATCTTCCATTATCCTTTTGTGGATATGCATTATAAACTGTAGCATACACATTAAAACAAGTACCAACTAAGGCGGAAAATGGAATTCCCTCCGAGTTATGGAATGGAAATAAACCCATTTTGTCGCATACACGTGTATGGGGATGTGAGGTGTTTGTTAAGGCCTTCTTAGGAAAAAACTAGCACCCTGGGGCACGAAGTGTATCTTTATAGGATATCCTAAGGAAACGAAAGGATATTACCTATATAACCCTTAGGACAAGAAAGTGATTGTTGCCAAACAAGACATATTTCTTGAGAGGGAGCACATCCTCAAAAAGGATAGTGGGGGAAAGATTGACTTCGAAGAAGTTGTTGCTCAAGATACACAGGAGTTGGTATAGGAACAAGTTCCACAGGTCCCTGTGGAAGAGGTTCCAGAAACACAAGTACTGTGTAGGAGCTCAAGAGAGGTAAGGGAACCAGAGATATTTGGTTTCCTAGTCACCGAGAATGGTGAATCATTATTTTTGGACAATGATGAACCTCTCTCCTATAAGGAAGCAGTAGAAAGCTCTGAAGCTGCAAGATGGCTAGAAGCTATGAATTATGAGATGGATTCCATGTATCATAACCAAGTCTGGGTTCTGGTCGA
This sequence comes from Viscum album, assembly GCA_963277665.1. Classification (NCBI taxonomy): domain Eukaryota; kingdom Viridiplantae; phylum Streptophyta; class Magnoliopsida; order Santalales; family Viscaceae; genus Viscum; species Viscum album. Next base: position 863,521,489 of record OY728121.1, read on the forward strand.
TGAGCCAGTTGATGTAAAGCATGTTGGATGCAAATGGGTATTCAAGATAAAATTGGACATGGAAGGTCAATTTAGCACCTATAAAGCAAGGCTAGTGGCTAAAGGATTCAGACAGCGTCAAGGAATTGACTATGATGAAACCTTCTCGCTAGTTGCCATGTTTAAATCCATAAGAATCATACTTTCCATAGAAGCTTACCATGACTATGAGATTTGGAAAATGGATTTCAAAACAGCATTCCTTAATGGGAACCTTCAGGAAGATGTTTATATGAAACAACTAGAAGGGTTTGTCACACCAGGTGAAGCCAAACGGGTTTTCAAGTTGCAGAAATCCATTTATGGATTGAAGCAAGAATCCAGGTCATGGAACATTAAATTTGATGAATCCATAATGGAATTTGGTTTCATTAAGAACAAATGTGATCCATGTGTTTATAAGTGGTTTAATGGGAATGTGATCGTTATCCTAGTAGTATATATTGATGACATATTACTTATTGGAAACGATGTACCAGTCTTACAGTTAGTTAAGGACTGGTTGAACAAGTGTTTCTCCATGAAGGACTTAGGACAAGAATCCTACATTCTAGGGATCAAGATCATTCGTGATAGATCCAAGAGGCTGCTTGGACTAAGTCAGGGTATATACATTGACCAGATACTAAAGAGATTTAGTATGGAACAATCCAAGAGGGGATTGGTTCCAATGTCACATGGCCTACATCTTTCTAAGAAAATGTGTCCTCGGACAGAACAAGAGAAAGATAGAATGAGTAAGATCCCATATGCTTTGGCTATAGGATCCATCATGTATGCCATGCTATGTATCATGCTTGATGTTGCCTATGCACTGAGCATGGTAGGCAGATATCAAGCAGATCCAGGAGAACAGCATTGGACTGCTGTTAAGACTATCCTTAAGTATCTGAGAAGAACTAATGATATGTTCCTTGTGTATGGAGGAGACGAGGAGCTTGTCATCAGAGGGTATGCTGATGCTGGTTTTCAGACAGATCGGAATGATTTGAAGTCGCAAGCTGGATATGTTTTCTGTCTCAATGGAGGAGCTGTGAGCTAGAAGATTTCAAAGCAGCCAGTTTTCGCCGATTCTACAGTGGAGTCCGAATATATAGCGGCTTCTGATGCATCCAAGGAAGCCGTTTGGATTCATAACTTTGTCCAGGATCTTGATGTGGTTCCTATAAGTAAAGATCCCATTACATTGTATTGTGATAATACTACAGTGGTGGATCTTGCAAAAGAACCAAGGTCACATCAACGGACAAAGAACATACTCAGGAAGTATCACCTCTTGAGGGATTTTTATCAAAGGGGTGAAGTTTCTGTGAGTAGAGTGTCCAAGGAAGAGAATGTGGAGGACCCCATGACAAAAGGACTATCTCAGTAGAAGCATGAATATCATGTGAGAGCTAGCGGGTTAAAGGTTATTATCATTTGGATCTAGTCCAAGTGGGAGTCTATTGGAGTTGGTGGTCTAGAACCAACTACTTTGTACTTTATTCATTGATAAAAGCCTTATCACATCTTGATTGTTCTTCTGCGTGACAATGCATGTGATAATGTCCTAAGGACGGCTGTTGCATTAAATGTTCATAGTGGATCCCTACTATGATGAGAACCCAGAAGTGCCATAACACTATTCTTGAATATACATTCTATGGCCGGATGATATTATTTGAGGGAAACAAATAATATAGGTCATTAGGGGTGAGGACTCATAAAACTTTGAGGCACCTTTTCATGGTGTGCTCCCTTGGTAATATCCAGGAGGATATTATGAGACTGAGACCCGCCAGGAGGAAATCCACATTTCATACTGTCATTGGATGTTCCTATCTACGGACGTGTGTATTGGTCCTTAGACTTTAAGATTATTATTAATGGGTATTACAACTCGTGCACTTATATGTATTGACGAAAACTGTGACGACACACTGTTCGCAACGAGGTAGGATACGTTGGTTGCGTCAATAGTAATACTGCATTAATAGATAATGTGAGAAAGGATTTGTCCCTTCTGTTCCATAACGGAAGTAGATATCTCAGGCCCTTTGATGGAATTGATATAGCCTAAATAAATCCATGGCCATGGTAAGGTATGAGCGAGTTCAATTCCAGGAAGTCAAAGAAAGAATAATCGAGCACATGGGTTGATGGCACTAGCATGAAACCCGCTTGATTAGAGATATCGAGACAAAGGGATTATATTACACAGTAAGTGTTCGTAGGAGGTGACACGTCATTGCAGTGTTAACTTCTTTCTCTATGGGTTCCTTGGCGTGTTTCTAGATGCTAGCCTTGGACTTTAGGCAAGCTCCGCCTAATGCCACTGCGAAAGAGTCCTAGAGGGTCACACACTAAGTGTGTCCATGTATCTCAGTTAAATATTAATTTAACAAGTTAAATAAATATTATTCCTGACTGTGGTTTAATAATTATTTGAGGATGCCTGATCGCATTTATTTCGACACTAGTAATTCGAGAGAATATATTGTGGGAGAAATAATATATTTATTAGCGAGTAATGCAGTTAAATTTATTTAAGAAATAAATAGTCATTACTCAAGGTCTAATAAATGTGGTGGAGAAAAATGGAAAATAAAAGTACACGCAGTGTATATTAAATATACAGGCCGTGTAGTTTTATAGAAAACAAGTACACACTGTGTATTAATTATTACATTCCGTGTAGTTTTCCAGTCGGGATTTTGAGGATATAATATTGTTTTATTAAATGATATTAATTATAATCAGTGTGGGCACATGTTATGAAATTAACAATTCTACATGGGGTTTCAATAAGAGTTAATGAAATAAATAAAACATGTAACACGTTTATTTATTGTCATAACTCTATTAACCTCAAACCCGATTATAAATATCCTCACAACCCCAAAACTTTTCCAAATCCATTGTTATGCATAACGGATTTTGAAATACTCTCAAGCCAAGAGAGAATTCCCTTTTCACAAAGAATCCCATCAAGTTACGAGAGCGAGATCCTCCACTGGATCAAGGCGGTCGAAGGCGAACATCGCAAGCGAAGGTTCTTCCGTGCTAGCACCCGGAGATCACTTCGGCGACGTCCAGATATAGGTGGATCACGTGTGGATCACCCCTAGAGGAGTCCTATACTTGGATTCTACGACGCAAAAATGGATCACATAACCATGACCGGAGACATTGACGAAGAAAGAATTCCACCAAGGTAATTATTGTGAATTAATTAAATTAATTATAACCAACATATGATGATCCAATATCAATGGTTCTGAGACTATTCTTTTCTATTTCGTTTTTTGTTCCATTCCGAAGATCCGACGTTTTATATCGTGACAGATCTCGGATTGAACGTTGTTTAATGCTAAAATTAAAGTTGGGAAAACCCACCAACGCGCTTCCGTTGTGCTCAAAACCTACAATTCATTCAAGAATATAAAAAATACTATTTTATTTTGGTTCTACACATTCTTTCATATCTTGCATGTTTAGTAGAACTATTCAAACACTACCTCAAAATTTGGAGGTAGAGTTATCTGTGAGAATAGAAAATGGGGAAATTACTACATCCAAAGTATATAACTCCTCCCTGGATAATGTTTTTGGACTAAACCTCCTAGAAAATCCCATCATACTTACTTTAGTGGAGTTCAATGTTATCTTGTTCATAGAATGGCTATCTTTATACAAAGACAACATCAACTATTAGGAAAGGGAGATCACTCTTCACATCTTGAATAATCCTCCAATTATTTACAAGTGTTAGGAGGAAGATGAATATCCTTTATAATCATTGTCTCAATTTTGTATATTACTACCTTATAAGAAAGCATGTCTAGATCAAATGATTGAGACAAAGGAGATGATACTTCTCGAAGATATGTCTATCGTGAGGGATTTCAATTATTTATTCCCTAAAGAATTTATTATTCTTCTTCCTAATCTAGAGGTTGATTTCTTAATTGAAATTATTATTATATCTCTACCTATATCAAAGACACCTTATAGAATGGTTTTCATAGAGATGGAAGAGTTGAAGAAGCAGTTATATGAGAATCTAGAGATGGGTTTTATATGCCTGAGTGCTTCACCATGGGGTGCGCCAGTCCTCTTCATCAAGAATAAGGATGGATCAATTTTTCTCTGCATTGATTATCATGAGCTCAATAAAATCATGATAAAGAACAAGTATCCCCTATCATGGATAGATGACTTGTTTGATCAGCTTCATGGGGCCAATTATTTCTCTAAGGTGTAACTTTGGTCAGGATATCACCAATTAATGGTGAGGAAGGAATATATTCCCAAGACTTCCTTTCGAACGTGATATAGACACTATGATTTTATAGTGATTCCCTTCATACTCACTAATGATCCATCAATATTCATAGATTTAATGAATAAAGTCTTTAGATATTACCTCAACAAATTTGTGGTAGTTTTTATCCATGGTATTCGGATATAATCCAAGAGTAAGGAGGAACATGAGGAGAATTTGAATATTGTTCTGATGACTTTGAGAAGGGATAAAATTTATGCAAAGTATAGTAAATGTGAGTTCTAGATGGAGGAAGCACCATTATTTGGGAATTCTGTCACCAGCAAAGGGATATCTATGGACCCTTCCAAGACAAAGGAAATTCAAGAGTAGCCATGCCAACATCTATAACGGAGATCCGCAATTTTTTGGGTCTATCCAGGTATTATCGATGATTTTTAAAGAACTTATCATGATTTTCAAACCCAATTACCAAGATGACATGAAAGGGATTGAAGTTTTTCTGGACTCAAGAATGTGAGGAAATCTTTAAGAATTTCAAAAGGAGGTTTATCACTGCACCAGTACTCACACTCCCAACAAGTGGAGAACTCTTTGTGGTGTACACTGATGCTTCAAAGAAGGTATTAGGATATGTGCTAATGTAAAATGGTAAAGTTATAGCCTATGCCTCAAGGAAGTAGAAAATACATGAGAAAAAATATCTCATGCATGATCAGGAGTTGGAAGTTGTGATCTTTGCTTTGAAAATATAGTGGCATTATCTCTATGTGGAGAAGTGTGAGATATATACTGATCACAAGAGTCTAAAATATATATTCACATAGAAGGAGATTAATATGCACCAGTGAAGATGGTTAGATCTCATTAAGGATTATGACTGCCCAATCCACTACCATCCCGGTAAGGAAAATAAGGTGGTGGATTCTCTAAGTAGAAAGGATCTCGTATCATTATCAATGATGAGAATTGAAAAGGATCCAATTTTATTATATTTTTAGAGTGTGGACATGGGAATAATTAAGGGAGGAACATCATAAATCCTTTCTCAAATGTTTAATCAATCATCCCTCATGGATAAAATAAAGGATGCTCAAAGAAAAGATTTGGAAATTATGAAAAGGGTGGAAGCTATTAGAGATGGGAAATCCTAAGATTGATGAGAAAGGAGTTGTAAGATTTAGTTCACGATTATGTGTACCATCCGATCCAGATATAAATAAGGATCTTTTGAATGATGCACGTATCTCAACCTTCTCTATTCACCAAGGGAGAAAAAAGATGTATCGAGATCTCTGAGAGAACTTTTGGTGGGACAATATGAAGAAGGAGATTGTTGAATATGAATCAGGGTTCCTGTTAAGTCAACAAGTGAAGGATGAAAGAAAAACGTCTAAGGGTTTGATTCAACCACTATCCATACCAAAATGGAAGTGGGAGAACATTACCATGGACTTTGTCACTGGACTTCAAAGTACATTCAAAGAAAATAATGCTATATGGGTCATTGTGGATCATCTTACAAAGACAGATCACTTTATAGAAATTTTAGAGGACTTCTCATTGGATAAACTTGCATGGATATATATCAAAGATGTGGTAAGGATGTATAGAGTACCACTATCTATTTTATCCGATGGAGATCTGAGCTTCTTCTTGAAGTTTTGGAAAAGTCTCCAATATGCTCTAAGCACTGAACTAAACTTTAGTATGGCCTATCATCCTCAAACTGATGGCCAATCTGATCAAACTATTCAAACACAGGAATACATGTTGAGATAATGTTCTATGAACTTGAATGGAGGGTGGGACCAACATATTCCACTGGTCTAATTCTCTTACAACAATATTTTCCACTCGAGCATCCGAATGGCGCCATATGAAGTCCTTTATGGGAAAAGGTTCAGAACACCGGCATGTTGGGATGAAGTCGGTGAGCGTAAGATTCTAGGACTTGTAATGGTCGAAGAAATGGTGGATAATATGAAAACCATTCAACATCACATCAATGAATCCCAAAGTCTAAAGAAGAGTTATTCGAACAATCACCGATGGGACCTTGAGTTAAAAGTTGGATACATGGTATTCCTTTGAATATCTCTATGGAATAAGGTCATAAGATTAGGGAAGAAATGAAAGCTAAGTCCTAGTTACATCGGCCCCTTCGAGATATTTGATCATGTTGGAGTCGTGATCTATCGACTAAAACTTCCACCTAACATGTCTAAAGTACACAATATCTTCCATGTATCCCTCTTAAAGAAGTACATACCAGATCCTTTACATGTACTGTCTTTAGAGGTGGTACAGTTGGATAATAATATTTCTTAGGAGGAGCAGTCAGTGAAGATCTTGGGTTATAGAGATAAAGTTATATGCAACAATATTACTCACGTGGTCAAAGTACTATGGTGGAACCATAAGTACGAAGAGGCAATATGGGAATTAGTGGAGGAAATTAAGGAAAAGTACCCACACCTTTTTATGGCTTAGAATGTAAAAAGAAATTTTGAGGGAAACATTTCATAAGGGGGGAAGAATCTAACAACCCAAATTTTAATCAATGGAAATTCCCTTCTTATAATTATGTCGTATAGTATAATCACATGAAATCACAACACAATGAACTATTAAGTACTATGTGACCTTTAAAAATTATATTGTCACTACTACGATTTGAATTTTGAAAATCTGATATACATGGTTGCAATCAGTAATATGTTTGGAGTCTGATAAGACAAACTTAATTTTTGGTGAATAGTAATGTTACACTTATGAATAGTAATATGAACCTTATGAATAGTAAATCATCTAAGTGAATAAATAACCTTACCAATGAAATTATAAATAAAATTTATCCATCTTATAAGTGACAATATGATATAATTATATCATGGTATTGGTATTTTTGTAAGTCATGTATATTTAATTAAAATTTTATGATTAATTTAATAATTTAAAAGAAAATTTATTTTCATAAAATGTATTCAAAAATAATAATTATGATTAATTATGATTATATGATAATTTTAAGAGACCTTAATTAATTTTTCAAAATGTTAAAAAAGTAGTTTTCATTTTAAAATTTTATTTTTCAAGTAAATTATGATTTTAATTAAAAATTAAATTTAACATATTTAGAAAATTATTTTAATAAAATAGAGTTCATTTTTTAATTATACACATTGAAAAATGGTTGGGGTGAATTTTTGGGATTTTTCTGAAATACTTGAATTTTTTGTGAATAGTATAATACAGTAATTTACTGTATATATACATTATATGTTAAATAAACTATTTATTAAGTCATGGATAATGTAAGAACCTTGGGTTCAAACTCAAATTCACATTTTACTATTTTTTTCACAATAATAAATACTATTTCTTGTCTTGATCAAAATAATAAAATAATGAATAAAATATTGAGAAAACCCTCCTCTCCTCCACTATAAAAACCACCCTCACCCCCCTCTTATATTCACTCCTATAAAACCTTGTTCCTTGTCCAAAATCTACTAAAATATATCCCTAATCACCTCTACCATTTCTATCATCTCTTGGTATCTTAAAAAGAACAAATCCTCTCCCCTAAAGAGGTTCTCAAGGAAGATATATTCAAGAGGTAAATTCCTCTTTTCATTTCATTTATTTTCTTTCAAGTTCCATTATTTTATTTTTATTTCCTAAACACCTTTCATCAAAGTGTTATGATAACTTCAGTAACTTAAATTAAATTTAATTTTTTTATTATAATGGAATAATTCATCATCAACTCTCATTTCCCCTCCTTTTATACTAGAAATGAAAACACCATCTAAGATGTGTTAATTTCTCACATTCCAAGACAACGGGTTTTCAATTTAAATTACCATCTTCAATTATGGTCATGAAACCATTTTTATGGTTTAAACAGACTATAATATATGTATTATGTCTTATTTAATATTCTATAATCTTTTTTACACATGATATTAATCTATAAAGAAAAATGTGTTTGTTGTGATCAAAAAATGCCAATTAACCAAAACGGCTATCATTAAAGTTTTATATAGTGATTCATCTTCACTAAAAATAACAAAATTAATTTTATAACCATTTAATATTATGTATGTTAAATAATAAAAATTTAATTTTGTATAAACATTCTCATCTTACATGTCTATCCTTGCGTGTATATAAGTAAACCAATCACAAAAACCAAGGGAACAAACACACCCAAATAATGAAATTAAACCTATTAACCCATAAAAAAGGTCATGAATGAACTTAATAAGGTTATAATAAATCAATTAAATATAGAAGATGTTATTGATAAATTAATTAATGAATTTAATTTGGTTATCCAGGACATTAAGGTCAAGGGAAGAACATCATCGGACTTAAGGTAAGGGATTCTACCTGAACCTCCATTATTCCTTTGGGTTGTTCTATCTTTATTTTTACCCAAATAAAGTAATATATTATTTTTATTCAAATATTATAAATGATTTTTATATGCTCAAAAATCATAAAAATCATTTATCAAGATCCATTCATCATTATATTTTGGGGATATACATGTTTTTAAATGATTCCCTCCTCAATTCTACCCGATAAGTAAGTCGTTTTAAGGGAACTTCCTGAATTCTTACCCAATTTCAAGTGCACTATATCATATATTTTAAGCCACTACTGTTTTTATAAAATAATTATTTTTTATGAAAAAATTATTTTTTCACTTCTAGTTTTATATGAAATATTATTCTCTTTTCTATTTTAAATTCTCTTTAGTACTTTCCCTAAAACCGCACTAAAATGTTTTAATGATAAAATTAATTAAATAATCTTCTTAAAAATTGTCAATTATGTTTGACATCACATACCATGATATATTATTATTTTCCCTTATTAATTTCCATTTATTTTTTAATTCCTTTAATTAATGGACACTTTTATGATACACCCATTCATTATGCTTTATAACATGATTATGATACCCATTTCTTTCCATGGCTATCCTTATGTTTATGTATGATCGATTATATATGATTCTATATGTGGAAAGAATATTTATGAACATGTTACGATGGGTGAGCCCAGATATTTCTCCAATGAATTGGGTAATATCTAGTCTCATGAGACACTATGTTCAATAGTCTTGGAAGTTAACCTTGACTCTTGCTACCATGTGTAATGGTCTTGGTGGTTAACCTTGAATTGTGCTCCTATATGTGAAATGAGCCTTGAATTAAGATAAATTAATTTTTTATGTTTCTAGAAAATTAATATGAATCAATGTTTATATTATCCCATGTTTATATGTTATTATTCTATATGTTCCATGCCTTATTATATCATTATTTCATGCCTTCTAACCCATGGACTAAAGCTTTATTCTTATGCTTATTCCCTTACTAGGATTTTTAGCTCATCCATTTGTTTGTGTTATCCCTAGGTTATCCTATGAAGATGTATGATCATAATGGAAGTTAGGGTATCTTTATGAATATTAAATAAAGAAATGTTATATTTAGTCCCATGTTTTAAGTTTTATATACCTAGTCTTCCAAGACACTAGACTTTACGATCCTTGGCTTGTATTATGATGCTTTATTATTATTAAAATCATGTAATGATATGTGTAAGAGGCTTGGGGATCTATATATACTCAATAAAACAATTTAAAAGTCCTTTTTTTCTTCAAATAAATCTACGTATAAATAATTCTTTGGACTTTCAGTGTAGGTTCAGGCCCTTTATAGCCCCTTGATGCATTGATGGGTCTCATGAGACAAAACAGTTGGTGAAAAACCCTTAGTTTTTGTTTCTAAATAGAATCAGGTGGGTTTCCACCCATAAACTTAAACTGTCTCGATGGTATTATGGTTCATGTTCTAGATACATGATTTCCAAATAATAATCATTCTCTTTATTCATTATTTAGTTATTACTTTCCATGATGTTTTCACTATGAAAAAATCTATGGATGAACTTTCATTCTCAGCTTATTGATGGCATGTGTTTTTTAATTATTCATCATGCCATGTTAATTATGTCTAATTGTTTATGATTAACTTACTATTGTTTCATGATTCCTCGATACATAACCCTTACCGATCATTTGATCTCACCCCTTCTTTTTTTCCTTCCCCAGGTTATGAAGAAGAGATATTTTATTGATTTTTCAAGGATGCAGATTATTATCTTTTGTTATGTATTATATTTTTTTTTCTTTTCCCAATGTAAAATGGGTTCCATATATGTATCTAGTTTATTCAAGACTACTAAATTGATCGGTCCTTCGGGATTTGATTCCTTGTAATCATTCCAATGTAATAAAATAATGCATTGGATCTGGACTTTTGGGGTTGGGGTGTTATAGATATAATGACTTGTGATTATTAAATGTTACATATGTTGTTTTCCTTGTTGAATTACTTGTGTTCTTGTTTTTTTGTTATATTTGTTTGATTTTCAAATATTTGGTATATGGTCTAATTTTTTTATTTTAAGGACAAGAAAGGATAAAATATTTAGATATTGTAGTTCATCTATATCATAGAGTACACTAATGAGATCATAGAGTACATTAGTGACATCACTGAGTAAACCATCGGCATCACTTAGTGCATTTTCGGTATCACTAAGTTCTCTAAGACATCATTGATTACACCAGAGGCATGTCAAAATCTTTGGCCCCCACAATATTAGGTGGTCTAATGGGTGCATTTATAACCTCTTCATATACAATACATGCTTATTTTGGTACTATTTTTATTACTTTTAGTGAACTCCCATCATCCTTGGGTACACCTTTGGGTGATGATGCTTCAACATCAGGCATACCAACAACAATGAATTCCTCCAGTGATGAGACGGTGACTATACCATATAGAGAATATTTGCATGTCACCATTACGAGTATGTATTTTAATATAATGATATATATTACCTAAATAGTTACACAATTACTTGGATTTTTTAATAGATACATATAATAATAGAAGATAAAATAACATAAATACTCAAGATATTTGTAATTTCAATGACTTGAAGATAGTTGTTTCATTTGACACATTTGGTGTACCCATTGAGGATGTTATAGAACTTTATAGATATATTTTAGAAGACCTATCATGCAAGGAGATATTAATGCCTATAAATTATTCATATTTGATGCATATTCCATTATCTTGGAAGAATGATTTGTTGAATAAATAGATAAAGGTATTATACTAACTATGTATTCAAATATAATTAAATTAAATATTATTATTTCTTATGATAAATTTCTAGTGAATTTAATATATGAAATTTATAGATGTTATTCCATTTTGATGTGCCTAGTTTGATTTCATGTCCATGGAAATTGAAAAACGTGGGGAGGAAATGGAAAGATTTCAAGTGGAGATCATGGGATTAATTTAATGAAAATTATCTAAAAATATTATGGATATATGAAAAGGTCCCCCAAAGACATCCTAACGAACTAGTGTAAGATGTTTGTTGATCATTATTATATTAAATAGCATAAGATATTTTATGATATACTAGTTTATTCTAAGTATTTTATTAATAAATTTTAAATTCATAATGATATATGATTTATTTTTTCAGTGTATTCATCTGAAGAATACTACTAGTCGTAATAGGTAACTAATTCCTTACAAATTAGGGTCAAAGAGTTTATTTAGGAATATATTTTACATGGTATAGTTTTATTTCATTCGATGTTAATTTATAATATTTTAATGAATTTTTTTTATAAATCTCAGTTATATACTTTTAAAATATAGGATATGGAGGTATTCTATAATATTTAATAGACATGAATGTGGTTCGATGCCCACTGATCACACCTCGATTCACTGTTTCATTTTCACCCTTAACCCACTGTGTTAAACTAGTTTTGTATTGAAAATTATAAAAAATAATTAATTGCACTCCATGTTTGATTAAATTATTCTTTTTAAAAAATTTAAAAATGGAAATGTTACTTTTTTGATAATTACATTGTAGGTGGAAGTGATTTTGAGGGCTAAAAATGATTTAGAAAAAAATGGGTCAAACTTCATTGAAGCCCAAGGACACTTGTCCACATTTTTGCACATTACACAAAATAAGTGACTCAAATTTGGTTGAAATTTTGTGGACAGGCCCAAAACCTCATGGGATAGAACTTTTATGAAGGAACCCACTCCTGATTAGGCAATCTAATGTCCCATCCAGACTGATCTGTCCAAGCCACTGAATCTGCATAAAGTTAAAAGTGGTGTGTTGTGTTTCATCCATATCTCGATTTTTAGGCCTCAAAATGATACAAAACTTTTGGTGAAGATATTAAATAAGTAGGGAAATACTTTTTTAGTTTTATCTAAGTATAGATAATTCCATTTACTAACTGAAAACTGAGATACAAGTGGTATGACCAAAACCGGGTTCCCAAAATCACTTCCTATTTTGGATATAAAAAGTCACCATGGGAACCTCATTTGAAATTTCAAACTATACGAAATTATTTTCCATTTTGGAGTCCTAAATGAGTCCCCTAATCATCCTAGAAGTTCTAGAGACCCTTATCCTCATAGAAGGATCAATAATGAAGAAGGAGTTCTGCCCGAGCTTTCTCCTCCTCTCGATGTCCAGCTAAATGGTGGGCGTTCATTATGAGGGAGCTACACACATGTTGTTAGGTCCACTAGGTTAGATACCCAGAGAGGGGGGTGAATTAGGGTAGGATAGATTAAAACAAATGTCCCTGTTGATCTTGTCTCGCTGTTAAGAAAGACTCTCTTCTCTCTCTTTCCTGCAACAAAGTGTAAACAAAAACAAAAGCATGCACAGGACACAATGATTTTTACTTGGTTCACCCTAACTAGCCTACGTCCAAAGAGCATAAACCAGCGATGTGCTGATGTACCAAATCCACTAAAAGTGCACTGCTGTTTACAAATTTTGGGATAGATCACTTTTATTCCCAGGCTCACTACCTTTAGAAAGTTTAGGGTCAGCTCACTTCTTTCCCAAGGGTCACTCCCTATCTCTCTATCTGGATCACTGCCGGTGGAGAGGATCACCTTTTTCCTCTTCCTTTTCTCACTGATATGGAAAGGATCCACTCACAGTTTATAGACCTGTAGGTCTCTTCATTATCACTAATTAATGCATCCTCTTTTGTATGTAGATGCTCTGTTGAAGTCCAACTTTCACCCGTAGATGAATCTCACTTTGCACTGAAGGTATCGGGAAATCTTCCATCTTCCACACAGCCCTGAATCATGGTCGTTCTTCAACCATACCTGGTGCCCTTCTCCAAGCCATCACGCAAGTTAAAACTGGTGCACAGGTTCACCTCAACCACTTGCGCAACACAATCTTCTGCAGCTCCAAACTTGCGTGACTCACACCCTTTTACGCCCAAACCAATTTTTGTGCGCAACCATCTAATATCGTACTTCTTCAAAACCTGGCACGCAAGTGTCACCAAACCACTTGCGCAACACCCCCTTTTTCAACTCAAAACTTGGGCGACTCACATCCTTTCTTTCCCAAACCACTATGGACGCGCCGCAATCAACTGGCGCACAACTTCTACCTACGTGGCCACACCACCACTTGCGCGACCACCACACTTGCACGACGGGAGCTCTGATTTTTTCTAAGTGTTGAAGTCTTGCAGAATGAGGAGGGTTTGACCTCTATTTATAGTCATTTTGACACCATGTGAAATGGCACGCAAGTATCCTCTCGGCGTGCATGTCTCGCCGCCCTAGTCTCTGTCGCGCAAGTCACTTGTGAGACCAAACATAAAACTTGGGCGCCCATTTTCCCTTTTCCATATTTTGTTGTTCTGATCTTGAAAAACATATGGCGTGAAAGTTTCCAACCCTCCAAGACACCAGCACACAATTCCCCTTTCCAAAAACACTTTTCTCTATTTTTCGCTTTTCAGGCCCAAAAATTTGGCAAACACTGGAAAACAGCGCCACCTTGCATCTACTCTTTTCGAACCACCTCCAGATCGACCATTCCTTTGTCGAAGTTATTGAATCAATAATGTATTGTTAACAACATCCCTTGCACTCAACATGCCACCATTAAATCCCCTTTGTCATTAAATTCATATGTCATGGTTTGCTTTTTCAAAAAACACAACACGGATGTCCACTTTGTCAACAAACACAATCACCTCACAAATACTTCATTGATACCTTGAGGGATTTTCTTTCAACATATGTCAAGTGATTTTTGATGAATATATTAGATACTAGATTGGAGAAATTTGGGTGTTAAAACATTTCATTCCATTAATCTTACATGATTTAATTTTTGAATGCTTGTTTTTATGCATGTGAATGTTATGCTCTTAATTTCTAACTGATCGGTGTGAGGTTTTGAGTGTGTGACTTGTGTTGTTACAATTGGACAACACAAAAATAATTTTATTACCCATTTTATTGAGATTTCAATATGATTTGGAATATCTTATTTCATTCATAATTTTTGGACCTTGGAAATATGATTTTTATGTAAAGTTTTGGTTTTTCAAGCAATGAAATAAAGCCTTTATAATTAGTCGGGGTTCCAATTAATTTCAACCAAATAATTACTCTAAAAATAAATGAATATCTAAGAAAAATGAATTATAAATGTGTGTATTCAAATAAAAACAATCCCTTAATCTCATATTTTCTAAAATATACTTGTTTTTTCAACTATTAAACTCTTTAAGTTAAGTTATTTTATTAAAATTGTTTTCAAAATCACCCTCATTTTTAGTACTTTTTATTCAAAATGAATACTCTAAACCTATCAATTCTCCTTGAGATAAAACATATGGTCTTACCTATAATATAAATAAACCTTAAAATCATAATCAATTTTACCTGTCATAAAAACATGTTCAAATTTTGGCACCGTTGTTGGGGAGTGATTTGGTTTTTAGTGCATGTTTTTTATAATATTTTTTTAAATTTTGTGGATATTTATTTGTGTTATCTTATACCTTTACCTATATTTTTGTGTTTTAATTTCTTTCTTGTATAGGTTATTTTCATGAATAGTTATACTCCAGGAGAATTACCACATTTTAAACTCAAATCAGAGAGTATCCTACATCAGCAATACTAAGACACATAAGAGAACCCTTTGAAGGAGGACACACAAAACATTGAAACTCTTATTGATCCTTCTTTTTCTTTTGGAACCAGCATTAAAAGTGAATTAAACTTGCATAACATGGCTAAAAAAACCAAAAATTAAAATAACTAACCTCAACTAATATTGATATCCAAACCACTTATATTCAAATTCAAGTCGAGGCACCCAATTTTGAACTTAAATACAGTTTAATTAATTTATTACCAAGATTCCATGGACTCGCAGGAGAAGATCCACACAAGAATTTAAAAGAATTTCATACTGTGTGTTTGACATTAAAACCTAATAATGTGTATTAAGAATAATTTAATCTTAGAAAATTCCCATTTTCATTATAATAAACTAAGAAATATTTGTTGTATTATATTAATTCACAGATTAGAGGTTTGGTGGACATGAAACACCTTTTTCTTGAAAAATATTTCCCAACATCTAGAACCAAAACAATAAGGAAAGAAATTTTTGGGATAAGAAAATCACATGGGGAAACACTTCATGAATACTAGGAAATATTTAAGAGGATTTGTTCAAGTTTCCCACACCACCAAATAAGTGATCAACTTTTAATTTAGTATTTTTATGAAGGTTTAATTCTTATTGATCAAAATATGATTAATGTTGTTGCAGGTGGTGTGCTAATTGATAAGACCCAAATTACTGTAAGAACCCTAATTGAGAACATGGAACAGAACACTCAAAAATTTGGTTCAAGATCTAATATACCCATGCAAGGTGTCCATGAGGTGAAAAGTACTGAGAAGAAGGTGGAAACAAAGTTCGAAGAGGTAAGTACCCTTATTCGAAAACATGATCTTTCCTGAGGGAAATTCCAATATCCCCCTTTTATCCACTATGGAATATTTTCTTATGACACCCATTATTCTGACCAATTCCCCCAACTAAGAGAAACTTATGAGAGTTGTGAGGAAATATTTCCAGGCATCCCCTATAACCAAACCTTTAGGAAAGAACCTTACTATCCATCCAACCCTATGTGTAATAAAAACCAATATTATAGGAAAGGGGTATTCAAACTAACCTCAACAACATTGGAACCAACTGGGGTAGAGTATTCATCCACCACCACCACCTAGAAATACCCAACCACCCCAAAGGCCTTACCAACAACCCCCTCCAAAACCCGAGCCTATCTTAGAAGAAATTATGAAATAAATGGATTCCAACAATCTCTAATTCCAAAAAACCACCCAAGATTCCATAAAAGACCTAAAAACCTAATTAGTCCAACTAGCTAACTATGTAGGGGTAATTCAAAGTCATGGGTCTGGTAAAGTACTCTCTCAACCAGTAGTTAACCCTAAGGATAAGGGAAATGTGAGTGTCATCGCCCTTAGGAGTGGAACTCATCTTAAAAGTCAAATTATCCCTCCAATAGATTCATCCCCTCCTGAGGAAACCTCTATCCCAACCATTGAAAATGGTCTAAATGAGGTAAAACTATGTCTTGAGAGAAGCCCTTCTAAAGAATAGAGTATGTCTATTGATGAGTCACCTAGAAAAAACATTCCTCTTCCATTTCCTAAAAGGATCACCCAACCGAGAAAATAAAAAGAAACTGAAATTTATAAATAAATCATGGAAACTTTCAAAAAACTGCAGGTTAATATTTATTTGATTGATCTCATGAAGAAAATTCCAAGATATGCCAAGTTTCTAAAGGAGATTTGTACACACTAAAGAATACATTGAGGTGATGAGAAGGTGATCTTGGGGAGGAATGTCTCATAATTTATAGAGCCATCACTTCCCACCAAATGAAATAATCCTAGAACATTATCAATTTCATGCACCATAGGGGAGTATCCTTTTCCAATTCTATGATTGATTTAGCTGCTTCTATAAATGTGATTCCTCGCTCTATATAATCTTCATTGTGGGTCAGGGAACTGAATCCCACTAGAATTTTTGTTCAATTAGAAAATTGGGGTATAACACACCCCTATGTTGTGTTAGAGTATGTTCTTCTGAGGGTGAAAATTTTAATTTTTCCTACTGATTTTTATGTGATAAAAATGAAAGATGATATGATGAATGGACATGACCCAATTATATTGGATATTCCCTTCTCAAAAACCTTAAAAACCATAATTAATGTCCACAATGGTGCATTATCTATGGATTTTTTTTGGTGACATTTTCCACTTCAACATCCTTGATTCCATGAATAACCCCTCATAAGAACATTTGTATCTCTATGTTAACTCTATATATATACTCCCATCCCCTAAAAACACTTCTTTTCATTCTCATGATTCCCTTTCTGAGTTTTCATCATTGATTGAAATGCTAGAAAATGAATTGTGCATACAATGTTGTACTGATTTAGAAAAATGTCTTGCATGTTTATTAATTGGTGATTTATTGAGCACTGAGGATCACATGACCATCAATGATACTTATAATCTTGTAAAATCTCATTCCTCATCTGAGGATGATACCATTGAGAAGTTATATGAGATTAGTGACCTTTAACTTTCACACACACTCCCATAAATCCAAAATCCCCCTGAATTGGAACTAAAAAACTACCTCAAGATTTAAAATATTCCTATCTTGAGAATGGAAACAAGTTTTTTTTAATCATTTCTAGTTAACTCCCTCCTGAGCATGAATTGAGGCTGCTTGAACTTTTTAGGGAGTATAAAAAATCTTTGTGATGGACACTTGATGAAAATCCTGGTATTATCCCATTAATTTTCACACATCATATATTGTTAAATGATGATTCTAAACCAATGAGGCAGTCACAACGTCTACTAAACCCAAAACTCCTAGATGTTGTTAAAAATGAGGTAACAAAATTATTGTCTCATGGAATCATTTAACCCATATCTAACAGTCAATGGGTCATTCCAGTTCAAGTAGTTCCTAAAAAAACTGGTCTTACGCTAATTAAAAATTAAAATAATGAATTGGTTCCAACTCATGTGAAAAATAGTTGGTGTGGCTTTATAGACTATCGCTGACTAAATCATCACGCTAGGAAGGATCATTTCCCATTACCATTCATTAACCAAATGCTAGAGAGTCTAGAAGGGAATTCTCATTACTGTTTACTTGATGGGTATTCTGGATACTTTCATATCAATATTTCCCCTGAGGATCAAGAAAAAACAAACTTCACTTTCCCCTTTGGCACATTTGCATATAGGAGGATTCCATTTGGTCTGTGCAATGCTCTGATTACTTTCTAGTGATGCATGGTTAGTATTTTTTTATATTACCCAAATAATTTCATGGAATTATCCATGGATGATTTCACTATTTATGGCTCCTCTTTTGATGAATTTTTTAGTAGTCCTGGTTCAATCCTATGTAATTGTATTGAAAATAATATAGTATTAAATTATGAGAAATTTCATTTCATGGTGCGACAAGTTATTGTTTTGGGACATGTCATTTATGGGGATGGTATCCAAGTATATAAATGAAAATTGAATTTCATTTATTCCCTACCATTCCCTAAAGATGAACAGGATGTACTATCTTTCCCAGGTCATGCTGGATTTTACCATCATTTCATTCGTGAATTTAGTAAAATTTCACTCCCCCTATCCTGATTTCTCCAAAAAGAAAAGGAATTTGTTTTTGATAAAGAATGTGAGGAAAATTTTAATAATTTAAAATGGAGTCTCACATCACCCTTGGTAATCCAACCACCTTGGTGGGATTTACCATTTTATCTCATGTTTGATGCCTCTAACTATGTAGTTGGAACATTCTTATCACAAAGGTTCAATCGAGCTCCACATGTCATTGCCTATGCCTCACGTACTTTGGACCCTACCCAAGAAAACTACACCACAACTAAAAATGAATTACCTTCCATAATATTTTCCTTGGATAAATTTAGGTCATACCTTTTAGGGTCAAAAGTCATTGTATTCTCAGACCATTAAGCCCTTTGGTATCTCCTTAAAAAGCAGAAAGCCAAACCACATCTCATTCGTTGGATTCTCCTCCTTTAGGAATTCAATCTAGAAATCAGGGTTAAAAAAGGAGCAGATAATATGGTGACTAACCATATCAGTAGGATCATCCCATCATCTTACATTGACTCATCCCCCTGTATTCCCATAAATGACTTGTTTTCTAATGAGAAACTATACCAAGTGCAAGATATTATTCCATGGTATGCTGAAATTGTAAATTATTTAGTAGCATATTTCATTCATACTGATTTCAACAAAAACCTAGATGACCATCTAAAACATGAGTCTCATTGGTACATTTGGGATGACCCCTACCTTTGGTGCATATGTAGTGATCAATTCCTTAAGCATTGTGTTACCAATAGCAAGCTTCATTATGTCCTTAGGTTTTATCACACTCTTGCTTATGGGGGACACTTTGGTCCCCAATGGGCTACTTGCAAGGTCCTTGATTTTGGTCTCTTTTGGACAACACTTTTTGGGATTCCCATGATTTCTGTAAATCTTTTCCTCACTGTCAAATTATGGGGAATGTATCTAAAAGAAATTAAATTCCAAAAAACCCCTTATTATTCTTTGAAATTTTCGATGTTTGTGGCATTGATTTTATGGGACCATTCCCTAGTTAATTTGGGAACCTTTATATTATTTTGGAAGTGGACTATGTTTCAAAATGGGTAGAGGCGCGAGCTATAAGGAATGATGATTCTAAGGCAGTTGTGGAATTTTTGAGAACCCAAATATTCTGTAGGTTTGGATTACCTAGGTTCATCATCAGTTATTAGGGTTCTCATTTCTGCAACTAAACAATGAAATATCTTTTGCATCGATATGGGGTTGGGAATAGAGTGTCTACTACATATCGCCCATAAACCAATGGTCAAGCCGAGGTTTCAAATAGAGAGGTAAAATTATTCTTGAAAAAAAGGTTCAACCTATTAGAAAATATTGGAGTCTTAGACTCGATGATTCCTTATGGGCTTACCGTACTGCCTTTAAAACTCCCATTGGAATGTCACCCTATCGTCTTGTGTTTGGAAAGAGTTGTCACATCTCTATTGAGATTAAGCACTGGGCCTATTGGGCCATCAAAAAAATGAAATTATAATCTTTCTCATGTAGATTCTCAAAGAACATTGCATATTTATGAGATAGAGGAAATGAGAATAGATTTATAAGAGAACTCCTAGATTTATAAGGAGTGAACCAAGGCTACCCATGACTGTCTCATCCTTCATCATTAGTTCCTTATTGGGCATAAGGTCCTTCTATACAATGAAAGGATGAAGTTGTATCTAGGTAAGCTTAGTTTCCACTGGTTTGGATCATACACTGTTACTAATGTCTCTCCATTTGGTGTTATTTAGGTTCAAAATGAATAAACCAAGAAAACCTTCACTGTCAATGGGAAACGGGTGAAGCAATTTCATGAAGACCTTCTGGAGTCCCCGATAGAGGAGCTCTATGTTCAAGAATCAATCTATGAATGACACCCACTAGGTTTTATCCTTCCTTCTCACATTCTATTTTATTACAATGAGGAAACTGCACACTCTAGGTATAGGGGGATGGGTATTTTTCTGGTTCAGTTAGGAATTTTATCATATTTCTTCTTTTTCTCATTTTGGCTTGCTGGATTATATTGTCACTTGCTTCCTCACTCCCCCCCCCCCTCACTTTTTTGCTGGAAAATTAATTTTTTTATGCCCAATTTATCATGGAAAATGATGCCCACTTAATCATGGAAGTTATTGGAAATGAATAAGTAATTTCTCTATTTCAGGTTGTTTTAAAATTCAAAAACAATTCTGATGAAATGTTCATTTTAGTAAGAATTCAATATTGTGCTGTAACTTTATCTTGAAATTTGGTTGTTTGTTGATGATATAAATGGTTGTATCATTTTGAAACCTTTGAGAAGAATGGTACCCTTTGTGTGAATAGTTTAATAAAAAAATTGTTTCACTTAATCTCTCCACACATATTTTCAACCAAACATGAAGTGTGAACCCATTTAATCATGGAATTTATTGAAAATTCATGAGTAATTTCTCTATTTCATGTTGTTTTAACATTCAAAAAAAATCTGATGAAATGTGAATTTCAGTAAGAATTCAATACTATGGTGTTACTTTCTCTTGAAATTTGGTTATTTTTCGATGATATAAAGGGTTATATCATTTTTAAACCTTTGAGAAGGATGGTACCCTTTGTGTGAATAGTTTAAGAGAAAATTGTTCCACTTAATATCTCGAAACACCTTTGCACCCAACTATGAAGTGTGAAAATTTCTTACATAAAAGAATATAAATATAAATTAGGTTAATTTTTCTCTACCTTCAAAAATAATTTTTCCATACATTCATTACTTATCTGATCTATGCCATTTCTATACCATATTGACCTATATGTGTGTACTTTTTATCCGACTATTGTACACCCTTAAAAAATCCATAAAACAAAAAAAAATATTGAGGGGGTGATGAAATGTAAAACATATGGGGATATCTATGCCAGGAGCTTATGATTTTACTTCTAGGAATTCTTAAGTGAGTGGTTCTTGAAATTTTATTTCCAAGGATGCAGTGCAGGTTCAGTGGAAAGGATCATGCAAGTAGACAATTTTTAAAATAACTTATATTTACTCAATAGAAAGCGGAAAGAATAGCATGAAATATTTTTCACACACACACATGGATAATTAGTTACATGATTATCTTTTGAATTATTTTCTTTTATTGGTATCATTCATCTCTTTTAATTTCTTTCTGATATAATTTTTGAGACGTCTTTTTCCATGATCACTAAGAATAACTTCTTAGTGTGATTTTTTATTTGATCACATTTCTATCAGGAATTAAATTTTAATTTAATGTTAAATAATTATGAATTTATAAATATCTACATGCATAATTTTTATAAATATGACTTTTCCCAAGAGTGAAAATGTTTAGCTGCAAGGGTGTGATCACACCGTGATTCACTATTTCATTTTCACCTTTACACCACAGTGCTAAACTAGTTTTGTATTGAAAATTGTAAAAATAATAACTAATTTCACTCTATGTTTTATTTAATTATTCTTTTATTTCAATGTTAAAAATTTCAATGTTACTTATTTTTATAATTACATTGTAGGTGGAGGTGATTTGGAGCGCCGAATATGATCCAGAAGGAAAATGGTCCAAACTGCATTGAATCCCAAGGACACATATCCATTGATATGCACATTATGGAAAATACGTACCTGAAATTGGGATGAAAGTTTTTGGAAGGATCCAAAACTTCATGGGATACAAATTTTATTAAGTAACCCACTCATAATTCGTCCATATGGTGGCCCATCCTGACTGATTTATCCAAGCCACAGAATCTACACGGATTCAAAAGTGGTGTTCTTTGTTTCATCCATATCTCAAGATATAGGCCTCCAAATGATTAAGAAATGTCTGTGAAGATATTAAAGATGTGGTGAAATATGTTTTTAGTTTTTTAAAAGTCTAGATAATTCCATTTACCAAATGAAAACCAAGATAGAAGTTGTATGACCAAAAATGGGTTCCCAAAACCACTTCCCATTTTAGCATTAAAAAAGAACCATGGGAACCTCATTTTCAAGTTCAAAACAGAAGAAAATATCTACCATTTTTTAGTCCCATATTATTCCCCTCCTTATACTAGAATTTTTGGAGTCCTCTATCCTCATAGGGTGATCAATAATGAAGAAGGAGTTTCACTCGAGCTTCCACCTCTCGATGTTAGGCTAAACGGTGGGTGTTCGTTGTGAGGGAGCTACACACATGTCAAGGGAGTTCTACCACATATATTATATATTATTTTAGAGAAATTTGGGTGTTAAAACATTTAATTCCATGTATCTTATATGATTTAATTTTTGAATTCTTGTTTGTATGCATGTGAATTTTATGCTCTTAATTTCTAACCGATCGGTGTGAGGTTTTCAGTGCATGACTTGTGTTGTTCTGATTGGACAACACAAGAATCCTTTTCTTACCCAATTTATGGAGATTTTAATCTGATTTGGAAGCTCTTATTCCATAAATAAGTTCTGTACCATGGTAATATTATTGTTATGTCAAGGTTTGGTTCTTCAAGCAGTGAAATAAAGGCTTTGGAATTAATTGGGATTCCAATTAATTTCAACCAAAGAATTACTCTAGAACTAAATTAATCTCTAAGAAAAATGGACTAGAAATATGTGCAGTGAAATCACAAAAACCCATTAATCTAATATTTTTTAAAATCCACTTAGTTTTTCAACTATTAAACTCTTTAAGTTAAGTTATTTTCTTAAAACTATTTTTAAAGTCACCCCCCCCCCTTTAGTACTTTTTATTAAAAACAAATACTATAAACCTATTAATGCTCCTTGAGAGATGAACTAGGTTCTTACCTATACTATAAATCAACCTTAAAATCATAATCAATTTGACATGTCATGAAAACTCATTCACCCACAAAAAATGTATTGTAGTTATATAAATATTCTTACTAAAGATCTGGGATAAAAAAATTGTAATTACCACTTTATTTTCTTAAAAAAATTATAACTTAATGCTATTAAATTTTCAACATAAACTTAAGGAAGAATGGGATGGAAACCCTCCACTATTAGCATTTACACTTGAGAGGGATGTTATTACCTAGGTTTTATGGAAGGATAATTTTGGTTGTGTGTGGGGATGGTTTTTTGACCATTCCCTATGTGTGACTTTAGTTGGTCTCATACACCATTATCACCATCATTATCTTCAGTGAGGAGTGATCCTAATAATGATATTGAAACATATAAAGAAATTAAAAGTTTTAATAATACAATTAAAGATAAATATTTACCTATTAAAACACAAAATTATTAAGTCTTGGATTTAGAGAATGTGTTAGGAAAAGTGTTCCATATAATTACAGGAAGCATCTCAAAATAAATTGCAACACTGATCAGATCTTCTGGACCATGAAGTTTCATTAACTCATACTTATTTTTAGTAATAAATTTATATATTATATAATAATTGGTTATTATATAATGCTAAGGAATTTTAAATTATTAATATTATCCATAACTTAAGTTTAAATTTAATCATGGTTAATGAAAAAAATATATCATAAATTTAATTATGATTATGTGTAAAAAAATCTATTTTATTATTGGTCCAAGGAGTATACTATATCTGAAATATGTTATTTGTATTAAATCAAGGTATAACTTTATATTTAGATCCTGTTTCAGTCTTATTAATTTTTAATGTCAACTTAATTTCTTTGTATATGGGTAGTGTATGCTACTAATGTTAAGAATATGCCCCAAAGCATAGATGTTTGATTTTATGACTAATTGGATTGTAGATTATGATGAAATTGTGGCAAAATTATATTATATATGGGTTGTGGGGATATTGTATTATATGATATAGAGATATCATATAAGGTTGCATGGGATATATAGGCTAATAATATTTTACTATATAAAATGTTTCGTAGTCCCAAGTATCGATTGGATCAATACTTTTGGAACTATCTCCACCCACACAGCCTCTTGAATGTTAAGTTTTAATGTTAAAATCCTCTTACACATTAAGTTATCATTAAATAAGGAATTTATGTCCATTAGTTGCATGTGATGTAACTGATACCATTACACGTACATTTATGAAATGTATGAGTAATGGCGTGACATAGGTGCATGGATCAAGGAGAATCTCCCTAGGATATATAAAGTATATCAATCCCCTAAGGAAATTTTGTGAACCTCATTATGATCCTCATGGATAAAAATATCCCCTCCCTAAATCTTTCACCTCCTTCCTTATTTATTATCGAGTAACTAGCATAACATGAAGGATTTTGAAAATCCTATCTAAAGTCTTTGGTTTGATTTGGTGCATCCTGTGGATATTCCATAGAGGGAAGAACAATTTGGTTGTTTCATTGGTGATTGATATCAAATATATAATCAGAATCAGTAATCAAAGGATAAAAGGTACGTATGTTCTTCATTTCTAGTTTATATATTTTCTATTTCAAACACATGGAGTTTTGGGGATTTAGAGATTCTTTATGTTTCTTCCATTATATTAAGTATTAGTTTTTGGATAGATCACTATTAGTGGAATTAAATCCAATCCATTCGGTTTGATTCATGAAAATATTTTATAAATGATGTTTTTCATATCGTATTATGAATTTTATTTAATTTATTAAATATAATACATGGTTTTATTATGTGGAATCTATTTTGTGGTATATGATATATGATATAGAAAGTTGTGTAATGGGTTAAACCATTGGGTTTTTTTTTATCATATCATGATACACCTTGATATCATAGTTTATGATTATTATGTCATGTTTTTAGAAAACATAACATCCTACCGCTCTTACGATATCTTGGTTAGTCATAAAATATGACATGGATAATATAGGAGATGAAACATATTTTGATCATAAAAATTGACTATATATCAAATTTAATAACTTATCTATCTATCATAAAATATAATAGATAGCGTTTAATATATTTATGAGCTATTGGATACCAATTATATCCTATGATTTAGCCAAAATAATTAAATATGATATATTGGAGAGAGAGAAAAATATTTTTTTTCATTAATGAATTTAATTTAATTATTTACAAATAATAGAAAAGGTATTTCAAAATATTTATAAATTTATAAAAAAGTTGTATAAATTAATTAATTATAAAAAATTATGATTAATTAATTAATTTTTTTTGAAACATTTATAAATATTCCATTAATATTAATTGTTAATATTAAAATATCTTTTTCAAATTTATATGTAATACCTTATAATTGAAACATAATGTGTTTATATGAAAAATTATAAGATAAATTTACAAAAATATTATAAATTAAAAAAATAAGGAAAAAATATAAAGTTTTTATATTTAAAAAAAATTATGAAAAGTTCATAATGATTAGTTTGAAATGTTTAAATTAAAATATACTTATTTATAAATTATTTAAACATTATCAAAAGAGTTTTGATAAATTGATATGATTTAAGGTTTAAATAATATTAATATATGAAATATAGATTACGTAAAATGTTTACATAATGGAAAATTAAAATATAAAATGATTATATTTCATGAAATATGATATATTAAAATAAAATTTCATATAATGAATCTGAAGGATTTATATTATAATTAAATGAAAAAATGATTATATTTATTATACAATGAATTATAAAATAATTATAATCATTTTTTTATGAATTGTTCAAGAATTTTTCTTGTGTTAAATTAATGGATTTTTCATGTATTTTTATTCCTAATTAATTCATAGAAATAATTGTTATATTATGAATTGTAATGTATGCTTTAGTTTATGAGATAAAATGATTCTTATAAATTTTCATACTATGCTAGGCATAAAAAAAAGATATAGTTTTTAACTACCTTGACCTTGGTTTTTAGTTAAAGTTATTATCTTAAATTTAGTTATTGATTATAATTTATAAATATTAGATTTTATAATTATGATGAAAAGGATTTTCTATTGATTAAAGTATCCCTAGGTAGAGCGACATGGGTTTAGACATCCCACTATCCTGGAGGATTTCTCTTTATTCTAAAAATGTGTGGGTTAGTTATATGATACCCTAAGATTACTCTTGTAGAGGTTTTCAATTTAATATAGTGTTAAACCTATACATGAATATTTCATGTACCTTATACATGAGATGAATTTAAATATGTATGAACGTTTTTAACTCTTATTTTTAGGTGAGTAACACAAACATGTGGGTTGTGTGAAGAGATACACATTAATATGGTGTGAACAAATTAATTTAGAGGTAGGAAGATGGATTCTAAAACTAAATCATTAGAAGAATGTACACATAAAGGGAATAACATGAGATAAGATGTTGTGATTAACAACCCCTTAAAAATACTAAATTTCATATTCCTTCCAAAGAGGCACTTGTTAAGACCTCAATCATTCAGTATGGGTGACCCTAACTATTAAGTTCCCATGATTTATCTTGTGTAAGGAAAGAAAGTGACAAGGTTACCCTAATGGTTAGGTTCCTTTTTATTGACATTGTCATTGGGTTACAGTTAATTGGGAAACCCTAATAATTAGGATTCTTGAGGGATATATTTGAGTTTTTTCATATGATTGATTAGGAAAAGGATTTATCCACTTAGTTATCTAATAATCATATATGAAATTATTGAAAAAAAATCTACCATATATAGTCATGGAATATTTATGTGCTAAAACTAGTGTAATTCATAATGAAATATGGGTATTGGATCACTAAATAGATATGATTTATGGGGTCATCATTTTTAATGGGATTAATTTTAATAAAATTCCTTATTAAATGAATCTAAAACATTATAATAATATAATAAATATTTTTTATAGATAAATGGAATCATTATCATAAATATTTACCTTGAGACCAATTTTGGATAATAAAAATCTAAATTGAAGTAATTTCCTTGACTGGAACTAAACTTTAAAATAGTTATCAAGTGAGTGGGAAATTTATATTTTTCTGAGGAACCCCTTCCTAAGAAACTAACCAGTGAAATTGTTTAATAGGAGGCAGTATATGCCTATGATAAGCATCTAAAGTATTCACTAGATGTATCTACACTCATGATTGTCACCATGGAAGCTAATTTTCTGAAGCAAAATGAGACCATGGATGCTTATAAAATTATAGAAAACCTAAAAAAGATCTATTAAGAACAAGCTAGTCATGAAAGGTATGAGGTTTAAAAGGATCACTTTTAATGTGAAATAGTATAAAGAACCTCAGTTTTGGATCATGTGACCAATATTATTGAGTATGTTAATGACTTGGAGATTTTGGGTTAACCTCTTAGGCTTGATCTAGCTATGAATTTCATTCTTTAATCACTATTGGAAAGGTTCGGATAGTTCATTGTGAATTATAATATAAATGAATTCAATAAGAGTTTACTCGGTCTCTTTAATATGTTGAGGATAATTGAGTGGAACATGGGTGGTCTAGACTCAAGTTTCGTTATGATGGTGTAAAAGGATAAGGGTGATACTTTTGGCTAGAAGTAGAATAAAAGAGGTCATGGAGAGTCCATAGTGCTACCTGATCCAAAAAATATGAAGGAGTGGCAGTGTTTCCATTGTAGAAATCATGATCATTAGAAGTGAAACTACCAGGAATACCTAATGGTTTCCAAGAAAACCCATGGAGATTTCACTTCATGTATTAATGTTATTGAAATAAATTATTATATTTTGAATGGTATGTGAAACTAACTTTATTTTCATAAATTTTGTGAATATATAGGGTTTTGTAAGTAAAGAAAGAGTTGAGGGTAAGAGCTTAAAGTTTGATCTTAAGTAATGGTGTAAGGATTTGTTTCAATGATAACATGGATTTATAGAGCTCTTTAAGCTTGTATAAATTTTTAAAATGGATGTGTATTATTTGTCTCGGTTTTCTATTTAGAATGTCTGTAACCGGTAGTTGTTTAATAAACGATATGGATATTTTTGATACACACAATTTATAATTCATCCAACTTCAATAACATGATTTGAAAGAAGATAAGGATAAAAGGATTTTTATCTAGGGTAAAGTGTTTATCCAATAATATGAGGGAATAATATCCCACCACCAACTATGTCATATTCGATAAAGTCTTCTTTTTAAGTTATATTTCAAACACATGGAATACCATATATGATATGGAAATAATGATTTATTTGTTAAATATTCCTACTAAAAGTAGATAAGATTTATTTCTTAAACACGATGGAGTTTTTGTACCTTAGAATGATATTATAAAGAGGATATAGGGACTGATAGATTATTGGGATTAGGTTTGAACTTAGAGAAGTTCAAAATAAACAAATAAAATATTTTACCATCTAAATATTTTAGTGAATTTCACTAGATATCTTAAAAGGTTTAGTATATGATGGAAAAGAAATAGTGTAAAATTTAAATTAGTTACCATAACAGAGTGAATTCTACTAGATATCCTAAAGGATTTTAGGATGTGCTTGTAAGATATAAAATTTTCATTAGTTAATAGAAGATTTAAAGGTAAATGATTGATAGAATGGGTTCTAAGAATTATAATGATGAACTTAGAAAATTTATACATAAATAATAATATTTATTAACAATGTAACATTGGATGTTGTGGAGTTAAGGAATTTGAATGTGTTCAAAAAGCTTAATATTAGGAATATGATTCTTAAATCTCACCATTATTCAAACTCATTTCATCCAAGATGTTACTCACTAAATAGTATAGTGGGATAGTTTTATCAGATGGTTACATATGGATGTGATAGTAATTACATATAGTTGTAATAAGTTAATAAAGCCCCCAAAAAGATCAGAAAACATAAGGTTGGTCCAGCATTTTATCATTTATGATATGATAGAAAGATTCTTATATATATTTTTATTAAGTATTCTTAAAAGAGTTTAAAAATATTAAATGTATCATATAAAAAGAAATATTAACTTCATCATTCCTTCATGTTGGTTGCATATAAATATATATATGAATTTTATGAAGTATAATGATAATTAACCTCTCAAATTATGACTTTGAGTTATCCCTAACTGATGTTCATTATAGAGTATTATAGGTTATGAAAAAATGTTAATGTTACTATGAGTAATATTTTTTTATGGATATATAAAATGTTCTCATAAGGAAAAAAATTGTTCTATGCACTGTATTACCCATGAAGTATACAACATGGAGTGTTATACATTATATATTTAGTATACTAGGGATGTATTATTCATATTTTAAGTCCCCAAACTTGAGGTTGGAAAGATACCTAGCATGATAACCTTAATACTTTTATACCCTTTTTACATGATCCATTGAGGATTATCTAATTAGGGGTGGATGGGTATATTTATAATCATTTCATAAATTGGAGCTCAATCCATATGGGATTTGTCCTCTTATATGATGAGTATGACATTTGTACCCTAGATTGAGATAGATTGGTAAAATTTATGGTCATACTTAGAAAGTACATATGGTGTGTTATTATACTTTGATGATGGGTATGTGATGTACTCATATACTAGATTAATGATATGTTATGTATTCATCAACCTAGTCTATCTGTACTCATAGAATTGAGAATGTTTGAGGAGACTATATGTGATTTACATACACCATGTCCCATGGTAACTTGATGTCTTAGACAAAGGGAATGTATAAAAATTCATTCTAGCATGATATGCATCTAGTTGAAATTGGTAAATAGATACATGTTTTCAATGGAGATCATACTATATCCCTTTATAGCTTTAGAATCCTTGATTCTTTATTAGAGGATGATATTTGATTGCGTTTATAGATTTGGTGATTTGTTTTGTTTCCAAAACTATAAAGTCCCATGGGTTCATGCTTTGTGGTTGACCGAATAAGGATTGAGTTTAACTTGGAGAGCTATTCTAAAAGTGTTAACGTTTTTTCTAGAAGAGTTTTGTATGGGATTTTAACAAGGTATTACATACGATGTAATATAAGGTGAAGTTAATGATACCTTTCTAAAATTGTTTTGGAAGATATACAAAAGAGTTTTGGATGTGATTTAAAATTTTATTATATATGATATAATATATAGTGAAATGGAATGAAAAATATCTTAGGCTCTATTTCAAGTGGTATATTGTTAATAATATTCCCTAGATCCTAGATTTCATATTTTATGACCAACTAGATTGTAGAGTGTGATGAAAGTGTGGCTAATTTATATTATATATAGGTTGTGTATATATCATATTATATAATGTAGATATATCGTATAAGGGTACATGGGTTCATGTGCTTATCATATTTTATGATATAAAATGTATCATAGTTCCAACTATCGATTAGATTGATACTTGTGGAACTATCCCCACCCACCTAACCTCTAGAATGTTAAGGGTTAATGTCCAAAGCCTACTACGCATTAAGATATCACTAAATAATGGATTTATGTCCATTAGTTGTATGTGATGTAACTTATACCATTACTCATGCATTTATAACATATTAGTAATGGAATGACATGAATACATGGTTGTAGGAGCGTCCTTATAGCCTATATAGAGGAGACCAAGCCTCTGGGGCATGTGTACAAATGTCCCTACAATCCTCCAAGTTGAAACTCTCCCCACCCTAAAACTCTCTATTTCATCCTTCTTTATTACTGACTTACTATCATAGCATGAAGGATTTGTAAGATCCCACCTAAATTCATTTAGATTATTTAGTGCATCCCATGGATACACCACAGAGGAAAGAACCATTTAGTTGTTCCATTGGTTATCGCTATCAAATATATACGTGATAGTAATAGAAAAAGTATAAAAGGTATGCATATTTCCTATATATTTATTATATTTATAAATTTATGATGTTTCAAGTTTTAAATTCTCTAGATAACATAAATTCTGAAATAGTTATTCTTGTTGAAATAAAAAATTAACAAAAAATTTAACCATTGTTAAACCATGTATTAATTAAATATAAGTGTTTAAAAACCAGTAATAATGTTACGTTTCTTAATTAGTATTGGTTTAAACCATCACTGATTAAAATATTTGTTGTTAGAATAAAATTTCCACTGATAATAAATCAACCATCACTAATTTTTATATTTTTGTCACTTAAATAGATTCAAAATTAAATAAACCGAATAATTTTTATTTTATAACTAACATTGATATCTATGATGGTTTAAAAAACCTCACATGAATCAATTTTTGGTGGTTTTAATCTCCATATATTTAGAAAAAACCAAAAATAAAACCCTTTTTCCTTATAGTGTATGGGATGAATTAATGGTTTTTTGTTAACTTAATTTTTCTTACATATTTGAGTCATTTTATAAATTTATAGAATTTATTTGATTAAAAAGGGGCTTTGATGCCTTTTTTATTACACATGTAATGACATAATAAAAAAAATTTATGTTAAATGGGGAGTAATTTAGGGGTGATGCAAGACCTGTTGCATTAAATAGGTACATTCAAGGGAAGTTATAAGATCTATTACATGAGATGGAGAATGTGTGTGTAGAATTTTAATAATGTTACTAACACTAAGAATGTAGTAGGTTTGTTAATAAAACTCATCCAATATCGTAACACATAATAAAAAAACACAATATTAAAATAATAAAATAATAACACCATTTTAAAAAGGTTTGTGATATTTAAATCAAGCTTGAACTATTGAATTAAATTCTCCTTTGATATCCACTAATAACACTAATAATTGATACCTTGGTAAGTTCCTCTTCCTATCTAATTGATTTCAGTCACTCTAAGGATAAAGGATGGAAGAAGGTATGAGAAGACCACTATAGGACCTCATGAATGAGGAAAACTAAATAAATCTCATGAATTAGGAAATCTAAATAACTCTAAACACCACCTTTTTTTATAACTAATTAAGTGAATGTCAACACCCCTAATTACTATTTATAATAAGAGGATAATTTAGTATCCTCTAAGTAATTTAAATTCATATCAAATAAAAGGTGTAATAAATAGCCTCCAATGGTCATTGGGGGCATTAAATAGCCACACAAAAAATTTTAAGTCCAAAACCACCTTGGTAGGTGCATTATTGAACCTTTAAATTGTTTAAATCTAGCAAATGAAGAGCTTAAATTTCCTATTTAGTGTGATATAGTCCACTAAAATCCTATTAAAAAAGTTTACTTGTCCTTAACATTGAGATTAAGTATGTGACGTGGATAATGTCAATCCTCATAGCTTACCTCTTTTTCTAAATTCTCAAGTTGATTGTTTATTATGTAACTAAATCATGTGTAATTATATTTTCATGACCATTAACTTATTCAAGACACAATTGGGGTTCATTATGTCATAACTGATCATATTGGTGGACACATCCTATCTTAGTTAATCAAATCCCTCTACTTGATTAGTTCCATACCCAATTACTTATATTACACTAAATTCTCAAATGACTTTATACAGGTATCTAAGTGAACATTTATAAGTGTGGATCCTATTTGACAACCTCAAGTTGAATTATCCCTAACTAGTGTTCACTTAAGTAAAACTTGAATGTTATAGGTGCGGCGGAAGTTGGTCGGTCCCATGCCTAATGATGGTTTTTCATGATTTCTAGTGAATAAACTATAAGAACATGAAAAATAACAACATGTCTCATGATTATATCTGATGAAACATTATAAAATAATCTCAAAAAAAAAGATAGGATTTTTCACATTAAATTTATAATTAATTTAATAATAAGAAAATACCATGATCATGAGATATTTCTCTGATGAATATGTTGATTGTCCGAACATCATTCCTGTATTACTATCATTGTGTCGAGAGGATATAAAAATAGAATCCCTCTAGTAGTTATCCACACATGATCCTCGATCTCTTAATGATACCAATGGAATGTCAGGTGCTAGAATAGATGATCTAATTATATTTCATTGCTCTTATTGATTACAACACAATCCTTTGTTCTTGAAGTAGAATCTCTCTTATTCTATCAATATTGAGAAGAAGGAAGGAGGTGGAAGAATACTCTCAGTCTTAAGAGAGACTCTATAGATGTTCTTCTTTGAGAGAGATTTATCTAGATAGAATTTGTTGTTCACAAATATGGATATTATGACTAACCCTAGGAAATGATATAACCAAGTATATATAGAGCTAGGTTAGAGAATAAATAATTCCATATAGGCCCTTTATTACTCGCTTAATCCGTAGAAAACCTCACATATAATAATATTAATATTATTTTTATTGTTTCCATAAAGTGTTC
This sequence comes from Viscum album, assembly GCA_963277665.1. Taxonomy (NCBI): domain Eukaryota; kingdom Viridiplantae; phylum Streptophyta; class Magnoliopsida; order Santalales; family Viscaceae; genus Viscum; species Viscum album. The sequence goes on from OY728121.1 coordinate 863,555,723, forward strand.
ATGCCTCGAGAATAAAATAAATATTATTCTTTAAATAAATTAATAATTATTTAAATAATATTTAATATAGAATTTCCACTAAACCCTTTAACTCGGTCCATGTTTCCTCTTCATCATTTACCAAACCTTGAATAATAAATATTATTCATTCGATAAATAAATATTGTATTCATGATATTGTGAAAAAATATTTATTTTTAAGATTAAAATAAATAAATAAATAATTATTTAATAATAAATATTATTTATTAACTTGTGAATAAAACAAGAGATAAATAAATATTCTATTTGATAGTCTTATGGATATATATTAATTTAAATATTAAACTAATATTAGTGATTGGATAATAGCGATCAAATAAAAATATCATGAATAAATATTAATACTCATTCTCGATGTTAATATTTATTCCAATTTTTAAATTCAAATAGAATTCAACTAAAATTAATGGATACATTAAGTGTGTTACCTGCTAGGTATCTTCCTAAGTGGCATTAAACAGACTTTCCTAAAGTCCAATATCACCATCTACCAACACATAATGGCACCAATAGAGGAATAATTTAATTTCATAATGAAAACAACCACATATGAATTCTATTTATGTAATATAGTCCATGTTCCTTGATATCTCATCAATAAGTTTACATGCTAGTTTCATCAACCTTTGTTCTCAATATATCTTTCTTTGACTGAAAATTAAATTTTTATTTCAATATCACTTTTGAGGAAAAATTGGGAAACTGGAATTAAATCAGAGAAATAAGACATAACCATGCCTCCATGGCCAAGGCCATCAAGACCAAATACAATCCAATTCAAAATCAAGGAAAATATCCACCCAAGAAACAAAAAAAATATGATCAGCATCCACCTTCTCATCACTACTCGGATAGTTGTCTCGTTCAAGGATGCACAGGCCTAGTACCGATGGAAAGCTCCATACCCTCTCAAAACTTCCAATTCCAGATAGCGATGATGAAGAGAACGCTCCCTACTCTGAACATATTCTAGAACAATCCCTTAAAAATGAACTGGATACACTGTCTCATATGACAAGACCGTAGTGCCACAAGTAAACACAAAAAATTCAACCACAAAACCTTCTACATGCACAGAAACATACACCAAATCAAAATATACATCCTCCATCAACACCTTGATTTAATAATACCTTAGAACCGCAGCCTACCAAGACTAAATCAAATCACTTCCAGCATAACTTCATCATCCTATTTCCATCTGAAATTTAATAAAGCAACAATGCATAATCAACCAAAAACCAAACAACATCGAAGTTTCCAACCCATGCAATTTTTGAAAACCTTCAAAGAGAGAAATCTAGCCTTGCAGAAAGCCGAATTACTAGGAAACGTAGATCACATATTCAGCAAAGAAAAAACAAAAATCAACGTGCGGACTCAGCAATGGAACCATCATATCCCGAACCAAACAACTGCAAAGAAAATAGAAGCATAAGAAAATAACAGACCGCTAGACGATAGCCCGGCCACCCAGATCTCGACTCCACCACCCAGAATGCATGAGAAGACCATAGAAAATCACCCACCGAACACCCTGAAGATGAGACGGAGACCTCCGACCACTGGATCTTGAAACTCAAATACGGAAAGGAATTTCACCGCCTTAGAGACCCTATCTGGTGAGAAGGCATCGGGCGAGGAGAGTCCAGCAATAGAACTTCAAGACAACCGAGTCCATGAAGCGCCAATGCAAGAAGACTCACTGCCGGATCTTGTCGAGAGTAGAGAGGACCGTCGCAAAAACTCGAGGAGGGGTAGGTGGCGACGAGAGAAAAAACCCTACATATCCTACTTCCTAGTGAAGATATTATCTTCTTGTCTTGGAAGGTAAAAATTCTTTATTGACTTATCCATTAATGTCATATCACTCATGATGCACCCAACATATCCTACTTCCTAGTGTATATAGGGTGTCATGGTTTTTTTCAATACAGCAAAGTACACGACTCAAGATATGCACTAAAAATTATCTCAATTTTAAATAAAAATACACATGTTTATGTATAAGAATATCCAATGACACGTAAACATGTGTAAATACTACTATAAGTGATTTACTCATAATCTCTTGTCCTGAAGATTACCATGTGAGAAATTAATGATATTAAGCCTCATCTACTTACGAGTATCAAGAACATGATAGCCAACATATTATGTTCCTCATCATAGAATGTTATTCTAACTATAGGACTGTATTTATAAATATATCATATCACTAAATATATCATATCATAGTTGGGAACTATTAAGTCCTTTTGATATTAAAAATATCTCAAGTAAAGTATCACATTAATGCAATACAAAATAAAAAAACATCATGTGATAATATATTTATTAATATTTAGGTCTTTGAATATAAATAAAGGTGATATGAAGTATAAAGTAGTTGTTTCTAGGGTACTAACTCCAATATAATCCCACTTACACTAGATTCAAATACAAAAAAAATTAATCTGCTAGCTCTTATATGAAATTAATTCTTTTTATGAGATAAGGATTTAGTCCATGGGTCCACCATGTTCTCTTCTATGGAAAATCTACTTACCATTACATCACCTCTCTGAGAAAAGTCCCTCAAGAGATGAAATTTCTGAAGTATGTACTTTTTCCATTGATGTGACATTTAATCCTTATAAATATCCACCACTATAGCAATATTTTAGCACAGTGTGATATGATATTTACTATTAGTCACCAAATAAAGATATTGGATAAAGATGAATATCCAAACTACTTCTTTGGCTGCATCAGAAACTATAATATACTCATACTCTATTGTAGAATCGACGAACACTAATTTCTTTGAGATCTTCTATATCATATATCCTCCATTGAGTTTGATTATATATCTCAATTATTATTTCATATTATACTAATCTATTTAGAAACTATCATATGTATATCTAATCGCACTGCGATTTACTATTTTATTTCACCCTAACACCATTGTATTAAAATAATTTTACACCATAAATTCAAAATATAATATCAAATTTCACTTCATGTTTTATTGAATTATTTAATATTTATCACTATTAAAAGGTGAAATTATACGTTTTTTGATATTTTCATTGTAGGTGGAGGTGATTTGGAGGCCTAGGAGATGATCCAGGAGGAGAATAGGTCAAACTGCATGGAATCCCAAGAACTTATGTCCACTGTTTTGCACATTTAGAGAAATATGTAAATCTAAATGGGATAAAATTTTCTAGGATGATTTGAAACTTAATTTTCTACAAATCATTTCAAGAAACTGAAGCTCAATTAGTCCATTAAGGGTCCAATCAGAACCAATCTATCTAGAGGAAAAAATCTACACAAATTAAAATGTTAGGTTCGATATTTTGACAATATCTCCCAATACAGGTGTCAAATGGCCGAAAGTTTTGATAGGAAGACATTACAGAGTCCCTCAAAACACTTTTATATTTTTTCCAAGTCGTGATATGGCTTTTTACCAATCCAAAACTGAGGCACAAGTGGTATATTGAAAACTGGGTGACCAAAACCACTTCCCAATTTGTATATAAAAGGGAACCAAGGGAAACTCATTTCAAGTTCGAACCAAAAGAAAATATCTTTCATTTTGAAGTCCTAGAGGATTCTTCTTCTCATCCTATAAGTTATGGAGGTCTCTATCCTCATAGGGGATCAATAATGAAGAAGTAGTTCCACCCGAGCTTCCTTCTCCCGATGTCGAGCTAAGCGGTGGGAGATCATTGTGAAGGAGCTGCACACTTGAAGAGGGAGTTCCAGAACATAATTATATACTATTTTGGTGTATATTGTGGTTTTTAATTGTTCTTTTATATGTATCTTACCTTTTTTTATTCATTTAATTGAAACACTTTTTATTTCATAACTGATCGGTGTACAATTCTAAGTGTGCCACTTGTGTTGTTTAGATTGGACAATATAAGACTCATCTTCTTTACTAAACATTTGATATTTCAGTGTTAATTGAAAAACCTTAATTCATGATAAGGGGATGGAACTTGAATATATGATTTTTATTTCATGTTTTAGTCCTATTTTCATTTTTTTAGGGATGTGGGTACCCAAGATCTTAGTTTACCCTCAATCAAAGGATTACACCAAAACCTAATAATCAATTAAGAACATGGAACTTTTCAAGTGGTGTAGTAACTTAGTATTGATCACAAACTTATCATATATTTTCAAAATATACTTCTTTCTCAACTATTAAACTCTTTAAATTAAGTTATTTTCTTAAAGCTGTTTTCAAAACAACCCCCCTCTTTTAATAGTTTTTATTAAGAATAAACACTCTAAACCTATCAACACTTCTTGGGAGATGACCTAGGGTCTTCCCTATACTATAAATAAATCCTAAAATCCTAATAAATTTGATGTTTCACAACAACATGGTCAAATTTCAGAACTGTTTCTGGGGAGCGCTTTGGTTTTTAGTGTGTGTTCTTGATAAGATTTTTGTAAAATTTTTGAATATTTATTTGTTTTATCTTATAACTTTACCTATAATTTTGTGTTCTGATTTATTTATTTTGTAGTTTTTATGCATGATGTTTTCTACTCTAAGAGTCTTACCACCTCTTTAACCCAAACTGGATAGGATCCTACATCAGAAACATCGAGGCGCACAAGAGAACCATTTAAAGGAGGACACAAAAAACATAGAAACTCTTCTTAACCCTTATTCTTATTCTAGAACCAACATAAAATGAATTAAACTTTCATAATATGGATGAAAAAACCAAACATTAAAATAAATAACCACACCTAATGTTGGTATCCAGCTCACCTGTATTCAAATTCCAGGTGAGGCACCCAATTTTGAGCTGAAATCCGATTTAATTCATTTATTACCAAGATTCCATGGACTCACGAGAGAATATCCACATAAGCTCTTAAAATAATTCCATACTATGTTTTATACATTAAAACCTATAAATGTTGATGAATAATAAGTAAAGATCACAGAATTACCATTTTTATTAGAATACATTGTGAAATATTGGTTGTATTAAGTTAATTCAACAATTAGAGGTTGGGCAGACCTGAAATGACTTTTTCTTGATAAATATTCCCCATCCTCTCGAATCACAACAATAAGGAAAGAAATTTGTGGGATAAGAGAATCACAAGGGGAAACACTTCATGAATATTGTGATATATTTAAGAGGTTATGTTCAATTTTTCCACACCACTAAATAAGTGATCAACTTTTAATTCAGTATTTTTATGAAGGATTAATTCCTATTGATCAAAATATGATTGATTCTTCTATAGGTGGTGCGCTAGTTGATAAGACCCCAATTGCTTCAAGAACCCTAATTGAGAACATGGAAAACACTTAGTAATCTGGTTCATGGTCCAGTGTACCCATTTGAGGTGTCTATGCGGTGAAATCTACTGAATTCAAGAAGAAGGTGGATAAAAAGTTTGAAGAGGTAAGTACCCTTCTAAGAAAACTTTATCTTTCCCAAGGGAAATACCTATATCCTCCTCCCATCCATTGTGGTATATGTTCTTCTAACACCCACTATTCTTATCAATTCCCCCAACTAATAGAAACTTCTAAGAGCTGTGAGGAAATATTTCCAGTCTGCCACTATAACCAACCCTTTAGGTAAGAACCTTACTATCCATACAACCCTGGGTGGAAGGAAAACCAAGCTTATAGGAAATGGGGTATTCAAACCAACCTCAACAACCATGGAACCAACCGGGGAAAACTAGTCGACCACCACCACCTAGAAATACTCAACCACCACAAAGGCCTTTCCAACCACCCCCTCTAAAACCTGATCCTAGCCTAGAAGATATGATGAAACAAATAGCTTCCAATAATATCCAATTCCAAAAAACCACCCAAGCTTTCATACAAGACCTAAAAACCCAATTAGGATAACTAGCTAACTCGGTTATGGAAATCCAAATTCATGGGTCAGGTAAACTACCCTCTCAACTAGTAGGTAACCCTAGGGATAAGGGAAATGTTAGTTCCATCACCCTTAGGATTGGAAAAAAACTAAAAAACCAAATTAATCCTCCATTAGAGTCATCCCCTCCTGAGGAAACCTCCATCCCAACCATTGAAAATGTTTCAAATGTTGAAAAACCTTGTCCTAAGAGAAGCCTTTCCAAAGGAAAGAGTATGTCTGTTGATGAGTCACCTAGCCCAACCATTCCTTTTCCATTTCCCCAAAGGTCCACCCAACTAAGAAAAAAATTAAACTGAACTTGATAAGGAAATATTAGAAACTTTCAAAAAAGTGCAGGTTAACATTCCTTTGATTGATGTCGTGATGCAAATTCCAAGATACACCAAGTTTATGAAAGAGATTCGTACACACCGAAGGATACTTTTAGGTGATGATAAGGTAATCTTGGGGAGGAATGACTCATCCTTGATAGATTCATAACTTCCCACCAAATGCAAGGATCCTGTAACATTCTCGATTCCATGCACCATAGGGGAGTATTCCTTTTATAATGTTATGCTTGATTTGGGTGCCTCTATAAATGTGATGCCTCAGTCCATTTACTCTAAATTATAAGTCGGGGAACTAAATCCCACTAGAATTGTTGTTCAATTATCAAATCAGATTATATCACACCCCTCTGGTGTGTTAGAGGGTGTTCTTTTGAAGGTACAAAATTTAATTTTTCCTGATGATTTTTATTTTCTAAAAATGTATGATGATAGGATGAATAAACATGCCCCTATTATATTGGGGAGGCCCTTCTTGAAAACTACCAAAACCATAATTAATGTTCATAATGGTACATTATATATGGAGTTTGGTGGTGACATTTCTCACTTCAACATCCTTGATTTCATGAAGCGCCCCTCAGAAGAACATTCCTCTCTCTATATTAACTCTATAGATGTACTCACATCCCCTAAAAACACTTCTTTTCATTACCATGATCCCATTTATGAGTTTTCTTCATTTATTGAAATTCTAGGAAATGAATCATGCATAAAATATTGTACCAATTTTGAAAAATGTCAAGCATGTTTATTAATTGATGATTTCTTGAACACTAAGGATCCTATGACCATTGATGATACTGCTAAGCTTGTAAAAGATCATTCCTCATCTCAAGATGATACCATTGAGTAGTTAGATGAGATTAGTGACCTCTCACTTTCACACACACTCCCATCAATCCAAAATCCCCTAAAATTGGAACTAAAACAACTGCCTCAAGATTTAAAATATTCTTATCTTGATAATGGAAACAAGCTTACAATTATCATTTCTAGTTCACTCCCTCCTGAGCATGAATTGTAACTGATTGAACTTTTGAGGGAGTATAAACAAGATTTAGGATGGACGCTTTCTGAAATTATTGGTATTAGCCCATCAATTTTCACACATCATATATCGTTAAATTATGAGGCTAAACCAGTGAGGAAGTCACAATGTCGACTAAACCCAAACCTCTTATATGTTGTTAAAAAGAAGGTAACAAAATTATTGGTTGATGGAATCATTTACCCCATCTATTATAGCCAATGGGTTAGTCCAGTAAAAGTGGTTCTTAAAAAAACTAGTCTAATGATAATTAAAAATGAAAATAATGAATTGGTTCCAACTCATGTGCATAATAGTTGGAGTGTCTGTATAGACTATCGCTGACTAAACCAACACACTAGGAAGGACCATTTCCCATTTCCATTCATTGACCAAATTCTTGAGAGGCTAGTAGGTAAGTCCCATTATTATTTTCTTGATGGGTATTTTGGATAATTTCATATCCATATTTCTCCTCAGGATCAGGAAAAGAAAACCTTTACTTGAACCTTTGGCACATTTTCATGTAGGAGGATTCCATTTGGTTTGTGCAATGATCTGGGTAGTTTCTAGCGATGCATTGTTAGTATTTTTTTAGATTACCTGGAGAATTTCATGGAAGTTTTCATGGATGATTTCACTGTTTATGGATCCTATTTTGATGAATGTTTTAGTAGTCTCAGTTATTTCCTACATCACTATATTGAAAAGAATATCATATTAAATTATGAGAAATTCTATTTCATGGTGTGACAAGGTATAGTTTTGGGACATGTCATTTATGGGTATGGAATCTAAGTAGATAAATCAAAAGTGTATTTCATTTATTCCCTACCATTACCCAAAAATGTATGGGATGTGTGGTATTTTTTAGGTTATGATGGATTTTACCATCGTTTCATTCATATTAATATTTCACTCCCCCTCTCCTGGTTAACCTAAAAAGAAAAGGAATTTTTTTGATAAATAATGTGAGGAATCTTTTAATAAATTGAAATGGAGTCTCACATCACTCCCAGTAATCCAACCACCTTGGTGGTATTTACCATTTGAGATCATGTGTGACACCTCTAACTATTCAGTTGGTCCAATATTATCACAAAGGGTTGATCAAGCTCCACATGTCATCACCTATGCCTCATTTGCATTGGACCCTACCCAAGAAAACTACACTACAACTAAAAAATAATTCATTGTAATTGTGTTTTCCTTGGATAAATTTAGGTCATAACTTCTAGGGTCTGATGTCATTATGTTATCAGACCATGCATACCTCTAATATCTACTTAAGAAATCAGAATCCAAACCATGTCTCATTCGTTGGATGCTCCTCCTTCAAGAATTCAATTTAGAAATTAGAGATAAAAAAAGAGCAGAGAATGTGGTGGTTAACCATATCAGTAGGATCCAACCATCTTAGGATATTGAATCATCGCCATTTATTCCCATAAATTCCATGTTTCTAGATGATAAATTATACCAAGTGCATGATGTTATTCCTTGGTTTTCTGAAATTGTAAATTATTTGGTAGCATCTTGAATTCTTACTGATTTCAATAAAAACCAGGCCAACCGTCTAAAACATGAGTCTCATTGTTACATTTGGGATAACCTCTTCCTTTGTTGCACATGTAGTGATAAATTCCTCAGTTTTTTTGTTCCTGATAGTGAGTTTCAATCTATCCTTAGGTTTTATCACACTATTTCTTGTGGGGGCCACTTTGGTCCCCAATGGACTGCTCGTAAGGTCCTTGATTTTGGTCTCTTTTGGGAAACACTTTTTTGGGATGCCCATGATTTCTGTAAATATTATCCTCAATGTCAAATAATGTGGAATGTATCTAAAAGAAATGAAATTCCATAAAACCCATTGCTCTTCCATGACATTTTTGATGTTTGAGGCATTGAATTTATGGGTCCATTTTCCAATTCCTTTGAAAACTTGTACATTCTTATGAAAGTTGATTATGTGTCAAAATGGGTAGAAGCATGTTCCATAAGGATTGATGATTCCAAGACTATTGTGGAATTTTTAAGAACCAAAATTTTTTGTAGGTTTGGATTACCTAGGTTCATCATTAGTGACTAGGATTCTCATTTCTACAACCAAAAAATACAATCTATTTTGTATCGGTATGGGGTCAGGCATTGAGTGTTTACTGTCACCCACAAATCAATGGTCAAGATGAGGTGTTTAATAGAGAGGTAAAACAAATTCTTCAAAAAATAGTTCAACCTAATAGAAAATATTGGATTCTTAGACTCGATGATTCATTATGGGATTACCATACTACATTTAAAAATCCCATTGTAATGTCACCTTATAGGCTTATGTTTGGAAAGAGTTGTCATCTCCTTATTGAGATAGAGCACCAAGCCTACTAGTCCATTAAACAATGAAATTATAATATTTCTGGTTTTGGTGATCAATGGAAGATACAAATTCAAGAGATAGATAAAATGAGAAGAGTTTTATATGAGAACTCCTGGATTTATAAGGAGCGAACCAAGGATTCCCACAATTGTCTCATGCTTTAACATCAATTCCACATTGGGCATAAGTTCATTATTTATAATTCAAGGCTAAAGTTACATCTAGGTATGCTTCATTACCACTAGTTTTTCCCATAACTATTACTAATGTTTATCCATTTCATTTTGTTCAGGTACAAAATGAAGAAACAAAGAAAACCTTAACTATGAATGGGTAGCAGCATAAGAACTTACACAAATCCCTTCCAGAGTACCCATTGGAGGAACTCCAAGTTCATGAAGCATTATACCAATAGCACTCGCCATGTTGTATCCTTTTTTCCCACATTCTATTTTATTATAGTGATGAAATTTAACACTCTAGGTGTGAGGGGATGGGTATATTTCTGGGTCAGTTATGAATTTTCATCATCTTTTATCTTTTTCTCTTTTTGGATTGATGGATTGTATTTTCACTTGCTCCCCCCCCCCACTAACTTTTGCGCCTAAATGTTAATTTTTGATTCCCACATTATCATGGAAAATTATTCCTGCTTAATCATGGAAATTATTGAACATGCATGAGGAATTTCCCATTTTCATATTGTTTTAACATTCAAAAAAAATCTGATGAAATGTGAATTTTAGTAAGAATTCAATACTATGGTGTAAATTTCTCTTTAAATTTGGCTGTTTTTAGATGATATAAATGGTTGTATCATTTTTAAACCTTTGGGAAGAATGGTACCCTTTTTTGTGAATAGTTTAAAGGAAAATTATGTCACTTAATTTCTCTACACATCTTTTCACCCAACCATGAAGTGTGAAAATTTATTACATAATAGAAGGTAAATATAAGTTAGGTTAATTTTTCTTTACCTTCAAAAATTATGTTTCCATACGTTTGTTCCTTATCCAATATTTTTCATTACTTTACCAAATTGACCTATGTGTGTGTACATGTTATCTGACTGTTGTACACCCTCAAAAAAACCAGAAAAAAAACAAAAAAACAAATACAAATAAACATTGAGGGGAGTGATGAAATGTATAAAATATGGGTATATCTAGTTTGGGAGCTTATGGTTTTACTTTTGAGAATACTTAAGTGAGTGGGTCTTGAAATCTCATTGCAAAGGATGTAGGGTAGGTTCGGTTGAAAGGATCATGTAAGTAGAACATTTTTAAAATAACTTATATTTACTCGATAGAAAGTGGAACAAATAACATGAAATTATTATCACACACACACATGGATAATTATTGAAATGGTTATATTTTAAACTATTTTCTCAAATTGGAATCATTCAACTCCTTGAATTTCGTTCTGATACAATTTTTGAGACATCTTTTCCATGACCATTAAGAATGACTCCTTGGTGTGTTTTTTTCTTTGATCACATTTCTATCAGGAATTAAATTTTCATTGAATTTTAAATCATTATTTATTTTAAAATATCTACATGCATAATTTTTGGAATATGAATTTTCCCATGAGTGAAAAATTGTAGGTGTGGGGGTGTGGTCGCACTACGATTCACTGTTTTATTTCACCCTAACACCATTGTATTAAACTGATTTTGAACCATAAATTCCAAATATAATATCAAATTTCACTTCATGTTTTATTTAATTATTTAACATTTATAACTATTAAAAGGGTAAACTGTAATCTTTTATATTTTCATTGTAGGTGGAGGTGATTTGGAGGCCCCGTAGATGATCCAGAAGGATAATGGGCCAAACTGCATGGAAGCCCAAGCATATCTGTCCACTATTTTGAACATTGTGAGAAATACATGCTTCCAAATGGTATGAAATTTTGTAGGAAGATCCAAAACATAATTTTATACAACTACTATCAAGAAATAAAATCCCAATCCATCCATTAAGGGTGAAATCAGAACCAATCTCTCCATGGGATAGAATATGCGCGAATTCAAATGTTAGTTTAGGTATTTTGACAATATCTCCTAATAAAGGTTTCCAATGGCCACTAAATTTTACATGGAGATATTCCAAAGTACGGAAAACAACTTTTCTATTTTTTCCAAGCTATGATATGGCCGTTTACCAATCCAAAACCAAGGAACAAGTGGTATCTTGAAAATTGGTTTCCCAATTTGGATATAAAAGGAAACCAAGGGAACCTAATTTGAAAGTTTGAACCAAAAACAAAGATCTTACATTTTTTAGTCTTATATAAGTCTCCTCCTCATCCTAGAAGTTCTAGAGGACCCTATCCTCATATGTTTATCGATAATGAAGAAGGAGTTCCACCCAAGATTCCTCCTTCTCCTGATGTCAAGCTAAGCAGTTGGTGATCATTTCAAGGGAGCTACACACTTGAAGAGGGAGTTCTGAAACATAATTCTATAATGGTTTGGTGTATATTTTGTTTTTGAATTGTTTTTTATATGTATCTTAACTTATTTTGATGAATTTAATTGAAACACTTTTTATTTCATAACTGATCGGTGTGTAGTTCTAAGTGTGCGACTTGTCTTGTTATGATTGAACAACATGATACTCCTCTTCTTTCCCAAAAATTTAAGATTTAAATGTTCCTTGAAAACCTTAATTAGTTCTAATGGGATGTAACTTTAATATATGATTTTTATGTCAATTTTTAGTCATATTTGCATCATTTTAGGGATGTGGGTACCCAAGATCTTAGTTTACCCTCAATCAAAGGATTACACCAAAACCTAATAATCAATTAAGAATAAGGAACTTTTCAAGTGGTGTAGTAACTTATCAATGATCACATGCTTATAATATATTTTCAAAATATACTTCTTTCTCAACTATTAAACTCTTTAAATTAAGTTAGTTTCTTAAATCTTTTTTTTCAAAACAACCCCCCTCTTTTAATAATTTTTATTAATAATACACACTCTAAACCTATAAATGCTTCTTATGAGATGACCTAGGGTCTACCCTATACTATAAATAAACCTTAAATCATAATAAATTTGACATGTAATGACAACGTGGTCAATATCCTATGATGACTAGATCTTCATCACCTATATAAACTAGAAACATATCGTTAGTATGCTTATAGTAATTTAGAATATTCATGAATGACATATAATGGTGTTCTCCATTGTCTTATTGATATCTATTGACCACACTCAAATAATGGGAAACATGAATCTTGGTACATATCATGGTTCACATGATAGATCCTATCACATATGTGTATGGGATTCTACTCATCCTCTATCTCCCCTCATGTGTATGAGGACAATTTTCTTGATGAGATGTATTCCAAATGACATAGGGAACAATCCCATCTTGGATTTTTCCACACTGAATCTTCATAGTACCTTTTCAATATATGTATCTTTACATAGTTAAATTATACTCTTGGATATATCATGAAATATCTTGATCCCAAGAATGTATGTTTATTTACTTAAGTCCTTTATAGAGAAGCATGTGTACATCCATGACTTAACAAACTATAATACTAGTATCTCATTTCCAATTAGTAATATATCATCAACATATATTATTATGAAAAAAACATCACTCCCACTAAACCACTTTTATATATAAATATCACATTCATTATTTATGAAACCAAATTACCTTATGGATTCATCAAAGAAAATTTTACATGACCTATATTCCTACTTCAACCCAAATATGGATCTCTATAACTTATATACCTTATTATCATCTTTTAGAGTCACAAACCCTTCTGGTTGTTCCATATATGCATATTCCACAAGGTTCTCATTTAGGAATATTATTTTGATATCCATATTCCAAATCTCATTATCATGGTAATATACTATGTAAAGTATAATTTTCATGGATTTTATAATATAAATTGGTGAAAAAGTTTCATCATGGTCAATGCCTTGACACTATTTAAACACTTTTACAACCATTATATCCATATAGGTACTAAAGCTACATTCCATGTCCAATTTCTTCTTTAATACCCTTTTGAAACCAATAATATTTACATCCACTATAGGATCTACCAAAATCTATATCTATTTTTGGTAAATGGAATCCATCTCATAATTTATGGATTCTTTCCATTTATCATCTTTCTGTCTACTTACTTCTTTCTTCTAGGTAAAAAGTTCATAATTATCAACTAATAACAATTCATCATCTGTGATGACTATAAAATCATATCTTTATAGTTTTCTAACTTCTTTAGTGCTCCTATTAAGTAATTGTGTCTCTATAATGTCTTATTATATGGGTATTTGTGTAATAAATTCTTGTGTCAAATCTTGTGTATCTTGAGCCATGAATTCATCAAAGTCTGTCTCAATTTTACTATCTTTTTTGGATATATTATTCCCCTAAAGGAATGTGAAATTTTTTGCTATTGTTACCTTTTTATTTGATAGTTTTTATAGTTAATATCCCCTTGTTTCATTGGGATACGCTATAATGATAAAATTTGTGCCTTGAGGTGAAAGTTTGTTACTTGAAGTGGCCTTAAAAATGATTTACATCCCCATTAACATAAGTTATACAACACAGATTTCCTTCCACACCAAATTTCATATATAATAATATTTGTAACTTTAGTTATAACTTGTTTAATGTGTATGTTTCTTTATATAATTTGTATACCCAAAAAGATAATGGAATACTTTTATGACTCATCATTAATCTCACCATATCTAATAAGGTGTGGTTACTCCTTTCATCTACATCATTCCATTTTTATGTATAAGGAGGAGTGTGTTGGGATAATATCAAAAACTCTCATAGATAATCAATAAAATCTTGGTTAAGATATTATTTATCATATTTTGAGTGAATTTTCTTTATAATATTACCAATTTAATTATAAACTTTATTATTGTACTCATTGAATATCATAATGGAATCTTAATTATACCTCATTAATTAGACATATTCATGTCTACTAAAATCATCGGTAAAAGTTATGAAGTATGATTATCCACCCCTTGATTTAATATAAAATGGTTCACACACATCTATATGAACAAATTCAAGAATATATATGGCCCTTTCACCCTTTCCACTAAATGGAGATTTGTTCATTTTTTCTTATAAACAATCATGACATATACCAAGTTTTTTTAGTTCAAAATAATCTAAATACCCATCTTGATATAATCTTATTGATCACTTTCCATTTATATAGCCTAAGAGGTTATGTTATATTTGAGTTTGGTATGATTCATATGAACTAGATTCTTTATCAATTAAAAATAATTTTTTTTCATATTCCATCACATAAAGACCATTATTTAGATGTTTTGTACCATAACATGTGTTGTATTTGTATAAATAGTAGCTTTTATTCCCAAATTTGAAAATAAAACCATCCAAATAAAGATTTTATGTATAAATAATATATTTGTTAACTATTGTAACATAATAAAGGTTCTTTAAAACAAGACCAATCTTTTTGAAAATGTTAGGGGGTAGTCTCTAATAGCTACTGTGGTGATTCTAGCTCAATTAGTGACCCGTAAATCCACCTCACCTCATGTAACTATACTGAATATACTTGGTTCCTATAATTTGATATAAATTTGAGTACCATAAGTTATATCAAATACCCAAATTATATAAATATATATATTAAACTTGATAATTAATACACCAAAATCTTCCCTTTGATTCTTTACCATGGTTTGATTCTTCTTCTAGTGGCCCTTCTTGCCACATGAAAAATAGATGGAATCCTTCTCTCTTACTTACCCCTTGATCTTCCTTTTCTTAGTTTTGCATTGCAAAGAAGCCTTAGACATGGAATTATCCTTGGGTCCTTTCACCTTTCCCTTCCTCAAGTTGACCATAATTATATAAATCTTCTCATGATTTATGTCCTTATCTACCTAGAGAATCATAGTAAGTATATCTGGAAGATACTTCTTAATTTATATTCATAATAAAATCCACAGCAATGATGGAGAAGCACAAAGAGAGTGAAGAATGTATTATATCTATGTGAAATTCATCTGACAATTTAAACCCTAAAATATCTATATGCTCAATGTATCAATCATGTTCACTATATGAGGCCCATCTTCCTCACCCTCTCTAAGTTTTCATGAAAAAAGTTCCTTGGAAATATCATATGACTCTCATTTTACTCTCTCCTAATAAATAACATGGATATGAGTGATGATAGTATATGAATCCATATTTTCATGTGATTTATAAAGTTTACTATAAATGGATGATAACATTAAATAATGGAAATATATTACATCATCAAAGTATTTAAAGTAAACCAAGGGATCTTCCACACTCACCTCCTTAGCATACAGATTCAGAACTAGGGATTCTATCATGTAAAGATTTCATTCCTACTATAGTACAATGTAAAATTGTTTGTACCTATCTTGGAAGTTACTACTAGTTACGAGGTTATCTTTCTCCAGTATAGATAACAAGGGTATTTAGTTCTATAGAATTTTAATTTTCTACAATAATATAAAAATCATATTTGAGTACTTTATCTTTATTACCAAAAAATGAGATGAAATAATTTTAATTATTATATTAATCATCCACTATTTTATAATGACATAATATGCATCACCATTATACCCAGTATATTCTATCATGTGTACATTCTAGTGGAAAGGATCCATATTTCCCTTCTCGTAACTTAGATGAGGGTTTGGTCAACTATTTTAAGGTATTTAGGTAGACGGTCTTTCCAAATGCTATTCGGCATCTCCTAGATCCATTGAGTGCACTTCTTAATCTTGAAATCCTGAATTAGACTGTCTCAACACTTACCTCCAAGTAATATCAATTCTAGGGAGGGATACTTATATTGATGTTAATCAGGTTAAGTAAACCCAAAATATTTATAAGAACTCCATGATAAAAAATAAGTATTCTGATGAGGTTTGGACCAAAACTTGGTTCTATGGTTCCATTCTTAATTAAGGGAAGTCTATTTTGAATTAATATTTACTTGATGAATTTAATTTTTTTATGTGTAAATTTTCTTATTTTATCCATTACATGTATTTTACAAAATATGTAGATTTTATATAATTAATTAACCATGTTATGATAAAATAATTCATACATAATCCATTTATTTTACTTTATATTGCATGTCTTATTATCTTATTTATTTTATGTGATCACGTTTAACATCATATAAATATGCATCACATAAAATAGATATATATGCACTTGGAAAAAATAAAATAAATAAAGTTAATTTATCATGATCTTTGTAATAGTTTATTTATCTAGTGGGTGATAAATAAACATATTCCCCTAGGGGGAAACTCATTGAGTTGGTCTTGGATCAAGTTACAACATTCCACCATCGACCTTTGTATATTATTGGTTGGTTTCAACTCATATTAGGTTCTTAACCAACTCCTCTCTTTAGAGCTCCATCCTTTACATATTTTACTCACACATAGGAAAGGGGAACCAGAGGTATGGGATACATAAAATAAACCTTGGATAAGAAATTCTTATATAACAAAGGTGGGAGAGATGGGTCACGAATCATCATATTTAATTTAATAAAATTTTATTACATATAAAAACACACACAATATTTTTAAATTAAATAGAAACCCAACTCATGCATTGGTTGATCAAACACATGATCTATTACATACATAAAATGAAATTGCATTCATACATGATATCATTCATTTAAAAAAACTTTATTTAATTATGATAAATTTCTTTTTGAATTAATAATTAATGGTATTATTAATTGAAAAACTCTTTATCTTAATTATTAATCCAAGTAGTCCCAATGATACATAAGATTCTATCAATTGTAACTTTTATTTAAATAAATTTATTTATAAGTACTTAAGTATGTGATGTGTACTTATAGGAAAAAAGTTGTGTAACCATCCAAAATACCTAGTGTATATTCATCGTAGTGTTCTATACACCCACACAACATGTAGAATACAAGGAATATCATGTAATTACATGGTGTGTACTGTAAATATAAGACACATAGGTACATGTTAATTTATGTGATGTGTAACTCTTTTAATGTATGTGGAGTACATAGTGCGAAATGAAGATCATACATGATTTATAGTTAAGAATTTAATGTAAAAATTAAATAAGTTTTTAATATTTTTTAAACCTTATCATGTGGCATGTACTATCAATTTATGTCACACAGACACATGTTAATTTGGTTTAATGACATAATATATTTTCATTCTATATAAATTAATTTATGAGGTGTATAGTCTAGCTTAGAAAGTACTTTTCATAAATAGGTATGAGTTAGATAGCGTGTACACCAGATACATAGTGGGTAACTCCTTTTTATCCATTTCACATTACATGTCTAGGGATTCAGAATGTAATATGTGATTAATAATACCACATTACACAACATACACACTAACTACACATCATGTAATGACAGTTGGCTCGTGTCGCTTGACTAGAATCCAACACACTGAGTATTAATTACATGTTGCGTCTGTTGACCACACAACCACTACATCATGTGGTAATACATGGCATATATAGAAGTTACACGTCGTGTGACCCTGAAACTATGTGAAACCCTAACAGTCAATATGTTGTCTAATTGATGTGTAATTACACATTGCATAATGATCTCCCACATGACCCACCACGATTGGTGCAACCACATAGGAATGTGCTTAACCCAAACTACACGACTTTTGAATTGATTACAACATGTAGTATTTCCATGCATCTAGAATATCTATCACCTTCATATGGATTCTTCTATTGTTCTTCATGTGATATTAACCTTTTATTGGTTATATGAAGGTGAACGAAGAAGATGTTTCAACTTTCAGATTAAATAATAAATAAACCAAAATGAAAAAATAATAAATAATTGAAAAACAAATCAATAAATAATTAAATAATTATAAAATTGAATGTGACCACTCAATGCCAATTGAAGGTTTCGGGTGTAGCAGAAGTGTTGAATGCACTTTGTGTTTGTGTTGTATTTTTTGTAAATAAGTATAAGTGTAAATTAATATGGGGTTTATTTGTATGATTTCAATATGTAAGGAGGAAGAATAGCATGGAAGTTGATTAAAGTTCCCAAGAAAAAGTGTAATTATGTGTTGAGTTGTGAATAATACATGAGGAGTTGAAGAAACACTTGAAGCTTGGAAGTGTGAGATTGTGCTGTTGTATATGTGGAAAAGGG
Organism: Viscum album; assembly: GCA_963277665.1. Classification (NCBI taxonomy): domain Eukaryota; kingdom Viridiplantae; phylum Streptophyta; class Magnoliopsida; order Santalales; family Viscaceae; genus Viscum; species Viscum album. Next base: position 863,574,692 of record OY728121.1, read on the forward strand.
GAATGTTATAAAGTAGGTTCTTCCATTAGATATTCTTGGAGATCCATTCACTTGTCAATGATATTTCAAAAATTAGATTTGAGTTGGAACAATGGAAGTCTTATAGAAATATTATAAGGAATATTTACATGTGGAATTAAGATTTAGAGTTATACCAGTGTTGATTAGATCTGATTTGAAATTATTATAAGCGAAACTTTATATATGATGATTTTAGAGGTGGTCTTGTTGTGGAAGACATGTGTTAATGTTACTTTTGAGAAGCACATTGTTTACAACATAAATAATGTAAATTAACTTGAATATTTATTCTTAAAGGAGTAAAATATAGTTAGAATATAAAGAAACCATACTTTGATGATTTAGTATGAAGATTGATATATTCAATGGTAAGAATCACTTGGGGGAGGCATCTTGGTAAAAATTAAAGAAGAATTGAAGTTTATGTGTAGAATATTTTTTGATAAGAAGGATGGAAGGATTTTTTAGAAGGATTTTTGTTTGTCTAAGGGTGATGGTTTCATTGTTATTAGAATTAATGTTATATATAATTAAAAAAAATATTGTTTCAACCTTGATCTGGCCACCTGAGCATCCTAGTTCCAAGGGTACTGGCTGATCTCAAAGTATCTCAGTCATAGCAGTTAATGGTGTGAAGATGCATAGAGGTAGTGTGGGTCAACAATTAGAAGTATAAGTGTGGGGTGACACATAGGAAGGGTCAGAACCACTTTGTGGGATGACATGAATCAATCACTAGAGTGGGGTTCCCCCAATGGATTAGCACAGCTGGCTAGAGAGAATGCTGAGTAATGAAGTAGCACTCTCAAACTTACTTTCAATGTGGAACTCATGTATTATACTCAACTATTCATTTAATATTATTTATTCGTTAATAATGCTAAGTGTTTTTAACTATTTTATAATTTATTCATTTCAAACATTTATTTGTTTAATATTTTTATAATTTATTCATTTTTAAGGTTTTTTATATATAATTATTTATTAATATTTTTTAAAATTTTAATATATAAATATATTCATATATATATAATATTTCCTTAAATATGATTTGTATAATATAAAAAATATGTATTTACATTAAATATGTCATGTATTTAGTGGAAAATAGTTTATAATTAAAAATTAATATTAATTAAAAATATTGACTAATTTGTATCGAATGATGGACATTTAATAACATGTCATTTGTTTTTTCAATTTAACATATGCCAAATTTGTGTTGCATTAATTTCACACACACATATATGTAGCTAATATAGAAACACACACACATAATATTTTTTATAATTTATTCAATTTTTAATATTCATTTTTGAATTTTATTTATTAACGTGATATATATATATATATTATGTTTTTAATTGGGGGATTTTATTCATTTTTTTATATTTTTATTCAATATATATTGTTTATTAATTTTTGATATTTTTCAAATTTATTCATTTTTTATATTATTTATTCATTAATAATCTTAATTGTTTTTAAATATTGTTGTAATTTATTCATTTTCAATTTTTCTTTTTTTAATATTTTTTTATTTTATCCATTTTTAATATTTATTTATGCATGTTTATTCATTGATATTTAATGTTTTTAATATGGTTTGTAATTTATATAAATAATATGTATTCATTTTCATTTTAACATATATTCCTTTTCAGTTTTTTTAATAACCTATATAATTAATAACACCAATTTATTTTTTAAAATTTATTCATTTTTATTATTATTTATTGCATAAAAAATGTTTATATTTTTGTAATTTATTCATTTTTAATTTTTATTTGTTTAATATTTTTGTAATTGTATTCATTTTTAATATTTATATATACATATTTATTGATTAAAATTTAATGTTTTAATACAATTTTAATTTTCATAATTAATATATATATTCATTTTTATTTTAAGTATTTGTTTTTAAAAAATTATATTTTATATAATTAATGACTCTCATCCATTCTTTAAATATTTTTTCAATCTATTCATTTTTTAATTAAATTTCACTTGCTTTTATCATTCATTCATTTAATATTATTTATTCATTAAAAATGTTAGGTGTTTTTTAATTTTTTTCTAATTTATTTATTTTTAATATTTATTCGTTTAATATTTTTGTAATTAATCATTTTCTATATTTTTTATACATAATTATTCATTAATATATTTAATATAGAAATATATTCATATTGATATATATGTATATATATCAATATATAATGTTTCCTTAAATATGATTTATATACAAAATATATATTTACATTTAATAAGTCATATATCTAGTGAAAATTGTTTAAAATTAAAAAATAATTTTAATTAAAAATATTGATTAATTATTATATTGAGTAATAGATGTTATATATATAATGTTATTATTTTTTTCAATTTAACATATATCAAACTTATTTTATGTATATATATATAAATTAATTTCACACACGCATATAATTAATTAATGAAATTTTATGTAGAAACACACACACACACACTTTTAATACTTATGTGATTTATTCAATTTTTAATATTCATTTTTGAATTTCATTTAGTAACATAATATATTTAATATATTATTTTTTTAATTGGTAAATTTTATTCATTTTTATATTTTTATTTACTATATACGATTTATTACTTTTTAATATTTATTATAATTTATTCATGTTTAATTTTATTTATTCATTAATAATATTAATTATTTTTAATATTTTTTCAATATATTTATCTTTTAATTTATACATTTTTATTCATTACTTTTTAATTTTTTTAATATGGTACATGTAATTTAAAAAATTAATATGTATACATTTTCATTTTCACATTTACTCATTTTAAATTTTTTTAATATTCTATATAATAAATAACACTTATATTTTTTTAATATTTTTTCAATCTATTGATTTTTTTATTATTAAATTTTAGGCTTTTTAACATTCATTCATTTAATATTATTTATTCACTTATAGTGTTAATAATTTTTTATTTTTTTATAATTTATTCATTTTAAATATTTATTTATACATATTTATTCATTAACATTCAATATTTTTAATATTTATTCATATTTATTTTAATATATATTAATTTTTAATTTTTTAATAATTTATATAATTAATAAACCTTATCCATTTTTTTAATATTTTTTATGTTTATTAATTTTTAATTATTAAGTTTCACTCATTTTTTACATTCAAACATTTAAGATTATATATTCATTAATAATGTTAAATTTTTACTTTAAAAAAACTATTTTTTAAAAAATATTTTTGTTTAATATTTTTGTATTCTATTTTGAACGATTTTTATCAGTGCTTTCCAAAAAATGCTGATAAAGATAAGTTTTATCAGCGCTAGAATTTAGCACTAAAAATGATTGGTTTTATGAGTGCTTCTTATTTTAAGGCTAATAAACCCCATCTTTATCGGTTCTTTTTGGAAATCACTGATAAAACCCTATCTGGGCTTGTAATTTCAACCCTAACAGAACCCCCTTCTTCACATCATTCAAAGATTTTGTGGAAGTCGGCCTCTGTCACCACTCCCCCTCACACTTCTCAAACAAATAGAACCTCTCAAAACCTAAGGTATGTGATTATTTATACTCATATTTAGTTGATATTGCATTTTTTTTATTATATTTATGCCATTGATGCCTCCCCATATCCATACGGGTCTCACCTCCTTACACTTTATATGACAAGCTAATCATTGAACCAGTCACCCGAAGATCATGAGCCCCCTAAGGCCTCATGCATGTTGCGTATATGGGTCGTTTCAATGCTCTATTTTTAATAGATTTTAGTTTTAAGTAGATCTCATGCCCATACCACATTAGAAAATCATCTAGGAAGAGTCTAGAAACTCAACAAACTAAAAGAGAGGACTGAGGTGCACCTCACTGCAATATTTGGTTGTTCATGATTCTCATGTTAATAGTATAATGAAGAAATCTTGGACATGATATTCTTATATATTGATATTAAAACTCTCTAAGTGTTCTCAATTATATTAAAAGATGTATAAAGTAATTATTTGTTATAAAACCTATTGATTTGTATCTGAATTCAAGGTTTGAGATGCTATTTTTTCATCATGTTGATTTATTTGAGTGTATAAGGACTCAGATATAAAAGATAAATTATTTATGGAAATATAAATATTTATGATTACAATAAATTAAACATTTTCAATATTAGAGGTGGGGAAATTAAAACTATAATTAGATTGAAAATTTATTTTATAATTTTCACATTTTTAATACTTCATGTGTATAAATTTTATTTTTATATCCTATATGAAAAAAGTGCATTTGTTCATAATTAAAAATAATATTCATTATATATAAATTAATGAAGTTTATAAAGTTTGATTAACATTTCATAATTTAGATAATCTACTCAATAAAATTAGAAATGAGAATATCCTATTTTTTATTCTAAAATAACTTAAATATTGATTTATTCATATAAAATAAAATGCACCAAAAGATTTCATTGGATGAATTATTAGGATCATTTTATTTTTAATCGATGGATATTTTTTAGTATTTTTTATTAAATAATAATAGCTATATTTTCATTTAGTGAGAAGTAATAAAGGGTTTAAGAGTTATTGAATCAACAATAGTAAGATTATTGAGATAAAATTGATATGATTGAGGTGCGGGAATACTTACGTCCATAGAAAAAAATTGGAATTGTGACCAACATTAGTTTGAGATGAGGACTCATGGAACTCTCTTTAAAGCTTCACTCAAATTTCCCTTTTCTCCTTAAATTGGTATCATGACTAATATTCAAAACTTGCATATCTTATTTTTTCGTGTTTAAACCTCACTCCTAGTTTTCACTCTCACATTTTTCCAACGTTAATTCTCTCTATTGGTTTCACTGAGGTTGATTTTTGTTTTTAGGTGATCCCATGTAGTTGGGATTATACTCCAATCATTATTTTGAGATGAGGCTTTCCACTAATCCCACTAGGACACTAATTTAACTTGTGTTGAAGTGGATTGTTTCATCGTCTGAAAAAAGATTATAAACTTTGGTTCCTAAGAACCCTTTCACCAAAACACCACATGGCCCACCACATACCAAGTGAAAAAATGAATAAACAACAACTCCTCCATCTCATTTTACTCCCAATTAGAAAAGTTATAGAAACTATCCTTGGATCTCCACCTTTTTATCCCATAAAACGTCAAATTGAGAACCTAGACCAACAGCCACACATTTACTATAGGTTGTTTCCTTTCAGGTTTCCCTTTTGTAAAATGATAAATTGTTAGGAATCATCACAATAACATTCAAATGTTGGGTTCCCCTTATTATAAATATATATAACTTTCTCCTTTGATTATGAATAACTTATGTGTAGTTATTTTTTTTTCAAATAATGAATATTTTTAAACCTAATAGGATGGATATAAATCAAAAATGAATGGACTCTAATTATATGACAAAAGATTATGGGAATAGAGTTAAAGAGTTCATCAAGTTTGTAATGGAGCATGCATACGGCCCTTCTCAAATCCTTTATTTGTGTTTAAATTATTTTTATTTAAGATAAATTATTTTAGAAGAGTTTGAAGAACATTTGATTTTTCATGGAATAAATATTATCTATAAATGTTGATCTAAACACGGGGAGACATTGAATGTACATACTGATTGGGATGATACTATGATTTATGGATCATTTGATATGAATACCAGTGTAAATGATGATGTAGATTGTATGAAATAAATGATAATGTAAATTAAATATGACCTTCATGATTATTCAAAGTTGTTTGAGAAGTTAAATAGTTGTTCTAAGAGACCATTGTATACCAGTTGTACTAAATATAAAACATTTCCAATTGTATTGAAGTTATATAATTTTAAAGCTATAAGTGGATGGAGTGACACCAACTTTACAGATTTACTTGGTTTCCTGAATGATATGATTCCAGAAGAAAATGATTTTCCTTATCAAAAATATGATGCTAAATGAGTTATATGTTCAATTTTTATGATCTATGAGAAAATACATGCATGTAAAAATGATTTCATATTGTTTCTAAAGGACCATGAATCACTCATAAAATGGCCTAAGTGTGGCATGAATTAATACAAGAAATATGAATCAGGTCCTTTAAAAGTTTTATGGTACTTTTCCTATCATTATAAGGTTTAAAAAACTATATGGATGTTGGGAAACCACTACAAAATTTACATGGCACACGAATACAAGAATTGAATATAGAAAACTATATCATCTAGAATACTCTCCTTAGTGGAATAAAATTTATTATGATTATTCTGAATTTGAAAATGATCCAAGAAACCTCTTACTTATGTTATCTATGAATGGAATAAATCTTTTTGGTTTATAGATTAGTACTCACTATATATGGCTAGTTATGTTGGTAAATTATAACTTTCCACCATTTTTATGCATGAAGCACAGATACGTTATATTGTCTTTACTTGTATCTTGTCCAAAAAAAACCCAGTAATGATATTGATGTCTATTGGGATCCATTGATTGAAGATATTAAATTGATGTGGGATATAGTTGTTACATGTATGATTCTCATAAAAGTGAATAATTCACATTGAGAGCCATGATGTATGGGATGATAAATGACTTTACTGCTTATGGAAATTTTTCAGGTTGTAGCATTAAAGGAATGTTGGGGTGTATCATTTGTGAAGAATGCACGCACTCAGTTAGATTAAAAAAATCATAGATTATGTTTTTAGTACATCACAAATTTTCATCCCGATGACATAAATATCGATCATGGAGGACATCAATTGATGGGAATACAAAACAAGGTATATCACTGTCTCCACTAAAGGGTGATAAATTGTTTGAGAAAGTAAAAGATATTGAAACTATTTTCTATATACCATTTTTGAAAAACCTTATGAAGTCAGGTTGGAAAAGGAGATCAATTTTATTATAATTTTTGTTCTAGAATTGTTTGTATGTCATATTTTTTCTTGATGTCGTGCATGCAGGAAAAAAAATGTATTTTATAGTGTTATTGACATGTTGAAAAATTTTCATTAAAAAACAAAATATGGAATCAAGGATAGTTTTTACATGATTAACATGGGTATAAGAGAATATTTGGCACTGATGAAGGGTTAAAGGCATACTTTTCTTCCTCCATCAATTTACACTCTATGCAAACAAGAAAAATTTTCAATTTTTCACTTTCCTTAATGGTGTAAAATTTTCAAAGGGGTATTCATAAGATATCAATAATGTCATGTTAATGACTAATTTGAAGTTATATGGTCTAAAATTACATGAATTCCATGTTTTGATGCAAAATTTTTATGTCTGTCACTTTACGTTCTATTCTACCTAAAGATTTATGATATACATTAACCAGACTCTACTTTTTTTCAAAGTCATATATGGTAAAGTTAGAGACTTAGTGAAGTTTCTATTCATGAATAAGGATATTTTTTCATATTATTTTAAATAGATATGTTCTTCCCACCATAATTATTTGATATAATGTTCCACCTGATGGTTCACTTTGTTAGAGAGATTCAACTATGTAGTCCTGTCTATTATAGATGGATGTGCCCCATTGAATGATATATGCAGATTTTGAAAGGGTGCATCAATAATCAAATTAAGCTAGATGTTTGTTTTGAAAAATGATATATTATTGAATAATCTTTTTAATTATATATTGATTACCTATCAGATATTGATAACATCAGTCTCACTAAATCTCATCACAGTGGACGCCTTATGATTCTCACACTCTATGATAGTGATTGTAACAACATCTATTTCATAAATACCTAAGGTGATCTTACTCCCTCTCTATGATGGTAATTGTAACAACATATTTTATGTAAATCCCTTCACCCATAAGGTGTACACTGTAACAATGTTTTGTGATACATATGTTATCAATATCTGATAGGTAATCGATACAGAATTCAACAATTTATTTAACAATATATTGTTCTACAATACAAACTTATGGATAACTTCAATTCTGGACGTACCCTTACAAAATATTCATATATCATTCAATGTGGTACATACATATATAATGGATAGGACAACATAGTTGAATCTCTCTAACCAAGTGAACCATAAGCTAGACCATTATATAAAATAATTATGGGGGGAAGAATATCTCTAATTTAAATAATATGACTGAAATGTCCTTATTCATGATTGTAAACTTCATCAATTCTATAATTTTACGGTATGTGTATTTGTAAAAGAATAAAATTGTGGTTAATGCATGTCATACATTTTTAGGAAGAATGCAACATAAATTAATGGGCATCAAATCTTACATCAAAACATGATATTCATGAGATTTTAGACCATGTAACTTCAAATTATTCATTAAAATGAAATTATTGATATTTTATGAATACCCCTATAAAACTTTTACACCATTAATGAAATTGTAAGATTGAAATTTTTCTTGTCCGGGTAGAGTGTAAACTGCTGGAGGAAGAAAATTCTTCCTTTAACCCTTCACCAATTCCAATTATTCCCTTATCCTCATGTCAATAATTTCCAACCTAGTCTTGATGAAATATTTTTTTTTGTCAGGAGCATTTATTAATATTCCAATAACACTATCAAATACATTTTTTTCTATATGTATAACATTAATAAAATTTATAATGTACAAAAAATTCCAGTACAGTAATTCAAAAAAAAATATCTATTTTTCCAACATGATTTCATAAGGTTTTTCAAAAATAATGTTAATATATTTTAATTTCTCTAATAGTTGATCACCTGTTAGTGGATATAGTGTTTTTCCTTGTTTTGTATTCTCATTGAATGAAATCATCTAGGATCATTATTTATGTTGTTGGGATAAAACTTTGTGATGTCATAAAAACACGGTCTTCAAGGAATTTCTTGATCTAACTGAGTGTGTGAATTATTCACAAATGGGACACCCCAAAAGTCCTTTAATGTTATGTCCAAAAAATCTCCTTAATAAGGAAAGTCATTTATCATCCCATACAATATGGATTTTAATGTGAATTCTTTACTTCTATAAGCATCATACAATGAAACACTGGTATCCTACCTCAATTTTAAATATTTGATCAATGGATCCAAATAGATATCAATTTCATTACTGAGTTGTTTTGGTACAGATATAATTAGAGACAATATAATGTATTTTCACTTCATTCATAACCATGGTGGCAAGTTATGATTTTCCAACATAACTAGCCATGTACTGTGAGTACTACTCCATATACAAAAAGGATTTATCCCATATTTAGATAATGCAAGGTAGAGGTTTCTCAGATCATTTTAAAATTTAGGGTGTTCATATTCAATTTTCTTCTAATGAGGAGATTATTCTAGGTGATGCAGTTTCCCATCTTCAATTATTGTATCTATCACTAGTGGAAAAAACTTTAACACGTCGGCATTTTTCACGTCAGTTCTATATAATCGATGTGAAAAGCTTTAATGATTGATATATCATGTTGGTTATTTTATAACCAATGTGATATATTTATCAAGATCAATTTTTTATTTAGGTTATTTTATAACTGATGTAAAATATATGGAGATTAGCTTTTTGAGGTCGGTTATTGTATAACCGACGTGAAAATCGAATCTGGCATGCTTTATCACGTTGGTTATTTTATAACCGATGTGATAAAGGAAAGCTCAGTGCTTTATCACGTGGTTATAAAATAACTGACGTGATAAAGGAAATCTCAGTTATTAACCACATCGGTTATAAAAAACCGATGTGATAAAGCTAATCTTAGCAATTTATCACGTCGGTATAAAGCGATATATATCACGTCAGTTATTTTACAAACGACATGATAAATTGTTTTCTATGTAGGTTATTAAATAACTGATGTTACAAACATTAAAAAAATAGCTTACCACATTTTTTATTAAATAACCAACATCATAAATCTTTTAAATGATTTATTGCACCCCGTATTCAGTCATTCTGTTTTTTTCGATTGGGTGACCTGCGACTCGTCTCTCTCGCACGGAAAACCTAGAAATGATTCATCAAATTCGTGCCCTCCAGTATCATTTTTCTAACATCATTATTCATATTTATTATCATCAGATCTATCATGTCAACTCACAACACTCAAGTAAGCCTCACACGACTCCTTTTCAGTTTTTATTTTCCGCGATGCCCTAAACTAATTTTTTGAGATGTTATTTTTCTTTGTTATTTTTATCATGGTAAGTTTCATAGTGTTCATCTATACTATGATAAATTCTTTTCTGGAAAAATAAACCTATGGAAGTTATATCATGCAAGTTTATGATTTTTTTCTATTTTATCATGTGTGTGTGCGCGTACAGGGGGTTTCCAAGGGGGTGGGGGCTATGCAAGTGGGTGGGGGTATCCAAGGGGGTTCGGTGGGCTATCCAGTGGGGTGGGGGTGTTCAGGGGGTGTCAAAGGGGGTGGGGGTGGTGTCCATGGGGTGTGGGGTCTGTCCAAGGGGTTTGGTGGTGTCCAAGGGGGTGTGGGGGATGTCAAAGGGGGTGGGGGTGGTGTCCAGGGGGTGTGGGGGCTATCCAAGGGGGTGGGGGCTGTCCAGAGGGTTTGGGGGGCTGTCCAGAGGGTTGGAGGGTTTCCAGGGTTTCCATGGAGGTGTGGGGTAGTCTAGGGGTTTTGAAATATGATTCTATTTGGTTATATATATTTTGACCAGTCATTGACTATGAGAAAATTATGGGTTATGGGGGAGACCATGTAGTGGTTTTCAAAGATGCGCAGTTATCCTGACCCCATTGTGCCATGATGATAGGATTTACACTGTGATTTTCTTCATCAAAGTTTTTATTTTAAATTTTATTTGATTCTTAGGTTTACTCCATTTTCTCCAATTTTCTATCAACCATTGGAGGCCCCATGGTTTTCTTGGATTCCATGGAATTTCCTTAAATAAGTTACTTATTCCATGTTCTTCTTCCTTTCTTCTTTGTTTCTTTTTTTCTTCTTCATCCACTTATTCTTCTCCTTCATTACTTCTATTATTAGGTATTTTTGTTCATTTTTAAATTGATGGTTTTATAGTAATCGATGTGTTCTAGGGTTATTAGGAGGGGTGGGGGTGTCCAAGGGGGTGGGGGATGTCTAGAGGGGTGGGGGTTGTCCAGGGGGTTGGGGCTATCCAGAGGGGTGGGGGTTGTCCAAGGAGGTTGTGGTGTTTAGGGGGTGTCCAATTAGGTGGTGGTGGTGTCCAAGGGGTTGGGGGTGTCCAGGGGGTTAGGGAGTGTCCAGGGGGGTGTCCAAGAGGGTAGGGGTAGGGGTGGTTCCAGGAGGGGTGGGGGTGTCCAAGGGGGTGAGGGGGCGATCTAGAGGGGTGGGGGCTATCTAGAGGGGTGGGGGCTATCCAGGGGGTGGGGGCTATCCAGAGGGGTGGGGGCTGTCTAAGGGGGTACAGGTGTCCAGGGGGTGTCCAAGGGGGTGGGGGTGGTGTCCAAGGGGGTGGGGGTGTCCAAGGGGGTGTCCAAGGGGGTAGGGGTGGGGTGGTGTCTAGGAGGGGTGGGGGTGTCCAAGGGGGTGGGGGCTATCCAAGGGGGTGGTGGTGTCCAGGGGGTGTCCAAGGGGGTGGGGGTGTCCAGGGGGTTGGGGGTGTCTAGGGGGTGGGGGTGGTGTCCAGGAGGGGTGGGGTGTCCAAGGGGGTGGGGGTGGTGTCCAAGGGGGTGGGGGTGTCCAGGGGGTGTCCAAGGGGGTGGGGGTGGGGTGGTGTCCAGGGGGGTGGGGTGTCCAAGGGGGTGGGGGATTTCTAGAGGGGTGGGGTCCGTCCAGGGGGTGGGGGATGTCCAGAGGGGTGGTGGGTTGTCCAAGGGGTTAGTGGTGTCCAGGGGGTGTCCAAGAGGGTGGGGTGATGTCCAGGGGTGGGGGGCTGTCCAAGGGGGTGGTGGTGTCCAGGGGGTGTCTAAGGGGGTGGGGGTGGTGTCCAAGGGGTGGGGGTGTTGTCCAACGGGGTAGGGGTGTTCAGGGGTGGGGGTGGTGTCTAAGGGGTTGGGGGTGGTGTCCAGGGGGTGGGGGCTCCATAGGGGTGGAGGGGTTGTCCAAAGGGTTCAAATCATTAGGATATGTGTAATTTTCAGTAGTGAATGTATACATATTTTAATATTTATACTTCATATTTATTTTTTATAGAATGGTGAATTTGGTATCCAGTTTCTCCTGGATGTATTCTTTTTGAACCTTAAGAAGAAAGGATCCAAGATGAATTTAAAATTTTTATATCTAACTATATTTTCTTTTTAAAATCATTTTCAAGAATATTTTTTAAAATATTCATAGATTTGTTTTATATTTCAAAAAATTTTACATTCAAATTATGATATTTTTCATATAAACATATATTTTTCTTATATTAAAATGATGTATAATTTTGATGTTTGTTATAGGTAATAATTATTCGAAGTTGGATTATGGAACATTGAATGAGCAATGAATATGAGGAAGGTGTTGATGCCTTTTTGGAATTTTCTAAACAAAATGTTCCAAGTAGTGACATTTTTTTCTGTCCATACCTGAAATTTTTGAATATGAAGAAGTTGAAAAGTAGAGAGTTAAAAGATCATTTGATTTTTCATTTTTTTAATCCGATTTACAGCCCTTGGATTTGGCATGGTGAAACTGGATGAAATGTTAGATCTACTGATGATGATGATTCGCAATATGGTAACTCTGATGGAATTGAAGAAATGATTTGTGATATTGCAGCAGAAAAAATTGAGATAGAACCAATAGTTGCACGTCTATATGGTGATGCTGAAAAACCATTGTATCCTCGTTGTACAGATTTTATGGTTTTGTCGGCGGTGTTAAGATTGATTAACCTGAAGGCGAAACATGGATGGAGTGACAGAAGTTTTACAGAGTTACTACAATTGATGAAAGACATTCTTCTAAAAGATAATGATATTCTTGATTCACATTATAAGTCCAAGAAAATATTATTCCTGATGGGATTGGGATACAAGAAAATACATGCATGTCTGAATGATTTTATGATATATAGGAAGTAATATGAATTTATATCAGAGTGTCTTAAATTTGGGACATCATGGTATAAGTTGAAAGAAAAATCAAAGGGTGATGTAGAGATTGCAAAGATCCCTTCAAAGGTATTTTGGTATCTTCTTATAATTCATCATTTCAAACGTTTATTTTCTAATTCACATGATGCAAAAATGTTAATATGGAATTCTGATGAGCGGATATGTGATGGAAAAATACGTCATCCAGCTGATTGTCCACAATGGAAGAAAATTGATGAGAAACATCCTACATTTGGAAATGAAATTAGAAATCTCAGACTAGGGTTGTGCATAGATGGAATGAATCGATACCGAACCCTCAGTAGCACACATAGTTCATGGCCTATTTTATTGGTAATTTACAACCTCTCTCCTAAAGTTTGTATGAATCACAAATATGTCATGTTGAGTATAATGATCTCTGGTCCGAAGCAACTCGGCAATAATATTGATTTTTTCTTGTCACCATTTATTGATGATTTAAACTTTTATAGAAGGATGGTATTAGGGTGTAGGATTCTTATAAAATGGAATACTTTCAACTGAATACATTGCTTATGTTCACTATAAATGACTTCCCAACATATGGAAATTTGTTTGGATATAGTGTTAAATGGCATAAAGCATTTCCAATTTGCAAACAACAGACTTCATATTATCAATTGCATCATGGGAGGAAAACATTGTACATGGGTCATCAAAAGTTTTTGACTATGGATCACTCTTATAGAAGACTAAAAAAGGCATTCAATGGCTCACAAGAATTTGATATTGCTCCAAAACCTTTATCCCTTGATCTGTATTTTGAGAAGGTGGAAAACCTTGATGTGACATTGAGAAAGACACAGAAATATGGTAATGATAGAAATATTTTGAAGAAAAGGTCAATATTTTTTGAGCTACCATATTGGAGATATCATGAAGTTAAACATAATATTGATGTCATGCACATAGAGAAGAATATATGTGATAGTTTGATTGGAACATTGTTATATATTAAAGGAAAGACAAAATATGGGTTGAATGCAAGATTAGACTTACTATCAATGGGAATACGTTTGGAGTTAGCTCTCACTCATAATGGAAGATGAACATTTCTTCCCCCGGCTTGTCATACATTATCCAAGAGGGAGAAAATTATCTTTTTTCAGTGTCTTCATGATATCAAAGTGCCTCAAGGTTATTCTTCAAATGTAAAAAAATTGTCTCGTTGAAGGACTTGAAGTTGATAGGTATGAAATCTCATGATTGTCAGGCCATGATGCAACAACTTCTACCAGTTGCATTGCGTGGAATATTGCACATATGTGTCAGAAAGACTTTAATGAAGTTGTGTTATTTTTTCAATTCAATTTGTAATAAGGTGATTGATGTGAATGATTTGAACATTTTTGAAAAGGATGCAATTTTTATACTTTTTCAATTGGAAATGTATTTTCATCCATGTTTTTTTTATATAATGGTACATTTAATGATTCATCTGGTTCGAGAAATAAATCTTTGTGGACCTGTATATCTTTGTTGGATGTATCCTTTTGAAAGGTATATGAAAATATTAAAGGGGTATGTTAAGAATCTATATCGACCTAAATCCTCCATTATTGAAAAGTATATTTCTGAGGAGGTTTCAGATTTTTGTACGAGCTACTTGGTTGCGGCGCAATACATGGGTTTGCCTCCATCTCACCATGAACGAGTTAATAATGAGGGAAAGGGGATTCTTAGATTTAAAGTAAAATTATTGTCAGCTAAACAGATGAAGAAGTTATAATTATACATCTTAAATAACATAGTTGATGCTCAACCATATATCACATTGCATATTAATGAGTTGAAACAATTTAATCCCAAGAAGAAAGAAATGTGTATTTTGAATGATCACAACAAAACATTTTTTTCATGTTTTAAAAAGACCTTGCTTGGTAGATCAGATGTATAAGAGACATTAAAATGGGTACTGGGTGGTCCATGTTTAAATGTGATAACATGGTCCGGTTATGAAATTAATGGCTATACATTTCATACGAAATCTCAGGACAATAGAAGTGAAGTTCATAATAGTGGTGTATTGGTGTTTGCAGAAGCAATGAATTTTTTGAGTACTGAATACAAAAAACTAATTTCTGAATCAAGTGCATATTATGGAGTGATTGAAGAAATATGGGAGGTTGATTACTTTAAAATTAAAGTTCATGTTTTTAACTATAAATGGTTTATTGGTAACAAGTGTCAGACACGATGAATTTGTAATGATAGTTGTTAATTTGATTAGATTGGAAGATACAGTTGATTCTTTTATAATGGAAACACATGAAAAACAAATTTTCTATGTAGTAGATCAATTGGATATGCAGTGGGATATTGTTTTATAAGGGAAAAAAATATGTTGGTGAGGATGAACTTGATGAAGATGTTGATTTATGTGAGATCCCTACTTTCATGGAAAGATTAACAGAACATAATGATGAGCATGTTGAAGACATGGTTTGTTCCATAAGGAATGACCATAATGAAGGAATTTGGGAAAACAATCCATTTGTACATTCCTAAAATTACAGGTAACATTTTTTTATTTCTTGTTTACATTTATTATTTTCATAATATGTTATATATTGTAAGTTTTTCTTTATTAAAACATGTATTAAAACAAATAATTATAAGTTTTTGTTTGTTTTAATTTTTTTAGTTTACTTTATCATGTTTACCATTACATAAATTATATATCTATTATTTTTTTTCAATGACAATTACTTTACCATGTTTTCCATGTTTACCAGGTTTACCATGTTTACCATGTTTACCATCTTTACCATTGTTTAACATGCTTACCATATTAACCATGTTTATTATTACGTAACTTAGTACAATTTTCTATTTTATTTTTACATTAGTATTGTAATATTTTAATTTGTATATTTCTGAACTAATGTTTGTTTTTTTTATTTGAAGGATAATGACAGATCAATCATTTTATCAACCACATGATTCTGGAGATGAGAATATTGTTCATACCTCTGGGGAGGAACATTCACATGCTCCTCTTGATGTTCCCCAATCTTCCTCATGTGATCCCATTACGACGAAGAGTTCAAGAGTTGGTAAACGTGGGTGCACACATTTACCAAAATTATCACTTGACCGTACGCAAGATCAGAGGATACTCTTTGAGTTTGATGAGGATGATATTCCTAGAGTTCCAAATGCAAAAGATTTTAAGAGTTTTGTATCAACTCAGGGTAAGAGAAAAGTAAGCATTTTGTATGATGATTGGATAAGTGTGGAAAAAGCGATAATCTCTCATTTGTGGGAGATGATTTTGGTAAGATATTTTTCTATTGTTTTCTTATTCTTTAAATTTTTCTAGTATATATAATATTTTTAACCTCTTCTTTATTAGATGAAATTTGATATTCCTGACACTGGAGGAGTCAGGAAGAAATTCTTATCGATGACTGCCAAGAGATGGAGGGATTTAAAATCAACCCTCTCATATGATTTCATTTTTGGTCATAGGATTCATGAAAATCCATGTTGTATATATCCTTTCATAGATGAAGAAACATGGAGATAGTTTTTTGAAAGTAGAAGAAAATATTCATTTTTGGTAAGGGAAATTTAAACTTTTATAAGATTTCTTATATAAATGATCTTATTAATGTTTTGTTAGTGATTTATTATTATTAATTTATAGCAAACAAGGAAATATCATCAGGAGATCTAGTCTAAAAATGTATACCCTCATAGTTTATCTCTCGGAGGGTATATATTATTGGAAGAACAAATGATGGCAGAAAAATTACAAAAACTAAGAGTTGGGTCTTCAAGCTCTGGAGAGGTGGCCCCTCTATCCCCTCCATCTAGACATGAAAAATGGAAGAGAGCTTGGATGGGAAAAAATGGCAACATCTTTAGGAAGATTCAAGAATCGTAGCTGAGAGGATTATAAGATATATATTTTATTTATTTAAGTTAACTATTTTATTCATATAATTTCAATCATTACAGAAATTTTCAATTAATTAATACAGGATTCTCTTGAGGAGAAGAGCTCACATGGGGTATTTACAGTTGCTGTGAGGTAAGATATTTTATCTTCATCATTGGGAAAGGTCGAACATCCTGGTCATGTACGAGGATATCTGGAAGGTGTATCGGTAAGAAAAGTGTTTCCACATTATTCAACTTCTTATGTTGAGGGTTTTTATAAAAAAAAATAGAATCCTTGGAGGCTGAAGTTCATAATATTAATGTGATGATAGCAGAAAAGATTAGATCATTGGTACAGTCTATGTTTGCAGACATGAAAAGACAATTTCAGACTGTAGTTCCCACTCCTCCACCGCCCTCTACAGACCTCATTATTTATCCTCCACCTCTTCCAGTAGCTCCCACTCCCCCACCTCAGCCTACGGACCCCATTTTTTATCCTACTCCTCCGCCGCATCTTCCTGCTTATTGCGAGTTGTATGTTGATGATCCTCAACATCATATAGTTGCATATGGGTTGGTATATTGTATAGGAGATACAGTTCATCATCAACAATTAGAGGTAGGGAATCATAGGGTCACTGTACAGGATATTATAGATAGATCAGCTCGAGTACCATTACCTACAGATGAGGTGACGACAGTTGGACATAGTATCGACCATTTTTTAATTTGGCCATCCAGACTTCTGCGACTCATTACCATAGAGGTATGTATGTTATATATTCTATTTTATTTTTTTATTAAAGTTGTTTTATCATTTGAAAACTAATATATTTTTCTATTTATTTTTACAGGAATACTTCAAAGGTAAAGAAATACTGTATAGAAAACAACAAAGACAAATGGCTATGACATCAGATACATATTCTAGTAGTCTTGACATATTGTCAAGATATTCAAATTTGTTGGCGGATCATTATGAGTTTCCAATGTAAGATCATGTTTTTGGACGTGCAATAACTGTGGGGATTTTGAAAACTGATATCATGGAGCTTGTTACTGGAGATAAGTTGGGCATCAACGTGGTGAAATTTTTTTCATGTAAGTATTAACACCTTTTTCCTACGTTATGTTTATTAAAAATGTATACTTATGTCTGTTTTTTATTAGGTATCTTTATAACATTTGTGAGAAGAATGACCGGACAGATGTATATGGATTCATGGACCCACATTTGATTTCCCCTGAAGCATGTGCATTGGATGAGGAACAAAGAATTCTTTATATTACTGAAAGACTCGAACAGAATATAGTCACACAATGTTGGATGATGTCTTTTTGTGAGAGGTATGAAACACATCTCTCTCAAAGAGTTCATTATCTTTTAACATAAAAAACCACTAACCTTAAATTTTCTTTTATCAGTGATCATTGGATGTTAGGTGTTTTTTTTTTCCAAGGTAGAAAACACTTTATTGGATATGCTTTGTCCATGGCGATGTGTGGGAAAGTTTTAAGAAAATGTTGGAAAAGTAAGTTTCAATTTTTCAATAGTTTTATATATTATAATGAATTTTAAATTTATCCCATTCGTATTATTTTCTAACAGGGCATGGGTATACTTTATAAAAAACACAAAGAAAAGGAGTGAGAAGATCAAATATGTAAATGTAAAGGTAAATATCCATTTATAATTTTTACTTTTTGATTTATTACATAAAAATAATGTATTAAATTTACACTCATTCAAAAATAATTTTCATTAACAATAAGGTTTCATCGAATGTAGATATTATATGTTAAGATTTATGTATGAAATAATAACAACTGGAAAAGTTGTGAACTTTGACCTGGTAAGATTTCCTTTTAAAATTTTCCATAATATTTCATTTGATTTATTCATTATACACGTTAACTACTATCCTTTTAATTTGTAGTTATTTGATAACCCTCAACCCTATAGTTCTCAAGACGTCAAACACTTACAATTGGAATGGTCAAATTATTTTATAGGTTTGATTGAATTTTAGTTTTTTGTAGTGTAAAATGTAATTTTGAATATTGTCAATGTAATTGTGTATTTGTTAGTAGTTTAGGTTGGATTTAGTTTTTTTTAAGTTGACATTATAATTTTTGAATTTTATATATGTCAATGTTTAATTTTTCTCTACTTCTTGTTTTGGTCTACTTATGATGGTTTTTCTGGTATGGATTCTGGTCTGGGGGGAGGGGTTCCAAGGGTGTGGGGGGTGTCCAGTAGGGTGGGGTATCCAGGGGTGTGGGAGGGTTTTCTAGTGGGGTGGGGGTGTCCTGGGTGTCCATGAGAGTGGGGGGTAGTCCAGGGGGTGGGAGCGTTTCTAGGAGGTTGGGAGGGTTGTTCAGAGGAGTGGGGGATGTTCAGGTGGTGTCAGGGGTGTGGGGGTGTCCAGGGGTGTGGTGGGGGTGTCCAGGGGTGTGGTGGGGGCTGTCCAGTGGGGTGGGAGGGTGTCTAGGAGGGTGGGAGGGATGTCCAGGTGAGTGGGGGGATGTACAGGGGTGTCCAGGGGTGTGGGGGCAGTCCAGTGGGGTGGGAGTGTGGGAGGGTTGTCCAGGGGAGTGTTTTCCAGTGGGGTGGGGGTGTCCAGGAGGGTGGGGGTTTATAGGGGTGTGGGAGGGCTGTTCAGGGGTGTGGGAGTGCTGTCCAGGGGATGGGGGTGTCCAGGAGGGTGGGGGTTTTCCATGGGTGTGGGGGTGTCCAAGGGTTGGGGGGTAGTCCAAGGGTGTGGGGGTGTCTAGGGGTGTGGTGGGGGTTGTCCAGGGGTTGGGGTTCTGGTCTGGTTTTGGTTGGGTTTTGGTCTGTTTTTGGTGTGGGGGTGCCCAGTGAGGTGGGGTCAGTCCAGGGGTGTGGGGGTGTCCAGGAGTATGGTGGGGGCTTTCCAGTGGGGGGGGGGGGGGGGTTCTGTTCGGGTTTTGGTCTGAGGGTGTCCAGTGGGGTGGGTGTTCAGGGGTGTGGGAGTGTTGTCCAGGGGTGCGGGTGTCCAGGAGGGTGGGGGGCTATCCAAGGGGTGGGGGCAGTCCAAGGGTGTGGGGGGTGTCCAGGACGGTGGGGGGGTTGTCCAGGGGTGTGGGGGGGATGTCCAGTGGGGTGGGGGTGTCCAGGAGGGTGGGGGTTCTAGGGGTGTGGGAGGGATGTCCAGGGGTGCGGGAGTGTTGTCTAGAGGTTGGGGTATCCAGGAGGGCAGGGGGGGTTTTCAGGGGTGGGGGGGATTTTCCCAGGGGTGGGGGGAATTTCAGGGGTGTGGGGGTGTCCAGGGGTGTGGTGGGGGCTATCCAGGGGGGGTCTGGTCTGTTTTGGTCTGTTTTTGGTAACTTTTTGGTCTGTTTCAGGGGCGTGGGAGGGTTGTCTAGGGGGTGGGGTGTCGAGGAAGGTGGGGGTTGTCTAGGGGTGTGGGGGTTGTCCTGTGGGTGGGGGTAGTCATGGGGTGTGGGGGTGTCCAGGGGTGTGGTGGGGGTTATCCAGTGGGGGGGTTCTGGTCTGTTTTGGTCTGTTTTTGGTAACTTTTTGGTCTGTTTCAGGGGTGTGGGAGGTCTTTCCAGGGGGTGGGAGCTGTCCAGGGGTGTGGGGGCTGTTCCAGGGATGGGGGGGAAGTACATGGGTGTGGGGGTGTCTAGGGGTGTGGTGGGGGCTGTCCAGTGGGGTGGGGGTTCTGGTCTATTTTGGTCTGTTTTTTGTAACTTTTTGGTCTGTTTCAAGGGTGTGGGAGGGATTTCCAGGGGTTGGGGGTGTCCAGGAGGGTGGGGGTTGTCCAGGGGTGGGGGCTGTCCTAGGGTTGGGGGAAGTCCAGGGGTGTGGGGTGTCTAGGGGTGTGGTGGGGGCTGTCCAGTGGGGGGGTTTTGGTCTGTTTTGGTCTATTTTTTGTAACTTTTTGGTCTGCTTCAGGGGTGTGGGAGGGCTATCCATGGGTTCGGGGTGTCCAGGGGTGTCCAGGGGTGTGGGGTTTGTCCCGAGGGTGGGGGCAGTTCAGGGGTGTGGGGTGTCCAGGGGTGTAGTGGGGGCTATCCAGTGGGGAGGGTTCTGGTCTGTTCTGGTCTGTTTTTGGTAACTTTTTGGTCGGTTTCAGGTATTTTGGATGGGCATAGAAGTGGTTGATCGATTTTATTTAAAAAAAAATTGTTTTTTACGTTGGTTACTTCATAACCAACCTAAAAATGCATTGGGATTAGTTTTAACATATTTTATTTGGAAACCAACATAATAACTTCATGGGAAATTGTTTTTACATCAGTTATTTCATAACTAATGTAAATAAATGGAAATGGATAGTTTTTTATGTCGGTTATTTTATAACCGACATCGTAGATATGTTTTCACGTCGGTTATTATATAAAATACATTGGAAACCTCTTGGAATATAGGTTTATCATGTCGGTTATAAAAATAACCGACGTGATAAATGCTTTAGAGGAGTGATTTATGACGTCAGTTATATAATAACCAATGTGAAAGGGTATATACCACGTTGGTTATTAAATAACCGATATAATAAACCATGACTCCGAAGTGTTTTCCACATCGGGTTTTTATCAACTGATGTGAAAAATTCTTCGGATTTGTGTTTTTTACGTCGGTTGTAAAATAACCGACGTAAAAAACAATGTTTATAACGTCTCCTGTAATAACGTCGGCCAAAAGCCGACGTAAAAAACAAAAAATAACCGCCATAAAAAATGTTTTCTACACTAGTGTATATTCCATGTAAATTGTCTAGCATTTTCATGACATCTATATAGTAATATAAACTATGGAATTATAGGAAATTTTCATACAACTTTCAAATGACTTGATTTATTTTTCTTATATCAATTCACACCACACATAGGTAATTTTATGAGTAATTCATGATCCTTGTGAATTAGTATGCAATCATTTAAACAAACATGTATTTTTTCAGAGACCATTCCCATTGAACATAGCATTCATTTAGATTCATATGTTTGACAAGGATGCACATTTTCTTCTAGTATCATATCATTAAAGGGTCTAAGTAGTTCTATAAAGCTGTTGTCTCTCAATCTACTACTATATTTCAAATTATATAACTTCAATACAACTGGAAATATTGTATATTTAGTACAACCAGTATACAATGGTCTCTTAGTAAAGTTATTTAACTTCTCAAACAACTTTGTACAATCATGAAGGTCATCTTCAATTTCTATTTTCATTTCTTCCATATGATATCCAACATCATTTACACTAGTATTCATATCAAATGATCCATAAATCATAGTATCATCCCAATCAGTATGTACATTCAGTTTATCATCGTGTTTAGTCCATCATTTATAGCTTCGATCTATTCCATGAAAAATAAAAAGTTCTTCCAACTCTTCCAGATGATTTTATCTTGAATAAAAACAACATAAACATAGAAAAAGGATTTGTGAAGGGTTGTATACATGCTCTGTTTCAAACTTAATGAACTCTTTAACTTCATTATCATGCTCTTTTTCCATATGATTAGCATCCATCCATTTTCAATTCATATCCATACTATTTGGTTCAAAAAATAAATAAATACACATAAGATATTCACAATCAAAGGATAAATTTATAGATACGTCTAATAAAGGTGACCCAACTTTTGAATGTTATTGGAGATTATTCCTAACAAGTTATCATTTTACACAAGGTAACATGAAAAGAAAGAACTTTGGGTAAGCATTTGATCATTGGTCTAGGTTCTCAATTTTATGTTTTATGGGACAGAAATCCTATAATTCAAGGATAGTTTCTATAAATTTTCTAGGTTGGAGTCCAACAAGATGTGGTAGTTAATGTTTATTCATTTCTTCACTTGGTATGTGGTGGGTCGGGTGGTGTTTCAATGACAGAGTTTTTAGGAACTAAAGTTGATGATACTTTGTTAGATGATGAAATAATCAACTTTAACACATATTGAAGAAGTGTCCTAGTGGGATCAGAAAAAAAAAGCCTCATCTCAAACTAATGATTGGAGTATAATCCCAACTACCTAGGATCACCTGAAAACAAAACTCAAGCTTAGTGGAACCAATAGAGATAATCAACTCTAGAAAAATGTCAGTGTAGAAACTGGGAGTGAGGTTTAAATATGCTAGAAGCAAATATCGATTTTTTGAATGATGGTCACAATACTAATTTAAGGAGTGAAGGGAAGTTTTAGTGGATATTTAAATTGATCTCTAGGATTCCTCATGTCAAACTAAGGTTGGTCATGATTCCAATTTTTTTCTATGAACGTAAGTCTTACCACACCCCAATCATATCAAATTTATCTCAATAATATTACCATTTTTGATTCAGTAACTCTCAAGCCCTTTATTAATTCTCACCAAATGAAAATATAGTTATTCTTATTTAATAAAAATTACTAAAAAATATCTAGTGATTTAAAATAAAATGATCCCAATAATTTATTTGATGAACTCTTTTGGTGAATTTCTTGTTTATATAAATAAATCAATATTCAAGTGATTTTAGAATAAAAAATATGTATATTATCATTTCTAATTTTATTGAATAGAATATCTAAAATATGAAATATTAACAAAATTATATAAACTTCATTCATGTATATAGAATGAATATTCTTTTTAATCATTAACAAAGACACTTTTGTCATATAGGATATAAAAATAAAATTTATATACATTAAGTTATAAAAACTTAAAAATTATAAAACCAATTTTCAATCTAATTATAGATTTAATTTACCCACCTCTAATATAGAAAACATTTAATTTATTGTAATCATAATTATTTATATTTACCTAAATAAGTTTTCTTTTATATTTAGGTCCTTATACTCTCAAAGACATCAATGTAATGAAAAAAATAGCATCTCAAACCTTGAATTCAGATATGCATCAATATGTTTAATAACGAATAATTACTTTATACATCTTTTAATATAATTGATAACACTTAGAAATTTTTAATAATAATATATAAGAATAACATAGCCAATATCTATTCATTATAATATAAACATGAACATCATGAACAACCATATACTACAGTGAGGCCCACCTTGATCCCTTCCTTCAGTTCGATGAGTTTCTAGACTTCTCCTAAATGATTTTCTAATGTGTGTTGGGAATGGGACAACTTAAAACTAGAATCTATCAAAAACAAAGCATTGAAATGGACCATATATGAAACATGAATGAGGCCTTAGGGGGATCACAAGCTTTGGGTGACTGGTTCATGGATGAGCTTGGCATATGAAGTGCAACAAGGTGAGATCCATATGGATATGGCAAGGCATCATCGCTACAAAGATGTTGTAGCAATGCAAGATCGGTTAGAGTGGAGTAGAAATAATCACATATCTTAGGTTTTTGAGAGGGTCGATTCATCCAAGAAGTGTGAGGGGGAATGATAGCAGAGGTCGACTTTTGTGAAAGCTTTGAATGACATGAAGAAGACGGTACTTTTAGGGTTGAATTTATAACATTAAGTAGGTTTTTATTTGTGTTTTCCAAAAGAACTAATAAAGTTGAGTTTTATCAGCATTTTTTATTTTAGTGCTGATAAAAACTATTTAAAATAAAATAAAATATTAAATGAATATATATTAAAAAATTAATTTAAAAAACGTGAACAAATAAAATTATTTATGAATATATAATCTTAAATTCCTGAATGCTAATAATGAGTGAAATTAAAAAATTAAAAATGAATAAACTTTAAAAATATTAAAAAAATGGATAATTTTTATTAATTATATAAATTATTAAAAAAATAAAAATGGATATATATTAAAATATTAAATATTAATGAATAAATTAGTATAAATAAATATTTAAAATGAATAAATTACAAAAAAAGTAAAAAAATAATTAACACAATAAGTGAATAAATAATATCAAATGAATGAATGTTAAAAAAGCATAAAATTTAATAATTAATAAATCAATATATTTCAAAAAAAATATTAAAAAAATGAATAAGTGTTATTGATTATATAGATTATTAAAAAATTAAAAATGAGTAAATGTGAAAATGAAAATGAATACATATTGATTATATAAATTATGTGTTCCATATTAAAAACATTAAATGGTAATGAATAAATATATACAAATTAAAAAAATGAATAAATTGAAAAATATTTAAAAAAAATTATTATTAATGATTAAATAATATTAAAAACGAATAAATTCTAAAAAATATATTAAAAAGTAATAAATAGTATATATTAAATAAAAAATAAAAAATGAATAAAATTTACCGATTAAAAACACAACATATTAAATATATTATGTTACTAAATGAAATTCTAAAATGGATACTAAAAATTGAATAAATTACATAAATATTATGTGTGTGTGTGTTTGTTTGTATTTCTATATAAAATTGCATTAATTAAGTATATGTGTGTGAAATTAATGTATATATATACATAACACGAGTTAGATATATGTTAAATTGAAAAAATAAATGATTACATTATATATATAATGCATATTACTCAATATACTAATTAGTCAATATTTTTAATTAATATTAATTTTTAATTATAAACATTTTTCACAAGATATATGACTTATTAAATGTAAATACATATTTTGTATATGAATAATATTTAAGGAAACATTATATATTGATTTACATATATGTGTGTGTGTGTGTGTGTGTCAATATGAATATATTTATATATTGAATATATTGAATATATTGATGAATAATTATGTATAAAAAATATAAAAAATGAATACATTACAAAAATATTAAACTATAAATATTAAAAATAAATAAATTATATAAAAATTAAAAAGAACTTAACATTATTAACGAATAAATAATATTAAATGAATAAATGCTAAAAATGGGTGAAATTTAATTTAAAAATGAATATATTGAAAAAATATTAAAAAATGAATAAGAGTTATTAATTATATAAAATCTTACAAAATTAAAAATGAATACTTAAAATGAAAATGAATACATATATTAATTATGAAAAATATAATTGTATTAAAACATTAAATTCTAATAAATATGTATAAATAAATATTAAAAATGAATAAAATTACAAAAATATTAAACATATAAAAATTAAAAATGAATAAATTACAAAAATTATTAAAAAATTATTAATTCAATAAATAATAATAAAAATGAATAAATTTAAAAAATGAATAAGTGTTATTAATTATATAGGTTATTAAAAGATTAAAAATGAATATATCTTAAAATGAAAATGAATACATGTTATTTATATAAATTACAACCACATTAAAAACATTAAATGTTAATGAATAAACATACATAAATGAATATTAAAATTTGAAACAATTACAAAAATATTAAAGAAAAATTAAAATTAATAAATTATAAAAATATTAAAAACTAATTAAGATTATTAATGAATAGATAATATTTAAAATGAATAAATTTTAAAATATTATAAAGTAGTAAATAGTATATAATGAATAAAAATAAAAAAATGAATAAAATTTACCGATTAAAACATAAAATATATTAAATATATATTTTATGTTAATAAATAAAATTCTAAAATAAATATTAAAATTTGAATAAATTGAAAAAATATTGTGTGTGTGTGTTTCGATATTAATTATGTATATGTGTGTGAAATTTATGTGACATAAGTTTGATATATGTTAAACTAAAAAAACAAATGACATTTCATTAAACATTCATTACTCGATACAAATTAGTCAATACTTTTAATTAATATTAATTTTTAATTATAAACTATTTTCCATTAAATACATGACTTATTTAATGTAAATACATATTTTTTATATTATACAAATCGCATTTAAGGAAATATTATATATATTGGTATATATATTGATATATATATATATTGATATATATATATATATATTGATATATATATATATATATATTGATATATATATATATATATTGATATATATATATATATATGAATATGTTTATATATTAAAAACATTAAATATATTAATAGATAATTATGTATAAAAAACCTTAAAATGAATAATTTGCAAAAAAATATTAAACAATTAAATATTTAATATGAATAAATTATAAAAAATTAAAAAACACTTAAAATTATTAAGGAATAAATAATATTAATTGAATGAAAGTTAAAAACAGGTAAAATTTAACTAGAATATTAATAAATTAAAAAAATATAAAAAATGAATAAGTGTTATTAATTTTATAAATTTTTAAAAAATATAAATCAATGATTTTTATTAATTAGTCAATGTTTTTTAATTAATATTAATTTTTAATCAAATTATAAACTGCACATATGTCATATAAATGTGATTTATAGTATATATTTTGTATTATATAAATAATATTATATATATATATATATCGATATAGATATATTTCTATATGAAATAAGATTATTAATAATATATTTTTTCTATTTTATATGCCATTTTTAACTAAATATCTTATATATTAAGTGTAAATGTATATTTAGGAATATATAAATCATATTTAATAAAATATATTATATTCTTATCAATATAAATATATTTATATATTAATATATTATTTTTAATTATATAATTTTTTATGAAATATAACTTTTATCAATGCTGAAGAAAAAGTGCTGATAAAGGGGGTCCTTTATCAGTGCTATTTCTTAGCACTGATATAGGGTCATCCTTTTTCAACACTTTTATCTAGTGTTGATAAAGGGTGGAGCTATTTAATATGGGTTCTATAGTTGTTCTTGTTGATTGTAATTCAGGATGAATGAGTGAGAAGATCAGGTTATGATATTCTATATCGTAAGGCCTAAAGAAGTTATAGGAAAGATCTGTGTTTGTTGTAGTTTGAGTAAGAAGATATTTTCCATATTATCTAGTAGGGACACAATCCTATACTGTTAATATACTTGAAGAAGTTATAAGTCAGATTGTGTATACAAAGAGCAACAAGTGTTTTATTGCATTGTACTTTGTCGATACCAGGATTACGGGTCCAAGTTTATACCCTAGCTCAAGTTACTCTTGATAATAAAAGGATATCTATGTGTGTGGGGTAATAACCATTTCACCCATAGGACATAGTCATCTATACTGAAATAAAACCCTGCTAACAAACCTTGGTGTCCATGTTGCATTAATTTTCTGCTTTATGTACATGCGTGCAACCCAAAGGTGAGGATTTAGTGAGTGATCCATTCACTGAAAAAGTGAAGAGGTGAAGAAGGGATAAATTTTAAATTGGTAATAAGTTATACAACATGGATCCCCCTACCTCAGTGTTCATATATCCTAGATTGATCCTAACATGAAGTTGGTCAGACCCTTTCTCGGTGATGGTTTTTCATCATTTATGATGAATAAACCATAAGAACATGAACAAGGATGACATGTATCTTGATTATATCTAAATAAACATAACAAAATAATCCTATAACTAGTTAGAGTATCTTTCACATTAAATTCATAATTGATTTAATAAGAAGAAAACACCTCGATCTTGGGATCTTTCTTTGATAAATATGTTGATTGTTTGAACATCATTTGTGTATTACATTTATTGTACCAAGAGGGTATGAAAATAGAATCCCTCTAGTGGTTATCCACATGTGATATTTGATCTACAAATTATTTTTTTTGAATTTTGATTGCTATCTTGAATGATCTGATCGCATTGTGTTGTTCTTCTTGATCACAACACAATCCTTCAAGCTCGAAGGGTTATATCTCTTGTTCTCTTGATCTTGAGAGGAATGAAGGAGGTGGAAGAATACTCACGATCTTGAGAGAAACTCTAGAGATGTTCTTTGTTGAGAAAAAAAATATCTAGAGGGAATTCATTATGCATAATGATGTCTCTTGCAACCAATATTAGGAAATGATATAACTTATTATATATAGAGGTACATTAGAGAACAAATAATTTCACATAGGCTCTTTATTATTCTCTTAAACCTTATAAAAAACTATATATAATAATATTATTATTATTATTATTTCCTTGATGCTCACATGTCTTAAGGATAAAGTAAATATCATTCCCATCAAACCCTTTAACTTGGTATATGTTTCCTCTTCATCATTTATTGAACCTAAATAATTATTATATTCATGGTCTTGTGAATAAATATTTATTTTTAATATTCAATTAACTAAATAAATATTTATTTAATAATAAATATTATTTATTACATTGTGAATAAAACAAGAGATTAATAAACATTCTATTTTATGGTCTTATAAGTAAATATTTATTTAATTATTCAACTCACATTAGTGACTAAATAATAGTGATAAAATAAAAATTTTCTAAATAAATATTATTACTTGGTTTTGATATTAATAATTATTACAATTTTTAAATTCAAATATAATTTAACTAAGATCGATAGATACACTAAGTGTGAAACCCTTGAGGAATCTTCCCTGGTGGAATTAGGTGGGCTTACCTAAAGTCTAATATAGGTATCTAGAAATACATAAAGGCGCCCATAAATAAGGAATTTAAAGTCACAATGAAAATAACCAAATATGAATGCTCACTATGTAATATAATATCTTTGTCTCGATATCTCATGAAGAAATTTTCATGCTCATGTCATCAACATATGTTCTTTATATATCTTTGTTTAAATTCCAAAAATAAACTCATCATACACCATGTCCATAGAATTTAGTTCAATGGTTTCATTTCAATTAAATGTTCTAGATATCATATTTAGGTCCTAGAAGGGACAAATAATTCATTAAATTATTCATTAATGTCATATCACTCATGAAAAATCCAACGTATCCTACTTCTTAGTGAATATAGAGCATCAAAATTTTTTTTAACACATCAAAGTACATGAATCATGATATGTTCTAATAATAATATCAAGTCTAAGGGTGAAATGAACACGTTTTCATATAGGAATTTCCAATGACATGTAAACATGTTGAATTCCTACTTGCAGGTATGTCCTCGTAATCTATCATCCTGAAGATTACCATGTGTGAACATCATGAGATGATGTCTCATTCACTTATGAGTATTAATCACATGATATTAAACATACTATGTTTCCCTTCATAGAATATTATTTTGACCGTATAAATGTAATTAGGAATATGTCATAACACTAAAAGGATTTCATTATAGTGGGGAACTGTTATGTCATTTTGATGCAACAAATACCCCAATGTTATTATCACATTAATATAACATAGAATAATAATAATCATTTGATAATATATTTATTAATATTTAGGTCTTTGAATATAAATATAGATAGTCTAAAGTACAGAGTAGTCGGTTCTAGAGCACCAACTCCAACAACACTAATGACACATACATGGAAATTCATGTGGTTTAATTTAAGTGGTTCAATTCAATGCAAGTTCATCATCTCATATCACATGAGTGATTAGTTGTTTCTTTATATTGGTGACCCTTATCATATTGATCGTATCATATCATCACAACCAAATATGATGATCATTGATTAGTGATAACTTCATAATACCTATATTTTAGGGGGTTTATTGAAGGGATTCATTAGGGTCTAATGAAAATTATTAGATAAAGAAAAAATGATTAAATCCATTTCCAAAGATCACACATGCAAAAAATATGAAACAATGCTAAATTAGAAATAAATAAATGCTATAAAGGGTGAGCCATACACTCATGATTCCTCTGCAGAATCTTGATATTTTTCAGATGGGTTTGATTAAGATCATTAAAGTGGTAGACATAGGGATGTAAAAATGGCCTAGACTGACCCACTTGGACCAAAAGGAATTATTTAGGTCAGGTTGAATAGTTTCATAGCTCAGACCAGGCCTAACCTCAGTTCGGACTGAACAATGTCATAGCTCAACCTAGGTCCGACCTCAGACTGGTCTGATTCTTTGGGTCGGGCTAGGTTTTTTGGGCCAGTCCATGGGCATGGGTGATCAATTAATTAATATCAAAGTAAAAAATTATAATATTTTTTAAAAATTACCATTATAATATTTTTTTATAAAAAATATATATAATTATAGATATTATATAAATTTATTAGGTGCAATTCTTGAACTAGTTGTCTAGGTGAATCCTTAGAAGACAAGGGTAGGGGTAAAATCTTCCCTACTGAAAGTTTTTTGGTAAATTTTTGGGGTTTTTCAGGCCTGATTCGAGCTGGTAGGGCGGGCCATCAAGACGATATGTCATGCCAGCCCTATAGGTTGGGATTTTAATTCATCTCGAGCTAAAATATAGTGCCCCAAGCCTTCCCGAAAAATCCCTTGACCCAATATCGACTTGACCTGGGTCAAGATATTTTGGACCAGGCCTAGTCAGGATTTGGGCTAGTTCGATCAGGATTTTGGGTTATTAGGATGGATTTAAACCCTTAGGAAAACATAAGTCCCTCTCCTCTGAAGGTATCCATAGGCTAAACTGAATTAAACATCATATGTTCAGGGATCTCCATCTTCCATGATGTTCTAGAATCTCATGATGCAAATAATGTTAGAGAATGAGAGATTCTAGTAATGGGGAGTTCATCCAAGGCATCATGCAGGGCATACACACGCATTTTCATCATATGAAAGTGGCTATATTATAGGTTCGGATCATAATGGAAGCGCATGTCAGGTGATGTGATAATTAAAATTTCTTTTAATTTCAATTTCCTGAAACCCTAATAAAGGATCTTACACTTTAAGTTTATAATTAATTTATTTATATTGAAAGAAAAAAATTATCGCATCTTAGGTTTCTTTCTTCATAGTTGATTTAGATCATCTGAAAATACCCTTTCGGATTTCCTTCTTTACTCTTGTGAGGATCCAAGGTTATAATCCATCTAGTAGTGATCCACACATGCTCTAATGATCTCTGAACAACGTCACTCGATCTCAGGGTGTTAGTGAAATGATTCAAATTTCATGTGTTGTTCATTATTTATTTCTCATTCTTTACTTTTTAATAAATCTCTCATGAATTCTTGTTATTGAGAGGAAGAGATAAAGGAGGAGTGGAGAGAGAATTTTTTATGGGAAACAATTCTTTATTCTTGATTTTCGATACCCTACACAATAGACATAACTGCCTATTTATAGAGCTACGGTTTAGGTTAAATTTTTATTTAATTACATGTTGGCCATTAAATAATATTATAACCATTAGTAAACCTCATTCCATATAATAATAATATAAATATTATTTTGTGGTGTGCGTCATCTTATGAAAAAAATAAATAATATTTATTGGCTCGTAAATAATCATTTCTAACTAGATGTAGTCTTGGTCCATTCAAACTCCTCATTATTTATTTAATACCCAAATAAATATTTTCATTCATAAATAAATATTTCATTCACATATCGGTGAATAAATATTTATTAAATATTCAATAAAATAAATAAATATATTTTTATTCATGTGTCAGTGAATAAATATTTATTTAATTTATGTGATTAGCATAACTTGAATAAAATTATTGCTCGGTCTAAAGAATAATATGTATTTAATTAATTAAATTTAAATATAATTTAATCAAGATCAATAGAAACACTTAGTGTGTGGCCCTCTAGGATTCTTTCTCATCAGGATTAGGTAGGATTGCCTAAAGTCTGAGATTACTGTCTAGTAATGGTTCAAGGCTCCCAAGAGAGAGAACTTAATGTCATAATGTATGAAGCCACATATGAATTATCATTTTTTAATATAATCCCTTTGTCATAATATCTCATCAAAAAGGTTGTGCATTTGTGTCACCAACCTATATGCTCAATATGTATTTCTTTGACTATCTAAAATAAACACGTCGTTACACCATGTCCATGGAATTTAATATAACGGTTATATTTTAATAAAAGGGCCTAGATATCAGCTTCCATAAAGATAGAAGTGAAAAATACTTCCTTGACTTATCCATTAATGAAATGTTACCCATGACGCACCCAATGTATCCAACTTCTCCATGAACTGTTCTCATCATGGTTTATGAAATACATCTAAGTATGTGAGTTGTAACATGCACTAATAATAATATTAAAGTCTAAAGATCATCACACATTCTCATAGATAAGAATATCTAATGACACAAAAACGTGCATAATTCATATTGAAGGGTATGTTATCATAATCTCCACTCTTAGATATTCCCAAGTGAAAACATCATGAGAAGAAACCACATGTTATTGCGAGTACTCACACCTAACAGTCTATGTACTATGTGTCCCATCATAGTACATTATTAAACCAAAAAACATTATTTAAGAATATCATCATAGCACATCAAGGTTATCATCATAGTGGGGAACTGCTATGATCTTATCAATGCAATGTATAGTTTAGGAAATTATTAAATTAGAGTCATGCCGAACAACGAACAATATGTAATAAGTAGTTTTATTAATATTCAATATATAAAATATGCATGTAATCAAATTACAAATAGTTGGTCCTATGACATCACTTGGACTGGAGCCAACTGCCTATGACCTTCAGTCCACTATACCTCATATGAAAATCATGTTTCTACTGATTGAAGGCTTTAGTCAAGGTGTATTCCATGTTTTCTTCCATGGAAATACTACTCACTGCAACTTCACCTCTTTGAGAAAAATCCCTCAATAGATGATACTTCCAAAGTATGTGTCTCATCTGCTGATGTAACCTTAGATCTTTTTCAAGAGTCACCACTACAGTATTATCAAAATATATTGTGATAGGATCTTTACTTCTAGGTACCATATCAAGATCTTGGACAAAGTTGTGCATCCATGTTGATTTTTTAGCTACCTCAGAATCCACGATATACTCAATCCATACTGTAGAATCTGCATCCATATTTTTCTTTGAGCTCTTCCAGCTCATAGTACCTCCATTCAAAGTGAATATGTATCCCATTTGTGAATTAATTTCATATTGATCAGTTTGGAAACTAGAATATGCATATCCTATGTTGACTAATTCCATATCACCTCCATAAACTAAGAACATATCCTTAGTATGCTTCTTATACTTAAGGATAGTCTTGACTGTCATCCAGTGGTGGTCACCTAGATTATCTTGATATCTTCCTACCATGCTTAATGGGTAGGAAAAATCTAGAATAGTATATAGCATATCATACATGACTTACCCAATCTCTAATGCATATGTAATCCTTTCCATTTTGTTTCTTTCCTCATGTGTCTATGAACACATTTTCCTAAAAATATGTATGCCATGTGACACTAGAAACAATCCCCTCTTAGATTGTTCCATACAGAATATATTCAGTATATTGTCAATGCATGTAATTTGAATTAGTCCGAGCAACCTCCAGGATTTATCATGATGAATCTTGATCGCAAGAATACATGTTTCCTCACCCAATCCCTTCACAGAGAAGAACTTATTCAACCATGCATTAAGAGACTGTATGACTGGTATTTCATTTACAATGAGTAATATGTCATCAATGTATACTATTAAGAAAATGATTGAACTCCCACTAAACCATTTATAGAAACATGTTTCACATTCATTATTAATGAAACCAAATTTTTTTATGTCCTCATCAAAACAAATGTTCTATGACCAAGATGCTTTCTTTAATCCTTAAATAGTTCTTTGCAACTTGCATGCCTTGTTGGCGTCCTTTGGAGTCAGAAACCATTTAGGTTGTGTCATATATAAATATTTATATGGGTTATCATTAAGGAATTATATTTTGACATCCATTTTCCAAATCTCATAATTATGGAAATATTTAATGGAAATTAAAATTTTGATGGATTTCATCATTGCAGCCAGTGAGAAAAAAAATTCATAGTCAATTCCTTGATGACATTTAAACCCTTTTGAAACTATTCATGCCTTATTAGTACTGAATTTTCCTTCCATATTTGGTTTCTTATTGAATAATAATTTTCAACCAACTAGTTTTACATCTACTGGAGGGTCTACCAAAATCTTGACTTGGTTTTGGTACATGGAATCCATTTCATAATTCATGGACTCTTTGAACTTGGAAACATCTATGCCACTTGTTGCTTCCTTAAAGGTTATAAGATCATTATTATCAACTAATAATGAATCACCATCCTCAGTGACTAGAAAACCATACCATTCTGGTTCTCTAACCTCTCTAGTACTCCTACATAATAATTGTGCCTCTAGAAAAATTTATTCTTCCGTGAGGATTATTAGAATTTTTTCCTGTACTAAATCTTATATATATTGATCCTGGATTTCATCGAATACTATCTCTATCCCACTATATCTTTTAGAGATAAGATCCTGATCAATAAATTTGGGATTCCTATCAACCAAAACCTTTTTGTATGAATGATTATATAGGTATTATCCCTTTGTTTCATTGGGATATCCTATAAAGATACACTTTTTGTTTCGAGGTGAAAGCCTGTTACCTAAAAAGGCCTTAATAAATGATTCATAACCCCACAAATGTAAGTAAGGAAACACTGGTTTATTTACATTCCATAATTGGTATGATATATTTTCTGTTTCTTTAGTTGGAACTCAGTTTAGTATGTACACTTCTTTTTGTAACGTGTATCCTCAAAAGGATAATGGAAGACTCGCATGACTCAATATTGATCTCACCATGTCCAACAAGGTGTGATTCCTCCTTTTTCTTACACCATTCCACTGAATCATATAATGAGTGGTGATTTGATATAATATCTCAAACTCCCATAAATAATCAATGAAGTATTTATTTAGATATTCTCCACCACAATCTGAGCGGAGTTTCTTAATATTATTACCAAGATGGTTCTCAACTTCACTCTTGTATTCCTTGAATTTATCAAAAGAATCCAAATTATATCTCATTAATTATACATATCCATATCTACTAAAATCATCAGTAAAAGTTATGGTGTATTAGTACCCACCCCTTACCTCAATAGGAAATGGTCCCAACACATCTGTATGAACTAATTCAATAAGATATTTAGCCCTTTCATATTTACCACTAAATGGGTTTTTAGTCATTTTTCCTTGTAAACATGTATTACATGTACCAATTATTTTTAGTTCAAAAGAATCTAAATATCCATCTTGATGTAATTTAGTAAAGTACTTTTCAATTATATGACCTAGCTGGTGAGATACAGATTTAATGTTTTTGGTAACTGAAGGAACATAATAAAAACCCTTTAAAACCAATATCATTTCAGTTGGAAATGTGAGGTGTTAGTCCCCAGTAGATACAGTGGTAAGTTTAGCTTCATTGGTTTCTCATAGATATACCTACCCTCAGTTAATCTTTCTAAATATACTTGGTTTTTGTATTTGAATACATATGTGAGAACCACAAGTTGTATCTAATACCCAATTTGTAGAAATAAATAAATTTAACTCGATAACAAAATCACATGAAGCTTCCCCTTTATTTTTTATATGGGTGTAGTTTTTCTTCCAGTGGCCCTTCTTGCCACTATGAAATAGACAACATCATGTTCCCTTTCTTTCCCCTTGATCTTCCTCTTCTTGGAAAGGCGTGAAGAATATTTTTTCTTTAAGATCTTTTCTTGACCTTTCTATTTTTTCACCATAATGTTGGAAGGTTTTTTAAGATTCGTATCATTGTATACTTACAAAGAAGAGTAAGAAGATATAGTAGATACTTCCTAATTTTTTTCATATTAAAATTCACAACAAATATGGAGAAGCTCTGAGGGAGTGATTCCAAAATGAGTTTGGTGCCTAGTTCTTTAGGGAACTTAAACCCTATAACCTTTAGGGGGTCAATGTAGCTAATGGGATTGACTAAATCAGACCTAGCTGGGGAACCCTCTCTAATATTTCTCTGAAAAAGTGCCTTAGAAATATCAAACCATTCCTGCCTAGATCTCTCCTGGTATAGACCTCAGAGGTTCTCAAGCATGATATATATATCCATATTTTCGTGATACTTCATGAGTTCAGTAGACATAAATTAAAGTATCAAACATTTAATTTTGACCATGTCACTCAAATGTTTTTTGTGGAGCAGGAACTCTTCATCACTTTCCTCTTTAGCAGGTGGATCAGGTAATAAAGATTCTAGAATCTAACATTTCATTCATGGGGAAGTACAACCTGAAGGCATCTAAACCACTCCTAGAAGTTGATACTAGTTAGGATGTTTTATTTATCCAATATTTATCATAGTGGTGTTTTGGATGATGAAATTGTTATTTTATTCTAAAATTAAAAGGAGTATATTATTAGTACTTTTCATGATTACAAATTAGGTGAGATATAATAAATTAAATGTTTTTATTAAATCTCCCACTATTTTATCAAGTCCCAATATCCCTCACTATTGAACTCAAAATTTCTATTTTCTTTAAAATTCTAGTGGAAAGTATCCCTATTACTTTTCTTAATGATCCAGAATTTGGCCATGAAAACCATAAGAAAGTAATTAGATAGGTGGTATTTCCAACTGCAGACTTGCATCTCCTTGATCGGTTGAGTGGATTCCCCTATCCTAAAACCTTGACTTGGATTTCCTCAAAAATTTCCTTCAATTTTATATTGAACAAACTTTGGCTGTTGAAATCAATGAAATTTCGATTAAGTCAACCCAAAACTCTCATGAGAACTACATAATAAAAGTAAGTGTCCATACTTTGTCCATGTACTATACTTAGTTCTATGTTTTCATTCCCAATTAAGTAATGGAAGGATTAGTTTGACTTAATATTATGTTGAGGGATTTTAATTAATTATGCATAAATTTTTTCTTTTTTTATCATTTATATGTATTGTTAATATTAATTATATTTTACTTAATTAACTAACCATGTTGGATAAAACATTTATGCATAATCCATTTATTTAAATTTTGTCTTTTCATATTAAATTATTTATGTGATTTTAGTCTTGAATACATAAAATAAATGATGCATATATATAAATAAATAAATAAAGTAAATGACCCAATAATTATCTTATCTAATGGTTGATTTAATGAGTAGACATTAAATCAACCTATTGTCTAGGGAAATAACTCCATCTATCGGTCATGGAATGAGTTACAAAATCCCACTTGTATATTTTTGTATCACTGAGTTGGAATCATCATGGTTCCATCTTGAACCACCTCTGCATGCCTGGGTATGCTCCATTAATTACAAGTATTTATTACTTACATACAGGTGAGGGGAACCCAAGGATTGGTTAAATAGGATTACATAAATATCCTTGGATACACAGTTCCTGCATAATAATGGAGGGAGGGATGACACATACACCATCATTTAATTTAATATTAAATAATTACAAATCCATTCAATAAATTAAATTAAATAAATTCCAACACATACATAGGTCTTTTTCAAGATCATGATCGGTCATACATGAAATGAATATAAAAAATTAACTGTCTAGAATTATGATGTTATTAATATTTTCATAACTTTTTATTTACTCTTTTGACTTATTTTCAATGAAAAGTTCATAATTGGTGTGAAACACTCATGTTTTAATATTAAATGTAATTTTTGAGCATTATTTGAATTAATAAAATCAAGTCAGTTTACTATTTTAATTATAACTCTCACACTAATTATAAAAATTTTATTATTCTTTCTTTGTAGGTTTCCTTAATCAAATTAAAACATTTCATTATAAGGGACCTTTGTCCAAATCATCCATTTTAAGGGATATATGGACCACACAAGAAGGCCCAAAGAATCTGTGAAGAAACAAGATTAGCCATGATAATGGAATTACTAGGCTCTATCCATAAGCCCAAATTTTATTATACTCCATATGTTGTTATTGATTATCAAAATTAATTCTGGATAAAATTTTCAAGGCCCAATCCCAAGAACAAGGGACCCAACTGATTCTTTTAAACTCATCCCACCATTCTGGATGGTAATTACAATTAGTATAGTATTCATGAATTTTCTACTGATCTAGACATCAAATATAGATAATATTTTTCAGTGTGAAATACAAGATATGGCCGGCCAACTTTGTTGAATAAATTGTATGTATTTGAATACATATTCCTATTGATAAACCCATTTACATTTCGGACTTCTAAAAATTATGGATTGAAATGGACATATTATAATTGTTTACTAAAACCACCATAAATTTTGATCACTAATTCCAAAGGCCTCAAAATTTTTATATTATACAGAAAAAAATTATTATATACAACTTTTAATAAGGACATATCTTGATATTTAGTTGTCTTTATATCAAAATTGTCGAGCCAAGTGGAGGGGTAGTTTTGGAATGAAAATAGTCCACCACTTTGGGCTATAAATACATCCCCTACTCTCCTTTAAAAAGGGTTGGAATTTAAGAAGATAAGATCATATATTGGCATGAACAAAACATTTACAAAGGCTTGGGAGGATATTCCATACTCAATTTTTCACTTGAGAGACCCTTCCTCCTCTCTTTTTTTCATTTACTTTTGTGTTCTTCTTTGTTGTAATCTTGTAAGTCTTCGTTTTGTAATTTTGTTTTAATGCAATTACCTTTCATGTTAACTCTTATTATCATATAGCCTATGTTTTTAAATATTAATGTTCTTTAAATTTATTAAATCATGTTAAAAATCAATCTCTTCTTTCACTTTCTCATTCAATGTAAAGTTTGTTTTTAATTCTCATCACCCTTCGTGTGTGTGTGTGTGTGTTCGACGCACAACTCTTTTCTTATCCTATTCTTTTTATTCTATTTATAATTAATCGCCATAAAAATATATTACCAAATTAATAACCATATTAATGTATGAGTAAATCTACCCTTGGGGTGATTCATTATTTATATATGTTAAACGATTGAGAGCTTTTTCTCGATGAATATTCTTTAATTTAACATTGTGTATGTTGGACTTAACATGTCATGGATTAATGACATATTTTGTTTAACCTATGGATTCCATGGATTATTGTAACCATAAATACATTACCACAATCAAGTACTGATTGAGATTATAATCATAGTTAAATTAAGGTTTGGATTAAAGCCTTAACACTTAAGAATTCCAATCAACATCAACTTGTGATATGGGTCTTAATTTAATGCAATATAAAGTAAAGTTCAAGGATATCACAGGCTTAACTCCCTAATAATTAAATCACCCCAATCTTTATCAATTTTTTAAATCAAATATCATCCATAAATTATTTCATAATCTCTGCAAACAAACCCCCCAATAAAAATACAATCGATTAAAAACAATCAACTATTAAAAAGTATCATCGTTGAGGATTCAACCCAAGTGCTTCTATACACATTACCAGAGCATCGGAACCTTGAATGGTTAATAGGCAACAATTTTTAATTCTTTAAAATGGAAATATTTATGGGGATGGTGTAATTAAGTAGTCCTTAGTTTTTGGTTATTGTAAAAAAACAAAAAAACAAAATTTAAAAAAAATGAAAAAAAAACACAAAGAAAAACTCATCTTCCTCATTCTTCCAAAATCTATCTGAATGCCCCGCAGCCTTGCCAAAAATCCCTTGGATTTGATTGACCCTAAAATTGAGCAAACTCTTTTCCAACTTAGAAGGAACATTAGGGATAGTCAAATAATTCAAGAACTAGTCTTTGTCCAACCAATTGAATTAGATATGGACAATCCTAGGGAAAGAACACTTAAAGAACATGTTTCACCTGATATGAATTACCAACCTCTTGGTATTCAATATCTAAACATAGAGGATTACTTCAAACTCAAATCGGGTTTGATTCATCTACTCCCTCATTTTCACAGGCTAGCTGGTGAGGATCCACATCTCCACCTTAAAGAGTTCCAAGTGGTGTGCTCTATCATGAAGCCTCAAGGGGTTTCTGAAGAAAAAATCAAACTCCAAGAATTCCCTTTCTCCCCAACTGACACTACTAAGTCATGGATTTAATACCTCCCACCTGGTTCCATAACTACATGTAATGACATGAAGTGAATTTTCTTAGAAAAATTCTTTCTTGCTTCTCGTATTGCTTCTATCCGAAAGGAAATAAGTGGTATTCGTCAATTCCCAAATGAATCACTCGATGAGTACTAGGAGAGGTTCAAAAAGCTTATTGCAACCTACCCACACCACCAAATCCATGACCAAATATTGATCCCATACTTCTATAAGGGGTTATTGGATATGTATAGAACTCTCATTGATGCCTCAAGTAGTAGTGCTCTTGTTGATAAAACTTCTACAGCCATAAAAGATATTATAAGAAACATGGCTGAAAACACACAACAATTCCATAATCGAGAACATGCACAAGTCAAACAAGTAAAAGAGAATCAATCCACATAGTCGAAAAAGATGACTGAGTGGATGAGTGAACTTATAGGTCTTGTGCGAAAACTAATTGTGGCTTCCAAATCCCCAACCTCATCTTCTCCACAATCAATGTTTCCTAGACCTGTCAAAAATTGTGGAATCTGCAACTCACCAGCTCATCCAATATACACATGTCCACAACTTCAAGATGAACCATATGATTCATCTATACCAATGGATCTCAATGCAGCTTATGCTCAGCAGAACAACAACCCTTAACTATTAGGTCGGTTTGTTAGAAACTTCAACCATACTCACTTTGAGCCCTTCTTTTCTTCCTATAACCAAGGCCTGAGGTATGGTAATTTCATCTCTCATCCCCATTAATTTCATCCTCAAAACCCAAAACAATTTCAATATGGTCAAGGTTTCGGTAACTTCCAAAAACCTTATCCTTTTGTTCTTTAACAACAAAGGAGAAATCCTCCTCCTTCTCCTCCAGGATTCCACTATCCTAATGAGCCTTCCCAATTCCCAAACCAATACAATCACTTTCCCAAGAACCAAAATCAATCCAATCCAAATCTG
Organism: Viscum album; assembly: GCA_963277665.1. NCBI lineage: Eukaryota > Viridiplantae > Streptophyta > Magnoliopsida > Santalales > Viscaceae > Viscum > Viscum album. Next base: position 863,616,496 of record OY728121.1, read on the forward strand.
GGACAAGCCTCTTATTCCAAGAAACCATGGGAAAGTGTAGTGGAATATCTTTCCTCCTTCACCCATTCCAGCCTCAAAAACATTGAAACAAAAATTGGTCAACTTGCATCCCACCTGATCCAGCAACAACAATCAAATTATTCCCAACTCCCAGCTCAACCATTACCCAACCCCAAGGGTAATGTAATTGAAATTGCACTTAGATCAAGAAATCAAATTATTATGCCTCAAGATAAGTCCTCTAACCCCCCTTTGAATGTTGTCCTAGAAAATGAAAAGAAAAAGAAACTTTAAAAGGAACCTGAAGAAATTCATTCACCTCCTTCCATTCCACTTAGGAATCCAATTCCTTTTCCTCAAGCCATTTCTAAGCCAAATAAGTCCTTTGAACTCGATCCTGAAATGCTCGACATGTTTAGAAGTGTTGAATTCAACATTCCCCTCTTATACTCCATAAAACAAATCCCTAAGTATTCTAAGTTTCTTAAGGAATTTTTCACCCACAAGAGGAAACTTAGGACCTTTGAAAATGTTTCCACCCAGCTTTCTATTCCCATAAAGTGAAAAGATCCAGGGACCTTTACGGTTCCATGCCAAATTGGAAGTTCCAACTTCGATGATGTACTCATAGACCTAGGTGCCTCAATTAATGTCATGACCAAATCTATATTCTCTAACCTTGGTCTTGGTCTCTTGCACCCAATGGGTGTTGTTATTTAGTTAGCCAATAGAAGTATAGCCAGTCCTGAGGGAATAATTGAGGATGTCCTTGTCCGAGTTAATGATCTTATCTTCCCAGCTGATTTCTATGTCCTTAACATGGAAGGTGAGACAAACTCTTCTTGATCTCCCCTAATTCTAGGAAGACCATTCCTCATGACTTCTATAACCAAAATTGATGTCCATTTGGGCATCTTATCCATGGAATTTGGTAACCAACTAGTCAAGTTCAACATTTTCCAAGCCATGTGATACCCATCTGAGGATCACTCTGCATTCTCAATCCATGCTTCTGAGGACACTTCTAAGAATCAATTGAACCCCAATCCATCATGTTCTTCATTTTATAACGAGAGAGGATCTTGTGAAATATTCACTATGATTAACCAAATCATAAATTCTGAAGTTGATGTGGACCTTTCATTCATAGACTCCATCAATCTTGAGGATCTTGAAAACTCTCTTGAATCCCACATCAACTCTGATCTCTACTGCTCCACCATGGGCAGTATCAAGGAAAATGAAACCAACTGAAGTCCCTTCCTCTATTACTGAGTTGTCTAACCCACAAATGAGAGATGATATTGATCTAAAACCTCTTCCTAAACACCTAAAATATGCATTCCTTTTCCATGATCACTCTTATCCTGTCATTATCTCTTATTCACTTACTGAAACCGAGGAGTCCAAACTTGTTTAGGTGTTAGAGGAAAGAAAAAATGCCTTAGGTTGGACCCTAAATGACATACCAAGAATCAACCAGTCCCTTTTCATGCATCACATCCATCTTGAGGAATCAACCAAACCAATTAGACAACCACAGAGAAGACTCAATCCACTCATACTTGAGGTAGTTAGGGAACAGATCACCAAGATTCTTCAAGTTGGTATTATCTAACCAATTTCTGATAGTGAATGGGTTATTCCAATTCAAGTTGTACCTAATAAGGGTGGGATACCTATTTTCACAAATGAATATGGGGAGGTAGCCACAAATTTAGTGAAGAATAAATGGCGTGTGTGCATTGACTATAGGAAATTGAATGTTGAAATAAGAAAAGATCACTACCCTCTCAAATGCTAGAATGATTAGTCGGAAACTCACATTATTGCTTTCTAGATGGATACACCAGCTACTTCCAAATCCCAATTGCACCTCAGGAATAAGAAAAGACTACTTTCACTTTCCCCTTTGGAACATATTCATAGAGGAGAATGCCTTTTGGCCTCTGAAATTCTCCTACAACATTCCAAAGGTGTATGATGAGTATATTTTCTGAATTCATTGAGCATTTCATGGAGGTCTTCATGGATGAATTTACCATTTATGGAAAGTCATTTGAATCCTGCTTGCATTCACTCTCTATAGTCATTCAAAAGTGTTTCAAGTGTAACCTTGTGTTAAATTTTGAAAAAATTCACTTCATGGTTTAAAATGGGATTATTCTAGGGAACATAGTTTCACAAGATGGTATTGAAGTCGATCCTTCCAAATTTTAAGTGATCCAATCACTTCCAGAACCCACAACTATTCAAGATATTCATTCATTCCTGGGTCATTCTGGTTTCTATTGGAGATTCATCAATAAATTCAGTAGTATTTCCCTCCCACTCACTCGGCTACTCCAAAATGATGTTGAATTCCATTTTGATGAGGCTTTAAAGATAGACTTCATTGAACTCAAATCTTCTCTTAAATCTTCCCCAATAATAAAACCCCTAGATTGTTCCTTACCCTTTGAGTTGATGTGTGATGCTTCTAATAGAGTTGTTGGGGATTTTCTAGGTCAAAGAAGAGAAAAAAAATCCTCATGTAATCTATTATGCCTCAAAAACATTGTATGAAACTCAATATCACTACACCGTGACTGAAAAGGAACTTTTAGTAGTGGTTTTTTCCTTAGATAAATTCTGGCCCTATCTCTTAGGTGCCAAAAATCATCATCTTCATAGACCATTATTCTATTAAGTTCTTACTCAAAAAATTGATTCCAAACCAAGTCTAATAATATTGATCCTAATGATCCAAGATTTTGACCTTGAAATCAAAGATAAACCTTAAAAAGAAAACCTTTTGGCTGACCACTTGATTAGAATTTCTAATTTTTCTAATTCTGGAATAATTGATCCATAATTTTCAATTGACCTCCTTTCATCTCTCACTCCAAAAATATCATGGTATGCCCCAATTGTAAATTACTTGGTCTCTGGTGTTTTTCCTAAAAAATAAAAATAACAAAAAATGAAGTTGAAAAGTGATTCAAAATACTATTTTGGGAAGAAAATAAACTTTGGAAAATTAGGGCAGACATGGTAATTAAGAGATGTGTTGATGAAAATGAACATTCTTCCATCTTAGAATTCTGTCACTTAATGCCTGGTGGTGACCACTTTAGACCACAAAGGATATCCTGAGAGGTCCTAGACTCTGGATTCTTCTAGACTTAACTCTCCAAGTACTCACATGAGTTTTTTCAATCATGTCCCACTTGCCAAAAGTTTGTCATAATTTCAAATAGAAATGAAATACCCCAAAAGCCTTTAATTTTCTATGAGATCTTAGATGTTTGGGGAATCGATTTTATGGGATCATTCCCCCATTCCAATAGATTCTCATACATTCTTCTTGGGGTTGATTATGTTTATAGGTGGTTTGAGTCCAAACCCACTAGAAAGGATGATTCACATACTGTTAGTGAGTTCCTAAAGACACACATCTTCCACCGATTTGGCACACCATGTGCCTTGATAAGTGACTTAGAAATCCATTTTTATAATAAAACCATGGAATCTCTATTGAAAAATAATGGGGTTTTACATAAAACTTCTACTGCATATTACCCCCAAACAAATGGCATGTATGAACTTTCTAATAGAGAAGTGAAAAGAGTGCTTGATAGAATTGTAAAACCCACCAGAAAAGATTGGTCTAAAAGACTTGGTGAAGCACTCTGGGCTTATCTAATTTCCTATAAAACACCAATTATGATGTATAATTTTAGGCTAGTTTTGGTTAAAGCATGTCATTTACCATTTGAAATACTACATAAGTATTTTTGGGCTATAAAAACCTATAATTTTGATTGTGAAAAATCTGGTGAAGAAAGATTGTTTCAATTGGATGAACTGGAGGAGCTTCAATTATATTCTTATGAGAATTCTAATCTCTAAAAAGAAAAATACAAGGCACTCCATGATAAACACATCCTGATAAAGGTATTTCGTGAAGTTGAAAAGGTAATGCTCTTAAATTCTCGATTTTTACTTCACACAAATAAGCTTAATTCTTGTTGGGAAGGTCCTTTTGTTATTACTAATGTTTACCCATTTGGTGTTGTGCAAGTCTAAGAACCCTCTTAAAAAGTACATTCATAGTTAATGGGAATTGGTTAAAGCATCACCATGAGAGGATACACAATCCTAGAACCACATAGACTTCCATCGGATCCCCAACTTCTGCATTTAACCCACTACAGGATGGATATGGAAACCCACCAAATCCAAACCAGGGGGCACCTCTTTCCCTTAACTCCTCTTCTCCCTCTCTCTCTCTCTATCTCTCTTTCTTCTTCTTCCTCCCTAATTCTCATTTTGTTTTTTTACCACTTTCCTCATCACACCTTTTTATTTACTCTTTCTCTTTTATGTGGTTGTGTCTTTATAAAAAACTAAAAAAACCTAAAAAACAAAAAAACAAAAAAAACATTTTAAAAAAATATGAAAAATCAAGAGTCATACTTACTCACCTTCCAATTTTCAAATTTGTTCCAAAAATTTTGGGGAGTCAAAAGACATGGTTTCATCTCAAAAATTTAGTGGTTTCTTCATAAATTTCAATAAAGAATATTGTGTTAAAACCAAAAAAATTTGAATGATAAATTTTTTGATTTGGAAAATGATTTTACCTACCTGTGAGAAACAAAATTTTCTTTCATTTCAGGGCCACCTATGGCCATATTTTCAAAATGTGTGTTTTTCACCCCCATTTTTGAATCTTGATTTTGTGGACCTTAGAGCTGAATTTCCTATTTTAGTTTTCACTAATATGATAGAGGCATTTTCCAAACCACATGAGAATTATAATAGTCAAATAGACTACCATTAACCATACATTAATCCTAATTTTGAAATCCCCTTAGAGCCTATGAAAACCTTTTATTTGATGGCCACATTACAATCCCAATACCTTTTCCCACCCAATATCAACAAGTATTTTCATTGCATAATTTTTTGAAATTTAAGTGTGGGGGGGAATGGATTTAATTTTGGGTACCCTTTTGTTTATTTTAACCATGTTATCATATGCTTGAGGGAAAGAATCAATTTAAGTGTGGGGGAGAGGTTTTCCTTCATTGGGGTTTGAGAATGTATATATTTTTATCTTTTACAAATGATATTGAAAAGTGTTCAAAAAAATAAAAAAAATAAAAATAAGAATATGTTGTGTCTTGGGTGGGTCAAAAATCACTCTTCCTCAACCTTTTATCTTGTTATAACTATTAAAATTAGTATCATGATGAGATCAAACATGTGTTGGTAGATGAGTGTGAGATCTGTTTCAAGTTCAACTTTCAAAAAAAATACCAAAAAAAAGAAAAAAATGAACAATTATGTCATTGGGAGAAGTTTTGTGGTTTGTAAATATTTCATCTTCTCATCCAATTCAAATTTTATTCCTCTTTTTTGACTTATTTTACATTTTAATTCCCTCTTAAATATTTGGTTCCATTTCCTTTCATGTCTCGTTTCAAAAAAAATGTGCATTTCTTTTTCCATGTTGGCGTTTTACCCCCTTTTTCCTATCTTTTGTATGTCATCTTCCTACCGTCCCATAGCTACAGAAAAACCCCTAAAAATTCCTCTTGATTTTTTATAATTTTAGGATAGGTATTGGAACCTAAGACATCTTATAAAAAATAATATTTTCACTTCTGGTTCATGAATGAGTGAAGCTCTATAAATTAATTTTATCATCTTGAGAGGAGTAAGTTTTGTATGCCACTATTTTCCATTTCTAAATTTGAGCATGAAAAAATGAATTGTTTTTGGAACATTGTTTTTATAAAAACTTTGGGTGGAATTCAATATGGATGAGTGAAATTTTCTAAACCTCCCCTGATTGGGGAAAACAAAATTTTAATATTTGTTGGTGAGTGAAAATGATTTTTTCATGTTTTTATATTTGTTGCACATAAGGACATGAACAAGACTATGTGTGGTGGAGTTTATGTTATTAATATTTTTATAAATTTTTATTTACTCTCTTTACTTATTTTCAATGAAAAGTGAATAATTGGTGTGAAACACTCATGTTTTAATATTAAATGTAATTTTTTAGTATTATTTGAATTAATTAAATTAGGTCAGTTTACTATTTTAATTATAACTATCACCCTAATTATACAAATTTAATTATTATTATTTTTTAGGGTTTCTTACTCAAATTAAAACATTTCATTATAAGGGACCTTTGTCCAAATCGTCCATTTGAAGGGATATACGGATCACATAAGAAGGCCCAAAGAATCTGTGATGAAACTAGATCAGCCATGATAATAGAATTACTGGTCTACATCCATAAGCAAAAAATTTATGATACTCCATATTTTGTTCTTTATTATCTAAATGAATCTTGGATAAAAATTTCAAGTCCCAATCCCAAGAACAATGGGCCCAACTGATTCATTTAAACTCATCCCACCATTCCAGATAGGAATTAAAATCAGTACAGTATTCATGACTTTTATTATGATCTAGACATCCAATATAGATAATATTTTTCAATGTGGAATCCAAGATATGGTTGGACAACTTTTTTGAAGAAAGTGTTCAGATTTGAAGGCATCTTCCTATTTATAAACTCATTCACATTTCGGACTTCTAAAAAAGTATGGATTGAAATGGACAGATTATAATTGTTTACTAAAACCGAAATAACTTTTTCTCACTAAGTCCAAAGGCCTCCAAATTTTGAGAGTATATGTAAAACATTATTATCTACAACTTTTAAGAAGGACATATCTTGATATTCAGCTTTATAGATATCCAAATCTCTGTTCCAGGTGGAGGGGTAGTTTTGGAATTCAAACAGTCCACCACCTTGGGCTATAAATACATCCCCTACTCTCCTTTAAAAAGGGTTGGAATTTAATAATATAGGATCATATATTGTAATGAGAACAATACTTTCCAAAGTCTTGGTAAGACCTTACATACTCAAGTTTTCACTTGATAGACCCTTCCTCCTCTCTTTGTTTTCATTTACTTTTGTGTTCTTCGTTGTTGTAATCTTGTAAGTCTTTTTTTTGTAATTCTATTTTAATGCAAGTACCTTTTCCATTAACTCTTATTATCATCTACCCTCTGTTTTTAAATATTAATGTTCTTTAAATTTCTTAAATCATGTTAAAAATCAATCTCTTCTTTTTCTTTCTCATTCAATGTAATGTTCGTTTTTAATTCTCATCACCCTTCGTGTGTGTATGTGTGTTCGACGCACAACTCTTTTCTTATCCCATTATTTTTTTTCTATTTATAATTAATCACCATAAAAATATATTACCATATTAATAAAAATATTAATGGATGAGTAAATCTACCATTGGGGTAAGTCATTATTTAGATATGTTAAGTGATTGAGAGCTTTTTCTCGATGAGTATTCTTTAGTTTAACATTGTGTATGTTGGACTTAACATGTCATGGATTAATAACATATTTTGTTTAAAATATGGATTACATGTATTATTGGAACCATAAATACACTACCACAATCAAGTACTGATTGAGATTATAATTCTAGTTAATTTAAGGCTTGGATTAAAGCCTTAACACTTAGGAATTCAAATCAACGTCAACTTGTTACATGAGTGTTAATTTAATTCAATATAAAGAAAAGTTCAAGGATATCACAATATTAACTCCCTAATAATGAACTCACACCAATATTTATCAATTTTTTAAGTCAAAAATCATCCATAAATTATTTCATAATCTCTGCAAACAAACCCCCCAATCAAAATACAATCAATTAAAAACAATCGACTATTAAAAAGTATCATCATTGAGGATTCAACCCGAGTGCTGCTATACACATTAACAGAGAATAGAAACCTTGAATGGTCAATATGTGACAATTGTTCATTCTTTTACAATAATTTCTTTATTAATTTTTTATTATTAAGATAAACACACTTTCATTAATTAATTAATTAATTAATTAATTCCCTTTTATCTTAATGGTTATATAAATTTAATTGGAGATGTCCATCAATTATGGAATTCATGGAAAATAAATGGAAAAACCATTAATGACATATTTATTGTAATAAATTAATTGAGCATTTTAAATTCATTAAAACCATTATAAAATTTTCAAACACATAATGGTGTGCCAATCAATAAAATAGGGTTTTAATTCTTCAATTTTCAAATTTAATGTAACTTTTAATCTTGTCCTTTAATGGGAGACTACATGGTGTGTACATACACCTACACACCATGTATCTTGGTTGTCATGTATCTAGGTCATATGCCTGGGTCTACAGCGTGTACCTCATCCAGACTACAGAACATTTACATTCCAGCTACACATTGTGTATCTACTTTATGTGTTTCCAAGATACATGCCTCGGTCTTCAATGCATGTATCAGTAGAATACATGGTGTGTACAGGTTAGCTACACATCATGTGTCTCTTTAATTCGTGTGTCTTTTTTCTCACTGATTGGCTCGGTGTATTCTTTGGATGTGGGATTTGACGAACTACATGTCGTGTACATGGAATATACTTCATGTATATCATAAATATTCTATTTTTTCAGTATCACATGGTTTTGACCATGTATAATGACCACACAGATTGTAAGATTTACACCACTAGGCTATGTACACTACACAACATGTACATGAATACATGTCATGTAATTTGACAAACATGTTCCAGGTTTTCCAGTCAACACATGGCATACACCATGTGTAATTAATTCGTAGCGCACTTTCTATCCCTTGGAACATCCATATGCAGTTCACTAGGGTACGTGGCATGTATTTCTGAGTATACACCGTGTAACCCTATCTTACTGGCCAAAATTTGGAAGTTCTCGATGGAATCTCTAATCATTCTTTATCTATTATTATACCTTTAAGAAAATGAAACACTAAATGAACATGACTAATATGTCAAATCATGTTGATTCAAATTGGATTAAAGAATAAATAACTTGAAATGAAAATCTAACCATAATTGTGTATAGATCAACAATAAAATAAATAATTATAAATTTAAATGTGACCGTGCTAATACCACTTGTAGGTTTTAAGCACAGCAGAAGCATGTGGTGGGTGATGTGATAATTAAAATTTCTTCTAATTTCAATTTCCTGGAACCCCAATAAAGGATCTTTCACGTTAATTTTATAATTAATTTATTTATATTGTAAGAAATAAATTACCTCACCTTAGTTTTATTTATTTATAGTCAATATCAATCATCTGAAAAGACCCTTTAAGATTTCCTTCATTTCACTTGTGAGGATCCAATGGTAGAATCCCTCTAGTAGTGATCCACACATTCTCCAATGATCTCTGAGAAATGTCACTCGACCTTCAGGTGCTAATTCAGTGGATCGAATGCCTTTCATTATTCATTATTAATTGCTTATTATTCCACATTGAAGAAATATCTATTGCATTCTTGGTCTTGGGAGGAAGATATAAAGGAGGAGTCAAGAGAGAATTTGTTGTGTGTAACAATTCTCTATTCATGATTTCAGATACCCTACACGATAGACATAACTGTCTATTTATAGAGATAGGGTTTAGGTTAAAAAAAATTATTTAATTGAATACCATCCATTAAATAATATTATAGCCATAAAAAACCCCCATTCCATATAATAATAATATAATTATTATTTTTCATGAGCCATCTTGCGCAAACAAAAAATAATATTTAATGTCTTATAAATAATTATTTATCACCAGATGTAGTCTTTCTCTATTCGAACTCCTTGGTATTTATTAAATACCTAAATAAATATTTTTATTCATAAATAAATATTTCATTCATATACCAGTGAATAAATATTTATTATATATCCAATAAAATAAATAAATATGTTTTTATTCACATATCGATGAATAAATATTTATTTAATTTATGCGATCAATATAACTCGAATAAAATTATTCCTCAGTCTTGAGAATAATATCTATTTCATTGATTAAATTCAAATAGAATTTAATCAAGATCAACAAAAATACTTAGTGTGTGACCCTCTAAGATTCTTTCTTGTTTTCATTAAGCGAGATTACTTAAAGTCCATGATTACTATCTAGAAACGGGTCAAGGAACCCAAGAGAAAGAAATTAATGTCTATATGTTGACAACCACATACAAACGCTCGTTGTGTAATATAATCTATTTTCTGCAATATCTTATCAATCAGGTTGTAAATCAATGTCACCAACCTATATTCTTGATATGTCTTTCTTTGACTATCTAAAATAAACATGTCGTTACACCATGGCCATAGAATTTAATATGATGGTTCTATTCCAATCAAATGGTTAAGATATCAAATTCCATAAAGATGGAAGGGACAAATCCTTCCTCAAATTATCCATTAATGACATGTTACTCATGACACACCCAATGTATACAACTTCTTCAAGAACTATTATCATCATGGTTTATGAAATACATCTAAGTACATGAGTTGTAACATGAATTAATAATAATATTAAAGTCTAAGGACCATCACACACGCTCGCAGATAAAAATATCTGATGACACCAAAACATGCGGAATTCCAACCGATGGGTATGTTCTCATAATCTCCCATCTTAGAGATTACCAAGCGTGAACTTTATGAGAATAATCCTCATATACTTAAAAGTATTCACACTTGATATTATATGTAATATGTGTCCTATCATAGTACATTATCCAACCATGGGACGTTATTTAAGAATATTTTCATATAAAATTAAGGTTCTCATCATAGTAGGGGACTAATATGACCTTATCAATACTCTAGGAAATTATTAGATTATATTTATTAATAACAAAAAATAATATGTAATAAGTAGTTTTATTAATATTCAATACATAAAATATACATGTAATCAAAGTAGAAAAAACTGGTCCTAAGACACCAACTCCAAAATATATATCCATAAGCATTCTCCTTAGTTCTATTTAATTTAATAATGTGTTTATAACACATGGTAAAATTATATGACTAGTTCATGCATTATTAACATGAATGAATTTACTCCCTAACATTTCGTCTCATAAAATATTTTATTAAATGATAAATTAAGTGGAGGATTTCTTGTGTGCCTAGCCATTACTATCATAGATTGTAAGGAACAATACAACCACTATGCATGAAAATCATAATTTGTATTCAATATGATATAACTCGTATATATATCATATACATATAAGGTTTTAGGGAATACCTCCTTCAATATATCACTACACTAAAGCCTCATTGATTTTTTATCATTTTACCTTATATTGTATAATATACAATAACTTGTGAAATCATATCCAAAACCCCTTTTAGATATCTTCTATAATAATTTTGTAAATATATCATTAAATTCACCTTGTATTAAATTATAATAATTACCTTTTGAATAACCATCCAAAAAACCTTTTGGATTAACTCTAAAACACTTTTAGAGTGTCTCTTTAAGTCAAACTCGATATTTATTCTGTAATCCACAAAGTGTGACCCTACAGACCTTTATAGAGTCAAAAATAAATATAAATCACTTGAACCATAAATGTAATCAAAGAGTGGACTCTATAAAATCATCATTTTTACTTAGGATATAAAGGTATCTGGCATGATCACTATTAAACTCATGTATATCTATACCTGTTTCCCCCAATATGTGTCATACGTAAACATGTATTTTCATATTTTCCCTTTTATATGAAATCAAGTGGTCATGGGATATGAATCATTTAAATCCCATATATCCAACTTATATATTCTCAATTATCTAAGTATAGATAAACTTGGTCAATGAATACATCATATGTCATTTATTTATATAGATCAACACATCACATGTCATTCATCGAAAAAAGATAATCACAACATATTCACTTTATATGTGTAGCCACACACTCCACAATCTATCTCAATCGAGATCCATATGTCATAATTTTCATACAAGAGGAAAAATATTGTCTTGGTTAAGCTCCAACTAATGACATGATCAAAAACATATCCAACCACCCCTGTATTAGCTAAGTAAACATGTAGAATTGAATAAGTAGGGTATCAAATTATGAAGGTTCTCATGCTAGGTGTCTCACCAACATTAGGTAATGGGGACTAAAATATGATTCATTCACCCCCTATTTTACCAAAGACGTTGTGTATGACACTAGATGTGTCATACATTGTGAATCATCCAACACACAAACACTTTTTTCACCTCATGAGTATATTTTTAATCTCTATACAAGAATCCTACTCATAATAAATTTAACATTTTTTCATAAACTATAATACTCCATTAAAAACATTTATTAGGGATAACTCATAGTGGCACTTTGAGAGGTCAATTATCATTACACTTCACTAAATGTGTGCATATATATATTTATGCAGGAACCATGAAAAAATTATAAAGTGGTTATTTTTTATAATATGATACATTTTATTCCCTTAAAACAATTATATTAATATTTAACAATCCCAAAAAAACATCTATCTATCATATCACATATGATAAATAGCCAGATCGACCTTATATATGGCGCACTTTTAGGGGTTTTGTTAACTCGTTACATCTATACAAAATTATTATCACATCCCTATGTGGCCATATGATAAAATTATCTCACTAACTCTTTAGTGAGTAAAATATATGAATAAGGTAAGTTTGAATAATGGTGAGACCTAGGAATCATATTCCTAACATTAAACTTTTTGAACATATTCAAACTCTTTAACTTCTGTTGTCTTCTTATAAATATTTCTAGGTTTATAATCATCATCCTTTGATCCCTATTCCATCAAATGTTTTTTTTAAATAATTTAACCACTTATATTATTGTTTACCAATACATCCTAAACTATTTTAGTATAAAATGATATCCACTTTATTATAGTAACTAATAATGTAACTATTCACATTTCTCTTTGTCTTCATACCCTAAACTCTTTTAGGATATTAAGTGAAATTCATTTTATAATCTTATATTTATATAATCCTTTATTTGTTAACCTTGAAATATTCTAAGTTCAAATAATACTCCCACTATACTCTTAGTCACTATATTCCTTTCAGGATATCTTGTTAATATACACACGCTAATTTTTGTTTAAGAAAAAAACATTTATTTCCTATTAGTAGGAACATTTAATAAATAAACTATTATTTCCATGGTATTCTATGTGTTTGGAAAATTTTATTTTGAAAATAAGTATATTCAAATATACCATTAATTAGTGTTGAGAACACATTCCCTCATGTTTTAATAAACATCTTAATAAACACTTTATCCTAGATAAAACATTTTTATCCATGTATCCTTATCAAATATAATAAATCATATCTTATTTTACATAATAAATCTTTGTTAAATAACAAATAATCTTATCATATAAGATAAATAATATGAAGATACGCATCATTTACTAAGATTTATCTGATCTTATCACATTCCTTTTACATTCAAATCTTTTTTATAGTAACTCTTTGGTTTATCATTTGAATGAAAACTACGAGATTTATCAATTATTATCTTGTTTTTTGAACTCATTTATATTTAAAAAACTTGTAAAATATACATTTGATATCACATTCCCTTCAAAATTAAATAATTTATTTCTATAACACTTATACCTGAAATGGATATTCCATAGAATTACCTAAACTCATTCAGGTTTTTTTGATAATATAATAAAAAATAATTATTATTCCTCCTTCCTAGCAACCCCAAGATTCAATTACCATGAATAGATTTTTGAAAAAACATTGATGAAATTTTCAATTAAATTTTCTTATTTTGGTTTGAACTTTTACCCAATAACACTGTCTATACTACATTAGTTCTTATACATCATATTCTTGGTTTATTTATTCTCAACACTTTGATAATATCAGGTAAAATTTTATTGAATTAAATCATGTTATCATAACATTTCCATAAATGAAAATAGGATGAATTCCCTAACTAGAATAACCCATTTTTATAATCCCTTAAATCATGTTATAGAATTAAACAAATCATAACTATGTGTATTAAAAATTCCTATCTCATTTTATTAAATAATAATTGTTTACGTGCTCTTCTCAAGAAAAAAGTGAAATAAAAATACACATCTTATGAAAAGTTTATCCAAGATTTGAGCATCCAATACATCAATGAAACAGCTCATTTTCTTCATTTCTTGAAAGAAATCTTCAAGATCCAATCTTAAATTTTTTATCATATTTCTACCTCATGTACATTTACAAATTTTTTAAAACATACAGATGATATCATATATCTATCAGAATAAGACTTAAGGAAACCTTTAGTCTCACAAAATCATTAACATACTCAATCACATTAATATAATTTTTCATACTCAATCGCATTGAGTATATGAAACTAAAATTTCATAGATCATTTGGAATCAAAATTCCTTTGAAACCTTAAGTGAAACATTTTATTCCTCTCATAAGCATATAGATTCATATGTTAACAACTTCAACACTTTATTTCTTAGGAATATGTATTGATCTAACATATATGTAATGCCCTATCCTGAATCTCCTAGTCTAGGATGGAGTGACACATGACCCCATGTGTTTCTCCCCATATGCAAGAGGTTTTCAACTAGTATCGAGGGTTTAGATAGTGTAATGGAGTTACTATACCCTTAGTATAAAAATCCATGAATTAGAAAAATATCAAGAAATGAATAATAACATAAAAGGGTATAATAGAACTAAATAACAATAGTTCTATAATAAATGACGTGTCAGGTATCTCAGAATTATATAACATAAAAATAACCAAGGAACCTAATGTAGCAGGTAAAACCATAGCATAAGAAAGAAATGAGAAAAAAATAGTCATTTTAGCATCACTCCAAAGTCCTTCTTGGTACCACATATGAACACCAATCTCCATCTCCTCAGCTCCCAGCCATTAGGATCTTACCTTTCCCCATATCCCTAATCAATAAGACTACATGCACATTAATATTCCCATGTAGGGTGTAAGTATAAACCCAGTAAGACACTACCAATGAATCCATAATTTAAGGAAAAATCATAATAGGTTTATGTCATGATAGTAAGTACAAATACAAGAAAACAATCAATCAATCAATTATCAAGCGATCATGCACTAACCAAGACACCATGACCCTGGTCGTACCTTCATTGGATCCATTTTGGGAGGATAGTCATAATAGAGTCATGATTATGGGTTAGACATAAGGTCACCATATATATCCTAAGTATGAACAAGACCAACAAGTCTCAAGTTGGGATATAATTTATTCATGTTCTATCTCTATCAGGGGTCAAGCCACAAGGACATCAAACCTTGTTTCTATCACGGATCAGGACACAAGGCCATTGTACCTCATCTTTTCCTTAGGTAAGGCCATAATTTCTTCATGCCTCATCCCTGTGTCTAGGTCCCTCATCATCAAATTTTCAAGCCACATATACTACCCCTCTAAGGGCTAGGAAAACCATGATGATCCACCTATCACTTTCCACCAGAAGCAAAACCACTACAAGACATGCATTTTCACATAACATGGAATAATACATATAGGAACAACATAGAAAATCTAGCATGATTAATGGTATCCATACGCACACACATGAGACCACTATAAATAATGATATCACGGGCTACACATTCATACACATACAATCATTATCAATTAAGAAACTTTATATAAGGGATTTATATGGTAAGAAACTTCCCACCTCTAGCACATTATTCCCAACATTGAATAACCACACAGATTCATCAACTAAATAAATCATGAATGCCAAGGATCCCTAGAACCAATCCTAACTCATCAAAAATGGGATTATAGAATAAGATTCAAGAAGATGAACATGATAAGGTCTTGAATTTTATTATGATTTCCCAACAAGATCTTACACCAATGGTAAATCTATATCTGTTTAGGAGAGAGGAAGTGAATCTAAATAAATCTAGGCTCTAATCCTTTAATGATCTAAGAATTATCTATTAAGTCACATAGAAATCCATATATCTATCCATTATAGTCCAGATCTATGATTCATCCCAAGAGAATTAGGAATGATCTACCGAGATCAATAAGAATAGAGAGCAACAATCACATACCTTGAATTATCAAATCCCAAAGCCTCTAGATTCACTAGAATTGGAGTTTGAAGGGATAATAATCACCAAAAACTACCACTAGTGACCCTAGGTTCTAAATATCTAGTATTATGAGATATAATTAAGATATTCGGGGAGGTTTTAGGTTTAAAACTCAATTTTTAGATTAATTAAAACTTTGTGGCTAGTTTGGTGGCACCGTTTACTAAAGTTTGAACCAACTATGAAAGGATCACTGCCTCTTCTAGGTACCCACATGGTTTGGTAAACTGTGTGCCAACTATGCTTTTTGTATATGCCCCAAGTCATATAGTTTTATGGGAAACTCATATGGTTAGATCTAACTGTGCACTAACTGTGTGCCACCCACTATCCCTCTCTAATAATCCACATGGTTTCTTGGGGAGAACCGCACAGCTTTCCCTAATTGTTCTCAAAATTAAATTCCCCTTAAAGGATTAAAAAAACTTCCAAAACCATCCATAAACTACCTGATACTTCTCCCAAGAAAATCATGACTCAAAAACACTCAAATAAGGTCTAAAAGTAAGGCATAAGGTTCCTATAAATTTCATGTTGTTACAACCTCCCCCTATAAGGAATTTTCGTCCTCAAGAAGTATCTCTAGAGTTCCTACTCAAAAAATCAATTCATTGATCTCATACACCAGATTCCCACTCCAAATTCTCCTCTTGTATTTTCCCATTATTCTATAAGACTCAAACAAGTGGTATCATATTCCCCCTCAATACATTGTTACTTTGGTCTATAATTCAAACTGGGTGCTCCACAAAAGTTTCATTTAGTTCCAACTCAACATCTTTTCATTTTATCACATTCATAGGATTGAGATCATACCTATGAAGTTTAGAGACATGAAACAAAGTATACATACCTTGATATCATAGAGGAAGGTACAAATGGTAGGCCAATGCACCGATATACTCGATGATATCAAACTATCCAAAAAACTATGGTTCCAACATCCCTTACTTCTGTAGATGACAATGCCCCAATGGAGGTGACACCCACAAGAAAATTTGTTCACCCAAAGTGAACTCCAAAATTCATATCCTCCGATTAGAATACAATAACTATATACTCTGAGTGGTAATCAGATACTTCCTAATCAATTATACCCTCTCTAAGGCCTCTTTTTCCATACTTGGCCCAATGACAGTTGTCTCACCCACCACATTCCAACATAGCAGTGAGCAACATGAATGACTATAAAGAGCCTAAAAAGGTATCATTTAAATCAAAACCCAGAAACTATTATTATATTCAAACTCTACCAAGGAAATATGATCATCTCATGTTCTACCAAATTATAGGATGCATTCTCGAAGCATATCCTCAAATATCTAGATTGCCCTCTCTGACTGTCCATCGATATATAGATGATACTATATACTCAGCTTCAACTAAGTCCCCATAGCCTTATGAAATCCTTTCTAAAAATGTGATGTAAAATGAAATTATCTTTATAAAACTATGCTAGTAGGTACTCCATGCATTCATATAATCTCCCATACATAAATATTTCCCAACTCATATACAGAGCGAGTCTCTTGGATTGAAAAGAAATATGAAACTTTCTTCATTTGATCAACTATCTCCCAAATAACATCTCAACTTCTCAAGCTCCTAGGAAAATCCATCAAAAAATCCTTCATCACCTCATCCCACTTTCACTTGGTCATGAAAAGTTTCTAAAGTAACCCTCTAGGTCATTTATCCTCCGTATTGATCCTTTAAAAGGTCCAACAATGAGAGATGAAGACTACGTTATCACTCTTCATTCCCAGCTACCAGAAGTATTATGTGATATCTTGATACATCTTCATCAAACCTGGGTGTACTACCCACTAAGAGACATGGGATTCCTTAATATGCTCTTCCCTTATGGAAGTAGGAACTACTACCCTTCCATGAACATAGAGCATGTCATCACTATTCATTGACCATCCTGGAACTGGGTCACTTTCTGCCAAATGTTCCTACATAACTAAGAATTTAGGGTCTAACTCCTAGATATTATTTACCTAGTCCACCAGTATCAATGTGATAACCAAGGGAGCACATGTCAGCACCCCTCAGTCCTTATATGAATCCACCAACCATTCATCCAACAAACGTATCAACCACCATTCCTCCTTCGAATCTCTCTCTAAGCCATTGCGTTATTTTAGAGAATCTATAATGAAATTAACTTTTCCTAGATCATAAGTCATATCAAAATCATATTTCTATAGATACTCCATCTAATTAATCTATTGAAGATTCAAGTCCTACTGAGAGAAGATGTAACACAAGATATTGTGGTTTATATATATAACACATCTACCACCAAAGAGATAATTTCACTAACACTTTAGGTCATGAACCACTGTAGCTAACTCCAGATCATGTGTAGCATAGTTCTGCTCAAGAGTTCATAGCTAATGAAACCCATAATCTACCACTTGATCCCTTTTCATCAACATAGCTTCTAAACTAACAACTAAGGCATCATAGTAAACCACATAATCAATCCCAAGATCTAAAAAATCAATATTTTAGCTTTCATCAATCTCCTCTTCATCTCAAAGAAGGCATCTTCACACTAATTAGTCCATTTAAACTTCCCCCCTTCTTGGTTAACTCAATCATAGGTGCTTCCATAGTTAAAACACTGGGTACCTTGATTTCCTACCACTGATTTTTTATAATTTCTTGACCTTCCTATTCTTGTTACCGAGAGGGATGCCCACTACAACAATAAGAAGCCTATTGGCCTATCCACTAAAAGATGGAAGAAGACCTATAGCCTTGTCCTCCTACATAACTTTCTTAGACTTCAAGTCCTTGAGAAGCACATTTGGATATGTCATCAAGTCAAAATTCCTAACCTAATGACTCAAATCCATTTGGATTCCAATCTCAAACTTCTGGGCCTTCTGTGCCGCATTCCTATCTAGAAGGGGAGCGAAGCGAAGTAACTCAATGAAATGATCAGAGTAGGAAAACACTAAAATCGTCCCCTGAAAAAGCTCTGTAAACTCCTGTACATAATCAAACTTCAGCATACCCAAAAATAACTCCTCAAAAAAGAGATCATTGAAGGTCAACCATGTAATACCCTCACATATTTCTGCTTTGTTTATAACACCCCACCACCTTATGGAGGGTCCTTAAAGCATGAAAGTATCCATATTTACATGTCAATCCTCTAGGGTCTCCACTAAATAGAATATCCTCTTAATGATTTCAATCCATTCCTTGAAATACTAAGGATCTTCAATTCCCTGGAAGGATGGTGGATGATGGAGTTGAAATCCCTAGGCATAATCAACCATTCTCCTGGGAACTCCTCCACCTTGAATAGGAACTATACAAAAGACCTTGGGATGAAATGATTCTATTTCCTGAACCACTAGAGAAATTATTGTAGCATGCTCAATTATATTCACTTGTAATCCTGGTGATTGGTTTATGAGTGTCCTCCCTTAAAGGAGAATTCAGGCTCGCTTTGCTAAGCGATCCCTTCAGATGTATTTTAGGCATCATTATCTACAATTCCAAATTAACTCTTAGAAAAACTAAAATATATTACTTAAGTTATCAACCCATGTAGTTTATAGGAATTCATAATATATTTTTATAGGAAGAAAAATCTCGGGAGACTACCCACAATGATAATTCATAACCCACCTAGCACTACCCAAGGCTCAAGCCTAGTTCTTCTGTACATGCATGCTAGTCAAAGTAATATATATATATATATATAATAATAATAAGAATGGTTAATTCCAAATAATCTAAATGTTAGTATAATATATCACTAAAGAAAAAAATCATATCAAGATATTTAATTAAATGAACTACCATTCATAGTAAGAAATAGACATATATATGACATGTGATCATATATGACTAGTTATAATACATGAATGCACCCAAATGCCATAAGCTATAACAATATAACATATCAAGATAAACATGAAACCATAAAGATAAAACTATAACAGTAGTCTCATCACTGGTAACTCAGAGGTCCATTACATAACTGCTAGACAAACACATACATAACTCCCCTATCAGAGTTCTACACAACCTAACTCCTTTATACCTTTCCCTAAACATATTCAGGAATAAAATAAAAGGAAAAATCCTTTGATAAAAATTTGTAACTCCCCTTACCAATTCACCTGGTCCAGGATGAAGTGCCACATGACCTCATACACACATCCCTATACACAAGAGGTTATCGACTAGCAGTGAAGGTCTGAACAGTGTAGTGGGGATACTATACCCTCGATATCAAAATCCATACATCAGAAACATATCAATAAAATAATAATAACATAAAATGGAAAAACATAACTAAATAAAAATAGTGCTATAACAAATGACATGTTAGGTATCTGAGAATCATACAACATAAAAATAACCAAGGACCCCCAATGTGGCAAGCCAAACCAGAGTATAAGAAAGAAATAAGAAAATAAATAAAGACACTACAACATTACTCTATAGTCCATCCTGGTACCACCTATGAGCACCAAGATCCATCTCCTCATCTCCCTATCATTGTTCACTTTCCTTTCCTTGGATCCTTAATCTTGAAGTTTGCACGCACATCAGGATTCTCATGTAGGGTGTGAGTATAAACCCAATAGGACACCACCAATGCATATATAACATAAGTTCACATACATAAGAGGTGAATGCCATGACAGTAATTATATTTATAATAAAACAATAATCAATCAAATTTTGATTGATCATGAACTAACCAAGCTTCCATGAACCCCAGACATACCTACTTGAGCTCCATTCCAGAAGGATACTCATAACAGAAGTCGTGATCATGGGTCGGCCACAAGGCCACCACATATATCTCAAGTACCCATAATTCCAAAAATCCGCAGGGGATACAAGTTTTCCATGTCTTTTCTATATCATGGTTCAGGACACAAGGCCATTGTATCTTATTTCTTTCATGGATTAGTCCACAAGGCCAGCATACCCTATATTTTCCTTAGTTCGGGCCACAAGGATGTCATGCCCCTTACCTGTGTTTAGGTCTCTATTATTTTAAATTTCAAGAAACACATGCTCCTCCTATAAGGGATAACTAAACCATGATGATCCACTTATCGTGGCCAAAATCAAAACCTCCACAGGCCATACATTTTCACACAACAAGGCATAAATCATATGGACACAGCATAAAAACTCAAGCATGAGTCATAGTAGCCACATAAACACTCATGTAACCATTATCAAGAATAGTATCATGGGATACACATCTACACACATGAAATAATTATCAATAAAACAACTTTATACAAGGTCTCTTCATGGTAAGGAACTTCCTACCTATAGCATGTTGATTCCCAACGTTAAATATCCACCAAGATTCATCGTCTGAATCAAGACCATGCTCTAAGGATCCCTAGAACCAATCCCAAATCATTGAAAATGGGATTATATTTCAAGATTCAATAAAAGTAACATGATAAATTCTTTAATTTTATTATTCTTACCCAACAAGATTCACTGACAATGGTAGATCTAGATCTGTTCGAGAGAGAGGAAGCAGTTCTCAATAGATTTGAGATTTGATCCTTTAAAAATACAATAATTCTCCATTAAATCACATATAAACCCATATATATGGCCATAGAAGTTGATATCTATGGTTCATCCTAAGAGAAATAGGAAATATCTAGCAAGATCAAGGATAACAAGGAGCAGCGATCACATATCTTGAATTCTCACAACCCAAAGCCTCTAGATTCATCAAAATTGGAGTTTAAAGGGATAATAATATCCAAAAAAAATACCATTGGAGTTCCTAAATTATAGATCTCTATAATTAGTAATAATAATTAATATATTCATGTAGGTTTTGGGTTTAAAACTCAATTTTCATATTAACTAAAACTCTACACACGGTTTGGTCACACAATTTATTAAATCGTGTTCCAACTATATAAGATTCACTACCTCTTCTAGGAACTTGTATAGTTTGGTAAACCATGAAACAAATATTATTTTTTTATTTTTCTTGAGTCACATAATTTTATATGGAATTTTCATGTTTATCTCTAACCATGTGCCAACCATGCACCACCCATTGTACCTCTCTAACAAACTGCATGATTTCCTAGGGATAACTACACAATTTTCCCTAACCATGGTCAAACAATTAAACTTTTTAAAGGCCTCTAGAACCATAAAAAACATAAATAATATACCTAATACTTATCTTGAGAAAATAATAACTCAAAAACACTCAAATAAATGAAATTAAGGTGTAAGGTACCTGAAGAATCTGGGTTGTTACAACATATAATATTTCTTTACATGAGAAATTTTCTTAAGTTACCAGTCTTAGGAGTTTCTTACATAAGTTTTTTCTTTAAAATATTAATATAAAAGTTTATTTTGATGAAAATGATGTTATTTATCTACAAAAAAATCTTTAATCAGATGAGTATCATGTATCATAACCATTTAATATGGTCTTCTATTAAATGGGAACCCACTAAAATAATGACCCCTTTTGAAATTCACCATACCCATTAGTGGTCCAAGATCCATACTTTACTAAGAAATTAGTATATTTTAGTGTTCATATCACCACTTAGATATTTAGGTACAACATCATCCTAATCATATCTTATATGACTCTTGGATAGTTAAGTAGATAACTCTTTATCCAATCTATCGTATAGATAAACCTAACTCTACTCCTATAGTATTATAATCATTAGGGATTCCTGGATAGTGTAACCCAAATAGAATACCAAGAATGTCATAATAAAGGAAAATACATTAGCACTAGACTATGGTATAAAAATTCTCAAGGATGATCCAGTTTCACCAAACTTGTTTGACTTGCATAAGGTAATCTAGGGGCACATGAATATGGAATGAAACAACCCAGTTGGATGATCAAGGTCTTGAAAAGTGTCACTTTGGAATGAATATAACACTTGGTGTTTTAAGGGGATTTAATCTCACTCTCTTATCTCATGTTTCTTTCCTTGTGTATTCATGCTTCTAACAATTTAGTTTTGTAATCCTATTCCCTCCACCAAATCATATGTTTAATCCATGTTGATGTGTAACTCTTTACATGACCCATTATTTTATGTTATTCTCCCAAATATAATAATCAAAAATATTTATACATATCCAAATGAATAATATGGATAAGGTACTTGAACATTTCATTTAAAGGTCTATAGTTATATTAGATTGATAATCTACACATGAGTAAGCTCAGAGTGATAGATAGCCAACCTCATTCACCTTTATAAACAAGGCATAAGCCTCTGGACTGGTAGGTATTCTGAACCCAAGTCCCTCTCCCTATAAATACTTTACTCAAAAGAGAATTCAATTCAAGATAATTCTAAAACCTATTATTCACAAATTATGTCCAACTATGAAATTCAAGTAAATAACTTCGATTACAAACCAAGGTCAAGGTAAATGAAAACTAAATTCATTATCATATCTACCATGTAATCCAGAGATCTATTTCCTAGAATTAGTTTAACATTTAAACTAAATCATATATTATTAATAATATATAAATTTTATAATCATGAATAAAACATAGAATAACCTTTAAACAAATGAAAAATTCAAATATTTAAATATGAGATAACTATTTATGAATAATTCATAAATAAATTCTAACTATAAACATTTTATAAATTAGATAACACATTATGGAAATTCTATAATTATTAATATAACCACTTTATATTCATTTCAATATGAACATTTCATGTTCATCATTATATGGAATTTCATCAAAATATATGATATTATCATGAATTATAAGAAATTTTATAATTCCTTTTATATTATGTAAACATTTTATATAATCTAAATATAACATATTTAAATATTCCAAATATGATTCCTTTTAAATTTGAACAATTAAAAATAATTAATTGTGAATAATTCTTAATTTAAATATAAATAAATTTATATTTTGGCCTTATTCAGTAATTTATAAAAAAATTATAAATTTATCTTATGATTTATCAACAAACAATTTTATTTCTAGATCATAAGACATGCCATATAATTTGTTAAAAGTTATTTTAAATATTAAATCTTAATATTTAATGAATATTTAAAAATAAATGTTTCATATAAATATATTAAATAATTATAAACCATTTATGATTAATAAGTTAATAAACTCTTTATTAATTAATAAATACCCCAAAACTCATTTTATCATTTTTTATAAATAATTTGAAAAAATTATAATATAAACTCGTTCGTATTCATTATGTGGAATTTCATTGAAGTATATTTTATGAATCATAAACATTTTATACTTTAACACCAATTATTTAAACATTTTACACAATTAAATATCATGTAATTAATATTATTTAAACTGTTAATAAATTCAATCATCAAAACTTCTTTTGATCTGGTTTAAATAATTTCAAAAATAAGGCCCCTTTAATTTGGAAAATTCAAATTAAGTTATCATGAATAATTCATAAATAAACATATTTTAGCCTCATTTTAGTAATTTATAAACACTTTATAAATCACTTATTATAACTATAAAATAAACTCTTTTATTTATAATCCATTAATAATTCCATATAAATTTGGAAAATGTGTTTTAAATATCAACATTTAATATTTAAATAATAATTAATAATAAAATATTCATAAAAATCTATTAATTAACTATAAACCCTTTATAATTAATAAATTATTTATCATTTTAATAATTATTAAATATCCTCAAAATACCTTTTGTTTTTATTTATAATCTATTTATAAATTATTAACAGTTTTTTTAAAATAACTTTTACCCTTACTCAATATGGAACCAATGTAAAGGTAAAATTCATTACCTCTGCATAGGGAGGCTTTATAAAGGTAACCCAGTGGTTACCATTATGCAAGCCAGCTGTGAAAAGGTAATGTTCGTCATTTCCAATAAGACCACCACTACCTCCATGAAGTGGTGGAGTGATCCTACCCATTTTATATGCTTTAATGCTTATTGTGATGGTCTAAAATGGTTTCCACCATGTCATAGGGATCTCACATGGTGATTCCAAAATGATCACCCCTTACGAACCATAATATAACAACATTTCATTTCTGTTCTATAGGGGGGATCTACGATGTGGTGAAGACCTGGCTTTGGCATGGTAACGGATAAAAATTATTAGATGAAATCAAAGTGATTAAATACCTTTCCCAATATCACCCATGAAATAAATATGAAACCATACTAAAATATATGTCACACCTGAGTATACGGAACCAGGTATAGATCTCTCCATGTTTTTAGTCTTTTCAAGTTTAGGGTCGTTTTTAAGTTTGATGTGGGTTTTAAGGCAGTTAGTGGTAGTAGAGGTCCACCGACTAGTTAGTGGATTGGCTATCTCGTGCATCTAAGTAGAATGCCTACATGGATGTAGGTTACACTAGCTAGTCATTAGAGGTCTAGTATCTACAGGATTTCCACATATTACCATCGGCTACTTAGATAACTTCCATTAGCAAATCGGTGGGCTGTTAGTGGCCATAGGCTTACAACCTGAAGCCACTGGTCTTCCAATAGAGGGAAATAGCTAGGTAGTGGTGTCACTATTAGTATGGTTTAGTAAGTGTTAAATCATCTTTTTATCCCTAATTATCCACTTAATCCCCCTAATTTGGCCCTGATGTCTCTAACTCAGTTTTGATTCATCTATAGGATTCAAAGTGGTTCATCTGGATCTTCTCCTCTCCTTTGGAGAATCTTGGTGCCAAATTGTAATATTGGGCCACTTATATTCATAATTTGGTAATAATAATCCTTATATTTTGTTTTATTCTCTCTTTTTCCATGTGATTGTTGTCAATTAAGACTAAATCCTTAGTTATAGTGTGATCATGGAGAATTAATCTTGGTTTCTTTGGATCTAGGTTCCCTAGGATCTGATCTCATTCTTCTCATCACTAGTTTCAAAGGGGAAACATTGTTTCTTCATTCTTGGGTATTTGTCTCTATCCTATGGTCTAAACCTTAGCATGTCTTATGTTCATTGATGAATTCCTTTGGTTTTGGTTATGAAAATGATTATTGGAAATGACACTGAACTTTGAGGGAATCATTAATGTTTTCAAAAAGTGTTTTTTTCATATAAACCATTTGAAACATGCATTGTGTTTGTTAAATTGACTTAAAGTTTTTTTGAAATTAAAAATGGGTTTTGGGCATATAAATAGGTGTGGCCACTATAGAAATGATTTAATAAGATGTGATCTTGAATTTTAAATGGATCATACCTTGGAAATTGTTTATGAAACTTGGATTTGGATTATACCATAGAAAATGTTTTTGAAACATTATTTTATTTTCCTAGAATGTAATGATGATGTGAAAGCACACATGGGAGACCTTGGGGTATGGAGAAAATCTAGACAAATACTAGCCCTAATGATGATAATGATCATTAAGGGAGGTGTTATTGATATCAAGGAAACTAGGGGGTAGCCTTTCCATGGAATTGAGGTTTTTATATGATAAGATTCACAACATGTCCACTAGTATTCCTTGAGAGAGTATTAGTAGTTTGGTTGTGTGCACCCATTTTCAGTTATTTCCCATTTGGTTTATTCAATATTTCATTGTGTACATGATCTTTCTATTGGATTTGGTGTTCTATAACCAACTATTTGTACTTTGAATTACATTAATATTGAAATATTTGAATATTAATAAAACATATTATTATATATTGTTCATTGTTCTACATGACTTTGATGTAATAATGTCCTAGGGTATCTGTCGCATTGATAATTTCATATAAGTTTCTCACTATAATGAGAACTTCTAAGTGTCATGATGATATTATTAAATATAGTTTTATGATTCATTAAGGTACTATGATAGTCCACAGAGTATGTAGACTTTCAGGTGTGAGTACTTATAAGTGGATGATACTTCTTATCATTTAGTTCACACTTGGTAATCTCTAAGACAAGAAATTATGAGAACAAACCCATCGATAGTGTAACAACCCGAGAATTTATGAAAAATATTCTTTTTAATTTTATTAATGTCTTGTGTTGTACGCTACACCAAAACAAGCTTGCACAACACACCTTCTTGACTTGCCTTGCATTACACGCAATCACGACCTTCCTCGATAGCGTGTGTAATACGCAATACCGAGTTTCACTAAACAACGATATGCTATTAAAATAATATTAAAACTAGCCGTTATGAATAGTAATAACAACTTTTTGAAATTATGTAAATCTTATTTTTCAAAGTGAACTTCATTTTTGGATTCGGAGTATCGAATTTAGCCTAAGGTGAAATTTTGGTACATTTCGGATAACTTTCATATTCTGATGAATAGTGAAAATTACTAAATTTTAGTTAAAAACAACTTTTTCAATCGAAATAATTAATAGTGATAAATTATTAATTTGAGTGGTTTTAAAGTATATTTAGAATATATTTTTACAATTTAATACAATGTTGGTCATTGGTTGTAATTTCACATTTAAACCAGACATAATCAAGTGTCAATCTTTTGATATATATTGTTTCCTAAAAACACGCTATTTATTTTAACAGCAGGATTTAATTATAAAATTAATTAATGCAACTTCTATGTTATGAATTTGGTAAAATAGATTTCATTTTTGAATTCGGAATAAGAAATATAGCTTAGGATGAAATTTTGGTATTTTTCTGAAAACTTTCAATTTTTGATGAATAGTGAAACCACTAAGTGGTAGGTTAAAAACTGAATTTTGCATAAAACTTAATTTTACCGCTTCTGTGAATGGAATTTCGAAAATCCGAGAGACACGGTTAATATCAAGGACTAAAATGTGGTTCAATGAGATGAAAATAATTTTTTGGTGAATAGTAACTTTTTATTTTTTTTACCGTGGTTAATAGTAAATAGGGTAACTAAGGGTAAATATGATATTACTATTACCCTAACACATGTCCTAATTCTATTGGATAAGTGTAATTCGACCAAAAACAAACTTAGGAATAAAAAAATGACCATTTAGGCCCACTTGGATTAGATTAGGACATTTATTATTAATTTATTTAAAGAAGGGTTAAAATAGTTAAAATCAAAGTTTAATAAGTAAATCATTTTTAATATGGGGTTATACATTAGATAAATTCGATTGTAAATATTCATTAGAAAGATAAAAAGATTTCCTACATGATGGTATTTTATTTGTAATTTTTAGACATCAAATAATTTAATTTATTTATGACACAAAGATAATGCAGTAATTATCTTATTAATGAAATATTGACATAATTGATGTTATAAACACCAACATAAATGTCATTTGAGACTTTTTATGAATTCCACTAATTTTCTAGGTTACTATGATATAATAGTGATGCTCTAATCAACTTGGTTCGAACATATAATTCTGTTATGACTTTCACAAAAATCATATATCAAATAGTGTCAAAATTGACACAAAATAGTTTTTAAATCAAATATTATATTATTAATTGTTATTTTATTCCTAAAAATCTAAGGTTCGGCCAAATGACTTAGATAAGGATATATGTATTACTAAGAAACAATTTGGGGTTCGTTTGGCATGTTATAGTAAGTGTATTAACCATATAGTGAAAGAAAACAAAAAGACACGGTAAAAGTTAAATTATTTAACTTAGAGTTAAATCTAATTGATAAGGTTAAAATAATATCCTAAACTTGTCTAAATTCTATTGGTTGATAGGATTTCGACCCATCCCTACTTTATACTCGAAATAAGACCCTTTGGAACCATTATAAACCGATTTTGACTTTAATATAAAATAATATTTTGAGATATTCCCAAGGTGCCCCTCTCCTCCCCTATAAAAGGACACCTCCTCCCCCTCCTCCTCACACCAATTTGAGCACTCAAGCTCGGCCAACCCCTGCCAAAATCTCTTCTCCACTTCCCTAGCAACATCCTAGAGGTTCTGGTCTTCCTCAAAGACCAATTTTAGTGCCCTAAGAGGAGGTCTCAAAGAGGCGCTTCAAAGAAGAGGTAATTACCGTTACCAATTCTTTCATCTTTATTTCTTCTTCCACTTCTTCTTCTTAGGTTGTTTCATTATGAAGTAATAACATCAGTATCACTCATATACTGATATTTTATTATAAGTATGAAACAACCCTATTTCACTATCTATCCATCCTACGGAAAAAGAAATCACCGCGCGTGCGTACGTACGGAATACCGTCTCCACGCCGTGGTGTAATCTATTTTCCACCACCACCTTACATGGATGGGTATAATGGTGTAAAGAATAACTATACATAGTTATTACAACATCATATTGATTCTGATATATTGTATAATCCACTTCAATTCAGTTCAATATTTATGGAAATGATATCATCGCTCGTGCGTACGTACGGACTACCGTCTCCACGACGCGATGAGATTCATTCTCCATGTTAACCATTTAAGAATGATTATAAAGTATATATAAGAAATAATAATGAAATATATGACATTATAAAGCTACTGGATTTATGTATATATATACATATGTATGTCATCTACTTACTTCCATTTCAAGACAATAAGGAAAGGAAAACAGCGTTCATGCGTACGTACGGACTACCGTCTCCATGAACGGTGTTTTTCATTTTATTTATCTACCTATTATATATATATATATACTGAATATATATGATATATAAATCATATTTTATATTCTGGAAGTAAGTAAATCATGATATAAGTAATAACGATGTCAAGAACAACAAGTCAAAACACCTACGATAAATGAAACGATTTTACCCAAAACGCTTCTTTAACATGGAATTTACAAAAGAACGGATAATATAATGTCATAAGTGAACCATATATGATATCATAACAATGAATATGATTCTGTAATAAGTCAATAACATGATTTAAATCATTATACAGGAGGTTCGGACACTTACAAAGCAAGTCGGACCTAAGGTAAGGGAAATATCACAATCTCATTTTTATCCGAGATTGTTTATTCGTAAGTATTTACTGGGGTGTATTTTATCATCCACGTCCATGTTTCCTCAATATGTAATATTATTTACATCCACTTGCAATAGTTTAAATCCAATTTTACCCTTAGGTGAGTTTTTAGTAAAGAATATGAAAGGAATCTTTTGTCGTTTTTCCGTACGAGGTACTTTTTGACTTTTCCGACAAAAGTACGAAGAATGTTTTTTTTAACTTATACGGCATGAATGGATTTTTAAAACATTGTTTCCAAGAAGCTTCCTTTACAAGTTTTCAAGTTTATTTTTAATCAACTTCTTTTATTTTAAATTTGTATGACATGTTATGAAAGGAAAAATGTTTTTGAAGAAGAAAGGATATTTTCCTCAAGAATGGAGTTCAAGTGATTTTCAAAATTATTTTCCATCTAAGATAATAAAGGGTTCTGTTTTTATCCCTATTATTACATTGATTTGATCATGTTGTGATGGAATTATTTTTATGAATTCCTTTATCTTATATGAATTGATTTATGATGTCATGATGTTTCAAGAATCCCATTTTTGTTTCATGTGTTATGCGATGATGTATGTTTTATGATTATGTGGCACACATAAGAAAGGATTCATTATAAGATGGGTGGGACCTATATCTCCCTCCAATGTATTGGGTAAAGATTTTATATCTCATGAGATAGACATGGCTGGAACGGAAGGTTATTTCGGTTCAGTGATACAGGACTGAAACGAGGAGTGAACTCGGTTCAGAAAGGGACTTTGTCCACTAAGATAGTCTTGGCAATGAGTCATGACTAACAAGAAATGATTTTCCATGATTATGTGTGCATGCCACAAAGTTTCAAGTCTTATGTTATGATTATGGGGATCTCATTTTCACTTCTATGATTTGTTCCATGTTAAGATATTATGATCTCTTTTGCAGGTTATGATTTTCAAAAAGATATGATATGATTTTTATTTCTTTTGTATACCCTTACTGAGCATTTGAGCTCACCCTTTTATGTTTTCTTTTCCCCAGGATATAAAGAAAGGTTTTAGGTAAAAAAAATGGAAGATCTTTATGGGAGATATTGAAGATCTTTCACCAGGATTAGAAGATTATGTTCTGAGTTTCCAAAGACACTAAACTATTACGATCCTTGTGTGTGTGTGTTTTTGTTATGTACTAAGTATTCCGCAAATGTAATGTAATGTCCATGTACATCAGGATACGGGTCTCTACAGTTGGTATCAGAGGAAAGGTTTAGTCAACCTTTGGAAACTAGGATGCGAAAACGTTAGTGAGATCCCTAGAGATATTTCTAAGGTATGTCTAGGGATGTCCCTAAGGATAAGTATACGTATAGGATATAGTCCTAGAACAACAGTAACGATCTTAGAATTTAACCTAAGATGTTAGATAATGAAGTTATTCCCCCTTTATTATGATTTTTGCATCTCACACTATTCTTTTTGGGTTTTAGAAAATGGATGGAAACAAGGTGATTCACGATAATGGAGGATATGCTGGACAATGGAATGATATTCTTCATGAGAAACCAAATGAAATGGGATTTGGAAGTCCAAACATCATTATTATGCCGAATCAGCAATCTCACAATATGATCAATAAAGTAAAATTTGGTAAGTTTCCTGACTCGACTAATAAGAGAAAGATGAAGTTCCATGATGATCATAGAGGAAAGAAAGTTCAATTTCCCCTATGTAAATCATGTGGGAAGAGGCATCAAGGAGAATGTTTCAAGGGAACTGGAAGATTCTTTGGGTGTGGAAACGAAGGACACAAAGCAAGTAAGTGCAAAGGAAAAGGGTCGATTAACACCATGGATGAGGATAATGGTATTGCTACGACATCAAAAATGGTTAAGTGATTTAAATGTGGAATGTATGGGCATTATGCAAACAAATGCCCTAAGGGAAAGACTCATGAAGAGAATCAGTATGGTCATATGGGTAGTATTTATGTGGATGATGATGAAGAGACTACAAATGATATGTGAGATGAAAGAATTTTTGAAGCTCGGTCAATGGTTTGAGAATGTAGTGGAATGATTACATGTTTATCATGTGTAATTTTGGAATAAAGAGACATCTATGGATTGTTGCACTGTTGTCTTTCCTTGTGTATGTTACCAGTATCCATGAAAGGTTATTCATATATTTTTGGAATGTAGATGATATGCGCATAATGAAGGGATAAGGAGAAAATTAAATGTTTGATAGTATTCATGAGCTCATGATTGATATAAGGACTAAGTGATATCATGGTTTGAGTATATAGAATTTTGAGGATTTCGGTATGTGAAAAGTGTTAACTTTTAACTGCATTCATGTTTTCACTAAGGTTCAATGGGTATTCAAGAGAGTACAAGATTAAGGCCTTTGAATGTTTGGAATGTGACCAACAAGATATATCTTATGATATATGGGGATCAACGATGGTATTAAATCTCTGGTAATCGTTTTCACTATGATATGAGAATGGACTGCAGTATTATGAGCCTAAAGATTGGAATGGTTTATGTTGGATATAAGTTAGTATTGTTTAAGGATATAAGTTTTTTCGATATTATTGATGGGATGTTATAGTAATATAGTTTTAGAAAAAGGACAACCTGCAGGACGGGCGACAGCCCATCGCTTCGGACAAGGCTGTGGGAATCGAACCCACAACCGAAGTGCGACTAGCCTTTATCGCCTACCACTGGCCTACAGGAAGTCCCTGTTTAGTAGAAACTAGTTTTATTTTATTAAGCGGTATGATATATGAAGTATAAGTTCATTTTTGGAACCATATACGATTAATCTCACTATAAGATGGACTTATAACTTTTTCTAACCTTTTGTTTGAAATAGATGGAATGACCCATCCTTCTATCACATGATCTGCTAATGCTTCACGAATAACAAATTCAAATTCCTTTCTTTATGATATGAAGTGGAAATTGTTCAATTCACGAACAACAGTGAGATTGTAACAAAATCATGTAAGTATTTCTTTTAATTCATCAACTTTAGGGAAATGATCTTGAAAACCAAAAATGTTGTCCTAGTGCTCTTATATCTGATTAATCAGATGGTACATTAGATCGTCACAAATTTATGGCTTTGTGATTGCTAGATTTTCCATAGCCATGTTCTCTATCACTCTCCATCAGAACATGATGGTTAGATTTCTCTTCCATATCCATATTTTCACCTACGTGGAAACCCAGTGATTAGTTTATTTGGGTAATCGTTACATTTCATACTTTAGTTTTTAAAGCCAAGTTTTGGTATTCCTTTTTACGATGTGGGTTTCTATTAAAGAAACTTTCGAATAGTAAACCATTTATAATCCCAACGAATTTCGAGGGCGAAATTCATTTTAAGGGGGGTAGAATGTAACAACCCGAGAATTTATGAAAAATATTCTTTTTTAATTTTATTAATGTCTTGTGTTGTACGCTACACCAAAAGAAGCTTGCACAACACACCTTCTTGACTTGCCTTGCATTACACGCAATCACGACCTTCCTCGATAGCGTGTGTAATACGCAATACCGAGTTTCACTAAACAACGATATGCTATTAAAATAATATTAAAACTAGCCGTTATGAATAGTAATAACAACTTTTTGAAATTATGTAAATCTTATTTTTCAAAGTGAACTTCATTTTTGGATTCGGAGTATCGAATTTAGCCTAAGGTGAAATTTTGGTACATTTCGGATAACTTTCATATTCTGATGAATAGTGAAAATTACTAAATTTTAGTTAAAAACAACTTTTTCAATCGAAATAATTAATAGTGATAAATTATTAATTTGAGTGGTTTTAAAGTATATTTAGAATATATTTTTACAATTTAATACAATGTTGGTCATTGGTTGTAATTTCACATTTAAACCAGACATAATCAAGTGTCAATCTTTTGATATATATTGTTTCCTAAAAACATGCTATTTATTTTAACAGCAGGATTTAATTATAAAATTAATTAATGCAACTTCTATGTTATGAATTTGGTAAAATAGATTTCATTTTTGAATTCGGAATATGAAATATAGCTTAGGATGAAATTTTGGTATTTTTCTGAAAACTTTCAATTTTTGATGAATAGTGAAACCACTAAGTGGTAGGTTAAAAACTGAATTTTGCATAAAACTTAATTTTACCGCTTCTGTGAATGGAATTTCGAAAATCCGAGAGACACGGTTAATATCAAGGACTAAAATGTGGTTCAATGAGATGAAAATAATTTTTTGGTGAATAGTAACTTTTTATTTTTTTTACCGTGGTTAATAGTAAATAGGGTAACTAAGGGTAAATATGATATTACTATTACCCTAACACATGTCCTAATTCTATTGGATAAGTGTAATTCGACCAAAAACAAACTTAGGAATAAAAAAATGACCATTTAGGCCCACTTGGATTAGATTAGGACATTTATTATTAATTTATTTAAAGAAGGGTTAAAATAGTTAAAATCAAAGTTTAATAAGTAAATCATTTTTAATATGGGGTTATACATTAGATAAATTCGATTGTAAATATTCATTAGAAAGCTAAAAAGATTTCCTACATGATGGTATTTTATTTGTAATTTTTAGACATCAAATAATTTAATTTATTTATGACACAAAGATGATGCAGTAATTATCTTATTAATGAAATATTGACATAATTGATGTTATAAACACCAACATAAATGTAATTTGAGACTTTTTATGAATTCCACTAATTTTCTAGGTTACTATGATATAATAGTGATGCTCTAATCAACTTGGTTCGAACATATAATTCTTTTATGACTTTCACAAAAATCATATATCAAATAGTGTCAAAATTGACACAAAATAGTTTTTAAATCAAATATTATATTATTAATTGTTATTTTATTCCTAAAAATCTAAGGTTCGGCCAAATGACTTAGATAAGGATATATGTATTACTAATAAACAATTTGGGGTTCGTTTGGCATGTTATAGTAAGTGTATTAACCATATAGTGAAAGAAAACAAAAAGACACGGTAAAAGTTAAATTATTTAACTTAGAGTTAAATCTAATTGATAAGGTTAAAATAATATCCTAAACTTGTCTAAATTCTATTGGTTGATAGGATTTCGACCCATCCCTACTTTAGACTCGAAATAAGACCCTTTGGAACCATTATAAACCGATTTTGACTTTAATATAAAATAATATTTTGAGATATTCCCAAGGTGCCCCTCTCCTCCCCTATAAAAGGACACCTCCTCCCCCTCCTCCTCACACCAATTTGAGCACTCAAGCTCGGCCAACCCCTGCCAAAATCTCTTCTCCACTTCCCTAGAAACATCCTAGAGGTTCTGGTCTTCCTCAAAGACCAATTTTAGTGCCCTAAGAGGAGGTCTCAAAGAGGCGCTTCAAAGAAGAGGTAATTACCGTTACCAATTCTTTCATCTTTATTTCTTCTTCCACTTCTTATTCTTAGGTTGTTTCATTATGAAGTAATAACATCAGTATCACTCATATACTGATATGTTATTATAAGTATGAAACAACCCTATTTCACTATCTATCCATCCTACGGAAAAATAAATCACCGCGCGTGCGTACGTACGGAATACCGTCTCCACGCCGTGGTGTAATCTATTTTCCACCACCACCTTACATGGATGGGTATAATGGTGTAAAGAATAACTATACATAGTTATTACAACATCATATTGATTCTGATATATTGTATAATCCACTTCAATTCAGTTCAATATTTATGGAAATGATATCATCGCTCGTGCGTACGTACGGACTACCGTCTCCACGACGCGATGAGATTCATTCTCTATGTTAACCATTTAAGAATGATTATAAAGTATATATAAGAAATAATAATGAAATATATGACATTATAAAGCTACTGGATTTATGTATATATATACATATGTATGTCATCTACTTACTTCCATTTCAAGACAATAAGGAAAGGAAAACAGCGTTCATGTGTACGTACGGACTACTGTCTCCATGAACGGTGTTTTTAATTTTATTTATCTACCTATTATATATATATATATACTGAATATATATGATATATAAATCATATTTTATATTCTGGAAGTAAGTAAATCATGATATAAGTAATAACGATGTCAAGAACAACAAGTCAAAACACCTACGATAAATGAAACGATTTTACCCAAAACGCTTCTTTAACATGGAATTTACAAAAGAATGGATAATATAATGTCATAAGTGAACCATATATGATATCATAAAAATGAATATGATTCTGTAATAATTCAATAACATGATTTAAATCATTATACAGGAGGTTCGGACACTTACAAAGCAAGTCGGACCTAAGGTAAGGGAAATATCACAATCTCATTTTTATCCGAGATTGTTTATTCGTAAGTATTTACTGGGGTGTATTTTATCATCCACGTCCATGTTTCCTCAATATGTAATATTATTTACATCCACTTGCAATAGTTTAAATCCAATTTTACCCTTAGGTGAGTTTTTAGTAAAGAATATGAAAGGAATCTTTTGTCGTTTTTCCGTACGAGGTACTTTTTGACTTTTCCGACAAAAGTACGAAGAATGTTTTTTTTAACTTATACAGCATGAATGGATTTTTAAAACATTGTTTCCAAGAAGCTTCCTTTACAAGTTTTCAAGTTTATTTTTAATCAACTTCTTTTATTTTAAATTTGTATGACATGTTATGAAAGGAAAAATGTTTTTGAAGAAGAAAGGATATTTTCCTCAAGAATGGAGTTCAAGTGATTTTCAAAATTATTTTCCATCTAAGATAATAAAGGGTTCTGTTTTTATCCCTATTATTACATTGATTTGATCATGTTGTGATGGAATTATTTTTATGAATTCCTTTATCTTATATGAATTGATTTATGATGTCATGATGTTTCAAGAATCCCATTTTTGTTTCATGTGTTATGCGATGATGTATGTTTTATGATTATGTGGCACACATAAGAAAGGATTCATTATAAGATGGGTGGGACCTATATCTCCCTCCAATGCATTGGGTAAAGATTTTATATCTCATGAGATAGACATGGCTGGAACGGCAGGTTATTTCGGTTCAGTGATACAGGACTGAAACGAGGAGTGAACTCGGTTCAGAAAGGGACTTTGTCCACTAAGATAGTCTTGGCAATGAGTCATGACTAACAAGAAATGATTTTCCATGATTATGTGTGCATGCCACAAAGTTTCAAGTCTTATGTTATGATTATGGGGATCTCATTTTCACTTCTATGATTTGTTCCATGTTAAGATATTATGATCTCTTTTGCAGGTTATGATTTTCAAAAAGATATGATATGATTTTTATTTCTTTTGTATACCCTTACTGAGCATTTGAGCTCACCCTTTTATGTTTTCTTTTCCCCAGGATATAAAGAAAGGTTTTAGGTAAAAAAATGGAAGATCTTTATGGGAGATATTGAAGATCTTTCACCAGGATTAGAAGATTATGTTCCGAGTTTCCAAAGACACTAAACTATTACGATCCTTGTGTGTGTGTGTTTTTGTTATGTACTAAGTATTCCGCAAATGTAATGTAATGTCCATGTACGTCAGGATACGGGTCTCTACAGATAGGAATTGCATGTGTTCATGTGCCATTGGATAATCCTAATTGTGATCATGTGTACCGGTCCATGGACATTAATATTATTATTAATACATGTCATGACTCTCACACTTATATTTATGGACCAAAATTGTGATTTCATATGTTTTTAGTGATGGTTATAGGCGTATCAAAAGCCTTAAGTGGTGGGTGATATATTAAAATTTAATTTAATAATAATTTCCTGAAACTAAGAGTGGGAGTATTTCACATCAAATTTATAATTAATTTATTTAATATTTTAAGAAATAAATACCAAGGCTTAGAAACTTTATTCATTGGTGAATGTTGATCATCTGAAAAGACCCTTTCAGATTTCCTTCGTTGCAATATGAGGATCCAAGGGTAGAATCCCTCTAGCGATGATCCACACGTTCTCCTATGATCTCTGAGAAACACTACTCGACCTCTAGGTACTAGCACAGTGATTTTAATTTCATGTTTTGCTTGTTCTTGATCGCTCATTCTTCAGTCTTGAAGAAATCTCTCTTTTGTTTCTTGTTCTTAAGAGGGAGAGAGAAGGAGGAGTCGAGAGAGAATTCATTGTGTGCAACAATTATCTATCCTAAATTTTTGTATGATCTACATGATAGAAATAATTTTCTATTTACAGAGTTAGGATTTAGGTTAAAATATTATTTAATTTCATTTCAAACATTAAATAACATCTATTACCTTTAATAAACACCATTCCACATAATAATTTTTTTGTGGTGTGAACCAACTTGCATAAAAAAATATTATTTAACTGGATTTTTAATTAATATTTTTCACTAGATATAGTCTTGGCCCATTCAAAATCCTCTTACATTTATTAAACACCTGAATAAAAAAATTATTCATAAATTAATATTTTATTCACATACCAACGAATAAATATTTATTAAATATTCAATAAAATAAATATATATATTTTTATTCACATACTGGAAAATAAATAATTATTTAATTTATTCGGTCAATATAACTTGAAAAAAAATTATTCCTAAAACTTTATAATAATATTTATCCCATTAATTAAACTCAAATAGAATTTAATCAAGATCAATAGAAACACTTAGTGTGTGGCCCTCTAGGATTCTTTCTCATTGGCATTAGGTGGTCTTGCCTAAAGTCTAAGATTACTATCTAGTAACGGGTCAAGGATCCCAAGATAAATAACTTAATATCGCAATGTTGACAAAAAAATATGAATTCTCACTATATAATATAATACCTTTTTCATAATATCCCATCAAGCAGGTTGCATGATGGTGTAATCAACCTATTTACTCGATATTTCTTTCTTTGACTATCTAAAATAAACATGTCATTACACCATGGCCTTGGAATTTAATGTGATGGTTCTATTCCAATCAAAGGGTCGGGATATCAACTTTCATAAAGATGGAATGGAAAAATCCTTCCTCAACTTATCTATTAATGACATGTCAATCGTGACGCACCCAACATACCCTACTTCCTACCAACATATGGTGTGACAGTTTTAGTCATTAAATCTAAGTTCATGAGTCATGAAATACATTGATGATAATCTTAAATTATAAGGACAATTACACATGCTCATGGATAGTAATATCCGATGACACCAAAACATATGGAATTTCTACAAGCAGGTTTGCTCTCATAATCTCTCATCTTGGAGATTGCCAAGTGCGAACTTCATGATAAGAAGCCTCATCTTCTTATGGGCACTCGCACCTGACAGTATAAATACTATATGTCCCATCATAGTACATTATCCATCTATATAACTATATTAAGATTATTTTCATGGAACTTAAAGGTTCTCATAATAGCAGGAAACTGTTATGACCTTATCAATGCCACAAATACTCTATGATATTATTCCATTAAATCCATGAAGAAACAATGAACAATATGTAATAAGATGTTAAATTAATATTTAATACATTGAATATACATATGTTAAAATTATAATTAGTTGGTCCTAGCACA
Organism: Viscum album; assembly: GCA_963277665.1. NCBI lineage: Eukaryota > Viridiplantae > Streptophyta > Magnoliopsida > Santalales > Viscaceae > Viscum > Viscum album. The sequence continues at coordinate 863,656,189 of OY728121.1, forward strand.
CCAACTCAAAAAAAATCTCACTTGGACTAGATCTAACTACCTATGACTTTCTATCCGCTAGACCTCAGATGATAATCTGAATGGCCCAAAGGCCTTAATTTTTTATTATTTTTGATAATTCACCTTTCAAGGGGTGAGGTGGAACTCTTACAAGGCCTGAAGGCTAAGAGAAAATTATATAACATGTAGGTATTATAAGGAATCACCTAGACAAGACAACTTAGAACTGATCCTCCCCATCACATGTCATGATATCAGCACTCCACCTTCACAGGGCTGGTCAGCTAGTTGTCTTGTATAGAGTTGCACAGGCTTAGTACCAACGGAAAATCCATACCCTCTAATTCTTCCAAATCTGGTTAGCTCTATTCTGGTGAATGTGCCTACTCTGGATCCTTATTTGGAGTCTTTTCCCTTTTATTCTACTTAGTACATCTGCAAATTCATGTGTCCTGAAGGCCTTGGGGTGGCCTAAAGTCCTTGAGGTGGCCTGAAGGCCTTGAGATACAATTGGCTTGAAGGCATTAGATGGCTCGAAAGCCTTGCAGGACTCGAGGAACAAACCAGTGTCCTAGAGGCCTAGATGGATGAATAGTTCTGGCTGCTACAGTACCTACTACAGTGATGCTGCAATAACCCAAAAATATGTCTCCACCCGAATTTTATCTCGGGTCTCTTAGATGCACTTGTTGAGTCCTCACCAACCGGGTTGAGGCTCATGTGAAAACCTCACATGATAATCATGTTTCTAATAAAAAAATGTTTTAGTCAAGGGGTCCTTCATGTTGTCTTCCATGGAAATACTGCTCACTTCATCCTCGCTCATCTAAGAAAAATCCCTCAAGAGAAGATACTTTTTAAGTATGTTCTTCATCTATTGATGTGATATTGTCTCTTTTATGAGATCCACCACTGTAGTATTATAAAAATAGAGTGTGATGGTTACTTTACTACTATGTAACAATTAAAGCTCTTAGATGAAGTTTTTCATCCATACTACTTCCTTAACTACCTTAAAAGAAATAATATACTTAGAATCTACTGTAGAATATGCAACCAAATCCTTCTTTGAGCTCTTCCGGCTCATAGAATCTTCATTCAAAGTGAAGGTGTATCTTGTTTGTGACTTCATGTCATCTTGATCAATTTGAAAACTATAATTTTCATATCCTTTGGTGACTAGTTCCTCATATCCTCTATAGACCATGAACATAGCCTTAGTATAACTTAGATACTTAAGGATATTCTTGACTTACATCCAATGGTGGTCACCTAGATCAACTTGATATCTTCCTACTACACTCAATGCATAGGAATCATCTAGCCTAGTACATGGAATAACATACATGACTAGCCCAATATCTAATGCGTATGAAATACTTTCCATTATGTTTCTTTCATCATTTTTTTGAGGACACATTTTTTCTAGAAAGATGAATGTCATGTGATGCTAGAAATAATCCCCTCTTGGATTTTTTCATACTGAATCTCTTTGGTATCTTGTTAATGTATGTACTTTGACTTAGTCCAAGCAGTCACTTTGATCTATAATGATGAATCTTGATCCCAAGAATATTTTATGCTTCTCTTAAGTCCATCATGGAGAAGAATTTATTCAACCATATCTTAACAGACTATAAGACTAGTATTTCATTTCCTATGAGTAATATGTCATAAACATTTACTATTAAGAAAATGACTACACTCCCACTAAACCATTTGTAGACACAAGGATCACACTCATTATTTATGAAACCAAATTATATTATGGATTAATCAAAATGAATTTTCCATGACCGAGATGCTTGATTTAATCCATAAATGGATTATTATTTTTTCAATTTTTATATCTTATTATCATCCTTTGGAGTTACAAACCCTTCAGGTTGTGTCATATAGACATATTCCTAAAGTTTCCCATTAAGTAAGGTTATTTTAACATCCATTTATCAAATTTAATATTTATGGTAATCTTTAATGACAAGTATAATTCTTATGGATTTCAATATTGAAACTAGAAAAAGGTTTCATTGTAGTTAATTCCTTGATGCTTTTTAAACCCTTTTGCAGAAAGTCATGCCTTATAGGTACTTAATTGTCCTTCCATGTCTAGTTTCTTCTTGAATACTCATTTTAAACAAATAGTCTTTACATCTACTATAGGATCTACCAAAATCCATACTTGGTTTTAGTACATGGAATCTATTTTAGAATTCATGGATTCTTACCACTTGGCAAAAATTGTGCCACTTACTGCTTCCTTGTAGGTTATAAGATCATTATTATCTAATAATAATGAGTCACCATCCTCGATGACTAGAAAACCATAACGTTTTGGTTCTCTAACCTCTCTTATACTCCTATGTAATACTTGTGTCTCCAGAACTGTTTCATCTTCCACATGTCTTTTTGGAATTTGTTCTTATACCAACTCTTGTATACCTTGAGAATCAACTTCATAAAAATATATCTCTCTCCCACTATCTCTTTTATATATGTACTCCCTCTCAAGGAATATAGCATTTATTAACACTACAACCTTTATGTTTGATATATTTTATATGTAATATCCCCTTATTTCCTTGGGGTATCCTATAAAGGTACACTTTGTGCCTCAAGGTGAAAGTTTGTTACCTGAAGAGGCCTTAACAAACACTTTACTTCCCCACACATGTAGATTCAATAACATGGTTTTTCTTCCACTCAAAAATTCATATGAAATACCATTTATCAATTTAGTTGATATTTTTTTTAGTATATGTGTTTTTTTTTGTAAAACATATTCCCAAAAGGATAATGGAAGACTCGCATGACTAATCATTGATCTCACCATGTACAACAATGTGTGGTTCCTCCTTTCACTTACATTATTCCACTGAGGTATATAAAGAGGTGTGAGTTGGGATAAGATCTCAAACTCCTATAAGTAATCAATAAAGTCTTGATTAAGATATTTTTCACCATGGTCTGAGTGGAGTTTCTTAATCTTTTTACCAATCTGGTTCTCAAATTAATTCTTGTATTCCTTAAATTCATCAAAAGAATCTGAATTCACTACTGGAAATAGGATTTTTCCCAACGGGTGTTTACCAACGGTTGGCCTAAACCGTTGGGGTTGATGGGATTAGGACATATTTACCAACGGTTATACAGAACCGTTGGCAAAGGAATGTCCAGGGAAGGATTTCCCAATGGTTTAGTGAAACCGTTGGGAAAGGCCACCCCTTTGCCAACAGTTTTCCCAAACCGTTGGTAAAGGGGTGTCTTGGAGACACTTTAGCCAACGGTTCACTCCCCTTTGCCAACGGTTCCCCTAAACCGTTGGTAAAGGGGTGTCTTAGAGAACCCCTTTGCCAACGGTTCCCCTGAACCGTTGGGAAAAGGGTCCTTTTCCAACGGTTTTTAAAATCGTTGGGAAATAATTCCCCCAAATACAGGCGCGGGCCTGCTCTCCCCCCATTCGGACAGAACCCTAAATTTCTTATCCAGCGGGGCTGCTCTCCCTCCTCTCGCGAACTCCCTCCATCCGAACATCCGAACAGGTGAAAACTCATCTGAAATCAGGTATTTTTTCCTTTATACACATATACTATCTTATTTTTATTGTTATTGATCTCATATTTTAGTTTTAATTTATCAATCCAGCTCCAAATCTCTGTTAATCTTGAACTCCCCATCCGAATAGGTGAAAACCCAGCTGAATCATCTCAAATCAGGTATTTTATTCTTTATACATATATGGTACCTTGTTTTTATTGTTATTGATCTAATATTTTTGTTTTAAGTTAGGATTTTGATGTGATTTCACCGTGAAAAACAAGGAAATGAATTAATATGTTGTTAATTAATTAGTTTCCCCTAGAATATCAGTTGTGTTATAATGCCCATGATAAATATAGGGGTAATGTAATAAAAGACCTTGAATAAATACATTGTGGAAGTTGGGGTATGTTGCCTCTATGAGAGGTTTTTTTTTCTGTTTCATTGTATGTTGTAGGGTGTTTTATGGGGATTGAGGTGACTAGTTGGACTTTGTGATATGTGGGGTTGTAATGTGATGGTTAGTGGGCATGGAGGTGACATGTGAAGTTGTATGATAGTGATGATGTGTGGTGGTGTTGTGTCGTGTGGAGGTGTTGTGTGATGAAGTTGTGGTGTATGATGTGTGGTAAATGGATTTAATTAATTTAACATTAAATGAATGGACCCCGGACACCCCCCGAACACCCCCCGGACAGCCCCCCGGGTAGCCCCCCAGACAGCCCCCTGAACAGCCCCCCCCCCCCACCCTCCTCCCTGGACCCTGGACAACCCCCCGAACACCCCCCGGACAGCCCCCCGAACAGCCCCCCCCCCCCACCCTCCTCCCTGGACCCTGGACACCCCCCGAACATCCCCCCGGACAACCCCCCGAATAGCCCCCCCACCCTCCTCCCTAGACCCCGGACAGCCCCCCGGACAGCCCCCCGGACAGCCCCCCGAACAGCCCCCCAAACAGCCCCCCCACCCTCCTCCCTGGACCCCGAACAACCCCCTGGACACTCCCCAGGCATCCCCCGAACAGCCCCCCCCCCCCCACCCTCCTCCTTGGACCCCGGACAACCCCCCAAACACCCCCCGGACAGCCCCCCGAACAACCCCCGAACAACCCCCGGACAGCCCCTAGACAGCCCCCCGAACAGCCCCCCCCCCCTCCCTGGACCCCGGACAGCCCCCCGAACAACCCCCCCACCCTCCTCCCTAGACCCCGGACAGCCCCCCGGACACTCCCCGGACAGCCCCCCGGACACTCCTCGTCTGCTATGAATTTGACCGTTTGACGCACGTTTTGGCCGTTTATGACACCAGAACTGCATTGTCGGTCACCGCAGGCACACGGCATGTCCGATTGACGTTCCGTCTGCTCAACCACTTCAGAAATCACTCACCCGTATTTTTCATCTGATTTCAGGCCATTCTGACTTCGTTCGGCCCGTTTGGACCCCCCTCACGCGCGTTTACGAAGCGCGCGCATCACTTAAAAGTCGAATATTGAGTCGTACCGCGCAAACCGCATGTCTGATTGACGTTCCGTCTACGCGTACACGTCACTAATAATAATTAGAATGTTGCACGGTGGTTTCATCTCAATCCTAGGTCGTCCGTTATGAATTTTACTGTTGGACGCCCGTTTTGGCCGTTTATGACACCAGAACTGCGTTGTCGGTCACCGCGGGCACACGGCACGTCCGATTGACGTGACGTCTACTCGACCACTTTATAAATCACTCACCCATATTTTTCGTCTGATTTCAGGCCATTCCGACTTCATTCGGCCCATTTGGACCCCCCTCACGCGCGTTTATGAAGCGCGCGCATCACTTAAAACACGAATATTGAGCCGTACCGCGCAAACCGCACATCCGATTGACATGCCGTCTGCGCGTACACGTCACGAATAATAATTAGAATGTTTCATGGTGGTTTCAGCTCAATCTGAGGTCGTCCGCTATGAATTTGACCGTTGGACGCCCGTTTTGGCCGTTTATGACACCAGAACTGTGTTGTCGGTCACCGCGGGCACACGGCACGTCCGATTGATGTTTCGTCTACTCGACCACTTCATAAATCACTCACCCGTATTTTTCGTCTGATTTCAGGCCATTCCGACTTCGTTCGGCCCATTTGGACCCCCCTCACGCGCGTTTACGATGCGCGCACATCACTTAAAACACGAATATTGAGCCGTACCACGCAAACCGCACGTTCGATTGATGTGTCGTCTATGAGTACATGTCAAGAATAATAATTATAATGCTGCACAATGGTTTCAGCTCAATCCGAGGTCGTCCGCTATGAATTTGACCGTTGGACGCCCGTTTTGGCCGTTTATGACACCAGAACTGCGTTGTCGGTCACCGCGGGCACACGGCACGTCCGATTGATGTGTCGTCTACTCGACCACTTCATAAATCACTCACCTGTATTTTTCGTCTGATTTCAGGCCATTCCGAAATCGTTCGGCCCGTTTGGACCACCCTCACGCGCGTTTACGAAGCGCGCACATCACTTAAAACACGAATATTGAGCCGTACCGCGCAAAACGCACGTCCGATTGACGTGCCGTCTGCGCGTACACATCACGAATAATAATTAGAATGTTTCACGATGGTTTCAGCTCAATCCAAGGTCATCTGCTATGAATTTGACCATTTGACGCCCGTTTTTGCCGTTTATGACTCCAGAACTGTGTTGTCGGTCACCGCGGGCACACGGCACGTCCGATTGATGTGACGTCTGCTCGACCACTTCAGAAATCAGTCACCCGTATTTGTCGTCTGATTTCAGGCCATTCCGACTTCGTTCGGCCTGTTTGGACCCCCCTCACGCGCGTTTACGAAGCGCGCGCATCACTTAAAATACGAATATTGAGTCGTACCGCGCAAACCGCACGTCTTATTGACGTGCCGTCTATGCGTACACGTCACGAATAATAATTAGAATGTTGCACGGTGGTTTCAGCTCAATCCGAGGTCGTCCGCTACGAATTTGACCGTTGGACGCCCGTTTTGGCCGTTTATGACACCAGAACTGCATTGTCGGTCACCGCGGGCACACGGTACATCCGATTGATTTGCCGTCTTCTCGACCACTTCATAAATCACTCACCCGTATTTGTCGTCTGATTTCAGGCCATTCCAACTTCGTTCGCCCCATTTGGACCCCCCTCACGCGCGTTTACGATGCGCGCACATCACTTAAAACACGAATATTGAGTCGTACCGCGAAAACCGCACGTCCGATTGACGTTCCGTCTGCGCTTACACATCACGAATAATAATTAGAATGTTTCACGGTGGTTTCAGCTCAATCCGAGGTTGTCCGCTATGAATTTGACCGTTTGACGCCCGTTTTGGCCGTTTATGACACCAGAACTGCGTTGTCGGTCACCGCGGGCACACGGCATGTCCGATTGACGTGCCGTCTGCTTGACCACTTCATAAATCACTCACCCGTATTTTTCGTCTGATTTCAGGCCATTCCGAAATCGTTCGGCCCGTTTGGACCACCCTCACGCGCGTTTACGAAGCGCGCGCATCACTTAAAACACGAATATTGAGCCGTACCGCGCAAACCGCACGTCCGATTGACGTTCCGTCTGTGCGTACACGTCACAAATAATAACTATAATGTTTCACGGTGGTTTAAGCTCAATCTGAGGTCGTCCGCTATGAATTTGACCGTTTGACGCCCGTTTTGGCCGTTTATGACACCAGAACTGCGTTGTCGGTCACCGCGGGCACACGGCACGTCCGATTGACGTGCCGTCTGCTCGACCACTTCAGAAATCACTCACTCATATTTGTCGTCTGATTTCAGGCCATTCCGACTTCATTCGGCCCGTTTGGACCCCCCTCACGCGCGTTTACGAAGCGCGCGCATCACTTAAAATACGAATATTGAGCCGTACCGCGCAAACCGCACTTCCGATTGACGTGCCGTCTGCGCGTACATGTCACTAATAATAATTATAATGTTTCACAGTGGTTTCAGCTCAATCCTAAGTCGTCTGCTATGAATTTGACCGTTGGACGCCCGTTTTGGCCGTTTATGACACCAGAACTGCGTTGTCGGTCACCGCGGGCACACGGCATGTCCGATTGACGTGACGTCTGCTCGACCACTTCATAAATCACTCACCCGTATTTTTAGTCTGATTTTAGGCCATTCCGACTTCGTTCGGCCCGTTTGGACCCCCCTCACGCGTGTTTACGAAGCGCGCGCATCACTTAAAACACGAATATTGAGCCGTACCGCGCAAACCACACGTCCAATTGACGTTCCGTCTGTGCGTACACGTCACGAATAATAATTAGAATATTTCATGGTGGTTTCAGCTAAATCTGGAGATGTGGTGTGGCCGGCACCACTCAAAGTGTCCGTCTTTTGTTTCAAAAGGACGTCATTTTAAGTGAAAAGCATCAACTGGCATACGGAAAACTGACCAAACGCATTCCGAATCTGTTGATAATTTATCCCAACAATCCATGGGTCATATGTGACGTGTACGAGCCAACTCGGGATGAATCCGAGTCACGGTGTGGCCGGGATAAGTCTAATTGGCTCTCTTTTGTTTAAAATGGACACCATTTTAAGTACATACGGAAAAACAACCAAACGGATTCGGTTTCCGTTGAAAATTTAGGAGAACGATCCATGGGTCATATGTGACGTGTACAAATCAATCCCGCCTCAATCGGAGATGCGGTGTGACCGACACCACTCAAAGTGTCTGTCTTTTGTTTCAAAAAGACGTCATTTTAACTGAAAAGCATCAAGTGACATACGAAAAACCGACCAAAGGCATTCGGACTGTGTCGATACTTTAGAACAAGGATCCATGGGTTGTATGTGACGTGTACGAGTCAATCCCGCCTCAATCCGAGGAGCGGTGTGGCCGACACCGTTCTAACTGTGTCTCTCTTGTTTAAAATGGACAGGATTATAAGTGAAAAGAACAACTGGCATACGCAAAACCGAACAAACGCATTCCGAATATGTTGATAATTTATCACAACGATCCATCAGTCATATGTGACCTGTACGAGCCAACCCGGGCTCAATCCGAGTCGCGGTGTGGCCGAGATCAGTCTAAGTGGATCTCTTTTGTTTAAAATGGACATCATTTTAAGTACATACATAAAACCGACCAAACGCATTCGGTTTCCATTGAAACTTTAGGAGAACGGTCCATGGGTCATATGTGATGTGTACGAATCATCCCCGCCTCAATCCGAGGCGCGGTGTGGCCGACACCTCTCTAACTGTGTCTGTTTTGTTTAAAATGGATAGGATTATAAGTGAAAAGAACTGGCATACGCAAAACCGACCAAACGCATTCGGTTTCTATTGAAACTTTAGGAGAACGATCCATGGGTCATATGTGACGTGTACGAATCATCCCCATCTCAATCCGAGACGTGGTGTGGCCAACACCGCTCTAACTATGTCTCTTCTGTTTAAAATGGACATGATTATAAGTGAAAAAGAAGAACTGGCATACGCAAAACCGACCAAACGCATTCCGAATCTTTTGATCATTTATCACAATGATCCATGGGTCATATGTGACCTGTACGAGGCAACCTGGGTTCAATCCGAGTCGCGATGTGGCCGGGATCATTCTAAGTGTCTCTCTTTTGTTTAAAATGGACACCATTTTAAGTACATACGGAAAACCGACCAAACGCATTCTGTTTCCATTGAAACTTTAGGAGAACGATCCATGGGTCATATGTGACGTGTACGAATCATCCCTTCCTCAATCCGAGGCGCGGTGTGGCCGACACTGCTCTAACTGTGTCTGTTTTGTTTAAAATGGACAGGATTATAAGTGAAAAGAACAACCGGCATATACAAAACTGACCAAACGCATTCAGAATCTTTTGATAATTTATCACAACGATCCATGGGTCATATGTGATGTGTACGTGCCAACCTGAGTCAATCCGAGTCGCGGTGTGTCCGGGATCAGTCTAAATGGATCTCTTTTGTTTAAAATGGACACCATTTTAAGTACATACGGAAAACAGAACAAACGCATTCGATTTCCATTGTAACTTTAGGAGAACGATCCATGGGTCCTATGTGACGTGTACGAATCATCCCCACCTCAATCTGACATGCGGTGTGGCTGACACCACTCAAAGTGTTCGTCTTTTGTTTCAAAAGGACGTCATTTTAAGTGAAAGGCATCAACTGACATACGGAAGAACGACCAAACGCATTCGGATTCTATCGATACTTTAGCACAATTATCCATGGGTCATATGTGACGTGTACAAGTCAACCCCGTCTTAATCCGAGACGCGGTGTGGCCGACACCGCTCTAACTCTGTCTCTTTTGTTTAAAATGGACATGATTATAAATGAAAAGAACAACTGGCATACGCAAAACAGACCAAACGCATTAGGAATCTTTTGATAATTTATCACAACGATCCATGGGTCATATGTGACATGTACGAGCCAACCTGGGATGAATCTGAGTCACGGTGTGGTCGGGATTAGTCTAAGTGTCGCTCTTTTGTTTAAAATGGACAACATTTTAAGTACATACAGAAAACCGACCAAACGCATTCGGTTTCAATTTAAACTTTATGAGAATGATCCATGGGTCATATGTGACGTGTACGAATCAACCCCGCCTCAATTGGAGACGTAGTGTGGTCGAAAACACTCATAGTGTCCGTCTTTTGTTTCAAAAGGACGTCATTTTAAGTGAAAAACATCAACTGGCATACGGAAAACTGACCAAACGCATTCGGATTGTGTCGATACTTTAGCACAACGATCCATGGGTCAAATGTGACTTGTACGAGTCAACCCCGCCTCAATCTGAGGTGCGTTGTGGCCGGTATCACTTCAGGTGTATGTATTTTGTTTAAAATGGACATCATTTGAAGTAAAAATATATGGTATAGAAAAAACCGATCAAATTATGAATTGAATTTCGGATTCCACATATAATTGTCATCTAAATTTTAAATTGAATTCTATATGAATTATGTACGTTTATAATTACATTATGAATTCTAATTTAATTATGGATGTGTATAGTTTCAGGATCCATTATATGTTTAATGTGTATGAATTTGTTCGTAATTGTATATGTATGTTTTATTTTATTGCAGGTACAATAATTGGATTGAAAATGAGGTCAAAATGAGGCCTGATGGAGAGGGACCTGATGGACAGGGGCTGTGCAAATTGCAGGCTGCTGCAATTTGCAGCATAGGGTATGCCAACGGTTTAAAACCGTTGGCATATAATCCTAAAGAAGTTTTTACCAACGATTCATTGAACCGTTGGTAAATATATCTTTTCCCAACGGTTCTAAACCGTTGGGAAAGAGTTCATCCATAGGGATATCCCAACGGTTTGGGGGGAACCATTGGGAAAACTATCCCAACAGTTTGCCAAGCCTATACCAACGGTTGCCAGTAAACCGTTGGGAAAACCTTTCCCAACGGCTTACTTCCCTACGGTTATCAGAACCGTTGGTATATCATATACCAACGGTTAGAGGGGCTTTCCCAACGGTTGTGAACCGTTGGGAAATATTATATTTCCAGTAGTGATTATACCTCATCAAGTAGAAATATCCATATCTATCAAAATCATCAGTAAAAGTTATGAAGTATGAGTACCCACCCATTACTTCAACAGGAAATGATATGCACACATCAATATGAAATAATTCAAGAAGATCATTAGCCCTTTCACCTTTCCCACTAATTGGGGATTTGTCCATTTTACCTTATAAACATGTGTGGCATACACCAAGTGGTTTTAGTTCAAAAGAATCTAAATATCTATCTTGATATAATTTAGTCAATCACTTTTCATTTACATAACCTAGTCAGTGATGCCAAAGTTGGGTGTGGTATGAGTCAAGTGAATTAACCATGTTATTGATTGACATTGCTTGGTTTATGTAATCCAACACATAAAGATCTTTTATTTAAATGTTTCTTAACATAAAAAAATCTATCTTTATAAAATAAGTGATATTTATTCCCAAATTTGAAAATAAATCCATCTGTATCAAGTCTAGATAAAAAATAATGTTTTTGGTAATAGATGTCATGTAATAATAACCTTTCAAAACCAAGATCATTTTGGTTAATAATGTGAGTTGGTAGTCCCCGATAGCTACAACATCAAGTTTAGATCTATTGGATGTTCGTAGATATACCTTCCCTCAATCAATATTTTTTAATATACTTAGATCCTATATTTTAATAAATATTTGAGAACCACAAGATGTATCTAATACACATTTTTTAGAAATAGATAAATTTACCTTGATAAAAAAACTCACCTAAAGCTTCCCCTTACTTCTTTGGATGGGTGTAGTTTTTCTTCTAGTGACCCTTCTTTCCTTATACAAAATAGGCAGTATCATGTTCCCTTACTTTCCCATTGATCTTCCTCTTCTTGGAAGGGTGTGAATAATATTTGGGCTTAAAGATCTTTACAAGACCTTTATGTTTATTTACCATAAGTATGGAAGTCTTTTCATGCTTAGTATCCTTATCTGATTGGCGAAGAAGAGTGAGAAGATCTATCAGAGACTTCTCAATATTGTTCATATTAAAATTCACAACAAAACTGGAGAATATATGAGGGATTGATGCCAGAATGAGATTGGTTCTCGGTTATTTGGTGAGATTAAACCCTAAAACCTCTAGGCGCTCAATTTATCCAATGATCTTTACTACATGAGGCCTAGCTGGAGTACCCTCTCCAAGATTTCTCTAAAAGAGTGACTTGTAAATCTTAAATTGTTCTTATCTAGATCTCTCCTGGTAAATACTATGGAGATTCTCAAGAATTCTATATGCATCCATTTTTTAGTGAGACTTCATGAGTTCACAAGACATTGATGAAATCATCAAACATTGAATGTTAAATGCATCACTCAAATGCTTTTCATAGATAAGGAAATCTTCATCACTCACCTCCTTAGTAGGTAGATTAGGAATTGAGGATTCTGGCATGTAAGATTTCTATTCATGGCATAAAACAACCTAAAGGTGTCTATACCATTCCTAAAATTTACTTCCAATTAGTAGTTTGTATTTATCTAATATTGATCATATGGGTAATGTGGATGAAGATATTTCCATTTTATTTTACAATTAAAAGGGTCAAATTGTTAGTACTTTTCTTAATTACAAATTATGTGAGAAATAATAAATTAATTGATTTTATTAAATCTCCCACTATTTTATCAAGTCCCAATAGACCTCACTATTGAACTAGGGATGTCTAGTTACTAGGACATTCTAGTGGAAAGGATCAATATTCCCCTTTGAATAACCCCAACAAGGGTTGGTTAAGATATTTGAAGGTATTTAGGTAGGTAGTTCTTTGTCAACTATAGGATTGCATATCCTTGATCTATTGAGTGGAATCCACAATCCAAAAATCCTAACTTGGATTTCCTCAACACTTGACTCCAAATTACACCAATTCTAGAAAGGGATACTCATCTTGGTGTAAAATGGTTAATTCTACCCAAAACCTTTATAAAAACTCCCATTATAAAAGTAATTATCCCAAAAAGGGTTGGTCAGACACTTAGTTCTATTGAGATTTATTCTTAATCAAGTAATGGAAGGCCAAGTCTGACTTAATATTACGTTTGATGGATTTTAATTAATTATGCATAATTTTTATCTTGTTTTATAATTTACATGTCTTGTTAATATTAATTGGATGTTACTTAATTAATTAACCATGTTGGATAAAACATTTTATTATTATTCATAAATTTTATCTTGTTTTATCATTTACATGTCTTGTTAATATTAAGTGGATGTTACTTAATTAATTAACCATTCTGGATAAAACATTATGCATAATAAATTTATTTAAATTAAATCTTTCACATTAATTCATTTATTTATGTGATCGTTGTCTTGAATCCATAAAATAAACAATTTCATAGATATAAATAATTAATTAATTAAATGATTCGTTTATGAAATTTATCTAACGGTTGATTTAATGAGTATATATTAAATCAACCTTTGAAATAGGGGAAATAATTCATATTTCTAGTATTTACATGATTTATAGCATTCCACTTTTCCACCTTTGTATCACCTAAGTTGGCATCATAATAGTTTCATCTTGAACCACCTACACATGCCTTGGGATACTCCATTAATTACATGTATTTATGAATCACACTTAGGTGAGGGGAACCAAATGATTGGTTAAAATGGGATTACATAAATATCATTGGACATGTAGGTCATACATAGTAATGTGTGGAGGGATGACATGCAGATCATTATATTTAATTTAATAATAAATAATTTAATACTCATAAAATATATTAAATTAAAACATTCAATGCATATATAAGTCTTGGTAAAGCTCATGAACGATCATACATGAAATGAATACACAAAAGTAACTGGATAGAATTAATTTTTTATTCATTATTTATTATTTAAGATGAACTCACTTGAATTAATTAATTAATTAATTAATTTTATTTCATCTTAATGATCATCCAAACTAAATTGGAGATACCCATAATTTATGGTATTCATGGAAAATAAATGACAGAACCAATAATGAAATATTAATTATAATAAATTAATTGAGTATTTAATATTCTTTAAAACTATTATTAAATTACCAAACACACATTGGTGTGTTAATCAATAAAATAATTTTTTAATTCTATGGTTTTAAATTTAATGTAACTTTTAATTATGTCATTTAATGGGAGACTACACGGCATGTACAGTCCAACTACATGTCGTGTACCATTATTAATGTGTATTCAATTCACATGTATGGGGCTTCATCATGTTAATTCGGCCAGACTACATGGTGTGTACAGGCCATCTACATACCATTTATCCTCTTTTCATGTGTCAAGTTGGACCGGTCAACATGCGGTGTGCAATACACCATGTTTAATTAATTGTCTAGTGCATCCATGTACAATGAACATGGGTATATGGTATATACTCTGACTATACACCATGTAACCCAGTTTTACCAGCCAATGATTTGGAACATCCTGATGGAATCTCCAGTCATTATTCATTTGTTCTTAAACCTTTAAGAAAATGAAACATTGTTCAAACATTATTAATATGTTGATAACATGTAAATTAAAATCAAATTAAAGAAAAAATAATATGAAATAAAAATATAACCAAAATTGTGCATAGGTCAACAATCAAATGAATAATTATAAATTTTAACATGGTTTATCTGATACCACTTGATGGTTCTAGGAACAAAAAAAAGTGTGCAGTGGTGGGAGATATATTAAAATTTCTTTTAATAATCATTTCCTGAAACCAAGAGTGAGGATCTTTCACATCAAATTTATAATTAATTTATTTAATATTTGAATAAATAAATACTTGTGATTAGGAAATTTCTTGGTTGGTGAATGTTGGTCATCTAAAAAGGCCTTTTCAGATTACCTTCATTGTGTTGTGAGGATCCAAGGATAGAATCCCTCTAGTGGTGATCTACACATGCTCCTATGATCTTCGAGCAACACCACTCAATCTTCAGGTGATAGCACGAAAAGTCAAATTTATTGTGTTGTTCGTTATTGATCACTCATTCTTCAGTATTGAAGAAATATATTTCACTTCCCATTCTTGAGAGGGAGAGAGGAGGAGTCGAGAGAGAATTCATTGTGCACAATAATTCTCTATTCTCAATTTTTGGATGTTCTACACAATAGAAATAGTCATCTATTTATAGAGTTATGATTTAGGTTAAAATATTTTTTAATTTAATGTCAACCATTAAATAACATTTATTACCTTTAATAAACCCCATTCCACATATTATTATTATTATTATTATTATTATTATTATTATTTTGTGGTGTGTGCTGACTTGTGTAATAAAAAATATTATTTAACCATCTTGTTAATTAATATTTTTCGCTGGACATGGTCTTGGTCTATTTGAACTCCTCTTTCATTTATTGAACACATAAATAAAAATTTTATTCATAAATAAATATTTCATTCACATGCCATAAAATAAATATTTATTAAATATTCAATAAAATAAATATATATATTTCTATTCACATGTCAGTGAATAAATACTTATTTAATTTATGCGGTCAATATAACTTGAATAAATTATTCCTAAAACTTGAGAATAATATTTATTCCATTAATTAAAGTCAAATATAATTTAATAGATATCAATAGAAACACTTAGTGTGTGACCCTCTAGGATCGTTTCTCATTGGCATTAGGCGGGCTTGCCTAAATTCCAAGATTACTATCTAGTAATGGGTCAAGGCTCCCAAGAGAAATAACTTAATGTCATAAAATTAACAACCATGCACAAATTTTCATTGTATAATATAATCCCTTTTTTGCAATATTTCATCAATCATGTTGCAAAATGGTGTCATTAACCTATTTACTTAATATGTTTTTCTTTAACTATATGAAATAAACACATCGTTACACTGTGGTCATGGAATTTAATGTGATGGTTTTATTCCAATAAAATGGTCAAGATATCAATTTCCATAGAGATGGAAGGGATAAATAGTTCCTTCACTTATTCATTAATGACATGTCAATCATGATGCACCCAACGTACCATACTTCCCACTAATATATGGCGTGATTGTTTTGGTCAATAAATCTAAGTGTGCGACTCTTGAAATACATTAATAATAATCTTAAAGTATAAGGACCATTACACGAGCTCATAGATAGGAATATCTGATGACACTAAAACATGTTGAATTCCTAATGGTTTTTATATTCTTATAATATCTTATCTTGGAGATTACCAAGTGTTAACTTCATGAGAATAAGCATCATCTACTTATGAGCACTCTCACCTAATGGTATAAATACTATGAATCCCATCGTAGTTTGTTATCCAACTATAGAAATATATTAAGAATATTTTCATAGCACTTCAAGGTTATCATCATAGAGGGGAACTACTATAACCTTATCAATACGATCAATACTCTAGGATGTTATCACGTTAAATCCATGAAGAAACAATGAAAAATATGTAATAATATGTAAAATTAATATTCAATACATTGAATATACATGTAATCAAAGTATAATCAGTTTGTCCTTGGACACCAACTCTAACATGTAGAAGGTAGGGTGGGTTGGGTACATCATGAATGACATATTATTAATAGATAATTTGAGGAAGTATTTTTCCATTCCGTCTTTATAGAAGTTTATATCTTGGCCCTTTGATTGAAATTTAAATGTCACATTAAATCCATGGTTATGGTGTAATGATGAGTTTATTTCCACTAGTCAAAGAAAGACGTATCGAGTGCATAGGTTGATGACACAGATGTGCAACCTTCTTGATGAGATATTTTGAAAAAAAAGGTTATATTACATGATAAGTGTTCATATATATCCATCTATGTTACGACATTAAGTTATTTATCTTGGGTGCCTTGACCTGTTGCAAGATAGTAATCTTGGACCTTAGACAAGTTCACCTAATACCAATAAGAAATAATCCTAAAGGGTCACACACTAAGTTTTTTCATTAATCTCAATTAAATTCTATTTAAATTTAATTAATGGAATAAATATTATTCTCAAGAATGAGGAATAATTTTATTAAAGATTTATTGATCACATAAATTAAATAAAGTATATTTATTTTATTTATTGGATATTTAATAAATATTTATTCATCAGACTGTGAATAGAACATTTATTTATTAATGAATACTTGATAAATATTTATTCAGGTATTCGATAAATGTTGAGAAGGAAATTGAGCAGACTAAGATTGTTTCTGGTGATAAATATTAATTTACAAGCCAAAAAATAATATTTACCATTGCGTCAGTTAGAACGCACCATAAAATCATAATATTATTATAATTATCATTATATGGCATGAGGTTTGATAATGATTATTGTATTTTTTAAGTATTAGTGTGAAATTAAATAATATTTTAACCTAAACCCTAGCTCTATAAATAAATTATTATGTCTATTTTGTAGGGTTAATCGAGAATTGAAAATCATTATACACAATAGACTTCTCTGTTGAATTTATTCTACTATCCTCCTCTCAAGAATGAGAAGATCAAGAGGAAATCCTTCAAGCCCAAAGAATCTTGTAGTGATAAAGGTAAACAACACAAGATGATTGATCCACCATGCTAGAACCTAAAGTTACATTAGTGATTGTTCATATATCAAAGGAGCATGTGTGGATCACCTCTAGAGGGATTCTAAACTTGGATCCTCCCTACACAATGAAGGTAATCCATAAAGGGATTTTGGAATATCAACGTCATCATTGAAGAAAGATCCTAAGATGATGTATTTCTTTCTTCAGATTTAATATAAATTAATTATAAATTTCACATGTAAATATCCTCTCAAGGTTCTAGACTTCCTATGTCAATATCTATTTGAAAAAAAAAACTCATTGGTTATGGCATTCACATCATGTACAATATGTGAATGATTCATCATATCTGACAAAAACCTTTTGTTTTTTTCACCCACCAAGGTACTTCTGTTGTGCCCGGAACCTTTAAGTGGTATTATAGGGGTAACATTTTAAATTTATAATTATTTAATTAATTTTTGACCTCTACGTGAAATAGTGGTTAAATATTTCATTTCCAGATTATTCATTATTTAATCCTATTTTAATTAACGTGTTTTCGATATTTTAATTACTTTGTTCAAGTTTTATATTTTCTTAAGGGTATAAGAACAGATTAAGAATGTTTGAATATTTCATCAATAAGTGCAAAGGATTTTAGTTGGTGAGATTGGGTTACATGGTGTGTAGTCAAAGTATACATTGTGTACCCGAGTGCACTATATTTGGATGTGTTGTGGGATACATGGCATGACAAACAATAATTTCACACGGTACTTTTAATTCACACTATTTGTAGACTGGGAAAACCTAGAACACGGCTTGTCAAATTACATAGCATGTAGTTGGTGTATATGTCATGTATTCTACATG
The DNA here is from genome assembly GCA_963277665.1 of Viscum album. NCBI lineage: Eukaryota > Viridiplantae > Streptophyta > Magnoliopsida > Santalales > Viscaceae > Viscum > Viscum album. The sequence continues at coordinate 863,674,738 of OY728121.1, forward strand.
GTTTAGCAGAAAAATTTGTACAAACTGTGTGGTCAAATACATAGTCAAAATAGCATGAGACTGACATCCTAGAGAATTAATGAAATACACGACATGTATCTGACATAATTAGTGTGTAGTTCATTATTTCCCACATTCAAAATACATGTTGATACATTTGATGAGTCAAGAGGACACATGGCTAGTGTAACACACAATATGTAGCTAGAGTACACATTGTGTGTTCCTACATCCGAAGAACGCACCAAGTATTTTGGCGGGTTGTGTGGACACATGACAAGAATGATATATGGAGTGTAGTTGTCTTGTACGCACCATGTATTCCAACCGAGGCACACAACATAGCCCCAAACATTTATCCTGAGTACACGGCAATCGAGGTACATGGCATGTAGCTCATAAGTATATGCCATGTAGTCTCCCAATAAAGGATAGAATTAAATTACATTAAATTGATAATTGAAACATTAAAAACATATTTCATTGATTGAAACCTGACATGTTTGAATATTTAATAAAGGTTTTAAATAATTAAAAATTCTTAATTAATTTATTGTGATTATCATTAATTATTGGTTATATTTTTTATTTTCCATAAATGAATTTATGATGAGTTTCTCTAAGATAATTTATAAGGTCATTAAAACAAAATGGAATTAATTAATTAATTAATGAAAGCATGTTTATCTTAATAATAAATAATGAATAGAAATGATTGTTAAATAGTGTAATTTTTCATATTTGTTTCATATGCATGACTGTTCATGATCTTAACTAAGACCTATGTATGTGTTGGTTTTATTTAACTTAATTTATTGCATGGTTTTACAATTATTTAATTATTTAATTAAATATGATGGTATGTGAGTCATCCCTACCTCCTTTATTATGTAGGACTTGTGTGTCCAAGGAGATTTATATAATTCCCCTTAACTAATCCTTCAGTTCCCCTCACCTATATGTGAGTTATAAATACAATTAATAAATGGAGTATCCCAAGGTGTGTGGAGGTGGTTCAATATGGTACCAAGACGATTCCAACCAAGGTGATTGTTTCGTAGTTCCTTGAAATGTGTGTTCTAGATTTAAGAATCACTGTTTCCAGGTGGTTTCCATTGTATTTATTCATGGAACCGGAAACATCCAACAGTTCTTTATCCAAAGAGGACCTTCCTTCCAAAGGTAGGCGTTCATTAATTTTTGAACTTTATGATACTTAAGAATGTGCATTGGTCGAGAGGATGGGAGATCGGACTCATCACACCCTTTTGGAGGGAATTATTGTCTACTCCGGGACTCTCTTTTTAAAATTAAAATATTTTCATGAATCCTTATTAATTCACCAAGTATATCATAAGTATCCCTTGGAATTTATAATCACTTATTATCATGTGTAAAACTTTAGAATCATCGGTATGTATTCAAGGTTCTTCATTAATGGAACTATCCATATGTATTCGAGGTTTTCCATCAATGGTATCCTCTAATATACTGATTATATATTCTTTTAATCATCATTGTGATGATAATGGTTTTTAATCCACTCAGTGGGGCACTCTAGAATTTATTTTCATCCTGGGAGATGAAGGTTTGTTTTGATCTTGGGATCGTGCCCATAAAATGGGCTACCTATGTATCCTTGTGAAAGGAATCAGAACCCTCGTAGTGCGATGTCACTTAATAGGACACATCATACCTTTTAAGGTCATGTGATAAGGACCTCTAAGAAGAAGGTTCTTAGTTCAAACTTAATGTGGGACTTATGCTAAATCATCCCAAGGAATTTGGAAGGGATATGGCTTTCCAAGTAAGATCAGACCCTGTTGGTAATATGGCCCAAAGAGAATAGGGTTGATTTGAAGTGTTGTGTTTGAACCTCAAGGAGGCTTCCTATGTATCCCATATGGATGGGAATAAAATCCCATGTAGTTTGATGTGTCTCATAGGAGTGTATGATCCTTTGATAGAGATGAGTTTGGGCTTACTTCCTGAAAAATGATGCCTTGGTGATTTCAGGATTGAATTTGGAGCTTATTTCCTAAGGAGGATGCCCAAATTGGGGGAATTTAGGGTTGGATTCCTGTGGAGGATACCCAGTCAGCTTAGGTTCTGAAAGAGCTTCCTACATATCCTGATTTGAATAGGAATCAAAGTTCTCATAGTTCCTTCTGATGAGTGTTTGTGAACATGTTGAAACCTTCATGTATCTCTAATCCCACGTGAGTCGTGCTCGGTGTGAGAAACAAGAGGATGTGAAAGATTTAACAATGACACTTCACACTTTCAAATTTCTCCTCCATGTTAATAGAAGAGGGTGCATAGATTGTGGAAGAGGATGAGGCAATGAACCTTTCCTATATTCTATTTACATTGGACAAGGGTCCAATGTAAGGAAGAAGGGGTGAAGGTGAGGGGCTTATACCAGGATGGCTGCCCTGAAATTGGTCCTGGTAGGTGAGGGAGACTTCTCCTATTCTTGCATGGAAAATCAATAGGTGAACCGTACCTTCCCTACTAGAAACCTGAGATCCTGGGTCGTCTCTTTGAGAAAAGAGAGTCCAGGACCCAACCCTCCTCCAAACTAGGAACTTCCCAACACTGTTTCTGGGAGAAAAGTCCATGTGACCGTGGATATAAAAACCCACAAAACATCCCATGAATCCTAACCCCATTGTAAAAAAAATTTGGTAAACCTCTGACTGTGGAAATAAAAACCCAAATAGGAGACACGCTGATGTGCCTTTCCCAAAGGTTTGAGAAGTTAGGAGGTTTTGGTGGAGGCTTCAACTTAGTCCCTTTTGGATAAGGGAACCAAGGAAGGAGATACCCTGCCATGAATGGATTTTAAAAGAGGGTACTTGATCTGGTTGCGTAGGTACTTCGCGCAAGTATTCCGTGTAGGTACCCTGCATTGCTTGTATTGCGCAAGTATACTACGCAGATATGGTGTGCAAGTATATCTCGCGAGTATGGCGCGCAGGTGTACCGGGCAGGTATGTCGCGTAGGTGTACTGCGTAGGTATGGAATGCAACTATACCGCATAGGTATGGATGATGACTAAATAATGCGAAGAAATTAAAACATGGTTATACCATTTAATTATCTCTTCTCTCATGGTTTAGAGATCTACCTAAGACAATTTGAGGGATCTAGGTGAAAGAGCTGTGCAATGGGAGATTCAGAGAGTCTTTCACTTTTTTTCAATCCCGAAATGGGGATCCCAAGGGCTCTATTTATAGGAATGGATGGTCTTGGTCAAAGAGATGTTGCCCGCGCAGGTATTTCACACAGCTTCTCCGTGGAGGTATTCTGCGTAAGTGCACCAAGCATCTTTTGGCATGGAGGTCTAGCGCAGGGCTACTCCACATAGGTAAGTCACGCAGCTCCACCGCACAGGTGCTCCGTGGAGGTGTATAAAAAAATCTTCTAGCATGGAGATCTGTTTCTGAGGTCATCCACGTAGGTCGGTTGTGTAGGTCCGCCACGCAGGTTAGCTGCATAGATCCATGAAGCTACACCATCACGAAGCTCTTTGGGAGTATTTTTTATTTTCCTTTGTACTTTTTGAGCCTTACTTTGGGATCTAAATGATTTGTAGTTCTCTTCATAGTCCTTTTGGTTAATTTATCAAGTAGTGTAAATAAAATCCCCCTCTCAGGATTGGATCTGAAATGTACAAAGAGAGTCGAGTCCTGAGGTGAAAGTTACCGAACAGCACTGGTTTACCGCGCAGGTTTACCGCACAGCTGCTTTATAGAGGTATGACATGAATAGGTTGCACACAGTCCGGACGCATAGGTCTTCAGTTGCCTATAAATAGGTCTCACCCTTCGTGATTTTTTTCTTATCTGTGCTTTCTCTGAAATTTTGTAGCTCTCGTTGCGTAGCTCATTCACCCAGATCTTATTGCATTTTTCTCTCATGTAATTTCTTTGAAACTTTTTCAAGGTAAAATTAATTACGCAATGGATCTACGCCAAAGGACTTAACCGATGGGGTTGTGCTAGGATCCTTGGAAAAGGACCTATGTGACGGACCTCATCAAAGGACCTACGTGATGGTCCTTGTCGAAGGACTTACGCGACATGCCTCATCGAAGGACCTATGCGAATAGTGTCCTTTGCCAAAAAAATTTGATTTCCTCTTTAAAATTCTGACCTGGAAGTTTGGTAATTCTTTTGGAGGAAAGAATGACTCATTTGATGACTCATACTAAAGAATCTAAGGCTCGCCAAAATGAAATGATGAAGATCGTCAGACTAGACTATTATGACATTGTTGAGAGTACTCTTCCTGGGTTATGGAAGGGTCTAATTCCATATCAACGTGAATATGCACAAAGTCCTTATTTACCCTTGTATGGGCATAGGCTTTTTCAAGATTCTCATGTTCCATCTGTTAAGAAGTACTTTCCAAAGAATTGGTTTCTTCAATAATCCAACTGTAACTTCATGAATATTAGTGCAAGGGGGTTCCAATACAAGAAGGAATAGTCCCTATTATTTGCATCCTTCATCACGGTGGTTACACCCCTAATATGAAAGATCGTGTTGAAGATCCAAGACCACATTGTTATGATTCCGCTTTTTGGGCTTCTCAAATAGATAAATATAATGGTTGTAAAGGATATTAGGACCTTCATTCTAGAGGGGGTGTAAAAACCGAGTAGATGTGGGCATTCTGGGTACGTTGGACTTGTGCAGAATTCGGAAAAGAGTTATCATACATTCATATCTATGAAGTTGTTTGGAAGAATCAAACTTATGTTTATAAAAATGAATTAATTCCTGAATTACTGAGCCGATAGAGTCCACAAACAAATTCCTTTCATTTTACAGACGGTGAATTTGTTATTAGTCTCTGGGACATTTACCAAATAGTTGGAGTTCCCATTCTTGGGGAAATGTATGATGAATTCATTCTGCCTACTACAACATGGGGTAATTCTTCTAGAACACCACCACAAGATGATGAATTATTTAAGATAGTAAAGAATTTACCTAAGGACAAGAAAGGTATTCATGCTAGAGTGTGGATGGAAGCCTTCTTATAACCAACAATAGAGGAAGGTCCAACCTGTGGGCATCCTACTATTTGTCCTTCTGCAGATAACCGAGGTAGTTTAGGCACATATTGGCCTATGCTGGAAAGAGGCGATTATAAGCATTGGGGATATAAATTCAAACATGATATAGATGAAAAATTACTCTTAGTTGTCTTCCTTTCTATGTGGCTAAGTATTTATTTGCTTCCAATCCGTGAATCCGGAGGTGGTGTAAGATCAGTGACTTTCATCATTGTAGCTAAATTGGTAGAGGGGAAGTATATTGGGCTAGAAACCCCTGTATTATCAATAATTTACCATCTCCTACTACATTTATAAAATGGGAAGGCTCCATTTAGGATTACAGGGACATTCCAAGTGTTGTGGGAATGGATTTCATCACATTTTTCTTCATACTCAGTGTTGAATTCAGTCAGAGTTCCCAATGGTAGGTTCACCCCATTTTTACAGAAAGTTTCTAGTATTAAGCCTCTAAACTTGAGAACTGACGAGGTGCTGAAGGTATTGAATGTCTCAGGAGAATTAAACTTCTTTCCTTTTGGTAAGCCATCAGTTGGAACATTTATTGATGATGTTAAATAAAAGAATTATTAGTTGAGATCTTATATGATGGAATTCAGGGATAGCGTATTATCAACTAAGATTGATGGTGAAATTATCTGTGAGGCTTATGTTCCCTATAGGTTTACTCGTCAGTTCAGATGCCTTCAATAATCAAACACTTTTCCACCTACATATGTCAGACAAGAGAAACACCCAATGGTAGCACGACAATTATGGATTATAACGGCTTTAGAGGTATCCAAATTGTCGATTAATCTACCTCCACCAGATGCATCGATTGAATTAGAAGCTAGGTATGCCAAATCTTGGGCCTCTTCATATCCTCAAGGGGATTTGATGAAAGGAATATATCGATAGGCGGATACAACAACTGTTACACATGGAAATCGTGGTAAGAAGTCCAAGCCCAGAGATGATAAAGAGGTTTCAGAGGTTTCAGAGCCCTCAAAACATCTTCGTAGGAGGTATACCAGGAAGACCAGGGATAGAGAAGAAAAACCTCCAATGCCGAGGCGATCCAGTTTCCACAATCAAATAGAGATTCCTATTCCATCTGTTGAACTTTCTGAAGAAAGGAGTCCTGGAGAAGTTCTCCAATCAGAAGATGTTTAATCTCCTCCACAATCAACCATACCAAGATTGAATTATGTGCAACCTTCATCCATTCATCATTGGGAGAGTGTAACCCGTGATCTTAGGGATTCCTAGGAATTTCTCCAACATGGAATTCAAATACCATATATTGGTGACATCAATGAACCTTCTGATTGCAATCCAGACAATAACTTGGATGAAGTACAGAAGTATATTTTAAAGCTATAGGTTTTTATATATGCAACTGATGACCAAATATCATCCTCTAAATGATTATCTTATATGCTAGACTTAGGAGTCTGCGAAGGGGTAATTATCGACTCTGAGGAGGAGTGGGATATTTATGTTAACACTAAGAATTTATTTCCCTTTTTCTTTTGTCTCAACTCTATTTTACCATTTATCATCATTAATATTGATGAAAATATATTTATGCAACTTGAATGTAGAGAAGGAAGATCCAGACCAATTCTCTAATCACCTCAGTATGGTCCTGCAGGCTCTCCTATCGATGCAAAAAATGATCCTCCCAGGTCTCTAGAACTTTCTCCAGGAGCAAGAATCATGACTGGGGTAATGGAGACATATAATCCTCAACCATTACCTCAAGTTTCTCCTGCTAAGAGGAGTGTTTCAATCTCTCCCCAAGCTTTTGAACAAAAACGCAAGAGAGAAATGAGATTGATTCGAAGCGTTCACCGAAGGAGTAAGTATTTATACAATCCTTAGGGCATAAAACTTGCTCAATATATTCTGGTAACCATGTTTTATCCTCTTATAGGATCTATATCTCTCTCCTCTCTCAAGGGATTAAGAGCTGATTCTTCAAGACTAGAAAAAGAAGCCCCAGGGGAAACCCGGGTTCATGCTGATGAATCTGCAATTTTAGTAGATAAATCGTAAAAAGATTCAGCTATACATGCTCCTGGCTCTGCTAAGAGAGAGGAAATTCATGGTAAGATTAAATACATTCCTTAGTTTCTTTTGTCAAAGGATCCTGAAATAATCAACACTGATATTCCTATTACTTCAGAAGAAAGGAATGAAGATCTGAGGAAATCTAAGACCAATGCTGATATTGACCAAAAGCTGGAAAGACCTGATGTTGGCATACCAATTGAATATCTAATGGAACAAAATGTCAGTGGATCCAATTTAGGAATCAACTAATGTTTGTTGGATACCTTAAATGGTGAGGGTGTTGTAACATTTCAGGTCGTATACACTGAAATGATGGACACCCTTAATCCAAATATTGATATTCCAGGTTACATCAAGGAGTTTGGGGATTTTCATGAAGAATTTCAAGGACTTAAGTCCCTATTATTTTATTTTTTTTATACATAATTGCTCTTAAACTTTATTCTTTACATCAAATTTTACCTTATGTAGCTTTATCTGCAGAAAATGTTGCAAAGGCTCTTCAGGAATAGGGTGTTCTACTTTATCCTTCCACTGGGGATGGAGAAATATCTATAGAGGATCCTTCATCAAGAGATGTTCCAGAGCCTTCAAATGTCATAACTGAGAAAATTCAAGGAAATTCCCCTTCTCAAGAATCATCTACTCAAAACACTGAGGCTGAGAATACGGGTAATGAATCCAATCAAGTAGCTGACTTATTATTGGGTAAATATAATCAGCTGTTTGAATCATATTTGTTTCCTCCATTTGAAACTAATAATGATCTTGATTTTATAATTTAGGGTTATTAGTTCCTATATCATAAGGTGAAGCTTCTACTATCCCAAGAGAAGTAGAACAAGGCAGCTCTTTAAGCGACCTATTTCTAGAGTACATTTTACCTCATGGTAGTGACTCAGATTTAGACTTAGAGATGCAATATGCTCTTGGTATGGCACATAAGAATACATGGTGGCATATCTGGAGCATAATTTCTAAAAATACTTTAAATGAATTGTTGTCCCATTTTTCAAAACTCCCAGCATTATTTTTTGTATTGGGATTTGGTTGATTTAATTATCGTTCAGTCTATGATGCCATGAAAGAGACTATTCACTGATGGAAGCAGGAGCATAAGCTGTGATAATATTTTGAATAGGTTAAACAACACATCAATATTGAGGGCTTTCAGGCTGCAGTAATTGAGGAGGAGGAAAATCATAACAAGAAATCACTCAAGATTAGCCAACAAATCAAAGAAACCATGAAGGAGTTGTTATATCTTCAACAGAAACTAGATGTTGTTCATAACAAGATTGATCAGTTGAATCAAACATTAGGAGAAACTCAATTATAGGGGATAACTGCCATTTCAACTACTAAGGAAGCACTTCGTCAGGCAGAGGAGGCTGGAGTTGCTCAACTATCTCAACTTCAATAGGCAGCTGATAGAGCGTATGAAGCGGTCCAACAAATGAAAAGTCATGTTGAGAGTTTATTCTAAAACATGATAAAGAGGCTCCATTTTGTGGATGGCCCTCTATTTTCATATGAATGAAAGAAATTTTGTTTGCAATCATAAAAATCTTCATTCCTATTTTTCATGATTGCAATATGAAAAGTAAATGATGATAATGATTCCTTTATGTTAAACAATCATTATTATATAAGAATGAATTGATCAAAATTTTCTTATTAAGACGAGGGACCTAATGAGCATAATTTGACTATTGTTATGGTTATATGGATAACCCCACAAATTTTGTATCTTTTGACCTCCTTTTTTTATTGCTCAATATTACCTAAATCATAAAAAAATGTATTTTTAGTGAGCTGGGACTCGACTTTTGTTTAGATTTCCCTTTGTAGGTTCTCAATATAATGAGTACCGAGTCTTTTGTTACTGTTAGTTTAGAGTCATGCATGTTGGACTGTAAAGAGATAATATTTAGGGTCGAATAGCTTTGACCATAAATTTTTAATTAGATTCCAAACAATAATCAGTGGCTAAGAATTGCTTTAATATTATTTAAACATTTACAAGTGGAATATTGAGTAATTATTTTATGGTCACCAAATCTAAAACCTGTATCAACATAAGGGGTGTCTTTTCAAGGAATGATGTTACCATTATTTAACAAACCCATTATGGGTACCGCATTATGCAGGGCCAACTGGGGCATGTGCTGCATAGCCAAATAGTGGTATCTTTTGACTGATATGCCTGTTATGTAGGAAACTTATGCAAGGCCGCCTAAGGGCACGTGCTACATAGTCAAGAAAAATAGTTCTTTATGAATTTTACATTTTTTTTATAGATTGGGGGAAATAAGATTTGGATGACTTAAGACCACAGTAGGTGGTTTTTCCAAGGAAATGAATTTTAAGAATGAAAAAGGGGCTATTTTAGACCAACATAATTCATGAATAGGAAAACCATTATTATAAAAATTTGGTGAATGAGTAATGGTTAAAATTTTATCAAAAAAGGGGAGATTTCTAATATCATACTGTGCAGTTTTAAGTCATGCAGTAAGGACATTGGTACTATGCAGTTTTAAGTCATGTAGTGAGGACATTGGTACTATGCAGTTTTAAGTCATGTAGTGAGGACATTGGTACTATGTAGTTTTAAGTCATGCAGTGATGACATTGTGTGGATTTAATTTAAATTCATTATCTATGAAAAAAGGTATGAGAAAACTCTCCCAATTTCTTGATAATTTGTTTGGAAACATACTATTATATTCAGGTATGGAAGGAAAATTGTAAACTATGATTTAGGAATTTCCAGAACCGAGGAATTATATGGGAAAAGGTTTAAAAGCATTAGAGGAAATATTTTCTAAGAGCGAAGTTACCATTACTTAACAAACCCGTTATGGGGTCTGTATTATGCAGAGCCAACTGGGGAATATGCTTCATAGCCAAATAGTGGCATCATTTGACTGACATGCCTGTTATGTAGGCAACTTATGCAAGGCCGACTAAGGGCATGTGCTGCATAGTTGGGCAAAAGAGCTCTCAGAATTTTGACATTCTATTGCTAAAAGTCGAAGAAAGTTTATGGAGATTCAGATTTTCCAAAGCATAGAGTTTGATTTATGGATAAAGGTACCTGAATATAGGAAGGGTATTTCCAATCAAGATATCCAATGAATTGGAGGAACAAGAATTTTATGAAGGTCTGACCCAAACGTAAAAGATATGGTGTTCGTAGTTTTAGTTCATACAACTAGGACCAGAAATGGAAACAATATATGATATATGGCCAAGTGAATTCAAGGTTATTCCCTAGTGAATCAAACACATGGTAAAGGAAATGTGTAAACCATGTTCTTTAATATTTTTAGATTGTGATAAAGATAATGGGACAAGTATACTTGAATGACTGTTTTAAAATATAGATTCTTATATATTATCATCAAAATTTGAATGGGTCAAAGATACTATAACCAAGAATGAAATTACCATTATTTGACAAACCCATTATGGGGGCTATATTATGCAGGGCCAACTAGGGCATATAATGCATAGCCAAATAATGGTATCTTTTTACTGATAGGCCTGTTATGTAGGTAACTTATGCAAGGCCGCCTAAGGGCATGTGTTGTATAGTCAGGAAAAAGAGATCTTAAATATTAACAACTTTGCCACCAGAAACTGTAAGGAAGATTATGAGAATCTAAAAAAATTCAAGATTAAGAGTGTGAAATGTGGAAGGGTTATTTATTAATTTACATGAGAAAAGTTTGAATCAATATTGTTTATGAGTTTTATGTCATTTACATAGATCTGACTCATATGTATAATGGAGATTTTCTTTGTTTCCTTTGAATGAATATACTGATGTACAGTTTTAAGTCATGTAGTGAGGACATTATACTATGCAGTTTTGAGTCATGCAGTGAGGACATTATTAACCCCATAAGAAATTAAAACACCTTATATAAAGAATCTATTTACCCAATTCCTAAGCCCAGGTGAGCTATGCTCAGTGTGAGAAACAAGGAGCAGTAAGGGTTTCTTTTATAATGCAAATTTGATGCAAATGAAGAATAGGGGTATTATATTTCCATGCAGTTTAACATCATGTGTTAAGGATGAAAATGAACCTATATGAAATTAAATACATATTGTAACTGGACTAAGGGATAAAACCCAAGTGTCTCTATATGTCTTGTTGGGGAAAGAATCAAGTCATACATAGTTCTTAAAACATTCCCTATACATATTTGATTTTTATATAAGAAATAAAGGGGGGGTTTATCATGCGGATGGGCCCAAGATTGGAGATCTATGTGTCTCTACGTATCTCATTGAAAATGAGAATCAATCCATATGAAGTTCTTGAAACAATCATTCCTCGTGCTAATGGAGTTTGACATGAAGAATGGTGGCTTTTTTACACATTCTGAGAGAACGGTAAATCTTAAAATATAAAATGGTATAAGGACCAAATCATATGTCTTAAGGAAATGCTTTGTATAGATCTGATTCATATACAGGAGAATAAAAAGAAAATAAGAAGATTTTATGATTTTGGTTGGGCCCAAAATTGGAGATTTAGGCATCTCTATGTATCTAATTGAAAATGAGAATCAATCCATACATAGTTCTTTAAACATGGTCTCTATGTAGATCTGACTTAAACATAGGAAAGATAGGGACTCGTGTACTACTAAGAAGTAGTGATGACGTCAATGACGTTTGCTTATGGAAGCTTCTAACATCAAATAGAGAAAACATTAGTTTTACATATGTTGTCATGCAGTTTAACGTCATGCGATAAGGATGAAGATGCTACGCACTTTAACATCATGCATCATGGACACTTATGGTTGTTATGCAGTTTAATGTCTTGCAACTTGTACATGGGTGCTATGTAGTTTTAAGTCTTGCAACATGGACATTGTATTGTGTAGTTTAAAGTCTTATAGTGAGGACTAATGTGGTTGTTATGCAGTTTAATGTCTTGCAACTAGGACATGGGGGTTGTGCAGTTTTAAGACTTGCAGTGAGGACTATGGTGTATAATTACACAAATTATTTCTTCAAAAATCTCGCATTGGTTGGAGATGTAATGAGATCTCCATCCATTGATATTAAATCATAAGCTATATTTGAATAGACCTTATGTATGGAATAAGGTCCTCCCCATTTTAGTTCAAGTTTTAGAGGTTTATTTCCTAGTATCATTGGATTCCTAAGGACCAATACCAATTATCCTTGAAGGAATTAATGAAGGTGAACTTTCTTATTAAAATCTCATGCTATTCTATTCTGATAGACTTCTAGATGATGCAAAGTATGAAATCTTTTCTCATCTAATCATTCCAACTCATTGAACCGTTTCTAAGATCTTTCATCTATAGACAACTGATCACATATTTCAACTCTAAGTGAAGGCAATTGTATTTCAATTGGAAAAACTACTTCAGTTCTATATACCAATGAATAAGGAGTTTCTTGGATAGCAGTATGAGTAGTTGTCCGATAATCCCATAAAGTATTCAAAAGTTTATCAGACCATGATTTCTTATATTTATCTACCATCTTATGGAGTATATTTGATATAGTCTTATTGAAGGCCTCTATCTTTCCATTGGCTACTGCATGATAGTGAGATGAGTGGTTGGACTTGATATTATGTTCCTGATATAACTTTTTTACTTTAGCAGAACAAAAATTGGTGCCATTGTCTGTCAAAATAGTATGAGGGATGCCAAATCTGGTGATGATATTAGTTTTGAAAAAACTAACAATGATTTTGGCTCTGAATTCTTTGAGAGGTATTGCCTCGGTCCATTTAGAGAAGAAATCAGTAGCAGTGAGAATATACTTAAACTTCTTAGTCGTGGCTGAAGGATAAGGACCTACTACATCCATTCCCCATGTGGCAAATGTCCAGGAGTATTTAGCTATATGTAGCAACTCTGGGGGTTGATGAATGAAGTTGTAATGCACTTGATAGGGATGAAATTTTTTAGTGAAATCTGTACAATACCGTTTCATTGAAGGCCAAAAGTATCCAAGCCTTTAGATCTGATCGAAGAGTTTATTCCCTGATTGGTGGGCAGAACAAGCTCCTAAATGTACTTCTTTCATGAAAGTTACAGTCTCTTCTCCATCAATACATCTAAAGATAATTCCATCAAAGCCTCACTTTTAAAGGATCTTTTGGTGGTCTGGACTATCATAAAGAGTAAAATTAGCCGCTCGTCGCCGGATCTGATCCTTCTCAACCCTATTTGGTGGAAGTGCCCCATTTTGAAGATATTCCATGATATATGTTCTCCATCTCGTGGTATAGCCATATGTTTCATAAATAGGGAAAATTTCATTAATTTTGTCCATTCTAGTTTGAAAAAAAGGTAAGACCACATGGTGATGGGTTGTGTTGATAACTTTCTCATCCCGATTTGGATCTGCCAAGGTTGTAGCTGCATTATCTAGTGCATCTTCTTGGGCATTTAGTGATCGCGGCACATAGGACAATTTTGGATCTGAGGTAAATTCAGACATTAACTCTCTGAAGTAATCACACAAAGGGATTAACTCTTCTTTTCTAATAGAATATTCCCCATTGATTTGTTTTATTACCAATTCTGAATCACCTTTTACCTTTAAATGATCCATTTTCACCTAAAGGTCCAATTCCAAACCGGCAATGAGAGCTTGATACTCTGCTTCATTGTTGGTACCACCTTCTGATAATAGGAATGAATAAGGTAATACTGCCTTTTCTGGGGAAATAAGAATAATTCCTAATCCAACCTTATTGAGTTTAAGATTTTCCAGTCTCTTCCCTATTGGACTTATAGAAGCACCATCAAAATACATTTCCTATGTTTGGGAATTATCTTGAATATAGAAGACCTATTTATTAGGAAGTTCAGTATTAAATGATGTGTCTTCTGTAGATGGGTGCTCAGTAAGGAAATCAGCCAGATCTTGGCCTTTTATTTCCTTTTGAGGCACAAACTGGATATCAAATTGTTGCAGAATAACCGCCCACCGTGCTAGACGTCCTGTAAGCATAGGGTGACTGAGGATAAATTTGAGCAGGTTATTACGAGATACCAATTGGACCTCATGATGTTGCAGGTAGTGTCTTAATTTCTAAACTAAAAATATTAATGCCAATCAGCACTTCTCAATACTTGAATAATGAGTTCCCGCATCAATCATAGTGTGACTGAGATAATAAAGGTTTTTTTCATTCCCAGCATCATTCTTTTGGGAAAGGAAGGAAACTAGTGATCACTCTAATGCTGTCATGTAGAGAATAAGTGGTCTTTCTTTAACAGGTGGTATCAATACTGGTGTACTCAAGAGATATTTCTTGAGTATATCAAATGATTCTTGGAAATCCTCAGTCCATTGGTAGGTAACTCCCTTCTTCATTAATCTGGTGAATGGAAAACATTTTCCTTCCAAATTGACGATAAAGCACCGAATATAGGCCAAGTGTCCTTGAATTCCTCTTAATTATTTCAAATTTTGAGGAGGTGACATACCAAGGATTGATTTTTTTCTCAGGATTAACTTCGATACCACGATGGCGTACAACGAAGCCAAGAAACTTTCCTAAGGTTTCCCCAAAAGCACATTTTAAGGATTTCATCTTCAAATTATGTTGCCAAAGTTTGTGAAATATGGTTTCCAAATCATCCAAGTGATTGGAACATTGTTTGGATTTGACTACCAAATCATCCACATAACATTCAACAAATTTCCCTAAGAAGGGTTTAAAGATATGGTGCATGGCACGTTGGTATGTTGTGTCTGCATTCTTTAAGCCAAAGGGTATTACCCTATAACAAAACACACCTTGAGGAGCTCTAAAGGCTGTAGATTCTTCATCCTCCAGGGCCATTCGAATTTGATTATATCCAGAGTAACCATCCATAAAGGAAAGATCTTCATAGCTAGATGTTGCATCAATTAGAAGTTCTGTAATTAGGACTGGAAAATCATCTTTAGGACAATGTCGGTTAAGATCTATAAAATCAATGAAGACTCTAATTTTCCCATTATTATTTTTCACTGGGACAATATTGGTCAGTCATTTGGGATACTGAACTTCCCTGAAAAAGTTATCCTCTATAAACTTATCAACTTCAGCTTCAATTTTAGAGGCATGAGTTGGGTGTGTTCTCCTTACTACTTTCTTGAATCCATGATGTTCTTATGGAAAACCCAAATTATGGGTGGCTACATCAGGATTAAGACCTAACATTTCCATATAATTACAAGCAAATATATTTCGATGTTTCTTTAGAAAGGAAGTATACACCTCTTTCTTTTTAGAGGTCATGGACGCACTAATTATAGTGGGGCGTGGATCTTCTTATGTACCCAGATTTATTTCTCTGAGTTCATCCGTGGTGGTAGAGACACCTTCTTCAAATGTTGAAGGAGCATCCCCGAGATATTCCTCTTCTTCCTCTTTATGTGTTACCTCTTCTATTTCCACTTGAATAGTAGATGACAAGGCAATACTCCCAGAGTTAGGGGAGGAGTCAGTATTTGAACATCCTGAAGAAGAAGCCACCATATCTGACCCTACTGATGATGAAGGGTATTCCTATGGTAAAGAGGGATTGATGGATTGAGAATAAACATCTTTGTCTTCCTCTAAAATTGCTACAATTTCTTCTATTCTGATTAATGAAGTAGAGGATCATTGTAGTTCAGCAGATGAAATGAAAATATCTCTATTCAAGCTTCCATCATTGCTTGGTGTATCAATAATTTCTCCCATGTTATCAGGCTCAATCGCTGCAATTGACATTATGGGAATTACTGGATGAGTGCATGGATTTGGTTTTACCCTTTTAATTTAATTGATGGGTAACACATAATCTGTACTCAAATTCATGAATGGATTTGCTGGAATCTTTTCCAATCTATTTGGAGCATTAACTCTGTTTATTTCCTTCATCATGGACTTCGTTCATTTTGTGTGATAAAACCCTGCCTCAATGTATTAAGATTCACATGTTTTGAATGGAGCTTTTTCACCATACAATGTCCCAATTTGACCATTGAAATATTATTTCAGAAATTGATGGTATGATGAAGGTATAGTTGCATGTTGATGCAACCAAGGTATTCTAAGCAGAATATTGAAGGTTGTGTCCTGACGAACAACCCTAAAATCTGAATTAGACACAAGATCTCCAAACTGAGTTCTGAGTGTAATTTCACCCAGAAGTTCTTGTTCATTCTTTTCATATCCTTGCAACATTAAAGTTGAAGGAGATAAGTCATATCCATTCATTCCCAATCGATGAAGTTTATGAACGGGAATGAGGTTGACCCCGGAGCCATTATCAATGAAGGCTTGTCGGATATCTATGTCATTGACCTTTCCAGAAAGATACAAAGGTATGATATGCCCATGTACCACATGGTATTCATATTTATCCGTAAAAGATATGACTACATGACATTTTGCAGAATCATTCTCTATATGGTAAACTTCAGCAGTAGCAACTTCAGTTTCAAATTCTTGAGGACTTGAAAAAGCCTCAATGAGAGCCTATCGAAGATATTTTGATAGATTCAAAACATCCATAATTGAAAAATTGGCCATTACTTAGGCCAATTGTTTCAAAACATCATACTTTTGATCCAAAGGTCTGTGTTTCCCAGCATGGAGGTGTGGTTTTTCAGGTGCTTTAGAAGTTGATGCTTCTGTTGTAAATGTAATTTGTGTTGAAGCAGAAGCGGAAAATACTGCTGACTTTGGTAAATTAGACTGACTAAGTCTATTAATCTACTGAGAAGAAGTTGGTGTGTCTTCTAATCGGTCCTCTAGAATAATTGTGCCAGAACTGGACTTGTTTTGCATGGAAGAAACTCCTTGTTCTTATTGAGCTCACAAAAGGGCTCTTCCACGAGTTTCTTCCACATATATGGTTTGAGAAGGGGTAGAGTTAAAATGGTGGTTTCTGGAATTCCCACGTCTTCCACTATATCCTTGACCTTCTCCTCTTCCTCTAGTTCCCCAATTAGGTATAAAGAATTTTGGCTCAATACAATCAGAATCACCATTGGCATAAGTATCCGTTAAATGGATAACATTAATGGAACCAAAGATCAATTATTCTTTTTATGAGGATTCTTCTTGACAGGTTACTTCTAGTTGTACCGTTTGGTAGGGCGATGCCCATGATTTTGAAACTGACGGCACAAAATCTACCAGGGTTAAGGACAAATTTGGCCTTGATGCAAGCTCGTCTTCTTCTGACTTCTCTTTATCCTTACGACCACTTTGTTTCTTTGAGGAACGACCTTTTGATGAAGATGGTTTTATTGTGGAAGGAGTGGTAGAAGACACAATTGGTTGTTTCAACTGTGTTTGTAAAATAACATGAGTCTTGTTGATCATTTTCCTGATCATCCAATCATCATATTTTTGCATATTTTTAATTTTAACTTCTTTTCATTCGCATTCTTCCTCTGGATCAGTAATAGTAACACATGCTACTTGAGCTGATGAACTTTTCAATTTCACTTATCTAGATTCTACCATCTTTTGCAGAAGGTCTTTGAAAACAAAGTAATCTTGAATGGGGTGCCCCAATATCTGATGAAAGGGACAATAATTTCGGACGATCTTCATCTCCATCATTATTTGGCTTCTTCGACCTTGGAAACTGATCCAAATTTTTTTCTAAGGATGAGATGAAGTAACTAGGAACTTATTCATTCCTAAATAATAAACTTTATTCTTTAATTCCTCAATCTATTTCCGCCTTTGATCTCTTTGATCATCTTGATGAGATGGTCATTGCTGATGATGCTCAGGAGGCAGATCCCTTTGGTATGATGAAGGTCTTGAAGTAGAAGCAGGTACAGGTTCCTGTTTGAGTGTGATTGTATTATCTTCTACCTTTCCTATACTCCTTTTTGAAGCTGATGAAATTACATGAGTTTTAGCCTTAGCTTCTATAATAGAGTCTTATATCTACTGATCAATTGAATTAAGTTCTTGAAACCCTCCTATGTATTTCACAGGGATCAATGGTGTGCATAATTCATCATGTAGATTTTCCACACAGATTGGCGGTAACTCTTCTTGAGGGAGCGTTAAAATTAAGGAATATGTTAATCCCTTCCATCGAGTAATAAAATATGAAACCCTTTCATTATCCCTTTGTTTAAAATTGGTAAGATAAAAAACTATCATCTTTGGTAGTATTGATCTAAATTGAAGAAGGAATTTATGACAGAGATCTTCCCACCCAGTAATTGATCGAGATTTCAAACTTGTATACCAGACAAAAGCTGGTCCTTGTAATGACTGCACAAAACACCTAAGCTTAATTGCTTCTTGTTATTGAGAAGTTCCCATCATAGGATCACAACGAGAAAAAAAATGTGTTAAGTGTTGTTCCAGATCTCCCTAACCATTAAAAAATGGGAATGTGGTATTCAAAAATTCGGTGGGGGGTGGGGAATTGTATCCACCCATTCAGGTTCAGCTCTATTTTCCAGCTGAACTGGTGAACGTCATTCCTCCATATCTTCCAATAGATTCATTAATTCCTCAATTTTGTTCATAAGAATTTGGGGAATATCTAGATGAGCTGGATTTTGTGCAGGTATAGCAACTAGAGTTTGAGTTGGTGCAATGACCGGTAAGACCACTGATGGTGGTGCTGATATCTACCTTAGATAACCCATGGGAATAGGTCTATCGGGATGTATATGATCCTGTCTTGATTTTGTACCCAATGGAGGGAATTCATTATTCGCATCTGTAGTTACTACAAATCCTCTTTTCTGAGGAGCTCCTACAGGATTTTCAAGTTGAGGAATTTCCTAGGGAGTATGTCTAGTAGAAATTATGCTTCAAAGAAACTCTATATTGAGTCTTTTCAACTCCTTAATTTCCACTTCTTGTTGTGAAAATATCTCTTCAAGTGAAATATATTGACCTTCTCCAGTGGAAAATTGAGATGCAATCTGACTTTTTCCTTTCCCCTTGTTAGATTCTTTTCGAAGAGGGGGGAGTTGGTTATTTGAAGGCATACCTAGATTCTGGGTAAGCCTCTGATTTCGGGTACGCACACCTTCTTCATTTTCCTCGGTGTGTACCGTATTGTGGAAAAGAACTTCATCTTCTGGTTCCCCTAAACTGGACTTATTTTCTGGAGGATCTTATGCAATGGTATTGATAACATTCACTGACACATAATGCATTGATGGCATTCTGTCAGTGTTTCTTCTAGATCGTCTCCATTTTTGTCTTTCACAAGACTCTGTTATCCTATACGAAGAATTACCTCGAACTTTTTGGTGGACAGTAACATGAAGGGAATCATTGGATAGTTCAGTTGTACACTTTACTTGTGGATTCTTCCCTAATCGGGAGAAAACTGACTTCTATTGAGGAGGGGATTGTAGATGTGAAAAATCCCCCAACCTTGCAGGTTGGGGTTGATCCTGTTCTTTTTCTTCAAATCTTTGAACATTGTTTAATTAATTTGAAGGTTGAATTAAATGAGCCCCCAACCTAGCAAGATGGGGTGATTCTTGAACTGCTATAGCTGAAATTCGTGCAACTACTCTTCTAATTTTGCGGATTTTCGTTTAGACATTATTTAGGTGCATCATCTGACAATCACTTAAATCACCCATTTCAAAAGATCGTTGTGCTATTTCAAACATTTGCATCCTCTGACGCCTAAAATCCTCTAAATGGGATGCCTATTCAAGATTCTCAAATTCTTGATGTAAAAGTAGATCAAAAATTTCTTTTCTTTGGGCTTGATTCTGATGAAAACTGGTTGAGTCCTGTTATTGAGCGTACACTTGATTACATAAAAAACCTGTTGATTGGGGCTGCCCATGGGCAATAACATTGCATGAAACCACTTTTTGCAGACTTTGCTGATTTTGGAGTGCAGTGAAATTCAATGCTCCATATACACCCCATCCTATGATGCAAACACTAGATGAGGAATCATAAATTAACTGACGTAGTCTCTTTAGATCATTGAGACATGCACGTTGAAGGGTTCTCTACTATTTTTCAACCTTTGGATTTTGGGAAACTTAGAGATATTCCAAGTCAATTTGGAACTGCAACCCTTCTATTACCTTTATATGATTTAGATATTCATCATATGGTAATACTTTGGTTTTCAAATGACAAAGAGTTTTCCATAATTTTAGACGAATGTCATGAATGAAATCTTATGTTATCAATTCTGGAATATCATACTGAGAATTTTCCAAAGGCCAGAACATGACTGGTATTTCTCCTTTAGCTAATTGTTTCCTCATGTTTAACACGTCTTTGTCATCTTTCACTAGAGGTTTCTCCACTTGGTCTGACCAAAATGGATGCTCTGTATTAGAAGATAAATGACCCAAGGGAGGTTTGGATAATGAAAATTCCCTTAAGATTTTTTCTAACTGAGAAAGTGTTTCACCTGTAAATGAAAAGGCATCAGACATGAATGGCCTTGTGTTTTCAAGTGCCTTGAGATATGAGGGATTTCTTGTTACTATATTCTCAATTGTGGAATTTTTTTGACAATGTGAGATACTATTGTGGAGAGGACTTTCTTAGTGAATTCCATCATGGGGAGGATCACCATGGTGGATTACATTAAGGGATAAATCTTCTTTCTCCTTGGTCTTTTGGACACAGTGAGGGTTTTCGTGGCTCTCATCTAGAGATAAGAACTCTGGATTGACTGAATTTTCATGAAGAAAGCCTTTCTGATGAAGTGTCTAATGAGAAACTTCAGAATTACAACTACCGCTCCCAAAATTTGTTAATGATAGGGTAGGATCTTGAGCAGCAACAGATAAATGTCTGAGGGATTCAAGAACTCTAGCGTTAAGAGGAGCTAAATCATAGCCTGACTCTTGATTTTCCAATGGTATTAGGCGAGACTTCTTTTTGGATGTTCTCTTATACTTAGTTGGGGACACCTACTGGGAGAAGTGGTTATAATGGGCAGGTGTATGTGCCTACCTTGGAGTATTTACCGAAATGGACCGATTAACTCCATTTGGAAAGGGTGTATGTTCCTGATCCTATTGTCTATATGATATGGGGGAATATGCCCCATGACCTTCCTGGACTGGAACAGAGGTGTGTATCTGATCTGGGATGGAATGCTGATGTTTCATCCCATGTGTGCGGACAGATTTATATGTTTGTTCCCCTGATACTACTAAATTAGTTGTTAAAATATCCTGGCATGCTTCCAGAATATGGGAAGGGATATGCATCTTCCCTTTCACCATTGATAAGATGTGTTTGGTGACTTTAGCGGCTGGAACGGGAATATACATCCATTATATATCTATATTAGGTGTATTTGCCTTCTCCTTTCCTCCTTTTCTGGTCAACGGATATTGACAGTACTCACGCATGGGGGCAGAGAGTTGGGTCTGCCCCAAATTTTTCATCGGAGCTTTCTGACTGAATTCTCCGGGTGCTAAAAAATGAGACTATTAGTAGGCTTAATGAACATTGGTAGGTGTATGTGTCTTCTTGTTATTTTCCATCAATTATGGTTGACAGTCTTCCTTCAATACTGGAAGACGAGACTACTGATAGAATTGGTGATTCTAAACAGGTGTATATTCATGTTTATCAGTCGCCACCATATTATATTGGTGGGCCTCTTTAAATGCAGTCAGACGAGCCTATTGACTAGCTGATAACTTGTAAGTAGGTGTATGTGCATGTTCACGATACTCCACTAGGTTTATCTGGTGGGATTGACGAGTTTCTTTCAGACGAGCCTTCTGAGAAACAAAATTAGGATGGGCGGGTGTATGTACCCGCTCGTTGTTTGCCATAAAGTTAGGTCGATAGACTTCTCCGAAGGAGGTAGAGGTGAGAACCTACTCCCTGTTAACCGTACATTGTCCCTGGTAGTTCGTCTTGCATGCCCGAGTCTGAGAGACCTGGGTTGAACGTCCATAGGCAACACCCCCATCATGTTGGGGGTTCACTACTGCATGATTTTGGTGGCGATTTCTGGTGGGAGTCCTCAGGAAGGACTCCTGCATTCTTGAATTGAGGCCTTGAGTGACCTATTTATCCAACTCCCTATAGTACGGGAGGGACTAGTTGTTACATTTCGGGGATAAGGACCCGAAACGGTTGGAGATAGTGGTTGGAACCATCTACTTCTTGATCATTGGTCATCGTTTTCCAGATGATCGGGGATTTTTGTTGACCTGGAGGGCCTGTCGAGTAGCCTCCAAAGTTGGGATTGTATCGTGTTGGAGATATTCCTTCACCAGCATATTAGATACCCAATGTTGAAGACACTAGGTTGATGATAACATCCTTCCCGTGGATGGAGATCCAGCTTGAGCAGCAGTTAGAAAATTCACAGATATTGTCTTGGAGAAATCCATTCTTTGGATTGAAGAGAATTCTATGGAAAACTGAGAACAACAACAAGCTCTATTAAAGCAACATTTTTCTATATGGATACATGCATGATTAATTACTTTTTATGGCCTTCCTTTATCAATTGATAGGGGCCTAACATGTGGGTAACATTATTAACTTGGTTAAGGATTCACGTCGGATTCACCATTTTTGTTTTGTAGTTCCTTGAAATGTGTGTTCTAGATTTAAGAATCACTGTTTCTAGGAGGTTTCCATTGGATTTATTCATGGAAATTAAAACTTTCAACAGTTCTTTATCCAAAGAGGAACTGCTTTCCAAAGGAAGGCATTCATTAAGTTTTGAACTTTGCGATACTTAAGAACATGAATTGGTTGAGAGGATGGGAGGTCGGACTCATCACAACATTTTGGGAAGAATTATTATCTACTCTAGGACTCCATTTGTAAAATTAAAATATTTTCATGAATCCTTATTAATTCACCAATTATATCGTAAGTATCTCTTAGAATTTATAATCACTTATTAACATGTGTAAAACTTTAGAATCATCGGTATGTATTCAAGGTTCTTCATTAATGGAAATATTTGTATGTATTCAAGGTTTTCCATCAATGGTATCCTCTAATATACTAATTAGAGATTCTTTTAATCGTCGTTGTGATGATACTGGTCTTTAATCCACTCAGTGGGGCACTCTGGAATTTATTGTCATCCAGGGAGACGAAGGTTTGTTTTTATCTTGGGATAATACCTGTAAAATGGGCTACCTATATATCCATGTGAAAGGAATCAGAACACTTGTAGTTCAATGTCACTTAATAGGACACATCATACCTTTTAAGGTCATGTGATAAGGACCTTTAAGTGGAAGGTTCTTAGTTGAAACTTAGTGTGGTACTTATGCTAAAGCAGCCTAAGGAATTTGGAAGGGATATGGGTTTCCAAGTAAGATCAGACCCTGTTGGGAATATTTCCCAAAGAGAATAGGGTTGATTTGAAGTGTTGGGTTTAAACATCAAGGAGGATTCCTATGTATCCCATATGGATGGGAATCAAAGCCCACGTAGTTTGATGTGTCTCATAGGAGAGTATGGTCCTTTAAGAGATATGAGTTTGGGATTACTTCTTGAAAAAGGATTCCTTGATGATTTGAGGATTGAATTTGGGGCTTATTTCCTATGGAGGATTCTCAAATTGGGGGAATTTAGGGTTGGATTCTTGAGGAGGATATCCAGTGAGCTTGGGCTCTGAAAGAGCTTCCTACGTATCCTAATTTGAATAGGAATCAAAGTTCTTGTAGTTCCTTCCGATGAGTGTTTGTGCACATGTTGCAACCATCATGTATCTCTAAGCCCACGTGAGTCATGCTCAGTGTGAGAAACAAGAGGATGTGAAATATTCAACAATGACACTTCACACTTTCAAATTTTGCCTCTATGATGATGGAAGAGGGCGCATTGAATGTGGAATAGGGTGAGGTGACGAACCTTCCCTCTATTCTATTTACATTGGACAAGGGTCCAATGTAAGGAAGAAGGGGTGAAGGTGAGGGGATTATACCAGGATGGCTACCCTGAAATTGGTCCTGGTAGGGGAGGGAGACTTCTCCTATGCTTGTGTGGAAAATAAATAGGTGAACCGTACTTTCCCTACCAGAAACCTGAGATCCTGGGTCGTCTCTTTGAGAAAGTAGAGGCCAGGACCCAACCCTCCTCCAAACTGGGAACTTCCCAACACTGTTTCTAGGAGAAAATTCTATGTGACTGTGGATATACAAACCCACAAAAATCCCATGAATCCTAAACCCATTGTGAAACAAATGTGGGAAACCTCTGACTGTGGAAATACAAACCCAAATAGAAGACATGTTGATGTGTCTTTCCAAAAGGTTTGAGAAGTCGGGAGGTTTTGGTGGAGGCTTCAACTTAGTCCCTTTCAGATGAGGGAACCAAGTAAGGAGATATCCTACCATGAATGGATTTTAAAAGAGGGTACTTGATCTGGTCGCTTAGGTACTTCGCATAAGTATGCTGTGTAGGTACCCCGCGTTGCTTGTATCGCGCAAGTATACTGCGTAGCTGTGGTGCGCAAGTATACTGCATAGGTATGGAGCATAGGTGTACTACGCATGTATGGTGTGCAAGTATATTGAGAGAATGTGAATAACTTCAAAACATGCTTATCCCATTTAATTATCTCTTCTCTCATGGTTTAGAGAGATACCTAAGACAATTTGAGGGATCTAGGCGAAAGAGTTACTCAATGGGAGCTTTAGAGAGTCTTTCACTTTTTTTTCAGTCCTGAAATGGGGAACCCAGGGGCTCTATTTATAGGAATGGATGGGCCTGGTCGAAGAGATGTTTCCCGCGTAGGTATTTCGCGTAGCTTCGCTACAGAGGTATTCCACATAGGTGCACCAAGCATCTTATGGCGCAGAGGTCTGGCGCGGGGCTACTCCGCGTAGGTAAGTCACGCAACTCCGTCGCGCAGGTGCTCCGCAGAGGTTCATAAAAAAATCTTCTAGTGCGGAGATCTTCCGTGGAGGTCGGCCACGTAGGTCGGCCGCGTAGGTCCACCGCGCAGGTCAGTCGCGCAGATCCATGAAGTTACTCCGTCGCGAAGCTCTTTGGGAGTATTGTTGATTTTCCTTGGTACTTTTCGAACCTTGCTTTGGGATCTGAAATATTCGGAGTTCCCTTAAAAGTCCTTTTGGTTAATTTCTCAAGTAGTGTCAATAGTGATACACATGTGGACCAGAGGAATAAAAAAGCTCATGTTAAGACCAGCATAATGAGTTTCCCCTAAGTCATAGGTTGATTTATTTCCTGCTCAATAAATCAATTGTTAGATAAGCTCATGAATGGGTCATTTATTTATTTTTTATTTTTTTCTTATGCATTATTTATTTTATGGATGAAATATTGAGATCACATTTATAAATGAACTAATTTACAAAGATGTAATATAAATAAATGAATTATACATAAATGTTTTATCAAAACATGATTAATCACTTAAGTAAATTCTGTTTAATATTAACAAGACATGTAAAAGATAGAACAAGATAATTTTATATATAATAAAAAAAATCCCTCAACTTAATATTAATTTGGACTTGGAATTCCATTACTTGATTAGGAATGAAACCCATAGAACTAAGTTTTTTACCAACACATGTTGGGACACTTACTTTTATTGTGGTGTTCTTGTGAAAGTTTTGGGTTGACTTAACAAAATTTAATCAAGTGGATTATCCCATAATGGATTTGATGTAACTTAGTGGAAAGTGTTGAGGAAATACAATTCAGGATTTCTAGATTGGGTAATCCATTTAACGGATCAAGGAGCTGCAAGATTGTAGTTGGCAAAGACCGGCCTACCTAATATCTTCAAGTAGCTTGACCAACCTAGGTTGGGGTTATAAGAAGAGAATATGGATATTTTACACTAGAATTTCAATAAAATTGACATTTTGAGTGCAATGTTGGGGCTATTGGTAATTGATAAAATAGTGGTAGATTTAATAAAATTAATATTAGTATTATTTCATTCATAATTTGTAATCAAGAAAAGTAATAAGAATAAGATTTTTTATAATTGAAGAAAAATGAAAAATTCATCATCCACATTATCCATGTGATAAATATTGGAGAAAAGCCATATCCTCACTAACAGTAGCTTCCATGAATGGTTCATATGCCTTCAGGTTGTATTGTTCCATAAAAGTAAATCTTACGTTCTAGAATCCTCATTACCTGATCCACTTGAAAAGGAGGCAAGTGATAAAGAGTTCAGTGTCTATGATAACCATGTGAGAAACTCAGTCGTTGTTCAGTGTTTAATGATTTCTTCAATGTCAAGTGAACTCATGAAGTCTCATTAAAATATGGATTCTTAATCATGATCGAGCATCTTCATGGTTTATACCATGAGAGATCAAGATAGGAATGGTTTGATATTTCCAAGGTAAGCTTTCAAAGTAAGCTTGGAGAAGGTGCACCAGCTGGGCCTCATGTATTCAAACTCATTGTCTGTATTGAGTTCCTAGAGGTTTATGGGTTTAAATCACCTAAATAATTGTGAATTGATCTCATTACTACATCAATTCCTATAATCTTCTCCAGTTTTATTGTGAAATTCAATATAAACAACATTGATAAGTCTCTTCTAGATCTTCTACCATTGATTCACCAAGTTGAGAAGGTGATGAAGCACGAAAATACTTTCATCCTTATGGTGAACAAAATAAAAGTCCAGGAAAAGAGATCTAAGCCCAAATATTCTTTACAATTCCCTTAAAAAAAGATAAAGATCAAGGGATAAAAAATGGAATAGGATGTTGTTTGTTTAGCATGTTGTGAGAAGGTCCACTAGAAGAAAAACTACACCCAAGCAAAGAAAAAAAGGGAAGCTTCAGGTGAGTTTGTTATCAAGTACAATTTATCTATTTCTACAAATTGGGTATTAGATACAGTATGTGGTGCTCATATATATATTCAAATACATGAACCAAGTAGATTTAGGAAGATTGGCTGAGGGTTGGTAGATCTGGAAGCAGCCAATAGAGCCAAGTTTGATGTTCTGACTATTGAGGACTACCACCTTACGTTGTCGAATAGAATTATCTTGGTTTTAAAATATTATTATTATGTGTCATTCATTACCAAAAACATTATTTCTATATCTATAATTTATACAGATGGATTTATTTTCAAGTTTGGGAATAAATGTTGCTTCTTTTATAAAGATGGCATTTTTTAAGGTAAGACACATTTAAATAATGGTTTTTATGTGTTGGATTACACAAACTAAGTAATGGAAATTGATAATGAAACTACTTCACATGACTCATGTTACACCCAACTATGAAATCACTATTTAAGTCATGTAAATGAAAAATGTTTAACTAAATTACACCTAGATGTATATTTATATTCCTTTGAACTAAAACCACTTGGTGTATGTCATGCATGTTTACGGGGGGAAATGACAAAATCCCCATTTATTGGAAAAGGTTAAAAGGATAAATAGATTCTTTAATTAGTTCATATTGATGTGTGTAGACCATTTATAGTTGAAGAAAGGGGTGGTTACTCATACTTTATAACTTTTACTGATGATTTTAGTGGATATGGATATGTCTACTTGATGAGGTATAAGTTGGATTCCTTAGAGATATTCAAGGAATATAAGAATGAATTTGAGAACAAGATTGGTAAGAATATTAAGAAACTCTAGAGAATATATTAGTCAAGACTTTATTGATTATTTATGGTAGTTTGGGATTCTATCTCAACTCACTCCTTCTTACACACCTTAATGTAACGATGTAAGTGAAAGGAGGAATCACACCCTGTTAGACATGGTGAGTTCAATGATGAATCATGCAAGCCTTCCATTATCCTTTTTGGGATACGCATTATAAAAAAACATACATACTAAAATGAGTGTCAACTAAAGTGGAAGATGATATTTCATACCAATTATGGAGTGGAAAGAAACTTGTATTGTCATACTTACATGTGTGGGGTTGTGAAGGGTTTGTTAAGGCTTCTTAAGGCCACAAAAGTGCACCTCGAGGCACAAATTGTACTTTATAGGATAACCTAAGGAAACAAGGGGATATTTCCTATATAACCCCTTGGGGAAAAAGGTAATAGTATCTAGACACACCGTATTAATTGAGAGGTGGGACATCTCTAAAAGATATAGTGGGAGTGAGATAGACTTTGATGATGTCTGAGATCAAGGTACACAAGAGTTGTTATAGGAACAGATTCCAAAAAACCTCATAGAAGAAGAAGTTCCAGAGACACAAGTACTACATGGGAGTACAAGAGAGGTTAGAGAACTAGAATGGTATGGTTTTCTAGTCACCAAGGATGGTTAATCATTATTAATTGATAATAATGATCATGTAACCTAAAAGGAAGCAGTAAGTGTCATAGATGTTTCCAAATGGAAAGAAGTTATAAATTATGAAATGAATTCCATGTACCAAAACAAAGTCTAGATTTTGGTAGATCCTCTAGTGGATATAAAGATAGTTGGATTTAAATGTATGTTCAAGAAGAAACTGGGCATGGGTGGACAATTCAATACTTATAAGGCGTGATTGGTTATAAAAGGGTTCAAACAATTTCAAAGCATAGACTACGATGAAACCTTTTCACCAGTTTTTATACTAAAATCCATCAGAAATATACTTTACATTGTAGTTTTACATGACTATGAGATTTGAAAAATATATTTCAAAATAGTGTTCCTTAACTAGAACCTTTAGGAAGATGTCTAAATGAAAAAACCTGAAGGGTTTGTGACACCAAAGGATGCCAACAAAGTTTTCATATTACAAAGATCCATCTATGGATTAAAACAAGAATCTAAGTTAGGGAAAATTTGGTTTGATAAATCCATAATGAAATTTGGTTCCATAAATAATGAATGTGAGCCTTGTGTCTATAAAAAGTTTAGTGGGAGTTAGTTAATTTTCTTAATATTATATGTTGATTAAATATTACTTACTAGAAAAAAATACCAATCCTATAGTCTGTTAAAACATGGTTGAATAAATATTTCTCCATGAAGGACTTAGGAAAATCAACATATATTCTTGGGATCAATATCCATAATGATATATCCAAGAGGATGATTGACCTAAGTCAAGGTACATATATTGATAAGATACTAAAGAAATTAAATATAGAACAATCTAAGAGGGGATTATTTCCAATGTCACATGTCACTCACCTTTCTAAGAAAATGTGTCCTCAGACACATAAGGAAAGATAGGAAATGGAAAGGATTTCATATGAATTGGTTATTGGGTTAGTCATGTATGTTATTCAATACACTAGGATAGATGTTTCATACGCCTTCAGTGCGGTATACATATATCAAGATGACACAAGTGACTACCATTGGATGGTAGTTAAGACTATCCTTAAGTATTTGAGGCATACTAAGGATATGTTCTTAGTCTATGGATGATATGAAGAACTAGTAATCATAGGATATGTAGATATTGTTTTCTAAATAGATCAGAACGATCTAAAATCATAGATGGGATACATCTTTACTCTGAATGGAGGTTCTGTGAGATAGAAGAGCTCAAAGAAGGTTGTGGTCACAGATTCTATAGTAGAGTCTGAGTATATTTCAACTTTTGGGGAACCTAATGAATCAATTTGGATGCACAACTTCACCCAAGTTCTTGATGTGATGCCTATTAGTAAATATCCTATCACACTTTATTGTGATAATACTATAGTGGTGGCCCTAGTAAAGGATCTAAGGCCACATCAGAAAATGAAACACATACTTCATAAGTATCATCTCTTGAGATATTTTTCTCAGAGAAGTGATGTTTTAGTGAGAATAATATCCACATAAGACAACATGGAGGACCCTTTAACTAAATTCTTGAATCAAAAATAACATGATTATCCTATGAGGTCTTGCGAACTCAAAGTCATGGGTAGTTGGATCTATTCCAAGTGGGAGTCTATTAGAGTTAGTATTTTAGAACCAACAGTTTGTACTTTGTATTACATCTATATTCAAAAATTTGAATATTAATAAAAATATATTATTAAATATTTTACAATATTTTTTCATAACTTTGATGTGATAATGTCATGGGGTATCTATCGCATTAATAAGGTCATAACAATTATCTATTATGATAAGAACCTTGAAGTGTCATGATGATATTCTTAAATATAGTTATATGGTTGGATAGCATGCTATGATGGGACACATAGTATATAGACTATCAGGTGTGGTTACTTGTAAGTGGATGAGACTTCTTCTCATGAATTTTTTACTTGGTAATATCTAAGATGAGAGATTATGAGAACAGACTCGCTGATAGGAATTCTTCATATTCATGTTTCATCGGATATCACTATTAGTGAGTGTGTGTACTGGTCCTTCGACTTTAATATTATTATTAATGCATGTCATGACTCATGCAATTAGATTTACTGACCAAAACTGTGATTCCATATGTTTGAAAAAAAGTAGGGTATGTTGGGTGCATCATGAATGACATGTTATTAATAGATAAGTCGGGGAAGGATTTTCCCCTTCAATCTTTATGAAAGTTGATATATAAACCCTTTTATTGAAATTAAACTATCACATTAAATTCTATGACCATGGTGTAACAACGAGTTTATTTTAGATATTCAAAGAAAGATGTATTGAGCACATAGGTTGATGAAATAGATGTGAAACCTACATGATGAGGTATTATGATAAAGGAATTATATTATAGGGTAATAATTTATATGTGGTTGTTGATATTGTGATATTAAGTTATTTCTCTTGGGTGCCTTGACTTGTTGTGAGATAGTAATCTTGTACTTTAGTCAAGACTATCTTGTACCAACAAAAAATAATCCTAGAGGGTCACACACAAAGTGTTTCTATCGATATTGATTAAATTCTAATCAAAATTAATTAATGGAATGAATATTATTCTCAAGACTGATAAATAATTTTATTCAATTTTTATTGATTACATAAACTAAATTAAATATATTTATTTTATTTATTGAATACTTGATAAATATTTATTCTTCAGACTGTGAATAGAATATTTATTTATTAATAAATACTTGTTAAATATTTTTTTGAGTATTCTATAAATACCTAGGAGGAAATCAAGGGGACCAAGATTGTGTCTAGTGATAAATATTAATTTTCAAACTAGAAAAATAATATTTATCGTTGTTCCAGTTAGCACACACCATAAAATAATAATAATATTATTATTATTATTATTATATTTCATGGAGTTAGATAATGACCATTGTATTATTTAAGGGTCAGTATGCAATTAAATAATATTTTAACATAAACTATAGCTCTATAAATAGATGGTTATGTCTATTATATAGGGTTAATATTGAATTGAGAATCATTGCGTATAGAAAACTTCTCTATAAAATTCCTCTTTCCCTCCTCCTCTTAAGAATGAGAAGATCAAGAGAGAATCCTTTAATACCGAAGGATCTTGTAGAGATCAAGACGAACAATGCAAGATGGTTGAT
Organism: Viscum album; assembly: GCA_963277665.1. Taxonomy (NCBI): domain Eukaryota; kingdom Viridiplantae; phylum Streptophyta; class Magnoliopsida; order Santalales; family Viscaceae; genus Viscum; species Viscum album. The sequence continues at coordinate 863,706,325 of OY728121.1, forward strand.
ATGTTATGCCATCCCACAACATTCCATCGGTGGTTGTTCAAAGATCAAAAGAGCACATGTGAATCACCACTGGAAGGATTCTACACTTGGATCCCACCTATGCAATGAAGTTAATCCATAAAGGGTTTTTGGAAGATCAATATCATCATTAAAGAAATATCCTTAGACAAGGTATTTCTTTATCTATATTTAATATAAATTAATTATAAATTTAATGTTCAAAGATCCTCTCTAGGTTTCAAGCTTCCTATGTCAATGCCCATTTGAAAAAAAAAACATTGATCATGATGTTCGTATCATGTAAAATATAAAAATGATCCATGAGATCAAAAAAATACTTGGTTTTTTTGTCCACCAAGTTGCTTTAATTATGCCCAGGAACCTTCTCTTTCGATATTATTGTTTTTTCCACTTTTTCATGGTATACATATTAATGATTGAAAACCTTTTATTTAACTTATCTATTCCATTGAAAATATAATATTCCATATGGGTATATTTTATTAATTATGGAATGATTTTGAAAGGAATGGAATGATTTTGAATAGAAAACAAAAGGATGATTTGTAAATGGAAAATGATTTCTTCTATACATGTTTTAGAAATTTATTTTAAATATGAACTAACAAATTCATTTGGTTTGACATTATATAGTTTCTTTGTGGTATCCTACTCGGATATTGATCTCATACCCTACTTTTTTATTTGGGAATTTATAGCCTTGGTTTTGCAGGATACAAGTAAAGGGAAGAGTGTCGTGTAGTGGTAGACACTACTTGATCTTCTTTCCAATTGGTGGGATGGGATGGAGGTAACTTATGGTCATGTGGATATGGGCCTGTGGGTTGATTATATTTCCATGTAATTGATAGTCTTCTTGTTTTGTTTGAGTCCTTATTATCCAGTTTTTGGTTGTGACCTATTTGGTTGTTGTTGACATATGATATGCTCTAGTTATCTATTGTTTTACTCTGATTATTTATTTTATATCATATGTCTGTTGAGGGTGAAATTGATCCCATTTTATCTTATATGATACCTAGGCACTTGCTGCCAACCCATGGTGATCGAGAATGAACTTCAAGCCTTGTGGCGGGCCAATTTGGATAAAGTTATGAGTTTACTAAGATTGGTTTATTACACTATAAATAAATAAAAATTCTATAAATAGCACACTTTACACCGATGATTCCTCTAAAATATCATGGTCTTAGCTGGATTCATTTTATGAAGATCAGTAAAGTGGCATACATAAGCCTCCCACCTCCAGAGGCATCGATAGGCTAAACTAAATCATGTGTCGTGTGTGTGAGACTCTCCATCCTCCATGATGTGCTAGCATATCATGATGAAAATCAGATGATATAATGAGAGTTGTGGGTGATGGGGAGTTCAACTAGGGCATCATGCAGGATACACACACACACACCGCCATCAAATGGTGGTGGCTATATATCCATGAGGACACCCATTGATGCTATTATATTTACTCATGCATTTATAATGCATGAGTAAATTCCATGAATAGTTCATACATTCATTGCATGAATGAATTTCCTCCCTCATGTTTCATCTCATGGAAAAGTTTTTTAAATAATATCTTAGGTGGAGGATTGCTCGAATGCCTAGTCATTACTCTCATAGGCTACATGTAATGATACACCCATTATACGTGAAAATCCTAATTTGTATGCAATAGAGTATATATCATATATATATATCATATATATGTAAGGATTTATGATATATTTTATTTAGTTATCATATCACCTATCATGTTACACACAATAAACATTAATTAATGATAAAGTTGTTAGGCGGAGAAAAGGAGAAGTGATGGCAAGAGGGGGGGGTGAATTGCCTTTTAAAAAATGATTAACAAATTAAAAATCAAAGTGAAAGTGCAGCAGAAATAAAAGAGGCAAGACACAAGAATTGATAACGGAGTTCGGCCAAAAACCCGGCCTACGTCTCCGCTCCCAACTCAACCGTTGAGAGATTCTACCGCTTGCTTTTCAATGGTTTTAGCAAGAAACCCACTAGACTTTTCAGGTTAGTCTAGAACCTATTACAGCTTGCTTTTATTGGTTGAGCAAGAACCCACTAGCCTTTTTAACGGGTGAAGGCTAGCTCACCGAAAACTCAAGCCTTTTAAAAGGAAAGGCTTGACAAACCTCTTCACACCTTAAAGGTGATGTGAAAACCCAAAAGAATGGAGGATGAGAGAAGTGGGAGTTTGTAGGCACAAACTCAATTTTAAGCTCAAAATAAATAAAACGATAAAAACCGTAATTGGGAAGACTTGGGCGCCAATGGATGATTGGAGTTGAGGACGTGCACTCCCAAGCTTCTTTGGTGATGCTCCTTGGATGTGGAATTGAGTTGGAGCGATTGGGGTTCCTTGGAGAAAGTCCGCCGGAGGTTCGCCAAATGATGGAAAATGTGTCTGATGGCTTCACAATTGTTCCGACAATGTTCCGGGGCTTCATGGTCCTTTATTTATAGAGGGGGAACCCTCAAAAGGCCTTAGGGAGGCTTTGGAGCCGTTGGAGAGGCTTTTGGAGCCGTTGGGAGGCAAGTGGACAGGCTGGTCAAAGGCCCAACGGCTAGTTTGACTGCCTCCACCGGCTGACCGGTACAGGGCCACCGGTTGGCCGGTGCCTTGGAGATGGGTGGATGCTTCTGTCCAGACTCCACCGGCTGGCCGGTGGTGAGGCCACCGGTTGGCCGGTGGCAATACAGTAGCAAACACTGTTCTGCTGGGTGCCACCGGCTGGCCGGTGCTGAGGCCACCGGTTGGCCGGTGCTGAGGCAGTGGCTCTGCCTTCGGTCTGGGTTCCATCGGCTGGCCGGTGGTGAAGCCACCGGTTGGCCGGTGGACTCTGAGAGTCCATTTTTGCTTCCTTGCTTTCTTGGCCGAACTCCTTGCCCACCTAAAAAGATTCCTATCATCCAAAAACACTTGAAAGAGGATTAGATAAATAAGAGGGTGATTGTGATCATGAAAATAAAACCACGAGGGGTTCGAGAGGTACAACAATCTCCCCCTATTTTGATGATCACAATCACCAAAACAAACAATGTAAAAAATGAAATGAAAAACATGCTTTAAAGAATTTTTCCCCCAATCAATCAAGAATTTCTCCCCCTTTGTGATTATCAAAATAGCATGGGGCATAAAACTTGATTGAGGGAATCAGTTGAAAAACAAGATTGAGTTTTTAAACCAATTGAAATTTTCGAAATTTGAATTGAAAGTTTTGAAAAGAAAATTGAAATGAAAAATTTGAATTGAATATTTTGAAATGAAAATTTTGATACCAAGTGTTGAAGTTGAAAGTTTGAATAGAAAGTTTTGAATAAAACAAAAATCTTAAACAAACCTAACTCCCCCTAAATAAAACAACAAATCACCGGGGAGAGGTGTTTGAAACCGAGACAAATTTAGGTCCGGTGAGACTCGCTAAGAGGGATTTTTCAATCCATACTTGTCTAGTGGCGGGTCTTCTTTTATAAAATTCATCATTTAAGAAAATAGTTTTGGGGCGGCCATACCGGGCATTTTTGCAATTGCACTCATAAATTAAGTGCCCGGGTTTTTTGCAATAATTACAAAATTTAAATTGAGAACTCCCCCTTACAAAAATAGTAGGTGCATGGGAAGAGGAAGCTTGCTTGGAATAGCCAAGCCCTTCGGTGGTTCTTGAAACGCGTTGGGAACCAAGCAAATTGTTCAAATTTTGTTCACCTTGGGTGAACTTGGCTAGGGATTCCCTTAAGTGTTTGATAGTTGATTCCATGGAATCAATATCGGGAAGGTTTTGGATTTTGAGGGTCAACTCTTCCTTCTCTTTAAGAAGTTGTTCTTTTTCGGAAGAGAGTTTTTTGAAATTCTTTTTTAATGCAACAAATTTGGAAGAAAGTTCGTGAAAACCTTCCTCCAATTGATCTCTCGCATGTTGGAGATCCTCATAAGACATGTGATTGAAAGAATTTGAATTTGAAGAACAAGAGGATGAGGAGTCGGAAGATGTTACCTCATGACATGCCATTAGGCATTTATTACCGTTGTCGCTCGAGGAGGAGGAGGAGGATGATGTGAAGCTATCACTCCATGTGGCCTTGAAAGCCTTCTTCTTCTCCTTTTGCTTGGCCTTTTTCTTGTTGAGTGGGCAATCGGGCTTGTAATGGCCTTTCTCGCCACACCCGTAACATTTTACCTTGGTCTCGGATTTTTCGTTGGGTTGAGCCTTGCGGGATTTCTTCTTTTTGTGCTTCTTCATGAACTTGTGCATCTTGCGGGAAAGATTCTCCATTTCGGAATCACCGCTTGAAGAGGAAGAATATGAGGAGGAGGATCTTTCTTCTTCTTGAACTTTGAAGGCGATGTTCTTTGGAACTTTGATCGGTTTTCCTTCCTTTTCAGCTTGCCTCCTCATGGTGATCTCGTAGGTCATGAGGGATCCGATGAGCTCTTCGACCGGCATGTTCTTTATGTCCTTTGCTTCTTGGATTGCCGTGACCTTCGGAGCCCATGAGCTTGGTAGGATCCATAGGATCTTTTTGACCATGGTTTCTGCAGAAACATCATCACCAAGGGACTTTCTCCCATTGAAAACATCAGTAAACCGTGTAAACATATCAGAAATATTTTCATGTGGGTGCATAGAAAATGACTCAAAATCTTGACGAAACATGTCCAATCGAGCGTCCTTGACTTTGTTGGTCCCCTCATGGGTAACCTCTAAAAGTTTCCAGATTTCGTGTGAGGAGGTTCATGTGGAAACTCGATTGAACTCATTACGATCAAGGCCGCAATGTAGAGCGTTCATGGCTTTGCCATCAAGCTCAAAAATTTTTATATCGGCTTGGGTCCATTTGGATTCATCGGGAGTAGAAAGAGTGTAACCTTACATGACAATTTTATAAATGGGATATCCTATACTTCTAAGAAAAGTAGTCATGCGGGTTTTCCAATAATTATAGTCGGTTCCATCAAAGAATGAAGCACGACCCAAAGAAAAGCCTTCGGGGGCGAAAGAGGTTGAAGCCATCAAAAAAAGATCTTGAATTTGAAACCGGTTAGGGTATTACTCAAATTTTGCCTCTGATACCAATTGTTAGGCGGAGAAAAGGAGAAGTGATGTCAAGAGGGGGGGTGAATTGCCTTTTAAAAAATGATTAACAAATTAAAAATCAAAGTGAAAGTGCAGCGGAAATAAAAGAGGCAAGACACAAGAATTGATAACGGAGTTCGGCCAAAAACCCGGCCTACGTCTCCGCTCCCAACTCAACCGTTGAGAGATTCTACCGCTTGCTTTTCAATGGTTTTAGCAAGAAATCCACTAGACTTTTCAGGTTAGTCTAGAACCTATTACAGCTTGCTTTTATTGGTTGAGCAAGAACCCACTAGCTTTTTTAACGGGTGAAGGCTAGCTCACCAAAAACTCAAGCCTTTTAAAAGGAAAGGCTTGACAAACCTCTTCACACCTTAAAGGTGATGTGAAAACCCAAAAGAATGGAGGATGAGAGAAGTGGGAGTTTGTAGGCACAAACTCAATTTTAAGATCAAAATAAATAAAACGATAAAAACCGTAATTGGGAAGACTTGGGCGCCAATGGATGATTGGAGTTGAGGACGTGCACTCCCAAGCTTCTTTGGTGATGCTCCTTGGATGTGGAATTGAGTTGGAGCGATTGGGGTTCCTTGGAGAAAGTCCGTCGGAGGTTCGCCAAATGATGGAAAATGTGTCTGATGGCTTCACAATTGTTCCGACAATGTTCCGGGGCTTCATGGTCCTTTATTTATAGAGGGGGAACCCTCAAAAGGCCTTAGGGAGGCTTTGGAGCCGTTGGAGAGGCTTTTGGAGCCGTTGGGAGGCAAGTGGACAGGCTGGTCAAAGGCCCAACGGCTAGTTTGACTGCCTCCACCGGCTGACCGGTACAGGGCCACCGGTTGGCCGGTGCCTTGGAGATGGGTGGATGCTTCTGTCCAGACTCCACCGGCTGGCCGGTGGTGAGGCCACCGGTTGGCCGGTGGCAAGACAGTAGCAAACACTGTTCTGCTGGGTGCCACCGGCTGGCCGGTGCTGAGGCCACCGGTTGGCCGGTGCTGAGGCAGTGGCTCTGCCTTCGGTCTGGGTTCCATCGGCTGGTCGGTGGTGAAGCCACCGGTTGGCCGGTGGACTCTGAGAGTCCATTTTTGCTTCCTTGCTTTCTTGGCCGAACTCCTTGCCCACCTAAAAAGATTCCTATCATCCAAAAACACTTGAAAGAGGATTAGATAAATAAGAGGGTGATTGTGATCATGAAAATAAAACCACGAGGGGTTCGAGAGGTACAACAAAAGTATTATCATTAATATATATCTCATGATACAAACTATCACTAAGACAACAATACTTAACTGAATTTAGGTAACAACACTCACACACACACTCACACATGTGATATATGAATTATATAAATAATTAAACTTAATTTCATTCCATTTTCCATTTTTTATGAAGTTTATATGAAAAATATCCCTGAAGATGAATTTTTTACATTTAATGATGTTTTTATGTAAATTGATGTTTTTTATTGGTGGTTTTCTTTACATATTCAATTCATTTTATGAATCTATAAAATCAAATAAAATTTTTTAAGAATTGTGAAATATTCACAATATTTGGTGTCATTATTTAAGTTTCATTATTTTAATTATCAATTTTTAAGATTTTAATAGGTTTAAAAGTGCCACTAAAAACCATTATTATTTTTTAGGTTAGTATGTTAAAAAGGAAATAAACAATAATAATAAAATTAAAATTTGTGTGTGTGTGTGGATGATAATAAATACCCATTAACAAGTATCCAACTCGACTTAGTAGAGTTGAGGTAGTGACCACTTATATTTTTATAGGTTTATTACATTTAATTTAAAATTTTATTAACATCAAGGTAGAATCATGACAACAAACTCATGGAATCCTGACCCTAATTAAATTGATTATTATTAATTTATTGAATAGATATTTTTAAATAAAAATAAAATTTAAAATTTATGTATTTATTTTGTAAGAACCTAGTTTTTATATAAGTTACAGATCCTTTAGTTTTTGGTCTATTTATTTGGTTTTAACCTAATATGGATTCCTAGTGAGGCTATGGAGGAAACGGGGGTGTCTGGGTCTTGTTTAGAGCCCGGAACCCCGATTTTTGTAAGAAATAATTAGTATGCACGGTTAGTAGAAACCATGTTTCCCAGCCTAAACAGTTTCTCTAACCCTACGAGGAATTTCAGAGGGTAGATTAGGGTGCATGATTTACCCTAACTGTGCACCTAGGGTCTCACTCCCATGCCTAATGTCTACAGTTTTTAATAGAGGCTAATGGAATGGTTGGCACATGGTTTCTCAAATAGTGTAACCAAATCATGCGAGGGAGGTATTGAGACAGTGAGGTGTGCATGGTTGGTGCATGGTTTGTCTAACCATGCAGCCAAACCATGTGACCCGGTAATTTTTGGTAAAATTACCAAAATTACCTTAATAGATTATATCATTAAACACATCTTTTCAGTGATAGGAGGGTCCTTCTTTCTCCCCATTTGAGTTCTTCAATCCCTCCAAGCTAGGTTCGATGATAACATCTTCATTCAGATTCCGATTCGATATATGTTCATCTTGTTGGATGTGTGTCAGTAAGATCTTCATTCAAATTGCACCTTTCATCATGTGTCTTTCTATCAACAGATTTATTTAGGTGTTGGATCATATGCCCTATTTTTAGGGTGTTTTTATATTTTTCAGTTTTCTCCTAATCTAGATCAAACCAAAGGCTGATACTGGATGAGTTCTCCTCTGCAGGCATAAGGTGGGTGGTCTAGTATTTATCCCTCAAAGTTGAGATACTTTATATTGTGGGTTATGTTCCACATGCCAATTTCACTATGTGTTTCCCCTATATTGAATATACATTCAATAGGTTTCCTTAATTGAGAACTTGATGACTCTCTTAGATTCACTTCGATAGTTTCCACCCCTTGGGTTGTGCCAATGAATTTCCATTATTTTTATAAATGTATAAATGGAAAAACCATCATAAATATGGTTTTGGAGTGACTTTTAATTATGATATCATAAATGAAATGGATAATTGTAGTGGTGTATTATGGATAAAACACTTATCAAATTATAGTTAAATGAATGGAAGTGAGTGGTGTGACCACATCAATTGATTAAAAAGGACAATGGCTACGCCCTCGTCTAAAGTGTAATTCTATTTAAATATGATCTATCGGTTGAATCTTATTAAATCCCTTGACTATTTATTACTTATGTGTATTGGGCATGGAGACCATATTTCATAATTTGGGCATAATGACTCTCATGTATTAAGTTATGGTCATGGTGTCCCTATATATGACACTTGGGCACGGTGACCCTTGTGAATAATAATGAATGGGCACAATGACCCTATATTGATATGATACAGGCATGGCGACCCTATATTGTGATACAGGCATGGAGACCCTATACTAATATGATATGAGCCTGGGGACCCTATATTGTGATATGGGCATGGTGACCCTATACTGATACGATGCGAGCATGGAGACCCTATATTGTGATATGAGCATGGTGAACCTTATGGATTACGTTACATGGGCATGATGACCCTATTATTATAATATGGGAATGGAGACCTTATTAATATGATACTGGGGATGATGACACTTGTTATCATATGCAGGCATGAAGATCCTTCTTGATATGATTTTGGACACTGATACCCTACTATTATGATACGGGGCATGACATCCCATATTCATGTGATATCAGATATTGTGTCCCTTGATACTAGTAATACTCATGTTAGAGCTCATGGATGCCTGAGTTGCACATTGGGTCTAGGATGGTAGCATTAACCATATATATGGATGTAGACATCACTACATATACATTCAATATATTTGTATGCACATGGTTACTTATTCAGAGATTATCTGGCATGATTCGAAGTACGTATTGTTCATTTGGTGTCCTATAAGAACCAGAGCTAACCCCTTTACAGCATTTATACTACTTATCATTTATATATTTGCACACTATTGTAGTATATTCCCTGACTGAATATTTATAGACACCATTGGTGGTGTGATGTACATGGATTTTTCTTGTATTTTTATAATTTTTTAAACTTAGTTTAATTATTTTTTTTAAACAATTTTATCATTTTTAGTTTGTTTTTGTAGTTTTTTTGTATTTTATATATTTTGATAATTTTTAATTAATTTTTATACAAATATTAATAATTTATTATTTTTATTAGTTTATATTCATTTTATATATTATATTTAACATTATATTATTATTATTAATTCTGCTAATTTTAGTTTTATTATTAGTTTATTAATATTTATTAGTAATTATTATATTTTCCTATATTAGTATTATATTATTGTATTTCATTTTAATATTAGTAGTTTTAATAATAGTAGTATTAATATTATTAGTTTGTTATTATTATTACATTCGTATTTATTAGTAGTGTTATTACTATATTATTATATATATAATTATAATTTAGTCTAATATTATTTATTTTTTAAATATATTATATTAATTTACAAAATTATATCTACACACACACACACACATATATATATATAAAATTATCTATTTATTATTATTATTATTTATAATTAGTTTAATATATTTTTATATAATTTTAATCTTACTTACTATTATTATTATTATTATTATTATCTTTTTATTATCATTTTCATTAGTATTTAACACATAGATGATTAATTTTAATTTTAATTTTTGATTTTTGAATTTTTTGTGTTTCCACCTTTTTCAAGCATCTTCATATAAGGAGGGAGAGCCCCCTTCTTGGTATCATCGGCTGGAGGGGAAAACCCTAGAAAGGGAGGTGGTGGCCTCCTTTATCTCCTCTACCAACACCATGAGCCCTGCTACTGTGTACCTCCATCACCAGCCTATGCCTTCAGCCACACTAGGTGGTCATCTCACTGCAACACACCCACATCCCACCTCCTCCTCTCACGAAGCAACCAGTCGGCGTCACCCTCACCTCCTGCACACCAGGAGGACTCCACTGGGTGGTTCTTCCCTTCTCTTATGATGTATTACACACATCAGTTTCCCCCTTCTCCCTCCATCTCCACTAGAGAGTGTCGCACCCCACCCCCCTCCTAACATAGAAGCTCCACATCCAGCCTCCTCCACACTCAAGCCTCCTCCTCTACACTGATCCACAATAGTGCACTAGGTGGGAGACACCTCCTCCCTTCCCTCGAAAACCCATTGGACTCCTCCAAGGGGACTAGACACCACAACACTAATGGCCTGCCTCCGTAGCAACCTCGATCGACAACCTATCCTTCTCTGATTCACTACCATAGAACCATGCCGCCCTCCTTCCTCCACTGTATAAATTTGGAATGTGCATTGCAACGCATGAAAATTTTCAAATTTATAAACCTACTAACTACTGTAGAAGTGGAGAGAAAATTCAAACCACATATATAATGTTCATAGACACTAGGAATATCCTCTTGTAAGAATGTTCTGACAGACAAGTTTTAAAAGTGATTAACAATTAAAACTTCTAAAAACCAAAAAAAATATTTAAAAACAACTATTTAAATTAACTAAAACTATCTAAGTGAACTAAATTAAGCAATGGAAGAAACTGGAAGAGATTGAAGTTTCAGAGTTGTGACGTTCATTCAGGTGCATGCAATGCTAATTATTTAATTCCCACATCTGAATATTTATTTATTCAATTATCACTGATTATGAATTTGATCAAAATATTATTAGGTCTCATTCTATAATGTTAGAAAGTATTCTAATTTTTATATAAATCATCTATCATTTAATTATCTATCCTAATGAATAATTTTCACCTCATTGTAGCACTGAATCACTTGGTGAAATACCACAACTCATTTCTCACAAAGTCGAGGTATATATCTGCATTAGGTTCGCTTGAATGAGATCACTAATTAAGTATCAATCATAAAATTTTGAAGGGGGAAGAACATAAAATATTGATTTTTCAATTAATATATTTATTTATTTGTAATTCCCTCACATGAAATTTACAATTATTTCATGCACACGATCAAATTCCGAACAAATAAATTCTCTGATGATCTCCTGCTCGTGATTACTTATTAGGTATCACAAGAATGGGCACCAAATCATGTGTGCAGACTTAAAATGAAAATTAATTCTAATGCATATATAATTTAATAAATAAAAATATAATCGAAAAAATAATTTAAAAGTAAATAAGATATGGAAATAAATTAAAGGCATGCAATTATTGTCATATTCATCACAACTCTAACACTAAAGAATTAGCCTTCCATGATGACAACACATCAAATAAAATAATAAAGAAACATCATTGTTCTTGTGTCATAATAGTTTTCACTGCAATCTATCATCAATTATCACCCAATAATAACCATCGCTCTGTCAATCATCATCATGTCGAACCAAACCATCATACTATCAAAAAAATGACTAGATGAGTGTTTGATCTTGTCACGCAGCGTCAATATCCATAAGTAAATACATCATGTGTGTATACATCACGTGCAAAATGATATTTTCTCCAATTTCATTAGGAGTTTTGGTGGTAATCTGCTACTTGGGGCAGAGGAAGGAGGGTATCATGGTTCTATGGTAGTGGATTAGAGAAGGGGAAGTCACTGATCGGGGTTGTTGTGGAGGTGGTTCGATGGCATCGTGGTGTCCAACCCCCTTAAAGAAGTCCACTGGTTCACTGGGAAGGGAGGAGGTGTCGCCTGCCTAGTGTGATGTTATGGCTCGGTGTAGAGGAGGAGGCATGTGCATGGATGGGGATAGTTGTGGAGTTGTTTCATGAGGAGAGGGGGTGTGTCACTCCCTGGTGGAGATGGAGGGAGAAGGTGGCAACTCCTGTGTGTGATACACAATAGGAGAAGGGAAGAACCAGCTAGTGGAGTCCTCTTGGTGTGTAGGAGGTAACGGTGACATCACCTGGTTGCTTCGTGAGAGGACGAGGTGTGATGTGGGAGTGTTGCAGTGAGACGACCACTTGGTGTTGTTGAAGGTGAAGGCTAGTGATGGAGGTGTGCAGCAGTAGGACTCACGGTGTAGGGAGAGGAGATTGAGGAGGTCTTCACCTCCCTTTCTAGGGTTTTCCCATCTATCTGATGATACCATGAAGAAGGGGGCCTCCATCCTTATAAAAAGATGCGTGAAAAAAAAAGGTGAAAACAAAAAAAAATCAAAATTTGAAAATTAAAATAAAATTAATCATATAGATATGTGTTAAATACGAATGAAAATGATAATAAAAAGATAATAAAAATAATAATAATCATAAGTTAGATTAGAATTATATAAAAATATATATAACTAATTATAAATATATATATATATATATATATATATATATATATATAATTTTATATAAATATATATATATATATATACATATAATTAGGTAAATTAATATAATATAGTTAAAAAATAAGTAATATTACACAAAATTATAATTATACAATTAATAATATAGCAATAATACTACTGATAAATACTAACTTAATAATAATAAAAAACTAATAATATTAATACTATTATTGTTAAAATTACTAAGATTAAAATGAAATACAATAATATAATACTAATATAGGAAAATAAAATAATTACTAATAAATATTAATAAACCAATAATGAAACTAACATTAGTAGAATGATTAATAATAATAGTGTTAAATAAAATATATAAAATTAATATAATCTAATAAAAATACTGAATTACTAATATAAGTATATAAATTAACTAAAAATTGTCTAAATATATAAAATACAACATAACTAAAAAAACAAACTAAAAATGCTAACAACGGTTAAAAAAATAATTAAAACTAAGTTAAAAAATATATAAAAATACAAGAAAAAATTGTGTGAATTAAATACCCCACACTTAAACTTTTTCACTCCTGGGAAAAACAATCATAAATAATGCATAAGTGGATCCATAGACAAATCCAAACATCAAAATTACAAGTGTGGAATTTTTCATTGTCGTTTACCCACAAAATATCATGCTTCATTTAAAATTCCAATTTTTTAAAACATTTTCTCTTCCACTTTAATTCTTTCCAAAACAAGTGTGTGCACTCATGCATCATGTGACCTACCTCACTATCACTCTCATCACTCAAAAAAATTGATCAATTGTTTTCTTAATTCTCATACACATGCACGATTACCATAAGCTTGCCATGAATTTCACATCAACACTAGTGGAAATCAAAAGAATACATTAATCTTGAGGACTTCACATTAGGTTCAAATATCTCTGAGGTTTCTAATAGTGGGTCATAATTTTTTTTTGACAATTTGTTGAAAAAATAAGGGTTGAATCTTGAAATAAATGCATGAAAAATTTCAATCCAAATGACTCCCTCAAAATATTTCTCCCCAGCACTTTAAAATTTGATTATCCCCAAGATTATGATAAACCAATGCTTATTTTTTTATTTTTATTTTATTTTATTTTACCTTTTCTCTTTTTTTAGGGAACAACTCATTAAAATAATATGGGAAAGAAAAACTAATGAGTATCAACTCCAAAACCCCATGAAATAAATGTCAGAAAAAATCCCAATGAAAGGTACATAAGTAACACGTACACTATAGAATATTAGTGAAAGTAGATCATATATAAAACTCTCTAGCTCTTTGATTAATGGATCATTACTTTTATAGGTATCCCTAAAAGAGAGGGTTGTCGCGTAATGGCTGGAAATAACTCATTTTTGGAACCAAAAATAATCTACATTATCATATCAAAATACATGTAATTAATGTGGCTATTGTGAAATATAACACATATAATCATTATGGTATAATGTCGATACATGTTCATCAACTACTTCATTATCCCTTAAAAAACTCTCTCCATGAATAAATCTCTCCCCCACACTTTTATTGGAAATAATCATGAAAATATTAAAGAAATGGGTAAGGAAGGGTATCAGCTATAGGATCATCCTAAAAAGGATTCTTTGTGGCTTCTAAGGGATACATAATGAAGAAAATATATAGGTGTATGGTGGGTAAAAGGGGATGAAGAATCAAACAAATGCCTCAATCATTTTAGTGCAACTTTCAAAATTTATATTACTTTAACAAAAAAACATGGCAAGTTCTAGATGGCATAACATGTCATAGATTCCCTAAAAAAATAAATGGCAGATAATGTAAAAATGGTCCAGAATCATCACAAGTATGGAAATATAATGTTGTATATCACAAATGAGCATGAGTACAAAAAAAGTGTCTAAAAAATATAAAATTTTCCAAAAAAAATAGTTTTTCAAAGCATGTAATAATATTATGAATCATTTAAGTCATGATATCAAAGATAAAAGCATGAAAAATAGGAATTGTGTGCTCAAACTACCTAGAGATACAAGTTGTGTGCCTCTGATCATGTTACTATAAAAATGTAGCTTCTTTCACGTGGGTTCGATAATGATAATAATGTTATTGTTTTTTTCAAAAAAAATATTTTTTTAGTTAGCTTTTAGTTAGTTGTTTTACATGGGTTTTTTTTAAGCATAAAATATGATAAAAAATAAAACACTTCCCAGAGTGAGTGCAGATGGACACAGAAAGGCTACATGTATCCAATGAAGATATAGAGATGATGTACCTATAAAATATACACATGTAAAGCACATGCCCACATCATATCAAATATATAACACCAAAATCAAAATCATTTTTATGATAAAAATTATATATGATGAACTCATCTCCATTGTAGTTCTATAAGAAAACATATTGAAATTACTACATGCCATTTTATTACTAAAAAATTAATTGAAACAAAATATAGTACAATTAAAATAAACTAATGATGGGTTTCCTTAGATTGAGTTTTAAGTTTACTTTATCTCTATCCAAACATTGATGACACCTCACCAGGATCAAATGAAAATATAAACCATGCATCTACTTTGTTATCAATGGGAGTGTTGCATGTATCTATCAAGAATAAACTTATCTTGAAATAATATCAAAACATAAATAGAAATTTGTTAGAAAAATGTGTGAGTGGGATGAAATTAAAATAGACCAACTCATAAGGGGATAAAAATACCTCATTTGAAGAAAAACTCAATGAATTATTGAAGTTTTTTCAAATGGAATCATCATGAAGATCAAGAACAATGCTTTTTAAAATTTACACAAGAGAATAAATTCCCTTACCAAAAACTTTTAGTGGTTGGATTATATCTATAATATCCTTGAATGCATTATTTGGGTCGAGGATGTATCCAAAAAAAAATCACTACCAACCACTAGAACAGGGAAATCCACTGGTTTCCAGCTCAATTTATACTCCATAGTTTCATTGATTGTACCAAGGTCAAGAGTATTACTAGAATCTATGGGTATTTAAAGTGAGGTTTTTTTAACCTCAATGCATGGAGAAAGTGGGGCATTTTCAATTGGAGTAGGTGACTCCATTGTTTCAATAATGACATCTTTTTCAAAAGTTTTGTCAGTACTTCGCTCATTATATTTCTCCATTGTCACACGTGTCACCACAAACTCAGGATCCTCCAAGAAATCACATTATTACATTTTTTCTATAATTTTATGAGTGTTATTGACCACTATAACTAACTTAATTTCTTACTTCATAAATTTTTCAAATTTATTCATTTTGGAAAAGGTTTCAAACTCACAAGTATTTTCAGAAAGTAGTGATTTAATTTCATTTGAAGTGATGTTCTCTTGCATGTGGAAATCCATGGTGTCTTGGCTAAATTATGACTCTATAATGGTAAATAAGGGTCCTAATTCAATGTCCACTTCATCCTAAAAAGGTGTAATTTGATAGACATTTAATGTAACCTTTTTCACTTTCAGATGGATGGGTTTTAAACTCTTAGAATAAGGACATAAATCACATTTTCCAAGGGACCTTTATATTCAACAAGTTGGAATACTAAGATTTCATATTCTTGAAATGTGATTATATTGGAAGAATAAAATTATGATGAAGAGGAGTTTTAAATGGTATGATAAGAATAAGGATCAATCAAAGTAGTCACATTCTCAGAATCAGACAATGAATGTTGTTCAAATAGAACCTCTACTGCACTTTCCTCAAAATAATTATTCTCAATTGGATCATTGAGTGGAAATGAGATGGAAAGTTGGACAATTTGAGTCAAATGATTTTCTAGATCTTTCATTGAGGAATGAAATTTTTCATTACATTCATCTTTAAGTTCAAACATTTTATTTGTCTTAGTGATGTTAGAAATCAACAAGCGCTCAATTGTTGAATCATTTGTTTCACATAAATTATCAAGTTATAAATTTTAATAAATGATTTGACTTTAAAAATGATTAATAGATGATAAGGACTTGTATCAGAACATGGTGGAGAATTATCATATGGATCATAACATAGACTTGAATAAAAATCATTAAAATAAACAAGATTACCTAGAGAGATCATGTGTGGTGAATAATCATACTCCATACTGTGAGCTGTGGGAATATAGGGTGGGTGTTTATTGTAGTTGTGTGGTATATCCCATGCCATTATGATCTTATGGTGACTTGAAATTTTTCCTTCAATGAAAAAATTCCCATAGTAGTAAACTGTTTTTTTTTGTTTCTTTTTTGTTTTTTTTAAATAACCTAAATCACTTTAAATAACTCCTAATTCTAATGTTCTTCTGGAAAACAGTGCCAAAAATTTGGCACCTACATCACATCGCATAAAAATTTGAAAATTTATAAACCTACTGACTATTTTATAAGTGGTGAGTAGGGTCGAACCATAGAGAGAATGTGCATAGACACTAGGAATATCCTCTTGGAATTATGTTCAGATAGATGAGTTTTAAAAGTAATTAACAACTAAAACTTATAAAAACCAAACAACTATTTAAATTCACTAAAACTATCTAAGTAAACTAAATTAAGCAATAGAAGAAACTAGCAAAGATGGAAGTGTGAGATTTGTGACGTCCGTTCAAGTGTGTGTAATGCCAATTATTTAATTTCCACGTTTGAATATTTATTTATTCAATTATCATCGATTCTAAATTTAATCAAAATATTATCGGGTCTCATTCTTTGATGTTATACAGTATTCTAACTTTCACACAAATCATCTGTCATTTCTTTATTTAGTCTGACAAATAATTCGCGCATCATTGTAGCACTGAATCACTTGGTGAAATACCACAACTTGTTTCTCACAAAGTTGAAGTATCTATATGCATCAGGTTCGCTCGTATGAGATCACTTCTTAAGTATCACTCATGAAAGTTTGAATGGAAACGCACATTAAATATTAATTTTTCAATTAATATATTTATTTATTCAGAATTCTCTCATGTGCGATTTGTGATTCTCTCATGCGTATGATCAAATTTCAAAAAAATAAACACAACTACAAAAATGGTCTATTTACACGGTTCAAAACCATGGAAATAGGGCCTAAAACTATGGTCATAGGTTACAGCCAAGATTTTTCCCAACCTTGGGTGCTATCACCATGGAAGTAGGGTCTGACCTATATACACGGTTTTAACTGTGGCAATAGGTGTCTTCATTTTCAACTGTGTCTGTAGCCCTAGAAAACCATGGAAATAGCCTAAAAATAATTTGTGCCTAGCCAAATTCGATCCCTACACCTTCACTTCAAGTTTTAGCACCCTAACCACTACACCACTAAGGCCTTTATGTATATATATATATAATATGTTATATATATTATTAAAAACCATGGAAATATCCTGAAAACTATGCCAATTGTTCTTCCCGCCATTTTTTTGGCGGTAAATTTTTTCTCCCATGCAAGGGAAGGAGACCTATAGCCACGGTTTTCAAAACAGTGGCTATAGCCCTTTGAAAAAACGGTTTATAGCCACGGTTTTCAAAACCCTGGCTATAGGTGTAAGCTATAGCCACAGTTTTAAAAACTGTGGCTATAGCCCATGAAAAATGACCTATAGACACAGTTTTAAAACTGTGGTTATGGGCCACATAACTGTGGCCGTAGAAACCTATAGCCACAGTTTTAAAACTATGGATATAGGTCTGTGTCCATAGACACCTATTTCCACGGTTTTAAAACCATGGATATAGTTCTGTGGCAGTAGCCTTTTTTCTAGTTTTGAAATTATCTGATGATCTCCCGCCCGTGATTACTTATTAGGTATCACACGAACGGACACCAAAGTATATGTGGAGACATAAAATGGCAATTAATTCTAATGAAAATATAATTTGATAAATAAAAATCCAATCAAAAAAATAATTTAAAAGGAAATCAAGTATGAAAATAAATCAAAGGCATCCAATTACCATTACATTCATCGTAACTCCGACACCAAATAATTATCCCACCGTGACGACAACACATCAAATAAAATAATAATAAAATATCATTATGCTCGTGTCGTCGTAGTTGTCACCGTAATTGTAACATCCCAAGTAAGTAATGAATGATATATATTTTTATCTATGTCTATTAGTGAATTAGATAGTGTTTTATAGGCTTAAAATGAGAATAAATCCAATCTTAAACATGGAATACACTAATATTTTTAAAAGATTGTTTTACTGCCTTTTGATGGAAAACCATTTTTAAATATATCTTTTGACAATTTTATAATCTATTTTTGTCAAAATAAAATTATTCTTTATGATTGGGATATCAAAATTTACTTTGTGTGAATTTTTGGTATTTTTCCGATAAAGTTCGTTTTTTAATGAATAGTGAAAAATATTGTATTTTAATTCAAAACCACTTTTTAATCTAATTTATTTATATGATTATATTATCTTTTGAATTGGTTTTGAAGTGAAATTAGAATATATTTTTACCATTTAATCCAATGGTAGTCATTGGAATCAATTTCACTTTGAAATTTGACTTAAACTGGTGTCAATCTTTTGATACTTATTGTTTCATAAAAACATGCTATGTATCATGACAGTGGGAATTAATTATTAAATTAATTAATGTAACTTATATGATTTTAATTTTTTAAAATAGACATCATTTTTGAATTCAGAATATCAAATATAGCTTAGGGTGAAGTTTTGGTATTTTTCTGAAGAACTTCAATTTTTGATGAATAGTGAAGCCACTAAGTGGTAGTTAAAGAAACTGATTTTTCGTTTAAATGAAACTTTGTCACTTCTGTGATTTGATTTTCAAAAATCCGACATACATGGTTTTCATTAAGAAGTAAAATGTGGTTAAATGAGATTAAAATAATTTTTTGTTGAATATTAACTTTTAAGTTTTTAATCGCGATTAGAGGTAATTAGTGCAATTTAATACAAAAATGATATTATAATAAAATGAAAATACCTATACACATGTCCTACCCTTATTGGATGTGTCATGGCCGAACAAGACAAGACATGGGTCAACTTGGGGACCCCATGGAGCCACTTTGGTTGGGAAATGACATAAATAACTTTTTATTTAATGTAAAAGTAAAAATGACACAAACATGAGTTGTTTTATTAAAACAATTTTTAAATGGGTTTATACAAGTCATATTTTTGACTATAAATATTAATTAGAAAGATAAAAATATTTCCTATATCATGATATTTTTTTATAATTTTTAGACATTAAATAAATTAAATTATTTATGACATCATGATGATGCAGCGATTACCTCATTAATAAAGGATTTAAATAAAATGAAAAGATAATGTACAATCTATGACCTACACATGTCCAAAACCTATTGTATGGGTGGATTTCGAACCCTTATCACCTTACCCTCAAATTATATCAATGTGGGACCTTTTAAATCCGAAAATCATTTTAAAATAAAGTAACATTTCTTTACTTTCCAAGAGTGACCCTCCTCTCCTCTTATAAAAGGCCCCCACCTCCACCTCCCTACCCACACTTCCAAAGGCTTTTACTCGGCCAACCCCTAACCATTTTGTCTCTCCACTTCCCTCTATTACTCCTTTAAGACTCACTTTGGCCAGAATTCTTCCCAAGGAAGCCTTTGAGCTCAAACCAAAGGGAGTTACTCGATTTTAAGGTAATGTCTTCACTTGTGTTCTTTTGCTTCTCCAACCCCCTAAACTCTTTTTATTCATTTCTTTTGTAACAACACCAGTATCTTCCATATACTAGGATGTTTTTATAAGAAGGATTCTAGCTACACTTACACACACCTACATCTAATGGTTAAAGAACATACTGTTTCCGTGGATGGCGAATTTCTGCCTCCTGAAACGATGATTGTTCAACATTCTTTTAACACCTTCAAAGGTGGACATTAAGATGACACTATATTTATATATGATATATAATATGTTTATGTTTTCCTTAAGCTTCTGTATTTTTCATTTTGGTCATACCTTTATGGTTTCCATTATGGGTAAACGCGATATTTTCATTTAAGGAAGTGTGGACTACCGCCCCCTCAAAGTGATTTGATTCGTTAATACCATATGTGGGACGTATAAATGATGGAGTTATGATATTATATATAATATTACACTGGAATTATAATATACCTTTATATAATTATGATTCCATTTCATAAAATACGAAATATAAATGGAAGCAGCGTTCATGCGTACGTACGGCTTACCGTCTCCATGAACGGTGCATTTCATTTCTTACCTCTAAATGTTATGTAATATTATAAATGCATGAATGTACTGGATATATATGATATATATGATATCTACATCATTAATACCATTCTTGATATAATGGATACATGAACAACTTGTAATTATAAAGGGTTTATTTTTTACTCAAGTACCAATGATCGTTAAAACGACCGTTATTAACTTAAATAATTACATAGTGTTCATGACATGGAAATAAGTGATATAAAAGGAATAATGAACTTGAAAAAGGTTCTTAAACAAGTAGAAATTAACTCAAGTTTATTATTCAGGTGATTAAAGAACGACCGACTTAAGTCGGCCCCGAGGTATGGGACTTCGTCTCAATCTCCATTCATTGAGGCATATTTTGTTTTATACACAACCTTATTTTATACGGTGTATAAACCCCTTTGACTTTTACTTTTATCCAAAAGGAATATTTTTTATACGAAGAGTTTTACTAAACGACAAAAGGGAATGTTTTTTTCGTATGTATGCGGCGACAACGACTTCTCCGCCGTCGTGACCATTATTTGAGTTTCGGCTTCCTCTACAAGCCATACCTTTTTTTTAAGAAAAATAAATACCATGTTTTACTTTTCTTTTATTTTGGTATTAAAAATTGTTTTCATAATGTTTTTATATTAATGTGTTGTATTGATATCTTGTGATTGAATGGTGGAAATGTTATGTTTCCTTTATGCATGTTTTATGTGATACGATTATGTTGAGGTTCTTGGGAATTATTATGAAGATGGGTGGTTCCGTGATAAACTAAGGGCGGGTGAGCCCGATATAGCTCTCCAATGCATTGGGTAATGCGAAGGAGTGAAACGTTAAGGTTTCTCTGAAGAGATTTAGGGAATATACTGTGATGGGTATTCCAAACGTAACCAAGAGGGTTACTCCCTACGTAAGAATGTTATGAATGCCTGAAGTTACCTTTATGTCTTATGATTTCTATGATTTATTCATGATTTTATGAGGTATGTTAAAGTGCCTATGTTTTATGGGTAAAGTATGATTTCATTATTATGTATATATGAACTCATGTTTCCTTTCCATATTTTTATAACCCTTACTGAGCTTTTTATGCTCATCCCAAGTTTTTTGAAATGTTTTTCACAGGACAAGGGAAAGGTACATGATATGATGATAGTGTCAAGGAAGTGTCAAGAAAGAATCCATGTTTTATTTTAAATATGTTTCTGTTGATAGGAAAAATGAAAACTATCTTTTATGTAACCACTTTTCTTAAATGTGGAATGTAATACATGTTTTATTATCTAATTCTCTAAAACTCTAAACCTGAAAAGATCCTCAAGGTGTAATCTTGTAATAACTCAAGATTAAGTAAGGTTTAAGGCTGGGGCCTTATAGTTGGTATCATAGGTCGGTTTAGATAACTTTAGGAGTTATAATTCTATTAAATGATTATCCAAAAATATTTTTTTTTGAAATGATATAGCATTTGAAGATTACCATGTTGATTCATCTGAGACATGTTTGTTAAGAATGGTTTTTCATAGAGGAAACAGAACAGCTTTTCTGGGAAGGCATATATAGGGAAATGACCTTTCAAATCAGCATCCTGAGATGGTCAGAATCAGAACTAAACAGTTTGCTGCAGTGATGGCTCAGTTGAATCAGGTGAAAAATGTTGGTTGTTTTTATTGATGATATTGTGGTGTTTTCTAAAAGTAAAGAGGAGAATGAAAGACATATAAGGGTTATTTTGCGAACCTTGAAAGAAAGGAAATTATATGGGAAATTCATAAAGTGTGATTTTTGGTTGCAAAAAATTTCTTTCCTTGGTCACATTGTTTCAAAAGATGGCATAACTGTTGATCCTCCTAAAACAAAAGTTGTTGAAGAATGACCAATACCCACAAATGTAACCGAGATCCGTAGTTTCCTTGGTTTGGAAGGTTACTACTGAAGGTTTGTTGAAAATTTTTCACGGTTATCTAGTCCAATGACTAAGCTAACTCGGAAGGGTGTTAATTTTATCCGGGCAAAAGAATGTGATGATTGTTTTCAGGAGTTGAAAAGAAGATTGGTGAATGCTTTAGTTTTGGCACTTCCTTCTAGGAATGGTGAGTTTGTTATATACAGTGATGCTTCTTTGAAGGGACTTGGCTGTGTCCTTATGCAGAACGATCAGGTAATTTCATATGCTTCACTTCAGTTGAAAAATCATGAGGTAAATTACCCTACACATGATTTGGAATTAGTTTCTGTTGTTTTTGCTCTAAAAATTTGGAGGAATCATTTTTATGGAGTAAAGTGTGAAATATATACTGATCTCAAAAGTTTAAAGTATATATTCACTCAGAAAGAATTGAACATGAGACAGAGGAGATGGCTGGAATTAATCAAGGATTATGATTGTACAATTCATTACCATCCGGGAAAAGAAAATAAAGTGGCAGATGCTTTGAGTCGAAAAAGTAATGCTTCATTAACCATGCTACGTTTGGAACGAGATCCTTTGTTTTTTGATTTGATGAAATTTGGCATGGAAGTTGTTTGTGCAGGAAGTCCTTCTGTTTTGTTTCAGGTATCAATGAAATCTTCTCTATCAGACAGAATCAAGCAAGCACAGAAGCAAGACAGTGAGTTGCAGAAAAAGGTAGAGCTGGTTTAGAAGGGTAAGTTGTCTGAATTAAACATTGATAATGATTGTGTTTTGAGATTTGGGAAGAGATTGTTTGTGAATTGTGATTCACAGTTAAAGAGAGAGTTGTTATGTGAGGCTCATAGTTCCCCGTTTTCAGTTCATCCTGGCAGTACTAAGATGTACAGAGATCTGCGGGAGTATTACTGGTGGGATGGAATGAAAATGGATATTGCTGATTTTACTGTGAAGTATTTGACTTGTCAGCAGGTTAAAGCAGAGCGGTAGTTACCGAAAGGGATGCTTCATCCTTTACCAATTCCAGAGTTTAAATGGGAAAATATATCCATGGACTTTGTTGTGGGATTACCGAATACATCTAGAGGTAATAATGCAATCTGGGTTATTGTTGATCGATTGACTAAATCTGCTCATTTCCTTCCTATTCGAGATACTTTCTCTCTAGATCAACTTTCTCGTTTGTGTCTTAAAGAGATATTCAGGTTACATGGAGTTCCTCTCTCCATTGTATCTGATCGTGATCTCAGGTTTACTTCTAACTTTTAGAAAGGC
Source organism: Viscum album (assembly GCA_963277665.1). Classification (NCBI taxonomy): domain Eukaryota; kingdom Viridiplantae; phylum Streptophyta; class Magnoliopsida; order Santalales; family Viscaceae; genus Viscum; species Viscum album. Next base: position 863,730,229 of record OY728121.1, read on the forward strand.
CTTTAGAAGTCGTTGGGTACTGAATTAAATTTTAGTACAACTTTTCATCCTCAATCAGATGGGCAGTCAGAATGAACAATTCAGACTTTGGAGGATATGTTATGTGTCTGCTCTTTGGATTATCAGGGAAGTTGGGACCAACATCTTTCTTTGGTTGAGTTTTCATATAATAACAGTTTTCATTCCAGTATACAGATGGCTCCATTTGAGGCATTATATGGTAAACGGTGTCGAACTCCAACTTTTTGGGATGAAGTGGGTGAAAGGAAGCTGATGGGACCAGAATTGGTAGAAGAGATGGCAGAAAAAGTTCATTTGATTCATAAACACATGAAAACAGCTCAGAGTAGATAGAAAAGTTATGCAGAAAACCGGAGGAAGGATCTATCTTTTAAGGTAGGTGATCATGTTTTTCTCAAAGTTTCACCATGGAAGAGTGTGATGCGATTTGGTAAGAAAGGAAAGTTGAGTCCAAGGTTCATTGGACCATATGAAATTCTGGAGAAATTTGGATCGGTCGCTTACCGAGTGGCTTTACCTCCGAGTCTATCTCAGGTATACAATGTTTTTCATGTTTCGATGCTGAGAAAGTACATGTCAGATCCATATCATGTTTTGAGTCCAGAGGTAGTTTAGCTGGAAGAGAACCTATCTTATGAGGAACAACCGGTCCAGATTCTTGACCACATGGATCAAGTGTTACGTAATAAGGTGATTAATCAGGTAAAGGTTTTGTGGACAAACCACATGATGGAAGAGGCAACATGGGAATCTGAAAATGCAATGAGGGATAAGTACCCCCCATTTATTCGATAAGTAAATAAATTGCGGGGATGCAATTTTCTAAAGGGGGGGAGGATGTAACATCCCAAGTAAGTAATGAATAATAGATATTTTTATCTATGTCTATTAGTGAATTAGATAGTGTTTTAGAGGCTTAAAATGAGAATAAATCCAATCTTAAGCATGGAATACACTAATATTTTTAAAAGATTGTTTTACTGCCTTTTGATGGCAAACCATTTTTAAATCTATCTTTTGACAATTTTATAAGCTATGTTTGTAAAAATAAACTTATTCTTTATTATTGGGACATAAAAATTTACTTTGTGTGAATTTTTGGTATTTTTCCGATAAAGTTCATTTTTTAATGAATAGTGAAAAATGTTGTATTTTAATTCAAAACCTCTTTTTAATATAATTTATTTATATGATTAGATTATATTTTGAATTGGTTTTGAAGTGAAATTATAATATATTTTTACCATTTAATCCAATGGTGGTCATTTGAATCAATTTCACTTTGAAATTAGACTTAAACTGGTGTCAATCTTTTGATACTTATTGTTTCATAAAAACACGCAATGTGTCATGACAGTGGGAATTAATTATTAAATTAATTAATGTAACTTATATGATTTGAATTTTTTAAAATATAAATCATTTTTGAATTCAGAATATCAAATATAGCTTAGGGTGAAGTTTTGGTATTTTTCTGAAAAACTTCAATTTTTGATGAATAGTGAAACCACTAAGTGATAGTTAAAGAAACTGATTTTTCGTTTAAATGAAACTTTTCCACTTCTGTGATTTGATTTTAAAAAATCCTACATACATGGTTGTCATTAAGAAGTAAAATTTTGTTCAATGAGATTAAAATAAATTTTTTGTGAATAGTAACTTTTAAGTTTTTAATCGCGATTAGAGGTAATTAGTGAAATTTAAGGAAAAAATGATATTATAATAAAATGAAAATACCTAGACACATGTCCTACCCTTATTGGATGTGTCATGGCCGACCAAGACAAGCCATGGGTCAACTTGGGGACCCCATGGAGCCACTTTGGTTGGGAAATGACATAAATAACTTTTTATTTAATGTAAAGGTAAAAATGACACAAACATGAGTTGTTTTATTAAAACAATTTTTAAATGGGGTTATACAAGTCAGATTTTTGACTATAAATATTCATTAGAAATATAAAAATATTTCCTATATCATGATATTTTTTTATAATTTTTAGACATTAAATAAATTAAATTATTTATGACATCATGATGATGCAGCGATTACCTCATTAATAAAGGATTTAAATAAAATGAAAAGATAATGTACAATATATGACCTACACATGTCCAAAACCTATTGTATGGGTGTATTTAGAACCCTTATCACCTTACCCTCAAATTATATCAATTTGGGACCTTTTAAACCCGAAACTCATTTTAAAATAAAGTAACATTTCTTTAATTTCCAAGAGTGACCCTCCTCTCCTCTTATAAAAGGCCCCCACCTATACCTCCTTACCCACACTTCCAAAGGCTTTTACTCGGCCAACCCCTAACCATTTTGTCTCTAAACTTCCCTCTCTTACTCCTTGAAGACTCACTTTGGCCAGAAGTCTTCCCAAGGAAGCCTTTGAGCTCAAACCAAAGGGAGTTACCCGATTTTATGGTAATGTCTTCACTTGTGTTCTTTTGCTTCTCCAACCCCCTAAACTCTTTTTATTCATTTCTTTTGTAACAACACCAGTATCTTCCATATACTATGATGTTTTTATAAGAAGGATTCTAGCTACACTTACACACACCTATATATAATGGTTAAAGAACATACTGTTTCCGTGGATGGCGAATTTCTGCCTCCCGAAACGATGATTGTTCAATATTATTTTAACACCTTAAAAGGTGGCCATTAAGATGACACTATATTTATATATGATATATAATATTTTTATGTTTTCCTTAAGCTTCTGTATTTTTCATTTTGGTCATACCTTTATGGTTTCCATTATGGGTAAACGCGATATTTTCATTTAAGGAAGTGTGGACTACCGCCCCCTCAAAGTGATTTGATTCGTTAATACCATATGTGGGACATATAAATGATGGAGTTATGATATTATATATGATATTACACTAGAATTATAATATACCTTTATATAATTATGATTCCATTTCATAAAATACGAAATAGAAATGGAAGCAGCGTTCATGCGTACGTACGGCTTACCGTCTCCATGAACGGTGCATTTCATTTCTTACCTCTAAATGTTATGTAATATTATAAATGCATGCATGTACTGGATATATATGATATATATGATATCTAAATCATTAATACCATTCTTGATATAATGGATACATGAACAACTTGTAATTATAAAGGGTTTATTTTTTACTCAAGTACCAATGATCGTTAAAACGACCGTTATTAACTTAAATAATTACATAGTGTTCATGACATGGAAATAAGTGATATAAAAGGAATAATGAACTTGAAAAAGGTTCTTAAACAAGTAGAAATTAACTCAAGTTTATTATTCAGGTGATTAAATAACGACCTACTTAAGTCGGCCCCGAGGTATGGGACTTCGTCTCAATCTCCATTCATTGAGGCATATTTTGTTTTATACACAACCTTATTTTATACGGTGTATAAACCCCTTTGACTTTTATGTTTATCCAAAAGGAATCCTTTTTATATGAAGAGTTTTACTAAACGACAAAAGGGAATGTTTTTTTCGTACGTATGCGGCGACAACGACTTCTCCGCCGTCGTGACCATTATTTGAGTTTCGGCTTCCTCTACAAGCCATACCTTTTTTTTAAGAAAAATAAATACCATGTTTTACTTTTCTTTTATTTTGGTATTGAAAATTGTTTTCATAATGTTTTTATATCAATGTGTTGTATTGATATCTTATGATTGAATGGAGGAAATGTTATGTTTCCTTTATGCATGTTTTATGTGATACGATTATGTTGAGGTTCTTGGGAATTATTATGAAGATGGGTGGTTCCGTGATAAACTAAGGGCGGGTGAGCCCGATATAGCTCTCCAATGCATTGGGTAATGCGAAGGAGTGAAACGTTAAGGTTTCTCCGAAGAGATTTAGGGAATATACTGTGATGGGTATTCCAAACGTAACCAAGAGGGTTACTCCCTACGTAAGAATGTTATGAATGCCTGAAGTTACCTTTATGTCTTATGATTTCTATGATTTATTCATGATTTGATGAGGTATGTTAAAGTGCCTATGTTTTATGGGTAAAGTATGATTTCATTCTTATGTATATATGAACTCATGTTTCCTTTCCATTTTTTTATAACCCTTACTGAGCTTTTTATGCTCATCCCAAGTTTTTTGAAATGTTTTTCACAGGACAAGGGAAAGGTACATGATATGATGATAGTGTCAAGGAAGTGTTAAGAAAGAATCCATGTTTTATTTTAAATATGTTTCTGTTGATGGGAAAAATGAATATTATCTTTTATGTAACCACTTTTCTTAAATGTGGAATGTAATACATGTTTTATTATCTAATTCTCTAAAACTCTAAACCTGAAAAGATCCTCAAGGTGTAATCTTGTAATAACTCAAGATTAAGTAAGGTTTAAGGCTGGGGCCTTATAGTTGGTATCATAGGTCGGTTTAGATAACTTTAGGAGTTATAATTCTATTAAATGATTATCCAAAAATATTTTTTTTTGAAATGATATAGCATTTGAAGATTACCATGTTTCTTCATCTGAGACATTTTTGTTAAGAATGGTTTTTCATAGAGGAAACAGAACAGCTTTTCTGGGAAGGCATATATAGGGAAATGACCTTTCAAATCAGTATCCTGAGATGGTCAGAATCAGAACTAAACAGTTTGCTGCAGTGATGGCTCAGTTGAATCAGGTGAAAAATGTTGGTTGTTTTTATTGATGATATTGTGGTGTTTTCTAAAAGTAAAGAGGAGAATGAAAGACATTTAAGGGTTATTTTGCGAACCTTGAAAGAAAGGAAATTATATGGGAAATTCAGAAAGTGTGAGTTTTGGTTGCAAAAAATTTCTTTCCTTGGTCACATTGTTTCAAAAGATGGCATAACTGTTGATCCTCCTAAAACAAAAGTTGTTGAAGAATGACCAATACCCACAAATGTAACCGAGATCCGTAGTTTCCTTGGTTTGGAAGGTTACTACTGAAGGTTTGTTGAAAATTTTTCACGGTTATCTAGTCCAATGACTAAGCTAACTCGGAAGGGTGTTAAGTTTATCTGGACAAAAGAATGTGATGATTGTTTTCGAGAGTTGAAAAGAAGATTGGTGAATGCTTCAGTTTTGGCACTTCCTTCTAGGAATGGTGGGTTTTTTATATACAGTGATGCTTCTTTGAAGGGAATTGGCTGTGTCCTTATGCAGAACGATCAGGTAATTGCATATGCTTCACTTCAGTTGAAAAATCATGAGGTAAATTACCCTACACGTGATTTGGAATTAGCTGCTGTTGTTTTTGCTCTAAAAATTTGGAGGAATCATTTTTATGGAGTAAAGTGTGAAATATATACTGATCGCAAAAGTTTAAAGTATATATTCACTCAGAAAGAATTGAACATGAGACAGAGGAGATTGCTGGAATTAATCAAGGATTATGATTGTAAAATTCATTACCATCCGGGAAAAGCAAATAAAGTGGTCGATGCTTTGAGTCGAAAAAGTAATGCTTCATTAACCATGCTACGTTTGGAACGAGATCCTTTTTTTTTATTTGATGAAATTTGGCATGGAAGTTGTTTTTGCAGGAAGTCCTTCTGTTTTGTTTCAGGTATCAGTGAAATCTTCTCTATCAGACAGAATCAAGCAAGCACAGAAGCAAGACAGTGAGTTGCAGAAAATGGTAGAGCTGGTTCAGAAGGGTAAGTTGTCTGAATTCAACATTGATAATGATTGTGTTTTGAGATTTGGGAAGAGATTGTTTGTGACTTGTGATTCACAGTTGAAGAGAGAGTTGTTATGTGAGGCTCATAGTTCCCCGTTTTCAGTTCATCCTGGTAGTACTAAGATGTACAGAGATCTGTGGGAGTATTACTGGTGGGATGGAATGAAAATGGATATTGCTGATTTTACTGTGAAGTGTTTGACTTGTCAGTAGGTTAAAGCAGAGCGGTAGTTACCGAAAGGGATGCTTCAGCCTTTACCAATTCCAGATTTTAAATGGGAAAATATATCCATGGACTTTTTTGTGGGATTACCGAAGACATCTAGAGGTAATAATGCAATCTGGGTTATTGTTGATCGATTGACTAAATCTGCTCATTTCCTTCCTATTCGAGATACTTTCTCTCTAGATCAACTTTCTCGTTTGTGTCTTAAAGAGATATTCAGGTTACATGGAGTTCCTCTCTCAATTGTATCTGATCGTGATCTCAGGTTTACTTCTAACTTTTAGAAAGGCCTTTAGAAGTCGTTGGGTACTGAATTAAATTTTAGTACAGCTTTTCATACTCAATCAGATGGGCAGTCAGAATGAACAATTCAGACTTTGGAGGATATGTTATGTGTCTGCTATTTGGATTATCAGGGAAGTTGGGACCAACATCTTTCGTTGGTTGAGTTTTCATATAATAACAGTTTTCATTCCAGTATACAGATGGCTCCATTTGAGGAATTATATGGTAAACGGTGTCGAACTCCAGCTTTTTGGGATGAAGTGGGTGAAAGGAAGCTGATGGGAACAGAATTGGTAGAAGTGATGGCAGAAAAAGTTCATTTGATTCATAAACACATGAAAACAGCTCAGAGCAGATAGAAAAGTTATGCAGAAAACCGGAGGAAGGATCTATCTTTTGAGGTAGGTGATCATGTTTTTCTCAAAGTTTCACCATGGAAGAGTGTGATGCGATTTGGTAAGAAAGGAAAGTTGAGTCCAAGGATCATTGGACCATATGAAATTCTGGAGAAAGTTGGATCAGTCGCTTACCGAGTGGCTTTACCTCCGAGTTTATCTCAGGTATACAATGTTTTTCATGTTTCCATGCTGAGAAAGTACATGTCAGATCCATCTCATGTTTTGAGTCCAGGGGTAGTTTAGCTGGAAGAGAACCTATCTTATGAGGAACAACCGGTCCAGATTCTTGACCACATGGATCAAGTGTTACGGAATAAGGTGATTAATCAGGTAAAGGTTTTGTGGAAAACCACATGATGGAAGAGGCAACATGGGAATCTGAAAATTCAATGAGGGATAAGTACCCCCCATTTATTCGATAAGTAAATAAATTGCGGGGACGCAATTTTCTAAAGGGGGAAGGATGTAAAATCTCAAGTAAGTAATGAATAATAGATATTTTTATCTATGTCTATTAGTGAATTAGATAGTGTTTTAGAGGCTTAAAATGAGAATAAATCCAATCTTAAGCATGGAATACACTAATATTTTTAAAAGATTGTTTTACTGCCTTTTGATGGCAAACCATTTTTAAATCTATCTTTTGACAATTTTATAAGCTATGTTTGTAAAAATAAACTTATTCTTTATGATTGGGACATAAAAATTTACTTTGTGTGAATTTTTGGTATTTTTCCGATAAAGTTCATTTTTTAATGAATAGTGAAAAATGTTGTATTTTAATTCAAAACCTCTTTTTAATATAATTTATTTATATGATTAGATTATATTTTGAATTGGTTTTGAAGTGAAATTAGAATATATTTTTACCATTTAATCCAATGGTGGTCATTGGAATCAATTTCACTTTGAAATTAGACTTAAATTGGTGTCAATCTTTTGATACTTATTGTTTCATAAAAACACGCAATGTGTCATGACAGTGGGAATTAATTATTAAATTAATTAATTTAACTTATATGATTTTAATTTTTTAAAATAGACATCATTTTTGAATTCAGAATATCAAATATAGCTTAGGGTGAAGTTTTGGTATTTTTCTAAAAAACTTCAATTTTTGATGAATAGTGAAACCACTAAGTGATAGTTAAAGAAACTGATTTTTCGTTTAAATGAAACTTTGTCACTTCTGTGATTTGATTTTAAAAAATCCTACATACATGGTTGTCATTAAGAAGTAAAATGTGGTTCAATGAGATTAAAATAAATTTTTGGTGAATAGTAACTTTTAAGTTTTTAATCGCGATTAGAGGTAATTAGTGAAATTTAAGGAAAAAATGATATTATAATAAAATGAAAATACCTAGACACATGTCCTACCCTTATTGGATGTGTCATGGACGACCAAGAAAATCCATGGGTCAACTTGGGGACCCCATGGAGCCACTTTGGTTCGTAAATGACATAAATAACTTTTTATTTAATGTAAAATTAAAAATGACACAAACATGAGTTGTTTTATTAAAACAATTTTTAAATGGGGTTATAAAAGTCATATTTTTTACTATAAATATTCATTAGAAATATAAAAATATTTCCTACATCATGATATTTTTTTTATAATTTTTAGACATTAAATAATTTAAATTATTTATGACATCATGATGATGCAGCGACTACCTCATTAATAAAGGATTTAAATAAAATGAAAAGATAATGTAAAATATGTGACCTAAACATGTCCAAAACCTATTGTATGGTTGTATTTATAACCCTTATCACATTACCCTAGAATTATATCAATGTGGGACCTTTTAAATCCGAAACTCATTTTAAAATAAAGTAACATTTCTTTACTTTCCAAGAGTGCCCCTCCTCTCCTCTTATAAAAGGCCCCCACCTCTACCTCCTTACCCACACTTCCAAAGCCTTTTGCTTGGCCAACCCCTTCCCATTTTGTCTCTCAACTTCCCTATATTACTCCTTGAAGCCTCACTTTGGGCATAAGTCTTCCCAAGGAAGCCTTTGAGCTCAAACCAAAGGGAGTTACCCGATTTTAAGGTAATGTCTTCACTTGTGTTCTTTTGCTTCTCCAACCCCCTAAACTCTTTTTATTCATTTATTTTGTAACAACTCCAGTATATTTCATATACTATGATGTTTTTATAAGAATTATTCGAGCTACACTAACACAAACCTACATATAATGGTTAAAGAACATACTATTTCCGTGGATGGAAAATTTATGCCTCCCGAAACGATGATTGTTCAACATTCTTTTAACACCTTCAAAGGTGGCCATTAAGATGACACTATATTTATATATGATATATAATATTTTTATGTTTTCCTTAAGCTTCTGTATTTTTCATTTTGGGCATACCTTTATGGTTTCCATTATGGGTAAACGCGATATTTTCATTTAAGGAAGTGTGGACTACCGCCCCCTCAAAGTGATTTGATTCGTTAATACCATATGTGGGATGTATAAAGGATGGAGTTATGATATTATATATGATATTAAACTGGAATTATAATATAACTTTATATCATTATGATTCCATTTCATAAAATATGAAATAGAAATGGAAGCAGCGTTCATGCGTACGTACGGCTTACCGTCTCCATGAACGGTGCATTTCATTTCTTACCTCTAAATGTTATGTAATATTATAAATGCATGAATGTACTGGATATATATGATATATATGATATCTACATCATTAATACCATTCTTGATATAATGGATACATGAAAAACTTGTAATTATAAAGGGTTTATTTTTGACTCAAGTACCAATGATCGTTAAAATGACCTTTATTAACTTAAATAATTACACAGTGTTCATGACATGGAAATAAGTGATATAAAAGTAATAATGAACTTGAAAAAGGTTCTTAAACAAGTAGAAATTAACTCAAGTTTATTATTCAGGAGATTAAAGAACGACCGAGTTAAGTCGGACCCGAGGTATGGGACTTCGTCTCAATCTCCATTCATTGAGGCATATTTTGTTTTATACACAACCTTCTTTTATATGGTGTATAAACCCCTTTGACTTTTATGTTTATCCAAAAGGAATCTTTTTTATACGAATATTTTTACTAAATTACAAAAGGGAATGTTTTTTTCATACGTATGCGGCGACAACGACTTCTCCGCCGTCATGACCATTATTTGAGTTTCGGCTTCCTCTACAAGCCATACCTTTTTTTAAGAAAAATAAATACCATGTTTTACTTTTCTTTTATTTTGGTATTGAAAATGGTTTTCATAATGTTTTTATATCAATGTGTTGTACTGATATCTTGTGATTGAAAGGTGGAAATGTTATGTTTCCTTTATGCATGTTTTATGTGATACGATTATGTTGAGGTTCTTGGGAATTATTATGAAGATGGGTGGTTCCGTGTTAAACTAAGGGCGGGTGAGCCCGATATAGCTCTCCAATGCATTGGGTAATGCGAAGGAGTGAAACGTTAAGGTTTCTCCAAAGAGATTTAGGGAATATACTGTGATGGGTATTCCAAACGTAACCAAGAGGGTTACTCCCTACGTAAGAATTTTATGAATGCCTCAAGTTACCTTTATTTCTTATGATTTCTATGATTTATTCATGATTTGATGAGGTATGTTAAAGTGCCTATGTTTTATGGGTAAAGTATGATTTCATTCTTATGTATATATATGAACTCATGTTTCCTTTCCATATTTTTATAACCCTTACTAAGATTTTTATGCTCATACCAAGTTTTTTGAAATGTTTTTCATAGGACAAGGGAAAGGTACATGATATGATGATAGTGTCAAGGAAGTGTCAATAAAGAATCCATGTTTTATTTTAAATATGTTTCCGTTGATGGGAAAAATGAATACTATCTTTTATGTAACCACTTTGCTTAAATGTGGAATGTAATACATGTTTTATGATCTAATTCTATAAAACTCTAAACCTGAAAAGATACTCAAGGTGTAATCTTGTAATAACTCAAGATTAAGTAAGGTTTAAGGCTGGGGCCTTATAGTAAGCCACTGCCAATGATCGCCCAATAATAATCATTGCTCCACCGATCACCATAATGTCTAACCAAACCATCGCACCGCCAAAAAAATGGCCAGATGAGTGTTTGCCCTTTCTGTACAACATCAATCTCTGGAAGAGAATGGTTTTTTATACTCTTTCTGAAAAAAAAAATTAAAACATCCTAGGTTAATTTTTTTTTAAATACAACTTCAAGGCAGCATCGCAGATGCCGCCTTTGGGGTTATACGCAAAGGCAGCATCTACGATGCCTCCTTTACCTTAAAACATTGTTTCTTTCTATTTTAATTTTTTTTTTGTATTTAAAAATTTAATGCTTTATTATTATGTTCATATGGTTATATATATATAAATATAAATAAAACTTAATTTTTCAACATGATTTGTCTTTTATTAAAGTACGTGACTTTTCTAGACTCTATAATATAAACTGTAAGATAGATATGAATGAAATTTTAAACATTGATTAAACATATAACAAGTTGTCCAAAATAAAAATAAATTATTAAAAAATGTTAGTGAAAATTTATTTATAAGCTTTCTAATCCTCCTACTTGAAACTTAAAAATGTTTCAAGTACGTGACTTTTCTGACCTATATAATATAAGCTATAAGACAGATATGAATGAAATTTTAAACATTTCTTAAACATATAACAAATAGTCCAAAATAAAAATAAATTCTTAAAAAATATTGGTGAAAATTTATTTATAAGATTTCTAATCCACCTACTTGAAACTTAAAAATGTTTAAAGTATGTAACTTTTTTGGCCTATATAATATAAAATATAAGACTGATATGAATGAAATTTTAAAAATTACTTAAAAATATTACTAGTATTCCAAAATAAAAATAAATTCTTAAAAAATCTTGGTGAAAAATTATTTATAAGATTTCTAATCCACCTACTTGAAACTTAAAAATGTTTCAAGTACATGACTTTGTTGGCCTATATAATATAAACTATAAGACCGATATTAATTAAATTTTAAACATTGATTAAACATATAACTAGTAGTCCAAAATAAAAATAATTTCTTAAAAAATCTTGGTGAAAAAATTATTTATAAGCTTTTTAATCCACCTACTTGAAACTTAAAAATGTTTCAAGTACGTGACTTTACTGGCCTATATAATATAAACTATAAGACCGATATGAATGAAATTTTAAACATTTCTTAAAAATATAACTAGTATTCCAAAATAAAAATAATTTATTAAAGAATATTGCTGAAAAATTATTTATAAGATTTCTAATCCACCTACTTGAAACTTAAAAATGTTTTAAGTACGTGACTTTGTTGGCCTATATAATATAAATTATAAGACTGATATGAATGAAATTTTAAACATTGCTTAAACATATAAATAGTAGTCCAAAATAAAAATAATTTATCAAAAAATCTTGGTGAAAAATTACTTATAAGCTTTCTAATCCACCTACTTGAAACTTAAAAAATTTTCAAGTATGTGACTTTGTTGGCCTATATAATATAAACTATAAGAGCGATATGAATGAAATTTTAAACATTGCTTAAAAATATAACTAGCAGTTGAATTTTTAATTTTTATTTACATAGGTATTATAGTTTATATTTTATAGGGTTTCAAAGTCAAGTAGGCGGCTTAGGATCCCCCTCGACATTCATTATTTTCACTCTCACTTCTGAGTTACATTTCTTAAATTCCTTTAATTGTAATTTATTTATTTTATTTATGAAACTATTTATTTTAAAAAACTTTTTAGATGATCAGGATATCTTTTAAATTTTATTTACATTGTTTTTATACTTTAGATTTTTTTAATCTTTTAAAGTTATTTACTTGAAATTTACTAATTATTTCTATGTTTCAAGTAGTCGACTTTGAAAGCTGTCAAATATAAATTGTGCCTAAAATATAAATGAAAACTGAAATACTGGATAAACATATTAGAAGAGATAATAATAATAATAGTATTTTGATTTCAGTAGACTTAAAACATGTAAAAAAAATTTATAATCAATGTCTATGTCTGCGGTGAGGATATTCCGTCCCACATGGTGGTCTGCGAATAGGATGTCCGCGTTGAGTGTGTAGTGGAGTCTGATGACCTAAAGAAGGATGATCCTCGGGCACTGGAACGTCGACTGGCACATCCTCTATCTGTGTTTCAGTGGGACGAGTTGTCAACTACATCTCATACTTCCCTCCGGATCCTTCTTCCACTAAGGTGGTAGAAGGACCTGCCTCCATCGTAGCGGGGAACCAAGCCTACAATGGAGCTATACCCCAAGACGGTGATGGATCTGGAATCCAAGGCTGTTATGGATCCCAAGGCTTCGATAGATCTGGAACCCAAGATAGAGAGAACTGTGGATATCCTGTCAAGAAATATGGATATCATGCCACCTGAAGCACATCCTGAATCGGCTGATCCTAGACTACTAGAGGTACGACCTTTTCCTATGGAACAGGTGAGGCCTCACGTGCAGCATGACATTGTCTACGTCACTGTGGTCGTGACTCAGCACCAGTAGTAGCAGCAGGATGTTCCTCTAGGGAAGGAACCTCCTATCTTCAAGCCAGACGCGTGAAGATGCTCTTAGAAAGCGCACGAAAAAATGCCCTCACCTCTAGGGTTGTAGCATAGACGGCTGCCTGGCTAAAGACCCCCTCCTCCTCTTCATCACTCATGCAAACAAGATTTTCTATGTAACTTCCCTGTAGATAGATTCAAATTGAATTATAAAATAGTTCAATAAAAAAACTAATGGAAATTAATTGACTTACCATCCTCTGTATATTTATGCCAGTTTAGGTAAGATACATTATAGCCTTCATTCTATACCATGGAACATACTCAACCTGCTCCAAAAGAGAGAATCGATTCGTAGGAACACCCTAAATACGAAACTATGCACATCTGTGCCAGTAGTCGATAAAGATAGCATGTACTCAGGACCAGTCATCATCCTGCCTCCCTATCAGCTTCATCCCATGAAGTCGTTCTGTCTGTATCGATGGTAATGGAATCGGTTGAGTACAGCAAAACTGGTGCATGACCCTGTTAGGCTACTTCCACTCAATAATATGGAAGTGAATAAGGGGAACTACAGTCATAGAATCCTCAAGCCCAATAGTGCAGTATGTTGGAAACTGATCTGTAATACTTCATTATGGAGCCGTGAAATCTGAAATGACAAGTGATTTTTTCAAAAAAGAACCTAACCAAAAACCAAAATTGATGTTATTATTAAATATTTTAGACAGTGATAGATTGTATATACATACCTGATCAAGTAAGAGATAGTCCAACTGTAGCTGATATATGCCCAAATGTTGTCTCAGAACCACGTCAAAATTGTTTCACTGATACCGCCTATAAAATACATCATCGATAGTGAAAAATAATGAGAAATTATAGTCAATAACTCATAGTAGAATCAGAAACCAATAGAAATGACTTATCATACTAGCATCCACGTAGAGCATCATGCAGCACCTCCATCTCGACCGGAAGACCAACAAGGTCAGGGAGGAATGTTAGGATGCGCTCTCATGCCCACATCTGAATAAGGATGACGCATCCACTGAGACCTGTGTGGTCCCTATGGGATAGCCTGTATAATGCTATGTATGTGTATTCCAAGTAGGCTGATCCCCAACTGTACATCCCAACCCGATCAAAGTCCTCTAGTAGGGGTAGATACATCATGTATGCATGCATCCCCGAGTGATCAGTACACATGGTCCCACCAATGAGCCGTAATATATATGCACGGGCATAATGAATGACAGTCTTCTCATCATCATCATCATGTAAATGTGAAATCTGTGACTCTAACCAAGGCATAGATATGGATGCTCCATTTGTAACCCTATGGTCAGACAAAATATCAACGTCTAACAAGCACTGAGCAAGGTCTGGTCAAGCTACACGAATGAGTCCAATAATGGGTCTCCCTGGATAGGAAGACCGAGAAGCACTGCCACATACTCGAGGGTGATGGTCATCTCTCCCTAAAGTTGGTGGAATTTGTATGTCTCTGGTCTCCACCTCTCAACAAGGGCAGAAAGTAGGTAATGATCTAAAAATGTGAAATCTGATACGGCAAGGCCATAGAAGCCAGTACGGCGCAAGTATGGTCTAATGGTATGTAGAGGCTCCCAGTGATGAAAATGGTGCACTCAACGCACCCTGATCGATTGATCTACATGACCCTCTTACACGACCTACGAAATATGGTTACACTGCTGAGTGAGTATTATGGTATCATCCATCTGCATATAAACAAATGAAATGAGTCATAAGTGTAAAATGTAAATATAAGGTTATTTTTAGAATAATGTTAGGACTTTTATAATGGAAGACATGACATGTTTATTCACATTATTTTATGAATTTATTTTTACCAAAATAAATATAATTCTCCATTTATTTTGGTTCTGAATGAAATAAAGATAATAAGAGGAAAGAAGAGATAAAAACATTTAATTTACAATATGGGTTAGGTGTTCTACTTTTGGATTTATGAAATAAATTCTATTATCTAAGATTTTATTTAAGGAATAAGGAGAAAGTTATTTCTTGAAAGCATGAATGTTTTTATGAAATAAATTCTATTATCTAAATTATTGGGTCTTGAATTTGGTTAGATGTATTTTGGAGGAGTTTTATGATTAACTAATTATGGATTGTATTAAGATAAACTATGTCATTTACTAATGATATTTTAGGAATTTATCTAATTATATGTATTGAATAACTTATAGTAATCATTATGATACTATTATTTCATTATAGAATAGTTTATTAAAATATCACAAATAATTTTACTAAAAACCATGGTAAATGGAAGATGTTTTAGGGTTGGGGTTTAGGTTTGAGGGTTTAGAGTTTCAAATTTTGATATTAAGGTTTAGGAAATATGTTTTTGTGTTAAGTTTTATGCTTTTAGGTTTTGGGGTTTAGAAAACCAAGAAAAAAAGAAGAGATAACAACATTTAATTTAAAATATGAGAATGTCGCAATGAAGGCAATAAATCATTTTGGTTGAGACTGTGAACTCGACCCAACAACATTAGGGCATTGTTTCCAGTTATGACCTTATTTATGACATATCGTGCATCACAAACTCTACCATTGTTCTTGAGGCTAGCACATCTCATTACGCATCCTACTAGCCTTCGGTCTCCCACAAGGACATAACTGATTCATGTCAGGTATCACTATCAGCTGGACTTAGAGCATTGAGAAATAACGATACTCCCCAATAGGTGTCCATAGTGTATCATAACAGTTAGTAATGTTATCCATCTAGTACACTGGATCAACATATGCTTCCCATGATATGTTCACAGAGGCACATGTTGCGATGGCGTGTGTGCATAGAAACCATAAGGCCTGAAAGTTTACACATTAACATTACCTTTTTTCCAGTAATACCACCATTTTTTCACCGATGCGATTTGTGATGGGTTCTTAATGCTCTTGAACTTCAAATCGGGAGTCTTCTCATCGAAAAAGGGAGACGTGATAACCAGAATCTTCTTCAAATTCTTTTCAATCTCTCATTGAAAGTGTCTTTCGTATCTTAGCCCCTGTTGTATTCTGTCTGATGCTAGTTTTTTTCTATCAACAAAGTACTTCACGCATTGATATAATGACTCCTGAACTAGGGCAGTTATAGGTAGCTTGAGAAGCCATTTGAAGACACCATTGATTCACTCCACAATGTTTGTCTTCATGTGTCTGTACCTTTTCCCCCCGTCATATGCCAATGTCCAATTCTCTTTTGGAATTTGCATCATATAATCATAAACTTCTTGATTAGTCTGGCAGATTTGTTAAAAATTTTCTTCAAACCACTATTGGTCTGACTTATATGTTACACAAAATAAATTATATTTCACATAAATTTATTTTATCTTTATGTTGAAATAGTAAAAAATAACAAATACAATGTGTTCTAAGCCTTGTGATTGCCTTCTTCATCGGTTCATTGTGTATTTTTTATGCACATTACTAGAAATGTGTCTAATGCAGAACTGATGATGTGAATTTGGGTATCTCCATGTATCAGGATCCGCATTGATTGCCTCATTAATTTCCCGATGGTGATCAGATATCAAACAAACACCCCGAATGTTGGTGAAATGGTTGTTAGTACATGCCAGAAACCAACTCCATGATTCATAGTTTTCTTTATCTAAAATGGAAAAGGCAAGAGGAAGAGGTGAATGGTTTCTATCTTGGGTTGTCTCAATCAACAATACACCCTTGTATTTTCTGTATAGAAATTTTCCATCAATCTGAATAAAATATTTGCTGAAACGAAATGCGGAGATATAGGGAAGGAATTCCCAAAACAACATATTAAATTGAACACGAGATGGATCAAGTCGGTTATAATGAGACACTTGTTCATTTTTATCCATATGGAATACAACTTGGTTATGATGCCTCATTATGTCTAGAAATTGCGGCAACACCCGATATGAGTCATCCCAATCACCATAGACCTTCACAATTGCCTTCTGTTTCACCATCAATGCCTTATTATAGGAAATCTTATAACCGAATATTCGTTGAATCCTCTCTTGTACAAGGACTATTGGAACATCTTGACATGTCCTAATCATCTCAAAAATAATAGATGACACAAATTCTATATCTAGTTATGTATGATCTTGTGTGAGACTTGGCTGAATGCAAGTATGAGCCGCCTCAATCCTCAAGATTCTCTAACCTCCAAATGTAATGTCTGGAATCACCCTCAAGTGAAATCTACAGTCATCCCCATACTTCTCACACCGTATGACATATTTATTATAGTATGATTTGTGAACTATATAGTTGCAGTGCCTCTCAATATGAAATCTCTTTAACGTGCTTTTTAATGCATCTTTACTTGGAAAATTCCTTCCAATATATAAGGTCTTGTCCAGCTCACTTAACCTATCTGGTACAACTCTGGGGAACTAAGTTGCTGGTGTGAAAACATTATTATCGAATTCATTCACACGTGTCATTGCTTTTGACCAAGATGAAAGGAGTGGTGGGTGATTTATTGTAGGTCAAGGTTGATGTAAAACTAATTCATTTCTCAAAACCTTCTTCCTAACTTTTTTTAATCCCTCCTCATCATCACTATTGTAACCATATGATCCGTCATTACGAAACTCCTCATCGGAAGTCAGATTGACATGTATATCCGAGATATCATCTAGGTTGTCCTCTTCTGCTGCATCATTTGGAATATGAACAATTTAATGGGGTGGACTGTCTTCAACCACTCTTGTAATTATATATCTTCGTACAAATGGATGTAGTTGTTGTACAGTAGCAACATCAATGTATAAATCCATCATGGTACTATCTGACCATTGAGAAAATAAATTAATTACTTGGACCCATTGTGCATCAGCAACCAATGGACAAGCTAGATGCCACAGTGTTTCCAGGAATTGCAAATGTCTATAACTCATAGACTTGATCTCTTGATCGGGTCCCAGATTTAAGGAACCATGAATTTTCTCTTGAAGGTTACTTATGGTTACACAATCAGCTGTATTAACCACTGTTATTGGTTGTGTACTATAAGAATCTTCTTGCTCGGTTTGAATAACCTCCCCATAGCAATACACACAGGAAAACATGACTCACTACGTCAAAAATGTTTCTTTCATCAGAAATATGATACTATAATAAGTATTAATAGTTAATTATAATTAAATAATCATATGTATTAATTTTTAATCCTAAGTTATCATTAATTAATCTATAATTAATCATTACAAATATTAAGTATTATTTCTAAACTATATATAACTAACTAAACTACTTAATACATAACATCTTTAATTACTAATAATAACTTTTTTAACTAATCACTCATTCTTTAATCACTAGTTAATCAATATTAAGTTATTCTTTAAATATTTATTCTTTAATCCTTAATCATATTATATTCATTATTTATTTATAATTAACTAATCATATGTATTCATTTTTAATCCTAATTTATCATTAATTAGTCTATAATTATTCATTACTAATAATAAGTATTATTTTTAAACTATATATAACTAATTAAACTACTTAAACAGATTTAATTACTAATAATAACTTTCATTCGTTAATTATTTTTTCCTTATTTAATTCTATAACATCATAATTATCATTTTATCATTGATAAATATACTAATTTATTTTCTTTTTTCTTATATATTTTAGTAGTTTATAAAGAAGATATGAATCATCTTAAGCATATCCCCCGGGAGTGTCAAACCAAGAGTGCAGCAAGACACGTTGTTGTGTACTAGGATACCCCGAGTCAAGCCCAAAACTCCTTGTCAGAGTTTTCACTCCTAGGTACATCTATGTCAGATCCACGTCCTCTTGTTTGTATCCAGACATAGATTTGATTGCTTAGATAACCACATAATCATTATGCTACCAAAATTTCACAATACTTAATCCTAAGTTAGTCCTAAGTTAATCTATACTACTAACAATAATTATTTCAAACTATATATAACTAATTACACAACCTAATAAACAAAATATTAAGAACTACCTAAACTAATTAAAAATGAAATATTTAAAACTAAAAAGAATTCAATTAAATAAATAAAAAACATTAAATTAAATAAATAAAAATGACTCTAAATGATGATTCACAAAAACCCACACAGAAAATGAATTTTTTAGAGAGAGACAGAGTGAATTTAGGAGGGACAAAGGCAAGAATTGAGTGAGGAGAAGGGGGGATGCCCTTTTATAGTGAGTTGAGGTGAAAGACGGCATCCCCCCTGCCGACTTTTCTATGTCATTGATCCGGGCCAAAGGCGGCACGGGGGATCAAAGACGGCATCGACGATGATGCCTTTGTAGCGTATTTTTTTAAAAAAAATAACCTATATCGTTTTAAAAAAATCAGAAAACGTATAAAAAACTCACTGTGTGCATAGACGTCACACAAAAACTGATCTCTTGTCTAATTGCAATAGGAGGTGTGGTGGTGATTGACTCATTACAATAGAGTAAGGAGGGTGACCTGGGTCTATGGCAAAAAATCAGAGAAGGAGAGGTCATCGGCTGAGGTTGTTGCGAAGGCAGGCTGATAGCATCGTGGTGTCCAGCCCCCTTAGAGAAGTATGCTAGTTCACTATGAAGGGAGGAGGTGTCGCCCACCTGGTGCACTATTGTGGCTCAATTAAAAGGATGATTCATGTGCATGGAGGGGGTTGTGGAGTTGTTGTGTGGGGAGAGGGGGGTGCGATGCTCCCTAGTGGAAATGGAGGGAGAAGGGGGCGACTGTTATGTGTGATACACTATAGGAGAAGGGAAGAATAGTCTAGTGGAGTCCTCCTGGTGTGTATGAGGTGAGGGTGACACCGACTGGTTTCTTTGTGAGGGGAGGAGGCGTGATTTGTGTGTTTTTTAGCGAGATGACTATCAGGTGTTGTTGAAGGTGAAGGTTGGTGATAGAGGTGTGCAGCAGTAGGGTTCACAATGCAGGGAGAGGAGATGGAGGAGGTCACTACCTACCTTTCTAGGGTTTTCCCCTCCAACTAATGATGTCAATAAGAAGGTATTTCTCCCTCCTTATATGAATACTCCTTAAAAAAAGGCGAAAAGAAAATCAAAATTCAAAAATTAAAATTAAAATTAATCATCTAGATATATGTTAAATTCTAATGAAAATGATAATAAAGATGTAATAAAAATAATAATAATAGTAGGTATGATTAGAATTATATAAAAATATATTAAACTAATTATAAAAATATAAAAAAAATAGATAATTTTATATAAATATATATATATACCTATAATTAGGTAAATTAATATAATATAGTTAAAAAATAAATAATACAGGAAAAAATTATAATTATACAAATAATAATATAATAATAATACTATTAATAAATACTAATGTAATAATAATAAAAAAAAATATTAATACTATTATTATTAAAACTACTAATTTTAAAATGAAATAAAATAATATAATACTAATATAGGAAAATAAAATAATTACTAATAAATATTAACAAACTAACAATAAAACTAACATTATCTCAACTACTAATAATAATATAGTGTTAAATACAATATATAAAATTAATATAAACTAATAAAAATACTAAATTACTAATATTAGTATATAAATTAACTAAAAAATATCAAAATATCTAAAATACAACTAAACTACAAAAACAAACTAAAAATGCTAAAAGTTGTTAGAAAAAATAATTAAAACTAAGTTAAAAAATATATAAAAATATAAGCAAAATCTATTTACATCAATCCCCCCACACTTAAACTTTTTCACTCCTGGGAAAAACAATCAGAAATAATACATAAGTGGACCCATAGAAAAATCAAAACATCAAAATTACAAGTTCAAAATTTTTCAATCTCTTTTACCCACAAAATAACATGATTTATTTAAAATTTAAAAATTTAAAAACATTTTCCCTTCCAATTTTATTCTTTCCGAAACAAGTACATTCACTCATGCATCATGTGACCTACCTCTCCATCACTCGCATCACTCAAAAAATTCGATCAAAGCTTTATTCAATTCTCATACACATGCATGCTTACCATATACTTTCCATGAATTTCACATATCCACTAGTGGAAATAAAAAAAAATACATTGATATTGAGGACTTCACATTATGTTTAAATTCCTCTGAGGCTACGGGATAGTGGGTCATAATTTTTTTTTTCAAAATTTGTAAAAAATGTGGGTGAATCTTGAAATAAATGCATGATAAATGTCAATCCAAATGACCCCCTCAAAATCTCACTCCCTTACACTTAAAAAGTTACTTTCCCCCAAAAATATGATAATCCAATCATTATTTTTCAAAAAAAAATTGTATTTTTTTTTTCTTTCCTCTTTTTTTAGGGCACAACTCATTCAAATAATATGGGCAGGAAAAACTAGTGAGTATCAACTCCAAAACCCCATGAAATAAACATCAGAAAAAATACAAATGAAAGGTACACAAGTAGAACATATGTTATAACATCTCAATGAAATTAGATCATATAGAAAACTCTCTATCACTTATATTAATATATCATTACTTTTATAGGTATCCTTAAAAGCGAGGGTTACCGCATAATGGCTACAAAAGTACTCATTGTTGGAACCAAAAAAGAATTTATATTCCCATATAAAAATACATGTAATGAATGTGGATACTATGAAATATTACACATATAATCATGATGAGATAATTTTGATATATGTACATAAAATGCCTCACTGTCCCTCAAATAATCCTCTCTATGAATAAATCTCTCCCCCACACTTTTCTTGAAAATCATCATGCAAATATTCAAGAAATGGGTACGGAAATGTATCAGATATGAGATCATCCTAAAAAGGATTCTTCATGGATTATAAGGGATAAAAGACGGATATGATGTATAGGTGGATCAGTGGGTCAAAGGGGCTGAAGAATTGAACAAATGCCTTGATCATTTTAGTGAAACTTTCAAAATTCCTATTGCTTTAACAGAAAAACATGGAAAGTTCTAGAAGACATAACATTTAATAGATTTCCTGAAAAATATAAATGGTTGATGATGAATAAATGGTCCAAAATCATCATGGGTATGGAAATATAATGTCGTGCATCACAAATGAGCATGAGTGCAAACAAGTGTCTCAAAAATATACATGTTTCAAAAATAATTGAAGTATGGAATGATATCAGCAATCATTTTTAAGTCATGAGATCAAGGATCAAAGCATGTCAAATAGGAATCATGTGCTCAAACTGCAAGGGGATACAAGTGGCATGCCTCTGACCGTGTTACTATAAAAATGTATCCTCTTTCATGTGAGTTCAATGATGACAATAATGTTAGTTTTTTTTCAACTTTTTTATTTATTTTTTAGTTATTTATTGTAAAGACCCGTAAATTTCAAGGGGAATTTTTTCTTAATTTTCCTTGAGATTTTAAGAGTATGCAATTTCTGACGGCACCTGATTCTGAGGCCTGGTGTGCCCGGAATCATGTTCCGAAGTTTAGCTTGGGTACGTTCAGTGAACGAATGAGCGGGTTTTCCTAACTTTTGAACCGGTGCTCGGAATCGAAATCTGAGGGCACCGATGAAACCGCAGCGCCGGTAATTTCTTAAGAACACCTTTTCCGGAGTTGCGTTTGCTCGGGTGAGGTTATTAAATAAATGGGTTAACTAAAGAATGAAATAAAATTTTGTGCTACAAATTTTATTTCTATTCTAAGTAGTATAACCTAGGCATGGTGGTTGGAGTGGGACCCACTAATATCCTAACTCCACTAGGTAGGATATTAGTGAGGTGGGGCCCACACGATCCCCACCCCCTTAATTTCCTTTTAACCTCCCTCTCGTGATTTTAATTTATAACTCACCCACACCCCGAATTAATGGCAAGTCAACCCTCAAAATTAATTTGAATATTAAATGCTCTTCAATTAATTCAATTAATTGAATGAGATATTTTGATTTTAAAATTAATGGCTTGGGTGTGTGTTAATAAAATAAGACAAGACTTATTTTATTAGGGGTTGATTTGTTGTGCTAAATGAAGGGAGGACTCTTGCGCTCTTGAGGAATATCACCTTCCTCTTCGAAGAACGCAAAGAACGCCGAGTCTTCAACGAAGAACTCCATCACCGCAAGGGAATCACCGTGCCATATCCTCACCTCTCCACAGCCGGCGAGAGACACCTTCTTCGGAGAATGACGACGCACCGCATCTTTCTTCGGGTGAACACCGACGACGCTTACGGAGCATCGATCCGCGACGTCGTCTTCCGCGACGCCGTCTTCTGCAACGTCATCTTTCGCGACGTCCTTTTCCCGTGACAAACCTCGTTCGATGACTTCATCGAGGTAGGGGTTAGGAATTTTGTTCTTGAATATTCTTGTCATTCTTCGTCTTTTATCTTGGGCTGCCTGTTATCATTTTAACGGGAGGAGGTCGGACCGCACGAACACGGCCGACCCTCCTCCCCCTTTGATGTTGTTCGTTGCGGCTCGAAAGAAGGTCGCGCGGTGCAACGACACCGTGCGGAAACATAGAGGAATGCGGAGAAGAAGTGCGGTGCCTTCACGCCACGCTGTTGAGACCAAAAGAATCCACGGCCGGATTCGGGGCACGGAAAAGGGGCGTGGCGCCATCACGCCGCGGCGGAGCAAGAGAGGGCGGCCGGAGCCGCCGGCCACCGGTGCACAGGGGGTGGGACAGGATGGTCCCGGGGTGGCTCACCGGCCGGTTTCTGAGAAGCCCGGGGGTCGTAACCCCCGACTGGCATAGGAGCGGCCCCCACGTGGGGCCGCGGTTTCAATCAAGGGGGGGAACCCCCCCCCCCCTTCCTGCAACTGCTCGTCCAGCACCGACTGGCATAGGAGCGGCCCCCACGTGGTCCCGGGTCGGGTCGCTGGGCCCAGACCCCCCATTTCGGAATGTTTTCAGTCATTTGCCCATATCTTGGGCTATGGGCCTTTGATCGATGCACCGTCAGTTGTGATGCGATTCTTGGATTGAGACGGTCGTTTCGGTATATTACACTCAAGGTTTCAGAGAACTTTGGGTATATCCGGGTTGGTTCGAGCACGAAACCAACCGGGCCCTCGGAGCGGAAACACTTATAACTTGAGCTCCGGACGTCCGATTGACGTGCCGTCAACTTTGTTGGATTCCTCTTAGTGAGATGGACCTTTTGGATTACTCCGATCGAGGTTTACACACAGTTGGAGTATAGTCGGGATGGTTTTTATTTAAAAACCAACCGGGCCCCTGGAACGAAAAAGCCAATAACTCTCAGACCGGGCGTCCGATTGACGCTCCGTCTGTCATGTTGAGTTCCTTTTGTCGTGAAGGAACTTTGGGATACATCAACTCCAGACTACGTGTCAGTTAATGTATCAACCCCCCTTGGCTCGTAGAGTGGACCCTCCCGGAATCGAGCATGCTGTGTGCGGGAACCCTAGAGCTGGCTGCGACTATGACGACGATGACGACAACCGTACTGGAATCCTCTGTGGGTTCAACGGTGAAGACTTTCGTACTGGAATCCTCCATGGGTTCGACGATGACGACAACCATACTGGAATCCTCTATGGGTTCGACGGTGAAGACTTTCGTACTGGAATCCTCTGTGGGCTCGACGGTGAAGACTTTCGTACTGGAATCCTCTGTGGGTTCGACGGTGAAGACTTTCATACTGTAATCCTCTATGGGTTCGACGATGACGACAACCATACTGGAATCCTCTGTGGGTTCGACGGTGAAGAATTTCGTATTTGAATCCTCTGTGGGTTCGACAGTGAAGACTTTCGTACTGGAATCCTCCGTGGGTTCGACGACGACGACTGCACTGAAATCCTCTGTGGGTTCGGTAGTGACGAAAACCGTACTGGAATCCTCTGTGGGTTTGACGGTGAAGACTTTCGTACAGCAATCCTTCGTGGGTTCGACGACGACTACATTGAAATCCTCCGTGGGTTCGGCAGTGACGACAATCGTGCTGGAATCCTCTGTGGGTTCGAGGGTAAAGACTTTCATACTAGAATCCTCCATGGGTTCGACAACGACGACAACCGTACTGAAATCCTCCTTGGGTTCGGCGGTGACGACTACAGTACTTGACTCCTACGTGGGTTCGACGGTATTGACCTCTGTTGTAGTAACCTACGTGGGTCTGATAGCTTAGCTGGTCTAGTATCCTGCGTGGGTCCCATCTTAGATGAATCAGTGGCTACATATGATCATCTCTATCACCTTACGAAGAAGTATACCTGTGTGAGCTGAGTCTTGACTTTCAATCTTTATCTTCAATATGATTGACTTAATTTCCTGTGTGGATTGGGTTATGCTTTCCTATGTGGATTGGGTTGTACTATCCTGTGTGGACGTGATCAAACTTGGGCTCGGATGTTGGAGCCAAACTGGAATTGATGACTTAGGTATATGTATGGTCATATACCTAAGTAGTGTTGGATGTTACTTCGTGATTGTATCTCTCCTTTGTGGATTATCCTTTGTGGATTCTAGGAGACCTTCGGGGGTCTCGGGGTCCCTACTGAGTAGCGTATACTCACCCCTGCACGGGCTATGCCTGCACTACGTTGTGTTGGATGCAGACGATGGACAGCGCTGATCATGGTTGAGGCTTATGGAGCAAGTCAGTACCTGGAGGTGGACCACTGGGCGGGACGTACATAGAGCGGGCGGTTGGACCCGAGGAGCTGAGGAGGATATCTGTACCCACCCTTCAGGTGGGACTTCCAGTGGATGGATCGACGTTTCTGCTTTACTTTCAGTTGTTGTACTTTCTTTCCATTTGTACTTTACTTTCAGTTTGGGTTTGTATTCTAGCCCACTTACTTTTCCGCACTACTATTGTACTCAATTTTACTTAGTGTTTACTTCTACTGGCTCACTCTATGGTGTTTGTTTACTTTATAAAGGCAATACCTTCCCCTTTTTGTCGGGATTTACACCTTGGTACTAGTCGCCAGCCCCTGGCCTATGGGAGGCGGGCTTGGGGTAGTCACGGCATGGGTCCCGAGGACGGTTCGTGACAAATTGATATCAAAGGAGTTCGGTTCTACCGCAGAACTCAGGACTCTGATCTTACTTCTATGTGAAGAAATAGTGTTAAGGCTATTGAGTGTGGTTATCAGTCCAGGGAGTCCAGTGTTGGTGTGGCGGCCGACGTATCCGTACACCAGGACCCTGACTTCTGATTTCCGACTCAGTGCACGAAAACATTGATTGCATGTGTGTTTCAAAAGTTTTCTTTATGATTACTTTGTGTCAGCTCACTAGGTATATTGTTTTGGTCGTGGCTCACCTGTTTATTTTTAGGATGGCCCCACGATGGCATCCAGCTAGGGTTCCGAGATTTATGCGAGATGACAGCCCACCGAGCGACAAGGCCTCGGTGCAGGGCCCTTTTTCAGCAGAGGCACCGGCGGTACCACTACCCGCCGAGCCACTGATGCCACCAGCCCCAGCCGCTAAGAGTGCACGTCACATTAGTGAACTACACGTGTTTCAACGTCAGAGACCGCCCAGGTTCCGTGGGTAGATGGACCCTCAGACAGCCAAAGATTGGCTGGAGGCGGTTGTGCGAGTTTTCAGGTTAGTGGGGACACCAGCTGACCTCATGGTGATCCTTTCAGCGAGTCTCATGCACGCGGCAGCAGGCAGATGGTGGAGCCTGATGCTCCAGGTGCACGATGAGGCATCACTCCTTTGGATGGACTTTGAGAGTCTCTTTCGCTTGGAGTTCGTCCCAGCCACCCTCCGTACGGTGCTCATTCAAGAGTTACTACAAATACGGCAGGGTAGCATGATCGTGGCCCAGTACTCAGTGAGGTTTACTGATCTCTCGCGCTACTCTATAGATATAGTATGGGACCCGTTCTTCCGGGCCCAGACCTTCGAGAAGGGACTGAGGCATGAGATCAGGTCTTCTATGATCTCCCTTAATATTCCGATGCAGGAAGGGGTGTTGGAGAGAGCCCTTCTAGTGGAGAGTTTTCTCACCGAGCAGTCACCAGCAGTGGGACCCTCCGCAGGATGACCCGTAGCGAAGTCTTCTGCAGCTGGCAGTAGATAGATGACGCAAAGGTCCAAATGGTCCAGACCATCAGACGAGCAATCTTGGGATGCAGATTTAGTTGTGTGGGGAACACGAAGGAGAGCCAACTACACGAGGAGCAGGCAGTGCTACACATGCGGCGGGTAGGGTCACATGGCTCGAGACTGACCGACTCGTCCTGCTGATGGGAAGCAGGCAGTAGAGTGACCTCCCAGGCAGAGGTTCGATCATGGAGGTCCGTAGGGAGCAGGCGGACGAGGAAGAGGAGCTGGTCGTGCAGCTGGAGGTGGATGACACTTTGAGGTGTTGCCACCATCGCCACCAGGAAGACCACCCCGACCGCAGGGAATGGGTGGACAGGGGAGAGCTCAGCTAGAAGCAGCTGAGGCTTACGACCATGAAGCTCTGGGAGCAGATGGACAGGAGCGGGACTAGCTCAAGTCATGGGGGATTTTGTTTAAGTTTCTTCTAGCTTGTTGATGTTATGTGTCTTTGTACCTTGAGTCGCAGTAATAAAAGACACATTTCTTTGTGGCGTTTACTTTCCTGTCCTCTCTTATGTTGTTACTAAGAGGTTTTGGTTTAAAAATTGTTGGCTTGACCCTCACTTTTGAGATACCTACTGGAGGAGACCCAGTGACCAAACACTGATGCCGACAGTGTGACTCAACCCTTGGAGGCGAGAGTAACGGTTGGATCTCTTGGTAGTAGCGTCGAGGTCTTACGACATCATCCTTGGTATGGATTAGTATCATCCATGTAGGGATTGACTGTATTAGGCAAAGAACGTAGTTCATCCTGGGGATGAGACCGGATTTCTCTTATCGGCAAAGAAGAAATCTTAGCAGCTCTTGTAGGACCAGAGAAGGTCCAGGTCATCCAAGAGCGGATGAGGACAGCTCAGAGCCAACAAAAGTCTTATGCTTATAGGAGGCGGAGACCGCTAGAGCTTGAGGATGGTGACCACGTTTTCCTATGGGTCTCACCTCGACGTGGATTACGGAGTTTTGGCTAGGGCAAAAAGCTATCTCCGCGCTTCATCGAACCCTTCTAGGTCCTCAACAGGGTAGGCGAGGTGGTTTACCACTTGACCCATCCACCTCAATTACAATAGGTGCACGACGTCTTCCATGTATTTCAACTGAGGAGATACGTGCACGACCCGACGCATATCATTGATGATGGGGCGACTTTTGTGGAGGTCCCGGTGGAGATCAAGGATCGACATGAGAGGGTCCTGAGTGGACTTTCTATACCTCTAGTGTGGATCATATGGCAGCACGGGAACCTCCAGGAGAGAACTTGGGAGCGGGAGGCTCAGATGCGTGCTCAGTACCCTCATTTGTTCCCCTTGTTTGTGATGTATCTTTACGGGGACGTAAATCCCTGAGGTGGGAGTAATGTAAAGACCCGTAAATTTCAAGGGAATGTTTTTCTTAATTTTCCTTGGGATTTTATGAGTACACAGTTTCTGACGGCACCTGATTCCGAGGCCTGGTGTTCCCGGAATCATGTTCTGAAGTTTACCTCGGGTACGTTCAGTGAACGAACGAGCGGGTTTTCCTAACTTTTGAACCGGTGCTCGGAATCGAAATCTGAGAGAATCGATGAAACTGCAGCGCCGGTAATTGCTTAAGAACACCTTTTCCATAGTTGCATTTTCTCGGGTGAGTTTATTAAATAAATGGGTTAACTAAAGAATGAAATAAAATTTTGTGCTACAAATTTTATTTCTATTCTAAGTAGTATAACATAGGCATGGTGGTTGGAGTGGGACCCACTAATATCCTAACTCCACTAGGTAGGATATTAGTGATGTGGGGCCCACACGAGCCCCACCCCCTTAATTTCCTTTTAACCTCCCTCTCGTGCTTTTAATTTGTAACTCACCCACACCCCGAATTAATGGAAAGTCAACCCTCAAAATTAATTTGAATATTAAACGCTCTTCAATTAATTCAATTAATTGAATGAGATCTTTTTGATTTTCAAATTAATGGTTTGCGTGTGTGTTAATAAAATAAGACAAGACTTATTTTATTATGGGTTGATTCGTTGTGCGAAAGGAAGGGAGGACTCTTGCGCTCTTGAGGAAAATCTCCTTCCTCGTCGAAGAACGCGAAGAACGCCGAGTCTTCGACGAAGAACTCCATCACCGCAAGGGAATCGTCGTGTCATCTCCTCACCTCTCCGCAGCTGGTGAGAGACACCTTCTTCGGAGAACGAAGAAGCGCCGCATCTTTCTTCAGGTGAACACCGATGACGCTTACGGAGCATCGATCCATGATGTCATCTTCCGCGACGCCGTCTTCCGCAACGTCATCTTCCGCGACGTCCTTTTCCCGCGACAAACCTTGTTCGACGACTTCATCGAGGTAGGGGTTCGGAATTTTGTTCGTGAATATTCTTGCCCTTCTTCATCTTTTATCTTGGGCCGCCTGTTATCATTTTAACGGGAGGAGGTCGGACCGCACGAACACGGCCGACCCTCCTCGCCCTTTGATGTTGTTCATTGCGGCTCGAAAGAAGGCGGCGCGGTGCAACGGCCCCGCGCGGAAACATAGAGGAATGCGGCGAAGAAGCGTGGCGCCGTCACGCCGCGCCGTTGAGACCGAAAGAATCCGTGGCCGGAGCGGGGCCGCGGCGGACGGGCACGGCGTCGGCGCGCCACGCCGGTCGGACCAAGGCCACGTCCTTTGGCCGCGGTGGAGCAGGAGAGGGCGGCCGAAGCCGCCGGTCGCCGGTGCACAGGGGGCGGGACCGGCTGGTCCCGCGGTGACTCACCGGCCGGTTTCAGAGAAGCCCGGGGGTCATAACCCCGACTGGCATAGGAGCGGCCCCCACGTGGGGTCGTGGTTTCAATCAAGGGGGGGCAGCCCCCCCCCCCCCCCTTCTTGCAACGGCTCGGCCAGCACCGAGCTGGCCATGCGGGTCGCACCCGCGCCAGGCCAACCGGCCGCCCAGGTCGGACCGGCCGCACCGGGCCGAGCCGCCCAGGCCGCGCCGCGCCGCGTTGTGCCCTATTGGGCTAGAATCGGACCCGGTTTAGGTCAACCCGGTTTGGGCCGACCCAGGGGGGTTGGGTCGGGCCGGTCGGGCTCAGACCCCCCATTTCGGACTGTTTTCAGTCATTTGCCCATATCTTGGGCTACGAGCCTCTGATCGACGCACCGTCAATTGAGATGCGATCCTTGGATTGAGATGGTTGTTTTGGTATATTACACTCAAGGTTTAGGAGAACTTTGGGTATAGTCGGGTTGGTTTGAGCACGAAACCAACCGGGCCATCGGAGCGGAAACGCTTATAACTTGAGCTTCGGACGTCCGATTTACGTGTCGTTGACTTTGTTGGATTCCTATTAGTGATACATACCTTTTGGCTTTCTCCGCTCGAGGTTTAGATGCAGTTGGAGTGCAGTTGGGTTGGCTTTGACTTAAAACCCAACCGGGCCCCTCGAACGAAAAAGCCAATAACTCTCAGACCGGGCGTCCGATTGACGTGTCGTCTATCACGTTGAGTTCCTTTTGTCGAGATGGAACTTTGGGATGCATCAAATCCAGAAGACGTGTTAGTTGATGTATCGACCCCCCTTGGCTCATGGAGTGGACCCTCCCGGAATCGAGCATGTTGTGTGCGGGAACCCTAGAGCTGGTTGCGACTACGATAACGATGACGACAACCGTACTGGAATCCTCTGTGGATTCGACGGTGAAGACTTTCGTACTAGAATCCTCCATGGGTTTGACGATGAAGACAACCGTACTGGAATCCTCTGTGGGTTTGACGGTGAAGACTTTCGTACTGGAATCCTTTGTGGGTTCGACGGTGAAGACTTTCGTACTGGAATCCTCTATGGGTTCGACGATGATGACAACCATACTGGAATCCTCTGTGGGTTCGACGGTGAAGACTTTAGTACTAGAATCCTATGTGGGTTCGACGGTGAAGACTTTCGTACTAGAATCCTCCGTGGGTTCGACGATGACGACTACACTGAAATCCTCTGTGGGTTCGGCAGTGACGACAACCGTACTGGAATCCTCTGTGGGTTCGACGGTGAAGAATTTCGTACTGGAATCCTCTGTGGGTTCAACGACGACGACTGCACTGAAATCATCCGTGGGTTCAGCAGTGACGACAACCGTACTGGAATCCTCTGTGGGTTCAATGGCGAAGACTTTCGTACTGGAATCCTCCGTGGGTTCGACGACGACGAAAACCGTACTAAAATCCTCCGTGGGTTCGGCGGTGACGACTACAGTACTTGAATCCTATGTGGGTCTGACGGTATTAAACTTTTTTGCAGTAACCTATGTGGGTCCGACAGCTTAGCTGGTCTAGTATCCTACGTGGGTCTCAGCTTAGATGAATCAGTGGCTACATCTGATCATCTCTATCACCTTACGAATAAGTATACCTGTGTGAGCTGAGTCTTGACTTTCAATCTTTATCTTCGATATGATTGACTTTCTTTCCTGTGTGGATTGGGTTGTTCTTTTCTGTGTGGATTGGGTTTTACTATCCTGTGTGGACGTGATCGAACTTAGGCTCGGATGTTGAAGCCGAACTGGAATTGATGACTTAGGTATATGCATGGGCATATACCTAAGTAGTGTTGGATGTTACTTCGTGATTGTATCTCTCCTTTGTGGATTTTGGGAGACCTTCGGGGGTCTCGGGGTCCCTACTGAGTAGCGTATACTCACCCCTGCATGGGATATGCCCAAACTACATTGTGTTGGATGCAGATGACGGACAGCACTGATCATGGTTTAGGCTTGTGGAGCAAGTCGGTACCTGGAGGTGGACCACTGGGCGGGACGTACACGGAGCGGACGGCTAGACCCGAGGAGCTGAGGAGGCTATTTGTACCCACCCTTTAGGTGGGACTTCCAGTGGACGGCTTGACGTTTCTTCTTTACTTTCAGTTGTTGTACTTTCTTTCCATTTGTACTTTACTTTCAGTTTGGGTTTGTATTCTGGCCCACTTACTTTTCCGCACTACTATTGTACTCAGTTTTACTTAGTGTTTACTTCTCCTGGCTCACTCTATGGTGTTTGTTTACTTTATAAAGGCAATGCCTTCCCCTTTTTGTCAGGATTTACGCCTTGGTGCTAGTCGCCAGCCCCTGGCCTATGGGAGGCGGGCTTGGGGTAGTCACAACACGGGTCCCGAGGATGGGTCATGACATTTGTTTTACATGGTGTTTTTAAAATCATAAAACATAACAAAAAATAAAACACTTCCCTGAGTTAGTGTAGATAGATGTGGAAAGGCTACATGTATCCAATGAAGCACTAAAAATGATATACCTATAAAATTTACACATGGACGACACGTACCCACATCATACCAAAAAGATAACACTGAAATCAAAATCATGTGGATGATAAAAATACATATGATAAACTCAGCTCCACTGTAGTGCTAGAAAAAAATAGATTGCGATAAATGAATGCCATTTTATTACTAAAAAATTAATTTAAACTAAATGCAGTGCAATCAAAATAAAATAATGATGGGTTTCCTCTCATTGAGTGCTAAGTTTACTTCTTCTTCATCCAAACATTGATGGCACTCCACCAGGATCGAATGGAAATGTAAACCATGCATCTGCTTCATTATCAGTGGGAGTGTTTTATGTATCAATCAAGAATACACTTATCTTTCAAGAATCACAATACCTCAATAGAAATTTATCAAAAAAATGGATGGGTGGGATGAAATGAAAATAAACTCATAAGGGAATGAAAATACCTCATCTGAAGAAAACTCAATGAATTATTGAAGTTTGTGAAAAGGGAATCATCATGAAGATCAAGAACATTACTTTTTTGAATTTTCACAAGAGATAAAATTTCCTTACTAGGATATTTCAGTGGTTGGTTAATATCTATCAAATCCTTGAATGTGGTATTTGGGTCGATGATGTATCCAAATTAATTTTCACCGCCAACCACTAGCACAGTGAAATCCATTGGTTTCCATCTCAATTCATGCTCCATGGTTTCATTGATTGTACTAAGGTCAAGAGTATTTCTAGAATATATGGGTATTTCAAGTGAAGTGTTTTTAACCTCAATGCATGGAACAAGTGGGGAGGTTTGAATTGGAGTAGTTAAATCCATTGTGTTAATAATGACATCTTTTTCAAAAGTTTATTCTATACTTCGCTCATTATATTTCTCCATTGGAACATGTGTCACCACAAACTATGGATCCTCCAAGAAATCTCATTCTTCCATTTTTTCTAGAACGTTATAAGTGTTCTTAACCACCATCACTGACTGATTTTATGACTCCATAAATGTTTCAGATGTCTTTATTTTGGAAAATGTTTTAGAATCGTAAGTATTTCCTGAAAGCAATAATTCAATTTCATTTGAAGTTATTTTCTCTTGTATGTGTAAATCCATGGTTTCTTGGATCAATATTGACTCTATCATGGTAAATAAGGGTCCCAATTAAATTTCCTCTTTATACTAAAAAGGTATAGTTTGATAGATATTGAATGAAACCTTTTTCAATTTGGGGTGGATGGGTTGTGAACTCTTAGAATAAGGACATGAAATCGCATTTTATGAGGGGACTTTATATTCAACAGGGTGGAAGACTAAGATCTCATGTTCTTGAAATATGATTATATTGAAATAATAAAATTTTGATGGAAATTATTCATCAATGGTATGATAAGAAGAAGGAACAATCAAAGAAATATCATCCTTAGAATCAGACAATGAATGTTGTTCAAATGGAACCTCTACTGCACTTTCCTTAAAAGAATTGTTTTGAATTGGATCGTTGAGTGGAAATGACGTAGAAAGTTTTAAAGAAGAGTCAGTTGATTTTCTATATCTTTCATTGAGGCAAGTAAATTTTCATTATGTTCATCTTTAAGTTCAAACATTTTATTTTTCTTAGTGATAGCATAAATCAACATGTGCTCAATTGTTGAATTGTTTTTTTACATGAATTATCAAATTATAAATTTTCAATAATGATTTGACTTTGAAAATGATTAATAGATGTATAAGTACTTGTAACACAACATGGTGGAATATTCTCATATGTATCATAACACGGACTTGAATAAAAATCATTAAAATAAACAAAAATTACTTGGAGAGCTCATGTGTAGTGAATAATCATACTTCATACCGTGAAATTTGGTACACACATCACAATACGTGTAAATTTATAAACCCGCTAACTACTATAGAAACGGTGATCATAGTAAAACCATAGAGAGAATGTGCATATACACTAGGAATGTCCTCTTGGAATAATGTTCAGGTAGATGAGTTTTAAAAGTGATTAACAACTAAAACTTCTAAAAACCAAGCCACAATTTAAAAAAAAACTATTTAAATTAACTAAAACTATATAAGTGAACTAAATTATGAAATGGAAGAAACTAGAAGAGATGGAAGTGTCAGAGTTGTAATGTTTATTCAAGTTCATACAATACGAATTATTTAATTCTCACATCTGAATATTTATTTATTCAATTATCACTGATTCCAAATTTAATCAAAATATTATTAGGTCTCGTTCTCTAATATTAGAAAGTATTTAATTTTTTAGAAAAATAATTCATCATTTCATTGTTTGTACTGACAAATAATTTGGGTGTCATTGTAACATTGAATCACTTGGTGAAATACCACAACCCGTTTCTCACAAAGTTGAAATATCTATCTGTGTTGAGTTCGCTCGCATGAGATCACTGATTAGGTATCAATCATGAAAGTTTGAAGGGGGCTCACATAAAATATTATTTTTTCAATTAATATATTTATTTATTTGAAATTTTCTCTTGTGTGATTTATGATTCTCTCATGTGAACGATCAAATTACAAACAAATAAATTATCCAATTATCTCCCACCCATGATTACTTATTAGGTATCACAGGAATGAGCACCAAAGAATGTGTTCAGACTTCAAATGAAAAATATTTCTAATTCATATATAGTTTAATAAAGAAAAATAAAATAAAAAATAATTTAAAATGAAATCAAACATGGAAATAAATTAAAGTCATGCAATTACCATCACATTCATCGTAACTCTGATGCCAAAGAATTAGTTTGTCATGATGACAACACAATAAATAAAATAATAAACAAATAGCACCATGCTCATATCATCAAAATTGTCACCGCAAGCTTCCTTTGGTGATTTCCCAATAATAACCATCACTATGTTGATCATCGTCATGTCGAGCCAGACCATCATGTCGTCGAAAAAATGATCAAATGATTTTTTTCTCTTGTCATACAACATTAATCTATGGAATCGAATACATATTTCATGTAGATGTCATGAACAAACTGATCTCCTCTCATATTGCAACAGGATGTGTGGTGGTGATTGGATACTTATAGTGGAGGAAGGAGGGTGTCATGGTTTCGTGGCAGTGGATCAGAAAAGGAGAGGTCACCAGTCAGGGTTGATGTAGAGGCAGCCTAGCGGGGTCATGTTGTCCATGTAAGAACCCGGTTCTTCTTATGAGGTATGGTTTTCTTCGCTTTCTTTTCCTTTGTGTTGTTTTTGAGAAAACAAGGAAAAACTGGAAAAATGTTAAGTTTTAGTAGAACACGCCATGTAATCCTATGTACATGTCATGTAGTCTAGTTTTGTAAGATGTGGATACACAGTGTGTGCTTTTGTTGGCCAGGGAGAGAAGAAAAATCCACTAAATGACGTGTACTTCCTAGTACATGTCGTGTAGTCATGTCGGCAAGTCGGTGGAGGACGCGTAAAGTAGGTCGGAAAAATTTATGAACAGTAAAATGATATACACAACATGCATATGGATTTACATACCTTGTACTTCTAAATTTCATCTTAAAATAGGCAGTATTCTCGTTTTCTCTTCTCCTAAACAGAACAGTCACTGGGTGAAGAACAAGGAGTCGTGGGAGTTGATTCTTCTCCCGTTTCATCATCTGGAACACGATTCAAATTGTCATCAGTCTCTTTGGATTCCTATTGATAAAATATTTCTTCTAATTGATATGTTCTTGATGATTTCTATTCTTGAGAAATTTATTCAAGGTTGAATGATTTACCTATTTTCTTAGATCTACGCCATTCTAGGCCGATTCAAGGGTCGGCATCGAATTATATCAGTTATACAACATCAAGGTAGGTGGTCTGGTGCCTTTTGTTAAATGTCGAGTTGATTATATGTACCAAAATGGTATGAGACCATTTTTGGGTATTATTTTTCTCTATAATTGAAACCTGTAGATACCTAATTATTTTTAGGTTTTTGATTATATGAAATTGAAACATGTGATTATTGATTGTTTGATTTATGGACACCCCATGGGTGCATTTCCTGTGGTTATCCGTTTGGCAAGAACACCTTTGAGGCTTATAAATGTTTTCCCTTTTAGGGGTTGATTAGAATGATATATTGATATATGAAATGCCTGAGTGAGTTGTTATTTTTAAATCCATGTTATAGTTTAATTCACATGAGTTGTTTTTGAAATGAAATGATAAATGATTAAAAGAGGTAATTATCCATGTGTGAGCCATAGTCTTAGTTAAAATAAAAGGTCAGGCTCATGTGACTAATTACACCTTTCTTACCTTGGGTGAACCATTGTCTCAGTTAAAAGGCAATGGACGGACTCAAGAGGTTAATTACTTAAGGTTAGTGAGTGAGCCACAGTTTTGGTGGTCGGGCTTACGGATTCTTCTTTATAAATGGCAAGCGAATCCTTGGTCCATTGAGGGATACCTAGGACGGGCTCTATTGTGAACTGAACAAATGATTAAATGTTGAAATGTTGATATGCTTAAATGAAAAATGGTTAAGTCATGAGTTGATGGTTACTTTGGTATGGGGGTCAACAGGCCTAGGCCGGACTTCGAGACCTTTTTAAAGTTCACAGAACTTGTTAAATGAAATGGAATGACTTATGATGTGTTGTCCAAGCCAAAGTACAAGCTTGGATTTGGTCTTTACTTATTTATCTAGATTATCTTATGAGAAATCTACTATGTTTACTTCTATACAGGGGATTGATAGGTTAAGGCTGAATCTCAATATATTTTCACTTAAATGAATCTGAATTGCTAAAGAACATAAATAGAATAAATGGATAGTTTACTTGAGTACTTCCTAGTTACTGTTTTCTTTTACTGCTATTGCATATATTCACTGACTGTTAGGCATAGATATTTGGTTGTTGCCTATTGGGATTAGTCTCACACCCTGTTTGGGTCATACTTGTGGGCCAAAATAGATTATACGATTGTAGGTGTAGATAAGGGAAAGAACCCTTATACAGGTACTTGATTGCTACTTAGGAGCAGTAGAGCATGGGACCAAGCCGAGGCTTGTGATGCTTCTGAGTTTTATTTCTATTTCTACACTTGTATTGTATTTGTATTTGATTTCAGTGTATCCTATTTTGGATGTTTTATTAGAACATATAACATGTTTCATTATCATTTCTAAGGTTTGAGACTTGGATATTAATCTATTAGACTTATGTTTGTTTTTTAGTCGTATATTGTGCACTGCTTCTACTACTGTATTGTTTTGTATTTTGTTGTGTTATACTCTACTGATGAGGGCATAATTTCCCCAATATCACACCCAAGGCCCTCACTACTAGTCGGAAGCCTCTAGCATTTAGGGAAATGCTCTTGAGTCCATGTGGCCAATCGGTCCGGTTATCGGTTTAGTGGTAAGCCAGGTCGGGATGTTACAAAGTGGTATCTGAGGATTTATTTTCTACTTTGTCTTACTATTTGGAGCCAATAGATTGGAAATAGAGGAATAGGTATTTGGTAATTAGTTTTTCCTGAGAGTAGCTACCCCACATACAGGAAAAAGCCAAATTACCTCGAATTGACTTGTGATATTTGGATTTTTGATCTTTTACAGTTGTACGGATTTCACCATTGGGTGGTGAACTTGATTTTTGTTATTACTATTAATGAAATTGTGGGTTCTGTTTTAGTTTCAACCTGATGAGATGAGGGTGTTCCATCTCATGCGTATATAGAAACTTGTTAGAATCACATTCCATACATTATGCCATGCCATCTAGGATGCATTAGTTATCACATGTTGTTGTGATAGATGATTAGATAGTTATGCCTGATGTTGTGATTGTTTTATTGGAATGTGCTATGTTTTGCATTAAATGGACGCCAAACTTTGGTTCCATAGGTGTATGGGACCTCTTGGACCCGAATTTAGTGGATCATGATTCAGTTTTTATCTATAATTATATCACGATATGTTATACTGGGGTTCCAAACTTTGATTCGTGGGGAGTATGGTCCCTCACGGATTAGAAGATGGCATCCCGTTGGTCGGTTTTTCGGCATAACAGAGGTTTTCTGGGCAATCTGGAGTATTTGTCCTGAAAAAACCCAGTATACACGGCGTGTAGTCTATCCTAACATGCTGTGTGTTCTTCCTGTTCGGGGAAGAATATGTTCCAAGTTTTAAGAATAACACGTCGTGTACCCCATGTACACGTCGTGTAGTCCTTGACCGTGTAACCTTCCATGTGAGGAGGGAACACGGGTTGTTGAGATTTGATTATGACACTTCATGTACTTTGAGTACACTCCATGTAGAAGTCGACTGAGTATCCATTCGTGTGACTAACGACACTGATGGATGAAATTTTTTGATGTACGTGCCATGTCTAGGTTGAACATGTTGTGTAGTCTTACACCGGCAGAACCGTGTAGTTCTAGTCGTGTAAAAGTACCTGGGAAGGAAGGAAACTCAAGTACACACCGTATCTCTTGGGGAACAATCCATGTACATGGGGTGTTACATGGACATGTTGGGAAGAAGTACACGCCCATGTAAAGGCCTAGGAGAACACGTCGTGTAATGAGATATACACGTCGTGTACTCCTATTTTGAAAAAATTGAGTACTTTTCCTTATTTTTCCCGCCTTGCACTTCTGAGTTGTTGTTTTCTCTTCGTTAAAATTGTGTTGAGGTGCGTGTGCTAGAATTTATAGAGCAATTCCGCCATGATGACCTCGAAAATTGTGCCAAGAGAGTGACAGTGAGTATACACAAGAGGTTGTAGTCCATGGGTTACCGATAGACCCTCCAGTTGTGCCAGTTGCAGCACCATTCATTATACTGAATGCAGGTGCAGACACATAGTTCTAAGAAGGTTTTGTGAGGTTCATGCAAACCTTCTAGGCAGCACCACAGGATGCCACATCTATGGTAGAGCTTAAACGTATATTCCAGCAGCAGCATCCGCCTACTTTTTCAGGGGATGGTGGACCATAGGTTGCAGAATCATGGATGGAATTAGTTCTGACTATCTTTGAGCAATTGGAGATGCCTCTTGAGAGAAGGTTCAATATCGCGACATATATGCTACGAGATTCTGCTAAGAGGTGGTGGGATGTTATCACACAGACAGAGCGCCATCTATACATGGCATGGGGAGACTTCTAGATAGTCCTCCACAACTACTTCTTTCCTAAGACCCTCAAGGCCGATCGAGCCTAAGTGTTCATGAATTTAGAGCAGGGTACTATGTTATTGATGGACTATTCTACCCGCTTTTTAGAGCTTCAAAGATTCGCACCTGTTCTAGTGGGTGATGGGGTGTTAAGAGCTAGGCACTTTGAGGATGGTCTTTGGTACAACATTTGATCTCAGGTGAACATTTTCAGGTTTCCTTCTATGTATTCCCTTATGAATCAGGCGCTGATTATCGAGCACAACCTATGAGAATCTGGGGGTGTGAGCAAGGGTTGTTCAACACTGAGATCTGGTAATGTCTCGATCAAAAGCAAGAAGCATCGTATGGAGTTTTCTCACGGGAATACGAGTAGTTGAGACGTATATTTTGGTAGCCAGATAAGGTGCTATCAGTGTGGCAGAGTTGGTCATACCAGATCACATTTCCCAAAAAACCCAGTTGAGTGCCGATATTGCAGCAAGATAGGACATCTACAGCGCTTCTGTAGGATGTTTCCACCAGTGGCTAGTGAGAGAGGTTCTGTATAGACTCCATGTGCAGGAGCATGGTCAGTAGCTTCTCACTAGTCTGGAAACTTAAATATGTCAGGACGTGCAGGCCAAGGCGGTGGGTGTGGTTGTGGTAGCTAGACCCTAGGATTTTAGCGACAGTAGGGCGGGTTAGCACAGGGTATCTAGGTTGTGTCACAAGGTCATGGTATAGGTAAAACATATGCAGTGCAATAAACCCAATAGGAGCAGGATCTCGGACCTTCTATTATCATAGGTACTATTCTAGTTTCCTCTGTTTTATCTTTTGCACTTTTTGATACTGGTGCAACACATAGTTTTATATCTGTTGTCAATGTGGAAATCCTTGTGCTCTATGTTTCTAATACTTACGATGTTATGACGATAGAAACTCCATTGGGGATTAGAACAGTAGGTGTGAATCTGTGCAAGGAGTTCCCCCTTGATATTGGAGGGTGTCACTTTCTATGGAACCTCTACATCTTAGAGATTACAAGATTTGATGACATTATTGGAATGTACTAGTTGGTTTCTATCCAATCATTTTTCGATTTCTATCACCGCAGGGTGAGTTTCACGTCACCAAAGGGTGGTTCTTTTCTATACAAGGGAGAATGGGATGTCCATGTGAGCCGAGATGGACCCGAGCATCGTGGGCTGGGCAGGATGATGGCCCAGATTGAAAGTTTATATTTGGATGATCAGGGAACATGTCTGGCTGATTTTCCGCCTATGGTTGATCATTTTAGGGACGTTTTCTTGGAAAACTTATCAGGATTACCTTTGGTTAGAGAGTCGGAGTTCACTATCGAGCTAGTTCCAGGAGCTGCACCAGTATCCATTCCTCCTTACAGGATGGATACGATGGAGTTTCAAGATCTCAAGAGGCAGTTGGAAGATCTGGAAGATAAGGTTTTTATTTGACCCAGTACTTCACCTTGGGGTTCACCGGTCCTTTTCATGAAGAATGTAGATGGTACTCTCAGACTTTGCATGGAATATGGAAAATTGAACCAGTTGATGGTCAAAAAACCAATATCCCTTACCATGGATAGATGACCTATTTGATCAACTTTGAGGATCTCAGGTGTTCTCAAAGATTGAATTAAGGTCAGGATATCACCAGCTACATGTTAGACCAGCATACATACCTTATATAGCTTTTCATAGAAGGTATGGTCTCTATGAGTACTCAGTTATGATGTTTGGTCTCACAAATGTGCTAACAGTTTTCATGGTGCTGATGAACCGAGTATTCCATCCTTACCTAGATTCCTTTTTGGTGATTTTCATGAATAATATCTTAGTGTATTCTCACAATCGACACAACCATGAAAAACACCTTGAGATCATTTTGAATACACTAAGAGAGAATCAGTTATATGCTAATATCGCAAAATAAAACTTTTGTATGGATCATATTCACTTCCCGGGCCACGTCATCTCAGAGACTGGAGTATCAATGGACCTAGAGAAGGTGAGAGCAGTAGTTACCTGGTAGCATCCTAAGAACTTTTTTGAGGTGAAAAGTTTCTTAGGGATAGCTAGTTATTATAGGCATTTTATACAGGACTTATTACACTTAACAGTGCTGATGAAGGGCTTGACTATGAAAGGTGTGATGTTTGAATGGTCAGATTCTTGTGATGCATCCTTTTAGGAGTTAAAGTTATGTTTGAATTGAGCACTAATAGTAATATTTCTATAGCCAGTCAAGAGTTACATTGTGTACTTTGATGCATAAGGTATTGAGCTGGGAGCAGTTCTTATGCAGGGAGATCGAGTAGTTGTGTACGGGTCTCAGCACCCGACGCATGATCTCGAGTTGGCTACAGTTGTTCATGTTTTGCGCTGCTGAAGTCATTATTTATTGGGGGAGCATTTTTTGATGTAAAAGGACCACAAAAGTCTCAAATACATCTTCACTCATTATGATTTGAATTTTATACAGCTACGGTGGGTGGAATACCTTCAGTCATTTGACTTTGAGCTTGCCTATACACCTGACAAAGGTAATGCAGTGGCTAACGCACTGAGAAATTGGACTCAAATAGAGGCAGTGCAGGAGGCCAGTGGTGAGTGGAAGCTAATGGATTTGTTCTCTGAGATGCATTTAGAGGTGCACAATAGTTAGGAACAAACTTATCTTTTATCTCTGGTTGTTACCTCTA
Source organism: Viscum album (assembly GCA_963277665.1). NCBI lineage: Eukaryota > Viridiplantae > Streptophyta > Magnoliopsida > Santalales > Viscaceae > Viscum > Viscum album. The sequence goes on from OY728121.1 coordinate 863,772,676, forward strand.
CCCTACTAGACAGAGTGAGGATGAGGTAGCTATTAGATTCTGAAGGCCTAGTCCTCCGGGAGAGTGTGGTAGGTGAGTACCCTCCTCCTGGATGGATGATAGGTGATGATAAATTTCTTCGTATCCATGGATGTGTGTGGGTTCCAGGGAATATACACAAGGAGATGATGCAGTAATTTCATGCTTCAGCTTGGGCAGTGCATCCTAGAGTCACCAAAATGTACCGTGACTTGAGTCGTCAGTATTGGTGGTTGGGTATGAAGTGAGAAGTGGTTGGTTTTGTTACGAGGTGTTCCACCTGTCAGAAGGTGAAGGAGGAACATCAGCGACCAGCTAGAATTTTACAATAGCTACCCATTACTAATTAGAAATGGGATGATGTCATGATATATTTCATGATGGGGTTACCGAGGTCACCTAGAGGCAATGATGATCTGTGGGTCATAGTTGAAAGGATTACGAAGGTTGATCACTTCTTGTCAATCAAGGAGACCTTTGGTGTTGATGAGCTCAAGAAGCTATATATTCAAGAGGTGCCACGACTTCATGGGGTCCCTCGTTCTATCATTTCAGATAGGGACACCCACTTTACATCTCGTTTCTGGAATAGTTTTCATAGGGTGATGGGTACATAGGTGATTTTGAGCACAACATACCACCCTCAGACCGATGGCCAATCAGAGCATACAATACAGGTTCAAGAGGACATGTTACATGTCTATGTCCTAGATTTTGGGGTTATTGGGAGAGACACATACCCCTAGTTGAGTTCGCCTATAATAATAGCTTCCAGGATACTATTTAGATGGCGTCATATGAGGCTTTTTAAGGTAGGCCATGTCGATCACCCCTGTGTTGGATGGAGGTAGGAGAGGCAGCTATGTTGGGACCTCATCTTATCCAAGAGACTACTGAGCAGGTTAACTTGATTCAAAGATGGATGGATACTGCATAGTCTCTTCAGAAATCTTATGTTGATCGCTGGAGATGAACCTTGGAGTTTGAGGTCGAGGATTGAGTTTTCCTACGTGTCGCACCGAGATTAGGACACAAGAGGATCAGGAGACAAGTTAATCTTTCACCGCGGTATGTCGGACCATTTGAGATTATGGAATGAGTTGGGATGGTTGCCTATCGGTTACAGTTGCCTCAGAGGTACCGAGTCATGCATGACGTCTTCCACGTATCTCAGTTGTGCCTCTATAACTCAAACTCGTCTCACGTTTTTCAGCCCTGGGAGGTTGAGATTTAAGTTGATGCATCCTTTGAGGAGCATCTGATCTGTATAGTGGATAGGCGCACGAAGGTTCTCCAAGGCTGGTCAGTTCCTCTCGTATGGGTGCTATGGAAGCACGATCGAGTATAGGACGAGACTTGGGAGAGGGAGACCGACGTACGAGCTCAGTGATTGGATTTATTCTTAGATATCCCATCACCACCCTTAGAAGGGAAATTCGGGGACGAATTGATTTAAGGGAGTAATTTTGTAAGAACCTGGTTCTTCTTATGACTTAGGGTTTTCTTTGTTTTCTTTTCCTTTGTGTTGTTTTTGAGAAAACAAGGAAAAACTGAAAAAATGTTAATTTTTAGTAGAACGCACCATGTAATCCTATGTACATGTCATGTAGTCTGGCCATGTAGGATGGGGATACATGATGTGTGCTTTTGTTGTCCAGGGAGAGAAGAAAAGGCCACTACACACTGTGTACTTCCTAGTACATGTTGCGTAGTCATGTCGGTAGGTCGGTGGAAGACACGTAAAGTAGGTCGGCGAAATTTATGAACAGTAAAATGATATACATGCTATGTAGATGGATTTACACATCGTGTACTACTAAATTTCAGCTTAAAATGGGTAGTAGACTCATTTTCTCTTCTCCTGGACAGAATAGCCATTGGGTGAAGAACAAGGAGCCGTAGGAGTTGATTTCTCTCCCGTTTTGTCATTCGGAACCCGATTCAAGTGTCATTGATCTCTTTGGATTCCTCTCGGTAAGAGATTTCTTCTCCTTGATCTGTTATTAATGATTTTTGTTCTTGAGAAAGTTATTCAAGGTTTAATTATTTACCTCTTTTCTTATATCTATGTCATTCTAGGTCTATTCAAGGGCCGACGTCAGATTATATCAGTTATACGACATTAAGGTAGGTGGTTTTGTGCCTTTCATTAAATGTTGAGTTGATTATATATGCCAAAATGGTATGAGACCATTTTTGGGTATTATTTTTCTCTATAATTGAAACTTTTATATACCTAATGATTTTTAAGTTTTGTGATTATATGAAATTGAAGCATGTGATTGCCGATTGTTTGATTTAGGGACACCCCATGGGTGCGTTTCCCGTGGTTATCCATTTGGAAAGAATGGATTTAAGGCTTGTAAATGTTTTCCCTTTTGGGGGTTGATTAGAATGATATATTGATATATGAAATTCCCACGTGATTTGTTATGTTTAAAGCCATGTGATAGTTTAATTCACATTAGTTGTTTTTGAAATGAAATGATAAATGATTAAAAGAGGTAATTAGCCATGGGCGAGCCATAGTCTCAGTTAAAAGAAAAGGCCAGGCTCATGTGACTAATTATGCCTTGATTACCTTGGATGAACCATTTTCTAGGTTAAAAGGAAATGGATGGACTCAAGAGGTTAATTACTTAAGGGTCGTGAGTGAGCCACAGTTTTGGTGGTCGATCTTATGGAGTCTTCTTTGTAAATGTCAAGCGAATCCTTGGTCCATTGGGGGATACCTAGGACAAGCTCTATTGAAAACTGAACAAATGATTAAATGCTGAAATGATGATATGCTTAAATGTGAAATGTTTATATCATGAGTTGATGGTTACTTTGGTACGAGGGGTCGACGAGCCTAGGCTAGACTTCGAGACCTTTGTAAAGTTCACAGAACTTGTTAAATGAAATGGAATGTCTTATGATGTGTCGGACAAGCCAAAGCACAAGCTTGGATTCAGTATTCATTTATTTATCTAGATGATCTTCTAAGACATCTGTTGGGTTTACTTCTATACGGGGGATTGGCAAGCTAAGGCCAAATCTCAAGATAGTTGCACTTAAATGAAACTAAACTGCTAAAGAACGTAAATAGAATAAATGGATAGTTTACTTGAGCACTTCCTAGTTAATGTTTTCTTTTACTGTTATATTCACTGACTGTTAGACATGGATCTTTGGTGGTTTCCTATTGGGATTAGTATCACACCCTGTTTGGGTCATGCTTTTGGGCCCAAAAATATTATATGATTGCAGGTGTAAACAAGGGAAACCACCCTTATACAGGTACTTGATTGCTACTTAGGAGCAGGAGAGCATGGGACCAAGCTGAGGCTTGGGATGCTTCTAAGTTTTATTTCTATTTCTACACTTGTATTGTATTTGTATCTGATTGTAGTGTATCTTGTTTTGGATATTTTCTTAGAACATATGACATGCTTCATTATCATTTTTATGGTTTGAGACTTGGATATTTATCTATCAAACTTCTGTTGTTTTGTTTTAGTAGTATACTGTTTACTGCTTTTATTACTGTATTGTTTTGTATTCCATTGTGTTATACTCTGCCAATGAGGGAATAGTTTCCCCACTATCATAACCAAGGCCCTCGCTGTTAGTCGGAAGCCTCTAGCATTTGGGGAAATGAGCTTGATGCCATGTGTCCAACCGGTCTGGCTATTGGTTTAGTGGTAAGATGGGTCGGGACGTTACAGTCCAGCCCCCTCGGAGGAGTTCATTGGTTTGTTGGGAAGCGAGGAGGTGCCACCCGCCTGGTGTGCTGTTATGGATCGATGTAGAGGAGGAGGCTTGTGCATGGAGGAGGATGGTCATGGAGTTGCTATGTGAGGAGAGGGGGGTGCAGTTCTCCCTAGTGGAGATGGAGGGAGAAGGGGGCGATTGTTGTGTGTGATATACTGCAGGTGAAGGGAAGAACCACCTGGTGGAGTTGTCTTGGTGTGTAGAATGTGAGGGTGATGTCGGTCGGTTGCTTCATGAGAGGAGGCGTGATGTGGGTGTGTTGTAGTGAGATGATCGCCTAGTGTTGCTGAAGGTGGAGGCTGATGATGGAGGTACGTAGTAGTAGGGCTCACAATATACAGAGAGGAGGTGGAGGAGGTTGCAGCCTCCCTTTCTAGGGTTTTCCCCTCCAACCAATGATACCAAGAAGAAGGGGGATCTCCCTCCTTATATGAAGACGCCTGAACAAAATGGCGGAAACAAAAAAAAATCAAAATTCAAAAATTAAAATTAAAATTAATCATATGGATATGTGTTAAATACTAATGAAAATTATAATAAAAAGATAATAGTAAAATTTTAATTATATAAAAATATATTAAACTAATTATAAAAAATATAATAAATAATAAATAATGTTATATAAATATATATATATGTACATATAATTAGGTAAATTAATATAATATAGTTAAAAACTAAATAATATTAGACAAAATTATAATTATACAAATAATAATATAGTAATAATACAACTAATAACTACTAATGTAATAATAATAGAAAACTAATAATATTAATAATGTTATTATTAAAACTACTAATATTAAAATGAAATACAATAATATAATACTAATATGGGAAAATAAAACAATTACTAATAAATATTAATAAACTAATAATAAAACTAACATTAGCAGAACTGTTAATAATAATATAGTGTTAAATACAACATATAAAATTAATATAAACTAATAAAAATACTAAATTAATAATATTAGTATATAAAATAACTAAAAAATATCAAAATATCTAAAATATAACAAAACTACAAAACAAACTAAAAATGTTAAAAGCAGTTAGAAAAATAATTACAACTAAATTAAAAAAATTAAAAAAATACAAGTGAAATCAATGTACATCATGACGACCGATTGAGTTTATCTCACCCTATCTGGGTCATCGATGGTACCCAGGAAGATTATGTGGATGCAGATAGGGACAGGGGAAAGTGCCCATTTAATAATACTTGATATGTTTATAGCATGAGAGTGGGGAAGCACATGGTCGAGCTATGGCTCGTGATGCTACTAGAGATAGACTTTTGGTCTTTTTGTCTTTTTGGTACATGCACTACCACAGATCGACGCAAGGGAAGCATCGGCCTTTATCAGTGCTAAAAAAATGCAAGGATAAAAGGTGGGACTTTATCAGCGCCAGCTAAAAGCGCTAATAAATCTACCCTTTATCAGAGCTAAAAAAACATTGATAGATGTGTACGTTTTATCAGCATTTTTTAGCACTGATAAAAGTTTCTAATAAAAAACATTATTAATTTATATAAAATTATTATATTTATATTCAAAAATAATGTTTATTTTATAAACATTAAATAAAAATGCATGTTTATAATTAATATATATTTTTTAATAATTCAAATATATATATATAATGTTTTTAAAAAAGTATTTATAAGATTATAAATATATATTTAAATAATTATAAGATTATAATAAATTTTATTAAATAATAAATATATTTATTTTATTTATAATTATATATAAATACTTTTTAAATATATATAATTATATTTATATTTATATATATATATATGTTTCTAATGAATTTGGTCAATAAATATATTGATGTGTAAGTATAATTGATGTGCATATGTTATGTGTTCATCATGAATTAATGTTCATTTATACATTACACCCTTATTATTATTATTCATGTTGTATATATGTGATAACTCGTTTTTTATTATCTATATACTTTACTAGGCATATGATTCATTCATGTTATATTCATGAATATATTCTCACAAATACTTATAAAATTACAATAAATATATTTAAATAATAAATATACTTATTATATTTATAATTATAAATTTTTAATTATATATAAATACTTTTTAAATATATTTATTTATAATTATAATTATATATATATATATATATTTAAATAATTATAAAATTACAATAGATGCATCTATTATAATTATATATATATATATTTATTTATTTATATTTATAATTATATACAAATATTTATAAATATATTTACTTATAGTTATAATTATAAATATATATATGTGTAAATAATTATAAAATTATAATAAATATATTTATTATACTTATAAAGTTATAAATATATATAATTAAATAAATATATTTTTAAATATATACAAATATTTATAAACAAATACAAATATTTATAATTTTAATTCTAAATAAACAAAGATATATTTAAATAATTATAAAATTATAATAAATATATTAATTATATATATTTATAAAATTATAAATATAATAAATATATTTGTTATAATTTTATAATTATTTTAATAACTATATATATATTTATAATTATAACTATAAATAAATATATATTTATTGTAAATTTTTAATTACAAATAAATAAATATTTATTTATATTTATAAATATAAATAAATATTTATTTATAGTTATAAATATAAATATTTATTTATTTATAGTTATAAATATAAATAAATATTTATTTATAGTTATAAATATAAATAAATATAAATTTATTTAAATATTTATAAAATTATAAAAAATATATTTATTATTCTTATAATTTTATAAATATATTTGTAAAAATATCCAAATATTTTTAAATGAATTCAAATATTTATAATTATAATTATAAATAAATACAAATATATTTAAATAATTATAAAATTATAATAAATATATTAATTATATATATTAATAAAATTATAAATATAATAAATATATTTTTTATAATTTTATAATTATTTAAATATATATATATAATTATAAATATAAATATATATATATAATTAAATAATTATAAAATTATAATAAATATATTTATTATAATTATAATGTTAAATATATATATAATTAAATAAATATATTTATAAATATATGCACATTTTTATAAATAAATACAAAATATTTATAACTATAATTCTAAATAAATATAGATATATTTAAATAATTTTAAAATTATAAAAAATATATTAATTATGTATATTTATAAAATTATAAGTATAATAAATAAAATTCTTATAATTTTATAATTATTTAAATATATATATATATATATATTTATAATTATAACTATAAATAAATATATAATTTTTATAATTTTCTAAATTCTATATTTATATAAATATATATTTATTATATATTTATTATACTTATAATCTTATAAATATAGATAATTAATATATTAATTATATATATTTATAAAATTATAAATATAAGAAATACAATTATTATAATTTTATAATTATTTAAATAAATAAATATAAATTTATAGTTATAGGTGTAGATAAATATATAATTATAATTATATATAATAAATATAAATAAATAAATATTTATAATTATATATAATAAATATATTTATTATATATAATTATAAATATAATAAATATATTTATTATAATTTTATAATTATAAATATATATATATATTTATAATATTTATAATTTTATAAATAAATATATATTTATTATATATATAATTTTATAAATATATATAATAATATAAATAAATTATTAACATTATAGCTTTATGAGCATTTTTTTAGTGCTGATAAAGATACGTCGTTATCAGCGCTATAATTTTAGCACTGATAAAGATGTCTTTTGTAAACGTTTTTTATTTTAGTATTGATAAAACATACATTTATCAACGCTTTTTTAACTAGTGCTGATAAGAGCTTTACTCAATTTTATAAATGAACCCTAACAGTTGGTTTCTTCTCTCGCACACCTCAAACTCTCATGGAAGCCAACCTCTGCCATTGTCGACCCCTCCTCTTTCACCGTCGACCCCTCCTATGCCACCGTGAATCCCTCCTCCGCCATCGTGAATCCCTCCTCCGCCATCATGAATCCCTCCTCCATTGTGAACCCCACCTCTGTCGTGAACCCCACCTCTGTTGCGTGTCGGACCTCACCTCCGCCGCAAACCCCTCCTCCGCTGCGAACCCACCTCCACCACGAACCCCACCTCCGCTACAAACCCCTATGCGACTCTACCACCATCGCTTACCCCGACTCTTCCACCGTTAGACCCTACTACTATCGTCGGACCTCCAAATCTAAGGTATGTTCTTATTTTATTTGAAATGCTTAGATAGTGAAAGATTAATTATAAGGTTTTAGTGTTTGGAATCTTTTTGATGTATAAATTATGTGTTTGGTTTGATTCACTAGTGTGAGATAATGGTTTTTTGATTGGTAAAGTGTTTGATTGGGTTTTTTGGCATATTCTATGAAGCTTTTGATAATTTTCTATGTATAGTTGTATAAGACTTTGGTACAATTAAAATTGCTGAATTTGGATTGATCTAAATGTTAGAACATATTTGGATGAGGTGGTTTGATATATTAGAAACATTACAAGGATTGTTTTAGGTGAAAAGTATCATGATTTGTATTATAATGGTGTGATTCTTGTGAGTAGTTTAGATAAAATATAATTTTTTCAATGGATAAATAAGATAAAACACTTTTGAGTTGGAACTTATAGTGAAAGTGGGATCTGTGTTTGGGTTTTGATTAATATTTTGATGATTTATTTGGGAAGAATCGAGGTGTTTCTTATGTATGATTTTTTAATATATATTTGAAATTTTATCATGTTTAATTATGGGTGTTGATGTGTAAGTGGATTCTTCAATGGATTTTATACCATATTGACACGATAGTTTTATAAATGTGTTTCATCGATTATTAGTGTTGGGATTTTAGAAAAACATCATGGGAATATTTGGGTAGAGATGTGGGAATTCTAGAGACATTGGTTATAATATTATGGTCACACATTTATAGTACCCCTATCTTAGGTCTCACACCAACTACTATAATTTCATTCTTAATGAGGCCATTAATGGTGAGTTGATTTTGTTTCATTTGTATTGCAACAATATTCTAGTGTGATGATTCCCTTAATTTTTCAACTTAGATTATCTCATTAGGCCTTTGGTCCCCTTAATGGTTGATGCTTGATATTTTATTATTATTTTATCTTATGGTTGTATATAGGTAAATTGTATTTTCTTTAAAAGAAAAATATATGTTTCGTTAGTTGTATTTACTCAACCCTATGTAATAAAATTATTTTCATCATTTTCCCTAAAACTAGAATTTTTTGGTTTGTCTTAAAAAATGAATGGTATAAAATCTTTGACAATGTCCTACTAGGATCTTTACTCACACCATACACATACAAATTGGTGTGTATATAGACTTAGTTGTAAACAATACAGGTAAAAGGAAAGGGTCATACTTTTATAGCGGTGTTCCATAGTCACTTGTTAAAGATATAATGATAATGGGATGTAGAAGTCACCATAGGGCATAAAGATACAATATTCATTTTGTGTTATTTTAAGATATTTACTATAAAGTGTATCTCTTTCAAATAAATCTATTTTTGGTTTACCTTTATATTTTGGAGCATATGTAAACCTTTTATAGCTTTATATTTTATAAAATGTTGTATATTTTTTATTCATGTATCTTTTATAAAGTGCCTCTCTTGGGATTTATGTCTTTGTGAAAATGCCCAAGTTGCTCTTTTAAAATGATTCAAGTGTTTTGAAATGTTTATTAAAAAATTATATGGGTCCAACATACCCTTTTTAGTTTTAAATAGCTTTGAAATGATTTAAACACTTGGCATGGACTTATGTTTCATGCCAAGTGTTTGTCAACTCACCTGATTGGCTTTCATAAAGGGATGTGAATGTTTTGAAAGCTTATTTAATGCTGGTTTCATTTTAAAAAGGGGTGTGTGAAGTTTTAAATGAAAATTTGTAAAATATAGAGGTTTTTCACTCATTTTAAATGATTAATATTGTTAGGTCATGAAGTTTCCTTGAATGCTTTAAAAAAAGAATTGTGGTTTTGTGAAAGAGTACTTGGAATTGATTGGTTTATTTTAAAAAGATTGTGTTATTTTAAAGAGTAATTTGTGTAAATGGTTGGTTTTTTTAATGGGATTTCAAGTGTGATTTTATAAATATTTTTCAAAGGACATCTAAAATTTAGTTTTTCCATAATATTTTAAGTTTATATTTTTATAGAATTAGGAAAATCATTACATTATATAGGGAAGACAAGTAAATTAATAATAACACCATGGTAAGGGCATGTCACTAAATCTATCCAACCCACAGGATATTCATCATGACCTCACTCCTGCAAATAGTGAATTAATTTTTAACCCCATCACAACTCCTAAACCTACTTTGCATTCAACATCACCTGCATGGTTTAAATTAGGAGATTCCTCTACAATTACATATTTTTTTTGGTTTGGTGTTAGCTTTTAAGGGGATGAGTATTAGGCAACAAAATGCAATAATAATTATCATTCAAATGTTGAGTTCCCCTTATTTGAAAGGCCCCTTTTTGTGTATTTATTTTTTTTAAATATTAATATTACCAAATCAAATAGGATGTATATGAATAAATAATGGATGGATTTCAATCATCTGCCAAAAGAGTATAAAGATAGAGTGAAAGAGTTCATCAAGTTTGCAAAATATCATGCATATGACCCTTCTCAAATCCTTTGTCTATGTTTACGCTATTGTTACTCAGGACTAATTAGTCCAGAGGAGTTGGAAGAACACTTGATCTGTCATAGAATATATTGAAGTTATAAATGTTGGAATAAACACGCAAAAAAAGTGAATATAGCTAGTAGATGGGATTACAATACATTTTATGGATCATCTGATATGATTACAAGTGTGGACAATGAAGAAGGTCGTATCGATGATGTGATTATAGATGTGAATGATGATGAAGATCATATTGAGGAAATTATAAGGACAGTTGAAGATGAAATTTTTGATTTTCCAAAATTGTTTGAGAATTTAAAGAGTTTCAAAAAGACGTCATTATATGCTAGTTACACTAAATATATAGCATTTTCAGTTGTATTGAAGCTGTATAATTTGAAAGTAGGCAATGGATGGAGTGACGCTAGTTTTACGAAACTAATTTCTCTCTTGAATGACATAATCCCAGAAGATAATGAGCTCACGAGCCGAACATATGACGCCAAAAAAAATGTTACGCTTGATGGGTATGATATCTAAAAGAATACATGCCTACCTTAATGATTTTATATTATTTTTCAAGGACCAAAAATCACTTACAGAATTCCCAAAGTGTGGTGATTCTTGATACAAGAAAGATGAATTCAGTCCTACGAAATTTGTATGGTACTTTCCAATCATTCCAAGTTTTAGGCACCTATATGGAAGTGAGGAGACTACAGGGCAATTAATGTGGCACACAGATAGAAGAATTAAAGATGGGAAACTATGTCACCCAACAGACTCTCCTCAGTGGAAGAGAATTGATCATGATTATACTAAATTTGGAAACGAGCCGAGAAACCTTCATCTTACGTTATCTACAGATGGAGTGAATCCTTTTAGTTTTAAAAGTATCACTCATAGTAAATGACTAGTTATGTTAGTAAATTATAACTTGACACCATGTTATGCATGAAATTAAAATACATCATGTTATTTGTGTTTATATCAAGACCAAAACAATCAGGTAATGATATTGATGTTTATTTGGCTCTATTGATCGATGATTTGAAATTATTGTGGGATTCAGGTGTTACATTTTATGATGCTTATAGAAATGAAGATTTCACATTGAGATTCATATTGTACGGGATGATAAATGACTTTTCTGATTATGGAAATTCGTTAGGATAACTCAAGGGTGTTTCATCTGTGAACAAGGTACACAGTCAATTAGGTTGAAACATTCATCGAAAACCGTGTTTCTAGAATATCACAGATTTATACCCCAACAACATAAGTACCGATCTTGGATGATACCATTCTATGGAAGTTCAGAAGAATGTACAACACTGCCTCCACTAATATTTGATCAACTATTTGAGAAAGTAAAATACATGTACACTTCTTTTGGTAAACCGTTTTCAAAAAACCTTACGAAAACTGATTGGAAAAAATGATCATTTTTATTAATTACCATACTGGAATTGTATATACGTCAGAAATTTTCATGATGTTATGAATGTTGAAAAAAAATGTATGTGATAGAGTCATCAACACATTTCTAAATGCACCCGAAAAAACAAAGGATGAAATTAAGGCTATTTTGGACATGGTTGACATGGGAATAAGAGAAGAGTTAGAGACAGTGAAGGGTGAAAAATGAACTTTTCTTCCTCCAGCTGCTTACACTCTTTCCAAGCACGAGATATATCAGTTTTACAACTTATTGAATGACATAAAGTTTTCAGAAGGGTATTCATCGAATATCAAGAACATTGTGTCAATGACCAATTTAAAGTTAGAGGGTCTGAAATCAAATGATTGTCATGTTTTGATGCAAGATATAATTCTTATAGCTTTACATTGAATTTTTTCCAATAATGTTCATCATACATTAACCAAGCTCTATTTCTTCTTCAAATATATATGAAACAAAGTTATAGACCCGACGAAATTGTTGACTATGGAAAGAGTCATATTATGTGAACTAGAAATGTTCTTCCTACCAACATTATTTGATGTGATGGTTCATTTGATGTTTCACTTGGTGAGAGAAATTCGACTATGTGGTCATATACACTATAGATGGATGTTCCCCATTAAACAATATATGAAGATTTTGAAATAATATGTTAAAAATTGAAGTCATCCAGAGGGTTGTATTGTAGAGAAATATATTATTGAGGAAGCTATTGAATTTTATACCAAATACCTATCTGGTGTGGAAAACATTATTCTACCAAAATCTCATCACATTGAGTGGCTTGCAGGTAAATGAATTTATAGAAGATATGTTATCACAATCAATATTAGATATCGGGAGCAGGACCACCTTTACGTTTTTCATAACAATTTGGAGGTTTTACCATATTTTGAAACCCAAAAAGAAATTATTAGGCATTTGAATCCATCAAGGGTTGAAATATGGATATCAAATACACATAATTAACAATTTATAAGATGGTTTTAAGACCATATTTTTAAGGACTCAAATGAAAATATGGATTCAATTTTAGAACGACTTTGATGGTTGGTCAGAGGACCAAGTGTGTATGTATTATCTTACAATGGTTATGTAATTAATAGTTATATATTCTATACAAATGAACACAATGAATACAGTACCATGCAAAATAGTGGAGTTACACTTGTGGCTGAAGTAATGCATGTTTCTGGTACAAAGGAAAAAAATCCAATTTACGTCAATATTTCATACTTTGGCATCATCAAACAAATGTGAGAGTTGTATTATACAACATTCCAAGTGCTGATTTTTCAATGAAAGTGGGTTAATAATTGGGGTGTTGTTAAAATATATGAATTGGGATTCATGAAGGTTAATTTCAGTGAGTAAGGGTACAAAGATGAACCATTTATAATGGAATCACAAGCAATACAAGTATTTTATATTCTAGATCCCACAAATCAGAGTGGTTAATTGTTTTATTATCAACAAAAACCACTGAAGGTTCGGATAAAAATTAAACTTAGGATGACCCTTTCATTGGGACGTCGTAATCATTTTTTAGTAGTCCCAATGTAGATGTTTTTTTATATGTGAAAGGATACCACAATGAAGGGATTTGGATAGTCGATAGAGGGGTCAAATCCCTTCATCCTTAAAAAAAGAGTTCAATAACCGAGTTATATTTTTTTGTAATATACATCATGTTACCTCATGTTATTATCCGTTCACTACTGCATTTATGTACGCCAAATTAAATGCTAAACCACTTCTACAGATAACGACTTCTGCACATGTTGGTACTCCCAATCCTGGGGAACAATTGGTCTCTCAATCTAATATTTCTCATAGTGTAGTGGAACAAAGACCTTATTCATGCGTTGGTGCTCCCAATCCTGAGGAACAACAAGTTTCTCAACTTTTTGTTGCTCCTAGTGCAGAGGTACAATGAACATCTGCAAATTTCAATGCTACTGCTCCAGAGGAACATATTAACGATGTTGAATTTGAGGAAATAGTAGGCAACGAAGGACCGATGACTCAAAAAAATAGGAGTGCCATAGTTTGATGGTGTTAGAAAAAATCATTAAGGACAAAATCAAAGGCATCAAATATGAGGTCGTATGGAATGCATATGGCCAACATGTTAACTCCAAAAAAGCCATGTTCAATAGTCACATTGGAATTGTCACTCAAAAACACGTGCTGATTTATGTAGATTTTGTTGAGCAAGAGTTTTTTCCAATAATACTCTATATTATTATGATTAGGGTAGATTGTTGATCATGTATTGTTTCAACAATACTCTATCTTTTTATGATGGTTTTGATTCGCACAAATACTCGTGTTTGTTATTCTAATGATTTTACTTTGAGTATATTTCAAGAAATTAATATTCCTTATATTTCTATTTTTTAATAATATTAAAGCATTTAATCCATGTGGAATATTTGAAAAAGTGTTCGGAAATAATTTTAGCATGTTATGGAAACATTGTTCATACCCTACATTGAAGAGCACAGCGTAAGGATAAAATTTTACGTTTACTTTATGGGAATTCAGAAAAGTATGGTTAATCAACCATACATTATCAGAAAATTATAGTAAAGGAAACTTATGTTTGTAATATCAGAAAATTATGGTAAAAGAACCTTAGGTAAGTATGGAACCTTACGTTGGCTTCACAAAAGTATGGATCATCAACCTTACTTTTATAACGAACCTTATGTTCTATCGAAAAGTATGGATCATGTATCTTATGAGGAAAGTACGAATAATATACCATATGTTTGAAAGTTGAAGAGAAAAGTATGGATGATAAACCTTACATTTGATATCAACCTTACATTTGAAGAATAGATCATCAACCCTACATTTAGCATTGGATATTTAAAATACGAATTTATCGTGCAATGGTCTTTAGGTGAATTATCAGGCTGATTTCAAGCCAGATTCAAAGTTTGATATTAAAGCATATCTTTGATTGATTTAAATCCATTTATTTATGATTAAAAGGATCGATTTAAGAGGAGGATTTCATGTCGATTATTAAGGGAAGTTACGACCGCTCTGTTATTCAAACATTTGAATATCACCATTCTTAAGGCGATATTTGTGGATCTAAATTTGAAAGGAAAATGCTTGTCTTTATTCTTTTCATATCTTTGTTATTTTGAATTACAAATAGATAGATGAATCATCTCAAAAAAGATTAGAATAACAATATCTCGAGTTTTTCAACTACAATTTTTTACAGAGATATACAAGTCACATAGATCTGCATCTACTAAGATCTATCATACTCTATTTTTCTAAAGAAAAGGAAAAGCATTAAAGATTCTTATTCTACATCGAAGATATATCATGAATATATTATTGTTAAAGTTGATGATTTTATTTCAAGATCTATTTGCGACTGGATCGACTCAGAACTGCTCTTACCTATAGAACATATTTTCTGAAGACGATGATCCATCTATTGTCAGTTGCGTGCTGCTGCAACTGTAAAGAACAACTGGAAAGTATTTTTAGACAAATACTCTTTTCATTTTGAGTAACCAGATTCTCGTACTAATCTGTGTATTAGGTTCTGTGTATGAACCATAAGGCTCTGTTTTATCCTTATCTTGTAAGGGTGTCAATTGCCTGCACTCAATTGTGTTTGTTCTGTTAATAAGAGAACCAGATAGTGAAAATCACCAAGATTGTGGAGTAGAGCATTGGTGGAGTGGACTAGGGGTCTTCTGTTCCCCAAACCACTATACATTTGTGTGTCCTTCAATCTGTTTATTTTCCACTACATAAACATTGTGATAAAATTAAATGATATATTTGGAAATCATCACAATTCTTGAAGAAATTGTAAAAGTTACAATTCACCCTCCTCTTGTGCATATTTGGTATAATCCTATCCAACAATTGGTATCAAAGGTAGGGATTTATTTTGATAAAGCTATAATAAGCTGAAAGTTTCAAAGGATTATACTCATAATACAATGGATGATACAAGAGAGGGAATGTCAATGGTTTGAGCTCCTTACTTCAACGGTGAAAATTATGGATGCTGGAAATCAAGGATGATTATTTACTTGAAGAACCTTGGATACAAAGTTTACTCTAAAATCCTAACTCCTTATGCAATTCCAGAGAAACCTGAAACTTGGAGTACAACTACAGAAGAAGAGTACGACATAAAATCAAAATCTATGAATTCTATAATATGTGGTTTTGGACCAGATGAATTCAACAGAGTATCTCAATGCCCGATTTATTATGAAATGTGGCAAACAATTGTAGTTGTTTATGAAGGAACTGACAATGTCAAATAAATGAGGTATGCCACAACAAAATTAAAATTTGATACATTCAGAATGTTTGAGGGTGAAAGAATCACTCAAATGAATGGAAGGCTCACATAGATTGTCAACAACATCACTGCCTTGGGAGATCCTATCAAATAAGCAGATCAAGCCTTGAAAGTACTAAGATTACTACCACCTAGATGGAATGGAATATTGGCTGCCATTAGGAAATCATCACCAGTCAAAGATCTAACTATGAGAGAATTAATTGGAACCCTGATGATGTATGAATTTGAGATGAAAGATGAAGAAAATGAGCATAAAGTCTTGATCAAGAAAGAAAATACTTCTCTGAAAGTTACATCTCAAAAGAAGATCATAAATATGAAGCAAGAGATCAAGAGAAAACCATAAATTTCTGATTCATCTGATTTAGATGTGGAACTGGCTCAGTTAGCCAAGAAATTCAGTAAATTCTACATAAAGAAGAATGGATTTAGAAAATCCTTCAAGAAAGATGAAAAAGAACCAAAGGAAGTCAGATGCTATGAATGCAAAAAAATGGGTCACATAAGACCTGACTGTTCTCAATTAAAAGGAGAAAAGGAAAAAAATCAAAAACAATAATTATGAGCAGAAAGACAAAAGAGTAATGAAAGCTACTTAGAGTGTTTCTGAAGACTCCAACAACTCATCAAAGTCTGATTCAAAAAAGGAATAATCAAATATAAAAGAAAATATATTCTTTATGGAAGAAGCTAATGAGGTACAATTTTATTACTCATCTGATTCAGATTCTAGTTCTAGTTTCTCAAATGATAAACTTGCATCCTACTAAAATATGTTGGAAGAGAAATATGATTCCTTATTTAAGAAACATAAATCACTAAAAAATATTAACACTGCTATTTTAGGAGAAAGAGACACTCTGCTAAAACAATATCAAGAGTTAATTGAAAAATATAACTCATCAAACACAAATTTTATAAATAATGAAACTAAAATAAAAACAATACAAACAGAAGTAGAGACATACAAAAATGAATCTCTTGTTTTTACAAAAAGAGAAAATTCACTAAATGAAACTCTTGGAAATAATTTGATTAAAAAGGAAATATATGGAATATGCAGTAAAGATGAGAAACCCAAACTATATAAGAACTATTTTGTTCCAGGTACAAAATGTATAATTTGAAACTACTATGGAACAAAAGGTCACCTATCTAAAAACTGTTATTTAAGGAAACCTCAAATAAGTGGAATTGAGAAAGCCTTTGTTGCAAGCAGTTTATATAGACAGTGGATGATCCAGGCATATGAGTGAGAACTCATCTAACTTTAAAACATTAACTCAAAAGGATGGAGGATTAGTCGCATTTGGTGACAATTCCAAAGGTAAAATAATTGGCATTGGAACTGTTTGAGATCCCAAAGCCGTCTCAATCAATAAAGTACTCTATGTATAAGGATTGAAACACAACTTGATAAGTATATCTCAATTATGTGATGATGGTTATTTTGTTGATTTTTTTAACAATTGTTGTTCTATTTTTAAAGATAAATTGATTAAATTTAGAGCACCCGAAACTGATAATGTTTATACCCTGAACTTAAATTCCTTGTGTAAACAAAAAGTAAATTGTTTAACTGCTAAGATAAATGAATATTGGATCTGGCATAGAATACTTGGACATTGAAATATATATGATTTACATAAGTTATCTAAGAAACAACTGGTTTCTTATTTACCTAGTCTTAAATTTGATAGTGACAGATTTTGTGATGCATGTCAACTTGGAAAGAAGCACAAATCATCCTTAAAATCTATTAACAAAATTTCTACATATAAACCTCTAGAATTTATCCACATGTATTTTTTTAGACCTTTAAGAATATCAAGTTTGGATGGTAAATTACATGTATATGTTTTAGTTGATTACTATTCTAGATTTACTTGGATTTATTTTCTAAAATATAAAAATGAATATTTTACTATATTTGAAAGTTTTTGCAAAGTTGTTCAAAATGAAAAAGATTTTTAAATAATTTCATTAAGAAGTGATCATGGTGGAGAATTTGAGAATTTGGAATTCAATTCATTTTGCTCAAATGTAGGTATTAAACACACCTTCTCTACACAAAGAACATCTCAACAAAATGGGATTATTAAAAGAATAAATAGAACAATTTAGAAAATGGCTAGGACTATGATAAATGAATACAGTATTCCTACCTATTTCTAGAAAAAATATGTAAGTACAACCTAATATATAATGAATAGAGTTTTAATTAGACCTATTTTCAAAAATACACCCTATGAACTCTAGAATAACAGAAAACCAAAAGTAAAGTACATTAAAGTTTTTGGATGAAAGGTTTACATCTTGAACACCAAGGACAATCTTGGTAAAATCGATCCAAAATCTGATGAAGGAATTTTCTTATGATATTATGCAACTTCCAAATCTTATAAATTTTTTAATAAAAAGTCAAGGATTGTTCAAGAATTAGTTCATGTGAAATTTGATGAATCTGATCCCTTTGAGAAAAGGAAATATCAAATTGATGAATCTGACTCTAATGATAACATGAGACTTGAGAACTTAAAAGATTATTTTGAAAGAGATATAAATAAAATTCAATTCAGTTTATAAGAACATGGCACTGATGAACCTAATAGTGCATTATCTAGACTATCTAGAACCCTAAAGAACCGCCCTTTAGAAATTGTTATAGGAGACCTAGACACTGGAATAAAAACTAGAAGAAATGTAGGAAATCTTGTTGAATTCTCTTATTTTTTATCCCAATTAGAACCTAAGACATTAGAAGAATCCTTAGTTGATGAAAGTTGGATGATAGCAATGCAAGAAGAACTAAACCAATTCAAGAGAAATGAAGTTTGGAATTTAGTTGAAAGACCGCAGAACTATCCAGTTATAGGAACTAAATGGGTCTTTAGAAATAAACAAGATGATCAAGGAATAATAATTAGAAATAAAGAAATACTAATAGCTAAAGGATATAATTAGGAAGAATGTATAGATTGTGATGAGACCTTTTCACTTGTAGCTAGATTAGAAGCCATTATAATCCTTTTAGCCTATGCATCTCATATGAACTTTAAATTATTTCATATGGATGTTAAGTCTGCCTTTTTAAATGGTTATTTAATGGAGGAATATTATGTTGAGAAACCTCCTAGTTTTGAAAATTATCAAAAACCAGATTTTGTTTTTAAACTTACTAAAGCTCTTTATGGCCTTAAACAAGCACCTAGAGTTTGGTATGAAAGATTAAGTTCTTTTCTTTTAAAAATTTATTTTACTGTTGGAATGGAAGATCCAAAATTATTTAAGAAAACTGTAAACTCTAATATTTTATTGGTTCAAATTTATGTTGATGAGATAATTTTTGGATCAACAAACAAAAAAATTTGTCATGAGTTTTCAAATTTAATGCAAAAAGAATTTGAAATGAGTATGATGGGAGAATTAAATTTTTTTAGGACTTCAAATTTATCAAAAAAAAATTGGAAATGTTTTAAATCAACAAAAATACATTACTGGTTTACTGAAGAAATTTGGACTTGAAAACAGCAAGACATATACAACTCCTATGTGTACTAATATAAAACTTTATTTGGATGAAACTAGAAAATCAGTTGACAATAAGTTATATAGAGGTATGATTGGTAGTTTATTATATCTTACTGCTAGTAGTCCAGATATAATGTACTCAGTATGTCTTTTTGAAAGATTTCAATCAAATCCTAAAGAATCTCACTTAAGTGTTGTCAAAAGAATTTTTAGATATTTAAAAGGAATTGTTTTTCAATATCTTCTCTATCCAAAAAATATGATTTTAATTTAATTTCATATTCAGATGCTGAATTTGGAAGCTATAGATTAGATAGAAAAATCACCTCAAGAAACTATCACTTTTTAGGAAAATATTTAGTTTCATATTCTAGTAAGAAACAACACTCAGTTGCCTTGTCGATAACTGAGGCAAAATATGTGTCTATAGGAAGTTGTTGTGCACAAGTATTATGGATGAAAAACACTCTTATGGACTTTGAACTAAAATTTAATAATACACCTATTTTATGTGATAATACAAGCACAATAAATATTTCAAAAAATCCTATTAATCATTCAAGGACTAAGCATATTGATATCATACATCATTTTATAAGAGATCGTGTTCTTAAAAAAGATATATTTTTAGAATTTGTAAGTACTGAAATTCAACTAGCTGATATTTTTACTAAACCACTTCTCACTGTAAGGTTTGATTTTATTAAGGGGGTTAAGTTTATTTAATTTTAAATGAAATTTTAATTTTAATTTTACTTATTTGATTATATTTTATTTTAATCTTCACTGTTTTAAATAATTTAATTATTTGTTTTTAGAATAATTTAAAATTTCATCTGTACTGTAATATTTTTTTTCTGCATACGTTTTTAATTTATTTTAAATAATGTAATGATTATTATGTACATAATTACATGGTAATCGAGGTTGTCAGAACCCGTTTCAAATTACAAACTCGTTCATTTTCTTAAAATCTTTCAAAACACTAAAACTCTTACCACCTTTTTCTGCCTTTGACTAAACCTTTGAAACCCTAAACCTTCGATCCTTCAGAACTTTGAGACAGAAATGTCCAAGACAAATAGAATCGAGGAAGGAGAATCTAGTAATGCCAAGTGTCAACATTTGACAGGAAGGAATATCTTATAGGGCAAAGTAATTGATTTGGAATGGTTGTACCAGACCGATCTAACATTGAAGCAAGCTTTGGATTTTTATAATCTTGATCAAATGTTTAGTGATGAAAACACAAAATTTTTGTACTAGGCAGAGTTGAAAAATTTCTTTAAATCTATTCAGTTCAGTCTTGGAGATACAGAGGACACTATAGTCGTGAAAATTGAAGATCAAGATTTTTCTATTTCGTCTGTGGAAATAGCTATAATCTTAAACTGCCCTCATGAGGGAGTTATCACTTTTATTTGAAATCCATTGGAGATAATGAACATAAGTTACAGTATAGTATGTCATTTTTATTTGGTTCTATGAATATTAGAAAGATGTTAGTCAAGGATCTGGAGCCAGATCAGAAAATTCTTGTAAAATTTGTTCAAACAGGGATTGCCCCAAGGATTTCTGAAATGGAGAAGATTTTATATCCTGATATGTATTTGATGTTTTTGTTTCTGAGTGACATCAAGTTGAATTTTCCTCTTTATATGATAAGGTATTTAAACTACTGCTGTCAACCAGAGGCTATAATGAACTTCTATCCCTATGGGAGGTTCATTTCAAAATTATTATTTAAGTCTAATGTAGTGAGATTAGTAGATTCTAGAGTGTGATTCCATCACAGTACCATGTTAAATGCTGTAACTTTAAGAAAAATAGGATTTTTCTGGAGCATTGTGAAAGGAAAGATTATGCTTGTTGGTGCTGATAAAGATCAGGAGTCTGCTCAGGGAGAGTAAACTAGGAAAACCAAAGAAGGAATAGAAAAATTAAGGACCAGTGATGTTTCAAAAACATCAAGAAGAATTATATTTGAAGCATTTGATGAAACTTCTGATGAGGTAAGTCAAGAGGGACTTCAGAGGAAAAGACACAGAGTGACTCAAGCTGGTGAGGAGCCTGTTCAAACAAATGTTGTTACAACTGGAGATATTTTAAGCTATATATTTTTAAGAGAAGTTGTTTCTAAGATTGAGTTGGTACCTCAAATTGAAGAGGAAGTTGTACCTCAGGAAGAGTTAGATCCTGGAGAAGTTGAAGTGGCTCAACCTGAATTTGTTCAAGAACAGTCTGTACAACCTACTGAAGTTATTCAAAAAGAAACATTTCAAGAAGAACCTGTTTTAGAGGAATTAAATGAAGATGCTCATGAGGAGAAACAACTTGATGAAAATGTGAGCATAGGAGAGAGTCTATACGAAGTTCATACTGAAGTTTTAAATGAAAATTTTTCTATTGATGAGTCAATTCATGACTCTGAGAAAAAATCGGTTGAGCAACCAAAGGACAAGGCTACAAATCAGAGATCTTATGCTCAATCATTGCCTTTAATTTTGATAAATAAAGTTGAAAATCAAGCACAAGGTACCTATAATTATAAGAATAATCATGTGGAGGAGTTAATCCGAAAATTTAATAGAATTCAAGCTAAAAATTCTTCTTTGAGAAGAGAATTAGAGAAGGAGAGAAAAAAGTTTCAGAACCTAAAATATAGTTCAGTTTCAAAAAGGGAAGTGAAAATTTTTAAGAAGGAGATGTTAGCCGAAGTTGGAAAATTAAAATCTGAAATTGTACTAAAATCAGATTTGGCAGAATTCAAAACTTTTATGGAGAAACGGTTTGCAACTGTCACAGGAAGTCAAGCCAGTACATCAGGTACTTCACCTGATTTAATCAAGAGATTTAAATCCATTACATCTGTAATGAGAAACATGAATGATAGGTTGCAGGACTTACAATGTAATAGTGCTCCACTATCTGTTCTGTTGGATAATCAAAATCATCTTGTTGAACAACTTACATTAGATGAACCAGGAGTAAGAGAGTTACTGAACAGGTTCACTGAAAAGCTAAATCAGTTCATTGAAAAGTAAAAAGATTTCATGGGTTTTTCAGAGTCAATATGATTGAAGATATTCATTTGAATCAGGAAGGAAGAGATCTGATAATTCAGTTAGGAGATAGACTGATGAAGAGGTTGATAATGTGGTTATCATAGCTAAAGGAAGTTTTTCATAGGCATTGAAACCTGTTTTCAACTCTTCTAGACCAACCTTGATTCCTGTATCAATTATGTACTTGTACATATATTTTCAATAAAATATTTTTGAATCTCATTTTTCTGTGTTTTTAATTTGTTTTACTATTCTGTCTATGCTAGAATGCCAGAATCCAGATTTAATTATTGATAAACAATTTATAATAGCATTTACTTGAGTTTAGTGCTACATTAAATGTGTTATATTCCTTATTCTACCATTCTTTTTTATATCACAAAAGGGGGAGAAATTAAATAAACACAACATTTTATTTTAAGAAAATGGATAAATATTTTTCTCAGGGGGAGAAATTTGGATACAGTACAACATTTTATATTGTTTTTATGTTTTACCTTTATGGGAGAAATTTCTAAAAGAAATTTTAAAGTTTTTTTAAAAAAAAACTCTTTTCTTTATATATGGGAGAACTATGGATAACACTTTATTTATTTCTTATTAAAGTAATTCTGTTAAAATAAAATATTATTTTATCCTTTAAAAATTCTAAATTATATAAAATTAATTTCATGGGTTTTGTGATCATAAAAAATGCGAAGATTATTGAGCAAGTGTTGTTTTCAACAATACTCTATACTATTATGATTAGGGGATATTGTTGAGAATGTATTGTTTCAACAATACTCTATCTCTTTATGATGATTTTGATGCTCAAAAATACCCTTGTTTATTATTCTAATGATTTTACTTTGAGTATATTTCAGGAAATTAATATTCTTTATATTGCTATTTTGGAATAATATTAAAGCATTTAATCCACGTGGAATATTTGACAAAAAGTTCGGAAATCATTTTAGCATGTTCTAGAAACACTATTTATACCTTATGTTGAAGAGTGTAACGTAAGAATAAAATTCTACGTTTACTTTATGGGAATTCAGAAAAATATGGTTAATCAACCATACGTTATCGGAAAAGAATGTTAAAGGAACCTTACATTTGTAATATCAGAAAAGTATGGTAAAAGAACCTTACGTAAGTATGGAACCTTACGTTTGCTTCACAAAAGTATGGATCATCAACATTACTTTTATAATGAACCTTATGTTCTATCAAAAAGTATGGATCATGTATCTTGCGAGGAAAGTATGGATAATATAACATACATTTTAAAGTTGAAGAGAAAAGTATGGATGATCAACCTTACATTTGAGATAAACCTTATGTTTGAAGAATAGATCATCAACCCTATGTTTAGCATCAGAGATTTAAAATACGACTTTATCGTGTAATGGTCTTTATGCAGAATATCAAGCTGATTTCAAGCTAGATTCAAAGCCTGATATTAAAGCATATCTTTGAATTATTTAAATCTGTTTATTTATGATTCAAAGGATCGATTTAAGAGGAGTATTTCATGCCGATTATTAAGAGAAGTTATGACTTCTCTGTTATTCCAACATTTGAATATCACCATTCTTAAGGCGACATTTGTGGATCTAAATTTGAAAGGAAAACACTCATTTTTATTATTTTCATATCTGTATTATTTTGAATTACAAATAGAGAGACAAATATTCGTGAAAAATATTATAATAACATGCTCTTGAGTTTTTCGACTACAATTTTTTTACAGAGATATATGAGTCACACAAATTTTCTACTACCAAGATCTATTAGACTCTATTTTTCTGAAGAAAATGAAAAACATTAAATATTCTTATTCTACATTGAATATATATCGTGAATATATTGTTGTTAAAGTTGCTGATTTTATTTCAAGATCTATTTGTGACTAGATCGACTCATAACTACTCTTACCTGAAGAACATCTTTTCTAAAGACGACAATCCATCTACTGTCAGTTGTGCGCTACTACAACTGTGAAGAACAACTGGTAAATATTTTTAGACAAATACTCTTTTAATTTTGAGTAATTGACTTCTTGTACTAAGCTATGTATTCAGTTCTGTGTATAAACCAAAAGGATATATTTTAGCCTTATCTTGTAAGGGTGTCAACTGCCTGCACTTAGTTGTGGACGGTATGTTGATAAGAGGATCAGATAGTGAAAATCAACAAGCTCATGAAGTAAAGCATTAGTGGAGTGGACTAGGGGTCTTCTATTCCCCAAACCACTATATATTTTTGCGTCCTTCAATCTGTTTATTTTCCACTGCATAAACATTCTGATAAAATTAAAGGATATATTTGGCAATCGTCACAATTCTCAAATAAATTGTAAAAGTCACAATTCACCCCCCTTTTATGCATATTTGGTATAACCCGATCCAACATATTTGTGGCACCATGTTGTGTCTGATCTTAAGACACTGATGTGGGAAGATATTACAGTAATATTATGACATCATTTCTTAATTTTACTAAAAAATAAAATAATGAAACATTAACTTAGTTTTCATCATCCCTTACAGAGTACATTTATAGTAGATGACTCCCATGAGAATTGTGAATTAATACTTTCTATAAGGATTCATAGAGACTTTCACACAATTCTAACAAGACATCATCTTAAAGATGTTAAAGGGAAAATAAACTTGCACCCATCGCTTATCTATGCACACCTAATAACACAAGAAGTGTGGGATGCGTTTACTGGCCATCATGCAGATGTGTCTTTTTAGGTACATTGTGTCTAGTAATATGTTGCTTGATGATACGTGTATTTGTCACTTTGATTAAAAAAATATTATTTATGAAATAACAACTGAGTGTTGAAAATAAGGAACAAGAAGCAAAACCAATGTACCCCAACTGTAAATCAAGGATGGGGTATGCTTCACTTGAAAAAAAATTGGTATGTATTTTAAATCTGTCGTAATACTTTTATGTGAAATAAAACAACATCATAATTATGTTCCTCTATTTATATGTAGATTAATGACTCCAAATCCAAAGTCACTTCCATCTTACGTCATGTTCTATGGAATGAGTCATGTGTAAATAAAGATGGGATGTTAATAGATGAAAACACACAAAAGTTTGGGGAAAATGTGTAACTATGACATAATAAAAATTTGTTTTTCTTTAAATCGCTATTACATAACAATAATTATTTATTTTTCTATATTTTCTATCTGAAATAGTCACAGGAATCAACAACACTTATACCAGATGAACACATACTTTCGGTGGCCTTGAAGCGGCCAGAACAGTATGGTCGCGTTAGAGGTGCGGGTTTTGGGGTGACACCCCGAACATTTTTTGAGGAAAAAAACAAGAGGAGGATCAAAGTGAAGAGATGAAACAGATTAGGGAAATAATATATACCCTTGAAGAATAATTCCAATGGCATAGAGAGATGCTAGAAACTTTTATGGGGGGAATCAAAGAGAAGAAACAACTCAAGAACAACCATTTCCTGATGATACCCTCCACCCCCACCCCCACCATCTTTGAGGTGATTCATTCCCCTCAAAGAGTTGTCTTGGCCATGGTAATCAATGTTCTAATAATTGTTTATATGAAATGTGAATAAGAAATACACTAATACATTTCTTGTATTGTTATTCTATAGGGTGATAATGAGAGTGCTTTATATCTATCAACACCCACCCATCACATTGTTGCGAGGGCTACGATGTTCAATATCCAAAACAACATGCTACAAAACAGACCACTTCCAACATGTCATGTGAGAGTGTTGATTAGCATAGCCCATGATCCGAGCACTAAGCTACTTGTTCCAATTGATGAGGAATATATTCACAAGGCCGAACAAGCTGTTGGAACATTTATCTCATGACCATCACATCTTATAAAAAAACATGTTGATAAGTAGGTATTCATTTCTAATTTATTTTTCAAGATAAAAATTTAACAATTAACGAAAAAGGTCTGAACCAATGAATGTTATTATAGATGGACAAAGGAAAGAGAGTGAAATGAAATACCGACTCAAAACCATCAAAAGGATCGACCAAACGATCTAAAAGATCTATTGAAAGCACATTTAACCCACTTATTCTATATCTAAATTTAGTATCATTGAAGGTTTATATGGATACAAAGTTATAAAATGGTTATAGTCACATAGTTGATTTTGAAGAAAATATGTACAGAGAGAAGTTCAAGACTTCATTGGTGTTGAGAATGTAAGTGAAATCCTCGACTATAATTGGTTAGGCACCTCAGTTGTAAATGTATACATGAGGTATGTTTTCATGATTTGATTTTCTAAAAGTTGATATACAATGTTAATTATGAATAAATACATTTCATATTTTTGGTAGGCATATATATCAAAAACAATTGAAGGAATTTCCCCATGAAAAAAAATTATACTCATTAGTCCTCACATCTCCTCTATAGAACAACCAAAAATATAATCCAAAAAAAAGGATGAAATAGTGGCAGGCCTGGTCAAATCATTTGAAAGAAAACTTTCGGATGACAGACTCTTCTTAATACCAACATTTTAGGGGTAAAAATCTACAATTTAATCATATCAAATATATTTTCATTTCTTTCATTACTTATTCCTTTTTATGTTTTTAGGCAGCATTGGATGCTCATTGTGGTCAATTTGGATACTCCAAAGATTTATTTCTTGAATTCAATGCATGGATATCCAACAAACTGACCACATATGATGACATTTTTCAATTTGTAATACACTACATCCAATGTTTTGGAACTAAACATCAAGTTATATAATTTCTATTATGTTTTAATGAGTATTTTGTTATGATAGGGTGGTTCATCAATATCGTGAAAAACAAGGAATGAGGTCAGGGGATAAGCATAAGAACCATGAAAATTTCTACGACTAAAAAATTATCAAGGTATATATAATAATATTTCACTATCCAAACACATATCAAAACAAATTACTTATTCTCCTCAATGTTTCTGTAGTGTTCGAAACAAATAAATAGAAATGATTGTGGCTATTATGTTTGTAAATTTATGAGAAAGATCATATTCCATCAACAAATTAGCATCCTCGAAAAGGTATTTTTGAAGATAATTATTATTTCATTTAAAATATTTATAAATCCTTCATGTATTTTTATTTTTCTAGTACTACTATGACTTTCAAAAAGACTCATATTCACAAGACAATATAGATTTTCTTAGAAACAAATGGGCAGCATACCTGATGGAAGAATGCACACAAATAGTATGAATATGTGACTTCTATATAAGCAGTGGATTGTTTCATATTTATGTTTAATTTAATTTTTTTAGTATTACTCACATAATAATTGTTTTCTTATATAGGTGGATTCCTTTGTTCAAGTCGGGGTGGTTTGTTCGAAGATGATGATACTCATGAGAGATAGGACTTTGAGACTGTAACTCATAATTCAATGATAAGGTAAAGTTTTTTTTAATATACTATATTTTTCTCATAATATTATTTGTTCTCTACTGCATTAACATAATCTACATTAAATATTTGACTACTTAATTTAAAAAGTATCACTCGCTAAAAACTAAGAAAATGTGATCTGATTGTCTTGATAATTTTGTACGGTGATTCATAAGTCATTTTTAATGTGTAGGAATGAGTCTCATTTGAAACTGATATATAATGGTACTAGTATGACTCAAAATGCATGTTTCTAGTTTAAAATGACATTTTAGTAAGAAGCACAACTAGCATACTAAAAATCAATCAAATGCATTCGGATTGTTTTGATACTTTAATACAATGATCTATAAGTCATTTGTGGTGTGTATGAATCAATCAAACATCAATATAACACACGATGTGGCCAGTATAACTCAAAGTGTCTCTTTTTATTTAAAATTGACATTAATTTTAATAAAAAAACAAATGACATACTGAAAATCTAGAAAATGCATTCAGATTATTTTTGATATTTTAAGACAACGATTTATGAGTCATTTCTAACATGTAGGAGTCAACCACATCTCAATATGATGCACAATGTGACCATTATGACTCTAAGTGTGTGTTTTTATTTAAAATTGACATCAATTTAAGTAAAAAGAACAAGTGACATACTGAAAACCAATAAAACACATTTGAATTATTTTTATACTTTAGTAAAATGATCCATGAGTCATTTTTGATGTGTAGGAATCAACCACACCTCAATCCAACGCATGGTTTGACCGGTATGACTCAAATTGTCCGTTATCAGTTTAAAATTGACATTTTAGTTCAAAACATATCCCTCAATGAAAACCAAGAAAACACACTCTGATTGTATTGATAATTTATGAAAGAGATTAATAACTCATTTGTGACATGTATGAAGCAGTCTCACATCAAACCGATGTACGATGTGACCAGTATGACTCAAAATGCATGTTTTTAGTTTGAAATGACATTTTAATAAAAAAAACTGACATACTAAAAACTGAGAAGAAAACACATTAATATTGTTTTTATACTTTAGGATAATGATCTATAAGTCATTTTTTATGTTTAAAAATTAACCAACCCTCAATCATATGCACGGTGTGGCCAGTATAACTCAAAGTGTTTTTTTTTAAATTGACATTAATTTTAGTAAAAAGAACAAGTGAAATAATAAAAACCAAGCAAATGCATTTAGATTGTTTTGATATTTTATTAAAATGATCCATGATTCATTTTTGACATGTAAGAGACAACCTCACCTCAATAAAATGAAAAGTGTGACTAGTATAACTCCAAGTGTGTCTTTTTATTTAAAATTGACATTAATTTAAGTAAAAAGAACAAGTGACATACTGAAAACTGAGCAAACACATTTGGATTATTTTGATACTTTAGGAAAATGATTCATGAGTCATTTTTGATGTTTAGGAATCAACCACACCTCAATATGATGCACAATGTAAATAGTATGACTAAAAGTATTTGTTATCAGTTTAAAATTGACTTTTTAGTTCAAAGCGTGTCACTCACTGAAAACCAAGCAAGCATTCTCTGATTGTCTTCATAATTTAGGACAATGATTCATGAGTCATTTGTAACATGTATAAATTAGTCTCATGTCAAATTGATGCACGATACGACCGGTATGACTCAAGATGCATGTTTCAAGTTTGAAATGATATTTTAGTAAAAAAAACACAACTAACATACTGAAAACCGAGAAAACACATTAGGATTGTTTTGATACTTTAGGACAAAGATCTGTCAGTAAATTGTGATAGGTAGGAACCATTCTCACCTCAATCCGACGCATGGTGTATAACTCCAAATATGTTATTATTTAAAATTGACATTAATTTTAGTAAAAGAACAAGTGACATACTCAAAATTGAGAAAACACATTTAGATTGTTTTGATATTTCAGGAAAATGATCCATAACTCATTTATGACATTTAGGAATCAACCCCACCTCAATACGACGTACAATGTGACTGGTATAACTCCAAATGAGTCTTTTTTTATTAAATATTGATATTTTATTAATGTATTCTTTCATATTAATGTTTAATTTATTTATTTATTGTATTACTAATAGAATATTTATTTTCTTATATAGAAAGAATCTTTTTCTCAGGTTGAGATGATTTGTTTGGAAACGGATACCATGGGTAGACATTTTTGAGAGGGAATCACGGGTGTCAAAAGATGAAATATTAATGTTTTTAAATGTTTATTGGATAATTGTAAATGTAATTATATAAAACATTGTTTGAAATGCATATAGTAGTGTTTTTTGTATATACCATGGGAAAAAAAATTATTCATGATTTCAATTAAATGTATATAGCATTGTTTGAAATTATAGGTTTTTGTTGGGCGTTCTGTTATATTAACAACACATTGCAGCCAGCTAGGCCCTTATCAGCATTATTTCGAGCACTGATAAAACCCCCCTTTATTAGTTCTTTTTTAGTGTTGATAAATGACCCCCTTTATCAGTGCTATGATTAACATCGCTTTTTTAACGCTGTTAAAATCCATTTTACGCGCTGTTAAAGGGAATATAACTCCAAATATGCTATTATTTAAAATTGAAATTAATTTTAGTAAAAGAACAATTGAAATACTCAAAATTGAGAAAAAACATTTAGATTGTTTTGATATTTTAGGAAAATGATCCATAACTCATTTATGACGTTTAGGAATCAATCCCACCTCAATACGACACACAATGTGATCGGTATAACTTCAAATGGGTCTTTTTTTATTAAATACTGATATTTTATTGATGTATTATTTTATATTAATGTTTCATTTATTTATTTATAGTATTACTAATAGAATATTTATTTTCTTATATAGACAGAATATTTTTCTTGGGTTGAGATGATTTTTTTTGGAAACTGATACCATGGGTAGAAATTTTTGAGAGGGAATCACGGGCGTCAAAAGATGAAATATTAATGTTTTTAAATGTTTTTTGGATAATTGTAAATGTAATTATATAAAACATTGTTTGAAATGTATATAGTAGTGTTTTTTTGTATATATCATGGGAAAACATTTTTGTATTCATGATTTCAATTAAATGTATATAGCATTGTTGGAAACTATAGGTTTTTGTTGGGTGTTCTGTTATATTAACAACACATTACAGTCAACTAGGCCCTTATCAACGTTATTTTGAGCGCTGATAAAGACCCCCTTTATCAGTTCTATTTAAAGAACTAATAAAGGGGGTCCTTTATTAGTGATTTTTTATGCTGATAAAGGACCCCCTTTATCAGCGCTATGATTAACATCACTTTTTTAGCGCTGTTAAAATCCATTTTACGCACTGTTAAAGGGAATATGTATAGTAGTGATGTATTGTATAACACGCTTGTCTGTTTATTTTTGTTAAAAATATGACATATCATCATTTTTTATATGATACTATATATTGGTGATTTAGTATTGTTGGATGTTTTACCTTCCACTTCCAGTTATTTATTACTCTTCTGCTATTTATCTATCTATTTCATCGTTGTGTTGCTCTAACCAATAGGATATAGTCTCTCCACTGTATCACCTCAGACCCTCTCTGCTAGTGAGCAACCTCTAGCATGTGGGGAGATGCTCTTGAGCCCATATGGCCCACCGACTTGAGGCACCGTTCAGTGGCATCTAGGTCAAGACGTCACATATTTTGAGTTCAATCCATATTAGATTTATAAATGAATGATAAATTTGAATCCAATTGAATTAATTATTACCAATTCATTTTTAAAGATGATAATGAAATTATAAAAGATATCTATTCAATTTAATTTCCATTGTTTTAGATCTATAAATGAATTTTGAAAATTTGAAATTATAAATAAGTTCAGGTTTTCAAAAATTAAACATGTTAGGATTTAGGTATCTCATATTTCACAAATACCTGACCTGTTTTGATCCACACATGCATATTTAGACACACACATATATATACATCTCTCTCTTTCTAGATACACATTTTTTTGAGATAAGAGAGATAATATATTACTGATCAAAAACACCAGGTCTATAAATCCAATTGGGAAAAGAGTCGACCCAACAAAGATCCCCATAAGATTTTTCATAGCTTTCTAATTGATGCGCCTTCATATTACCCCCTCATTTGATAAAGGAAAATTTTCATTTAGAAAATATTTCAATCAATGACCAAATATTTATCAAGATAAGGCCAAACGACTGTAGATCCTCCTCCTTTTTAGGTAAGGTGGTAATCACTTCAAGGCAATCCAATTCCACCAAAATAAAATTCTAATCTTTTGATCAAGCAAGAAGGATCCCATGAAGGATAATAAAATCTTCTACCACCACAGGACTCAAAAATTCTTGGAAATCCATGCAATGGGATCTACAACCTAGCCACAACTGCGATGAGTAATAAATCCAACACCAACCCCCAAATTAGCTGAGACGGTTTTATCTGTATTAATCTTGATAAAACCCTCTGGGGGGAGTCCAACCATGAGAATTTTGTCAGTGACAACCCAACGAGGGCCTCACATTGTTTGGATTATAGCAATTCATCTATTCATTTTCCCTCTCGATCTAAATACGATCTTAGGTCACCTTCATTTGGAAGATAAACTCATTTCTTCTGGTCCAAATCAACCAAGAAATTGTGCAAAGAAACCCCACCACGTTTTGTTCCAACAAAGACACCCATTTATTGAGGTTTTGGACTAACCCAACAGAAGGATCAAAGAAAATTTTAAAATCTAGTGATCATTCCTTCCACACCCCTTCCACTCCACTACAAAAGAGAATTGCATGCACAGGAGATTCCACATCTTGGAGGCACAAAGGAAAGCTATCATCCTCCTCCATATGTCGTCTTACCAAGAGGTATCGAGTTGGAAGACAACCAACGAAAACCTACCGCCATTTTTTTTACTTTGGGTGGAGATGTGAGTGACCATAGCATCTTCCAGCAATCAATAGGATGACTCTAATCCAAACCATGAACTCGGATTTTGTAGCCTGAACGAACTGAGTACCTCCCAGATGATTCCCCCGTCTAGAAAATATAATTAATGATCATTCCTAGAATGAGAGGAATACTGAATATGAGATTACAATCAGACTCATTAAACTAACTACAAATATTTCCCTAATCCTATTCCTCCAAAGAATCATTGATCAAATCACACACCCTTGCATTTTCAAAGCCCGAAATAGCAGTTGAGGAAATCTTAAATTTTTTGTCATTTTCCAACCACAGATCATTCCAAACACTAACTTCATTCCCATCAGCAATCCTCCAAACACAAACGATCTCAAGAAAATATTATGCGCCCCATTTTCTTCTCCATAAAAAACTTAGCCACGGTCCAAGCTGAGCATGAAAATAGTTAGAGTGAGGAAAATATTTTGCACACAAAACTTTTGAGAAAAGGGCATTTGGATTGGAGAGGAGGCATCATCCTTGATTAGCCAGAAGTGCCTCATTAAACCATTTGAGATTCCTAAATCCAAGCCCTCCATGGTACTTCGAGACACAAAATTTCTCCCACGACATCTAATGGATGTTATGTTTTCCATCATGGGATCCCCACCAAAAGTTAGCCAACTGAAAATGGATTTGGTCAACTAAAGATTCCATAAATTTGAATAATGGCATAGCATAAGATGGGATTGCTTGGGCCACTGACTTGATGAGAACTTTCTTCCCTACCTTGGAAATCTTCCTACTAGACCATAAGAAAATCAAATTTTCCACCCTATCCATGATTGAAGCGAACACTTGTTTCTTTGATCTACCGACAACGGTCGGGAGGCCCAAGTATTTAAGATGCTTTTCGACCAGAGGAAAGCCACACACCCACTACAATTCCTCCCTCTTTGCTTATACCATGCCCTTACTAAAGGATAATTATGACTTCAAAGGGTGAATACGTTGCCTAGAAACCCTTTAATATAGTTTAATGATTTTCAGAACTGAGTTGCACTCTTGCAGGGTAGCACGAGAAAAAGGAGATTATCATATGCAAAGATGATATGGGAAATAGAGGGGTCATTTCGGCAAACCTTCACACCATGGATAACTCCTTGCTCTACCGCTTTCAAGAGGAGATGAGAAAAACGTCAGCCACCAAAATGAAGATATAAGGCGAGAGTGGATCCCCTCACCGCAAACCTCTTGAGGGCTTAAAACTCTCTGAGGGGGCCCCATTAATATTAATCCTAAAAGAAACAGTCGTAACATAGTTCATGATATTAAAGATCCATTTCATCCTAAATCCAAACCTGGAAATAACAAGTTCAAGAAAAGGCCATTTGAACCTATCACAAGCTTTCAACATATCTAATTTCATTTTCATCATTACTTTTTTGGAAGACGACCGAGTTTTCATAGAATAAAATAATTCATATGAAATGGTTGCATTGTTAGTGATAAACCTCTTTGGGAAAAAAGTGCTTTGATTTTCAGTAACAAGTAGCGGAAGTCGATCCCTAAGCCTGACCACCAAGATTTTGGAAAATATTTTGTAAACAACATTGCACAAACTGATTGGGTGAAATTCTGTAATTTTCTATGGGCACTGTGTTTTTGGAATGAGGGTAATAAGAGTTTCATTCAGGGCTTTGAGAGAATATTTTTCTTCCCACATCTCCTTCATCAAGGTCACCACATTAGGCCCAACAATATTCCAAAAACGTTTGAAAAATAGTGCATGAAACCCATCAAGTCTCGGGGCCTTTGTAGAGTGAATAAGATGGAGGTCCCTAAGAACTTAATCATCGGAAATATCTCTCTCCAACTTACGATTCATATCCTCTGTGACAATTTTCGGAATACAGCTAGTCATACATGCAGGGGTGTCAATACCTTCTGTTTTATAGAGGTTACTAAAAAAATCAGAATAATGGAGTGAATATCAGTGTTATTGTTGACAAGCCTCCCAGTAGGATCCTCAAGTTGAGAAATGTGGTTTTTCCTCCTCCTTCCAGACGCTTTTTGGTGAAAAAGTTAGTATTCTGGTCACCATTCTTAATATAGGATTCTCTTTCCCTTAGGAACCAAAAACTATACTTCTCCCTTAGTGTCGCATTAAGATTCTTTTCTGAAAATGAGATATCCCTAATAACAGAATCACAACAAGGAAGAGCGTGAAGTCTCTTTAAGTGATTTTCAAAAGCATTAACACATCTATCAAAATCCCTGAATCGAGCCGAACTCTACTTTTGTAAACAGGATGCAGTATTATGAATATTAGAGGCAATGAAACCGCTCGATGCTTCCCAATTTGATTTAACAACCTTCTCACAATTACCATCTTGGAGCCAAAAACTTTCAAAGAAAAAGGCATGCACGTGCTTCCTCTTTCCCCCTTGAGTGAACGTCGACAAAATGATCGGACAATGGTCAGAAGAAATCGAAGGCAAATGAACAACATAAAAAAGCATGGAAGAGAGATTTTCATTCGTCTCTGCCAATGAATCTATCCAATCATTCAGAAATATGGTTCTCCATTGATCTGCCCTAATTCCATGTAAACAACGAGCCAAAAAACCCAAGATCATGAAGAGAGTTCAACATAAGAGAATTCCTAAAATCTTCCAAAGCAACCCCACACCTCAAGTGACCCCCTTCTTTTTCTTGTTGAAGAAGGAACTCATTGAAATCGCCCCCAACCAGCAGAGGGCCAGGAAGAGAGTTCCACATTCGGTTCAACAAGTTCCAATATTTATGTTTATCTTTAAACCTAGGCCACCCATAAAATCCAACAAAATACCAAGGCGAAGAACCTGGAACAACAACAGTCACAACAATGTGATTGCTTGAGAAGTTAGCAACCTGAACACCCATGCCCTCCTTCCAAAGGCGGCACATACCACTAGAGTGTCCCTATATTCCCACAGGGAAGATGTTATTAAATCCAATTTTCAAACCCAAGAGACCTAGATCCTTGTTATCCAACATAGTTTCAGATACAAAAACTATGTCAGGGCGGTATTTTGGACTCCAGTGAAGGAAAACGTGAATTGTCCAAGGGTTGCCAAGCCCCTGATAGTTCCAAAAAAATATTTTCATTGCTCCAGGTGGGATTGGGACACACCCGTCTCCACCTATACCATTTCACAGAATTGTCCATTACCCGTCGCTTTTCACCTCTTTGGAAGGCTCTTCGTTATCTGACCATCCTCCAAGATCTGTTTGTGCTCCCTAGGTTGTGCAGTGGTTGGATCACCGCCCCTATCCTCTCTAATCTTCCTTCTCCATGTCCAATGTATTTTAGCACCTGGCGATTTTAACCCAAGCATATCATCCCCATCCTGGGATATGAGAATTAAGGACTCATAACATGGAGGGAGAATTGGGTCTAGGGTTCAACACATAAAAGGTTTAAACCATACCCTGGGTCTAGTGGTTACTTACATCATGGCTTCTACCCAACCGATGGGTAGTACATGTCCTTTTCAAATGTTGAGACCCTGGTTGAGATAAAATTTGGAACCTTCCCCTGACTGGCTTGCTTTTCTCCAGATTCAACCAAAGCCACTTTTCTACACAAAGGCACACCTTCCTCCCCCCTAGTCCACTTGAGCACTAGTAGAAAACTTTGGTAGTCCAATCATTATGATATTATTTCAATTAGGTTCATACTTCTTAATGAAGACCTTTTAAAGTCTGTCTTGGTCTTTTTGTTTATCAAACTCGGGAACAAAAGTCGTTCCTGCAGTTTTTGCACGGAGCTAGGGGCCATACTGCATAATAACATTGCCTTGTTCGTTCTCTTTCTTCGAACCAGAATCCTTTTCTAAATGTCCAATACACCCACAAAAGAAGTAAAAAATTGGGACCTTTTCAAATTTAAAGGATATCCAGGCGTTACAACCCTCTACTGATAAGAACAAGCCCCTCATTATAGGTTATGCAGCATCAACCAGAGCTCTGATCCGAACAAAGGGTCCCCACTCAACTGGACCGGACTGGTCCCATTCCAAAATTTTACCAATACAACCTCCAATTTCACACATAACTCGTTCAGTTCTACCATGAAATGAAATTCCTTTGATACGTATCCAGAAAGGTGAGCTAGTCAGATTAATTTTTTGCATATCCTCTTCGCCTTTTAGGTCCTCTATTAGGATGATCTGGTTATCAAATGACCATAACCTCCCTTTGAGAACCTTTTCTTTGTCTTTTTCATTAAAAAATTCAAACACAAGAAGGCCCTCTCCCACTTTTCTTATGACAACGCCTTCCTCCAATCTCCAGACGTTTTGAAGAGTATTTTTTAGAGCTCCCTGATTGACGGACCGTTTCACCATAAATTTCCCGATGATCAGCAAAGACACGCAGTGCGAAAGAAACGCATCTTCATTCCTCTGTGTTTGTACTGACCCTTTCTCCTTACCTGTTAATGAAAGATTATTCCAATGAGTCACTGGATCTGATTCCATGACTTTGTTTCAGTGGATTGGAGGGAATCCGAGCAAAAAGCGTTACAAACCAAGCCTCTACGTGCAACACCAAGGCGAGCACAAAACAACATGGGCCGAAACCGTACGCGGTCACACCCCTATGCGGGTACCACCATTCGTGCGAGCATAACACCGTAGACACCCCCCTTCACACCTCGTTCCAGGACCTGTGCAAGCCGAACACCTACACGACCAACACAACCGTGTTCAACCCCATACGCGAGACCACCCTACGCGAGTAACACCAACGCATGAACACCTCTCACAATCCCGACCTTCGCATGTCCAACCTTGTGTGACCAACCTGCAAAAGACATGCCGAGACACCCAGGGCGGTAAGTCGGAGGCGAGCGAACGCCGACTACTAATCGAGGAACCGCCGCGTCGGTGAGGCACCGGGAGACTCGAATCAAAATTGTCGACCAGAAAATATGAAGATCCAAAAAGCAAATCGCCGACGCAGATCCAGATCTGTAGATCTGGAGGCCAAATCGTCAAATTATGACCTAGATCTGCAACCAAAGAGACCATCGGACTGAAGCCGGCGAAGGATGAAACCATCGAGCCGAGGAAGACCGCTCCGGCGGAGGCCAAAAATCCCAACGAAGAAGCACAACTTAAGGAGACCGCTCAGAGAAAGTCGCCTCAACCAGTGATCTGCAGGCCAGGAGAAACCAAGAGCGTCGTTGTCGCCGCAAGCTCACCAGGAAGCCGCCGAAACCCTAGCAATATTCTTTCTAGACACACATGTATGTATGTATACGTATATACATAAACACACGTGCATAGATGGATATACCTACATATAAAAACACGCACATATACATATGCATGGGGTATGAGGTTTATGTTGAAAACGTATTACACACGTATATAATAAAAAACAAAACAATAACAAATATTAGACTGTCCCCTGAGTTTTTTTGTTTGAAGGAAAAAATGTAATTTATATATTAAGAAATCCAAGATCAGGTAAAACAAGAGAATACAACCAATTGGAATAGATCCGACCAGAGTTTTTTTTTGACAAAGGAAGATGATATATTAATCACGAAGGTCAGCAGTTACACAGTCTTGCAACCAAGAAGGAAAGTGATCAAGCCATAGATGATTCATGCTGGACGTGCTGAAAGAAGTCAGGTGATGAACTGCTTCATTTCCATCCCTTTTAATGAAGGAGAAGGAGCAGGCTGTGAAGCTTTGACTGAGAGACTGGATGTTCCTGATAATGGGCCCAAAAGAATGGAGGTCGCCATCGTTAAGCCCGATATCATTGATTATGGTGAGGCAATCAGATTCAATGTGAATAACTTCCCATCCACGATCTTTTGTGAACGTCAGCCCGACAAGGACAGCGAAGGCTTCAGCAACAACGGGCTCCCAGAGAGCGTGGTTTGATTCGTGTTTGGAAGCAATGATTTGACCATGAAAATCTCGTGTCACAAGTCCAATTCCGACAATTCCATCCATGGAGAGAGATGCATCAATGTTAATCTTGAGGATCCCTTCTGGGGGAGGGTACCATTTTGAAACAGATGTGTGAGCGCTAGAGAGCCCATGACGGTCAGAGTCCCGATTCCACCCCTCAATCCAGGATGTAGCCCGTTCAATCCAGAACCTGGGGGGCTTTGCTATGTGATTAAAGATGAAGTCATTGCGTCGCGCTCAGACGATCCATGCCACGATGCATAATGAAGCAACTTTGTCCGCAGTGAAAGAAGACGACCAGAACATCAGCAGTGTCGGAAGGTCCGGCGCCGTATCCAGCATAAGCTCCAAATCAGAGCCCCAAAATGTCCAGATCTCTTCCACCCCCGGGCACTGGGTGATCGCATGCAGGGGAGATTCAAGTACACTCGAGCATATGGGGCATTGCTTGTCATTCGTGACATGTTAAAAGGCGATGAAGTCCATGGTGGGAAGAATACTTGTGCAAACCTGCCACCAGAAAAAACGGATTTTCGGGGGGACCTTAAGATGCCAAAGGGTTTTCCAGAGCCCTCCCCTTTCCTCGATTTGAGTATCGAGAGCAAGCCTGTACCCTGACTTCACCGTATAAGATCCAGAGAAATCATTGCTCCAAAAGGGACAGTCTGACCCCGCATCCCTGACACAGGGGATGCTAAGAATGATCCTTCTGTCCCTTTCGTTAAACCATGAGTTGATTTTATTCATACACCACCCAGAACAATGACTGTCGAACAAGCAATAAATAGCGGCGTTCTCATAGCCAGGTAAGGCAGGAGAGGTAGCTTGCAATCCATCTTTATCAATCAGCAAGGGATCAGTTCAAATATTAATTTTCGTACCATCTCCGACCCTCCAGCCCAGTCATTTATTAAGTAAATTTCATGATCACCAAAGGTTTCTCCGACCACAGTTTGTGATGAAATGGTCTATGATTATTATTATTATTTTTTTTTTATTTTTATTTTTATTTTATTTTATGAAACCTTAATGCAAGGTTGAGCGCGCGGTTCGGCTGAGGGACGGATGGAGTACGAAGCCATGTCAGTGGCGGCGACAATACGATTCAGTAGCCGCGTCACCGGTCATCTATCTCCTTTGTTTAT
This sequence comes from Viscum album, assembly GCA_963277665.1. Taxonomy (NCBI): domain Eukaryota; kingdom Viridiplantae; phylum Streptophyta; class Magnoliopsida; order Santalales; family Viscaceae; genus Viscum; species Viscum album. Next base: position 863,813,131 of record OY728121.1, read on the forward strand.
CCCACGTTGCTGTGAATCGAAATCCTCGAGGGGGTTTGGGCGTCAACCTTCTAGGAAGGAGAACAAGGTACCGTTTTAGTCGCACCTTCTGTCCCTTGCTCTTTGTTATGCCACACAATCCTGGCTGCCCAATTTATTGTTAACTAGGGAAATACTGATGCGATCTCTTTCATCGTAGAGGCACCTGCGTTAACTTCACGGCCTGGTGGAAATTCTTACAACATTGCCTTGGACCGGCAGTTCGATGAACGGATAGAATCCGTCAGAAGGTGCGGTTATCATATTCGATCTCCTATCTGGTCATTCTCTTGGGTTTTCCCTAAACGGTTTCCTGTTTTAAATATTGCGGCACGGGTGGCATTACTTTTAGAAGCTCTGAATGATTTTCAATTAAGTACATGGTGTTTGACGGGTACAGATGTTTTTTGTTTTTGTCATTGAACTGCGCGTTACAGTGTGTTTGGTGAGATTTTAGTAAAAGAACATCTATGATCATCCCCAAATGTTTTGAAACTGTTTAAAAACCATCTGGCTGCATCACTGCTAGGATTATTTTTGAAACTGATATCGGTTGGGATGTGAACCTTTGAATGCTGCTTGTAATATGAAGATCCCACGTTCTTTGGGAGTGGAATCATAATCATTAAATCGAGTTTTTTCGTGAGTGGAATTATAACTATTAGATGGAGTCATAAGTTTATGGTGGATCTCAAGGATTTAGATCATTTGGCGTGGCTTAAATAAAAATTTACTTGATAAAAAGTTTTAAGAAATTAGTAAGGTTCTTTCTTTGCTTTGGTTTGGAAATATTTTGTAGACTTGAGGCGATTTGGATCTAGTTCATTGCTCAGTATCTCATGTCATATGTTTAGATTTCTTCCATTTCACCTATTCTTGCATTTGGAATATTAGGTATGTTAGCACCATTAAACTTATGCGGAGAATGTTAGCACCATTGAGCACATTGGGAGACGGTATTGTGTTTATTGACAATTCAAATGATGGTGTTATTTATTGTGATGATTATTATGACTAGAGCTGGCTAGGAATCGAAGGAAGAATATTGCAGATGTTTTGAAGTTGAAACAGAACATGTTGTTGACAGGAAATCTTCCATGGTGATATAAAACAAAGTGAAACAACATAGCATTAGTTAACCACATTGTTTTCCATAGGTGTTTTTCAGTAAACATGGCATTGTGCAAGCAACAAAACATTTGGGCATGGCTCCTCAGAGGTCCAGTGTCTTGTACTTGAAATTTTTAAACTGAGAACATCAAGGAGAAAAACAACAAAACATAAACTTAAAACACCATTTTACATAGACGTTTTTATGTGTTGTGTAAGTCATAGCATATGGAGTTTCAACCTGGATCAAAATGACAAAACATGATGGCACCATGCCATGGTTATGTCAAAATGATAGAACATAAAAAACTTGCCATTTCACGTTGGCATTTTCAGGATGCTTAGAGAGCCTGCTCCGTTGGTCACACTTACATGGAGGGAGCAATGGCTTGACTTCTCTTTAGACATTCACTAGAAGTGAAGAGGCCGGGCTTCTGGAATGAAAACAATGTCGCGGTCAAAGAAAAACAATCATTTTTGTTATATCTTAAGCGTTTTGAAGTTATGGAAACAACTAAAATATGTGAGATGTGAACGTGATTTGGAGTGTGATTCTCAGAGACCCATGTTGACTCGAATATCATGCCATGACAGAGTTAAGCATGCTTTGGTTCTGTGTATCTCAATTTAAATTGGAGATTTATATCTCATTTGTTTTTAGGAAATTTTGAGATCTGAACGATGGATTTAATTTAACATATCTCGACGGTTTTGATTACCCATTAAGGGGTATGACACATGGAGCAATGGTCGTTGGTCTTACCAAAAACCAACCAGAGATGCAACATTTGATGATTGAAACTTCAGGATGGCGGGAAGTTAGTTATGGTGGAAGGAGGAGGCATCAATCTACAACAGGGAATGGAGGAAAGAAATCAATGAAATAAGGAGGAGATGAGCACCAAGAACAAGTGGATGAAATTATGGGATGAATTGAGAAACAATCCAAACTATTGGAGTTTATGTTTTTTTTTCCAGGTGAAGATCCAGTTCCATGGATTACTTGAGTTTAAACCTACTTTTGATCCATCAAATTCGGGAAGAGTTGAAGGTATCCATGACACAACTGTGCATGGTGAAAGGGATGATAAAAAATTCTGAAACAAGCAGGAATTACGTCATAGGATGACAGGGAAGAGGATGAAATTCAAGCACCGTGAAGGAGAAATTGCACCAAAATGGAAAGGAGTTACAAATCTGTTTTGGGAATAATATGAGGTGGGAAAATCTAAGGGATTGTTTAATGGATGCAGGCAGAAGTTTAGTCATAGACACAAATATCTAGAAAAGGTTTAAAATTAATGGCGCGAAAGTGTGTTGAATCTAGTAATGTGGAATAGGTGGAGCCGAAACTAGATAAGGTGGAGAGAGGATTGAAAACGGACACGTGGAAGATGAAGTTACAGGGAATAACTTTATATGCTTTGGAGAAGCCACAAGCAAAAGGTACTTAGTTGATTGGTAAATGGGCACTAGGTAGTATCAAAAGAGTATCTCAAGTTTAACTGTACTGAAACTAAACCATTCAGTATTAAATTGGTAAATGAGCACCAGGTAGTATCAAAGGAACATGTGAATCCTTGCAGGTTGATTTGGGAAAGACAGGAGTTTGAAATTGTAGCCCAGCTTAGACACTTGAGGACCCGGTTTGGTTTTGGAAATATCTTGGCTTGAAAATTTGGGATATATGACCACCCATTAGAAGAAAATGAAAGAGAGTCTTGATTAGAAAGGCAGAAACATCAGTTTGTAAGGAGTTGAACAAACCCACAATTCATCGGTGGTGTTGCAGAAATTTCTTGTTGGAGAAAAAACCTGGGTGTAGGGATTACAATGAAAAGCAGAGGAATGAGAAATCAAGGAGATTGCTGAGCTGAATGAAAAATAGTGGAACGTGTTACACGGAGTCTTAAGGGAGTACAACTCAGTGTTTGCAACACCTATAGAGAATGAATGATCATTCCATTGATTTGATGGAGGGAAGTGATCTAATGAATATCAGACCTTATAAACATGCTCATTTGAAAAATAAGATCAAATGTCAGGTTAAAGAGTTGTTCGACCAAAGATTTATTAGGCACAAGTCAAGTCTATAGCACCCCAGGCCGGATTGACCACTGGGGGTGAATTGATGGTTTGCTTTTACAAATTATTTTCTTTTAATTCTAAACTCTTGAACTTGTTAAGATTCTCGAACCTCTCAATAATATCTCACAGCCTCACCTCGTGTGCAATAGCAATAAAAGAGAGATCAACACACACTACTTACAAGGTTCGACATAAAAGCCTTTTTCTTGCCATGTTTGTTAGACACTCTAACATGGATTCTCCACTATAATCACAAGTAGCTACAACAGTAGTTGGTTAGACACCGTAACTGCAATTCCCCCGCAATCATTTAGACACCTCAATTACAAATCTCCTTTTCAGCAATCGGTTAGACACCCCAACTGCAAGCCTCCAGTGATTGGTTAGACACCCCGATCACAAGCCCCTTCTTCAACTTGATCATCTTGTAGAAAGATCTCTTCATGCTCCTGGCTTCTTCTGTGTCACTTGTGAATTGATCTCCCTCCACAAGTAGACTGGATCAACGGGTTTTGCTCGTGTATGATCTTCAAGAACTTTGACAGTAACTCGAACAGGTCTATCAGTCTCGAAACTCACTCTAGATCTTGAATGATCTGGGTCTTCCTAGTTCACTGAATACATGGGTAGTAGATCTTCTTCTTCAGCAAAAGATTGTCCGACTTTAGTCTCTTCTGATATTATTTTATGCCAGAATAAACTTGCACAATCTCAATCCAACCTTTTCCTGAATTCACAACTCAAGCACTTCAATACACTTCATGCAAGCATGGTGCAATGCATGGTGTATGTGTATGGTGAACCCCTAGCACATATCCAGATACTTATTATTATTTTATGTGCTTTTGTTCAGTGTTCTTCACTCAGTCTGCATTTCAACTTTGCGCACCAAATAGGCGGTCTGCACCTTCACCTCTCGCACTTGATAGGTGCTGTGCTGTGCACTTTTACTTTTGGCAACAGGTAAGTGGCCTGGACCTTCTCTCCGTGAGCTTGGTACACAGTTCTACTTATGCTCTGTGCGGCTAAACAAGCCCGCAAACTCAAATGACTTTCATCCCTCGATAATTTCTTCTCAAGAATTTAAGTTCTTCTCAAAGCGGTTCACACCTTATAATGTGATCAAGGTGACAAGCCCAACCCTCGATCAATTTGAATTTTTACGTTTAACCGTTAATGCTCACGCGACACCGAGAATAATGCAACCTCTATTTTGCATACTTCATGTCTGCACAGTATCCATGCGACATACCCTTCATTGCGTACTTACCCTGTGAACAAACCGCATCCGCAAATGAACCTCGCGAAATCACTTATCGACCTTGCGGACTGCCCATGCATCGTGTACCCGCCTCATCGCGTACCGACCTCGTGACACCTCAAACTTCTCTGCCTTACAACTGCGTGATAACCCTGCGATTTCATCTCATCCGCGAACAAACCTCGCTGTTTGTCCAAGCGAACAGGCCTTCACCGCTTACTCCTTTGCGAGCCGACCACGCGGAATCGCAAACTCCTTCGTTGCCTACTGACCTCGTGATACTGCCTACATACCACACAGTGCTCATGCCTTTGTCGATTTTTTGACTGCCAAATTCGGCTTGAACTCACACGGCTGAGCTTCTCCTTGCATGGCAGTTCCTCAGTAACTTGATCGCGAACACCCTCCGCGTTCGAACTCTAGCGCTGACAAACCCTACATTGTGGTGAAGACGACGACTTCGAACGCCGGCGTTTCAGTTTAAGCCTGGTGCCCCCTTATGTCCGTAACATTTAAGCGGAATAACAATACTTGTTGAAACATCGAAGTGGCAGATGGAAGGGATGGGCTTAATTACTCAGCACATTCCTTCACAACGACAATGAAATCCTTATGGGTGCCGGTGCTCGCCCAAGGTCTCTCGTGCCGCCCCACACATGGGTGGCTAAGCACCACCACTCGCTATGTACGCCGATCCGCGCACCCTCATGCCTGCGCGTGACCCCCGCGCGTGCTCTGCTTTCACTATCCTCCACCCAGCCGCTTCGGCTAGCTATGTGTGGTCGAGCTGGTTCTTGCGGCCACCTCAGTGGCTGTGGTTGAACTTGCTTCCACGACCGTCCTGAGTCGGCATGTTTTTTTTAACATATCTCACTAAAAAATACTTGCCAATTTAAGCCCACTCCTCATCTCAAACTCCAAAAAAGAGTTATTCCACTGCTCATTAAATTCCATGCACATTTAACACAAGAATGATTTCTCAATATCAATCTCACCTTTATCTGACTCATCATGAAACATGTTGTGGATAGTGTGATCGAATTCATCAACATTAATCATTTGCATTAAGATCTGCTCACCATCAAGTTAGATGTTAATGCTACTTCTTACAAAGTAGCAACTCATCAAACCTTCATCATTTAAGTCTTCCTTATTCATTGACTTTATTCCTCATGATACATTGACAACAAATACAACATTCATTCTTCAACCATTCACTTGGGCTCTTCAAAGTCCATATTTGTTGGGACTCTTGTCTTACAATGAGGGCACAACAATACTTAAGTAGAAAAGGAAGAATAAATGCACAACAATATTCGATTTTCCAGAAGAGACAGGAACATAATTACAATAGATGAATATAGCAGGCCGAAAATGGAGTAGACGAAGGGGAAGAATGAGAAGAAGACCGAGGAGAAGAACTCAACGGAAGAAGACCACTCCTTTGAGAGCCAAGGTGAGACCACCCCAGGGCCGACACCTCCCAGCACCCAAAATACCAAACTGCCCCTAACAACTACCCTTACAAATAACACATAAGCACTAATATCCAAGCCACGCACAGGAAGCCCCAGCCAACCCCATTAATACCCTAACATTCTCCGTGCTGAAAAACCACCTTGTCCCCAAGGTGAATCCTCCAAAATAGGACACACCTTCCTTAACACTGGATTGGTGGCTCTCCTCTCTTCAACGGTTAGCTTTTATTGAAATGTCCCATCCCGTCAAACCTCTTCAATCCCCTCACTGCCCTAGTTGAAGTTGGTGGATAACGTTTCCAATATACCCCTCCATGTCCCTTAACAACAAATACTTCTGACACCGCTTCACATATGTATACGCCTTCACAAAATCCGGGAACGCCAACAACACAATTTTGAGCCATAGGTTGGTCATCTACTTGATTTGTGGGTTGAAACAACCTGTCTTCGCCGGTGTACATTGCAATCTGAAAACTCCATGAAGGTCGCACCCTTGATGGAGGCTTTGGCGGCAGCCTGGGCAACCAGGCAACTAGGCCTTCCCTTGATCCTGAAAGATTTGCTACTTCCAAGTGAAAATACTGCTGCGGATCTCTGGTTTTACAATGATGGCCTATCCTTTTAATTCCTTTATATATAAACCTAGCACTATGATGACTTGGTACAAATAATGGAGCTCCCGGCTGCTGTAAAAGTTCTTCAAACGACACCACTGATAACAGCCGCACTTATTTTGATCCAGTAGCATTCTGTATGGAAGATCGGTCGTCTTCATCGGTGAAGTTCCCATAAAGATCCACTTCCTCTCAATTCCTCACAAAAAAGGGACTGAAGATTATACTGAATTCTTGCTCCGCCAAACAACTCAAGCGTTGAAACTCCATTGTGTTGGAACAATTTTCAGAAGGGAAGAATGCTAGCAATTCGAAATGACCTTTGTATATATTTCAGTAAGAACAAACAACTTCTATACTAGTTACATTTGTGGAAAAAGGAAGACAAGGAGAACCTAGAGAAACCCACTTCCCTGGTTCTGGTTTGCCGCAGGTGAAGGAGCTCGGGGAAGACCACTTCCCTGCTTCCCCAGTCCCGTAAATTCCCAATTTACCGATGCCCCAGGCCAGGCTGCCCCCCAGGCGAATATATCCCATTCCCCTCTCCTCTAACAAACCCAACGGACTTACAAAGCTACATTTCCCTTCTTGACCCTTTGTTGGTAGGTATATATACCACTGGGGGGGGGGGTGAGCGGTCCAGTGGGCCAGCCTCCTTAGTACTAACAGTTCGCCCTCCTCAAATTGCACCTTGTCCTCAAGATGCAGACCGGGAAATTGTGTTTGGATCAACTCGACATCTTCCCAAGTAGCTTCTTCTAAAGGTTTGGCCTTCCATTGGATAAGCCACAAGCCTTGTGGTGGCCCGATAAGTGGCTTAATAGCCAGTATTGTTGTAGGTTGAACACGTGGACATAAATCAGTGGGCCAACATTTTGGTAATTTTGACTGGACTGGTGAGTGCCCAACTGCATATTTCAACTGAGACATGAAATACCGGGTGAATTCGAGTGGTTGGAGGCAAAGAAAGCTGATATGAAGTGTTGCCCAATCGGGCTAAAACTGGGTATGGCCCCAAAAAACGTGCTGCCAACTTCGGATTTAGTTTAACAAACTTTGAGATCTGCACATTTGGGCGTAGTTTAACATATACAGATTCCCCGACGTCAAAAATCACATCCCTACGATGCCTGTTAGCGTACCGAACCATCAGGTGTTGTGCACGGGCTAGATTGTCCTGCAATTGGTGGAGGATGATATCTCTCTCAGCGAGAGCAGCGGCCACTGATTCCACTGGAGTATTTCCACCCACATGCGCAATATTGTTGGAGGTTTTCTGCCATAAACCGCCTCAATGGGAGTTAATATTGTGGAAGAATGAGGCGTGGTATTATAACAGTACCCCGCCCATGGCATCCATCTAGTTCACGTGTGCGGTCGCTCCGAAGCAAAACAACGGAGGTACATCTCTAAGCATTTATTGACAATCTCCATTTGACCGTCCAGGTGGTGGCTGGAGGAACTCATTTTGAGGGTGGTGCCTTCCAAACGGAACATCTCCTTCCAGAAATTACTTACAAAAATCTAGCTGCGGTCGCTTACAATTGAACTTGGAATGTCGTGTAAGCGGACGACCTCCTTGTCAAAAATCTCCGCCACAAGCTTTGCCGTATAAGGATGTCGTTAAAGCACAAAGTGAGAGTATTTGGTCAAAAGGTCCACAACCACAAAGATGACAGAATACCCCTGAGAGTTTGGGCGCCCAAAGATGAAATCCATGGAGATTTCATCCCAAATCAGTTTCGGTATGGGCAGCGGCTGCTCGGGACATTGCTTCATATTTTTGTTGCTGACAAGTATCGCAGTCACGCGCAAATTGCATAACGTGCTGGGGCATTCCCTTCCAAAAGAGTCCTGTTGTGAGTCTCTTATAGGTTTTGATGTAACCAACATGTCCTCCCACAATTGAAGAGTGATGGTAGTGTAGGAATTTCAGAATGAGGCTCGATGTGCGGGACAGAACTATGCGGCCTTTTTTATACAGCAGCCCGTCGCACAGGGTATAGTTGGGATAAGATTTGGATTGTTGTCCCAAGGCATCAAGGATTACCTTGAGGGTTGGATCTTGCTGTGTTTCGGCTTTGATAGTATCTACTTCCAATAAGGTTCGGAAACTGTGGTACCCAAACACTTGTCTTCAAGGCAGCAGTCGTTGTCGCCGGTGGAAATTCTGGACAAAGAATCGGTTTCCTGGTTGCGTTTTCCTGGTTTATAAACCACTTCGAAATCCAGTTCCAAGAGTTTTGCTTGCCAGTTCTGTTGGTTAGCGGTATGGGAGCATTGATTGAGAAGGTGTTTGAGTGCTTTATGGTCGGTATAAACCACAAAATGTTTGTCCACTAGATATTGGTGCCAGTGGTTCACTGCCAAAACTAGTGGCCATAACCTCCTCATAAACTGATTTAGACAGGTTTACATCAGCTAAAGCCTTGCTGAAATAAGCGACTAGACGACGAGCCTGTAGGAGGAATGCTCCAATCCCTCTCCTGGATGCATCACATTCAATGTCAAATGGTTTCTGGAAGTCCGATAAAGCCAAAAATCGGGCGGAAACCATTCTGGTTTTTAATGCTTCAAAGGCTTGTTTTGCCGCGGTATTCCAATGAAAATTGTTCTTTTTGGTCTGTTCTGTAAGTGGTTTGGCAATTTTCTCCTACCCTTCAATAAATTTGCGGTTGTACCCAGTGAGACCCAAGAATCTCCGAAGGCCCTTGACGGATTGTGGATGTGGCCAGCCCCTAATACATTGTGTTTTTTTTCGGGTCCATAGATTCCCCTTCGCTCGAAATAATATTCCAAAGATATTCCACGGACAGTTGAGCAAAGGAACACATTCTTTTATTGACCCAAAACTGATGCTCGTGCAAAATCCGGAATGTTGCTGTTGGACTTCCAGTGCAAAGAAAACAAGGCACATGTATTAATTGGTAAGAAACTAGACTAAAAGCAAGAATGGAAACGGGAATGGAAAAAAGGGAAAGAGAAAACTCGGAGGAGCCACTGCTCTCCTGCCCAAGTAGTTTCGCCGAAGCCTAACAAAAAGATTCTGATAGAGACCAGCTGTCCAGCTGGAGGAAAGAATATTCTAATAAGGGGTAGAATGGTCTTTTGGGGGTGAGTTTGTTATGTTGTTGGGGGGGCGGTTCTAGACCCTACTTGTGGGGCTGGAGAATAACCATATAAGCAGTACGTGGGGTGAGAAGGGAGGGGAGGGAAGAATATGGTGAGCTCGGCCACTTGGCTTGGATAGCGACCTGCGGGCTTGGGCGGGATCTTCTCCCTATCTCTGTCTTCCTCCTTTGTATTTCTGTTGTTCTCCTCTTTTATTCATTTAGCCGGTGTTGGGTCTGATCAATTGGTCTGATCTTCCGGATCCGCAACCTCCACCCGCGTCTTTCTCCAGCGACTCCAGGATGTCTCTCCTGTGCGTCGCGCCTTGCCGCATCTGGTTCGCATCATCTTTTCACTATTGGCTTCATCTTCCACAACAGACGCATTGAGGGGCTCTACGCTACTCGCTACAGTTCCAGTGCGGGAGGCATTTCACGCGCACAGCTGTTGCGCTTCGCCTGTTCTCTGGCACCCGACGCACCTCTCACGAGAGGAGTCGCGCACAACCAATTGGCGACCAAAGATGTCTCGCACCCGACGCGACGGTGTTGCAAGGTTTCCTCTCGCTCGACCGAGGCGGGCAGATACTGCGGACTGCTGCGATTCTTTTTTACGTAGAATACTGGAAAAAAAAATCTCCTCTCCTGCAGAAGGCAACCGCGGGTGTTCTCTTTTCCACAGGCAGCGTCGTCCTGTCAAACGACTTCTCTCCCGGCGCACTGCTACTCGTCGGCTCGTCATCCACCACTCACGACCTCGGGGATGCAGCAACAACGACAACTTCGCACGACGTGCGACTCTCTTTCCCGGCGGCGCTCGCACTTCTGCTCGCACATGAGGTGAGCGTGCCTGGAGATCCGATCGCGCAGGAGGGGAACGCACCGGGATCTTCCGATCGCGCGGGAGGAGGCGGCCTGTCATTTTTTTTCCGCACAGGTACAGTTGCTCTACAGGAAAATAACTAAAAAAAAAGAAAAAAGAAAGAAAAGAAAAGTAGGGGGCGGCCCGATTTTTTTTCCTGCTTCGGGTGGGACACGCAGGACCAAAAACAAGGGGGGTCTGACTGTAAAAAAAAAAAACAGAATGACAACAAACAGAGAGAGCGGCGCCTTCAGTTTCGCTGCAGGAGCCACACACACCAAAAAGTTTTTTCTACAGGAAGGGGGCGCGATTGGATTTTCTCTTGCCAGAGGGGAACCAATTCCGATGGAGGCGCGATTGGACACCACAGAACAACGCATAGGGCTTGTGGAAGCTGCGTTGGCAAACTTGACTTCATCGGTTGGGGAGATAACCACGACGGTTGAATCCTTACAGCAGCTCCAACACTGCCGGGAGCAAGAAGCGCTAGAGGAGGCGACATTCCGTAATTATTTCACTGCAACCATCTGTCACTCGGGGAAGCAACAGTTTTTGGATGACGAGCCGTTGGACATGGTCCCGAAGAAGCTACCGGTGTTCGATGGGAGGGATCCTAGGGGCTGGATCACACGAGCAGAATGATTTTTCTCAATCCACCGGATTTCGGAGGAATCAAAGATTCTCCTTGCTCGGGTATCTATGGCAGGAGTCACGACTTACTGGTATAACGTGGTGTTGGAAGTCTACCCAGATGCGTCATGGTCCATGTTCAAAGATGAATTAATGGAGCGCTTTCATGAGACAGATTTTCAGAATCCTTTCGCGGAGCTGGCAGATACCATTAGTGACATACAACCACCAAATATCATAACCAAATCAGATTGGCCGCTTATCGGAGTCCAACAAACAAGACTCCTAGACCAGACACCACCAACTTTGGAGCAAGCTTCGTCAACTTTGGGATTTGACACAACAGAGGAGCATGAGCAACTGTCTGCTCAAGTGTCCGCATTGCTTGCGGTGCATTCCACAGTGCTTGATGCAATTGCAGCACAAGGGCGTGACGGGGCGACTCTGTTCAGACCGGCATCAACGGTGGTATTTTCGTCCGCCTGTGGAGCGGGACATCTGATAGTTGGGGAACTATGCCATCGGGAGGCGCAGTCACTCCATGGGGATGAGTTGGCCGTGAAGGGATGCGCCATGAGGGTGGCAACACATTTGCTCAACCACACTGATAGTCTGGTGATTTTGGTGGGGACTATTGAAAGCTGCAGAAGGAACATGGCGACTCACGAACCTTCTCACCGGAAGGAGCAACATCACAAACCGTTGACAGACCTTCTGCCGGTTGCTCATCATCCGGGAATGACTATATGGGAAATTGCCTGGAAAGTAGTTATGCTCGAGTCGCATCACACACGAAGGGTCTGCAGTGCTGGAAGATCCATCTGGGAGATTGCTTGGTGTGCACCTGGGGCACGGGCGCCTTATATGGGACAACAGCCGATTGGTCCTCAGTCGACGATATTGCTTGTTCCGACCTGTTGGACCCCATTTAAGTGTAAATGGGTATTTCTGAGTCCCACATCGGACTTACCCATCTTGTAATTAGGTTTACTCATCTATAAAAGAGTATCCCCACCTCACATTGAGGGTAGGGGAATTCACCCATCTACATGGTATCAGAGGGATTTTTATCCCGAACCCTCCCTCCTCTGCGGATTCCCGGCGTCCTCCTGGCCCCGCCTCTCTCCCTGCTGCCCTAGCCATTCCCGGCAGCCCCCCCCTCCTATCCCGGCGCAGCTCTCTTGCCCGGCTCCTCTCCGGCTTGGCCATTCCCGGCGGCCCTCCCTCCCAGCGGCGCTCCCGGCCAGCCCCGTCGTGCGCGCGCCCAGCCCCAGCGGCTCACCTCCCGGCGGCCCTCCATCCTCCCGGCGGCCCTCCTGCCCTCCGCGGTTCTTCCCGTCGGCGTCCAAGCCCCGACGGCCTCCCGCTGCTCCCCGCACCTCCCGCTGCTCCAGCGCCTCCCGCGCCTCCCGCTGCTCCCGCGCGCTCGCGGCTCCCGGCTCTCGGCTCCCGGCGGCATCTCCCGTCCCGGCTCCCGGCTCTCGGCTCCCGGCGGCATCTCCCGTCCCGGCTCCCGGCTCCCCGGCTCCCGGATCGCCCCGACGTCCCGGCTCCCTGACTCCCGGCTCGCCCCGACGTCCCGGCTCCCGACTTTCCCAGGCGCCTCGCCCTCGGCGACTTGCCTGGAAAGTAGCTATGCTCGAGTCGCATCACACACGAAGGATCTGCAGTGCTGGAAGATCCATCTGGGAGATTGCTTGGTGTGCACCTGGGGCACGGGCGCCTTATATGGGACAACAGCCGATTGGTCCTCAGTCGACGATATTGCTTGTTCCGACCCAACTCACCAGAGTAGGACGCCGAATATGGAAGATTGCTTGGAGTACCTACGTGATCCACCACCTTGAGGACAAGGTGGTTTTTCGGGACGGTGGCAGTGATAAAGACCAGCTGTCCAGTTGGAGGAAAGAATATTCTAATAAGGGGTAGAATGGTCTTTTGAGGGTGAGTTTGTTAAGTTGTTGGGGGGAAGGTTCTAGTCCCCACTTGTGGGGCTGGAGAATAACCATATAAGCAGTACGTGGGGTGAGAAGGGAGGGGAGGGAAGAATATGGTGAGCTCGGCCACTTGGCTTGGATAGCGGCTTGCGGGCTTGGGCGGGATCTTCTCCCGATCTCTGTCTTCCTCTGTATTTCTGTTGTTCTCCTCTTTTATTCATTTAGCCGGTGTTGGGTCTTATCAAATTCCCTGCTCTCCCCCCCACGCTCCCACTTATTTTCGAAATTCCTTCTCCCATGTGGCGAGAGTTGTGTCCGCCAAAGCTTTATTAAAATAAGCAATGAGACGCCTATTTTGCATGAGAACAACACTGATAGATACCAGGTGTCCAGCTGGAAGGGATAGAATATTCAAATAAGGGGTAGAATGGTCTTTTAGGGGTGAGTTTGTTAGGGGGGAAGGTTCTAGACCCCACTTGTGGGGTTGGAAAATAACTATATAAGCAGTACGTGGGGGTGAGAAGGGGGAGAGAAGAGAATAATTGGGAGTTCGGACATACTGGCTTGGGAAGCAGCCTACGGTCTTGGGCGAGGAGCAAATGCTCTCTCTCGAAGTGTCCTTCATCTACTTCTTCATCTGCTGCAGCTTTGCTGTAATTCTCTGTTCTGCTTCATAAATAGAGTAGTTCGTTCCTCTGGTTCTATCATTTGGTCCGACCTGCTGGAAACTGCCATCACCTCGCCTCTGCCATTCTTCTTCGAGGAGCCGCACTAGGTATTGTTGCATCAGGAGTCCGCCGCTGCTTGCCCGTTCAACTTGTTGTTCCCCGCTGCTCCGCCTCGACGTCGCGTTCCACGGCAGACACCACTAGCTTTGGAGGAGGCGCAGTGCTGAGGCGCATTATCGTTTTGCATCCACTCGGTCACGCAAGCGACATACTGTTATGTGTCCGAGGTGTGTGTGTGAATTAGAACAAAGAATGGAACATGTATAACAATATATTGAAACAGATATTACCAATTCTTCGGTATTACATCAATGGAGATAAGAGATACAACAGTAGGATTTGGAGAGTCCTCCAGATGGTTAGTCCTGCTGTAGCCGAGATGGAATCAGGAGCCTGCCCACAGCCTCCTGCCTTTTCTGTTCCAACAGAATGTATTCCTTTCTAACCGACTTCCCCAGCGCACAACTCCCCCTTCAAGTACTGGCCAAACGGCCCACTGGTCCCCACCAGGACTCCGGCTCTCCATGATCTCATGGGAGTTTCCCTTTTTTACCCTTCTGCTGGTAAGTGTGAAGGAAAGGTGGGCGGGGGCATAATTGGGGCGCACCTCCTGGATCAGGACCCGAACCCGTATTGTTAACAATTTTCTCCTCGCCAATTGGCACCTTGTCCTCAAGGTGCAGTTCTGGAAACTGGGCCATAATGTGTTCGACATCCTCCCATATGGCCTCTTTCGAGGGTCTACCTCGCCACTCGACCAATTAGAGTCCCTGTGGGTGCCCGGGCGCGGACTTGGCAGCCAGAATAGCTGTTGGGAGGGGAATGTTGGGAGGAGCGCTGTCCCAGAAGGCTGGCAGAGGAACACGAGATCGCCCACGTTATACATAACATCCCTGCGGTGTTTGTTCGCTGCCCGAACCATGATCTGCTGTGCTCGGGTGAGGTTATGCTGAAGCTGTTCTAACATGAGGTCACGTTTGGCCAGGAGAGTAGATACCGTATCAATAGGAGTGGTGTCCCGAGCAACACGCTGTACAACAAGCGGTGGTCGGCCATAAACTGCCTCAAAAGGAGTCATCTTGGTGGAAGAGTGGGAAGCGGTATTGTAACAATACTCAGCCCAAGGTAGCCACCGGTACCAAGTGTGAGGGCGTTCGGAAGTAAAACAACGGAGGTAAGTTTCGAGGCACTTATTAACGATTTCTGTTTGCCCATCCGTTTGGGGGTGGTATGAGGAACTCATCTTAAGCGTGGTGCCTTCCAGGCGGAAGAGTTCCTTCCAAAAGTTGCTGACAAAGATGTGATCACAGTCACTCATGATGGAGCTAGGAATACCATATAAACGCACCACTTGATGAATAATTCTGCTATCCCCTTGGCAGCGTATGGATGTCTTAGTGGCAAGAAATGGGCATATTTTGTGAAACGATCGACCACAACCAATATCACAGTATAACCGTGGGACTGTGGCAGACCAGAGAGAAAATCCATCGAAATATCGTCCCAAACCCGCGTTGGAATTGGAAGGGGTTGGAGGAGACCGGCTGGAGACAAGGCTTCGGTCTTGTGGCGTTGGCAAACTTCACATTCCCTTACATACTGCTGAATCTGCTTTGTCATGCCCCTCTAGAACAGTCCCGCAGCCAGCTGTATAGGTCTCATGGAATTCGACATGGCCACCTACCGGTGAAGTGTGATAGTATTGTAGGAACTTTGGGATTAGGCTGGATGTCGGAGACAAAACAAGTCGATCCTGGAAGTAAAGCAGGCCACTTCACACTGAATACCGAGGCTGGGTAGAGGGCTGTTCGTGGACAACAGTAAAAAGTCTTTTAAGCACTGGATCACGTTGAATCTCCTCTTTAATGACATCCAACTCAAGCCAAAGGGGTTCTGAAGCTGCAGACCCCAAAGTGACAGATTTTGAACTGGTATTGCGAGCATCCACTGCCTGGCGAGACAGAGCGTCCGTAGCTTGGTTGAGCCGTCCTAGTTTGTAAATAATGTTGAAGTCGTAACCCAAGAGTTTTGCTTGCCAATCCTGCTGGTTAGCTGTATGTAGACGTTGGCTGAGAAGATGCTTTAGGGCTTTATGATCTGTATAAACAGAAAAATGATTACCAACCATATATTGCCTCCAATGTTGCACTGCCAGAACAAGGGCCATGACTTCCTTCTCATACACCGATTTAGAGAGGTTGGCATCAGATAATGCCTTGCTAAAATAAGCAATCGGTTTCCCGACTTGCATGAGAACTGCCCCCACTCCAAGACCCAAAGCATCACATTCAATAACAAAGGGCTGCTGGAAATCTGGCAAGGCGAGGAGAGGAGTTGAAACCAGACACTTTTTGAGTGAGTTGAAGAAATGTTCGGCCGCGGTAGTCCAATGGAAATTATCCTTTTTGGTCAATGCCGTAAGAGGCTTAGCGATCTTGCCATAACATTTCACGAATTTCCTATAATACTCAGTCAGCCCCAAGAACCCGCGGACTCCCTTAACGGTGTGTGGCCGTGGCCAGCCGAGTACACAATCAATTTTCTGAGGATCCACTGAAACACCTTTGGCAGAGATGACGTGTCCCAAATATTCCACCGATTGTTGAGCCAAGAAACATTTCTTTTGGTTAAGGTGGGGCTGATTTTTCTGCAGTACTTGAAAAACGATTTCCAAATGATGCAAATGTTCCTTCCGGGTCTTACTAAAAATCAGCATGTCATCGAAGAATACTAAGACAATTTTCCTCAAGTGTTTCTTAAACATTCGGTTCATAGTAGATTGGAATGTGGCCGGGGCATTCATTAGGCCGAATGACATGACAGGGAACTCGTAGTGTCCCTCGTGAGTTCGGAAGGCTGTTTTATGTATGTCTGCCATTCAGAGTCGAATTTGATGGAATTTGGACTTCAAGTCCAACTTGGAAAAGTAGGTCGCCCCTTGCAACTCATCCAACAATTCCTTAATAATAGGTATGAGAAACTTGTCTGGAATAGTAAGTTTGTTGAGCGCCTGATAGTCAACACACAACCTCCAATTCCCATCTTTCTTTTTAACAAGTATCATAGGACTAGCAAATGGGATGCAACTATGTCAAATTATCCCTTGTCCCAGCATGTCTTTAATTTGTTGTTCGACCTCATCCTTTAGGTTATGAGCCAATTTGTAAGTTTGTTGAGCGCCTGATAGTCAACACACAACCTCCAATTCCCATCTTTCTTTTTAACAAGTATCATAGGACTAGCAAATGAGATGCAACTATGTCAAATTATCCCTTGTCCCAGCATGTCTTTAATTTGTTGTTCGACCTCATCCTTTAGGTTATGAGCCAATTTGTAAGGTTAGATACTAACTGGTGTTGCTCCTGCCTCTAGATTAATGGCATGATTCGTCTCCCGTTGTGGGAACGGGTAGGCCCCGGGGTTTATCAAAAATAGGCTGGAACCTGGACAGAACCTCCCTCAACTCTGTCTGGCTGGAAAAATCGTCTTCTGCCACAACTGCTGGAAGGCGTAGTCGCGCTAACCAGGTCCATCCCTCGATCAACAGAGTCTGTGTGTGCACCTTGTTTTGCTGCTCCCATGGGTTCACGGTGCTGTTTAGCTGTCCCTACAGCTTGATCTCCTGTCCTTGCCACAAGAACTCCATTGTCTTGTACCCCCAGTTAGTTATCACATTACCTAAGCTCCGCAATCACTGCATTCTTAGGACCACATCCGGTCCCCCTGTGTCAAAAACAAAAGCATCCATGGTAGTTGTAAAATTCTCCATAGTAAGCTGAATCTGCTTGCATTTCCCTTGAGAGAGAGCTCAAGAACCATTGCTGAGGGTTATACCAAATGGTTTGGTAGGATGGACACAAATTTTTGTGAGTTTAATGAGTCGCCTCGAGATAAAGTTGTGGCTGGCCCTGCTGTCCACTATCACCATAACTGGAACCTCGGTGATATATCCAGCTAGCAACATTGAGTCTGCCCAACCCCACCCATGTTACGCCGCTGTACTTGCTCCCCTATCCGCACTCCCGGCTGCCCATCGAGTGCTTCCTCTCCCTCCAAACCTTCTCCTTATGCTTTCTCCACATTCTCTTCCTCCGGTAGCCTCTCGGGTTCCTCATATTCCCAAACCATCACCCGTAGGTGCTTGTCTGGGCACTTATGCATTGGCCCAAAGGGTTGTGCACAACGGAAACACAACCCCTTTTGTTTCCGCTCTTTCCGCTCCTGTCGACTTGAGAGCTCGCACTCCTCCCCATCGGTCTTCCCCCACAGCTCTCCGCAATTCTTCATCTCGGCGTGTGCGTTCAATGATCGGGAGGTTTGTCGGTTGATTTGTTGTGGTAACCCCTGGATGTCGATGAATAGGTGGCCCCAAAGGTCGTGGTCAAGCTCCCCGCAACACCCCTTCGCTGATCAATTCCCTCTCTACCTTCCTTGCTAGAGTTATGCGGAATTTATTGACTGGTTCATGTGTGGAAATTCAGTTTTCGATCTCTGGACGCAATCCTCCCATAAATACTCATATACCAGCCTCAGGAGAATCCGACAGCCTCAATGCTACCTGTTCAAACTCTTCTATGTACTCATCAACCAAATTCTTTTGTCTCAAATTCTTTAAGAACCTCAATGGATCCCCATCTGTATTTCTGTCGTACCGGTCCAACAACGCCGACTTGAAGGAATTCCAAGTTGTACCTGGTGTAACATTGTACCAGGATAAAAACCAATATAAGGACGTGCCTTCCATGCAGATTTGTACATAGTGCAGTTTCATATCCTCCGGCGTTTGATAAATCAGAAAGTATGTTTCAGCCTTGGTAACCCATCCTAGGGGATCCTCTCCGGAGAACGTTGGTAGTTCCACCTTCCTCGCGACTCCTCGCAGCTCTTCCGACTGATCATTCACTGCAACATTCGGAAAATTCTGCATGCGCCTCCTAGGCTCCATGCTGCCATATTCCTGGCTCTCACTGATTTTCAGTTCGCTATGACTATGCTTTCCACTTCCTGAACCGCGCTCCCCAACGCGCGACTCCATTCCTTTCAACCTCTCTGTGGTAAATTCCTCCAAATCATGGACCCATAGCAAGACACGCTCCTCTACTTGTTGCGCTACATCAAGAACTACCCGCTGGCTATCGTTCTGCCCTCGCATCACCTTCTCCGTATTTTCCTGTTTAGATATCTGGGCAGCCTTGATGCTATCCACAGACGACTCGATCGAAGCTACCTAGTTCTCCATTCGAATTTTCATAAAAGAAGCTGCCCCACCCTCAGACAGTGCTGCAACAAAAGGAAAGTGAGCGCCCAAGCTCAACAGCGCTTACCCTGGACTCGACCATCAAGTTCCTCAGCGGAGTCACCAAAGTTGCTATGTGTCTGAGGTGTGTGTGTGAATTTGAACAAAGAATGGAACAAGTATAGCAGTATATTGAAACATATATTACCAAGTCTTCGGTATTACATCAATGGAGATAAGAGATACAACAGTAGGATTTGGAGAGTCCTCCAGATGGTTCGTCCTGCTGTAGCCGAGATGGAATCAGGGGCCTGCCCACAGCCTCCTGCCTTTTCTGTTCCAACAGAATGTATTCCTTTCTAACTGACTTCCCCAGCGCACAACTCCCCCTTCAAGTACTGGACGAACGACCCATTGGTCCCCACCAGGACTCCCCCTCCCCACGATCTCATGGGAGTTTCCCCTTTTTACCCTTCTGCTGGTAAGTGTGAAGGAAAGGTGGGCGGGGGCATAATTGGGACGCACCTCTTGGGTCAGGACCCGAACCCGTATTGCTAACACATACTGCTCCTGGTCTTCCTCTCCTAACGGACCTTAGAGACGTGCGACCAGGGCCTTCGCACAAGGGCGACGCGGATGCGAGGCCTTCCACGCGACGGGACGACGTCCATCTTGCCTTCCTAGCAGAGCCGCGTGTCGTCTTCACCACCGCCGTCTTCCCCAGCCGCGAACGCGAGGCCTTCCACGTGACGAGGCGACGTGCGCCTTGTTAGGAATATAGGGGGGGTTTCTGTTGAGGCATGGCTATTATTGTTTGTTAGTTTGTTAAAGTATTATTGTTTGTTAGTTTTAGAGTTTGTTAGTCGGTTAGGGATAGTATTGTATTTTGTATTGAAGTGCCAACTGTAGCAGTGAGCTAGTGGGTATTAAAATGGGCAGCAGGGGGCTGGGATGGGATACGATTCATTTTTTTAAGGGAATTCTCCACAGCTGGTTGCTAAGAGAAGGGCTGGTACGTTGGGACAAACCAGCAGGGACTCGGAGGAGTGGTCTTCCACGAGTTCCTAACCACCATCTCCTTCCTCTTCTTCCCCAAGCTGTAACTCTCTTCTTTTCTCTCTGTACTGTTGAATTCCAATACAGAATTATATTGTTTGTTTTTACAATTTCTCCTCTCAATATTTCACGTAACAATTGGCAACTCCGCTGGGGACTGCCGTGCGAGAGGACTAATCGCACGTTAGAGGCAGGTGAGGATCGCTACTGGAAAACCGTAGCAGCAGGAAGAAAAAAAGAAGAAATTGGCTCTGGCGCAGTGGAGCCGAGAGGCGTCACAGTGCGGTGTGCTTTGTAGAGGAAAAGAGGAGTCATTTGCTGGAGGAGAAAACGAAGGCAACCGTTGATGTACGGTACATTTTTTCTGTGAGCCGTTTGCTGCTGGAAAATCTTGCGAGCAGAGACGTGTCAGATGAGGAAGCAGTGAGTCGCGACAGTTGAGAAAGATACGGACGAAGCTAGGGAGACGCGTCCTGGACCTTCAAGCGGAGTTGGGGAAAAACGGAGCTGGAATACTGAGGGGACGATCGCTGCTGAGCCGATAGAGGAGGACGACCGCGACTGGGAGAGCTTTCGGGCCGCGGTGAGTATCCGATGTAAGGGCTGTTGACGGGCGGGTTTAATATCTTCATGGCAGCAGAGAGGCGCGTACGAGAGTTGCTATAGAGGAAAAAAAAGGAAAAGAACTGTGGAAAACTTCGATGGAGCTATAGACTGATGGACTATATTTCTTTAATGCAACAGTAGGGCTCGTGTTGGAGTTAAAAAAAAGAAAGAAAAACGCGCTCAAACAGGGACACATTCGTTGGTGGAGACCGTTTGGAATGGTGTGAGACCAAGCTACAGTTTGGACGATGGAAGGACACTCGGCCGAGACGCAGAGGCAAACATCATTTTTAGAAGAGTTTTTTAGAAGACAAGAGAGGATCGAGAAGCTGTTCAGAAAGCTTAAACTCGACCTGAAAGACCAAAAGGTGGTTTCAGATGTTTATGCAGGGCTTCTGAATTTTTCTGGACAGTTTACATGTAAGCAGGAGCAATTACAGTTGCAATCCAATGTGTTGAAAAATTCTCAAAGACTTTAGGGTTTCGAGGAACGAGCGGAGGAGCAAACAAGGAGTTACAATCCCAGGTGGAACGGTGCTGTGTCCAGAAGACTGACTCGGTCAGATGCATCAAGCTCTGTTGGAGGCGGCGACAAAAACGTGGAGTTCGAGAGGAGTATAGCAAAACGTGTCGAACTGCCTTCATTTACTGGGACCAATCCTTCAGGTTGGATCGCCAAAGTTGAAGTTTACTTCCAGGAAAATCGGACAACAGAGGACATGAAATTTCACTATACGCAGATTTCTATGGAAACTACAACCTTATATTGGTTCTTGTCTTGGCTGAATAAAAATTCTGGTGCGAGTCGGGAGCAACCGAAGCCCGTGCTTCTGGAAAAATGTGGGGACAACAAGCAGCAATGAGAGTTTTTTCGATGGCAGAGTGAAAAAGCTCTATGTGACAAAAAAGAGGAGGTTGTGCTGGCTGTTCAGCACATGAAACAAGAGAATATTGATTTTATTCAGGTTTATCGCAATATGGAGAAGTTTGGTTTGGGTTTGGAGTTTGAAGAACAAAATGTAGATGAAGTGAAACACAAAACGAAGAAGTACAACAAATGTGAACATAAGGAGCAACAGCTTGAAACCCAATTGGAACCGCCTGAAGGGGTACTTCCAGTTTCGAATCCTTATATGGGTAACCCAGTAAGGCGTATTGAGGAGTGGCATGTTCCTGTCTTAACAAAACCTCTAGCTTCGGAAGGAATGAGTAGGAGAGTTCCTTCCGAACAAAGCATGGCGGTAGATAAAGTGGCAATTGCAGATGTGTGTCATGTTGTTGCTGGAGAAAAACCTATAGATCTGGAAGAAAACGGTCCCGAAATTGCTATGGACGAGCATGTTAGATCTGGGAGAAACTTGTTTTTCGAGAGTGTTCTGCCCATTCATTCAGTCCACCAACATGGCTACATTCAGGGGAACACGTTATATGAAGGCGAAGCTGTTTGTAAACCTCTTGTTACCGGAGAATTGGATACACATAAATTTCAGAAGTCCGTTGACAGATCGAGTAGGAGGCGACAAAGGATCCTTTTTCCAGATTTATCTAACAGAGGATTAAAGAACGGTCAGCTGGTTAAAGCATCTCATTTTGCATCGGACAGTTTTTGTACGCCGGGTAGTTGGAGGGTTTGGGAAGCTGCAGTAGTTCAGGATGCGATTCCTGGGACCAGATTCAATTCAAATTACAAGCCGTCCAAGCAGTGGCAAAGTGTGGACAAAGCTTATGAAAACCTCTTGGGGTTGGGGAGCAAAGGATTCATATTTGGGCTGAAAGTTTCTCCCATTTTTTGTGAGGATGTTTACGTATATGAAGTTGAGTCAGAGATTATAGCTGGAGGAGCTGCAGGGAAATCAATGGTTTGGGCTGCAGTGGCTAAAGTTGATGCAAATGGTGAACCCGGTCAGGGTGCTAAAATTCATATTGACACACTTAATGGCAGGTTGAACAGCTTTCAACAAGACAACACGATTGCAGTGATCTTGGTGGACAAAGTGTTTCATGCTCCTTAAGTAGACATGAAAGAGGTTATTTTCTATGACATGATCATCGATTCAAAAGTCCCTACATCCACTCCACTGTTGGTAAGAGATTTGTTCCATGAAAGTATTACCAATTCAGGAGCATATGGTATTGAAGATTACATAGAGGAATTATATTGGAAACGCTATCCACCTACATATGGTATTGAAGATGCATTGATGCTGAGGCCTCCATTAAAGCCGCCACCAGGAACCGCTGACTCAATGCACGGCCAAACAAAGCTTTGGTTGTTTCACCTTGGGGACAAGGTGGTTTTTAGGTGGGAGGGAATTGTTAGGAATATAGGGGGGTTTCTGTTGAGGCATGACCATTATTGTTTGTTAGTTTGTTAGAGTATTATTGTTTGTTAGTTTTAGAGTTTGTTAGTCAGTTAGGGACAGTATTGTATTTTGTATTGAAGTGCCAGCTGTAGCAGTGAGCTAGTGGGTATTAAAATGGGCAGCATGGGGCTGGGATGGGATACGATTCATTTTTTAAGGGAATTCTCCAGAGCTGGCTGCTGAGAGAAGGGCTGGTACGCTGGGACAAACCAACAGGGACTCAGAGGAGTGGTCTTCCACGAGTTCCTAACCTCCATCTCCTTCTTCTTCCCCAAGCTGTAACTCTCTTCTTTCCTCTCTGTACTGTTGAATTCCAATACAGAATTATACTGTTTGTTTCTACAATTTTTCCTCTCAATATTTCACGTAACACGCCTTGCCTTCCCGGTGCCCTGTCTGTTTCTCTCTCCGCGCTTCGCCCTTCCGATCGCGCCAGAGGTGAGCGCGCCTGGACTTCCAGCTCGCATGGGAGGGACCGAGCCTGCGATTTTCCGCTCGTGCGAGAGGAGGCGGATTATTTTTTCCGCACAGGAAACATTGAGTTACCCTATAAAAAAAAACAAGCGGAGCGACCCGATTATTCTTCCCCGGGAGAGAAATACAGGGGGGGAAAGGGGGGGGGGTGCCCGAGTTTTTCTCCAAGAAAAAAAAAGAAAAAAAAGGAAAAGAAAGAAAGAAAGAGATAAAAGAATCTCTCACTAGTGCAGGGCAAGGAAGTCTGTTTTTCTTACCTATAACAAATTCTCAGCAGGAGGTCCAGGAACTCTGGGCTTCATTGGCCCGTGTGACCCGCAATCAGAAAAAAAACTTACATGAGGAGTTTCTACCAGAATTTTCGGTCACACATCTGGAGGTGTGAATCTCAAGGGCTGAGGATTATTTCTCGCGCAATCAAACACCGGATTAGATGAAGGTGCTAATGACACGCCTCTGCATGTCAGATATGTCTGTACTTTGACTTTTAGTGGCCAAAGGGTCTGCACCTACGTTCACCTGAGCACATCTTAAAGAAGCAATCCTTGAGGATTTTGGAAGCTCCGTCAGCGAACCCCCTACATTCGAGTTCCTACTGACGGTACCACAGCTATCCGCATCGCACTCTGAGGGGCCTACCGAACACGGGACACACAACTGGAGCACAATACTGGCCGAAAATCCCGACGACACTATCTCCAGCCAGTTTGTGATAGACTTCCCCCATATTGAGGAACTAGACACCTCAACGTTCGTTATGCAGGAACACCAGCCGCCGCAGACTGCACCGGCTCAATCCTGGGCTCTTGTTATTTTACCTCTAGGTGCATAGGTCACGCCTGCGGTGACGGGCTGGGTCCCCAGGCTCATACAAAAGATTCATAAAATTTTTATCCACCATATGTTGGGTGGTACCAGCCGTACTCGCAACCCACTTCATGGAAGCACACAAGGGGCCTCACCAATGGCGGGAGGGAAAGCATTACAGGAGGCGTTTTCAAACTCGTCCATGATGAAGGTCGACGCATTTGGGAGATTACTTGGTGTGCACCTGCGGCACGGGCACCTTATACAGGACCACGGTCGATTGGTCCTCCGTCGACGATATTGCCTGTTCCGACCCAACTCACTAGAGTAGGATGCCGAATATGGACGATTGCTTGGCCTAACTATCTGCCCAACACCCCTTGTCTGCAGTTCCTCGGAGCACGCCTAGTATGTGAGATCGCTTGGAGTACTGTGCGATCCACCACCTTGAGGACAAGATGGTTTTTCGGGATGATGACAGTGATAGAGCCCAGATGTCCAGCTGGAAGGGACAGAATATTCAAATAAGTGGTAAAATGGTCTTTTAGGGGTGAGTTTGTTAAGGGGGGAAGGTTCTAGACCCCACTCGTGGGGCTGGAAAATAACTATATAAGCAGTACGTGGGGGTGAGTAGGGGGAGAGAAGAAAATAGTTGGGAGTTCGGCCATACTGGCTTGGGAAGCGGCATACGGGCTTGGGCGAGGAGCAAATGCTCTCTCGAAGTGTCCATCTGCTGTAGCTCTGCTGTAATTCTCTGTTCTGCTTCATAAATAGAGTAGTTCGTTACTTTGGTTCTATCAAACACCTACACCGCGGCCGGAAGCATCACATTCAATTTCGAAGTGTGCTGAAAAATTAGGAAGAGCTAACACTGGAGCTGTGGTGATGGATTGCCTCAAGTTGTCGAAAGCCTGTTGGGCTGCCGCTGACCAACAAAATGCAACCCTTCTTGTCAAAACAGTGAGCGGGCAAGTAGTTTTTAAATAACCTTGGATAAATTTTCTATAATATAACGCGACCCAAATATTCCACCTCCCGTTGAGCAAAAAGGCATTTCTTACGACTTGTGACAAAACTATGATCAGAGAGCAACTGTAAAACAGCCCAGAGGTGAACGAGGTGAACTTGCCAATCACAACTGTAGACCAAAATGTCATAAAAAAATATCAACACAAACTTACGAAGGAAAGGGCGGAACAAATCATTCATAGTCCCAAGTTTATCCTACTGGTAGAGGCGGTCGTTGTAGTACAAGTTGGGATCGAATCCACAACTGTAGACCAAAATCTCATAAAAAAATATCAACACAAACTTATGGAGGAAAGGGCGGAACAAATCATTCATAGTCCCAAGTTTACCCTACCAGTAGAGGCGGTCATTGTAGTACAAGTAGGGATCGAATCCACAGGGATCGAAGACGTAACATTGAGACACTCAGATTTTTTTGGGAGACTTAGCTATGAAGTTACCAACTTTGGTGTTAATTTCAATTGTGAAACTAAAATACTAAAGTACCTAAATGAATGGTTTGTATTTAAGAATGAAAAACCTAATGATTTGAACGGAAACTATTAATAAAGATGAGTTGATCCTAGGTTTTCGCTAGGGCTAGATTGGATGTATTTGTTTTCTTGGAAAATTTTAGATCATCAATTCAAGATGCATCCAAACAATGATGTAACTCTCTAACATCATTCACCAAATTAATCCTTACACAATTCCAAGGCTAATCATCAATTAACTTATTGAATCACTTAAATGAGCACTCCAAGGAATTGGATCGTACTAGCACTCGTTATAGTTGGTGAAGACGAAAAAGAAAATAACCCATCGAATAGAAATCTTAAAATAATGAACTGGATTAAAAAATGAAACAAAAAATAACATCCAATCTAGCTCTTTGCTACTCCCTTGGATCAACCTATATGAGGGTTAATCCTTCATTGATGCTATTCCGTCAATGGAAGCGGGAAGTAAACTCATGAGAGCGGAATTGAAAAAGAAAAACAGTGAAATAACGATCACTTCATCGTTGTGCGAAGAATTTCACAAAAGATGATGTGAATAACTTCACTCCCCTAAGACAAAAGTATCAACGTGATATGAAGAAGAACAAAATAAGAGAAGAAAAAGAACTTTTATTAAGAATCCAAAGTGATTCGACAACTTACATGAGAAAAAAATGAAGATGCGATTACAAAATGAAAGCGTAACAATACAATTGAAAGAATAAAACATTCACCTTCAATTCCTTCACCACCACACCTTAAATAGTCATTTTGGGTCCTAGGGTCGATCCCCCATCATTTAATGTCTTCCCAATTAATTAGGAGAGTAAAAGGTGGGTGGGAAAAGAAAGAAAGAAAGCTTTTCAACTTTGACCACAAAAATAAGACCAGATTCATCCTCTATTTTAAAGTGAAAATATGACTTTGAATATGGCCGAATCTTGGATGGTTGGAGAGTGGAAATATCTTTGTCCATATGTCTTCTAATTGATGTAGAAATTTCTACCCAATTGGATATTCCATTCAGAAGTTATGATGAAATTGGTGGGCTGAATTTATGGGCCTTCAAATTTGGCTCACAAATTAAACTTCAACTCGGGCTCCCTGGATCTCCTTGAAAACTTCAACTCGACCTTGCTTTGTGGTTCTGGTTTTAGGCTCACCGCGTTGCCACCGTTTGCAGACCTAGGCCGCTCTTATCCCTGCCCTGACCATCAAGGCCCTTTTTCTTCTCTCCGAGTTGGATCCGAAGCGATGGTCCCTCAACGGTTTTGGGAGGTGGGGTTCGGTGGACGACGGTGCCCCTTGCGCGGTATGCTTCGGTTCTCAGTGATGTTTTGTTTGAGTCATTTTCTTTGGCAGTCGATCTTCTCGAGACCAGCCCGATGAAGGTTCTGTTGGTGTTTTTTGTTATGGATTTGCTCTGTCTTGGTTATGGCGGAAGCCGTCGGTGGTTCATGCCGCTCATACTCTGCTCTGCCGTCCTGCTCCAATGCTCCTTTCCAAGTCGGTAGGTGCGGTGGTCTTCATGGATGGTTTGGGATGTGTTGTTCGAGCGGATAGTGGTCTCCGGGAGGTGCATCCGGCGTGCTACAATGGTGACGATGGTGCTCGAACGACGACGATGGTGGTTTGTTCTTTGATGTATATGATGGTGGTGTCTCTTGATTTTCTAGGATTGTGGGATTTTCTCCGGTGGAGTGACGGATCCGGCCGACGTTCGTTCTGGCCGGTGACTGGAACTGTGTTGATTGGTGTGGACGATGGTGATGTCGATGACAGCGACGTTGGTGGAGCGATGATGGTGCCGGTGATGTGGACTATGACCCTCATATCAGTGTTTTGGTGGTTCTGGAATCGAGGAGGCGCTGTGCGGTGCGGTTCTCAAAGAACGGACATTCGGTTTAGGTGTTTTGAATTTCAAAATTGTTTTACTTTGGCGCGCAGTTATGGTTGTTTTTTGTTTTGGGTTCTTTCAAGTGAATTGTGATGTGTTGTAATTTTGTGAAGTTTCACACTTTATCTTAAAAGTGTTTTCAGAAAATTAAAAAAAATGGATTTGGAGTGTAAACATGAATCACACAATGATGTGAAATGCGGTTCAAATAAAAAAATGCACTAAAACCAGTGTTTATGGGCATTGAAACTTACGAATATTCAAATATAAACAATGAATATTTGCCTCTTTCAGTGACTAATCACCCCCAACTTGAGTTTTGTTAGTCCCGAGTAAAAATGTATCTCAAAAATATGAAAATTTAATTCCCTTTCTCAAAAATATTTAAGCATACAATGCTTACCAAAATACATCATGCAAAAAAAAAAAAAATCATGAAACCTATCAAAATCATTTCACACAACTTATTTTCACAAGCATATCCCAAGCCTAAGCCCATTCATTTTAAATTCATCGTCAAATTTCATCCAATTTCAATTAAGCATGATGATGTGTTGTGCATCACAAAAGACATGAGACCCATTTTCTTGTTCAAGGGGGAAAAATGGAAGCTAGGTGAGAATCAAATTAAACCTTTAAGATGAGTATCCAATTTATCTTATCTTTTTTTTTTGTTTGTTTTTTGTTTTTTTTAATCACAATAGAGTTGAAAATTCTTACTCTGGGCAAGAAAACTATAGAGTCACGATCCCCAAGTGCCGAACACTACACATTTTTTCAATTCCATGCTTTACAATAGAGATGTAAAGCCTAACTCTGGGCAAAACAACTATGGAGTCATGATCCTCAAGTGCCGAACGCCACACATGATCTACGTAGTCTTTTTCTTCATTTTTTTGTTGGATACTCAAATTAAACTAGAAGTGTCCCCAAACTCTATGTTATGATGTAAGTGGTCTAAGAACTCAAACTTACACCCAAAATCCAATAGACATGCATTGTGACATTTTGATTAAGAGGATGAAAATATAAACATTGAAAAATCACCTCGAACAACCGCACTTTCCAAAAACTATGCTCATGAATATAAACGCGCATTAAATTCATAATCAAGGCATTCAAAATCATTTGTCATTCAGTTTTCATGTTTCACAATATACTTTAATGCATGCAAAGATAATGAATTAATTTTTTTTCGTTGAATTGAATTTTTATCATAAAAGCTCAATTTGTTTTTCAAAATCCCAGATTTTCACTCCCCCAACTTAGAATGACACCGCCCTTTTGAAAGAGAAGAGAAGAGAGAGATTAGAATTGGGAAGAAAGAGGGAGAGAAATGATTTGAAATGAAATCATGGAACAAAACCACTTGGTTTTAAGTTGATGACCCATCAATAAGAAATTGATCACTTTGGCTCTACGTTACATATAGACTCCTTGGGCATGATTGAAGGTTGGGTTTGAACTTTGGAAGACATGTGTTTGATTTGAAAATACTGAATTGCTTCCGCTATTAAATCTCACACACACAAAAAAAAAACATTAGAACCCCTTAACAAAAAAAACACAAAAACACCCAAAATAAATAAATAAATGCGGAAGCCGGGTTGCCTCCCGAAAAGTGCTTAGTTTAAAGTCGTTAGCTCGACTTGGACCCCCAACTTACCCAATACCAACTTTCAACATTTTAAGGACCAAATTTTCCCCACTTCTATTAGATTTAGATGGTGTCTTTGTTTAGAATTTGTTTCATGTACAATCATGTTTTACAACGAGTGAGAAAATCCAAGGAATATCAGAAATGGTTGATCTAGTTGCTTCAGTAGTCTTGCCTAAGACATCAGGGATCAGCCCCCCTTTGTGGGTTTCAAGAGAACAATGGATTCCAACTGCAAGGTCATGGTTATACTCTATGAAGGGATACTTGAGTGGGAAAGGAAGGACTATAATTTTGAGTTTGGGTTGACTGAAATTTCATAAAGAAGATTGACAATTTGAATCAAAATCAGTTTCTTCACCAAATTTTGTTTTAAAGAATTGGTTCCTTATAAAAATATGATTCATCCCCAAAATTTGCCAGTTCAATGTCAGGAATGGGTATGGATTCGATGTTTCTGATCTCTCCCAATGGTTCAGTGATCGGTGGTCTTGAAAATCATAATTTGAGCTATATTTAGAATATTCAATCCATGAAGACAAACTTTCCTCTTGTGAATCCAAAAAATCAATTTCCTCTTGATTTAAAGACTCATTAACAGTTCCTTGATCCTCTTCAACTATCCCAAATCTAAAGGTTGGTTCTTCAGTAAATTCATGTGAGGTTTGTGGGAAACTAGACACTCCACATAAGGTTATGGAAGGGACTCTCAGTGCAGGGATGGGTTCCTTACAATTTTTAATGCTTTGTAGTTCTAATATCAAAGATGAAACCTTTGAATTTATTCTCTCCATTTGACCACACAATTGTTCAAGAAATGTCTGAGGAACAGATTGGATAAGAGGTTGAACATCATGTACATCCCTATGATTGATCTCTTCGACCATCCTTAAGAGGGCGGGAAATTGATCCTTTAAATAGTCATCATCCAAAAGTTAGGTGATTCTCAATATTGATTTCTTATTTGATTACAACATGGGTTTATGGCGAGGTAATTTTCAAGATACTCCATTGGAGAAGAATGAAATTGGGATTCCAGATTCTTAGAAAACACCCAAATAGAAAGGGGAAAAGATAAGAGAAATGAAGGTGAGAATAAAGAATTTGGGTGAGAAAAGGAATCTAGTGTTGAAGATAACGTACTTAGGTCCCCGAAAACGGCGCCGAAATTTAGTGATGCCCAAATTTACTCTACAGGTAGAAGCAGTTGTTGTAGTACAAGTAGGGATCAAATCCACAGGGACCGAAGAAGTAACATTGAGACACTCAGATTTTTTTGGGAGGTTTGGCTATGAAGTGGTCAACTTTGGTGTTGATTTCAATTATGAAACTAAAATACTAAAGTACCTAAGAGAATGGTTTGTATTTAAGAATGAAAAATCTCACGATTCGAATGAAAACTACTTATGAAGATGAGTTGATTCTAGGTTGTCGCTAGGGCTAGATTAGATGTATTTGTTTTTTTAGAAAAATTCTGATCACTAATTCAAGATACATCCAAATAATGAGGCAACTCCCCAACATCATTCACCAAATTAATCCTTACACAATTCCAAGGCTAATCATCAATTCACTTAGAGGATTACTTAGCACTCCAAGGAATTGGATCGTACTAGCACTCAAAATGTGTCGTTAAAGTTGGCGAAGACGAAAAAGAAAATAACTCATGGAATGAAAATATTTAATTAATGAACTGATTAAAAAATTAAACAAAAAATAACATCCAATCTAACACCTTGCTACTCCCTTGGATCAACCCATAATAGGATTAGCCCTCCATTGATGGTATTCTGTCAATGGAAGCGGGAAGTAGACTTATGAGGGCGAAATTGAAGAAGAAAAACAGTGAAATAACGATCACTTCACCGTTGTGCGAAAAATTTCACAAAAGATGATGTGAATAACTTCACTTCCTAAGGCAACGATATCAACGTGATATGAAGAACATAATAAGAGAATAAGAAGGACTTTTATTAAAAAACGAAAGTGATTCGACAACTTACATGAGAAAAAAATGAAGATGCGGTTACAAAATGAAAGCGTAACAATGCAATTGAAAGAATAAAACATCCACCTCCAATTCATTCACCACCACACCTTAAATAGGCATTTTGGGTCCTAGGGTCGAGCCCCCATCATTTAATGTCTTCCCAATTAATTAGGACAGTAAAAGGTGGGTGGGAAGAAAAGGAAAGAAGACTTTTCAACTTTGGCCAAAAAAATAGGATCAGATTCATCCCCCATTTTAACGTGAAAATATGACTTTGAATATGGTCGAATCATGGATGGTCGTAAAAGGGAAATATCTTCGTCCATATGTCCGCTAATTGATGTAGAAATTTCAGCCAAATTGGATATTCCATTCTGAAGTTATGATGAAATTGGTGGGATGAATTTATGGGCCTTCAAATCTGGCCCACAAATTAAACATCAACTTGGTCTCCCTGGATCTTTTTGAAAACTTCAAAATTAGATCTGGTCACAGATGAATGAAACGATCCCCATAATTTTCTCTATCTACAATTAAAATTTGAGTTTCATTGAGCTTGAATTTTGGACTCTACTTTTATTTGATGGGCTTAAGGCCCGTTCTGCTTTATCCAAAAATTTCCGCATTCATGGCAAAAAAATATCCATCTTCTCTTCTGATTCATCCATTGATCCTAAAAATGAAGATGTTCCCCACAGAGTGATCAATCATCTCCCAAAATATCAAATTCAAATAATCAAAATAAAGAATTCTACAAGCTGATTAATTGAGCCCAAATTGACACACTTTAAACATGAACCGCGCAATGATGTGAAATGAGGCTCAAATAAAAAAATGCACTAAAACCAGTGTTTATGGGCATTGAAATGTATGAATATTCAAATATAAACAATGAATATTAGCTTCTTTCGGTGGCTAATCAGTGCCTTGAATGTTGATGGAGTGTTGGTCAACCCAAATAGTATAACAAAAAATTCATGATGTCCACTATGAGTACGGAACGCCGTCTTTTCGATGTCCACCCACATACGAATCTGATGGTAACCCAATTTCAAGTCAAGCTTTGAGATGAAAAACTTATTCGGAATTGTCACGCGGTTGAGGGCTTGATAATCAGCACACAGGCTCCACGTGCCGTTTTTCTTTTTAACTAACAAAACCAGACTTGAATAACACCTCAACTAGGACGTACAATCCCCGCGTGCAACATATTGTCCACCTGCTTTTGAATATTAGCTTCTTTCGGTGGCTAATCAGTGCCTTGAATGTTGATGGAGTGTTGGTCAACCCAAATAGTATAACCAAAAATTCATAATGTCCACTATGAGTACGGAACGCCGTCTTTTCGATGTCCATTTACATACGAATCTGATGGTAACCCAATTTCAAGTCAAGCTTTGAGATGGAAAACTTATTCGGAATTGTCACGCGGTTGAGGGGCTTGATAATCAGCACACAGGCTCCACGTGCCGTTTTTCTTTTTAACCAACAAAACCAGACTTGAATAACACCTCAACTAGGACGTACAATCCCCGCGTGCAACATATTGTCCACCTGCTTTTGAATTTCCGTTTCCTGGAATTGAGGATAGCGATAGGGGCACACTGCCACGGGACCCTGCCCTTGTTCAAATCTGACCATATATACCCATTGTCGAGCCGGAGTCAAGCTCCTTGCTTCAGCCAAAACTTCCCTGAATTCCAATAGCAGGTCGTGCAGTGCAGAATGTTGTTGGTCAGACAGGTTTCTTTGCTCTTTGGAATCACCACCGCCTATTAACAACTGTTGTCGGCAGCCAGGAAAAAACTTAGAAGGTCAGCTGCCCAACAACAAAGCTATGTGGAAAGAAGAACCCAATCCTTGGAGGAAAAAATTTTGGCCCCCAATTGTGAAACGCATCGTTAGTGCCACCCAATTGATCGTTACCTCTCCAAGGGTCCGTAACTAGGCAATACCCGAAGTGAGGTCGAGGCCTCCCAACCCAAGAACATGAACATTGATATTTCAAGAAAATTCTCCCAGGACCAACGATAACTGTTTGTACAACCCTCGAGTTATTATCCGGTGCCCATCGCCTAATTTAACACCCATAATAGAAGTTGGTTGCACAGTCAAATCAAGCATCTGAACCAACCGAGAGGAGATGAAATTATGGGTAGCCCCACTATCCAACAAAACCAATATCGGAAGTTCCCCAAGCCGTCCTTCCACCTTCATAGATGCAGCTGCCCCAGTTTGTATATCACAAGTGAAAAGAGTGCCACAACATGGTAAGCTACCATCGAACATTCTGCACTGTCTGGGGTAATTAGAACATGCGGGGACACAATAGCGGGGCACCCTATGTCACCATCCTCCAACTCAAAAATCATCCTCACCCAACACCATGACGCGTATTTTAGAATCAGTGCATTTATATAGTGGGGTGTAAGGAAGTCCACACCAAAAAAAATAAGCCGCGTTTGAATGTGAGGTCCTCCCATTCTTGAGTCGTTAGGTAACGAGTACTGCGTCCTCCCGGATTCGGTTTCTGTAATTCGGCCTGTAAGCCGTCCACGAAGTCCCCATCTCGACAGAGGAGTCGTCCAACTGCTCCCTCGCGGAACTCGCACCAAAAGGCAAAGTGGAGAGCGCTGACTCTCCCGATGGCGGTGCGTCCTCACGTTGAGGTTGCTTCTCCAGATGGCGTACCGTATAATGAAGGAATTCAACCTGATCGGTGATCACTTTTTCCCAACGTTTCCGATCCAAGTCGGACCGTTGCCGGTCTTGTTTGGTGCTCTGCTGATACTGTGTAAGAGTAGCGATAGAAGTTACCAGCTCCGTGACCGTCAACTCAAAACGACCCAATCGTTTCTCTATGCTGTCGAGACGAGCTTGATGCTGAGTCTCCTTGTTGGATGAGGTAGCCGAGATCGAGCAGACGCGTCGTGGTGAGGCACTACAACAACACGTTCGATTGTGTAGAGAAGCAAGGGCGGCTGGTCGGACCAATTCTTAGACCTCCGGTGCAAAGAAAACAAGGCGTATGTATTAATTGGTAAGAAACTAGGCTAACAGCAAGAATGGAAATGAGAATGAAGGAGAAAAGGGAAAGAGAAAACTCGGAGGAGCCGCTGCTCTCCCGCCCAAGCAGTCTCGTCGGAGCCTAATAGAAAGATTCCCTCCTCTTCCTCTCTCCTCCGCACTCCCACCTATTTTCGGAATTCCTTCTCCCATGCGGCCCACTAATCGCCAACCTCTGTTAAGACCCTTTTACCCTTGTATACACCTTCCAATCCCCTGGTCTGTCTCAGTCTTTAATAGCTGTCTGAAGATGGGTGATATGGTCGAGCCTTGTCGTGGTATACACGAGGATATTGTCAAAGAATACAAGGATGAACCTCCTTAGAAATTGTTTAAATACTTTGTTCATAGTAGATTGGAAGGTTGCCAGAGCGTTCATCAATCCAAATGGCATGACAAGGTACTTGTAATGTCCCTTATCCGTTCGAAATGCAGTTTTGGTGACATCTCTTGGTCGCACACGAATCTGGTGAAGATCCGATTTTAGATTGAGTTTGGAAAAAAAATTGCCCCATGAAGCTCATCCAAAAGTTCTATTATTGGAATTGGAAATCTGTTCAATACTGTTAGCTTGTTGAGCATCTGGTAATCAATGCACATTCTCCAACTCCCGTCTTTTTTCCGGACCATGATTAGTGCGCTGGCGGCGTAAGGACTATTGGTGTGACAGATGAACCCACTGGTCAACAACTCTGTTACTTGCCTTTCTATCTCGTCTTTGAGTTGATGAGCTTACTTATATGGCCAAATGTTTACCAGGGCAACAACTGTCACCAACGTGATCGCATGGTCAGTCATTCTTATTGGTGGGAGTCCCTTAGGTTCGTCAAATAGTGTCTGGAACTTTTGTAGCACATCTTCAAGCTGTTGATGGCCAACTTCCTTGCCCCGTTTTCCATCCCCTGTAGGTAAGGACAATTGGGCTTGCCAAAACCAGCCCTCGAGGAGCAAAGATCGGGACTGAACTTGTTGCCGTTGTCCCGTAGAACTACCTTGCCCCAAGGCAACTCCTTTTAGCTCGATCCTCTTCCCTTCCCAAGTGAACTCCATGGTCCTTTGGCCCCAATTAGTTAAAACATTACCTAGTCCTTGCAGTCACTTCATTCCCAGCACCACGTCCGGTCCTCCAGTGTCAAATACAAAGGCCTCCCTTGAAAAAGGCAATTCTCTATGGCTACTTCAACTTTCCACAACATTAGGCATTTTTGTGAGGGTTCTAGAGATGAAATTGTGGGTGGCGCCAATGTCCACTAAAACCACCACCGACACCCTTTCTATGAATCCATGAAATTGTGGGTGGCGCCGATGTCCACTAAAACCACCACCGACACCCTTGCTATGAATCCTCCGAACGAAAACCCATGCTATGAAATTCTATCTGTTTGCCAGCAGGCCTCTCCTCGCGCTCGTCCTGCCCTTTGTCACGATCTTCCTCCTGCTCTCCCTCTGTTTCTTCATATTTTTAGACCATCACCCTCAGGTGTTTATCGGGGCATCTGTGCATTGGGTTGTATGGTTGGCCACGGTTGAAACATAGTCTCTTATGCTTTCGGTCTTCACATTCTTGTTGGCTGATCGCTCTGACCCCATTCCAAGGTTCTTCTCCAACCGCTTTTTTAAAATCATCTTCTCTTTTAGCCCTTTCTACGATTGTTCGGTTCAGTGGGAAGTTTGTCGGCACTGCTCTTGCCCCTCGTGAGAATGTCTGCACAATAGGCCGCCCGTGGATTCCCCTGATAAATCCCCCCCCTACAAGTTCTCTTTCGTTCGGTTCAGTGGGAAGTTTGTCGGCACTGCTCTTGCCCCTCGTGAGAATGTCTGCACAATAGGCCGCCTGTGGATTCCCCTGATAACTCCCTCCCCTACAAGTTCTCTTTCAATCTTCCTTGCCAAGACTAGCATCCTGAACTTGGTAGTTGGTTTGTGTGTAGAAATTTGTTTCTCAATCTACGGTCGCAACCCTCCCTTGAACATGCTCATGTACCACGACTTCGGAAAGTCTGGAGTCCTTTATGCCACCCTTTTGAATTCCCTGATGTACTCATCAACTGTCTCGGTTTTTCGTAAGGTTTTCAAAAATCTCAATGGATCCCCTTCAGTAGATTTTCCATACCTTTCCATTATTTCTGGTTTAAACATTTCCCAAGACGAATCTGGCGAAGATTTGTGACAGGACAAGAACCAATGTAATGCTGTTCCTTCCATGCATATTCTATGCATGGTGTAGTTTCATCTCTTTGGAAGTTTGATTTATCAAGAAGTATGTATCAACCTTGGCAATCCATCCCCATAAGGATCATCTCCAGAAAACGTTGGCAGCTCCACCTTCCTTACCACTTCTCAGAGTCCTTCGGCAAGGATGATTTCTTCCGGGGTCTGACTGATTCTTAATTTTCTGCCGACCTCTTTACTTCCCTGCCCACTGTTCCCAGTTTTTCCTGCTGCATCATTGCCCCGTTTCCCAACTTCTGAACCTTGCTCTACCTATATCTCAATTTCTTATGAGTATTTCCAGCATGCGCTCCTCCATATCTCGCATTCGTAGGGCTACTCGCTCCTCCGATTGCTGCGCCGTGTCTTGTGCCACCCGCTGATTATCATTTTGTATCCGCATTAGTTTGTCCAAACTCTCCTGCGTCGTGGTCATTGTTCGCTGTATGTCCTGCATGGCCGTTTCTACAGTTGCTACTCGACCGTCCATCCTCCTTTGCATCCAGATATACACACAAGAATCAGTCGCTGCCTCTGGCGCGCAAGTCGATCGCCGTGTCCACCTTGCCCTGCGAGTTCTTTCCTGCCCTGCTCGCGCCTAAGCCGAGAAGTCCTCCCGACCTCGTCTCGTCCGCTCCTTTGCGAGAATGGAATTCCCCAGCGGAGTTGCCAAATTGTTAGAACAATTTTCAGAAGGGAAGAATGCTAGCAATCCGAAATGACCTTTTTATATATTTCAGTAAGAACGAACAGCTTCTATACTAGTTACAATTGTGGAAAAAGGAAGAAGACAAGGAGAACTTGGAGAAGTCCACTTCCCTGGTTCTGGTTTGCCATAGGTGAAGGAGCTCGAGGAAGACCACTTCCCTGCTTCAGACTGACTCCCCAGTCCCGTAACCCTGGCCAGGCGGCCCCGCAGGCAGATATATCCCATTCCCCTCTCTCTAATAAACCCAACTGATTTACAAAGCTACATTTCCCTTCTTGCCCCTTCGTTAGTTGGTATATACAACTGTGGGGGGGGGGGGGGGGTGAGCTGTCCAGTGGGCCAGTGCAAAAACAGATCCCTGAACTCCTGAGATCCTAACAACAACAATTTCACGAGCTCGGACACTGGAAAAATCTGCTCTTTCAGCTCATGAGAAACCACAGCCTCAGGCTTCTCTCTCAACTCGGTCTTTGCAGGAAATTTGTCACACTTAAACAAACTAAAATTCGCACCAGAGTTTACCTTTTCAAGCTATTTCGAACTGGATTCAGCAGCGGACTTGGCGTCATTGGGGCTAGGCGCGTAGCTCTCATTATCCTGTCGTACTCCTGGGAAACAAAAAATCTGAATGGAAATGCTTTTTGCCACGCTACCTCGCAATTCCTATTCTGCTGGCAGAATTCTCAGACTCAACTCTTCTGCAGTTAGACCAGGATCTAGCTCTTCCTTGCTAATTCTCGGAACATGAATCACCTCTTCAAGTCATTCCAGACTAGATCCAAACTGCTGCTCCGCAGAAATATTTTGCCGTAGTGTCTCCAAAAACTGTCGTGAATCTACCTCCTTGGCGAACTCCTCCCGTTCTGATTGTTAGGGGCTTCAATGGAAGAGTTGAGGTTTTGCCGTCGGAGATTGGAGATTTTTGCTTCTTGCAAGGGATTCAGATCAAGGTGAAGATTGTTGGTGTCGTGACCTGAATCCTATTTGACCTGGCCCGAAAAGTTCGCGGTGTGATTTTTGTTGGGCTAGGGTTTCATTTTTTCTCTATATAAATATGTTTTTATTGCAGCCATGTGAGGCATCTTTAACCTTTGCTCTTGTAGTGAAATTTGGCTCTACTCTACCTATGGTTTTTATCGACTTATCACCTTTTGATTTTCCAATCGAAATCTTGAGGATAAAGGCTTGCTATCTGTCGATCATCTGATCAAAAAAGTCTTGGGGACAAGTACTTGTCTATCCATTTATCGGAAAGCGGGCACTGCTTGTACTTAGTGTTGCCTGAATCTGGGTAAAAGACTCCTGCCACTTTGGGTTAGAAGTGAAGTTCTGAGTTTCGGAATTTGTTTTTATATGTATATATTATATATATATAATTGGGGTTTGGAGATTTATCTCGTATCTTTTTAACACTTCCTATGTGCTGTCCTTCCAGACTTGTTTTGATTTCTTTATCTGTTTTACTTCGACATAACTCCATGTTTATTTAAATTTTATATTATTTCTTGAGCATGACCAAGTTCGGAGAGTGAGACTGAAGTGTTTACCCATCATCCTCCAGAGTTTCTTTCAATATCCGTATTCTTTTGCCTTATCTTATATCAGATATGCATCTTTAACGGTATTCACTGAATTGGACTGATTTATTTATTTAAGCATGAAGTTTATTTAAGGGTTTTTTGTTTGTGTTTTTCAATTCACCACCCTCTTAGAAAGTGGCCTACCTGGAACAGAAAATGAAACATGAAACCTAGTCTAGCCAATCTCTGTCTGATTGTATCATCTAATCATGTATGCTATTTTGTTGTGTGATTGTCCTGTTTATTTGCTATTTTGTTATGTGATTGTCCTGTTTATTTAATTTCATAAAAGATGTAGTACTTATCGATAATCTGTGATAATCTGATTTTAAATAGTACTTAAGGAGCACTTTGATGTGCATGATGAATATGTTTTAGTTCTCTGAAGTATTTTCTGATAATTTGATGGTTGATTGATGACACTTTTGTTTGTTTTGTTTTTTCCTTATTGTGTTTAAGGTCAGCTGCGGAACAGAAAAAGGCTAATAAAATTAAAGAATACGGCCCGATTGATTATGATGCGCCAGTGGAGTCAGAGAAGAAAACTATTGGATTGGGGTTGAAGGTGAAAGCTAGTGGATGCTAATCTTGCACAAAATGTTAATTTGGGAAATTTTCTCTTTAAGGTTTTCACTCACTGAAAATTCCTAGGTATAGTTTGGCGTTGGTGTAGCTGTTGTAGTTTTTGGTTTGGTTTTTGCTGCTGGAGACTTTCTTCCATCTGAAAGGTATGGTACATGGAAGTTTGATTAATCCTTTTGTCATTTCCATTTCCATTTTCTTTTTTGGTTTGTTTTTTCCTTGATGTGTCCAATGCTGGTCTATTTTAGCTGCATTACAGTATTGCCCTTTTTTCTGCTCGACACCAGTTTGACATAGATGCAGCACCGGCATCTGTTTATTCTAGAAGGGTCCTTTCACTCATCTTGACTTGTCCGGCACTTTTCTATCCTATAATTTGTTTTTTCATTGATTTGCCAAAATTTCTACCACAGATCCCTGCAACATTCATCTATGTCAAACATCCACTACAGAAGCATGTGAACTCACAAACTATGATGTGTGATATGCGAATTAACATCTACTTGGTCATCATCCAAAACAAAATATTACAGGATGTAACAATTTTGCAAATAAAACAAAATTGGGCCTCAGGATGGGTTCCATATTGTGTAATCTTTGGTTTGCCTTCTCCTTGATCAGAATTGTATCGAATTTATCACTTAGTTTAACGTGGTTGACCATTTTTCAGCATTAATCCCAGTGTGGAAACTCAGATGGAAAATGATAAACTGTCAAAAGAAGATAGACTCGTGTTATCTTTGGTCTGCTTTCTCATCGATTAGTATTGTATGCAAATTTATGGCTGGGTTTTTAGTTTAATTCGGTCGACCATTTTTCAGCATTAATCCCAGTGAGGTAGCTCAGATGGAAAATGATAAACTGTCAAAAGAAGATAGAGCGTCTCTTGAGGTGATTTTTTTTTTTGAATATCATTTCTATGTTCATTTATTTATTTTCTCTTTGAAGCTTGGGGCCATGCTGTGTCCATGGTTAGTCTGGTTCAACATGCCTGAATGATGGATTAGTATGCCCAAACCAGGGGGAACCTGCCAACACATGAGAAGAATTTCTATTCATACAGCGAAAGCTCACAGACACAGCAGCATCTCCAGGGCTGTTGATGGAGGATCCCCCGAAAGTGATAAAATATTTAGATAGGAAAGTGATAAAATATTTAGATATTTAGGTATTTAGGGTAGGTTTGACTGGATCAGCCTTATCCCATGTATTTTTATTTTCAAATCTTCCTCTTATCCTTTGTATTTGTTAACTTATAAATAAAGCTTCCGGCCTCACTTCAGAGGCATGGTTTCTGAGTCTCCTTCTACATGGTATCAGAGCGGGTTTCAATCCTAACCCCCCCTCTCCCCTAACCGCACCTGATGCACGCCCCCACCTCCAAGTGTGACCGGGTGCCGGGTTTTCTCAATGCACGAGCCCTCCAGTCGACACGTACAGCTGCAGTGAGGCTGCCCTCTGCTCTCATGCACATACCCACCTCCAGGATTCCTTCTGTGAGGTCACTTTGCGCCCAGGCTGCTGTCTCTTTCTCCGTTCGCTGCGCTCCAGGCAGCATCTCCTTTGCACACCTTCCCTCCAGCCATGACTTGCGCAAGCCCCTGAACGTGCCTCCCTGCTCTCTTCCAGGATTTGCGTCTTGCTTCAAGCAGCCCCTGCTCTTGCGAGTGACCAGAAAGCACGCACGTAGGCGATGTTCGTGCCCAGGTCGCGTGTGCACCCAGCCAGGGCGCACGACACAGGCGGGGCCACTCTAGGCGCACCAGTCGACACCGCACCAGCCCCACAAGCGTACCACTGCAGCGTGCCTCCCGTGCGCCAACTCAACCTCTGCACGCCTCGTGCTACGCCGCCCCTTGCCTTCCTGTCGCCACCCTTCCTCCTCTGTTGGCCTCGTTGTTTCTTCCTGGTCCTCTATCGGGCGTCGTTGTTGCTGCCCAGACCTCCGCTGGGCCTCATTGCTGCTGCACCACCACTGATTATGACCATAAATGCTTTCTTTTGGGTCCGTTATTCGGGCGCCGTTTCACCTTGCCTTTTGGGTCCGTTATTCGGGCGCTGGTTCACCCGGCCTTTTGGATCTGCTATTTGGGTGCCGTTACCCGACCTTCTTGGGTTCGCTATTCGGGCTCCATTTCATTCGGCCTTTTGGGTCCGCTAGTTGAGCGTCGTATCACCCAGTCGTTTTGAGCCCGTTCATCGATC
Source organism: Viscum album (assembly GCA_963277665.1). Lineage (NCBI taxonomy): Eukaryota > Viridiplantae > Streptophyta > Magnoliopsida > Santalales > Viscaceae > Viscum > Viscum album. The sequence goes on from OY728121.1 coordinate 863,854,917, forward strand.
GCTGTTTTATCTGGCACCTTCAAACAATGGTCGTCATCAGTATGATGTTTTACAGTGGTTATCTGATAAGAGTCCGCACCAACACTAGAAGATAACACATAACTTGTATAGAATATGATTGCAACTAGCAGCAGAATTACAGGTGGTGTGCGGATTAAGGAATGGGCAAGAAGAAGGATGGAGGAAGAAGAAGAAATCGAGAGGCGACATACCGCACTTCCCGCCCAAGCCCAAAGGCCGACCTTCCAAGCCAAAACGGCCGAACTAACAAAATTCTATTCTCCCCCCTCTCCTCACTCCCCTCCCTTTGATAACCTCCTCACATGGCCAATCTACCCCTTCTAGAATATTCCCCTACTAATAACACCCTTATTCCCTTTATGCCCAGGTCTCTATCCCTCCCACCGTATTGAAAATCAGTCTTGTCCTCAAGACTGTGGAAAAGAAACTGATTGTGGTCCCTCCCATGCCACAAAATTTCCAAGCAATTTGCCAAATGGTCTGTTGGATTGGTGTAGCTCGATCCGGTTGGGCCGAATGTTGTGGCCCGCAACTGTCGCGGGTCGAGCTCCGTGGTGAGCTCGTTGGGGGGGGGTTGCAGGGGGCAACGCGCCCCTGCTCCGGGGGCCGAAGGTCCCCGACCCAATTTTTCGGCACTGTAGCATCTCTGACCAGTGTAGCGGAGCTGACCGACCGACACCGACAAACACTGTAGCAGTGCGGACTTCGGAGTCAACAGTACTATAGCTCTTTTGACTTCCAGTCGACAGCCACTGTAGCACTTTTGACAAAGGTGGCCGCTGTTCACTGTAGCGACGCAGACTTACTTTTTGGAACAGTGATCGCCTTCTCCATTTTATAGCCCATTTTCGGGCTAAGGTTACTACTGAAAAAAAACTCTGTACTTTGTGCTCCCGAATTAGTGAAGTTCTGCCTCTGTGGATGTAGGGATTTTTCTCGAACCACGTAAATCGTTGTGTTCCGTGTGTTTTTTCTTCTTCTGCATTTTCTGTTGTTTCTCATTTCTGTCGTTGCGACTCCCGATGATTCCGCAACATGGTCCGCCCCGCGCCATGGACCTGTAGCTCCTGTTGGCAGCGCATCCTGACTTCAAACGTACTTTCCAAACAATCTCCCATATAATCCTTCTCGATTGATGATCATCCCGCAGAAGATCTGTCAGTGGTTTGCGATGCTGCTCCTTCCGGTGTGAGGGTTCGTGATCTGGCATGCACCACCTGCGGTTCCCAGTGGTCGCCATCAGAATTACCATTGCTTCCTCCAAAGGAGGCTGATGGAGCAGCACATGCTGCTTCGTGGATGGCGTGACCGGTGTTTGTCGAAGCGAATGTGCGGGCACCCCCATTATGTGGTCCGACACCATGATAACACTAGGCGCTACCGGTGGCGTCACTGTGTTCGGTTGCCCCTTGCTTACAATCACTAATGCAGGTGTGCCTATGGCCAGTTCGTCACCCTGCTGTGTCGTTGCCTATCAATGGCACAACCCCCCGGCTACCTGATGTCCTGCTACACAGGTGGGCCATAATTCCACCGTCGATGCGTGGTTGGACAACACCCCCTCGTCAAACTGCGTCGCCACCACACCTCCCAAAGTTGAAGTTTGCATGTTGCCAGTAACAGGGGTCGCGAAAAATGCATCCCGTTGCGCGTTCGCCTCCAGCTTTCTTGGTCCACCAGCGTCATCGCCGACAACAGACTGTATGGAGACGGAGCGTACTTCCTGCTGCGCGGTCATCAGTGGTAGCGGATGCACCGCCTGGGATCGCGAGTTGACCGCCTCCGTAGTTGGTGCCGACTAAAGTGTTGCCCTACGATTCTCCGACACATCCTTCGGCGCACGTTGCGGTAGTGGCGGTGGAGCAAACTCTTCCATCGGCTGCTGCTGGTCCTCACGACGACTCATCCATTGTATCATCGTTTTCCAAAATTCCGCCTCCTCGCGCCAGTGGCGGGCCCATTTCTCCTCCTAGGTCTGCGGGGCAGACTGCATATGTAGGAGCTGAGCATGAAAGTGTTTTGTTCTGTTTTTTTTAAGATACAGAACGGACAGGCAAACACTTTTTTATCGTGCGTTTGGGGGTATTCTAGTAGCGCCTCACTCCTGCAGTCGGGGAAAGCGGGAACGCCGGCGGGCCAGGCGTCGCCTGCTGCGCTGGTGAAACAAGACGACCGACGACGCGCTCCTCAAATCTTGAACCGTCGGCCTCTTTTGCAGAAGGCACCGACATCGGAAAGTTAGGTGCGCTTCGTTTGATCAAAACGAGAAAGCACGGAACGATGTCGCGTTCGAAAGCATCGAGCTCGAAAGTCTTCGTTTGCAGCAGTTGTTCCCTGTGAAGTCGACATCGTGGCAGTGTTCGACGCAGATGGAGAGTGCGCACCTCGGCTGAATGGAAGTGCACGGTTCGCACGAAGCGTCTGCAGCGCACGGGTGTTCTGCTTTCCCCCGGATGAAGATCACAACAGCTCCCAAAGTGCGCACTGAAGATGAATGGAACTGGACGGTGCGCGCATACTCGTGTGTGCGAAACGATCCAGACATTGTGCAGGTATTGCCTGTGTGTCGCCCTTGTGCGAAGGCCTTGGTCGCTTGTCTCTGAGGTCCATCAGTAGAGGAAGACCAGAAGCAGCATGTCGCTCGTGCGACCGAGTGGATGCAGAATGATAGAGCGCCTCAGCACTGCGCCTCCTCCAAAGCTAACAGTGTCTGCTGTGGAATGCGACGTCGAGGCAGAGCGTCAGAGAACAACAAGTTGAACGGGCAAGCATCGGCAGGCTCCTAATGCGGCAATACCTGGTTCGACTCCTCAAAGAAGAACGACAGAGGCGAGCTGGTGGCAGGTCGAGGCAGGTCGGACCAAATGATAAGAGTCTGCACCAACAATAGAAGATAACACTCAACTTGTATAGAATATGATCGCAACTAGCAGCAGAATTACATACAGTGCGCGGATTAAGGAATGGGCAAGAATAAGGATGGAGGAAGAAGAAGAAATCGAGAGGCGACAGGCCGCACTTCCCGCCCAAGCCCAAAGGCCGACCTTCAAATCCAAAACGGCCGAACTAACAAAATTCTATTCTCACCCTTCCTCTCACTCCTCCCTTCCCTTTTATAACCTCCTCATGTGGCCAATCTACCCCTTTTAGAATATTCCCCCACTGATAACCCCCTTATTCCCTTTATGCTGAGGTCTCTATCATTATCCTTCAGCACCAACAACAATTATTTCTCAATCATTTCCATCATGAGAAGTTCACATGAGGAGGTCGGAGCAAAACACGCAAGTGACGCATACGAAGATACTCTTCTTTATTTTATTCTTTTTATGTACCAAGCTGAGTATGTCCAGTTTGAGGGGGAGGATCAAAAGTCTTTTGTTTCTCTCATCTAGGCTTCGTGCCTTGCTCCAAGCAGCCCCTGCTCTTGCGCGTGACCAGAAAGAACGCACGTAGGCCATGTTTGCATCCAGGTTGCGTGTGCACCCAACCAGGGCGCACGGCTCAGGTGGGGCCACTCCATGTGCACCAGTTGACGCCGCACCAGTCCCACAAGCGCACCACTTCCGTATGCCTCCCATGTGCCAACCCAACCCTTGTGCGCCTCATGTTGCGCTACCCCTTGCCTTCCTGCTGCCACCCTTCTTTTTATGTTGGCCTCATTCATTCTACCCGATTCTTTCGGGCGTCGTTTGTAGCGTCGCACCTCGGATACCACTTAGCGGTGCCCCGAGACGGTGGCCACAAGACCCCAAGCACGCCTCCATGAACGCTAGAGGGTGCCAACTAACAGCAAGGGCCTAAGACGTGTCCGTGGGGAGATTATGCCCTCATAGGTCATAGTGTAGCGCAACAAGATATATAGGAAAAAAAATTAAGAAACAACATAAACAAACACTATATGATTGGACTAGTAACCCGCCGTAGCGGAAGCAGTATCAACTGACAGATAACAGCAGGAAGAAAATAAATAATGCGGGATAAATAAATAACTGGTGGACGCTAAATAATAAGTAGATACAATATAATGATCATGGTAATGTAGTTATACAAAAGAATGCACGAGAGTCTGTGGATACAAGCATAAACCATATGCTAACAAAATATACAAAAAGGCCAAAAACAGCTACGACTAACATCTTGAGCATAGGCTCGGTCCTCTGCCCCCGAACTCCAACCTAGGAATCAGGATCAAGCATTGAAAGTTGACCGCTTCCCTTTATCTATTCCTGCAACCATAAAATCTACTCGGGTAGCAAAGACGGTCTGAATAGGGTGTGAGATAAAATCCCAGTAAGCCACCACCAACGGTGTCTAGCTCAATTCATCTCGCGCAATATAAAATGAACAGTGTGTCATAATTAATAAATGCAAGATAGAAATAAATAAATAAGTACATTGGACTGGGTTTCACTTTGGACACCTGTCCAATTTACCTGCTTTGGCCTAAGCCAGTGTGTCTGAACCAAGGGATCCTGCACGAGTAAAGTGATTGGGATTATATAAGGGGTGGACTATTCCCAAGCTTGTGATTTGGCTTGGCGGACACGTCCTTGAAGTTCCAATTTCAAAGGGACATTTCTTATTTAAAAGCATTCACTTTTTAAATTCAATTAACCTCTTTATAAAAACATCGGGATTCACCCTGAGCCCGTCCATGACAATTCTAAGAGAATTCCATGTATCGCTCTACGGGCTCGTCATAAGTTCAATGTCAGGGGAGCTCGTCCATGGCAACCCAAGAATGAGATCCCAAGTGCCACTTCAGGCATGGTGTGAAAATAGCATAAACTAACCTCTGAGTTCGTCTCTGGTATTGCATGTAGGGGCTCGAGTCTCTCTTGCGGCATGATACAACCATCGCGCCATCGAGCCCATCCACTTGGCGCCCTCTTGGGAACCGGTGTCACTCGTCAGGAGGTAAAAAGCAATAACGTTCGGTGAGCCCGTCCCAGACATAGTTATTGTCACCCCCGACATGTTTACAAAGCATTTACAAATTCTATCTGAGGCACGACGAGCCCGTCCAAGGGGTCCTTAAGTCGGAACCCCTTGTATCGCCCTCGACACTAGGGTGAGGTTATGGCTTGGTTAGTGATGCCATACCGTTAACAAGGCAAGCATTTATAATGTGGTTTAACAAGTTGGCCAAGGCATTCAGTCAGGCAAACCATTTATAGCACAAGGGTAATGCATAAGCACTTGTCCAATTCACTTAGTCCAACCATTTCATTTATGGCATGGGATGTAGGGGCCTAACTCATGGTTCATAACCCTAACCAAAACAAATCATTAATTCAAAGCATTAATTATATGGCAACACACCCCAAGGGGTGTTTAGCCATTTTAGAACAAGGGCAAAGGGGCCGCTAAGGTGGTGGGTGACATAAGTCAAGGCGATCAACCCAAGGGGTTGATTTGCCACTAGCTTGGGTTGCATTTGGCAAGGTAAGACTTTCCATTTAATTTAATTAGCAATTATGAGGCGTTGTCGGGAAGGTCCGGCTCGTGGCACAACGACGCATGATTTAGGATGCAATGAAACAAGGGGAAAGAACCTAGACAACCTACCTTAGCCGTGTAACGCTTCCCTCGTCCAACATCGACCTTTGATTCGAGCTAGAACGAAAGATATCGAAGAAATCGTCAAATGCCCTGAAAATAGGTTAAATTGGCATGCATCGAGATAGCGCAACAGAGAGGAAGAACAACTTGAAATAGAAGGGGGAGGATTGAAGAGATTACCTCTAGCTTTTTGATGGATCCGACGGCACGCGATTTGGATGAGAAACGAGTGAGATATCATGATATCTAAATCTTGAGGGAGGAGTTCGTACGGGAGGAGGAAGAGGAGAGGTTCGCTAGAGGAGGAGGAAGGAAGGTTTAACTCAAAACATTTCACGGGTAAAATAAGAAATTCACCCACACAGGCAGGTGCACATGGTTGGGCTGCACGGTTGACTAAACCATGCGCCGACCTCACAAAAGGCCACTGTTAAGGTGGTATGCAATTCCGCACGGCCGTGCACCCGGGGTCGCACAGTTGCAGACAAATCGTGCGGCCCACAATACCCCACTGCCTCAAGCCGCACGGTTAGAGAAATCGTGTGGGTCCGCTATTTGGGCTCCGTTCCATCTGACCTTTTGGGTTTGCTATTCGGGCTTTGTTCCACCCGGTTTTTTCGTTCGCAAGTCGAGCATCGTATCACCCGGTCGTTTTGGGCCTGTTCATCGGTCACTGTTTCATCCGACACCTTCAAACAATGGTCGTCATCAGTATAGGAGTTCGATGATGGTCATCCTTCAGCAGCAACAACAATTATTTTTCAGTCACTTTCATCACGAGTAGTTCACTCAGAGGAGGTCGGAACAAAACACGCTAGTGACGCGCACATGAGGATGCTCTTTATTTTATTCTTTTTTATTTACCAAGCTGAGTATGTCCGGTTTGAAGGAGAGTATCAAGAGTCTGCTTTTCTTTTATTATGTGTCCAAGCTAGGTTTGTGGGTGAGTGTTGAGAGTATTTAGATATTTAGGTACTTAGGGTAGGTTTTACTAGGTCAGCCTTATTCCATGTATCTTGAATATCAAATCCCTCTCTCATCCTTTGTATTTGTAGAATGGACTGTGCGAGGAATAAATACTGTCTCCAGAGCTGACAAACCCCTGTATGAAGATACAAATAGAGGAGTACTCTGGCAAGAGCGGGTACCTTTTCGAAGGGCAATGGGCAAGTCGTCTGGTGCCGGGGCAGGAGCATTAGACGAAGCGGGAACGACAGTGTCATTGGCCGGTACGGGGGGCACAGTCGATGGGCGACGAGAGTAAACCGTACCAAACCGATGAGCAGCAAGAGGCAGCATTGAAGGAGGATGGATGATGAGTGGAAGACAATCATCGATGTTAGTATCTGGGTGGGGAGAGAGAAGTGAGAATGGAGAACTCTCAACAAAAGAGATGTCAGCAAAGGTGATATAAAGCCGTAGGTCTGGAGAGAAGCACCGGTATCTGCGCTGAGTGCGTGAATAGACGAGGAAGATACAGCGGAGAGATTTAGGTGAGAGTTTGGAGAGGTCGGGACGAGTGTCACAGACATAACAAAGACATCCAAATACACTGAGTGGAAGTGAGTGAGGAGGGAGAGAGAAGAACAGAGTCTGAAAAGGAGTCTCCCCCTGAAGGATAGAAGAAGAGAGTCGGTTGAGGAGGTAGGTTGCAATCAGGATGATATCGGTCCAAAAGCGGAGTGACACCTGCATGTGGAATAGGAGGGCACAGACAGTTTCTAGAATATGACGATGTTTCCGCTCCGCCACTCCATTCTGCTGAGTCGTATCAGGATAGGATGTCTGATGAATGATGCCGTGATCTTGAGAAACTGCTGAAAGGAAGTCGATAAATATTCTCGTCCATTGTCGGAGCAGAGACATTTGATGGAAGTAGAGAATTGAGTATAAATTTCATTGTAAAAGGTCTGAAAGGTAGGAAAAACTTCAGACCGATCATGAAGCATGTAAAGCCATGTCATGCGGGAGTAGTCATCAATAAAGGTGATATAATAGTTGTACCTGGACTGGCTTGGAACCCTGCAAGGACCCCATACATCGATATGAACAAGATCGAAAGGATTCACTACACGTGGTTCCTGTCGAGGAGAATATGTTACCCGATGATGTTTAGCTAACTTGCAGGATTCACAATGGAAGTATTGGTGGGAACTGAATTGGGGGCACATTTTATGGGGGATGGATGCCGGTGGATGACCAAGACGAGAATGTAGGTCAAGAGCACGGGCCGAGGTAGATGAGAAAGCGAGATATGGTGGGGTATCGAACATGTACACCCCATTCCGAAGATGACCGCGGCCAAGCTCCCGATTCGTCTTCTGCTCCTGAAAAACAACACCAGAAGAAGTAAAAGTAGCAACACAATTTAAATCTTTAGTGAGTTTGCTGATTGAGAGAAGATTAAAGTGACTGTGAGAAATATTAGCAACCGAATCCAGACGAATAGACGAGGTCAGGTGGCATGTGCCAAAGCCGATGATGAGGATTGTTGATCCATTTGCAATAGTAATTGTAGAGGCACCGATGTACGGATGATAGGTAGTGAACATATCAGAGTCCCCTGTGAGATGTTTCGATGCACCAGAGTCTAGCATCCATGTTGTGGGTTGTTGAGAGACACATGCGGTAGAGCTGTCAGTCTGAGCAATGGGGGCTGGAGAAGAGGACAGTGACACAGTCGCTCGATAGGATTGTATCCAGGCAATATCTTTCATCGAGAGTGTCATTCTGTAAAGGGTGCTGGATGATGGGGAATGTGGGCGACGATGGCCGAAGTTGGAGGCCGACGGAGGGTGCCGCAAGTCGGGAGTGCTGCTGAGAGCGCAGGGAGGCAGGCCGGGTAGCACCGAACTGGTGTACAGGAGGCCGACGACATGATGCGCGCACACGGTGCTGCGGCTGCGTGGATGGACAGCCATGGGAGGTGGGGATGAGCGCGGGAGGACAACTGGAGGTGTGTCGGGCAGCAGGGCCGCGGGAGGTGGGAGCCGCATCGAGCGGGAGCCGGGTGTCGCTGGGAAGCTGCTGGAGGCTGGGGTCGGATGAATTCTGGAGCGGGAAGCATCGTTCCGTCGGGTGAGGGTCGACGGGATTCGTTCCGGTGGATCGGTTTCGCACCGGTTGGCCGCACGGAGGACGGGGTAGGGCTGCTGCCGGAATCGTCGAGGGAAGGGAAGGTCGGGATGGATGCTGGGAAGAGCGGGCCGGGAGGCGCCGCTGGGAAGGGCGCTGCTGCGAAGGGCGGGGTCGGGATTGGGATGCCGGAGGGCGGCGCAACGGAGGGGTGCCACTTAGGGCAGACCCAAGAAGGATGGGTGCCACTTAGGGCAGAGCCGGGAGGAAAAAAAATATCTAGAGGGAGGGCTCGGGAATAGGTTCCCTCTGATACCATGTAGAATGAGAAACCCCCTTACCTCAAGGTGAGGCGGAGACCTTCTTTTATAGATTGAGAAAGAGGAATACAAACAGGAGTATTCCGATGTGGGACTCGGAAATACCCAAAATAATAAAAGAGGGTTTAACAGTATTTGTTTGCCTATAAATAAAGCCTCTGGCCTCACTTGCGAGGCACAGTTTCTGAGTCTCTCTTTCTAAGGTGATCAAATCTGGAAATCACGGTGGTGGTTCTGAGTTTCTCTAGGCGTTGAACTGCTAAATTTTTTACCTGACATTCTAAGCTTATGGACATTGCTTATGAATTCAGAAATTTTCATTGCCGTTTTGCAAGTGTTTGAGTAATTTTAAAATAAAACATCACATTTTCCCTGTTCTTCCTCCACAGCCTCACTCTTGGCTACGGCACTTTCTTTGCACCGTGATCAACAGGAAACCCGCCTGTCTGTGCTAGCCTAAGTAGTGAAAATGCTAGCTGCCTTGCCGCCCTGTAAAAATTTTCAATGAATTTGAATTCAAACACCTTCACATTTCCCCCATTTTTTCTTGTCCTCCGGAATCACCCTTACCGAACACCTTCACAGAATAGTTTTGGGATTGCAGCTAGGCAAACTTCTGTTTGTGATGATTATCTTTCATTATTGTCAATGCTTCATTGTAACATCCAAAAAATTAATACACTAAATCAACTTTCATGGAAGTAATACCACATTTATGTGTGAAGCCAAAGAAATGCTGAAGAGCTGGGCAAGGCACAGAAGCCCTAGCGGAAGAAAAATTCAGTGTGGAAAATGGAAAGGACGGCTGAGATTGTGTTAAGAATAACTAATTTCAGGGCTTTTTGTAGTTGTGTTTTTTACCAGAATCAGGGCAGATTTTAATATTGTTTGTTCTTGATTGCAAAAATTCATAGTGTGGAAAATGGAAAGGACGGCTGAGATTGAGTTAAGAATAACTAATTTCAGGGCTTTTTGTAGTCGTGTTTTTTACCAGAATCAGGGCAGATTTTAATATTGTTTGTTCTTGATTGCAAAATACTAGGCTGCAACAATATGACAGGCGCTCTGTTACTGACTGATCAAATTGGTTACATTTTGATCTATATCCAGGGGAAATTCCTGATACGGTTTTTTTATAATTTTGACAGTCCAGGCTGCAACAATTTGAGGCAACCTTAGCCGTGTCACCTGAAGATTCAGATGCTCTTGAAGTAAGTTGTGTACTGATGTTCTACAAACTGGATGGAAATATGCCAATGATGGCTAAACTATATTTATCTCAATTTAGTATCTTGTTTGTTATCGTTTTCTAGTGTTTGATTCCATGAACAAATTATCACTATCTCATTCTGTCACTAGCTTTTTAATGCAGCATTATTAAATCTTTTTAAAATTAAAATTCATCAAAGCTTAGAATTTCCTTTCATCACGTGCATGATGCCCTTGGAAAGCTTAAAGTTATTTTAAGGGGCTTTGAGAAGTTAACAGTCCTTTTGAAGTGCTGATAAAACATAAGAATCTCTGAATAATCTTTGAGCTAGTTAATGTTCTTTTTCTTCTTTATATCTTTATCTTGAAGCAGTGAGTGGGACCAGAAACCATTGTAATCATGACGGTGCGTAGTAATTTTCTTGATACATCGACACATCGTCGGTGTATCCTCCTTGGATGTTGTCCATTTTTTATATGGATGCTTGATTATTTTTGACAGGTTCTTGAAGTTCCTGCCAATGCGAGGACAAGATCCGTTGAAAAAAAAATCAGATAGCTTAATTCACCCCCGCCCTTAGGGTGTTTGGGGCTTTGTGGTTGCAACAATATAATTACATAATACTTTGTACAAAATCCTTCTTGGATATTTATAACAAATCCCAAAACTAATAAAAGAAAACTACAAAATAACTTCACTTAAGTCAAACATCAATAAAAGTTAATTAAAAAGGGAAACGGCATATTAACTTGGACAAAAGGGAATAAAGACTAAGAAAAGTCAATTGCATATTCTAGGGCTGGTGTTCAACCCGGATCCATGAATGACGATGGAGTTGGATCATCGGGCCATCTTGCATGCATCACCTTCTCTCTTCTGCCTCTTGTTGCGCCACACCCTATCGTCCCGCCGCTAGCCCCATTAGGCCCTGCTACTACGTCATACCCTTTGTGTTTGCCTTTACACCACCATTGCTGACGATGGGAATCGCTTCCTTTCATGCGCTAGAGTTATCTCACTCAAGCTATTTTTTTGGGTCTGCTTGATGGGTGCTGTTTCACTCGACCGTTTGGGTCTGCAAAATGGACATCATTTCACCCGGTCGGTTTAGGTCTGCAAGATGGATGCCGTTTCATCCGGTTGTTTGGGTTTGCAAGACAACTGTCGTTCGACCCCATCGTTTGAGCTCGCAAGATAGTCTCCTTTCGACTCGGCTGTTTGGATCCGCATGTCGGGCACCGTTTCACCTGACCGTCTTGGTTCGCAAATTGGGTGTCATTTTATCCAGCCGTTTTTAGTCTGCATGTCAAGCGCCGTTCCACCAAACCATTTGGATCCGCAAAATGGACGCTGTTTCAACTGACTGTTTTGAAGCTGCTCGTCGATTGCTGTTATATCTGACATGTTCAAGCATTGGTTGTCATATATTCTTCAGTAGCAACAGTATTTTTTTTCTGATTCAGTTTAATCATTTTTATTGCGAGGGGTTGCCCATGTAGAGGTGGACAGAGCCCAACAAGCGGATGGGATCCACTGGGCGGTGACCGAAGCCAATGAATGTTCTTATTTATCTTATTCTTGTCTTTATTTAGTCAAGTTTGGTATGTCCAACTTGTGGTGGAGTATTAGGTGGGGTATTTACTTTGTTTTCTTTTGTTATGCATCCAAACTAGGTGGGAGTGTTAGAATATTTAGATATTTAGATGAGTTTGAATGAGTCAATGGTTTGACTGAGTCAATGGTCAATGGTTTGACTTGTATTTATATTCCAGCTTGTATCTTTTTTTTTTCCTTCATTTTTAAAATAAGAACAATCCGACCTCATTTAGAGGTACGAATTCTGGCTATTTTCCATCTGCAAGGTATAATTGATTTGGAATGATGTATTTCTTTTTCCCAGCATTCTTAATGCAAAAAGACCTTTTCCAAAATACCGCATTTCTTTTTTTCAAAAATTTTGGCAAGATTTTTCTTTTCTTTTCAAAATGAACTATTCTGATATACTAAATTAGCTATCCCAAATTGGTCCTTGTGAATACAAACTTGTTATGGCTTGTTAAGGTGCAGGTTTCACTTTATAATACGAGCATTACATTGCATCTTTATGGTCACACTCATACAAAACTTACTGGAAGCATGACTTCCATTCTGGCCATTTAGCGTGGGAAGAAATAGGAACAAATAAGGGTGTGATAGAATGATTAAATGGTGTGTTGGATGGGGGATGGAATGGAATGGATAATGTGGTTGCATTTATACCTTCTATCCCCAATCTTTTGTAAATGTGCACTGAAGGCACCATCATGGTGCGGTGGTTTAGACCACGTCATTGTATGTGTTGGTGTGAACTACGACATGGTGAGGGTTACTATGCCGTGTTGCTGTGCGTGGTGGTTTTACATGATATGCGATTTCACACGGCTCGATCTTCATCTTCCATTCTAGCTATCATAATATCGGTTTGATCATCATGTGATGATTTTGTGAGGAGTTTGAACATCCAACTTAATTGTTTAAATGTTAAACAATTAAATCACAAATGAAGAGTTGTAAGTTACAAATGTTGTAACTCATGAAACGCTTCTGAAGCCTTTCATTTAATATGGATAAATGTCTGGACTCCTTGGAGTTTCCTTGGATAACTATATAAAGAGACTCATAGCTTGTGATTTGTGTTTGTCCAAATACTGTTAGAACTTCTCGAACCGAAGTAGGCTCTCGTTTCCTTCTAGCCTTTAAATAAGTTTCTAGCAGATCATGGCTTGAAGGAGGTCCTTCCCAAGCATTGGGAGATTCATCTGGTCCATGGATACCTTAGGACGAGGGAGCCCGTTGGATGCTTCTCAGTAATCGCTATCAAGCTCATGTGAAAGAGCTTGGACAGATTGGAGATCATCAAAGACAATGGTACGCTGTTCCTCATTTATTTTATTCAGTCCAATTCGAATGGAATCAGTTTTGGTTAATGTTTTCTGTTGCGTTTGGACAAGTGTTATCCCCTCCAAAACCCATAATAATCATGGCTTGTTACCCCGTTACACGGTTATTGAGAAATGAAATGAGAATGGTTGAGGAATGGATGCAAAATGAATGAATATTATTGAAATTGTGTGTTATTTTTTTCCTTTGAAATTATGAGCATTTTGAAGCTGATAGTAGTGACATTTCTTATTTTGAATGTGAGGTGTCCAGGAATGAGATTGGTGGCAACATTGATACCTTCTTTTCACTATTTTCTTTGAAACCGACTCCTTATTGGTTAAATGGATCCCCACACAACTCTAAAGCCCTTTCTCTCCTATATGCAAAAAAAAAAAAAAAAAAAACAAAGAAAAAAAACTAGAACAATATACACACATGATTTATACGAGGTTTTTCTCTAATATGGGTGACTAAGCGGTGGAATCTCAGTCACAAATGATTCACTAATTCTATTAAGTGAATACATGATGGGAAGGTATCATCCTTGACCCAAGAAGACAGTTTGTCACCTGACTGTTTATACAGGACCCCTCTTGTTTGAAGGTTTCTGGCGCAGCGGAAGCGTGTGATGAGGCATGTCCAACATTGTTTTGTTTTCATAATCGATGATCAATCTGAGATTTACAAACGATAAACGCCGTGATCAACATATTTGAATCAAAGAATACAGACAATTGTTAAACGTCGGAATCAAAGCGTAAGATCATCACATATTCTTTATAATTAATTTAAGCAAATAAAGAATTACCGTATGAGAAAATTATTTCTTCGTTGATGGATTTGACAACGGATCTATGTCGTACCGTTGTAATGTTGTAGGAATCAAGGGCAGATTTCCTTTAACAGTGATTCACACGTGTTCCACAAATCTCCAAACATAGCTATTGGAATCTCCGAGCGCTAGCGCGGCAGATCCTATCGCTTGCGGCGTTCGCCTTTGATCATCCCGAGAATCGCTTTCAAAGGATTCTCTTTGATATCTCTTGACTCGAGAGTGGAAGGTGGAAGAAGATCGCTCTCCATTTTTGGGCCTTCTTGGAGAAGGAAGCTCTCTAGAGGTTCGAAAGGATTCTCTAGATTCGTTGTGCACAACAAAACAAAATGAATTGGCTCTCTTGAAATATAATATAATTGGGTTTATATACCACTAGAGTTATAAATAAATAATTGCACAAGTGCCCTTTAATACTTGTTCAATCCCTATGAAACCCCATGTCTATAATAGTTATAATATTTTAAAAATTGAGTACAACCGCGAAAGCGGCACATGATGCAAGGAAGAAAATTACATTAAATTTCAAGCCCGGGGACTTGACCCCGCGACCTGCCCCTCACCCCACCAAACCCTTACCACCCCACCACCAACGGTGGGGCATATTAATTATAATATTTATTTAATCAAATAATATTCAATATATATTATTTCTCACCAGACATATAAACTCGGTTCATCATTACTCCACAATATTTATCGGGTCTTGAATAATGATTATTTATTTAATAAATAAATATCACTGCATTATTCGCCAATAAATAAAGAAATATTATATTTACTAAATAGAAAATAAATATTTATTAAATATTTGGCTCACATAATATTCTCTCGAATAATTGGTGACAGAATATATGCGATCAAGCTAACATGAATAATTATTAAATCACGTGTGAAAATAATATTTATTCAACTTGTTAAATAATAAATAATAATATATTATTTAACTGAGATTCTGAATACATTTAGTGTGTGACCATCTAGGCCTCTTTCTCAGTGACATTAGGCGAAGCAGCCTAAAGCTCAAGGTTAACATTTTGCAACACGCTAAGACACCCATAGAGATAGAAGTTAATGTCGCAATGACATAATACCTTATACGGACGTTTATTGTGTAATATAATTCCTTTATCACGATATCTTTAATCAAGCAGGCTGCATGCTGGTGCCTCAACCTATGTGGTCGATGTCTCTTTCTTTGAATTTTCAGAAATCGAACTTGCCTATGGAATACCATATCGATGGGTTTATTTAAGGCTATATCATTTTCATCAGAGCCTGAGATATCAACTTCTCTTAAAGAACAGAAGGGACAAATCTTTTCTCGTATTATTTATTAATGCAATATTACCCATGACGCACCCAACGTATCCTACTCGCCGCAAACATATGTCGTCACGGTTTTCGTCAAAGTACGTGACTCATAATAGTCATTAATAATAATCTTAAAGTTTAAGGATCAATACACACGTCCGCAGATAAGAACATCCAATGACACATATAATTGTGGATTTCCTACTGGCGGGGCTCGTTCTCATAATATCCTACACTGGATATTATCAAATGCGTACACCATGAAAAGATGCCTCAAAGTCCTATGAGTCTCCACCCCTGATAGTTTGAATCATTTGTGTCATTCGAATGATTTCATCCGGTTATAGAATATATATTTAAAAATACTATCGTGGCACTTCTGGGTTTTCATCATAGCGGGGAACTGCTATGACCTTTTAGTGCGACAACTACTTTGAGAACATTATCACATACTATGTCACGCAGAAGAACAATCATGATGTGATAAGAGGTTTATTAATATTCAAAACTATGAATAAAGGTTATCATAAAGTACATAAAAGTTGGTTCTAAGACACCAATTCTAACAGACTCCCACTTGCATTAGAACTAGTTGTTAACAACCTTCAGCCCGTCAGCTCTCACATGATACTTATGCTTTTGCTGAGATAGACTTTCAGTCAAGGGGTCCGCCATGTTTTCTTCCGTGGGAGCCCTGTTTACTGCAAGTTCACCCTGCTTTGAATTTTTCCAGCTCACAGCTCCTCTGTTGAGACATAAAACATATCTTTACTGCGACTTCAGATCATTTTGATCTGTTTGAAAACTAGCATCAGTATAACCCCTGATGACCAACTGTCCGTCTCCTCCATACACCAGGAACATATCCTTAGTTCTTCTCAGATGCTTGAGGATAGCCTTAACAACAGACTAATGTTGTTCTCCTGGATCTTCTTGATATCTGCAGGCAATATCAAGTCTAGTACATTACGTGACATACATGATTGATCCTATCGCTGAAGCATATGAGATCTTACTTATTCTCTCATTGTCTGGTTGTATCCGAGGACACATTTTTTTTAGAAAGATGTATACCATGTGACATTGAAACCAATCCCCTCTTGGATTGTTTCATACTAGATCTCTTTAGTATCTGGTCAATGTATGTATTTTGACTTAGTCCAAACAGTTTCTTGGATCTATCACGAATGATCTTGATCTCTAGAATATAGGCTACTTCACCTAAGTTCTTCATAGAGAAACACTTGTTTAATCAGTCCTTAACAGATTGTAAGACCGGTATGTCGTTTCTAATAAGTAATATGTCATCAACATATACTACTAGGATAATGATTGCATTCTCATTAAACCTCTTGTAAGCACATGACTCACATTTCTTAATGAAACCAAATTCTTTTATAGCTTCATCGAATCGAATGTTCCATGACCTAGATGGTTGGTTCAATCCATAAATGTATCTCTGCAACTTGCACATCTTTTTGGCATCACCTGGAGTCACAAACCCTTCTGGTTGTGTCGTATAGACATCTTCCTGTAGTTTCCCATTAAGGAAAGCGGTTTTGATGTCCATCCGCCAAATTTCATAGTAATGGTAAGCTGCTATAGCAAGTAGAATTCTAATGAATTTTTTACATGGCAACTGGTGAAAATGTTTCATCGTAGTCAATTCTTTGACGCTGTTTAAACCTTTTAGCCTCTAACCTTGCTTTATAGGTATTTACTTTACCTTCAATATGCAGTTTTCTCTTGAATACCCATTTGCACCCTACGGGCTTTAAATCAACTGGCGCATCGACCAGAACCCAAACTTGATTACGATACATGAAATCCATTTCAGAATTCACGGCTGCTTGCCATCGTGCAGCTTCTGAGCTCTCTACCGTCTCTTTGTAGGAGAGGGGTTCATTATTGTCAACCAATAGTGAGTCACCATCTTTGGTGACTAGAAAACCATCTCTCTGGTTCTTTTGCCTCTCTTGTGCTCCTATGCTGTACTTGTGTTTCAAGAACTACTTTTTCCACAGGGACCTGTGGAATCTGTTTCTCTACCAACCCTTGTGTATCTTCAGCATCGACTTCATCGAAGCCAATCTTGCCTCCACTATCCTTTTTGAGGATGTGCTCCCTCTCAAGAATGACGGAATGTTTGTAAACAATCACTTTCTTGTCCGAGGGGTTGTATAGTCAGTATCCATTTGTTTCCTTAGGATACCCTATAAAGATACACTTTGTGCCCCGGAGTGCTAGTTTGTTACTTGAGAAGGTCTTAACAAACGCCTCCCAACCCCATACACGCGTATGCGAGAAAACAACTTTTTTTCCACTCCATAACTCAAAGGAAATTTCATTTGTCGCTTTTAGTTGATGCTCGGTTTAATGTATATGCCGCAGTTTTTAATGCATATCACCAAAATGATAATGAAAGATCTGCATGTCTCATCATCGACCTTACCATGTCTAACACGGTACAATTCTTTCCTTCACCACTAACACCATTCCATTGTGGTGTGTAAGGTGGAGTTAGTATAATCCCAAACTCCCGTAAAAAGTCGATAAACTCTTGGTTAAGATATTCATCACCATGATCCGATCGAAACTTGTTTATCTTCTATTCAAGTTGATTCTCTACCTAATTCTTGAGTTCTTTGAATTTCTCAAAGGACTCAGACTTATACCGCATCAAGTAGACATAGCCATATCCACTCAAGTAAACAGTAAAATTATGAAATAAGAATATTCACCTCTAGCTTCTACTGAAAATGGTCCGCACATATCAGTATGTACCAATGCTAAAAGCTATGTGGCCCTTTCACCCTGTCCACTGAATGACGGTTTGATCATTTTTCCTTGTAAACAAGCATGACAACTTTCAAGTGGTTTTAGCTCAGAAGAGTTTAAATAACCATCTTGACAGTGCTTTGTCAAACGTGCCTCATTTACATGATCAAGACGGTGATGTCACAACTGAGTGTTGTATGAGTCATGTGAACATGATTCATTATCTATTGTCAATACTTGTTTTTTTTAATTTAATACATAAATACCGTTATTTAAATGCGCCATACCACATATGTTGTCTTTATAAAAGAAACAACTTTTATTCCCAAACTTGAAAATAAGACAATCTACATTTAGGCATGACATAAACATTATGTTCTTGGTAACAGTTGGTGCATAATAACAATCTCTTAAAACCAGTATCATTCCTGTTGGCCATGAAAGGTGGTAGTCACCAATGGCTAGAGTAGCCATCCTCACACCATTGACAGCTCACAATTCCACCTCTCATCTACTAATCTTTTGGAATCTACTTGGTTCTGTAGGACCCCAGAACACCCTGAGAGGGGAGGGGTGAATCAGGGTGTCAACGTTTTCTTCTAAAGTGATGGATCTTATTCCCACGTTGGTAGGTACTTGTTAAATTCAGTTTATCGACTTGAAGGTCTTTTCAGTAGATTGACATTTAAGTCTTTGTCTCTGACTAGCACGAGACTCTGCTTGCATCGAAGTTCTGAATTGATGCACTTGAAAGCACTGATCAAACAAACCGGATATTCAAAACTTGAAAGGAGCTTAACTCAGCTCTTGTGCGTAACACCTGCTCTTGTGGGCAAATTTTAGGATTGTCGTGCAAAATGTCTTTCACGCAACCCTTCCTTTTCGCGCAACACCACCACACATTTCACTTGATCTTGACACAAGAAACATTCTGCGCGCACGATTTGATGCGCTTAAATCTTCTACGCACAACTCTTTTGCGCGACAGAGACATCGAATCTTCGTTGGAAAAAGTTTTAAGTCTTGGATGGGGGTAGCCATATATTTATAGACCCGGATGACCCTGCACATAAGTTCCTTGCGCGCCTTCCCCGTGCATGTAAGCCTGAATTTGGCATCGCATTCAACGCGTAAGTGCCTTTCGCTCAAATTCATGTTTTGCGTGCATCTCATGCCTTTGCTGTATTTTGAAGGGACGAACTTGAAACTCAGCTTGCTTGTAAGTTACTTTTGACATCGCATATGGTGCGTAAGATTTTTCCGCGCAAAAACAATTCTTACGCACGATTCTTCGTTTTCTGTATTTTGATGAGATGATTCCGAAACATATCTTGCGCGCAACTTTCAAAATCACCTTCAACCTTACACACAACTTCCTCCAAAAACACCTTTGTCCATTCTTCAAATTTTGGACCAAAAAATTTGTCAAATATTGGGAAACAACGCCACCTACAACTCTGAAGTCATCCGCACCAAAAGACACTTGTCTTCCAAACTCATTGATCAACCTAGCGTGGATTGACAACAAATACAAACCAGACTCCGTTATCAGCAAAGAACAACCTTGGTTCCAACAAGTTCCTGTATTTGGATATAGATGTGAGTATCACAAGTTGTATCTAGTACCCAATGTGTAGATATTGAAAGATTACACTCAATAACAAACGCACCTTTAGCTTCCCTTTGCTTCTGGGTGCAGTTCTTCCAGTGACTTTGCTTGTCACATGCAAAACATACTACCTTTTCCCTGCCTTTGGATCTTCCTCTTCTTGGAAGGACGGTGATCGGGAGCTTTAGATTTGTTATGAGTCTTGAACCCCTTCATTTTGTTTTTCCTTTTCTTATGCACCATAAGGGCTGCGAGTTTATCACGCTCCATGTTCTTATTCACTTTGCGAATCAAAGAAGTTCCGAAAGACTTCTCATTATTGCTTATATTGTAATTAACAATAAAACTGTAGAAGGTTTTGGGTAGTGAGGGAAGTATGAGATCTGTGCGCAACTTATCCGGGAATTTAATCCCTAAGATGTCTAGCGTTCAATGTAGCCAATAAATTTGACTACATGAGGCCCAGCTGGCGCTGTAGTACCCCCGGTTTCTGGTATGTAACCCTTGATGATTTTCATGGTTATAAAGTTAAGGGTGACAAATGGGAGAGTCGAGAGAACATGGAATGAGTTTTGGGGCAAGAAGGGAAGTCGCACGGGAGGCGCACGGTTTGTCTAAACCGTGCGGAGTTGGTATGGGAGGCACTGGCTTCCGCACGGTCGGCGCACGATTTGTCTAACCGTGCGAGAAGGGTGGCCGAGGCAGTAGCTAACGCACGGTTAGCGCACAGTTTGTCAAACCGTGCGGACTAATCGTGCAGTCACTTAAAATTAGATCCTTAAATTGTGGATCTAACTCGTTTTGCCTCTAATTGCCTCATTAAAGCTCCTAAGCGGCCCGAACTTGGGATTTTGGTTCTCCCAAGCTCAAAGAGGGTTCTCCCATCGTTCCGGAGGCGATCCGAATGCTTCTCTTGGCGAATCGAAGTCGGATTCTTGAGGTATGGGATCGTTCTCTTTCGTTCTTGAATGGTTTCTTAGATCTACTTAGATCTACTTCTCGTCTTCTTTCGGTTTCTTAGATCTACGCCCGTTATGGGTAGATCTAAGTGTGTGGATGCCAAATATGACGAGATTTGGTCTTGGTTGTGTTAGGAGAAGAGATCTAAGGAGGATTCTTGGAGTTTTGACCCGGTGTTCTTGAGCGTTCTTCGTCTGTTGCTTGGTTTTGCCTTTTTGTTGAGGTAGGTGGCTTCACTATCGATTCCTCTTTTTTAGAACTTGAAGGCTTAGTTCAAATTGATTTAATTGCTTGGTTTCGATTGTGAAATTTGATGCAAAACATGTTATAAATCTTCTTTAGTGATGATTTATGGGTTTTGATGGAATTGCGGAAATTGAGAGAATGGTTTGTGCAAAGTGTTTTGGTTTCTTGATTTTAAAATAGTGATTTTAAAATATGGCTTTGCTGGATTTGGAAAATGGTTTTTCTACCGGAAAGGAATGGTTTTTCAATAAAAGGTTTGATGCTTTATTGAAAGGGTTTGAACACACTTGGTTTTGGGCATGGATTTGCATGGGTTGTGGGTATGTTCATATACATTGGGATGGATAAGGGCGAGAAGTACCCCCATCAAAAGGTTGGGATGGATAAGGGCGAGAAGTACCCCCATCAAAAGGGACGGATAAGGTCGTGAAGTACCCCCATCAAGATAGTTCACTAAGTGACGACTTAGTGAAAGGATAACTCACCACTCGCGAGTATAGGGAGGTCCAGGTTGCATGCATGGTTGGTTGTGTGGATTTGTGAAATGGAATGAATGTGCCAAAATGGAAATGTGAATTTGATTGGAAACTTTGCTTGGTTGATTTTCTTGAGAAAGATGAGTTTTGTTGGAAAAATGGGTTTTGTTGGAAAATGGCTTTGATATGGAACTTGCTATATTGTGAACTGTTTTGGAATTGTTTTATATAAATTGTTTTATATAAATGTGCTAACATGTTTTATCCTAGAGGCATGGGTTGGGAAGTCATCGGGGAAAACCTACTGAGTTTCATTACTCACCCCCTGCTTTGGCACGTTGGTGCTTTTGTAGATGTCATATACCGGGATGTTGGAAAAGGTAAAGTGTCGCATGTTTATAGCACTACTTCGTGATGTTCGGGCTGGTTCGTGACGTTGGAGCTTGGAGCTTGTGGAACATGGAGTTGGGTTGTCGTCTTGAAGTCGTGTAGTTGTCTTTCCGCTGTTTACTTTGATTTGGTTTTGTATTCCGTTGTTGCACTTGGTTGGGTTATTATGGAAATAATGGTTGAGTTGTTTCGGTTTTAAATCATGCATCATATAGTGGTTGTTTGGAGATGTTTATCTAGTTTGCATTGTTTGTTGGTTGTCTTCATTTAAAAGGGTGAATCGTCCCCCATGTGTTTTGAAACCCATTGGCATTTATTGCCAGCCTTTGGCGCCTTGGGGATGTCGCTTAAGGCCTAGTAATGACTCGTTGAGCTCTCAAGCCAATGAGAATTGGCGGGTCATTACAGATGGTATCAGCTTGTTCGGTCCTTGCCTAACAAGTGGTCATCGATGTTCTCGGTCATGGAGTTGAAATTCCCTTTCGTCTATTCCTTGGGTTGGAATCTTAGACAGAAGTAGGATTGTCGGAACTTGAAATGTATAGCATAAAAGGACGTAGCTAACCCGTTTATGCTGAACTTCAAGTTACCAGGGTGTTGGGTACATAAGTGTTTTGGATACACTTCTAGAATGTTGGAAATCTCATTGTCGTGGGTTTAGCCAAGGAGAGGAGCATGACATGCATTGTAGAGGAATGACTTCCCACTAGGATTGCATATCTCATTGTGAGGAATGAGTAAGAATTTTGTGAAAGGTGACAAATTTTGAAAAATGTGGGAATTGTTTACAACCAAAAGACTTTGAAAACAGGGTATTTGGTGTATTTTGAAAATAGATTGATTTTCAAAAAGTATGTTGAATGTTTTCAAAAATGATTGAACATGAGAAAAGGTTGTTTTGAAAACAATGTGGTGATAGTTGATGTGATAGAATTTGAAATGCCAAGCCTGCAGTTGCTAGGAAGTGAGACTAACGGCGTGCGTTGTTTGTATAGAAAATGACACCCGTTAGGCGTCGTAGAAACCAAACGGAAGAGGCTGCGGAGAATGTGGTTGCACCTGAACCACGTGTGAACCAAGAGCTGGTTCAGAGTATTGTTCAAGCGTTCCAGGCTATGGACACGGGGAATCAGAGGGATGAGTCAAGGCATGTAGACCATTCCGTCCAGTTCCAAAAGCAGAATCCACCCATCTTTCAGGGTGATTCTGAACCAGAATGGGCGGAGGTGTGACTGAGTAGGATGAATCGTATCTTCGATTTCATCGGCACACCAGTAGAGCTGAAAGTAAAGCTGGCGGCGTATATGCTCGAGGATCTTGCACGTCAGTGGTGGGATTTAGCGGTGCATGCTAAATTGGATGAAGGCCTCACATGGGAGGATTTTGAAGAATTGTTTAACAAACAATTCTATCCTCACACGTTCAAGATCCAGAAAACGACGGGCTTCTTCAGCTTGAAACAGGAGAGCCTCTCTGTCACAGAGTATGCGGCTAAGTTTATGAATTTAGTCCATTTTGCACCAGAGGTTGCGGCAAGTGCTTCTTTGAAGGCACGCATCTTCGAATCGGGACTAAGGCAGGAGATTCGATCGAAGATTGCGGTGCTCTGTATTACAGATTATACGGAAATGGTAAACAGAGCAACAGTAGCTGAAAGAGACATCTCGGGAGTTATGGGAGTAGGAAGTATGATGATACCCACGGGAACGGGTGAGAACTCTAATGCTGGGAACAAGCGGAAGAGGGACACCTACTTCCAAGGTGGGAGTGTGAATCAGAATCAGACGACGGGATCAGTCAACCTTCCTCCACGACCCCAGAGCAAAGCAGGTTGCTTTCAATGTGGTTCGACTGATCACATGAAACGAGAATGTACAACACCACCGAGAGCATGCCACAATTGCAATCAGATGGAGCATCTACAGCGCTATTGTAGGAATGCTCCGAGGTCGGGTGTGTGTGACACTTCCCAGGCGTCGCAAACATCGTATGCTTCGACAGGGCGAGGACAGCAAAATCAGTCTCGCCAACAGAACATAGCTAGTTATGGTGATTCAGAAATACCATGACTCCTCAAGCAGGGCAATCTCAGCAAGGCAACAAGGAGATCAGTGCAGCGACGAAGCAATTATATGGAGTTGAGCAGATGATTGTTGATGATCAGGTTGGACCATCAACAGTGAGGTACGATTTTTTTGAATTCTACCCTCATGCAAGTGTTGTTCGATACTGGTGCATCGCATTCCTTTCTTGCTTCTCGCATTGCTGATTTGCTGAACTTAAAACTGGAAATGATGCCTTCTGTCTTGAAACTGCAAACTCCTCTTGGTGGAAGAGAATGTCAAGCCTTCGTGTGTAGAGCATGTGCTATAACTGTTGATGGAGCTGAGCTGAAATGGGGCTTCTCTATGTTGGATATCGATGTCTATGATGTAATCCTGGGTATGGATTGGTTGGCAAGGTTTAAGGCTCACATTGACTGTTATAGGAGAACGGTTAGTTTCACAACTGAGGACGGCATGGAGCATCTCTTTAGAGGAGAAAGGAGTAAAGAAAGGCGCAAAGAGCTTGTTGGCACCAATGGTGAGAACGATCTCGCACCAATTGGCAGCATTGACTTTGGCATCAATGGAAGAGATTGAGGAAAATAGTTTTCCAGCTGTGGTGGATCAATTTCCAGATGTCTTTCCCAAGAACTTCTCAGGGTTACCACCTCTAAGGGAAGTGGAGTTTACGATTGATCTCCTTCCGGGGACCAATTCTATCTCACTTCCATCTTATAGGATGACACCAACGGGGTTAAAGGAATTGAAAATGCAGTTAGAGGAGCTGGAAAGCAAGGGATTCATTCGCCCAAGCGTGTCTCCCTGGGCAGCACCGGTTTTGTTCGTGAAGAAGGCAGACGAAACTCTTCGGCTGTGTGTTGATTATCATAAGCTTAACCAAGTTACGATAAAGAATAGATATCCACTTCCACACATTGATGACCTGTTTGATCAATTGAGGGGAGCTCAGTGGTTCTCCAAGATTGACTTGCGGTCAGGATATCACCAGTTGCGAGTTCGAAAGGAGGATATTCCAAAGACAGCTTTCAGAAGCAGATATGGCCACTACAAATATGTAGTCATGCCTTTCAGTCTAACGAATGCACCAATGGTCTTCATGGCTTTGATGAATCAGATATTTCAGCAATATCTGGATTCTTTTGTTGTGGTGTTTGTGGACGACATATTGGTGTATTCAAGAACAAGGGCTGAGCATGAACAACACTTGACGATAGTGTTGGAAATCTTGAGAGACCATCAGTTGTATGCCAAATTATCAAAGTGTGATTTTTGGATACAAGAGGTACGCTTTCTAGGCCATGTTGTTTCTGAAAAATGTGTTTCAGTGGATCCAGAAAAGATAGAAGCTGTTCTTTCTTGGCAACCGCCGAAGAATGCCTTTGAAATACGAAGTTTTCTTGGTCTAGCTGGTTATTACCGACGCTTTGTGCGTGACTTCTCACGACTAGCTTCGCCTATGACAGCATTGACAAAGAAAAACAGTGCATTTCAATGGACTGAGGAATGTCAGAAATCTTTTCAAGAGTTGAAAGTTCGCCTTACATCAGCACCCATCTTGATTTTGTCGGAATCAGGACAGAGGTATGTGGTGTATTGTGATGCTTCGGGAACAGGGTTGGGTTGTGTTCTCATGCAAGGAGACCATGTTGTTGCTTATGGTTCAAGGCAGTTGAGAGTGCATGAGAAGAATTACCCAACACATGATTTAGAGTTAGCTGTAGTCGTCCATGCTTTGAAAACTTGGAGACACTATCTCTTTGGTGAGAAATTTACTGTGTTTACGGATCACAAAAGCTTAAAACACATTTTCTCACAGCGCGATTTGAATCTGAGGCAGAGGAGATGGATGAAATATCTTCAAATGTTCGACTTTGACTTAATGTATACACCGGGTAAGGGCAATTCGGTGGCCGATGCATTAAGCAGGAAGTCGTATGCTCAATTGGCAAAGGAAGCTTCAGACGAATGACAGTTGATGTCGGTCTTAGTCGACATGCATGTGGAATGTGAAAACCGAGGTGATGTTGCGGTTTTCTTTTCAGCTACGCTTGTTCCTGATCTGGTAAAAGTGGTCAAAGAGGCACAAACATCTGACGCCGAATGTCTGGTAATGAGTTCGAAACTCAATGGTGGGGAAACCATTGATGGTTGGAAACTGTAAGCGGGCTCAATTTTGTGTTTTAGAGATCGGATGGTTGTACCTATAGTTTGTCAGGAACAACTCCTTAATGCTTACCACCATTCAAGATGGGCTGTACATCCGGGTACACAGAAGATGTATAAGGCGCTAAAGATGCAGTTTTGGTGGAGCGGCATGAAAAGGAAGGTGGCCGAGTTCGTCTCGCGATGCTTAACTTGTCAGCAGGTTAAAACAGAGCATCAGAGACCAGCTGATATGTTACAGTCTTTACCTATCCCAGTGTGGAAATGAGAGCAGATAGAAATGGATTTTGTTACAGGTCTTCCAAGAACAGTCCGGAAACACGATGCCATTTGGGTGATAGTGGATCGTCTAACCAAGTCGGCCCATTTCATCCCGATTCGTGAAACTCAAACGGTAGAAGATATTTCAAAAATTTATATCCGAGAAGTGGTAAAGAGACATGGTGTACCAGTGTCTATAGTCTTAGATAGAGATTCGAGGTTCACATCTCGTTTCTGGAAATCATTACAGCAAGCCCTGGGAACTCAGTTGACGATGAGTACGACATATCATCCTCAAACGGATGGACAATCCGAAAGGACGATATAGACGTTGGAAGACATGTTGCGGGCTTGTGTAATGGATTTTGGTGGCTCATGGGAGGAGCATATACCCTTAGTGGAGTTTTCATACAATAACAGCTATCAAGCCTCAATACGTATGGCTCCGTTTGAAGCATTTTTTGAGTGTCCTTGTCGTTCTCCACTATGCTGGGTGGAAACTGGTGAAACTTCACTAGTTGGGTCGAGCCTTGTCCAAGAAACAACGGAGAAGATTCAGTTGATTAGAAAGAGGATGGAGACGGCTCAAAGTCGTCAGAAATCTTATGCAAATCACCGTCGCAGACCGTTGGCGTTCGTTGTGGATGATCATGTCTTCTTGAGGATCTCTCCAAGACTTGGACATCGTCATTTTGGAAAGCAGGGTAAATTATCCACTCGATATATAGGCCCTTTTGAGATACTGGAACGGGTTGGAGAGGTGGCATATCGGTTGGCATTACCACCACGGTTCAGTTCGGTGCACAATGTGTTCCATGTATCTCAGTTAAAGAAGTATCAACCCGATTCTGACCATGTGATTAGATGAGATCATGTTGACCTAGAGTCGGATGCTTCGATGGTACATATCCCGGTACGGATTGTGGATAAGCAGGATAAAGTCTTGCGTGGGAAAAACATCGGTCTAGTGCGGGTTTTGTGACAACATGGTCAGATTCAAGAAGAGACTTGGGAACGCGAGAAAGAAATGAGAGAGCAGTGGCCAGGACTCTTTTAGACAAGCAGTGGTTTTCTACTTTCCGAGGAAGGAAAGGCCAATGGTGGGGAGAATGTAGTACCCTCGGTTTCTGGTATGTAATCCTTACTTGATGCTTTTCATGGTTATAAAGTTAAGGGTGACAAATGTGAGAGTCGGGAGAACTTGGAATGAGTTTTGGGGCAAAAAGGGAAGTCGCACGGGAGGCGCACGGTTTTTCTAAACCGTGCGGAATTGGTATGGGAGGCAGTGACTTCCGCACGGTCGGCGCACGATTTGTCTAACCGTGCGGCCAAACCGTGCGAGAAGGGTGGCCGAGGCAGTAGCTAACGCACAGTTAGCGCACAGTTTGTCAAACCGTGCGGACTAATCGTGCGGTCACTTAAAATTAGATCTTTAAATTGTGGATCTAACTCGTTTTGCCTCTAATTGCCTCATTAAAGCTCCTAAGCGGCCCTAACTCGGGATTTTGGTTCTCCCATCGTTCCGGAGGCGATCCGAAGGCTTCTCTTGGCGAATCGAAGTTGGATTCTTGAGGTATGTGATCGTTCTCCTTCGTTCTTGAATGGTTTCTTAGATCTACTTAGATCTACTTCTCGTCTTCTCTCGGTTTCTTAGATCTACGCTCGTTATGGGTAGATCTAAGTGTGTGGATGCCAAATATGACGAGATTTGGTCTTGGCTGTGTTAGGAGAAGAGATCTAAGGGGGATTCTTGGAGTTTTAACCCGGTGTTCTTGAGCGTTCTTCGTCTGTTGCTTGGTTTCGCCTTTTTGTTGAGGTAGGTGGCTTCACTCTTGATTCCTCTTTTTTAGAACTTGAAGGCTTAGTTCAAATTGATTTAATTGCTTGGTTTCGATTGTGAAATTTGGTGCAAAGCATGTTATAAATCTTCTTTAGTGATGATTTATGGGTTTTGATGGAATTGCGGAAATTGAGAGAATGGTTTGTGCAAAGTGTTTTGGTTTCTTGATTTTAAAATAGTGATTTTAAAATATGGCTTTGCTGGATTTGGAAAATGGTTTTTCTACCGGAAAGGAATGGTTTTTCAATAAAAGGTTTGATGTTTTATTGAAAGGGTTTGAACACACTTGGTTTTGGGCATGGATTTGCATGGGTTGTGGGTATGTTCATATGCATTGGGATGGATAAGGGCGAGAAGTACCCCCATCAAAAGGTTGGGACGGATAAGGGCGAGAAGTACCCCCATCAAAAGGGACAGATAAGGTCGTGAAGTACCCCCATCAAGATAGTTCACTAAGTGACGACTTAGTGAAAGGATAACTCACCACTCGCGAGTATAGGGAGGTCCAGGTTGCATGCATGGTTGGTTGTGTGGATTTGTGAAATGGAATGAATGTGCCAAAATGGAAATGTGAATTTGATTGGAAACTTTGCTTGGTTGATTTTCTTGAGAAAGATGAGTTTTGTTGGAAAAATGGGTTTTGTTGGAAAATGGCTTTGATATGGAACTTGCTATATTGTGAACTGTTTTGGAATTGTTTTATATATATTGTTTTATATAAATGTGCTAACATGTTTTATCCTAGAGGCATGGGTTTGGAAGTCATCGGGGAAAACCTACTGAGTTTCATTACTCACCCCCTGCTTTGGCACGTTGGTGCTTTTGGAGATGTCATATACCGGGATGTTGGCAAAGGTAGAGTGTCGCATGTTTATAGCACTACTTCGTGATGTTCGGGCTGGTTCGTGACGTTGGAGCTTGGAGCTTGTGGAACATGGAGTTGGGTTGTCGTCTTGAAGTCGTGTAGTTGTCTTTCCGCTGTTTACTTTGATTTGGTTTTGTATTCCGTTGTTGCACTTGGTTGGGTTATTATGGAAATAATGGTTGAGTTGTTTCGGTTTTAAATCATGCATCATATAGTGGTTGTTTGGAGATGTTTATCTAGTTTGCATTGTTTGTTGGTTGTCTTCATTTAAAAGGGTAAATCGTCCCCCATGTGTTTTGAAACCCTTTGGCATTTATTGCCAGCCTTTGGCGCCTTGGGGATGTCGCTTAAGGCCTAGTAATGACTCGTTGAGCTCTCAAGCCAATGAGAATTGGCGGGTCATTACAGGCGCAGACTCTCCAAGCCTAGTTCTAAATAGAGTATTGGAGATCTCGTATCTCTTTTGTTTCACCTTCTCTTGATAGAGACCCCAAAGACGAGACATCATGCTATACGCATTCATGTCCTCATATTGCTTCAAAGGCGAGACATCATGCTATACGCATCCATGTCCTCATATTGCTTCAAAAGCTCATTGGTCAACTCTTCCTCACTTGCCTCATTACCAAACACATCAGGAATAGGTTCTTCCAACACATACAGTTTTCTTTCATGGCGTAGGATAACGCGTAGGCTCCTTTCCCATTTTTGAAAATTTGTGCTGGTGTGAAGGTTATCTTTCTCAAGTACGGATCACAATGATATGTTTGAAGTCATTTATTGTCGTTTCTACAAATAAGATGAGCCGAGTTTTAATACTTCAACTGATAAAATTTAGACAAATAAATAATTATATTTATTAATCTCTCATTATTTTATCGAAACCCAATAGCCCTCACAAATGACTTTGAAATATCCCGTTACTTGGATATTTTAGTGACAAAGATCCATATTTCCCTTCTCATTACCCCAACTTTGGTTGGTCAAACAATTTTGTTGGACCCCGTTTCATTTAATTGGGTATTTCTGAGTCCCACATCGGACTTACCCTCTCTGTATTTTGTTTTACTCATCTATAAAAGAACATCCTCACCTCACATTGAGGTAAGGGGAATTCACCATCTACATGGTATCAGAGGGATCTTCCCGACCCTCCCTCCCAGCGGTTTCCCGGTTCTGACCGGCCCCGCCTCTCTCCCCCCTCTGGCTCTGCCCTACTCTCCCGGCCCTCCCTCCCTCCAGGCGGCCCTACCTCCCGGCCCTCCCTCCCTCTAGGCGGCCCTCCCTCCCGGTGGCCCTCCATCCTCCCGGCGGCCCTCCTGCCCGGCGTCCCGGCTCCCGGCTCGCCCCGACGTCCCGGCTTCCCGGCTCCCGGCTCCCCGGCTCCCGGCTCCTCGGCTTCGCCCTGGCACCCTCGCCCCGACGACCCTCCCTGGTGGCTCTCCCTGGTGGCTCTCTCTCCCGACGGCCCTCCCTCCCGGCGGAACTCTCTCCCGGCGGCCCTCCCTCCTTGCGGCTCTCCCTCCCGGCGCCGCTCCCCTCGCTCCGCGGTGCCCTCGCCAGCGCCTCGCCCAGGCGCTCTCGCCCTCGCCCAGCGGCGCCGCGCCCTCGTCCTCGCCCCGGCACCCCGCCCTCGGCCTCGCCCCGGCGCCCCGTCCTCGGCCTCGTCCTGGTGCTCGCGCCCTAGCCCCTAGGCTCCCGGCTCCCCGGCGTTCCGGTTCCCCGTTGTCCCGCGCCTCCTACGCCTCCCGGCCACCCTCGCCTGGTGCGCTCCCGACAACCCTCGCCCGGCGCCTCCCGCAGCTCCAGCGCCTCCCGCGCCTCCCGCTGCCCCGCGCCTCCCGCGCGCCCCTGCTGCTCTCGCCCTGCGGCCGCCTTCACCCTAGCAGGCGCCCTCGGCCTCTGTCCCGGCGGACCCTCCCGGCAGAGCGCCCTTGTCCCGGCAGCACGCCCTCATCCCGGCAGAGCGCCCTCGTTCTGGCGGCCCTTCCAGCACGCACACGTCCTGCGCCCGATCATCCCGCCGGCCCGCTGCATCAGCTACCCGACGCTTCCATGGCAGACTCCTCGGGACGTGGTCGTGCTTCACGTCGTCCACGTCCCTTCTGTCACCATTGTGGCAAGTTTGGCCACCTGATCGCCCGATGTTGGGCCCTGCATGGCCGACCATCTCAGCACCCGCGGCGGGAAAAGCCCGCGGTCCGGGACGTGTCCTCGACTGTCGCCTCTCTTTTCCCGTCTCTGGCCCTGTCTATGGCCGACCTCAGGCGGCCTCATGATCCGTCGGCCTCTGTCCGCCCCGCTTCCTCCTCGGCTTCTCTGGCCCGTACTGTTTGCCCCACTGCCTTGGTCAGCCATTGCTCCCCTGCATGGCTGCTGGACTCAGGTGCCTCCGACCACCTCACCGGTGATGCTGGTATGCTGACGTCTTACTGCACTTATGTCGGTTCTTCCGCCATCACCGTCGCTGATGGCTCCACTATCCCCATAGCGGGTTTCGGCGCATGCTCCCTGACTCCATTGATTCACCTACCCTCTGTGGCACATGTGCCCCGCAGTCCCTTTAATCTGCTTTCCATCAGTAAACTGACTAAGGATTATAACTGTGCGGCCATATTTACATCTTCTGGTGTTGTGTTTCAGGAGCAGACTACGAACCGGGAACTTGGTCGAGGCCGGCTTCGAGACGGGGTCTACATGTTCGAGGGACTAGCACCCATTGCTTGCACGTCTACCTCTTCTCGGGCACTAGATCTTCATTCCCGATTGGGCCACCCGCCTGCATCCACCATTCATCAGATGTTTTCGGACTTCCATCGGACTCCTACTTTTCATTGTGAGTCCTGTTCTTTTGTGAAACATCATCGCTCTTCCTACATTCCTCGCACGGATACACGGGCCTCCCACCCCTTTGATCTGGTTCATTCAGATGTTTGGGGCCCGTGTACCATTCCGAGTCACTTGGGATATAAATACTATATCTCTTTCATTGATGACTATTCGCGCATGACGTGGCTTTACCTTCTTCGAGAACGCTCCGAAGTGTTTTCCACCTTCCAAACCCTTTTCAATGAAATTAAGAACCGTTTTTCTATCTATGTCAAATGTCTCTGCTCGGATAATGGGCGCGAGTATCTCTCCACTTCCTTTCGGCAGTTTCTCCAGGCAAATGGTATCCTTCATCAGACCTCCTGTCCCGATACACCCCAGCAGAACGGCGTGGCCGAGCGGAAACACAGACATATTCTGGAGACTGCTCGTGCCCTCATCTTCCACCGACAGGTGCCTCTGCTTTTTTGTGGAGATGTCATTCTCACTGCTACATACCTCATCAATCGCCTTCCTTCTTCTATCCTTAAGGGGGAGACTCCCTTTCGGGCTCTTTTCTCCACTCTCCCTCTTCATTCCCTCCTTCTTCGAGTGTTTGGCTGCTTGTGTTATGTTCGTGACACTCGCCCTGGCCGCACCAAACTCTCTCCCAAATCCCTTCGCTGCATATTCCTTGGTTATTCCCGCACTTAGCGCGGATACCGCTGCTTCTCCCCGGACCTTCGCCGGTATGTCATCTCCGCAGATGTCTCCTTTGTTGAGGGTTCTCCATTCTCCTTTCCCTCTCCTCCTCCTGACTCTGCTATTGATAACTTTCTTCCCCTCATCATCCTTCCTCCACCGGCGTCAACCCCTGTTGACACCCATTTTGGTCAGGTCTACTCCCGCCGTCCTTCGACTGTATCCCCCGTTCCGGCCCGTGACACTGATGCTCCCGCTTCGTCCGCTGCTCCTGCTCCGTCACCCGAGGACGTGCCCATTGCCCTCCGGAAAGGTACTTGCTCCTGCCAGAGTACTCTATTTGTCTCTTCATACAGGGGTCTGTCCGCTCTGGAGACAGTTTCTATACCTCGCACGGTTGGTGAAGCCAAATCTCACCCCGGGTGGTTAGCTGCAATGCGGGATGAATTGCAGGCTCTGGAGGAAAACCATACTTGGGATCTTGTCCCCCTTCCAGCCGGCAAACAGGCAGTGGACAGCTAATGGATTTATACGATCCGTCTCAATCCCGACGGCTCTCTTTGCCGCCTCAAAGCCCGGCTGGTGGCGAAGGGGTTTGCTCAGACATATGGCATCGACTACTTTGAGACCTACTCTCCGGTTGCCAATATGGCCTCTGTCCGCCTGTTCATCTCTCTGGCTACTCATCATCATTGGCCACTTCATCAACTAGATGTCAAGAATGCCTTTCTCCATGGCGTTCTTGAGGAAGAAGTCTACCTGAAGCAGCCCCCTGGTTTTTCTGCCTCCGGTGCCGACTCCCATGTCTGCCGCCTCCGTCGGTGCCTCTATGGCCTCAAGCAGTCTCCTCGAGCTTGGTTTGGCCGCTTTAGCACTGTCGTCACAGCCTTTGGCCTCTCCCGGAGTCTGAAGGACCACACCATCTTCTTCCGTACGACACCGCACGACTGTATCTTGCTCGTGGTATATGTTGATGATATCATCATCACAGGAAGCGACTCCAGAGGGATCGTCAGCCTCAAGGCGCACCTTCACCAAAACTTTCACACCAAAGATCTTGGTCCCCTGACTTACTTTCTTGGCATCGAGGTCTCCCGTTCTGAGGACTCGATCTCTCTCTGCCAGCGTAGGTATGCTCTTGATATCTTGCAGGATGCCGATCTGAGCACCGCCACTGCCGTGGACACCCCACTTGAGCCTGGCGAACGTACCCTCCATTCCGACTCGGAACCATTTCCTCATCCCGAGCGCTATCGACGTTTGGTGGGTAAGCTGAACTACCTCACCATGACGCGACCCGACATTGCCTGCGCTGTTGGCAAAGTCAGCCAGTTCATGGAGCATCCAACCCAATCTCAGTGGGATGCTGTCCTTCGCATTGCCAAATACATCAAGCGAGACCCTGCTCGTGGCCTTCAGTATTCCCGTCATGCTCACTTGGATGTTGAGGCCTTCTGTGATGCCGACTATGCAGGTTGCCTTGCGACCCGCAAGTCTACTTCGGGGTTCGCCGTGTTCTTCGCCGGTAACCTCATCTCTTGGCGCAACAAGAAGCAGACTGTCGTCTCCAGATCGAGTGCCGAGGCTGAATACCGCGCCATGGCCACCGTCACCACTGAGATCCTCTGGCTTCGTCATCTCCTACATGAGCTCGGCTTCCCGACACACACCCCTGCTCATATCTGGTGTGACAATCAGGCCGCCACGAAGATTGCCTCGAATCCCGTCTTTCATAAACGGACTAAGCATATCGAGGTGGACTGCCACTTCCTCCGCCACCATCTGGAGCAGCACCATATCAGCTTTGGCCATGTACCGACGGCAGATCAGCTTGCCGATCTCTTCACCAAAGGTCTCCCAGGGGCTCGCCTTGACTCTCTCACTTCTAGGCTGGGGATTCACAGCCTCCATAGCCCAGCTTGAGGGGGAGTATGAGTTTGTCTTGTCGTCTTTTCTTTGTGGGACTCAATCCAATCTGGGCATGTCCAGCTTGAGGGGGAGTGTTGGACCCCATTTCATTTAATTGGGTATTTCTGAGTCCCACATCGGACTTACCCTCTCTGTATTTTGTTTTACTCATCTATAAAAGAACATCCTCACCTCACATTGAGGTAAGGGGAATTCACCATCTACAAATTTAAAAGGTTTTAGACAGACATTCCAAATGCCAACTGCATTAACTCACAGTTCCTTGATCTGTTGAGTTGACTCCCTAATCCTGAAATTCTTAAATTAGATTTCCTCAACTCTTACCTCTTACTTACACTGAGTCCCGTTTTGGTGGTCAACCCTTGATGTGAAATATATCAACCCAAAACTTCATGTTAGAATTTTCCAATAATTGAAAGCACCTCAACTTTGGCTGGACAAACACTTTGAACTATGGTTCGATTTCAACTGAAGTAGTAAAATTCTATACCGATATAACATATATAATTGAGGGATTTTATCTTTTATGTGTAATTTGCTAATTATTATCTTTATTACATGCTTGTTAATATTAAGTGGATTTACTTAAGTGATTAACCATGTCTTGGATAATATTTACGCATTAGTCAATTTATTTTAGTTCTATTTTGCATGCTTGTTAATTCATTAATTCATGTGATCGCGACAAAACATCCATAATGAAATAACCATGCAACTTGACAGAAATAAAATAATAAAGTGATATGATCGCAATCTTTTATTAATGGTTAATTTTTCTAGCGGATGATAAACTAACTGTCGACCTAGGGGAAAAACACCTTGAACCATTTATGGTTCGTGTTGCACCTTTCCACCTGTTCGCCTATGTATCTCTCTTGGATTGGTTTTGCCTTGGCTCCAAACTTGAACCGCCTCCACTAGCTTCCAACTTTTACTCACACGCAGTTGATGGGAAAATGTTTAAATAAAAGAAACTATGGGTACGCAGGCGGACGCTTACATAATAAGAGAGATGTCATGCAAACCAACAATTTAATTTAATAATAAATTAAATGAAACCAATCACATGCAATGGTCTGGTCTAGGCTCATGATCATCCACATGCATGCAAATTACGTATTTAAAAAAATTAGCATTCCATTCTTAATTGTTCTTATTTAAGATAAATTGTGCTCGAATCAATTAATTATCTTCTTTAATTAATCAATTCATTTATCTTAATTTTCATCTAAATTTCTTTGAGATTTCCCTCCTTCATAATTTTAACCAAATTAAATAAATTTATTTAAATTTAACCGTGTACAATAAAAATGTATCTTGGAGGTAACACGGTGAGTACCCATCCGAATTACTGAACATGTATTTTACTCGTATATTGTTTATTCTGACGACATGTGGTATACATGTCTTATCACATACTTTCATGACGTGTACTATCAACTTAATGATTACACGAATTACATGATTTTTCTATCATGTGTTATGGTTCAATGCACGTAGAGTAATAACTGTAATACAACTTGTTAAACCCAATTTTATTATATTGGGTATTTTCAAGTCTCACATCAGAATACTCCACCATGTATTCCATTTTACTCATCTATAAAAGAATGTCCCCACCTCACATTGAGGTAAGGGGAATTCGTTCGGACAATGGGCGAGAGTATCTATCCACTCCCTTTCAGCAGTTTCTCCATATGCTGTTGGCAAAGTGAGTCAGTTCATGGAGCATTCGACCAAATCTCAGTGGGATGCTGTCATCCGCATTGCCAAATACATCAAAAAAGATCTAGCTCGTGGTCTTTGATACTCCCATCACGCTCATCTCAATATTGAGGGCTTCTGTGATGTTGACTATGCTGGTTGCCTTGCTGCTCGTAAGTCTATTTCTGAGTATGCCGTTTTCTTGGCAAGAAACCTCATCTCTGGGCGCAGCAAGAAACAGACTGTCGTCTCCGAATCTAGTGCAGAAGCTAAATACAGTGCTATGGTCACAATCACTACTGAGATCCTCTGGCTTCGTCATCTCCTCCATGAGTTTGGTTTTCCACGGCAGAACTCTGCTCATATCTAGTATGACAATCAGGTGACCGCAAAAATTGCTTCGAATCCCGTCTTCTATGAACGGACGGAGCATGTCGATGTGGAGTGTCATTTTCTTCGCTATCATCTTGATCAGAACCATATTACTTTCGGCCACATTCCGACGGCGGATCAGCTGACCGACATCTTCACAAAAGGTCGCCCGAGAGCCTGTCTGGACTCTCTCAGTACCAAGCTGGGTATCACCAACATCAGCAGCCTAGTTTGAGGGGGTGTGTGTATGGTCTTGTTTGCTGTCATCTTTCTTTTGCGGGACTCTTGATCCAAGTTGAGCATGTCCAGCTTGAGGGGAGTGTTAAACCCAGTTTTATTATATTGGATATTTCCGAGTCCCATATCGGAATACTCCACCATTTATTCCATTTTACTCATCTATAAAAGAATGTCTCCACCTCACATTGAGGTAAGGGAAATTCGCCATTCTACACAGCTTATAAATGATATGCAGATCCGAACATTACGCATAAATTAATTAAACATTTATATATATTAAAACCCATCACAAAGTGTTTTATCAACTTAATGATCACACACAAGTAAATGTTGATAAGGTTTGCACAATATATTAAATTAATTTTAATTCTGCGTAACTTGGTAAAAGTATACGGTGTGTACATTGCAGCTACACGACGTGTATGTTTTCTCATCGTCTATTCGCGACACACGCCAAGGGACTCGGCGTGTAACCGTGTCACGGAAAAAGTTGAAGTACACAACATGTACATGGGTTACACGTCGTGCGGTCTCTGAGTTACATAGTCACCAGTCAGGTAGGCCGTGTAAGAAGGTACACAGCCCGTCTGTTACTAAAGGACTACACGACGTGTATGTTTTCTCACCGTCTATTCGCGACACACGCCAAGGGACTCGGCGTGTAATCGTGCCACGGAAAAAGTTGTAGTACACAACGTGTACATGGTTTACACGTTGTGCGGTCTCTGAGTTACATAGTCACCAGTCAGGTAGGCCGTGTAAGAAGGTACACAGCCCGTCTGTGACTAAAGGACTACATGTCGTGTATAGAAGTTACACGGTGTGTACTCCGGATGAACGTGTGTCAGGCTGGCCCGGTCAACCCGTGGTGTATAATTAAATGCACCGCGTGTAATAAATGCACACGCCTTGAATTAATTCTGAATTAATTTTTGGTGCATTAAACACTAGTACATGACGAGTACCTCCGAGATGCACGGTATGTACTCTTGTTATCCGGTCAGATTCCTCGGCACTTCCGGATGAGATATTTGAATTTATTTCGTTCATAAAATTAATCGATTCAATTATATTTACGAGAAACAAAGAGGAAGAACCAGATCTCGAAATTTTGATTAAAGAACAATTAAACCGTAATTGGAAATCAATTACTTATGCGTAAATCAATCAACGATCTTTAAATAATTCAAATAATTATGTGGCCCACTCTGATACCACTTGAAAGTTCCGGGCGTAGCGGAACGTGTGATCGGTTGTGCCCAACATTGTTTTTTGTCATAATCGATGATCAATCCAAGATTTACATGATAATAAACGCCGTGTCAACAGATTCAAATCAAAGAATACGGATAATAGATAAACGTTGGAACAAAAGCGCAGGATCGCCACATATTATTTATAATTAATTTAATCAAATAATGAATTACCTTGTGAGAAATTCTTTCTTCGTTGATGGATCTGACAACGGATCTATGTCGTACTATCGTTGCATTGTAGGAATTAAGGGCAAATTCTCTCTAGCGGTGATCCACATTGATAGATGTCTTTGATTAATAGAGAAGAAAGTACAGAAGAATTGTCTAACCTTTCCTTTGTAGGACAGCTTTTACAAGAGAAAAGATTTCTACAGTCGCACCTCCTGAGAACTAGACTCCTCAGGCCCAGACTACCTGCCAGACTCCACTTCCAGTACCCCGTATCCCCCCTCCTCTCCGGAAACAAACACCTATTTATAACCCAATTTCCTAACTGAATTAGTTACAAGAATTATTACAAAAATACCCCCCTGGCCGTTACACCCAAGGAACAACCTGAACAACCCAAACTACCTCCTACGCTGATAGGTGAACAAAATAGGAGGCCTATCCTGTACAGAAGCCTGAACCGACTCTCTATCAATACCCCCTCCCTGAAAATTCACCTTGTCCTTAAGGTGACATTCAGGAAACTGATTCTTGAGAATAGTAGCATCTTCCCAGGTTGCTTCCTCCTCCAATTTGCCCTGCCATTTAACCAACAACAATTGGGAAGAGCCTTGTTTATCCCCTGCTAAAATTGCATCAGGAGTAGGGGTCTCAGTTAAAAATTTGTCTGGTAAATCTGCCTACACCGGATGACTTCCTACAACTGCTTTCTACTGAGATACATGTAAGACTAGGTGTACTTCACTAGTTGCAGGTAGAGTCAATTGATAGACCACTGACCCAATTTGTTTGGCAATAGGAAATGGTCCGAAGTACCGAGCAGCCAACTTCCCACCGATTCTGGTAGGACCCCTTGGTAAACTAGGTCTGAGTTTGACCCAAACTAAGTCACCCACCCGAAACTCGACTTCGTGATGATGTCGATTTGCAGACTTCACCATTAATTGCTGGGCACGCTGTAAATTTATTTTTAATTGCCGTAACGCTTCAAACAGAGTCTGTCCAGTAAATTATGAAATGATGTATTAAAACTATACTCTGCTCAAGAACTTCAGTCTGCCCATCACTTAACAACTTCAGTCTGCCCATCACTTTGGAGATGATAGAACGAGCTCATCTTCAAAGTAGTTCCTTGTAACTTGAATAATTCTTTCCAAAATAAACTAGTAAATAAGGGATCTCGATCACTAACTATGACACTAGGTGTGCCATGTAAACAGACCACGTCTTTCATGAACACCTCAGCCATTGTTTTAGCCGTATAAAGATGTTTTTAAGGAATAAAATGGACATACTTGCTAAGTCTATCGACCACTACAAGCACCACTTCATACCCTTGGGATTTAGGCAAACCTGAAAAAAATCCATCGATACTTCCTCCCATACCAGGTTAGGAATAGGTAAAGGTTGTAAAAGTCCAGCTGTACTCAAAGCTTCATATTTACTTTTCTGACATACTTCACACTCCTGAACAAATCTTTGTACCATGCATGTCATACCAGACCAAAAAACTCCAGCAGCCAGCCTTTTATAAGTCTTTAAATACCCCAAATGACCCCCAACAGGCGATGAATGGTAATGCTGCAGTAACTTAGGAATCAAAACAGACTTACCGGATAAAACCAATCGATTCCTGTAAAACAACAGCCCATCCCAGTAGGTATATCCAGATTTAACCTTTTCTCCCTGTTGGAAAGCTTTGATTAAAGATGTTAACACCTCATCTTGGAGTATCTCAGTTCGGATTACAGATTTATCCACCCAGTTTGGACCCGACACGGCAAGCTGGCAATAGTCTCCTTTCGGAATGACCCTAGATAAAGCGTCTGCTACTGAATGTAACCGCCCAGGTCGATATAAAACTTTGAAATCATACCCCATCAATTTTGCTTGCCAACATTGGTGATTTGGTATCATTACCCGCTGACTCTATATGTTTTAAACTCTGGTGGTTGGTAATCACCTTAAATTGTCTTCCCAACAAATATTGCCTCCAATGTTGGATAGATAAAACTAAATCCATTAATTCTTTCTCATAAATTGATTTGGCTAATTATTATCAGATAAGGCTTTGCTGAAAAAGGCCAAAGGGCGCCCTTTTTGAACCAAAATTGCCCCAATTCCCAAACCAGAAGCATCACATTCCACAAAAAAGTTTTTAGAAAAATCAGGTAACCTAAGGACTGGCACAGAAACCATACACCTGTTTAGCTTCTCAAAAGCCGTTCGCATTTCAACACTCCATTTAAATTCCACCTTTTTAGTTAACGCTGTCAAAGGTCTAGCACTCTTTCCATAATCTCTAATAAACTTACGATAATAGCCAAGGAACCCCCTTACGTGTCCCAAATATTCCACCATACGCTTCCCAAAAGAACATTTCTTCTTGTTTGCGTGCAGTGAATTATTTTCCAGCACCTGGAGCACTTGTATTAACATCCCCAAATGCTCCTTCCATCCACTGTTATAAAGTAGAATATCATCAAAAAATACCAAAACCCCTTTTCTCAACATAGGATGGAAGATATTATTCATAGTTGCTTGGAATGTTGCTGGTGCATTCATCAACCCAAATGACATTACAACATATTCATAGTGTCCTTCATGAGTCTTGAACGCTGTTTTACAGATATCCTCATTCTTTATACGTACTTGATGAAATCCCGACTTAAGATCCAACTTAGTAAAATAAGCCGCCCCTTGCAACTCCATCTATTAATTCCTCAATTATCAGGATTGAATATCTGCCAGCCACTGTCAAACTATTCAAAGCACGATAGTCGACACACATACGCCATCCCCCATCTTTCTTCTTAACCATTATTATCGGGCTCAAGTACGGATTGCGACTATGTCTAATAAATCCCAGTTTAATCAGCTCCTACACCTGATTTTCAATCTCGTTTTTCAAATGGTAAGCATGTTTGTAAGGCCTAATATTCGCTGGTTTAGCCATGTTTTTCAACTTGATTGTGTGGTCAGTCTCCCTTGTTGGAGGTAAACTATGAGGTTCATTGAAAACAGTTTTGAATCGAAGCAATGCATCTTGCAACTGTTGTTGCGGGACACGATCCAGTTGTGTTTCTTCTTCAATATTCTTTTCCAGAATAATCTGCTTTATTCCCTGTAAGTGCTTCCCATTTCCCAAGTATTCTTGTAAAGCCCCTGGTAGTCCCTGTGGAGTTCTTACTCCCTGCAATGCGACACGTTCCCCCTTCGAATCAAATTCCATTGTCATTTCCTTCCAATTTGTTATTACATACCCCAATGTCTCAAGCCAAGAAACTCCCAAAACCAAAACTGGCCCAGATGTAACAAAAACATAAGCATCTACAAAAAAATTTTGCTTACCGAGTTCTTTTTGCAATGATTTACACAGTGCACTGGATGCCACTTGGTTTCCATCACCCAAACGAAAGTTAAATGGACTGGTTTCACTCACTTGAGCAGCAAACTGTCACGTTAGTTGTCTTGAGATGAAATTATGACTAACCCCACTGTCAATCAAAACCAACAATGGAATTCCTTCCACTCTTCCTTCTATCCACATTGACCTGGTTCCTAAAGACTTTCCCAGCTCACTCATTGTAGCACCCAAAATTTCCAATTCACAAAAACTCCCAGCTACTTCTTCCTTGACCGCAACATTTTCTGTTTCCTCTCCTTCATCCACCCCCGGGTTCAATGCATTCCCACACCATGGGCTTATATCCTTTTTCTGAACAGCGATGCCCTGAATTAAATTTCTGGCCACAAGAGTAACACAAACCCTTCGACTTCCGATTTTCAAACTCCTCCCTGGATAAATTTCGAACCCTCCGAAATCTGGATGCAATTCCCCCGTTCTTATGTTGTTCACTTGTTTTAGCTGGCGGCATTACCTTAGCAGGACTAGGAATCCAACCTTTGTTCTGCCCTCCAGAATACGAATACCTGCTACGTGGTTCTGCATACTTGATCATTCCCTTGATCAAAAGTTCCCACTCCACACGTCTTGCCAATGTTAGCAAACACACCTTAGTCCTAGGCTCATGTGTCATTATTGTACTGCCAATTTCTTGTTTAAGGCCCCTAATAAACATGTTCATATACCAACTTTCGGTTAAATCAGGTATCCATAATGCTACCCGTTCGAACTCATCCACATAAGTGTCAACAGTTCCTGTTTGACGTAGTCCTTTCAGGAAAATGACAGGATATTCTTCTTCGGCATTACCATACTGTCCCATTAATTCCTCCTTTAACTGTTTCTAGGACAAATTTGGCCGGACTGATCTTTATGAACTGGTCCTATATTTTATCATTCCCTCCATGCTGAGTTGAGCCAAAGGTACCTTGAACTCCTCCCATGTTTGCTGGAGAGAAAAATATAATTATGCTCGTGTAATTCACACAACTGGATCCTCACTAGAAAATAGCGGCATCTCCGTCTGCCTCGATACTAAACGCATCTCCCCTAGCTCTGTTTCACGTAATTCTGGTTCATCCATCGCCTTCCTGCTTCGTCTTCCTTCCTCTAAATCAGAATTCTGTCGACGAACTCCTGCCTCCAACTCCGCCACTTTTCCTTTGTCATCTGCCTGAACAGAACTTTCAACCTGACTCAGTCTGAGAAATGCTACCGCAGCTAATATCTCTTGCAGCTGACGGTCCTGTCGCTGACTAGCGTCCTCCTGACGATGTATAGCGTCCTCCAATCGCTGTAGACTAGTAGTCTGATTGGCAACAATTGCTTCCAATTGTGCTACTCTTCCTTCCATGCGTGTGGACATTCACATTCTTCATTCCATGCGTGTGGACATTTAGGTTCAGATTAGGCTTCCAACTTCTCTTTCTTAAAAAACACTCTATCCGTAGGAAACAAAATTTCCAGTCTCTCTCAATGAAAGCACCAAGATGACAGGTGTCTTTGATTAATAGAGAAGAAAGTACAATAGAATTGTCTAACCTTTCCTTTGTAGGACAACTTTTACAAGAGAAAAGAGTTCTACAGTCGCACCTCCTGAGAATTGGACTCCTCAGGCCCAGACTACCAGCCAGACTCCACTTCTAGTATCCCCGTATCCCCCCTCTCAGGAAACAAGCACCTATTTATAACCCAACTTCATAACTGAATTAGTTACAAGACTTATTACAAAAATACCCCCTGGCCGTTACACCCAAGGAAAAACCTGAACAACCCAAACTACCTCCTACGCTGATAGGTAAACAAAATAGGAGGCCTATCCTGTACAGAAGCCTGAACCGACTCCCTATCACACACGTGTTTCACAAATCTCCAAACATTGGCGTAGGAATCTCCGAGTGCTAGCGCGACATCCTATCGCTTGCGTCGTTTGCCTTTGATCGCCCCAAGAATCGCTTCCAAATGATTCTCTTTGATCTCTTTTTGACTCGAGAGTGGAAGATGGATGAAGATTGCTCTCCGTTCTTAGGAGCGTTCTTGAAGAAGGGAGCTCTCTAGAGGTTCGAGAGGATTCTCTGGATTCGTTGTGCACAACAGAACAAAATAAATTGGCTCTCTTAATAAATAATGTAATTGAGTTTATATACCGTTAAGGCTAGAAATAAATAATTGCACAAGTGTCCTTTAATATTTTATTTAATCCCTGCGGAACCCTATGTCTATAATAATAATATCATTATATTATTTCTTGACATGCGTTAACTTGTGAATTAAATTAAATATTATTTAATGAAATAATATTCAATATATATTATTTCTCATCGGACCTATAAACCCAGTCCGTCATTCCTCCACAATATTTATTTGCCCTTGAATAATGACTATTTATTTAATAAATAAATATCACCGCATTATTCGCCAATAAATAAATAAATATTATATTTACTAAACATCAAATAAATATTTATTAAATATCCCGCTTAATATTCTCTCGAATAACTAATGACGGAATATATGTGATTAGACAAACATGAATAATTATTTAACCACATGCGAGAATAATATTTATTCAACTTGTTAAATAATAAATAATAATATATTATTTAACTAAGATTTTGGATACACTTAGTATGTGACTCTCTAGCCTCTTTCTTAGTGGCATTAGGTGAACCAGTCTAAAGTCCAATGTTAGTGTCTAGCAACACGCCAAGACACTCACAAAGAAAGAAGTTA
Source organism: Viscum album (assembly GCA_963277665.1). NCBI lineage: Eukaryota > Viridiplantae > Streptophyta > Magnoliopsida > Santalales > Viscaceae > Viscum > Viscum album. The sequence continues at coordinate 863,899,148 of OY728121.1, forward strand.
ATGCTGCAATGACATAATGTCTCATACAGATGCTCATTGTGTAATATAATCTCCTTATCACGATATATCTAATCAAGCAGTTTGCATGTTGGTGCCAACCTATGTGCTCGATATCTCTTTATTTGAATTCTTGGAAATTGAACTTGCCTATAGAATACCTTGACTATGAATTTATTTACGCTATATCATTTCAATCAAAGGGCTTTGAGATATCAACTTCCGTTAAAGAACAGAAAGGACAAATCCTTTCTCGCATTATTCATTAATGGAAGATTACTCGTGACGCACCCAACGTATCCTACCTCGCCGCGAACATATATCGTCACGGTTTTCATCAATACATCAAAGTACGCGACTCATAATATTCATTAATAATAATCTTAAAGTCTAAGAATCAATAGAAACGTCTGCAGATCGGAACATCCAATGACATATATAAATATGGATTTCTTACTGGCGGGTCTCGTACTCATAATATCCTACACTGGATATTACCAAGGGCGTACACCATGAGAAGATGTCTCAAAGTCACATGAGTCTCCACCCCTGATAGCCTGAATCATTTGTGTTACTCAAATGATTTCATCTGGCTATAGAACATATATTTAAAAATACTATCGCGTCACTTCTGGGTTCTCATCATAATGGGGAACTGTTATGACCTTTTAGTGCGACAACTACTCTTAGGATATTATCACATACTATGTTACGCAGAAGAACAATCATGATGTGATAAAGAGTTTATTAATATTCAAAACTATGAATAAAGGTTATCATAAAATACACAGAAGTAGGTTTTAGGGCACCAACTCCAACACTGTTTACAATGGATTATCAAAACTCAAATGAAAAAGATCTCAACTCCACTCCATAATGCTTCATCATCTTTCTTACTTTAAGAGTTTAGTTGTTGTAGCAATAACGTCTTCTTTGCACAAAGAAACTCCCAATCACAATAAACTCGCAAGCCTTCAGTTATTAGAAAATATGAATAAGCTCTTCTCTTTCAAACTTTTCGTCGCACAAATTCAGCATCAATGCAACTTCATTCACTTTTTCTCTCTATCATTCTTCATCCTGATTTCTTTCTTTTAATCATCAACCGTATCTTCATGAATAGTTTTCAAAATTTGAATTTTGGAATTCCTGTGAAAAACAATCTCAATATCTCCAATCAATGCTGATCAAATATCCTTACAAAGTTTCAGGTTTCACTTACGCAGGCTTTGGAAAATTCAGTTCATTCTTACATTGCTTCAATTCAGTGGATGGAATGGAGTGCTGGGGGGTATTCGAGCCACGATACAACTTTGGGATACTACGGTTTGGGGTTGACTGGCAGCTACATTGATGATTCACTGATTGGGCACCTATTGGCCGAAGGGATTGATGGTACCCCATTTTTAGGTAGCCAATTGAACTTTTGAGACTCACCTACGTTGCTACAAATCCCACTTATGTTACTCAGCTTCCGTGTTTTCTCACTTACGCATCTAGTTAAAATTCTGGATTTCACTTACACATTGCAAAAATCATTCTTACGCAGACAATGAATACTTTTCTCAATTACACGATAACTTCAATCTTCATCAAAAGTCTCTTGAACTTTTTCAACCATTTTAAAAACATTTCCAAAGTATTCTATACCTTTTAAATGACATTGGTAGCAAATACAACCAACTTCATCGCAATTCCTTTCTTCAATCTCTCATGTTGAATTTGTTTTCAATCCGATAACTTGCATCATTTCAGTCTTTTCTTATAGAGGAAAACTTATCTCTTGACACCACATTACTGGATTAAGTAATGTTTTTGAGAGATTTTCATCCCTCGGTGACAATTAATTATGTGGCTGATGAAATTGATTTTTTCTCCATTTTCTGTTTACGAAAGTCAACTTTACTCCCTCTATTTTCAATAAAACCATTGTAATACACCGAATGTCTTCAAGGTACGAACCCGGTTTAATTTTTGCCAAACCTCATATTTTTTTGGTGTTTTTGAGCCGCTGGAGGCGTTGGCGGGGGGGACCCAGGGGTCAGTTCTGTTGCGGAATCGCCGGGAGACACAACGACAGAAATGAGGAAAAACGAAAAGAAAGAAAAGCAAAAGACACAACGATTTACGTGGTTCGGGAAAAATCCCTACGTCCACGGGAGAGGCAGAATTTCACTATGATTCGGGACCACGAAATTACAGAGGATTTCAGTAGAAAAACCCTAGCCCGAAATGGGCTACATATGAAGAAGACGGTCCACTATTCCGAATAGTAGTCCGCGTTGCAACAGTGATCGGCGGCTCACTTTGTCAAAAGTGCTACAGTGTCTGCCGGCTGGAAGTCAAAAGCACTACAGTGAAGTTGACCCCGAAGTCCGCACCGCTACAGTGCCTGTCGGTCAGCTCCGCTACAGTGGTCAACATTGCCACAGTTGCGGGCCACAAGCATTCGGCCCAACCGGATCGGGCAACACCAATCCAACAAGTTCCGGGTGCTGACCCTGGGTTTGGGCTGAAATTCTGCTGTAAGTGGGCCGTTGCGCTGCAACACATGAGGGTTGCGCCGTGATGAGGGTCTGCGTAAGTTTAAAATTTTCTCACGCCAGGATAAATCACGCCGCAGCGTGGGGCATTGCGGCATGGTAGAGGTTGCGTAAGACTAAAAATCTTACGCAGGTAGCTGGTTGCCTGACAGCCAGCGTGACAGGGGTCCACATAAAATTAATATTTTCTCATGCCCGGATAAATCACGCCGCAGCATGGGGCGTCATGACGTGGTAGAGGCTGCGCAAGATTAAAAATCTACTCAGGTGGCTGGTTGCCTCTTAGCCGGGGTGGGCTGCGCCTTGATTTGCCAACCAGGGAAGGGGTTTGCGCCATGAAGAGGGTGATTGCGCCGTGAAGATCTGGTGGCTCGGGTTCGATCGTTCTGCCCTGGTAGGGGTCGTTGCGCCGTGGCCATCGGGTCATGCCGCAATTCGACCTTGAGCCGGGGGTGTTGTGCCATGACCAGGGTGGTCACACCGCAACGGCTGTCTGTGCAGTTTTTTAGGTGGCATTCCTCTGGTCTTTTGCTTTTGCCCAAGAACATATATGATCTCTGTAGCTTTAAATTGCCAGCACATTGAAACCTTAATTTCTTCCGGAGTCGGTTGTATTTAAAAATGAGCCTCAGCTTTGGTAATCATGGCGGTAGGTTCTCCTCCAGGAAAAATTGGCATCTTGACTGGCTTGGTGACCGCGCGCATCTCCTCCCATACCACAGCTCGAATTTCACTGTCGTCCGTGACAGCCACCTTCCTCGGACTACTTTTCCCAGCTTCTGTTTGCGGACTACTTTCCCTGTCCCCTTCTTCGTCCAACTTTCCCTCACTATCATTCAAAGTGGTACTCTCCTCTCCACCTGGCTCTTCACGAGCTGTGCTACAGCCGCCAACAGCTCCTGCATGTGGCCCTCCAGTCATTGAAAAGCAGACTGCATTTTCAAGACCACTGATTCCACAGCCGCTAAATGATTCTCCATGTGTGTGGGCAAATTGATGCTGCTGTGTCAGCTTCTAAACTTCCGTTCAAGAACCTCTCAAGAATCTCTCTCACAAATCTCTCTAAAGAATCTCTCAATGAAAGCACCAATTGATAGGAATGTGGAGGAGGAGAGAGTTTTATTAACAACAGAGAACTAGATTACAGCAGAAAAGCAGTAGAGGAAGGATATGGAGGAGGAGAAGAATAGAATAAATCCCCTGCGAATTCGCTGCTCCCTGAGGCCGAGGCCTGATCCTCCCGTTCAGCTGCATCTGAAAGCAAGACAAAAATATCCGTAGTCCCTACTGCCTTTCCCCATGCCAAAATATATAGGGAGGACTCCCTGTTCCTAGCAACAGCTGGAAACTTCTAGATACAGCTGGAACCTCTTAATATCAGTACAGCTGGCTAACCTCTTAACACCTAATTACTAACCAACTGAGAGCAGACAACTGGCAGCACCCAACCCAGCCACAGCCCCACAAGGACTGGCCCTACCCCCACGTTCCTATCAGGTTCAAACATTGTCAATTTTTATAGTTATCTTATAACCTTGAGATTCATCCTTGGACACAGTCAGACAATGCCAATATCAACAGGAACTGATGAAAGAAATTGAATTCCATAACTAAAAATTTGATTAACCGAATCAATAGGCTAACAATTGAACTAACTTCAGAAAGTTGGTTTAGATCAGCTATCTGGATTTTTTGAAATAATGATCAACTTCATGGATCAACATTGTTCTGCCCCTTGGTCATGCTTATGAGTTGCACTTTAGCCCCCTTGCTGCATTACACCCTAAAAAATGCACTTAGGGCAAGCAAAATCTTGCTTGTGCTGGTTTTCTCTCTTTTCTGGAGATTGTTGACGTTCATGAATGAGGCTTTGCAGGGGGCTGCGGTTTCCTTGGCTGAATTAGGAAAGTATTCTCAGGCAGCATCTCACCTTGAGGAATTGACAAAGGTCTTTTTTTGATCAATCAAATTTGGAATGAATGACAGTTTCTATATACCATATGCTGCCCGTGTGAATTTGTTGGTCAGCTGAGATGTTATTTTTACTGATCTGCTGTATATGCAGAAGAAGCCAAGTGACCCCAATGTTTTTCGTTTGCTTGGAGAAGTTAAATACGAACTCAAGGACTATGAAGGCAGTGCCATGTCATTTAAGAGTTCTGCAGCTGTGAGTCTCATATTTCACCTGTAATTTCTGCTCTAGATGATTTCCAAACCTTATATGTGTTTTGTATCATTTTGAATTTTCTTAAAAATAAATCAATGCTTACATGTTACTTGTTGTGTGTTTTTATATGTTTATTGGAAGAAAGATAAATGTATTTTGCATGGTGGTGTATTGAGAAAAAACACCGCCAAGTGAAGGGTGCAATTGAATATTACGATGATGGGGTAAGGAGATTGGAATATGATTTTAATTAATTCAAGAAGGATCTGTGCTATATTCAATAATTGACTAGGAGGGTAATCAAGGAAATCTTGGCCATGTGAGGGTTCCAAATGAAGGAGATGATCGATGATTATTCTACCATGGTCAATTGGCTGTTTATTGATTTTGATGAATGTCTTTGAACACTGGCAGTGACAGATCTCCATGTGAGGCACTACTAAATGTTCATTATCCATCATGGAATGTTTTTTTTGCAGTCTATCCCTTTGGCTTTGTCTTTCTCCCCTTACATGAATTGTAGATGCAGTGTGAAGCACAGGAAATCCCAAATGCGTGTGAATGTAAAAACTGGGAAATTTCCCATGGCCTGCATGAAGCCTTCAGGCGCCATTTTTGAGTCTTTTAACATTGTTTTTAGTCCACAAAACTTGTCCATTACAATGTAAACCGCGTTAGCATGCTTGTAGATCTCTTAATGGGCTTTGTTTGGACATATCAAAATTGGCTATTGGGGTCCATAACTCAAGCTATACTCAAGCACAAGAGGTCACTTGAATCTTTTTTTTTTTGACTTTTTGGATCTTCCATCTTCTGCTTATCTGAAGAGTCAACCACTTTCCCCAAATAGATAAATTCTTCCATGCATTCAATATATCTCATGTTTCTTGCCCTATAATTATTGGTGCCGATCACTTGATCTTTGGTCTTACCTATTTATGGGTCCTTCAGCTCCATCCCTAAGGGGTCACATGACATATTTCCCAAGAAGTTAACTTCACAAGAAGTTCATGTAGATTAGTTTTAAATACCCAAGAAGTTCAGATTATTTTTTAAAATAAATATATTATTTTTTAATGCTTATGATCGCGCTTCTATATATATATATATATTTTGACCTAACAGGTATCCAGAGCAACCAACTTTGATGTTTTGCGTGGCCTTACAAATGCATTGCTTGCCGCTAAGAAACCAGATGAGGTATGCTTTTGAGCAGTTGCATTTTTTACCATCCAACTTTTTATTTATTTATTTTTTCCTGCTTCCTGCATATTGCGCTGGATTCTACCTCATTCATCTAGATTTATGTTGGTAACATGGGTTCTGGGTTTTGGTCACTTAGAGTTGCACGTTGTCCATCCATCTCTGTTTTTTTCCCTCTTTTAACATGCCGTCAAAGAGGAGTAAGCAAAATTTTTTATGGAGAAACTCGTATAAGATCAGGAATCTTTTTCTTATTTCTAGTTGAAATGTTTTGGAGGTAGGATATATAGGCGCCAAATGGCTGGTACTATTTGTTAAAAAGAGAAATTTAGTCATTAGAGTATATTAAGGTATATTCTATTATTCATATTTATATCTTTTTGGATGCGATCAAAATGTGGAAGTTTGTGAATGATACAAGAAAAATATTCTCTTACATATTTTTATAATTATTGCAACCTTAATAATATAAAATTCAATGATATGAAATCTAAGGATATTTCTTACACTTTCTAATGCAGGATATCATGTTTTATGTTTACATGTAAAATGTCACCTGCAAAACATAAATCGGAAATTTAATTCAATTTTCATAGTTAATTTTGGCGTCACGGTTATATTTTTTTAATTAATGCTTATTCATATTGTTTTAGCTCTTGCAGCAACTCACATTTGTGAGATTTTATTTTTGATTTTCAGATACTTTGAATATCTTTAAATTTTTTTAGCATTATTGAAAATATTATAGAACTTAATGGATAACGGTGTTGTTTTTAATCATTCAGTTTTTGATTTAAATTATACTTTATACAGTTTTTTAGTTTTGGTTTACAATGGCTTAAGATAAATCTCATTGCCTATGGTTTGTCTCTATCCTTCCATTCCCACATTGTCCTACTTTGTTGCTGATGAAAGTCATCTTATGAAACCGATGGCGGATGACATTTTAATTGAGTTTATCTTTCTTGTTGGTGCATAGCGTTTTGGTCCACACCATTTTGCGCGCGGCAACGTCGTCACTTCTGCCAGACCATGCAATGATGCATTAGATTATAAATTTATAAAGTTTTAGACTGTTTCACTGCACAGCACTAAAAAAGAATGTATATAGTGGAGAAATTCGAAATCGACCCCCCTCCCCACCCACAGGGACCCTCAGTGTCGGGTCTTTATTGATTGCTTGGGCAAAGATGTTGGTGAAGATTGTTGAGTTTGAAGAAGATGGACCCCCTACCATTGTGGAGTCTGTCAAAGGGGAGAAGTCTGTTGATGTGAAGTTGAAGTGGATAAGATTTAATGACTTTGATGTTGACTTTTGTTGTGAACGAATTGGTCATTACATGAATCATATTGAATCTCAAGTGATTCATGGTGTTTCAGTTGAGGTGAAGTTGTTTTTGAAGCTTGGAAGAGTTTGGAACTGAGAAGATGTTTTGGAGAAGTTTTGGTGTTGCGAATGAGATCATGCCGCAATGCAAGCGGTCATGCCACAATGCACGATACATAAGATTAAAATCTGTTAAAGTAAGATTAAATCACGCCACAACCCAAGTGGTCACGCCGTGATTGGAGTCTTGGATCTGATGATGTTTTTGAACCGATCCTTAACGACATGAGGATCATGCTGCGAGCTAGAGGCTTTGATTTTTCGTGTTTACACTGTCTTGGGAGCAGTGATAGTTACACTGTGATGCATCAAGCCACGCTGCAAGGTTGTTAGAGACCTGGATGTCCTCAACACACCTGGAAGGCTCCTTCTAGAATTGGGTATAAGGGGTAGAATGGTCTTGTTGGGGGGAGGGTTGTTAGGCCACCTAGGGGAGTTGTTAGCCAACTGGGCCCCATTTAAAGGCTGTTATAAGGAGCGTGGGTGAGAGGAAGAGGGAATATTGTCAAGTCATGGGCTTGGGACTCTACTTCGGCTTGGGTGAGGAGTAGTTGTGCTCTCTCGAAGTGTCTCATTCCTTCTTCTTCCCCGCATGTAGTTTTGATGGTATATTTCTCTAAATACAAGAAGGTTGTCCCAATTTCTTATCACTTGTCCAATTTGACGACTTCTTTACTCCCTGCAGCCGACTCCATCTCGTTGTTCGGAAGTGATGCCCCCAGCAGGCTCATGTTCAGCGGACCCGGCCACTGCCAATTTGCTTCCTCCGTAGCGCGTACGACGGATTGCACCTTCTGTGGCTGATGGTGCACTGTCCGTCTCGTTTTCAACTGAGGGGTGCGCAGTGAAGGAGGCAACGACCAACTTCCACCGGCTCACACCATTTCCAGCTCATTCTTCCCTTGCCGACTCACATCTTGAGGAAGCAACCTATTGATAGCGTCCAACAGTGCCGCACACGATCGACGACTTTCGCAGAAGGAAACGCTCTCTACCAACTCGCGTCAGAAGAGGCGCACATTGCCGGTTTTCGTCCAACGACTGTCGGTTCTCTTCTCGTTTGGCGGAGGCGCGCGCTACCAACTGTCGACTTGCGCACTACCGAAATGAACACATGGCTGACTTCGTCTCTGAGTAGGTGCGTACTTTTAGGGATGTCATCCATGGGAGGAGGTGCGCTATCGGTTGCACTCGCAGGAGTGGAGAGCACCGCCAGTTGCGCTACTGCTTGCAGAAAACTCTTTCGAAAAAAAAGAAACAAAAAAAGAAAAGAAAAAGAAAAAGAAAAAGAAAAAGAAAACGAAAAAAATACAGTTACAACACGATGATGACGTTGCTCGATGAGGCAGAATGAAACTTACTACGGATCAACGCCATGCTCTTCCAGACACTGCAAGTGCAGGCTGAGCTCTAAACATCACACCCAACTTGGCCGCGTCGTCTGACGAAGATGCTACCTCATGTGGAGGAGCGACCTTCACTCCCGTCGACGATGACCGCAACTCAGTAGGAGTTGTCTGTTTTTGACAACAATAATTTGCGCGACTTAGCGCTGCTGCAACAACACTGTGCGGAGGGGACTTTGTTTACGACGGCGGGGATGAACGCTTGGACCGGGAAGGACAATGCACAACCTTTGATAGTCATGGACAAACCGACCTTGCATGCGGCACCGCTGCCACAACAGGAGGCGACTTCGCCTGCTCAGTCGCCATTGGTGCTAGAGGTTTATTCTACGCCATTTAGCACTATGGTGGTGCAGGAGGTGGAACTCCCAATGGAATGGCTCCTCACACTGTCATATGTTAGGAACGAGCCACAAGATGAGTCACGCGCAATGGTTTGCAAATGGGGTCATGGAGGGCCACACAACTATTTCAAGCGGGACAGGGGGCACTTAGATGTGGGCCTCTCAACAGAGGGCGAGTGTTAGAGACCTGAACGTCCTCAACACACCTGGAAGGTTCCTTCTAGAATGGGGTATAAGGGGTAGAATGGTCTGGGGAGGGTTGTTAGGCCACCTAGGGGAGTTGTTAGCCAACTGGGCCCCACGTAAATGTTGGAACCATGGTCGTTCGATGCATGAATTGGAGTATGGTTTGTGTTTGTTGTCAATCCTCAGTGGAAGTTCCGAATGTGTGCCAGTAAAATGATCATACAGTTCAAGCAGACAACAATATTGAAGGTGGCGCCGTTTTCCAGTGTTTGCCAAATTTTTGGGCCTCAAAATCGGAAAATGAAGACATGGATTGTTGGTAAAAGGAGGTGCGTGCAAATAGGAAGTGGTGCGCGAAAAAGGAGGGTTGTGCGCGAAATATCTGAGTTGGGCGCGAAAAACTGCGGGTTTGTGCGAAAAACAACGTGGTGCGCGAAATTGGGGAACAAGGTTTTTCGCGCAAATAGTGTTTTGGAATCAAAACGTTGAAAAATGGCAAAGGCATGGGCTGCGCGAAATATCTGGAGATGTGCGTGAAAAACGATACCTGCGCGAAAAATTACGCGCCAGATGAGAGGTTTTTCGCGCCACAGGGGGTTTTGCGCGCGGGGGTCAGAGACGCCTATAAATAAGAGGTGACCCCTCTAATTACGGTTGGTTGAAGACTTAGAGAAGGTCTGAGGTCTGATGCGCGTAAAAGAATCGCGTAAAGGGGCTTGCGCGAAATAGTCTGGTTTGTGCGAAATTTTCTGGGCTGTGCGAAAAATTGCATGTTACGCGAAAAAGGGTGTTGCGCGAAATATTTTTCCGCGCGAAAAAGGAAATTTTGCGCGCAATAGTAAGGTCTTGCGCGCAACGAGTAGGTGTTGCGCGCAATTGTCAGTGAAACTTGTTTACGCGTTTTTGATTATCAGGATCAGTGGTTCAGTGTGTTCAAGAGCATCAATTCAGGACTTCGATGCAAGCATAGTCTCGTGTTGAGTAGAGACAAAGACTTCAATGCAAATCTACTGAAGAGACCTTCATGTCTATAAACTGAGTGTGACTTCACTAAGGGCAGTGAGCCAGGGGGAGTCAACGGGAGTGACCCGAGGGAAGCAGTGAGCTATCCCTGAATTTTTGTAAAGGCAGTGAGCTTGGGACAAAGTGACTGTGCTTGAACATTGTAATCCACAACTAGTGAAGATTAGTGGAATTTGGTACGACCGACAACTTGTCGGCGTATGCTCCTTGGACGTAGCCCTTAGCGGTGAACCAAGTAAAAATTGTTGTGTCATCTCTTTGTATGTGAATGTTTCATTGCTGATCATATCCATCATACAGGTTTAACAAGTTCCTACCAACGTGGGAACAAGATCCTTGTTTTTAAAAGAAATTGTTGACACCCTGAAGTGTCTCTTGCCTTCTCCCTCTCCGCATGTAGTTCTGTTGGTATATTTCTCTAAATACAAGAAGGTTGTCCCAGAAAAACTGTTGTCATTGTTAGTATTTGAATTTGTCCTAAATACTAACAGTTTTATATGTTCGGATAAATTTTTTTCCCAAATATTAAATGTTAATATTAAAATACCTTTTACCAAACTCATATGGCATGCCTTGTGATGTAGAAATAAGAGTTTAAAAATCATAAGAGGTAATTTATCGTGTTTATAAATTACAAAATATATGATATTTAGATTATATAAATTGTTTATATAATAAAAATTGAATTATAAAATGTTTTTAATTAATGAAATATCATATAAATGCCATATAATATAAAATATGGAGTTCTTATGGAAATAAATAGAAAAAAATGTTTATAATTAACATTTATCTGTGAATTGTTCATGAATTGTTATTTCATGTTTTGTAAAATAAATAATTTTTTTATTTATTTGTTAAATTCCTATGATGCTTTTTTTATTAAGTTTTTTAAGAAATGTGAATATTGTGTATGTTTTATGTTTAGGTGTTAAGTTGCTCCTAGGAGTTAGAGCCCTCCATTACATGTTAGGTATGACTCCATAAAATTTAGTTTTCATCTACCTTCTTGGTTTGTATTTTGAGTTATGAGCTTGAAAATAGTTGTTGAATATAGTTTTTGCGTATTAGGTATTAGTGTTATTATGAATTAAATTTTTTCTTGAGTAAAGTCTCCCTGGGTAGAGAGACTTGGGGTCGGACCACCTAATGGCCTGGAGGCTATTGCTTTGTTTAGAAGGGTGAATAGTGTTGATTTTATGTCGCTCCAAGCTTACTTATGTGGAGATTGTCAATCTCATATATCATGCCTTTACATGAAGTGTATGTGCCGTGTGCATTTAATGCATTTAGATGTACAAAAATGCTTATGTTTTATTTTTGGGTAACACAAACTTGTGGGTTGTATAAAGAATTATATATTAATGATGGCGTGGACACATTAATTTGGTGGATGAAATATAGATTCCAATACGAAATTGTTAGAAGCATGCATACACAAAAAGGAATAAAACATGAGAAGATAATGATTACATGAGATGTAAGAGTTACGAATTTAATATGCATATGATGTATTTTAAATTAGTGAGATCGGAAAACTGCTAAATACTAAGTGAGATTCCTTCCAAAGAGACTTGGCAAGAACTTGATCATCCAACCGGGTAGGTCATGCCATAGCTGGGCTCATGGATTATCTTGTGTAAGGTAGGAAAAAATTCACTAAGTAGGGTATGCAACAATGGATCAATTCATTCAAAAAAATTTGTTTGGATCAAACCACGATGAATGGGTGACACGGAATATCCTTGGCTATGTCATGTCATAGCTGAGTGCCCTTGGATTGACCTTTGTTGGCCTATTTTTGGCGTTTGCTTTAGGTTACACTAGCCTGGAGATCCTGAGAAGATTAGGTTACCGGATGAATAGAGTTGAGTTTATCCATATGATGAATTTGGATAGAGTTATCCACTCAACTATCCAAGAGTTACAACTAGTGTGATTTGGATGATGTCCCACCTAAATAATTGAGTGATGAGAGAAACGTCATAGCTGACTCATTACTTAATGAAATAATGATCTTGATTCACTAAATGGATATGATGTTTGAGGTCATCATTTTTAGTGAGAGCACTTTCATTTAAAGTCAAGATATAGTACATGATACTCACCCACAGACATGTCTTTGTTGTAGATTATGACATACTTATCTAGGATTTAGAAGTCTTCTCAAGGAGAAACATTTAGAGTATCTGAATTTGAATGTTATAGAGATCAATTCCACTAACTCTGACTCATGGGTATTAGATACCGGGTGTGCGTCACACATTTGTGCTGACGACCATAGACTTAGAGATACGAGAGAATTGATGAAGGGTGAGTCAATCTTATCGGTAATGAAGCAAAAGTTGTTGTGTTAGAAGTTGACACTTATGATCTAAGTTTACCCCATGGATTAGTCCTAGAATTGGAAAATTGTTATGTTCCCACCATAAACAAGAATTTAATTTCTGCATCTTGTTTGGACAAGATGAGATTTTCATTCATTATTAAGAACAAGAATTATTATATATATAAGAATAAAATGTTTTATGGTGTTGGGAATATAATGAATGATTTATATATTCTCGATATGGATAATCCTCTATAACATTCAAAATAAGATGGTCAGAGTTGATTATAATCTCACCTATCTTTGACATTGTCGCATCGGACATATAAACAAGAAACACATTAAGACTTCATAGAGATGGATTGTTCGACACATTCGATTATGAATTGTTTGATACATCTGAATCATATTTACTAGGAAAAATGACTAACACCTTTTGTGAAAAAAGGTGAAAGGGCTAGTGGACTGTTGGATCTTGTTAGAGGTTAAGTTGACCTCAGATCCACATCGGACTTAGGTATCATGTCATATTTATTATTCCTTATAAATTGACATCAAGGCCTCCCTTACAGAGACATCCTTGGGTAGTGGCTCGGCCAACAACCACCATTTTAGTTGGCCGCCCCCTACCCTGCGCGCGTCCCTTGGCCACCGTTGAAGCCCTCTGCCCCTGTCGGCCGCTCATTTTCGTCGGTCGCTCCCTGCGCATTGGCTCTCTCTGTGCGACGCCCTCATCTCCAGCTGCGACAACCCTCCCGTGCAACGAACCCGACGAGCGCCGCTCTGCTTCTCGTTTTCGCCCTTCTTCGCCCTCCTCCACCCTCCCGCGCGGCGCCCCTAAGCGTTGGCCCCCCAGCGCACCGCCCCCTACCATCTCCCGGTGCGACCCCTCCTCTCGGTCGCGACGACCCCCGACGTCGACGTCTTCGTCCAAGGTCGCCCCTTGCCGTCGAGACCCGCTGACCGAAGCTCATCCCGCCACCGACATCGCCTAGCTTGTCCGCACCTCCCTTCGCGCCGCCTGCCTTCACGACGCCTCCCTGCGCGACGGGCCACCGGTCACCCCCCACTCGCGACGCTTCCCTGCGATGGCACCCCTTCTATTTGTACAACCTGCGCAACAACCCCTTCCGCCTCCTGCACGATAGCCCCTTGTGCGACGACATCCCTGTATGTCGCTCCTCCCCAACCCCCTCTGCGACCCTCCATCCGCTCACCCCTTTTACTGGCGCTACCTTTGATGGCACGATTTACCTTGCGGTGTTCCTCCTATTTCTCCTGCACAAGACGTGTGCTGACACCTGACGACCCAGGCGTCACCCTCTCTGATCAGATTCTCTAGATCTGCTCCTTGCTTGCGCACATCTTGGTGCAAAATGACTTGTTTGCCTCTATCAGGTTATCTGCTGCTCCCTGTTGTTCCTCAGTCATTTGATGTCAACCAGAATTTAGGGTTCGCAAAGTCGGACGTCGTTTCACCTCGGCAATTTGGGTCCGCAAAGTTGGACGCCGTTTCATCTCGACAATTTGAGTCTCCTAGTCGGGCGTCGTTTCACCCAGCCGTTTTGTGGCCGTTTGTCGGTCGTCGTTTCATCCGACATCTTGAAGCAAAGGTCGTCCTCAACAAGGGAGCATGAGAGTTCTATGTTGGTGATCTTTTCTTTCGCAGCCATGGGCAGGAGCGTAACAGGTGGAGCAAAACCAGTGGGCGATGCATACGGGGATGCTTTCTTTTTTGTCTTTTTTTTTATATATCCAAGCTGGGCATGTCCATTTTGAGGGGGGAGTATTAGGAGTGTGAGAATGATTTTTTTTGTTTTCTTATGTATCTAAGCTAGATACACCTAGCTTGAGGTTAAGTTGACCCGAGTCCCACATTGGACATAAGTATCATGCCATTTTTATTATTCATTATAAGTTGACACCAAGCCCTCCCTTAGAGAGATATCTCGGGTATTGGGTTAATACTCCATTTTTAACAGATCTTATACAATGATGTTTGTGGATCAGTGAGTACACAAGCAAATGATCGTTTTAGGTACTTCGTTACTTTTATCGATGATTTAGTCATTATTGTTATGTGTTTCTGATGAAACACAAGTATGAAACTTTTGAAAAGTTCAGAGTTTCAGAATGAAGTACAAAATCATTTGGGAAAAGGTATTAAAATTCTCTGATCAAATCGGGGTGGTGAATACTTCAGCCAAAAATTCACAGATCATTTGAGAGATTGTGGAATAGTTCTACAACTCACTCCTTCTGGAACACCGCAATGGAATGGTGTTTCTCAAAGGAGGAATCATATCTTGTTGGACATGGTTCGATCGATGACGAGTCTATGTGACCTTCCTATTTCATTCTGGAGTTGGGCTCTAGAAACTGCTACATTCTTACTAAACCGCATTCCACCCAAAACAGTTTTAAAACATCATATGAGATATGGTATGAAAAACGTCATAGTTTGTCTTTCATAGAGATTTGGGGCTGCGAAGCTCTTGTATGGCAATTGGATTTTGATAAACTTGACCGTAAGTTCGATAAATGCTTATTTGTTGGTTATCCCAAGGAAACTAAGGGATATTATTTCTATAACCCAACTGAACACAAAGTGTTTGTGGCCCAAACGGGTGTTTTCCTTGAGAAGGAATTCATCAATCAAGGAGTTAGTGGGAGGAATGTTAAAATTAGAGAAGTTTATGACCGACAAAGAGGAAATGTTCATGAGATGGAAGTTGAGTCGGTTCTGGAGTTGTGGAAGAACTGACTCAAGTTACATAAGAACCTTGAAGGCTTGATATGATTTGTCATGAACCTGAGAAATATGGATTTCTTGTGGTCAATGATGATGAAGTAACGTTCATAGAAGATGAACCTACATCCTACCAAGAGGCTATTGAGAGTTTTGATTCTGAGAATTGGTTAAAAGCCATGGAATCTGAGATGAACTTCATTTACACTAACCCCTTATTCAGAACTTGGTGGGTACGCCTGAAGAGGTAAGATCCATAGCAAGTGAGTTTTCCGCAAGAAATCTGACATGGATGGTAGAGTGTATACCTATAAAGCATGCTTGGTGGCAAATGGTTATAAACAAATTCATGGTATTGATTATGAAGAGACATTTTCACCTATTGCGATGATAAAGTTCATTATGATTTTTCTAGTCACAACTCATTATGACTATGAGATATATTAAATGGATGTCAAAACTGCATTTCTTAACAGGAATTTTGCCGATGGTGTGTATATGATACAATCGAGAGTCTTGAAGTTCCAAATAAGTCTGTTAGGGTATGCAAATTGCAACAGTCCATTTATGGATTGAAGCCAACTTCTTGGAGTTGGAATATTCGGTTTGATGATGCAATTAAAGAGTTTGGTTTCATAAAAAAACGGACGATTCCTGTGTATATAAGCGGGTTGGTGGGAGTATAGTAGTGTTTTTAATATTGTATGTGGGCGACATACTGCTTATTGAAAATGACATCCCGACACTTCTTTCTGTGAAGGTGTGGCTGGGTAAATGTATCTCGATGAAAGACATGGGTAAAACAGCCTACATACTGGGCTGAGTCAAAACACATATATTGGTAAAGTGCTAAAGCAGTTTAGCATGGAGAACTCCAAAAATGGGTCTTTACTGGTGGTGCATGGTACGAATCTTAGGAAGGTTCAAGATCCTTCTATAGAGTTATATACTCGACCCAATGTCTCTTATGCTTTGAGCATAACAAATAAATATCAATCCAATCCTGGTGAGTCACTGGATTGCTGTGAAGAACATCCTCAAGTACTTAAGGACTAAAGATATGTTCTTGGTCTTTGGAGGAGTGGATGAGTTTTGCGTAAAGGGTTACCCAAGTGCTAGTTTTCAATCCGACAAAGATGATCTAATATATCAATTTGGATTCGTGTTTTGCCTAAATGGTGGAGGTATCAGTTAGAAGAGTTCCAAGCAAGCCACCATAGCGGACTCAACATCGGAGGTAGGGTACATAGCTCCATCAGATGTTGTGAAGGAAGTTGTTTGGATCAAGAAGTTCATTACTGAACCTGGAGTGGTTCCAAGCATTAAGGGAGCAATTGAGGTATATTGTGATAACAATGAGGCTATTGCTCGGGCTAAGGAACCCCGATCTAGCCAAAGGACCAAACACATCCTTCACAAATACCATCTCATAGAGAGATCGTTGAAAGGGGCAATATAAAGATCTGTTGGGTGGCTACAAAGGGGAATGTAGCACATTCGTTGACAAAACCATTATCGTAGCAACAACATGAGGGTCATATAGAATATCTGGGTGTAAAACACATGAGATTGATTGTAATGATTGTAAAATGTATTATGTTATTATAATAAAGACAACCTCCAATTATTATTCCTTCATGTGTGCTGCAATTTATTTTACATGAATAGTCGAATGATAATATCCCCCTCTCAAAGCGCGACTTTGAGTTGTTCCTAACCGATAATCATTATTGAGTATTCTGGGTTGTAATGATATGTTAAGGTTGACTTTAATAGATTCTTGTACTCATTATTCTTGTACTCATTATAGAGTTGTATATGAGGTACGGAGAATGGATTCAGGATTCATGAGGTAATAAGTAGACTTATTACTTGGATCGACTTGCCAAAATATATGTCATGGAATGTCATACAGTTATCGATATGTTGAAGGGTGTATGCTTATTATCAATCCTTACCCAAGATTGGTGAGATACCGAACATGAGAACCTTCATACTTTGATATCGTACTTATGCATGTTTGAAAATAACTTAGCTATTACGGGGGTGGTTGAGTATGTTACTGATTATATCGTCAGTTGAGGCACAATCAAAATGAGATTTGTCCACTTGTATGACAATTTAAAGACATCCGTCCCTTGATTGAATTAGATTAAGTAAATACATGGTCATGCTTAATTGAGTCACATATGAGAAGGGCATGTGATATACTCATTTGTTGGATGAATGATATGTGTGATGTATTTATCGAATTGGTCAGTCTTTTGGAGAATCAAGAAAAGATGAGTTGACTATACTAGATTGACGTGTTCCATGTCTAGTGGTCACTCGATATCATGGAAGGACATGTGATCTATTTATCTGTTAGATGAATGATATGTGATGTATTTATCGAATTGGTCAGTCTTTCGGAGAATCAAGAAAAGATGAGTTGACTATACTAGATTGATGTGTTCCATGTCTAGTGGTCACTCGATATCATGGAAAAAAAGATTATATAGATATACATACGCTGTATATGATACATCTTGTGGTGGACATGTTCATACAGAGATATGAGTATGTTTGATGGAGATCACTCAAACCCCTTAGTAACTTGAGTAACACTAATGCTTTGCTAGAGACCACTCCTTGCTTACATCTATGAAATAAAGTTTTCTTAGTTGTTGTCAATATTGTTAAGGTCTTCAAAGTTAAACAGTTAGGCCCTTTGATAAATGTTGGAGTCTGTATCCCACATCGGACTTGTGGTCCGATGTGGAGTTTATCATTCATTATAAAAGAACGCCTCCTCCTCACTTTGAGGCAAGGGGGTTTCCTCATTCTACATGGTATCAGAGGAGGTTTGATAAACCCGACCCCCCCTCCTATCTTTTTTTTTTCCGCCCGCATCTAGGGTTTCTCCCGGTTGGGGGGCGGCGGCCTCCATGGCCCGCAAGCCCTAGGTTTCTCCCGCCGCCCCCCTGCCGGTTATCCCTCTCCCGGCGGATCTCATCTAGCCGGCATCTCCTTCCGCGGCGGATCAGCTCCCCTCCCGGCGGCCCGATCTCCCTCAGGCGGTGCCCCTCTCCCGCTGTGGCTTTCCTCTTGGCGCAACGTCCCTCGCCTCCCTGCGCGCGATCCTCCCGGCGGCCCTCCTGCCTGATGCGGCTCCCGGCGTCTTGGCTCCCCGCGTCGCCCTCCTGCCTGGCGCGGCTCCCCGGCGGCCCTCCTGCCTGGCTCGGCTCCCCGGCGGCCCTCCTGCCTGGCTCGGCCCCTTCTCCCCTGCGGCGATCTTTCCGCCTCCCCGCGGTGTCGCAACCCCCGGCGGCTTCCTCCTCCCGCGCGGCCGACCTCATCCTGGCGTCTCCTTCGGCCGCGGGTCCCCTCCGCGGGTCTCTCCCGCGGCTTCCCGTCGTCGGCCCTCTGCGGCTCTTCCCGGCGGCGTCCAGATCCAACGCGGATCTCCTTCCTCCCGTGCGACTCCCGGCGTACAGATCCAGCGCGTCCAGATCTTACCGCCCGCGGATCCCAGACGGGCCTCCCTCATCTGTTCCCGGCCGCCCTCCTCCCCTCCGCTGCGAAGCCTTCCGTGACGCGTCCCGGCCCCGCCCTCACGTGGCTTTGTGCATGATTATATACATGCATCATATGCATGTATTAAATTCACACTATATATAATATCATATATTATCACATCTTAACAAATAGCTGGATACACACTTTATCCTGGATAAAACACTTTTAAAAGGAAATAAGTGTTATTTCCTAACACAAAGTAGTTTGTTTTGTGTCTTAGAAAGATATTCCTAAGATAATATAATGTCTAAGAGGCTAGTTGGAGTATGTTTGGACTTAGAGAAGTTCAATGTTAACAAATAAAAGAGCGTTTCCTCCTAAACGGTTTCATCAAGTCATGAACCTAATGGTTGGTTCATTAAAGCTTTGCATTTATTCATTGAAACGTTCAATGAATGTGTGGATGCTTTTGATCTCGCTTGTTCGACGTAACTAAGATCATTAGTTTCATGCAAAGCCCCTGAAACATTATCTTATTCCCGAGCACTGTTTATCTCATACGAGAAGCCGCTAACACCCCTTCAGCTGCTTGGGTATCCTCACGTTACGATCGTGGATCCTTTGGCCGGTGTTTTACCTCGGTGGCAGTAGGCTTTGTTATAACTGCTCCTTACATCAAACTTACTCCATCGACATAAGAAGATGGAAGCTGTTACTGTTCTTGTTTTCCAGGTATTCTGTTTTCGATATTTTTACATGTTTAAATTCTTGAAGAGATCTCCCATGTTTTGATTGTTTTCCATTGCCAGTAATCATAAGACGATTAAACAAAATCCATCAATTTTGTGATTCAAGGGCTACTCCAACTTGATCCTTTAAGTCCGTCAATCATATCCAAGACCTGGACTGAGGCTACGACTCAAAATGAAGTGAGAGTAGTTGAATGAAAGTTATTTGTTTGTGTTAGAATGGAAGAGTGGTAACCCAATACCCAAGATGTCTCTCTAAAGGAGGTCTTGGTGTTTATTTATATTGAATGATAAAGATGGTATGATACCTAAAGTCTGATGTGGGACTCAACTCAACTTAACATCTAACACTCCCCCTCAAGTTAGGTGTACCTAGCTTGGATACATAAGAAAATAAAAATAATCATCTTTGACTCCCCCTCAACCTGGACATGCCCGATTTGGTATGCAAATTCTGAAAATTAATAACATAAAAACACATTAAAACACAACATCATAGAAGCCCAATAGAGGTTCGGGTAGCCTGATGGAGATCCAAGCAGTGGTGAATGTTGCGGAATCGTCGGGAGACACAACGACAGAAACGGGAAAACGAAAGAAAGAAAGCAACAAGAACACATCGATTTACGTGGTTCGGGAATAATCCCTACGTCCACGGGAGAGGCGTAATTTCACTATATCGGGAGCACAAATTACAGAGGTTTTTCAGTAGTAACCCTAGCCTGCAAATGGGCTATAAAACAATGGAGAATACGTTCACTGTTCGAAAAGTGAGTCCGCGTCGCTACAGTGAATGTCGGTCAGCTTTGTCAAAAGCGTTACAGTGGTTGCCGGCTGGAAGTCAAAAGTGCTACAGTCCAGTTTCCCCGAAGTCCGCACTGCTACAGTGCCTGTCGGTCAGCTCTGCTACAGTAGCCAACATTGCTACAGTTGCGGGCCACAAGCATTCGGCCCAACCGGATCGGGCTACACAATCCAACAGTGAAGGGCCCGATGAAGATCTAGGCAGTGAAGAATAAGTTTGACGGTGATCTGGACAACTCAACTATGACCCGAGCATTGACGGGAAGTCCGACGGTGATCTGGTAATTGATGTGGAAGTCCAATAGTGATCTGGACAACTTGACGGTGACCCGAGCATTGATGGGGAAGTCTGACGGTGATCCGAACGTTGATGAAGAAGCCTGACGGAGATCCAGGCAGCTTGACAGAGATCCAGACAATGGTGAAGAAGTCTGTAGAATGATAAAATAGGAGAAACCGAACCCCCAAGGTGTTCTCTCTAAAGGAGCCCTTGGGGTTCTTTTATAACAAAAAATTAAGACCACACCAGACCTCAAGTTCAATATGGGTTGCAGACTCCAACATTCCCCCTCAAGCTAGGTGAACCTAGCTTGTACACATAAAGAAAAAAAACAAACCAAACCAATGAAGACAAAACAATCAACAGACTGCAAACACTCCCCCTCAAGTTGGACATACCCAGCCTGACGACAAAACAAGACAAAACAGAATAAAAGATAAAGTTGCAAGGTTGTTGCTCCCCCTCACGATCGCAGCTCCCCCTTATGGATGATGGATGGATGAAGTTGTCGCAGACGCAGCAGAGAAATCACATAGGCCGGACCTGTTGACGGAGCGCCAGGAATGCCGCACTAGTGGGGCCGGTCGATGAGACGCCGGGAAATCCACACTAGCATCGGGAAAGCCGCACTTGCGGGGCCGGTGACGGGAGGCGGGGATTCTGCAGAAGTGTTGCGGGATCTGGCGGCGCCAAAGGGCCCAAATCCAAGGTGGTCAAGCTGCTGCGCCACGGTGGAGGAAGTGCGAAGACGTGTGCCGGCAGACAGGGATGCAGCTGCCGAGTGGCGTCGGGAGATGCCGGCGACGGGAGGCGGGGATTCCGCAGAAGTGTTGCGGGATCTGGCGGCGCCAAAGGGCCCAAATCCAAGGTGGTCGAGCTGCTGCGCCACGGTGGAGGAAGTGCGAAGACGTGTGCCGGCAGACAGGGATGTAGCTGCCGAGTGGCGTCGGGAGATGCCGGCGACGGGAGGCGGGGATTCCGCAGGAGTTGCCGGAGATCCGAATCTGATGGAGGGCGGCTCGTCCGGCCGTCGGCAGAAGGAGGTCGGCATAGAGGCGGGGTTGCCGCAGGTGGCCGGTATGGAGGGAGCAGTTGTTCGTCGGAGGAAGTGCCGACGATGAGAGGCGTCGGACTGGGGCGGATGAAACCGGCCGAAGGGAGGGCTGCCTTGCAGAGCAGCGCGGGAGAGGCCAAGAGACCGCCAGAAGGGTTCTGCTGAGAAGGGCAAGGTCGGCGAAGCCGGAAGACTGTAGGGATGGAGGCTGGCTGTTGGAGGAGCCGACAGGGGGAGAGATCCGCTGGGAGGGAGGCGGGGCTGGATGTTCGCACAGGAGGCGGGCCGAGATGGAACCGCCTGGAGAGGAGCAGTTGTCGTGGAGCATCGCGCGCAGGGAGGAGGACCGGCGGGAGGGATCCGCAGGGATGGAAGCGCGCCAGCTAGCAGGGCCGAGAAAATCCGCAGGAGGCGGGGCCGACAAATCCGCCGGGAGGAGGGCTGGGAGCCGCGACGGGAGTTGAGAGGGAGCCAGCGCATGGAGGACGCGTAGGGCGGGAGGGAGCCGCCGAGAGGATGGTCCGCCGGGAAGGGAGGCGAGGCCGGGCTTCGCCGGGAAGCTGCGGGAGAGGTGGGAGGCGTCGAGAAATGTTGCGGGAGCCGGGAGCTGGGAGGTGCATTTGGAAGCGGGGCCACCGGGGTGCATCGCTAGAGCAGGGAGCCGCTAGGAGGATGGTCTGCCGGGAGCCGCGACGAGGGTGCCGGAAAAAAAAAAGGTATGAGGGAGCCGCCAGACGAGGTCGCCTGGACGAGGCCGTCGCGCGCGCAGAGGCAGAACTAGGCAGGTCCGAGAATCCGCAGGGAAGGAGGCGGCGCAGGAAGGGAGATCCGCCGGGTGGGAAGGAGGTCCAGCACGGGGGGCCGCTTGAAAAAATGAGCCCGGAGGGGCGGCGGCAGAAAATAAACCTAGCCCTACATGGGGGCCGCCGCCCCCCACAGGGGAGAAATAATGAGAAACCCTAGATAGGGGGGAAATAAAATGGGAGGGACGGCTCGGGATTAGGTTCCCTCTGATATCATGTAGAATGATAAAATAAGAGAAACCGAACCTCCAAGGTGTTCTCTCTAAAGGAGCCCTTGAGGTTCTTTTATAACAAATAATTAAGACCACACCGGACCTCAAGTCCGATGTGGGATGCAGACTCCAACAAAGCCCAATGGAGATCTGGGCACAAGACAACAAGGGCTGTTGGGAAAACTCAGCAGGATGCACCTTAACTGGTGCACGCCTGTTGTACCAGCACTGGGACAACGAACAAGAGAAGCGCCGCAAAGGCTCTCTGTGTCTAGTTGGTGCCCACGTCTAAGGAGCAGCACCAGAAGAGGCCCCTGGACAATGGGCAGATTTGGTTCCAAGTCAAGTGGCGAGGAGGACGTAGCCTTGAACAACTCCCACCTGGAACAAATGCCTGAGAAAGGTGTCGCCTGAGAGATGGGAGCGCGCACCTTCAAAGGGAGGTTGCAGCGTCAAAGGTCGCGCCAGGAAGAGGCGTTGTGCGACTGGGGAAGATGGGGTTGTCGCAGCGGGAGAAGGGGTGCACAACCGCTGGGTGGGGGCGGCGCAGAGAGTCACCGCTGGTGGGGGGCGGCCGACAACCCATCACAGCTGGATATAGGGGCACACGACAAGGACCCACGACAAAGAGGAGCGGAGGGGGCAGCGGTAGAGAATTAGGGCTCGTTGGCCATGGGACCGCCGCCCCCCTTGGGGGGAAAAAGGTGGAAAAATAAAAATAGATCTAGGCGGATATGTGGGAGGGGGAGGGGTTTCGGGTTAGAGCTCCTCTAATATCATGTTAGAATGGAAGAGTGGTGACCCAATACCCATGTTGCCTATCTAAAGGAGGTTTTGGTGTTTATATTAAATGATAAAGATGACATGATACCTAAAGTCCGACGTGAGACTCTGGACAAGTGTGGAGAATGAGAGAGAAGAAGAGATGGTGAATGTGTGCAGTGAGTATGCACATGGTATAAAGAGAATAGGAAGAAGAGAAGGGGAAGAAACACAACAATGAGATGAAAGTCTATTTTGGGTGGAGACTCTCTTGCAGCTTATCTATCTGTTTTTACGGGAGCACATTATACACGTCGGGAGACATTGTGTTTCACGAGTTCAAGAATGAGCCCTGCTCGTTGTATCCAATATGTTGAAACTCATGGATCATGTGATCATGGGTTTTACCGGATCATGACAAGGATGTAGCCATTCGTTTTGAGTGATGAACCTTGTAAAAATCCTTTGTGCCTGTTGTGTTTGTGCATTGACGTGTGTGTGAATCTTTGACAATGATCTTGTCGTTCACTTTAACAGGCGTCGATGGTTGTTTGAAGGAGAAATATAAAAGGGAATTGAATTCCCTGATTCAAAACCCCACTCTTCGTGAATTCTCACTGTTCGTGTGGGTGCTTTTCAAAGTTTCCTGGAATAAGGTTTGCATGATCCAACCTTGCAAATCTATATTCTTTATGAGTGGACTGATTGTTTTTTACTTGTGAAGGCATTTGGCCCGTGATGACTTGGGGAAGAAAAATGAGATTACATGAAGTCCATTTACGGCTCACAATCCCAATTTGGGCAAGGTTTAACAGCTCATGTCACAGTTGAACGTCATCATCGTAGAGCTAGTCATGGAACTACTCGGTGATCGTGATTAGATCGTTGTTTTAGCAATGCTTGATTTACTGTACCTTGCATTGCCTAGTAGAAGCGTCATGTGTTCTAGCATTAATACCTCCCCCCGATAGTTCACTTGGACAGACAACTCATTGAAGAGGCAGGCGTGCCTGATGAGTGTTCCACCTGCCTTGTTGGGGATAGATGTGGGATTTCAGGATCTGGTTGCGATATCTGTTGTACCCTTATGCCACAAGCTAGGGTATCAACTTCATTCAAACGGGAAGCCACGCCACAACTCCAAATTGATTGGGCTCTTCTGGAAGCATTAGATATGGCCATTCCTCAAGAAGGTGCGCCCATTCCTTCAACCTTGCATGAATTCGTAGCAGTGGCCGTTCTTCCTTGGCAGTGGTTGTACGTTCAAGTCATGATCATTCCTTCACCCGAAACGGTTGTATCTTCTAGGTGGCGAGTTTTTTCTCTGAAATGCTCCAAATATGTTTCAAGTGTGCTCATATTTCGTAAACTCTTCGAAATCAGTATGTTTGATCAAGTTCCACCTACCAGAGATAAAATGGAGCAAATGATGTAAAAAATGGATCATCATCGGATATTAGCATAAAATTTAAGCTCAATATGGGTCATGATGTTTTCATTTGAATTCTATGCTTTCTCCCATTGAGATTCCACAGTTTATTGCATGATTTTTCCTTTTTCCTTTTTTCTTTCTTCTTTTAGTGATGTTTTTTTTTGTTGAACCTTGTTTCTTTTTTAAGCAGGCCGTTGATATCCTTCTCTCATCTCGAGAACATCTGAACATGGAAAGGTCTATGTATGCCAAGTCAGAGAGTGCTGAAACCAAGAGAGAGTTGGAAGTTGACCCCATTCAAGTGAGTCCGCTACCATGGATTTCCATATTAAATCATTAGAAAGGCAGCCTGGTTAGCAGTTACAGTTTTTGTTAAAAGCATAAAATGTATTTGCAACCTATCACCCCAATCTTGTGATCATTGCACTTGCATGTCAAATGTTACTTCTTATTTTGCTCATCTAGCGATGCCAAATGCAATGGATGGAAACCGGATACAATAGTCTTGTTACCCTCAAGGAATTAAACAAAATTTGGATTAGTGTTGTGTTGTGGCATGGTTAGCTGTTGCTAGCTCCCCTGGAAACTGTACCCCCCTTCAAATGCATCCTGGAAAGAGATTCCATTCCATTGGGCAAGTTTTCACAACTATATCATTGAAAATATAAGCCAAACCTAATTTAAATTTAAGATTAATTCTAGCAGTTCCGATCATCGATCAAATTTTCAGTATTTTGGTTCCACCATTATCAGTTAATACACCACATCAATCTTTCATGATCTGGTTCAATCAGCATCAAAACCATGTCTTATCAGCTTAATGATCACTTGATATCTCATCTCATGACCCATTCTTCTTCTCTCCCGTTCTCTTCTCCACCTTTTTTGCCTACAAAGTGCAAATGATCCATCTTTGGCTATGATACCTGTAGATGGTGAATTCCCCTTACCTCAATGTGAGGTGGGGATACTCTTTTATAGATGAGTAATTCTAATTACAAGGTGGGTAAGTCCGATGTGGGACTCAGAATACCCATTTAACCTTAAATGGGGTCCAACACTCCCCCTCAAGCTGGACATGCCCAGATTGGATAGAGTCCCACAAAGAAAACAAAGATGACAAGACACATGACCATCTCAGACTCCCCCTCAATCTGGGCCATGGAGGCTGTGAATACCCAGCCTGGTAGTGAGAGACTCAAGGCGAGCTCCTGGGAGACCTTTGGTGAAGAGATCAGCAAGCTGATCGGCCGTCGGGATATGGCCGAAACCGATATGGTGCTGCTCCAGATGGTGGCGGAGAAAGTGACAGTCCACCTCGATATGCTTCGTCCATTCATGGAAGACGGGATTCGAGGCAATCTTCGTGGTGGCCTGATTGTCACACCAGATATGAGCAGGAGTCGATGCGGGGAAACCGAGCTCATGGAGGAGATGACGAAGCCAGAGGATCTCAGTAGTGACGGTGGCCATGGCTCGATACTCGGCCTCGGCACTCGACCGGGAGGCGACAATCTGCTTCTTGCTGCGCCAAGAGATGAGATTGCCGGCGAAGAACACGGCGAAACCCGAAGTAGACTTGCGGGTAGCGAGGCAGCCGGCATAGTCCGCATCACAGAAGGCCTCAACATCCATGTGAGCATGATGTGAGTACTGAAGGCCACGTGCAGGGTCTTTCTTGATGTATTTGGCAATGCGAAGGACAGCATGCCACTGAGATCTGGTGGGATGTTCCATGAACTGGTTGACTTTGCCAACGACACAGGCAATGTCGGGACGCGTCATGGTGAGGTAGTTAAGTTTACCGACCAGGCGTCGATAGCTCTCAGGATGAGGAAATGGTTCCGAGTCGGAATGAAGGGAGCGTTCCCCAGGCTCAAGTGGAGTGTCCACGGCGGTGGCTGTGCTCAACCCGGCATCCTGCAAGATATCAAGAGCATACTTGCACTGGCAGAGAGAGATAGTGTCCGCAGTCCGGGAGACCTCGATGCCAAGGAAGTAAGTGAGGGGACCAAGATCCTTGGTGTGAAAGTGCTGGTGAAGATGCGCCTTGAGGCTTGCGATGCCTCTGGAGTCGCTCCCTGTGATGATAATGTCATCAACATAAACCACAAGCAAGATACAGCCGTGCGCCGTCGTACGGAAGAAGATTGTGTGATCTTTCATACTCCGAGAGAGGCCAAAGGCGGTGACGACCGTGCTGAAGCGGCCAAACCAAGCCCGAGGAGACTGCTTGAGGCCGTAGAGGGAGTGACGGAGACGGCAGACATGCCGGTCGGCACCAGAGGTAGAAAAACCAGGAGGCTGCTGCAGGTAGACTTCTTCATCAAGAAAGCCATGGAGAAAAGCATTTTTAACATCCAGTTGATGAAGCGGCCAGTGATGATGAGCAGCCAGCGAGAGGAAAAGGCGGACAGAGGTCATCTTTGCGACTGGAGAGAAGGTCTCAAATTAGTCGATGCCATATGTCTGAGCAAATCCCTTGGCGACAAGCCGGGCTTTGAGGCGGCAAAGAGAGCCATCGGGATTTAGACGGATCGTGAAAATCCATTTACAGCCGACCGCCTGTTTGCCCGCCGGAAGTGGAACAAGATCCCATGTATGGTTGTCATCCAGAGCTTGCAATTCATCCCTCATGGCGGCTAGCCACCCAGGGTGAGATTTTGCTTCACCAACTGTCCGAGGAATCGACACGGTCTCCAGCGCTGACAGACCCCTGTATGAAGATACAAAGAGAGGAGTAGTCTGACACGAGCGAGTACCTTTCCGGAGCGCAATCGGCACGTCCTCGGGAGCTGTGACAGGAGCAACGGACGAAGCAGGAACAATGTTGTCCTCGGCCGGGATGGGAGGTACAGCGGAAGGACGACGGGAGTAGGTCTGTCCAAAGAGATGACCGGGCGGGGGAGACAACAGAGGCGGGTGAACGAAGAGCGGAAGACAGTCATCGATGGTAGTGTCGGGAGAAGGAGAGGGGAGAGTGAAAGGAGAGGTCTCGACAAACGATACGTCGGCAGAGGTGATATACCGACGGAGGTCTGGAGAGAAGCATCGGTACCCGCGCTGAGTGCGGGAATATCCATGAAAAATACAGCAATGAGATTTGGGAGAAAGTTTGGAGAGATTGAGGCGAGTGTCCCGGACATAACAGAGACATCCGAAGACGCGGAGTGGAAGGGAGTGAGGAGGACTAGAGGGGAACAGGGTATGAAAGGGAGTCTCCCCCTGAAGGATGGAGGAGGGAAGACGATTCAGAAGGTAAGTAGCAGTGAGGATGACATCCCCTCAGAAGAGAAGAGGTACCTGGCAGTGGAAGAGGAGGGCACGAGCGGTTTCCAAAATATGCCGGTGTTTCCGCTCGGCCACCCCATTTTGCTGAGGGGTATCAGGACAGGAGGTCTGGTGGATGATGCCGTGGGCCCGCAGAAACTGCTGAAAGTGAGTGGATAAGTATTCCCGCCCATTGTCAGATCGGAGACATTTGACAGGGATAGAAAACTGTGTCTGGTTCTCATGGAAAAAGGTCTGAAAGGTGGAGAGAACCTTTGTCCGATCTCGAAGAAGATAAAGCCATGTCATCCGGGAATAATCATCAATGAAAGAAATGTAATATTTATACCCAGATTGACTCGAGGTGGCACAGGGACCCCATACATCGGAATGAATCAAATCAAAGGGTTTGGCGGCCCGTGTGTCAACTCGAGGAGAATATGATGTGCGATGATGTTTCGCAAAACGACACGACTCACAAGGAAAAGATAAACGGGGACTAATATCGGGGTAGAGTTGATGAAGTGCGGAGGCGGAGGGGTGGCCCAACCGAGAATGGAGGTCTACGGCATGAGCAGGGATAGACGCGCAGGCGATGGAAGTCGGGCCAACGAACATGTACACCCCATCCCGAAGCTGGCCTCTACCAAGTTTCCGGTTCGTCGTCCGCTCCTGAAACAAAATAGAAGACGAGGAAAAGATAGCATTGCAATTGAGATCCTTGGTCAGTTTGCTGATGGAAAGCAGGTTAAATGGACTCCGGGGTACATGAGCCACCGAGGATAGGTGAGGGAGGAGGTGAGGGAACATGTGCCAAAGCCGGCTATGGGGAGAGTGGACCCATCAGCAACAGTGATGGCTGAGGATCCACTATAGGGACGGTAGTTGGAGAGCATACCTGCATCCCTGGTGAGGTGGTCGGGCGCACCCGAGTCAAACAGCCATGCAGGGGAACGATGACTGACAAGAGCAGTGTGACCACCGGAATGGGCAATAGAAGCTGATGAAGAGCCCGGGATGGAGGTGGTCCGGTAATCGTGAATCAGCTGGATCTCAGCCAGGGAGAGATCCAAAGAAGGGGGAAGAGCAGCAGCAGGTGAGGACGCATCGCGGAGCGCAGTCTGGCCCTGGCGGGGGTGCGACTCGGGACGACCATGCAGGACCCAGCAACGGTCGACCAGATGGCCGAGCTTGCCGTAGTGCTGGCAGAGGGGGCGAGGTCGGCCGTCGCCACGGCCGCGCCCTCGAGGGCCAGTAGGGCGACCACCGCCACGTCCGAGGAGCGCAGTGTGATCAGGGATGGGGACGGGTGGTGCCAGGGCCCGATGAGCCTTCTGCAGGTGATGATAGACCTGCGGGATATCCAGTGTAGACGGGCTGGCTAACATCTCAGTGGCCGTCGTGGCGTAGTCCGGTGCGAGGCCATTCAGGAGATTGAATAGGCAGAGCTGGTCCCGTTGAGTCTGCTCTTCGGCCGGAGTTTGAGGAATAGGCCAGAGTTCCTGCAGTTCGTCGCGGAGACCCTTCCATTCCATGAAGTAGGTTGGGAAGGTCTGATCCTGCTGGCGGATATGGGAGAGACGCTGTAGAACGTCGGAGACCCGAGCCAAGTTATTGGTCTCGGAGAACATGACAATCAAGGAATCCCATAGCTCTTTGACGGTGTTGGCAGTCCTGGTGACATCTTTCATGGAGCAGTCCATGGAGTTGACCAGTAAGGCGAAGATTTTGCTGTCCGCCAGCTGCCAAGAGTCGAACTTGGGGTCAGTGAGTTCGGGTGGGGGTTTCTCAAGATGAGAATGAAGTCCCATGCCGCGGAGGGACATCAAGACCGTCTTCCGCCACACGGAGAAATTAGTGGCATCCAGCCGGTCATCGACAAGCCGGGAGGAGGCCGTGATCAGGGACGGCAGAACGGAGGATGCGTCCATGGAGGGCGGGTGCGGGACCTGTTCGCCGGGAGTCGTGCGGTGGAAGGGAGGCGGCCCTGAGAGGTTGCCGGAGGGAGCAGCGACAGGGGGTCGCGCTCAGGATGGTGCGGCTGGGCAGGGGCGGCGTGGGTGCTAGGGCGCGGGTGCTGGGCAGGAGCGCCGCGGGGCCGAGGGCGGTGCGGGACCTGGGCGCGCCGTGCACCGGAAGCCGGGGCCGGGAACAACGCCGGGAGAGGGCGCCGGGAGGGGAGCCGCTGGGAGAGGGCGAGGGCGCCAGGGCGAGGGTGCCGGGGCGAGGCCGAGGACGCCGGGGCGAGGCCGAGGGCGAGGCGTCGGGGCGAGGCGCCGAGGGCGAGGCGCGCCGAAGGCGAGGCGGCGGGGTGAGGCGCTGGGGCGAGGCGCCGGGGCGAGGGCGCTGCGGCGCGAAGGGAGGGCCGCCGTGAGGGAGTGCCGCTGGGAGCCGGGGCGAGGCGCGCCGAGGGCGAGGCGTCGGGGCGAGGGCGTTGCGGCGCGAAGGGAGGGCCGCCGTGAGGGAGTGCCGCCGGGAGGGAGGGCTGCCGGGAGAGAAGGGCAGAGCCAGAGGGGGGGGGGGGGGAGGCGGGGCCGGTCAGAACCGGGAATCCGCTGGGAGGGAGGGTCCGGATGAAGATCCCTCTGATACCATGTAGATGGTGAATTCCCCTTACCTCAATGTGAGGTGGGGATACTCTTTTATAGATGAGTAATTCTAATTACAAAGCGGGTAAGTCCGATGTGAGACTCAGAATACCCATTTAACCTTAAATGGGCTCCAACAATACCAAACGCCAATCTTTGTTGTGGAAGGTCCACTGCCACTTAGCAGGAAGAAATCTATCGCATCACTGTTAAACATGGATTTTCATAAAATCAAACACAGACAATTTATATTGTTCAGCCCTTTCTATGTTAGGCTTATTTTTATGGTTTAATTCTTGCTGACCTGCTGCCAAATACCGGTTGCCCTGTCCTTGGTCCATGCTGTATCGCAAATCTTAAAATCCATATGGTAATAATGATCCCAAACTAATTTATATTTCACTTATTCTGGATCATGTTTAACGTCTTTGGAACCTTAAATTATTGTTGGTTCTGTTGTGCAGTTCTTAAACAGAAATAAGTGTGCTCCTCCTAATCCTAATAGAAATGTAATACATTGCATTTTTCGAGTAAAATAGAATGTTGAAAAAAAAAACGATAACCTTACCTAACTTTTGAATAATAATAAATCCCATAATTTTGCTTAGTCTTATTCAAGTGTTTTTTGCAAGCCTTGATCATTTACTTCAAATTTTATTACAGCCGCTAAGGGCGGCTCCACACACGCTACAAAGATGCGGCTTGGGGGCTCGGCCCTGCGACCGCCGCCCCAAACCCCGAACCCCCTTGCCACCACAGCCACCTGCGTGGGGCCTTGATCATTTACTTTATTTTCAGGTAGAGTTGCTTCTAGGAAAAGCCTATTCAGATTGGGGCCATGTGAACGATGCCATCACTGTTTATGATCAACTTATCTCTAGCCATCCTAATGACTTTCGTGGTTACTTAGCCAAGGTACCCTCTCCTCTTCTGTGTTTTCCACGTGCAAGTCGAGTTGAAATTTGTCTTTGACGTGAATCTGCATTTGCTTCAATTTACAAGCATAAAGCTGTTGCCAAATGATAACCCAGAGTCATATAAGCTATGTTTGCATGGATGCTTATTCGAATCCCTTTTCTGTTGCACAAATTGTGAGTTCAAGTGGAGATTTAGCAGGTTGCATATTCTACTATGGAAAAGCTAAAATAAAAATAAAAATTTGATGAGGGCGCCCACTGAAATAGTTTAAAGGAGACTCATAGAAGAAGATGATCTAATTGTCACTTCTTACAATATAGATGTTGTGCCTTGTTGACCTCTCTGCTACTCAAGTGATTTCTCAATTTATTTCCTTGTTGTTTTTTAAGGGAATCATTCTGAAGAACAGAAAAGCTGGAGACGCAGAGAGAATGTTTATACAGGTGAGTATATATGAACCTTAATCTCACCTATTGATGTGCGGAGTTATAACAATTCCTACTTATTTTGAGATTGGATGCATTGAAATGAAGTCATTAGTTATTAGAAAACTGACTTTAATTTTAGTAAATGTCGGAAGCATATTTTATGAGGTTTTCCATGTTTATAGGCACGGTTCTTTGCTCCGGAGAAAGCCAAGCCACTAATTGATCGTTATTCGAGAAGATGATCTATCATGTTTTCCATTTTCTTTTATCGTGTAATGTACGTGGAAGTTTCAAGAGGATCTGGGTTTATTTATCAGATCATGAAACCGGAAAAAAAAAATACACGAACAATCTTCTGGGATTCAAATTGTTCAGGGCAGACATAGAAAGGTAGCATGTATCATGAAGTAACATACAAGTTATAATACATTGTGTGTGTGCACCATTACAGCGTCACATGTCAACGCAAACAAATCATAAACCCCATCATTTGTTGGTGGGTGAAATAATATATCCCCATGTGCATCAACCCCACTAAGATGTGAGTGGTGTATGTGATGCATGATGATGATTGACCAGTTGAATGAATAAATAAATAACAATCATAAAAAATTACAAATAAATAGATAAAATGTCTCATTTAACCAGAATATGAAATAAATACAATGTTATTGCCTCATAATAGAACAAAGTAAATCAAAATAATACATTTATTATGTCTTATAAATAAAAAATGACACGATTAGGAAAGAAATACAAGACTAATATGATTAGAAAAATTGGAATTCTCGTAATGTGTTCTCTAATGAGAAGGACTAGACATTTGGTCGAGTGGTCTCAAGAATGAGAAGTTTGATTTTGAGATTAGATTTGGTGGAGGTGGGAGTGACTGCTGAGGACCAAATAAGATAGGTGTTATTTGCCTTGGGAGTAAATTATGATATAATAAAATATAGTACAATTGAGCAAAATTTAGATATTTTTAAGGTTTAGAAACATTCAAAACATTGCAAGTACTATTGATTCAAAAGCCTATTACTATTGAATCATAAACTTTTTACCATTGAAGCCCATCTAGATGCTATTATTCCAAAAATTGTGAAAGTCACTTGATTTCATTTATAAATACTCACATCTCCTACTCATTATCCTCACCAAATCAAAGGTTCTCATTAGTTCTATATTTCTCTCTTATATTCTTCCACTCTAATTTTGGAGAATCTTTGAGGGGTTAAAGTATCAATTCCAAACAAGTTAGGGGGCGAAGTCATGGTAGGAGTCTTCTTCTTTCAGTGGGTTGGTTTATTTGAAAACATGCTTATAGTTAGCATGGATGCCCACTATATGGACACCTCATGCAAGATTCTTGATAAGAATTTTGTTTTATTTTTGCATGATTATAGAAGGTGAAATCATTCATAAATTATATGTTTGATACCGTTGGCACTTGTTGCCATCCCATGGAGATCGAGAATATGATTTAGGCCTTGTTGAAGGACCCTAGAACATCCTGGGAGGGGAGGGTTGAATTGGAGTGTCAACTTTTTGTTTAAAAGGGACGGATCTTGTTCCCACGTTGGTAAGAACTTGTTAAACCTGTTTGATGGTACTGTATAGTGATTTAAACCTTCACATGCAGGCTAGTAAAAGGAGCATACGTCGACAATGTGTCGGTCGTACCGAAATCCACCAATCTTCACTAGTTGTGGAATATAGAAGTTCAGACACATTCATTCTGTGCTAGACACACTGCCTTTACAAGATTTTAGGGATAACACGCTGCGTCTCGAAACACTTCTGTTGACTTATCCTAGTTCATTGTCTTGAGTGAAGTCTTACTCAATTTATCGACTTGAAGGTCGTTTTAGTAAATTGACATTAAAGTATGTCTCTGACTAGCACGAGACTCTACTTGTACTATAGACCTGACTTGATGCACTTTGAAAGCAATGTTCACTAAAAACCAGATGTTCAAAACTGTTGTTCACGAAGCTCCTTCACTAAGTCACTACCTCCGCGAAACAAACTGCTTTCGCGGAGCTCACTGTGTCATCGCGAAATACCCCATCATCACGAGACTCTCATTTCTTAGAAGCATTGGCATCAGTCAAGACTTAAAAAGTCTTTTCGCGATGCTCAAGCTCGCACAGAAAACCAGACTCGCGAAGCTCCTGACCTTCGTGAAATCAAAGCGATTCTGACTTTTCTCCAATTATTTTCGAGTAAAATAAAGTGGGAGTAGCCTCATATTTATAGGGCGAAACTCCTTCCCTTACAAAGCTTCAGTGAAATTCAACGTACTCACGAAACTTCTCGTAGTCATGGAGATTACCGTCAACTTGTCGCACATTCGCACTGCTCCACTTGTTGTCGTGGAGAACACCATCAACTCATCGCGCACTCATGAAGCTCCATACCTTCACGAAGCTCAACCTTTACGAAACCTAGTCTTCGTGAAACCCATGTCTTTACCATATTTATGAAAAGTTGATTCCAGAAAACAACCTTTCACGATGCTACCCTCTTTCTCTAGATTTTGAGCGCAAAAAATTGGCAAGCGCTGGGAAACGAAGCCACCTTCAATACTATAGTCAGCTTGCACCGTAAGATCACTTTCCTTACAAACTCTCTGATCATCAAAGTGTGGATTGACAACAAACACAAACCTGACTCCGTTTCCAGCAAAGAACAACCTTGGTTTCAACACTTGTGATATATTGGTTCGAGTGACATCATAGGTTGACTTGAGTCGATTCATTACATAAACATTCTGTGTGATGCATAGAAATGGTTGTCAGTCATTTACCTAGGTTATAACCAATTGAAGGATATCAATGGTGAGGCATAATGTGATTTGATGCACTTGTATGACGCACCCTAGAGTTTTTCCTTAAAGGTGGAGAATGGGGTGTTTCCGGAGGATAAACGATAAAGTTAGTCTAGAAGTGGGGAAAATGTTGATCAAGTTTCACAATTTTTAGCTCGTGTTCACCACAAGGTTATAAGGTTGCGCTGAGAGTTTGGTGATGACATGTTCATTAGGTGTGTAAGTGTCACAACATTGGTAGTAGAGTTGTTTACTTATTTTAATTTAATAATTAAGTTACGAGGCTTTGAGAATTTGTAAGTTAAACTTTTTTTGTTCAATGATGGGAAAATGGTATGTCACGATGTGACGTCCCGACCCGAGCGCCACTGAACGGTGCCCTGATCCGGTTGACCACATGCCCTCAAGCGCACATCCCCGTGCGTCAGAGGGTGCCGACTAACAACGATGGTCTGGTAAGTCAATCTTGGGGAGACTATACCCTCTTTTTTTAGAATAAAACACCAGCGGAAGCAAATAAAAACAACCAAGTACGGAAGTGTATAAATAACTAGAACAATACCATGACATATGATAGTCAAAACTAGAGAATACAATACTCAATTGAAAGGTAAAACATGCTTTGACGATGCAAGTGCTAAGTGTATACAATGCAACCGAAAGTAAAGACACAACGACTTCATAACGGGTCCCGAACTGCGTCCAGTTCCCTCTCCCATGCTCCAATCCCAAACAACAACCTATCTTAGGGCCTTGCCCTTATCCTGTCCTGCAAAAAAAAGTCTGCTCGGGTGCCAATCAGGCAGCCCGAATAGGGTGTGAGTACAACTCAGTAGGCCACCACCAATGGTGTCTAAAACGAGTCCAGTCAAAAGATAGTGCATGTAGTTTTATGAAGCAATAAATACAATGCATAATCTAAACAGTTATCACATTGTCATTTAATCTTTAATCAACACATTGAGCCAAGTTCAAATCATGTTTCCCATTTGAATCATCATTCATTATCATTAATCATCTGGTGTAGGTCGTCTTGCCTAGCACCCCAATTCTCAGTTGAAACATCATTCATTATTATCATTAATCATTTGGTGTAGGTCGTCATGCCTAGCACCACAAATCTCTTTGAGTGTAGGTCCTCATGCCTAGCACTCCAATTCTTATTCGGTGTAGGTCGTCATGCCTAACACCCCATAATCTCAAGCTTGGATAACTATTGGGGAGGAACGCCATATCCAAATCCCAACTTCTAATCGTTCTAGGATGCCATGCCTAGCAGCACAATATCTTATCCATTTAATCATTCTTTAAGTCATAAGAATTTGCCACATTATTCATTTACTAATCCAATGATTAATTAAGCATTTTAAAGGCCATTAGTTAATTCAACAATTAACTAAGCACATAACCCATTATTTAATTCATCAATTAATCAATCAATCAATACCATTCTCATTCCACAATTAATTCTTCACAATTAATCATCCATATCAAAGTTCAACTTTTCATAATTAATTCTCACAATTAATTGTCTTTGATCAACATCATGACATATAATTAATTATCCTAATTAATTATCTTTAGTCAATATTATGGATAATAATCAATTCTCACAATCAATTATCTTACATGGCCAAACATCATTTCATAATTAATTCCCCCCAATCAATTATCTTTTCACATTCAATTAAGTATCTCAATTACAAAATCAAATCTCCAAAAGATCTATTTGGGCAACCCCCCATCGTTTGTTCCGTGATTCAATTATCAATTAAATCACTAAGGCAACTCGATGAATCAAGAGAATTTATGAGAACGATCATAAACTCATACACATATCTAAATTCACGACTATGAGAGTTTGATTTAGACCACCTACCTCAATTTCTTGACAGAAGTTAGCCCAACGGAAATCCCCAAAATCCGAGCGGCACAACATCATCGATCAAGCTTCAGATCTAAATCCCTAAACCAAAATTAAGATCAAAGGCATCAAGATCTTGCAAAACTAGATCTAGATCCACAATCCTAGATCTAGATCTCAATCCATAGGTTTAGATCCAAAAAAATGGTGGAGATCTTCCATGAAAAGATTTAAGAAAGATGGAGGAAAGAATGAGAGAATCACCGGGATGAAATCCACTTACCAGGAGGAGAGTGGATCTTCAATATGGGCTTTTGATCTCAAAGAATGACATTCAGATCACCTTGTAATCTCTCCGGGGGCTTTGGAAACACCTAGAATTCATCAAGCCCAAGCCAAGGTTGAAATATGGGAGTCCTAGGGGGTTCAGGTGGTTTTAAAAAGTATTTTCGGAATTAAAATCTCGCGCGCACGGTTTCCTGGGCAGAGGCACATGGTTAGGCAAACCGTGCACCAATCGTGTGAACATCTCTGTCCAGGTTTGCACAGTTGGCCCAGTTTTTCAAACTGTGTGCAAACCGTGCAGACCTCTCTGTCCAGTTTTTCACGCATGACACAGTTTGGTTGCACGGTTTTTCAAACCGTGCACAAACCATGCACAACCCACTATCCATTAGTTTTCCTTAAAAATTCATCCAAATGCACCCAAGCCACTAATCCAAATCAAAAGTACTTAAAAACATCAAAAAGTACCTAAAAACGTGACTGAGATGACTCCAGAGAAGGCCGAGATCTTACAATCTCTCCAATAGCTCGTCCTCGAGCTGCACTCTCAAACTTCTCTAAGATTTCGAGCCAAAAAGATTGGGCCATCGGGCCCTTATGTATACTTCCCGTTCCCAAGTTTCCTCTTGAACACTTCCATGTTGCCATAACACATGAACTAACAACATAGTCTTTCCCCGTAACACTTTCTCATTGCGACCCAACACACGTATCAGATGCTCCTCAAAGGACACATCTGTCTCTAGGTCAACCTATTTCACATCAATCACATGAGATGGGTCGGGGTGATACCGCCATAGTTGTGACACATGGAAAACATCATGCATAGCGCTGAATTTCTGCAGAAGTGCTAATCGGGACGCCATTGGCCCGATTCTTTCCAGCACCTCAAAAGGTCTCACAAACCTGAGCGTTAACTTGCCCTGCCTCCATACCCTATGGTGTCCCAATCTAGGTGACACCCGAAGGAATACACAATCACCCTCTGTAAACTCTAAGGGTCATCTCCGTCTATCAGCATATGACTTCTGCCTACTCTGAGCCGTAGCAATACGTTTTTGAATCAACTGCACCTGCTCCGATTTCTCCTGAACGAGTCTCAGTCCTAACAGCTCTGACTCACCCGCCTCTAACCAACATAGCGGTGATCTACAAGGTTTACCATAAAATGCCTTGTATGGTGCCATCTGTATAGTTTCTTGATAATTGTTGTTATAGGAGAACTCCACTAAAGCCAAGTGGTTTTCCTAAGAACCACCAAAGTCAAGCAAACATAATCGCACTATATCCTCTAACACTTGTATGGCACGCTCTGACTGCCCATCTGTCTGTGGGTGGAAGGCCGTACTTAACAGAACCTATGTACCAAGCACCTTATGTAAGCCCTTCCAGAAGCATGAAGTAAAGCACAAATCACGATATGAAACTATAGTCCATGGCACCCCATGAAAACAAACTATCTCTCTCATGTACAATTCTCCCAACTGCTCTACTGTAAAG
The DNA here is from genome assembly GCA_963277665.1 of Viscum album. Taxonomy (NCBI): domain Eukaryota; kingdom Viridiplantae; phylum Streptophyta; class Magnoliopsida; order Santalales; family Viscaceae; genus Viscum; species Viscum album. The sequence goes on from OY728121.1 coordinate 863,937,756, forward strand.
GTTTCTTTGATAGGGAAGAAGTGTGCTACTTTCATTAGTCGGTCCACAACGACCCAAATAGCATCATTCTTCCTAAGAGTCTTTGGAAGTCCTACCACAAAATCCATAGTCACGCCATCCCACTTCCATCCTGGAATAGATAATGGCTGCAATAGGCCTCTAGGTCGTTGATGCTCTGCTTTCACCTGCTGACAAGTGAAACATCTTGTTACGAACCCCACTATCTCCTTTTTCATGCATGGACACCAAAACTATCGTCGAAGGACACAATACATTTTTGTCACCCCAGGATGTACTGCCCACCTTGAAGCATGAAATTCTTGCATGAGTTCCTCTCACATACTCGTAGGCACAACAACCTGATTTTTCACATATATGATTTCATCCTCATCTATTTTCCAGTATAAAAGTGTCTCCCCACCTTCAAGGTTTTTCCTCAAGGCTAAACACTCCAGATCCTCATACTTCCTGTCCCTGATCCGTCTCAAGAGTGTAGACTCCACTGCTACAGAAACCAGAGTCATCCTCTCCTAACTCTCCTGAACTACCACATGCATTTCTACTAGCAAAGTCATCATCTTCTACTATACACCCGACTCATAAACCAACTAAGTATGAGTTTTTCTGCTCAAGGCATTAGCCACACTATTCCCCATCCCGGGTGTATATGCCAGTTCAAAATCAAAGGACTGCATATACTCTACCCATCTTCGCTGCCGAAGATTCAAGTCACGCTCTGAAAAGATATAATTCAAGCTTTTGTGATCCATAAAAACTGTAAACTTTTCACCCAAAAGATAGCGTCACCAATACTTAAGAGCATAAACCACTGCTGCCAACTCAAGGTCATGCGTAGGGTAATTCCGTTCATGTGGCCTCAACTGCCGAGACCCATAAGCAATGACTCTTTCCCCATGCATCAACACAACTCCTAGTTCGACCCCAGAAGCTTCACAATAAACCGTGTACTCCTCACTTGACCCAGGTAAGATCAAAATTGGTGTCGATGTCAAGTGCTTCATCAACTCCTGAAAATAATTCTCGCATGCTTCTGTCCAATTTTTTTTACCCATTTCTTTGTCAAACCAGTAAGTGGTGCTGCCAAATGAGAAAATTCCTAGATGAACCTCCTATAATAACCAGCTAATCAAAAAAATCTTCGAATATCAAAAAAATTCTTGGACTGCTCCCAAGAAATCATTGCCTGTACTTTTTCTGGGTCCACTACCACACCTTCTTTTGAGATGATGTGCCCTATAAAGTGTACCCTGTCAATCCAAAACTGACATTTAGATAGCTTGACATATAGCCGATACTCTCTCAGCGTACCTAGGACAATGTCAAGATGTTGAGCATGATTGTCATGAGTCTTAGAGTACACTAAGATGTCATCCACAAACACCACAAAAAACTGATCTATGTACGGAAGAAAGATCATGCTCATCAAGGCCATAAACACTACTGGAGCATTAGTCAACCCAAACGACATTACAACAATACTCATAAAGGCCATACCTACTCCTGAAAGTAGTTCTTGGTATATCAGAAGTCCGAACTCTCACTTGATGATACCCTGATCTCAAATCGATCTTTGAGAACACACTAGCCCCCTTCAGCTGGTCAAAAAGATCATCGATACGTGGAAGAAGATATTGGTTCTTCATAGTCATTTTATTCAACTTCTGGTAATTGTCACACAAGCGTAAACTCTCATCGTCCTTCTTTGCAAAAAAATAGGTGATCCCCAAGGCAACGTACTTGGATGGATAAACCCTTTATCCTCGAACTCCTCCAACTAAATTTTGAACTCTTGAAGCTCAGTCGGTGCCATTTTGTAAGGTGGAATAGATATTGGCTCAACCCCCAACATGATCTCCATAGTGAATTCCACATCTCTCTTAGGTGGAAACCCTGAAAAGTCTTCAAGAAAGACATCCTGAAACAGTTCTACTACTGGTGGAAGGAAATCTTGCCTACCACTCCCATCATCCACCAAAAGACCAGAAACTTGGGCTGTGAGCTCTCCTAGTTGTTGAGTAATTGACCCAGCTCTGCCTGCATGGATATCCTATTCTCTACGAAGGACATATTGGTTACCCTCAGGAGATATGAAGGTCACTCTCCTACGGTAAAAATCTATGTGGGCTCGGTATGCGACTAACCGGTCCATACCCATAATCAGATCAAAGCCCGTTATATCAAGGACATATATCTCAAAGGAAATGATATTCTCCGATCTCTAGTGAGCATACCTTGCATAAAAAGATATACCTAGACCGCATTCCCAATGGTGTTTCGATATTCATCATCCCGCTTACGGACTCCACGTCCAGGCTCAATCCATTAACAAGGTTTTCATATATAAAGGAATGAGAGGCACCAATATCAAACAAGGTAGTAGCTAAAGTAGAAGCAACTAGAATAGTACCTCTCACTGTCGATGGACCGGCCTCGCTCTCCACAAGTGTAGGATGCACTACATGTAACTGTCTTTCCCCTCCTCCCTGTGGTGTCTTCTGACTCCCCTAAGTAGCACCACTCTGCTGATACATGCACTCATACCCTAAAGCACCACATCCACTAACTCTACTGCCCCTACCATTAGAACTCCAGCTTCCATACCTATATGGTGTAGAAGACCCCCTTCCCACACTCTGACTCTGAGCAGCTGCTCCCTTAACACCAGCCTGCCGCTGCTTTTTGCATAACTTTTGTAGGTGTCCCATCTTGCCACAAAACTATCACTCCACTGGTGGTCGAGAAAAATGTATACGATAGTGTACTTACCTACCACACTAGTGGAAAATCACATGAGAAAGATCTGGTGTAACTATTTCTCATGACTGTCCACCTTGCTTTCCACTGTACTGACTAAGATTCTCATGACGACGCTTCCTGCTCTCAGAAGGCACACTCCCTATTCGTCCAGATACCTTTACAGTACTGGAAGCCTCCTTCAGGTTTCCCTCTAAAATGAGAGTCCAATTAACTACTTCTGAAAATTTCTTCAACCTAAAGATATTCATCTGGGACTTAATTTCACACTTAAGTCAGTCCTGAAATCATTTTGCAGAAGAATCCTCATCTGCTGCAAAATCTAGAGCAAAATGCTGTAAATCTATGAAACATTAAGCGTACTCCATTATGGACATGCTTCCCTATGTCATATGCATAAACTCTGAATCCTTCTCTTGCCTCAGCGTGTCTAGATAGAAGTTCTCTAAGAACTTCTCCAGAAAGTCCTTCCATAACATATCATCAGTCTGTCCAGAGCATACCTGAATGTCCCACCAGTGCTTCGCGGAACCCCACAACATATAAGCAGCCAACTTGACCCTCCTCTTAACTGGAGTCTCCAAATGGTCAAGTATCGTCTCTATGGATTCAATCCAGAATTCAACTCCCTTAGGTCCACCCTCTCTAGTAAAAGTAGGCGGGTGCTGAAGCTGAAACTCCCTTGTCCACTTAGACATGCTTTTCTAAACCTACCCTGGGTCTCTCTCCATAAACTGCATGAAATGGGAAAAGTTCTCTCAGAACTGCTCTCCTTCTTCCTCAGCTTGCACCAATGGTGCCTCAAGCTCCCTGTATGGAAGTTCATTCCGGGCCATACCCCTCGGTCTCTCCCTCAATAAGCATTGTGGAGGCATACCCCTACAAATCCAAACACACGTCTTAGGTCTCATAATGAAACCTTATAACATTTATGTAAGGGAAGAAACTAGCACAACAAGTTTCAACATGTCATTTCTCCCTTTTCTCACCACACGGTCAACTCTGAGGCCTTATCACTACCCTTAACCATCTTACTCCTAGGTCTTGGTTAACAAGGGTATAATCATTATCATTAATTAATACAACCATTAATTAATCAAATTATTTCAAATTAATTAATTCAACAATTAATTAATTTCTCATACTCATTTCATCAATCGATGTTCTCATAAGACACCCATTTATTCTCATTTTGCACCATTGTTTCAATCTCACATCAAGGAAAAACAGTTCAAGTTCAACAACTTACCCATAACCCATTTTCCCAAGAGTGCATAGAATGATGCATGTTACAACAACCCTGAGTGCCTAGAATGATGCATGCAGACTCAACTATCAGGCCTCTTTAGGCCATAAATCAAAATTCAAAAATTTTCAAAACAAATATCACATCACACCACAAGTGTGTCACCCAAGGTGAAATAATATACAACTGTAACAACAAACAACAATCACAATAATCCCACCCTAAGTACTCGGATTTTCCCCCATACATGGGTTTGCAACTCCCATGCATGAGCTCATTACCAATCCCCGACTCTTCTTAGTCTCCTATATACCTTTTTCCAAAATAGTAAGATAAAAGAAGAATAAAGAAAAGAAAATTCCTCTGATACCACTTTGTGACATCCCGACCTGGGAGCCACTGAACAGTTCCCTGAGATGATTGACCAAATGACCTCAAGCGTGCCTCCCCATATGTCAGAGGGTGCCGACTAGCAGTGAGGGTCTGGTAAGTCAATCTTGGGGAGACTATCCTCTTTTTTGAGAATAAAATACCAGCGAAAGCAAATAAAAATAACCAAGTATGGAAGTGTATAAATGACTAGAACAATACCATGAAATATGATAGTTAAAACTAGAGAATACAATACTCAATTGAAAGTTAAAACATGCTATGACGATGCAAGTTCCAAGTGTATACAATGCAACAGAAAGTAAAGACACAACGACTTCATAACGGGTCCCAAACTGCGTCTAGGGGTGTCCAGACCCAACCCAACCCGGTGGGTTCGACCCGACCCGACCGGGTTGGGTTGGGTCACACAGGAAAAACCCGGGTCAGGTTCAGTTCGGGTCAACCCGTACATGGGTTGGGTCGGGTCGTGGGTTGGAGTCATTTAGACCCAACCCAACCAGTGACCCGATGCCAGCTAATTTTTTTTGCTCCCCTCTCTCTGCCTCGCTCGCGGACTCGCGGCCCCCCCAGAATCGCTCGCTCCTCCGCTCCCCGTGCCCGTGGAGACCTTCCCTTAATGAAGAAGAAACCCTACTCCCATCCTCTCCTCCCTCCTTCCCTCGTGATTCGACTCGACCGATTCGGCAGCCTACAGAAACTCTCCTCCTCCCTCTTTTCTTCCCTAATCTTCCCAACCCCTCGACTTCTCTGATCCCTTGCGAAAAATCCTCCCTCCCATCCATCCTCCTTTCTCACCTCTGACCGAACCCAGCCAGAAAAGGGCTCACGTCGCCTCCTCCTCCTGGCGCCTGCTGCTGTGTCACACAGCCTGTTTGTGTCGTCTGGTAGGGCTAGGTGCAGAGTGTTCAGCGCTGCGATTTCAGCTTCGAAATTGGAGGAGGCTCCCCTCGGATCATCCAGATATGGTGAGGTTCAAATTATTGGTTTGAGGTTTTCAATTGATTCCTGGTTTGACTGAGTTGATTTCGAGTTTTCAGACTGAATCAATGTTATTCACTCTGCTCCTGGTGATGATTTTTTTTGCATATGTTTTCGCTTATTCGTTCTTCAAATCTTCTACTGGTGTGTGTTTTGTTGATTTAATTTTTCTTTTGCTAGTAATGTTTATTTCTACTGCATCATGAATTTACTCCACTTTAACTTCAATTGGTTATGTTACTGGTGTTGATAGTGAGTCATAGTAAGAAACAGTGGTGGAACGGGAGGCCAACAGTGACTCGAGAAGGTGTTGGTAGGTCGTGTTTTCTACTAGGCATCAGTGGCAGTTTGGCATGTTAGCAACTGGAGGTAAGCATTTTATTTTTTTATCATGTTATTTTAAATGATGTTTTCCATTATATATGAGTTCATAATTTGGTTTTTCTACTCCTGTGGAATTCTGGTTTGGTCACAAAGATTGACAACTTAGTTCGACTCAAAATCTGCTAGAATTTAGAATTATTTCACTAAGACCAATTCTGTTTTGGAGATGTAGTTTTTGTTTTAGGGATTTTAGGATGTGTTCATTGAGCACCCACCACCACGAGGCATGAACTTCATTGCATTGGTTTAATTGATCATTGTAATTTCAAATCCATATATTGGTTTCAAAATCTATTCTCCTTATATTCTTCCAGGAGTGTACCACAGCTAACATCAATTAGCGATTCATGGAAGGTGATAAAATAAGTGGTTCTTCTAATCCTCTAGTTGGCACAACCCAAAGTCAGATGAGGTCTACTCCAACTGCACATTCAGTAGGAGGGAGTAGTAGCATACCGGTTGAAGAAAGTTAGGAGGGTAAGACGTCTTCTAAAAAGGTAACAGTTCCTAAAGCACCTATTGGTTCTAGAATTTTTCAAGCTTGGGATCACTTTCATAAGAAAAATGGAAGGGTTGTTTGTGATTATTGTGGCAAAGATTATGCTTGCACATCAGGCCTACATGGAACTAGTAATTTGAATATGCATTTGATAAGGTGTAATAAAAATCCACACAAAAATATTGAAAAAAGTCAAAGCACTCTCAGTCTTAGAAAGAAATGTGAAGATGAGGATGATGGGATGATTAAAATGTCAGTAGCTCATTTTAATCATGAAGAGTATAGAATAGATCTTGCTAAAATGATAATCATTGATGAGTTATCATTTAAATATGTTGAGAATCAAGGTTTTAGAGAATTTATTGAAGCTGTTCAACCTCAATTTCAAGTTCCATCTAGACAAACAATTGTTAGGGATTTCTTGCAATTATATTTAGCAGAGAAAGAAAATTTGAAGTCTATGTTTGATATGTTCTCTCACATGGTATGTCTTACCACTGATACATGACTTCAATCAACAATCAAATATATATCATCCCAAAACAATCATCAACAATTCACAATCCACCCCCCCCCACACTTAAAATAAATCTTCACACCCTTTTCCCCCCCAATTCTTTACAACTCCCCTCCAATCCCCCCCATTTTTCAATCCCCTTCAACCCCATAACCCTATTCACCAAACTAAACCACCACCCCCTCACCTAACAAATTATCTTCTTTAACCATCAATTCCATCAAACAAAACCATTCTCTACACAACATAACTCATAATATCCCACAAAACCCCAACAAAAACTATCATTTAACCCTTCCCACACTCCCACCAAAACTCCACACAAACATCCCCAAATATCTCCTAACCCAACCCTCAATTAAAAACCTCCTCACTACTCTTCTAACCCCCCAACACTACCCCTTCCACCAAATCATATACACTTATTCCAAAATAACAAACATAATTCATAATCTCTCCTACATCCCCCTATAAACAAACAATCTTCTTCATCCCTAAAACTTCTATAAATAATATCCTTATTTTCAACCCCCCCACCTCAATTTCTTATATATACAAATACCCTAAACCCAAAAAACACATCACTCCATAATCTAAAAATTAAACATCATATCCATACCCCAACAAACACCCAAATATCCACACACCCCCCCCACCTCCCATTCATCCTCTACATCACAACAATATCTATCCATTACAATCCCATCCTAACATAATTCCCCTACAATTTTACAATTAACCCCAAAACCAACACAAATCAATATTCAAATACCAATCACTCACACCCAATTCCACACCTAAATTTCACTAAAATCCCATCATCAATCATCATCCTCCTCCCCCCCACCTAATCACCTACCCAACCCCTCTTAAATCCACCAAACATCTAAAACCCCCCATACTCACACAACCTAATTATCACCCATATCTACCTAAACCACCTCTACCCACACCATCATACTACCATCACAATCTTCATCATCTCCCACTCCCTCATCACACAACCACAAAAACCCAACA